>CM053808.1:26993132-36993132 GCA_028671895.1 Oenanthe sinensis
AGTGTTTAGGTGTTTAGGAGGTTGGCTTACTAATTTTTTGTGTTTAGGAATAAACATTAATGATCTAGAAAATTAGCAAGTAATTAAATGCGAGACAGGTTTCCGGGAATATTACTCTCGTATTAATCCCAGAGGGTTTTGCTACACCCAGTTAAATTAATAACTGGCTTCCAAAGAACTGGGTTCTTTGCTTCTACAAAGAGATAAAGCTTAATCCCTATTACAATGTTTGACAGTATTTAATAGTAACTGGAATCAAGCTAACAGTGAGTGTTTTACAATGCCCTAAGAATTTGTGACATGATTAACCGGCTAGATTGTAAAACCCAGGAGAAGAAGGTATAGATTTAGCATGGTGACTTCTTCTTCTCCGGCTTTGAATATCTCACTGTCTCACTCTGTGGTTGGCTGTCTCTCCACCAACCAATTATTACAAAATGAATAATTGATTTTATTTAATATAGTGTAGACTTTTCAAATCAATAGAATTGATTTGCTTCACAATTGCTTAAGTCCCAAGTTGCGCTTGTAGAGTGGTTATGGTGTATAGGCGCCACTTAGTTGCTTGCTGCGCCAATATGCCTTTGTTGCGCCTCTACTGTGGTGACAGAGGGAAAGCGCCACTTAATGTTCAACACTAGGAAGTTGCCTTAGTTTTTGTTGCACATGGTGTTTTGTTGCGCCTGCACACTGAGTTCACAGTGCAGGCGCCACAAGTCACTTAGATTATATTGCAAACATTCCTTGCACCTGTATAGCTTTGTTAGTTGCGCCTATACAGTGGCTTCCCTGTATAGGCGCCACTAATGCCTTAGAACATTAGCTGTTTCGCCTTGATGATTGTTGCGCCTCTGTCAAAGCTATGTTACGCCTCTACTCTCAATGCCCTGTGGAGGCGCCACTTGTGCCTTAGAATACTTTTACATTGCGCCAATAGATGTTTGTTGCGCCTATACAGTGGTTACCCTGTATAGGCGCCACAAAGACTTACCTTAGAATTTCTTGTGCCTTGGACAAGATATGTTGCGCCTATACACTGCTTCCCCTGTATAGGCGCCACTCATGATATAGATCCTAAGTCCAAGCAAATTCCTGCGCCTTGGTAGATTAGTTGCGCCTACACTCTCAATGCACTGTGTAGGCGCCACTTAACTTTCCCTTAGACTTTTTCTTGCGTTTTGGAATATAAGTTGCGCCTCTCTATTGCTTCAAGAGTATTAATGCCGCCAAATGCAGTAATACTTGCCTTAGCATATTTCTTGAATTCTTCAAGTAATTACCACTTGGTTTCACTCCTTTGGCTTGGCTTGATCAACTGATTTTCTTATGATTAATCAAGGTAATTCTCTTCTTGTTGTGCTGACGCTTAGTGCACTGGTCTGGTTCACAAACGACTAACACTGAATTGAATTCCCTTGATTTCTTTTCTGTTTCAGCTGAGTAAGCTAGGACTGTTACATTGCTTCAAACACTGACTGTTGATAGACACTGTTATTTCACTGGAATCTTTTCTGGTACTTCAACAACGTCTTCATTACTACAATCATGTTCAAGACTGCAGCTGTCTTCCTTAACCTTTATCTTTTTCCTTTTGGATTCCTGTGCTTCGAACACTGTCTATTTCCAATCAATGCTGTTACACTGAAATCTTTTAGTGGCACTGCTATACTGAATCTTCAACACCTCTGAAACCCTGAAAGTCTTCAATCATTATTCTCCACTGAAGCATGAACATATTAATGAACTTCTTTCAGTGACCTGTAGTAGACTTCAAAACTTCTTCTAATGTCTTGATTCACTGTATCTGCCTGATCTTCACTTCTTGCTGATTTCTGTGTAGACGTAGTATTATTTACTTGTCCAGTTCTAGTGTTGAGTTATCACGATTACTATTTATATAGCTTCGTAATCTCCAACAAACCCTAATCCTGGACAGTGGATGCTCAGGACACATGACTGGAAAGAAATCCCTGCATACAGACTTTGTGGAAATGGCTGGCCCAGAAGTATCCTTTGGAGATGGCAACAAAGGACAAACACTGGGATATGGCAAGATTGTACTTGGGAATGTCATCATTGAACAAGTAGCTCTAGTTGATGGCTTAAGACAAAATTTGATAAGCATAAGTCAACTAGGAGATAAAGGTTACCATACTGGCTTTGATAACAAAGAGTGCCTTGTGACTCACAAAGAAACAGGTATTCTGGTTTTTAAAGGTCACAGACATGGTAACATTTATGAAGCCATCTTGGAGGATTGCATACACAGTGAACTCACATGTCTATATAGCAAGGCCTCAATTGAAGAAAGCTAGAAATGACACAAGAAACTGTCACACATCAACTTTAAAACACTAAACAAGTTGGTTAAACAGAATCTTGTAAGAGGATTACCACAGGTTGATTTTGTGCAAGATGGACTCTATGAAGCATGTCAACTTGGAAAGCAAAAGAAATCATCCTTCAAGAGCAAGACAACCAACACCATTTCTGAACCCTTTTATTTATTGCACCTTGATTTATTTGGTCCAGTAAATGTTATGTCAACTAATAAAAAGAAATATACTCTTGTTATTGTAGATGATTTTACAAGATTCACATGGGTTTTCCTTCTACATTCAAAGGATGAAGCTCCACAACACATAATAGACCATATCACTTTTCTGGAAAGAAATTCAAAGAAAACAGTTAGAGTTCTAAGGAGTGACAATGGTACTGAATTCAAGAATTCAATCATGGAGGACTACTGTGCATCAAAAGGAATTACTCAACAATTTTCTGCACCAGGAACTCCTCAACAAAATGGAGTTGTGGAGAGAAAGAATAGAACCCTCATAGAAGCTGCCAGAACAATGCTGGCATAGTCTAAGCTACCAGTATATTTTTGGGCAGAGGCTGTCAATACAGCATGTTTCACTCAAAATTGTACTTTAATAAGCATGCATGGAAAGACTCCCTATGAAATGATAAAGGACAAGAAGCCAAGTGTGAAACACTTTCACATATTTGGATGCAAGTGTTATGTACTGAAAGTACATCCTGAAAATCTGAGCAAATTTGAAGCCAAGGCAGATGAATCAATTTTTTTTAGATATGCATCAAACACAAAAGCATTCAGAGTGTTTAATCTCAGAACCAAAATTGTTATGAAATCTATTCATGTTGCATTTGATGATAAAAAGTTTACAGGATTGTAGGATGAGTTAGAGTCTACTACACTGGAATTTGAAAATCTAAAAAGTTCTGAGATAAATGAAGAAGAAGAGGATGAAGACCCTCAAGTAACTCTTGATCCAACACAGGAACCTGCACATTCTGAGGGGGAGCCAGAAAATACAACTCCAAATGATTCAGAGTCTAACAGGTCAGGGTCTACCCAGACAGAGTCTAGACAGACTTAGTCAAATTCTTCAGAATCTAACTCATCAGGGTCTGGATCAAGCAACTCTGAACCCTTGTTAGAGTCAAGCAATTTAGGGGGAGTCTCTTCATTTGAATTTCACTCAAATACAGAAGATGCAAATGACTTAGGGGGAGCTTCAAGTTCAAGAATCAATCTTCCACCGGCTAGAAAATGGACAAGGGGTCACACTCCTGACTTAATAATTAGTGACCCTGAGAGTGGTGTACAAACAAGAACAACCACTCAAAATGAATGTCTTTATAGTTGTTTTCTCTCAAAGAATGAACCCAAGAAAATTGAGGAAGCCTTGCAAGACCCTGATTGGATAATTGCAATGCAAGAAGAATTGAATGAATTTGAGAGAAACAAAGTGTGGAAACTTGTACCAAGACCTAGAGATAGATCATTTGTTGGTGCAAAATGGGTGTACAGAAACAAACTTGATGAGAGTGGAACTGTAATAAGAAACAAAGCAAGACTAGTTGTAAAAGGATACTCACAGGAGGAAGGAATTGACTATGATGAAACTTTTGCACCAGTAGTAAGATTGGAAGCTATCAGAATGTTTCTTGCCTTTGCAGCTCATTCAAAATTCAAGGTGTATTATATGGATGTAAAAAGTGCCTTCTTAAATTGAAAATTGGAAGAAGAAGTCTATGTGGAGCAACCACCAGGATTTGTTGATCCAGAATATCCTGATCATGTTTACAGATTAGATAAGGCACTTTATGGATTGAAGCAAGCACCTAGAGCATGGTATGAAACTCTTTAAAAATTTCTTCTTGAAAATAGATTCATAAGAGGTACCATTGAAAAAACTCTCTTTATTAGAAAGTATAAAGGTGACATTTTGCTTTTCCAAATTTATGTTGATGATATTATATTTGGATCTACTAATGACAAACTCTGTGAAAAGTTTAGTAAACTAATGCAGTCAAATTATGAAATGAGCATGATGGGAGAATTGAACTTCTTTTTGGGGCTTCAAGTCAAACAGAATGATGATGGAATTTTCATCAATCAAACAAAGTATGTAAAAGAACTATTGAAGAAGTTTGATATGCAAGATTCTGCAACTGCTAAAACTCCCATGTCAACAGCCACTAAGCTAGACTCTAACTCAAAGGGTAAGAAAGTTGACAACACTAGCTACAGAGGTATGATTGGCTTATTATTATATTTAACTGCTAGTAGACCAGATATAATGTTTGCAACTTGTCTGTGTGCTAGATTTCAAACTTACCCCAGAGAATCACATTTAATAGCTGTAAAAAGAATTTTTAGATATCTCAAGGGGCACAAACTCTAGGACTTTGGTATCCTAGAGAGTCAGATTTTTCACTAATTGGCTATTCAGATTCTGAATATGCAGGATGCAAAGTAGACAGAAAAAGCACAACAGGTCAGTTCCAGTTTCTTGGCAACAGATTAATTTCTTGGTTTAGCAAGAAACAACATAATATATCAACCTCAACAGCTGAGGCTGAATACATTGCAGCTGGAAGTTGTTGTGCTCAAATTCTGTGGATAAGAAATCAATTACTTAATTATGGACTAACATTCTCAAATATTCCTATGTATTGTGATAATACCAGTGCTATTAAAATTGCAGAGAATCCAGTCCAACATTCCAGAACAAAGAACATTGATGTCAGGTATCATTTTATTAGAGAACATATTGAAAATGGTACTGTGACACTTCACTATGTTCCAACTGACAAACAGATTGCAGACATTTTGACAAAACCACTTGATGAGTCTACCTTTCTCAGACTGGTAGGTGAATTAGGTATGTTAAACATGTAAGTGATTACAAATCACAAGCAACAAGGTATGTACTTTAATTATAATTCTAGTTGTAACACATTATAATTAATTATTTTTGCAAAATTTTTATTGGTACTTTATCTTGACAGAGTCTAGTTTTTAGACTCTGACGAGTCTGTAGACTCTGACTAGTCTGTAGACTCTGAGAATCTGTAGACTCTGAAAAACAATTATCGCCTAGACTCTGAAACGGTTCAATTCGCGCCTGTAGACTCTGATTGTGTTTAAACTGTTCAAATGACTTGAAATAGGCGGTAACAGTTATTTTTGACTGGAGATAGACTGTAGACTCGTGTGTATTGTTAGCAATTCAAACAAAATAGAAGATTTTCATACCTTTTACTCTCTTGTTTATTACAATTAATCTCTAAGGCAGAACCATTCACAGAGCTCTTTACGAACCCTAACAACTTTTTTCAAGCGTATTCATCACTTTTAACTTACAAAATTTCAATGGCTGCTATCTCAACTGTTATGCGGGGACCCAAAGCTATCGCATTCACATTTGGAGACTTTGAGTTCATGACCACTAACCATGTGGCAGCCATTGGTGACAAGAAAGGGGTAGATGCTGATTACTATCCTATGATGGATTTCTTGAAGCAGAGTGAGCTCAGTTACGTTCTCAAGGCATCACCAGTCATTCACATGGATGCTGTTTCTCAAGCTTAGAGCACTGCAAAGGTAGTTGATCCTTCTCAGGATCAACCAGGTAAAATAATGTTCACCTTTGGCTCAATTACTTTTGATGTCACTGCTGATGTGCTTAATTCAGTTTTTAAATTGCCTGTGAAGACACCTTTTGATGACATTGTTTCTGATTCTGAGATTAAAAGCATGTTTAAATCACTAGGCTATTCTGCTACTTTAGATAACATGAGTAAATTAACTAGATCCTATCTGAGGAAGGAATGGTCCTTCTTTTTTGATCAAATTGCTAAGTGCTTTACTGGCAAGTGTAGTGGCTTTGATGCTATTACTGCTATTACTTATCAAATTGGTCACAGTCTCCTATTTGATAGAGTAATCAACATTGGTGATATATTGCTCACTCAAATGGGAGAAAAATTAAATAATGTGCATGAGGGGAGGAAGAAAGTCCACTATCATAGATTTCTTATGATTCTCCTCAATCACTTCATTCCTGACATGTCAACCAAGTTGGCAGATGATTGTTGTGTGCAGGTATACAAACAGCAAAGGAGGATATTCTCTAATATTAAGAGAATTGATGACAAGAAGAATAGTCTACCTGCCATGACTTATCCACAGGTAATGAAGGTAAAACTCTCAACCTACAAACCTACTATCTACAATGCTTCATTTTTTTGTGGTGAAATGGTGCAGGAACAAGTAATGGAGAGTCCCTCTGCACCTACCCAAGTCACCCAATCCCCTTCAAAGACACAATCTTTCAAACCCAAATCCAAAAAAAAACCAACCTCTGGTGTCTCTCAACAGGCACTAGTTGTAAAGAGGAGAAAATTGATTCAAACTAGGCTTATAGATGAGCATAGTGATGAGGAGCTCAACCCTCTAGAGAAGCAAGTTGTTGAAGGACTTTCTTTGTTAAAGGAAGGTCATGATACACTTGATTCTACCCTTCAAGCCAAGTATGTAGTCTCTGAAAAGGCTACAGACTCTGACCAACCTAGGAATGCACCTCAGGATGCTCAAACTGCATCTCCTGAGAAATCTTTTGCTAAAAAATACAGAAGGTTAAGGAAGGCTTATTCTACACACACACACAAGCCTACTCCTATTACTAACCCTGTTTTGCAAGAAACAGATGCTCCCAAGGCTCCTGCAGGGCTAGACTCTGAAAGCAAGAAATTACCTGAACTAGAGTCTAATGTTGAGTCAGAGTCTAGACTGCCTTTAGACTCTGATCATGAGACATTTTGGGAAGGAATGCCATTGGATGCAGCCTCATGTCTTATTGATGAAATCCTTACTCCAAGTGATGATGTGTTATTATTCCTATATCCTTTGGTGGAACCGGTAGAAGATCCAGAACAATATCAGACTAAATCTCAAGTCTTGGATTTTCTTTCAACCTATGAAACCCTAAGGAAGAGAATGGAACAGGAGCTACAACTGTCTGCACAGGATGTGGTCAAAAATCTATACAGCTACCTATTCAACTCTTCATTACAAGAAAAAGCAGCTGGGCTCATAGAAGGCAGAACAACTGAAGTTCTCAAAGCACTAGGTGTGCCAGACTCTGGACAGCAAATCACAAAAAAGCCTAAAAAGTTTAAGATCTACAAAAGGAGAGAATCAGAGTCTGTTGCTGAGTTGGAAACTGAGATTGAGCAACCAGTTTTTGACTATGAAGCAATTTGGGATCAATGAATTACCTACAGGACAGCTATTGATTTGATTTCCACTATTCAGCCTCTTTCAAGAAAGGTGGTTAATTTTCTTGTCCAAAATATAGGAAAGGTGGCCAACAAATACATCTATCCAACCTATGAAAGTAGATTGGATCAACTCAAGGACTTATATTATCAGAAACTAGCAAGGGAACTGTAGGATTCCTTTCACATGACTTTTGCCCAGGCCATCTATGCACTCCATGCCAGGATTTTTCTCAATGGAGACTTGGATGCATTAACTATGGTAAAACAACAGGGGGTAGCAGGTGATGCTAGGCAGTTGGAGGATGGGACTAGTGCACCAGTGGTGACTAGTGATAAAGATGTTCAGTCTGCCTCACCCACACAAGAACCACCTAGTCAGAGGTTGGGTGATAGTGGGGCAGGGGAGTATGTTGTAAGGCCCTCCTTGGCAACTCAACAAACTGCTGATGAGAACCCTAGTGATATGGGAGGACAGACTCTGATGGATGCTCAAGAAGTACTTTTCCATCCTTGTCTATCAGAGTCTATCCACCTTGAGGGGGAGTCTCATGCAAAAACAGTCCAAGATGGTGACACTCAGACTCTGGCTTCAATTGAAGTCATACTGAAGCAGTCACAATCTAGAGTAGACCCTGAGACTGGAATACTGGAGCCAACAGACTCTGAAAAGAAAGAAGATGATTGTAAGGGTTCAGAATCTATTGCTGCTCACCCCTTGGTGGAAACCCCTAGCCTTCAGACTTGTGAAGGGGTTCCCCTCCATCAAGGTGGTTCAGGTAATGAAGTACAATCTTTATCTCTTAACCCCTCTTCTGTGGGATTCTTGAGGGTACCTTTCCAAATGAGTGAAAAATATCTGAGAGGCTGGCACTGGTCCAGGCAAAAGGAGAGGTAGAAAAGGCTGTAGAGAGCCTGAGTGAGATTGAGAAAGTGGGTGCCCAACCCCACTGTGAGACTGAGAGATTAGGGTATCCTGAACCTAGCTTTACTTATTGGGATCAAGATTTTCCAAAGAGTTGGTCCAATGAGTTGGAGTAGGGGATGGATGAAAATTCACTTTGTTTGATTGTGCAGATTGGTAAAAAGGAGGAGGTTCTTGCTTCTCAGAAGTCATTTACACAGAGACCACAACATCATCTGGTGGATTCTCTAGCAATGAGAGCAGATAGAGTCATGGAGGCTTTGGTGGATAACCATGTCAATTTAACTGAGGCTGCAACATTGAAGTCAGAAGAACCACTTTTGATCATGCCTATAAGGGCTCGACTTCCAGAGTCTACAGTCTTTGATCACTCTCAGGAGGCGTCAGGGTCTATAGTCTCGTTTGCAGTTTCTACACCACCACCAGAGTCTACGCCTCACCTTCCATCACTTGAGCCTGTTTCTGAGGAGTGCACTTTCGACGATGATGATCCAGTTCAACCTTCTTTTGTCTATTTTGATCAAGTCTTTCCTCAGTCTTGGGAGTCTGCACAGAAACGAGGCATCACTGATAAAGATTTTTTTGCATGTATTATGGATATTCATCAGTCTGAGAGATTGAAAGCTTTTCAAAAAAAATCATATCTCCATGAACATGTTCACTACCCTAGTGAAGAAGATCAAGCTCTGGATGGGGATGTTAAAGCTGAGACAGAGAGTGTTGCTAAACAATTGGCTTGTGTGGTCAAAGACATCTCTCATATTCAAACCAAACTTACTGGTGTTGACAATACTACTTCTCTGCTAAGTACCAAATTTGACAGAATTCACTCCCTTCAATTATCCAAAAAGGTCGCCTTCAAGGATGCTCTTGCTGCTATCATCTCTACACAAGCTTCTCTCCAATCAATAGTCTCTGATTTAACCATCAAGGTTGATTCTGTCATTGCAGCACAGGCCAATATCTCCATAGTTCTTGAACAGATTCTGTTGGCTGTTACTAGTTTTGATTATGTCAAAAAGAGGGAGAAGAAAGGTGAATCTTCCTCCATGAGAAATAAGGATGATACATGCAGAGATGATAAAAGGGGAGTTAAAAGGAGGAGATATGGTGATGATGGAGATAGTTCTCATGGTCCTAGGGGTCCTGGTGATGTATCACTCAAGCATTCTGGAGTGGATGTATTATCAAAGTCTCAAACACATCAGTTAGGGACTGGACATGGGAAATCAGAGTCTAAGTCAGACTCTGTTAAACAAAGGAAGAAAACAAACTCTGATGAAACTCAAGAACCTTCATACTGGAAGTGCAGTCAATCAAATCTGCAACTTAGAGCTAAAAAGAAGACAGGTCTTGGAGGTTTTGAAGAATCTGACATTGACAGAACATCTACTCTAACCAGGGATCCTTAATCCTTGACAAATAGTGTAACGCCCCCAAATCCGGGGTTAGGGATTTGAGTCGTCACGTCATCATCCAATCCTTTAAAACCTGCAATACTCAATAATCCAACAAAATCACATCATAGACCCCTCTCTCTCACACATACAAGTTATAGCCTTAGAAACGATATACAACAAGTACCATTAGTTATTACAAACCAAATGTACTTAACCAGGATCTCACGCTATCAATGATAACCTCTACCTGAAGTGACATTGATAACTAGATCCAAACTGAAACCTATCAACTTACTTCTGCAGAATAGTTCTGAACTTAACCTTCTCAAAGGTGAATCTCCTACTTCCTTCCTCGAAGTATGGAGCCAATCCAATGCGTTATCGCTTTCTCTGAAAATTTATTATAAAGCAAGGGTGAGCGAAAGAATGCTCAGCAAATTATCTAGGTGATTCTCATCAAAGAACATGATAATCACTACTATCTCGATAGTATATCATAATGTTACCAGTATAGGGTAAGCATAACAAAGTATCTCTCGACAATACATATTGTCAGAGTTTTCTGTTAAAAGCATCTATACTCAATCTTAGAGTTTAGAAGGATATAATCCGAACGATTTAGTTCATTATATAAAATAAGACACTATCGAATATAGTGTTACCACTCTTTCATACTTCCTCTGAAATTTTTAAAATAAAACTCAATGAACTTATTATGTTCACCGTTTTGAGATAATCTTATCAATAACTTAGCAAAATAGTATCAACTATAGCTTTGCTAGATTCCCATAAATATAATAAGTACCTAATTCAAGATACCGCAATAATAGTTGCTTCTCATCATAACCTCTAGACTGACCTGTTGTGTTGTGATATATACAAGGAAGCAAGGGTGAGCAATATAGCTCAGCAATAGATAATATACTTCTGAAAACATGCTGTAAGTTATTTGTAAAAGCATTTATGTACAAACACCTGAAGTTTAAAATAACTTTCGTCGAAACAAGATAATTCTTTTAAAACGTTTCTTCGCTAACAACAGCATCGGTAACTAAACCCTTAGCGGCTTCGTTACGGTGCGTAACACATTTCCAATTGGAAGAAGGGACTATCATTGGAGCATCATCACGCCCGCTACCACACATCCACGATGATCAGTCGTAGCACGTGGCAGCCCTTCATGAGCAACCCTACGGAAGCCTTCAGTTTTACTACATGTAGAAGGGGGAGCCCCGGTACCTTCACCGTTAATGGGTAATTCACCCTTGACCGCATACGGGTCAATTGCTGGACCGTGCGTCACTCGGCCTCTTACGCGAACTCCAAGTCCACTGAATCTATCCATTCATCTGGAACTGGAATATTAATCCAAGCTCCCCAAGTATATCTGATACTTGTTAATAGATTCGTCTATCTAACCTGGAACCGGAAATAATCCTAGTTCCCCAAGTATATCTGATACTTGTTAATAGACACTCATAGCTATGAGTAGTCACTGATTAGATTAGTCGGGCTGTCCTCTCACCACACAGGTAAGTGACCTTCACCCACTAATCTCTTTCATCAAGGAATGAATTCATTTTGAAAACCATGACTCGGGAGTTTGTCGGAAACCTCTTTGCTTTTGATAAGTTGAAAAAGCTCTTACTATTGTGGAAACTGGTTCCAAAACTTGACTATTTTTTAGAAGTAAATAGTTATTCCCTTCCTATACCGAGTTCCCTATTTTTGATAAGTCTGAACGTATTTTATTCTTATTAAAAGAATAAATAAAATATTTAAATTAAATATTAGGGAGCTCTCACTATTTTTAAATCATTTTCTGAAGGTCGGAAAGTATTTAAAATAATTATCGAAAGCTTCGAATAATTATTAAAGACCTAAAATAATTTTTAAATGAATTTTTAATAATTAATAAATATTTAAATAATATTTATTAATTATAATTAATAAATAATCCTCGATAAATGAATATTTAAAATAATATTCATTAATTAAATAAATATTTAAAATAATATTTATTATCCTTATTTAATTCTTTTATCAAAAGAATATCAAAATATAAATATCGAAGTATTTATATCGTCTCTTCAAAATAATATGTCTCCGGCTTCTCCCGGATTACGACAGTACTTAATCATAATCTTCCGACTCCTGGTCTACGTTCGAAAATACATACTCACTATACACTTAGAGCCTTTTTTCCTCTTACCGGCTTATATCTATATTTCTTATAGTATATAACCGAAACATTTGCGAAATATGTAACAATACATAAAACAGTTCATACTTTTCAACATACAGTTATATCACAACAACAACAGTCTTTCGAGAAAACATTTGTACATAAGGTACTAGTTTTGAAAACATGCATAAGCATAATTATACAAATGTTTTAATATGTAAAACATAGGGATAGAAAACTTGCCTGGAGTCCAAGATACGTTCTCAGAGTCCTACCCGTTCCAGATTTTCTATCAATATATATCATAATCTTGATTAGTACTCTTAATACCATCAAATACTTATATTACTAATAAGTATAATCACATAACGAGTCAAATTATGATAACTCCAATTTGTACTTAGTCCTTTTATTAACCCTTGTTTTACCCGGCATTCATCCTCGGGTCTATCTTGACTATTCGTAAACCATCTCGTCAACGGCTTTTAATCTAATCCTTTTACTCCAATACATAGTCATGTTATTCCTCAACATCTTTCGTATATAATTCGTGTTGGAATTTAGTCTCAAGGTTCAACTTACGTCTACGTTTTATAGTGACAATAAGCACTTAGTCACTTTTTAGTAATTCTCACTTTAAACACCCAATTTCTAGCATTTTTAGTAAATTGAGTTTTAATCCGATTAACTCAAATCTTTCTCTGGAGTCATACTTGACATCCCTAGTATCTTAGATAAAAATTTCACATGCAAGTAAGCATCCTAGCTACTTCGATGATAGCCTCAAAGTTGGTTATTAACATGGTTTCTAAGTTATGCGATACCTTTAGTAAATTGGTTATAACTTTTGACTCGTAACTCCAAATGACGCAAACTTAGCGCGCAAACGATCTAGAGAATACCTAGAATACAATACATCAAAGGTATGCCCCTGGACAGAGGACTTATTTTCGAATGTTCAAAACAGGGCAGTAGCTTCTCCAGTGAACAGTGTCACCGCGTAACTTTGGTTTCAACATTTTTATAAAATAGAAATATTAACATCTGTGCATGAAATTTTACAAGGGCCTTAACCAATTTCCAAAATATATATCCTCCAAATTTAATGATTTTTGATAACTGGTAAGGGGTCCGTTTATATCCTCAAAGTGAGTACAAGACAGCAGTTTGATTCCCTTGCGCGACTTTCACTAAAACGGACTTATCTCCTAAACCGTAAATCGTATCGATATGATTTTTATACCAAAACAAACTACAAAGGAAGGCCTACACATACATGGGAAGTGGTGTTCAAAAACATTATTTTGACAGTTCGTAAATCTTGGTTAAAACAGGCCTATTTACAAACGGGCATTACGACGGCTATAATCGTAACGTTTTCCGGATTTCACTATGTTAATCCATTCAACATCAACCAAATCATCAACCCAACCATTTTTACTAAATAATCAGTTTATATACTTCATAAACTTATCACCATCATCAATCCATAATATTCAACCACAATATTCAATCATGTACATCCAAACTCCTTAACTCAACATATACTTAAACATAACTTAAACTCAAGCTTATAACTTAAAGTAAATCAAAGGGTGGATGATGTTTATACCTTCCTTGAATCCTTAACATACTAACAAGAGCTTGTAAGCCTTAAGGGAGACTTGATCTATACTTATCATCCTCAAACTTGCAAGAGAAAATCAAGAACAAGTCAGAAATTTTCGGAGTTACTATTCAGCCTCAACTTCTACAATTTATTTACCTAATCAAAACACCTCCAAAAATTATGAAATTAAATATGTACCTTCTACCTATAGTGAGGAAGCTATGGTTAAAATTTGGTGATTTTTGGATGAGTAGAACTGAAGTTATAAAATCGTCTTTGCACCTTACTCAAGCTGGGCAGAAAATGGAGAAGAATGGGAGAGAGCTTTTCTACTTTACTTGTTTTTGTTTTCTAGCTTTTTGAAAAGGTGTTGGATGATTTTGTGGTGACTTGTGATGTAAAGTATGGCATGGTTACTAATGTCAAAGAAGTATGGTTGCTTGTGTCCTTGTTCCACCATTTAAGGAACCATGTTTCCTTAACTTGGCTAGTTGCTTGATCACTTGGTTTGGTTTGTTTCTAACCAATTCGGTTGCATGGTTATTGCACGGGACTTGTCTTTAGTCACTTATCATCCAACACTTAATCATTAATCCTCCACGTAAGTTCGATTAATTTCCGAAAACTTTTCATCGTAGGAATTCCGTATCATAAATCCTTAATATTCTAAATACTTAATTCGATTATAACCATGAATTTTCTAAATATAATCCTCTCGGTCATAACATAATTCTCTTATTCCTCGATACCTCATAAATTACGAAACAAATCGTAAGAGTGAAAATCTTCGAATTCTGACGACTTTTACATTTACTCATTTTCTTCATATAACAATACCGCATATTCGGTTTTCCCATATTCCACTACTTACCTAGTGTGGGCTAAAAAGTTTTTCATAATACGTAGAATCACTATTCATCAGGGTCATTTATAAATAAATAAAAAAATGCGTCCAAAAATCCGGGTTATTACAGATAGGCAGTTTGAGAAGATCACACAGAAGCAATTAAAGAAAGTGGTATCTGCTCAAATTGTTTATAATGTTTATGAAAGTAAGATGCAAGGAGGACAGGGAGGCACAGAAAAGGTGAAGAATGAGATGCTGGTTTATTTTTTAGAAGGTGGATCAGCTAGATGGATCAGTCAATCAAACTTCATATTTTTCAAAAAGGCTAAAGAATTGCAGTATATTAGATTTCTCCTTCAAATTGCTTATGAAGTTAACAAGAGCAAAGAGGCTGTCACACACAAATGGTTCAAGAGATTGATAGAAAGATGACTTTGCACAAACAGGCAAATCGACAAATGGGCAAATTTTCCTTAAAATATGTTGATACTGAGGGAAATGATCAAGTCATGCCATTGGAAGAAAAACATATTAAATTTCAAGAAAGTGTGGGTCATTACTTTGGGTTTCATCCTATGAGTGGAAAAGTTAGTGTTCTAATGTTGAAGGACTTAAAAGATCAAGAAAGCAGTGCAAACTATCTGAGAGCAGCTTACTGTCAAATCAAATGTTCAAGTGAAGAAATGAAGAAATTGAAGAAATTTGTTGGTGAAGCTCTTGCAATTGTGGATGACAATATGCTCAATTCATTTTTGAAGAATAATCCAGCCTTTGAGAGGATCAATTAAGAAGTAATTCTTTTTCCTTTATAATTCTTTCATACTGTTCTAGACTAAGTGTTTTATTCTTTATTTTTGACAACATCAAACCTGGATTTATGCTTACATTTTATAAAGCATAAATAGGGGAGATTGTTAGGAATATATTCATTTGATGATGTACAAAATTCTAGAACAGGAGTTAGCTTAGTTTATTTGCAATATATCTTCCTAGTCTCTGAAATGTATAATCAAAGTCTAGATAGTCAATATTCATGTTACTTGTACTTAGAAGAATTTATGCAGAAAGTAAAACCAGAGTCTGCATGAAGATTAGAGTCTGGAAGGTGATCAGAGTCTATAGACTATCGGAGTCTAAGATCTGTCAGAGTCTACAAATGATCAGAGTCTATAGTCTAGCAGAGTCTGAAGAATTCAGAGTCTATAAAGTTAAAGCTAAATTTGGAAGATGATCACAGATAAGGGAAGTCTTCGAAGATAAAGCCAAAGATATTGCAGATATGCTATAAATAAAAGGAAGGAGAATTGCAGAAGGAAATTGTCAACTAATAATTAGGAATTCTATTCCTATTGTAATTTATCTTTCTGTTATTAGCTGATCGGCAGCTCTCTATATAAACTCTATGTAACCTAATTGTAAAAGTGTGGAAGTAGAAGCATAATTTGTCTGAGTGAAACTTTGTGAGTGCATAGAAATAGAGAGAGTTGTTGTGATAAACACAAAGAAGCTGCTAGGGTTTGTGTACACCCTAGGAGAGTTTTGTATTTATAAATCAATAATACAAACAGTACTTATTCATATCTTTGTTCTTAATTCATATCTATTTATTGATATTGAGTTGATTTTAAATCAGGCAGAAAAGACGCACAAGTATTCAACCCCCCCTTCTACTTGTGCAACTGGGAAAACAGTGGCGCAACATAAGTTGATAATAAATGTTCCAAGACTCCAAGTCAATGGTATGTGGCGCCTGCACTCTATAACAAGAGTGTAGGCGCAACATAATGAAGAAGAGAATATTTTCTAAGTCCTCAAGTGGTTCCTACACATGGAGTACAGAGTACAGGCGCAACAAAAGAACTTCGTGGCGCCTACACACCACTCACCTTGTAGAGGCGCAACAAAGGACTTAAAGCATTGTGAAACAAGTCAATTAATTGATTTGAAAAGTCTACACCATATAAAGAAAATGACGTGTTCATTTTGACAGTGTGTTCTACTTTGTCTCTTCCAATCAAAATTGCCGGAGAAGAACACATCAAAAATATACAGAGGGGTCAAAACAAATCAAAGCTCTATCCACTACTCCTTATCGGAGTCTTTTGTTAATGGTCGGATAAACCTTGTAATATTTTAAGGGCCATTATAAAATACTCCCGGTAGTTAAATCCTTAGACAAAATTATAGATACAAATATTATATAGGATTTGGCTTGTATATTTTTGTAGAAGCAAAGAACTAATTTGTTCTTTGGAAACCAGTTATATTTTTAACTGGGTGTAGCAACCTCAGGGTTTATATACGAAAGATATATTCCCCGAAACTTGTCTCGTTAAATTACTTGCTAATTTTTAAGAACATTAATAGTTATTCATAAATACAGAAAATTAGTAAGTCAACCTAATGAAATCGAACCCACTAACCGAACTCTAAATTATTTATCCGCAAATGATTTGAAAGATTTTTTTTAAATTAGTGAGTATCGTATTCAACCCCCCTTCTATGATACTTCGGGACCCAACAATTGGTATCAGAGCAGACTGATTGATATACAAATCAAGATCCGTAGTTCAGTGAAACTCACCATACCGAAGCTGTCTGGAAGCATGAGGAGGCATTGTTAAACAAATTTAATTATAAACTTTTAATAAGTTTATTTTATAGACTTTATGAAATTTATTTTATAAACTTTTATTAGTTTATGTTATAAATTTTAATTAGTTTTTCTTATAAATTTTACATGCTAAATTTATTTTATAAATTTTTATAAAATTTGTTTTATAAACTTTCATTAGTTTATGTTATAAATTTTAATTAGTCTATTTTATAAATTTTTATATATTAAATTTATTTTATAAACTTTTTTTATTAGTTTATGTTATAAATTTTAATTAGTTTATTTTATAAATTTTTATATATTAAATTTATTTTATAAACTTTTATAAAATTTGTTTTATAAAATTTTGTTAGTTTATGTTATAAATTTTAATTAGTTTATTTTATAAATTTAATAAAGTTTAAAATTTAAATTTATTATAACAAAAGCCATAGATGAAGATTTTTTTAGGTATTGAAGACAACTAAAATTGACTAAAGATTATCCAATGAAGTTAATTCTGGAACAGGTTGAAGAAGAGGTGGTACTAATTTCCTCAGAGGTTTACTCCATAGGATCCCATTGTTTATTCGGATGTTGGAAAAGAAAAGATTAATTTGGGTACAGTTTTTGGTTAATTTGAGTTAAATTTTTGGATGAAAAATCTTAAGGGTTTAAAGTAGTGAAGGAGAACAAACTAGACTGCCTGGAATCTCAATACAAGCCTTAAAGATTATTCTACAGGGAGGTTACATGAAGTTCGTATTAACACTGCAGATCATTTGGAACACAGGATACAGCCAACATGGATTTTAGGATACAACCACATTGTCTATAGAAGACCTGTATGTGCTGAAGGCCTATGAACTAGAACAAGAGCTGAAGAAGATAATATTTGGTAAAACAGGTTGTTAGCATATCCACTGTATTTGTGACCCAGGAACTAAATTTGATTGAACTCAAGGTTGAGAACCTCTGAACAGAAAAGAAATGATTCTAGAAGCTGAATTGAAGATGTAGTAGCTCGAGGTATGTTAGTAATTGTGCTCTAGAGACAATACTTTTTATATTTTAAGGAAAATATTTATTATTAAGGATTATGTTTTATTGATTATTATTTATTTATTATGTTTTGTTTACTGCGTAATAAATTGAAAGCATAGTAAATGTCCTTGGAATTTTGATACGTATTCTATGTCTTTAAGTATGTGACTTAAAAATGAGATTATATGAATAGTATCTTATTCCTAAAATTCCCTAGTCGAGTATTATTATTTAAGGACAATAATAATGCACAAAGACTAGTATGTTTCTTGACAGATGACCACATCTCATTGGTCATAGGTATGGGAATACTAAAGTCAAGAACATAAGTGCATGTATCAATGCATGGCACTGGAATGACCCGCCGTGAGATTCTACATGTTAAGTAAGTGTCATAAGTAATTCTCACTGTGATAATGGTGTAATGATCCTTAGACCTGAAATCATTATATTTCTATACGAGAATTAATATACTTTGATTACATTAAAAGTTACCTTTGACCGGGTGATGATAAAAGTGGACATTGGGTATATTATGAATCGTATGAGAAATATGAATGATCTAGATGAGATTTAATCCTCCTAATTTTAGGAGTGATATTATTGGCCTCTTGTTTGAGTGAGACTATGAAATGCACGGCCGTGCTCAAATGTTGATTTGATTTTAATAGTCTACTCATCGATCAAGAAAATAAAGATTAAATTATGAAGAGGATGACACGAGACATGCCTTGAGTTCAATCTATAATATCAAGATTAAAGGGATTATATTACATGGAACATTATTCACGAAAGGCTTAATCGAATCACCGATTTATTATTACTAATTGGGTAGCAATGATATATTACTAGATGCCGCTCATTGTTTACAATTTTAATTAGATATTAAAATTGTTGCCAACGTAATAATAACCTACAGGGTCACACACAAAGAACGCTTGAAGGAGAAATAATTTAAATTATGAATTTAAATTAAATAAGTAATTTATTTTATTTATGATATTAATTAAGTATGACTTAATTAATTATATAAATAGAATAAATGAATTACTTAAACTAATTCCAAAATTAATAATTAATTAATTAAGTGAGACTTAATTAAATAATTTTGAATTTTGGATTAGTATTAATTATAATTGGATTATAATTAAAAAACTTATTCCTCTCTCTATATAATCTCTTTATGGGCTGATTTAATAAGACAGAGATTTTACAAAAACCCTAGCCGCTCTGAGAGAGGAGGAAGATAGAGAGAGAAGAAGTTTTCGGGTGCTAGTACACATCAATCCTTCATGAAAAGTGTTCGTGTGGATACCGTAGAGCGTAGATCGCGAGAGCGGGATACGTGGTGATTAAACAAGTTTTGGACCTCCATTAATCTTCCATTAATGAACTGTTAAAGCTTCTAAAGGTATTTATTCTTTATCTCCGAATTAAATCTTTTGTTTTCGCATGGATCCTACGGAGGGTTTCGCTATTTTGATTTATTTTTCGCGTTTATTCCGCTGCGTTTGTGTCACGAAACCCTACAATGGCATCAGAGCTACTTGCGAAACGTTTTAATTCGGTTATGTGCTTAACAGTTTTTGATATATAAGCATGTATGCGATCTATCATGATTTTATATTGATATAATATGTATATGTTTATATATATTATGAATATATGATATTCATATGATGTATAATCATATGATGATTATGTGTGTTGATGTATGTATATGATACATGTTTGTTCTTATTATGGGAATCGTATTCGATACGAATTCTGAAACGGCTGCCGTTGATTTTCTGAAATCTGTGTCCATTGTCCGATTTTCACAAACGATATGTGTTTTCTGACTGGAATCGGGTCACTGAGCAATACTGACAAATTCAACTCTGCGTCTGTAAGCCATTAGATGTCGTTACAGCCTCCAAAACGGTGATTTATGATTTTATGAAAATTATTTGATTTTCTAAAATTTTGAGTATATGTATGTATATATTATGAATATATGATATTCATGTAATGTATAATCATATGATGATTGTATGTATCTCTGTGTATGTATATATGATATATGCTTGTTCTTGTTATGAGAATTGTATATGATACGATTTCTGAAACACCGTCAGATTTGGAGAAATCTGACTGCTGTATCCGATTTTTGTAAACGATATGTGTTTTCTGACTGGAATCGGGCCAATGAACAAAACTGATAGAAATGCTATCACCGACGGGTCTGTAAGGCGTTTGACGTCGTTAAGGGCCTCGAAATAGCGATTTATTGTCTTCAGAAATCTGTTTTTAATTTTCTGAAATTTCGAAATTTGTTATATATGATTATATGATATGATTATATAATATGAGATATATTATATGTGTTATATGATAGCATGGTGGATGGTTATGGCCTAAAGACCCATAGGATAGTGGTTTTGATTTATGGTTTTGGTTTCTAAATACGACTTGCATGTCGTTTATTCATTGTAATTTAATTATCTCGAATGTAACTCGAGTTCTTCTTGTAATTTCATTAGAATAGTTTTATTTTTTATTATTCAATGTAATTATCAATGAAGACTTGCAAGTAAGGAGGCGATCCAAAAGGGGATGATGGAGCAATGAAGAAAGAAGACATGTAATAGATAGTATTTTTAAAACCACCATAGACTGACCTTGATATTTCCATTAGCTTGGAAATATCATATAGGATGGGGCCATAACCAAACACGTTTAATTTACGCACATTACATATATGTATATGATTGCATGTATTGGTATGTATGCGTAGATATAATTGAGATGCATGCTTAATATTGATTAATCATGTATCTATTAGATACGACACCCATGCCATGTTTGCTTAAACAAGATAAAATCTGTAACGATTCAAGATTTTAAAATTAACAAACGATCATGAGATTCTTGTGTTTATGAAATATGGATTTTTAAAACACGGAATTAAATATGGATTTTTGATATCTATAATTAGGATTTTCTGACAAAAGCGAATATGCGTATTCGTAAGGCTGATGGGTTTTAAGTGTGACCATTGGTATCCTCCATCTACCTGGGAAATGAACAATTTAAGATGTCGATTTGAAATATTTGGTTCAAGGAAAAATTGAGGATCTCTTTATGATGTGATCATGATCGTTATAAATTTTCTAAAACCCCTTAACAAAATATTAAGTTTTACTCGGATGCTTTCCAATGAATGAACACTCATCGAATCCTAGATCGATAAGGGGAAGGACTGTCAGTGGCAGGGGACTCCTATCTATCGTGGTGAGATGCGACGAATATAAACGGTTATATTCGGCCGTTGTATCATTGGGTCTAACTTAACTGAGTCGTCATAATAAGTGAAAATAAACGGTTATATTCAACTATTATGAACTTAGAAGCATAGAGTTTGGTTAAAAGTCTATTAGATAGATAAGATCAATCGTTGTTCACCAAACTATCCAAGAATTATATATGATATAATTGACAACTGTTGTCTACCTAAATAATCATTTTCTATGGACTTCCAGTGGTTGACTTAGGACATGACGAAATATGGATCTTGGCTCACTAGAAAGAATTATGGGATATACTTTCCAAATTAATAGTAAGGGCTATTAGTTTGATAAAAATAGTGGGAGGTATATGATGATATACCATAATCACTTAAACATAATTAATATTAAATTTGCAATCTAATTTATTTTATACACTTTAATATTGTAGATATCAAATGATAAACACAAACAACTTCTCTATGCGATCAGTTCTTGAGAAGGACAAGTTGACGAGAATATATTTCCTTGACTAACATAGGAGCTTGAGGATCGTCCTCGGGCACCACGATGTTAGTCAAATCTCTTCCCCTACTCTTAAAGTTGAGAATGTAACATGTGCAAATCATAGTGCTTATTGGAAGCAAATTGATGTTGCGACTGATGTTTCATGTCTCATGCTCGCAAATATATGTGCTGAGCTTAAGAAGCAATACGAGCATATAGATGCTTATGAAACGATTGAGCACAAGATATATTTGAAAGGGCACTATACACTTACAAGTAGGGAGAGTGAGACCCGGTTACACCACATGTTCTAAAGATTATAGGGTATAATGAATACCATTGATATTTTGGGTTTCCAGATTGGTCTGGAGACAGTTAGATTTGATCTTACAATCGTTGGACAAATATTATTCTTATTTTGTTATGAACAATAAAGTGAATAAGATTGGTAAAACACCCATTGAGTTGTTAAGCATGTTGAGAACTGCTGAAAGTAATATGATAAATGCATGAACTACTACTATATTGATGGTAAACATAGGGAATGCAAAAGGGAAAGGAAAATGGAAAGGCAAGGGGAAGATTTGATCTAGTTCCGTTGTCAAACCAAAGTCCAATCCCTAAAGCAGACTCTAAAGTCTGAATGAGGTGTTGATAAAGAAGACGATTGTCACTTCTGTGGAAAGTTGGGAGACTAGAAATTAAACTGTCATGCTTAATTGGAAGATCGGAAGATGATGATCAATAAGGGTCAAGCTTAAGGTATCGGGTTGGAATTGGAGTAAAGATAGTTGCTCTGGTTCGAGGAACTCGTTACTTAATTTTTGGCCTATAAGGAAAATTTAGAACTTAATAATTGTTATAGCGTGCTTGCAATTGGCAGCGACATTATTTCAGTTTCTTGTTTGGACAAGAAAGGCTTTTTCATTTTATAACAATAGTTGTTTATTCTATTTTGATGATGAGCCTTATAATGTTGCACATCTAATTAACAATTTATATGTTCTAAAGTGACTCAAATCAAATATTGTCTTTGGCACTGTCGCTGAGGCCATATTAATGAGAAACGCATTTCCAGAATACATAAGGATGCATTCATGGATAAGTTTGATTATGAATCATACCAAAGGATACGAATCTTAGTTTATTTGGTAAAATGACTAAAGCTCCTTTTACCGGACATGGTGAAGGGATCATTGAATGGGTATGACTTATACATAGTGATGTATGTGGTCATATGTGTACGATGACAAAAGGTAGATTTTATGTGGTCATAATTTAAATTATGAATTTAAATTAAATAAGTAATTTATTTTATTTATGATATTAATTAAGTATGACTTAATTAATTATATAAATAGAATAAATGAATTACTTAAACTAATTCCAAAATTAATAATTAATTAATTAAGTGAGACTTAATTAAATAATTTAGAATTTTAGATTAGTATTAATTATAATTGGATTATAATTAGAAAACTTATTCCTCTCTCTATATAATCTCTTTATGGGCTGATTTAATAAGACAGAGATTTTACAAAAACCCTAGCCGCTCTGAGAGAGGAGGAAGATAGAGAGAGAAGAAGTTTTCGGGTGCTAGTACACATCAATCCTTCATGAAAAGTGTTCGTGTGGATACCGTAGAGCGTGGATCCTACGGAGGGTTTCGCTATTTTGATTTATTTTTCGCGTTTATTCCGCTGCGTTTGTGTCACGAAACCCTACAAGGTAGTGGTCAAGGTGTTGTATGTGAGTTTAACACTTTGGAATATCTTGAGAACTGGGCTGCAAGTCAAGCCTGCAGGGCAACAGGAAGTTCAGGGACATCAGATTCAGACGGAATCCCAATTCTAAATCTAAGGTCCTTACCTATAGATTCCATGAAGGAGATTTTCAAGACCAGTTCAAGAGGCGGTTGTAAGACAGGGAGGTTTATATTTGAAAGACAAGATAAGGGTTTGTTACACAGTTTGAAGAAGCCTGTACAAGCAAAAGATGACAGACACTATGTTGGGTTGAAGCAAGAATCTCAAGCATTAGTGAGGATGCATCAAGGGAAAGCATATGTTGGTGAAGTTAAATGCAAAGTTGATTCTATCAGTGACAGTGATGAACCAAATGGATATCTGGCATCAATGACCAACACTGGGGATGAATCACTAAGCACTTCACAGGTACACACTATAACTAGTATACATTTATCTAATTCAGAACTGTATGATTATTAGGTATTGAAATGTATTATATTCATGTCAGCATGTTAGCATTTTAGGACTTAAATACTTAATTGATTGCTAAGAATAAGATTGCATGCTATGATTCATGAGTTTAAATAAGTACATTTCATACTTGATTATCTATGCAGTAAAATGAATATCTAGAATTAGATAGGGGGTTCTAGACGGTTAGGTGTATCCCTGAACATTTATTGGAACTTGATTTAAATCTTCTGTGATTTAATACATCTGTTAATGTTGTGAAAATTACTAATAGGCAAACAGGTCATAGATCAGATATTTTATATTTGTTCTTATTGTGATAAATGACTTGATAAGTATATGTGGAATTTGATATTGCTCATAATGTTTTATTCAAATATTCTGCATATTCTTAAATTGTTTATGTACTTATTTTCATATGATTTACTCTCACTCACATAGTTACACTTAAATGTCATATCATATCATGTATTGCTTGTTAAGGAGCATCAGATTAAAAGATGGTAGAATTATCTAATCAGTCAGTAACATTTGTAGATTCGAAGCTTAATCTAAAACTGTCTTAGGTAATTAGAGATAGTTAAAAAATGTTAGACAACAACAGAGATGGGTTAGAAAGAATTAGTAATCTAATTGTTAATTCTTCTATCCATGTGCTTTTAGAAAATTATTGAATATCTGTAAATTTTCTTTACATCTGTTACACTTATATAGAATGATTAAAGTAGACAGTACTGAATTTTCTAATATGCATATTTAAGATGTTGTTACCACTGTAGACAATAATATCTCTAACCCATCTGGACTCAATTGAAGTTGAGTACCAAGAAGCTTACTCATTTATGATTGCAGAGTATGTAACAAAAGGCAAAAGTTATGTGACTTCGTGACATTTATTGTTCGAGGCATATGATTAACATTAAAGCTCTGTTATCCACTACTAAATTTGAGGGTTTATACGGCGGTTAAATAGGGTCGTATATAGAGAAAAACTCGTCATATATGTTATATATGACGGCCTTGCGACGGAAAATATTGCGTCGGATAAAATCCCGTAGTATATAGTATATATGAAGGAAATGGTCGTCGTATATACTTTATGCCACAATTTGAATTAATCTGTCGTATATAAGGTATGCAACAGATTATTTACTACAGCCCTTTTCCGTTGCATATAAATAGAATATAGAACATGCATTGTCCACGGTTATATAGATTTTTTTTTAAATCTAATTATTGATATTAAACTTGTACTAATTAACCATAACTTAAAATATTGGTATTGAACTTCTACTAATAACCACAACTTATATTATATTGATCATGCCCAACCAAAATATAAAAACTAATATCTTAATTAAGTTTACGAGTAGAGAACCCGTACTACATTTAAAGATGACCAATACATTTAGTACTTTAGAAGGCTCAAATTACATTTAAGATGATCAATTCAAGCTTTGTTCATGGGCATACTTAACTGAAATATAAAAAAACGACTAATTCAAGCCTCGGATCGTCCAAAATATATATAGAAGCTCTGAACGCAGAGTGTCAGATCACCTCAGTTCCAACTTCCATCATTAACTTTTATCTCCAGTAGCCTCTTGAGTAGCCTTCTGACTGGTTGTCTGGAAACTAGGATATGACTTTGTATATGATATTTCTCCCATCACAATCTTCCAGATTCAAGTATAACAAAGTTGGGATCTGCTATAAGGAACTGGTATAAATTAAGACAAACACTGCTGCACAACAGAAGTAAGCATCAATCTGTAAAATAAAAGTCGCATATTTAAGTAAAGCAGCTGGCAGTGTAATACATCATATGAGCCATGAGATACGAGTAATCCTGGAAGTAGAAAGACGACACTTTGAAGAGCCATTAACCAACAAGGTAAATTAACAGTTTCCCTACATAGTAAATCTAACAAACTGATGGTAAGATTTTAAAGGACCAAACCATTACAAATATTTGTGAAACGTGTACCAGATGCCTTCGTCTCAATGTAATCAAGAGGAACACCAAACAGAGCAAATCACAATCTTTTCCTGATAAAAGCTAGTTAAAAGAAAATGTGATTTTCTACTTTATGAGATTGCAGGAGTGAAAAAAGTGCTAACCAGATAAGTTAAGGCTTTAACTGGACCAGCTAAAACAAATAATAATATAGCAGTTGCAACCTGCAATATACGAAAACACTGTGATGTTCAACTAACATCTGTGATACATGTATTACTCAATATTAAAAGAAACTTCGAAAGAGATAAATGGACAAACAAACCATGGTTTTTCTGCCAGCAGCTAAACCCCATCTCATAGAGGAGAATACTATTGGCAAGGCGAAAAAACATCCAAAATAATTCTGTCCAATGTACATTGTTTGTCTTTCAGTATATCCGCAATACCAAATGCGGTTTACTTGCATACATCAATCAAAATACGTGTAAACAAAATATGCATACACAACTAATCTCAGTGTATATACTCCGTCCATCTCCCAAAATAAGTGTTCTATAAACATTTTTCAAAAACTGAAAATACGTACATTATTCTGCTATACTAGGATATGAGTTTGTATATGATATTAAAGTTCACTGAAATACGTACATTATTCTGCCATGGTTTGAGCAAGAATTTAGTTTAAAGACTTGGAAATAGCTCTAACCTGATAGTACACCTTGTAATCCATCCATGAAATTGGATATGGCAAGCACAGGAAGCACTGAAGCTATATAACTAACAACTTCAACTTCATTTGTGTAGATATAGCCCCATACGCCTCGAACAGCGACTAAAGCAGAGGCAACCAATATGCCCTCTGCAATGGCCATGAACAGAACCACCTGTACCGCAAGCTTTGCTGCCTGGGGATTCCCTGCACCCAGTTCATTTGAAACTCTCGTGCTTTTCAACCACGGAGAGAAACAAAATTAATCAGTACATTTTCTGAAATACATGCTCTACTAGTATAATACAACAAAATTTATACATTGTTTAGTCACTTGCGTACCTTACTGCACTGCCAAAACCATATGGGATTCTGAAGAACACTGAACATGTGTTCAGGCTGAAACTAGCTAAGAAAAATTTCAACGTAATGTGCACGTGAAGAGGTACTGAACCCATGAAAAATACGTACCAAATTAACATCATCGATGTCTCTAGCTTTGGATTAGGAAGAAGCCCAGACATGAGAACTAGAAACTCATATGACCAAAACTCTAAACTTCATTATGCCAAATATAAAATCATCAATGATTAAGGATATAGCTCAAATATTTATAAATGATATCGAGAGTTTAAGTAGATGCAAACTCACCAGACCATAAGAGACGAGGGAATGCCTAAGGAAACAAAGCCCGAAAGTTTTTTAACACCCTCCAGAGAGCATCCTGTCCATGTTTTCTCACATGTTGGTGAAAACTTGATGTACATTCCCAAAATTAGTACATTAACCCAGTACGAAATACCACTGGAAATGGCAGCGCCTCTGGATCCAAAGCCATAGCGGAAAGCCAGCAAATTAGAAGATGCACTAAACTTGTAATACCAGTGCTTATTACCAAAGGCTTTCTATTGTTTTGAGTCTGTAAAAATCTGAATTGGCACTGAAGCAGACCATAGGCAAAAATCGGAATTTAGATTAGTGAGTTTTCACTGACTTGAACTAAATAAATGAAAACGAGCATCACCTTTCATACGAGACACACACAGACACAATGGTATATATACATACATATATATATGATTATGTTTGATAAATCAAACACAAGATTCAGAGCAAACATAAAACAACAAGATTCAGAGCAAACATAAAACAACAAGATTCAGAGAGACAACAAGCATAACACAAGATTCAATTGACAGCCCTAAATTCAATTGACCCTAAATGACGAACCCTAAATGACGAACCCTAAATGACGAGATGATAAAGATTCAAGCATAACCTGTTAATAGACGACGAGAGAGATGATGAGATGCAGCGGCTAGCCCTAAATGATGAGATGAGTGTGAAATAAAGTGTATAAGTGTTTAGGGAAATAAAAGTTGAGAGACCGGGAAAATAAAATTTTTGGGGAACATTTTAACACTAAAGAATAAAACTATATACGACGGTCTGTATTTTAATGTATACAACGGTAAATTAAAACACTGTCGTATTAGAAAAATAAATTGGGGAAAATATTGGCGGGTATACTTTTTATACGACGGTAAAATATATTTTCGTCATATAAAATAATATATACGACGAATACAAGTGACCGTCATATATATGTTTAATATATACGACGGTAAAATATATTTTCGTCGTATAAAATAATGTATACGACGGATCAGCCCAGACCGCCATTTAAACTCGTCGCATAAAACTACTTTTTTTGTAGTGATCACAGTTGGTTAAGAAAGCCTACTTAACGGTAACCTTTGGAGATGACAGCAAAGTATGTACAAGGGATTTGGCTATAATGATTTTTGGAATTGTCATCAATGGAAGCATCTTTCCTGTGGAATGACTTAAGCACTATCTACAGGGCACCAGGGAATTATTTGTCAAGGGTTTTCTGGAAAAGCATTGAAAAGGAAAAATGTTTGATCTCAAACAAGAAGGTTGGAAGCTCACTCAACTGAGAGTGAGAAAATTTGTTCGTAGCTGACATGAAATTTGTATGCAAAGGTGAAGTGAACTTTTCGGTAAAGCTTCATCAGTAAAGAGTTAGCTATGGCAAAACAAGCTCTCACACTTGGTGAAGAAGACAATTGACTCTATGATAAAGATGAAATTGGTGAGAGGACTGCTTCATATGGAATTCTATCTAGAAGGACATTTTGAAGTACATCACATAGGGAAGTCAATGAAAACATCGCATTGAAGAAAATTATGTCATGAAAGAAATATGCTTAGTGATGGTTAATGACAACCCTAGTTACAAGTTGGTGATGTTCGTGCATTCAACAGACAAAATGTCACAGATGGTGATTGATCACATCAAGAAGATCAAGTTGGAAGCAAAGTAAACTGTGAGAACTTTGAAGTCAGATAATGGAACCGAATTTCGCAAATGAAGTTCTAAATGAAGTATGCACTTATAAAGGTACTTTGAAGCTAAAGCAATTAACACAGCATGTTGTTTTAATCAACAAAGATCGTGAAAAGACATCATATGAGTCAATGGCCAACTAGAAGCAAACACTGAAGCTCTTTCGTGTGTTTGGAGGAAATTGATACTTACTGAAGATTTAGATGAGTATCTTGGTAAGTTTGAAGTTAAGGCTCATGGAACAATTTCCTATGCTATTCATTGAAGTCAAAATCTTACGAGGCATATGCGATGTAAAACTAGAAGGTGATTGAAAGTCTGAATGTGTAGACCTACTACACCAAACTCCCAAGCATTCATATGAAAGACTATTCTGAATCTTTAAAATTTGACATCTTGTCAGAGTCAAATTTAGATACTGATGTTGAAATTGAGGTTGCAGAAGGAATCAATGATAATAATGATGATTCAGATCCTATTAGTGGAAATGGTAGTAAATATACACAACTCGTGAACTTGACTAGAATCCACTGTATAAGGTGAAGGATCTTCAACACATCCTAGCAACAACTCAGGGGGAGCAAATAAAAACAGGATCTACTAGAAGTACTCAACATAATGAAGATCAAAGGAATACATCAAGAACATATCTGCCAAGACAAAAGGTTTGAAGTCAAGGTCAATCTTGGAGTCTAGTTCTTAGTAAACCGGATTATTGAGTAAAGGCTAGAAGTGCTAATCAAAATGAACATATATTTTTCGGGACCTAACATCTGGTATCCTAAAGAATACTGAAGATGCACTGATTGATCCAGATTGGGTGATTGCAATGCAAGGTAATCTCAATCAGTTCAAAGGCAGAAACTAATGAAGCTGGAACCCAGACCACAAAAGTCGAAGCTGAAATTGGTACAGTAAGGGTTCACAGAAACTGGAAGATTATTGGCATTGTTCTGAGGGACAAAGCCAAACTGGTTGCTACAGGTTACTATCAAGTAGAAGGTATCGATGATGATGAAAACAGAATCTTCGGGACTTTAAAGATCTAACAGCAAGCACCAGATACGAGACTTGATTCTTTTAGGGCCTAAGGACCTAACAAGACCTAATTATTGAGCATTCAAACATGAATATCTATCAGATGAATGTGAACAAGGGCACTCCTGAATGGTGAGTTAGAAGTTGAAGTTGATGTACAACATTCCCTGGACTTTGAAGTTGTAGATCATTGGAATTTGTATATCATTCTCTTCACAAGCTCTCTATGAATGGAGATAGGGATTGAAGCAAATCGTCAAGGACATGGTATGACACTCTAACTACTAATTACATGAAAATGATTTTGATAGAGTAGTTATACACATATATCTCTTTAGAATACAGGGCACACACAATGTCATATATGTGCAAGTATACCATTATTGTATTATATATGGGTCTACTAACAAACCTTGTGCAAGAGTTTATTGCTAAGTTAATGCAGAGTAGGTACATGAGCATGTTGGAAGAGTTGCAATTCTTTTTGGATTACAAGTAATTCAAAAGAATGATGGCAATTAAAGTAAGTCAAGGATCTTTTGAAGATGCACAATTTGGAAGATTTTAGACATGCCAAGACTTCTTGCCGACAATCCACTAAGCTTGATCAGGGCAAATCAGGTATATGAACTGAAGTGACAAGCTGTAGAGGTATGATCAGCTCATTACTTATTCAAGTGCATAAAGTCCATATATTTTATTCTTGATATGCCTATGTGCAAGTTTCCAAGTGGATACTAGAGAATATTATCTTATAGCTAGGTTATGAATTGTTAGATATCTTAGGGGATCACCAATTTTTAGAATCAGGTACCCTGAAGATAATAGGTTTAATTTAATTGTCTTTATAGATATAGATAATGCAGGTTGTAAGAAAGACAGGGAAGTAATTCCTAGAAGCTGTCAATTTGGTGGAAGAAGTTGGATTCTTGTTGAAATGAGAGAAAGCATTCAACACACATAGTTGCAGCAAAGGCTAAAATTAAAGCAGCTAGTGAATGTGATGCTCTGATCTTCTAGACAAGGAAACCACTTCAACTCCAACAACTCTATTGATATCTCCACACCACTTAAGGAACAAGCTCATGGACACCAGGTATCATTTCTTTCGAGATTGTCCTTAGTATAATAACTTGCAGATCTTTGCTAAATAACTTGATGAATTTATTTTGTCTAAGTTGGTTATTGAACTTGGGATATTATTTATTTGCATATATGTTGGAAATCCCATCTGCAAGGAATTCTCAAATGAGTTCACAAGTAATTAAATTTTCAATATTTAAAGGAATTGTGAATTTATTTGATATCCAGTACCTCATACTTTTTGCTATTAGTTTAATTATCATGCTTACAATGTTTAATGCATATGTGATTGTTAGATTTTCTAGCATAAGTTAGCAGCATAATTATTTATTAATTAAAAATTTAATGAGTATTAGTCAATGATATCTTGCTTAATTGCTCTGATATTTTGCTCTGATATTTTTAAATATTATGTTATAAATAATTGTGATACTTTTGATATTAGTGACAATATTTAGAATTTCTATTCTAAATAAATAATGCATATTTCAAAACTCACTAATATTGGAAGACGAAGTATTTTCTAAGTCATGTGGATAAAACTCTCAATATTTTATTTACTTAGAAAATATTTCTAAAATTTGATTTTATTTACGAGGAGTTGTAATTAGGATCACAAGTATTAAATGTCAATATTTAAAGGACTTGTGAATTTCTATTCAACTATTTTCTCGAGCTTACGTATATCATTAATAATTGTTATGAGTATAATTGTAGTATGCTAGAGTGACAATTATTAGATATAGTGTAAGAAGTTAGATGCTAATATTCAATCTAATGAATATTTTAGTATTTAGCAAAATTATTTTACCTTATTAAAATTATGGATTAAAGCAATTCAATGTTTATTAGTTTCATAATTTTGATTTGATAAAATGTTAGAAGCATAATTTCTTGCATTTTGAAATTATTAATAAATATCAAGTAATGATATTTTTTTAATGTTTCCGTGCAATTAATTGTGATATTTTTAATATTAGTGATAATACAAGTTGTTTATCTGAAATCACTAATAATAAAAATATGTCTTAATACTTATTGTTCTACTGAATGATTGTCATGCCTATGTAATTTATATATATGCATGTTATTGGTAATTATTTAGTACAATATAGTATTCAATTTATTTTGATTTATTTAAATTATGATGATATAAAACAATTCAGTGATCTATTGGTTCCATGATTTAAGTAAATTAAAATAAATTTGCAGCATAATTATTCTTAGTATAAATATTTTATTTTATTACTTTGTGATAATTGATTAATATTTCATTACAAAATAATTATGATATATTGATACTAATGGATTTGCTTAGTCTTTATTCTAAGTAAAAATTGATTTTTGAAAAAGCCATTAGTATTAGTATATTTAGTTTTCTTTCTTTGACTGAATTTTAAACTTAAATGTATTAAAAAGAATTTCTTGTCTAATTATTTTTCAAAACGTTTTATTCAAAGATACATTCATTTTTCTATCAGTTTTAAAGAAGAAAACATTAAAATTCTTTTTCAAAACTTCTCTTTTGAAATCATTTGATTTACAACCCTACTTTGATTTCTAAATCCTAGGGTGTGAATTAAACTTTTCTTGAGGATAATCTTTCTTTAAATCTCAAAATCTTTTATCATCTCCCAAAAGCTAGTTTTAAAAGTTTTATCTTACAAAACTTTTTCTCTCTTAATTTTTCTTTTTAAAGTGGCAGATACTTTGTGACTGCTATTTTATTTGGAGAAATTATTTTTAACTTCGAGGTACCAATCACTTGTAAAATGTTTTGTTTTTAAACACTTGTTTCAATGTATGTTTCACATTGATTCATTGTACCAAAAAAGTGGTTGTTGTTTTGAAGGCCTAGTACAGTATTGTTAAGAATACATCATATTCCAATTGTCATGTTTTTACTTAAGTCGGGGATACTGTCAGGTGGACGAAAATGATGTAAATCATAATTGCATTATGAGTCGGAAAATCATAGTTCTCTATCTGATAAGGATGTTTTGTAAAAATTATTTTCAAAACTTATAGTAAGGTTTTAAAGGAAATGAGTCATTTTATTGAGATATAATTTGGTAAGAGAGTTGAATATCTTCTTTGGTATAAATTCCCACATTTTATTATGGGAAGTTTGCCTTATAAGAAATTCATAAGGGATAGAATTTTTCTCTAATACACATTCCCATGTTTTATTATGCGATAAGTATCTTAAAGAAAATTTCTATTGGTATCGTGTTCTTAAATGATAAATCTTTAGAACCTACAAAACTCTTTTACTAAAAGTGCTTTCATGCAATCCATTACCATTCCTTATTATATTTTTCCTTCTCATTGGGATGAAAAATATATTTTGGAGTGTTAAGGTGATTATCTTTTAATCTTGATTGATTCTTTCCAATTAGCCCACAGTGGTTTCAGAAGCTGGCCAAGAGGTTGAAAATCCATCAATTTCTTACTCAGGCCATAGTACCAAACACTGATTCATCCACTTTCATATATTAACCCTTGGAGATATAAGGAACACATGTAAGTTAGAGGTTGATAAGGGAGAAACTGCACTTGATGCAGCAAATAAGGATGAAGTTGGAAGTGCACCCAACGCTCTACCTTTAGCGAAGAAAAGTAGTAATAAAACTGAGGTAACTGTAAGCTCATATGCATCTTCTCAAAAGGATGCAGAGCTGAAAAGGCAATAAAACTGTCTCTGAAATCATTCTCTCAACAGGGTGAGTCCATTGAAATTCGCTCGTCAGCCAGAGCATCTTGTAATGAGTCAAGCACACCACTGACACTCACGCTGATAGTAAGCCTAAACAGATCAATTCTGGGAACACATTGCAAGACATGCACAGTGAGAGGTATAGGCATTCAGAGGAGATACGGACTCTAGCCATACATTACATTGTCCAAGTATCTACCTCAAACTGAAGTTAATCTTCTGCATCCCGAAAGAGAGATCTCTTGTTCAGACTTATCTGGGCTTGAGAGGCAACTGCTTGGCAAGAATTCTTCGGATGAGTCAAGTAGGGTATTTTACAAAAATTCCCATCACAGGGTTACGAGGGAAACGTAGGCTCTAATTTGCCATTCATTACATTGCCTACTACGTCGCCCCTCCTGGAAGGAACATTTCCAGATCCTGAAAAGGAATGTCCACCTCCCGTTTACAGAGAAGGTGTGAGGCAACTCCTTGATAGAACAAGGCAGGATTCCCTAACAGATTTTAAAATCTTGGGATAACCCATCTCAAAGAGGTGAGGCTCCACTAGACAGTGATTTAGCAAATGTTATTGAGTCTGGTGCTGAGACAGTGCTTATGCATGATAGATCAAGAACACCACTACGAGACAATTCTCCACTTGATAGTGATTCATTTCATTCTGATGAATCAGGTGTTAGGAATATATGAATTGACGAATTTCACTTGCAGGTATAGAAGGCTACATTTGAAATGCAGAGTGAAAGTGAGAGAAAGAAACACTTAAGTGAAAGTGAGGGAGAGATACACTTGAGTGAGAGATAGGGAGAGAAAGAGTGAAACACTTCAAATTGCTCAACACTTTAGTGTAAACACCAACAGAACGTAGTAGAAGTGAGGAAACCATAGAGCAAACACTTACCCTTGCTACATGCTACTTCTGAAAGAAAAGCTACTATATTTTCCCAATCAATGACAGACGAGAACCTTCCTTGGAAGACAAACCATTCAAAAGATGGGCCATTGGAGGATTCCTCAACTAAGGGGGAGAATTTATAGGAAAAAAAAGAAGAAGTTAATAAAGTCTTATCTTCATATCCTTAGGGGGAGAATTTAGACAAGAAAAAGAAGAAGAATTACATTCTCAGGGGGAGAAAATTACTTGAGCTATGTTCTATATTCTATTAAAGACGTTCCCAGGAATTTTAATTCTTATGAAGCTCTGTTTATGATAAGTTCTTTAAGTTGAACTATGAAGGATTTTGAAGCAGAGAAAGCTCAAACACAGACAGAAATGAAGATGATACTACATGAATATCAATTCAGTGCTAGAAGAATAAACATCTTTCATTTCGGTTACACAAGAAATCTGGAAATGCAGAATCTGATACAGAAAAACCAGTAGCATTATTTACAAGTCCCGGACGATTACTTTTTCTAGTTGTTAGTTGAGTTATCCTCTCTATGAGATTTGTTTGCTAAGTTTAACAATCAAATATGGGGAGATTGTTGGTGAGATTACGAAACTATATGAATAGTAATCTGATAACTCAACACTAGAACAGGACAAGTAAATAATACTAAGCCTACACAGAAATCAGGAAGAAATGAAGACAAGGCAGATACAGTGAATCAAGACATTAGAAGAAGTTTTGAAGTCTAATACAGGTCATTGAGAGAAGTACATTAATATGTTCATGCCTTAGTGAAAAATAATGGTTGAAGACTTTCAGGATTTCAGAAGTGTTGAAGATTTAGTATAGAAGTACCACTAGAAGTTTTCAATGTACCATCATTGATTGAAGATAAACAGTGTTCGTAGCATAGGGATCTAGATGAATTGAAGACATGGTAAAGACAAAGGTTAAAGAAGACAGCTAGAGTCTTGAAGTTATACTCACTGAAAGAAGTTCATTCATATGTTCAAACTTCAGTGAAGATAAGAGAATGAAGTATTCAAGATTGTGATAATAATGAAGACGTTGTCGAAGTACCAGAAAAGATTCTAGTGAAATTACAGTGTCTATCAACAGTCAGTGTTTGAAGCAATGCAGCAGTCCAAGATTACTCAGCTGAAATAGAAAAAAAATCAAGGGAATTTAATTTAGTGTTAGTCATTTGTGAACCAGACCAGTGCACTAAGCGTCAGCACAATAAGAAGAGAATTACCTTGATGTATCAGAAGAAAATCAGATGATAAAGCCAGAAGAATGAAAATAAGATGATAATGACTTCAAGCATCTCAAGAATATGTTTAAGGGAAGTAATATCACTTTCAATTATTCTTGCACTCTTGAAACCATGTATGAGGCGCAACAAACGTCTAAGGGAGAATTTAGTGGCGCTTACACAGTGGTTGTAGAGTATAGGCGCAAGTAAATGAGCTAGGCACAAGGAAAAACTTCTAACAAATATTCTAAGTACTTGGGAGAGCAGTTGGTGGTGCCTACACAAGGGCTGCAGTATAGAGGCGCAACAAACCAACTTAAGGGAGCAAAGAAAGATCAAAAGTTTAAGTAAAGGTTTTTGTGGCGCCAACACACTAGAATAAGAAGGTAGGCGCAACAAACCAAATTGGTGGCGCAACATAAGTTGATAGAAAATGTTCCAAGAATCCAAGTCAATGGTATGTGGCGCCTACACTCTATAACAAGAGTGTAGGCGCAACATAATGAAGAAGAGAATATTTTCTAAGTCCTCAAGTGGTTCCTGCACATGGAGTACAGAGTACAGGCGCAATAAAAGAACTTCGTGGTGCCTACACACCATTCCCCTTGTAGAGGCGCAACAAAGGACTTAAAGCATTGTGAAACAAATCAATTAATTGATTTGAAAAGTCTACACCATATAAACAAAATGATGTGCTCATTTTGACAGTGTGTTCTGGTTCGTCTCTTCCAATCAAAATTGCCAGAGAAGAACACATCAAAAATATACAGAGGGATCAAAACAAATCAAAGCTCTATCCATTACTCCTTACCGGAGTCTTTTGTTAATGGTCGGATAAACCTTGTAATATTTTAAGGGACATTATAAAATACTCCCGGTAGTTAAATCCTTAGACAAAATTATAGATACAAATATTGTATAGGATTTAGCTTGTATATTTTTGTAGAAGTAAAGAACTAATTTGTTCTTTTGAAACCAGTTATATTTTTAACTGGGTGTAGCAACCTCAGGGTTTATATAAGAAAGATATATTCCCCGAAACTTGTCTCGTTAAATTACTTGCTAATTTTCAAGAACATTAATGATTATTCATAAATACAGAAAATTAGTAAGCCAGCCTCCTAAACACTATTCACCTCATAAACTCGAACCCACTAACCGAACACTAAATTATTTATCCACAAAAGATTCGAAAGAATTTTTTTTAATTTAGTGAGTATCGTATTCAACCCCCCTTCTACGATACTTCGGGACCCAACAACTATCCCATCATTGGAAGCTGATGATGTTGATCTCCTATCGGTAACTACTTGAGTCTATTCTTTTTCTGTCTTGCTCTTTTTTTAATTATGATTCTGGCCCTATACATTTAACTTGGCACGTGTTTGAACTTTAAATTTTCTAAATAGAGATCCCTTAATTAATTATTCATTCCATTGATGTACTTAAGATCTGGGACTAATTTACGCATTTCAAGATTTCAAGTATACATTTAACATTAGTGGATTATATATTCTGGAGCTGTATAATTTTCACCATCTTAATTTGCAATTACCAGGATTTAGAGTATGTAAATTAACTGCTTTGCTGCAGATATGATCCTAAAAATCCATGTTTGTATGTAAGTCTGGTACAATTCTATCCTCCTTCAACCCATAACAATCCTGAAACACTTTCCGGAGAACTCTGAAGATCCTTGAAAAAGATGTAAAATTTTCAAAATGTAGTAGAGTGTGGTATTGATAATATCCAAATAGCATCATTCTTGAACTGGATAGGTGACTCAAACTGTGGATTGAGTTTGATGTATTTCAATTTATTATGTTTAAACACTAAACAGGTTTCGTGTTTTGTTAGTAATTTAAATGTCTTTTTTTTTTAATAAATAGATTCAATTGGGATCAAAAGATACAAAAGAAGGGGGAAATTAAATCTAGCCTAACAAATCACTTCAAGCCTCTCCTAAGCCCGTCTCTATTTCAAGGATGCATCTTCTATGTCTTCATCAAATACAATTGAGCCCTTTGTTAATATTAGTTATTACATCTCCATACAATAGTTGTTTAATCTTTCGTGGTGTTTTTAACTTTTTGTTTGCTCATTCGGTACCAATATGTATACCATATGCTATAATTCTTTCCTTTAATTCAAGGTCGTAAACGAAGTGCACTTGGATTGAACTCGCCTCCTCCATGTGAAAATGGTAATATTCTGTGTTTGGCAATAACCAAGTGTCTTCATCTTGTTAGTTGTATTATTAGTAATTGCTAACAATGATTGTAATAAAGGAACTAAGCGTCGACCTGCCACTTTGGATGTTAAAAGTAATAAATTAAACGTTGGCAGTGCCTATCACTCAGAATTTGCTCAAGAAAATAGCAAGCCTGATCTACAAACTCAAAGTCCCATGAATATGGGTATAAAATTTAATACTTTTTATGCCCGGCATATTTCTATATATTAATATGTGTTTGGAATATTTGATTTGTATTTATTATTTCACAACTATTAGGAACATATAGAAGACCTCTTATAGAAATAAATCAGAATATTACTACTACTGGTGAGAAGATTTTGTCCCACTGTGACAAAAAAACCGGCAATTGGACACCTCAAGTAACACATAATTCATCTTCTGGTACGTCCTTAATATTTTAAATTTCACCAGTTTTATATATGTGGAGTAAATACTATATGTTATACCTTCGTAATATGATTCCTTCAAGCATAGCATGGTGTGTTAATTTAATATTGTGAATTAAATATAATTTTGTGAATTCGATCATATGCCAGGTCAAGGATTCCTAACATATGGCACGCAGGCTTCTACAACACCATCCCATAGGAGGATAGAGAATGTTAACTTTTCAGGTTAACATTTATTAGCACATCAATTTTATGTGAAAATGAATTTCTTACTTCCACTCAAAGTAAGGACCATACGTGTAGTAACCGATCAGAGATTATACTAACAGCGCTAACTTATCAAAGTCGACAGACTCTGCCAGAAAGCTCAACGCCGCAAAACCCTCAATTTCCTTTTCAAATGCCAGCTTCGAGGATAACTCCCGGTAAAAATAATCAAGCCATTAGGCATTGTATGAAGACATATAATTGTTAGGTAGATCAGTTTTAAATTTTAAGAATTTATTTATAATAGTTGTCTATTATTATAGGTGCTACCATATGTATGTTTTTTTGTATTAGAAGTTAAAAGCTACCGTATGTATGTTTTTAATTGGGTTATAGTTATATATAGTTCTATTTGCTAAATGATTGTTTGTAGCATTATTTAAGTTATATATGTAGTATTACTATGCAGGTACATGCTCCTCCTCCAAGTTATATTGTGTGTATAGAGAAGAAGGCTCTTGACGACAATTGTTACGTAAGAAAGAAAGGATGTGCAAGTGGTTGTGTTATACCTCGACATGAGAGCGAGCCTTTTAAAAGCCTTAAAGAGCACACATATAATAAGTTTCTCAATCACTAACCGCACATAATTATTGAATTAATCTGATTATATCTACGTGCATGAATCTATGTATACTTTATGATTTTTAGTATGCATGAATTAATCTGGTGATATACTGATATGTGATTCTTCACGTTGATGTAAATACAAAGTGTTTTGGACAAATCTTAACTTGATAGCTTCTTTTAACGTACTTATACAACATATAACAAAATTTATGATATAATACTATGATATATGGAAGGATCATAAGGAGATACTTTTCGTCATTAGTCCTCCATCTTTGTGTTAATGATTCCGCCCAACTTAAATGTTAATATTTTTTTCTTATCAAAATGTGATAATGTGAGATTTACCGAGTCAATGTGGAAAGTTTTATAGTTATTTTTATTAAGGCGTTTGATCCAACATCATGTTTTCCTTAAACAAAGGGTTTGATAGTCTAAACAATGAAGGATAATGAGTATTAAAAATATTTAGACTTGGGGTTTTGTTAAACATGTTGTACTTTTTATAGTTGTAGTTTCTTCATGTTATTTAGTTTAACAATATTGTTAATTAATGTTCATAAAGATGTGTAAATGGCTTGAAGTACTTGCTGATTTAAGCGTTTGATGCTAAAAATTTTAAAACGAAAGCGCTTGAAATAGAACACATTCATTTGGTAAGTTAGTTTTACGTGAATACATTATTATAATTATATCTGTTTTTTCTTATAATTTCACAAGAAAATAAATTTAACTAATTTGGTAATTATTACAATTTGACAAATCATCAATTTGATCCGGATATGTGTATTGACAAAAATAAGCTTCTGAGGCCTAAGAGAATGAATTTTCAATTTGCAGAGAATGGTAAATGGTCAAGAAATGCAGGGATTAACAAGTTAAAGGTATTTATACTTCTTCATTAATTGTTTTTGACAAGAGAAAGAGTTAAGGCCCAGGCAAGCACAATTTGCAAAGGCAAAAGCAGAGCCATATATAAATCCCAACCTAATTGAGGCATCAGAGAGAGTGATCGTGAAATCAAAGGAGACAATTCCTTAAGTTGAGTGACGGTAAGATACCTGAATTTTTTTTTTACAGTATTACCCTACTTGCTTTATTTTAAGAGAAAATATAATATGATTAGCTCTAAATTTCTCCCGGAACTATATAAATCGTAAATAACAGCTTTTTTCTAGATGTCACTTAAGAGTAGTGAAGTTTATCTATGTTTTTTAAACTAATTGTGTTAGTAAACTTTGCATGTAAAGATTATCCATTTCTAGCATGTGCATTTTTTCTCTGCTTAGCATTCCACTTGACAAGACTTTCGTTTATATAAACAATTCAAAATTATATGATAGTTTTGTTTAAACTATATTAGATAAAAAAAAAATATGTTTCGTTCTTTACTTATGTTTAAAAGATTTAATTAATAAGATTTTAACATATTTTTTACAAGGCAGAAATGCATCTAAAGGGCATAATCGTGGTCATGAAAAAATTTAAGCAGAAGAACATGGTTATGTACAAGGTAGCTGGTCTAAAAAGTTAAACAATGGCAATCAGAATAGATGGCTGCTGAACAATGTCCTCAACAATCACAACACTTGGTTGCATAAAAATGCACCCAAGGACCCGAACAGTGCACCAAAGAACCTGAACAATGCACTGAAGGGTGTGATAGAGGGAAGGCCCTAAAAGATATCAATCTTATTAGAACGAGATTCCATTAATACAAAATCAGCAGTGAGTAGTAAAGTTAAAAAATATCTTTTATATGTTATTCATTGTCTGTCAAGATATTATTCTCCTTAAATTATATTTTCTTAACTTAATAGACATGGAAAGTCAGCGTATTGAGGTAATTACGCTACATCTGCAAAATATCAGAGTGTCCTTTGACGACGGTAGAATCTGACCAAATTTCAGCTAAAAACATGGGTTATATAATAGGATATATATGGAAAATAGTAAGTATTTGGCTATCTCAAAAATATATATAAGTTGCAAATTTATTCTATTTATACTATATTATTAGAATGATTTTATTAAAAATTTGATATTTGATTTTTGGTCGGTATAGGGGTGAATTAGTTAATCGATAATTGACTCAACTCTTAAACATTAGTTTTATAATTAAAACAAATTTCTAAAACTTGGATTTGGCTTTAGGTTGATTTTAAAAATATTTTAAAAGATTAAGATGCTACTTTAAGTAGTGAGAAATTTATTTTTATGTATTAGTAGCATCTTATGCCTTTGACTCTGCAGATCCTCTGACTTTCGATTCTTTTTGGTTGTGTGCTTTTGATTCTCCAAATCCTCTACTCTTCAATTATAAAGTTGATGGTAAGTTTTATGGTTTTCTCAGAACCTACAAGTCTTATGGGATCGAAAGCATTGAATTTTACATGAAGGCTGTGGAGAAACTAGCTAACGCGTATTGTGCACTCTTGCAATAACTTATAACTGTGGTACAAGTAGGTATATAATCAAGCATCTTCCTATAAAACAAAGTTGTTAGTGCATGCCAATGTAACTTAATTTGCAAGAATTGTTATGAATTTTTAAGCAAGTGCACTTCTGTTGTGTTTGATTTTAACTCTGGTATTTGCTCTCACTTCTATTTTTTCCTTCTAAAAGATTTTAAATTTAGTTGTTTTTGACTTGCAGCAAAATGAAATGGTATTAGTAGGACATGCCAGTGCTCATATGGTCATAGAAGCAGTATAAGATAGAATGTTAAAAAAAACAAATTAGAGCATAACAAGCAGTTAAGCACAATGATATAGCTACTTATGTTAATATCAAATCCTAACTGCTTGCCAAAAAATATATCAAGATAGACCTGCACCGGTTCATAAAGATATATAGTGTTCTACAACATGACCATGTTTTGTTAATAATTTAAATATTTGATTTTGTGTTGTTTTTAAAGTTAATTAATATATATTAATTTACACGTATTTTATTTTTTAATGTTTAAAGTGTGATTTGTTATACTAAAAAATCTTTATCAATTTTAATGACTTTAATTTTTATTTTATATTATATAAGAAAATATTCTCAATGATTTCATAATAAAATAATAAAACATAATTAAAATTATGTTAAGCAAAACATAATAACATTGATTTCATACTGTAAAACATATTGTATATTTGAAATTTTTGCAAAAGAATACATAAAATAAACTTTTGAATCATGTAAAACATAGTTAAAATTAGTGAGATATATTTAAACTACATAATTAAACTTTGATCATTAATATCTTATTCATTTTGATTCCATTTTACATGATTTAAAGATCTATTTCATGTACATTTTCACTAAATTATAAAATGTGAGTTTAATAGTTAAAGTTTGTTTTGATCAAGAACTATCTCTTTAATATATAATTTATATTATATAGAATGTGAGGGGTGTTAGAGAAAATATTAAATATATATTAAACTATTAGTAATCATCAAATATATAGAATTTGAAGTATTATTATAATTTTATTATTACCACACTAATTGATGTAGTATTTTAAATAATTAAAAACTATTTTATATAAATTTTATTTATTGTATTTTGGAAAAAAAGTGTATAAAAAAAGGAAATACAAATATTTTATCCCGTGCTTTAAAAATATTTTTCCATAACATCTGCTTTTAAATATTTTACTATTTTAAAATATCTTGCTTCAAAAAAATGTTTTATTTATTATTAATGTAAGCGAGTCAATATGTTATTCAGCCCCATAAATTGTTCGTGTATATAATATAACAATTGAATAATTAAATTAAAATTATTTATAATAAAATTCATATATTTTTAATTAATTAATTATAAATGTATTTATTAAGTTTGATAATATTTTTTAGTTAAATATAAATTCAGAAAGTTACAAATAATTATTTCCTAATGTATCATAAGTTTTTTAATTTATATACATATATATACATATTGAACTTGGTTGTTTTTTTTATAAATAAGCCAATTTCTATATATAAAGTGTACCTAACAATCATTTATATTAGTTTATATTACATTATAATTTTTAATTATTGACTGTCTTTATATTTTTCAACATGACAAGAAGAATGAGGAAGAGGTTTTGTCTACTCAACTTTGTTTTTTGGATGGATGATACTAGAGATCTTTAATTGTTTGGAGAATATATTTCACATATTTCTTATTGTGAGACTTCATTTTGCTTGGACAATTTTTACAATGTTTGAATGTTTTATATATATTTGAAATTTATTTCGTACGGGGTGATTGTTACTTAATTTTTCTTTATCAATTTTTTCAATGTTTAAATATTTTTAGACATATTTATATTTTTTTCATGTGGGATGATTGTTTATGTTTTTGAAATATATGTAACATTCTCAAATGTATTTTAAATTTATAATTATGATTATTATACTTAATAAATAAATGTTACTTTTAAATATTTTATGAATTATATAAATTTTTACATTAGCTTAAATTTTTAAAAACTTTAAATTATTTAATTAAATTCTTTTATTTTTTATAATTTCAACCGTGTGGTAATCACGGGATAATTTAATTTGAGTTACGGAGCGGATGTGGGGAGTCGGATAGTTTGAAACCCGCCCGAACCGTAACCATGTCTATCCCTAACCATAACTGTGTGTATAGTGAGAGTAACTTTTGTGTGAGATGGTAGGAAGAATAAGAAAAGTAGGTGAATTAGATTGCAGAAATTGGGAGGGAGAAGCTTACAAAAACACCATTTTCCAAGAGAGATTAAACCCTACTCTTACAGTTTTTAGAACCGCCTTTCCCCCCTCACCTTGTCCTACTTTTAATGTTAATCCTGACCTCATCGTCACCGCCTCCAGTGACGGCTCCATCGCCTCCTATTCCATCTCCTCCTTCCTTTCCTCCCACGTACGTATAATTAAAGTCGAAACATTAAAAGTTTTCGGGTTTATATATTTGTAGATTATAATTAAAGTAGAAACATTAAAAGTTTTCGGGATTATATATATTTGCTTTTGTTTGGGTGTGTATAAATTTTTTTAACCTCACTGTTTTTTCTGCAGCCGTTGAGTTTCGGAACCGCTAGTCATCAGAAGTAGGCCTCAGCAGCTTTTATATTTTATTAATTTCGTGTTGTATTGCAAACATTTATTTGATTTGCTAATATCATGTTTTTAATTTCGTTAGTTTGTTAGTAGCAGAACCACATTGCTTCCTCAATGCTCATGAAGGACCTGCTTACGATGTCAAATTTTATGGTTCTGCTGAAGATGACTCTTTGCTGTTGAGGTATTTCTATGTAGTTATGCATAGGAATATTTTGTCTGTAATGAAACCCAATTTTAATTGAAAACAGGTGATTTGCATAGCTAAGGCTTCTGTTTTTTATGCCAAATCACCAGTGATTTGTTTGACTGTAATGGTGATCTATATTCAAATTGTCGGTCTAAATCACCAGTTATAATTACACAAATTACCCATTTTTTATTTGAGCATAGGCCTATATATATCTTTTTGTGTGTGAACATGAGATACACTTGGTATATAGGATTCCCTGTTTTCCTTAATTATATGATATGCGTCTGAGCAGATATGGATATGGAAACGATGTCATAGTACGGTATGTTACCATATAATATACTTGTATGTAATATATATAGTGTTGCTTTCTGATATGATTTAGTATCCTTACTTGTAATCTCATATTTGTTCCCCTCTACCATCACTTATGTAATACACGTGTGCATTGATATAATTGCATATATCAACATGAGATAGGGTTTTCTTTGTCTGAAAGTTTGTTTCATCACTTTGGTTACTATAATTTTGTTCTTCTGTGTATGAAAAGTTTATTTTTTCAAGAACTTGTAAAAAACTTTGATAAGCTGTTTATATTGTGTAGTTGCGGAGATGATGGTTGTATTCGAGGATGGAAATGGAAGGATATGTCAAAACCTGAGTTTGATGTTTCATCACAAGGTAATTGATATAACCGAGATACATCATTATATATTTTGTTCATTGCTAATTAACAGTTGCAAGAAGATAAGAATCAGAGTAAATGGCTTAGATTATATATTAATTGCCAATAAGAAGGTTGTGTTCTAATTAATGTCGGTGTTTAAGTTACTGCATATTAGAAACTGGACTCCCTCTTACAAAGTATATGGTTTTACCAGTTGGTGATTCTACTAGTTAATAAAATTAATGTTTAATGGTGTCATCAACTTTTATCCTGTAGCTTCAGCATAATTAGAAAAGATTTATTATAGAGGTGTTTTTCTGTCATCTGAATCATTTTGCAATCTCATGGTAATAAAAAAATACTCCCTCCGTCCCCTTTTAGTTGTCCCTTTTGAAAAAATCATACATATTTAAAAAATGTTAGTTAGAAAATTTGTTTACTTAATTACCCCTCATAATTGCATTAAATTGAGTTAAATTATTTGTATGTTTGAATTAGTCAAACATTGGAAATAGTAATACAAGGGTATTTTTTGGAAAAATCTTTATAAAATTGTTTTGAAAGGAGAGAAGGACAAATAATCAGGGACAATTTTTTTTTCAAAAGGGACAATTAAAAGGGGACGGAGGGAGTATCTAGATGGTCTCACAAGTCACAAGTGTCTCCATTCTAATCAAATTACTGTACAAGCTAAAGATGTTATTTCTTTTAATGAAGAGAAGTTCGTAATTGAGGGAAATCAATAATATCCAATCGAAAAAATATAGTTTCTTATATGATTTAAATGTGTATTTGGTTTGGCATTTTCCCTTCATTGTGATATATAAATATAAATTGAGGGTGCAGAAGAAGGCACGAAGGTGTAAAGTTATTGGTTTGATGCATTTTGAATTTAATCAAAATTCCTATTTAATTTTTGTTATGAACTGACTTGTTCCATTCACAGCAAGTTTCTGTATTGATATACTCTTTTAACTCGTGTTTTTTCACAGGAAGTCATTTGAGACCAGTTCTTGAATTCGTGAACCCTCAGCATAAGTTAGTTTTCCCAAAACTTTGAATTTGATTATTATTAATGGATTGTTGTAGTCTTCACTGTGTACTTTTTTAAGTGTTGTGGGTCAGATCTTGATCTATATGATGTGGACAGTTAAATGTTGATTCTTTACCTAAGGAAATTTTTAAAGGCAACAATATGTATTGTTTTAAAAGCCTTGCGGGGAAACATACTGTCAATGCTGTCAAACTTATGAATTGTGATGAACGGAAGTGAGCATAGATGATAAATTCAATAATTGTTATTAGTTAGTTTATATATTTTTAGTGCAGGGAAATTAGTGTATTTATATGCTTTATACATGGGACTAGTAGTTTATCAAATTTGTAGGTTATATATTTAAGCTTAATTAGATTGGGTCTTGGTCCATTAGGTTGTGTGATTAGGGTTTTTATTCTCTATATAAATAATGTAATCCCCACATGTAAGTTATACTCGATCATTGATATATTACTGAATATTGATTATAATCTCCATCTGTTTATAGGGTATCATAATTTACCACTTCCGCGGTTGGGAGACCCTAGGGGCAGTGACTCTTCCTTGGTTGATTCACCCTAGTTTTACCTTTCATTCTCTTTATCTGATACTAGATTACAACCCATGTGATGCATGAATTTTCTTTAATATATTAATATTTATGTTTTAATAATATTTTTATATATTTGTCTTTATATTTTCAATAGTTGTGTTAATTTTATTTGATATATAAAAATATTATAATATTGTTAGACTTATTAATTAGTTTATGCTATAAAATTGACTTAAATACTTTATATTAATTATAATTATATATTTTTTGGGAATCCCAAATTGGGAATTATAATATTAATAATATATTATGATTCTAATAGGATTTTATAATAAGCAATAATTTATAATATTAATAGAATTCTCTTGACATATGTTTCTTTGTACATATGAATAAGGAATACAGGGATGGTAGAGCTCAAGCGTGGACATATTTCTGAGTTCGTAATGTATAATGGTAGAATATATTTGTTTTTAATAATATAACTTTTTTTATATTGTATAACGATAGGGTATCTTTGTTTTTTAAATTGTAAACCAAACTACCTACCAACCAAACTTTTGGTACCTCAACTTTAATAATATAATAGAGGTAGATATTCTGTCAGGAATTGGTGGATTCCTGAACTCACAACAACTATTTTTGGTATTTTCTGTTTATAATTATGAAATGCAGATAACAACTAAGTGATAGGGATAATAGAGTGAAATTAGAAGAAGAATAAGTAGAATTGCAGAAGAGGGAGATAGAAAGGGGGAGGTAGAAACTTGGGGAAGATGACAGATAGAGATAGAAATAGAGAGAGAATCAGTTAGAGAGAGGGAGAGAGAGGTTGGTGGAATAATATTCCATTTTCAATATATCAATGCATAAAAGAAAAGTACAACTGACCCTTGCTACTTATAGAGCTACACAACTTTATTGGAAAAGATTCAATTACCCTTTACTAATACCATTACTACTATTTTACTATTACTCACTACAACCACTATCTTAACAGTCCTTCCCCCTTAAGTACATTCCATGTCCTCATGGGATTGCAATACATGGTGTGACTTCTGTAGGTTCCTTAGCTGACTCATGCATCCTGGATAAGGCATCAGCTACAACATTGTCCTGTCCTTTCCTGTAAACAATAGTGTAATTGTATCCAAGTAACTTGCTGATCCATTTTTGTTGAAGTAAGTTGTTGATTTTCTGCTCTGTTAAGTACTTCAAAGCCCAGTGGTCAGTCCTGATAAAGAAATGCTTGTCCATGATGCAAGGGGTCCACTTCTTCACAGCTGCTACTACTGTCGTGAGCTCTTTCTCATAAGTAGACATAGCTTGGCCCTTGATTCCCAATGCTTTACCGAAGTAAGCCAAAGGGTGCCCTTCTTGAGTCAACACCGCTCCAAGTCCAGTGTTTGAGGCATCTGTCTCTATAGTAAACTCCTTAGTGTAGTCTGGTAGCTTGAGGACTGGAGTACTAACGAGAGCAGCCTTTAACTTTGTAAAAGCTCTAGTAGCTTCTTCATTCCATTTGAAGTTGTCCTTCTGTAGCAAATTTGTTAGAGGTTTAGCAATGATTCCATAGTTCTTCACAAATTTCCTATAGTAACCACTTAATCCCAGGAAACCCCTTAAAGCCTTAATACTTTTGAGGTAGAGGCCAGGCCAACATGTCTTTCACCTTAGTATTATCTACTGCAACCCCTTCTTTGGTAATTACATGACCTAAGTAGGCTACCTGTTCTTGCATAAATTCACATTTGGATTTCTTTGCATATAACTGATGCTGCCTCATGATTTCAAATATCTCCTTCAAATGTTGCAAGTGTTCATCAGATTTGGAGTACACCAGGATGTCATCAAAAAATACCAGAGTGAATTTCCTGAGGAAAGGCCCAAAGACTTGTTTCATCAGATTTTGAAAAGTGGCAGGGGCATTTGTGAGCCCAAAAGGCATCACAGTGAACTCATAGTGGCCCAAATGAGTCCTAAAGGCTGTTTTTGCAATGTCTTCTCTCTTCATCCTCACTTGATGCTACCTGCTCTTAAATCCAGCTTAGTAAAGAGTTTAGCCCCACTTGGCTCATCCAATAATTCTTCAATCAGTGGAATAGGAAATTTGTTCTTAATGGTTAAGTAATTCAACTTCCTATAATCAATACAAAATCTCCAAGTACCATCTTTCTTCTTAACCAATAGTATAGGTGAAGCAAAAGGGGAGGTACTGGGCCTTTCCAGACTCCAACATTCCCTCTATTAACTTCTCAATTTCATTTTTCTGATCAAATGAGTTCCTGTAGGGCCTGATTGAAAATGGTTGAGAGCCTTCTTTGAGTTCAATAGAATGTTCAATAATCCTTTCAAGTGGCAGCCCTACTGGAGGTTGAAACAAATCCTCACTCTTGTAATAACTGATTAAGTTGAGATGCAGACTCATCAACTGACTCAGAAGAGTTTACTTTTTGTTGCAAGTTTATTGCCCCTTGTATTGGAGTTGGTGTGTAGTAAACCAAGTAGAGGAAACCATGTTCTTGCCTCTGACAAGTCCTCACCAATTGGGTTGTAGTCATCTGCTGGAGAATAGTTTTAGTAGGTTGTGCATACCCTGAAGAGTTACCTTTTGCCCTTGATCCTGAAATTGCACTTGTAGCTTCTTGAAATCAAAAGTAACTGGACCTAGAGATCCCAGCCAATCAACTCCCAATACTAAATCATATCCTCCCATGGGTAAGGTCCTCACTATGGTTTGGAATGCCGTCTCCCATCTTCCATGAAAAGTCGGTACATTCAAATTGACTTGTTAGGTGATTACCATTGGCTACTAGCACCTTCATTGGTGTAGTTTGAATCAATTGACATTTCAACTTGGTTGCAGTCTTTTCATCAATGAAACTATGTGTACTGCCTCCATCTATCAAAATTGAAAAATCCACCTTGTTTCTCCTACCAGTGAGAGTGATGGTTCTATTATTATTTGCACCTTCAATAGCATGCACTGAAACCTCCATTAGATTAACAGGGTTAGAATCTTCAAACCTTGTTTGCACACTTTCCTCTAGCCCTGCAGAGTTGCCGAAATCTTCCACCTGTTTTCCTTGTCACTTATTACTTGCAGGAGTTCCTCGAGGCTTAGGGATATCATCAAATTCTTCTTTGATCCTGATCATTCCTGGTTTGACTTTACCAGCAATTGTAGCTGGTTTTTTACCCTGCATAGCAGCAATCTTCCCTCCTTTATCAATTTTCTTCACCACCTCCTTGGAACTAACATAATTTCTAGCCTGCTTGAAGGCTTGTTCTATTGTGGTGGGATTCAACAATCTCACAGTATGCTTAATCTCATCTTGCAATCCACTAATGAAACTTTCTACAAAATATTCTTCTGTAATGAAAGGCATCTTACTCTTCATCTGTTCCTTGCACTTCTCAAACTGGTTATAATATTGATCTATTGTGGTTACTTGTTGTAATTGTTTGAATTTATCATAGAGTAATTCCTGCTCCATTAATCCAAACCTTGCTATGAATTGATTGGAGAATTTTGTCCAATCCAATTGAGTTCTCCCCACAGCATAAGCTTGATACCAACTCCTAGTAGTCCCTTCCAACTGTAGACCAGCAATGGCTACTCTTCTATCAGTTTTGATGTCAAAGATAGTAAAATACTGTTCACAATCCTGCAACCATTCTGTGACCCCCAATCCTTCAAACCTTGGAAAATTCAATTTGAGATGCTTCAAGGTATCAGGTTTGCCTGACTCAGAGATTTTTCCTTGCCTATCCTGAACACAATCCTTCTTTCCAAATGGATTAACAAATTCTGCTTCCTTCTTCCTAGGTCTCATCTGCTGCATCATTTGAAATTGCTGAATAGCAACCTCAAGTAACTGTTCCAATTGTTGAAACCTGTTGTCCATCACCTCTCTACACCAGAGAAACTGTTTGTGGCACTTCCCGTATCATTTCATTAAAAACTCTCTCTCCAAATTCCTCCATCATACTCCACTTAATTCACAACTCAAGACACCAATTCAATTCTCAACAATTCTCCCAAAGTTTACTCCTAGTACAGTGACTTAAGCACCCTATAACAACTGAACTACTATTTTTTGTAATTTTCTCAAGTAAACAACAAGGTAAAACTATAACACTCAAAACGATATTGAAATAACTGATTCTCAACAGAATTGAACAAATCTACACTCAACAACTACAGATCTACAAGTTGAGAGATAGAACAGAGCACCTGAGATGATTGAACAAAGATCAAACACCTGGAGTGCAAGGTGGAAGCAGTGGCTGATCGATTTGGAGGGCTCTGATACCAATTTGTCAGGAATTGGTGGATTCCTGAACTCACAACAACTATTTTTGGTATTTTCTGTTTATAATAACTATGAAATGCAGATAACAACCAAGTGATAGAGATAATAGAGTGAAATTAGAAGAAGAATAAGTAGAATGGCAAAAGAGGGAGACAGAGGGGGAGGTAGAAACTTGGGGAAGAAGACAGTTAAAGATAGAAATAGAGAGAGAATCAGTTAGAGGGAGAGAGAGGTTGGTGGAATAATATTCCATTTTCAATATATCAATGCATAAAAGAAAAGTACAACTGACCCTTGCTACTTATAGAGCTACACAACTTTATTTGAAAAGACTCAATTACCCTTTACTAATACCCTTACTACTATATTACTATTCCTCACTACAACCACTATCTTAACATATTCATTGTTCATTAAATGTGTCATGCATCACACTAAGTGGCTAGTTAGCAATAGCATTATCAGACATCGATAAGATTTAATTGGACAAGCCGATTTAACCCAAATATGACCTCGAAATGAATCACTTAATAAATTTTTATATCATTAAGTGTGTATTATCATGTTTAATAAATTTAAAAAATTATAGATGGACCTGAAATTAACCCGTTTAATGACATGAACATTGACCCAAAACCTGAAAATGCCACCCTAATGTAGAGTATGTGATATAAATTTGAATATTTATTTATCTAATATAACTTACATAGTCTAGAATTAATTTAGATAGTGCATGTGTTCTTTGGGAGGGGTTGATGCTGATGCTTTGTTGAAAAAATTCGTCATGTTGTGACGGTATGGATACTATTTTGTTGTTGACTTTGGTATATATATATTCCTTGCAAGTGAATGCTATGTGTATAGTGGTGAAACATGAAAAACATATTTTTATGTACTCTTACCGTATAGAATTTACTCAGGTGTGACATTTAGCTTAAATATTAAAAAATTGGCAGAGGGTGGAATGATTGGATTTTTCGGATATCTCCAATCATCTTGTACCGCCATTATTTAACTAACGCAAGACTGTCATAGCAGTAACCACCATAATTTTAGGAAGACTCGACACAAGGCTCCCTAGATTTCCAGTCACGGGCTAAGCAAGCCAGGCACACTGAGGGTCCTCTAATAGTGTCCCAATCCACTGCCCCAAATATCATCCCTAAACCCATGAACCTCATAGTCTCATACACCACTTGTTGTACAACAAACACACCTCAACTCCACATTGATATGATATTGTTGCGTGCCCTTCCTCTTTTTTTATCATCAACCTGGATAAATTTATTGAATTAGTCAAAGCCAATACCTTAAAGAGTAGACATGTAAAGAAAGTTTAACCCAAGTCTATGTGCACTCTTAATATTTGATTTATGTCATAGTTTGCTGTAGTGACCTTGCACTTAATGTATGTGTTTTCCTTTCTCAGAGGTCCTTGGAATGCTCTCTCCCCTATACCAGAAAACAATGCCATTGCTGTTGATGATCAGGTGTTCTATTCATATATGGTTACAATAATTTGTTTGGATTTTTTTGTTTTTGTCTTTATTTTTGTATCATTTACGAGTGAGATGTACTACAAAATTGCCAAAAGGATATTATAATGTATTTGAATCTTGGAGGATTTTTTGGGCTGCTGCTAATATTTTGGCAGATATATTTTTCTGTGATTTGGTGGATAAAAACAATGGTCACCCTCATCACAATTTTCTTATATGTTCAGTTATAGAAATTGGTTATGGAACTACTGATGGAGATGTTTTCACTTTTCAAGATAATTAGTGTACTTTACATATCTGAAGTTTACACCAAATCCACAAATTTGACACTTATAAGTCTGGGTGATTTTGTTAATTAACACATGAATTAATGACGATGGATAATCATACTTTTGTATGGACGAAGTCATACACTGCCCAATGTCGTGAAAGCCGTAAGAATTCTGTAACCCAGATGATAGCATATCCCTATCGCTAGGAGACTGGGGCATTAATATATTGGCAAACCAGCCACCTTTCCTGTCTAAGGTTTAGATGTTCTTTGTAAAATTTCTAAACATCATGTTACTGCGAAAGAAAAGATTGCATAAGCATTGCAAGTTATTTCTAAATAGAACTGCGAAAGAAAAGGATACATAAGCATTGCAAGTTATTTCTAAATAGAATGCCGAGATGCATAGATCGGGAAACACTGAAAGGTAGCATTATCCTTTTTGAGACTGTTTATGCTTCAGTGTTGTATAAGTTCTGCTATCTTCCTTCCATTTTTTACAAGACCTAATATTTTTTCTCCACGACAATAGGGAGGATGTATTTATGTTGCTGCCGGTGACTCCTGTGCATATTGCTGGGACGTGGTATGTATTTACGAAGGTGAATATGTTTACATATTCAATGTGTTCTGTTCTAATATTATATGTAACAACTAAAACAGGAATTCTGAGTTGCTTTTGTATTTACGATTTTGCTTATATGCTCCCATCTTCCTTGTCAATCTTTGTCCCTTACACTATTTTAAACACATTGTGGCTTAATATAATAAAGTTGTATATCCAAGCAAGTAACCCCCTTCACACTATCATTGTGCTTCCAGGCTGATATATGTATTATTAAATTTTAGGAGAAAAGTGAGATCAAGACAGTTTTCAAGGGCCATTCAGACTACTTGCATTGCGTTATCACCCGTAACTCTGGCAATCAGGTGAAGTTTCATAAAGTACTTTTTTGAAGTTACATTTGCTGCTCCGAATTGTAGTTGATCGAAGGACTAGGTCACTTCCTTCGGCTCACCACCCACCTATTCCCTTGCACCGTGCAAAGCCAATATAAATGTGATTACTTCTGTTTTATGGTTGTCAATTACAAAACTGTGGAGAACTCTGTGTTGCACTTCAGCTTTACCAGCTATTCATTGCCTTGAATTTTTAATCTCCTCTCAGTTGGAAATGTGAGCAAGTTTTCAGGTCTTGTAATGGTCCACATGTGTTTAATTAATGTAAATCCTCTACCTGAGCAACTTATTATATTGGTTACCTCCGCTGAATTGGTTATTCATTATAATTCTTGATTCTTGATTTATATTGGCCCATAAAGGTATACAGTAAGTTCTTTAAGATTTACTATGAGTGGTGGATGATGGGAAAACCACCTGTGTAATAAGTATTGACTTTATAAAACACAATCTGAATTCCTAAATATGTGCATCTCTAGTAATTGGTTTTCCGAAACAAAGATTATCTTTATTTCCCAACTTCGTTTAACCCTTTTCTTTTACAATACAAATACGAAGTATCATCTATTTTGGGAAGTATGGATAGAATCTAAGAATAACACTTCATAACTTGAACCCTGTAATTCTTACTTATGTCTTCTTGTTCTCTATTGTACTTTTCGTACCTTTTTTTTCCAGATCATAACTGGTTCAGAGGATGGTACTGCGAGACTTTGGGGTATGTAATTATTAACTTAAACAATCAGGCAGGAAAACAAGCATATTATTGTTATCTTGCATTATTTTTCCTATCATTGTCTGTTTCTTCACAGTTTACCTATTGCACTATATTTTACAGTGGCCTAATATGTGGTTTAATGTAGACTGCAAATCTGGAAAGTGTGTTCGAGTGATTAATGAAGGGAAGGATAAGAAGCTGAAAGAGTTCCCCCCGCGTGTCAGCTGTATTGCTCTTGATGCGAGTGAAAGCTGGTTGGTAAGGCCTCATGCAGAATGACGTTTAATTTTTAATCTTCTTTTTGTCCCATTGGCATAGTTTTCTAGGATTGTAAATGTTCATTGATTTCACTTCTCCTTTTAACACCTGTCTCTCATTAGTTTGATGATGAGTTATTCATACATGAATATCAGTTAGCTTTATGTACAAGTTGTCACTGAATGTTATGGACATGTTGTGTGCACTAAGGATCCGATGATGATGCTACTGATAATAGATGAATGATCACGCCAACTTCATAAATATTAATATATTATTGTGCCTGTGATATGGGGCATCATCATTTGCTATTTAGCTGAGTAAATAACTATTTGTCCAATAGTAGACAGGTTTAGAACTTATGTTTGCTACATGCCACCCCTTCCCTAATGCCCTAATGGTTTTATATCCATTATCTCAGCTTTTACGGTTTTGCTGCTCTACATATATATTAAGTATTTGAATATGATCTTCAAGAAATGTTCTTGCTAACATTGATATGATGTACTATTTAAAACTTGTTGAAACCTCATTTCTTCACTTATAGAGATGGGATTACATAATTTAAATTAAAATAAACTGTATCACTTCAGTTTCTAGACATTGGGATTTGGGATTATTGTTTTTGAGACTTCACTTGCTTTTAAGACTCTTCGCATTAGTTGTCAAAGTATAGGAGGACAGACGTTCATATACGAGACATGCTGATTTTTATTAAAAATTGGGGAAAAGGCCCTTTTAGTCACAATTTGGTGATAAAATGCCCAAAATATCACACCTTAATAAAATGGCATTTGCTGTCACAAAGAAATGTGACTTGAAGTCACGTTTTTTGACTATTCATGTTTCTTATTGGGCCAAGCGTCTATTATGTGAATTGGGCCTGCTGGATGTATTATATATTTGGGTAACACATCTTTAAGATGCTTTTTACATTTTTTAAAACGCAATACATGTGTTTTCAAAAAAAAAAATTATTGTAAAACCGTAACATAAAGTTGCATTTTTAAAAAATCCAACATAAAGTTGCGTTTTTTAGTGATAAAAAGGGCCATTTTTTTTAGTTGTGATATTTTGAGCCATTTTTTCCAAATTGTGATAGTAAGGGCCAACACCCTAAAAATTGTCGATTTTTTGCAGAACTCTCCTGCAGCCTTGTGTAGCAGAAAACGGAGAACAAGATTAATTTTTAGCGATTCTTTGGTTAACTGATGCTTTTTTTTGTACTGCACATTATATGTATCGTGTGGTTCACTCCGTCTTTAGTTTTCTATCATTTGGTAATTCGTATAACTATATTTTAGATATGTTTAGCTGTTGTTTGTCAAGAATAGCACTATCATTAGTATGAATAAGTAGTATTAAGGGTATTATAGTCTTTCCAGGATTGTTAAGTCAGGTTCCTAATATAAATAGGAACATCAGTCGTAACTTTTTCTATTATCTGATATATGACAATGGCTTTGCCACCACTCTATTTCTCTCTCTAATTTCTACCTCCCTCTTCTCTCTAATTCTGTCTATAATCTCTTCTCCCTCCCTCGAGCTATCTTCGCTCTCTTTTCTGCTTCTTTATCTCAATTCTACTCTCTTGTGCTTCTATTTCTCTGTTTGTACCTCTATTTCTACTGTTCTATCTGTTACTTGTTGACTGCCTTTCCAATTCATATAAAACCCAAACACACCAAAAACATTAGTAAAATCAGTTCAGGAACTAGTAATTCCTGACATTGTTACAATTAGTCCTGTATGTTTACTGTTTATCAGTAATATATTTTTGTGTTATAAAAATAAAATTGATGTTAGTTGTGGTATGGTTCATTGGTATGCCTTAAGCTTGTACACCCTGGAAAATACAATTGTAAAAAGCTGAATGATGTCTTCTCTTTTTCTTTTTTTATATCCTTAAAGTATGTAGTAATTTCACTTATTTACATTCCAAATGAAATCTCAATTTATATCCTATTTCTAGGCTTGTGGCAGAGGACAAACTCTATCGGTGTGGAATATACCTGCCTCTGAGTGCATCTCACATACCAGAATGAATGCCACTATCCAAGATATATTATTTGATGATAATCAAGTAGGTTCATCTATGCTTTCTACATTTGTATACTTGTATAAAATCCCCTCTTTGTTTTCATTCTTGAAGATTAGTTTATTCGAATTGTTGTGTAAATTAATAAATGGTACTTTTATAGAATCTAGCACTTAAACCTCTTAAATCAAATTATTGGTACGTGGTCTACTATGTATATATGATCTTATATGTTTGCAGCTTACTAATTTTACACATGAAACTGGTCTTCTCTTCCATTAATTTTTCTTATTCTTCATTCTTAGATTGTAGCTGTTGGAGCAGAACCATTAGTCAGCAGATTTGACATGAATGGAACTATTCTTTCACAGAATCAATGCTTTCCTCAGTCAGTATTTTCTGCGTCGTTGCATCCATCAGGGGTATGTTTGCTCTAGTTATTGACACATTAACTTCTGTAAACTTATAAATAGCTTTAGTGGTGCCGATCGTTTCAGCTTCCCCTTCTGATGACTGGCATATAAATTGTCGCACTAAATAAGTTCGGGTATTGCAACTAGACATGACAAAATGGATCTGGATCCGAAGAACCGAATCCGATTTTGTATCCGAATTACATAATCCGATAAATATCCGAAAACCAATTTGATCCGAACCGAAAATTAAACCGAAAATAATCAGAAATATTAGATCCGATAATAACTTGGAACCGATTAAAACCGAATACACAATCATCTTAACCGAATATGACTCGAAATACGATATCATATTCGATATAAATATGAATTACATCGAACTAGAAAAAAGATGAATTGAATTTTAATATAATAGTTATATTTTAATGGGTGTCTATATATTAACCCACTTTTTATTCACTAAATTAATCTATTTTTAAGCAAAATTCATATTTGAAATAATTTTATATCAAAAATTTAAAATAGTTATACAATCAAAATTTGAAAAACTTACGTTATTTTATATTATAACTAATATATTTAATAATAAGATGATTTTTAAAGTCAAACAAATTAAAAAAAACAAAAGCAGAAAGAAAATGAATAAGTTATTACTTAAACAAACTTATTTAACGACTTTTATTTTAGTTTTATTATAATTAAAAACTAGTTCAAGATTAATCCAGACTGTATTTTTTCAACCAGAAATGATCTGAACCGAATTTAATCCGAATTGAACTTAATCCGATCTTAATCCGGAACTCAACCGATTTTAATCCAAACTAGATCTGATCTGAATCAGATCCGATTCGATCCGAACACTACTCAAAATATATCATATCTGAAAGTTGATCCGATCCGAAACCGAATCGATCCAATTATCCAAATTGCCAGGTCTAATTGAAACTCAAAATACATAAATGATCTGTATATGTAAGAGAGATTTCAGTTATAAATTAGGAATCATTTATAGGTTAGAGAGAATCAGGGGTCACTTTTGCTATACTATTACAAGTTTGGAACAGTAACCATGATGTAGTGCAGTAGTTGTGCCTAATAATGTTTATACTGTGCATTATGTCACGCCCCCTGACTAGAAAGCCCAGCTTGAAATTATAGACTCATCTTGGGATTGAAGAGTGGATCGGTAGGAACGCATGAGCATAGCCTTAGTGTCCAAAAGGCCCATTTTGAATTGTAGATCCATCTTAGGATTGACCTATATTTGGGGTAGATATTTGAGAATTTCGGGGATACTGAAACTCGAACTTGCGATCACTCGGTATGGCATGTGGTTGAGATTCTGTCAGTCCGAGAAAACTAATTGGATTTATGGCTTGATTGGATTCTATTTGATAGGCTATACAGGACCAGAACACAACTGGAGTCGGTTTCCCCTTGAGAAACTTGAGTGTCACCTAGATAACTCACTGATTTCTGTAACAAATTCAACCTGTAACCGTATAATTCTACTCAGTTGTCATTCTGTTCCACTCCATCCACCCATATATACATACATCTCAGCCTTAAACTTTGTGTTGTATCAGCCACCAAATTAACAGAATCATACAAACGTACATATACAACAAAAAATACATACCATATATGTATGTGCATATACTCATGAATGGACATACAAAGAAAGAAAGATATGTATGCTTGAAAATCCTCTTTTTAACTCAAATTCAGCCAATCAAAACGCTTAAATTTTAGGCTGAAAAATTGCATTCTTATGTCAAGGATAGCTAATAAGCCTCTTATTTTTGGTGTGTGTGTGTGTGTGTGTCACATCTGATTTTAAAGCTGTTAATGGATATGAGAAGATGAGTTCCTAAGAATTATTTATCCATCAATAAATTTGAAAATTTAAGATTTATAATTATATCTCGAGAGAGTTTGAGATCTGAAATACAAATGTTGTTGGGGTTTTTCATATAATTTAAACTGTGGAAGGGTGTGTTGTTCAGTTAGCGGAAATGCTACGAACTAACTGATCTGGAACTCTTAGCGATTTTAGTGGCGAGTGTTGGCGGGAAATATTGGATAGAGCTTTGCAGAGAGATTGAGTGGAGAGAAAATATATTGTTTTTGTTTGGAGTGGGTCAAAATATTGTCTATTGGATCAGGTTATGATTTTATTTTATGATCTCATGTGGACGATGAGTTGGAACTGAGTTTGATCAACTTAACTGTGTTAAAAGTCAAAGCGAGTTAACAAACGTGCAAGTATTTTAATGTTTAATGATCTATTTGCAAGTTCTATTTGATTGAGTTGCCTATTTGCAAGTTGGACCTCAGTTGCATGATGTTTTAGCCATTTAACCCTATAAATATCCAGTATTTACAAGAGAGAAAACAGTTACAGGTTAGAGAGAAAACAAGGCAGTGCACTGTAATATATATGTAGGTATGTATGTATGTATATATCTCCTATGCTGCACCAATGCAAGAAGAGCATGGGCTCTTTTTTTTATTCAAAAACGAAATTTGGTCCCTTTGTTTCGATTAGTCATGGTGGTTCAGTGGTGAGTTGGTGACTCAATGATGCTTATGGCATGCATGATTATATCCTAGCACTAACTAATAGCATTAACTATAGTTAAAAAACAATATTTTGGTCTGAAGTTTATAGGTGTACAAAATTTTCCTTGATATGGAAACGATAGTGAATACAAGGGCATGAGGATATGGTAAAATAAAATTTGGCACAAGTCTTCACTCTTCCCAGGCTAATCTAAAATTTCATACAGGTCTGGTGGTGTGGGTGTGCAAGGTGGGACACTGCACGAAGCCCCAAATATTAGAAGCCCATTTTTTCCAGTCCGTTTTTATGAAAAAAGGCTTTCAATTTAGCCCTTTACATCGTTTAGACACTTGCATGCATAATTTTATTATTCATTTCAACTCCGAATATATTCATTTTGGAATTTTGGTCAATGTTCAATCACTGATTTAACTTCTATTCTGTTTTAAAATCTGAGAACTTTGATATTTTTTGTGTTAGCAAAATAATGGTAAAACTATTTTTTATGCGTGAAATATTATGTATATTATCTCTAATATTAGGTATAGTATTAATTTTTAGAACATGCCCTAAATTCTGTGAGAGAACCTTGAGTATAGCATTTACTATTTTATCAGAGTTCTGTGCTGTTATTAAATCTTTGTGCATTTTGCAAATTGTGGCATTATAGAACTTGCTTCTCTCATAGGTTACTGCTGTCGCTGGTTATGGAGGCATTGTTGATGTTCTTTCACAGTTCGGAAGCCACTCTTGCACATTCCGGTGCAGATTCCAATCATGAATGGAGTTGGCTTGCTGATACCAGGGAAGAGACCCCAATCTGCCAATAAATGTGTTGTAATGTTCCAAGAATATTGTTGTTTACTTGGACATAGATAGATATGGGATTGGATAAGAATTTGATCATGGTGTTTCAGAGAGTTTTAAAACAGGATTGATCTTGTGTATTTCCGGAAGAAAGTAGAATGCCCAGGCACACAATTAGTTAACTTAGTGACATCGATTATTTTTTTAACCTTTCTACAGCATATTACATTATTACTCCCTCTGTCCTAAAATAATAGTCATTTTGACTTTTTGCACGTAATTTGAGGTGTAAAAAAATGCCACTTGCATATATAATTTTTTCAATTTTCCTTTTTTAAATAAAAATATAATACTTAAATTATTATTCAAAAAAAGAAAATTGTAAAAATAATACATACAAGTCTATTCGAACAATTCTATTCGAATGGATAATTATTCAATATAATTAAATTCAATAACGATATGAAAACTGATTTAATTTAAAATGGCTCAGAATTAAACATTTAATCAAAAAAAATGAAATTATAGATTTTACTAAATTTTCAAATTGATTAAATTTAAATAAAAAATTATCTCCATTAAATATACGAATGCATATAACCTTATGATTCATTACAACCCTCTTTCAATTTATTTAGACCTAATTCATATGTATAATACATGTATTTATAAAGTGAAATATTAAAAAAAATTGAATATAAATTCATGTTTTGAAATTAAATAAAAATTATATAATATACGTGAGTATATAAAATTTGTTAAATTTTAATTTATATTTTCACTTGATCCTTAAGATTGTTTTATATAAAATTATTATATTATTACATTTAGCGACATTATTATTTTATTATATTAGGCCAAATCGGGACGCAAAAATATATTATTTAATCAAGGTTATTATTTTATCATATATTATTTTATCAAGTTTTAATTGTAATGTAACAAATTTACTCAATAATTTTTATTTTATTTTGACAATAATTCAAATTGATCTAAATAAAATTTAAAATGAATTTTTTTATCCAAATAAAATCTGATTCAAAATAGTAAAAGATTAAAACCAATTTAAACAATCTTAATATGAAATTTATCTGATTTTAATCCGAATAAGACTTAAACTGAAATCGAGTGATGATGTAAAATCGTATCCGAACTCCTATCCAATCCATATCTTAATATATCATAATCAAAAACTTATTTAATTATGAACAGTAGAATTGTAAAATTTAAGCATATGGGTTGGACTAAATGATGAGGGTTAGTCGAGTTAAAACTCGAATAAAAATTTGACAACCAATTTCATTTGAAACTAGCTCGATTGAACCATATATTTTGGGCTCCATAAAAAAATTGATTTATCCACATACGATTTAAAAGATCGAATTACTTTTATTAAATATAAAAAAAAATTCAATAGTAAGTTCTACTCGTTTCTCATAACTTCTAGTTGGCTATAAAAAGTGAGTAAAAATCCTAGAACTCTGTCAAAAAACACAGAAAATGGTAGGGATATATGCACACCATAAAATTATTTATGCACACGTTAATTCTCTTTTGAACTAAATTATCCGTCGTATCGTCTTTCATTTGGTCTATATTAAATGTTTCATTGATTTGTTTTTTTAGTCTTTTTTTCATTTTAATATTTAATATTTAATATCTGACTTATATTTTAATACGACCAACATAATATGGGGCAAAAATCTTTCCTGGGAATCAAATTAAGAATGCGAGGAAATAAAATTCAAAATATAAACAAGATATTAAACTATCTAAATTCGATTGTATCATCTAAATTTAACAAATAAATTATAACACGTTAACAAATTAATCTCTTGTATCTAAGTGGAGCGTGAATCGGTTCGGGGCGATTTTTGGATAAAACTGAAATCAAAATGACATATTCTCATTTTTTTTTAAATTTAAAAACTGAAACCATAGGTCCAATTTCGGTTTGAAAAACTTCATCAGTTACCGTTATTTCGGTTTAAAAAACGTACAATAAACCTCGATAAATTATAGCCTAAATTATCGAGATTATTAAATTATCGAGAAAATATTTACATTAACTCTATTATGTTGGGATCGAATTTTTTTATTAATTAATCAAGATTATTAATTTATTGAAATTTTACTGTATTACATACAATTTATAAAACAAAGAAAGATTTTAAATTCAACTTCGAATGTTACTCATGCATAGTAAACTTGGCCATACGCGACTAGCAGCTGTTAATCCCATATAAAGAATCCAACAGTAACATTAACATAGAATAAAAAGACAGTATAATCTCACATCTCTAGCTCACATCCCTCCGTAAACTAGAAAAAACAAACAAAAACAACGAATAACTATATTTTAGGCCCATCATGTTTGTACATTTTATTTTTTCAAAATTATATAACTTATATAAATATATTTATTTATTTATTTTATTAATCAGATTTTCAACTTTTTTATACGATTTAAGCTACAATTTTGGTTATTAATTTTTTGATTTCAGTTTTCAGAGTTCGTATTTAGATGAATCGGTTTTCATCGTTTTTTAGCAATTTAGGTTTCAAATTCAGATTTTTTTGTTCAAATCACTAAAATATAAACAATATAATAAATGTTATTTAACAAAAATAATAATATTTTTTTTGCGATTTTTCCTTTTTCCAAAAATATTTACGAAAATACCATTCAACCATAATTAACCAGTATATAACTAAAATTCGTTTTGGTTGAATTCGAGATTGAATTTAGTTACATATAATCGTCGAGTCTGCATGTAGTTGCATGTAATATAAAAAAAATGTATTTTTGTAAATTATTTTTGAAAAAATGTATTTTTGTAAGTTAAAAGTTATTTTTACAAGCTTCTTTAAAAAATGATGATATTTTTGCAAAAATATTTTTTAACCTAGGTATTTATGAAAAGCCCTTTAATAAAATGAAAAAATGACTTAAAAAGTAATTTTGTAAAAAATTAAATGGATAAGATAAAACAACATGGGTACTTTAATTCAAAACAAAGTTAGGGTGTGTATAAATAATTTTGGGATGCGTATAAATCACCAACCTAAAAAACATATAATATTATTGCTATCCGCTATAAAGAAGTGCCGATAAATGGGAGAAAAGACCCTATATGTCACAATTTGCGGAGAAAATGCCCTAAATGGCACAACTCGTAACAATGGCCCTAAATAACACTCCAAAACGTTACACAGTGTGACGTGCTGGAAAAAGAGTGAAAACGCTACTTCATGTAGCGTTTTTCACTTTTTTTAATTTTTTTTCTGAGAAAAACGCTACTTCGTGTAGCGTTTTGTACTTTTTTTTTAATTTTTTTTGGGGAAAAACGCTATTTTATCTTGGATTCTAGGCTAAAAAACGCAACTTAAAGTAGCGTTTTGGGGAGATTTTTTTTTCCAAAACTCTACACGATGTAGCGTTTTGGAGTGTTATTTAGGGCAATTTTTTTGAGATGTGCCATTTAGGACATTTTCTTCCTAAATTATAACATATAGGGCCAACACCCGATAAATGGTTAAGGTAAGCAATTATCGGGACCGGGATCCAAATTAAATCCATTAAATGTTGGGAAAATAAATTCATTCGTCCCTAAACTATTGGTGTTTTATTGTTTTAGTCCTTGAACTAAATATTCCAATATGCGGGTCCTTCAACTTTTGATTTTTCTGATTGAAGTCCTTCCGTCCAAATTTGACTTAACGGACGTTAGTCAACGCTGACGTGGCAGTTACGTGAAAATCAAAAATTCACCGATTGAATTCAAATTTTGATATGTTAATCTACGAGTGATTACAAGAACACAGGTGGTAAAAGTTTTCGATTTCGAGTTCACTAACGTATAGAAGTTTGCACTTTAATTTCAAGAACACGAAATAATAAGTTTTTTCCATACAGATTTCTATACGTTAGTGAACTCGAAATCGAAAACTTTTACCACATGTGTTCTTGTAATCACTCGTAGATTAACATATCAAAATTTGAATTCAATCGGTGAATTTTTGATTTTCACGTAACTGCCACGTCAGCGTTGACTAACGTCCGTTAAGTCAAATTTGGACGGAAGGACTTCAATCAGAAAAATCAAAAGTTGAAGGACCCGCATATTGGAATATTTAGTTCAAGGACTAAAACAATAAACCACCAATAGTTTAGGGACGAATGAATTTATTTTCCCTTAAATGTTAAAGGAGTTCGTGTATAATTGTATATACATACATTTTCAAGATATTTAAAAAGCTAGTATAGATAAACCCGCACGCCTGTTACATATACGTCACTGAGTTGAATCCTAATCTTCATTCTTTTTCTGCTTGCTAGCTAGCTTTTTTTCTGTGCATGAGCTTTGAAATTTGTTAAATGGAGCACAACTCGGATCACAGCAACTCAGTTAGTCGGAGAAGGAGCGTTCCTAGCGAGTCAGTATTAGATGACTCGGAGGATAAGAAGGAAGGAGGATCATCGAAATTCGCATTTCGAGCTTCGACTCCTGCTCATACAAGAATTAAGGACAGTCCTCTGAGTTCTCACGCCATCTTTAACCAGGTTTCTTATTCATTTTTCATACCTTATTTCTATATGTACACTAGTACAACTTCTACTCGGTAATATTTTTTGGTGCCAACATTAATCGATGAGGTGAATTTTTAATTTCAATAAATCTGAACGAGGCTATTAATTTACTACCATAGATTAAATTCCGGGCTAGAATAATATAAAATAATGATTCTGTTGAAATTAAGGCATTATAGAGGCTGAAGACGAACTACACAATGAAAACTAGAGATAAAGATGTCTGTATTGAATGAATGAGTACAAAGAATCTCTACACTTACATTTCTTTTCTAACTTATCTGTTACTCGTAACTGACTTGACAACTGGCTACATGGATGCTTATGTGTATATAGAGCTGGAAAATACAGGTGAAATGTACACAGCTAGATAATAATATCACGATGTGACATGTCCAAAACCCCCGTCGAGTTGGAGGGTAATGGAGTTACTCCCAACTTGCCGAGAATATGATTGCGATGTATGTCAGATAGGGGTTTGGTTAGTGCATCTGCCAATTGATGCGTTGTAGGTGTGTAAGATAGAGAAATGAGCCTAGAACATAATTTTTCTCTAACAAAGTGGCAATCTAAATCAATATGCTTGGTGCGTTCGTGATAAACTGGATTTCTGGCAATGTAAATGGCAGCTTGGCTATGACTCTTAACAGGAATGGGAGTAACATCAAGTACATCCAGGTCATGTAAAAGTCTAGACAACCAAGAGAGTTCAGCAGTAATCCTCCTCATGGATCAAATATGAAATGAGACTGTCACCCAGAAAAATGACAAATCCACTCACAGATTTCCTAGAATTAGGACAAGCAGCCCAGTCTGCATCACAATATGCTTTCACAGAAAAAGAAGGATCCGAACTTAAGAGAAGGCCTTGAGAGGGATTTCTTTTGAGATATCTAAGAACGTAGATTGCAGCATCCCAATGTGGTTTCCTGGGGGAAGCTAGAAATTGGCTGAGATGTTGCACACTGAACAAGAGATCGGGTCTGGACTCTGGTATGTGTGAGAAAATTGAGTTTACCAACTAATTTTTTGTATTGAGAAGCATCTGGGTACAATGCACCTTGATCAGGATACAACTTGGAGTTGACATCCAAAGGACCGATGACAGTAGATAATTCAAGGCAATTGAATTCATGAGCAGATCTAAAGTGAACTTTCTTTGTGAAACAACCATACAATCAGGTATTTTATTGAACTCCAGGCCTAGAAAGTAGTGCAAGAGAACCCAAATCCTTGATTTTGAAAACAGAATCCAGGTAAGCTTTGATAGAAGTATCTCAACAGTATTATTACCAACAATGAGTATGTCATCTATATATACGGCCATGAATACTACTAAGTTACCTTCCTTTTTGTAAAATAAGGAGGACTCATTCTGAGATAAGGAATAGCCTTTGGTAAGCAAAACTGAGCTGAGCTTAGAATACCATTCTCTTGAAGCTTGTCTTAAACCGTATAAAGATTTTTGGAGTTTACAAAGAAGGGAACGATCACAGAGTTTAAGACCAGATGGTGGTTTCATGTATATAGTCTCATGTAAATCCCCATGTAAAAAAACATTGTTTACATCCAACTGATACATTTCCAAACCTTTCTCGACAGCAGGTAGCAACTAATGTTCGAATGGTCGTCATTCTAACAACTGGAGAGAATGTTTCAGTAAAATCTACGCCCTCTTTTTATGTGAAACCTTTAACGACCGATCTAGCTTTATACCTCTCAATAGATCCATCTGCATGGTGTTTGATTTTAAACACCCACTTGCACGATATTGCTTTCTTACCAGGTGGCAAAGGTTCTAGAGACCATGTATTATTGGCTTCTAAAGATGAGAATTTAGAAGCTATGGCTTGTTGCCATTCTGGGTATAAAATAGCAGCTTCATATGAAGTAGGTTTAATAATAGGAGGCATAGAATTTATTGTAGTGACATTACAACAGTTATAGCATTAGGTGAGTATAATGATGTAAGACACAGAGAAGTCAGGGTACAGGAACATACAGAATCTATGCAATTACTGCAATTTGCAGTGGAAAAAGGATGAACATAATCATCTAGATAACTAGGTAATTTGGAAGGTCTTGTAGATTTTCTGGTGACATTATTTGGGTTGAAAGATTGCTGTATTGGTGGAGAGTCATGTGGTGGTGACAATGAAATGGTGTTGGTTGTGAAAAACCTGATGTGTTATGACTGTGAGAAGCCATATCAGTATGTGAGAGAGTCTCTGGGGAAATTTGTGATGTGGCAAGGTCAGGAAAACGATCATAAGTCGATATAGGAAAAAAATTTGAAGTGGTGTGCTTGACATAAGGAAAGATAGTGTCATGAAAAACAGCATCTCTAGAAAGTTGGATGGTGTTTGTGGATAAATTCAGAAATTTATAAGCCTTCTTGCCATATGGATAGCCCAAGAAAATACACGGTTATGTCCTGGGAGTAAATTTGTCTCTATATGGTTTAGGAACCGTAATATAAGCCAAACATACAAAACGTTTTAAATGATCATAAGATGGTTAGTACCAAATAAGAGTTCATAGGGAGAAGCTCCATTGTGTACTTAGGTGGGAAATCTATTAATAAGATATGTGGCTGTGAGGACACATTCACCCCAATATTTTGGAGGTAAATTTGACTGAAAAAGGAGTGCTCGAGAGGTTTCAAGCAAATGTTTGTGCTTTCTTTCCACTACACCATTTTGTTGTTGCGGTGTGTGTGGACAGGAGGTTTGATGTATGGAAAGAAAGAAGTTAGTCGATTCATGACTGAGTCCTAGTTAAAGGGCATTGTCAGTCCTTACAAACTGAACTTGGCTTTTGAAATGAGTTTCAGCCATTGCAATGAAGTACTTAATGACAGGAAAAGCATTACTTTTACATGAGAGTAAATGAGTCCAGGCGGTTCTGGTGAAATCATCAACTAAGTTGATGAAATATTTATATTTATTACAAGTTGGAACATGGTAAGGTACCCAAATGTCAACATGAACAAGTTCAAATTTTTGAATACTACGAATAGTACTGTGAGGAAAAGGTAACCTGTGTTGTCTAGCTTTTGCACAAACATCACAAGCTAAGATACACTGAGTAACAGTAGGATCAACATTACAAACCGAAATAGATTTGAGTTTTGCTAAAGAAAGATGACCTAATCTAGTATGCCAAATCATAGCATTCTTATTACATGTAGAATTAAAACTCGCAGTTGTAAAGAAATATGACCTAATCTGGTATGCCAAATCATAGCATTCTTATTACACATAGAAGTAAAACTTTCATTTGAAGGCAGTTGGGCAGAGAAAGAGACTTGATTATTAGGAGTGATAATATACAGCCCTCTTCGAAGATTTCCAAGAGCCAGTGGCTTCTTCAGAGAAGAGCCCTGCAAAAGGCAGTTGTCATGAGTAAACAATACTACACCACCTATTTATTTAGTCAATTTACTAACAGGGAGTAAATTATATACTTAAAATGAGGAACATAGAGGACATCACTAAGCGTGAGAGCATGGGAAATAATGACATTTTCCACATATGTAATATGAATGATTTGGCTATTAGGTAAAGAGATAGTTATTGGAGTTGAAATTTGTCTCATTTTGAAGAAGAACACATATGATCACTAGCCCCACTATCAATGATCAAAGTAATTTCATCAGAAGAATCTTTATTTTGAGATAAGTTTGAAACAGTACCAGCAAAATTAGCAGAAGAGATTCCAGACTCTGGTTGTTGAGATGCTGACTTGAGTAGATGCATAAGCTGTGAGCAAATTTCTGGTGACAATCCTGTAAAAGCTGAGTTGATGGCTGGCCAGTGTGTGTGGTTGTAGCTGATTGTTGAGTTTGTGACTTTGTGTAGGTTGAATCTCAGAACCTTCCAGTGCAGAAAATCTTTTGTTTTTGGTGAATTTGAAATCTGGTGGAAAACACTGAATTCTGTAGCACTTGTCAATAAGATGTCCAGATTTCTTGCAATAGTTGCAGTGCAGAGAGTTTTGCTTTTCATCAATTTGCTTTTTGTTCTGCACTGATTTGTACTGATTAGTCTGAGAAAATCTGGATGAGTTAACATTTAAAGATGTAGAATCTGACATGAATTGTTCACTAGAACGGATCTCTCTTTGAGACTCCTCCTGCAACAAAAGGCTACAGACCTGTCTAATAGATGGCAAAGGTGAGCTTATAAGAGTTGAACCTCTCATAACAGCATAGGAATCATTTAAGCCCATTAGAAACTGGATAACCCTTTGATCCTGTTGAAATTTTGATAACTTTTGAGAAGCACCACAAGTGCAGCAACACGAGCAAACTGGAACCAAACAGAGAGAGAGTCTATATCATCCCAAAGCATTTTGATCTCGGTGAAGTAATCAGCTATATTTTTGGTTCCTTGAGACACTTCAGTAAGTTCTTTGTGTAAACCAAATAGTTGTGCTCCATTTGACACTCCATATTTGATATTTTAATCACTTGTTTATTTATCTATAATAATAATATAATTATAATTAATACGAATAATAATATATACTATAGAACTACATAGTAAATTATGATAAATGTTATATTTTAATAACTAATATTGGAGTTGAAAAATAATTTAGGAACCATTAAAAAATAATATAAAACAACTTTAAATTATTCTCAACAAGGTCACAGCTAGCGTATACGCGTAGGCCTACATTTAGTCCTCCACTATAGACGAGATCACAGCTAAGTTTTCTACTTCGTGTGCAATCCTAGGTGCCCATAAAGAACCATCTTTCACAGAAATGAACCATCTTTCACTTACGGACATATGTAATATATTAAAAGAATAATTGAAATAACATGTGTCACAGTGTGTTGTGCTTAGTAGCACTGATGCAGAAAATTTACGGAATACTGAGAATTTCCTTTTCTTCTTGTTCTATTAATAAATCATACATATTAGTGCGCATGTTGTAGACATTGTTGCTGTAGTAGGAACTCATATTTTGCTATTATGTAGCATTGTTTCCATTAAACAGATTTGTGGCATTAGCCATAAGATGCTATCGTAGCATTTTTATAAATAATATTCTTAAAATTAATATACTCTGGACTCTGGAGCTTTGTTTTCTTTCTTTTTGAGGCTTCCTTTTTACATCTACCAACTTGAAAAGGTAAAATGTAAACTGACAAGTTGGACATCTTTTTTTATTGTTTATATTTTTGCAGAGCCATGCAGGCCTCTTCAATCTCTGTATAGTAGTGCTTGTTTCTGTGAACAGCAGGCTAATCATCGAAAATTTGATGAAGGTTAGCCCCTTTTGTATCACATAACCCTTGGAATTATTTGACATAAATATGGTGATTACATGGTTAGTACAGTAATCAGTTACATACTTCTTAGTTCTTGCCTCTCTATGCTTTAGTATGTTATATATAATATATTTGTATTTGTTTGATGGTCATTGTTGTTTTTTAATGACTTGTAAAGACTCAAATGATTTAGTATAGTACTGTAAACAAAATATATCTAAATAGACACTTGTGAGTTTTTGGTCGGGAACTGACGAACTGTTAATTGCTTTGCAGTATGGCTTGTTAATTAATTCAAGTTTCTGGTTTAGCTCTAGATCATTAAGGGATTGGCCCCTTCTGATGTGTTGGTAATATTTTGAGCTTGTTCCTTTTGTACTTTTATTGTTCATATATAGGTAGAGGCAGTTATGTTGATGGTTATCCTGCTGTGATCACTACTGCATATAATATTGTATACATCTATCACTAAACTTGTTGAAATTAGTTATAAACTGATGTGTATATTATTTACATTTAATTTTTTACGACTATATTTCAGCCTCAGCCTCGGGATATTACCTTTTGCTGCATTTATAGTTGAAAAGTTAGTGCGCCAAAAATCCATCTCAGAGAAGGTGAATGACTCACATCTTAACTTATTCTTCTGTTCAGTAACAATTTATTGCAGCTTCTCGTGGGGTGTATAATAGACCACATTTTTGACACTTTTGACATGTAATTATAGTTGTATTTTAAGGTTCTCCTTTAGAAATAATTTATTAGTAGTACCATTGATGTTTTCAATAGCATTTTTGTTGCTGAAAAAGAGTTAGAAACAGGAAATATTATTTCTAGAAGTATTCCTAGTGGATGAATTGGTCAGTTGTAATGGCTGCATATAAGTATTAAATTTTGGTCAGAAATTGACTTTTCCTTTTGTCTTTTTCCAAATTAAAATGTCTTTGCCTACTTAATATATAAGAATGAAGGATTAGAAAAAAAATTTGCCACCTGTTCTGAACTGTCAACTCAATTAACTTTATATGTAGTTAAAACGGCATGTTATAATATATGTATGAAATATTTGCATATATAAACTCTTTACGTGCTTGGTTTTGTAATTTTTCTATATATAATATAATGATAAGCTCTCAAATTGGCTAAAAAAATTATATACTACTTTTAAGATGATGGTACATATTCACTTGAACAGATATTATAATCGAATCATCTAATGCTTTTCGAAATGCAGACTCAGTAGGTAGGTCTATACTTCTAGTATTTCTCCTTCTAACTTATATAATTACACTCGAACTCTATACAAGTAGGCATATGTATTTTAAGTTCTCATTTGAAGTATATGTTTGCTCATGAGTGTTACCATTGTATAAATATTATTTAAACTGTAAAAGTTTTATTTATAAATTTTGTGTAGTATATAGTATCTGTGTAAAAAACATATAGTGATATAGTAAACTTTACCGGAGTGTATTTTGTGTCCTAATTTTGCTCTCAACTTTATAATTGCATTGCAGGGAGCTCTTACTCTTCATATGTCAATAACCACTATTGCAATTATATATCCGGTGTTAATGATTCTCAGGTTTGTTGCATATTATGGTTGATTATATAACTTGTGGCTATGATTATGGTTACCCTTATTATATGTATAGGAAATTGCTCAAATATAAACTAAATTTATAATAGAAACTAGAAACTTATCCACACCACTTCTTTTTAGTTCTATCAACATATCTAGTTACATACGGACGTAATTTTCTCTCTCGTAGCCTTCTCCTCTCCTCTTGTGTCTCTCCTCCATCATCCTCATTTCATTTTATATGGATTTCACAGCAACATCACCGTTATAAACTCTGGTGACTTTATTGTCTAAGATTCTTTGTTGTCGCGAGCTCTCTCTTCTGTACACCTTTTCCCCCAATTCATCTTCCTCTTTTTTCATCCTCATCCCTCTTCTTCTCCCTTCTTCTTAATAAATCATTATACCCCTTATTTGCAGTAAATCATTTCTATTCATCTTCTCTGGCAAGATTTAATTATTTTCTCCGATAAAATCCGTTCGTTTTCATGAATCTGCAAAAATTTTCTGTTAACACAAATTGATGATTTTATAATAAAAAATAGTAATTTCAGTATTACAAATTAGTGACTTCTGTACTACGATTTGGTGATTTTTCTAATACGAATTAGTGATTATAGTTTAGATCTACTAACTTACACTTATATATCAGATTTTTGAATCTGTCATGATGATGTCTATTGGCGGTGATGGTATAAATCAATGGTACAAATAAAATAAAGAATCGATACAAATTAAAAAACATGTTGGATCCTTGTGTTGTGTTACTCCCCAACATATACATATAGTAGGTTCACCTAAAATAAAATAAAAAGGTGTCAAAAAAATCGGCTTTTTATCATCTTTATCTCCTCCTAAATCTGCATTGGAATAACCCCTAATCTCAAGTAAGTCCACTAGATAAACTAATTTGCGATGCAATGTACCTTTCAAATAACTCATAATTCTATTAACAACTGCTTCTCAATGAGCTTAACTAGGATTACTTTGATACCTACTAACTAGACTCACCAAACATACCAAGTCAGATCTTGTGCACAACATAGCATACATTAGGCTTCCAACTGCTTTTGCATATGGTTTGTTTGGCAGCTCTTGTCCCTCTTCAAGTTCATCATTCTTTGTCGATCTATTTTTCATTATTAATGGGGTTGGTGTCAGGCTCAATGTTCTATCTTTCTATCCATTATGATTTCAATTCCCAGAATATATGACGCCTAACCCATATTTTTTATATCAAATGTAATACTAAATTCTAAGTTGATTTTATTAAACATTTGAATATCATTTACAACCAATAACATGTCATCAACATACAATGACAATATTGCAAAAAAGCTCCCACTTTTTGAAGTATAAAGACATTTGTCTAACTTATTGGATGTGAAACCAAGTTAAACCATAGTATTATTGAATTTGAGATTATATTCTCTAGAAGATTGTATAAGTCCGTACATTGTCTTCTTTAACTTATAAATCTTGTCTTCACAACCTTTAACCTGAAAACCCTCAGGTTGATCCATGTATATCTCTTCACTTGATTCTCCATCAGGGAAAATACTCTTTACATCCATTAGGAAATTCTAAATAAAAAAATCACTAAAACCTGTATAATTCTTGACGCCAATTTTGCTACCAGATAATATGTTTTTTGATAATTAATTCCTAGTTTTTATATAAACCCCTTGGCATTAATCCAACCTTGTAACTATCATTAGATCCATAAACCAAATACTTTCTTTTCAAAATCCACTTACAGGATCATCAATTTCCATGTCTACCGGAAAACAAGGTGCCTTAACATTGTATAAATAATAGTTATCCATCCATTGCAATGATCCCTATTTTCTCATTTCACTTGCGTTTTCTTACAGTCCATACTTCATAAGGTGTTGATTTAATAGATTTTGCTAGAATTCTGTTTAGTGTATTGTTTGTTGTAATCAATGCTTCTCCCCAAAATCTTAATCTTTTTGACAGTGTCAAATGAGACAACATCTTACAACATTTAATATTGTTCTATTTTTTTTGCCACCATTTTGTTGTGGTGCGAATGACAGTTTTATGTCTTGTAATTCCTTGTTCTTGACAATAACTGACAAATTCTACAGAGTTGTATTCTCTTCTTGTATCATTTCTTAAGACTGTAGTCTTTTCCGATTTGTTTCTTAATTTCCATTTTGTATCTCTTAAAGCATTCAAACGCTTCAGATTTTTTTGATATAAGATACACATAACAGTATTTTGAATAATCATGAATATATTTAATATAATATTCTTTATTTACATGTGTTTTGTAATTCAACGGACCACAAATATTTGAATGTATTAAGCCCAATAATTCTGTAGTGCTCGTTGTCCTTGAAATAACTTTCTTGTCATTGTTTCATTTTTTCTTTTATGCATGTTCACAAGGTGACTTATTAACATCCATATTTGGCAACAAATTTTCTTTATTATTTTTTCAATTTTATTAATTTCCGAATGTCTCGATCTATGATGCCACAAGTCATACCTTAGAAATATCAATCTTATTCATTTCATTATTCATTACAAATAGAAGTTTGAACAGTTAATGATCATGTTCAAACTTTTCGATATCAAAACTCCTTTGTCCTTTCTAATGGAAACTCTACAATTGTAGAAACAGGCTTCCAAGCCATTCCTTGTAAGTTCTAGGATTGAAATCAGATTTCTCCTTATTTACATCACATTTTTTAGAACCATAACACCGTTGTGAACATCCAATTCGTATGTTCTGGTATCAAGAAATTAAAGATCAGTGTTGTTGCCCTTAAAGATTCTTTGTTCATCTTTTTTCAATTTATTGAATTCGGTAAGCCCATCTATGGTTTTGGAAATGTGGCGGGAAGCACCAGAATTAATCCACCATTCAATACCATCAGTTGCAACAAGTCCAACTGCATTCAATCACTCCCACACACTCATGTTTATGTGGTCCTCCTTTTACTTGGCATTTATCACGCCCTTATTTCTTTGCTTTTAGGTACAGTTGGCCTTAAAGTCACCATACTTCTCACAAGTGTAGCAATCACCTTGTGGGACCTTCTTTTGCCTGGGCTAAAAGTTCTTCCCTTTGAGGGATATACTGATTCGATTCTTGTTGCGATTCTTAGGATACCAACAAACAATGTTAGACTCATCTTCTTGCACAAAATTCAACTCAGGTTCTATTATGCTATTTAACAAGAACAAGTGCAAGAACAAGTGCATCTGAAAGATCATCCACCTTTTGATACTGCCACTGTGCCTCAAAGTTGGTGGCACCATGTCTAAAGAGCGAGGCTGATTTGAGGTATATGCATATTTTCTAAAAGCTCATGTTCAGCAACTATCGTTTCATTGGCCATGACAATCATTTTCTTGCAGTAATCGATGTAATTTTATATTTTCCTTCATTTTGCAAGTATTTTCATATTCACCTCAGAAGTTGTATTATACTTTTCTTTAATTTCTTCCCACGTATCTTTTGCAATAGTGTCAACTTCAAACACTTTGATCAGGTTTTCATCTATGAACATCACCATAAGACTCTTAGCCGTCTTGTCACTATTTCCGGGTTTCATATTCTTTCTTTTGAACATCAGTTAAATCTTTGCCCAAAGTTGGTGCAGTATCTCCAATTGCACTCTCTAAGTTGTCGTGAATCAATCCATAACGAAGCTATAATTAGGACAGGTTTTTTTAAACTCGAACTACTATTTTGGGATCACTTCTTTGACTTAATGTTTTGGTAAGGTAGTCAAAACTAACATTAAAGCTTTAACTCACATTAAGAGATGAGTCGGAGTGGTGAATGGTCTTTTTCATTCCTTTTATTGGTCCCATTTTGAACAATCTTAAACGCTGATTTGATTGTAATTTTTAAAATCTTCTTCGAATTTTTTATAATTCCTTTAAAAACAAAATTCATGAAACGATCTTAAATTGTTTGTGTCAATTACTTCCAGATTTTTATATAATATTAAATTTACTAGCACGGATAGACCATAATCTTCAGTTAAGAAAGAAGTTTTAGATAAGACCAATCATTGCAGAACAGGCAATTGGTAAAGATTTTAATGCAAGCAAGGACAGATGCACAAGGTAGTGACAATAAAACTATCTTAACCATATTTGTATAAGCTATCCACCATCCCCACTTATCCTCTTAATATTAAGAGTCTGTGTTTAGGAAACATTAACTATATTAATTGTATAAATAAAATTGTTATTGTTATTATTAACAGATGAGATTACGTCAGAAGATTGTTAAGAACATAAGGTTTTTTTTTCCGGTTCTTGTGTTTTCTCATTTTTTGATAGATGTCTTCAATTTATTACTGAATTATTGCAAGTATGATCCGAAATGGTGACTGTAGTTTATCTGAAACTTTGTAGGTGCGATTCTGCTGTTCAGTCGGGTGTCATATTAATGTTTGTTGCTTGCATTGTGTGGCTAAAGTTGGTATCATATGCACATACAAATTATGACATGCGAGCGATTTCCAACTCTGCTGAAAAGGTATTTTACTGTATTATTTTACCTCCATTAAGACAACAAAAAGCAAAGTTGGCCTGTTTTTTTGATGTAGTTTGTATTTACCACATTATACCTCTTCCATTTTAGAACTACAAGTAAAGTTCAGATACTTTTCTGCTGTGATTTGTATTCACTATTTGCCATATTGTAAGCTGTAACCAGAAACTTCACTATATAATCACTAAACATGGGTTCAAGCACCATGTTGTCCTTATATCCACAATGATATCCTTAATAATATCAACTCCTAATTGTGCAAATAAGCCAGTCTTATTGAAAATGATTTGCAAAATCTTAAATTTTAATATTGGTACATTTGATGATTTGGCAATTTGCACTCATTTTTTCTACTATTTTGGCTAGGATGAAACACTGGACTTGTACTACTCAGATGAACTTAACTACAAGAATTTGGTATATTTCATGGTTGCTCCCACATTATGTTACCAGGTAGCTGCACTTTATGCCATGTACACCTGACTTAAGAATATCCTCATCCATTTTGCTAAGAATATCCATTCTATTAAGAGTTTAGGTATTTGAAACCGATTTAAGTTCTATAAGATGGAATTAAACTATCTATCCCGACATGGTGCCACATGCCCACAAATTAGTATAAAAATTGCAAGTCATAATGATGAGAAATGCAAATGAAAAACAAAATTATTAATGAAAGGTTTAATTATATCTGATCTAGAGATGATGATATCATTATTGAGGAAAAAAGTCGATGGGAAATTTTTAAGTGTAATTGTCTATTTAATTTTGCTATTTAGCAAGTAATAAATAATATTAGGGCTTGTAGTCTATAGAAAATCTATCACATATGCTTACTAGCCACTAAGGCTACAAATAATCCTCCCGAATTGATTAAGATTGATTAATATTCTCTCACCGTGGGATAAATACTTGTGATAATGGTTTTTATTTGTTATTTCAATTCTCAACCTACTTTTTGGTGGTGCCTGTTTTATGTTATAAGTAACTTGAGTCAAGTAAGTATGTTGTGCTGATTTTCACTAAGAATTACATTTCTAACCTGATTTGATCCTACATCAGCTGCAATATATATGATTCATTTTAAGCAGTTAAGATCTTCTGAAGACCCCCACTTAAACAGATTAAGCACCTGCCAATTAGATTTTTGGGCCGCTTGAATCTCCTAGAGTCCGCTTAAAAGTCCAAATTCGAAAAATGAAGTGCTAGATGGCCACTCAACTGCTCAGTTCCATGTAACAATTTTAAAAAATGAGTATAAATATAAGTTTGTGTTCAGTTGATTTCCCATTTCATCTATATTAAACATTCGATAACGTCACCCATCTTAACATTTCTACCCAGTGTTTTTCAAAAAATTCAATAAATGTGTGCTATTTATGTTGTTGTGGGGGTTAATAGATTCACCTTTCAATTGTTCTTTGTAGGATTGAGTATTCGTTAATTTGGGTTCTGAACCGAATCATAATTCGGTAACCGAATACCCGAAATACAAAAATTCTACTACTGAATCATAAACTGAATTCATAATACTATTAATAGGCTTATAGACAACTTGGGCCCGAGCACAACTCAAGGATCAACTAAAACAAATAAGCTCAACACATTGACTCATTTAAGCCCATTCACCACCCCTGCTTCGTCTAATTTATATAACAAGTTAATTACTTTCATTTATTCATTTTACTGATGTGGAAAATGAAAAACATAATTTCTGTTCAAAACTGCTCCTCTTCTTGACTCTCCCTGTTCCCATTTCCCTCACTTTCCTTTTCACGTCTCTTCAATCCCATTCTTGGTGAGACTCACCATATCTCGTCTCCAATGCCAATCTCAGTGTCCTCTTAGTAAGACCCATGTGAACACTCTTATAATCAATTCCGCATGATTAACCTCATGCTTTTCTTAACCAGGATATATGTGAAGCTATGAGACTAAATGTAACCAGTTGTAATATTTTCTCCTTTTCAGACCAATAGTTGAGGTCAAACATGTGACTCTTCCTGCAAAATATATATTGGTTATCAAATCTAATGCATATGGAGCAAAATTAACCAAATAGTGGTACTATTATTATTCCAGTTGAACAAGAACCAGTCAAGACTCGTGCTTTTCCAACTTTTTAAATCTAATTAACTCTATGACCAATGATAAAACACTATGAAGATGTTTAATACTAATATTCTAAAATTCCACTATCCAATCCCTCAAAGTAGACATGAGCTTTGTGATATAGTACAAAAAGATACGTGTTTTGGTGATACAGTATAGAGGGAAGTCACATCGAGGAAATCACAGAAAACTTGTACCTAAAATGTCTATAAATGCCTGCATACAACCCCTTAATTCATTAGATATGTAACCCTCCAAATGGGATAACTTGACATAGTGTTTGGCTAAGCTTACATAACTTGGTTATTCAATTTTTGTTCGGTGAATTAAGTAAAAGATTGACTACCGAAATAATGAATCTTCTTTAACCAAATACCAAACTGAAGTTGTGAGGTTCAGTTAATTGAGCCGAGATACTTTGCTTGCAGAGCCCTAATTATGTGTGTCAAATGGGCGTAAGGAATAACTTTTTCCACGTGAGGATTCTTCTTTTGTTTCTGTTCAATAAATCATTTGATTGTGTTTGTATATGAGTAAAATGATTGTTGTGGTCTGTTCATAGGTGTGTTATCCATCTTGTGGTTCCATTATCACTTTAAGGTTTTGGAAGATCTTGTCATTAACATGGTATTAGAACTCAGGTTTAGAAAGAGGTTGTGGATCCAAGCTTCCCACTCCTAGTATCTTAATTAATTTGTGTATCCACTCGTACGAGTAAGGAGATTCTTAATAGTATGATCCACTTGGTGGCTTCTATTATCATCTTACAGTACAAGAGTTTGTCATTAACATGGTCCTTGTAAAATGTATGCACCATATTCTTATATGATATTGAATACGAAAACCAAGGAAGTTTTTTTGTAGCAAGTAGCACAAGAACTGAATAACATCTTACAAGGGTAGGAGCATGGCAAAGTGTTATGTGCTTGTTGAATGTGTGCTCTAGGCGGTTGCTTGCAAAGAAGTTTACAGTGTAAAATTTACATGCTGAAATTTGTTGTAGTCTTGCTCATAGTCACTAGGCTACTTATTCCAAATTGAAATATGTTTCGCTATGTTCTCAGTTAATATTAATTGAAAATCCTTCACTTTATTTCTTGACGATGCTAATGAAGTTGATAAGATTGATTGATCATAGTTATGTTTCCCAGTCTCTTTTACATGCTCCTGGATTAAAGAATATGTTCTTTCTAGACAATAATCGTGCTTATTTCATCACATGTTTTTAAAGTTTTTTGTTAAATTATTAATTTTTACTTGTAAGCTGAAAATGTAAGTGGTTGAAGCATTTGTGCTGATCAGCCGAGCTTAAGTTTCTTCTGCATATATGCTTACAACGTTTGTAAATGAAAGGTATTACTAGGTAAATCTTTGTTTCCACCATCATCTCTTTGACGTTGTTATTTGTAGACCAGCTATCCTCGCTCTTCATGTGTTCGAAAGGGTTGGGTGCTACGCCAACTTATTAAGTTGGTAATATTTACAGGACTCATGGGATTCATTATTGAACAAGTAAGTCTTCTGCCACAACTAATAATTCAACTTATTCTGTTAAATGCGTAAAAGTTTGGGTATGCCCTAATGGTGACATTGTTTTGATGTTGCAGTATATCAATCCCATCGTCAAAAATTCTGAACATCCTTTGAAAGGGGACCTTTTATATGCCATAGAGCGGGTTTTGAAGCTTTCTGTTCCTAATTTGTATGTTTGGCTGTGCATGTTCTACTGTTTTTTCCACCTATGGTAATTGTACTTCCTCCACTCTTATATATTTATCCCTCATTTCATTTTTTGTTGTAGAGATGTGATAAGTATCAAGCAATAATACAGTAGTACACATATATTGTTGTGGAAATATTAGAATTAATTATAAAAACCACAGATTAAGGCATGTATGGGTCGAACCGCGGAGAACGCCAATTAAGTTTTTAATTTATTAAACCAACCAAAACAGATTAAGCTAGCACTTAAGAATATCAACAAGAAAGGAATAAAAAGAAGGATTTCATCACTCAACATGAAAATCATTGTGTAATTTAAATATTAATTTCTACTTAAACATATAATTATTCAGAATAAAGACAACCAATGATTCCAAATCAAATATTATTTAAATGTTGTAAAAAATACTTGGTATAAATCTTACCAATTAAGTCAATTCTTAACATCATATGTATCCTAATTATACGAACTCCCAATTTTCTGGTGTGGCTAGCATAAAATTACTCACATATATATGATACTCATGTCTATACAGCCGACTATATCCGCCTTCTAGAAAGGGATTTATAGCCTAGCATCACTAATACAATCATAATATAATTAAAAGAATTCATACTAGAAATTGAAGAACTTGGAGTTTTATTAAATTTGATAATCATACTAATATATATATATATATATATATATATATATATATATATAGTTGGGCTTTATGGAGAACTACTTCATTGGAGAATTTTGGAGAACACTTCTTATTTTGTAAAAAAAAATCACACTTTTTGTTTAAAATACAAGTGTTCTGTAAATACAAACACACTTATATGAGAAAATTATTTGAATTCTTAAAAAATAATGAAAAATGTTTACAGAACACATATATATGATTTACAGAATATATTAGTAATACACTTCTCATTTCGTTAAAAATATCACATTTTTAATCAAGAATATATGTGTTCTGTAAATAAAAACACAACTAGGAGACTAAATTATGTATTTGGAGAAAATAATAGTGAAAAAATGTTTGCAGAACACGTGTTATCAAAGTACAGAACATACTAGTTCTTTGGAGAACTAGTTCTCATTTGAGCCTAACCCTATATATATATATGACATTGTTCTAAAGTGGGACATCTTATATATAGTTCCGTAGAGAATCACCTTATATACACATAATATATATATATATATATATATATATATATATTTATATATATTTTGTTATTAATCAAATATAAGTATAAATTAATTAAAAATGAATTTACATATAAAAAATATTGAAAATGACATATAATAATGAACAAATAGTAAAACGATTCTACAGTAGAATCATATTACTCAGAACAAAATTCTATAGTAGAATCAAATTGAAAATCATATTTTTCTCTTAATTTTTAAATATTAAATTATTTATAAAGCTTATACATGGTTTGTTTGTTACATTACAATCAAAATTTATTCGTTATTAATCATAAATATGATTAATTTGAAGGTTATTTATGAGATTCTACGTTATAATCAAATGGTTCTCTCCGGACCTCTATATAAAGTGTCCCTCCCAAAAGTATCACCCTATTTAATTAAACAATACTCATCGCCTTCATGTCCATGATAAATTATGAGAATATTGGGGGTGTAGGGAATAACACTTGAAAGCCCTTTTTAGTTCAAAAAGGGGATCACGGGCTCCCATCTTTATGGCCGTGTTAGTAGAATGGCTTACTAGGAGATTATATTATATTCTAACACCAAGATTAATTTATTTACATTTTCCTTAATTATAGTTATAGGCAGTCCAATTGTGTTTTTCTAATTTGCTTCCCATAGGTTAAATATTCTTGCCGAGATTCTTCGCTTTGGTGATCGTGAGTTTTATAAGGACTGGTGGAATGCAAAAACGGTAGAGGAGGTAGTTTTCTTATGTTGTGAAATGGATTTAAACTTGCTTCGCCAATAAATGACTGAAATTTTGTTTTCATTACACGCATATCCTGATTTGGCTGTTGTCAGTATTGGAGAATGTGGAATATGGTATGTTCTCTACCCCTCCCCCTCTGTCAATTTTGACTAATTATATGGTAGCGAGCCATTAGCATAGTGATAATCCACGTCCCTGTCTTTATGATGGAGAGAACATGTGTATGGTTATGTGTTTCCCAAAGAAATCTTCATAATTGTTACTAGATATTTTCTCTTTTAAACTACGCAACACGCAAACTTAAAAGTTATGTAGACTGTTTCTGTTTGCTTCACCGACTCATTTCACATTTACTTGCAATGAATCTTCTGAATATTTTCATACCAGTACAGGAGGGGAGAAGGATCTTTTTTTTTAAATCTTTTTTCTCGCTAAATAATATTTTTTCACTGCCATGTTACTTTTGTGTATTGATGACCCTGTTCCTGTATGCAGCCTGTTCATAAATGGATGATCCGTCACATGTACTTTCCATGTTTAAGGAATGGTATACCTAAGGTGATCATCACCCTTCCCTCTCTATCTTTAGCAAATGTCTATATAAACTTTTTCTCTTTCTGTGCTCATATGGTACCCCTTATAATTTGGATGCAGGGAGTTGCATTTTTCATTTCTTTCTTCATATCTGCTATTTTCCACGAGGTATAATATGTTCATACAAATTCTAGTTACCTATGACCAATTCCAAAATCCAGAGCACACCTTCATTTTGTAATTGTGGTGTAGCTTTAAGGAACTGCTTCAACTTCTTATTGTAAAAGGTAATATATGTAACTTTGCTCATTTTTGTGTGCTGCAGTTATGCATTGCTGTTCCTTGCCACATATTCAAGTTTTGGGCGTTTATCGGAATAATGTTTCAGGTATTTTCAGTACAAACACCTCTTAATCCATATATATATATATATATATACATACTCGCGCGTGAATAGCATACATTATCAATAGTGCAATAACTTGTTTAAGGAGGTTCTTTTAAAGTATGCTCCTAAAAGTATTCTTGGAATTTGGTAGACATAAAAATCTTCATTTTGTGCCTTTCTGTTATTTTCACAGGTCCCACTGGTCTTGATCACAAAGTACTTGCAAGATAAATTTGCGAATTCGATGGTATGACTTCTTTTCCATATTACAGCTGATTACAATTTTAGTTATTTGTATGTCACTCCTGTTGCTTAAAAATTTAAGTTAAACTATACACAAGCTTTGTAAGACGCAATTGTTAGTACTCTTCGGATAGGATAAAGCTAAAAGCATGGAAATATTTAACTCTTTCTGTTATAGTATTAGATGTTTCTAGAAGTACACTTAAATCTTTGCACTGAATTGAGCAGCCTATAACTACTGACACAAAATGATTGATTTTCAGTTATGATGCATACATTCTGTTTTAGAATAAATCGTTAGGTCAAAATGTTGGAGAAATATGTGCTCTCTCTAGCCTCTAGGATACGTATAACTGAGGGAAGCGGAAATTTGAAAGATATCCTTGTAATTGAGACCGGACACTCTATATAGTTTTATGCTACAATTATGCTGATGTGGGTAATGCAATTATTTTATCGTCTTTCTTTTCTTTTTCTTTTTTATACATTTAGAGAGAATAATAGTAATACATATGGAGTAGATACATGATAAGAAAAGAGAAATATTTTGAAGTTGCATCTAATAGTCTTGAACACTTGGTCTCCATGCCATCTCTCCGATAAACTAAGAATTAGTTTTCCGCATAAGACACTCCATGAGCATTTTGTATGTTTGTTTCATAAACTACATAAATATATGATTCTGCAAGTGTTTTGTTTCTTCTTACCAAAAGCTCTTTTACTATTAGTTGAATGTCAATTTATATGAGATGCAAATGCAATATTTTATAATTAATAGTCTAGTTCTTGTGGCAGGTCGGCAATACGTTGTTCTGGTGTTTTTTTAGCATCGTTGGTCAACCAATGTGCGTACTACTTTACTACCATGACCTGATGAACCGAAAAGTCAAAGTCAGATGAGTTCATCTCAAATAACTTTAAATCTCTGTACAAATTACTGGCCGTCTTGAGTAGGGAAAGTACATCTCTGCTCAACTAGCCGCAAGAAGGAGTCCAAGGCACATTTACAAAAACAATTTTGTGACACAAAATTGTTGCGTTTCAACTGATAAGTAGCACAACTGGATCAATTAATTTTGTAAGCAGATACTTTTTTGTACATGCCTAGCAATCTAGCATGACCATCTCGTATAATGTATTCCACGGGCTAGGAGGATGTTTAGGTGAAACAATCTGCATATAACCAAAACAAGTATCCGTTTGTGTGACAGATTGACACACAAAAATATATATCAAAACAATAACAAAATTGATGAAAAATGAAGGATGTTAAACTCAAGTCTAATGTAGAACAAGTCGAGTGATTTTGCCATCAATAATGTATATATGCGTATATCAGAATAAAACGAGTTGTAGATGAACAAGGTTGAACCGAGTAAGGAAATTATCATCAATGCAGAACGAAGACAAATGAGGCAAAGAGAGAGGAAGAGTATATAAGTGGTTATGAATATTTGTGATTGTTATAACCAAAAATTTTCTCTCTAATTTAGAAGACCTATACTCTCGAAGAACTGTTTTAGCCAAATTTTGTAGGCTTAATAGCTAAATCTAATCGATTTCGTGCTTGAAGGACAAGTAACAAAGTAGATGGACAAGTGCAGAAAAGTAAATCAAAGAACAAGAACACAAACAATTTTGGTGACGCGGAAAACTCCTCGTTAAAGGTTAAAAACCGCGGGTGTGAGTGACCCAACCAAAGTTATCCACTATAATTGTAATTGAGATGAAGTACAAGTGATTTGAATAAGAAAACAAGTATAAAATGTCTTCTCGTCCACTGCATTTTGTACTCGTCGGCTTTGTGTATCTGCTCCTCAGTAGTATATATGTTACTTGTCGGCTATATGTATACTACTCGTCAGCTGTGTATATATATATGTATTGTTTGGTGATAGTAGTGGTAGCTCTCTCAAATGAGATATATGGTAATAGGTGTATGGTGTAGTAGCAGCGTTGTATAAAATGGTGGCCAAGAGATGATGTAGGTTTAACCTTAGAATAAGAAAGTAGGTTTAGCCCTCTAGTTTTATGAAAATGTGTATCGTATTGTGTAGCAGTAGTTGTGTTGTAGATAAGTTAGAGGCCAAGAGTTGAGTTTATCTTCACTTTGGGTTGTATTTATAGTTGCTAGAACTCCTTCCCACGATCCTATTCTTCATGTTCTTCAGGTGGTTGATAGCTTCACGTTGCTATATTGTAGAGATGGTGGCTGATTTATCTCCTAGATTTTAGGAGTCGTTGGTCGACAGGTAGACTTAGTCAGTTCCTGTTAGTGTCTTGTGTACTTGTCAGTTTTCTTCAGCCACACTTTATCTCCACTCAGCTACAGACTAGTGATGATTGATAACTCCCCTCCTATTTTCAATGGTTGTTGAACAACCGAAAGACTTGGTCTTGTCGTCCTCCGCTTCTGTCGTGTCAGCTTGTAGTTGTCGAGTCTCTTCATGTCGAGACGTCAACTCTCATTCTGCAGTCATCATGTCTTGACAGGTTAAAATTCTGGTATAAACAATTGCCCCTAATTTTATTGGGTGGAGACATACAACCAATAAAATTCTTCCTCATGTCAAATATAATCTTGTTGTTGTCGGTTGCATATTTGTATGCGTCTATTTACTCCAAATGGCTTGTTGACAGGTTCATGTGATTCCTTAGCTTGTCGTCGTAATATGTCACTTGTAATATGTGATTTGTCGCGTGTAATTCATAAATTGTAATATGCATTTTGTCAGGTGTGACTGGTAACTCGTCACATGTAATTCGTAACTTGTCACACGCAATATGTAACTCGTGATTTGTCATGCATAACTTGTAATTGTAATATGTAATTCGTCGTTGTATCATCATTGTAACACGTGTTTCATAAACGTCATATGAAATGTATTCTTGAACATTGTTACCTGTTGTCGAAACTTTGTTCATAATGAACACATCATATTATAAATGTAATATGTAGCCATAGGCGTCAAATGCATACGTCGTATTAATGTATACATCATGTCAATTATGGACAATGTATTTGTGACATATGTCGCAGTGTACGATGTACATGTCATAGTGTATGTCATACGTAGTATACGTCATATGTGTACTATATTATAGTTGTTATGGTATCTATGTAACAAAATTACATAGAAACTTTAACATGTCATTTGTAATTGTCGAAATCGTTGGTTCGTCACTTCATAGTATGTAATTGTCGGCATTAATTCGTAGGTGCTAGCACAACGTATAAGTGGTTAAAAGGCTTTTCCCTCTTGAAACTTACTTATTTTATCCGTAATTATTTCTTATAGGGGTACTAAGACTTGTCACCATGTTGGGTCCCAGAAGTATCGTAGAAAGGGGGGTTGAATGCGATACTCACAACAATTTAAAATTCTTTTCAGAATTTGCGGAATTAAATTATTGCTTTTGCTGAAGGTTCAGTCCTTGTAGTGTTTGGGAGGCTGATTTAATAGATTTCTATTTTCATGAATAAATATTTAAGATCTAGAAAATTAGCAAGTAAGTAAACAAGATTCAAGTTAAATACGTATATTTAACTTGAAAGGTGTGTTACAATATTTTGTAAAATATTTCTTAATTTTTAGAACAAATTTGACATAAATTGTTCTACTTAAGGAATTAAATTCAAACCAGCACAAAAAGTCTATGAATATGACAATCAGACAAATTATTAAATTTGAATGGTTTTTTAACTTGAAATTATGAAGCACTAACTTCATATTTATAGAGGATGAGAAGCTTGCATGTCTTTTTAATTAGGACATTTTTCAAATACTTTTTAAGCCTTGTATGACTTTCTGAAAGTGCTCGGTATGACTTTTCCATTTGGTATGACCTTTCAGAAGCTCGGTATGACTTTTCATTAGAAGCTCGGTATGACTTTTATTTAAAAAGTCGGTATGACTTTTTAAATAATTCGGTATGACCTTTTGATTTAGTTGGTATGACTTTTCTTAAACAATTCGGCATGACCTTTTATTTGAAAAGTCGGTATGACTTTTCAAATAGTCTCGGTATGACTTTTTATGATCTGCTTCGGTATGACTTTTTCTGAGCAGCTCGGTATGACTTTTTCTGAAGAAATCAGTATGAATTTTTAGCTGAAGCTCGGTATGACTTTTTTTTTAGCTTGTATGACTTTATTTTCTACACAAATTCAGTATGACTGTTAAATAAGCCTTTTAGACTTTATTAAAAGTCATACTAAGTCATATCTTTTATAATAAATTAATTATACTTAATTTAATTAAATAATTTATAAATTAAATTAAATTTAGCTTGAATTAATTTAATTAAATAAATTAAATAATTAATTAACTTTTGATAGTAGAATTAAAATGCTATCTTGACTTGTACAACCTTTGTTGTTAGCTCCGAATTTTTTCCGCCTTTGCTCTGTCTTCTGTCTAACCACTTGATCTTTTTGATGACGAATCTTCACTGACATAGTTGACACCCTGTGCACTGGTCTGGTTCACGGATGACTAAATACAATGTTGATTCTCATTTTTGCTGTAGTGGTCTTTATATCTTATCTTGTCATGTCTTGTCTTCTCTTTATTTTTCCTCTATAATTTTTTTCTTCTGAAATCTTTCTGTAGTAGGCACTTAAAACCTATTTTTTCTTCTGAACTCCTTGAGAAACTACTCTTTTATTTTACACCGATGCTTGATCATATAAATGAACTTCTTTCAGTGTCGAGTAGTAGTCTTGTCAGACTTCTTCTGATATTCTGATTCTTCGTGTCTAGTTGACATTCTTCATCTTGATTCCTTCTTCAATATTTATTATTTTCTTCATTTTCTTATCTGAGTTGAGTTGTCATCTACTTATTACAAATAGACCTAGTCATATGACTTTCACACCACGAGAGTGATCTGACTTGTCCCCATTCCGTCATTATAATTATGAACTATGGGGTGTCGCCCCTAGTCATTTTACATCATGGGTGATCAACCCTTTTGTTCAATAGTGTCGGGGTAATCTGCCCCTAGCTATTGTTATTGTCATTGTACAATGCATTATTTATCGTATAGCTTGTTATATGTAGGTGCAGAGTAAAGAAAAACATAAATACAAAACGCATGTTAAGCATGAAGTGTAAGTAACGAGAAATAACATGCATGTTTTGCTATATTGCATAGATAAACCACGTAGCTTATAAGGAAGTTGGGCATATAAATTCATATAAGACGTCACACATATTATTCATGCAAGAAATATCTGTTAGTATTGGTGTCCTAGAGACAATATTTTTATGTTTTATTGAAAACAATTAAGAATTATGTTTTATTTGATTATTTAATTAATATTTATTATGTCTTTATTTACTGTGTTATAAATTGAAAGAATAATAAATGTCCTTGGAATATTAATACGTAATATATATCTTTAAGCATGTGACTTAAAAATCAGATTATATGAATAGTATTTTATTCCTAAAATTCCCTAGTCGAGTATTATTATTATTTAAGGACAATAATAATGCAATAAGACAAGTTTATTTGTTGACAGATGACCACATCTCTTTGGTCATTGGTATGGTGGTACTAAAGTCAAGAGCATAAGTGCACGTCTCAATGAATGACACAAGAAAGACCCGCCATGAGATTCTACATGTTAATAAGTGTCATAAGAAATTCTCACTGTGATAATGATGTAATGATCCTCTGACTTGAAATCATTATATTTCTATACGAGAATTAATATACTTTGATTACACTCAAAGTTACCTTTAACCAGGTAATGATAAAGGTGGACATTGGGTATGTTATGAATCGTATGAAAAATATGAATGATAGATATAGGATTTAACCCTCCGATTTTAGGAGTGATATTATTGGCCTCTTGATTGAGTGAGACTATGAAATGCATGGCCGTGCTCAAATATTGATTTGTTTAAATAGTCTACTCATTGATCAAGGAAACCAAGATTAAATGTTGAAGAGGATGACACAGTACATGCCTCGAGCTTGATCTATAATATAAGGTTAACAAGATTATATTACATTGCACATTATTCACGAAATATTTAATTGAATCACCAATTATTATTGTTACTTGGGTAATAATGATGTATTACTAGATGCCGTTCATTGTTTATAATTTTATTATTAGATAATAAAATTATTGCCAACGTAATAATAACCTAAATGGTCACACACAAAGAACATTTAAACGGAGCTTTATTTAAATTACGAATTTAGATATTTTATTATTAGTTCAAATTTAATTATTAAATTAATTAAGTGGGACTTGATTAATTATATTAGAATTTGAATTTAATAATAATAATAATAATAACCCAAAATCAGAATGAGTTTTGGAAACCTTATGGATTAGGGTTAAGCCCATTATCTCAAGCTCATATAAATACATCATGATGTGTTTTAGATGACTCACTTTTTTCAGTTCGTTTTATAAGAAAACCCTAGCATCTCTACAGAAAAAGAGAGGCTATCAAGTGAGAGAGAGAGATATTTCGGGGATGTTTCTTGGCTAGTACCATCTCCGCTAATCGTAGACGAATCAACGATCGTGTGGATACCGTTAGAGAGTGGTTTTTGAAGAAAGGGATGTTGTGATTCGTTAAGCAAGGACCTCCTATTAAACATCAATTTGGAAAGCTTCTAAGGTACAAATTTTATTCACCATAATCATTCATATGTTATACATGGATCCTACGATAGAGTTTCGATTTTTTTTGTTTTTACGTTAATTCCGCTGCGTTTACATGCACGAAACCCTTCAATGACATCAGAGCTACGTGTATAATGGTTTGATTTGGTTACGTGTTTTCTGTATTTGATGCAAGTATGTTTGTTTGATAAAACTGTTATGCTAGGTTTTCATGTATATTTGATTTATAAATTGTTATAATGATTATATGTGACCTGCAATGTTATAAACTGTTATGACATGATATGTGTGATGAACTGTATGTATGTGACACAAGATACAGTCCTAGGAAGGTCATCGGAAACGTTCTGAAGCGATGAGAAACACAACTGCATAAGATGCAGATTCTGTGAATAGTGACTCTGCGGATGAATAGTGTTTTTCAACGGAGTCAGAATGGGTTGAATTTACTCTTTCTGGAAAGGGAAAATCGCCACTATCCTATGGTATTTTTTGGCCATTTGACATCGTTAAGGGCCTTAAAAATGCGATTTACTGTTCTGAAATCAAAATTTCTAATTTTTTGTGATTTTATGATCATGATATATATGATGTATGATGATATGATTATGCATTCTGATTTGTCACTAGTTGTTATGTGAGCATGGTGGATGGTTATGGCCCAATGACCCATAGGATAGTGATTTTGTTTTATGGTTTTGGTTTTAAATATGACTTGCATGTCATTTATTCTTTGTAATTGTTATTATCGAATGTAACTCGAGTTTTTCTTGTAATTTTATTAGAATAGATTTATTTATCATTCAATGTAATTGTCAATGGAGACTAGGAAGCAAGGAAGCTAGAAGGAAATTCAGATGATGGAACAATGAAGAAGATAAAGATATGTAATAGTATAGTATTAAGCCACCATAGATTGACCTTGATATTTCCATTAGCTTGGAAATATCACATAGGATGGGCTATAACCAAACACATTTAATTTACGTACAATACATATGTGTATATAAATGCATGTGTATATATGTATGCGGTGGTATGATGTAGATGCATGCTTAATTATTATTAATCATGTATGTATTAGATACGACACCCATGCCATGCCTACTTAAGAAAGATAAAATCTGTAACGATTCAAGATTTTAAAATTAAACAAACGATCATGAGATTCTTGTGTTTATGAAACACGGTATTAAATATGAATTTTCTTTTTATGATATGGGGAGATTTTATCAAAAGTGAATTATTAGTGTAATTCGTAAGAAAGTTGGGTTTTAAGTGAGACCGCTTGTGACTTCTCCGACGATCTGAAAATCAAACCATTGACGAATATTGAAATGGATTATTTGATCAAGGAAAAATTGAGAATCTCTTTATGATGGGATCATGATCGTTAAATAATAAATCCCTAAATAAATATTAAGTCAATATAGATGCCTTTCAATGTTTTAAACACATCAAGATCTAGATTGAGAAGGAGTGAGTTTGCCAAAGTAAAGTATTCTTATCAATCATGGGAAAATGTGATAAGTAAATGTACTTAGTTTATTGAAACGTTGGTTCTAACTTAACTAAATCATCACAATAATATTGTGGATTTAGAGGCATAGAGTTTGGTGATATTCATTGGATAAATGTGTACAAAGAGTTGTTCTGCCAAAATTTCCAAGAGTTATATTTGATATAATCGAAAAATATTGTCTACCTAAATAGTCATATTTTGGGTGTATTAGCCAACGCTATCTTAAGACATGGAAGAAAAATGGATCTTGGCTCACTAGAAAGATTTAAAGAAATGCTTTTCGAATTAGTAGTTAGAGCTATTTTATAAATGTATAGGATAATCACTTGAACATAATTAAACTTCTGCAGACTAACTAATATTCATTTTAAACATTGTAGATATTTAATGGCAAACAACACAAATAACTTCTTTGTGCGAGCAACCTTGAGAATGACAAGCTGGCATGAACTAACTTCCTTGATTGGTATAGGAATTTGAGGATTGTCCTCAGGCAAGAGTGAAATCTTCACGTCATTGAAATTCCTTCACCTGTTCCTCCTATTGAGAATGCAACTCACGTTCAGCAAAATGCTTATCAGAAGCATATTGATGATAAAAATGATGTTGCATGTCTCATGCTAGCAACCATGAGTGCTGAGCTTCAAAAACAACATGAGCATATGGATGCTTATGAGATGATTGAACACCTTCAAAGAATGTTTTAGGGACACGCTCATCAAGAAAGGTTTGACACGAGCAAAGCATTGTATGCTTGCAAACAAGGAGAGCGTGAACCTGTTCAACCACATTTTCTAAAGATGATAGGTTATATTGAGTATCTTGATACATTGGGTTTTCCGATTGGTCCGGAAGCTCAGATTGACTTGATCTTGCTATCTTTGAACAACAACTACACTCATTTTGTTATGAACTACAATATGAATGAGATAGACAAAACACCCACTGAATTGTTGGCCATGTTACGAACTGCTGAAACCAACATGAAAAAGGCTGAACCTGCTCCCATATTGATGAAAACACTCATGTATGAAGATTGGATCTGCTTCTGGTCCCAAGCCAAAGGCTAATCCCAAACAGGCTTTAAAGCCTAAGGGTGCTGTTGCAAAGGGTGATTGTCACTACTGTGGTAAACCAGGTCATTGGAAGAGAAATTGTCATGCTTATTTGGAGGATCTGAAGAAGAAAAAGGCCGGTCTAGATTCTGATTCAGGTATTTATGTTATAAAGGTAAATTTGTCTACTTCTACATCATGGGTATTAGATACTGGATGTGGTTCTCACATTTGTATAAATGTGCAGGAACTACAAAGGAGTAGGACTTTGGCTAAATGAGAGGTAGGCCTACGAGTTGGCAATTGAGCAAAGGTTACTGCTTTAGCTGTAGGGACTTATTATTTATCGTTGCCCACTGGGCTTATTTTATAACTTAATAACTGATTTTACGTGCCTGCAATTTGCAAAAACATTATTTCGGTTTCTTGTTTGGACAAGAAAGGTTTTGCATTTACAATTCAGAACTATATGTTAGAAATTATGAGATTTGATGATAAAAAATTACTTAGAATTAAAATAGGGATTTAAAATTTATTGTAACTACTTGATTGTTAGGAATTATGAGATTTGATGATAACAAATTACTCAGAATTACAATAGGGATTTGAAATTCATTGTAACTAGTTGATGGATATGTGACTTATAAATACTCATTGACTAGGAAACCATTAGTTATCTTTTCATACACTCAAACACTTCTGTTGAACAAACTTAAATCCGCAAGAATTTCAACTAATTCTTAAGTTTGTATTTAACCCCCCTTCTCCAAACTTATTGTACTCAAGGGCAAATAACAATTGGTATCAGAGCCCGGTTTCAATATACAGAAAGTTAAGATCTAAAGTACCTCAAGTATGGGCAAAAAGACACAGGAGTAAAGATTTCAGTTCTAGAGAAAGATGAGTACTTTCCCTGGAAAGTGAAAATGCACTTGCATCTGCTATCCATTGATCCTTCCTATGTTCACTACATAGAGAAAGGTCCACATGTGCCTATGAAGATAGTTACAAGTGTAAATGCAGATGGTTCTCAAGCACCAGACAAACTCATTCCAAAACCTGTGAGTGAATACACAGATGAAGATGAGAAGGAAGTATATAAGGATAAAAAGGCTATGAACATTTTGTTTAATGGTCTTGACAAGGATATGTTTGACAATGTTATCAATTGTACAACATCCAAAGAAGTTTGGGATACTCTTCAAACTCTATGTGAAGGTTCTGAGCAAGTAAGAAAGAACAAGATGCAACTCTTGATTAAAAAATATGAGGCCTTTAACTTCAAGAGTGGTAAAGCAATCAATGACACATATAGTAGGTTTCAAAAGCTGTTGAATGAGCTAAAACTATATGGAAGAGTATATGATGTTGAAGATACCAACCTCAAATTCTTGAGGTCCTTACCTAAGGAATGGAAACCAATGACTGTTTCTATAAGACAATCTCTTGACTTTAAAGAATATACTTTTGACAAGAGGTATGACATCTTGAGAACCTATGAGTTGAAACTACAACAAGATGAAGAAATTGAGAAAAGTCAGAAGAGAGAAAAGTCCATTGTTTTGGTGGTCAAGGATAAGGAAGTTGCAGAATCTGGTGAAGATGTTGCTGTCAAAGAAGGGAAGAAAGAAAGTCAAGGCAACAGTGCAAGTGGTGTTAGATATGATGAATCTTTAACTGAGAAAGGAAAATAAATAGTTGAGGATGATGAGTCATACTCTAAGGATGCAATGGATGAAATAGATGAGCATTTGGCTTTTCTATCAAGAAAATTTTCAAAACTCAAATTCAAGAGAAATCCCATGCAAAGGCCTGGATCTCAGTTCAAGAGAGACAATCAACAAAGCAAAAATCTTGTTGACAAGACTTAATTCAAATGTTTTAACTGTGGATTGACTGGTCATTTTTATAATGAATGCAGAAAGCCAAAACTGGAGAAGAAGTCAAAGTTTAGTGAAGGTATTGACTATAAGAAAAAGTACTTTGACTTTCTCAAACAAAGAGAGAAGGCTTTTGTAACAGAACAAAAGGACTGGGATGCTGAGGATGATTCTGAAGAAGAAGAATACATCAACCTTGCACTAATGGTCAATCATGATGACCAAGAAGTTAGTTCTTCTAGCAATCAGGTAATTTCTACAAATCTATCCGAGTTATCCAAAGATGAATGCAATATTACAATTACTGAAATATCAAATGAATTGTATAATTTGCATGTCACTCTTAAGTCCTTAAACAAAGAGAACACTAGGCTCAAAATCACCATAGAAACTCTCATTGAAAGAAACAATTATCTAGAGGGTGAACTAGTGCAAATGGACAGACTCAAGTGTTAGTATTGGTGTTCTAGAGACAATACTTTTAATGTTTTATTGAAAACAATTAAGGATTATGTTTTATGTGATTATTTAATTATTATTTATTATGTATTTATTTACTGCGATATAAATTGAAAGGATAATAAATGTCCTTGGAATATTAATACGTAATATATATATTTAAGTATGTGACTTAAAAATGAGATTATATTAATAATATTTTATTCCTAAAATTCCCTAGTCAAGTATTATTATTTAAGGACAATAATAATGCAATAAGACTAGTATGTTTGTTGACGGATGACCACATCTCATTGGTCATAGGTATGGTGATACTAAAGTCAAGAACATAAGTGTATGTATCAATACATGACACTGGAAAGACCCGCCCTGAGATTCTACATGTTAATAAGTGTCATAAGAAATCTCACTGTGATAATGATGTAATGATCCTCTGACTTGAAATCATTATATTTCTATACGAGAATTATTATACTTTGATTGCACTCAAGTTACCTTTAACCGGGTAATGATAAAGGTGGACATTGGGTATGCTATGAATCGTATGGGGAATATGAATGATAGATATAGGATTTAACCCTCCAATTCTAGGAGTGATATTATTGGCCTCTTGATTGAGTGAGACTATGAAATGCATGACCATGCTCAAATATTGATTTGTTTAAATAGTCTACTCATTGATCAAGAAAACTGAGATTAAACGTTGAAGAGGATGACACTATACATGCCTCGAGTTTGATCTATAATATAAGGTTAAAAGGATTATATTACATGGAACATTATTCACGAAAGGTTTAATTGAATCACCAATTATTATTGTTACTTGGGGACAAATGATATATTACTAGATGCCGCTCATTGTTTATAATTTTATTATTAGATAATAAAATTATTGTCAACGTAATAATAACCTAAAGGGTCACACACAAAGAACGTCAAAACAGAGGTTTATTTAAATTACGAATTTAAATATATTATTGTTTATTCGAATTTAATTATTGAATTAATTAAGTGGGACTTGATTAATTATATTAGAATTTGGATTTAATAAGTATTATTATTATTCGAATTTAATTATTGAATTAATTAAGTGGGACTAGATTAATTATATTAGAATTCAAATTTAATAATAATAATAATAACCCAAAGTCATAATGGGTTTTGGAAACCACATAGATTAGGGTTAGGCCCAAAATCTCTCTCTCCCCTATATATACATAATGATGTATAGTATTAGGGTTGAATCATCAAATTTCGTTTTTAGAGAAAAACCCTAGCTGCTCAACATCAAGAGAGGCTATAGAGAGAGAGAGAGAGAGGCAAACAATTCGGCTAGTACCGACTCCGGTGATCGTAGGGCGATCGGACGTTCGTGTGGACTTCTTTAGAGAGCAAATCTTTGCAATAAAGGACTGCTGTGATTCATCTTTTCTGGACCTCCATTAAACAACATACGGAAAGCTTTGTTAAGGTACAGACTTCTTCACCATAATCATCCAACGTTATACATGGATCCTGCGATTGGGTTTCGATTTTTTTTTTATTTTTTTTATGTTAATTCCGCTGCGTTTTCATGCCCGAAACCCTTCAATGGCATCAGAGCTACGTGTATAATGGGATAATTTGGTTATGTGTTTAACAGTTTTTCGATGTATGTAAACATATATATGATATGCCATGACTATATATTGATATATATGTTTTATATGATTTTGAATATATGATATTCATGTGTTGTATAATCATGGGATGATTGTGTGTATTGATGTATGTATATGATACATGTTTGTTCTTGTTATGGAAATCGTATTCGATACGAATTCTGAAACGGCTTCGGTAGATTTTCTGAAATCTGTGTCCAGTGTCCGATTTTCGTAAACGATATGTGTTTTCTGACTGGAATCATGTCACTGAGCAATACTTACAAAGTCAGCTTCGCGTCTGTAAGCCGTTTGACGACGTTACAGGCCCTGAAACGGTGATTTATTATTTTCTAAAATTTATTTGATTTTCTGAAATTTTGAAATTTATTATATATGATTATATGATATGTTTATATAATCTGAGATATATTACATGTGTTATGTGATAACATGGTGGATGGTTATGGCCTAAAGACCCATAGGATAGTGGTTTTGTTTTATGGTTTTGGTTTCTAAATACGACTTGCATGTCGTTTATTCATTGTAATTGTTAATCTCGAATGTAACTCGAGTTCTTCTTGTAATTTCATTAGAATAGATTTATTTATTATTCAATGTAATTGTTCAATGGAGACTTGGAAGCAAGGAAGCTAGGAGGCAATCCAGATGATGGAGCAATGAAGAAGATAAAGACATGTAATAGTGTAGTATTTGAAACCACCATAGATTGACCTTGATAATTCCATTAGCTTGGAAATATCACATAGGATGGGGCCATAACCAAACACGTTTAATTTATGCACAATACATATATGTATATGAATGCATGTGTAGATATGTACGTGTTGGAATGATGTATGTATTAGATACGACATCCATGCCATGTCTGCTTAAGAAAGATAAAATCTGTAACGATTCAAGATTTTAAAATTAACAAACGATCATGAGATTCTTGTGTTTATGAAATATGAATTTTAAAACACGGAATTAAATATTGATTTTTGATATCTATAACTGGGATTTTCTGACAAAAACGGATATGCGTATTCGTAAGGCTGATGGGTTTTAAGTGTGACCACTGGTATCCTCCATCTACCTGGGAAATGAACAATTTAAGATGTCAATTTGAAATATTTGGTTCAAGGAAAAATTGAGGATCTCTTTATGATGTGATCATGATCGTTATAAATTTTCTAAATCCCTTAACAAAATATTAAGTTTTACTCGGATGCTTTCCAATGAATGAACACTCATCGAATCCTAGATCGATTAGGGGAAGGACTGTCAGTGGCAGGGGACTCCTATCTATCGTGGTGAGATGCGACGAATATAAATGGTTATATTCGGCCGTTGTATCATTGGGTATAACTTAACTGAGTCGTCATAATAAGGTGAAAATAAACGGTTATATTCAACCATTATGAACTTAGAAGCATAGAGTTTGGTTAAAAGTCTATTAGGTAGATAAGATCAATCGTTGTTCACCAAACTATCCAAGAATTATATATGATATAATTGACAACTGTTGTCTACCTAAATAATCATTTTTTAAGGACTTCCAGTGGTTGACTTAGGACATGACAAAATATGGATCTTGGCTCACTAGAAAGAATTATGGGATATACTTTCCAAATTAATAGTAAGGGCTATTAATTTGATAAAAATAGTGGGAGATATATTATGAATATATCATAATCATTTGAACATAATAAATAACTCAGACAATCTAATGTTTATTTTATGCAGTTTAAACATTGTAGATATTTAAATGGCAAACAATACAAATACTTTCTCCGTACGAGCAACCCTTGAGAATGACAAGCTGACAGGAACTAACTTCCTGGATTGGTATAGGAATTTGAGGATTGTCCTCAGGCAAGAGCGTAAGCTCCAAGTCATTGAAATTCCTTCACCTGCTCCTCCTGCTGAGAATGCAACTCGCGTTCAGCAAAATGCTTATCAGAAGCATATTAATGATGTGAATGATATTGCATGTCTCATGCTGGCAACCATGAGTGTTGAGCTTCAAAAAAAACATGAGCATATGGATGCTTATGAGATGATTGAACACCTTCAAAGAATGTTTGAGGGACAAGCTCGTCAAGAAAGGTTCGACACGAGCAAAACACTGTATGCTTGCAAAAAAAAAGGGAGAGCGTGAACCTGTTGAACCACATGTTCTGAAGATGATAGGTTATATTGAGTATCTTAATACTTTGGGTTTCCCGATTGGTTTGGAAGCTCAGATTGACTTAATCTTACAATCTTTGAACCGCAACTATACTCATTTTGTTATGAACTACAATATGAATGAGATAGACAAAACACCCACTGAATTGTTGGCCATGTTACGAACTACTGAAACCAACATGAAAAGGCTGAACCTGCTGCCATGTTGATGGTAGATAACAAAGGTAAGGCTAATAGGAAAGGCAAATGGAAGGGAAAGAAGAAGATTGGATCTGCTTCTGGTCCCAAGCCAAAGGCTAATCCCAAACAGGCTTTAAAGCCTAAGGGTGTTGTTGCAAAGGGTGATTGTCACTACTATGGTAAACCAGGTCATTGGAAGAGAAACTGTCATGCTTATTTGGAGGATCTGAAGAAGAAGAAGGCTGGTCAAGCTTCTGATTCAGGTATTTATGTTATAGAGGTCAATTTGTCAACTTCTACATCATGGGTATTGGATACTGGATGTGGTTCTCACATTTGTATAAATGTACATGAACTACAAAAGAGTATGACTTTGGCTAAAGGAGAGGTCGACCTACGAGTTGACAATGGAGCAAAGGTTGCTGTTTTAGCTGTAGGGACTTATTATTTATCATTGCTCACTGGGCTTATTTTAGAACTTGAGAACTGTTTTTACGTGCCTGCAATTTGCAGAAACATTATTTCGGTTTCTTGTTTAGACAAGAAAGGTTTTGCATTTTAATTCAGAACAATAGTTGTTCCTTTTCTTTGAATAATGTTACCTATGAGGTTGCACGTTTATTTAACAGTTTATATGTTCTTGATTTAGACACTCCTATCTATAATGTGAATAACAAACGTCTTAAAATAAATGACTCAAATTAAACATACCTCTGACACTGTCGTTTAGGCCATATAAATGAGAAGCGCATTTCCAAGTTACATAAGGATGGATACTTGGATAAGTTTGACTTTGAATCATACGAAGCATGCGAACCTTGTCTCATTGGAAAAATGACTAAATCTCCTTTTACTGAACAAGGTGAAAGGGCCACTGAACGATTAGAAATTATACATAGTGATGTATGTGGTCCTATGCGTACTATGACAAGAGGTGGCTTTTACTACTTTATCACGTTTACTGATAATTTCAGTAGATATGTGTATCTTATGAAGAAAAAATCTGATTCTTTTGAAAAGTTCAAAGAAACAAAGCTGAAGTAGAAAAGCAAACTGGCGGAAGTATTAAGACTCTACGATCTGATCGTGGAGGTGAATACTTAAGCCATGAATTTAAGAGTTTATTAAAAGAGTGTGGTATTGTATCACAGCTCACTCCTCCCGGAACACCACAATGGAATGGAGTTTCTGAAAGGAGGAATCGTACTTTGTTGGACATGGTACGATCGATGATGAGTCATACAGATCTTCCAATTAGTTTATGGGGCTATGCCCTGGAGACGGCTGCTTATACACTTAACCGAGTTCCTACTAAAACGGTTAAGAAGACTCCATATGAGATATGGACTAAGAAACATCATAGCATGTCATTTATGAAAATATGGGGATGTGAAGCGTTTGTGAAACGTTTAACTTCTGACAAGCTAGGACCTAAATCAGACAAATATAATTTTGTGGGATACCCAATTGAAACAAAGGGTTATTCATTCTATAATCCTTCCGAGAACAAAGTTTTTGTTGCTCGAACTACAGTTTTTCTTGAAAGAGAAATGCTTTCGAAGAAAAACAGTGGGAGGATAATAGATCTCGATGAAGTTCGAGGCCCACAAGATAACATTGAACCAATGGAGGAACTTGAGCAGGATGTACAAGACCACAACACTGCTCAAGAAACACAGGTTATTCGTAGGTCTAGTAGGATTCGCCATGAGCCTGAGAGATATTATGGATTTCTCTTAACTCAAGATGGTGATGTGATGCTTATCGACGATGGTGAGCCTCTCACCTACTAAGATGCTATGAACACTCCAGAATCCAAGAGATGGCTGGATGCCATGAAATCTGAGATGGAAACCATGTATACTAATCAAGTATGGACTTTGGTTAATCCACCTAAAGGGGTAAAACCTATAGGGTGCAAGTGGGTTTTCAAGAAGAAGACCGACATGGATGGTAATGTACAGACTTATAAGGCAATATTGGTGGTAAAAGGTTTCAAGCAAATTCATGGTATTGACTATGATGAGACTTTTTCACCAGTGGCTATGGTCAAGTCCATCAGGATTTTGCTTGCTATAGCTGCTTACTATGATTATGAAATCTGGCAGATGGATGTCAAAACCGCTTTCTTAAATGGGAGCCTTGAAGAAGATATGGATGTGTAAATGACACAGCCTGAAGGTTTTGTTGATCCAAAGAATGCTGTAAAGGTATGTAAGCTGCGTCGATCCATTTATGGATTGAAACAAGCCTCAAGGAGATGGAACATTCATTTTGATGAAACTGTCAAAGAGTTTGAGTTTATTCAAAATGAAGATGAACCATGTGTTTATAAAAAGGTAAGTGGGAGCAATGTGGCATTCCTATAATTATATGTTGATGATATATTAATAATAGGGAATGACATTCCTTCTTTACAGGCTGTTAAGACTTGGTTGAGTAAGAATTTCTCAATGAAAGACTTAGGCGAAGTGACCTATATTTTAGGTATCAAGATCTATAGAGATAGATCAAGAAGAATGATCGGCCTAAGTTAGAGTAGATACTAGTCTAATCCAGGTGAAGGTCACTGGACAGCAGTCAAGAATATTCTTAAGTACTTGAAGAGGACTAAAGATTAATTCTAGGTATATGGAGGAGAAGATAAGCTGGTAGTAAAAGGTTACACCGACGCTAGTTTCTAGACAGACAAGGATGATTCGATTTCTCAGTCTGGATTTGTGTTTTGTCTAAATGGAGATGTTGTATGCTGGAATGGTTCACAGCTGAGATAGTTGTTGATTCTACAATAGAGCCTGAGTATATTGATGCTTGCGAAGCATCCAAGGAGGCTGTTTGGGGATGTACTTAGGAGATATCACCTAATTAATAAGATTAATAATCGAGGGGATATACATATATGTAAAGTGCATACAAATGATAACATTGCAGATCCACTGACTAAGGCTTTGTCGCCGCAGAAGCACGAAGGTCATACTAGTTCCATGGGTATTAGATACATGAGAGATTGGCTCTAGTACAAGTGGGAGATTGTTAGTATTGGTGTCCTAGAGACAATACTTTTAATGTTTTATTGAAAATAATTAAGGATTATGTTTTATGTGATTATTTAATTATTATTTATTATGTCTTTATTTACTGCGATATAAATTGAAAGGATAATAAATGTCCTTGGAATATTAATACGTAATATATATCTTTAAGTATGTGACTTAAAAATGAGATTATATGAATAGTATTTTATTCCTAAAATTCCCTAGTCAAGTATTATTATTTAAGGACAATAATAATGCAATAAGACTAGTATGTTTGTTGACGGATGACCACATCTCATTGGTCATAGGTGTGGTGATACTAAAGTCAAGAACATAAGTGTATGTATCAATACATGACACTGGAAAGACCCGCCCTGAGATTCTACATGTTAATAAGTGTCATAAGAAATCTCACTGTGATAATAATGTAATGATCCTCTGACTTGAAATCATTATATTTCTATACGAGAATTATTATACTTTGATTGCACTCAAGTTACCTTTAACCGGGTAATGATAAAGGTGGACATTGGGTATGCTATGAATCGTATGAGGAATATGAATGATAGATATAGGATTTAACCCTCCAATTCTAGGAGTGATATTATTGGCCTCTTGATTGAGTGAGACTATGAAATGCATGGCCATGCTCAAATATTGATTTGTTTAAATAGTCTACTCATTGATCAAGGAAACCGAGATTAAACGTTGAAGATGATGACACTATACATGCCTCGAGTTTGATCTATAATATAAGGTTAAAAGGATTATATTACATGGAACATTATTCACGAAAGGTTTAATTAAATCACCAATTATTATTGTTACTTGGGTAGCAATGATGTATTACTAGATGCCGCTCATTGTTTATAATTTTATTATTATATAATAAAATTATTGCCAACGTAATAATAACCTAAAGGGTCACACACAAAGAACGTCAAAACGGATGTTTATTTAAATTACGAATTTAAATATATTATTGTTTATTCGAATTTAATTATTGAATTAATTAAGTGGGACTTGATTAATTATATTAGAATTCGGATTTAATAAGTATTATTATTATCCGAATTTAATTATTGAATTAATTAAGTGGGACTAGATTAATTATATTAGAATTCAAATTTAATAATAATAATAATAACCCAAAGTCATAATGGGTTTTGGAAACCACATGGATTAGGGTTAGACCTAAAATCTCTCTCTCCCCTATATATATATAATGATGTATAGTATTAGGGTTGAATCATCAAATTTCGTTTTTAGAGAAAAACCCTAGCTGCTCAACATCAAGAGAGGCTATAGAGAGAGAGAGAGAGAGGCAAACAATTCGGCTAGTACCGACTCCGGTGATCGTAGGAAGATCGGTCGTTCGTGTGGACTTCTTTAGAGAGCAAATCTTTGCAACAAAGGACTGCTGTGATTCATCTCTTCTGGACCTCCATTAAACAACATACGGAAAGCTTTGTTATGGTACAGACTTCTTCACCATAATCATCCAACGTTATACATGGATCCTGCGATTGGGTTTCGATTTTTTTTTTTTTACGTTAATTCCGCTGCGTTTTCATGCCCGAAACCCTTCATCAAGGTAGAAAACAATGATGCTAGAAAAGACCTAGTTGAGTGTAAAAAGGAAATGGAAAAATTGAAAGAAGAACTAAGAACCATTGATAAATGGAACAGGTCAAGTAAAGCTAGCAAAAAGATGAATGACATACATGGAACAAATTCTTTTACCATGCTGTCTAGGTTCTATACTAACCCTCAACCCTCAATAAACCAGGATATTTAATATAATTAGAGTCAAACAATTTTTAAATATTGTTTTGCTTAAAATAATTAAACAACAACTGTCTTTTAAAGATCCCCAGTATTTAAATTATATTAAAATAATATTTAATATTATTTAAAAATAATTAAAGAATATAATTATAATTAAATAATTCTATTTTAATTGATCCATAATATTTAAATAATATTTAAATAATATTAAATAATATTTAAATAATCCAAAGTGGAATTGAAAACCTTTCGTTCATAAAGAAACACGAGATCTCGGACTTTTTAAATAATATTTAATTAATAATTAAATATTATTTAATAATTAAAAGAATAGTTGAAAATAATTAAATCGATGATCTTCATTAATCATCTCATAATACTCAAATAGATTTTTGAATTGAAATATTCTGGTAGTACCTACTACCGTTGAAAATACTCGACTATCCCCGGTTAACCATCGAGTACCCTAAATGGTAACTCGACGCACAGCACGGATATTCAATCGACTACATGCATACTCTAATTTTTCAAGAAGTTTAGAGTAGCAGAAGAATCAAGTTTATAAGAAACAAAGCAGTTCAGAGTGAAAATGATAATATGCATTCTCAACAACTACAAGGAGATGAATAGTTCAAACCACAACCACACTTTATAATCGAAGAACTTGTTATAAAGTTAAAGATTTTAAGAAATCTTGCATCACTAGGAATTAGCAATATTCTGATATAGAAATAAATGATAAAGTTGAAAACTAGTCTGGAGTCCATGATGTATTTTCAGAGCTCCCCTCGTTCCCGGTAGCTCCATCAATAGATATAACAGTCTAGATTAGTTTCCTTAATCGAAACACTAGTTATACTCCTAATAAGCATAACCGAATTTATTACGGATTATATGATGATTACAATCTTAGACTTCACACATCCTCATTTTAACACCTCGATGCTAATCCTCAAGTTTATATCGAGTCCAAATATAACAATTATATTTTATACTTGGTCGTTTTATTAACCCTTATGTTATCCGATATTTCACCTCCTCGGGCCTACTTTAGCTATTCATAAAACCATCTTGGAAATGCTTTTTATTCATGTTCCTTACATCTACATGTAGTCATGATATTCCTCAACAACTTCCGTTACTTAACCGACTCGAGACAAGTCATCTAACTTGCTCGAAATCGGTTCCCAAAATTGTTGTTTAACCTTTCCTCATGTTCATTTCACCCCAACACCCTATTTTCTAACATTTTTAATAAATTGGAAATTAATCCATTTCACATGAATCCTTCTCTGAGATCATCTTTGTACCACCAACAACATGACATAAAAATTTCAATTCGAACTAAGGTTGTTAGCTAGGTGAAACAATTCTCCAAAGTTCAATGTTTAAGCAATTCGTAGGTTATGAACAACTTTTACTAAAATAGATATATCTCCTAGCTCGTTAATCCAATCGAATCACCGTTTGAGGCTACACAAACTAGACTCCAATTACAACATAGACCCAGAAAATACAAAGTCCAGAAATAGTGTTAAGTCATCCGAACAATTCATCCAAAACCGTGGCTCCAGAATTACCATTTCTGTGAATTATGGTTACATGACTTGCACTCTACCAATTTTAATAAATCAGATTTTACTCCTTTTAATTCAATTATTTTTCCCAGGTAATCTCAGCTGTTCCTAGTATTTAAAATAAAAGTTTCATGATTTATGGAATCCCCTAACTAGGGTGATCACAGCTTCAAAGTTTAAGGAAAACAGGATTTTTATTTTCTGCGCTACCGTTACTAAATCGACCATAACTTTTGGCTCGTAACTCCGAATGACGCAAAATTAGTGCTCAAACGATCTAGAGACTAACTACTATCCATTCATTTCATCAAACTGCCCAGACCAGATAAACAATGTTCTCAGATTTTCTGGACAGTGGGCAGCAGACAGGGGAAACAAAATTTTGGCATGGTAACGTTTGTAAACTCATCGTTTTTCATTTCTATACTACTCCAATTCAACCAACAAACAATATCATTTTTAATACTATTAACTTACATTGTCTCTCAATCTCTGTTACGACTTTCACCCGGAGTCCAAATTTATTTTGTTAGACTAAAAATAATCATATGTCCTATAATTATTCTGTATGCTACACTAATACGATGAAGAATTTTCAAATTATAATTCTCCAAAAGCTGTCGGTTTTACCTACACTCTAATATCTCGCAAATCCAAATCAAATAGAAGAAATGGATATTGTCAAAAAAACTAACTTGATTTACATTAACTTAAATATATCGTAGTTTCCACAATATATTTTTGAATATCTCGTATATTAATAATACGGCCTCACATCTCAAGTACCTTATGAAAAAAATAAATCCATAAAATTGTTTATTCATAAAATGAAAAATTTTATCCAAAAATTCTTAATAATATCAAGTGTCAAAAATATGGGTTATTACATGCAGTCTCAAAAAATGTACAACCTTGAACAAAGATTGAGAAAGGAGTTTAGTTTTGAAGATTCAATGAAAGTTTTGGAGGGAAGGATGATAGCTGTGGAGGTAGACATCAAGCTAATTCTTCAAAATCATCTAACTTAGGCAAGACTACTAGATAAACTTCTCAACACTCCATTTTATTTCAAATCCTATTTAATGATAACAAAAAAGAGGAGAAGTCAAGTGAGGCTGTTGTTAAGGAACCATCAAAGGAGGAGAAGATAAGTGAAGATGCTAAGGAGTTAGGTGGTGGAGTTCTAGGAGTTTCTAAGCCAATTGTGCTTTTTCAACAACTAAAAGTTCTCTAGGGATTGGATGCATTGGACATAAGGAGGATTGCAAAGGAAAATGAGACTCATGAGGCAATCAATGAAGGAAATAAGGCGGTGAAGCAAATGATGAAGAACACAGAAACAATATAAGTTGTTATGACCCAAGGTGCACATAAGGACAACATAATAGTCTTGCATATTGAAAAACTAAAGGAGGAAACCAGACTAATTAAATCCATAAGGGAGTATTGAGGCTCATTTAGCCATAAATCGAATGAAGAGCCTATTCATGTAAAAAGGGTTGAGAAGGATAAAGGTAAATGAATCATGATTGAAGATGATAAAAAGATGTCAAGGCAATCTATAGGAGAAAGCCAGAAATTGATGAGTGGAGTTATTGCAAGTGGGAGAATGTAAATAGCAGATCAAGTCAAGGCATGAAGAGATGGCAATGATGATTTTTGAGGAAGAACAAGCTGAATTGCCAGGAACAAGAAAACAAAACAAAGAAGGTTAATGTTAGGAGTGTCAAGAGAACGAAGACCATTGACAAGAAGCCAAAGAGTGGTAAAAAGATGTACGAGTACATGAGGAAAATGAAGTTGATCAAAATGAGGGTGTGGATGTTCAAGGGTTCACAAGGATAATACAAAAAGTAAGAACTCAAGGTCTCATTGGTGCTAGAGTCTATCAAGCCAACAGACATGTTGGTAAGATTACAAAGCTATATGAACAGAAGTCGTGTTAACTCAACACTAGAACATGTCAAGTAAATAATACTACGTCTACACATATATTTGGAAGAAATGAAGATAAGGCAGATACAGTGAATCAAGACATTAGAAGAAGTTTTGAAGGCTATTACAGGTCACCGAAAGAAGTTCATTAATATGTTCATGCCTCAGTAAAGAATAATGTGTACATATTTTCAGGATTTCAGAAGTGTTGAAGATTCAATTTAAGAGTGTCACCAAAAGATTTTAGTGTATTAACATTGATTGAAGATAGACTGTGTTCAAAGCATAAGAATCTAAATGAATTGAAGACAGGGTAAAGACAAAGGTTAAAGAAGATAGCTGCAGTCTTGAAGTTATACTCACTAAAAGAAGTTCATTTATATATTCAAGTGTTAGTGAAAAACATAAAATGAAGTATTAAAGGTTGTGGTAGTAATGAAGATGTTTTCTAAAGTACCAGAAAAGATTCCACTAAAAGTACAGTGTTTATTGATAGTCAGTGCTCGAAGTAAAGGAACAGCTGAGGAAATGTTAACTGATATTAAATGCAAGTGAATAATATTCTATTCAGTGTTAGTCGTCTGTGAACCAGACCTGTGCACTAGGCGTTAGCACAACGAGAAAAGAATTATCTTTAGTATCAAGGAATAAGTTAGCTGCAAGTGGAATCAATGATTGACGAAGAAATAATGTCAAGAATCAATTCATAAGGTATTTCTAAAGTCAAGTCAAGCCAATTCAAAGTCAAGCTTTAGTTCAAGTTAATTTGAATGAATTGAGTATGGAAAATTGACCAAGTATAAAAGTGAATCCAAAGCTTGTAAAGCTTAAATCGCATCCAAGGTTCTTAGTCACAAGGTGCATCTAAAGTTTATAAAGCTTAAATCTCATCCAAAGCTTGTATGACTCAAAGTGCATCCAAAGCACAAGCTTAAATCGCATCTTAGAATCTATGACTAAAAGTGTATCCAAGAAGCTATAGCTCAAAGTGCATCCAAGAAGTAACGCTCAAATCACATCCTAGAGCTATAACTCAAAGTGCATCCAAAGCTAAAGCAGAAATCACATCCTAGAGCTATAACTTAAAGTGTATCCAAGAGCTAAAGAAAAAATCACATCCTAGAGCTATAAATCAAAGTGCATCCAAAGTTAAAGCAAAAATCGCATCCTAGAGCTATAACTCAAAGTGCATCCAAAGCTAAAGCAGAAATCGCATCCCAGATCTATAACTCAAAATGCATCCAAGATAACGCTTAAATTGCATCCAAGAGTATCAAGACTCAAGGTGCACCCTATAATCGCATTGAATCCAAATCGCATCAAAGTTTTCCTTTGTTAAAGTCTAAACTATATAAAAAAAATGATTTGCTCATTTTGAAGTGTTGAGAAATATACAACAACATACATAGATACAGAGACAGAAACAAAAGCCGGAGAAGAAGAGATCCAAACCCATATACATACCTTCTTCACCGGAATTTTATAATCTAGCTGATTCATTATGTTGCAAACATATAGGGTTATTATAAATACACTCTTTGTGAGATTGTATTCCTTTTGTATAAACACATAGTCAAATATTGTAATAGGAATCAGTCATATCTCTTTGTTGTAATGAAGAACTAATTTGTTTTTCGAAAACCAGTTCACTTAAAACCGGGTGTAGGACCACTCTGGGTTTATATATGAAAGATATATTCCCCGAACCTTGCCTCATCAATTTACTTGCTCATTTTCTAGAAATTATATGTTTATTTATAAATACAGAAAATTTATTTATTTATCCATAAATTCCGAAAAGAATTTAAATTATTGTGAGTATCGTATTCAACCCCCCTTCTAGGATACTTCGGTACCCAACAAAACATCACTCTTAGTGTATAAGGATGAAATATGAAGATGGAAAGAAAATTGTATATCCAATGACAATTGTTATGGAACAAAAATATATTACACTGAAGAAAATTCTCATAGCTATTGATCAGAAATTTCACTTCAACAAAACTATAGCCCTGGAGATCATGAGACAAGTCACCAAGCTAAAGCGATAAATAGTACAATATGAGGAAATTAAGACATTTACTCTTTGAAATCCAGAAAGAAAGAAGGTTTTATTTCAGCGCTTCTACATGATGATCTACAAGGATCTTGAAGGAACTGAGAGATGCTTTGACATAGCAAAGATGTCAGAGAAAATCAAAAATGAAGATATCACTTTCCTGCTGAACTAGCTTAAAGATAATGAAGATGAGATGATTTTGAGAGGATCCTTCATGAGGTAGATAAGAGAGAACCTAGAAAAGAATAATGGTGGCTCAAGCAAGAAAAACTAAAAGATTTGGAGATTGGAGATCCACTATTTAAATCAAATGATATTCCTGAAATTTGTACTTGTATTTTAAATTCATTTCAATATATGATTCTAGTTGTCAAGAATTAAATTTAGGTTATTTTGTTATCATCAACTTGATTTATGCCTGTTAAAATTATTACAAACATAAATAGGGGAGATTGTTAGGAATTATATAGTTTTGATGATAACATAAACACTTAGAATCATAATATTGTCATTCAAAATTATAGCTGGTCAATGGATATGTGTTCTATAAATATCCAATGATTAGGTAGCTATTATCAGTAGAACTTCATCTTGATCAATTGATAATGTAGTAGATAGGTGGTATATCTGTAACAGTTAGTTAAGGATTCTTATCCATTAATATCTTAATTCAATCAATAGATAATATTTTATGTATCAACTGATGTTCTTGACTTTTTTTTAAGAATGTTCATGAACATATGTGAAGAAGGGAATCTAAAGTGTAAATTTATGAACGTGTAAATCTCACAAGTGAAGGATGATCGATAGATACTAGAGTCGATGGATATCAAAGTTACAGGAAGATTGCGACAATTGATAAAGACCCATCAATAGATCTATCGATTGATAACTCTTACCAATCAATAGAAACGATATCAGTTGAAATATATCATATCAATTGATGGATGCAAAGTATAGTCGACTAATAAGCTTAACAACTAAATATCTGTTGACAACAACTATTCAAGGAAAGAAACAAATAAATGAATGTTATGAATCTTTGTAGAGACTGAACAACTAAAACATAGTCAAAATTGTCTTACTGTGAAAACTTTGGAAGAAACTGGTCTTTCTTGGGGAATGTAAGGACAAAATAATTCCCTAATTCGCACAATGCAAAAGAGAAAGACAGAAGAAGTAGAATTCTAGTTTAGGAATTAATTTTTTTGTCTATTGACTAATAGTTTTGTAAAAACGCATGTAATATATAAACAAGTGCAGTTCTAGGCCTCGATTTTTAGAGCAAAAATTAATCCACTAGTATATCTAAAAATCTACTAATAATTTTTAATCTGTTGTCATATTTTTTATGTTCTAATTAGACAATTTCTATTCTAAATTTTATACACCATCTCTAGATCAGACAATTCATAAAGTTCCCTCTCAACTTGCTTGAATAATTTTTAAAGATTTTATGTTTTACAAAAATCTTTGAGTTTGTATTCGTTCCTGTTAGTCCCAAATATTGTAGAAGGGGAGTTGAACACGATATTGTCCAAATTATAAAATATTCGCAGAATGTTCTTTATGGACTTAGACTTCTTTAATAGGTAAATAATCAAACACAATCTATGCACTTTAACACGGTTTGATTCAGGGAATATATTATATATTATTTTATTAATATAATCCCTGAGGGGTGTGCTACACTTCTAACATAATGGTTAGCTATAATGATTCACTAGATTACAGTTACAAGATTCATTACGAGCAATCAATACAACAGATTCAATGACATTAATGGCTTTTGTGTGTATTCTCTTGAATGCTCTCTGTATCTCTTCTTTCCAGCTTGAAATGTAGTGAACATAAAAGAAAGACGATGTTTTGCTACTTTTGCGTGTAGACTTTTTCAACCTGTATATGTGGCTTGCTGTGAGCCAAGTAAATTAGTTGTTTCGCATTCTGAATTACTAAACCATCGGAACAAAAAAAATCAACCATCGATGTGTCTGTGTTTAACCATTGGGAGAGAAATAAAATAAGTAAATCAACTTATTCTATTTTGTGCATAACCATCGTATGGAAGTTAGTGGGATAATCGTCTGTTGAAATTTCTTTGATAGTGGCTTAACCATCCGCTAGTAAACCCTTGAAGTTGGATAAGTATCGGCCAAATAAATAACTTAACTATCCGCCCATTTAGTGGCTTAACTATCGACTTGGAATAACCATCTGTTGATTTGCTAGTGACTTAACTATCCAAAGATTTTGTAATGGCATAATTATCCGCAGATTTTGTAGTGGCATAACTATCTGTAATTTCAAATTCCATTTGCGCTTTAACCATCAGGTGCAATTGATTTAAATAAAATCAATTCTTCATTGACCAAGTTGACTTGAGTTTGTCATTCAGTCTTCTTTACTTAGCCAATTTTTGGCCCTTTAAAAATGTTTTATGTCTTCAATCAAGTTTGTTGATATTTCTTTCATTTACGAACTTGATTCTTTCTGAGTTTTGACATCCCAATTTAGTTAGACATCCAATTCTTCTGATACACAAATATAGTTCTCAATTTCATTTGTGTTGACGTTTAATGTAATGGGTCTGGTTCACAAATGACTAACACAATCTTGATCATCACATCTTCTCATCTATACAATTGGCTTTGTTCTTTGTTGATAAGAAATGCTTCTTAATTCACTAGAATCTTCTAACTTCTCTGTAATAAATCCTTTAACATCATTAGATATTCTGAAATACTTTAACTATATTCTTTACTAAGGTTTGAACATTTTAATGAATTTCTTTCAATGATCTTCAGAGTATTCAAAACTTCCTCTGATATTTAGGATATTATTTATTGAAGTTATAATCAATTTGCAATCGATTCCTGTGCTTCATTTTAATATTAGTTACCAGTCTTCGCGTGTTGAGTTAGTTTCCTCAGTTACAGATTATATTACATTACATACTTCTTTACAATCCCCCCCTACAAACTTGTTACAGTTAAGGGAAAATAACAATTTGTTATCATCAACCTGATTTATGCCTGTTACTCTAATAGACATAAATGGGGGGGGGGGGGGGGAGATTATGACACCCCTATACTTTACTATATTTAAAATTAAATTAATAACATTTGTGAATCAATTCACAAAATAACATAATATATCTATTACATATAATAAAATATATACTTAGTAAATATTTCTTTGCTAACGGAAGTCAAAAACTCAAATATATATAATGCAAATGTTGAGAATGAGAGAGTCTGCAACATCAGCTGGGCGACCGATCTATAACCAAAGCCCGTATCTAAAACTCCAAACTCAATATTAAGCAAAAGTTTTAAACTCTATGATAACCTGAAAAATATTTGCATTTTTTATGAAACGTAACTCTATGAGCATAAACTATCACAGATCAACCTAGTAACCAATTGACAATTATATAATGAAATTACACACCTAGAGGGGGATGGCTAATTATATCCAATTTTTATGAATTACCGAATATGTCAGAAACTGACTAGCAGCTTGCTGTTAAGGTAGATTATATATTGTCAGCACGCTGACAGTGATAATGCAAAGCAGAAAATAGATACCAGCAAGTAAAGCACACACAAGAATTTTAGCCAGGTTCGACCCCTATCTCTACTGGTCTACGTCCTGGTCCCTTACCAACCTGGTAAGAGAATATATTATTAATCACTTAAAAAATATGACGATTACAAGATCAATAATATATCACCCTCTTTCCCTATCACTGATAGTAGCTTGCTGATAACCCCTGTTCCCTGAAACAAATGCACTCTAAGACCTGTACTATCCAAGTACACCCTTCTCTAGCAAACTATCTCCCTGAACCCTGTTATCCAAGCTCACTATCCAGTAATAACAATTACACCTTGAACGATACAAGTATGAATAAGTAAATCACAACTCAAACTATGAACTCAAATAGATATATAAGTGTATATAAGATTAGAGCTCAAAATAAAAGATTTGCAATAAAACCCGGTTGTGTTTCTTCTGAGAAGCTTGGTGTATGAATTGTATGGATATCTCTGTGAAGCTTCCTTTTTTTTCTTCTTATTTTTTTATTCAATACACCGATACCATATATATACAAGTATATAACGTTCAAATAATTCAAACTTTCACAACGTTCTTGAATTCAATTCTCACGTTTGGTTGTTGAAACTATTTGACTGTTAAACACCTATAACTACGGTAGTTTGAAGATATGTAAATGATAAATTGTTTAAGAATATATATCTTCAAAAATACGTTTGAACATCTTAATAATAGGAGTTTGAAATTGTCAAAACGATTTAAAAACTCTTCCTATTAAAAAGATAAAGATTTTGATGAGCTCTAATAATATATCAGTCATATATCTATAGATTAGAGTTCTCACAAAGTGATCCCTACAAAATCTCCTTGAAATCCGCACTTTGCTTTATCTTCAACAGAATCTGGGCGGAGACTGTTAGCTTGCTGTTAGAATCAATCTTGTACTTATCAGCTTGCTATTAATCTTGACCTGTCACTTGTTAGCTTACTGATAATTCATTATTCTGAATTCTGTAAAACAATGTTAGTACTTCTGCAGTATAAACATATAAGCATGCTAACAACGTCAAATACAAGCTATCAGCTTGCTACTAGTGTTATCATCAAAACTATAAGGTTATCAATCTCCCCCTTTTTGATGATTACACAAACATTTTAGGAAGAATATAAACTCCCCCTAAATACCTGCAATCCTGTAAACTGATAACATAGATATATTTCAACTAATTTACAATATAAGCAACTTCTCACATAATTAGATAAAATAGCACAAATATACCCAATTTTTATGAATTACCGAATATGTCAGAAACTGACTAGCAGCTTGCTGTTAAGGTAGATTATATATTGTCAGCACGCTGACAGTGATAATAAAATGCAGAAAATAGATACCAGCAAGTAAAGCACACACAAGAATTTTAGCCAGGTTCGACCCCTATCTCTATTGGTCTACGTCCTGGTCCCTTACCAACCTGGTAAGAGAATATATTATTAATCACTTAAAAAATATGACGATTACAAGATCAATAATATATCACCCTCTTTCCCTATCACTGATAGTAGCTTGCTGATAACCCCTGTTCCCTGAAACAAATGCTCTCTAAGACCTGTACTATCCAAGTACACCCTTCTCTAGCAAACTATCTCCCTGAACCCTGTTATCCAAGCTCACTATCCAGTAATAACAATTATACCTTGAACGATACAAGTATGAATAAGTAAATCACAACTCAAACTATGAACTCAAATAGATATATAAGTGTATATAAGATTAGAGCTCAAAATAAAAGATTTGCAATAAAACCCGATTGTGTTTCTTCTGAAAAGCTTGGTGTATGAATCGTATGGATATCTCTGTGAAGCTTCCTTTTTTTTCTTCTTTTTTTTATTCAATACACCGATACCATATATATACAAGTATATAACGTTCAAATAATTCAAACTTTCACAACGTTCTTGAATTCAATTCTCACGTTTGGTTGTTGAAACTATTTGACTGTTAAACACCTATAACTACGGTAGTTTGAAGATATGTAAATGATAAATTGTTTAAGAATATATATCTTCAAAAATACGTTTGAACATCTTAATAATAGGAGTTTGAAATTGTCAAAACGATTTAAAAACTCTTCATATTAAAAAGATAAAGATTTTGATGAGCTCTAATAATATATCAGTCATATATATAGATTAGAGTTCCCACAAAGTGATCCCTACAAAATCTCCTTGAAATCCGCACTATGCTTTATTTTCAACAGAATCTGGGCGGAGACTGTTAGCTTGCTGTTAGAATCAATCTTGTACTTATCAGCTTGCTATTAATCTTGACCTGTCACTTGTTAGCTTACTGATAATTCATTATTCTGAATTCTGCAAAACAATGTTAGTACTTCTGCAGTATAAACATATAAGCATGCTAACAACGTCAAATACAAGCTATCAGCTTGCTACTAGTGTTATCATCAAAACTATAAGGTTATCAATCTCCCCCTTTTTGATGATTACACAAACATTTTAGGAAGAATATAAACTCCCCCTAAATACCTGCAATCCTGTAAACTGATAACATAGATATATTTCAACTAATTTACAATATATGCAAATTCTCACATAATCAAATAAAATAGCACAAATATTATCCAAAGCCTAACCAGATAAGGCAATTAACATCTACAAAAGTAAACCAAACAGAAATTAAAAACATCCAACAAAATACCTTCCTAAAATCTTCTCCCCCTTAAACATTAAAAGAGCTAAAATTAAGTATCCGTAAGAGAAAGAACATCAACATCAGAACTGGTCTTGGTCTGAGCTTCCTGAGGCTGATTAGATTTCTGAATCAAGTCATGAGCAGCATCCACCAGATCATCAATATCTGCAGACCTCTGTGTATCAGGATTGGAAGTTGAAGGAGTGAAACCAGGTTGAACCCACCCTGTTTGCAAATACCTTTGATACTTCACCATATCTTCTAAGAGCTTAATGATCTTTTCTTGTCCAGCTTTTAAATCTTTGACAATCTTAGTAAACATGACTTCTGAAGTGTATTCAGAACCAATCACAGGAGGAGTAGGAGTAGATTCCACATACATCAAGACACCATCCTTATCAAGTTTTAACCCTGACTGAGTCAAACACTTAGAATCCAAAAATTCTTTTGCACCCACCGACTCAACATCATCAAGCTTTACACCATACCAATCAAAAACTCTAGTCAACAAGAACCCATATGGCAGAGCCGTAGACACATTGGCATTAACAGTAGCATGCATATTCTTTAGAACCAAATCAGATAAATCAAACACCTTTCCAGCTAATATCATAGCGATGACAACCACATCTTGACAAGAAAGATTAGATTTTGATCCTAATCTAGGACAGATATTTGAGATACAAATACGAAACATAGCATGAGCCAATGGTGTAACCATGGCAGTTGAAGGAGTGAAAAACTCAGATACATTTGAATCAACTAACAACAACTTAAGTTGATCAACAGGAGTAAACTCATCAATAGATTGAGAACCACGAAAAGTATGGATTGAAACATCAGATAACAAGCCAATATTTAAAATAACATTCAATACGGGTTTTGGAAGATTTATTTTTATGTCACGAACAAACGACACAGAGTTATTCATCTTATCAAGGTGAAGATTAGCATAAAATTCTCGAATAAGCTCAGGATATGCTATTTTTGGTAAATCACAAAGAAAAGATTTAAGACCAACATCAGTAAAGATTTTGATAATACCGCATTTTTCAAAGAGTTTACCCGAAAGAGGTTTTCCCAAAACAAGTTTCCTTGAAGCAATAGCCTGATTTGTGTATCTTTCCAAAAACTCATTACGAACCCTAGGCGTGATTTTCATCTTCTTTGACCCTGAATCACCACCCATATCCGAGCGTTGTACATCAGATTGCTCATCATCACTATCAATTGTAACTGCTTTCAAATCCAAATCCGACTCTGTCTCGTCACGAAGATGTAGCTTTCGTTTTGTCTTCGACATCGAAGAGTCGTCAATTGCAGACATCTGCGCACCAGCACCAGCACCTTTAGCAGAGGCTCTAGTCTTCTTCCTCATCACTAATCGAGCACCGATTGAAGCGATAACGACGAGTGAGTATTTGTGGAAGATGAGAGATAAAACCCTAGATAGATATGGTACGAGAACTGAACGGACTCCTTAACAAATACTCTTTTAAAGTCATTTTAATAATTGTAAGGGGAGAGTTTTTAGGATAAAAATAAAATAATCCCAACCCCCGAACAACATTCATATCTGATAATTATAAAACAAATCTAGTAACAAAATCTATCAAAAGTTACCTATTTATACTTATCAGATACAAGTTTGAAATTTAAATTATATCTAATTAATATCATGGATATCTTAACCACATTTAAAGCACATAATTCTAGAGTTAATTCATAAATACCATGTAACGGGCACATAGAATATTAACAAATAAATCATTTAAACACGTAACAAACCAGGCATGCAAAAGATTTAAAATTATACTAATTTTTAACAGTAAGCTGATAGTACCCTTTTTAGCCTGTCAGATTGCTGACTGAACATCACACATGCCCAATTCTCTTCTTAGCACATTAAACCTTTCTTCTGCTAAGGGCTTTATAAAGATGTCAGCTAGCTGTTCTTCTGTAGACACAAAAATCAGCTTGACTTTACCTTTTGCAACATTATCTCTCAAGAAATGATGTCGAACATCAATATGATTTGTTCTTGATTGATTCACTGGATTTTCTGACAAATTTATAGTGCTGGTGTTGTCACAATAGATTGTTGTTTGTCCACATTTTATTCCAAAATCCCTGAGTGTTTGTCTCATCCATAGCACTTGAGAGCAACAGCTACCAGCTGCTAAATACTCTCCTTCAGCGGATTATAATGTTGGGTTCCGAGGCATAAAACGCAGCGGATTAAACGTAAATATAACAAAAATTTGGAACCCTAAACGCAGGATCATGTATAATCATGGACTGATTATGGTGAAACGGAATCATACCTTTGTCTGGTCTTGGTTTACATGAACTCAACGGAGATCCTAGCTTTCACGACTTGTGTCTTCCTCTCGAAAACACCTCTATGGTATCCACACGAGCACCTTCAAGAACGTGTCACGATCTTGATTACGGAATGGATTGTACTAGCTCCTTTGATGATTTCGAATTGGTTTCTGCCTTGCTGTGCTTGCTGCTGCCTCTAGGGATTTTGTTTCTCAAAAAATGTAATCACTCTTAACCCTATCATTATCTATTTATAATGCTGGTTAAGAGGCCCAATCAGCAAAACCTAACTCATGTAGGTTTAGAATAACTAATAAAACCGATTTCTATTATTTAATTAATAACTAAGTCATACTTAATTAATAAGGGCAGAATTCAAATTCGAATTTTATTATTTCAATTAATTAAGTCTCACTTAATTAATATAATAAAATTCAAATAATCATCAATTAATTTAAATCTATAATTTAAATTAACTATTCCTTTAAGTGCTCTATGTGTGTGACCCTATAGGCTATTATTTAATTAGCAATAATTTTATTCTCCAATAAAATTATAAACAATGAGCGGTATCTAGTAATACATCATTGCTACCCAATTAAATAATAATTAAATCGTGATTCGATAAAACCTTTCATGATTAATGTTTCCGTGTAATATAATCCCTTTAACCATATATATTATAGATTAAACTCGAGGCATGTATTTAGTCATCCTCTTCAACATTTAATCCGGGTTTACTTGATCCATGAGTAGACTATGAAAACAAATCATTATTTGAGCACGGCCATGCATTTTATAGTCTCACTCAATCAAGAGGCCAATAATATCTCTTCTAATTATAGGAGGGTTAAATCCTTTATCTATCATTCATATTTCTCATACGACTCATGATATACCCGATGTCCACTTTTGTCATTACCCCGTCAAAGGTAACTTTTAATGTAGTCAAAGTATATTAATCCTCGTACATAAATATAATGATCTCAAGTCAGAGGATCATTACACCATTATCACTGTGAGTCTTTCTTATGACTTTATTAAACATGAAGAATCTCACTGTGGGTCTGTCCAGTACCATGTACTCCTGCATGTACCTATGTGTTGACTTTAGTATCCCCATACTTATAACCAATGAGATGTGGTTATCTGTCAAACAACATACTAGTCTATTTATGTATTATTATTGTCCTATAATAATAATACTCGACTAGGGATATTTAAGAATATGATATATTATATAATCTCAAGTTCAAGTCATGTACTAAACTATACAATGTGTATCATGATTCTAAGGACATTTATTATGCTAACAAATATATCGCAGTAATTAAAGTCATAATAAATACGTTTATTGAATAATCAATTGACATAAAGGTTTATCAAAATAAACATTGTATTACCTCTAGGGCACCTACACCAACAATCTCCCACTTGCACTAGAGCCAATCACCCATGTATCTAATACCCATGGAACTAGTGTGACCGTCGTGCTTCTTCTGCGACTAGCCTTTGGTCAGTGGGTCTGCAATGTTATCATTTGTGTGCACTTTACATATGTGTATGTCACCCCTTTCATTAATCTCTCGAATGAGGTGATATCTCCTGAGTATGTGTTTGGATCGGGAGTGAGCTCTAGGTTCTTTAGCCTGTGCAATGGCTCCATTATTATCGCAGTATAGATCAATGGGATCTGCGATCGATGGAACCACTCCCAAATCATTAATGAATTTTCGAATCCAAACAGCTTCCTTAGCCGTTTCACAAGCTGCAATGTACTCATCCTCCATTGTAGAATCAGCTACTGTTTCTTGCTTTGAACTCTTCCAACTTACAGCACCTCCGTTTAGACAAAATACAAAACCAGACTGTGATACAGTATCATCCCTGTCTGTTTGGAAACTTGCATCGGTGTAACCTTTTATAACCAGTTTTTTCTCTCCTCCATACACCAAGAATGAATCTTTAGTCCTTTTCAAGTACTTTAGAATATTCTTGACAGCCGTCCAGTGACCTTCACCTGGATTAGATTGGTATCTGCTCGTCATGCTTAAAGCATACGAAACATCTGGGCGAGTACATACCATCGCATACATGATGGATCCAATTGTTGAGGCATATGGAATCTTACTCATGCGGTCCTTGTCATCCAATGATTTCAGACACTGATCTTTAGAGATCGTTATCCCTTGAGACACGGGGACATATCCCCTTTTTACATTTTGTATACCAAAACGATGCAAAACCTTATCGATGTATGTACTCTGACTTAGACCGATCATCCTTCTAGATCTATCCCTATAGATCCTCATTCCTAGAATGTAGGATGCTTCTCCTAAGTCTTTCATAGAGAAGTTGCTCCATAACCAAATCTTAACAGCCTTGAGAGAAGGTATGTCATTCCCCATTAGTAGTATGTCATCAACATATAGTACTATGAATGCCACATGACTCCCACTAACCTTCTTGTAAACACAAGGTTCATCTTTCTTTTTGAACAAAGCCATACTCTTTGACTGTTTCATCAAAACAGATATTCCATCTCCTAAAGGCTTGCTTCAATCCATAAATGGATCGACGTAATTTACATACCTTGCTAACATTCCTTGGATCGACAAAACCTTCAGGTTGTGTCATGTACACATCCACATCCTCTTCAAGGATTCCGTTAAGGAAGGCTGTTTTGACATCCATTTGCCAGATTTCATAATCATGGAATGCTGCAATAGCAAGCAAAATCCTTATGGACTTGACCATAGCCACTGGTGAGAAAGTCTCATCATAATCAATACCATGAATTTGTCTGAAACCTTTTGCAACCAGCCTTGCTTTATAGGTCTGAACATTTCCATCCATGTCAGTTTTCTTCTTGAAAACCCATTTGCACCCTATGGGTTTTACCCCTTCAGGTGGATCAACCAAAGTCCATACTCGGTTTTCGTACATGGAATCCATCTCGGATTTCATGGCTTCTAGCCATCTCTTAGAGTCTGGACTGTTCATAGAATCTTGGTATGTAAGAGGCTCATCTTCGTCTATGAGCATCAAATCACCACATTGAGTCAAGAGAAATCCATATATCTCTGGCTCATGGAGAATTCTACCAGTTCTACGAACAACCTGTGTTTGTTGAGCATTATCATTATCCTGCTCTTGTTCCACTTCAGGTTCAATACTATTTTATGGTTCTCGATCTTCATCGAGGTCTATAGTTCTCCCACTGTTTCTTTTGGAAACAAAATCTCTTTCCATGAAAACAGCATCTCGAGCAATGAACACTTTCTGCTCAGAAGGACTATAGAAATAGTACGCCTTTGTTTCTCTAGGGTATCCCACAAAATTGCACTCTTCAGATTTAGGTCCAAGCTTGTCAGATACTTGACGATTCACAAACGCCTTGCATCCCCAAACTTTCATAAAGCTCATGCCTGACCGTTTCTTCTCCCATATCTCATATGGAGTCTTTTGAACCTTCTTAGTAGGAACACGGTTAAGTGTGAAAGCCGCTGTTTCTAGAACATAACCCCAGAAACTAATTGGAAGATCTGCATGACTCATCATCGATCGCACCATGTCCAACAAGGTGCGATTTCTCCTATCTGAAACTCCATTCCATTGAGGTGTACCTGGCGGAGTGAGTTGTGATACAATACCACACTCCTTTAATTAATCTTTAAATTCTGTGCTCAAGTATTCTCCTCCACGATCAGATCGTAAGATTTTAATACTTGTGCCTCTGCCAATTTGCTTCTCTACTTCAGCCTTGTATTCTTTGAACTATTCAAAAGAATCGGATTTATTCTTCATAAGATATACATATCCATATCTACTGAAATCATCAGTAAATGTTATGAAGTAGTAGTAGCCTCCTCTAGCCATCACACGCATTGGGCCGCATACATCACTATGTATTAGCTCCAGACGTTCAGTGGCCCTTTGACCCTTACCAGTGAAAGGGGCTTTAGTCATTTTACCAAGCAAACAAGATTCGCATTCTTGGTATGATTCAAAATCAAACTTATCCAAATATCCATCCTTATGTAATTTGGATATGTGTTTCTCATTTATATGGCCTAGACGATAATGCCAGAGGTATGTTTGATTTGAGTCATTAACTTTAAGTCGTTTGTTTTCTATATTACAGACAAGATTATCTAAGTCAAGAACATATAAACCATTAAACAAACACGCAACACCATAGGTTAAATCATTCAAGCACGTAATAACAATTTTCTAGTTCTAAAACTAGCCCAGAGGGCAAAGATAAATAATATGTTCCTACAGCTAAAGCAGCAACTCTTGCTCAATTGGCAACTCGTAGGTCCATTTCTCCTTTAGCCAATGTCTTACTTCTCTGCATTTCCTGCACATTTATACAAATGTGAGAAGCACATCCAGTATCCAATACCCAAGATGTAGAAATAGACAGATTGACTTCTATAACATATATACCTGAAGTAGAAGCTTGCTCAGCCCTCTTCTTCTTCAGATCCTCCAAGTAAACTGAACAGTTTCTCTTCCAGTGACCAGTTTTCTTACAGTAGTGACATTCACCCTTAGCGACCCCACCTTTAGGCTTTAAAGCCTGTTTAGGACCCGACTTTGGCTTGGGTGTAGAATCAGAACCTGTCTTCTTCTTACCCTTCCACTTGCCTTTCCCTTTGGCCTTACCTTTATTGCCCACCATCAGTATGGGAGCAGGTTCAGCCGTCTTCATGTTGGTCTCATATGTTCTCAACATAGCCAACAATTCAGTAGGTGTTTTGTCAAATTCATTCATATTGTAGTTCATAACAAACTGAGTGAATTTGTTGTTCAAAGAATTCAAGATTAGGTCAATACCAGTTTCCGGACCAATCGGGAAACCCAAAGTATCAAGATACTCAATGTAACCAATCATCTTCAGAACATGTGGGCCAACTGGTTCACTTGCCCCTTGTTTGCAATTAAAAAGTGACTTACTCGTGTTGAACCTTTCTTGATGAGTTTGGCTTGCAAACATGCTTTGCAAGTGCTCATAGATAGTATATGCATCCATATGCACATGTTGTCTTTGAAGCTCAGCACTCATAGTTGCCAACATAAGACATGCAACATCAGTTGCATCATTCTCATCCTTTGTGTGGGCCGCTTGTTCCTCAACAGTAGCGCCCTCAAGAAGGGGACCTGCCGGAGGAATATCAATGACATGAAGCTTGCGCTCCTGCCTGAGGACAATCCTCAAATTCCTCTGCCAGTCTAGGAAGTTGTTTCCTCCTGTTAGCTTATCCTTCTCAAGGACAGATCGTACGGATAGTGTGTTTGTGTTGTTTGTCATTATTTGGTATCTACAATGATAAAAACGCAAAATAAATATTAGATTGTCTGAGTTATTTATTATGTTCAAATGATTATGATACATTCATAATATATCTCCCACTATTTTTATCAAATCAATAGCCCTTACTATTAATTTGGAAAGTATATCCCATAATTCTTTCTAGTGAGCCAAGATCCATATTTCGTCATGTCTCAAGTCAACCACTGGAAGTCCTTAAGAATGATTATTTAGGTAGACAATATTTGTCAATTATATCATATATAATTCTTGGATAGTTTGGTGAGCAACGATTGATTTTATCTATCTAATAGATTTTTAACCAAACTCTATGCTTCTAAGTTCATAATGGTTGAATATAACCGTTTACTTTTACCTTATTATGACGACTCAGTTAAATTTGACCCAATGATACAACGACCGAATATAACCGTTTATATTCGTCGCATCTCACCACGATAGATAGGAGTCCCCTGCCACTGACAGTCTTTCCCCTAATCGATCTAGAATTCGATGAGTGTTCATTCATTGGAAAGCATCCGATTAAAACTTAATATTTTGTTAAGGGGTTTAGAAAATTTACGACGATCATGATCACATCATGAAGAGATCCTCAATTTTTCCTTGAACTAAATATTTCAAATCGACATCTTAAATTGTTCATTTCCCAGGTAGATGGAGGATACCAGTGGTCACACTTCATTCTTCATTCTTCTTGTATCCATGGATGCTTGCTCCTCTTTTGGATCATCCTTCAATCTGCAAGTACATTACATGGAATAATTGAATACAACCTATACTAATGTACTTACATAAGAAAACTCGAGTTACATTCGAGGTTAAACATTTACAAGAATGAAGAAAACGACATGCAAGTCGTATTTATAAAACCAAAACCAAAAACCATTAATCTAGGGGTCCAAAGGCCATAACTAGCACCATGCTCAAGTACACAACAAAAATAATGCGGGGTCTGGGGGCGGCAGCCCCCGGCTGGGGTCGAGCTGACCTGGCTAAATCAGTCCTATTCAGAAATCATCAATTTCTGAACTACAGATCATATCTGTTGGCCTTTTTCCCCACTGCAACTTATGCAGTTTCAGAAGCATGTATCATATACATACTTATCATATCCCAGTTAACAAATCATGTCCAACACAATCTGTCCACCAGTTTATATCACTATACAAACTGACCCTCATGCATAATATACAAATTGCAATAAGGCATATAAATCATTCATATCATGTCATAACAGATTATAACATTGCAGTAGCATGGCAGTCTCAAACAGGCATGGCAGTAGCAAAACAGTAGCATGGCAGTGGCATAACATATTATGACAAAGCAGTAGCATGGCATGACAGTCACCAAAACGGCATGTATGCATCAAATACATAAAACACGTAACCAAATCAGTCCCTTATACACGTAGCTCTGATACCATTGTTGGGTTCCGAGGCATAAAACGCAGCGGATTAAACGTAAATATAACAAAAATTCGGAACCCTAAACGCAGGATCATGTATAATCATGAACTGATTATGGTGAAACGGAATCATACCTTTGTCTGGTCTTGGTTTACACGAACTCAACGGAGATCCTAGCTTTCACGACTTGTGTCTTCCTCTCGAAAACACCTCTATGGTATCCACACGAGCACCTTCAAGAACGTCCCACGATCTTGATTACGGAATGGATTGTACTAGATCCTTTCATGATTTCGAATTTGTTTCTGCCTTGCTGTGCTTGCTGCTGCCTCTAGGGATTTTGTTTCTCAAAAAACGTAATCACTCTTAACCCTATCATTATCTATTTATAATGCTGGTTAAGAGGCCCAATCAGCAAAACCTAACCCATGTAGGTTTAGAATAAATAATAAAACCGAATTTCTATTATTTAATTAATAACTAAGTCATACTTAATTATTAAGGGCAGAATTCAAATTCGAATTTTATTATTTCAATTAATTAAGTCTCACTTAATTAATATAATAAAATTCAAATAATCATCAATTAATTTAAATCTATAATTTAAATTAACTATTCCTTTAAGTGCTCTATGTGTGTGACCTTATAGGCTATTATTTAATTAACAATAATTTTATTCTCCAATAAAATTATAAACAATGAGCGGTATCTAGTAATACATCATTGCTACCCAATTAAATAATAATTAAATCGTGATTCGATAAAACCTTTCATGATTAATGTTTCCGTGTAATATAATCCCTTTAACCATATATATTATAGATTAAACTCGAGGCATGTATTTAGTCATCCTCTTCAACATTTAATCCGGGTTTACTTGATCCATGAGTAGACTATGAAAACAAATCATTATTTGAGCACGGCCATGCATTTTATAGTCTCACTCAATCAAGATGCCAATAATATCTCTCCTAATTATAGGAGGGTTAAATCATTTATCTATCATTCATATTTCTCATACGACTCATGATATACCCGATGTCCACTTTTATCATTACCCGGTCAAAGGTAACTTTTAATGTAGTCAAAGTATATTAATCCTCGTACCTCTATAAGTCCGAATATCAACATCTTTACCTTGCTCATCTGCTGTCAGCTTGCTGACAACACTCATAGGAGTTGATTTCGACTTGAGATTTTCCTATCCAAACCTTTTGAGTAGATTCTTGATATACTTGGATTGATGCACATAAATTCCATCAGGAGTTTGCTTGATTTGAAGACCCAAGAAATAATTGAGCTCTCCCATCATACTCATGTCAAACTCACTACTCATGCACTTAGAAAACCACTTACACATAGAATCGTTAGTAGCACCAAAAATTATATCATCCACATATATTTGAACAACTAAGATATCTTTACCTTTAAGCATAGTAAATAATGTGGGATCAAGTTTACCTCGAATAAAACCATTCTTGATTAAGAATTTACTTAACCTTTCGTACCAAGAACGAGGTGCTTGCCTTAATCCATACAATGCTTTCTTCAATTTGAAAACATGATTAGGATATTTCTCATTCTCGAATACAGGAGGTTGCTTGACATAAACTTCTTCTTTGATAAATCCATTTAAGAAAGCACTCTTGACGTCCATTTGATGTAGCTTGATTTTCTTGAAGCATGCAAATGAGAGTAGCATCCTTATAGATTCCAATCTTGCAACTGGAGCATAAGTTTGATCAAAGTCGATTCCTTCTTGTTATTTATACCCTTGTGCAACTAGTCTTGCTTTGTTGCGAGTTATAGTGCCATATTCATCAACCTTGTTTTTGAACACCCATTTAGTACCAATGATTGAAGCATCCTTAGGTGGCTCTACAAGTTCCCAAACATCACATCTTTCAAATTGATTTAATTCCTCTTGCATTGCCATGATCCAATTTTCATCTTTTAATGCTTCCTTAACATTCTTTGGTTCCTGTTGAGCTAGAAAGGCTGCAAAAGCACAAATGTTTGCTTGACCTTTCCTTGTCTTGACTCCTTCTGATTTATCACTAATGATTAAGTCAGGAGGATGATTCTTGACTATTCTAGTTGACTTTGGCAATGAATGTTGAGCAATGACTTCTTCATGTAGTTGAACTCTCTGGAATGAAGGTGACACATTATCTGTTGGACCATCTAAAGTGAATGTATCTATTTTCTCCAAGGTTTCATCAATAGAAGAAGTTCCATCTTGCTTATTTGCTTCTGGAGTTGCATCTGTTGACTTGTCAGCTTGCTGAGATCCAGTATCTTTCTTTGTCAGCTTGCTGCCAGAACCTGTTCCTGCAACATCTTCCTCAACCTCATCTAGATCATGAGTAATTTCTTGAAATGAAACATTTATAGACTCTTCAACAATTCTTTTAGATAAGTTATAGACTCTATAAGCACGACTTGTCAAAGAATAACCCAAGAATATTGCCTCATAAGATTTAGCATCGAATTTACCATCTTTATCCATGGTTTTGAGTCAATAGCATCTTGATCCAAACATTTTGAAGTAACTAATGTTTGGTTTCTTCCTCTTCAACAATTCATATGGAGTTTTGTTAAGAATAGGCCTGATAAGCACCCTGATAAGAACATAGCATGCTGTGTTCACAGCTTCTGCCCAAAAGCTTCTCGGCAGCTTGCTTTCCTGCAATAAAGTCCTTGCTGTTTCTTGCAAAGATCTGTTCTTACGTTCCACAACTCCGTTTTGCTGAGGGGTACGTGGTGCTGAGAATTCATGTGAAATGCCTCTTTCTTCACAATAAGAAACAAAATCTTTTTGGAATTCTCCACCATGATCACTTCTTATACGTACAAGTCTTGTATTGAACTTGTTCTCAAGCAACTTTATTAGTATCTCAAATTCACTAAAAGCACAATCTTTAGTACGAAGAAACAATACCCATGTAAATCTTGAATAATCATCAACAATAACAAAAGCATATTGTTTACCTCCAATACTTTTGTATGCTTCCGGACTAAATAAATCCAAATGAAGAAGTTCTAAAGGTTTAGAAGTTGATACCACTTTCTTGTTTTTATGAGAAGTCCTTGTCTGCTTTCCCAATTGACAAGCAGAACATATATCCATCTTAGCATACTTTAGCTTTGGCAACCCTCTAACTAGTTGTTTTGCTGACAGCTTGCTGAGAAGCTCCATATGAGCATGTCTAAGCCTTATATGTCAAATTTCAGGATTATTGTCCACTTCTGCTAAACAATATGATGTATCCTGTTTTTCAAAGTTCAATAAATATATATTTCCTTCCCTTCTAGCAACTAGGGGGACTTTGTTAGTACCAACAAAAATAGTACAATCATGCATACCAAATACAACCTTATGACCATCATCAAATAACTGACTTATACTAAGTAAATTATAAGTGAGACCTTTAACATATTGTACTTTATTGATAGAGATGATACTATTACCAATAGTTCCTTTGCCAAGAATTGGAAGTGTTTTGCTATCACCAATTGTGACCTTGCCACCCTTCTTCATCTTTAGACTAAGAAACTGAGATTTATCTCCACTCATATGTCTAGTGCAACCACTGTCCAAGATCCATTGATTTGATTTTACATTGGCCACAAGACATACCTACAAAACAACCATGAACAACTCAACGTTTTGGTACCCATATTTGGTTGGGTCCAGCATGGTTAGTTGATAAAACATATAGAACATTTAAATCAGATTTCTTGATCCACATTTGGACCACTTTGTGAGCTCGATCTCTTGTTCTACCAGTCTTATCAGCTTGCTTCCAGTGAGCTATCTGTCTTTTCCAGCTTGCTGATACTTTGCTTTGAACATTGCAATTTTCAGCTAGATGACCTTTCTTCTCACACTTGTGACATGTTGACCAGGGCATAGCATACTTATATGGAATACCATCCTTGCCTTCATATTTCAAAGACTTGTCCTTGGGTAGAGATGTGGATCCAAGACCTTCCTTGCATGATGAGACTTTTGTTTGTTTCATTATGTTTTTAAGAATTTCTTCTCCATGAACAAACGTTCCCATTCCTTTCTGAAGTTGGTTGATTTCAGCTTCCATCTCCTTGATCTTTTCAGCTTGCTGAGATATTTGAAGCATAGTTTCAGTTTTTCTTATCTCAAAAACTTTCAAGCTATTATTTCTTTCTTTGAGATCTGCTCTTAGCGAGCTGAGTTCCTTCATGAGAGTTTCATTCCTTCTCTGAATTTGATGATTGTTTCCTTCAAGTTGAGAGATTTGTTCCTTAAGAGCAGCTATGATTCCATTGTTTGATTTGGAATTCTTTTCGGTTAGAAAATCGGCAATGACCTTCTTGAGATGAACATTTTCTTTTTCTAGCTCATAGTTCTCATTCTTTAACTCCAAAAGATCAACCATATTGATATTACTCTTTTCCTGCATGGTTAGATCATCTAACAGAGAAATATCATTAGGTAAATCAGTACTTAAAGAATTTACTTCACTACTTGTGTCTGATCCAGAATAGTCCGTGTCACTTGAGCCATCAATGCCAACAAGAGCCAAATTCACCATCTCATCACTTGACTCATCATCAGACGCTGAATCTTCATCATCACTCCAGGTAAGAAGTGCCTTAGATTTCTTTCGGTCTTTGAAATCAGTTTGCTGTTTAGACTGCCTTGGCTTGTTTTTCAGCTTGTAGCAATCTCTTTTGATGTGCCCTTTCTTGCCACATTCGAAGCAGGTGTCATCATTTGATTTTGATTCTCTCCTTGCACCAAGAGCTTTACCCTTGTCTCTTTTCATTCTATTTTTCTTTTCAATCATCTTTTTGATTTTCCTTGAGAGAAGTGCCATTTCTTCATCAGATTCGGTATCTTCATCAGATTCCAGCTTGCTGTTAGTAGAATGCAATGCCAGATTCTTCATTTTCTCTGTAGGAGCCTTGACACCTTTGCCATCTTGTAACTTTGTTTCGAACTGTTCTAGCTCAGCAAATATAGCTAGATGATCCATAGTGTCAATAGTTGCAGCTGATTCCAACGCCGTGACTTTTGCTTCATAGACAAATGGAACTGTACTAAGCACCTTCATGTTGATCTCATCTTGTGGAATCTTTTTGCCTAGTCTTTGTAGGCTGTTAATAATGACTTGAAACCTTGCTTGACTTTCTCGAAGAGTTTCACTTTCCTTGAGCTTGAAATTTCCAAACTCATTCATTAGCTTGCTGAGTTTCACCTTCCGGAGTGTTTTAGACCCTTCATGATAAGTCTCAAAAGCTACCCAAATTTCCTTTGCAGATTTGAGAGAGGAAACTTTGTCATACTCAGTTTGATCAAAGCCACTAATGAGTATGCTTCTAGCTTTTCCATTATAACCATACTTTGACAGCTCATCGGTTGTAAGATCATCAACATCTTTTGGTTTGCCATCCATGTCTAGAAATTCGTATGGACCTTTCTGCACAACTCTAAGAACAAGAGGATCTCTGGATAAGAATGTCTCCATTTGTCCTTTCCACCAGTTATAATTGTCAGTCCCTGTGAGAATTGGTGTCGACATATAACTCTTTCCAAAGAATGGGTCAGCCATTTGATCAATACTATTCCTGTTACAGAAGTGTTAGTATTCCAAAGCTTTGATACCAAATGAAATTACACACCTAGAGGGGGGGGGGTGAATAGGTGTTATGGCTAATTATACCCAATTTTTAGGAATTACCGAATATGTCAGAAACTGACTAGCAGCTTGCTGTTAAGGTAGATTATATATTGTCAGCACGCTGACAGTGATAATGCAAAGCAGAAAATAGATACCAGCAAGTAAAGCACACACAAGAATTTTAGCCAGGTTCGACCCCTATCTCTACTGGTCTACGTCCTGGTCCCTTACCAACCTGGTAAGAGAATATATTATTAATCACTTAAAAAATATGACGATTACAAGATCAATAATATATCACCCTCTTTCCCTATCACTGATAGTAGCTTGCTGATAACCCCTGTTCCCTGAAACAAATGCTCTCTAAGACCTGTACTATCCAAGTACACCCTTCTCTAGCAAACTATCTCCCTGAACCCTGTTATCCAAGCTCACTATCCAGTAATAACAATTACACCTTGAACGATACAAGTATGAATAAGTAAATCACAACTCAAACTATGAACTCAAATAGATATATAAGTGTATATAAGATTAGAGCTCAAAATAAAAGATTTGCAATAAAACCCGGTTGTGTTTCTTCTGAAAAGCTTGGTGTATGAATCGTATGGATATCTCTGTGAAGCTTCCTTTTTTTCTTCTTCTTTTTTTATTCAATACACCGATACCATATATATACAAGTATATAACGTTCAAATAATTCAAACTTTCACAACGTTCTTGAATTCAATTCTCACGTTTGGTTGTTGAAACTATTTGACTGTTAAACACCTATAACTACGGTAGTTTGAAGATATGTAAATGATAAATTGTTTAAGAATATATATCTTCAAAAATACGTTTGAACATCTTAATAATAGGAGTTTGAAATTGTCAAAACGATTTAAAAACTCTTCCTATTAAAAAGATAAAGATTTTGATGAGCTCTAATAATATATCAGTCATATATATAGATTAGAGTTCTCACAAATTGATCCCTACAAAATCTCTTTGAAATCCGCACTTTGCTTTATCTTCAACAGAATCTGGGCGGAGACTGTTAGCTTGCTGTTAGAATCAATCTTGTACTTATCAGCTTGCTATTAATCTTGATCTGTCACTTGTTAGCTTACTGATAATTCATTATTCTGAATTCTACAAAACAATGTTAGTACTTCTGCAGTATAAACATATAAGCATGCTAACAACGTCAAATACAAGCTATCAGCTTGCTACTAGTGTTATCATCAAAACTATAAGGTTATCATATAATACATATGCAAGGAAATATTTCACATAAACAAATGTTCGTGCAACTATATTTTCATTTACTTCTTTTGTGACTGGTCAAACTTTCGTATTATCCCAGGATATCTATGGACTCGAAGGCGGAACTGTGGACCCGAAGGCCGAACTATGGACCCGAATGTCAACTGTATAAACCCGAAGGTTTCATGTAGGACGGAAGGCCACCTGTATAAAATCCGAAGATTTCCGGTAATTATGAATACTACTCTTATGGACGATCACAACGCCTTTAGTTAATCTAATGCAATGAATAGCGTGTACACAATATATTAAAAGGCTTCTAAAACAAATGTTTATATTCATGAATCGAACCAGATGCGTATAACATTTTCCATATAATCAGATTTAATTCTTGATGATAATCATCTCCCTATCAAATATCACAATCATATAAAATTAATATAAACCATATAAAATTAATCTCAAGTTTATACTCAAATATAAACAACTACCTAATTTATATACACACGTAAAAAGATCTCAAATTTATACTCATCGATAGATTTGTCCCAGTCTTTTATTATATCCCTTTTAAGGCCTATATAAATTTTGACACAATTAAATATTTGAATCTCAAATTAATTATATTAAATTTATTTATGTAATTATGTTACAATTTAGTATATTTCTATTTTTTTTAAAAATTAGAAGAGAGCTGTTGAGATGTTTAAGAAAATAAATATCATCGTGCATAATATATTAAAATAATATATTTAACATATAAAAATGATATGCCTACTATTATAAAAAAATTATTATAATTATTTATTAATAAATTAATTATAATTATTATAATTATAAAAAGAAGACGTACCTTGTATAACGGTAGGTGGAGGCTTTCGTTTTGGTTTAAGCCGAACTCCATATGTTATGGGATATTATCTTGCCTATAACTTGTGAGATCCTTTCTCTGTATTAAGGCGGGTTGTTCTCGTCAAGGATCAAGGTTTTGCATCTAGTCATGGATTCCGAGAAATAGTTGTAATGGATGGACTTGATTTCAAGGAATCCGAATTAAAATCGATTCAATATAATGAAGTCCTTGGACTTAAGCTAGGCTTCGGGCCTATCTGATCGGGCCTCATCATAGCGACCTCTTCCAAGTAGGCTTATTTTTAAGAACTACTTGGGTTTGGTCCCCTATAAGGGTATATAGGCACATTGTTAGGGGTTGAAAGTTGAGAACTCCTAGAGAACAACTAAAAATCCTAACAATTTTTACCCTCAATATTTAGCAACCACCACACTCTTGCAACTTTTCAAGTGAACGGCCACCATCCTAGATCTTGATTCTGGTGATGAATCTCAAATTTGTTATTACCAAATTTTTCCATCAACAACACTTTTGTGGACGATAGTTCGATATTTTATCATAGTGATTTGTAGTCCAATTGCTTCTTGCTAGTGTTAATAAGTTCTCACATTTTTTCCTGGTTGATTCCCAATCCTAGAAAGTTTTCCTGTATTTTTTATGTAATGTTTCAATTGAGATTATTCATCACGTGCTTACTCTTTCGGGTTTCTATTGGGGAGAGCTTCCCATTTATTTTGACCGAAGCAGAAAGCCATTTTTGTACTAATGTACCGCTTATTACTACTCAACTGGTTGACCTATTTGACTTATCTTATAAGTAATTTATAAGTTAAAAAATACATGTGAATTTTAACTTATAAACGGCTTATAAGGCCACCCAAACGACTTACATGGCCAGCCAAACACGATCTAAATCTGAAACATTTTTACTAAATTGAAAAATAATCATTTTAACACAAAATTTTGTGGACTCTTTCATGCATAACAGCATAATTTCTGGTTTAATCAAGTTAATAACTTTATACATTTCTTGACTCCAATACATTAACTAAAATTTGAAACATATTAATCTATCATAATAAAAATTTATGAAATAACCTTTTTGTAAAATGGACTATCCTGGGGTCACAGCCCCTCAACACCAATCACACAACAAATTCAATTACAATCCCAAAATATTCACAATACTCCACCAATTAATACATATATACTTGGCATGTAAACAATCAGCACTTAAAGTTAAACACATAAAACAACTATAAGATATCCATACTTGACTCTTATAGGTAAACTTAGACTCGAAAACGTTATTGCGCTAAGCATAGTAAAATATTTTTAATAAAATGAAAAATAATCCTTTTAGTATTTCCCAGATATTATCTCGCGTATCATTCCAATCTTCCACAAAAATTTCAAAACAAAAAAATAATCTATTACCATATTAAATAAACTGAAACAATCTCCCTTTCTAGCACAGAAAATGCTGTGTTGCGCCACTTTTACTAAAACTTTCATAACTCCTTAATTGTATACTCAAATGACACAAGGTGAGCACCTAAATAAACTAGATAACAATTATAACAATTTCATCATAAAGATACTTCCCAGAGTAGGTTATGGATGACCTAAAATAGTAGAGAAAAACAGAACAGTCAACCTGAAAATTAACATGCTATTGCGTGCAGTCCACTTAAATATTTGTAGAAAAATAATCATTTTAATGCATAACTTTTCAGATATACTATTGGATATCAATTATATTTGTCATAAAAATGAAATCTCAAAACCACTACGTTTACATAAAAAGAACTAATTGTAAGTTCATAAGACGGAACGAAGAAACAAATTGAAAATACATGTCTAACTAAACATGCAATCAAAAAGAGCAAGTAAATCAAGATACTAGTATTGCAACCAACACGTAATCAACACAATTCACAACAAAAATCCAACCATCGGCTCCCCGGAGGTCATCGCCATCAGTGACAATCCAATGGAGGACCGATTTCAGTTCCATCAACGCCAAATTATCCCCTTCCACCGATTATATCATAACCCGGCTTAACATCAAGAAATCAAATATTCCCTTCCCTTGAATGTCAACAACCGAGCATATATACATACACAAACATACCCAGCAAGCTAGGGAATTGAAAAAATGAGTAAATTAAAAAAAGTAAGAAAAATCAAAATTTTTTAATAATAATCAAAACCAAACATGCAGTCATCAATACTTGACAAATCTAATAGCTTATAAACAACGGACCTAACATCTTCAATTACTAATAAAACCATGTCGCCGGCTCGTTGGAGCTCATCGTCGGCGACAGCAGCAGCTACAGGAAAGGCCCAGATTTGGGTCCTTTTCCACCCAACTGCCCCCAATCCTCCAACACAACTCAACTACTATGATTACAAAATCAACACGAATGAAAAACTCAGCCTTCTTGTTTTGCATGTAACTCTACATCATATATATATATATATATATATATATATATATATATATATATATATATATATATATATATATATATATATATATATATATATATATATATATATATATATATATATATATATATATATATATATATACGGCACAATAAATATACATACAAAGAAGTGGGGTAAACTCAAATCTCAAATAACAATCATAAAACTAGTCGGAATCTAGCATGAATTCGAAATTAAAGCAAGATGATGAGGAAATCGCCACATACCAGCTAACCACAACTCTTGAACAAGGAGAGAAATGTAGAATTGGGAAGAATCAAGTGGGCAGTGGTGTTTTATAAAGGTAGGAGTATTTCGGTAATTTTATAAATGCTGAATTTTTATTATACAATTATTAATAAATCAAATTTTAATGGGAAATAGGTAGAAAAATAAACTTAATATTTTTAAAATAAAGAACATGATTTCAGAAGCTCGACATATTTTTAAAATAATTTTTGGACTTGTAATTATTTTGTTATGGAATTTAGAAAATAACTCAGTTTAAAGGAATAATAATACCTTTAAAATCTTTAAAGAAATTATATAAGCTTAAATAAATTAAACTTATATTTTTATAACATTTCTAAATACTCTAAAATCATTATGGAAGAAATTTTATAATTTTTGGATGTTCCAATATTTAATTATGGAAATTTAGAAGTGAGTTCTTTTAAAATCACAAAAAGTCTCAGAAAATTATTAAAAACTCACGAGGATCAAACTAAATGAACCTATATTTTTTAAAAAATCTCTAAATATGTAGAGATGATAATGCAAAAGAAATCAAGATTTTTGGATATTCAAATAATTTTCTAAAAATCAAACAGTGCATCAAAATTGCTTGAAAATTCGTTTTAAAATACGTACAGTTAGAAATTAAATATGTTCGCACATACATGCATTCAATACAAGCCATATAATCATAACACATAGTTCACAAATAATCAAATAAGGTTGACTCATCAAATTGGAATAAGACCTTTTTATTATTATTTATAATGCAATTTCTAAGGGCGTTATAGAATTTCAGAAAACAAAAAGAACAAAAGTTGTAGATAATTAAAATACCTTTCTAGGCACAGTAAGATCATAACAATCCGATAAATAACGAAGGAGATACGAATTTAACAAGAATCAGAATTGATACAATCTATACATAATAAACAAATGATATTGAATTACAAAATAGAGAACGAAGAGAGTGTTAAGAATACAAAGATAGTGTAATGAAGATATATGTACCTTAACCCTCCAAATACATGAATGATCCTACAATATTGGTCATACTTAACTCAAAATATAAACAAATAATAAAAAAAGTAAAAAGACACTATAGATATCTTACAATATCAACTTACATATATACTCTTAAATCACAAATATTCATACTCTTACACATACTCTTATCAGTTACTGATAATAATATCAAATAGATCAAAAGTGAACTTACCTACCGATATGTGAGATAATCTTACACTTACAGGATGTCCTACATTTCGGTTATCCAGAATATGTAGTCATCAAAATTTACAGGGGCTTGCATTGAACAAATCAAATCCTACCCAAAATCTTACAGGGGCTTGCATGGTACAAAATACAATGCTACCCAATGACCAAAACACACATACACAATAGTCATCACTCAACGTGTCCCAGAACTCCGGCGACACGCCCATACAATTTAAATACACCGTATGGTGGTGCCAAAGCCTGAGATTATCCACTCATGACGGACGTCTTACAAAATCTCCCAAATCATACATATATCACAAATAACTGAAAGTACATTACCTAAATATCACATACATAAATATCTTACAAAAATAGACTATTAATAATATATTTAGATCTGCCCAGTTCAGAAAAAGGCTGTTTACTCTATCAGGATGAACTCAAATGAAAAAGTATAAATACAGAATTCATAGAGGATTCTGATACCTTTTTAGAATGATAAGACTCGTCAAAAACGGAGAAGTAACGAATGCAAAAACTAAACAAATATGAGCTATTAGAACAAAATCAGCACCTGATCACAGTAGTATTTTGAGATTTACGATACCAAGATCACAGAATTTGATAGTGGAATGTAAACAAATAACGAAGAGTTTGGAAAGACCTTTTCAGAATGATCCTACACATGAATATTGAACAAATATTCAATTTACAATGAATTTCTGAAGTTACGGCAGAACAATTCCAATAACCAATCAGATTACACAAAAGACAGATTTCGACATGCTTGTAAACAGAATTTCGGAAAACACAAAGAACGAAAGTTGTAGATAATTGAAATACATTTCTAGGCACAGTAAGATCATAACAATCCGATAAATAACAAAGGAGATACGAATTTAATAGGAATCAGAATGGATACAATTTATACATAATATACATACGATATTGAATCACAAATAGAGAACAAAGAGTGTGTTAAGAATACAAAGAGAGTGTAACGAAGATATCCGTACATTAAACCTCCAAATACATGAATGATCCTCAAGAAAAATATAGATGTCCCCATCACACGAACCCTAATTTGATACCATAACCCATCTTCTCAATCTTTTTCTTCTTCTCTTTCTCCATCTTCTCATCTCTCTTTCTGTCTTCTCTATGGCTGCTCTAAAAATAGATATATAACTTACAAAACCGTAAATCTATTTCTTTTCCTTTTCTATTCCTTTCTTTTTTTTTTCTCTACTTCTATTTCTCTTGTTAACTAAAATACCTTCTAAAATATTCTAATAATAAAATAAATATAAATATATGCAACTAATAAATCAATAATAATCTACTAATATTATTCAGAATATTAAATAAAATAGCTAAATTATTTTAAAAAAATACGGGATGTTACATTCTTCCCTCCTCATAGAAATTTCGTACTCGAAATTAATCTTACATAACTCTACTTTAAAAAAGTGAAAACGTACATGAACCGTTCCTCTAATCTTGTAATTAGCTCCATATTTAAGGCTCATTTAACTAGAATCATGGTCTTCGTTGATAACTAATACTAAAAGTCTTAAATTGATCGCAACTTGACGATTATCCCAAAAGTGTCCTCTATTCCCATTACGTGTTGTCGGACTCTTTCCATCACTGGTACTTGAGTAATACACTAAAATACACGATATCCTCAATTAAATCTAACAAGAAGTCATACGTTAAGTCGAAATTGATGAAGATTTCCATGATGTTGTCTTCCATAAAACTAATTTTTCTTGAAAAAATTGCTTGCGGTTGAGTCTTCACGTTTCATCCTGCGGTTAAGCATCGCACGAAAAAAAAATGATTCTAAACGATCGCAAAAATATATCCATGAAATACGAACCAAATAATATTCTTAACTAACTAACAAACTTACTATCTTCCCATACTCACAGGTTGAGCCTAAAGGCAAGTCTACATAATCATTAAAACTTTATACTCTGATACCAACTTTAAAATCTCAAACTTATCTATTTAAATAAATTGCTCCAAAAACCTAATAAAAAGCTACAACAGCTCAATATTCAGACTCTTACAATATTTAAATTGAAATATAACTAAGGTCTCCAAATTTCGCAACTCGCACTCTGCCCACGAAATAGTCCACCTAACCTGCCGGGTAAAATCAAAGAAACATAGACCGGTAGTGAGTGAAAGACTCATATACGGATATAACATTATGCAAAGATTATAATGGTTAGAACGATGATAATATAAACAAATAAAATATCTGAATAAGGAATTATGAAATAAATCGAAAGAGACAAAAGATATTGGTCATACTTAACTCATAATATAAACAAATAACAAAAAAAAAGACACTATAGATATCTTACAATATCAACTTACACACATACTCTTAAATCATAAATATTCATACCCTTACAGATACTCTTAGCAGTTACTGATAATAATATCAAATAGATCAAAAGTGAACTTACTTACGGATATGGAAGATAATCTTACACTTATAGGATTTCCTACATTTCGGTTCTCCAGAATATATAGTCATCAAAACTTACAGGGGCTTGCATAGAATAAATCAAATGTTACCCAAAATCTTACAAGGGCTTGCATGGTACAAAATACAATACTCCCCAAATGACCAAAACACACATACACAATAGTCATGACTCAACGTGTCCCATAACTCCGGCGACACGCAATTTAAATACACAGAATATGTGGTGCCAAAGAATGAGATTATCCACTCATGACGGAGGACTTAAGAAATCTCCCAAATCATACATATATTACAAAAAACTGAAATTACAATAATTAAATATCACATACCCAAATATCTTACAAAAATAGACTATTAATAATATAATTAGATCTGCCCAATTTAGAAAAAAGGCAGTTTACTCTATCAGGATAAACTCAAATGAAAAAGTATAAAATATAGAATTGGTAGAGGATTCTGATACCTTGTTAGAATGATAAGACTCGTCAAAAACGGAGAAGTAACGAATGCAGAAACTAAACAAATATGAGCTATTAGAACAAAATCAGCACCTGATCACAGTAGTATTTTGAGATTTACGATACCAAGATCACAGAATTTGACAGTGGAATGTAACAAAGAACCAAGAGCATGGAAAGACCTTTTCAGAATGATCTTACATATGAATATTGAACAATTATTCAATTTACAATGAATTTCTGAAGTTACAGTAGAACAATTCCAATAACCAACTAGATTACACAAAAGACATATTTCGACATGTTTGTAGGTAGAATTTCATAAAACACAAAGAACGAAAGTTATAGATAATTGAAATATCTTTCAAGGCAGAGTCAGATCATAACAATCTGATAAATAACGAATGAGATACAAATTTAACAAGAATCGGAATGGATACAAACTATACATAATATACATACGATATTGAATCACAAATAGAGAACAAAGAGAGTGTTAAGAATACAAAGAGAGTGTAACGAAGATATCTGTACCTTAAACCTCCAAATACATGAATTATCTTCAAGAAAAATATAGATGTCCTCATCACACGAACCCAAATTTGATACCATAACCCATCTTCTCAATCTTTTTCATCTTCTCTTTCTCGCTCTTCTCCTCTCTCTTTCTGTCTTCTCTATAACTACTCCAAAATACATATATAACTTACAAAACCCTAAATCTATTTATTTTCCTTTTCTATTCCTTTTTTTTCTCTATTTCTATTTCTCTTGTTGACTAAAATACCTTCTAAAATTTTCTAATAATAAAATAAATATAAATATATGCAACTAATAAATCAACAATAATCTACTAATATTATTCAGAATATTAAATAAAATAGCTAAAATATTTTTAAAAAAATACGGGATGTTACATTTTTCCCTCCTAATAGAAATTTTGTACTCGAAATTAATCTTACACAACTCTACATTAAAAAAAAGTCATAACATACACGAACCATTCCTCTATTCTTGTAATAGCTCCATATTGAAGGCGCATTTAACTAGAATCATGGTCTTCATTGATAACTAACACTAAAAGTCTTAAATCGATCGCAACTTGACGATTATCCCGAAAGTATCCTCTATTCCCATTACGTGTTGTCGGCCTCTTTCCATCGCAGCTACTTGGGTAATACGCTAAAATACACGATATCCACAAATAAATCTAACAAGAAGTCATACGTTAAGTCGAAATTGATGAAGATTTCAATGATGTTGTCTTCCATAAAACTAATTTTTCTTGAAAAATTTGCTTGCGGTTGAGTCTTCACGTTTCATTTTGCGGCTAAACATTGCACGAAAAAAAATGATTTTAAACGATCACCAAAATATATCCAAGAAATACGAACCAAATAATATTCTTAACGAACAAATAAACTTACTATCTACCCATACTCACAGGTCGAGTTTAAAGGCAAGTCTACATAATCATCAAAACTCTAGCTCTGATACCAACTTTAAAATTCCAAACTTATTTAATTAAATAAATTGCTCCAAAAATCCAATAAATAGTTACAACAGCTCAATATCTAGCATCTTACAATATATAAATTAAAAATACAACTAAGGTCTCCAAATTTCGTAACTCGCACTCTGCCCACAAAATAGTCCACCTAACCTGTCGGGTGAAATCAAAGAAACATAGACTGACAGGGAGTTAAAGACTCATATATGGATATAAAATTATGCAAAGAGTACAATGGTTTGAACGATGACAATATGAATAAATAAAATTTCTGAATAAAGAATGATGAAACAAATCAAAAGAGACAAAAGATATTGGTCATACTTAACTCACAATATAAACAAATAATAAAAAAAGTAAAAAGACACTATAGATATCTTACAATATCAACTTACATATACACTCTTAAATCACAAATATTCATACTCTTACACATACTCTTAGCAGTTATTGATAATAATATCAAATAGATCAAAAGTGAACTTACCTACCGATATGGGAGATAATCTTACACTTACAGGATATCCTACATTTCGGATATCTAGAATATGTAGCCATCAAAACTTACAGGGACTTGCATAGAATAAATCAAATTCTACCCAAAATCTTACACGGGCTTGCATGGTACACAAAACACAATGCTACCCAAATGACCAAAACACACATACACAATAGTCATGACTCAACGTGTCCCATAACTCATGCGACACGTCCATACAATTTAAATACACCGTATAGGTGGTGTCAAAGCATGAGATTATCCACTCATGATGGAGGTCTTACGAAATCTCCCAAATCATACATATATCACAAATAACTGAAAGTACATTACTTAAATATCACATACACAAATATCTTACAAAAATAGACTATTAATAATATAATTAGATCTGCTCAGTTCAGAAAAAGGCAGTTTACTCTATCAGAATGAACTCAAATGAAAAAGTATAAAATACAGAATTCGTAGAGGATTCTGATACCTATTTAGAATGATAAAATTCGTCAAAAACGGAGGAGTAACGAATGCAGAAACTAAACAAATATGAGCTGTTAGAACAGAATTAGCACCTGATCACAGTAGTATTTTGAGATTTACGACACCAAGATCATAGAATTTGACAGTGGAATGTAAACAAAGAACGAAGAGCTTGGAAAGACCTTTTCATAATGATCTTACACATAAATATTGAAAAAATATTCAATTTACAATAAATTTCTGTAGTTACAGTAGAACAATTCCAAGAACCAACTAGATTACACAAAAGACAGATTTCGACATGCTTGTAGGCAGAATTTCAGAAAACACAAAGAACGAAAATTGTTGATAATTGAACTACTTTTCTAGGGACAATAAGATCATACCGAAAAATAACGAAAGAGATACGAATTTAACAAGAATCAGAATGGATACAATCTATACATAATATACATACGATATTGAATCACAAATAGAGAACAAAAAGAGTGTTAAGAATACAAAGAGAGTGTAACGAAGATATCCGTACCTTAAACCTCCAAATACGTGCATGATCCTCAAGAAAAATATAGATGTCCCCATCACACGAACCCTAATTTGATACCATAACCCATCTTTTCAATCTTTTTCTTCTTCTCTTTCTCCATCTTCTCTTCTCTCTTTCTGTCTTCTCTATGGCTGCTCCAAGAATACCTATATAACTTACAAAACCCTAAATCTATTTCTTTTCCTTTTCTATTCCTTTTCTTTTTTTTTCACTATTTCTATTTCTCTTGTTGACTAAAATACCTGCTAAAATATTCTAATAATAAAATAAATATAAATATATGCAACTAATAAATCAATAATAATCTACTAATATTATTCAGAATATTAAATAAAATAACTAAAATATTTTAAAAAAATACGGGATGTTACATTCTTCCTTCCTAATAGAAATTTCGTCCTCGAAATTAATCTTACACAACTCTACTTTAAAAAAAAAGTGATAACGTACACGAACCGTTTCTCTAATCATGTAAGTAGCTCCATATTGAAGGCGCGTTTAACTAGAATCATGGTCTTCGTTGATAACTAACACTAAAAGTCTTAAATCGATCGCAACTTGACGATTATCCCGAAATTGTCCTCTATTCCCATTACGTGTTTTCGGCCTCTTTCCATCGCTGCTACTTGAGTAATACGCTAAAATACACGATCTCTACAATTAAATCTAACAAGAAGTCATATGTTAAGTCGAAATTGATGAATATTTCCATGATGTTGTCTTCCATAAAACTAATTTTTCTTGAAAAATTTGTTTATGGTTGAGTCTTCACGTTTCATCTTGTTGTTAAGCATAGCACATAAAAAAAGATTCTAAATGATCACAAAAATATATCCATCAAATACGTACCTAATAATATTCTTAACTAACTATCAAACTTACTATCTACCCATACTCACAGGTCGAGCCTAAAGGCAAGTCTACAGAATCATTAAAACTATAGCTCTAATACCAACTTTAAAATCCCAAACTTATCTAATTAAATAAATTGCTCCAAAAATCCAATAAAAAGTTACAACAGCTCAATATCCAGCATCTTACAATATATAAATTAAAAATACAACTAAGGTCTCCAAATTTCGCAACTAGCACTCTACCCACAAAATAGTCCATCTAACCTGCCGGGGAAAATTAAAAAAACACAGACCGGCAGTGAGCGAAAGGCTCATATACAGATATAAAATTATGCAAAGAGTACAATGGTTAGAACGATGACAATATGAACAAATAAAATATCTGAATAAACAATAATGAAACAAATCGAAGGAGACAAAAGATATTGATCGTACTTAACTCACAATATAAACAAATAACAAAAAAAGTAAAAATACACTACAGATATCTTACAATATCAACTCGCATATATACTCTTAAATCACAAATATTCATACTCTTACACATACTCTTAGCAGTTACTGATAATAATATCAAATAGATCAAAAGTGAACTTACTTATCGATATGGGAGATAATCTTACACTTACAAGATGTCCTACATATCGGTTCTCCAGAATATGTAGTCATCAAAACTTACAGGGGCTTGCATAGAACAAATCAAATGCTACCCAAAATATTACAGGGGCTTGCATGGTACAAAACACAATGCTACCCAAATGACCAAAACACACATACACAATAGTCATGACTCAACGTGTCCCATAACTCCTACGACACGCCCATAGAATTTAAATACACCGTATAGGTGGTGCCAAAGCGTGAGATTATCCACTCATGACGGAGGTCTTACGAAATCTCCTAAATCATACATATATCACAAATAACTGAAAGTTCATTACTTAAATATCACATACCCAAATATATTACAAAAATAGACTATTAATAATATAATTAGATCTGCCCGGTTCAGAAAAAGGCAGTTTACTCTATCAGGATGAACTCAAATGAAAAAGTATAAAATACATAATTCGTAGAGGGTTCCGATAACTTTTAATGATAAGACTCGTCAAAAACGGAGAACTAAAGAATGCAGAAACTAAACAAATATGAGCTATTAGAACAGAATCAGCGCCTGATCATAGTAGTATTTTGAGATTTACGACACCAAGATCACAGAATTTGATAGTAGATCGAAAACAAAGAACGAAGAGCTTCGAATGACCTTTTCAGATTGATCTTACACATGAATATTGAAAAAATATTCAATTTACAATGGATTTCTGAAGTTACAGCAGAACAATTCCAATAACCAACTAGATTACACAAAAGACAGATTTCGACATGCTTGTAGGCAGAATTTCAGAAAACACAAAGAACGAAAGTAGTAGATAATTGATATATATTTCTAGGCACAGTAATATTATAACAATCCGATAAATAACGAAGGAGATAAGAATTTAATAAGAATCAGAATGGATACAATCTATACACAATATACATTCGATATTGAATCACAAATAGAGAACAAAGAGAGTGTTAAAAATACAAAGAGAGTGTAATTAAAATATCCGTACCTTAAACCGCCAAATACATGAATGATCCTAAAAAAATATAGATGTCTCCATCACATGAACCCTAATTTGATACCATAACCCATCTTCTCAAGTTTTTTCTTCTTCTCTTTCTCCATCTTCTCCCCTCTATTTCTGTCTTCTCTATGGTTGCTCTAAGAATACTTATATAACTTACAAAACCCTAAATCTATTTCTTTTCCTTTTCTATTCCTTTTCTTTTTTTATCTATTTCTATTTCTCTTATTGACTTAAATACCTTCTAAAATATTCTAATAATAAAATAAATATAAATATATGCAACTAATAAATTAATAATAATCTACTAATATTTTTCAAAATATTAAATAAAATAGTAAAAATATTTTGAAAAAAATACGGGATGTTACATCTTGTGAGCAATGGTGTGCTTCTTAAGGAGAATTTGGCATGCGAGATTTATTTCTTGGAATAAGATTATTATTCTCTTTCAAGTTTGGACTAGGTCATTTTTAACATTAATGAATAAATAAGACATTATTGTTAGAATAATGCTAAATGTCTCGAATTGTTTCCTGAAAGATTTCCCAAATCATGAGATGTCAGTATGTTATTGGTCATTTTTTTAAAAATAATATGGAGCCCGCGTGCATTAATACACGTCTCACCAATAAATAAATGTCATGTGTAATTTGAAAAATTTTTTGGGATCCAATTAGGAACCTCTAGCATTACTCGTATTGTTATTTTGGGCTCAATTTACACTTGATTGACTTCTAATCTATACTATATTATTAAAGCGGTACATGCAAAAAATTGGTTGGTCGGTCAATCGTCCATATGGTAAGTCTTCGTTTTATACAATTCTTTTTATGGAATTATTGTATAATTATAAGGGTTTTATATCAAATTGTCCATTCATCTTACAAAAAAAAATATCAAATAGCTACCTCATCTCCACGAAAACTCATTTAAGTCACTAAATTGTTAATATATATCACTTTGCTAACTTAAAAAATAAATTAACGATTAACATTAAAACACATGTGACAGCGAAATTATATATCTTAACATTGAAACTGTTAAGACATAGTCTAATCAATTCTGGTTTGTAATGCATGTTTTTTAATGTTAACCGTTAATTTTTTTAAGAAAATTAGTGAAATGATATATTTTAACAGTTTAATTGCTTAAATGAGTCGTTATGGAGATAAGGTAGGCTACTTGATATTTTTTTGTGAGGTGGATGGACAGTTTGATATAAAACCTATAATTATAATGTAATTTTAAAATATTTATATATTCTATCTACAACTCTATATTCAATGAATCCTCTGTCATCGGTGAATCATCTATTTGTACAACAATCTAATAACATATCTTTCTACTATTACTGCTCCAACTCTTCAATTTATTTAAAATTATAGCTTATTAATTAAATTACATAAATATTAAAATAATATTATTATTTTATTTATATTAAATAATTTTTATTATATACTATATTATTATAAATGACATATTAAAAAAATTTAAATTAAATAGTTAAATCATATAAAATAGTTAATATATATAACTTATTAATATCTTCCATATTTTGCACGGGTTATAACTTATAAGCTAGTATAAGTAATAGCTATATTCTACATTTCAGTATGCTATTATTATTATATCTTTTAAAATATTAAAAACTTTCAATAATTTTTTAAAAACATTTTATTCAATATGATATTATTATTATACTTTTTAAATTATTAAAACTCTATAATAAATTTCATGCAATAACCAATTTGTTATTCTCTCTGGCCAAGATCACTAAGTATATAACTAATACATATTCTAAAAAATAGCAACTTCGCAAAACATATAATCAATATATATCTAAAAATTACAAATCTTATAATTAATAAACATACAAAGATCACAAATCATATTACATATAAATTATGTGTATTTAGAGTTTGACATTAAAAAGCTAGTTTATAGTAACATGGAGATCTTACAAAAAATAGTTATCTTATTATTTTAACGAAATTATCAAATTTTAATAGTAACTTAGAGAGATTATTAATTCATCATAAGTACCATATATAGATTCTACTGTACACAATCACAACATTACATCCACACAAACAGATTTTTAATTCACTTTTTAAATGTAATATAAAAATTAGGTATTAGTAATTTAGTATATATCTATCTCCAACAATGTTCTTTATATCCACTCCTTATACAATCTTTTATTATTAAAAATACTTCGAATACATAAAAGACAAAAAAAGTTGAGAAAGAAAGATAGTAATTTTATGAAATATATTCTATAATATGATAATATGAGTTAAAAATAAGATGATACTCTTTATAATTAAAGAAGAAAGAGAAGCTAAAAATCTCTTAGACCACTATTTTATCGGTCACTCTTTAAAAATATACTTAAAAACCAAGATAATGAAACTCTTGAAGATACTCTAGCGATTTGATGTAAAATAAACTTTGTATAATTTAAGATGCGACAGGCAACTAAATGTTTAAGTTGCAACGTAGAGCATAGAAATCCAAGCAACTAAACATAAGCATTGTACATCGAAGGCTTTTACTCATTTAGTCTTACCCCTACTAAGATGAGCTATGAGCTATTTATTCGACGAACACAGAACCAGTTACTTTCCTATGAAGTTCAATCTAAGAATTAGATCATTCTAACTGGAGCTATTGCAGAAGGCTATAATATACACGGATTTGCTAGTAGATATTTAATATTGGCCCCTCTCTTCTTCACCAAAATGTAGACTATCAATGCCCCTAATGGTTGTTTCATAAATCTTCAGGTCTGTATCAAATTTTCCAGATAAAGCATGCTTATGATTCAACGAACTGCCAAATGATGAACCTTTTGGCACGCCAGTGAGGAACCTTCGTGCAGAAGGTGCGCCTGGCAACTGCAGAGATATACAAACATTTAGTTGTAAACACTAAGCATGACTGTATTACATTCCTGAAATCTTTAAGCTCATAAAAAATATTTCCCCGAGATACTACTAGTATCAACATAATTAAATTACAGTGCTTACCGTAGCATCTCTGTATGGTACTGAACCATTTGCAACTGAAGTTTTCAGCTTATTTAAGGTGTCACGATATTTATCTTGTGCAGGGATCCTACAGGAAGCATCAACAGAAGACAAGCCTACTTGCTTCACTTCATCAGCTGCAATGAAATGATATTTAAGGTTCAAGTAATCTGAAAATAAATTGAGTTCAAGGCTTTGTTGATAACCTCAAGCGAATATATAGATATACACACACATCACAAGTTCACAACCAAGAAAAGAAAGGAGTATTTAAACCCAAATATTAAAGTGGATAAAACTTCAAGGTCTAAAGTATTGCTTGCAGGATTACTATACCTGACTGTCGTTTAACATTTGGAATAGCAGGGGGGATTCCAGAACTTGGTCCAGCAGTCGGCCCCTAACAAAAAAACCATGCAAAACCACATTACATTACATACTATAATTCAAAAATGGTCAATAATCTTATTACAACACTTACTAGGGCCCGGGATGGAGGTTCACACATTTCTGCCTGCTGGTACTTCAGAATGGTCCAATCAAAAACATAATCAAACTGAAACCCTGCAACCAAATTGAAAAATGACATCACTCTCATACTCATCTTCCAGATGTTAAAACGTAAGGATAAACACAGATTCTCCATAAATTAAGAAATAGTTTAAGCAATAACCTTCTTGTCTAAAGAGGTCACGGAATAGTCTCTTCAAATAAGCATAATCTGGCTTATCATCAAAATGCAAAGAACGACAGTATTGGAAGTAGGAAGAAAATTCTTTCGGGTATCCGCGACACAATGCCTAAAGAGAGCAACCGGCATTAGTCACACTCAGATGGAGTAATTTCAGGAGCATTTCCAATAGAGGAGAATATGAAGTTACCTCAATAGATGTTGAAACTTTTTTCTCACTAATCCTTTCATACTTTTGTTTTTTATTTCCTGCTCTCAGACCCTGCCAAGGAAGACTAAGGAACGAAGAGATATATGAGTATCACATAATCAACATAGAGATTTAGGAAAGAATGTGCAAATTTATCACCTTCCTCTAAGAAAGTACATGAGAAGATAGCCAAGAGATTCCAGGTCATCTCTCCTGCTCTGTTCTAGTAAGGCCAAATACAAAAAGAAAAATAATTAGACCTATAAAGTGATATTCTTCATTAACTAACAAATTACGAAGTTAAATAGTGTAATAAGAAACAAAGCAATACATACCGATACCAAGGTGGGTATTCATACTAGCATATCTTGCTGTCCCAGTCAAATTCTTATTCTCTCTGCAGTTCCATGACTAAATGTAACTATGAGGTTCTCCACAAAATTGAAAAAATAAAATGTACAGTAGTAATAGTAATAGAAGTAATTATAATAATAAAAAAAAAAATAATAATAAGTTTGTACACTTAGACAGTTTGGGGTTAATATATGCATACAATCACATCCACAAAATATAGAATCCTGTGTTTTACACTTCTATCAAAATGGCATCTTGCCTATCTTGAATAAAGCATTCTTGCCTAACTGTCATTTTCTTTTTGTGTTACTTTTCATAAAAATTTGTTTTCTTCAAAATTCTATGATATTTTAATTGCCCCATCAGTATATATACAAAGTAGATGTGACTGATAAATAGTAAAGTAGCAATTATGCAAGGAACCGGTGTTTCAAACAAGTGAGCAGTACAAAGGAAACATGTTTGTTGCTAATACAACATCATAAGTTTCATGGTTGGAACCAAAACAGGAACATGGGACTACTCGAAATACACAGGACCAAAATGTGGAAATAAGATAAAGATTGTTGAAAGCACATACGACCAATATGTGTTACACAAGTTGATCAATCAAATATGGGATTAAAATGACAGATCAAGTCCACCAGGTATCAGAAATATTTTTAAACCAAAGATAATGAGAGCATAAAGCATATATAATCATTCATCCCACCTATAAGGTATGTGTTGTTGAGTTGAATTGTCTCGATACTTTTTGGCCAGACCATAGTCTATCATGTAAACCTGCACCAAGAGGAGAAGGGGTGCTGACCTATAAGAACAACTTCTGAGGATTAATTTGACAACCAACAAACCTAATGTAAGTTATAAGCCAGAACCTGATTTGCTCGATTTGCTATTCCCATAAGAAAATTGTCTGGCTTAATATCACGGTGTAGAAATGATTTAGAATGAAGAAACTCTATACGATTGATCTGAAATATATAAAGAGGAAATGGTAAATAAATGTATAAATAACAAACATACTGTTTATAATTATATACATGAAAAAAAATGTTACACCAATTCAAAGAAGCTTTACCATTTGATCAGCAAGCATCAGAACAGATTTTAAAGAAAGTTTTCTGCTGCAAAAATTGAATAGATCTTCAAGACTAGGTCCAAGAAGATCTATGACTAGAACGTTATAATCTCCCTCCACCCCGAACCACCTCAAATTTGGAATTCCAGCTGCAATACGTAGAATTATAGTTATAACAGCAACTATAAGATAATGAAATACGTAATATCAGACAAATAACACAAGAAAGAAGAGAGAGTAAGCATTACTTCCTCCTTGCAGAATCCTATATATTTTTGATTCATACAACAACTGAGGATGCTTTGTCTTGATGTTTTCCTGGGATGCCAAAAAAATAAGGGTAATCCATAATGTTCATAAAATTGATTACTACTTGTGAACCCTAAAAATGATACACAAGACTTTTAATATTAAACAGATCACATAATAAATATCAAAAATTTGACATGAATATGGTGACTTGTAGACTGTAGTTAAATTATAACAATAAATATATGATGAATCGATGCCTTTACAGTTTCATACGAAAATAGTAGTATTATAAAAGCAGTACTCTACAATTAAAATATACAAAAAAAAGTGTACAATTACGTTCGAAAGGCAATGTAGCAAAAACACTTTCATGTTCCAAAGGCACAAGTATTCAAGCAAATTTAAGTTAAACGAAAAAAAATGCAAATTTACATCAACAATACCAAAATTACTTACAAAAAGTGTTACAAGAAAAAGGAGAGGCGGAGAGGTTTGAAAAGGAGACTCACCAGCTTAATTGCAACATTCTCATTAGTCTGATTATTAGTCCCTGCATATACATACATGCATAACACTCAATTATATCAAGATCATTCATATACAAATATACAATCAAATAGGAGAGACAGCGAGAGAGAGAGAGAGAGGAGGGAGAGAGAGATCTATCTCGGTTTGCCTCTCTCTCTCTCCCTCTCTCTGACAGCGAGAGAGAGAGAGAGAGGAGGGAGAGAGAGATAGGGGGGAGAGAGAGGGAGAGAGAGAGAGGCAAACCAAGATAGATCTCTCCAAAGGAGCCACTGCCAATCTTCTTGCCCAACCGAAACTTGTTGCCAACACGAGGTTCCATCACAACCCTACCGAGAATACAAGTATAGAGAGTTGAGAAATTAGAATTAGAAATTTCATTTATAGAGGGCAGGGCTGAGTTAAGAATGGAATGATTACAAATGTGACAAAGGCGTGCGTTAAAATTTTCACAATTTTAAGAATGAAAAATAGAAAATCAAACCAAAGATTTTGTCCATTTTTTTACGCGGATCACCGGTATATTCATTTCTTTTTTACCTGCATACCTAATAAATTATTTCTTTATTTAAAATTTAAAAAAAAATAAATAAGATGTTTTATCCTGTTTTTTTTAAAACAAGGTTTTAAAAAAAATTATTTTCTAAAATTAAAACTCTCGATAGAACTATTTAACCTTCTTATGGTTGCAATAATTTGATTATTTTATTTTATAATAGTTTCAGTGATATGAAGCAGAATGGTGTTTTTTATATTTTGAAATTAATTTCTGAAAAACATTTGTCAAATATTTTTTTTTAAAAATAAAAAATTTCACAATTTTAAGAATGAAAAATAGAAAATCAAACCAAAGATTTTGTCCATTTTTTTACGCGGATCACCGGTATATTCATTTAAAATATAATTATCTGGACACACCTTCTACAAGTAGTAAATCAAGGCGGTGATTTTGGATTATAATTTATGACGCGGAATTTAACTTAACGGAGACCGAGGATGCGAGTATGCTACCGACGCCGAAGCTTCTACTAAAATTCTTTTTTATTTTTTTGAAAAAGATATTTTTATTGTTAGAAACTTATAATTTGTTTATATTTCTATTAATGTGTAATATTAAAATTTTACAAAATTGAAAATTTATAGTAATATATATGACATATTTCTTATGGTTGGTACTATTACATTGGGAAGTCGGAAAACTATCTAATAATTTTTTTTATGTAAATATGTTTTATGCTATGTTCTGTAACATATTATTCAACATATGTTGTGTAATTTTTTGTTATGTTTTTAAATATATATTATATAATATATTTTCTCTCATATTCTGTATTATTATAATTTTACAGAACATTCTTTCAATATTTTTATAAATTTTTGAATATATATTATTATTATTCAATTCAAAATTTAATTAAAATAATTGATCGGGCGGGACAGGGTGTTAAAGGATCATTTCGATCTGAATTATTGTAATTTTCAAAATAAACCATTCTAAATGGGATTTTAAAAATGAAATCCAAACCAAACCAACCACATGACTAAAACCAAACCAATCCATAGTTGACCGATTGGTTCTGTTCCAAATTATGGTTTAAATTTTATTATTATTTTATTATTTTTATTTTAATTAAATAATTATAATTTGAATGAATGCATCACAAAACTTAAATAAAAGAAGTTAATATCATCAATAATATCCATAAATATTTAATATATATACATAAATTCGAATTAAGTACACTGACTACAGATTAAGTAGTTAATAATACATTCGAATTAATAATATAAGTAGTTAATAACTACGCTGATATGTAGTCAATAATACATTTGAATTAATAATATAAGTAGTTAATAACTACATTGACTACATATTAATAATATAGGCTAATCGATTTAAGTGACTACATATTAATAATATAGGCTAATCGATTTAAGTACATTGACTAAGATTAAGTACTCCCTCTCTTCCTTTATATAGGTTTATATAGGTCAGTGGACTTTTTATATGTAATTTTAGAAGTTTTGAACAGGTAGAATTGATATTTTTTTTAAAAAAATCAATAAAAATATGATATTTAAATTTTAATTCATAAAAAGAAAATTTGAAAAATTTTTAATTCCAGCTATACTATCAAAACATATAAAATTACGTGTAAAAAGTCAAACGACCTAATATAAAATAGTGGGAGTAGTTAACGCTTACATTGACGATCATGACAACAAAAGTTAAAAGTAGAAGGCGAATTTACTACTGGTGACTACAGATTGAAGAGTTCGCCCAGATGGGTGGCCAGGAGACAATGCCAGTTTGGGTAGAGAAACTGTGGTGACTCGTGACACTGATTTGAAGTTATATTGATGATGGAGCATATACGTTTTTTTTATTCTCTCCACGAAGTAGCAGCTCCCTCCTGTGTAAATCTTTAGATATAAAAAGGAAAAAAAACAAGTGATTTAGCAATTAATATAAGACTTTTTTTTTGAAAGTTTGTGCATGTAGAGCAATGTTGAGAACAAGTGAGTTTGTAAGAATAACTGGTGAATCCGAGTCATGGGTCACGAAAGTTGTCACTTGGTGTAGTTGGACAAATGAGGCGGGGCTCCAAAATCAAAGACTTAAGGATCGGAAGAAATGGGCTGTTAGAGGTGACATGTTTTTGAGATTAAATACTAACTTGAGGTTTTATGCCAAGAGCAGATACAATTTTTGCAAACTGACAACAATCTTTTATGGTATGGTTTGATTCGTTACAGTAGTAACAATAAGACGCGGAGCTGGGAGTAATGGGGGGAAAATTAATTGCAAGTGTTGGAAAGAGGTCTCCAGGTTTGAGTTTATGAGATGCTGGCCTCTAGAGATGGAACTAGCCAGGAATCAAGTATGCTTTTGTGCGTGTTTTATGTGACAATTCACACTTGCAGCTTGAAGCCAATGCTGTAAAGCTAACTTTTGAGGCACAATCCATTCGGCACCTGCAATTACAAATAAGTTGACATTAAAACCCAGAAATTCTCTAACAATGAAATATATATATAACCCTGCGAAATTCATAAACTATAGAATGACACCGAGCACCTCTTGAGAATTGCAAAATGTAATGCTTTCCGCCTATAAAAAGTGAAAAATTCCATTAATTAAATTAAGAAATAAAAAAGAAAAGATCAATTCAGCTAAAAGAGCAAGTTCATATAGTTATGACAAAGCAGATTACGTAAATCTCTTCAATTACAGCAGCACAATCTGCAAGATATCTTCGAATCAGATAACTCTTGCAGACTCGCGTAAGCTGGATGCCAGTAGCATCAAGCTCGATAACAGGCACATGCAAGAACAAGATTAGAGGTCATTGATTTATTGATAAATCTGAATCCATCAGCTTTATTATCATCAGAATGAATTTACTTATATTTTGTTCCATGTTCATGTCTTCACGATGATTAAATACTTTTTAACAATTGTAAGAGACCTATATAAATTGTAGACTGTCTTTCTATGCCGTTCATCATAAATTGTTTCGTTTTCATTTGTTATTTGGTCAATTATTCATTCTAACCGGTTCAGCATCAATATTTCAGAGAACTTGACAATATTTATACTACACAGTTGCGAAAACTGAGTTAACTTGCATAACTTAGGTGTGATTGTCTAACATTGTTTCCCATTTCTTAAAAACAAACGGTTTTCGAAGCTAAAACTAACAAGAGCAATGATCATCCATACAATCAAGTAAAATTTATGAGATTCTATAAATATAATAATTTCTTCCCACGGCACAAAACATGTTCTGTTTGCGAAAAAATGCCAAAGTAGAAAATTCAAACGTGCAAGAGGTCCTGAAGCCGCCGTTCCAATTCATCCAAGCGAGTACTCCAGTCAGGTCTAATCCGCAAGGGTTTGACATTGACATGAGTATTCGAAAGGGAAACGACATCGAGTTTCCCTTTCGAATCAGGGACAGGCAGGAGCTGTTGCTTCTTTTTCTTGTTATGTTTACGAACAGTGGCTCTCTGTAAAGCCCTCAATATATCAGAACCACTTGGCACTCGGTGCTGCTCTCCAGTTTCTTCTGATTTGAAATAAGAATTGCTATAACTCTCTTGGGTTTCTGTTGAAATTGTCATGCTTTCATCATCGCCATCGTCATCGCCATCTTCATAGTGGTTGTAATTATAATTGGTATTCTGACGGCGGGAACGACGTTGTTGAAATTTGGCAGAAACGAAGAAGATGCGAGTGGGTTTAGAACAAGTGATGTTATGAAGGGGGCGTGGTACGGGGACAATACTTGGACTCACTCCGCACACGGACATCTTCCGATTCTTATCTCTTTAATCCGTTTGATGCCCAAAAACAAGACCACATTCAGTATTTTAAATTTCTAATTATCTTATCAAAACCGATAATAAAATACCTTCGTTATACCCTATTATGTATAATGCTAAATAAAAATTTAATATTATTGCAGGATTAAAATAAATTTTAGAAATAAAATATAAAAACAAATAATAATAATAATATATAAAAATAAAAATATTATTAAAAGGAATAAAAGTGAATACAAATTAAAAAATGATTCTAAAAATAAAATATTAAAAACATAAATAACAAAAATATTTTCATTTATTACAAATATAATAATATAATCACACAAGCTATTAAGTAAAATTTTAAAAAATCATTAAAATAAAAAAAATATATAAATTTGGAAAATACAACAAAATATAAAAATGTAAAAATGTAAAATATGATCCGTACTTATTTACAAGTACCTTATTTAATAATATTAAAATAAAAAATTGTACTGCTTCTTGAAGAGAAAACGGCTATTGCGATTTGGAATATAGCTAAAATTATGTCCCAAATATAACTTACAATAGCGTTTAATTATTACTAGCTTTTATCCCGTGCGATGCACGGATGGATTTTTTTAATTTTTTAATATTTTTATTTTAATATTTTATAATGATTTAAATTTATTTGTATTTGTATAATAATAATTTAAATTTTATTTAATATTATATGTATATATTTTTATATAATTTATTTATATTTATAATTTAATATGATAATTTTTGTTTGTTTTGTATAGAGATGTATTTTACTTAGGAGATTAATGTGAGATATTTTAATTAGAAGATTAATATGAGATTGTTTTTTAGTTAGAAGATTAATATTTTAAAATTAGGCCCAACAATTAATCAACTATCCGGCCCAAATATTGACCGACTACCAAACTTTCAATGTTATCATAAATTTCAATGATATATTAAATTAAAATTATAGGATAAATTTTAATGATATATTAAATAAAAATTATAGGATAAGTAAGATTTGTAAAATAAAAATATAGAATATAATTTAAATATAATATAATATTATTCTATCTCCGATGAGTTGTATAAAAAGAGGTACGACTATATTCTTTTAAAATTATATTTTATTAAAATTCAACGGTTAAGATTGTTTCTATGGTTCACTTAAAATTGGACGGTCAAGATCTTTTTTATGGTTCACCTAGTACCAAACCAACCGACGACCAAAACTTTTAATCTTTCGGCTTTAATAATATAGTATAGATGACGCAAACTATTATGCGGCAAACAATATCTACGGTAAGTTTAGTATTTTATTAATTTAATTCTCACTCTAATAATAATTTATTAATTTATTTTCCAATTAATTTATTTGCGATAATTTTACTTTCCCGCTAATTGAAGTTATGACAGATTGTTTAAATATTTTGTCGTAAAGTATTAAGCGATAAAATTTTCTGTTACAAATGGAAATTATTTTATCTTTCCTTTAAATTTAGTGTCGATAAATTATGGATTCAGTGAGAGGGGATTTAATGAGTTTCTAGATCTCATTGGGGATGTATTTAGACCTGGCAATTCGGGTAAACGGTTCGGTTTCGGATCGGATTAATTTCGGATCGGATCACTTTTCGGTTATAATATATTTTTATTCGGTTCGGATCGGATCGGATTTGATTCGGTTCGGATCCAGTTTCGGTTTTGCATAAATTGAATCGGTTTCGGTTCGGATCGGTCCGATTTCGGTTTGGGTCAAAATCGGATTAAAATTCGGATGAATTTCGGATAAAAATCGGATTAAATTCGGTTCGGATATTTTAGGATTTCTTATTTTAAATTAGATTTTGTTTGGATTTAAAAGTTAAGTTCAGATTAATATTAAATTAATTTGAATTATCGTTGAATTTAAATAAAAATCATTAAGTTAGTTTGACAAATTATAGTTAAAATTTGATAAAATAATACTGAACAAAATAATTATCTCGATTAAGTAATATATTTCTTCATTTCAGACTTTGGTCAATATGATAAAAGAAATGTTCTCTAAATTCTGTAATATAACAATATTTTAAAAAAATCTTGATGTCCAAATAAAAATATAAATAAATTTTATATGTACATATATAATATACAATATTTATTTCTTATTAAAATATGAATTTATATTCACTTTTCTTTACTTTCTAGCAAATTCAAAATAAATGATATTCTTAATATTTAATATTTTATTTTAAAAACACATGTATTATATGTATGAATTATGTATAAGTGTATAATATATATATATATATATATATATATGAACCTAACGAATCATAAGATTGTATGTATGAAATACACTTAAATTCTATAATTTAGTTTGAGCCATATTTAGTTTGTATAATTTTTAGTTAGGATTTGATCGATTTCGGGTCATTATTGGATCTGTTATTTCGGATTATTTTCGGTTAAAATTCCGGTTCCAGGTCATTTTCGGATCGGATCAAATCGGTTTTCGGATCATTTTCGGATTTGATTATATTGAACCGATATCGGTTCGGATCGGATTATTTCGGATTCGGTTACACTTTCGGATTATCAAATTCGGATACAAAATCGGATTCGGTTCCCAACATTTCGGGTCGGTTCTTCGGGTCCAGACCCAATTTGCCAAGTCTAGATGTATTGCTTGAAGAGCATAAATTACATGCAAGTTTCCAGGAGATCAAGAAGATGCTTAAGGACTTAAACTTGGGATATCAGAAAATTCATGCATGCGAGAATGATTGTATGTTGTTTTATGGTGATGATAGTGACAAGAAAGAATGCATTATTTGTGGAACGAGTCGATATAAACTAGTAAGTGAAGGTAATACAAATAACATTCCTAGAAAGATCTTGAGATATTTTCCATTAAAATTACGACTACAACGATTTTATATGTCATCTCACACTGCTGAGAGTATGAGGTGGTACAAGACCAGGGAGGTGACTGAGGGTATTATAATGCATTCGGCGGACTGGGAAGAGTGGAAACAGTTTGATAGAAACTAACTAGATTTTTCATATGATATCCAGAATGTTAGACTTGGCCTTGTTACAGATGGTTTCTCTCCATACAACAAATCCTCACAGAATTACGGTGTATGGCCTATTATTATGGTTGTGTATAATCTTCCACCTTCTATGTGCATGTTAGGAATGAGAACTACATGAACTATACAGGGGGTAAATGTATGGTTTAAACTTTTTGAACTTCATCTAATTTGTTTTAATGGATGATGTGACGCCCTCCAAATCCGGGGTCTAGATTTGGGGGTCACCAATCAATCAACAATAAAATAATATAAATCAGGTGCGCATTGACCCCGCCAAAAACTAAGGATCGCTAACAGGTTATAGTATGAAATTAAGCAGCTGAAACTAAAAGTAAACCAAATCATTTATTACAAACTAGAAACTAAATCCAAAACTCAAATCCATAAGTTTAGATAAGTTTTAAGTCTAAATTCCTTTTATTACACATTCTTGTTAGGAATCTACATGTGATTTGATGATAACATTAATCTTAGAATCATAGAAATTTAGTTTGATGTAACTGATCAATTGATATGAAAGTTATAAATATCAATTGATCAGGAAACCATTTATCAGTTGAAGTGTTTATATGAATCAACTGATAATTTGGATTGTAGCATAGGTGTACTTAGTCTATTTCAATCGATAAGGTGTAAATCAATTGATATTTTGTTCATCAATTGATGTTGGAGTCGATTGATATAGATCATCAATTGATGTGTGAATTAAACTGTTAAATTGTAATTATGTGAAGACAAGAAATTACACAAGTGAAGGATGATCAATTGATATTGAAGCATCGATGGATATAAAGATCAATCGAAGAAGAACATCAGTTGATGGATTAAAAGATGGATCAATTGATATGCTTAACAGCAAACTATCAATTGAGTGTGACAACACACAGAAAGAATATCTGCTGAAGATCCAGAGAACAAAAGCACACCTATGGAAGACAGTCTAGAATGACTGTGAAGACTCAATCAGAAGCTGTCTTTTTAAACCTTTTTTTTAAAGAAATAGGTAGAAGAAAGGCAGGTAGAAACAATCCTAGATTAGGTATTGTAAAAGTACACTTGTGTTATATAAACAAGTGTAGCAGCATTTTTAGAAAAGAAGTTAGACAAATTCAAGAATCAACTGTTCAAGCTTGAGAGCACATTTGTAAGAACAGTTGATTCGTTTTCTAATCTTGTAAAAACGCAGTTAAGTTTCTTTTAACCTAGAAAATTTAGCAAAAATATACACTGATGGAGAAATCAATCCATCAGTAATTTTAAAACTCTTTGCTTAATTTACTCTTCAGTCTTAATTGTTCCAACATATTCTCACTAAGTCAAATCCTCAAGAACAAATATTATAACATACGAAAAAGTTTTAATATTTGTATTCAACCCCCCTTCTACAAATATTGACATTGTTCTTAAGGAATAATAATTAGTATCAGAGCAGGCTTTCAACATACAGAAAGTTTAAAGATCAAGAACAGTCAATATGGGCCAAAAAGATTCAGGTGTAAAGATTCCAATGTTGGAAAAGGATTAATACTTTCCATGGAAGGTAAAAATACATCTGCATCTTCTTTCTCTAGATCCTTCTTATGTTCACTGCATAGAGAAAGGTCCTCACATTCCCATGAAGCTAGTTACAGGAGTAAACCCAGATGGAACTCCTACAGTTGATAGACATATTCCAAAACTTATTTCTGAATTCACAGAAGAGGATGAAAAAGAAGTACTGAAATGTTAGTGTAGGTGCCCTAGAGGCAATATAATAGACATTTATGTCAATTGATTATTCAATAAACATATTTATTATGACTTTAATTACTGCGATATATTTGTTAGTATAATAAATGTCCTTAGAATCATGATACACATTGTATAGTTTAGTACATGACTTGAACTTGAGAATATATAATAGATCATATTCTTAAATGTCCCTAGTTGAGTATTATTATTATAGGACAATAATAATACATAAATAGACTAGTATGTTATTTGACTGATAACCACATCTCATTGGTTATAAGTATGAGGATACTAAAGTCAACACATAGGTACATACAGGAGTACATGGTACTGGACAGACCCACAGTGAGATTCTTCATGTTTAATAAAGTCATAAGAAAGACTCACAGTGATAATGGTATAATGATCCTCTGACTTGAGATCATTATATTTTTGTACGAGGATTAATATACTTTGACTACATTAAAAGTTACCTTTGACCGGATAATGATAAAAGTGGACATCGGGTATATCATGAGTCGTATGAGAAATATGAATGATAGATAAAAGATTTAACCCTCCTATAATTAGGAGAGATATTATTGGCCTCTTGATTGAGTGAGACTATAAAATGCATGGCCGTGCTCAAATAATGATTTGTTTTCATAGTCTACTCATGGATCAAGTAAACCCGGATTAAATGTTGCAGAGGATGACTAAATACATGCCTCGAATTTAATCTATAATATATATGGTTAAAGGGATTATATTACACGGAAACATTAATCATGAAAGGTTTTATCGAATCACGATTTAATTATTATTTAATTGGGTAGCAATGATGTATTACTAGATACCGCTCATTGTTTATAATTTTATTGGAGAATAAAATTATTGCTAATTAAATAATAGCCTATAGGGTCACACACATAGAGCACTTAAATGAATAGTTAATTTAAATTATAGATTTAAATTAATTGATGATTATTTAAATTTTATTATATTAATTAAGTGAGACTTAATTAATTGAAATAATAAAATTCGAATTTGAATTCTGCCCTTAATAATTAAGTATGACTTAGTTATTAATTAAATAATAGAAATTCGGTTTTATTATTTATTCTAAACCTACATGGGTTAGGTTTTGCTGATTGGGCCTCTTAACTAGCATTATAAATAGATAATGATAGGGTTAAGAGGGATGACGTTTTTGAGAAACAAAATCCCTAGAGGCAGCAGCAAGCACACAGCAGCAAGCACAGTAAGGCAGAAACAAATTCGAAATCATCAAAGGAGCTTGTACAATCCATTCCGTAATCAAGATCGTGGGACGTTCTTGAAGGTGCTCGTGTGGATACCATAGAGGTGTTTTCGAGAGGAAGACACAAGTCGTGAAAGCTAGGATCTCCGTTGAGTTCGTGTAAACCAAGACCAAACAAAGGTATGATTCCGTTTCACAATAATCAGTCTAGGCTTATACATGATCATGCGTTTAGGGTTCCGAATTTTTGTTATATTTACGTTTAATCCGCTGCGTTTTATGCCTCGGAACCCAACATGAAAGACAAGAAGACCATGAACATTCTGTTTAATGGTCTAGATAAAGATATGTTTGATAATGTGATAAACTGTACTTCATCAAAAGAAGTGTGGGACACTCTTCAAACTCTGTGTGAAGGAACTGAACAAGTTAGGAAAAACAAGATGCAACTCTTAATTCAAAAATATGAATCATTTCATTTTAAGAGTGGTGAAGCCATCAATGATACCTATAGCAGATTCTAAAAGTTGTTGAATGGTCTAAAGCTATATAGTAGGGTTTATGCAACAGAAGATACAAATCTCAAATTTCTAAGATCTCTTCCAAAGGAATGGAAGGCAATGACTGTCTCCATTAGACAATCTCAAGACTTCAAAGATTATACTCTAGAGAAACTATATGGTATTCTCAAAACATATGAACTGGAGATTCAACAAGATGAAGAGATTGAGAAGAATCAAAGAAAGGAGAAAACTGTGGCTTTGATGGTCAATGGGAATGAAGACAAGAAAGAAAAGAAAAATATTGGTTGTGTAGAAGAAGTCATGATGGTGGCTAATTGAAAGGAGATGTATAGACCTATATGTAACATAGGGTTATAACTCAACACAAGAACAGGACGTGTAAATAATATGAAGTTATCACCGGAATCAGGAAGACATGAAGACTTGGTAAAGACAAAGGATAAAGAAGAAATCTACAGACTTGAAGCATTAGCTCACTGGAAGAAGTTCATTAATATGTTCATGCCTCAGTGAAGAATAAAGGTTGAAGTATTCAAAGATGTGGAAGCAGTGAAGCAGTTGTCAAAGTACCAGAAAGATTCTAGTGATCCAAATCTGCAAGTTAGTCAAGCAATGAATTGCAGAGCACAAGTACAGGAATCGATAAGATAGAATATACGGCAAATACAAAGAATCAAAATATTAGATGGAATCTTGGAGTCTATTATAGATTACTGGAGGAATTTCATTCATATGTTCAGACTTCAGTGAAGGATAAAGTTCGAAGATGTTCAGGGTTTTAGATATGTTTATGGTTCAGCATAAGTGCCAGAGGATTCCAATGTACTTACAATCGAAGCACTTCTAATCAACAGGGAACAAAGTCAATTTTATTGTAAAGAAGATGTGAAGATCAAGATCGTGTTAGTCGTTTGTGAACCAGACCAGTTGCACCAAACGTCAGCACAAAAGAGATTGAGAATTGCATCTATGAATGGGAAGAATTGACTATTTACTGAAATGGGTAACAAGTGAAGTGGTATATGATGAAGCTCAGAATAAATCAAGGTCGAATTAACAAGGAAATATTTGTTTGACTTAGTTGCAGTGGAAGAAATTATATTAAGGGCTTCATAGGTTCGAAATTGGCTAAGTAAAGAAGATTACAGAAGATGTATCCAGAAGTCAACTTGGTCAATCAATTTCGTCTTATTCACCAATGTTAATAAAGCTATTTTTGTCTTTATTCACCTATGGTTAATAACCATCGGGTGAGTTAAGCAAATGAACAAAATTGGTGAATATTCAAAGGACTTTTGTTTTGTCCTATTAAGCCGATAGTTAATAACTATCGGAATAGGAAACAAAATCAATCTAGCCACTTCCCGATAGTTGTTAAAACTTGGATTAATTCTGATAGTTGCTAAAGCTGGAATAATTCCAATGGTTACTCAGCCTAAATTAATTGATTTTATTTCAGGAATTGTTTTAAGTCTCCAATGGTTATTCTACAGACTCATCGATACTTAAACAATTACTCAGTAAATTGTTCCCGATACTTAAGGATAAAAAGAAGTGAGAAGCAGCTCAGTTACTTGGACCACATGAAGCCACGTAGCTGTACTGAAAAAGTCTACACATAAAATGAAGCAGAGCCATTCATTTGGAGAGTCTTTAACAACACAACAAAAATATCCAGAGAGAGAGAAGACGAAGCCGGAGAGGAGAGAACACCAGAAAAATCTATACCTCCTCACCGGAGATGTATCAGTGGTCGGTTCCTTAATGAAAAATGTTCAGGGCCACTATATATCACTTTCTACGGTCTTAGTTTCCTTTGTACTAATCTAGAAATACTTGTATAGGAAATTGAGAGTTATATGTTTTTGTTAAGCAGCGAAGAACTTGTTCTTCGGACCGGATTTGTTGACCGGGTGTAGCAACCTCAGGGTTTATATTTATCAAACGATATATTCCCCGAATCTTGTGTTGTTTATTTTACTGCTGATTTTCTAGAACCGAAATGATTAATCCTAAACACAGAAAATTAGTAAGCAGCTCCGTAAACACTATTCACCTCAAGAACACGAGCCCACTAACCGAACTCTAAATTATTTATCCGCAAAAGATTCGAAAGAATTTTTTAATTTAGTGAGTATCGTATTCAACCCCCCTTCTACGATACTTCCGGGGCCTAACACTAATGATGCTGATGAAGAATCATCCAAGGGAAAAGGAAAGACCAGATGTGAGGAAAATGAAACATGCTCACATGATGATTTGGATGAAATTGATGAGCACCTTGCATTTTTGTCAAGGAAGTTTTCAAAGCTAAAATTCAAGAGGAATCCAAATGCTCAAAGGCCTGGATCCCAGTTTAGAAACAACAATCAAAATAAAAATTTGGTTGATAGATCTAAATTCAGATGTTTTAACTGTGGATTGGCTGGTCATTTCTCAAGTGAGTGCAGGAAGCCAAAGCAAGAAAAGGCAAAGACATATGAGGGTATTGATTATAAAAAGAAATACTTTGACCTTTTAAAACAGAAAGAAAAGGCTTTTGTCACTGAAGAGAAGGACTGGGCTGCTGAGGACAGTGATTCTGAAGAATATTTCAATCTAGCTCTAATGGCCAACCATGAGGATGAAGAAGCTAGTTCAGCATCCAATCAAGTACTAGCTACAAACTTTTCTGAGCTTTCAGCTGATGAATGCAATAGTACTATTAATGAAATGTCTAATGAATTGTACAATTTGCATGTCACTCTAAAATCTCTAAACAAAGAAAATCTCAAGTTAAAGAGCACCATCGATGCCTTAACTGAGAGGAATGTTTTTCTTGAAAATGAACTTGTCTGTTTAGAAAGATTTAAGCAGGAAAGAAAGGATGCTAGGAATGAACTAGTAAACAGTTTGAAAAGAGAAGAATTATTGAAAGAACAATTGGCTGATGAAATAGAAACCATTAGCAAATGGAATAGGTCTGCTAAAAATGCCAAACAAATTATTGATGTTCAGGGTGTAGATACTCTAGGAGATCTTCCCAAATCAATAGGCAAGCCATTGGCTGATACTTCAATGGATAAAGATTAATCGAACGCTAATCCCTCATCAACTGATAAGGATTATCAATCGATTGATGCTGAATCAATTGATAAGCATCCATCGACAAGTGAATCTTCAATGGCTAATAAAAAGAACAAATTTAGCACTCCTATCAAATTTGTTAAGGAAACCAAAAATCAAGTTGAGACTGAGAATGAGAAGGTTAACATAGGTAGCTTATCTAAGAATCAATTAAAAGCAAAACTAGAGAAGATTGCACCTGTGGAAACTACTCAATCTAAATCTGAGAAAAAGAAGAAGAATAGGAATGAGAAAGTAAGCATTAATAAGCACAACAATTACTCTCCTGATATGTATGCACCTAGAAAGGTTTGTGCTAAGTGTGGTAGTGTAAATCATTTGTCAATGCAATGCAAGAATGAAAAGAAGAATAAGTCTTCAAATGATTTAAATACACATGCTATGTCTTCAAATGTCATGCTTCTTAATCCTATGCTCATGAGTGCCATGTCTTCTAATATGGTTGCACCTAATGTTCATATGCCTTATGCACAAGTTCCATACATATATAATCCCTTCTTTGCATATCCTAATCTGAACATGCCAAGTATGCCATGGAACATGCCTAATATAAATGATGAAATTCATGGAAATTCTGCCATGAGTTCCAAGGTGTCAAAGCCCCAAAAGTCAACTCCCAAAGTTAAAGTGGATTTAAACCCACCAAAACAAACGGAACCTAAGTTGACAACAGGGGCTCAGGCTGCAACTAATAAAAGAGGACCCAAGGCAACTTGGGTACCAAAAACAACTTGATTATTTTATATGCGTGCAGGGAAACAGGAAAAAAATCTCTGGTATTTGGATAGTGGATGTTCAAGGCACATGACTGGAGATTTGTCCCTGCTCACAAAGTTTGTGGAAAAGGCTGGACTAGGAGTTACTTTTGGAGATGACAGCAAAGGTTTTACCCTGGGATATGGTTCAATTATAAAAGAAAATGTTATCATTGAAAATGTAGCACTAGTTGATGGATTGAAGCACAATCTACTCAGTATCAGTCAACTGTGTGATATTGGTAATGGTGTGTGGTTTACAACTGGATCATGCATCATAGCCAATAAAGAATCTGGTGATATTATCTTAACTGGAGAAAGGAAAGGAAATGTCTATGTGGCTGATTTTCTCTCTGTAAAGACAAATTCTATGACATGTCTACTAAGTAAAGCCAATACAGATGAAAGTTGGACTTGGCACAAGAAGCTAGCCCATTTGAATTTTAAGGCCATGAATCAATTGGTTAGGAGGAATTTGGTTAGAGGCATCCCACAGATGGAATTCACCAAGGATGGACTGTGTGATGCCTGTCAAAAAGGAAAACAAATAAAAGCATCATTCAAGTCAAAGTCTGAATCATCAATTGATAAGCCTCTGGAATTATTGCACATGGATTTATTTGGTCCAGTCAACATCATGTCAATTGCCAAAAAGAAATATGCCTTAGTAATTGTGGATGACTTCACAAGATTTTCATGGGTATATTTCTTATTCTCTAAGGATGAGGCAAGCAAATTAATTATCAACCATGTGAAGAATGTTGACAATGGCACTGAATGGAAGGTCAAGAAACTTAGAAGTGATAATGGTACTGAATTCAAGAATTCAACCATGAAAGAATTCTGTGAAGAAAAAGGTATCACTCATCATTTCTCTGCACCAAGGACTCCACAGCAAAATGGAGTGGTTGAAAGAAAAAATAGGACCTTGATTGAAGCTGCTAGAACTATGTTAGAAGAAGCTAAACTACCTACATACTTCTGGGCAGAAGCAATTAATACTGCTTGTTACATTCAAAATATTTCCATGGTCAATAAACTTCAAGGCAAAACACCACATCAATTGATGAAGAAAGACAAGAAACCAACAGTTAATTTTATTCATGTCTTTGGCTGTAAATGCTTTGTACTGAGAAATCAAGGTGAAAATCTAGGAAAATATGAAGCCAAAGCTGATGAAGCTATATTTGTTGGATATGGAATAACAACCAAAGCATACAGAGTCTACAACCTTAGATTACACATTGTTATGGAATCTATGCATGTAGTCTTTGATGACAAGAAAATTCAAGGGTTGCTTGATGAAGGACTTCATGATCTATTGCGTTTTGAAAATGAATCCTCAAGTAATATTGAAGATAGTGATGATGATGAGGAAATTACAAGTATACAAGTTCCTAGAATCCTCCCATCAATTGATGTCATTGCTTCAACAGATAACTTATCAGTTGACAATCATCAATCGACTGATAATACATCAATTGATAATCATTCGATGGATAACAACTCTGCTCAACAATCTTCAAATAGAGTGTCCATCACAGGGGGAGGGTTCTCAAATAGTCAATCACTTCACAGTGATCATAACACTTCCAATGATCATGAAGCATCATCTTCAAGGACAAACTTACCATCTCAAAGGAAATGGACAAAAAGTCATCCCTTTGAACTAATTATTGGAAATGCAAATGATGGTGTCAAAACTAGAAGTGCAACTCAAAATGAATGCTTGTATAGTAGCTTTCTGTCACAAGAAGAACCAAAAAGGATTGAAGAAGCCTTGAATGATCCTGATTGGATAAATGCTATGCAAGAAGAGTTGAATCAGTTTGAAAGAAACAAGGTGTGGAAGCTGATGCCTAAACCAAAGAACAAGTCTATCATTGGTACAAAATGGGTATTCATAAACAAAATGGATGAATCTGGTACAATGACAAGAAATAAGGCAAGATTAGTGGCAAAGGGCTATTCACAAGAAGAAGGCATAGATTTTGATGAAACATTTGCACCAGTTGCAAGGTTGGAAGCAATTAGAATCTTTTTAGCATTTGCTGCTCATGTAAATTTCAAAGTATATCAGATGGATGTAAAAAGTGCTTTTCTCAATGGAGAACTAGAAGAAGAAGTATATGTAGAACAACCTCCTGGTTTTATTGATCCTGTTCATCCTGGATTTGTATACTATCTTCTCAAGGCACTTTATGGATTAAAACAAGCACCTAGAGCCTGGTATGACACTTTGTCTAAATTCCTGATTGAGAATTACTTCACTAGAGGTACTGTTGATAAAACTCTCTTTCATAGAAATGTAAATGGCTCTATGATTCTTGTTCAAATCTATGTAGATGATATTATCTTTGGCTCAACTAATGAAAAACTTTGTAAAAAGTTTGCTAAGTTGATGCAGAGTGAATATGAAATGAGCATGATGGGAGAACTAACCTACTTTCTTGGCTTGCAAATCAAACAAGTTAAAGATGGTATTTTTATAAATCAAACCAAATATATTTCTAATTTATTAAAGAGATTTGATTTAAATGAATGTTCCTCTGCAAAAACTCCCATGGCCACTGTAACTAAACTTGAATTAAACACTAAGGAAGCAATAGTGGACATTTCAAGTTATAGAGGCATGGTTGGCTCATTACTTTATTTAACTGCAAGTAGGCCAGATATAATGTTTGCTACATGTTTTTGTGCTAGGTTTCAAGCTGATCCTAGAGAATCTCATTTGATTGCAATAAAAAGAATATTCAGATATCTCAAAGGAACTCCAAATATTGGAATTTGGTATCCTAGAGATTCTGGATTTGATCTAATTGGCTATTCAGATGCAGACTATGCAGGTTGCAGAATTGACAGAAAAAGTACAACAGGCTCCTGTCAATTTCTAGGAAATAAGCTTGTGTCATGGTTTAGCAAAAAGCAGAATTCGGTTTCTACATCTACTGCAGAGGCTGAGTACATTGCAGCTGGAAGTTGCTGTGCACAAATTTTATGGATGAGGAATCAACTACTTGACTATGGGTTCAACTTGAACAAGATTCCTATTTTCTGTGACAATACAAGTGCCATTGCTATAACAGAAAATCCTGTGCAACATTCCAGAACCAAGCATATTGACATAAGGTATCACTTCATTAGGGAACATGTAATGAATGGTACAGTTGAATTACATTTTTTCCCTAGTGAAAGACAACTTGCAGACATTTTTACCAAACCACTAGATGAATCTACTTTCAATAGATTGGTCTGTGATTTAGGTATGCTTAATTATATTTAATCCTTTAAATGTCTGACAAGTTATGTATTAATATTAATTTTAGCCATTGATTATGTTAAATTATTGATTCTTCAATAATCAACTGATAAATTTTTTTACATATCGATGGATATCTGAAGCTGTCGATAGATAAATATATCAATTGATGATATATTTGTTTATCGATGGATATCTGAAGCTGTCGACAGATAAATATATCAATTGATGATATATTTATTTATCGATGGATAAATGTACCTATCGATGGATAAGATTGCTATCAATTGAAGACCTGGAATTTGATTGGTCCATGTCATCAGTCGATCTGTACAAAATTTAGCCGTTGATTACTTATTTTATCAATTGATTAATACGTATATTCATGTATGTATAACAGTCGATTGCCAAAATAGGTAACTTTTACCTTTCATTTTCTTTTAACGGTCGATTAAGTTCTATTTTGAGTAAGAAATTGATTGAGAAATTAGTAAATATAAATAATGAGATTAAAACATTATTCATTCTTACTCACATTTTTACTAACAATTTCTCTAACTCTTTCTATCTCTCTCATTCTACGAACTTAATCACAACCCTCTGTCTCTCAGTACTCAACTCTTCTAATATCTTCAAAGCTTTTGTACTACTAATCTTCTACTCAAGGAAATGACATCTTCATCCAAGAAAATCTCTCAAGCAGGGTTATTCTACGAATTGAATAATTTTGTGGCCTGCACGGTTGTTGAAGAGGCTCCAAAGGAATTTCATCCATTGATGCAATTCCTGGGAAGTGGCAAGATACAGAAAGCATTGAAGGAAGCACCAACAATAATCTGCAATTTGGTGGAAGAATTTTGGTCCTCTGCAGAAGTTGCCGATGACTTCTCGAGCATCAAGTTCAACTGTAAAGGACAAGAGTACATTCTTACTACTTTAATTTTAAATGAATGTTTAGATTTTCCTGTTAATAATACTGATAATGTGCCTAGTGAATCAGATATTAGAAACATGCTTAGGGCTGTTAATTATGCAAATCCTGATATCAATTTAGGACAAGTTGTTGGTCCCTGATATTGTAGAAGGGGGGTTGAATACAATATCTGAAAATTAATCGCGGAATAATTTGGATTAAAAATATTATTTTAATTACTCGCGAAATATTAATTGGAATGAAATACTGTTCAAGTGAAAGATATAATTTTAACTTGATTAGTATTACAAAATTAATATTAAGAAAACAGTTATATAATTGATTAAAAGTTCTAGAACAAATTTGACATGAATTGTTCGTATTTAACAATTATATCCAAACTTAGCACAGAAATCTGTGAATATTACAATGCAGATAAATTACTGAATTTGATCTGATTTTTCTAACTCTTGGATTGAACAACTGAAAAGTGAAGAGCTGATCTCATATTTATAGAGATTTGAAATGACTGGTATGACCTTTATCAGCATAACTTAATTTAATGAAAATAAGTCTTGTATGACTTATTTAACACTTGTATGACTTATAAAAACCTGGGCAAGACTTATTTCTGGTCGGTATGACTTACTGAAGCTCGGTATGACCTTTTGAAAGTTCGGTATGACCTTTTTCTTCAAGAAAACTCGGTATGACTTATTCCACTTGCTCCAGCATGACCTTTTCAACAGCTGCTCGGTATGACTTATTCTGGTATGACTTTAGGTCGGCAGAAGCTCGGTATGACTTTTTCTTCTGCAGCTCGGTATGACTTATTTTCTGCAGCTCGGTATGACTTATTTTCTGACAGAATTCGGTATGACTTATTTTCTGCCAGAATTCGGTATGACTTATTTTTTTTAAAAAAAAATTCTTTTCTTTCTTTTCTTTTTTTTTATTTTATTAATAAGTCTTTTGAATTATATTACAAGTCATATTAAGTCATATCTTCTATAATAAATTAATTCTACTTAATTTAATTAGTTAATTTATAAATTAAATTAAATTCAACTTGAATTAATTTAATTAGATAAATTAAATAATTAATTAACTTTTGATAGTAGAATTAAAATACTATCTTTACTCGCATACCCGTGTTGTCGGTCTTGAAATCTTCCCGTCCTTTCTTTGTCTTCTGATCTTGAAACCTCTTGAACTAAATGAAGAATAAATATTATTTTAGTTGACACACAAATGTACTGTCTGGTTCATTTGTGTCATACTAATAAATATTCTCCATTTATTAACTTTTAACTTGAGGCCTTTTGTCATTTCCTTTTTGCTTCACTGTCTTCAATCTTCTTCTGGAATCTTCTGTAGTAACCACTTGAAATCTTCTATATCTTCTGTCTTCTATAGAAGTACTACCACAATATTATTTTCACTGACGCTTGATCATAACAATGAACTTCTTCCAGTGTTGAGTAGCAATCCCATAAAATTCTTCTGATACTTAGATCCTTTGTGATTAGTTGACTGTCTTCGATTTGATTCCATCCTCAGTATTTATTACTTACTACATTTTCTTACAGGAGTTGAGTTGTCATCTATTTATTACAAATAGGCCTAGTCATATGCCTTTCAATCTTCCCCTATTTGTTGTTAAACATTTAACACACAAATTCCTAGAGAATAACTCAACTAACAACTAAGAAAATAATATTACATTTAAAAACTGTAAGTAAATAAATTGTTCTCTGGATCATATAATAAATTTCCAGATTTCTTTGAGTAACTGAAATGAAAGATGTTTGTTCCTCTAGTACTGAACATATTATACAAGTAGTATTATCTTCATTTCTCTTCTTACCACTTTTCCTAAGATTCTCCAACTTCTGTCTTCACTTCTCTCCCAAGGTGAATTCATTCTTCCCTTACGTGAATTATCCAACCAATTTAATAGAGGTAACAACAGACATGGCATACATACAGCATTAAACCATCGCAAATATAAAAAATGCAAACTATGACATGTTATGCATTTTAAAAAATCCGGTTAATTCCTATATACAAGAATTTTCTAAAATCAAATGGATCCAATCCAAGCATGTTGTTATATACCCCCTTTTCAACAATGGAGTAATCCTCTTCTAGTAAAAGTCTTTGTTAAACAATTCTCTCATTTGGATCTTGTTCAACACTTTTCCCTTTTTGGATATGCTTCTCCCTTTTTGGATCTTGTTCAACAGTTCGAACTGTTCAACACTTCTCCCCCTTAGTTGAGTAATCCTCTTCAGAATCCTTAATAACAGAAGAAATTTCATCCCCCTTAGTTGAGTAACATTATAAATCTGTAATAGATAATTGGGAATGGGATTTGGTAATTGTGTTAGTGTGTGATTATACTTTGTGTTTCTCACAAGTGTTTCGCTCATATACTTTCTAAGTATTTCACTCATAGAATATATATTTTCACTCTTTCTCACTTGTGTTTCACTCTTTCCTCACAACACTGTTTCTCTCTCTCAGTACGGATGACACAATCGTTTGTACCTGCAAGAAAGATCACCATAGCCCCTTCAAGAGAGGTCACTGGTGGTGCAATGGGGTTTCGTAAATCCCCGTCCTCAATTGAATCTATAAAAACATTTTGACTTTGGAAAACTGAATTGCTTCAGGAATAGATTGAGTGAGTTGCTGATCATCTAAGATGATCTATTCCATTAGGAATCCAGATATGTTCCATCTGGGGAGGGAGACAAGGATCTATAATGTAGCAAATGATCCAAGTTTCCTCTTGATGCTTGTGAAGGCATGTTGATTCCGTCAGAATCATCAATTATTCTTCCTTCCTTGATATGGAAGTTTAGAAAAATTGTTTCCGTCAATTCATCCTTACACGACACTCTAGTTGCTCCCTCTTAGTCATTGTTGGTCCCTTTGAAAAGAAGACACTTTATGTGAGGTGAAAGAAATGTCAGATGAAATTGACTCTTTACAAGTAGCCTTGGCTGACAGGCTGAATTCAATAGACTCACTCTGTTGAGAGAATGAACCTAGTAACAGTTTTGCCTTTTCCAAGTCTGTATCCTTTTGAGAGAACACAGATGAGCTAACAGTTATCTCAGTTTATATATGAATCACCTTTCTGGAGACAGAGCTGTTGGATCACTCACATTACCAACCTTATCAAATGCAATCAAGGCATTGACTCCTTCATAATGAACAAATAGGTATTCTGTTTAATGGTTAGAGAGACGGAAGTGATAGTGTTTGTGTGTTTGGTTCTAAGATCTTGGTTAGAGATTGACCCCAATGATTAAGATCTAACTTTTAGAATCGATTGGATTATCAAGCTCATAGATCTTTCCTATTTCTCAAAAGAGACTGAGAATAATCAGCTTATATTTAGATATAAATAAAAATAAAAATAAAATAGATAAAAATTAAAATTAAAATAAATATGCCAAAATGTAAAACAAATAATACTATACATACTTATATATATATATATATATATATATATATATATATATATATATATATATATATATATATATATATAACTGATACCAATTGTTATAAACTAAAGATAATATTAAATATATTTACAGTAGTGATGCCAATAAAATAACAACTGTACAAAAATAAGGAAAATCTTTTTGAGTTTTCTTTTTCAATTTGTTTGTTTGTTTTTGAAATATTTTAAGGAATATATACAGTGTATTTAGAGTGCTTGCTTAAAATTAAATATGCAATTTAAAACATCATGCAATACTTAGTTCATGTTTAACATCCCTAACTCACTAACCAACTTAGAGAAAGTGGATTCATCAAGTGGTTTCGTGAAGATGTCGGCAATTTGATCTTCTGTGGGTACAAAATGTAACACCACAGTTCCATTCATGACATGCTCTCGGATAAAATGATACCTTATGTCTATGTGGTCCTTGAATGTTGTACAGGATTATTGGAAATTGCTATGGCACTTGTGTTATCGCAAAGTATTAGGATTTTAGATAGTGCAAGTCCATAATCATTCAGCTGATTCCTTATCCACAAGATCTGTGCACAACAACTACCTGCCGCAATATATTCTGTTTCGGCTGTCGAGGTAGATACTGAGTGTTGTTTCTTGCTGTACCAGGAAATCAACCGTTGTCCTAGAAACTGACAGCTTCCAGACGTACTTTTCCTGTCCATCCTGCATCCTGCATAATCTGAATCTGTATAGCCTATTAGTTCAAAACCTGTATCTTTAGGGTACCAAATTCCAAGATTCGGTGTACCCTTCAGATATCTAAAAATTCTTTTAACAGCTATAAGATGAGATTCTCTAGGATCAGTTTGAAACCTTGCACATAAGCATGTTGCAAACATTATATCGGGTCTACTAGCAGTTAGATATAATAATGAGCCTATCATACCTCTATAGCTTGTGATGTCCACCTTCTTACCAGTTTCATCTTTGTCAAGCTTTGTGGCTGTTGGCATAGGGGTTTTTGCCGGTGTAGAATCTTCTAGATTGTATTTCCTTAGAAGATCCCTTATGTACTTTGATTGGCAAATAAAAATCCCATCTTCCTTTTGCTTCACTTGCAATCCAAGGAAGAATGACAGCTCACCCATCATGCTCATCTCATATCTACTCTGCATTAACTTAGAAAATTTCTTGCACAGGATTTCGTTAGTAGAACCAAATATAATATCGTCAACATAAACTTGGACGAATATCATATTTTTATTATGTAATTTGTAAAAGAGAGTTTTGTCTATGACACCTCTAGTAAAACCGTTTTCAAGTAAAAATATAGAGAGAGTGTCATACCATGTCCTCGGTGCTTGCTTGAGTCCATAGAGAGCTTTGAATAGAAAATACACAAAATCAGCAAACTTTGGATTTTCAAAGCCAGGGGGCTGCTCCACATATACTTCCTCTTCTAACTCTCCATTCAGAAATGCATTCTTCACATCCATTTGATAAACTTTGAAATTAGAATGTGCTGCGAATGCCAGAAATATCCTGATGGCTTCAAGTCTTGCAACTGGTGCGTAGGTCTCATCATAATCAATTCCCTCTTCCTGAGAGTAACCCTTAGCAACCAGTCTGGCCTTGTTCCTTGTAACAATGCCATCACCGTCTAACTTGTTCCTGTATACCCATTTCGTGCCAATAACAGATCTATCTTTAGGCCTGGGTACCAGTGTCCATACTTCTTGCCTTTCGAACTGATTGAGTTCTTCTTGCATGGCAAGAACCCAATCTTGATCAGTTAGAGCATCTTCAATTTTCTTTGGTTCTTCTTGAGATAGAAAAACCGAAAATAAACATTCATTTGAAGTTGCACTTCTGGTTCTAACACCAACATCTGGATCACCTATGATCAATTCAAAAGGATGATCTTTGCTCCATATCCTTTCCTTTGGTAGGTTTGATCTTGATGATTCGCCTCTATATTCATTGTGATGTTGTGTTGTGTCAGTTGATCCTTCAACTCCCCCTGAGTTGCTACCAGGTTGTCTTGTTGATCCACCACTGGTATTAGTAGTATCTCCAGTGTTTCCATTGTTTCCACCACTATTACCTGGATCATTACCATCATTGTTGTCATCATCATTTCCTGTTGCAACCTCAGGCTCTTCTTCATTATCCGAATCTGAGTCTGGATGATTGTCAAATTTTAATGACTCAGAAGGATCTTCAGTTTGGATGCTCGGGAGTTTAGTGTCATCAAAAGTAACGTTGACACTTTCTTTTACTTGGTGCTGATCAATTATGTACACCCTATATGCTCTTTTTGAGTAGCCGATAAAAATTGCTTCATGTGCCTTGGCCTCGAATTTGCCACGATGTTCATCTCCATCTTTTAACACAAAACATTTGGCTCCAAATACATGAAAGTACTTGAGTGTTGGTTTCTTGCCAGCCATTAATTCATAGGGAGTCTTCATATGTTCTTTATTGATTAAAGTTCGATTCTGGGTATAACATGTTGTGTTTACTGCTTCAGCCCAGAAGTAGATAGGCAACCTTGATTCACTTAACATTGTTCTTGCAGCTTCAATCAGGGTTCGATTCTTCCTTTCTACTACTCCATTCTGTTGCGGAGTTCTTGGCGCTGAGAATTGTCTTGTTATCCCTTTGTCTGAGCAGAAGCTATTCAGAATTTCATTCTTGAATTCTGTTCCATTATCTGATCTGATTGCCCGGACAGGTAGCTTTGAATCTAACTCAATCAACTTTACATGATCAATCACCAATTGTGGAGTTTCATCCTTAGAGTTCAAGAATAAAACCCACGAGTACTTTGTGAAGTCATCTACAATCACTAAGGCATATCTTTTCCTTGACATTGACAGAATATTGACTGGACCAAAGAAATCCATATGTAGCAGTTGCAGTGGTTCAGTAATATTAGTAGAGTCTATGCCTTTGTGAGTTGCTTTTTTTGACTTCCTTTTTTGACATGCCTCGCACAAACCTTCTTGTGAGAATTCCATCGGAGGCAGTCCTCTCACCAAATCCCTCTTGACTAGAGAGTTCATTGTTTTGAAGTTCAGGTGTGAGAGCTTCTTGTGCCATAGCCAACTTTCTTCTGTTGAAGCTTTTGAATAAAAACAGTTTGCTTCAGCTTCAGTTCCCGAGTTGAAATCAGCTACGTACAAGTTTCCTTTCCTTACTCCACGCAAGGCTAGTCTGTCTTCTTTAGAATGAGCTATTAAACACTTCTCCTTGATAAAGTTTACTTTGTAACCTCTATCACAGAATTGACTGACGCTGAGTAGATTGTGCTTAAGTCCTTCCACCAAAGAGACGTTTTCAATGATAACATTTCCAGTATTTAACTTGCCATATCCCGTAGTCATTCCTTTGCTGTTATCTCCAAAGGTGACAATTGGGCCAACTCTCTCAACCACGTCTGATAGCAGGGCTCTATCTCCGGTCATATGCCTTGACGATCCGCTGTCCAGGATCCATACAATCCGGTTTACCTGTTTAACTCCCTGCAAATATCAAACGGATTAGATCATCTTCGGAGCCCAAAATTGATTGGGCCCGGCATACTTAAAGAATTGACCTTTGTCAGCTTTGACAACAGATCCTCTTCGAACAACAGCTGCATCCTCCTTGACTGTACTTACTTTCCTATAAATAGTCTTAACAACTTTTTGTTTAGACTTAGGAATATATTTTTCCTTCTTGAAAGGTGAAGGAATAGCAGTCTTGGATTTAGCAAATTTATTATTGATGTATTGTCTCGGTGTCATGTTCTTTTTTTTAGCAGTCATGCGTTTGAAATAAGCAGTCATAGCATTAAAAGCACATAACATACAATTTAACATACCACAAGGTTTATGGCATACATCAATAGCAGGCATGTTATTCACAGCAGTAGGAGTTTTAACAATTTCTACTTTAACTTTCTCAGCAGTTTTAAAGTTCTCAGTAGAATGACATTTATTGTTACTATCCCTACTTCTAACAAACTTATTGCTAGGTCTGTTCAAATTATTCTTTAAGTTCTTAGCACCTATACCAGGTTTGTGGAAATCAGAAGTTCCCACAACTTTCACTGGTGTCTTAGGTGTAGCTTTCTCTTTTTGGACATTTACTCCTTTTATGTCCCTTGCTTGTTCTCCTCTTTTCTTCTCTTCCTCTTGATCCTCTAATTGCATCTCATAAGCGATCAGTATAGAGCTCTCGAGGATGGGTTCAGCTACAGGTATAATGAAAAGAGGTTTGCGTGTGTCTTTAACAACAAGAGGAATACCCCTTTCTTCAGCGCTTTGCTTGAATGGGGTAATGTTGCTTGGCTTTCCTACAGATTCATTGTACTCGAAGCCTATTCCAACTTTTCTGTTTATTACCTATTGGTCAACTAGGTTCTTTATAATATACGAGGAATTTTTATATGCTAGACACCTTTTCTTTTCTTCCTCTATCTGGTTTCTGAGGTAGGTCTCAACTTCAACATAACAACTGACTCTATTGACTTGAAAAGCTAAGTCCTCAGTTAATTTCTTAGTCAACTTGTCACTGTTTCGTTTTAACTGTTTTAAGACTTCGAGCTCATCAACTAGATCTTATTTTAGAGTCTTAGTTGCTTAACCTTACTTCTTTCACCCTCTAGTTCTTTACCTATTAAATTAAACATTTTAGGGCAATAAGGATTTACCTCTATTCCTTTTTGATTATTAGGAGACCTTGATTCTTCGGATGAAGCCATAAGAGCAAGATTTCCCAGCTCTTCCCCATCACTATCATCTGAGTCATCCCAGCTTTTTCCCTTTGCCAGATAGTGTTGGGTTCCGAGGCATAAAACGCAGCGGATAAACGTAAAAATAACAAAAAAAAATCGGAACCCTAACGCAGGATCATGTATAAGACTTGACGGATTATGGTAAACAGAATCATACCTATTCTTGTCCTGACTTTCACGAACTCAACGGAGATCCTTGCTATCACGATTTTGTGTCTTCCTCTCGAAAGCACCTCTATGGTATCCACACGAGCACCTTCAAGAACGTCTCACGATCTTGATCACGGGATGGATGTACTAGCCTCCTTTGATGAATTCGAATGACTGCCTTTGCTGCCTCCTTGCTCTGCCTCTAGGGTTTTATCATATAAAACGTACCATTCATTTAACCTATCATTATCTATTTATAATGATTGGTTAATGGGCCTTTTCAGCAAAACCTAACCCATGTAGGCATAGGATTAAATAATAAAACATGCTTTTATTATTTAATTAATAACTAAGTCACACTTAATTATTATTGGCAGAAACACAATTATTCAAATTCGAATTTATATTATTTTAATTAATTAAGTCTCACTTAATTAATATAATAAAATTCAAATAATCATCAATTAATTTAAATCTATAATTTAAATTAACTATTCCACTAGTTGCTCTATGTGTGTGACCCTATAGGCTATTATTTAATTAGCAATAATTTTATTCTCCAATAAAATTATAAACAATGAGCGGTATCTAGTAATACATCATTGCTATCCAATTAAACAATAATTAAATCGTGATTTGATAAAACCTTTCATGATTAATGTTTCCGTGTAATATAATCCCTTTAACCAAATATATTATAGATTAAACTCGAGGCATGTGTTTAGTCATCCTCTTCAACATTTAATCCGGGTTTACTTGATCCATGAGTAGACTATGGAAAAACAAATCATTATTTGAGCACGGCCATGCATTTTATAGTCTCACTCAATCAAGAGGCCAATAATATCTCTCCTAATTATAGGAGGGTTAAATCCTTTATCTATCATTCATATTTCTCATACGACTCATGATATACCCGATGTCCACTTTTATCATCACCCGGTCAAAGGTAACTTTTAATGTAGTCAGAGTATATTAATCCTCGTATAGAAATATAATGATCTCAAGTCAGAGGATCATTACACCATTATCACTGTGAGTCTTTCTTATGACTTTATTAAACATGAAGAATCTCACTGTGGGTCTGTCCAGTACCATGTACTCCTACATGTACCTATGCATTGACTTTAGTATCCCCATACTTATAACCAATGAGATATGGTTATCTGTCAAACAACATACTAGTCTATTTATGTATTATTATTGTCCTATAATAATAATACTCGACTAGGGACATTTAAGAATATGATATATTATATAATCTCAAGTTCAAGTCATGTACTTAAACTATATAACGTGTATCATGATTCTAAGGACATTTATTATGCTAACAAATATATCGCAGTAATTAAAGTCATAATAAATACGTTTATTGAATAATCAAATGACATAAAGGTTTATTAAAGGAAACATTGTATTGCCTCTAGGGCACCTACACTAACAATCTCCCACTTGCACTAGAGCCAATCACCCATGTATCTAATACCCATGGAACTAGTGTGACCGTCGTGCTTCTTCTGCGATAAGCCTTTGGTCAGTGGGTCTGCAATGTTATCATTTGTGTGCACTTTACATATGTGTATGTCACCCCTTTCATTAATCTCTCGAATGAGGTGATATCTCCTGAGTATGTGTTTGGTTCGGGAGTGAGTTCTAGGTTCTTTAGCCTGTGCAATGGCTCCATTATTATCGCAGTATAGATCAATGGGATCTGCGATCGATGGAACCACTCCCAAATCATTAATGAATTTTCGAATCCAAACAGCTTCCTTAGCCGCTTCACAAGCTGCAATGTACTCAGCCTCCATTGTAGAATCAACTACTGTTTCTTGCTTTGAACTCTTCCAACTTACAGCACCTCCGTTTAGACAAAACACAAAACCAGACTGTGATACAGTATCATCCCTGTCTGTTTGGAAACTTGCATCGGTGTAACCTTTTACAACCAGTTTCTCCTCTCCTCCATACACCAAGAATGAATCTTTAGTCCTTTTCAAGTACTTTAGAATATTCTTGACAGCCGTCCAGTGACCTTCACCTGGATTAGATTGGTATCTGCTCGTCATGCTTAAAGCATACGAAACATCTGGGCGAGTACATACCATTGCATACATGATGGATCCAATTGCTGAGGCATATGGAACCTTACTCATGCGGTCCTTGTCATCCAATGATTTCGGACACTGATCTTTAGAGATCGTTATCCCTTGAGATACGGGGACATATCCCCTTATTGCATTTTGCATACCAAAACGATGCAAAACCTTATCGATGTATGTACTCTGACTTAGACCGATCATCCTTCTAGATCTATCCCTATAGATCCTCATTCCCAGAATGTAGGATGCATCTCCTAAGTCTTTCATAGAGAAGTTGCTCCCTAACCAAGTCTTAACACCCTTGAGAAAAGGTATGTCATTCCCCATTAGTAGTATGTCATCAACATATAGTACTATGAATGCCACATGGCTCCCACTAACCTTCTTGTAAACACAAGGTTCATCTTCGTTTTGAACAAATCCATACTCTTTGACTGTTTCATCAAAACGAATATTCCATCTCCTAGATGCTTGCTTCAATCCATAAATGGATCGACGTAATTTACATACCTTGCTAACATTCCTTGGATCGACAAAACCTTCAGGTTGTGTCATGTACACATCCTCATCAAGGGTTCCATTAAGGAAAGCTGTTTTGACATCCAGTTGCCAGATTTCATAATCATGGAATGCTGCAATAGCAAGCAAAATCCTTATGGATTTGACCATAGCCACTGGTGAGAAAGTTTCATCATAGTCAATACCATGAATTTGTTTGAAACCTTTTGCAACCAGCCTTGCTTTATAGGTCTGAACATTTCCATCCATGTCAGTTTTCTTCTTGAAAACCCACTTGCACCCTATGGGTTTTACCCCTTCAGGTGGATCAACCAAAGTCCATACTTGGTTTTCATACATGGAATCCATCTCGGATTTCGTGGCTTCTAGCCATCTCTTAGAGTCTGGACTGATCATAGCATCTTGGTATGTGAGAGGCTCATCTTCATCTATGAGCATCAAATCACCACATTGAGTCAAGAGAAATCCATATCTCTCTGGCTCATGGCGAATTCTACCAGTTCTACGAACAACCTGTGTTTGTTGAGCATTATAATTATCCTGCTCTTGTTCCACTTCAGGTTCAATGCTATTTTGTGGTTCTCGATCTTCATCGAGATCTATAGTTCTCCCACTGTTTCTTTTGGAAATAAAATCTCTTTCCATGAAAACAGCATCTCGAGCAATAAACACTTTCTGCTCAGAGGGACTATAAAAATAATACGCCTTTGTTTCTTTAGGGTATCCCACAAAATTGCACTCTTCAGATTTAGGTCCAAGCTTGTCAGATACTTGACGTTTCACAAACGCCTTGCATCCCCAAACTTTCATAAAGCTCATGCTTGACCGTTTCTCCTCCCATATCTCATATGGAGTCTTTTGAACCTTCTTAGTAGGAACACGGTTAAGTGTGAAAGCCGCTGTTTCTAGAGCGTAACCCCAGAAACTAATTGGAAGATCTGCATGACTCATCATCGATCGCACCATGTCCAACAAGGTGCGATTTCTCCTCTCTGAAACTCCATTCCATTGAGGTGTACCTGGCGGAGTGAGTTGTGATACAATACCACACTCCTTTAAATAATCTTTAAATTCAGTGCTCAAGTATTCTCCTCCACGATCAGATCATAAGATTTTAATACTTGCACCTCCGCCAATTTGCTTCTCTACTTCAGCCTTGTATTCTTTGAACTTTTCAAAAGAATCGGATTTATTCTTCATAAGATATACATATCCATATCTACTGAAATCATCAGTAAATGTTATGAAGTAGTAGTAGCCTCCTCTAGCCATCACACGCATTGGGCCACATACATCACTATGTATTAGCTCCAAACGTTCAGTGGCCCTTTGACCCTTACCAGTGAAAGGGGCTTTAGTCATTTTACCAAGCAAACAAGATTCGCATTCTTGGTATGATTCAAAATCAAACTTATCCAAATGTCCATCCTTATGTAATTTGGATATACGTTTCTCATTTATATGGCCTAGACGACAATGCCAGAGGTATGTTTGATTTGAGTCATTAACTTTAAGTCGTTTGTTTTCTATATTACAGACAGGATTATCTAAGTCAAGAACATATAAACCATTAAACAAACGCGCAACACCATAGGTTAAATCATTCAAAGCAAAAGAGCAACTGTTGTCCTTTATTGTAAACGAAAAACCTTTCTTGTCCAAACAAGAAACAGAAATAATGTTTCTGCGAATTGCAGGCACGTAATAACAATTCTCCAGTTCTAAAACTAGCCCAGAGGGCAAAGATAAATAATAGGTTCCTACAGCTAAAGCAGCAACTCTTGCTCCGTTGCCAACTCGTAGGTCCATTTCTCCTTTAGCCAATGTCCTACTTCTCTGCATTTCCTGCACATTTATACAAATGTGAGAAGCACATCCGGTATCCAATACCCAAGATGTAGAAATAGACAGATTGACTTCTATAACATATATACCTGAATTAGAAGCTTGCTCAGCCCTCTTCTTCTTCAGATCCTCCAAGTAAACTGAACAGTTTCTCTTCCAGTGACCAGTTTTCTTACAGTAGTGACATTCACCCTTAGCGACCCCACCTTTAGGCTTTAAAGCCTGTTTAGGACCTGACTTTGGCTTGGGTGTAGAATCAAAACCTGTCTTCTTCTTACCCTTCCACTTGCCTTTCCCTTTGGCCTTACCTTTGTTGCCCACCATCAGTATGGGAGCGGGTTCAGCCGTCTTCATGTTGGTCTCATATGTTCTCAACATAGCCAACAATTCAGTAGGTGTTTTGTCAAATTCATTCATATTGTAGTTCATAACAAACTGAGTGAATTTGTTGTTCAAAGAATTCAAGATTAGGTCAATACCAGTTTCCGGACCAATCGGGAAACCCAAAGTATCAAGATACTCAATGTAACCAATCATCTTCAGAACATGTGGGCCAACTGGTTCACTTGCCCCTTGTTTGCAGTTAAAGAGTGACTTGCTCGTGTTGAACCTTTCTTGACGAGTTTGACTTGCAAACATACTTTGCAAGTGCTCATTGATAGTATATGCATCCATATGCACATGTTGTCTTTGAAGCTCAGCACTCATAGTTGCCAACATAAGACATGCAACATCAGTTGCATCATTCTCATCCTTTGTGTGGGCCGCTCGTTCCTCAACAGTAGCGCCCTCAGGAAGGGGACCTGCCGGAGGAATATCAATGACATGAAGCTTGCGCTCCTGCCTGAGGACAATCCTCAAATTCCTCTGCCAGTCTAGGAAGTTGTTTCCTCCTGTCAGCTTATCCTTCTCAAGGACAGATCGTACGGATAGTGTGTTTGTGTTGTTTGTCATTATTCGGTATCTACAATGATAAAAGCACAAAATAAACATTAGATTGTCTGAGTTATTTATTATGTTCAAATGATTATGATACATTCATAATATATCTCCCACTATTTTTATCAAATCAATAGCCCTTACTATTAATTTGGAAAGTATATCCCATAATTCTTTCTAGTGAGCCAAGATCCATATTTCGTCATGTCTTAAGTCAACCACTGGAAGTCCTTAAGAATGATTATTTAGGTAGACAACATTTGTCAATTATATCATATATAATTCTTGGATAGTTTGGTGAGCAACGATTGATCTTATCTATCTAATAGATTTTTAACCAAACTCTATGCTTCTAAGTTCATAATGGTTGAATATAACCGTTTACTTTCACCTTATTATGACGACTTAGTTAAGTTTGACCCAATGATACAACGGCCGAATATAACCGTTTATATTCGTCGCATCTCACCACGATAGATAGGAGTCCCCTGCCACTGACAGTCATTCCCCTAATCGATCTAGGATTCGATGAGTGTTCATTCATTGGAAAGCATCCGATTAAAACTTAATATTTTGTTAAGGGGTTTAGAAAATTTACGACGATCATGATCACATCATGAAGAGATCCTCAATTTTTCCTTGAACCAAATATTTCAAATTGACATCTTAAATTGTTCATTTCCCAGGTAGATGGAGGATACCAGTGGTCACACTTAAAACCCATCAGCCTTACGAATACGCATATCCGCTTTTGACAGAAGATCCCAGTTTTAGATATCAAAAAATTCATATTTAATTCCGTGTTTTAAAATCCATATTTCATAAACACAAGAATCTCATGATCGTTCGTTTGTTAATTTTTAAAATCTTAAATCGTTAAAGATTTTATCTTGTTTAGCATGGCAAGCATGGCATGGGTGACGTATCTAATACATGCATACATCATTAATCTAATTAAAACATGCATCTTCTACTCTACACATACATTCATACATCAATATGTAAAGTGCAGTATGTAAACGTGCTTGGTTATGGCCCCTTTCCTATGTGATCCTTTCGAGCTAATGAAAGGATCAAAGTCAATCTATGGTGGTGAAATATAAATACAATTACATGTCTTCATTCTTCTTGTATCCATGGGTTCTTGCTCCTCTTCTTGGATCATCCTTCAATCTTCAAGTACATTACATGGAATAATTGAATACAACCTATACTAATGTACTTACATAAGAAAACTCGAGTTACATTCGAGGTTAAACAATTACAAGAATGAAGAAAACGACATGCAAGTCGTATTTATAAAACCAAAACCAAAACCATTAATCTAGGGGTCTAAGGGCCATAACCAGCACCATGCTCAAGTACACAAAATAAAATATTGCGGGGGTCCGGGGGCGGCAGCCCCTGGGCGGGGGTTCGGGGGCGGCAGCCCCCGGGCGGGGTCTGGGGGCGGCAGCCCCCAGCTGGGGTCGAGCTGCCAGGTCAGCTTGGAAATTTTTTATTTTCGAAGACCAGTCCTATTCAGAAATCATCAATTTCTGAACTACAGATCATATCTGTTGGCCTTTTTCCCCACTGCAATTTATACAGTCCATCAGAGTTTACTGCTAAACTCTGATCAGCACAGTCCATCAGAGTTTACTGCTAAACTCTGATCAGCACAATCCATCAGTGTTTACTGCTAAACTCTGATCAGAGACCATCGGAGTTTGTTAAACTCTGACCATGCTCTATACTCTGACCTGACCATCAGAGTTTATTAAACTCTGAGCGAGTCCATCAGAGTTTGTTAAACTCTGACACAGTCCATCAGAGTTTACTACTAAACTCTGATCAGACCATCAGAGTTTATTAAACTCTGAGCGAGTCCATCAGAGTTTGTTAAACTCTGACCCAGCCCCAATTTCACAAACTCTGATCAGACACTGAATATACATTCTCTGACAGTTACATATTGGCAGAAGCATAGCAGTCTCATAACAGGCATGTATGCATCAAATACATAAAACACGTAACCAAATCAGTCCCTTATACACGTAGCTCTGATGCCATTGTTGGGTTCCGAGGCATAAAACGCAGCGGATAAACGTAAAAATAACAAAAAAAATCGGAACCCTAACGCAGGATCATGTATAAGACTTGACGGATTATGGTAAACAGAATCATACCTATTCTTGTCCTGACTTTCACGAACTCAACGGAGATCCTTGCTATCACGATTTTGTGTCTTCCTCTCGAAAGCACCTCTATGGTATCCACACGAGCACCTTCAAGAACGTCTCACGATCTTGATCACGGGATGGATGTACTAGCCTCCTTTGATGAATTCGAATGACTGCCTTTGCTGCCTCCTTGCTCTGCCTCTAGGGTTTTATCATATAAAACGTACCATTCATTTAACCTATCATTATCTATTTATAATGATTGGTTAATGGGCCTTTTCAGCAAAACCTAACCCATGTAGGCATAGGATTAAATAATAAAACATGCTTTTATTATTTAATTAATAACTAAGTCACACTTAATTATTATTGGCAGAAACACAATTATTCAAATTCGAATTTATATTATTTTAATTAATTAAGTCTCACTTAATTAATATAATAAAATTCAAATAATCATCAATTAATTTAAATCTATAATTTAAATTAACTATTCCACTAGTTGCTCTATGTGTGTGACCCTATAGGCTATTATTTAATTAGCAATAATTTTATTCTCCAATAAAATTATAAACAATGAGCGGTATCTAGTAATACATCATTGCTATCCAATTAAACAATAATTAAATCGTGATTTGATAAAACCTTTCATGATTAATGTTTCCGTGTAATATAATCCCTTTAACCAAATATATTATAGATTAAACTCGAGGCATGTGTTTAGTCATCCTCTTCAACATTTAATCCGGGTTTACTTGATCCATGAGTAGACTATGGAAAAACAAATCATTATTTGAGCACGGCCATGCATTTTATAGTCTCACTCAATCAAGAGGCCAATAATATCTCTCCTAATTATAGGAGGGTTAAATCCTTTATCTATCATTCATATTTCTCATACGACTCATGATATACCCGATGTCCACTTTTATCATCACCCGGTCAAAGGTAACTTTTAATGTAGTCAGAGTATATTAATCCTCGTATAGAAATATAATGATCTCAAGTCAGAGGATCATTACACCATTATCACTGTGAGTCTTTCTTATGACTTTATTAAACATGAAGAATCTCACTGTGGGTCTGTCCAGTACCATGTACTCCTACATGTACCTATGCATTGACTTTAGTATCCCCATACTTATAACCAATGAGATATGGTTATCTGTCAAACAACATACTAGTCTATTTATGTATTATTATTGTCCTATAATAATAATACTCGACTAGGGACATTTAAGAATATGATATATTATATAATCTCAAGTTCAAGTCATGTACTTAAACTATATAACGTGTATCATGATTCTAAGGACATTTATTATGCTAACAAATATATCGCAGTAATTAAAGTCATAATAAATACGTTTATTGAATAATCAAATGACATAAAGGTTTATTAAAGGAAACATTGTATTGCCTCTAGGGCACCTACACTAACAGATAGGACTTTCCTTGATGCTTTTGCAAAAGTGCATCGTACTTTTCCTTGAGCTCTTCGTAAGACTCTCTCTTCTTCCCTTGCTTAGGCTTCTTGCACTCCGTTGCAAAGTGGCCTAGCTCATTGCAGTTGAAGCAACGAAACTTGCTTCTGTCCACTAAGTCGGTCTTATAGCCGCTCTTTGATTCAGCTGTTGAAGACCCTCCTCTTTGGAATCTCCCAAAATTTGATTTAACTTTATAGGAGGGATTTCTCTGAAATCTCATGTTGCCAAACTTCCTGGCAACCAAAGCTAGAGACTCATCTTCTAGCTGATCTAGTTCTTCCAGATAGTAGAATTCACCACCTTCTTGTTTATCTGAAGTATGTCCAATTTCTGGAACAACATACTCCAGTGAAGGTACAGCAGCCTTCATTTCCATCTTCTGTGGTGCTTCCACTAACAGTGCTTTGGAGGAACTCTGAACCTTGCCTCTCCCATACATCTCTCTCGTCTGGATCTGTTCCAGCTCATATGTCTTCAATACTCCGTAGAGTCTTTTTAGGGTTACCTCCTTCATGTCCCTAGACTCACGGATTGCTGCGATCCTATGCTCCAGATGCTCGGGTAGGGTTAGCAAAAACTTCCTGTTGATCTCCTGATTATGATAATACTTCTCATTCATGTTGAGCTCGTTTATCAGTTTGTTCAATCTCTGAAACACCTCAGAGATACCCTCACCAGGGTTGGACCTAAACTGCTCGTACTGGGAGATCAGGATTTCGAGTCTATTCTCTTTGACTTCCTCAGTCCCCTCGTTGATAATCTCTATTGTATCCCAAATCTGTTTTGCATTTCTACAATTGACTACTTGATTGTACATGACGTAGTCTAGAGATTCAATCAATATCAGTTTGAGATTGTTGTCCAGGGACACAGCTTCCTTTTCTTCAATTGTATAGTCAGATAGACTTTTTGGAAACTGTCTGTGAGGAATTACGACCCCATCTACTATATGTTCGAGAATAACTGATATAGGGGGTTCAACACCATTGGCCAAAATATTTGCATACTTGGGATTTGCAATCCCGATAAACAGTAGCATTTTATGTTTCCACAAATTGTAGTGTTCTCTGTCGAACTGTGGAATTTTGATACTGGTCACTTTCTGGGTACTCATCTTTAATAAGATTAAAAATTAAGTGTTTCAAAATATATTTTAATTTTTAACTTAAAACAATATTTGATCAAAAATAATTTTTCGAAAGAAAAAAAAATTATTTCGAATAAAAAATTATTTCGTATTTAAAATAATTTTTGAGATATGTATGAGTTCGCGGAATTTGATTTGGATCTGATATGAAAATATCAACCAGCTCTGATACCAATTGTTGGTCCCTGATATTGTAGAAGGGGGGTTGAATACAATATCTGAAAATTAATCGCGGAGTAATTTGGATTAAAAAAATTATTTTAATTACTCGCGAAATATTAATTGGAATGAAATACTGTTCAAGTGAAAGATATAATTTTAACTTGATTAGTATTACAAAATTAATATTAAGAAAACAGTTATATAATTGATTAAAAGTTCTAGAACAAATTTGACATGAATTGTTCGTATTTAACAATTATATCCAAACTCAGCACATAAATCTGTGAATATTACAATGCAGATAAATTACTGAATTTGATCTGATTTTTCTAACTCTTGGATTGAACAACTGAAAAGTGAAGAGCTGATCTCATATTTACAGAGATTTGAAATGACTGGTATGACCTTTATCAGCATGACTTAATTTAATGAAAATAAGTCTTGTATGACTTATTTAACACTTGTATGACTTATAAAAACCTGAGCAAGCCTTATTTCTGGTCGGTATGACTTACTGAAGCTCGGTATGACCTTTTGAAAGTTCGGTATGACCTTTTTCTTCAAGAAAACTCGGTATGACTTATTCCACTTGCTCCAGCATGACCTTTTGAACAGCTGCTCGGTATGACTTATTCTGGTATGACTTTAGGTCAGCAGAAGCTCGGTATGACTTTTTCTTCTGCAGCTCGGTATGACTTATTTTCTGCAGCTCGGTATGACTTATTTTCTGCCAGAATTCGGTATGACTTATTTTCTGCCAGAATTCGGTATGACTTATTTTTTTAAAAAAAATTTCTTTTCTTTCTTTTCTTTCTTTTATTTTATTAATAAGTCTTTTGAATTATATTACAAGTCATATTAAGTCATATCTTCTATAATAAGTTAATTCTACTTAATTTAATTAGTTAATTTATAAATTAAATTAAATTCAACTTGAATTAATTTAATTAGATAAATTAAATAATTAATTAACTTTTGATAGTAGAATTAAAATACTATCTTTACTCGCATACCCGTGCTGTCGGTCTTGAAATCTTCCCGTCCTTTCTTTGTCTTCTGATCTTGAAACCTCTTGAACTAAATGAAGAATAAATATTATTTTAGTTGACACACAAATGTACTGTCTGGTTCATTTGTGTCATACTAATAAATATTCTCCATTTATTAACTTTTAACTTGAGGCCTTTTGTCATTTCTTTTTTGCTTCACTATCTTCAATCTTCTTCTGGAATCTTCTGTAGTAACCACTTGAAATCTTCTATATCTTCTGTCTTTTATAGAAGTACTACCACAATATTATTTTCACTGACGCTTGATCATAACAATGAACTTCTTCCAGTGTTGAGTAGCAATCCCATAAAATTCTTCTGATACTTAGATCCTTTGTGATTAGTTGACTGTCTTCGATTTGATTCCATCCTCAGTATTTATTACTTACTACATTTTCTTACAGGAGTTGAGTTGTCATCTATTTATTACAAATAGGCCTAGTCATATGCCTTTCACATGTAGTTAGAAAACACCTTAGGAGAGAATGGTCTTATTTATTTGATGCAATAATAAAATGCCTTAGTGGTAAAATTAGTAATTTTGATGCCATAACTTCAAGCGTGCAACAGATAGCATATAGTGTTTTGTTTGATGAATATCATGAATTTTCTTCTATATTGTTATCTGAAATTGCTGCTAAGTTTGGAAAGAAGCATGATAGATCTAATCATATATAATATGCTAGATTTATCATGATTATAATTAACCACTTGGTCAAAGAAATTGAGTTTTGCAGGGAAACTGAAACCCTTGAGTGCTGGACTCAAAACAAAAGGGTCTTTAAAGACCTGGTAAGGATCAATCTTCACAGCAATGTGGAATTGATCTATCCCCCTTTTGTTCATGTATTTGTCTCTACTTTAAACTCTTCCCAACCTAATTCTTCTTTGCCTTCTGTGACTATGGAGGGTGGTAGTAATGACCCCAACCCTCCTGCCCAAGTCACATAACCAATCTCTAAATCCAAATCTAAGAAACCATCCTCAACAGGTTCCCAAAAACCTGCTGTTGTAAAAACAAAGAAAAGAAAATCAAATGTTTTGGTAGATAGACTAGAGGAGGATTTAGGTGGTGAGGGAACTGGGGAACATCAAAGAACCCAGAAGGATAAGGAGAGTGAGGGTGTGCAACCTCAGCCAAGCCACTCCACAGTCTCCTAAAAGACTGTGGATGTAAATATGGAAAACACCACATTCCTATTGTCATCCTCTCAAAAGGATGACAGCATTGAAAATAGCCCACAACCAGGGGCACAGAACAAAGTTGGGGACACAAAGTCCAAACCATTAACCCCATATAAGAGGAGAGGAAAGAAAGTCACCTTTGCACTTGGGGAATCACACACTGCAAAACCACATGAAACTGTGGTGGAGCCTTCACAAAGTCTGTTTGATGCATCTCATATAAATGATGAGATGCAGCCCCATTCTCTTTCAATTCCTATCTCTTCTATTCTTCTTTCCCCATCTCAAACTTCTTCAGAATTTTTTTTGATAGATTATCGAACATTTTCAGATTCTCCTTCTTTGTTTTTCAAGGAGAAGCCAACACTCTCTCCTAAATCTTCTTCTCAGAATTTTCAGGATTCTATTTCCAATATCATTTCAAACATAACTTCACAAATTATCTCAACTATTTCTTCTCCATCAATTGATGTTCCTTCATCAATTGATATTCAGCCATCGACTGATAAGCCATCGATCGATACTCAAGATCAATCGATGGGTATGCATCAATCGATGGATGTCCCAAACACCACTTCAACTAATATTGTCAATACATCAATTGATGATCAATCAATTGATGTTGCCCAAACACTCTTAGGAATGTGTGAGTTGAGTGAGAGGCAGGATTGTAACCTGGCAAAAGGAGAGGAAGTGAGCAAAAACATTCCTATTTCTTCTAGGGATGAGAGTGAAACACTTGAGGGCCCCACCTTAGAAGGTGCACAACAAATAAGTGAGGGAGAGGTGAGATTCCAGGATGAGATCCTGATGCAAAATAGAGAGATGAGTGAGAGTGATAAAACAATTCTTCAATTTGCACAAGAATTGGAAAATGATCTGATGGCAGAAGAAGAAGAGGAAGGAGTAAAGCAGATAGGGGGAGCCTATGATGCAGAAGCTAGTGGGAGTGGAGTTCTTAAGGACCTTGAAGAAGAAATAGATGCTGGTGAATTGGATCCAAGGAATTTCATTCATCCTGATCCTCAATATCAAGGGTTGGCAACTTCAAGTAACAGGACTGCAGAACAACTTTTGGGAATTGAGCATACAGAACAAAGGACCAGGAATCTAAAGGAAAGCATTGCCAATACAACAGACACTTGTTATATGGCACCTGAAGAGTTGGAGAGTGATTCTGATGAGGAACCATGGATGAGCACTATTGATGGTTCCTTAGAAGCTGCTGAAATTGAAATTCTGTCTCAATACAGAAGAGCAATGGTGGAAGAAGAAATTGCAGATCCTGCACAAAGAAGAATTGCTCACTACATGAGGGACACAATGAAGATCCAAAAGATGACAGTTACAGGAGTAAGAAGGGAACTGGAGATCATCAAGAACTCTATCTCCACAACCAAGGATACAATAGATAGAAGATTGGATGAAAAGTTACCGTTCAACACCATGAATAACATCAAGGACAAGCTTTTCAAGGAATCCAAGAATTTTGAATCTTTGGAGACAAGAGTAGGGTCTCTAGAGAAGAAAATGGATGATATCCTCAGAAGTCAAAATCTACATTCTTCCATTCTTCAAAGGATTCTTGACAGACTTCCACCACCCTCTTTATTTGATGATAACAAAAAGGGGGAGAATACAAAGAAGAAAGATGATGATGGTGGTGATGGCAAAGGCAGTGGTAACATAGGTGGATCTGGAAAGGACAAGTCCAGTGGTATTGGCAGTTCTGCACACAGAAGAGATAAAAGCAGAAGTAACAGGGACAATCAATCTTCAAAGAGAACTAAGTCATCTAATTCTCCAAAAGATGACTTAGAACAGAAAAAGAGAGAATTCAAGAAGTTTGATGATCTTGAAGCTAGGAGAATTTCTAGGGAGAAAGAAACTCAATCAATGATTGAGAGGGAGAAGAAAAGAATTGAAGATCTAAGGAGAAGCACTGAGTTAGTAACAGAGGCAGTAGAAAAAGGAGACTTGGATGAGTTCATTGCTCAAACAAGAAAAATAAATGAAGATGCACAAAAGGCTGCCAAGGAAAGCAACTCAGATGCTGAAGCCTTTTTGTCAGTTGATCAAGAAGCCCTTAAAGAGAAGAAAAAGGGAAAAGCCATAATGATTGAAGAAGAGAAGAAGAGAAAAGAGCCAGTTGGCCAGAAGCTTCTTCAAGAAGCCATTTCAACAGGATTGTCAGATGCTGTAAAAAGGGAAAAAGAAAATGAGGAGATAGCAAGGCAAATGGAATTGGAATGGAAAATGGAGGAACAATTAATAGACCAACCACTGAGGAAAAAGAGAAAAGTTTCAATGGCCAAGAAAAGGCCAGGGCCTACTCAAGAAATAGTGGTTCAGAAAAATCTCCAGGGTCAACAAGAAGAAATCAAGGAGGAAGTCACAATTGAAGGATACAATTTGAAGGGAATACCAGTAATCAATGAAAAGGGATTAATTGGAGTAAGGACTCACCCTGTAACCTCTAACCATGAAGAATCAATGAGGTTGGAGTATGAAAATGGAGTAAAAATCCTCTACTCATTAAAGATGATAATGAAGCAAAGCTACAATGTTTTAAAGACTATTCTTCCTTTACTCAACAGAAAGTACAAACTCAACATAACAATTGCTCAGGAAATTCAACAGCAAATTTCAAGGTTAAGGAGATCCAAGGCAGAAGCTGAACCTGATTCACCTCTGAAGATATGGAAGTCACAGGTCAAAAAGGTAGTGTTGGAGCCAAAGTATGCCATGATTTTTACAGATACAGAGGGCAACACAAAGTTCTTTGATATCTGCAAATATCTGGACAAAATCACAGATGAAGAAATACACTATCTTATGAGGCAACTTGGAGAAACTGACAGAGATGAAGCAATCTTGAGAAGTTCTTTCATGAGGCAACTAAAGGAAAATGCAGAGAAGGGAAGGAAGAGGAAATAAGTAAATTATGAAGACACTGAAGCTGCTTGCAGGAGTTATCTATCAATATGGTACTTCCAAAACTAATGTGCCAATTAAATTTCTTGATTTTATCTAAATGTAAATTTTTAAAAGTTTTTTTTTATCATCAAGTAGATTTATGCCTGTAAATAACACAGACACAAATAGGGGGAGATTGTTAGGAATCTACATGTGATTTGATGATAACATTAATCATAGAATCATAGAAATTTAGTTTGATGTAACTGATCAATTGATATGAAAGTTATAAATATCAATTGATCAGGAAACCATTTATCAGTTGAAGTGTTTATATGAATCAACTGATAATTTGGATTGTAGCATAGGTATACTTAGTCTATTTCAATCGATAAGGTGTAAATCAATTGATATTTTGTTCATCAATTGATGTTGGAGTCGATTGATATAGATCATCAATTGATGTGTGAATTAAACTGTTAAATTATAATTATGTGAAGACAGGAAATTACACAAGTGAAGGATGATCAATTGATATTGAAGCATCGATGGATATAAAGATCAATCGAAGAAGAACATCAGTTGATGGATTAAAAGATGGATCAATTGATATGCTTAACAGCAAACTATCAATTGAGTGTGACAACACACAGAAAGAATATCTGTTGAAGATTCAGAGAACAAAAGCACACCTATGGAAGACAGTCTAGAATGACTGTGAAGACTCAATCAATAGCTGTCTTTTTAAACCTTTTTTTTTAAAGAAATAGGTAGAAGAAAGGTAGGTAGAAACAATCCTAGATTAGGTATTGTAAAAGTACACTTGTGTTATATAAACAAGTGTAGCAACATTTTTAGAAAAGAAGTTAGACAAATTCAAGAATCAACTGTTCAAGCTTGAGAGCACATTTGTAAGAACAGTTGATTCGTTTTCTAATCTTGTAAAAACGCAGCTAGGTTTCTTTTAACCTAGAAAATTGAGCAAAAATATACACTGATGGAGAAATCAATCCATCAGTAATTTTAAAACTCTTTGCTTAATTTACTCTTCAGTCTTAAATTGTTCCAACATATTCTCACTAAGTCAAATCCTCAAGAACAAATATTATAACATACGAAAAAGTTTTAATATTTGTATTCAACCCCCCTTCTACAAATATTGACATTGTTCTTAAGGAATAACAATTCTATCTACAGCAAAACTGTAAACAACTAAATACCTGGGAAGCCCGAGAAGCGAGTCACCCTAACACCTGAGGCTCTCTATGCCCGCTAGAGCTACCGATGTGACTCATACTGGATATCTGGCAGAATTTAATAAAAAGCAAGAGTGAGACAAAGAAATGCTCAGCAAATATATGAACAATAGAAATAAAATCAGAATTAAAAAAATCTGTATCGCGAACGGAATATAAAATAGTTTATTATAAAAATTGAACAGTAAATAAATCACAGTTTATCTCAAACTGAAACAATGCAGTATGTCATCAAAATGAATCAACTGCAGAATCACAATATATAATAGCCACACAGGCAATATGGATTGGATAATCAACACACACCCCTATTGCCCCCTGATCAGGTTCAAAAACAATAGGACTAGTTATGCCACACCACATAATCTAGATTTCAGTTAGGTACCATAGGCAAGTAATATTAGCCTATAAGAGGATGAAATGGTTACCATATCCCCTTAAATATGCTGGACTAGTCCCACTACTAGTCTCTTACGCCAATTATATCACACTGCTGGACCAGGGTCTGTTACTGGCCTCTTACACTAAAATCCAATCCAATAGAGCAACCCCAAATAAATAAAGGTATGCTTAGTTTTAAATACAGGTCATATCCCCATTATTTACTACGATAACACCAGATATGACGTGTTTATTATAATCAACTTTCAATATTCAGAGTACGAATAACAAGTAACTCTGATGCACAGAATAAAACAAGAATCATAAATAGTTCTGAACAATAACTATTTATCATGATATGAATAAATGAAAATATAAACAACAGTGTTTAAGATGATCAAGGAAGAAATACTTGCCTGATATCGAAGTTGTCCTAAAGTTGGAATGGGACGACTACACTGCTCGTCTATCTACTACCTCGCTCGTATCTACAGATACAATATTCTAATTTAGATTCTAGTGTCTACCCATGTGTTCTATCAATAACGAACACCAAATAATAATTAATAAACAAATAGCATTAATCAACAGGCAAATTGGCACATAGTTCATATAACATGTAAGACTCACTAATTACAGATCAGACAATTAATTAATAGTAGACTCTAAAATATTATGTGAGTCAAAGTGGATCATTATTATCCACTCCGAATAATTATTGGATCCCTAAAATATTTTATAAAATATTAATCCGGGTTTATATAAATTTAGAAATCTTTATTTTTGTCACTATGCATATAATCAACTTTCTGTTTATAATCATTTTATAATTGAACTTGTAGAATTTAGAACCCTGCAAAATGTTTCTCGTACATGCCTAATTGTTTTGTGCCTCAAACATTAAATCCACTTCTAGTAAATAGTGCACATTAACCCATCATTTGCCAACACCTCTGCTTACCTGGAGATCATACCAGATGTAAAAATTCAACACTTAGCATTGTGTAGACAATAAATTGATCAATGTCTGAGAAATGATTCTTTTGACATTCTTTTCCTAACCTTGAAATAGATTAGCAGGTACAGAGTGGAAGACACATGTGTGTTAAATAATATTATATTAAGTTTACTTTAGCAGTTTCTGCCTTGAACAAAAGCCAATTAAAATATGTGTGAATATTATACACATTTAATTGGAGGTGAAACTTTAAATCCTACAAAATTTGCAGTTATACCAGCAACCTGATGATACAACAAATTTCATGAAATCAATAGAAGATAATTCATTCATGCTTCCACTGAACGGAGTCTATGCATAGTTTCATGAGATCGAAATAGAAACATGAAAGATTCAATTCATTCATTCATTTTTAATTATATTTAAATAATATTTAATTAATTAAATTAATTGATTAAAATAAGTTAACCAATTAATTTAGATTAATTACATTATTATCTAAATAAATTAAAATAATTGAATTAAATCAATTTTTGAAATAAAATTAATTTTAGAAGACGAAGTTGATTGTTACTCTAAAAACACTATAACCAACCATGAAGCTGCTAACAGGAAACTAGCCATACACACCAGCATACAAACACATATTCGTGAACAAAAATAAAACACAGATCATGTAAACTAAGCAAATTGTAATGTTCACAATGATTGTTAAAAGAATTGCTATATATATTAAACACATAAGTGGAGGAAGCAGGGTTGACTATGCACCCAATGTAGACAGTACATTAGAATAACAAGTCAACCAGAGTTACGAGATGTAAAGTTTTTAGCACCGGAATGCAAACCCCTTAAAGATCGACTAGAATTATTTACTAGCATCATCAGTCCTAGTTAGCAGGTCTATCATATAGGAAGTACAAACATACACCATCTTCATTTAATGAGAAGCACATCCCCTTGTCATTTTAAATTCACAAACCCCAATTAAACTTGCCAGCACACACAATTTGATCATATTTGCCATGCTTTTTGCAGAACAGAAAACATATATAATAAAATTAAAATATACATTCACAGCAAAGTAGCAGTTTAAAGATTTGCAGACACAGTACATGCTTTGTTCTAGATAAATAGACAATGCAGGCATGTACATATATATGTGCAGCTAGCAAATAACACTTATATGGCATGTAAGAGTATGTATATATTCAGGAAATACATGAACTTGGCATTATGAGCAAAATTTCAACATTTTAGAGGTTCAACTGAATTTCACAAATGACAACAGACATGCTATAACACCTCTGCCAAACTTTTAGAATAAGAGATCTGTTACTTACTAATTTCTTACTACTGAATGAGCATTTAAGTACAGTTCAATTGTTTATTATGCAAACATTTATTTATGTCACAAGATAGTTTCAATTTGGTACTAATTTATATGGTAGAGATTATGTTCATGCCTTAACTAGTTCCATATGCAATAATGAAGCAGATAGCCACATAGATTTTTAATAAGGCAAACAGATTATGATGACCTTCATTGTAGCTTCAAATATAGCAACATACTTTCTTGATTAGTCAAGAATGGATAGCTAACATACTTAAAAAAAATTAGCAGCCTAAATTTAAGACACGGACATTACAGACTAGTCAACTGCCTATAATTTTAGAAACTATACTATTACGACTCTAATGCAAGTCTAAAGTCATGCAACAGAAAATTTTACCACCGAATATTTAAAACTCCACACATAGTATTTTGGTTAGTCTAAAGTAAATATTTTTGGAGTCATTTGATATTTTAACTGATCACCTATAATTTTATCTCTAAACTAAATACACAGTTCATAATCTGGAAAAAATTTCTTGCACATGGTTTTTCTACTACTTTCATGTATCTTTTTACCATAATATTTTTGGTGCACTTTTCATGTTGATTAATAATATATCAATAAAATACATAAAATTTAATGCTTTTGCACCTATCCTTATTTTCAATGTCCCAATACATATCAACCTATGTCATCTAATGGAGAATGCACGATCGAATAGAAATGATTCTGAGAACAAGGGACAAAAATAAGCTTATCCACCTGAGTAATTAGTTAAAGATCCTGAAAGAACAAAACTTAACTAGAGCTTCAAACTATCTTAAACTCCAAAAATGACTATACAACTAAAGTCATTAGACTTGATCCAAAAAATTTTAAAAACCAAAACAAGGTACCAAGCAAATTCAATCAAAAGCAGCAACAAAGTTTCCGATTAGAAATCAAGAATCCGACGACAGACAAAATTGCCCCAAAACATGAGTAAAACTCGAAACTAAAGATACCCACAAACTACTAGCATCATACACAAGCTACACATGATATCCATACCAAGAAACAAGCTTCAGAATAAATATTCCGGCCAAAAATGAAGTACCTCAGCCATGGATTCCGATGAACCGAAATCAAACACCAAACTCAAAACTAAGAACACCCAAATGCTGCTAGAAATAAATACTACAGATACATGCTATCAACATCAAGAACCAACCCATGTAAATCTTTATCCGATTAAAACAAGGTCACCGGTCAAAAATCCGATTAATCCACATCTGGTCATAAAAATTAAAATTAAAACCAGTAACATGTTCTCCACGTAATCAGGAATCTAGTCATATCATCAATTAACATAAGCAATTAACAGAAAATTACGAATTAAAACTAAAGCAAACCCAGTTAAATATGAAATCAAGTTCAAAAGATTTTGGATTGAAATCGATACTCTAATCACGTAGTACGCGAAACAATCTTCGATTTGACTACCCACATGCGAGAAACGGAGCCCGGAATCACCTTCGATTTGCTTCTTGATTCTCAAAAGCTTCAAACCCTAATTTCCCTAATTCTCCCAAACTAGCTGCTGCGTTTTCTATTTTTTAGTAAATCTAAATTTTTATTAATTTTCGAAATATTTATATTTTTGAAAAAATTTGGGGCTCTAATTTGATTAAAAGATAAACTACTCCATAATTAAAATAAAAAGCCTAAAAATAATATTTATGGAATAAAATATAAAAATAAATATTTTCGAAATAATACAATATATATATATATCAAAATTCCCCAAAAATTATGAATGTTTCAAAAATAATAAAATAAATTTATTTTGAGGATTTTATCATTTCTATAGAAATAAAAGAACAAAAAAAACAAGGTCTCTTGTCTGGGTCCGATAATTATAAATAAAAATAATCTTATTCTAATAAAACAAAAATTACAGCACAGTAGAATAAAATATTTTAGGCTACACATAAGTCACATAACACATAACAGGTAATTTTTCTATTTATTAAAAATCCAAACACAAATAATTGTATTAATAATAAACTAAAATACAATAAATTATAATAAAAGCATATTTAAATATTATAAGATATACGTAATTTTTCCGGGCGTTACAGATGAACTGTCTTCTTTGGTAGCTTGTGTTAACTTGTATTGTTTATCAAGTAGTGCGGAAATAAAGCAAACACACAAATTAAACTTTCAATCTAATTGTATTAGAATGAATTTGCTACAATTTGAGATTCTTGGTTTGAATCTCAACTTCTTGTTCTTGAAAGATACAAGGAGTGAATACTTAGAAAATATTCAACTTGTTAATAACTTGTGAAGCTATGCATTGGCTATATAGGTAACATGTCTCATTGGCACATGCTTTCACAAGTTAGTTAGTTAAAACTAGAAATAGACAAAAGATGCTTTACATTTGAATACTATATATTTTTAGATAACACTTTCTTTTGACAACACATCACATTTGCATTCTACTCTTTTGTCTCTGTCTTGTTCTTCTTTCAAGCTTCTTGTAGACTTGTTTCTATCTTCACAGGTTTGATTGATCCTGATCATAATAGAGCTTCAAATCACTAGTCTTATTCTTCTGCAAATCTCTTTGAATTTAGCTTCTTCAATCAATCGAGTACTCATATAACACCCCCAAATCCGGGGTCAGGGATCTGGTCATCACGTGAAATTCTTCAATATAAAATTACCTGTTTAATAATATTTAAACTACCTGTAGACATTCAATATCTGAAATCTACATCTACGACCCCAATTACCAAGATCTTTTAGGTTATAGTTCTAGAAACAAGAATTCAAAAATCAAATATCAATTGTTATAGACCTTGATAAATCATACCAAATCACGCTTGTAACCCCATCTAAAAAGTTCCGGAAATATTTATAGTCTTAGAAAAATTTCTCAATATATCACAATTGTTTTCAACAATCTCTTTACACAAATCTTATATTACTAGTATAACTTCGATAAGAAATATACTAGCGGCTATGAAACTTACTCTGAATACTAGCGGCTATGAAAAATTTCCCAATATATCACAATTGTTTTCAACAATCTCTTTACACAAATCTTATATTACTAGTATATATATATATATATAATATCAATATATAAATAAAACTTACTCTGAATACAAACTTTCTGGATCAAAATGTTTTTGCAAGGGTATCTTACTTTCTTCTTCCGAGTTACGCGGATAAGTCTCATAGGTCTACTTTTTCTAAAAGGCTAATATTTTCTCATCCTATCTGGAAAACTGTATGATGAAAAGAAAGAGTGAGCCAAAGAAATGCTCAGCAAATATATAATAAACATTTTAAATAAAACCAGGATATATGAATCAGAGTAAAGAACAAAAATGTAAACCAGTTTATAATGAAAACTGAACTAGTTAACACATTTTATATCAAAACTGAAACAGTGCAGTATGTCATAGAAATGAATCATCTGTTCGATCATAATATATAATAGTCACACATGCAATATGGATTGGATAACAACATATAACACTATTACCTCCTGATCAGTTCAAAGACAATAGGAACTCTTTATATCCTATTAGTACATTTTTATACCCATAGTTATAACAAGGATTCTCCATATAGGTACTAAATAGACAAGTAATGTTAGCATATAGAAAGATGTAAAGGTTACCATATCCTACTTAAACTCCGCCGGACCTACTCCATGGCCACTTACGCCTTAAACTCTGCTGGACCTACTCTGCGGCCACTTACACTAAATAAATTCCAATCCAATAGAGCAACTGAAATCAAAAGTATGCTTAGTTTTAAATACAGACCATAGCCTAATTCTATAGTCAAACATAAGACTGTACTTTAGTCCTTGAAGTATGTCATTATATTCTACGAACGTTTATAACTTAAATATACTTATATACTTATATAAGACATATTCCTATTAACAAGAAAACTCACGTCAAACCCACCAAACCAATAAATAAAAATATAAACTCAACTATTGACTAATCCTCAAAACTTTATTCTAATCATCAATAAAGAATATAATTACAATAGATAATCCTTGAAATAACCAATTAAACCTCGAGACTCGAATATAAAACAACAATTAATCCTCAAGACACAAATATAAATAAACAATTAATACCCGAGAGTCAAATATAAATAAATAATTAATCCTCGATACAAAAAAATAAATCCTCGAACAAAAAGAAAAAAAACTAACAATTCTAATTAATACTTTAAACTTATAACGTTTATCCTTGATGACGTTTTAAACAATTAAACATAATATTAAATATTTTAAAAATATTTCTAGACTCGAAATGGATCACTAAAAAGTCTCATAAAATTTTAATTCAGGTTTGTAAAGAAATTTATGTTATTCGCCCTTAAGTACACTAAGTTTGGAGAAGGGGGGGTTGAATACAAACTTAAGAATTAATTCAACTTCTTGCGGAAATAAGTTTGTACAAAGAGAGTGTTTAATTAAGATTGATGTAACTAAGAACTGGATAACTAAAGTGTTGATAACAGAAACAACAAGATTAAAACATTACTAGTGGATTGTTTTTCCACTAGTGAGTTTTTGCTTTCAATTGATCTTAGTAAAAATACTAAGCTGCGTACAAAGTTGAATGTAGAATTTAGAAAAGCATTACAAGTTCTGCCTGATTTTCTACTTTGCTTTTCTTGAGTTCTAAAACAAAAACTCCTTCTTCTTTGCTACTGTGTTTTTGCTTTTTATAAACAAAAACTACTCCTCTAGTTTTCTATCAACTGATAACAATATAATATTACAATTTATACTGTTTACATAAAAATAGAAACTAGCTCCTTTTCACAGCTTTCCTTGTAGAACTAATTAGCTCTGGAAGTGTCTTTTGTCTTAAGATATTCCTTGGATGCTGTGTTGCCTAGAAAGTCTTCACAGTCCTGACAGGACTGTCTTCCAATGATTCAGTTTCTGCACTGTTCCCGTGATATCTGGCTTTTAGCTAAATAGGGAAACTTTAATCAACTGATAAATGCTGTTAAGCTTATCAGTTGATTCACCTTTGCTTATCCATCGATGGATAGGATATCTGTTGATCAGTTGATGTGTCGATGGATAATTGAGCTATCCATCGACTCCTTATCCATTGATGATTCTTTATCCGTTGACTGTAATTATCCATTGATAGCTTTCATCCGTTGAGTAGTGTCTTCATCCATCGACTTCAACATCAGTTGATCACTTCACTTGTGAGAATTCTGACTTAGAATATTTACAATTGATCAGCCATTCTTCACATCTGTTGAGAAGCTAGAAATTGAAGTCAATAACATCAGTTGACTACATCATTGCATCCATCGAGGTAATACAATCAATTGATAGTAAAACATAAATCAATGCTACAATCCAGTTTATCAGTTGAGAAACAAGTTTCAACTGATAACTGGTTTCCTAATCAATGGATATTTATAAGTCATATCCATTGATCAGTTACAAAAAAATAATTTTGAGTCCCTATTGAAATTCTAAGTAATTTGTTATCATCAAAACTCATAATTCCTAACAATTTAGAATTTAAAACTATTTTTATAACCTCTGAATTATTTTTTTGATAATAGAAATATTTGTTTAATTTAAAACGGATCAATTAATAAGAATAAACCAATTAATAATTAAATCGATTGATTATTCAAATTAATTAATTATTTTTAAATAAAATATTTTTCCAAAATAATTAAATAATTAATATTTTTAATCAAATAATAATTAATATTAACTAATTAATGAAATAAATATTTTATTATTATTATTTTTTTGAAATAAGATCTTTGTAAAATGAATTTTCCCTGGGTCACAACCCTTTAAAATCAGTCCCAAACAATACAATTCAAATATACTAATATAAAGTAAATAAATTTAACCCACAAAAAAAATTATACATATACACAAAATTATCAGAAACGGAGAACACGATCACCTAAATCCAAAAATCTGGTCAACACGAAACTTTACTAAGTATAAAAATGATCTCTAAAAATTATAAAATTAATATATATAAACTAACATGCCTTAATACTTACAAGTGCCATAACAGAATATTAAGATTCTTATCATAAGATCAATTACGAACACTCCATGAGTCTTTTCTGGTGGCCAAAAAATATTCTCAAAAAAATATGAGATTAATACCCATGCATATACACGTGTTGTACTGTTTCCTAACTTGATCACTATCATCAAATCCCTTTTATATACTCCTAAATAAATTAAAAAGGAAAACCTACCTAGAAAATAATCTTCTCAAAACTTATCCAAATTTATACTCATGTATAGGTCTTAAAGCGTTGGTTATTTATATAAATATATTGAAGATTAGATTAATGGTTTGTAAGTAATGAGTTTTAAAAGGTTTAAATATATAAATATACATACCGTAAAATAGATAACAAAGACAGAGGGCGATAACAGCTTAATCACAGAGGTACTATACGTTAGAAGAGTTGGTTGGGTGGTCGGGGAGCGCGTGTATTAATGGAAAGGGGGTGGTGTTTTGGTTTTGGCAGGAAAAACCCAGGGGTGAATTGTATAGAAGTGACAGAGGGTGTTAGGAATCTACATATAATTTGATGATAACTTTAATCTTAGAATCATAAAAATTTTAATTGATGTAACTGATCAATTGATATGAAAATTATAAATATCAATTGATCAAGAAACCATTTATCAGTTGAAATGTTTATGTGAATCAACTGATAATTTGGATTGTAGCATATGTGTACTTAGTTTATATCAATCGATAAGGTGTAAGTCAATTGATATTATTCTCATCAATTGATGTTAGAGTAAATTGATATAGGTTATTGTTAGGTCTGTAAGGATGGGGTATTAGCTAGAAGGGGGGGTTGAATAGCTTAATACCCTTTTAAAAATTAGAGTTTGGCGTTTTAAAATTTTCTCTTCTCTTTTAAAAAAGTTACTAGTCAACTAGTAAATCAAATACGGAAATTAAAAGAGAGTAAAGAAATAGAGCACAACACACGAGATTTTTATCCTGGTTTGCGATGGCGCAATCCCCTAATGGGTCCGCTCACCCCTAGTCCAGTCCCCGAGTCCCTCCCTGAACTCGAGATTTTCCCACTATAAAAAGATTCACTCCTTATAGCGGCGGAGAAGCCTGTTACAACCACTATGTATTTATCTCGGACCTTAACTCCCCGTTAACCCCTCAAAATACAATAGCGAACCCTACTAGACTAATCTTGGAGCGTAACTCCCCGCTACCTCCTCACAATCTAAGTAGAACCCTTACAAGTTTATCTTGGAGCGTAACTTCCCGTTACCTCCTCAAATACAAGTAAGAAAAATAAATTACAACCCTGCGTAGACTATGTTCCTCTAACCCTCTGTAGGTCTTGGATCTTAGGTCTTAGGTCTTGGATCTTTCCTTTTCCTCACGGTGCAGAGACACCCAACTTCCCGTCGGCGTGCCTAGGACTTGGGTCTTAGAACAACGATCACCTCACTTCACTTCACCTCACTAGCAAAGTCTAGACAACCAGTACTACGACTTAATAACCCTGTTTAATAAAAGATAATTGGTGGACTAGTATATTACTGTACTAGACCAGGAACAAACAGACAAATATATATAATATAGCCGAAGCAACAGAATATATAAATGTGAGTCGGGGTAAGTCACTTCTTTAGAAGGACGAACCACATGGAGTGTGTGAACGTGTATGCAGTAATTTAAGTGCGTATGCTAAAGTAAAAGCGATATGTAAAGCGTATGAATGCAAGCACTTAAATTAAATATATATAATATAATATATATAGAGGATATATAAGGCTGAAAATAACTAAGCCAAATATATTGTGACTTGAATAAGATCAAGAACGTTTTATGAGTGGGTTGTTTATAAGGCCTTGGAAATTAAAACAACTGAACTATGACCTTTAAACAAACACCGTATATACCACTAAGATTCAACGATGATGTTTTGTTTATGTCGTACCTCGACTTATACGAATAGTATCTAACTCGGAATCGAAGTTGGATTAACTTCGAGAACTCAACAAGTTAGGTTTGTTTATGTCGTACCTCGACTTATACAAATAACCCTTAACTCGATGTTCGAAGTTAAAGAATAAACTTACAAATATTCTACGAGTTTGCTTTGTTTATATCTCTAAGTGAAATTTATACGAAAGAGTATAACTCGGAATATAAGTTCGTTTCTTTCACGAATAATTCAACAAGGAGCCCTTTTGTTTATGTCGTACCTCGACTTATACAAATTGGTCTCTACTTGGAATTAAGGTGAGTTTAAACTTGACAAATATTCTACGAGAGAAAGCTTCGTTTATATCTCTAAATGAGATTTATACGAGTACTTTTATCTCGGAATATAAGTTAGTTTCTTTCACTTAATTATTCTACAAGGAGTCCTTTTGTTTATGTCGTACCTCGACTTATACAAATTGGTCTCGACTCGGAATTAAGTGAGATTAATACTCTATTTATTTCAAACAAGGAGAAGTTCGTTTATGTCTAATAATTTAGACTTATACGAATGGAATCTCAACTCGGAAATAAAATGAGTTAACTTGCAACTTATCAACAAGGAGTCCTTTTGTTTATGTCTCTAAATAAGACTTATACAAGTAGGTCTCAACTTGGAATAGAAGCTAGTTTAATTACTAAATTCAACAAGGAATTCTTTTGCTTATACCTCGTTATGAGATTTATACAAATCGGTCTCTACTCGGAACTTAAGTAACTTGGAGTCGTTATTAATCCCGGAAGCCTACACCGAGGATATAAACAACTTTGTTGTGAAGAGCAAGAGTATATAGTAAAGCTCTTCCAACGGTTTCCACAATTTATATAGAAGACAACAAACAAACAATTTAAGCACGTAACTATATAAATCGTAGACAAGGCTAACTATATAATAGATCTAACACACAAACCAAGCAAGCACAAATCTATTTATAATCTGCCTAATATGTGTACTAACACATAAAAATGGAATCAACTTGTAACCCTTGAGATCTAGAGAGAAATCAAGAGAAAAAGCCAATTTTGAAGCCAAAACACACAAAAAGTAGTCGCCGGAAAATCGCCGGAAAGTGAACTTTTGGTATAACTTTGGGGGCAACTAAACAAGTCTAAGGGCTGTGGGAATGAGGTCTTTGAATAGCCAAAATGGACTTGTATGGTTGGTGGGTTTAAAGTGCAAGTATATGGGTGTTTAAGCTTGTAAGGAGTAAGATCTATGAAAGAACTAAGCTTAAAACTCAAGAACTCTTGGAGATGAAAAGCTACTGATGTTAAGAGCTTCTTGGGAGAGAAATTTGCAGCATATACTAGGCACTAAAAGGCTTGAGAAATGGTGTGGGGGGAGGGCTTTATTTATAGGCCAAAAATGGGGCATTTTTGATTTATTTTAAAAGGGGACAAGGGGACAAGGATTTACATGGAGCAAGGAGAGCCACAATTATTCAAATTAAAGTTGTATCAGCTGAAAGAGGCCACATAGGTGCTTGGAAAAACGTGCTAAAATCATTCAGTTAATTAATAAAGCTAATAAACACGAAACCGAACGATACGTTGGAAATATGACGTTTTTCAAAATATGCTCCAAAAATTATGAAAATTTGGGAACCATCTGGGAATTATCCCAATAGGTCATGGTCAAAATCCTACTCAATTTGGAGTTGACCTTCATTGACTTTTAATTGACCGAACAACCAATAACGTAATCGGGAATACAGGTCAAAAATAAAAGTCACCCAAAAATTATGAAAAAAATCCTAAAATTCTTTTTCAATATTCTAATGACATTCCCCAAGTTTCAAGTCATTTGGACATGAGTAGATACTACTTTGAGAAAAAGATCGTTTTGCTGTCCCTACAGCCCGAAACAATACTCGATAGCCATTTGTCGGAACTTGTCAACGTTTGGACTAAAGTTTTGACTCAAAACATATTCAAATATAATATTCCTAAAATAATAATGACTATGAAGTCCAAGGAATATTTAATTTGAATTAAAATACAAATTATCCAAAGAAATAGGACAATTAAGGGTTTTAGGGATAAAATCTGTATTTTATATCTAGGCAGAACTTTGTTGAAGATAAATTGAACAAATATATTTAGAAAATATATTGAAAATATATTCCCTTGAAAACCTTTAAAACAAACACTGTAAAGCATAATGTAACGTAACGTAACATGTAACCGAGGAAACTAACTCAACACAGATGGTCGGTAACTTATATTAAAATGAAGCACGGAATCGACTACGAATTGTTTATAAGTTGAATACAAAAGACCAAAACATTAGATGAAGCTTTGAAGACATTGAAGATCACTGAAAGAAGTTCATTAACATGTTCAAGCCTCAGTGAAGAATAAAGATATAGTGTTTCAGAGGTTCAGAAGATGTTAGAGGTTTTACAAAAGAGAAGTCAAGGGATTCCAGTGAATTACAGAAGCACTTCTTAACAACTAGAGAAACAGGGCCAATTGAATAGTCAAGAAGATGTGAAGATCAAGTTCGTGTTAGTCGTTTGTGAACCAGACCAATTGCACTAAACGTCAGCACAAAAGAAATTGAGAACTGCATCTATGTTAGAAAAGAATTGGCTGTATAACCGTTGTGTGCTAAAGCTCGGAGAAAATCAAGTTCAAGTAGTAAAGGTAAATTTATTAACTTGGTTGCAATGAAAGAAAATATTACAGAGCTTTGAATCGTTGGAAAAATGGCTAAGGTGAACTACCGACAGTTGGTTTTGGCTGTTTGACTGTTTTGTCTTATTTACCGACGGTTGGGTCTCCTGTTTGGCTATTTCGTCTTATTTACCGACGGTTAGCAAATCACTCGACGGTTACCATTTTGGATATATTATTCATTCCATTTCACTCGACGGTTATGGTTTTAATAATTCATTTGAGTCGATAGTTATAACTGATAGTTGGGTTTGACTGTTTCGTCCATTTCACTCGACGGTTACAGCATCTCGATAGTTAAGGGACTCAGATAAATATCCAGATTATTTATTCCATCGACGGTTAAGTCACTCGATAGTTATGGCACTTCGATAGTTGAGGGTTTAAGATTGTTTAATCTACAGCCAGCCACAGCATGCCACATATCATTGATATCCTTGAGCAGAATTGTTTTAAGTGATTTATTTCAATCTCGACGGTTATCAACAGACTCACCGATGGTTATAAATTAAATGTCTCGACGGTTGTTAATTCAAGAAGTGAGAAGCAATCTTTTTACTTGGTTCTCAGAAGGCCACGTAGAAGATTGAAAAAGCCTACACAATAAAGCAGCAAAGCCAAGCCTTTGTGATTCATTCACGACAACACAAATTCATTCAGTTACAGAGCGAAAACATACAGAGCAAAGAAGAGAGACACAAAGAAGCCATTAACGTCGTTTGAGCTAGTGTCATAATTATTGTTCGTATTGATTGTTGTTGTTATATTGTAACTGTACTAGTGAATCAGTTGAAGCTAATCTACGGATTAGAGTTGTGTAGCACCTTCGTGGTTTATATTAATAAAACGATATATTCCCCGAACGAACTGTGTTTGTGTTAACTGTGTGCATACCTTGTGTTTGATTTAATATCTGTTCGAACTGTCAATTAGTCCATAATAAATCATTCCGCGAATATTTTATAAATTGGACAATATCGTATTCAACCCCCCTTCTACGATATTTGGGACTAACAATTGGTATCAGAGCTTACTGATTGAGTTTACAAATCAGGATCTATTGTTCAGACTTCAGTATTAAGCTTCTGGAATTTTTCGTGAATTTTTTAATTTTCAAAATATTTCACTCAGAAATTTTTTGAACTTTAAATAATTTTGAAAAGTTCAATATCATGAGTTCTCAGAAAGTAGGAAGTATTAAGGTTCCTCAGTTTGATAGAGTGAATTATAATCTCTGGAAAAAGAAGATGACCCTGTTTATTAAGGCTGCAAATCTGTTGCACATGGGTATCTTAGAGAACGGACCGTTTGTACCAATGAAGATGATTCCTGAATCTACAGTGGACGGAGTAAGAGTTCCTCAAAGGTCTACTCCAAAGGATCCTACAGAGTTCACTGATACAGAGAAAGAAATTGTTGCATTGGACACAGGCCTTCAGTTGATTATTGTTGACTCAATGGATGAAGACATGTGCCATCAAATTCTAAATTGTATATCTGGAAAGCACATGTGGGAAACCATCGAACTGATTATGGAAGGAACAGAAGAAGTAAAAGAGAACCGGTTGGATATACTGACATCAAGATATGAAGCGTTCAAATCTACTCCTGGAGAAACAATCACTCAAGTCTTTGAGCGATATAATAAATTGTTAAATGAATTGAGTATCCAGGGGAAGAACTATCCGTTAAGGGAAACGAACAGGAAGTTTATGTTGACTCTTCCACATCATGTTGAGCATAAGGTTTCTTCAATTAGAGAAAGGGACAACTTCAATACCATGCCCCTTGAAAAGCTATATGGAAAATTGAAGACTTATGAAATGGAACAAGAACAGAGGTTGATTATCTATGGTTCCGGCTCAGTGGACAGTAAGAGTGCAGCACTAATGAAGACCACGGCTCTTGTGACAGATGAAGTGAAGACTTCTGAAGCAAAGGTTGTTGAAACCAATATTGGTAAAGAATTGATCATTGAAGCTGAAATGGCTACAGAATCACAAGCTGAAGAGGAAGATGATTTTTATACATTGGAAGAGCTTGATGAGATGGAAGACAAATCTATGGCGTACTTGGCAGGGCGTTTCAAGCATATAAGATTCAGAAGGAATCCCAAGTACAAGAAAAGTTTTGGTAGCAGATTTCAGAAGACAGGATCATTTTCGGGATCCAACTCAAGAGGTGGTTACAAGTCAAACATGGTAGACCGTAGTAAGTTCCGGTGCTACAACTGCAATGAACTAGGGCATTTCGCCACTGAATGTAAGAAACCGAGACAAGCAAAAGACAAGAAGGTTTATGAGAAGAAGAGTTCCTACGAGAAGAAAAGCTATGATGAGTTGAAAAGGGAGAATGAGAAGTTGAAACAGAGATTGGATGCTTTGGTTGCAAAACAACAAGGCAAGGCTTACATTGTTGAAGGTAGAAGCTGGGATGACACAGATTCTGAAGAAGAAGAATATGGAAATCTTGCATTAATGGCAGACACTTCAGAAGAATCTCCATCATCAGCACAGGTACCTATTCTCACCACTGTAGATATGTCTCTATCTGAATATAAAAATACTGTTAATGACTTGAGTATAGAGATGTTTAACATTCATACAAGCATGCTAGCTTCTGAAGCAGAAAATGCTAGACTAGTTGCGAAGATTAAAAAGCTAGAATCTGGAAAGGAACAACTAGAGCTTGTAGGAATCACAGTTAATAACCTTAAAGAAAGAAATGAATATTTAGAGAATAAGGTTAACTGTAATGCAGAGGTTGAGACAGCACTTATGGCTAAGATTTCTGAGCTAGAGTTAAAATTGGAAGCTTTTAAGAACTCAGCTAATATTGCTAAAGACATAATGGATAAGCAGAGCTTAGATAATAAGACATGTATAGGCTTTAACTACGATGAACATAAAAGGAATAAGAAAAAGGATAAAAGGAATGTAACTTTCAATGCTTCTAGTACTGTTTTATTAGAAAATGAAAATGTTCCTTTTGTCATTAAGAAAAGTAGTAATCCTATCTTTAAGCTCCCACTCTCAGAACCCTTAGACGAAGATACTATCGTATGGAAACAAGAAATGCTTGTTGAGGATAAGTTAAAAGAGAAAGAAGTTGAGGAAAATAATGTAGAAGAAGTTACACCTAATGAGCCAGTTAAAACTGAATCTGCTAAAACTGAATTAGGTGGTAACAAGAACAAGTCAAATAGTAATAGGAATGGGAAAGTAGGTGTTAAAATTGCTAATTCTGCTACACCTGCACCTAGGAAATTGTGTACTAATTGCAATTCTGCTGGACACCTTAGTCATGCATGTAATAAGGTTAAAGTAGAATCTAATGTTCCTGTTGTGCAGAACATGTTTAGCATGAATAGTTTTCATTTGCCTTGCGGTATTACTGGATGTATGTGTTGGTGTAGGTGCCCTAGAGGCAATACAATGTTTATTTTGATAAACCTTTATGTCATTTGATTATTCAATAAACGTATTTATTATGACTTTAATTACTGCGATATATTTGTTAGCATAATAAATGTCCTTAGAATCATGATACTCGTTATATAGTTTAAGTACATGACTTGAACTTGAGATTATATAATATATCATATTCTTAAAGGTTCCCTAGTCGAGTATTATTATGATAGGACAATAATAATACATAAATAGACTAGTATGTTGTTTGACAGATAACCACATCTCATTGGTTATAAGTATGGGGATACTAAAGTCAATACATAGGTACATGTAGGGGTACATGGTACTGGACAGACCCACAGTGAGATTCTTCATGTTTAATTAAGTCATAAGAAAGACTCACAGTGATAATGGTGTAATGATCCTCTGACTTGAGATCATTATATTTCTATACGAGGATTGATATACTTTGACTACATTAAAAGTTACCTTTGACCGGGTGATGATAAAAGTGGACATCGGGTATATCATGAGTCGTATGAGAAATATGAATGATAGATAAAGGATTTAACCCTCCTATAATTAGGAGAGATATTATTGGCCTCTTGATTGAGTGAGACTATAAAATGCATGGCCGTGCTCAAATAATGATTTGTTTTTCATAGTCTACTCATGGATCAAGTAAACCCGGATTAAATGTTGAAGAGGATGACTAAATACATGCCTCGAGTTTAATCTATAATATATATGGTTAAAGGGATTATATTACACGGAAACATTAATCACGAAAGGTTTTATCGAATCACGATTTAATTATTGTTTAATTAGGTAGCAATGATGTATTACTAGATACCGCTCATTGTTTATAATTTTATTGGAGAATAAAATTATTGCTAATTAAATAATAGCCTATAGGGTCACACACATAGAGCACCTAGAGGAATAGTTAATTTAAATTATAGATTTAAATTAATTGATGATTAATTCGAATTTATTATATTAATTAAGTGAGACTTAATTAATTGAAATAAATTCGAATTTGAATAATTATATTTCTGCCAATAATAATTAAGTGTGACTTAATTATTAATTAAATAATAGAAGCATGTTTTATTATTTAATCCTATGCCTACATGGGTTAGGTTTTTGCTAAAAAGGCCCATTAACCAATCATTATAAATAGATAATGATAGGTTAAATGGCTTGCACGTTTTTGTATAAACCCTAGCAGAAGAGGCAGCATAGGAAGAGGCAGAGAGAATTCGAAACCTATCAAAGGAGGCTAGTACTTCCGTTCCGTGTTCAAGATCGTGAGACGTTCTTGAAGGTGCTCGTGTGGATACCATAGAGGTGCTTTCGAGAGGAAGACACAAATCGTGATAGCAAGGATCTCCGTTGAGTTCGTGGCATTCAAAATCTTAATAGGTATGATTCGATTATCACCATAATCCGTCAATTCTTATACATGATCCTGTGTTTGGGTTCCCAAAATTTTCGTTATATTTACGTTTATCCGCTGCGTTTTATGCCTCGGAACCCAACAATGGTATCAGAGCTACGTGTATAAGGGACTGATTTGGTTACGTGTTAACTGTATTTGATGCAAATATACCTGTTTTGGTGACTGCCATGCCACTGCCATGCTACTGCTTTGTTACTGCCATGCTTCTGCCATGCTATGTTCTTCATGTATATTCGAATTGTAATATGTTGTGATGATACTAGCATGTTAATGATTTGTCATGACTGATTTATATGCCATATTGCGATTTGTATATTATGCATGAGGGTCAGTTTGTATAGTGATATAAACTGGTGGACAGATTATGTTGGACATGATCTGTTAACTGGGATATGATAAGTATGTATATGATACATGCTTCTGAAACTGTATAAGATGCAGTGGGAAAAAGGGCCAACATATATGATCTGTAGTTCAGAAATTGATGATTTCTGAATAGGACTGGTCTTCGAAAATAAAAAAATTTCTGATTTCGAGCTGACCTGTCAGCTCGACCCCAGCCGGGGGCTGCCGCCCCCAGACCCCGCCTGGGGCTGCCGCCCCAGACCCCGCCCCGGGGCTGCCGCCCCCGGACCCCCGCCCAGGGGCTGCCGCCCCCGGACCCCCGCAATATTTTATTTTGTGTACTTGAGCATGGTGCTGGTTATGGCCCTTAGACCCCTAGATTAATGGTTTTTGGTTTTGGTTTTATAAATACGACTTGCATGTCGTTTTCTTCATTCTTGTAATTGTTTAACCTCGAATGTAACTCGAGTTTTCTTATGTAAGTACATTAGCTTAGGTTGTATTCAATTATTCCATGTAATGTACTTGAAGACTGAAAGATGATCCAAGAAGAGGAGCAGGCACTAGTGGATACAAGAAGAATGAAGACATGTAATTGTATTTATATTTTACCACCATAGATTGACTTTGATCCTTTCATTAGCTCGAAAGGATCACATAGGAAAGGGGCCATAACCAAGCACGTTTACATACTGCACTTTACATATTGATGTATGAATGATGCATGCTTTAATTAGATTAATCATGTATGTATTAGATACGACACCCATGCCATGCTTGTTTAAACAAGATAAAATCTGTAACGACTCAAGATAAAATCTGTAACGATTCAAGATTTTAAAATCAACAAACGATCATGAGATTCTTGTGTTTATGAAATATGGATTTTTAAAACACGGAATTGAATATGGATTTTGATATCTATAATTGGGATTTTCTGACAAAAACGGATATGCGTATTCGTAAGGCTGATGGGTTTTAAGTGTGACCACTGGTATCCTCCATCTACCTGGGAAATGAACAATTTAAGATGTCAATTTGAAATATTTAGTTCAAGGAAAAATTGAGGATCTCTTCATGATGTGATCATGATCGTCGTAAAATTTTCTAAACCCCTTAACAAAATATTAAGTTTTAATCAGATGCTTTCCAATGAATGAACACTCATCGAATCCTAGATCGATTAGGGGAAAGACTGTCAGTGGCAGGGGACTCCTGTCTATCGTGGTGAGATGCGACGAATATAAACGGTTATATTCGGCCGTTGTATCATTGGGTCAAACTTAACTGAGTCGTCATAATAAGGTGAAAGTAAACGGTTATTTCAACCATTATGAACTTAGAAGCATAGAGTTTGGTTAAAATCTATTAGATAGATAAGATCAATCGTTGCTCACCAAACTATCCAAGAATTATATATGATATAATTGACAAATGTTGTCTACCTAAATAATCATTCTTAAGGACTTCCAGTGGTTGACTTGAGACATGACGAAATATGGATCTTGGCTCACTAGAAAGGATTATGGGATATACTTTCCAAATTAATAGTAAGGGCTATTGATTTGATAAAAATAGTGGGAGATATATTATGAATGTATCATAATCATTTGAACATAATAAATAACTCAGACAATCTAATGTTTAATTTTGTGCTTTTATCATTGTAGATACCAAGTAATGACAAACAACACAAACACACTATCCGTACGATCTGTCCTTGAGAAGGATAAGCTGACAGGAGGAAACAACTTCCTAGACTGGCAGAGGAATTTGAGGATTGTCCTCAGGCAGGAGCGCAAGCTTCATGTCATTGATATTCCTCCGGCAGGTCCCCTTCCTGAGGGCGCTATTGTTGAGGAACGAGCGGCCCACACAAAGGATGAGAATGATGCAACTGATGTTGCGTGTCTTATGTTAGCAACTATGAGTGCTGAGCTTCAAAGACAGCATGTGCATATGGATGCATATACTATCAATGAGCACTTGCAAAGCATGTTTGCAAGCCAAACTCGTCAAGAAAGGTTCAACACGAGCAAGTCACTCTTTAACTGCAAACAAGGGGCAAATGAACCAGTTGGCCCACATGTTCTGAAGATGATTGGTTACATTGAGTATCTTGATACTTTGGGTTTCCCGATTGGTCCGGAAACTGGTATTGACCTAATCTTGAATTCTTTGAACAACAAATTCAATCAGTTTGTTATGAACTACAATATGAATGAGTTTGACAAAACACCTACTGAATTGTTGGCTATGTTGAGAACATATGAGACCAACATGAAGACGGCTGAACCTGCTCCCATACTGATGGTGGGCAATAAAGGTAAGGCCAAAGGGAAAGGCAAGTGGAAGGGTAAGAAGAAGACAGGTTCTGATTCTACACCCAAGCCAAAGTCAGGTCCTAAACAGGCTTTAAAGCCTAAAGGTGGGGTCGCTAAGGGTGAATGTCACTACTGTAAGAAAACTGGTCACTGGAAGAGAAACTGTTCAGTTTACTTGGAGGATCTGAAGAAGAAGAGGGCTGAGCAAGCTTCTAATTCAGGTATATATGTTATAGAAGTCAATCTGTCTATTTCTACATCTTGGGTATTGGATACCGGATGTGCTTCTCACATTTGTATAAATGTGCAGGAAATGCAGAGAAGTAGGACATTGGCTAAAGGAGAAATGGACCTACGAGTTGGCAACGGAGCAAGAGTTGCTGCTTTAGCTGTAGGAACCTATTATTTATCTTTGCCCTCTGGGCTAGTTTTAGAACTGGAGAATTGTTATTACGTGCCTGCAATTCGCAGAAACATTATTTCTGTTTCTTGTTTGGACAAGAAAGGTTTTTCGTTTACAATAAAGGACAACAGTTGCTCTTTTGCTTTGAATGATTTAACCTATGGTGTTGCGCGTTTGTTTAATGGTTTATATGTTCTTGACTTAGATAATCCTGTCTGTAATATAGAAAACAAACGACTTAAAGTTAATGACTCAAATCAAACATACCTCTGGCATTGTCGTCTAGGCCATATAAATGAGAAACGCATATCCAAATTACATAAGGATGGATATTTGGATAAGTTTGATTTTGAATCATACCAAGAATGCGAATCTTGTTTGCTTGGTAAAATGACTAAAGCCCCTTTCACTGGTAAGGGTAAAAGGGCCACTGAACGACTTGAGCTAATACATAGTGATGTATGTGGCCCAATGCGTGTGATGGCGAGAGGAGGCTACTACTACTTCATAACATTTACTGATGATTTCAGTAGATATGGATATGTATATCTTATGAAGAATAAATCTGATTCTTTTGAAAAGTTCAAAGAATACAAGGCTGAAGTAGAGAAGCAAATTGGCGGAGGCGCAAGTATTAAAGTCTTACGATCTGATCGTGGAGGAGAATACTTGAGCACAGAATTTAAAGATTATTTAAAGGAGTGTGGTATTGTATCACAGCTCACTCCACCAGGTACACCTCAATGGAATGGAGTTTCAGAGAGGAGAAATCGCACCTTGTTGGACATGGTGCGATCGATGATGAGTCATGCAGATCTTCCAATTAGTTTCTGGGGTTACGCTCTAGAAACAGCAGCTTTCACACTTAACCGTGTTCCTACTAAGAAGGTTCAAAAGACTCCATATGAGATATGGGAGGAGAAACGGTCAGGCATGAGCTTTATGAAAGTTTGGGGATGCAAGGCGTTTGTGAAACGTCAAGTATCTGACAAGCTTGGACCTAAATCTGAAGAGTGCAATTTTGTGGGATACCCTAAGGAAACAAAGGCGTACTATTTATATAGTCCTACTGAGCAGAAAGTGTTCATTGCTCGAGATGCTGTTTTCATGGAAAGAGATTTTGTTTCCAAAAGAAACAGTGGGAGAACTATAGACCTCGATGAAGATCGAGAACCACAAAATAGCATTGAACCTGAAGTGGAACAAGAGCAGGATAATGATAATGCTCAACAAACACAGGTTGTTCGTAGAACTGGTAGAATTCGCCATGAGCCAGAGAGATATGGATTTCTCTTGACTCAATGTGGTGATTTGATGCTCATAGACGAAGATGAGCCTCTCACATACCAAGATGCTACGAACAGTCCAGACTCTAAGAGATGGCTAGAAGCCATGAAATCCGAGATGGATTCCATGTATGAAAACCGAGTATGGACCTTGGTTGATCCACCTGAAGGGGTAAAACCCATAGGGTGCAAATGGGTTTTCAAGAAGAAAACTGACATGGATGGAAATGTTCAGACCTATAAAGCAAGGCTGGTTGCAAAAGGTTTCAGACAAATTCATGGTATTGACTATGATGAAACCTTCTCACCAGTGGCTATGGTCAAATCCATAAGGATTTTGCTTGCTATTGCAGCATTCCATGATTATGAAATCTGGCAAATGGATGTCAAAACAGCCTTCCTTAATGGAAGCCTTGAAGAAGATGTGGATGTGTACATGACACAACCTGAAGGTTTTGTCGATCCAAGGAATGTTAGCAAGGTATGTAAATTACGTCGATCCATTTATGGATTGAAGCAAGCCTCAAGGAGATGGAATATCCGTTTTGATGAAACAGTCAAGGAGTATGGCTTTATTCAAAACGAAGATGAACCTTGTGTTTACAAAAAGGTTAGTGGGAGCCATGTGGCATTCATAGTACTATATGTTGATGATATACTACTAATGGGGAATGACATACCTTCTCTCAAGGCTGTTAAGATTTGGTTAGGGAGCAACTTCTCTATGAAAGACTTAGGTGAAGCATCCTACATTCTAGGAATGAGGATATATAGGGATAGATCTAGAAGGATGATCGGTCTAAGTCAGAGTACATACATCGATAAGGTTTTGCATCGTTTTGGTATGCAAAATGCAAAAAGGGGATATGTCCCCGTGTCTCAAGGGATAACGATCTCTAAAGATCAGTGTCCGAAATCATTGGATGACAAGGACCGCATGAGTAAGGTTCCATATGCCTCAGCAATTGGATCCATCATGTATGCAATGGTATGTACTCGCCCAGATGTTTCGTATGCTTTAAGCATGACGAGCAGATACCAATCTAATCCAGGTGAAGGTCACTGGACGGCTGTCAAGAATATTCTAAAGTACTTGAAAAGGACTAAAGATTCATTCTTGGTGTATGGAGGAGAGGAAAAACTGGTTGTAAAAGGTTACACCGATGCAAGTTTCCAAACAGACAGGGATGATACTGTATCACAGTCTGGTTTTGTGTTTTGTCTAAACGGAGGTGCTGTAAGTTGGAAGAGTTCAAAGCAAGAAACAGTAGCTGATTCTACAATGGAGGCTGAGTACATTGCAGCTTGTGAAGCGGCTAAGGAAGCTGTTTGGATTCGAAAATTCATTACTGATTTGGGAGTGGTTCCATCGATCGCAGATCCCATTGATCTATACTGCGATAATAATGGAGCCATTGCACAGGCTAAAGAACCTAGAGCTCACTCCCGAACCAAACACATACTCAGGAGATATCACCTCATTCGAGAGATTAATGAAAGGGGTGACATACACATATGTAAAGTGCACACAAATGATAACATTGCAGACCCACTGACCAAAGGCTTGTCGCAGAAGAAGCACGACGGTCACACTAGTTCCATGGGTATTAGATACATGGGTGATTGGCTCTAGTGCAAGTGGGAGATTGTTGGTGTAGGTGCCCTAGAGGCAATACAATGTTTATTTTGATAAACCTTTATGTCATTTGATTATTCAATAAACGTATTTATTATGACTTTAATTACTGCGATATATTTGTTAGCATAATAAATGTCCTTAGAATCATGATACTCGTTATATAGTTTAAGTACATGACTTGAACTTGAGATTATATAATATATCATATTCTTAAAGGTTCCCTAGTCGAGTATTATTATGATAGGACAATAATAATACATAAATAGACTAGTATGTTGTTTGACAGATAACCACATCTCATTGGTTATAAGTATGGGGATACTAAAGTCAATACATAGGTACATGTAGGGGTACATGGTACTGGACAGACCCACAGTGAGATTCTTCATGTTTAATTAAGTCATAAGAAAGACTCACAGTGATAATGGTGTAATGATCCTCTGACTTGAGATCATTATATTTCTATACGAGGATTGATATACTTTGACTACATTAAAAGTTACCTTTGACCGGGTGATGATAAAAGTGGACATCGGGTATATCATGAGTCGTATGAGAAATATGAATGATAGATAAAGGATTTAACCCTCCTATAATTAGGAGAGATATTATTGGCCTCTTGATTGAGTGAGACTATAAAATGCATGGCCGTGCTCAAATAATGATTTGTTTTTCATAGTCTACTCATGGATCAAGTAAACCCGGATTAAATGTTGAAGAGGATGACTAAATACATGCCTCGAGTTTAATCTATAATATATATGGTTAAAGGGATTATATTACACGGAAACATTAATCACGAAAGGTTTTATCGAATCACGATTTAATTATTGTTTAATTAGGTAGCAATGATGTATTACTAGATACCGCTCATTGTTTATAATTTTATTGGAGAATAAAATTATTGCTAATTAAATAATAGCCTATAGGGTCACACACATAGAGCACCTAGAGGAATAGTTAATTTAAATTATAGATTTAAATTAATTGATGATTAATTCGAATTTATTATATTAATTAAGTGAGACTTAATTAATTGAAATAAATTCGAATTTGAATAATTATATTTCTGCCAATAATAATTAAGTGTGACTTAATTATTAATTAAATAATAGAAGCATGTTTTATTATTTAATCCTATGCCTACATGGGTTAGGTTTTTGCTAAAAAGGCCCATTAACCAATCATTATAAATAGATAATGATAGGTTAAATGACTTGCACGTTTTTGTATAAACCCTAGCAGAAGAGGCAGCATAGGAAGAGGCAGAGAGAATTCGAAACCTATCAAAGGAGGCTAGTACTTCCGTTCCGTGTTCAAGATCGTGAGACGTTCTTGAAGGTGCTCGTGTGGATACCATAGAGGTGCTTTCGAGAGGAAGACACAAATCGTGATAGCAAGGATCTCCGTTGAGTTCGTGGCATTCAAAATCTTAATAGGTATGATTCGATTATCACCATAATCCGTCAATTCTTATACATGATCCTGTGTTTGGGTTCCCAAAATTTTCGTTATATTTACGTTTATCCGCTGCGTTTTATGCCTCGGAACCCAACAGTATGCCATGTGCTTTTAATATTATGCATGCTTATTTTAATTTGATGAATGCATCTACTTCTAGTAATTGCATAGGCATTGAAAGAAGCATGAATAAGAAAAAGGTAAGGGCAAAGACTGCTAGTCCTCCTAAGGTTAGGAAGGAGACTCAATCTCCTAAGCCAAAAGACAAATCTGTCAAGGCAAAGGAACATGATTCGAGTTCAGTCAAAGTAGAACTTAAAGATGTGAAAACTGAACCTATTACACTATCTGCAAGAACCTCTAAATTTCTTGGACCCAAACAAGTTTGTGGTTGCAGGGCATAGATACTAATGAAAAAGTCATGTGGATTCTGGATAGTGGATGTTCAAGGCACATGACAGGAGACAAGTCCCTGCTGACCAATGTGGTTGAGAAGACCGGCCCAGTTGTAACCTTTGGAGATGACAGCAAAGGATTTACTAAGGGATATGGTAGTCTGGAAGTTGGAAATGTCATCATTGAAAATATCTCTCTTGTTGACGGTCTGAAGCACAACTTGCTGAGCGTTAGTCAATTTACAGATAAAGGATATAATGTGGACTTCAGGAAGGAAAAGTGTCTGATCACCAACAAGAAAGATGAAAAGCTTGCTCTTAATGGAGTAAGAAAAGGAAATATGTTCGTAGCTGACTTAAACACTGCAAGTAGAGGAGAAGCAAATTGTTTCTACAGTAGAGCATCCTTTGAATTGAGTTGGTTATGGCACAGAAAACTATCTCACCTGAACTTCAAGGCGATGAATTCTTTAGTAAGAAGAGAATTGGTGAGAGGGTTACCACGGATGGAATTCTACCAAGAAGGACTCTGTGAAGCATGTGAAAAGGGTAAGTCAAAGAAGGCGTCACATAAAAGTAAGGACATGTCAAGCATCAGCGAACCTCTCCAGTTGATTCATATGGATCTGTTTGGACCGGTTAATGTCATGTCAGTTTCAAAGAAGAAATATGCATTAGTGATTGTCGACGACTACTCCAAGTACACGTGGGTGTTGTTTTTGCATTCTAAGGATGAAGCACCTCAAATGGTAATCGATCACATTAAAAAAATTGAGGTGGAAGCTGGATTGCCTGTGCGGACGATCAGATCAGATAATGGAACTGAATTCAGAAATGCAGTTCTAAATGAATTCTGCACGGAGCAAGGAATTTCAAGACAATACTCAGCCCCAAGAACTCCACAGCAGAATAGAGTGGTAGAAAGGAAAAATAGGACTTTGATTGAAGCAGCAAGGACAATGCTAAGCCAGTCAAAGCTACCAACATATTTTTGGGCAGAAGCAGTCAACACAGCTTGTTACACTCAAAACAGAACCCTAATCAACAAAGACTTAGAAAAGACATCATATGAGGTTATGACCAATAGAAAACCATCACTGAAGTACTTTCACGTGTTTGGTGGAAAATGCTATGTATTGAAAGATGAACATCTAGGCAAGTTTGATGCTAAAGCAGATGAAGGTATTTTTCTTGGTTACTCACTTGAGTCTAAGGCGTACAGGGGTATATGTGATTGAAATTCATAAGGTCATTGAAAGCCTTAATGTAACGTTTGACGACACCAAACTCCCAAGTTTTCAAAATGATAAAAATTCTGAATCTCTGGAAATTGAAAATCTATCAGAATACTACTTAGGAGATGAAGACGTACCTGGTGCTGCATCTGGTAATCATGAACACACGGAGATTGATAATCCAGAGCAAAGCAGTGGAAGTGTTGGTAATACCACACAGTCACAGTCACAGTCTGTATTTCAAAATCAGTCTGTTACTGAACCTGCTAGCTCAACTAGTGGATCATCAAATAATGAAGGCAGCAACTCAGGGGGAGGTGAAGAAGGATTAGCTAGTCGCTCTCAACACAACTACGAAGAAGGACAATCATCAAGGGCTAATCTGCCTAGACAGAGGGTATGGAACAGAGATCATCCCTTTGAATTAATCATTGGTGACCCAGAGAGTGGTGTGAGGACTAGAAGAGCAACGGAGAATGAATGTTTGTACTCTGGTTTTCTATCAGAGGAAGAACCTAAAAAGGTTGAAGATGCTCTAGAAGATCCAGATTGGGTGATTGCGATGCAAGATGAACTCAATCAGTTTGATAGGCAGAAAGTTTGGAAACTGGTACCCAGACCTAAAGACAAATCTGTTATTGGCACTAAATGGGTATTCAGGAATAAGTTGGATGAAGATGGCATTGTTACGAGGAACAAGGCCAGACTGGTTGCTAAGGGGTATTCTCAAGAAGAAGGAATAGATTATGACGAGACCTATGCACCAGTAGCAAGACTTGAAGCCATCAGGATGTTTTTGGCATTCGCAACACATTCAGACTTTAAAGTTTATCAAATGGATGTGAAGAGTGCATTCCTGAATGGGGAGCTGGAAGAAGAAGTATATGTAGAGCAACCTCCGGGTTTCGAGAACAAAGATCATATGGACTTTGTGTACTTCCTTTTTAAAGCTCTTTATGGACTCAAGCAGGCGCCTCGAACATGGTATGAAACACTATCTGAATTTTTAATTGAAAATGGTTTTATCAGAGGTGTTATAGATAAGACTCTCTTTCATAAAATGCACAAAAATAATTTGATATTAGTTCAAGTGTATGTTGATGATATTATATTCGGTTCTACTAATAATGAGCTATGCAAGAGATTTGCTAAGTTAATGCAGAGTAGGTACGAGATGAGTATGATGGGCGAGCTTACTTTCTTCCTTGGACTACAAGTGAGTCAGAAGAAAGATGGGATCTTCATTTGCCAGGCAAAGTACATCAGAGATCTTCTAAAGAAGTATGGATTTGAAGATTCAGCCCCCGCCAAGACTCCAATGCCAACTGCTACAAAGCTTGATGAGGACAAATCAGGTAAATCTGTCGACATCACAAGCTACAAAGGTATGATTGGATCTCTACTTTACTTAACTGCAAGTAGACCAGATATTATGTTTTCAACTTGCTTATGTGCACGGTTCCAAGCTAACCCAAAAGAGTCTCACCTTATAGCTGTCAAAAGAATTTTTAGATACCTGAAGGGTACTCCAAATTTGGGAATTTGGTATCCTAAAGGTACTGGTTTTGACCTAATCGGCTATACAGACTCGGATTTTGCAGGTTGTAAGATTGACAGGAAGAGTACTTCTGGAAGCTGTCAATTCTTGGGAAGAAGATTGGTCTCATGGTATAGCAAGAAGCAGCACTCAGTGTCTACCTCAACAGCAGAGGCAGAATACATCGCAGCAGGTAGCTGTTGTGCTCAGATCCTATGGATGAGAAACCAACTCCAAGACTATGGCTTTATGTTGAACAAGATTCCAATATTCTACGACAACACAAGCGCCATAGCTATAACCAACAATCCGGTTCAGCACTCACGAACCAAGCACATTGATATCAGGTATCACTTTATACGAGAGCATGTCATGAATGGAATTGTGGAGTTGCATTTTGTACCCACAGAACAACAACTTGCAGACATCTTCACGAAACCACTAGACGAATCCACTTTCTCTAGGTTGGTTAGTGAATTAGGGATGTTAAATTTAAATTAATTTTTGTTTGCGAGGAGTTGTATGGATTCACAAGTTATTGAATTTTTATATCCAAAGGACTTGTGACCTCCAATCTAACTTATAATCTCGGGCTTATGAATATCAATGTTAATTATCATAAGTATACCAGTTATGCTTTGTGGCAATTATTCGATATAGCATAAGTAGTTAACTGCTACATAAGTGTTTGTAGTTAACAAGAAGCATAACAGTCTGTGGTTTAGAATTAATTGGTGGATTTCAATGTGATGAGATATGGCTGAGAGATTCTATATCAGACAGGTTGTGATCTTTAGTGAGAAATTGGTTGTACAGACTTGCTTATTTAATGTACTGGTTCTCACTGGAAAAAATGTGTAGCAATTACTTTTCATGATCTTATTTTGCATAACTGACATTATGTTAATTCATAGTATGCTTGTATGATCGTTTGGATTGTGATTGGGTTGGTTTAAAATTTTTAGAAATTTTAAAAGTAACAGAGTATGGATCAAATTTTTTTTTTTTGGTTCCAAAGATTTTAAAGCAACCACCTGTGTTTATTAGTATTATTATAATAATTATTAATATTGTTTGTTTGTGAATTTCAAATTGGATTATTATTAATTCGATAGTTATTTCCAAATTAAGATTCTAATATTTCTATTTTAGGAATATTAATTCATTAATTTAAGAAATCTCTATTTAATTAATTTTATGAATATTTGAAATTATTTTGTAAGTGTATTTAAATGATTTTTATTATTTTTAAAACTCTCGACAGTTACCAATTAGATATATTCTTCGTAACCATCGAAGTGGTTTTCAACAGTACTCGATAGTTATGATAAAATATATTATATTAGTAACAGTCGAATAGTCTTTTGGTTAATATATATATAATAAATAAATAAATAAATAAATAAATAAACTATCCATCTCGATAGTTACTATCTGGTTAATTATTTTATCTGCTTCGATAGTTATTTTTATTAGCTAACCGTCGAAGTGAATAATTTTATTAATTAATCATTCGATAGTTACGTATTATATATTAGTGTACATCTCGATAGTTAGCCTTTATTTTATTATTTTTGATAACCATCGAGTTGCTTAAAAAAAAAAAAATTACAAAACCATCGAAGTGGCCAACTCGCCAGTTAAGTATACATATATATATTTTACTAAACAATCGAGGTGGCATGTGTATTGTTTTATTTTCTATCCATCTCGCCAGTTGACCACTGCAGTAGGCTTTTGATTAGTAGGTACAATTATATATATATATATATATATATATATATATATATATATATATATATATATATATATATATAGTTTTATTAGTTTCTTTTCCACTCGCTAGTTAGCAAACTATCGAGCAGAAATTTGATTTTTCTTTCCTCTTTTTCTACCATTCTAGTACTAGTTTTGAAAATCTAAACCCATAGAATTGTAGATCTAGTCATCCCGAATTATTTGATACCAGCCTTGTATCGTTTGGTTTCAGTTTTGTTTCGGGTATTTCAAACTTTGGAATTTTTTCTAGGGTTTGTTTGAGGTCCAAAAATCACAAAAAAATAGTTTCACCGTTCAAATCTCTCCTAGTTTAGCATATATTTTTTTCACGATTTTTGGAGGAGTTTTGAATTTTAGTGTTTTCGGTTCGTTATCGAGTCTAATTAAATTCGTAATTAATTGTTAAAAATGGTTGGAATTTTTACTATTACCAAAACGAATTTAGTTGCCGAGTTTGACATTCAATCCCTTCCTGCTAATTATCGGGCCTGGGCACGAGTGTTACTCGAATATTCTCGAGTGAGGTATGCCTTAGTAACAGACGTGATATTAAATCATAATATGCTACGAGACTGTTACTGTTCTGCATATAACTCTTCAGCTGTTGATGAACTGGCTTTTACATTTAGTATTGCTAATCGGGAAATCTGGGTGACGGAGCTAGATTTGAATCGTATCTTAAGATTCCCTGAGAATAATCTAGTCCCTTATCCCAATTCCGAACAGTTAACTCAGTTCTTCACGACTATCAACTACGTTAATCCTAATCTCCACGACTCAGGTGAAAGGTGTAAACATCATTTACCTAAGGAATGGAATTTCTTTTTCCACACTCTTATGCAATGTTTCTCTTACAAAAAGTTCAACACACACAGTATTTCAAGTTTTTATCGAACTTTAGGCTTCAGTGTTGCTAATAATTGTAGGATAAATTTTGGTAGGTTATTATTGAATCAAATGTTGTATGTTATGGGATCGGTGGAGTACAGAAACCTTCAAATCACTAATGTTGAGTGTTACTTTCCACGGTTCCTACAGCTTATCCTTAATGATCTAACGACTAACGAGGAAAAACTACTATATACTAGTAGTGTTACCTCTTTGTGTATGAAACAGAAAAACAGGATAGCCAACACTCTGAACAATAACAGAAACTACATCAACGAAGCACCTGCTCAAATGACTGAATACATGCAGGGTTGTGTAGTGGACATGGAAAGAGACGAGCCTCAAGGGCCTCAAGAAGATGATCAGATCCCTGAACCAGTGCAAGAATCAGTTCCAGTAGCTACTCCTGTAGAGGATTTAGCTCAAGAAGAGGAAGTGGTTCAGGTGACAGAGGAATTACAAATTTCAGGAGATGGATTTCAAAGTATATCTGGAGGAGATTCTATAAGTCATGCTGACAGTCAGAAATCATATCATCCTTGGACTCCTACAGGTAGTACTCAAGGTAGTCTTCATGTCTCTGACTCTTCAGCTTATTCTAATTTGCAAGATCTTTTTGGAGAAAGTGTCATGAACCTATCAGCTGAGCCCTCTGTGGCTGTAGGACAAGGCAATGAATCTGAAACCCAACAGATTCTAACCACTGCCTCAGAACCAAACACTATAAACACCTTACCTTTATCTTCTCTCCAATCCCTAAAAAGAAAATTTGTGAGTGAGGGAGATAGTGCCTTAGAAGCACCACATAAGGAAGGTGAGGGAACCCAAACAGCTCTACCTCTGACTAGACGTCGATTAGAAGAACCTGATGTTGGGTTCCGAGGCATAAAACGCAGCGGATAAACGTAAATATAACAAAATTTCGGAACCCTAACGCAGGATCATGTATAAGAATTGACGGATTATGGTGATAAACGAATCATACCTATTAAGATCTTGAATGTAACGAACTCAACGGAGATCCTTGCTATCACGATTTGTGTTTTCCTCTCGAAAGCACCTCTATGGTATCCACACGAGCACCTTCAAGAGCGTCTCACGATCTTGATTACGGGATGGATGTACTAGCCTCCTTTGATGATTTCGAATGACTGTCTTTGCTGCCTCTCTTGCTCTGCCTCTAGGGTTTTATCATATAAAAACGTGTAGCTCTTTTAACCTATCATTATCTATTTATAATGACTGGTTAAACGGGCCTAAGCAGTAAAACCTAACCCATGTAGGTATAGGATTAAATAATAAAACATGTTTCTATTATTTAATTAATAATTAAGTCATACTTAATTATTATGGGTTGAAATCCTCTTCAACTTCGAATTTATATTATTTCAATTAATTAAGTCTCACTTAATTAATATAATAAAATTCAAACAATCATCAATTAATTTAAATCTATAATTTAAATTAACTATTCCTCTAGATGCTCTATGTGTGTGACCCTATAGGCTATTATTTAATTAGCAATAATTTTATTCTCCAATAAAATTATAAACAATGAGCGGTATCTAGTAATACATCATTGCTACCCAATTAAACAATAATTAAATCGTGATTTGATAAAAACCTTTCATGATTAATGTTTCCGTGTAATATAATCCCTTTAACCAAATATATTATAGATTAAACTCGAGGCATGTGTTTAGTCATCCTCTTCAATATTTAATCCGGGTTTACTTGATCCATGAGTAGACTATGAAAAACAAATCATTATTTGAGCACGGCCATGCATTTTATAGTCTCACTCAATCAAGAGGCCAATAATATCTCTCCTAATTATAGGAGGGTTAAATCCTTTATCTATCATTCATATTTCTCATACGACTCATGATATACCCGATGTCCACTTTTATCATCACCCGGTCAAAGGTAACTTTTAATGTAGTCAGAGTATATTAATCTTCGTATAGAAATATAATGATCTCAAGTCAGAGGATCATTACACCATTATCACTGTGAGTCTTTCTTATGACTTTATTAAACATGAAGAATCTCACTGTGGGTCTGTCCAGTACCATGTACTCCTACATGTACCTATGCATTGACTTTAGTATCCCCATACTTATAACCAATGAGATATGGTTATCTGTCAAACAACATACTAGTCTATTTATGTATTATTATTGTCCTATAATAATAATACTCGACTAGGGACATTTAAGAATATGATATATTATATAATCTCAAATTCAAGTCATGTACTTAAACTATATAACGTGTATCATGATTCTAAGGACATTTATTATGCTAACAAATATATCGCAGTAATTAAAGTCATAATAAATACGTTTATTGAATAATCAAATGACATAAAGGTTTATTAAAGGAAACATTGTATTGCCTCTAGGGCACCTACACTAACAATCTCCCACTTGCACTAGAGCCAATCACCCATGTATCTAATACCCATGGAACTAGTGTGACCGTCATGCTTCTTCTGCGACAAGCCTTTGGTCAGTGGGTCTGCAATGTTATCATTTGTGTGCACTTTACATATGTGTATGTCACCCCTTTCATTAATCTCTCGAATGAGGTGATATCTCCTGAGTATGTGTTTGGTTCGGGAGTGAGCTCTAGGTTCTTTAGCCTGTGCAATGGCTCCATTATTATCGCAGTATAGATCAATGGGATCTGCGATCGATGGAACCACTCCCAAATCAGTAATGAATTTTCGAATCCAAACAGCTTCCTTAGCCGCTTCACAAGCTGCAATGTACTCAGCCTCCATTGTAGAATCAGCTACTGTTTCTTGTTTTGAACTCTTCCAACTTACAGCACCTCCGTTTAGACAAAACACAAAACCAGACTGTGATACAGTATCATCCCTGTCTGTTTGAAAACTTGCATCGGTGTAACCTTTTACAACCAGTTTTTCCTCTCCTCCATACACCAAGAATGAATCTTTAGTCCTTTTCAAGTACTTTAGAATATTCTTGACAGTCGTCCAGTGACCTTCACCTGGATTAGATTGGTATCTGCTCGTCATGCTTAAAGCATACGAAACATCTGGGCGAGTACATACCATCGCATACATGATGGATCCAATTGCTGAGGCATATGGAACCTTACTCATGCGGTCCTTGTCATCCAATGATTTCGGACACTGATCTTTAGAGATCGTTATCCCTTGAGACAAGGGGACATATCCCCTTTTTGCATTTTGCATACCAAAACGATGCAAAACCTTATCGATGTATGTACTCTGACTTAGACCGATCATCCTTCTAGATCTATCCCTATAGATCCTCATTCCTAGAATGTAGGATGCATCTCCTAAGTCTTTCATAGAGAAGTTGCTCCCTAACCAAATCTTAACAGCCTTAAGAGAAGGTATGTCATTCCCCATTAGTAGTATGTCATCAACATATAGTACTATGAATGCCACATGGCTCCCACTAACCTTCTTGTAAACACAAGGTTCATCTTCGTTTTGAACAAAGCCATACTCTTTGACTGTTTCATCGAAACGGATATTCCATCTCCTAGAGGCTTGCTTCAATCCATAAATGGATCGACGTAATTTACATACCTTGCTAACATTCCTTGGATCGACAAAACCTTCAGGTTGTGTCATGTACACATCCACATCCTCTTCAAGTATTCCGTTAAGGAAGGCTGTTTTGACATCCATTTGCCAGATTTCATAATCATGGAATGCTGCAATAGCAAGCAAAATCCTTATGGACTTGACCATAGCCACTGGTGAGAAAGTCTCGTCATAGTCAATACCATGAATTTGTCTGAAACCTTTTGCAACCAGTCTTGCTTTATAGGTCTGAACATTTCCATCCATGTCAGTTTTCTTCTTGAAAACCCATTTGCACCCTATGGGTTTTACCCCTTCAGGTGGATCAACCAAAGTCCATACTCGGTTTTCGTACATGGAATCCATCTCGGATTTCATGGCTTCTAGCCATCTCTTAGAGTCTGGACTGTTCATAGCATCTTGGTATGTGAGAGGCTCATCTTCATCTATGAGCATCAAATCACCACATTGAGTCAAGAGAAATCCATATCTCTCTGGCTCATGGCGAATTCTACCAGTTCTACGAACAACCTGTGTTTGTTGAGCATTATCATTATCCTGCTCCTGTTCCACTTCAGGTTCAATGCTATTTTGTGGTTCTCGATCTTCATCGAGGTCTATAGTTCTCCCACTGTTTCTTTTGGAAACAAAATCTCTTTCCATGAAAACAGCGTCTCGAGCAATAAACACCTTCTGCTCTGAAGGACTATAAAAATAATACGCCTTTGTTTCTTTAGGGTATCCCACAAAATTGCACTCTTCAGATTTAGGTCCAAGCTTGTCAGATACTTGACGTTTCACAAACGCCTTGCATCCCCAAACTTTCATAAAGTTCATGCCTGACCGTTTCTTCTCCCATATCTCATATGGAGTCTTTTGAACCTTCTTAGTAGGAACACGGTTAAGTGTGAAAGCCGCTGTTTCTAGAGCGTAACCCCAGAAACTAATTGGAAGATCTGCATGACTCATCATCGATCGCACCATGTCCAACAAGGTGCGATTCCTCCTCTCTGAAACTCCATTCCATTGAGGTGTACCTGGTGGAGTGAGTTGTGATACAATACCACACTCCTTTAAATAATCTTTAAATTCTGTGCTCAAGTATTCTCCTCCACGATCAGATCGTATGACTTTAATACTTGCGCCTCCGCCAATTTGCTTCTCTACTTCAGCCTTGTATTCTTTGAACTTTTCAAAAGAATCAGATTTATTCTTCATAAGATATACATATCCATATCTACTGAAATCATCAGTAAATGTTATGAAGTAGTAGTAGCCTCCTCTTGCCATTACACGCATTGGGCCACATACATCACTATGTATTAGCTCAAGTCGTTCAGTGGCCCTTTTACCCTTACCAGTGAAAGGGGCTTTAGTCATTTTACCAAGCAAACAAGATTCGCATTCTTGGTATGATTCAAAATCAAACTTATCCAAGTATCCATCCTTATGTAATTTGGATATGCGTTTCTCGTTTATATGGCCTAGACGACAATGCCAGAGGTATGTTTGATTTGAGTCATTAACTTTAAGTCGTTTGTTTTCTATATTACAGACAGGAGTATCTAAGTCAAGAACATATAAACCATTAAACAAACGCGCAACACCATAGGTTAAATCATTCAAAACAAAAGAGCAACTGTTGTTCCTTATAGTAAACGAAAAACCTTTCTTGTCCAAACAAGAAACAGAAATAATGTTTCTGCGAATCGCAGGCACGTAATAACAATTTTCCAGTTCTAAAACAAGCCCAGAGGGCAAAGATAAATAATAGGTTCCTACAGCTAAAGCAGCAACTCTTGCTCCGTTGCCAACTCGTAGGTCCATTTCTCCTTTAGCCAATGTCCTACTTCTCTGCATTTCCTGCACATTTATACAAATGTGAGAAGCACATCCGGTATCCAATACCCAAGATGTAGAAATAGACAGATTGACTTCTATAACATATATACCTGAATTAGAAGCTTGCTCAGCCCTCTTCTTCTTCAGATCCTCCAAGTAAACTGAACAGTTTCTCTTCCAGTGACCAGTTTTCTTACAGTAGTGACATTCACCCTTAGCGACCCCACCTTTAGGCTTTAAAGCCTGTTTAGGACCTGACTTTGGCTTGGGTGTAGAATCAGAACCTGTCTTCTTCTTACCCTTCCACTTGCCTTTCCCTTTGGCCTTACCTTTATTGCCCACCATCAGTATGGGAGCGGGTTCAGCCGTCTTCATGTTGGTCTCATATGTTCTCAACATAGCCAACAATTCAGTAGGTGTTTTGTCAAATTCATTCATATTGTAGTTCATAACAAACTGAGTGAATTTGTTGTTCAAAGAATTCAAGATTAGGTCAATACCAGTTTCCGGACCAATCGGGAAACCCAAAGTATCAAGATACTCAATGTAACCAATCATTTTCAGAACATGTGGGCCAACTGGTTCACTTGCCCCTTGTTTGCAGTTAAAGAGTGACTTGCTCGTGTTGAACCTTTCTTGACGAGTTTGGCTTGCAAACATGCTTTGCAAGTGCTCATTGATAGTATATGCATCCATATGCACATGGTGTCTTTGAAGCTCAGCACTCATAGTTGCCAACATAAGACATGCAACATCAGTTGCATCATTCTCATCCTTTGTGTGGGCCGCTCGTTCCTCAACAGTAGCGCCCTCAGGAAGGGGACCTGCCGGAGGAATATCAATGACATGAAGCTTGCGCTCCTGCCTGAGGACAATCCTCAAATTCCTCTGCCAGTCTAGGAAGTTGTTTCCTCCTGTCAGCTTATCCTTCTCAAGGACAGATCGTACGGATAGTGTGTTTGTGTTGTTTGTCATTATTCGGTATCTACAATGATAAAAGCACAAAATAAACATTAGATTGTCTGAGTTATTTATTATGTTCAAATGATTATGATACATTCATAATATATCTCCCACTATTTTTATCAAATCAATAGCCCTTACTATTAATTTGGAAAGTATATCCCATAATTCTTTCTAGTGAGCCAAGATCCATATTTCGTCATGTCTTAAGTCAACCACTGGAAGTCCTTAAGAATGATTATTTAGGTAGACAACATTTGTCAATTATATCATATATAATTCTTGGATAGTTTGGTGAGCAACGATTGATCTTATCTATCTAATAGATTTTTAACCAAACTCCATGCTTCTAAGTTCATAATTGTTGAATATAACCGTTTACTTTCACCTTATTATGACGACTCAGTTAAGTTTGACCCAATGATACAACGGCCGAATATAACCGTTTATATTCGTCGCATCTCACCACGATAGATAGGAGTCCCCTGCCACTGACAGTCTTTCCCCTAATCGATCTAGGATTCGATGAGTGTTCATTCATTGGAAAGCATCCGATTAAAACTTAATATTTTGTTAAGGGGTTTAGAAAATTTACGACGATCATGATCACATCATGAAGAGATCCTCAATTTTTCCTTGAACCAAATATTTCAAATTGACATCTTAAATTGTTCATTTCCCACGTAGATGGAGGATACCAGTGGTCACACTTAAAACCCATCAGCCTTACGAATACGCATATCCGCTTTTGACAGAAAATCCCAGTTTTAGATATCAAAAATTCATATTTAATTCCGTGTTTTAAAATCCATATTTCATAAACACAAGAATCTCATGATCGTTCGTTTGTTAATTTTAAAATCTTAAATCGTTAAAGATTTTATCTTGTTTAGCATGGCAAGCATGGCATGGGTGACGTATCTAATACATGCATACATCATTAATCTAATTAAAGCATGCATCTTCTACTCTACACATACATTCATACATCAATATGTAAAGTGCAGTATGTAAACGTGCTTGGTTATGGCCCTTTTCCTATGTGATCCTTTCGAGCTAATGAAAGGATCAAAGTCAATCTATGGTGGTAAAATATAAATACAATTACATGTCTTCATTCTTCTTGTATCCATGGGTGCTTGCTCCTCTTCTTGGATCATCCTTCAATCTTCAAGTACATTACATGGGATAATTGAATACAATCTATACTAATGTACTTACATAAGAAAACTCGAGTTACATTCGAGGTTAAACAATTACAAGAATGAAGAAAACGACATGCAAGTCGTATTTATAAAACCAAAACCAAAAACCATTAATCTAGGGGTCCAAAGGCCATAACCAGCACCATGCTCAAGTACACAACAAAAATAATGCAGGGGTCCGGGGGCGGCAGCCCCTGGGCGGGGGTTCGGGGGCGGCAGCCCCCGGGCGGGGTCTGGGGGCGGCAGCCCCCAGCTGGGGTCGAGCTGCATCAATTTCTGAATTACAGATCATCAATTTATTTCCGAAGACCAGTCCTATTCAGAAATCATCAATTTCTGAATTACAGATCATATCTGTTGGCCTTTTTCCCCACTGCAATTTACACAGTTTCAGAAGCATGTATCATATACATACTTATCATATCCCAGTTAACAGATCATGTCCAACATAATCTTTCCACCAGTTTGTATCATATACAAACTGACCCTCATGCAAAATATACAAATCGCAAACAGGCATATAAATCAGTCATGACAAATCATTAACATGCTAGTATCATCATCTATTTACTCATCATATCAATAACAATTCGAATATACATGGCAGTAGCATGGCAGTAGCATAACAGGCATGACAGTAGCATAAGCAGTGGCATGGCAGTTATGACAAAGCAGTAGCATGGCATGACAGTCACCAAAACAGGCATGTATGCATCAAATACATAAAACACGTAACCAAATCAGTCCCTTATACACGTAGCTCTGATACCATTGTTGGGTTCCGAGGCATAAAACGCAGCGGATAAACGTAAATATAACAAAATTTCGGAACCCTAACGCAGGATCATGTATAAGAATTGACGGATTATGGTGATAAACGAATCATACCTATTAAGATCTTGAATGTAACGAACTCAACGGAGATCCTTGCTATCACGATTTGTGTTTTCCTCTCGAAAGCACCTCTATGGTATCCACACGAGCACCTTCAAGAGCGTCTCACGATCTTGATTACGGGATGGATGTACTAGCCTCCTTTGATGATTTCGAATGACTGTCTTTGCTGCCTCTCTTGCTCTGCCTCTAGGGTTTTATCATATAAAAACGTGTAGCTCTTTTAACCTATCATTATCTATTTATAATGACTGGTTAAACGGGCCTAAGCAGTAAAACCTAACCCATGTAGGTATAGGATTAAATAATAAAACATGTTTCTATTATTTAATTAATAATTAAGTCATACTTAATTATTATGGGCAGAAATCCTCTTCAACTTCGAATTTATATTATTTCAATTAATTAAGTCTCACTTAATTAATATAATAAAATTCAAACAATCATCAATTAATTTAAATCTATAATTTAAATTAACTATTCCTCTAGATGCTCTATGTGTGTGACCCTATAGGCTATTATTTAATTAGCAATAATTTTATTCTCCAATAAAATTATAAACAATGAGCGGTATCTAGTAATACATCATTGCTACCCAATTAAACAATAATTAAATCGTGATTTGATAAAAACCTTTCATGATTAATGTTTCCGTGTAATATAATCCCTTTAACCAAATATATTATAGATTAAACTCGAGGCATGTGTTTAGTCATCCTCTTCAATATTTAATCCGGGTTTACTTGATCCATGAGTAGACTATGAAAAACAAATCATTATTTGAGCACGACCATGCATTTTATAGTCTCACTCAATCAAGAGGCCAATAATATCTCTCCTAATTATAGGAGGGTTAAATCCTTTATCTATCATTCATATTTCTCATACGACTCATGATATACCCGATGTCCACTTTTATCATCACCCGGTCAAAGGTAACTTTTAATGTAGTCAGAGTATATTAATCTTCGTATAGAAATATAATGATCTCAAGTCAGAGGATCATTACACCATTATCACTGTGAGTCTTTCTTATGACTTTATTAAACATGAAGAATCTCACTGTGGGTCTGTCCAGTACCATGTACTCCTACATGTACCTATGCATTGACTTTAGTATCCCCATACTTATAACCAATGAGATATGGTTATCTGTCAAACAACATACTAGTCTATTTATGTATTATTATTGTCCTATAATAATAATACTCGACTAGGGACATTTAAGAATATGATATATTATATAATCTCAAATTCAAGTCATGTACTTAAACTATATAACGTGTATCATGATTCTAAGGACATTTATTATGCTAACAAATATATCGCAGTAATTAAAGTCATAATAAATACGTTTATTGAATAATCAAATGACATAAAGGTTTATTAAAGGAAACATTGTATTGCCTCTAGGGCACCTACACTAACACCTGAGGTATCTGTTAGCCCATCTATGCCCTCTCAAAAGGACATAGAGCTAAAAAAGGCAAATACACAGTCTCTGGGGACATCCTCTCAACAGGGTGAACCTATTGAAATTCGCCCGTCGGCCAGGGCATCTAAAAGAGTGTCAATAATTGAGCCTCCAACCAAGTTATATGTTGCACTGAAAGAAGCACACACACAGGAGGAATTGACGTATGTTGCTACTACTGTAGCAGAACCTATACAGGTAGATCCTGTACAGGTCATGCCTTCACAGGCTATTGCGGGAGTCACGGGTCCTTCATTGCTAAACATTACAGGATCCAATGTGATAAGCCCCCTAGGAGGAACATTCCTGGCTCCTAATAAGGAGGTCTCCACCACTATTAGTGGAAAGGAGAAGCAACTACTTGGCAATAGTTCTTCGGATGAGCCATTTAAGATTTTAACTGCAGGTACAGAAGACTTGCTGGAGTCAATGAGAGTGAGTGAAACACCAACAGAACGTTTAAGTGATCATAATTCACCCACACCTCTAAGACCGAGCGAGAGAATTGAGAGACAAACACCTACAGAACCTGTCAGTGAGACACCTACCAGCCAAATAAATACCCTCACAATGCACACACAATCACTAAGTCAAAGGGTTTATAACGTGGAGACTACTGTCACCGAAATGAAATCTGAATTTCACAGCAATGTCATGGAAATAAAATCTGTTCAGTACAACATGTTGCAGGATTTGCAGAATTTCAAGACGGATATGAAGAAATTTGTTACAGATTTGTTTGAAAAGCATAAATCTCAATCTACTCAAATCCCTACTTCGAAGGATAACACAACTAAGGGGGAGATGATAGTGCGAGAACAAGAAAAAGAATCTGGTGCAGAAATGAGGAGTAAAGACAAAGGTAAAGGAAAGTTGGTAGAGGAAGAAGCAAACATCACATCTCAGGGGGAGCAAGAAATACCGCTGGAGGTCAGGCTTACACTTGAAGAAGGAGAAATATGAGAACCTTCTCATACAGCTCCTACAGCTCAGGAAGATGATGTGTTTGATGAATTTGTCAATGATGCCGCTTATCAGTTCACCGAAACGGATTTTGTGGAAACATTTGGTTTGCTAGATGCAAATCAATCCATGATAAGGGCATGTGAAATAGCTCGAATGTCTCAGGAAAAAATCAGAAAAGAACACTTCAACCACTACATTGAAAGAAGACAAAGGCCGTTGATGTTATCAAGAGAAGGAAGTGCATGGGATCAGGCTAGGAGTCTTTTGCAGAAACCAGAATTAGGAATGATTCAAAATGAAGATCAAAAAGTTCTGGAAGCACTGCAAGAAGCTCACAAGAGTCATCCATCAATAAACCAGTTCTTTCATGCACTAAGATAGACTATCAAGTTGATATTCATCACGACCAACATCAATGGATGGAAGATTCAGATTCAGTTCAATAATTCGACCACAAAGACCATTTCTTCGAATTTCATCAAGTTGAGGTCTCTAACAGAATTGTATGTCATGAAGATTAGGACGGACAAGAGATCTCATGTGAATGAACTTCTTACTGATATGATTGAAGATCAGATGAGCAAAACAGCAGCTGAAGTTCACACAACTCCTTATACAGTGATATTCTACAAAGACAAGTTAGTTCAGACACTGTGTTTGAGTGATGAAAGACTGAGTCTATATCCTCTGAAGCGTCTGAAATATGTTGAAGGGCTTCTTAGGAGTGAAGGACTTAGAACAGAAGAAAAATGGAAAGCTGCAGAGCGCATTTATGCTTATAGACTTAATGTCTTATCAAATCAATCTGTAGATATTTCCAAGGTCGGAAGAATAGATCCTTCAAATGGATCTCAACCAAAGTTGCCTGTGTATTCAAGAGAAGAAGGAAATTGGGACTTTGAAGAAGTCAAGGCAATGACTGAATTTAGATTTAACCATCCAGGGAAGGTGTTCGAATATGCAGAAAAGCCAGATTTTTCGATTGTCTTTCCAGATTTTGATATAATCAAGGAGACAGAGACAATGGTGCTAAAGGATCCTCCAGCAATCAGGTATAAGAACCCCAAAGGAAAAACTGAAATAGTTGATATCCACAAGATGTCTTACATGACTTCTAGGGAACTGGGTGTTATACTTGATCAAATCAAGACTTCGACGAACTATAAAGACAAATCAGCATTGGCAGAAATCTCTAAGCTTTACATGGAGAAGTTGAGAGCAGAATCATACTACAACACTGATCGGGTTAAAGCAGTACCAAAAAGGTTGAGTGTTAAAGGAAAGACGAAAGTTCTTGAATTTACATTCGAACAAGTTAAGCAGATCAGAAGAGTAGCTGTCTTGCAAACACTTCAGGAAGCTTTGTCAGATCCCAAGCCAAGTAATATGCTAGAAGAAGAAGCGCTGGATCTAGTGAATGACCAGCTTGCAAGTCTTATACAGTGAGAATGACTTAATGTATATCAGTTCAGGCTAGAAGAACATTCATTCTACATTGTAATTGTTTTTGACATCTGAAAATGTGTTATGTAATCCAGAATTTGTTTAATATTAGTTTACCATCTTCTATTTACTTTTTCTTGTAAGTTAGTTGAGTTATCCTCTTAAGGGATTTGCTTGTCGAACTCTAACAATCAAATAGGGGGAGATTGTAAAGCATAATGTAACGTAACGTAACATGTAACCGAGGAAACTAACTCAACACAGATGGTCGGTAACTTATATTAAAATGAAGCACGGAATCGACTACGAATTGTTTATAAGTTGAATACAAAAGACCAAAACATTAGATGAAGCTTTGAAGACATTGAAGATCACTGAAAGAAGTTCATTAACATGTTCAAGCCTCAGTGAAGAATAAAGATATAGTGTTTCAGAGGTTCAGAAGATGTTAGAGGTTTTACAAAAGAGAAGTCAAGGGATTCCAGTGAATTACAGAAGCACTTCTTAACAACTAGAGAAACAGGGCCAATTGAATAGTCAAGAAGATGTGAAGATCAAGTTCGTGTTAGTCGTTTGTGAACCAGACCAATTGCACTAAACGTCAGCACAAAAGGAATTGAGAACTGCATCTATGTTAGAAAAGAATTGGCTGTATAACCGTTGTGTGCTAAAGCTCGGAGAAAATCAAGTTCAAGTAGTAAAGGTAAATTTATTAACTTGGTTGCAATGAAAGAAAATATTACAGAGCTTTGAATCGTTGGAAAAATGGCTAAGGTGAACTACCGACAGTTGGTTTTGGCTGTTTGACTGTTTTGTCTTATTTACCGACGGTTGGGTCTCCTGTTTGGCTATTTCGTCTTATTTACCGACGGTTAGCAAATCACTCGACGGTTACCATTTTGGATATATTATTCATTCCATTTCACTCGACGGTTATGGTTTTAATAATTCATTTGAGTCGATAGTTATAACTGATAGTTGGGTTTGACTGTTTCGTCCATTTCACTCGACGGTTACAGCATCTCGATAGTTAAGGGACTCAGATAAATATCCAGATTATTTATTCCATCGACGGTTAAGTCACTCGATAGTTATGGCACTTCGATAGTTGAGGGTTTAAGATTGTTTAATCTACAGCCAGCCACAGCATGCCACATATCATTGATATCCTTGAGCAGAATTGTTTTAAGTGATTTATTTCAATCTCGACGGTTATCAACAGACTCACCGATGGTTATAAATTAAATGTCTCGACGGTTGTTAATTCAAGAAGTGAGAAGCAAACTTTTTACTTGGTTCTCAGAAGGCCACGTAGAAGATTGAAAAAGCCTACACAATAAAGCAGCAAAGCCAAGCCTTTGTGATTCATTCACGACAACACAAATTCATTCAGTTACAGAGCGAAAACATACAGAGCAAAGAAGAGAGACACAAAGAAGCCATTAACGTCGTTTGAGCTAGTGTCATAATTATTGTTCGTATTGATTGTTGTTGTTATATTGTAACTGTACTAGTGAATCAGTTGAAGCTAATCTACGGATTAGAGTTGTGTAGCACCTTCGTGGTTTATATTAATAAAACGATATATTCCCCGAACGAACTGTGTTTGTGTTAACTGTGTGCATACCTTGTGTTTGATTTAATATCTGTTCGAACTGTCAATTAGTCCATAACAAATCATTCCGCGAATATTTTATAAATTTACAATATCGTATTCAACCCCCCTTCTATGATATTTGGGACTAACAAACACTCTTTTGAATAGATAACACATTTTCTGTTTCGTAAAAGCAGTGTTAAAATATTATATTTGTTCATCTTCCGTATATGCCTCAAAATATAACATATTTAACTTAGATTTGATTTTATCATTATTTTGATAAATCTTATCTAAATATATGTAGAGAGAAAATCGTTTGGTTTTGTTTAAAGAAAACAGTTTGACCTAATTTGACTTTCTTCTTCGTTGACTGTCACTTCAAACAACCTAAGGGAGGATTACTATATTAATTAGTAACTTCCTAATGCTAATTTAATTTACACTTATCATTAAGACAAAATAATCAAAACCTAATCCATAAGACTGTATCTCACAGTTATCAACTGATGTGTAACTTAGACTGTGTTAGGAATATATTCATTTAATGATGTACAAATTACTATAACAAGATTTACCATAGCTTATTTGTAATAAGTCTTTCTAGTCTCTGAAATTTTATAATCAGAGTCTAGTTAGTCAACATTCTAGTACTTAGAAGATTTTCTGTAGAAATTAAAACTAGAGTCTAGATGAAGAATCAGAGTTTGAGAAGTGATCAGAGTCTATAGACTGTCGGAGTCTACAATCTATCAGAGTCTACAAATGATCAGAGTCTATAGATTTTCAGAGTCTATAGTCTAGCAGAGTCTGAAGATTTCAGAGTCTATGAAGTCAAAGCTAAATTTGGAAGATAATCACAGAAAAGGGAATTCTTCGAAGATAAAGCCAAATATATTGCAGATATGCTATAGGAAGGAAAGAGAATTACAGAAGGAAACTGTCAACTAATAATTAGGAATTATATTCCTATTGTAATTTGATTTCCTGTTATTAGTTGATAGGCAGCTCTCTATATAAACACTCTATGTAACATAATTTGAATGTGTGGAAAATAAGTCGAAGTTTTTGAGAGCATAGAGATAGAGATAGTTGTTGTGAGAAGCATAGAGAAGATACTAGGGTTTGTGTACAACTTAGGAGAGTTTCTTTTTATACATCAATAAAACAAATAGTTGTTATTTATATCTTTGTGTGTTATCTTTGTTATGTATTCAAGTCTTTAATTCTTATTGAGTTGATTTTAATCAGGCAGAAAAAGCACACAAGTATTCAACCCCCCTTCTACTTGTACAACTGGGAAAACAATTGGTATCAGAGCCTAACGTTTAAAATCGATCAAAGATGTCTGGACACAAATATGGCAATTCTAAGATTCTTATGCTCAAGAGAAACGAGTACACCTACTTGAAGGTTAAGATGTTGCACCATCTGGAGGCTACAAACCCTGACTATCTTGAAAGAATCCATGAAGGACCCTATATGCCCTTAAAGCTTGTGCCTCAAATCATTGATGAAGGTAAAGTAACTGAAGAACACTTCATTGAAAAGCCAAAGGCTGAATGGACAAGAGAGGACAAGGAGAATGTCCTTGAAAAGGCCAAAGTCAAAAACATTCTCTTTAACAGTTTGAATTTTGTTCTTACAAACTGTGTTATATCATGCAAAACTGCTAAGGAGATGTGGACAAAACTTGAAGTGCACTGTCAAGGGATTAAAGATGTCAAGAAGAATGCTAGGTCTTTGCTAATTCAGGAGTATGAGTATTTCTAAGCTAAATCTGGAGAATCTATTACTGAGATGTATGATAGGTTTACAAAACTCTTGAATGAGATGTCTATGCTTGGTAAGGTTTATGATTCTAAAGATACAAACACCATGTTTCTGAGAGCACTTCCTGAAGAGTGGGACAACAAAACAATAACCATAAGGGAACTAGAGATTTAGATGACATAACTCTAGAAGAATTGTATGAAAGACTCAAGACATATGATTTAGAGATGAAACAAAGGAAGAATATGAAATCTATAAAGACAAAATCTGTGGCACTCTTAACGGAGTCTGAGAAAGAACAACAGAAATAACCCATGGAAACTAGAATCAAGGATTCAAGGAAAAAAGGTAAAGCTGTTGAGGACTTAGAGTCTACTGACACAGACTCTGATTCTGATGAAGAGATTAATCTAAGTCAAATGATGGGTATGTTTGTAAGAAATTTTAAAAGAATGAAATTTAACAAAAAAAACTGGCAAATTCAGCAAGAGGCCATCATTCAATGAGGAAGATGAGAAGGTTGAGAAGAGCAAGAGCACTATAATCAAACTTGACAAAGCAAAGGTCAAGTGCTTCAACTGTGGAATATTGGGGCACTTTTCTAGTGAATGCAGAAAGTTAAAAAGTCAAGGAAAAGGGAAAACACTTCTATCAACAGGAAATGATTGGGCAGATTTACGCTCAGAGGATAAAATTGACTATGAAAATCTAGCATTGATGACATCCTCCTCATGAAAATCACAATCTCCCAAAGAACCCTCATCTCCTAAAACTCAAGTAACAATCTTCACTCTTGAATCCTTACTTAATTTAGACTCTGATGGTATACAAATTATGCAAAGTGAGGTTAATAAAATAATGATAAACTGTAGATCTCTCACTAGTGAAAGTGAAAGGTTAAGAGAAAAAAATTTAACCTTGACGAATAGGAATGATCATTTAGAGTCTGAGTTAAAATTAATGGAAAAATACAAGAAGGATTCTGAGAAATATAGTCACAACTACACTGAAATTCTGAAAGCCTTTGACTATGTTAAGAAGGAGCTAGAGGAAGAGAGACTTAAGTTCTGAGTCTGGACAGACTCTGGAAGAAAAGTTCAGGAAATTCTCAACAATCAACATATGTGTCAAACTGTTGGTCTAGACTATGACAAGAGTCAAGGTAAAAGACCTATTGTTGAGAGTGATAACATTGGTGAAACTAGTCAAATTGATAAGACTAAGAACAAAAGTACCTATATCCCTGTTAAGTTTGTGACTTCTGAATTAAAGAATGATTTGTCTAAAGAAATCACAAACTCATCTATCAATGTTCCCCCTGTTGTTGATAAAAAGACAAATGAAACAGGAGTAAATAAGACTAAGAAAAATATTAACATAGGATACTTGTCTATGTCTAAGTTAAAAGAAATGCTAGAGAATTTAAAAGAGTCTACCAAAACTAGGAGAAATAGGAATTGTAAGGAAGGCATTAACAAGGCCAATAACTATAAAAAAAAGACCCTAATGCTCCTAGAAAAAAGTGTTACAGATGTGGTAACAATAACCATTTAGCTCTAGATTGTAAAGCAAAAAATGAGAAGAAATCAGAGTCTATTCCTTCACAGACTCTGAAAATTCACTACATTCCACAGAAGCCTTGCTATCACTGTGGAAGCATATTTCATTGTATTTATATGTGTAGAGACTATCATGATTTGTATTACAACTTTTATGAGATAAAATTTTCTATTGATAAAAGTTGGTATGACACTGTCAAGACTCCACCAGAGTCTAAAGCAACAAAGGAGACAGGTAAGACAAAAGTGAAGAACTCTAAACCTGTTTCACCCAAATTTAGTAGAAAGGGATCTAAAACTATTTAGATCCCCAAAACATCTAACTAGTTTTTTTTTTATGCAGGGAACTAGGGAAAAAAGTAATCCTAATCCAGGATAGTGGATGCTCAGGACACATGACTAGAAAGAAATCCATGCTTATAAATTTTATGGAAATGGCTGGCCCAGAAGTATCTTTTGGAGATGGAAACAAACGACAAATACTGGGATATGGAAAGATTGCACTTGAAAATGTCATCATTGAAGAAGTAGCTCTTGTTGATGACTTAAAGCATAACCTAATAAGCATTAGTCAACTTGGAGATAAAGGTTACCATACTGGTTTTGACAACAAAGAGTGTCTTGTAACTCACAAAGAAACAGACATTTCAGTTTTCAAAGGATACAGATATGGTAACATATATGAAACTAGTTTGAAGGATTGCATTTACAATAAAGCTGGAAATGGCATAAAAAACTATCACACATCAACTTCAAAACACTCAACAAGTTGGTCAAACAGAATCTTGTGTGAGGATTACCACATGTTGATTTTGTGCAAGATGGACTTTGTGAATCATGTCAACTTGGAAAGAAAAAGAAAACATCCTCCAAGAGCAAGACAATAAACATAATTTTTGAACCCTTTTATTTATTATATCTTGATTTATTTTGTCCAGTAAATGTAATGTCAATTAACAAAAAGAAATATGCTCTTGTCATTGTAGATGATTTTACAAGATTCACATGTGTTTTCTTTATACATTCAAAGGATGAATCTTCACAACAAATAATAGACCATATCACTTTTCTGGAAATAAAATCAAAGAATATAATTAGAGTTCTAAGAAGTGACAATGGTACTGAATTCAAGAATGCAACTATGGAGGAATACTGTACATCAAAGGGAATTACTCAACAATTCTCTGTACCAGGAACACCCCAACAAAATGGAGTTATGGAGAGAAAGAATAGAACACTCATAGAAGATGCCAGAACAATGTTACCAGAGTCTAAACTACCAGTATATTTTTGGGCTGAGGCAGTATGTACAACATGCTTCACTCAAAATTGTACATTGATTAATATGCATGGAGTGACTCCATATGAGATGGTAAAGAACAAGAAGCCAAGTGTGAAGCATTTTCACATATTTAGATGCAAGTGTTTTGTACTAAAGGTACATCTAGAAAATCTAAGCAAATTTGAACCCAAGGCTGATAAAGTAATTTTTCTTGGATATGCATCAAACATAAAGGCATTTAGAGTATTTAATCTCTGAACCAGAATTGTTATGGAATCTATTTATGTTGTATTTGATGACAAAAAGATTACAGGATTGCAGGATGAATCAGAGTCTACAACATTGGAATTTTAAAATTTGAAAAGTTTTGAGATAGATGAAGATGATGAGGATGAAGGGATTCAAATAACTCCTGAAACAACACAGAATCGTGCACATTCTGAGGGGGAGTCAGAAAATTCAACTCCAAATATTTTAGAGTCCCATTCAGAGTCTACCCAGACAGAGTCTAGACAGACAGAATCAAGTTTTTCAGAGTCTAACTCTTTAGGGTATGGATCATGAAACTCTGAATTCTTCTCAGAGACAAACATTTCAGGGGGAGCCTCTTCATTTGATTTTCACTCATGCACAGGAAATGCCAATGATTTAGGGGGAGCTTAAAGTTCAAGAATCAATCTTCCACCAACTAAAAAATGGACAAGGGATCACACTTCTGATTTAATAATTAGGGATCTTGAGAGCGGTATACAAACTAGAGCAGCCACTCAAAATGAATGTTTTTATAGTTGTTTTCTCTCAAAGAATGAACCTAAGAAAGTTGAGGAAGCATTACAATACCCTGATTGGATCATTGTAATACAAAAAGAATTGAATGAATTTAAGAGAAATAAAGTATGGAAACTTATACCAAGACCAAGAAATAGATCAACTATTGGAGCCAAATGGGTGTTAAGAAATAAGCTTGATGAAAATGGGACCGTGATTAGAAACAAAGCAAGGCTAGTTGTAAAAGGATACTCTCAGGAGGAAGGAATTGATTATGAAGAAACTTTTGCACCAGTAGCAAGATTGGAAGCTATCAGAATGTTTCTTGCATTTGCAGCTCATTTAAAATTCAAGGTGTATCAAATGGATGTGAAAAGTGCCTTCTTGAATGAGAAATTGGAAGAAGAAGTTTATGTGGAACAAACACCAGGATTTGTTGATCCAAAGTTTCCTAATCATGTTTACATGTTAGACAAGACACTATATGGATTGAAGCAAGCACCGAGAGCATGGTATGAAACTCTATCAAAAAAATTTCTTAAAAATGAATTCATAAGAGGTACCATTGACAAAACTCTTTTTATTAGAAAACATAAAGGTGATATTTTTCTTGTCCAAATTTATGTTGATGATATTATATTTGGTTCTACTAATGAAAAACTCTATGAAAAGTTTAGCAAATTAATGTAGTCAAATTATGAAATGAGCATAATGGGAGAATTGAACTTCTTTTTGGGACTTCAAGTCAAACAGAATAATGATGGAATCTTCATCAATCAATCAAAGTATGTGAAAGACCTATTGAAGAAGTTTTATATGCAAGACTGTGCAACTGCCAAAACTCCCATGTCAAAAACCACTAAGCTAGACTCTGACCCAAAGGGTAAGAAAGTTAACAACACTAGCTATAGAGGTATGATTGTCTCGTTGCTATATTTAACTGCAAGTAGACCAGATATAATGTTTACAACATGCATGTGTGCTAGATTTTAGGCTGACCCAAGAAAATCACATTTGTTAGCAATAAAAAGAATTTTCAGATATCTCAAGGGTGCACAAACACTTGGACTTTAGTATCCCAGAGAGTCAGATTTTTCACTAATTGGTTATTCAGACTCTGACTATGTAGGATGCAGAGTGAACAAGTAAAACACAACAGGTCAATGCCAATTTCTTGGCAACATGTTAATTTCTTGGTTTAACAAGAAACAAGAAACAGTTTCAACCTCAACAGCTGAGGCTGAATACATAGCAGCTGGAAGTTGTCGTGCTCAAATTATGTGGATGAGAAATCAGTTACTTGATTATGGACGAACATTCTCAAATATTTCTATGTATTGTGACAATACCAGTGCTATTAAAATTGCATAGAATCCAGTCCAACATTCCAGAACAAAGCACATTGATGTCAGTTATCATTTTATTAGAGAACATGTTGAAAATGGTACTGTGACACTTCATTATATTTCAATTGACAGACAGATAGCAGTCATATTAAACAAACCACTTGATGAATCTACCTTTCTCAAACTAGTAGGTGAGTTAGTTATGTTAAATATGTAAGTGTTCTATCATGAAGGAAGCAATGTATGTACTTTAATTATAGTCCCTGATTTCTCAAACTATGATTTGCTCTTACAAAAATTTAGAGGTACTGTATCTTGACAGAGTCTAATTCCTAGACTCTGACGAGTCTGTTGACTCTGAAGAGTCTGTTGACTCTGACGAGTCTGTAGACTCTGAGAATGTATTAAGTGCCTAGACCCTGAAATGGTTAACATTAGCGCCTACAGACTCTGATTGCGTTTAAACTGTTCAAATGACTTGAAATAGGCGGTAATAGTTACTTTTGACTGGTGACAGGCTGTAGACTCGTGTGTATTGTATACAATTTAAACAAAATAGAATTTTTCATACATTTTACTCACTTGTTTATTGCAAATTATTTCCTAAGGCAGAAATATTCACAGAACTTTTCACGAACCCTAGCTAATTTCCTCAAGCATTTTCATCATTCTCAATTCAACAATTTCAATGGCTGCTATCTCAACTGTCATGAGGGAACTCAAGGCGATTGCATTCACTTTTGGGGATTTCGAATTCATGACCACGAATCATGTTGCAGCTCTTGGAGACAAGAAAGGGGTAGACGCTGACTACTACCCTGTGATGGATTTCTTGGAGCAATTTGAGCTCAGCTACATACTGAAAGCATCACCAGTCATTCACATGGATGCTGTCTCTCAAGCTTGGAGTTCAGCCAAGGTAGTTGATCCTTCTCAGGATGAACCATGTAAGATTATGTTTACCTTTGGTGACTTCACTTTTGATGTCACTTCTGAGGTGATAAATTCTGTGTTTCAATTACCTGTCAAGTCATCTTTTGATAATACAGTGTCTGATGATGAAATAAAAAAGATGTTTAAGGCAATAGGTTATTCTGATAGCTTTGAAAATATGAGTAAAATAACTAGGCCTTACTTAAGGAAAGAATGGTCCTTTTTCTTTGACCAAATTGCTAAGTACTTCACTGGTAAGTGTAGTGGTTTTGATGCTATTACATTTATTACTTATCAAATTGGTTACAGTCTCCTGTTTGATAAGGTGATCAACAGTGGTGATATGTTGCTCACTTAAATGGGAGCAAAATTAAATAATGTGCAAGAGGGCATAAAGAAAGTCTACTATCATAGATTTTTTATGCTTCTCTTGAATCACTTCATTCCTAACATGTCTCTCAAGCTTGCAGATGTTTGTTGTGTGCAGGCCTATAAGCAATAGAGGATGATTTTCTCTAACATCAAAAGAATTGATCACAAAAATAAGAGTCTACCTGCCATGACTTATCCATAGGTAATGCAAGTAAAAATCTCCTACTACAAACCTTCTATCTACAATGCTTCATTTTTTATGGTGAAATGGTGCAGAAACAAGTTATGGAGAGTCCCCATGCATCTACCCAAGTAATCAAATCCCATTCCACTAAACAATCTCTAAAACCAAAATCTAAAAAGAAACCAACCTCTGGTGTCTCTCAATAGTCACCAGTTATAAAGAGAAGGAGACTTGTTCAAACAAGGCTAATGGATGAGCCAAGTGACGAGGAGCTCAACCCTCTAGAGAAATAAGTTGTTGAAGGGCTTTCTTTGCTAAAAGAAGGTCATGATACACTTGATTCTAACCTTCAAGCCCAGTCTGTAGACTCTCAAAAGGCTGCAGACTCTGATAAACCTAGGGAAGCACCTCAAGATTCTCAAATTGGGTTTCCTGAGAAATCTTTTGCTCAGAAATACAAGAGGTTAATGAAGGCTTATTATACACACACACAAGCCTATTACTGCTACTAATTCTGTTTTGAAGGAAACAGATGCTCCCAAGGCTCCTGCAGGGCCAAACTCTGAAAGCAAGAAAACACCTGAATCAGAGTCTAATGTTGAGTCAGAGTCTAGACTGCCTTTAGACTCTGATTATGAAATATTTTGGGAAGGAATGCCATTGGATGCAGCCTCTTCTCTCATTGATGAAATCATTACTCCACATGATGAGGTACTGCTATTTTTATATCCATTGGTGGAATTTTTAGAAGATCCTCAACTCTACAAGACACAACAACAAGTCTTGGATCTTCTCACAACCTATGCAGACCTTAGGAAGAGAATGGAAATGGAGCTACAAATGTCTGCACAAGATGTGGTCACACATCTCTACAGCTACTTATTTAACTCTTCATTATAAGTTAAAGTAGTTGGGCTCATAGAAGGCAGGAAAATGAAGTTCTCAAAGCACTTGGTGTGCCAGACTCTGAAAAGTAAATATCATAAAAGCCTAAAAATCTTAAGGCCCACAAAAGAAGAGAATCAGAGTCTGTTGCTGAGTTGGAAACTGCGATTAAGCAACCAATTTTTAACTATGAAGCAATTGGGGATAATGGGGTTACCTATAGGACAGTCATTCAATGGATTTCTCACTTTCAACCTCTGTCAAGATAGGTGACTGACTATCTTGTCCATAATATAGGTACAATTTCCGATAAATACATATATCCAACCTGCCAGAGTAGATTGGATCAATTCAAGGGCACATATTTCTAAAAAGTAAGAAGGAAACTGCAGGAACTCTTCAATCTCACAGATGCCCTAGCAATTAATGCAATCCATCTAAGGGCCTTTTATCATAATTTGGATGCATTTATTATTGAAGAACAACAGGAGGTTGTAGAAGATGCAAGGAAGTTGGAGGATGGGACTAGTGCACCAGTGGTGACTAATGAGAAAGATGCTCAGTTTGCCTCACCCACAAAGAGTCACATAGTCAAAGGTTGGGTGATAGTGGGGCAGGGGAGTATTCTATTGGGCCCTCCTTGGCAACTCTCAAAAATGCTGTTGAGAACCCCAGTGATATGAGAGGACAGACTCTGATGGATGCTCATGAAGAATTTCTACAATCTATTCTATCAGAGTCTATCCACCTTGAGGGAGAATCTCATGCACCAACAGTCAAAGATGGTGACACTCAGACTCTGGCTTCTAATGAAGTCATACTGAAGCAGTCAAAGTCTAAAGTAGGCCCTGAGACTGGAATACTGGAGCCAACACACTCTGGAAAGAATGAAAATTCTTGTAAGGGTTCAGAGTCTGTTGATGCTCACCCCTTGATGGAAACCTTACATTTGAAGGGGTTCCCCTCCATCAAGGTGGTTCAGGTATTGAAGCAAACCTTATTTCTCCCACCCCCTCTTCTATAGGATTTTTGAGTGTACTCTCCAAATTGAGTGAAAAAATTACTGAGAGGTTGGCACTGGTCCAGGCAAAATGAGAGGTAGAAAAGTCTGTAGAGAGCCTGAGTGAGAAAGCGAGAGTGAGTGCCTAACTCCACTATGAGGATGAGAGATTAGGGTATCTGAACCTAGTTTCCCTTATTGGGATCAAGATTTTCCTAAGAGTTGGTCCAATGAGTTTGGGCAGGGGATGGATGAAAATTCTTTTGTTCTAATATGCAGATTGGCAAAAAGGAGGAGGCTCTAGCTTCTCAAAAATCATTTACACAGAGGCCATAATAGCATTTGGTGGATTCTCTAGCAAGGAGTACTGATAGAGTCATTGAAACTTTGGTGAATACAATAATCATTTAACCTGAAACTGCAAAATTGAAGTCAGAAGAACCAATAATGATCATGCCTATAAAGGCTAGGCTTCCAAAGTCTACAGAATTTGATCACTCTAAAGAGGAGTCATGGTTTATAATCCCTTTTATAATTTCAGAGTCTACACCACCACCAGAGTCTACACCTCCAATTACCAGGATTGAACCTGTTGTTGAGGATTGCACTTCTAAGGATGATGGACCAGTTAATCCATCTTTTGTTTATTTTGATCAGGTGTTTCCTCATTCTTGGGAGTCTGCACAATAAAAGAAGATAGATGATAAAACAACCTTTGACTGCATTTTGAATATCCCTCAGTCTGAGAGACTTAAGGCCTTTCAGAAAAAATCTTTTCTACAAGAACATGGTCATTATCCTAGGGAAGAAGATCTAGCAATTGATGGAAATGTTAAAATTGAGGCAGAGAATGTTGCTGCCCAATTAGCTAGTGTGGTCAAAGACATATCTCATATTCAAACCAAACTTACTGGTGTCAATAATACAACTTCTCTACTCAGTACCGGATTTGACAGATTTCACTCCCTTCAATTATCCAAAGAAGTTGCTTTCAAGGATGTTATTGTTGATATCACTGAAAATCAAGCTCAGCTTCAATCTACAATATCTGCTTTAAGCACCAAGGTTGATTCAGTCATTGCAACACAAGCTAATCTTTCCACAGTACTTGAGCAGATTCTTTTGGTTGTCATAAGTGGTGATGATGTCAAAAAGGGGGAGAAGAAAGTTGGTGATTCTTCCAAGAGAAATAAGGATGAGGTGTGGAAGGAAGCAAAAAAAGGGAGTTAAAAGGAGAAGAGATGATGATGATGAAGCTGATAATAGTTCTCATGGTCCTAGGGATCCTGGTGGTGTGTAACAAAAATAATCTGGAATGGCTGGAATTGTAAAAACTCAAACACACCAGTCAGGGACTGGTGTCAGAGTCTAAGCCAGACTCTGATAAGCAAAAGAATAGGTCAGACTCTGATGAGGTCAAATAACCTACTTACTGGCAATGTAGTCAATCTAATCTACAACTGAGAGCTAAGAAGAAGACAGGACTTGGAGGCTTTGAAGAATCAGATATTGATCGAACATCAACTCTATCTAGGGATCCTCAATCCTTGACAGATAGGCAATTTGAAAAGATCACACAAAAGCATTTAAACAAAATGGTATCTGCTCAAATTATTTATAATATTTTTGAAAGAAAGATGCCAAAAGGTACAGAGAAAGTAAAAAATGAGATGCTTGTGTACTTCATGGAAGGAGGATATGTTAGATGGATAAGTCAATCAAATTTCATCTTTTTCAAACAAGCTGAGTTATTGCAGTATATTAGATTTCTCCTACAAATTTCTTATGAAGCGAATAAAAGCAAAGAAGCTGTTACACACAAATGGTTCAAGGAGATTGACATGAAGCTGACTCTGCACAGACAGGCAAATCGATAGATAGGTAAATTTTCTTTAAAATATGTTGATGCTGAAGGAAATGATCAAGACATGCCAGTAGAAGAAAAGCAAATCAAATTTCAATAGGGTGTAGGTCATTACTTTGGATTTCAACCTATGAGTGGGAAAGTTAGTATTCTAATGTTAAAGGATTTAAAAGAACAAGAAAGCAGTCCAAATGATCTGAGAGCAGCTTACTGTCAAATCAAATGTTCCAATGAAGAAATGAAGAAATTAAAGAAGTATGTCGGTGAAGCTCTTGCTACTGCGGTGGAAAATATGCTGAAATCTTTCCTGAAAAATAATCCATCCTTTGAGAAGATCAAGTGAGATATAATTCTTTTTCCTTATACAAATTTTCGTTCTAGATTAATTGTTTCATTCTTTAGTTTTGACATCATCAAACCTTGATATATGCTTACCTTTTATAAAGCATAAAAATTAGGGAGATTGTTAGGAATATATTCATTTAATGATGTACAAAATACTAGAACAGGATTTAGCATAGATTATTTGTAATAGGTCTTTCTAGTCTCTGAAATTTTATAATCAGAGTCTAGTTAGTCAACATTCTTGTATGTAGAATATTTTCTGTAGAAAGTGAAACCAGAGTCTAGATGAAGAATCAGAGTCTGAGAGGTGATCAGAGCCTATAGACTATCAGAGTCTACAATCTGTCAGGTCTACAAATGATCAAAGTCTATAGATTATCAGAGTCTATAGTCTAGCAGAGTCTGAAGATTTCAGAGTCTATAAAGTCAAAGCTGAATTTGGAAGATGAAAGTCTTAGAAGATAAAGCCAAATATATTGCAGATATGCTATAGGAAGGAAAGAGAATTATATAAGGAAACTGTCAACTAATAATTAGGAATTATATTCCTATTGTAATTTGATTTTCTGTTATTAGTTGATAGGCATCTCTCTATATAAACACTCTATGTAACATAATTTGAATGTGTGGAAAATAAGTCGAAGTTTTTGAGAGCATAGAGATAGAGAGAGTTCATGTTAGAAGCACAGAGAAGTTGCGATGGTTTGTGTACACATTAGGAGAGTTCGTTTTTATACATCAATAAAACAAACAGTTGTTATTCATATCTTTGTGTTTCATCTTTGTTCTGTATTCAAGTCTTTAATTCTTATTGAGTTAATTTTAATCAGGCAGAAAAAGCACACAAGTATTCAATCCCCTTCTACTTGTGCAACTGGGAAAATAGACTGTCTAATTATAATTATTTGAAGACAGGAAATTACACAAACGAATGATGATCAGTTGATATTGAAGCATCGATGGATATAAGATCAATTAAAGAAGCCAAGTCAAGTATTGAAGAACATCAACTGATATGAAGACCCATCGATTGATAACATCTATCAATCGATAAGTCATCATTTATCAATCGATGGATATAAAGATCAATCGAAGAAGAGCATCAGTTAATAGATAAAAGGAAGAATCAATTGATATGCCTAACAGTAAATTATCAATTGATTGAGACAACACAAGTTGGCAAGTTGACAGACAAAATCACACCTATGGAAGACAATCTATGATGACTGTGAAGACTCAAGTTGATGCTGTCTTTCCAAGACTGAAGACTTTTCCCAAAATAGAAAAAGGCAAAAGGAAAGATAGATAAAAAAACAATCCTAGTTTAAGATTAATTATTTTATATTCTTTCTAGGTATTGTTAACACACTTGTAGTATATAAACAAGTGTGGTAGCATTGTTAGAAAATATATAAGTTAGACCATATTCTTGAATCAACTGTTCAGCCTTAGAGCACTTTGTAAGAACAGTTGATTTAATTTCTAACCTTGTAAAAACGCAGCTGAGTTTTATAAACTCAAATAATTTGAGCAAAAATATATACTGATGGAAAAACCAATCCATCAGTAATTTTAAATATCTTTGTTCAATTTAATCTTTAGTTTCACTTGTTCATTTATATATTCTCATCAACATTAAAATAGAAATTTTTTGGTGATTTGTATTCAACCCCCCTTCTACAAATCATATTGACATTGTTCTGGGAAATAACAATTGGTATCAGAGCGTAGGATTTCAACATACAGAAAGTTTAAAGATCAAGAACAGTCAATATGAGCCAAAAAGATTCAGGTGTGAAAATTCCAGTGTTGGAAAAAGATGAATACTTTGTATGGAAAGTAAAAATGCATATACATCTACTTTCTCTTGACCCTTCCTATGTTAACTACATAGAGAAAGGTCCTCATGTTCTCATGAAACTAGTCACAAGTGTAAACCCTGATAGAACTCCTGCATTTGACAAACATGTTCCAAAACTCATCACTTAGTTCAGAGAAGAGGATGAAAAGGAAGTGCTTAAAGACAAGAAGGCCATGAATATTCTATTCAATGAGCTAGATAAAGATATGTTTGACAACGTGATAAACTACACTTCATCAAAAGAAGTATGAGATAGTACTCTTCAAACTCTGTGTGAAGGGACTGAGTAAGTAAGGAAAAATAAGATGCAACTCTTGATTCAGAAATATGAATCATTTCATTTCAAGAGTGGAGAGTCTATCAATAATACCTATAGCAGATTCCAGAAGTTGTTAAATGGATTGAAGGTATATGGTAGGGTTTATGCAACTGAGGATACAAATCTAAAATTTCTTAGATCTCTTCTAAAAGAATATGACTGTCTCCATTAGACAATCTCAAGACTTCAAGGACTACACTCTTGAGAAATTTTATGGTACTCTCAAGACATATGAGTTGGAAATCTAACAAGATGAGGAGATTGAGAAGAGTCAAAGAAAACAAAAGACTGTGGCTTTGATGGTCAAGGAAAATGAAGAAAAGAACGAAAGTGGTTGTGTAGAAGGTTCTATCATGGTGGCTGGTGATGCTGTTGAAGATTTATTCAAAGGAAAAGGAAAGGGCAAGTGTGAAGAAAATGAAGCATGCCCTCAGGATGACTTGGATGAGATTGATGAACACCTTATATTTCTGTCAAGGAAATTTTTAAACCTAAAATTCATGAGGAATCCAAATGCTCAAAGGCCTGGATCCCAGTTTAGAAGTAACAATCAAAATAAAAATTTGGTTGATATATCAAAATTTAAATGCTTTAACTATGGATTGGCTGGTCATTTCTCAAATGAGTGTAGAAAGCCAAAACAAGAAAAGGCAAAGTCATATGATAGTATTGACTACAAAGATAAATACTTTGACCTGCTTAAACAAAAAGAAAAGGATTTTGTTACTGAAGAGAAATACTGGGCTGCTGAGGATAGTGATTCTGAAGAGTTCATCAATCTAGCTCTATTGGCCAACCATGAAGATGAAGAAACTAGTTCATCATCAAATCAGGTATTAGCTACTAACTTTTCTGAGCTTACAAAAGATGAATGCAATAGTACCATTAATGAAATATCTAATGAATTGTAAAATTTGTATGTCATTCTAAAATCTCTAAACAAAGAAAACCTCAAGTTAAAGAACACAATTGATGCCTTAACTGAGAGGAATGTTTTTCTTGAAAATGAACTTGTTTGTTTATATAGATTCATGAAGAAAAGTAAGGATGCTAGAGATGAACTAGTAAATAGTTTGAGAAGAGAAGAATTGTTAAAAGAACAATTGGCTGGAGAAATTGAAACCATTAACAAATGGAATAGGTCTTCTAAGCCTGTTAAACAAATTATTTATATTTAGGGTGTAGATACTCTAGAAGAATCCCCTAAATCAATAGGCAAGCCATTGGTTGATACTTCAATGGATAAAGATCAATCGACTGCTAATCCTTTATCAAATGATAAGGATTATCAATCGATTGATGCTGAATCAATTGATAAGCATCAATCGACAAGTAAAACATCAATGGCTAATATGAAGAACAACTTTAGCACCCCTATCAAGTTTGTTAAGGAAACCAATAATCAAGTTGAGACTCAGGTTAAAAAGATTAATATTGGTAGTTTATCTAAGAAGCAATTAAAAGAGAAATTAGAAGGGATAACACATATTGAAATCATTCACCCTTAGTCTGAGAAAAAGAAGAAAAATAGGAATGGGAAAGTAGGCATAAACAAGCCCATCAATTATACTCCTGATATGTATGCACCTAGGAAGGTATGTGCTAAATATGGTAGTGTAAATCATTTGTCTATATAATGCAAGAAAAAAAAGAATTCCATATCTTCAAATGATTTGAGTGCACATGCCATGTCTATAAATGTCATGCTTACCAACCATATGCTCGTGAATGACATGTCTTCTAATTTGGTTGCACCTAATGTTCATATGCCTTATGCCCAAGTACCATACATGTATAGTCATTTCTTTAGATATGCCAATATGAGCATGCCTCGAATGTCATGGAATATGCATATCCCTGATAACAATCATACTAGTCAAAATGTTAAGTATGAGAATATGCATGATATATCTGCCATGAGTTCCAAGGTGTTTGAGCCATAAAAGTCAACTCCCAAAGTTAAAGTGGATTTAAACCCACCAAAACAAAAGGAATCAAAGTTGGCAACCAAGGTCCAGGCTGTAATTAATTAAAGAGGACCCAAGGCAACTTGGGTACCAAAAGCAACTTGATTGTTTTATGTGTGTGCAGGAAAACAGGAAGAAAAATATCTAGTATCTGGATAGTGGATGTTCTAGGCACATGACAGGAGATTTGTCCCTGCTCACAAATTTTGTGGAAAAGGCTGGCTCAGGAGTTACTTTTGGAGATAACATCATAGGTTTTACTCTGGGATATGGCTCAATTGCAAGAGAAACTGTTATCATTGAAGCTGCAACATTAGTTGATGGATTGAGGCAGAATTTGCTCAGTATTAGTGAACTGTGTGATAATGGAAATGGTGTGTGGTTTTCAACTGGATCATGCATCATAGCCAACAAAGAATCTGGTAAAATTCTCCAAACTGGTGAAAGAAAAGGAAATGTCTATGTGGTTGATTTTAACTCTGTAAAGGCAAATTCAATGACATGTTTACTTAGCAAAGCCAATATAGATGAAAGTTGGATTTGACACAAGAAGCTAGTCCATTTAAATTTTAAATCCATGAATCAGTTGGTTAGAAAAAATTTGGTTAGAGGCATTCCATACATGGAATTCACCAAAGATGGATTATGTGATGCCTGCCAAAAGGGAAAATAAAGGAAAGCATTATTCAAGACAAAGTCTGAATCATCAATTGATAAGCCTCCAGAATTATTGTACATGGACTTATTTGGTCCAGTCAACATCATGTCAATTGCCAAAAAGAAATATGCCTTAGTAATTATGGATGACTTCACAAGATATACATGGGTACATTTCTTACACTCTAAGGATGAGGCAAGCAAATTCATTATCAATCATGTGTAGAATGTTGATAATGGCACTGAATGGAAGCTCAAGAAAATAAGAAGTGATAATGGTACTGAATTCAAGAATGCAACAATGAAAGAATTCTGTGAAGAGAAGGGTATCACTCATATTTTCTCGGCACCAAGGACTCCACAACAAAATGTAATTGTTGAATGCAAAAATAGGACCTTGATTGAAGCTAAACTATGTTAGAAGAAGCCAATCTTCCTACATATTTCTGTGTAGAAGCAATTAATACTGCATGTTACATTCAAAATATTTCTATAGTCAATCAACTACAAGGAAAAACACCATATCAATTGATGAAGAAAGACAAAAAGCCAACAGTTAATTTTTTCATGTCTTTGGCTATAAATGCTTTGTACTAAGGAATCAAGGTGAAAATCTGGGAAAGTTTGAAACCAAGGTTGATGAAGCTATATTTGTTGGATATGGAATAACAACCAAAGCTTACAGAGTCTACAATCTTATATTACACATTTTTATGGAATCTATGCATGTAGTTTTTGATGATAAGAAGATTTAAGGGTTGTTTGATGAAGGATACCATGACCTATTGCATTTTGAAAATGAATCAACAACCAATGGTGAAGAAAGTGATGATGATGTAGAAATTTCAAGAAGTCAAGTAGCCAGAAACACCCTCATTAATTGATGTCAATTCATCAACTGATAACTTATCAGTTGATAATCATCAATCGACTGATAATATATCAATTGATAACCATTCAATGGATAACAACTCTGCTCAACAATATTTATGTAGAGTATCCATCTCAGGGGGAGGGTTCTCAAATAATCAATCACATCACAATGATCATAACAATTCCAATGATCATGAAGCATCATCTTCAAGGACAAATTTACCACAACGAAGGAAATGGACAAGAAGCTATTCCTTTGAATTGATCATTGAAGATGCAAATGATAGTGTCAAAACTAGAACTGCAACTCAAAATGAATGCTTGTATAGTATCTTCATGTTTCAAGAAGAACAAAAAAGGATTGAAGAAGCCTTGAATGATCCTGATTGGATAATTACTATGAAAGAAGAGTTGAATCAGTTTGAAAGAAACAAGGTATGGAAGATGGTGCCCAAACCAAAGAACAAGTCTATCATTGGTACAAAATGGGTGCTTAGAAACAAAATGGATGAATCTGGTATACTGACAAGGAATGAATCAAGATTAGAGGCAAAGGGCTACTCACAAGAAGAAGACATAGATTTTGATGAAACATTTGCACCAGTTGCAAGGTTGAAAGCAATCTGAATCTTTCTAGCATATGCTACTCATGCTAATTTCAAAGTGTATCAGATGGATGTGAAAAGTGCTTTTCTAAATGGAGAAATAGAGGAAGAAGTGTATGTAGAACAACCTCCTGGTTTTATTGATCCTATTCATCCTAGATTTGTATACTATCTTCTCAAGGAATTTTTATGGATTGAAACAAGCACCTAGAACCTGGTGTGACACACTATCTAAATTCTTGATTGAGAATTACTTCAAAAGAGGTACTGTTGATAAAACTCTCTTTCATAAAAATGTTAATGGCTCTATAATACTTGTTCAAATCTATGTAGATGACATTATTTTTGGCTCAACCAATGAGAAACTTTGTCAAAAGTTTGCTAAGTTGATGTAGAGTAAATATGAAATGAGCATGATGGGAAAACCTACCTATTTTCTTGGTTTGCAAGTCAAACAAGTCAAACAAGTCAAAGATGGTATTTTCATAAATCAAACCAAATATATTTCTGATTTATTAAAGAGATTTGATTTAAATGAATGTTCTTCTACAACAACTCTCATGACCACTGCAACTAAACTTGAATTGAATACTAAGGAAGCTAAAGTGGACATTTCAAGTTATAGAGACATAGTTGGCTCATTACTTTATTTAACTGTAAGTAGGCCATACATAATGTTTGCTACATGTCTTTATGCTAGGTTTTAGGCTGATCCTAGAGAATCTCATTTGATTTTAATAAAAAGAATATTCAGATATCTAAAAGGAGCACCAAATCTTGGAATTTGGTACCCTAGAGACTTTGAATTTGATCTAATTGGTTATTCAGATGCAGACTATGCAAGTTGCAAAATTGCAAGAAAAAGTACCACAGGCACATGTCAATTTCTGGGAAATAAGCTTGTATGATGGTTTAGCAAGAAGCAAAATTCAGTGTCTACATCAACTGTAAAGGCTGAATACATTGCAGCTGGAAGTTGTTGTGCACAAATATTATGGATGAGGAATCAACTATTTGACTATGGGTTTAACATGAACAAGATTCTTATTTTCTGTGATAACACAAATGCCATTCCAATAACAGAAAATCATGTGCAACATTCCAGAACCAAGCACATTGATAAAAGATATCACTTCATTAGGGAACATGTAATGAATGCTACAGTTGAATTACATTTTGTCCCTAGTGAAAGACAACTTGAACATATTTTTACCAAACCATTAGATGAATCTACTTTCAATAGATTAGTCTATCATTTATGTATGCTTAACTATATTTAATCTATTAAATGTCTGACAAGTTATGTATCTATATTAATTTTTAGTTCTTAGCCATTGACTATGTCAATCTATTGATTCTTCCATAATCAATTCATAAATATTTTATATATCAATGGATATTTAAAGTTATCGACAAATAAATATATCAATTGATGATATATTTGTTAGTCAATGGATATCTAAAGTTATCGACAAATAAATATATCAATTGATGATATATTTGTTTATTAATGGATATTTGCAGCTATCGACAGATGAATATATCAATTGATGATATATTTATTTATCAATGGATAGTCGTACATGTCGATGGATAAGTTAGTTATTAATCGATGACCTGGAATTTTTAGGGTCCATGTCATCAATCAACGTATACAATATCTAGTTGTTGATTACTTATTTTATCAATTGACTAATATATACATACTTATATGTATAACAGTCGATTGCCAAAATTGGTAATTTCTACTTTTCATTTTTCTTCCAACAGTCGATTAAGTTCTATTTTGAGTAAGAAATTGATTGGGAACTCAATAAATATAAATAGTGAGATTAAAAGTTCTTTTAATTCTCACTTGCAATTTTACTAACGATTTATCTATCTCTTTCATTCTCTCTAAATCTACGAACTCAATCTTTAACTTTCTCTTGCTAAGAACCCTAATCTACTTATTGTTTATTATAATTCTTGCATCAATACTAACAAGTTTGCCAGTCAGTTTATTTCTCTATCTATAAACACGATTATGGCATCATTAAAGAAAGTCTTGCAATCAGGATTCTACTATGAACTCAACAACTTCGTCGCTTGCACTATGGTGGAGGAAGCTCCAACAGAGTTTCATCCACTGATGGAATTCCTGAGCAGTTTAAGAGTATCAAAGGCCCTCACAGAAGCACCAAAAATAGTGTGCAATCTATTTGAAGAATTCTGGACAACATCAGAGGTAGCAGATGATTTTTCTTCAACTTCCTTTAATTGCAAAGGACAAAGGTATATTCTAAACACTGTGGTCTTGGGTGAGTGTCTAAATATTCCTACAAATAATACTAAAAATGCACCCACTAACACAGACATTAGAACCATGCTTAAGGAAATCAATTACAATGCTCCTGATGCTATTTTAGGTAGTATAGTTAGAAAGAATCTAAGAAAAGAATGGTCATACTTCTTTGATGCTATAATAAAGTGTTTCTCTGGTAAAGTTAGTAATTTTGATACAATAACTACAAGTATGCAACAAGTAGGATATAGCATGTTATATGATAGATATCATAACTCAGGAAGCCTGTTACTCAATGAAATATCTGCTAAATTGGGAAATAAGATTAATAGGTCTAATCATATTTGCTATGCTAGATTTATCATGATTATTATTAACCATTTTTTCGAGGATATTGAGATTGACAGGAGTACAGAAGCCCCATTGTCTCTCAATTCCAATCCCTTCTAATATTCTTTCCCCACCTCATCAAATTTTTTCAGAAAATGTTCTGATAGATAATCAGACATTTTCATATTCTCCTTCTTTGTTATTCAAGGAGAAGCCAACACTGCTCAAATAATTACCTCAAATTTTTTTACTCCATCAATTGATGTTTCTTCATCAATTGATATTCAGCCATCGACTGATAAGCCATCGATCGATACTCAAGATCAATTGATGGGTATTCATCAATCGATGGATATCCTAAACACTTCGACTGATAATTTCTATGCATCAATTGATACTCAATCAATTGATATTGCACAAACACTTTTAGGATTGAGTGAGTTGAGTGAGAAGCAGGATTGCAACCTGGAAAAAGGAGAGGGAGTGAGTGAAAACATTCCTATTTCTTCCAGGAATGAGAGTGAAACACATGAGGGCCCCACCTTAAATGGTGCACAGGATATGAGCGAGGGAGAGGTGATATTCCAGGATGAGATCCTGATGCAAAATAGAGAGATGAGTGAGAGAGATAAAACAATTCTGTTATATACACATGAGTTAGAGAATGAATTAATGTCAGAGGAGGAAGGAGTAAAGGAGATAAGGGGAGTCTCTAATGCTGAAGCAAGTGGGAGTGGAGTTAATAAGGAAAATGATGATGTAAAGGTTGATGCTGGAGAATTGGATCTAAGTAACTTCATTCATCCTGATCCAAGATATCAGGATTTAGCTACTTCATCCAACAGAAATGCAGAGCAAATTCTAGGAATTGAGCACATTGAGTAAGGAATAGGAAACTGAAGAAAAGCATTGCCAATACAACAGATACATGTTATGTGGCAGCTGAAGAGTTAGAAGATGATTCTGATGAAGAACCATGGATGAGTACCATTGATGGTCCTTTAGAAGCTGCTGAAACTAAGATTCTTTCTCAATACAGGAGAGTAATGATGGAAGTGGAAATTGAAGATCCCATTCAAAGGAGAATTGCCAACTGTATGAGGGAGTCATTAAAGATTCAAAAGATCACACTGACAGGAGTGAAGAGAGAATTGGAGATTATCAAGGGATCCATCACTTCTAACAAGGATACATTGGAAAGAAGGTTGGATGAAAAGCTTTTAATGAATATTATGGCTCAAATCAAAGACAAGTTGCCCAAAGAATCTAAGAATTTTACAGCCTTGGAAACAAGAGTGGGGTCTCTAGAAAAGAATATGGATGACATCATTAAAGGCCAAGCTCTACAAGCCTCCATTCTTCAGAAATTTCTTGACAGGATGCCACCACCTCCTCAAATTGATGGTGATGGTGGTGGTTCTGGTGTTGGTAATGAAGGGTTTCGGGCATGAAAACGCAGCGGAATTAACGTAAAAATAAAAAAAAATCGAAACCCAATCGCAGGATCCATGTATAACGTTGGATGATTATGGTGAAGAAGTATGTACCTTAACAAAGCTTTCGTATGCTGTTTAATGGAGGTCCAGAAAGATGAATCACAGCAGTCCTTTATTGCAAAGATTTGCTCTCTAAAAAAGTCCACACGAACGCCCGATCGTCCTACAATCATCGGAGTCGGTACAAGCCGAATTGTTTGCCTCTCTCTCTCTCTCTTTCTCTAGCCTCTCTTGATGTTGAGCAGCTATGGTTTTTCTCTAAAAACGAAATTTGATGATTAAACCCTAATACTATACATCATTATGTATATATAGGGGAGAGAGAGATTTTGGGCCTAACCCTAATCCATGTGGTTTCCAAAACCTATTATGACTTTGGGTTATTATTATTATTAAATCTGAATTCTAATATAATTAATCAAGTCCCACTTAATTAATTCAATAATTAAATTCGAATAAACAATAATATATTTAAATTTGTAATTTAAATAAACCTCCGTTTTGACGTTCTTTGTGTGTGACCCTTTAGGTTATTATTACGTTGGCAATAATTTTATTATCTAATAATAAAATTATAAACAATGAGCGGCATCTAGTAATACATCATTGCTACCCAAGTAACAATAATAATTGGTGATTCAATTAAACCTTTCGTGAATAATGTTCCATGTAATATAATCCTTTTAACCTTATATTATAGATCAAACTCGAGGCATGTATAGTGTCATCCTCTTGAACGTTTAATCTCGGTTTCCTTGATCAATGAGTAGACTATTTAAACAAATCAATATTTGAGCATGGCCATGCATTTCATAGTCTCACTCAATCAAGAGGCCAATAATATCACTCCTAGAATTGGAGGGTTAAATCCTATATCTATCATTCATATTCTGTAGGGTTTCGTGATACAAACGCAGCGGAATAAACGCAAAAATAAATCAAAATAGCGAAACCCTCCGCAGGATCCATGCGAAAACAAAAGATTTAATTCGGAGATAAAGAATAAATACCTTTAGAAGCTTTAACAGTTCATTAATGGAAGATTAATGGAGGTCCAAAGCTTGTTTAATCACCACGTATCCCGCTCTCGCGATCTACGCTCTACGGTATCCACACGAACACTTTTCATGAAGGATTGATGTGTACTAGCACCCGAAAACTTCTTCTCTATCTATCTTCCTCCTCTCTCAGAGCGGCTAGGGTTTTTGTAAAATCTCTATATTATTAAATCAGCCCATAAAGAGATTATATAGATAGAGGAATAAGTTTTCTAATTATAATCCAATTATAATTAATACTAATCCAAAATTCTAAATTATTTAATTAAGTCTCACTTAATTAATTAATTATTAATTTTGGAATTAGTTTAGGTAATTCATTTATTCTATTTATATAATTAATTAAGTCATACTTAATTAATATCATAAATAAAATAAATTACTTATTTAATTTAAATTCATAATTTAAATTATTTCTCCTTCAAGCGTTCTTTGTGTGTGACCCTGTAGGTTATTATTACGTTGGCAACAATTTTAATATCTAATTAAAATTGTAAACAATGAGCGGCATCTAGTAATACATCATTGCTACCCAAGTAATAATAATAAATCGGTGATTCGATTAAGCCTTTCGTGAATAATGTTCCATGTAATATAATCCCTTTAATCTTGATATTATAGATTAAACTCAAGGCATGTCTCGTGTCATCCTCTTCATAATTTAATCTTTATTTTCTTGATCGATGAGTAGACTATTAAAATCAAATCAACATTTGAGCACGGCCGTGCATTTCATAGTCTCACTCAAACAAGAGGCCAATAATATCACTCCTAAAATTAGGAGGATTAAATCCCATCTAGATCCTTCATATTTCTCATACGATTCATAATATACCCAATGTCCACTTTTATCATCACCCGGTCAAAGGTAACTTTTAATGTAATCAAAGTATATTAATTCTCGTATAGAAATATAATGATTTCAGGTCTAAGGATCATTACACCATTATCACAGTGAGAATTACTTATGACACTTACTTAACATGTAGAATCTCACGGCGGGTCATTCCAGTGCCATGCATTGATACATGCACTTATGTTCTTGACTTTAGTATCCCCATACCTATGACCAATGAGATGTGGTCATCTGTCAAGAAACATACTAGTCTTTGTGCATTATTATTGTCCTTAAATAATAATACTTGACTAGGGAATTTTAGGAATAAGATACTATTCATATAATCTCATTTTTAAGTCACATACTTAAAGATATATAATACGTATCAAAATTCCAAGGACATTTATTATGCTTTCAATTTATTACGCAGTAAATAAAACATAATAAATAAATAATAATCAATAAAACATAATCCTTAATAATAAATATTTTCCTTAAAATATAAAAAGTATTGTCTCTAGAGCACAATTACTAACAATCTCCCACTTGCACTAGAGCCAATTACCCAAATATCCAATACTCATGGAACTAGTGTGACTTTCGTGCTTCTGCTGCGACAAAGCCTTAGTCAGTGTGTCTGCAATATTATTATTAGTATACACTTTACATATATGTATATCTCCTTGATCATTAATCTCATTAATTAGGTGATATCTCCTAAGTACATGCCCAAACAGCCTCCTTGGCTGCTTCACAAGCATCAATATACTCAGGTTCTATTGTAAAATCAACAATTGTCTTTGTTGTGAACCATTCCAGCATACAACATCTCAATAAAACACAAAGCCAGACAGAAACATTAAATTATCGTTATCTGTCTAGAAACCAGTATCACTGAAACCTCTTACAACTAGCTTCACATCTCCTCCATGTAACAAGAATGAATCTTTAGTCCTCTTTAAGTACTTAAGAATATTCTTGACTGTCGTACAGTGACCTTCACCTGGATTAGATCGGTATCTACTCATCATGGTTAAAGCATACGAGACATCAGGACAAGTACATATCATTGCATACATTATAAAACCAATTGCTGACGCATATGAAATTTTACTCATGCAGTCCCTATCATCCAATGATTTAGGACAAATTTTATTTTGAGATCACTATCCCATGAGACATTGGGACATATCCATTTTAGTCTCTTTGCATTTGAAATCGATGCAAAACTTTGTCAATGTATGTACTCTAAATTAGGCCGATCAATCACCTTGATCTATCTCTATAGATCTCGATCCCTAATATATATGTCACATCGCCTAAGTCTTTCATTGAGAAATTATTTCTCAACCAAGTCTTCACAGTCTGTAGAGAAGGAATGTCATTCCCTATTAGTAATATATCATCAACATATAATACTAGGAATGCCACATGACTCCCACTAAACTTCTTGTAAACACAAGTTTCATCTTCATTCTGAATAAAGTCAAACTCTTTTTAACTGTTTCATGAAAACAAATGTTCCATCTCCTCGAGGCCTGCTTTAATCCATAAATGGATCGACGCAACTTACATACATTTCCAGCATCCTTTAGATCAACAAAACCCTTAGGGTGTGTCATGTACACATCCATATCTTCTTCAAGGCTCTCATTTAAGAAAGCGGTTTTGACATCCATTTGCCAGATTTCATAGTCATAGTAAGCAGCTATAGCAAGCAAAATCCTGATGGACATGACCATAACAACTGGTGAAAAGGTCTCATCATAGTCAATACCATGAATTTTCTTGAAACCTTTTGCCACCAATCGTGCCTTATAGGTCTGTACATTAGCATCCATGTCGGTCTTCTTCTTGAAAACCCACTTGCACCCTATAGGTTTTACCCCTTCAGGTGGATCAACCAAAGTCCATACTTGATTAGTATACATGGATTCCATCTCAGATTTAATGGCATCCAGCCATCTCTTAGAATCTGGAGTGTTTATAGTATCTAGGTAGGTGAGAGGCTCATCTTCATCCACAAGCATCACATCACCATCTTGAGTCAAGAGAAATCCATATTATCTCTCGGGCTCATGGCGAATCCTACTAAACCTACGAACACCTGTGTTTCTTGAGCAGTATTATTTTTCTTGTACATTCTACTCAGGTTCCTCCACTGGTTCAACGTTATCATGTGGGTCTCAAACTTCATTGAGATCTATTATACTCCCACTGTCTCTCAGCAGTTCGAGCAACAAACACTTTGTTCTCGGAAGGATTATAGAAAGAATAACCCCTTGTTTCAGTTGGGTATTCCATAAAATTACATTTGTCTGATTTTGGTCCTAGCTTGTCAGAGATTAGACGTTTCACAAATGCTTCACATCCCCAAAATTTTATAAATGACATGCTGTGACGTTGCTCAGTCCATATCTCATAAGGAGTCTTTTGAACCAATTTAGTAGGAACACAGTTAAGTGTATGTGGAGCTGTTTCCAGGGTGCAACCCCGGAAACTAATTGGAAGATTCATTGACTCAACATTGATCGCACCATGTCCAACAAGGTGTGATCTCTCCTATCAAAAAAACTTTTCTTTGATATTTCCTACTTCATCTTTATAGTCTTTGAACTTTTCAAATGATTCGGATTAGTTCTTCAAAAGATACATATATCCATATCTACTAAAATAATTAGTAAATTTTATGAAGTTAATAAAATCTACCTTTTGTCATCGTACACATATGACCACATACATCACTATGTATAAGTCATACCCATTCAATGATCCCTTCACCATGTCCGGTAAAAGGAGCTTTAGTCATTTTACCAAATAAACCAAGATTCGTATCCTTTGGTATGATTCATAATCAAACTTATCCATGAATGCATCCTTATGTATTCTGGAAATGCGTTTCTCATTAATATGGCCTCAACGACAGTGCCAAAGGTAATATTTGATTTGAGTCACTTTAGAACATATAAATTGTTAATTAGATGTGCAACATTATAAGGCTCATCATCAAAATAGAATAAACAACTATTGTTATAAAATGAAAAAGCCTTTCTTGTCCAAACAAGAAACTGAAATAATGTCTCTGCCAATTGCAAGCACGCTATAACAATTATTAAGTTCTAAATTTTCCTTATAGGCCAAAAATTAAGTAACGAGTTCCTCGAACCAGAGCAACTATCTTTACTCCAATTCCAACCCGATACCTTAAGCTTGACCCTTATTGATCATCATCTTCCGATCTTCCAATTAAGCATGACAGTTTAATTTCCAGTCTCCCAACTTTCCACAGAAGTGACAATCGTCTTCTTTATCAACACCTCATTCAGACTTTAGAATCTGCTTTAGGGATTGGACTTTGGTTTGACAACGGAACTAAATCAAATCTTCTCCTTGCCTTTCCATTTTCCTTTCCCTTTTACATTCCCTATGTTTACCATCAATATAGTAGTAGTTCATGCATTTATCATATTACTTTCAGCAGTTCTCAACATGCTTAGCAACTCAATGGGTGTTTTACCAATCTTATTCACTTTATTGTTCATAACAAAATAAGAATAATATTTGTCCACGGATTGTAAGATCAAATCTAACTGTCTCCAGACCAATCTGGAAACCCAAAATATCAATGGTATTCATTATACCCTATAATCTTTAGAACATGTGGTGTAACCGGGTCTCACTCTCCCTACTTGTAAGTGTATAGTGCCCTTTCAAATATATCTTGTGCTCAATCGTTTCATAAGCATCTATATGCTTGTATTGCTTCTTAAGCTCAGCACATATATTTGCGAGCATGAGACATGAAACATCAATCGCAACATCAATTTGCTTCCAATAAGCACTATGATTTGCACATGTTACATTCTCAACTTTAAGAGCAGGGGAAGAGATTTGACTAATATCGTAGTGCCCGAGGACGATCCTCAAGCTCCTATGTCAGTCAAGGAAATATATTCTCGTCAACTTGTCCTTCTCAAGAACTGATCGCATAGAGAAGTTGTTTGTATTTATCATTTGATATCTACAATATTAAAGTGCATAAAATAAACTAGATTGCAAATTTAATATTAATTATGTTTAAGTGATTATGGTATATCATCATATACCTCCCACTATTTTTATCAAACTAATAGTCCTTACTATTAATTTGGAAAGTATATCCCATAATTCTTTCTAGTGAGCCAAGATCCATATTTCGTCATGTCCTAAGTCAACCACTGGAAGTCCGTAGAAAATGATTATTTAGGTAGACAACAGTTGTCAATTATATCATATATAATTCTTGGATAGTTTGGTGAACAACGATTGATCTTATCTATCTAATAGACTTTTAACCAAACTCTATGCTTCTAAGTTCATAATAGTTGAATATAACCATTTATTTTCACTTATTATGACGACTTAGTTAAGTTAGACCCAATGATACAACGGCCGAATATAACCGTTTATATTCGTCGCATCTCACCACGATAGATAGGAGTCCCCTGCCACTGACAGTCCTTCCCTTTATCGATCTAGGATTCGATGAGTGTTCATTCATTGGAAAGCATCCGAGTAAAACTTAATATTTTGTTAAGGGGTTTTAGAAAATTTATAACGATCATGATCACATCATAAAGAGATCCTCAATTTTTCCTTGAACCAAATATTTTAAATCGACATCTTAAATTGTTCATTTCCCAGGTAGATGGAGGATACCAATGGTCACACTTAAAACCCATCAGCCTTACGAATACGCATATCCGCTATTGTAAAAAAATCCCAATTATAGATATCAAAAATCCATATTTAATTCCGTGTTTTAAAAATCCATATTTCATAAACACAAGAATCTCATGATCGTTTGTTAATTTTAAAATCTTGAATCGTTACAGATTTTATCTTGTTTAAGCAAACATGGCATGGGTGTCGTATCTAATACATACATGATTAATCAATATTAAGCATGCATCTCAATTATATCTACGCATACATACCAATACATGCAATCATATACATATATGTAATGTGCGTAAATTAAACGTGTTTGGTTATGGCCCCATCCTATATGATATTTCCAAGCTAATGGAAATATCAAGGTCAGTCTATGGTGGTTTTAAAAATACTATATATTACATGTCTTCTTTCTTCATTGCTCCATCATCCCCTTTTGGATCGCCTCCTTACTTGCAAGTCTTCATTGATAATTACATTGAATAATAAAAAATAAAACTATTCTAATGAAATTACAAGAAGAACTCGAGTTACATTCGAGATAATTAACTTACAATGAATAAACGACATGTAAGTCGTATTTAGAAACCAAAACCATAAATCAAAACCACTATCCTATGGGTCTTTAGGCCATAACCATCCACCATGCTATCATATAACACATATAATATATCTCATATTATATAATCATATCATATAATCATATATAACAAATTTTGAAATTTCAGAAAATTAAAAACAGATTTCTGAAGACAATAAATCGCTATTTCGAGGCCCTTAACGACGTCAAACGCCTTACAGACCCGTAGGTGATAGATTTTCTATCAGTTTTGTTCATTGGCCCGATTCCAGTCAGAAAACACATATCGTTTACGAAAATCGGATACAGCAGTCAGATTTCTCCAAATATGACGGTGTTTCAGAAATCGTATCATATACAATTCTCATAACAAGAACAAGCATATATCATATATACATACACAGAGATACATAAAATCATCATATTATTATACATTACATGAATATCATATATTCATAATATATACATACATATGCTTAAAATTTTAGAAAATCAAATAATTTTCAGAAAATCATAAATCACCGTTTTGGAGGCTGTAACGACATCTAATGACTTACAGACGCAGAGCTGACAATGTCAGTATTGCTCAGTGACCCGATTACAGTCAGAAAACACATATCGTTTGTGAAAATCGGACAACGGACACAAATTTCAGAAAATCAATGGCAGCCGTTTCAGAATTCGTATCGAATACGATTCCCATAATAAGAACAAACATGTATCATATACATACATCAACACACATAATCATCACATGATTATATATCATAAAATATCATATATTCATAATATATATAAACATATACTTATTGTATCAATATAAAATCATGATAGATCGCATACATGCTTATATATCAAAAACTGTTAAGCACATAACCGAATTAAAACGTTTCGCAAGTAGCTCTGATGTCATTGTAGGGTTTCGTGATACAAACGCAGCGGAATAAACGCAAAAATAAATCAAAATAGCGAAACCCTCCGCAGGATCCATGCGAAAACAAAAGATTTAATTCGGAGATAAAGAATAAATACCTTTAGAAGCTTTAACAGTTCATTAATGGAAGATTAATGGAGGTCCAAAGCTTGTTTAATCACCACTTATCCCGCTCTCGCGATCTACGCTCTATGGTATCCACACGAACACTTTTCATGAAGGATTGATGTGTACTAGCACCCGAAAACTTCTTCTCTATCTATCTTCCTCCTCTCTCAGAGCGGCTAGGGTTTTTGTAAAATCTCTATATTATTAAATCAGCCCATAAAGAGATTATATAGAGAGAGGAATAAGTTTTCTAATTATAATCCAATTATAATTAATACTAATCCAAAATTCTAAAATATTTAATTAAGTCTCACTTAATTAATTAATTATTAATTTTGGAATTAGTTTAGGTAATTCATTTATTCTATTTATATAATTAATTAAGTCATACTTAATTAATATCATAAATAAAATAAATTACTTATTTAATTTAAATTCATAATTTAAATTATTTCTCCTTCAAGCGTTCTTTGTGTGTGACCCTGTAGGTTATTATTACGTTGGCAACAATTTTAATATCTAATTAAAATTGTAAACAATGAGCGGCATCTAGTAATACATCATTGCTACCCAAGTAATAATAATAAATCGGTGATTCGATTAAGCCTTTCGTGAATAATGTTCCATGTAATATAATCCCTTTAATCTTGATATTATAGATTAAACTCAAGGCATGTCTCGTGTCATCCTCTTCATAATTTAATCTTTATTTTCTTGATCGATGAGTAGACTATTAAAATCAAATCAACATTTGAGCACGGCCGTGCATTTCATAGTCTCACTTAAACAAGAGACCAATAATATCACTCCTAAAATTAGGAGGATTAAATCCTATCTAGATCATTCATATTTCTCATACGATTCATAATATACCTAATGTCCACTTTTATCATCACCCGGTCAAAGGTAACTTTTAATGTAATCAAAGTATATTAATTCTCGTATAGAAATATAATGATTTCAGGTCTAAGGATCATTACACCATTATCACAGTGAGAATTACTTCTGACACTTACTTAACATGTAGAATCTCACGGCGGGTCATTCCAGTGCCATGCATTGATACATGCACTTATGTTCTTGACTTTAGTATCCCCATACCTATGACCAATGAGATGTGGTCATCTGTCAAGAAACATACTAGTCTTTGTGCATTATTATTGTCCTTAAATAATAATACTTGACTAGGGAATTTTAGGAATAAGATACTATTCATATAATCTCATTTTTAAGTCACATACTTAAAGATATATAATACGTATCAAAATTCCAAGGACATTTATTATGCTTTCAATTTATTACGCAGTAAATAAAACATAATAAATAAATAATAATCAATAAAACATAATCCTTAATAATAAATATTTTCCTTAAAATATAAAAAGTATTGTCTCTAGAGCACAATTACTAACATATTCCTCATACGATTCATAGCATACCCAATGTACACCTTTATCATTACCCGGTTAAAGGTAACTTTGAGTGTAATCAAAGTATATTAATTCTCGTATAGAAATATAATGATTTCAAGTCAGATGATTATTACATCATTATCACAGTGAGATTTCTTATGACACTTATTAACATGTAGAATCTCACGGCGGGTCTTTCCAGTGTCATGTATTGATACATACACTTATGTTCTTGACTGTAGTATCACCATACCTATGACCAATGAGATGTGGTCATCCGTCAACAAACATACTAGTCTCATTGCATTATTATTGTCCTTAAATAATAATACTTGACTAGGGAATTTTAGGAATAAAATACTATTCATATAATCTCATTTTTAAGTCACATACTTAAAGATATATATTACGTATTAATATTCCAAGGACATTTATTATCCTTTCAATTTATAACGCAGTAAATAAAGACATAATAAATAATAATTAAATAATCACATAAAACATAATCCTTAATTGTTTTCAATAAAACATTAAAAGTATTGTCTCTAGGACACCAATACTAACAATCTCCCACTTGTACTAGAGCCAATCTCACATGTATCTAATACCCATGGAACTAGTATGACCTTCGTGCTTCTGCTGCGACAAAGCCTTAGTCAGTGGGTCTGCATTATTCTTATTAGTATGCACTTTACATATATATATATCTCCTTGATCATTAATCTCATTAATTAGGTGATATGTCCTAAGTACATCCCCAAACAATCTCCTTGGCTGCTTCATAAGCATCAATATACTCAGGTTCTATTGTAAAATCAACAACTGTCTCTGCTGTGAACCATTCCAGCATACAATATCTCCATTTAGACAAAACACAAATCCAGACTAAGAAATCGAATCATCCTTGTCTGTCTAGAAACTAGCGTCAGTGTAACCTTTTACAACCAGCTTATCTTTTCCTCCATATACCAAGAATTAATCTTTAGTCCTCTTCAAGTACTTAAGAATATTCTTGACTGCTGTCCAGTGACCTTCACCTGGATTAGACTAGTATCTACTATGACTTAGGCCGGTCATTCTTCTTGATCTATCTCTATAGATCTTGATATCTAAAATATAGGTCGCTTCGCCTAAGTCTTTCATTGAGAAATTCTTACTCAACCAAGTCTTAACAGCCTGTAAAGAAGGAATGTCATTCCCTATTATTAATATATCATCAACATATAATTATAGGAATGCCACATTGCTCCCACTTACCTTCTTGTAAACACATGGTTCATCTTCATTTTGAATAAACCCAAACTCTTTGACAGTTTCATCAAAACGAATGTTCCATCTCCTTGAGGCTTGTTTCAATCCATAAATGGATCGACGCAGCTTACATACCTTTACAGCATTCTTTGGATCAACAAAACCTTCAGGCTGTGTCATATACACATCCATATCTTCTTCAAGGCTCCCATTTAAGAAAGCGGTTTTGACATCCATCTGTCAGATTTCATAATCATAGTAAGCAGCTATAGCAAGCAAAATCCTGATGGACTTGACCATAGCTACTGGTGAAAAAGTCTCATCATAGTCAATACCATGAATTTTCTTGAAACCTTTTGCCACCAATCGTGCCTTATAGGTCTGTACATTACCATCCATGTCGGTCTTCTTCTTGAAAACCCACTTGCACCCTATAGGTTTTACCCCTCTAGGTGGATCAACCAAAGTCCATACTTGATTAGTATACATGGATTCCATCTCAGATTTCATGGCATCCAGCCATCTCTTGGATTCTGGAGTGTTCATAGCATCTTAGTAGGTGAGAGGCTCATCTTCGTCGATAAGCATCACATCACCATCTTGAGTTAAGAGAAATCCATAATATCTCTCAGGCTCATGGTGAATCCTACTAGACCTACGAATAACCTGTGTTTCTTGAGCAGTGTTGTGGTCTTGTACATCCTGCTCAAGTTCCTCCATTGGTTCAATGTTATCTTGTGGGCCTCGAACTTCATCGAGATCTATTATCCTCCCACTGTTTTTTCTTCGAAAGCATTTCTCTTTCAAGAAAAACTGTAGTTCAAGCAACAAACACTTTGTTCTCGGAAGGATTATAGAATGAATAACCCTTTGTTTCAATTGGGTCTCCCACAAAATTATATTTGTCTGATTTAGGTCCTAGCTTGTCAGAAGTTAAACATTTCACAAACGCTTCACATCCCCATATTTTCATAAATGACATGCTATGACGTTTCTTAGTCCATATCTCATATGGAGTCTTCTGAACCGTTTTAGTAGGAACTCGGTTAAGTGTATAAGTAGCCGTCTCCAGGGTGTAGTCCCATAAACTAATTGGAAGATCTGTATGACTCATCATCGATCGTACCATATCCAACAAAGTACGATTCCTCCTTTCAGAAACTCCATTCCATTGTGGTGTTCCGGGAGGAGTGAGTTGTGATACAATACCACACTCTTTTAATAAACTCTTAAATTCATGGCTTAAGTATTAACCTCCACGATCAGATCGTAGAGTCTTAATACTTCCGCCAATTTGCTTTTCTACTTCAGCTTTATTTCTTTGAACTTTTCAAAAGAATCGGATTTGTTCTTCATAAGATACACATATCTACTGAAATTATCAGTAAACGTGATAAAGTAGTAAAAGCCACCTCTTATCATAGTACGCATAGGACCACATACATCACTATGTATAAGTTCTAATCGTTCAGTGGCCCTTTCACCTTGTCCAGTAAAATGAGATTTAGTCATTTTTCCAATGAGACAAGGTTCGCATGCTTCGTATGATTCAAAGTCAAACTTATCCAAGTATCCATCCTTATGTAACTTGGAAATGCGCTTCTCATTTATATGGCCTAAATGACAGTGCCAGATGTATGTTTAATTTGAGTCATTTATTTTAAGACGTTTGTTATTCACATTATAGATAGGAGTGTCTAAATCAAGAACATATAAACTGTTAAATAAACGTGCAACCTCATAGGTAACATTATTCAAAGAAAAGGAACAACTATTGTTCTGAATTAAAATGCAAAACCTTTCTTGTCTAAACAAGAAACCGAAATAATGTTTCTGCAAATTGCAGGTACGTAAAAAAAGTTCTCAAGTTCTAAAATAAGCCCAGTGGGCAATGACAAATAATAAGCCCCTACAGCTAAAACAGCAACCTTTGCTCCATTGCCAACTCGTAGGTCGACCTCTCCTTTAGCCAAAGTCCTACTCCTTTGTAGTTCATGTACATTTATACAAATGTGAGAACCACATCCAGTATCCAATACCCATGATGTAGAAGTTGACAAATTGACCTCTATAACATAAATACCTGAATTAGAAGCTTGACCAGCCTTCTTCTTATTCAGATCCTCCAAATAAGCATGACAGTTTCTCTTCCAATGACCTGGTTTACCATAGTAGTGACAATCACCCTTTGCAACAACACCCTTAGGCTTTAAAGCCTGTTTGGGATTAACCTATGGCTTGGGACCAGAAGCAGATCCAATCTTCTTCTTTCCCTTCCATTTGCCTTTCCTATTAGCCTTACCTTTGTTATCTACCATCAACATGGCAGCAGGTTCAGCCTTTTCATATTGGTTTCAGTAGTTCGTAACATGGCCAACAATTCAGTGAGTGTTTTGTCTATCTCATTCATATTGTAGTTCATAACAAAATGAGTATAGTTGCGGTTCAAAGATTGCAAGATTAAGTCAATCTGAGCTTCCAAACCAATCGGGAAACCCAAAGTATCAAGATACTCAATATAACCTATCATCTTCAGAACATGTGGTTCAACAGGTTCACGCTCTCTCTGTTTCCAAGCATACAGTGCTTTGCTCGTGTCAAACCTTTCTTGACGAGCTTGTCCCTCAAACATTCTTTGAAGGTGTTTAATCATCTCATAAGCATCCATATGCTCATGTTGTTTTTGAAGCTCAACACTCATGGTTGCCAGTATGAGACATGCAATATCATTCACATCATCAATATGCTTCTGATAGCATTTTGCTGAACGCGAGTTGCATTCTCAGCAGGAGGAGCAGGTGAAGGAATTTCAATGACATGGAGCTTACGCTCTTGCCTGAGGACAATCCTCAAATTCCTATACCAATCCAGGAAGTTAGTTCCTGTCAGCTTGTCCTTCTCAAGGGTTGCTCGTACGGAGAAAGTATTTGTATTGTTTGCCATTTTAATATCTACAATGTTTAAAATGCATAAAATAAACATTAGATTGTCTGAGTTATTTATTATGTTAAAATGATTATGATATATTCATAATATATCTCCCACTATTTTTATCAAATTAATAGCCCTTACTATTAATTTGGAAAGTATATCCCATAATTCTTTCTAGTGAGCCAAGATCCATATTTCGTCATGTCCTAAGTCAACCACTGGAAGTCCTTAAAAAATGATTATTTAGGTAGACAACAGTTGTCAATTATATCATATATAATTCTTGGATTGTTTGGTGAACAACGATTGATCTTATCTATCTAATAGACTTTTAACCAAACTCTATGCTTCTAAGTTCATAATGGTTGAATATAACCGTTTATTTTCACCTTATTATGACGACTCAGTTAAGTTAGACCCAATGATACAACGGCCGAATATAACCGTTTATATTCGTCGCATCTCACCACGATAGATAGGAGTCCCCTGCCACTGACAGTCCTTCCCCTAATCGATCTAGGATTCGATGAGTGTTCATTCATTGGAAAGCATCCGAGTAAAACTTAATATTTTGTTAAGGGGTTTAGAAAATTTATAACGATCATGATCACATCATAAAGAGATCCTCAATTTTTCCTTGAACCAAATATTTCAAATTGACATCTTAAATTGTTCATTTCCCAGGTAGATGGAGGATACCAGTGGTCACACTTAAAACCCATCAGCCTTACGAATACGCATATCCGTTTTTGTCAGGAAATCCCAGTTATAGATATCAAAAATCAATATTTAATTCCGTGTTTTAAAAATCCATATTTCATAAACACAAGAATCTCATGATCGTTTGTTAATTTCAAAATCTTGAATCGTTACATATTTTATCTTTCTTAAGCAGACATGACATGGGGGTCATATCTAATACATACATCATTCCAACACATACATATCTACACATGCATTCATATACATATATGTATTGTGCATAAATTAAACGTGTTTGGTTATGGCCCCATCTTATGTGATATTTCCAAGCTAATGGAATTATCAAGGTCAATCTATGGTGGTTTCAAATACTACACTATTACATGTCTTTATCTTCTTCATTGCTCCATCATCTGGATTGCCTCCTAGCTTCCTTGCTTCCAAGTATCCATTGAACAATTAAATTGAATAATAAATAAATTTATTCTAATGAAATTACAAGAAGAACTCGAGTTACATTCAAGATTAACAATTACAATGAATAAACGACATGCAAGTCGTATTTAGAAAATAAAACCATAAAAAAAACCACTATCCTATGGGTTTTTAGGCCATAACCATCCACCATGTTATCACATAACACATGTAATATATCTCAGATTATATAAACATATCATATAATCATATATAATAAATTTCAAAATTTCAGAAAATCAAATAAATTTTAGAAAATAATAAATCGCCGTTTCGGGGCCTGTAACTTCGTCAAACAGCTTACAGACGCGAAGCTGAGTTTGTCAGTATTGCTCAGTGACACGATTCCAGTTAGAAAACACATATCGTTTGCGAAAATCGGATACTGGACACAGATTTCAGAAAATCTACCGAAGTCGTTTCAGAATTCGTATCGAATACGATTTCCATAACAAGAACAAACATGTATCATATACATACAACAATACACACAATCATCCCATGATTATACAACACATGAATATCATATATTCAAAATCATATAAAACATATATATCAATATATAGTCATGGCATATCATATATATGTTTACATACATCGAAAAACTGTTAAACACATAACCAAATCATCCCATTATACACGTAGCTCTGATGTCATTGAAGGGTTTCGGGCATGAAAACGCAGCGGTATTAACGTAAAAACAATAAAAAAATCGAAACCCAATCGCAGGATCCATGTATAACGTTGGATGATTGGTGAAGAAGTATGTACCTTAACAAAGCTTTCGTATGCTATTTAATGGAGGTCCAGAAAGATGAATCACATCAGTCCTTTATTGCAAAGATTTTCTCTCTAAAGAAGTCCACACGAACGCCCGATCGTCCTACGATCACCGGAGTCGGTACTAGCCGAATTGTTTGCCTCTCTCTCTCTCTCTCTCTCTCTCTTTCTCTAACCTGTCTTGATGTTGAGCAGCTATGGTTTTTCTCTAAAAATGAAATTTGATGATTAAACCCTAATACTATACATCATTATGTATATATAAGGGAGAGAGAGATTTTGGGTCTAACCCTAATCCATGTGGTTTCCAAAACCCATTATGACTTTGAGTTATTATTATTATTAAATCTGAATTCTAATATAATTAATCAAGTCCCACTTAATTAATTCAATAATTAAATTCGAATAAACAATAATATATTTAAATTCGTAATTTAAATAAACCTCCGTTTTGACGTTCTTTGTGTGTGACCCTTTAGGTTATTATTACGTTGGCAATAATTTTATTATCTAATAATAAAATTATAAACATTGAGCGGCATCTAGTAATACATCATTGCTACCCAAGTAACAATAATAATTGGTGATTCAATTAAACTTTTCGTGAATAATGTTCCATGTAATATAATCCTTTTAACCTTATATTATAGATCAAACTCGAGGCATGTATTGTGTCATCCTCTTCTACGTTTAATCTCGGTTTCCTTGATCAATGAGTAGACTATTTAAACAAATCAATATTTGAGCATGGCCATGTATTTCATAGTCTCGCTCAATCAAGAGGCCAATAATATCACTCCTAGAATTGGAGGGTTAAATCCTATATCTATCATTCATATTCCTCATACGATTCATAGCATACCCAATGTACACCTTTATCATTACCCGGTTAAAGGTAACTTTGAGTGTAATCAAAGTATATTAATTCTCGTATAGAAATATAATGATTTCAAGTCAGAGGATCATTGCATCATTATCACAGTGAGATTTCTTATGACACTTATTAACATGTAGAATCTCACGGCGGGTCTTTCCAGTGTCATGTATTGATACATACACTTATGTTCTTGACTTTAGTATCACCATACCTATGACCAATGAGATGTGGTCATCCGTCAACAAACATACTAGTCTCATTGCATTATTATTGTCCTTAAATAATAATACTTGACTAGGGAATTTTAGGAATAAAATACTATTAATATAATCTCATTTTTAAGTCACATACTTAAAGATATATATTACGTATTAATATTCCAAGGACATTTATTATCCTTTCAATTTATAACGCAGTAAATAAAGACATAATAAATAATAATTAAATAATCACATAAAATATAATCCTTAATTGTTTTCAATAAAACATTAAAAGTATTGTCTCTAGGACACCAATACTAACAGGTAAAACAAGTGGCATTGGTGGTATTGCAACAATGGGGGTTACAAAAAATGAGAGCAACATGAAAAGACAATCTTCAAAGTCATCTAAGTTACCTAAAGATGACTTAGAACAGAAAAAGAAAGATTTGAAGAAGTTTGAAGATGAATTAGAAGCTAGAAGAATTTCTAGGGAAAGAGAAACTCAAGCAATGATTGAGAGGGAAAGGAAAAGAATTGAAGATCTAAAGAAGAGCACTGAGTTGGTGACAAAGGCAACAGAAAAAGGAAACTTGGATGAGTTTATTGCTCAGACAAGAGTGGTAAATGAAAATGCAAAGAAGGCTGCAAAAGAAAGAAATTCAAATGCAGAAGCCTTTCTAGTAATTGATCTTGAAGATAAGAAAAGGGTAAAGCCATAATGTTTGAAGAAGAAAAAGAAAAGAAGAAGCTAGTTGACCAGAAGCTTCTTCAAGGAGCCATTTCCTCAGGAATTTCAGATGCTACAAGAAGAGAAAATGAGAATGAAGAAATTGATGGGCAAATGGAAATTCAATGGAATATGGAAGATCAATTAGCAGAACAACCACTAAGGAAAAAGAGGAAAATAGCCATGGCTAAGAAAAAGACAAGTTCTACTCAAGAAAAAGTGGTTCAGGAAAACCTCCAAGATAAACAAGAAGAAATCAAGGAGGAGGTGACAATTGAAGGATATGACATGAAAGGGATACCAGTGGTAAGTGAAAAAGGGTTTATAGGAGTAAGAACTCACCCTGCAACCTCTAACCAAGATGAATCAATGAGGTTGGAATATGAGAATGGAGCAAAAATCACTTACTCAATGAAGGTGATAATGAAGCAAAGCTACAGTGTCCTGAAGACCATTCTACCTCTACTCAACAGAAAGTACAAACTCAATACAACAATTGCTCAGGAAATTCAACATTAAATTTCAAAGCTAAGGAGTCAAAGGCTGAAGCTGAACCTGATTCGCCCTTTAAGCTATGGAAGTCTCAAGTCAAGAAGGTGGTGTTGGAGCCAAAATATGCCATGATTTTTATAGATGTGGAGGGCAACACAAATTTCTTTGATATTTGCAAATATCTGGACAAAATCACAGATGAAGAAATTCACTACCTAATGAGGCAACTTGGAGATACTGATAGAGATGAAGCAATATTGAGGAGTTCTTTCATGAGACAACTAAAGGAAAATGCTATGAAGAGAAAGAAGAAGAGGTAATTAGATTATGAAGATCATGAGACATTGAAGTTGTTTGCATCAATTATTCTTCACACTTGTAGCATATAAACAAATGTGGTAGCATTGTTAGAAAATATATAAGTTAGACAATATTCTTGAATCAACTGTTCAGCCTTAGAGCACTTTGTAAGAATAGTTGATTTATTTTCTAACCTTGTAAAAATGCAGCTGAGTTTTATTAACTCAGATAATTTGAGCAAAAATATACACTGATGGAAAAATCAATCCATCAGTAAATTTAAATATCTTTGTTCAATTTAATCTTTAGTTTCACTTGTTCATTTATATACTCTCGTAAACACTCAAACCAAAAGAACAAACTTTAAAAAAGAAAAGTTTTGGTGATTTATATTGAACCCCCCTTCTACAAATCATATTGGCATTGTTCTGGGAAATAACAGAGGGGGTGGGGGTGTCGGGTTAGATTATGATGTATGTATATAAAAAAACTTATTTTCTTTTAAAACTTTTTCTAAATTATAAAACATATTTAAACTCTAAATAATCCCAAAAATTCTATAAAAATATTTTAGGGAAAAAATATAAATTTTATTATTTTTAAAACGAATTAAAAATAAACTTTTTTCAAAATATTCAAATATTTCGAATATTTAAAAAATATAAAAATATTAAATTTTGAGTATTCAAATAATTTACTCAAATAAAATTTGGTACCTATAAAATATCAAATGAGTTTTTTAAAGTCCCGAAACAAATTTAAATAATAATTTTGATAAAATGGAAATTTTTCTAATTAAAATGTAATTTTAAAAAAAATCCCAAATTATTCAATAATTTAAAAAATTAAATTTTTACTGAATAATTTCATGATTTAAACAGATAAAATGTTTATTTATAGAAAAATATCAACTCCAGATACATACCTGATCAGTAGAATAACATGGAAATTTTTAAACCGAACTCAGCCCCGCTGAATTGAAAATATTTTTTAAAAAAATAAATAATAGTAAAGATATGGAAATGCATCCAACTAGAATAAAATATAAAAATTTTATTTCTCCTCTTTTGAGAAAACTAATAAAATATTTAAATATTAATAATAAATATTTAGAAAATATCTGGGTTGTCACAGTCTACCCTCTTTATAAGGATTCCGTCCTCGGAATCAGTTGAGGAAAGCACTAAAGTTCCATTTGCTAACTTTCTATTCATGATATCTGAATTGACATTTCAACTTATTGATTCCTCCATAACATTCTTGACAATACTAACTACTTAATCCATGACATTCATCCTCTTTGGTCTAAAATTCTCTCAGTTTCCTTATATAGGACAAATCTAGTTGTACCACTACATGTTCATATTCCACCAGGAGCCTAACAATTGGGATTAAACATTCTTCACCTTAATACTGGAAACAATATTATACGCATTTTACAAAACCGATGATATATGTCACTTGTATCCTAATTGTATCGAAATCCGCTTTTGTTGTTGGTAACCTTATCGCGACTCAAAATTTTTGTCAGCAAAGTTAACTCATTCCGACCTGGTTAGCATACCTTCAATTTTTTTCGAGGTAACAAGAATCACGAAACTTTGAAGAGAAAAGATTTCACATCAAATAAAGTGTCACAAAATTTGAGGTTATAAGAATTTGAATTTTAAAATAAATCTCATTTGAAATATAAAATAACTGAATGATCAATATGATCAAAAGAACTTAATGTTGCGTGACTTGGTTAAGACAATTACAAGTAAAGGTAATTAGCCTTCCTGTAATGAACAACATACAAGTGACGACGTCTCATCAAACTTCTATCACACAGACATATAGTCCTTGTGTCCCCTATAAATAAGGTTGTTTGCCTCAGTTAGAATAGAGAAGTAGGAAAGGAATTTAAAATCAGATTAATAATTAAAGTCTTTTGACCAATAATATTTTTTATGCATACCTTGGATTAAAATTGAACAAACTCCAAACATGCAATTTTTTTTCTGAGACAAGAATGGTCGAAAAAGAAAATATTGGTACATAATGAGCAAATAGGGGACATATTCTTTATCAAAAGTCTTCTTGGAAAGGTGTCAAAATAAATCTTTGATGAGGAAGGTAATCAAAATAATTCACAAATGTGGAAGGTATTACAAAGGTCTTCAACGATGCCTTCTTTGGCGGTTCCTCAGATGGAGCATCGTTCGATTCTAAAATCTTCTTTTCCACGTCCTAAAGTTATCGATACTCTACTTCGTCGTTGATTAAGAATAGTCTATGTAGACTCCATAATAGATACAATCGCATGGAATTCTATCCAACTCATCACAACCGTCTCAAGCAAGCATTCTAATCTTAACTTATTCATTGGTACTATATCCAATAGGCCAACATAAACTCTACAAGAGCTCTGGTGTTCCTTACTTAACTATACACCGTCTTACACACTCTCAATTCTAGTTTCTATAACTTCAACTCTGATCCCACCTTATAACGCCCCCAAATCCGGAGTCAGGGATCTGGTCGTCACGTGAAAATCTTTAATATAAAATCACCTATTTAATAATATTTAAACCACATGTAGTCATTCAATATCTGAAATCTAGAACTACAATCCCAATTACCAAGATCTTTTAGGTTATAGTTTTAAAAATAAGAATCCAAAAACCAAACATCAATTATTATAGACCTCAATAAATCATACCAAATCACGCTTGTGACCCCATCCATAATGTTCTACAAATATTCATAGTCTTAAAATAATTTCCCAATATATCACAACGATTTCAACAATGTCTTTACACAAATCTTATATTACTAGTACAACTTCGATAAGAAATATATCAGCGGCTATAACGGTTCTATACCAAGCAATATATATAATATATCAATATATAAATAAAACTTACTCTGAATACAAAATTTCTGGATTAAAACGTCTTTGCATGGGTATCTTACTTTCTTCTTCCGAGTTACGTGGATAAGTCTCATAGGTCTACTTTTTCTGAAAGGCTAATATTTTCTCATCATGTCTGGAAAAGTGTATAATGAAAAGTAAGAGTGAGCCAAAGAAATATTCAGCAAGTATATAATAAACATTTTAAATAAAACCAGGATATATGAATCAGAATAAAGAACAAAAATGTAAATCAGTTTATAATGAAAACTGAACCAGTTAACACATTTTATATCAAAACTGAAATAGTGCAGTATGTCATAAAAATGAATCATTTGCTCAATCACAATATATAATAGCCACACAGGCAATATGGGTTGGATAACAACATATAATACTATTACCCCTGATCAGTTCAAAGGGAATATGACCTCTTTATATCCTATCGGTACATTTCTATACCCATAGTTATAACAAAGATTCAATATATGTACCAAATAGGCAAGTAATGTTAGCCTATAAGAAGATGGAATGGTTGCCATATCCTCATTAAACTCTGCTGGAACTACTCCACGACCACTTACGCCTTAAACTCCGTTGGACCTACTCCGCGACCACTTATGCTAAATAAATTTCAATCCAATAGAGCAACTGAAATCAAAAGTATGCTTAATTTTAAATACAGACCATATATTTACCATGATAACACTGGATATGATGTGTTTTTTATAATCAACTTCCAATATCAAGAGTAATAGTATCAAGTAACTCTTTTGCACAATAAAAAATATTTAAGATTCACAAATAGCTCTGAACAATAACTATTTGTCATGATACGAATAAATGAAAACATAAACCACAGTGTTTAAGATGATCAAGGAGGAAATACTTGCCTTTGGGTTTTACCAATTACGTACGGTCGAAGTAACAAAACTATCTCCTTCTTCTGTCTCACGGTATCATAATCTAATAATTCTTTGATCTGACGCTTCAGCGGTTGCTACGATTATCAAGATCGAGTCTGCGTTTCTAATTCTATAGTCAAACATTATACTATACTTTAGTCCTTGAAGTACATCGCTATATTCTACCGACGTTTGTAACTTGACTATACTTATATACTTATCTAAGACATATTCCAATTTACATGTCAGACTTCTTCTGATATTTTGATTCTTCATGACTAGTTGACATTCTTTGTCTCGATTCCTTATTCCATATTTATTATTTACTTCGCTTTCTTATCTGAGTTGAGTTGTTATCTACTTATTACAAATAGGACTAGTCATATGATTTTCAAATTCTTTTGCAAGGTTTTAGATTCTTGACATTACTTCTTTGATTTCCCTCCTTATTACTCCATTAGCAGTAACCTTGACAATATGTCTTCTAGGTGATTTGGATTTTGGGACAATAATAATTTCAGAAACTGTTGGAGCCACATTAGTACCCTGAATTGAGGTATGTGTACTAACATGACTATCAACAGCTTGCTACTTTATTGGTTTCTTTCTCTCATACTTCTTTTCCGTAACTGAACCATCTCTCTTCTTTTTATCATCACCTTATTTCTTTTTATCATCTTTCTTTCATCTCTTATCACTCCTATGTGCAGGATTATTGTATTTCTTTCCCCGACCTTTGTCCTCATCAACTTTTTTCTTTTCCTTCAACTCTTCACTTGCGAAATCAGAAACTTGATCATTAATAAATTTCTTCATTTTCTCCAAAATCACTATGTCTTCTTCTTGTTTGATCGTCTTCTTTTCAAGCAAGTAAATTAGATAAATGATTTGGCTTCTGTTTCCTAAGTTTGAGTGTTGAGAAATCTTGAAGTGAGCCAGTTTATTTGCCTTTGCCATGTCTAGTACACCATCAGGGTTGCGATAAGATTCAGGAAGAGAGAGGGAAATAACGGAGTCAACACTTAATTTTTTAGTTGATCGTCCTCCTGAGTGACCGATTCAACTGCTTTGTGTAAAGCATCTAGTTATGTGTATGAAAGTTGATTGAATAGACCAACTAAAATCTTGAAGTAGCTAGATTCCATCTGCACTATAGGCTCTTTAAAGAATTTACATTTTTCTCAAATTTAACTCCTCTAACTGTTATGATTGCATTTTCAAGAACTTTCTTGTAGTTCCAGTAATGCCCTTTAACTTGTGCCTTGATGACCTTCTGATTTTCCAGAAATTCTTTATCAGCATTTAGCTTCATATTTCTTCCCTTGATGAGCCTCAATCTCATCCCTTCTTTCCTTCTCCCCCTTAGGGTTGATATCTTGTTGTTGTTGTAGAAAGGAAGAGTGAGTTGACCTAATCTGAGAAGATACTTGCACTGGAGGTGCTTGACTCGGAATAGTCATTGCTGATAGAAGAGTTTGAATGGATGCAAATTGAGTTGATACTTGTTGAAGAGTGGGGCTTTGTGTGGAAGTAGATGTGTCAAACTCCTTCAATAAAGCATTCACACTTGACACCACCTCATAAATTATGTTTGATAGAGAGGTTTGAGAATCAGCCAATTGATCAACTATTTTATTTGATTTTGCCACTATAAGGGTTTCAGCCTTTTCGGCCTTTTCTTTGGCTTGGTAGAATAAATCCACTTGAAACGGAGCTAAGTCATGGAGAGGTACATCCTGTGGAAATCTGTCAGCATGTCTATTCTTTTACAGACCCCCACCATCTTGTTGATTTTGATCTGATTTTGCTGAATTGCACCATTACTTTTCACCATCTCCTTAAAAGCCTTATCCATCTTTTCCATCTTTTCAGTCATATCTTTCACTTGAATTCTAGTCAAGATCTTTTCACAAGATCTAAGACGTGTCAAATATTTTTCTTCATCCACTATAGCATCTCCTCCATGCTCATTGTCTGCTTGCCATCCTACCAAGCATCAACATTTGCCTCTCATTCTTCAACCATTTCTGCATTTTTATCCTTTATTTCTTCCTGATCTTTGGCATACCCAAGCATAATAGTAGCATAATCTTTATTGGGCAAATGAGCAATCAAGAGTTATTGTGCAATTTGGTAGAATCCATCCATTTAATCACCATAAAGTTCTTTTAATTTCTCTTCAGATAAGAACCCATCAATAGATGGTCCTAAATCACTATCATGTTACACAAGTTTCAGCCATTATGACATAAAGTGAGAGCTAGGGTCACCACTTGTGGTAGTGAGTCCCTCAGTGTCTATTTCCTCATCCAAATGTTCAGATGAGTCATCAATAGACCCTGGATGGATATGTGAATTCCTCGCAGAGGACAATCTTTGAATGACTGGGGAGTGTCTAAGGGATGCCATTTGTATGGTATGGAGGACCCCCTAGATTTCCCAATGTCTGTGAAGACATGGTATCCAATGGCTCATTAATGAGACCAATTGGTGATGTTACTTTATCCCCCACAGAGTCTGAAGTAGAAACTCCTGCAACCTCTGTGGTTTTGATGGTGTCATCAGGATATACCTCAGCATGTATTCCCTCACCATATAAATGAGTGTCCTGAGTGGTGAGCAAAGTTTCATGCACCAAGTCACTTGAATTTGGATCACCAAGATGAGTAGATTCCTGGTGATCAATATTCTTTTGTGCATGATTGTGCACAATTGGTTGAGAAGAAATTTGAGGAATAGAGGAGAGGTTTTGAATATAAGTGAGTGTTGTCAACTTGGAATTACAACTTGAATCTTCTATCAGACTTTATTCTTTAACTTTAATTATAACTTGGAATTACAATTTGTTAGGAATTATGAGTTTTGATGATAACAAATTACTTAGAATTTCAATAGGGACTCAAAATTATTTTTGTAACTGATCAATGGATATGACTTATAAATATCCATTGATTAGGAAACCAGCTATCAGTTGAAACTTGTTTCTCAACTGATAAACTGGATTGTAGCATTGATTTATGTTTCACTATCAATTGACTGTATTACCTCGATGGATGCAATGATGTAGTCAACTGATGTTATTGACTTCAATTTCTAGCTTCTCAACAGATGTGAAGAATGGCTGATCAATTGTAAATATTCTAAGTCAGAATTCTCACAAGTGAAGTGATCAACTGATGTTGAAGTTGATGGATGAAGACACTACTCAACGGATGAAAGCTATCAATGGATAATTACAGTCAACGGATAAAGAATCATCAATGGATAAGGAGTCGATGGATAGCTCAATTATCCATCGACACATCAACTGATCAACAGATATCCTATCCATCGATGGATAAGCAAAGGTGAATCAACTGATAAGCTTAACATCATTTATCAGTTGATTAAAGTTTCCCTATTTAGCTAAAAGCCAGATTTCACGGGAACAGTGCAGAAACTGAATCATTGGAAGACAGTCCTGTCAGGACTGTGAAGACTTTCTAGGCAACACAGCATCCAAGGAATATCTTAAGACAAAAGACACTTCCAGAGCTAGTAAGTTCTACAAGGAAAGCTGTGAAAAGGAGCTAGTTTCTATTTTTATGTAAACAGTATAAATTGTAATATTATATTGTTATCAGTCGATAGAAAACTAGAGGAGTAGTTGTTGTTTATAAAAGCAACAACACAGTAGCAAAGAGGTAGTTGTTTTTGTAATAGAACTCAAGAAAAGCAAAGTAGAAAATCAGGCAGAACTTGTAATGCTTTTCTAGATTCTACATTCAACTTTGTACGCAGCTTAGTATTTTTACTAAGATCAATTGAAAGCAAAAACACACTAGTGGAAAAACAATCCACTAGTAATTTTTAATCTTGTTGTTTCTGTTATCAACACTTTAGTTATCCAGTTCTTAGTTACATCAATCTTAATTAAACACTCTCTTTGTACAAACTTATTTCCGCAAGAAGTTGACTTAATTATTAAGTTTGTATTCAACCCCCCCTTCTCCAAACTTAGTGTACTTAAGGGCGAATAACACAATTTGATAATACTTCTATCTGCAATAGTACATTAAAGTATCTAAGTCACAAACCTAATACAGAAGTTCTAAATATGTTACAACAAGACAAGTACATTCAATATAGTAGGCTTGATTTGGTCCAACAATCTCCCCCAATTTAGGAAAAGACAATTTCACAAATTACTACAAGATATCAAGCCTACCTTTGATTTTGATTCTGAGTTGCCATGAATTGATTATATCTGGCTTTTTACTTTTTCTCTTCTCTTTGATTAATCTCTTCAATGGCTTGAAGAATCTCCTGCCTGACAATTATCTCTTCAATTAAGAGTGCATTTTCCAACATATCAATTGCAGTTTTGAGAGATTGTACAGGATAATCCGTGACAAACTTAAGTCTGATTTTTGATGTCACTCCATTTCTGAGTTAGAACTCAAATCTGTCAGGATCCTTGAGAACTCTACATTTTCCTTATTTCCTCAACTCTTTAGACATCCTTTCAATCTCTTCATCCTCTTTAAGCTTCTTCTCAGTCATTGCTTTCATGTAATTGACCTTGTCAATCTTGTTTTGATATTTTCTGACCAAGTATTCAGCTATTTTAACCATCTTCAGTTTATTCACCATACACTTCTTATTAAAGAGGCTGATTACTCTCTTGATATCATGAGTGGTTGGAGTTGAGTTGTCATGGTAGACAATTAATGACTTTCTAGCATTGAAAATGTTGAGTGGGTGGTCAACAAAATGCAAGTTAGCTTGTCCAGTTTGCATAGGGAATATTAGGGCCTCACAACTTTCTCACAGTTGGAAGTGCATTTTCTGGGGAACAACAAAGAAAGTTAGAAGATTGGGCCGCAATCATGAGTAACAAACAAGGTGGTGGGTTCGTACAAAATGTGCAATAATAACATTTCCACCACATAGAGAACTATCTGTGAAGTCTGGGTCGAAGGATTTGGTGTAACTCATAATTGGACACATTACTCCATTTTCTTTAAACTCCCATATTGGGACTCACTACGTCTATGTCACTATCTTGATGTCATGCATACAAAGAAAAATGTATTTGTTAATATCTCTGAATAAATAATAATTTATAATTTTAATAAAGTTCCAAGAGTTTAAGCGGTGATAAAATTGAGATAAGTAAGTCAATTATATTTATTACAATTGTATTCAATCTAAATTATTATGTTATTATATTATAAATGAAATAAATTATATATGTTTAATTTTTTTTAGAAAGTATTTAATAATTTTTTTGGAAGGCGTTAAACCAAACCAAACTACCAAATAAACTCATGTTCACTTATAATAATACAGTATAGATTAAAATTGTATTCAATCTAAACTACTATGTTATTATATTATAAATCAAATAAATTATATATGTTTATTTTTTTTAGAAAGTATTTAATACTCCATAAGTCTCACCCATTTGTCACTACACCATAAGTGCTCATATGCAATGCTCTCTGATGTTGCCTTATGTGCCAAATGGTGTTGCCTTAGGCCTGAAATCGAAAAAGGCAACACTTTTTGAGTGTTGCATCTGCGGTCATTGCCTTTGACCTATAATGCAACGCTTTTGTTGTGTAATGCAACACCGCAGAAAGTATTGCATATTAGTCATAATGCAACACCACCATGGTATAAATGCAACAAAATTTAGTGTTGCTTTAAATATGAAGCTGAAACAAATGTGAGCCAGATCAGCAGTGGGGCCCAACAGTGCCACGTCAGCAGTGGGGCCCACATGCCACGTCAGCAATGGGGTCCGTTTTGCCACGTCAGTAGTGGGGCCCACCAGTGCCACGTCAGCAGTGAGCCTATTTTGTCACGTCAGCAGTGGGGCCCAACAGTGCCACGTCAGTAGTGGGGGACCACCAGTGCCATGTCAGCAGTGGGGGACCACCAATGCCACGTCAGTAGTGGGGCCCAACTGACCTTATGCAACACTTTTATGCTATAATGCAACACTAAATTGAAAGCCTTTAGCAACACTAAATTTGTAAAATGCAACATCAATATTGACATTGGCAACAGTGTATTATAATATATTGCAATACCAAATATTCATTATGCAACACTTATAAAAGCAAAAGGCAACACTTTTAATAAATTTTTTGAAATAGTCTTTTTGTACATACATCAATCCCATGAACAACCAAGGCAGATAATAAAACCAAAAGATTAATAGATCTAGCTATGTTCCTCAACAAATCTATCGATGATAAAATAAACTACCAAAAGCATAGAAATATGGCAAGTTTAAAATGTATCAAAACTAACTTCACATAATACTAGAAATAATCACATAATACGAACTCCATATCATTATCGTAACCCCGGTCTCTAACTCTTCCCTTGTCCCTCTAGCCCCATTTTTGGAAAAGGGATAAAATCTTGGAAGCAACATCCTGCTTCCATTATTTCAAAACATAAATAAAAAAGAATTGCATCCCTTGTTAAATAAAACAGAGTGTGTGAAAGAATAAAAAGAACTATGTATTACCTCTCCAGGGTACACATTAATCACACGAGGTGTAAAATCTCTCCCAGCCGTGTCTGCAAACAACTCACCTTAACAATCACAGATGAAATGCAAAATAATTTTCATTTTAGTAACTCACAAACACATACACCAGGACACGACCCATAATTCAACTCGAACCTTATTCAATAATTATCGATACAAGTATACAATTTCCGCAAATGTTAGACTGATAAAAATACATGTGATGAGAGCTCATTCGATCTAACCTCAATGTGGAGCTGCTTAGATTTACCTTCGATTTAACTTTAACTCTAGCTTTGACTTGCAATTTCCCTTTGATTTAACTCTAACCCTAGCTTTTACTTCAATTTCCCTTCGATTTTTCTTCGATTTTACCTTGGACTCGCAATTTCACCCAAACCCTAACCCATATGTATTGTGAGATGTGTCTCTGTGAGATGTATTGTGTCTGTGTACTTGGGACAATTTGGGGGGAAATATGCCGCCTATTTTCTTGAAAATTTGGGGTCTTTTATTTATTAAGTTGTTTTATTAATAATTTTGGTAAATATTTAAGATTATTTTAAATAAATTAATTCTATATGATATAATTATATTTAATATTTTTAATTAATTTGGAAGTTTTTATTTATTCAATTTGACCGCTTTAACTATTATAAAATCATACTGAATAAATCTGAAATTTTTTATAAACATTTTCACACCACTAAAATAGTTAGATATTAACATCCGTAAACTTGGATCGTCAAATGTTTTTAAAAAAAAATAAAATCAGCATTCGTCACAAGACTAGTTAAAGAGAAGACATAGTTTGACCGGTTTGACTACTATAAAATCACGCCGAATAAATCTAGAATTTTTTAAAAACAATTTTACACCACTAAAATAGTTAGATATTAACATTCGTATGGTCGGATCGTCAAAAAAAAATTTCAAAAAGAGAATCAACATTCGTCACAAGACTAGTTAAAAGGAAGACATAGTTTGATCGCTTTGACTACTATAAAATTACATCGAATAAATATGGAATTTTTATAAAAAAAATTTACACCACTAAAATAGTTAGATATTAACATCCTTACGGTTGGATCGTCGAAAAAGAAATTTAAAAAAATAAATTCAGCATTCAGCACAACACTAGTTATAGAGAAAGTCTAGTTTGACCAGCTTGACTAGTATAAAATCACATATAATAAAACTGAAATTTTTTAAAAAAAAATTGGCGCCAATAAATAGTCAGATATTAACATCTGTACGGTTGGATCGTCGAAAAAGAAATTTAAAAAAATAGATTCAGCATTCAGCACAACACTAGTTATAGAGAACATCTAGTTTGACTGGTTTAACTAGTATAAAATCACATAGAATAAAACTGAAATTTTTTTAAAAAAAATTGGCACCACTAAAATAGTCAGATATTAAAATCCGTACGGTTGGATCGTCAAGAAATAAATTTAAAAAAATAGATTCAGCATTGAACACAACATTAGTTACGGAGAAAGTCTCGTTTGACTAGTATAAAATCACATAGAATAAAATTGAATTTTTTTAAAAAAAATTGACCTTACTAAAATAGTCGGAAAAGAAATTTAAAAAAATAAATTCAGCATTCAGCACAACACTAGTTACAGAGAAAGTCTAGTTTGACCGATTTGACTAATATAAAATTACATAGAATAAAACAGATTTTTTTAAAAAAAAATGGCAGTACTAAAATAGTCAGATATTAACATCCATATGGTTGGATCGTCAGAAAAGAAATATAAAAAAATAGATTCAGCATTCAGCACGACACTAGTTACAGAGAAAGTCTAGTTTGACCGGTTTAACTAGTATAAAATCACATTGAATAAAACTGATTTTTTTTAAAAAAAATTGGCATTACAAAAATAGTTAGATATTAACATCCGTACGGTTGGATCGTCGGAAAAGAAATGTGAAAAAATAGATTCAGAATTCAGCACAACACTAGTTACAGAGAAATTCTAGTTTGACTAGTATAAAATCACATAGAATAAAACTGAATTTTTTTTAAAAAAAATGGCATTACTAAAATAGTCAGATATTAACATCCGTACGGTTGGATCGTCGGAAAAGAAATTTAAAAAATAGATTCAGCATTCAGTACAACACTAGTTATAGAGAAAGTCTAGTTTGACCGGTTTGACTAGTATAAAATCACATAGAATAAAACTGAATTTTTTTTTTAAAAAATGGCATTACTAAAATAGTCAGATATTAACATCCGTACGGTTGGATCGTCTAAAAAGAAATGTAAAAAAATAGATTCAACATTCAGCACAACATTAGTTACAGAGAAAGTATAGTTTGACCGGTTTGACTAGTATAAAATCACATAGAATAAAACTGATTTTTCTTAAAAAAAATGGATATTACTAAAATAGTCAGATATTAACATCCGTATGGTTGGATCGTCGAAAATAAATTAAAAAAAAATTGATTCAGCAATCGGGTTATATTAATTATTATATAAAGACTAGAAAATACAAAGGCAACACAAAACAACCAAATGCAACGCTACCATATTAAATGCAACGCTTGTGATGAGGACCACATGCCACGTTAGCATGGGAACGTCAGCAGATGTGGGCCCCACAACTGCCGCGTCAGTGTGGTCCCTCTACCACGTCAGCAATGGTGGGCCCCACACTGCCACGTCAGTATGGGCCCCACTGCTACGTCAGCAGTGGTGGTCCCCCCACTGCCACGTCAGCATGGGCCCACTGCTACGTCAGCGTGGGTCCCACTACCACGTTAGTAGTGGTGGCCCACTGGTGGGCCCCGCCAGCCTCGTCAGTATGGGTCCCACTGCCACGTCAGCCATGGTGGGCCCCCACTGCCACGTCAGCACTATCTTACTGCCACGTCACTAATTATTAAAAAAAAATTAGCTAATGCAACGCCATTCGTTAGTGTTGCATTCACTGCAACACCGTAAGTAATATGCAACACGAAGTTTTATCTAATGCAATACTATTTTAGCAGTGTTGCAAAAGAGCCAAAAATTCGGAGCTACCGTAACGTTTTCAGTGCAACGCTTTCTAAAAGCATTGCCTATGAGCACTTATGGTGTAGTGTGTTTACATTTCGGAGAGAGGGTCTGACACGCATTTTAAGGTGCATATAAAGTATAGTTCCTTAACTTATTTTTTTTAAAAAAAATTCTGAATAAAAATTTAAATTTCAATTTTTATTCAGAAAAAAAAATGAAAAATAAATTATGGAACTATACTCTATATCCACCTTAAAATGCATGTCAGACCCTCTCTCCAAAACGTTAATAATTGGGTGGGACGGAGGTATTAATTTTTTTGGAAAGCGTTGAACCGAATCAAACCAAACTACCAAATAAACCCACGTTCACTTATAATAATATAGTATAGATTCCCTGCAAATAAATTGCCTTATTTTATTTTGTCATTTATTTATTATCCTTTTATACGAATTTCAAATTCTCAATCATTTTGCAAAGCATAAAATCGTTGATATTTAGAAATTGTTTTGATTATAGACGAATAAGATAGTGCACTAAATAACCCAAAAATTCGAATTTTTTATAAATAAATTATAAAAAATAGAGAAAAAGGGCCCGAATGATGATCTTAGGTATCTATATATTCTTAATATGTGCTATTTTTTCCCTTAGATTTACTATTATATCCTTCTAAATTTTTAAAATTTACTATATATTCTTGGGTATTATAGTAATTTACTTTTCCCGGTTTATCCAAATATTCGATGGGTTTTACCAATTTCTAAAATATACTATTAGTATATTAACTTCCCACACATTTTGAGACGACCCACAGATTATCCATATTTTTTCCCATAAGTCAAATTATTTACCAATGAAATTCAAATTTTTACCTACTTTCCATATTTTTTCAGCTAATAATTAAATTTAAAATTAAAATTTTTCATATATGATCAATCAACTAACAATATATCTTTCATCTTAATTACTCAACCCACAATTTATCCCTCATCTTAATTACTAATCTTCCCTCCTCTAATAGCTAATGTAATATTGTAACATAATATATTTGTAATTAGAAAGATAAATTACTATATTTTAGCATTAATTATGTTTAGGACAATCACAAATTCTAAAATCATGACATCATTAATTCAAAATTTGAAAACACTCATATATTTCCATAAATAATTTGCATCTTATATTTATATCTTGTACTCTTACTATAATTTATTTTTATTTATTCATTAATCTCTCTCATCTTTTTTTTCCGTTTTTTATCTTTTGCTCAATCTTTATGGACTTTATATGTTTGTATGTGTATGTGTATAATATATTTATTTTTTTTCTTTATGTCACATGTGTCTCTTTGTCTCCATAGTTCTTTTATTGATGTTTATATTGATTGTATCGGTATATTTAGATATTTGTTTAACATGATTGTTATTTACTAACATTTGTTTGATTTGTACAGATGATTAATCTTAAACCAGTTATTCAGAAAGAACAAAGCATCATACATATTTATCAAACATAGGTACTTTCGGTATATATATGTGTCTCATTGCAGTTTATAGTTTGAATCGCAAATATCTCACATAAACTTATTAATAAAATGTTAGTATATTTATATCTCTCCATTTTTATTTTTTCTTCCTTTTTTATTGTTATATCTCTTTCTCACTATTCAATTCATATTGTTTTTTAATTATGTATATATGTAATGTGCTGTTTCACTATTGATTTTTTTTATTTTTACAGATTAAGTATCGAAGAATATAATCAGTTAATTCATCATCTAATATCAAATAGGTATATAGATTTGAACATGAACATAACTTTTGTATTATTGGTACAAAAAATAAGTATATCTATTTTACCAATTTTTAATCTATAAATTTTCTTTGTTTCTATAAATTATATATGTGTATGTACACGTGATATTTAGTTATGTTTGTATGGTTTTTTCATATAAAGATTGCTAGCATATTTTAATTATATTTTTATGGAGTATCATTATTATAAAATATTATATTTATTTAATTTGCTATACCAATTGTCTTATATATGTTACAAGCTATGGATGGAAAGACGAAAGGAAAAGTTCAGTTAGTTCATAGGTAAAATTGTTGAATTTATAGAACATACAATATAAACAGTATTTGAAATTTGGTATAGGTTACACAAATTTTAATTATTAGTTATAGAAACTGAAATTATGGACAATTTTTTTCCATGTTTTTAGCTATCTTAATTATATTATATAGTCCACAAAATCTTCCATTCAATTTAATTAGAAATTTCAAATTTCAAATTTCAAATTCGGCATACTTTAAATATACACATGTATACACGTGTTATTTATATTTTATTATGTGTACTTTAATTTTACCTTAGTTGTGAAATCAATCAACAATAAATATCTTTAATTTGATTTTATCTTTAAAATTTTGAATTGTACATTAATAAATGAATATACACATACTTAAAAATATGTTTCTTCTTTTTTAAAATTCTTTCCTTATATGTGGCATCAATTTAGACCTGACAATTCGGGTAAACGGTTCGGTTTCGGATCGGATTAATTTCGGATCGGATCATTTTTCGGTTATAATATATTTTTATTCGATTCGGATCGGATCGGATGAGATTCGGTTCGGTTCCAGTTTCGGTTTTGCATAAATTGAATCAGTTTCGGTTCGGATCGGTTCGATTTCGGTTTGGGTCAAAATCGGATTAAAGTTCGGATAAAAATCGGATTAAATTCGGTTCGGATATTTTCGGATTTCTTATTTTAAATTAGATTTTGTTTAGATTTAAAAGTTAAGTTCGGATTAATATTAAATTAATTTGAATTATCGTTGAATTTAAATAAAGATCATTAAGGTAGTTTGACAAATTATAGTTAAAATTTGATAAAATAATACTGAACAAAATAATTATCTCGATTAAGTAATATATTTCTTCATTTCAGACTTTGGTCAATATGATAAAAGAAATGTTCCCTAAATTCTGTAATATAACAATATTTAAAAAAAATCTTGATGTCCAAATAAAAATATAAATAAATTTTATATGTACATATATAATATATAATATTTATTCCTTATTAAAATATGAATTTATATTCACTTTTCTTTACTTTCTAGCAAATTCAAAATAAATGATATTCTTAATATTTAATATTTTATCTTACGAACACATGTATTATAAGTATGAATTATGTATAAGTGTATAATATATATATGAAAGTAACGAATCATAAGATTGTATGTATGAAATACACTTAAATTCTATAATTTAGTTTGAGCCATATTTAGTTTGTATAATTTTTAGTTAGGATTTGATCGATTTCGGGTCATTATTGGATCTGTTATTTCGGATTATTTTCGGTTAAAATTACGGTTCCGGGTCATTTTCGGATCGGATCGAATCGGTTTTCGGATCATTTTCGGATTTGATTATATTGAACCGATATCGGTTCGGATCGGATTATTTCGGATTCGGTTACACTTTCGGATTATCAAATTCGGATACAAAATCGGATTCGGTTCCCAACATTTCGGGTCGGTTCTTCGGGTCCAGACCCAATTTGCCAGGTCTACATCAATTAACATCAAATACTCATTTTTCAACTTTTATTTTTGAATATATATAAAATAAGTAAATATATATATATATATATATATGTATATATATATATATATATTATATACAAGTAACTCATATCCTTATATATGAGTTAAATTGTTATTTATGCAATTAAATATATAATATATGTGACAAATTTTATTTTAATTTCAGTTGAGAGTCAACAAAATCTTTCAATAATTTTTGCTAAATCAAAAAATTTTGAATTTTAAATATCTATATCTATATCTATATATTTTTAATAGTTGCTATTTCCCCCCCTTAAATTTACTATTGTATCCTTTTAAAAATTGAAAATTTCCTATATAGTCTTGGGTATCTTAGTAATTTACTCAAACTGGGTAGTCCATTTCTGTTTTGGGTTTTACTCGAATTATAATTTAACAATAAACAGATACAAATTCTGAACAGTCGGGTTTTACCCATATTTCTCGTATGGTTATACAGTATACCGTACACATCAATGGTGATGAGCTTTGATTTTGGTACGACAACTATCAGTCAATACAAGTATCAATGTCAATATCTGTTAATTGTGCTTCTATTGATTTCATGAGTTATCTTGATTTGGGATATTTCAAATTACATGATTACCCGGTATCCAGCACCAAATTAACCTTGATATTTTGTATATTTTGTTTCTATGATACAACAATCTTAGCAGCAAAATCCTATTCTTGAAGAAGTCCAAGAACCTCACATTCTTGCAGAAGTCCATCGAACCTCACCAACTGCATTTCATAATCAATTGTGGATGTTCATTTGTTGCCTTTTCATTGTTCAAGATTACACTTTTTACTTACCTGGCATTGCTCCCGAGGATTTTGACAAGGTCTCTCTGTTTTAACCTACATTATGGTTATTTACTTGCAATTCATAAGATTGTTTCTTTCTATGTGTATATATGATGCTTATATAAACATTCAGAGGAGCTCCCGAGAATTTTACGTGATCCACATATCATGTCTCCAATCATGTCATTGTTAATCAACCATGCTCAATAAATTTCATATGGTTTGTATTCGAATTTTGAATTAGCATAGGATATTCTTCAAGCAGCTTCAATGACAATGACCATATTTGATTAACAGTATCTACCATTATAGATGGATTCTGGGTCTGGAAAAGATGATCCAACAGGTAAGTGATATTGTGCTTATTTGGTATTCAATGACAATCACCACTGATGTGTATGTACGTATGTTTTTGTTTGTGCTAAATCAATGTGTTTTTTTGCAGGATTTGTTATTTATGTTAATCAGACTCATAATCATTAGTTTTTTGCAGGTTTGTTGTTTAATTCTCTCTTATTATTTTTGTCATGAATTTAAGTTGGGTATGACTGTATTCATGTTTATATGTCTATAATTTTTTGTTTGGTTTAATATTTGACCAATGATTTTTATCAAGTGGGGATTATTCAAGGATACTTACATGAGTGATTGTTTACTTCCGGGTAGCCCATGAAATTTATTAATGATATACCATTGTATTCTATCTTACACCACGAGGTAACTAATATATGCATTGTCCTTGAAATAAAAGACAAGAAAATGTATGAGCCGTATTCATCTCTTTTCGGGCTACGAAATCATGGTGGAAATGAAACCATTTTTTATAAGTATACTTTATTTAGTGTGATTGTTAGAGAATTCTATATTTTTACATATATGAACATATATTCTTTAGTACCATTGAGGTGGTAGCCATGAAATTACATGTCACAAGTTCCTACTATTCCCTTTTATAGTATCCTAAATTATCGATTGATCTTTAAACAATTGTAGGTGCCTATCTCTCTGGGAATAAGGGTAGCATATCTTCAAGCAACTTTGAGGTTAGAGATAAAATGCTCTTTCATCTGATCAAATGTTGCTTGCATTCACGTCTGTGCCTGATATTGATTTGAACTTGGACTCTTCTGTTGGGAAGTACAACATTACCAATGGACATGTTGCTATGTTCCTTGTTAATCGATTTAATGTCGGGTCACTTAACTCATGTCAAAGAGAAGTTCTATTTTCTTTGCCGTATATATGATGATATTGCTCTATTGTTAGTCATTAGTTATTTCTCTTAGAAGTTGATTTCATGCTTTTGCATTATTCTTCATTTATTTATAGGAAGCAAGGTCAACTATCTAAGAGAACGTTTCTGACCTCTAGCCTCAAGATTCTTGAAAGAACCTAATTGGCCATGTTGTTCTTTTTATTATACAGTTTTATATAGCTTTAGAGTAGTAAGATATGTGTTTTACCATTTTATGTCAATATCTCTTCTGTTGTCCTCGATGCAGGCAACCATTCAGAAAATAATTATATTGATAAATGAATATGTTTTTTTATTGATGTTTGGTAGATCTTATTTTTTCATTGACTGCTTCACATCGTTTTAATAGAACTCTCAATGTTGATGTTACTGAATTTCAGACCAATTTGATTCTATACCCTCGAATCCATTTCATGCTCTCTTCCTATGCAACTGTGATATCTGCTAAAAAGGTGTACCATGAACAACATTATGTTTCAGTGATAATTAACAACGCCTTTGAGCCATCTTCTATGATAGCGAAATGTGACCCACACCATGGCAAATACATGGTCTGCTATTGGATGTATAAGGGTGATGTTTTTCCTAAGGATGTAAAGCTCTTTTTCCTTTCATAATCAAATCAATTTTGCATGTTTGTACCATAGTTAGAAGCAGGGATACATAGGGCTGCATTCTATATTTGTGCCACCCTTGGAGTGCTAATGCATAGGGCTGTAGTTTGAATGAGATATGATCGACCACGGAGCTTTGGTGGGAGGATTCAGACTATGGTTGGAGACTTGACAGCTCAAGGTGAGAGGCTACAAGATCTCCAAAACTGGAGAGATCCAAGGGTATTAACATTGTTTTTGACATTCTGTTTGTTGTCTGTAATAGTACTCTATGTTACACACTTACACCACCCCAATTTGTGGTAGTTTTAATGGGATTTTACGTTTTGAGACATCCTAGATTCTGACAAAAACTTCCTACATTCCCTACAAAATAGATTATATATTGTGGGAATTCATAATATATAATTCTACCATGTTGAAGGGTGTGAGTTGGTATGTATTGTCGAGTGTTTATGTCTAATGAGAAGTAGAGCTGAAAAATACATATTTTATTTATTATCAAATGATCCAATGAGGTGGCTATTTAATGTTAGAGTGCCGATTGTTGTGTGGTCTGTAAATGTTGTTTCATACTGATTTCACATGGAGCTTAACCTTGCAGATGTGTAGATTACAAGTGGCATATCAAGCTTTATGTCGTCAATGTAATTCATTTGTACTCGGCTATCAATATTTTTTGATGATTTAAACATTGACTAAATTTAGTAATCATTTAATTTTTGATGCTTATGGTTTTGTACAGGCTTTCTTTTTACAAGCTTAATCTAGGGTGGCTAAATGGAATGTGAAAGTAATCGTTGTAAAATGTTCAAATTGCTGTCGAGGTGAAGGGTTTTGGGGAGTCTGATTCATGGAGCCATTAATTTGGATTTCGCAAAATTGAAAGCCACATTATTAGTGCATAATGCATGAGTTTCAATTTCTAACAAATGCACTATTCAGAAGAGTATTATCTATCAAAAGTTTCTCACATGCAGATTTATACATTTTAAGGAAAACTAACATTATATATATTCATATGAAGCTCCACTTTACTAATATGATATGCAACTTATGTTTAAAATCATGTTTATTGACTAACATTTACCTTATCTTTTGCAGACATCTTCTGGGAATTTCCATTTTCTCGGATTCTAGGATTTGCTAATTGCGTATTATATTGTTATGATTCTCAGATTCTTAAATTTCACTTTTCTCAGATTTCCAGTTTCTTGCATTTGCTGAGGTTTACCTTATTTTTATTGCATTGGTTGCTGGATTGTTGAACTATTGAATATGACTATTAAAGTTGTTAATGCTGCATATTTCTTACACTATTATTTTCAGGAGTTTGCTACACTTGATAGAATTTACTAAAAACGTTGTAAGGATAGTATGCTTTGATTGATAATATTTGGTGGTTGTAACAGTGCGAATAATATTCTAGGTGGCTTAAATTTTATGGAAGAAGGTGAACATTTAACATGGTATCAAAATGGAAGTAGCTGCAGAAAACCAAATATTTTTTTTATTATCATATTTGCCGTTCAATCTCTACTTTTTTATGTTATATGTTATATACTTCATTCCAGTAAATCATATTATGATATAGTACCCTGTATTTGTAGCTGCATGTTTTAACTGATAAAAATGTTTGGTAGATCTTTTATTGCTCTATTACTGTGGTTACTTAATCCATAACATTACAAACAGAAGAGGGATTGTAAGACTTAAAACAAGCCCCTTGCAATTAAAAGAGACTACTAGTAGAACTCTGGTTCTTTGCAATCACATACCCATATTAACCACAACATATCAGTATGAGTTAATTTGTCTATAGTTTTAGAAGTTTTATAGATTCGCACCAATCACCATTGTATAATATATTTAATTTTTAAATGTCATTCTTTATAATCAGAGTGCTATTTCATTTATCGTTTTCTTAGTAAGTTATATAGGATGAAAGTTGGAAAGCTCCACACTTTTCTTCATTTTGATATGTTTTACCGATCCTTTCTCAGGCTCTCAAATATGTTAGTTTTCATGTCCAGACAATGGCCAAGTGTGCTAAAAGAGAGATTGTTATTAGGGTGGTAATTTTTATTGGTGGGGGTATGAGGATAAATTAGGATATTGAAATGTTATTTCTGATGTGTTCTATAACTTATTGAATATTCTGCTCAAGACCAGCTCTTTGTGTTCTTGAAATAGCATTGGGTGCTCAGGTTTACAAAAGAATGATTTTTGCTGGTATGGAGCCATGAAGGGGTTTTACTGTCTCAGGTGTTTCTTCAGGTAGGGACTGCTGTGAGTTAGGATCACACAAGAGGGATATGAGAAGGTATGTGCTTATGTTTTTGAAGTGTGTGTATGTGGCTTGGGTTCAAGGGGTCAGTATAACATAATTCTTATTGGAAAATTGGTATTTGCAAATTCTGCAACAATGCCAAGTTCTGAGAACTGTTGGAAGTAGATATATAAGTGGATTGAGGTCTATGCGTTGAATTTGTATTGCAAAATTTAATAGTTTTTCACATGTTCAGCTATTTCTATGGGTCATGATTTTTTTCTGATATCTTTTGTTGGTATATGAGCCTTCTAGAAGCATCTGCAGGTCTGGGATTCAGATGGAGTAGTTTCGACTGAATTCTTTGGGGTGGTGCTAAAATGGAGAGTTCCTGGCACTTTCACCATCTGGTCTGTTATTCCTGCAGATGGAGTTGGTTATGTGTGGTTTGGTGGGATTTTGATCATGTTGCGACGATGAGGAGGTGGGGTTTTTGTCATGCTGCTGGTATGATGATGGAAACTTTGCACATGGCATCAAGAATGTTTTGTTTCGGTTCTGCAAAAGGTGTGCATAAGGCAACACAGCCAAGGACAAGGAACTAGCTCCCTCTGTCTCTTTTGAAATGGCTGAACTGGATAATGTTTTATTCTAATGGAGGTGATTCGTTTGTGTTCACATATATAATAAACTGGTATAATATTTTTATTTGTATATATGTTCTATTATCACTACTTTCACATTCAGCTATGTAACACATGATATACACATAAAACTCACGTCTTATCATGTGTTAATTTTCAGAGATAGATGCTTTTTTTTAATTGCTAACTGGAGATAGATGTATTTTACAATAGTCATTTTATAGTATAGGGTTGAGAATATTTACCGACTTCCTTGATGAATGGTGCCTGTTAAAATAATTCTGGCTTCATTAAACATTTAGAAAGTAGTTGACATATATCATAAGATATAATAGCTCTTTTGATCAACTAATAGAGTTGTAATGATATGAGGATATAGAGTCATCATATGGGCTATGGGGTTGGGTCCGGTGGAGCCTCATTTTATCGATTAATTAAGTTTAGGATGTAGAGGTGTTAATTTTCAGAGATAAGTGCTTTTTTTTAATTACTAACTGGAGATAGATTTATTTTACAATAGTCGTATTATAGTATATGGTTGAGAATAATTACCGACTTCCTTCATGAATGATGCCTCTTAAAAATAATTTTTGTTTAATTAAACATTAAGAAAGTAGTTGACATATATCATAAGATATAATAGCTCTTTTGATCAACGAATAGAGTTGTAATGATATGAGGATATGGAGTCGTCATATGGGCTATGCCTCAGTTTATCGATTAATTAAGTTTAGGATGTAGAAATAACCTACCATAATTTTGTTGCTTTTCAAATTAGATTTTGCATCTGAAGCTGTGGTTTAGAGAAAAATGAGGATGAACTTGAACGACTTAGAAAGACAAATCTTTAGGTAAAATAGTATTGTCAGCTCGAAGCCTAATCTTTGTCAGCAGCCTACCGATAACACCAAAGTCTCTGAGACAAGTTTAACATGCACCGGAAACCGAGTTCCCCTGCTGTTAGGAGAACCATATAAATAGACACTGTTGTTAGGAGAACCATATAAACAGATAGCGGAAATGTATTGAGAAGGGAGAACAAGCTTGATATAACTAACAAGTTACAATATGCTAATGAAACTACAGTTTCCCACCGTAGCTCCTGTATATAAATATTTTGCCACTAAACACAGTCAACTGCGACCAACAAAAAATGATGTTCAGCTTCAAAAGAAAATATCAATCAATTTAAGAAGGTACTTAATTGTTACGGATAAAAAATGAGGTGTCTTTGATACGTAATTAATGCTAGGGTTTGGGGGAGCTTCAAGTTTTAATGGCTGTGTTAATGTTTCGTGACTATCTCGAGTCCTCGTTAACTGCCTACGTATCCCAATGTGAATTGAGAATCAAGTCAAAAACGTAGTTCTAATGTTGAGGGGTTAGGCCCTTTATATAGGCGCTCGAAGGTCTTGGAGTTAGATTAGAATTGGGAGACTTGGAGGCCAAGTCTCCTAGTGATAGGGTTGTTCAAACCTTGTAGGAATGAGAGTCCTTGTTGGACTCTTTCCCACGTTTGGGTCTCTAGATCCTTCTAAGATGAAGGCCTTCAACAGGCTTCTTGGGCCTTTAATGAACCTTTATTAATTAATTACGAAATTAATTAATAATAGAGGCTTACTGGGCCTATGGCTTCAACAGAGCATGTGGGCTGGATTTACAAATCCAGTAGATTCTTGGATTACAAATCCAGTTGATCCTAGGATTCATTTTCCTAGTTCGTTTCAAGGGCCCAAGCCTTTGAACCATATCAGGTATAATTAATGAAATAATAAATGCTATATTCATTATTTCTTCAGGGCTATTTTTACCCATATCATTTGCCCCCCAACTTTTGGGAAAACTTCGCGAGTTTTTGTAAAAGTTTCACAAAGGGTCTCGGTGCCTTATCGGGCTTTTGACTTGTTTTAGTCAATTTTATCTCATCCTCTGGACTTAAGTCTTTTTATTTTTAATCCCTTTAAAGAATTAACATTAAATATAACGGTCCCTAAAGAACTTTTATTCGTAGCTAATTGGCCAAACATGATTTTCGCATTTCTGACCCAAATCGACTAGGATTGAGGTCGAACAGGATTCCAAACTGTCTTGAAGTCGAAATTCCTAGTTGAGGTCGATTTCGACTTCGATCGAAGTCGATTTAGGGCTTCAGAATCCTTGGAGTCGAAATGTTGCCCCGAGGTCGATTTTGACTCCGTTCGAAGTCGAGTTAGGCCTCAAATTCTCTTGAATTCGAAGCCTAGGGTTGAGGTCGATTTCGACTTCGATCGAAGCCGATTTAGGGCTTCAAAATCCTTGAAGTCTAAATGTTGCCCTGAGGTCGATTTCGACTTCGTTCGAAGTCGAATTAGGCCTTAAATTCTCTTGAAGTCGAAATTATTGAGGGCCTCATGGCTTTGTAATTTTTGACTAGGATTGAAGTCGAATTAGGCTTCAAAACCCTTTGAAGTCGAAATTATTGAGGGCCTCATGGCTTTGTAATTTTCGACTAGGATTGAAGTCGAATTAGGCTTCAAAACCCTTTGAAGTCGAATTTATTGAGGGCCTCATGGCTTTGTAATTTTGGACTAGGATTGAAGTCGAATTAGGCTTCAAAACCCTTTGAAGTCGAAATTATTGAGGGCCTCATGGCTTTGTAATTTTCGACTAGGATTGAAGTCGAATTAGGCTTCAAAACCCTTTGAAGTCGAAATTATTGAGGGCCTCATGGCTTTGTAATTTTCGACTAGGATTGAAGTCGAATTAGGCTTCAAAACCCTTTGAAGTCGAAATTATTGAGGGCCTCATGGCTTTGTAATTTTCGACTAGGATTGAAGTCGAATTAGGCTTCAAAACCCTTTGAAGTCGAAATTATTGAGGGCCTCATGGCTTTGTAATTTTCGACTAGGATTGAAGTCGAATTAGGCTTCAAAACCCTTTGAAGTCGAAATTATTGAGGGCCTCATGGCTTTGTAACTTTCGACTAGGATTGAAGTCGAATTAGGCTTCAAAACCCTTTGAAGTCGAAATTATTGAGGGCCTCGTGGCTTTGTAATTTTCGACTAAGATTGAAGTCGAATTAGGCTTCAAAACCCTTTGAAGTCGAAATTATTGAGGGCCTCATGGCTTTGTAATTTTCGACTAGGATTGAAGTCGAATTAGGCTTCAAAACCCTTTAAAGTTGAAATTATTAAGGGCCTCATTGTAAGAACCCGAATTTTTGTAAAACTCCGAATTATGAATGAATAGTAACTTTGAAGTCTTGCGAAAAGCATGTTAGCCCACACCATGTAAATGGTGGAGGATTATAAATCCGAAGTTGCATTGTGATAGTACTAAGTAAATAAGTGAATGCAAAAGTCGTTAGAATCAGAAGATTTTTTGTCGTTTACTAATTGTTTAGTAATTTACGAGATATCGAGAGATGGAAGATTAAGTTATAACCTAGGGGTTATAATTCAAGGAAATTATATCATGAACATGCTAAGGTATTGTGATTAGTGAAGGTTCACATTGCATAGATAGAAATGAGAAGTGTTAACCTTAAGCATGCTTTGCTAATTAAGGGATTAAGTGTTAAATTATGGGAGGACAAGTAATTGCACCCAAGGGTCATGTAACCCATGCAAACTAGATTGGTGTAAGTCAAAAAGAATTACCAAAGCCATGCAACTAGAATTGCAAACTAACCAAGCAAGTGACAAGTACTTAGGAACATAGTTCCATGAATTAAGGAACAAGGACAACCAACCATACTTCTTTGCCAAAATCTTCACCATACTTCTTTGACAAAATCAGCCAAGTATACTTGACCTTTCCATCACACACTTTTCATAAAGCAAGTGCAAGTAAAGTAGAAACAAAATATCTCTCCCATTTCTTTTCCAGTTTCTGCCCAGCTTGAGCAAGGTGGAAAGGAAATTTTATAACTCCGGTTCTACTCATCCAAAAATCCCCAAATTTTAACCATATCTTCTTCACGATAGTTTTAAGGTATGTATTTAATTTCGTAATTTTTGGAGGTGTTTTGTTTGGGTAAATAAATTGTAGAAGTTGAGGCTGAATAGTAACTCCGAAAATTTCTAAGTTTTGTTCTTGATGTTTAGTTAAGAACAAGGGTAGATCAAGCTTCTCTAAGGACTCCGAGCACTATCTAGTTATTGTTTGATCTTTGTGAAGGTATGGACAACCTCTAACTCTTATGCTTTGTATGAGTAATATGCCATGGAAGTGTTAGTAAGTGAAGTCATGAGCTAGTATGGTAAAGACATGATGATGTTAAGCTTTTGGTTGAGTTCTTGAATTGATGATAGTAGTGTAATGATGAAATGAGTGGATTATTGTTGTAACATGATGAAAAGAGTGAGAATGAGTGTTGGTTGGAATGGATTCACGTTGGTTGAATCCGGAAAACGTTACGTTTATAGCCGTCGTAATGCCCGATTTTCGTAAGCACTCCTTTAAACTATGAAAATCGTAATGTCAAGCTACTGGCCCCTAAGGCCTCTGACCATAGTTGGTTAGGCCTTGTCTCATAAATCATTTTGACGCTTGAATCATGTTATTCCGATGTACGCTTTAGGAGATAAGTCAAATTTAGTGGAAGCAACTAAATCAACCAAACTGTTTCGGGAGACCTTTTTGTAAAATATAAATGGACCCTTTATCCACTGTCAAAAATCATGACATTTGGAGGATAAATAGTTTGGACAGGTGGTAAGGTCCCTGCAAAATTTCATGAGCAGATGTTGAATTTTCGATTTTATAAAAATGTTGAAGCTAAGGAGGTGCAAGTGAGACTCCTTAAGTGTTTACTAGAAAAGTGGTTCATGACTTGACTAAGTAAAGTGGGTGTTAAGAATGAATCATAAACCAAGTGTTTGGCCTAAATGTTTAAACACATGTCCTTAAGGTTAAGCAATATTAGAACAAGAGGTCTAACTTATGTCAAGCTCATGGTTCGCGTGTGCGTAACGTTAGCGGTTAAGATAACCAATAACTAACGAAACGTTCTATTTGATTTATATAGATCGTCCGACAAGCCCTCGCACCTCGACGAACCCTAGGACCTCAGGCAAGTTTTCAAAATTAGTACATAATGTACAATTGTTTTGTCGAAAGACTGTTGTTGTTGTGATATAACTGTATGTTGAATAGTATGAACTGTTTTATGTAAAGTTACATATTTCACAAATGTTTCGGTTATATGCTATAAGAGTTATAGATATAAGCCGGTAAGAGGAAAAAGGCTATGAATGTATAGCAAGTTATGTATTTTCGAACGTAGACCGGGAGTCGGAAGATTATGTTAAGTACTGTCGTAATCCGGAAGAAGCCGGAGACAGATTATTTTGAAAAGACGATATAAATACTTCGATATTTATATTTTGATATTCTTTCGATAAAAGAATTAAATAAGGATAATAAATATTATTTTAATATTTATTTAATTAATGAATATTATTTTAAATATTCATTTATCGAGGATTATTTATTAATTATAATTAATAAATATTATTTAAACATTTATTAATTATTTAAAATTCATTTACAAATGATTTTAGGTCCTTAATAATTATTCGAAACTTTCGATAATTATTTTAAATACTTTCCGACCTTCAGAAAATGATTTACAAATAGTGAGAGCTCCCTAATATTTAATTTAAATATTTATTTATTCTTTTAATAAGAATAAAATACGTTCAGACTTATCAAAAATAGGGAACTCGGTATAGGAGATGAATAGCTATTTATTTCTCAAAAGCAGTCAAGTTTTGGAACCAGTTTCCACAATAGTGAGAGCTTTTCAACTTATCAAAAGCAGAGAGGTTTCCGACGAACTCCCGAGTCATGGTTTTCAAAAATGAATTTAGTCCTTGAGAAAGGAGATTATATGATGAAGGTCATCTTGCCTGTGTGGTAAGGCGACGACGTCACTTAATCTGACAATGTATGCTCATAGCTATGAGTGTCTATTAACAAGTATCAGATATACTTGGGGAACTAGGATTACTTCCAGTTCCAGGTTAGATAGACGAATCTATTAACAAGTATCAGATATACTTGGGGACCTTGGATTAATATTCCAGTTCCAGATGTATAGATAGATTCAGCGGACTTGGAGTTAGCGTAAGAGGCCGAGTGACGCACGGTCCAGCAATTGACCCATATGCGGTCAAGGGTGACTACCCATTAACGGTACGAGTACCGGGGCTCCTCCTTCTACATGTAGAGAAACTGAAGGCTTCCGTAAGGTTGCTCATGAAGGCTGCCACGTGCTACGACTGATCATCGTGGATGTGTGTTAGCGGGCGTGTTGATGCTCCAAATACAGTCCCTTCTTCCAGATTGGAAATGTGCTACGCACCGTAACGAAAGCCGCTAAGGGCTTGGTTACCGAAGGTGTGGTTAGCGAAGAAATGTTTTAAAAGGTTTATCTTGTTCATCATATATCGATGAAAGTTACTTTAAACTTCGGTTATCTGTATATAATGCTTTTACAAATAACCTACAGCATGTTTTCAGTATATGTTTGATAAAGGAAAAAGCTTATAGATTTACAGCATGTTTTCAGAAGTATATTGTCTATTGCTGAGCTATATTGCTCACCCTTGCTTTCTTTATATATCACAACACAACAGGACAGCAGAATGCCGCGGATGCAACGCACCGCCAGGAAACGCGTGGGCAACGCCCGTGCTTTCCGTAGGTTCTTCGCCAACCTACCTCAGGTAGGAAGTAGAAGTAATAGTAGGATAGGGGTACAGTTGTTGATGGTACGCCTTATCTATAAGTATGATCTATGTAAGATTATTAACAAGAACATGTATTAATATTCCGCGCTGTTTCAAGTAGAAACTACATTGCCTCTAATGGCCAAGGAACTTACTTTTGGGATTGTAATATGACTCTGATGGATTTATGTATTATATGTATGTTCGTTCTGAGACTATAATCAGTAGGATGTATTTATGAAGTGTGGGGTCACTACAGGTGGAAGATTATCATTAAGGATTAAGTTAAATGTATTAGTAGCAAGAAAAAGGGACCGTGACGGCCCAGATCTCTGACCCCGGGTCTGGGGGCGTTACACTCATGGCTTTGTAATTTTCGACTAGGATTGAAGTCGAATTAGGCTTCAAAACCATTTGAAGTCGAATTTATTGAGGGCCTCATGGCTTTGTAATTTTCACTAGGATTGAAGTCGAATTAGGCTTCAAAACCCTTTGAAGTCGAAATTATTGAGGGCCTCATGGCTTTGTAATTTTCGACTAGGATTAAAGTCGAATTAGGCTTCAAAACCCTTTGAAGTCGAAATTATTGAGGGCCTCATGGCTTTGTAGGTTTTACTGAGCCTTTATTCAAATTGGGCCTTTTTGGGCCTTGAATTCTTGACACTTTCAGGCCTTCGAGGATATAGGCGTTTTTTTTACCATGGGCCTTCATGGCTATAATGGTCATGGGTTTCGCAGATCCAAGTGCTGGATTCTTCCCGACCTTAGGCCCATATTTATGGGTCTTGATGTTCGAGCCCATTCACCGGCCAAACCTGTTGAGTTATCCTTTAACGGTTGCATGACCTAAGAACTCCTGTTAAAAGGTGAAGTTAAACGGTCAGGTGACCGGCTAGGAGTGGTATTTATGAGTGGTGTGAGGGCTTCATTTCTCACACTCCTCATTTCTTTTATATATTTGAGCTCTCAAGCTTCTAAGCAATTTAAGTCGTTAGTTCCCTCGAAGATATTCATAAAGTCGAAAGTCAGATGGCAGATAAAAGAGCTTCGAGACTAGCATCTATGAATGCGGGGTCGGCCAAGAGAGGTAAACCCCTAAATCGAATCCCCATTTTTTCAACTTACATGTCTGTGATAGATATGATTAACCAAAGGGGGGATGAGTATCCTAGTCAATCCCACCTAGATTCATATAGCCGCAGTAGCAAATTTTTTGATACTGATGTAGTAGAGGAGTACAATAAGCTTTTCAATTTTCCACCTAGGTTTACCATTTCTTTGGTGGAGCCTGGCGACAGGACCTTCCATTGGAATCCCAGTCGTTTATTTGTTTACGTAGATGCCCTATTAGCGGGGCTTAGGTTTCCTTTACATGATTTCATCCCAACTCTTTTGGCTGACGTTCAAATAAGCCCTTGTCAAATTGTGCCCAATGGATGGAGACTTATCCATTGTTTCATGGTTCTTTGTTTGGAGAAGAAAATTAAAATGACAGTCCCTTTATTTCGTAAAAATTTTCAATTCAAAAACTCTTCCATCCTTTCTTTGGGTTGGGTTCAAATAGCCCACAGGCCTAACAAACCCCACATTTTTTATACCTCTTCAATCCCTGACAACAACCTTCACTGGAAGGAAAATTTTGTCCAAGTAAAATGGGAAGGGGGAGATTGGAGGACTCTCTTTAGGCCCACTTTTAGCAAGGTAGCAGATGGGAGTGTCGACTCTATTAAACTCTCAGAGGAGGAGCAGGCAGCTTATACCCAACTCACACAGGTAGAATGCAAGCAAGTTACTTGGGTTCTTCTGGATGAGCATAAGTTGAAGGCTGTGGGCCTATCCAGGGCCTCGAACAGAGGTATATGTCTTACTTCACTTGGTTTACCTTGTCAATTTATTGTCTATCTAATGTGCTTGTGTTTTCTTTTCAGCTGCTGCGTTGATCAACGAGTGGACTATCCCACCCACAGAGGAAACAAGCCGTATGAAATGGCTAAAGCTGATGACTGACCCAAGGCAGGGGAAGGAACTTCCGGCTTTCTTAAAGCCACATTTCGGGCCAACTGAAGCTGAGGGTAGCGAGCCTGTCAAAGTACCCAAATCTCAGGTGTACAGGCCAGGTTGTGGCTTCAGGAAGTCAGATACTGTGGTCGGAAGCACAGACCATGCCAGGGATTGGTCCCTTCATTCCCTCACTCCTTGTGATTACAAGGACATTGTTTTGGGACGAGATGAGGAGGGCACCAAAGCTTTGGGTGCACAAGCATTGGTATCGGTAAGTTTCCTTAGCCCAATTCGCATTCACAGTTCTTTTGTTTATGTTTTTGCGGCCTTTTATATGTTTAACTCGGTTTGTTGCCTTTCAGGCCAACGCCTATTGTCAGGCTTCTTTGCACTAGACAGAAGCTTGGAAGACCCAGGCGGGGAAGCATAAGAAGGAGCTTATGGTGGCAAAGGCCAAAATCATGCAGTTGGAAGAGAAGCTGGCCGAGAAAGAGGAGCTGCTAAAACAGGCCCAGGCTGAAGTGGTCGAGCTGCGGGCCGATAAGAATGCCATAATTGATAAATACATGGCCTCATATGAGTACCGAGATTTGATTGAGGCTCACGATGACCTAGTCTTTCCGGCCAACTATACTATTGGGTGGAATGACGCCCTCAAGGAAGTGCTGGATAAGCATCCAGGTTTGTTTGACCCAAGGGTGGATCTTAAATGCCCTCAATCAGCCGAAGCCTTGAAGCGGTTGTTTGAGGAGCATGAGGAGGAAGAAACCGACGGGGAGGACAGCCCCGATGTTAGGACAGAAAGGGCTCGTGAGCCTTCCCTTACTCCTTCTCCAATCCGAGTCACTCCAAAGAAGGCCGCTCCTGAGGCAACTCCACAGAAGCCAATAGAAGAAAGCTCCTCAGAGGAGGAAGAGTCAGGTGAAGGTGAAGGTGAAGAGGGTTCGTCTTCATCTAGCGGGGAGGAGTCATCTGAAGAAGAGGAGGAGGAGGCGCCGAAGTAGATAGGTTGCTATTTTTGTATTTATGTTGGCCCCCGTGGCTTTGTAAAAACCTTTAGCCTTCAGGCTTTTATTTATATCTCTGTCTTTTTTCTTTCCGCCTTTGTTTTTGCTTGTTTTTCATGTTTAACTTGAACATAAACAACCAATACTTTTTAGGCTATTAAAAGACATGGTGAAAACGACTGTTGCTATATATAAGGACATTAGAAAACATTCCTCATAAACTTATAAGTTTTCAAAAGTAACCTAGTATTAAAAACATACCATGCCTCCAAGGCTAATAAATGTCATGCCTCCGAGGCTAATAAATTGATTACTTAAACGTTTTTGAAAATCAAAGTCAAAATCTAAACATAAAATTTTTTTAAGTTGGCTGCATTCCAGCTTCTAGGGACTTCGACCCCTTCAAGGGTTTGGAGCTTGTACGCGCCTTGTCCTGTGACTTCCTTGACTTGGTATGGTCCTTCCCAATTCGGAGCTAGTTTACCCTTGGGAACAACTCCAGATGCCTCGATCTTTCGGAGGACTAAGTCTCCTTCACGGAAGAAACTTTCCTTAACTCTAAGGTTGTAGTAGAACGAAGCTTTCTTCTGGCTTTCCACTATCCTGGCATTAGCTTCGTCCCGCAGCTCATCTATTAAGTCTAGAGCCAGCTTCATGCCTTCTTCATTTGTGTCAACATGAAACTCTTGTATCATTGGTGATGTTTGAGCTATTTCAACGGGAACTACTGCCTCAGCCCCGTAGGTTAGTTGAAATGGAGTAGCCCCTGTTGAAGTTCTGCAAGTAGTTCTGTATGACCACAAGATTGGGAGTAGTTCATCGACCCAAGTCCCCTAGGAACGTTCAATCCTCTTTTTAAGTCCATCTAGGATAATTCTGTTAGCAACCTCAGCTTGCCCGTTTGACTGCGGATGAGCTACTGAAGTAAAGCGTAGTTTAATGTTATAATTCCTACAGTATTCCATGAAGTCCTTGCTATTGAATTGAGTTCCGTTGTCCGTCACTAGGATTCGGGGTAGCCCATACCTGCATATAACATTCTCCCAGAAGAAATGAGTCAAGTTCTTAGTGTCAATCTTGGCCAAGGGCTTGGCTTCTATCCATTTGGTGAAGTAGTCAATGGCAACAATGAGGAACTTCCTTTGTGCACTGGCCATAGAAAACGGGCCTAAAATATCCATCCCCCACATGGCAAATGGGAGTGGGGAGTCGATGGATGTCAGCATCTCAGGGGGCTGCCTAAGGATGAGTGCAAACCTTTGGCAGCGATCACACTTCTTAACATAAGCTTTTGCATCTTTAAGCATCTCAGGCCAATAAAATCCGAGCCTTATGACTTTATGAGCTAAAGCCCTGCTTCCAAGATGTTGGCCACACACACCTTCATGAACTTCTTTTAGGGCAACTTCAGCCTCGTGGGGTCTCAGACACTTCAAGTAAGGTATCACGTATGATTTTTTGTAGAGTATTCCTTCTATGAGGGTGTACCTTAAGGCCCTCACTGATAGCTTGCGAGTTTCCATGGGGTCGGTTGGTGTTTTCCCCGTCTCCAAGTAGAGCCGGATGGAATCCATCCAACATGCACCCAGCCCAATCGGAGCTACTAGTTTCGCATCAATGCTTGGGGTCTTCAAGACTTGAAAATAAACACTGCCAGAGTAACTCTTAATCTCTGATGATGCAAATTTGGACAAGGCATCAACCTTCACATTCTCCTCTCTCGGGATGTATTCAAAGTGACATTCTTCGAACTGCGTGGCTTGGGCTTTAACAACTCTCAAATACTTCGCCATAGTTTCCTCACAGACCTCGAACTCCCCATTTACTTGAGAGATTACTAGCCTTGAGTCACCACATACTTTCATGTTCTTCACCCTCAGGGTTTTGGCCAGGCCAAGTCCAGCTATCAAAGCTTCGTATTCTGCCTCGTTATTCGTAGTCGGAAAATCCAATTTGATTGCATATTCAACAATGAAGCCATCCGGGCTCTGCAATACTAGGCCAGCTCCACTAGTTTTCATTTTTGAAGCTCCGTAAAAAAAGAGTAGCCAGTATTCTTTGAGTTCCTCCTCTTTTTCCTTCTTTTCTTCACTTTCTTTATCCTCTTCTTGCCCCCCGACTTCTTGGTTGGGAATGGTACATTCAACCACGAAGTCAGCTAGAGCTTGAGCCTTGACGGCCGTTCTCGGCTTGTATTTGATTTCGAATTCTCCAAGTTCAATAGCCCATTTGATTAGCCTCTCACTGGCCTTGGGGCTGTATTGTATGTTTCTTAGTGGCTGGTCTGTCCAGACTTCAATAATATGTGCCTGGAAGTACGGATGTAGCTTTCTTGAAGCCATTATCAATGCTAAGGCAAATTTCTCAACCTTTGAGTAATTTAGCTCTGCCCCATATAGAATCTTGCTAACATAATAAATGGGTTTCTGAACCTTCTCTTCCTCTTTCACAAAAACGACACTTAGGGCTGAGCTAGAGACTGTGAGGTATAGGTATAGCACTTCTCTAGGCTTTGGTTGGGCAAGCAAAGGTGGTTCAGCCATATATTTCTTCAACTCTTCAAAAGCTGCATGGCTTTCGTCGTTCCACTCGAAATTTTTAACCTTTTTGAGGGCTTTGAAGAATGGTAGGCACTTTTCTCCTGACTTGGATATGAAGCGTCCCAGGGCTGCGACCCTTCCTGTGAGCTTTTGGACATCCTTTACTGTCTTGGGTGGCTCCATGTCCAATATTGCTTGAATCTTATCGGGATTGGCCTCAATGCCTCTTTTGGAGACCATCAGGCCTAAAAATTTTCCAGAACTTACACCAAAAGCACACTTGGTCGGGTTCAACATCATCTTGTGGGTTCTCAGAACTTCAAATGCCTTACTAAGGTGCTTAAGATGATCTGCCTTGTCCAAGCTCTTGACTAACATGTCGTCAACATAGACCTCCATGGTCTTACCGATGAAGTGCTTGAAGATTTTATTTACAAGCCTTTGATACGTGGCTCCTGCATTCTTAAGTCCAAAAGCCATAACCAGATAACAGAAAACACCAAAGTCAGTAATGAATGATACCTTAGGGACGTCATTGGGGTGCATTTTAATTTGGTTGTAACCACTGAATCCATCCATGAAGTTAAGCATCTCATGCCCAGCATGGGCGCCTATCATCGTGTCTATCCTAGGCAAAGGGAAACAGTCCTTAGGATAGGCATCATTTAAGTCGGTGAAGTCCATGCACATTCTCCACTTTCCGTTGCTTTTTTTTACCATTACTGGGTTAGCCAACCATTCAGGGAATTGAATCTCTTTAATGAATTCAGCTTCTAGCAATTTTTCTACTTCCTGCTTAATAGCCTCCTGTCTTTCAGGGGCAAAACTTCTTTTCTTCTGTTTGACCGCTGTCCTTCCAGGATTTACATTCAACTGATGTGTTATAAGCTCGGGGTCTATTCCTGGCATGTCAGCTGCTGTCCAAGCGAAAACATCCCTGTTATCGTGCAGGAACTGTATCAGCTATTCTTTCAAGTCTTTAGGGAGCGAAGTCCCTACATATGTCACTTTTTCAGGATATAAAGGATCTAGGGGAATGGACTCCAAGTCCTCCGCAGGTTTCCCCTTCCTTTCTTCGTGATCTCTGACATCCATATCTTCAATGGGGAGAACCTGCCCCCCAGTGCCATCAGGCTTCAAAGCAGCCACATAACAGCTTCTAGCCATCTTCTGATCTCCTCTTTCTTCCCCCACTCCATTCCTAGTCGGGAACTTGAGTTTCAAGTGGTATGTAGAAGCTATTGCTTTGAAGGCATGCAACCCTGTCCTCCCAAGGATTGCATTATAGGTAGTGCTCGCCTTAATAACTAAGAAATTCAGCATTTGAGTGGACAGTTGAGGTTCTTCGCCCATAGTCATTGGCAGTTGTATGATCCCCTCAATCCGAGACTCCACTCCATTAAAACCGTATATGGGCATGTTGGAGGGGGTCAGCTGCGAATCGTTGTATCCCATTTTCACATAAGCATCATCAAACAGGATGTCAACAGATGAACCGTTGTCTACCAAGACTCTTTTCATAAGAGAATTCCCTATGGTGGGGGTGATCACTAAGGGATCATCGTGGGGGAACCTCACCCCTTCCAGGTCGGAGTCGTCAAATGATAACGAGACCTCAGTCCTTGCCCTCTTAGGAGGCTCTCCTACAATGCTCATTACCTCTCGGGCATACGCCTTCCTGGAGTTCCGGGAGTTGCCTGCTGCGGTTGGTCCTCCTAAGATTATGTTGATCACAGGCCCTCTGGGCTGATTGTTTCTTTCCCTGGGGTCTGAGTCCCTTCGTTTGTCGTTCCTTCTATCATTTCTAGCACCATCCTTGGTGTATTTTTCCATTTTCCCTCTTCTAATCAGAAATTCGATCTCGTCTTTCAACTGACGACAGTCGTCAGTGTCGTGTCCCACATCCTTATGGAACCGGTAGTATGCGCTCTTATTTCTCTTTTCAGGATCGGTCCTCAGTGGATTCAGCCATCGAAGATCTTTACCCTTCTCAATGTCCATTAGTATCTGGCTACGGGCGGTGTTTAGCCTTGCATACTCGGTGAACCTTGCGCCTCTTTTTTTCTTGGAGTCATTGGCGTCACCATTCTTCGCATACTTGGTATCAACAGTGTACTCGGTATCGCTGGATCGTTCGCCCCTTGAACTTTCCTCATACTTTCCTCAGCCTTAATATACCTTCCTGCTCTTTCTTGGAGCTCATTCATAATTTCAGGGGCCCTCTTGGCTAGGGATCTCTTGAAATTTTCATCAGAAGTCCCTTGCTCCAAGGCTATCATAGCTACCTTCTGGTCTAGATTAGGGACCTTCAAGGCTTCCTTTGTGAACCTATTCATATAATCCCTCAAGGACTCGTTCTTCCCCTGGTGCATGCTTATTAGCGAGGCTGAGCTCTTCTCATGAGTCTTGCTGCTAATGAATTGACCAATGAAGGCCCTGCTCAGATCCTTGAATGACCCAACAGAGTTTGGTGGTAGACGACTGAACCACCGTTGATCCATGCCACACAGGGTTTGGGGAAACGCCCTACACTTGATGGCGTCATTTACAGGCTGCAGCAACAGTGCATTAGAGAACGTGAGAACATGATTTGAGGGATCTCCCGTTCCATCATAGGCCCTGATTGTTGGCATCTTAAACTTCCATGATATCTTCTCATTCATAATATTCTCTGTGAAGGGGGGTGTGGGATCATCAGGATCTCCAAGCGGCAATAAGTCTTGGGGATCGGCCCTAACATGACTTGCCCTTGTTTGCCTCGGGGGCTCATCCAAATCTATTACAGAGGCGTTTCTCATCAACCCTCCAGCACCCTCAACTCTGGGGTGCTGTCGCCTTGTCAATGCCTTTTCCAAGTCTTTCCTCAGTCGTTGAGCTTCGGCTTCATGAGCGCGTATTCTTTCCTGAAGGTTCAGGGAGTCATTACTTTGAGGCCCTTGGGGCTGGGTACTCCTCCCTCCAAGGGGCTCCTTACCGGGTCGCCTCCTTCGGGGGTTAACATCCTCGTCAGATGACTTCTCGTCATCAATTGAGTAAGGTCCAGAGAAGTCCCGACTTCTTCGTTGTGAGGTATAGTGGGGCAACAGCCCTTGCTCATAAGGAGGCACATAGTTTCTTGGGAGCCCGTAACGAGGGTCGGGTGTTACAGCAGACGAAATCTGTAAAGTAGGAGGAGCAATAAAAGTTGTACGAAGGGGTAGAATTACCTGGAGTGGAGGAGCTGAAGCATGAATTGACACATCAGGGTTGGAAGGGTCAACGACAATGCTAAGAGGTCCGGTACGCAGGGTACTTGCTTCAGGGCCTCCGACGGAGGTAGTTGGGACAGTAGTTTCTTGCTCCTGCGCGGTAACGGGGGGAACGTCGGTGTCAACAGCGGTGTTAGGGATCTCTCCCTCGAGGGTGCTTGCGGTACTTCGTGTTCTCGCCATGGTTGTTATTCGATTCCCATAGACGGCGCCAAATGTTACGGATAAAAAATGAGGTGTCTTTGATACGTAATTAATGCTAGGGTTTTGGGGAGTTTCAAGCTTTAATGGCTGCGTTAACGTTTCGTGACTATCTCGGGTCCTCGTTAACTGCCTACGTATACCAATGTGTATTGAGAATCAAGCCAAAAACGTAGTTCTAATGTTGAGGGGTTAGACCCTTTATATTAGCGCTCGAAGGCCTATGGAGTTGTAATGATATGAGGATATGGAGTCGTCATATGGGCTATGCCTCAGTTTATCGATTAATTAAGTTTAGGATGTAGAAATAACCTACCATAATTTTGTTGCTTTTCAAATTAGATTTTGCATCTGAAGCTGTGGTTTAGAGAAAAATGAGGATGAACTTGAACGACTTAGAAAGACAAATCTTTAGGTAAAATAGTATTGTCAGCTCGAAGCCTAATCTTTGTCAGCAGCCTACCGATAACACCAAAGTCTCTGAGACAAGTTTAACATGCACCGGAAACCGAGTTCCCCTGCTGTTAGGAGAACCATATAAATAGACACTGTTGTTAGGAGAACCATATAAACAGATAGCGGAAATGTATTGAGAAGGGAGAACAAGCTTGATATAACTGACAAGTTACAATATGCTAATGAAACTACAGTTTCCCACCGTAGCTCCTGTATATAAATATTTTGCCACTAAATACAGTCAACTGCGACCAACAAAAAATGATGTTCAGCTTCAAAAGAAAATATCAATCAATTTAAGAAGGTACTTAATTGTTACGGATAAAAAACGAGGTGTCTTTGATACGTAATTAATGCTAGGGTTTGGGGGAGCTTCAAGTTTTAATGGCTGTGTTAACGTTTCGTGACTATCTCGAGTCCTCGTTAACTGCCTACGTATCCCAATGTGAATTGAGAATCAAGTCAAAAACGTAGTTCTAATGTTGAGGGGTTAGGCCTTTTATATAGGCGCTCGAAGGTCTTGGAGTTAGATTAGAATTGGGAGACTTGGAGGCCAAGTCTCCTAGTGATAGGGTTGTTCAAACCTTGTAGGAATGAGAGTCCTTGTTGGACTCTTTCTCACGTTTGGGTCTCTAGATCCTTCTAAGATGAAGGCCTTCAACAGGCTTCTTGGGCCTTTAATGAGCCTTTATTAATTAATTATGAAATTAATTAATAATAGAGGCTTACTGGGCCTATGGCTTCAACAGAGCTTGTGGGTTGGATTTACAAATCCAGTAGATTCTTGGATTACAAATCCAGTTGATCCTAGGATTCATTTCCCTAGTTCGTTTCAAGGGCCCAAGCCTTTGAACCATATCAAGTATAATTAATGAAATAATAAATGCTATATTTATTATTTCTTCAAGGCCATTTTTACCTATATCATTAATGTAAGACAAGGTGATAGCATGGTGAAGGTCAAGCATTAGCTGCCAGCTAAGGTTCACAAATCTAATATTGTAGTCAGTTTGTTACCGGAGTGTTTCAGAAGTGTGATTTCTCGGAGCCTGAAAATGAAAAAAGGTTTCCTAATCCATTAACAACAAGTGGGAACTTTAAGGCCAAAAAACGAATAGAGTTATAACATGCTTTTATATTAGAGTTGTATTTAAGTATGCCATCTTTATGTAAAAGTGATAATATATCTGTTGTCGATAGGACAAAGCTACTAATTTTATGTTTATTCTAAAATTATGTCAAATGAATATCTATCAAATGCAACTTGGTGCTGGAATTTTTTTGCATATATTTGATGTTAAAAGTTCTATTTTTTACTCACCTTTCAAAACATGCAACAGGATATGAAATTAACCCTCTCTTTTTCTTGCATGTATCCATGATTTAAAGTAAAGATAAAAATTTGCTCCCTTTATTTAAGCAAGATAAAATTATTTGATAATAGTAATTGATTTTCAAAGTTAGTTCATATAAATAAATAAAAAGATACATATGAGTTATTTCAATTATCTATTAATGGTGTAGTAAATTAAAAATATAATTAAAAGTTAATTTATCAAATATATAAATAAATTCAAAACCAAACATAAAACTCCGAAATAAAATTTATAAAAAATTAATCAACAAGAATAAAAGTTTTTTCTAGCATGCGTTTATATTGCAAGATATGTTTTTACTAATTTAATGACATCTCAAAACGGTAATTTTAAAATAATTTTTTATTAAAAGATGAACTCCTATTTTATTTTATAAAAAAGTTGTCAAACAAATTACAATCATATTTTTTCAATTTACAATTTTATTTATTAAAATTATAGTTCAACAATTATTATTTGTTTTGAAGATGTAGTTATTAAAAATTATACAAATAGTAAAAAAACACATAATATTTGTTTAATTTTTTTAGTAAGTAGGCAATGAGTATTTATTCAAAAAAATGTCAGTGTCGGATGAGACAGAGTCAAACCAATCACGGACGATAAATCTTTACCATTTATAATCATTAACAATTTATATTCATTATAAAAATAACAAAAACAAATTCTATTACAATGCCAACTTATGATATTTGAATTGTTTTTTAAAAAAAATAAGTGAGGAATATGATTAAATTGGGTAAAAATTGAGAAACATTTCAATGTTAATTATTTACTTTTTTTATATAACTGGAAAATATATTGTAAATTATATTATAATTACCTTGACTCTAAATAAAATTATATTAAGTAAATTAAAAGTTTTATATATAAAGTAATATCTATATATTATATATATACTATCGAGTAAGGCCTATAAATATATTTAAATAAATTGTTAAATATATTTTTATTTTTGTAAAGAACTTTTAACAATAAAAATTGTTAATATGGTGTATAGATTTATTTTAAAAAATAGATTATATATATAATATTTTTATAGTTATATTAGAATATTTGTGATTATATTGTAAATATTTGAATATATGTGTATATGATCTTGAGTTTGTTGTTGTATTCGTGAATATTTCTGTTTGTGTTTGGTTAGAATTATGAGAAATAGAATAAAATGTGATTGATAAAATATATTTATTATATTCATGAAATTTATTGAATAATAATTTTATTTTTATGTAAAATTGTTAACCCGGTTTTACAAGTAGAAGGGGGTTGAATACTTGTGTGATCTTTTCCCCTTAGTTTCAATCAATTATTGAAGAATCAAATTTAAACTATTTTAACAAAGATCAAAAATCAAAGAATAAAAATATTAGTGTTTGTATTAAAGAATATTGAATACAAACTCTTGTACAGAAACCCAAACAGCTTTTATGTGTTTTCACAGCAACTCTCCCTATTTCTATACTCTCACACGTTCGACAATAATATTAGGTTACATACAATATATATAGAGAGTTGTCTATCAACTAATAACAAAAAATCAAATTATAATAGGAATAAAATTCTTAATTATTAGTTGACAGTTTCCTTATGAAATTCTATTTCCTCCCCATAGCATATCTGCAATATAATTGTCTTTACCTTCGAAGACTTTTCATTACTGTGATCACCTTCCAAATTCAACTTCAGTTTTATAAATTCTGAAAAACTTCAGACTCATCTTCAGTCTCTGATAGACTATAGACTTTGATAGTCTATAGACCCTGATTGACTTCCAGACTCCGGATTTATTTCTCCTGAAAATCTTCTAAGTATAATTGACATCTAATAATGAATGTTGACTAACTAGACTCTGAATTTGAATTTGAATTTTATTTCGTATGGGATATTTGTTACTTAATTTTTCTTTACCATTTTGAAATGTTTCAATGTTTTAAGACATTTTTTTTCACGTGGGATGATTGTTTATATTTTTAAAATATATGTAACATTCTCAAATGTATTTTAAATTTATAATTATGATTATTATTCTTAATGAATAAACGTTACTTACATGTTATGGATTAAAAACTAGGGTGTAGTTAATGCGATGTATGTCGGAGCTTAACGAGCTTTAATGGCTGAGCTTGTATTTCGTAGCTTGGTTCTGCCCTCACAAGGTGCCTACGTATCTCTGTTGTGTTTAGAGAATCAAGCCAAAAAACGTAGTTCTAAGAATGAGTGGTTAAGCCCTTTATATAGACGTAGAGAGTCTAAGAATTGGAGTAGGTTTAGGAACTTTGGTGGGCAGGCCACCTCCTAGAAGGATTCTGTATTCTTCTTGTGATAGAAGTAGTTTCCAAGTAGGGATAGGTTTCCTTGTTGATTGCGGTGTCTTGGAAACTACCTCTTGGAGTAGTTTCCATGTATTTAGACATAATTAATTAGCTGTATATTTAGCCAATCAATTAATTACGAATTTATTTACTAATTAGGATTTCAAGCCTCATTAATCGGGCCTCCCTTTTGGACCAGACTAGGTCTAATTAATTCCATATTAATTGTGTCTTTAGGGCTTACTTTCAGCCCATATCATTTGCCCCCAACTTCTGTAAAGTGTGCAATACTTTGTAGAAGTTAAGGTTCATGACTATGTTACTCAAGTTCCCATGAAGAATTTGTACAATTCTTTCCTTGTGCCCATCACTATTTTTCATTAATTTTTATGAATTTTTCTCTATATTTAGAGAATTTTCCATAATTTATTGGTACCCACCAGTATTTTTCTTTGATTTTTAGGAATTTTTCTCTATTTTTAGAGAAATTTCCATAATTTATTTGTACCCACATGTATTTTTCCTTGATTTTTAGGAATTTTTCTCTATTTTTAGAGAATTTTTCATAACTTATTTGCCTTATAAATCTTTTTTTAAAGATTTTTTGGCATTTTTTGATATTATTTTCGACCAGGAATCCTAGTCGAGTTCGACCAGGATCCTGGTCATTTTTTTGCTTCAATCAGGGATCCTGGTCGAAAGGGAGCCCTGGTCGTGGATCCCTAGTCGAATTCGACCAGGATCCTGGTCGGTTGTAAGGTGTTCTTACAGCTAGTCATTGAGGATTCCTGGTCGTATATTCGACCAGGATCCTAATCGTTTTTAAGGTGTTTTTAACACCTAGTCGTTAAGGATTCCTCGTCGTATATTCGACCAGGATCCTACTCGTTTTTAAGGTGTTTTTAACACCTAGTCGTTAAGGATTCTTGGTCGTATATTCGACCAAGATCCTACTCGTTTCTAAGGTGTTTTTAACACCTAATCGTTAAGGATTCCTGGTCGTATATTCGACCAAGATTCTACTCGTTTCTAAGGTGTTTTTAACACCTAATCGTTGAGGATTCCTGGTCGTATATTCGACCAGAATCCTACTCGTTTTTAAGGTGTTTTTAACACCTAATCGTTGAGGATTCCTAGTCGTATATTCGACGAGGATCCTACTCGTTTTTAAGGTATTTTTAACACCTAAGTCATTGAGGATTCCTGGTCGTATATTCGACCTGGATCCTACTGGTTTCTAAGGTGTTTTTAACACCTAGTCGTTAAGGATTCCTGGTCGTATATTCGACCAGGATCTTTCCCTTTTTTTTCCTTTTATTATTGACTGTTGAGTATTGACCCACGGGTCTTTGGGCTTGGTTATGGTCCAAATTTTTGTTTTATTCGAAACAAAGTTTTAGGCCTCCTCGATTTTTGGGCCATAAATTGTCGTGGCCCAAATTACTTTGTGGGCTTTTTCCAGCTGTGAGAAGTTAAACGGTCGAGTTACCGTTTTTATAGGCTATAAATCAGTGAAGTTAGAACTTGATTTTTTCACTTCTCACTTTCTTAGTAAAACTCTCCCAAAATTTCACTCTAGAGCTCCTTAGTCAAGGCGATTTCCGGCGAGATTTCCCGATCAATCTTCATCTCCTTCATTTTCTGAAGCATTCATCCGTTGAATATCCATGGCGGATTCCCAGGATGCTGCTCAACAACGACTGTTTGCTAGGGCTGCAAAAAGAGGTAACGTTGTTACCGTGAACCCTTCATTTTCTTCAATTTCTGAATTGTTAGAAATTATGGGCGATGAGTTTCCTTCAATAGCCGAATTAGATGCTTTTAATTATCAGAGTATTTTAGCAAATCAAGTCCATTGTGATAAGTTCACTAAACTGTATAAATTGCCCCCCGGTCAGAAATTTGTTTTAGCTGAGTCTGGGGATCGGGCTTGCCATTGGCGACTCAATAGGTTGTGTATTTTTAGAGATGCCCTCATAGGTGGGCTTAGGTTTCCCTTTCACGAATTTAACATTAGGTTGTTAGCAGAAGCTAGGGTCAGCCCATGCCAGTTAAGCCCAAATTCGTGGCGAACCCTTCTCTGTTTCATGGTTCTTTGTCTTAGGAAGAATTACCCTCTCTCAGTTGCTATTTTTAGAAGTATTTTTCAATTCAAAAACAGCCCATCAAACATATTGGGCTGGGTTTATATAAATCACAGGCAAGGGGTAAGCCTAATATTCTGCAACAAATCTTTGCTCGATACCAACCCAGATTGGCGGAGGGACTTTTTGTTTTTAGAGTGGGAAGGCGGTGATTGGGGCACCCTCTTCAGGACCTCATTTTGCAAGGTTAAGGACGACAATGCAGGCCTGATCCAGTTGACCTCAGAAGAAAAGCTGATTGTGGCGGATCTGGATCAAGACAGAGGCCAAACCCATTACCGGAAGCTTCTCGAAGAATTTTCTTTAAAGGTCGTTGGCCTTTCTCATGTTTCTGACAAGTACCATTTCTACTTGACTTGTTTTTTCTTTTCAATTTTTCTAAGCCCGATTTTTATTTCCTTGTTTATTTTGCAGCTGCTGAAAATATTAATTTTCATTTGGGCGTGGGTGACCATGAGACCCACAAGATGCGCAAGGCCCGTGAGGCCCAGGAAGGCCCAATAAAAGAGCCCAATGTTCCCGGATTCCTCCGGCATTGTGAATGGGCCCAGAGTAAGGGCAAGGGAAAAAGGCCTCGTGAGGAGGACGAGGATCCAGCCACGGCGGCTTGGAGGCCTATCTGGGGTATTAGGAAGCAAGACACCGTGGTTGAGAGTGTCTAGAATTCTGTCGATTGGTCCCAGAACTCGATTCCCCCGGCTGACAAGACCAAAATTGTTTTGAAAACAGATATTGAGGTGGCAGAGTCTCTTGGCTCCCAGGCTATAGCCATGGTAAGGCCCAACCACCACCTCTCTTTTCTTACTTGCTTGCTTTTTGATTTTCTCTGCTTCTCACCATTATTTTTTTTTATTTCTTTAAAACAGGTCAATACCTACTTTCAGAGCATGGCCCATCAGGCCAAAAGTTGGCGCTATTCTGAAAAGGCCCAGAGGAAGGCCAAGGCCAAAGCTGATGAGAAGGTGGCTGTTCTTGAAAAGAAATTGCTCGAGAATGATCAAGAACTGATTGCTGTTCATGTAGAGTTGCGAGAGCTAAGGGCCGAGAGAGAGGTCGTGATAAGCAACTATATGGAGTCGGAAGAGTTCTATGGGCATGATGATTTGGTCTTCGAGACGGCTAGGGCCCAGACTTGGGATAAGTGTCTTAACGCCATCTTGGTTAGACATCCAGGCTTTTTTGATCCGGCCGACTTCCCTGCTCCCATGGGATGACCTTTGGCTTTGACCTCCACCATCCACGAGGGTAATTTTGGTGATATTTCGGGTGGTGAGGCCCTGGATGACTTTGAGATGATCTTTGATTCTCCTGAGGCCGAGGAGGGTACCCAGAAGGATACAGAGGAGGAGGAGGATAAGAAGGACGAGGATGAGGACCTCCTTTAGTTTCTATTATTTTCCTTCTGTATTTCTTGTATTTTTCTTTCCGTTTTTAAATTATGTAACCATGAAGACTTTTTATTTATCAAAAGCCTCTTTGTTATTTGTTTTTATGTTTCGTGCCTTAGCATATTTGACAAAATATACTTTTTGAGCATAAAAGAACAAATAATCATATATATTAGTGCCTATCCAGGCTAAATCTTGTTCCTTTATGATATAGGAACTTAGGAATTGCCCATTCTAGGCTAAACACACATGTTTTAAGGTGCTATAAAGCTGAGAATTTTATTAATAATGCCTTCGAGGCTAAAGTGGGCACAACCCTTACAAAATGAGAATCTTGTTTGTAGCGAATGGCTCTTATATCCTAATGGTTTCATTGAACCATATTTTTACTTAGTTCCTACTAAATATAAGAACTCATAGTTGAATTCTTTAAACATAATAAACCTTCAGGTTTGAAGCATGCCAAGTCCTTGGCACCTCAACATCTTCTAGGGTTTCAAGGATGTATGATTCTCCTCCCTTTACTTGTTTTATCTTGTACGACCCTTCCCAGTTGGGGGCTAATTTGCCTTTGGGGCCTACCCCGGAAGCTTCAGCTTTCCTGAGGACCAATTCCCCTTGTCTAAAAAATCTTTCTTTAACCCTTAAGTTGTAATAGAAAGACGACTTCTTTTGATATTCGATAATTTTTGCATGAGCTTTGTCCCTGATTTCATCTATCAAGTCTAATGTAAGTTTCATTCTTTCTTCATTATCCTCGGGCTCAAATGCCTTAATTCTTGGGGATACATGTGATATTTCAACTGGGACCACTACTTCGGCTCCATAATCCAGAAAAAATGGAGTTGCGTCAGTAGTGACTCTTTGAGTGGTTCTGTAAGCCCATAGTATTGGCAAAAGCTCATCCACCCAAGTGTTGGCAGAACGCTCGATCCTTTTCTTAAACCATCTAGGATGATTCGATTAGCTACCTCAGCCTGCCCATTTGCTTGAGGATGTGCAACAGAAGTGAAGCGTAGAGCGATGTCATTATCGTTGTAATATTCCTTAAATTCCTCATTGTTGAATTGTGTGCCATTGTCCGTCACCAGGATTCGTGGTATCCCATACCTACATATGATGTTTTCCCAGAAGAATTGAGTTACTTGTTTTGTGGTTATCTTGGCTAGTGGTTTTGCCTCAATCCATTTAGGGTAGTAATAAATTGCAACGATTAGGAACTTTCTTTGTCCGCTAGCCATTGGAAAGGGCCCAAGAATATCCATTCCCCACATTGCAAATGGGATGGGTGAATTAATGGATGTTAACATCTCAGGAGGTTGTCTAACGACCGGTGCATGCCTTTGGCACATGTCACACTTTTTCACGTACTCCTTTGAATCTTTTAACATGTCAGGCCAGTAAAAGCCTAGACGGGTGATCTTATGAGCCAAAGCTCTGCCCCCCAGGTGATGGCCACAGATTCCTTCGTGTACTTCTTTTAAAGCCTCATGGGCTTCGCCTGGCTTTAGACATTTCAAGTATGGGATAACAAAAGATTTCTTGTAGAGAATCCCATCAATAAGAGCGTACCTTAAGGCCCTCACAGTAAGTTTTCTGGTTTCCATGGTGTTGGCAGGTGTCCATCCAGATTGAAGGTGGGCTCTAATTGGGTCCATCCAGCAACTACCCAAGTTCATCGGGTGCTACCAGCTTTGCATTGATGCTGGGGGTTTTCAAGATTTGGAAGTAAACGATTCCCACATGTTCGTCTGCTTCTGATGTGGTGAACTTTGACAAGGCATCGGCCTTCGCATTCTCTTCTCTAGGAATATACTCAACCTGACATTCTTCAAATTGAGTCATTATAGCTTTGACTAATCAGAGGTACTTGACCATGATTTCTTCCCTTGCTTCAAAATCCCCATTTACTTGGGATATAACCAGCTTTGAGTCTCCATAGACTTTGAGGTGCTTGACATTTAGTGCTTTGGCCAAACCCAGGCCTGCTATCAGAGCTTCATATTCGGCTTCATTGTTGGTTGTTGGGAAGTCTAGCTTATTAGCATATTCAATAACGAATCCTTCGGGACTTTGTAGCACCAAGCCTGCTCCACTAGATTTTGTTTTTGATGCTCCATCAAAATTGAGCACCCAGTATTCTTTGGGAGGCTGTTTTGCTTCTTGTATTGCTATCATACTATCCTTATCCTGCCCCCGACTTTTTGGTCATTAATAGTACATTCGACAACGAAGTCAGCAAGGGCTTGAGCTTTTATGGTCGTTCGAGGCTTGTACTTGATGTCGAACTCTCCTAACTCTATGGCCCACTTGATCAACCTCCCACTTGCTTTAGGGCTATGTAAGATGTTCCTTAGCGGCTGATCAGTTAGTACCTCTATTTTGTGCGCTTGAAAATAAGGACGTAATTTTCTTGAGGCCATCACCAAGGCCAGTGCAAACTTCTCAACTTGGAGTAGTTAAGTTCTGCTCCGTGCAAGACCTTGCTTACATAATACACAGGTTTCTGAATCTTCTCTTCTTCCTTTATAAGGATAACGCTCAGGGCTTTATCAGATACAGCCAAGTACAGGTATAAAACATCTCCGGGACTAGGCTTGGCCAATAATGGAGCTTCAGTTATATATTTCTTCAACTCTTCGAAAGATGCCTGACTTTCTTCTGTCCACACGAAGTTCTTCACTTTCTTCAATGTTTGGAAGAAGGGTAGACACTTATCCCCGGACTTTGAGACAAACCTTCCTAGGGTTGCAATTCTCCCTGTTAACTTTTGGACATCCCTTATCGTCTTCGGGGATTCCATGTCGAGTATAGCTTTAATTTTGTCATGATTGGCCTCGATCCCCCTTTCAGAGACCATCATTCCTAAGAATTTCCCGGATCCTACACCAAAGGCGCATTTTGCAGGGTTCAACATCATTCTGTGGTGTTTCAACACTTCGAATGCCTCCCTTAAGTGTTGAATATGGTCGGCCTTGTCGAGGCTTTTGACTAGCATGTCATCAACGTAGACCTCCATGGTTTTTCCGATGAGATGCTTAAATATTTTGTTTACTAGTCTTTGATAGGTGGCTCCTGCATTCTTTAACCCAAAGGCCATAACTAGATAACAAAATACACCAAAGTCAGTGATGAAAGATACCTTGGCAACGTCATCCTCATGCATCCTGATCTGATTATATCCACTAAAACCATCCATGAAACTTAACATCTGATGTCCTGTCGTGGCATCTATAAGTGCATCGATCCTCGGGAGGGGGAAACAATCCTTTGGGCATGCGTCATTTAAATCAGTGAAGTCCACGCACATCCTCCACTTTCCATTTGATTTCCTGACCATTACAGGATTAGCAAGCCATTCAGGGAATTGAATTTCCTTGATGAATCCAGCCTCTAAGAGCTTTTCCACCTCTTGCTTTATGGCTTCTTGTCTTTCGGGAGCGAAGTTCCTCTTCTTTTGTTTTATCATTTTTCGTCGTGGATCCACATTAAGCTTATGAGTAATTAGATTGGGATCAATTCCTGGCATATCATCGGCTGTCCAAGCAAATAAGTCTCCATTCTCTTGCAAGAATTTGGTCAGTTTTGCTTTCATAGGCTCTTCTAATGAGGCTCCAATGTATGTGACCTTTTCAGGCTCTTCTAGTATTAAGGGAATTGGAACCAATTCTTCGGCTGGCTTTCCCCTTCTCTCCTCGTCTTCTCTTGAGTCCATGTCCTCTATGGGTAGGACTTGCCCCCCGACTCCATCGGGTCTCAGGGCTTCCACGTAGTAACTTTTCACCATTTTCTGGTCTCCTTTCTCCTCTCCAACACCGTTCCTGGTGGGGAACTTGATTTTTAAGTGATAACTTGAGGCTACAGCCTTGAAAGCATGCAAACCTGTTCTTCCAAGGATGGCGTTGTATGTTGAAGAGGCTTTGATCACCAGAAAAGTTAGCATCTAAGTGACCTCTTTAGGTTCTCTTTCCATTGTCATGGGCAGCTGAATGGTTCCTTCTACTTTTGACTCTACTCCATTAAAGCCATAGATGGGAACATCCAAAAGGGTTAGCTGAGAGTCATTGTATCCCATCTTTACAAATGCATCATGGAACAAGATATCAACAGATGCTCCATTATCCACCAGGACTCTCTTTACTTCTGAATTGCCTATCAAAGGGGCAATAACGAGAGGATCATCATGAGGAAACTTTATCCCTTCCAGGTCTGAGTCATCAAAAGATATGACCGCCTCCGTCCTAGCACGTTTAGGTGCTTCTCCTACGACTTGCATAACTTCTCTTGCGTATGCTTTTCTTGAATTCCTTGAATTCCCCGCAGGAGTGAGTCCTCCGAAAATCATATTAATAACCGGTCATCTAGGTTGAGGATTCCTATCCCGGCCTTCATTATTTTTTCTGTTATCGTTGCGCCTATCATGACTTCTATCCTTGGTGAACTTAGAAAGTTTTCCTCTTCTGATAACGAATTCGATTTCATCCTTCAATTGTCTATAGCCATCCGTATCATGCCCGGTATCCCTATGAAATCGGCAAAACGCGTTCTATTCCTTTTCTCAGGATCAGATTTTAGGGGTTTACGCCATCTTAGGTCTCGATATCTTTCAATATCCATAAGGATTTGACTTCGAGGTGCATTCAGCCTTGCGTATTCGGCAAACTTTTTCCCCAAATTATTTTTCTTAGGGGGAGATTCTGAATTCTTCTCCATCTTGGAGTACTTGTCTCGGGCGTCATATTCTTGATCACCTTTTCTCTTCTTATTATTATTCCCGTGTGTCACCACCGATATAGTGGTTTTCTTCATACTTTCCTCCGCTTTAATGTATTTTCCTGCCCTGTCTTGAAGAAGGAGCATGTTCTCGGGCGGATGTTTAGCCAGAGATCTCTTAAAGTAAGGATCAGTGGTTCCCTATTGTAGGGATATCATGGCCACTTTCTCGTCCAAGTCCGGGACTTTCAAGGCTGTAACGCCCCCAAATCCGGGGTCATGGATCTGGTCGTCACTACGGAAATTCTCAATATAAAATCATCCATTTAACGATTATAATTTCACCTGTAGACATTCAATAACTGAAGAATACATATGCGACCCCAACTCTCAAGAATCTTTTAGGTTATAGGGCTAGAAACAAGAATCTCAAGTCATACCTCAACTATTACGTTTCTCAATAAAATCAAATCACACTTGTGACCCCATCCATAAAGTTCCTCAAAATTAGATTTTTGAAACAATTTTCCAATTACCACAAATGACTATAACCAATATCCGTTTATACAAATCTTATAAAACTAGTATAACTTCGTTAAGAAGTATACCAGCTACCAATAATGTTCTATACAAAATAATATTTATTACATATCAACTTATAAATAATCTTACTCTAGATCCAAATACTCTGAATCAAATCATCTTCGAAATGGCATCATGTCTCCTTCTTCTGAACTATGCGGATAAGTCTCGCCAATCTACCTTTTTCTGAAAGGTTAATATTTGAAACAAGCAAGTATGAGTGAAAGAAATGCTCAGCAAGTTTATTAAGGGTTTTCAGCTTCGACATATACATAATACTGAAAGAAACATTTGTAACAACAATTTCTAACATGAGGAGGTTTACTGAATTCTAGAAATGATTCACCTCAACAACTTTAAAACAATTTTGATATTTATTCATAGCACATCTCATACATAAGAGCAATTATGATAACTTCATAATTGAACAATTTAGAAATACGCAAAAACTTTTGATAACTTGAGCAATATAACTGAGGAAAGTGTAGCAAGGTATATCTCTTCAATAAATAAATCAGAGTTCACGATGCAAGGAGGTGCTCAAAATAAGTATGCAGTTCGAGTTACTGCGAAAGGAATCAACAAAAGTTCAACAGTTCTCATTAACACTATCGATACTTAGCACCTTGGCTTTCGTTATAGTGTAAATGTCAAATTCCAATTGGAAGAGGGGACTATGATTGGAGATTTTTCAACGCCCTACTGTACGCGATGATCAGTCGCATTGTACAATAGAAGAACTAGTCACTTTCTCTACTAGTAGAAGGACAACCCCTTATCGGGACGTTACCCTAGGCAACTCATGGGCCTTTAATTATGCTGGGTCGTGCGTCACTCGACCTCTTATGCAACCTTACTCCAGTCCCTGGTGAATACGTGACACCAAAGCTGAGTCTGGAAGGAACAGTATATTCGAAATTTCCAGACTAACAATTATCCTCTCTAGGATTTCAATCATCAGATCATAGATTCACTTCCGAACTTTGGTGGAAGTAATCATATCGGTGTGGGTTGACTCTTAGTCAACGAACTAACAAAACAAGGTATTCGGTTCAAGAAGAATCCAGAACACAACCGGGGAGTCGCTAGAAAACCACTATAATAAAGAGTATATATTTGAAACACTATACGAGTTCCGGAAGACTCAAGTATATATAGAAAGAATGTCAGGATTATTCATACCTTCCCTAGTGTGGGGTTGTTAGCCCAAAAATATTCGCAGAATATTTTATTAGTAATTAAATAACCAATAATTAATTAAAAACAATATTTAAAGAATTCCCAAAAGCTCCAAAATATTTTTAGAGATCATCAAAATATTTGTGTAGTGATTCGGGTACTCGGTTAACCATCAAATCTCAGTAAGTCGGGATAATAATAAAAAGTCAAAGTAAAATCATGCTAAAATAGGGCTATAGATAAAGGTAGTTGACAATAATTGTCTTTGTAAAATTTCCAATATTTAAATAATATTTAATATTATTTAAAATAATTAGATACTGCTAAAATAATTGAATGATCTCTTTTGAACTCTTCATAATATTTAAATAATATTAAATAATATTTAAATATTTTCGAAATGGATTTTAAAATAATTCATAAGTATTGAAACACTATTCATCCCTTTTAAATAATATTTAATTAATTCTTAAATATTATTTAAATAATTATCACAGTTAAGTTGATGATCCTTAGTGATCATCATAAAATTTTCATTATAATTTGAATCAAATAGTTTAATAATTATCGACTACCGTCGATAGAATAACCTACTCTCCCCGGTTAGTCGTTAAGTATCCCGAAGAATCATTCATTTCACAAAACAGATGTTCACTCAGGTTTCAGACATGCTCTACTTTTCGAGAAGTCCCGAGCAGTCTCCAAATTAAATTGAAAAGGACTCGAAGCAATTCAAGATAACATGAGATAGGCAACTTTAACAACTTATACAAAAATCTTGGGATATACAAGAATCAAAATGACAAAGCGTCAGATACTTGCCTGAGTGTTCGAGCTGGTGTATGCTCCCTCCTCGCTTTGCCTGAGTGTCTACGAACGAAAACAGTATTGTCATTAGCTATAAGAACGTTTCTTATTAGTTCTATTAGCACATACTCTTACAACTGCCTAATCTTTCCAAACGGCACATGTTAGTCAAATTCATTAGCTCGTAGTATTCCAATGTCATTATATGACATATTTCGACAAGGGTTCATTTTCTAATTTAGCCTCAAACGTCATTCATGATAAGGAGTGGCTAAAACCAAAGTGCTAGCATTTCCCTAGACTTTTCACTTGTACCACTTGGATTCAAACAATTTTAACAATTCAGGTTTTAATCTTTTTAATCCAATTCTTCTTCCCAGATTATCACATATGTTCCTAGTATTTTAGGGATTCAAGATTTATGGAGTCCTCTAACTAGGGTGATTATAACTCCAAAGTTCGTATAACACAGGATTGCTGAATTTCTGCGCTACCCTTACCATTTTGGCCATATCTTTTAGCTCGTAACTCCGATTGGCATGATTTTTGCGGGTAAACGATCTAGAGAACATTATCTATCTGACCACATATAGAAATCATAAAACAAAATAGGTTAGCCTCTTCGAATGTCCATGAACAGTTAAGGTCAGAAAAAAATGGCGAGGTTATGTTTGTACGCTCGTCATTTCCTCAATTTTTAACCTGTTTAAATTCACCCCAAACAACTCCAACACAATTTATACAACTACTTGAACATATGAAGACTCAATCCCAAGTGGTTTCACAATTATACAAGCATCCATTTGTTACCAATAAATCATCAAAACACAGCCACTAGCTTTACTCATTGAAGCCACAATTCATACTACTCCATAACAACCAATTCAATTCATAATCAACTCATACAATTTCCATCACCCAACCTTAGCCAATCAAGATACTTGTTTAACAACTAAGATCACAATTTACCATGATTTATTCTAATATTATTACTCAAACATGGCATAACACAACTATAATCACCACATAAGGGTTTCAAGTATTCTATGATCTAACATGCTCTTAAACAACTACCCATAACTCTTTCAATCCAAGTTCAAAAATTACTAAACTTTATAAGCTTCTAGTAAAGAGATTTATGAATAACTTTCATTATTTGATAAACAAGAAATGAAGTCCATAACCCCTTCAAAATCACTCCCCAAAACTGGACAGTAAATCTGGAAATTAGAAATGTTCCTGGGCATGCTTTACTCAAACATTTTTCATAAATCGAAAAATAAACATTTTACTACCAAATTGCTACAGCCTCTTACTGGATATCAAACCAATCTTGCATAAAAAATTCATATCCAAAACATTTCATTTAGGCCAAAAACGAACTAACCAACTCACAAACCGAACACAACAATTTCTAGGTTGCACGACCTTTACTAAAACTCGCATAACTTTTTACTCGTTAAATGAAATTACTTGAAAGCTTTGAGGGTGTAAACTAGACTCCAAGTAGAATGTAAACCCAGCAAACCACTACCCAGTAATGGCCATGAGTAGACAGAACATTTTCTAAAACAAATAGGACAGCTACACGAAAACTGGGAATCAACTCTACTACGCACCACTTACTCTATCATTTTTAATAAATCCAAAAATGTTCCATAAATTACCAAATTTTACAGATGTTAGGAATGCAAACACTGATTGTCAGAAAATACTAAACATAGTTTATGCTGACGTCATCAGAGTTTAAGGAAGCTGTCGGTCAGAGTTTACTCTATCAGAGAATACTCAATCAGAGTTTACTCTAACAGAGAATGCTCAAATCAGAGAATGACAAACCGACAGAGTTTAGCTTCAGAGTCTACCAGAAAAGGAAACAGACAAATCAGAGTCTGATTTGGATAGTAAGAAGGAATTCAAGTGCAAGTCTAATTACCTTATTAAAGTTATTCTTATCATAATCTATTTTGTAATTGTATTTGTAGCTGTGTCTATATAAACACAGAGATAGGTTATAATTCAATATCGAATTCATTAAGCAATAGTTATATAACCTAGCAGCTCTTAAGAACATTATTTCTTGAGAGAGTTTTGTATTCAAGATCATTAATAATACAAAACAGTATTCCATTCTATATACTTGTGTTCATAATCGATTTACAGGCACTATTACATTCAACCCCCTTCTATAATAGATTGATTATTCTGGAAAACAATTGGTATCAGAGCAGGCAGTTAATTACGACTTAAAAAGATCAAATAATCATGTCTGGTAACAAGTATGAAAGCATCAGGATCCCTATATTGAAGAAGGCTAAATATCCTACATGGAGGGTGAAGATGATGATGTTCTTGGAAGCAACTGATCCTGATTATTTGGACAGAATTCATACAGGATAGTATCTACCAACCAAACTAGTGCCATCTACGATTGTGGAAGGAAGACAAATCCCTGAGTATTACACCTTAAAGGACAAGAAAGAATGGACCAATGAAGAAAAACAGGAAGTCTTGAAAGATGCAAAGGTAAGAAATATTCTGCATAATAGTCTTGACTCTGTAATGTCTAACAGGGTAATAGCATGCAAAACTGCCAAAGAAATCTGGGATGCACTGGAGGTTCAATGTCAAGGAACCAAGGAGATAAATAAAAATAGAAGATCTGTTCTAATCCAAGAGTATGAATACTTTGAGGCTAAGCAGAATGAGTCCCTCACAGATATCTATGACAGATTTCTAACTCTGTTGAATAACTTGGCTTTGGTGGATAAAGTATATGACAATGAAGATTCAAACACCAAATTTCTGAGGGCTCTTCCAGAAGAATGGGATCTGCAGACATCCTTGATTAGAGACAGGGCTGATTTGGATGAGATATCATTAGATGAAGTTTATGGCAAATTGAAAACTCATGATCTGGAGTCACAGCAAAGAAGAAACAGAAAAAGTAGCAAGGCAAAATCTATTGCTTTAAATGTTGAGGCCCAAATTGAAGAACCTACAGAAAAAGTCCTTAAAGCCTCAACAAGAACAGGAAAAGCTGTAATCAAAGAAAGCAGTGAATCAGAGTTTGAGGCAAACTCTGATGTAAACTCTGATAATTCTTCAGACTCTGACATGATGGAGATATTTGCTATGTTTGTCAAAAGCTTCAAGAAATACAAAAAATTTAAGAAGCAAGGAAACTATCAGAAGAAGCATAGTGAGTCAGACAAGAAAGAAAGATTCAGAAAAAGAGAAGATAGAGATGGAAAATAAAAAACTCTTGATAAATCAAAAGTCAAGTGTTACAAGTGCAACAAGATGGGACATTTTGCTACTGAGTGCAGAAGCAAGGAATCTGGGAAAGCTCTCATCATATCAAAGAAAGATTGGATGAATTCCTCAGACTCAGAAGAAGAAACTAACTATGCTCTCATGGAAAACTCTAATTCTCCCATCTTAAACTCTGAAAAGGTACCAAACTCTGTTTTCACTTTTGATACTGAAGATATTCATGAATTAAAGTCTTTTCTTAGAAATCTGCATGTTAGCTTTAAGTCACAATCTCTTGATAATGAAAGATTAAAATCTGAGTTACAGACTCTGAATGCTAGGAATGACTTTCTTGAAACTGAACTTGTACACATGCTTAGCTTTAAGAAAGACTGTGAGAATGCTATACACATGCAAACTCAGTTGGAAATACAAGTCACATATTTGAAAACTGAGATAGCTAAGGAAAAAGAGACCTTCAGAGTTTGGACAAACTCTGGTAAGAAGGTCCAACAAATGCTTTCTGAAAAGAATTGGACATCTGCCCTAGGTTATGAATCTGATAAAGAATTTCACACTAATTCACACACAAAAGGAACATTGACTAAACCTGTGAAGTTTGTTAGAGCTAGTGATTATAAGAAAACTATCCCTGAATGCTCTAAAAACAATGGTGTGCCAGATTCTAAAAAGATAAATATAGGATTACTTTCACAGAAGCAACTTAAAGAAAAGTTGAAGGCAGTCACTAATAAAACTAAAAAGGTAAAAAGAAATAGGAATGGTAAAGTAGGAATTACTAAGGAGAATAACTACATGAATATCCCTGATGCTCCTAGGAAAACCTGTTTTACTTGTGGTAATTCTAATCACCTTGCTATTGACTGCAAACAAAAGAAAAAGAAAGAACCTGAAAAATCTAGGTTTGAGGCTAGAAAACAAACAAGATCAAATCTCTGTTTTCACTGTGGTAGTTTATGGCATTCTATTTATAAATGCAAAGATTATCATAATTTGTATTACAATTCTTATAAACCACAACCTCAAATGAGTAATTCTCCAAAACATACTGTCAAGCAAAAATATGTGATAAAGACTGATAAAAGGAGCGTAAACTCTGACAGTACAAACTCTGTAAATGCTAACTCTGATCATGTAAACTCTGTTAACACAAACTCTGACAAAAGAACTTCTGCTGCAAAAGTTAACAAGTTTTCAAAGAAAGGACCCAAACTAGTTTGGGTCCCCATAACTACTAATTAAATTGCATTTACTGATTGCAGGGAAACACGAAGAACATTCTAGTGATTGATAGTGGATGTTCTGCACATATGACTGGAAATAAATCCCTGCTTTCAGAGTTTGAGGAGAAGGCTGGCCCAGCAGTATCTTATGGAGATGGCAACATAGGAAGAACACTGGGATATGGCAAAATAGTGATTGTAAATGTCATCATTGAGAAAGTAGCTCTGGTTGAAGGACTCAAACATAATCTGCTAAGTGTGAGTCAAATGACAGACAAAGATTATTCTGTGGAATTTCATGGAACTCATTGTGAAGTGAAAAGCAAGAAAAATGGAAAAATAGTTCTTATTGGCCACAGACATAACAATTTATTTGAAGCTAGCTTGGATATTAATTCTAATGGTCCCTTAACCTGTCTATTTGGAAAGGCATCAACAATGGAAAGCTGGAATTGGCACAAAAAGTTGTGTCACATGAACTTTGGAAACATTAATGAATTGATAAAGAAAGACCTAGTTAGAGGTCTTCCAAAAGTTCAATTTCATCCTGATGGACTCTGTGATTCATGTCAAAAGGCCAAACAAAAGAAGACATCTTTCAAAAGCAAAACTGAAAATTCAATTGATCAACCTTTTCATCTATTGCATCTTGATTTATTTGGTCCAGTTAATATCATGTCCATTGGAAAGAAGAAATACACTCTGGTAATAGTTGATGATTTCACTAGATTTACTTGGGTGTACTTTTTGCACAAGAAGGATGAAACTGCAGAAACAATCATTGATCATATTGCAATGATTGAGGATGGATCAACTCACAAAGTAAAGAATTTAAGGAGTGACAATGGAACAGAGTTTAAGAACTCAACAATGGAGGAATTCTGCTCAACAAAAGGTATTACTCAACAATTCTCAGCACATGGCACACCTCAACAAAATGGTGTAGTTGAAAGAAAGAACAGAACTTTAATAGAAGCTGCCAGAACAATGCTAGAAGGACCAAAATTACCTACTTACTTTTGGGCAGAAGCTGTGAACACTGCATGCATCACTCAGAATTGCTCTTTAATAAACAAACATGGAATAACTCCATATGAATCTTTGAAAGGAAGAAATCCAAATGGCAAGTACTTTCACATCTTTGGATGCAAGTGTTTTATTCTCAAAACACATCCTGAACAATTGAAGAAGTTTGAACTTAAAGCAGATGAAGGAATTTTTATTGGATATGCAACAACTTCTAAACCTCTTCAAGGGCATTCAAAATATTCAATTTAAGGACAATGATAGTCATGGAATCAATTAATGTCTCCTTTGATGAAGGGAAGATAGCTGGGTTACATGATAAAGATGTTAGTATTGGTGTCCTAGAGACAATACTTTTAATGTTTTATTGAAAACAATTAAGGATTATGTTTTATGTGATTATTTAATTAATATTTATTATGTCTTTATTTACTGCGTCATAAATTGAAAGAATAATAAATGTCCTTGGAATATTAATACGTAATATATATCTTTAAGTATGTGACTTAAAAATGAGATTATATGAATAGTATTTTATTCCTAAAATTCCCTAGTCAAGTATTATTATTTAAGGACAGTAATAATGCAATAAGACTAGTATGTTTGTTGACAGATGACCACATCTCATTGGTCATAGGTATGGTGATACTAAAGTCAAGAACATAAGTGTATGTATCAATACATGACACTGGAAAGACCCGCCGTGAGATTCTACATGTTAATCAGTGTCATAAGAAATCTCACAGTGATAATGATGTAATGATCCTCTAACTTGAAATCATTATATTTCTATACGAGAATTAATATACTTTGATTACACTCAAAATTACCTTTAACCGGGTAATGATAAAGGTGTACATTGGGTATGCTATGAATCGTATGAGGAATATGAATGATAGATATAGGATTTAACCCTCCAATTCTAGGAGTGATATTATTGGCCTCTTGATTGAGTGAGACTATGAAATGCATGGCCATGCTCAAATATTGATTTGTTTAAATAGTCTACTCATTGATCAAGGAAACCAAGATTAAACGTTGAAGAGGATGACACTATACATGCCTCGAGTTTTATCTATAATATAAGGTTAAAGGGATTATATTACATTGCACATTATTCACGAAAGGTTTAATTGAATCACCAATTATTATTGTTACTTGGGTAGCAATGATGTATTACTAGATGCCGCTCATTGTTTATAATTTTATTATTAGATAATAAAATTATTGCCAACGTAATAATAACCTAAAGGGTCACACACAAAGAACGTCAAAACGGAGGTTTATTTAAATTATGAATTTAAATATATTATTGTTTATTCGAATTTAATTATTAAATTAATTAAGTGGGACTTGATTAATTATATTAGAATTCGGATTTAATAAGTATTATTATTATTTGAATTTAATTATTGAATTAATTAAGTGGGACTTGATTAATTATATTAGAATTCAGATTTAATAATAATAATAACCCAAAGTCATAATGATGTATAGTATTAGGGTTTAATCATCAAATTTTGTTTTAGAGAAAAACCCTAGCTGCTCAACATCAAGAGAGGCTAGAGAAAGAGAGAAAGAGAAAGAAACAAACAATTCGGCTAGTACCGACTTCGGTGATCGTAGGACGATCGGGCGTTCGTGTGGACTTCTTTAGAGAGCAAATCTTTGCAACAAAGGACTTCTGTGATTCATCTTTCTGGACCTCCATTAAACAGCATACGAAAGCTTTGTTAAGGTACAGACTTCTTCACCATAATCATCCAACGTTATACATGGATCCTGCGATTGGGTTTCGATTTTTTTTTATTGTTTTTACGTTAATTCTGTTGGGTTCCGAGGCATAAAACGCAGCGGATTAAACGTAAATATAACGAAAAATTTCGGAACCCTAACGCAGGATCATGTATAAGATTGACAGATTATGGTGAAACGGAATCATACCTATGTCTGGTCTTGACTTACACGAACTCAACGGAGATCCTAGCTTTCACGACTTGTGTCTTCCTCTCGAAAGCACCTCTATGGTATCCACACGAGCACCTTCAAGAACGTCTCACGATCTTGATTACGGAATGAATGTACTAGCTCCTTTGATGATTTCGAAACTGCCTTGCTGTGTAGCTGTTGCCTCTAGGGTTATTTTTCTCAAAAACGTTAACCCTTATTAACCCTACATTATCTATTTATAAAAGTTGGTTAATAGGCCCATAATAGCAACCCATAACAGCAAAGCCTAACCCATGTAGGTTTAGGATTAAATAATAAAACCGAATTTTATTATTTAATTAATAACTAAGTCACACTTAATTATTAATGGCAGAATTCAAATTCGAATTTATATTATTTCAATTAATTAAGTCTCACTTAATTAATATAATAAAATTCAAATAATCATCAATTAATTTAAATTTATAATTTAAATTAATTATTCATTTAAGTACTCTATGTGTGTGACCCTATAGGCTATTATTTAATTAGCAATAATTTTATTCTCCAATAAAATTATAAACAATGAGCGGTATCTAGTAATACATCATTGCTACCCAATTAAACAATAATTAAATCGTGATTCGATAAAACCTTTCGTGATTAATGTTTCCGTGTAATATAATCCCTTTAACCATATATATTATAGATTAAACTCGAGGCATGTATTTAGTCATCCTCTTCAACATTTAATCCGGGTTTACTTGATCCATGAGTAGACTATGAAAACAAATCATTATTTGAGCACGGCCATGCATTTTATAGTCTCACTCAATCAAGAGGCCAATAATATCTCTCCTAATTATAGGAGGGTTAAATCCTTTATCTATCATTCATATTTCTCATACGACTCATGATATACCCGATGTCCACTTTTATCATTACCCGGTCAAAGGTAACTTTTAATGTAGTCAAAGTATATTAATCCTCGTATAGAAATATAATGATCTCAAGTCAGAGGATCATTACACCATTATCACTGTGAGTCTTTCTTATGACTTTATTAAACATGAAGAATCTCACTGTGGGTCTGTCCAGTACCATGTACTCCTGCATGTACCTATGTGTTGACTTTAGTATCCCCATACTTATAACCAATGAGATGTGGTTATCAGTCAAACAACATACTAGTCTATTTATGTATTATTATTGTCGTATAATAATAATACTCGACTAGGGACATTTAAGAATATGATCTATTATATAATCTCAAGTTCAAGTCATGTACTAAACTATACAATGTGTATCATGATTCTAAGGACATTTATTATGCTAACAAATATATCGTAATATTTAAAGTCATAATAAATACGTTTATTGAATAATCAAATGACATAAAGGTCTATTAAAAGAAACATTGTATTGCCTCTAGGGCACCTACACTAACAATCTCCCACTTGCACTAGAGCCAATCTCCCATGTATCTAATACCCATGGAACTAGTGTGACCATCGTGCTTCATCTGCGACAAGCCTTTGGTCAGTGGGTCTGCAATGTTATCATTTGTGTGCACTTTACATATGTGTATGTCACCCCTTTCATTAATCTCTCGAATGAGGTGATATCTCCTGAGTATATGTTTGGTTCGGGAGTGAGCTCTAGGTTCTTTAGCCTGTGCAATAGCTCCATTATTATCGCAGTATAGATCAATGGGATCTGCGATCGATGGAACCACTCCCAAATCAGTAATGAATTTTCGAATCCAAACAGCTTCCTTAGCCGCTTCACAAGCTGCAATGTACTCAGCCTCCATTGTAGAATCAGCTACTGTTTCTTGTTTTGAACTCTTCCAACTTACAGCACCTCCGTTTAGACAAAACACAAAACCAGACTGTGATACAGTATCATCCCTGTCTGTTTGGAAACTTGCATCGGTGTAACCCTTTACAACCAGTTTCTCCTCTCCTCCATACACCAAGAATGAATCTTTAGTCCTTTTCAAGTACTTTAGAATATTCTTGACAGCCGTCCAGTGACCTTCACCTGGATTAGATTGGTATCTGCTCGTCATGCTTAAAGCATACGAAACATCTGGGCGAGTACATACCATCGCATACATGATGGATCCAATTGTTGAGGCATATGGAACCTTACTCATGCGGTCCTTGTCATCCAATGATTTCGGACACTGATCTTTAGAGATCGTTATCCCTTGAGACACGGGGACATATCCCCTTTTTGCATTTTGCATACCAAAATGATGCAAAACCTTATCGATGTATGTACTCTAACTTAGACCGATCATCCTTCTAGATCTATCCCTATAGATCCTCATTCCTAGAATGTAGGATGCTTCACCTAAGTCTTTCATAGAGAAGTTGCTCCCTAACCAAATCTTAACAGCCTTGAGAGAAGGTATGTCATTCCCCATTAGTAGTATGTCATCAACATATAGTACTATGAATGCCACATGGCTCCCACTAACCTTCTTGTAAACACAAGGTTCATCTTCGTTTTGAACAAAGCCATACTCTTTGACTGTTTCATCAAAACGGATGTTCCATCTCCTAGAGGCTTGCTTCAATCCATAAATGGATCGACGTAATTTACATACTTTGCTAACATTCCTTGGATCGACAAAACTTTCAGGTTGTGTCATGTACACATCCACATCCTCTTCAAGGCTTCCATTAAGGAAGGCTGTTTTGACATCCATTTGCCAGATTTCATAATCATGGAATGCTGCAATAGCAAGCAAAATCCTTATGGACTTGACCATAGCCACTGGTGAGAAAGTTTCATCATAGTCAATACCATGAATTTGTTTGAAACCTTTTACAACCAGCCTTGCTTTATAGGTCTGAACATTTCCATCCATGTCAATTTTCTTCTTAAAAACCCATTTGCACCCTATGGGTTTTACCCCTTCAGGTGGATCAACCAAAGTCCATACTCGGTTTTCGTACATGGAATCCAAACGCGGATTTCATGGCTTCTAGCCATCTCTTATATTCTGGACTGTTCATAGCATCTTGGTATGTGAGAGGCTCATCTTCATCTATGAGCATCAAATCACCACATTGAGTCAAAAGAAATCCATATCTCTCTGGCTCATGGCGAATTCTACCAGTTATACGAACAACCTGTGTTTGTTGAGCATTACCATTATCCTGCTCATGTTCCACTTCAGGTTCAATGCTATTTTGTGGTTCTCGATCTTCATCGAGGTCTATAGTTCTCCCACTGTTTCTTTTGGAAACAAAATCTCTTTCCATGAAAACAGCATCTCGAGCAATAAACACTTTCTGCTCAGAAGGACTATAAAAATAATACGCCTTTGTTTCTTTAGGGTATCCCACAAAATTGCACTCTTCAGATTTAGGTCCAAGCTTGTCAGATACTTGACGTTTCACAAACGCCTTGCATCCCCAAACTTTCATAAAGCTCATGCTTGACCGTTTCTTCTCCCATATCTCATATGGAGTCTTTTGAACCTTCTTAGTAGGAACACGGTTAAGTGTGAAAGCCGCTGTTTCTAGAGCATAACCCCAGAAACTAATTGGAAGATCTGCATGACTCATCATCGATCGCACCATGTCCAACAAGGTGCGATTTCTCCTCTCTGAAACTCCATTCCATTGAGGTGTACCTGGCGGAGTGAGTTGTGATACAATACCACACTCCTTTAAATAATCTTTAAATTCTGTGCTCAAGTATTCTCCTCCACGATCAGATCGTAAGATTTTAATACTTGCACCTCCGCCAATTTGCTTCTCTACTTCAGCCTTGTATTCTTTAAACTTTTCAAAAGAATCGGATTTATTCTTCATAAGATATACATATCCATATCTACTGAAATCATCAGTAAATGTTATGAAGTAGTAGTAGCCTCCTCTAGCCATCACACGCATTGGGCCACATACATCACTATGTATTAGCTCTAGACGTTCGGTGGCCCTTTGACCCTTACCAGTGAAAGGGGCTTTAGTCATTTTACCAAGCAAACAAGATTCACATTCTTGGTATGATTCAAAATCAAACTTATCCAAGTATCCATCCTTATATAATTTGGATATGTGTTTCTCATTTATATGGCCTAGACGACAATGCCAGAGGTATGTTTGATTTGAGTCATTAACTTTAAGTCATTTGTTTTCTATATTATAGACAAGATTATCTAAGTCAAGAACATATAAACCATTAAACAAACGCGCAACACCATAGATTAAATCATTCAAAGCAAAAGAGCAACAATTGTTCTTTATCGTAAACGAAAAACCTTTCTTGTCCAAACAAGAAACAGAAATAATGTTTCTGCGAATCGCAGGCACGTAAAAACAATTTTCTAGTTCTAAAACTAGCCCTGAGGGCAAAGATAAATAATAGGTTCCTACAGCTAAAGCAGCAACTCTTGCTCCATTGCCAACTCATAGGTCCACTTCTCCTTTAGCCAATGTCCTACTTCTCTGCATTTCCTGCACATTTATACAAATGTGAGTAGCACATCCAGTATCCAATACCCAAGATGTAGAAATAGACAGATTGACTTCTATAACATATATACCTGAAGTAGAAGCTTGCTCAGCCCTCTTCTTCTTCAGATCCTCCAAGTAAACTGAACAGTTTCTCTTCCAGTGACCAGTTTTCTTACAGTAGTGACATTCACCCTTAGCGACCCCACCTTTAGGCTTTAAAGCCTGTTTGGGACCTGACTTTGGCTTGGGTGTAGAATCAGAACCTGTCTTCTTCTTACCCTTCCACTTGCCTTTCCCTTTGGCCTTACCTTTATTGCCCACCATCAGTATGGGAGCAGGTTCAGCCGTCTTCATGTTGGTCTCATATGTTCTCAACATAGCCAACAATTCAGTAGGTGTTTTGTCAAATTCATTCATATTGTAGTTTATGATAAACTGGGTGAATTTGTTGTTCAAAGAATTCATGATTAGGTCAATACCAATTTCCTGAATAATCGGGAAACCCAAAGTTTCAAGGTACTCAATGTAACCAATCATCTTCAGAACATGTGGGCCAACTGGTTCACTTGCCCCTTGTTTGCAATTAAAGAGTGACTTACTCGTGTTGAACCTTTCTTGACGAGTTTGGCTTGCAAACATGCTTTGCAAGTGCTCATAGATAGTATATGCATCCATATGCACATGTTGTCTTTGAAGCTCAGCACTCATAGTTGCCAACATAAGACATGCAACATCAGTTGCATCATTCTCATCCTTTGTATGGGCCGCTCGTTCCTCAACAGTAGCGCCCTCAGGAAGGGGTCCTGCCGGAGGAATATCAATGACATGAAGCTTGCGCTCCTGCCTGAGGACAATCCTCAAATTCCTCTGCCAGTCTAGGAAGTTGTTTCCTCCTGTCAGCTTATCCTTCTCAAGGACAGATCGTACGGATAGTGTGTTTGTGTTGTTTGTCATTATTTGGTATCTACAATGATAAAAGCACAAAATTAAACATTAGATTGTCTGAGTTATTTATTATGTTCAAATGATTATGATACATTCATAATATATCTCCCACTATTTTTATTAAATTAATAGCCCTTACTATTAATTTGGAAAGTATATCCCATAATTCTTTCTAGTGAGCCAAGATCCATATTTCGTCATGTCTGAAGTCAACCACTGGAAGTCCTTAAGAATGATTATTTAGGTAGACAACATTTGTCAATTATATCATATATAATTCTTGGATAGTTTGGTGAGCAACGATTGATCTTATCTATCTAATAGATTTTTAACCAAACTCTATGCTTCTAAGTTCATAATGGTTGAATATAACTGTTGGTCCCTGATATTGTAGAAGGGGGGTTGAATACAATATCACTAAAAATTATTTTTTCTGTTTCGGATAATATTTGATTAAACAATCTTAACTTTTATCACGAAGGAATAATCAAAGAAACACAGTTCAAGTAAAATACTTATATTAAACTTGAAGTTGGTTACAAGATTAAATCAGAAAATATTCACTAATTAGCTCTTTAAAATTCTAGAGAGATTTTAACATGAATTGCTCTTAGAATTGTTTTAGCCAAAATAGAATGTGAATTGAATTGCAAATAAAATCTGATTTAGTCTGCTATTTATAGACAATTCAGAATTAGGAGACTTTTTCCACTCGGGAAGACTTTTTCTGTCCGGGGAGACTTTTTCTGGTCGGGGAGACTTTCTTCTCGGGAGACTTTTCTGGCTCGGGAAGACTTTCCAGCACTTGTGAGACTTTTAAATCATTGGGAGACATTTAATAAACTCGGGGAGACTTTTGAATAATTCTCGGAGAGACTTTTCAAAAGTCTTCCCGAGAAGTGATTCTGGTCGACCTGTTTGATTGATTCAAGTGAATGTTATGTCTACTGCCTTCCCTTTTTTTTGTTTTTGATTCTTTTTAATTTAAATTCTATATGTTTTATTATATATCTTATTCATTAAATTAATTCTTTTTGAATTAATCTAAGTAAGTAGGATACATAATAAATTATCTTTTTTGATAATAGAATTAAATTAAAGTCTTCTTCATTCTAAAATAATTCTAAATTAATTAATTTCTTAATTAATTTAAGGAATAAATTAATTCTGATTGAATTAATTTACCAATTAAATTAACTAAATAATTTAATCAATTAATAGAGAATTAAATTAAAGTCTTGACTCCACAACATTTGATGATATATTTCCAAGTCTTCTGTCTTCACATCAATGTCTCTAGCTGACCACTTCTTCTGTAATAAAGAACCTTTTCTGTATTTTGCCAACACTCCGTGTACTGTCTGGTTCACGAGTGATTCACAACAAATAAAATTCTTCACTTGACTTTTATAATGTGGTTCACCTCTGCTCCTTCTGACTTGACTATTTTTGTTGTCACACAAATTGAAATCTTCTGACACTGTAGCTTCTTCAAACTTAAATACTCCATGAGGCATGATCAATTAAATTGAACTTCTTTCAATGCAGTACTACTTCAAGTCTGTAGATTGACTTTGATCTTCTTTTTCTTGTCAGATAATACCTGTTGAAGATTCCTGTGACAGATAATATATTTACCTACAATTTATCTATGTTCTAGTTGAGTTGTCATCTCGCTAAACAAATAGGCTTCTAAACATATGCCTTTCAATCTCCCCCTATTTGTTTGTTAAACAATAACAAGCAAATCCCTAGAGGATAACTCAACTAACAACTTAAGAAAATAATATGACATTTAAGAACTGTAAGTAAATAAATTGGTCTTTGGATCATATAATACATTTCCAGATTTCTTTGAGTAACTGAAATGAAAGATGTTTGTTCCTCTAGTACTGAACATATTATACACGTAGTATTATCTTCATTTCTCTTCTTACCACTTCTCCTATTGTTCTCCAACTTCTGTTTTCACTTCTCACCCAAGGTAGATTCAATTTCTCCTTTAGTGAATAACTCAACTTTTCTTGTCCAACCATTGACTTGTTTAACACTTCTTCCCGTTAGTTGAACACTTTGGATATAATACTTCTCCCCCTTAGTTGAGTAATCCTCATCATTCGAAATTTTCTCTTCCTTAGTTAAGTAACATTAGAAATCTGTAACAGGGAATTGAGAATAGGATTTGATAATCGTGCTAGTGTGTGATTTTACTTTGTGTTCCTCACAAGTGTTTCGCTCATATACTCTCTAAGTGTTTCACTCATAGAATATATATATTTTCACTCGTCCTTACTTGTGTTTCACTCTTTTCTCACATCACTGTATCTCTCTCAGTACGAATGACACAGTCTTTTATACCTGCAAGAAAGATCACCATAGCCCCTTCAAGAGAGGTCACTGGTGGTGCAATGGGGTTTCGTAAATTCCCGTCCTCAATTGAATCTATAAAAACAATTGACTCTGAAAAACTGAATTGCTTCAGGAATAGATTCAGTGAGTTGCTGATCATCTAAGATGATCTATTCCGTTAGGAATCCAGATATGTTCCATCTGGGGAGGGAGACAAGGATCTAAATTGTAGCACATGATCCAAGTTTCCTCCTGACGCCTGCGAAGGCATGTTGATTCAGTCAGAATTATCAATCATTCTTCCTTCCTTGATATGGAAGTTTAGAAAATTGTTTCCGTCAATTCATCCTTACAGTGACACTCTAGGTGCTCCCTCTCAGTCCCAATTGATGGTTCCTCTTTGGATACCATTAGTTTGTCTTTTAAAGATAAGACAATTTATTTGAGGTAAAAGAAATGTCAGATGAAATTGACTCTTTACAAGTAGCCTTGGCTGACAGGCTGAATTCAATAGACTCACTCTGTTGAGAGAATGAACCTAGTAACAGTTTTGCCTTTTCCAAGTCTGTATCCTTTTGAGAGAACACAGATGAGCTAACAGTTGTCTCAGTTTGTATATGTGAATTACCTTTCTGGAGACAGAGCTGTTGGTTCACTCACATCACCAACCTTATCAAATGCAATCAAGACATTGACTCCCTCATTCTGAACAATTAGGAATTCTGTTTAATGGTTAGAGAGATGGAAGTGATAGTGTTTATGTGTTTGGTTCTAAGATCTTGGATAGAGATTGATGCCAATGATTAGGATCTAACTTTTAGAATCGATTGGATTATCAAGCTCATAGATCTTTCCTATTTCTCAAAAGAGACGTGAGAATAATCAGCACATATTTAAAAAAAAATAAAAATAAAATTTAAAATAAATAAAAATAAAGATGCCAAGTTGTAAAATAAATAAAACTATACATACTTATATATACCAATTGTTGGAAATAATAAACAATATATACTAATTGTTGAAAAACAAATATAATATAAAATATACTTACAGTAGTGATGACAATGGAATAAAAACTATACAAAAATAAGGAAAATCTTTTTGAGTTTTCTTTTTCAATTTTTTTTGTTTGTTTTTGAAATATTTTAAGGAATATATACAGTGTATTTACAGTGCTTGCTTAAAATTAAATATGCAATTTAAAACATCATGCAATAATTAGTTCATGTTTAACATCCCTAACTCACTAACCAACTTTGAGAAAGTGGATTCATCAAGTGGTTTCGTGAAGATGTCAGCAATTTGTTCTTCTGTGGGTACAAAATGTAACACCACAGTTCCGTTCATGACATGCTCTCGGATAAAATAATACCTTATGTCTATGTGCTTGGTCCTTGTATGTTGTACAGGATTATTGGAAATTGCTATGGCACTTGTGTTATCGCAAAGTATTGGAATTTTAGATAGCGCAAGTCCATAATCATTCAGCTGATTCCTTATCCACAAGATTTGTGCACAACAACTACCTGCCGCAATGTATTCTGCTTCGGCTGTCGAGGTAGATACTGAGTGTTGTTTCTTGCTGTACTAGGAAATTAACCGTTGTCCTAGAAACTGACAGCTTCCAGACGTACTTTTCCTGTCTATCCTGCATCCTGTATAATCTGAATCTGTATAGCCTATTAGTTCAAAACCTGTATCTTTAGGGTACCAAATTCCAAGATTTGGTGTACCCTTCAGATATCTAAAAATTCTTTTAACAGCTATAAGATGAGATTCCCTAGGATCAGATTGAAACCTTGCACATAAGCATGTTGCAAACATTATATCGGGTCTACTAGCAGTTAGATATAATAATGAGCCTATCATACCTCTATAGCTTGTGATGTCAACTTTCTTACCAGTTTCATCTTTGTCAAGCTTGGTGGCTGTTGGCATAGGGGTTTTTGCCGGTGAAGAATCTTCTAGATTGTATTTCCTTAGAAGATCCCTTACGTACTTTGATTGGCAAATAAAAATCCCTTCTTCCATCTGCTTTACTTGCAAACCAAGGAAGAATGACAGCTCACCCATCATGCTCATCTCATACCTACTCTGCATTAACTTAGCAAATTTCTTGCATAAGATTTCGTTAGTAGAACCAAATATAATATCGTCAACATAAACTTGGACAAATATCATATCTTTATTATGTAATTTGTAAAAGAGAGTTTTATCTATGACACATCTAGTAAAACCGTTTTCAAGTAAGAATATAGAGAGAGTGTCATACCATGTCCTCGGTGCTTGCTTGAGTCCGTAGAGGGCTTTGAATAAGAAATATACAAAATCAGCAAACTCTGGATTTTCAAAGCCAGGGGGCTGCTCCACATATACTTCTTCTTCTAACTCTCCATTCAGAAAAGCACTCTTCACATCCATTTGATAAACATTGAAATTGGAATGTGCTGCGAATGCCAGAAATATCCTGATGGCTTCAAGTCTTGCAACTGGTGCGTAGGTCTCGTCATAATCAATTCCCTCTTCCTGGGAGTAACCCTTTGCAACCAGTCTGGCCTTGTTCCTTGTAACAATGCCATCACCGTCTAACTTGTTCCTGTATAACCATTTGGTGCCAATTACGGATCTGTCTTTTGGCCTGGGTACCAGTGTCCATACTTCTTGCCTTTCGAACTGATTGAGTTCTTCTTGCATGGCAAGAACCCAATCTGGATCAGTTAGAGCATCTTCAATTTTCTTTGGTTCTTCTTGAGATAGAAAAACCGAAAATAAACATTCATTTGAAGTTGCACTTCTGGTTCTAACCCCAACATCTGGATCACATATGATCAATTCAAAGGGATGATCTTTGCTCCATATCCTTTCCATTGGTAGGTTTGATCTTGATGATTCGCCTTGAAATACATTGTGATGTTGTGTTTTACCAGTAGATCCATCATCTCCCCCTGAGTTGCTGCCTGGATGACTTGTTGATCCACCACTGGTATTAGTAGTATCTCCAGTGTTTCCATTGTTTCCACCACTATTACCTGGATCATTACCATCATTGTTGTCATCACGATTTCCTGCTGCAACCTCAGGCTCTTCTTCGCTATCCGAATCTGAGTCTGGATGATTGTCAAATTTTAATGACTTAGAAGGATCTTCAGTTTGGATGCTTGGGAGTTTAGTGTCATCAAATGTAACATTGACACTTTCTTTTACTTGGTGCTGATCAATTATGTACACCCTATATGCTCTTTTTGAGTAGCCGACAAAAATTGCTTCATGTGCCTTGGCCTCGAATTTGCCACGATGTTCATCTCCATCTTTTAGCACAAAACATTTGGCTCCAAATACGTGAAAGTATTTGAGTGTTGGTTTCTTGCCAGCCATTAATTCATAAGGTGTCTTCATATGATCCTTGTTGATTAAGGTTCGATTCTGGGTATAACAAGCTGTGTTCACTGCTTCAGCCCAGAAGTAGATAGGTAACCTTGATTCACTTAACATTGTTCTTGCAGCTTCAATCAAGGTTCGATTCTTCCTTTCTACTACTCCATTCTGTTGCGGAGTTCTTGGCGCTGAGAATTGTCTTGTTATCCCTTTGTCTGAGCAGAAGCTATTCAGAATTTCATTCTTGAATTCTGTTCCATTATCTGATCTGATTGCTCGGACAGGTAGATTTGAATCTAACTCAATCAACTTTACATGATCAATCACCAATTGTGGAGTTTCATCCTTAGAGTTCAAGAATAAAACCCACGTGTATTTTGTGAAGTCATCTACAATCACTAAGGCATATCTTTTCCTTGACATTGACAGAATATTGACTGGACCAAATAAATCCATATGTAGCAGTTGTAGAGGTTCAGTAATATTCGAAGAGTCTATGCCTTTGTGAGTTGCTCTTTTTGACTTCCCTTTCTACATGCCTCACACAATCCTTCTTGTGTAAATTCCATCGGAGGCAGTCCTCTCACCAAATCCCTCTTGACTAGAGAGTTCATTGTTTTGAAATTTAGGTGTGAGAGCTTCTTGTGCCATAGCCAACTTTCTTCTGTTGAAGCTTTTGAATAAAAACAGTTTGCTTCAGCTTCAGTTCCCGAGTTGAAATCAGCTACGTATAGGTTTCCTTTCCTTACTCCATGCAAGGCTAGTCTGTCTTCTTTAGAATGAGCTATTAAGCACTTCTCCTTGATAAAGTTTACTTTGTAACCTCTATCACAGAATTGACTGACGCTGAGTAGATTGTGCTTAAGTCCTTCCACTAAAGAGACGTTTTCAATGATAACATTTCCTGTATTTAACTTGCCATATCCCATAGTCATTCCTTTGCTGTTATCTCCAAAGGTGACAATTGGGCCAGCTCTCTCAACCACGTCTGATAGCAGGGCTCTATCTCCGGTCATATGCCTTGAAGATCAGCTGTCCAGGATCCATACAACCCGGTTTACCTGTTTAACTCCCTGCAATTATCAAACGGATTAGATCAACTTCGGAGCCCAAAATTGATTGGGCCCGGCATACTTAAAGAATTGACCTTTGTCAGCTTTGACAATAGATCCTTTTCGAACAACAGCTGCATCCACCTTGACTGTGCTTACTATCCTATAAATAGTCTTAACAACTTTTTGCTTAGACTTAGGAATATATTTTTCCTTCTTGACAGGTGAAGGAATTGCAGTCTTGGATTTTGCAAATTTATTATTGATGTATTGTCTCGGTGTCATGTTCTTTTTGTTAGCTGTCATGCGTTTGAAATAAGCAGTCATAGCATTAAAAGCACATAGCATACAATTTAAAATACCACAAGGTTTATGGCATACATCAATAGCAGGCATGTTATTCACAGCAGTAGGAGTTTTAACAATTTCTACTTTAACTTTTTCAGCAGTTTTAAAGTTTTCAGTAGAATGACATATATTGTTACTATCCCTACTTCTAACAAAATTATTGTTAGGTCTGTTTAAATTATTCTTTAAGTTCTTAGCACCTATACCAGGTTTGGGGAAATCAGAAGTTCCCACAACTTTCACTGGTGTCTTGGGTGCAGTTCTCTCTTCTTGGACATTTGCTCCTTTTATGTCCCTCGCTTGTTCTCCTCTTTTCTTCTCTTCCTCTTGATCCTCTAACTGCATCTCATAAGCAATCAGTATAGAGCTCTCGAGGATGGGTTCAGCTACAGGTGTAATGAAAAGAGGTTTGTGTGTGTCTTTAACAACATGAGGAATACCCCTTTCTTCAGCGCTTTGCTTGAATGGGGTAATGTTGCTTGGCTTTCCTACAGATTCATTGTACTCGAAGCCTATTCCAACTTTTCTATTTATTACCTGTTGGTCAACTAGGTTATTTACAATATACGAGGAATTTTTATATGCTAGACACCTTTTCTTTTCTTCCTCTATCTGGTTTCTGAGGTAGGTCTCAACTCCAACATAACAAGTGACTCTATTGACTTGAAAAGCTAAGTCCTCAGTTAATTTCTTAGTCAACTTGTCACTGTTTCGTTTTAACTGTTTTAAGACTTCGAGCTCATCAACTAGATCTTTATTTTCGAGTCTTAGTTGTTTAACCTTACCTCTTTCACCTTCTAGTTCTTTAGCTATCAAGGCAAACATTTTAGGGCAAGGAGTATTTACCTCTATTCCTCCTTGGCGAGTAGGAGATCGTGAATCTTCGGATGAAGCCATAAGAGCAAGATTTCCCAGCTCTTCCTCATCACTATCATCTGAGTCATCCCAGCTTTTTCCCTTTGCCAGATAGGACTTTCCTTGATGCTTTTGTAAAAGTGCATCATACTTTTCCTTGAGCTCTTCGTAAGACTCTCTCTTTTTCCCTTGCTTAGGCTTCTTGCACTCTGTTGCAAAGTGGCCTAGCTCATTGCAGTTGAAGCAACGAAACTTGCTTCTATCCACTAAGCCGGTCTTATAGCCGCTCTTTGATTCAACTGTTGAAGACCCTCCTCTTTGGTATCTTCCAAAATTAGATTTGACTTTGTAGGAGGGATTTCTCCAGAATCTCATGTTGCCAAACTTCCTGGCAACCAAAGCTAGAGATTCATCTTCTAGCTGATCTAGTTCTTCCAGAGAGTAGAATTCACCACCTTCTTGTTTATCTGAAGTATGTCCAATTTCTGGAACAACATACTCCAGTGAAGCTACAACAGCCTTCACTTCCATCTTTTGTGGTGCTTCCACTAACAGTGCTTTGGAGGAACTCTGAACCTTGCCTCTCCCATACATCTCTCTTGTCTGGATCTGTTCCAGCTCATATGTCTTCAATACTCCGTAGAGTCTTTCTAGGGTTACCTCCTTCATGTCCCTAGACTCACGGATTGCTGCGATCCTGTGTTCCAGATGCTCGGGTAGGGTTAGCAGAAACTTCCTGTTGATCTCCTGATTCTGATAATATTTCCCATTCATGTTGAGCTCGTTTATCAGTTTGTTCAATCTCTGAAACACCTCAGAGATACCCTCACCAGGGTTGGATCTAAACTGCTCGTACTGGGAGATCAGGATTTCCAGTCTATTCTCTTTGACTTCCTCAGTCCCCTCGTTGATAATCTCTATTGTATCCCAAATCTGTTTTGCGTTTTTACAATTGACTACTTGATTGTACATGACGTAGTCTAGAGATTCAATCAATATCAATTTGAGATTGTTGTCCAGGGACACAACTTCCTTTTCTTCAATTGTATAGTCAGCTAGACTTTTTGGAAACTGTCTGTGAGGAATTACGACCCCGTCTACTATATGTTCGAGAATAACTGATATAGGGGGTTCAACACCATTGGCCAAAATATTTGCATACTTGGGATTTGCAATCCCGATAAACAGTAGCATTTTATGTTTCCACAAATTGTAGTGTTCTTTGTCGAACTGTGGAATTTTGATACTGGTCACTTTCTGTGTACTAATCTTTAATAAGATTAAAAATTAAGTGTTTCAAAAAAAATATTTTAATTTTTGACTGAAAACAATTTTTGATCAGAAATAATTTTTAGTGAAAAATTATTTCGAATAAAAAATTATTTTGAATTAAAAATAATTTTTGAGTTCTGTATGAGTTGCGGAATGTTTGGTTTGGATCTGATATAAAATATATCAACCAGCTCTGATGCCAATTGTTGGTCCCTGATATTGTAGAAGGGGGGTTGAATACAATATCACTAAAAATTATTTTTTCTGTTTCGGATAATATTTGATTAAACAATCTTAACTTTTATCACGAAGGAATAATCAAAGAAACACAGTTCAAGTAAAATACTTATATTAAACTTGAAGTTGGTTACAAGATTAAATCAGAAAATATTCACTAATTAGCTCTTTAAAATTCTAGAGAGATTTTAACATGAATTGCTCTTAGAATTGTTTTAGCCAAAATAGAATGTGAATTGAATTGCAAATAAAATCTGATTTAGTCTGCTATTTATAGACAATTCAGAATTAGGAGACTTTTTCCACTCGGGAAGACTTTTTCTGTCCGGGGAGACTTTTTCTGGTCGGGGAGACTTTCTTCTCGGGAGACTTTTCTGGCTCGGGAAGACTTTCCAGCACTTGTGAGACTTTTAAATCATTGGGAGACATTTAATAAACTCGGGGAGACTTTTGAATAATTCTCGGAGAGACTTTTCAAAAGTCTTCCCGAGAAGTGATTCTGGTCGACCTGTTTGATTGATTCAAGTGAATGTTATGTCTACTGCCTTCCCTTTTTTTTGTTTTTGATTCTTTTTAATTTAAATTCTATATGTTTTATTATATATCTTATTCATTAAATTAATTCTTTTTGAATTAATCTAAGTAAGTAGGATACATAATAAATTATCTTTTTTGATAATAGAATTAAATTAAAGTCTTCTTCATTCTAAAATAATTCTAAATTAATTAATTTCTTAATTAATTTAAGGAATAAATTAATTCTGATTGAATTAATTTACCAATTAAATTAACTAAATAATTTAATCAATTAATAGAGAATTAAATTAAAGTCTTGACTCCACAACATTTGATGATATATTTCCAAGTCTTCTGTCTTCACATCAATGTCTCTAGCTGACCACTTCTTCTGTAATAAAAAACCTTTTCTGTATTTTGCCAACACTCCGTGTACTGTCTGGTTCACGAGTGATTCACAACAAATAAAATTCTTCACTTGACTTTTATAATGTGGTTCACCTCTGCTCCTTCTGACTTGACTATTTTTGTTGTCACACAAATTGAAATCTTCTGACACTGTAGCTTCTTCAAACTTAAATACTCCATGAGGCATGATCAATTAAATTGAACTTCTTTCAATGCAGTACTACTTCAAGTCTGTAGATTGACTTTGATCTTCTTTTTCTTGTCAGATAATACCTGTTGAAGATTCCTGTGACAGATAATATATTTACCTACAATTTATCTATGTTCTAGTTGAGTTGTCATCTCGCTAAACAAATAGGCTTCTAAACATATGCCTTTCAATAACCGTTTACTTTCACCTTATTATGACGACTCAGTTAAGTTTGACCCAATGATACAACGGCCGAATATAACCGTTTATATTCGTCGCATCTCACCACGATAGATAGGAGTCCCCTGCCACTGACAGTCTTTCCCCTAATCGATCTAGGATTCGATGAGTGTTCATTCATTGGAAAGCATCCGATTAAAACTTAATATTTTGTTAAGGGGTTTAGAAAATTTACGACGATCATGATCACATCATTAAGAGATCCTCAATTTTTCCTTGAACTAAATATTTCAAATTGACATCTTAAATTGTTCATTTCCCAGGTAGATGGAGGATACCAGTGGTCACACTTAAAACCCATCAGCCTTACGAATACGCATATCCGTTTTTGTCAGAAAATCCCAATTATAGACATCAAAATCCATATTCAATTCCGTGTTTTAAAAATCCATATTTCATAAACACAAGAATCTCATGATCGTTTGTTAATTTTAAAATATTAAATCGTTACAGATTTTATCTTGTTTAGCATGGCAAGCATGGCATGGGTGACGTATCTAATACATGCATACATCATTAATCTAATTAAAGCATGCATCTTCTACTCTACACATACATTCATACATCAATATATAAAGTGCAGTATATAAACGTGCTTGGTTATGGCCCCTTTCCTATGTGATCCTTTCGAGCTAATGAAAGGATCAAAGTCAATCTATGGTGGTGAAATATAAATACAATTACATGTCTTCATTCTTCTTGTATCCATGGGTGCTTGCTCCTCTTCTTGGATCATCATTCAATCTTCAAGTACATTACATGGAATAATTGAATACAACCTATACTAATGTACTTACATAAGAAAACTTGAGTTACATTCGAGGTTAAACAATTACAAGAATGAAGAAAACGACATGCAAGTCGTATTTATAAAACCAAAACCAAAACCATTAATCTAGGGGTCTAAGGGCCATAACCAGCACCATGCTCAAGTACACAAAATAAAATATTGCGGGGGTCCGGGGGCGGCAGCCCCCGGGCGGGGTCTGGGGGCGGCAGCCCCCAGCTGGGGTCGAGCTGACCTGCAATTTATATCTGTTGGCCTTTTTCCCCACTGCAATTTATACAGTTTCAGAAGCATGTATCATATACATACTTATCATATCCCAGTTAACAGATCATGTCCAACATAATCTGTCCACCAGTTTGTATCATATACAAACTGACCCTCATGCATAATATACAAATCGCAATAAGGCATATAAATCAGTCATGACAAATCATTAACATGCTAGTATCAGAATCTATATACTCATCATATGAATAAAAATTCGAATATACGTGGCAGTAGCATGGCAGAAGCATGGCAGTATCATGGCAGTCATCAAACAGGCATGGCAGTTTCATAACAGGCATGGCAGTAGCATAAGTAGTGGCATGGCAGTTATGACAAAGCAGTAGCAAGGCATGGCAGTCACCAAAACAGGCATGTATGCATCAAATACATAAAACACGTAACCAAATCAGTCCCTTATACACGTAGCACTGATGCCATTGTTGGGTTCCGAAGCATAAAACGCAGCGGATTAAACGTAAATATAACGAAAAATTTCGGAACCCTAACGCAGGATCATGTATAAGATTGACAGATTATGGTGAAACGGAATCATACCTATGTCTGGTCTTGACTTACACGAACTCAACGGAGATCCTAGCTTTCACGACTTGTGTCTTCCTCTCGAAAGCACCTCTATGGTATCCACACGAGCACCTTCAAGAACGTCTCACGATCTTGATTACGGAATGAATGTACTAGCTCCTTTGATGATTTCGAAACTGCCTTGCTGTTTAGTTGCTGCCTCTAGGGTTATTTTTCTCAAAAACGTTAACCCTTATTAACCCTACATTATCTATTTATAATGGTTGGTTAATAGGCCCATAATAGCAACCCATAACAGCAAAGCCTAACCCATGAAGGTTTAGGATTAAATAATAATACCGAATTTTATTATTTAATTAATAACTAAGTCACACTTAATTATTAATGGCAGAATTCAAATTCGAATTTATATTATTTCAATTAATTAAGTCTCACTTAATTAATATAATAAAATTCAAATAATCATCAATTAATTTAAATTTATAATTTAAATTAATTATTCCTTTAAGTACTCTATGTGTGTGACCCTATAGGCTATTATTTAATTAGCAATAATTTTATTCTCCAATAAAATTATAAACAATGAGCGGTATCTAGTAATACATCATTGCTACCCAATTAAATAATAATTAAATCGCGATTCGATAAAACCTTTCGTGATTAATGTTTCCGTGTAATATAATCCCTTTAACCATATATATTATAGATTAAACTCGAGGCATGTATTTAGTCATCCTCTTCAACATTTAATCCGGGTTTACTTGATCCATGAGTAGACTATGAAAACAAATCATTATTTGAGCACGACCATGCATTTTATAGTCTCACTCAATCAAGAGGCCAATAATATCTCTCCTAATTATAGGAGGGTTAAATCCTTTATCTATCATTCATATTTCTCATACGACTCATGATATACCCGATGTCCACTTTTATCATTACCCGGTCAAAGGTAACTTTTAATGTAGTCAAAGTATATTAATCCTCGTATAGAAATATAATGATCTCAAGTCAGAGGATCATTACACCATTATCACTGTGAGTCTTTCTTATGACTTTATTAAACATGAAGAATCTCACTGTGGGTCTGTCCAGTACCATGTACTCCTGCATGTACCTATGTGTTGACTTTAGTATCCCCATACTTATAACCAATGAGATGTGGTTATCAGTCAAACAACATACTAGTCTATTCATGTATTATTATTGTCCTATAATAATAATACTCGACTAGGGACATTTAAGAATATGATCTATTATATAATCTCAAGTTCAAGTCATGTACTAAACTATACAATGTGTATCATGATTCTAAGGACATTTATTATGCTAACAAATATATCATAGTATTTAAAGTCATAATAAATACGTTTATTGAATAATCAAATGACATAAAGGTCTATTAAAAGAAACATTGTATTGCCTCTAGGGCACCTATACTAACAAATTCCGCTGCGTTTTCATGCCCGAAACCCTTCAATGGCATCAGAGCGACGTGTATAATGGGATGATTTGGTTATGTGTTTAACAGTTTTTCGATGTATGTAAACATATATATGATATGCCATGACTATATATTGATATATATGTTTTATATGATTTTGAATATATGATATTCATGTGTTGTATAATAATGGGATGATTGTGTGTATTGCTGTATGTATATGATACATGTTTGTTCTTGTTATGGAAATCGTATTCGATACGAATTCTGAAACGGCTTCGGTAGATTTTCTGAAATCTGTGTCCAGCGTCCTATTTTCGCAAACGATATGTTTTTTCTGACTGGAATCGTGTCACTGAGCAATACTGACATAGGAAGCTTCGCGTCTGTAAGCCGTTTGACGACGTTACAGGCCCCAAAACGGCGATTTATTATTTTCTGAAATTTATTTGATTTTCTGAAATTTCGAAATTTATTATATATGATTATATGATATGTTTATATAATCTGAGATATATTACATGTGTTATGTGATAACATGGTGGATGGTTATGGCCTAAAGACCCATAGGATAGTGATTTTGTTTTATGGTTTTGATTTCTAAATACGACTTGCATATCGTTTATTCATTGTAATTGTTAATCTCGAATGTAACTCGAGTTCTTCTTGTAATTTCATTAGAATAGATTTATTTATTATTCAATGTAATTGTTCAATGGAGACTTGGAAGCAAGGAAGCTAGGAGGCAATCCAGATGATGGAGCAATGAAGAAGATAAAGACATGTAATAGTGTAGTATTTGAAACCACCATAGATTGACCTTGATAATTCCATTAGCTTGGAAATATCACATAGGATGGGGCCATAACCAAACATGTTTAATTTATGCACAATACATATATGTATATGAATGCATGTGTAGATATGTATGTATTGGAATGATGTATGTATTAGATACGACACCCATGCCATGTCTGCTTAAGAAAGATAAAATCTGTAACATATTCAAGAATGAATGTGTAGATATTCAAGATTTTAAAATTAACAAATGATCATGAGATTCTTGTGTTTATGAAATATGGATTTTTAAAACACGGAATTAAATATTGATTTTTGATATCTATAACTGGGATTTTCTGATAAAAACGGATATGCGTATTCGTAAGGCTGATGGGTTTTAAGTGTGACCACTGGTATCCTCCATCTACCTGGGAAATGAACAATTTAAGATGTCAATTTGAAATATTTGGTTCAAGGAAAAATTGAGGATCTCTTTATGATGTGATCATGATCGTTATAAATTTTCTAAACCCCTTAACAAAATATTAAGTTTTACTCGGATGCTTTCCAATGAATGAACACTCATCGAATCCTAGATCGATTAGGGGAAGGACTGTCAGTGGCAGGGGACTCCTATCTATCGTGGTGAGATGCGACGAATATAAATGGTTATATTCGCCCGATGTATCGTTGGGTCTAACTTAACTGAGTCGTCATAATAAGGTGAAAATAAACGGTTAAATTCAACCATTATGAACTTAGAAGCATAGAGTTTGGTTAAAAGTCTATTAGATAGATAAGATCAATCGTTGTTCACCAAACTATCCAAGAATTATATATGATATAATTGACAACTGTTGTCTACCTAAATAATCATTTTCTAAGGACTTCCAGTGGTTGAGTTAGGACATGACGAAATATGGATCTTGGCTCACTAGAAAGAATTATGGGATATACTTTCCAAATTAATAGTAAGGGCTATTAATTTGATAAAAATAGTGGGAGATATATTATGAATATATCATAATCATTTTAACATAATAAATAACTCAGACAATCTAATATTTATTTTATGCATTTTAAACATTGTAGATATTAAAATGGCAAACAATACAAATACTTTCTCCGTACGAGCAACCCTTGAGAAGGACAAGCTGACAGGAACTAACTTCCTAGATTGGTATAGGAATTTGAGGATTGTCCTCAGGCAAGAGCGTAAGCTCCATGTCATTGAAATTCCTTCACCTGCTCCTCCTGCTGAGAATGCAACTCGCGTTCAGCAAAATGCTTATCAGAAGCATATTGATGATGTGAATGATATTGCATGTCTCATGCTGGCAACCATGAGTGTTGAGCTTCAAAAATAACATGAGCATATGGATGCTTATGAGATGATTGAACACCTGCAAAGAATGTTTGAGGGACAAGCTCGTCAAGAAAGGTTCGACACGAGCAAAGCACTGTATGCTTGCAAACAGGGAGAGCGTGAACCTGTTGAACCACATGTTCTGAAGATGATAGGTTATATTGAGTATCTTGATACTTTGGGTTTCCCGATTGGTTTGGAAGCTCAGATTGATTTAATCTTGCAATCTTTGAACCGCAACTATACTCATTTTGTTATGAACTACAATATGAATGAGATAGACAAAACACCCACTGAATTGTTGGCCATGTTACGAACTGCTGAAACCAACATGAAAAGGCTGAACCTGCTGCCATGTTGATGGTAGATAACAAAGGTAAGGCTAATAGGAAAGGCAAATGGAAGGGAAAGAAGAAGATTGGATCTGCTTCTGGTCCCAAGCCAAAGGCTAATCCCAAACAGGCTTTAAAGCCTAAGGGTGTTGTTGCAAAGGGTGATTGTCACTACTATGGTAAACCAGTTCATTGGAAGAGAAACTTTCATGCTTATTTGGAGGATCTGAAGAAGAAATAGGCTGGTCAAGCTTCTGATTCAGGTATTTATGTTATAGAGGTCAATTTGTCAACTTCTACATCATGGATATTGGATACTGGATGTGGTTTTCACATTTGTATAAATGTACATGAACTACAAAGGAGTAGGACTTTGGCTAAAGGAGAGGTCGACCTACGAGTTGGCAATGGAGCAAAGGTTGCTGTTTTAGCTGTAGGGACTTATTATTTATCATTGCCCACTGGGCTTATTTTAGAACTTGAGAACTGTTTTTACGTGCCTGCAATTTGCAGAAACATTATTTCGGTTTCTTGTTTAGACAAGAAAGGTTTTGCATTTTTAATTCAGAACAATAGTTGTTCCTTTTCTTTGAATAATGTTACCTATTGGGTTGCACGTTTATTTAACAGTTTAAATGTTCTTGATTTAGACACTCCTATCTATAATGTGAATAACAAACGTCTTAAAATAAATGACTCAAATCAAACATACCTCTGGCACTGTTGTTTAGGCCATATAAATGAGAAGCGCATTTCCAAGTTACATATGGATGGATACTTGGATAAGTTTGACTTTGAATCATACGAAGCATGCGAACCTTGTCTCATTGGAAAAATGACTAAATCTCCTTTTTACTGGACAAGGTGAAAGGGCCACTGAACGATTAGAACTTATACATAGTGATGTATGTGGTCCTATGCGTACTATGACAAGAGGTGGCTTTTACTACTTTATCACGTTTACTGATAATTTCAGTAGATATCTGTATCTTATGAAGAACAAATCCGATTCTTTTGAAAAGTTCAAAGAAACAAAGCTGAAGTAGAAAAGCAAACTGGCGGAAGTATTAAGACTCTACGATCTGATCGTGGAGGTGAATACTTAAGCCATGAATTTAAGAGTTTATTAAAAGAGTGTGGTATTGTATCACAACTCACTCCTCCCGGAACAACACAATGGAATGGAGTTTCTGAAATGAGGAATCGTACTTTGTTGGACATGGTACGATCGATGATGAGTCATGCAGATCTTCCAATTAGTTTCTGGGGCTACGCCCTGGAGACGGCTGCTTATACACTTAACCGAGTTCCTACTAAAACGGTTCAGAAGACTCCATATGAGATATGGACTAAGAAACGTCATAGCATGTCATTTATGAAAATATGGGGATGTGAAGCGTTTGTGAAACGTTTAACTTCTGACAAGCTAGGACCTAAATTAGAAAAATATAATTTTGTGGGATACCCAATTGAAACAAAGGGTTATTCATTTTATAATCCTTCCGAGAACAAAGTGTTTGTTGCTCGAACTACAGTTTTTCTTGAAAGAGAAATGCTTTCGAAGAAAAAACAGTGGGAGGATAATAGATCTCGATGAAGTTCGAGGCCCACAAGATAACATTGAACCAATGGAGGAACTTGAGCAGGATGTACAAGACCACAACACTACTCAAGAAACATAGGTTATTCGTAGGTCTAGTAGGATTCGCCATGAGCCTGAGAGATATTATGGATTTCTCTTAACCCAAGATGATGATGTGATGCTTATCGACGAAGATGAGCCTCTCACCTACTAAGATGCTATGAACACTCCAGAATCCAAGAGATGGCTGGATGCCATGAAATCTGAGATGGAATCCATGTATACTAATCAAGTATGGACTTTGGTTGATCCACCTAAAGGGGTAAAACCTATAGGGTGCAAGTGGGTTTTCAAGAAGAAGACCGACATAGATGGTAATGTACATACCTATAAGGCACGATTGGTGGCAAAAGGTTTCAAGAAAATTCAAGGTATTGACTATGATGAGACTTTTTCACCAGTAGCTATGGTCAAGTCCATCAGGATTTTGCTTGCTATAGCTGCTTACTATGATTATGAAATCTGACAGATGGATGTCAAAACCGCTTTCTTAAATGGGAGCCTTGAAGAAGATATGGATGTGTATATGACACAGCCTGAAGGTTTTGTTGATCCAAAGAATGCTGTAAAGGTATGTAAGCTGCGTCGATCCATTTATGGATTGAAACAAGCCTCAAGGAGATGGAACATTCGTTTTGATGAAACTGTCAAAGAGTTTGGGTTTATTCAAAATGAAGATGAACCATGTGTTTACAAGAAGGTAAGTGGGAGCAATGTGGCATTCCTATAATTATATGTTGATGATATATTAATAATAGAGAATGACATTCCTTCTTTACAGGCTGTTAAGACTTGGTTGAGTAAGAATTTCTCAATGAAAGACTTAGGCGAAGCGACCTATATTTTAGGTATCAAGATCTATAGAGATAGATCAAGAAGAATGATCGGCCTAAGTCAGAGTAGATACTAGTCTAATCCAGGTGAAGGTCACTGGACAACAGTCAAGAATATTCTTAAGTACTTGAAGAGGACTAAAGATTAATTCTTGGTATATGGAGGAGAAGATAAGCTGGTTGTAAAAGGTTACACCGATGCTAGTTTCTAGACAGACAAGGATGATTCGATTTCTCAGTCTGGATTTGTGTTTTGTCTAAATGGAGATATTGTATGCTGGAATGGTTCACAGTAGAGACAGTTGTTGATTCTACAATAGAGCCTGAGTATATTGATGCTTATGAAGCAGCCAATGAGATTGTTTGGGGATGTACTTAGGAGATATCACCTAATTAATGAGATTAATGGTCAAGGAGATATACATATATGTAAAGTGCATACTAATAAGAATAATGCAGACCCACTGACTAAGGCTTTGTCGCAGCAGAAGCACGAAGGTCATACTAGTTCCATGGGTATTAGATACATGAGAGATTGGCTCTAGTACAAGTGGGAGATTGTTAGTATTGGTGTCCTAGAGACAATACTTTCAATGTTTTATTGAAAACAATTAAGGATTATGTTTTATGTGATTATTTAATTAATATTTATTATGTCTTTATTTACTGCGTCATAAATTGAAAGAATAATAAATGTCCTTGGAATATTAATACGTAATATATATCTTTAAGTATGTGACTTAAAAATGAGATTATATGAATAGTATTTTATTCCTAAAATTCCCTAGTCAAGTATTATTATTTAAGGACAGTAATAATGCAATAAGACTAGTATGTTTGTTGACAGATGACCACATCTCATTGGTCATAGGTATGACGATACTAAAGTCAAGAACATAAGTGTATGTATCAATACATGACACTGGAAAGACCCGCCGTGAGATTCTACATGTTAATAAGTGTCATAAGAAATCTCACAGTGATAATGATGTAATGATCCTCTGACTTGAAATCATTATATTTCTATACGAGAATTAATATACTTTGATTACACTCAAAGTTACCTTTAACCGGGTAATGATAAAGGTGTACATTGGGTATGCTATGAATCGTATGAGGAATATGAATGATAGATATAGGATTTAACCCTCCAATTCTAGGAGTGATATTATTGGCCTCTTAATTGAGTGAGACTATGAAATGCATGGCCATGCTCAAATATTGATTTGTTTAAATAGTCTACTCATTGATCAAGGAAACCAAGATTAAACGTTGAAGAGGATGACACTATACATGCCTCGAGTTTTATCTATAATATAAGGTTAAAGAGATTATATTACATTGCACATTATTCACGAAAGGTTTAATTAAATCACCAATTATTATTGTTACTTGGGTAGCAATGATGTATTACTAGATGCCGCTCATTGTTTATAATTTTATTATTAGATAATAAAATTATTGCCAACGTAATAATAACCTAAAGGGTCACACACAAAGAACGTCAAAACGGAGGTTTATTTAAATTACGAATTTAAATATATTATTGTTTATTCGAATTTAATTATTAAATTAATTAAGTGGGACTTGATTAATTATATTAGAATTCGGATTTAATAAGTATTATTATTATTCGAATTTAATTATTGAATTAATTAAGTGGGACTTGATTAATTATATTAGAATTCAGATTTAATAATAATAATAACCCAAAGTCATAATGGGTTTTCGAAACCACATGGATTAGGGTTAGGCCCAAAATCTCTCTCTCCCCTATATATACATAATGATGTATAGTATTAGGGTTTAATCATCAAATTTTGTTTTAGAGAAAAACCCTAACTACTCAACATCAAGAGAGGCTAGAGAAAGAGAGAAAGAGAAAGAGACAAATAATTCGGCTAGTACCGACTCCGGTGATCGTAGGACGATTGGGCGTTCGTGTGGACTTTTTTAGAGAGCAAATCTTTGCAACAAAGGACTGCTGTGATTCATCTTTCTGGACCTCCATTAAACAGCATACGAAAGCTTTGTTAAGGTACAGACTTCTTCACCAAAATCATCCAACGTTATACATGGATCCTGCGATTGGGTTTCGATTTTTTTTATTGTTTTTACGTTAATTCCGCTGCGTTTTCATGCCCGAAACCCTTCAAAAGATGCACAAGAAACTCTAAGTTTTGAGAATGAACTCCAGAAAATAAACTCTGTTCAACTAAACTCTGGTGAGGTAATCTCTGATTCTTTAAACTCTGATTCAGAATTGATTAAAATAGAAATTGAAGATTCTGCACATGTTGAGGGGGAGCAACATCAATCAAGTACTAACATTGGAGATCAAAATACAGTAATTGAAATATCAGAGTCTGACCAAACTCTAAACAACACAAACTCTCAAACCCTAAACTCTGATCATTCAAACTCTGAGACCACAAAGTCTGAGACCTCAATCTCTGATAACTCAAACTCTGAGTACCTAAACTCTGAGTCATCAAACACTGATGGACGCACATCTTCAGGGGGAGGATCAGCATTTACAGAAGGATCATTCTATGAAGGCACAGATCATGGGGGAGCATCGAGTTCAAGGAACTTTCCACATCCAAGGAAATGGACCAAAGATCACACACCTGATTTAATTATAGGTGATCTAGAAAGTGGAATAAAAACAAGAAAAGCTACTCAGAATGAATGTCTATTTCATAGTTTTCTTTCACAAATAGAACCAAAGAAGGTTGAAGATGCTTTGACGGATGCAGATTGGATTACTGCAATGCAGGAAGAATTGAATGAGTTTGAAAGGAATGAAGTTTGGACCTTAGTTCCAAGGCCAAAGAATAGATCTATTGTTGGCACAAAATGGGTATTCAGGAACAAGACAGACTCTGATGGAATAATTACAAGAAACAAAGCAAGACTGGTAGCCAAAGGTTATTCTCAACAGGAAGGGATTGATTATGATGAAACCTATGCACCTGTAGCAAGACTTGAGGCAATCAGAATTTTTCTTGCTTATGCTGCTCATAAGAAATTCAAGGTCTACCAGATGGATGTTAAAAGTGCATTTTTAAATGGTGAACTTGAAGAAGAAGTCTATGTTGAACAACCACCTGGCTTTGTCAATCCAAAATATTCAAATCATGTCTACAGACTGGATAAAGCTCTATATAGACTAAAGCAAGCACCAAGGGCCTGGTATGAAACTCTGGCTCTATTCTTACTTGAAAATGGTTTCACTAGAGGAACAATTGATAAAATCTTGTTTTATAGAACTCAAGGTAAGGATTTATTATTAGTTCAAATATATGTTGATGATATTATATTTGGTTCCACTAATGAGAAACTCTGTGAAAGATTTTCAAAGCTAATGCAGTCCAGGTATCAAATGAGTATGATGGGAGAATTGAGTTATTTTCTAGGTTTACAAGTGAAACAGACTGAAGAAGGTATTTTCATTAATCAGTCTAAATACACAAAGAATCTACTCACTAAATTTCAAATGCAAGATTCTGCATCTGCTACAACTCCCATGGCTACTGCAACAAAACTTGATCAAGACACTGGAGAACCTGTTGATATTACAGCATACAGAGGAATGATTGGTTCTCTACTTTATTTGACTGCAAGTAGACCAGACATCATGTTTGCCACATGTCTGTGTGCTAGATTTCAAGCAAATCCAAGAGCACCTCATTTGATTGCTGTGAAAAGGATTTTCAGATATTTCAAGGGCACTGCTTATATTGGCTTATGGTATCCTAGGGAGTCTGATTTCAAATTGAGAGGCTATTCAGATGCTGACTTTGCAGGATGCAAGATTGACAGGAAAAGCACAAGTGGTAGTTGTCAATTTTTAGGTGGAAGACTTGTGTCATGGCAAAGCAAAAAGCAGAAATCAATTTCAACATCAACTGCAGAGGCTGAATATATAGCTGCTGGAAGCTGCTGTGCACAGATCTTATGGATGAGAAATCAATTGTTAGACTATGGTTTGAAATTTTCAAAAATTTCTATTTATTGTGATAACCAAAGTGCTATTGCAATGACAGGAAATCCAGTCCAGCATTCTCTGACAAAACACATCAGTATCAGATATCACTTCATAAGGGAACATGTGGAGGAAGGCACAATTGAATTACATTTTGTTCCTACAGATCAACAATTATCAGATATATTCACCAAGCCCTTGCCTGAAGCAACATTTAACAGACTGGTTTCTGAATTAGGGATGGTGACAAGTGGCTCAACTTAGCAAGTTTCAGACACTCAGAGTATAGGTCAGAGTATGGGGTAAACTCTGATGAAAATGGAACAAACTCTGATCATTGAAGCATCTAATCTCTGATCACAAGTTATCAGTGTTTATGGTAAACTCTGTAAGAGTATGCGGTAAACTCTGACAGTACATACTAAACTCTGACTCATATAAACTCTGATCTGTAAACTCTGATTAAGTGGTAAACTCTAAGATCATATTTATGACATCATATTTCATTTTGTAACATCATAATTATTAATCTCTGACTGGACTTGTAATAAGGTGCGTGTATCTCACGAATGACGGTTCCTATTATTACACAACACACACACACACTTGCTGTATTTTGATACTTGGTCTACTCATTACTGCTCAAATTATTTCTTGCCACGTGTCCCACTAAAGGGTATATGCAATTGAGAGGGAATAGTTTAATTCATTTTGTTTCCCTGTGAATTATTCATTTACATCGTTTATTCTATCTTTCTCTCTCGTCTTATCAAACCCTAATTGTTATTCACACATCATATCTCAAAACTTCAATGGCGTCTAAGGGTATTACTTTTTAGACCTATTCTTTTACTGCAACAAACTACATCTCTCTTCTATCTAAGGATGAAGCACCTCAGAATTTTCATGTGATTCAGGATTTTCTACAGAACAGTTATATTGGGTACGCACTTCAGGAATCCACGAACTTCTCCGCTCAATCTCTGCTCAAAATTTGGTCAACTACAAATTTTAATAATGCTAATGATAATAAGGAGCCAATAATAACATTTCAATGCAATGGCAAGTATTCCATTACTCTTGTTGTGGTAAGACAAGCTCTTCATCTTCCAGAAGTGGCTGAGTATGATGATTTTGTTGGAGATGATCAAATCAAGGAATTTTTCAAAGCAATAGGCTATGGAGGTAGCCTATCTAAATTGGGAAGTTTAACAAGACCACATTTAAGAAGAGAATGAAGTTTCTTCTTCGACTGCATTACAAGGGCTTTCACTGCCAAATGCACCAATTTTGATGCCATTCCGCAGATGTCTCAACAGATTGGGTATTCTCTGACCCATAATCTCAATTTCAATTTTCCTTGTTTAATAATTAGGCAGTTGGCTAGCAAGATAAATGATGATGTTCACACTGTATACTTTGCTAGATTTCTTCAGTTAATTTTTAATTATTTGTTGCCTAATGTAAGTCTTGAGAATGATCAGAGTTTAGCCAGTTTTTGTATGAATAAATGAATTTTTGCTGACCTAGCTAGGAAGGATGCTAAGAAAGGTAATCTCTCTCCTCTCTTTTATCCCACATGGGTCAGGCTTATCTTAAATCAGAGAATGCCTACCATGTATGGCAGGGATTTTCTCTCAGTGGCTATGAATCAGAGTTTAGCACCCTCTGATTCAAACCCAAGTCACCCTCCAAACACTGACACCCAAACACCTTTGCCAACCTCTACAGTCTCTCAAAAGACTGTAGTTGCAAAACACACCTCTCAAAAGGGCCCAAGCACACGGAAAGGGAATTCAGTGACAGAATCTTCTCTCAAAAAGAGAAAGTTAATTGATGAAGATACAGATTCTGATGAAGGGTTCATTTTTGCTAAGAGAACGACAGTTGAACAAGTTTCTCAGACTTCTCCTCAGAAAGAAATAGTTCTTCCAATTCTTGAGAAGAAGAAGAAAATGAGAAGATTGGTCAAGGCAATAAACTCTGAAGCTGCATATGTTGAAGAACTAAACTCTGATACAGTCATAAACTCTGACGCGATAAACTCTGATGATTGGATAAAATCTAGTGAAACTACTCCAGTTCAAATATCAGATTCTCCAACAACCTCTCCTAAGCAAATTATAAAGGAGATGTCTTATGACAGAGTTAGGGAGCTGGCTGAACAAGTCGGAAAAGAAATGGAGGCAACCAAATCAAAATCAACTTCAGCCTCTCCAAGTTCCAAACTCTTTTCTAGAAGAAAGAAGAAGTCTGTCTCTTTTGGCCAGGACACACAAGAACCTACTTCTCAATGTGAGGTAGCAGTCATTGAAGGGCCAGACACACAAGAACCTGTTGTTCAAAGTTCAACAGAAGCCACAGTTCCAGCAGATGAAGCTAGCAATGATCAGGAGTACAACCCACAAGAACCTTCTGCTCCAAGGGTTGAAGAAGTTGTTAATGCTCCAGTCACATAAGAACCATCCAATCAAAGTTTGGATGCAGGCACCCACACAATTATAGCAGATATTGCTGTTGCTGATGCTGAAGGCCAATCTCTGGCAAAGTCAAGCCCACAAAAACCTTTACCTCAAAGTGGTGAAGCAGCTGCTGATCTGACTCAGGTCCCACAAGAACCAATCATTCATTTTATGATTGCAGACCAAGATTCTCCCATTCAACAGACAAATTGTGATGAAGTTCCAAAGGCAAACTCTGATGCTCTTTGTGAGAAATCAATTTCTACACTACCTATGGAGACTCCAACTACAAATGCTCAAGGTATAAACTCTGACTTTACTTCAGAATTTACATTCTCTGGTTGTAGCAGTTCAGAATTTATATTTCCTACGTTTCCTGCTGGGATGATCATGGATAGTCCTGAAAAGGATAACCCTATTCATGTGACTACAAATCTCTCTTCTCAGCCACCTCTTATTTCTGTAGGACATTGTGTGTTGAGCCTTTTCAGTGAGTCTGAGGTAAAATATGTGAAAAACAGAATACATGAGAGGCAGACACAGGATCTGGCAAAAGGAGAGGTAGAATTGAGAAAGAAGTTAGTTACTTCTAGTGAGCAACATCTAACTCTTAAAAGTTATGATATGTGTGTTGTGAGAAGTAATGAGATTACTTTAAAAAATCGGAGTGATTTAGGTTGTTCTGTTACTTTTACAGGTACTCAGAGTTTACCTGTTCCTGCAAACTCTGATGTTGTGCCAAACACTGATGAATTTTCAAACTCTGATGGGAAGGACATAGACTCTGATGATGTGATTTTTGCTGATGAAGAAGTCACAGATCTATCCATTCCCTACACTCAAAGATATAACACCAAGAGGTGGCCTATTAATGCACATGATGCTCATGAGAGATTAGGGATGGAGTATCCTGATTACATGGTGGTGGAAGATCTTAAAGGACGTATTGAAGCTGATCTTGATGTAGAGGGTATCAGAAGGGATTTAAATTTCCATGCAAAGTCATCTGTTGAAGATTTTCTTTCTTCTCACAGGCAATGCATTTGGGATTCTTCTTGGAAGATTCATGAGAGAGAGATTTCTTGGCCTCATGTTCTTGACTTAATCAATAAAGCTGACAAAGAAATTTCTTCTGGAGAATTGAAGACAATCTTGAAAGCCTCTACTATTATGTCCAAAGGCCTTCAACATGAAGTTACTGATCTGAAGGCATCTGTCACCAAGCATTCTGTTCTTCTCGGAACTGCTATTTCCACTTCTCAACATTCTCTGGAAGCAAAACTCCATTCTGTCTCCACTAAACAGGATGCATTGGAAGCTAAAGTGACCCATCTTTCTACTTCTGATAGTTCTATGCAGGGCATGTTACATACAATTGTCGAGCTTCTTACTGTTAAAACAGGGCATGATGTCCGAAAGGGGGAGAAGGGTTCAGCAGACAAATGCAAGGAGGATGCAATTTTAAACACTAATAAACCTGATGATGCAGATCAAGGGAGTCATAAGGAAGGGAAGCAAACTCTGAAAGCAATTTTAAACACTGACAAACCTGATGATGCAGATCAAGGGAGTCATAAGGAAGGGAAGCAAACTCTGAAGCCGCAAACTCTGATTGGACATATTCTGCTGACATCAAAGACTGAGATAAACTCTGATAAGCAAACTCTGATAGATGCTGATTTAGAATTAGCAAAGAAACTTGAAGATGAAGATAAGCCAGAGAAGATTGAAGAACAAAACTTGAAGGATGCTAAACTGGCAAAGAAAATGTTTGAAGAAGAACATCCAGGAATGGATCCAGTTGCAGTAGAAGCTGAATTGAAGAAATCTGGAGCTGTTAGTGCTCAAGTTCAGAAAAAGAAAAGAAGTGTAAAGAAAGGTCCAATTCAGAAAAAGACTACTGCTCAACAGAAGAAACCAGAATCCAAGCCTATTCAAATCAAACCTATTGAAACTCTCAAACCAGTTGCTCAATCAAGACCAGTTTCAGAAATTCAAACAAGATCATCTTCTAGAATTCAACCAAAAGCTCCAGCTAAGCCAAAGAAACCTCTCACTATGTCTGGAACAACTTTTCTTCCAGGTGGTTCAAGTTTTGATGATGAGGAAGAAGAACAACAACAATCTCTGATAAGAAAGAAAAGATCTGATCCTTTGTGGACAAAAACTCAAACTCTGACTCTCAATGCCAGACTTGGAAAAAATAAAGGTGGTATTGGTGATACACATGCTAAGGTCTACAGAGGTGAAGCAAACATCTTCAGAGATCCTTATTCACTGAAAGATAAACCTGAAGAAGAGCTGTCTCAAGAACATCTGGATAAATTAATCTCTGTTAATGTGGTGAAGGATATCTTTGATGGTGCTCAAGCTAAGGAGAAGCTCATTTATTTTTTAGAAGATGGGAGAGTTTTGAAGATTGCTGAAGAAAGTCTGATTGATAAAGCATCTAAAGAACTTGAACATGTTCTATATCTGCTCAATGATGAAAATGAAGCAACTTCTAGGTGGAGGAAGATTGTTGAAAGAATAATAGCTGAGAAGAAGAAGAGTGAAAGGTTATTGATGATAAACTCTGAAGAATATGAGCCTGGATACATACTTGAAGATGGAACAGAAAGAGCAATGAAAAAATGGGATGCAAAGGTCAAAATGGTGTTAGGAATTCCTACACTAATCTTAAATCCTGATGGTATGAAGACCTGTTGCATTGCCTTAGATGAAAGTATGGAGAGGTCATCAATTTATGCTCTAAGGGCTGCAATAATTCAAATAGATGATTCTTCTGAGAACATGAGGGAATTGAAGGAGAAGCTTGTTGATTTATTGAAAGATGCTGAAGAAAAGCTCCTAAGTCAATTTCTGAAAGAGGACTTCTCTTATAGAAGAATCTGAGTCTAAAAAGGGTAAACAAACTCTGATGCATTTGTCTCGTATTTCTGACATCATAAGTGAAATTTATGTTTTAATTCTTAAAGCATAAATTGGGGGAGATTGTTAGGAATGCAAACACTGATGATTGTCAGAAAATACTAAACAGAGTTTATGTTGACGTCATCAGAGTTTAAGGAAGTTGTCGGTCAGAGTTTACTCTATCAGAGAATACTCAATCAGAGTTTACTATAACAGAGAATGCTCAAATTAGAGAATGACAAACCGACAGAGTTTAGCTTCAGAGTCTACCAGAAAAGGAAACAGACAAATCAGAGTCTGATTTGGATAGTAAGAAGGAATTCAAGTGCAAGTCTAATTACCTTATTAAAGCTATTCTTATCATAATCTGTTTTGTAATTGTATTTGTAGCTGTGTCTATATAAACACAGAGATAGGTTATAATTCAATGTCGAATTCATTAAGCAATAGTTATATAACCTAGCAGCTCTTAAGAACATTATTTCTTGAGAGAGTTTTGTATTCAAGATCATTAATAATACAAAACAGTATTTCATTCTATATACTTGTGTTCATAATCGATTTACAGGCACTATTACATTCAACCCCCTTCTGTAATAGATTGATTATTCTGGGAAACAACAGACCTCTTCCTTAGTCACCTATACACCTTAAATAAAATTTTCAGTTCGAATTAAAGAGTTTAACTAGGTGAAACATTGCTCCAAATTTCAGTGTTTAGTCAAATTCGGAGGTTATATACAAGCTACACTAAAACTTCCATAACTCCTAGCTCGTAAATCCGATCAACGTAAAATTAGCGCCCAAATAAACTAGAAAACATAAGGAACAATTTTGTCACATAACCACTGCATAAAACAGTGCTCAAACATCCCAGTTTATTCGGCAAAACAGGACAGTTGCTAGCATAACCAAAATTATAGTTGTAAGGAAAGAGTTTATACCTCTTTAGCAAAACCCACCAAGAATCAAGCAAAGAATCATTCTCCCCCTCCTCTTCTCTTCTTACATCAGCTGAAATGGAAGTGGGAAGTAGCTTGCTTACATCCCTTCTCCTCTTCCTCTTCCTCTTCTCTCTTTCTCTCTTCTCTCTTCTCTCTCTTTTCTCTCTTCTCTCTTCTCTTTTCTCTCTTCTCTCTTCTCTTTTCTTACATGGCTGATTTCTTTTGTTTCTTTGTTCAGTGGAAAACAAACGAGATGTGTATGCTTTAGGTGGGGAAATGAGTGATGTGGTTGCTTTACAGCCACATAAAAAAAAGACTAGCTTTACTCCTCGTTTTTGCTACTACACTCGGCTAAATCATCTTTTGAGCTAAACATTCTAATTTGAAAAAAATAAATTTCTCACATAATTAAATAATAGAATACTTTTGAAGATTTATGAAAAAAGAATTAGAATTAAATCTAATTTTTCCAAATTAATATGCATTTTACAAATTATTAAATCTTTTAATGATTGTGAGAATAAAACTCATTTTAAAAATAAATAAGAATGAGAATAAAATATTCCTAGAATGAAATCATATTTATAAATATGTAATCTCATTCTTAAAAATATCTCAAAACTTTTATAAGCGAGATTCAAAATTAATTGATTTCCCCCCTTGATTTGAATAAAAATATATATATTTTATCCAACCACCATTTAATAAAATTCAAATCTCCATCTCTACAAATTTTTATAAATCCTCAAATACTTACATAAATATTTTTCACCATTTAAACAAATAAACTATTCACCTGAATAAAATACTGACTCGAGATATCAACTCGATCAGTAAAATTTTTAAAACAAATCCAATTCCTCTGAATCGGGAATTAACTAAATAAATAACGTTGGCAATCCATCCAACTAGAATATAAAAAAAAAATCCTCCAACATTTCAGAAAATTAATAATTATTTAAATAATAATAAATAAAATTAAATTCTGAAAAATCTGGGTTGTTATAAAGGCTTACTTGGTGAAACGGTTCAGATAGTCCCTTAAAGATTCGTTATTTCCCTGCTCTAGATTCATGAGAGAAGCTGAACTTTTTTCGTGCACTCTTCCACTTATAAACTGGCTTATGAAGACCTTGCTGAGCTCTTTGAAGGACCCAATGGAGTTGGGTGGCAGCCGGCTATACCAACGTTGGGCCATGCCTCCCAGGGTTTGGGGAAACGCCCTACACTTCACAGCATCATTGATAGGTTGTAGTAACAATGCATTCGAGAAGGTCCTCACGTGATTGGTTGGATCGCCTGCTCCATCATACACTTTGATGGTGGGCATTTTGAACTTACTTGAGATGTGAGCGTTCATGATGGTTTCGGTAAAAGACTGCGTGGGATCGTCAGTATCTCCGAGAGTCAATAATTTAGCGGGGTCAGCCATAGTAATTTCCGTTCTTCTCCCTCGTGGGGTTTCATCCAGTTCTATGACGTCGGGGGCTTCATACCTCGAGGCTGTCCTTCTATCCTGCCGATCCAAGCTTTTCTTTAGTTCTTTGAGTTCAGCCTCGTAGGAAGCAATTTTCTGTTCTAGTGTCCTACGGGACTGTAAACGCCGGTTTCCTGCGGGCTCTTTACCAGGCCTTCTTCTCCTGAGATTGATATCAATGCCTTCTGAGCTTTCATCATCAGTTGAGTATGGTCCTGAGAAATCATGGACATCTTTTCTACGCCCATAGTTATGTGGTTCCAACCCTCTGATGTAAGGAGGGGGATAGGCTTAGGAGATTCCAAGTCTTGTTTGGGCAACAGTGCTCTGGGGATAACAATAGTGGAAATTTATGCGTGAGGAGTAGTAGTCATAAAAGGAGTTTGAGTTACCTGAGATAATGGGTTGGATCAATGGATAATTTCCTCAGGATTGGTGGAGTGGACGATCTCACTAAACGGACCAAGCCTTTGGTTGTTTGGCCCTTCAGTTCCAGCGGGAATAGTGATGGTAGCGGAGACCTCGGTAGTTTGAGTTTCATCATGAGGGATGATAGCAGTAGGATCGCTTGTGGTGAGGACGATGTCTCTGTCACTTCGTCGTGTTCTTGCCATGGTTGATGTCTTCTTCTCACAGACGGCGCCAAATGTTATGGATTAAAAACTAGGGTGCAGTTAATGCGATGTATGTCGGAGCTTAACGAGCTTTAATGGCTGAGCTTGTGTTTCGTTGCTTGGTTCTACCCACACAAGGTGCCTACGTATCTCTGTTGTGTTTAGAAAATCAAGCCAAAAAACGTAGTTCTAAGAATGAGGCGTTAGACCCTTTATATAGACGTAGAGAGTCTAAGAATTAGAGTAGGTTTAGGAACTTTGGTGGGCAGGCCACCTCCTAGAAGGATTCTGTATTCTTCTTGTCATAGAAGTAGTTTCCAAGCAGGAATAGGTTTCTTTGTTGATTGCGGTGTCTTGGAAACTACCCCTTGGAGTAGTTTCCATGTATTTAGACATAATTAATTAGCTGTATATTTAGTCAATCAATTAATTACGAATTTATTTACTAATTAGGGTTTCAAGCCTCATTAATCGGGTCTCCCTTTTGGACCAGACTAGGTCTAATTAATTTCATATTAATTGTGTCTTTAGGGCTTACTTTCAGCCCATATCATTACATTAATTAAATTCCTTTATTTTTTATAAATTATATATAAATTTATTAATGCTCAAATTTCTTAAATTTTTTTTTAAATTATCTAAATTTCTTTATTTTTTATAATCTTACCCGTGTGCGAAACACAGGCAAATTCCCTAATTTACCTAATAAGGATATAAGTTATTTTAATACAAAAATTGAGTGACAATTTTGAAAAAATTATGTACACCCACCGTGTATTTACAAAAATAACCCCAACGGTATATTCTATTTTTTTTTATAACATTAGGTAATTGGCCATCAAGCTCTAAAAAATATAATATATAGTGTATGTATAAATTAAACTTCAAAAACCAGCTGTGCCTATGGTTCCATGAATCCGAGAACGACCCTCAGCGGTGCACTTTACCTTCAAACATGTCAATTTATTACATAAAGTCCCCAGCATAAAAGATGATTTCATGATGGTGAGGTCGCAGATGAATCTACTAGATACCTACTAGCTGTTAGAGAGAGTCAAAATTGTCAACGTGCCATGTCAGCAACCACAAGTTTCACTGCTTCCAGGAACGCAGTCTCGTTCCATTCACCTCTCTAATCACAAAAGAAAAACAGAGAACATATAATGATTTACATCTACATGCATGCATTTGCCAAAAAAGTTAATATTAATTATTAAAGTACTTTATCAAAGCAAAGTCTTCATATCATGCATTTAATTTTAGGGTTTTGGTTCTCAACATTCGATTTGACCAACCATCTATTCGCGTATATTTTCAGCTATCTGCATTTTTTTCTGTGTATAGAAAAAAACCCTAACTAGTCCTGCAAAGGTGCGGATAGATGACGTGGTCCCCTCGATTCAATAAAAGTTTCATATCCGCAGAAAATTATAGTAGATAGATATTTGAGATAATCGATTGTCAAGGATCAGGACCCTTGATTCTATGTTCTACTGTATGATTTACATACCTTCTCAATCTTCAATCGGAATACTAAACGAATAAGTGAAGCTTTATCCACCATTGGCATATCAGCTTGTAGAGATGATAAGCTTACATATTTTAGTTGTTTCAAGAAGTTTAGAACTTCAATCGCCAAATTCAGCATACTACAATAATCTCCTCTTACCGAAACACTTAAGTTCCGTGCTTCTGATGTTGAGTCACTGCCTTTTGTAATCCGAACGTCAAGATCACTTCGATCTGTGAAGAATGGCATCGGTACATCTTGGACATTAGTACTCCTATGTACAATTTGTGCCTCCAAAATCTGGTGTTTCCTACTCAATTCCTCAAGTTCAGCTTTAAGTGACTTCAGGTACTCGGTTGTATTACTTAGTACTGATGCTTTGTCTTTCTATACACACAGTTAATCAGAATGTAAATATACCGTGATTCAGAGTTTATTATGTGGTGCATGCGCTGATGCACATGCCCCAGGGAAGTGAAATATATAAGGTATAAACTTATGAAATAGCCTCTATATATGGAAGAAATCCGAGCTGGTTGTTTTTGTGGATTAGTTGCATACCTTCGATCCAGGAGGAAGTAAGGTTCTCAATGTTCGAAAACTTTCATTTAGCCTTTCTCTCCTTTTTCGTTCAGATATCATATGATGCAGCTGACTACTCGTGGGTCTATTTGCATTTTGGATCAATTGTTCTTGAGACGCTCGCATTGAATTCACACTTGATCTGCAAAATGCTATTGCCCGTTTTAGCATATTCTGCTCGGAAATTCTGCTTGTTAGTTGGCTTGTGGTGCTTAACACTGATCTATAATGCTTGAATGCACTGGACTTTTGAAGCGGTTGATGTGAATTAGTATAAGTTGTAGAAGAAGATGAATTCCCTGCAAAAATCGCAGTGGTCATTGCAGCATCCTCTCTTCCTACCATTGTTGTTGGGAACTGATGAATGCTTCTGATTGTGGGCGGCAGAGGTTGGGCAGAAGGTGTCAAGGGAGGCTCTGGAATATTATATGAAGTGCTTGTATTATAAATAATATTGTATAGAAAATTACTAGGCATGCCCTCATGGCTATCAGTGGATAATGTTCTCAATGATGATGAAGATGAAGAATGTGGATTTTGATCATTTGGATGGGAAAATTCGACAGGATTGGCTTGTCGGAAAAAATCTTCTGGAAACAAATTTCTCATTTCCTTTTCAATATTGGCCTGCAAACTCTAACTAAGATGTCACATATATGTATAACAGTAATATTTAAGAACAAATGAAAACAAGCTACATATATAATAAACAAAGTAATGCTATGAATATCTACACACACTAGCCTGGTTTCTTACTCTAGCGTCAGACATGCCTAGCTCAATTTCTCCGGTTTTGCACCCCATATATATAGCTGTCTGGATGTAGCCAGATACAAAAAGGTAAAAATTTAAAATCATGCATGGTACAAGTGAGCGCATAAATGGTGAAGTTGAAGAATGAACTTGATTTTTGGCTGTTTAGTTACAAACCTTTATCCCAGCTTCCTGCATGTATAAATAGGAAATCTTCAAATATGTTTGCAAATTAAGCATATATAGTGTACATCATTCCAAACGTAGAAACTCATTAATTGTATATAGTATATAGATCCTGTAATTACTTGGTAGAACTGCAATTGTGTTTCCGTAGATGCTAGAGTTTGAAGATCAAATTCTTTAAACTCAATATAAGGAAGATTATTCTTGAAAGCAACTCCAGGTGCTCTTCTGAAAATTTGAAGAAAAGAGTCGGTCGAAAATTCATACATATGAAAAAAAGTTACCCATTTGAGCGAAAGAGACATGATGCATACCCATCATCAATTATGATAACTGATTTCTGGTACTCATCGAAGAGCCTCCGAGCACGTGTAACTGATCCAGACGATGAACTCGCTTGTTTGATTTCTTCATTATAGATTCCATCCACAAAGAGTAAGCAACTGACCAGAAAACCATATAAACACATCAATGAAATTATATACAGCATATAAAACATTGAAGGATAGTTATATCTTATATATATTAATGTGTATATACTTTGATGGTAAAGGCAAGTAACTCCACAGGCAGATGAAAGTGCAGCCAACTGTGTGAGAAATCTGTTGGAGAAAGGCTGCACGAGCATCTTCACTCATTTGGAAAACAGAGTCCATGTATTATTAATCTTTATAGTTCACTCTCTAATGATAATGCAATCTTTATAGACATGTATATATGTTGCGTTCAAGTATAAAAATTGACAGTCATCAAGAAAGAGTCTAACATGACTCTATAAAGAGAGGCTAGGTCTTGAAAATTTAATGAAGAGGAGAAGACTCTATCCACATCGACATATATAGTTGAGGGTGTTTGATAAGTATGATAAAATTTATGAAAGGAATCAGTAAAACCTATATAGTGTGTATGTCATATGTGTCTAATTGTGTGTATTTCTGGGTTTTGGAGAGTTTGGTAAAGTTTTAAAGTGAACAAGATAGGAGAAAGTTCCGTGGCAGTTGGGAAGTAAGGAGGAGAGGAATGTTGAGTATTTAGACAGAGAATAATGAGGAGCCAAGTTGCATAGCAGCCAGGCAAGAAGGTTTGGTCAGTAGTTAGAAAAGTAATGGTCAGAGTCAAAGGGTCAAGGGAGGAACGCAAACCAATCGGATTCTCCATGTTTTGTCAAAATATATCCTAATTAATTAGGAGAATGTATAATATTAAGGAATAAAAAATAATAAGAAAATAATAATATATAGGGAATTAGTATAATATGTCCCAAATTAACGAGGTACTTTAATATTATATCTCTTTTTATTCAATAATTATAAATACGTCATATGATTAACTTTTAACTCATATTTAATTTATATAAATATAATTAAATTATAAATATTAATAGTTTATTAAATACGACTAAAATATCCTAATACAATATATAATTAGGTTTTAAGAGATCACGTAAAATATTATGAAAAATGCTAGTTACATCAAAAATTGTCTCAAATGCTGAGTTCTCATGTGTGTAATTTTGAAGTTTTATAAAATAATATGAGACCCCGCGTACATACATATACGCACACGAATTAAAAAAGGTCATATGTCATGTCATTTCATTTGAGAAAAAAATGGAGATTATTTTTAGGGTACATAGCATTGCTCAAATATTATACTCCAAACAAGATTTGCGATTTCCTTATTACGATTTCGGTTTCACAGTCATGCACAGTGGAAAAACTAGGATTTCAAGAGAGTTGGGGACCAAAATTTTAATACAAACAAAATTTTCTTTGTTTAAAAACTAGAAAACTCATCGCGGTCTCAAAAATGAGGATGGAATCACAATTAAATCTATATTCAAGCGTTTAGGAAATTTAACCCCTATCTTGTCCCATTGTTATCTCATATTGTTATGTAGGAGGAATATGTGATAGGTTTTGTTATGAATCATGTTGTATGGTGATAACAAATTACCTAGAATTTTAATCGTGATATTAATTTTGTAAATGATCAATGGATATGTGATCTAGAAATATCCATTAACTAGGGAATTATTTATCAGTTGAATTTGTTGTTAATCAACTGATAAAATGGATTGTAATAGTGATTTAGAATTCCTTTTGTTATCAATTGATTGTAATATGTCGATGGATGTGATCATTTAATCAACTGATGTTTATTGGTTTCGATTGATAGCACATCAACGGATGTGAAGAATGGATGGTAAAATGTAAATATTTTAAGTCAGAATTTTCTCAAATGAAGTGATCAACGGATAAATGAGTCAATGGATATGGATGATTAACTGATGGATAAAAGGTCAACAAAACTCAAAACAATGGATCTCTATCAACAGATAAAAGCATCAAGACAATCAACGGATAAAAGACAATCAATGGGTGAAGGAATCGATGGATGCTCAAATATCATTTGATACAACAATGGATCAATGGATAACTTATCCATCAATGGATAAACAAAGAAGACTCAACCGATAAGTTTCACAACGTTTATTAGTTGATCAAAGTTTCCCAAAACAGTTAAAGGCAAATGAAAGGGATCTTTGCAAAAGTCTAATCAATGAAAGACATTTCTGTCAGGACTATGAAGAATTTTAAGGGAACACAGTCTTAAAGGAGAAGATCAAGACAAAGACTTCTCCAGAATAAGGCAAAGGCCTATGAAGATTGTGAAAGTAGCTACATTCTATTTTAATGTAAACGTTGTAAAATGTATTTTATGCATTTTATCAGTCGATAGAAAATAGAAATAGAAATGAGATGCTATATATAGTTTAACAATTCATTGTATCAATAATAAGAAAAGTAGAACAAGAACAACACATTAGAGATAGAAAATTATTTGTAGTGCGTTTCTTAGTTCTGTTTTAATATGTTGTAAGCAGCTTGGTTCTAAGACCAAGGTTTATTGAAAGCAAAAATATTCATTAGTGGAAAAACCAATCCACTAGTAATTTAAAAGACTTGTTTTCAAGTTTCTTTTTAATTCTTCTAGTTCTTTATTTTTTTTTAATCTTTCAAACACTCAAACATTATTATTGAACAAACTTAAATCCGCAAGAATTTGAAATAATTCTAAAATTTGTATTCAACCCCGCTTCTACAAACTTCTTTTACTTAAAGGGAAATAACAATAGGTATCAGAGCCAGGTTTCAACATACAAAAAGTTAAGATCTAAGTACATCAAGTATAGGCCAAAATGATTCAGGTGTAAAGATTTCAGTGTTGGAAAAAGATTAGTACTTTGCATAGAAAGTTAAAATGCACCTGCATCTACTTTCTCTTGACTCTTCCTATATTAATCGCATAGAAAAAGGTCATCATGTTCTCATGAAATTGGTCACAGGTGTAAACCCTGATGAAGCTCCTGCATTTGACAAACATGATCTGAAACTCATCACTGAATTCATAGAAGAGGATGAAAAGGAAGTGCTTAAGGACAAAAAGGCCATGAATATTGTTCAATGGTTTAGATAAAGATACGTTTGACAATGTAAAAAATTGCACTTCATCAAAAGAGGTATGTGATACTCTTCAAACTTTTTTTGAAGGATCTGAGAAGGCAGGAAGAACAAAAAGCAACTCCTGATTCAAAAATATGAATCTTTTCATTTCAAGAGTGATGAAACCATCAATGACACGTATAGCATATTTCAAAAGTTATTAAATGGATTAAATCTATATGGTAGGGTTTATGCAATTGAAGATACAAATCTAAAATTTCTTAGATCTCTTCCAAAAGAATGGAAACCTATGACTGTTTCTATTCGACAATCTCATGACTTCAAGGATTACAATCTTGTGAAATTTTATGGTATTCTCAAGACATATGAGTTGTAAATTTAACAAGATGAAGAGATTGAGACGAGTCAAAGAAAGGAAAAGACTGTGGCTTTGATGATCAAAGGAAATGAAGACAAAAAGGGAAACAGTGAAAGTGGTTGTGTAGATGGATCTATCATGATAGTTGGTGATGCTGTTGAAGAATCATCCAAAGGAAAGGGAAATGGAAAATGTGAAGAAAATGAAGCATGCTCTCGGGATGATTTAGATGAGATGGATGAGCACCTTGCATTTCTGTCTAGGAAATTCTCAAAGCTAAAATTCAAGAGGAATCGAAATACTCAAAGGCCTGAATCCTAGCTTAGAAATGATAACCAAAATAATAATTTGGTTGACAGATAAAAGTTCAAATGTTTTAACTGTGGATTGGCTTGTCATTTCTCCAATGAGTGCAGAAAGCCAAAGCAAGAGAAAAATGCAAAATCATATGATGGCATTGACTATAAAAAGAAGTATTTTGACCTTCTTAAACAAAAAAAGGCTTTTGTAACTGAAGAGAAAGAGTGGGCTGCTGATGATAGTGATTCTAAAGAATTCATCAATCTAGCATTAATGGCCAATCATGAAGATGAAGAGACTAGTTCATCATCAAATCAGGGACACAGGAGGAAAAATCTATAGTATCTAGACAGTGGATGTTCTAGACACATGACAAGAGATATGTCTCTGCTTAAAAAGTTTGTGGAAAAGGCTGGCCCAGGATTTTACTCTGGGATATGGCTCTATTGCAAGTGAAAATATTATCATTGAAACTGTAGCACTGGTTGATGGATTGAAGCACAATTTGCTGAGCATTAGTCAAATGTGTGATAATGGAAATGGTGTGTGGTTTTCAACTGGATCATGCATCATAGCCAATAAAGAATCTGGTGAAATTCTCTTAACTAGAGGAAGAAAAGGAAATGTATATGTGGCTGATTTCAATTCTGTGAAGGAAAATTCAATGACATGTCTACTGAGCAAAGCCAACACAGATGACAGTTGGATTTGACATAAGAAGCTAGCCCATCTAAATTTCAAAGCCATGAATCAATTGGTTAGAAAGAATTTGGTTAGAGGCATACCACAGATGGTGTTCACCAAGGATGGTTTGTGTGATTCCTGTCAAAAAGGAAAACAAAGGAAGATATCATTCAAGTCAAAGTCAGAATCATCAATTGACAGGCCTTTTGAGTTATTGCACATGGATTTATTTATCCCTGTCAACATCATGTCTATTGTCAAAAAGAAATATGCCTTAGTAATTATAGATGAATTTACAAGATACACATGGGTATATTTCTTACATTCCAAGGATGAGGTAAGCAAATTTATTATCAATCATGAAAAGAATGTTGATAATGGTACTGAATGGAAGGTTAAGAAGATAAGGAGTGATAATGGTACTGAATTTAAGAATGCAACAATGATAGAATTCTGTAAGGAAAAAAGTATCACTCATCATTTCTCAGGTCCTAGAAATCCCTAACAAAATGGAGTTGTTGAAAGAAAAAATAGAACCTTAATTGAAGCTGCTAGAACTATATTAGAAGAGACAAAACTTCCTACATATTTCTGGGTAGAAGCAATCAATATTGCTTGTTACATTTAGAATATTTCCATGGTCAATCAATCACAAGGCAAAACTCCATATCAATTGATGAAGAAAGATAAGAAGCCAACAGTAAATTTTCTTCATGTCTTTGGATGCAAATATTTTGTCCTAAGAAATCAGGAAGAAAATTTGGGAAAATTTGAAGTCAAGGCTGATGATGCAATATTTGTTGAATATGAAATAACAACTAAGGCTTATAGAGTTTACAATCTTAGATTACACATTGTTATGGAAAGAAAATTCAAGGGTGGTTTGATGAAGGATACCATGACTTTTTGCATTTTAAGAATGAATCAACTGGTAATGGTGAAGAAATTGATGATGATGTGAAAATTTTAAGAAATTAAGTATCAATAAATTCCCTATCAATTGATGTTAATACACCAATAGATAACTTATCAGTTGATGATCATCAATCGACTGATAATACATCAATTGATAATCCATTAATGGATAATAATTCTACTCAACAATCCTCAAGTAGAGTGTCCATCTCAGGGGGAGGGTTCTCAATCACATCAAAATGATCATAACAATGCTAATGATCATGAAACATCTTTCTCAAGGACAAATTTACCACCTCAAAGGAAATGGACCAAAAGTCATCCCTTTGAGTTGATTATTGAAAATGCAGAAGGTGTCAAAACAAGGAGTGCTACTCAAAATGAGTGTCTGTATAGCAGCTTATTATCTCAAGAAGAACCCAAAAGAAATGAAGATGCTCTCAAGGATCCAGATTGGGTGGCTATACAAGAGGAACTCATCAATTTGAAAGAAATAAAGTATGGAAGTTGGTGCCCAAACCAAAAGACAAATCAGTAATTAGTACAAAATAGGTATTCAGAAACAAAATAGATGAAATTGGTATTGTGACTAGAAACAAGGCAAGGCTTATTGCAAAAGGTTACTCACAAGAGGAAGAAATTGATTTCGATGAAACTTTTGCATCAGGTGCAAGATTGGAAGCAATCAGAATCTTTCTAGCCTATGCTGCACATGCAAATTTCAAAGTCTGCCAGATAGATGTGAAGAGTGCATTTTTGAATGGAGAATTAGAAGAAGAAGTCTATGTGGAACAACCTCCTGGTTTTGAAGATCCAAATTTCCCTGACTTTATCTACTATTTACTCAAAACACTCTAAGGTTTGAAACAAGCACCAAGGGTCTGGTATGACACTTTATCTCAGTTTCTCATTGAGAGTGACTTCACAAGAGGTACTGTAGGTAAAACGTTATTTCATAGAAAGGTTAATAGGTCAATTATTCTTGTTCAAATTTACGTGGATGATATCATATTTGGCTCAACTGATGAGGGACTTTGCAAAACATTTTCTAAATTAATGCAAAGAAAGTATGAAATGAACACGATGGGAGAACTTACCTACTTTCTTGGTTTGTAAGTCAAACAAGTTAAGAATTGTATTTTTATAAATCAAATTAAATACATTCATGATTTGTTGAAGAAATTTGACTTGAGTGAATGTTCTTCTGTAAAAACTCCCATGGCCACTACCACTAAACATGAATTGAATACTAAGGAAGCCAAGGTGGACATTTCAAGTTATAAAGGCATGGTAGGCTCACTTTTGTATATAGTTGCTAATAGGTCAGATATAATGTTTTCTACATACTTATGTGCTAGATTTCAGGCTGATCCTAGAGAATCTCTTTTAATGGCTATTAAGAGAATTTTTAGATATCTCAAGGGTACACCAAATTTAGGTATTTGGTATCTCAGAGATTCTGGTTTTGATCTAATTGGCTACTCAGATGCAGATTATGTAGGTTGCAAACTAGACAGGAAAAGTACAACATGCACCTGTCCATTTCTAGGAAACAAACTTGTGTCATGGTTTAGCAAGAAGCAACTCTCAGTATCAACTTCAACTGCAGAAGCTGAGTACATTACTATTGGAAGTTGTTGTGCATAAATATTGTGGATGAGGAATCAGTTATTTGAGTATGGGTTTAATATGAACAAGATTCCTATTTGCTGTAACAATTCAAGTGCCATTGTAATAACAGAGAATCCTATGCAACATTCCAGAACTAAACACATTGACATAAGGTATCATTTCATTAGGGAACATATAATGAATGGTACAATTGAATTACATTTTGTACCTAGTGAACAACAACTTGCTGACATTTTTAGCAAACCACTTGATGAATGTACCTTTAATAGATTGGTATGTGAATTAAGTATGCTCGATTTCACTTAAATTTTGAAAAATGACCAACAAGTTTTATTTATTTCTTTGAATGCAGCCATTATTTACATATATCTATTGAATCCATGTGATCAATTGATAAATGGATTAACTATCAATGGATATTTCTTAGCCATCGATGGATATATTTCATCAACTGATAAAATATATACCTATCGATGGATGTTTAACTATTATTTTTGCTTAAACAATATATTTCCCTTTTCTCTCTAAGAATCCTAAGGTGATTTTTACTCTTCTTCTTCAAGTCTCTTTCCCTAATTTCCTCAAGATGAAGACATTAGGAATATACTAGCCTCTGTTAATTATGCTAAGAATGACTGTAATTTAGGAGAGATAGTTAGAAAGAACTTAAAAAAAGAATGGAGCTATTTCTTTGATGTCATTATCAAGGTATTTTCTGGAAGGATAAACAGTTTTGATGCTATTACAACTAGTATACAATAAATTGCTTATAGTATCCTATTTGATAAATATTTTGATCTTGGCACATTGCTCCTAAATGAGTTAATTGCTAAGTTAGGCAATACAGAGTCTAGGAAAAACAACATCTATTTTGCTAGATTTATCATTTTATTCATTAACCACTCTGTTGAAGAATATGAGATCACCGAGGCCATGGAGAAAATGGAAGCATGGACTCAAAACAAAAGGGGCTTCAAGACCCTGGTGAGAATCAACTTACATCCTAAGTTATGCCTCACCTATCCCCTTTTGTACAGGTATTCCTCAAATCTCAAAATCTTTCTTTCCTTGAGGTTGAAATACCTCTTTCTTTGCCTTCTGCAATAATAAAGGGAGTTGGAAATGCCCTCATCCCTCCTACACAAGTTTCAAAACCTTTCAAATCCAAATCAAAGAAAACCACCTCAACAGTTTCCCAACAAACTATTGTTGGAAAATCCAAGAAAAGAAAAATCACTGAGGGGAGTGTGAAGGTGGTGGTTTAGGGTGAGAGAACTGGCCAACATCAAGAAAGCCAGAAGCATAAGGATGGAAAGGGTGAGAATGTCCAGCCAGCCTCCAGTCCAATCTCTCAAAAGATTGAGACTGTGATAAAGGAATTGAACACATCCCTAGTTGCACCTTCTCAATAAGGTGTAGTTATTGAAAAGAGGTATCAACCAGGACCATCTTATGGGAAAAAGGGAAACAAAGTCATTCAAGCCTTCAAAAGGAAAAATAAGGGGAATGCAGATGCACAAGGAGAACACACAATTGCAAAGTCAAAATGAAAATTTGATGGAGCCTTCAGCTTCTTATTTTGATGTGTCTCAGATAAATGCTGAGACACAGCCCTACTCTTTATCTATCATTTTTCTTTAATCTCTTTCTAAATCTATTTCTTCAGAAACCTTGATGATAGATAAAATCACTGTTTAAAATTTACCTTCTTTACAACTCAGGGTGGAGCCAACACTCTCACCTGACTAACCACATAAGGTTAACACCTTGGTTGAGCATGATAAAATTCACGATTCCTCTAAGTCAATGGATATTTCTAAATCAATTGATATTATCCAACATCCATCGACTTCTACTCATCCATCGATGGATATCCTTACCTCCATCAACGATCTTATTTCAACAGATATTCATCAATCGATGAATATTCCTTTTCTATTGATCACTACTTCATATCCATTGATTGCTACTTCAACTAATATTCCAAATAATGATTCTACTGTTGAAGTTGGCCAAAATTTATTAGGATTGAGTGGAGTGGGTGAGGTAGGTGAGAGGCAGGATTTACATATCCTGGCAAAATGAGAGTGTGTAATTGAGAGGCCATCAACTTCTTCTGAGGTGACAAAAGGAGAGGGTGTGAGGATTGAGAGATCCACCATAGTAGGTGATGCAATATGTGAGCAAAGTAAGGGAGATGTGAGATTCCAGGATGAGATCCTAATGAAAGAAAAGAGAGAAGAGAGAAAATAAAAGAGAGAAATCTTTATCCCCAATCTACGAAGTTTCATCTTCTAAAATTGAGGATTTTATAGCAGAACTCACCCAGGAGTTGGGGTTGGAGTTAGGGGGAGATGGAGAGCTTGGAGTCCCTGTAGGAGTTCCAGATGCCCTCATGATAGAGGATGCGAAGATAGATGTCAATCTAAATGCTGACACTTTTCAACATGAAGATCCTCATTATCATCATTTAGCAGCAGCCACAATCAAGAAGCTGAGTAGATTTTGGGATTATTGTAAATTGAGAAGGAGTTAAAGAGTGGGAAGAAAACTTTATCAAGGATGCTTGATGATGTCTCTCACATGAATCTTGAGGACTTTGAGTCTGAAGGTGATGATGACACATTGGATCCTGTAATGAGAGATGATGAAGTCAGTATAGCTGACACTGAGAAGAAAATCCTTACTTAGTACAGAAGGTCCATGGCTGAAGTAAACATATTCAAAGAAGAATATTTAACTTCTACAAAGATAATCTAGAAGTTCAAAATCTTCAAGTCACAAGCACAAAGAATGAGTTGAGATAGTTCAAGTATGACATTGAGAGTGCAAGGACTCACTTTGATTCAACAATGGATTCCAGCCTCAGTTTCACTCTCATGAGCAGAATTAAGCAGAGATTTGACATAGAGTTTACAACCAATGATAAGGTTGTAGAGTTGGAAAAGAGAGTTACTACTATGGAACTCAATATGAATCAGATCCTAGCCAATCAGGTTACACATGTCAAGCTTCTAAGCAGATTGTTAGACACACCTTCCTTATCCCAACCTTTGTCACATGTTGCTGATAACAAAAAGGAGGAGAAGGAAAATGCTGAATTAAGGAGGCATGTGTAGAATTAAATTCAAGCTTCTGAGGCTGTTATATCCAAGCAGGACCCATTGGCTAAAAAAGGAGAAATGTCTAGGCAAATTTTTCAGTAATTTGAAGCACTAGAAAGAAGGACCAAGGCCATAAATGAAGAAAAGAAAATTGAGATCACAATAGTTACTTCATTGCTAACAAGGTCAATTTCTGAAACTGTAATTATTGAATCTCATGAGGCTGGTGGAATAAGGATGGATGAAGAAAGCTCACAGCCTGGAGATAGTAAAGGGAAAGGTATAATGATTGAAGATGGAAAGAAAAAAAAAGGCTATCTCAGGAGGTGGTGAGAAATTATTGAACAATGCAATAGTGGTTGGTGTTAAGGACATGATAAAGTAGGAGCAGGCAGGAGAGGAACTGGCCATGATTCTTCAAAAGCAATTTGATGAAGAGAATGAAAAGATTCTTGAAGATAGAAGGAAGAAGGCTGAGAGAAAATCAAGGAAAAACCAAAGAGCAAATAGATCCTCAAAGCTTATAGGAGTAAAAAGGAAATTGAATGTTGATGAAGGTGAAATGGATGAGGAGAAACAATCAAAGGAGACTAAAATTCAAAGGACTAACAGTGATCAACCAAGAGAAGTAGAACTGTTCCAGTCAAAGACAAACAATTAAATCCCAATTAGATCACAAAGATTAATTACTACAAGAGGCCAAAGAAAGAGGGGTGTGGATCTTCTTCACCTTGAATATGAATATGGTTCACATCTTACCTTTACTTTTTCACAGGTGTTGGAATAGGACTATGGAACTCTGAGGAAATTTTATACTCTTCTCAACTGAAATTACTACTTGACTCAAGGACTAGCCAATGATATCTTACAGAGAATGACCATCATGAGATAGGCTCCAATTCAGGAAGAGAAAAAGGAAGTAATAAAAACCTAGAATCCTGAAAGAAGAAAAATTCTCCATGAACCTTTCTACATGATGCTCTACACAAATAAGGATGGCAGAGAAAGATGCATTGATATTTACAAGGAAATCAGGAAATTGCAAAACATGGAGCTGAATTACTTGGCAAGTCAATTGAACTATAATATTGAAGATGAGAAGATACTAAAGGGATCATTGTTTAGACAAATGGAGGAGAATGATAAAAAGGAGATGGCTGAGTCTAGCAGGAGGAAGAGAAGAAACTAGAAAACTCAATATCATTAAAATTCTTCTCAGAAATCACATGATACTGGTACTTCTAGTCTCATGTTTCTTTTTTTCTATCAATTTATGATTATCAATGTATTGATAAATGCTTAGGGTTTTTGTTATCACCAACCTAGATTGTTATCACCAACCTAGATTTCTTATTATTATTAATATTCATAAATAGCGATAGATTGTTAGGAATCATATTGTATGATGATAACAAATTACTTAGAATTGTAATCTTGATATTAATTTTGTAACTGATCAATGGATATGTGATCTATAAATATACATTGACTAGGGAATTTGTCAGTTGAAGTTGTTGTTAATCAACTGATAAAATAGATTGTAACCGTGATTTAGAATTCCTTTTGTTATCAATTGATTGTAATATGTCGATGGATGTGATCATTTAATCAACTGATATTTATTGGCTTCGATTGATAACTCATCAATGAATGTGAAGAATGGTTAACAAAATGTAAATATTCTAAGTCAGAATTCTCTCAAATGAAGTGATCAACGAATAAAGGATTCAATAGATATGGATGATTAACCGATGGATAAAAGGTCAACAAAAGTCAAAAAAATGGATCTCCATCAATAGATAAAAGCATCAAGGCAATGAACGTATAAAAGACAAGCAATGGATGCTCAAATATCCATTGATACATCAATTGATCAATGGATAACTTATCAATCGATGGATAAGCAAAGAAGACTCAACTGATAAGCTTCACAACATTTATCAGTTGATCAAAGTTTTTCAAAATAGTTAAATGCAAATGAAAGGGATCTTTGCAGAAGTCTAAATTAATGGAAAACAGTTCTGTTAAGACTGTGAATACTTTCAAGGGAACACAGATTTCAAGGAGAAGATCAAGACAAAGACTTGTCCAGAATAAGGCAAAGGCCTATTAAGAATGTGAAAGTAGCTACATTCTATTTTAATGTAAATATTGTAAAATATATTTTATGCATTTTGTTATTCACTGGAACAATATCGATATTTGTAGAAGGGGGGTTGAATACAAATATCTCCCCTTTTAAATATTTTTAACAGTTTGAAAGTGTTTGAAGAAATTGTAAAAGTATGAACAATTAAAACTCATATAAATATTTGAATAAACACAAGATTTTTAAAATTACTAATGGATTGATTTTTCCAACAGATTGTATTTTTGCTCAAATGATCTAGGTTAAAGAAACTTAGCTGCGATTACAAGGTTAGAGAATAGAACAACTATTTTTACATGTGCTCTTTTAAACAGTACTTCTTTAGATATTGCCTAACTTTTCTTATGTCTAATAATGCTACCACACTTGTTTATATAACACGAGTATGTTTACACTTCCTAGAAAGAATATTAAAACAATTAATCTATTTTAGGATTGTTTCTAATTTATCTTTCCTTTTTTCCTTTTTCTATATTGAGAAAGGTCTACAGTTTTGGAAAGATAGCTTCATTCTGAGTCTTCATAGTCAGAATAGACTGTCTTCTATAGGCATGCTTTATGTCTTGTCGTGCAGTCCCTATCAATTGATAATTTGTTGTTAAGCATATCAATTGATTCTTCCCTGTATCCATCAACTGATATTCTTCTTTGATTGATCTTGATATCCGTCGACTGATAATAGTTGTTGACTTATCGATTGGTAGATGTTATCAATCGATATATCAATCGATGGGTCTTCATATCAGTTGATGGTCTTCAATCTTTGACTTAACTTTTCATCAATTGATCTTCTATCCGTTGATGCCTCCATATCAATTGATCATCCTTCACTTGTACAATTTTCTTGTCTTTAAATAATTACAATTTGACAGTCTAAATTATACATCAATTGATAACCAATATCAATCAAATCTAGTATTAATCGACAAGAGTTTATTAATCGACTAAAGTCATATCAATTGAAATAGACTAAGTACACCTATGCTACCATCCATATTATCAGTTGATTAACATAAACATGTCAACTGATAATTGGTTTCCTGATCAATCGATATTTATAGTTTTCTTATCAATTGATCAGTTATAATAAAATATAATTTCACGATTCTAAAATTTAATGTTATCATCAAAGTTACATAGATTCCTAACAATCTCTCATATTTATGTTTATGACAAAAACAAGCATAAATCTATTTGATGATGGTAAAACCCCTAATACAGTTGCATTCATATAGAATCAAAAAATTAAATAGCACTTAAAATTTAGAAGTACCATTTTTATGAATTTTGCAGGCTATTTCAACCTTCCTAGGGTTCCACTCATTTCTCCATCTTCTTCATCATCTCAGCATTCTCCTTCGGTTGCCTTATGAATGATCCTCTCAATATCTGTTCATCCCTGTCTGAGTCTCCAAGTTGGCTCATTAGAAAAATAATTTTGTGATCTGTGATTTTGTCAAGATATTTACAAATATCAAAGTACTTTTTCTTTCCTTCAACATCTGTGAATATCATGACCTAAATTGGTTTCAGCACCACAGTCTTAAATTGAGACTCCCAAAGCTTCAAAGGAGGATCTAGATCAGCTTCTGTAGGCAATCTCCTTAGCTTTGTGATCTGATGTTGTAACTCTTGAGAAACATCAATGTTTAAATTGTATCTCTTATTGAGTAGAAGCAGAATTGTCCTCAATATGTTGTAACCCTGCTTAATGATCAGCCTCATTGGATAGGTTTCTTTGTGTCAATCTTCATATTCCAAAATCATACACTCCCCATGATTTGAAGTTGCTGGATGAGTTTTGCAACCTATCAATCCTTTTTCACTTATTCTTGGTACATCCTTCAGTTCATATCATTCAAGAACAATTTCTTTTGAGTCTTCTTGTTTTTCTTTTATTGAAGATTGTTCCCGTTGGGTAGATTCTTGGGGCTTGACGGTCCTTTTCTTGGCCACTTTTTTGCCTCTTTGACTTTGAGGATTGGTCTTTAATTGCATCCATTTGATTCCACTCCAGCTGCATTTGCATTGCCATTTATGCTTCTTCCTTTTCTTTCCTAGCAACATCAGCACTTCCTGAAGAAATGGCTCATTGTAGCAATTTTTATCCTAAAAATCTTTCTTTTTTCTTCTTCCCCTCATCAATCATAATGTCTTTCCCCATTTTCTTTTCTGCTAATTGAGAAAGTTTATCTTCATGAATATTTACTTCAGTTGCAGCTGCTGTTGCATTCTCATTCACAGTCTTGGGCTGTGCAATGAAATCATCCAAGCGTCCTGTTTGAGCAGCCTTTGTAACCATCTCTGTGTTTTGCTTCAATTGCTCAAATATTTTTCTTTCTCTTTCAATTATCTCCTTGGTTTCCTTTTCTCTAGATATTCATCTAGATTCCAAGACAACATCAAATTGATGTGCACATCTTTTTCTGTGTTCCAAATCATCTTTGGAGTAATTAGATGATTTGCTTCAGCTTGCTTCTGTTTGCCTGTTGCTCATACTAACCCCTGCAAACCTGCTACTGCTAGCTCCAACTCCTCCTACTCTATTCCCACCACTACCATCTTTATCCTTGTCTCTCTTATCTGTAGTCTCCCCCTTTTTGTTATCATCACAAGAGGGAGGTGGTGACATCCTCTCAAGGAACCTCTGCAGTATTTGTGAATGGAGGGCCTCTCCCTTAATGATGTCATCCATCTTGGATTCAAGAGAAGAGACCCTCTTTTCCAGGTCATTGAAGCCCTTGGCATCCTTGAGAAATTTCTATTGAATATGGAGAGTGCCATGGGGAAGTATTTCATCCAACCTTCTCTCTAGCATATCCTTGGTAGAGGAAATAGAGTCCTTGATTGAATCTAATTCCTATCTAACTCCTGTCACAGTCATCTTCTGAACCTTTAGTTGATCCCTCAAGCACTGAGCCATTTTTCTATGTGTAGGATAATAGCAAATTCCATATCCATCATAGATCTTCTATACTGAGAAAGAAGTTCTTCTTCTGTATCTGCCCAGCTGTCATCAACTTTGCTCATCCAGGGTTCTTCATCACAGTCATTGTCAATATCTCCAGGAGTCAGATGACACATATCTTCAATATTGAATATCCTCTCCTTCAAATTTCTGGTTCTCTGTTCAGTATGCTTCAATCCCAGAATTGATCCAGCAGCTCTGTTGGTTGAGGTAGCCAATCCTTGATATCTTGGATTAGGATGCACAAAATTCCTTGGATCCAACTCTCCTGCATTAACATCTTCATCATCTTCACCAACAACTTTTTCAACACCTACAGTCTCCTTGTTAACTCCAATGCTACCAGCTTCATTTACAGTAGGAATCCCCCCATCTCTTGCACTCCTTCTCCTTCAGATATTAGTTCATTTTCCAGTTCTTGTGCATATTGAAAAATCCTGAAATCACTCTCACTCATCTCTCTATTTTTCTTCAGGATCTCATTCTGGAATCTCACATCTCCCTCACTCATACCATGTGCACCTTCTATGATGGGGCCCGTAAGTGTTTCACTCTCATTCCTGGTAGAAATAGGAATGACCTCATTCTCTTCCTCTCCTTTTGCCAGGCTACAAGCCTGCCACTCACTAAACTCACTCATTCCTACAAAATTGTGTGCAACATCAATTGATTAATTATCAATTAAAATTAAAGTGTTAACGGTTGATGTGGTTTTCATATCCATCGATTGATGAATACCCATTGATTGATATTGAATATCAATCGATGTCTTATCAGTCATTGGTTGATTATCAATTGATGAGAGTACATCAATTGATGAGGTTGAAACAAGTGAAATTGAAGGGATATCATTGTTTAGAGATGAGATAATGTTTAAAATGGTTCTTGAGATGGTGTCTTGAGAATCCTGTAAAGGAGACTCAAGATGGAGTGTTGGCTTCTCCTTGAGTAATAAAAGAAGGAAATTTTGAAAATGCCTGATTATCTATACATACATGTTCTGAAAAATTTTGTTAAAGAGGAGAAATAGGGATAGAAATAGAGAGTGAATGGGGTTGCATCTCCACATTTATTGGAGATGCATTAAGCTGAGAGTATGAAGTCTCTAACACAGTTTACTATGGTTTTACAGTGTGTGATTCCCCATGTGTAAAGGTTACCTTCTTTCTCCTTCTTTCATAGGACTTAAGAGTTTTGGCTTGAGTATCCTCCTCTTTGTTCAATGCCCTTGGTTGTGGGCTCTTTTCAATATTGACACCTTGTTGATAGGGTGTCAACAGAGATGTGGTAATGTCCTTGTTGACATCCACAGCCTTTTGGAAGACTGGGGAATGGCTTGGCTTGGGATGTTCATCCTTACTAACTTTATGCTTCTGGGTTCCTTGATTTTTCCCAGTTCCCTCAACAGTAACCCTTTCAACTAGTCTATCCTCACTTGAGGTTTTTCTTTTTCTTGATTTTTCAACAACAGGTCTTTGAGAACCCGTTGAGGCTGGCTTCTTATATTTGGGTTTGGAAGTAGGATTTGAGACTTGGGTAGGAGGGTTGGGGTCATTGCTAACACCTTCCATAGCCATAGAAGGCAAAGAAATTTGAGATTAAGAAGAAGACATGTTAGAGATAAATACCTGAACAAAAGGTGGATAGATCAATTCCATATCTCTGTGAAGATTAATCCTGACCAAATATTTGAAGACTCTTTTGTTTTGGACCCAACAGTTCAGTATCTCAGTCTCCCTGGTTATTTCTATATCCTTCACAAAATGGTTAATAAACATGATAATAAATCTAGCATAGTAAATATGATTAGACCTATTAGTTTTATCACCTAATTTTGCTGCAATTTCTTTAATTACAATTGATGATAGATTATAATACTTATTAAACAGAATATTACAAGCTATTTCATGTATACTAGTTGTTATAGCATCAAAGTTACTGATCTTACCACTAAAGCATTTTACTATAGCATTAAAGAAGTAAAACCATTTTTTCCTAAGATGTTTTCTAACATGTCCTAAACTTATCTCTGATTTAGCATAATTAACAGATCTTAGCATGTTTCTAATGTCCTCATCTATAGGTGCTTTATCAGTGTTATTAGCAGGAAAATTTAAACATTCATCAATAGAAACAGTGGTTAAAGTATACTCATCTCTTTCACACATCAAAAAAATGGAAGAGTAGTCCTTGGCAACTTCTGTAGTGGCCCAGAATTCCTCCACCAATTTGCAGACTATCTTTGGTGCTTTACTGAGTGCAGTCCTCACTTTGTTGTTTTCCAGTAATCGCATCATAGGATTAAAACCTTGTGATGTTTCCTCCTCAACAGTACACACCAGAAAATGTTCAGTTCGTAGTAGCATCCACTTTGAGAGACCTTCTTAGATGATGAAGCAACCATTTCTTTGAGATAGAAGATACGAAACTAAACTTGAAAATCTTAGAAATTGAAAGCACATAGACAATGATTGAGTTAGTAGAGAGAGAGAGACAGAGAGAGATGAAGAATTAGTTCGTAAATAAAAGGTTACAAGTGAGAGTTAAAATAAATTTTAATATCACTATTTATATTTACTAAATTCTCAATCACTTTCTGTTATGGATTAAAAATGCGGTGTGTTTAATACACAATTAATGCTAGGGTTTAGGGGAGCTTCAAGCTTTAATGGGTCCACTAGCATTTCGTGACTAACTCAGGTCCTCGTTAACTGCCTACGTATCACAATGGGTGTGAAAATCAAGTCAAAAAATGTAGTTATAATATTGAGGGGTTAGGCCCTTTATATAGGCGCACGAGGGCCATGGAATTAGATTAGAAGTAGAAGACTTGATGGCCAAGTCTCCTAGTGTCAAGGTTGTCTAAATCTCTTAGGAGTGAGGGTCCTCGTGGGACTCTTCCCTTGCTTGGGTTTCTAGATCCTTCTAGTATTAGGGCCTTCAACAGGCTTTTCGAGCCTTTTCCTAAGCCCTCATTAATTAATTATGAAATTAATTAATAATAGAGGCTTACTGGGCCTATGGCTTCAACATAGCTGGTGGGCTGGATTTACAAATCCAATTAATTCTTGGATTACAAATCTAGTTGATCCTAGGATTTATTTTCCTAGTTCGTTTTAAGGGTCCAAGCCTTTGGACCATACCAGGTCTAATTAATGAAATAATAAGTGTTATATTTATTATTTTCTCAGGGCTATTTTTACCCACATCATTTGCCCCCCAACTTTTGGGAAAACTTCGTGAGTTTTCATAAAAGTTATACAAAGGGTTTTAAGTGCCTTATCGGGCTCTTGACTTATTTCGGTCAACCTTATTTCATTTTCTGGGCTCAGGCCTTGTATTATTAATTCTTTTAAAGAATCAACATCATATAAATCGGTCCCCCAAGGATATTATTTTCAATAAACTTACAGAAAATGGAAAATTTTCGAGATTCTTGAGCAATTCGACCTGGAATGAGGTCGCTTTCGACCTCAATTTCCCTTCCAAGTCGAAGGAATTCGAGGTCGATATGGGCTTCTGTTATTCCGACCTGGATTGAGGTCGATTTCGACCTCAAATTCTACTCCAGGTTAATTTTGGGAATCGAGCTCGAATTCGACTTCGATTGAAGTCGAATAATACCTGAAATGCAGCTACTGGTCGATATGGAAATCGAGGTCAAAATCGACTTCGATTGAAGTCAATTTTTTGGGTAAAACTACCTTGAGGTCAATTTTGTGAATGAGGTCAAATTCGACCACGGTTGAGGTCGAATAAGGCCCTTAAATAACCTTGAGGTCGATCACACGATTAGGAGTGAATTCGACCTCGATTGAGGTCGAATTAAACCTATAAATTACCCTAAGGTCGATTCATGATGCATAAATTGAATTCGACCTCGATTGAGGTCGAATTTGGCCTGAACGGCTTTTTGAGGTCGAGGTATATGACTGAAGTCATTTTCGACCTCGATTGAGGTCTAATTAGGCTTCAAAAATCCTTGAAGTCAAAATGTCTTGCTGAGATCGATTTCGATCTCGATTGAGGTCGATTATGACTTGAACTTACACTTGAGGCCTACTTATGAGGCTGAATAGGAATTCGACTTCGATTGGGATCGAATTAAGCATGAAATTACCTTTAAGGTTGATATAAAATAGAAGTCGATCATCGATTAAGATTGAGTTCGATATAATCATAATTTTTGCTCCCAACTCGAAGTCGATTGGCCTCCTGGCTATGTGTTTTCGACCTTGAATGAGGTCGAATTGTACCTCAAAATGGCACCCAAGTCGATTTTTCTATGGGTGTGGATTTTCGACTTGATTTGAAATCGATCAATACTTGTTTTCCCTTCCATGTCGAAATTGTTCGGGTTCCAAAACCTTTGTTGTGTTTGACCTAGATTGAGGTCGAATTGACCCTTATTTTGTCTCCTATGTCGAAACATTTTGGGACCTCTTGGCCTTGTAATTTTGACCAGGATTGAAGTCGAATTATCACCTAAATTCTTTTCCATGTCGAAATGTTTTTGGGGGGCTTCCTGCCTTTGTGTTTTTAAAAGAAGATTGAGGTCGAAATGAACCTCGAATTCTAAATGGGTTGAAGGGCCGTTTCCTTACAAATTTGATTATGTAGAGACTCACAGGCTTTTGGGCTTTTGAGCCCAATATAGTATGGGCTTTTGCTATGTCTTTCATTATAGAGTTCAATTGGTTTATCCAAATAGTGGGCTTTCAAAGCTTTTGTATCATGGGCCTTCATATATATATATATTTTTTATAGGGCCTTCCAAGCCTTGGGTTCTTCAAATTCTGGGCCTTCGAGGCTTTTTTGGTCATGGGCTTCACGGGCCCAACTTCTAGACTCTTCTTCCAAGTTCTAGAAGACTATATTTCTTTTTCTTTTCTTTTATTTTTCTTTTGGGCCTTTAATCATGGGCTTTGTTAAACAAGGCCTTTTACCGATTGTACCGGTTGACATGCCTTTCAACGGTCATGTGACCTAGAGAAGCCGGTAAAAAGTAGAATTTGAAAGGGTATGTGACCGACTGGTGGTTGTATATGAGTGAAGTGAGGGGTTTCACTTCACTCACTTCTCATTTCTCAGTTCTTAAACTTTTCTACAACTCCGAGCTCTCAAGCCTTCAAGCATCTCCAACTCCTAATACTCTAGAAGATATACAGTAGCTCGAAAATCAAATGGCTGACAAGAAGAATTCCAGATTAGCAGTAATGAATGCGGGGTCTGCTAAGAGAGGTAAACCCCTTCGACGAATCCCCATTTTTTCATCATATGCTTCCCTATTAGATATGATAAATCAAAGGGGGGACGAGTACCCTAGTCTGTCTCATTTAAATTCTTATAGAAGTAGCAATAAGTTCTTTGATTCTGATTTAGTAGAAGAATACAACCTTCTTTTCAATTTTCCTCCCCATTTCACTATTTCATTGGTAGAGCCTGGTGACAGGACCTGCCATTGGAATCCTTCAAAACTGTTTGTTTATATAAAAGCCCTGTTAGCGGGGCTTAGGTTCCCTTTACATGACTTTATTCCAACTCTTTTAGCGGATGTTCAAATCCACCCTTCTCAAATGGTTCCCAACGGATGGAGGCTCATCCATTGCTTTATGGTCCTTTGCTTAGAAAATAAAATAAAAATGATTGTTCCCCTCTATCACAAAATTTTCTAATTTAAAAATTCTTCTAGTCTTTCCTTGGGATGGGTCCACATAGCCCATAGGCCAAATAAACCTCACATCTTTGATAACTCTTCAATCCCTACAATAACCTTCATTGGAAAGAAAATTTTGTGCAAATTTCATGGAAGGGGGGAGACTGAGGAACTCTCTTTAGGCCCACGTTCGGCAAAATGCATCCAAATAAGCATGACAGTTTAATTTTCAGTTTCCCAATTTTTTCATAGAAGCGACAATCGTCTTCTTTGTCAACACCTCATTCAGAGTTTAGATCCTGTTTTGGGATTGGACTTTGGTTTGAGAAGAAAACTAGATCAAATCTTTTCCGTGCCTTTCCATTTTCATTTCCCTTTTGCATTCCCTATGTTTACCATCATTATAGTAGTAGTTCATGCATTTATCATGTTGCTTTTAGCAATTTTCAACATGCTTAGCAACTCAATAGGTGTTTCACCAATCTTATTTATTTTGTTGTTCATAACAAACTAAGAACATTTGTTGTCCAGAGATTGTAAGATCAAATCTAGGTGAGCCTTCAGACCAATCTGGAAACCCAAAATGTCAAGGTACTCATTATACCCTATAGTCTTTAGAACATGTGGTGTAACCGGGTCTCACTCTCCCTACTTATAAGTGTATAGTACTCTTTAATTGTCAAATATATCTTGAAGAGTCTGTCCCTCAAATATCCTTTAAGGGTGCTTAATCGTCTCACAATCTTCTATATGCTCGTGTTGCTTCTTAAGCTCAGCACTCATAGTTGCAAGCATGAGATATGAAACATCAGTCGCGACATCAATTTACTTCCAATAAGCACTATTATTTGTAAATGTTACATTCTCAGCTTTAATAGAAGGGGAAGATATATGACTAACATCGTGGTGCCCGAGAACGATCCTCAAGCTCCTATGTCAGTCGAGGAAATCTATTCTCATCAACTTGTCCTTCTCAATAACTGATCGTATAGAGAAGTTGTTTGTGTTTATCATATGATATCTATAATATTAAAGTGTATAAAATAAACTAGACTGCAGATTTAATATTAATTATATTTAAGTGATTATGGTATATCACCATATACCTCCCACTATTTTTATCAAACTAATAGCCCTAACGATTAATTCAGAAAGCATTTCTTTAAATCTTTCTTGTGAGCCAAGATCCATATTTCATCCATGTTTTAAGATAGCGTTGGCTAATACACTCAAAACAAGACTATTTAGGCAGAAAACATTTGTCGATTATATCAAATAGAACTCTTAGAAAGTTTGGTGAAACAACCATTTGTACACAGTTATCCAATAAATCTCACCAAACTCTATGCCTCTAAACCCACAATCCTATTGTGATGATTTAGTTAAGTTAGACCCAACATTTCAACAAACTAAGTACACTTACTTATCTCGTCTTCCCATGATTTATAAGAGCACCTTGCTTTGGCAAACCCACTCCTTCTCAATCTAGATCTTGACGAGTATTAAACATTGGAAGACATCCAATTAACTTAATATGTATTTAGGGATTTTAATGTTTATATGAACGATCATGATCCCATCATAAAGAGATTCTCAATTTTTCCTTGATCAAATAATTCATTTCAATATTCGTCAATGGATTGATTTCCAGGTCGTTGGAGAAGTCACAAATGGTCTCTCTTAAAAACCGACTTCCTTACGAATTAAACTAATAATCCTCTTTTGACAAAATCTCCCCATATCAGAAAAAAAATTCATATTTAATACCGTGTTTTATAAACACAAGAATCTCATGATCGTTTATTCAATTTTCAAATCTTGAATCATTACAGATTTTATCTTTCTTAAGCAAACATGTCATGGGTAATTAATCAATATTAAGCATTCATCTCGATTATATCTACGCATACATACCAATACATGCAATCATATACATATATGTAATGTGCGTAAAATAAACGTGTTTGGTTATGGCCCCATTCTATATAATTTTTCCAAGCTAATATAAAAATCAAAGTCAATCTATAATGGTTTAAAAATACTATCTATTACATGTCTTCTTTTTTCATTGCTCCATCATCCTCTTTTGGATAACCTCCTTGCTTGCAAGCCTTCATTGATAATTACATTGAATATTGAAACAAAACTATTCTAATGAAATTACAAGAAAAAATCGAGTTTCATTCGAGATAATTAAATTACAATGAATAAATGACATGCAAGTCGTATTTAGAAACCAAAATCATAAATCAAAATCTCTATCCTATGGGTTTTTAGGCCATAACCATCCACCATGTTATCACATAACACATATAATATATCTCAGATTATATAAATTTATCATATAATCATATATAATAAATTTTGAAATTTCAGAAAATCAATTAAATTTCAGTAAATAATAAATCTCCATTTTGGAGCCTGTAACGTCATCAAATGGCTTACAGACGCGAAGCTGATTTTTTCAGTATTGCTAAGTGACACGATTCTAGTCAGAAAACACATATTGTTTACGAAAATCAGACACTGGATATAGATTTCAAAAAATCTACTGAAGCCGTTTCAGATTTCATATCGAATACGATTCCCATAATAAGAACAAACATGTATCATATTCATACAGCAATACACACAATCATCACATGATTATACATCACATGAATATCATATATTCAAAATCATATATACACGCATATATATACATATTGTATCGCAACAAAATCAAGGCGGTCATATACATGCTCATATATATGAAAAATTGTAAACATACAACCGAATTAAAACGTTTCGTAAGTAGCTCTGATGCCATTGAAGGGTTTCGAGGCACAAACGCAGCGGAAAAATGTGAAAATTAAATACAAAATGTAATATAAATTGAAACCCTTCGCAGGATCCATGCGAAAACAAAAGATTTAATTCGGAGATTAAGAACAAATACCTTAAAAGCTTTAACAATTCATCAATAGAAGATTAATGGAGGTCCAAAGCTTGTTTAATCACCACGTATCCCGCTCACGCAATCTAAGCTCTACGATATCCACACGAACACTTTTCATGAAGGATTGATGTCTACTAGCACCCGAAAACTGCTTCTCAATCTCTATCTTCCTTTTTTCTCAAAACGGCTAGGGTTTTAGAAAATATGTATATTTATTTAAATTAGTCCATAAAGAGATTATAGAGAGAGAGGAATAAGTTTTCTAATTATAATCTAATTATAATTAATACTAATCCAAAATTCTAAATTATTTAATTAAGTCTCACTTAATTAATTAATTACTAATTTTGGAATTAGTTTAAGTAATTCATTTATTCTATTTATATAATTAATTAAGTCATACTTAATTAATATCATAAATAAAATAAACTACTTATTTAATTTAAATTCATAATTTAAATTATTTCTCATTCAAACATTCTTTGTGTGTGACCCTGTAGGTTATTATTACGTTGACAATAATTTTAATATCTAATTAAAATTGTAAACAATGAGCGACATCTAGTAATTCATCATTTATACCCAAGTAATAATAATAAAATTAGTGATTTGATTAAGCATTTCGTGAATAATGTTCCATGTAATATAATCCTTTTAACCTTATATTATAGATCAAACTCGAGGCATGTTTCGTGTCATCCTCTTCAATGTTTAATCCGGGTTTCCTTGATCAATGAGTAAACTATTAAACAAATCAACATTTGAGCGCGGTCATGCATTTTATAGTCTCAAGCAATCAAGAGGCCAATAATATCACTCCTAAATAGGAAGGTTAAATCCTTTATGTATCATTCATATTTCTCATACGATTCATAGTATACCCAATATCCACCTTTATCATCACCCGGTTAAAGATAACTTTTAGTGTAATCAAAGTATATTAATTCTCATATAGAAATATAATAATTTTAAGTCAGAGGATCATTACATCATTATCACAGTGAGAATTACTTATGACACTTATTAACATGTAGAGTCTCACGACGGGTCATTCCAGTGTCATGCATTGAGACATGCACTTATGTTCTTGACTTTAGTATCACCATACCTATGACCAATGAGATGTGGTCATCTTTCAACAAACATACTAGTCTTTGTATATTATTATTGTCCTTGAATAATAATACTCGACTAGGGAATTTTAGAAATAAGATACTATTCATATAATCTCACTTTTAAGTCACATACTTAAAGATATATAATACGTATCAAAATTCCAAGGACATTTATTATGCTTTCAATTTATTACATAGTAAATAAAACATAATAAATAAATAATAATCAATAAAACATAATCCTTAATAATAAAATATTTTTCTTAAAATATAAAAGTAATTGTCTCTAGGTCACAATTACTAACACTAAAGTATGACAAGCTAAATGATCAATTCTCCAGAAAAGTTGATTATGTGTCTCTTGTCTTTACAAATCCACTCAGAATCATCATTGACAACATTGAAGTCAAGGTTGAAGATTTTAGAGTTCTCAACACTGCAAACCTCAGAAGCCTTAGAAGAATTTTCAGATTAACTACATGCTCTCTGTTAGAAATTGAAAGAGATCTAAGTACAACAATAGGAAAAATAATTGAAGCAAGATCCAATGAAGATGATGATGTGGACAAACTCAGGGTGAATCAGGTATACACATCTTCAAAAGTCAGGTTTCTATCTGGTGAATTTGAAGTCAAATTTCTATGCATCTCCAAAGGTCCAGTAGAAGCCTATTATTCTTATCAATACTTGAAGAATCTTTCTCATAAATTGGTGAAGATGACACTCGACTGTGTGGCTGAACATGACAAGTGTCTGAACATGCCAAGACATCAAAGGAAAAGAGGGCTCTTAGAACTTTGGAGTTGTTGTATGAAAGGAAGAAACCAAGTCAAGGAAGCTCAAGCACAAATTGAAGATCAGCTAAATCTAGAGGAGCCTAATTGAGAAAAATAACCTATTGTATTTGTACTTGTGATTATCTATATGTTTTTCTTGTATAAACACTTCAAGTTATGTTAGATGAGTTTTCATCTGTAATTAGCTTTTAATTTTTCTTTATTTTATATGAAAAAAATTGGGGGAGATTGTTAGGGATTGTGGTGTAATCAACTAATGTACTTAGTTTAAGGTTATTAAGCTAAGTAAAACAAACTGTCATATAATTATTGACAATATAGTTGGTAGTCACTTGTAGATAGTACATTTAAACATATTAGTTAGGTGACAGTACATTTGAAAGTTACTGTCTTGTATAAAAGAATAAAAATGAGTCATGTAGTAGAAGTTCACTAAGTGTTCGTGCACAATATGATTCAAAACTCAAACATCAACATTTCAAGTACTCAAATTATGACAGTTCATTATAAGTGACAACACATTTGGAACAGACAACAACAACTATTCCATTGACAGTAAACTTGGCGGAGAATGAAGATTTTAAGACAACAAGTTTTACTGACAGCAACTATTCCATTGATAGTAAACTTGGCACAGAATGAAGAATTGAAGATAACATGTTTTACTGACAGCAACTTTGGCGGAGTAGTTGACAATAACATTGGTGGGGATAGTTGACAGCAACTTTGGAAGACAGTATGTTTCATGGACTATCGAGCGTGACAGCAAAGTATGTGGAGCCGAAGATACTGTCACCACAAAGGAGCTAAAAGTTGAAAGTAAACTTTTAGTAAAGCTGACATTCTGTTTCAGGTAGCAGAATAGATAGTGAAAATACAAGGAATGATTTTGACATTACTATCTAGTCTGTAAAGTCTACTACTGCAACTTGGGAGAATTCAAGCAAAAGGTAAAGTGTGCTTAAAGAGTCAAAGATTTCTGCATATCTCAGAACTACTATATCTACAAATGGAATGAAAACAAATTTTAATGAAAAAAACAAAGTTTCTATTTCAAACTTTGTTCTAGGAATAAGGGAAAGTACACTTGTAAATGGGATATGTGTTTCAGTATAAATACAAATATCTCATAAGTACTTTCTCTTATGCAACTGAGATAGAATTTCTCAAGTATAGAAACATTAGCAAACTCATTGTTATTGTACCTATCGAAGCTGGAATTATTTTTTCAAGCAGTTGTAGCAAAACAAAACTTAATAAAATTAATTTTTGAAGTTTAAACACCCTGACATTTTATCTACTTAGTTTGTTTGCATCACTAACTTGTTATTTATCATTCTTGTTTGTTGTTAGCAAGAATCTTTCATAATTAATCAAGTTGCATTCAACCCCTCTTCTGCAACACTCATCTTAACTAACAATTAATGATTTATCCAAATACAAATATGTAGTTACTTGTTCAGCTGATTTCTCATTCGTCCTGAACTTTAAGAAGGGAAGCAAACATTCTAAATGACTTGACTCCTTTCAGCCCAATTAATGCCTTTATTAATTATGAAATTAATTGGGTTTCGGGCCTCATTAATTGGGTCATCCTTTCGGACCAATCTATGTTTAATTAATGCAACATTAATTATATTTCTAGGATATTTTTAGCCCATATCAGTTATCATCATACTATATGATTCCTAACAATTCTATATTTAAATTACAATATTAAAATTCTTTAAGATATTCACTATATTACAATATCAAACTTCTTTTAGGTGTTCACTAATATTAAAGTTTTTTTAAAGTGTATAATAATATTAAAATTACAATATAATATTATATTAAAATAATAAAATTCTTTAAGATATTCACTAATATTACAATAATGAAGTTATTCAAAGTATTCACTAATATTAAAGTTTTTTTAATGTAAAATAATATTTGATAATAGTTTGTGTTATAAAGTTTACAAAAAAATAGATTATAAATTGGATTTTAATGTGTTTCAAACTTTAAAAATATTTTTTTTTTATTTTTCAAGATGTTGTTGAGATTATCTTACGTATTTGTTTAATATTCTAATATTAAGATTTTTTAAGATATTTATAAATATTTGAAAATATATGAAATTATAAATGTTATTGTTAGGCGTGAAATGGGGGGTATAAGCTAGAAGGGGGGGTTGAATAGCTTAATACCGTTTTAAAAATTGAGCTTGGCGTTTTAAAATTTTCTTTTCTCTTTTTAAAATATTACCAGTCAACTAGTAATATAAGTGCGGAAAATACAAACAGAGAAAAGAAATAGAGTACACAACAGAATTTTTATCCTGGTTTGCGATGGCGCAATCCCCTAACGGATCCGCTCACCCCTAGTCCAGTCCCCGAGTCCCTCCCTGAACTTGAGATTTTGCACTATAAAAAGATGTACTCCTTATAGTGGCGGAGAAGCCTTTTACAACACTATGTATCTATCTTGGACCTTAACTACCCGTTAACCCCTCAAAATACAATAGCAAACCTACTTGATTTATCTTAGAGCGTAACTCCCCGTTACCTCCTCACAATCAAAGTAGAACCCCTACAAGCTGGTCTTAGAGCGTAACTCCCCGTTACCTCTTCACAGGCAAGTAGTACCCCTACGAGCTGGTCTTAGAGCGTAACTTCCCGTTACCTCTTCACAGGCACGTAGTATCCCTTACGATCTTATCTTGGAGAGTAACTTCCCCTTTACCTCCTCAAAGATACGTAAAAATCCCTGCGTAGACTATGTTCCTCTACAACTATGTAGGTCTTGGATCTGGGTCTTAGGTCTTGGGTCTTTCATTTTCCTCACGGTGCAAAGACACCCAACTCCCCGTCGGCGTGTCTAGGACTTGGGTCTTAGAACAAGGATCACCTCACTTCACTTTCACCTCACTCACAAAGTCTAGACAACAAGTACTACGACTTTTAATATCCCTGTTTCAGAAACGAAAGTGGTGGACTAGTATGTTACAGTACTAGACCAAAGTGACAAACAAATATATATAAAATAGCCGAAGCAACAGTATATATAAATGTGAGTCGGGGTAAGTCACCTAGAGACAAGGACGAACCACTCGAGAGGGTGAGTCACTTTGTCAAAAGGACGAACCACACATTGTGTGCTAACGTGTATGCAATAAAGTAAATGCGTATGCTAAAGTAAATTGCGTATGTAAAGCGTATGAATGCAAGTACTTTAAAATAAACGTGCTAAAGTAAATTGCGTTATGTAAAGCGTATGAATGCAATGCAGTGCTTTAAAGTAAATATGCTAAAGTAAAGTGCGATATGTAAAGCGTATGATGCAATGCAAGTACGAAATGTAAATATATATATATATATAATATTTATAGGGAATATAAGGTCAAGATATAGACCAAATATTTTTGACTTGAATGTGATCAAGTACGTTTTCTATCTACTTTGTTATTAAAGGCCTTGACAAATAATAATATAACTAACCTATGGCCTTTAAAACAACATAAACCAAACTCACGAAAATAAGACTCGACGTGTGAGTTGATTTCTTACACTTTATAAATCAAGGAGTATTTATGTTTATGTCGTACCTCGACTTATACACAAAAACTCAACTCAAAATAAAAGTGAGTTACCTTGCAAATATTCGAGGAGTCTTTAGCTTATATCTCTATATAAGATTTATACTAATCGACTCAAACTCGTAATAAGAGCTTGGTTTAGATACTAAAACTCAACAAGGAAGCCTTTTGCTTATGTCGTATATATCGACTTATACAAAGTAGCTTCGACTCGGAATTAAAGTAAATAGGTGTTGTATTTAATCCTTAAATAAATTAAGAATATTAACAACCAACTAAGGAGAAAGAAAGACTAATAACTCACTTAGTTTAGTTCACTCTTTATATATACGAGAAAAGAAGAGAAGATTAAAGCTCGTGTATATATAAATCGCAAACAAGACCAACTATATATATATATACTAAAAATCGAAATAGGCAAGATCAATATATATATAGTATAGCCGAATATTATATATATAATATAGACAAGAAATAACTAACTTATGACCCTTGTGCTCTATAGTGAGAGACAACAATATTTCTTACGAAATCAAGGGATACGAGTTAGGATCTTGTACAAGAGTTCGTATATACACTTAAAAATCAAGCAAGCAAGGTGTATACACTACTAAACATGTACCAACTGATATTATATATATAATATAACTAACTAACTTATAACCCTTGAGATCTAGGAAGAAATCAAGAGAAAAAGCTAGTTTGAAGCCTAAAACACACAAAAAGGGTCGCCGGAAAAAGTCGCCGGAAAATGGCCGGAATAACAACTTTTGGTACAACTTTGGGGGCAACAAAACAAGTCTAGGGGCTGCTAAGATATGGTAAGTGGGTAGCCAAAAGATACTTGTGTGATGTGTGTGTTATATGAGCATGTAAATGTGTTTATAAGCTTGGTAGAGGTTAGATCTATAAAAGAACTAAGCTTATAACTCAAGAACTCTAAGAGATGAAATATTTCTGGACTAGAGAGCTTCTTGGAGAGAAAAATGCAGCATTTACTTGGCTCAAATGGCTTGGGGAAAATGAATGGGGGTGGGGGTGTATTTAAAGAAGGAAATTAGGGTTTTGGGTGGGGGATGAGGGGACAAGAAGTACAAAGGGATAAAGTAAGGTACAAAAATTCAAATTCATGTTCCCTCAGCAGTAATAACCCACTAGGATGCATGGAAAAACGTGCAAACAACATTCAGTTAATTAATAAAGCTAATAAAAGCGAAACCGAACGATACAATGACGAATATGACGTTTTTCAAAACATGCTCCAAAAATTATGAAAATTTGGGAACCATCTGGAAATATTCCAGGTAGGTCATGGTCAAAATCCTACTCATATTGGAGTTGATCTTCATTGACTTTTAATTAACCGAACAATCAATTACGTATCGAAAGTACATGCCAAAAATAAAAGTCACCCAAAAATCATGAAAAAAATCCTAAAATTCTTTTTAAATATTCTAGTAACATTCCCCAAGTTTCAAGTCAATTGGACATGTGTAGCTATTATTTCGAGAAAAGGTTCGTTTCGTTGTCCTTATAGCCCGAAACAATATTCGATAGCCATTTGTCGGAACTAGTCGACGTTTGGACTAAAGTTTTGACTTGTAATATATTCAAACATAATATTCCCAAATTAATAATGACTATGAAGTCCAAGGAATATTTATGCTTGAATTAAAATGCATTTTATCCGAATAAATAAGACAGTTAGAGACTTTAGGGATAAAATCTGCATTTTACATTTAGGCAGGACTTTGTTGAAGATAAGTTGAACAAATAAATTTAGAAAATATATTCAAAATATATTCCCTTGAAAACCTTTAAAACAGACACTCTTTTAATTTAATAAAGCATTTTCTGTCTCATAAAAGAAGTGTCAAAAATACAGTATTTGTTCGTCTTCAGTCTTTGCCTCAAAATAAATTAGATTTGATTTTATCATTATTTTGATAAATCTTATCTAATTATATGTCGAGAGAGAATCATTTTGTTTCGTTTATAAAACGGTTTGACCCAGTTTGACTTTCCACTCGTTGACTGTCACTTCGAATATCCTAAGGGAGGATTACTATGTTAATTAGTAACTTCCTAACCCTAATTTAATTTACACTTAGCGTTAAAACAAAATTAATCAAAACCTAATGAAAATGCTGTATCTCACAATCTTCCCCTTTTTGATATTTTGTCGAAACATTCGAGTGTAAAATTAAATATGTGTGTAACAGCCTAGAACTTCCCCTACGTGTATGCAACTATCTAATTTATGCCTTTTTAGATTTATTAAAATCTAATTAACACTTCCCCTACAGTGTTGAAAATCTTTTCCAGTTTTAAATGCATAACAGATAAGCATACAAATATTATGCAGCAAATAGAATGCATAGAAATAATTGAGTATATACCCCTTAATAAGTGAATACTTATCATTTTTCCATTTCCAGCTTGGTATACTCCATTTCCATATTTTGATAACCATTATGTTCAGGTAGGCTGCAAAATATTTTGAATAGGTAAGAGTTCTAAAAAAAATTCTAGACTTTTGGAAATAAATTCTCTTTTTAGAATTTTATTTTACTCTCATCTACCCATTGTGTAGTAAAAATATTAATTTTACCCCTCTAAACATCTTCCCCTTTTTGACAAACTATCAAAAAGATTTATAATAGATTATGTTTTTCGAAAAATAATTTTCTGATGTGTTAACAATTCTATTAGTTTAGAGAGTAAGAATGTACTTCCCTGTTAATTTCAAATATGTATATTTGAAATATGTATACTTCCCTTTTTATTTCAGTTGACTTTGTTCAATTTCAATTGCATTTAATCGAAAAATTCGAAATCTCCTTGAGCCATCAAAATTTGACTAAAGCTTCAGTTGCCATCTGTTTCTTGATATGAAATGTGATCCACATGCATTCAATAATTAGTAGAAACCTGTGCTAAATAGAAGTAATGCAAATATTTATCAACTGTTAGGCCTCTACATATTACTATAATTACTTTGAGATGTCAAAGTGAATCTAAGCATCACGCAAAATAATCCTGTAGCAGTTAATTAACTTAAGACAAGAACTTAAATTAAATTTGTAACTGTTTACAAATTTAAATTACACTACACAAGGAAATAATCTTCACAACTGCTTAGTTCTTATAGAACCAAAGGAAGACTATTTTTGAGACTTTGTGTCAGGTGCTCCACCTCTTGCAAGCATAGCTTGCCTTTTTCCTGAAAAGAAATTTAGTCAGTGTATGCAATGGTGTTCCAGAAATCACAGAAGAATTAAATCTAATAGACTGTAATTTATGTTACAAACTAAAGATTAATTTGTGACTGGAACAAAACTCCATTAGTGCCTAATCCAACTTGATGTTACCTGAAAATCAAATGGTTAGTAGTAGAATAAGTATAACTCAAACTACTAAATAATGAAGCTACTAGAACTGTTAAACATCAGATATTTCATTAAAAATCAGCTTCATTCCATTACATCTTCATTTAACTGGCAGGGATAGACAAAAGTAGTATTCCTAAATTGACCAATCACACACAAAGGTCAACTTACATACTAAACAAGTTGTAGGCATACCAGTAGCTAACAAAAGTAAAGTACAGGATGACAACTAGGTCATCTAAGTACTAAACTAACAAAAGCAATCACATATGATTGTTGCAGCCACACAAGCAGTTATAAAAGTAAACACATAAGACATAAAAAGATGCAGACACACTGCTGAGACTCTAACACCACCACCAACACAGAACTACTCCATATTTATTAGAAATCAGACACAAGGCCAGTTTAATCCATGACATCATAGTTAGGATTGTTAATCACTGCAAGATTAGCCATATCTGTCTCCATGCCTTCTTCTCCTCCATCAACTGGAGCATCAATAAACTGTACTATCCTTGGAATTTGTCCCATAACATCTATCCTTGGCATCACTGCTCCATCAGACATGCCCATTTGCATGTGAATATAGTGGGACAAGCCAGATTCAAGTCTACCAGCTCTTTGAAAGGTGTGACTAATGACATTAACAAGAACAGCAAGCTTGGCTTCTGTAAGCTCATGCTTTTCAACTAGGGCTTTGAAGGATGTTTGAAGTTCTAGGAATAAAGCTTCTAGTTCATTGTGTTTAGTGAGAAGGAGTTGAAGTTCTTTATCAAAATCAAATGTAGGTGTAGGAGGATGTGGTGTTGGAATAGGTGTAAAGGATGCATGAGGAATAGATGAGTCAAGCACATTTGGTGAAGTAGGGTCAAGATCAATGAAAGGTGCACCAATGTACCCAACTAGAGGAATCCTTTCTCTCTTTGTCTTGTCAGAAATAGTGGATGAAACTTGAAAATTAGGAATTTGATTGACATTGATTTTAAAGTGCTCAAAGATCTTGGTTAGTAGCAAACCATATGACATGTACCCCTTTTTGTAAGATGAAATCATGTGCACAAGTATCATATATGGCAGATTAAAATTCACCTTGTGGCTTACAAGCTTATACATTAGTTTAACTTCACAAAATTTCATAAGCTTGTCACCAGAGGTGTTAGGAAATATGTTGCCCCTTATGATCAGTGCTAGAGTTTGAAAAACTGGAGTAAAATGCTCATATGATATGCCACTATCAACACAGAACTAGTTTTGAGGCACTTCATAACCACAAAGCACAGAAAGATACAATTTGAGCTCACTTTGATTAAAGACAAATTCTTGAGAAATGTCAATGTTAGGTAAATTAAGCAGTTTGTGAGAAAGTTTTAGTGCTTTACCCAACTCAATGTGATCAAGTAGCAAGGGCTTGCCATTGATCACAGTGGTGACAAAGACAGTACCATGAGCACCATATCTGACTTGCATATTAGAATAGAATTCAGTGACAAGGTTTGGTAAAACTCTTCTGTTTGGATGAAAAAGAATAGGTTCCCAGTTGGCTCTACTGAACATGGAATACAACTCAGACCTTTTGTCAAGATGAATGAGACAACTAGGTTGTAGTTTGTGTTTGACACTCAACAAATGAGGTGGAGTTGGAGACATAGAAATATCACCAGCCATTTTCTTGTGTTTCTTCCTATTTCTGTTTCTTATGGTGGAACTGGAAGGGGTGGTGTTTGGTTGTCCTAGACTTAAAGTAGTGTTAACTAAATGACTCTGCATTTTTAAGAATGAAGAGCAATTAAGTGCAGTTAAGAGCAAGAAGACACACAACTTTATGAATATAACACTCAAACCAAGAATGCAGACACAAGGAATGAATTACAAGAACTCAGAGACTGTATTTAAGGCACACAGGGACTTAATGCACACAAATATTACTTATATAGCCAAGAAAGAGCAAATATGCAGCACCAAAATCTATAAACTGCAGTTTCTGTGATCAAATAATAAAATAAGAACACACAGTTGCAGTTGGCACAGAAACAGGACAAACAGTGCAGAAAAAGTGGCAGTTAAGTGCATGCAAACAGTGTACATAGTCCTTTATAGCAGTTTTAAGAATAGGTAAGTACAAACAAGCACCATGCTCATTTAATGAAATGCACAGCTTCTTATCATTTAGGAAATGCCAATACCATATAATCTTGCCAGCACACCATGTCTATATATTTATCTAAACCTGTAACAGAGTAGATTATATAAAAATAATCAAAAACAGATCATATCAGGCATGGCTAATTACAGTGGCTGCAACCTACTCTGCATAGATATGTATATTTTAAGTACAGTACTTAATTTCACAAATAAACAATACAATGCCTGGAAATTGAAGTACTATAAATGTAATACATATAGAGATCATATCAGAGGTTGCAGATAACCAAGTAATCAAATTAGCATGTTTCACATATTTTGCAGTACTCAGCTATGCATGCTAATTATTTCTACACTTCATGTCTTGTTTATATAATCATCAAGAACAATAACCTCATAATTTTGACAAATAGCATGTTAAAAAATTCTCATGTTATCAAAATTAAGCAATTTTTCTATGATGTTAGACTAATTAAGTCCAGTGAAACATACTCAATAATTATGCATGTGGATAGACACATAATTTCATGTGAAGAATTAAGGCATATATTGGCAAATAAAATTGCAAGATTACAAATTACAGATAGTCCCATAGGTCTGCAGACAAGGCTGAAGGTGTAGTTATCTAGACACATTTCCAGGCATGCTCTGTGGTACAGAAAAATTGTAAGCAAGTACAGATCATTTAGACACAGTAAACTTCAAGAATCATGCATACAATTTTCTTACCAATCAGCATTTAAGATAGTACTCAGTTTGGCACAAGTTCACATATTAAAAACTGTAGACATGCACTGGCTAACTTAATAGGTGTCATAAAATCAGGCAGCCATATAGTTTAGCAATATATCAGACAATCAATGTATGACATGTTACAAGATCAAACATAAAAATGCATATGATCTGACTGTGATCAGTTGGTCTGGGAACAGATCAATGATTAATCATGTTAATCAAGGCAGTCCATGATCCAAGTGATATTGTTGTGCAATTCTGTGTCCTACATATGATGCAATGTTAACTTCTTGCTAGATAATCAACATTATTCAATTCTTCTATTTAGACACACAGAGATTTGCAACTTACCTTAGCAAGTATAGGCACAGAGTTTTAATCACCCAGCTATGGATTTAACACCCATAACTTATGAGAAAAAAAATATTACAAATATAGCAGGTAATCAAATAAGGTTGATTAGGCTTAAGAATGCAGGTACTCAAGTAGAATCAAATCAAGACACTTAATTGTGCAAATAAGGTTAGTATGAATTGTGGCATGTAAAGAATGCACCCAAGTGATTTCTAGAAACCAGACAGCCAAAGACACAGTATAAATCAGTCAACTTCTCAGCATTCCTTACAAATCAAGCACACAACTTCCATTGATAACATGTACACTAATTTGCTCAGACACCTCATAACCTCAACTAATCCTTATTACAGCTCAATCTTTTCAGAATAATCACAACCAAAGGTGACATTTTCTCATCAAGATAGTTCATTTAGATCAATAATTCTCAATTAGCAACCTGACACTTATACTATCATTCTACAGTTACCAGCACAGTAAAAGTTAAGCAAATCAATCACTTAGATCATGCATATTACTAAAACACACACAACTTAAATGCAAGGGTTTTAGTGTCGTACCTGAGTCATGTCCTTCTTCTTAAGAACATGGACTTACCAGTATACATCTTCGCGGAAGATGTATAACCTAGCATCCTATTTATCACCAAACTCCAATTACATTTGATTTCAGTAAGGGGTTCCAAGTTCTCTTTGCATTGCAGTTATATTTCATTTTCTTGTTGTAACCCCTGCAATTAAAAAAAAAGTTAGCACTGTTAATTAAGATGAGAGACTCAATTAAACAGTAATAGAAAAGTAAGAGAGTTGAGATATGCAATGTTCATGAAGATTTTGATACTGGGTTTTCATGAACAAGGCATTAGTATCCTGGTAATCCCGAGCAATCATCGTTTTAACTCAAAACGAAGCAGAGTTGAGTCTTGAATAATGCTGATATACATCAAATCGAGACATCTCAAACTGATTTTCATTATGCAAATCCCATTAACTGCAAGCCTAGATGATATAGGGGACCAAATCATCAGTGAAGTCCTGATATGAACTGGTTACATGGAATTGAGCGTTCGATAATTAGGGTTTAGATACAAGAGGGTTAGATCGATTTGACTCAATACAAACTAAGATGATGACTATGTTGATGTCAATCGAATGATTTAAGAGTGAAGAACATGGTTTCATCATCAGATTGAATGACAGGATCATGAATCGAAGTGGATTCAAAGCACAGTGATTAGGGTTTGACAAAGCTCAAGGAACAGTGCGGCTAGAATTGGGGGAAAGAACAAAAAAATAAAATCTTATTTTCCATTTATATTTCTAGAATAGATGGCCATGATTGAATCCCTACATGATCCAAGGGTTGAGAATTAAACAGCTCGAAAATTTTAAAATTGTATTTATATATTAACAATAATATATTATTACAATCTTAATTTTATATTTTATATTTTAATTACAATTAAATTTTAATCAATTTATAAAATATTCTCTCATTTTTATATATTATTTTATAATTTTAATTGTAAGAGATAGTACAATTAATTTTATAAAATAATGTTCAACCAAGAAAAATATTTTCTAAAATTTGAAATTTATTTCTAAATTTCCATAAATTTATTTTGAAAATAATTCTTGGGACAGTTTAATTAACACTCACTATTTTCCCGAGTTTTGAAATACAGAATATTTCAAGGCCAATCAATAGTTGTGTTAATTAAAATTATTTTATTGAGCTTAATTTCACAATAAAGCTTGAACAACTTATAATTAACGTCATTATTGACAAATCTGAATTTCACCTTGAAATCCGGTCAAATAATAACCTAAACTACAAGCGGAGCAAATTTCATTGAAAATTAATTCAACAAAATTAAAGACACTTTGTGCCTTACTTTGAACACTCAAGCATTCCTAACTCCAAATGGAGTTTGTTGAATCTTTCCGAGCTCAAAGGTTTTGTAAAAATATCGGCAATATTATGTTCGGTATCTATGTATACCATCTTAATATTGCCCTTGGAGACATGGTCTCATAGAAAATGATGTCGTATATCAATATGTTTTGATAATGAGTGCAACACAGAATTTTTACTCAAATTGATTGCACTAATATTATCACATTGAATTGATACTACATCAAATTTCACAATATAGTCAGCTAGTGTTTGCTTCATCCATAGGATTTGAGCACAACATTTTGCAGCTGCTATATACTCAGCTTCTGTAGTGGATATGGACACAGAGTTTTGCTTCTTAGAAAACCAAGAAACTAGGCATCCACCAAGAAACTGACACGTACCACTTGTGCTTTTTCTATCAATTAAGTGACCGGCATAATCCGAATCAGAAAAGCACACCAAGTCAAATGGTTGTCCTTTCGGATACCATAGACCCATTTCAGTGGTTCCCTTGAGGTATCTAAATATCCGCTTTACAGCGGCTACATGAGATTCCTTAGGGTTCACTTGAAAGCGGGCACACTTACACACACTAAATTGTATGTCAGGCCTACTAGCAGTGATATAGAGAAGACTTCTGATCATTCCTCGATATTTCTTCGTATCTACAGAAATACCACTAGGATCTTCCGTCATTTTTAAGGCAGGTGACATAGGGGTACTAATTGTTTTACAATTTTCCATATCAAATTTCTTAAGCATTTCTTTACAATATTTCGATTGCGAAATATGAATGCCTTCATTAGATTGCTTAATTTGCAATCCTAAAAAGAAATTTAATTCCCCCATCATGCTCATTTCAAATTCTTTACTCATAATATCTGAGAATTCCTTACATAGAGATTCCTTGGTAGACCCAAAGATAATATCGTCTACGTAAATTTGAACGAGCAGGATATCATCACCTTCATACTTCGTAAAGAGAGTGGTATCAACAACTCCTATTTTGAAACCATTTTCAATTAGGAATTTGCTTAACCTCTCATACCAAGCTCTAGGAGCTTGCTTTAGTCCGTATAAAGCCTTGTACAATTTGTACACATACTCAGGATGTAAGTGATCTTCAAATCCCGGTGGTTGTCTTACATAAACTTCCTCTTCTAAGACACCATTAAGGAAAGCAGATTTAACATCCATTTGATAGACTTTGAAACCTTTATGACAAGCGTAGGCTAAGAACATTCGAATCGATTCAATTCGAGCCACGAGAGCATAGGTTTCATCAAAATCTATTCCTTCCATTTGAGTATAGCCTTGAGCAACTAACCGTGCTTTATTTCTTATCACTGTTCCACTTTCGTCTAACTTGTTACAAAATACCCACTTTGTTCTAATAATGGAAGTTTCAGAGGGATGTGGAACTAGTTCCCAAACTTTATTATGAGTGAATTGGTTTAGCTCTTCTTGCATAGCAAAAATCCAATCCTCATCTAATAAAGCTTCCTTTGCAGTTTTGGGTCCTATTTGTGATAGAAAGGCCATGTGACTCACAATGTTTTGTACTTGAGCACGAGTTTGAACACCTTTAGTTAGATCCCCTAAGACACAGTCAATAGGATGATCTTTAAGCAACGGTATTTCCGTAAGCAATTCAAGTTCGTTCTCAACTTTTTCAAGAGGATTCTTTGGAATTGCAGATCCAAGATTCATATCTCCAATTTGTCGAATAACATTTTCAACATCACTTGGAATTTGACCATTTGAATATGGTTCTTCCTCTATTAAATCTTTATACTTTGAATTTGGTTTAGATTCATCGAATACTACATTCATTGATTCTTCCACAACCAAAGTATTAAGATTGAAAACTCGATAAGCTTTGCTATTACTAGAATATCCTAGAAATACACCCTCACCAGATTTAGGGTCGAATTTCGTTAGGTAATCCTTAGTATTCATAATATAGCACTTACTTCCAAAAACTTTGAAGTAACTAAGCTTAGGAGTTTTACCAAAATAAAGCTCATAAGGAGTCTTCATTTTGATAGGTCGTAGTAATACTCTATTAAGAACATGGCATGCAGTAGACATAGCTTCGGCCCAAAAATATTTTGGTCGACGATATTCATTAAGCATAGTCGTTGCCATTTCTTGTAACGTTCTGTTTTTCCTTTCAACTACCCCATTTGATTGAGGTGTATAAAGAGCAGAAAAGTTATGAGTAATACCATACGCCTCACAAAAATCAACAAATTTTACATTTTCAAACTCTTTTCCATGATCCGTCCGGATATAGATAATCGAGTTATTGTGTTGATTTTGTATGCGTTTGCAAAGAGCCGCAAAAGATTCAAATGCATCACTCTTTGACCTTAGGAACTCAGTCCACGAATAGCGAGAGTAGTCATCAACAACCACTAGGGTGTATTGACTTCCTCCTAGGCTTTGCACGGGAACAGGTCCAATGAGATCCATATGTAATAGCTCAAGTGGTCTAAATGTAGACACCATGAATTTGGCTTTATGAGTTGCTCTTATTTGTTTGCCAATTTCACAAGCTTCGCATATGTGATCTTTAACGAAATTGAGTTTCGGTAATCCTCGTACATGTTCTTTCGAACATATAGTCTTAATGAGTTTCATGTTTATATGACCCAACCTTCGGTGCCATAACCATGGATCATCATTAAAGGATACCAAACAAACATTCTCATATTTCGTAGTGTCACACGTATACACATTTTTGTTACGTGGACAATTTAAGGCTAGTCTTCCGTTTACATTGTAAATAGAACAATGTGTTGACCGGAAGACTACTTTGCAACCATTATCACATAGTTGACTTATTGAAAGCAAGTTGTACTTTAGTCCCGTGACTAATTGAACATTTGTTATTTTAAAGCTTTCATTTCCAATATCCCCAATGCCAATGATGTTGCCTTTACTGCTATCTCCAAAGGTTACACTTCCGGCGGCTGCCTTTCTAATGTTGTTCAACAATGACTTATTACCGGTCATATGACGTGAACATCCACTATCAAGATACCACACATCTTTTGCAGCAGTAAGGCATACCTACACAAATGATTAGTTAAACCTTTTGGTACCCTTTTGTCTTAAGGGTCCTTGGGTTAGTACATCATGAGGCATATATGAACTAGCATGAACAAATCTAGGCATGGGATAAGTTTGCATATAATCATGTATATTTCTAGATGCTTCATTCCTAGTAGATATATGATAAGGGTTTCTCCTAGGAGTATATTTGTTACATCTAGCATATTCATGATTCTTTCTAGGGGGAAAGATGGTAATAATCGAATCTCTAGAATTAGCATTGGCATTGTATTTCGAATTATTACTTCTAACATGAGTATTTGAAGTACTAGGGTAAGCATGATGACTCATATTAGCATGATGACTCGATCTAGTATGATAACTAGCATTTCTAGGCATAGGAGCATTTATGTTACGAGTTTGACCATAATAGTTAAGATTATGAGTCATAGAACCTTTTCCTGGTCCATAGGGGATTGGTTCTTGATGATACCAAAACCTTGGTTGGTTTTGAACATTCACTTTAGAATCATTCTTCTTTTGAGATATTTTCTTTCCATCTCTAGTTCTAGAAATTGATCCTTTTGGAATCCACTTGTACTTCCCCTTAAGTTCACCTTCTTTAGCTTTGCAAAATAGACGAGTATGTCCACTTACATTGCAATATGTACACTGAGTATTAGTCGTAGAGTTAGGTTTATGATCTTCCTTTTTAGTAGGAATCTTATGTTCATAACCCAAACCTTCACGATTAAATGATTCCCTAGAGCCAAATACCATCCTTTCCAAAATAGCATTGCTCTTAGTGAATTGTTTTAAGGTGGATTCGAGATCTTCCTTTTCCTTAACCAAGTTATTAATCTTGTTAGTTAAGAATCTCCCTTTATCCATAACTTGAGCCAAGAGCTTTTGATTTTCATCATCAAGCTTTTGATTTTCCAACTTCATCGTTTCTGATTCCGAGACAAGTCTTTGACGACTTTCGAATTCAACATTGATCTTGCCTTGAAGTTTGGCATAATCATTGTCTTGATTCATTAATTGAAGTTGGTAATCAAAGTCAAGCTCTTTTAAGGCTTCATGAAGCTCTTCCTCTCTATCTCCTGTAAGAGATTGTTCGAGGTCATTTATACGTTCGCATCGTGATAAATTCTCTTGAATCAATGATTCATTTTGAATTTTCAAATTTAAAAGCTCAACATGGAGCTCACGATTGCATTCGTTTAAATGAAGCTTATCATTCTCAATCTCTTCAGCTTGCATAATCAGAGACACATTTTCGACTTCAAGAGTACGAATTTGGTCATCCTTTACGTTCGTCTCGATTTTCAAGCTTTCATTTTGAGAGAGAATGTTAGTAACGTATTCCATGTCTTTGACATGTACGTCGGTCAAACTAGTGACCTCTTTTTGAAGTTCGAGACACAAATCCTCATATTTATCTTTTTCGGATTTTGTCTTAACATAACTTCGATTCAATTCATCATAACCAATTTTCAAATCTTTGACCAAGTTTCTAAGCTCAGAAATATCCATGCTATAATGATCTACTTTGGATAAGCTAACATCACTACTATCACATGATAAAATCAAGATTGGTTTAGACGTTACCTCTTGTAGAGAAGTGGAGCCTTCCGTTGGAGTAGCTTCATCTCTGATTGCCATCAAAGCAAAGTTTACAGTTTCCTCATTTTGTTCAGGAGTTTCCTCATCCTCGCTTAGATCCCATCCACTCTCGGCTACAAGGATTTGTCCCTTAGACAAATTTGGACATTCCCTTTTAAAATGACCTGGTTGTTTACATTCAAAGCAAACAATCTCGGTCTCTTCGGGAACTGCCTCTTTAGGCTTAGGTGCATAATTACTCATAAATTTCGAGTTATTGTAAGCGTTGTTTACTTGTGGTTGTTGCACACCTTTGCCTTTAGCATAGCTCGTAGTAGGAAAATTGCTCTTATAATTCGGCCTACCTTTAGAGTTAAAAACTCGTTGTTGATTACCCGATTTAAGAAAGCCCTTTCCATACCTTTGAGCTTTGCTTTGTAAAACGCGACGAAGTTGTCTTGATAATAAAGCAATTTCATGCTCATCAAGATTTTCTAACTCTTCGTTCAAATCGTCGTCGTTTTCATCTTCATCGATGAGTATTGCCTTTAAAGCCATACTCTTTCTCTTCTCTTCAACTTTAGGAAGAGGTTTATCCGGAGCATTATCTTCTTCGTAAGCACGAAGGTTGCCGAATAAACTATCGATGGTATATGCATTTAGATTATGCATTTCTTTTATTGTGGTAACTTTAACTTTCCAACTCGGAGGTAAGGCTTTTAAGACCCTTCGATTTTTCTCATTAATAGAGTATACCTTTCCGAGTTGAGCAAGTTCATCGATAATACGAGTAAATCTTGTTTCCATATCGATGATGGTTTCACCCTCGAGGAGTTTAAAGTTCTCGTATTCTTAGATCAACGTATCCATTCGAGAGTCTTTAATGTCCATGGTTCCCTCGTAGGTGATAACCAATTTGCTCCACATATCTTGTGCAGACTTGCAGTTATTAACACGTTTATATTCTTTTTCTGCAAGTGCACTAGTTAAGACCATTTCCGCCTTAGCGGCTATGTTCATTAACTCTTCCTCTTCACGGGTGTATTCACTGACTTTCTTTTCGATGACTATTTCGTCAACTACTTTTGTCGGAACTACAACACCGTCTTCGATAGCCATCCATACTTTGACACCTTGGGATTTAGCATAAATTCTAAATCTTGTTTTCCAAGTAGCAAAGTTGGTGCCGTCGAATAGAGGGGGTCTCGAACTAGAGAGACCTTCACCACAACCAATGGTACTCAAATACGCCATAAAGATCTACTCTTTGTTGCGTTCGTAGGCACTGAAAAAGGCCACGGAACACGATTAAGAGTACTGCTCTGATACCAACTGTTAGGCCCGAAATGGGGGGTATACGCTAGAAGGGGGGTTGAATAGCTTAATACCGTTTTAAAAATTGAGCTTGGCGTTTTAAAATTTTCTTTTCTCTTTTTAAAATATTACCAGTCAACTAGTAATATAAGTGCGGAAAATAAAAACAGAGAAAAGAAATAGAGTACACAACAGAATTTTTATCCTAGTTTGCGATGGCGCAATCCCCTAACGGATCCGCTCACCCCTAGTCCAGTCCCCGAGTCCCTCCCTGAACTCGAGATTTTGCACTATAAAAAGATGTACTCCTTATAGTGGCGGAGAAGCCTTTTACAACACTATGTATCTATCTTGGACCTTAACTACCCGTTAACCCCTCAAAATACAATAGCAAACCTACTTGATTTATCTTAGAGCGTAACTCCCCGTTACCTCCTCACAATCAAAGTAGAACCCCTACAAGCTGGTCTTAGAGCGTAACTCCCCGTTACCTCTTCACAGGCAAGTAGTACCCCTACGAGCTGGTCTTAGAGCGTAACTTCCCGTTACCTCTTCACAGGCACGTAGTATCCCTTACGATCTTATCTTGGAGAGTAACTTCCCCTTTACCTCCTCAAAGATACGTAAAAATCCCTGCGTAGACTATGTTCCTCTACAACTATGTAGGTCTTGGATCTGGGTCTTAGGTCTTGGGTCTTTCCTTTTCCTCACGGTGCAAAGATACCCAACTCCCCGTCGGCGTGTCTAGGACTTGGGTCTTAGAACAAGGATCACCTCACTTCACTTTCACCTCACTCACAAAGTCTAGACAACAAGTACTACGACTTTTAATATCCCTGTTTCAGAAACGAAAGTGGTGGACTAGTATGTTACAGTACTAGACCAAAGTGACAAACAAATATATATAAAATAACCGAAGCAACAGTATATATAAATGTGAGTCGGGGTAAGTCACCTAGAGACAAGGACGAACCACTCGAGAGGGTGAGTCACTTTGTCAAAAGGACGAACCACACGTTGTGTGCTAACATGTATGCAATAAAGTAAATGCGTATGCTAAAGTAAATTGCGTATGTAAAGCGTATGAATGCAAGTACTTTAAAATAAACGTGCTAAAGTAAATTGCGTTATGTAAAGCGTATGAATGCAATGCAGTGCTTTAAAGTAAATATGCTAAAGTAAAGTGCGATATGTAAAGCGTATGATGCAATGCAAGTACGAAATGTAAATATATATATATATAATATTTATAGGGAATATAAGGTCAAGATATAGACCAAATATTTTTGACTTGAATGTGATCAAGTACGTTTTCTATCTACTTTGTTATTAAAGGCCTTGACAAATAATAATATAACTAACCTATGGCCTTTAAAACAACATAAACCAAACTCACGAAAATAAGACTCGACGTGTGAGTTGATTTCTTACACTTTATAAATCAAGGAGTATTTATGTTTATGTCGTACCTCGACTTATACACAAAAACTCAACTCAAAATAAAAGTGAGTTACCTTGCAAATATTCGAGGAGTCTTTAGCTTATATCTCTATATAAGATTTATACTAATCGACTCAAACTCGTAATAAGAGCTTGGTTTAGATACTAAAACTCAACAAGGAAGCCTTTTGCTTATGTCGTATATATCGACTTATACAAAGTAGTTTCGACTCGGAATTAAAGTAAATAGGTGTTGTATTTAATCCTTAAATAAATTAAGAATATTAACAACCAACTAAGGAGAAAGAAAGACTACTAACTCACTTAGTTTAGTTCACTCTTTATATATACGAGAAAAGAAGAGAAGATTAAAGCTCGTGTATATATAAATCGCAAACAAGACCAACTATATATATATATACTAAAAATCGAAATAGGCAAGATCAATATATATATAGTATAGCCGAATATTATATATATAATATAGACAAGAAATAACTAACTTATGACCCTTGTGCTCTATAGTGAGAGACAACAATATTTCTTACGAAATCAAGGGATACGAGTTAGGATCTTGTACAAGAGTTCGTATATACACTTAAAAATCAAGCAAGCAAGGTGTATACACTACTAAACATGTACCAACTGATATTATATATATAATATAACTAACTAACTTATAACCCTTGAGATCTAGGAAGAAATCAAGAGAAAAAGCTAGTTTGAAGCCTAAAACACACAAAAAGGGTCGCCGGAAAAAGTCGCCGGAAAATGGCCGGAATAACAACTTTTGGTACAACTTTGGGGGCAACAAAACAAGTCTAGGGGCTGCTAAGATATGGTAAGTGGGTAGCCAAAAGATACTTGTGTGATGTGTGTGTTATATGAGCATGTAAATGTGTTTATAAGCTTGGTAGAGGTTAGATCTATAAAAGAACTAAGCTTATAACTCAAGAACTCTAAGAGATGAAATATTTCTGGACTAGAGAGCTTCTTGGAGAGAAAAATGCAGCATTTACTTGGCTCAAATGGCTTGGGAAAAATGAATGGGGGTGGGGATGTATTTAAAGAAGGAAATTAGGGTTTTGGGTGGGGGATGAGGGGACAAGAAGTACAAAGGGATAAGGTAAGGTACAAAAATTCAAATTCATGTTCCCTCAGCAGTAATAACCCACTAGGATGCATGGAAAAACGTGCAAACAACATTCAGTTAATTAATAAAGCTAATAAAAGCGAAACCGAACGATACAATGACGAATATGACGTTTTTCAAAACATGCTCCAAAAATTATGAAAATTTGGGAACCATCTGGAAATATTCCAGGTAGGTCATGGTCAAAATCCTACTCAAATTGGAGTTGACCTTCATTGACTTTTAATTAACCGAACAATCAATTACGTATCGAAAGTACAGGCCAAAAATAAAAGTCACCCAAAAATCATGAAAAAAATCCTAAAATTCTTTTTAAATATTCTAGTAACATTCCCCAAGTTTCAAGTCAATTGGACATGTGTAGCTATTATTTCGAGAAAAGGTTCGTTTCGTTGTCCTTATAGCCCGAAACAATATTCGATAGCCATTTGTCGGAACTAGTCGACGTTTGGACTAAAGTTTTGACTTGTAATATATTCAAACATAATATTCCCAAATTAATAATGACTATGAAGTCCAAGGAATATTTATGCTTGAATTAAAATGCATTTTATCTGAATAAATAAGATAGTTAGAGATTTTAGGGATAAAATCTGCATTTTACATTTAGGCAGGACTTTGTTGAAGATAAGTTGAACAAATAAATTTAGAAAATATATTCAAAATATATTCCCTTAAAAACCTTTAAAACAGACACTCTTTTAATTTAATAAAGCATTTTCTGTCTCATAAAAGCAGTGTCAAAAATACAGTATTTGTTCGTCTTCAGTCTTTGCCTCAAAATAAATTAGATTTGATTTTATCATTATTTTGATAAATCTTATCTAATTATATGTCGAGAGAGAATCATTTTGTTTCGTTTATAAAACGGTTTGACCCAGTTTGACTTTCCACTCGTTGACTGTCACTTCGAATATCCTAAGGGAGGATTACTATGTTAATTAGTAACTTCCTAACCCTAATTTAATTTACACTTAGCGTTAAGACAAAATTAATCAAAACCTAATGAAAATGCTGTATCTCACAGTTATTAAAAAATATATTATATTTGATTTTAATATATTTCAAGTTGTAATTTTTTTTTCAATATATTATATGAGTTCATAACTATAAAAATATGTAATAATTAAGATTCTCTTACGTGTTTATTTAATATTAGAATTTTTTAAGGCGTTGACTAATAATTGATAATATTACTAGTTATTTATTTAATGTTTATTTATTTGAGATTCATAAAGGTGTTCGTATATATATTATAATAATATTTATTTATTTATTTAATATTATTTAATATTGGGAGTCTCTTATTCATTTATTATTATAATATTATAATATATAATATTATATTATTATTATTTTATAATATATGTTGCAGCATATTATAACATATATATTTATTATAATGTATGAGTTTAGTATTTTACTTAAAGACCAGTACAAAAATATTCAATATATTTATACTAGAATTAAAGAACTTTAAGTGTTCTCCAAAGTATTTAACTAAAATTTTTGATTTATGAGGTGTTCTACAAATAAAATATTTTAATATTTTTAATTTATGAAGTGTTCTGCATTATATAAAGTGTTTTAGGCGGTGTTTTTGGAAGAGTTTTCTACAATGTTTAAGTAAAGTTTTTTGATATACAAAGTGTTTAACTAAATTTTTTGATTTATGAAGTGTTTTTTTAGTAAATGTGGATGACACCTCATAAAATATATTAATAAAAAAAATATTACGATACCAAACAAAACAATAACTATAACTCATTACAAACGAAAACAAATTAAACCAAATAAATAACACTAAGATACATCATCTTAAAACACCCTATTCAATAGAATTTTTCATGGCAAGTAGCCCAGCCACCTTTCATGGTAGAAGAAAAAACAAATATGACATAAGAAGAGCTCCACACATGGTAACTTTGATTGATCCCTCCCCTGCACATACATAGCGGACCAACCAAATGTCTAAGCTCTCGTCCGTTACCGAATCTCAACAAGAACACATATGGAGTACACCCAACTTCACCCACGCTCTGAATCCGTCACCGCTAGGTTTTCAAGAATTGACTTTTTGTTGAATTCCATAGCTCCCGAGACTAGGCAACGATATAGAAGTTCCTAGGTTTATCCCCGGCTCCATTTCATGCATGGTACAGGGACCATGTTCACATATCAAAAATAACACAGCAGTTCAAAAGCTTTCAAAAGTGGTACACTCAATCCCCCATTTTGGCGTACACAGCTAGCTTACATTGTGGGTTGGATAATTTTTTTTTAGTATGCTGTATGCATTCTCCCATGGCGAACATAGTAGATTATGTATTATGGTGTATGTAGTCTCCCATGGCGAACATAGCTATCTCGCAATTTTAATTTAGATTATATGTATGCATTATCGAGTGGCGAACACATGTATTTTATTAAACCCTGTGTTTACACTCTCTAACGGCGAACACCTCTAGTTTGTAGACCAGACTGAAACGACGTCGTTCCTGGTCAGCTTTTTAAAACCTAAATTTTATCAAGTAGCCGCACAAGCCTTCAACCGCAGAAGCTAGGTTCCTTGCTTTGCTCCCTCTCTCGCTCTCAGCTTATTCCCCCTCTTGTCTCAACCGCTGTGGCCACCGGCGAACACCAAGGTTAGTCTCAGTCTCATCTCTTACTCTCATTCAAGTGATTTTCGATTATATGTTACCCGATTACATGTGTATATATGTGCTTTGTATAATTATTTGTGTTAGTAATCTAGATTCTTGAAATATATGTCCTCACCCTCATCACTTAGTTAATAATTAATAGATAATTAGTTGTTGTTTTTTATATTAATTATTGAATTAATGGATATTACTATGTAATTTCATAGTATGTTTGTAAGTAATGATTAATTAGTATGTTAAATAATATGTTGATTAGTAATTAGTATGTAGATTACTAATTAGTATGTAGATTAGTGAATATTGAGTAAATAAATTTTGACTAATTAGTGGATAATTAAAATGTTGATTAGTAAATTGTGGGGTTATTAGTGGGTAAAAAATATTCCAATAATTCGAAAAAAAATTAAAAAGTAAAAAAAGTAAAAAAAATATATAAAAAAATTTGGAATGTATATTTATATATATTTTAATAATTCGAAAAAAAATTAACGCTTGTAAATAAATATATAAATAATATATGAACAATAAAATATTTGAAAATAATCGTATAAAATAATTAAACATTTTAAAATATATTTTCGAATATAAAAATATAAAAATTTGAATATTTTATTATAAATGATTTTATAAAGTTTATGATTATTAATATATAATACTATTCTTAAAATTTCTATTTTTTAATATAATAACTGAAATATAAAAATATAAATTTGGTTATATAAATTACATTTTGGAACTTTAATATATAATAATATATTTACAATTTTCTTTTACTTTAATAAAAATATAAAATATATTTAAACAATATATTTCCGAATATAAATAAATTATTAAAAATTAAATTTTGTGATATATAAATATAAATATAATTATATAAAATATTTTTTAGAAATTATATATTTCGAATTTATAAATTAAGATATATTATTATAAAATATATTTGTGGAATATAAAAATATAAAATATATGTACCTATTTTTAATATAAAAATATATTTAATGTTATATTTTGGAATATATTTATGAATATATATATATATAAATAATACCGTTATTAAAATATTAATAAAAATTGAAATGTATGTACGTTTTTCGAATTAATATATATATCTATATATATATATATATATATAAATGCAAACAATTAGGTTTTCATTATTAACAATTAAAAATGAAAAAATAAAAATTGATTAATTAATATTTATTTCAATTTTTGTAGATATACATGGATTCAGTTAGTTACCATCCCGGTCCTATTGACGGATCTTTACTGACCCGACAGCACGAGCATCGTTCGGAACATATGTGGAATGGAGAGGTATGAAAAATCTGCATTATTTATTGTCAGATTATAGGTATAAATATATTACCGTTATTATGTAATTTGTTTAACTGATATTATCATATAATTGTTTTCAGGTATTGCCTGATTTTCGCACACGCATCAACTACCGTGGATATTGGGATAAAGTTCAAAAATATCCACCACATCCAGATGTCTTGGCAGCAATTGTATCATCTGGTTTTCATGGCGTTTACCAGATTGGAGCGATTAAACATGATCCAGGATTGATTACTGCATTTGTGGAGAGATGGCGCCCGGAGACTCATACATTTCATTTTCGTTTTGGGGAGGCGACTAATCACTCTGGAGGATGTTTATTATATACTGGGGCTGCCTACTATTGGATCTCCTGTGGTGCATTCATTTCGTCAGCAAAGTTTAGAAGAGAAGCGCCAGATGGTTGGTGATTTGTTAGGTGTCTACCCTGTTGGCGATGACGTGAATAGGGGTGGATTGAAGCTGACATGGTTGACAGATCATTTTGGTGCATGTGATCGGCTGGACGAGGATTCAGTTGATTTTGGCAGACAGTTGTTATTTCACATCCGGGCACATTTGGTTATGATCATTGGTTCTGTCTTTCCCAACGCATCTGGGAACAGGCTCCAGGTTGATTTCTTAGAGTATGTACGAGACTATACCGAGGTACAGACGTATAGTTGGGGTAGCGCAGTGCTTGCCTTCTTGTATAAGAAGTTGTGCTCTACTAGCATTGGTAGGAAGAAGGACTTCTGCGGGTGTACTACACTATTGCAGGTAAATATACTTGATTATATATGCATCATTTCCCTTTAAGATATGTGAATATGACTTTTAAATATGAATTAGGTATGGATCTGGGAGCGTTTCCCTTCGCTAGCTCCAGTACGTAGGGATGATGCATACATTCAGCATCCTTTGGCTATGAGGTACGATAGTAAATAAGTACATGTGAAATTTGATTAACGCTTTTTTATCCACTGTTATTGACCCTAAAATTTATTGTAGGTGGAAGGTTCGTTTGAGTATGATATCTGTTCCACACTCACAGTCTCGTTTTGTTCGTTATGAGCTGGATGCCATGGGTACTGATGAGTTCTTTTGTTGGAGGCCATACAGAGGTGTTGATGGTTATATTAGGCCTGATGTTATGACTCGACTTTGTGGACATCAAAGTGTCCCCTCATTTTTGAAGAAGTTGTCGAGTGGTGCTATCCTGAGTATGTGACTAGGCAATTTGGCTTTAGGCAGGATATACCACGTGCCTCACCTGAGGAGAACCACGAGAGGATGCACGTGGCCTATAATGATCATTTGGATTGGATCTCTGTCCATAGCATATTCATCCAGCTTTGGGAGTCCAGGGTTAGCGAGGCCATGACACCGCGTCACTACAAATATATCAAGGATGGACCTGCAGGGTGTACATCAGCATGGGATGGATGGTATTCTAGAGTTACCCGCCGATTTGTAGTTGATCCCAGGCGACGGTCTAGAGAGCATGGCTTTCAGGGCACACATGGATATTCACAGTACTATGTAAGTTCATTATAGTTTAATGATTTAGTGATTCGTAATGTAGTTGTTCATTTTGTTTAGTTTTTAAAAGCTTGAATTGTTTTCATACAGGCAGAAGGGATTTCCCAAGCTTATCATGCCATCCAGGATCCTGATCCCGATGTTGACGAGGCACGTACGATTCTAGGGGATCGGCTGACCTCTACTGGTTGTAGTTCTTACCAGCACACGTTGCCTGAGCCGGTACCCCCCTCTATCCGGTGGCCAACGCGGTTATCAGCGACATAGGCGTACTGGAAGAAGAGTTGGTCGTCCTCGAGATGTCCCAGTTGTTCCAGAGCCGGGCACGTACTATGACCATGTGGCCTCAGATGTGCACACTTCTTCAGGTTTCGTGACAGATCCATCGCCTCCCCACTCAGAGGGGGGATGGGGTGCATGGACACAGGGTCATTCCTATCATCAGTCTCAGATGTCTGCTGGAGGAGGTTGGGGAGACACCACACCGGTTGTTGCTGACGGCGGTTGGGATTCTTGGACAGACCGTCCTTCTTATGATCAGTCTCAGATATCCGCTGGAGGATTTAGGGGAGGCACGACGCATGTTAGTGGTGACGGTTCTTGGGATGCCTGGGTCGGTGGGGCTGCAGATGGTGGTTGGGGTAGTTGGCGACGTGATGTTTCACAGGAGTATACCCCTATTTCTGGAGGCGGTGCATGAGATATAGGTGGTACTCAGGACCAGTCTCAGTTGACCCATGCAGATACTACACAGGGATACCAGACGCCTATTCGTGGATTTGAGGTGTTTCAATCGCAGAGTAACGCATTTAGTTCTCTAGTTATAGATCCACAAGGTGATAATATGCAGCAGAGACAACAACCACGGAGACATGTTAAAGGTAAAGGTAGGATATGTTTTACAGGCAGCCATATCTTGTAGTGATTTGGTTATGCTCGAGTAGTTTGGTTATTAAGTTATCATTCTGTATTACTCGTCAAACTATCTGTACTTTAAATTTGGGTTGGTTTGTTTATTTTATTGAAAAACTTGTTTTTTATGTTTGTCTGGATTAATAATTGTTACATGTTGAATTCATTTTTTCTATTTCACAACATTTAGCTATATTAGGGACTTTAAAATAGTAGTAATCTAATACAAATTTAAAATGTGAATTTTTTTTAACCACTTTTTAACCCCCTAAAAAAACCAAAAAAAAATTTTCCACTTTTTTTAACAACATTTAGCTATAGTAGGGACTTTCTAACAATGAGAAAATTTAAAATTTAAATTTATTTCAACCACTGTTTAACCCCCTAAATATGACCCAGAATAAACATTTTTTGTTCAAAACTTACTTAATGATTAATGCTTCAAAAGCACATGAACATAAATATTGGAAATTCATGAAAGGTACATAGAATACATCAAAGCTATAGAAGACAATCAACATAAACATTACATAAATAAAACTACAGTGAACAAGTCATCTTTATTTTTGGCATCTTCATAATTCATTAGTCAGAACTGTCATCTTCAGCTTCGCCATTTGGATGAGATGCCCACCAGTCAAGAAACTCGCGTTCCTCAATTTCCTTGTATCTGACGCGATAGTCTTGATGAATTTTGTCCAACGCAACTCTTCTTTCCGTTTCACTTATGCGATTCGCATCCCTATCTGCATTCACCTTCCACTTTGCATTTAGACTCTCATCCATAATAGGACCCGCGTCAGCAGGGAAGTGCCAATATTCTAATTGGTCTGGTACCCAGTCTTTACCTAACTTTTCTTTCCTTTCCTTCATGACTAAGGCCTTTTTTTTTTCAAACTCCTCGTTTGATACTCCCGCATTCTTTTCTCCCTTTCAGCTCCAGAGATCTTTCGAACCGACTCCCCAATACTTTTCAGGCTTGTAACCCTAGGTAGACTTAGAAATTTGTTAAGCATAGCTTTATTACCCCTCTTTTCACTCACATCTTCCAGATTCATTGGTTTCTTTCCCTTATCCATTTGATGCACCTTACCTACAATATATTATTAAAAAGATTAGTAAGAAAGTGTTCAACTATATACAACCTCTGAAAGTTATACTCCCTTCATTACCTTTACTCAAATATGAAAATTTATAGGGAAATAAGAAACCTAACTTCGGTTGACATGTGAGTAAACATTAATTACTTTGCACTGTTAGTCCTTGTTGTAGATAATTGACAAGACCTATCGAGATTTTCAACTTTACAGAGCATTACATTTTTTTTGCTGGTATATGATAAGACCTATCGACTTTTACAACATTGCAGTACATTACTTTAATTTTGCACAATGACCAATCACTTTTGACACACAAAATTCTCTTTATAGTTGACATGACCAATCACCCAATTTAATATCATCTTTTATCTTTTTAATGTTTATATAACATGAATTCTAATTTTTGTTATATAACACACCGCAACCTCTTACACATACAAAATTTCTTCTTTTTACAATATAAGCGAATACACCAAAAATATTAACCCACTATCTTTTTAATGTCTATATAACATAAATTCAAATTTTTCCAACCAATTTTTAACCCCCTAAAAGTAGGCCGGAAAACACCAAAAATATTAAAAAGTTGATTTTCTTCCTTTTTCAGGGAATAATAATTGTAACTTGTAGACTTCATTTTCTACATTTCACAACATGTTGCTAAAGTAGGCAATTCAAAAAAGTAGTAACAAAGAAATACACATTATTGTTACAGCTACAACGGAGTAAGAATACAACTTATCAAAAAGCACTCAAGTCAACTGGTTTTGTTACATCTTCATCAGGACTGTCCTCTGCATCTTCATTAATGTTATAAGGTTGAGCAAGTTCTTCCATCTTCTCCCATTCATATTTCATTTGCTGGTCAAAATCCGTTTCTTCTAATTGTGCAATTTCAATTTTATTAATTGCTTTCTGTTCTTCCATTTTCATCGACGAGTATGAGATCTTCCCTGCCTTGTACCGTTTATGTATCTCTTTCATTTTCTTGCAATATACGTCTAAAGCTTTCGAGTATACAGACTTTTTCTCGACTTTCTTCTTCATGCGTTGATTGGCACAAAATTTATTCAAATTAAGCTGAGAAACCGGGGAACAATCATTCTCCGCTATACTTTTTCCCTTATCCATATCTTCAAACTAAACCTGTAATTTTTAAAAAATATGTTTGCTGATACAGCTTGTATTTGATTGATTGATTCCATAGAGATAAATAACAATAAACATAAGAAACAAAGCAAACTTAAGAAACATACTAAGCATTACTTAATAAATATAATTCGTTAGTATAGGGAAATTATTTAAGGAAAACATTTTTTATAGGGAAATAATATTTTACTTTGCTTTTCCAACCTTTAACTTTTACTTTCAACATTTTTTACTTTTTTCCCCAACATCTTTAACTTTCACTTTACACAGCTTTAACTTTAACTTTGCACAACTGTAACTTTTCCCCCTAAAGCTTTAACTTTTACTTTCATCAGCATTATCTTTTAATTGCCACAACTATAACAGTAACTATTATTTTGACCATGACTTTTTCAAGAATTTATATAAATAGATTGAATTACTACTCTCAAATGAAGTTATCATACTCATACAAAATATACAGATATTAAGAATGAGTTATACACCAGGAGATATATTCAAAGCTATGGGTAGGAAAGAAAGATAAATATGCATTTTAAATACAGATATTAAGAATGAGTTATACACCAGGAGTTATAGCTGATGAAACACAAAGATAAATATGCATTACAATTCTTATCCATAGAGATAAATAGCAATAAATAGATTACATTTTAAATATAAACACTTAATTTGCACGTTCTGGACATCTTACACTACGCCTAGTATGTCCTTCTTGCTTACAACGACTGCACGTGACCGTTATCCTAGGACCGTCCATCTCTGTTCGGATTCTAACTGATTGTCCCTTCTCACCTATTTTCTTCTTCACCTTCATCAAAGTTTCATCAGCTACTAACGTCCCATATTCTTGCCAACGCCTGGGCAATGCATAATTCCAATACTGGGTAGGTGCCAAAGGAAATATAATAGGTTCCCACAACTTCTGCAACTGTGAGGAGTAATGGTAAGGCTCTATCCACTGCTTCCAGTTTATGTTGTTTGCCATACAACCTGCCACAACATGAGAACAGGGTAAATGGTGGCACGTCCATTTGCCACAGGTGCAACTACGTTTACTAATATCTACATTCTGCTTGTTACCACCTTTCCACACTGATTTAACATGATATCGGTGTGTCGTCACTTGATAGATCCCCATCTGACGACTATAGGTCTCAACCCTATGTGCAGTAGCTTTCTCTAAAATTTTTGATAACATTGTACTCGTCCTCGCGCACAACTCTTCACCCTTTTGCAGGCTTTCCTCGGCAATGTTCCTTTGTGTGTTCACTATCTTCACAGTCCTGTAGAAGATATACTCCATCATCGCCGTCACTGGAAGGAAACGAGCCATTCTAATGTTACCATTAAAACCTTCCATTATATTAGTGGTACTTTGCCCATATCGAGCTCCACCCGTGTCGTGACACAAAGTCCACAATTCTGCAGGAATGTTCTGAAGGTACTGCAATGCCGGAAGAGATATCTACCCTATTCTTTTCATGTAACCATCATGTTTCCTAACTTGTGTGGTTACCCCAGCTAACCACATCAACTTCTTCAACTCTCCACCGGGGTGCTGTGATGAAAAGTTACTTCTCACGTGGAACAAGCAGAACCTATGCACGCCATACGGTTGCGTAAATCCATTCCTCATGTCCCTCATTGCTGCAAGAATACTTGGTGCACGATCTGATATTATGCACACACCCTGTCTTTCCTTGCAAACATGTTTACGGAGCAGCTTCAAAAACCAAGACCAGTTCTCATATGTCTCTTCCTCAACCAAGGCATAACAAATGGGATATTGGTGATTGTTCGAATCAACACCCATGACAATAAGGAGTTTTCCCTTGTACCTCCCCTTCAAAAACGTTCCATCTATTGAAATTACGGGACGTGCATGCTGCCAACCATCCTTCATTGCTTTCAGACACCAAAATATTCTCTTGCATACAGAAGTGTGCTCGACTGTTTCATGAGGGACAGCAGCAATCTTAACTACACTGCCTGGATTTGCATGTACCAAAGCCGTCAAGAACATAGGGAGAGCAGAATATGTCATGCTCCATTTACCATAGACCTCCTCAATTGCTGCTTGTTTTCCCCTCCATGCTCTTAAGTAACTAACACGATGGTGGTATTCATCGTTTACCATGGTCATAACAGTCATGATTGGCAAATTTGGCCTCTCCATCACCTGTTACATGATTTAATAAGATCAAATCAACACAACTAGTATATCTGTACTAAAAAATTAACGAATATTGGTAAGTTATAAAACTTACATGTGGTTTCACAAGTCTTGAAATTAATTTTGCTGAAATACGGCGGTGATCCTGCAACGGCTGGTTGTTAACGCATGTGTGCATTTCTCTCACCTTTGTGATTTCCCACATTCCATGCTTCTTCATCAAAGCAGCTCGCAACCTCCAAGGACAGTCGTCACTAAATTCACACTTGGCAATGAATTGAGTACGGTTACTCCTAACAACTTTATAGTTCCTGTCACTGTTTATGTGAACCTCTCTAACTGCTGCAACTAAGGTGTCCTTGTCACGGAATAATGTTCCCACCGTGAAATTTGCATTCCGAGGATCAAAAACAGTCAACATCTCACCTGGATTAGTAACCGTAATTGGTGTAAACTCCTCAGTCTCAAAGAAGGCTGCCATTGGAACATGGGGTCCTGCCATTAAAACATGGTCTTCTTGCTCTATACCAATCGAATCCAGTCCCAAACCGACCTCATCATCTGAATCATCTTCAGTGTCAGCTTCTAAAAATTCCTCATCACTAGAACTGTACTGCTCATATTCTTCATTTTCATTGATGAGTGCTAAATTTCTACCACCGGTCGATGTAAATGGATCACATGGGGGAGACAAGATCACACCAGCATTGTGTCCATAAGAATGTCCAGCTCCATCTTTATTAGTGCTAAACACATTCCTGCTTGAACTAGCACCATACTCCTTAAATTGACGACTACTTGAACCACCACCATATTCCTCAAATGCATGACTACTAGATCCGCCAACATACGGCTCACTGTTGCCTCCCCCACTAAAATAATAATCTGACCAACCCGCCATACCATAATCTGGCAACCCACTCCTATCATACATTGTCTCGTAAGGAGATTGTGTGGGTTGGCTAGGCTGTGAGTAACCGCCCTGATCATATGAAAACACATCATCTTGTATTATTTTTTCAGCATCCACAAATAAAGATACATCACCCATCCCCATCTGCATCTGCCTAGGAACACTCAGCATCCTCCTCACATCATCATCGCAATTAACACCACCAATGTAATATCCACAAACTACATTACCAAGACCTAATTGAGGATATTTAAACCTCATCTTCACATTCCAATGTGAACTACTAATCTGCATATTTCGATACACAATCTCCTTCAACTCATCATAAGAGGTTCCTCATTTAATATACTGCTTTTTTTGAGGATCTATAGAATATCTTATATACTCATCTCGTCTAATTATTTCACCACCCCAGAAAAAATTTACATTCACCAGATCTTCCATTATCCTATATTTTAAACAATTTTTTAAATTATTTATTAACAAACATATATTAATAAAATAACTAACAAATTATCAAAAACATTTTTTCCTTATAACTAAACATATATTAATAAATCTTTAATAAATTATTAATAACAAACTAACAAATTATATTACTAACAATTTATATCACTAACAGATCTGTTCACTCCAAAGTTAGTCTAATTATTTAATGTATACACATTTTCATCTCAAAATTAGTCTAATTATGTATTATTTATATTAAACATTTCAATTAACAGAGCAGTATAAAAATGATAATGCAAATATAGCACAAAGACAGAAATGACAGAAAACCATTACAAAGAATCGAAACAAATATTATGCGAGATATAAAAAAAGGAAGATAAAACGTACCTTGTTAAAATTTTGCAGATGTTATGAAATGAACCAGATTGGGTATAATATAGGCAGAGCTGCCTTGAAATGTGTGGATGGGAGATAAGATATGGTGCACTGCTGTGAATGACGTACACTATAGGAGAAATTTTAAAATTAATTTAACTGTTCGCCATCTCAAATTTTGTACACAACAGGACAAGAATTTTACATATATAGTACTGTTCGCCATCTGCAATGGCGAACACAACTGATACAATCTATATACTGTTCGCCATGTACAATGGCGTACATGTTGATTTTTTTCCCCCAAACATTAACAGCATAGCCAGTTCTGTTCGCCATTTTGGGAAATTGGATGTACCATTGTTGAAAAGTTTTGAACTCCTGTACCATTTTGGAAATGCGAACTTGGTCGTTGTACCATATATGAAACGGAGCCTTTATCCCCCTTCCATCTACGTTTCTATTTTGCACACCCCCACCATAACTAGGCATGCATCTACAACTCCAAAAACGTTTCTCGACTGCTACAACCACTATTAGAACAAAACAATTTAACCATCCTGCACACACATAATGTGCGGACACATTTAATAGTGAAGCTCATGATAAACCACCCATTCATACGCAAACATCTCTCGAGACTGGAACACCTCTTAAATTTTCAAAAATCTACAACCACCACCCTTAAATAACCTCCGACCCCCGGTAAAAATTAAATTAAACAAGCGATCATTTTTATTTGTAAAATCAGAACAATTATACCAAAATAGAGTTAGAGAACATATATGTCTTGTACTAGATTTTACAAATGTTATTTAAGGTTCTCCATATAACTTTTGCCTATATATATATATATATATATATATATATATATATATATATATATATATATATATATATATACACGGAGAATTAGTTCTCATTTGAGTTTAACCCTATATATATAATATATCTAAATAATTATTAAAAAAATTAAAATTTTATATAAATATATAATATTTACTAATATCATTAAATAAATTATATATTGAGTATGCAAAATATATTAATATTAGATAAAGTATCATGATATCCGTTCAATTTAAGATTTCTAATTTTTTTATTAATTGTAAATTATTTATTTATATATAAATATAATAATGATACTAATTATAAATAAATGATAATCAATTTTGTTATATAATTTTAAAAGTGTCGTAATTACTTTTAAATAATAAAATGCCATTAAAAACTATGCATGTACAGATAGCCTATATTAATTATTCATCCAGATACAAATTTGTGATATACTCGTTCAATTGATTTCTTATTAGTCCAGAACTTTAAGAATGAAAGCAAACATTCTAAATGACTTGACTCTCTTTCGTTCGGTTCAAATATATTCGGGACAAGGATTTTCTTTTTTTATTTAAAAATTATCTAATCATCATGCAAAAATAATCAAAATATTTTAAATAATAAAATTTTAGTATCCGAGAAAAAATATCTATATAATAATATTATCACATCCAGCTTCCTCAAAGAAGGAAAAACGAACAAAAAACACATAAGTTCATAAATAAAAATATATAAAAAAATCAGTTTATAAATATAACAGTTTGTGTTTGGTTTGAATTTAATTTGAAATATTCACGAAGTATGTGCATCAAATTATTATACAACACATTGAACTTGTAAATTATTTCCCTGAATTCGTTAAAAACTTATTGATTTAAATTTATCTACACACCTAATAATAAAAACCCATGACGATGACACAGAGTGTAGTTGACAAAGGAGCTTAGATGATGCAATCACTGAACCCCATAAACAGATGAGCCAACATGTTTGTAGCTTTGCTTGTTGTAGCCATGACATGACTCGTCAGATTCAGACTCATCACTGTGTGACTCGACCCAACAATGACTTTCTCCAGTGCGCTGTTTATGATTCTGATGAACCCAATGCCCGTCTCATCGGTATTCACGATCTATCTGTGCCTTTTACATTTTTTTAAAAGAAATTTAACAAACATTTTCCATATTTTTTTCAAAAATAACACGTAAATGGAAGTTGTATGATACAATATTAATATTGTGGGCAGGGAGGTGGTATGCTCGATTTTTATGTTTAAAAAATATAGTACAGTGTATTTAGCCTCTCCAATAATTTATATATATTCCATTTTTATGTTTAGAATTTATAATATGGTATTTTAGTCCTCATTTTATTTGAACCTCACCCTCTATAATGTATGATATCTTATATATTTCCGTCCCTGATTTTGTGTATATGGATGCAGGGGTTGAGTATATAATATCTGGTCGAATTTTAGAAACTTTGTTACCTGAAGAACAAAAGCTTTGGCACTCTCACGCTCACGAAGTAACTATTTCCTTTTTTGTTTATTTACTTTCGGATCAAATCTTTTTTTGGGCGTGTGTTGGTGTATATATATAACTATGATCGTTGAGGAGTAAATATTATGAACTGTGGAGCAGATCACATCAGGGTTGTGGGCGAATCCACGGATTCCCGAGATGATTAATAGCAGTGAACCCCAAGATCTTGTTAATTCGTATGGCAAGTTTTGGTGCACCTGGCAAACTGATAGAGGTATACATGCATGTCTGCACATCATATAAGTGGATTCGATCAGTTACTAAACAGTTCTTGTTGATTTTTGATAATTTCTTTTAATTGTGAATGGCAATCTTTAGTGGGGACTGATCCAGCAAATGTATGTTTTGGATCAGTTTTGAAGCATATGGTTTTTGTATATTAGATTAGATCATGAATCATGAACGGCAAGCATTAAAAAAAATTAACACGGGTCTCGTAATTTACCGAGGCTCCTTTTTTTTTTCTTTCTGGAAGCCTGTGTTGAGACGATACCGAGGTTCGGCTCAATTTTTTTTTAATCCTAGTCATTCAAAATCACATCCAAAGGCTTAGAAATTATATGTTCTAAAACTGATCCACAGCCCCATCTTTAGTTACAGTTTTAGATTAATTTCATTGTGTGTTACTTAGTTTTTGTGTTTGGGTGTTGCCTGTCCGTTATGTAGGAGATCGGCTTCCATTGGGAGCACCTGCACTGATGATGTCGCCACAAGAAGGGGAGCTGGGGATAATAAATATAGATCTGGTTAAAAAGAGAGATGACAAGTACAAGATATCAACAGATGCCCTGAAGAAATCAAGGGCTAGTCTCGTGCCACCGGAGTCGATGAACCGGATGGCTGACTACTGGAAACATGCTGGCAAGGGCTTTGCTATAGACGTGGAGGAGGCTCAAATCAAAACTACTGCACCGTTTCCATAAGATGTCTTCACCGAATTCTGGATCATCTTCGTAGCTAGAGCATTGTTTTTCATTCTGTGTTTGGTGTTTTCTATGTATCGAGTATGGCAGGGCTGTGTATGCTATTTGACTTGTGGCAAACGAGTCGGTTGTTTTTCTTATGAATGTTAAAATATCATGGAATATGAATTAAAATTTGATTTTCGTGTGGTCCTTTTCGAGTTTAATTCGTGAGAGAAAAATTACCGTTCATGAATTTGTTAATCATCATCTTATTTTGTTTTAAAAAAAATCGAGACTTGTCAAGTGTGTGTTGGATTGACATCAAGGGAAGATCTTGTTTCGAAGAAGCATCCATTTTATTGAGAAGTGCCACTTGTGTTTCCTCTGAGTCCATAATTTAATCGTTGGAGGCACTTGTGAAACTAGAGCAACCGGCCAATGGATAATTTTCCCTATCTTTCTGGCATTTCACCTCTGCACTTAGATCCAGCTGAGAAGTGTGTTCTTCATCTAGTGTTGTAAAACATCAAATTGTTGGATTTCTCAGGAACAACTTGACAGGTGACTTGAAGAGCAGGACAGCATGGTTGTCCTAAGGTATCAACAGTATCTTAAGCTTATACCACTTGGTTCCCTAACAATGAGCCTGCCAGTAGGTCTTGCTCATGAAGCAGTTTGGTCCAGATTAATATATTTTTTCGAATCAAACTAGTATAACGATTTTTCTAAAATTCAAACAAAACCCATATACACAATTATACTGTAATTAGATCAAACCAAACCATCCATAAAAGAATGATTGATTTGGATTCAACGAGGTTTGAAAAAATGTAAGTTAGAACAAGTCCGTGACAAAATTTTAAAACTCCCTTGTGCCCACACTACTAGAAAAACTGGCTTAGACAACGGCTAAAAACCGATGTCTTTTTAAAATCCGAGCGATATCTTTGCATGTGTAGAGAAAGAAGGTCCAAATTTGAAAAAAGCGATGTAAGAAGTACTTTTAACATCGATGGCATTTCTAACCGATGTCTAAAGTGTGATGTTTAAGCCAGTGTTTTTAGTAGTGCCAATCAACAAGCAAGATGAGCAATATAATAAATTTGGGTAACAAATAACTTGCCAAAAACCTGGACAATTGATAGACCCTTAAACTCAAATAGAACCAGGCCTTTTTTCAGTTATATACATCTCTAACAAATATATGGTACATCTGAACAAGTGTATCAAATAGTACTTTTGTCTATGGAGAGGAATGTGCCTATATTGTTTCCCAATGATTTTAACAAATCAGGATGAAAGAGTTTTAAAGGTAAATCAGGAAATCCTACACTAACGGGAGCAATAGAGGGACCTTTCTTCCTGTTTGGTTAAACCAGAATACCATCTAAACTCTAAAGAATTGAAATCTAATACCAAAACAGTTAGGACTTCCCTGAGAGACAGTTTTGGTGACTTCCTTTTCAGATTAAAATCCGAAAAGAATATGCATGTAGTCGATGGGAGCCATCTCCAATAATGTTCCTAGTGATACATCAACGGATATTTGAGAGTCTGGGCGAAGAAAACTTAAAAGTAACAGAAAATGAAGCAACTTGACCCTCGCATGTTATGATTAACTATTTTGTTGCAATACACATAAAGAGTAATAATGAAAAAACATTGTAAAGAACCTTCTATAATTTCATTTAGTACATCTCAAAATGTCCTCCTCTCTCAAAACATAGAGAAGAGATAAAATAATAACTTAAAAAGAAGTCTTTCTTGAAATGATACTATCGAGAGATGCAAGGCCCTGTGTAGACTGCGAATTCCTAGACCTTGCTGATGCCGAAGTTGTGCACAAGGTAAAGCTCTAGTGAGAGATGAGTTGCCCTATACACCTACTGTTTATAGTAAAGTAGCAGACAAAAATGTCCTTAAACATCACTACCACACTTGTAGTGTTGGAGAAGTCTGTCTGCTTCTCTTAAGCCGCTAAGATAAGCCCCATGAGTAGTTGAATAATGGGTTCTATGAGTTGCTTCCCCTGCAAATAGGATTTGGAGTGGAGGTGAAGAGCTGTTTACTGGCAATGGTTCAGCCAGTTTCTCGATATCATCTCCAGTTGAACCTACAGCTACGTAACTATATGAACCCAAGAACAATGGATCAGTGCCCCACTGGCTTTTCAACATAGTTGTGAATTTGAGTTTTGTCCCTATATATTTGTCCGAAGGACTAGCATTTCCATTGCACAAGTTTCTTGATCTCGACAAGAAGCTAGATACTGTTGTTGAGACCTTATTAAGAATCTCTTCATCACTGAGGATCTCAAGTGCAAGAGCTTCTTTACCTACAAACCAAGATAATAACACACTTGACTTGCTATAAATTGGACATAAACTTGGTGTCTTTCTGATCCACCAAGGAATTTCGGGGTCCTTCATTTCCGAATCTTGATTATGAAAAACCATTTCCAAAAACGGAAATTTAGAGACTTTATCGGTTTCTTGATCATGGGTTGAATCTAATTGCAAGAACAACTTGTCAACAACTCCATATCCAAGCTTTGAAATTGCTTCAGTCTTATTACTAGGAAGAGGCGGCACAAACATACCTGAACCATCAAGAATCCCAACTTTAAGCACACCTAATGAAACAGTGACAATTACATGATCAACTTCCAACATTGATCCATCCGAAAAATGCAGCTTCACTGGCCTACTAGTGCCAACAAAACTATTTGGCTGCCACTCGAGTTTTTCAACTTTTCGACCTAGTTGAATCACATCACGGGGTAAAACAGATGCCAACGATTCAACAATACTATAATAACCTCTAGCAATCGTAATTTCTTCACCAGGAAACATACTAAACTCTTTCTCAGCTTCAAAATCAATACTCTTTAAATCATCAGCTGAATAATTGTTGGGACAATCGAATCATGATGCTGCGTTTTATGATATGAAAACGAACGAGTTTGAATAGAAAATTAACCTTAATCGCTACGGCGCAAGCGATTCAAATCCACGTCTTCTACTGTATTCCCGTATTCACCTTGAGCGAAGTGTGGCCTTCGATCCTCCCAAGGTTGCCTCCCTTCTAGCTTTGAGATCTTGGAACCCTAGTTCTTGGTTGCCTCCTTGAACGGCTGCTCACAAAAACCCTAGTATTTCCAACTCATAGCTAGAAGAGAATAAGATGAATATATAGGCTACAGTAGGGATCGTGGATAATTAGGTCGGGCCTTCCAATGACATTCTGGGTCAAGCCCAATGTCATTAAATATTAATTCAATCCACTAAAGAATTAATATTTGCACTACCTCTCCTAATGCCGTAATTTAATTATTTAATTCGGCTCCAATATTATTTGCTTATTAAATTCCCCATGTTTAAGATATCGAATGTCCATTAATTAAATTAATTTCTGATAATTAATTTAATCAATATCTTTTATCCTTGATCATCCACTCAACCTTATAATTATGCAAGAACAAATCTGCCTGCAGGACTAAAGCATAATTATCTTTATGAGTTTTCAAGAGGACATCATCACCCGAATATTTTCGGACACGGTTTCCTTTTATAGTCAATATCCCACTCTGTATGCAATGTCATTGTCCAAAACATAATATTGTGATTAACAAAAAATCACATCACATATGAATCAAAACATGTGCATTGCATACAAGTGTCAATCACTGTATCCGGATTAAGAACCTAAGCAATAATAATATTATAGAATCTTAGTTCTTCTTTATTATCAGAATAGAAGAACAATTCTAATATTTTAATCCCGTTCAATATACACAAAGCATACAAGTATTATTCAATAATCAAGATAGATTATTTCCAAATAATACTTCAGTCATTCCAGTGGTTTGTTTAACTCCACTTAAACTGTGAACATTTATTATATTATATATAGACACTGACAATCTAATCTTCTGTTATCCCATTTGATACTAGATTATCCACAATATATAATATACAAACAGTGTTAAAATACGCATTCAAGATTCTCAATAAAAAAAGACAATGTCATATACTTCAAATGAATAGTTCAGTATACTCCCTAACAATCTCCCACTTATACTCAAGCTATTCTTTGAGTATATCAGTGTTATATTACAAGCAATCCACTACCAATTAAATAACTATTATGTGACCATACATCTGACTCCTATCGCCTCCACATGCTGCTCAAAAGCCTTAGCTGGTAAGCTCTTTGTGAAAGGATCTGCCCGGTTGTCCTTTGATGCTATATCAGTCACAATAATATCTCCTCGCTTAACGAATTGTCGTATAAGGTGATACTTACGCTCGATGTGTTTTGCTGCCTTATGGTCTCGCGGTTCCTTTGCATTTGCCACAGCACCAGTGTTATCACAATACACTGTCAAGCTCCTAGGCAAATTAGGTACCACATCTATGTCCAAAAGAAAGTTTCTGAACCATATTGCCTCTTTGGCTGCCTCCGAAGCTGCCACATATTCGGCTTCCATGGTAGAGTCAGCAACGCATTTCTGCTTTACACTCCTCCATATTACAGCTCCACCTCCTAAGGTAAACACATATCCCGAGGTTGATTTCCTCTTATCTCTATCTGCTTGGAAATCTGAATCGGTATATCCTAGAGGTAACAAATCTGAGGCCTTGTAAATTAGCATATACTCCTTAGTCCTTCTCAGGTACTTGAGTATAGCCTTTACTGCACTCCAATGTTCCTGTCCTGGGTTTGACTGATATCTGCTAACCATGCCCACGGCAAAACAAATATCAGGTCTCGTACATAACATTGCATACATTAAGCTTCCGCATGCCGAAGCATAGGGAACCGCTTTCATGCTCTCTATCGCCTCTGGTGTCTTAGGACACTGTTTCTTTGATAGAGCAACTCCATGTTTATAAGGTAGGTTACCCTTCTTGGAGTCCTGCATGTTAAAACGAGCCAATACCTCATCAATATAGGGCTCTTGGGATAAAGCCAACATCCTTTTCTTGCGATCCCTTATAACTTTGATCCCAAGGATGTATGCCGCTTCACCTAAGTCCTTCATTTCGAACTGTTTGAACAACCATGCCTTTACCGCTGATAACATCCCTACATTGTTTCCAATGAGTAAAATATCATCTACGTATAGCACTAGAAAAGTCACTGAACTACCCTCACATTTCTTGTACACACACGACTCGCTTGGACATTGATCAAATCCGTATGACTGGATTACCTGATCAAAGCGAATATTCCAATACCTAGAAGCTTGTTTAAGTCCATAAATGGACTTCTTAAGCTTACATACCAGATGCTCTTGGCCTTCCTTAATGAATCCTTCTGGTTGTTGCATATAGATGATCTCATCATCAAGACTCCCATTTAGGAAAGCTGTCTTGACATCCATTTGCCAAATCTCATAATCGAGATGAGCTGCTATAGATAAAAGAATCCGGATCGACTTTAGCATGACTACTGGCGAAAAGGTTTCTTCATAATCGATCCCTTCTTTCTGAGTATACCCTTTCGCAACAAGTCTTGCTTTCCAAGCTTTTACCTTTTTGTCAGATCCTCTTTTTCTCTTGTAGATCCACTTACATCCAATGGGTTTTACACCTTTGGGTGGTTCCACGAGCTCCCAGACTTGATTTGAATACATAGATTCCATCTCAGATTTCATTGCTTTTTGCCATAGATCTGCATCTTTGTCTTGCAGTGCTTCCTCGTATGTCATGGGATCCTCATTATGTTCCTCAGAGACCAAGTCCGAAGACTCTCCCAATAACATGAATCTGCTGGGTTTACGAATAACCCTCCCACTACGACGAGACACCGGTGTGGTATTAGTGATAGGTTGTGTGTTCTCTTGTGGCTGTTCTACTTGTACTATTGACACTTGTTCATTATTTGTCTCTCCCACTAGTTCCTCTAAAACGACACTGCTCATGGGTTTATGGTTCATCATATAGTCCTCCTCTAGGAATCTAGCATTGGTACTAACAATGACATCCCGATCCTTAGGACTATAAAATAAATATCCTTTCGTTCCCATGGGATAGCCTACAAAAAGCCTTACTTCTGTACGAGATTCTAACTTAGTCACGTTCTTGTTCAACACATGTGCTGGACAACCCCATATCCGAATATGTCTTAGACTAGGTTTTGAACCAGTCCACAATTCTTTTGGAGTCTTAGGAACTGACTTAGAAGGAACTAAATTCAAAAGATAAGCTGCTGTTTCTAAAGCATGTCCCCAAAACGACTTGGGTAATTCTGAATAACTCATCATCGATCTAACACTCTCCAAAAGAGTACGATTCCTTCTCTCCGCTACACCATTCTGTTGGGGTGTTCCAGGTGCAGTCAAGTGAGACATGATCCCATTCTTTGATAAGTAATCCCTAAATTCTCCAAGCAAGTATTCGCCACCACGATCTGATCGTAGTGACTTGATACATTTTCCATGTCGCTTCTCCGTTACAGTTTTGTACTCCTTGAACTTGTCAAAGCACTCTGATTTACGGCGCAACAAATAAATGTATCCATATCTAGAATAATCATCAATAAAAGTGACAAAATATTCATAACCACCTCTTGCTTGAATATTCATGGGTCCACATAAATCAGTATGAACCAATTCTAACACTTCTTTGGCTCTATTCCCCTTTGCCTTAAAAGGCCTAGTGGTCATTTTACCTTCCAAACAGGATTCACAGACTGGAAATGGCTCCACTGCCAATGAGCCTAAAGGCCCATCTACTACCAGTCTTTGAATCCTCCTCAAGTTAATATGACCTAATCTTAAGTGCCAAAGATATGTTTGGTTCAAAGAAGAAGGTTCCTTTCTTTTAGTAGTGATAGAAGATGTGTTATTTAATACCCTATGTTGTAGTTGTAGTGCAGGTTGATTAGGAGTGATTATGTATAAATTGTCTTGCAATGTACCAGAACATATAACTAGTTTATTCCTCATAATTGAAACATTATGATCCAAACAAACATTATAACCATCCAAAGCAAGTTTAGAAACCGAAATTAAATTCCTTCTAAACGAAGGTACATAAAGACAATTGTTCAAAACCAAATTCCTATCATCACCAAAAGATAAATTAACATCTCCCACTGCAACTACTGCTACTTTCGTAGCATCTCCCATGAACACATATATCTCGCCATCTCTAAGCATTCTGGATTGCTGGAACCCCTGCATAGAATTACAAACATGATCAGTGGCTCCTGTATCTACACACCAAGTGCTCGTAGATATAGCCGCTATATATGTTTCTGTAACTAGAGAAAGAGACATACCAGTATTGTTTTTCTTCTTAGGAAGAGGACAATCCTGTTTCCAGTGACCCGACTGCTTGCACCTGAAGCACTTGCCCTTGGGCTTTTTCACAGCACCACCTTGAACTCCCACAGCTTTCACAACTTTCTGTGTCTGAGCCTTTTTCTTCTTCTTTGCTTTCGGCTTAGAAGAAGAAGGTTTCTCAGCCACATTGACTTGAACACTCTGCTGAAAAAGTCCTTCAGCTGCCTGAAGTTCTGTCAGAAGTTCCGCAAGACTATACATCCTTTTGTTCATGGTGTAATTCAAGCGGAACTGCTCAAAACTTTTGGGTAAACTCATAAGGATGATATCGATCTGGATTTCCCCATCAACCTCAGCACCAAGGATCTCCATCTCATTCAGATGTGACATCATCCTGAGAACATGATCCCTTACAGGTGTCCCTTCAGCCATCTGAGTGTTCATTAAAGCTTTCATTGCTACTTGCCTTGCAGCCCTATTCTGATCTCCAAAAAGTTCTTTGAGATTAAAGAGCATATCTGAAGCAGTGGCCATAGCCTGATGCTGATGCTGCAAAACACCTGACATTGCTGCCAGAATGTAACATCGCGACATCTCATCAGCCTTAATCCACTTCTTATAATACTCCTTCTCAACTTCAGAAGCATTCTCAGCAGGCTCCTCTGGCTTGGGTTCATTAATGCAAAATTTGTACTCCTCAGCAGTCAACACAATGTCCAAATTACGTTTCCATTCAATATAGTTAGGTCCAGTAAGTTTGTTATCCTTAAGTATGGTAAAAAGTGGATTAAAACCCATTATATCCTGAGAATCATACATATAACACATAATTAGAGGGTGTTTAAAAAAATTGGTTCCTCTAACAATTATTTAAAATTAAAACACCAACACTTAAACACCATAGGTTTCCGGTATGCCACGTTGGGTGACTTATATACCACCTAAATTTATTTAAATGTTACTTCGGTCCTACTACTAAATAATTAGTCACGTTAGGGTGATCTATATTATTTTTCATAGCTAAGTGTATACCATTATTAAATCTTAAATTAATAATAATAATACCAGATGCGCCTTTTGACTATGATAAATTCTTGCTCCTAACAATAAGATACTACTAAAATTACAAATCTAAAGAGTATTCAGACTGACTGGCCAGGCCGGTGGAAGCATTGCCAAGAGGCTAACCACTTTTCTAGACACCAATCTAAATGGCCAGGTAAGCTGCACGCTTTCCTAGACACCAACGCAAGAATACTCAAAGATGTGTTATTTTAGATTCTCTTCCTAGTTGAGCGTGAAAGCTATCAAAAAATAGGGTATCCTTTTATTATTTGAATTCTATGAAACTTAGTACGCCACGTTGGGTGACATATGTACCTTCCAATATTCATAATTAATTCTAGAAGTTTGTTCTAGTAATTTCCATAACACTCTAGACACCATAAATTACATGCCACGATGGGTGACGTATACATAATTTATATTCGACTTAGTGTTAAATTACATACAAACAATAATGGAGACCATGGGATTTAATACCAAATTAATTCCCTCTCCCACTTAGTATTTTACTATGAGGATTTTATCTAGATGCATCGTCCTATGTTATTTTTTCGCAGTCCACATGTATCATAATAACAATACATATAACACATAACATAGCAGCATACTCATCATGATTAAAGCATAATAAAACAGCCCTATGTCCATGTCGTTCTAGCATGCGAAGGGTTAGTATCACATGGCATAACAAACAAACATGGAACACATAGTAGTAATAATCAAGATCAACAAACATTATGTAAAACATAATAAAATACATCCACTATTATGGCCCCGAAGAATAATCTTCAAAATCATCCATCGATAAATTTTCGAAAATCTTCAGCCGCCTGTTTGACTGCCTAAACGAGCTCAGAATGGCTTGAAAAATCTGGAGATGATTTACATCTTAGCCTGTAGGTATCGTTCTGCCGTTTCCGAAAAGGTATTATTCGCCCCAATCGGATATCGTATGCAAAATCTGTAGCCAGAACAGCGAAGCAGCCACGAAAACAGCATATAGCAGCGGAAGAACTCTGTTTCTCGCATCTTCGTTGATCAAACAATTACATACGACAAATACAACAGAAAAATCTATTCTATTACATCAGATCATAATCTAAATTGAATACAATTCGAATTACAAGATTACAATCAAAATAGAAATCAAAAATTAAAACTAATCATGATCAACCCTCATGATTTAATTTACAACCACGATAAACCACGTGGGATCCAAAAACATAATTACAACCATGGCCATAATAGTGGATAACAACCTGCATCAAAAAAACAATACAAACCCACCACTATATACATACATAATTACGACATGGACATCATATCATATAACGCAGAACCCTAGAACCTGGCTCTTGATGCCAATTGTTGGGACAATCGAATCATGATGCTGCGTTTTATGATATGAAAACGAACGAGTTTGAATAGAAAATTAACCTTAATCGCTACGGCGCAAGCGATTCAAATCCACGTCTTCTACTGTATTCCCGTATTCACCTTGAGCGAAGTGTGGCCTTCGATCCTCCCAAGGTTGCCTCCCTTCTAGCTTTGAGATCTTGGAACCCTAGTTCTTGGTTGCCTCCTTGAACGGCTGCTCACAAAAACCCTAGTATTTCCAACTCATAGCTAGAAGAGAATAAGATGAATATATAGGCTACAGTAGGGATCGTGGATAATTAGGTCGGGCCTTCCAATGACATTCTGGGTCAAGCCCAATGTCATTAAATATTAATTCAATCCACTAAAGAATTAATATTTGCACTACCTCTCCTAATGCCGTAATTTAATTATTTAATTCGGCTCCAATATTATTTGCTTATTAAATTCCCCATGTTTAAGATATCGAATGTCCATTAATTAAATTAATTTCTGATAATTAATTTAATCAATATCTTTTATCCTTGATCATCCACTCAACCTTATAATTATGCAAGAACAAATCTGCCTGCAGGACTAAAGCATAATTATCTTTATGAGCTTTCAAGAGGACATCATCACCCGAATATTTTCGGACACGGTTTCCTTTTATAGTCAATATCCCACTCTGTATGCAATGTCATTGTCCAAAACATAATATTGTGATTAACAAAAAATCACATCACATATGAATCAAAACATGTGCATTGCATACAAGTGTCAATCACTGTATCCGGATTAAGAACCTAAGCAATAATAATATTATAGAATCTTAGTTCTTCTTTATTATCAGAATAGAAGAACAATTCTAATATTTTAATCCCGTTCAATATACACAAAGCATACAAGTATTATTCAATAATCAACATAGATTATTTCCAAATAATACTTCAGTCATTCCAGTGGTTTGTTTAACTCCACTTAAACTGTGAACATTTATTATATTATATATAGACACTGACAATCTAATCTTCTGTTATCCCATTTGATACTAGATTATCCACAATATATAATATACAAACAGTGTTAAAATACGCATTCAAGATTCTCAATAAAAAAAGACAATGTCATATACTTCAAACGAATAGTTCAGTATACTCCCTAACAATAATGACCTCTCAACTTGTTCTCAAACCTTGTAAATATAGATTCAACCAACATTTTCTCACTCCAATTACCATACCCTGTAACGCTTCCATCGACATTCTTCACCGAGCCCAACAACTCCTCAAGCCCTTTTCTAAGAAAACACCCAACACTCTGACTATCCAACCCACAATTCTTAACCAAAACTTCATGACATTCAACGTCTCTACCTCTAACAAAAGCCACAAGTGAGTTAAACAAACACGAAACACGGTGAACAAGACACAGGTCAAGCTCAAAACCCCCTTCAGCAATAGTAACAGACTCACCAACAAAGCCATCCATGCGTTCCCATGGTTGATCAGCATGCAAGGCATTGATTTCTTGGGCTATTTTGTAAACTGGGCTGTTTTGAATTCCGTGGATCCAAGTTGCGCCAAGCTCAATTCTGTCACCACCGAGTTGACAAGTCTTGATTCGACCACCAATGCTTGATCCACCTTCTATAACGCATAAATCATTTAGGATATTATTCAGATTGGGTCTGATTCGGTTCAGATCTCGTTTGAATTAAAATAGGTTAAATTTTGGATCAAGATCGGATTAAGTTCGGTTCGGATTAAATTCAGTTCAGATCATTTCGGATCTGAAAAATATAGTCTAGATTAATTTTGAATTATTTTTTAATTATAGTAAAAGTAAAATAAAAGTCGTTAAATAAGTTTGTTGAAATAATAACTTATTCATTATCTTTCTCCTTTTATTTTTTAATTTTTGAGACTTTAAAAAATCATCTTATTATTAAATATACTAGTCATAATATTAAATAATATAAGTTTTTAACATTTTCATTGTATAACCATTTTAATTTTTTGATATAAAATTATTTTAAATATTAACTTTTCTTATGAATAGATTAATTTAACGAATAAAAAGTTGGTTAATATTATACACTATAAATCATTAAATATAACTAAAAATTTAGATTAAAATTTAATTCATCTCCTTTCTAATTTGATGTAATTCATATTTGTATTGAATCAGATCTCGTACTTCGAGAAATATTTGTTAAGTCCCAAATTATCATAGAATGGGAGGTTGAATATGATGTGGGTAGTTTTTCACTTTTAATTGCGAATTAATATTTGTGTTCTTGTGTTCTTGAGATATATAAAATGGTAAGCAAACAACCACAATTGATTCGGGAAAATATAGATATATTAATAAATCTCTGAGGTGCTACACTCTAATCAAATGATTAGCTACACTCTAATCAAATGATTAGCTACAATGGTTTTACAATAAATACAACAACAAAATACAGTTGGGTGTTTATGAGGTTCTTTAATGGAGCTCCCGTAGGTTGTTGTATATATTGAATATGATGCACACTGAATGCTTCTGTTGTAAAATCACTTATATTGTGTAGACTTGAAAATCAAATGTATTGATTTCATTATAATGGAGAAGTGCTAAGTGGTGCTTGGCACAGGTGATGCCATATATAGACTCAAATAGTGCCTTGAATCAAATAAGTTGCGCCAAGTATAAACAAGTTGCGCTTTGTTGAGTATGGCCTTGGTAAGTTCAAGTTGCGCCTGATTTAAGTGGCGTCTTCCCATGATATAAACAAGTGGTGCCAAGCTCCTTCAAGCCGCGCCTTGCTTCAAGTTGATCCTAAGTGATAAATGGCGCCTCACTCTTGTTACCTTGTATGACGCCAATTGATTCTTTATATTAGGCTTTAACACTTAAGTGGCACCTTGTGCCTTAAACCTTTCAAGTAAACTCCAAGTGGCGCCTAGAGGTAATAAGTGGCGCCACACACAATACTTGCAGTGTATGGAAACAACTTGTGTTCTAGTGGAACCTTTTGCCTTAAAGAAATTCTTGATGTACTTTGAGTAGATTCCACATGCTTTCCACTTTTCTATTTGATCAACTGATTTCTCCTAAATAAATAAGATAATTCTTTTCTTGATGTGCTGATACTTAGTGCACTGGTCTAGTTCACAAACGACTAACACTGAATTAAATTATATTATCTTCTTTGCTTTTCTAGATGATCATTTCTCAACTTTTCCATTGCTTCAATTAACTGAAATCCTTTTGACAATTATACTTAAACCACTGTATTTCTTGACTCTGAAAACCTTCTGATCTTTTATTCGTCATTGAGGCTTGAACATATTAATGAACTTCTTTCGTTAATGCTTCTGAAGACTTCAGGATTTAATTCACCGTAATGATTCATGTATGCATTCTGTTGTATGTCCTTCTGGATTTTTGTGTTACATATTAATATTATTATCTGACTTTCTTCTTGTGTTGAGTTATCGTTATCTCTATTACATATTACGTTACATTATGCTTTACAATCCCCCCTATTTGTTTGTTAGAGTTCGACAAGCAAATCCTTTAAGAGGATAACTCAACTGACAATACAAGAAAAATTAAAGTGCGGAAAGACTAAAAATAATATTAATTACATTCTGGATTGAATTGATACATTTCCAGATTTCTCAAATTTAACATGTACAAAGCTTCTTGTTCCTCTAGACTGAACATATCTTCTAATGCCTTCTGCTTTGTTGACTTGTACTTGTTTTCTTCTTCTGTTGACTTTCTTGGTGTCTTTATCTAAGCTCTTCCATCATTGCTTCAAGTCTTGATTTTACCAAGTCACATGCTTCGTATTTTAAAGTATTCTTGGAAGGAGGATCTTCCAATTTCTTGAGCAATTCTTCAAGGTAGGCAGTGTTATTGATTGAGGCAACTCCTTCAAAATCTAGAGATGTTTTCATGGAAAATACAAATACAGAGATCTTTTTTTGTGAATCCCTGAACTCGTTCAGTATCATTCACTTTCTCTATCATCTCTCTTTCCTTAAGAGCTTTCATAGCTTCTTTTAGGGCTTACTTGTCATCTTTGCAAGTTGATCTCTAAAGCTTGGATAAGGCACTCCTGATTGCTACTGAGTTTCTATTCACGAAGTCTTTTACTTCTAAATTTCATTCATGTTCTGCCCTCTTTTTGACAAGGAACCACATCTTTCCATCCTTATGTCTGATTAAGGGTTTCGAGTCTTGTACTGCTTTAAGATATTCTTTTCCATATTCTTTTCTCAGAATTACTGGCTTCAGATAGTATCATTCTATTTAACTAAGAGTGCTTTTTGAAGTACTTATTGCTCGGTTTAACCTGAATGCATAAAACAATCCAGCTTCCTCTAAATCTTGATCAATTCTATTTTCCTTGCATCTGAGCCTTCCTTCTACAAGCATCATGAATTCCAAATGGCTTCGATCTAAACTTTCATCAGTCAACGTCATATTGTGTAGAGTTGATGGCTTGAAGTACTTGACCGCTAGAGGATCCGAAAATGCTTCAACACTAATGTGTTTGATTGATTTTTCTATGAGATCTCTCATTAGTTCATTCACCTTATGACCCCATGTTATTACTTTCCTCATCAACACATAAAGTTCTGCGATGTTCATCTTCCCAAAACTTTTGGTTGTTAGAGTCTTTGAGCCAAGTGTAGTGAGATTGATATACATTGTCCGCCCTATCTTCTGAGCACTAACAGACACATTGGTCACTTCACCACTGAACTTTTCGTAGAATGTGTGAATTTTTTGATATAGAGTTCTCAATTCTCTAATTCTGTCAAGAACATGATGATCTTCTCTTCTACCGAGACTCAATTGCTTTTTACCAAACAGAGATATGGCTTCATCCCATTCTAGACCTTCTTTTATGATGACGTCTTTTGCTCTCTCCCTTCTTTCTTTTTCCCTTCTTACTCTTACAAGCCTTCTGTTCAACAAATCTCGAGCTTCTTTAAAATTGTTCGTTATAATTTCATCAACACCATTGAATAAGAAATCTCAAGTGCAAGAGCTTCTTTACCTACAAACCAAGATAATAACACACTTGACTTGCTATAAATTGGACATAAACTTGGTGTCTTTCTGATCCACCAAGGAATTTCGGGGTCCTTCATTTCCGAATCTTGATTATGAAAAACCATTTCCAAAAACGGAAATTTAGAGACTTTATCGGTTTCTTGATCATGGGTTGAATCTAACTGCAAGAACAACTTGTCAACAACTCCATATCCAAGCTTTGAAATTGCTTCAGTCTTATTACTAGGAAGAGGCGGCACAAACATACCTGAACCTTCAAGAGTCCCAACTTTAAGCACACCTAATGAAACAGTGACAATTACATGATCAGCTTCCAACATTGATCCATCCGAAAAATGCAGCTTCACTGGCCTACTAGTGCCAACAAAACTATTTGGCTGCCACTCGAGTTTTTCAACTTTTCGACCTAGTTGAATCACATCACGGGGTAAAACAGATGCCAACGACTCAACAATACTATAATAACCTCTAGCAATCGTAATTTCTTCACCAGGAAACATACTAAACTCTTTCTCAGCTTCAAAATCAATACTCTTTAAATCATCAGCTGAATAATGACCTCTCAACTTGTTCTCAAACCTTGTAAATATAGATTCAACCAACATTTTCTCACTCCAATTACCATACCCTGTAACGCTTCCATCGACATTCTTCACCGAGCCCAACAACTCCTCAAGCCCTTTTCTAAGAAAACACCCAATACTCTGACTATCCAACCCACAATTCTTAACCAAAACTTCATGACATTCAACGTCTTTACCTCTAACAAAAGCCACAAGTGAGTTAAACAAACACGAAACACGGTGAACAAGAGACGGGTCAAGCTCAAAACCCCCTTCAGCAATAGTAACAGACTCACCAACAAAGCCATCCATGCGTTCCCATGGTTGATCAGAATGCAAGGCATTGATTTCTTGGGCTATTTTATAAACTGGGCTGTTTTGAATTCCGTGTATCCAAGTTGCGCCAAGCTCAATTCTGTCACCACCGAGTTGACAAGTCTTGATTCGACCCCCGATTCTTGATCCACCTTCTACAACGCATAAATCAAAAGCGTTACTCTGTTTTTTAGACTTGAATAGCTTGTTTGCAGCTGTGAGACCTGCTATTCCGGCTCCGATTATCACAATTCTTGGTTTATTGGTCGACATTGGTACCAATTTGTTGCAGTTTATATCTATAATATATGAAATGCTAAAGTGACAATGTCCTCGGTTTGATCTCTAGTGAGAGATGGTACTGAGGTTGACAGATCTTCAAGAATTAACCTATGAAGGAAGGGCAATTCTGAAAAGAAAGGTCTAAATCAGATAAGATTGCAGGTTCTACACCTTGTACCGCATATTGGTTCTACAAATGTAAATGCAAATAAATTCTAAAGAAATGCAATGTGCTCAGAGGTACTTGTTACATTCTCTTTTTTTCCATTTTTAAAAGCTTTATATCTAATATATAAAATATATGTTACTCTCTATAATTTTAGATATCATAATTAGATCTGATAATATGAATAATCGGATCGGTTTCAGATCGGATACATTCTGATCGAATTAACTTTCGGTAATGATATATTCTGATTCGGTTCGGATCTAGTTTGAAATAAATCGATTAAATTTTGGATCATGATCGAATTAAGTTCGGTTCGAATTAAATTCAATTCAGTTCATTTCGGATCGGAAAAATACAGTCTGGATTAATTTTGAATTATTTTTTAATTATAGAAAAAGTAAAATAAAAGTCGTTAAATAAATTTGTTGAAATAATAACTTATTCATTATTTTTCTCCTTTTATTTTTTAATTTGTGAGAATTTAAAAAATCATCTTATTATTAAATATACTAGTTATAATATTAAATAATATAAGTTTTTAACATTTTGATTGTATAACTTTAGAAATACTACCACTTTATTTTTCACTAACGCTTGAACATATTAATGAAATTCTTCCAGTGTTGAGTAGCAATCACATAAAATACTTCTGATACTTAGATCCTTTTTGATTAGTTGACTGTCTTCATCTTGATTCTTGTTTGGTATTTATTATTTACTTCTCTTTATAGCTAGATTTGAGTTGTCATCTAATTATTATAAATAGGCCTAGTCATATGCCTTTCACTTTTATTCGTTACTAAAGCTTGAATATATTAATGAACTTCTTTCATTGACGCTTCTGGAGACTTCAGGCTTTAATTCACCGTAATGATTCATGTATGCATTCTGTTGTATGTCCTTCTAGATTCTTGTGTTACATATTAATATTATTATCTGTCTTTCTTCTTGTGTTGTGTTGAGTTATCGTTATCTCTATTACATATTACGTTACATTATGCATTACATTCCCCCTTATTTATTTGTTAGAGTTTAACAAACAAATCCTTTAAGAGGATACCTCAACTGACAATACAAGAAAAAATAAAGTACGGAAAGACTAAAAATAATATTAATTACATTCTAGATTGAATTGATACATTTCCAGATTTATCAAATTAAACATGTAGAAAGCTTCTTGTTCTTCTAGACTGAACATATCTTTTAATGCCTTCTGCTTTGTTGACTTGTACTTGCTTTTTTCTTCTATTGACTTTCTTGGTGTCTTTGTCTAAGCTCTTACATGTTTGCTTCAAGTCTTGATTTTACCAAGTCACGGGTTTCGTATTCTAAAGTATTATTGGGAGGAGGATCTTCCAATTTCTTGAAAAATTCTTCGAGTTAAGTAGTGCTATTGATTGAGGCAACTCTTTCAAAATCTAGAGTTGTTTTCTTGGAAAATACAAATACAGTGATCCTTTTTTGGGAATCCCTGAACTCGTTCAGTATCATTCACTTTCTCTATCATCTCTCTTTCTGTAAGAGCTTTCATAGCTTCTTCTAAGGCATACTTGTCATCTTTGCAAGTTGATCTCTTAAGCTTGAATAAGGCACTCCAGATTCCTACTGAGTTGCTATTCACAAAGTCTTTTACTTCTAAATTTCCTTCACCCTCTGCCCTATTTTTGACAAGGAACCACATCTTTCCATTTTTATGTCTGATTAAGGGTTTCGAGCCTTGTACTACTTTAAGATATTTTGTTCCATCTTCTTTTCTCAGAATTACTGGCTTCAGGTAGTATCGTTCTATTTTTATGAGAGTGTTTTTTGAAGTACTTGTTGCTCGGTTTAACCTGAAAGCATAAATCAATTCAGCTGCCTCTAGATTTTGATCAATTATATTTTCCTTGAATCTGAGCCTTCCTTCTACAAGCATCATGAATTCCAAATGGCTTCGATTTAAACTTTCATCAGTCAGCGTCATATTATGTAGAGTTGATGGCTTGAAGTACTTGACCGCTGGAGGATCCAAAAATGCTTCAACACTAATGTGCTTGATTGATTTTTATATGAGATCTCTCATTAGTTTATTCACCTTATGACCCCCTGTTATTACTTTCCTCATCAACACATAAAGTTCCACGATGTTCATCTTCTTGAAACTTTTGGTTGTTAGAGTCTTTGAGCCAAGTGTAGTGAGATTGATATATATTGTCCACCTTATCTTCTGAGCACTAACAGACACATTGGTCACTTCACCACTGAACTTTTCATAGAATGTGTGAATTTTTGGATTTAGAGTTCTCGGTCTCTAATTCTGTCAAGAACATGATGATCTTCTCTTCTTCCGAGTCTCAATTTCTTTTTAGCAAACAGAGATCTGGCTTCATCCCATTCTAGACCTTCTTTTATGATGACATCTTTTGTTCTCTCCCTTCTTTCTTTTTCCCTTCTTACTCTTACGAGCCTTTTGTTCAACAAATCTCGAGCTTCTTTAAAATTGTTCGTTATAATTTCATCAACACCATTGAATAAGAAATCGTTGGAGAATGCATATTCATCAGCAAATTCATCTTCCTCATGAACCCCCTCAGCTTTACCTTCAAAATTTTTTTCAAATGGAACATAGGGTTCGTCTATTTCACCTTCCTCTAAAACTCTAGCTTCAGGCCTGAAGAAATAATTTGACTCCCCTTGAGTTGTATACTCCAAAATCATATCATCAGCATCAGCTACAGCTTTTTCTTTTAGTGATCTATCCCCCTCAGTTGGGTTATTCTCCTTAGCAGATGACCTTTGAGTTAACAACTGATTGATTAAAGCTTTCATGTCCCGAATTTCTATTTGTTGATCTTCAATCATTTATTGTTGTTAGACTTGCACAGCTAAGAGATTATCAATTGTACTTTGCATTGTAGAAACTTTGGCCTCTGGAGTTATAATCTTTTGGCTTTGTGCATGTGTGTGCTCAAAGTGTGAGGTGTCTATTGGGCTACTAGGTGTCTTACGACGTTCTGTATCTGTTTGGTCTTCGACCTCAACACTCATTCTCGGTTGATTGGGTTCAGGGATTTTGAGATTACTCAGACTCACTATAACTTTTTCACTCCTCTCATATTGAGCTTCCAGAGTAACAACAGTTTCTAAAGAATTCTTCACACCTGGCTCATCATTCGAATTATTACTAACTGGAGAATTACCTCGAGGGGGATTTGGTGATCTTTTGTGCCAATGCACTATCTCATCACCAGGCTCAGTAGTAACTAGTTCAGCTCCTAATGGAGCCATAACTCTTTGAGATTCGTTGTCCCTAGAAATTAAATTCTGGGATCCCCGCCTCCCTCTATGGAGGGGTTGCCTCTCCTCTTGACCACTAAGGGTAGGGAGAACTCCTTTTACAGGAACTGGATGTGTTATTTCCAGTGTGGTCACCATAGTGGATTCTGTAATGTGTGGCAAGTTAAAATCTGTTATGTCAGTTGAAGCCTGTGAAGCCTTATCCGCCTTAGGGTCCACCTTCGTTGGCTCGGCTACTTGAGTAGCTACTCCTTGAATGGAGTCCCAACTCCCTCTATGGAGTGGTTGCCTTTACTTTCCACTAAGATGGGGAAGGAAACTATCCTTAAAAGGACTTGGAGATTTTATGTTCAGGGGGGTCACCACCTCAGACAATGTAGTGAGTGGCTGATTAAAGTCTGTGATGCCCCCTAAAGCCGGTGAAGGCATATCCGACACAGGATCTACCTGTGAAGGCTCTGCTACTGAAGTAGCTGGATCCGATGAGATTTCTTACAAAATTTCCTCTTACAGATCTAAGACCGTGTCAGCATTCATTTGTTCAATTATCTGAAGGTCTGAAAGAATTGGAGAAACCAGGATCTAGGTTGCAGATGCCTCAAGTGCAATAAAAATTTTCCTTCTTTTCTGAAGAGGCAGAGCTGCCAGGCTTATTTTGAAAACATCCTGACACAGTTCAGAACTTCCTTTGTTTTAATAAAAAGTTTTCTTTTGATAGGTAAGGAAGGGAAGCAAGGTGTTAGATGTTCTACGGCGGTGATTGGAATTGGTTGGTGGCCAGATTCCTCGCTGAAACCTAAAGCCATTGGGGATGTTGTGTGTGAGTTTCCATGTGAGGCTTAGAGTCTAGTAGTGAGACAAATTCAACATTGAAAAAATAAGAGAAGTTAAAGGTTATCAAGTTACCTTCGTTCCACTATTGGACCAGGGATATATAATTGATCAGCTTCTTCAACTTCTACTACTGTTTGTTGAGGTTATTCTTCAGGAATTTACTCTTATTCAGGTTGTTCCTCTACATGTTCAGGTTCCTCTTCAATAGCTTCTTGCAATATTTCACCTTATTCATCAGTTTAATTTTGTTGTTCATCTTGCTAATGTTGCTCATCAGCTTTATTTTCTTGCTCATCTTGTTGTTGTCGTTCATCTCCCTCTTCAGCAGCTACCTCAGCCGATTCATCATGTGGAAGGAAAGCAAAATATTCTCGAATAGGATCTGTTAGTGGAACATGAGTGTACATGTTTGGATAATTAGTGTCATTGTAAATTGATATTGTTATTCTGAATTGAAGATTTAGAGATTCAGCCGTTGGACTTCCCTGAAATGTCATGAGTTGAGCTTCAGTAAAACTGTGATTGAGAACCAGCTATAAGAACCTTGGATACAGACAAAAAATTTCTTTCTTTGTTTGGTTCTTCAGTATCTTTTCCCTGATCATTTTTCCTAGGTTGATTCTCAAGTAGAAGCCACTACATGATTAAAATTGGTGATTCCATGAAAACCCCATGTCTTTGGTGCAAATCCATGAGATATGATGTTAAAGAATATGTTCCACTTCTTTGCCAGATGATGTATATAAATCTTCTTTGGAAGGTTGTTGTTCACTCTTGTGTAGTGGATCCACAAAAAGAAGTTAATCAGATCTGTGTTGGACGGTTCAGCTTCGAAATTGTCAGTGGGAAAGTGAAGTGCTTGATAGAGTTCATTTTCTGTTATTCTCACTTTAAATAATAAAATGACATTAAAAACTATGCATGTACAGATAGCCCACATTAATGATTCGTCCAGATACAAATTTGTGGTGTACTCGTTCAATTGATTTCTCATTCGTCCAGAACTTTAAGAAGGAAAGCAATCATTCTAAATGACTTGACTCCCTTTCGTTCAGTTCAAATATATTCGGGGTAAGGAGTTTTTTTTCCAAAAAAATATTATCTAATCATCAGACATGCAAAAATAATCAAAATATTTTAAATAATAAAATTTTAGTGTCTGATAAAAAAACACTTATATAATAATAATATCTCATCCAGCTTCCTCAAAGAAGGAAAAACGAACAAAAACACACAAGTTCATAAATAAAAATATATAAAAAAAATCAGTTTATAAATACACAACCAATAACAGTTTTTGTTTGGTTTGAATTTAATTTGAAATATTCACGAACTATGTGCATCAAATTATTATACAACACATTTAACTTGTAAATTATTTCCCCGAATTCGTTAAAAACTTATTGATTTAAATTTATCTACACACCTTATAATAACCGGTGCATCAAGTATTTTGTTATAAAAATATGGATAAACATCAAGTATTTTGTTATAAAAATATGGACAAAACATAAAGTAAATAAAGATGGAGCGTCCAAAAGTTATTTACTCTTAATTCCCATCATCCACGTGGAAGCTTAATTGTAGCAGATGAAGCCACGTACCACCCCTACACGAACACGTGTTTCTGAATCAACTCTTCTGCACTATAAACATGCATATCCTGATCCAGCATCCTAGTTTTAAATACCAACAGAACTCTCTCACAGTAATATATACATATACATATATAATATATATGGCTTCGAGTGATAAGACGCCGGATCCGATGCCTCCCGGCGACGGCTCCATGCCGCCGGGAAAACCAATGACGATGACACAGTGTAGTGGACAAAGGAGCTCAGATGATGCAATCACTGAACCCCATAAAACAGATGAGCCAACATGTTTGTAGCTTTGCTGGTTATAGCCATGACATGACTCGTCAGATTCAGACTCATCACTATGTGACTCGACTCAACAATGACTTTCTCCAGTGCGCTGTTTATGATTCTGATGAACCCAATGCCCGTCTCATCGGTATTCATGATCTATCTGTGGCTTTTACATTTTTTAAAAAGAAATTTAACAAACATTTTGCATAATTTTTTCAAAAATAACACATAAATGGAAGTTGTATGATACAATATTAATATTGTGGGCAGGGTAGGGAGGTGGTATGCTCGATTTTTATGTTTAAAATATATAGTACAGTGTATTTAGCCTCACCAATAATTTATATATATTCCATTTTTATGTTTAGAATTTATATGGTATTTTAGTCCTCATTTTATTTGAACCTCACCCTCTATAATGTATGATATCTTATATATTTCCGTCCCTGATTGTGTGTATATGGATGCAGGGGTTGAGTATATAATATCTGGTCGAATTTTAGAAACTTTGTTACCTGAAGAACAAAAGCTTTGGCACTCTCACGCTCACGAAGTAACTATTTCCTTTTTTGTTTATTTACTTTCGGATCAAATCTTTTTTTGGGCGTGTGTTGGTGTATATATATAACTATGATCGTTGAGGAGTAAATATTATGAACTGTGGAGCAGATCACATCAGGGTTGTGGGCGAATCCACGGATTCCCGAGATGATTAATAGCAGTGAACTCCAAGATCTTGTTAATTCGTATGGCAAGTTTTGGTGCACCTGGCAAACTGATAGAGGTATACATGCATGTCTGCACATCATATAAGTGGATTCGATCAGTTACTAAACAGTTCTTGTTGATTTTTGATAATTTCTTTTAATTGTGAATGGCAATCTTTAGTGGGGACTGATCCAACAAATGTATGTTGTGGATCAGTTTTGAAGCATATGGTTTTTGGATCATTAGATTAGTTCATGAATCATGAACGGCAGGCATTAAAAAAAATTAACACGGGTCTCGTAATTTACCGAGCCTCCTTTTTTTTTTTTTCTGGAAGCCTGTGTTGAGACGATACCGAGGTTCGGCTCAATTTTTTTTCAATCCTAGTCATTCAAAATCACATCCAAAGGCTTAGAAATTATATGTTCTAAAACTGATCCACAGCCCCATCTTTAGTTACAGTTTTAGATTGATTTCATTGTGTGTTACTTAGTTTTTGTGTTTGGGTGTTGCCTGTCCGTTATGTAGGAGATCGGCTTCCATTGGGAGCACCTGCACTGATGATGTCGCCACAAGAAGCGGAGCTGGGGATAATAAATATAGATCTGGTTAAAAAGAGAGATGACAAGTACAAGATATCAACAGATGCCTTGAAGAAATCAAGGGCTAGTCTCGTGCCACCGGAGTCGATGAACCGGATGGCTGACTACTGGAAACATGCTGGCAAGGGCTTTGCTATAGACGTGGAGGAGGCTCAAATCAAAACTACTGCACCGTTTCCATAAGATGTCTTCACCCAATTCTGGATCATCTTCGTAGCTAGAGCATTGTTTTTTCATTCTGTGTTTGGTGTTTTCTATGTATTGAGTATGGCAGGGCTGTGTATGCTATTTGATTTGTGGCAAACGAGTCGTTGTTTTTCTTATGAATGTTAAAATATCATGGAATATGAATTAAAATTTGATTTTCGTGTGGTCCTTTTCGAGTTTAATTCGTGAGAAAAATTACCGTTCTGGCATTTCACCTCTGCACTTGGATCCAGCTGAGAAGTGTGTTCTTCATCTAGTGTTGTAAAACATCAAATTGTTGGATTTCTCAGGAACAACTTGACAGGTGACTTGAAGAGCAGGACAGCATGGCTGTCCTAAGGTATCAACAGTATCTTAAGCTTATACCACTTGGTTCCCTAACAATGAGCCTGCCAGTAGGTCTTGCTCATGAAGCAGTTTGGTCCACATTAATATATTTTTTCGAATCAAACTAGTATAACGATTTTTCTAAAATTCAAACAAAACCCACATACACAATTATACTGTAATTAGATCAAACCAAACCATCCATAAAAGAATGGATTGATTTGGATTCAACGAGGTTTGAAAAAATGTAACTTAGAACAAGTCCGTGACAAAATTTTAAAACTCCCTTATGCCCACACTACTAGAAAAACTGGCTTAGACAACGGTTAAAAACCAATGTCTTTTTAAAATCCGAGCGATATCTTTGCATGAAAGAAGGTCCAGGACATTAAACATCGAATTTGAAAAAAAGTGATGTAAGAAGTACTTTTAACATCGATGACATTTCTAACCGATGTCTAAAGTGTGATGTTTAAGCCAGTTTTTTTAGTAGTGCCAATCAACAAGCATGATGAGCAATATAATAAATTTGGGTAACAAATAACTTGCCAAAAACCTGGACAATTGATTGACCCTTAAACTCAAATAGAACCGGGCCTTTTTTCAGTTATATACATCTCTAACAAATATATGGTACATCTGAACAAGTGTATCAAATAGTACTTTTGTCTATGGAGAGGCATGTGCCTATATTGTTTCCCAATGATTTTAACAAATCAGGATGAAAGAGTTTTAAAGGTAAATCAGGAAATCCTACACTAACGGGAGCAATAGAGGGACCTTTCTTCCTGTTTAAACCAGAATACCATTTAAACTCTAAAGAATTGAAATCTAATACCAAAACAGTTAGGACTTACCTGAGACACAGTTTTGGTGACTTCTTTTTCAGATTAAAATCCGAAAAGAATATGCATGTAGTCGATGGGAGACATCTCCAATAATGTTCCTAGTGATACATCAACGGATATTTGAGAGTCTGGGCGAAGAAAACTTAAAAGTAACAGAAAATGAAGCAACTTGACCCTCGCATGTTATGATTAACTATTTTGTTGCAATACACATAAAGAGTAATAATGAAAAAACATTGTAAAGAAACTTCTATAATTTCATTTAGTACATCTCAAAATGCCCTCCTCTCTCAAAACATAGAGAAGAGATAAAATAATAACTTAAAAAGAAGTCTTTCTTGAAATGATACTATCGAGAGATGCAAGGCCCTGTGTAGACTGCGAATTCCTAGACCTTGCTGATGCCGAAGTTGTGCACAAGGTAAAGCTCTAGTGAGAGATGAGTTGCCCTATACACCTACTGTTTATAGTAATGTAGCAGACAAAAATGTCCTTAAACATCACTACCACCCTTGTAGTGTTGGAGAAGTCTGTCTGCTTCTCTTAAGCCACTAAGATAAGCCCCATGAGTAGTTGAATAATGGGTTCTATGAGTTGCTTCCCCTGCAAATAGGATTTGGAGCGGAGGTGAAGAGCTGTTTACTGGCAATGGTTCAGCCAGTTTCTCGATATCATCTCCAGTTGAACCTACAGCTACGTAACTATATGAACCCAAGAACAATGGATCAGTGCCCCACTGGCTTTTCAACATAGCTGTGAATTTGAGTTTTGTCCCTATATATTTGTCCGAAGGACTAGCATTTCCATTGCACAAGTTTGTTGATTTCGACAAGAAGCTAGATACTGTTGTTGAGACCTTATTAAGAATCTCTTCATCACTGAGGATCTCAAGTGCAAGAGCTTCTTTACCTACAAACCAAGATAATAACACACTTGACTTGCTATAAATTGGACATAAACTTGGTGTCTTTCTGATCCACCAAGGAATTTCGGGGTCCTTCATTTCCGAATCTTGATTATGAAAAACCATTTCCAAAAACGGAAATTTAGAGACTTTATCGGTTTCTTGATCATGGGTTGAATCTAATTGCAAGAACAACTTGTCAACAACTCCATATCCAAGCTTTGAAATTGCTTCAGTCTTATTACTAGGAAGAGGCGGCACAAACATACCTGAACCTTCAAGAGTCCCAACTTTAAGCACACCTAATGAAACAGTGACAATTACATGATCAGCTTCCAACATTGATCCATCCGAAAAATGCAGCTTCACTGGCCTACTAGTGCCAACAAAACTATTTGGCTGCCACTCGAGTTTTTCAACTTTTCGACCTAGTTGAATCACATCACGGGGTAAAACAGATGCCAACGACTCAACAATACTATAATAACCTCTAGCAATCGTAATTTCTTCACCAGGAAACATACTAAACTCTTTCTCAGCTTCAAAATCAATACTCTTTAAATCATCAGCTGAATAATGACCTCTCAACTTGTTCTCAAACCTTGTAAATATAGATTCAACCAACATTTTCTCACTCCAATTACCATACCCTGTAACGCTTCCATCGACATTCTTCACCGAGCCCAACAACTCCTCAAGCCCTTTTCTAAGAAAACACCCAACACTCTGACTATCCAACCCACAATTCTTAACCAAAACTTCATGACATTCAACGTCTTTACCTCTAACAAAAGCCACAAGTGAGTTAAACAAACACGAAACACGGTGAACAAGAGACGGGTCAAGCTCAAAACCCCCTTCAGCAATAGTAACAGACTCACCAACAAAGCCATCCATGCGTTCCCATGGTTGATCAGAATGCAAGGCATTGATTTCTTGGGCTATTTTATAAACTGGGCTGTTTTGAATTCCGTGTATCCAAGTTGCGCCAAGCTCAATTCTGTCACCACCGAGTTGACAAGTCTTGATTCGACCCCCGATTCTTGATCCACCTTCTACAACGCATAAATCAAAAGCGTTACTCTGTTTTTTAGACTTGAATAGCTTGTTTGCAGCTGTGAGACCTGCTATTCCGGCTCCGATTATCACAATTCTTGGTTTATTGGTCGACATTGGTACCAATTTGTTGCAGTTTATATCTATAATATATGAAATGCTAAAGTGACAATGTCCTCGGTTTGATCTCTAGTGAGAGATGGTACTGAGGTTGACAGATCTTCAAGAATTAACCTATGAAGGAAGGGCAATTCTGAAAAGAAAGGTCTAAATCAGATAAGATTGCAGGTTCTACACCTTGTACCGCATATTGGTTCTACAAATGTAAATGCAAATAAATTCTAAAGAAATGCAATGTGCTCAGAGGTACTTGTTACATTCTCTTTTTTTCCATTTTTAAAAGCTTTATATCTAATATATAAAATATATGTTACTCTCTATAATTTTAGATATCATAATTAGATCTGATAATATGAATAATCGGATCGGTTTCAGATCGGATACATTCTGATCGAATTAACTTTCGGTAATGATATATTCTGATTCGGTTCGGATCTAGTTTGAAATAAATCGATTAAATTTTGGATCATGATCGAATTAAGTTCGGTTCGAATTAAATTCAATTCAGTTCATTTCGGATCGGAAAAATACAGTCTGGATTAATTTTGAATTATTTTTTAATTATAGAAAAAGTAAAATAAAAGTCGTTAAATAAATTTGTTGAAATAATAACTTATTCATTATTTTTCTCCTTTTATTTTTTAATTTGTGAGAATTTAAAAAATCATCTTATTATTAAATATACTAGTTATAATATTAAATAATATAAGTTTTTAACATTTTGATTGTATAACTTTAGAAATACTACCACTTTATTTTTCACTAACGCTTGAACATATTAATGAAATTCTTCCAGTGTTGAGTAGCAATCACATAAAATACTTCTGATACTTAGATCCTTTTTGATTAGTTGACTGTCTTCATCTTGATTCTTGTTTGGTATTTATTATTTACTTCTCTTTATAGCTAGATTTGAGTTGTCATCTAATTATTATAAATAGGCCTAGTCATATGCCTTTCACTTTTATTCGTTACTAAAGCTTGAACATATTAATGAACTTCTTTCATTGACGCTTCTGGAGACTTCAGGCTTTAATTCACCGTAATGATTCATGTATGCATTCTGTTGTATGTCCTTCTAGATTCTTGTGTTACATATTAATATTATTATCTGTCTTTCTTCTTGTGTTGTGTTGAGTTATCGTTATCTCTATTACATATTACGTTACATTATGCATTACATTCCCCCTTATTTATTTGTTAGAGTTTAACAAACAAATCCTTTAAGAGGATACCTCAACTGACAATACAAGAAAAAATAAAGTACGGAAAGACTAAAAATAATATTAATTACATTCTAGATTGAATTGATACATTTCCAGATTTATCAAATTAAACATGTAGAAAGCTTCTTGTTCTTCTAGACTGAACATATCTTTTAATGCCTTCTGCTTTGTTGACTTGTACTTGCTTTTTTCTTCTATTGACTTTCTTGGTGTCTTTGTCTAAGCTCTTACATGTTTGCTTCAAGTCTTGATTTTACCAAGTCACGGGTTTCGTATTCTAAAAGTATTATTGGGAGGAGGATCTTCCAATTTCTTGAAAAATTCTTCGAGTTAAGTAGTGCTATTGATTGAGGCAACTCTTTCAAAATCTAGAGTTGTTTTCTTGGAAAATACAAATACAGTGATCCTTTTTTGGGAATCCCTGAACTCGTTCAGTATCATTCACTTTCTCTATCATCTCTCTTTCTGTAAGAGCTTTCATAGCTTCTTCTAAGGCATACTTGTCATCTTTGCAAGTTGATCTCTTAAGCTTGAATAAGGCACTCCAGATTCCTACTGAGTTGCTATTCACAAAGTCTTTTACTTCTAAATTTCCTTCACCCTCTGCCCTATTTTTGACAAGGAACCACATCTTTCCATTTTTATGTCTGATTAAGGGTTTCGAGCCTTGTACTACTTTAAGATATTTTGTTCCATCTTCTTTTCTCAGAATTACTGGCTTCAGGTAGTATCGTTCTATTTTTATGAGAGTGTTTTTTGAAGTACTTGTTGCTCGGTTTAACCTGAAAGCATAAATCAATTCAGCTGCCTCTAGATTTTGATCAATTATATTTTCCTTGAATCTGAGCCTTCCTTCTACAAGCATCATGAATTCCAAATGGCTTCGATTTAAACTTTCATCAGTCAGCGTCATATTATGTAGAGTTGATGGCTTGAAGTACTTGACCGCTGGAGGATCCAAAAATGCTTCAACACTAATGTGCTTGATTGATTTTTATATGAGATCTCTCATTAGTTTATTCACCTTATGACCCCCTGTTATTACTTTCCTCATCAACACATAAAGTTCCACGATGTTCATCTTCTTGAAACTTTTGGTTGTTAGAGTCTTTGAGCCAAGTGTAGTGAGATTGATATATATTGTCCACCTTATCTTCTGAGCACTAACAGACACATTGGTCACTTCACCACTGAACTTTTCATAGAATGTGTGAATTTTTGGATTTAGAGTTCTCGGTCTCTAATTCTGTCAAGAACATGATGATCTTCTCTTCTTCCGAGTCTCAATTTCTTTTTAGCAAACAGAGATCTGGCTTCATCCCATTCTAGACCTTCTTTTATGATGACATCTTTTGTTCTCTCCCTTCTTTCTTTTTCCCTTCTTACTCTTACGAGCCTTTTGTTCAACAAATCTCGAGCTTCTTTAAAATTGTTCGTTATAATTTCATCAACACCATTGAATAAGAAATCGTTGGAGAATGCATATTCATCAGCAAATTCATCTTCCTCATGAACCCCCTCAGCTTTACCTTCAAAATTTTTTTCAAATGGAACATAGGGTTCGTCTATTTCACCTTCCTCTAAAACTCTAGCTTCAGGCCTGAAGAAATAATTTGACTCCCCTTGAGTTGTATACTCCAAAATCATATCATCAGCATCAACTACTGCTTTTTCTTGTACTTCTCTCTTGCCCTCAGTTGGGTTATTCTCCTGAGCAGATGACCTTTGAGTTAACAACTGATTGATTAAAAAGCTTTCATGTCCCGAATTTATATGTGTTGATCTTCAATCATTTGTTATTATTAGACTTGCACAGCTAAGAGATTGTCAATTGTACTTTGCATTGTAGAAACTTTGGCCTCTAGAGTTAGAATTTTTTGGCTTTGTGCATGTGTGTGCTCAAAGTGTGAGGTGTCTATTGGGTTACTAGGTATCTTGCGATGTTTTGTATCTGCTTGGTCTTCGCCCTCAACACTCACTCTCGGCTGTTTAGGTTCGGGGATTTTAAGATCACTCAAACTCACTGTAACTATTTCACTCCTCTCATGTTGAGCTTCTAGAGTAATAATAGTTTCAAGAGAATTCTTTACACCTCGCTCATCATTCAAATTATTACTAAGTGAAGAATTACCTCGAGGAGGATTTGGTGATCTTTCATGTGAATGCACTATCTCATCACCAGGCTCAGTAGTAACTACTTCATCGCCTAGTGGAGCCATAACTCTTTGAGGTTAGTTGTCCCTAGAAATTAAATTCCGGGATCCCCGCCTCCCTCTGTGGAGGGGTTGCGTCTCTTCTTGACCACTAAGGGTAGGGAAAACTCCTTTTACAGGAACTAGATGTGTTGTTTCCGGTGTGGTCACCACAGTGGATTCTGTAATGTCTGGTAAGTTAGAATCTGTGATGCCATTTGAAGCCTGTGAAGCCCTATCCACCTCGTAATCTACTTGAGTTGGCTCGGCTACTTGAGTAACTACTCCTTCAATGGAGTCCCAACTCCCTCTATGGAGTGGTTGCCTTTCCTTTCCACCAAGATGGGGAGGGAAACTGTCCTTAAAAAGACTTGGAGATTTTATGTCCAAGGGGGTTGTTAGGTCCAAAGCATCATAGAAGGGGGGCTTGGATATGATATGGTAGATTTTTCATTTAATTAAGGATTAAGTGTTTGTGTTTTAAGGATATGAAAATGACAGTAGTTGAAACACAAGATTTGGGGAATAATAATATATTATTAAATCCTTGAGGTGTTACACTTCTAATTAAAAGATTAGCTTCAATGGGTTCAATCAATATTACAACAGATTTACAGTTGGGTGTATTTAATGTCAAGATTTAATGGAGCTCCCGTCTGTATATCTTTTGTGTTGAAGATGAATGAATACTTACTGTCCATATTGATTTCACCCATATATATTCTGTAGTCTTTTGGAAAATGATTTCCAACAATATATCAAGTCCTTTGTTGCGCCTTGTAGAGTGTTGGTGGTGTGTAGGCGCCGCATGAATCTTTGTTGCACCTTGGATATGTATGTTGCGCCTGTGTAACTTTGTTGCGCCACTAAGTAAGTTTAGTTATGCCTGTACACCATCCACTTAGTGTAGGCGCCACTAAATTACTTAGAAACATTCCACAGTTGGTTTGTTACGCCTATTAATGTTTTATTGCGCTTGCACCTTGTTGCAGTGTGTAGGTACCACGAAACTAATATTGCGCCTAGTTGTTGCACCATAACTATTTTGTTGCACTTGCACTCCCATTTCTTTGTGCTGGCGCCACAAACCTTTTCCTTGACTTCACTTAGCTTCAATCTTGGTTTGTTGCGCCTTTACAAAATTGGTGGAGCCTCTAGAGTACTTCAAGAGTACAGGAGTCACCAAATGCAATATTACTTGCCTTAACATATTTCTTGAAGTGCTTGAAATAATTACTACTTATTTTCACTCTTCTGGCTTGATCAACTAATTTTCTTTTGATTAACCAAAACAATTCTTTTCTTAGTGTGTTGACGCTTGGTGCACTAGTCTGGTTCACAAACGACTAACACTGAATTGAATTTCCTTGACTTCTGTTCTGTTTCAGCTGATTAACTTTGGACTGTTGCATTGCTTCTGATCACTGAAATGAAAGTGTTTGACCTAAAACCAATCATGTATGATGAGTTAGGAACTTTTTTTTGCTACTCTTATTTAATTTCATCTGATAATAATAAAGTATTTATTTGTTATGTTACGGGCTTAATATATTTGAAGTGTATTAAATAAGATGTTCCATAGTTTAGAGCAAAGTTTCTAGAATTATAATGAGATTGTAATAATGAGATCTAGAAGATAATAGCTTTAGACTTAAACAGTTCCTGATCATAGGATAACTAATTGGAAATTGGTAAATCCGTAAAGATCAGTACATACTATGCTAGCTCTCTTAGGAGGATGTCTGTTCTCATAGACATTTGTATGGTGACACTATATCTAGTATGTAGGTGCTTATTAAGGAATAAGTTCACTGAACATGACTCGATAAGTAGAACAACTAATGGAGTTTACTCACGTGTCGATTGTTGTTTATTAAGTAAATAGTTGTACAAGTATCCTTAGACTTGAGATCGTTAGAGTAATCTCGTACACAATGATTTATGCTTTGGTTTAGTCCTTAGTCTCTAGGATATTCATTAGGTCCATTCTAGGCATAGTGATTTGTGTATGGAGATAGTTAACGGATCAATAAAGGATCTGCCCCTTCTAGTAAAAGAAGTGAATATCCTATGTTATTCTTAGATATGCAAGTTCAAGAATCTCTGGCCAGAGTGAATGAAATTAAAAAGAGTTTCTAATTTGCATAGGGTGTATGCATATAGATTCGTGGTCAAGTTTCAGAATTTTATGAGCATGTCTGTATTTATTATGATTTATACAAGCAATATCATGTTTTAATTATGAATAATATGATACTCTTCGTCAAAATTGTTTTGATAATTTTCCTGGGTTCTATAAGTGTTGTAGATCGTCCAGTTAATTTTTCATAATTTTCTGATGCGTAGAATATTTATTATGAATTTTGAAAGCAATAATAATGATTTAATTTTCTGTTTCTCAAAATTTATTTTAATTGTTTTAAGTTGCTTTTAAATACACCATGTGATACATAGAGATGTATAATGCTTATATGTTGTAATATATGATTTAACATGCCTACCTTATATTTATTCATGATTATATATATTTGATATATGCTTGAATTATCATGAGATGATAGATTTAGGTGAACTTAATTAACATAAGGCGTATGTTAGACAATTTAGAATAGTGAAATTGTTTCATGACCTTTATTTACATATTATGAATACAATAATGAGATTTTTGTGTTTATGAAACACATGATTGAATATGAATTTTTAACTTAAGTGAAAGGATGATTCTGTCAAACAACAGATGTTCTATCTGTAAGAAAGGGGGTTATTAAGAGACGCCTCTTGACAATGCTCCACCCCTGGCCTGGGATGACTCCAAGTATCAATAGTTGATTTGAAATATTTAATCCAATCTAAAAGAATCTCTTTATAATATGATTATGATTGTAACATAATATAATCCCCTAAAATATAAATAATATCAAGTAGTAATTGGCCATAAAACACAAAGGGCTTGTGTTGGTCATAGCCTTCCAACATAATAGAAAGTATTTCTTGTTTTTGAAACTCTGTCGTTTCGTGCTACAGTCGAGGGCGTTGTTTCCGAAAGAAGAGATACTTGTCTATAACATGAGATGTGTATGATGAATTGGAATCTTATGGTCATTACGTGCTACAGCCGTGGGCTATTTGAAACTAGTTTAATTATACGAGATGTTGGGATTGACTTGACTTAGAATATTGAGTTTGTCGTGCCACAACCGTGACTCAAGTATTCAAGAGGCTAAAGTAAGATTAGGGAATAACATGAGATGTAGCTGACAAGAGTTGTCTGCCTATTAAACGTTACATGGCGTTTCGTGCTACAGCCGAGGTTGTGTAATGGAATGTAGGATCCATATCCCACTATCATTATGAATGCTTAATTTCAATAAGGGATATAGAAATTAGATAGAATAGTGGGAGGCACTTATGAATAAAGACCCGATTCATATGGTGTTTTAGATAATGAAATAGAGTATTTGCTAAATGTTGTTATGTGTTTATTATTTACAGATTTACTATATACATAATGTCTTCTGCACTATCACTCTGTTGCATGCTCGATGTACAAAAATTAACTAGTCTCAACTATGCTGATTGGCTTCGAAACCTGAGAATAGTTCTCAGGATTGAGAAGAAGGAATATGTACTAGACTCACCTAAACCTGTTGAACCTGCTCAGGATGCACATAATGATGAACATATTGTGTATCGTAATTGGATAGATGATGCAAGAGTTGCACAGTGTGTTATGCTGGGATCCATGAATGATGAGCTCCAAAAACAACACGAGCATATGGATGCTCACTCTATCCTTATGCATCTACAAGATTTGTATGATGTGGCAGAAAGGACAGCTCGATATGAGATATCGAAGGAGCTGTTCCGTTGTAGGATGACTAAGGGATCATCTATGAATGTTCATGTGCTCAAGATGATCAATTTGATTGAGCGTCTTGGACAACTTGGATTTGTCATGGATGGGGAGTTGAATCAAGATCTGGTCTTGCAATCACTTCCAGATTCATTCTCACAGTTCGTTGTGAACTTTCACATGAACAAGTTCGATGTCAGCTTGCCTGAACTCCATAACATGCTGAAAACTGCTGAGTCGAATTTTCCCACAAAGAAGAGTTCTGTTCTTCTAATTGGTGAAGGCTCTAACCCTAAGAAGAGGAAGATGAGCCCTACTAAGAAGAAGAAGAAGGTAGGTGAGAAAAGTCCAGTTCCGCCAAAAGCTGAAGATCCCAAAAGCAAAGCTTTTTGATTTCACTGCAACAAAGTGGGGCACTGGAAGAGAAATTGTAAGGCTTACCTTGTAGAGTTGAAGAAAAAGAAGGGTGGTGAGACTACCGCTTCTGCTTCAAGTATGTTCATGATCGAACTAAATATGTCACTTAATCAAACTTCTACTTGGGTATTAGATACCGCCTGTGGTTCTCACATTTACAATTCGTTGCGGGGACTAAGGAGAAGTAAGACTCTCTAAGAAGAGGAGGTGATCCTACGTATGGGCAATGGAGCAAGAGTTGCTGTTGTAGCTGTAGGATCGTTTGATTTACTTATACCTACGGGCAAGACTATTATGTTGGATAATTGTTATTTTGTTCCCTCAATTGTGAGGAATATTATTTCTATTCCCATGTTAGACTTGGATGGTTTTTCGTTTGTTATTGAGAATAATAAATGTTCAATTTTTAGAAATAATGTTATTTATGGTGTTGGCATTTTAAATAATGGTTTGTATGTATGTGACGTAGAACATAGTTTACTTCAAATTGAACATAGTAATAAAAGAAAAAGAGATGATGAAAATCCCACCTACTTGTGGTACTGCAGACTTGGTCATATTAGTGAAAATAGACTTAAGACATTGCATAAGGAAGGGTTACTAGAACCTTTTGATTTTGAATTATATCCTACATGCGAGTCTTGTCTGTTAGTAAAAATGACCAAATCTCCATTTAGTGGACATGGAGAAAGAGCCGCGGAGTTGCTTGGATTGGTACATACAGATGTGTGTGGGCCGATGTCCACGTAAGCCATGGGTGGATTTTCATACTTCATTACTTTTACAGATGATCGATCTAGATTTGGATATGTGTATTTGATGAAATACAAATCTGAAACCTTTGAAAAGTTCAAAGAATATAAGTATGAAGTAGAGAAACAAACCAAGTATAGTATTAAAACCCTTTGATCAGATCGAGGAGGTGAATACTTAAGTGGCGAGTTTCTAGATTATCTCAAAGAAAATGGTATAGTCTCTCAATGGACTCCTCCGGCCACTCCCCAGTTGAATGGAGTATCCGAAAGGAGAAATCGAACTTTGTTGGACATGGTTCGATCCATGATGAGCTATACAGATCTTCTAGTATCACTTTGGGGTTATGCATTGGAAACATCAGCATATATATTGAACAAGGTGCCTTCCAAATCTGTTCCTCAAACTCCGTATGAGATATGGAAAGGAAGGAAACTGAGTCTTAAGCACGTTAAGATTTGGGGATGTCTGGCTTATGTCAAGAAAGTTGACCCCGATAAGCTAGAATCTCGATCCGTGAAATGTAGGTTTGTAGGATATCCTAAAGAGACTTTAGGGTAGTACTTTTACACCGAACAAAGGGTGTTTGTCTCCCAACATGCTACCTTCCTGGAAAAATAGTTTATCCTTGAAGAGAATAGTGGGAGCAAGATTGAACTTGATGAAGTTCATGAAGCACAAACTACTACGGTTCAAGAGAAAACACATGTTCATATTGAATAACCTTCCGTAGAACAGCCCATCCGTAGATCACAAAGGGTGTCTCACCAACCTGAGAGGTATTATGGCCTTGTCATTGAGAATGACAATGAATTGGCGGTCATTGATGAAGACGACCCTATGACCTTGAACGAGGCTGTGAGTAGAGTTGACTCAGAGAAATGGCAGAGTGCCATGAAATCCAAAATGGACTCCATGTATGCCAACCAAGTATGGACTTTGGTAGAGGCACCCAAGGATATGAAGCCTATAGGGTGCAAGTGGGTATATAAGAGAAAGATTGGAGCAAATGGCCAGGTAGAGACCTACAAGGCCAGGCTCGTGGCAAAAGGATTCAAACAAAGACAAGGGATTGACTTTGATGAAACTTTTTCGCCTGTAGCCTTGCTCAAATCAATTCGGATTTTGCTTGCTATTGCAGCTTACTATGACTATGAGATCTGGCAAATGGACATAAAGACGGCCTTCCTCAATGGGGAACTTGAAGAAGAAGTGTATATGACACAGCCAGAGGGTTTTATTTCCAAAGGAAATGAACATCTAGTATGTAAGCTACTACGAACCATATATGGGTTAAGGCAAGCTTCTCAAAGATGGAACATCCGTTTTGATGAGACAATCAAAGAGTTTGATTTTATCAAAAACATAGATGAACCATGTGTCTACAAAAAGGTTAGTGGGAGCGCAGTAACATTTCTTATTTTGTATGTAGATGACATACTCTTAATAGGAAATGACATACCAATGCTGCAATCAGTAAAAATGTGGCTATCAAAGAACTTCACCATGAAGGACTTGGGAGAAGCGTCCTACATTCTTGGTATGAAGATCTATAGAGATAGATCAAGAAGAATGATAGGTCTAACCCAAGGTACGTACATCGATAAGGTGCTTAAAAGGTTTAGCATGGAAAACTCCAAGAGAGGTCTCATACCGATAAGCCATGGAGTCTCTCTTTCTGACAAGATGTCTCCTAAGACACCTGAAGAAAGAGAGTGTATGAGTAGGATTCCTTATGTGTCGGCAATAGGATCTATCATATACGCGATGTTATGTACTAGACCTGATGTTGCTCACTCTTATTTAATTTCATCTAATAATAATAAAGTATTTATTTGTTATGTTACGGGCTTAATCTATTTGAAGTGTATTAAATAAGATGTTCCATAGTTTAGATCAAAGCTTCTAGAATTATAATGAGATTGTAATAATGAGATCTAAAAGATAATAGCTTTAGACTTAAACAGTTCCTGATCATAGGATAACTAATTGAAAATTGGTAAATCCGTAAAGATCAGTACATACTATGCTAGCTCTCTTAGGAGGATGTCTGTTCTCATAGACATTTGTGTGGTGACACTATATCTAGTATGTAGGTGCTTATTAAGGAATAAGTTCACTGAACATGACTCGATAAGTAGAACAACTAATGGAGTTTACTCACGTGTCGATAGTTGTTTATTAAGTAAATAGTTGTACAAGTATCCTTAGACTTGAGATCGTTAGAGTAATTTTGTACACAATGATTTATGCTTTGATTTAGTCCTTAGTCTCTAGGACATTCATTAGGTCCATTCTGGGCATAGTGATTTGTGTATGGAGATAGTTAACGGATCAATAAAGGATCTGCCCCTTCCAGTAAAGGAAGTGAATATCCTATGTTATTCTTAGATATGTAAGTTCAGGAATCTCTGGCTAGAGTGAATGAAATTAAAAAGAATTTCTAATTTGCATTAAAAGGAACTTTGCATTATGAATAAGAAATCATATGATTAAATTAGATAGGCTTGACACGAGTTACATGCCTTGTATTTAATCGGGATATTGAAGGGTAGAAGGAATTAATTGTACGGTAACTAATTACTGACAGGTTCTAAGTATTCTAAGCAATGATTTCGTATTATCTGGATAGTCGCGATATGTTGAGAAGCATCACTCACGATGTAGAATAAATATAATTAATCAGATTAATTATATTTAATGAATTAATAGAATTCATATAAATAATAAATAAAATGTTTATTATTATTTATTTCTACTACCGGTTTAATATTGAACCTAAAGAGTCACACCATAAAAGAGATTAAATTATAGATGAAGGAATAATTAATAATAGCTAGTCATTATTTATTTATGAAATAAATAAATACTTAGCAAATTTATAAATTAATTAAATGAGATTTAATTGATTATAAATTATTTAAGATAAGATCTTAATATTATTAATTAAATATTTAATTAAAGTAATTAAATATGAAGAGAGAATAATTTTCTAAAAGAGTTTAGAAAAAAGAATTAATGATTAAAATAGTTTTAATCATTAACTAATTAATTAATAAGATTAATTAATTAAAAAGGGAATTAATAATAAGATATTTATAGAAAATATCTCAGCTGAGATATTTGCCTATAAATATAGGATTATAAACCCTAATATAAAAAAAACCCTAATATTTGTGAGAAATATTTTAAAAGGGAGGCAATCCTAATATCCTCTCTAGCCTCCTCCTTCATCTTTTAGTTTGATTCTTGGTGGATATCTTTATAGCACTCCACACTTGAGGGGTGATTGCAAGGATTGAAGAACAAGATCATCTCTAACTGTTGCTGGAAAGCAATCGAGGTAATCTTCAATTTATAAAATAGTTTTTTGTATCTATATGTATGTATACATAAGAATATATGCAAATAAATGTTATTCAATGCTTCCGCTGGTGCATAAATTCCTTCATGAAAACCTTTGACATCTATACTTAAAACATTACACTTTCTTTATTCTGAAATCTTCTGAACTCTTATTTGTTGCTGAGGCCTGAACATTTCAATGAACTTCTCTCGCTTACATTCAGTAAGCCTTTCATCTTGAATGCTCTGTAATGATGTATGTATGATTCATGTTTACATGTCCTTCTGGATTCATGTGCTGCATATTAGTATTGTTTATCTGTCTTTATTTCTTGGTTGAGTTATCATTATCACTATTACATACTATGTTACATTATGCTTTACAATCTCCCCCTATTTGGTTGTTAGAGTTTGACAAATAAATCATGTGAGAGGATAACTCAACTGATACTTACAAGAAAAAGTAAAGTGCAGAAAGGAAATAAATAACATTAATTATATTCTGGATTAGATTTTACATTTCCATATTTCTTTGAGTACAATAGAAGTTTGTTCCTCTAGCCTGAATATATAATTCTATGATCTTCTACTTCTTTGTTACCCGGAATAATAATCTATTACAGAAGGGGGGTTGAATGTAATAGTACCAACTAATCGATGATGAACACAAGTATGTAGAATAGAATGCTGTTTTGTATTAATAATGAACTTGAATACAAAACTCTCTCAAGAAATATTGTTCTTAAGAGCTGCTAGGTTACAATAAGAATGCTTGAAAACGTATATAGATTATAACCTATCTCTGTTGTTGGTCCCTGATATTGTAGAAGGGGGGTTGAATACAATATCTAAAATAATTCGCGAATTTGGATTAAGAATAAAAAGTTAATTATAATCCTGAAATATTAATAGGTGAAATACTGTTCAAGTAGAATATTTAATTTTAACTTGAAAAGTATTACAGAATTAATATAGTGAATAGTGTTTATATCTGATAAATTGTCTAGAGTGATTTTGACATGACTTGTTCGGGTTTAACAATTTATATTCCAAACTAAGCACAGAAATCTGTGAATATTACAATGCATACAAATTTCTGAATTTGAATGTTTGAACGACAACTGAAAAATGAAGACTATCACCTCATATTTATAGAGGTGGAAAGCCAGCATGACTCATCCCAGTATGATCTTTTTCAATTAAAATTAACCCTTGTATGACTCATAAAAAGGCTGGGCAAGACTCATAATGGTCGGTATGACTCACTCAAGAATTCGGTATGACTCTTTCTACAACTGCTCGGTATGACTCAATTAAAAGCCTTCGGTATGACTCATTCCACTTGAGCTCGGTATGACTCATTTAAAAGCCTTCGGTATGACTCATTGCAAGTCATATGAATCAATTCTTTTATAGTAAATCAATTCTACTTAATTTAATTAAATAATTTATGAATTAAATTAAATTCATACTTGAATTAATTTAATTAAATAAATTAAAAAATTAACTTAATTTTAATTGTAGAATTCAAATACTATCAGGACTTTTGTTCAACTCTGTAGTCCGTTTCATTCTTCTGTCATGGAACCACTTCAGCTTGATGTTGAATATTTATTAATTGAAGTTGACACACAAATGTACTGTCTGGTTCATTTGTGTCATACTCAAATAAATATTCTTCATGTCTTATAACACTTAGAATTAGTGGCCTTCTGTCTTTGCTTAGCTTTTCTGTCTTCTTTTTCTGTTCTTCTTCTTCTGGAATCTTCGTGTAGTAGTCACTTAAAATCTTCTGAATTCTTTTGAAATTACTACTTGATTATTTTCCACTAACGCTTGAACATATTAATGAACTTCTTCAGTGTTGAGTAGTAGGATCAACTGAGTACTTCTGATTCTGTTGATTCTCTGTGACTAGTTGACTGTCTTCGTCTTGATTCCTGTTTGATATTTATTATTTATCACTGTTTCTAGATTGAGTTGAGTTGTCATCTAATTATTACAAATAGGCCTTAGTAATATGCCTTTCAATCTCCCCCTATTTGTTGTTAAACATTTAACACACAAATTCCTAGATGATAACTCAACTAACAACTAAGAAAGTAAATATGACATGTAAGAGCTTGTAAATAATAAACAAAAGTTATGGGTTTATATTTAACAATTTTCCAGATTCATACTTAAAAGATAAATACAAGATAGTTGTTCCTCTAGTACTGAACAAATATAACATAGTTTCTATCTTGGCCTATCTAAGACTTCAGTCTTCAGTGGTATCCAATTCACCTTCTTCTAGATTAGAACTCTTGTGCACAGGTGTTCTGGGTACCTCTTCAGTTTCAGTCGGAGTTGCGGTTGACTCTCCATACAATCTTCTCTGTTGAGCCTTTGCTAGCTGAAACATGACTTCCTCTTCAATAAGATCTACTGTTTCTTTTTGTACATCATAAGGCTGTGTGGAATCTATCTTTGGCATTTGCCTGATGTAGGATTTGATGTTTCTGGATAAACAGTAGTTCCTTATTTTCTGTGCAGCATCTAACTTGGCTTGTGACCTGAATCCTTTTGATCTCAGCATCCTTTCAACTTGGAACATATACCTCACCGTGTAGCCCTTAAATGACTCATCATCTAGCTTCATGATTTGATACAACTTGGTTGAGAAAAATCTCACTTCATGAGGATCATATAAGATCTGAGGACTAGCCGTTGTTGCTATTTCTCTAAGTCTGTCCCTGAGTAGTTCATTTTCTTCTGAGCTTCTCTTTACTTTGTTTAACAGAACCCATATCACTGATAGTGATCTCTTTGGGAAGAATTCCAAAGATACTCTGATTGTCCCATTCCTGTGAGTGTACACTAGTAGTTGCCAGTCTTCAAGAATGTGATCCACTACAACAGTGATATAATCAACTTCTTCCTTTAATGCCTTCATGAAGTTATCCAGATTATTATTTGAATCTTCAAGACTTTTGATAACTGAAAGCATTTGTCTGTCTTCAAAGGGACCTTGCTGAATTTTATCTAGGACTTTCCTTGCTGCATCCTATCTGTCCCCTATCTTCATCTCAATATCTTCCTTCTTCTTCTTTACTGCTAAGGCCCAAAGCTTCTGTTTTTCTAAGCTTGCCTCTCTTTCAGCTTGGGTTCTTTCCTTGACTAGAGCTTTTAAATTTAAAGTTTTGGCATGGCTTGCCTTGATGTCTTCCTTCAGCTTCCTCATTGCCTCTTCATAGGCAGGATCATGCTCTTTTTCTTTTGGAAATAGAAATTCATCATCAAAGACAGCTTCATCTTCAGCTCTGCAGTAGTCAGGATTGAAACCTTGATTTTCAATACTTGCCTCATCTATGAGTTTCTCTTGTTGATAGTACTGTTCCTCTGGAATATAGTACAGTTTTTCTTTTCCTTTTCTAGTAGCCCCTTCTTCTTCAGCTACTTCTTTCTCCGCTACTTCTTTCTCCCCCTTAGTTGAGGGATCCTCTACAGGTTTTGAAGCATCTATCGTTTTACTGAGATTTGCAATGGACAAGAAGACCTGCTTCATACCTTCATTAAGATGTTCCATTCCATCATCTAACTTGTTGAATCTTGCTGATGAGATTTCTTCATTTAAACAAATTCTTTCGGTTAAATTTCTTTCCACATTATCAATTCTTTCATTTAAATTGGAAATCTCTTTCATGTCATCAGCAATCAACTTCTGAACATCCTGGATGTTTTGAGTTTTGAATATTACATTTGACTTGACATTATCAACATCCTTTCTTATGATTGACAGCTGTGCAGTTACAGAGGCAGACTTGATTTCTGCTTGTTCCTTCCCTTTGTTTATTTCAGTCTGAACAATCTGCATCTGTTTCTGGAGAGCTTCCATTTTTAATATGAGTTCACTGTGTGTGTGTGCACTCACCTCGCTTGCACTCCTGTTTGGACTATCACTACGTGCAAGTGTATCGCTCAGTGTTTGCCTCACATCACTCGTGTTTAGCTCTTTATATCCTCCAGATCCTGATGTTGTACCTGTATATATAATAATAGCTTTTGAAGAGTCAAAATGCTCTTCTGATGCCTGTGAAGGCGCGTCCTCAACAAGATGAACTTGCATTGGCTCCGCTACTAACGTAGCTACTCCGTGAATGGAGTCCCATCTCCCTCTATGGAGTGGTTGCCTCTCAAATCCACCAGTGGATTCGAGACCTTCTTTTAAAAGAACTGGATGTAAGAAATTCAGGGGGGTCACCACCTTAGACAATGTAGTGAGTGGCTCATTAGAGTCTGTGGTGCCCCTTAGTTCCTTTGAGGGTAACTGATGCCGCACTGCATCGAAAATGTCATGGTCCACAACATAGGTGGCATCCGACGAGTTTTTATCAAAAACATTTTCTTCAAGAAAAGTGCCCTCATGTGATTGTGTTCTGCAAGTGGAGGTCCTGCTATTGTGAGAGCTAGCAGTGTGCTAGGATCTGAATCTGAATCACCCGTTTCATCAAGTGTATCTAGAGATTTTTGGATGGCTGTTTCAAAATCCATATCCCACTGTGAGGAAATGGATGAATCTGCAGTTGTCTCAGGTTCTGATCTTGATCTTTTAGAAGGTGGAGACAAAGCTGCGGGTTCACTTGCACTTACAATTCTCCCCCTAACTTTTCTAACATGTTTCTTCCTTTTACGAATATGACTGATTGAGGAGGGTGAAGGAGAAACTGTTTGTGGCTCTAAATTAGCCTAGGTTTAAACCTGTGTGTTTTCAGGTTCATGGCCAATGTCCTAAAGTGAAAAACCACAATCATAGTCCGCCACAGATAAATCTAAAAGAGCAGTAGTTATATTTATAGGTAGGAAATTAGAAGCTAAGGTTTGAGATATTACCTGATGTTCTTCAGCTTCTTGTTCAGCATTTTGTGCAGCTTCAAGTAGTAGTTGCACTGACTCAGTTTCCATTGGCACTTCCTCTGTTTCTTGTTTTGGTACTTGTTGAGCCTGTTCTGGGTTGGCAATTTGATCCAATATCTGACCCATGTAGTTTGTTCTCACTACTGGCACATTTTCAAATCTGGTATTGTTGTTGAGCCTTGCAAATAGAGCATTCTGTGTAGATGGAGATGTTTGTGCTGGACTATTCTGAAATAAGGCTTTATCTTCATCCAACAACAAGTCATTCATGAACAGCATTAGGAACCTTGGATAGTAGACTTGTACATACTGTTCCCTGTGTTCTGGCTTTCCCATTTTCCTGATTATTTCTTTCAGCACCAACTTCCCAAAATTTATTCTTCGATTATGGGCCACTGAAAATCCTATGATTTGCAGCAAAGAAGAAATATTGCTGAAGTTGCTCTTCGTTGTAGGTGCAAACACCTTAGCCAGTGTGTCGAAGAAGTAATCCCACTCATGTACTAACTTTGACTTAGACATACTTATCAGATTGATTTCACCCTGGTACTGTATAGCAGTAAAGAACTCAAGAATTTCTGGAATAGTAGGTGGGTCAACAAAGTTGTCCAAAGGAAATTGCAGAATTCTGTTCACATCATCTTCAGTTACCATATATCCACGTTCCCCAATTTTGAATGAGAATTGCACTCTGGCTTCAGTTGATCTATTCCTAGCAGTGCTGTATAATGCCCTTAATGCTAGAGTCTGTAATGGAGCGTCTAGGGTAATGACAGTCCTAACCAATGAGTGTTGGTTCATGAAAATAATCCAGGGTCTAAACTTTGCCACTGTACAAATTTCCAGATTAAAAAAACCGACAAAATTAGTCTTAACAATCTCGCAAAAACTAGCCATTTTTCAAGGGAAAAAAACTTAATTAATTTTACTTAATTAATTACCAAACACACCACTAAATCTAAAAATCACCCAAATTTCGATTCAAACACAAAATCAACAAGCCCAGTCCTTAATCTTCACTAACCCAGTCAAAAATCGGTTCTACAATCCTTACAACTCAGTCCAACTTGGTTAACTCGGTGAATACTCACGAAAATCGGGCAGTATAACGTTTGTAATAGGTGATTTAATACCAAACCAGCAAGTGTAAGCACTTGTATTAATCGAACAAGCAACTGTAGCAGTTGAAGGGATCGAAAATCACAAGGTTTTGCAAAAAAAAAACGTTTGACAGTGTGTATGTATCGCAGGTTTATGTGTGTATATGCTGAATATGACTTATTAAAACTAAAGATTAATATGACTTATAAAAGAAAACGGACTCGGTATGACTTATAAATGAGTCATACCGAGATTTTGTTTTTTTTTAAAAAAACTAAAATCTAGTCGGTATGACTTATTAATGAATCATTCCGAGATTTTATTTTTAATAAAACTAAAATCCAGTCGGTATGACTTATTAATGAGTCATACCGAGATTTTATTTTTAATAAAACTAAAATCCAATCGGTATGACTTATTAATGAGTCATACCGAGATTTTATTTTTGATTAAAAATAAAATGCAATCGGTATGGCTTAGATTATAAGTCATGCTGAGAAGAAAAAAAAAATATATATATATATAAAAAGAAACTAAATTATTAAGGACATATAATAATTATTTATATTATCAATTGTTCTAATTAATTTAGAAATTAAATTAACTCAATACTTGAATTAATTTAATGAGTAAATTAATTAATTAATTAATAACATAATTATTATTAATGTACAATAATAATTAGAAACACAAACAAATAAATAAATACATAAAATGCTTAATTTATATTAAAAATACTTATGCTATAATTGAAATAATTATCTATTCAGAAAATTAATTTAATCTTGAGATAATTTTCTAAAAATTCATAAGCTCTAAGACTTTATTAATTCAAGTCTCATAAATTCTTTAAATATTAACATTTAATATTTATGAGCTTTAAATTAACTCTTATCAACCAAAAATTAGCCATTATTTAACATCCCTAGTTCACTAACCAGCTTTGAGAAAGTGGATTCATCAAGTGGTTTCGTGAAGATGTCGGCTATCTGATCTTCTGTGGGTACAAAATGTAACACCACAGTTCCATTCATGACATGCTCTCGGATAAAATGATACCTGATGTCAATGTGCTTGGTTCTTGAGTGTTGTACAGGATTATTGGAAATAGCTATAGCACTTGTGTTGTCGCAGAAAATTGGAATTTTGTTCAACGCAAGTCCATAGTCATTTAGCTGATTCCTTATCCACAAGATCTGTGCACAACAGCTACCTGCCGCAATATATTCTGCTTCGGCTATCGAGGTAGACACTGAGTGCTGTTTCTTGCTATACCAGGAAATCAGATGACGTCCTAGAAACTGACAGCTTCCAGAAGTACTTTTCCTGTCCATCCTACAACCTGCATAATCTGAATCTGTATAGCCAATTAGGTCAAAACCTGTATCTTTAGGGTACCAAATTCCAAGATTTGGTGTACCCTTAAGATATCTAAAAATTCTTTTAACAGCTATAAGATGAGATTCCCTAGGATCTGATTGAAATCTAGCATATAAGCATGTTGCAAACATTATATCAGGTCTACTAGTAGTTAGATATAATAATGAGCCTATCATACCTCTGTAGCTTGTGATGTCAACTTTCTTACCAGTTTCATCTTTGTCAAGTTTGGTGGCTGTTGGCATAGGGGGTTTTGCCGGTGAAGAATCTTCTAAACTATATTTTCTCAGAAGATCCCTTACGTACTTTGATTGGCAAAAAAAATCCCTTCTTCCTTTTGTTGTACTTGCAATCCTAGGAAGAATGACAGCTCACCCATCATGCTCATTTCATACCTGCTCTGCATTAACTTAGCAAATCTCTTGCACAAGTTTTCGTTAGTAGAACCAAATATAATATCGTCAACATAAACTTGAACAAATATCATATCTTTATCATGAAGTTTGTAAAAGAGAGTTTTATCTATGACACCTCTAACAAAGTTATTTTCAAGTAAAAATACAGAGAGTGTGTCATACCATGTCCTCGGTGCTTGCTTGAGTCCATAGAGGGCTTTGAATAGAAAATACACAAAATCAGCAAACTCTGGATTTTCAAAGCCAGGGGGCTGTTCAACATATACTTCCTCTTCTAGCTCTCCATTCAGAAAAGCACTCTTCACATCCATTTGATAGACTTTAAAATTGGAATGTGCTGCGAATGCCAGAAATATCCTGATAGCTTCAAGTCTTGCAACTAGTGCATAGGTCTCATCATAATCAATTCCCTCTTCCTGGGAGTAACCCTTTGTAACCAGTCTGGCCTTGTTCCTTGTAACAATGCCATCACCGTCTAACTTGTTCCTGTATACCCATTTCGTGCCAATAACAGATCTATCTTTAGGTCTGGGTACCAGTGTCCATACTTCCTGTCTTTCGAACTGATTGAGTTCTTCTTACATGGCAAGAACCCAATCTGGATCAGTTAGTGCATCTTCAATTTTCTTTGGTTCTTCTTGAGATAGAAAAACTGAAAATAAACATTCATTTGAAGTTGCACTTCTGGTTCTAACTCCAACATCTGGATCACCTATGATCAATTCAAAAGGATGATCTCTGCTCCATATCCTTTCCCTGGGTAGGTTTGATCTTGATGATTCACCTCGAAATTCATTGTGATGTTGTGTTCTACCAGTTGATCCTTCATCTCCCCCTGAGTTGCTGCCAGGATGACTTGTTGATCCACCACTGGTATTAGTAGTATCTCCAGTATTACTATTGTTTCCACCACCATTACCTGGATCATTAGCATCATTATTGTCATCTCCTGTTGCAACCTCAGGTTCTTCTTCGTCATCAGAATGTGAGTCTGGATAATTGTCGAATTTTAATGACTCAGAAGAATCTTCAGTTTGGATACTTGGGAGTTTAGTGTCATCAAAAGTTACATTGACACTTTCCTTCACTTGGTGCTGATCAATTATGTATACCCTATATGCTCTTCTTGAATACCCGACAAAAATAGCTTCATGTGTCTTGGCCTCAAACTTGCCACGATGTTCATCTCCATCCTTTAACACAAAGCATTTGGCTCCAAATACATGAAAGTACTTGAGAGTTGGTTTCTTGCCAGCTGATAAGTAGATATTTAATATGAGTTTATCCCTATATTTTTAAGTAATTTTGCATGAAATTGGATTTTATTAATGTGTTTTAATATTTTATTGTAGGAAACAAGAATTTATAGGAGTGGAGCTTAAAGTACAAAATTTGGGCTTATATTATGCAAAATCCGGATTTTTGGACAGCTTGAGCAGTCGTTATTGTTTGGGCTCTATCTAGAGTTTTACAACTCCGTTTTAGGCCCATAAACAGTCATTGGAAAGCTTGGAAGAAGATCTTTATTTCTACCATGGGCTCAATATTTAAATCTGCTCTCATCTGCCCAGAACAGCCCAGCAACAGAAGCCTACGAATTTCTTAATTAGAATTATATTCTAATTAGGAATTCTTTCTTGTATTCTAAATAGGTTATTAAAAATACTTGTAAAAGATATAAAGATATCTATTATTCAGTTAGAGAGAAAAAAGGAACGTGGGGAGAAGGGATACAGGGGGAAGACCTAGCCCTAGCAGTCACAGGCAAGAACAAGGGAGAAGAGCAATAGAGAGAAGAAGGATTCTTGAGTTTTATCTTCTCTTCTTCACTTTTCTTTATTGTAAACTTGATATCATGTCTTTCTTCTTATATTTAGTACTTTCTTTTGTGATGTTGAACTAAATCTCTTTCTAGGCCTTTAATGGATTCTTGTGTTTATATTTAAGTATTCTTTAATTCTCTATTTTGGTGTTGATTACAATTGTTTATAGTAATTTATTCTTAATGCTTTTCAAGGAATGATCAATCTTGAAATTGAATTGGTTATTTAGGTTGGCTTGGAAGAGTAGCTTAAATAAAGACCCAATTACTATAACTTAAGATTAATAATTTATTAATTTGTGTTTAGGATAGGAATATACCTAAATACCTTAGGTAGTCATATTAAGGTTATGTGTTAATGCTGCTCATGAATTTGAATTCTACATAGGAATATGGGAGTTAATTTTATGAGTTAGAATCACTTGAGATTCGGAAGGTCCTCGTGAATACTTGTTTTCCTTAGACTAGCAATTGAAGCACTAAAATAGAGATGCGAATTTACTTATTAAAGAACATGAGATGAAGTTGAAGGCCTATTTTTATTAATCTTGGTAATTTATTTGTGTTAGTTTAGTTTTAGTGATAATTATTATTTTCTAAAACCTATTGTTATTTGACTTGAATTAATTGAACAATATTGTGTGGTATTTAGCAACTTAAAGTTAGTCCTCGTGGGAACGAATTTATATACTACTTGTTTAGATACGTGCACTTGCGTATAGGTTGTAAAATCGTTAACAAGTTTTTGGCGCCGCTGCCGGGGACTAGTTTGAAGTATTTATTTGTTAATATCATTGCACTATTTAGTATTTTAAGATCAAGTTACTTATTGTTCTTTTGTTAAAAATTTGCAGGAGTTAACGTTGTATGCGTAGACTTGGTTCGTCTTCACTTATTCCACTTGATTTGGAGATTGAGAAAACTGCAAGAAGGAACAGAAGAAAAGCTAAGGAAGCTCAAAATCAATCATCCACAATGGGTGATAATAATGATCCACCTCATCCTCCTCCGCGTCGGCGGGTTAAGGAATATATAATGCCCTCTTTCGATGGCATTCATTCGAGTATTGCAAGGCCAGCCATTGCAGCAAATAACTTTCATGTTGACTCAGCAACTATGCAAGCTATTAGGGACAACAAATTTAATGGCCTATCAGCTGAAGATCCTAATGCTCATTTGAGGAATTTTCTTGAGATTGTTGATAACTTCAAGGTAAATGGTGTTTCTGAAGAGGCTATTAGATTGAGGTTGTTTAGTCGTTCATTGGAAGGAAGAGCACGAGAATGGTTGGATTCTTTGCCAAATAATTCTATCACTACATGGAACCAGCTTGTTGAGAAATTCTTAAACAAGTACTTCTCTCCAGCCAAGACAGAGAGGCTGATCAAAGAAATTCAAAATTTTCAGCAGCATGATATGGAGTCTTTGTATGAAGCCAATGAGAGGTTCAAAGATCTTTTACGAAAATGTCCACATCATGGACTTTCTGATCAACAAAAGATTCGTACATTTTATAATGGGTTGACAATACAGTGTGCTACTCAAGTTGATGGTGCAGCTAGAGGCTCATTGATAAACCAATATCCTGAAGATGCTTTTGAGATATTAGAAGACATTACTTCAAATAATTGCAGAGCCTATGACCGGACAAGTTCAAGGAAGGTAGCGGGTTTGCATGAAGTTGACCCTTTGACATCTTTCTCTGCTCAGATGGTTTCTCAACTTGAAGCTTTAAACAAAAAGCTTGAGTCTTTATCTATGGATAGACAACAACACATTCATCCAGCTCACCAGGTTCAAAATGTACCTATGTTTTGTGATATGTGTGGGGAAGGACATTCAACTCAGTAATGTCCTTTAATTTATCATGATGCCACACAGTCTAATGCAGTGAATTACGTGGGGAATTCTAGCAATCAGCAAAACAACCCGTATTCCAACACTTATAATCCTGGTTGGAGAAATCATCCCAATTTTTCATGGAACAATAATGTCAGACCGAACATAGCATTCAAGCCTAATGCTCCACCGGGTTTTCAACAGAATCAAAGGTCACATGAGGTAGAAAAGAAGCCAACCACTGAAGATCTTCTTCTACAGTACATGCAGAAAACGGATGCTTTGATTCAAAGTCAAAATGCATCTATGAGAGCTTTGGAGATGCAAGTGGGTCAATTAGCTAGTGCTCTGAATAACCGTCCTTAAGGTTCATTACCTAGTGACACTGAGCCCAATCCGAAAAATGACAAAAGAGAGCATTGCAAGGCAATTACGTTGAGGAGTGGAAATGAAATTAAAGGGAATACAAAGAAGGTAGATGAAGAGGTACTTGTTGAATCTCAGTTGAATGAAGAACCTACTGCAGTAAAAGATACTCAGGTTGATGCACCAATTCTGGTGAAACCTGTATATCCACCTCCTCCATTCCCTCAACGATTACAGAAGCAGAAGCAAGACAAGCAGTTTCAGAAATTTCTAGATGTCTTCAAGAAATTGTCCATTAATATTCCTTTTACTGAAGCATTAGAGCAAATGCCGAGCTATGTCAAATTTATGAAGGATATTTTATCACGAAAGAGAAGGCTAGAGGAATTTGAAACTGTGGCTTTAACTGAGGAGTGTAGTGCTATTCTACAGAAAAAGCTTCCTCCAAAACTCAAAGATCCTAGGAGTTTCACTATCCCATGCACTATTGGGACCCAACACTTTGGCAAAGCTTTATGTGATTTGGGGGCAAGTGTGAATTTGATGCCACTATCAATTTTTATGAAGCTAGGAGTGGGAGAAGTGAAACCTACATCGGTACGTTTGCAGTTGGCTGACAGATCTTTGGCATATCCAAGGGGCATAGTCGAAGATGTCCTTGTCAAGGTTGATAAATTCATTTTTCCTGCGGATTTCATTGTGCTCGATATGGAAGAAGATGCAGACATTTCATTACTTCTTGGTAGGCCATTCCTAGCTACCGGAAGAACTCTCATTGATGTTCAGAAAGGAGAGTTAACTATGCGAGTGCAGGATGAACAAGTCACATTTAATGTTTTTTCTGCAATGAAGTTTTCTAATGATGAGGAGAGTTGTTTTTCTTTGAATGCTATTTCAGGTGTGGATGACACGCAGATGCTAGCACATTTTTCTAATGATGCTCTAGAGTTGGCTTTACAGGAAGTTGGTGATGATGGTAATGAGGAGATTGCAGAATGTGTCAAAGAACTAAATGCTCTACCTAGTTATCGAAGGCCTTTTCAGAAGTTTGAATCTTTTGAGATGTCTGAGAAGTCTAAGGCATCTAAACCATCTATTGAAGAACCTCCTGAGTTAGAGCTGAAGCAACTTCCAGCACATCTCAAGTATGCATTTCTTGGAGAAAATTCTACCTTGCCAGTGATTATATCATCTACTCTCTCAGTTGAACAAGAGGAGAAATTGCTTCGAGTCTTGAGAGAACATAAGAAAGCTATTGGCTGGAAAATTGCTGACATTAAGGGTATCAGCCCTTCATTCTGTATGCATAAAATTGCAATGGAGGATGGTCACAAGCCTAATATTGAGCATCAAAGAAGACTCAATCCTATTATGAAAGAGGTTGTGAAAAAGGAGATCATCAAATGGCTAGATGCTGGTATCATATACCCTATTTCAGACAGTTCTTGGGTGAGTCCTATTCAATGTGTACCAAAGAAAGGTGGAATCACAGTTGTGCCTAACGAAAATAATGAGCTCATTCCTACCAGAACAGTAACAGGATGGAGAGTGTGTATGGACTACAGGAAGTTGAACAAAGCTACAAGGAAAGACCATTTTCCACTACCATTCATTGATCAAATGCTTGATAGACTTGCAGGTAAGGAATTCTATTGCTTTCTGGATGGATATTCAGGCTACCATCAAATTGCTATTGCACCAGAGGATCAGGAGAAAACTACTTTTACATGCCCCTTCGGTACTTTTGCTTTTAGGAGGGTGTCATTTGGTTTGTGTAATGCACCCCCTACTTTTCAGAGGTGTATGATGGTGATTTTCTCTGACATGGTTGAGCAAGGAGTAGAGGTTTTTATGAATGATTTTTCTGTACTTGGTGATTCTTTTGATTCATGCTTAATGAATTTGACCATGGTGTTGCAACGGTGTGAAGAAACCAACTTAGTACTTAACTGGGAGAAATGTCATTTTATGGTTCAAGAAGGCATTGTTCTTGGGCATAAAGTGTCAAGCAAAGGTTTAGAGGTGGATAAAGCCAAGCTAGAGACTATTGAGAAACTTCCTCCACCGAGTTCCGTTAAAGGAGTCAGAAGTTTTCTTGGCCATGCAGGTTTCTATAGGCGATTCATCAAAGACTTCTCAAAAATTTCAAAGCCTTTGTGCAATCTACTTGAGAAGGACACAAAGTTTGTGTTTGATGACACTTGTCTTGTAGTATATGAGGAGCTGAAAACGAGGTTGATTTCTGCACCAATTATCATTGCACCAGATTGGAGTCTTCCTTTTGAAATGATGTGTGATGCAAGCGATTTTGCAATTGGAGCAGTTTTGGGACAACGAAGGAATAAAATTTTTCATTCTATATATTATACAAGTAAGACTCTTTCTGGAGCTCAACTTAATTACACAACTACAGAGAAAGAATTGCTCGCTGTGGTGTATGCTTTTGAAAAATTCAGATCATATCTTGTTGGCACTAAGGTGATTGTTTACACTGACCATTCTGCTATCAAATATCTAATTGAGAAGAAGGATGCAAAGCCTCGCTTGATTCGGTGGGTTTTACTCCTACAAGAATTTGACTTGGAGATCAAAGATAGGAATGGTTCAGAAAATCGAGTTGCTGATCATCTATCAAGGTTGGAGAATAATGAGAATTCTGATAAGTCTCAAATCATTAATGATTCATTTCCTGATGAAAAACTTATGGCTATCAATTACAAGGGTCTTCCTTGGTTTGCTGATTTTGTTAACTATTTGGTTAGCAATGTTATTCCTGCGGAGTTCAATTATCAGCAAAAGAAAAGGTTTTTGCATCAGGTTAAATCATTTCTATGGGATGAACCATTTCTTTTCAAGCTCTGTTCAGATAATGTTCTAAGAAGGTGTATTCCTGATGATGAGATACGAAGTGTCTTGTCTCATTTCCATAATTCTCCATATGGTGGCCATTTTCAAGGTGGTAGGACTGCAGCAAAGGTCTTACAATCAGGTTTTTACTGGCCTTCTCTTTTTCACGATGCTCATGAATTTGTGAAAAGTTGTGATCGATGCCAACGTACTGGTAATATTTCAAAGAGAAATGAGATGCCTTTGAATTATATACTAGAGGTTGAATTGTTTGATGTATGGGGGATTGACTTCATGGGTCCATTTGTGATGTCATTCCGTAATCAATATATATTGTTGGCAGTTGACTATGTGTCTAAGTGGGTTGAGGCCATTGCAACCCCCACTAATGATGCATCTGTGGTTCTTGAATTCTTGAGGAAGAATATTTTCACTCGGTTTGGGACACCAAGATCTATTATCAGTGATGAGGGAACTCATTTCTGTAATAAGCAATTCGTAACGTTACTGGCAAAATATGGTGTTCGTCATAAGGTAGCATGTGTTTACCATCCTCAAACCAATGGGCAAGCTGAAGTGTCAAACAGGGAGATCAAACAAATCCTAGAGAAGACAGTGAATTCTACGAGAAAAGACTGGTCTAACAAGCTAGATGATAGTCTTTGGGCTTACAGAACTGCCTATAAAACACCGTTGGGATTATCACCTTATCAGTTGGTCTATGGAAAATCGTGTCATTTGCCAGTAGAGTTAGAGCACAAAGCTTTTTGGGCAATAAAGAAGCTGAACTTTGATTTTACAGCAGCTGGAGAGAAGCGTCTTCTTCAACTAAATGAGCTTGATGAAATTCGACTGACTTCATATGAGAACTCTAAATTGTATAAAGAAAAGATGAAGAAGTGGCATGACCAGAAAATTCTACCCAAAGAATTTGAGATAGGCCAACTAGTTCTTTTGTTTAATTCACGATTGAAGTTGTTTCCTGGTAAACTCAAGTCGCGTTGGTCAGGGCCATTTAGAGTTGTGCAAGTCTTTCCATATGGAGCTATTGAAGTGGAAGATATGGATACGGGGAGAAGTTTCAAAATAAATGGACAAAGACTGAAACCATACGTAGGTGGTGACATTGATCGTAATGTCTCATCTATCATTCTTTCTGAGGTATGAGTACAGAAATAGTCAAAGCCATGACTATAAATAGGGCGCTTCTTGGGAGGCAACCCAAGCTTTGTGTAAGGTTAGTTGTAAATTTTTATTTTACTTTAAAAAAAAAATTAAGTTTTAAATTTTAGGTAGGTAGATTATTTATTTTTACTCCCACAAGATGCCTTGACTTGTTTTGTGAAGTGTGCAGGTAGTAGAATATATTAACGCCAAATTTTATGTTGATGGTAATTGTGAAGCTGGTATGTAATGTGCATTGAAAACATTACAAAAGAGAGTGTATTTGTATTGAACAGAGCGTCGTAACTGGGATGATAGTTATATGTCACTGGCATCTAAAACACGTCTGTTGGAATTTCAAGAACCGTGGTGCTAGTTTGTGGTCATTGTTGAGCAGATAAAATGATTTGTAATATCAGTTACGGGGTGGAGAATGTTGTTTTTGAAGCAAAAGAAACAGAGTTGCGTCACTGCGGTGATGTCCACTCGTCACTGGCGTGCATTATGGCTACAGTGTTAAATCACCATGGTGACAATTTTGTGGCACGACCATGCGTGAAGTCTGCTGCACATGTAGCTTTACTCCGTTAGCCCCACATCTCATACGTGTAGTAAACATGTTTTTGTATATATTTATTTATTTTTTCCCCTTAATTAATTAATTTTTTTTCTTTTGTTATTATTACTAATTGTCTTATTTATTCTTTTAATACTTATATATAGATAGATAGATTTGTTATATATTTAGTATCTATTGTAATAATATTTATATACTTATATTTAGCTAGTCTAATATCGTATATATTTTTATATAACATTTTTAATTTACATATTAGTTTATAATATTATTTTATATTTTGTATATCATAATTTTTTTATTTTCTACAATATATTTTTGTACAATAAAATAAAATCTTATATTATATTTTACTTATAGCTTATAGTAAATTTTGTATTTTTGCCTTTTATTATGTATTATAATAATTACTCTTCGTCTTACTTTGTTTTTTTTTATATCTTTTTAATTCATTTTTTTTTGTAAACTTAATAATTTGTATATATGTATATATATAAATATATATATTTTTTGTTTTACTAACATATAAGTTTTTTTTTGTTTTTATTTTTTTTGTTTTTTTTTACAATCTAATAGTTGTATTATATTTAGATACGTGTATATTCTATGTTATGTTTTTAAATTCAATTTACTTTATACATATATTTATATGATATAGTTGGCATAGAAAACTCATGTACTAGGTTTTTACTACGTCGGTGTACATCGTGGGCGCACCAAGTAAGCTACACCCGCAGCCCGTCTCCTGAAGTCAATCTGGCAACGTGTTTTGTTGTATAATCAAACCATCAATCCTGGGATTAAGGTTACATTGCAAAGCACTTAATAAACTGCACAAGGCTAATTACGTACAAAGCAAAATTCAACAAATCTACAACAATTCTGTCCTATTGTGGTGTATTGCCGTCAGTAGCATGTGAAAATTATTCAGTGAGTGGGTTATCTCTCATCGTTGTCCATCAACGGGTAAAGTCGTTCCTTGTTCGCGTGTGTTGCAGTTATGAAGCGAATTTCAAAAACCCAGATTGCTGGTAACAAGAAGCAAAAACACAGTTCATCTACAGGTACGTCTGATGTTCAGAGATATCCGGTTATTAAACCTACTGGGGAAACACAGAAAAGTCTTCTTGCTGCACTCTCCAAACGCAAGGTATTACCCAATAAATATGTTGACTCATCTGCGTTAGAGCTGTTAAGAATTAACGATGACATGGCAAACACGTTGGAAGATATGGGCTGGCCCGATTTGATGAACATGGATGAACCCTCATACGCAACACTTACGTATGAGTTTCTGAGTTCTTTCACGGTTATCAACGACAGCACACTTTCCTTCCGAATAGTTAATGTTCAACATGAAATATCAAAATCAGACTTGGCTGGCATGTTTGGATGGGAACTGGTTGACCAACAGGTGCTTCCTAAGGATTATGCTACTCCCTTTTGGTTGAAAATCACTGCTTTGCCGACACATAACAGTTATGCACCTCCCTATGCTTCCTCCTCCGAAATAATCAGTTTCAGTCTTCGTTACTTTGCTCGGATCATATCGTACACTATGTATGGTCGAGAAGAGAACAACAACAAGATTCAGAAGGGTGAGCTTGCTCTCTTGTATCACTTTGATGCGGCAATTCCTGTGGACTGGACAAATTTACTCATTGACAGGTTTTTGTACCAAGCTACTCAGGCCAAGGGTGCTATTGTGATAGGTGGTTTTGTAACGAGAATTGCTGAACGATTGGGTGTGTTTGATCGCAACAAAACCAATCTAAAAGTAGCGGATGGTTGGCCAAATACGATTAATGCAGAATATTTACTTGGTATGCATATGTTGTATCGCAATCCTGTGTATGGGCTGAAGCCATTCCCTCACCCACGTTGGTTGGAAGACTCGGAACCAGAAGAAGAACATGTCCCCGAGCCTAAGCAAACACTTAAGGAGCAGGTTGCTGGGGTACAACGCAGCCACAATCAAATGTTACAAAAGTTAAAGACGATGGAGAAGCAAATGGAACACATGTTTGCGTACATGAAGCAACACTTGCCTCGTCAAGAATCTTGATACCTAGGGGAGTTTTTCTTTTCTTAGTAGTTTAGTAGTATTTGTTCTTTGTTCCTTTCTTCTTTTCTCTTAGTTGTTGGCGTCTTTATTTGTTTTTTCCTTTTGAGTCATTGAGGACAATGTTTCACTTACGTGTGGGGATTTGCATCTTCATTTAAAAAAAAAATGAAAAAAATTAAAAATCCAAATATAATTCTAGCCTTATAATATAATTAGATGATTGCATTGCATTATCTCATTTGTGTAGTGGTTCAAGTCAGTAGCTTATGATGATATTATGTGTAACTTGTTTTTGGTTAAATCTTGCTATGATCACGTGAATGCGAATAATATTCATGCATATTATCATTTGTGCAGAGCTTATTTTTTTTGACACAAAATTATTGTGCTCGTGGAATTGAGCCTCAGACATGCTTGTTTCTTGAGAGGTAGCCTCCTGTTGATTATTAGAATTTTGACTATTCCTTTTGGATCTTAGAACATGGCATAAGTTTAAGGGAGACATGGGAGTATGTGTAAAAAAAAATGAAGAAAAAATGAAGAAAAAAAATTGCATAAAAAAAGAATAAAAGCGTAGCAATGTCTCGCTTAAATATAGCATAATTGGCTAGGTTGAGCTCATTAATACTCGAGTAATTAAGTCTTAGGGGACTTTGTGCCTAGTAACCTAAAATCTTTTATGGTTTGGGATTGCTGACCCAACGCTCGTTACATGGGTATTAGTGCATAAATCTTTTGGGATCTCAACCATTGCACGGTCAAATAAGCTAATCACTTTGGTTAGTGAAGTCTTACGGTTGATGGAACTTCGAGTGAGTAAGTCCGAGGGGGCGCCAATCCTAGTTGCCTAAGATCTTTATGTTCTGGGACTCACTGACCTAAAACTCGTTACATGGAGGACCTCAGTCATAGACCGAGCATATAAAGAACCAAGTGAGATGAGTAGAAGTAGGTTAAAAAAAAAAAGAAAATATATATATATACATGTACCTTTCCATGTTAAACTTGAATGATGGCTAGTTCTAAGTAACAAAGTGTTTAAGATCTATTCTAGTACTCAACTTGGGAGCTATTAACTCGCATGACTTGTCATGTTGAAACTTGTATGTCTAAATTCTTGGTTCATTAGAGAGCGTGATTTTTTTTTATATATAAGCACACACGCACGCTCTGTACTTGTGTTTATTATGTTGTGATACTGTGGTGTGAGCTTGGTTTGTCTAAACCTGTTGTATATGCTGAAGATTATCGCTGACTTGACATACACTATTCTGTTGGGGATCATTTGCATATCATTTACACTATTATCATATGAGCTAGATGGATTTTGTGGGTACATTCGCTATAGGCCCTCACGAGACAAAACTCGTCTTACTAGGGCTGTCTAGGGGTTTAAAGGCTTGTTGCATATGCTCAATGCAATCATGTCATCTACGAAAGTGATGGTAATAAATTAGGATATAGTTGTTATTTTCTTCCTTTGCCCGAGGACGTGCAAAAACTTAAGTGTGGGGATATTTGATAAGTAGATATTTAATATGAGTTTATCCCTATATTTTTAAGTAATTTTGCATGAAATTGGATTTTATTAATGTGTTTTAATATTTTATTATAGGAAACAAGAATTTATAGGAGTGGAGCTTAAAGTACAAAATTTGGGCTTATATTATGCAAAATCCGGATTTTTGGACAGCTTGAGCAGTCGTTATTGTTTGGGCTCTATCTAGAGTTTTACAACTCCGTTTTAGGCCCATAAACAGTCATTGGAAAGCTTGGAAGAAGATCTTTATTTCTACCATGGGCTCAATATTTAAATCTGCTCTCATCTGCCCAGAACAGCCCAGCAACAGAAGCCTACGAATTTCTTAATTAGAATTATATTCTAATTAGGAATTCTTTCTTGTATTCTAAATAGGTTATTAAAAATACTTGTAAAAGATATAAAGATATCTATTATTCAGTTAGAGAGAAAAAAGGAACGTGGGGAGAAGGGATACAGGGGGAAGACCTAGCCCTAGCAGTCACAGGCAAGAACAAGGGAGAAGAGCAATAGAGAGAAGAAGGATTCTTGAGTTTTATCTTCTCTTCTTCACTTTTCTTTATTGTAAACTTGATATCATGTCTTTCTTCTTATATTTAGTACTTTCTTTTGTGATGTTGAACTAAATCTCTTTCTAGGCCTTTAATGGATTCTTGTGTTTATATTTAAGTATTCTTTAATTCTCTATTTTGGTGTTGATTACAATTGTTTATAGTAATTTATTCTTAATGCTTTTCAAGGAATGATCAATCTTGAAATTGAATTGGTTATTTAGGTTGGCTTGGAAGAGTAGCTTAAATAAAGACCCAATTACTATAACTTAAGATTAATAATTTATTAATTTGTGTTTAGGATAGGAATATACCTAAATACCTTAGGTAGTCATATTAAGGTTATGTGTTAATGCTGCTCATGAATTTGAATTCTACATAGGAATATGGGAGTTAATTTTATGAGTTAGAATCACTTGAGATTCGGAAGGTCCTCGTGAATACTTGTTTTCCTTAGACTAGCAATTGAAGCACTAAAATAGAGATGCGAATTTACTTATTAAAGAACATGAGATGAAGTTGAAGGCCTATTTTTATTAATCTTGGTAATTTATTTGTGTTAGTTTAGTTTTAGTGATAATTATTATTTTCTAAAACCTATTGTTATTTGACTTGAATTAATTGAACAATATTGTGTGGTATTTAGCAACTTAAAGTTAGTCCTCGTGGGAACGAATTTATATACTACTTGTTTAGATACGTGCACTTGCGTATAGGTTGTAAAATCGTTAACACCAGCCATTAATTCATAGGGAGTTTTCATATGATCTTTGTTGATCAGAGTTCGATTCTGAGTATAACAAGCTGTATTAACTGCTTCAGCCCAGTAGTAGATGGGTAACCTTGATTCACTTAGCATTGTCCTTGCAGCTTCAATCAGGGTTCTATTTTTCCTTTCTACAACTCCATTTTGTTGCGGAGTCCTTGGTGCTGAATATTGTCTTGTTATCCCCTCGTCTGAGCAGAAGTTATTCAGAATTTCATTTTTGAATTCTGTTCCATTATCTGATCTGATTGCCCGGACAGGTAACTTTGAATCTAACTCAATCAGCTTTACATGATCAATCACCAAATGTGGAGTTTCATCATTAGAGTTCAAGAATAAAACCCACGTGTATTTTGTGAAGTCATCCACAATCACTAAGGCGTATTTCTTCCTTGACATAGACAGAATATTTACTGGACCAAATAAGTCCATGTGTAGGAGTTGAAGTGGTTCAGTGATGTTTGTAGTGTCTGTGTCTCTGTGACTTGCTTTCTATGACTTCCCTTTCTGACATGCCTCACACAATCCTTCTTGTGTAAATTCCATAGAATGCAGTCCTCTCACCAAATCCCTCTTGACTAGAGAGTTCATTGTTTTGAAGTTCAGGTGTGAGAGTTTCTTGTGCCATAGCCAACTTTCTTCTGATGAAGCCTTTGAATAAAAGCAGTTTGCTTCATCTTCAGTTCCTGAGTTGAGATCTGCTACGTACAAGTTTTCTTTCCTTACTCCACGCAAGGCTAGTCTGTCGTCTTTAGAATGTGCTATTAAACACCTTTCTTTGATGAAGTTTACTTTGTAACCTTTATCACAAAATTGACTGACGCTGAGTAGATTGTGCTTAAGTCCATCCACTAAAGAGACTTTTTCAATGATAACATTCCCAGTATTTAACTTGCCATATCCCGTAGTCATTCCTTTGCTGTTATCTCCAAAGGTGACGATTTGGCCAGTTCTCTCAACCACGTCTGATAGCAGGGCTCTATCTCCGGTCATATGCCTTGAAGATCCACTGTCCAGGATCCATATAACTCGGTTTACCTGTTTAACTCCCTGCACATACCAAACGGATTAATTCGTCTTCGGAGCCCAAAATTGATTGGGCCCGGCATACTTAAAGAATTGACCTTTGTCAGCTTTAACAATATATCCTTTTCGAATAACATCATTATCTTCCTTGACTGTTCCTACCTTCCTATAAATAGTCTTAACAACTTTCTATTTAGACTGAGGAGTATAAGCTTCCTTCTTGGGAGATGAAGGAATTGCAGTCTTGGATTTTGCATATTTATTATTGATGTGTTGTCTAGGCGTTATGTTATCTTTATTACCAGTCATGCGTTTGAAATAAGTAGTCATAGCATTAAACGCACATAACATACAATTTAAAATACCACATGGTTTATGGTAAACATCAAATATAGGCATGTTATTCATAACAATAGGTGACTTAACAGTTTGTGTCTTAACAGTTTCTACTTCAACTTTTTCAGCAAATTTAAAGTTTTCAGTAGAATAAAATCTGTTGTTACTGTTCCTACTATTCACAAAGGAATTGGGTCTGTTAGGTTTGTTCTTTAAGTCTTTTGCACCTATACCAGGATTGGGCGACTTAGAAGTTCCCACATCTTTCACTGGTGTCTCCGGTGCACTTTTCTCTTTCTGGACATTAACTCTTTTTATGTCCTCAACATGTTCTCCTCTCTTCTTTTCTTCCTCGAGATCCTCTAACTGCATTTCATATGCAATCAGTATGGAACTCTCAAGGATAGGTTCTGCTATAGGGGTTATGAAAAGAGGTTTAGGTGTGTCCTTAACAACATGTGGGATACCCCTTTCTTCAGCACTTTTTCTGAAAGGGGTTATGTTGCTCGCCTTTCCTACAGATTGATTGTATTCATAGCCTATTCCAACTTTACATTTTATTTCCTGTCGGTCAACTAGGTCTTTTACAATATAAGAGGAATGTTTATAGGCAAAACACTTTTTCTGTTCCTCTACAATCTGATTTCTGAGATAGGCTTCAACCTTGACATAACAACTGACTCTATTAACCTGAAAAGCTAGGTCCTCAGTCAGTTTTATATTTCTGGTTTTTAACAATTTTAAACTATTATTCTCATCAGTTAATTCTTTAATTTTGAGATGTAGTTTGTTAACCCTATCTCTGGTGTCGTCCAATTCTTTTCCTAACAGTTTAAACATTTTAGGACATGATGGATCTACCTCTTTTCCTTCTGTCCGAGGTGGAGACACTGATCCATCTGATGAAGCTATAAGAGCAAGATTTCCTAGCTCTTCTTCCTCATCATTGTCTGAGTCATCCCAGCTCTTGCCCTCTGCTAGATAGGTCTTCCCCTGATGCTTTTTCACTAAGGCATCATATTTCTCTTTCAACTCTTGATAAGAGTCTCTCTTCTGTCCTTGCTTCGGTTTCTTGCATTCAGTTGCAAAATGACCAAGCTCATTGCAGTTGAAGCAACGGATCTTGCTCCTGTCAACCAAGCCTGTCTTGTAGCCGTTTCTTGATACAGCTGTTGAAGAACTTCCTTTTTGAAACCTTTCAAGGGTAGGTTTAGATTTAAATGAGGAATTTCTTCTGAATCTCATGTTTCCAAACTTCCTGGCAAACATAGCTAGAGATTCATCTTCCAGCTGATCCAATTCTTCTAGAGAATAGAATTCACCATTTTCCTGTTTTTCTGGAGTATGACCATATTCTGGAACAACATACTCCTCTGAACTTTTTGAAGGTGCAACAGCCTTCACTTCCTCTTTCTCTGGTGCTTCCACTATCAGTGCTTTAGAAGAGCTCGAAACTTTGCCTCTGCCATACATCTCTCTTGTCTGGATCTGCTCCAATTCATATATCTTTAGAACTCCGTAGAGTCTTTCTACGGTTATCTCTTTCATGTCCCTAGACTCTCGGATGGCCGCGATCCTGTGCTCCAGATGCTCTGGCAAGGTTAATAGAAACTTTCTGTTGACCTCCTGGTTTAAGTAATATTTCCCATTGAGGTTGAGCTCGTTTATTAATTTGTTCAATCTCTGAAACACCTCAGAGATACCCTCACCAGGGTTGGATCTAAACTGCTCGTACTGGGAGGTCAAGATCTCCAGTTTATTCTCTTTGACTTCTTCAGTCCCTTCATTTATAACCTCTATAGTATCCCAGATTTGCTTGGCGGTTTTGCAGTTGACTACATGATTGTACATGACATAGTCTAGGGATTCTATCAGTATAAGCTTGAGGTTATTGTCCAGAGATACAGCTTCCTTTTCTTCATCGTTGTAGTCTGCCGGACTTTTTGGAATCTGTCTATGAGGAATTACGACCCCATCTACCTCGTGTTCGAGAACAACTGTTATTGGAGGTTCAATGCCTTTTTCTAAGATCAAGGCATATTTGGGATTGGCGATCCCAATAAATAACTACATCTTGTGCTTCCATAGATTATAATGATCTTTGTCGAATGATGGAATTTTGATGCTCGTTACCTTTTGTGTACTCATCTTTAAATAAGATTAAAAGTTAAGTGTTTCAAAAAAAATATTTTAATTTTTGACTTAAAACAATTTTTGATTAAAAATAATTTTTTAGGAAAAAAATTATTTCGAATAAAAAATTATTTCGAATTAAAAATAATTTTTGAGATCTGTATGAGTCGCGGGATATTTGGTTCGGATCTGATATTTAATATATCAACCTGCTCTGATACCAATTGTTGGTCCCTGATATTGTAGAAGGGGGGTTGAATACAATATCTAAAATAATTCGCGAATTTGGATTAAGAATAAAAAGTTAATTATAATCCTGAAATATTAATAGGTGAAATACTGTTCAAGTAGAATATTTAATCTTAACTTGAAAAGTATTACATAATTAATATAGTGAATAGTGTTTATATCTGATAAATTGTCTAGAGTGATTTTGACATGACTTGTTCGGGTTTAACAATTTATATTCCAAACTAAGCACAGAAATCTGTGAATATTACAATGCATACAAATTTCTAAATTTGAATGTTTGAACGACAACTGAAAAATGAAGACCATCACCTCATATTTATAGAGGTGGAAAGCCAGCATGACTCATCCCAGTATGACCTTTTTCAATTAAAATTAACCCTTGTATGACTCATAAAAAGGCTGGGCAAAACTCATAATGGCCGGTATGACTCATTCAAGAATTCGGTATGACTCTTTCTACAACTGCTCGGTATGACTCAATTAAAAGCCTTCGGTATGACTCATTCCACTTGAGCTCGGTATGACTCATTTAAAAGCCTTCGGTATGACTCATTGCAAGTCATATGAATCAATTCTTTTATAGTAAATCAATTCTACTTAATTTAATTAAATAATTTATGAATTAAATTAAATTCATACTTGAATTAATTTAATTAAATAAATTAAAAAATTAACTTAATTTTAATTGTAGAATTCAAATACTATCAGGACTTTTGTTCAACTCTGTAGTCCGTTTCAGTCTTCTGTCATGGAACCACTTTAGCTTGATGTTGAATATTTATTAATTGAAGTTGACACACAAATGTACTGTCTGGTTCATTTGTGTCATACTCAAATAAATATTCTTCATGTCTTATAACACTTAGAATTAGTGGCCTTCTGTCTTTGCTTAGCTTTTCTGTCTTCTTTTTCTGTTCTTCTTCTTCTGGAATCTTCGTGTAGTAGTCACTTAAAATCTTCTGAATCTTCTGAATTCTTTTGAAATTACTACTTGATTATTTTCCACTGACGCTTGAACATATTAATGAACTTCTTCAGTGTTGAGTAGTAGGATCAACTGAGTACTTCTGATTCTGTTGATTCTCTGTGACTAGTTGACTGTCTTCGTCTTGATTCTTGTTTGATATTTATTATTTACCACTGTTTCTAGATTGAGTTGAGTTGTCATCTAAATATTACAAATAGGCCTTAGTAATATGCCTTTCATCTGTGTTTATATAGACACAGCTACAAATACAATTACAAATCAGATTGGAAATAGAATAGCTTTAATAAGGTAATTTAGACTTGCACTCAAATTCCTTCTTACTATCCAAATCAGACTCTGATTTGTCTGTTTCCTTTTCAGTTAAACTCTGAAGCTAGACTTTGTCGGTTTGTCATTCTCTGATTTGAGCATTCTCTGTTAGAGTAAACTCTGATTGAGTATTCTCTGATAGAGTAAACTCTGTCCGACAGCTTCATAAACTCTGATGACGTTAGCATAAACTCTGATCTGATATTCTCTGACAATCATCAGTGTTTGCATTCCTAACAATCTCCCCCAATTTATGCTTTAAGAATTAAAACATAAATTTCACTTATGATGTCAGAAATACAAGACAAATGCATCAGAGTTTGTTTACCCTTTGTAGATTCAGATTCTTCTATAGGAAAAGTCATCTTTCAGAAATTGAATCAGGATCTTTTCTTCAGCATTTTTCAACAACTCAACCAGCTTTTCCTTCAATTCCTTCATTTGTTCAGAAGAATCATCTATTTGGAATATTGCAGCCCTTAAAGCATAAACTGATGATCTCTCCATTCTTTCATCCAGGACAATGCAACAGGCCTTCACACCATCAGGATTTAAGATTAGTGTAGGAATCCCTAACACCATTTTGACCCTTGCATCTCCTTTCCTCATAGATCTACTTGTTCCATCTTCAAATAAGTACCCAGGCTCATATTCTTCAGACTTTATCATCATCGACCTTTCACTCTTCTTTTTCTCAGCTATTACCTCTTCAAGAATTTTCCTCCATCTAGAAGTTGCTTCATTTTCATCATTGAGTAGATAAAGAACATGTTCAAGTTCTTTAGATGCTTTATCTTTCAAATTCTCTTCAGCAACCTTCAGAACTCTCCCATCTTCTAGAAAATACAGAAGCTTCTCCTTAGCTTGAGCTCCATCAAAAATATCTTTTACTATGTTGACAGATATTAATTTGTCAAGATGCTCTTGTTTCAAATCTTCCTTAGGATTGTGTTTTAAAGAAAAATGATCACTGAAAATATTTGCTTCACCCTTGTAAACCTTAGCATATGAATCACCAATGCCTCCTTTATTTTTACCAAGTCTGGCATTGAGAATCAGACTTTGAGTTGTAGTCCACAGAGGATCAGTCTTTTTCTTTCTGATCAGAACTTCTTGTTATTCTTCTTCTTCAACATCAAAACTAGATCCACCTGGTAGGATTGTTGTTCCTTGCATAGTAAGAGGTGTCTATGGTTTAGTTGGAGCTTTTTATTGAATTCTTGTGGATGACCTTGTTTGAATTTCTGATACTGGTTTTGATTGAGCAACTGGTTTAGGAGTTTTAACAGGTTTGATTTGAATAGGCTTAGATTCTGGTTTCTTCCGTTGAGCAGGTATCTTTTGAGCAGGTATCTTTTTCTAAATTGGACCTTTCTTTATACTTATTTTCTTTTTCTGGACTTTAGTACTAACAGCTCCAGACTTCTTCAATTCAGCTTCCACAGCAACTGCATCCATTCCTGGATGTTCTTCTTCAAACATTTTGTTTGCCAGTTCTGCATCCTTTAAATCTTTTTCTTCAAGCCTTTTTGCTAATTCCAGATCAGCATCTATCAGAGTTTATTTGTCAGAGTTTATATCAGTCTTTGATGTCGTTAAAGTTTGTGAGGTTGTCAGAGTTTGTCCAATCAGAATTTGCTGCTTCAGAGTTTGCTTCTCATCCTTATGACTCCTTTGATCTTCATCATCAGGTTTGTTAGATTTGAGAATCACATCCTCCTTGCATTTGTCTGAACCCTTCTCCCCCTTTCTGAATCACTGCGGACAGTAAGAAGTTCAACTATAGTATGTAGCATGCCCTGCATTGAACTAACATAAGCAGAAAGATTATCCACTTTAGCTTCCAATGCAACCTGTTTGGTGGAGACAGATTGGAGTTTTGCTTCCAGAGAATGTTGAGAAGTGGAAACAACAGTTCCAAGAAGGATAGAATGCTTGTTGACAGATGCCTTCAGATCATTAACTTCATGATGAAGTCCCTTGGACATAAGAGTAGAAGCTTTTAGAATTGTCTTCAGTTCATCAGAGGATATTTCCTTGTCAGCTCTATTTATTAATGCAAGAACTCTCAGGAAACTTACAAGATGAATCCCAAATGGATTGTCTGTGAGAAGAAAGAAAATCGTCATTAGACGACCTTTCTTGGAAACTAAAATCCCTTCTGATACCCTCTGCATCTAAATCAGCTTCAAATTGTCCTTTAAGATCTTCCACCACAACATAATCAGTATAATCCATCCGTAATCTCTCAAGAGAATCATGGGCATTAATAGGCCACCTATTGGTGTTATATCTTTGAGTGTAGGGAATGGAAAGATCTGTGATTTCTTCATCAGCAAAAATCACATCATCAGAGTCTATGTCCTTCCCATCAGAGTTTATGACTTGGTCAGAGTTTAACACATCATCAAAATTTACAAGAACAGATAAACTCTGAGTACCTGCAAAAGTAACAGAACAACCTAAATCACTCTGATTTTTTAAAGTAATCTCATTACTTCTCACATCACACATATCATAACTTTTAAGAGTTATATGTTGCTCATAAGAAGTAACTAACTTCTTTCTCAATTCTACCTCTCCTTTTGTCAGATCCTGTGTCTGCCTCTCATTAATTCTGTTTTTCACACATTTTACCTCAGACTCACTGGAAAGGCTCAACACATAATGTCCTACAGAAATAAGAGGTGGCTGAGAAAGGAGACACAATGTCCTACATAAATAAGAGGTATCCTTTTCAGGACTATCCATGATCATCCCAGCAGTAAAGGTAGGGAATATAAATTCTGAACTGATACAATCAGAGAATGTAAATTCTGAAGTAGAGTCAGAGTTTATACCTTGAGCATTTGTAGATGGAGTCTCCGTGGGCAGTGCAGAAATTTGTTGCACTAAGAGATCATCAGAGTTTGCCTTTGGAGCTTCATCAGAGTTTGTCTGTCCAATAGAATAATCTTGGTCTGCAATCATAAAATGGAAGATTGGTTCTTGTGGACCTGAGTCATATCAGCAGCTGCTTCACCACTTTGAGGTGAAGGTTCTTGTGGGCTTGACTCTGCCAGAGATTGGCCTACAGCATCATCAACAGCAAGATCTTCTAAATTTGGTTGAGTGCCTGCATCCAAACTTTGATTGGATGGTTCTTGTGTGGCTGGGGCCTGAACAACTTCTTCAACCCTTTGAGCTGAAGGTTCTTGTGGATTGTACCCCTGATCAATGCTGGCTTCATATGCTAGAACTGTGGCTTCTATTGAACTTTGATCAATAGGTTCTTGTGTGCCTGGCCCTTCAATGACTGCTACCTCACTTTGAGAAGTAGGTTCTTGTGTGTCTTGGCCAAAAGTGACAGACTTCCTCTTCCTTCTAGAAAAATGTTTGGAACTTGGAGATGCTAAAGTTGATTTTGATTTGTGTGCCTCCATATATTTTCTTACTTGTTCAGCCAGCTCCCTAACCCTTTCATAAGAAATCTCCTTGATAATTTGCTTAGGTGAGTTTGTTGGAGAATCAGATACTTGAACTGGAGCAGCTTCACTAGATTTTATCAAATCATCAAAGTTTAGCAAAATCTCAGAGTTTATCACTTCATGTTTAAAGGTTAAGGTGTGGGCTGATCAGAGATTGGAGCGTCAGAGTTTATGACTGTATCAGAGTTTAGACTGTATGCATCCTCAGAGTGTATAGCCTTGATCAGTCTTCTTTTCTTCTTCTGCACCACAGTCAGTGGAGTCACTGTGATTGGCTTCATAACAGGTAGAGAAGGTGTCTCAGAAACCTGCTCATCCATCGTTCTCTTAGCAAAAATGAACCCGTCATCAGAATCTGTACTTTCATCAATCAATTTTCTCTTTTTAGGAGACGATACCTTCACTGATTTCCCCTTCTTTTTGCTTTGGCCATGCTGTTGAGAGGTATGTTTTTCAACTACAGCCTTTTGGGAGACTGCAGAGGTTGGCAAATGTATTTTGGAATCAGTGTTTAGATTTTGACTTGGGTTAGAATCAGAGATTGCTAAACTCTGATTCGTAGTCACTGACAAGAACTCCCTCTCATACATAGTAGGCATTCTCTGATGTAAGAGAAGCCTGACCCATATGGGATATAACAGTTGAGATAGATTACCTTTCTTTGCATCTTTCCTGGTTAGATCAACAAAAATTCTCTTGTTCATGCTAAAACTAGCTAAAATTTGATCATTCTCAAACTTAATATCAGGAAACAAAACATTAAAAATCAATTGTAAAAATCTAGCAAAATAGATAGTGTGAGAATCATCACTAATCTTACTAGCTAATTGCCTAATGATTAAACAGGGAAAATTGAAATTTAGATTATGGGTCAGAGAATACCCAATTTGTTGAGATAATTGATGAATTGCATCAAAATTCGTGCATTTAGCTGTGAAAGCCCTTGTAATGCAATCGAAGAAGAAACTCCATTCTCTTCGAAGATGAGGCCTTGTAAGACTCCCCAACTTAGACAAATTTCCCTCATAGCCTATTTCCTTGAAGAATTCTTTGATTTGATCATCACTAACCATATCATCATATAGCCCTATTCTCGGAAGATTAAGAGCTTGATGAACCACTGCAGGAGTTATCGAATGGGTGCCATTGCATTTGAATGTTATGACTGGCTCTTCATCATCACCAGCATTGTTAAACCTTGTAGTTGACTAGATTTTGAGCAGAGATTGAGCTGAGAAATTCATGGGTTCCTGAAGTGCGTACCCAATATAAATGTTCAGCAGAAAATCCTGAATCACATGAAAATCCTGAGGTGCTTCATCCTTAGATAGAAAAGAGATGTAGTTTGTTATGGCAAAAGAATAATTCTGAAAAGTAATACCCTTAGAAGCCATTGAAGTTTTGAGCTTTGAAGTGTGAATAATAATTAGGGTTTGATAATAAGAGAGAGACAGATAGAATAATAGATGCAGATGAATAATTCACAGTGAAACAAAATGAATTAAACTATTCCCTCTCATTTGCATATACCCTCTAGTGGGACACGTGGCAAGAAATAATTGGAGCGGTAATGAGTAGAACAAGTCTCAAAATACAGCATTTGTGTGTATATCTATGTAATGATATGAACCGTCAATCGTGAGATACATGCGCCTTATTACAAGTCCAATCAGAGAATGATAAATATGATTTCAAAAATATGAAATATGATGTCATAAATATAATCTCAAAGTTTACCACTTAAACAGAGTTTACAGATCAGAGTTTATATGAATCAGAGTTTAGTATACACTATCAGAGTTTACCATATACTCTGACAGTGTTTACCATAAATACCGATAACTTGTGATCAGAGATTAGATGTTTCAATGATCAGAGTTTACTCAATTGTCATCAGAGTTTATCCTATACTCTGACATATACTCTGAGAGTCTGAAACTTGTTAAGTTGAGCCGCTTGTCACCATCCCTAATTCAGAAACCAGTCTGTTAAATGTTGCTTCAGGCAAAGGCTTAGTGAATATATCTGCTATTTGTTGATCTGTAGAAACAAAATGTAATTCAATTGTGCCTTCCTCCACATGTTCCCTTATGAAGTGATATCTGATACTGATGTGCTTTGTCAGAGAATGTTGAACTGGATTTCCTGTCATTGCAATAGCACTTTGGTTATCACAATAAATAGGAATTTTTGAAAATTTTAAACCATAGTCTAGCAATTGATTTCTCATCCATAAAATCTGTGCCAGCAGCTTCCAGCAGCAATATATTCAGCCTCTGCTGTTGATGTTGAAATTGATTTATGCTTCTTGCTTTGCCATGACACAAGTCTTCCACCTAAGATTTGACAACTGCCACTTGTGCTTTTCCTGTCAACTTTGCATCCTACAAAGTCAGCATCTGAATAGCCTGTTAATTTAAAATCAGACTCCCTAAGATACCATAAGCCAAGATTAACAGTGCCCTTGAGATATCTGAATATCCTTTTTACAACAATCAAATGAGGTGCTCTTGGATTTGCTTGAAATCTAGCACATAGATATGTGGCAAACATGATGTCTGGCCTACTAGCAGTCAAGTAAAGTAGAGAACCAATCATCCCTCTGTATGCTGTAACATCAACGGGTTCTCCAGTGTCTTGATCAAGCTTTGTTGCAGTAGCCATAGGAGTTGTAGTAGATGCAGAATCTTGCATTTTAAACTTAGTGAGTAGATTCTTTGTATATTTAGACTGATTAATAAAAATACCTTCTTCAGTTTGTTTCACTTGTAAGCCTAGAAAATAACTTAATTCTCTCATCATGCTCATTTGATACTTGGACTGCATTAACTTTAAAAATCTTTCACAGAGTTTCTCATTAGTGGAACCAAATATAATATCATCAACATATATTTGCACCGATAATAAATCCTTACCATTAGTTCTATAAAACAAGGTTTTATCAATTGTTCCTCTAGTGAAGCCATTTTCAAGTAAGAATAGAGTCAGAGTTTCATACCAGGCCCTTGCTGCTTGCTTTAGTCTATATAAGGCTTTATCCAATCTGTAGATATGATTTGGATATTTTTGATTAAAAAAGCCAGGTGGTTGTTCAACATAGACTTCTTCTTCAAGTTCACCATTTAAAAATGCATTTTTAACATCCATCTGATAAACCTTGAATTTCTTATGTGCAGCATAAGCAAGAAAAAATCTGATTGCCTCAAGTCTTGCTACAGGTGCATAGGTTTCATCATAATCAATTCCTTCCTGTTGAGAATAACCTTTGGCTACCAGTCTTGCTTTGTTTCTTGTAATTATTCCATCAGAGTCTGTCTTTTTCCTGAATACCCATTTTGTGCCAACAATAGATCTATTCTTTGGCCTAGGAACTAAGGTCCATGTTAGTGTAGGTGCCCTAGAGGCAATACAATGTTTCCTTTTGATAGACCTTTATGTTATTTGATTATTCAATAAACGTATTTATTATGACTTTAATTACTGCGATATGTTGTTTGACTGATAACCACATCTCATTCGTTATAAGTATGGGGATACTAAAGTCAATACATAGGTACATGTAGGAGTACATGATACTGGACTGACCCACAGTGAGATTCTTCATGTTTAATAAAGTCATAAGAAAGACTCACAGTGATAATGGTGTAATGATCCTTTGACTTGAGATCATTATATTTCTATACGAGGATTAATATACTTTGACTACATTAAAAGTTACCTTTGACCGGGTGATGATAAAAGTGGACATTGGGTATATCATGAGTCGTATGAGAAATATGAATGATAGATAAAGGATTTAACCCTCCTATAATTAGGAGAGATATTATTGGTCTCTTGATTGAGTAAGACTATAAAATGCATGGCCGTGCTCAAATAATGATTTGTTTTTCATAGTCTACTCATGGATCAAGTAAACCCGGATTAAATGTTGTAGAGGATGACTAAATACATGCCTCGAGTTTAATCTATAATATATATGGTTAAAGGGATTATATTACACGGAAACATTAATCACGAAAGGTTTTATCGAATCACGATTTAATTATTGTTTAATTGGGTAACAATGATGTATTACTAGATGCCGCTCATTGTTTATAATTTTATTGGAGAATAAAATTATTGCCAATTAAATAATAGCCTATAGGGTCACACGCATGGAGCACTTAGAGGAATAGTTAATTTAAATTATAGATTTAAATTAATTGATGATTATTTGAATTTTATTATATTAATTAAGTGAGACTTAATTAATTGAAATAATATAAATTCGAATTTGAAGAGGATTTCTGCCCATAATAATTAAGTATGACTTAGTTATTAATTAAATAATAGAAATACGTTTTTATTATTTAATCATATACCTACATGGGTTAGGTTTTGCTGAATAGGCCCGTTAACCAGTCATTATAAATAGATAATGATAGGTTAAATTCCTATTACGTTTTTGAGACCAAAACCCTAGAGGCAGCAGCAAGGTAGCAAAAGAAGGCAGAAATTCGAAATCATCAAAAGGAGGCTAGTACATCCGTTCCATAATCAAGATCGTGAGACGTGCTTGAAGGTGCTCGTGTGGATACCATAGAGGTGTTTTTCGAGAGGAAGACACAAGTCGTGAAAGCTAGGATCTCCATTGAGTTCGTGAAAGTCAAGACCAGAAAAGGTATAAATCTGTTTCACCATAATCTGTCAATCTTATACATGATCCTGCGTTAGGGTTCCGAAAATTTTTGTTATATTTATGTTAATCCGCTGCGTTTTATGCCTCGGAACCCAACAGTCCAAACTTCATTCCTTTCAAACTCATTCAATTCTTCCTGCATTGCAGTAACCCAATCTGCATCCTTCAAAGCATCTTCAACTTTCTTTGGTTCTGATTGAGAAAGAAAACTATGAAATAGACATTCATTCTGAGTAGCTTTTCTTGTCTTTACTCCACTTTCCATATCACCAATTATTAGATCAAGTGTGTGATCTTTGGTCCACTTCTTTGGATGTGGAAAATATCTTGAACTAGATGCTCCCCCTTGATTTGTGCCTTCATAGAATGATTCCTCTGTAAATGTTGATCATCCCCCTGAAGATGTGTTTCCTTCAGTGTTTGATGTCTCAGAGTTTGAGTTATTAGAGTTTGAGGTCTCAGTGTTTGAATGATCAGAGTTTAGGGTCTCAGAGTTTGAATGATCAGAGTTTAGGGTCTCAGAGTTTGTGTTGTTCAGAGTTTGGTCAGATTATGATATTTCAATTACTGTGTTTTGATCTCCAATGTTAATATTTGATGAATTTTGCTCCCCCTCAACATGTGCAGAATCTTCAATTTCTATTTCAATCAATTCTGAATCAGAGTTTAAAGAATTAGAGTTTTCCTCACCAGAGTTTAGTTGAACAGAGATTATCTTCTGCAGTTCATTCTCAAATTTCAGAGTTTCATGTGCATCTTTATCATGTAATCCAGCTATTTTCCCTTCATCAAAAGAGACATTTATTGATTCCATAACTGTTCTTATCCTTAGGTTGAATACTTTGAATGCCCTTGAAGTGGTTTTAGAAGTTGTTGCATAAACAACAAAAATTCATTCATCTGCTTTAATTTCAAATTTCTTTAATTGTTCAGGATGTGTTTTGAGAATAAAACACTTACTTCCAAAGATATGAAAGTACTTGACACTTGGCTTTCTTTCCTTCAAAGATTCATATGGTGTCATTCCATGTTTGTTTATTAAAGAACAATTCTGAGTGATGCATGCAGTGTTCACAGCTTCTGCCCAAAAGTAAGTAGGTAGTTTTGCTTTTTCTAGCATTGTTCTGGCAGCTTCTATTAAAGTTCTGTTCTTTCTTTCAACTACACCATTTTGTTGAGGTGTGCCAGGTGCTGAGAATTGTTGTGTAATGCCTTTTGTTGAGCAGAATTTCTCCATTGTAGAGTTTTTAAACTCTGTTCCATTGTCACTCCTTAGATTCTTTACTTTGTGAATTGAACCATTCTCAATCATTGCAATATGATCAATAATTGTTTCTGTAGTTTCATCCTTATTATGCAAAAAGTACACCCATGTAAATCTAGTGTAATCATCAACTATCACTAGAGTATATCTCTTCTTTCCAATAGACATAATGTTGACTGGACCAAATAAATCAAGATGCAATAGATGAAAAGGTTGATCAATAGAGTTTTCAGTTTTGCTCTTGAAAGTTGTCTTCTTTTGTTTGGCCTTTTGACATGAATCACAGAGTCCATCAGGATGAAATTGAACTTTTGGAAGACCTCTAACTAGGTCCTTCTTTACCAATTCATTAATGTTTCCAAAGTTCAAGTGACATAGCTTTTTGTGCCAATTCCATCTTTCCATTGGTGATGCCTTTCCAAGTAGACAGGTTAAGGGACCATTAGAATTAACATCCAAGCTAGCTTCAAATAAATTGTTATGTCTGTGGCCAATAAGAACTATTTTCCCATTTTTCTTGCTTTTCACTTCACAATGAGTTCCATGAAATTCCACAGAATAACCTATGTCTGTCGTTTGACTCACACTTAGCAGATTATGTGTGAGGTGTTTGTTTGGTTAGTGGGTGTTGTTGGGTTCCGAGGCATAAAAACGCAGCGGATTAAACGTAAATATAACAAAAATTCGGAACCCTAAACGCAGGATCATGTATAAGTTCTGACTGATTATTATGAAACGAAATCATACCTTTTCTTGGTCTTGACTTCTACGAACTCAACGGAGATCCTAGCTTCCACGACTTGTGTCTTCTTCTCGAAAACACCTCTATGGTATCCACACGAGCACCTTCAAGAACGTCTCACGATCTTGATTATGGAATGGATGTACTAGCCTCCCTTTTGATGATTTCGAAATTTGTTCTTCTTTCTGCCTTCTTCTCCTTGCTGCTGCCTGCTGCCTCTAGGGTTTGTTTTTTTTTCAAAAACGTCATCCCTCTTAACCCTATCATTATCTATTTATAATGCTGGTTAAGAGGCCCAATCAGCAACCCATAACAGCAAAGCCTAACCTATGTAGGTTTAGGATTAAATAATAAAAACTGAATTTCTATTATTTAATTAATAACTAAGTCATACTTAATTATTAAGGGCAGAATTCAAATTTGAATTATATTATTTCAATTAATTAAGTCTCACTTAATTAATATAATAAAATTCAAATAATCTTCAATTAATTTAAATCTATAATTTAAATTAACTATTCCTTGAAGTGCTCTATGTGTGTGACCCTATAGGCTATTATTTAATTAGCAATAATTTTATTCTCCAATAAAATTATAAACAATGAGCGGTATCTAGTAATACATCATTGCTACCCAATTAAATAATAATTAAATCGTGATTCGATAAAACCTTTCATGATTAATGTTTCCGTGTAATATAATCCCTTTAACCATATATATTATAGATTAAACTCGAGGCATGTATTTAGTCATCCTCTTCAACATTTAATCCGGGTTTACTTGATCCATGAGTAGACTATGAAAACAAATCATTATTTGAGCACGGCCATGCATTTTATAGTCTCACTCAATCAAGAGGCCAATAATATCTCTCCTAATTATAGGAGGGTTAAATCCTTTATCTATCATTCACATTTCTCATACGACTCATGATATACCCGATGTCCACTTTTTTCATTACCCGGTCAAAGGTAACTTTTAATGTAGTCAAAGTATATTAATCCTCGTACAGAAATATAATGATCTCAAGTCAGAGGATCATTACACCATTATCATTGTGAGTCTTTCTTATGACTTTATTAAACATGAAGAATCTCACTGTGGGTCTGTCCAGTACCATGTACTCATGTATGTACCTATGTGTTGACTTTAGTATCCCCATACTTATAACCAATGAGATGTGGTTATCAGTCAAACAGCATACTAGTCTATTTATGTATTATTATTGTCCTATAATAATACTCGACTAGGGACATTTAAGAATATGATCTATTATATAATCTCAAGTTCAAGTCATGTACTAAACTATACAATGTGTATCATGATTCTAAGGACATTTATTATGCTAACAAATATATCGCAGTAATTAAAGTCATAATAAATATGTTTATTGAATAATCAAATGACATAAAGGTCTATTGTATTGCCTCTAGGGCACCTACACTAACAATCTCCCACTTGCACTAGAGCCAATCACCCATGTATCTAATACCCATGGAACTAGTATGACCGTCATGCTTGGTCTGCGACAAGCCTTTGGTCAGTGGGTCTGCAATGTTATCATTTGTGTGCACTTTACATATATGTATGTCACCCCTTTCATTAATCTCTCGAATGAGGTGATATCTCCTGAGTATGTGTTTGGTTCGGGAGTGAGATCTAAGTTCTTTAGCCTGTGCAATGGCTCCATTATTATCGCAGTATAGATCAATGGGATCTGCGATCGATGGAACCAGTCCCAAATCAGTAATGAATTTTCGAATCCAAACAGCTTCCTTAGCCGCTTCACAAGCTGCAATGTACTCAGCCTCCATTGTAGAATCAGCTACTGTTTCTTGCTTTGAACTCTTCCAACTTACAGCACCTCCATTTAGACAAAACACAAAACCAGACTGTGATACAGTATCATCCCTGTCTGTTTGGAAACTTGCATCGGTGTAACCCTTTACAACCAGTTTCTCCTCTCCTCCATACACCAAGAATGAATCTTTAGTCCTTTTCAAGTACTTTAGAATATTCTTGACAGCCGTCCAGTGACCTTCACCTGGATTAGATTGGTATCTGCTCGTCATGCTTAAAGCATACGAAACATCTGGGCGAGTACATATCATTGCATACATGATGGATCCAATTGCTGAGGCATATGGAACCTTACTCATGTGGTCCTTCTCATCCAATGATTTCGGACACTGATCTTTAGAGATCGTTATCCCTTGAGACACGGGGACATATCCCCTTTTTGCATTTTGCATACCAAAACGATGCAAAACCTTATCGATGTATGTACTCTGACTTAGACAGATCATCCTTCTAGATCTATCCCTATAGATCCTCATTCTTAGAATGTAGGATGCTTCACCTAAGTCTTTCATAGAGAAGTTACTCCCTAACCAAATCTTAACAGCCTTGAGAGAAGGTATGTCATTCCCCATTAGTAGTATGTCATCAACATACAGTACTATGAATGCCACATGGCTCCCACTAACCTTCTTGTAAACACAAGGTTCATCTTCGTTTTGAACAAAGCCATACTCTTTGACTGTTTCATCAAAACGGATGTTCCATCTCCTAGAGGCTTACTTCAATCCATAAATGGATCGATGTAATTTACATACCTTGTTAACATTCCTTGGATCGACAAAACCTTCAGGTTGTGTCATGTACACATCCACATCCTCTTCAAGGCTTCCATTAAAGAAGGCTGTTTTGACATCCATTTGCCAGATTTCATAATCATGGAATGCTGCAATAGCAAGCAAAATCCTTATGGACTTGACCATAGCCACTGGTGAGAAAGTTTCATCATAGTCAATACCATGAATTTGTTTGAAACCTTTTACAACCAACCTTGCTTTATAGGTCTGAACATTTCCATCCATGTCAGTTTTCTTCTTGAAAACCCATTTGCACCCTATGGGTTTTACCCCTTCAGGTGGATCAACCAAAGTCCATACTCGGTTTTCGTACATGGAATCCATCTCGGATTTCATGGCTTCTAGCCATCTCTTAGAGTCTGGACTGTTCATAGCATCTTGGTATGTGAGAGGCTCATCTTCATCTATGAGCATCAAATCACCACATTGAGTCAAGAGAAATCCATATCTCTCTGGCTCATGGCGAATTCTACCAGTTCTACGAACAACCTGTGTTTGTTGAGCATTATCATTATCCTGCTCCTGTTCCACTTCAGGTTCAATGCTATTTTGTGGTTCTCGATCTTCATCGAGGTCTATAGTTCACCCACTGTTTCTTTTGGAAACAAAATCTCTTTCCATGAAAACAGCGTCTCGAGCAATAAACACCTTCTGCTCAGAAGGACTATAAAAATAATACGCCTTTGTTTCTTTAGGGTATCCCACAAAATTGCACTCTTCAGATTTAGGTCCAAGCTTGTCAGATACTTGACGCTTCACAAACGCCTTGCATCCCCAAACTTTCATAAAGCTCATGCCTGACCGTTTCTTCTCCCATATCTCATATGGAGTCTTTTGAACCTTCTTAGTAGGAACACGGTTAAGTGTGAAAGCTGCTGTTTCTAGAGCATAACCCCAGAAACTAATTGGAAGATTTGCATGACTCATCATCGATTGCACCGTGTCCAACAAGGTGCGATTTCTCCTCTCTGAAACTCCATTCCATTGAGGTGTACCTGGCGGAGTGTGTTGTGATACAATACCAAACTCCATTCCATTGAGGTGTACCTGCCATTGTTGGGTTCCGAGGCATAAAAACGCAGCGGATTAAACGTAAATATAACAAAAATTCGGAACCCTAAACGCAGGATCATGTATAAGTTCGGACTGATTATTGTGAAACAGAATCATACCTTTTCTTGGTCTTGACTTCTACGAACTCAACGGAGATCCTAGCTTTCACGACTTGTGTCTTCTTCTCGAAAACACCTCTATGGTATCCACATGAGTACCTTCAAGAACGTCTCACGATCTTGATTATGGAATGGGTGTACTAGCCTCCCTTTTGATGATTTCGAAATTTGTTCTTCTTTCTGCCTTCTTCTCCTTGCTGCTTCCTGCTGCCTCTAGGGTTTGTTTTTTTTCAAAAACGTCATCCCTCTTAACCCTATCATTATCTATTTATAATGCTGGTTAAGAGGCCCAATCAGCAACCCATAACAGCAAAGCCTAACCCATGTAGGTTTAGGATTAAATAATAAAAATCGAATTTCTATTATTTAATTAATAACTAAGTCATACTTAATTATTAAGGGCAGAATTCAAATTCGAATTATATTATTTCAATTAATTAAGTCTCACTTAATTAATATAATAAAATTCAAATAATCATCAATTAATTTAAATTAACTATTCATTGAAGTGCTCTATGTGTGTGACCCTATAGCCTATTATTTAATTAGCAATAATTTTATTCTCCAATAAAATTATAAACAATGAGCGGTATCTAGTAATACATCATTGCTACCCAATTAAATAATAATTAAATCGTGATTCGATAAAACCTTTCATGATTAATGTTTCCGTGTAATATAATCCCTTTAACCATATATATTATAGATTAAACTCGAGGCATGTATTTAGTCATCCTCTTCAACATTTAATCCGGGTTTACTTGATCCATGAGTAGACTATGAAAACAAATCATTATTTGAGCACGGCCATGCATTTTATAGTCTCACTCAATCAAGAGGCCAATAATATCTCTCATAATTATAGGAGGGTTAAATCCTTTATCTATCATTCATATTTCTCATACGACTCATGATATACCCGATGTCCACTTTTATCATTACCCGGTCAAAGGTAACTTTTAATGTAGTCAAAGTATATTAATCCTCGTACAGAAATATAATGATCTCAAGTCAGAGGATCATTACACCATTATCACTGTGAGTCTTTCTTATGACTTTATTAAACATGAAGAATCTCACTGTGGGTCTGTCCAGTACCATGTACTCCTGCATGTACCTATGTGTTGACTTTAGTATCCCCATACTTATAACCAATGAGATGTGGTTATCAGTCAAACAACATACTAGTCTATTTATGTATTATTATTGTCCTATAATAATAATACTCGACTAGGGACATTTAAGAATATGATCTATTATATAATCTCAAGTTCAAGTCATGTACTAAACTATACAATGTGTATTATGATTCTAAGGACATTTATTATGCTAACAAATATATCGCAGTAATTAAAGTCTTAATAAATATGTTTATTGAATAATCAAATGACATAAAGGTCTATTGTATTGCCTCTAGGGCACCTACACTAACAGGTGTCTCACTCCTCACTGTTTCTGCTTGAGCACGACCCTCAAAACTCACACTCGGATAATCAGGATCTGGGAATTGAAGACCACTAAGGTTAAGTGTTTCACTCATGTCCAGGATAACATCCAGATCTTCAGTACCTGCATCAAAATCCCTATCCCTTCTATTGGTAGGTTGCCTCTCCGCCTGACCACTATGGGTGAGGAGAACTCCTTTTATAGGAACTGGGGGGTTGAGACCCAGTGTGGTCACCACTATTGATTCTATAATGATTGGCAAGAGTGTAGAATCTGTGATGCCAACTGAAGCCATTGAAGTCCTTACCTGCTCAGAGACACCCTGAATAGGTTCTACTATCGAAACAACAGATACTCTATTTATAGAGTCCACATCCCCTCTATGGGTGTGTTGTCCCTCCACCTGACCTGATAAGGTGGAGAGGACCTCCATTGTAGGAGCTGAAATTTGAATCTCCAAGGGGCTCACCACCTCAGGCAATGTAGTGATTGACAAATGAGAGCCTGTGGTGCCCCACGAAGCCTATGAAGGCATTTCTACTTGAAGTAGTGATGCTGCTGATGCAACTACTCCGTAAATGGAGACCTCTTCCCTTCTATGGGAGAGTTGCCTTTCCACTTCACCCATTTAGGGAGGGAAACCATCCTGAATAGGATCTGGAGATTTTAAGTCCAAGGGGGTCACCACATTTGACAATGTAATGAATGGCTCATTAGAGTCAGTGATGCCCCCAACTGTCTGTGAAGACATGTATTAAATTGGATCTACCAAAACAGTACTAGCTACTGAAGTAGCGGAAATTATTACAACTTCTGGTTCTGTTCCCGTACCTTTTAGGATTTTATGAATTTGAGAATTAAGGTCACGAAGGAAGAGAAAGGTCTTGAAGATTGGAGAATCAGGTTCTTGGCTTACAAATGCCTTAGGTTTAAAATTCATTTTTCGACGTTTTCGAGAAGGCAGAGCTGTAGGGGATATTTCAAAAATTTCCTGATCCGGTAGGGAATCACTCCTATCATCTAATTCGATAGTTCTTTTTCTGGTTTTGGGAGATGAATGTAGTGTTTGTTGTTCTCTGGCAGTGGTTAGAACTGGTTAGTCTGCCAGTTCATTGCCAGCTTCGATGGCCACTGATAGCTCTTGTGTGTGCATTGCCATTTGAGGAAGAGAGGGAGATATTGTGACGAATTCATCTTGTAAGAATGCAGAAAAGTCAAAGTCTAGAAGTGTACCTTCTTCCATTTTCTCATCAGAGAGATCAGGAATGTACACCTCTGTAATCTGAGGCTCTTCCACTTATGCCTCAACAACTATTTCCTCAGTTTGAATTTCAGGGATATTCCTTTGTTCTTCTTCAGGAATTTGTTCTTTCTCATGTTCAGAACCAACTTCTTCCATAATTTCTGTTGCTACTGAGTTTCCAGACTCACTTATAGTTTCAGCTTCATTGCCCTCTTCAGAGGTTGCGGCTTCTTCTTCTTCTATTGCAGCTTCTTCTTCATCTTCTGCATGTTCTTCTTCTTCTTCTTCTTCTGCATCTTCTTCGTTAACCTTTCTAAGAAGATCAAAGTAATCTCTGATAAGGTCAGTCATTGGAGCATGAGTATACCTGTTAGGATAGTCAACCTCATTCTGTAGCAATAGAATTGTCTTGAACTGGAGTGAGGGTGACTCTTTCAATTGACTGTTCTGAAAAATTTGTAGTTGATCATTTCTCAGCACTTGATTCAACACCAGCTGCAAAAATCTGGGATATAGACAGAAGTTTTCCATCTTTGCCTGGTTCTTGAGAATCTCTGCCATGTTCAACTTGCCAAAATTTATTCTGGACCCAGAAGTCACTGCATGCCCAATCACCTTGTTGAACTGCGTAATCCTGTGGAAGCCACCAGTCTTTGGTGCAAAGCCATGAGACAAGATGTTGAAGAACAGGTTCCACTCCTTGGGTAGATGATTTTTGTATATCTTCTTCGGAAAATTATTGTTAACTCTGGTGCAGTGCAAGAACATGAAGATGTTGTCTAAATCTGCTTGAGATGGCTCATCTTCAAAATTCTAAGACGACAGATGAAGTGCTCGATTGATGTCATTCTCAGTTATTCGCACCTTCTGTGTCTGAATCTTACATGTAAAGGCTGAGATTCCATCTACAGATGTGTCCTGAGCAGACCTTTATACCTATCTTAACAAATTTCTATTCAAAGGAACAGAAGTCGTCAGTACATACCGGACTATAGAATGTTGGTTTAAAAACCTAGCCTAGTTACCTAACTCTCCTGCCTCAGTCCAATCATCTACTAAAATTGATAAATAATTAGTCTTTTTAATCTCAAAATTATCTGCCATTTTATCCAATTGAGAGATAATTTTTACGAATTAAAATAACTAATTAATATCGAATAATTTTAGTAAAATACGAACCAAACCCTAATTTTTAAAATTACTCGAATTTTCGTAAAATAAATATATGTTGACCTCCTAGTAATTTTAAGCTCACTCTTAATTTTATCTTGAATTTTAATCGACTAAATTTTCAACAAATTTTAATATATAACTCGAATTATTCAAGAATAATGATTTTGTAAACCTACACCAAATTAAGATTTGACAGTTGCAAAATAAAGATTGGTGAAAGTGATTCACAAAATTAGTCTTAGATTAAAATTTGGGTAATAATTGAACAAGTTATGGTCAACTTAAAACTCTAGATCTAAAGTTTTCTTGCGCCTCTAATAGTGGTTTAGCTGTGTAAGTATATACACAGCGCAACAAAACAACATATATATATATATATATATATATATATATATATATATATAGGCACAGCAAAAAAAAATATTTTTGCTAAGTGCTTATGTTGCGCCTACACAGTGCTTGCACTGTGTAGGCGCCACAAATAATACTGGCGCCACAAAAGTCTTGGCTTATTTATGTTGCGCCTTCACAGTGTAATCACTGTGTTGGCGCCACATAAATTGACTAGCGCCACTAAAATGTAACAAAATCTTCAAGTATTTTGTTGCGCCTTTACAGTGGTAATACTGTGTAGGCGCAACAAAACCTATAGGCGCCACTTGATTGTTAACCAAAAATTTTCTAAGTACTTGCGGGAAATTATGTTGCACCTACACAGTGCTTGCACTCTATAGGCGCCACTAAACTATTTTAGCGCCACATAGTACTTGATAAAATTTCAAGTGTGCTAGATTTTACTACAAATAAGTAAATAACATTTATGAATAATTTGTATAATTAATCAATAATAATTAATTACTCAAAAATATTATTTAACAAAATATTTATTAATAACAATAATAACATTAATTGTTGAAATTATTATCATAAATAAATTATGCTTCTTACTATTTTACTTTTATTTTACATATAAGAATAAATATAAATATAAATATTCATCCTTCTTATTTAAAATAATTTCAAATAATATTTAAATATATAAGTGCCAAGAATTTATCAATTAAATACAAGGAGTTAAATATTTTCTAACTATTTTGCCATTCTTCTTCCTTTTTACTTCACAAAGAGTTCCATGAAATTCCACAAAATAACATATGTCTGTCATTTGACTCACACTTAACAGATTATGTTTGAGTTCTTCAACCAGAGCTACATACTCAATGATGACATTTCCAATAACAATATTGTCATATCCCAGTGATCTTCCTATGTTGCCATCTCCATAAGAAACTGCTGAGCCAGCCTTCTTCTCAAACTCTGAAAGAAGGGATTTGTTTCCAGTCATATGTGCAGAACATCCACTATCAATTACTAGGATATTTTTCTTGTTTCTCTGAAATTAGTTAATTCAAATTAATTGGTAGATTTGGGAATCCAATCAAGTTTGAGTCCTTTCTTTTAAAACTTGTTAACTTTTGCAGCAGAAGTATTTTGTCAGAGTTTATGTTAACAGAATTTGCATTATCAGTGTTTGTATTTTTAGAGTTTGTGCTGTTAGAGTTTACTTTTCTTTTATCAGATTTTATCACATAAATTTGTTTGACAGCATGTTTTGGAGATATTTTCAGCTGAGGCAATGGTTCATAATAATTATAATACAAACTATGATATTCTTTGCATGTATAAATAGAATGTCATAAACTACCACAATGAAAACAGAAATTTTATGGTCTATATCTAGTTTATTTTCTAGCCTCGGAATTAGGTCTCTCAGGTTCCTTCTTTTTGTATTGTTTGCAGTCAATGACAAGGTGATTTGAATTTTCACAAGTAAAACATATTCTTTTAGGAGCATTAGGGATATACTTATAGTTATTCTCCTTAGTAATTCCTACTTTGTCATTTCTATTTCTTTTTACCTTTTTAGGTTTGTTCTTATTAGTGACTGTCTTTAACTTTTCATTAAGTTGTTTCTGTGAAAGTAATCCTATATTGACAGGTTTATTCTCTGACACACTATTCTTTTTACCTTTGTTATTATTAGAGCATTCACCATATGTAGATTTCTTGTCATTACTAGCTCCAACAAATTTCACAGGTTTACTCAATGTTCTTTTTTTGTGTGCTTTAGTGTGTGTTTCTTTATTAGATTCATAACCTAAGGCAGATGTCCAATTCTTTTCAAAAATTATTTGTTGGACTTTCTTGCCAGAGTTTGTCCAAACTCTGAAAGTCTCCTTTTCCTTAGTTATCTCAGATTTCAAGTATTCAACTTGAATTTCTAATTAAGTTTGCATGTGTATGGTATTTTCACGGTCTTTCTTAAAGCTAAGCATGTTAGAACTTTCAGATTCAAGAGAGTTATTCCTAGCAGTCAGAGTTTGTATCTCAGATTTTAATCTTTCATTTTCAAGAGACTATGATTTAAAACTAACATGCAATGATCTAAGGAGAGATTTTAATTCACAGATATTTTCAGTGTCAAAATTAAAGACGGAGTTTGGTATCTTATTAGAGTATAGGATGGGAGCATCAGAGTTTGCCATGAGAGCATAATTTGTTTCCTCTTCAGAATCTGAGGAATCCATCCAATCTTTCTTTGATGTGATGAGTGCTTTTCCAAATTCCTTGCTTCTGCACTCAGTAGCAAAGTGCCCCATCTTATTACACTTGTAACACTTGACTTTTAATATGTCAAGAGTTTTTGATTTTCCATCTCTGTCTTCTCCTTTTTTGAATATGTCTTTCTTGTCTGTTCTCCTTGCTTTTTTTAGAAGTTCTCTTGCTTTCTGTACTTCCTATATTTCATTTTCTTGAAGCCATTGACAATCATATCAACCATCTCCATTATGTAAGAATCTGTAGAATCATTAGAGTTTTCATCAGAGTTTGCCTCAAACTCTGATTCACTATTTTCTTTGATCACAACCTTTTCTTTTCTTGTTGAGGCTTTTAGGACTTGTTCTCTTAGTTCTTCAACTTTGGCCTCAACATTCAAGGCAACAGATTTTGCCTTGCTACTTTTCCTATTCTTCCTTTGCTGTAATTCTAAATCATGAGTCTTCAATCTTCCATAGACTTCATCAAGAGATATCTCATCTAAATCATCCCTATCTCTTATTAAAGATGTTGTTGGGATCCGGGCATATATACACAGTAGAATTATGCTAAATACAAAAAAATAACGAATCCCAAATGCAGGATCCGTGTATAATTGACAGATGATTATGAAGAATCAGATGTGTACCTTATTAAAGCTTTCCTTATGATGATTACAGAGGTCCAAAAGTGATGAATCACAACAGCCCTTCACAAAGATCTGCTCTCTATCGGTATACACACGAACGTCGTATCGTCTAATGATCACCGGAGTTAGGTACTAGCCTGTTTCTGCCTCTTTGTCTCTCTCTTTCTCTAGTCTCTCAAAACCGTAGAGCTGCTAGGGTTTTTCTCAAAAATGAAATTATAAAAACTGTAACCCTAAACTATACATCTTTATGTATATACAGGGGGGAGAGGGACTTGGGCCAAAACCCTAACCTGATTGGACCTTTTAAAACCCATTCAGATTTCAGATTTATATTATTATTAAATTTGAATTCTAATATGTATATAATTAATCAAGTCTTACTTAATTAATTAAATAAATAAATTCAAATTAATAATAATAACAGTATTTAAATTCATAATTTAAATAACACTCTGTTTAAACGTTCTTTGTGTGTGACCCTTTAGGTTATTATTACGTTGACAATAATTTTATTTTCTAATAATAAAATTATAAACAATGAGCGGCATCAAGTAATACATCATTGCTACCCAAGTAATAATAATAATTGGTGAATAATGTACAATGTAATATAATCTCTTTAACCTTATATTATAGATCAAACTCGAGGCATGTACTGTGTCATCCTCTTCAATGTTTAATTCGTGTTTCCTTGATCAATGAGTAGACTATTAATCAAATCAACATTTGAGCATGACCATGCATTTTATAGTCTCACTCAATCAAGAGGCCAATAATATCACTCCTAAAATAGGAGGGTTAAATCATATATCTATCATTCATATTCCTCATACGATTCATAACATACCCAATGTGAACCTTTATTATTACCCGGTTAAAGGTAACTTTGAATCTTCATTGTCATACACCTTATCCACCAAAGCCAGGATATTTAATAGAGTTAGAAATCTGTTATAAATATCTGTGAGGGATTCATTCTGTTTTGTCTCAAAATATTCATATTCTTGAATTAGCATAGATCATCTATTCTTCTTTATTTTCTTGATTCCTTGGCATTGAACCTCTAGTGCATCCCAAATTTCTTTGACAGTTTTTCATGCAATTACCCTGTTAGACATTACAGAGTCAAGAATATTATACAAAATATTCCTTACCTTTGCATCTTTGAGGACTTCTAATTTTTCTTCATTGGTTCATTCTTTCTTGTCCTTCAAGGTGTAATATTCAAGAACTTGTCTTCCTTCCACAGTTGTAGATGGAACTAGTTTGGTTGATAGATACTGACCTGTATGGATTCTATCTAAATAATCAGGATCAGTTACTTCCAGGAACATCATCATCTTCACCCTTCATGTAGGGTATTCAGCCTTCTTCAATATTGGGATCCTGATGCTTTCATACTTGTTTCCAGACATGTTTATATGATTTTTGAGTTGAAATTAACTGCCTTCTCTGATACCAATTGTTTGCCCGGAAAGATATCTATTACAGAAGGGGGTTAAATGTAATAGTACTAACTGATCGATTATGAACACAAGAATGAAGAATAAAATACTGTTTTGTATTAATAATGAACTATGTACAAAACTCTCTCAAGAAAATCAATGTTCTTAAGAGGTACAAGGTTATAAAAGATAAGACTTGAAAGTTACAATAATGTTATCCTATGTCTGTGTTTATATAGACACAGTTACAATTCAATTACAAAACAGATTATGAAAAGAATAGCTTCAATAAGGCAATAGACTTGTATTTGGATTCTTTTTTCACTATCCTAATCATACTCTGATTTGATTGCTTCTTCACAAACTCTGATAGTAAACTGTGTCGGTTGTTATTCTCTGATTTGAGCATTCTCTGTTAGAGTAAACTCTGACCGGCAACTTCTTCATTCTCTGATGGCGTCGGCATAAACTCTGTCAATAAACTTTGTTTGATATTATCTAACATCATTTGTGTTTGCATTTTCTAACAATATTTAAAATATCAAGATATTGTTTAAAAAAAATTATAATAAGTAAAAAAAAATATATTTGTGTATATAATAGTGTTACAAATTAATTTTTTATATGTTTTAATTATTAGTTTTAATAATCACAGAAATTCAATATTAATATATGATTTATGTAATCGAATTTTATCTTTAATAAACCTTTGGTCAAATATATTTTGAAGCTAACATATTATTTAACTGTAATTAATTTTATGCGATTGCAATTTGATTTCAATTCGCAATTGATTTCTCTGATTAATTTCATTTAAAATTAATTAATAAAAAATAATTTAACACATATTTGAATTTTGAAATACTTCTATAATAAAAATGAATTAATTTAATTATATTTTAAAATCAAATAAATAGTTAAATATCATTTTCGCCAATTTCCAAATCAATATTTGATCCTAGTCATTGAAATATTTTTACCCTCAAACTCATTTCATAATATAACATATTTGGTCTTATAATATTATAAAATAAAATTTATAAATAAAATATCTTTTTTTTCAAATTTCAAACATATATTTAATCAAATCTAACCATAAGGGCTATTTTGAACCTAAATTTTAAAAATGAAGGACTTATTTGTACTATTTTAAAATATAAGGGCTTATTTGCTCCTCCATTCAAAATATAAGAATATTTTCGCTCCTTAACCCATAAATCAACCGGCTAGAATTGAAAGTTTTTGAAAAGTTACGAATATCTTTAAAATATTTTCTCTAAATAAATAAAATAAAATAGAAAGCAGGAAGAAAAATAAGATTACTGTGAATAATGAATTTATACTTCTTAGTTTTGTTGTCCTTTATAATTTTTCAAATGTGCTCTTTAGTATCTACTAACATTGATAAACAATAAATTAGCAGGAAAAAACATTAGTAAAGAATATAAATAATTAGGTATACTATATAAGTCATAAAAATATTTACTTTTTTTATTGGAGTCCATATCTTAGAATAAATTGAAAACAATTAGTCAAATTAATTAAATTAAAATTTTTTATTTTACTAATATTTTTAAATTTCTCTTTAGTTTGAAATTATATATTAATTTTATTTATTAAAAATTATGTTTACTTGAATACTATTATTTTCAATCACTAAATAATTTTCTATTATACTCACTAAAAAAATTTGAATAATTTTTTTACTAATAATATGCAAATTTAACAATTCTTGGTGTGATTAACTACCGAAAATATATAATATTAATTTTTTAAATAATAGAATGAATGTTGACAAAACATAGGTTGTTAGCATTAATGTCCTTAACCAGAGGTTGACCTGCACGTGCAGTACATGGATTTATTGGTACTTTAACACGATTGCTATTATTAGCAATTTAACATTTGTAAATGTTTCATACTTCCTCTTTTTTTATGACTCGTATTTTTAAATGTTTTAATTGTATAATAAAATTTTCTATTTTTTTTAAAAAAAACTGTTTTTTTTTAATTTTTTAAGATAAGAATTTTATTATTGAAATTTAAAATACATTTGTATAAGATAAACGGGCAACAAGTTGCTGCACAAGTTCTCGTTGAATTGCAAGTCCCGTTAAATTAAAATATATTATAATTTTGTTAAAAAAATTTAAAAAATAAATTTTTTTATAATATAGTTAAATTACTTAAAAATATTTATCAAAAATCAAAGCAACATAAAAAAGGGAGAAAGTAGTATAACCATCTTACATCATCATCATGTGTGTATACATCATATCCTTTGCCCCTTGTCAACTCGCGATGGTTTTCTCCGGTAGATACTGGTCGGGAGTCCTTGCATACTCCGTTCAAAACGATAACGACTTTTTCACATCCATAAATATTAGGTAATTCATGGCAGTTATAATACTTTATTCAGTTAATTATTTAATGAGAATAATTAAAAAAATACAATTTAGACTGACATATGTATTTGTTGGACAGCAAACAAGTCTTAACTGCATAATAATATAATATTATCCCTTTTCAATCAAAACCGCACGGATTTGTTATTTGACACACCACAAAAGGTCTAATATTAATCGAGTTAACCGGCTATTTTTATATAAAAGTAATTTCTCTTATCTCCTCAATGTGGTATTTGGGTTGACACCATTCAAAAGTATTATTGCAATGATTTATTTCATTAAATTAATGAAAATTTAAAAAAAATGTTATATGACGACCGAAAATAGTTTAGTCAACTATCAAATCGACCTCCTCTGCTTATAATTAATTTCGTCGACAACACTCACATGATATAAAAACGGCCCTTATTCCATTCCATCTATACATAACACTACTCCAAATACATTACACGTACATACAACTATACAACGTCTCTTCAGGATCCAAACAATCAACAAATCATCTCTCTCTCGTTGAAAAACAAAGAAATATACTATACAAGTCAAGCAACAAAGCCTTGTTTTGGTAGCTATGGATACCTGGTTCTTCACACCCACTGCTCTCTTCTGTTTCATAAACCTAATAATCATTTCTATATTCATTGCTTCATACTCTAAATCCCATAAACACCAACTCGGTCAGCATGACTCGCCCCAACTGAACCGATCCTCCTCTCTCTTAGCCCGAGTCAAATCCATCAACCTATCCTTCAAAAATTTCGACTATCACTACCCGTTTCAACCACAAACCCTACTCACTCATGACCCCCAAAACGAAAGCCACTTGGCCGGAGAGGTGACCCCTGAAGATGCTCCTGTTCCGGCGACGACAGACAAAAAGTTAAGTGTAAGCGAACCAGTTAAAACGCTGTCGTTCGAGGAGAAAAAAGATGAAGTGACCAGTTCGGGGAGTGTCAAGGAGAGGAGGAAGAAGTTAGGTGTGAGAGAGGTGGTTAAAACGGTGTCGGTCAAGGGAGATGAAGAAGTAGACGCAAAAGCAGATGATTTCATTAATAGGTTTAAGAAGCAGCTGAAAATGCAGAGGCTTGACTCAATAAAGAGATACACAGAAATGTTAACGGGAGGAGCAAGGTCGTCTACCAACTGATCAGCTTATGAGCCCGTTTGGTGTATGTGCCGAAATCATTAGTACTTATTAAATAAAAATTAAATTACCAAATTGGTAGAGGATCGAATTTTTCCTGCATAATATTTTAGTAGTTGGAGTTTCGAGTTTGTAATATATTGTTTTTTGTTATTCAAAAATGTGGTTAATGATCATTTTTCTGATTTTTTTTTGTGATTAACGATTTTCTGAAAAATTAAAAATATCTAATCATTATATTATAATTTAAAACTCAAGTACTAAAATATTATGCGAGATTAAATTCAGGAACAACTCTGCAATGTACTATTTACCAAATGAAACGAGCTTTGTATCTTATGCAATTTACTCTTAAATAAATGAAACGAGGCTTTGTATATATCTTAATTATGCAATGCCGAATTTGTCTTGTTTTCATTTGGCGTGTTGTGTATGTTTTAGTTGTCGTGTTGATGGATGGTAAGACTAAACAAGGATTTGGTGATAAGATGAGAAGTCTGATTTTATAGTCTAGGAAAATACAATGAGAACCACCCACGTACTTCTCAAAGAGTACCAATTAAGAATTCTAATTTTATACTCTAACTAATCTTTTATCGACAACAAACAAGGTAATGATGTTAGTCTATGGCTTATAATACGTGATTTTTGAGATAGGTCGTCAAACTTAACTTTTTTTTATGAACGATGATTAAATTAAATATAATGTATAGTCTAATAATTGAACTTAACTAAATTTGTGTAGCTTTAGATAAGAAATAAAAATTGTTAATTTAATATAGTTAAATTTTCGAGTCAACTGAGACATATAATTAATCATTATAAAGAAAGGGGTTGAATGATTAATTGGTAAATAAATTATTATACTCTACACTTACTATGAGTTATTTTTAGTATGCTAGTATGTATAGTTGGAAGGATCCAGTAGTTTTTTTTTTTTTTTTTTGAAACAAGAAGGATCCAGTAGTTGTCTCGAGTTTTGTTAGTCTATAATTTTTGTACTTCTCAAAAATTGCATTGGTAGGAAGGATTACGTCGATAATAACTATATTTATAGAGACACGATGAAAACACCATGACGGCGAACATACGAAAACATGAAAATATTCACACCAAGTGACACTACATTCAAAAATGACAGTACAACAAAGAGGATAATTTAGGTTTTTTATACCAGATCCGTCGTAAATAGTTCATTTATGATGGAAATTTTTCATCATAAATACTAGAGCAATAAGTTTACTTTTGGTCAGAAATTCTAAATTGGTCGCAAATTTGATATCAGTCGTAAGTTAAATTTAGTCGTAAGTATGACTTTGATCCTAAATTCAAGATTAGTCAAAAACAATTGAGTAAAAACAAAATCAAAATATTAAATCAAAAAACTAATGCAACATATGACGAAATATGAATGAAGAACATATGTCTTAAATTGTCGAAGAGTCCTTAACTTATGACAGAAATCCCGTCGTAAGTATTAGTATACCAGCACTAGCTACCGCCTATTTTTTTTGTTTCCACCAATTTTTGAGCTTTCAAAATAAACCCTAAACATATCCAATCTACAATACAATCAAATGTAATTGAATAATATACAATCATCCACACAATTAAAAACAAAGCAAATAATAAAATTCCATAATTTATATAAACTTTAAGTTTACAAACTTCTATCATACACAAACATAAATTCAACCCTTAGTTTGTGAACCGCTTCTTAGAGATAACATTACATGGCATGAAACTAATATCACGATGGTCGTCGGGCTCAGTGCTCTTATCACCATTCTTGTTATCGTCATTGTCATCCACAACATTATCAACATCATTATCAGGATAATGATGGCCTTTCCCTACAATACATAAACATTTAGTTATAAGAATTTAAATGGTAAGTAAAATCAACATATTACTAATAATAATATCTATAAACTAATCAAGGTAGTAGTAGATCGATTATTTTAAATAGTTTGTTATTCGATAATATTTTGGTAAATTTAACGAAATTGTTATTTTTTCTTATTTTTGATAATAAATTACAATTACGCTATTTTAACTTCAGTAATTTTTTTGTTCTCATAATAAACTTGTTAAATATAATAGAAGGAGTCATTGGAAGAAATTTTTAGACAATTTAGAATTTAGCCCTTTCTAAGCTATGCTTTAGGTTATTTTAAAACTTTTAAGGCTTACATTAGATTGCATAACAGTAATGATGGTAATGATGTATGGAGAAGATGTGCAGATTATGATACATTGATTATTTGAACTTGAGAGAGCAAGGGGACGTGTTTGACAAATTCCTTTCTGCATACTTATAATCATATATACAACTCTTATAGCTAGGGAGTTGAGCATTTAAGTGTTCTCCTCTGTTGTAACAATGATGTAATTTAAGTTTGAACATTCGAGTACTCGACTAAGTAAATGTTATCGGGTTGGTCTCCAATTTTCCCGAGTACTTGGTCAAAGTTTTATAACTGTATATATGTATACAACTCTTATAGCTAAGGAGCGGAGCATTATTGATAATCTACTATGTTGCAACAACTGAGTAATTAAATACATACTCAAACTATGTAATTCAAGGTCTTGAGTCTTGTGCTGAGGTGTAGCAAAAGTTGCACACTCAGGTGGACTAATTATTTGAGACCAGCAATCAAAAGAGGAAACTTTGGCAACAATATTTTACAAAATCTTCCAAGGATTTCAAGATTTTGACGGAGTAAAGGTGGCTAAGTATACTTCAGTATTATGAAGTTAACATCTATAATATTTTGCTTAACAGTGATATTATACTAGTCAATCAACTATATCATTACTTGAATAATATATTATTACATTTATCTTTGCATCCATATACTTGCTAGTGTTTCTGTGGTGTTTCCGCTGATCGATATAGTTTGCAAGGCACACATGACAGTAGCACACATGAAGGATATATAATGCACAGGTGTAGATGAACTTGTGTATTGTTTATCCATGTATATTTACAAGAGGATAAATGATCAATTATTTTTAGTTATGAATGTACGTAAATGCTGATTTTGAAAGCACAACTTAAGTGTTGACCTTGAGGTTATCCCGGGGACTACGTGAACACTGCAAGGGAGAGGCTATTGACATCATATGTTGGTTACAAGTTTGTCATTGACACTAGGAATACGCTGAAGACTAAGTGAATGCAATGATCCTTTATACCAACTCTTAGGGCTCTAATCCTTGGCAACCATTTGTTGGATAAAGGTTATCCAATAAATGATGTCCCACTCGTTGGATCAGGGCTCAGACGGTTATTGTTCGTCCCTGATATTGTAGAAGGGATGTTGAATACAATATCTAAATTTATCGCGGAATTTCGGATTTAAAATATTCTTTTAATTAATCACGAAATATTAATTTTAATGAAATATTGTTCAAGTAGAAGATATAATTTTTAACTTGAAAAGTATTACAAAATTAATCTTGATGAAAAGTGTATATAATTGATAAAGTGTTCTAAAACGATTTCGACATTAATTATTCGGGTTTAACAATTATATTCAAAAATTGCACAGAAATATTTGAATATTACAATGCATACAAATTTCAGAAATTTGAATGTTTTCAATCACACAAATAATGAAGCCATGATCATCATATTTATAGAGGAAAAAGTAAGCAAGATTTTTGAATAAAATTTATTTAAAAAATTAAAAGATTTTATAAATTAGCCTTCAAAACTTTTGAAATAAGTTGGGCAAAACTCGTTTTCACTCGGTAAGACTTTTTATTTTCGGTAAGACTCTTCAGAAAGTCTTAAAAGAAATCTCGGTAAGAGTTTCTTATAAAAACAGCTCGATAAGACTTTCTAAAAAGGTCTTGCAGATTCTGGTCGGCAAGACTTTTTAAAAGGTCTTACCGATTTAATTCGGTAAGACTTTTAAAAGGTTTTACCGACTTAATTCGGTAAGACTTTCTAAATTAATGCAGCAGGACTTTCTTTAAATGATAAATTAAAATGCTCTTTTAACTTAATTAATTGTACTAATTTCTAATTAAATAATTTATAAATTAAATTAATTCAAGGTGAATTAATTTAAGTAGATAAATTAAATAATTAAATTTTGATAGTAGAATTAATTTAGTTTCTCACTCCACCACCACTGTAGATTTGACTTGAATCTTTCTATCTTCTATCTTCTGTCTGAAAATCACTTAAGATAGGCGATAAATATTTATTAAATTAGTTGACACACAAATGTAGTGTCTAGTTCATTTGTGTCATACTAAATAAATATTCTTCACCTTTTAACTTTAATAGTTGTGATCTTCTGTCTTGTTCTTGCTTCTAGCTTTGTCTTCAATATTTTCTTTTCTTGAAATCTTTCTATAATAGCCACTTGGAATATTCTGTATCTTCTGAACTATTCTGAAATACCACTTCTTTATTTTTCACTGATGCTTGAACATATTCATGAACTTCTTCCGGTATAGAGTAGCAGCTTCATTAGAACACTTCTGATATTTAGGATTCTTTGTGTCTAGTTAACTTTCTTCGTCTTGATTCATGTTATCATATTTATTATTTACATCTGTTTCTTATCTGAGTTGAGTTGTCATCTAATTATTACAAATATACCTAGTCATATGTCTTTCAATCTCTCCCTATTTGTTGTTAAACATTTAACACACAAATTTCTAGAGGATAACTCAACTAACAACTAAGAAAGTAATACGACATGTAAAAACTATAAATAATAAAAAGTTCTGGATTTATATTTAACAATTTTTCCAGATTCATGTTTTGAAAGATAAATACAAGATAGATGTTCCTTTAGACTGAACAAATATTACATTATTTCTATCTTGACCTATCTAAGTCCTCAGTCTTCAGACATATCAACTTCACCTTCTTCTAGGTTTGAACCTTTATACGCTGGTGTCCTTGGTACCTCTTCAGATTCTGATTGTTCCTTTGTAGTGCATTCTCCATACAACCTTCTATGTTCAGCTTTTGTTAACTGAAACATCATTTCCTGCTCAACATGATCTACTACTTCTTCTTCTACATCAAATGGCTGAGTTGAATCTATCTTCTTCATTTTCCTGATGTAAGATGAAATCTTTTTAGATAAACAGTAGCTTCTGATCTTCTGTGTAACATCTAGCTTGACTTGGGATCTGAACCCTTTCGACCTCAGCATCTTCTCAACTTCAATCATATAGTTCACTGTATAGTCCTTCAATGACTCATCATCTAGTTTCATGATCTGATAAAACTTGTTAGAGTAAAATCTTACTTCATGAGGATCATATATGATTTAAGGACTAACAGCTCTTGCGAAGTCTCTGAGTCTGTCTCTGAGAAGCTCATTTTCTTCGGAACTCCTTTTGACCTTGTTCAACAGTGTTCATACCACTGATAATGATCTTTGCTTGAATAACTCTAATGAGATTCTGAATGTGCCATTCCTGTATATGTAGACTAAGATCTTTCAATCGTCTAGAATGTGATCAACTATCATAGTGATATAGTCAATTTCTTCTTTCAGAGCTTCATGAAATTATCTAGGTTGTCATTTGAATTTTCTAAGCGTTCAATCAATGACTGTAACTTATAGTCTTCAAATGGCCCTTTCTGAAGTTTGTCCATGATTTCTATGGCAGTGTCCCATTTCTTCTCTATCTTAAACTACATATCTTTCTTCTTCTCTCTAACTGTAATAACCCATAAATTCTGCTTCTCTAAGCTTGCTTATCTTTCAGCTTGAGCCTTTTCCTTGACTAGAGCTTTAAGTTTTTCAGTTTTAGCATTGCTTACTTTGATGTCTTCTTTTAACTTCCTCATGGCCTCTTCATAGGCAGGATCAGACTCTTTTTCTTTAGGAAACAAAAATTATTCATCAAAGGCAACTTCTTCCTCAGCTCTACAGTAGTCAGGATTGAATGTTTCATTATGAGCATTGTCATCAATGAATTGTTCTTCAATATAGTAATGTTCTTCTGGAACATAAGACTCATATTGTTCTTCAAAATACAACTTGGATTTGCCTTTATCTCTGGAAGCCACTTCTTCTTCAGCTCCAGTTTCACTTACTTTCTTATTCTTTTTCTCCCCTTTAGTTGATGGATCCTCTACAACTTTTGAAGCTTCAATAGATTTTAAAAGTTTAGCCACGGTCTCGTAGACCTGTTTCATTCTTTCATTCAAATGTATCATTCCCTCGTCCAGCTTGTTGAATTGTTTTATTGAGATTTCTTCATTTTTAATAATCTTCATATTCAAGCTTCTTTCAACATCATCAATTCTTTCATTTATGTTGTTGATCTCCTTTATATCTTCAGCAATTAAACTTTTCACATTCTGGATATCTTGGGTCTTGAGGAGAATGAAAGATTTGACATTTTCAATATCCTTCTGCACGAATGTCAGCTGTTTTGTCACAGAGGCAGACTTGGATTTTTCTTGTACTTTTTCTTTTGTTAACTCAGCCTGAACAATCTGCATTTCTTTCCAGAGAGATTCCATTTTTTACAATAATTCACTGTTGTGTGTGCACTAATCTCACTTGCATTCCTGTTTGTTTGACTATCACTATGTGCATGTGTTTCACTCTCTATTTGCCTCAAATCACTAGTGTTTAACTCCTTTCTAGATCCCGATGTTGTACCTGCATATACTACTATAGTTTTTGAAGATTCATAATGTTCTTCTGATGTTGATGAAGGTGCGCCCTCAACAAGATTAACTTGAACTGGCTCCGCTACTAACGTAGATACTCCGTGAATAGAGTCCCAACTCCCTCTAAAGAGTGGTTGCCTTTCAAATCCATTAGTGGATAAGAGAACTTCCTTTATAGGAATTGGATGTAAAAAATTCAGAGGGGTCACTACCTTAGACAATGTAGTGAGTGGCTCGTTAGAGTCTGTGGTGCCCCTCAATACCTATAAAGGTAACAGATGTTGCACTGCATCAAAAATGTCTTGATCCATTGTAGATGTGGCATATGACAGGTTTTCATCAAAAATATTTTTTTTCATTTATTGTGCCCTCATTAGATTGTGTTTCTTCAAGTGGAGGTCCTGCTAGTGTGAGTGTTAGCAGTGTGCCTGACTCTTTACAGGATGCCGTGGCCGGACGTTGAATTTCAATAGAATCACCCGGTTGATCGAGTGAGTCCAGAAATCGTTGTATTGCCATTTCAAAGTCCATATCCCAATAAGAGGATAAGGATGGGTCTGCAGTTGTCTCAGGTTAAATTTTAGATCTTTTTATTGGTGGAGACAAAGTTGCGGGTTCACTCACTGTGATACCTCTACCTCTTACAGAGTTGCGGACTGTTTGGGGTTCTATCTTAACTTGGGATTAAACCTGTGTATTGTCAGGTTCATAACCAAAGTCCTGAAGTGTAAGACCATAATCATAGTCCGCCACAAATATATTTAAAGGTAAAGTAGATATATTTTTAGGTAAGAAATTAGAAGCCAGGGTGTAAGATATTACCTTATGTTCATGTGTCTCTTGTTCTTCCTGATGAACAGCTTCAATTAGTAGCTGCATAAAATGTTCCACTTCCACTTGCACCTGTTCGGACTCTTGCTGATGCGGCCGAGCCTATGCAGGAATGGCTATTTGATTGAAATATTTGCCATGTATCCTGTTGTTTATATTGATACCCCTTCAAATTTGTTCTTGTTGCTAAGCTGGTGAACAAATTCTTTTGAGTTGTTAGTGATTCTTCCACCGGGCTATTTATAAATCTAGTTTTGTCTTCTTCTGATAAAACAAGATTCATCAAGAGCATTAGAAACCTTGGATAAAAACAAGTTACTTTCTGATCTACATCTAGTCTTTTGCTCTCAGCAGTGCCCATATTTCTTATAATCTCTGTCAGGATCAGCTTCCTAAAATTTGTTCTTCAGTTGTGGGCCACAGAATACCCAATGACTTGTGGGAGAGTTGAGATGTTGTGGAAGTTATTTTTTATTGTAGGAGAAAATACTTTGGCTAGAGTGTCGAAGAAGTACAAGCACCAGTGACCAGACTTGATCCTATTAGGGATGAACAAGTTGATGTCCTAACTGTAGGATAGTCCTAGCACCTGCTACACATTCAAACATAAATATTGTTAAACAAAAAGAGTATTGCAGAAGGGGGGGTTGGATACAACTTTACTAATTCTTGTTAATCTTGCTTAACAACTATCAAGAAAAGATATTATCTATCAAGTTAAGAAAACATACACCAGTAAGCAAAAGAAAGATACAAGGTGATTTACTTCAAAAAATTAATTTTATTAATTTTTTGCTATTGCTACAACTGACTGGAAAGATTTTTTCAGCTTCAATAGACACAGTAACAAGAGACTGGTAATGTTTCTATGCTTGAGAAAAGTTAAGCTCAGTTGCATGAGGGAAAGTATTTGTGAGATGTGTGTATTTAAACTTAAACACATATCTCACTTTCAAGTGTACTTTCCCTTATTTCCTGGACAATACTCGAAATAGAAACCTCACTTTTTATTCTCAAGTCTTGTCTTCATTCCATTTGTAGATAAATGTACTCTGAGAGGATTTGACATTCTTGACTCCATGAGCATGCTTTATCTTTATGCTTGCTTTTTCTCAAATTACAGTAGTAGACTTGACAGACTAGGTAGAGATGTCAAGATCAATCTGTGAATCAACTTATCCTAGTCTGCTACTTGAAACAGACTGTCAGTTTCCCTAAAAGTTACTGTTAACCTTTAGCTTTTCTTTGGTGACAACATCTTTGTTACCGCATACTTTCCGGTCAGGCTCACCAGTCTTCTAAAACATGTTGTCGTTCAAAGGTACTTGTCAACTATTCCGCCAAACATGTCGTCGATCATCCTGCCAAACATGCTGTCAACTCTCCCCGCCAAAGCTACTATCAGAAAACTTCCTTTCTTTGATTCTTCAATCTCCACCCAAAAGTATAGGTGTTGTCATCTGTTCCAAAAGTTGCTATCACTTGAATGTGCTATCATAGGCTCCAGGATGTAGAATGTTACTGTCGAAGAATTGATCTATGCTGTGCATGAACTGTAAAGCATAATGTAACGTAACGTAACATGTAACCGAGGAAACTAACTCAACACTGATGGTCGGTAACTTATATTAAAATGAAGCACGGAATCGACTGTGAATAGTTTACAAGTTGAATACAAAAGACCAAAACATTAGATAAAGCTTTGAAGACATTGAAGATCACTGAAAGAAGTTCATTAACATGTTCAAGCCTCAGTGAAGAATAAAGATGTAGTGTTTCAGAGGTTCAGAAGATGTCAGAGGTTTTACAACAGAGAAGTCAAGGGATTCCAGTGAGATTACAGAAGCACTTCTTAACAACTAGAGAAACAGGGCCAATTGAATAGTCAAGAAGATGTGAAGATCAAGTTCGTGTTAGTCGTTTGTGAACCAGACCAGTTGCACTAAATGTCAGCACAAAAGGAATTGAGAACCGCATCTATGTTAGAAAAGAATTGGTTGTATAACCGTTGTGTGCTATAGCTCGGAGAAAATCAAGTTCAAGTAGTAAAGGTAAATTTATTAACTTGGTTGCAGTGAAAGAAAATATTGCAGAGCTTTGAATCGTTGGAAAAATGGGTAAGGTGAACTACCGTTTAGCTGTTTGACTGTTTTGTCTTATTCACCGACGGTTGGTTCTCCTGTTTGGCTATTTCGTCTTATTTACCGACGGTTAGCAAATCACTCGACGGTTAGCATTTTTGGATATATTATTAATTCCATTTCACTCGACGGTTATGGTTTTAATAATTCTTTTGAGTCGATAGTTATAACTGATATTTGGTTTGACTGTTTCGTCTTATTTCACTCGACGGTTACAGCATCTCGATAGTTAAGGGACTCAGATAAATATCCAGATTATTTATTCCATCGACGGTTAAGTCACTCGATAGTTATGGCACTTCGATAGTTGAGGGTTTAAGATTGTTTAATCTACAGCCAGCCACAGCATGACACATATCATTGATATCCTTGAGAAGAATTGTTTTAAGTGATTATTTCAGTCTCGACGGTTATCAACAGACTCACCGATGGTTATGAATTAAATGTCTCGACGGTTGTTAATTCAAGAAGTGAGAAGCAATCTATTTACTTGGTTCTCAGAAGGCCACGTAGAAGATTGAAAAAGCCTACACAATAAAGCAGCAAAGCCAAGCCTTTGTGATTCATTCACGAATACACAAATTCATTCAGTTACAGAGCGAAAATATACAGAGCAAAGAAGAGAGACACAGAGAAGCCATTAACGTTGGTTAAGCTAGTGTCATATTTATTGTTCGTATTGATTGTTGTTGTTGTATTGTAACTGTACTAGTGAATCAGTTGAAGCTAATCTACGGATTAGATTTGTGTAGCACCTTCGTGGTTTATATTAATAAAATGATATATTCCCCGAACGAACTGTTGTTATGTTATTGCTCACCAACTGTTTGATTATATAACTGTTCGAACTGTCAATTAGTCCATAACAAATCATTCCGCGATTATTTTATAAATTGGACAATATCGTATTCAACCCCCCTTCTACGATATTTGGGACTAACAATTGGTATCAGAGCTTACTGATTGAGTTTACAAATCAGGATCTATTGTTCGGACTTCAGTATTAAGCTTCTGGAATTTTTAGCGAATTTTTTAATTTTCAAAATATTTCATTCAGAAATTTTTTGAACTTTAAATAATTTTGAAAAGTTCAATATCATGAGTTCTCAGAAAGTAGGAAGTATTAAGGTTCCTCAGTTTGATAGAGTGAATTATAATCTCTGGAAAAAGAAGATGACCCTGTTTATTAAGGCTGCAAATCTGTTGTACATGGGTATCTTAGAGAACGGACCGTTTGTACCAATGAAGATGATTCCTGAATCTACAGTGGACGGAGTAAGAGTTCCTCAAAGGTCTACTCCAAAGGATCCTACAGAGTTCACTGATACAGAGAAAGAAATTGTTGCATTGGACACAGGCCTTCAGTTGATTATTGTTGACTCAATGGATGAAGACATGTGCCATCAAATTCTAAATTGCATATCTGGAAAGCACATGTGGGAAACCATCGAACTGATTATGGAAGGAACAGAAGAAGTGAAAGAGAACCGGTTGGATATACTGACATCAAGATATGAAGCGTTCAAATCTACTCCTGGAGAAACAATCACTCAAGTCTTTGAGCGATATAATAAATTGTTAAATGAATTGAGTATCCAGGGGAAGAACTATCCATTAAGGGAAACGAACAGGAAGTTTATGTTGACTCTTCCACATCATGTTGAGCATAAGGTTTCTTCAATTAGAGAAAGGGACAACTTCAATGTTATGCCCCTTGAAAAGCTATATGGAAAATTGAAGACTTATGAAATGGAACAAGAACAGAGGTTGATTATCTATGGTTCCGGCTCAGTGGACAGTAAGAGTGCAGCACTAATGAAGACCACAGCTCTTGTGGCAGATGAAGTGAAGACTTCTGAAGCAAAGGTTGTTGAAACCAAGATTGGTGGAGAATTGATCATTGAAGCTGAAATGGCTACAGAATCACAAGCTGAAGAGGAAGATGATTTTTATACATTGGAAGAGCTTGATGAGATGGAAGACAAATCTATGGCGTACTTGGCAGGGCGTTTCAAGCATATAAGATTCAGAAGGAATCCCAAGTACAAGAAAAGTTTTGGTAGCAGATTTCAGAAGACAGGATCATTTTCGGGATCCAACTCAAGAGGTGGTTACAAGTCAAACATGGTAGACCGTAGTAAGTTCCGGTGCTACAACTGCAATGAACTAGGGCATTTCGCCACTGAATGTAAGAAACTGAGACAAGCAAAAGACAAGAAGGTTTATGAGAAGAAGAGTTCCTACGAGAAGAAAAGCTATGATGAGTTGAAAAGGGAGAATGAGAAGTTGAAACAGAGATTGGATGCTTTGATTGCAAAACAACAAGGCAAGGCTTACATTGCTGAAGGTAGAAGCTGGGATGACACAGATTCTGAAGAAGAAGAATATGGAAATCTTGCATTAATGGCAGATACTTCAGAAGAATCTCCATCATCGTCACAGGTACCTATTCTCACCACTGTAGATATGTCTCTATCTGAATATAAAAATACAGTTAATGACTTGAGTATAGAGATGTTTAACATTCATACAAGCATGCTAGCTTCTGAAGCAGAAAATGCTAGACTAGTTGCGAAGATTAAAAAGCTAGAATCTGGAAAGGAACAACTAGAGCTTGTAGGAATCACAGTTAATAACCTTAAGGAAAGAAATGAATATTTAGAGAATAAGGTTATCTGTAATGCAGAGGTTGAGACAGCACTTATGGCTAAGATTTCTGAGCTAGAGTTAAAATTGGAAGCTTTTAAGAACTCAGCTAATATTGCTAAAGACATAATGGATAAGCAGAGCTTAGATAATAAGACATGTATAGGCTTTAACTACGATGAATATAAAAGGAATAAGAAGAAGGATAAAAGGAATATAACTTTCAATGCTTCTAGTACTGTTTTATTAGAAAATGAAAATGTTCCTTTTGTCATTAAGAAAAGTAGTAATCCTATCTTTAAGCTCCCACTCTCAGAACCCTTAGACGAAGATACTATCGTATGGAAACAAGAAATGCTTGTTGAGGATAAGTTAAAAGAGAAAGAAGTTGAGGAAACTAATGTAGAAGAAGTTACACCTAATGAGCCAGTTAAAACTGAATCTGCTAAAACTGAATTAGGTGGTAACAAGAACAAGTTAAATAGTAATAGGAATGGGAAAGTAGGTGTTAAAATTGCTAATTCTGCTACATCTGCACCCACTGCACCTAGGAAATTGTGTACTAATTGCAATTCTGCTGGACACCTTAGTCATGCATGTAATAAGGTTAAAGTAGAATCTGATGTTCCTGTTGTGCAGAACATGTTTAGCATGAATAGTTTTCATTTGCCTTGTGGTATTACTGGATGTATGCCATGTGCTTTTAATATTATGCATGCTTATTTTAATTTGATGAATGCATCTACTTCTAGTAATTGCATAGGCATAGAAAGAAGCATGAATAAGAAAAAGGTAAGGGCAAAGACTGCTAGTCCTCCTAAGGTTAGGAAGGAGACTCAATCTCCTAAGCCAAAAGACAAATCTGTCAAGGCAAAGGAACATGATTCGAGTTCAGTCAAAGTAGAACTTAAAGATGTGAAAACTGAACCTATTACACCATCTGCAAGAACCTCTAAATTTCTTGGACCCAAACAAGTTTGGGTGCCAAAGAAACCTTAATCACTTTGTGGTTGCAGGGCATAGATACTAATGAAAAAGTCATGTGGATTCTGGATAGTGGATGTTCAAGGCACATGACAGGAGACAAGTCCCTGCTGACCAATGTGGTTGAGAAGACCGGCCCAGTTGTAACCTTTGGAGATGACAGCAAAGGCTTTACTAAGGGATATGGTAGTCTGGAAGTTGGAAATGTCATCATTGAAAATATCTCTCTTGTTGACGGTCTGAAGCACAACTTGCTGAGCGTCAGTCAATTCACAGATAAAGGATATAATGTGGACTTCAGGAAGGAAAAGTGTCTGATCACCAACAGGAAAGATGAAAAGCTTGCTCTTAAAGGAGTAAGAAAAGGAAATCTGTTCGTAGCTGACTTAAACACTGCAAGCAGAGGAGAAGCAAGTTGTTTCTATAGTAAAGCATCCTCTGAATTAAGTTGGTTATGGCACAGAAAACTATCTCACCTGAACTTTAAGGCAATGAATTCTTTAGTTAGAAGGGAATTGGTGAGAGGGTTACCACAGATGGAATTCTACCAAGAAGGACTCTGTGAAGCATGTGAAAAGGGTAAGTCAAAGAAGGCGTCACATAGAAGTAAGGACATGTCAAGCATCAGCGAACCTCTCCAGTTGATTCATATGGATCTGTTTGGACCGGTTAATGTCATGTCAGTTTCAAAGAAGAAATATGCATTAGTGATTGTCGACGACTACTCCAAGTATACGTGGGTGTTGTTTTTGCATTCTAAGGATGAAACATCTCAAATAGTAATCGATCACATTAAAAAGATTGAAGTGGAAGCTGGATTGCCTGTGCGGACGATCAGATCAGATAATGGAACTGAATTCAGAAATGCAGTTCTAAATGAATTCTGCACGGAGCAAGGAATTTCAAGACAATACTCAGCCCCAAGAACTCCACAGCAGAATGGAGTGGTAGAAAGGAAAAATAGGACTTTGATTGAAGCAGCAAGGACAATGCTAAGCCAGTCAAAGCTACCTACATATTTTTGGGCAGAAGCAGTCAACACAGCTTGTTACACTCAGAACAGAACCCTGATTAATAAAGATCTAGAAAAGACATCCTATGAGATTATGACCAACAGAAAGCCATCACTGAAGTACTTTCATGTGTTTGGTGGAAAATGCTATATATTGAAAGATGAACATCTGGGCAAGTTTGATGCTAAAGCAGATGAAGGGATTTTCCTTGGTTACTCACTGGAGTCTAAGACGTACAGGGTATATGTGATTGAAACTAATAAGGTCATTGAAAGCCTTAATGTAACGTTTGACGACACCAAACTCCCAAGTCTTCAAAAGGATAAAAATTCTGAATCTCTGGAAATTGAAAATCTATCAGAATACTACTTAGGAGATGAAGACGTACCTGGTGCTGCATCTGATAATCATGAACACACGGAGATTGATAATCCAGAGCAAAGCAGTGGAAGTGTTGGTAATACCACACAGTCACAGTCACAGTCTGTATTTCAAAATCAGTCTGTTACTGAACCTGCTAGCTCAACTGGTGGATCATCAAATAATGAAGGCAACAACTCAGGGGGAGGTGAAGAAGGATCAGCTAGTCGCTCTCAACACAACTACGAAGAAGGACAATCATCAAGGGTTAATCTGCCTAGACAGAGGGTATGGAACAGAGATCATCCCTTTGAATTAATCATTGGTGACCCAGAAAGTGGTGTGAGGACTAGAAGAGCAACGGAGAATGAATGTCTGTACTCTGGTTTTCTATCAGAGGAAGAACCTAAAAAGGTTGAAGATGCTCTAGAAGATCCAGATTGGGTGATTGCGATGCAAGATGAACTCAATCAGTTTGATAGGCAGAAAGTTTGGAAACTGGTACCCAGACCTAAAGACAAATCTGTTATTGGCACTAAATGGGTATTCAGGAATAAGTTGGATGAAGATGGCATTGTTACGAGGAACAAGGCTAGACTGGTTGCTAAGGGGTATTCTCAAGAAGAAGGAATAGATTATGACGAGACCTATGCACCAGTAGCAAGACTTGAAGCCATCAGGATGTTTTTGGCATTCGCAACACATTCTGACTTTAAAGTTTATCAAATGGATGTGAAGAGTGCATTCCTGAATGGGGAGCTGGAAGAAGAAGTATATGTAGAGAAACCTCCGGGTTTCGAGAACAAAGATCATATGAACTTTGTGTACTTCCTTTTTAAAGCTCTTTATGGACTCAAGCAGGCGCCTCGAACATGGTATGAAACACTATCTGAATTCTTAATTGAAAATGGTTTTATCAGAGGTGTTATAGATAAGACTCTCTTTCATAAAATGCATAAAGATGCTATGATATTAGTACAAGTGTATGTTGATGATATTATATTCGGTTCTACTAATGATGAGCTATGCAAGAGATTTGCTAAGTTAATGCAGAGTAGGTACGAGATGAGTATAATGGGCGAGCTTACTTTCTTCCTTGGACTACATGTGAGTCAGAAGAAAGATGGGATCTTCATTTGCCAAGCAAAGTACATTAGAGATCTTCTAAAGAAGTATGGACTTGAAGATTCAGCCCCCGCCAAGACTCCAATGCCAACTGCCACAAAGCTTGATGAGGACAAATCAGGTAAATCTGTTGACATCACAAGCTACAGAGGTATGATTGGATCTCTACTTTACTTAACTGCAAGTAGACCAGATATTATGTTTTCAACTTGCTTATGTGCACGGTTCCAAGCTAACCCAAAAGAGTCTCACCTTATAGCTGTCAAAAGAATTTTTAGATACCTGAAGGGTACTCCAAATTTGGGAATTTGGTATCCTAAAGGTACTGGTTTTGACCTAATCGGCTATACAGACTCGGATTTTGCAGGTTGTAAGATTGACAGGAAGAGTACTTCTGGAAGCTGTCAATTCTTGGGAAGAAGATTGGTCTCATGGTATAGCAAGAAGCAGCACTCAGTGTCTACCTCAACAGCAGAGGCAGAATACATCGCAGCAGGTAGCTGTTGTGCTCAGATCCTATGGATGAGAAACCAACTCCAAGACTATGGCTTTATGTTGAACAAGATTCCAATATTCTGCGACAACACAAGCGCCATAGCTATAACCAACAATCCGGTTCAGCACTCACGAACCAAGCACATTGATATCAGGTATCACTTTATACGAGAGCATGTCATGAATGGAATTGTGGAGTTGCATTTTGTACCCACATAACAACAACTTGCAGACATCTTCACGAAACCACTAGACGAATCCACTTTCTCTAGGTTGGTTAGTGAATTAGGGATGTTAAATTTAAATTAATTTTTGTTTGCGAGGAGTTGTATGGATTCACAAGTTATTGAATTTTTATATCCAAAGGACTTGTGACCTCCAATCTAACTTATAATCTCGGGCTTATGAATATCAATATTAATTATCATAAGTATACCAGTTATGCTGTGTGGTAATTATTCGATATAGCATAAGTAGTTAACTGCTACATAAGTGTTTGTAGTTAACAAGAAGCATAACAGTCTGTGGTTTAGAATTAATTGGTGGATTTCAATGCAATGAGATCTGGCTGAGAGATTCTATATCAGACAGGTTGTGTTTTTTTTTGGTGAGAAATTGGTTGTACAGACTTGCTTATTTAATGTACTGGTTCTCACTGGAAAAAATGTGTAGCAATTACTTTTCATGATCTTATTTTGCATAACTGACATTATGTTAATTAATAGTATGCTTGTATGATCGTTTGGATTGTGATTGGGTTGGTTTAAAATTTTTGGAAATTTTAAAAGTAACAGAATATGGAACAAAATTTTTTTTGGTTCCAAAGATTTTAAAGCAACCACCTGTGTTTATTAGTATTATTATAATAATTATTAATATTGTCTGTTTGTGGATTTCAAATTGGACTATTATTAATTCGATAGTTATTTCCAAATTAAGATTTTAATATTTCTATTTTAGGAATATTAATTAATTAATTTAAGAAATCTCTATTTAATTAATTTTATGAATATTTGAAATTATTTTGTAAGTGTATTTAAATGATTTCTATTTTTAAAACTCTCGACAGTTACAATTAGATATATTTTTTTTTCGTAACCATCGAAGTGGTTTTAAACAGTACTCGATAGTTATAAAAAAAAATATATATATATATATATTATATTATAACAGTCGAAGTAGTCTTTTGGTTAATATATATATAATAAATGAATAAATAAATAAATAAACTATCCATCTCGATAGTTACTATATCTATCTGGTTAATTATTTTATCTGCTTCGATAGTTATTTTTTTCTAACCGTCGAAGTGGCTAATTTTATTAATTAATCTTTCGATAGTTACGTATTATATATTAGTGTCCATCTCAATAGTTACCTTTATTTTATTATTTTTGCTAACCATCGAGTTGCTTAAAAAACAAAAACAAAAAAAAAAAACAAAAAACAAAAAAAACAAAAAACAAAAAAACAAAAACAAGTCGCCAGTTAAGTGATTACATATATATAGTTTTTTTTTCTTTCGCCAGTTAATAAACATATATCTACCATCTCGCCAGTTAGTAAACATACATATTCTACTCGCCAGTTTCAGCTTTTAAAATAAACACTGCTATTCTTAACCATCGACCAGAAAACTGATTTTCTTTCCTCTTTTTCTACCATTCTAGTACTAGTTTTGAAAATCTAAACCCATAGAATTGTAGATCTAGTCATCCCGAATTATTTGATACCAGCCTTGTATCGTTTGGTTTCAGTTTTGTTTCGGGTATTTCAAACTTTGGGATTTTTTCTAGGGTTTGTTTGAGGTCCAAAAATCACAAAAAAATAGTTTCACCGTTCAAATCTCTCCTAGTTTAGCATATATTTTTTTCACGATTTTTGGAGGAGTTTTGAATTTTAGTGTTTTCGGTTCGTTATCGAGTCTAATTAAATTCGTAATTAATTGTTTAAAGTTAAAATTTTCAATAATTTTTACTAGTTAAAAATGGTTGGAATTTTTACTATTACCAAAACGAATTTAGTTGCCGAGTTTGACATTCAGTCCCTTCCCGCTAATTATCGGGCCTGGGCACGAGTGTTACTCGAATATTCTCGAGTGAGGTATGCCTTAGTAACAGACGTGATATTAAATCATAATATGCTACGAGACTGTTACTGTTCTGCATATAACTCTTCAGCTGTTGATGAACTGGCTTTTACATTTAGTATTGCTAATCGGGAAATCCGGGTGACGGAGCTAGATTTGAATCGTATATTAAGATTCCCTGAGCATAATCTAGTCCCTTATCCCAATTCCGAACAATTAACTCAGTTCTTCACGACTATCAACTACGTAAATCCTAATCTCCACGACTCAGGTGAAAGGTGTAAACATCATTTACCTAAGGAATGGAATTTCTTTTTCCACACTCTTATGCAATGTTTCTCTTACAAAAAGTTCAACACACACAGTATTTCAAGTTTTTATCGAACTTTAGGCTTCAGTGTTGCTAATAATTGTAGGATAAATTTTGGTAGGTTATTATTGAATCAGATGTTGTATGTTATGGGATCGGTGGAGTACAGAAACCTTCAAGTCACTAATGTGGAGTGTTACTTTCCACGATTCCTACAGCTTATCCTTAATGATCTAACGACTAACGAGGAAAAACTACTATATACTAGTAGTGTTACCTCTCTGTGTATGAAACAGAAAAACAGGATAGCCACCACTCTGAACAATAACAGAAACTACATCAACGAAGCACCTGCTCAAATGACTGAATACATGCAGGGTTGTGTAGTGGACATGGAAAGAGACGAGCCTCAAGGGCCTCAAGAAAATGATCAGGTCCCTGAACCAGTGCAAGAATCAGTTCCAGTAGCTACTCCTGTCGAGGATTTAGCTCAAGAAGAGGAAGTGGTTCAGGTGACAGAGGAATTACAAATTTCAGGAGATGGATTTCATAGTATATCTGGAGGAGATTCTATAGGTCATGCTGACAGTCAGAAATCATATCATCCTTGGACTCCTACAGGTAGTACTCAAGGTAGTCTTCATGTCTCTGACTCCTCAGCTTATTCTAATTTGCAGGATCTTTTTGGAGAAAGTGTCATGAACCTATCAGCTGAGCCCTCTGTGGCTGTAGGACAAGGCAATGAATCTGAAACCCAACAGATTCTAACCACTGCCTCAGAACCAAACACTATAAACACCTTACCTTTATCTTCTCTCCAACCCCTAAAAAGAAAATTTGTGAGTGAGGGAGATAGTGCCTCAGAAGCACCACATAAGGAAGGTGAGGGAACCCAAACAGCTCTACCTCTGACTAGACGTCGATTAGAAGAACCTGAGGTATCTGTTAGCCCATCTATACCCTCTCAAAAGGATATAGAGCTGAAAAAGGCAAATACACAGTCTCTGGGTACATCCTCTCAACAGGGTGAACCTATTGAAATTCGCCCGTCGGCCAGGGCATCTGAACGAGTGTCAATAATTGAGCCTCCAACCAAGTTATATGTTGCACTGAAAGGAGCACACACACAGGAGGAATTGACGGATGTTGCTACTACTGTAGCAGAACCTATACAGGTAGATCCTGTACAGGTCATGCCTTCACAGGCTATTGCGGGAGTCACGGGTCCTTCATTGCTAAACATTACAGGATCCAATGTGATAAGCCCCCCAGGAGGAACATTCCTGGCTCCTAATAAGGAGGTCTCCACCACTATTAGTGGAAAGGAGAAGCAACTACTTGGCAATAGTTCTTCGGATGAGCCATTTAGGATTTTCACTGCAGGTACAGAAGACTTGCTGGAGTCAATGAGAGTGAGTGAAACACCAACAGAACGTTTGAGTGATCATAATTCACCCACACCTCTAAGACCGAGCGAGAGAATTGAGAGACAAACACCTACAGAACCTGTCAGTGAGACACCTACCAGCCAAATAAATACCCTCACAATGCACACACAATCTCTAAGTCAAAGGGTTTATAACCTGGAGACTACTGTCACCGAAATGAAATCTGAATTTCACAGCAATGTCATGGAAATAAAATCTGTTCAGTACAACATGTTGCAGGATTTACAGAATTTCAAGACTGATATGAAGAAGTTTGTTACAGATTTGTTTGAAATGTATAAATCTCAAACTACTCAAATCCCTGTTTCGGAGGATAACACAACTAAGGGGGAGATGATAGTGCGAGAACAAGAAAAAGAATCTGGTGCAGAAATGAGGAGTAAAGACAAAGGTAAAGGAAAGTTGGTAGAGGAAGAAGCAAACATCACATCTCAGGGGGAGCAAGAAATACCGCTGGAGGTTAGGCTTACACTTGAAGAAGGAGAAATATGGGAACCTTCTCATACAGCTCCTACAGCTCAGGAAGATGATGTGTTTGATGAATTTGTCAATGATGCCGCTTATCAGTTCACCGAAACGGATTTTGTGGAAACATTTGGTTTGCTAGATGCAAATCAATCCATGATAAGGGCATGTGAAATAGCTCGAATGTCTCAGGAAAAAATCAGAAAAGAACACTTCAACCACTACATTGAAAGAAGACAAAGGCCGTTGATGTTATCAAGAGAAGGAAGTGCATGGGATCAGGCTAGGAGTCTTTTACAGAAACCAGAATTAGGAATAATTCAAAATGAAGATCAAAAAGTTCTGGAAGCACTGCAAGAAGCTCACAAGAGTCATCCATCAATAAACCAGTTCTTTCATGCACTAAGACAAACTGTCAAGTTGATATTCATCACGACCAACATCAATGGATGGAAGATTCAGATTCAGTTCAATAATTCGACCACAAAGACCATTTCTTCGAATTTTATCAAGTTGAGGTCTCTAACAGAATTATATGTCATGAAGATTAGGACGGACAAGAGATCTCATGTGAATGAACTTCTTACTGATATGATTGAAGATCAGATGAGCAAAACAGCAGCTGAAGTTCACACAACTCCTTATACAGTGATATTCTACAAAGACAAGTTAGTTCAGACACTATGTTTGAGTGATGAAAGACTGAGCCTATATCCTCTGAAGCGTCTGAAATATGTTGAAGGGCTTCTTAGGAGTGAAGGACTTAGAACAGAAGAAAAATGGAAAGCTGCAGAGCGCATTTATGCTTATAGACTAAATGTCTTATCAAATCAATCTGTAGATATTTCCAAGGTCGGAAGAATAGATCCTTCAAATGGATCTCAACCAAAATTGCCTGTGTATACAAGAGAAGAAGGAGATTGGGACTTTGAAAAAGTCAAGGCAATGACTGAATTTAGATTTAATCATCCAGGGAAGGTGTTCGAATATGCAGAAAAGCCAGATTTTCCAATTGTCTTTCCAGATTTTGATATAATCAGGGAGACAGAGACAATGGTGCTAAAGGATCCTCCAGCAATCAGGTATAAGAACCCCAAAGGAAAAACTGAAATAGTTGATATCCACAAGATGTCTTACATGACTTCTAGGGAACTGGGTTTTATACTTGATCAAATCAAGACTTCGACGAACTATAAAGACAAATCAGCATTGGCAGAAATCTCTAAGCTTTACATGGAGAAGTTGAGAGCAGAATCATGTTACAACACTGATCGGGTTAAAGCAGTTCCAAAAAGGTTGAGTGTTAAAGGAAAGACGAAAGTTCTTGAATTTACATTCGAACAAGTTAAGCAGATCAGAAGAGTAGCTGTCTTGCAAACACTTCAGGAAGCTTTGTCAGATCCCAAGCCAAGTAATATGCTAGAAGAAGAAGCGCTGGATCTAGTGAATGACCAGCTTGCAAGTCTTGTACAATGAGAATGACATAATGTATATCAGTTCAGGCTAGAGGAACATACATTCTACATTGTAATTGTTTTTGAAATCTGGAAATGTGTTATGTAATCCAGAATTTGTTTAATATTAGTTTACCGTCTTCTGTTTACTTTTTCTTGTAAGTTAGTTGAGTTATCCTCTTAAGGGATTTGCTTGTCGAACTCTAACAATCAAATAGGGGGAGATTGTAAAGCATAATGTAACGTAACGTAACATGTAACCGAGGAAACTAACTCAACACTGATGGTCGGTAACTTATATTAAAATGAAGCACGGAATCGACTGTGAATAGTTTACAAGTTGAATACAAAAGACCAAAACATTAGATAAAGCTTTGAAGACATTGAAGATCACTGAAAGAAGTTCATTAACATGTTCAAGCCTCAGTGAAGAATAAAGATGTAGTGTTTCAGAGGTTCAGAAGATGTCAGAGGTTTTACAACAGAGAAGTCAAGGGATTCCAGTGAGATTACAAAAGCACTTCTTAACAACTAGAGAAACAGGGCCAATTGAATAGTCAAGAAGATGTGAAGATCAAGTTCGTGTTAGTCGTTTGTGAACCAGACCAGTTGCACTAAATGTCAGCACAAAAGGAATTGAGAACCGCATCTATGTTAGAAAAGAATTGGTTGTATAACCGTTGTGTGCTATAGCTCGGAGAAAATCAAGTTCAAGTAGTAAAGGTAAATTTATTAACTTGGTTGCAGTGAAAGAAAATATTGCAGAGCTTTGAATCGTTGGAAAAATGGGTAAGGTGAACTACCGTTTAGCTGTTTGACTGTTTTGTCTTATTCACCGACGGTTGGTTCTCCTGTTTGGCTATTTCGTCTTATTTACCGACGGTTAGCAAATCACTCGACGGTTAGCATTTTTGGATATATTATTAATTCCATTTCACTCGACGGTTATGGTTTTAATAATTCTTTTGAGTCGATAGTTATAACTGATATTTGGTTTGACTGTTTCGTCTTATTTCACTCGACGGTTACAGCATCTCGATAGTTAAGGGACTCAGATAAATATCCAGATTATTTATTCCATCGACGGTTAAGTCACTCGATAGTTATGGCACTTCGATAGTTGAGGGTTTAAGATTGTTTAATCTACAGCCAGCCACAACATGACACATATCATTGATATCCTTGAGAAGAATTGTTTTAAGTGATTATTTCAGTCTCGACGGTTATCAACAGACTCACCGATGGTTATGAATTAAATGTCTCGACGGTTGTTAATTCAAGAAGTGAGAAGCAATCTATTTACTTGGTTCTCAGAAGGCCACGTAGAAGATTGAAAAAGCCTACACAATAAAGCAGCAAAGCCAAGCCTTTGTGATTCATTCACGAATACACAAATTCATTCAGTTACAGAGCGAAAATATACAGAGCAAAGAAGAGAGACACAGAGAAGCCATTAACGTCGGTTAAGCTAGTGTCATATTTATTGTTCGTATTGATTGTTGTTGTTGTATTGTAACTGTACTAGTGAATCAGTTGAAGCTAATCTACGGATTAGATTTGTGTAGCACCTTCGTGGTTTATATTAATAAAATGATATATTCCCCGAACGAACTGTTGTTATGTTATTGCTCACCAACTGTTTGATTATATAACTGTTCGAACTGTCAATTAGTCCATAACAAATCATTCCGCGATTATTTTATAAATTGGACAATATCGTATTCAACCCCCCTTCTACGATATTTGGGACTAACATGAACACTTTGTGAACTTCTACTTCATGGATCATTTATTACATTTATACATGACAGTAACTATTGATACTTACTGTCACCTATTTGGCTTATTATGCATTTTATTACAAGTGACATTGTAAACATACTGTCAAACTATATATGACAGTATATTTTACTTAGTTAATGATTAATTAATCTAAGTAAATATTAGTTGATTACATTGATAATACACAATCCCTAACAAATATTTTACCTTATTAATGTATTATCCTTCACCTTATTTTCTTCCACCTTATTTCCAGCTCCAGATGACCCTTCACCACTATTGTGTTGGATGGAACTATATGCACCTCCATCAGGCTTTCCATTGTCATCTCCATCTCTTCTCTCCTAGGTCTTCTTCTTCAATTTCAATTCTTCAAGCCTCCTCAATTCTCCTTCCAACACCCTTAACACTTCATCCCTTTCTTCATTTCGTGGAATCTGCTTGAAGTAGTGAAAGGCTTCTTTAACTGACCTTGGCCTACACAGGCTCACCCTTTCCAGGTTTATAGATCTGTATTTTTCATCTGTGGAGCTACTGAATTTGATGCCCAATGGATCCTAAGTTACTTCTGGCAACTTCTCCACTATTAGCTTTTGCAAAGTCCTCTTCAAATTCTCATTTAGCCATGACTTGTCTGTTTTGATTTTGAGTTTAATTGCTTCAATAAATGCAATCTCTTGCGTGCTCAGATAAGTCATGCTCACACACCAAATGAAACCTCTTTCAATTCTGATAGATATTACTCATTTGTTGCTCTTAGACACCATCACAGGTGCTCCCACTATTGACTGTCTCATTGAATCAGAAATTTTTTTGGGGTCTCTGTTAGATGAGGCTCTTAGATCATTAATCCTCTTATTGAACTTTGCATACTCAAAAACTATCCTATTCTCATACTCATCTACCATCAGAATATCAGCATGCTCATCATCAAAATCTTCTATTTCTTCAATTATCAAATCACCACTTCCATCTTGAAAGAGCTTCTCTTTTCCTTTTCCTGCAACATGAACCACTAAATCCTTCTTCACTACACCTTCCTTAATCACAACACCTTTCTCCTTTGGTCTCTCCACCTTATTTCCACCAAGCTGTGTAGCAATCTCAGCAGCCACACTAGACAATAATGCTAGTTGACTCTCCCCCTGAGATGCAGCTTGAGTTGTCTCCTTATCACTCCTTTCTGCAAACACTTCATCATTGTTTTTCTCCCCCTTAGTTGAGGTAGCAACTGCAGGGTTTGAAAATTTTGCATTGAACTCCAGAAGCTTGTCAAATATGGCCTTGAACCCTTCATTCATTGTTTGCTCCAAACTGGCCATCATATTCACCAACTTGACTTGATTCCTCCCCACAGTATCCAGATTCTTTGATTGTTTGGTGACCTTATATGAAATTGATTTCAACCTTTCATCATCTTGTTGGGAGGATTTGGAGGTTGTGGTGGTTCTCACACTCTCTTATTTTTTATGAGTGATCTCATCGCTCCTCACCAACTAACTCTCAAGGCCTATTGCCTTAGATTTTTGGGCTCCCACATTTTGTTTTTTAATCTGGCCTTGCTCATGGCCCACTCCTTTTGCCTGAGATTTTCCCAGCCCCTCATTTTTATGCTCACCTCTCTTTTCTTTTATAAATCTTTTTCTTTTCACAACCTCACTCATCCTAGGTGCAAGAGACTGAATAGGTACATCTTGCACAAGAGTTGTAGATTTGACCTTGATTAATGAAGAGATGAGAGCGGAATCATCATCACTATTGTGTTGAGAGGAGGCAGCCATTGGAGAGTTACTGTCTGGAATTGGAGTGTTGACAACATCTTTAGAAAAGTTACTGTCATGAGGATTGACAGCAACTTTGTCATTAACAGCTACTGAGGCTGTGACAGCAATCGCTTCCACCCTTTGAGTAGAAGGTTCTTGTGGATTGCTATGATCAGTTGCATTCAATAGTTGAAATAGTACATCAACATTTTGATCTTCAATGTTGGCAAAGTGTGATGCACTATAATTGAATGAACTGTGTTCCACATTTTCTAGCCCTATTGTGTGAGTATCTTCAAGTGTAGGCTCAGGTTGAGTGTGTTCAACCTATTGTGTAGACTCTTTACAAAGTGCCATGGGAGACTGACCAAGTTCAATAGATGCCTCATGTTGAGAGGAGACATCTAGAGGTGTGTTTTTGTCCCTTTTAAGAGATGTGCCCTTTTGAGAGGACACACCCTAGCTAACAGAGGTTGATACCTTTGCCTTCTTTCTCCTAGGCTCACTAGGGCCCTCTATGGGTTCTGTGAACTGACTACCACCCTTATTTGCTTCATCTAGTGCAGTTTCATCACTTACTTGTGGAAAGGCTTCTATCATAGGTTGAGTGGTTCTCATCCTTTTAGAAGCCTGGTCTTTTTGAGAGGAACCAGACCCTTGGCTAACAGACTTGGTTACTCTAGAAGGCCGGACTCCTTCAAAAGGTTTAGAGTGTGAGTTAGGAATGGAGAGGTCAACACCATTCTCATTACTCAAAGAAAATACATGGTAGTCCCCAACAATTTTTAAATTTAATCTATTGATAGTTGAAAGCATGAAATCGGTTATGAACAGACTCAATTAAGTGTTAAGTGGTTTACTGGTTAACAAAGAATGAGTATTTTTCTTTAGGGTTGTGGACTCCATGCATTGAACATATCTAAATTAATTATGCCTACAACAGAGTTAATTATAAGCATAACAAATGTAGGATAGTAAATTACTGATTTTCTGGCTTCTTTCTTTCCCAGCACCAGCTTGAACAGGGGCATAAGGAGCTTTCCAACATCAATTCTGTAATTGTGCACCATGGAATGCACTATCCTTCTGATGTATACTGGCACTTCATTCCAGCCACTTGTTTTGCTTTACATGGACCTGGAGACATCATCTAGTATCATGCTCTATTCTTTGTTGAGATACTTCCTGTCCATTCCTCCCGAAGTATACCATCTATCATCATTAGAACTCAGCTTGGGTCCAGCATACCCAACCATCTTGAAGAACTTGGAGAGTTTTTCTTCACTAGCAGGCTCCTGAAAAAGTGAGCCTTCAACCTCTTCCACTTGAAGAGCTTCATTGATGTGATAGGTATCAATGATGTAGGAAGAACCATTGATTTGGAAAGATAATGAGCTATCATCTTGCTCCCCCTCACATACAGCAGAGGTCCAGAATTGAGACAATCTTGGGATTTCTAGATGATGACTTGCGGTTAGGGCATAGGTAAGGTATGAGTTGTTCATGAAGCCAACAAAGGGTTTGAAGGCTTCACCAGCTTCACCCACTGAAGCCATGGTGGTGAAGTTGGTTTGAGCTAGGGTACATAGAATTTAAGGTCCAGACATGGTTAATTGATGTTAAGGTTAAGAAAGAAAGAAAGGTTTATGAATTTGAAGAACGGTTTAGAGAAAGAAGTTGCAGAGAAAATGGAGAGGTTTTAGGGTGTAGGAGAGTAGAGAAGTTATGAGAGAAATAAAGTAAAGTAAAGAGTGAGAGAAATTTTAACTGTGTTTATATATGATGTGAAAAAGATACTGTCAAGAAAGAATTTTAAACGATTTTAAGTGACAGTTGTCTTCAAGTTCCATTCCTCAACAGTAACTCCTGCGCTAGAAATTTCAAACACTCTTAACAGTAACATTAGCGGTTAAAGAATAAAAAAAATAAGTGAATAACCCTAATGTTGATTGTTGACAGTATGTTATGCGGGGATTTTAGAAAACAATGTTTTCAAAGATACTGACAGTAAGTTTTAGAATTTGACAGTAAGTTTCAATCCCGCATACTATGTTGTCACTATTTCTCAATCCTTTGACAATAGATTTCACAGGATTTGACAGTAAGTTTCAATCCCACGAAACATACTGTCAAGACTTCTCAGCCATTTGACAGTAAGTTCCACAAGGTTTGACAGTAAGTTTTAATCCCGCAAACTTTATTGTTAAGACTTCTTAACCATGTGACAGTAAGTTTTCACAGATTTTGACTATAACTTATCATCATGCGACAGTATGAATAAAGCATACTGTCAAGTAACTTGACAACATCTTTTATTAGTCACTTAATAAATAAGTTACTTGAAAATAAATTAGTTAACCTCTCAGTTAAATATCATCATGTCTTTCCACTGTGATAGAAATCAAAACACCTCTATGGGCCATTAATTCAGAGTGAAATTTAGTTAACTAAATTTTTTCATCAATTAAGCAGAATTACATTAACAGGTTAAGTTTAACATACCGAATTCACTTACTAGCCTGTTGAGAGTCTTTTCATCCAATGGTTTGGTGAAAATATCTGCAAGTTGTTTCTCTGTGGGCACATAGATTAGCTTGATTGTGCCTTCCTCCACATGCACTCTAATGAAATGATGTCTGATGTCAATGTGCTTAGTTTTGGAATGTTGAACAGGATTCTCAGAAATTGCTATGGCACTAGTGTTGTCACAGAAGATAGGAATTCCTTGTAGTGTCAACCCATAGTCCAATAGCTGGTTTCTCATCCAAAGTAACTGAGCACAGCAACTACCAGCTGCAATGTATTCAGCCTCTACGGTTGAATTTGATACTGAATGCTGCTTCTTGCTAAACCATGATACCAATCTTTCTCCCAAAAACTAACAGTTTCCTGTTGTACTTTTTTTGTCTATTCTGCATCCTGCATAGTCTGAGTCTGAATATCCAACCAAGTCAAAACCAGATTCTTTAGGATAACAAAGGCCAAGATTTTGAGTGCCTTTCACATATCTAAGAATTCTTTTTACTGCCATTAAATGTGACTCCTTGGGATCAGACTGAAACCTTGTACACAAACCTATAGCAAACATGATGTTAGGCTTGCTAGCTGTTAGATAGAGAAGAGAGCCAATCATTCCTCTGTACATTTTGTTGTCCACCTTCTTTCCTTTTGGATCCTTGTCAAGTTGAGTTGCTGTTGAGATTAGAGTCTTTGCAGGAGATGAGTCTTCCGTATCAAATCTTTTCAAAAGATCTTTAACATACTTAGTCTGGCAAATAAATATTCTATCTTCATTTTGATAGACTTGAAGTGCAAGAAAGAATACTAATTCACCCATCATGCTCATCTCATATTTGTTCTACATCAACTCAGAGAATTTCTTGCACAAGTCTTCATTTGTTGACCCAAAGATAATGTCATCAACATACACTTCGACTAGAATGAGATCATTTCCATGCTTTTTATAAAAAAGAGTTTTATCCACAATCCCTCTTATAAAATTGTTATCAAGAAGAAACTTGGAAAGAGTATCATACCAAACCCTTGGTGCTTGTTTTAGTCCATACAATGCTTTAAGCAGTCTGTACTCAAAGTTTCCCATTTTTGGATCTTCAAAGCCTGGGGGCTGTTCAACATACACTTCTTCTTCTAACTCTCCATTAAGGAAAACACTCTTGACATCCATTTGAAAGACCTTGAAGTTGTTGTATGCAGCAAAAGCCAAAAATATTCTAATTGCCTCTAGTCTGGCAACAAGAGAAAATGTTTCTTCATAATCAATCCCTTTCTGTTGACAGTAACCTTTTGCCATCATCCTTGCTTTGTTTCTTGTGACAGTGCCACAATTATCCATCTTGTTTCTATAAACCCATTTAGTGCCTATTATGGATTTGTTCTTTGGTCTAGGCATCAATTCCCAAACACAGCTTCTTTCAAATTGATTAAGCTCTTCTTGCATGGCATTAATCCAATCTGGATCAGCCAAGGCTTCTTCAAGAGTTTTAGGTTCTGTTTGAGAGAGGAAACAAGAATACATGCATTTATTGACCACATTTCTTCTTGTTTTGACTCTAGTTCCTGGATCACCAATGATTAAATCATTAGTCTGATCTCTGTTCCATTTAGTTCCTCTTTAAGAATCACTAGAGTCTTCAACATTTTACTGATTGACAGTCTCTTTTGCTCTTGCACTGTTGACATCATCAATTTCTTCAAGTTCACTGTTCATTGGAACATTTCCAGAAAAATTAGTTGTTTGGGCAGTTCCTTCAATTTCTCCAGATTGGTTAGGATCCATTGTTGGACCAACAATTGTGTGATCAAATCTTGGTGAATCTTCTTCAATCTCTTCTAGATAGCCTTGATTTTCAAAGGCTAAGGATTCTGTTTCTTGACTTTCTTCAATTCCAGGGAACTTTGTTTCATCAAAGGTCACATTTACACTCTCCTCCACAGTCTTGTGATCAATGATATAGACTATATATGCAGTCCTGTCAATACCATACCCCATAAAGATTCCTTCAAGTGCCTTGGTATTAAATTTTCATTTTGATCTCAGTTGAATCTTTCATGAAGTAGAACTTGCTTCCAAACACATGAAAATGGTTGACAGTTGGTTTCCTTTCTGTGAGCAATTCATAGGGTGTTTTTCGATAGGCTTTGTTGACTACAGTCCTGTTTTGAGTGTAACAGGCTGTATTGATTGCTTCACCCCAGAAATATATAAGAAGTTTCGCTTCACTCAATATTATTTTTGTAGCCTCAATGAGAGTTCTATTTTTCGTTTCTACAAAACCATTTTGCTGAGGAGTTCTTGGTGTAGAGAATTGTTGAGTGATACCATTGTCTTTGCAGAAATCATTCATGATACTGTTTTTGAACTCAATACCATTGTCACTTCTTAAAATTTGCACTTTGAAGTTTGGATTCTTGTCAAGAACCCTAACCAAGTCAATTATTTCTTGTGTAGCTTCATCTTTTGATGCTAGAAATCTGACCCATTTACATCTTGAAAAATCATCAACCTTTACTAAAGCATATCTTTTTCTAGCCAGTAATTACACATTCACAAGACCAAATAAGTCCATATGAATTAGTTGAAATGCCTCATTTATTAAACCACTAGGAGTGCTTTTATGAGCAGCTTTCCTTAGCTTCCCTTTCTGGCAATCCCCACACAATCCTTCTTGACAGAATTCAAGTGGAGGCAGCCCTTTCACCAACTCTCTCTTCATCAGATGATTCATTTCTTTAAAATTTAAATAAGAGAGCTTCTTATGCCATAACCAACTTTTAGATGGAGAAGCCTTACTGTAGAAATAGTAGACTTTATCTTCCTTACAGAGTCCAAGTCAGCTATGTAGAGGCTTCCTTTCCTTACTCCTTGAAGAGCTCCTTCTATTGTCTTTTTGTTGACAATGGAGCATCTGTCTTGATCAAAACCAACCTTGAAGCCTCTTTCACAAAATTGAGTGACACTCAATATATTGTGCTTCAATCCATTCACTAGAGCAATTTTCTCAATCTTCAGATTTCCAATCTCCAGTATGTCATATCCCATTGTGAAACCGATGCTGTTGTCACCAAAGGTTACATAAGGGCCAACCATTTCTTTGAACTGTGATAGCAGGGCTTTATCACCTGTCATGTGTCCTGATCATCCATTGTCAATGATCCACATGATTCTTTTATTTTTCCTGTTGCACTATAAAGTAAAATATCTCAAGTTACTTTTGGTACCCAATTCACATTGGGTCCATCTGGTTTAGCTTGATCATAGTTTGAAGTTGGATTATTTGAATTTTCTTCTCTTACTTTTAGCAAGACTCTTGTAGCTACCCATTCTGATTTGATTACTAGTTTGATAGCTTTTTTCTTGGGTTGCTTGTCCATCCTAACTTTAGGTGGACTTGGAGTCTTTGTCTTTTCAATTTTAGCATTCTTATGCAGACATTCTTGATTATTAGCAAAAGGCATGTTAAAGCAAATACTCATCAAGTTCATTTTGTAAGAAATAAAATCAAGGTCACCACAGTGAGTTACTTATTTGTTCTTTAAAGGCATGCTATGTAATTTTCCATTACTAGAAGTAGCATTCTCAACATTTGATTTGACCTTATTACAAACATGAGTTAAATGACTAGAAGACCCACAATTATTGCACAACTTTCTAGGAGCATTAGGAATATAATCATAATTGTTCTTCTTGTTAACTCCTAATTTTCCATTTTTGTTTTTCTTGGTCTTCATGACAGTATGTTTAGAAGTTATTGTCATGCTGGTGTTGACAGTAGGTTTAGATGGAGTTGTCTTAACAGTAAGTTTGGATCTTACAGTCTTCACAGCAGCTTCTGAACTCACTGTTTTGCCAGTGTTGACAACATCTTTTAAACCTAAGTTACTGTCAGTGTCAAAACTAATTGTCTTGGGGATTTTGACAGTCTCTTTTGCCTTAAGGGATTTACTGACAACATCATTGTCCTCATCATCTATCTCTTGTTTGATCACTAATGCTTCTTCATCAAATTTAAATTCAGCCTTTTTGAACAAAGGATTCTTAACAATCTTTGAAATGGAAGGTTTGACAGTATGTTTGCCTTCTTCTTCTACATCATGTTTCTTTCCATTTTTCTTCTCATAGTTAAAACCAATACCTACCTTTTGATTTTCAGTGTTATCATCATGTTAAGATTTTAACAAGGAAGAGGAATTCTTATAGGCCTTGATTTTTAATTTATTCTTAGAGATCTGTTTCCTAAGAAATTCCTCAATCTGAGAAGCACAAATAATCTTGTTCTTAAGAATTTCATTTTCTTGCTGTAGAGACTCAAAAGCATTCTATTTTAGTTCAAGTTCATGATTCTTAATTTTTAATGATTCATTAGCACTAGATAATCTAACTATCTCCTCATTTGCAGCTAACATGCTTGTATAAATATTAAAAATCTCTGAACTTAGACTTTCAACAGTTTTCTTATACTGGGATGTAGTCATATCAACAGTAGTAAGAAAGGGTAACTGACTTGATGAAGTGGATGACCCTTCTCCAAAGCTTGCCATGAGAGCAAGATTTCCATATTCTTCTTCTTCCTCTTCATCAGAGTCTTCCAAGCATTTTCCTTCAGCCACAAAGGCTTGTCTCTGTTGCTTTTTCAGCAAGGCTTCATACTTTTCTTTGAGTTCTTCATAGTCACTATTATTTCTTCTCACTTGTTTTGGCTTCTTGCACTCTGTTGCAAAATGTCTTATTTCACTGCAGTTGTAACACCTTATTTTGGATCTATCTACCATACCTGTCTTGTATCCACCTTTTCCACTTCCTCCAGGTTTTGAGGTATTTGGCTTATTGAACCTGGAGCCTTGTGCTCTTGGTTTGAAGTCTTTGTCTTCTTGAATCTCAAGTTGGAGAACCTTCTTGCCATGTAGGCCATTGTTTTATTTTCCATGTTGTCCAGTTCTTTCAAAGTGTAGAACTCATCTTCTTCATCATCCTTGAGTTCCAGAGTCACACCTTCATCTTCATCTATAATTTCTTCAATCTTGATCTGTTGTTGATGTTGTGATTCTTTGAGCTGCATCAGCTGTGGATCTGGAGCTACTAGAGCATTAGATGTATTGACCATCTTTCCTCTTTGACCATCTTGGATAGCTATCTTTTGTAGCAACTCTAGCTCATAGGTTTTAAGGATGCCATACAAAGTTTCAAAAGAAACTTTTGATAAATATCTTCCTTCTCTTATGGCAGAAACCTTGTGCTCTAAGTGGTCAGAAAGTGTCAACATGAATTTCATATTTACCTCCTTTTTGTCATAAAACTTTCCATGTAGCTGCAGGTCATTTATCAGCCTATTAAACCTCTCAAACATCTCAGTCAACCCTTCACTTGGTTTAGCCATAAAGGCTTCATACTGAGACACCAGAATCTGTCTTTTATTCTCTTTTACTTCCTTTGTCTCTTCACAGAGTATCTCAATGGTTTCCCATATTTGCTTTGCACTGGTGCAGTTGACAATGTTGTTGTACATGACATTGTCCATTGCCTCAATGATAATAAATTGTAAGCAATCATCTAGAGATACTTTTTCCTTTTCAGTGTCAGTGTACTCTGAAACCTTTTTAGGAACCCAGTAGGCTGGTATAGTTTCACTATCTAATGTGGTTTCAGGTACATAAGTTTGAGGGATGAAGGGACCATTCTCTAGGATTCTAGGGTAGAGTGGGTTGACTTTTTTTATGAACAACATCATCTTTCTTTTCCAGAGGTTGTAGTGTTCTTTGTCAAAGGTGGGTATTTTTATACTGCTTACTTTCTGTGCACTCATTTTTGGATCTTTTCAGGTTATGTATGTCTAACTTTCTGCTCTGATACCAGCTGTTAAATGAAAAGAGTGTTGCGGAAGGGGGTTGAATGCAACTTGACTAATTCTTACTAATCTTGCTTAACAACTAACAAGAAAAGATATTATCAAGTTAAGAAAACATACACCAGTAAGCAAAAAAAAAGATACAAGGTGATTTACTTTAAAAATTAATTTTATTAACTTTTTGCTTTTGCTACAACTGACTGGAAAGATTTTTCCACCTTCAATAGACACAATAACAAGAGACTACTAATGTTTCTATGTTTGAGAAAAGTTAAGCTCAGTTGCATAAGGGAAAGTGTTTGTGAGATGTGTGTATTTAAACTAAAACACATATCTCACTTACAAGTGTACTTTTCCTTGTTTCCTGGACAATACTCTAAATAAAAACATCACTTTTTCTTCTCAAGTCTTGTCTTCATTCCATTTGTAGATAATGGTACTCTGATAGAATTTGACATTCTTGACTCCATAAGCATGCTTCATCTTTATACTTGCTTTTTCTCAAGTTGCAGTAGTAGACTTGACAGACTAGGTAGAGATGGCAAGATCAATATGTGAATCGACTTTACCTAGTTTGCTACTTGAAACAGACTGTCAGCTTCCCTAAAAGTTACTGTCAACCTTTAGCTTCTTTTTGGTGATAACATCTTTGTTACCGTATACTTTACTGTCAGGCTCACCAGTTTTCTAAAACATGCTGTCGTTCAAAGGTACTGTCAACTATTCCGCCAAACATGTTGCCGATCATCCTGCCAAACATGCTCTCAACTCTCCCCGCCAAAGCTACTGTCAGAAAATTTGTTGTCTTTGATTCTTCAATCTCCGCCAAGTTTACTGTCAAGGGATAGTTGTTGTTAGTAGAACTTGTTGTCGTAGAGTCTTCATTCTCCGCCAAGTTTACTGTCAAGGAATAATTGCTATCGTCTGTTCCAAAAGTTGCTGTCACTTGAATGCGCTGTCGTAGGCTCCAGGATGTAGAATGTTACTGTCGAAGAATTGATCTATGATGTGCATGAACACTTTGTGAACTTCGACTTCATGGATCATTTATTACATTTATACATTACAGTAACTATTGATACTTACTATCACCTACTTGGCTTATTATGCATTTTATTATAAGTGACATTGTAAACATATTGTCAAATTATGTATGACAGATATTTTACTTCGTTAATGATTAATTAATCTAAGTAAATATTAGTTGATTACATTCATAATACAGAATCCCTAACAAATATTTATCAGACGAATGTGAATAAGTGCACTCCTGAATGGTGAGTTAGAAGTTCAAGTTGATGTACACCATTTCCTATACTTTAAAATTGCCTATACATCGGAATTTGTATATCATTCTCTTCATAATCTCTCTATGACGGAGGTAGGAAATCAAGCAATCGTCAAAGACATAGTATGATACTCTAACTGCTACTTGAAAATGATTTTATATTAGAGTCGTTATACACATATCTTTCTATAATACAAGGCACACATATAATGTATTATTAGTGCAAGTATACCATGATTATTTTGTATGTGGGTCTACTAACGAAAACTTGTACAAAAGACTATTGCTAAGTTAATGCAGAGTAGGTACAAGATGAGCGTGTTAAAAGAGTTACAATTCTTTTTGGATTATAAGTAATTCAAAAGAATGATGGCAATTAAAGTATGTCAATGATCTTTTGAAGATGCACAATTTGGAAGATTCTAGACCTGCCAAGACTTCTTGCCAACAAACCACTAAGCTTAATCAGGGAAAATCAGGTATATAACTGAAGTGACAAGCTATAGAGGTATAATCAGCTCATTACTTATTCAAGTGCATAAACACTATATATTTTATTCTCGATATGCATATGTGCAAGGTTCCAAGCGGATACTAGAGAATCTTATCTTGTAGTTAAGATATGAATTACTATATATCTTAAGGGATCATCAATTCTTAGAATCAGATACCCTAGAGATACTAGATTTAACCTAATTGGCAATATAAATATAGATGATGTAGGTTGTAAGAAAGACATGGAAGTAATTCCTATAGAAGCTGTCAACTCCACCAACTCTGCTGGATAATCTCTATACCACTCATGAAACAAGCGCATGGACACCATGTATCATTTCTTTCGAGAGTAGTCCTTAGTAGAATAACTTGCAGATATTTGTTAAACAACTTGATAAATTCATTTTATCTAAGTTAGTTAGTGAATTAGGGATATTATTAATGTGCATATTTGTTGGAAATCCCGTCTGTAAGGAATTCTTAAATGAGTTCACAAGTATTAAATCATCCATATTTAAAAGACTTATGAATTTATTTATAATCCAGTACCTCATACTTTTTGCTACTAGTTTAATTATCATGTTTACAATGTTATGTGCATATGTGATAGTCAAATTGTCTAGCATAAGTTGGCAGCATAATTATTTGTATGTTAAGTACTTTTAAATATATTTTTATAAATAATTATGACACTTTTGTTATTAGTGATGTTATTTAGAATTTCTATTCTAAGTAATTAATGTTTATTTCAAAAATCACTAATACTGGGATGCGAAGTATTTTTTAAGTTATGTGTATAAAATTTTCAATATTTTATATACTTAGAAATATTTTCAAAATTTGTTTTTACTTTGAGGTATCAACCATTTGTAAAATGATTTATTTTCAAACACTTGTTTCAATGTATGTTTCACATTGATTCAATGTACCTAAATTGTGGTTATTGCTTTGAAGACCTTGTACTATATTGCTTAGAATACATCCACCCATATTATCATGAAATTTTCTATTTTAAGTCAGAGATAATATCAGGTGGATGAAAATGATGAAGATCATAATTGCATTATGAGTCGGAAAATCATTGTCCTCTATTTGATAAGGATGGTTTGGAAAACTATTTTCAAATCGTACAATATTAAGGTATAAAGCAAAAGAGTCATTTTATCAAGATATAATTTGGTAAGAGAGTTAAATTTCTTCTTTGGTATAAATTCCCGCATTTTATTGTGGGAAGTTTGCCTTATAGGAAATTCATAAACGATAGAAACTTTCTTCTCTGATAAAACATTCCCGCATTTTATTATTGGATACGTATCTTAAAGAAAATTTTGTATCATGCTCTTAAATGATAAATCTTTAGATCCGACAAAACTCTTTTATTGAAAGTTCTTTAATGCACTCTATTGCCATTCCTTATTATATTTTTCCTTCTCTTTGGGATGAAAAATATGTTTTGGAATGTTAAGGTGATTATCTTTTTATCTCGATTTGTTCTTTCTAGTTATCCCCTAGTGGCTTTAGAAACTGGCCAAGAGGTTGAAAATCCATCAATCTCTTACTCAGGCCATAGTACCAAACACCAATTCATCCACTTCCATATATTAACCCCTGGAGATATAAGGAACTTATGTAAGTTAGATGTTGATAAGAGAGAAACTACACTTGATGCAACAAATAAGGATGATGTCGGAAGTGCACCCACAGCTTTACCTATAGAGAAGAAAAGTAGTATATAACTGAGGTAACTGTAAGCTCATCTATATCTTCTCAAAAGGATGCAGATCTGAAAATGCAATGAAACTGTCTCTGAAATCATTCTATCTACATGATGAGTCCATTAAAATTCGCTTGTCATCCAGAGCACCTTGTAATGAGTCAAGCACACCACTTGCACTCACGTTGATGGTAAGCCTAAATAGATAAATTCTAGGAACACATTGCAAGACATTCACAGTGAGAGGTACATGCAACATCCCTAACTTCTTTATTTACCATTCGTTACGGTAGATCAAGTTGTTGCAAACGCAGAAATACAACTGTCTTCACAGGCATAGAGGGAAATATGGATTCTCAACTGCCATACATTACATAATCAAACATATCGTCCCTCTAAGGTGGAAAATACCTGGCTCTCACACGGGAGATCCCATGTATAGATTAATCTAAGGATGGGAGGCAAATTCTTAGTAATATTTCTTGGGATTGACTAAGAAGGATATTTAAAACAACATGCCTTCACAGGTGTCAGGAAGAAACTTGGATCAATTGCTACATTATAGATCCTTGTCTCCCTCCCCAGATGGAACATATCTAGATTCCTAACGGAACAGATCATCTTAGATGATCATCAACTCATTGAATCTATTTCTGAAGCAATTCAGTTATTAAAATAAAATATTTTGATAGATTCAATTATGGACGGGGATTTATGAAACACCATTGCACCACCAGTGACCTCTCTTGAAGGGGCTATGGTGATCTTTCTTACAGGTTCAAAAGATTATGTCATCAGTACTGAGAGAAACAGTGTTATGAGAAAAGAATGAAACATAAGTGAGAAAGAGTGAAAATATATATTCTACGAGTGAAACACTTAGGGAATATATAAGTGAAACACTTGTCAGATACACAAATAAAAATCACACACTAGAACAAATACCAAATCCCATTCCCAATTCCCTGTTACATAGTTCTAATGATTATATTCAAGGGGAGATATAAGGAATTTGGCTACATTGGTGATTTGAAGGAAAATTGTCTGCTTAAGGTAAATTTAGTAATATGCAGCAGAATTACAGGCATGTCACCGAGGATACCTAACTCTGATACTTGGTTATCTAGTCAAAAGTTACTACTTCTTTTTATTCTACCAAATTGATATTCTATTAATTGGCATCTAACATCAAGCCCCTACTTCTGAAACACAATAAATGTTACTCAACTAAGGAGGAGGAAATTTCTTCATTAGAGGATTACTCAAGTAAGGGGGAGAATTGTTGAACAAGAAAAAGGGGTATATAACAACATGCTTGGATTGGATAGAAATAGGGATTATTTATTAATTCTTTTATTCCATTTGATTTTAGAAAATTCATGTATATAGGATAAACCAGATTTTCTAAAATGCATAACATGTCATAGTTTGCATTTTTTATATCTGTGATGGTTTAATGCTGAATGTATGTTATGTTTGTTGTTACCTCTATTAAAATGGTTGAACAAGAAAATTGTTGAATGAATTCACCTTGGGACAGAAGTTGGAGAAACAGAGAAGAAGTGGTAACAAGAGAACAAGACTTCATCCCTGCCATCCTTAGGGGGAGTAGTGACGAGTCTGAGAAATGAAGATAATACTACTTGTATAATATGTTCAGTGCTAGAGGAACAAACATCTTTCATTTCAGTTACTAAATAAATCTGGAAATGTAGAATATGAACCAAAGAAACCAACCACTAAAGATGTGCCAATGACTCCCGTAAATAAAAGTTCAACTCTAGAATAAGGTGAAGTTGATACTTCTGAAGCTGGTAATTATAGATAAGTCAAGATAGAACTCTGTAAAATATGTTCATTCTAGATGAACATTTATCTTATATTTATCTTTCATGTTTGAATCTGGAAAATTATTAAATATAATTCCACAACTTTTTATTATTTATAGTTCTAAATGTTTTATTATTTGTTAGTTGAGTTATCCTCTAGGAATTTGTGTATTAAATTTTTAACAATAATTAGGAGGAGATTGAAAGGCATATGGTAAGGCCTATTTGTAATTATTAGATGACAACTCAACTCAGATTAGAAAGGGAAGTAAATAATAAATATGATAACAGGAATCAAGTCGAAGAATGTCAAATAGCCACAAAGAATTAGAATATCAGAAAAATTCTGACAAGACTGATACTCTACACTGAAAGAAGTTCATTAATATGTTCAAGCATCGGTGTAAAATAAAGGGGTAGTATTTTAGAAGAGTTCAGAAGATACAAAATGGTTTTAATTGTCTACTATAGAAAGATTCCAAAAGAAGAAAATTATAGAGGAAGAACAAAAAGAAGACAAGATAAAAAGACCACTACAGCAGAAATGATAATCAACATTGTAGTTAGTCATTCGTGAACCAGACCTGTGCACAGGGTCTCGACAATGTCAGTGAAGATTTGTCATCAAAAAGTTCAAGTGGTTAGAAATGTTATTGTTGAAGAACAGAAGAGTTTTATCTACATCAACAATAGTCATATAGTCAAGACTTTAATTTAATTCTCTATTAATTAATTATTTAATTTAATTAATAAATTAATTCACTTAGAATTAATTTATTTCTTAAATTAATTAAAGTATTAATTATTTTAGAATTATTTTAGAATGAAGAAGATAAAAGTTGGAAGCTTAAAGGGATACATGTTTGTTTGGAATGTAGTGTACAAGAGTCAGAATCCAAGATTGAATATTTGACGGGGTACATGGAGTGGTGAAAAGAAGTATTGTCTAATTTAAAGAGTCAGATTATTTCAGTAACAGATGTACTTCTAATTGCATTTGTAGATACAGCTAAACAGGCGTGACGGTACTGACTTGAAGACAAGACGGAAAAAGAATTGACACGAAAGAAATGCGGAGTCATATATTCATAAAAGTGGAATCCCAGTTGGAATTGATTTATCATTTCCAAGTCAAAAGGAGTTCGGTTCCAGACGTTCAGAAGACCGCAGCTTAGAGCGTAAGGATTTATTTTATTAATAAATATTTTATTTATTTAGTAAATTATATTTATAAATATATAAATAATATTAGATATTTATTTTTATGATTTCTGAATTAAATTAATTATTTATTAATTAAAGATTATAAGCTATGCGGGTCGAAAAGCATTTCTACGGAGTCTGTCTATAATAAGACGAAATAGAGCCCTTTTCTTTTTCAAATTCAATTGGCAAGTGAATGAAAAGTCTTACCGAGAGCTTTAGAAAAAGTCTTACCGAAGCTGGATCAAAAGTCTTACCAAATTATTTCTTTAAGACTTTTTAAAAGTCTTACCAAAAATTCAAATAAAAAAGTCTTGTTGGGCCTTAGAAAAAAAGTCTTACCGAGTTTTAAAAGTCTTGCCCAACTTATTTAAAAAATATTGAAGGCTAAATTATAAAATTTTTATTATTTTTTAGTAAGTTTTATTCAAATGTCTTACTAGCTTTCACCTCTATAAATATGAGGTCATTGCTTCATTTTTCAAAGTAAGAAAATATTTAAATTCAGTAATTTATCTGCAAAGTTATATTCACAGACTTTCTATGCTGGTTTAAATTCTTAATTCATTAAGTAGAATAATTAATGTCAAATTTATTCTAAGGTATTAAGAAATATTCTACGAAATATTGTAACACCCTTTCAAGTTTAATATACGTATTTAACTTGAATCTTGTTTAAATAATTTAATTATTTTTGATAATTCAAAATATTATTTTAAATCATAATAATCCATAAGAAAATCTTAAAATTTTATTCAACCCCTCTTCTACAATCTTATATAGGGACCAACATCATCACATCCATCGACATACTATAATCAATTGTTAATAAAAGGATTTCTAAATCACTGTTACACTTTATTTTATCAGTTGATTAACAACAACTTCAACTGATAAATAGTTTCTCAGTAAATGGATATTTATAGATCACATATCCATTGATTAGTTATAAAATTAATATCAAACTTACAATTCTAGGTGATTTGTTATCATCACACAACATGATTCCTAACAATCTCCCCCTATTTATGAGTATTAATAAAAATCATAAATCTTGGTTGATGATAATAAAAACCCTAAACATTTATTAGTATATTGAGAATCATAACTTGACATAAAAGAAACATGAGACTAGATGTACCAGTATCATGTGATTTCTGAGAATAATTTTGATGAACTTGACTTGTCTAAATTTTTTTCTTCCTTCTGCCAGACTCAGCCATCTCCTTCTTCTCATTCTCTTCCATTTTCCTGAACAGAGATCCCTTAAGTATCTTCTCATCTTCAACACTGTAATCCAATTGACTAGCCAAGTAATTCAGTTCTAGATTTGGCAATTTCCTCATTTTCTTGCAAATGTCAATGCATCTTTCTTTATCATCCTTGTCTGTGTAGAGCATCATGTAGAAGGGTTCATGGAGAACTTTTCTTCTTTCAGGATTCCTTATTTTTATTACTTCTTCTTTTTCTTCCTGAACTGGAGCCTCTCTCACGATGGTCATTCTTTGTATGATATTATTGGCCAATCCTTGAGTTAAGTAGTCATTCCTATTCAGAAGAGTGTAGATTTTTCCCAGAGTTGCATAGTCCTATTCCATCACCTATTTAAAATTAAAGGTGAGATGTGAACCATCTTCATATTCAAGGTGAAGAAGATCCACACCCCTCTTTCTTTGGCCTCTTGTAGCAATTAATCATTGTGATCTAATTGGAATGTAATTGTTTGCTTTTGATTGGAACAATTCCACTTCTTTTGGTTGATCATTGTCAGTTTTTTAAATTTTGTTTTCCTTTGACTATTTTTCCTCAACTACTTCTCATCCATCAACATTCAGTTTTCACTTTACTCCTGCAGACTTGGAGGATCTGTTTGCTATTTTCTTTGTTTTTTTCTTCTCAGCCACCTTCCTTCTAACTTCAAGAATCTTATCATGTTCTTCATCAAATTTCTTTTGAAGAATTATGGCCAGTTCCTCTCATGCATGTTCCTACTTCATTATATCTTTGACACCAACTACTATTGCATTATGCAATAGTTTCTCACCACTTTATGAGATAACATTTTTATTCTTCTTTCCATCTTCAATCAGTATGCATTTTCCTTTCATATCTCCTGGCTGTGAGCTTCCTCTAGCCTCATGAGATTCAACAATTGTGATTTCAGAATTTAATTTTGCTGGCAATGAAGTAATTGTCGTGATCTCAATAGGCTTTTCCTCATTGATAGCCTTTGTCCTCCTTTCCAATGCTTAAAATCTTTGAACAATTTTCTTGGCCATTTCTCTTTTCTTGGCCAGTGGGTCCTTCTTAGACATGACAGCCTTAGAAGCTTAGATCTGATTCTCCACCTCCCTCCTTAATTCACCATTTTCCTTCTCCCCTTTTTATTATCAGCAACAGTTGACAAGGGTTGAGGAGAGGAAAGTGTGTCCAATAGTCTGCAAAGAAGCTTGCCTTGGGTAACCTGATTGGCTAGAATCTATTGCATTTTAAGTTCCATAGCAGGAAACCTCTTTTCTAGCTCCATAACTTTATCCTTAGCTGTAAATTCTGTGTCAAGTCTCTACTTGATTCTTCTCAAGAGAGTGAAACTGAGTCTGAAGTCCATTGTTAAATCAAAGTGAGTCCTTATACTCTCAATGTCATATTGGACTTGTCTTAACTCATTCGTGATGCTAGTGACATGAAGCTTTTGAACCTTGAGATTGTCTCTGTAGAATTTCAATATCCTCCTTTGAACAGGGTCCTCAATGTTCACTTCAGCTATGGACCTTCTGTACTGAGTCATTATTTCTCTCTCAATGTCAGCTAGAGTGGCTTCATTATCTCTCATAATGGGCTCCAATGTATCAAAATCACCCTCAGATTCAAAGTCTTCAGGATTCATGTGAGAGACATCATCAAACAACCTTGATAAAACTTATTTCCCACTTCTGAACTCCTCATCAGTCCGCACCAATCCCATAATCTGCTCAGCTTCTTGATTTGTAGTTGCTGTAAAGTGTTGATAATGAGGGTCTTTATGGTGAAAGGTGTCAACATTGAGATCAACATCAATTTCATCATCCTCCATCATGAGGGCATCTGCAACTCCTGCAGGAACTCCAGTCTCTCCAACTCCCCCTAACTCCAACCCCAACTCCTAGGTGAGTTCTACTGCAAAAGCCTCAGTTTTAGAAGATGAAGCTTCATGGATAGGGAACAAGGATTTCTCTCTATTCTTTTCTCTCTCATTCTTTTTTCTCTTTTCTTTCATCAGGATCTCATCCTGGAAACACACATCTTCCTTACTTTTCTCACATATTTCATCACCTACTAAGGGGGAACTCTCAATCCTCACACCCTCTCCTTTTCCCACCTCTGAAGAAGTTGAGGGCCTCTCAATCACACACTCACCTTTTACCAAGATAGGCAAATCATGCCTCTCACTCACCTTACCCACTTCACTCAAACCTAATAAAGTATGGGCAACTTCAACTTTAGAATCAAGAGATGGAATATCAGTTGAAGCAGCAATCGATGGATGTGAAGTGGTGATCGATGGATAAGGAATATCCATTGATTGATGAATATCTGTCAAAATTAGCTCATCGATGGATGCATGGATATCCATCGATGAATGAGTGAAAGTAGATGGATGTTGTATATTATCAATTGATGAAGGAATATTCATCGACTTAGAAGATTGGTGAAAATTATCCAGCTCAACCAAGGTGTTAACCTTTTGTAGTGAGTCAGATGAGAGTGTTGGCTCCACCGTGCGTTATAAAGAAGGTGAATTTGAAACAATGATGTTATCAATCATTAAGATTTCTGAAAAAAGAGGTTTAGAAGGAGATTGAGGAGAAGGGATAGATAAAGAGTGGGGTTGTGTCTCAGCATTCATCTGAGACACATTAATTCTGAGACACATTAACAGAAGAAGTTGAAGGCTCCGCCAAATTTTCATTTGGCTTTGCAGGTGTGTGCGCTCCTTGTGCATCTACATTCCCCTTATTTCTCCTTTTGAAGTCTTGAAAAACTTTTTGTCTCTTATCCCCAATAGATGGTCCTGGTGGAGACCTCTTTTTAATAACTACACCTTATTGAGAAGATGCAGTTAGGGATGTGTTTAATTCCTTTATCACAGTCTCAATCTTTTGAGAGATTGTACTGGAGACTGGCTGGAAAATCTCACCCTCTCAGTGTTTTTTCTTTTCTTGGATTTTACACAATAGTTTGTTGACAAACTGTTGAGGTGGTTTTCTTGGATTTGGATTTGGAGGGTTTTCCAACTTGGGTAGGGGGATGAGGGAATTTCCAAATCCCTTCATTGTTGCAGAAGGCAAAGAAAGAGGCATTTCTACCTCAAGGAAAGAAAGGTTTTGAGATTTAAAGAATACCTGTACAAAAGGGGGGATAAGTGAGGCACAACTTAGGGTGTAAGTTGATTCTCACCAAGTCCTTGAAGACCCTTTTGTTTTGAGTCCATGCTTTCATTGTTTCCATGGCCTCTGTGATCTCATAATTCTTCACAGAATAGTTAATAAACAACATAATGAACCTAGCAAAATAAATGTTGTTTTTCTTAGATTCTGTGCTATCTAAATACTTTGATAAAGTATTTATCAAATAGGATATTATAAGAAAATTGTTGCATACTAGTTGTAATAGCATCAAAGTTTCTTATCTTTCCAGAAAATACCTTGATAATGGCATCAAAGAAATGGCTCCATTCCTTTCTTGGGTTCTTTCTAACTACCTCTCCTAAATTACATTCATTTTCAGCATAATTTACAGAGGCTTGCATATTCCTAATATCTTCATCTTTAGGCATGGCATCACTATTATTATTAGGAATTTCTAAGCATTCAAAGACAGTAATGCTACTAAGAGTATAGGTTTTACCTTTAAAAGTGTAAGAAATTACCTTCCCGTCTCTTAACATTTCCGCAGACTTCAGAACTCTTCCACAAATTCACAAAAAATTATTGGTGCTTCGCTTAGTGCCTTGGAGAGTTTACACTAGCTTAGAAACTTCATTAATGGGTGAAAATTAAAAGGGGCATCCTCCACTGTCAAGCACTCAATGATGTTGTTCTAGTCATATATGTAGCTTGTTGATGATTGGATTTTCTTTTATGGTGCCATTACTATTTCTTGAAGAAATTAGAGAAAGAGACTTCAAGAAAAAAGTGAAAAATCGCCTTAGGGTTCTTAGAAAGAAAAAGCAAAATATTGTTTAAGAAAAAATACCAGGTAAAATGAAAATAGGAAATGAACCTGCTATTTATATTTTTCAAGAATGAACTGACTTTAAATATGTCACATCAATTAATTTTGCTATTCTAGTGAAAAGAAATCACCGTTTGAAAATAATATAAATAGACATTCTCTAAATAGCAATCAACTTTATACATACATGATTGTATATATATTTGTCGATGGATAAAATAGAACATCAAAGGCTAATTTAGACAGTAGTCAATGGATGTTTAGAAACGAATAAAATTCTATTATCATTGATTGATAATTATATCTATTGATACACAATAACTGACTTATCGATTGATAAATAATTACCAGGGTAATTATCTGTCGACAGATAAATATCCATCGATAGGTATATATTCTATCAGTTGATGAAATATATCCATCGATGGCTGAGAAATATCCATTGATAGTTAATCCATTTATCATTTGATCACCAAAATTCAACAGATAAATGTAAACAATGGCTGCATTCAAAGAAATAACTAAAACTTGTTGATCATTTTAAAGAAAAAATTTAAGTGAAATTGAGCATACCTAATTCACAAGGCAATCTATTAAAGGTAGATTCATCAAGTGGTTTGGTAAAAATGTCAGCAAGTTATTGTTCACTAGGGACAAAATGTAATTCAACTGTACCATTCATTACATGTTCCCTAATGAAATGATACCTTATATCAATATGTTTAGTTCTGGAATGTTCCACATGATTTTCTGTTATTGCAATGACACTTGTATTGTCACAAAAGATAGGAATCTTGTTCATGTTGAACTCATAGTCAAATAATTGATTCCTCATCCACAATATTTGTGCACAACAGCTTCCAGCAGTAATGTACTCAGCTTCTGCAGTTGAAGTTGATATTTAGTGTTGCTTCTTGCTAAACCATGATACAAGTTTATTTCCTAGAAATTGACAGGTGCCTGTTGTACTTTTCCTATCTATTTTGCAACTTGCATAATATGCATCTGATTGACCTATTAGATTAAAACTAGAGTCTCTGGGATACCAAATACCTAAATTTGGTGTACCCTTGAGATATCTAAAAATTCTCTTAATAGCCACTAGATGAGATTCTCTAGGATCAGCCTGAAATCTAGCACACAAGCATGTAGAAAACATTATATCTGGCCTACTAGCATTTAAGTACAAAAGTGAGCCTACCATGCCTCTATAACTTGAAATGTCCACCTTGGCTTCCTTGGTATTCAATTCAAGTTTAGTGGCAGTGGCCATGTGAGTTTTTACAGAGGAACATTCATTCAAGTCAAATTTATTTAACAAATCATGAATATACTTAGTTTGATTTATAAAAATATCATTCTTAACTTGTTTGACTTGTAAACCAAGAAATTAGGTAAGCTTTCCCATCGTGTTCATTTCATACTTACTTTGCATTAATTTAGCAAACTTTTTGCAAAGTTTCTCATCAGTTGAGCCAAATATAATATCATCCACATAAATTTGAACAAGAATAATTGACCCATTAACCTTTCTATGAAATAATGTTTTATCTGCAATACTTCTTGTAAAGTGATTTTCAATGAGAAACTGAGATAAAGTGTCATACTAGGCCCTTGTTGCTTGTTTCAGACCATAGAGTGCTTTGAGTAAATAGTAGACAAAGTCAGGGAAATTTGGATCTTCAAAACAAGGAGGTTGTTCCACATAGACTTCTTCTTCTAATTCTCCATTCAAAAATGCACTCTTCACATCCATCTAATAGACTTTGAAATTTGGATGTTCTACATAGGCTAGAAAGATTCTAATTGCTTCCAATCTTGCAACTGGTGCAAAGGTCTCATCAAAATCAATTCATTCCTCTTGTGAATAACCCTTTGCAATAAGCATTGCCTTGTTTCTAGTCACAGTACTAGTTTCATCCATTTTGGTTTTGAATGCCCATTTTGTACCAATTATTGATCTATCTTTTGGTTTGGGAACCAACTTCCATACTTTATTTCTCTCAAATTGATTGAGTTCCTCTTGCATAACCAATACCCAATCAAGATCCTTGAGAGCATCTTCAACTCTTTTGGGTTCCCGTTGAGATAGAAAACTGCTATACAAACACTCATTTTGAGTGGCACTCCTTGTTTTGATATCTTCTTCTGAATTTCCAATAATTAACTCAAAGGGATGACTTCTGGTCCATTTCCTTTGAGGTGGTAAATTTATCCTTGATGAAGATGCTTCATTATTATTAGCATTGTTGTGATCATTGTGATGTGATTGAGTGGTTGAGACCCCCCCTGGGATGGATACCCTACTTGAGGATTATTGAGTAGAATTATTATCCATCGATAAATTATCAATTGATGTATTATCAGTCGATTGATGATCATCAACTGATAAGTTATCTGTTGGTGTATTGATATAAATTGATGAGGAATTTCTAGATACTTGATTTCTTGAGTTTTCCTCATTTTCATCACTATCTTTATTATAACCAGTTGATTCATTCTCAAAATGGAAAGAGTCACGGTATCCTTCATCATATAACCCTTGAATTTTCTTGTCATCAAAGACTACATGCATAGATTCCATAATAATGTGTAATCTAAGATTGTAGACTCTGTAATCCTTGGTTATTATTCTATATCCAACAAATATTGCCTCATCAACAATGGCTTCAAATTTTCTTAAATTTTCTCCCTGATTTCTTAGGACAAAACATATTCACCCAAAGACATGAAGGAAATTTATTGTTGGCTTCTTGTCTTTCTTCATCAATAGATATGGAGACTTGCCTTGTAATTGATTGACCATGGAAATGTTCTGAATGTAACAAATAGCATTGTTTGCTTCTCTCCAGAAGTATGTAGGAAGTTTTTCCTCCTCTGACATAGTTCTAGCAGCCTCAATTAAGGTTCTTGTTAGGAATCTACATGTGATTTGATGATAACATTAATCTTAGAATCATAGAAATTTAGTTTGATGTAACTGATCAATTGATATGAAAGCTATAAATATCAATTGATCAGGAAACCATTTATCAGTTGAAGTGTTTATATGAATCAACTGATAATTTGGATTGTAGCACAGGTGTACTTAGTCTATTTCAATCGATAAGGTGTAAATCAATTGATATTTTATTCATCAATTGATGTTGGAGTCGATTGATATAGATCATCAATTGATGTGTGAATTAAACTGTTAAATTGTAATTATGTGAAGACAGGAAATTACACAAGTGAAGGATGATCAATTGATATTGAAGCATCGATGGATGAGGGATCAATCGAAGAAATCAAGTCAAGCATTGAAGACCATCAACTGATGTGAAGACCCATCGATTGGTATATCGATTGATAACATCTATCAATCGATAAGCCATCTTTTATCAATCGAAGAAGAACATCAGTTGATGGATTAAAAGATGGATCAATTGATATGCTTCACAGCAAATTATCAATTGAGTGTGACAACACAGAAAGGATATCTGTTGAAGATCCAGAGAACAAAAGCACACCTATGGAAGACAGTCTAGAATGACTGTGAAGACTCAATCAAAAGCTGTCTATTCAAACCTTTTTCAAAGATAGAAAAATGTAAAAAGAAAGGCAGGTAGAAACAATCCTAAAATAGGAATTGTAAAAGCACACTTGTGGTATATAAACAAGTGTAGCAGCATTATTAGAAAACAGACAAGTTAGACAATATTTCTTAATCAACTGTTCCAGCTTGAGAGCACATTTTTGTAAGAACAGTTGATTTGTTTTCTAATCTTGTAAAAACGCAGCTAGGTTTCTTTTAACCTAGGAACATTGAGCAAAAATATACACTGATGGAAAAACCAATCCATCAGTAATTTTAAATCTCTTTGTTCAGTTTATTTTTCAGTCTTAAATTGTTCGAACATATTTTCACTAATTCTCAAACATCAAGAACAAATATTAGAACAATCAAAAAGTTTTAATATTTGTATTCAACCCCCCCTTCTACAAATATTGACATTGTTCTAGATGAATAACAATTGGTATCAGAGCAGGCTTTCAACATACAGAAAGTTTAAAGATCAAGAACATTCAATATGGGCCAAAAGGATTCAGGTGTAAAGATCCCAATGTTGGAAAAGGATGAATACTTTCCATGGAAGGTAAAAATGCATCTGCATCTTCTTTCTCTAGACCCTTCTTATGTTCACTGCATAGAGAAAGGTCCTCACATTCCTATGAAGCTAGTTACATGAGTAAATCCAGATGGAACTCCAACAGTTGATAGACATGTTCCAAAACTCATTTCTGAGTTGACAGATGAGGATGAAAAAGAAGTACTAAAAGACAAAAAGACCATTAACATTCTGTTTAATGGTCTAGATAAAGATATGTTTGATATTGTGATAAACTGTACTTCATCAAAAGAAGTATGAGACACTCTTCAAACTCTGTGTGAAGGAACTGAACAAGTAAGGAAAAACAAGATGCAACTCTTAATTCAAAAATATGAATCATTTCATTTTAAGAGTGGTGAAGCCATCAATGATACCTATAGAAGATTCCAAAAGTTGTTGAATGGTCTAAAGCTATATGGTAGGGTTTATGCAACAGAAGATACAAATCTTAAATTTCTCAGATCTCTTCCAAAGGAATAGAAGGCAATGACTGTCTCCATTAGGCAATCTCAAGACTTCAAAGATTATACTCTAGAGAAACTATATGGTATTCTCAAGACATATGAACTGGAGATTCAACAAGATGAAGAGATTGAGAAAAATTAAAGAAAGGAGAAAACTGTGGCTTTGATGGTCAAAGGGAATGAAGATAAGAAAGAGAAGAAAGAAACTGGCTGTGTAGAAGAAGTCATGATGATGGCTAATGATACTAATGAAGAATCATCCAAGGGAAAAGGAAAGAACAAGTGTGAAGAAAATGAAACATGCTCACAGGATGATTTGGATGAGATTGATGAGCACCTTGCATTTTTATCAAGAAAGTTCTCAAAGCTAAAATTCAAGAGGAATCCAAATGCTCAAAGGCCTGGATCCCAGTTCAGAAGCAACAATCAAAATAAAAATTTGGTTGATAGATTAAGTTCAAATGGTTTAACTGTGGATTGGCTGGTCATTTCTCAAGTGAGTGCAGGAAGCCAAAGCAAGAAAAGGCAAAGTCATATGAGGGTATTGATTATAAAAAGAAATACTTTGACCTTTTAAAACAGAAAGAAAAGGCTTTCGTCACCGAAGAGAAGGACTGGGCTGCTGAAGATAGTGATTCTGAAGAATATATCAATCTAGCTCTAATGGCCAACCATGAGGATGAAGAAGCTAGTTCAGCATCTAATCAGGTACTAGCTACAAACTTTTTTGAGCTTTCAGCTGATGAATGCAACAGTACTATTAATGAAATGTCCAATGAATTGTACAATTTGCATGTCACTCTAAAATCTCTAAACAAAGAAAACCTCAAGTTAAAGGACACCATTGATGCCTTAACTGAGAGGAATATTTTTCTTGAAAATGAACTTGTCTGTTTAGATAGATTTAAACATGAAAGAAAGGATGCTAGGAATGAACTAGTAAACAGTTTGAAAAGAGAAGAATTGTTGAAAGAACAATTGGCTGAGGAAATTGAAACCATTAGCAAATGGAATAGGTCTGCTAAAACTGCCAAACATATTATTGATGTTCAGGGTGTAGATAACCTAGGAGAACTCCCCAAATCAATAGGCAAGCCATTGGCTGATACTTCAATGGATAAAGATCAATCGAATGCTAATCCTTCATCAACTGATAAGGATTATCAATCGATTGATGCTGAATCAATTGATAAGCATCCATCGACAAGTGAATCATCAATGGCTAATAAGAAGAACAAATTTAGCACTCCTATTAAGTTTGTTAAGGAAACCAAAAATCAAGTTGAGGCTGAGACTGAGAAGATCAACATAGATAGCTTATCTAAGAATCAATTAAAAGCAAAACTAGAAAAGATAACTCCTGTGGAATCTACTCAACCTAAGTCTGAGAAAAAGAAGAAGAATAGGAATGGGAAAGTAGGCATAAATAAGCACAATAATTACACTCCAGATATGTATGCACCTAGAAAGGTTTGTGCTAAGTGTGGTAGTGTAAATCATTTGTCCATGCAATGCAAGAATGAAAAGAAGAATATGTCTTCAAATGATTTAAATGCACATGCTATGTCTTCAAATGCCATGCTTCTTAATCCTATGCTCATAAATGCCATGTCTTTTAATTTGGTTGCACATAATGTTCATATGCCTTATTCACAAGTTCCATACATGTATAATCCCTTCTTTGCATATCCTAATATGAACATGCCTGGTATGCCATGGAACATGCCTAATATAAATGATGAAATTCATGGAAATTCTGCCATGAGTTCCAAGGTGTCAAAGCCCCAAAAGTAAACTCCCAAAGTTAAAGTGGATTTAAACCCACCAAAACAAAAGGAACCTATGTTGACAACAGGGGCTCAGGCTGCAACTAATAAAAGAGGACCCAAGGCAACTTGGGTACCAAAAAAAACTTGATTGTTTTGTATGTGTGCAGGGAAACAGGAAGACAAATCTCTGGTATTTGGATAGTGGATGTTCAAGACACATGACTGGAGATTTGTCTCTGCTCACAAAGTTTGTGGAAAAGGCTGGCCCAGGAGTTACTTTTGGAGATAACAGCAAAGGTTTTACTCTGGGATATGGCTCAATTGCAAAAAAAATGTTATCATTGAACCTGTAGCACTAGTTGATGGATTGAAGCACAATCTGCTCAGTATTAGTCAACTGTGTGATAATGGTAATGGTGTATGGTTTACAACTGGATCATGCATCATAGCCAACAAAGAATCTGGTGATATTCCCTTAACTGGAGAAAGGAAAGGAAATGTCTATGTGGCTGATTTTCTCTCTGTAAAGGCAAATTCAATGACATGTCTACTTAGCAAAGCCAATACAGATGAAAGTTGGACTTGGCACAAGAAGCTAGCCCATTTGAATTTTAAGGCCATGAATCAATTGGTTAGAAAGAATTTGGTTAGAGGCATTCCACAGATGGAATTCACTAAGGATGGACTGTGTGATGCCTGTCAAAAGGGAAAACAAAGAAAGGCATCATTCAAGTCAAAGTCTGAATCTTCAATTGATAAGCCTTTGGAATTATTGCACATGGATTTATTTGGTACAGTCAACATAATGTCAATTGCCAAAAAGAAATATGCCTTAGTAATTGTGGATGATTTCACAAGATTCTCATCGGTATATTTCTTATACTCTAAGGATGAGGCAAACAAATTAATTATAAATCATGTGAAGAATGTTGACAACAGCACTGAATGGAAGGTCAAGAAATTTAGAAGTGATAATGGTACTGAATTCAAGAATGCATCAATGAAAGAATTCTGTGAAGAAAAAGGTATCGCTCATCATTTCTCTGCTCCAAGAACTCCACAACAAAATGGAGTAGTTGAAATGAAAAATAGGACCTTGATTGAAGCTGCTAGAACTATGTTAGAAGAAGCAAAACTTCCTACATACTTCTGGGCAGAAGCAATTAATACTGCTTGTTACATTCAAAATATTTCCATGGTCAATAGACTTCAAGGCAAAACACCATATCAATTGATAAAGAAAGACAAGAAGCCAACAGTTAATTTTCTTCATGTCTTTGGCTGCAAATGCTTTGTACTGAGAAATAAAGGTGAAAATCTAGGAAAATTTGAAGCCAAAGCTGATGAAGCTATATATGTTGGATATGGAATAACAACCAAAGCATACAGAGTCTACAATATTAGATTACACATTGTTATGGAATCTATGCATGTAGTCTTTGATGACAAGAAAATTCAAGGGTTGTTTGATGAAGGATTTCATGATCTATTGCATTTTGAAAATGAATCCGCAAGTAATATTGAAGAAAGTGATGATGATGTGGAAATTACAAGAAATCAAGTTCCTAGAATCCTCCCTTCAATTGATGTTATTGCATCAACAGATAACTTATCAGTTGACAATCATCAATCGACTGATAATACATCAATTGATAATCATTCGATGGATAACAACTCTGCTCAAAAATCTTTAAATAGAGTGTCCATCTTAGGGGGAGGGTTCTCAAATAGTTAATCACATCACAGTGATCATAACACTTCCAATGATCATGAAGAATCATCTTCAAGGACAAATTTACCATCTCAAAGGAAATGGACAAAAAGCCATCCCTTTGAATTAATAATTAGAGATATAAATGATGGTGTCAAAACTAGAAGTACAACTCAAAATGAATGCTTGTATAGTAGCTTCCTGTCTCAAGAAGAACCAAAAAGGATTGAAGAAGCCTTGAATGATCCTGATTGGATAATTGCTATGCAAGAGGAGTTGAATCAGTTTGAAAGAAACAAGGTATGGAAGCTGGTGCCCAAACCAAAGAACAAGTCTATCATTGGTACAAAATGGGTGTTCAGAAACAAAATGGATGAATCTGGTACAGTTACAAGAAATAAAGCAAGATTAGTGGTAAAAGGGCTATTCACAAGAAGAAGGCATAGATTTTGATGAGATATTTGCACCAGATGCAAGATTGGAAGCAATCAGAATCTTTCTAGCATTTGCTGCTCATGCTAATTTCAAAGTGTATCAGATGGATGTAAAAAGTGCTTTTCTCAATGGAGAACTAGAAGAAGAAGTATATGTAGATCAACCTCCTGGTTTTATGGATCCTGTTCATCTTGGATTTGTATATTATCTTCTCAAGGCACTTTATGGATTAAAACAAGCACCTAGAGCCTGGTATGACATTTTGTCTAAATTCTTGATTGAGAATCACTTCACAAGAGGTATTGTTGATAAAACTCTCTTTCATAGAAATGTAAATGGCTCTATGATTCTTGTTCAAATCTATGTAGATGACATTATTTTTGGCTCAACTAATGAAAAATTTTGTAAAAAGTTTGCTAAGTTAATGCAGAGTAAATATGAAATTAGCATGATGGGAGAACTTACCTACTTTCTTGGTTTGCAAATCAAACAAGTCAAAGATGGTATTTTCATAAATCAAACCAAATATATTTCTGATCTATTAAAGAGATTTAATTTAAATGAATGTTCTTCTGCAAAAACTCCCATGGCCACTGCAACTAAACTTGAATTAAACACTAAGGAAGCTATAGTAGACATTTCAAGTTATAGAGGCATGGTTGGCTCATTACTTTATTTAACTGCAAGTAGGCTAGATATAATGTTTGCTACATGTCTTTGTGCTAGGTTTCAAGCTGATCCTAGAGAATCTCATTTGATTGCAATAAAAAAATATTCAGATATCTCAAAGGAACTCCAAATCTTGGAATTTGGTATCCTAGAGATTCTGGATTTGATCTAATTGGCTATTCAGATGCAGACTATGCAGGTTGCAGAATTGACAGAAAAAGTACAACAGGCACCTGTCAATTTCTAGGAAATAAGCTTGTTTCATGGTTTAGCAAGAAGCAGAACTCCGTGTCTACATCTACTGCAGAGGCTGAATACATTGCAGCTGGAAGTTGCTGTGCACAAATTTTATGGATGAGGAATCAACTACTTGACTATGGGTTCAACTTGGATAAGATTCCTATTTTCTGTGATAATACAAGTGTCATTGCTATAACAGAAAATCCTGTGCAACATTCCAGAACCAAGCATATTGACATAAGGTATCACTTCATTAGGGAACATGTAATGAATGGTACAGTTGAATTACATTTTGTCCCTAGTGAAAGACAACTTGCAGACATTTTTACCAAACCACTAGATGAATCTACCTTCAATAGATTGGTCTGTGATTTAGATATGCTTAATTATATTTAATCTTTTAAAATGTCTGACAAGTTATATATTAATATAATTTATAACCATTGATTATGTTAAATTATTGATTCTTCAATAATCAACTGATAAACATTTTATTTATCAATGGATATTACTGAAGCTATCGACAGATAAATATATCAATTAATGATATATTTGTTTATCGATGGATATTTAGAACTATCGACAGATAAATATATCAATTGATGATATATTTATTTATCAATGGATAAATGTACCTGTCGACGGATAAGATTATTATTATCAAGCGATGACCTGGAATTTGATAGGTCCATGTCATCAATAGATCTGTACAAAATCTAGCCGTTGGTTACTTATTTTATCAATTGATTAATACAAACATGCCTGTATCTATAACAATCGATTGCCAAAATTGGTAACATTTACTTTTTAATATTCATCCAACGGTCATTAAGTTCTATTTTGAGGAAGAAATTGATTAAGAAATCAGTAAATATAAATAGTGAGATTAAAACTTCTTTTAATTCTCACTTATATTTTTACTATCTATTTTACTGACTCTTTCTCTTGCTAAGAACCCTAATTGTTATTGTTTAATTGTTGTTTCTGTACATCTACTAACAATCCGTCAAGTTAATTTTCTTATAAATCTTCAAAAACTCTAATGGCATTATCAAAGAAAGTCTCACAATCTGGATTCTACTATGAGCTCAACAACTTCGTTGCCTGCACTATGGTGGAGGAAGCCCCAACAGAATTTCATCCACTGATGGAATTTCTCAGGAGTTCAAAGATATCAAAGGCCCTCTCAGAAGCACAAAAAATAGTGTGCAATCTAGTTGAAGAGTTCTGGACAACAGCAGAAGTAGCAGATGATTTTTCTTCAATCTCCTTTGATTGCAAAGGACAAAGGTATATTCTAACCACTGTGGTCTTGGGTGAGTGCTTAAATATTCCTGCAAATAATACATTAGATGCATCCACTGACACAGAAATAAGAAACATGCTTAGAGAAATCAATTACTCTACTCCTGATGCTAGTCTAGGTAGTATTGTTAGAAATAATTTAAGAAAAGAATGGTCATATTTCTTTGATGCTATTATAAAATGTTTTTCTGGTAAGGTTAGTAATTTTGATGCAATAACAACAAGTATGCAACAAGTAGGGTATAGTATTTTATATGATAGATATCATAATTTAGGAAGCCTGTTACTCAATGAAATATCTACCAAATTGGGGAATAAAGTAAATAGATCTAATCATATTTATTTTGCTAGATTTATTATTTATTAACCACTTTGTCAAGGATATTGAGATTGGAAGGAGTACAGAAATTTTGGATTGCTGGACTCAAAACAAAAGGGTCTTTAAAGACTTGGTCAGGATCAATCTCCACAGCAATGTGGAATTGATCTATCCTCCTTTTATTCAGGTATTTATCTCTACTTTAAACTATTCTAAACCTAATTCTTCTTTGCCTTCTGTGACTATGGAGTGTGGTAGTAATGACCCCAACCCTCCTACCCAAGTCACACAACCAATATCTAAATCCAAATCTAAGAAACCAACCTCAACAGGTTCCCAAAAACCTGCTGTTGTAAAAACAAAGAAAAGAAAAATAACTGTTTTGGTAGATAGATTAGAGGAGGATCTAGGTGGTGAGGGAACTGGGGAACATAAAAGAACCCAGAAGGATAAGGAGAGTGAGAGTGTGCAACCTCAACTAAGCCACTCCACAGTCTCCCAAAAGACTGTGGATGTAAATACGGAAAACACCACATCTCTATTGGCATCCTCTCAAAATGATGACAGTATTGAAAATAGCCCACAACCAGGGGCACAAAACCAAGTTGGGGACACAAAGACCAAAACACTAACACCATACAAAAGGAGAGAAAATAAAGTCACCTTTGCACTTGGGGAATCACACACTGCAAAATCACAGGAAACTGTGGTAGAGCCTTCTCAAAGTCTGTTTGATGCAACTCATACAAATGATGAGATGCAGCCCCATTCTCTTTCTATTCCAATCTCTTCTATTCTTCTTTCCCCATCTCAAACTTCTTCAGAAAATGTTCTAATAGATTATCGAACATTTTCAGATTCTCCTTCTTTGTTATTCAAGGAGAAGCCAACACTCTCTCCTGAATCTTCTTCCCAGGATTTTCAGGATTCTATTTCCCATATCATTTCAAACATTACTTCTCAAATTAATTCAACTGTTTCTTCTCCATCAATTGATGTTCCTTCATCAATTGATATTCAGCCATCGACTGATAAGCCATCGATCGACTCTCAAGATCAATCGATGGGTATGCATCAATCGATGGATGCCCCAAACACCACTTCAACTGATAATGTAAATACATCAATTGATGCTCAATCAATTGATGTTGCCCAAACACTCTTAGGATTGAGTGAGTTGAGTGAGAGGCAGGATTGTAACCTGGAAAAAGGAGAGGAAGTGAGTAAAAACATTCCTATTTCTTCCAGGAATGAGAGTGAAACACTTGAGGGCCCCACCTTAGTAGGTGCACAAGAAATGAGTGAGGGAGAGGTGAGATTCCAGGATGAGATCCTGATGCAAAATCGAGAGATGAGTGAGAGTGATAAAACAATTCTTAAATTTGCACAAGAATTGGAAATTGATCTGATGGCAGAAGAAGAAGGAGAAGGAGTAAAGCAGATAGGGGGAGCCTCTAATGCAGAAGCTAGTTGGAGTGGAGTTGTTAAGGACTTGGAAGACGAAATAGATGCTGGTGAATTGGATCCAAAGAAATTCATTCATCCTGATCCACAATATCAAGGGTTGGCTGCTTCAAGTAACAAGACTGCAGAACAACTTTTAGGAATTGAACATACAGATCAAAGGACCAGGAATCTGAAGGAAAGCATTTCCAATACAACAGACACTTGCTATATGGCACCTGAAGAGTTGGAGAGTGATTCTGATGAGGAGCCATGGATGAGCACTATTGATGGTTCCTTACAAACTGCTGAGACTGAAATTCTCTCTCAATATAGAAGAGCAATGGTGGAAGGAGAAATTGAAGATCCTGCTTAAAGAAGAATTGCTCACTGTATGAGAGAATCGTTGAAGATTCAAAAGATGACAGTAACTGGAGTAAGGAGGGAACTGGAGATCATCAAGAACTCTATCTCATCTAATAAGGATACAATAGAAAGGAGATTGGATGAAAAGCTACCATTCAACACCATGAATAGCATCAAAGACAAGCTTTTCAAGGAATCCAAAAATTTTGCATCTTTGGAGACAATACAATATTTCTTTTAATAGACCTTTATGTCATTTGATTATTCAATAAACGTATTTATTATGACTTTAAATACTACGATATATTTGTTAGCATAATAAATGTCCTTAGAATCATGATACACATTGTATAGTTTAGTACATGACTTGAACTTGAGATTATATAATATATCATATTCTTAAATGTCCCTAGTCGAGTATTATTATTATAGGACAATAATAATACATAAATAGACTAGTATGTTGTTTGACTGATAACCACATCTCATTGGTTATAAGTATGGGGATACTAAAGTCAACACATAGGTACATGCAGGGGTACATGGTACTGGACAGACCCACAGTGAGATTCTTCATGTTTAATAAAGTCATAAGAAAGACTCATAGTGATAATGGTGTAATGATCCTCTGACTTGAGATCATTATATTTCTATACGAGGATTAATATACTTTGACTACATTAAAAGTTACCTTTGACCGGGTAATGATAAAAGTGGACATCGGGTATATTATGAGTCGTATGAGAAATATGAATGATAGATAAAGGATTTAACCATCCTATAATTAGGAGAGATATTATTGGCCTCTTGATTGAGTGAGACTATAAAATGCATGACCGTGCTCAAATAATGATTTGTTTTCATTGTCTACTCATGGATCAAGTAAACCCGGATTAAATGTTGAAGAGGATGACTAAGTACATGCCTCGAGTTTAATCTATAATATATATGGTTAAAGGGATTATATTACACGGAAACATTAATCACGAAAGGTTTTATCGAATCACGATTTAATTATTATTTAATTGGGTAGAAATGATGTATTACTAGATACCGCTCATTGTTTATAATTTTATTGGAGAATAAAATTATTGCTAATTAAATAATAGCCTATAGGGTCACACACATAGAGTACTTAAAGGAATAATTAATTTAAATTATAGATTTAAATTAATTGATGATTATTTGAATTTTATTATATTAATTAAGTGAGACTTAATTAATTGAAATAATATAAATTCGAATTTGAATTCTTCCATTAATAATTAAGTGTGACTTAGTTATTAATTAAATAATAAAATTCGGTTTTATTATTTAATCCTAAACCTACATGGGTTAGGCTTTGCTGTTATGGGTTGCTATTATGGGCCTATTAACCAACCATTATAAATAGATAATGTAGGGTTAATAAGGGTTAACGTTTTTGAGAAAAAATAACCCTAGAGGCAGCAGCTACACAGCAAGGCAGAGCAAGGCAGTTTCGAAATCATCAAAGGAGCTAGTACATCCATTCCGTAATCAAGATCGTGAGACGTTCTTGAAGGTGCTCGTGTGGATACCATAGAGGTGTTTTCGAGAAGAAGACACAAGTTGTGAAAGCTAGGATCTCCGTTGAGTTCGTAGAAGTCAAGACCAAGAAAAGGTATTATTCCGTTTCACACAAATCAGTCCGAACTTATACATGATCCTGCGTTAGGGTTCCGAAATTTTTCGTTATATTTACGTTTAATCCGCTGCGTTTTATGCCTCGGAACCCAATAATGGCATCAGAGCTACGTGTATAAGGGACTGATTTGGTTACGTGGTAACTGTATTTGATGCAAATATGCCTGTTTTGGTGACTGCTATGACACTGCCATGCTACTGCCATGCTACTGCCATGTATATTCGAATTGTTATTCATATGATGAGTATATAGATGATGATACTAGCATGTTAATGATTTGTCATGATTGATTTATATGCCTTATTGCGATTTGTATATTATGCATGAGGGTTAGTTTGTATAGTGATACAAACTGGTGAATAGATTATGTTGGACATGATCAGTTAACTGGGATATGATAAGTATGTATATGATACATGCTTCTGAAACTGTATAAGTTACAGTGGGGAAAAAGGCCAACAGATATGATCTGTAGTTCCGAAATTGATGATTTCTGAATAGGACTGGTCTTCGAAAATAAAAAAAATTCTGATTTCGACCCCGCCCTGGGGTTGCCGCCCCCGGACCCCCGCCCAGGGGTTGCCGCCCCCGGACCCCCGCATTATTTTTGTTGTGTACTTGAGCATGGTGCTGGTTATGGCCTTTGGACCCCTAGATTAATGGTTTTTGGTTTTGGTTTTATAAATACGACTTGCATGTCGTTTTCTTCATTCTTGTAATTGTTTAACCTAGAATGTAACTCAAGTTTTCTTATGTAAGTACATTAGTATAGGTTGTATTCAATTATTCCATGTAATGTACTTGAAGATTGAAGGATGATCCAAGAAGAGGAGCAAGCACCCATGGATACAAGAAGAATGAAGACATGTAATTGTATTTATATTTTACCACCATAGATTGACTTTGATCCTTTCATTAGCTCGAAATGATCACATAGGAAAGGGGCCATAACCAAGCACGTTTACATACTGCACTTTACATATTGATGTATGAATGTATGTGTAGAGTAGAAGATGCATGCTTTAATTAGATTAATGATGTATGCATGTATTAGATACGTCACCCATGCCATGCTTGTCATGCTAAACAAGATAAAATCTGTAACGATTTAAGATTTCAAAATTAATAAACGATCATGAGATTCTTGTGTTTATGAAATATGGATTTTTAAAACACGGAATTGAATATGGATTTTGATATCTATAATTGGGATTTTCTGACAAAAACGGATATGCGTATTCGTAAGGCTGATGGGTTTTAAGTGTGACCACTGGTATCCTCCATCTACCTGGGAAATGAACAATTTAAGATGTCAATTTGAAATATTTAGTTCAAGGAAAATTGAGGATCTCTTCATGATGTGATCATGATCGTCATAAATTTTATAAACCCCTTAACAAAATATTAAGTTTTAATCGGATGCTTTCCAATGAATGAACACTCATCGAATCCTAGATCGATTAGGGGAAAGACTGTCATGTTGGGTTCTGAGGCATAAAACGCAGCGGATAAACGTAAATATAACGAAAAATTTCGGAACCCTAACGCAGGATCATGTATAAGATTGGACGGATTATGGTGATAATCGAATCATACCTATTACGATCTTGAATGTCACGAACTCAACGGAGATCCTTGCTATCACGACTTGTGTCTTCCTCTCGAAAACACCTCTATGGTATCCACACGAGCACCTTCAAGAGCGTCTCACGATCTTGATTACGGAGTGGATGTACTAGCAAACCTTTGATAATTCGAATTGTCTTCCTGCCTCTTTGCTGCCTCTTCTAGGGTTTTTCTATCAAAAACGTGTTTGCCTCTTAACCCTACATTATCTATTTATAATGTTTGGTTAACAGGCCCATAGCAGCAAAACCTAACCCATGTAGGTCTAGGAAAATAATAAAACGAATTTTATTATTTAATTAATAACTAAGTCATACTTAATTATTATGGGCAGAAATACAATTCTAATTTGAATTTATATTATCTTAATTAATTAAGTCTCACTTAATTAATATAATAAAAATTCAAATAATTATCAATTAATTTAAATCTATAATTTAAATTAACTATTCCTCTAAGTGCTCTTTGCGTGTGACCCTATAGGCTATTATTTAATTGGCAATAATTTTATTCTCCAATAAAATTATAAACAATGAGCGGCATCTAGTAATACATCATTGCTACCCAATTAAACAATAATTAAATCGTGATTCGATAAAACCTTTCGTGATTAATGTTTCCGTGTAATATAATCCTTTTAACCATATATATTATAGATTAAACTCGAGGCATGTATTTAGTCATCCTCTTCAACATTTAATCCGGGTTTACTTGATCCATGAGTAGACTATGAAAACAAATCATTATTTGAGCACGACCATGCATTTTATAGTCTCACTCAATCAAGAGGCCAATAATATCTCTCCTAATTATAGGAGGGTTAAATCCTTTATCTATCATTCATATTTCTCATACGACTCATGATATACCCGATGTCCACTTTTATCATTACCCGGTCAAAGGTAACTTTTAATGTAGTCAAAGTATATTAATCCTCGTATAAAAATATAATGATCTCAAGTCAGAGGATCATTACACCATTATCACTGTGAGTCTTTCTTATGACTTTATTAAACATGAAGAATCTCACTGTGGGTCTGTCCAGTACCATGTACTCCTGCATGTACCTATGTATTGACTTTAGTATCCCCATACTTATAACCAATGAGATGTGGTTATCTGTCAAACAACATACTAGTCTATTTATGTATTATTATTGTCCTATAATAATAATACTCGACTAGGGACATTTAAGAATATGATATATTATATAATCTCAAGTTCAAGTCATGTACTAAACTATACAATATGTATCATGATTCTAAGGACATTTATTATGCTAACAAATATATCGCAATAATTAAAGTCATAATAAATATGTTTATTGAATAATCAATTGACATAAAGGTTTATCAAAATAAACATTGTATTGCCTCTAGGGCACCTACACCAACAATCTCCCACTTGCACTAGAGCCAATCACCCATGTATCTAATACCCATGGAACTAGTGTGACCATCGTGCTTCTTCTGCGATAAGCCTTTGGTCAGTGGGTCTGCAATGTTATCATTTGTGTGCACTTTACATATGTGTATGTCACCCCTTTCATTAATCACTAGAAAGAGTTATGGGATATACTTTCCAAATTAATAGTAAGGGCTATTGATTTGATAAAAATAGTAGGAGATATATTATGAATATATCATAATCATTTGAACATAATAAATAACTCAGACAATCTAATGTTTATTTTGTGCTTTTAACATTGTAGATACCAAGTAATGGCAAACAACACAAACACACTATCCGTACGATCAGTCCTTGAGAAGGATAAGCTGACAGGAGGAAACAACTTCCTAGACTGGCAGAGGAATTTGAGGATTGTCCTCAGGCAGGAGCGCAAGCTTCATGTCATTGATATTCCTCCGGCAGGTCCCCTTCCTGAGGGCGCTACTGTTGAGGAACGAGCGGCCTACACAAAGGATGAGAATGATGCAACTGATATTGCATGTCTTATGTTGGCAACTATGAGTGCCGAGCTTCGAAGACAGCATGTGCATATGGATGCATATACTATCTATGAGCACTTGCAAAGCATGTTTACAAGCCAAACTCGTCAAGAAAGGTTCAACATGAGTAAGTCACTTTTTAATTGCAAACAAGGGGCAAGTGAACTAGTTGGCCCACATGTTCTGAAGATGATTGGTTACATTGAGTATCTTGATACTTTGGGTTTCCCGATTATTCAGGAAATTGGTATTGACCTAATCATGAATTCTTTGAACAACAAATTCACCCAGTTTATCATAAACTACAACATGAATGAATTTGACAAAACACCTACTGAATTGTTGGCTATGTTGAGAACATATGAGACCAACATGAAGACGGCTGAACCTGCTCCCATACTGATGGTGGGCAATAAAGGTAAGGCCAAAGGGAAATGCAAGTGGAAGGGTAAGAAGAAGACAGGTTCTGATTCTACACCCCAGCCAAAGTCAGGTCCCAAACAGGCTTTAAAGCCTAAAGGTGGGGTCGCTAAGGGTGAATGTCACTACTGTAAGAAAACTGGTCACTGGAAGAGAAACTGTTCAGTTTACTTGGAGGATCTGAAGAAGAAGAGGGCTGAGCAAGCTTCTACTTCAGGTATATATGTTATAGAAGTCAATCTGTCTATTTCTACATCTTGGGTATTGGATACTGGATGTGCTTCTCACATTTGTATAAATGTGCAGGAAATGCAGAGAAGTAGGACATTGGCTAAAAGAGAAATGGACCTACGAGTTTCCAATGGAGCAAGAGTTGCTGCTTTAGCTGTAGGAACATATTATTTATCTTTGCCCTCTGGGCTAGTTTTAGAACTGGAAAATTGTTATTACGTGCCTGCGATTCGCAGAAACATTATGTCTGTTTCTTGTTTGGACAAGAAAGGTTTTTCGTTTACAATAAAGAACAACAGTTGCTCGTTTGTTTAATGGTTTATATGTTCTTGACTTAGATAATCCTGTCTGTAATATAGAAAATAAACGACTTAAAGTTAATGACTCAAATCAAACATACCTCTGGCATTGTCGTCTAGGCCATATAAATGAGAAACGCATATCCAAATTACATAAGGATGGATATTTGGATAAGTTTGATTTTGAATCATACCAAGAATGCGAATCTTGTTTGCTTGGTAAAATGACTAAAGCCCCTTTCACTGGTAAGGGTCAAAGGGCCACTGAACGTCTGAAGCTAATACATAGTGATGTATGTGGCCCAATGCGTGTGATGGCTAGAGGAGGCTACTACTACTTCATAACATTTACTGATGATTTCAGTAGATATGGACATGTATATCTTATGAAGAATAAATCCGATTCTTTTGAAAAGTTCAAAGAATACAAGGCTGAAGTAGAGAAGCAAATTGGCGGAGGCACAAGTATTAAAATCTTACGATTTGATCGTGGAGGAGAATACTTGAGCACAGAATTTAAAGATTATTTAAAGGAGTGTGGTATTGTATCACAACTCACTCCGCCAGGTACACCTCAATGGAATGGAGTTTCAGAGAGGAGAAATCGCACCTTGTTGGACATGGTGCGATCGATGATGAGTCATGCAGATCTTCCAATTAGTTTCTGGGGTTATGCTCTAGAAACAACAGCTTTCACACTTAACCGTGTTTCTACTAAGAAGGTTCAAAAGACTCCATATGAGATATGGGAGAAGAAACGGTCAGGCATGAGCTTTATGAAAGTTTGGGGATGCAAGGCGTTTGTGAAGCGTCAAGTATCTGACAAGCTTGGACCTAAATCTGAAGAGTGCAATTTTGTGGGATACCCTAGGGAAACAAAGGCGTACTATTTCTATTGTCCTTCTGAGCAGAAAGTGTTCATTGCTCGAGATGCTGTTTTCATGGAAAGAGATTTTATTTCCAAAAGAAACAGTGGGAGAACTATAGACCTCGATGAAGATCGAGAACCACAAAATAGTATTGAACCTGAAGTGGAACAAGAGCAGGATAATGATAATGCTCAACAAACACAGGTTGTTCGTAGAACTGGTAGAATTCGCCATGAGCCAGAGAGATATGGATTTCTCTTGACTCAATGTGGTGATTTGATGCTCATAGATGAAGATGAGCCTCTCACATACCAAGATGCTATGAACAGTCCAGACTCTAAGAGATGGCTAGAAGCCATGAAATCTGAGATGGATTCCATGTACGAAAACCGAGTATAGACTTTGGTTGATCCACCTGAAAGGTTAAAACCCATAGGGTGCAAATGGGTTTTCAAGAAGAATACTGACATGGATGGAAATATTCAGACCTATAAAGCAAGGCTGGTTGCAAAAGGTTTCAGACAAATTCATGGTATTGACTATGATGAGACTTTCTCACTAGTGGCTATGGTCAAGTCCATAAGGATTTTGCTTGCTATTGCAGCATTCCATGATTATGAAATCTGGCAAATGGATGTCAAAACAGCCTTCCTTAACGGAATCCTTAAAGAAGATGTGGATGTGTACATGACACAACCTGAAGGTTTTGTCGATCCAAGGAATGTTAGCAAGGTATGTAAATTGCGTCGATCCATTTATGGATTGAAGCAAGCCTCTTGGAGATGGAATATCCGTTTTGATGAAACAGTCAAAGAGTATGGCTTTGTTCAAAACGAAGATGAACCTTGTGTTTACAAGAAGATTAGTGGGAGCCATGTGGCATTCATAGTACTATATGTTTATGACATACTACTAATGGGGAATGACATACCTTCTCTCAAGGCTGTTAAGATTTGGTTAGGGAGCAATTTCTCTATGAAAGACTTAGGAGAAGCATCCTACATTCTAGGAATGAGGATCTATAGGGATAGATCTAGAAGGATGATCGGTCTAAGTCAGAGTACATACATCGATAAGGTTTTGCATCGTTTTGGTATGCAAAATACAAAAAGGGGATATGTCCCCGTGTCTCAAGGGATAACGATCTCTAAAGATCAGTGTCCGAAATCATTGGATGACAAGGACCGCATGAGTAAGGTTCCATATGCCTCAGCAATTGGATCCATCATGTATGCGATGATATGTACTCGCCCAGATGTTTCGTATGCTTTAAGCATGACGAGCAGATACCAATCTAATCCAGGTGAAGGTCACTGGACGGCTGTCAAGAATATTCTAAAGTACTTGAAAAGGACTAAAGATTCATTCTTGGTGTATGGAGGAGAGGAAAAACTGGTTGTAAAAGGTTACACCGATGCAAGTTTTCAAACAGACAGGATGATACTGTATCACAGTCTGGTTTTGTGTTTTGTCTAAACGGAGGTACTGTAAGTTGGAAGAGTTCAAAATAAGAAACAGTAGCTGATTCTACAATGGAGGATGAGTACATTGCAGCTTGTGAAGCGGCTAAGGAAGCTGTTTGGATTCAAAAATTCATTACTGATTTGGGAGTGGTTCCATCGATCGCAGATCCCATTGATCTATACTGCGATAATAATGGAGCTATTGCACAGGCTAAAGAACCTAGAGCTCACTCCCGAACCAAACATATAATCAGGAGATATCACCTCATTCGAGAGATTAATGAAAGGGGTGACATACACATATGTAAAGTGCACACAAATGATAACATTGCAGACCCACTGACCAAAGGCTTGTCGTAGACGAAGCACGATGGTCACACTAGTTCCATGAGTATTAGATACATGGGAGATTGGCTCTAGTGCAAGTGGGAGATTGTTAGTGTAGGTGCCCTAGAGGCAATACAATGTTTCTTTTAATAGACCTTTATGTCATTTGATTATTCAATAAACTTATTTATTATGACTTTAAATACTACGATATATTTGTTAGCATAATAAATGTCCTTAGAATCATGATACACATTGTATAGTTTAGTACATGACTTGAACTTGAGATTATATAATAGATCATATTCTTAAATGTCCCTAGTCGAGTATTATTATTATAGGACAATAATAATACATAAATAGACTAGTATGTTGTTTGACTGATAACCACATCTCATTGGTTATAAGTATGGGGATACTAAAGTCAACACATAGGTACATGCAGGAGTACATGGTACTGGACAGACCCACAGTGAGATTCTTCATGTTTAATAAAGTCATAAGAAAGACTCATAGTGATAATGGTGTAATGATCCTCTGACTTGAGATCATTATATTTCTATACGATGATTAATATACTTTGACTACATTAAAAGTTACCTTTGACCGGGTAATGATAAAAGTGGACATCGGGTATATCATGAGTCGTATGAGAAATATGAATGATAGATAAAGGATTTAACCCTCCTATAATTAGGAGAGATATTATTGGCCTCTTGATTGAGTGAGACTATAAAATGCATGTTCGTGCTCAAATAATGATTTGTTTTCATAGTCTACTCATGGATCAAGTAAACCCGGATTAAATGTTGAAGAGGATGACTAAATACATGCCTCGAGTTTAATCTATAATATATATATGGTTAAAGGGATTATATTACACGGAAACATTAATCACGAAAGGTTTTATCGAATCACGATTTAATTATTATTTAATTGGGTAGCAATGATGTATTACTAGATACCGCTCATTGTTTATAATTTTATTGGAGAATAAAATTATTGCTAATTAAATAATAGCCTATAGGGTCACACACATAGAGTACTTAAAGGAATAATTAATTTAAATTATAGATTTAAATTAATTGATGATTATTTAAATTTTATTATATTAATTAAGTGAGACTTAATTAATTGAAATAATAGAAATTCGAATTTGAATTCTGCCATTAATAATTAAGTGTGACTTAGTTATTAATTAAATAATAAAATTCGGTTTTATTATTTAATCCTAAACCTACATGGGTTAGGCTTTGCTGTTATGGGTTGCTATTATGGACCTATTAACCAACCATTATAAATAGATAATGTAGGGTTAATAAGGGTTAACGTTTTTGAGAAAAAATAACCCTAGAGGCAGCAGCTACACAGCAAGGCAGAGCAAGGCAGTTTCGAAATCATCAAAGGAGCTAGTACATCCATTCCGTAATCAAGATCGTGAGACGTTCTTGAAGGTGCTCGTGTGGATACCATAGAGGTGTTTTCAAGAAGAAGACACAAGTCGTGAAAACTAGGATCTCCGTTGAGTTCGTAGAAGTCAAGACCAAGAAAAGGTATTATTCCGTTTCACACAAATCAGTCCGAACTTATACATGATCCTGCGTTAGGGTTCCGAAATTTTTCGTTATATTTACGTTTAATCCGCTGCGTTTTATGCCTCAGAACCCAACAAAATCTTCATGCTTCCATTCTTCAAAAGATTCTTGACAGAATTCCACCACCCCCTTCAATTGATGATAACAAAAAGGGGGAGAATACAAAGAAGAAGGATGGTGATGGTGATGGCAAAGGCAGTGGGAGTGGTGACATTGGTGGTTCTGGTATGGATAAGACAAGTGGCATAGGTGGTTCTACACACAAAAGAGATAAAAGCAGAAGTAACAGGGACAATCAATCTTCAAAGAGATCTAGTCATCTAATTCTCCAAAAGATAATTTAGAACAGAAAAAGAAAGAATTCAAGAAGTTTGAGGATGATCTTGAAGCTAGGAGAATTTCTAGGGAGAAAGAAACTAAATCAATGATTGAGAGGGAAAAGAAAAGAATTGAAGATCTAAGTAGAAGCACTGAGTTAGTAACAGAGGCAGTAGAAAAAGGAGACTTGGATGAGTTCATTGCTCAAACAAGAAAAATAAATGAAGATGCACAAAAGGCTGCCAAGGTAAGCAACTCAGATGCTGAAGCCTTTTTGTCAGTTGATCAAGAAGCCCTTAAAGAGAAAAAAAAGGGAAAAGCCATAATGATTAAAGAAGAGAAGAAGAGAAAAGAGCCAGTTGGCCAGAAGCTTCTTCAAGGAGCCATTTCAACAGGATTGTCAGATGCTGAAAAGAGAGAAAAAGAAAATGAGGAGATAGCAAGGCAAATGGAATTGGAATGGAAAATGGAGGAACAATTAATAGACCAACCACTGAGGAAAAAGAGAAAAGTTTCAATGGCCAAGAAAAGGCCAGGGTCTACTCAAGAAAAAGTGGTTCAAGAAAACCTCCAGGGTCAACAAGAAGAAATCAAGGAGGAGGTCACAATTGAAGGATACAATTTGAAGGGAATACCAGTAATCAATGAAAAGGGATTAATTGGAGTAAGGACTCACCTTGCAACCTCTAACCATGAAGAATCAATGAGGTTGGAGTATGAAAATGGAGTAAAAATCCTTTACTCATTAAAGGTGATAATGAAGCAAAGCTACAATGTTTTAAAGACTATTCTTCCTTTACTCAACAGAAAGTACAAACTCAACATAACAATTGCTCAGGAAATTCAACAGCAAATTTCAAGGTTAAGGAGATCCAAGGCAGAAGCTGAACCTGATTCACCTCTGAAGCTATGGAAGTCACAGGTCAAAAAGGTAGTGTTGGAGCCAAAGTATGCTATGATTTTTACAGATATAGAGGGCAACACAAAGTTCTTTGATATCTGCAAATATCTGGACAAAATCACAGATGAAGAAATACACTATCTTATGAGGCAACTTGGAGAAATTGACAAGGATGAAGCAATCTTGAGAAGTTCTTTCATGAGGCAACTAAAGGAAAATGCAGAGAAGAGAAGGAAGAGGAAATAAGTAAATTATGAAGACATTGAAGCTGCTTGCAGGAGTTATCTATCAATATGGTACTTCCAAAACTAATGTGCCAATTAAATTTCTTGATTTTATCTAAATGTAAATTTTTAAGGATTTTTGTTATCATCAAATAGATTTATGCCTGTAAATAACACAGACACAAATAGGGGGAGATTGTTAGGAATCTACATGTGATTTTATGATAACATTAATCTTAGAATCATAGAAATTTAGTTTGATGTAACTGATCAATTGATATGAAAGCTATAAATATCAATTGATCAGGAAACCATTTATCAGTTGAAGTGTTTATATGAATCAACTGATAATTTGGATTGTAGCATAGGTGTACTTAGTCTATTTCAATCGATAAGGTGTAAATCAATTAATATTTTATTCAACAATTGATGTTGGAGTCGATTGATATAGATTATCAATTGATGTGTGAATTAAACTGTTAAATTATAATTATGTGAAGACAGGAAATTACACAAGTGAAGGATGATCAATTGATATTGAAGCATCGATGGATGAGGGATCAATCGAAGAAGCCAAGTCAAGCATTGAAGACCATCAACTGATGTGAAGACCCATCGATTGGTATATCGATTGATAACATCTATCAATCGATAAGCCATCTTTTATCAATCGAAGAAGAACATCAGTTGATGGATTAAAGGATGGATCAATTGATATGCTTCACAGCAAATTATCAATTGAGTGTGACAACACAGAAAGGATATATGTTGAAGATCCAGAGAACAAAAGCACACCTATGGAAGACAGTCTAGAATGACTGTGAAGACTCAATCAGAAGCTGTCTATTCAAACCTTTTTCAAAGATAGAAAAATGTAAAAAGAAAGGCAGGTAGAAACAATCCTAAAATAGGAATTGTAAAAGCACACTTGTGATATATAAACAAGTTTAGCAGCATTATTAGAAAACAGACAAGTTAGACAATATTTCTTAATCAACTGTTCCAGCTTGAGAGCACATTTTTGTAAGAACAGTTGATTTATTTTCTAATCTTGTAAAAACGCAGCTAGGTTTCTTTTAACCTAGGAACATTGAGCAAAAATATACACTGATGGAAAAACCAATCCATCAGTAATTTTAAATCTCTTTGTTCAGTTTATTTGTCAGTCTTAAATTGTTCTAACATATTTTCACTAATTCTCAAACATCAAGAACAAATATTAGAACAATTAAAAAGTTTTAATATTTGTATCCAACCCCCCCTCTACAAATATTCACATTGTTCTAGAGGAATAACAGTTCTATTTTTCCTCTCAACAACTCCATTTTGTTGGGGAGTTCTTGGAGCAGAGAAGTGATGAGTGACACATTTTTCCTCACAAAATTCTGTCATTGTTGCATTCTTAAATTCAGTACTATTATCACTTCTTATCTTTTTAACCTTCCATTCAGTACCATTATCAACGTTTTTCACATGATTGATAACAATTTCACTTGTCTCGTCCTTGGAATGTAAGAAATATTGTTGGTCCCTGATATTGTAGAAGGGGGGTTGAATACAATATTTGAATTTATCGCGGAATTTTAGATTTAAAAATATTATTTTAATTAATCATGAAATATATATTTTAATGAAATACTATTCGAGTAGAAGATATAATTTTAAACTTGAAAAGTAGTATAAAATTAATATGATTAAAAGTGTATATAATTGATAAAGTGTTCTAGAACGATTTCGACATGAATTGTTCGGGTTTAACAATTATATTTCAAATTTGCACAGAAATCTATGAATATTACAATGAATACAAATTTCTGAATTTGAATGTTTTTCAATCTTGAAATAATGAAGCCATTCCCCTCATATTTATAGAGGTTGAAGCTAACAAGACTTTTGAATAAAACTTATTTAAAAAAGCCTTAAATGTAATTTAAACCCTGTGTTATTAACAATATACAATCTAAACCCTCTTTTAATATATTTAGTAAATTTAACCCTGCGTCTTTTAACTATTTACAATTGAAACATTTTTTAAAATAATTAGTAAATTTAACCCTATGTTTTTTAGATATGTAAAACTGAAACTTTTTTTAAAATAAATAGTAAATTTAACCTTGACTTTTTTAATTTTGAAATAAAATAAATCTTACGACAAAATTTTGAATAAATATTCATCAAATGCACTATTGTCAATTTTTTTTGTATAAATATTATCTAAGCATAATAGATATTTGCAATTATTAGGGTGTTTTCTTATAAAATGGATATTTAGTTGTCATTTTCTATATTAATATATCTATATGTATAATATATTATATATGTTCAATAAAATTTTAATATGTGTTTATATTATTCGATCTTTCCATCACACTTCCCGCTCAATATATTCATGAATGTTCATCACCGAATTTAATTTATTTTTAAAAATAATCTTCGGTGAATATATTCTCGAAAATACTTTCTCGATATAAAATTTATTTTATTCCGAAATTAAAAAGTCAATGTTAAATTTAATAAATATTTTAAAATGTAGGGTTAAATTTACTATTTATTTTAAAAAAAGGTTTCAATTGTACATAGTTCAAAAATATAAGGTTAAATTTACTAATTATTTAAAAAAAGGTTTCAATTATAAATAGTTAAAAAACATAGGGTTAAATTTACTAAATATATTAAAAGAGGGTTTAGATTGTATATTGTTAATAATACATGGTTTAAATTGTAAATAAGCCAAAAATCAAAAAGACTTTATAAAATAGCCTTCAAGACATTTTAAATAAGCTGGGCAAGACTTTTTCTGCTCAGTAAGACTTTTCGAAACTCGGTAGGACTTTTGAAATGGTCGGTAAGACTTTTGAAAAGTCTTATTGAAAATTCAGTAAGACTTTGAATTAAAGTCTTTAAGAAATATTTCGGTAAGACTTTTAATAAAAAGTCTTTAAGAAATATTTCGGTAAGACTTTCTGTAAAGTCTTAAGAAAATTCAGTAAGACTTTTGAAAGTCTTGTTGATCAGATTCGGTAAGACTTTCTATTAATGTGCAACAAGACTTTCTTTAATTAAAAAATAAAATACTCTTTTAAGTTAATTAATTCCACCAATTTTTAATTAAATAATTTATAAATTAAATTAATTCAAGGTGAATTAATTTAAGTAGATAAACTAAATAATTAATTAACTTTTGATAGTAGAATTAATTTAGTTTCTTCACTACACAACCACTGTATATTTGACTTGAATCTTCCTGTCTTCACTGTCTTATGTCTGAAAATCACTTGAGCTTAGGTGAAAAATATTTATTAATTTAGTTAACACACAAATGTACTGTTTGATTCATTTGTGTCATACTAAATAAATATTCTTCATCTTTTAACTTCAAAAGCTGTGATCTTCTGTCTTGTTCTTGCTTCTAGCTTTGTCTTCAATAATTTCTTTTCTTGGAATCTTTTTGTAGTAGCCACTTGGAATCTTCTGAACTCTTCTGAAATACTACTTCTTTATTTTTTGCCGACGCTTGAACATATTAATGAACTTCTTCCGGTAAAAAGTAATAACCTCATAAAAATAATTCTGATAATCAGATTCTTTGTGTCTAATTTACTTTCTTTGTCTTGATTAATGTTATCATATTTATTATTTACTTCGATTTCTTATCTGAGTTGAGTTGTCATCTAATTATTACAAATAAGCCTAGTCATATGCCTTTCAATCTCCCCTATATGTTGTTAAACATTTAACACACAAATTTCTAGAGGTTAACTCATCTAACAACTAAGAATGTAATACGACATGTAAAAAAATGTAAATAGTAAAAAGTTATGGATTTATATTTAACAATTTTTCCAGATTCATATTTTGAAAGATAAATACATGATAGATGTTCCTCTAGACTGAATAAATATTACATTGTTTTTGTATTGACCTATCTAAGTCTTCAGTCTTCAGTGGTGTCAACTTCACCTTCTTCTAGGTTTGAACCTTTATGCACGGGTGTCCTTCGTACCTCTTCAGATTCTGATTGTTCTGTTGTAGTGGATTCTCCATACAACCTTATCTATTCAATCTTTCCTAACTGAAACATTACTTCCTCATCAACAGGATCTACTGCTTCTTCTTCTACATTAAATGGTTGAGTTGAAAATATCTTCTTCATTTGCCTTATTTAAGATGGAATCTTTTTAGATAAACGGTAGCTTCTGATCTTCTGTGCAACATCTAGCTTGGCTTAGGATCTGAACCCTTTAGACCTGAACATCTTCTTAACTTCAATCATATATTTGACTATATAGCCCTTCAATGAATCATCATATAGTTTCATGATTTGATCAAACTTGTAAGAGTAAAATCTTACCTCATGAGGATCATATATTATTTGAAGACTAACAACTCTTGCGAAGTCTTTGAATCTGTCTCTGAGAAGCTCATTTTCTTCTGAACTCCTTTTCACTTTGTTGAACAGGGTCCATACCACTGATAGAGATCTTTGTCTGAACAACTCTAATGAGATTCTGAATGTGCCATTCCTATTTGTGTAGACTAAGATCTGCCAATTGTCTAGAATGTGATCAACTATCACAGTGATATATTCAATTTCTTCTTTCTGAGCCTTCATGAAATTATCTAGGATGTCATTTGAATTTTCCAAACGTTCAATCAATGACTGTAACTTATAGTCTTCAAATGGTCATTTCTGAAGTTTTTTCATGATTTCTCTAGCAGTGAACCATTTCTTCCCTATCTTCAACTGCACATTTTTCTTCTTCTCTCTAACTGTATTAGCCCATAGATTCTACTTCTCTAAGCTTGCTTCTCTTTCAACCTGTGTTCTTTCCTTGACTAGAGCTTTCAGTTTCTCAGTTTTAGCATGGCTTACCTTGATGTCTTCTTTTAACTTCCTCATGGAATCTTCATAGGCAAGATCAAACTCTTTTTCTTTAGAAAACAAAAATTCATCATCAAATGTATCTTCTTCCTCAGCTCTGCAGTAGTCAGGATTGAATGTTTCATTATGAGCATTGTCATCAATGAATTATTCTTCAGGATAGTACTTTTCTTCTGGAACATTAGATTCAAACTGATCTTCAGATTATAGCTTGGCTTTGTCTTTATCTCTGGAAGCCCCTTCTTTTTCAGCTCCAATTTCACTTACTTTCTTTTTCTTTCCCCCCCCTTAGTTGAGGGATCCTCTATAGGCTTTGAAGTTTCTAAATATTTAACTAATTTTGCCACGGTCTCGTAGACCTGCTTCATTCAGATGAATCATTCCTTTATCAAGTTTATTGAATCTCTTGGTTGAGATCTCTTCATTTTCAACGATTCTCTATGTCAAGCTCCTTTCCACCATCAATTCTTTTATTTATATTAGAAATATCCTTCATATCTTCAGCAATTGAACTTTGTACATTTTGGATATCTTGTGTTTTGAGGAGAATAGTTGACTTGACATTTTCAACATCTTTCCGCACGATTGTCAATTGTTCTGTTACAGAGGCAGACTTGGATTCTGCTTGTGCTTTTTCCTTTTCTAACTCAGCCTAAACGACCTGTATTTATCTCTGGAGATCTTCTATTTTTTACAATAGTCCACTGTCTGTGTGCACTCACAACGTTTGCACTCTTGTTTATTTGACTATCACTATGTGCATGTATTTCACTCGGTGTTTGCCTCACTTCACTCGTGTTAAGCTCATTTTTAGATCCCGATGTTGTACATGTATATACAACTATAATTTTTGAAGAGTTGAAATGCTCTTCTGATGCCTGTGAAAGCATGTCCTCAACAAGTTTAACTTGAAGTGGCTCTGCTACTGACGTAGCCACTCCATGAATGGTGTCTCAACTCCCTCTAAAAAGTGGTTGCCTCTCAAATCCACTAGTGGATAAGAGAATTCCTTTGTAGGAACTGAATGTAAGAAATCCAAGGGGGTCACCACCTTAGACAATGTAGTGAGTGGCTCGTTAGAGTATGTGGTGCCCTTCAATACCTGTAAAGGTAACTGATGCTGCACTGCATCAAAAATGTCTAGGTCCAGTGTAAATGTGGCATTCGACAATTTTGTTTCAAAAACATTTTTCTCTTCATTAGTTGTGCCCTCATCTAATTTTATTTCTAGTATGAGCGATAGTAGTGTGCTTGACTCTTCACAGGATGTCGCGGCTGGACGACTAATTTCAATAGATCCACCTGGTTGATCAAGTGTATCCAGAGACTGTTGTATTGCTATTTCAAAATCCATATCCCAATGAGAGGATAAGGATGGGTCTGTAGTTGTCTTAGGTTCATTTCTTAATCTTTTTTATGGTGGAGACAGAACTGTGGGTTCACTCATTATGATACATCTACCTCTTATTTTTCTTAGAGATTTCTTCCTTTTTTTGATTAGACTCAGTGAGGTTGAAGAAACTGATTGGGATCTTATCTCAGTTTGGGATTGAACCTGTGTGTTGTTAGGTTCATAGTTGAAGTCCTAAAGTGTAAGACCACAATCATAGTCTGCCTCCTACATATTTAAAGGTGCACTAAATATATTTATAGGTAGGAAATTAGAAGTTAGGTGAAAGGCAGAGTGTCTAAACTTGTAACACTGTAACTAATGTAACTCAACTAAAGAAAAGATACTTAACCGAAAGACAATCAAGAACAAGAAGTCACAAAGAAATCAATACAAATTGAAGACAAGGTAATTGATACAATTTAACATGGTTAATTATGATCAGTCAAAGAGGAAATCACTGGAAGAAGTTCAAGTCAAAGTTGTTCATGCCTCAGTGATTTGTAACTTAAAGAATCAAGATCATAACAATCAGTATCAATAAGACTAATTGATTTCAAGAGAAGAAGCAGGAAAGCGACAATTGGAAAGCCACATTACTAACTGAATATGGTAATCTATTCAGAAGCAAGAACCCTATCAAGACTAGTCACTTATGAACCAGACCATTGCATCAAGTGTCAGCGCATTGATAACAAGTTTATGTCAGTAGTAGAGATCCATGTTCAAGAGCTTGTTGAAGAATATAGAAGACAAGAAGAAATCACAAGTTCAAGATGTTGCGGTGAAGTTTCTAGTTAAAGCCCAAAATTTCTCTAAGTACTTACTGGGGAACCTATGTAGAAATTTCTATCTAGAAATTCTAGATAAGTTTATACTTAGAGCCAAGTAGAAATTCTGGAAGTGGAATATTTTCTAAGTACACAAGAATGAAGCTATCTCGAAATTCCTATGTAGAAGTTCTACTTAAATATTCGAGATAGAGTGTAAGTAGAAAATTCCTATGTATAAGTTCTACTTAAATGTTCGAGATGGTAAGTAGAAATTCTTATGTAGAAATTCTACATAGATGACAGTTTCAACATGACACATGGCATCATCTGGTTGGCCGATTTCCAAGCTTTTAAGGCAAGATAAGATTTACGTGGACAACATTGGGCCACTTATATCTTATCTTTTGAAGACTACAAGCCATAGATTACATGTAGTATAAATAGAAGTACTTGTGTAACTTTTCAAAGAGAGCAATATTTAAGAAAAACACTTGTAAAAGAGAGAGAGAGTATTCATATAGCTTAGTATCATTTACTACCATCTTTACTTCTGTTGTACTATTGTAATGAATGTTGTAGCAACCCTTTCAATTTATATATAAGACATATATTCCGTGAATCATTGTGTTCATTTATTACATAGTATTTATTGCTTCATAAAGTTAAAAAGTTGTATTCACCCCCCCCCCCTCTACAACATATTTGGACTTAACAATTGGTATCAGAGCTATTTGTTTAACATACAAAACATAGATCCTTGTGTTTGGTAGAAGATTTGTGAGTTTTCATTTCTAGATCTACTTTTCAAGCTTTTCTTGAAAAGTGTGCTTTAATTCGTTTATCAGTGAAAACTCATCCTAAAAATTATTTAAATACTCCAGGTGTGATTATTTAGCTTGGGTGCATTTTAAATAATTTTTGTGTATTATTCTGGGTACTTTGATTCTTGGTGTTCTTCAAGAAGTCATCACTGTTCTTGATAAAGAAGACAAACCCAGCAACTTTTGATTCCCTTTTTCAAAAGACAAAAAGTGAAAAAGGTGTTATTGGCTTTTGATTGGACAATTTTTTCACTGCACAAAAAGATATTAAAGATTACTATCTACCTGTCACGTGGGTGTTAGGTGATTTAGGTGAGAAAAGACACAAAAGTCAAAAAGTGTGAAAATAATATTGTTTATTCAATATTGTAAGTGACATGCAACAAATTTTCTCTAAGGATAAAAAGTTCTACATAGAATTTCTACTTGAGATTTTCTACTTAGAAATTTCGACTTTAGCAAAATCTCTACTTAGTGAAAATTTCGACATGGACTGAATTTCGACTTAGTGAGAATTTCTACTTGACAGATTTTCTACTTGGTGAAATTTTGACTTAGGCAAAAGTTCTACATAGATTTTCTACATAGCCTAGACTTGAGTACTTAGAAATTTTTGTTGACCAGGATTTGAACTTTGATTTATTCTGAGATAATTCGATTTTCTTTTAATTACTAATCAAGTAATAAGAAAAGTTTATTATCTCTACTTTAAATGTACATTAAGATGACACCTAAAAATCATTTCAAAATTCCAATGTTCGACCGAGATCACTATGAAGAATGGGTGTTGAGAATGAAACTTTACCTTGAGTCCGTCAATCCTGAATATCTGGAAGTCCTTGACAAGGGTAAATTTGTACCAATGGTTGTTGTTCCTGATCATATGGAAGGAGATGTGATTGTTCCATAACGGTCTGAGCCTAAGAAGGCAGCGGACTTTTCAGATGCTGATAAGGAGCAAATAGGTTTCGATACATCCGTTCGACAAACATTGATAGAATCCCTAGATCATGAGATGTTTAATGTAGTCAAAGGACTAACTACAGCGAAGAAGATTTGGGATAAAATAGAGGTCGTCATGGAAGGTACCGCTGAGGTCAGAAGCAACAAAACACTTATACTCAAGATGGAGTATGACACCTTTAGAATAAAAAAAGGAGAAAGCATAAAAGATGTCTATCTAAGATTCAATTAGTGTTGGATTTGAATCTGAGATGTGTAACTCTCCCCGTGGTTGAGGTCAACACGAGATATCTAAGGAACCAGCCAAAGAGCATTAAACATAGAGTCTACGCTGTTAGAGAAACCAGAGATTTGCATACAACTTCTCTGGAAGAATATTATGGAATTTTAAAGACCTATGAGCTGGAGACCCTTCAAGATCAAGCATGGGATAATGATTCAAGAGGAAAGGAAGCTGCATCAGGATTAATTGCTGATGAGGAAAAGTCTAAAAATGCAATTATTGCAGAAAAACCTAGATCATCACCTGCACCACATCAAGTTAAAAATGATGATGAGTGCACGTCAAATAGTGATGATGACTACTTCACCCAAGAAGAGCTGGACAACATGGATGATAGTGTCGTGGCATACATGGCAAGGAAGTTCAGCAACATAAGATTCAGAAAGAGTAACCGACCATAAAGAAAATCTTCATCTTACTATCGGGTTACTAAGGGTGGTGGTAGTTCTCAAGGTTATAAAGGGAAAAGCAAGTATGAAGCCCTGGTGAAGGAAAGACATGGAAAGAGAGCTTTAGTTGTAATAGAAGGCAGAGCTTGGGATGATTCAGATGAGGAAGAAGTTACCCATGCAGCAAACTTTGCCCTCATGGCTGAGACATCAAATGAACCAGAGGTACCAGTTCTAACCCTTAAAGAAGAAATGTCTATTGATGATTATAAGGTGCAGAACGGGGCTCTTAGCGAAGAGATCTATATGTTGTGCAAAAGCCTAAATACTTTTCAAAAAAAACAGAAAACACTTGTTGCCAAATGCAGAATGCTTGAGGCAAAAATAGAAGAATTAGAGGCTACTTGCACTATAGATACTTCCCTAAGAGACTCTATTAAATCTTTGGAACACAAGCTCAACCTTAAAGATGAAATAGAAGCATGTCTTAGGAATAAACTAGCTGAGTTATAAACTAAATGCGAAGCTTATAAACTAGCATCTAGTAAAGTGAATGTTGATAGTGACACATTTAAAAGGATAACTGGAGTCGGTGTAGGACTTGACTATTCTAACTTATCTAAGAAAGAAGGAAAAAGACCTGTAGACACTAGTTCCAGTGAAATTAATAAGGAAATACCTACAATTCTTAAATCTGCTGTCAAACCTATCTTTAAACACTTCGTTCCTCGTGAAGAAGGAGAGACTGAATTGTTAGTTAGATATGAGATTGAAATGGAAGATCGGAAGAAAGAACAACCTATAATTCCTACTAAATCAGTTAAAATCAATTCCCCTAGAGATGAGTCTAGACCAGGATTAGGAGCTAAGGCTGTTAAAAAACAGAGTAAAAAGGAAAAAGGCTTAAAAGAGGTTAAGGCAGAACGAATAAAGAAAGCATGTTATCACTGTAAATCAACTGAACATCTTTCTTATGCATATAAATCTAACATGAATATTCCTGTTGCACATGCCATGTCTGTACCACACACAATGAATAACATGCATCAGAATCATGCACAATGTGGTCAGCCAAATTGTATGCCATGCACTTTTAACGTCATGCAAAAGTTTGTGAACTTGATGAATGCAACTAGCCAATCATGTCTAAATTCTTCTGCTAGTTCTAATGTCAAAAAGAAGCATGTAAGAGCTAAGACTGTTAGTCCTCCTAAAGTTAGGAGTGACAAGCCTTATCCTAAGACTGAAAAATCTGTCAAGTCTGAAAAAGGAAGAAACAAAGTCGAAAGCTCTAGTAATGTTAAAAAGGGTGCATCTCCTGTTGTTAAATCTGATAATTCTCGATCTTATAGAAAAACCGGGCCCAATGAATCTTGGGTTCCGAAGAACGCCTAATCAATCTGTTATTGCAGGGCATCAAGCAGAAAAGAAATAAAGTTATATGGGTGCTAGATAGTGGAGCATCAAGGCATATGACAGGAAACAAGTCCCTACTTACAGAATTGGTTATGAAGGCTGGCCCTTATGTCACCTTTGGAGATGACATCATAGGTGTGACAAAGGGATATGGCAAATTGAAAACTGGTAATGTCATCATTGAAGATATTTCCTATGTTGAGGAATTGAGACACAATCTATTAAGTATCAGTCAATTTTGTGACAAAGGATACGAAATTGTATTCAATAAGAAAGGTGTATCAATCACTCACATTAAGGAAGGTTCGTTGGCTTTAAGAGGAGTTCGAAAGGCAGATCTTTTTATCGCTGATATGGATTCGGCAAACCAGAATAAAGTCACATGTTTCTACAGTAAAGCTTCAGATGATGAAAGCTGGTTATGGCATAAAAAGCTATCTCACATAAACTTCAAAATGATGAATGCTCTCGCTAAACGAGAATTGGTGAAAGATCTACCTCCAATGGAGTTTTCTCCTAAAGGACTCTGCGAAGCCTGTGAAATGAGAAAGTCAAAGCAAACATCACATAAGTCTAAAGAAATTTCTAGTATCACTGAGCATCTACAACTTCTACATATGGATTTATTTGGCCCAGTGAATGTCCTATCTTTATCTAGGAAAAGATATGCATTAGTAATCGTGGATGACTTCTCCAAATATACAAGGGTATTGTTCGCTATGACAAAAGACGAAGTACCTTTCCAAATCATTGATCACATCACTGAAATTAAGAATGTTTCAACACTCACTGTGAAGACGATTAGATCAGACAACGACACTGAATTTAAAAATGCAACACTGAATGATTTCTGCGTTTCTAAAGGAATACGTCGTCAGTACTCTGCCCCGAGAACTCCACAGCAAAATGGAGTAGTTGAAAGGAAGAACATGACATTGGTTGAAGCAGCAAGAACTTTGTTGTATGAATCAAAACTTCCTCTATACTTTTGGGTCGAAGAAGTGAGTACAGTGTGTTACACTCAGAATAGAACCTTGATTATAAAAGATAATGAAAAGACACCATGTGAACTAATGAATAACAGAAGACCAACAATCAAATACTTTCATGTCTTTGGAGCTAAATGCTATGTACTTATAGACGATGAAAATCTAGGCAAGTTTGAAGCAAAAGCACGTGAAGGGATATTTATGGGTTATTCTACAGATGTAGTGGCAGCTTATCGGGTATTCTTAGTGAATGATCAAAAAAGTGATTGAGAGCTATAATGTCAGATTCGACGATACCAAACTCCCATCAATTTCTAAAGATAATTGTGAACCTGAGTCCCTAAAATTTCAGAATCTGGACTTGGATGAAGTTGAGGATGAACCTGAGTTGGTTGTTACAACAAATATACCAAGTGTTCGAGAAGAAATACCTGAGTCTAATGAAAGATCAGAAGAAACTTCTTCAGCACAGTCCGGCAACAACTCAGAGGGAGTAAATAGCAGCTCAAGGACAAGTGCTCAATACTCAAGAAGAGATGACACTAGTTCTGCAGGAGCTGGTACTAACTCAGGGGGAGATAGTAGAAATAACACAAGTAGTCAACACAACAATTCAGAAAGTCAAACTGAATCATCAAGACATTTACCAAAAGAACGGGAATGGAGTAGAGACCATCTGTTTGAATTAATCATTGATGATCCAGATGCCGGTGTGTCTACTAGAAGAATTACCAGAGCTGACATAGCTAATATCTTCTTTTACTCTGGGTTCTTGTCCAAACTTGAACCTAAAGAAATAGAAGAAGTCTTGGTGATGCTGATTGGGTAAGTGCAATGCAAGAGGAGCTCAATCAGTTTGAAAGGCAGAAAGTTTGGAAACTGGTACCCCGACCAAAGAACAGATCTATAATTGGAACTAAGTGGGTATTCAGAAATAAACTGGATGAAGACGGACTTGTAACACGAAACAAGGCTCGTTTGGTAGCGAAGGGTTATTCTAAAAAAGAAGGTATTGATTATGATGAGACCTACGCTCCAGTTGTAAGACTTGAGGCAGTCAGGATGTTCTTGGCCTTTGCAGCACACAAGAACTTCAAGGTTTTTCAGATGGATGTGAAAAGTTCCTTCCTGAATGGAGAGCTAGAAGAAGAAGTATATCTGGAACAGCCACCTGGCTTTATTGATCTAGAACTTGTAGATTTTGTGTACTTTCTCTTCAAAGCTGTCTATGGCCTCAGGCAATCCCCAAGATGATGGTATGAAACCCTATCCTTGTTCTTAATTGAAAGTGGTTTTACTAGGGGAGTAATTGATAAAACATTGTTCTATAAAAATGTAAAGGGTGATTTAATACTTGTTCAAGTCTATGCGGAGGATATTATTTTTGGGTCATCTAATGAGCGCTTGTGCGAGAAATTTGCCAAGTTAATGCAGGATAAGTATGAGATGAGCATGATGAGGGAGCTGTCATTCTTCCTTGGATTACAGATCAGTCAGAGAAAAGAAGGAATCTTTATTTGTCAGTCCAAGTACATCAAAGATTTACTCAAGAAGTACAATCTAGAAGATGTGTCAGCAGCTAAAACTCCCATGGCAATTGCCACGAAGCTTGATGAAGACAAATCAGGTAAACCAGTAGACATCACAAGCTATCGAGGTATGATTGGCTCACTTCTTTATTTAACTGCAAGTAGGCCCGATATAATGTTCGCAACTTGTTTGTGTGCAAGGTTCCAAACGGATCCTAGAGAGTCACATCTCATAGCTGTCAAACGAATCTTTAGGTATCTCAAGGGAACATCAAATCTAGGGATTTGGTACCCAAGAGATACAGGTTTTAATCTAATAGGCTATTCGGATTCAGACTATGCAGGTTGCAGGATTGATAGGAAAAGCACATCTGGTGCCTGTCAATTCCTAGGAAGAAGATTGGTGTCCTGGCAAAGTAAAAAGCAACATACAGTATCTACTTCTACTGCTGAAACTGAGTACATCGCTGCTGGAAGCTGTGTAGCTCAAATACTGTGGATGAGGAACCAATTGAAAGATTATGGCTTAGAGCACAAGAAGATTCTTATCATGTGTGACAACACTAGTGCCATTGCCATGGCCAACAATCCTGTGGATCACTCCAAAACCAAGCACATAGATATAAGATATCACTTCATAAGAGAACATGTTGAGGAGGGGACTGTGGAGTTACATTTTGTACCCATAATACAACAAATTGCAGATATATTCACTAAACATCTTGATGAAGTCACATTCAATAGGTTGGTTGGTGAATTGGGGATGCTTAACACAAGTTAGTAAATCTTCTTATCTATAAAATCCCAGTTTTGATCAAGTACATATGTTTTTCTTCTTTTAATTTGCCTATTTTAATTGTGCCTAGTTGAAAACATATGTAAATAATCTAGAAAATTGCTAAAAATATCACTTCTGCATGCTATTTAATCATTATAGACTTAGACTTTAAAATATTTCATTAATGATTATTATATGTGTATGTTGTGTTATTTTTCATGAATTCATTGTGCATTGAGTGAAATTATTTGTAAAAACTTTGAATTTATGCTCATTTAATTGCATGAACATAAGGGCAGTTAAATTCATGCTTCTCTAAATTTTACATGATTTTTTTTGGATGAATTTCTCTATGTTTTTCATGTAATTTTATGATAATAAGGCCTTAGAATTATCAAGGAATGTTTTTAGTATTGGTTATGATTAAAAATCCTTAAATTGGTATTTATTTTAATTTGGCAAAATTTAATTATTGTTTTTCATGAAAAATTGCCAAATTTTACTAAGTATCTTCAAAATTTTGAGATATGTTCTATCTCGAAACTCATCTCGAAATTCGACTTGAAAGAAGAATTTGAGGCTTCCAGGAGTGAAGTTTTGAAAATTATATGTCTGGGAAGAAATTCGACTTCATGTTCGACTTAGGTTCTATCTCGAACATTATCTCAAATATCAACTTCATGTTCGACTTAGGTTCTATCTCGAACATTATCTCGAATATCGACTTGATGTTCGACTTAGGTTCTATCTCGAACATTATCTCGAATATCAACTTAATATTCGAGATAGTTTTCCCTGGTGGGACTTAGAATATGTTTAAGGGTTCAGGAAATTTCGAGATAGTCTCTATCTCGAACCTTATCTCGAATATCGACTTGATGTTCGAGATAGGTTTTCCTTGAGGGTTTTGACTGTTTAAATTGTTTGACTAAACTTCGAGTTAGCACCTATGTCGAAACTCAAGTCGAAGTTCGACTTGATGTTCGACATAGTGTTCGACTTAGATTACCCTGTACGTACTTAAGTTTTTTATTATTTTCACAAGGGTATTTTTGTCATTTCCCAATAATGCCTATATATACATAGCTAACCCGATTTTATTTTCACTTTTACCCATTGTTTAAAACCTAATTTTTACAGCCCCCACCCTCCCTCCCAGGCGATTTCTTCTTCACAGCGATTTCTGTGTTAATATTCATACATACCACGAACTACTGTCAAAAATGTGACTAAATCTATTGTTTGCATCTCTGATCACTGTGTGTTTCTGTGTTCTGCATCGTGTCTGTTTATCTTCAATCTCAATATATACACACGCCTATACACACACTTTCTCACATACGTATTGTCATTGCAGTTACATAGTTTGTTTGGTATTGCTGTGTTTGATTTCGTATCATTGATTTAAATTCCGTAGTTTATTTTCCAGTTACGACTCTGTGTCTTCTCTACTCATTAAAAGGAATTGATCTTCCATTGTTTTGTTATTTTTTTTCTCTGCTTTAATTGTGTGCATTATATATATATATATATATATACAAAAATCCAATTAATTCACGAAAAAAAATTTACAAACAAAATGTCTCACCAATTTTCACTTGCTAAAAATAACTTTTATAATATTTCTACGGAAATTGGTGATCAACTCCCGTGATTCAAGTTCTAGGTACGGTTTCTCAATTTGTACTCCAAAGCTGGTACTGCCTTCACTGCAAAACCAACACTGGTTCATGATGCTTTGCAGCAATTATGGACCAGTACGGTTACTTATGGGAGAAAATTGACCCCCTATGATTTTAAGTTTACCTTAGAAGGTCAAGAATATGAGGTTATAGAGGCAGTTTTTAATAGAGTTCTTGGTTTTCCAGTAAAGGATTCTTATGACCCTGTACCTACAACGGTCGAGCGCCTACAGTTTTTTGAGGAAATTGGATGTTATCCTCCCACCGGTAAAATATCCACTTCCACTATTCAAAAAAAAAATTTTCATGTGGAATGGAATTACTTTTTCGAAGCTATCACAAGATGTTTTCGTGCACGCGAAAGAGATTTTCATCAAATTCCTATTCCCATGCAAATCTTTGGTATTTCCCTAGCCCGTGAACTCAACATCAATTATGGAAGGATCATTCTTTCTGAAATTATGGCCATGATGGGATCACCTGATACCAGGGACATTGCAACCACTGATGTTGTCTGCTGGTATCCCCGTTTCTTACAAATGCTAATTAATCATCTTGTATCATCTAATGCTTTATCAGTTAGGCATACATTTGTTAGGAGTCCAACCTCTGCATCTCTCGGTATGGGAACTAAGTCACTAACAAAAATTGCTAACCAGGATAAGCATCAGGGTAAACCTATGTCTATTCCTGAGAATATTCAAGTGTGGCTTTCTTATGATGCAGGTGTCACTACTCTGGCGGGGACTTCACAACTATCATCACATGCTCAGAATCCATCTGCTCATACTGACGCATTCCAAGGGATTTCTGATCAGCAACTTGATGATGACGAAGAAGAGGGTCATTCTCTCAGTCAGTACTCTACTGGGCAAAGGGAGCATCAACCGTCTCCTAGGTCACCTCCTGCTGAATCTAACCCCTTTGCTGAACAAGGTAATGAAGGAGGTAATTTCTTTGAACATGAGGCACCCTCTGTTCACATTACCAATACTTCCTCTTCATCTAATTCTGATTCCGTGGCCCAAGATTTTGCTAACCCGCAGGATCTATCCCAGGGTGATAGCCAAATTTCTGAGTCTCATTCCTTGACTTCTTCACTTTCACCCTTGTTGACGGGAGTTAAAAGGCCGGCACCTGTAGCATTAGGTGAGAGTTCTGATGAGAGTAACCCTGAAGTGCAGACCCTAATACGGAATCGAGCCAAAATTTCTCAAGCTGCTACTTCACAAGCCCAGTCCAAACCTAGTGTGTCAATCACAACCACTCCACCTCACGTGAGTGGTTCTTCCCTTGCACATTCTACACCTAGGACTTTTGGTGAGGATTTTGTGCCTTCTGAGGAGCCTGTTGCTTCATCTAGGCCGGAAGTTTTGTTTGCTTCCAAAGTACCTTCATCGGTACGTACTGATGCTGCAAAGATGATCGGTTCAGATGTTGTACATGAACACTTTGCAGCCTCTCAGCCTGAGATTCCACCTCAGGAACAGACATAATCTTTAGATCCCATAATTGCTCTTAACTTTTCTTATCCAGTTTCTGCAGGTACTGCTTTTAATCTTGGTGATATTGTTGAAGATATACACGAGCGTGAGACAGGGAGTGTGTGTGCGTGTTTAGGGAGTGATGGACCTTCATTTTTAAGGCCCGAAACTAAGCGACAAACACTGACAGAACGATTTTTAGAGCGAGAACACCTAAGCCAAACACCGTCCCTTATTCTTGAAAATCTTGATACTCGTATGACAGCAATTGAAAATCAGGTGAAGCAGTTCGGGCAGACGATGGAGCAGTTAGGGGTAAATGTTGGAGACAACCGGAGAGCTCTTGATGACTACACAACACGAATGGCAAGTCAGGCGGAAGCTTTAAACGACGTAACGAACAAGGTGAATGACTTGGGCCATGCTGGTGGAGTCTTGGGCTGTACTCTATATGAACGGATGGGGAGCGTAGAAAGTGTAATGCATACCATGGCAACGGAGATCAGTCGAATGATGTATGCAATTCGCCATTTGGTGCCCCCGGAGTGCTTTGACGAACAGTACAATCAACCTCCCCGAGAAGATGGTGCTGGTGGAACTGGTGGAGCTGGTGCTGGACCTTCTAGATCTGGCTATGGTGGTTCACAGCATGCTGCAGGATTTACTGCTTAGGGTGGTGTTCCGGATAACTCACCTAAGGGGGAGAGAGAGCCTGAGACGAGACAACAGTCAACTCTGGTTGAAGAGGAGCAAATGAAGAAAAGTGAGCCAGTGACTGATGAGGAGGCTCAGAGGAAGAGAAAGGGTAAAGCACTAGTGGTTGAAGAAGAAGAGCCATTCACTGACTTTGGTGGTCGACAGGAAGAAGTACATGTTGTTGATTCAGACTCTGATATGGAGGACGTACCCCTAGCACATGCTATTAAAAGATCTTTGAAGGAACAAGGTGGAGGTGCTGGGATGTCTACTGGAGAGACTGAAGAGATCCCTGTTGATGAAGAGACCCTTAGAGCTCAACAGTTGGCCTTGGAACAAGCTCAGTTCTTTAAAATGAAAATGATGTAAGAAGAGGTTGTTTTCTTTGATAAGAAAGTGGAACTCAAGGAGAAGCAGTATGACTATGAGCTTGCAAGGTTAGCTGATCCACAGATTGATTTGGACAAACGGAGGATTGGACAGAAATAGGATGATGCAAGGAAGATACTAATGGGGACTTGTACAAATGGAGTTCATAACAAGGAGGCAGATGATCTTTTCTACAACTTGAACCTGAAAAATCCAATGACGGTGGACTACATAAATGCTTTGAAAATGATGATTTCAAAAGTCCGTGTTGGATATAAACCAGTGGTAAAGGAATGACAAGTCATTTTGACCTTAGTTGAAGGAGCCCCAATGTCTTTCCTGTACGTGGATGATCAATTTATCTCGAGAAGATCTGCGTCAGAGTTGTTCTTGCTAGCAAATAAATTCAATACGCTCAAGCTGAGGAACTTAGCATTCTGTGCAGAGATCAGTTAATGCAGCTAGCAGAGGACAAGGGACCGGAATTTTCAGCCAATCCAGATGTTGTTCGTATGGTAGTAGATGGAAAAATGAAGAGGGTTAGTATGGAAGAAGAAGATCTAAAAGCGAAATGTAGACAAATGATGAACAAGGGATTCACTTCTGATGTCAAAGAAAAATCATTGGAGTTCATTGAGAAGATAATATTCAAGAAAAGCAACGAGATATGGAAATGTGATATTATTGCTCCAAATCATCTAGACAACGTGAAGATTGAGCCAGAGCTAATGAAGAGAAAATGGAATATTCTACAAGCTGTGAAAAGTGTAAATGAAGCTCTGACTCTTCCTTCTAGACCACTGGAACAAGGAGAAATAAGGGAGGCAGTTAGTGTTCCAGGAAGAGATAGTGTATACTGGATTCACTCTTACGCTGATGATACAGCTGATGCCTTGGTATTCATTGATGCAGACCAGAAACAGACCTTCTTGCATATGAGTAGGAAATGGCTGCTACAGACTCAAGATGCTGCATTTCTAGATAAAGTATTGGAAGAATTCAAATGGGGTGATGTAGAGGATACGTTTGTTGATGAGAAGCAGAGACTACTGAAGTACTTGTCTGAGATAGTCTAGGAGAAAAGACGAATGGAGTTAGATGCGGCTAGTGTCTTCAATACTAACCGTGTCAAGGGCTACCCAAAGATGATCTACTGTCAGTTTAAAGCTGATAAAACTCACTGGAAATCACAGCTCATCATGAAGAATTTTGAGGATATTCCAAAGATCAGGACTACTGAGGAGGTGGAAAAACTCAGAAGACTTTTCAGACATCCATATCCAGAACCCAAGAATCCTCTAGAGATGGAATTAGTAAGTCTGTTGAATGCTAGGTGGGCACAGTTACATGATCCAATATACAAGAGAGAACAACAAAAGAAAGAAAGGCGTAGAAAACAAAGAGAAGATAGGCGCGATGCTGAGAAAGAAATTAGGAAGGGGAAACGGAATTAGAATGAAAGCTCAGAGGAATGTGAACTTAAAGTTGGAAAAACTTCATATCTTTTGGTTGCTCTAACTCACTTGAGGAAAATTCACCTGACCACGGTATGCGAGATATGCTAATTTACCATACTGTAACCGTGAATCAGAGTGGATCCAATAAGGTTATATGAGTTTGACTGAAAGACATAAAATAATCTAGGTGATAGAAATCATTCCAAAGATCTTTGATTCGAGGTTCGAATTCTCTTTCTAGTTTAAGGTAATTATTAAGTTCTTTGTATTGTTTTTCAATTTTCATTTCAGTTGTAACATGAACAAGACTTTAATGTTACTTATATTTTCTCGTCTCATTTATTTAGTTAAGTTATCCTTCTTTAATTTGAATGTCATTGATTAGACAGTCAAATAGGGGGAGATTGAAATGTAGAGTTTCTAAACTTGTAACACTGTAACTATTGTAACTCAACTAAAGAAAAGATACTTAACCGAAAGACAATCAAGAACAAGAAGTCACAAAGAAATCAATACAAATTGAAGATAAGGTAATTGATACAATTTAACATGGTTAATTATGATCAGTCAAAGATGAAATCACTGGAAGAAGTTCAAGTCAAAGTTGTTCATGCCTCAGTGATTTGTAACTTAAAGAATCAAGATCATAACAATCAGTATCAATAAGACTAATTGATTTCAAGAGAAGAAGCAAGAAAGCGACAATTGGAAAGCCACATTACTAACTATATATGGTAATCTATTCAGAAGCAAGAACCCTATCAAGACTAGTCACTTATGAACCAGACCATTGCATCAAGTGTCAGGGCATTGATAGCAAGTTTATGTCAGTAGTAGAGATCCATGTTCAAGAGCTTGTTGAAGAATATAGAAGACAAGAAGAAATCACAAGTTCAAAGATGTTGCAGTGAAGTTTCTAGTTGAAGCCCAGAATTTCTCTAAGTACTTACTAGGGAACCTATGTAGAAATTTCTATCTAGAAATTCTAGATAAGTTTCTACTTATAGCCAAGTAGAAATTCTGGAAGTAGAATATTTTTTAAGTACACAAAAAGGAAGCTATCTGGAAATTCCTATGTAGAAGTTCTACTTAAATATTCGAGATAGAGTGTAAGTAGAAAATTTCTATGTAGAAGTTCTACTTAAATGTTCGAGATGGTAAGTAGAAATTCATATGTAGAAATTCTACATAGAGGACAGTTTCAACATGACACATGGCATCATCTGGTTGGCCGATTTCCAAGCTTTCAAGGCAAGATTGAAGGAATTTATGCACCAGCGGAAGCATTGAATAACATTTATTTGCATATATTCCTATGTATACATACATATAGATACAAAACTATTTTATAAATTGAAGAATACCTCGATTGCTTTCCGGTATCAGCTAGAGAAGATCTTGTTCTTCAATCCTTGCAATCACCCCTCAAGTGTGGAGTGCTCTAAAGAAATCCACCAAGAATCAAACTAAAAGATGAAGGAGGAGGCTAGAGAGGAAATTAGAGTTGCCTCCCTTTTAAAATATTTCTCACAAATATTATGGTTCTAGTATTAGGGTTTATAATCTCATATTTATAGGCAAATATCTCAGCTGAGATATTTTCTATAAATATCTTATTATTAATTCCCTTTTTAATTAATTAATCTTATTAATTAATTAGTTAATGATTAAAACTATTTTAATCATTAATTCCTTTTTCTAAACTCTTTTAGAAAATTATTCCCTCTTCATATTTAATTACTTTAATTAAATATTTAATTAATAATATTAAAATCTTATCTTAAATAATTTATAATCAATTAAATCTCATTTAATTAATTTATAAAATTTGCTAAGTAATTATTTATTTCATAAATAAATAATGACTAGCTATTATTAATTATTCCTTCATCTAAAATTTAATCTTTTTTATGGTGTGACTCTTTAGGTTCAATATTAAGCCGATAGTAGAAATAAATAATAATAAACATTTTATTTATTATTTATATGAATTCTATTAATTCATTAAATATAATTAATCTGATTAATTATATTTATTCTACATCGTGAGTGATGCTTCTCAACATATCGCAACTATCTAGATAATACGAAATCATTGCTTAGAATATTTAGAACCTGTCAGTAATTAGTTACCGTACAATTAATTCCTTCTACCCTTCAATATCCCGATTAAATACAATGCATGGAACTCGTGTCAAGCCTATCTAATTTAATCATATGATTTCTTATTCATAATGCAAAGTTCCTTTTAATGCAAATTAGAAACTCTTTCTAATTTCATTCACTCTGGCCAGAGATTCCTGAACTTGTATATCTAAGAATAACATAGGATATTCACTTCCATTACTGGAAGGGGCAGATCCTTTATTGATCCATTAACTATCTCCATACACAAATCACTATACCCAGAATGGACCTAATGAATGTCCTAGAGACTAAGGACTAAACCAAAGCATAAATCATTGTGTATGAAATTACTCTAACGATCTCAAGTCTAAGGATACTTGTACAACTATTTACTTAATAAACAACTATCGACACGTGAGTAAACTCCATTAGTTGTTCTACTTATCGAGTCATGTTCAGTGAACTTATTCCTTAATAAGCACCTACATACTAGCTATAGTGTCACCACACAAATGTCAATGAGAACAAACATCCTCCTAAGAGAGCTAGCATAGTATGTACTGATCTTTATGGATTTACCAATTTCCAATTAGTTATCCTATGATCAGGAACTGTTTAAGTCTGAAGCTATTATCTTCTAGATCTCATTATTACAATCTCATTATAATTCTAGAAGCTTTGCTCTAAACTATGGAACATCTTATTTAATACACTTCAAATAGATTAAGCCCGTAACATAACAAACAAATACTTTATTATTATCAAATGAAATTAAATAAGAGTAGCAGAAAGTTTTTCCTAATTCATCATACATGATTGGTTTTAGGTCAAACACTTTTAATCTCCCACTTGGCCTAAAGCCAATCACTCTGGTATCTAATACCCATCCGCTCCTTATGACGATCAAAATTTAACTGAGACAGCGGCTTCGTGAACGAGTCTGCTATGTTGTTATGTGTGTCAACTCTTTCGATCTTGACATCTCCTCTTTCAATGATCTCCCTAATCAAATGAAACTGCCGCAATATATGTTTGGTATTCTTGTGAGACCTCGGTTCCTTGGCTTGAGCTATTGCAGCGTTATTGCCACAATATAACACAATAGGCCCCTCTATGCCAGGAACTACTCCCAACTCAGAAACAAATTTCTTCATCCAAACAGCTTCCTTTGCAGCCTCACTTGCAGCTATATACTCTGCTTCTGTTGTGGAGTCAGCCATCGTAGATTACTTACGACTTCTCCAACTAATCGCCCCTCCATTTAGAGTAAACACATACCCTGACATGGATGTACTATCATCACACTCTGACTGAAAACTAGAGTCAGTGTAACCCTCTATTTTCAACTCAGACCCACCAAAAACAAGAAAAATATCCTTAGTCCTTCTCAAGTACTTAAGGATGTTCTTCACTGCTTTCCAGTGGTCTTCACCTGGATTTGACTGATATATACTAGTCACACTAATTGAGTAAGCAACATCAGGTCTAGTACATAACATCGCGTACATGATAGATCCTATTGCCGACGCATAAGGAATCCTACTCATACGCTGTCTTTCTTCAGGTGTCTTAGAAGACATCTTGTCAGAAAGAGAGACTCCATGGCTCATCGATATGAGACCTCTCTTGGAGTTTTCCATGCTAAACCTTTTAAGCACCTTATCGATGTACGTACCTTGGGTTAGACCTATCATTCTTCTTGATCTATCTCTATAGATCTTCATACCAAGAATGTAGGACGCTTCTCCCAAGTCCTTCATAGTGAAGTTCTTTGATAGCCACATTTTTACTGATTGCAGCATTGGTATGTCATTTCCTATTAAGAGTATGTCATCTACATACAAAATAAGAAATGTTATTGCGCTCTCACTAACCTTCTTGTAGACACATTGTTCATCTATGTTTTTGATAAAATCAAACTCTTTGATTGTCTCATCAAAATGAATGTTCCATCTTCGAGAAGCTTGCTTTAACCCATATATGGTTCGTAGTAGCTTACATACTAGATGTTCATTTCCTATGGAAATAAAACCCTCTGGCTGTGTCATATACACTTCTTCTTCAGGTTCCCCATTGAGGAAAGCCGTCTTTACGTACATTTACCAGATCTCATAGTCATAGTAAGCTGCAATAGCAAGTAAAATCCGAATTGATTTGAGCAAGGCTACAGGCGAAAAAGTTTCATCAAAGGCAATCCCTTGTCTTTGTTTGAATCCTTTTGCCACGAGCCTGGCCTTGTAGGTCTCTACCTGGCCATTTTCTCCAATCTTTCTCTTGTATACCCACTTGCACCCTATAGGCTTCATTTCCTTGGGTGCCTCTACCAAAGTCTATACTTGGTTGGCATACATGGAGTCTATTTCGGATTTCATGGCACTCTGCCATTTCTCTGAGTCAACACTACTCACAGTCTCGTTGAAAGTCATAGGGTCGTCTCCATCAATGACCGCCAATTCATTGTCATTCTCAATGACAAGGCCATAATACCTCTCAGGTTGGTGAGACACCCTTTGTGATCTACGGATGGGTTGTTCTACGGAAAGTTGTTCAATATGAACAGGTGTTTCCTCTTGAACCGTAGTAGTTTGTTCTTCATGAACTTCATCAAGTTCAATCTTGCTCCCACTATTCCCTTCAAGGATAAACTGTTTTTCCAGGAAGGTAGCATGTCGGGAGACAAACACCCTTTGTTCGGTGTAAAAGTAATACCCTAAAGTCTCTTTAGGATATCCTACAAACCTACATTTTACGGATCGAGATTCTAGCTTATCGGGGTCAACTTTCTTGACATAAGCCGGACATCCCCAAATCTTAACGTGCTTAAGACTCGGTTTCCTTTCTTTCCATATCTCATACGGAGTTTGAGGAACAGCTTTGGAAGGCACCTTGTTCAATATATATGCTGATGTTTCCAATGCAAAACCCCAAAGTGATAGTGGAAGATCTGTATAGCTCATCATGGATTGAACCATGTCCAACAAAGTTCGATTTCTCCTTTCGGATACTCCATTCAACTGGGGAGTGGCCGGAGGAGTCCATTGAGAGACTATACCATTTTCTTTGAGATAATTTAGAAACTCGCCACTTAAGTATTCACCTCCTCGATCTGATCGAAGGGTTTTAATACTATACTTGGTTTGTTTCTTTACTTCATACTTATATTCTTTGAACTTTTCAAAATCTTCGGATTTGTATTTCATCAAATACACATATCCAAATCTAGATCGATCATCTGTAAAAGTAATGACGTATGAAAATCCACCCATGGCATGCGTGGACATCGGCCCACACACATCTGTATGTACCAATCCAAGCAACTCCGCAGCTCTTTCTCCCTGTCCACTAAATGGAGATTTGGTCATTTTGCCTAACAGACAAGACTCGCATGTAGGATATGATTCAAAATCAAAAAGTTCTAGTAACCCTTCCTTATGCAATGTCTTAAGTCTATTTTCACTAATATGACCAAGTCTGCAGTGCCACAAGTAGGTGGGATTTTCATCATCTCTTTTTCTTTTATTACTATGTTCAATTTGAAGTAAAGTATGTTCTACGTCACATACATATAAACCATTATTTAAAATACCAACACCATAAAGAACATTATTTCTAAAAATTGAACATTTATTATTCGCAATAACAAACGAAAAACCATCCAAGTCTAACATGGGAATAGAAATAATATTCCTCACAATTGAGGGAACAAAATAACAATTATCCAAAATAATAGTCTTGCCCGTAGGCATAAGTAAATCAAACGAAACTACAGCTACAGCAGCAACTCTTGCTCCATTGCCCATACATAGGATCACCTCCTCTTCTGCAAGAGTCTTACTTCTCCTTAGTCCCTGCAACGAATTGCAAATGTGAGAACCTCATGTGGTATCTAATACCTAAGTAGAAGTTTGATTAAGTGACATATTTAGTTCGATCATGAACATACCTGAAGCAGAAGCGGTAGTCTCACCACCCTTCTTCTTCTTCAATTCTGCAAGGTAAGCCTTACAGTTTCTCTTCCAGTGCCCCACTTTGTTGCAGTGAAAGCAAACAGCTTTGCTTTTGGGATCTTCAGCTTTTGGCAGAACTGACCTTTTCTCACCTACCTTCTTCTTCTTCTTAGGAGGGTTCATCTTCCTCTTCTTAGGGTTAGAGCCTTCACCAATTAGAAGAACAGAACTCTTCTTTGTGGGAAAATTCGACTCAGCAGTTTTCAGCATGTTATGGAGTTCAGGCAAGCTGACATCCAACTTGTTCATGTGAAAGTTCACAATGAACTGCGAGAATGAATCTGGAAGTGATTGCAAGACCAGATCTTGACTCAGCTCCCCATCCATGACAAATCCAAGTTGTCCAAGATGCTCAATAAAATTGATCATCTTGAGCACATGAACATTCACAGATGATCCCTCAGTCATCCTACAACGGAACAACTCCTTCGATATCTCATATCAAGCTGTCCTTCCTGCCACATCATACAAATCTTGTAGATGCATAAGGATAGAGTGAGCATCCATATGCTCGTGTTTCTTTTGGAGCTCATCATTCATGGATCCCAGCATAACACACTGTGCAACTCTTGCATCATCTATCCAATTACGATACATAATATGTTCATCATTATGTGCATCCTGAGCAGGTTCAGCAGGTTTAGGTGAGTCTAGTACATATTCCTTCTTCTCAATCCTGAGAACAATTCTCAGGTTTCGAAGCCAATCAGCATAGTTGGGACCAGTTAATTTGTGTGCATCGAGCATGCAACGGAGTGATAGTGCAGAAGACATTATGTATATAGTAAATCTGCAAATAATAAACACATAACAACATTTAGCAAATACTCTATTTCATTATCTAAAACACCATATGAATCGGGTCTTTATTCATAAGTGCCTCCCACTATTCTATCTAATTTCTATATCCCTTTATTGAAATTAAGCGTTCATAATACTAGTGGGATAGAGATCCTACATTTCATCACACAACCTCGGCTGTAGCACGAAACGCCATGTAACGTTTAATAGGCAGACAACTCTTGTCAACTACATCTCATGTTATTCCCTAATCTTACTTTAGCCTCTTGAATACTTAAGTTACGGCCGTGGCACGACAAACTCAATATTCTAAGTCAAGTCAATCCCAACATCTCATATAATTAAACTAGTTTCAAATAGCCCACGGCTGTAGCACGTAACGACCATAAGATTTCAATTCATTATACACATCTCATGTTATAGACAAGTATCTCTTCTTTCGGAAACAACGCCCTCGGCTGTAGCACGAAACGACAGAGTTTCAAAAATAAGAAATACTTTCTATTATTTTGGAAGGCTATGACCAACACAAGCCCTTTGTGTTTTATGGCCAATTACTACTTGATATTCTTTATATTTTAGGGGATTATATTATGTTACAATCATAATCATATTATAAAGATATTATTTTAGATTGGATTAAATATTTCAAATCAACTATTGATACTTGGAGTCATCCCAGGCCAGGGGTGGAGCATTGTCAAGAGGCGTCTCTTAATAACCCCCTTTCTTACAGATAGAACATCTGTTGTTTGACAGAATCATCCTTTCACTTAAGTTGAAAATTCATATTCAATCACGTGTTTCATAAACACAAAAATATCATGATTGTATTCATAATATGTAAATTAAGGTCACGAAACAATTTCACTATTCTAGATTGTCTAACATACGCCTTATGTTAATTAAGTTCACTTAAATCTATCATCTCATGATAATTCAAGCATATATCACATATATATAATCACGAATAAACATAAGGTAGGCTTGTTAAATTATATATTATAACATATAAGCATTATACATCTCTATGTATCACATGGTGTATTTAAAAGCAACTTAAAACAGTTAAAACTTGCTTTAAAACACTTTTGGAAGATCTAAACAGTCCGAAACAATTTCAGAAAAAATTATTGTAATATACCATTAGAACCGTCTCGGAAAAACGAATCCAACGGTATATTACACGCCCCATTCTGAGCTCCCACGCGCCCGCACGTACCCCGAGAAGTTTCTGACGCATCCTCATGCGCGCACGCGCGTCAGGCGCGTGCAAGACACCCTGTCACGCATCTCAGGTATGCGTTACAAACCAAAAACCCCTTTTTAGCTTGTAACGCATGCGCATAATGTGTTACACCTCTTCTTTTTTCCCAGATATTATTATTTAATTACGAATTAATTAAAAACAACTTTAAAAATCCATAATAAATAATCTATTGCTCATAAAAATATTCTAAAAATACCTGGACGATCTACAACACTTGTAGAACACATGAAAAATATAAAATAAATTTTGAGGAATAGTAATGAATTAATCATAATTAAATCATTATTATTGCTTTCAAAATTCATAATAAATATTCTACGCATCAGAAAATTATGAAAAATTAACTGGACGATATAAAACACTTATAGAACCCATGAAAATTATCAAAACAATTTTGACGAATAGTATCATATTAATCATAATTAAAACATGATATTGCTTGTATAAATCATAATAAATACATACATGCTCATAAAATTCTGAAACTTGAACACGAATCTATATGCATACAACCTAAGCTCTGATACCATTGAAGGAATTTATGCACCAGCGGAAGCATTGAATAACATTTATTTGCATATATTCCTATGTATACATACATATAGATACAAAACTATTTTATAAATTGAAGAATACCTCGATTGCTTTCCGGCAACAGCTAGACAAGATCTTGTTCTTCAATCCTTGCAATCACCCCTCAAGTGTAGAGTGCTCTAAAGATATCCATCAAGAATCAAACTAAAAGATGAAGGAGGAGGCTAGAGAGGAAATTAGAGTTGCCTCCCTTTTAAAATATTTCTCACAAATATTATGGTTCTAGTATTAGGGTTTATAATCTCATATTTATAGGCAAATATCTCAGCTGAGATATTTTCTATAAATATCTTATTATTAATTCCCTTTTTAATTAATTAATCTTATTAATTAATTAGTTAATGATTAAAACTATTTTAATCATTAATTCCTTTTTCTAAACTCTTTTAGAAAATTATGCTCTCTTCATATTTAATTATTTTAATTAAATATTTAATTAATAATATTAAGATCTTATGTTAAATAATTTATAATCAATTAAATCTCATTTAATTAATTTATAAAATTTGCTAAGTAATTATTTATTTCATAAATAAATAATGACTAGCTATTATTAATTATTCCTTCATCTATAATTTAATATCTTTTATGGTGTGACTCTTTAGGTTCAATATTAAGCCGGTAGTAGAAATAAATAATAATAAATATTTTATTTATTATTTATATGAATTCTATTAATTCATTAAATATAATTAATCTGATTAATTATATTTATTTTACATCGTGAGTGATGCTTCTCAACATATAGCGATTATCCAGATAATACGAAATCATTGCTTAGAATACTTAGAACCTGTCAGTAATTAGTTACCGTACAATTAATTCCTTCTACCCTTCAATATCCCGATTAAATACAATGCATGGAACTCGTGTCAAGCCTATCTAATTTAATCATATGATTTCTTATTCATAATGCAAAGTTCCTTTTAATGCAAATTAGAAACTCTTTCTAATTTCATTCACTCTGGCCAGAGATTCCTGAACTTGCATATCTAAGAATAACATAGGATATTAACTTCCTTTACTGGAAGGGGCAGATCCTTTATTGATCCGTTAACTATCTCCATACACAAATCATTATGCCCAGAATGGACCTAATGAATGTCCTAGAGACTAAGGACTAAACCAAAGCATAAATCATTGTGTACGAGATTACTCTAACGATCTCAAGTCTAAGGATACTTGTACAACTATTTACTTAATAAACAACTATCGACACGTGAGTAAACTCCATTAGTTGTTCTACTTATCGAGTCATGTTCAGTGAACTTATTCCTTAATAAGCACCTACATACTAGCTATAGTGTCACCACACAAATGTCTATGAGAACAGACACCCTCTTAAGAGAGCTAGCATAGTATGTACTAATCTTTACGGATTTACCAATTTCCAATTAGTTATACTATGATCAGGAACTGTTTAAGTCTGAAGCTATTATCTTCTAGATCTCATTATTACAATCTCATTATAATTCTAGAAGCTTTGCTCTAAACTATGGAACATCTTATTTAATACACTTCAAATAGATTAAGCCTGTAACATAACAAATAAATACTTTATTATTATCAAATGAAATTAAATAAGAGTAGCAGAAAGTTTTTCCTAACTCATCATACATGATTGGTTTTAGGTCAAACACTTTCAAAGATAAGATTTACGTGGACAACATTGGGCCACTCATATCTTATCTTTTGAAGACTACAAGTCATAGATGTGACGCCCTCCAAATCCGGGGTCTAGATTTGGGGGTCACCAACCAATCAACAATAAAATATAATAAAATAATGAATCAGAGGCGCACTGACCCCACCAACAACTAAGGATCGCTAACAGGTGATAGTATGAAATTAAGCAGCCGAAACTAAAAGTAAATCCAAATCACTTTATTACAAACCAGAAACTAAATCCATAAGTTTAGATAAGTTTTAAGTCTAAATTCATTTTTATTACACATTCTATCTACATGAAAACTGTAAATAGCTAAATACCTGGGAAGCCCGAGAAGCGAGCCACCCTGACACTTGAGGCTCTAAACGCCTGCTAGAACTGCTGCCGTGACTCATACTGGAAATCTGGCAGGATTTAGATAAAAAAAACAAGAGTGAGCCAAAGAAATGCTCAGCAAGTATATGCACAATAGAAATAAAATCAGTATAAAAAAAATCTGTATCGCGAACGGAATATAAAACAGTTTATTATAAAAACTGAACAGTAAATAAATCAAAGTTTATCTCAAACTGAAAGAATGCAGTATGTCATCAAAATGAATCAACTGCTCAAAAATCAATATATAATAGCCATGATGGCAATATGGATTGGATACACAAATATATACATTATTGCAACCTGATCAGTTCAAAAGCAATAGGACCTCTTTATAGTCTATCGGTACATTTCTATACCCATAGTTATAACAAGGATTCTCTATAATGGGTACCAAATAGGCAAGTAATGTTAGCTTATAGGAAGATGGAATGGTTACCATATCCTCCTCAATAAATGCTGGACTATTATTTCAGAGCCTCTTACGCTAGAATTCTAATCCAATAGAGCAAATCCAAGTAAATAAGGTATGCTTAGTTTCAACTACAGACCATATCCTCGTTATTTATACAATAATTCGCTGGATATGATGAGTTTATTATAATCATCTTCCAATATTCAGAGTACGAATAACAAGTAACTCTGATGATACACAGAATAAAACATGAATCATAAATAGCTCTGAATAATAACTATTTATCATGATATGAATAATCGAAACAGTAAAATAAAAGTGTTTGGGATGATCAAGGAGAAAATACTTGCCTGATGTAAAAGCTGTCCTAGCGTGAATGGGACGACTACACACTCCTCGTCTATCTACTACATCCCTCGTATCTACCAACAAAATATTCTAATTTAAATTATAGTGTCTACCCATGCGTTCTATTAATAATAAATACCAAATAATAATTAATAAACAAGTAGTATCAATTAACAGACAAGTAAGCACATAAATCATATAGCAGGTAAGACTCGCAAATAAAAGAGCAGTCAAAGAATCAAGAATAAACTCTAAAATATTATTTGAGTCAAAGTGGATCGTTGTTATCCATTCCGGATAATTATTGGATCCCTAAATATTTGATAAAATAATAATCCGGGTTAATAAATAAATTAAGAAATTGAAACTATTTTTAGAATTTTTGAATTATTTTTAGGGTCTTAAACCAATTGGTTTCATTTAAAATGGGTAAAAGGAATATTAGGTAAATATAAATAAATAAATCATTTCTATTTCTTAAAATAATTAAATCCAATTATTTTTAATTATATTTAAATAATAATTAATTAATTAAATTAATTGATTAAAATAAATTAACCAATAAATTTAGATTAATTAAATTATTATCTAAATAAATCAAAATAATTAAATCAAATCAATTTTGAAATTAAAATAATTTATTCTAGTTTTAAAAATATTTTTCGAAATAAAACTAATTTTGACAAAGCTTCACTTTATTTTTGGCAGAATCATATAGAACCTTATACCTACTACAGATTAATAAGATATACAGAAATAGCAAAGATGCAAATATAACACTAACATAAACTACTGTGTCATGTAGTGCAATGACATTTATAGAGTGATAATTTAGCTAACTCTTTTTCATGTAGGCAAAACAAGATGTATGTTGCCATTTTAAGAGCCCCAAAATAGGTAGACAATAACACAAGTTATAAGCTCTATATGAAGTTCCTCCTACAGATTTGGGAGACATGCAATATATGTCAACTTAAGAAATATATCCCTTTAACATAATAGAATTCTGAATCAAAGCTGCACCATTTTCCCGGCCAAAATTCTTACGCAATATAGTGCCATACAAACTGAAAATATTGGCACAAAATGTACTCTAATCAAATAAATTTTGAAATCAAAATAATTTATTTTAATTTTAAAACATTTTTTTAAGAGAAGTTTGTGTTTTAATCCAAACACAAAAATCGACTAAACACACTCAAATGATATAATTAGTGTCATAATTAGCAATGTCATGAGCTAATGAAACAAATTTTTGGGTGCTTAGTTTCTTAAAACCATTTTTGTTTTACAGCAGGTGCCTATGACCTCACAGATGTTTCCCACCTGATGCAAGCTTGGTATCAAGAATTTTGTGCAAATGGTTAATTACATGAATTATGACAGTACTGTGAATCAACTTGGTGCAAAAGTATTAATCTCTCTCTTTCTTTTTTTAAAGAATGACAATTCAAAGTGTGAGAAGAGTGGGCAACTCACCACAACTCGACTAGACTAATCAAAATAAGACCCAGCACTACAACTAAGCAATTCAATCACATAAACCAAGCTTGCAACCTAAGCTCCGATCAAATTGAAAATAATTCCGTTGACCAGAAAACTTGACCAAATTCAATCAGATCAACGACACAACAAAACTGCAGACTACAGGATTGTGTACACACAACGAAATCATGCCAACCAAATCAAGAAACAAAGCTAGAGACTCAAACACCGTTCAATTTGAATCATAGTCCAGCATGACCAAAAACAAACAGAAAGCTTAATAAAATATATATTCACACACTCATGGACTCTTGTACAACACAACCATGTATTCGGAATCAAGAACCAAGCTTAGAAATCACTATTCCGGCCAAAACGGAGAAAACTCCGGCGAGCTCAGAACTCCAGTAACCAAAAACACGATAAAACCTCAATAAAAACACTGCCACACAAAGCTATAGTCACCAGAAACATATAAACAACACCCAACACAAGTAACAAACTCAAAGTCGAGCTATTCGACCCAAACCAGAAAATATTTCGGCCAAACTCCGACCAAAATGAATCAGATATGAAAAATCAAGATAAAAATAGGTATAGAATCCTAGGACAACAATCTACTCAACCCCGTTATCAATTTCAACAAACAACTAATCAAACTTAGACTAACAAATCAGAAATAAATCAGTTGAAAACGAGTTTGCCCACATAAGATGTTCACAGGAAATTAATACTATAAACACATAGCACATGACATAAACTTCAATTTGATTATCTAAACTCAAGAAATAAACAACAGAATCACCTTCAACTGCTCGGATCAATTCACAGACTCAAACCCAAATAAAGAACATACAACCCCAATTAACAAGTAGTGTTAACTGCTTTTTAATAACATTTCTATAATTAAAACTATTTATATTTTTAGAAAATCTAGGGGCTTAGTTTTGATTAAAAGCTAAATTATCTCATAATTAAAATAAAATACCTAAAAATAATTTTTATGGGATAAAATATAAAAATAAATATTTTCAAATAATTATAATATATATGTCAAAATTCCCCAAAAATTATGAATGGTCCAAAAATAATAAAATAAAATTATTCTGAGGATTTTACCATTTTTGTAAAAATAAAGGAACCAAAAACAAGGTTTCTAGTCCTCTACAGGGTCTGGGTCTGTTAATCATAAATCGAAATAACATTATTCTAACGAAACAAAATTATAGTAAAATAGAATAAAATATTTTATACAACACGGAATTCACATAACATATAACCGGTAATTTTCCTATTTAATAAAAATCTAAACACAATTAATTGCATTAAAAATAATCTATCATACCAAAAATTATATTAAAAGCACATTTAATTATTATTAAATAAACAAAATTTTTCCGAGCGTTACAATAGATTACATGTAGTATAAATAGAAGTACTTGTGTAACTTTTCAAAGAGAGTAATATTTGAGAAAAACACTTGTAAAAGAGAGAGAGAGTATTCACAGAGCTTAGTATCATTTACTACCCTCTTTACTTCTGTTGTACTATTGTAATGAATGTTGTAGCAACCCTTTCAAGTTATATATAATACATATATTCCTTGAATCATTGTGTTCATTTATTACATAGTATTTATTGCTTCATAAAGTTAAAAAGTTGTATTCACCCCCCCCTCTACAACACATTTGGACCTAACACTAGGGTATAAGATTACCTGAAGTTCATGTGCCTCTTGTTCTGCCTGATGAGTAGCTTCAAGTAGTCAATGCGCAGAATGTTCCTCTTCCATTTACACCTGTTCTGGCTCTTGCTGATGTTGTTGAGCATGTGCAGGATTGACCATTTGATTGAAAATGCCATCCATGTACTTAGTTTTTTGAATGGCTACCCCTTCAAATTTGTTCTTGTTACTTAGCCTAGTGAACAAGTTCTTCTGAGTCGTTGGGGATTCTTCTACTGGGCTATTTACAAATCTAGCTTTTTCTTCTTCTGATAGTACACGATTCAACAAAAGCATTAAGAACCTTGGGTAGAAACAAGCCACTTTTTTATCAACATCTAATCTTCTGCTTTCAGCAGTGCCCATCTTCCTTATTATTTCTGTCAGAATCAACTTTCCAAAATTTATTCTTCGGTTGTGGGCCATAAAATACCCAATAACTTGCAGGAGAGTTGAGATAATGTGGAAGTTTCTTTTCATTGTAGGAGCAAATACTTTGGCTAGAGTGTCGAAGAAATAATCCCATTCAGCCACCAGTTGGGATTTAGACAGCTTTACCAAATCAATCCGGCATTGATAGTGAATTGACTGTAAAAAGTTAATTATGTCTTCAAATGTGGGTAGGATCTCAAAGTCTTCTGTCAGGAACCCTAAAATTCTGTTTACATCAATTTCATCTATTATGTGCTCTATTTCCCCAATTCTGAAGGAAAATTGAACCAAGTTGTCATTTGAAATATTTCTGGCAGTTGAGTACATGGCTCGAAGAGGTTCAATTTTTAACGGTGTGTTCAGTGTAATAACAATCCTCACTGATGAATGCTCGTTCATAAAACAGATCCAAGGTCCAAACTAGTCTCTTTGCAATTTACCGGATCAAAGTAGCCCAAAAAATTGGTCTTTGCGATTACAAATATACCAATTATTTTTAACTAAGAATTAACAACTAAATTACTAATTAATTCCAAATTAATCACAATTCAAAAATTAACACCCTTATAAATTTTAAAAACACCCAACTGTCAAATCCCTAATTACAATAACAAACACTACAATTTTAACACCCAATTAAAGTCCAAACTCAGTTAATTAACAACAAATCACTCCCAAATCCTAAGTTCAAAAATCAGTCTGATATGTTTAAACAAAATGGGTAGAGTAACGGTAGAAAAGGATTGACTTTAAGCAAACTAGCAAGCAAAACTTGTAAAAGACTAATAGCAACTGCAAACAGTTGTAAAATAGTACAAGATCAAGGGTTTTTCGATAGTTCTTCAAAGGTCTGAGTCGTGTGTAAGTACTGAGATTAAGTAAAAAAATGATTAAGTAAAGGAAACACAGTCAGTAAGACTTCTAAAATTTGAATCTCGGTAAGAATTTAAAAAGTTTGGCCGAGTTTTATTAATAAAAGTCTTTCTAGAAAAATAAAAAATAAAATAAAAAGAAAGTAAATATTTTTGGTCGGTAAGACTTTTAATATTAAAGTCTCGGTAAGACTTTTGGAAAGTCTTGCCGAGTTTTAATCGAAAAGTCTTTCCGCATAAAAACAGTAATAATACTATACAAATTATATTTATATATAATAAAAATATAATAAAACTATAATAGAAAATAACTATTTATAAATATATAAGAGTGAATAAATATATACAAATATTATTAATTGTTCCAAAATTTGAAATAAAATAAAAAAATTATTCACAATTTAGATTAATTAATAATAATTACACAACTAAATATATACATGCGATAATTAATAATTAAACTAATATAAAATTCAATCTACTAAATTATTAAGGACATTTAACAATTATTTATATATCAACTGTTCTAATTAATTTAAGAATTAAATTAATTCAAACTTGAATTAATTTAATGAATAAATTAATTAAATAATTAATAACAAAATCATTATTAATGTGCAATAATAATTAGAAAAATATATTATAAAATATATACTAATGCTTATAAATGCCTAAAAATTAAAATAAGTACTTATGCTATAATTGAAATAGTTATCTATTAAGAGTATTAAATTATTCTTAAAATAATTTATCCAAATATCCATAAGCCCTAGGATTCTGTTGATTCGAACTTCATAAATTCTTTAAATATTAACATTTAATATTTAAGATCTCAAATTAATCCTAGAAATCAAAGATTAGCCATTATTTAACATCCCTAGTTCACTAACTAACTTAGAGAGAGTGGATTAATCAAGTGATTTTGTGAAGATGTCATCTATTTAATCTTCCGTGGGTATAAAATTTAATACCACAGTTCCGTTCATGACATGTTCTCTGATGAAATGATACCTTATGTCAATGTGCTTGGTTCGAGAGTGTTGTACAGGATTGTTGGAGATGGCTATTGCACTTGTGTTGTCGCGGAAAAATGAAATTTTGTTCAACGCAAGTCCGTAGTCATTTAGCTAATTCCTTATCCACAAGATATGTGCACAACAGCTACCTTCCGCAATGTATTCTTCTTTGGCTGTCGAGGTAGATAATGAGTATTGTTTCTTGCTATACCAGGAGATCAATCTACGTCCTAGAAATTGATAGCTTCCAGAAGTACTTTTTCTGTCCATCCTGCATCCGGCATAATCTGAATCTGTATAGCCTATTAGATCAAAACCTGTATCTTTAGGGTACTAAATTCCAAGATTTTTTATACCTTTCAGATATCTAAAAATTTATTTAATAGATATAAGATGAGATTCTCTAGGATCATATTGAAACCTTACACATAAGCATGTTGCAAATATTATATCAGGTCCACTAGCAGTTAGATATAATAATGAGCCTATCATACCTCTATAGCTTATGATGTCAACTTTCTTACCAGTTTCATCTTTGTCAAGCTTGATGACTGTTGGAATATGACTTTTTGTCGGTGAGGAGTCTTCTAGACTGTATTTACTCAGAAGATCCCTTACGTTCTCTGATTGGCAAATAAAAATCCCATCTTCCTTTTGCTTTACTTGTAATCCAAGGAAAAATGACAGTTCACCCATCATGCTCATCTCATAACTACTCTGCATTAACTTAGAAAGTCTTTTACACAAGTTTTCGTTAGTAGAACCAAATATAATATCGTCAACATGTTAGGGATATATTCATTTGATGATGTACAAAATACTAGAACAGGGTCTAGATTAGTTTATCTGTAATAAGTCTTTCTAGTCTCTGAAATGAATAATCAGAGTCTAGATAGTCAACATTCATGTTACTTGTACTTAGAAGAATTTCTATAGAAAGTGAAACCAGAGTCTGCATGAAGATCAGAGTCTGGAAGGTGATCAGAGTCTATAGACTATCAGAGTCTGTGATCTATCAGAGTCTACATGTGATCAGAGTCTGAAGATCATCAGAGTCTGAAGATTTCAGAGTCTATACAGTTGAGGATAAATTTGGAAGAAGATCACAGGAATGGAAAGTCTTCGAAGATCAGGATAAATATATTGCAGATATGCTGTGGGAAAGAAAGAGAATTCTAGAAGGAAACTGTCAACTAATAATTAGGAATTCTATTCCTATTGTAATTTATCTTTCTGTTATTAGTTGATAGGCAGCTCTCTATATAAACTCTATGTAACCTAATTGTAAAAGTGTGGAAGTCGAAACAATAATCATCTGAGTGAAATTTTGTGAGAGCATAGAAATAGAGAGAGTTGCTGTGATAAACACAGAGAAGCTGCTAGGGCTTGTGTACACCCTAGGAGAGTTTTGTATTCACAAATCAATAATACAAAACAGTACTTATTCATATTTTTGTGTTTGAGTTTGTTCTTAATTTGATTTTAAATCGGGCAGAAAAGACATACAAGTATTCAACCCCCCCCCTTCTACTTGTACGACTGGGAAAACAATTGGTATCAGAGCCTAACGTTTAAAATCGATCAAAGATGTCTGGAAACAAAGATGGCAATTCTAAGATTCCTATGCTTAAGAGAAACGAGTTCACCCACTGGAAGGTTAAGATGCTGCACCATCTGGAAGCAACAGACCCTGACTATCTTGACAGGATTAATGAAGGACCCTTTGTGCCCTTAAAAATTGTGCCTCAAATCAATGAGGAAGGCAAAATAACTGAAGAACACCTCGTTGAGAAACCAAAGGCTGAATGGACAAAAGAGGACAAAGAAAATGTCCTTAAGGAGGCAAAAGTAAAGAACATTCTCTTTAACAGTTTAGATTCTGTTCTAACTAACTGTGTCATATCATGCAAGACTGCTAAGGAGATGTGGACAAAACTTGAGGTGCACTGTCAAGGGACTAAAGATGTCAAGAAAAATGCTAGGTCTTTGCTCATTCAAGAGTATGAGTACTTTGAAGCAAAATCTGGAGAATCTATCACTGAGATGTATGATAGGTTTACAAAACTCCTGAATGAGATGGCTATGCTTGGTAAGGTTTATGATTATGAAGATACGAATACCAAGTTTCTGAGAGCACTTCCTGAAGAGTGGGACAATAAGACTACAGCCATAAGAGAAGCTAGAGATTTGGATGAACTAACTCTAGAAGAATTGTATGGCAGACTCAAGACATATGATTTGGAGATGCAACAGAGGAAGAATAAGAAGTCTGTGAAGACAAAATCTGTGGCACTCTTACTGGAGTCTGAGAAAGAACAACAGGAACAACCCACAGAAGCTAGAATCAAGGATTCAAGGAAGAAGGGTAAAGCTGCTGTGGAGTCAGAGTCTACTGACACAGACTCTGATTCTGATGAAGAGGTTAATCTTAGTCAAATAATGGCTATGTTTGCTAAAAATTTCAAAAGAATGAAATTCAATAAAAGAACTGGCAAATTTAGCAAAAGGCCATCATTCAAGAAGGAAGATGAAAAGGTTGAGAAGAGCAAGAGTACAATTATCAAACTTGACAAAGCAAAGGTCAAATGTTTCAACTGTGGAATATTGGGGCACTTTGCCAATGAATGCAGAAAGTCAAAAAGTCAAGGAAAAGCACTTCTATCAACAGGAAAGGACTAGGCAGACTCAAGCTCAGAGGATGAAATTGATTATGAAAATCTAGCACTAATGGCATCCTCCTCAAGAAAATCACAGTCTCCCAAAGAACCCTCATCTCCTAAAACTCAGGTATCAATCTTTACTCCTGAATCCTTAATTAATTTAGAATCTGATGGCATAGAGATTGTGAAAAGTGAGGTTAATAAAATTATGACAACATGTAGGTCTCTCACTAGTGAAAGTGAAAGGTTGAGAGAAGAAAATTTAGCCTTAACTAAAAGGAATTGTCATGTAGAATCTGAGTTATTATTAATGGAACAATACAAAAAGAATTCTGAGAAATATAGTCATAACTACACTGAAATTTTGAAAGCCTATGACTATGTTAGGAAAGAACTAGAAGAAGAAAGGCTTAAGTTTAAAGTTTGGACAGACTCTGGTAGAAAAGTTCAAGAAATTCTCAATAATCAAAATGTTTGTCAAACTGCTGGTCTAGGCTATGACAAGAGTCAAGACAAAAGACCTATTGTTGAGAATGATAACAGTGAAGAAGCTAGCCAAGTTAATAAGACTAAAGACAAAAGTACATTTGTTCCTGTTAAGTTTGTGACACCTAAAGAAAAATCTGAAACCACAAACTCATCTGTCATTAGTCCCCCTGTTGATAACAAAAAGACAGATGAAACAGGAGCAAATAACTCTAAGAAAAATATTAATATAGGGTACTTGTCTAAGTCAAAATTAAAAGAAAGGCTAGAGAACTTATCAGAGTCTACCAAAACTAGGAGAAATAGGAATGGTAAGGAAGGAATTAATAAGGCAAACAATTACCAAAAGGATCCTAATGCTCCTAGAAAGAAGTGTTATAGATGTGGCAACCACAACCATTTGGCTATAGATTGTAAAGCAAAGATTGAGAAGAAATCAGAGTCTAGTCCTTCTCAGACTCTGAAAAGTCACTACATACCACAGAAAACTTGTTATCACTGTGGTAGCATATTTCATTCTATATATATGTGTAGGGACTATCATGATTTGTATTACAATTTTTATGAGCTAAAATCTTCTATTGATAAGAGTTGGTATGACACTGATAAGACTCCACCACAGTCTAGAGCAACAAAAGAGACAGGTAAGCCAAATGTGAAAATTATTAAGCCTGTTTCTCCTAAAAATAGTAGAAAAGGATCCAAAACTGTTTGGGTCCTCAAAACATCTAACTAGTTGCTTTATGTATGCAGGGAGCTAGGGTAAAGAAAGTAACCCTAATCCTGGACAGTGGATGCTCAGGACATATGACTGGAAAGAAATCCCTGCTTGCAGACTTTGAGGAAATGGCTGGCCCAGAAGTATCATTTGGAGATGGCAACAAAGGACAAACACTGGGCTATGGCAAGATTGTACTTGGGAATGTCATCATTGAACAAGTAGCTCTAGTTGATGGCTTAAGGCACAATTTAATAAGCATAAGTCAACTTGGAGACAAAGGTTACCATACTGGCTTTGACAACAAAGAGTGTCTTGTAACTCACAAAGAAACAGGCATTGTGGTTTTCAAAGGAAACAGACATGGTAACATTTATGAAGCCAGCTTGGAGGATTGCATAAACAATGAAGTCACATGTCTATACAACAAGGCCTCAACTGAAGAAAGCTGGAAATGGCACAAGAAACTGTCACACATCAACTTCAAAACACTCAACAAGTTGGTTAAACAGAATCTTGTAAGAGGATTACCACATGTTGATTTTGTACAAGATGGACTTTGTGAAGCATGTCAACTTGGAAAATAAAGGAAATCATCCTTCAAGAGCAAGACAATAAATACCATTTCTGAACCCTTTTATTTACTACATCTTGATTTATTTGGTCCAGTAAATGTTATGTCAATTAACAAAAATAAATATACTCTTGTTATTGTAGATGATTTTACAAGATTCACATGGGTTTTCTTTCTACATTCAAAGGATGAAGCTTCTCAACACATAATAGATCATATCACTTTTCTGGAAAGAAAATCAAAGAAAATAGTAAGAATTCTGAGGAGTGACAATGGTACTGAATTCAAGAATTCAATCATGGAGAACCACTGTGCATCAAAGGGAATTACTCAACAATTTTCTGCGCCAGGAACTCCTCAACAAAATGGAGTTGTGGAAAGAAAGAATAGGACACTCATAGAAGCTGCCAGAACAATGTTGGCAGAGTCTAAGCTGCCAGTATATTTTTGGGCTGAGGCAGTCAATACAGCATGTTTCACTCAAAACTGCACTCTAATAAACATGCATGGAAAGACTCCCTATGAAATGATAAAGGACAAGAAGCCAAGTGTAAAACACTTTCACATATTTGGATGCAAGTGTTATGTACTGAAAGTACATCCTGAAAATCTAAGCAAATTCGAAGCCAAGGCAGATGAATCAATCTTTCTTGGATATGCATCAAACACAAAAGCATTCAGAGTGTTTAATCTCAGAACCAAAATTGTTATGGAATCTATTCATGTTGCATTTGATGATAAAAAGTTTACAGGATTGCAGGATGAGTCAGAGTCTACTACACTGGAATTTGAAAATCTAAAAAGTTCTGAGATAAATGAAGAAGAAGAGGATGAAGACCCTCAAACAACTCCTGAACCAACACAGGAATCTGCACACTCTGAGGGGGAGTCAAAAAATTCAACTCCAAATAATTCAGAGTCTAACAGGTCAGGGTCTACCCAGACAGAGTCTAGACAGACAGAGTCTAACTCATCAGGGTCTGGGTCAAGCAACTCTGAAGCCTTGTCAGAGTCAAGCAATTTAGGAGGAGCCTCTTCATTTGAATTTCACTCAAATACAGAAGATGCAAATGACTTAGGGGGAGCTTCAAGTTCAAGAACCAATCTTCCACCAGCTAGAAAATGGACAAGGGATCACACTCCTGACTTAATAATTGGTGACCCTGAGAGTGGTGTACAAACAAGAACAACCACTCAAAATGAATGTCTTTATAGCTATTTTCTCTCAAAGAATGAACCCAAGAAAATTGAGGAAGCCTTGCAAGACCCTGATTGGATTATTGCAATGCAAGAAGAATTGAATGAATTTGAGAGAAATAAAGTGTGGAAACTTGTACCAAGACCTAGAAATAGATCAGTGGTTGGTGCAAAATGGGTGTATAGAAATAAACTTGATGAGAATGGAACTGTAGTAAGAAATAAAGCAAGGCTAGTTGCAAAAGGATACTCACAGGAGGAAGGAATTGACTATGATGAAACTTTTGCACCAGTAGCAAGATTGGAAGCTATCAGAATGTTTCTTGCCTTTGCAGCTCATTCAAAATTCAAGGTGTATCAGATGGATGTGAAAAGTGCCTTCTTAAATGGAGAATTGGAAGAAGAAGTCTATGTGGAGCAACCACCAGGATTTGTTGATCCAAAGTTTCCTGATCATGTTTACAGGTTAGACAAGGCACTATATGGATTGAAGCAAGCACCTAGAGCATGGTATGAAACTCTTTCAAAATTTCTTCTGGAAAATGATTTCACAAGAGGTACCATTGACAAAACTCTCTTTATTAGAAAATGTAAAGGTGATATTTTGCTTGTCCAAATTTATGTTGATGATATTATATTTGGATCTACTAATGATAAACTCTGTGAAAAGTTTAGTCAACTAATGCAGTCAAATTATGAAATGAGTATGATGGGAGAATTAAACTTCTTTTTGGGGCTTCAAGTCAAACAGAATGATGATGGAATTTTCATCAATCAAACAAAGTATGTAAGAGAACTGTTGAAGAAGTTTGATATGCAAGACTCTGCAACTGCTAAAACTCCCATGTCAACTGCCACAAAGCTAGACTCTGACCCAAAGGGTAAGAAAGTTAACAACACTAGCTACAGAGATTTCAAGCTGACTACTACCCTGTGATGGATTTCTTGGAGCAATCCGAGCTACACTACATTCTCAAGGCATCACCAGTCATTCACATGGATGCTGTATCACAAGCATGGAGCACTGCAAAGGTAGTTGATCCTTCTCAGAATCAACCAGGTAAAATAATGTTTACCTTTGGTTCGACTACATTTGATGTCACTGCAGATGTGCTTAATTCTGTGTTTAAACTGCCTGTTAAGTCTACTTTTGATGAAATTGTATCTGATGATGACATTAAAAGCATGTTTAAGGCAATAGGTTATTCTGCTAGCTTAGATAACATGAGCAAGATAACTAGGCCTTACTTAAGGAAAGAATGGTCATTTTTCTTCGATCAAATTGCTAAGTGTTTTACTGGTAAGTGTAGTGGATTTGATGCTATTACTGCTATTACTTATCAAATTGGTCATAGTCTCCTATTTGATAGAATAATCAACATTGGTGATATGTTGCTCACTCAAATGGGAGCAAAATTAAATAATGTGCATGAGGGGAGAAAGAAAGTCTACTATCATAGATTTCTTATGATTCTCCTCAATCACTTCATTCCTGACATGTCAACCAAGTTGGCAGATGATTGATGTGTGCAGGCATACAAACAGCAAAGGAGGATATTCTCTGACATTAAGAGAATTGATGACAAAAAGAAGAGTCTACCTGCAATGACATATCCACAGGTAATGCAGGTAAAACTCTCATCCTACAAACCTTCTATCTACAATGCTTCATTTTTTGGTGGTGAAATGGTGCAGGAACAAGTAATGGAGAGTCCCCCTGCACCTACCCAAGTCACCCAATCCCCTTCAATTATACAATCTTCCAAACCAAAATCCAAAAAGAAACCAACCTCTGGTGTCTCTCAACAGGCACCAGTTGTAAAGAGAAGAAAATTGATTCAATCTAGGCTTATAGATGAGCACAGTGATGAGGAGCTCAATCCACTAGAGAAGCAAGTTGTTGAAGGACTTTCTTTGCTAAAGGAAGGTCATGATACACTTGATTCTAACCTTCAAGCCAAGTCTGTAGACTCTCAAAAGGCTACAGACTCTGAAAAACCTAGGGGAGCACCTCAGGATTCTCACATTAAGTCTCCTGAGAAATCTTTTGCTAAGAAGTACAGAAGGTTAAGGAAGGCTTATTCTGCACACACACACAAGCCTGTTATTAGTACTAACCCTGTTTTGCAGGAAACAGATGCTCCCAAGGCTCCTGCAGAGCCAGACTCTGAAATCAAGAAAACACCTGAACCAGAGTCTAATGTTGAGTCAGAGTCTAGCCTGCCTTTAGACTCTGATCATGACACATTTTGGGAAGGAATGCCATTGGATGCAGCCTCGTGCCTAATTGATGAGATCATTACTCCAAGTGATGAGGCACTGATATTCTTATATCCTTTGGTGGACTCAGTTGAAGATCCAGAGCAATATCGGACTAAATCTCAAGTCTTGGATTTTCTTTCAACCTATGAAGCCCTAAGGAAGAGAATGGAACAGGAGCTACAAATGTCTGCACAGGATGTGGTCAAAAATCTTTATAGCTACCTTTTCAACTCTTCATTCCAAGAACAAGCAGCTGGGCTCATAGAAGGCAGAACAAATGCAGTTCTCAAAGCACTAGGTGTGCCAGACTCTGAACAGCAAATTCCAAAGAAGCCTAAAAAGCTTAAGGTCCACAAAAGGAGAGCCTCAGAGTCTGTTGTTGAGTTGGAAACTGAGATTGAGCAACCAGTTTTTAACTATGAAGCAATTTGGGATAATGGAGTTACCTACAGGACAGCCATTCAATGGATCTCTCAAATTCAACCTCTGTCAAGACAGGTGGCTGACTATCTTGTCCATAATATAGGTACAATTGCCAACAAATACATCTATCCAACCTACCAAAGTAGACTGGATCAATTTAAGGGCACATATTTTCAAAGAGTAAGAAGGGAACTGCAGGACCTCTTTAATCTCACAGATGCCCAGGCAATCAATGCAATCCATCTCAGGGCCTTTCATCACAAGTTGGATGCATTTATTCTTGAAGAACAACAGGAGGTAGCAGGTGGTGCAAGGCAGTTGAAGGATGGGACTAGTGCACCAGTGGTGACTAGTGATAGAGATGCTCAGTCTGCCTCACCCACACAAGAACCACCTAGTCAGAGGTTGGGTGATAGTGGGGCAGGGGAGTATGCTGTTGAGCCCTCCTTGTCAACTCACCAAAGAGCTGATGAGAACCCCAGTGATATGGGAGGACAGACTCTGATGGATGCTCATGAAGAAATTTCCCAATCTATTCTATCAGAGTCTATCCACCTTGAGGGGGAGTCTCATGCACAAACAGTCAAAGATGGTGACACTCAGACTCTGGCTTCTAATGAAGTCATGCTGAAGCAGTCAGAGTCTAGAGTAGACCCTGAGACTGGAATACTGGAGCCAACAGACTCTGAAAAGAGAGAAGATGCTAGTAAGGGTTCAGAATCTGTTGATGCTCACCCCTTGGTGGAAACCCCTAGCCTTCAGACATTTGAAGGGGTTCCTCTCCATCAAGGTGGTTCAGGTATTGAAGCACCATTTTTATCTCTCAACCCCTCTTCTGTAGGTTTATTGAGTGCACCCTCCAAATTGAGTGAAAAAATTTCTGAGAGGCTGGCACTGGACCAGGCAAAAGGAGAGATAGAAAAGGCTGTAGAGAGCCTGAGTGAGATTGAGAAAGTGGGTGTCCAACCCCACTGTGAGCATGAGAGAATAGGGTATCCTGAACCTAGCTTTACTTATTGGGATCAAGATTTTCCAAAGAGTTGGTCCAATGAGTTAGAGCAGGGGATGGATGACAATTCACTATGTTTGATTTTGCAGATTGGCAAACAGGAGGAGGCTCTTGCAGCTCAGAAATCATTTACACAGAGACCCCAACTTCACCTGGTGGATTCTCTAGCAAGGAGAGCAGATAGAGTCATGGAGGCTTTGGTGGATAACCCTGTCATTTTCACTGAGGCTGCAACATTGAAGTCAGAAGAACCTCTTTTAATAATGCCTATCAGGGCTAGACTTCCAGAGTCTACAGTCTCTGATCACTCTCAGGAGGAGTCAGGGTCTGTAGTCCCGTTTGCAGTTTCGGAGTCTACACCACCACCAGAGTCTACACCTCCATTCACAAAGCCAGAGCCTGTTGCTGAGGAATGCAATTCTACAGATGATGATCTTGTTACTCCTTCTTTTATCTATTTTGATCAGGTGTTTCCTCAGTCTTGGGAGTCTGCACAGCAAAGAGGCATCAATGATAAAGATTCTTTTGAGTGTATTTTGGATATTCATCTTTCTGAGAGACTTAAGGCTTTTCAAAAAAAATCTTTTCAACAGGAACATGGTTACTATCCTAGTGAAGACGATCAAGTCTTAGATGGAGCTGTTAAAGCTAAGCTGCCTGATGTTGCTGCTCAGTTATCCAGTGTGGTTCAGGACATTTCTCATATTCAAACAAAGCTCACTGGTGTTGATAATACAACTTCTCTGCTCAATACAAGATTTGACAGAATTCACTCTCTTCAATTATCCAAAGAGGTCGCTTTTAAAGATGCTCTAGCTGCTATCACTACCACTCAAGCCTCTCTTCAAACTACAGTTTATGATTTGACCACTAAGGTTGATTCAGTTATTGCAGCCCAGGCAAATATCTCCACTGTTCTTGAACAGATTCTTTTGGCTGTCACTAGTAATGATGATGTCAAAAAGGGGGAGAAGGTGAAGCAAGGTGAGTCCTCCAGGAGACATAAGGATGAGGGATGCAAGAATCAATCAAGGGGAGTTAAAAGGAGGAGAGATGGTGATGATGGAGATAGTTCTCATGGTTCTAAGGGTCCTGATGGTGTGCAACAAAAGCAATCTGGAGTAGTAAGAACTCCAACACATCAGTCAGGGACTAGACATGGGAAATCAGAGTCTAAGTCAGACTCTGATAAGCAAAGAAAGAAGTCAGACTCTGATCAAACTCAAGAACCTTCATACTGGAAGTGCAGTCAATCAAATCTGCAACTTAGAGCTAAAAAGAAGATAGGTCTTGGAGGATTTGAAGAATCTGACATTGACAGAACATCTACTCTAACCAGGGATCCTCAATCCTTGACAGATAGGCAGTTTGAGAAGATCACTCAGAAGCACTTAAATAAAGTGGTGTCTGCTCAAATTGTGTATAATGTTTTTGAAACGAAGATACAAGGAGGTCAAGGAGGTACAAAAAAGGTGAAGAATGAGATGCTGGTTTACTTCTTAGAAGGTGGAAGTGTAAGATGGATTAGTCAGTCAAATTTTATCTTTTTCAAACAGGCTGAGGAACTACAGTATATTAGATTCCTACTTCAAATTGCTTATGAAGTTAACAAGAGCAAAGAAGTTGTCACACACAAATGGTTCAAGGAGATTGATAGGAAGCTGATTTTGCACAGACAGGCAAATCGACAAATGGGCAAATTTTCTTTAAAATATGTTGATACTGAGGGAAATGATCAAGTCATGCCATTGGAGGAAAAACAGATTAAATTTCAAGAAGGTGTGGGTCATTACTTTGGGTTTCAGCCTATGAGTGGGAAAGTTAGTGTTCTGATGTTGAAGGACTTAAAAGATCAAGAAAGCAGTGCAAATGATCTGAGAGCAGCTTACTGTCAAATTAAATGTTCAAATGAAGAAATGAAGAAATTAAAGAAGTTTGTTGGTGAAGCTCTTGCAATTGTGGAAGAAAATATGCTAAACTCATTTTTGAAGAACAATCCAGCCTTTGAGAAGATTAAATGAGAAGTAATTCTTTTTCTTTTTTTAATTCTTTTATACTGTTCTAGATTATTAGTTTTTATTCTTTAGTTTTGACATCATCAAACCTTGATTTATGCTTACATTTTATAAAGCATAAATAGGGGGAGATTGTTAGGGATATATTCATTTGATGATGTACAAAATACTAGAACAGGGTCTAGATTAGTTTATCTGTAATAAGTCTTTCTAGTCTCTGAAATGAATAATCAGAGTCTAGATAGTCAACATTCATGTTACTTGTACTTAGAAGAATTTCTATAGAAAGTGAAACCAGAGTCTGCATGAAGATCAGAGTCTGGAAGGTGATCAGAGTCTATAGACTATCAGAGTCTGTGATCTATCAGAGTCTACATGTGATCAGAGTCTGAAGATCATCAGAGTCTGAAGATTTCAGAGTCTATACAGTTGAGGATAAATTTGGAAGAAGATCACAGGAATGGAAAGTCTTCGAAGATCAGGATAAATATATTGCAGATATGCTGTGGGAAAGAAAGAGAATTCTAGAAGGAAACTGTCAACTAATAATTAGGAATTCTATTCCTATTGTAATTTATCTTTCTGTTATTAGTTGATAGGCAGCTCTCTATATAAACTCTATGTAACCTAATTGTAAAAGTGTGGAAGTCGAAACAATAATCATCTGAGTGAAATTTTGTGAGAGAGTTGCTGTGATAAACACAGAGAAGCTGCTAGGGCTTGTGTACACCCTAGGAGAGTTTTGTATTCACAAATCAATAATACAAAACAGTACTTATTCATATTTTTGTGTTTGAGTTTGTTCTTAATTTGATTTTAAATCGGGCAGAAAAGACATACAAGTATTCAACCCCCCCTTCTACTTGTACGACTGGGAAAACACAACATAAACTTGAACAAATATCATATCTTTATCATGTAATTTATAAAAGAGAGTTTTATCTATGACACCTTTAATAAAACTATTTTCAAGTGAAAACTCAGAGAGAGTGTCATACCATATCCTCGGTTCTTGATTGAGTCCATAGTAGGATTTGAATAAAAAATATACAAAATCATCAAATTCTGGATTTTCAAAGTCAGGGGATCTTCCGTATATACTTCCTCTTCTAGCTATATATTCAGAAATGCATTCTTGACATCCATTTGATAAACTTTGAAATTGGAGTGTGCTGCGAATTCTAGAAATATCCTGATGGATTCAAGTCTTGTAACTGGTGCGTAGGTCTCAACATAATCAATTCCTTCTTTCTGGGAGTAACCTTTTGCCACCAGTCTGGCCTTGTTCCTTGTAACAATGCCATCACCATGTAACTTGTTCCTATATACCCATTTGGTACCAATTATAGATCTGTCTTTTGGCCTGGGTACCAGTGTCCATATTTCTTGTCTCTCAAACTAATTAAGCTTTTCTTGCACGGAAAGAACCCAATCTGGATCTATTAATGCATTTTCAATTTTCTTTGGTTCTTCTTGAGATAGAAAAACCAAAAATAGACATTCATTTGAAGTTGCACTTCTGGTCCTAACTCTAACATCTGGATCACCTATGATCAATTCAAAAGGATGATTTCTGCTTCATATCCTTTCCCTTGGTAGGTTTGACCTTGATGATTCACCTTGATATTCATTATGATGTTGTATTCTAGCAGTAGATCCATCATCTCCCCTGGAGTTGCTGTCAGGATGACTTATTGATCCACCACTGATATTAGTAGTATCTCAAGTGTTACCATTGTTTCGACCACTATTACCTGGATCATTATCAACATTATTGTCATCATCATTTCCTGCTGCAACCTCGGGTTCTTCTTCGTCATCGAAATGTAAGTCTGGATACTTATCAAACTTTAATGACATAGAAGAATCTTCAGTTTAGATACTTGGGAGTTTAGTGTCATCAAAAGTAACGTTGACACTTTCTATCACTTGGTGTTAATCAATTATGTACACCCTATATGCTCTTCTTAAATAACAGACAAAAATAGCTTCGTGTGCCTTGACCTCAAACTTGCCACAGTGTTCATCTCCATCTTTCAGCACAAAACATTTGGCTCCAAATACAAGAAAGTACTTGAGTGTTGGTCTCTTGCCAACCATTAATTCATATGGAGTTTTCATATGATCTTTATTGATTAGAGTTCGATTCTGGGTATAACATGTTGTGTTTACTGCTTCAGCCCAGAAGTAGATAGATAACCTTGATTTACTTAACATCATTCTTGCAACTTCAATCAGGGTTCGATTCTTCTTTTCTACAACTCCATTCTATTGCGGAGTTCTTGGTACTGAGTATTGTCTTGTTAACCCCTTATTTGAGCAAAAGTTATTCAGAACTTCATTTTTTAATTCTGTTAGGTCCCGGAAGTATCGTAGAAGGGGGGTTGAATGCGATACTGACAACAATTTAAAATTCTTTTCAGAATTTACAGAATTAAATTATTGATTTAGCTGAGGGTTCGAGTCCTTGTAGTGTTTGGGAGGCTGATTTAGTAGCTTTCTATTTTCATGATTAAATATTTAAGATATAGAAAATTAGCAAGTAGGTAAACAAGATTCAAGTTAAATATGTATATTGAACTTGAATGGGTTTTACAATATTCGGTAGAATAAACCTTAATTCCAAGAACAAATTTGACATGAATTGTTCTACTTAAGGAATTAAAATCAAACTAGCACAGAAAGTCTGTGAATATAACTTTGCAAACAAATTGCTGAATTTGAAAGTTTTTCTACTACTGAAAAATGAAGCCAATTGCCTCATATTTATAGAGGTGAAGCTGACAAGACTTTTTAATAAAACTTATTTAAAAAAATCAAAAGACTTTATAAAAAAGCCTGCAAGACTTTTTAAATAAGCTGGGCAAGACTTTTAAAACTCGATAAGACTTTTTTTTCTAATGTCCAACAAGATTTTTTTCACTTTAAAATTCGGTAAGACTTTTTTAAAATTGCTCGGTAAGACTTTTTAAAAGGTCTTATTGAATTAATTCGGTAAGACTTTTAAAAGGTCTTATTGAATTAATTCGGTAAGACTTTTAATTAAACTCTTATTGGATTTCTCGGTAAGACTTTTAGAATTCATTCGGTAAGACATTTGAATATGATCGGTAAGACTTTTTCTTTTCCTAACTTTGGACACATGGCGGACTTTGATTAGTCACATTAATAACATCACCTGCCACTTCAACTTGTAAAAAGAAAGGGGCCTATTCCGTCTTTTAGTGGATAGGCTTCGTAGAAATGCTTTTAGACCCACACAACTTATAATCTTTGATTCATAAATAATAAATTTAATTCAGAAATTATAAAAAGAAATATATAATATTATTTAGATATTTATAAATATAATTTACTAAATAAATAAAATATTTATTAATAAAAATAAATTGTTACGCTCTAAGTTGTGGTCTTCTGAACGTCTGGAACCGAAATCCTTTTGACTTGGAAATGATAAATCAATTCCAATTGGGGTTCCACTTTTAAGAATATATGACTCTGTATTTCTTCTGTGTCAATTTTTTTTCCGTCTTATCTTCAAGTCAGTATCGCCATGCCTGTTTATCTGTGTCTACAGTTGCAATTAGAAGTACCTCTGTTACTGAAATAATCTGACTCTTTAAACTAGACAATACTTCTTTTCACCACTGCATGTACCCAGTCAAATATTCAATCTTGGATTCTGACTCTTGTACACTGCATTCTAAACAAACCTCTATCCCTCTGAGCTTCCAGCTTCTGTCTTCTTCATTCTAAAATAATTCTAAATTAATTAATCCTTTAATTAATTTAAGAAATAAATTAATTCTAAGTTAATTAATTTACTAATTAATTTAATTAATTAATAAAGAATTAAATTAATGTCTTGACTGTAGAACTATTGTTGATGTAGATAAAACTCTTATGTTCTTCAACAATAACCTTTCTAACCACTTGAACTTTTTGATGACGAATCTTCACTGACATTGTTGACACCCTATGCACTGGTCTGGTTCACGGATGACTAACTATAATGTTGATTCTCATTTCTGTTGTAGTGGTCTTTGTGTCTTGTCTTGTCATGTCTTGGCTTCTTTCTGTTTTTCCTCTATATTCAATATTTATCATTTACTTCACTTTCTTATCTGAGTTAAGTTGTCATCTACTTATTACAAAAAGGACTAGTCATATGACTTTCAATCTCCCCCTATTTATTGTTAAACATTTAACACACAAATTCCTAAAAGATAACTCAACTAACAACTAAGAAAATAATATGACATTTAAGAACTGTAAATAATAAATTATTTTCTGGATCATATAATACATTTCCATATTTCAATTATGAAAGATAAATATAAGATAGATGTTCCTCTAGACTGAACATATTTAACAAATTCTATCTTGACTTACATATCATTACCAGCTTCAGAAGTAACATTTTCACCTTCTTTTAGAGCAGGTGTCATTGGTAGATCATCAACGGCTGGTTTCTCTGGATCAGATTCTGCATTTCCAGATTTCTTGAGTAACTGAAATGAAAGATTTTTGTTCCTCTAGCACTGAACATATTATACAAGTATTATTATCTTCATTTCTCAGACTCATCACTACTCCCCCTTAGGATGCCAGGGATGAAGTCTTGTTCTCTTCTCATTACCACTTCTCCTCTATTTCTCCAACTCCTGCCTTCACTTCTCTCCCAAGGTGAATTCATTCTCCCCTTACTTGAATTATCCAACCAATTTAATAGAGGTAACAATAGACATGGCATAATTAGTATGATTAGCTTCAATGGGTTCAATCAATGTTATAACAGAAATACAGTTGGGTGTGTTTAATATAGAGCTTTAATGGAGTTCCCGTCTATATGTCTTTTTGTTGAAGATGAATGAATTCCTTACTGTCTGAATTGATTTCACACATATTTAATCTGTAGGCTTTTTGGAAATTGATTACAAACAATGTGAAGTTCTTTGTTGCGCCTGTAGAGTGGGAGTGGTGTGTAGGCGCCACATACAAGTTTGTTGCACCCCAGAATGTTTGTTGCACCTCTATATCACTGTTAGTTGCGCCCATACAGTGGATTCCTTGTATAGGCACCACTAAATAATTAGAAACATTCTCACAAGTGTTTTGCTATGCCTATTGATATTTTGTTGCGCCTGCACACTTGTTGCAGTGTATAGGTGCCACAAAATCCTCCAATTAAGTTTTTGCGCCTTGACTTTACTATGTTGGGTCACTACTTGTTTTGTTACGCATACACTCACATTCCCTTGTACAGGCGCCACAAACACTTCACTTAGACTTCCCTTAGCTTTGAACTTGATTTGTTGCGCCTAAGTGAAGTTTGTTGCGCTTCACACAATGTTCCACTTGTGTAGGAACCACCAAGTGCATATTAGTATTATTTATCTGTCTTTGTTTCTTGGTTGAGTTATCGTTATCACTATTACATACTACGTTACATTATGCTTTATAATCTCCCCCTATTTGGTAGTTAGAGTTCGACAAGCAAATCCTGTGAGAGGATAACTCAACTAATACTTACAAGAAAGAGTAAAGTGCAGAAAGACAGTAAATAATATTAATTACATTCAGGATTAGATTTTATATTTCCATATTTCTTTTTGTATAATAGAAGTTTGTTCCTCTAGCCTGAACACATAATTCTATGATCTTCTACTTCTTTGTACTGAGTCTTTTTTGTTCTTTGATCTTGTTTCAGAGTAGTGCTTTCTTAGCTCTTCTTCCTTCTGCTCCAACCTTTCCTTCACTAGATCTCTAGCTTCCACTTCAAGAGTGTTGACTGGAGATGGTTCTTCTAATTTCTTCAAAACTTCAGTGAGAAATGCGGTTAAGTTTGTCTTGGAAATTGACTCGAAGGCCAGAGATTGTCTCTTTGAAAACACGAACACTGTTATTCTCTTCGGAAAGCCCTTTACTCGATTAGTGTCATGCGTCGACTCTTCTGCCAATTTATCCACCAGAACATCTTCAATCATCCTCAAGGCCTTTTTGTCTGACTTGATAGTGGATCTCTTCACCCTTGAAAAGACTTTTCAGATAATTTCATAATTGTTTCTCCTCAGTTTTGATAGCTCCTTCTTCTTATCCACTTTATTCTTCTTGAATAGGAAGTATTTTGTTTCATTTGGCTCTGTCTCAATGCAAGGTTCAGAATCTCTTATGGTTTCAAGTACCTCTGTGCCATTCTCTCTTCTCACATACACTGGGTCTTGATAATATCTGGTCATCTTCATTAGATATCTACCTGATGTCTTAATCGCTCTGTTCAGCCTGAATGCATAGATCAGCTCAGCAGCCTTTAGATCTTCTTCTGTTCTATTCTTCTTTCTTTTGATCCTCCCTTCTACATATTGTATGAACATTACATGGCTTGAATCCAGACATTCATATGACAAAGTTAAGTTATGAAGTGTTGTTGCTTTGTAGTATTTGACCACCGGAGGCTTTTCAAATGCTTTGACATCGATCTCTATTATCTTTTTCTCAATCAGATCTCTCAATATCTCATTTGTTTTATGCCCACCAAAGATGACTTTCCTCTTCAGCACATACAAATCCACGATATTCATCTTTTCAAAGCTCTTTGTCGATAAAATCTTTGACCCTAGTGTTGTTGAATTTATGAACATTTTCTACCCGTACTTGGACGCACATACTGACACGCTTGTAATTTCTTCAGATAGCATTGCATAGAGTTTATGAATATCTTCAAATTTTTCCTTCATGGTTCTGAAGAGATCAAGGACTTCTCTGTCTTTCTTCTGAGTTAGGGTTACCTCCTTCTTCTTCAGTAAACTCCTTGCTTCATCCCAATCAGGACCAACTTTAGCTTCTCTATCATTGACTCTATTTCTTCTCTCCATTGCGTGTTGTACTCTCTTCCACTTTTTCTTCATCAAATCTTGAGCCTGAACTATGTCTTGAGTAATAACTTCGTCTATACCAACCAGAAGATAGTCATTATCAAAAGCATATTCTTCTGCAAACTCCTCCTCAACATCTATTCCTGCAGCCTTTTCAGTTTCTTCAATTTCCATCTCTGTTAGAACATCCATTGGCACATAAGGCTCAAATATTTCTCCTTCTTCCAATTGCCTCACTCCTGGCCTATAGAAAATATCTGACTCCCCCTGAGCTGTGTATTCCTTGATCATTTCAGCTCCAACTTTTTCTTGTGCTAATCTCTCCCCATCAGTTGGGTTATCCTCACTTCTGAATGGAGTAAGCTGTGTTGTTGGAGTTGGTTGAGTAGAAACTGAAACTTTCTGAGCCAACAGTTGTTTGACTAAATCTTTGATTTATTTCATTTATGCTCTCTGCTGCTCCTACACCTCCAAGATCTTTCTAATTGAGTAATGAATCTCTGTTACTTGTGCCTCCTGATTTAAAATCCCTTGGTTATGTGCAGTGTGTGAAATGTGTGGGGTATTTGTTTAGTTTGTGGGTGTCTCACTCCTCACTGTTTCCATTTAAACACGACCCTCAACACTCACACTCGGCTATTCTGGGTCAATGAATTGAAGATCGCTTAGGTTTAGTGTTTCACTCTTGTCCAGAATAGCATCCAGATCTTCAGTACCTGCATTAAAATCCCTATCCCTTCTATGGGTAGGTTGCCTCTCTGCCTGACTACGGCGGGTGGGGAGAACTCCTTTTGCAGGAACTGGGGGTTGAGACCTAGTGTGGTCACTACTGTGCATTCTGTAATGATTGGCAAGAATGTAGAATCTGTGATGCCAGCTGAAGCCATTGAAGGCCTTACCTTCTCAGAGACACCCTGAACAGGTTCTACTGCCGAAGTAGTAGATACTCTATTAATAGAGTCTACATCCCCTTTATGAGTGTGTTGTCCCTCCGCCTGACCTGATAAGGTGGGGAGGACCTCCTGTGTAGGAGCTGGACTTTGAATTTCCAGGCGGGTCACCACCTCAGGAAATGTAATGTATGACAATTGAGAGCCTGTGGTGCCCCATGAAGCCTGTGAAGACATTTCCACATGAAGTGGTGATGTTGCTGATGCAACTACACCTTGAATGGAGACCTCTTCCCTTCTATGGGAGAGTTGCCTTTCCACTTCACCCACTTGGGGATGAAAACATCCTGAATAGGATCTAGAGAGGTTAAGTCCAGGGGGTCGCCACATTTGACAATGTAATAAACGTCTCGTGAGAGTCAGTGATGCCCCTAACTGTCTGTGAAAACAGGTTCTGAATTGGATCAACCAAAACAGTACTAGCTACTGAAGTAACGGATATTGTTACAATCTCTGGTTCTATTCCCGTACCTTTCAGGATTTTATCTATTTCAGAATTAAGATCACGAAGGAAAAGAAATGTTTTAGAGATTGGAGAATCATGTTCTTGGCTTATAGATGCCTTAGGTTTAAAATTCATTTTACGACGTTTTTGAGAAGGCAGAGCTGTAGGGGATATTTAAAAAACTTCCTGATTTGGTAGGGACTCACTTCTATCATCTAATACAATGGTTCTTTTTTCTGGTTTTGGGAGATGAATGAAGTGTTTGTTGTTCTCTGGCAGTGGTTAGAACTGGTTGGTCTGCCAGTTCATTGCCAGCTTCGATGGCCACTGAGGACTCTTGTGTGTGCATTGCCGTTTGAGGCAGAGTAGGAGATAATGTGATGAATTCTTCAGTTAGGAAAGCATAAAAGTCAAAGTCAAGAAGTGTACCTTCATCCATTTGTTCATCAGAAATGTTAGGGATGTACACCTCTGTAGTCTGAGGCTCTTCCACTTCTACCTCAACAACTATCTCCTTTGTTTGATTTTCAGGGCTCTTCCTTTGTTCTTCTGGAATTGGTTCCTGCTCATGTTCAGAACCAGCTTCTTCCATAATTTCATCTTCTTGATCAGTGCATGGTTCTTCTTCTTCAGTTGTTGCTGAGTGTCCAGAGTCATTTGAAGTTTCAGCACCATTATCCTCTTCAGAGATTGCGGCTCCTTCTTCTTCTGTTGCAACTTATTCTTTTGATTCTTCTTCATTAACCTGTCTAAGAATATCAAAGTAATCTCTAATAGGGTTAGTCATTGGAGCAGGAGTATACCTGTTAGGATTGTCCGCCTCATTCTATAGCAACAGAATAGTCTTGAACTATAGTAAGGGTGACTCTTCCAATTGACTGTTCTAAAACTCTTGTAATTGATCAGCTCTCAGCACTTGATTCAACACTAGTTGAAAAAATCTGGGATACAGACAGAAGTTTTCCATCTTTGCCTGGTTCTTGAGAATCTCTGTCATGATCAGCTTGTCAAAGTTTATCCTGGATCTAGAAGCTATTGCATACCCAATCACCTTATTGAACTGTGTAATCCCGTGGAAGCCACCTATCTTTGGTGCAAAGCAATGAGACAAGATATTGAAGAACGGGTTCCACTCCTTGGGTAGGTGATTTTTATAAATCTTCTTTGGGAGATTATTGTCTACTCTGGTGCAGTGCAGGAACATGAAGAAATTATTTAAATCTGCTTGAGATGGCTCATCTTCAAAATTCTCAAACGGCAGATGAAGTGCTCGATTAATGTCATTCTCAGTTATTCGCACCTTCTTTCTCTGAATCTTGCACAAAAAGGCTGAGATTCTATCTGCAGATGTGTCCTGAGCAGACCTGTATACCTGTCTTAATAAATTTCTATTCAAAGGAACAGAAGTTGTTAGTGCATACCGGACTATAGAATGTTCGTTTAAAAACCTTGCCCAGTTACCTAAGTCTCCTGCCTCAGTCCAATCATCTACTAAAATTAACAAATAATTAGTCTTTTTAATCTTAAAATGACCTGCCATTTTATTAAATTGAGAGATAATTTTTACGAATTAAAATTACTAATTAATATTGAATTATTTTAATAAATTATGAATTAAACCCTAATTTTTAAAATTACTTGGATTTTCATAAAATAAATATATAATGGACTTCTGGTAATTTTAAGCACACTTTTAATTTAATTACAATTTTTAATCGATTAAGAATGAACAAACCCTAACCAATCAGTTCAAGTTTTTTAAAAAATGTGTATTTTAGAACTCTAACCAAAATTAATGGGACCACTTGTAAATGAAAGATTTGAATGTGGGTTCAACAAATCTGGTTTTAGTTTAAAAATCGGACAATATTTGGCCTTAGAAATGTTTGCTTAAAAACTGAGATTTATGTTGAGCAGTTGAGTTTTAAACACAGTGTAAGCAGTGTGTATCGCCAGTAAATGAAAAAAAATGAACAAGTATGCAGGTATTTATAAGCGCCACAAACATACAGAAAAAAATCCTAAGTACTTATGTTGCGCCTGCACAGTGCTTGCACTGTGTAGGCGCCACAAACAAAACTAGCGCAACAAAATTTACTAGTGAATTTTTGTTGCACCTTCACAGTGTATTCACTGTGTAGGCGCCACTAAATTCACTAGCACCACAAAACTTGGATGATTTTTTTAAGTACCTGTGTGGATTATGTTGCACCTACACAGTGCTTGCACTGTATAGGCGCCACTAAACTATTTAAGCCCCCCAAAATAACTCCTCAAATTGGTCCTAGTTTTTGCTACTTTTAAATAAATACTATTTATGAATAACTTGCATTATTAATCAATAATAATTAATTACCCATAAATATTATTTCACAAAATATTTATTAATAACATAATTGTTAAAATTATTATCATAAATAAATTATGTTTTTTATTATTTTACTTTTATTTTCAATATAAGAATAAATATAAATATTCATCCTTTTTATTTTAAATAATTTCAAATAATATTTAAATATATAAGTGCCAAGAATTTATCATTTAAATACAAGCACTTAAATATTTTCTAAAATCAAAATTAAATAAATACCAGATTAATAAAATTAGCAGGCATGCACAAAGTATTTATCTAATATTTAATCTTAATTACTGGAAAATAATTTGGTAAATAAATTCACAAGTCCTAAAAATATTAACATTAATTAACTAGTGAATTTATCAGCTTCAAATTGCGGTTTTTGATTACTATGTTACCCAGATAATCAAACTATTACAGAAGGGGGGTTGAATGTAATAGCACCAACTAATCGATGATGAACACAAGTATGTAGAATGAATACTGTTTTGTATTAATAATGAACTTGAATACAAAAACTCTCTCAAGAAATAATGTTCTTAAGAGCTGCTAGGTTACACGAATAATGCTTTTAATGAATTCGACATCAAATTATAGCTTATCTCTGTGTTTGTATAGACACAGCTACAAATACAATTACAAAACAGATTATGATAAGAATAGCTTTAATAAGGTAATTTAGACTTGCACTCGAATTCCTTCTTACTGTCCAAATCAGACTCTGATTTGTCTGTTTCCTTTTCTGGTAAACTCTGAAGCTAACCTTTGTCGGTTTGTCATTCTCTGATTTGAGTATTCTCTGTTAGAGTAAACTCTGATTGAGTATTCTCTGATAGAGTAAACTCTGACCGACAACTTCCTTAATCTCTGATGCGTCAGCATAAACTCTGTTTGGTATTTTCTGACAATCATCACTGTTTGCATTCCTAACAATCTCCCTCAATTTATGCTTTAATAATTAAAACATAAATTTTACTTATGATGTCAGAAATACAAGACAAATGCATCAGAGTTTGTTTTCCCGTTTAGATTCATATTCTTCTGTAAGAGAAGTCTTCTTTCAGAAATTCACTCAGGAGCTTTTCTTCAGCATTTTTCAATAAATTAACAAGCTTCTCCTTCAATTCCTTCATGTGCTCAGAAGAATCATCTATTTGAAATATTGCAGCCCTTAGAGCATAAATTGATGACCTCTCCATTCTTTCATCCAAAACAATGCAACAGGTCTTCATTCCATCAGGATTTAAAATTAGTGTAGGAATTCCTAACACCATTTTAACTTTTGCATTCCGTTTTCTCATTGCTCTTTCTGTTCTATCTTCAAGTGTATATCCCAACTCATGACCTTCATATTTTATCATCATTAACCTTTCATTCTTCTTCTTTTCAACAATCACTCCTTCAATTATTTTCCTCCACCTAGAAGTTGCTTCATTTTTATCATTGAGTTGATATAGAACATGTTCAAGTTCTTTAGATGCTTTATCAATCAGATTTTCTTCAGCAATCTTCAAAACTCTCCCATCTTCTAGAAAATATAGAAGCTTCTCCTTTGCTTGAGCTCCATCAAAAATGTCTTTTACTATGTTGACAGATATCAATTTATCAAGATGCTCTTGTTTCAAATCTTCCTCAAGCTTGTGTTTTAGAGAGAATGGATCAATGAATTTATTTGCTTCACCCCTGTAAACTTTAGCATATGAATCACCAATGCCTCCTTTATTTTTACCAAGTCTGGCATTGAGAATCAGACTTTGAGTTGTAGTCCACAGAGGATCTGACTTTTTATTCCTTATCAGAGATTGTTGATGTTCCTCTTCTTCATCATCAAAACTAGAGCCACTAGGTAGAAATGTTGTTCCTTGCATAGTGAGAGGTGTCTGTGGTTTAGTTGGAGCTTTTTGTTGAATTCTTGCAGATGATCTTGTTTGAATTTCTGAAACTGGTTTTGATTGAGCAACTGGCTTGAGAGTTTCAATAGGTTTGATTTGAATAGGCTTAGATTCTGGTTTCTTCTTTTGAGCAGGTACCTTTCTTTACACTTCTTTTCTTTTTCTGGACTTGAGCACTAACAACTTCAGACTTCTTCAATTCAGCTTCCACAGCAACTGGATCCATTCCTGGATGTTCTTCTTCAAAAAATTTCTTTGCCAGTTCTGCATCTTTTAGATTTTGTTCTTCAATCTTCTCAGGCTTCTCTTCTTCTTCAAGCCTTTTTACTAATTCTAAATCAGCATCTATCAGAGTTTTCTTGTCAAATTTTATATCAGTCTTTGATGTCGTCAGAGTTTGTGAGGTTGTCAGAATTTGTCCAATCAGAGTTTGCTGCCCATCCTTATGACTCCCTTGATCTTCATCATCAGTTTTGTTAGATTGTTGTATAGCATCCTCCTTGCATTTGGCTGAAACCCTCTCCCCCTTTCTGACATCATGCCCCATTTTAACAGTAAGAATCTCAACAATTGTTCATAGCATACCTTGCATAGAACTGACAGAAGTAGAAAGATTGGTAACTTCAGCTTCCAATTTGTCCTGTTTTGTGGAAACAGTTTTAAGTTTTGCTTCCAGAGAATGCTGAGAAGAGGAAACATCAGTTTCAATAATGACAGAATTCTTGTTGACAGATGTCTTCAGTTCATTAACTACATGTTGAGGTCCCTTGGACATTATAGTAGAGGCTTTCAGAATAGTCTTCAGTTCACCAGAGGATATTTCCTTGTCATCTTTATTGATTAAAGCAAGAACACGAGGCCATGAAATTTCTCTGTCAGGAAACTTCCAAGATGAATCCCAAACGGTTTGTCTGTGAGAGGTAAGAAAATCTTCATTTGATGACCGTGTTGTGGAAGAGAAATCCCTTCTGACACCTGCTGTATCTAGATCAGCTTCAATTTGGCCTTTGAGATTTTTCACCACCATGTAATCAGTGTAATCCATTTTCAATCTGTCAAGTGCATCATGGGAGTTAACATGCCACTTCTTGGTGTTGTACCGTTGTGTGAAGGGAATGGAGAGATCTGTGACTTCTTCATCAGCAAAAATCACATCATCAGAGTCTGTGTCCTTCCCATCAGAGTTTAAAACTTCATCAGTGTTTGGCACAGCATCAGAGTTTGCAGGAACAGGTAAACTCTGAGTACCTGAAAAAGTAACAGAACAACCTAAACCACTCTAATATTTTAAAGTAATCTCATTACTTCTCACATCACACATATCATAACTTTTAAGAGTTAGATTTTGCTTACTAGAAGTAACTAACTTCTTTCTCAATTCTACCTCTCCTTTTGCCAGATCCAGTGTCTGCCTCTCATTAATTTTGTTTTCCACACTTTTTACCTCAGACTCACTAGAAAGGCTCAACACACAATGTCCTACAGAAATAAGAGGTGGCTAAGAAAGGAGATTTGTGGTCACATGAATAGGGGAATCCTTTGCAGGACTATCCATGATCATCCCAGCAATAAAGGTAGAGAATATAAATCCGGAACTGATACAATCAGAGAATGTAAATTTTGAAGTAGAGTCAGAGTTTATACCTTGAGCATTTGTAGATGGAGTCTCAATGGGCAGTGCAGAAATTGGTTGCACAAAGATAGCATCAAAGTTTGCCTTTGGAGCTTCATTAGAGTTTGTCTGTCCAATAGGATAATCTTGGTCTGCAATCATAAAATTGATGATTGGTTCTTGTGGGACCTGAGTCATATCAGCAGCTGCTTCACCACTTTGAGGTGAAGGTTCTTGTGGGTTTGACTCTGCCAGAGACTGGCCTTCAGCATCAGCAACAGCAATGTCTTCTATAAATGGTTGATTGCTTGCAACCAAACTTTGATTGGATGGTTCTTGTGTGGCTGGGGCCTGAACAACTTCTTCAACCCTTTGAGGTGAAGGTTCTTGTGGATTGTACCCCTGAACAATGCTGGCTTCATTTGCTGGAACTATGGCTTCTATTGAACTTTGATCAATAGGTTCTTATGTGCCTGGCCCTTCAATGACTGCTACCTCACTTTGAGAAGTAGGTTCTTGTGTGTCTTGGCCAAAAGTGACAGACTTCATCTTCCTTCTTGAAAAATGTTTGGAACTTGGAGAGGCTGAAGTTGATTTTGATTTTTGTGCCTCCATTTCTTTTCTTACTTTTTCAGCCAGCTCCCTAACCCTTTCATAAGACATCTCCTTGATAATTTGCTTAGGTGAGTTTGTTGGAGAATCAAAGATTGTTACAGAAGTAGTTTCCTCTAGAGGGACAGATGGTCCATCTTGCAAATAATTGTGTTGCTGCTTTGTCAAGACATCATAATTAGACTCAGAGTTTAAAATGTCTTCAAAGTTTGAATCACGAAATTTGGGTTGATCAAAGATTAAGCCATCAGAGTTTATTACTGCATCAGAGTTTAGTTCTTCAATATTTGCAGCCTCAGAGTTGACAGCCTTGACCAATCTTCTCTTCTTCTTCTACACCACAGTTATTGGTGTCACTGTGATTGGCTTCATAAAAGGTATAGAAGGTGTCTTAGAAGCCTGTTCAACTGTCGTTCTCTTAGCAAAAATGAACTCTTCATCAGAATCTATATCTTCATCAATTAATTTTCTCTTTTTGAGAGAAGATTCTGTTACTGACTTCCCCTTCCTTTTGCTTGAGCCCTGTTGAGAGGTATGTTTTGCAACTACAGTCTTTTGAGAGACTGTAGAGGTTAACAAAGGTGTTTGGGTGTCAGTGTTTGGAGGGTGGCTTGGGTTTGAATCAGAGGGTGCTAAACTCTAATCCATAGCCACTGAGAGAAAATCCATGCCATACATGGTAGGCATTCTCTGATGTAAGAAAAGACTGACCCATGTGGGATAAAACAAGTTACAAAGTTTACCTGCGTCATTTTTCTTGGCATCTTTCCTTATGAGATCAGCAAATATTCTTTTATTCATTGAAAAACTAACTAAACTCTAGTCATTCTCAAAAGATACATCAGGCAAAAGATAGGAGAAAAGTAACTATAAAAATCTAGCAAAGTAAACTGTATGTGCATCATCATCTATTTTGCTAGCTATCTGCCTAATTATCAAACATGAAAAATCAAAAGACAAGTTGTGGGTCAGAGAATACCCAATTTGCTGTGATAGATGTGGAATTGCATCAAAGTTTGTGCATTTTCCTGTGAAAGCCCTAGTGATACAATCAAAGAAGAAGCTCCACTCTCTTCTTAAATTAGGTCTGGTCAAGCTTCCACTATAGCCTATAGACTTGAAAAATTCTTTTATCTGTTCATCCCCAACTATGCCATCATACTGAGCCACTTCTGGAAGATGAAAGGCTTGTCGAACCACAATAGGAGTAATTGAATGTTTTCAATGGCATTGAAAAGTTATAATGGGTTCTTCATCAACACCAGTATTATTGAATTTTGCAATTGACCAGATTCTTAGTAATGATTGGGCAGATAAATTTGAAGGTTCTTGAAGCGCATAACCAATGTAACTTTGTGCTAGAAAATCCTGAATAACATGAAAATCTTCAGGTGCATCTGACTTATCCAACAAAGAAATATAGTTTGTGGCAGCAAAATTATAGTTTTGGAAGGTTTGTCCTTTGGATGCCATTGAAACAATAAAGATTTGCAGGTTTGAGCAGTTAGGGTTTATGTGAAGCGAGAGTGCAAAAGTAGAATGATAGATACAGATGATTAATTCAAAATATCAATAAGAATTAAACTGTTCCCTTTCAATTGCATAAAACCTGTAGTGGGACACGTGGCAAAAACTGATTGGAAAAGAAATTATTAGTACGAGTCTCAAAATACAGCAAGTGTGTGTGTACTGTATAATAATAGGAACCGTCATTCGTGAGAAATACGCGCCTTATTACAAATCCAATCAGAGAATAATAATTATGATGTCATAAAATGAAATATGATGTCATAAATATGATCTCAGAGTTTACCACTTAATCAGAGTTTACAGATCAGAGTTTATATGAGTCAGAGTTTAGTATGTACTGTCAGAGTTTACCACATACTCTGACAGAGTTTACCATAAATACTGATAACTTGTGATCAGAGATTAGATGCTTCAATGATCAGAGTTTGTTCCATTTTCATCAGATTTTACCCCATACTCTGACATATACTCTGAGTGTCTGAAACTTGCTAAGTTGAGCCACTTGTCACCATCCCTAATTCAGAAACCAGTCTGTTAAATGTTGCTTCAGACAAAGACTTAGTGAATATATCTGCTATTTGTTGATCTGTAGTAACAAAATGTAATTCAATTGTGCCTTCCTCCACATGTTCCCTTATGAAGTGATATCTGATACTGATGTGCTTTGTTAGAGAATGTTGAACTGGATTTCCTGTCATTGCAATAGCACTTTGGTTATCACAATAAATAGGAATTTTTGAAAATTTCAAACCATAGTCTAGCAATTGATTTCTCATCCATAAAATATGTGCACATCAGCTTCCAGCAGCAATATATTCAGCCTCTGCTATTGATGTTGAAATTGATTTCTGTTTCTTGCTTTGCCATGACACAAGTCTTCCACCTAAAAATTGACAACTGCCACTTGTGCTTTTCCTGTCAATTTTGCATCCTGCAAAGTCAGCATCTGAATAGCCTATTAATTTAAAATCAGACTCCCTAGGATACCATAAGCCAAGATTAACAGTGCCATTGAGATATCTGAATATCCTTCTCACAACAATTAAATGTGGTGCTCTTGGATTTGCTTGAAATCTAGCACATAGACATGTGGCAAACATGATGTCTGGCCTACTAGCAGTCAAGTAAAGTAGAGAAACAATCACCCCTCTGTATGCTGTAACATCAACAGGTTCTCCAATGTCTTGATCAAGCTTTGTTGCAGTAGCCGAGTTGTAGTAGATGCAGAATCTTGCATTTGAAACTTAGTGAGTAGATTCTTTGTATATTTAGACTGATTAATGAAAATACCATCTTCAGTTTGTTTCACTTATAAGCCTAGAAAATAACTTAATTCTCCCATCATGCTCATTTGATACCTGGACAACATTAACTTTGAAAATCTTTCACAGAGTTTCTCATTAGTGGAACCAAATATGATATCATCAACATATATTTGCACCAATAATAAATCCTTATCTTGAGTTCTATAAAACAAGGTTTTATCAATTGTTCCTCTAGTGAAATCATTTTCAAGTAAGAATAGAGCCAGAGTTTCATACCAGGCCCTTGGTGCTTGCTTTAGTCCATATAAGGCTTTATCCAGTCTGTAGACATGATTTGGATATTTTGGATTAACAAAGCCAGGTGGTTGTTCAACATAGACTTCTTCTTCAAGTTCACCATTTAAAAATGCACTTTTAACATCCATCTGGTACACCTTGAATTTCTTATGTGCAGCATAAGCAAGAAAAATTCTGATTGCCTCAAGTCTTGCTACAGGTGCATATGTTTCATCATAATCAATTCCTTCCTATTGAGAATATCATTTGGCTACCAATCTTGCTTTGTTTCTTGTAATTATTTCATCAGAGTTTGTCTTGTTCCTGAATACCCATTTTGTGCCAACAATAGATCTGTTCTTTGGTCTAGGAACTAAGGTCCAAACTTCATTCCTTTCAAACTCATTCAATTCTTCCTGCATTGCAGTAACCCAATCTGCATCCTTCAAAGCATCTTCAACTTTCTTTGGTTCTGATTGAGAAAGAAAACTATGAAATAGACATTCATTCTGAGTAGCTTTTCTTGTCTTTACTCCACTTTCCAGATCACCAATAATTAAGTCAGGTGTGTGATCTTTGGTCCACTTCATTGGATGTGGAAAATTCCTTGAACTAGATGCTTCCCCATGATTTGTGCCTTCATAGAATGATTCATCTGTAAATGTTGATCCTCCCCCTGAAGATGTGCTTCCTTCAGTGTTTGATAATTGAGAGTTTAAGTACTCAGAGTTTGAGTTATCAAAGTTTGAGGTCTCAGTGTTTGTGGCTTCAGAGTTTGAATGATCAGAGTTTAGGGTCTCAGATTTTGTGTTGTTCAGAGTTTGGTCAGATTCTGATATTTCAATTACTGTGTTTTGATCTCCAATGTCAGTATTTGATTGATGTTGCTCCCCCTCAACATGTGTAGAATCTTCAATTTCTATTTCAATCAATTCTGAATCAGAGTTTTCCTCACCAGAGTTTAGTTGAATAGAGTTTTTCTTGTCAGAGTTTGGTTCAACAATGTTTGACTCATCAGAGTTTAGTTCAACAAAGTTTATTTTCTGCAGTTCATTCTCAAATCTCAGAGTTTCCTGTGCATCTTTATCAGGTAATCCAGCTATCTTTCCTTCATCAAAAGAGACATTTATTGATTCCATAACTGTTCTTGTCCTTAAGTTGAATACTTTGAATACCCTTGAAGAGGTTTTAGAAGTTGTTGCATATCCAACAAAAATTCATTCATCTGCTTTAACTTCAAACTTCTTCAATTGTTCAGGATGTGTTTTGAGAATAAAACATTTACTTCCAAAGATGTGAAAGTATTTGACATTTGTCTTTCTTCCTTTCAAAGATTCATATGGAGTCATTCCATGTTTGTTTATTAAAGAACAATTTTGAGTAATGCATGCAGTGTTCACAGCTTCTGCCCAAAAATAAGTAGGTAGCTTTGCTCCTTCTAGCATTGTTCTGGCAGCTTCTATTAAAGTTATGTTCTTTCTTTCAACTACACCATTTTTTTGAGGTGTGCCAGGTGCTGAGAATTGTTGTGTAATACCTTTTGTTGAGCAGAATTCCTCAATTGTAGAGTTCTTAAACTCTGTTCCATTGTCACTCCTTAGATTCTTTACTTTGTGAATTGATCCATTCTCAATCATTGCAATATGATCAATAATTTTTTTTGCAGTTTCATCATTCTTATACAAAAAGTACACCCAGGTAAATCTAGTGTAATCAATCAACTATCACTAGAGTATATCTCTTCTTTCCAATGGACATAATGTTGACTGGACCAAATAAATCAAGATGCAATAGATGAAAAGGTTGATCAATTGAGTTTTCAGTTTTGCTCTTGAAGGATGTCTTCTTTTGTTTGGCCTTTTGACATGAATCACAGAGTCCATCAGGATGAAATTGAACTTTTGGAAGACCTCTAACTAGGTCCTTCTTCACCAATTCATTAATGTTTACAAAGTTCAAGTGACACAACTTTTTGTGCCAATTCCAGCTTTCCATTGGTGATGCCTTTCCAAGTAGACAGGTTAAGGGACCATTAGAATTAACATCCAAGCTAGCTTCAAATAGGTTGTTATGTCTGTGGCCAATAAGAACTACTTTTCCATTCTTCTTGCTTTTCACTTCACAATGAGTTCCATGAAATTCCATAGAGAAACCTCTGTCTGTCATCTGACTCACACTGAGCAGATTATGTTTGAGTCCTTCAACCAGAGCTACATTTTCAATGATGACATTTCCAATCACAATGTTGCCATATCCCAGTGTTCTTCCTATGTTGCCATCTCCATAAGATACTGCTGGGCCAGCCTTCTCCTCAAACTCTGAAAGCAGGGATTTATTTCCAGTCATATGTTCAGAACATCCACTATCAATTACTAGAATGTTTTCATTGTTTCCCTGCAATCAGTAAATGCAATTTAATTAGTAGATTTGGGGACCCAATCTAGTTTGGGTCCTTTCTTTGAAAACTTGTTAACTTTTGCAGCAGAAGTTCTTTTGTCAGAGTTTGTGTTAACAGAGTTTACATGATCAGAGTTTGCATTCACAGAGTTTGTACTGTCAGAGTTTACACTCCTCTTGTCAGACTTTATCACATATATTTGCTTGACAGTATGTTTTGGAGAAAAATTTATTTGAGGCTGTGGTTCATAAGAATTGTAATACAAATTTTGATATTCTTTGCATGTATAAATAGAATGCCATAAACTACCACAGTGAAAACAAGGATTATTTCTTGTTTGTTTTCTAGCCTCAAAACTAGGTTTTTCAGGTTATTTCATTTTCTTTTATTTGCAGTCAATAGCAAGGTGATTAGAATTTCCACAAGTAAAACAGGTTTTCCTAGGAGCATCAGGGATATTCATGTAGTTATTCTCCTTAGATTTTCCTACTTTACCATTTCTATTTCATTTCACCTTTTTAGATTTATTAGTGACTGCCTTCAACTTTTCTTTAAGTTGCTTCTGTGAAAGTAACCCTATATTTACCTTTTTAGAATCTGACACACTATTGTTTTTAGAGCTTTCAGCAGATGTTGTTCTCTTGTATTCACTAGCTCTAACAAATTTCACAGGTTCACCCAATGTTCCTTTTGTGTGTGTTTTAGTGTGTGTTTCTTTGTCAGATTCATATCCTAAAGCAGAAGTCCAATTTTTATTAGTCAGCATTTGTTGGACTTTCTTTCCAGAGTTTGTCCAAACTCTGAAAGTTTCCTTTTCTTTTGCTATTTCATATTTCAGGTACACAACTTGAATTTCTAATTGTGTTTTCATGTGAATAGCATTATCAAGGTCTTTCTTAATGTTTAACATATCAGAGTTTTCAGATTCAAGCATGTTATTCCTAACAGTCAGAGTTTGTATCTCAGATTTTAATCTCTCATTTTCTAGAGTCTGGGATTTAAAACTAACATGCAAAGATCTAAGAAAAGATTTTAATTCATGAATATCTTCAGTATCAAAAGTGAAAACAGAGTTTGGTACCTTGTCAGAGTTTAAGATGGGAGAATCAGAGTTTGCCATGAGAGCATAGTTAGTTTCTTCTTCAGAGTCTGAGGAATCCATCCAATCTTTCTTTGATGTGATGAGAGCTTTCCCAGATTCTTTGCTTCTGTACTCAGTAGCAAAGTGACCCATATTGTTACATTTATAACACTTGACCTTTGACTTATCAAGGGTTTTTTATTTTCCATCTCTATCTTCTCTTTTCTTGAATCTTTCCTTCTTTTCTGACTCACCAAGTTTCTTCTGAAAGTTTCCTTGCTTCCTAAATTTCCTGTACTTCTTGAAGCTTTTGAAAAACATGGCAAACATCTCCATCATATCAGAATCTGAAAAATCATCAGAGTTTACATCAGAGTTTGCTTCAAACTCTGATTCACTGCTTTCCTTGATTACAGCTTTTCTTTTTCTTGTTGAGGCTTTAAGGACTTTTTCTGTAGGTTGTTCAATCTAGGCCTCAATATTCAAAGCAATAGATTTTGCCTTGCTAATTTTCCTGTTTCTTCTTTGCTGTAACTCCAAGTCATGAGTCTTCAGTTTTCCATAGACCTCATCTAAAGACATCTCATCTAAATCAACTCTGTCTCTAATCAAAGATGTCTGCAGATCCCATTCTTCTAGAAGAGCCCTAAGAAACTTGGTGTTTGAGTCTTCATTATCATACACCTTATCTACTAATGCCAAGTTGTTCAACAGAGTTAAAAATCTGTCATAGATATCTGTGAGAGACTCATTCTGTTTAGCCTCAAAATATTCATACTCTTGTATAAGTACAGATCTCCTATTTTTCTTGATTTCCTTGGTTCCTTGGCATTGAACCTCTAGTGCATCCCAAATTTCTTTTGCTGTCTTGCATGCTATTACCCTGTTGGACATTACAGAGTCAAGACTGTTATGCAATATGTTTCTTACCTTGGCATCTTTGAGGACTTCTTGCTTTTCCTCATTGGTCCATTCTTTCTTATCCTTTAATGTATAATATTCAGGAACTTGTCTTCCTTCTACAACAGTTGCAGGCACCAGTTTTGTTGGAAGATACTGGCCTTCATTGATCCTGTCCAGATAGTCAGGGTCTGTTGCTTCTAGGAACATCAACATCTTTACCCTCCATGTAGGGTACTCAGCCTTCTTCAATATTGGGATCCTGATGCTTTCATACTTGCTACCAGATATGATTATTTGATCTTTTGAGTTGAAATTAACTGCCTACTCTGATACCAATTGTTACCCAGATAATCAAGCTATTACAGAAGGGGGGTTGAATGTAATAGCACCAACTAATTGATGATGAACACAAGTATGTAGAATGGAATACTGTTTTGTATTAATAATGAACTTGAATACAAAAACTCTCTCAAGAAATAATGTTCTTAAGAGCTGCTAGGTTACACGAATAATGCTTTTAATGAATTTGACATCGAATTATAACATATCTCTGTGTTTATATAGACACAGCTACAAATACAATTACAAAACAAATTATGATAAGAATAGCTTTAATAAGGTAATTTAGACTTGCACTCGAATTCCTTCTTACTATCCAAATCAGACTCTGATTTGTCTGTTTCCTTTTCTGGTAAACTCTGAAGCTAACCTCTGTCGGTTTGTCATTCTCTGATTTGAGTATTCTCTGTTAGAGTAAACTCTGATTGAGTATTCTCTGATAGAGTAAACTCTGACCAACAGCTTCCTTAATCTCTGATGACGTCAGCATAAACTCTGTTTCGTATTTTCTGACAATCATCAGTGTTTGCATTCATAACATACTAACTAATTATTTAATAGAATTTAACATCCCAAGTTCACAAACCAGTCTAGTGAAAGTGACTTCATCCAGTGGTTTAGCGAAGATGTCTGCAATTGGCTGCTCTGTAGGGGTACAAAATGTAACTCTACAGTACCATTCATGACATGCTCTCTAATGAAATGATACTTGATATCAATGTGTTTGGTCCTTGAATGTTGAACATGATTGTTTGTGATTGCTATGAAAGTGTTTGACCTAAAACCAATCATGTATGATGAGTTAGGAAAAACTTTCTCCTACTCTTATTTAATTTCATTTGATAATAATAAAGTGTTTATTTGTTATGTTACGGGCTTAATCTATTTGAAGTGTATTAAATAAGATGTTCCATAGTTTAGAGCAAAGCTTCTAGAATTATAATGAGATTGTAATAATGAGATCTAGAAGATAATAGCTTTAGACTTAAACAGTTCCTGATCATAGAATAACTAATTCGAAATTGGTAAATCCGTAAAGATCAGTACATACTATGCTAGCTCTCTTAGGAGGATGTCTGTTCTCATAGACATTTGTGTGGTGACACTATAGCTAGTATGTAGGTGCTTATTAAGGAATAAGTTCACTGAACATGACTCGATAAGTAGAACAACTAATGGAGTTTACTCACGTGTCGATAATTGTTTATTAAGTAAATAGTTGTACAAGTATCCTTAGACTTGAGATCATTAGAGTAATCTTGTACACAATGATTTATGCTTTGGTTTAGTCCTTAGTCTCTAGGACATTCATTAGGTCCATTCTGGGCATAGTGATTTGTGTATGGAGATAGTTAACGGATCAATAAAGGATCTGCTCCTTCCAGTAAAGGAAGTGAATATCCTATGTTATTCTTAGATATGCAAGTTCAGGAATCTCTGGTCAGAGTAAATGAAATTAGAAAGAGTTTCTAATTTACATTAAAAGGAACTTTGCATTATGAATAAGAAATCATATGATTAAATTAGATAGGCTTGACACAAGTTTCATGCCTTGTATTTAATCGGGATATTGAAGGGTAGAAGGAATTAATTATACGGTAACTAATTACTGACAGGTTCTAAGTATTCTAAGCAATGATTTCGTATTATCTGGATAGTCGCGATATGTTGAGAATCATCACTCACGATGTAGAATAAATATAATTAATCAGATTAATTATATTTAATGAATTAATAAAATTCATATAAATAATAAATAAAATGTTTATTATTATTTATTTCTACTACCGGCTTAATATTGAACCTAAAGAGTCACACCATAAAAGAGATTAAATTATAGATGAAGGAATAATTAATAATAGCTAGTCATTATTTATTTATGAAATAAATGATTACTTAGCATATTTGATAAATTAATTAAATGAGATTTAATTGATTATAAATTATTTAAGATAAGATCTTAATATTATTAATTAAATATTTAATTAAAGTAATTAAATATGAAGAGAGCATAATTTTCTAAAAGAGTTTAGAAAAATGAATTAATGATTAAAATAGTTTTAATCATTAACTAATTAATTAATAAGATTAATTGATTAAAAAGGGAATTAATAATAAGATATTTATAGAAAATATCTCAGCTGAGATATTTGCCTATAAATATAGGATTATAAACCCTAATACTTCAACCCTAATATTTGTGAGAAATATTTTAAAAGGGAGGCAACCCTAATTTCCTCTCTAGCCTCCTCCTTTAACTTTTAGTTTGATTCTTGGTGGATATCTTTAGAGCGCTCCACACTTGAGGGGTGATTGCAAGGATTGAAGAAAAAGATCTTCTCTAGCTGTTGCCGGAAAGCAATCGAGGTATTCTTCAATTTATAAAATAGTTTTGTATCTATATGTATGTATACATAGGAATATATGCAAATAAATGTTATTCAATGCTTCCGCTGGTGCATAAATTCCTTCAATGGTATCAGAGCTTAGGTTGTATGCATATAGATTCATGGTCAAGTTTCAGAATTTTATGAGCATGTATGTATTTATTATGATTTATACAAGCAATATCATGTTTTAATTATGATTAATATGATATTCTTCGTCAAAATTGTTTTGATAATTTTCCTGGGTTCTATAAGTGTTGTAGATCGTCCAGTTAATTTTTCATAATTTTCTGATACGTAGAATATTTATTATAAATTTTGAAAGCAATAATAATGATTTAATTATGATTAATTCATTACTGTTCCTCAAAATTTATTTTATATTTTTCATGTGTTCTAAAAGTGTTTTAGATAATCCAGGTATTTTTAGAATATTTTTCTGAGCAATATATTATTTATTATGGATTTTTAAAGTTGTTTTTAATTAATTCATAATTAAATAATAATATCTGGAAAAAAAAGAAGGTGTAACGCATTCTGCGCATGCGTTACAAGCTAAAAAGGGGTTTTTGGCTTGTAACGCATACCCGAGATGCGTGACAGGGTGTCTTGCACGCGCCTGACGCGCGTGTGCGCATGAGGATGCGTAAGAAATTTTTCGGGGCGCGTGGGATATCAGAATGGGGCGTGTAATATACCTTTGGATTCGTTTTTTTGAGACGGTTCTAATGGTATATTAAAATAGTTTTTCTGAAATTGTTTCGGACTGTTTAGAGCTTCCAAAAGTGTTTTAAAGTAAGTTTTAATTGTTTTAAGTTGCTTTTAAATACACCATGTGATACATAGAGATGTATAATGCTTATATGTTGTAATATATGATTTAACATGCCTACCTTATGTTTATTCGTGATTATATATATGTGATATATGCTTGAATTATCTTGAGATGATAGATTTAGGTGAACTTAATTAACATAAGGCGTATGTTAGACAATCTAGAATAGTGAAATTGTTTCGTGACCTTAATTTACATATTATGAATACAATCATGAGATTTTTGTTTTTATGAAATACGTGATTGAATATGAATTTTCAACTTAAGTGAAAGGATGATTCTGTCAAACAACAGATGTTCTATCTGTAAGAAAGGGGGTTATTAAGAGGCGCCTCTTGACAATGCTCCACCCCTGGCCTGGGTTGACTCTAAGTATCAATAGTTGATTTGAAATATTTAATCCAATCTAAAAGAATCTCTTTATAATATGATTATGATTGTAACATAATATAATCCCCTAAAATATAAAGAATATCAAGTAGTAATTGGCCATAAAACAAAAAGGGCTTATGTTGGTTATAGCCTTCCAACATAATAGAAAGTATTTCTTGTTTTTGAAACTCTGTCTTTTCGTGCTACAGCCGAGGGCGTTGTTTCCGAAAGAAGAGATACTTGTCTATAACATGAGATGTGTATGATAAATTGGAATCTTATGGTCGTTACGTGCTACAGCCATGGGCTATTTGAAGCTAGTTTAATTATACGAGATGTTGGGATTGACTTGACTTAGAATATTGAGTTTGTCGTGCCACAGTCGTGACTCAAGTATTCGAGAGGCTAAAGTAAGATTAGGGAATAACATGAGATGTAGTTGACAAGAGTTGTCTGCCTATTGAACGTTACATGGCGTTTCGTGCTACAGCCGAGGTTGTGTGATGAAATGTAGGATCTCTATCCCACTAGCATTATGAAAGCTTAATTTCAATAAGGGATATAGAAATTAGATAGAATAGTGGGAGGCACTTATGAATAAAGACCCGATTCATATGGTGTTTTAGATAATGAAATAGAGTATTTGCTAAATGTTGTTATGTGTTTATTATTTGCAGATTTACTATATACATAATGTCTTCTGCACTATCACTCCGTTGCATGCTCGATGCACACAAATTAACTGGTCCCAACTATGCTGATTGGCTTCGAAACCTAAGAATTGTTCTCAGGATTGAGAAGAAGGAATATGTACTAGACTCATCTAAACCTGCTGAACCTGCTCAGGATGAACATAATGATGAACATATTGTGTATCGTAATTGGATAGATGATGCAAGAGTTGCACAGTGTGTTATGCTGGGATCCATGAATGATGAGCTCCAAAAGCAACACGAGCATATGGATGCTCACTCTATCCTTATGCATCTACAAGATTTGTATGATGTGGCAGGAAGGACAGCTCGATATGAGATATCGAAGGAGCTGTTCCGTTGTAGGATGACTGAGGGATCATATGTGAATGTTCATGTGCTCAAGATGATCAATTTGATTGAGCGTCTTGGACAACTTGGATTTGTCATGGATGGGGAGCTGAGTCAAGATGTGGTCTTGCAATCACTTCCAGCTTCATTCTCGCAGTTCGTTGTGAACTTTCACATGAACAAGTTGGATGTCAGCTTGCCTGAACTCCATAACATGCTGAAAACTGTTGAGTCAAATTTTCCCATAAAGAAGAGTTTTGTTCTTCTAATTGGTGAAGGCTCTAACCCTAAGAAGAGGAAGAGGAGCCCTCCTAAGAAGAAGAAGAAGGTAGGTGAGAAAAGGCCAGTTCCGCCAAAAGCTGAAGATCCCAAAAGCAAAGCTGTTTGCTTTCACTGCAACAAAGTGGGGCACTGGAAGAGAAACTGTAAGGCTTACCTTGCAAAATTGAAGAAGAAGAAGGGTGGTGAGACTACAGCTTCTGCTTCAGGTATGTTCATGATCGAACTAAATATGTCACTTAATCAAACTTCTACTTGGGTATTAGATACCGCCTGTGGTTCTCACATTTGCAATTCATTGCAGGGACTAAGGAGAAGTAAGACTCTTGAAGAAGAGGAGGTGATCCTACGTATGGGCAATTGAGCAAGAGTTGTTGCTGTAGCTGTAGGATCGTTTGATTTACTTATGCCTACGGGCAAGACTATTATTTTGAATAATTGTTATTTTGTTCCCTCAATTATGAGGAATATTATTTCTATTCCCATGTTAGACTTGGATGGTTTTTCGTTTGTTATTGAGAATAATAAATGTTCAATTTTTAGAAATAATGTTCTTATGGTGTTGGTATTTTAAATAATGGTTTGTATGTATGTGACGTAGAACATAGTTTACTTCAAATTGAACATAGTAATAAAAGAAAAAGAGATTATGAAAATCCCACCTATTTGTGGCACTGCAGACTTGGTCATATTAGTGAAAATAGGCTTAAAACATTGCATAAGGAAGGGTTACTAGAACCTTTTGATTTTGAATCATATCCTACATACGAGTCTTGTCTGTTAAGCAAAATGACCAAATCTCCATTTAGTGGACATGGAGAAAGAGCTGCGGTGTTGCTTGGATTGGTACATACAGATGTGTGTGGGCCGATGTCCACGCAAGCCATGGGTGGATTTTCATACTTAATTACTTTTACAGATGATCGATCTAGATTTGGATATGTGTATTTGATGAAATACAAATCCGAAGCCTTTGAAAAGTTTAAAGAATATAAGTGTGAAGTAGAGAAACAAACCAAGTATAGTATTAAAACCCTTCGATCAGATCGAGGAGGTGAATACTTAAGTGGCGAGTTTCTAAATTATCTCAAAGAAAATGGTATAGTGTCTCAATGGACTCCTCCGGCCACTCCCCAGTTGAATGAAGTATCCGAAAGGAGAAATCGAACTTTGTTGGACATGGTTCGATCCATGATGAGCTATACAGATCTTTCAGTATCACTTTGGGGTTATGCATTGGAAACATCAGCATATATATTGAACAAGGTGCCTTCCAAATCTGTTCCTCAAACTCTGTATGAGATATGGAAAGAAAGGAAACCGAGTCTTAAGCACGTTAAGATTTAGGGATGTTCGGCTTATGTCAAGAAAGTTGACCCCGATAAGCTAGAATCTCGATCCGTGAAATGTAGGTTTGTAAGATATCCTAAAGAGACTTTAGGGTATTACTTTTACATCGAACTAAGGGTGTTTGTCTCCCGACATGCTACCTTTCTGGAAAAATAGTTTATCCTTGAAGGGAATAGTGGGAGCAAGATTGAACTTGATGAAGTTCATGAAGAACAAACTACTACGGTTCAAGAGGAAACACCTGTTCATATTGAACAACCTTCCGTAGAACAGCTCATCCGTAGATCACAAAGGCTGTCTCACCAACCTGAGAGGTATTATGGCCTTGTCATTGAGAATGACAATGAATTGGCGGTCATTGATGGAAACGACCCTATGACCTTCAACGAGGCTGTGAGTAGTGTTGACTCAGAGAAATGGCAGAGTGCCATGAAATCCGAAATGGACTCCATGTATGCCAACCAAGTATGGACTTTGGTAGAGGCACCCAAGGATATGAAGCTTATAGGGTGCAAGTGGGTATACAAGAGAAAGATTGGAGCAAATGGCCAGGTAGAGACCTACAAGGCCAGGCTCGTGGCAAAAGGATTCAAACAAAGACAAGGGATTGACTTTGATGAAACTTTTTTGCCTGTAGCCTTGCTCAAATCAATTCGGATTTTACTTGCTATTGCAGCTTACTATGACTATGAGATCTGGCAAATGGACGTAAAGACGGCTTTCCTCAATGGGGAACTTAAAGAAGAAGTGTATATGACACACCCAGAGGGTTTTATTTCCATAGGAAATGAACATCTAGTATGTAAGCTACTACGAACCATATATGGGTTAAAACAAGCTTCTCGAAGATGGAACATTCAGTTTTGATGAGACAATCAAAGAGTTTGATTTTATCAAAAACATAGATGAACCACGTGTCTACAAGAAGGTTAGTGGGAGCGCAGTAACATTTCTTATTTTGTATGTAGATGACATACTCTTAATAGGAAATGACATACCAATGCTGCAATCAGTAAAAATGTGGCTATCAAAGAACTTCACTATGAAAGACTTGGGAGAAGCGTCCTACATTCTTGGTATGAAGATCTATAGAGATAGATCAAGAAGAATGATAGGTCTAACCCAAGGTACGTACACCGATAAGGTGCTTAAAAGGTTTAGCATGGAAAACTCCAAGAGAGGTCTCATACCGATGAGCCATGGAGTCTCCCTTTCTGACAAGATGTCTCCTAAGACACCTGAAGAAAGAGAGCGTATGAGTAGGATTCCTTATGCGTCGGTAATAGGATCTATCATGTACGCGATGTTATGTACTAGACCTGATGTTGCTCACTCAATTAGTGTGACTAGCAGATATCAGTCAAATCCAGGTGAAGACCACTGGAAAGCAGTGAAGAACATCCTTAAGTACTTGAGAAGGACTAAGGATATTTTTCTTGTTTTTGGTGGGTCTGAGTTGAAAATAGAGGGTTACACTGACTCTAGTTTATTACCCCGATACCCCAATTATTTACATAGATATTTATTTATTAATTAATTTAGAAATTTAGTTTTCTATATAAATTATACGTTAAACTATATTGTTTTACATTAATAATTTTTCATATATATTAACTTTAGTTATTGAGTTCTAACCAAACTCTATAGAAAATAAGGATAAGTTAAATTAGTTTGATAAGTGATATTGTTATAATCTATTACTAATTAGTTATGCTTATCTTAATAGCTTTATAAATATAAGATAATGTATACCTAGTAGAGGTGTACAGCCGCATACGGTATCGAGTTAGTAATCTCAGGTAAGTTCTTATATTCATTATGGTTATGATGATATGTATTTATATGGCGTGTAAAATGGTATGAATGCAGGAAGAGGCTCACAAAATCCTGAGATAGTTAAGGTATAAGCATAGCTAGTGGCTTGTATTAGCACAAAGGGGTATGCATAGCTATACTATATTAATAATATTAAATTACTATGTTATAGCTGCATATTTGAGTAATAAAGGTGATATACTGGTTTTGTTTTCAACAATTCACTATTCTCCGGCGTGCTAACTCCTGTGTACAAGCTTAATAGTTTTTCCATGTAAGTCTAGCACACATATTTTGCTTAAACTATTTTCTTTATGTGTACATCGTAAGATATATCTATTTTATTTTATTTATTCTAATTACTATTCTTCGGCAAATTGTGCACTGTTCACTTTAAGTATTATTAATAATTATTTAATTCTTTTGGTATGGTGGGATAGAATATTAATATTTATTTATTTTTTATTATAAAAAAATGATAATTATATAAAACAGGAACGTTAGTTTTAAAAAAAAATGTGTTCCTTAATAAGTACATATTTAGTACAAATATTTTTACTTTTTATCATTTAAAAAGAAAGTGGTCATCTCGTACATGCATGTGGTCATATATATATGCACCCTTCTGTGCTGGTTTACAAATGTCATAATCGTTATGGTTAATATTGTTTTCTTTAATAATTCGTATAATATGTATAACTAGTATGTTTTGTTGAATTTTGATTAAATTAGTTGCTAGATAATGTGGTGATCCGATTATTAGATAATTATTTATTATTTATATTTTTGCTAAATTTTATGTGTATGATATTTTTAGTTTTATAATAATTATTTATTATTTTATAATCGAAGGTATTATTTTGATTTAGCATAACGTAAGATTTGGATTGTTTAATTATATTAGTATAATAGTAATAATTCTTCTTACTCGTGATATATGCGTTATTAGTTAGAGTCATCTTGTAAACATTTCGTGTATATCAGTTGACTGGCTAGTTGACTATATTTAATTTAGAAGCGAGTAACTCATAAGTCAAGATTTAGCGCTAATATATGATAATTATATTGTTTTTTTAGATTTTAATAAGGAGTAGTAGCTATTGTCTCTCAGCGGATCATCTTCATATTTTGAGTTAGTTTTCAATCTACTTAAGGTACGAATTATACCCCCTTTTATCAATTTAAACGGTAATTATTAGTACGAATTCCTATTCACTTCTCTCAATTTTAAATTATAATTGTTAGTATAGATTCCTTAATTCTTTTTCTCCATTTAAATATTAAAATTCGTTATATTTATTGTTGAGGCTTTTCTAAAATTGTGACCCTTGTACTCTGTGTACTTTTTAGTGCACCTTCTTATATTCGTTTCGTATTCCTTATTTTTGGAATTATTGTTGCCTTGATTCTTTATATTTGTTTTGTTTCGCATTTTTTTTATTGCGATATTGTTTTGATTTGATTAATTAAAGAGTCGGCAACTTTTGTAACCTATGTTATGGGCTCTTAAACCGATCCGTGTGGGTTAATCACGGACAATGTTCACATGGAATTTGGAGTAAAGGTGAACTAGACACTAACTCGTATCAGTGTTTTGAGTGTACGGGCACGTTTCTGGAGTATGAGACGTGAATAGATCATGATCGATATTGTATTGTTGGATGTTTTATACATTCTATTATTTCTTCTTATGGATATCCGAGGAAGAAACAATTTTCCTGTACTTGGTGAGTGGAGTTTTACGAGTACAGTTTTGTGTAAGAGACCCTTATTGTTCCCACCTTATTTGCTTTTCAGCCTTATTTTTATTGTTTGGATCCGAGTTATTTATTGTGGTACCATTTTGTTAAATATCGTATATGATTTGAGATATCTCGTGATCCTTATATTGTTCACTTTTGTATCGTTCTATTGATTAAATCTTTATTGTATACTCTGTGTTGGTAAGACACTATCCACTCAGTTATTTAAAACTCCGTATTCTTTTAAATTATATTCGTACTGGGCATTTGGCTCACTCGTATTATTTTCTTTCCGCAGGTATTTAGGGGATATGCGGGGAGAGTGATGAGCGCTACTCAGTTTCTAGCTGCTTTGCTTAGGAGATTTAATAAGACATTTGAGAACTATTTTAGATGATTTCAGACTTTATCAGTATTATTGTTATTGAGATTTAGTACTTAAACTTTAGCAAAATTATTCATTTATGGCAGCTTAATATTATATAGACTTTGTTTAAATTGTGTAAGCCTTATTATTGATAATAGTAGGGTGTTACAACATTGGTATCAGAGCTTAGCTTAATGATTCTGTAGACTGCCTATTAGGTGTTGACCTGTGAGTTTGGGTTGACTTCGCATGGGTAGAAGTGAGATTTCTAAGTATAAATATTGTTACATATATTTTTGTGCGCTAATAAAATTCTCTACAGGATGCCGCCTAAAAGTACTACCGGTCGAAATTCTGGTCAAAATTCTGGGACTCAACAAATAGTCATGGATAGAAATACTTTTATGGACATGGTACGAGAAGTGGCTTCTCAACAAAGAAGGAACCTTGATGATCAGAATCTTGGTGGCAATAACAGGCAAAATCAGGAAGGTCAAAGTATGTTTGATCATTTTATGAAACAGATGCCTAATTCTTTTAAGGAGGCCAAGACCCCTATGGATGCCGAAGTATGGATTGACCACATGGAGAAAATCTTCAGGGTACTTAATTGTTCAGAAGTGGAGAAAGCACGTTTTGCTACTTACCGGCTTGAGGGAGATGCTAGCCTTTGGTGGAAATCAGTTGTGGGTTCTCATGCAGCTGGATATGAGGACACTCTCACATGGAATATGTTTAAAACACAGTTTGATCAGAGGTATTTTCCTGCCAGTATTCGTGAGGAGTATGCTCGGGAGTATCAGGGTATAGCTCAAAAGGAGGATGAGTCTGTGGCTGATTTTCAGGTGCGATTTCAGAGGTTGGCTGGTTATGCACGGTCTATTGCTAGGACCGAGGATGACAAAATCATGAAGTTCAAGTGGGCTTTGAAGACTTCAATTCGTAATCACATCATTGCTAATCGGTACACTACAATGGATAGTTTAATTGACAGTGCTAGAGATCAGGAACTACATCAGACTGACTTTCGTTAACAGAGGGATATGCAGAACCAGAAAAGAAAGAGAGATGATGACTCTTCTGGGTTTCAGAAAAATGGGGGATCTTCAGGCAAATTTAAACAGAATAATCAAAGGTACAACACTTGAAGCTTCCAGCAGAGAAATGGAAATCAGGGTAATCAGCAACATAAGTCATTTAATCAAACTGGAAACCAGAGTGGTGGAAAGTCTACTTGTGAGCATTGTGGGAAGATGCACAGCGGTGTCTGTTTTTGGCTTACCAGATCATGTTTCAACTGTGGTCAGAAAGGCCATACTATTCGAGATTGCAAGATGCCTTTGAAAAAGTCTGGGGATCAGAATGATGCTAATGGAAAGAACAATCAGAAAAATACTGGACGTGTGTTTTCTCTTACTGCAAAGGATGCTGCAAACACTTCAGGTACTATTACAGGCACACTTTCTATTGGAAATAGGAATGCTACAGTTTTATTTGATACTGGTGCTACACATTCGTTTGTCTCTACATCTTATGCTAAACATCTATGCATTACACCTACTGCACTTTTATCTGAATATTCTATTGGAAGCCCTATGGGGGTAACTATATCTGTGAACACTCAGTATCCTAATTGCGTGGTTAAAGTGAAGGACCGAAATCTTTGTGTGGATCTCTTACCTATTCAGATGAGGGACTTTGATGTTATTCTGGGTATGGACTGGTTAGAGCGATACAGGGCTACTATCGATTGTCAAGGGAAGAAAATAATTTTTGGGGACCCAAATTTACCAGAGTTTGAGTTTCATGGTTCTAAGCCTAGTATGTTGGGAAGATTTGTTTCGGCTATCAAGGAAAAACGGATGCTTGCACATGGTTGCGAAGGCTATTTGGCTCATGTGATTGATTCTTCTGATAGTTCGTCTACAATTGAGGATATTAGTATTGTTCGTGAATTTCCTGATGTATTTCCAGAGGATTTGGATGGATTACCGCCACAGAGAGAGGTGGAATTCTCTATTGATTTGTTACCTGGTGCACAACCTGTTTCTAAGGCTCCGTATCGAATGGCTCCATTGGAACTGCAAGAGTTAAAGGAACAGCTACAGGAATTGCTTGAGAAGGGTTTCATCAGGCCGAGTGTTTCACCTTGGGGAGCACCTGTCTTATTTGTGAAAAAGAAAGATGGTTCAATGAGGCTCTGTATTGACTATCGAGAGTTGAACCGAATTACTATGAAGAATAGGTATCCATTACCGAAGATCGATGACTTATTTGATCAGCTGCAAGGGGTAAAATATTTTTCAAAGATTGATCTGCGTTCAGGATATCATCAGTTGAGGGTGAAGGCATGTGATATCCCTAAGACAACTTTTAGGACTCGTTATGGGCACTACGAGTTTTTAGTTATGTCTTTCGGATTGACAAATGCACCAGCAGTGTTTATGGACTTGATGAACAGGGTATTCAAAGATTTTCTTGACAAATTTGTGATCGTGTTTATTGATGACATCTTGGTGTATTCGAAGACAAAGGAGGAGCATGAGGAGCATCTTCGTGTTGTATTGGAGATATTACGTGCTAACAAATTGTATGCAAAGTATAATAAGTGTGATTTTTGGCTTGATCAAGTTACCTTTTTGGGACATATTGTATCAGCGGATGGAATCAAAGTTGATCCAGCTAAGGTTGAGGCTATTACCAATTGGCCAAGGCCTAGCACTGTGACAGAGGTGAGAAGTTTCTTAGGACTTGCTGGCTATTATCGTCGTTTTGTTGAGGGTTTCTCGACTATTTCTATGCCATTGACTCAGTTGACTCGAAAAAGCAATAAGTTTATTTGGACCGATGAATGTGAGACTAGTTTTCAACAGTTGAAGAACAAACTTGTGACATCTCCAGTTTTGACACTACCGTCTGGTATGGGTGGATATGTGATTTACAGTGATGCTTCAAAGAAGGGACTTGGTTGTGTACTAATGCAGCATGGAAAGGTGATTGCTTATGCTTCGAGGCAGTTGAAACCTTATGAGGTGAATTATCCCACACATGATTTAGAGCTTGCAGCTGTGATTTTTGCATTGAAAATATGGCGACATTATTTGTATGGTGATAAATGTGAGATATTCACCGACCACAAAAGTTTGAAGTATATCTTTACACAGAAGGAGCTTAACATGAGGCAGAGGCGATGGATTGAATTATTGAAAGATTATGATGTGAGTATTCAGTATCATCCGGGTAAAGCTAATAAAGTTACAGACGCTTTGAGTAGGAAGAATTTTGGGAACATAGCAGCATTGATGACACAACAACGACCTCTTCAACATGAGATTGAAAAATTTGGCTTAGAATTCTACTGTCAAGATATAGTTGGTATGATAGCAAGTATGCATGTAGAGCCTAGTCTTATCTCTAGGATTAAAGAGGCTCAAGATGCTGATGGAGAAGTGTGGTCCTTAGTACAAAATATCAAAGAAGGAAAGCTACCGGAGTTTCGCATTGATGAACATGATATTGTTTGGATGGGTAATCGATTGTGTGTGCCTAATAATAAGGAACTTAGAGATGAGGTAATGGAAGAAGCTCACCGATCACCGTTCTCTATTCATCCCGGTGGAACGAAGATGTATCATGATGTGAAGGAACATTTTTGGTGGAGTGGTATGAAACGTGACATAGCTGAGTTTGTTTCAAAGTGTTTGACTTGTCAACAGGTGAAAATTGAGCATCAACGACCATGTGGATTGTTACAGCCTTTGGAAATGCCTACTTGGAAGTGGGAGAACATATGCATGGATTTTGTGATTGGATTGCCTAAAACTTTAAAGAAGAATGATACTATATGGGTGATTGTAAATCGGCTCACTTTCTGGCGATTCGTGGGAACATGTCTTTGGAGAGCTTAGCACTAGCATACAGGGATGAGATCGTTAGACTTCATGGTATTCCAGTTTCGATTGTGTCCGATAGAGATCCGAGATTCACTTCAAAATTTTGGCAGGGATTTCAAAAGGCGTGGGGTACTAAATTGAATTATAGTACAGCTTTTCATCCGCAAACAAATGGACAGTCAGAGCGGACGATTCAGACTTTGGAGGATATGCTACGAGCATGTGCATTAGACTGGTCAGGGAGTTGGGATGAGTATCTACCGTTGGTAGAATTTTCTTACAACAACAGTTGGCAGGCAAGTATTGGTATGGCTCCTTTTGAGGCATTATATGGGCGTAAGTGTAGGACACCTACTTGTTGGAATGAAGTGGGTGAGAAACTCTTAGAAGGTCCTGAATTGGTTCAGGTTACTACCGATAAGGTTGTAGTGGCTCGAGAGAGGCTTAGACAAGCCCAATCTAGACAGAAGAGTTATGCAGACAAGGGCAGACGAGAGTATGAGTTCAAGGTTGGAGATAAAGTCTTTCTTAAAGTGTCTCCTTGGAAAGGTATTCAACGATTTGGTCAAGAAGGTAAACTGAGTCCGAGATATATAGGTCCTTTTGAGATTCTTGATAAAGTTGGAGTGGTGGCATACAGAGTTGCATTACCACCACAGTTATCGCGAGTGCATAATGTATTTCATGCATCAGTTTTGAGGAAGTATGTCTATCATCCAAGTCATGTTGTTGAGTATCCGTTAGATGCATTTCGTGAGGATTTATCTTGTGAAGAGGAAGCAGAAGCTATATTGGCGAGAGAGGAAAGAGTTATGCGTAAAAAGCTGATTCCTTTTGTGAAAGTTCTTTGGAAAAATCATGATCCTCGAGAAGCTACATGGGAAATTGAAGATTCAGTCCGCACAAAATATCCATATCTTTTTGAATCAGGTGCGTCATAGTAATTTCGAGGACGAAATTCTTTTAAGGAGGGAAGGATATAATACCCCGATTATTTACATAGATATTTATTTATTAATTAATTTAGAAATTTAGTTTTCTATATAAATTATACGTTAAACTATATTGTTTTACATTAATAATTTTTCATATATATTAACTTTAGTTATTGAGTTCTAACCAAACTCTATAGAAAATAAGGATAAGTTAAATTACTTTGATAAGTGATATTGTTATAATTATTACTAATTAGTTATGCTTATCTTAATAGCTTTATAAATATAAGATAATGTATACCTAGTAGAGGTGTACAGCCGCATACGGTATCGAGTTAGTAATCTCAGGTAAGTTCTTATATTCATTATGGTTATGATGATATGTATTTATATGGCGTGTAAAATGGTATGAATGCAGGAAGAGGCTCACAAAATCCTGAGATAGTTAAGGTATAAGCATAGCTAGTGGCTTGTATTAGCACAAAGGGGTATGCATAGCTATACTATATTAATAATATTAAATTACTATGTTATAGCTGCATATTTGAGTAATAAAGGTGATATACTGGTTTTGTTTTCAGCAATTCACTATTCTCCGGCGTGCTAACTCCTGTGTACAAGCTTAATAGTTTTTCCATGTAAGTCTAGCACACATATTTTGCTTAAACTATTTTCTTTATGTGTACATCGTAAGATATATCTATTTTATTTTATTTATTCTAATTACTATTCTTCGGCAAATTGTGCACTGTTCACTTTAAGTATTATTAATAATTATTTAATTCTTTTGGTATGGTGGGATAGAATATTAATATTTATTTATTTTTTATTATAAAAAAATGATAATTATATAAAACAGGAGCGTTAGTTTTAAAAAAAATGTGTTCCTTAATAAGTACATATTTAGTACAATATTTTTACTTTTTATCATTTAAAAAGAAAGTGGTCATCTCGTACATGCATGTGGTCATATATATATGCACCCTTCTGTGCTGGTTTACAAATGTCATAATCGTTATGGTTAATATTGTTTTCTTTAATAATTCGTATAATATGTATAACTAGTATGTTTTGTTGAATTTTGATTAAATTAGTTGCTAGATAATGTGGTGATCCGATTATTAGATAATTATTTATTATTTATATTTTTGCTAAATTTTATGTGTATGATATTTTTAGTTTTATAATAATTATTTATTATTTTATAATCGAAGGTATTATTTTGATTTAGCATAACGTAAGATTTGGATTGTTTAATTATATTAGTATACTAGTAATAATTCTTCTTACTCGTGATATATGCGTTATTAGTTAGAGTCATCTTGTAAACATTTCGTGTATATCAGTTGACTGGCTAGTTGACTATATTTAATTTAGAAGCGAGTAACTCATAAGTCAAGATTTAGCGCTAATATATGATAATTATATTGTTTTTTTAGATTTTAATAAGGTGTAGTAGCTATTGTCTCTCAGCGGATCATCTTCATATTTTGAGTTAGTTTTCAATCTACTTAAGGTACGAATTATACCCCCTTTTATCAATTTAAACGGTAATTATTAGTACGAATTCCTATTCACTTCTCTCAATTTTAAATTATAATTGTTAGTATAGATTCCTTAATTCTTTTTCTCCATTTAAATATTAAAATTCGTTATATTTATTGTTGAGGCTTTTCTAAAATTGTGACCCTTGTACTCTGTGTACTTTTTTGTGCACCTTCTTATATTCGTTTCGTATTCCTTATTTTTGGAATTATTGTTGCCTTGATTCTTTATATTTGTTTTGTTTCGCATTTTTTTTATTGCGATATTGTTTTGATTTGATTAATTAAAGAGTCGACAACTTTTGTAACCTTTGTTATGGGCTCTTAAACCGATCCGTGTGGGTTAATCACGGACAATGTTCACATGGAGTTCGGAGTAAAGGTGAACTAGACACTAACTCGTATCAGTGTTTTGAGTGTACAGGCACGTTTCTGGAGTATGAGACGTGAATAGATCATGATCGATATTGTATTGTTGGATGTTTTATACATTCTATTATTTCTTCTTATGGATATCCGAGGAAGAAACCATTTTCCTGTACTTGGTGAGTGGAGTTTCACGAGTACAGTTTTGTGTAAGAGACCCTTATTGTTCCCACCTTATTTGCTTTTCAGCCTTATTTTTATTGTTTGGATCCGAGTTATTTATTGTGGTACCATTTTGTTAAATATCGTATATGATTTGAGATATCTCGTGATCCTTATATTGTTCACTTTTGTATCGTTCTATTGATTAAATCTTTATTGTATACTCTGTGTTGGTAAGACACAATCCACTCAGTTATTTAAAACTCTGCATTCTTTTAAATTATATTCGTACTGGGCATTTGGCTCACTCATATTATTTTCTTTCCGCAGGTATTTAGGGGATATGCGGGGAGAGTGATGAGCGCTACTCAGTTTCTAGCTGCTTTGCTTAGGAGATTTAATAAGACATTTGAGAACTATTTTAGATGATTTCAGACTTTATCAGTATTATTGTTATTGAGATTTAGTACTTAAACTTTAGTAAAATTATTCATTTATGGCAGCTTAATATTATATAGACTTTGTTTAAATTGTGTAAGCCTTATTATTGATAATAGTAGGGTGTTACACTATAGCTAGTATGTAGGTTCTTATTAAGGAATAAGTTCACTGAACATGACTTGATAAGTAGAACAACTAATGGAGTTTACTCACGTGTCGATAATTTTTTATTAAGTAAATAGTTGTACAAGTATCCTTAGACTTGAGATCGTTAGAGTAATCTTGTACACAATGATTTATGTTTTGGTTAGTCCTTAGTCTCTAGGACATTCATTGGGTCCATTCTGGGCATAGTGATTTGTGTATGGAGATAGTTAACGGATCAAGAAAGGATCTGCTCCTTCCAGTAAATGAAGTGAATATCCTATGTTATTCTTAGATATGCAAGTTCAGGAATCTCTGGTCAGAGTGAATGAAATTAGAAAGAGTTTCTAATTTGCATTAAAAAGAACTTTGCATTATGAATAAGAAATCATATGATTAAATTAGATAGGCTTAACATGAGTTTCATGCCTTGTATTTAATCGGGATATTGAAGGATATAAGGAATTAATTGTACGGTAACTAATTACTGACAGGTTCTAAGTATTCTAAGCAATGATTTCGTATTATCTGGATAGTCGCGATATGTTGAGAAGCATCACTCACGATGTAGAATAAATATAATTAATCAGATTAATTATATTTAATGAATTAATAGAATTCATATAAATAAAAAATAAAATATTTATTATTATTTATTTCTACTACCGGCTTAATATTGAACCTAAAGAGTCACACCATAAAAGAGATTAAATTATAGATGAAGGAATAATTAATAATAGCTAGTCATTATTTATTTATGAAATAAATATTTACTTAGCAAATTTTATAAATTAATTAAATGAGATTTAATTGATTATAAATTATATAAGATAAGATCTTAATATTATTAATTAAATATTTAATTAAAGTAATTAAATATGAAGAGAGAATAATTTTCTAAAAGAGTTTAGAAAAAGGAATTAATGATTAAAATAGTTTTAATCATTAACTAATTAATTGATTAAAAAGGGAATTAATAATAAGATATTTATAGAAAATATCTCAGCTGAGATATTTGCCTATAAATATAGGATTATAAACCCTAATACTTCAACCCTAATATTTGTGAGAAATATTTTAAAAGGGAGGCAACCCTAATTTCCTCTCTAGCCTCCTCCTTCATCTTTTAGTTTGATTCTTGGTGGATATCTTTAGAGCACTCCACACTTGAGGGGTGATTGCAAGGATTGAAGAACAAGATCTTCTCTAGCTGTTGCCGGAAAGTAATCGAGGTATTCTTCAATTTATAAAATAGTTTTGTATCTATATGTATGTATACATAGGAATATATGCAAATAAATGTTATTCAATGCTTCCGCTGGTGCATAAATTCCTTCAGGCTATGGCACTTGTGTTGTGACAAAATATTGGAATTTTGATCAGCAACAGTCCATAGTCTTGAAGTTGGTTCCTTATCCACAGAATTTGTGCACAGCAACTTCCAGCAGCAACATATTCAGCTTCAGCTGTCGACATTGCAACTGAGTGCTGCTTCTTGCTATATCAGGACACTAATCTTCTACCAAGGAATTGACAACTCCCTGATGTACTTTTTCTATCAATCCTACAACCTGCATAATCAGAATCTGTATAGCCAACAAGGTCAAAACCTGTATCTTTAGGGTACCAAATTCCAAGATTCAGACATCCCTTAAGATACCTAAAAATCCGTTTAACAGCTATAATATGTGATTCTTTAGGGTTAGACTGAAACCTAGCACACATGCATGTAACAAACATAATATATGGCCTACTTGCAGTTAAGTAAAGTAATGAGCCGATCATACCTCTGTAGCTTTTGATGTCTACTTTCTTACCAAGTTCATCTTGATCAAGCTTAGTGGCAGTTGCCATAGGGGATTTGGCTGTTGATGCATCTTCAAGACCATACTTTTTCAATAGTTCTCTAATGTACTTGGTCTGGCAAATGAAGATTCCATCTTTCTTTTGGCTTACTTGGAGTCCAAGGAAGTAATTCAGCTCACCCATCATGCCCATTTCATACCTATTCTGCATTAGGTTAACAAATCTATTACACAACTGATCGTTAGAAGAACAAAATATAATGTCATCCACATATACTTGTACTAATATCATGTCATTTTTATGCATTTTATGAAACAGAGTCTTATCTATGACACCTCTAGTGAAACCATTTTCAAGTAAGAATATAGATAGAGTGTCATACCATGTCTGAGGTACTTGCTTTAAGCCATAGAGTGCCTTGAAGAGAAAGTATACAAAATCTGCAAATTCTAGATCTTCAAACCCTGGGGGTTGTTCCACATACACTTCTTCTTCAAGCTCTCCATTCAGGAATGCACTCTTCACATCCATTTGACAAACTTTAAAGTTGGAATGTGCTGCGAATGCCTGAAACATTCTGATAGCTTCAAGCCTTGCCACTAGTGCATATGTTTCATCATAATCTATTCCTTCTTCTTGGGAATAACCTTTAGCATCCAGTCTGGCTTTGTTCCTCATAACAATGTCATCTTCATCTAGTTTATTTCTGAATACCCACTTTGTGCCAATTATAGACTTGTTCTTTGGCCTGGGTACTAGCTTCCAAACTTTTTTGTCTCTAAAACTGATTGAGTTCTTCTTGAATCGCTATTAACCAATCTGGATCTTCCAATGCTTCTTCCACTTTCTTTGGCTCTATTTCAGAGATAAAACCAAAGAATAAATATTCATTCTGAGAAGCACGTCTAGTTTGGACTCCAGCATCTGGATCTCCTAGAATCAACTCAAAGGGATGAACTCTACACCACACCCTATATCTAGGCAGATTTGCCCTAGAATATTCAGTTTGATAATCATTAAAGTGTTGAGTCCTGCTAGTAGATCCTTTAGTTGCTCCCCTGAGCTGCTGCTTGGTTGAGAATGAGATTCTCTGCACTACTAGTAGTTTCTGTGAATCTTCCACTGTTTCCACTACTAGGGTCAGAATCATAATTGTTGATATTCTCATTTGGTGCTTGATTTTCTGTTACAACTTCAGGTTCTACTTCACCTTCATCTGAGTTCATATTTTCAAACTCCAGAGTTTCTGTGTCGTCTGTTCTTTGCAGACTTGGGAGCTTGAGATCATCGAAAGTTACATTCATGCTTTCAATCAACTTCTTGTGTTCAACCACATAAACCCTGTATGCCTTAGATTCCAAAGAGTATCCAAGAAATATGCCTTCATGAGCCTTGGATTCAAACTTTCCTAGATGTTCATCATCTTTCAGTACAAAGCACTTTACTCCAAACACATGAAAATATTTTAGTGTTGGTTTCTTGTTTGCAATCAACTCGTATGGAGTCTTTCCATAATCTTTATTTATCAGGGTACGATTCTGAGTGTAACAAGCTGTGTTGACTGCTTCAGCCCAGAAGTATAGAGGTAACTTAGCTTCATTCAGCATTGTTCTTGCTGCTTCCACTAGAGTTATGTTCTTCCTTTCTACCACTCCATTTTGTTGTGGAGTTCTGGGCGCTGAGTATTGTCTTGAAATCCCTTTCTCAATGTAGAAATCATTCAGGGTTATATTCCTGAACTCTGTTCCATTGTCAGACCTAATTTTCATGACAAGCAAATCAGCTTCAAACTCTATCTTCGTTATGTGATCAATGATTGTTTGAGGGGCTTCATCCTTTGAGGCTAGAAACAATACCCATGTGTACTTGGAGTAGTCGTCTACAATTACTAGTACATATCTCTTCCTTGACATAGACATGACGTTGACTGGACCAAATAAATCCATATGCAGAAGTTGCAGTGGTTCAGTAATGTCTGATGAATCTTTGCTTCGGTATGATGCTTTTTTTGACTTCCCTTTTTCACATGCTTCACATAATCCTTCTTGACATAATTCCATCTCAGGTAAACCTCTAACCAATTCATTCTTAACTATAGATTTCATTGCCTTGAAATTCAGGTGTGAAAGTTTCTTATGCCATAAGCAACTGTCCGATGTTGAAGCTTTGCTGTAAAAATATTGAACTTCGTCTTTGCTTACAGAGAATAAGTCAGCTACAAAGAGATTACCCTTTCTCACTCCTTGAAGAACAAGCTTCGCATCTTTCCCGCTTTGGATTGCACATCTTTCTTTTTCAAAAGTTACTTTGTAACCCTTGTCAGTGAATTGACTAATACTTAAAAGGTTGTGCTTTAATCTATCCACAAGAGAGATATTTTCTATGATAACATTGCCAATTTTCAGATTGCCATATCCCGTTGTGAATCCATTGTTATCTCCAAAGGTCACAATCGGGCCAGCTTTTTCAATCACATCTGATAGTAGGGCCTTATCACCAGTCATATGCCTTGAAAAGCCGTTGTCGAGAATCCACATGACACGCTTGTTCTTTGCTATGCCCTGCAACCACAGATTGATTACTTCTTCTTTGATACACAAATTTGATTGGGTCCAAGAGGCTTAGATAAGTAAGCAGATTTAGCTGCAAAAAATTTCTGGTCCTTGTCTTTCTTATCGACTATTCCCTTGCCCTTTGGTTTAGCCTTGACATGTGTGTCTTTAGGCTTAGGGACAGGGGCTTCTTTCCTAGACTTAGGAGGACTAGCAGTCTTTGCCCTAACATGCTTTCTATTCATGTTCACATCTGTATTCATGCAAGTACTAGATGATGTATTCATTAAGTTTATGTATGCAGACATAATGTTGTAAGAACATGGCATGCTTCCTACTTTACCACACAGTTGATGAGGGATAGACATGGCAGGCATATTAGAAGTTTCTTCTTTTACTACTTTTATCTGTTTGAATGCATGCGTAAGATGACCAGTATAATTGCAATTATTACAAACTTTTCTAATAGCTTTAGGAGAGTAGGCATAATCATTTTTCTTGTTAACACCTATCTTGCCATTTCTGTTAATTTTCATTTTCTCATTCTTGTTGCCTAAATCACATTTAATTTGTTCCTTGTGTTCTACAATTTTTATAGATTTCTTAGGTAACTCCTTTTTACTTTCTACCTCTTTATTTTGATCCTCAGCAAGAATTTCTTCTTTCATTAGAATATGTTCTTCATCTAGGGGTTCGATGACAAACTTATTGTATAGGGGCTTAGGAACATTTTTTAATACGTGGAATGTTTTACTTCACATGACTTTCCTCAGCAATTGATTCCTCATGTCTCTTTCCTGCCTTTTTATCATAGTCAAATCATATTTCAGTTTTCTGACCTATGACCTATTTATCTATTGCCTCCTTAACAAGATTAGTAGATTTCTTATAAGCCTGAAGTTTTAACTCTAACTCAGAAATTTTATTCCTAAGAGCAGTTTCTACTTCCTGATTGTATTTGTCTCTATTCTGGAGATATTCTATCTTCTGTTTTAGATCTTCTAAGTTAACACATGCAAGCTCTAGTTCTTCATTTCTAGCTTCTAGCATTTTATTCTTTAGAACTAGTTTAGCATTTTCTTCTTCAAATGCTAGCATGTTTGTGTGAATGTTAAACATTTCTACACTAAGATCTTCTACAGTTTTCTTATAATCAGAATTAGACATGTCAACTGTGGAAAGAAATGATACCTTAGATGACTGAGGTGATGCCTCTGAAGAGTCTGCCATTAGTGCAATATTCCATATGTTTCCTCTTCATCATTATTTGAGTCATACCAGTTCTTTCCTTCGGCTATATAAGCTCTGCCCTGATGGTTCTTTACCAGTGCATCATACTTTTGCTTGAGTTCGTCATACGACTCCTTTCTTTTTTTTCCTTGCTTAGGCTTACGGCATTTTGTAGCAAAATGCTCGGGTTCATCACAGTTATTGCACTTGAACTTACTGTTGTCTACCATCCCCATCTTATAACCTTCTTTACTATAAGACCCTGAAGATGAACCACCTCAGTTGCTGTTTCTGAAACTGGAACCACTGTAACTTGAGTTACTCTTGAATTTGTACTTAGGGTTCCTCCTAAACTTGAGGTTCTTGAACTTCCCTGCCATATAGGCCAATGTCTTGTTTTCCAACTATTCAAGTTCTTCCATTGAATAGAAGTCATCTTCATCACCTGCTTGAGCATTCTCTAAAATTTCAGCTTCTAGAATCTCTTCTTTCTCAACAACAGGCTTCACTGTGCTGGTCTCTGTGACAGCAAAATCCTTGGCTCCAAGTGCTGTAGTCTTCAACAGTGCTGTATTCTTACTGTCCACTGTACCTGACCCATAAATGATTTGTCTCTACTCTTACTCCATTTCATAAGTCTTGAGCTTCCCATATAGAATTTCAATGGACATGTCATTTATGTCACTCCTCTCTCTGATGGCAGAGATTTTGTATTCCAGGTGTGCTGGCAGTGTCAACATGAATTTCCTGTTGATCTCCTTACGTGAGTAGGCCTTCCCATGCAGTGACAAGTCATTCAACAATTTGTTATATCTCTCAAAGACTTGAGTGATACTTTCTCCTGGTAGTGACTTGAACGCTTCATATTGAGATATAAGAATATCCAGCCTGTTCTCCTTCACTTCTGTTGTACCTTCCATTAACAGATCAATCGTATCCCACATTTGTTTGACACTGGTGCAATTAATCACTTGATTCAGCATTGTAGTGTCCAGTGAATCCATTATCAATGTCAGTGTACTCTGAAGGCTCCTTTGGGGTAAATCCTTGAGGAATCCGTTCGCCGTCATCTGAGACTGTTTCTGGTGTCAGCTTTTGAGGTACATAAGGTTCATTTTCTAAACTTCCCATGTATTGAGAATTAGCTGATTTAATGAAAGTGGACGTCTTCTTCTTCCATAAAATGTATTCATTTTTATCAAAGGCTGGGATTTTGATGCTACTAAGTTTTTGGGTACTCATGTTTGTGTAGAATTTTAAATCTTAAGAAATAATTAATTTCTCAAAAATTAAAATTAATTCGAATAAAAATTGAATTTCGTAAAATAAAATTTGGGTTCGATTTCTTGATGATTGATAGCTTTTTGAAATTAGTGTATATTTAAAAATTTTAAAAAAATTTGAAATTGAATTTTCTTTAAAAATAAAGAAATTTCAATATAAATTTTTCTAGATCTAAAAATGCACTTTTTCGTAAAACTATTTTTGGATCTTGATTTGTAACTTCAATCAACAAGCTCTGATACTAATTGTTAGGTCCAAAATCATCATAGAAGGAGGGGTTGAATATGATATGGTAGATTTTTCATTTAAATGCGGATTGAGTGTTTGTGTTCTTGAGATATGAAAATGACAGTTATTGAAACACAAAGATTCGGGGAAATAAAAGTATATTATTAAATTCCTGAGTGCTACAATTCTAATCAGTATGATTAGCTTCAATGGGTTCAATAAATATAACAACAGAAATACCGTTGGGTGTGTTTAATGTAGAGCTTTAATGGAGTTCCCATCTGTATGTCTTTTTATTGAAGATGAATGAATTCCTTACTGTCTGAATTGATTTCACCCATATTTAAACTATAGGCTTTTTGGAAATTGATTTCCAACAATGTGAAGTCCTTTGTTGCGCATGTAGAGTGGGAGTGGTGTGTAGGCGCCACATACAAGTTTGTTGCGACTCTATATCACTGTTAGTTGCACCTATACAGTGGATTCCTTGTATAGGCGCCACTAAATACTTAGAAACATTCTCACAAGTGTTTTGCTGCGCCTATTAATATTTTGTTGCGCCTGCACACTTGTTGCAGTGTTTAGGCGCCACAAAATTCTCCAATTAAGTTTGTTGCGCCTTGACTTTACTATGTTGGGTCACTACTTGTTTTGTTGCGCCTGTACTCCCATTCCCTTGTGCAGGCGCCACAAACACTTCACTTAGACTTCCCTTAGCTTTGAACTTGATTTGTTGCGCCTAAGTGAAGTTTGTTGCGCTTCACACAATGTTCCACTTGTGTAGGAACCACTAAGTGCAATACTACTTGCCTTAACATATTCCTTGAGTTCTTGAAGTAATTGTAACTTGCTTTTCACTCTTCTAGCTTGATCAATTGATTTTCTTCTGACTAACCAAGATAATTCTTTTCTTCTTGTGTTGACGCCTAGTGCACTAGTCTGGTTCACAAACGAATAGCACTGAATTGAATTCCCATAATTTCTGTTCTGTTTCAGCTGATTAACTTTGGACTGATCCATTTCTTCTGATCACTGAAACCCTTTAACATTTATACACAAATCATTACACTGTCTTTAGTCTGAAATCTTATGAATTTTTATTTGGTGCTGAGGCCTGAACATTTTCATGAACTTCTGGTTTACATGTCTTTAGTCTCTGTAATGATCTATGTATGATTCTTGTTTACATGTCCTTCTGGATTCATGTGCTACATATTAGTATTATGTATCTATCTTTGTTTCTTGGTTGAGTTATCGTTATCACTATTACGTACTACATTACATTATGCTTTACACTTAAAGTTGAGTGACAGGGACTAAATCTATTTTCCATTAAAGGTATAAAATAGAGGTCTACATGGAATCGTACTACTACATTTGTATACAAGTATAAAGCTACCGAAACTATGAACTATAATCTTTAATATCGACAACTCACTATATATTCAAGATTTCATGAAGAAAAAAAATGAGGTTAACATCATCAATCAAACCAATCTATTGTTTATTTATACAAATACACCTCTAATGAATTTAAATTTGATTGTAAAGTAAGTATGATCTTAGTTAAAGTACTTACCTCTTTTTTTGCTTTGATTTGTTTTTGAGTAAAATCCCTTTCACCTTCCAAGACACTGATGTTACTTTTGAAATATGAAATATTGATACATGCAACTGTTTTCCCTATCAATACCTTAGTGGTTTAATGCTTTTATTGCTATCTATGACTTTTACTCTTTAATGTATAAGTTTTTGTTGCAAGAATTCTATTCTATTAATCTCCAATTAATAATATATTTAAGAGTATTCCATATAATATTTTCCTATATATATATAATTGTACTTCAATATTAATAATCCCGCTAAATTTGAGATATGAAATTTAATAATAACCACTCATTTAAATAATTTTAAGTGTGATAAAATGACTCCACAATGATTAATCTAAAATGATACATCCATTGATGAAATTTATATCCAAAACTAAGATTTTTACCTGCTACACTGTGCAATTGTAATTTTTAAAATTTTAAATTATAATTAAAATACTCTAATTATTTTTTAATATATTATTAGTCATGTAGCATACTGACCCTGAAATAGGAGTTTTGTTTGAACTTCTAATAAGAAATGTTTAAAGTTACATTTTCCAACATCACACATTACATGAATAACATGATTTGTCAACATTCATCCATTGTTTGGTTTAATAAGATAACCATAGGCTACTTAAATGCTTAATCCCAAACATTTGATTGCCGTACAACTATTCAATTTGAAATAATTTTTCCATCCTCTCACATGTTTTTCAGAAAATCCACAACAAACAGTATTTAATCTTGACCTTCAATCAACTTGAAAATAACAGTATTATTGACAACAATGTCGTTCTCTTGAACAAATTATGTCCATCCTGCTGAAAATCATGCTCTTCCAATAGAAGTAACAATCTTCACATGTCATGTACGCTGATTATGTGTTAGAAGAACATTTATTTTAGTCTTCCAAACTCCATCCTTTTGCTAAATCCATTGCAAAATGTAATAATAAAAACATAATTATAAATAATTAATATGTTGCATTATTTTATCTCCTAAATATACTAAAGTTACTTTCAATTAACATTTACCGTTAATTAGATCATACCAGTCCATGGCAGTTACTGTCAACATTTGTTCTCTTCATTACTGCATCAAACTATTGTACAACGTTGATACAGATTAGTAATTTGATTCACCTTTTCATCCTCTAAACCATCTAAAATAAATTTACACATAATTGCATAAGTAATAAAATAATGGACTATTTGAAGGAAATAAATACAAGTAAAAACTTGTTTTATCTTACCAATTTCTATAACTGAATCAGATATAGCTTTTTCTATCATCCTCCTATTAAAGATTTTTACTTTCAAGTTTCTTTTTCCAGATAGATGAAATAACAACGAGTCTCCTGCATTCCAATAGTTTTTCAGCAATAGTTCTTCAAGCCCCTTAATCTTCCTCTCGCCTGCAGAGTATGATGCTCTATAGTGTTCTTCGTTGCTGAAATAAAATATAATTTTTCTCCCCAAAATGTTCCAAAAATGCTTAACAAAACTCATTGGTATTTCCTAATTATTCGCTCAAATTATTATGTTGAATTTGTTAGTAAATAATAAATAGCATTCTTGAAAGACAAATAATTTGATAAGAAACACTGAGAATCTCAGCATTGCTAATTGATGTGTCATTTGCTATTGCTAAAAACTTTAATCCACCTGCACAAATATTAGGATACAAAATAATTAGACAATATATAGATTGTCACGTACTAATAAATTTTAATATAGGAAATTTGGAACTGAGCATACATTCAAGATGAACAGGAGCATGTAGTACTCTTGTATCAATTGGATAATCCATTTCACCACCATCTTCATTAAGAATAAAAACAGTGAAAATTCCATTGCCTTTGTATTAGAAGATTGGTCGTTGGTTTGAATTGTTTGGGAAGTCATCTTAAAACTTTCCAATATTTTTGAATATCATTATAGTCCTTATGAATTGAACATAATATTGATAGGTATTGGGTATTTGCAGCCTGACTAATTCTGGGATTGGTATAAGATAATTTCTTAAAAATTTGGCCGGGACTTTCTACACAATAATTTGGGATAACAAATAAATTAATGCCAAAAATTTCACATAGTAGTTATAAGTAAAGTTGAATGACAGGGACTAAATCTATTTTCCATTAAAGGTAATACAATAATTTTAAGCATGACAAAATGGCTCTATAACGATTAATCCAAAATGATACATCTATTGATGAAATTTATATACAAAATGGATGAATTAGAGTGAAAAGTATATTGTTAGTCCTAAATATCGTAGAAGGGGGGTTGAATACGATATGTCCAGTTTTTAACTTTCTTCGCGGAATATACTATTTGGACTTAAACTTCTAAAACAGGTACACAATCAAACAACAGTTATAGCAATTTGAACATAGTTCGTTCAGGGAATATATCATTTTATTAATATAATCCATGAGGGTTGTGCTACACTTCTAATACGAGATTAGCTACAATGATTCACTAGTCTACAGATAGAAGTTTCGTTATAAGAAATCAATACAATCAATACAACCTAACTAATTTTTCATTAAAAGCTTTTGGGTGTATTCGTCTTGAATGCTCTGAATATTTCATCTTAACTTGTTCTGCAGTTGAATGAATAACCAAGACGTAGTGTCTGCTGCTTTAAGTGTAGTCTCTTTATCAACTCACATACGTGACTCAATGAGGGCCAAGTAAAATGAATTGCTTCCATTCTATTTTAACAACAATCGGGGAATTAAAATATAACAATCGATGTGTGTGGGATTAACAATCGGAGTGTAAATAAATCATTTAAATATATTTGACTTAAACATTATATAACAATCGATTGCTTGTTTTGAGTGGGATAAAAATCGTTTGGATTGTTAAATGACTTAACAATCGGAGTGGAGTTGACTTGACTAGTTGCACAACAATTGGCCTAGATAATTCTTCTTTGCTTAGTTGCTTAATAATCGGCCAAATCACTTCTTCTTTGCTTAGTTGCCTAACAATCGGATCCATTTAATATGCCTTAACAATCGGAATTCATTTAAATGATTTATCCTTTAAATAATTCTTTCTGAGTGCCTTAACAATTAGCACATCTTGAAGTGTAGGCAATTTGTACTTAGAATATTTTTCAATCTTTAACAAACTTGACACTACTTTACATCAAGTTTTATTGATTTACCTTTTATTTCTCAACTTGATTCTTGGCTTTGATTGTATAACAACCCAAGCCCATAACTGAATGTATACCAGGCACAACAACCCACCACAGGTCAGCCCATAAAAAGCTAGCAATTTTAGGTATACATTAGTTATTGACGTATCCTTATGAAGGACCCAAATACACTTTATCTATTCGATGTGGGATGTTACAAACACCCTACCTTATTGGATCGACGTCCTCGTCGAGCCCACTAAGCCCATAACTGAATGCATATCATGCCCAACAATCCACCACAGGTCAGCCCATAAAAAGCTAACAATTTTAGGTATACATTAGTTATTGACTTGTCCTTATAAATGGCTCAAATATACTTTATCTATTCGATGTGGGATGTTACAAACACCCCACCTTATTGGGTCGACGTCCTCGTCGAGCCTACGGACAAACTTACGGAATCCGGGCAGTGCCTTTGCACTTCCGGCCGGGTATGGCTCTGATACCATTTATAACAACCCAAGCCCATAACTGAATGCATACCAGGCCCAACAACCCACCACAGGCCAGCCCATAAAAAGCTAGCAATTTTAGGTATACATTAGTTATTGACGTATCCTTATAAAGGACCTAAATACACTTTATCTATTCGATGTGGGATGTTACAGATTGACATCCCTAAACAATTCTTCTGAATTTCAGATGCAGTTTTTAATACCACTTGTATTGACGTTTAATGCAACTGGTCTGGTTCACAAACGACTAATACGATCTTGATCATCACATCTTCTTTACTATGCAATTAGTTCTGTTCCCTGTTGACAAAATGAATGCTTCTGTAATTCACTAGAATCTTATGTCTTCTATGTTGTATATCTTTTAAATTTAAGTAGAATCTCTGAACCACTTAAAATTTATTCAGTGCTGAGGCTTGAACATATTAATGAACTTCTTTCAGCAATCTTCAATGACTTCAGAGCTTCCATTGATACTTAGAATAATGTTTCTTCAAACTATAACTGATTCACAGTCGATTTATTTGCTTCATGTAATATTAATTATCTATCTTCATGTGTTGAGTTAGTTTCCTCGGTTACATATTAAGTTATGTTACATTATACTTTACATATATAAAGTAGTCGATTGCTTGATTTTTATTAATATTTCCAATCAAATTAATCCACAGCATGTAGACAATTGAATAAATTATTTTCACCCAAATTATTATTGCCTCATAAATTATAACTAATGTTATTAAGTTAATATTTGTAACTTACAAATACTAGGGAATTTTTATGCGCTTCACATGCTTTGAAATTTATAAATTGGAATAATATTTTTTAAATTAAAACTTTAGACATATGACGTTGTTAATATAACTCTAAATGTTTAATCAATTCTAAATCTAAATCTAAATTGATTCTTTCAAATGATTTGAATATAGTATACAAATAACGATAATTCATAAATTAATATTAGAAATTAAAAAAATAGGTTTTAGAAAATTTAATTTATATAATTTGGTGACTATTTGTAAACAACTTAAGTAAAAAATTTAGATTTATTGTATAAATAAAATTTTATAATCTTCATAAAAATAAAATTTATTCTAAAATTAAAGTTTACATCATGTTTCCACTAACAATTAGATTTATTGTATAAATAATTTCTATGTTGATATTTGTATATTAATAGAGATAAGGACATGGTGTATTTCACTATGTTCTTAAAGTTCACTTATGTTTTAAAATTAAAAAGTATAATTATGTGTATACCGAGAAGACAATGTAATTAATTAATTATATGCAATTCTAAATTAATAAAACATGTAAGATTTAATACATACGAAGACTTACTACTATTTCTACTCTGCTCGTCGGTGGTTACTACTTCTCAATTCAATATTCGGAGTTACTATTAAAAAAATTATATTCAATTTCAATCAATGAAGGTATGTGATCGGTACTATATTATTTTCAAACTCATTAATTTTGATCGAATTAATTATAATTATGATGGCGATTCGATACATATTGAAGTCGATTATAAATTTTGTTTTAAGTTGTTTCAAATATCTAGTTCTAGATTTAGATATATGGAATTCTTAATTTATGTTCTTGATTTTTGTCCATGCAATTTAAATATAACTGGTTATGTTAAGTATCTACATCATGCATGACCTTTATTTTTACAATTAGAATTCTATTTATTTAACCGTATTAATCTCTATTGTTTAACAATATGTGATGTACGTTTATTGATAAGAATGTTACACATTTTTTCTTTTTGGTTGTAAAAGGTTCAATCTTTATCTTATTCTCACAATTTTTAGGTTAATCTATAGTTTTATTAGATTTTGTATCTACCTTAGAAGTTGTATACTGTTATAGCATGCATTAGATGTGATGTAAATGAATTATCTCAATAATAATGTTATTATTATAGTCAAATAATACTATTTGTGATTTCAAATGTGTTCTTGCAAGTACAAGAAAACTTTTTTTCTACACAAATATGGAATACAGGTCTCCATGCTACTATTATTTTTAGTGTCAATTTATAAGACATGTCTACTTATATTGTTAAAATGATACTCAATAAGTTATAATGTCTCATAAAAGAAAACACTTGTGTCAAGTTTTATTTCAGCTAAAAATGAGGTTGGATCTTTTGGATCTTTTGTAAGTGTAACCTATAATGATAATAATTTATTTGCCAAAATAATGAATTGTTTCTTATGAAAGGTCATTTATGTAATTATTTTGATGTCGGTATTTTTGTCTATAGCGTGTTCCAAAGAGTTTTCATACTAAAGTTGGAAAGAAGCTTCCTAAGTGTCTAATGTTGAAATGTGAATCATTTGTTTGGCGTGGAAAGTACAATGCATAATTAATGAAGATATATGGCTTGCGGAGATTTATGATTTATTACTTTTAATATCGTGCAATTTGATTACTATGGTGAAGATATGTTGACCATTGCAATATTAAAAAATTGACATTGAAACCAAGTACTCAATTATTCATTCTATTTAATTCAAAAATTGTAAAGATGAAAAAAATGGATAAATGGCTAAGTCATACTTGAAGACAGGTCTCTAAAATATGGGAAAAGTGTTACACTATTCCGCTTTAATCCTTTGAGTAATATTTCCGATTATTATGAGATTCACATCATCAATTGTGATGTTGGTCAAAGACTGCATAATTTGGTGAGTTATTATTTCTTTATCCTTCGTATTTCTAATTTAAATACAAATTTATGATTATAATTTATTGTACTAATTATATTTATAATTATGCACAACAGAGATTTAATAAGGATTTGGAAATATTATATGCAAATTGGCTAAATAGTTAAAAGGTTTTGCTTAGATTTTATATTAAAACGTGGGAAGTTGAGATTGAATGGTTGGAGGAAGATGTATGTTTGGAAACGGTTGGTACATTATTGTCAAAGAACCAGACTTAGCAGCTGGTGATAAATTAGTATTGTGTAACAATTCGTCATCAGTTGACAACATTTTTTATGTATGAATTTTTAAAGGCAATGACTACATTGTTATAAACGATTCGTTAGAAGATGGAATGATTATCCAATTATATTCTAAGGAATGGACCTTCAATACTATTGACTAAAAGTCGTACTACTCCCGGTCAACTTGTTAGTGTAGGTGCCCTAGAGGCAATACAATTTTTCCTTTTAATCAACATTTATGTCATTTGATTATTCAATAAACGTATTTATTATGACTTTAATTACTGCGATATATTTGTTAGCATAATAAATGTCCTTAGAATCATGATACTCGTTATATAGTTTAAGTACATGACTTGAACTTGAGATTATATAATATATCATATTCTTAAAGGTTCCCTAGTCGAGTATTATTATGATAGGACAATAATAATACATAAATAGACTAGTATGTTGTTTGACAGATAACCACATCTCATTGGTTATAAGTATGGGGATACTAAAGTCAATACATAGGTACATGTAGGGGTACATGGTACTGGACAGACCCACAGTGAGATTCTTCATGTTTAATTAAGTCATAAGAAAGACTCACAGTGATAATGGTGTAATGATCCTCTGACTTGAGATCATTATATTTCTATACGAGGATTGATATACTTTGACTACATTAAAAGTTACCTTTGACCGGGTGATGATAAAAGTGGACATCGGGTATATCATGAGTCGTATGAGAAATATGAATGATAGATAAAGGATTTAACCCTCCTATAATTAGGAGAGATATTATTGGCCTCTTGATTGAGTGAGATTATAAAATGCATGGCCGTGCTCAAATAATGATTTGTTTTTCATAGTCTACTCATGGATCAAGTAAACCCGGATTAAATGTTGAAGAGGATGACTAAATACATGCCTCGAGTTTAATCTATAATATATATGGTTAAAGGGATTATATTACACGGAAACATTAATCACGAAAGGTTTTATCGAATCACGATTTAATTATTGTTTAATTAGGTAGCAATGATGTATTACTAGATACCGCTCATTGTTTATAATTTTATTGGAGAATAAAATTATTGCTAATTAAATAATAGCCTATAGGGTCACACACATAGAGCACCTAGAGGAATAGTTAATTTAAATTATAGATTTAAATTAATTGATGATTAATTCGAATTTATTATATTAATTAAGTGAGACTTAATTAATTGAAATAAATTCGAATTTGAAGAATTATATTTCTGCCAATAATAATTAAGTGTGACTTAATTATTAATTAAATAATAGAAGCATGTTTTATTATTTAATCCTATGCCTACATGGGTTAGGTTTTTGCTAAAAAGGCCCATTAACCAATCATTATAAATAGATAATGATAGGTTAAATGGCTTACACGTTTTTGTATAAACCCTAGCAGAAGAGGCAGCATAGGAAGAGGCAGAGAGAATTCGAAACCTATCAAAGGAGGCTAGTACTTCCGTTCCGTGTTCAAGATCGTGAGACGTTCTTGAAGGTGCTCGTGTGGATACCATAGAGGTGCTTTCGAGAGGAAGACACAAATCGTGATAGCAAGGATCTCCGTTGAGTTCGTGGCATTCAAAATCTTAATAGGTATGATTCGATTATCACCATAATCCGTCAATTCTTATACATGATCCTGCGTTTGGGTTCCGAAAATTTTCGTTATATTTACGTTTATCCGCTGCGTTTTATGCCTCGGAACCCAACACAACTATCGAGTACGAATGGTGTAACAAGATAAGCAATACACTAACCCTAGCTATTATCTTACGCACTCTAACTTTTTTGAGAAGTTCAAATGTCAAAAAAGTTAAGTATGAAATGGGGTGATAATCAGTTATGAAGAAAATCAAGATATAACAATTCAGAACAAAACAGACTTTATAATCGGTGAACTTGTTATAAAGTCAAAGAGTTCAAGAAATGTTGTCTTAGTGGTTTAGTACAGTGGTAATATAGATTTTGGCTTAGTACGAGTTGCTAAGAACTGAAATAGAATCCATAGTTAGTTATGTAAACTACTAAAGTATAACACTACTCGTAACTACTTTTATAACTATATTAGTTCATCTTAATAATGAGTTTTAGTCCTGTTCTTTATCTCTTTATATTTCCATGACATTACTTAACAACTTTTGTTAAGGGTTCGTTATATGATCTAGCCTTGAAACCTTAGTTATGTTAGCGTTTAGTTATAAACATAACAAGGTTGTTCCTTAAGGTTTCTTACATGAACATACCCAACTCTAACAATGTTTGTAAATCGAGTTTTAATCCTTTTAATCTGAAACATTTTCCCAGGTCATCCAAGATGTCCTAGTATGTTAAATAAAATTTTTATATTTTATTAAATAGTCTAGGGTGATCATAGCCTCAAAGTTAGATAAAAATAGAATTTTCATTTTTTGCACTACAATTACTAAATAATTCATAACTTTTGACTCGTAACTTAGAATGTATTTATTTTCACGCGTAAACATGATCATGAGACCGTCCACTACTAGTCATTCCAACCAACTGCCCAAGAGAGAAAATTAGACCATTTGGCTCTTGTGAGACAGTTGAGGCAGTTACGAATCGGGCATTACGACGTTCGTAAACTCATCGTTTTCTATTTCTATTCTACTTCAAAATTAACTACAATCAATCCCAAACTCCTCATACAATATTATACACTACTTAAATTCTCAAAACCAAGCCAAACCAATTTATGTACTTGAAGCAAAATTGCAAAATTCATCCAAAATGACATCAAAACTCAATTCAATATTAATCCATAACTATACTAACATACATCTCTATTTTAACAAGGTTTAAGTTCAATACCTTTATTGATTTCAAACACACAAACTAGATCTTGAAATCCTTTGCTTGAACCCTTCATTGAACACCATGATCATAATAAGTTAGTAACATAAAAAGAAAACTACAAACCATTATATGAATCATAAGATGGGTTCATGAATCTCACCTCTTTTCCTTACTTAAACTACTCCCCAAGGCTTGATTTATCTCTAATAACCGTTCACCAAGCTAATGCAGCATTCATCTATGAGTTTTAAAATAAAAAGACAAAAGGATCACTATTCATATTCTTGAGAGAAATTAAAAATGGGGGAGATGTAGTGGATGAATGATTGAATGATCATGGATATATATTGGGTTTAAGATTACCTTTATTTTAAATCTAAGAACTCATGATTTCATCATGTTTCCATGGAGTTTTGGATTTTTTTTTCTCTTCTTTCCTTGCTGGGGCCGATGGCTTCAATGAGAGGGGGAAGGGCTGTTGCTTGGTTGATTTTAATTTCTGTGGTTAAAAGTGTAAGTTGACTTGTATTAGTCATAAAGTGAATTAACCTTAGTTTACAATGCTTTCACAACACACTAACTAATGCAAGTACTTGCCATTTATTTTCTTTTATTTAAATTTTTGGTCCTTTAATCATTTAAGGTAGTAATTTGATTTTCATTTTCGTAACGACTCGCGACGATGAAATTAATAACTATTACTCATCCTGAGAATTTTAAAAAATTAATATCTATTAAAATACTATTCATCAATTACTATTCCTCGAATACTATTCATTAAACTCTGTTCTATTTATTTGAAAGAGTTCAAGTGTGATTCGTCGGATAAAATAAACAAAGAAAGTATTAGGTATATTATGTATACTAAATTAAAAATAATAACCATGAAATATTTTCAAGTTATGAATCTTCGAATTCTGACGAAATTTACATACACTTAAATATCTCGCTTGTAATAAATCAAATAATGGAATTGTGAATTTCAAAATCTAACGTGATTAAATATACTCATTTATATCGTACATTAATAATACGACTTCGAAATTCTACTTTTCGATAAGTAAATAACGTGAAGCGATTGTTTTCACTTATAACGTGTATTTACTATTTATTAATAAAAATCTAGGCGATCATAACGCTAGAGCCAACTGTTGAACAGGTTACCTAAGTTAAGTAAAGTAGAACTCAATTCATACCCAACTAGGATTCTATTGCCTTTATGTGCTAGATTAGACTTCATACAAAGATAACAAGTGTTCTATCTTTTTTCTAATTCGTGCTCTATTAGAAGTGTTCATGGATTATATACGCCCATGAAGTATATTCTAATAAGGATTGTTACTTCATAACTTGCTTCTAAAGAAGATGATGTATAATTAGGCTAAAACTCTCCTATTAATAAGCTTTCTACAACCATGAACTTGTACCTGAACATGTAACAAATACATTTATCTGATGAACATTTTGGAGGTTCCCCTGTACTGGTGGATGCTTCCCATGATACTGCTGAGCTGATTTAACTTTTAGATACCTGCTTGTCTACAGGTTCATGAGGAACCTTTAGATACTGGTAACCTCTCTATAAACCTCTATGTCCATCTCATTTATTCATATTTTACTCTTTTCTTTTATATTAGACCTGTTCTACAACCTATATAATGCTTATGGATTGGAACTTGTAGCCCAATATATCCAAATCTAGCACATGAAGATTTCAGGTACAACAAGCATCAGTAATTTTATCATCACATAAAATTAATTTTAAAATTGTTCTAAACAACATAGAATTATTTAACAACAGATTTAAAATCTTGAAACCTTAAATTAATCTAACCATATCGGGCAAAGGAAAAGTAAACAAGATTTTGATGATCAAATCTATATTTAAGATTATTTCATAGGGTGAGTGGCTTTTTGACAGTTTGGTATTCTGCCTTTAAATCTTCATGAATGTTGTGCATAAGAAAGATAATAGTTTTCGCATTTTGTTCAGTAGGTTGAGTTATCCCTATTTCTATAATGTCTTTTAACTCATTAGCACTAAGATGTGATTCGGTATCAAGCACCCAAGATAGATATTTATCCTTAGAAACCTTCAACGCAACAAATTCTAATTTTGTAAGATTCACCATTCTCATTTATTAAATAAAATTTACTAAGACACTAAAAAATTCGTTAATAAAGTTTACTCGAGCAGAGACTCGTACTGATAATGCGTTAGAGATAAATAATAAATAATAATCCATAAACTACACTATAAATATATAAGTAAATAGTGATAAGTAAATGTTTGGGAAACTTTTTACTTTATGTAATCTTCGAATACACAAACCTAAGTCAGAGTGCCTCAATTTATAGTGAAGCTTGTTTATACCGAAAATTTACAAGTTGAAAAATGTATTGACAATTGAAAAATAAACTGACGACTATGGAAGATGTCGTCAATAGTACTGACAGGTAGAAATTTGTATTGACGACAGAAGATTGATACATGATTGAGTATTGGACGAATTGATAATTGACTAAGTCAATCATTGAACTGGTCAAATAGAAGTGGAATATTATTGATGAGTGAAAAATAAACTGACGACTAGATAACGGGCAGAATTGGTCAGGCGTCGACGTGTGGATATATACAAGTAGATATATATTGAGATTATAGCAAATTAGGAAAGATATTGATAAATATCAGTCTTTCTACAAATAAGGAAGGATATTGATGAGTATCAGTTTCTCTACAAATAAAAAAATATATTGATGAATATCAGTTTTTTAATAAATAAAGAGAAACAATAATGAACATCAATTCTACATCAAAATAGGATCTGGACAGTTACATAATTCAAATATAAAGAGAAATGGGCATGAAGAAAGAGGGACTCCTACAACTCCAACATCTCTTACAACTTCCATCACCACTCAATACTTATATAGATACACATCTGACGAGTAGCAGAGATAAGGCCGATCAGTAATATATAAATTGATGAGTAGTCTATTTCGATTTGTATTTGTATTCAATAACTTTGTAATTCGATTGACGCATCATTCTAGTGGATATTTTTAGTTGGGACAATCCCACTCGCGATTTTTAACCTTGTTCAAGGGGTTATCCGTGTCACCAAAGATTCTTATATCATTATCTTTACTTTTTGTTCTTGTCCTTATATTCTATTAATTTACCTCTCCACCATATTACTTATATAATATTAATCGTTATCTATAAAAAAGATTTAGCTAGTAACCCTATAAAATTTGATCAAAACAAAGCTTATAGCCTTCTATTATGTGTGAATACATAATTTTATCTAGTTGTTAATACATGTCGTGTATTAGGAAGATGAAACTAGCATGACACATTCATCGATACACTCCTACAATCTTTCTATACATTCATACTATTAACTTTGATATTCATAAATTATTACAATATGTTTCGTATTTTCTCTATATATAACTATATATATGCGTTTCGTGTTCATATATATCTACTTATCTATGGATTTGGGGAAACATGCTCTCTCTTACTCTTTGATTGATTTCACCATCACCTCACTTCAGCCAGATCCCTCTTTAAAATTTAAGGAGATCCGTGACATGCCGTGAAAATGTTTTAAATGGGGGAGTGTGTTGTGATGCCTCAGTACTCTCACGTGATTCAACAAACATATTTATATTATATATTTGTGTAAGTGTATGTATATGTGTGAGTAGATGGTTTGTGGAGATGTTTGGTGGGGGTGAGATAGATATTAGGATGTAGAGGATAAAAGGGAGGTAAAGAATGCAATGTTTAACAAATACTATTGAACGCATACACATTTGATCAATACGTTAATAACACTTTTGCATCTGTAGCAAGCGCATATGTATTATATAAAATTAAAAATAATTGTAAATATGGAAGCTCTATGTGCATATAAGATAATATGAATAAAAGAAATGCATATAAAAAATGTGTGAAACATATTATTTTGTATACTACTTTCGACAAATGTTATTTTAGACTGTCATAACCAAAAATATGATACAGAGGGCTTTCATCCATATTAAATGTAAATAATATTTATATTTTATAGGGATAATAAATTCATTCGTCCCTAAACTATTGGTGTTTTATTGTTTTAGTCCTTGAACTAAATATTCCAATATGCGGGTCCTTGAACTTTTGATTTTTCTGATTGAAGTCCTTCCGTCCAAATTTGACTTAACGGACGTTAGTCAACGCTGACGTGGCAGTTACGTGAAAATCAAAAATTCACCGATTGAATTCAAATTTTGATATGTTAATCTACGAGTGATAACAAGAACACAGGTGGTAAAAGTTTTCGATTTCGAGTTCACTAACGTATAGAAGTTTGCACTTTAATTTCAAGAACATGAAATAATAAGTTTTTTTCATATAGATTTCTATACGTTAGTGAACTCGAAATCGAAAACTTTTACCACCTGTGTTCTTGTTGTTGGGTTCCGAGGCATAAAACGCAGCGGATAAACGTAAATATAACGAAAAATTTTGGAACCCAAACGCAGGATCATGTATAAGATTAGACGGATTATGGTGAAATAGAATCATACCTATTAAGATCTTGAATGTCACGAACTCAACGGAGATCCTTGTTATCACGACTTGTGTCTTCTTCTCGAAAACACCTCTATGGTATCCACACGAGCACCTTCAAGAACGTCTCACGATCTTGAACACGGAACGGAAGTACTAGCCTCCTTTGATAGGTTTCGAATTCTCTCTGCCTCTGCCTATGCTGCCTCTTCTGCTAGGGTTTATGCAAAAACGTGCAAGCCATTTAACCTATCATTATCTATTTATAATGATTGGTTAATGGGCCTTTTTTAGCAAAAACCTAACCCATGTAGGCATAGGATTAAATAATAAAACATGCTTCTATTATTTAATTAATAATTAAGTCACACTTAATTATTATTGGCAGAAATATAATTCTTCAAATTCGAATTTATTTCAATTAATTAAGTCTCACTTAATTAATATAATAAATTCGAATTAATCATCAATTAATTTAAATCTATAATTTAAATTAACTATTCCTCTAGGTGCTCTATGTGTGTGACCCTATAGGCTATTATTTAATTAGCAATAATTTTATTCTCCAATAAAATTATAAACAATGAGCGGTATCTAGTAATACATCATTGCTACCTAATTAAACAATAATTAAATCGTGATTCGATAAAACCTTTCGTGATTAATGTTTCCGTGTAATATAATCCATTTAACCATATATATTATAGATTAAACTCGAGGCATGTATTTAGTCATCCTCTTCAACATTTAATCCGGGTTTACTTGATCCATGAGTAGACTATGAAAAACAAATCATTATTTGAGCACGGCCATGCATTTTATAGTCTCACTCAATCAAGAGGCCAATAATATCTCTCCTAATTATAGGAGGGTTAAATCCTTTATCTATCATTCATATTTCTCATACGACTCATGATATACCCGATGTCCACTTTTATCATCACCCGGTCAAAGGTAACTTTTAATGTAGTCAAAGTATATCAATCCTCGTATAGAAATATAATGATCTCAAGTCAGAGGATCATTACACCATTATCACTGTGAGTCTTTCTTATGACTTAATTAAACATGAAGAATCTCACTGTGGGTCTGTCCAGTACCATGTACCCCTACATGTACCTATGTATTGACTTTAGTATCTCCATACTTATAACCAATGAGATGTGGTTATCTGTCAAACAACATACTAGTCTATTTATGTATTATTATTGTCCTATCATAATAATACTCGACTAGGGAACCTTTAAGAATATGATATATTATATAATCTCAGGTTCAAGTCATGTACTTAAACTATATAACGAGTATCATGATTCTAAGGACATTTATTATGCTAACAAATATATCGCAGTAATTAAAGTCATAATAAATACGTTTATTGAATAATCAAATGACATAAATGTTTATTAAAAGAAAAAATTGTATTGCCTCTAGGGCACCTACACTAACAATCTCCCACTTGCACTAGAGCCAATCACCCATGTATCTAATACCCATGGAACTAGTGTGACCGTCGTGCTTCTGCTGCGACAAGCCTTTGGTCAGTGGGTCTGCAATGTTATCATTTGTGTGCACTTTACATATGTGTATGTCACCCCTCTCATTAATCTCTCGAATGAGGTGATATCTCCTGAGTATATGTTTGGTTCGGGAGTGAGCTCTAGGTTCTTTAGCTTGTGCAATGGCTCCATTATTATCGCAGTATAGATCAATGGGATCTGCGATTGATGGAACCACTCCCAATTCAGTAATGAATTTTCGAATCCAAACTGCTTCCTTAGCCGCTTCACAAGCTGCAATGTACTCAGCCTCCATTGTAGAATCAGCTACTGTTTCTTGTTTTGAACTCTTCCAACTTACAGCACCTCCGTTTAGACAAAACACAAAACCAGACTGTGATACAGTATCATCCCTGTCTGTTTGGAAACTTGCATCGGTGTAACCTTTTACTACTAGTTTCTCCTCTCCTCCATACACCAAGAATGAATCTTTAGTCCTTTTCAAGTACTTTAGAATATTCTTGACAGCCGTCCAGTGACCTTCACCTGGATTAGATTGGTATCTGCTCGTCATGCTTAAAGCATACGAAACATCTGGGCGAGTACATACCATCGCATACATGATGGATCCAATTGCTGAGGCATATGGAACCTTACTCATGCGGTCCTTGTCATCCAATGATTTCGGACACTGATCTTTAGAGATCGTTATCCCTTGAGATACGGGGACATATCCCCTTTTTGCATTTTGCATACCAAAACGGTGCAAAACCGTATCGATGTATGTACTCTGACTTAGACCGATCATCCTTCTAGATCTATCCCTATAGATCCTCATTCCTAGAATGTAGGATGCATCTCCTAAGTCTTTCATAGAGAAATTACTCCCTAACCAAATCTTAACAGCCTTGAGAGAAGGTATGTCATTCCCCGTTAGTAGTATGTCATCAACATATAGTACTATGAATGCCACATGGCTCCCACTAACCTTCTTGTAAACACAAGGTTCATCCTCGTTTTGAACAAATCCATACTCTTTGATAGTTTCATCAAAACGGATGTTCCATCTCCTAGAGGCTTGCTTTAATCCATAAATGGATCGACGTAATTTACATATCTTGCTAACATTCCCTGGACTGACAAAACCTTCAGGTTGTGTCATGTACACATCCACATCTTCTTCAAGGCTTCCATTAAGGAAGGCTGTTTTGACATCCATTTGCCAGATTTCATAATCATGGAATGCTGCAATAGCAAGCAAAATCCTTATGGATTTGACCATAGCCACTGGTGAGAAGGTTTCATCATAGTCAATACCATGAATTTGCTTGAAACCTTTTGCAACTAGCCTTGCTTTATAGGTCTGAACATTTCCATCCATGTCAGTTTTCTTCTTGAAAACCCATTTGCACCCTATGGGTTTTACCCCTTCAGGTGGATCAACCAAAGTCCATACTTGGTTTTCATACATGGATTCCATCTCGGATTTCATGGCTTCTAGCCATCTCTTAGATTCTGGACTGCTCATAGCATCTTGGTATGTGAGAGGCTCATCTTCATCTATGAGCATCAAATCACCACATTGAGTCAAAAGAAATCCATATCTCTCTGGCTCATGGCGAATTCTACCAGTTCTACGAACAACCTGTGTTTGTTGAGCGTTATTATTATCCTGCTCTTGTTCCACTTCAGGTTCAATGCTATTTTGTGGTTCTCGATCTTCATCGAGGTCTATAGTTCTCCCACTGTTTCTTTTGGAAACAAAATCCCTTTCCATGAAGACAGCATCTCGAGCAATAAACACTTTTTGCTCAGAAGGACTATAGAAATAATACGCCTTTGTTTCTTTAGGGTATCCCACAAAATTGCACTCTTCAGATTTAGGTCCAAGCTTGTCAGATACTTGACGTTTCACAAACGCCTTGCATCCCCAAACTTTCATAAAGCTCATGCCTGACCGTTTCTCCTCCCATATTTCATATGGAGTCTTTTGAACCTTCTTAGTAGGAACACGGTTAAGTGTGAAAGCCGCTGTTTCTAGAGCGTAACCCCAAAAACTAATTGGAAGATCTGCATGACTCATCATTGATCGCACCATGTCCAACAAGGTGTGATTTCTCCTCTCTGAAACTCCATTCCATTGAGGTGTACCTGGCGGAGTGAATTGTGATACAATACCACACTCCTTTAAATAATCTTTAAATTCAGTGCTCAAGTATTCTCCTCCACGATCAGATCGTAAGATTTTAATACTTGCACCTCCGCCAATTTGCTTCTCTACTTCAGCCTTGTATTCTTTGAACTTTTCAAAAGAATCGGATTTATTCTTCATAAGATATACATATCCATATCTACTGAAATCATCAGTAAATGTTATGAAGTAGTAGTAGCCTCCTCTAGCCATCACACGCATTGGGCCACATACATCACTATGTATTAGCTCCAGACGCTCAGTGGCCCTTTGACCCTTACCAGTGAAAGGAGCTTTAGTCATTTTACCAAGCAAACAAGATTCGCATTCTTGGTATGATTCAAAATCAAACTTATCCAAATATCCATCCCTATGTAATTTGGATATGCGTTTCTCATTTATATGGCCTAGACGACAATGCCAGAGGTATGTTTTATTTGAGTCATTAACTTTAAGTCGTTTGTTTTCTATATTACAGACAGGATTATCTAAGTCAAGAACATATAAACCATTAAACAAACGCGCAACACCATAGGTTAAATCATTCAAAGCAAAAGAGCAATTGTTGTCCTTTATTGTAAACGAAAAACCTTTCTTGTCCAAACAAGAAACAGAAATAATGTTTCTGCGAATCGCAGGCACGTAATAACAATTATCCAGTTCTAAAACTAGCCCAGAGGGCAAAGATAAATAATATGTTCCTACAGCTAAAGCAGCAACTCTTGCTCCGTTGCCAACTCGTAGGTCCATTTCTCCTTTAGCCAATGTCCTACTTCTCTGCATTTCCTGCACATTTATACAAATGTGAGAAGCACATCCGGTATCCAATACCCAAGATGTAGAAATAGACAGATTGACTTCTATAACATATATACCTGAATTAGAAGCTTGCTCAGCCCTCTTCTTCTTCAGATCCTCCAAGTAAACTGAACAGTTTCTCTTCCAGTGACCAGTTTTCTTACAGTAGTGACATTCACCCTTAGCGACCCCACCTTTAGGCTTTAAAGCCTGTTTAGGACCTGACTTTGGCTTGGGTGTAGAATCAGAACCTGTCTTCTTCTTACCCTTCCACTTGCCTTTCCCTTTGGCCTTACCTTTATTGCCCACCATCAGTATGGGAGCAGGTTCAGCCGTCTTCATGTTGGTCTCATATGTTCTCAACATAGCCAACAATTCAGTAGGTGTTTTGTCAAACTCATTCATATTGTAGTTCATAACAAACTGAGTGAATTTGTTGTTCAAAGAATTCAAGATTAGGTCAATACCAGTTTCCGGACCAATCGGGAAACCCAAAGTATCAAGATACTCAATGTAACCAATCATCTTCAGAACATGTGGGCCAACTGGTTCATTTGCCCCTTGTTTGCAGTTAAAGAGTGACTTGCTCGTGTTGAACCTTTCTTGACGAGTTTGGCTTGCAAACATGCTTTGCAAGTGCTCATTGATAGTATATGCATCCATATGCACATGCTGTCTTTGAAGCTCAGCACTCATAGTTGCTAACATAAGACACGCAACATCAGTTGCATCATTCTCATCCTTTGTGTGGGCCGCTCGTTCCTCAACAGTAGCGCCCTCAGGAAGGGGACCTGCCGGAGGAATATCAATGACATGAAGCTTGCGCTCCTGCCTGAGGACAATCCTCAAATTCCTCTTCCAGTCTAGGAAGTTGTTTCCTCCTGTCAGCTTATCCTTCTCAAGGACAGATCGTACGGATAGTGTGTTTGTGTTGTTTGTCATTACTTGGTATCTACAATGATAAAAGCACAAAATTAAACATTAGATTGTCTGAGTTATTTATTATGTTCAAATGATTATGATACATTCATAATATATCTCCCACTATTTTTATCAAATCAATAGCCCTTACTATTAATTTGGAAAGTATATCCCATAATCCTTTCTAGTGAGCCAAGATCCATATTTCGTCATGTCTCAAGTCAACCACTGGAAGTCCTTAAGAATGATTATTTAGGTAGACAACATTTGTCAATTATATCATATATAATTCTTGGATAGTTTGGTGAGCAACGATTGATCTTATCTATCTAATAGATTTTTAACCAAACTCTATGCTTCTAAGTTCATAATGGTTGAATATAACCGTTTACTTTCACCTTATTATGACGACTCAGTTAAGTTTGACCCAATGATACAACAGCCGAATATAACCGTTTATATTCGTCGCATCTCACCACGATAGACAGGAGTCCCCTGCCACTGACAGTCTTTCCCCTAATCGATCTAGGATTCGATGAGTGTTCATTCATTGGAAAGCATCTGATTAAAACTTAATATTTTGTTAAGGGGTTTAGAAAATTTTACGACGATCATGATCACATCATGAAGAGATCCTCAATTTTTCCTTGAACTAAATATTTCAAATTGACATCTTAAATTGTTCATTTCCCAGGTAGATGGAGGATACCAGTGGTCACACTTAAAACCCATCGGCCTTACGAATACGCATATCCGTTTTTGTCAGAAAATCCCAATTATAGATATCAAAATCCATATTCAATTCCGTGTTTTAAAAAATCCATATTTCATAAACACAAGAATCTCATGATCGTTTGTTAATTTTAAAATCTTAAATCGTTACAGATTTTATCTTGTTTAGCATGACAATCATGGCATGGATGACGTATCTAATACATACATACATGATTAATCTAATTAAAGCATGCATCTTCTACTATACACATACATTCATACATCATTATGTAAAGTGCGGTATGTAAACGTGCTTGGTTATGGCCCCTTTCCTATGTGATCCTTTCGAGCTAATGAAAGGATCAAGGTCAGTCTATGGTGGTGGAAAAATATAAATACAGTTGCTTGTCTTGATCTTCTTGCATCCATGGCTGCCTTCTTAGCTCTTGCATCCATGGCTGCCTTCTTAGCTTCTTGCATCCAGTTGCTTGCCTTCAGTCTTCAATTACATTACAAGAAAACATTGAATTCAACCTAAGCTAATGTACTTACATAAGAAAAGCTCGAGTTACATTCGAGGTTCAACAATTACAAGAATGAAGAAAAAAAACGACATGCAAGTCGTATTTATAAAACCAAAACCAAAACCATTACTCTAGGGTCTAGAAGGCCATAACCAGCACCATGCTCATATAACAGTTACTGGAATCCCAGAATGCATAATCATATCATCATGCATCAAATATATCATGATCAACAATTTTCGAAAAATCAAAACTATGATCAGAAAACAGAAAACTGCGTTTTTGAGGCCCTTAATGATGTCAAATGGCCAAAAAACACCATAGGTCACAGCGAAGCGGTGATTTTTGCTCGTGGCGATTTTCCCTTTCCAGAAAGGGTAAATTCGACCCATTCTGACTCCGTGAAAAAACACTGTTCACTGCAGAATCACTATTCACAGCAAACCGCATCTTATGCCGTTGTGTTTCTTATCGATTCAGAACGATTCCGATGACCTTCCCTGGACTGTATCTTGTATCACATACATACAGTGCATCACACATATCATGCCATAACAGATTATAACATTGCAGCAACATGGCAGTAGCATAGCAGTGGGCAGTAGCATGGCATAATCATGGCAGTTTCATAACAGGCAGTAGCAAGGCTCAGGCATGGCAGTTTCAAACAACACATATGTATCATATACATAAAACACGTAACCAAATCAGTCCCTTATACACATAGCTCTGATGCCATTGTTGGGTTCCGAGGCATAAAACGCAGCGGATAAACGTAAATATAACGAAAAATTTCGGAACCCAAACGCAGGATCATGTATAAGATTAGACGGATTATGGTGAAATAGAATCATACCTATTAAGATCTTGAATGTCACGAACTCAACGGAGATCCTTGCTATCACGACTTGTGCCTTCTTCTCGAAAACACCTCTATGGTATCCACACGAGCACCTTCAAGAACGTCTCACGATCTTGAACACGGAACGGAAGTACTAGCCTCCTTTGATAGGTTTCGAATTCTCTCTGCCTCTGCCTATGCTGCCTCTTCTGCTAGGGTTTATGCAAAAACGTGCAAGCCATTTAACCTATCATTATCTATTTATAATGATTGGTTAATGGGCCTTTTTTAGCAAAAAACCTAACCCATGTAGGCATAGGATTAAATAATAAAACATGCTTCTATTATTTAATTAATAATTAAGTCACACTTAATTATTATTGGCAGAAATATAATTCTTCAAATTCGAATTTATTTCAATTAATTAAGTCTCACTTAATTAATATAATAAATTCGAATTAATCATCAATTAATTTAAATCTATAATTTAAATTAACTATTCCTCTAGGTGCTCTATGTGTGTGACCCTATAGGCTATTATTTAATTAGCAATAATTTTATTCTCCAATAAAATTATAAACAATGAGCGGTATCTAGTAATACATCATTGCTACCTAATTAAACAATAATTAAATCGTGATTCGATAAAACCTTTCGTGATTAATGTTTCCGTGTAATATAATCCATTTAACCATATATATTATAGATTAAACTCGAGGCATGTATTTAGTCATCCTCTTCAACATTTAATCCAGGTTTACTTGATCCATGAGTAGACTATGAAAAACAAATCATTATTTGAGCACGGCCATGCATTTTATAGTCTCACTCAATCAAGAGGCCAATAATATCTCTCCTAATTATAGGAGGGTTAAATCCTTTATCTATCATTCATATTTCTCATACGACTCATGATATACCCGATGTCCACTTTTATCATCACCCGGTCAAAGGTAACTTTTAATGTAGTCAAAGTATATCAATCCTCGTATAGAAATATAATGATCTCAAGTCAGAGGATCATTACACCATTATCACTGTGAGTCTTTCTTATGACTTAATTAAACATGAAGAATCTCACTGTGGGTCTGTCCAGTACCATGTACCCCTACATGTACCTATGTATTGACTTTAGTATCCCCATACTTATAACCAATGAGATGTGGTTATCTGTCAAACAACATACTAGTCTATTTATGTATTATTATTGTCCTATCATAATAATACTCGACTAGGGAACCTTTAAGAATATGATATATTATATAATCTCAAGTTCAAGTCATGTACTTAAACTATATAACGAGTATCATGATTCTAAGGACATTTATTATGCTAACAAATATATCGCAGTAATTAAAGTCATAATAAATACGTTTATTGAATAATCAAATGACATAAATGTTTATTAAAAGAAAAAATTGTATTGCCTCTAGGGCACCTACACTAACACTTGTAATCACTCGTAGATTAACATATCAAAATTTGAATTCAATCGGTGAATTTTTGATTTTCACGTAACTGCCACGTCAGCATGCTGTTAACGTCCGTTAGTTTTTTTGGACGGAAGGACTTCAATCAGAAAAATTCAAAAGTTTAAGGACCCGCATATTGGAATATTTAGTTCAAGGACTAAAACAATAAAACACCAATAGTTTAGGGACGAATGAATTTATTATCCCTATTTTATATGTAATGTTAAGGGTCTATTTGGGGTAGCTTAAAGCTACCCCAATCTAATTTAAGTGTTGTCTCGTATGTTTGTCCACGCTTAATTGTATAAATTTAAAATTATTTTTAGTTGAAAAAATTGATGTACCTTTTAAATACTTTTTGTCAACTTATTTTTTTCACATTATATTTTAATATAAACACGGACATTTTACGCATTTTTTATATTTGGTGTATATATTTGTGCATTTTAATTTTATTTTATATTTAAATAATATAAATTTTACTTTGTTAAATTAAAATTTATTAAAAAAAATCACTTTTAATAAAATTAGCTAAATAGATAATATAACTTAAAATAAAAAATCACTTTTAAATTAAAATGAATAAATTATACTTTAAATTATAAGTAACTTTTTGGAAATTAACTGCATACACTCTAAAACTAATTTAGGATTGTATTTTGGTATTCATAGTTATAAGTTGTAAAATATATATTCTTAAATGAGAGTAATATCTATGTGATTGCCCACATGAATTTTTTGACATTAAAAATATTCTCACGTAAATACATAAATACACGAGTATATTATTATAATTATAAGAAATTATATATAATTATCAAAATACAAATAATATTTTATACTAACTGGGGTAATTCGGTGAGGCAACTCAAAATTTCATACATTCAATTAACTCTTTATAGCTAAAGTCTGAAATGAATCTCGACCAACTACTCAATCTCAAACTAGCTCTCAACTACCAGTCAGGCCGTCCCAGTCCAATGCTGCTATCTAACTAATCATCCTCTTCCCATTTCACTCACTTGAACCAATATTTTCCATAACATCTAGTTCTCTCCATCCACAAACATTGAAAATCATCAACTGTTTGATATTTGACAAACCCCAAGAATCAACAAAACATGATTCCAGATTCAATCTCACTAACTCACCCCACTTTACTCCCAACTCAACAACACCCTCCAAAACCCAACTCAAAACTCTTCAGAACCACTCTCTTTTTCTTCACCACTTGCCTCATTCTCTCTGCCCTTATCATCTTTTATTCATCCTCATCCTCTGCTACTAAACAGTCTCCCATTCATCAATCAAAATTACAATCCAGTAAAGTTACTAAACTCACTCACCCGGTTGTTATCTTGATTTCTTCTGATGGTTTTCGATTCGGATATAATCACAAAACCCCAACTCCAAATATCAAACGTTTGATCACTAATGGGACCGAAGCGGAAACGGGATTGATTCCAGTCTTCCCAACATTAACATTCCCGAATCATTACTCTATTGTTACAGGATTGTATCCGGCGTATCATGGCATTGTGAATAATTATTTTGTTGATCCGGGGAATGGGGATGTGTTTTCGAAGTCGAGTCATGAGCCTAAGTGGTGGCTGGGAGAGCCATTGTGGGAGACTGTGGTCAATCAAGGGCTCAAGGCTGCTACGTATTTTTGGCCTGGTTCTGAGGTGCATAAAGGTTCTTGGACTTGTCCTTTACATTTTTGTGCACCTTATAATGAATCTGTTGCGTTTGATGATCGAGTTGATACGATTTTGAGTTATTTTGATTTGCCTGATAGTGAGATTCCTGTGTTTATGACATTGTATTTTGAGGATCCTGATCATCAGGGTCACCAGGTTGGACCTGATGATCCTTTAATTAGCGAGGCGGTTGCGAATATTGATAGGTTGATTGGGAGATTGATTAGTGGGTTGGAGAAGAGAGGGGTTTTTGAAGATGTTACGATGATAATGGTTGGTGATCACGGAATGGTTGGTACTTGTGATCAAAAGTTAATATTTTTGGAAGAGTTAGCTCCTTGGATTGATATTCCGGTGGATTGGATTCAGTATTATACTCCATTACTTGCAATACGCCCACCGGAAAATGTCTCCCCTGCTGATGTTGTAGCGAAGATGAATGAGGGGTTGAAATCTGGAAAAGTTGGTAATGGGAAGTATTTGAAAGTATATCTCAAGGAGGATTTACCTAGTCGATTGCATTACTCGGATAGTGATCGGATCACTCCCATAATTGGCTTAGTTGATGAAGGATTTACAGTGGAGTTGAAGAATTCAGGAGCTAAAGAATGTGGAGGAGCACATGGTTATGACAATGCATTTTTCTCTATGAGGACCATATTTATTGGCCATGGTCCGAGGTTTCCTAGGGGAGTCAAAATCCCTTCTTTTGAGAATATCCAAATATACAATTTGGTGACATCGATCCTTGATATAAAGGGTGCTTCTAATAATGGAACATTGTCTTTTCCTAACACTGTTCTTTTGCCTCAACACCATTAGAATATTGTAGTTTCAAGATTTCGAAGCCATTGTAGCTACAGACACAGCTTGAGGTTATTGAGGTGAGACAGCCGTTCTACCGTGTTTCATTAGGTTTTTAATGATTTTATCATGTAATCCGTAGATGCAGAACATTGGAACTAGAAAGTAAAAGCTGAGATCAGTGTGTTTTTCACATACTGGATGAATCACCATATTATTATGGTTCATTCTTGAATAATGTTACTTAACTAATGCCAGTGGTGCACTGTATTTTCATGAATTAGTTTTTCATATCAAGCAAGTTTGTGATGAGCTCACATTACTACACAATCTGATTTCATGAATTTGCTGCGTCGTGGAGTATCTTTATGTTGTTGCTGTCTGTACTCTAGTGGAACTGAATGTCCAACTATCTCAGATTCGAAATTACATGCTGAAAATTTGTATAAATGTTTTAAAATTTTAGTTTGCAAAAGTCTTTGTATGTTGAAAACAAGCTGGTTGAATTCTCCCTCTAGCTAACTTGAGTAGTGAAAATGTAGCTCCACCACATATTCTGAAGTATCCAACCTTTAGGTGTGATCCAACCTTTAGGTGTGAACATCAAAGTTTACCTATCCAGCAGATATCCTGAAGTATCCAAGTTAACAAACATTATGATAATTATCTTCTAGTTGGTGTAAAAATGATTAGGACCTGAAAAGTTGGAAACTTGGAATGGGAGACCATTACGAACCACTCCTTTTCAAATTAGCAGTCTGAGTATGATTTTTGTGCATTGAAAATTAAACATTTCTATATTATCTATATGCTATCATGTATTATTATAAGTTGTATTATTATAAGTGAAAATTAAAAAAAATTATATTAATATATTATCCATCCTATAAAAATTATATAGAGCGCTCTTAAATAAAATAATAATTGAAAATCTATATATCCTGCATTATATTTGTGTTTATAATATATCGTAAAAGTGTTGTAGAACATAATAAAGGGTTTATATGTTTTTAATTAATACTCCATCAGTCCCTAATTACTTGTACATTTTTAACTTTGAATACGGATTTTAAATTGCATCGATCGTATAGTTTCATAGATTATTTTTTATTTTTTTGTAAATAAAAAGAACAAAATATTAATTTTATTTACAAAAAAATATAAAAAATAATTTATTAAACTATGTTGTCAATACACTTTAAAATATATGTTCAAAATCAAAACAATAGATAAGTACTTAGGAACGGAGGGAATACTACATTATAATACTAATAATCCTTCACCTATTTTACTCTTATCAGTCATTTTACATATTCAAATAACTATAAATGTTGGACCAAATCAAGCCAACCATTATTGTATTTACTTGTCATATTATAACATTCTAGATATCTTATATTAAATAGTGACTTAGTTTATCATAACTATGTATTTGCAGTTAGAAGTTTGTTTCTAATGCATCTCCAAATGTAAATGTGCAATACCTAGAATAATTGTACTGTTAGAAGATTCTGTGAATCATGCATCAGGAGAATAAAAATTACATCAAATAAGGAGTTGAAGAAGAAACTATTTCTAAGGAAATTGATCAATAAAGAAGTCACATTAATAGTGAAGTCTAGTGCAAACTGGTAGAGAAGTTTCAAATGACTCATTCGAGAAGTCTGCTCAATCGAGAAGTCATGGACATAGAGTCATTCGAGAAATGAAAAGAAATGTTCATTCGGGCATAAAGTCATTCGAGAAATGCAAAGAAATGTTCATTCGAGAAGTCCAGTTAAACAAATTGTTAGGAATTATGAGTTTTGATGATAACAAATTACTTAGAATTTCAATAGGGACTCAAAATTATTTTTGTAACTGATCAATGGATATGACTTATAAATATCCATTGATTAGGAAACCAGCTATCAGTTGAAACTTGTTTCTCAACTGATAAACTGGATTGTAGCATTGATTTATGTTTCACTATCAATTGACTGTATTACCTCGATGGATGCAATGATGTAGTCAACTGATGTTATTGACTTCAATTTCTAGCTTCTCAACAGATGTGAAGAATGGCTGATCAATTGTAAATATTCTAAGTCAGAATTCTCACAAGTGAAGTGATCAACTGATGTTGAAGTCGATGGATGAAGACACTACTCAACGGATGAAAGCTATCAATGGATAATTACAGTCAACGGATAAAGAATCATCAATGGATAAGGAGTCGATGGATAGCTCAATTATCCATCGACACATCAACTGATCAACAGATATCCTATCCATCGATGGATAAGCAAAGGTGAATCAACTGATAAGCTTAACATCATTTATCAGTTGATTAAAGTTTCCCTATTTAGCTAAAAGCCAGATTTCACGGGAACAGTGCAGAAACTGAATCATTGGAAGACAGTCCTGTCAGGACTGTGAAGACTTTCTAGGCAACACAGCATCCAAGGAATATCTTAAGACAAAAGACACTTCCAGAGCTAGTAAGTTCTACAAGGAAAGCTGTGAAAAGGAGCTAGTTTCTATTTTTATGTAAACAGTATAAATTGTAATATTATATTGTTATCAGTCGATAGAAAACTAGAGGAGTAGTTGTTGTTTATAAAAGCAACAACACAGTAGCAAAGAGGTAGTTGTTTTTGTAATAGAACTCAAGAAAAGCAAAGTAGAAAATCAGGCAGAACTTGTAATGCTTTTCTAGATTCTACATTCAACTTTGTACGCAACTTAGTATTTTTACTAAGATCAATTGAAAGCAAAAACACACTAGTGGAAAAACAATCCACTAGTAATTTTTAATCTTGTTGTTTCTGTTATCAACACTTTAGTTATCCAGTTCTTAGTTACATCAATCTTAATTAAACACTCTCTTTGTACAAACTTATTTCCGCAAGAAGTTGACTTAATTATTAAGTTTGTATTCAACCCCCCCTTCTCCAAACTTAGTGTACTTAAGGGCGAATAACAATTGGTATCAGAGCAAGCTTTCGACAAACAGAAAGTCAAGATCTAAAAGTACATCAAGAATGGGTCAAAGAGAAACAGGAGTTAAGATTCCAGTTCTAGAGAAAGATGAATATTTTCCCTGGAAAGTAAAAATGCACTTGCATCTGCTATCTATTGATCCTTCCTATGTTCATTGCATAGAGAAAGGTCCACATGTGCCTATGAAAATAGTTACAAGTGTAAATGCAGACGGTACTCAAGCACCAGACAAACTCATTCCTAAATCTGTGAGTGAGTATACAGATGAAGATGAAAAGGAAGTACACAAGGACAAAAAGGCCATGAATATTTTGTTTAATGGTCTTGACAAGGACATGTTTGACAATGTCATCAGTTGTACAACCTCCAAAGAAGTCTGGGACACTCTTCAAACCCTCTGTGAAGGTACTGAGCAAGTAAGAAAGAACAAGATGCAACTCTTGATTCAAAAGTATGAGGCCTTTCACTTCAAGGGTGGTGAAACAATAAATGATACATATAGTAGGTTTCAAAAGCTGTTGAATGAGCTTAAACTATATGGAAGAGTTTATGCTGTTGAGGACACCAACCTCAAATTCTTGAGGTCCCTACCCAAAGAATGGAAACCAATGACTGTCTCTATAAGGCAATCTCCTGACTTTAAAGATTATACCTTGGACAAGCTGTATGGCATCTTGAAAACCTATGAGTTGGAGCTACAGCAAGATGAGGAAATTGAGAAAAGTCAGAAGAGAGAAAAGTCCATTGCTTTGATGGTCAAGGAAAAGCAAGTTGCAGAAACAGATGAAGATGCTGATTTCAAAGAAGGGAAGAAAGAAGGTCATGGCAATGGTGCAAATTATGTTAGATATGATGAATCTTCTACTGGTAAAGGAAAAGAACTTTGTGATAGTGATGAGTCACTCATCAAAGATGAAATGGATGAAATAGATGAGCATTTAGCTTTTCTATCAAGAAAATTTTCCAAACTCAAGTTCAAAAGGAATCCAATGCAAAGGCCTGGATCACAGTTCAGGAGAGACACTCAACAAGGCAAAAATCTTGTTGACAGAACTCAATTCAGATGCTTTAACTGTGGATTGGCTGGTCACTTTTCAAGTGAATGCAGAAAGCCCAAAGTTGAAAAGAGGTCAAAGTCTAGTGATGGTGTTGACTATAAAAAGAAGTACTTTGACTTGCTCAAACAAAGAGAGAAGGCTTTTGTGACAGAAGAAAAGGACTGGGCTGCTGAGGAGGATTCTGAAGAAGAAGAAGAACACATCAATCTTGCACTAATGGCCAATCAAGATGACCAGGAAGCTAGTTCATCTAGCAATCAGGTAATTTCTACAAATCTATCTGAGTTGTCCAAAGATGAATGCAATATTACAATTAATGAAATGTCTAATGAATTGTATAATTTGCATGTCACTCTTAAGTCTTTGAACAAAGAGAACACTAGGCTCAAATTAACATTAGAAACTCTCACTGAAAGAAACAATTTCTTAGAGAGTGAGCTAGTGCAATTGGACAGACTCAAGATGGAAAACAAAGATGCTAGAAATGAACTAGTTGACAGTAAAAAGGAAATAGAGAAGTTAAAAGAAAAATTAGAGGATGAACTAAGAACCATTGACAAGTGGAACAGGTCAAGTAAAGCCAGTAAGAAGATGAATGACATTCATGGAACAAACTCTTTCACCATGTTGTCTGAAACTCTTGAGAAAATAGCCATTGATGAAGATCAATCTTTAGAAAAGAAGCAATCGATTGATAACTCTGAATCAACTGATAAGAATTATCCATCGATTGATAATGCTATTTCAACGGATAATTATCCATCGATTGAGAAGTCATCAACTGCTAAGAAATGTAATATTAAAACTAAGTTTAACAGACCTATTAAATTTGTCAAAGAAAGTAGCTCCTCTGAAGCTAAAATCGAAGTTGAAAAGGCTAATATAGGATTCTTATCTAAAAATCAGTTGAAAGAGAAATTGGAAAAGATAGAACCTAATATTCAGCCAAATGAAAAGAAGAAGAAAAATAGAAATGGTAAAGTAGGCATAAACAAGCACAATAACTACACACCTGACAAATATGCTCCTAGGAAAGTTTGTGCTAAGTGTGGTAGTAAAAATCATTTATCTGTGCAATGTAAACTCACCATGCCTACAACAACAAATGTACCTGATATACCCAACATGCATACCAGTTCTGTTTTTCCTCATTCAGTTGATTCTCATGCTGTTCATGCTCAGTATGCATCAATGCCTTATATGTTTAATCCATATCTTGCATTTGCCAATATGAATATGCCTGCTATGCCATGGAATATGCTTAACAGTCTTCATGCACCAAATTTTTTCAACTCTGCAAGCATGAGCATTCCAAATATTAGCACTGAGAATTCTGAGGTAGGAAGACCAACACCTAAGGTTGAAGTGGAAGTAAAACCACCCAAACCAAAGGTACAAAAATTGGAAACCAAGCCAAAGATAACAACTAATAAGAAAGGACCCAAGGCAACTTGGGTACCAAAATCAACTTGATTTGTTTTGACTGTGTGCAGGGAAAGAGAAGAAATCTTTGGTACTTGGACAGTGGATGTTCAAGACACATGACTGGAGATAAATCCCTGCTCACAAAGTTTGAGGAGAAAGCTGGCCCTGGAGTAACTTTTGGAGATGACAGCAAAGGGCACACCATGGGATATGGCTTGATTTCAAGAGAGAATGTCATCATTGAACCTGTTGCATTAGTTGATGGCTTAAGACATAACTTGTTAAGCATAAGTCAACTATGTGACAATGGAAATAAAGTCTGTTTCACAACAGAAACATGCATAATTTCCAACAAGGTAGATGGAAGCCTGGTCATGACTGGGAATAGAAAAGGGAATGTGTACATAGCTGACTTCAACTCAACAAATGCAGAATCAATGACTTGTCTTCTCTCTAAGGCAAGTACAAATGAAAGTTGGCTGTGGCATAAGAAATTAGCTCACTTGAATTTCAAAGCCATGAATCTCTTGGTTAAGAAAAATCAAGTGAGAGGCTTACCACAAATGGAATTTGTCAAGGATGGACTTTGTGATGCTTGTCAGAAAGGAAAACAGAGGAAGGCATCATTTAAGTCGAAATTGGAATCTTCAATTGAAAAGCCACTTGAGTTATTACATATGGATTTGTTTGGTCCTGTAAATATTATGTCTATTGCAAAGAAGAGGTATGCTCTAGTCATTGTGGATGATTTTTCAAGATTCTCATGGACTTATTTTCTACATTCAAAGGATGAAGCTAGTCATCTCATCATCAAGCACATAAGAGAAAATGAGAAAAATCTTGAATTGGATGTAAAGAAGATAAGGAGTGACAATGGAACAGAATTCAAAAATTCCACAATGAAAGAGTTCTGTGAATCAAAAGGAATCATACACACATTCTCTGCACCCAGAACACCTCAACAAAATGGGGTAGTTGAAAGGAAAAATAGGACATTGATTGAAGCTGCTAGAACCATGTTGGAAGATGCCAAACTCCCAACATACTTCTGGGCTGAGGCCATAAACACAGCATGTTTTACTCAAAACATCTCCCTAGTAAATAAAGCTCAAGGGAAGACTCCTTATCAATTGATCAAGAAAGACAAAAAGCCAAAGGTGGGATTTCTTCATGTCTTTGGCTGCAAGTGTTATGTACTAAGAAATCAAGGTGAAAATCTAGGAAAATTTGAAGCCAAGGCTGATGAAGCTATATTTATTGGGTATGCACTATCAGGTGTAGCCTATAGAATCTACAATCTCAGACTACACATTGTTATGGAATCTGTACATGTAGTATTTGATGATAAAAAGATTCAAGGCTTGTTTGATGAAGGAAATCATGACACACTGCATTTTGAGAATGAATCAAATGATGTAAATGACGATGAAGAGGCAGAAATTATAAAACCTCAAGTGTTCAGAAACCCAATATCAGTTGATGTTACTGCATCAATGAATAATTTATCAGTTGACAGAAATCCATCAACTGATAATGCATCAACTGATATCTCCTCAACGGATAATCAACAATCTTCATCAAGGGTATCCACTTCAGGGGGAGGGTTTCAGAATCATTCTACAAATTCAGATCACTTTGAGTTCAATACAAATGATCATGAAGCTTCATCATCAAGGCAAAATTTGTATTCTCAAAGAAAATGGACAAGAAGCCATCCATTTGAACTAATTATTGGAAATGCAGAAGATGGTGTCAAGACAAGAAGTGCTACTCAAAATGAGTGTCTGTATAGCAGTTTTCTATCTCAAGAAGAACCCAAAAGAATTGAAGAGGCTCTCATGGATCCTGATTGGGTTTTGGCTATGCAAGAAGAACTGAATCAGTTTGAAAGAAATAAAGTATGGAAGCTGGTGCCCAGACCAAAAGACAGATCAGTAATTGGTACAAAATGGGTATTCAGAAACAAAATGGATGAAACTGGTATTGTGACTAGGAATAAAGCAAGGCTTGTAGCAAAGGGTTATTCACAAGAAGAAGGAATTGATTTTGATGAAACTTTTGCACCAGTTGCAAGGTTAGAAGCAATTAGAATCTTTCTGGCCTATGCTGCACATGCTAATTTCAAAGTCTACCAGATGGATGTGAAAAGTGCATTTTTAAATGGAGTACTAGAAGAGGAAGTCTATGTGGAACAACCTCCTGGCTTTGAAGATCTAAAATTTCCTAACTCTGTCTACTTTTTACTCAAAGCACTTTATGGCTTGAAGCAAGCACCAAGGGCCTGGTATGACACTCTATCTCAGTTTCTCATTGAGAATAATTTCACAAGAGGTACTGTTGATAAAACTCTATTCAGTAGACATGTTAATGGCTCTATCATTCTTGTACAAATTTATGTGGATGACATTATTTTTGGATCAACAAATGAGGAACTTTGCAAGAAGTTTGCCAAACTAATGCAGAGTAAATATGAAATGAGCATGATGGGAGAGCTTACCTACTTTCTTGGGTTACAAGTCAAACAGGTTAAGGATGGTATTTTTATAAATCAAACAAAGTACATTCATGATTTGTTAAAGAAATTTGAGTTAAGTGAATGTTCTTCTGCAAAAACTCCCATGGCCACTGCCACTAAACTTGAATTAAATACCAAAGAAGCTAAGGTGGATATTTCAAGTTATAGAGGCATGGTAGGCTCACTTTTATATTTAACTGCTAGTAGGCCAGATATAATGTTCTCTACATGCTTATGTGCTAGATTTCAGGCTGATCCTAGAGAATCTCATTTAGTAGCTATTAAAAGAATTTTCAAATATCTTAAGGGTACATCAAATTTAGGTATTTGGTATCCTAGAGATTCTGGTTTCAATCTAATAGGCTACTCAGATGCTGATTATGCAGGTTGCAAAATAGACAGGAAAAGTACTACAGGCACCTGTCAATTTCTGGGAAATAAACTTGTGTCATGGTTTAGCAAAAAGCAACACTCAGTATCAACTTCAACTGCAGAAACTGAGTACATTGCTGCTGGAAGTTGCTGTGCACAAATTTTATGGATGAGGAATCAACTATTTGACTATGGGTTCAACTTGAACAAAATTCCCATCTTCTGTGACAATACAAGTGCCATTGCAATAACAGAAAATCCTGTGCAACATTCCAGAACTAAACACATTGACATTAGGTATCATTTCATTAGGGAACATGTAATGAATGGTACAGTTGAATTACATTTTGTTCCTAGTGAACAACAACTTGCAGACATATTTACCAAACCTCTAGATGAATCTACTTTTAATAGATTAGTCTGTGAGTTAGGTATGCTTAATTATACTCATGCTTAAAATGTCTGTCAAGTTTTGCAGCCATTGTTCACAATTCAATGGATATTTATCTATCGACAGATAATTACCTAAGTAATTGTTTATCGATGGATAAATCCCATCCTATTTGATCAACAGATAAATGTTATTCCTATCGATGGATATTTATCTATCGACAGTTAATTATCTTGGTAGTTAGTGATCGATCGATAAATGATTAATTCTCTATTTTTATCCGTCGATAGTAATAGAATTTCTACAGTTTTATTCATCCGTTGATCAAATTATAGCCGTTGGAGAATTACCATCAAGGGTAATAAATTACAGTCTTTTATACATCAACGGTTATCTACTAATTAAAAAGTCATTTCAAGTCTTTTTAATACTAGGAAATATAAATAGCAGCAACAATTAAAAATTCATTCTTACCTGCTATTTTTTTTCTATTCATCTCTGTCTCTCTCTCAAGCTAATTTTATCTAATTCCCACGAGCTCTCACAAATTCTTTCAAGTTCACTTTAATTTCTTGAATATCAACTGAAAGAATGGCACCACAAAAGAAGATCGTCTCTTCCACTGGGTTCACCTATGAACAGAACAACTTCACAGCATGTCTAACGGTGAATGATGCTCCTGTGGACTTTCATCCATTGATGCGATTCCTAGGAGATTGCAAAGTTTCCAAAGCTCTCAGCGAAGCACCAACAATCGTGTGTTCCTTTGTTGAAGAACTGTGGACCTCTGCAGAGATTTCATCAGATGGGAAGGTAATTTCTTATTCTTGCAAAGGTAATACCTATACAATAAATAGTACTTCATTATCTGAATGTTTAGGATTGCCTGCAAATAATTGTGATAAGCCCCCAACTGAAGAAGAAATTAGGGACATGTTAGAATCCGTTAATTATGCAAATGCTGAAACTGGATTAGGAGAAGTTGTTAGGAAGAATCTTAGAAAAGAATGGAGTTATTTCTTTGATGCCATAATTAAAGTATTTTCTGGAAAAATAAGTAATTTTGATGCAATTACAATAAGTATGCAAGAAATTGCTTATTCTGTCCTATTTGATAAATATTTTAATTTTGGCACATTACTCCTAAATGAATTGACTGCCAAATTAGGACCCAAGTCATCTAGGAAACATAATATCTACTTTGCAAGATTTTTCATGATGATTATTAATGCCTCTGTTGGAGAATATGAAATAAGTGCAGATATGGAGTCCTTGGAGCCATGGATGCAAAACAAGAGGGTCTTCAAGGATCTTGTGAGAATCAACTTACACCCTAAGTTGTGCCTCATTTATCCTCCTCTTGTGCAGGTATATCTTCAAAATCTCAATCTTTTACATTCTTCTTCAAAATATCAAATTTCTTTGCCTTCTGCAACAATGGAGGGAGATGGAAATGCCCCCATTCCTCCTACCCAAGTTGCACAACCTTCAAAACCCAAGTCTAATCAAACCACCTCAGTAGTTTCTCAAAAGACTACTGTTGTAAGAAGTAAGAAAAGAAAAATCACTGAGGGGAGAGTGAAGGTGGTTGATAAGGGTGAGGGAACTGGCCAACATCAAGAAAGCCAGAAGGATAAGGAGAGTGAGATTGAGAGGAACCAGCCAGCCTCCAGTCCAATCTCCCAACAGATTGAGGCTGTAGTAAAGGACTTGAACACATCCCTAGTTGCATCTTCTCAAAAAGATGTAACTATTGAAAAGAGGTCTCAACCAGGACCATCAGATGGGGATAAGGGTCACCAAATAATACAACCATACAAAAGAAGAAAGAAGGTTACAAATACTGCACAGGGCACACACACACTTGCAAAGCCAAATGAAAATTTGGTGGAGCCTTCCGTTTCTTCTTTTGATGTGTCTCAGAATCTTCCTGAGGCACAGCCCCATTCTTTATCTGAATTTTCTTCTCAATCTCCCTCAAAAACTATTTCTTCAGAAACAGTGTTGATTGACAACTTCATTGTTTCAAATTCACCCTCTTTGCAACTCAGGGTGGAGCCAACACTCTCACCTGCATCACCAAATAAGGTTAACACCTTGGTTGATCAGGCAAATACTGTTAGTTCTCTCCAGTCAATGGATATTATGCAATCAACTGATAACTTCCAACATCCATTGACTAGTTCACTATCATCGATGGATATCCTTACATCCATCGACGAGCTCCCATCAACGGATATTCATCCATCGATGGATACTTCTTATCCATCGATTGATCCCTTAATGTCAATTCATGAATCATCCATTGAAACACTTCAAGTGGCCAATACCCTATTAGGATTGAGTGGAGTGGGTGAGGTGTGTGAGAGGCAAGGTTTGCATACCTTGGCAAAAGGAGAGTGTGTGACTGAGGGGCCCTCAAATTCTTCTGAGGTGGCAAAAGGAGAGGGTGTGAGAAAAGAGAGTCCTACCTTAGCAGCTGATGAAAAAGGAGAGGAAAGTAAGGGAGAGGTGAGAATCCAGGATGAGATCCTGATGCAAGAAAAGAGAGAAGAGAGTGAGAGAGAAAAGAATAGAGAGAAACAAATTTCACCATCTCATGAAGCATCAACTTCTAAAACTGAGCAGAATGAAGCAGGACTCACCCAGAAGTTGGGGCTGGAGTCAGGGGGAGCTGTAGACTATGAAGTCCCTACAGGAGGTGCAGAAGTCAACTTGGAGGTGGAGGATGAAATTGCTGTAAATCTTGATGCTTCAACCTTTCAACATGAAGATCCTCATTATCAGGAACTAGCAGCAGCATCTAATCAAATAGCTGAGCAAATGCTGGGTTTAGTGCAGACAGAAGAGCAATTCAGGAGTGGGAAAGAGTTTTTGGCCAGTCAACCTGATGATATATCCCACATGAATCCTGAAGATTTTGATGACAATTCTGATGATGACCTTCTAGATCCACAAGTGGCTAGTGATGAAACTAATTTGGCTGAAACAGAAAGGGCCATTATTTCTCTTTACAGAAGGTCCATGGCTGAAGTAGATGTGGTGGATCCCCTGCACAGGAGAATTCTGAACTTTTACAGGGATAATTTGAAGATCCAGAAAATGCATGTCACAAGCTCCAAGTATGAATTGAAGAAAATAAGAGAAGACATTGACAGCTCAAGGATGCATTTTGACACCACCATTGACTCCAGACTCAGCCTCACAATGCTGACTAGAATCAAGCAAAGGTTGGACACTGAGTTTTCAGCAAAGGACAAAGTAATGGAATTGGAGAAACGAGTAACCTCCATGGAACTTAGCATGCAGCAAATTTTGAAGAATCAAGTCACTCAAATCAATCTTCTGGGTAAACTCTTAGAGACTCCCATACTCTCTCAGTCAGTAGCACAAGTGCCAGTTGCTGATAACAAAAAGGGGGAGAAACAAGAAGCTGATGCATTGGAGAAAGCAAGTGGTACTGAAAATGTGGTAAAGACTACAGATCCCAAGAAGGAGTTGGCTCAAGACATAGTAAGGAAATTTGATGCAATTGCTAGCAAATTCAAAGAAACAAGTACCAGCAGCTCACAACCTGGTGACAGGAAAGGAAAGGGAAAGCTAATTGAAGATGATAAAAAGAAAGCTGTCACAGGTGGAGGGGAAAGTGAAAAATTATTGAGCAAAGCCATAGCAGTTGGCATAAAAGAAAAGGAGCAACAAGAAAGAAGACAAGAAGAATTAGCCATTCAATTGCAAAGGGAATATGATGAAGAGGATAGGCTAATAAGAGAAGCCAGAAGAAAAGAAGGTGAAAGGAGGCCAAGGATGAAGCAAAGAGCAAACAAGCCCAAAGATGCACCAAAATCATCTGGAGTTAAAAGACCATTAGCTGATGAAGACAAGGAGAAGAAGCCAAAACAAGTCAAGACTGAAGGTCAAGCTTCTGGGAGTAATCAAGCCAAAGAAATAGAGGTGTTCAAACATAAATCTGAAAACTTTGTGCCAATCAAAGCTGAGGGAATGATTGCAGCAAAAGGGCAAAGGAAGAAAGATGTTGATCTTCTTCACATTGAGTATGAAGATGGATCACACTCAACCTTCACATTCAACCAAGTTTTGGATCAAGGATATGGCATCTTGAGGAAGATCTACACTATGCTCAACAGGAAGTATTATCTAACTGAAGAGCTAGGAAAGGCCATCCTTGAAAGAATGAAGAAGATAAGGGAGGCACCTGTTCAAGAAGAAAGGGATGACACAATAAAGATCTGGAATCCTGAAGGAAGAAAAGTGCTTCATGAGCCCTTCTACTTGATGATATACAAGGACAGGGAAGGCAGAGAAAAATGCATTGATATTTGTCAAGAAATAGACAAACTTCCAAATCTGGAATTAAATCATCTGGCAAGTCAATTGGACTACAGGATTGAAGATGAGAAGATATTGAAGGGAACCCTCTACAGGAAGATGAAGGAGAATGAAGACAAGATGAATGAGTCAAGGGGAAGAAGGAGAAGATAGGAGATTCAACCTCAATCATCAAAATTATCAGAATTCATCCCTGTCTGGTATCTGATTACTCTGTCTAAAACTTTACTTATCAATATTGTAATTCTTGCTAAGAATGAAAATGTTCAGGAGTTTTGTTATCATCAACAGAAAATTTATGCATATTTTAAATATTCATAAATAGGGGGAGATTGTTAGGAATTATGAGTTTTGATGATAACAAATTACTTAGAATTTCAATAGGGACTCAAAATTATTTTTGTAACTGATCAATGGATATGACTTATAAATATCCATTGATTAGGAAACCAGCTATCAGTTGAAACTTGTTTCTCAACTGATAAACTGGATTGTAGCATTGATTTATGTTTCACTATCAATTGACTGTATTACCTCGATGGATGCAATGATGTAGTCAACTGATGTTATTGACTTCAATTTCTAGCTTCTCAACAGATGTGAAGAATGGCTGATCAATTGTAAATATTCTAAGTCAGAATTCTCACAAGTGAAGTGATCAACTGATGTTGAAGTCGATGGATGAAGACACTACTCAACGGATGAAAGCTATCAATGGATAATTACAGTCAACGGATAAAGAATCATCAATGGATAAGGAGTCGATGGATAGCTCAATTATCCATCGACACATCAACTGATCAACAGATATCCTATCCATCGATGGATAAGCAAAGGTGAATCAACTGATAAGCTTAACATCATTTATCAGTTGATTAAAGTTTCCCTATTTAGCTAAAAGCCAGATTTCACGGGAACAGTGCAGAAACTGAATCATTGGAAGACAGTCCTGTCAGGACTGTGAAGACTTTCTAGGCAACACAGCATCCAAGGAATATCTTAAGACAAAAGACACTTCCAGAGCTAGTAAGTTCTACAAGGAAAGCTGTGAAAAGGAGCTAGTTTCTATTTTTATGTAAACAGTATAAATTGTAATATTATATTGTTATCAGTCGATAGAAAACTAGAGGAGTAGTTGTTGTTTATAAAAGCAACAACACAGTAGCAAAGAGGTAGTTGTTTTTGTAATAGAACTCAAGAAAAGCAAAGTAGAAAATCAGGCAGAACTTGTAATGCTTTTCTAGATTCTACATTCAACTTTGTACGCAGCTTAGTATTTTTACTAAGATCAATTGAAAGCAAAAACACACTAGTGGAAAAACAATCCACTAGTAATTTTTAATCTTGTTGTTTCTGTTATCAACACTTTAGTTATCCAGTTCTTAGTTACATCAATCTTAATTAAACACTCTCTTTGTACAAACTTATTTCCGCAAGAAGTTGACTTAATTATTAAGTTTGTATTCAACCCCCCCTTCTCCAAACTTAGTGTACTTAAGGGCGAATAACACAAATCGAGAAGTTAGCCAAGGAAGCAATTGAGAAGTCTGTAAAGTGAGTCAGTTTAGAAGTGTGTGAAATCAAGTATGATCGAGAAGAATACCCCAATCGAGAAGTCTAGCCTGATCGAGAAGTCATCAACAGATATATCCAATCGAGAAGTCTATATACTCGAGAAGTCTCAAGTCAAAGACCAATCGAGAAGTCTCACAAGTACTCGATTGAGTAGTTCACAGCCTGACTTATCGAAGCACAAAGAAACTGAGTATTTGGTTGTTTCAAACAGCTATTTTCAAGGAAATTTGTAGAAGAATAAGACAAGTAATCTAAAACATTATCGTGATCAGGACAATCAATTCTGTGAAGACAATGACAAGTCTACAATGAAGCTTGAAGGAAGAATAAGATAAGGATAGAAGATAGAAAACAGATGATGTAGACTGTCAAAGAGAAAGACTTAACTAGAAATAGAATTGAATAAAATGTAAAGTTTCATTTGTCTGTTTCTAGTTATAGTATAACTGACTGTGAAAGAATGTGCACCAAGACATGTTGTCTATTTAGTAGAATACACAACTTTACAATTCAGCGTGTTGAATAGTTTTTCATACTTTGTTTTCTTTTAAGAACAAGAAGCTGAGAATTCCACAAAGATTCTCAGATTGTAGCAAATCATTCTAATAAAAGATTAGATTGATATTTACCTGTGATGTGTTAAGATAAATTTTGCATCTCATATAAACACTGATAAGGTTTAACAAGACTACAATACCAATCCAATTCACACACACAGAAAAGAAAATCAAAGGCAATTGAAAAAGATATCAACCTATACATTCACCCCCTCTGTATAGTTTTGAGCTAACTCATTCCTAACAATAAACTAATGGTTATTTATCAAATAATTTTATACAAACAGTTAATTTAATCAATTTGTCAAAATAGTTAATCAAATCAGTTAGTTAAACCAGTTAATTCAATATGTTCCAACTAACAGGTAATTTCCAAACAGGTCCTGAAAGGCATATGACTAGGCCTATTTGTAATAAGTAGATGACAACTCAACTCAAGTAAGAAAATAAAGTAAGTAATAAATACTGAGGATGGAATCAAATCGAAGAATGTCAACTAGACACAAAGAATCAATTTGTCAGAAGAATTTTAATGAAGTTGCTACTCTACACCGGAAGAAGTTCATTTATATGTTCAAGCATCGGAGAAAAATAGAGAAGCAGTTTTTCAGAAGAGTTCAGAAGATTCAGAAGATTCTAAGTGCCTACTACAAAGAGATTCCAGAAGAAGAACAAAGACAGTGAAGCAGAATAATGACAGAAGGCCTCAACTTAAAGTATTAATAAATGGAGAATATTTATTAGTATGACACAAATGAACCAGACAGTACATTTGTGTGTCAACTAAAGTAATATTTATTCTTCATTTAGTTCAAGAGGTTTCAAGATCAGAAGACAAATAAATGACGGGAAGATTTCAAGACCGACAGCACGGCTATGTGAGTAAAGATAGTATTTTAATTCTACTATCAAAAGTTAGTTAATTATTTAATTTATCTAATTAAATTAATTCAAGTTGAATTTAATTTAATTTATAAATTAACTAATTAAATTAAGTAGAATTAATTTATTATAAAAGATATAACTTAGTATGACTTGTAATATAATTCAAAAGACTTATTAATAAAATCAAAAGAAAGAAAAAAGAGAAGAAAAAAAAAGGAAAAGTCATACCAGAAATAAGTCATACCGAATTCTGGTGAAAATAAGTCATACCGAATTCTGGCAGAAAATAAGTCATACCGAGCTGCAGAAGAAAAAGTCATACTGAGCTGCAGAAGGTAAAGTCATACCAGAAAAAGTCATTCTGAGCTGCAGAAAATAAGTCATACTGAGCTGCAGAAGGTAAAGTCATACCAGAATAAGTCATTCTGAGCTGCAGAAAATAAGTCATACTGAGCTGCAGAAGGTAAAGTCATACCAGAATAAGTCATACCGAATTTTCTGTGTTCAAAAGGTCCTGCTGGACTTATTTTTTATTTAATTAAAAAGTCATACCGATTTTTTAATTAATAAAATAAGTCATACCGAGAGAAATAAGTCTTGCCCAGCTTTTTAAATGTCATACAAGGGTTAAAAAAAGTCATACAGACTTAATTTCAATAAATTAAGTCATGCTGATAAAGATCATACCAGCCATCTTCATTCTCTATAAATATGAGATGAAGGCTTCACTTTTCAGTAATTAAGAAGTAAGAAAAAACAGCTCAAATTCAGTAATTTGTCTGCATTGTAATATTCACAAATTTCTGTGCTGAGTTTAGAATATAATTGTTAAACACGAACAGTTCATGTCAAATTTGTTCTAGATCCTTTTATCAATTATATAACAGTTTTCTTCATATTAATTTTGTAATACTAATCAAGTTAAAATTATATCTTTTACTTGAATAGTATTTCATTATAATTAATATTTCGCGAGCAATTAAAATAATATTTTAAATCAAATTATTCCGCTGTTAATTTTAGATATTGTATTCAACTCCCCCTTCTACAATATCAGGGACCAACAATTGGTATCAGAGCCGGTTGATATTTTTCATATCAGATCCAAATCAAATTCCGCGAACTCATACAGATCTCAAAAATTATTTTAAATACGAAATAATTTTTTTTCCCGAAAAATTGTTTTTGATCAAAAATTATTTTAAGTCAAAAATTAAAATATTTTTTGAAACAATTTTTAATCTTATTTAAAGATGAGTACTCAAAGAGTCAGTGGCATTAAAATTCCACAATTTGATAAAGACAATTATAATCTGTGGAAGAGAAAGATGACCTTGTTTCTTCGAGCTGCAAATCCTAAGTACAAGGATATTTTAAAAACTGGTGTTGCTGTTCCAATAAATATCTTTCCTGAGCATATGGAAGATGGTGTACTCATTCTGCACAGACAATTTGAAAAAGATATTTCTGAGTACACTGAGACAGAAAAGGAACTGGATACATTGGACACCAATCTGCAGTTAATTTTAGTGGAATCTCTTGATCCCGGAATGTACAATCATGTTGTTAATTGTAAAAATGCTAAACACATCTGGGAAACGATAGAGATACTAAATGAAGGAACAGAAGAAGTAAGGGAGAACAGATTGGAAATCTTAACGTTTCAATATGAGCATTTTAGATCAAATCCTGGAGAAGGTATCTCTGAAGTTTTTGAGAGATACAACAAGCTGATAAATGATCTAAATCTTAATGGCAAACAATATACGAAGAAGTAGATCAGTAGGAAGTTTTTGCTGACAATGCCAGTACACCTAGAGCATAGGATAACAGCCATCAGAGAGTCAAGGGACATGAATGAAATTTCTTTGGAAAGACTTTATGGCATTCTGAAGACCTATGAGCTAGAGCAAATTCAACAGAAAGAAATATATGGTACAGGCAAGGTGGTCAGCAAGTCTACAGCTCTTGTAGCAGAAGAACCAGAGTACAGAAAAGCTAAGACTGAATCTTCTTCAGTCAACATCATTGATCAGGGTATTGTTGCAGAAGTTGGTGCAACTCTAGTGAATTCAACTGATAATGAATTCTACTCAATGGAAGAACTCGATCAACTTGAGGATGAATCTCTGGCTCTGATTGCTAGAAAATTTGGAAATACAAGATTCAGGAGGAACCCTAGTTTCAAATTCAAGCCTATGGCAAACAGATTTCAGACAGGTGGTTCTTCTAGCTCATCCAACACAAAAGGTGGATACAAGACAAGGATGGTAGACAGAAGCAAGATCCGTTGCTTCAACTGCAATGAAATGGGACACTTTGCTACTGATTGTAGAAAGCCCAAGTAGGAAAGAAAGAAGGATTCATATGACGAGCTCAAACAGAAATATGACGCTCTACTGAAGAAGCATCAGGGAAAATCATACTTAGCAGCAGGAAAAAGCTGGGATGATTCCGACAATGATGAAGAAGATCAAATGGGAAATCTTGCTCTAATGGCCTCTTCTTCTGAAGGATCACAATCTCCACCTCGACAAGGAATTGAGGTAAACCCTAGTTGTCCTAAAATGTTTAAATTGCCAGTGAGAATTTAACTGATGCTAGAGATCGAATAAAAGTTTTAATTCTCGAAAATAAAGTTTTATCAGAAGAGAATTTTGAACTGAAAAAGCTAAAACTTATAAATGTTAAATTAACTGAAGATGTTGCATTTCAAGTTAATAGAGTCAACTGCTATGTTGAGATTGAAGCTTTTTTAAAGAATAAAATTGAAGAAGAAAAGAAAAGGTGTCTAGCTTATAAAAATTCCTCTTATATTGTAAAGAACCTAGTTGACCAACAGGAAATAAACCGAAAAGTTGGAATAGGTTTCAAGTACAATAAATCTGTAGGAAAGCCAAGCAACATTACCCCGTTCAAGCAAAGCGCTGAAGAAAGGGGTATTCCTCATGTTGTTAAAAACACACCCAAACCTCTTTTCATAACACCTATTGCTGAACCTATCCTTGAGAGCTCTATACTGATAGCTTATGAGATGCAGTTAGAGGATCTCGAGGAAGAGAAGAAAAGAGAAGAACAGACTAGGGACATAAAAGGAATAAATGTCCAGAAAGCTAAATATGTATCTAAAAGACCAATAGAAAATGTGAACTCTGCTAGTTCATCCACTCCTGGTTTAGGTGCTAAGAACTTAAAGAATAATTTGAACAGACCTAACAATAAGTTTGTTAGAAGTAGGGATAGTAACAACAGATGCCATTCTACTGAAAACTTTAAATCTGCTGAAAAAGTTAAAGTAGAAATTGTTAAAACTCCTACTGCTGTGAATAACATGCCTGCTATTGATGTATGCCATAAACCTTGTGGTATGTTAAATTGTATGTTATGTGCTTTTAATGCTATGAATGCTTATTTCAAACGTATGACTGCTAATAAAAAGAACATGACACCTAGACAATACATCAATAATAAATTTGCAAAATCCAAGACTGCGATTCCTTCACCTGTCAAGAAGGAAAAATATATTCCTAAGTCTAAACAAACAGTTGTTAAGACTGTTTATAGGAAAGTAAGTACAGTCAAGGTGGATGCAGCTGTTGTTCGAAAAGGATCTGTTGTCAAAGCTGACAAAGGTCAATTCTTTAAGTATGCCGGGCCCAATCAATTTTGGGCTCCGAAGACGAATTAATCCGTTTGATATGTGCAGGGAGTTAAACAGGAAAACCGGGTTGTATGGATTCTAGACAGTGGATCGTCAAGGCATATGACCGGAGATAGAGCCCTACTATCAGACGTGGTTGAAAGAGCTGGCCCAATCGTCACCTTTGGAGATAACAGGAAAGGAATGACTACGGGATATGGAAAGTTAAATACAGGAAATATTATCATTGAAAACGTCTCTTTGGTGGAAGGACTTAAGCACAATCTACTCAGCGTCAGTCAATTCTGTGATAGAGGTTACAAAGTAAACTTTATCAAGGAGAAGTGCTTAATAGCTCATTCTAAAGAAGATAGACTAGCCTTGCATGGAGTAAGGAAAGGAAACTTGTACATAGCTGATTTCAACTCGGGAACTGAAGTTGAAGCAAACTGTTTTTATTCAAAAGCTTCAACAGAAGAAAGTTGGCTATGGCACAAGAAGCTCTCACACCTGAATTTCAAAACAATGAACTCTCTAGTCAAGAGGGATTTGGTGAGAGGACTGCCTCCGATGGAATTTACACAAGAAGGATTGTGTGAGGCATGTCAAAAAGGGAAGTCAAAAAGAGCAACTCACAAAGGCACAAACACTACAAATGTTACTGAACCACTACAGCTGCTACATATGGATTTATTTGGTCCAGTCAATATTATGACTATGTCAAGGAAGAAATATGCCTTAGTGATTGTAGATGACTTCACAAAGTACACGTGGGTTTTATTCTTGAACTCTAAGGATGAAACTCCGCAATTGGTGATTGATCATGTAAAGTTGATTGAATTAGATTCAAAGCTACCTGTCCGGGCAATCAGATCAGATAATGGAACATAATTCAAGAATGAAATTCTGAATAGCTTCTGCTCAGACAAAGGGATAACAAGACAATTCTCAGCGCCAAGAACTCCGCAACAGAATGGAGTAGTAGAAAGAAAGAATCGAACCTTGATTGAAGCTGCAAGAACAATGTTAAGTGAATCAAGGTTGCCTATCTACTTCTGGGCTGAAGCGGTAAACACAGCTTGTTATACCCAGAATCGAACCTTAATCAACAAGGATCATATGAAGACGCCTTATGAACTAATGGCTGGCAAGAAACCTACACTCAAATACTTTCAAGTATTTGGAGCCAAATGTTTTGTGCTAAAAGATGGAGATGAACATCGTGGAAAATTTGAGGCCAAGGCACATGAAGCAATTTTTGTCGGCTACTCAAAAAGAGCATATAGGGTGTACATAATTGATCAGCACCAAGTAAAAGAAAGTGTCAACGTATCATTTGACGACAGTAAACTCCCAAGCATCCAAAATGAAGATCCTTCTGAGTCATTAAAATTTGACAATCATCCAGACTCAGATTCGGATAATGAAGAAGAGCCTGAAGTTGTAGCAGGAAATGATGATGACAACAATGATGGTAATGATCCAGGTAATAGTGGTGGAAACAATGGAAATACTGGAGATACTACTAATACCAGTGGTGGATCAACAAGTCAATCTGGCAGCAACTCAGGGGGAGATGAAGGATCAACTGGCACAACACAACATCACAATGAATATAGAGGCGAATCATCAAGATCAAACCTACCAAGGGAAAGGATATGGAGCAAAGATCATCCCTTTGAATTGATCATAGGTGATCCAGATGTTGGTGTTAGAACCAGAAGTGCAACTTCAAATGAATGTTTATTTTCGGTTTTTCTATCTCAGGAAGAACCAAAAAAAATTGAAGATGCGCTAACTGATCCAGATTGGGTTCTTGCCATGCAAGAAGAACTCAATCAGTTCGAAAGGCAAGAAGTATGGACACTGGTACCCAGGCCTAAAGATAGATTTGTTATTGGCACGAAATGGGTATACAGGAACAAGTTAGATGGTGATGGCATTGTTACAAGGAACAAGGCCAGACTGGTTGCAAAGGGTTACTCCCAGGAAGAGGGAATTGATTATGATGAGACCTACGCACCAGTTGCAAGACTTGAAGCCATCAGGATATTTCTAGCATTCACAGCACATTCCAATTTTAAAGTTTATCAAATGGATGTGAAGAGTGCTTTTCTGAATGGAAAGTTAGAAGATGAAGTATATGTGGAACAGCCTCTTAGCTTTGAAAATCCAGAGTTTGCTAATTTTGTATATTTCTTATTCAAAGCCCTCTACGGACTCAAGCAAGCACCGAGGACATGGTATGACGCTCTCTCTCAGTTTTTACTTGAAAACGGTTTTACTAGAGGTGTCATAGATAAAACTCTCTTTTACAAATTACATGATAAAGATATGATATTTGTCCAAGTTTATGTTGACGATATTATATTTGGTTCTACTAATGAAAATTTGTGCAAGAGATTTGCTAAGTTAATGCAGAGTAGGTATGAAATGAGCATGATGGGTGAGCTGTCATTCTTCCTTGGATTGCAAGTGAAGCAAAAGGAAGATGGGATTTTTATTTGCCAATCAAAGTACGTAAGGGATCTTCTAAGGAAATACAATCTAGAAGATTCTACACCGGCAAAACCCCCTATGCCAACAGCCACCAAGCTTGACAAAGATGAAACTGGTAAGAAAGTTGACATCACAAGCTATAGAGGTATGATAGGCTAATTATTATATCTAACTGCTAGTAAACCCGATATAATGTTTGCAACATGCTTATGTGCAAGGTTTCAAACTGATCCTAGAGAATCTCATCTTATAGCTGTTAAAAGAATTTTTAGATATTTGAAGGGTACACCGAATCTTGGAATTTGGTACCCTAAAGGTACAGGTTTTGAACTAATAGGCTATACAGATTCAGATTATGCAGGATGCAGGATGGACAGGAAAAGTACATCTGGAAGTTGTCAGTTTCTAGGACAACGGTTGATTTCCTGGTACAGCAAGAAATAACACTCAGTATCTACCTCGACAGCCGAAGCAGAATATATTGCGGTAGGTAGTTGTTGTGCACAAATCTTGTGGATAAGGAATCAGCTGAATGATTATGGACTTGCGCTATCTAAAATTCCAATACTTTGCGACAACACAAGTGCCATAGCTATTTCCAATAATCCTGTACAACATTCAAGAACCAAGCACATAGACATAAGGTATCATTTCATCCGAGAGCATGTCATGAACGGAACTGTGGTGTTACATTTTGTACCCACAGAAGATCAAATTGCCGACATCTTCACAAAACCACTTGATGAATCCACTTTCTCTAAGTTGGTTAGTGAGTTAGGGATGTTAAACATGAACTAATTATTGCATGGTTGTTTTAAATTGCATATTTATTTTCAAGCACTGTAAATACACTGTATATATTCCTTAAAAGATATCAAAAACAAACAAAAAAATTGAAAAAGAAAACTCAAAAAGATTTTCCTTATTTTTGTACAGTTTTTTTCCATTGGAATCTCTACTGTAAATATATTTTATATTATGTTTGTTTTCCAACAATTAGTATATATTGGTTATTATTTCCAACAATTGGTATCAACAATTGGTATATATAAGTATGTATAGTTTTATTTATTTATTTTATAACTTGGCGTTTTTATTTTTATTGTTATTTATTTTAAATTTTATTTATATATATATATATAAATATAAGTTGATTATTCTCAAGTCTCTTTTGAGAAGTAGGAAAGATCTATGAGCATTGATAATCCAATCGATTCTAAAAGTGAGATCCTAATTATTGCCATCAATCTCTAACCAAGATCTTAGAACCAAACACACAAACACTATCACTTTCATCTCTCTAACCATTAAACAGAATACCTATTTGTTCAAAATGAGGGAGTCAATGCCTTGATTGCATTTGATAAGGTTGGTGATGTGAGAAACCAACAGCTCTGTCTCCAGAAAGGTGATTCATATATAAACTGAGACAACTGTTAGCTCATCTGTGTTCTCTCAAAAGGATACAGACTTGGAAAAGGCAAAACTGTTACTAGGTTCATTCTCTCAACATAGTGAGTCTATTGAATTCAGCCTGTCAGCCAAGGCTATCAGCAAAGAGTTAATTTCATCTGACATTTTTCAAGAAACCACAAATTTTGTCTTATTTTTAGGGACCAACAATGGACCAACTCAATTGGCATTTTGGACCAACAATTTAAGATCTCTAACCAAGATCTTAGAACCAAACACACAAACACTATCACTTTCATCTCTCTAACCATTAAACAGAATACCTATTTGTTCAAAATGAGGGAGTCAATGCCTTGATTGCATTTGATAAGGTTGGTGATGTGAGAAACCAACAGCTCTGTCTCCAGAAAGGTGATTCATATATAAACTGAGACAACTGTTAGCTCATCTGTGTTCTCTCAAAAGGATACAGACTTGGAAAAGGCAAAACTGTTACTAGGTTCATTCTCTCAACAGAGTGAGTCTATTGAATTCAGCCTGTCAGCCAAGGCTATCAGCAAAGAGTTAATTTCATCTGACATTTTTCAAGAAACCACAAATTTTGTCTTATTTTTAGGGACCAACAATGGACCAACTCAATTGGCATTTTGGACCAACAATTTAAGAACATACTTGGGACCAAAAGGGACCAAGAGAGAACAATTGAAATGTCACAGGAAGGATGAATTGACGGTAGTAATTTTTCTAAACTTCCATATCAAGGAAGGAAGAATGATTGATGATTCTGACGGAATCAACATGCCTTCACAGGCGTCAGGAGGAAACTTGGATCATGTGCTACATTTTAGATCCTTGTCTCCCTCCCCAAATGGAACATATCTGGATTCCTAACGGAATAGATCATCTTAGATGATCAGCAACTCACTGAATCTATTCCTGAAGAAATTCAGTTTTTCAAAGTCAAATATTTTTTATAGATTCAATTGAGGAAGGGGCTTTACGAAACCCCATTGCACCACCAGTGACCTCTCTTGAAGGGGCTATAGTGATCTTTCTTACAGGTACAAAAGACTGTGACATCCGTACTGAGAGAAAGATATAGTGATGTGAGGAAAGAGTGAAACACAAGTAAGGACGAGTGAAAATATATATATTCTATGAGTGAAACACTTAGAGAGTATATGAGCGAAACACTTGTGAGGAACACAAAGTAAAATCACACACTAGCACAATTACCAAATCCTATTCCCAATTCCCTGTTACAGATTTCAAATGTTACTCAACTAAGGGAGAGAAAATTTCGAATGAAGAGGATTACTCAATTAAGGGGGAGAAGTGTTGAAGACTTTTACCAGAAGAGGGTTACTCTATTGTTGAACAAGAGTTGGGTTATTCACGAAAGGAGAAATTGAATCTACCTTGGGTGAGATGTGAAGACAGAAGTTGGAGAATCTTAGGAAAAGTGGTAAGAAGAGAAATGAAGATAATACTACTTGTATAATATGTTCAGTACTAGAAGAACAAACATCTTTCATTTCAGTTACTCAAAGAAATCTGGAAATGTATTATATGATCCAGAGAACAATTTATTTACTTACAGTTCTTAAATGTCATATTAGTTTCTTAGTTGTTAGTTGAGTTATCCTCTAGGAATTTGTGTGTTAAATGTTTAACAACAAATAGGGGGAGATTGAAAGGCATATGACTAGGCCTATTTGTAATAAGTAGATGACAACTCAACTCAAGTAAGAAAATAAAGTAAGTAATAAATACTGAGGATGGAATCAAATCGAAGAATGTCAACTAGACACAAAGAATCAATTTGTCAGAAGAATTTTAATGAAGTTGCTACTCTACACCGGAAGAAGTTCATTTATATGTTCAAGCATCGGAGAAAAATAGAGAAGCAGTTTTTCAGAAGAGTTCAGAAGATTCAGAAGATTCTAAGTGCCTACTACAAAGAGATTCCAGAAGAAGAACAAAGACAGTGAAGCAGAATAATGACAGAAGGCCTCAACTTAAAGTATTAATAAATGGAGAATATTTATTAGTATGACACAAATGAACTAGACAGTACATTTGTTTGTCAACTAAAGTAATATTTATTCTTCATTTAGTTCAAGATGTTTCAAGATCAGAAGACAAAGAAAAGACAGGAAGATTTCAAGACCGACAGCACGGCTATGTGAATAAAGATAGTATTTTAATTCTACTATCAAAATTTAATTAATTATTTAATTTATCTAATTAAATTAATTCAAGTTGAATTTAATTTAATTTATAAATTAACTAATTAAATTAAGTAGAATTAATTTATTATAAAAGATATGACTTAATATGACTTGTAATATAATTCAAAAGACTTATTAATAAAATCAAAAAAAAAAAAGAAAAAAAAAGGAAAAGTCATACCAGAAATAAGTCATACCGAATTCTGGTGAAAATAAGTCATACCGAATTCTGACAGAAAATAAGTCATACCGAGCTGCAGAAGAAAAAGTCATACTGAGCTGCAGAAGGTAAAGTCATACCAGAAAAAGTCATTCTGAGCTGCAGAAAATAAGTCATACTGAGCTGCAGAAGGTAAAGTCATACCAGAATAAGTCATACCGAATTTTCTGTGTTCAAAAGGTCCTGCTGGACTTATTTTTTATTTAATTAAAAAGTCATACCGATTTTTTAATTAATAAAATAAGTCATACCGAGAGAAATAAGTCTTGCCCAGCTTTTTAAATGTCATACAAGGGTTAAAAAAAGTCATACAGACTTAATTTCAATAAATTAAGTCATGCTGATAAAGGTCATACCAGCCATCTTCATTCTCTATAAATATGAGATGAATGCTTCACTTTTCAGTAGTTAAGAAGTAAGAAAAAACAGCACAAATTCAGTAATTTGTCTGCATTGTAATATTCACAAATTTCTGTGCTGAGTTTGGAATATAATTGTTAAACACGAACAGTTCATGCCAAATTTGTTCTAGATCCTTTTATCAATTATATAACAGTTTTCTTCATATTAATTTTGTAATACTAATCAAGTTAAAATTATATCTTTTACTTGAATAGTATTTCATTATAATTAATATTTCGCGAGCAATTAAAATAATATTTTAAATCAAATTATTCCGCGGTTAATTTTAGATATTGTATTCAACTCCCCCCCCTCTACAATATCAGGGACCAACAGGTCCTAATGTATTTTTTTAGTTTAAGAATAATAATAATTGTAACGTATTTTAAGTTAAATAATTTTTTTTATTTTTTTAATTAATCAATTTAAATAAATATTTACTATAATGTCAAGTTTTGATGTTCTTATCTTAACGTATTTAGTATTTAAATTTTTGACATCATTTTGTTTTATTAACTTTTTATTTTTTACTTTTTATATATATGATTTATTTTATCTTTCTTTTGAACTTTTTTTATCATTATAATTACTTTGAAAAAGATTTTAATGAAATACAATTTTTAATATATATATATATATATATATTAAGATAATAGTTGTTTTTTTACCGTGAATAATGCATGACTTCTTATGAGAAAATAACCAAATTTGAAATACTTCAAATTGAAGTTATATGGCTTGAAATACCCATTTCCAAAAAGTTGGCCCCACTTACCGATTTAATACAAATTTAATACGCTAACCGATGTAGCTTATACGCCAATAATACTATAAAATAGTAACATGTAAATATCAAATCCCATGTGCAAGTGACTTTCACAGTATTAGATTTAGCGAGTTTTTTTTTGACCGCGTATACTAATTCAGAGGATTAAATATTAAAGTGGTCACTCAAGTGAAAGTATAATATCATTTTTGTCATCACTTTCAATGGAGTATCATTTTCATCATTTAAGTTGGTATTAGTAACCCTTACATTAAAAAAATAGGTATAAATATTTTTCAAAATTATTAAAATTTGAATAAATCATTAAAAATCATACCATGCATAAATTTAAATTCGTGGATTATATTTTGCAAAGAAAATAAGTTTTACTATGTTTAGCTATTTTTAAAATAATAAATAAAAAGAAAAAAATTATAAAATTATTAAATAATAGTAAAATAATTTCATAAATTTTGAAAATATTACCAAAAATACTATAATTTATAAGTTTTCGTTTGGTCATCATAGCATGTAAAACAAATATGTAGAACTCGAAAAAATGATATTATCAATTCTCGAATACATTGTTAGAGTTACTAATATGATATTTATGAAAACTTAAATAACTCAAATGATATGCCAGAAAATGTTACTAATTCAGTAGATAAATAATATCAAGATACAATAATTCGGAAAAAAAAAATTCATTCAAAAAATTTGTCATCTAACCAAAAGACATGAAAATGTCCCAGAAAATTTAGACAATAAGATCTTAATGTCTGAGAAGAGAACGCACTTAATGTCTGAGAATAAAACATCCGTCGTACTCCAATCAACAAAATACGTTTGTCGTCCGATCTAATCCAGAAAATGTTAAAAAATACATCTGAAATTACAAAAATAATATAATAATAAGTGTCTAATATAAATCATATTATACACACGCGCGCGCCCGCGCACACACACACACATATAACACCCAATATATGAAGGAAAAAAAATCATCCAATATGAAACAAAATCTTCATTCAACAACATTAAACAACCACCATATATGGTTAAAATACCATAAAAATTGGCACCGCCTCATGGAAGAACGCATATGATACTAGAATCGTTCAAAAAATTCATATTTACATTACTAGAAAACAGATCTGAAAAAAATAAAAATAGATTTTAATATTTTAAAATAAAACTTTTTTAAAAAAAATATAGATAAGAAAAATTTTGATATAAGAATATTTGTATCATGTATCTGAAAGATATAACAAGTTTTATATATGATCTATCACTAGGGATGTCAAACGGATAATTCAGATACAGATCTTCTTGTATCCGTATTCGAATCCGAATTTGAAAATTCGTATCTGTATTCGTATTCGAATCCGAAAATTTTTAAAGGTTAATATCTGAATCCGGATCCGACGGATACTATCCGGATTAGGATAAAATCCGGATGCGAATCCGATTTTTAATAAGTTTTTTAAATTTATATTAAAAATTCAAAACAATTATAAAATAAATATTAAAATTTTAATTTAATTTCCATCGATTATTTAGACTATCAACGGATAAATAGCTAAGACAACAATTGTTCCTATCAATCCATATTATCAGTTGATGAAAATGTGTCTCAAATGATAATTGGTTTCCTAGTCAATGGATATTTATAGAACATATATTCATTGACCAGTTACAATATATAAATATAAATTCATGATTTTAAGTGCTAAGTTATCATCAAACTATATAATTTCTAACAACATCAATACACGAGCAATGAAATCAAAGATTGCGGACATATGGAGACCAGCAATGGCCATAAATATAAAGGACTTGAAGCTAGTGATGTTTCTATCCAGTTTTATCATAAAGATGATATACAATAGGTCTTGAATGGTGGTCCATGATCATTTGACAATGTAGTGCTAGTAATCAGCACGATCCCAGTAGGGGAAGATCCGGTGAAAGTTTCACTCGTTGAGGTTGATTTCTAGATTCAAATTCATGACCTACCCATATGTATATGTCGGAGGATGTAGGGAAACAACTAGGTAATCACTTCAGGGAATTATTATCATATGATCCAAACAATAACATTAGTATATGGAGGGAGTGCATGCGGTTGAAAATCTGAGTGGATGTGCGAAAACTGTTGAAAATGAAGAAGAAAATTTGTAAGAAGGACACGATAGAGTACCATTTTACATACACCGTGCCAGGCGGCCGATCAGGGAAGAAACAAATGTTTGCGGAATGAGGGTGACGAGGATCGGAGTACCAGTTATGGCAAGGATAACAACAATCAGAAAATTTCGGGTTTTCAAACCCCGAGTAATCTGCAGATAGGTAGTCAAGTGCGTAAGGAAATGGTAAATATATTTGCAAGAGCTAATATTAAGGGAGGATCTATTACGGATGGTGGAATTTCAAATTTAGAGGAGAGAAATATAAATTCTAATTTCACTAATGGGCCTGGGGATGAGGAGTTAGACGAGCTCAATTTGGAGGAAAGGATAAAGAGGCGGAGTGGGCCTCATGAAATTATGGATATTGTTGGTACAAACGTGTTAACACACAAAGAAATTGGGCTTTCTCATACTGATAGCACAGAGTGCTCACTTGAAGTTTTGGCTACACTTGCGAGGCATGCTAGCCAGCTCTAATGAATTGCATAAGTTAGAACTGTCGAGGATTGGGGAACCTTTGTATATTTGGTGTTTTAAGCGACCTTATAAAGGATCGTAAACCAGATTTTTTTTGTAAAGGCTATTTATAATATCCCGTATTTTTATTAATATATTTAGGTATATTATTTAATATTAAGAATAATATTAGTGAGTTATTATTAATTTATTAGTTATATTTATTTTATTATAATAATATTTTAGAAGATAATATTAATAATAAGAGAAAAAGAAGAAAAAAGAATAGATAAAAAGAAAAGGAAAAGGAGTTGAGGTTTTGAAAAACAAGAGATAAGTAAGTTTTGTAGGAGTATCCATATAGAAGAAAGAAAAAGAGAAAAATTAGATAAAAGACTTAAGAGGATGAGTTATGGTGTTGAACTAGGGTTCGTGTAATTGGAGCATCTAGATTTCTTGAGGTTCATTTGTATTCTTTGAGTTCCAATGTATGAATATTTTTACACACTCTTTCTTCGTTATCGTATTGTTAATGTACAAATATCTTTTCTTTACTCTTTGTATTCGTATTCGTATGATTACTTGAAATTCTTATTGTTGCTTCGAAATCGTAAGTATATTGTATATTCATGTGTAGTCGTTCGTATCCATGATGAAATCTTGTAAAAATCATATCTCATTCGTTATTCATTGGATTGTTATAATTTTATATTATCTGGAAATGTATTTTAATTACATACATCTTTCGTTCTTTGTATTTTTTGAAATTCGGCATGCAAGTATGTCAAAATCTGTCTTCTTTGTAATTTGATTGGTTATTTGGAGTTGTTCTGTTGTACCTTAAAAAATATCTAGTAAATTGAAATTGTATTCGATTATTGTGAGTAATATCATTCTGGAAAAATCTTTTCGAGCTCTTCATTCTTTGTTTAAATTCCGCTAAAAAATTCTGTGATTTCGATATCTCAAATATCGAAATACTACTATGATCATAGCCTAATTCTGTTATGGCAGCCCACATTTTTATTGTTTCTGAATTCGTTTCTTATTCATTTTTAACGGGTCTTATCATTCTATAATGGTCTCAGAATCCTCTATGAGTTCTGTGTTTTGTACTTTTTCATTTGAGGTCATTCTGATATAGTAAATTGCTAATTTTCCGGACTGGTCAATTCTGATTTTATTTTAATAGTCAGTATTAAATGTTATTTAACGTGTGTGATATTTTGAATAAGATATTTTCAGTTTTTTTATGATATATGTATAACATGGGAGAAATTGTAAGACTCCGTCATGAGTGGAGAGAATCTCGTGCTTGACACCACCTATACGGTGTATTTAAATAGTATGAGCATGTCACCGGAGTTAGGACACGTTGAGTCGTGACTACTTTGTATGTGCGTTTTGGCCATTTGGGTAGCATGTGTTTTGTACCATACAAGCCCATGTAAGATTTTGAGTATCATTTGATTTGTTCTATGCAAGCCCCTGTAAGTTTTGATGACTACATATTCTGAAGAACCGAAATGTAGTACATCCTGTAAGTGTATGATTGTCTCCCATATGAGTAAGTAATTTATATTTTAGTATTTATTCATATTAATATGTGACTAGTAAGAGTATGTGTAATAGTAAAAATATTTGTGATCAAAAAATCTGTAAGTTGATATTGTAAGATAAGTATCTATCGTGTTTTTTTATTTGTTTATATTGTGAGTTAAGTATGACCAGTATCTTGTCTCTTTCGATTTGTTTCATCATTCTTTATTCAGATATTTTATTTGTTCATATTGTCATCGTTCTAACTCTTGCACTCTTTGCATAATTTTATATCCGTATATGAGCCTTTCACTCACTCCGAGTCTAAGTTTCTGTGATTTCCCCCGGCAGGTTAGGTTGGCTACTTTGGGGGCAGAGTGCGAGTTGCGAAATTTGGAGACTTTAGTTGTATTTTTAATTTATATATTGTAAGATGCTGAATATTGAGCTGTTGTAACTTTTTATTGGATTTTTAGAGCAATTTATTTAAGTGAATAAGTTCAGGATTTTAAACTATTTTTCATCTAATAAAATAGAAGAGCTGTGAATAAAGTTTGGTTTTGCTCAATGTTTTTCAGTTGATCATATCGGTCGGAATGGTGGGTTAGCCATCATGTGGAAGAGACATGTGGAGTGCCAAGTGATAAGGTATTTACAGAAACATATCGATGTTCAATTCTCTGAGAATGACATGGCCTCGTAGAGGCACACTTTCTTTTATGGCTACCTTGAGAGATCGAGAAGGAAAAATTCATGGGACATGATTCGTTCATTGACTTGGGTGTCTCTGTTGAACAAACAAGAGGATTGCAGAAAGAAAATGTAATACAATATGAGAACTGCAACTACTATATTTATTATTGAAGAAATCATTGCCTATATATAAATGATACAATACTAACTAAAATGAGAAAAACTAGGGACCAGTTATACACTAAAACGACTATAATTTATTTTCAGCAACAATACTGCTAACTAATTGACTAAGTAAAACCTAAAATATAGGAAACCAGACTAGACTAGTCCACTTGTTGGTGTTGTAATTTTAACATTCCCCCTCAACACCAACAATCTTATTCTTCATTATATCGAGTTTACCACAAAAATATTCAAACTTCCTGTTGTTCAGACCTTTTGTAAAAAATATATATGCTATTTGATCCTCCGTTCTAACATGTAACATCTCCAATTATTTCCTGAGAACTTTTTCCCTAATAAAATGGTAATGCACTTATATATACTTGGTACTTGCGTGAAATACTAGATTTTCCGCCCAACATATTGTTGACTTGTTGTCACAATCTAAGGGAACACTGTACTTTGTAAATTGATGGTCTCTTAATAATTGCACAAGCTAAGTGCTCTTTTGGGATACCATTGCTGCTACTCGGTAATCCGCTTCTATGGTTGATAATGACATTGGCTGTCTTTTTCTGCACTAAGAAATTGCTCCTGATGTGGGCTAAAAAATACCCTAAAAATATAATCAATGTTGTATTAATTAAACCTAGCTTGGTCCAAAGGGATGGCCTAATTAATGGGGCCCGAAACCTAATTTATTTCGTTATTAATAAAGGCTTAATAAAAGATCTGAAGAGTCCTGTGAGACCCGTCATCCTTGAAGGATCTAGAAATCCTATCACAAAGATAAGTCATCATCTACAAGAGTCTAACGAGGACTCTAATTCCTAGAAGGTTTCAACAACCTTATCATTAGGAGACTTGGCCACCAAGTCTCCTAACTCTAATCTAACTCTCAAGCCCTCGTGCGCCTATATAAATGGCCTAACCCCTCAACATTAGAACTACGTTTTGGCTTGATTCTTAATACGCTTGAGATACGTAGGAATCTTGTGAGAATAGAATTAAGTTAAGAAAGAGAAACGCATCCATTAAAGGTCGACAAGTTGCGACACAAATCGCAATTAATACACCCTATATTTTATTCCATAACATTTGGCGTCATCTCTGGGAATAGAATAACAACCATGGCGAGAACACGAAGTACCGCGAGCACCCTCGGAAAAGAAGTCCCAAACTCCGCCATCGACACTGGGAACGTTACCCCATGAGCTGTTGTGCCGACCTCCATTGAGGACCCTGAAAGGAGCTCCAGACAAGCAAGACCCTTAAGCGTTATTGTTCATCCCTCAAATCCTTAGATTTCTATTCACGCTTCAGTCCCTCCACTTCAGGTAAGTCCACCCCTCAGTACTACTTTTGCTGCTCCTCCCTCGTTGCAGGTTTCAACAGCGGTGGTGCCCAACCCACGTTATGGGCTTCCACGAAATTATGAGCCCCCATATGAGCAAGGACTATTGACCCAATATGGCTCACGCCGTAGAAACCGAGATTTCTCAGGACCCTACTCCACTGATGATGAATCATCGAACGACAACGTTAACCCCAAGATGAGGCGACCTAGCAAGGAGCCCCTTGGAGGGATGGGTACCCATCCCCGAGGGCCTCAAAATACTGACTCTGCATCCCTTCAGGAGAGCATACGAGCTCATGAAGTCGAAACCCAATGACTGAGGAAGGACCTGAATAGGGCATTAATAAGGCGTGTGCGCCCGAGAGCCGATGGATCAACAAGGAATACATATGTGATAGACCTTGATGAGCCTCCAACAATAAGACATGAAAGGTGAAGGCATGCTAGGGCTGATCCCCATGATCTTTTATCGCTTGAAGATTTTGATGATCCAGTACCTCCTTTTGCATTGTTGTTGCGGCCGGTAAATGACATGGTAAAGTGTAGGGCGTTCCCCCAAACTCTGAGTGGTATGGCTCAGAGGTGGTTCAGACGTCTACCCGTAAATCTGTTGGGCCATTCAAAGATCTGAGCAGGGATTTCATAGGTCAGTTCATCAGTAACAAAACTCATGAGAAGAGCTCAACAACGTTAATGAATATGGATCAGGGAAAGAATGAGTCCATGAGGGATTATATGAACAGATTCATCAAGGAAACGTTGAAGGTCCCTAATCTAGACCAAAAGGTAGCTATGATAGCTCTATAGCAAGGGACCTCAGACGAGAACTTCAGAAATTTTTTAGCCAAGAGGGCTCCTGAAAGTGTCAATGAGCTCTAAGAGAGAGCAGGAAAGTATATTAAAGCTGAAGAGAGTATGAGGAAATCCCAAGGGTTTCAAACCTCCAATAGCTATTCTAAGAAACGAGCAAGCGACGTCGAGTTTACGGTCGATACCAAATATGCGAAGAGTGATAATGCTGATGAGTCTAAGAAAAAGGGTGGATCAAGGTTCCCTGAGTATGCAAGGCTGAATACAGTCCGAAGTCAAATATTGATGGATATTGAGAAGGATAAGGACCTTCGATGGCCGAAGACACTAAGACTGATCCTGAGAAAAGAAACAAGAATGCGTATTACCGATTGTATAGTGATGTGGGACATGACACTGATGATTGCCATTAGTTAAATGATGATTTTTAGTTTTTGATAAGATGATGAAAGTTGAACAAATACACCAAGGATGTTGATAGAAAAAACAAAGGTTACACTAACAAGCGAAGGGATTCTGACCCCAAAGAAAAGAGTAACAAACCCCGTAGGCCTGTGATCAATGTAATTTCAGGAGGGAAACTACTACAAGTAAATCCCGAAATTCTACAAAGGCTTATGCACGAGAGGTGATGAGTATCGTTGGAGAAACTCCTAAGAGAGCAAGAACTGAGGCATCTTTGGCCTTTGATGATTCTGACTTGGAAGGGTTGAAGTTCCCCCATGATGACTCCCTGGTGATCACCTCTATTATAGGAAATTCAACTATAAAAAGAGTCTTGGTAGATAACGGGTCACAGTGGATATCTTATTTTATGATGCTTTTACGAAAATGGGTTACAATGATTCACAACTGACTCCTTCCAATATGCCCATCTATGGTTTCAATGGAGTGGAATTCCAGATTGAGGGAATCATACAGGTACCTATGACTACAGGCGAGACCCTCGACAGTCAACACATATGCTAAATTTTCTGGTTATTAAGGCAAATACCACCTACAATGCGATTCTTTGAAGGACTGGGCTATATACCTTCAAGGCTATTGCTTCTACATATCATCTAAAGATAAATTTATCTACTAGGAATGGGGTAGAAGAAGAGAGAGGAGATCAAAGAATGGCCAGAAGCTGTTATGTGGCTGTTCTAAAACCTGATGGCACCGAGGGACATGTTCTGCCCATTGAAGACATGGATGTCCGAGACCAGGAGGAAAGAAGGGGGAAACCTGTAGAAGACCTAGAGTCCATCCCCCTAGATCCTTAAGATCCTAAGAAATTGACCTATGTTAGGGCTTCACTCCCCAAGGACCTGAAACAAGAACTAGTTCAGTTCTTACAAGACAACAACGACGTATTCGCTTAGACAGCCGCCGACATGCCAAGGATAGACCACATACTTATTATACATCAGCATAATGTAGATCCTAATTAGACATCCGTCAAATAAAAGAAGAGAAATGTTGCACTTGAAAGGCAAGAAGCCATTAAAAAAGAGGTAGAAAAGATATTGGAAGAATGATTTATTGAAGAGATTCAATTCCCTGAGTGGCTAGCAAACCCTGTGATGGTCAAAAAGGCCAATAGAAAGTGGAAGATGTGTGTGGACTTCACAAACTTGAATGATGCTTGTCCAAAGGACTATTTTTCCTTGCCAAGGATAGACACACTGATTGATGCCACACCTGGGCATGAGATGCTTAGCTTCATAGATGGCTTCAATGGATACAACCAAATTAGAATGCACCCCAACGATATCTCTAAGGTATCATTCATAACTGACTTTGGAGTTTTTTGTTATCTTGTTATGGCTTTAGGACTAAAAAATGCAAGAGCAACATACCAAAGGCTTGTGAATAAAATTTTCAAACACCTCATCGGTAAAACCATGGAGGTCTATGTTGATGACATGCTTGTCAAAAGCCTTGAACACCTAAGGGAAGTATTTGAAGTTTTGAGAATCCATAGAATGATGTTGATGTTGGGTTCCGAGGCATAAAACGCAGCGGATAAACGTAAATATAACAAAAATTTCGGAACCCTAACGCAGGATCATGTATAAGAATTGACGGATTATGGTGATAAACGAATCATACCTATTAAGATCTTGAATGTAACGAACTCAACGGAGATCCTTGCTATCACGATTTGTGTCTTCCTCTCGAAAGCACCTCTATGGTATCCACACGAGCACCTTCAAGAGCGTCTCACGATCTTGATTACGGGATGGATGTACTAGCCTCCTTTGATGATTTCGAATGACTGTCTTTGCTGCCTCTCTTGCTCTGCCTCTAGGGTTTTATCATATAAAAACGTGTAGCTCTTTTAACCTATCATTATCTATTTATAATGACTGGTTAAACGGGCCTAAGCAGTAAAACCTAACCCATGTAGGTATAGGATTAAATAATAAAACATGTTTCTATTATTTAATTAATAATTAAGTCATACTTAATTATTATGGGCAGAAATCCTCTTCAACTTCGAATTTATATTATTTCAATTAATTAAGTCTCACTTAATTAATATAATAAAATTCAAACAATCATCAATTAATTTAAATCTATAATTTAAATTAACTATTCCTCTAGATGCTCTATGTGTGTGACCCTATAGGCTATTATTTAATTAGCAATAATTTTATTCTCCAATAAAATTATAAACAATGAGCGGTATCTAGTAATACATCATTGCTACCCAATTAAACAATAATTAAATCGTGATTTGATAAAAACCTTTCATGATTAATGTTTCCGTGTAATATAATCCCTTTAACCAAATATATTATAGATTAAACTCGAGGCATGTGTTTAGTCATCCTCTTCAACATTTAATCCGGGTTTACTTGATCCATGAGTAGACTATGAAAAACAAATCATTATTTGAGCACGGCCATGCATTTTATAGTCTCACTCAATCAAGAGGCCAATAATATCTCTCCTAATTATAGGAGGGTTAAATCCTTTATCTATCATTCATATTTCTCATACGACTCATGATATACCCGATGTCCACTTTTATCATCACCCGGTCAAAGGTAACTTTTAATGTAGTCAGAGTATATTAATCTTCGTATAGAAATATAATGATCTCAAGTCAGAGGATCATTACACCATTATCACTGTGAGTCTTTCTTATGACTTTATTAAACATGAAGAATCTCACTGTGGGTCTGTCCAGTACCATGTACTCCTACATGTACCTATGCATTGACTTTAGTATCCCCATACTTATAACCAATGAGATATGGTTATCTGTCAAACAACATACTAGTCTATTTATGTATTATTATTGTCCTATAATAATAATACTCGACTAGGGACATTTAAGAATATGATATATTATATAATCTCAAATTCAAGTCATGTACTTAAACTATATAACGTGTATCATGATTCTAAGGACATTTATTATGCTAACAAATATATCGCAGTAATTAAAGTCATAATAAATACGTTTATTGAATAATCAAATGACATAAAGGTTTATTAAAGGAAACATTGTATTGCCTCTAGGGCACCTACACTAACAATCTCCCACTTGCACTAGAGCCAATCACCCATGTATCTAATACCCATGGAACTAGTGTGACCGTCATGCTTCTTCTGCGACAAGCCTTTGGTCAGTGGGTCTGCAATGTTATCATTTGTGTGCACTTTACATATGTGTATGTCACCCCTTTCATTAATCTCTCGAATGAGGTGATATCTCCTGAGTATGTGTTTGGTTCGGGAGTGAGCTCTAGGTTCTTTAGCCTGTGCAATGGCTCCATTATTATCGCAGTATAGATCAATGGGATCTGCGATCGATGGAACCACTCCCAAATCAGTAATGAATTTTCGAATCCAAACAGCTTCCTTAGCCGCTTCACAAGCTGCAATGTACTCAGCCTCCATTGTAGAATCAGCTACTGTTTCTTGTTTTGAACTCTTCCAACTTACAGCACCTCCGTTTAGACAAAACACAAAACCAGACTGTGATACAGTATCATCCCTGTCTGTTTGAAAACTTGCATCGGTGTAACCTTTTACAACCAGTTTTTCCTCTCCTCCATACACCAAGAATGAATCTTTAGTCCTTTTCAAGTACTTTAGAATATTCTTGACAGCCGTCCAGTGACCTTCACCTGGATTAGATTGGTATCTGCTCGTCATGCTTAAAGCATACGAAACATCTGGGCGAGTACATACCATCGCATACATGATGGATCCAATTGCTGAGGCATATGGAACCTTACTCATGCGGTCCTTGTCATCCAATGATTTCGGACACTGATCTTTAGAGATCGTTATCCCTTGAGACAAGGGGACATATCCCCTTTTTGCATTTTGCATACCAAAACGATGCAAAACCTTATCGATGTATGTACTCTGACTTAGACCGATCATCCTTCTAGATCTATCCCTATAGATCCTCATTCCTAGAATGTAGGATGCATCTCCTAAGTCTTTCATAGAGAAGTTGCTCCCTAACCAAATCTTAACAGTCTTGAGAGAAGGTATGTCATTCCCCATTAGTAGTATGTCATCAACATATAGTACTATGAATGCCACATGGCTCCCACTAACCTTCTTGTAAACACAAGGTTCATCTTCGTTTTGAACAAAGCCATACTCTTTGACTGTTTCATCGAAACGGATATTCCATCTCCTAGAGGCTTGCTTCAATCCATAAATGGATCGACGTAATTTACATACCTTGCTAACATTCCTTGGATCGACAAAACCTTCAGGTTGTGTCATGTACACATCCACATCCTCTTCAAGTATTCCGTTAAGGAAGGCTGTTTTGACATCCATTTGCCAGATTTCATAATCATGGAATGCTGCAATAGCAAGCAAAATCCTTATGGACTTGACCATAGCCACTGGTGAGAAAGTCTCGTCATAGTCAATACCATGAATTTGTCTGAAACCTTTTGCAACCAGTCTTGCTTTATAGGTCTGAACATTTCCATCCATGTCAGTTTTCTTCTTGAAAACCCATTTGCACCCTATGGGTTTTACCCCTTCAGGTGGATCAACCAAAGTCCATACTCGGTTTTCGTACATGGAATCCATCTCGGATTTCATGGCTTCTAGCCATCTCTTAGAGTCTGGACTGTTCATAGCATCTTGGTATGTGAGAGGCTCATCTTCATCTATGAGCATCAAATCACCACATTGAGTCAAGAGAAATCCATATCTCTCTGGCTCATGGCGAATTCTACCAGTTCTACGAACAACCTGTGTTTGTTGAGCATTATCATTATCCTGCTCCTGTTCCACTTCAGGTTCAATGCTATTTTGTGGTTCTCGATCTTCATCGAGGTCTATAGTTCTCCCACTGTTTCTTTTGGAAACAAAATCTCTTTCCATGAAAACAGCGTCTCGAGCAATAAACACCTTCTGCTCTGAAGGACTATAAAAATAATACGCCTTTGTTTCTTTAGGGTATCCCACAAAATTGCACTCTTCAGATTTAGGTCCAAGCTTGTCAGATACTTGACGTTTCACAAACGCCTTGCATCCCCAAACTTTCATAAAGTTCATGCCTGACCGTTTCTTCTCCCATATCTCATATGGAGTCTTTTGAACCTTCTTAGTAGGAACACGGTTAAGTGTGAAAGCCGCTGTTTCTAGAGCGTAACCCCAGAAACTTATTGGAAGATCTGCATGACTCATCATCGATCGCACCATGTCCAACAAGGTGCGATTCCTCCTCTCTGAAACTCCATTCCATTGAGGTGTACCTGGTGGAGTGAGTTGTGATACAATACCACACTCCTTTAAATAATCTTTAAATTCTGTGCTCAAGTATTCTCCTCCACGATCAGATCGTATGACTTTAATACTTGCGCCTCCGCCAATTTGCTTCTCTACTTCAGCCTTGTATTCTTTGAACTTTTCAAAAGAATCCGATTTATTCTTCATAAGATATACATATCCATATCTACTGAAATCATCAGTAAATGTTATGAAGTAGTAGTAGCCTCCTCTTGCCATTACACGCATTGGGCCACATACATCACTATGTATTAGCTCAAGTCGTTCAGTGGCCCTTTTACCCTTACCAGTGAAAGGGGCTTTAGTCATTTTACCAAGCAAACAAGATTCGCATTCTTGGTATGATTCAAAATCAAACTTATCCAAGTATCCATCCTTATGTAATTTGGATATGCGTTTCTCATTTATATGGCCTAGACGACAATGCCAGAGGTATGTTTGATTTGAGTCATTAACTTTAAGTCGTTTGTTTTCTATATTACAGACAGGAGTATCTAAGTCAAGAACATATAAACCATTAAACAAACGCGCAACACCATAGGTTAAATCATTCAAAACAAAAGAGCAACTGTTGTTCCTTATAGTAAACGAAAAACCTTTCTTGTCCAAACAAGAAACAGAAATAATGTTTCTGCGAATCGCAGGCACGTAATAACAATTTTCCAGTTCTAAAACAAGCCCAGAGGGCAAAGATAAATAATAGGTTCCTACAGCTAAAGCAGCAACTCTTGCTCCGTTGCCAACTCGTAGGTCCATTTCTCCTTTAGCCAATGTCCTACTTCTCTGCATTTCCTGCACATTTATACAAATGTGAGAAGCACATCCGGTATCCAATACCCAAGATGTAGAAATAGACAGATTGACTTCTATAACATATATACCTGAATTAGAAGCTTGCTCAGCCCTCTTCTTCTTCAGATCCTCCAAGTAAACTGAACAGTTTCTCTTCCAGTGACCAGTTTTCTTACAGTAGTGACATTCACCCTTAGCGACCCCACCTTTAGGCTTTAAAGCCTGTTTAGGACCTGACTTTGGCTTGGGTGTAGAATCAGAACCTGTCTTCTTCTTACCCTTCCACTTGCCTTTCCCTTTGGCCTTACCTTTATTGCCCACCATCAGTATGGGAGCGGGTTCAGCCGTCTTCATGTTGGTCTCATATGTTCTCAACATAGCCAACAATTCAGTAGGTGTTTTGTCAAATTCATTCATATTGTAGTTCATAACAAACTGAGTGAATTTGTTGTTCAAAGAATTCAAGATTAGGTCAATACCAGTTTCCGGACCAATCGGGAAACCCAAAGTATCAAGATACTCAATGTAACCAATCATTTTCAGAACATGTGGGCCAACTGGTTCACTTGCCCCTTGTTTGCAGTTAAAGAGTGACTTGCTCGTGTTGAACCTTTCTTGACGAGTTTGGCTTGCAAACATGCTTTGCAAGTGCTCATTGATAGTATATGCATCCATATGCACATGTTGTCTTTGAAGCTCAGCACTCATAGTTGCCAACATAAGACATGCAACATCAGTTGCATCATTCTCATCCTTTGTGTGGGCCGCTCGTTCCTCAACAGTAGCGCCCTCAGGAAGGGGACCTGCCGGAGGAATATCAATGACATGAAGCTTGCGCTCCTGCCTGAGGACAATCCTCAAATTCCTCTGCCAGTCTAGGAAGTTGTTTCCTCCTGTCAGCTTATCCTTCTCAAGGACAGATCGTACGGATAGTGTGTTTGTGTTGTTTGTCATTATTCGGTATCTACAATGATAAAAGCACAAAATAAACATTAGATTGTCTGAGTTATTTATTATGTTCAAATGATTATGATACATTCATAATATATCTCCCACTATTTTTATCAAATCAATAGCCCTTACTATTAATTTGGAAAGTATATCCCATAATTCTTTCTAGTGAGCCAAGATCCATATTTCGTCATGTCTTAAGTCAACCACTGGAAGTCCTTAAGAATGATTATTTAGGTAGACAACATTTGTCAATTATATCATATATAATTCTTGGATAGTTTGGTGAGCAACGATTGATCTTATCTATCTAATAGATTTTTAACCAAACTCCATGCTTCTAAGTTCATAATTGTTGAATATAACCGTTTACTTTCACCTTATTATGACGACTCAGTTAAGTTTGACCCAATGATACAACGGCCGAATATAACCGTTTATATTCGTCGCATCTCACCACGATAGATAGGAGTCCCCTGCCACTGACAGTCTTTCCCCTAATCGATCTAGGATTCGATGAGTGTTCATTCATTGGAAAGCATCCGATTAAAACTTAATATTTTGTTAAGGGGTTTAGAAAATTTACGACGATCATGATCACATCATGAAGAGATCCTCAATTTTTCCTTGAACCAAATATTTCAAATTGACATCTTAAATTGTTCATTTCCCAGGTAGATGGAGGATACCAGTGGTCACACTTAAAACCCATCAGCCTTACGAATACGCATATCCGCTTTTGACAGAAAATCCCAGTTTTAGATATCAAAAATTCATATTTAATTCCGTGTTTTAAAATCCATATTTCATAAACACAAGAATCTCATGATCGTTCGTTTGTTAATTTTAAAATCTTAAATCGTTAAAGATTTTATCTTGTTTAGCATGGCAAGCATGGCATGGGTGACGTATCTAATACATGCATACATCATTAATCTAATTAAAGCATGCATCTTCTACTCTACACATACATTCATACATCAATATGTAAAGTGCAGTATGTAAACGTGCTTGGTTATGGCCCTTTTCCTATGTGATCCTTTCGAGCTAATGAAAGGATCAAAGTCAATCTATGGTGGTAAAATATAAATACAATTACATGTCTTCATTCTTCTTGTATCCATGGGTGCTTGCTCCTCTTCTTGGATCATCCTTCAATCTTCAAGTACATTACATGGGATAATTGAATACAATCTATACTAATGTACTTACATAAGAAAACTCGAGTTACATTCGAGGTTAAACAATTACAAGAATGAAGAAAACGACATGCAAGTCGTATTTATAAAACCAAAACCAAAAACCATTAATCTAGGGGTCCAAAGGCCATAACCAGCACCATGCTCAAGTACACAACAAAAATAATGCAGGGGTCCGGGGGCGGCAGCCCCTGGGCGGGGGTCCGGGGGCGGCAGCCCCTGGGCGGGGGTTCGGGGGCAGCAGCCCCCGGGCGGGGTCTGGGGGCGGCAGCCCCCAGCTGGGGTCGAGCTGCCAGGTCAGCTTGGAAATTTTTTATTTTCGAAGACCAGTCCTATTCAGAAATCATCAATTTCTGAATTACAGATCATATCTGTTGGCCTTTTTCCCCACTGCAATTTACACAGTTTCAGAAGCATGTATCATATACATACTTATCATATCCCAGTTAACAGATCATGTCCAACATAATCTTTCCACCAGTTTGTATCATATACAAACTGACCCTCATGCAAAATATACAAATCGCAAACAGGAATATAAATCAGTCATGACAAATCATTAACATGCTAGTATCATCATCTATTTACTCATCATATGAATAACAATTCGAATATACATGGCAGTAGCATGGCAGTAGCATAACAGGCATGACAGTAGCATAAGCAGTGGCATGGCAGTTATGACAAAGCAGTAGCATGGCATGACAGTCACCAAAACAGGCATGTATGCATCAAATACATAAAACACGTAACCAAATCAGTCCCTTATACACGTAGCTCTGATGCCATTGTTGGGTTCCGAGGCATAAAACGCAGCGGATAAACGTAAATATAACAAAAATTTCGGAACCCTAACGCAGGATCATGTATAAGAATTGACGGATTATGGTGATAAACGAATCATACCTATTAAGATCTTGAATGTAACGAACTCAACGGAGATCCTTGCTATCACGATTTGTGTCTTCCTCTCGAAAGCACCTCTATGGTATCCACACGAGCACCTTCAAGAGCGTCTCACGATCTTGATTACGGGATGGATGTACTAGCCTCCTTTGATGATTTCGAATGACTGTCTTTGCTGCCTCTCTTGCTCTGCCTCTAGGGTTTTATCATATAAAAACGTGTAGCTCTTTTAACCTATCATTATCTATTTATAATGACTGGTTAAACGGGCCTAAGCAGTAAAACCTAACCCATGTAGGTATAGGATTAAATAATAAAACATGTTTCTATTATTTAATTAATAATTAAGTCATACTTAATTATTATGGGCAGAAATCCTCTTCAACTTCGAATTTATATTATTTCAATTAATTAAGTCTCACTTAATTAATATAATAAAATTCAAACAATCATCAATTAATTTAAATCTATAATTTAAATTAACTATTCCTCTAGATGCTCTATGTGTGTGACCCTATAGGCTATTATTTAATTAGCAATAATTTTATTCTCCAATAAAATTATAAACAATGAGCGGTATCTAGTAATACATCATTGCTACCCAATTAAACAATAATTAAATCGTGATTTGATAAAAACCTTTCATGATTAATGTTTCCGTGTAATATAATCCCTTTAACCAAATATATTATAGATTAAACTCGAGGCATGTGTTTAGTCATCCTCTTCAACATTTAATCCGGGTTTACTTGATCCATGAGTAGACTATGAAAAACAAATCATTATTTGAGCACGGCCATGCATTTTATAGTCTCACTCAATCAAGAGGCCAATAATATCTCTCCTAATTATAGGAGGGTTAAATCCTTTATCTATCATTCATATTTCTCATACGACTCATGATATACCCGATGTCCACTTTTATCATCACCCGGTCAAAGGTAACTTTTAATGTAGTCAGAGTATATTAATCTTCGTATAGAAATATAATGATCTCAAGTCAGAGGATCATTACACCATTATCACTGTGAGTCTTTCTTATGACTTTATTAAACATGAAGAATCTCACTGTGGGTCTGTCCAGTACCATGTACTCCTACATGTACCTATGCATTGACTTTAGTATCCCCATACTTATAACCAATGAGATATGGTTATCTGTCAAACAACATACTAGTCTATTTATGTATTATTATTGTCCTATAATAATAATACTCGACTAGGGACATTTAAGAATATGATATATTATATAATCTCAAATTCAAGTCATGTACTTAAACTATATAACGTGTATCATGATTCTAAGGACATTTATTATGCTAACAAATATATCGCAGTAATTAAAGTCATAATAAATACGTTTATTGAATAATCAAATGACATAAAGGTTTATTAAAGGAAACATTGTATTGCCTCTAGGGCACCTACACTAACAGTTGAATCCATCCAAGTGTGCCTTTGGGGTCGGCTCCAAAAATTTTCTAGGCCTGATGGTCTCAAAGAGAGGCATTGAGGCCAATCTTGATAAAATTCAAGCTATCTTGGACATGGAGCCCCCTAAAAGTATTAGAGATGTCTAGAAGCTCACCGGAAGGGTACCAGCCCTTGGGCATTTCATATCCAAGTCTGGAGAGAAGTGTTTACCATTCTTCAAGGCCCTCAAGAAGGTAAAAGATTTGTGTGGAGTGAAGAAAACCAAGCGGCATTTGAAGAATTGAAGAAGTATATGGCTGAGCCACCCTTGTTCACCAAACCAAACCTTGGAGTTGTGTTGTTCCTATACTTGGCTATTTCTAGCTCAGTTATAAGTGTTGTTCTTGTGAGGGAGGAAGCTAAGGTTCAGAAACCCATTTACTATGTTAGTAAAATTCTGCATGGTATAGAGTTGAACTACTCAAAAGTTGAGAAGTTTGCCCTAACATTAATAATGGCTTTGAGAAAGCTACGTTCATATTTTTAATAACACATAATTGAAGTCTTAACAGACCAGCCCTTGAAAAACATACTACATCGCCCCAAGGTCAGTGGAAGGCTGATTAAATGGGCAATTGAACTTGGAAAATTTAAAATTCGCTACAAGCCTAGAACCGCCATCAAAGCCCAAGCTCTAGCTGACTTCGTGGTTGAATGTACCATTCCCAACCAAGAAGTCGGGGGGCAGGAAGAGAATGAAGAGAATAAGGAAGTAGTCAAGGAGTATTGGGTGCTCTTTTTTGATGGATCTTCAAAAACAAAAACAAGTGGAGCTGGTTTAGTCTTACAATTCCCTAATGAATTCATTGTGGAATATGCTATCAAGTTGGATTTCCCAACTATGAACAATGAGGCAGAGTACGAAGCTTTGATAGCTGGGCTCGATTTAGCTAGATCTCTAAGAGTGAAAAAAACATGAAGGTCTGTGAAGACTCAAGGCTTGTGATATCCTAAGTAAATAGGGAATTTGAGGCTCGTGATTAAACAGTGATAAAATACTTAAGGATTGCTACGGCTTAGGCAACACAACTTGAAGAATGTCACTTTGAGTACATCCTGAGAGAAGAAAATATGAAGGCTGATGCCCCGTTGAACTTTGCGTCATCCGAGATTGAGAACTACTCTGGTAGTGTTTATTTTCAGGTCTTGAGGACCCCAAGCATTGATGCCAAATTGATAGCCCCAATTGGCCTTGAGACGTGTTGGATGGATCCTATCAAGCTTCACTTGGAGAAGGGAAAGATACCTACTAATCCCATGGAAGCACAAAATCTATTTGTGCGGGCACTGAAGTATGCTCTTATTGAAGGGATACTTTATAAAAAGTCATATGTAATACCATACCTGAAATGTCTGAGACCCCATGAGGCTGAAGCTGCCCTAAGAGAAGTTCATAAAGATGTGTGTGGCCAACACCTAGGAAGCAGGGCCCTAACTCATATGATTTTAAGGTTAGGATTTTATTGGCCTTAGATGCTTAAAGATACCAAAGCCTATGTTAAGAAGTCTAATCACTGCCAAAGGTTTGCACCCATAGTTAGGCAGCCCCTTAAGATGTTGACATCTATTAATTCACCAATCCCTTTTCCTATGCGGGGGATGGATATTCTAGGCCTGTTTCCTATGGCCAGTGCACAAAGGAAGTTCCTCATTGTTGCAATTGACTAATTCATTAAGTGGATAGAAGCCAAGCCTTTGGCCAAATTTGATATAAAGAATATGACACAATTCTTCTAGGAGAATGTCATATGCAGGTATGGGTTACCAAAGATTCTAGTGACGGATAATGGGACTCAGTTCAATAACAAAGACTTTACTGAGTACAGTGGAAAGTACGACATTGAGTTGTGCTTCACTTCGGTAGCTCATTCTAGTCAGATGGACAAATAGATATTTCCAACAGAATTATCCTAGACGGATTCAAAAAGAGAGTTGAGCGCTCTCAAGGGACTTGGGTTGATGAATTACTCCCAATCCTGTAGGCATATAGAACTACTTGTAATCTCAACATGTGAGATACCATTTCAACTAGTCTACGGGGCAGAAGCCGTGGTGCCTGTTGAGATCAATTATATGCCTCAACGAGCATGCTGGAATTTGAACCTGAAATGAATGAGGAAGTTATGGAATTTGCCCTGGATTTAATTGATGAAGTGCGTGATGAAGATAATGCTCGAATTTTTTAGAATCAGAAGAAAGCTTCATTTTACTATAATCTTAGAGTCAAAGAAAGGTTCTTCCATGAAGGAGACTTAGTCCTACGAAAGATTGAAGCCTTTGGAGCTGCTCCCAAAGGTAAACTTGACCCGAATTGGGAAGGACCTTATCATGTCAAGGAAGTCACTGGGCAAGGAGCATACAAACTCTAGACCTTGGAAGGAATTGAAATCCCAAGAAGCTGGAATGCTGCTAACTTGAGGATTTATCACGTTTTATTGAAGGCCTTGAGGCCCAATCATTTTAAATATTTACCTATCAATTTGTAAGCCTTGAAGGGTAGATATGTTTAAGATTGAGAACTTGTTTCTTCCTAATATATAAAAGGATCGTTTCCCATTATCTTGGTTTTTGATGATATTCTTGATTTTTGAAAAACCTTTACAAGTCATGTGAACATTTATTGTTTATGTTCGAATTAAACACGAAAAATAAGTACAACTAAGGTAGAGAAAAAAGCATAAAGTTCATAAATATAAAGGCTCGAAGGCCAAGAGTTTACAAAAAGCCTTGAAAGGATGAGATAAATAAAAAACTACAAAGGTTAAAATCCTAAACTATTCGGCAGCCTCAGTATCTTTGGCCTCCTCACTCCCCAAAGATTCTCCCGAACATTACATTTATCCTCCTCTGATGAGCTAGAAGCATAAGAACTCTCCGCCGCCGACTTATGAGGAGTTACTTCAGGAATAACCTTCATAGGCTCGACTCGGTGAGGTGAAGGTGAAGGAGCACTATACTTTATCTTTTTGATGTCGGGACTACTCTCCCCGTCGGTGTCCCCCTCTTGTGCATCAATCAAACATCGCAGAGCGTCGGCTGACTAAAGACATTTGAAGTCCACCTTCGGGTCAAATAACCATGGGTGCTTTCCTAGCATCGCCTTCAGAGCTTCATTCCACCCAATGATATGGTGGGCAGGACATGTCATCATGCTCCTTGATTAAGTCCTGGTATTCCTCTGAGCCCAGGTAGGTGTCAATAATAGAATTCCTGTCAGCCCAGAGTTCTACCACCTTTGCCTGAGCCTTTTTCAGAAGCTCGGCCTGATCGACCATATTTTCTTCTAGACCCTTCAGCTTGGCCTCTACAAAAGTCATATCCTTCTTATGTTTCCCAGCCTACGTTTTCTACGCATCAGCCTAGTGGAGGGAAGCCTGGAAATAGGCATTAGCCTGGAAAGCCAACAACCCAGGATGAGTCGAAAAACTAATCACGAGTAAGGAAAGAAATACTAAAGTGCTAAAGGCAATAAAATTGAAACAGACAAGTAAGAAAACTCACTGAAGCCAAAACCTGTGCACCTAGGACCTTGGTGATATCTTCGTCATGCGCCACAACAATTTTCTTGTAGTCGCAAGGAGTAATGGAGTTAAAGGACCAATCCTGAATCCCCAGCCAGGGATTTGGAACCTTGACAGGCTCATAACTCTCTCCTCCAATTGCCTCAGTGTGAGGTTGCAAGAACGCAGACAATTCCTTCGCCTGTCGAGGATCGTGCTTCAACTGAAGCCCCTTCATGCGACCAGTTTCTTCGACATGTGGAACTGTCCACCTATTGATCTGCTTGGTAGGTGAAAAAGAAACATGAAAATGTTAACAAACAATCAACAGAAAAGGCAAGAGTAGAGGTTAAGTTAGATAATATACCTTTGTTGGAAGCCCTGGAAAGGCCAACAGCCTTTAGTCGATGCTCGTCAAGAATAACCCAAATAACTTCCTTGGTTTCACCCTGAGTGAGCTCGACATAGGCAGTTTCTTCCGCATCTGTGAGCATTTTGGTGTCATCACTCCCATCAGTCACCTTCCCAAAAGTGAACCTAAAGAGGGTACCCGAGTTTCCCCTTTCCCATCTTATTTGAACAAAGTTTTCTTTCTAGTTGGGATTATTGTCGGGGATGGAAGAGTTATCAAAGATATAGGGCATGTTGGGTTTATGACCTATGTGAACCCAACCCAATGACAGACTAGAGGAATTTTTGAATTGGAAAATTTTCCTAAACAAAGGGACAAACATTTTTATTTTCTTTTTGACACAAAGCACCATAAAGCAATTAATGATCCTCCATCCATTTGGGGCAATTTGGTAGGGTTGGATTTGCACATCTGCTAATAAAGTAGGAATAAAATTATGGAAAGGAAACCTAAGCCCGGTAAAAAGGGCATCTATGTAGACAAATAAATAATCGGGCTTCCAATGACATGTTCTGTTACCGGGCCCAACCATGGAAATAAGAAAATGAGGAGGAAAATTAAACAAACTATTGTACTCTTCTATCAGGTCAGTCTGAAAAAATATATTGCTATGGCTATACGAATTTAAGAGAGACTGGCTAGGGTATTCGTCCCCCTGTTTATTGATCATATCAATCAAAGACATGTATGTAGAGTAAATGAGAATACAGCAAAGGGGTTTACCTCTTTTGGCTGACCCCACAGTTATGGCAGCTAGTCTCGAAGCCTTCTTATCAGCCATGTGCCTTGGTTGAACTGCCTAAATTGCTAGAGGAGCTTGAGAGATGGATTTCTGAAAAGCTAGAGAGCTCGAAGTACTAGAAAGAAATTTGAAAAGAAAAAAGAGATGTGTGAATAATTAGTGTCCTTACTTCATCATGAACGTGCATTTTCAGGTCAGGTGACCGTTACGAGTCTTGATAATCGGTGTGACTGGTGAATGAGCTCGATTGTAAAGGCCCATGATTCAAGGCCCAAGAATGGCACACAATAAATAAATGAAAAATAAAGATAGAATTCTGGAATCTCATGGAAGGATCTGGAATATGGGCATAAAAGCTAAATCAAGCCCCTAGGCTGTCCCAATGATTATAGGCCTAGGACTAATTAGCCTAAATTATTAAAGTCCCACATTGTTGAAAGCCCAAGAATATTGAAGGAAAAAGTTTAAACCAAAAATAAATTTGGCTTAGGTAAACTCAGGCTCATTAGGGGTAAATCTACCATAATTTGACCTCAAACTAGGTGGAAAAATATCAAGGCAATATGGCCCAATAAAAATTAACCTAGGTGAGGAAATGGAGGATAGTTCGACCTCAATCCAGGTTGAAGAAAATTTAGTCTTGTGGCCAACTAAAAGATCGACATGGGTGAGGAAATGGAGGATAATTCTACCTCAATTCAGGTCAAAAAAAATTTGGTCATGTGGCCAACTAAAAGATCGACACGGGTGAGGAAATGAAGGATAATTCGACCTCAATCCAGGTCGAAGAAAATTTAGTCATGCGGCCAACTGAAAGATCGACCTGGGTGAGGAAATGGAGGTTAATTCAACCTCAATCAAGGTCAAAAAACATCAAGACCATGAAGCCCAACAAAAATCGACATGGATGAGGAATTGAGGTCTAATTCGATCTCAATCCAGGTCGATAGGAAGCAAAAACAAATGAGCCCTGTCGACCTCAATTCCATCGACTTAGATGAGGAATTGAGGTCTAATTAGACCTTAATCCAGGTCGACAGAAACCAAGTCCAACTTATCATGTTGACCTCAATCCTTTTTTTTCGACCTAGGGGGCAGGATGAGGTCTAATTCGACCTCATTTCAAATCGAATTGGCCAGTAAAAATCTTCCCATTTTTTAGAAAAGGGAATAAAAATCCTTGGGGACTTCAATTTTATGAGAAATAATTCTTATTAAAGAATTAATTATAAAAGGCTTGAGCCCAAAATTAAAAATCAAATTTATAAAATTTCATGAAGTTAGACAAACGAGTCCAATACCCGATAGGCACGAAAAACCCTTGATAAAACTTTTACGAAAACTCATGAAATTTTCCCGAAAATTGGAGGGCAAATGATATGGCCTAAAAAATATCATAGAAATATAATTAAAGTTGCATTAATCGTACCTAGCTTGGTCCAAAGGGATGGCCCAATTAATGGTTCCCGAATCCCAATTTATTCGTAATTAATAAAGGCTCAATAAAAGCCCCGAAGAGTCTTGTGAGACCCCTCATCCCTGAAGGATCTATAAATCTGATCACAAAGATAAGACCTCATCTGCAAGAGTCTAATAAGGACTCTCATTCCTAAAAGGTTCCCACAACTTTATCACTAGGAGACTTGTCCACAAATTATCCTAACTCTAATCTAACTCTCAGGCCCTCGTGTGCCTATATAAAGGGTCTAACCCCTCAATATTAGAACTATACTTTGGCTTGATTCTCAATATGCTTGAGATACGTAGGCACCTTGTGCGGATATAATAAAGTCACGAAACACAAGCACAACCATTAAAGCTCTACAAGCTCCGACACATATCACAATCAATATACCCTATATTTTATTCCATAACAGCTCCAGACCCTAGCATAAATATGTAGCCAGTAGTTGAGCATCGAGTTTCTCAATCACCTACATAGTCAGCATCACAGTAACCAACTAAGTTACTTTCTCCACCTTTTTTTTTACATAATGCCATGATACAAAGTACCCTTAATGTTGGTGAGATTACGAAGGTCTATGAATAGTAATCATGATAACTCAACACTAGAACATGACAAGTAAATAATACTACGCCTACACAGAAATCAGGAAGAAATGAAGATAAGGCAGGTACAGTGAATCAAGACATTAGAAGAAGTTTTGAAGTCTACTACAGGTCATTGAGAGAAGTACATTAATATGTTCTTGCCTCAGTGAAGAATAATGGTTGAAGACTTTCAGGGCTTCAGAAGTGTTGAAGATTTAGTGTAGAAGTGCCACTAGAAGATTTCAGTGTAAAGGCATTGATTGAAGATAGACAGTGTTCGAAGCATAGGAATCTAGAAGGGTGAAGACAAAGGTTAAAGAAGACAGCTGCAGTCTTGAAGTTATACTCACTAAAAGAAGTTCATTAATGTTCAAGCGTCAGTGAAAAACATAGAATGAAATATTCAAGATTGTGGTAATAATGGAGACATTGTCGAAGTACCAGAAAAGATTCAAGTGAAAGTACAAAGTTTATCAACTGTCAGTGTTTGAAGCAATGCAACAGTCCAAGGTTAATCAGATAAAAATAGAATAGAATCAAGAGAATTTAATTCAGTGTTAGTCGTTTGTGAACCAGACTAGTGCACTAAGCGTCAGCTCAACATGAAAAGAATTGTGTTGGTTAATCAGAAGAAAATTAGTTGATCAAGCCAAAAGAATGAATTTCAAGTGTTATATACTTCAAACGATTCAAGAATTTGGTCAAGGGAAGTAATATCACTTTAGTTGTTCTTGCACACTTGAAACCATGTATGAGGTGCAACAAATCAAGATTGGCACAAGAAAACTCTCCAAGTTGTGCTTTGTGGCGCCTACACAAGGGATGTAGAGTGTAGGTGCAACTAAAGGCTTGCCTTGGTGTTTTGAGTTAAAGGCACAACAATCTGGACATGTTTGTGGCGCCTATATAGTGTATATAGATTATAGGCGCAACAAACAAGTCACAGGCGCAACTAAACTCTAAGAAGCATTTAGTGGCGCCTATACAGAGCAAGAGGAGTACACACGCAACATAACTCTATCACGCACAAGGAAACTTCTCAAAGTATTTTAGTGCCGCCTACACATTGCTACTAGAGTAGAGGCGCAACAAAAAGGGAAGCTTAGGTACAACCAAAAGCTATGGGCGTAACAAACACCTTTAGTGGCGCATATACACCACTCATACTCTTGAAGGCGCAACAAAGGACTTAGCATTAAAAAGAAGCAAATCAATTCTAATTGATTTGAAAAGTCTGTACCTTATAAAAAAATGACTGGTTCATTTTGAGTAGTGGAATTATGGAGACACACAACCAACTAGAGAGATACAGAGAGAAAATGAAAGCCGGAGAAGAAGAAGTCACAAAGTCATACATACACCTTCTTCACCGGAGTTTTATATTCTAGCCGGTTCATTATGTTTCAAATACATAGGGCTACTGTAAAACACTCTCTGTTAGTTGATTGATTCCGTTAGTACAAACACATAGTCAAATATTGTATAGTCATTAAGTTATATCTCTTTGTAGAAGAAAAGAACTAATATGTTCTTTGGAAACCAGTTATATTTTTAACTGGGTAAAGCAACCTCAAGGTTTATATACGAAAAATATATTCCCCGAAACATGTTTCATTAAATTACTTGTTAATTTTCTAAAACATTAATGATTATTCATAAATACAGAAAATTAGTAAGCCAGTCTCCTAAATACTATTCACCTCATGAATTCAAACCCACTAACTGAACTCTAAATTATTTATCCGCAAAAGATTCGAAAGAATTTTTTAATTTAGTGAGTATCGTATTCAACCCCCCCATCTACGATACTTCCGGGACCCAACACTTAACATATATCAAATTCCTCTGAACTACTTCCAAATGAGGTTTCTCTAGATTCTGCATGTATCTACTCATCACCCCAACTGATATGAGAGGTCAGGCCTCGTTCAAATAAGATAGATTAAACAACCTACCAATTGTCGTTACTTTGTAGCATCCTTCAAATCTGTTCTTTCATATGCACAAAATTTTGCAATAAACTCTATGGGTGTTCAAGCTGATTAGCAATTAGCCATTCCAAACCTTTTAAGCAAAATTCAAAGAGTATTTGTGCTGATGTAAAAATAGTCTTTCTTTAGTATAATTAATTTCCAAACCAAGAAAATGATGAAGTAGTCCAAATTCCTTCATTTGAAAACACACTAACAAATTTTTCTTTGTTCTAAAAAAAAATTCTTCATCATCACCGGTTAGAATTAAATCATCTACGTAGACTAGTACAATAGTTAGATTACCATTAGTAGATTTAACAAACAAACTAGGATATGCTATTTTCACAGAATAGCCACTACAAAGAAGAAATTTAGCAATCTTACCATACCACGCATGAGGTGGCTGCTTTAGTCCGTAAATTGCCTTTCATAGCTTGCACACATAATCAAGATTCTTAACATTTTCAAAATCCTTTGGTTGGCACATATAAATCTTATCATCTAGTTATCCATGCAAAAAATGCGTTCTTCATATCCATTTGTCAGAGGTTCTATTTCTTAGTTATTTCTAGTGCAAGTAGTAGTCATAAAGTAGTAAGTTTTGCTACCAGACTAAATGTTTCATCGTAGTCCAATTAATATTGTAGAGAGAAACCTCGAGCTACTAACCAAGCTTTAGACATTTCGATTGTATCATTTGCAAGAGATAGGTTTAACATATTTCAGCTTCGGTACAAGCTCCCAAGTTTAGTTCTGCTCTAAAGCAACAATCTCATCTTGCATAATACAATTCCATTCTAATTTTTCTATTGCATCTTCAAAAGTTCTTGGTTCTTTCAAAACTTTATCTTCAATTATGGCAGTGTTAGAATACTTGGTATTTGATTTTCTGATTCTTTTTGAACTTTTAAGAGGAGGTGATGTGTCAACCTTGCCATCATCAGCTTCTTCGTCTTATTGAAGACATGTATCATCTTGTCCTAAATTTTGAGTCCTAAAAGCTATACCATCTTCAATTTCTGCAACATTTTTAGTTTCTCAAAGACTCAATGGTACTGAAAGAGACCATGAAATTTCTTTACAACTATTGTAATCCAATTTCACTTCATGTCCAGAAGACCACCACGAGGAAGCTTAATCAAATACTACATTCTGAAATGTGTAACATTTTTCTGTTTGTTATTTCCCCTTGAGTATAATAAGTTTGGAGAAGGGGGGGTTGAATACAAACTTAAGAATTAAATAAAATTCTTGCGGATTTAAGTTTGTTCAACAAAGAGTTTGAGTGTATGAAAAGATTCCTAATAAAACTAAGAATGTAATACTTATGAATTGAAAATAGAACAAGCAATATAAAAATTACTAGTGGATTGGTTTTTCCACTAGTGTATTTTTGCTCTTGGTAAAATTACCAAGCTGCTTACAAAGTGTTTTTCTACACACAGTGCTTACAATTATTTTCACTTTGTTTCTACACATTTTGCTACAATGAGTTACTAAGTACTATATAGTAGTTTTCTTCTAATTCTATTTCCTATCGACATATAACATTATAAATTATATTTTATAATGTTTATATGAAAATAGAAATTAGTTTCTTGCATAGTCTTCATTAGACTATGTCTACTCCTGAAAGTATCTTTGTCTTGATGCATTCCTTGAAGACTGTGTTTACTTGAAAGTATTTTCAATCCTCACAGGACTGTCTTCCATTGATTCAGTTTCTGCAGAGTTCCCATTCCTTTTGTCTTTAACTAAATTAGGAAATCTTAATCAACTGATAAATGTTGTTAAGCTTATCAGTTGATTCTCCTTTGCTTATCCATATCCATTGATCAGTTGTTGAATCGATGGCTATTTGAGTTATCCATCGACTCCCTATCCATTGATTGCTTTTATCCGTTGATGGTTTGTATCCTTTGATAGCTTTTATCCGTTGCGTAGTGTCTTCATCCATTGACTCCAATATCTGTTGATAACTTCACTTTAGAGAATTCTGACTTAGAATATTTACAATTAATCAGCCATCGTTTACATCCGTTGAGAAGCAATAAATTGAAGTCAATAACATCAGTCGACTACTTCACAGCATCCATCGAGGCAATACAATCAATTGATAATGAAACATGAATCAAATGTTACAATCCAGTTTATCAGTTGATAACAAGATTCAACTGATAATTGGTTTCTTAGTCAATGGATATTTATAAGTCACATATCCATTGACCAGTTACAATAAATTTTAAATCCCTATTGTAATTCTAAGTAATTTATTATCATCAAAACTCATAGTTCCTAACAATCTCCCCCTATTTATGAATATGTGAAATATGCATAAATTTTCTGTTAATGATAACAAAACTACTATACTTTTTCATTTTAGCATGAATTACAATATTGACAAAAATAATTTGAGGCAGAGTGATCAAATACCAGTAAGAGATAAATTCTGACAATTTGATGTTGAGTCTGAATCTTCTATCTTCTTCTTCTCCCCCTTGACTCATTCAATTTGTCTTCATTTTACTTCATTTTTCTGTATAAGGATCCCTTCAAAATCTTCTCATCCTCAACCCTGTAGTCCAGTTGGCTTGTAAGATGATTTAATTCCAGATTGGGCAGTTTATCTATTTCTTGACAAATATCAATGCATTTTTCTCTGCCTTCCCTGTCCTTGTAGATCATCATGTAGAATGGTTCATGAAGCACTTTCCTTCCTTCAGGGTTCCAGATTTTTATTCTATCATCCCTTTCTTCTGGAATAGGTGTCTCCCTTATCTTCTTCATTTTCTCAAGAATGGCCTTCCCTAGCTCTTCAGTTAGATATTACTTTTTGTTGAGCATGGTGTAGATCTTCCTTAAGATGCCATATCCTTGGTCCAAGACTTGATTGAATGTAAAAGTTGAATGTGATCCATCTTCATACTCAATGTGAAGTAAGTCAACATCCATCTTCCTTTGACCTTTAACTGTAATCATTCCTACACTTTTGATTGGCACAAAATTTTTAACTTTGGGTTTAAACACTTCTATTTCTTTGGTTTGACCACTCCCAGATGCTTGATTTTCAAGCTTCACTTCCTTTGGCTTCTCCTCTTCAGTAACAACAAGCTTCCTTTTGACTCCAGAAGATTTTGGTTCATCCACAGGCTTGTTTGCTCTTTGTTTCATTCTAGGCCTCCCTTTACCTTCTCTTCTTCTGGCTTCCCTAATTAGCCTGTCCTCCTCATCAAGTTACTTTTGCAGTTGATTTGCAAGATCTTCTTGTGCCATTACTTGTTGTTCCCTTTCTTTTATGCACACAGCTATTGCTTTGCCCAATAGCTCCTCTCCTTCACTCATGACATAATTTTGCTTCTTCTTGACTTCTTCTATAGCAATCCCTTTACCTTTTCTGTCACCAATCTGTGAGCTACCTTCATCTACCCTTATTTCTCCTTTCTCCAGAGTTTCTGGCAATATGGCAATTGGCTCCTGTGCATCAATCTCCTTGTTTTTGCTAACAATTGAATCAAATTGTTGTACAATTTGTTGAGCCAATGTCTGATTTGCATCTTTCCTTTGGATGACAGACTCTATATTCTTGATTACAGCTTCAACTTCATTTCTCCTCTCCTCATGCTTCTCCCCCTTTTTGTTATCAGTAACTAGTTGTGTCATGGAGGCAGAAATAATAGGAGTTTCTAAAAGTTGGTTCAGAAGATTGATTTGGGTGACTTGATTCTTCAGAATTATTTCCATGTTGTGCTTCATAGCAGTCACACTTTTCTCCAATGCCACTACCTTGTCTTTAGCTGTAAACTCAGTATCTAGCCTTTGCTTGATTCTGGTTAGCATTGTAAGGCTGAGTCTTGAATCAATTATGGAGTCAAAGTGCATCCTTGAGCTATCAATTTCCTCCCTGATCTTCTTTAATGCATACTTAGATCCTGTGACATGCATTTTCTGAATCTTCAAGTTGTCCCTGTAAAACTTGAGAATTCTTCTGTGCAAAGGATCATCTACATTCACTTCAGCTATGGATCTCCTGTAGTGAGAAATTATGGCCTTCTCAGTATCAACCAAATTTGTTTCATCACTGGCCACATCAGGGTCTAGAAGTTCATCATCAGAACTATCTTCAAAGTCTTTAGGATTCATGTGAGATACATCATCAGGTTGTCTAGCTAGATTTTCCTTTCCACTCCAGAATTGTTCCTCTGTCTGCACCAATCCCAACATTTGTTCAGTTACTTGATTAGTGGCTGCTACCAATTCTTGATAGTGTGGATCTTCATGGTGAAATGTTGAATCATCAAGGTTGACTTCAATCTCATCATCCACTTCCATATGGGCATCTGCAACTCCTGTAGGTACTCCATTTCCTCCATCTCCCCCTGACTCCAACCCCAACTCCTGGGTGAGTTCTGCTGCAACTTGCTCAGTTTTAGAAGTTGATGCTTCATTGGATGGTGAAATGGATTTCTCTCTATTCTTTTCTCTCACACTCTCTTCTCTATGTTTTTGCATCAGGACCTCATCCTGGATCTTTACCTCTCCCTTACTTTCCTCTCCTTTTGCATCACCTGCTAAGGTGGAACTCTCTTTGCTCACACCCTCTCCTTTTGCCACCTCAGAAGAATTTGAGGGCCCCTCATTCACACACTCTCCTTTTGCCAAGGTATGCAAACCTTTCCCCTCACTCACTCCACTCAATCCTCGTAGTGTATTGGCAACCTGAATTGTTTCAATGGATGATTCATGAAAAGCAATGAATGTGTCGATCGATGGATAAGAAATATTCATCGATTGATGAATATCCATTGATTAGAGCTCGTCGATGGATGTAAGGATATCCATCGATGGAAGTACATTAGTCAATGGATGTTGGATATCAGTTGATTGAGTAATATCCATTGACTTGTGAGAATTTGCAGTATGTTCCTGATCAACCAAGGTGTTATCCTTATCTGGTGATACAGGTGAGAGTGTTGGCTCCACCTTGAGTTGCAAAGAGGGTGAATTTAAAACATTGAGGTTATCAATTAACAATTTTTCTGAAGAAATAGATTTTGAGGGAGATTGAGGAGAAGAAATAGATAGAGAGTGGGGTTGTGCCTCAGGAAAATTCTGAGACACATCAAATGAAGAAACTGAAGGCTCCACCAAATTTGCACTTGGCTTTGCAGGTGTGTGAGTTCCATGGGCAATATTTTTGTCCTTCTTTCTCCTTTTATATGGTTGTAGAATTTCGTAACCCTTACTCTCATCTGATGGTCCTGGTTGAGACTTTTGTTCAATAGTTACACCTTGTTGAGAAGGTGCAACTAGGGATGCGTTTAATTCCTTTATCACAGCCTCAATCTGTTGAGAGATTGGGCTGGTGGCTGGCTGGACACTCTCAACCTCTCCTTCCTTATCCTTCTAGCTTTCTTAATGTTGGCCAGTTTCCTCACCCTTATCAACCACCTTCACACTCCCCTCAGTCGTTTTTCTTTTCATAATTTTTACAACAGTAGTCTTTTGAGAAACTACTGAGGTGGTTTGTTTAGATTTGATTTTGAAAGGTTGTGCAACTTGGGAAGGAGGGATGAGGGCATTTTCATCTCCCTCCATTGTTATAGAAGGCAAAGAAATCGGAATACCAGAAGAGATGAAAGAAAAGTTGAGTTTCTTTAGGTATACCTGTACAAAAGGAGGATAGATGAGGCACAACTTAGGATGTAAGTTGATTCTCACCAAGTCCTTGAAGACCCTTTTGTTTTGCATCCAAGGCTCTAGTGTCTCCATATCTGCACTAATCTCATATTCTCCAATGGAGGCATTAATCAACAGCATAAAGAATCTAGTAAAATAAATGTTATTTTTCCTAGATGCCTTATTTCCTAACTTAGTTAATTCATTTAGGAGTAATGTGCTAAAATTAAAGTACTTATCAAATAGGATGGAATAAGAAATCTCTTGCATACTTGTGGTAATTGCATCAAAATTGCTTATTTTTCCAGAAAATACCTTAATTATAGCATCAAAAAAATAACTCTATTCTTTCCTTAGATTTTAACTAACAACTTCACCTAAACTAGTTTCAGCATTTGCATAGTTAACAAATTCTAGCATGTCCCTAATTTCATTTTCAGTGGGTGACCTATCACAATTATTTTCAGGTAATTCTAAACATTCAGACAAAATAGTACTTGTGATGGTGTAAGAATTACCTTTGCAAGTATTACCTGCCCATCTTGTGAGACTTCTGCAGTGTTCCATAGCTCTTCAACGAAAGAAAACACTATTATGGGTGCTTCACTGAGCACTTTGGACACTTTGCAGTCTCCCAGAAATTTCATCAACAGATGGATATCTACGGGAGCTTCATTCACTGTTAGACATACTGTGAAGTTGTTTTGTTCATATATAAACCTAGTGGAGGAGACAATCTTCTTTTGTGGTGCCATTTAGGATTCTTGAAAGAACTTGAAAGCGAGTAAGTGATTTTGACAAGAATAAGCTTGAGAGAGAAACAAAGGTGCAGCACTTTGAGATAGAAAATAAAATAGCAATTGAGAATAAAGTAAGAATTATCTTTGCTATTTATATTCTCTGTGATTAAAAGGACTTGAGTAGTTAGTTTAATTAAGGATATAACCGTTGTGAGATAAAAGGAGTTAAAGTTAATTACTATAAATGACAATCGATGGGTATATTTATTTGTTGACAAATAAGGTAATTAATCAACGGCTATAATTTAATAAACTGATAAAAGAAACTGTAGAAATTCTATTACCATTGATGGATAAAAATTAAGGTATTAATGAGTTATCGATTGATAAATAATTATCCATCGATAGGAGTAGAGTTTATCTGTTGATCAAATAATAAGGAATTTATCAATCTATAAACAATTACCGGGGTAATTATCTGTCGATAGATAAATATCCATCGATAGGAATATATTTTATCCGTTGATCAAATATATCCATCGATAGCTGCAAAAATATCCATCGATAATTAACACAATTATCAGTTGATCACTTTGTTTCAACAGATAATTTTGAACAATGGCAAAAAGAAGAAAACTTAGCATACATTTCAAGATTGAGTAAAATTAAGCATACCTAAATCACAGACTAATCTATTAAAAGTAGATTCATCTAGAGGTTTGGTAAAAATGTCTGCAAGATGTTGTTCACTAGGGACAAAATGTAATTCAACTGAACCATTAATTACATGTTCCCTAATGAAATGATACCTTATGTCAATGTGTTTGGTTCTGGAATGTTGCACAGGATTTTCTGTTATTGCAATGACACTTGTATTATTACAGAAAATAGGAATCTTGTTCATGTTGAACCCATAGTCAAATAATTGATTCCTCATCCATAATATTTGAGCACTGCAACTTCCAGCAGCAATGTACTCAGCTTCTGCAGTTGAAGTTGATATTGAGTGTTGCTTTTTGCTAAACCATGACACAAGTTTATTTCCTAGAAATTGACAGGTGCTTGTAGTACTTTTCCTATCTATTTTGCAACCTGCATAATCTGCATCTGAGTAACCTATTAGATTAGAACCAGAATCTCTAGGATACCAAATACCTAGATTTGATGTACCCTTGAGATATCTAAAAATTCTCTTAATAGCCACTAAATGAGATTCTCTAGGATTAGCTTGAAATCTAGTACATAAGCATGTAGAGAACATTATATTTGGCCTACTAGCAGTTAAATATAAGAGTGAGCCTACCATGCCCCTGTAACTTGAAATATCTACTTTAGCTTCCTTAGTGTTCAATTCAAGTTTGGTGGCAGTAGCCATGGGGGTTTTTGCAGAAGAACATTCACTTAAGTCAAATTTCTTTAACAAGTCATGAATATACTTTGTTTTATTTTTAAAGATACCATCCTTAACTTGTTTGACTTGCAAACCAAGAAAGTAGGTAAGTTCTCCCATCATGCTCATTTCATATTTACTCTGCATTAATTTGGCAAACTTTTTGCAAAGTCCCTCATTAGTTGAGCAAAAAATAATGTCATCCATATATATTTGTACAAGAATAATAGAGCCATTAACATTTCTACTAAATAGAGTTTTATCAACAGTACCTCTTATGAAGTGATTCTCAATAAGGAACTGAGATAAAGTGTCATACCAGGCCCTTGGTGCTTGCTTCAAGCCATAAAGTGCCTTGAGTAGATTGTAGACAAAGTCAAGGAAATTTGGATCTTCAAAGCCAGGAGGTTGTTCCACATAGACTTCCTCTTCTAACACTTCATTCAAAAATGCTTTGGCTTGATTTTCAGGCCCTCGTGCGCCTATATAAAGGGCCTAACCCCTCAATATTAGAACTATGCTTTGGCTTGATTCTCAATATGCTTGAGATACATAGGCATCTTGTGCGGATATAATTAAGTCACGAAACACAAGCGCAACCATCAAAGCTCGACAAGCTTCGACACACATCACAATCAATACACCCTATATTTTATTCCATAACAGCTCCAGACCCTATCATAAATATGTAGCCAGTAGTTGAGCATCGAGTTTCTCAATCACCTACATAGTCAGCATCACAGTAACCAACTAAGTTACTTTCTCCACCTTTTTTTGTACATAATGCCATGATACAAAGTACCCTTAATGTTGGTGAGATTACGAAGCTGTATGAATAGTAATCGGGATAACTCAATACTAGAACATGACAAATAAATAATACTACGCCTACACAGAAATCAAGAAGAAATGAAGATAAGGCAGATACAGTGAATCAAGACATTAGAAGAAGTTTTGAAGTCTACTACAGGTCATTGAGAGAAATACATTAATATGTTCATGCCTCAGTGAAGAATAATGGTTGAAGACTTTCAGGGTTTCAGAAGTGTTGAAGATTTAGTATAGAAGTACCACTAGAAGATTTCAGTGTAAAGGCATTGATTGAAGATAGACAGTGTTCGAAGCATAGGAATCTAGAAGGGTGAAGACAAAGGTTAAAGAAGACAGCTGCAGTCTTAAAGTTATACTCACTAAAAGAAGTTCATTTAAATGTTCAAGCGTCAGTGAAAAACATAGAATGAAGTATTCAAGATTGTGGTAATAATGGAGACGCTTTCGAAGTACCAGAAAAGATTCTAATGAAAGTACGGTGTTTATCAACTGTCAGTGTTTGAAGCAATGCAACAGTCCAAGGTTAATCAGCTGAAACATAATAGAATTAAGAGAATTTAATTCAGTATTAGTCGTTTGTGAACCAGACCAGTGCACTAAGCATCAACACAACATGAAAAGAATTGTATTGGTTAATCAGAAGAAAATCAGTTGATCAAGCCACAAGAATGAAATTCAAGTGGTATATACTTCAAATGATTCAAGAATTTGGTCAAGGGAAGTAATATCACTTTAGTTGTTCTTGCACACTTGAAACCATGTATGAGGTGCAACAAATCAAGATTGGCACAAGAAAACTCTCCAAGTTGTGTTTTGTGGTGCCTACACAAGGGATGTAGAGTGTAGGTGCAACTAAAGGCTTGCCTTGGTGTTTTGAGTTAAAGGCACAACAATCTGGACATGTTTGTGGCGCCTATATAGTGTGTATAGATTATAGGCGCAACAAACAAGTCACAGGCGCAACTAAACTCTAAGAAGCATTTAGTGGCGCCTATACAGAGCAAGAGGAGTACACATGCAACATAACTCTATCACGCATAAGGAAACTTCTCAAAGTATTTTAGTGGCACCTACACATTGCCACTAGAGTAGAGACACAACAAAAAGGGAAGCTTAGGTGCAACCAAAAGCTATGGGTGTAACAAATACCTTTAGTGGCGCCTATACACCACTCATACTCTTGCAGGCGCAACAAAGGACTTAGCATTGAAAAGAAGCAAATCAATTCTAATTGATTTGAAAAGTCTGTACCTTATAAAAAAATGACTAGTTCATTTTGAGTAGTGGAATTATGGAGACACACAACCAACTAGAGAGATACAGAGAGAAAATGAAAGCCGGAGAAGAAGAAGTCACAAAGTCATACATACACCTTCTTCACCAGAGTTTTATATTCTAGCCGGTTCATTATGTTTCAAATACATAGGGCTACTGTAAAACACTCTCTGTTAGTTGATTGATTCCGTTAGTACAAACACATAGTCAAATATTGTATAGGGATTAAGTTATATCTCTTTGTAGAAACTAAGAACTAATCTGTTCTTTGGAAACCAGTTATATTTTTAACTGGGTGTAGCTACCTCAAGGTTTATATACGAAATATATATTACCCGAAACTTGTTTCATTAAATTACTTGCTAATTTTCTAGAACATTAATGATTATTCATAAATACAGAAAATTAGTAAGCCAGCCTCCTAAACACTATTCACCTCATAAATTCGAACCCACTAACCGAACTCTAAATTATTTATCCGTAAAAGATTCGAAAGAATTTTTTAATTTAGTGAGTATCGTATTCAACCCCCCCTTCTACGATACTTTTGGGACCCAACACTTAACATATATCAAAATCCTCTGAACTACTTCCAAATGAGGTTTCTCTGGATTCTACATGTATCTACTCATCACCCCAACTGCATATGAGAGGTCAGGCCTCGTTCAAATAAGATAGATTAAACAACCCACCAATTGTCGTTACATTGTAGCATCCTTCAAATCTGTTCCTTCATGTGCACAAAATTTTGCAATAAACTCTATCGGTGTTCAAGCTGATTAGCAATTAGCCATTCCAAACCTCTTAAGCAAAATCCAAAGAGTATTTGTGCTGATGTAAAAATAGTCTTTCTTCAGTATAATTAATTTCCGAACCAAGAAAATGATGAAGTAGTCCAAATTCCATCATTTGAAAACACACTAACAAATTTTTCTTTGTTCTAAATTTTTTTTCTTCATCATCACCGGTTAGAACTAAATCATCTACGTAGACTAGTACAATAGTTAGCTTACCATTAGTAGATTTAACAAACAAACTAGGATCTGCTATTTTCACAGAATAGCCACTATAAAGAAGAAATTTAGCAATCTTACCATACCACGCTTGAGGTGACTGCTTTAGTCCGTAAATTGCCTTTCATAGCTTGCACACATAATCAAGATTCTTAACATTTTCAAAATCCTTTGGTTGGCACATTTAAATCTCATCATCTAGTTATCCATGAATAAAATGTGTTCTTCACATCCATCTGCCAGAGGTTCTATTTCTTAGTTATTTCTAGTGCAAGTAGTAGTCATAAAGTAGTAAGTTTTGCTACCGGGCTGAATGTTTCTTCGTAGTACAATTAATATTGTAGAATGAAACCTCGAGCTACTAACTGAGCTTTAGACATTTCGATTGTATCATTTGCAAGAGATAGGTTTAACATATTTCAGCTTCGGTACAAGCTCCCAAGTTTAGTTCTACTCTAAAGAAACAATCTCATCTTGCATAATACAATTCCATTCTAATTTTTCTATTGCATCTTCAAAAGTTCTTGGTTCTTTCAAAACTTTATCTTCAATTATGGCAGTGTTAGAATACTTAGTATTTGATTTTCTAATTCTTTTTGAACTTCTAAGAGGAGGTGATGTGTCAACCTTGCCATCATCAGCTTCTTCGTCTTATTGAGAACATGTATCATCTTGTCCTAAATTTTGAGTCCTAAAAGCTATACCATCTTCAATGTCTGCAACATTTTTAGTTTCATAAAGACCCAATGGTACTGAAAGAGACCATGAAACTTCTTTACAACTGTTGTAATCCAATTTCACTTCATGTCTAGAAGACCACCATGAGGAAGCTTAATCAAATAGTACATTCTGAAATGTGTAACATTTTTCTGTTGTTAGATCACAACATCGCCACCCCTTTCTTGGATCATACCCGACAAAAATGCACCTAACAACCTTTTTCTCCATCTTACTTCGTGAATTATTAGGCACAAAAACATATCATACACATCTAAAAACTTAAAAGTGACTAACATTTTCTTTCGGTATCAATAACTTCTCATAGGGTGAAAGAAATTTTAACCTTTGTTGAGGATTCACGTTAATAACAAAGGCTGCAGTCCTCATCGCCTCTGCCCAAAACCGTCTTGGAATATTCTTAGCATGAAGCATACTATGACAAACTTCTACAAGATGTCAATTTTTCCATTCTACAACGCCATTTTATTGCGGTATATTTGAACAAGTGAATTGATGGCTTATTTTGCATTCCTTAAGAAAATTGGAAAACTCAAATGAAGTGTATTCATCTCCATTATAAGTGTGTAGGCAGAAAATGCTACTTTGAGTTTCTGTTTCTGTTGCATTTTTAAACAATTTAAATTTTGATAGAACATCAAATTTTTTCTTCATAAAGAAAACCCACAAGTACCTTGAAAAATCATCAATTAAGGTAGCCATGTACCTCAACCCACCATTAAAGGTCTGCTTCACTAGTCTGAACACATCAAAGTATATATAATGATTTATTGATCGATATTTAGATTATTCATAGAGAAATTGATGAGATTTTCCATATTGACACCCTGCAAATACAATGTTAGTTCTTACTTTGAGTTGGGGAAGCCCTTTCAATAATGACTTTCACATCATCACATCAAGCTTAGAATAGCTAACATGACTCAAACTTGCATGTCATAAGTCAACGATTTCATTTGTCCTTGTCTCATCTACAAATGTTGTTTTCACATACATCTCATAAAATGATTCCAATCTTCATCCTTCAGTACTGGTTTCTCATTAATTTCTATATCTCGATACACTTTTACATCTGAGGACCAAACAATAAATAATGACCTGAGGATGTTAACTGAGACATTGAAAGGAGGTTCTTCGTCATACCTGGAACATGATAAACATTCTAAAGATGCATTTCTACATCATGATGATGAAGAGACATAATTAGATCACCGATATGTTCTATCAGTAATTTAGAGTTATCCGATGTAACCACTACCCGACAACCTTTATAATCTGTCAAAGTTTATAAATTTTTCACGTCACCGGCCTTGTGGTTGGAGCAACCTGAATCAACAATCCAATCATTTTAGTAGTTAATTTGATTGGTTATTACCGTTAAGTCTAATCAGTTTCGGTATTCAGGATTCAAACCATGGATGATGATATGTTTCATCGTTGTTTCTTTTATCGAGGCTTCTATATCGAACTCTAAAATGTCACGACATAGCACCTTTACCTTGTGGAAATATTGAGCAATTTTCATGTTTTATTATGTTATAAAGAGTAACTCACTTTCTAGGAGCTGAAGTTTCGAAACATTTTTCTTTGAAAATAATTTAGAAAGTATATCTAAAGCTTCCTTCAAAGTTGAAACATCTTGAATGTGCTCTAGAATATCCTCTTTAACCATTGTCTTAAGAACAAAGAGAGCTTTACCTGCTATAATCTTCCACTTCCGAAGAGAACCATTGGCTTAGCGGTCTCACTGCCATCAACTATCTTCCAAAGATCAGGTCCCTGAATGTATGACATTATGCTGGTTGACCATATAATATAATTTTTATTGTCAAGCTTTTTCATACCGTTAACAACTTGTAAGTCAGTCATTATGTTGGCAACACCACTCTTACCAAATACTAATTATAATATGTGATTGTTGAACCTATGGGCTTTGATACCAAATTGTTAAAAAATAAAAGAATTTCAGAAATAAAATATAACACAATATGAGAACTGCAACTACTATATTTACTATTGAAGAAATCATTGCCTATATATAAAGGCTATAATACTAACTAAAATGAGAAAAATCAGGGACCGATTATACACCAAGTCCACTCTAACTTATTTTCAGAAACAAAAATGCTAACTAATTGACCAAGTAAAACCTGAAATATAGAAAACCAAATTAGTCCATTTATTTTTATAATTTTAGCAGTGTCAACTTCCTTGGTGTGCCATGGGAGATTACAATGATTTATTATATGCTGCTGATAAGAAAGGTACAAATCCTCATCCTCAAAATTTATTGGATAGGTTCAGATTAGCTCTTAATGATAATGATCTGTTATTACACAAGGAATTTTATTGGAAACAAAGAGAAAAGGTGTTCTGGTTTGCAGAATGAGATGAGAATACGAAGTTTTTCCATGCAAGTGCATCTGCAAAAAAAAAACTAACCATATTAATTATCTTTGAGTTTGGTAGTGGTGTTTATGTGGATGGACATAATGATATGTGCAAGGAAAATGATTATTTTTATGAAGTTTTGCAGGACCATGGGAGGAGGCTCCAAACCTATAAAATAAGTAAAATACCAGTCCTAGAGTTTTGACGAGTGAGAAAAATTTGAAGTTGGTGAGGATATTTCTTTTGAAGAGTTTACCACTACAATAAATCAAATGCATCATCACAAAGCATTTTTTTCAATATTTACAGAATTCTTATGTAGTTGACATTCTTCGTCTTGATTCCTTCTTCAATATTTATTATTTACTTCACTTTCTTATATGTGTTGTCATCTACTTATTACAAATAGGCCTTGTCATATGACTTTCAGTGATTAATTTTGAAGTCACCAAAATATAGTGCATATGGTATATAAATTGATCGTTGGGAGATGGAGAAAAATGTGATGAAGTTAGATTTGGGGGATAAAGATGGTGTCTAGTTTCTAATCACAATTGGAATGATATTTTCATATCAGATACTTGTGTAACTGATGTTTGAAGATTAATTGAAGGATAATGAGTAGTTCACATTTTAAGGAAGATTGGGCCTTCCCTAGCCAGGGAAGGGCGTTCCCTGGGTAGGCTAGAGGCCGGTGACGCCTTGGATAAGCCAGAGGCTGGTGAATCCTATGTTGGCCGGAGGTTAGTAACACTCTGGGTAGGCCGCAGACCGGTGACTCCTATGTTGGTGGCTGGATGCTGCATCCTGTTTATTTGTTTTTAACTCAGTTGCTATTATTGAAGGCCCTCCGGGGTTAATTATTATTTAAGGCCATTCAGGGTCACCTTTGGGCTTATATAAGGTGTATGCATGTTTGTATTTTTGGGCCAATTTTAGGCTGAGGAGGGCGCGCCCTGATGTGAATTTAGGCTGAAGACTACTCTTCCATCATGTGACCAAAGACAAGAATGAAGGCCCACCGAGGATTATTGTTGAAGGCCCTTCGAGGTCAATTATTGAAGACCATTATTATGTACTCCAAGAGTTGTCCTCAGCCGGGAGCTTTGGGTTGTAGCTGACTCATCTTGGAAGACCCTTTCCCTGTACTCAGGCGGGTTGTCTTCGTTTGAGGGCTTATGGTGCGTCCTACATTCGGGGTGGATCTAGTGCTAGCTTTCAGTCAAGCTAGTCAGAAAATAACTATAGTGGACCGACCAAAGCCCATGGTTTCCACGTCAACATCGGATTCATAAAGTCCATGGGGACTTATAATGGGCTTTGAACTATCCAAACAAGCGTCCATGTAGAGACCTCTTCCAACTAGATTTCGATTAACGAATCAAGGTTGAATAAGGTGTTGAATAAGGGGAGTGGACATTTCCTAATGGGCTTCTCCTTTAGCAAGAATTATGTGGGCTTCATCTCATATTTTTGCCTATAAATAGGGGTACATAGGCATATTGTTAAGGGTCTAAAGTTGGGGAGCTCATGGAAAACAACTGAAAAACCCTCAATCTCAGCCCCTAATACACATCAATACCATACTCCTGCTATTTTTCCGATCATCTCAGGCTTGTTAGATCTTATTTCGGCAGGTAACCATTGATTATGAGATTTCTCCATCAAGGAGGGCATATTTACATCTTAGGAGAAAAGATGTCACAACAACATGATCGAAGAAGAGATTGCAAGGCTAGAGATGACAATCACATTTCTGACCGGAGGCCAAGCCACAACTTCAGAGACTGGAGTCCAAGCCAGGACTCCAGAGCCCGGAGACCAAGCCATGACATTAGAGGCCAGAGACAAAGCCATGACTTAAGAGGCCGGAGTTTAAGTGTGGGCGGCCAATTGTTGAAAATCAGATAGAGGATGAAGCAAGGCAGTTCGTGGTCGTAGGAGGAGCCCAATGAACTTCTCACCCAAATCGATCAGGCCGCATCGCGAAAGAGGTACGTAGTGCCGAGGTAATCTCTGAGAACCTTATTAAATATATGCAATAAAGATATAGTAGGGTTTTCTTACAGGATGAAGTAGAAGACTTACCGGTCAGAAGAGGCGAATAAGGCTGGAGTTATGATCAAGGCTCGAGTCATGACCGAGGTTGGAGTCATAATTAAGGTTGGAGAAGTGAATAAGGTTGGAGTTATAATCGAGGTTGGAGATATGAATAAGGTTGGAACAATAATCATGATATGCGTGGCCAAGGCTGAGGCAGATGCCAGGCCGATGCCGCCTTAGCCTCAACCAGCTTCCAGGCAGATGTCACCCCAGGCTCAAACTGCAGGATAGTGATTTTCATCATTTTCATCAACCACTCTGTGGCGATATATTCAAGGTTTAAGAGGTGAATAAGGCTGGAGTCATCATCGAGGCTGAAGTCATAATCAAGGTTCGAGAGGTGAATAAGGTTGGAGTCATTATCGAGGATGGAGAGCTGAATAAGGTTGGAACAATAATCATGATATGTGTGGGCGAGGTTGAGGTAGATGCCAGGCCGATGCCGCCCCAACCTCAACCAACTTCCAAGAAGATTACGCCCCAGGCTCAAACTGCAAGATAGTTATTTTCATTTTTTTCACCAACCACTCAGTGGCGATATATTCAGGGCGCACCCTCCACCATGAGAGCGCCAATGTCATTTCAGTAACTTCCAATAGTGCATTGGGAGGCCGAAGTTAGGGGTAAAATCCTCATCAAAACCAGAGAGATGGTCAAAGAATGGATTGTAGGGCCATAGAGAGTATTCAGCGCTTAGAACACCACAATCCTCTAAATTAGAATAATGATGATGCTTAGAACATTTTGGATGAAAATATGAACTTGCCTACTCCACCTCTCGGGCATCGCCCAGACAAAGAGCTCATGGAAAATAAGGGGAGAAGAATTAAAGATAACCCAGACTAAAAGTTCAGGATGATAACTCCTCAGAGGCTGGAGTTCGAGAATGGGCCGTAAGTCACTCAACCTCAGGGCAAGGCCGGTCATAGACAACTAATACTTGTAGGGGAAGCTCGACGAGTTCTTCACCCAAATCAATCAAGAAGGAATTTCGCAGAGATGCGTAATCCCCAGGTGATTTCTGAAAACTCTAGAGATGGTTTACAAAATAGGCCAGAAAGGGCTCACCCTCAAGGCAAGGCATTTGGAAGAGGTGAACAAGGTTGGAATCGTAGGTAGGATGAAAGAGGTGAACAAGGTGAAGGGTTTCGGGCATGAAAACGCAGCGGAATTAACGTAAAAACAAAAAAAAAATTGAAACCCAATCGCAGGATCCATGTATAACGTTTGATGATTATGATGAAGAAGTCTGTACCTTAACAAAGCTTTCGTATGTTGTTTAATGGAGGTCCGGAAAGATGAATCAAAGCAGTCCTTTGTTGCAAAGATTTGCTCTCTAAAGAAGTCCACACGAATGCCCGATCGTCCTACGATCACCGGAGTCGGTACTAGCCGAATTGTTTGCCTCTATCTCTTTCTCTAGCCTCTCTTGATGTTGAGTAGCTAGGGTTTTTCTCTAAAACGAAATTTGATGATTAAACCCTAATACTATACATCATTATGTATATATAGGGGAGAGAGAGATTTTGGGCCTAACCCTAATCCATGTGATTTCCAAAACCCATTATGACTTTGGGTTATTATTATTATTAAATCTGAATTCTAATATAATTAATCAAGTCCCACTTAATTAATTCAATAATTAAATTCGAATAATAATAATAATTCTTATTAAATCCGAATTCTAATATAATTAATCAAGTCCCACTTAATTAATTTAATAATTAAATTCGAATAAACAATAATATATTTAAATTCGTAATTTAAATAAACCTCCGTTTTGACGTTCTTTGTGTGTGACCCTTTAGGTTATTATTACGTTGGCAATAATTTTATTATCTAATAATAAAATTATAAATAATGAGCGGCATCTAGTAATACATCATTGCTACCCAAGTAACAATAATAATTGGTGATTCAATTAAACCTTTCGTGAATAATGTGCAATGTAATATAATCCCTTTAACCTTATATTATAGATAAAACTCAAGGCATGTATAGTGTCATCCTCTTCAACGTTTAATCTTGGTTTCCTTGATCAATGAGTAGACTATTTAAACAAATCAATATTTGAGCATGGCCATGCATTTCATAGTCTCACTCAATCAAGAGGCCAATAATATCACTCCTAGAATTGGAGGGTTAAATCCTATATCTATCATTCATGTTCCCCATACGATTCATAGCATACGCAATGTCCACCTTTATCATTACCCGGTTAAAGGTAACTTTGAGTGTAATCAAAGTATATTAAATCTCGTATAGAAATATAATGATTTCAAGTCAGAGGATCATTACATCATTATCACTGTGAGATTTCTTATGACACTTATTAACATGTAGAATCTCACGACGGGTCTTTCCAGTGTCATGTATTGATACATACACTTATGTTCTTGACTTTAGTATCACCATACCTATGACCAATGAGATGTGGTCATCTGTCAACAAACATACTAGTCTTATTGCATTATTACTGTCCTTAAATAATAATACTTGACTAGGGAATTTCAGGAATAAAATACTATTCATATAATCTCATTTTTAAGTCACATACTTAAAGATATATATTACGTATTAATATTCCAAGGACATTTATTATTCTTTCAATTTATGATGCAGTAAATAAAGACATAATAAATATTAAATAAATAATTACATAAAACATAATCCTTAATTGTTTTCAATAAAACATTAAAAGTATTGTCTCTAGGACACCAATACTAACAATCTCCCACTTGTACTAGAGCCAATCTCTCATGTATCTAATACCCATGGAACTAGTATGACATTCGTGATTCTGCTGCGACAAAGCTTTAGTCAGTGGGTCTGCATTATTCTTATTAGTATGCGCTTTACATATATGTATATCTCCTTGATCATTAATCTCATTAATTAGGTGATATCTCCTAAGTACATCCCCAAACAATCTCCTTGGCTGCTTCATAAGCATCAATATACTCAGGCTCTATTGTAGAATCAACAACTGTCTCTGCTGTAAACCATTCCAGCATACAATATCTCCATTTAGACAAAACACAAATCCAGACTGAGAAATCGAATCATCCTTATCTGTCTAGAAACTAGCGTCGGTGTAACCTTTTACAACTAGCTTATCTTCTCCTCCATATACCAAGAATTAATCTTTAGTCCTCTTCAAGTACTTAATAATATTCTTGACTGCTGTCAAGTGACCTTCATCTGGATTAGACTAGTATCTACTCTGACTTAGGCCGATCATTCTTCTTGATCTATCTCTATAGATCTTGATACCTAAAATATAGGTCGCTTCGCCTAACTCTTTCATTGAGAAATTCTTACTCAACCAACTCTTAACAGCCTGTAAAGAAGGAATGTCATTCCCTATTATTAATATATCATCAACATATAATTCTAGGAATGCCACATTGCTCCCACTTACCTTCTTGTAAACACATGGTTCATCTTCATTTTGAATAAACCCAAACTCTTTGACAGTTTCATCAAAACGAATGTTCCATCTCCTTGAGGCTTGTTTCAATCCATAAATGGATCGACGTAGCTTACATACCTTTACAGCATTCTTTGGATCAACAAAACCTTCAGACTGTGTCATATACACATCCATATCTTCTTCAAGGCTCTCATTTAAGAAAGCGGTTTTGACATCCATCTGTCAGATTTCATAATCATAGTAAGCAGCTAGAGCAAGCAAAATCCTGATGGACTTGACCAAAGCCACTGGTGAAAAAGTCTCATCATAGTCAATACCATGAATTTGCTTGAAACCTTTTGCCACCAATCATGCCTTATAGGTCTGTACATTACCATCCATGTCGGTCTTCTTCTTGAAAACCCACTTGCACCCTATAGGTTTTACCCCTTTAGGTGGATCAACCAAAGTCCATACTTGATTAGTATACATGGATTCCATATCAGATTTCATGGCATCCAGCCATCTCTTGGATTCTGGAGTGTTCATAGCATCTTAGTAGGTGAGAGGTTCATCTTCGTCGATAAGCATCACATCACCATCTTGAGTTAAGAGAAATCCATAATATCTCTCAGGCTCATGGCGAATCCTACTAGACCTACGAATAACCTGTGTTTCTTGAGCAGTGTTGTGGTCTTGTACATCCTGCTCAAGTTCCTCCATTGGTTCAATGTTATCTTGTGGGCCTCGAACTTCATCGAGATCTATTATCCTCTCACTATTTTTCTTCGAAAACTTTCTCTTTCAAGAAAAACTGTAGTTCGAGCAATAAACACTTTGTTCTCAGAAGGATTATAGAATGAATAACCCTTTGTTTCAATTGGGTATCTCACAAAATTATATTTGTCTGATTTAGGTCCTAGCTTGTCAGAAGTTAAACGTTTCATAAACGCTTCACATCCCCATATTTTCATAAATGACATGCTATGACGTTTCTTAGTCCATATCTCATATGGAGTCTATTGAACCGTTTTAGTAGGAACTCGGTTAAGTGTATAAGCAGCCGTCTCCGGGGCGTAGCCCCAGAAACTAATTGGAAGATCTGCATGAATCATCATCGATCGTACCATGTCCAACAAAGTACGATTCCTCCTTTCAGAAACTCCATTCCATTGTGGTGTTCCGGGAGGAGTGAGTTGTGATACAATACCACACTCTTTTAATAAACTCTTAAATTCATGGCTTAAGTATTCACCTCCACGATCATATCGTAGAGTCTTAATACTTCTGCCAGTTTGCTTTTCTACTTCAGCTTTGTATTCTTTGAACTTTTCAAAAGAATCGGATTTGTTCTTCATAAAATACACATATCTACTGAAATTATCAGTAAACGTGATAAAGTAGTAAAAGCCACCTCTTGTCATAATACGCATAGGACCACATACATCACTATGTAGAAGTTCTAATCATTAAGTGGCCCTTTCACCTTGTCCAATAAAAGGAGATTTAGTCATTTTTCCAATGAGACAAGGTTCGCATACTTCGTATGATTCAAAGTCAAACTTATCAAAGTATCCATCCTTATGTAACTTGGAAATGCGCTTCTCATTTATATGGCCTAAACGACAGTGATAGAGGTATGTTTGATTTGAGTCATTTATTTAAGACGTTTGTTATTCACATTATAGATATGAGTGTCTAAATCAAGAACATATAAACCGTTAAATAAACGTGCAACCCCATAGGTAACATTATTCAAAGAAAAGGAACAATTATTGTTCTGAATTAAAAATACAAAACCTTTCTTGTCTAAACAAGAAACTGAAATAAAGTTTCTGCAAATTGCAGGCACGTAAAAACAGTTCTCAAGTTCTAAAATAAGCCCAATGGGCAATGATAAATAATAAGTCCCTACAGCTAAAACAACAACCTTTGCTCCATTGCCAACTCGTAGGTCGACCTCTCCTTTAACCAAAGTCCTACTCCTTTGTAGTTCATGTGCATTTATACAAATGTGAGAACCACATCCAGTATCCAATACCCATGATGTAGAAGTTGACAAATTGACCTCTATAACATAAATACCTGAATCAGAAGCTTGACCAGCCTTCTTCTTCTTCAGATCCTCCAAATAAGCATGATAGTTTCTCTTCCAATGACCTGGTTTACCATAGTAGTGACAATCACCCTTTGCAACAACACCCTTATGCTTTAAAGCCTGTTTGGGATTATCCTTTGGCTTGGGACCAGAAGCAGATCTAATCTTCTTCTTTCCCTTCCATTTGCCTTTCCTATTAGCCTTACCTTTGTTATCTACCATCAACATGGCAGCAGGTTCAACCTTTCATGTTGGTTTCAACAATTCGTAACATGGCCAACAATTCAGTGGGTGTTTTGTCTATATCATTCATATTGTAGTTCATAACAAAATGAGTATAGTTGCGGTTCAAATATTGCAAGATTATGTCAATCTGAGCTTCCAAACCAATCGGGAAACCCAAAGTATCAAGATACTCAATATAACCTATCATCTTCATAACATGTGGTTGAACAGGTTCACGCTCTCCCTGTTTGCAAGCATACAGTGCTTTGCTCGTGTCGAACCTTTTTTGACGAGCTTGTCCCTCAAACATTCTTTGAAGGTGTTCAATCATCTCATAAGCATCCATATGCTCATGTTGTTTTTGAAGCTCAGCACTCATGGTTGCCAGCATGAGACATGCAATATCATTCACATCATCAATATGCTTCTGATAAGCATTTTGCTGAACGCGAGTTGCATTCTAAGCAGGAGGAGCAGGTGAAGGAATTTCAATGACATGGAGCTTACGCTCTTGCCTGAGGACAATCCTCAAATTCCTATACCAATCCAGGAAGTTAGTTCATGTCAGCTTGTCCTTCTCATGGGTTGCTCGTACGGAGAAAGTATTTGTATTGTTTGCCATTTAAATATCTATAATGTTAAAATGCATAAAATAAACATTAGATTGTCTAAGTTATTTATTATGTTCAAATGATTATGATATATTCATAATATATCTCCCACTATTTTTATCAAATTAATAGCCTTTACTATTAATTTGGAAAGTATATCCCATAATTCTTTCTAGTGAGCCAAGATCCATATTTCGTCATGTCCTAAGTCAACCACTGGAAGTCCTTAAAAAATGATTATTTAGGTAGACAATAGTTGTCAATTATATCATATATAATTCTTGGATAGTTTGGTGAACAACGATTGATCTTATCTATCTAATAGACTTTCAACCAAACTCTATGCTTCTAAGTTCATAATGGTTGAATATAACCGTTTATTTTCACCTTATTATGACGACTCAGTTAAGTTAGACCCAATCATACAACGGCCGAATATAACCGTTTATATTCGTCGCATCTCACCACGATAGATAGGAGTCCCCTGCCACTGACAGTCCTTCCCCTAATCGATCTAGGATTCGATGAGTGTTCATTCATTGGAAAGCATCCGAGTAAAACTTAATATTTTGTTAAGGGGTTTAGAAAATTTATAACGATCATGATCACATCATAAAGAGATCCTCAATTTTTCCTTGAACCAAATATTTCAAATTGACATTTTAAATTGTTCATTTCCCAGGTAGACGGAGGATACCAATGGTCACACTTAAAACCCATCAACCTTACGAATACGCATATCCGCTTTTGTTAGAAAATCCCAGTTATAGATATCAAAATCCATATTTAATTCCGTGTTTTAAAATCCATATTTCATAAATACAAGAATCTCATGATCGTTTATTAATTTTAAAATCTTGAATCGTTACAGATTTTATCTTTCTTAAGCAGACATGGCATGGGTGTCGTATCTAATACATACATCATTCCAACACATACATATCTACACATGCATTCATATACATATATGTATTGTGCGTAAATTAAACGTGTTTGGTTATGGCCCCATCCTATGTGATATTTCCAAGCTAATGGAATTATCAAGGTCAATCTATGGTGGTTTCAAATACTACACTATTACATGTCTTTATCTTCTTCATTGCACCATCATCTGGATTGCCTCCTAGCTTCCTTGCTTCCAAGTCTCCATTGAACAATTACATTGAATAATAAATAAATCTATTCTAATGAAATTACAAGAAGAACTCGAGTTACATCCGAGATTAACAATTACAATGAAAAAATGACATGCAAGTCGTATTTAGAAACCAAAACCATAAAACAAAACCACTATCCTATGGGTCTTTAGGCCATAACCATCCACCATGTTATCACATAACACATGTAATATATCTCAGATTATATAAACATATCATATAATCATATATAATAAATTTCAAAATTTCAGAAAATCAAATAAATTTCAGAAAATAATAAATCGCCGTTTCGGGGCCTGTAACGTCGTCAAACGGCTTACGGACGCGAAGCTGACTATGTCAGTATTGCTCAGCGATACGATTCCAGTCAGAAAACACATATCGTTTACGAAAATCGGACACTGGACACAGATTTCAGAAAATCTACCGAAGCCGTTTCAGAATTCGTATCGAATACGATTTTCATAACAAGAACAACATGTATCATATACATACAGCAATACATACAATCATTCCATGATTATACAACACATGAATATCATATATTTAAAATCATATAAAACATATATATCAATATATAGTCATGACATATCATATATATGTTTACATACATCGAAAAACTGTTAAACACATAACCAAATCATCCCATTATACACGTAGCTCTGATGCCATTGAAGGGTTTCGGGCATGAAAATGCAGCGGAATTAACGTAAAAACAAAAAAAAATCGAAACCCAATCGCAGGATCCATGTATAACGTTGGATGATTATGGTGAAGAAGTCTGTACCTTAACAAAGCTTTCGTATGTTGTTTAATGGAGGTCCAGAAAGATGAATCACAACAGTCCTTTGTTGCAAAGATTTGCTCTCTAAAGAAGTCCACACAAACGCCTGATCGTCCTACGATCACCGGAGTCGGTACTAACCGAATTGTTTGCCTCTCTCTCTCTTTCTCTAGCCTCTTTTGATGTTGAACAGCTAGGATTTTTCTCTAAAACGAAATTTGATGATTAAACCCTAATACTATACATCATTATGTATATATAGGGGAGAGAGAGATTTTGGGCCTAACCCTAATCCATGTGATTTCCAAAACCCATTATGACTTTGGGTTATTATTATTATTAAATCTGAATTCTAATATAATTAATCAAGTCCCACTTAATTAATTCAATAATTAAATTCGAATAATAATAATAATACTTATTAAATCCGAATTCTAATATAATTAATCAAGTCCTACTTAATTAATTTAATAATTAAATTCGAATAAACAATAATATATTTAAATTCGTAATTTAAATAAACCTCCGTTTTGACGTTCTTTATGTGTGACCCTTTTGGTTATTATTACGTTGGCAATAATTTTATTATCTAATAATAAAATTATAAACAATGAGCGGCATCTAGTAATACATCATTGCTACCCAAGTAACAATAATAATTGGTGATTCAATTAAACCTTTCGTGAATAATGTGCAATGTAATATAATCCCTTTAACCTTATATTATAGATAAAACTCGAGGCATGTATAGTGTCATCCTCTTCAACGTTTAATCTTGGTTTCCTTGATCAATGAGTAGACTATTTAAACAAATCAATATTTGAGGATGGCCATGCATTTCATAGTCTCACTCAATCAAGATGCCAATAATATCACTCCTAGAATTGGAGGGTTAAATCCTATATCTATCATTCATATTCCCCATACGATTCATAGCATACCCAATGTCCACCTTTATTATTACCCGGTTAAAGGTAACGTTAAGTGTAATCAAAGTATATTAATTCTCGTATAGAAATATAATGATTTCAAGTCAGAGGATCATTACATCATTATCACTGTGAGATTTCTTATGACACTTATTAACATGTAGAATCTCACGGCGGGTCTTTCCAGTGTCATGTATTGATACATACACTTATGTTCTTGACTTTAGTATAACCATACCTATGACCAATGAGATGTGGTCATCTGTCAACAAACATACTAGTCATATTGTATTATTACTGTCCTTAAATAATAATACTTGACTAGGGAATTTTAGGAATAAAATACTATTCATATAATCTCATTTTTAAGTCACATACTTAAAGATATATATTACGTATTAATATTCCAAGGACATTTATTATTCTTTCAATTTATGACGTAGTAAATAAAGACATAATAAATATTAAATAAATAATCACATAAAACATAATCCTTAATTATTTTCAATAAAACATTAAAAGTATTGTCTCTAGGACACCAATACTAACACAAGGGTGGAATAGTAATAAGAGAGGTGTACAAGGTTGGAATAATGACCAGGTCGGCCGAGGCTGAGGTAAGACCGTCTTCAGCCGGGGTAGGCCTATTACCCCCATGCCTTTAAGAATGATGTATCCGGGTAATCGCGCTCCACGCGATTTTGTGAGTAGTAGGGACGGGAGAATAAGGGGTAAAAATAATTTTATGATCATCCACGGATATGAGGGCGCACCCTCGGATATGAGGCCCATCATGCTGTCTCCATTAACTCTGAAGGTGTCTTAGAAGATCGACACCGAGGATAATCCCCACTCGCAATTGTAGAGGAGATCCTCAGGCACCTTAGAACTAGAATAACACTGTTATTCTGCCTCCCTTATCTCCACTCACTCAGACACAAAACCTCATCACTCCTCCTCAAGATGCACCCCCCTAATGTCATTTTTAATTCAACAACACTGGTCCAGATCCAGCCTCAGAGCATGCCCCTAGCAAGTGCCATTTAGCAGGGTGCGCCTCAGCCTCCCCCAGTCACCAGCCCGGTACAACCCCAGCTGCAAAACATTAAAAACATTCTTGGGGAGGGTAATGTCAATGTTGAAGATTTGAAGAAAGTCATCGCCCACTTAAAAGGTAATAGGACTACACTGGTTCAGGTGACTTCCCCTTTCTCCACAGCCGTATGAGAAGCGCCGCTCCCATCAGGACAAGTATGAACAACAATGACTTCAACATCTATGTTGAAATAATAACATGGTTTTGAAATAATTATAAGAAAGTCTAACTAGAGAATAAGGGGTTGTGAATTATTGTTGTTATGACGATTTTTGTCAACCCCCCGCGGGGAATATTTTCAAGGTGATCCCTTCCCGACCTTGGGAAGGCCTTAAATTCTTATGGCGCACCCTCCAATAGGAGGTCTTCAAGTTCCATTCCTATAAGTTATAATAATCCTTATATATTTTCGTTGAGTCATATTTTATTTCGATATAATATTTGTTTTAGTCAAAAAGTTTCCACATTTGATATACCTCTTAGGGGAGAGCCCTCATAAGTTGTTACACCCAAAAATTTCCTTTGGGTATATTTTAGTGGGCTTTGTAATATTTGTGCTTGGATAATGTGTGCTTGGTTGCTCTATGAGGAATGGGTCGTCCTCAGACTAAAGAGGGCACGCCTGGGTGTGCCAAAAGAGGGTGCCCCTATGTTGGTCGAACCGGTGACTACTTCCAATTCATATGTTATTAATTCAATTACAGGTGCTGATGAAGTCCCAATGTTTATCATCCTATGAAGTCTATGTGAAGATTTTATTTGGTGAATGAGGGTAAATATTGAAGTTATAAGGAAGGTTGCTTCTATAGGGCGTACTGTAATATTCCTAAGAGTAAAGTGCATTTCGTGTACCAGTACTTTTTGTATCAGACCACTTTAGATTCTGACCTTCTAAAACTACCACTTTAGGTACTAACATTTAAATTGTTATAAAATGTGTATCCTCGTCAATTCTGTGTTAAATTTGAAAGCTCATAAATGTACCTGCAAGTGACGGGGATACACATTTTATAAAAAAATTTAAATGTTATTACCTAAAGTGGTAGTTTTAGAAGGTCAGTATCTAAAGTGGTCTGACACAAAAAGTACAGGTACACGAAGTGCACTTTACTCTATTCCTAATTTCCAGTACTTCTAAAACTTTTGTTAATGAATAGTAAATACGCGTTATAAGTAAAAACGATCACATCACATTACTTACGTGTCGAAAAGTAGAGTTTCGAAGCCGTATCATTAATATGTGATACAAATGAGTGTATGTAAGTCTCATCAGAAATCAGAGATTCATAACTTGAAAATATTTTGTAGTTCATATTTTTAAGTTAATCTACGTAATATACGTAGTACTTCCTTAGTATATTTTATCCGGTGAATCGCAATTGAATTCTTTTGAATAAATAGGACAAAGTTTAAATAATAGTATATAATAAAAAATAGTTAAGGAATGGTTTTTTGGTGGGTATTCACTTTATTAGATTTCCTAGAATGAGTTAGCGATTAGTTTTGTTATCACGAATCATTACGAAAATGAAAAATCAAATCACTACCTAAATTATATATAAGGGCCGAAATTTTTATAAAAGAAATTAATAAAATGAAGAACACTTGCATTAGTTGGTGTATTAAGGAAGCTAGTATGTTTGACTAAAGTCAAGGAAGACTATTGTTGATTTGCCTCTTTACTTAGTCAAAAGGCAAAGTAACAAATTAACATAACACAAAAAATTCAAAAATCAAGCAAACCCCCCTCCCCCTTGAAGAGAAGCTCTCGACTGAAGTAGAAAGAAAGAGGAGGAAAACCCTCAATCTCAGCCCCTGATACACATCAATACCATACTCCTGCTATTTTTCCGATCATCTCAGGCTTGTTAGATCTTATTTCGGCAGGTAACCATTGATTATGAGATTTCTCCATCAAGGAGGGCATATTTACATCTTAGGAGAAAGGATGTCACAACAGCATGATCGAAGAAGAGATTGCAAGGCTAGAGATGACGATCACACTTCTGACCGGAGGCCAAGCCACAACTTCAGAGACTGGAGTCCAAGCCAGGACTCCAGAGCTCGGAGACCAAGCCATGACATCAGAGGCCAGAGACAAAGCCATGACTTAAGAGGCCGGAGTTTAAGTGTGGGCGGCCAATTGTTGAAAATCAGATAGAGGATGAAGCAAGGCAGTTCGTGGTCGTAGGAGGAGCCCAATAAACTTCTCACCCAAATCGATCAGGCCGCATCGCGAAAGAGGTACGTAGTGACGAGGTAATCTTTGAGAACCTTATTAAATATATGCAATAAAGATATAGTAGGGTTTTCATACAGGATGAAGTAGAACACTTACCGCTTAGAAGAGGCGAATAAGGCTGGAGTTATGATCAAGGCTCGAGTCATGACCGAGGTTGGAGTCATAATTAAGGTTGGAGAAGTGAATAAGGTTGGAGTTATAATCGAGGTTGGAGATATGAATAAGGTTGGAACAATAATCATGATATGTATGGCCAAGGCTGAGGCAGATGCCAGGCCGATGCCGCCCTAGCCTCAACCAGCTTCCAGGCAGATGTCACCCCAGGCTCAAACTGCAGGATAGTGATTTTCATCATTTTCATCAACCACTCTGTGGCGATATATTCAAGGTTTGAGGGGTGAATAAGGCTGGAGTCATCATCGAGGCTGAAGTCATAATCAAGGTTCGAGAGGTGAATAAGGTTGGAGTCATTATCGACGATGGAGAGCTGAATAAGGTTGGAACAATAATCATGATATATGTGGGCGAGGCTGAGGTAGATGCCAGGCCGATGCCGCCCCAACCTCAACCAGCTTCCAAGAAGATTACGCCCTAGGCTCAAACTGCAAGATAGTGATTTTCATGTTTTTCACCAACCACTCAGTGGCGATATATTCAGGGCGCACCCTCCACCATGAGAGCGCCCAATGTCTTTTCAGTAACTTCCAATAGTGCATTGGGAGGCCGAAGTTAGGGGTAAAATCCTCATCAAAACCAGAGAGATGGTCAAAGAATGGATTGTAGGGCCATAGAGAGTATTCAGCGCTTAGAACACCACAATCCTCTGAATTAGAATAATGATGATGCTTAGAACATTTTGGATGAAAATATGAACTTGCCTACTCCACCTCTCGGGCATCGCCCAGATAAAGAGCTCATGGAAAATAAGGCGAGAAGAATTAAAGATAACCCAGACTAAAAGTTCAGGATGATAACTCCTCAGAGGCTGGAGTTCGAGAATGGGCCGTAAGTCACTCAACCTCAGGGCAAGGCCGGTCATAGACAACTAATACTTGCAGGGGAAGCTCGACGAGTTCTTTACCCAAATCAATCAGGAAGGAATTTCACAGAGATGCGTAATCCCCAGGTGATTTCTGAAAACTCTAGAGATGGTTTACAAAATAGGCCAGAGAGGGCTCACCCTCAAGGCAAGGCATTTGGAAGAGGTGAACAAGGTTGGAATCGTAGGTAGGATGAAAGAGGTGAACAAGGGTGGAATAGTAATAAGAGAGGTGTACAATGTTGGAATAATGACCAGTTCGGCCGAGGCTGAGGTAAGACCGTTTTCATCTGGGGTAGGCCTATTACCCCCATGCCCTTAAGAATGATGTATCCGGGTAATCGCACTCCACGTGATTTTGTGAGTGGTAGGGACGGGAGAATAAGGGGTAAAAATAATTTTTATGATCATCCACGGATATGAGGGCGCGCCCTCGGATATGAGGCCCCCCATGCTGTCTCCATTTGCTCTGAAGGTGTCTTAGAAGATCGACACCGAGGATAATCCCCAACTCGCAATTGTAGAGGAGATCCTCAGGCACCTTAGAACTAGAATAACACTGTTATTCTGCCTCCCTTATCTCCACTCACTCAGACACAAAACCTCATCACTCCTCCTCAGGATGCACCCCCTATTGTCATTTTTAATTCAACAACACTGGTCCAGATCCAGCCTCAGAGCATGCCCCTAGCAAGTGCCATTTAGCAGGGTGCGCCTCAGCCTCCCCCAGTCACCAGCCCGGTACAACCCCAGCTGCAAAACATTAAGAACATTCTTGGGGAGGGTAATGTCAATGTTGAAGATTTGAAGAAAGTCATCGCCCACTTAAAAGGTAATAGGACCACACTGGTTCAGGTGACTTCCCCTTTCTCCACAGCCGTATGAGAAGCGCCGCTCCCATCAGGACAAGTATGAACAACAATGACTTCAACATCTATGTAGAAATAATAACATGGTTTTGAAATAATTAAAAGAAAGTCTAACTTGAGAATAAGTGGTTGTGAATTATTGTTGTTATGACGATTTTTGTCAACCCCCCGCAGGGAATATTTTCAAGGTGATCCCTTCCCGACCTTGGGAAGGCCATAAATTCTTATGGCGCGCCCTCCAATAGGAGGTCTTCAAGTTCCATTCCTATAAGTTATAATAATCCTTATATATTTTTGTTGAGTCATATCTTATTTCGATATAATATTTGTTTTAGTCAAAAAGTTTCCACATTTGATATGCCTCTTAGGGGCGAGCCCTCATAAGTTGTTTCACCCAAAAATTTCCTTTGGGTATATTTTAGTGGGCTTTGTAATATTTGTGCTTGGATAATGTGTGCTTGGTTGCTCTATGAGGAATGGGTCGTCCTCAGACTAAAGAGGGCACGCCTGGGTGTGCCAAAAGAGGGTGCCCCTATGTTGGTCGAGGCCGTTGACTACTTCCCATTCATATGTTATTAATTCAATTACAGGTGCTGATGAAGTCCCAATGTTTATCATCCTATGAAGTCTATGTGAAGATTTTATTTGGTGAATGAGGGTAAATATTGAAGTTATAAGGAAGGTTGCTTCTATAGGGTGTACTGTAATATTCCTAAGAGTAAAGTGCATTTCGTGTACCAGTACTTTTTGTATCAGACCACTTTAGATTCTGACCTTCTAAAACTACCACTTTAGGTACTAACATTTAAATTTTGTTATAAAATGTGTATCCTCGTCAATTCTGTGTTAAATTTGAAAGCTCATAAATGTGCCTGCAAGTGACGGGGATACACATTTTATAACAAAATTTAAATGTTAGTACCTAAAGTGGTAGTTTTAGAAGGTCAGTATCTAAAGTGGTTTGACACAAAAAGTACAGGTACACGAAGTGCACTTTACTCTATTCCTAATTTCCAGTACTTCTGAAACTTTTGTTAATGAATAGTAAATACGCGTTATAAGTAAAAACGATCACATCACATTACTTACGTGTCGAAAAGTAAAGTTTCGAAGCCGTATCATTAATATGTGATACAAATGAGTGTATGTAAGTCTCATCAGAAATCAGAGATTCATAACTTGAAAATATTTTGTAGTTCATATTTTTAAGTTAGTCTACGTAATATACGTAGTACTTCTTTAGTATATTTTATCCGGTGAATCGCAATTGAATTCTTTTGAATAAATAGGACAAAGTTTAAATAATAGTATATAATAAATAATAGTTAAGGAATTGTTTTTTGGTGGGTATTCACTTTATTAGATTTCCTAGAATGAGTTAGCGATTAATTTTGTTATCACGAATCATTACAAAAATGAAAAATCAAATCACTACCTAAATTATATATAAGGGCCGAAATTTTTATAAAAGAAATTAATAAAATGAAGAACACTTGCATTAGTTGGTGTATTAAGGAAGCTAGTATGTTTGACTAAAGTCAAGGAAGACTATTGTTGATTTGCCTCTTTACTTAGTCAAAAGGCAAAGTAACAAATTAACATAACACAAAAAATTCAAAAATCATGCAAACCCCCCTCCCCCTTTGAAGAGTAGCTCTCGACTGAAGTAGAAGGAAAGAGGAGGAAAAAAATTCATAACTCATCAAAGTCTTGCTAGATCATCTTGAGTAGGAGCTTAAACAAAGGTATAACCCATACCTCTCTTGTCCTTGAATATTATGCATTGTTATCCATGGAAACTCTTGTTTTTCTATGAAACACAAGATGATGAATAGTAACTTTTCATATAAATAAAATATTAAACTTATGTTTTATGATTCCTTAAGCTTGGTTAGTGTTTGTAAAGTGTTGTTTAGGCTATAGGTAGTTGTTGTTATGCATATAAAGCCATGTAACTCATGTATTAGCCATACGATGATTGTATTGTATCACTTTGTATGACATGTTTTGGTTTTTATCATAGTTTAAAGCTTGATTATTTTGTTGATTATAGTTGTGAAATGAGGAGATTATTTGATTAAGGTTTGGTGGATTAATGCTATGGAAGGGATATGAAATGAGTTGGTTGTTATGAAGTAGTATGGTTTTATAAAAATAAGATGAGTTGGTGGATGAACTTTGATGACTTTTTGGTAACAATTGGATGAATGGAAAAATGAGAAATTACTTGGGATTGCTTTTTTATATGTTCAAGTGTTAGTATAAAATGTGTTGGATTTGCTTGGGTTGCATTTGAGTAGTTTAAATATTGGGAAACGTTGAGCGTACAAACGTTGTAATGGCCATTTTTTTCTGACCTTAACTGACCTGGGTATCCGAAAGGGATACCCTGAATTCCTAGATCGGTTATGAGCATGGTTACGTAGAGGATGTCTTTAGATCATTTATGCGCAAATTTCATGTCAATCGGAGTTACAAGCGAAAAGTTATGAATTAATTAGTAACGGTAACGCATAATCTTGAAAATCTGTTTTCACCTAACTTGGAGGCTATGATCACCCTAGCTAGAATACTACATAAAATCTGAAATTTTTATTTAAAATACTAGGGACATCTAGAAACATTTGGGAAGAGGTTTAGGATTAAAAGCATTAAAATACGATTTATGAAAATTATTTGAGTTAAATAGATGCAAGTAGGAACCCTTGTAGAACTTGCTTGTCTGGACCTTAATCAAACTATGACATAAGTAAGGTTTCGAGGCTAGATTAAAAAGCGAATCTTTAATGAAAGTTGTTAAGAATTGTTATGAAATCATAACTAGCTAAAGAATCGGGCTAAAACCTATTAGCAAGATAAGCTAACGTGCATTCATGAGTACGCATAAGTAGAGTAAGACTCTAAAAGTTCGTATAACTGACCGTAAATTATGTTTTCGTGTCATAGAAATTCGTAGCAAGCAAAGACCAACCACCCACCGCACCAACTGCTTAGACAAGTTTATTAAAATCTTAACTTTATAACAATTGATTGGTTATAAAGCTTTGTTGTGTTTGAATTCCTGTTTCAGTTAAGATTATTACACCTTTTTCTTCATAGCTCGTCCGCGACTCTGAACTTCTCGAAAAGTTAGAAAACGCATAATATTCGTTGAATATCACTGAATCAAGTGTCGAGTAAACATCCTTCATACTTGACCGTTGACCGGGAGTAGTCTACTACTTTTCGACCTTAAGTCTTTATTATTCAGGGATCTTTCCCTAGAATATATATTTCGATGTTAATTGGTGAGATATAGAGATTATTTATTATTGATTAATATCCCTTAAATATTTTGAATAATATGTAGTGTTGATTAAATATTATTTTAAGAGTTTATGTAGTATTTAAATATTGTTTAAATACTTGTAGTTCTTTGTGAATTATTTAAATATTATTTAATATCGATTAAATATTATTTAAATATCATGGGTTATTTGGTATATTAAATATTATTTATTATTGATTAAATAATTTCAGTTCTTTTGGATTATTTAAATATTATTTAATGTTGATTAAATATTATTTAAATATTTTGGTTCATTTAAAAATTATTTAAATATTAAATAATCTTGGTTAAATCCTAATTAAATATTTTAAATTTTTTTATCCTTTTAATATTATTTGAGGACTATTATATGTCTCATAATTATTAATAAAATATTTATTTGTTCTTTAAAAATATTCTGGAGTTATCTAAATTTCTTTAAATATTATTTTTCATTAAATAATAAATACTGAGCTATGACTCAATTATTCCGCAATTATTTTTGAGTTAATAACTCCATATTAGGGAAGAAATATTCAGCTTTGACATTTTTCTCATTTATACTGGTGCCTTTAGGGACTAGTCTCTTACCCAAAATTTAATATTTTCATTGGGGTTATTTTATTTTCTTATAGCGACTCATCGGTCGTGTTCTTGAGTCTTCTTGATTCAATTATCTTTATCTTATTCGTTAGTTGATGGAGAGTCAACTTATATACTCCGAGATTACTTCCACCTCATTTCGGGAGTAAATCTATTATCTAATGTTGAAATATTACAAAGATTGTTGTTATTCTGGAATGTTGGATTAAATTTCCCTTCCAGACTTGTTGATTTTAAAATATTCAAAGGGGGCTGGAGATATAAGTGTAAGAGGCTTGTGTGCGGCACAGTCTATCATAGCGTAAGAGGCTGAGTGACACACGGTCCAACATTTAAAGGCCCATGTGTTGCCTGGGGTGATAACCAGTTGAGGATCATGTTAGTGTAGGTGCCCTAGAGGCAATACAATTTTTCCTTTTAATCAACATTTATGTCATTTGATTATTCAATAAACGTATTTATTATGACTTTAATTACTGCGATATATTTGTTAGCATAATAAATGTCCTTAGAATCATGATACTCGTTATATAGTTTAAGTACATGACTTGAACTTGAGATTATATAATATATCATATTCTTAAAGGTTCCCTAGTCGAGTATTATTTTGATAGGACAATAATAATACATAAATAGACTAGTATGTTGTTTGACAGATAACCACATCTCATTGGTTATAAGTATGGGGATACTAAAGTCAATACATAGGTACATGTAGGGGTACATGGTACTGGACAGACCCACAGTGAGATTCTTCATGTTTAATTAAGTCATAAGAAAGACTCACAGTGATAATGGTGTAATGATCCTCTGACTTGAGATCATTATATTTCTATACGAGGATTGATATACTTTGACTACATTAAAAGTTACCTTTGACCGGGTGATGATAAAAGTGGACATCGGGTATATCATGAGTCGTATGAGAAATATGAATGATAGATAAAGGATTTAACCCTCCTATAATTAGGAGAGATATTATTGGCCTCTTGATTGAGTGAGACTATAAAATGCATGGCCGTGCTCAAATAATGATTTGTTTTTGATAGTCTACTCATGGATCAAGTAAACCCGGATTAAATGTTGAAGAGGATGACTAAATACATGCCTCGAGTTTAATCTATAATATATATGGTTAAAGGGATTATATTACACGGAAACATTAATCATGAAAGGTTTTATCGAATCACGATTTAATTATTGTTTAATTAGGTAGCAATGATGTATTACTAGATACCGCTCATTGTTTATAATTTTATTGGAGAATAAAATTATTACTAATTAAATAATAGCCTATAGGGTCACACACATAGAGCACCTAGAGGAATAGTTAATTTAAATTATAGATTTAAATTAATTGATGATTAATTCGAATTTATTATATTAATTAAATGAGACTTAATTAATTGAAATAAATTCGAATTTGAAGAATTATATTTCTGCCAATAATAATTAAGTGTGACTTAATTATTAATTAAATAATAGAAGCATGTTTTATTATTTAATCCTATGCCTACATGGGTTAGGTTTTTGCTAAAAAGGCCCATTAACCAATCATTATAAAGAGATAATGATAGGTTAAATGGCTTGCACGTTTTTGGTATAAACCCTAGCAGAAGAGGCAGCATAGGAAGAGGCAGAGAGAATTCGAAACCTATCAAAGGAGGCTAGTACTTCCGTTCCGTGTTCAAGATCGTGAGACGTTCTTGAAGGTGCTCGTGTGGATACCATAGAGGTGCTTTCGAGAGGAAGACACAAATCGTGATAGCAAGGATCTCCGTTGAGTTCGTGGCATTCAAAATCTTAATTGGTATGATTCGATTATCACCATAATCCGTCAATTCTTATACATGATCCTGCGTTTGGGTTCCGAAAATTTTCGTTATATTTACGTTTATCCGCTGCGTTTTATGCCTCGGAACCCAACAGATCATCCTTCTACAAGTAGAGAAAGTTACATATTCTATTATACGATACGACTGATCATCGTGTACAATAGGCGTGGTGAATGCTCCAGTATAGTCCATTTTCTTCCAATTGGAATTTGACGTTACACTCTAACGAAAGCCTAGGTGCTTAGTTACTGATAGTGTTAACGAGAATTACAGAAACCTATGATTCTTTTGCACAATATCTAGAACTGTCTACCATTCAAACATAGGTTGAAATTATTACTCTGATACTCATATTACTGTTGTCTCCCTGTTATGCTATATTGTTGATTATTTACTTGCTGGGCATTATAGCTCATTTTTTCTTGTTTTACCTTTCCCAACACAACAGCTGAAGACCATGTCCCGCCTCATGCACCGTATCCTACGAATGAGTGTGTGAAGGGAAAGGACCCCATATGATAGGCCTCACAGTCCCATTACTGAGGTAGAGAAAATGAACAAACTAGACATTCAGCTTTTGATAGTCAGATTTATCTATAAATACTATTTATGTAAATATATGTAAACTTATGCAACTTAATCAACTTTTGCTGCTGTTATAGTTTCTTGCAGAAGCTATAATCAGTAGCACGAACTCAAGAATGTTATAACTGAGAATTTAATGATAACGACTTAAATTGTGTTAAAGTGTTTGGGGTCATCAGCATGTAATTTATTTTAAGATTATTACACTGTTATTATATTAATAATGGATAACAAGTTCATGGATATTGGAAATTGGAACGTGACAACCTGGATCTCTGACCTCGGGTGTGGGGGTGTCACACGCGCCCTAGAGGGGTCGCCTATAAAATTATGCATATTTAATGAAACTGAAGATATAATTCATCTTATATTTGCAATACTGCAAGGAATATGGGGATAGTATATTTACACCCTTCTTGATATGAAGAGGTCGGCTTATAATGATCAAATTCCTCATTACTTTTTAAAAACATTTAGTACCCATGTGGACATATGATAAAGCGGCCTCGCCCTGAGTATGGGGGCTCAACTTCTCTGTGAACATGATGGTTCATCTCCATCATGAGTATGAGGATTCGCCTCGCCCTAGGCATTAGGGCTCATCCCTGTCCTAAGCATGAGGGGTCAACCTTGACCTAGGCATGATAGCTCAGCCTCGTCCTGGGCATAAGGCCTCAGCCTCACCCTGAGCATGAGGGGCCACTTCAGATGTTGCTATTGGAAGCGTCTTGTGTGAAAAAATTTATAGAATGATCAGTGGAATATGCTAACAATAAAGAGGCCGAAGAGAAGGTTTTGGCCAAAATGAAAAAGATGAATGTTATCGTACCAGAATTGTTGCCTTCTATGGAGTTAGAAGAAATTGTGACCGGACCAAGTATTGAAGACTTTGAGGGTGCACCCTCATGGGTAGTCGGGGGCGAGCCCGACTTCCACTTAAACCCGTAACCTGGAATGTATCTTACAGTAGAAGAATTCACGCCAGCAAGAGACGAATCTATATTTTCATTGGCTTAGAAGATTCTGAAGGCTGGCTCCTGCTTAGGGCGCGTCCTATGATATGCCCTCTGAATTATGATGGTGGAAAAAGGGATTTTTGTGAAGACGGGCCTTGTCCTCTTATTTTATTATTGGAAATACCTCATGAGGAGGAGTTTATAGAAGGAATAGAGGAAGAGGCTAGTGACGATGGGATGAAAGTATAGATAGCAAACTAGGAAAGAAAATGAAAGGCTGTGGTCTTGAAATTATTACCCAATATTGAGTTAGACAAAAAATCATACAATCATAAGTCCTTTTTGGAGGGCGCGCTCTCCTATGATCTGAGGGAAGAGTCTGGCTCCGACTTCGATCTAGATTCCTAAATTCCTTTGACCATCAAAAAATTAATCTAGCTGAAGACACTATTTCAGTCCCCATCGATTTGAATGTCTCAGAAGTCGAGGTCGTACAACTAGAGGCTGGGGCTGAGTCCGAAATCACATTGAAAACACCTATATGGAAATTTTTGAAGGAAATTTACCAGAGGATAAGGTAGAGGCTAGAAAACTTCATTATAAGGTGGAACGATATGTAGAATAAGATGGAACTTTTTACAGGAGAGGCCTCAATCAACCCTTCTTGAGGTGTGTCGAAGGAGAAGAGTGTGTTTATATTATTAGAAAAGCCCATGAGGGAATCTGTGGTAATCACTCGGAGGGCAGCTCCCTCGCCATGAAGATCTTGAGGCAATGATACTTCTGGCCTACTTTACATAAAGTAGAGGCTGAGAACAGCGAGATGCTATAATACTAAAGTTAAGTTGAGGCTGATTCAGGTCGATGACTTATTGTTGAGGAAGGTGATGCCGCACACTAAAGCCGCAAGCCAATAGCTTCTTAGAACCCATTGGGAAGGGCCATACAAGGTCGAAGCTGCTTTGTGCATGGAAATGAACATGTCATTTAACAGATCTAGAGGACAAGCCCATTCCAAAAGCTTGGAGTGTGGAACATTTGAAAAAGTATGATCAGTAAGGTAAGGTGACATAAGTAGAGCAAGTCAATGCTCAAATATCAGTAGAGAAAACCTTAGATGTGAATTTCGATGAAGTATGAATCAATTGGAAGATTACCTGTCAAGACGCGCCCTCAAGTGAGATGCACATAAATCAAAAGAGAAGATTTTGGTAGTTTAAAATCCTTTTTACATTCTAAATATTTCAAGGACTTGGGGGGTAATTAATTTGCCCATATTTAGCCAAGGGCTCAGCCTCGCCATAAACATGAGGGCTCAGCCTCGCCCTGAGCCTGAGGGCTCACTCTGATAAAGATGGCTTACCCTAAGCATGAGGGCTCTGCCTTGCGATGAGCATGAGGGATCGGCCTCACCCTGAGTGTGAGGGTTCAGCCTTGTCCTGAGTATGAGGGCTCAGCCTTGTCCTGAGCATTAGGGTTCTTGTTAATAAAGAGGGATCGCCCTGAGCATGAGGGCCCCGCCTTTGTGACACCCTCAAAATCCCGGGGTCCAGATCTAAGGTCACCAACAAATCAACAATAAAATAATATAAATCCGCTACGCATTGACCCCGCCAAACCAAAGATCGCAAACAAGTTATAGTATGAAATTAAGCAGCAGATACCAAAAGTAACCCAAACTATTTTATTACACATCAACCAATATCTCACAAACCTAAACCAAAAGTTTATATCAGTTTTACGTCTACTTTATTTTATTACAAACTTCTATCTACTAACCACTACGACAGCGAAATACCTGGGAGGCCCGAGGGGCGAGCGATCCCGAGATCCTGTGCTGGCTACTCCTGGAAGAACTGATGCGATGACTCATACTGACTATCTGGCAGAGGTAAATTGAAAGAAAGAGTGAGCCAAAGAAATGCTCAGCAAGTATATGAACAATTGAAATGTAATCAAAATATGTGATCTGTATGGAGAGTGGAATATAAAACAGTTTATTATCAAAACTGAACAGTAAAATAAAACACAATTTATTTCAACTGAAACAATGCAGTATGTCATCAAAATGAATCAACTGCTCAAAATAAAATATAATAGCAACACAGGCAATATGGATTGGAAAACAAAAATAAACACTATTACCCCCTGATCAGGTTCAAAAGCAATAGGACCCCTTTATAGCTCATCGGTACATATCTATACCCATAGATATAACAAGGATTTCAAAATATAGGTACCAAAATAGGCAAGTAATGTTAGCCTATAAGAGGATAGAATGGTTACCATATCCCCTTAAATATGCTGGACTAGTCCCACTAGCCTCTTACGCCAAAATATCACACTGCTGGACCAGGGTCTGTTACTAGCCTCTTACGCTAAAATCCAATCCAATTGAGCAACCCCAAATAAATAAAGGTATGCTTAGTTTTAAATACAGGTCATATCCCCATTATTTACTACGATAACACTAGATATGACGTGTTTATTATAATCAACTTTCAATATTCAGAGTACGAAACAAGTAACTCTGATGCACAGAATAAAACAAGAATCATAAATAGTTCTGAACAATGACTATTTATCATGATATGAATAAATGAAAACATAAACAACAGTGTTTAAGATGATCAAGGAAGAAATACTTGCCTGGTGTAAAAGCTGTCCTAGCGTGAATGGGACGACTACACACTCCTCGTCTATCTACTAGCTCACTGATAACTACAATAAAAATATTCTAATTTAGATTCTAGTGTCTAACCATGCGGTCTACTAATAACGAATTTCAATTAATAATTAATAAACACGTATTATCAGTTAGCGGGCAAGTGAACATATAAATCATATAGCAGATAAGGCTCATAAATAAAAGAGCAGTCATAGAACTAAGAATAAATTCTAAAATATTATTGGAGTCAAAGTGGATCACTATTATCTACTCTGGATAATTATGAGATCCCTAAAATATTTTATAAAATATTAATCCGAATTTGTAAATAAATAAGGAAATTGAAACTATTTTTATCACATCCGGATTATTTTTAGGGTCTCAAACAAATTGGTTTCATTTAAAACGGGTAAAGGAACTATTAAGTAAATATAAATAAATAAATCATTTATATTTCTCAAAATAATTAAATTCAATTATTTTTAATTATATTTAAATAATATTTAATTAATTAAATTAATTGATTGATTAAAATAAATCAATCAACTAATTATAATTAATTAAATTATTATCTAAATAAATTAAAATAATCAAATCAAATTGATTTTTGAAATATAAATAATTTATTTAAGTTTCAAAAACATTTTCAGGGTGTAGTGTTAGACAAACTTAAAGCCAACAACACATGACTATACACCCAGGCAATAGATATAACAACTAACTGGCAACCAAACTAGCAGTAGTATTTCCAATCACCAACAATCCGGTGACCCAGACACCACAATTTGCTGCGTACATATACAAAGAAAACATGGCAAGTCAAAGTTGTAGACTACATGAGTAAACAGGGTAGCTAGAACTACAACCTCATAACCCCAAAATCATTCCAGACACATAGCAACTAAATACTCACACAAACAAAGCCATCAGCCACCCAAGCTAACAAGGTCGGGAATTAAATGAAAGAGATGACCGGAAAATAATACTGGGACTCCAGTCATCACCAACCTGCTGCAAACTTAACAAAAAGACATGACAAAATCAAAGTTGCAGACTACAAAAGTAAACATGGTAGCTAAACATACAAACCCCTAATCCCATGGTTACAAAACGAAAACCACCAGGAAGACAACCAGAGCCTCTCTGGTGACTGCAAAACAGGAAAAAGCCGCAACCAAACTCACACCATACATATGCTAGACACAAACACAACACAGATAAAGTTCCAGGAGCAAGAAACAAGTTCAGATAGTAGTATTCCAACAAAAAACGCATCTCCATCGTCAAGAAACATTTTCCGGTGACTCAAAACAACACACAAACTCATTAAAATTTATCCCAAAATGATCCTGGCATGCAACTCGATTTAACTATAACCATGAAAGCAAGAAATAATTACAGGAGCATGGATTCTGATCAAGTCGGATAAAAATCCGGCGATTGCAACTAGTAATAAAACTCAACCAAGTAAGAACAGTAGACTCCTGGCATGATAAATGACTCATTTATGAATCTAGAAACAAGAAACAACCTTCGGAGCTCAAAGTCCGGCCAAAACAAATAAAAAGCAATCAAACTCCGGTGATACAAAACTCAAGCAAACCCCAAGAAAACTTATGTCGAACTGATGCTAGTACTCCAAGCAATACAAACATGTTAACCAGATCAATAACCAAACTGTATAACTCAAATTCCGGCCAACCAACTCATCTCCGGTCAAAACTGATTACCACATAAACAGACACAAAAATTAAACTAAAAATATAATTAACATGCTCTGGTTACCACCTATTCAATCATGTAAAGAATTTAAACAAACAATCATGTTATAGCAACTTGGAAAATTAAAACAAAGGCAGTTCATAACCAAATCACCAAACAATTATTTTTAACAAAAAAAATTGATCCTGCAAACAAATAGTATAAGCTATGAGGCTGAGGATAGTTACTCAAACTCAAAGAACAGAACCCGTAATCACCTCTGATTAGTAGGCTGATCAAGTACGCCAAGAACCCTAGAAACACTTTAACCCCAAATCACAAATTACCAAGTAGTGGTAATTACTTAAAAAAAACAAATTATTAGAAACAAAATTATTTATATTTTTGAAAGATTTTGGGACTCTAATTTGATTAAAAGATAAATTACTCCATAATTAAAATAAAAAGCCTAAAAATAATCTTTATGGGATAAAATATAAAAATAAATATTTTCAAAATAATACAATATATATGTCCAAATTCCCCAAAAATTATGAATGTTTCAAAAATAATACAATATAATCATTTTGAGGATTTTAAAATTTTCATAAAAATAAAAGTATAAAAATAAGGTCTCGAGTCTGCTGCAAGGGTTGGGTCCGATAATAACAAATAAAAATAATCTAGTTTTAACGGAACAGAAATTACAGTAAAATAGAGTAAAATATTTTGAATCTATGGTTTTTGCAATTGAATCTATGGGAAACCTTCGGAAACTGGTTTTCTTGGTCGAATACATCAATGTATAAAGCTAGGGGCTGGTTTCAATTTGATTGCGAATCAATCCTTCCAATGGGCCTTTGCATTTTTGTTACTCCAACCAAATTATACATGGGATATAATGGCAGCATACGTTCCACACTTATTATTGTATATAAAAGGGAAAATAAATTCATTCGTCCCTAAACTATTGGTGTTTTATTGTTTTAGTCCTTGAACTAAATATTCCAATATGCGGGTCCTTCAACTTTTGATTTTTCTGATTGAAGTCCTTCCGTCCAAATTTGACTTAACGGACGTTAGTCAACGCTGACGTGGCAGTTACGTGAAAATCAAAAATTCACCGATTGAATTCAAATTTTGATATGTTAATCTACGAGTAATTACAAGAACACAGGTGGTAAAAGTTTTCGATTTCGAGTTCACTAACGTATAGAAATCTGTATGGAAAAAACTTATTATTTCGTGTTCTTGAAATTAAAGTGCAAACTTCTATACGTTAGTGAACTCGAAATCGAAAACTTTTACCACCTGTGTTCTTGTAATCACTCGTAGATTAACATATCAAAATTTGAATTCAATCGGTGAATTTTTGATTTTCACGTAACTGCCACGTCAGCGTTGACTAACGTCCGTTAAGTCAAATTTGGACGGAAGGACTTCAATCAGAAAAATCAAAAGTTGAAGGACCCGCATATTGGAATATTTAGTTCAAGGACTAAAACAATAAAACACCAATAGTTTAGGGAAGAATGAATTTATTTTCCCTATATAAAAATATAAAAGTTCTAATTGTTTTCGCTATAAGTGCGAAAATATAAGCGCGAAAAGAGTGGATGGACTTGTAAAACATTACTTTTTTACATGGATTAAAAGCGTGAAAAGATAATTTAATAGATTCTTTTAACCTCCGATCAAAATAAATATATGATGTCACGTCATTTGAAATTATTTTTGAATTTGTAACATTGCTCAAAAAAGACATAGAAAGCTTGGATGATTGAATGATTAAGGGTTTAAATGTTAAATAAAGTAAATACTGATTTAGCAACAAAAAAAGTGACTCACATGATGGGTAAACTGAAATGAAGCTGAGGTATTTAACCAAGTGCCAAGTGGTGTTGTTATCTATTATTATACATATAATAAAGTAAAATACAAAATAAACTAGAAGCAGAATATATATTACTAATTATTTAAAGTAGATCCTCAAGTCTATTTAGGATCCAATTTCCAAATATTTTACCAAGACCATGAGGAAAGGTTTAAGAAAATGTATTATAAGTACGAATCTATTCCCAAGAATGCATCTAATCTAATAAGACTAATGCAAGTAGAACAAATGTTCAGATGTATCCGACTGTTCTCAAGAGCATAAAATCAGCTTAGATACATTGATACCTTATTACAGGAGATATTTCAGTGCTAAAATCTAATGTCAAATAAAGAAGTGTTTTAACATGAAATGCGGAAAAACTCCCCACGTTCCAAGGAATCGAACCTTGGTTGCTTTGGTCAATAACTATGCTCTCACTATCTCAGCTATTGCATAAAAGTGATTTCCTATATCGAACATGATGCTTTTTACTAGCAAGTATTCACAAGAATATAAACAAATAATTAATCCATACATGTTAGAAAATGAAATGTATGTATCTAATTGATTATGATTCTTTATATTATAGTTATTCATCGAAATTTATTAATCAGTACTGATGAAAATTAATTATATGTAATCGCTAATAAGCTAATTTTATGTGTCTTATCTAGTTGGAGAAGCTTTATTGTTTTTCTTCCTTTAAATTCCCAATAGTTTGATTTTGTCTTTGTTATTTCTTTCCTCAAGTGCTCGATTGCACAAAATATATGTATTCACTAGCTGAGACCTGAATATCATCCCTCGGGTTAGGAGTTAGGAGTGACTTAGGACTACATAAATACACCTGAGTTGGAAACCAGATGCTGCAGGGAATGCCAGTGAGGCGTTTAACAAGTTAATCAGCTGGTTTTAAAGAAGGAACGGAGACTGACAGAGATATTGACTTGCCATATACCTTATTAAGATTAATTTCGCTACATGTTTCGTTATCTTCTTAATTATGAATCGCATTCTCTGCAATAAGGGTAATGGAAATATCGTAACAGAAAATAAAGACTTGTGCATATTTGTGTGCCCAAAGCCTTTAAGTAGAGCCTGCAGTCGGCCAATAACCAAGTGACTTCATATTTGGCATTAGCAAATGCTCTGTATCAGGCCACATGCAGTAGAAAATCTAGGAGTTCTACTAACTGCTGTTTAGTAGGAATTAGCAATTACTCTGTATCTAACTAGGTTTAGACTAGATGAGATTTGATAATATTGAGATTGAGCTGAGAACTGATGGCGAATTAAAATATTAGATTCTTGAGGCAAGATTATATTGATTTCTTTAAGCATTCCATTAGACAAAGCATTTGTAACATCTAACTAGTACAGTTTGCAACCTTAACCGCTGCAATGAACAAGAGTAATTTCAATGTAGCAATCTTTTTGCAACAGATGCAAAGCTTTGAAAATAATGCTAGCTTTCACTTCGAGTGAATCCTTTGCTAGTAGTCAAGCCCTTGAGCTTTTTTGTTCAGGCATAGCTTTATGTTTGAATGCTAATCAGTTTGGATCCCAAAATCTGGTTATTGAGAAGCCCGTCCATAAGATATATATCGGTTCGATGATGTTGGGGGCCCCATCTCTTTTGTGAGACCTCTAACCAGTGTTATACAAGATGGGAATTGAAATTAGTCGATGAAATATCTTACAGTAATTAATCGCGTAATCAATGATTAATCCGATTATTTAATTAGAGGCAATTTAATTTAATAAATAAAAATATATAATTAAACTTAATATTTATAATCTAAGAGGCTGGGGACTCCCCAGTCTTCTCCTACTCGAGCTCAAACTAGAAGATTCCTTCCAAAACTCCGCCTCCTCCCTAATGTGAAGGGGAGTCTTCTCATTATCGAGAATACCATCGATTTGCTCTCCGTTATACTCACCCAATGACTCAGAGGATCCCTGGATAACGGTAGAGACACGAGGACATGAAAATTCAGCTGCCTCGAATAAACTAGGATGCTTCGCCAAGACTATACGGTAAATCGGGAACAAGGTCGAACCTTGTCGACCTGGATGCCGCAAGGACCAAATGTTGACCTCAATCGAGGTAAAAAAATATTCCAGAAAATTAGATAAAATTCAAGTTTAATGATACCTTGACCCTTAAAGTATATGTCAGTGTCCTATCGAGTCCCGAAATTTCAACTCATTCCATTTAATCCATAAAATATGGGTTAAATACCTTTTAGCCCTTGTACCGGTATTTAAGTCTAAAACGCTATATATCAGAGGGGCAAAAAAGACAATTCACCCTCCAATATATACCTTTTAGCCCTTAAAGTTTATTACTATGTACCTTTTAACCCTTAAAGTTTATTGCTGTGTACCTTTTTCCCAGCCGATTTTTACCGTTTTAGACAAAAATAACGGTACAAGGGATAAAGGTATTTAACCCGTAATTTAAGGGCTAAATGGAATGGTTTAAAATTTCAGGGCTCGATGGGTACATTGACATATACTTTAAGGGTCAAAAGATCATTAAGCAAAAAAATCATAAAAAGGGAAAATATTCCAAAAAATTACGAAATATTGAAAATTTGCTAAATATTCCAAAAATATTCTAGACCATATAATGCTTTAAGAAGTTTGTATACAAAATTTTGCATCTTTGGATCTTCAAAGGTTGGTGGTTGTTCAACATAAACTTCTCCTTCTAGTTCTCCATTTAGGGAAGCACTTTTAACATCCATTTGAAATACTTTGAAATTGTTGAATGCAGTAAAAGCCAAGAAAATTCTTATGGCTTCAAGTCTGGCAACATGTGCAAATGTTTCATCATAATCAATTACTTCATGTTGATAGTAACTTTTTCCTACCAGCCTTGCTTTGTTTCTGGTGATAACTCCATTGTCATACATCTTGTTTCTGAAGACCTACTTAATACCAATTATAGACTTGTTCTTTGGTCTAGCTACCAATTCTCATCAACATCTTCTGTCAAACTGGTTGACTTCTTCTTGCATAGCATTTATCCAATCTGGATCAAATAGTGCTTCATCTAGAGTCTTAGGCTCAACTTGAGATAGGAAACATGAGTGCATGCATGTATTTGTCACATTTCTTCTTGTCTTGACTCGTGTTCCTGGATCACGAATAATTAAATCATTTGTGTGATCCCTGTTCCACTTTGTTTCTCTAAGTGAATCACTAGAATCTTCTGTACTTTGTTGATTGACAGCATCTCTTGCTCTTGTACTATTGATAGCATCAATTTCTTCAAGTCCACTATCCATGAAAACATTCTCAAAGAAATCTGTTGTTTAAGCAATTCTTTCATTCTCTACAGATTGATTAGGAACCTTAGTTGGACCAGAAATTGTGTGTTCAACACTTGGTGATTCTTCATCATCAACATCTTCCAAATAGCCTTGATTCTCAAACGCTAAGGACTCTGATTCTTGACTTCCTTCAACACCAGGAAACTTGGTTTCATCAAAGGTGACATTTACACTTTCATCCACAACCTTGTGATCAATGATATAGACTTTATATGTTTTTCTTTCAATTCCATAGCCCATGAATATTCATTCATATGTTTTAGTATCAAACTTCCATATGACCTCAGTTAAGTCTTTCATGATATAACATTTGCTTCCAAACACATGAAAGTACTTAACAGTATTTTTTTTCCTGTCAACAACTCATAGGGTGTTTTTCCAAAAGCCTTGTTAATTACAGTCATGTTTTGAGTATAACTAACTGTATTAATAGCTTCACCCCAGAAATAAGTAAGAAGTTTTGCTTCACTCAACATGGTTCTTACAGCCTCAATGAGAGTTCTGTTTTTCCTTTCCACAACATCATTTATTGAGGTGTCCTTGGTGCAGAGAATTGTTGAGTAATGTCATTGTCTTTACAGAAATCATTCATGATACTATTTTTAAATTCAGTACCATTGTCACTTCTCAAGGTTTGGACTTTGAACTTGGGATTCTTATTAAGGACTCTTACTAGATCAATAATTTTTTGTGCAGCTTCATCCTTGGTTGACAGGAACCTCACCCAAGTGTATCTTGAAAAATCATCAACCATCACAAGGACATATCTTTTCTTTGTCAGTGACTGCACATTCACAGGACCAAATAAGTCCAAATGAATAAATTAAAAAGTTTCATTTATTGAACCACTAGGAGTACTTTTGTGAGTAGCTCTCCTTAGTTTCCCTTCTTGACAATCCTCATACAATCCTTCTTGATAGAATTCAAGTTGAGAAAGGCCTTTCACCAATTCTCTCTTCATCAGATAATTCATAGCTTTGAAATTCAAGTGAGAGAGCTTCTTTTGCCACAACCAACTCTCAGAAGATGTAGTTTTGCTGTAGAAATAGTAGATTTTGTCTTTTCTTACTGAATCAAGGTCAGAAATGAATATGCTTCATTTCCTTACTCCTTGAAGAGGTTATCCTCCTGTCTTTTTGTTGACAATTGAGCATTTGTCTTGATCAAATTCAACTTTGAAACCCTTTTTACAAAATTGAGTAACACTCAATAATAGTGCTTCAATCTATTCACTTGAGTAATTTTATCAATCTTCAAGTTATTAACTTCCAATATGTCATATCCCATTGTGAAACCAATGCTATTGTCACCAAAAATTACATAAGGGCCAAATATTTCCTTGAATTGTGATAACAGGACTTTATCACCTGTCATGTGTCATGAGCATCCACTATCAATGATTTACATGATTCTTTTATTTTTCATGTTGCCCTACAAAGCAAGATTTTCAAGTTACTTTGGGTACCCAATTTGTATTGGGTCCATCTGACTTAGCTAAATCATAGTTTAAGATAGAATCAATTGGTTTGCTTTCATTAGCTTTGAGTATGACTCATATGGCCACCCATTTATATTTGATCATTGGTTTTGGATTCTTGTTCTTGGGTGGCTTGCCCATCCTAACTTTAAGAGGACTTGAAGTCTTTGTCTTTTCAGTTTTGACAGAATTATGCAAGCATACATTGTTAGAAGCAATAGGCATGTTAAAGCAGATGCTCAGCATATTTAACTTATATGGCATGCAGTCAATATTTTCACAATGAGATACATGTCTGTCAATCAAGGGAGTATTATGCAAATTTCCATTAACAGATGTAGCATATTTCACTTCAGACTTACTCTTGGTACAAGCATGAGTTAAATGACTAGAAAACTCACATGACTAGAAGACTCACAGTTGTTACACAATTTTCTACCAGCATTAGGAATGTAACCATAATCATTCTTCTTATTTATTCCTAACTTCCCATTTATGTTCTTATTGGTCTTCATGACAGTAGGTTTAGAAGTTATTGTCTTACTAGTGTTGACAGTAAATTTAGATGGAACTGACTTAACAGTATGATCTGATCTTACTATCTTGACAACAGCTTCTGAACTTACTGTCTTGCTAGTATTGACAGCATCTTCTAGACCCCGAGTACTGTCAAGGGTAATGTTAGGGATTGTGGTACCATCAATGTAATCAACTAATATTTACTTAGATTAATTAATAATTAACTAAGTAAAACATATTGTCATATATAGTTTGACATTATGTTTAAAATGTCACTTGTAATAAGATGCTCAAATAGTCAAGTAGGTGACAGTAAGTATCAATAGTTACTGTCATGTGTAAATGAAATAAATGATCCATGAAATAGAAGTTCACAAAGTGTTCATGAACAACATAGATCAAATCTTTGACAGTAACATTCTACATCCTGGAGCCTACGACAGCACATTCAAGTGACAGCAACTTTTGGAACAGACGACAACAACTATTCCTTGACAGTAAACTTGGCGGAGAATGAACACTCTATGACAGCAAGTTTCACTGACAGCAACTATCCCTTTACAGTAAACTTGGCGGAGATTGAAGAATCAAGACAACAAGTTTTCTGACAGTAGCTTTGGCGGGGAGAGTTGACAGCATGTTTGGCGGGATGATCGACAGCATGTTTGGCGGAATAGTTGACAGTACCTTTGGACGACAACATGTTTTAGAAGACTGGTGAGCCTGATAGTAAAGTGTGCGGTAACAAAGATGTTGTCACCAAAGTGAAGCTAAAGGTTGACAGTAACTTTCAGTGAAGCTGATAGTCTGTTTCAAGTAGCAGACTAGGTAAAGTCAATTCACAGATTGATCTTGACATTTCTACCTAGTCTGTCAAGTCTACAATCACAATTTGAGAAAAAGCAGGCATAAAGGTGAAGCGTGCTCATGGTGTCAAGAATGTCAAATCCTCACAGAGTACCTTTATCTACATTTGGAATGAAGACAAGACTTGAGGAAAAAAAGTGAGATTACTATTTCGAGTATTGTTCAGGAAACAAGGAAAAGTGTACTTGTAAGTGATATATGTGTTTTAGTTTAAATACACTCATCTCACAAATACTTTCCCTAACACACATACAACTGATCTTAACTTTTTTTCAAGCATAGAAACACTAGCAGTCTCTTGTTATTGTGTCTATTGAAGCTGGAAATATTTTCCAGTCAGTTGTAGCAACAAAAATTAATAAAATTAATTTTTGAAGTAAAACACCGTGTGTCTTTAGTTTGCTTGTTGTTTGTCTTGTAACTTAATATCATTGCTCTTGTTTGTTGTTAGCAAAAAGTGATAAATTTATTAATTTGCATTCACCCCCCCTTCTGCAACACTCATTCTGTTTAACAACAAAACTAACTGTCTTGGGGATTTTGACAATATCTTTTGACCTCCGAGTTTTTATGACAGTATCATTGTCCTCATCATCTAGAATTTGTTTAATAATTAGAGATTCCTCATCAAATTCAAACTCGGCCTTTTTAAACATGGGATTCTTGACTTTTCAAAGTATAGAAGGTCTGACAATAGGTTTGTCAAAAGTAGTGTCTTCATCTACCACATGTTTCTTACCATTTTTCTTCTCATAATTAAAACCTATACCTACCTTTTGATTTTCAGTATGGTCAACATGGTATGATTTTAATAGTGAAGGAGAATTTTTATAGGCTTTAATTTTAAGCTCATTTTCAGTAATCTATTTTCTGAGAAATTCCTCAATCTGAGAAACAAAAAGTACCTTATTCTTAAGAATCTCATTTTCTTGTTGTAAGGACCCAAAAGCATTTTGTCTAAGCTATATTTATTCATTCTTGCATTTTAATGATTCATTAGCACTAGTTAGTTTGACAATCTCTTCATTAGCAGCTAACATGCTTGTATGAAAATTAAAGATTTCAGAACTTAAACTTTCAACAATTTTCTTGTACTAGGATGCAGTCATATCAACAGTAGTAAGAAAAGGTACATGTCCTGATGAAGGAGGTGACTTTTCTCCAGAGTTTGCCATTAGAGCTAGGTTCTCATACTCTTCCTCCTCTTCATCATCAGATTCCTCCCAGCATTTGCCTTCAGCTACAAATGCCCTAACTTATTGCTTCTTGAGCAAGGCATTACACTTTATCATGAGTTCTTCATAGTCATTGTCATTTCTTTTCACTTGCTTTGGCTTTTTGCATTCAGTTGTAAAATGCCCCATTTCATTACAGTTGTATCATCTTATCTTTGATCTATCCACCATACCTATCTTGTATCGACCTTTGCTACTTCCTTCAAGTTTTGAAGTGTTTCCTTTATTGAACTTGGAGCTTTGGGTTTGAAAGATCTGTTCTTCTTGAATCTCAGGTTTGAGAAATTCCTTGCCATGTAGGCCATGGTTTTGTTTTCCATGTTGTCGAGTTCCTCTAGGGTGTAGAACTCATCTTCATCACCATCCTTAAGTTCAAGAGTAGCACTTTCACCTTCATCAGTAACCTCGTCAATTTTGATTTGTTATTGATGTTGAGACTCTTGAAACTGCAACATTTTTTGATCCATAGTCACTAGAGCATTTGAGGTGTTGGTCATCTTCCCTCATTGGCCAGACTGAATAGTTCTCTTTTATAACAGCTCTGGCTCATAGGTTTTGAGAATGCCATATAAAGTTTCAAGAAAAACTTTTGATATATCACTTCCTTCTTTTATGGTAGTAACCTTGTGCTCTCGATGGTCAAGAAGTGTCAACATAAATTTCATGTTTACTTCCTTCTTGTCATAAAACTTTCCATGCAGCTGCAAGTCATTTAACAATCTGTTGAACCTCTCAAACATCTCAGTCAACCTTTCATTTGACTTGGCATAAAAGCCTCATATTGAGACACTAGGATTTGTCTTTGATTGTCTTTTACCTATTCTGTTCCTTCACACAGTATCTCAATGGTTTCCCATATTTGTTTGGCACTTGTGTTTTTGACAATGTTGTTGTACATAACATTATAAAGTGCAACAATAATTATGAACTGTAAACATTCATCCAAATATATTTTTTCTTTTTTAGTATCATTATATTCTGAAACCTTTTTAGGAACCCAGTGGACAGGTATTGTCTCACCTTCCACTGTGGTTTCGGGTACATATGATTAAGGGATAAAAGGACAATTTTTCAAAATATCAGGATAAAGTGGGTTGGTTGTTTTTATGAACAACATCATTTTTATTTTCCCGAAATTGTAATGTTATTTATCAAAGGTAGGTATTTTTATACTGCTTACTTTTTGTGCACCCATCTTGAATCTTTTCAGGTTAGATATGTTAAACCTACCACTCTAGTACCAGTTGTTAGATAAGATAAGTGTTGCAGAAGGGGGGTTGAATGTAACTTGATTAATTATGAAAGTTTTTTTTACTAACAAACAAGATTTTTAATTAACAAGTTATATGAAACAACCAAGCAAAGCAGATAGGATGAGATAGTGTTTAAACTTCAAAAATTATTTTTATTAATTTTTGTTTTGCTACAACTTTCTAGAAAATAATTCCAGATTCGATAGATACAATAACAATGAGTTTGCTAATGTTTCTATACTTGAGAAATTCTAACTCAGTTGCATTTTTAGAAAGTACTTGTAAGATATGTGTATTTATACTGAAATACATATCTCACTTACAAGTGTAATTTCCCTTATTCCTAGAACAAAGCTTGAAATAGAAATTTTACTTTTTCTATTCAAATTTGTCTTAATTCCATTTGTAGATAAAGAAGCTCTGAGATATACAGAAATCTTTTACTCTTTGAGCATGTTTTAACTTTTGCTTGTATTCTCCCAAGTTGCAGTAGTAGACTTGACAGACTAGATAGTAATGTCAAAATCATTCCTTGTATTTTCACTATCTAATCTGCTACCTGAAACAGACTGTCAGCTTCACTAAAAGTGTACTGTCAACTTTTAGCTCCTATATGGTGACAGTATCTTTGGCTCCGCATACTTTGTTGTCAAGATAGATAATCCATGAAACATATTGTCTCCAAAGCTGTTGATAACTATACCTGTTAATGTTGCTGTCAACTACTCCGCCAAAGTTGTTGTTAGTAAGTAAAACTTGTTGTCTTCAATTATTCATTCTTCGCCAAGTTTATTGTCAATGGAATAGTTGCTATCAGTAATACTTGTTGTCTTCAAATCTTCATTCTCCGCCAAGTTTACCGTCAATGGAATAGTTGTTGTCGTCTGTTTTAATTGTGTTGTCACTTGTAATGTATTGTTATAGGCTTGAGTACTTGAATTTCTGTTATCTGAGTTTTGAATCATGTTATGCATGAACACTTAGTGAACTTCTACTACATGACTCATATTTATTCTTTTATACAAGATAGTAACTATCAAATGTACTGTCACCTAACTATTACTTGCTAAATGTATTGTCTACAAGTGCTACTACCTATAATGTCAATATACATATGACAATATCTTTTACTTAGTCTGTTAATCTTAATATACATATGACAGTATGTTTTAATTAGCATATTAATCTTAAACTAAATATATTAGTTGATTATACCACAATCCCTAACAAGAGGAAACCTAGTATGGATAATAATGGAGATAATATTTATAAAAAAGCCTTAATTTTAAATTTAATAATTTACTATAAACTCAAATACTAAACATGCTTATCAATAAAATATATATTATCAAAATTTAATAAATATTTTTAAAAATAAAAATAATGAAAATACTTATATAATAAAGCTCGTAGACATAATAACTAACATAAACTAGAAAGATACTGTCAAGAAAAAGACTACAAAGATTATCACCCAGTTTTCGTAAGCCCATACAAACAAAATTGTTGTCAAGAAACTTATAGGTGGTTGTTCAGATACATTAGCAATAAGAAAATTTGTTGCAATTGGAATTTGGAGGTTAAGCTAATGAAAGCGATTCTCTGTAAGCTAAATTAATGATACTTATAGGTGGTCGTTCAGATACATTAGCTCCATTTAATTGGCAATGATTCTCGGAGGATTTATTATCGTCGTTAGCTCTGGTGCAGCAAGTTTAAGCTCTAGATCTGGAGTTGCAGTTGTAAAGTTCGTCTTTGAATTTTCTGAACCATGTGACCAAATGGATATGGAATGATGATGGGATACTGCAGGTGGAGAGTAGTTGGTTTCTTGGTCACTGGTTTCAAAATGATGTTGTTTTTCAGATAAATTGAGGCCAACTGGAGGCAGATTGTTATTTTCATGTACTTGGTCAAATGAGCTTGATGTACCAAAATAATCATCTGCTGCTAAACAACTTTGCTTGCGATTAATTGAACAATTACCCTGTCGTCGCAAGCAATGAGAAATCATATTAGTTGACAAGTTTAATGTCCCGAGAATCAGGATATAAAACTGCATTGTAATACAAGAATAAACATTATTACTCGGAAGAGTTCAATCAAATACTTGACATTTAGACAAACTCGTCTTTTCTGTTAGTCAAGACTCATGTACACATCCAAATGCGACTAAAAGACAGCAAATCAGATGAAACTCTCGTATCTAAAAGTGAGTTTCGTATAAGTACCATGTCAAAGAGGCTAGAGCGACGATTTTTCTTGACAAGAGTAGCATGTCTGAGAGAGTATTTTTGGGCGTGACTTGCAACTTGGGTTGGAGTTCTTGTGATAACAAAGTTCCTTGATATTCCTCTCCAGTCACCCTTTCCTAGTTTTTGTAGTCCAATGAGAAATGCCTCATGTTCTTCTGCTGTCCATGGAACTCCTTCAAATAAACACAAGATAGTATAAATAAAGAGAAGGCCGAGAAATCATGAACAAATTAAGCAGAAAACACAAAGACAACTATACACATTTCTGGGATGTACCTTTCTTCCTTTCCCGGGCTCGAGCCAAAAGGCCATCAGAGAGATACCTGATACAAGTTTTATCGGAAATTTCATTGATGGAAACTAGTGATGATGAAGATGATGGTGAAGTGGGTGATGATATTACACACTCCATGCTAAAACTTTTCTTCATGTCAAAAGTTTGAGATATTGCAGATGAAGAAGAACAAGCAGAAGACAAATCCACAAGTTGCACCCCAAAGAGCCTAAGTCCAATAGTACTAGTAGTAGAAACATTAATATTTCCCATATAGGTTGTACAAGTTCTTGAATTATGGCCTATTTTCCCACAACGTGAGCACATTCTTCCCATTTTCAAAAACACACTCAAAATGTATAAGCATCAAAAAGAGAGATAGAGAGAGGGAAAATTATTGTTGAATGAAAACATGATGATAGTGTAAGGTGAGGGATAAATTTATGAAAATGGACTCACACCAGGAACGGAGATGATTGGATAAAAATTCTTGGATATTTTTCGAGCTTGGTTTCTCACCTTTAAGTGCATCTCCGCCTCCATTTGGTGTGAAAATTACATTAAAATAATATAAAATTTACACTTTGCAAAATTCATTTCAATTTATCTACACTAAATTTTATATTAAAATAATATTTCTTATAATATAATGATCATTTTATTACTAAAGTATAAAAATAATAAAATTTTACAATAATAAAAATAATAAATATATTTTAATTAAAATAGTATAAGAGTAATGTTGTGATTTATAAAAATTCTAAAAATTATATTAAATTTTAGTGTTACATTAAATTTGATATAATTTTTTATGTGATTGTGATATTAAAATGGCGTAATTTTTAAAATCTGGTTAGAAATTTTTTATATTAAAATGGTGTAAAGATATAAATATAAAGTTAGTATGGGTGTGTACGTGTGTGTACAAATATATCAACACATTGTAAATTTGAAGTCACCTTCACACAATTGGATAACTCAAGTATTCTCTATCGTGTCACGACTTTGCTCACCCGAGAATGTTCTTATTAATAAATAAAAAGTCATTTGGTTTTGGTAGCAAACAGTTGTAAATATGGAATTTGTGAATACAAGTACTCTCCCACCTATGGCGTTTGACATTTTGCAAAATGTTTTGACCATCAAATTTTTATTTTTGAACTTTTTAATAAAAATAAAGGTTTTTTATTTTAATTTGCAGAAGGAAAATTAAAATAATATTAATAAATACTTTCTTTGTTTTTTTATTTGACATTTGATTTTCGGTACACTTTTAGAAGTTTTGACCGCATAATTAAAATTATTATTTTTTCTAAATAAAAGTATATAATCAAAACTTTAATTTATAAAAAAATTAATCAAAAATAATAATTTTTACTATACAATGAAAACATCTCAATATAATTGCCAAAAGTCAAAACAATAAAGGGAAAAACAGAGAGTATAAGATTTTCTTTTGATGCATTTAATTTGACAGATGATCAAGTAAAGTTCCTTATGACATGGGTCAAACTCTTCCGAAAATCAAATACTCTTTTCATCTCAAAATGATTGTTCTATTTTGATTTTTGATAATCAAATCGACTATTTTTTGACCAAATATTACACATAATATATAATTTAAAAAAATTTAAAAATTTATATCATTAAAAATATATTTAATCAACTTTAAAATATATTTTTCAGTTTTTGAAAAATGTTAAAAAATAATTTTAATTTACGATCAAAGTTGGATCAATTTAACAACGAAAAAGTTAAACAAGACATTTATTATGAGATGGAAAACCCGGGACGATGAGGATAAACTTATTATCACTTTAATTATCTAATCGAATCTCTTAGTTGTTAACGACCATCTGATTCTAGTAACAAGTGCCAAATCCAATTTAGTAGTGATTTTTATGGAACTTTTTCCTAATATTGTAATTATGCTTTATTAAGAATATAAATTTAAACACATCCCTGTATGCGCATTAGTCATTAAAATTATATTTCAAATCAAAATAAGGTAGTATTTAAATGGAAACTTTAACAAATTCGAAGTAAAAAAATTAATTGACAATGAGGTAGTATTTTGATGGAGTTTACAACGAGATAAGATTTCAAAGAGGGTTGCGCTTGGTTACTTGCCTATCTTCCTCATTGAATGCAGCTTAACTGGACAGAACTGTGTATATTCACTTCATACTCTTGCATGTATTAGTAAAGATTTGTTCTTAACAGATTCATACTCATGGCAGAAATGCAAGAGCAGATATCACCTCAATAGCAAAGTGTTACAATATAGTTTCTTAGAACATATAGCTACTTTTTGTATAAAAGTGTAACAAATTTAGCTAATAAAATGAATAGAATTACATGAAATTACATTTCAAAGATCCGAGCCACATGAAAATAATTCAACCTTAAGATAATTTCGCCCATTATTGTATGGTGCTCGACAGTTGAACTGGCGTCCATCTTTAAGAATTGGCGTCCATCTCTTAAGATACAACGGATCAAAAAGTAATTTTGGTCCTAAAGCTTGCCTCCGGATGAAACGAACAAGAGAATATAGTTCAATCTCATAGAAAAGAACCTAGATCTCTAGACAAAAAACTTCAAATATTTGCAGAAAACATGTAGGATTCTTCATGTCCTTTTAACAATTATCCATGACCTCCTTTCATAGGAGGAAACCGTTGTAAGTTACGTAAATACTTTAATTTTGAATCTAAAATTTCTATTAGTAGTATCATATTATAATATGTAAGCAACTTGTACAGTTGCTTACACTTTAACTAAATCCTGGGAGGTTCCGGCTTTCAACTTTGATCTTGTTTCTACAAAAGATTGACAGCATTTTTCCCACAGCTCTCGCCTGGTCATCCAATATATGTACAATTTGATTCCATCTTCCTACTGTAGTCTACATAAAATTGTCTCTTTCCAGTATCCGGAGCACCTACAAAAGTAAATTGTACAGATGAGACAAGGAAACAATCAAAATTTAGAGTTGTATTGCAAGCTTGAAACAAAGTTTAGTGCATGCCTTCTCACAAGTGTAATGGAATTAATAATACGGATTAAGAATGATGGTCTTGCTACTTGGTAATAACTACCTTAAATAGTTAAATACAGGAGTGCGGAAGTGAAACAAACTTTAATTCAGAGTTTTTTATACCTCTTATTATCAACTTACAAGGCATAAATTGAGAAAGGAAAAGTACAACAGTCTATTTGTACAATTGCAAAATATAATGGACAAGGTGAAGAATCTTCAGAACAGAAAAACCAATATTTCATTGGAAAAAGACATGTACAGGCTCTGTTCAATTTCTCATAATGATTTGTTGTTTTCAGAACAGCACTATAAAAGATGAGTGTAATGCCTACCTGAGACATGCAAGGCCTGGAATGAGCATCCTGTCGAATGCACAAGGAAGCACAATGTAACATGGAAAGTAATTCTTGCTCAGCGTAGCAGTTTCTGATTTGTGGATCAATCATTTCTGCAACGGCATTTTTAGCCAACAAAGGACGTGCCTGCTCAAAATAAGCTAGAAATTATTAACGGAAATTAATTTTACTTTCACTATTCAATTACGGAGTGAAATACCCTTAATAATTCAACCCTACTTTTTTTATGGAAGATTCAACCTCATTTTCTAATCCTTAACAAAAGTGACATGCACGTTCTAGAATATCATTATTTCATTATAATTGAAGAGGGTCTGGCGAAAATAATAGCATTAGTTAATCAGAAACTCAGCAGTTTGCTATAACCCCAAAAAACGGAAAGGGTACTCTTAAATGAGCGGCCATGCTTTACTATATATCAAAACACTTACCCTTGAGTATATGCCTTTAATCATTGTTGCTCTTCTCATGACATAGAATTGCTCTTTAATTTGGAATGCGTTCACTCAAAATAACTTCACTTGAAATGATGCTCTTTATATTCAGTTATAATACTAAAGATTTATCAAATCAGATAATACAATTCAATGAGACTTATGTCAGAAGTTTACTTGTCTTTTCCAGTAGCATGAAAACCATAGTTCTACTTAAGTTGTATTTAAAAATCAAGCGCCAATTTTACTACCAATTTCCAAATGAAAACTTTTGCAGATAAAGAAATATATAAGAGCTCTATAATCTATACCCATTCTGTAAGAGACTGTTGGCCCTTGGGCCGGTTGAGATCGATAGCCTTTCGTCCAGTAATAAGTTCCACCAATACAACCCCAAAAGAGTATACATCAGCCTTTTCAGTAACTTCGCCAGTTTGAGCATATTCTGGTGCCAAATACCTAAAAGAGGATATCAGTTAGTATTTTGTAGAGATAGGTGAAAGAAAGTGTCAAATGTGTTTACCCAAATGTTCCAATTACTCTTGTTTCCACGCCTGTGTCTCTTTCTGGCTGCCACTTTGCTAGTCCAAAATCGCCAACCTGTAATGCAAATAAATCAAACTATTATAACGAGGTAAAAATCATCTGATGATAATATTTGATTAATACAGATCAGAGAGCATACATTGCATGTACTTCCAATAGAAATGTCAGGTAGTTGGATGTTGGTACATAAAATATATGACCAATACCGTAAAACTCTTGTGATTGTGTTATACAAATGGAGAATCGCTTCAGTAATATATATAAAGAAAGACAAAAGGCAGTAAACAACATTTAGCTAATAACATGTTATTACATGAGATTTATTTTAGTCAACAGCATATCAATTTTATGACAGGTTATCAAGTGTCAAATTACAACATTTGAAAAAGAAGCACGAAAACTGATTTTCATCATGGCAGTTGAATTGAAGAGCTTATTTCCAATTAATAGAAAAAATCATTTGAACATCTTTTAAATAATATGAGAAATAGATGTGACCAAGGTCCGAGAACAGATAAGAAAAGGAATACAAAATTAATGCATACCAATGGTTCAAAGTCATGAGTCAGGAGAATATTGTTTGGTCGCATATCACGATGGACAATACAGCCAACCCTACATTCTTCATGAAGATACCTCAATCCTCGGGCAGCACCAACTGCAATTTTCTGCCGTGCAGACCATTCTAAAGCATCTTGAGTCCGACCTACAGTTTCAGTATCAATCAGAGGTTAATCAGCAAATAAGTTAAAGCATCGCTAGTTCTGTTTAACAGAAAGAAATTATATATGTTCCCGAAGGATATACGGAGTATTATATATTGTTTAAAAATCTTAAGTAATGGCATTGTTTGACACTTTGACTTTTAGTTCTATAATGGCAAGTAAATGAAATTTCACAGAAAGAAAAATGAAAAAGCAGTCCGATACTTAACCACAATAGATAAAATATAAGTAGGAGGAAGACCTCAACCTAATGACTCAGCTCATAAGGCTGATTCTAGTTAACAACCAATTAAGAATAAGCGGGCTAAGCTAGTCACACTAGTAATACCTATCTAAGCCTAAAATTCAATTTCACAATTGTAAAAAGAAGCCTAAGATTCAATTTCATTAATGGGTATGGTTCAAGTTTGCTGTATGATGAAATGCATCCTGTAAGTGAAAGAAATGCACATACCATAAAGATGATGATCTAAAGACCCATTGCAAATATATTCATATACTAGCAATCTTCTATCATCATCTACACAAAATCCAATCAGAAGTACAACATTACGATGTTGTGCACAGCTTAGTACTTTCACTTCTGCACAAAATTCCTGGTCACCCTGAGAACTAGCTGTTTTATGCTGTTTGATTGCAACCACCTGTCCATCTGATAAGACGCCTCTGTATACTGAACCAAACCCACCTTCAGCTAAGAAATTGGACTCAGAGAATCCATCGGTGGCATACTGAAGCTCCGCATAGGTAAACCACTGGGGAGGTTTTCCAATTACAGGTGCTTTGTGCTGACATATTGAACAGAGTGGAGGAGGTTCGGCAAGTGCTTTTCTTGTAAATGATATGGTTTCTCTTAAATTGTTATTGCGGTATTGATTATGCCTGTCTGACAACACATTCAATTCATGGTTTTTGTTGAGGCCAGCAAATTTTCCCCACAAGGCTGCAGATATTGAACTTGCAGCCTTACCATCAGATATTTGTGAATTTTCTGCAATATACTTTAGCAATTCACCAGAGGAACTGAAAACTTCTTGTGTCCAAGGTTGGAAATACGTACTTGTTGAAGGGGAATTTAGCTTTTCATTTTCAGTTTCAGAGTCTGACTCATCACGGCTATCATGTCCTTCAGCAAATGAGTAACTGTCTTTCTTTCGATCCCAATTCATATCAGATATTATGAATGGAGGACTGCTTAGATCTAAGCTTGACAATGAAGATGTTCCAGCATCAGTCATTGAAAAAGATGACTGTTCTGGACTGCTTGATGGAGTTACATTCGGCACCCTAGTTGCGTTCCAAATGCTACATTCATTACCCAGATAATCTGTGCATGAATCTGACCCAGACGGCTCCTTACTTTCCACCTTCAATAATCCAACCAAATTTAAACGAAGCACCTTTGGCCGAGACCTTTTTATTACCACAAGATTGCATTCAAGTAGTTCCTTGCAAAATTTAGCCTCTTTTTTAAGTTTTCTGTTAGAGAAATAGGTGCAATTATTAATGTAATGTTGAGATGCTGCAGATACTAATTGATGAAGCAAGATGTAACAGAAAAGTAAGGGGAACCAGATGTGTTTTTTTGCTAAATATTAAACAGGTAGAAATGTAGAATATATTCATTATAACAAGGTGACTTTTGTGAAATAACATAAACGCCACCGCATTCCGTTTAAACTAAAAACTCGATTAATACAAATGTATTACCTATCCAATACAACCCAGTGTGTTGGAGCTTTCCTGGCTTCAGCTGCTACTACCCCACTTGGAGAGCCACAGATAACTTTGACCTTCATATTTATCTGTTAAGAAGTATTATTTTCAAGTTTAGTAGCAGAAGCCGAACATGTCAAGATTGATATATAAAGTTGAAAGCCTCTACCTTATCTGTATCATAAACATCATGGAGTTGAAGCATCATCTCAGAGCACGAGACTGATATATCATCTTTCTGATCTGTCGTTCCTGAGAGAGACTTCCAGGGACTCCCTGCACAATCACTACCAAATCTTCCAAGACCCCATAACTTCCTACCTACAGACACAACATGCTTTAGATGTCAAGGCATTAACTAGATGTGAAGTGAAGAAAGTAAGGCTTAGTACAGACACTAATGTTAAATAGTCATCTTGACTCTTGAGACCTACAGAAATCATTACCCTGCTACATTGGACCGAGTAAAGTGGAGAATAACTTCAGCACATTCATAATAAGAATTAAAAAAAATCATATCACACAGAGTCACAATTGCTGAGGACTGGTCGAAGAATGTATACCATGTATCCATATTGTTCATTTTTAACAAGCACAGGTAAAATTTTATTTTAATTTGAAATGTAACCAAATGTCAAAATTGTTTGCAGAAATCAATCATTCACTGGATGAATGTATACAAAATTTTGTAAACACTTGCAGACAAGCACAATATAATCATGAACTGATCTAATGAAAATATTTGTATTCATCGTGAATGAGGCAAATTTTTGCACAAATATATTCAGATTATAATATTGTTCTAATTTGACATAATTAAGCACACTCAATACCATATAAAGCAAACACAACATGTAGTTCATGGCCAAAGCATAAGAGCATTTACAGCTAACACTTAAGATTTTTATTGGAACGACAATGCCATCAACAACATCAGCCTTTCAATGTAATATTAGAGCTCCTGAGCAAGCCATAAGCATTGCTGTCAGCGAATTGGGAGCAAGACTACATTAAAAATATATTTGTGTGGTTTGTGTGTCTACAACAAACAGAAATTTATATATTGGCAGAAAGTTTACTTGAGCTCTGGACAGGGATGACTACTAGCAGCTTCACACAATCCCCTGGATGAACAATATGAGTCATAGCCCAGACCAAAGAAATTCTCGAAATCTCTCTACTTGCTTTGACAGCAACAAGCACAACTCTTTCCATTACATCCAAACCCCTCTCTTTAGCACTCTTCTCCCCCAAACTCATTACAAAATCAGCAAAAACAGCAAACACCTTACCAACCAATTTGCTTCAACTCTTGAACCCCTTAAAGACTATCCAACAGCAACAAAACCAAACAAACAGTTCAGAAAGTTAACAATATGTAATCTTTACATAAAACCCTTAAAAGTGACCCAACTGCTCAAAACATGCAAGTAACTGAAAGTAATCTTCACAAACAGTATTCATATTCAATGTATGACTAAACAGATGAAGATTCAGTTATGATAAAACTTAAAAGGGGGTCCCAGATTAATATGAATACACATAAAAAGGGCAGGCTATGTGGGTCCATATAAAATTTTCCTTGAGGCTTTTGCATGACATATTTACAGAATGTAACAAAAGCCGAGCCAAAAAAGAAAGAGGCCAAGAAAGTGAGAGGAAACAAACTTGTTGGGATGTGAGATTTGAGGTAGCGACACTCCTGCTGATCCCACTGTGTATATAATTATACTACACTATTTTTTCTATGAAAACACGAACACATTGGTAAAAAAAGCTGCTTTTATTACATCTCCTCTGCACATGCTACTCATCTACCACATCTAGACACGCATGCATAATGGTGTATATATATATTCATCGATTAACAGTTTATTATATGGATTTTATAATCTCTGTCAGAATTTTATTGACCAAGATATATACCACAATTTTTTTGTATGGTAACCACTAACTTGCGAGTTGTGACTTGCAAGTATTTTGGTAAGCATTTTATTTATGGTTAACTCTGCAGCCCTTTATGTTATCTAAATGACTCCCTTAACACAGTCATTTAGATGTTAATAAAATTAATTAGCAAAACAATAAGTGATTAAGAATTTTTATTTTTTATTTTTTATATGAAGTATGAAACACTATTATTATTTTCAAAATTCAATCATAGTCAAACTAACCATGTTTATTTTCACAAAAGCAAAAAAAAAAAAAAAAAAAAAACATGTTTATCTAATCAAATTATTCACGCAAATTTTGAGAAAATATAACCCCACTGTCGAGCTGTTTTGAGAACTTCTCGGTGCTGTTGCGTTTAATTTTCATGCTTTGTTACATCACCTGCACTTTCTTCCCGCTTTCTTTTCCGAACATATTCTACCAACTATATTGAGTGTTCAGCAGCCACAAATGTGTTTGCCACACTTTCTGATTTGAAACAAACTCAGAGGTTGCACATTAGAAGTATTCATACTATCATTTACTTTATCCTTTATCAAAGGGTAACCAAATAGATCGATGACCTCATCAATTCAGATTAAAAAGCTACATTTCAGTCGCGCATAATGTATCAAAGAACGTCTACCAATGATATTGACACAGATTTCCAATACCTTGCCTCTTTTCAAACCCACCTTAATCACCTTCACAGTACCAACAATAATACACAATTCAAGATTACTGGAGGCCTGGAGGGAAAAAGCAAAAGGAATTGATTGGAACAAAAGTTAGTAACTAGTAAAAACCAAGTAGAAACTCAATGAATTATATTTCAGAGTACATAATGTTACATTCAACTCCTAACATACTAATTTTTAAAGAATTAATCCATGGTATATGAAAGGAACAAAGGAAACTAGAAGGCTCAAACAAACTAGTGAGCATCTAATAATCAATCACGAATATACGTGATAAAAATTCAACAAATGGGGATTTTCCAACTTTAACGAAAATATATTATGTTGTCATTCCTCCTACAAAACCCACCGTTCTTTAGGCCAGCAGAACTGAGGATATTACCGCATTTTGTAACTTTGGGTTCTTGAGATTGCACACCGTCGGCCACTTAATGCATACTTGACAGTGATGTCAATATCACGAGGATTTTTCTTGTTTTGTGACACAGTCATGCTCCCGGTTATAGTCTCCCCTTGGCATATTGTGAGCACATCTTCTAGGTACAGGACTGTCTGCTTCCAGTGCGTCACCCGTGACTTAGGCCCTGTCCAAAGTACAGTACATTTCCACACAAGAATCAGAATTCGTACATACAAATTATTACAAGGCCAACTATTTGTCAACTTTTCTATGTTAAAAACATAATTATATTCATTTCCGTCAAAAATAGTATAAAATGAACCTCAAGATAATTAAATTAGACAGGAATGAAACTAATTTCGCCCTTATTTATTAATGTTCACCTTTCATTTTCAATAATAACACAAGCATAAAGGACATCTCACAGGCAAAGGATTAAAATTAAAGCTGGACTACCACATATACACATCGTGGTCTCATTAACATATAATAGCAACTCAGAGCAGTTCTAAATGATCAGTGAAGACGACAAACCTGTTGAGAAGCCTGTCAATTTATGACACTGAGTAAATGACACGTCAAAGTATGCTACAAGAGCATGAATGTAATCATCACGTTCTGCTGTGAGCTTAAAAGGAACTGTAAAGGAAGCATCGCCCATCGTCATCTTTGATATGTCCATGGTCTGTACAAATAAACGTTGCGTCACAATTCTGTGGAAGTAGATTATACTCGTGTATTCTCCCAACACAATAACAAGAAAAGCAATTAATAAAGCAGCAGCAATAGAGGTCAGTATAACAAATATAGCAATAAATCTGACTTTGAGCAACTGGCAATTTGTAACAAGCTGCTTCTGGTCAACTGAGTCAACAAGAGGTTCCATCATGGATTGCTTTCTGATGCAGCTCATGTCAAACCCATATACATTGTTCCAAACTGCAGTTGCACAAACAGAACAAATTAAGCACCAACATGGTGATAATACATCACGACAATATCATAGACAAATCTGCACATGAAAAATTAGGGCCTCGATAATTTGAACTTCCCTGCAATTATGATACAACACAAGGTTCAAAGGCAATTAAAGTGTCTGTGTTTGGTTCATTACTATGTAATTAGAAGTTACATAGTTAATTTGGGTAAGATATTAATGTTATTATGTTAGATAGCTATGTAACATGTGGTGACCATGGGGACCTAGGTAACTAAGTTCCCATGTTTAGTAGCAACTACAAAAACCTTGGAACTTGGAGCACCCTTCTCTTGTCTAGTTTAAAATTCACTAAACCAATCACAATAACTCATTCTTCGTCCAAAGGAACTTCTAGTTACATAGTTTGGTTACATCAAAACAAACAAGGCCAAAAACAAGAAGTAGTATGCTCACAATCAATTTTGTCTTCTTTGTACTCGGCATCCTCAATTGCTGTCAAATAGAGAGCAGCTTTATCAGGTAGCACAAGTCCATTATTAACCTGTAAACAAATAAATGAAGATACACATAATTAGGAATAAAAGATTTAAGTTGCATACTTAAACATTTCAATCTTTTATTCTCGCTAATAGTCAAAACAAAATATTTTATTTCAATGTGTATGTATGTGCATGCACGCGTGTGAGCCCAAAAACTCTCAGCTACCAGTTCAGCTACAAACTACACAAAAAGCACGTAGTTCTAGTGCAAAAGAAATCATAACTTTGATAAGATAAAAATGTTGGTTACAGAAGAGCAACTTACTAGCCACTTATCCCGAGCATATAGAACTGTATTAAGCATGTTTTCATACAATAAAAAATATCCCATCCATTCAGATATTATAATATCCACTTCTGGGACTGGAAGCTCAATTTCCTCAATTTTGCCCTTCAAAACTGTTATAACTATTGTTCCAAGATGAAGAGAACACATAGTGAGAGAGAGCGAGAACTTATCCAAGGTAAAATAAACAAACATATAACTTCAATAATTTATGACTATATTAATTAGTATCGAAAGCACTGATGACAATAAATGGCACTACCATTTGAAAAACCATTAGCTTTAACAATTTCCTGTGCCATGTCTGCCATCTGAGAGCACTCGACCTGATAAGAATGAGCATATACGTCAACTACTGTAATTCTAAAAACTAATAAACTGCACCAAATTGCAGCACATTAAAGACTTGTCTGAATATCAAAGCATGTCCAAACAATTTTTCTCTCTAATGCATCTAATGAACAACCAAACAACCAGTCAAGGTAATAATATTGAACAGAAGCCCCGCAGAAAATTTTGAACAAAAAGGTAACATTACAATTTTGAAGGCAGAAAGAATTATAAGCATACTTCCACGAGAAACATCTATAGCAACTAAAAAGACTACAAATGAAATTACTCTATCAGATCATCAAATATAGTGAATATAAACTTACTTTCATCTTTTAGAATTTACCAACCAGAAGATGATCAAACAAATCCAAATAATACTACTCATCAATATATTAATAAACTATATTCAAACAACATAGAATATATAAAAAGGGGCAGGTCTCTGTCAAGTGTATGTTACAGCATACTTACCGCTAGAGATGCACAAATAGCCCGGCAGGCCGGATTTTATCCGGATTTTAAAAAACCCGGATTTTTTTAGGATCGGACTGGGCTTCTCTAAAAAAAACACGGCCCATTTAAGGCCCGGGGGCCGGTCTGGACCGGGCTTTTTTTAATTTATATATTAATATTATTAGAATTTATTAAAAATATAATATATTTTTTAATTTTCATTAAAAAAATCGGGGGGTTTTCAGGCTTTATAAAAAACACGGATTTTATCCATGCTTAAACAGGGCTTTATCCGATTCGGGCTTTATCCAGATCCGGGCTTAAATCCGGATATTTCGGATTTCAGGCCGGTCCAAACCGGGCTTTTTTTGGGCCGGATTTTTCAAATTTTTTTCCGGATCGGATCGGACCGCTGAAATTAGGCACGGTAAGTTGTCTCTTTTGTGAATACAGGGGGGCAGTTATCCTTACCACAGTTAGGGTTAGGGTTTTAGTGTATTTTACCTACCGCGGATATTAAGTGCGGTAAGTATGCTATAACAAACACCTGCAGTAGACCATTTTCCTATATACCATCAATAATTCTTTTAAATTTTGATAATGAGTGTCATTTATACACAGTAAACATGATGTTAAAATGCTAACCCACCGCATATACGTGTTTTGCCCCCACTTTGGCACAGAAGAGAGATAATATTCCTGTCCCAGCACCTACATCGAGTACTATCTTGTCCTTAAATAGAAAGCTATTCTTATAAATCACATTTTGGTAAGTCTTGGTTCTCACTTCATCCTTCAACATCTCCTGCATTAAGGTAATATAGATAAACATCCAATCTTGAACAGAATACAGGAAACCAAAAGTTGTGAGAGAATTACAACCTATACTGGAATCATACTTACTAATGCAATAGTGATTTTTATTTTCTATTGCAACTAAAAGTTAATAGTTACACAGATAAAATAGTAATTCAATACATTAAGTGGCACAGGAACTTAAAACAGTTAATAGATGGTATAAGTGTATAACTTATGTTCAAAACATCATGACTACCAATAACTTCGTTAACATATATAACCATGTATTCGAATTGAGTCATGTAAGCATCATTTTCTGCATTAAGGTTATATAGATTAGCAAGCCAAACTTCTGGAACCATATACGAAGCTGGGAAATATTGTCATGTTAGATGAAGACCACAAATAATCTTGGAATGAAAAAGAGAAACTTGATTATTGAATCCTGCATATAGTTTCCGATACGTAAAAGTACCACTTTTTCAAATTTGCACCATAATTCAATTTTCTACCATATTATAGTATTCCATAATATTTACCACACATGCCACTATTGTTAATACAAGATGTCAAACCTGTTGAATATGAAAGTACACATCCTTTGAGGTACACAAAAAAACAATTTAAACATTTATTAGCCTAGAAGACAAAACCTTCAAGAAAAGCATGTCAGCATTGACATTCTGATTATAAACTATGTTACTCCGACTAGGTACAGAGTGTTAGACACAACCCATATACAAAAGTCAAATTTGGAATTTCGCAAAAAGGTGGTGACATCGTCAGGACTGCAGCATTAGTCTAGCTGTATTGACTAGTACTACGGGTAGTGGTGTCACTTCAGAAATTAGTTACTCAAGAGAGTATTATAAATAGTATTAGTGATTGTAAGTTCAGTTTATGCATTATGTTGAGCTTGGTTCCGCCAAACTCTTTCTCTCTCTTCTCTCTAACTGAATCTCTCTCTTTAGATTTCTTCCTCTAGAAGCTATCGTCTCTCTCTCCCTCCCTGCTATCTCTATATTGTTCTAATCTGTTTCTCCGTCTCTCTAATTTCTATCTCTATTCTGCTCCAATTCTCTCCATTTCAATGTTATCTAATGCATTTACAAACCTAAATCACAGGAAACTCCAAAAATATATATAATCTCATCTCAGGAACTTACACGTCCTGACAGACATTAGGAACATTGTCAAATTTGTGGACACCGGAAGGTAGACATTGGCAGAAATTATCATTACACAGATAAAATAGATAATATTTTATGGTAAAAATAAACAATAAAAATTAAAATCAACAAGATTTGTAGGGAGTCTGAAGTATAGGTTTATTCATATTTTTCATTTTGCATCACAAGTTAATCTCATATGCAGCCTTTGAGTTTGTCAAAGTGTCCCCATTTATCTCAAAAGATCCGACACTGAACGATTCTTGTATCCGAGTGTGCAACACGGGTACAGCAAAAGGGTAAAAACCAAACATACATTACAACGGACGATGACAGGAAGAAGACAGAACGACATAAAACTTTAAACTAAAGTTCCATTCATGATATATAACTATTATATTTTATAATTACACTGTCCCTCAAAAATGTAAATAAAATATATACACACTAAAGCAAACAAATGAAAGATTGTTTAGGGAAAAAGAAGAAACAAAACTGACCGATTGATACTGTAACAGAAAAACAGGAATAGAAAATAACTACACTATTTTATATTTTCCAGCAAATAAAGAGAGGGCAACAGGACAAGCTCCCTGAACAACTTGAAAAAGCTCAAACATATATACTACAACTCGTGCTTTACATCCAAATGCATCTTCACTAACTCAAATAAAAAAAACACTTCCAAATAATAGACAAGGCCCTATGTACAGCATCAATAAAACAGAGACAAAAAACATTTAAAAACAAATAACAAAAGCTTCGGAACAAATAGATGCTAGACAAAATCGAAACTACAACTTATCAAAATTTCATCATCCAAATGCAAATTGCATTACTTACTTCATGAATACCTGCAAAACACATAAACCAAAAGTTTCAATAAATTAAATAAAAACGAAATCTTTTAAATACATAGTGAATAAGTGTAAGTAATATTACCAAAGTGAGAATAAGAATCGAAGTAATAGTCGGCGCTAGTTTGGTCGGCGCCGATGATAGAGCTATCAAGATCACACATTGCAGAATCCTCTTCGAGAAGAGAGCTAACAGTAGCTGTTGGTTCATCGATATCATTGTCTTCCTCGTACTCGAATTTTATTTTCGATGATTTTTGCCCATGATTCATCTCTGTGTGTGTCCCTAGGGTTTATCTGCCTCTAGGGTTTTTGAGTTAATAGCTATTGGTGGTAGGCGCTGTGTTATCGAGAGTTTTAATAATAGTGAAATGATAATACTGTGTCGTATTGGTCACTGGTCTAGTGGTCTCATTTCACAGCTCGATTTTCCCCAAAAATAAGGTAAAAGTAATTTAAAAAAACAGTATTATTCTTTTTATATTTCAATATATATATATATATATTGGGACCTGTTCCAATAAGAACCTCTTATAATGAGAACTAAGAACTCAAATCAAAATCACCAAATTTAGACTCGAATCACCAAAATTTAATATACATATTTTTTTACTAATTTTGATATAGCACTCAAATCAAAATCATATTGCAGGCATTGCTACTAATCATCCCAATACTATCATCGCCATAGTCACCCGACACCATCATATACTACTATCACAATCATCGTCTTTAATAATATTGTTAGTCTCACTATGCATGACTATTGAATCATTCTCCCTACCACCAATATCATCATTATTCTCATTCATAACCACAATACTGAAATTAACAACGCCACTACCATCAGTCATCACAAGCATCTCGTTGTCATCACATCATTACCTTTGCCTATAGTCATCAAACTTAACCCAAATTTACTAAAATTAAAGTCATCACATAACTATACACTACCACCACATCATCACTGTAAAATCACCAAAATTTATTTCAAATCACTAAATTTTATATCAAATCATCAAAATTTAACTGTAAATCACTAAATTTTACATGTGAATCACCAAAATTTTCAAATCAAAATCAAAGCAGAAAGATAAAGAAACTTTAGGCATATTTCTCATCGACATTCAATTGTAATCAACATCTCAACTCTTACCACCATATTCTTCATTCATTACTATTGACTCCACCGATATATAAACATATTCATCTGGAAAGTTTGTCATCTCCGATAAAATATAGGTGTAAATTAGATCTGGAAGACATGAAAATATCATCGACAACATAATTGTACAAAACCGAATCATCAATTTTGGATCTGTTGGTTGATAGCAGCATCAAAGAATTTGATATAAAAACTAGGATAGAGTGATGAACGAGAGAGGAAGAGACAGAGGGAGAGATCGAGGGAGAGAGAGAATCGATATGTATAGGTTTATGAAGCATGGTCAAAATTTCAGAATTATGATCGGATATATAATTGTAAAAGAGTATCAGGAGGGAGGAAGATTTATAAACGAAAGGAGGATGAAGAAATATAAACGGGTCAGATTAAAAATATTAATATTAAATAGAGGGCTGACATTAGATCTAAGTTCTCATTTTTAAATGGGTTCTCATTTGAGCACTTGTCTATATATATATATATATATATATATATATATATATATATATATATATATAAAATAACTAATAAGATAATTACAAAAATATTATTTTTTAAATTTTTTTGTAATATTACTATATTTTATTTTATTTTTTAAAATATGGTTTACAAATAAAAATAATCAAATGCAGTTTTTTTATATATAATTTATGATCAAATGCAACTATTTTTGAAAAAAATTGAAATTGCTTTTAATTGCATTTTATGTTGATTTTAGTTCCATTCGGTTGCAAAATCGTATTTTTGTAAAAAAATAAAATTTGTAATTTTACATTGCATAAAATAGAAAAAACATATTTTTGCAAAAACAATAAAAAACTTTATATTTTTCAAAAAAGATTTAAAAAATATCACAAAATCAAATAATAATTATTTAATTTTTCTAACAACATTTATTTACATCATTTTTTATAGTACAATACTTTTAAATAAAAACTTTAACTACACGTTTTTTGTTTTTTATTTTTAAAGTTATTTTTACAAATTTATTATTCGATTATGCAATTATTTTATTTTGGGTGAATCTACAAAAAGTTATAATTTGTTTAGAATATTAAGAAATGTATTTTTATTATTTTGTGTGAGGTATTTTAAGGCACTTGATATTGCACATCATCTAAATGTTCTGATCCACTGTAAACGTGGCATCAAACAGATTTGTATCAAAAACATTTTGTTGATCATGTTATGTGCTCTGTTCTCTGTGTGTATCTTGGATTATGGGAGGTCTTGCTAGAGTGAGTGCTAGTAGTGTGGTTGACTCTTCACAAGTTACCGCAGCCGAACAACGAATTTCAATAGATTCATCCTCTTGATAGAATGAGTCCAGAGACTGTTGAATTATCATTTCAAAGTCCAAATCATGTTGAGAGGATAAGGATGGGGTTGCGGTTGTCTTAGGTTCAATTCTTGATCTTTACTGAGGTGGAGACAGAACTGCGGGTTCACTCATAGAACTACCTTGACTTCTTCCTCTAATTTTTCTAACATGTTTCTTTCTTTTTCTGAGATGACTCAATGAAGTTAATGAAGAAGAAACTGTTTATGGCTCTAACTCTGCTTAAGATTGAACCTGTGTGTTTTCAGGTCCATAGCCGATATCCTGAAGTGCAAGACCACAATCATAGTTTGCCACATATATATTTAAAGGTAAGAAATTAAATACTAAGGTTTGAGTTATTACCTGATATACATGTGCCTCTTATTCAGCAAGATGAGCAGCTTCAAGTAGTAACTGCTCAAGTTGTGGTTTGTTAGGAATCATGTTGTATGATGATAACAAATTACCTAGAATTGTAATTTTGATCTTAATTTTGTAACTGATCATGGATATGTGATCTATAAATATCCATTGACTAGGGAACCATTTATCAGTTGAAGTGGTTGTCAATCAACTGAGAAAATGGATTGTAAGAATGATTTAGAATTTCTTTATGTTATTAATTGATTGTAATATGTCGATGGATGTGATCATCTAATCAATTGATGTTTATTGGCTTCAATTGATAGCTCATCAACAGATGTGAATAATGGCTGATAAAGTGTAAATATTCTAAGTCAGAATTCTCTCAAATGAAGTGATCAACGGATAAAGGAGTCAATGGATATGGATGATCAATCGATGGATAAAAGATCAACAAAAGTCAAATCAATGGATCTCAATCAATGGATAAAAGACAATCAATGGATAAGAGAATCGATGGATGCTCAAATATCCATTGATACATCAATTGATCAATGGATAACTTATCTATCGATAGTTAAGTAAAGAAGGCTCAACTGATAAACTTCACAACATTTATTAGTTGATCAAAATTTCCCAAGTAGCCAAATCCCCTTTCATCAAACAATCTAAGAAACCTAAAACCAGAAAACCAACCTCTGGTGTCTCTCAAAAGGCACCAGTTGCAAAAAGGAGGAGATTGGTACAAACCAGATTTGTAGATGAGCAAAGTGATGAGGAGCTCAACCCACTAGAGAAGCAGGATGTTGAAGGACTTTTTTTGTTAAAAGAAGGTCATGATGCACCTGAGTCTAACCTTGAACCCAAGTCTGTAAACTCTCAAAAGGCTAAATACTCTGAAACACATAGGGATGCAACTCAGGATTCTCAAATTGAGTCTCCTGAGAAATCTTTTTCTAAGAAGTACATGAGGTTGATGAAGGCTTATTCTACACACACACAAGCCTAGAATTGTTATCATTAACCCTATTTTGCAAGAAACAGATGCTCCCAAGGTTCCTACAGAGTCAGACTCTGAAATATAAAAACCTCCTAACCAGAGTCTAATATTGAGTCAGAGTCTAGACTGCCTTTAGACTCTGATCATGTAACATTTTAGGAAGGAATGCCATTGGATGCATCCTCATGTCTCATTGATCAAGTCACTATTCCAACTGATGAGGTGTTGATATTTTTATATCCTTTGGTAGAGCCAATTGAGGATCCAGATCAATTTCAAACACAGTCTCAAGTCTTGGATCTTCTCACCACCTATGATGTCCTAAGGAAAAAAATGGAGTTGGGCTACAAATGTCTACATAGGATGTGGTCACAAATCTATATAACTACCTCTTCACTTCTTCACTTCAATCTAAAGCAAATGGGGTAATAAAAGGCAGGACAACTGAAGTTCTCAAAGCACTTGGTGTGCTAGATTCTGATAAGCCAAAGTCTAAGAAAATTAAAAGGAGAGAATCAGAGTCTATTGTTGAATTGGAAATTGAGATTGAGCAAACATTTTTTAACTATGAAGAAATGCGGAATAATGGGTTTACCTACAGGACAACCATTGAATGGATTTCTGCTATTCAGCCTCTTCTAAAGAAGGTGGTTGATTATCTTGTCCAAAAAGTAGGGAAGGTGGCCAAAAAATATATATATCCAACCTACCAAGTAGATTGGATAAACTAAATGGCACTTATTATCAATCAATTGCAAGAGACCTGCAGGATCTCTTTCAACTTACTTACGCCCAAACCATCAATGTAATCCATGAAAGGACTTTCTTAAATGCTCACTTGGATGCATTAACTCAGGAAGAATAAAAGGAGGAAGTAGAAGCTGGAAGGAAGTTGAAAGTTGGGACTAGTACACCAGTGGTGACTAATGTAAAAGGTGCTCAATCTGCCTCACCCACACAAGAACTACCTAGTCAGAGGTTGAGTGATAGTGGGGTAGATGAGCTTGCCGATAGGCCCTCTTTGTCAACTCCACAATATGCTGATGAGAACCCCAATGATATGGAAGGACAAACTCTGATGGATGCTCATGAAGAAATTCCATAATCCATTCTGTCAGAGTCTATCCACTTTGAGGGGGAGTTTCACGCACTAATAGTCCAAGATGGTGACACTAAGACTCTGACTTCTAATAAAGTCATACTGAAGCAGTCAGAGTCTATAGTAGACCCTTAGACTGGAATACTAGAGCTAATAGACTCTGAAAAGAGAGAAGAAGCTAGTAAGGGTTCAGAGTCTGTTGTTGCTCACCTCAGTCTGATACTGCATCTATGAAGTCAAAAATCCTATTCTTATAATGCCAATACATGTTAGGCTTCCAGAGTCTACAAACCATGGTCACTCAATTGAGGAGTCAGAGTCTATAGTCTCTTATGTAGATTCAGTATCTATACCTCCATCAGAGTCTACATCTCCTGCAACAAAAGTAGAGCCTGTTGCTGCTATTGATGATTCAACCTCTGAAGATGAAGGGGAGGTGGATGCATCTTTTAACCATTTTGATCAAATCTTTCCTCAATCCTGGAAGACAATACAAGCCAAGGGAATTAATGATGAATCTACTTTTTCTTGCATTTTGGATATCCATAGAGCTGGGAGATTGAAGGCTTTTCAAAAAAAGTCCTTACAATAACATGGATATTATACTGGAGAGAAGCCTGATTATTCTCTGATTGAAGAAGAGTAGGATGTAGCTGTTGACTTCAACTCTGCTCAGTTTAAATTTACTGCTGTGGTCATAGATATTTCTCATATCCAAACAAAACTAACAAATGTGGATACTACTACCGCTCTCCTCCAAACAAAGTTTGAGACTTTGCACTCTCTTCAGCAATATAAGGATATAGTTGTGAAGTACTCCTTGGTTGAATTCAAGTCCAAGCAAACAACTCTTCAGAAATCTGTTAATTCTCTCACTGTCACGGTGGATCAGGTCCTCACTGCTCAGGCCAACATCACTTCTGTTCTTGAGAACAGTCTTCTGGCTGTTACAAAGAATGATGATGTTAAAAAGGGGGAGAGAAGGAGTCATAAGGAGGGAAGGAGTAAGGATAGCAGCTGCAAAGATGAAGAAAGGTCAACGAGAGTTAAAAGAATGAGAGATGATGATGAGGATAAGCATTCTCATGGACCTAGGGGACCTGGTGGTGTGCAAGAAAAATAGACTGAAGTGGTTGTACCTTCAAAAAGTCAAACAAACCAGTCAGGGATTGAAAATGAGAAATCAGAGTCTACGCCAGACTCTAATAAACAAAAGAAGAAATCAGACTCTGAAGAAATTCAAGAACCTACATATTGGCAATGTAGTCAATCAAATATGCAGTTAAGAGCTAAAAAGAAGATAGGACTTGGAGGTTTTAAAGAATCTAGTATTGATAGAACAACTACTCTAACCAGGGATCATCAATCCTTGACAGATAGGCAGTTTGAGAAGATTACACAAAAACACCTAAAAAAAGTGATATATGCTCAAATTGTTTATAATATTTTTGAAAGAAAGATGTAAGGGGGTCAGGGAGGTACAGAAAAGGTGCAAAATGAGATGCTTGTATACTTCTTAGAAGGAATCACTGCTAGATGGATTAACCAATCAAATTTTATCTTCTTCAAACAGGCTGAAGAATTACAATATATCATATTCATATTGCAGATTTCTAATGAAGTGAATAGAAGCAAAGAGGCTGTCACCAATAAATGGTTTAAAGAAATTGATAGGAAGTTGACTATGCACATACAGACAAATAAACAGATAGGCAAATTTTCTTTAAAATATGTTGATGCTGAAGGGAATGATCAAGAAATTCCATTAAAAGAAAAGCAAATCAAATTTCAATAAGGTGTGGGTCATTACTTTAGGTTTCAACCTATGAGTGGGAAATTTAGTGTTCTGATGTTGAAAGATTTAAAAGAACAAGAATAAAGTGCAAATGATCTAAGAGCAGCTTATTGTCAAATTAAATGTGAGAATGAAGAAATGAAGAAGCTGAAGAAGTATGTTGGTGAAGCTCTTGCTATTATTGAGGAAAAAATGCTTAAATTATTTCTGAAGAACAATCCAGCCTTTGAAAACATAAATTGAGAAGTAATTCTTTTTCCTTGTAAATAATTTATTTTGTTTTGTTCTAGATTAATTATTTAATTCTTTAGTTTTGAAATCATTAAATCTTAATTTATGCTTAAAATTTATAAAGTAAAAATAAGGGAAATTGTTAGGAATATATTTAGTTGATGATGTACAAAATACTAAAACAAAGTCTAGCATAAATATATCTGTAATAGATCAAGTCTTTGTTGTCTCTGATCCAAGCAAATGTAAATCAGAGTCTAGTTAGTCCATGTACATGTATCAAGAGTATTTGTACTTGGAAGATGTTATTGCCCTAGCACTAACAATGAGTTTGTAGAAGGGGGTTGAATACAAAATCTTTCTCTTTTTCTGTTATAGATAATTTCTTTGCGGAATATAATTTTGTATAATATGGTTTTTGTTCAGAGATATGTTTTGCAGTTTATAATGGTTAAGAACACAGATATAAATGATAATCGAAAAAAAGATAAGCTTTTAAAAATTACTAGTGGGTTTATTGTTCCACTAGTTATTGTTTTGCTTTCAAAAATCCTGAGTCTGAAAACCCAGCTGCTTACAAAGAATCCAAGAAAGTACTTTACAATATCTCTTTCTAGCACAGTTACTTTCTTGGTTGAGTGTATTGTTCTAATATTCTATACTACATTCTTTGCTACCATACTTTGAATATATATATCAAAGCATGTCTACTATGTCCTTTCCTAAAACATATAGTACAATTTAAAAATACTCTTTGTAAAAGTACAGTTGTTTTTTTGATGGAAATAAACATGTAGTTCCCCATAACTGTCATGGCCTTCTGTTACTTTTTCAACAACTTCAACTGATGGCACTGTCTTGACTGCTATGCTTCTTTCAAAAGTCTTCACAGTCTGATAAATGATTGTCTTCCATTGACCTGCTCTCTAAAAAGGTTTCGCAACATTATACTTGATTTGCCTTAGAGGAATGAATAGGAGAGTCAGAGATTGTCACAGGAACAGCTTCCTCTGGAGTGACATATGGCTCATCTTTCAAATAATTGTGTTGTCACTTATGTTCAACCTTAAGCCAAAGATGAGTCAACTTCCCCAAATTTTTCTTGCAAACCGTCTTGTCAACAATAGCTCCCCGTCTAATACGTTCACGGTTATAATGGGCAACATTTGTCCACCAATCAGCTTTTGACTTGACATACCGAAGAATCATGTTCTCAATTGGAACTGGCAATCCAGGTTCCTTCTAAGGAATATTTGCCTTCCAGCAATGCAATGCTTCATCAGAGTTTATTAAGACAGCAGAGTTTAAATCATGAGGTTTTGGCTGATCAGAGATTAAGACATCAGAGTTTATTGCTTCATTAGAGTTTAATTCTTCGGTGTTTGCAGCATCAGAGATTGCAGCCTTTACCAATCTTCTCATCTTCTTTTTCATTTTAGGCATTGGATTTATTGTGAATGGCTTCATAAAAGGTGTAGGAGGAATATCAGAAGCCTTCTTAACAATCTCCCTCTCAGGAAAAACCAACCCTTCATCAAAATCTGTATTTTCATCAATCAATTTCCTTTTCTTAGGAGAAGATTATTTCACTAATTTACCATTTCTTTTGTTTGTGCCCTGTTGAGAGGTTAGTTTAACAACTACAGTCTTTTGGGAGACTGTAGAGGTTGGCAAAAGTGTTTAGTTATCAGTGTTTAGTGGGTGGCTTGGGTTAGAATCAGAGGGTACTAAACTCTGATCCAGAGCTATAGAAAGAAAATCCCTTCCATACATGATAGGCATTCTCTGATTTAAGAGAAGTCTGACCCATGTGGGATAAAAGAGAGGAGATTGATTACATTTCTTTGCATCCTTCCTAGCTAAGTCAGCAAAAATTCTCTTGTTCATGCTAAAACTAGCTAAACTATGATCATTCTCAAAATTTACATTAGGCAATAAATGGCTAAAAATCCATTGTAAAAATCTAGCAAAATATATAGAGTGTACATCATCATCTATTTTACTAGCTAATTGCCTAATTATCAAACAAGGAAAATTAAAATTTAAGTTGTGGGTCAGAAAATACCCAATATGTTGAGACAGCAGCAGAATTGCATCAAAATTGGTGCATTTGGCAGTGAAGGCCCTTGTGATGCAATCAAAGAAGAAACTCCATTCTCTTCTTAGATTCGGCCTTGTAAAAATTCCCAACTTGTTTAGGTTTCCACCATAGCCTATTTCTCTGAAAAATTCCTTATTTGATCATCACCAACTAAATTATCATAAACAGCCACTTCTGGAAGATGAAGGGCCTGTTTCACAACAACAGGAGTGATAGAGAATTTTCTGTTGCATTGAAATGTGATGATGGGCTTTTCATCATCATCTGCGTTATTAAACTTTATACATGACCAGATTTTGACAAGAGATTGAGCAGAGAAGTACGTGGGTTCGTGAAGAGCAAACCCAATATAGCTATTCTGTAGAAAATCTTGAATAACATGATAATCCTGAGGAGCTTCAGATTTATTTAACAATGAAATGTAATTAGTAGCAGCAAAAGAGTATTTTTGGAAAGTATGACCTTTGGATGCCATTGAAAAACCAGAGATTTGCATGTTTAAGAAACTAGGATTTATATGAAACGAGAGAGAAAGAGAGAAATATTAGATGCAGATGAATAATTCAAAGTGAAAATAAGAATTAAACAATTCTATCTCATTTGCATATACTCTGTAGTGGGACACGTGTCATAAAATTATTGGAAGAGTAATGAGTAGTGCAATTCTCAAAATACAGCAGGTGTGTGTGTATCTGTGCAAAAAAAAAACTGAAATATTTTCCGTGACAAACACGTGCCTTATGGTTAGTCCAATCAAAGAATAGCTAGCTCATAGTTTAATCATGTAACAGAGTTTAGTGCAAACAGAGTTTATCATTTAATCAGAGTTTAAAACAAACATAGTTTAACATGTATTTCTTTTCACCTTTTTAGATTTGTCTTTATTAGTGACTGCCCTCAACTTTTCCTTAAGTTGTTTCTGAGAAAGTAATCCTATATTGACAGATTTATTTTTTGATACACTAATCTTTTTACCTATGTTATTATTAAAGCATTCACCAGATGTAGATTTCATGTAATTACTAGCTCTAAAAAATTTCATAGATTCACTCAATGTTCTTTTTGTGTATGCTTTAGTGTGTGTTTCTTTATCAGATTCATAACCTAAAGCAAAAGTCCAATTCTTATTGGAAAGAATTTGTTGGACTTTCTTGCCAGAGTTTGTCCAAACTCTGAAAGTCTCCTTTTCCTTAGCTATATCAGATTTCAAATATTCAACTTGAATTTCTAATTGATTTTGCATGTGTATGGCATTTTCATAGTCTTTCTTAATGCTAATCATTTTAGAATTTTCAGATTCAAGAGACTTATTCCTAGCACTCAGAGTTTGTATCTCAGATTTCAATCTTTCATTTTCAAGAGACTGTGATTTAAAACTAACATACAATTATCTAAGGAAAGACTTTAATTCATCGATATTTTCAGTGTCAAAATTAAAGACAGAGTTTGGTACCTTGTCAAAGTTTAGGATAGGAGCATCAAAGTTTGCCATGAGAGCATAGTTTGTCTCCTCTTCAGAATCTAATGAATCCATCCAATCTTTCTTTGATGTGATGAGTGTTTTTCCAAATTCCTTGCTTCTGCACTCAGTTGCAAAATGTCCCATCTTATTACACTTGTAACACTTGACTTTTGATTTGTCAAGAGTTTTTGACTTTCCATCTCTGTCTTCCCTTTTTCTAAATATGTCTTTCCTTTCTAATTCTCATTGTGAAAGGCATATGACTAGGCATATTTGTAATAATTAGATGACAACTCAACTCAGATAAGAAATAGTAGTAAATAATAAATATCAAACAGGAATCAAGACAAAGACAGTCAACTAGTCACAAGGAATCCTAGTATCAGAAGTACTCAGTTGAAGCTACTACTCTACACTGGAAGAAGTTCATTTATTTGTTCAAGCGTCAGTAAAATTAAATAAAGTAGTAATTCAAAAGAATTCAGAAGATACAGAAGATTTTAAAGTGGCTACTACATAAAGATTCCAGAAGAAAAAGAACAGAAGAGGGAAGACAGAAAAGCAGAAGGCCACATCTTTAAAATGTTAAGAATGGAGAATATTTATTGGTTTGACACAAATGAACCAGACAGTACATTTGTGTGTCAACAATAAAATATTTATTCTTCATTCTAAGCTAAAGTGGTTTCAAGATAAAAGTCAAAGAAAAGATGAGAAGACTGTGAAGTTGGCTACAGAGTTATACAAGTCAGATAGTATTTTTAATTCTATTAATCAAAAGGAATTTAATTATTTAATTTATTTAATTAAATTAATTCAAGTTGAATTTAATTTAATTTATAAATTATTTAATTAAATAAAGTAGAATTAATTTACTATAAAAGATTTAGTTAATGTTACTTTTTAAATAACTCAAATTACCTTTTGAAAAGGTAATACCGAATTACCTATTTAAAAAGGTAATTCTGAGTATTTTAAAAAGTAATACCGAGTATTGAAAAAAAGGTAATACCGAGAACTGTTCATAAAGGTAATACCGAATTACCTATTTAAAAAGGTAATTCTGAGTATTTCTAAAAGGTAATACCGAGTTGTTCAAAAAGGTAATACCGAATTTCCTTTTTGAAAAAGGTAATACCGAATTACTATTTGAAAAGGTAATACCGGATTTTCAAAAGTAATGCCCAGTTTTTTCAAAGGTAATTCTAGGCTTATTTCTCAGTTTAAAAGGTAATGCTGAAAAGTAATGCTAAGCTTTTCTAACCTCTATAAATATGAGGAGATCACTTCTCATTTCTGTTGTCGTTCAAACATTCAAATTCAGAAATTTGTATGCATTGTAATATTCACAGATTTTTGTGCTTAGTTTGAAATATAATTGTTAAACTCGAACAATTCATGTCGAAATCATTCCAGAACATTTAATCAATTATATTCACCTTGATCATATTAATTTTGTAATACTTTTCAAGTTAAAATTTATATCTTATACTTGAACCGTATTTCAACTTAATTAATATTTCGTGATTATTTAAATTAATATTTTACAATACGAAATTCCGTGAGAAATTCAGATATAGTATTCAACCCCCCCCCCTTCTACTATATCAGGGACCAACACATTGCTTCTTTTGGAAGTTCCCTTGCTTTCTATACTTCCTATATTTCATCTTTTTGAAGCCTTTAACAATCATAGCAACCATCTCCATTATGTCAGAATCTGAAGAATCATCAGAGTTTACATCGGACTTTGCCTCAAACTCTAATTCATTATTCTCTTGGACCACTACAGCTTTTCCTTTTCTTGTTAATGCCTTAAGGACTTTTTCAACAGGTTCTTCAATTTTGGCCTCAACATTCAAGGCAAAGATTTTGTCTTGCTACTTTTTCTGTTTCTTCTTTGTTGTAATTCCAAGTCATGAGTTTTTAATTTTCCATAGACTTCATCTAAAGACATCTCATCCAAACAAGCCCTGTCTCTTATCAATGATGTCTGTAGATCCCATTCTTCAGGAAGAGCTCTAAGAAATTTGGTGTTAGAATCTTCATTGTCATACACCTTATCCACCAATGCCAAATTGTTCAATAGAGTATGAAATCTGTCATAGATATTAGTGAGAAACTCATTCTATTTAGCCTCAAAATATTCATACTCTTGTATAAGCACATATCTCCTATTTTTCTTCATCTCCTTTGTTCCTTGGCATTGAACCTCTAGTGCATCCCAAATTTCTTTGGCAGTTTCGCATGCAATTACCCTGTTAAACATAATAGAGTCAAGATTATTGTGCAGAATATTCCTTACCTTTGCATCCTTAAGGACTTCAAGTTTTTCTTCATTGGTCCATTCTTTCTTATCCTTTAGAGTATAATATTTAGAGAGTTGTCTTCCTTCCACAATTGTATATGTCACCAGTTTGGTTGGTAGATACTGACCTGTATGGATTCTGTCTAAATAATCAGGATCAGTTGCTTCCAGGAACATCATTATCTTCACCCTCCATGTAGGATATTCAGCTTTCTTCAAGATTGGAATTCTTATGCTCTCATACTTGTTTCCAGACATATTTTTATGATCTTTTAGTTGAATTTAACTACCTGCTCTGATACCAATTATTTTCTCAGAAAGATAACATATTACAGAAGGGGGGTTGAATGTAATAGTACCTAATAATCGATTTATGAATACAAGTATATTAAAAGAAACACTGTTTTGTATTAATGATAATGAATGGTATACAAAACTCTCTCAAAAAATTCTTTGTTCTCAAGAGCTGCTAGGTTATGAAAAATAAGACTTGAAAGTTACAAAAATGTTAACCTATGTCTGTGTTTATATAGAAATAGTTACAATTCAATTACAAAATAGATTATGAAAAGAATAGCTTTAATAAGGTAATACACTTGCGTTAGGATTCCTTCTTCACTATCCTAATCATATTCTGTTTTGTCTTGCTTCTTCTTAAACTCTGATATGATAAACTCTGTCGGCTGTCAATCTCTGATAGAGCATTCTCTGTTAGAGTAAACTCTGATTGAGTATTCTCTAATAGAGTAAACTCTGACCGACAGCTTCCTTATTCTCTGATGATGTCAGCATAAACTCTGATCCTTATTCTCTGACAGCATCAGTATTTATTTCCTAACACTACATCTATTAAATAATATTTCAAAATAATAATTTGAAATAGTTAATATGAAAGTACATAAGTTTCTTTAAAATGTATATATGACAATATATATATATATGACATAAGATTCTTTAAAATGTTCACTTACAATATAGTTAATGGAATAATATAATTAATATATTATATTAAAAAGGAATAAGATTCTCTTATATGTTATTCTAATAAATAATTATTTAAAGGAATTTTTTTAAAATATTTATATGAAACATTAATAAAAAGATAGTAGATCTAAAACTTTTTAAATATTAAATTTTTTAATATTTTTAAAATTTTAAAAAAATAGATTTTATAAAAGAAAATATTTAACGGAAGAGAAGTCTTGAAATTATAGAAAAAGATTAAAATTCATTTAAATCTTTTGGTATAACGAAATTCTCTCTGTTAAAAAAAAGACCAAACTGATTCTACACGATTTTCATTTTAGTTTCAAATAATAATACTAATATGTTAAATTGACAAAATCGAGTTGACAAGATCACTCAAGAGAATCCAACACGACAAAGAACGTATATCACTATTGAGAACCAAAAAAACAAGTTGCTTTGATTACTTAACAGAATCTCAATGTCACATAAATATATAGAATCATGTCTAAAAAATTATACATGATAATTAATAAAGTTACGAAGACAGGGTATAAAAAACCAAAGAACAAGTTTGTAATTGGTACAAAATGGGTATTATGAAACAAAATTGATGAATCTAGTACATTGACAAGGAATAAAGCAAGATTTGTGACAAAGGCCTACTCAAAAGAAGAAGGCATAGATTTTGATGAAACATTTGCACCTGTTGCAAGGTTGGAAGCCATTAAAATCTTTCTAGCTTCTGTTGCTCATGCTAATTTCAAAGTCTACTAGATGGATGTAAAAAATGTTTTTCTCAATGGAGAATCAGAGGAAGAAGTATATGTGGAACAACCTTCTGGTTTTGTTGATTATATTCATCCTGGATTTGTGTACTATCTTCTCAAAGCACTGTATGATTTGAAACAAGCACCTAGAGCCTGGTATGACATAGTTTCTAAATTCTTGATTGAGAATCATTACACAAGAGGTACTATTGATAAAACTCTTTTTCATAGAAATGTTAGTGGTTCTATTATTCTTGTTCAAATCTATGTAGATGACATTATTTTTTGCTCTACTAATGAGAAACTTTGTCAAAAGTTTGCTAAGTTAATGGAGAGCAAATATGAAATGAGAATGATGGGAAAACTAACCTATTTTCTTGGTTTGTAAGTCAAACAATCTAAAGATAGTATTTTCATAAATCAAACCAAATATATTTCTGACTTATTAAAGAAATTTGATTTAAATGAATGTTCTTCTACTAAAATTCTCATGGCCACTACAACTAAACCTGAATTGAATACTATGAAAGCTAAAGTAGACAGTTCAAGTTATAGAGGCATGGTTGGTTCATTGTTCTATTAACTACAAGTAGGCCAGACATAATGTTTGCTACGTGTCTTTGTGCTAGGTTTCAAGCTGATCCTAGAGAGTCTCATTTGATTGCGATAAAAAGAATATTCCGGTATCTCAAAGGAACATCAAATCTTGGAATTTGGTATCCTAGAGATTCTGATTTGATCTAATTGGTTATTCAGATACAGACTATGCAGAGTGCAAAATTGATAGGAAAAGTACGACAGGCACTTGCCAATTTCTAGGAAACAAGCTTGTCTCATGGTTTAGCAAAAAACAAAATTTAGTGTCTATATCCACTGCAGAGGCTGAATATATTGTTGCTAGAAGCTGTTGTGCACAAGTGTTATAGATGAGGAATCAACTGTTTGATTATGGATTTAACTTGAGCAAAATTCCAATATTCTGTGACAACTAGTGCAATTGCCATTACTGAGAATCCAGTTCAACATTCAAGGACTAAGCACATTGACATAAGGTATTATATCATTAGGGAATGGTACTGTTGAATTACATTTTGTCCCTAGTGAAAGACAACTTGCAGCCATTTTTACGAAACCATTAGATGAATCTAATTTCAATAGATTGGTCTGTGATTTAGGTATTCTTAATTATGATTAACCTTTTAAATGTCTGATAAGTTATTTTCTTGTATGATATTTAAGTTGTAGCCATTAAATATGTTAATCTATTGATTTTTTAATACTAAATTGATAAACATTTTACATATCAATGGATATTTTTAAAGCTATCGACAGATAAATATATCAATTGATGATATATTTGTTTATTGGTGGATATCTTTAGCTATTGACAGATAAATATATTAATTGATGATATATTTGTTTATCGATTGATATTTTTAAGCTATAAATAAATAAATATATCAAATGATGATATATTTTTTTATCGATGGATATCTGTAGCTATCGACAGATAAATGTATCAATTGATGATACATTTGTCTATCGATGGATAGAAGTAACTGTCGATGGATAAGTTAGTTATCAATCGATGACCTGGAATTTTTAGGGTCCATGTCATCGATCGACCTATACAATATCTAGCCATTAATTACTTATTTTATCAATTGATTAATACATACATCCTTATATGTATAACCGTATATTACCAAAATTGGTAATTTCTTCTTTTCACTTTTTAATACAACGGTCAATTGAGTTCTATTTTAAGAAAGTAATCGATTGAGACATCAGTTTTTCTTTAAAAATATAAATAGTGAGACTAAACTTTCTTTTAATTCTTACTTACATTTTCTAATTGATTCTCTTTCCCATTTTCTCTCTGTACTCAATTCTCTCTCTCTGTACTCTTTTTTCATTCCCAATTCCTTCGAAGCCTTTGGACTCTCAGAATTCTACTCATTGCAATGGCATCTTCATCCAAGAAAGTCTCACAAACTGGATTCATCTACGAATTGAATAACTTTTTGGCTTGTATTGTGGTTGAAGAACCTCCAATGGAATTTCATCCACTGATACAGTTCCTAGGGAGTTGTAAGGTTCAAAAAGCTTTGAAGGAGGCACCAACAATTATCTGCAAATTGGTGGAAGAATTCTGGACCTCTGCAGAAGTTGTTGATGACTACTCAAGCATCAAATTCAACTGGAAAGGACAAGAGTATATTCTTACTACTTTAGTTTAAATGAATGCTTATATTTGCCTGTTAATAATGTTAATAATGCACCCATTGAATCAGACATTAGAAATATGCTTAGGGCTGTTAATTATGCAAATCCTTATATTAATTTAGGACAAGTAGTTAGAAAACATCTTAGGAGAGAGTGGTCTTATTTCTTTGATGTTATTATAAAATGTTTTAGTGGTAAAATTAGCAATTTTGATGCCATAACTTCCAGCATGCAAAATATAGCATATAATGTTTTGTTTGATAAATATCATGATTTGTCATCTATATTGCTACATGAAATTGGTGCTAAGTTAGGTAAGAAGCATGATAGGTCTAATCATATATACTATGTTAGGTTTATCATGATTTTTATTAATCACATTGTCAAGAAATTGAGATATGTAGGGAAACTGAAACTCTTGAGTCTTTGGACTCAAAATAAAAGAGTTTTCAAGGACCTGGTAAGAGTTAACCTCCACAATGAGGTGGAGTTAATCTATTCTGAGTTTGTTCAAGTATATATCTATATTCTTACTTCTTCCAATCCCCAAACTTTTTTCCCTTCTGTAGCTAGGGAGGGTGTTAGTAATGACCCCAACCCTCCTACCCAAGCCACACAACAAATTTCCAAACCCAAATCTAAGAATTCAACCTTAACATATTCCCAAAAACCTATTGTTGTAAAAATAAAGAAAAGAAAGACACTTGTTTTGGTAGATAGATTAGAGGAGGATGTAGCTGGTGAGGGAACTGGGGAACATCAAAGAACCTAGAAGGATAAGGTGAATGAGGGTGAGAGAACCCAGCCTAGCCACTCCACAGTCTCCCAACAGACTATGACAGTTGAAAAGGATTCAAACACACCTCTATTGGCATCCTCTCAAAAGGATGACAATATTGAAAAGAGCCTTCAACCAGGGGCATTGAACAAGGGAGGGGACACTTAAACCACCAACACCCTAATGACCTATATCAGGAGAAGTAAGAAGCCAAGGTTTGCAATTGGGGATGCACACATTGCAAAGCCACAAGGAACTGTGGTGGAGCCTTCTGTCTCTCAGTTTGATACATCTCTAGTAAATGTAGAGATGCAGCCCCATTCTCTTTTTATCCATATTTCTTCTTCACTCCATCCTCAAATTTCTTTAGAAAATGTTTTGATAGAAAATCAAGCATTTTCAAATTCTCCTTCCTTGTTTATCAAGGAGAATCCAACACTCTCTCTTAAGTCTCCTTCAGAGGATTCTCAAGACACCATTCCACACACTATCTCAAACATTCTTTCAAATCTAAACACTGAAATTCATTTAATCTCATTTGTTTCATCCTCATCAATTGATATACTCTCATCAATTGATAATCATCCATCAACTGATAAGCCATAGATTGATACTCAACATCAATCGATGGGTATGCATGAATCGGTGGATATGCCAACCACATCAACTGTTAACACTTTAACATCAATTGATGTTGCACACACTCTTTTAGGACTGAGTGAGTTGAGTGAGAGGCAGGCTTGCAGCCTGACAAAAGGAGAGGGAGTGAGTGAGGACATTCCTACTTCTTCCAGGAATAAGAGTGAAACTGTAAAGCATAATGTAACGTAGTATGTAATAGTGATAACGATAACTCAACTAAGAAACAAAGACAGATAAATAATACTAACATGCAGCACAGAAATTCAGAAGGACATAATCAAGAAGATAATACATTCATCATTGCTGAGCTTTCAAGACAGAAGAATTACTGAACGTCAGTGAGAGAAGTTCATTAATATGTTCAAGCCTCAGTGACAAATAAGAGTTCAGAAGACTTCATTCTAAAGACAGAGCAGTGATCCATGTATAATTGTCAAAGGGTTTCAGTGATCAGAAGCAATGCAAAAGTCCAGGGTTAGTCAGCTGAAACAGAACAGAGATTAAGGGAATTCATTCTGTGTTAGTCGTTTGTGAACCAGACCAGTGCACTAAGCGTCAGCACAACAAGAAAAGAATTATCTTAATTAATCAAGAGAAAATCAGTTGATCAAGCCAAGCCAGAAGAGTAAAATCCAAGTGGTAATTAATTCAAGAATTCAAGATAAATATGCTAAGGAAGGAATTACTACAATTGGTGGTTTTATTCTTGAAGCTGTGAAGAGGTGCAGTCTACATTTCAAGGTGCAACAATTTTGTCAAGTGAAGGCACACGAAATGGTGTCTAAGTCATGAGTGGCGCCTATACAGGGTAACCACTGTATAGGCGCAACTCAAAGTCTAACAGGTACACATACAGTTCAAGGCACACAGTCCAAGGCGTGAGTGGCGCCTGTACAGGGAAGACACTGTACAGGCGCAACACAACTTCTAGGCGCAACTCAGCTGCTCTAAAATTTCTAAGGCAAAGATAGTGTATGAGTGGCGCCTACACAGTGCAACAAGAGTGTAAGCGCAACTCACATACTCGGCGCAACTCAAGACTTCAGCCTCAACAAGCCTCAAGTGGCGCCTCTACACCATTACCACTGTGTAGGCGCCACTCAGGACTTAAGCAATTGTGGAATTAAATTCCAAGAAGACTGCAAATATATATGGGTTCAAATCAATTGTTTTAAGCAGTTATCATCTTCAAGCATTCAACAGACACAGCGGGGAAGCTCCATTAAAGCTAGACATTTATTTCTCCCAACTGTATTTGTTGTAATATTGTTTTGAACCCACTGCAGCTAATCATTTGATTAGATTTGTAGCACCACAGGGATTTAATAATAACTTGTTATTTCCCAGCTTTGTGTTTTATTATCTGTCAAGTTCATTTCTTTAAAAACACAAACACTTCCGCAAGTAAACTGAAAATTCTACAACATCATATTCAACCCCCCCCCTTCTATGATGATATTGGACCTAACAATTGGTATCAGAGCTTGTTGATTGACTTTACAAATCAAGATCCAAAAATAGTTTTTCTAAAAAGTAGATTTTTAGATCTAGAAAAATTTATCTTGAATTTTCTTTTATTTTTAAAGATAATTCAATTTCGAATTTTTCCTTGATTTTTAATTCACTAATAATTAAAAAGCTATCAATCATCAAGAATTCGAATTAAAATTAAATTCTCAATATTTAATTTTTATTTGAATTGATTTTAATTTTTGAGAAATTAATTATTTCTTAAGACTTAAAATTCTTAACAACCATGAGTACCCAAAAATTAAGCAGTATCAAAATTCCCACCTTCGACAAAAATGAATACATCTTGTGGAAAAAGAAGATGACCATTTTCATTAAGACTTGTAATTCTCAATATCTAGGAATTCTTGAAAATGGACCCTATGTTCCTCAAAAGCTTACACCGGAAACAGTTTCAGAAGAAGGCGTTCGGATTCCTCAAGGTTTTACCCCAAAGGAACCATCAGAGTTTACTGATACTGATAAAGAGAGAGTGGCATGGGACAATCATCTACAATGCATCTTGATGGATTCTTTGGACACAACTATGCTAAATCAGGTGATAAATTGCACCAGTGCCAAACAGATGTGGGACACGATTGATCTGTTGATGGAGGGTACAGCTGAAGTGAAGGAAAACAGGCTAGACATTCTTACCTCCCAATATGAAGCATTCAAGTCATTACCTGGAGAAAGTATCACTCAGGTTTTCGAGAGATACAACAAATTGCTAAATGACTTGTCTCTACATGGGAAGACCTACACACGTAGGGAGATCAACAGAAAGTTTATGTTGACACTGCCAGCACACCTAGAGCACAAAATTTCTGCCATCAGAGAAAGAAGTGATATAAATGATATGTCAATTGAAATGCTATATGGAAAGCTCAAGACTCATGAGATGGAGCAAGAGCAGAGACAAATCATTTATGGCTCAGGTACAGTGGACAGTAAGAATTCTGCACTGCTAAAAACAACAGCTCTTGTAGCCAAGGACATTGCTGTTAAGGAGACTAACATAGAAGCACCTGTAGTTGAGAAAGAAGAAATTGTAGAAGCTGAATTATTAGAATCTAATCAACCGGGTGATGAAGACGACTTCTACTCTATGGAAGAACTTGAACAACTGGAAAATAAGACTATGGCCTACATGGCGGGAAAGTTCAAGAACCTCAAATTCAGGAGGAACCCAAAGTACAAATTTAAGAGTAATTCAAGTTACAGTGGTTCCAAGGACAAAAGCAGTAATCGAGGTGGATCGTCTTCAGGGTCTCACAGCAGAGGAGGCTATAAGACAGGGATGGTAGATAGAAGCAAGTTTAAATGCTACAATTGTGGAGAACCCGGTCATTTTGCAACAGAATGCCGGAAACCAAGACAAGGGAATGAAAGGAAGGAGTCCTACGATGAATTAAAGCAGAAATATGATGCGTTGGTGAAGAAGCATCAAGGAAGAGCTTATATAGCTGAAGGCAAGAGCTGGGATGATTCTGACATCGATGAAGAAGAGGTCTATGGAAATCTTGCACTAATGGCAGACTCTTCAGAGGAATCACCTCAATCATCTAAGGTATCATTTCTTTCCTCCGTTGACATGTCTAATTCTGAGTATAAGAAAACTGTGGAAGATCTGAGCATAGAAATGTTTAACATACATACAAGCATGCTAGCATCTGTAGAAGAAAATGCTAAACTAGTTCTTAAGAATAAACTGTTAGAAACTAAAAACGAAAAACTAGAGCTTGCATGTGTTAATGTAGAAGATCTGAAACAGAAAATAGAATATCTTCAGAATAGAGACAGGTGCAACCAGGAAGTAGAAGCAGCTCTTAGAAGTAAAATTTCTGATCTAGAGTTAAAACTTCAAGCTTATAAGAAATCTGTGAATCTTGTAAAAGAGGCTATAGACAAACAAGTCATAGGTCAGAAAGCAGGAATAGGTTTTGACTATGATAAGAAAGCTGGAAAAATGCATGTAGAATCTATTGCTGAGGAAGGTCCTATGAAGCAAGACATTCCACATGTATTGAAGGATGTAGCTAAGCCCCTTTATAAGAAATTTATCATAGAACCCCTTAATGAAGATGATCTCTTAATGAAAGAAGAACTCCTTGCAGAGGAGAAAAAGGAAAAGATTATAGATAAAGAGAACATGCCTAAGAAACAGGTTAAAATTGATTTAGGCAACATAACTGAGAACAAGAAAGCGAACATAAATGGTAAGGTAGGTGTTAACAAGAAAAATGCTAATGCTTATTCTTCTGGTACTGCTAGGAAAGTTTGTAGTAATTGTAATTCTGCTAATCATCTTACGCATGCTTGCAATAAGATAAAAGCAGTTAAAACAAAAATTCCTAGTATGCCTGCTATGCGTGCCATGCCTGCCATGTCTATTCCTCATCAACCATGCGGTAAAGTAGGATGCATGCCATGTGCTTTCAATATCATGTCTGCATACATTAACTTAATGAATTCTTCATCAAGTACTTGCATGAATACAGATGTGAACATGACTAGAAAGCATGTTAGGGCAAAGACTGCCAGTCCTCCTAAAGTTAGGATGGAAACCCCTGTCCCTAAGCCTAAAGACACCACTGTCAAGGCTAAACCAAAGGACAAGGGTTCAGTCGATGAGAAAGACAAGGACCAGAAAATTTCTGTAGCTAAATTTTTTTTCTTATCTAAGCCTCTTGGACCCAATCAAATTTGGGTACCAAAGAAAAAGTAATCAATCTGTGGATGCAGGGTACAGCAAAGAACAAACGAGTCATGTGGATACTTGACAGTGGATGTTCTAGGCACATGACTGGAAATAAAGCCCTGCTAACAGATGTGATTGAGAAAGCTGGCCCGATAGTGACCTTTGGAGATAACAGCAAGGGATTCACAAAGGGATATGGCAATCTGGAAATCGGGAATATTATCATTGAGAACATCTCTCTTGTGGACGGATTAAAGCACAACCTTCTGAGTATCAGTCAGTTCACTGACAAGGGATACAAAGTAACTTTTGAGAAGGAAAGATGTGCTATCCAAAGTAGGAAGGATTCGAAGCTTGCTCTTCAGGGAGTGAGAAAGGGGAACCTCTTCATAGCTGATTTGCTCTCTGCAAGCAAAGGTGAAGTTCAATGTTTTTATAGCAAAGCTTCAACAGAGGACAGTTGGTTGTGGCACAAGAAACTCTCTCACCTCAACTTTAAAACTATGAACTCTTTAGTAAAGAGGGAATTGGTTAGAGGTCTGCCCGAGATGGAATTCTGTCAAGAAGGGCTATGCGAAGCATGTGAAAAAGGGAAGTCAAAGAAAGCATCTCATCGAAGCAAAGACTCATCTGACATTACTGAACCACTGCAACTACTGCATATGGATTTATTTGGTCCAGTCAACGTCATGTCAATGTCAAGGAAGAGATATGCACTTGTAATTGTTGATGACTACTCCAAGTACACGTGGGTGTTGTTTCTAGCCGCAAAGGATGAGGCCCCTCAAATAATCATCAATCACTTAAAGAAACTTGAGTTGGAAGCTGGTCTGCCTGTCAGGAAAATTAGGTCTGACAATGGAACAGAATTTAGAAATGCAATCCTGAATGAATTCTGTGTGGAAAAAGGAATAACAAGACAATTCTCAGCGCCCAGAACTCCACAACAAAATGGAGTGGTAGAGAGGAAGAACAGGACTTTGGTTGAAGCAGCAAGAACAATGCTGAATGAAGCAAAGTTGCCTCTATACTTTTGGGCTGAAGCAATCAACACAGCTTGCTACACTCAAAATCGTACCCTGATTAATAAAGAACATGACAAGACTCCTTATGAAGTAATGGCCAACAAGAAACCAACACTGAAATACTTTCATGTGTTTGGAGCAAAGTGCTTCGTATTGAAAGATGATGAGCATCTGGGAAAGTTCGAATCCAAGGCTCATGAAGGCATATTTCTTGGCTACTCAATGGAATCTAAGGCGTACAGGGTTTATGTGATTGATCACAAAAAGGTCATTGAAAGCATGAATGTAACTTTCGATGATCTAAAGCTCCCAAGTTTACAAAGAGCAGACGACACTGAAACTCTGCAGTTTGAAAATTTGAACTCAGATGAAGGTGAAGTAGAACCTGAAGCTGCAACAGAAAATCAAGCACAAAATGAGAATATCAACAATGATGATTCTGACCCTAGTAGTGGAAACAGTGGAAGATTCACAGAAACTACTAGTAGTGGCAGAGAATCTCATTCTCATCCTAGCAGCAGCTCAGAGGGAGCAACTGAAGGATCTACAAACAGGACTCAACATAATAATGAAAATCAGGCTGAATCGTCTAGGGCAAATCTGCCTAGACATAGGGTGTGGAGTAGAGATCACCCCTTTGAATTGATTCTTGGAGATCCAGATGCTGGAGTTCAAACAAGACGTGCTTCCCAAAATGAATGTTTATTCTCTGGTTTTCTCTCTGAAATAGAACCAAAGAAAGTGGAAGAAGCACTAGAAGATCCAGATTGGGTTCTTGCCATGCAAGAAGAACTCAATCAATTTGAGAGACAAAAAGTGTGGAAGCTGGTACCCAGGCCAAAGAACAAGTCTATTATTGGCACAAAATGGGTATTCAGAAATAAGTTGGATGAAGATGGCATTGTTACGAGGAACAAAGCCAGGCTGGTTGCTAAAGGTTATTCCCAGGAGGAAGGAATAGATTATGATGAAACATATGCACCAGTGGCAAGGCTTGAGGCAATCAGGATGTTCTTAGCATTTGCAGCACATTCCAACTTTAAGGTATATCAAATGGATGTGAAGAGTGCATTCCTGAATGGAGAGCTGGAAGAAGAAGTATATGTGGAACAACCCCCAGGGTTTGAAGATCCAGAATTTGCAGATTTTGTGTACTTCCTCTTCAAAGCACTCTATGGCCTGAAGCAAGCCCCTCGAACATGGTATGACACTCTATCTATATTTTTACTTGAAAATGGTTTTACTAGAGGTGTCATAGATAAGACTCTATTCCATAAAATGCATAAAAATGATATGATATTAGTGCAAGTCTATGTAGATGATATTATATTTGGTTCTACTAACGATCAGTTGTGTAGTAGATTTGCTAAGCTAATGCAGAGTAGGTATGAAATGAGCATGATGGGAGAGCTGAACTATTTTCTTGGACTCCAAGTAAGTCAGAGGAAAGATGGAATCTTCATTTGCCAGACCAAGTACATCAAAGAACTTTTGAAGAAATATGGTCTTGAAGATGCATCAGCAGCCAAAACTCCAATGGCAACTGCCACTAAGCTTGATAAAGATGAGCCTGGTAAGAAGGTAGACATCACAAGCTACAGAGGTATGATCGGCTCATTACTTTATCTAACTGCAAGTAGGCCAGATATAATGTTCTCTACATGCTTGTGTGCTAGGTTCCAATCAGATCCTAAAGAATCTCATCTTATAGCTGTTAAACGGATTTTTAGGTATCTTAAGGGAAGTCTGAATCTTGGAATTTGGTACCCTAAAGATACAGGTTTTGACCTTGTTGGCTATACAGATTCTGATTATGCAGGGTGTAGGATTGATAGAAAGAGTACATCAGGGAGTTGTCAATTCCTTGGTAGAAGGTTGGTGTCCTGGTATAGCAAGAAGCAGCACTCAGTTGCAATGTCGACAGCTGAAGCTGAGTATGTTGCTGCTGGGAGTTGCTGTGCACAAATTCTGTGGATAAGGAACCAACTTCAGGACTATGGACTGTTGCTGAGCAAAATTCCAATATTCTGCGACAACACAAGTGCCATAGCCATCACAAACAATCCTGTACAACATTCAAGGACAAAGCACATTGATATCAGGTATCATTTCATTCGAGAGCATGTCATGAATGGTACTGTAGGGTTACATTTTGTACCTACAGAGCAACAAATTGCAGACATCTTCACTAAACCACTAGATGAAATCACTTTCACTAGACTGGTTTGTGAACTTGGGATGTTAAATTCTACTGACTAACCAGTTGGTAATCAAAAACTGCAATTTGAAGCTGATAAATTCACTAGTTGATTAATTTCAATATTTTTAGGACTTGTGAATTTATCTACCAAAAATTATTTTCCAGCTGTTAAGATTAAATTTTAGATAAATACCTTGTGCATGCCTGCTTAAATTATTAATCTGGTATTTATTTAATTTTGATCTTAGAAAATATTTAAGTGCTTGTATTTAAATGATAAATTCTTAGCACTTATTTATTTAAATATTATTTGAAATTATTTTAAATAATAAGAATGAATATTTATATTTATTCTCTTATTTAAAATAAAAGTAAAATAATTAGAAGCATAATTTATTTATAATAATAATTTTAACAATTAATGTTATTATTGTTATTTATGAAGATTTTGTGAAAATAATATTTGTGAGTAATTCATTTCTATTTGTCTATTTATTCGAATTATTTATGGATATTATTGTTAATTAGTAACAAAATTTGGAACCACTTCAAAAACTGTCTAAGTACTGAGTGGCGCCTATACAGCATACTCACTGTATAAGCGCAACTCATTCTTTAGTACTTAGGATTTTTCTTGTACAATATCAAGTGGCGTCTCAAGTGTTGAGTGGCGCTAATACAGTGCATTCACTGTATAGGCGCAACTCACCACTTAAATTAATGTTGCTAAATAAACCTGAGTGGCGCCAATACAGTGCATACACTGTATAGGCGCAACTCAAGTGTAGTGAGTAAGTTTGCCCAAGTTAGATTTTATTTCTAAGTGGCGCCAATACAGTGTAACCACTGTATAGGCGCCACTCACATTACTTGGCAAATTTTTCATTACCAAGGCACAGTAGGTTGAGTGGCGCCTACACAGTGTAACCACTGTACAAGCGCCACTCAGCACTTAACATGTTATTTTTTAAATGCTGCGCCTCTATAAATAGCTGAGTTATGTTCATTTGTTGTCGTTTTGTTACTTACAGTGTTACATACAGGAGAAGCGCAACTCGAACACATACTCAGATCTAGTATTTTTAATCGAACATTTCTTGACCAATTCCTGTCCATTTTTAAAACCAAAATCAGTTTTGTGATCACCCTGTTCATACCTGTCATTTGCAATAAATTTCACTTAATTTGGTTAGAGTTTTAAAAATCACATTTTGTCATATTTTAAACAGTTTGGTCACTGTCTTTAAACTGTTAAAATCGATTAAAATTTTTACTAAAATTAGAGTGTGCTAAAAATTACTAGCAAATTATTTTATTGTTAATTTTAAGAAAATTCTAGTAATTTTTTAAATTAGGGTTTTAGTTCAAAATTTTACTAAAATTATTTGATTTTAATTAGTACTTTTAATTATTAAAAATTATTTTTTTTTTAAATGGGGAGTCATTTTGAGATTAAAAAGACTAATTATTTATCTATTTTAGCAAATGATTGGACTGAAGCAGGGGAGTTGGGTAACTGGGCTAGGTTCTTAAATGAAAATTCATTAGTCCGGTACGCACTAACAACTTCTGTTCCATTGAATAAAAATTTATTAAGACAGGTCTACAGGTCTGCTCAAGACACGTCTACAGATGGGATCCTGAGCTTCTCTTTCAAAATTCAGAAGCAGAGAGTGCAGATAACAGAGAATGATATTAATAGAGCACTGCATCTACCCACTGAAAACTTTGAGGAGGATCCAGCTCAGGAAGATTTAGACAACTTCTTCATGTTCATCCACTGCACCAGAGAAAACTCTAATCTTCCAAGGAAGATCTACAAGAATCACCTGCCAAAAGAATGGAATCTGTTTTTCAACATCCTATCTCATGGCTTTGCACCAAAGACGGGTGGATTCCATGGCATCACTCAATTCAACAAGGTGATAGGATATGCAGTGGCAACAGGCACCAGAATTAACTTCGGCAAGTTGATCATGGCTGAGATCTTGAAGAATCAGGCCAAAATGGAGAACTTCTGCCTGTATCCAAGATTCTTGCAGCTAGTGTTGAATGAAGTTCTTGAAGCTGATCAACTTCGGATGTTTCAGAACAGTCAAATGGATGAATCACCCTCTCTACAGCTAAGGGCATTGGTGTTGCTCAATACTGAGACTGATTATCCCAACAGGTATGCTCCTGCACCTATGACTGAGCCCATCAGGGATTTTATTGCTCTTCTTAGACAGGAAAGTGAAGAAGATCAAGAAGAAGAAGCAGCAATCTCTGACGAGGAAAGAGAAGCTGAAACTTCAAGTGGTTCTGGAAGCTCAGCAGCAATGGAAGAAGAAGAAGAATCAGGCTCTGATAATGAAAATGAAGATATGGAAGAAGCTGATTCTGAAAATGAGCAAGAACCTGTTCCTGAAGAAGAACAAAGGAATTCCCCTAAAAATCCAACAGAGGAGATAGTGGTTGAGCCAGAAGTAGAAGAAGAACCTCAAGCTACAGATGTATACATCCCTAGCATGTCTGATGAAGGTATGGATGAAGGTTCACTTCTTTACTTTGACCTCTCTGCTTTTCTTTCAGATGAACATGTCACAATATCTCCATCTGTGCCTCAAACGGCAATGCACACACTAGAGCCCTCAGTGGCCATTGAAGCTGGCAATGAACTTGGCAACCCACCAGTTCTAACCAATGCCAGAGAACAACAAACAGATCCTTCATCACCTCCGACCAGAAAAAGATCACTTGAAATTGATGATAGGACTGTTTCTCAACCGGATCAGGACAATTTTCAAATATCCCCTACAGCTCTGCCTTCTCAAAAACGTCGTAAAATGAATTTTAAGCCAAAGGCAACTGTGAGCCAGGAACCTGATTCTCCAATCTCTGAACACCTTCTTTTTCTTCGTAACCTCAATTCTGAAATTGATAAAATCTTGAAAGGTCCGGAAAGAGAAACAGAGGTTGCAACATCCGCTACGTTAGTAGCTTGTACTGTTTTGGTTGATCCAATTCAGACTCTTTCTTCACAGACAGTAGGGGGCATCACTGACTCTCACGAGCCATTCATTACATTGTCAAATGTGGTGACCCCCCTGGACTTAACATCTCCAGATCCTATTAAGGATATTTTCCCTCCCCAGGTGGGTGAAGTGGAAAGGCAACTCTCCCATAGAAGGGAAGAGGTCTCCATTCAAGGAGAAGCTGTGTCAACAGCACCACCACTTCAAGTGGAAATGCCTTCACAGGCTTCGTGGGGCATCACAGGCTCTTACTTGTCACATATTACATTGCCTGAGGTGGTGACCCCCCTGGAAATTCAAAGTCCAGCTCCTTCAACGGAGGTCCTCCCCACCTCTACAGGTCAGGTGGAGGGACAACACACCCATAGAAGGGATGTGGACTCTATTAATAGAGTATCTGCTACTTCGGTAGTAGAACCTGTTCAGGGTGTCTCTGGACAGGTAATGCCTTCAATGGCTTCAGCTGGCATCACTGATTCTTTTATATTGCCAATCATTACAGAATCAATAGTGGTGACCACACTGGGTCTAAACTCCCCAGTTCCTGAAAAAGGAGTTCTCCCCACCCACAGTGGTCAGGCGGAGAGGCAACCTACCCATAGAAGGGATAGGGATTTTCTTGCAGGTATTGAAGATATGGATGCTATAATGAGTGAAACATTTAACCTAAGTGATCTTCAATTCCCTGACCCCGAACAGCCAAGTGTGAGTGTTGAGGGTCGTGCTCAAACAGTTCCAGTGAGGAGTGAGACACCCACTGACCAAATATTCACCCCACACAATACACACACTGCACATAGCCAAAGGATTCTAAATCTGGAGGCCCAGGTTACTGAAATTCATCATTCTTTAAGCAAAATCTTGGAAGTGCAAGAGCAGCAGCGATCTGAAATGAAAGAACTCAACGATCTAGCTCAACAGCTGCTGGCTCAGAAGGCTCCTGTCTTTACTCAATCAACTCCAACAACTCAGATTACTCCGATCAGAAGGGAGGATAACCCAACTGAGGGGGAGAGATTAGCACAAGAAAAAGATGTTGGAGCTGCAATGATAATGGAATATACAGCTCAGGGGGAAATGGATTTCTTCTATAGGCCTGGAGCGAGGCAACTTGAAGAAGGAGAAATCTTTGAACCCTATGTGCCAATGGATATTCCTACTGAAGCTGAGATAGAGAAGACTGTACAGGCTGAAGGGATAGACGTCGAAGAGGAGTTTGCTGAAGAATATGCCTTCGATAATGACTGTCTTCTAGTTGGTGTGGATGAAGTCATTACGAGAGGTGTATCCGAAGCTCAGGAATTAGTAAAGAGAAAATGGAAGAGAGTGCAGCAAGCAATTGAAAGGAGGAACAGGGTGAAGGACATAGAAGCAAAAGTAGGTCCTGATTGGGATGAAGCAAGGAACTTGCTCAAGAAGAAGGAGCTATCCCTTTCTAATAAGAAAGACAGAGAAGTCCTTGATCTCTTCAGAACCATGAAGGACAAATTTGAAGATGTTCATGAATTCTACTCCATGCTGTCCGAGGAAATTTCAAGTGTGTCAGTCAGTGCACTTAAAAATGGCTGGAAGATGCACATAAATACAACATCACTGGGGTCGAGGGTTCTGTCGACAAAGAGCTTTGAAAAGATGAATATAGTGGAGCTGTATGTGCTGAAGAGGAAAGTCATCTTTGGAGGGCACAAAACAAATGAGATACTGAGAGACATGATTGAAAAGAAGATAATGGAGATCGGTGTTGAAGCATTTGAAAAGCCTCCAGTTGTCAAGTACTACAAAGCAACAACTCTTCACAACTTAACTTTGTCAGACGAGTGTTTGGACTCAAGCCATCTCTTGTTCATGCAGTATGTAGAGGGAAAACTCAGGAGTAAGAAGAACAGAACTGCAGAAGATCTTAATGCTGCTGAGTTGATCTATGCATTCAGGCTGAACAGAGCAATTCAAACTTCAGGAAGATATCTTTTGGAGACGTCCAGATACTACCAAGATCCAGTGTTTGTTAGAAAAGATGACGACACAGAAGTACTCGAATCCATCCCAGATTCTGAACCTTGCACTCACACTGATTCAAAAGGAATAAAATTCTTACTACTCAAGAAGGATGGTGTGATCAGAAGGAAAGAATTATCAAAGCTCAAAAGAAACAACTCTGAGGTTATTCGAAAAGTCTTCTCAAGGGTAAAAAGATCCACTGTCAAATCAGACAAGAAGGCTTTGAGGATGATTGAAGATATACTAAGGGAGAAACTGGCAGAAGAGTCAATGCACGACACTGACAGAGTAAAAGGTTTTCCGAAAAGGATAACAGTGTTCGTGTTTACAAAGAGACAATCTTTGGCCTTCGAGTCAATCTCCAAAATGAATTCAACGGCGTTTCTGACTGAGATTTTAAAGAAGCTAGAAGATCCACCTCCAGTTAACACTCTTGAAGTAGAAGCAAGAGATTTGGTGAAGGCAAGGTTAGAGCAAAAAGAAGAAGAGCTGAGGAAGCATTATTCCGAAACAAGGTCTAAGCAAAAGCAAGACACAGTACAAAGAAGCAGAAGACCATAGAATTATTTGTTCAGGCTAAAGGAACAAACTTCTTTTGTACACAAAGAAATCTGGAAATGTAATATCTAATCCAGAATGTAATTAATATTATTCACTGTCTTTCTGTACGTTACTCTTTCTTGTAAGTATCAGTTGAGTTATCCTCTCACAGGATTTGCTTGTCGATCTCTCTCAAACAAATAGGGGGAGATTGTAAAGCATAATGTAACGTAGTATGTAATAGTGATAACGATAACTCAACTAAGAAACAAAGACAGATAAATAATACTAACATGCAGCACAGAAATTCAGAAGGACATAATCAAGAAGATAATACATTCATCATTGCTGAGCTTTCAAGACAGAAGAATTACTGAACGTCAGTGAGAGAAGTTCATTAATATGTTCAAGCCTCAGTGACAAATAAGAGTTCAGAAGACTTCATTCTAAAGACAGAGCAGTGATCCATGTATAATTGTCAAAGGGTTTCAGTGATCAGAAGCAATGCAAAAGTCCAGGGTTAGTCAGCTGAAACAGAACAGAGATTAAGGGAATTCATTCTGTGTTAGTCGTTTGTGAACCAGACCAGTGCACTAAGCGTCAGCACAACAAGAAAAGAATTATCTTAATTAATCAAGAGAAAATCAGTTGATCAAGCCAAGCCAGAAGAGTAAAATCCAAGTGGTAATTAATTCAAGAATTCAAGATAAATATGCTAAGGAAGGAATTACTACAATTGGTGGTTTTATTCTTGAAGCTGTGAAGAGGTGCAGTCTACATTTCAAGGTGCAACAATTTTGTCAAGTGAAGGCACACGAAATGGTGTCTAAGTCATGAGTGGCGCCTATACAGGGTAACCACTGTATAGGCGCAACTCAAAGTCTAACAGGTACACATACAGTTCAAGGCACACAGTCCAAGGCGTGAGTGGCGCCTGTACAGGGAAGACACTGTACAGGCGCAACACAACTTCTAGGCGCAACTCAGCTGCTCTAAAATTTCTAAGGCAAAGATAGTGTATGAGTGGCGCCTACACAGTGCAACAAGAGTGTAAGCGCAACTCACATACTCGGCGCAACTCAAGACTTCAGCCTCAACAAGCCTCAAGTGGCGCCTCTACACCATTACCACTGTGTAGGCGCCACTCAGGACTTAAGCAATTGTGGAATTAAATTCCAAGAAGACTGCAAATATATATGGGTTCAAATCAATTGTTTTAAGCAGTTATCATCTTCAAGCATTCAACAGACACAGCGGGGAAGCTCCATTAAAGCTAGACATTTATTTCTCCCAACTGTATTTGTTGTAATATTGTTTTGAACCCACTGCAGCTAATCATTTGATTAGATTTGTAGCACCACAGGGATTTAATAATAACTTGTTATTTCCCAGCTTTGTGTTTTATTATCTGTCAAGTTCATTTCTTTAAAAACACAAACACTTCCGCAAGTAAACTGAAAATTCTACAACATCATATTCAACCCCCCCCCTTCTATGATGATATTGGACCTAACAGAAACACTTGAGGGCCCCACCTTAGTAGGTGCAACATGAATGAGTGAGGGAGAGGTGAGGTTTCAGGATGAGATCCTAATGCAAAATAGAGAGATGAGTGAGAGTGATAAGAATATTCTTCAATATGCAAAGGAAATTGAATTAGAGCTGATGTTTGAAGGTGAAGGAGTGCAGGAGATAAGGGGAGTCCCTAATGTTAATGAAGCTAGTGGTAGTGGAGTTAACAAGGAGGCTGATGAATTGGAGAAAACTACTGATATAGATGATGATGTTGATGTAAGGGAGTTAGACCCAAGAAACTTTGTACACACCGATCCAAGGTATCAAAGATTGGAAATTTCAACCAACAGGGATGTTGAATCAATTCTAGGATTGGAGCACAATGAATAGAGGACAAGAAATTTGAAGGGGAGAATAGTCAATATTAAGGATGTGTGTCACCTGGCTCCTGGTGACATTGACAATGGCAGTGATGAAGAACCTTGGATGAGCACAGTTGATGGTAGTCTGGCAGATGCAGAGGAAGAACTTCTCTCTCAATATAAGAGGTCTATGATAAAGGTGGAGTTTGCTGATTCTACTTATAGAAGAATTGCTTAGTGCATGAGGGATCAATTAATGGTTCAAAAGATGACAGCCACTGGAGTTAGACATGAATTGGCTTCAATCACGGACTCCATTTCTTCTACCAAGGATGTGTTGGAGAGAAGGTTGGATGAAAAACTGCCCCATGGCACTCTCCATCATATTCAATAGAAGTTTCTCAAGGATGCTAAGGGCTTCAATGACTTAGAGAAGATGGTCTCTACTATTGAGTCTAAAATGGATGACATCATTAGGGGACATGCCCTCCATGCACAAATTCTACAGAAGTTTCTTGACATGATGCCACTACCTCCCTGTTGTGATGATAACAAAAAGGGGAAGAACACAGATAAGAGAGACAAGGACAAGGACAAGGATGGAAGTGGTGGGAATGAAACAGGAAGAGTCGTAGCTAGTAGCAGGTTTGTAGGGGCTAGTAGGATCAATAGGGAGTCCGGAGGAAGCTGGAGAAAATCATCAAAATATTCCAAGGATGATTTGAAAAAGAGAAGAAGCAATGCACAACAATTTGATGCTGACTTGGAAGCTAGGAGGATTTCTAGGGAACAGGAAACCAAGGAGCTAATTGAAAGAGAGAGGAGAAAGTTTGAGAAATTAAAGTAGAGCACATAATTATTGAAGAAGGCTTCTCAAATAAGCAACTTGGATGATTTCATTGCACAGTTTAAGGTTGTGAATGAAAATGCAACTGAAGCTGCAAATGAAGTAAATGTTCATGCAAAAAAGTTTCTTCAACTGGAAGAAAAGAAAAAGGGGAAAGCCATTATGGTTAAAGAAAGAAGAAAAAAGAGTAGATTCTCAGTAGAAAAATTGCTAAAAGGAGCTATTATTCTAAGCCAAAGAGGAAAATCAAAATGGCAAGGAAGGAAACTGTGAAGCCCCAAGAATCTACTGAACAAAAATAATCTTCAATCAAGGAGATACAAGGAGACTCAAAAGAAATTGTTCTTGAAAGATATGAATTGCAAGAAGTGCCAAGAATTAGTGAAAAAGGAATGATAGGTTGCAAAACTCATCCAACAACTTCAGATCATGAGGAGTGCATGAGTTTAGAATATGAAGAAGGACACAAGGCAACTTATCCAATGAGGTTGACCATGAAGCATGGTTACAACACTTTGAAGACAATTATGCCTCTACTCAACAAAAGATACAAGTTAAATATCACAGTTACTCAAGAACTACAACATCAAATCACAAAGCTTAGGAGATTGCCTGCATAAGCTGATCCAGACCCTCCTCTGAAGCTTTGGGAGTCTCAAGTAAAGACTGTGGTGCTGGAACCAGTCTATGCCATGATATTCACAGATGTTGAAGGAAAGAAAAAGTACCTTGATATTTGTAAATATCTTGAAAAAATCACAGATCAGGAAATTATCTATCTGATGAGGCAGCTTGGAGTCTCAGACATGGATAAGCAGATATTGAGAGGTTCATTCATGAGACAACTAAAGGATAATGCTGAGAAGATGAAGACGTGAGTGAATCCCTGGGAAGATTGAAGCAATCTACAAAATTCATAACACTGGTACTTCTAAATGTAAGTGCTATTTAATTTCTTGATTCTATATGAATGCAATTGTATTAAGGGTTTTGTTATCATCAAATAGATTTATGCTTATTTGTGTCACAAACATAAATAGGAGAGATTTTTAGAAATCTATATAGTTTTGATGATAACACTAATCTGTAGAATCATATAATTCTATTTTATTGTAACTGATCAATTGATATGAAAATTATAAATATCGATTGATCACGAAACCATTTATCAGTTGACGTTTTTATGTTAATTGACTAATAATATGGATAGTAGCATAGGTCTACTTTTTGTCTATTTAATTGATATGGCTTTGGTTGATTGATAATTATCTCATCAATTAATACTAGAGTCGATTGATATTGGTCATCAATTGATGTGTAACTTATACTGTCAAATTTTAATTATTTGAAGACAGGAAAATTGTATAAGTGAAGGATGATCAATTGATATGGAGGCATCAACGGATGGACGATCAATTGATACAAAGTCAAGTCAAGGGTTGAAGACCATCAACTGATATGAAGAACCATCGATTGATATATCGATTGATGATATCTATCAATCGATAAGTCAACAGCTATTATCGATCGATGGATATTAAGGTCAATCAAAGAAGAATATGAGTTGATGGATACAAAGAAGAATCAATTGATATGCTTAAACATTAAATTATAAATTGATAGGGACTGCATGACAAGACATAAAGCATATCTATGGAAGACAGTCTAGTATGATTGTGAAGACTCAAAGTGAAACTATCTTTTCTAGGATAAAGATATTTCTTAAAATAGAAATAGAAAGACAGGAAGGATAGGTCAGTACATTCCTAGAATAGTTATTATTTTACTATTCTCGAGATTGTAAACACACTTGTGGAATATAAAAAATGTAGTATCATTGTTAGAAAATATACAACAGAGTTAGATTCATTTTTGAGAATTAATTTTTTAGCCTCAGAGTACTTGTAAGAACAGTTGGTTTTATTTTCTAACCTTGTAATCGCAGCTAGGTTTCATTAACCTAGATCATTTGAGCAAAAATACACACTGATGGAAAAACCAATTCATCAGTAATTTTAAACATCTTGTGTTTATTCAACTACTTATCTCAGTTTTAATTATTTATACTTTAAATCTTCTCAAACATTATCAAGAAAACTCTTAAATTTTTTATAGATGAAATATTTGTATTCAACCCGCTCCACCCTTCTTCAAATATTGACATTGTTCTAAGGAATAACATCTCAAAAAAAATTAATTTCTTAAAAATTAAAATCAATTCGAATAAAAATTAAATTTTGAGAAATAAAATTTTAATTCAAATTCTTGAAGATTGAAAGTCTTTTAAAAATTAGTGGGCTCAAAATCTTGGAAAAATTCAAAATTGAATTTTCTTTAAAAATAAAGAAATTTTGAAATAAATTTTTCCAGATCTAAAAATACACTTTTTGAAAAACTCTTTAGGATCTTGATTTGTAACTTCAATCGACAAGCTCTGATACCAAAGTTGAATATGATATTGGTAGATTTTCACTTCTAATTGTGGATTAATATTTGTGTTATTGAGTTCTTGAGATATAGAAAAAGGTAGTCAAACAAACACAAATGATTCGGGAAAATATAGATATATTAATAAATCCCTGAGGTGCTACATTCTAATTAAAAGATTAACTACAATGGTTTACAATAAATATGTATCAATAAAATACAGATGAGAATTTATGTTGGGTCTTTAATGGAGTTTCTGTGTTTTGTTGAGAGTATTGAAGATGATGCACACCGAATGATTCTGTTGTAATTCACATTTATAGTGTAGTCTTCAAAATTAATTGAATTGATTTCTTCACAATGGATAAGTGATAAGTGGCGCCATGTAGAGGATTTACCCTGTGAAAATTCAAGTGGCGCCATGGAATGAACAAATTGCGCCAATAAACCTTAAGTTGCGAATGTACTATCATTTCTCTGTAATGGCGCAAGATACTTCCTTTACATTTGCTTTGAACCGAAGTTGCGCTTGTAAGTTGAGCCTGTACACCACTGCCCTTGTGATGGCGCAACATGACCTTGTATATCCTTCAAGTTGCGCCTTAGGAAAACTAAGTGGCGCCTTCCCATGGAGTAAAACAAGTTGTTCCAATCACTTAGAATCTTAGAAGCACCTTCAAGTTGCACCTATATAAGTCAAGTTGCGCCTTTGACTTCAAGTGGCGCCATTGAATTTACAAGTTGCGCCTTGACCTTGTAGATCTTTGCTAGCACTTCAAATATTCTCCAAGTTACGCCTATATTATATTAGTGGCGCCACACACATTGTTTGCAGTGTGTGACAACAACTTGTGTTCTAGTGTTGCCTTTGCCTTGGAGAAATTCTTGATTCTTTTCCACTTTGATTTTCACTCTTGATTTGATTAACTAATTTCTTCTGAATAAATAAGATAATTCTTTTCTTGACGTACTGACGCTTAGTGCACTAGTCTGGTTCACAAACGACTAACATTGAATTAAATTCTCTTATCTTCTGTTCTTTTTCAGTTGATCACATCTCAGCTTTTCCATTGCTTCAGTTCACTGAAACTCTTGACATTTATACTTGAACCACTGCATTTTCTTTATACTGAAAATCTTCTGATATTTTTATTTTTCACCGAGGCTTGAACATTTTAATGAACTTCTTTCCTTGACGCTTTTGAAGACTTCGGACTTTAATACCCTGTAATGATTCATGTATGTACTCCGCTTGCATGTCCTTCTGGATTCCCATGTTTCATATTAATATTATTTATTTATTTTACTTCTTGTGTTGATTTATCATTACATCTATTACATATTACGTTACATTTTGGTTGACATACCGAGCACTTTCGGAAAGGCATACAAGGCTTAAAAATTATTTGAAAAATGTCCTAAATGAAAAGTTATACAAGTTTCTCATCTTCTATAAATATGAGGCCTTAGCTTCATATTTCTGTTGTTGAAAATATTCAAATTCAGTAATTTGTCTGATTATAATATTCATAGACATTTTGTGCTCGTTTGAATTATAATTGTTAATTTAGAACAATTCATGTCAAAATCGTTCTAGAATTTTAAATTTTTTTTTGCACTTTCATCATATTAATTTTGTAATACTTTTCAAGTTAAAAATCATATATTCTACTTGAACAGTATTTCATTAAAATTAATATTTCGTGATTAATTAAAATAATATTTTAAATCCAAAATTCCGCGATTAAATATTGATATTGTATTCAACCCCCTTCTATAATATCAGGAACCAATAAAACTATTTTACTGTTTTATAGTGGTGTGAAGAAATTAATTATGAATTTCTTACTTGTTTGTTCGATATGTTGCATCAAAAGACACAACATCGCCAAAAACATGGTAACTCTTACTTGCAATACCGTCAACCCAAAACAGTTGAGTAAGGTAGTTATTAGAATAAGTCTTCTATTCAAACATGAAAGAACCATCAGATGTTGCCTTGATATCATTAAATTTTTGAATAATCATATCAGCATCATGAATACCAATGTAATACTTTACATCTCTTGAAAAGTTCTTGAAATCCACCGCAGTAGCCCCAACATTTTCATAAGAACCGGACAATTCTTGAAAAATGTTGTGAGCACGAGTAGGACCAATATTTGATTTTGAAGCATAAATAATAAAGCACTTGTGAAACTCGGTTAGGGACCGACTACATCGTAAGAATTATAGACAACCCTTCCCTGCAAATTGATGGTTATGATTCTCCAGGAATTTTTTGACAATGAACCCATCTTTCTCCCAGACACCAACTGACATCATTGCAAGGCACTCACACTTAGCTGAAACAGACTTGCTCTTGTTCTCTTTAGAAGCGGATTCAACTCTTGATCCTGAACTATTTGTTTCACTAGAACCAGCTTTCGAACAGATAAAATATTTCAATATAGTGTCCCCAGGTAAGCGATTATATTTCTCGGTTGAACTATGAACATCGAAACCACACACACGACCATATTCTCTATAAAATTCAAAAGCAGAATCCAAATCAGTGAAATATTATCCTATATAAGGCTTTTTATCCTCTGCACAAACAGGAACCCAATCGTTTCCAAAATCAGGTAACTCCTTCTCGTATTCTTCTAAACCTTCTGCAAAAACTTCTAAGTCAGAAACATTTTTGCTGGTTATCGTACAGTGTAGGAAAAACGTGTAATAGTTAGACTCAAAACATTAACAGCTACATATTACATTGATGAAAGATTTCACGTCTAAACAAATATGGTAACATATATAATCAAATAAACTGATGAAATATGAATTATTTGTGTGTATGTTAATCAATTTTAAGGCTCTAAGGCTGATTCCTTAGTTCTCTCATTTAACCAGTTTTCTCTCGATCATTGGCCTATGTATATAGGGTTGCACTCCATAAAGAGCACCCTTATATACAGAACACGGAAAAACATAATTAAAGCCTTTTTTTTATGAGAAATGATTTGTTAAGATTAGAATCACAAAATTGAACTACAATAAATCCTAACATATCGAATATAACATCGGATATCATTTAAAATTTAAAAATCAAATATTACAGAATTTAACATTGAAACCAGCATAGAATCTTATATACATTTTGTAAAAATGAAATTTACACATAATCATGTTACAATTTTTTGTTAATCTCATATTAGATTCTATTTTTATTTATAAAAAACATAATCGACGTTAAACTTTAGAATCTAAATGAGTTTTTATATAAGATTCTAAAGTGTTCTTTCTTATTTTCTATATAAAAGTGTTTTTTATGTAGTAATGGTCTATATATGTATATTGATTGATGATTGTTATATAAATAAATCTCAAACATCGCCGCAAATCGCAAATAATTCACAATAATTTAAACAATTTATATAGTATTTTAATTATTAATTCAAAGAAATTTTTATTAAATTATAAATTTGATTCAACTAATTTTAAATAAATTTTAAACACCGCCACGAATCGCAATTTTTTCAAATAATAATTATTATATTTAACTGTGTAGTTGGCCAAAAATTGTAGACATCTGTCACGTAAGATAAAAATCGAAGTGGCCTCACCCGGAGTACATTAACTCGTTTGAAGTATACCAAACGGGCTCAGTGTGTATTACCCATAAAACCCCTAATAGAAATTAGGGTTTTGTTTATTTTACAACAAAACACTGCCTTGCCTCCCCTCTCTCATTTCTCAAAACCCTAGCAACCAGGTCTCTCTCTTTCTATCTCTATCGTGTTTATGAAAATAAATTAATGGGTGTTGGTACCCTATATGTGTTTACTCTTATGTATCTAAGATTATTACTAATTAAATCAATTTGTTTTGAAATAATTTGATTTGAATAAATACAGGTAAACCGAGAAAACAGAAATGGTGGAGAAGACTAAAGGAAGAAAAGAAGAGGTGGTCACCAGAGAGTATACCATCAATCTTCACAAGCGTCTCCATGGCTGGTAGTACTCTATATGTAGTACAATCTCGATAAATTAATATTCGATAAATTAATAACCCGCGATAAATTTATATTGTTAATTTGTTTTTTTTTTCAACATAGTAATCTTAATGGGTAATGCATTAATAAAATTTGGCGGTCCCGAGTTTATTAATTTATATAATTTATAGAGGTTTAACTGTATTTTTATCGATGTGTCTGTAGATTAAAGTGGTTTGTATATAAATATGGGATATGTTGCGATATAAATGTGTTCCGATTTATTTGATTTCACTATTTCAGGCTATATATGTATATATGGATGATCACATATGTATGTGTTATGTGTGGACTAAGGTAGGTTTTATTCTGTGAATTCAGCACCTTCAAGAAGAAGGCTCCTAATGCTATCAAGGAAATTAGGAAGTTTGCGCAGAAGGCAATGGGGACAACCGATGTCCGTGTTGATGTTAAGCTAAACAAGCAAATTTGGAGCAGGGGGATTAGAAGTGTACCAAGGAGGGTCAGAGTTCGCATTGCTCGCAAGCGTAATGATGATGAGGATGCCAAGGAAGAGCTTTACTCCCTTGTTACGGTTGCAGAGGCTCCGAGTGGCCTTAAGGGACTAGGTACTCTAGTCATTGAAGAAGACGATGAATGACTCAACCGATCCTAATTTTTGTTCTTATATTTTTGGGAATCTCAGAGTGTTATGAGACTTATTTCTTGCCTTCTGATGCTTTTATATCGTTTAATCATGTCTCGGATCTGCTTTTGTTTGTTAAGGATGATATACATTTTAAGATTTGGAAAAGTTTTGCAGTGATGGTTTCTTTGTTACTTGATATTTGACTGTTTTCCTGTGATTTCCCACTGAGCAAATGCAATCAATGTGATTCTTGATCGTATAACTGCTGCTGGCTTTGTAATGGTAAGCATGATTGGGTAGTTTTATATTACCAAATAGATGCAACCCTGTATTGTGGTTTCTGTTGAGAGAGAAGATTTTAGTAGCAGTCACGTTATTTTCTAAAACCTTAAAAAGTGCTGTTTTTAGAATTAATACTTGAAAATATAAACTAGTAGTTTGGCAATCTTACCTACAACTGTTTGTTGGTGGTTTCAGATTTTAAGCTTGAAAATAATTTAGTACTCGAAAATATCCTAGTTCTTGTAGTTCTACTATGCTGAAGTCTTGCTTATGTAGATTGATTTGTTTTGGTAAGAGTTGCATAGTATGAAACGACCAGAGGTTAAATTCTTGATGTTTATGCAGCTAGTTTTTGGGTATGTTTGAGGCTTCAATTTTAGTTTAAAACATAAGCTCTTCACTAATTAGCACCCACAATAGAGTATAAGAGGCAATCCCGTAGTGACTCGTAGTTCTTTAAAATGTATTAGGAAGGCTCTTACAGATCAACCTTAAGATCTATGCTTTACTAGTGCTATGTTTTCAGTTTTAGCCTTTGATTGTGTATCTCCGGGGTTGTCTCTTCTATGTTCGCTAGATCTGCCCGGTCTCTGTGTGTCTGTTTTCATGGGAAATAGGTTAGTTTAGTCGTGTTTTCTCTAGTTTCGGCTGGGTTATGCCCCTTTTAGTTTTTCCTTTTACCTTTCAAATGCAATTTAGTTAGCAAAAAACAAAGTGACCTATCTGCAGTTGGAGCTCATGAACAAAAATACACTTTCGAATGCTTTGGTATTCATACACATAGCAGTCAAGGTTTTTTACAAGTCCTAGGGGAAGCAGGATTTTGGCAGACAAGGTATTCAGAAGATTTAAGTACCTAATATTTGATGCATTGGATTTTTAAATTTCAACATATGGGAGATTCCAAGGACTTGTACCTATGTCATTTATGGAGGAAGGGGAACCTTAGGCATTGCACATGGATTTGTTACCTTCTTGGTGGGTGACATGAAGTGAGTAATTCCGTACCTTTCTTGATAGAACTGTCGCCCACCAGGCTATCAACAAAGTTCCAATACTTTAAATTTAGACGTGTTTTTTTTTTTGGGTTATTAACATACTGTGTTATTAAGATATCTGCCTTCGAAGTATCCTCATTTGTACATATGAATTATTAAAGAAAAAATCGTTCAATTTAGCCTGTTAAATTTGGGAGCTATTTTTTGGTCAATATTAATTAAGACATTGAAACAGATTTTCAGTTGAAATTTTCAAGTGTTTTGTAGTCTGTCAACTGAAAAGCATATACACATGTAGAATGTAGAATGTATCTTTCTAATTGATTGACTTGCTCAACTGATGTTGCTCAATCTCCCCTTTTCTTAACACCACCGTGGTAGCATTTTTTATATAAACACAACACAAAGACAGAAATACAAAAACAACCAATTTATGTAACAAAAGTCCTCCATAGTAACCAACTAAAGTGTGCTTTTACCCTACAAAATGCTCAACGCAATCATACCTGTATAAAAAACATCAGTCTTCAGTATTTCAGTTGATGCATGTCACATTTCTTAAATTAGTTTTTATTTATTTATCCTCCATCCATATATATATATATCCATATATATATATATATATATATATATATATATATATATATATATATATATATATATATATATATATATATTCAGGACTAAATTAAAATCGTGCAAAATAACTAAAAGATTATCATTCCTGAAACAAATGAAGTGACAAACACACAACTAATATGTTAAGAGAAAACTTGCAGTATGCCGTGAGTGATCTTCTATGACCAAAAATTGCATTCAAACTAAACATAAAAGCTAAATGAGAAGAATATAATAGTTTTTGGTTCAATCTATTAAATATAGGCAAACCGTTCATCAAAGTGGAGACGCATGAAATTTTCAGTCATATTCAATTTTGGTGGCAACATGATAAAACGTTAAATGGCTATACTAGAAACAAAACCCTATCATCCATATGTAGTTCTGATTGAATGTGACTATAAAGCAGCACTGTGTAATTTATAAATCTGCTCGTCCAGGGTATCTCGGGAATGGTATCACGTCCCTAATATTCTCGAGGCCTGTGGCGAAAAGAATCATCCGCTCAAACCCAAGACCAAAACCACTATGCTTTACGGTCCCGAAGCGTCGCAAGTCTAGGTACCACTGATATGGATCTAGTGGCAGTCCCATCTCCGATATCCTGAAACATTAATTTCATCAGTGTTCTTGTATTATTATTAGACCACAGCTTGCAAGCATAGGGACCCAAAAAAGCTCATACCTTTCTTTGATCACCTCATAACGTTCTTCTCTCTGACTACCTCCAATTAACTCTCCCACCTAAAGAAAGACAAATAAAAATATAATATTCAATTTTCATGCCAAGACTATCTTTTTTGAAATTTGCCACTTGCAACTGAGAAAACAGTAACACTTGACAAAAGAAAGATCTCTGTAATTTATTTCAACTTGGTTGTGTTTCAATCAAAGAGTGCTGTATGTGATGAACATTCCAGGTTTTCAGCATTTTATCCACTAAAAAAACCCACCAACCTTTGGTACAAGTACATCCATTGCAGCTACTGTCTTGTTGTCAGGGTTGACCTTCATATAGAAAGCTTTAATGCCTTTTGGATAATTATACACGATGACAGGTGATTTGAATTTCACCTCAGTCAAGTATCTAGAAAGAAACAAACAATTAATCAGTATATACTGAATATATTAGCAATCGTAAACAAAAACAAGCTGAAAGACAAACCTTTCATGCTCTGAAGCTAGATCTACACCCCATTCCACTTTGTTCTCAAACACTTTCTCTTTGGCAACTTCCACGAGTATGGCAACTGCTTCGGTATAAGAAAGTCTAACAAAGTCAGTTGAAGCAACCATTTTTAGACGATCAATGGCACCTTTGTCATATTTGTCAACCATAAACTTCATATCATCAAGGCAATTATCAAGCAACCATTGACACATAAACTTCACATAAGCCTCCGCACACCTCATATCATCCTAAAAATACAATAAAATTAGAGAGTGAGGTCTTTTAAAACATGAAATATCCCCCTCTATTTCAGACTGTTGCATATTAAATTTGTAGAGAGATACAAATAACAAATCTCAAATTACAACAAATAACAGTTGCCTAGATGCTAATATAGTTAATTAGTTTGTCATAACTACGAGGAATTCTTTTTCTTACATTTGCTTCCGCACTACTGCAGAAGGAAAAAGGCATGCAATCTTGTATTTACAATATTCAAAAATCACAGAGAAAGAGCCCACAAGGAAAAAGGCATGCAATCTTGAATATTATACTCCACTCAATTTTCATACTTTCTAAAGCTCATTAATATAGTGGTCAAAAGATTTCAAGAACGAGGAATCATTCTCTCTTAAATATTCTTCTTGCCAATGCGTGTTGTATAATAATGAGTTTATATGATAGGTAATTACTTTACAGAGCAGATAGTGGTATGTGTGACAGTGAGGTCAACAAACCATTAATATTCATTTCTTTATTTTGTTACAATATGACATGCAAGGAAAGAGTTATATGAGCAAGTGTGATAATGAATAATTACTTAAACAACAATAAAGCAGTGGAAAATGCTTACAGTTCAACATTAATCACTTAATCCTATGACAAAATATAATCATTTCAAGGGCAAATTATAGTTGAAGTTTTATTTCTTTTACTCTAAGATCCTTGTAGAAGTTCTCCCGTCCTTATTGGACATATTTCAGCTTAAACTATATATATACATAAAAATTGTAACATGTAGCAAACTAAAGTTGCTAATTTTTTTGCGGGCGTATACAAAATGAAAGGTCTTGGAGGTCCAACATTTGGTTTGCGTTAATTTTACTATAAAAGGAAGTAATATTTACACTTTATATCATTTTTAACACTACTAGAATTGAGATACGGAGCATTCTCTATTTCATGACAAAAATACGTTGATATGTTTTCATAATGCGTTGGAGAGTTCCAATTAGTATAAAATATAAAGTACCTCAAGATCAGCAAAAGCTATTTCTGGTTCCACCATCCAGAACTCTGCCAAATGCCTAGAGGTGTGAGAGTGTTCAGCTCGAAATGTTGGCCCAAAAGTATATACACTACTAAGAGCACATGCATAAGTCTCAACTTGAAGTTGACCAGAAACGGTCAAAAATGCCTGACGTGCAAAGAAATCTTGAGAATAGTCTACCTTCCCATCTTTTTTAGGAATACCAGGTTTAAGTTTCGATCGTTCCTCAAGCTTGGAGAAACTTTCTTTAGCATTTTTCAACTCAGATACAGCAGCACTAATTTCTGATTTACTTGCTTTAGCATCTTTTAGCTTCTTAACAATATTTCCTTTATCCTCGACAAGGACACTAGCTGCCTCGAGATCGGCCTGTGAAGGAGGAGGATTTGTAATCAGTTCCTTCTCCAACTTTTCAGCATCATTAAACAATGTGGTGACTTGAAACATCTCGCCAGCACCCTCACAATCACTTGTGCTGATAATAGGAGTGTGCACATAACGAAAACCATGCTTTCGGAAGAATGTGTGGGTTGCATATGCCAGCTCATCACGAATCCGTGCAATTGATGCTATCTACATTAAATCCCACAGAACTTCAGCAATAATTTTTACATAAGTACTAACACATATCTCAGATAGAAGATTCCAATTTGCCTATAATAGGGAAGGAAAGTAGTACACAGAAAGATAAGAAGAATCCAGTTACCAACATTATTCTTAAAAAACCAATTATTCTGATCACGTCTTATAAAAAAATGGGGTTTTGTGGGAATTATTTGCACAACTTTTGTTTTAGTGGGAGAGGTAAATACAAGTTGATCACGGATCTGGATGATCAGATGTTGGCTCAAATTAAACATTGAAATATCACATTTGCTCATTTCAGTTCTACTAATAACTGAAATTGCATTTTTTTGAATTAAAACTCATATAAATCTTATCAAAAAACATAATTCAACACATTATAATTAATGGTAGCTGACCAGCGGCTTATTTGCTGTCAATGCATTCCTTCTCGAATTGACAATTCAAATTTTCAATTAGATGCTAGGAATGACTATTAACAATGTTTACGCACACACGACTAATTTCATTCCTCCCGGTTTCATTCATTCACTCACTGCAACCAAACATAACAAAAAAACATTTTAATAATCAACTAAAACAAAAATGTACCGTATTAGTCCGGATACGAAGATGAACATGATCCCTCAAAAACTCAAGAGTAAGCTTAGTTTTCGGTATCGGAAACTTAGCAGGATCAACAGGCCCAACATCAAGAACCTTCTCAACCTTCAACTCAATCTTCTGCTTATTCTTCCCTTCGGGAGGCACATCAAGCTTCCCCTCAACATGAACACACGCCCCAGTGGAAACCAACTGATCAAGTGGCGAAACAGTCGCATAAATAATGACTTGGAGATTAGCAGGACAAGACCCATCATTCACTTCAAGAAAAGCAAACTCATCTTTGTTGGCTTTGCGCCCGGTTTTGACCCACCCTCCGATTTTCACGGTTTGGCCGGCCAGTCCGGCGCCCCCGTCGGGTCGGGTCAGGATGGTTTTGATGAGGACTCGTTGGGAGAACTGGGCTTTCTCAACTAGGTCGGAGAGGGTCAAGTCTTCCATCGTTGTGACGGCGGATGTGGGAGAGATGTAGATACAGAGGAGTGTATGTATTGTAATGACCGTGGATGGATGGGTAAGGGTTATAAAACCCTAGTTTTGCATTTATAACTACGTGGCCCGTTTATTTCCTGCGATTTCTGTAATATATGATAGTTGTTTATTTGTTTCCTAAAAATAAAGTAAATGAAATTAATACTTATAAAATTAGTGTAATTATAATTTATAAAAGAGTTTTATATAGTATTTTTTTAATAGTTATTTTTTGAATAAAAATCCTTTTATTTGAAAGAAATTATTAAAAAATATTTAATACAACTTTTAGACGTTAAATTACGTCGATATGTTAGAAGAAAAGAAAATTTTATAACATGATTATTTAGAAAAATTGTTACTTATTTAAATTTAATTACCTATCATCAACCACTATCTTAACTTACCTAATTATTTACATTAAATTTTGAGAATCAATATCAACCTTTTTTTATACAATTATGTCAAACACCGCCATATCTTTGAATGTTGAAATTAGACCATTAATTTAGTTTTAAAAAAATCGTAATTTTTTTTAATTTTTTGCTAATTTATGTTAAAATGTTGAGAAATGTTATAGTTACTAAATTATTTGCCCCGAACCGGGAACCAGAATCCCCGCGGGTTATCGGGAAATTCTTTATTTTTTTTAAAAAAATAATTATATTTCATCTTACATTTTTGAATTAAAATAGTTTAAAATTTATTATATATAATATATATTTTTATTGTATATCATATTTTAAGTAATAGTTTTAATTAATATTAATGTATAATATAAATAAATGATAAAAAATTACTATAATAAAATGATATTATAATTAAAAAAAATAGATTAATAAAATGTATTAAAAATTTAAAAGTATAATAATATATACAAATTATAAATATCATTATTATTTTATTATATATATTATTTTTATTAAATATAAAGATTGGGAAACGGAGATCGTGCCGGGAAGACACCAATACCCGTCCCCATCACGATTCCCGAAATTTTTAAGATATCTCTCCCGTTTCCCGACCCGTACCCGGAAAAATTTCCAAGGGACGGGGATTAGATCGGGATTGGGCGGTGCGGGAGGATGTTTATCCCTACATTCTACCATATTACTACTGCTACATCATTTTAAAAAAATATTATAAAAATATTATTTGAGTCTCTAAACATTACTCTAAAATGTTAGACAAAGTCTAACCTGGACCATTAGTTATATAATCTATTTATTTATGCTAATTACCTATTCTGTTCGGTTGATTCCAGAAGATGCCTTTGATCTCCTCCGTAGATTAAAATCAACTCTTGAATACTTTTTTATGAATTGACATTTGATTTAATACACATTAAAATAATGAATTCAATTAACTATTTTGATTAATGGGGATTAAATTAAATGTCTTTAATAAAAAAATTTAATAAATATTTTTTGAATTAATTAGTTATATTTTAAATAAATACATGACAATCATCGAAAAACCTAATTTTTTTAAAAATTAGATTATCAAGTCAAAACCGTAATTTCAATCCGCAAACTACTAAACACTAATAATTAATATTAATAATTAATATTAGAAGATTCATCTAATCAAACCTCTAATTGGGCTCAAACTTCTAATTTTTTTTCCAAAACTGAAAGGCATATGACAAGGCCTATTTGTAATAAGTAGATGACAACTCAACTCAAGTAAGAAAATTAAGTAAGTAATAAATACTGAGGAAGGAATCAAGACGAAGAATGTCAACTAGACACAAAGAATCATAATATCAGAAGTGTTCTAATGAAGCTGCTACTCTACACCGGAAGAAGTTCATTAATATGTTCAAGCGTCGGCGAAAAATAAAGGAGTAGTATTTCAGAAGAGTTCAGAAGATACAGAAGATTCCAAGTGCCTACTACAAAGAGATTCGAAGAAAAGAAATAGTGAAGACAAAGCTAGAAACAAGACAAGACACAAAGACCACTACAGTAGAAATGAGAATCGACATTGTAGTTAGTCATCCGTGAACCAGACCAGTGCACAGGGTGTTAACAATATCAGTGAAGATTCGTCATCAAAAAGTTCAAGTGGTTAGAAAGGTTATTGTTGAAGAACAGAAGAGTTTTATCTACATCAACAATAGTCAAGCCTTTGATTTAATTCTCTATTAATTAATTAGTTAATTTAATTAGTAAATTAATTCACTCAGAATTAATTTATTTCTTAAATTAATTAAAGGATTAATTAATTTAAAATTATTTTAGAATGACAGAAGACAGAAGCTGGAAGCTCAAAGGGATACGGTATTGACTTGAAGAAAAGACGGAAAAAGTATTGACATGGAAGAAATGCAGAGTAATATATTCGTAAAAGTGGAACCCCGGTTGGAATTGATTTATCATTTCTAAGTCAAAAGGAGTTCGGTTCCACACGTTCAGAAGACCGCAGCTTAGAGCGTAAAGATTTATTTTAATTAATAAATATTTTATTTATTTAGTAAATTATATTTATAAATATCTAAATAATATTATATATTTATTTTTATAATTTCTGAATTAAATTTATTATTTATTAAGTAAAGATTATAAGCTGTGCGGGTCTAAAAGCATTTCTACGGGGCTAATCAAAAAGAACCTACGGCAATCAGAAAAGAAAAGGGGCAGGTGGTTTATGTTATTGCCTCAGCCAATAGGGTCACACCATGTGTCAAAACAAATTGATTTGGTCAGATGTTTCATTTCAAAGGTCATGCTGAACAAATTGAAAGAAAAAGTAATACCGAACCAGTTTTTAAAAAGTAATATCGCATTACTTTTAAAAAGTAATACTGAATTATTTTTATTAAAAGGTAATGCCGAGTTATTTTTTAGAAAAGGTAATACCGAATTTCTTGTTTAAAAAGTAATACCGAATTACTTTTAAAAAAAAGGTAATACCGAATTACTTTTTAAAAAAGGTAATACCGAAATTCAAAGGTAATGCCCAATTTTCTGAAAAGTAATACAAGGCTTAATTCTTGTTAAAAAAGTCATAGTGAAAAGTAATGCTGAAAGGTAATGCAAAGCTTTTCCAACCTCTATAAATATGAGGAGATCACTTCATTATTTGAAGTTAGAAAAAACAGCTCAAATTCAGTAATTTGTCTGCATTGTAATATTCACAGATTTCTGTGCTGAGTTTGGAATATAATTGTTAAACACGAACAGTTCATGTCAAATTTGTTCTAGATCCTTTTATCAATTATATATCAGTTTTCTAAATATTAATTTTGTAATACTAATCAAGTTAAAATTATATCTTTCACTTGAATAGTATTTCATTATAATTAATATTTCGCGAGCAATTAAAATAATATTTTTAATTCAAATATTCCGCGATTAATTTTAGATATTGTATTCAACCCCCCTTCTACAATATCAGGGACCAACAATTGGCATCAGAGCTGGTTGATATTTTTCTTATCAGATCCAAATCAAATTCCGCGAACTCATACAGATCTCAAAAATTATTTTAAATTCGAAATAATTTTTTATTCGAAATAATTTTTTTTCCGAAAAATTATTTTTGATCAAAAATTATTTTAAGTCAAAAATTAAAATATTTTTTGAAACACTTAATTTTTAATCTTATTTAAAGATGAGTACTCAAAGAGTCAGTAGCATTAAAATTCCACAATTTGATAAAGACAATTATAATCTGTGGAAGAGAAAGATGACCTTGTTTCTTCGAGCTGCAAATCCTAAGTACAAGGATATTTTAAAAACTGGTGTTGCTATTCCAATAAATATCGTTCCTGAGCATATGAAAGATGGTGTACTCATTCCGCACAGACAATTTGAAAAAGATATTTCTGAGTACACTGAGACAGAAAAGGAACTGGATACTTTGGACACCAGTATGCAGTTAATTTTAGTGGAATCTCTTGATCCCGGAATGTATAATCATGTTGTTAATTGCAAAAATGCCAAACACATCTGGGAAACGATAGAGATACTAAATGAAGGAACAGAAGAAGTAAGGGAGAACAGATTGGAAATCTTAACGTCTCAATATGAGCATTTTAGATCAAATCCTGGAGAAGGTATCTCTGAAGTTTTTGAGAGATACAACAAGCTGATAAATGATCTAAATCTCAATGGCAAACAATATACGAAGAAAGAGACCAGTATGAAGTTTTTGCTAACAATGCCAGTACACCTAGAGCATAGGATAACAGCCATCAGAGAGTCAAGGGATATGAATGAAATTTCTTTGGAAAGACTTTATGGCATTCTGAAGACCTATGAGCTAGAGCAGATTCAACAGAAAGAAATATATGGTACATGCAAGGTGGTCAGCAAGTCTACAGCTCTTGTAGCAGAAGAACCAGAGTACAGAAAAGCTAAGACTGAATCTTCTTCAGTCAACATCATTGATCAGGGTATTGTTGCAGAAGTTGGTGCAACTCTAATGAATTCAGCTGATAGTGAATTCTACTCAATGGAAGAACTCGATCAACTTGAGGATGAATCTCTGGCTCTGATTGCTAGAAAATTTGGAAATACAAGATTCAGGAGGAACCCTAGTTTCAAATTCAAGCCTATGGCAAACAGATTTCAGACAGCTGGCTCTTCTAGCACATCCAACACAAAAGGTGGATACAAGACAGGGATGGTAGACAGAAGCAAGATCCGTTGCTTCAACTGCAATGAAATAGGACACTTTGCAACTGATTGTAGAAAGCCCAAGCAGGAAAGAAAGAAGGATTCATATGACGAGCTCAAACAGAAATATGACGCTCTACTGAAGAAGCATCAGGGAAAATCATACTTAGCAGCAGGAAAAAGCTGGGATGATTCCGACAATGATGAAGAAGATCAAATGGGAAATCTTGCTCTAATGGCCTCTTCTTCTGAAGGATCACAATCTCCACCTCGACAAGGAATTGAGGTAAACCCTAGCTGTCCTAAAATGTTTAAATTGTTAGGTGAGAATTTAACTGATGCTAGAGATCGAATAAAAGTTTTAATTCTCGAAAACAAAGTTTTATCAGTAGAGAATTTTGAACTGAAAAAGCTGAAACTTATAAATGTTAAATTAATTGAAGATGTTGCATTTCAAGTTAATAGAGTCAACTGCTATGTTGAGATTGAAGCTTTTTTAAAGAATAAAATTGAAGAAGAAAAGCAAAGGTGTCTAGCTTATAAAAATTCCTCTTATATTGTAAAGAACCTAGTTGACCAACAGGAAATAAACCGAAAAGTTGGAATAGGTTTCGAGTACAATAAATCTGTAGGAAAGCCAAGCAACATTACCCCGTTCAAGCAAAGCGCTGAAGAAAGGGGTATTCCTCATGTTGTTAAAGACACACCCAAACCTCTTTTCATAACACCTATTGCTGAACCTATCCTTGAGAGCTCTATACTGATAGCTTATGAGATGCAGTTAGAGGATCTCGAGGAAGAGAAGAAAAGAGAAGAACAGACTAGGGACATAAAAGGAATAAATGTCCAGAAAGCTAAATATGTACCTAAAAGACCAATAGAAAATGTGAACTCTGCTAGTTCATCCACTCCTGGTTTAGGTGCTAAGAACTTAAAGAATAATTTGAACAGACCTAACAATAAGTTTGTTAGAAGTAGGGATAGTAACAACAGATGCCATTCTACTGAAAACTTTAAATCTGCTGAAAAAGTTAAAGTAGAAATTGTTAAAACTCCTACTGCTGTGAATAACATGCCTGCTATTGATGTATGCCATAAACCTTATGGTATGTTAAATTGTATGTTATGTGCTTTTAATGCTATGACTGCTTATTTCAAACGCATGACTGCTAATAAAAAGAACATGACACCTAGACAATACATCAATAATAAATTTGCAAAATCCAAGACTGCGATTCCTTCACCTGTCAAGAAGGAAAAATATATTCCTAAGTCTAAACAAACAGTTGTTAAGACTGTTTATAGGAAAGTAAGTTCAGTCAAGGTGGATGCAGCTGTTGTTCGAAAAGGATCTGTTGTCAAAGCTGACAAAGGTCAATTCTTTAAGTATGCCGGGCCCAATCAATTTTGGGCTCCGAAGATAATCTAATCCGTTTGATATGTGCAGGGAGTTAAACAGGAAAACCGGGTTGTTTGGATCCTAGACAGCGGATCGTCAAGGCATATGACCGGAGATAGAGCCCTGCTATCAGACGTGGTTGAAAGAGCTGGCCCAATCGTCACCTTTGGAGATAACAGCAAAGGAATGACTACGGGATATGGCAAGTTAAATACTGGAAATGTTATCATTGAAAACGTCTCTTTGGTGGAAGGACTTAAGCACAATCTACTCAGCGTTAGTCAATTCTGTGATAGAGGTTACAAAGTAAACTTTATCAAGGAGAAGTGCTTAATAGCTCATTCTAAAGAAGACAGACTAGCCTTGCGTGGAGTAAGGAAAGGAAACTTGTACGTAGCTGATTTCAACTCGAGAACTGAAGCTGAAGCAAACTGTTTTTATTCAAAAGCTTCATCAGAAGAAAGTTGGCTATGGCACAAGAAGCTCTCACACCTGAATTTCAAAACAATGAACTCTATAGTCAAGAGGGATTTGGTGAGAGGACTGCCTCTGATGGAATTTACACAAGAAGGCTTGTGTGAGGCATGTCAGAAAGGGAAGTCAAAAAGAGCAACTCACAAAGGCACAGACACTATAAATATTACTGAACCACTTCAACTGCTTCATATGGATTTATTTGGTCCAGTCAATATTATGTCTATGACAAGGAAGAAATATGCCTTAGTGATTGTAGATGACTTCACAAAGTACATGTGGGTTTTATTCTTGAACTCTAAGGATGAAACTCCACAGTTGGTGATTGATCATGTAAAATTGATTGAGTTAGATTCAAAGCTACCTGTCCGGGCAATCAGATCAGATAATGGAACAGAATTCAAGAATGAAATTCTGAATAGCTTCTCCTCAGACAAAGGGATAACAAGACAATTCTCAGCGCCAAGAACTCCTCAACAGAATGGAGTAGTAGAAAGGAAGAATCGAACCTTGATTGAAGCTGCAAGAACAATGTTAAGTGAATCAAGGTTGCCTATCTACTTCTGGGCTGAAGCAGTGAACACAGCTTGTTATACCCAGAATCGAACTTTAATCAACAAGGATCATACGAAGACACCCTACGAATTAATGGCTGGCAAGAAACCAATACTCAAATACTTTCATGTATTTGGAGCCAAATGTTTTGTGCTAAAAGATGGAGATGAACATCGTGGCAAATTTGAGGCCAAGGCACATGAAGCAATTTTTATCGGCTACTCAAAAAGAGCATATAGGGTGTACATAATTGATCAGCACCAAGTAAAAGAAAGTGTCAACGTATCATTTGACGACACTAAACTCCCAAGCATCCAAAATGAAGATCCTTCTGAGTCATTAAAATTTGACAATCATCCAGACTCAGATTCGGATAATGAAGAAGAGCCTGAGGTTGCAGCAGGAAATGATGATGACAACAATGATGGTAATGATCCAAGTAATAGTAGTGAAAACAATGGAAACACTGGAGATTCTACTAATACCAGTGGTGGATCAACAAGTCATCCAGGCAGCAACTCAGGGGGAGGTGAAGGATCAACTGGCACAACACAACATCACAATGAATATAGAGGCAAATCATCAAGATCAAACCTACAAAGGGAAAGGATATGGAGCAAAGATCATCCCTTTGAATTGATCATAGGTGATCCAGATGTTGGTGTTAGAACCAGAAGTGCAACTTCAAATGAATGTTTATTTTCGGTGTTTCTATATCAAGAAGAACCAAAGAAAATTGAAGGTGCTCTAACTGATCCAGATTGGGTTCTTGCCATGCAAGAAGAACTCAATCAGTTCGAAAGGCAAGAAGTATGGACACTGGTACCCAGGCCTAAAGATAGATCTGTTATTGGCACGAAATGGGTATACAGGAACAAGTTAGACGGTGATGGCATTGTTACAATGAACAAGGCCAGACTGGTTGCAAAGGGTTACTCCCAGGAAGAGGGAATTGATTATGATGAGACCTACGAACCAGTTGTAAGACTTGAAGCCATCAGGATATTTCTGGCATTCGCAGCACATTCTAATTTTAAAGTCTATCAAATGGATGTGAAGAGTGCATTTCTGAATGGAAAGTTAGAAGATGAAGTATATGTGGAACAGCCCCCTGGCTTTGAAAATCCAGAGTTTGCTAATTTTGTATATTTCTTATTCAAAGCCCTCTATGGACTCAAGCAAGCACCGAGGACATGGTATGACACTCTATCTCAGTTTTTACTTGAAAACGGTTTTACTAGAGATGCCATAGATAAAAATCTCTTTTACAAATTACATGATAAAGATATGATATTTGTCCAAGTTTATGTTGACGATATTATATTTGGTTCTTCTAATGAAAACTTGTGCAAGAGATTTGCTAAGTTAATGCAGAGTAGGTATGAAATGAGCATGATGGGTGAGCTGTCATTCTTCCTTGGATTGCAAGTGAAGCAAAAGGAAGATGTGATTTTTATTTGCCAATCAAAGTACGTAAGGGATCTTCTAAGGAAATACAATCTAGAAGATTCTACACCGGCAAAAACCCCTATGCCAACAGCCACCAAGCTTGACAAAGATGAAACTGGTAAGAAAGTTGACATCACAAGCTATAGAGGTATGATAGGCTCATTATTATATCTAACTGCTAGTAGACCCGATATAATGTTTGCAACATGCTTATGTGCAAGGTTTCAATCCGATCCTAGAGAATCTCATCTTATAGCTGTTAAAAGAATTTTTAGATATCTGAAGGGTACACCGAATCTTGGAATTTGGTACCCTAAAGGTACAGGTTTTGAACTAATAGGCTATACAGATTCAGATTATGTAGGATGCAGGATGGACAGGAAAAGTACATCTGGAAGTTGTCAGTTTCTAGGACAACGGTTGATTTCCTGGTACAGCAAAAAACAGCACTCAGTATCTACCTCGATAGCCGAAGCAGAATATATTGCGGCAGGTAGTTGTTGTGCACAAATCTTGTGGATAAGGAATCAGCTGAATGATTATGGACTTGCGCTATCTAAAATTCCAATACTTTGCGACAACACAAGTGTCATAGCTATTTCCAATAATCCTGTACAACATTCAAGAACCAAGCACATAGACATAAGGTATCATTTTATCCGAGAGCATGTCATGAATGGAATTGTGGTGTTACATTTTGTACCCACAGAAGATCAAATTGCCGACATCTTCACGAAATCACTTGATGAATCAACTTTCTCTAAGTTGGTTAGTGAGTTAGGGATGTTAAACATGAACTAATTATTGCATGTTGTTTTAAATTGCATATTTATTTTCAAGCACTGAAAATACACTGTATATATTCCTTAAAAAAAACAAAAAACAAAAAACAAAATGAAAAAGAAAAACTCAAAAAGATTTTCCTTATTTTTGTACAACTTTATTAATTTGGCATCTCTACTGTAAATATTTTATATTATTGTTGTTTTCCAATAATTGGCATATATTATGTATATATATAAGTATGTATAGTTTTAGTTGTTTTTCGACTTTGGCATCCTTATTTTTTTTATGTTTATTTCTATATAAATAAGTGCTGATTATTTCACGTCTCTTTTGAGAAGTAGGAAATATCTATGAGCTTGATCATCCAATTGTTTCTAATAGTTAGATCCCAAACATTGGCATCAATTTCTATCCAAGATCTTAAAACCAAACACACAAACACAATCACATCCGTCTCTCTAACCATTAAACAGAATACCTAATTGCTAACAATGAGGGAGTCAATGCCTTGAGTGCATTTGATAAGGTTGGTGATGTGAGTGAACCAACAACTCTGTCTCTAGAAAGGTGATTCAAATATATATAAACTGAGACAACTGTTAGCTCATCTGTGTTCTCTCAAAAGGATACAGACTTGGAAAAGGCAAAATTGTTACTAGGTTCATTCTTTCAACAGAATGAGTCTATTGAATTTGGCATGTCAGCCAAGGCCACTTGTAAAGAGTCAATTTCATCTGATATTTTTCAAGAAACCACAAATTTTTTGTCTTATATTTTAGGGACCAACACCAAGGGACCAACAATGTAAGGACTTACTTGGGACCAAAAGGGAGCATTTGAAATGTCACAGTAAGGATGAATTGACGGAAGGAATTATTCTAAACCTCCATATCAAGGAAGGAAGAATGATTGATGATTCTGACTGAATCAACATGCCTTCACAGGCGTCAGGAGGAAACTTGGATCATTTGCTACATTATTGATCCTTGTCTCCCTCCCCAGATGGAACATATCTGGATTCCTAACGGAATAGATCATCTTAGATGATCAGCAACTCACTGAATCTATTCCTGAAGCAATTCAGTCTATAAAATTAAATATTTTAATAGATTCAATTGAGGACGGGGATTTACGAAACCCCATTGCACCACCAGTGACCTCTCTTGAAGGGGCTATGGTGATCTTTCTTGCAGGTACAAAAAATTATGTCATCCGTACTGAGAGAGAGATATAGTGATGTGAGAAAAGAGTGAAACACAAGTAAGGAAGAGTGAAAATATACATTCTATGAGTGAAACACCTAGAGAGTATATGAGTGAAACACTTGTGAGGAACACAAAGTAAAATCACACACTAGCACACTTACCAAATCTCATTCCCAATTCCCTGTTACAGATTTCAAACGTTACTTAACCAAGGTGAAAATTTCTCCAGAAAAGGACTTTTAAATTCTTAAGAGGATTACTCAACTAAGGGGGAGAATTACTAAGAGGATTACTCCAAAATGTTAAAGTGTTCAACTAAGGGGGAGTAGATCAAAAGGGGAGAAGTAAACAAAGACTTTTGCCAGAAGAGGATTACTCAATTATTGAACAAGAAAAGTTGGATAATTTACGAAAAGGGAAAATGAATCTACCTTGGGTGAGAAGTAAAAATAGAAGTTGGAAATTCAAAGGAACAGTGGTAAGAAGAAAACAAGACTTCATCTCTGACATCCTAAGGGGGAGCAGTGATGAGTCTGAGAAATGAAGATAATAGTACATGTATAATTTGTTCAGTGCTAGAGGAATAAACATATTTTATTTCAGTTACTCGGGAAATCTGGAATTGTATTATATAATCCAGAGAACAATTTATTATTTACAGTTCTTAAATGTCATATTATTTTCTTAGTTGTTAGTTAAGTTATCCTCTAGGAATTTGTATGTTAAATGCATAACAACAAATAGGGGGAGATTGAAAGACATATGACAAGGCCTATTTGTAATAAGTAGATGACAACTCAACTCAAGTAAGAAAATTAAGTAAGTAATAAATACTGAGGAAGGAATCAAGACGAAGAATGTCAACTAGACACAAAGAATCATAATATCAGAAGTGTTCTAATGAAGCTGCTACTCTACACTAGAAGAAGTTCATTAATATGTTCAAGCGTCGGCGAAAAATAAAGGAGTAGTATTTCAGAAGAGTTCAGAAGATACAGAAGATTCCAAGTGCCTACTACAAAGAGATTCGAAGAAAAGAAATAGTGAAGACAAAGCTAGAAACAAGACAAGACACAAAGACCACTACAGTAGAAATGAGAATCGACATTGTAGTTAGTCATCCGTGAACCAGACCAGTGCACAGGGTGTTAACAATATCAGTGAAGATTCGTCATCAAAAAGTTCAAGTGGTTAGAAAGGTTATTGTTGAAGAACAGAAGAGTTTTATCTACATCAACAATAGTCAAGCCTTTGATTTAATTCTCTATTAATTAATTAGTTAATTTAATTAGTTAATTAATTCACTCAGAATTAATTTATTTCTTAAATTAATTAAAGGATTAATTAATTTAAAATTATTTTAGAATGACAGAAGACAGAAGCTGGAAGCTCAAAGGGATACGGTATTGACTTGAAGAAAAGACGGAAAAAGTATTGACATGGAAGAAATGCAGAGTAATATATTCGTAAAAGTGGAACCCCGGTTGGAATTGATTTATCATTTCTAAGTCAAAAGGAGTTCGGTTCCACACGTTCAGAAGACCGCAGCTTAGAGCGTAAGGATTTATTTTAATTAATAAATATTTTATTTATTTAGTAAATTATATTTATAAATATCTAAATAATATTAGATATTTATTTTTATAATTTCTGAATTAAATTTATTATTTATTAAGTAAAGATTATAAGATGTGCGGGTCTAAAATCATTTCTACGGGGCTAATCAAAAAGAACCTACGGCAATCAGAAAAGAAAAGGGGCAGGTGGTTTATGTTATTGCCTCAGCCAATAGGGTCGCGCCATGTGTCAAAACAAATTGATCTGGTCAGGTGTTTCATTTCAAAGGTCATGCTGAACAAATTGAAAGAAAAAGTAATACCGAACCAGTTTTTAAAAAGTAATACCGCATTACTTTTAAAAAGTAATACCGAATTATTTTTATTAAAAGGTAATGCCGAGTTATTTTTTAGAAAAGGTAATACCGAATTTCTTGTCTAAAAAGTAATACCGAATTACTTTTTAAAAAAAGGTAATACCGAATTACTTTTTAAAAAAGGTAATACCGAAATTCAAAGGTAATGCCCAGCTTTCTGAAAAGTAATACAAGGCTTAATTCTTGTTAAAAAGGTCATAGTGAAAAGTAATGCTGAAAGGTAATGCAAAGCTTTTCCAACCTCTATAAATATGAGGAGATCACTTCATTATTTCAAGTTAGAAAAAACAGCTCAAATTCAGTAATTTGTCTGCATTGTAATATTCATAAATTTCTGTGCTGAGTTTGGAATATAATTGTTAAACACGAACAGTTCATGTCAAATTTGTTCTAGATCCTTTTATCAATTATATATCAGTTTTCTAAATATTAATTTTGTAATACTAATCAAGTTAAAATTATATCTTTCACTTGAACAGTATTTCATTATAATTAATATTTCGCGAGCAATTAAAATAATATTTTTAATTCAAATATTCTGTGATTAATTTTAGATATTGTATTCAACCCCCCTTCTACAATATCAGGGACCAACAAAAACTCACACTGCAAAATATGTCCATTATCTGTCGTCCATTAAAATTTGATTCATCTAATCAAACCTTTAATTTGATCTTCTCTAATGAGGTATTTAATATTTATTTTATTTTATTTTAGATTCTGTTATGTGTTCTATTATTTTAATTTAATTTTAATATTTTGATATTTGATTAAATACATAATAACATTTTGAAATACATAATAAAACACTCCGTGAAATCTTGAAATTTTACTAGAATACATAATAGAATATAAAAAAATATTGTATTCTAATAGAATACTAAAATAGTTGATAAAATACTTTGCGGAATCTTGAAATTTAGAAAACATAATAGAATACGTAATAGAATACTATAAACATAGTATTCTAATAAAATCTTTTAAGATTCTATTAAATGTTTAATTTTAAAATTTTTATTAGAATACATAATAGAATAGAATTTTTTTTATTATTTATTGTAAAATTGATAAAATATAAATAGTAGAATACTAAAAATATTTCATTAAATATGTAATAAAATCTTAAAATATTTAATGAAACACTTAGTGAGTTCTTGGAATTTTATTAAAATACATAATAGAATACTAAGTTTTTTATTTTCTACTTTAATAAATATTTGAAAAATGAACAATATAATACTAAAAATAGTTGATTAAATATAAAATAAAAACTTAAAGTAGTCAATAAAACATTGAGTGAAATCTTCAAATTTTGTTTTATTAGAATAGATAATAAAAATACTAAAATTTTAATATGTATAACTAAAAATATTTGATTAAATATTTAATAGAATCTTAAAATAGTCAATAGAACACGTAGTGGAATCTTGAAAATTTATTAGAATACATGACAGAATCTGACATTTTATTAGAACAGTTAGACTACATAATAGAATATTAAAATTGTATTATTAAGTATAATACATTTTTCAAGAATGCACAGTAGTATACTATTATGAATTTATTATTTAATATTATCAATTAAAATTATTTAATAGTATCAAATAACAGAATACATACTAGAATTCATTGTTTAATAATAATATAATATTATCAATTTAAAATAAATAAATATAATGTACTTATATTATTAAAATAGAATTGAGTTGAATTATGATTACATGCATATAAAGAAATCATATATCTAATATAATCAATATTTATATAAGAAAAATATTTGTATTTAATATAAATATTATAATTATATTAAAATTAGTAAGTATTTAGTCAAACGAAAAAATGAGGATAACCAGTAAATGAAAATCAATCAAGTAAGGAAAGCATTTAAATGTACAAGTATTATGATCAATTCATAAATTAAAGGATAATTTATACAAGGCAGTTTATTTATTTGACTATTATATCATTTTAGTTAAGATTAACTTGTTTTAAAATGATAATAATATCCATTGGATTGAAAATGAATCAACGGATCAAAACAGTACCTTAGTTTTCTCCAAAATCAAGGTTTTTTCTTGAGCAACTCCATATATATATATATATATATATATATATATATATATATATATATATATATATATATATATATATATAATTCTTTTACACCTCAACTCGCGTAATAAAAGAGGGTTATCCTCCCTCCATCCTCATTTACATGTCCACTTTATTTTTTGTTTAGTCAAATTGACTTATATTTCACTATAATTTAAAAATAATGTAACATATAATTGAAAAAAAAATAAAATTTTATATTATTAAAAATTATATATAATCTATTTTAAAATGTATTTTTTTAATTTTTAAAAATTATACAAGAACAATTTTTATTTTTCAATGAAAAATTACTCCAAAAATTTTAAAATGAAAATGGAGATTGGGATGAGTAGGCTGTAATTCGAGTCGAGATTTTTGGAGCTCGGCTCGAGTTCGGTTCGATTAACTCGGCTCGAACTCGTTATCGAGCTCGAGCTCGAACAGGTTTTTGAGCTCAGAAAAACCACTTACAAAAACTAGATGTATCACAATGTCAAATGTTGTCTGATGGAGCTGAAACAATCTATCAGATGTTGGGAATAGTATTATCTAAACACAATAATGAGCAGTTATATAATGATAATTAATAAATACAAACAGATACCAATTACGAAACAGACACGAAGACAAACAAAATATGAATAAGTATCTGTAAAGACGAGAGAAAAGATAGAAAATTTACCTCTAACAGAAGCTTTATGCATACACTCATAGAACCAAAATGAACAGCTGAGATGTCAAGTTTTGCAAGAAGTCTTGATTGTTCTTGAAGAGATAATTGCCCAACTACGCTGTGTTGGGTTGCAACAATATCACTTCCAGAATAAAACAACACAAAGTACTTCGTCCACATATACGTAGCACTCAACAGCGACTAGCACCTCAGTTCGTCCAAAAATATATGCAGCTTTATATGTATGCGAGGTAGGAGAAAGAGGCACTCCTCAATTTGCCCGACAACCTATGCAATTTTTATTGTATGTAAGGTACAAGCAAGAGGCATACCACAACTAGATGTGCACACCTCAATATATAGGTTTCTTGAGTTCATCTTCTCTTATTCTACTCGATGTGAGATATAGAGTTTTCCAAATAAATAAAGTTTTACAAAAAAATGAGTTTTATTTGTTACTTATATTATTAAGATTAAGTAATATTAATATTGTAATATATATTTAGAGTCTGATTATTGAAATAATTCTTACTTAATATATTTAATATTAATATTAAATAATCAATATAAATAAATCAAATAAACTTGTAATTAAAAGATATATAGTATTTAATAGTATCATGTGACATAAGCATTCCACTTACACTAGTAGTTGTAAACAATACTAACACAAGATGTTATATAAACTCATTATCTTTCCTTTACAAATTCAATGTGGGACAAACCCATATAACCCATTTCAAGCAAGTAACTTCAACTCAATTTTTTTATGGATTCCACTAAGAAAATGTCTTAGATCAAAACATGAAAGTTTAAGTCCATATAGCAAGGAACAACTTCCATTAGTTAATTTCCAGAAATTACATCAAGAACATATATAAAACATGCCTTAAATTTTCCATTTTCTAACATTCCCCCACAAATTCATACAGAAATGCATATCCGTTTTCATCATGATTTTTTTTCCAGAGTCGGTACCCTTCCGGGTTTGAACCCTCCGAAGTCCCCTACTTTGATGGCTACCAAATATAGATGAAATGTTTCACCATGAATCTTTATCCGTTTGGTGTAACCACGCTCCATAGACGATGACAAATCAAAGGCTATGGTGCTGATCTACGATTTTGAGATGTTAATGGTCATGTTTTGATCCTTTTCGTCGAATGCTTCGAGGAATAACCCTATCCTCTAATTGCGACCACACACAAACATTCGTTTAGCCGGGCATCTCCAAAAATGTACTGCCAACATCTCGTCTCATGACTTGACCCCATTCAGAGTTCTTAAAACTCTTGCTAACTAGAAGTTACAATACCTCTTGAGGTTTACAAGGGAAAGACTCTGATACGTGAATATCTAGATATTTGTAGTAGAGGTACTACTGAATCACCCTCACAACTTGTTATTACCACATTGAATACACTTTGAGGGATTTCCTCTCAAGTTTATTGGGTTCCCGCTGTTGATGACTCAAAATGGGTTGTCAGTCACATCCTCAACCTCTACTTAAGGACAACATCATGCTCAAGTCCCTTAGTCAAATGATCAACAAGGTTATCTTGAGTTCCAACAAACTCAATAACAACGATCCTGTCAGACACCAGACCCTTTATAGACTTTAGTCTAACTTGGATTTGTCTCTTTGTTTTCACATTATACTTTTTACTGTTTATCTTGTTAATAGTTATACGACTATCACAATGAACATCAAGAGCAGGAAACGGTTGGCTTACTAGAAGAATCACAGACATAAATCCATGCAACCATTCAGCCTCCGTCACTGTGGCATCTAATGCACACAATTCAGCCTCAAAAGTAGACCAAGTTACAATAGTTTATCTAGCAGACTTCCAGGATATAGCTCCACCCGCAAGGGTAAACACGTATCCAGTCACTCCATTAGAACCAGATTTCTTAGCTATCCAACTTGCATCACTATATCCCTCAAGAACTCCAGGAAACCTTCTATAATGCAAACCAATGTAGATGGTGCCTTTCAGATATCTAAGCACTCTATCAAGAGCATCCCAATGAGTCTTATTTGGACAACTTGTATATCTAGCTAACTTAGATACAGAATATGAAATATCTAGTCTAGTACCATTAGCAAGATATTGCAAACTCCCAATAATCTGAGAATATCTTAACTGAGACACAAGAACTCCTGATGTATTCTTGAGAAGCGCAACTTTTGAATCATATGGTGTGTTTGCGATTCTACAATTTGAATAACCATACTTCTCAAGTATAGATTTCTTTATATAATGAGATTGTGACGGTTATTCCATTAGCCGATTGATTCAGCTTGATCCCAAGAATCACGCCAGCCTCACCCATATCTTTCATTTCAAAGTGCCTTTTCAAGAAACTTTTAGTCTCGTTAATAATCTTAATATTGGTTCCAAACAACAGTATGTCATCCACATACAGGCACAAAATCACTTTTTCATCTCCTTTAACCTTATAGTAGACACTCTTATCACTTTCATTAACTACAAAATTGAAAGTCAAAATAGTTTCATCAAACTTTTTGTGTTAGTCTCTAGGATTTTGTTTCAACCCATAGATAGACTTGACTAACTTACACATTTTCCTCTCGTTACTAGAAGTAACAAATCCCTCAGGCTGATCCACGTAAATCTTTTCTTCAAGATCACCATGAAGAAAAACTGTATTTACATCCATATGATGGATGATAAGACCATGTACGGAAGCCAATGCTATAAGCATTCGAATTGTTGTCATTCTTGCAACAAGAGAGTATGTATCAAAATAGTCAATGTTGAACCATCCTGGTTCATTTTTTCTTTTAAAAATCCACTTGCATCCTCTGGTAGTACAACCAGGAGGGAGATCAACCAACTCCCATGTTTCATTAGAAACAATAGAGTCGATCTCACTTTTTACAGCACCTTTCCAATACCTTGACTCCGAAGAGTCCATGGCATGCAGGAAAGTCAAAGGTTCATTCTCGACATTGTAAGTGATAAAATCACGCTTACTACTTCTAGGTTTCTCTACTTTTACATAAGTAGAGCTACTAGCAGAATCCACCCCCACATTTGTCATCCTTTCTACATGATCAGGAATGGAACTTGATGTGCGAGTAGGATCATCATCAAAAATACCCTGAGATATACCAGTCTTCGTAGGGAACACATTATCAAAGAATGTTGCATCACGAAACTCAACTATAGTGTTTACCACTATACCATCTATGTCAGGTTTTAACACTAAAAATCTCATAGCGGTAGTGGTTTCAATATAGCCCAGAAAGATGCAATCAATAGTTTTCAGCCCCAGTTTCTTTCTCTTGTATTTAGGAACAATTACCTTTGCAAGGCAGCCCCACACACGAAAATACTTTAAACTAGTCTTTTTTACCTTTCCATAACTCATAAGGTGTCTTGTCCATTTGTTTCAGAGGGACTCTGTTCAAAATATGAGAAGCCGTATTCAGAGCCTCTATCCACATGTACTTAGGAAATCCAGAGTTAATCAGTATACTGTTAATCATAACTTTAAATGTTTCGTTCTTTCGTTCTGTCACTCCATTAGACTCAAGAGTGTTTGGTGGAGTCACCTCATGAACTATACCATTGCTTGTGCAAAATTCATTAAATGAGGTACTCGTATACACTCCACCTCTATCAGACCTCAAACGTTTAAGCACTTTGCCAATTTGTGTTTTAGCTTCATTTTTATACATAATGAATTTATCAAGTGCTTCATCTTTATGCTTAAGCAAATAAACATGACAATATCTGTTACAATCATCAATAAATATAATGAAATATCTATTCTGATTCTTAGTCAAAACACCATCGAATTCACATATGTCTGTGTGGACTAATTCTAATACTTTTGAATCCCTAACAACATTATGAAAGGGTTTCCTAGTTAGTTTAGCAGTTACACATATTTCACATTAAGATTTCTTTTCAATGGCATGCTTTGGAATCAATTCTAAATTCATCATATTCTTTAGGGCACCAAAATTTAGATGACCAAAACGTGAGTGCCATAAATCGGATGATTCAACACAATTAACAGAAGGGAAAACATTATCATTAATAAAACTGCCTAAAACAGCCTCCACATTTATTAAAAATAATCCATCAGACAAGTAACCTTTGCCAAAAAATACACCAATATGTGTAATGACTACTTTATTACACTTCAAAGAAAGTTCGAAACTATTTTTAATTAAATAGCTTCCACTTATTATGTTTCTACGAATGTCAGGAACATGTTGCACTCTAGTAAGGGATAGAACACACCCAGAAACAAGCTTCAGGTCCTCGTTTCCTACTCTAAGTACTTGAGCAGTACTAGCATTCCCCATCGTCACTGTCTTGCCTTGAATCTATTGATAAGATACAAATAGAGTAATATCAGAACAAATATATACATTAGCTCCAATATCAATCAACCATTCATTTGACAAATAAGTGGAAAGTAGTGTAGGGATGTAGGTAACATACCCGTCATTAGTTTCAGAAGCAATAGCCTCACCAACAACAATGTTAACAACAGGTCCACCAGTGGTCCCAAGCACAGTGTTAAATTGTTGCCACATCAGATTTCTTTGCTTTCTTTACAAGACAGTCCTTGCTCCAGTGACCAACCTGTCCACAAGACGAACATGGTTTTTTTGCCCTTAGTTTCTTAGCTTTGTTCTTGTCATTTTTAGGCTTAGTGTTTTCCTTCTTAGTGACAAGCTTTCTTTTCTATCCAACAATCACTACGTTCACCTTCGAACTACCATGTTTAGCAGGCATCACATGTCCATGTTTGGACTTATGTTGTTCCTGCACAGAGATGTACAACATCAGGTTAGTCTATGTGATCACTCCTTTCTGTCTTTTCAGGGAGATAGCAAACTCTTCCCAAGAATTCAGGAGCTTTTCAATCACAGACATAACTTGAAACTTCTAGGGAAGGTCCATTCCGGACTCCTTCAAAGCATGAACCAATATCTCAAATTCATGCACCTGTTCATTCATGGATTTTGTATTCACAAGCTTGAAGTCAAGGAACCTTGCCACACTATACTTTTCTAGACCCTGAGAGTCAGTATTATGGGTTTGGTCCAGCTTATCCCATAAGAGTTTAGTAGTGAAGGCATCTAATGAATAAACATCAAACTGAGTGTTCGCTAAAGCTGCCAAAATGGCAGCCCTTGCCACTCCATCCTTTTCAGCCTACAAAGCATAAACCTTAATAGAGTCGGCTTATTCTTAATTCACAACAGGAGGATCATACTGTACCACCGGCCATAGACCCTTAACTGTTAGCCACAACTTCATCTTTTTCTGCCAGCGAGAGAAGCCAGCACCACTGATGAACTTATCAGGCCTACCAGATAGATCAATAGGCTATGGGACCCGTACGTAGCCCAATCAATGGCATTAACAGCACTACCAGAACCGTTACCAACAGTTGCACCAATAATAGTTGTTAGGAATTGGAGTTCAACAAAAGTGTACAGATGGGGGGTGAATGTATACTTCAATCTTTTATGCTCTTTTTTATTTTTGATGAACTGTTGATTTGATATATGTAGATATAAAAATTCAAGAGTTTACATAAACATAGAGCCGAAAATAAAGTAAACACTGAATATAATTTTCAATCTAATTTTTGTATTAGAATTCAACTTGCTACAATCTAAAATTCAGTGTGAATTTCAGCTTTTTGTTCTTAGAAGATACAAGGTATGGACTAGATGAATTCCAAAACATCTTACTAATGAAAACAGTGCTAAGCCTATATAGACAACATGTCTTTTTGGCACATGTTCTCACTAGTCAATTAATGCTAAAACTAGATATAAACAAAGATAGCTTTACATTTGACTAGTACCTATTTCTAGCTAACACATTCTTTTGACAGTTTATATCTTTCTGCCTTATCACTTCTGTCATTTTTCTTATGTATCTTCCAAGCTTCATTGTAGACTTGTCTCTATCATTACAGGTTTGACTGACCCTGTAATGACAGTGCTACAAATTACTTATCTTGTTCTTATGCAATTCTCCTTAAAGCAAGTTCTTTGGACATTCGAGTACTCTGTTAGTTTTGATTCGAGAAGTCATGATGATTGACTTCTCGAATAGGTTTATCCTGAAACTTCTCGATTAGTTTGTATGTCGTGACTTCCCGATTAGTTATTCCTTATGACTTCTGGATTGGTTCAACCTTATGACTTCTCGATTGGTTCAAACTTATGACTTCTCGATTGGTTCAACTTTATGACTTCTCGATTGGTTCAGCCTTATGACTTCTCGATTGCTTCTTGAAAGGGGAGATAGGAGTGAAGGGAAGTAACTCACTGCACTTTCATGAGTACTAGAAATGCTAAATGTAATCTCTATGTAATGGTTGATGATAACTCAATAATAGAACAAGACATGTAATAATATGCAAGTGCACAGAAATCTTGGATCACAGAGTTCAGTTAAGACAAAGTATCAAAGGATCATCTATAGACTTGAAGCTCACTGGAAGAAGTTCATTAACATGTTCAGGCCTTAGTGGAGAATAAAAGATATTGACATCTATTCAAGGATGTGGAAGCTACAGAAGATTGTCTTAGTCTATGAAGATTTTAGTGCATTACAATCGAAGCTACAAGTAAGGTTTGCAAAGAAGAATGTGGAATCATGTTCGGAATCTTGTCGGTTAATATGGTTTTAATCATTCTAAAGTTGTTGGTTTTCTTGAGTCATGTGGAGGATCAACAAATGTGGTAAATCAGTGTTGGAGAAATGCCAGCCTAATGGATAAGGGACAGACGACACAACCTGATTGGATCTTACTAAAGCTTCATAGATTAGAAGGCCAAATACTTGGACGTGGTGGAGTCACGTATACGGGGCCAAGTATTTGGATAAGGAAGTCTATACAAATTGAAGAGTGGGATGGAAATATTTAATTTAATTAAATAAAGTATTTATTTATTTATTTATTTATATATTTTATAAATAAATATATTCTTTATTTATATTATATATATTTATTTAAATATTACTTTTACATTAAATATTTCCAAAGGCATGCTTGGCACATGACTTTGAAGATATGATTTGAGTGGACAAGAGTAAAAGGTGGAAAAACAAAAAGCAAAAAGAAACACCTTTTTCAATATACAAAAAGAACCCAAGTCTTTATCTTTAGTGTGCATCCGGATGAGAAAAGAAAAGGGGAGAGAGAGAAAAATTATTCCCTCCCCCATGGCCAAACTAGATCTTGAATATATTTGTAGCCATGATTTTCTTTATTATACCACTCCTCTATTCTTCTATTGAAAACACTTGTTAAATCTTGTATAGAAGATAGAGTTGATTTTTATCTCCTAGATCTACAAAATGTAATAGTTTTAGAGGAGACAAAAATCACTTCTTTGTTGTGTTCTTGAGCTTATGTTCTTGAACTTGTTTGTAGCATCTACTCCACTTCAATGAATATAAAGTTATATTCTTGGATCTTGTTGTGTTGTGTGTTTTGGATGATTTACCGTTCATTATCTTGGTTATTTTAATGGTGTTCTTGAGGTTGAAGAAGATGATGAACAGTACCCGGGTTTGAACCAAAGTAATTTTTATGTTGTCCCAAAAATAATTAATAGTCATAATTTTAATTTGGGAATCGTATTCACCCCCCCTCTACGATCTCCGGGACCCAAAAATTGGTATCAGAGCTACTCGATTGACATACAAATCGATTGGATCTATTTTTATTTTTGAGATTAAAGAGGGTACGATTGGTTCACTGGGCATCCAGAAAGGAAGCAGTAGGCATTGAAGTTTCAAGTGGAAGCCCAGAATTTTTCTAAGTATAAAATGTTCGAGATAACCAAGTAGAACATTCCTATGTAGAAGTTCTACTTAAATGTTCTAGATAGCCAAGTAGAACATTCCTATGTAGAAGTTCTACTTAGATGTTCGAGATGGCCAAGTAGAACATTCCTATGTAGAATATTCGACTTAAATGTTCGAGATGGCCAAGTAGAATATTCCTATGTAGAATATTCGACTTAGAATATTCGAGTTAGAATATTCGAGTTAGAATATTCGAGTTAGAATATTCGAGTTAGAATATTCGAGTTAGAATATTCGAGTTAGAATATTCGAGTTAGAATATTCGAGTTAAAATATTCGAGTTAGAATATTCGACTTAGAATATTCGACTTAGAATGTTCGACTTAGAATATTCGACTTAGAAAATTCGAGTTAGAAAATTCGAGTTAGCATGTTCGACTTGGATGTTCAACTTGGATGTTCGACTTAGATGTTCGAGATAGAAATTTCGAGATAGAATCTATGTAGAACATTCCTATGTAGAAGTTCTACTTGATGTTCGAGATAGAGTCTATGTAGAAATTCCTATGTAGAATTTCTACTTAGAAGGCTGTTTCAACATGACACATGGCTACATAGCTTAACTTTTATTTAAAACAAAAATTGTTTTTCTCTCAAATTGTTTTTAGTTTAATAATTAATTTAATAATTAAATTTGAATTTAATTATTTAAAATATTTTGGAAATAATTTTTAAATTTAAATAATTTATTTTTCAAGTTTATTTTACATCTTGGAAAATATTTTATTTTCTTTTAAATTTTAGAGTCAAATATTTTATATTTTTAATATTCTTAGTTAAGAATATTATTAATTTGAAAACTAAAATTAATCTTAAAATCCAATTTAATTTCTTTTGAGTTTGATATTCTTAAAAGTATTTTGAGAATTATTTTTGAGATTTAATAATTTATTTTTTATAAAACTTTAATTATAAATTTTATAAAACTCTTTGGAAAATATTTTTGGCTTAAAATAATTTATTTTCATGTACATTTTAAATGTTTTGAAAATTTAGTATTTCTATTTCAAAATTATGTTTTCGAGTTGTTTTATTTTAATTATAATTTAAGCTTGGAAGTTTCAATTATAAATTTCATAAAACTTTTTGGAAAATCATTTTGGTTGAAATAATTTATTTTCAAGAATATCTTAGATGACTTGAAAATTTATTATTTTTATATCAAACATATATTTTCAATCTGTTTTATTTTAATTATAATTGAAACTGTTTTGGATTATAAATTCTATAAAATTCTTTGGAAATTAATTTTGATTTGAAATAATTTCTTTTTCAGGATTATTTAATATACCTTGAAAATTTTGTTATCTCTATATCAAAACTTTCTTTTTGAATTATTTTATTTTATTTATAATTTGAAATTGAGAAATTTATTATTATTTATAAAAAAATGCATTTTCAATTTATTTTAATTATTTAAATTCTAAAAAAAAATTAAATACTTCTGTTTGAATAAAATGTTTTATTAAACGAAACAACAGGAGTTGATTCTTCGTTCGTTGAGGACAAACGAACTGACTGAAGAACATTCTAATGGAGTAGAGACCTGATCTTACCATTAGAGATGTATTTCTACATCGGTCTACTCAGTGGATCATTTGGTTATTGAAAGGGGATTAGTTCATTTTGGGAAGAGTCTTCGATCAGTGGTTTTCGAATCAATGTCTGAAGAATTTGGGATTTTGAAAAGGAATTCAGTTTATCGGTCAAAGAACCAAAACAACAATTGAAGATTTGGTTAAAGGACATCAGTGGCAGAAATACACAAGGTTTGATTATCACTGACATATGATAATCAAGGGGTTATTGCTACACATACAAAGAAGAGTGATTTTTTCAAGCAGAACATGAGACATTCTATGTCGGGGTCTTTAAGCAGAACAATCAGGTATCAGTTTTGGTTGAAGTAGGAACATAATTTGTTATTGAGGTCAAATGCAAGGATACTTCCATGAGTGTCAGTAGAATGGAAATTGATTTGGATCAATTGATTATCACTCGAGATGGAATGTTAAGCATCGCTCAGGTATACTTTCTAACTAGTTTATACTTGTTTGATTTAATTATAGAGTATTAAGTGCTGAACTGCATTATATTATAAGTTTGATGTAATGCATGTCTCACCTTGATTTCTATATAAATTAGATAACTTATGCTAGTTTGTTAGTGTTGCTTGTTTATCAGTATTTGACTTCATGATTAGATCTTGTGTGATTTAATGCTTGCTTTACGAAAATTGATCATGTTAGCATATAGAGTCTTAGGTATTTGTAGGGGTACATTTATCGGAAAGAGTATTTGCTGCATGCTAAGTGCCTTGATGTTTACATTGTCTATAATCTGTTTATACTCGCATGGTTGTATTAAATGTTATATCTGATCATGTGCTTGTTAAGATGAGTTTGTTTCTAATTTGGGAATTGCCTAGGGGTCAGTATAATAAACCATGAATTAAAATTTTAAATTTAAATTGACTCAGGTAATTAGAGATAATATAATGTTAAAGTGAACAACAAAGGTGATTTTGAAGAATTAGGAATCTGAGTGATTGATTCTTCTATGACTACATATATGTATGACATGATTCTTATAGACTGCTAGTCCACCTTAAGTTAGGTTGGGATCACTGAGCTCATAGCCAAGACTACTTGTTGAGGCTGATATAGATGAGGAGTGATCAGTCAAATAAGAATGAGCATGTTGAACTTGAATGCTTTGTTGTTAATTATGTTTAGAAATATCTCTAACCCTTGGACTCAATCAAAATTGAGGACCACGTATCTTAATCATTTGTGAATGCAGAGTATCTTTCAACATGTACAAGTTATATATCTCTAACATTTTCATGTTCGAGGCATGTAACTACTTTTGCTTTGGTATTCAAATGGTTAAGCAAGGTTACCTATTTTTCTTGAATGATCTGAAGCACAGTATTAAGGAAGACCTAGGGAATTCTTTGCGAAGGGTTTCCTAATATCAGTTCGAGGATGAACAGTATTGATCGGTGTCAAGAGAAATAGAAGCTCACTCTACTGGAAGTGAGGTTGTTGCTGACACAAAATGTAATGCTTATGATGAAGTCAACTATTCGTTGAAGTTTATCATAATGGAGTTAGCTGCCATAACAAGTGATGCTCTCACACTTGGTTTATCATCTAATACTTGGTTTATCAAGATAACGGATTCGACGGTAAATATGAAGTTGGTGAGAAAGGACTACTTCTAATGAAATTCTTTTAAGAAGGATATTAGTGAAGTATGTCAGTTGAAGGGAAGTCAAGTCAAAGGCTACCCTGTTTAGTTTTGGTGTTTGTTCGTGCATTCGATAGATGAAGCATCTCAGTGATTAATCACATTCAATGGATTAGGCAGATTGCTGTAAGAACACTTTGAGGGCAGGTAATGGAATTTGTTGACGAATGAAGTTCTATGTTATGTCTGCATTGAAAGGGGTATTCTAGAGTAAAGTTCAGTTTCCAGACTTCATGACCAAATGGAGGAGTTGATAGGGAAATCCAGACCTTGAGTGGAGTTTCAAGGATAATGGATAGAGTTAAGGTTTCCTATTCACTACGGCTGAATCAGTTGACACAGCAAGTCTAATCAGCAAATGTAAAGAGAAGACATCAAGTAAGATTAATCATGCCTGAAGTCACATGGTGTGATGGAAGGCTATCTTATTTGGAGTTAAGAGCTTACACAGAGTCTGTGATTGATTTAAGATGATCTAGATGCAGTGAACATCATCATCAAGCTCCCTAGCATTCGTTTGATTTTAGCTCTGAATTTCTAAAGGTTGACATCCTGTTTAGGGCTCAAGATCAGATGACACCAGATGAAGAAAAGCTGCAAGCAGCATCACAGGGGGAGCATCAGTAAGTTGGATCAACTAGTCGTGTTTGATGTTCAAAGGCTAGCAGTGCTCATTGAGTAAGAGTTGAGATTCTTAGGAGCACTGAGTGATCCAGATTGAGTGATTGCATATTAGAAAGGAAATTGTCAATTTAAAAACAATACAAGATTATCTCAATCATATTTGAAGAAGACTACTCTACCCACTGAATATCTAAGAAAACATTAAGGTCACATCTGTCATGACAAAGGGTTTTGTGTAACAACATTTCCTAGAGTCAGTTCTTGATGAATCTGGGTAGTAGAGTAGTGATTGGTAGTGCCATGCATGAATAAGAGTATTTCATTGGTTTTTCTGAGTGAATTCAATGAAGACTGAAGATGCACTATCTAATCAAGATTGAGTAGGGTTCGAATCAAGGAACTAACTCAATTGAACCAGAGGCAGATACACTTAGCACAAGGAATCAATCCACATGAAGACTTGGTATTGATACAGAAGATGAAGGGTAGTTTGGAGTTTTTGAAGGTTCTACTCTGCTAGTGTCAGGACTACTGGTTTCTAGAGTGCTGAGTTTAGTGAAGCTGCTGCCAAGACCAGTATCTACAAGGAAATATTTAGGTGTTGAAGGTAATGCAGTTTCCGTCTGGATGAGCGTGGTATTGTTTCGAGGAACGATGTTAACTGGTAGCTGAAAAGTTATTCCTGTCCAAATGGAGTAAACGTTCGATCTCGAAAGGAGTAAACGTTTGATCTCTCAGGCAAAGAGGAGTAATTGTTCAACGATCATACACCAGTAAAAGCTCTATTGACTAAGGTATGTCACTCTAGTCTAATATTGATTTATTTAAATGTAATGTTTATAGAGAGTGTTCATGCTATTTAGATGTCTACGATCTCTAGGAACTGATTAATGTTTGGCTTGTGACCACCCGGGACCCAATATTATCGCTATGAGATTACCTATGATCACCCGGGACCTAGGGACCTAACAATGTAGCATCTCTTTGTATAGTCAATTTATATCCAGGACCTCGTACTTGTGCTGTCATATGTTATTCATGCTATATGTATCAAATGTTTCAGCATAAGTATTTGTATATATTAATTAATTGTAATTTTATTTACTTCTAATTATTTAATGCTAATATTAATGAAACCACTTAATATGTAGTTTAAGTGATGTAATTCATGTCTTTTACAAAATCCATTAATATTAGTTGTCATTCTTTTGATATTAGTGATGTCATTTAGAATTTCTGCACTAAGTGACAAAAAGATTATTTAAAAAAAAAACACTGATATTGAAAGTAATTTACTACATCGCGAGGGGTTGTCAAAGATCATAAATTTTAGCATTAATATTTAAAGGTATTTGATCTCTGATGTAACTAGTACCTCAAGCTTACATACATTCTGATTGTCATGAGTATTTTCAATATACTTATGTGATAATTGTTGAGATGTAGTGTAAGAAGTTAAATGCTGTCATTCGGTCAATGTAAGTTCAGTGTTTAGCGGATGCTTATGTTTTATGCTTTAGAATTACCATGATCTATATTTCAATATGTGTTTGTTTCAAGCGACAAATGATAATTGTCTAGCATAATGTAAGTATCTTATGTGCTTGATTGTTTTGTAGTAAGATGCATTTTATTACAAAATGATTGAATGATGTTAGTACTTTTGAATGTCTTGTCATTCATATCTTTGATAATTCATTAGTATTAACATATGTTTTTCATTCTTTAGAACTTGAATGCATAAAGAAATTTCTTGTGAAAAATGTTTTATCTAAACATGCATTCATTTGCCAGAGAATGAAAAGCCACTAAAAGTTTTTTTTTTTATTTTAAAACTCCCTTTGAAAGAGAACATTTCTTGAGGATTATCTTTCTATTTCAAAATCATATATCCTCTCTCTCTCTAAATGTTTTGTAATGAAAACTGTTTTCTCTCCACGATTTGTTTAAATAAAGTTATTTGATAACTTGTAACTTAGGTTGCATGGTATCAGACTATTTTATTTGAGTAAATTATTTTGATCTTGAGGTATCAACCATTCGTAAAACGTTTTTCAAAACTCTTGTTAATGTCTGTTTCATATTGACCTGTAGTATTAAAACAATGGTTGTTTGCTTTAGGATTACTGCCTTGGACTGTATGACTAAAGCATTCATTCAATTTTTTTAAAATGATTTATGTTTTAAGTCGGAGATAATATCATATAAGAATGAATTGCAAAACAATTTCTGAAAACATACAGTGAGCAAGATGAAATAGATTTGAGTTATTAATCAAAATGTTTTTGTTAAAAGAGTTGAATTTCAATTGGATATTTATCTAAGAGAAATTCAAAAGAACACTTTTGTTAATCTGTTAAACTTTTTTTTCAAAATTGTGAGTTTATGAAATTTGGCTTAATATTCTTTATTAATTCCCACATTTTAGCTCTGGTGCATTGTTTCTTGAGGACACATTGCTCTGATGCTATATTTCTGAGAAGGAATAGAGAATAAGTTTAATCATACTCTACCAAATTTTATATAGCTCTGATCAACTCTATCTATTTAACCGTAATGGCTTGGCCTTAGTGGCTATAGGGGAAGGTCTAGAAGTTGAATAATCCATCAAGGCCTTAGTACCAAACACTATCATTCTAATTCAAACTTTCAACCCTTGGTGATATAAGGAACTTATGTATATTAGCGGTTGTTAAGGGAGAAACTGCATTAATTACAGCAAAGGATGTGTCGGAAGTGCACCCACAGCTCTGCCTCTCGAGAAGGAAAGAAGTATACAAATTGAGGTATCTGTAGCTCATCTGTATTCTCTCAAAAGGATGCAGAGCTGAAAAGGAAATTCAACCGTTTCTGAATGAACTCTCTCAACAGGGTGATTTCATTGAAAATTCGCTCGTCAGCCAGAGCACCTTGTAATGAGTCAAGCACACCAAAAGCATTCACGCTGATGGTAATCCTAAAGTTTTTGCTTCTAAGGGATGTTATAGGACCTAACAGTTCTCTAGCCTCTCTTGGGACTAACAATTGTGAGGACACATTGCAAGAAGTGCACATTGTGAGGTATAGGTAAAACCCCTAAACTTCTTTGTTTACCATTCATGGTGAATGAAGTTGTTGAGCCACCTTCAAAGGCATTTGAGGGAAACTTGGATTTCTTGCCATATATTAGAATCCTAGTCAACCTTCTTAGGAGGAACAGTCCTAGTTCCCTAACGGGATTTCACATCCGCAGAGCAATCTGTTGATGTTGAGAGGCAATCACTAACAGTTTTCCATGACTGAAAATAGTGAGTTAATTCATCTTCACAGGTAATTGAGAGAGATGTTTGTACACGTCTACTCTCCCAGGAATGCAAATTCTGGAATACATGGATTGCTCAAAGCTTAAAGGCATATCACCGTCAACGATCCAGTGTATGGATTTGCATATGTGGAGTCGGTTGATGCTTAGATAGCTGCTAGTATGCATACCACATTCAACGATCCAGTGCATGGATTTGCATATGGGGAGATTATTGATGCTGAAAGTAGCTGAGCAACAACTCGTAGACTATGATTCAGTTGGTTTACCAATTTGATGAGTCTTTTGAGGATCAGGGTGTTGGGATTTCAGTCACTCCTAGAATGGAGGAGATTCCAATTTCAAAAGGGTTATTCCCCGACGACGAGCCACGTATGAATGGATTTACTCATGGTGAGTTGGGTGACGGCCTAACTGAAACCCTGTCTGAGATTCCATCTCAGAACCTAGATCTTTAGTGATCGACAACATGCTACAGTCAACGATCCATAATATCTTGGTGAGACTAGCATGGATTTACTTGTAGGTATAAATTGTTATAAATGGAATGAGTGCAAGTAAGGGAGAGAAACACTTGAGTGAAGTGAGGGAGTGATACACTTGAGTGAGAGAAATAGGGAGAGAAATGAGTGGAACACTTACGCTTGAAACTGTAAACACCAACAGAACGTAGTAGAAGTGAGGAAACCATAGACCAAACACTAACCTTGCTACTATGCTTGAATCCTGTTACTGAATTTTTCAGCTATGAAATGTTGAAGAGATTCTTTTCTGGAAGACAAGCTGAAGAAGAGTCTAGCTGAAGCTTAGTGGGAATGTCCAAACTATTACCTTTGGGTCTATTAATTCATGTTGTTCTCAATCTCAAAGGGGGAGACATTAATTTTTAGGCCTAAGGAGGATTTTATGTTCAGTTGGAGGAGAGTTTCTTATTCGATTGGATGTAGATGATACTTTTATTGTTTTAAAGGATATTCTCAACTAAGGGGGAGAATTTGGTGATACAAGAAACGAGATCTGTTAATCCTATCTTGTGGAGGTTACTTAGAGGATATCTAAAGACACAAGGGTGGATTGGAGCTTGCATGAACTAAGGGGAGAATTAGATAAAATTGAAACCTTAGTGATGCAAGGGAGAAATTACTAAGGGGGATTTTCTTAGTAATTGGTTGAAGCCTTATCCCTAAAGGTGTTGTAGATTTAACTAATTTTTCATCTGAAGTGGAGAAGTTACTTGTCGTACTAAGGGGGAGAAGTTATGGAGAATCTTAACATCTTGGTTTGCAATGCTATATCTTATTCTGAAAAGATATCTAAGGGATTTTGCTCTATTTGTTTGAAGATCTGTCCTTGGAACATTCTTAGGAGAGGTTCGGTAGAAGAATTCTTTCTAGCACGATCAATGAATGAAAATGAAGATTTCTTTGAAAAGTATCAACTCATGGGGAGTTTTTGCTAAGTAGAAGTTTTCTGGGTAAAGAAGAATGTGAAGGAGATTTTCAAGGGGCATCTGAGAAGTGTCCAAGTGTGTTCTATTTCTTGTTTCAGTGATAGATGAAGTCAGTGGAGTAGTGCAGGGAAGAAAGAAAAATATGTTTCCTGGAAATAGAACATCCTGAAGAAAAAGAGGAAGTGACTTTCATTCCAAGAGAGAACAACCTTAAGGGGAGAATGAGTTGACCTCTTATGGGGAACATAGAGAGCTGTATGTTCTAGTTCAAATTGCAAGATGAACAAGAATGATTGTTTAGAAGTCTTTACTAATGATTTGTTTCTTTATTGAAAGAACCCCATCTTTGAAGAACATTGAAGTGGAGGAAGCTAAAGGAAAATGAAATTCAGAAATTCATCATTCATTTTCAGCAACTCAGGAAATCTGGATTTAACTGATTATATCTTTCCAGAACCTTTTGTATATTATTTTCATGTCCAGTACTTTAATTGTTTCTTGTATGTTAGTTGAGTTATCCTCTAGTAGTTAATTTTATTTAATTGCTTTTGGGGGAGATTGTAAAGGGAAATAGTATTTGATTGCTATTCCATATCAACCAAATAGGGGGAGATTGAAAAGGGAGATAAGAGTGAAGGGAAGTAACTCACTGCACTTTCATGAGTACTAGAAATGCTAAATGTAATCTCTATGTAATGGTTGATGATAACTCAACAATAGAACAAGACATGTAATAATATGCAGGTGCACAGAAATCTCGGATCACAGAGTTCAGTTAAGACAAAGTATCAAAGGATCATCTATAGACTTGAAGCTCACTGGAAGAAGTTCATTAACATGTTCAGGCCTCAGTGGAGAATAAAAGATTTTGACATCTATTCAAGGATGTGGAAGCTACAGAAGATTGTCTTAGTCTATGAAGATTTTAGTGCATTACAATCGAAGCTACAAGTAAGGTTTGCAAAGAAGAATGTGGAATCATGTTCGGAATCTTGTCGGTTAATATGGTTTTAATCATTCTAAAGTTGTTGGTTTTCTTGAGTCATGTGGAGGATCAACAAATGTGGTAAATCAGTGTTGGAGAAATGCCAGCCTAATGGATAAGGGACAGATGGCACAACCTGATTGGATCTTACTAAAGCTTCATAGATTAGAAGGCCAAATACTTGGACGTGGTGGAGTCACGTATACGGGGCCAAGTATTTGGATAAGGAAGTCTACACAAATTGAAGAGTGGGATGGAAATATTTAATTTAATTAAATAAAGTATTTATTTATTTATTTATATATTTTATAAATAAAGATATTCTTTATTTATATTATATATATTTATTTAAATATTACTTTTACATTAAATATTTCCAAAGGCATGCTTGGCACATGACTTTGAAGATATGATTTGAGTGGACAAGAGTAAAAGGTGGAAAAGCAAAAAGCAAAAAGAAACACCTTTTTCAATATACAAAAAGAACCCAAGTCTTTATCTTTAGTGTGCATCCGGATGAGAAAAGAAAAGGGGAGATAGAGAAAAATTATTCTCTCCCCCATGGCCAAACTAGATCTTGAATATATTTGTAGCCATGATTTTCTTTATTATACCACTCCTCTATTCTTCTATTGAAAACACTTGTTAAATCTTGTATAGAAGATAGGTTTGATTTTTGTCTCCTAGATATACAAAATGTAATAGTTTTAGAGGAGACAAAAATCACTTCTTTGTTGTGTTCTTGAGCTTATGTTCTTGAACTTGTTTGTAGCATCTACTCCACTTCAATGAATATAAAGTTATATTCTTGGATCTTGTTGTGTTGTGTGTTTTGGATGATTTATCGTTCATTATCTTGGTTATTTTAATGGTGTTCTTGAGGTTGAAGAAGATGATGAACAGTACCCGGGTTTGAACCAATGTAATTTTTATGTTGTCCCAAAAATAATTAATAGTCATAATTTTAATTTGGGAATCGTATTCACCCCCCCCCCCTCTACGATCTCCGGGACCCAACACTTCTTTTGCTAACTTCTCGAATTGTTATTCTGGATTTCTCGAATGTATGACATTTTCACACTACTCAATTGACTTGATTCCTTGATTTCTCGATCGAATACTAAGCCAATGAGCATTTTGAAACTCTTCGACCAGTTGCATATTTGTGACTTCTCGAATGTAGTGACTTCTCGATTGGTTCAACCTTATAATTTCTCCATTGGTTCAACCTTATGACTTCTCGATTGGTTCAACCTTATGACTTTTCAATTGGTTCAACCTTATGACTTCTCAATTGGTTCAGCCTTATGACTTCTCGATTGATTCTTTTGCTAACTTTTCGAATTGTTATTCTAGACTTCTCGAATGTATGACATTTTCACACTACTCAATTGAATTGATTCCTTGATTTCTCGATTGAACATTCTCGATCAAATACTGAGCCAATGAGCATTTTGAGACATCTCGACCAGTTACATATTTGTGACTTCTCGACCAGTTGCATATTTGTGACTTCTTGAATGAGCCAGTTACCTTAGAAGAATTTCCAGACTGCATTCATTATTCTTCAAGTAGCCTTCTTTGTCTTGTTGCATGATTCAACTTGAATCTTCTAACATATTTTATTCTTGACTTTAAATTACAACTTGGGAATACAATTTGATCACACTTCTATCTGCAATTATACATTGAATTGAATAAGCCGGTAATGTAATACAGAAGTACAAAATATGGTACATCAAGACAAAAAATTACATAAAGTAGGCTTGATTTGATCCAACAATCTCCCCCAATTTAGGAAAAGACAAATTTCACAAATTAATACAAGATATCAAGCCTACCTATTATATTGATGTTGTTGATCATATCTCTCTTTCCTTTCTTTTTCTTCCCTTGACTTGATTTCTTCAATAACATGGAGTATTTGCTGTTTGGCCATGACTTCTTTAATTAGGATTGAACCTTTTAACATATCAGCAGCAATTTTGAGAGTTTGCGTAGGATAATCAAAGACAAACTTGAGTCTGATTTTGTTTGTTACTCCATTTTTCAGTTTGAACTCAACTCTATCAGGGTCTTTGAATACTTTGCATTTTCCCTGTCTTCTTAGTTCTTCGGACAATCTTTTTATTTTTCATCTTCCTTCTTCTTCTTTTCTACCATCTCCTTCAAGTACTTGAGTTTATCAATTTTCTTTTGGTACTTCCTAGACAAGTACTCAGCCATTTCCATCATTTTTAATTTATCTATCATGCACCTTTTATCGAAAAGACTGATCACTCTTTTAATGTCATAGGTGGTTGAGGTTAAGTTGTCATGATGAAAGGCTCTTTCTTCCCCCATCAACATTAGTCACAAATATTCTCTTGTCCCTGATTTCAACTTTTATAATCCTGTTTGCCTTCCATTGCTTGATTTTCACTTTGTCAACTTCAACAATTTCTTGGATAGGTTTAATCTGTAGACCTTTGTCAGGAACAATGAGCTGCTTTCTCCATTTAGGACATCTAACTAGTAGATTTCTTGAATCTTGTTGTTGTAGTAGAGTTGACCTTGATTTGTTGACATGGCTTCAAGTTCTTGATATGATTCTTTTTCACTTCCATCCTTATCACAGTCACTTTGAATAGAAATCTTTTTGGCTCTTTGGATTTTGATATCATAGCAATTTCAGAAACTGTTGGAATCATACTAGCACCCTGAATTTTAGTAAGTGTACTAGAATGAACACCAGCATCTTGCTGTTTGGATGGTTTCTTTCTTTTATATTTCTTTTCTTTTACAGAATCCTCTCTCTTTTTCTTATCCATATTTTCCCTTTTCTTGTCATCTTTCTTTCCTCCCTTATCACTCCTGGACTCAGGCTTCTTATCATTCTTGTCCTGATCCTTGTCTTCATCATCTCTCTTCTGTTTCTTCAACTCTTCATTTGCAAAGTTAAAAATTTGATCATTCATAAATTTCTTCATCTTTTCTCGGATCAACTTATCCTCTAATTGCTTGACCTTTTTCTTTTCAATTAGCTCAATGAGATTTATGATTTGACTTCTGTTTCCTGAATTGAGATGTTGATGAATTTTGAAGTGAGCAAGTTTATTTCATCTTAACATGTACATTACACCATCTGGATTGCAGTATGTCTCGGGGAGTACATTGGGTAGAAGAGGGCCCAATATTTGATTTTTCAATTCTTCATCCTCTTGAGTTACTAACTCAACTGCTTTATGTAGACTCTCCAGTTCTGTGAATGACAAGGTTTGAAATTGCCCAACAAATATGAACATTCTGCCATCTTTCTCAAACTTGACTCTCCTTACTATAACAATAACATTGTCAAACATTTTCTTGTAGCTCCAATGATTGCCATTGACTTTCTTTTTGATATGTTTCAGAAGGTCCAAGAAGTCCTTATCAGCATTTGGCTTTTAAATTTCTCCTCTTAGCTTTCTCATGCTTGCCTTTTGTCTCTCAGCCTCTATTTCTTCCCTTCTTTCTTTCTCCCCCTTAGAGTTGATATCTTGTGATTGAAAGAATGTAGAGTGACTGGGCTGGATTTGAGTTGGCACTTGAATTGAAGGAGCTTGATTTACATGACCCAAGTTGGAGAGAAGAGTTTGCAGAGATGTGAGTTGATCAGAAATTTGTGCAATTGTGGTGCCTTGAGTGGCAGTGGAGATGGCAAACTCCTTTTGTAGAGTGCTCATACTTGACACAACTGTAGAGGCAGTGGAGGTGAGAGATTCAACTTTTTGCATTCAAATCATCAATTTTTTTGGCCTTAGCAGCTTCATCCTTAGCCTTGGATTAATAATAAATATCCACTTGAAGTGGTGACAAGGTATGAAGGGGCACATCTTCAGGCAACCTATTTGCATGTCTATTTGTGTAGAGCATTTCAACCATATTATGGATTCTCCTTTGATTGTCAAGGATGGATGCATTGCTTTGATTCATTTCTTTGTAGGCTTTCTCCTTTGCATCCATCTTGGAGTAGAGAAGTGATGATTTACCAGACTCACCCCTTGATATGTTTCCATATATATCTCCAGGCCTCATTTTGTCCTCAATTGCTTTTAGAGTGCCTTCTACCTTGGTTCTGTGATCATTAATCTTAGCTTGCACACCTTTTGCAAGGTAGTGGTTTGATTGGAGTTAAACCTTGGCAACTTCATGTATGACACCATATATGGCACTTAGAGTGAAGGTTTTCTCACAAGATCTAAGAGAGGTTAAGTATTTTTGCCTCATCCACTGTAGCATTTCCTCCATGCTCACAGTGGTTTTGTTGTCCAACCAAGCATCTACATTAACCTCTTCATCTTCAGCCATATTAGCATTTTTATCCTTGATTTCCTCTTGGTCCTTAGCATATTCCAACATTATTGCAGCATAATATTTTTTAGGTAAATGAGAAGTGAGAAGTTGTTGAGCTATTTGGTAAAAGCCATCCAATTGATCTCCATATAACTCCTGTAATTGTTCATCAGTTAGTGACCCACCATGAGATGATTGTCTTGATTTCCTGTCATGTTGCACATGTTTCAGCCATTGTGAAAAAGAGTGAGAGCTAGGGACACTTATTATAGTGATCCCCTCAGTATCTATTTCCTCGTCAAATTTCTTAGATGATTCTTTAGACACTAGATGGATAGGTAATCTCTCCTGAGGAGACAGTCTTTGAATGACTAATGAGTGTCCAGGGGATGCCATTTGCATGGTGTGGAGGTCCCCTAGATTACCCAATGTTTGTAAAGACACTTGGGTATTAAATGCCTTAGCCACCATAGAGTCTGAAGTAAAGACTCCTGAAGCCTCTGTGGTTTTGATGGGTCATCAGGATATGCCTCAGCATGCATTCCCTCACCATCTAGATGTGTGTCCTGAGTGGTGAATAAGGTGTCATGCACCAAGTCACTTGAGTGGGGCTCACCAGGGAAATAGAGATCTTGATGATCAAAAACCTCATGTGTTTGGGTAGACACATTTGGTTGAGAAAAAATACGAGTACTAGGAGAAGTAGAGTGTGTAGAATTGAGTGTTGGCAACTCCCCCTGAGAAAATGGGGAAGTTTCAATAGAGATTCCTAAGTGTTACTGTGTCTCCTTTTCAACTTCACACCTAGCATCAATAGGAGTGTGCTCTTATGATGGTGCAGACTCTGTAGATGGTGGAGTGGGCTGGCTCCCAAGTTCAATAGATGCACCTTGTTGAGAAAGTGCACCTAGAAGTAGGTTCAATCCCTTATGTACCTCTACATCCTGTTGGGAGGATGTAGAGTGGTCTATTGTGGCCTCTTTATTTTTTCTTTATCCTCTTGAGAGGTTTCACATGTGACTCATCTAGTTGAGTTTTTTCAACATTTTTTAAAACTACTTCTAGCTTCTTCTTTGGAGCAGGTTTCTTCCCTTTCTTCTTTTTAACTACACCCTGTTGAGTGGATGTAGAGGTTGGCTTACAACATCTATTGTATTCAAAGAAGGGTTAATAGTTGGGTTAGAAGTCCTTGGGTTAGGTGCATTTGGTTCTTCTATAGCCTTAGGACCTCTTATTGTATCAAGGTAACCATATATAGGCTGCACTAGTGGGTACCCCCCAAATACACTCCTCAAGTGAGGTGTGATTATGAGAGGTACGTTCACTATGCTCCTCCTGTCCAATGTAGCAAAAATGATCTTTGACATGAACTTGGAGTAGCCAATTCGATTGCTCATCCCAGGTAGTTCAATCAAAGCAGGATTTTTATAATTAAGGATTGATTGAATAAAGCGAGGGAAGAAAATTTCATTACCTCTCTTAGGAATCCTGGTTATGTGTTCCCCAGGAACTAGTTTTCCAACATTTAGCTTTTGATTGTAGGCCAATGAGTAGGCTAGCTTCATGGCAATGAGGCTGACTTGGTCGAACCCTATTTTTCTGTAGGTGAACACTCTGATTATGGTATTAAACAGAAATGACCACTCCTTCTTCATGTACTTCTTGTTAATTTTGTCTAGCCTGTACTTCTCAGTTCCTTTCTCCACAATGTCTGAGTACCTAATGAATTCTAGGAAGTCTAGAAGATCACTTTCAGATGGTTCAACATCAAATTTCTCAGTTGGCAACAATAAACTTTTGTTCACATCGTCTTCATTAAAACTTATGTCCTCCTTTTATATTTTATAGATCACCACAATCATGGAGCTACCATCCTTTAAAGCTATTTCTTCCCATGTTGTCGTGTTCCAAAACTTCTCCAGTAAATTAATGTAGAGAGTGGGTTTGGCCAACAATGCTTCTTTCAAGTAGGAACCAATGAGAAACCTAGTGCAACACTTATACTGCTCCTTTGCATCTACATCTCTTGCAATAGCTAGAAAGTTTGTTTCAGGAATTACACAGGTTTCAGGTACACAGGTAGAGCTTGAAGATGCCATTGAGTAGTGTATAGAAAAAGAGAAAAGAAGAAATGAAAGTTTTAGAGAAATTAGAAGTAAGAGTTTGCATGTAGCTGCTGACGAGCAAGAGTTCTTTGAGTTTGCGATTAAATGTAGAAATGAAGTGTTAGATCTACTTTGCTATTTATTTAACACAGACAACTCGACTAGAATAGTAATCGATTTTAGTGATCGAGAACTCAGAAAAGAGTAAAGTTAATTTCAATAGAGAACTGTTAAATTTTGGTCGAGAACTCAGATTATTTATATATGTTTTTGAGAAGTGTACCAATAGAGAAAATAAAATTGAATTTAACTATTCGAGAACTAAAGCATTCGAGAACTCAAGGCAATCAAAAACTCTAGTGTTCGAGAACTCTTAATAATACTCGATCGAGAACTCTAGAAATGAACTATTCGATAACTCAAGAATTTATACCTAGTCGAGAAGTCAGAAAGGATGACAACTTAATCACAAACTCCAGTTTTGAAAGATTATTCTGTTTTCACTTGGAAACCAAAATAATAATTTGCAAACTTCATTTCTTAAATAAATAAAATTCATTTATTCATTTTTAAAGTAAGAAATGTATTTGATCAATATTCCTGAAATTTTAATTATCACATTTGTTATTTAATAATGCACAAGTATAATAATTTTCTTCAGGCTTCCTTAGAACAAAAAAATAGTTCCAATTTAAAAATATTTTATTTTGAAGCACAATAATGTACAAGAATATAACTGATATATTTATAAATATACACCAGTTTTGTTTCACTTAGATAAATCATTTAGCTTCATGTCTGTGAAACAATTGTTGTAACAGTTGGGAAGATATATTTATTTGGCCACTTATCCTGAAAAATTTAGGATTCCAATTTCACTAACCAACCTGTTGAAGGTGGCTTCATCAAGTGGTTTAGTAAATATATCAGCCAACTATTTTTGTGTAGGAACATAGAATAACTCAATCACTCCATTTTCTGCATGTTCCCTTATGAAATGGTACCTTACATCAATATGCTTTATCTTGGAATGGTTGACTGGACTGGCAATAATTGAAATGGCACTAGTATTGTCATACATGATAGGAATTCTTTCCAACACTAGTCCATAATCCCTTAGTTGATTCCTGATCCAAAGCACTTGATCACAACAGCTTCCAGCAGCAATGTATTCAACCTCAGCTATAGAAGTAGAGACTGATTGTTGCTTTTTGCTAAACCAAGATACCAATCTCTGTCCAAGAAATTGACAGCTTCCTGAGGTGCTTTTTCTATCCACTCTGCATCTAGCAAAATCAATATCTGAATATCCAACTAAGTTGAATCCTGTTTCTTTAGAGTACCATAAACCCATGAAAGGTGTTCCTTTGAGGTAACTCAGAATCCTTTTGACAGCAATGGGATGAGATTCTTTGAAATTTGTCTGAAATCTTGCACATAGACAGGTAGAGAACATAATGTCAGGTCTTCTAGCTGTGAGATAGAGAAGGGATCCAATCATTCCTCTGTAGGTCTTCATGTCTACACTTTTTCCTTTCTTATCTTCATCAAGTTTTGTAGCTGTAGACATTGGAGTTTTAGCAGTTGAGCAATCTTGCATATCAAACCTCTTGAATAAGTCATTGATGTATTTAGTTTGACTTATGAAAATGCCATCTGCCCTTTGACTTATTTGAAGGCCTAGAAAATAATTAAGATCTCCCATCATGCTCATCTCATATTCACTTTGCATTAGCTTAGAGAACCTTTGACACAGTTTTTCATTTGTAGAACCAAAAATGATATCATCCACATAAATTTGAACTAGTATGATATCCTCATTATGATTCTTGTAGAAAAGAGTTTTGTCAATTGTTCCTCTATTGAATGGATTTTTTAGAAGAAATTTTAACAGAGTGTCATACCATGCTCTAGGGGCCTGTTTGAGTCCATACAATGCCTTGATGAGTCTGTAAACAAAGTCTGGAAAATCTGGATCCTCAAAGGTAGGTGGTTGCTGCACATATACTTCTTCTTCTAACTCGCCATTAAGAAATGCACTTTTGACATACATTTGATAGACTTTGAAGTTTGAGTGTGCTGCAAAGGCCAGAAAGATCCTAATGGCTTCTAGTCTTACAATAGGAGAAAAAGTCTCATCATAGTCAATGTCTTCTTCTTGTGAGTAGCCTTTTGCAAACAACCTTGATTTGTTTCTTATCACAATTCCATGTTCATCCATTTTGTTTCTGTAGACCCATTTAGTGCTAATTACTGATCTATCATTTGAAGGTGGCAGTAGTTCCTAAACATTATTTCTCACAAATTGATTCAATTCCTCTTGCATGGTAATTATCCAGTCTGGATCCAACATGGCTTCTTCAATTCTTTTTGGTTCATTTTGAGACAGAAATCAAGCAAATAAACATTCATTCATAGTTGCTCTCCTTGTCCTCACACCTTCATCAGGATTTCCAATGATTTGATCAACTGTGTGAGCTCTATTCCATTTTGTTTGATGAGCTACATCTCTATCACATGAACATGTTTCGTCCTAATTGAAGTTGATGCCATTTGTTATAGACTCTTGAGAAGTTTCCCCCTGAGTTGATGCTAGGGTTGTGTGGAGAATTCTCAAGTTGAATATGACTGAAATCATCATTTTCTCTTTCCTTATCTGTTCCATGTGAGATGTCTACATGTGAGTCTTCATGAGTATTGATAACCTTTTCAGTTGCAAATGACTCAGGCTCCATTTCATTTTCAAATTTCAAGGTGTCATTGTTTTTACCTTCCAAATTCATTGCAGGAAACTTGAAATCATCAAATGTCATATTTGTGCTTTCCATAAATTTTTGTTGATCAATCACATATAATCTATAGACAGTTTTGTCCAAAGAGTATCCCACAAAAATTCCTTCATATGCCTTGGCTTCAAATTTCCCAAGGTTGTTAACATAATCCTTGAGAACAAAGCATTTTGTACCAAACACATGCATGTATTTTACAGATGGTCTTATATTTGTCATGATGTGATAAGGAGTCTTTCCAACTGATTTTGTGATGAATGTTCTGTTTTGAGTGTAACATGCAGTCCTAACAGCTTCAGCCCAAAAACTGGTTGAAATATTTTCTTCTGCTAACATAGTTCTTGCAGCTTCAATAAGAGTCCTGTTCTTTCTTTCAACAACTCCATTTTGTTGTGGAGTTCTTGGAGCTGAGAATTGGTGAGTGATTCCATTTTCTTTGCAGAATTCATTCAGTGTAATATTTTTGAATTATGTTTCATTGTCACTTCTTATGGCTACTATAGGTGTATGGCCTTTGTCCAATTTTCCTAAATTTTCAACAATAGCTTCAGGAGCTTCATCTTTTGAATGCAAAAATTCTACCCAACTGTATTTTGAGAAGTCATCAACCATGGCAATTGCATACCTTTTCTTGGACATGGACATGATATTTATTGGTCCAAAGAGATCCATATGAATCAATTGTAGTGGTTTGGTGATTGATGTAAATTCCTTATTCTTTTGACTTGATCTCTTCATTTTCCCTTTTTGACGTGCCTTGCATAATCCTTCTATGTAGAATTCAAGTGAGGGCAGATCCTTTACTAATTCTCTTTTGACTAGAGAATTAATGTTCTTGAAATTTAAATGAGACAGTATCTTATGCCAAAGCCAACTTTCATTTTCTAAGGCTTTGGTGTAGAAACAACAAATTTTCTCCTTGTTTGCAGAGTCTAAGTCTACTACAAACAAGCTTCTCTTTCTTACTCCTTGCAGAGCAACTTCTTTAGTCTGTTTGTGTGATATGAGATATAGATCTTTGTCAAACTCCACCTTTAAATCTTTATTGCAAAATTGAGTGATGCTGAGTAGATTATGCTTCAAACCACTGACCAAAGCTACATCTTCAATGACAACATTTCCATGAATTAATTTGCCATATCCCATTGTGAAACCAATGTTGTTGTCTCCAAAGGTTACCATTGGGGCAACCTAATCTTTGAATTGTGAAAGCAGGGCTTTGTCACCAGTCATATGCCTTGCAAATCCACTATCCAAGATCCACATGACCTTCTTTTTACCTATGCCCTGCAAACACAAACAAATCAAGTTTTCTTTGGTACCTAAACAAGGTTGGGTCCTTTATGCTTAGTCACATGAATATCATTCCTGTTCCTAACATTCTTAGTCACTTGATCATGCACATTTTCATTTTTATGGTTTTGGTTTTTAGCTTAATTAGACTTCCAAAGCTAGATGCATGTTTAGGTGACATGGAGTATTTTCTTTGTTTAAAAGGCCTAGCAGTCTTAGGCCTAGCAGTGTTGATGTTTAAATTTTGACTCATACATCTATCAACAAAATGTTTTCTAAGCCTAAAGCAAGTGTTCATGATATTCATGTTATATGGCATACAATCAAATTTGTCACAGAATATTTGATTATCATGCATTAAGGGTTTTACATATCCATAAGCAAATTTAGCATTATTAACAACAGGTTTCTTGTACACATGTGTAAGGTGATTTGTTGATCCACAGTTTTTATAAATTTTCCTAGGAGCATTGAAAATAGGTGCATAGTTATTATGTTTGTTAATGCCTACCTTGCCATTTTTATTTGCCTTTTTCTTCTTAACATGCATGGTGTCATTTTTCTGGACATTTTGTTTTGATTCTATTTAAGCAAGAATGGACTTGGCTTTGACTAATGGTTCTTCTTTTTCAATAGAAGGCACATCACTCTTAGTAATTATCTCATCCTCATCATTGAACTATTGTTTGATGACCATACTAACTTCATCAAGTTCAACAGTTGCTTTCTTAAAAATTGGTGCCTTAATATTTTTCAAAATGTGAGGATGTCTAGGAGTTTCAAATTTCTTGCCTTTTGTTGAAATAGGTTTCTTTTTCTTGAGAGTGTCATAATCAAAACCAATTCCAATCCTAGAATTTTCTTGATGCTTCTCATGGAATTCTTGAACAATAATAGATGAGTTTTGATAAGATCTTATTTTTAACTCATTCTTAGAAATTTGTTCTTTAAGAAATTTTTCAATTTGCTCAGAGCATATAACTTTGTTCTTGAGATAATCATTTTCTTGTTTCAAGTTTTCCAGAGTTATCAAAGACAATTCTAAGGTTTCATTCTTAGAATTCTGTTCATCATTAGCTTTTAGCAACCTAAAATTTCCTCATATGCAACAGTCATACTGGTATGAATATTAAACATTTCAATGCTCAATTCTTCAACAGTTTTCTTATATTGGGAATTTGACATGTCAAGAGAGATTAGTGAGGGTACTTGCGTGTTTGAGAATGATGCTCCATCATGTGAGTTAGCCATGAGTGCTAGATTCCCATATTCCTCTTCCTCATCTTCATCTGTATCATCCCAACATTTTCCTTCAGCTATGTAAACTTTTACTATCTGCTTTTTGAGGAGTGCTTCATACTTGGATTCCAGTTCTAAGTAATCCGTGTCCTTCTTGATTGCTTTAGGTTTTCTACACTCTATTGCAAAGTGTCCAAACTCATTACAGTTATCGCATCTTATTTTAGATCTATCAACTGTTTCAGTTTTATACCCTCCATTTGCATTGCTTCTTATAGGAGTCTTTCCTTGCTTGAAGATTTGAAATTTGGTTTTTGTTTAAAACCTTTGCTTATCTTGAATCTTAAGTTTTCAAATTTCTTTGCCATGAAGGCCATGGTTTTGTTATCCATTCCTTCAAGTTCTTCAATGGTGTAGAAGTCTTCTTCACTTGATTCACTCTTGATAGAGTCCATTTCTTCTTGTTCCTGCTCTTCAAGTTCTTTAATCTTCACTTTCTTACTTGTACCAGTCTTCTCAGTTCTTGTTTGTTCTTTTGCAACCAAGGCATTTGAAACATTTGTCATCTTTCCTCTATTTGCTAAAATGGCTTCTTTGGTAGAACTCCAGTTTATATTTCTTTAAAATTCCATAGATTTTAAGTGAAAGTTTTGTTAGATCTCTTCCTTCTCTAATTGCAGAGATTTTGTGCTCCAAATGTTCTGGGAGAGTCAATAAAAATTTCATGTTATTCTCCTTCATTTCGTAGTACTTTTCATGGAGTTAAAGGTCATTGATGAGTTTGTTGAATCTTTCAAACACTTCAGTTATGCCTTCATTTTTTTGACATAAAAGCCTCATACTGTGAAACAAGAAGTTGCCTTTGGTTGTCTCTTACCTCTTCAGTTCCTTCACACAGAATCTCTATGGTTTCTCGTATATGTTTTACAGATGTGTAGTTAGCAGTATTGTTATACATAACAATTTCTAGAGATTCTATTAGTATGAGCATTTGAATATTGTCAAGTGACACCTTCTCTTTCTCTGTGTCTGTGTACTGAGATGGATCTTTGGGTATCCATATTGCAGGAATTACCTCAAAACCACTAGTAGTTTCAGGAACTAGTGTTACTGGAATAAATGGGCCATTCTTCAAGATTTCTAGATACATGGAATTAGCAGCCTTTATGAACATCAACATTTTCTTCTTCCATAAGTTGTAGTTTTCTCTGTCAAAAGGAGAAATCTTTTTACTGCTCAGCTTTTGAGAACTCATTTTGATCTTTAAACTGTATGTATGTTAACAACCTGAGCTCTTTATGAACATCAACATTTTCTTCTTCCATAAGTTGTAGTTTTCTCTGTCAAAAGGAGAAATCTTATTACTGCTCAGCTTTTGAGAACTCATTTTGATCTTTAAACTGTATGTATGTTAATAACCTGAGCTCTGATACCACTTGTTAGGCATTGGAGTTCATCAGAAGTGTACATAGGGGGGTGAATGTATACTTCAATCTTTTATGCTATTTTTGATTTTTGATGAATAGTTGGTTTGATATATGTAGCTGTAACAATTCAAGAGTTTACATAAACATAGAGCAGGAAATAAAGTAAACACTGAATATAATTTTTAATCTAATTTTTGTATTAGAATTGAACTTGCTACAATCTGAAATTCAGTGTGAATTTTAGCTTCTTGTTCTTAGAAGATACAAGGTATGAACTAGATGAATTCCAAGACTTCTTACTAATGAAAATAGTGCTAAGCCTATGTAGACAACATGTCTTTTTTGGCACATGTTCTCACTAGTCAATTAATGCTAAAACTAGAAATAGACAAAGATAGCTTTACATTTGACTAGTACTTATTTCTAGCTAACACTTTCTTTTGACAGTATGTACCTTTCTGCCTTATCACTTCTGTCATTTGTCTTATGTATCTTTCAAGCTTCATTGTAGACTTGTCTCTATCATTATAGGTTTGACTGACCCTGTAATGATAGTGCTGTAAATTACTTGTCTTGTTTTTCTGCAATTCTCCTTGAAGCAAGCTCTGTGACCAATCGAGTACTCTATTAGTTTTGATTCGAGAAGTCATAATACTTGACTTCTCGAATAGGTTCATGCTGAGATTTCTTGATCAGTTTGTATGTTATGACTTCTCGATCAGTTGTTCGTTGTGACTTCTCGATTGGTTCAACCTTATAATTTCTCGATTGGTTCAATCTTATGACTTCTCTATTGGTTTAACCTTATGACTTCTCGATTGGTTCAACCTTATGACTTCTCGATTGGTTCAGCTTTATGACTTCTCAATTGCTTCTTTTGCTAACTTCTCGAATTGTTATTTGGACTTCTCGAATGTATGACATTTTCACACTACTCAATTGACTTGATTCCTTGATTTCTTGATTGAACACTTCTCGATCGAATACTGAGCCAATGAGCATTTTGAGACTTCTCGACAAGTTGCATATTTGTGACTTCTCGAATGTAGTGACTTCTCAAATGAGCTAGTTGCCTTGGAAGAATTTCCAGACTGTATTACTTATTTTTCAAGTAGCCTTCTTTGTCTTGTTACATGATTCAACTTAAATCTTCTAACGAACTTTATTCTTGACTTTAAATTACAACTTGGGAATACAATTTGATCACACTTATATCTACAATTATACATTAAATTGACTAAGTCACTAATCTAATACAGAAGTATAAAATATGTTAAATCAAGATAAATAATTACATAGAGTAGGCTTGATTTGATCTAAAAGTAGTCTCAGTTTTGTTAACCATCTTATTAATCAACAATATATAACAATTATCTCTTCAAGATTGTTGGGAATATTATTATCTAAACAAAACAATGGGCAATTATATAATGATAATTAACAAGAACAAGCAGATACCAATTACGAAATAAACACAAAGGCAAATAAAATATGAATCATTATTTTTTAAAGACAAGAGAAAAGATAGAAAACCTAGTTCTAACAGAAGCTTTATGCATACACTGATAGAACCAAAATGAATAGCTGAGTCGTCAAGCCTTACAAGAAGTCTTGAATATTCTTGAAGAGATAATTTCTCCACTACGCTGTGTTAGGTTGTAGCAATATCACTTCCAGGATAAAACATCACAAAGTACTTCGTCCACAGATTCGTGGCACTCAACATCGAGTAGCACCTCTGTTTGCCTTAAAACTTATGCAACTTTATATGTATGCGAGGTAGGAGAAAGAGGCAAGCCTCAGTTTTCCCGACAACCTATGCAATTTTTATTGTATGCAAGGTACAAGTAAGAGGCACACCACAACTAGATGTGTACACCTCAATATATAGGTTTCTTGAGTTCTTCTTCTCTTATTCTACTCCATGTGGGATATAGAGTTTTCCAAAAAAATAAAGTTTTAAAAAGAAGTGGGTTTTATTTGTTACTTATATTATTCAGATTAAGTAATATTAATATTGTAATATATATTTAGAGTCTGATTATTGAAATAATCCTTACTCAATATATTTGATATTAATATTAAATAAATCAATATAAATAAATCAAATAAACTTGCAATTAAAAGATATATAGTATTCAATAACATCATGTGACATAAGCATTCCACTTACACTAGTAGTTGTAAACAATACTAACACAAGATGCTATATAAACTCATTATATTTCTTTTACAAATTCAATGTGGGACAAACCCACATAACCCATTTCAAGCAAGTAACTTCAACTCAATTTATTTATGGATTCCACTAAGAAAATGTCTTAGATCTATATATGAAAGTTTAAGTCCTTATAGCAAAGAACAACTTCCATTAGTTAGTTTCCAGAAATTACATCAAGAATATATATAAAATATGCCTTAAACTTTCCATTTTCTGACATTAGATACATCTGATAGATTAGGGAACCTTCTGGCGAGAATATGGATTATCACAATATGGTCTTGTGATTGTGAAGTGGCATTGTGATTAAATATTCTTTAGTCACTTAGTTTCTTGAGCTTACAACTGCTCAAAAAATGTAGTATCATTCAATCATTGAAATAGGAGAAAAATATAGAGACACAAGAGGCTAAAGAAATACGCAAGAGACGCAAGTGCTCAAAAATATAATATCATTCAATCATGATTTAATTGACGATTTACTCCACCTGTAGAAAACCATCGATAGAAACAAGTGTCTCGGTGTAATTTAACAATTGCAAAAATATTCTTTCCTCCAATTTTATAGTACATGGTCTTTTTCTTCTCATTGTCATTTAAGATGTTATGAAAGATGAAAAATCTATATAATGTTTTATGTCCAAAGAACTGTCCTGCACCCAAATAACTATATAGCCAGACACCCTGCATTAAATCAACATAAATACTAAATTTTTTGGTCCAAAACAATTGACCTGAAAACTCGTCCAATGTCCATAAATCATATCCTGGTCCAATGGTTTCAAAGACCATAACAACCGAACATTTGAAATCTAAGACATATGACCTATTTCCTCGACTGATGCTTGGGTATAGAACCATACTAAATACTTCAATGTGCCAATCAAATGAAATTAGTTCATTTATATTACGGAAATACAATACCCCATTTACATAAGTATCAGGTTGGCGGTAATAGGACCCTGAAATAGTCTTCAACGATCGACATTTGTGGAATACACTCAATTCTCATGACCTTGTAGTCATTAGAGATACAATCATAACCAAACCCTATAGAAAACATCCATGAGACTCACGGAGGATCAGGCAGTTTCTTGCACTTCCTGATTGATGGATTCCAAAGGTAGATAACTTCACTCAGTCTGTCATATAGGCATATGATGCAATTACAACAAGTACTAATATATGGGCCTAGGCCCATCAATTAGGCGAGGCTCTTCGATATGTTGAGAGTGAAAAGCTCCTTAATTTATGGGAGGCAGATTTTGACAATAACAACTACCCCTCAGTTCCATGCAATTTTATAAAAATAAAAAAAACTAGCATCGATCTCTGAAAATCTAAATCCCTTTCTTCTTTTAGGTGAGCACTCAAATAAGCTTCTCCTTGAAAGTCTTCATATCTGGCACCATAAATAAATCCATGTTCTTTCCATCTTCAAGTAGGCGAGACACTTAGGTGTATCTTCTTCCATCTTCAAGTAGGCAAGGCACTTCAGGCATCCTTTCTCATTCCATCATCAAGAGTAGATGAGGCATTTTAGGTGTCTTCTCCTTCCACCTTTAAGTAGGTGAGGTTATTCATATATAGGCCTGAACTACCTGTCTACTCCATCAATGCTGACTATCTCCTTAGGCTCTGGTCTTGTCAAGTGGGCAAGCACTATCTGAGAGGGCGAGAACTATCGAGTGGTCAATCATCCCCCAACATATGAAAATTAGCAAATAGACGTGTACACCTGAGTGGATGAGGACTCTTAAAAATGAGAGACGCTTCTTTCTTGATGATAATAATATCTCTGGTCTTAAACCCCTTGTCAAGTGGGTGATGACTCATTGAATAGACAATGAAAAACACCTCTATGAGCCTAGGTGGTTCAATTCTTGCATCTTATTAATTAGTCTTGCCATGTCTGAACTTGTTGAAGTGGGCGATCACAGTAGAGAGTGAGAGAGCTAGCTTCTCCAATTTCTTTAATGAAAAGGCTAGCCTCATTAGATATGTCTTCTTCAAAATTCCTACCTGGGTACATTGAGCTAACCCATGCAACCTCGTCCTGGACATGGAGCTAAGCCATGCAATCTCGTCCAGGCCTTCAAAATTCCTACCTGGGGATATAGAGTTAAGCCATGCAACCTCATCCAGGTCTTCTTCCAAATTTCTACCTTGGGGACATGAAGCTAATCCATGCAACCTCATCCAGACTTTCTTCTTTCATGTCTCATATTGCTCGCATGCTTGAATAATTTTATAATATTCAGAAATAACTTAACAAAACATGTCTTAGAGCGGTATCCCCTTCACCGGCCTGTTAAGAATCATCTGCACATATATCGCTTAACAATATAAATTATTCAAACTAGAGCTTTCAAATAGCTTCGCTTATCACTTCCAACAAATATTCAGAGTGATCGTATGGAATAAGTTTTTTTTCTACCTCGCCTTCTCTTAGATTAACATTCTGGGGGACCTGGGGGCCATCCTTTGCTTGCAAGACAAAGAGCCTCTTCCTAATGATCTAGCCAGACACATAAACATCTGGGTGACCTAGGGGCCATCCTTTGCTCATGAGACAAATGACCACTACATAATGATCCAGCCAGACACATAAACATTTGGGGGACCTGGGGGCCATCCTTTGTTCAATTGACAAAGAGCCTCTCCATAATGATCCATTCATGCACATAAACATCTGGAGGACCTGGGGGCCATCCTTTGCTCATGAGACAAAGGGCCTCTCCCTAACAATCCAGCCAGACACATAAATATTTGGGTAACGATCCAGCTAGACACATAAACATTTAGGGACTTGGGGGCCATCTTTTGCTCATGAGACAAAGGGCCTCTACCTAACAATCTAGCCAGGCACATAAACATCTGGGGGACCTAGGGACCATCCTTTGCTCATTAAACAAAGGGCCTCTTCCTAACTATCCAGCCAGACACATAAACATCTGCGGGATGTGTGGGACATCCTTTGCTCATGAGACAAAGGGCATTTCCCTAACGATCCAGCCAGGCACATAAACATCTAGGGAACGATCCAGCCAGACACATAAACATCTGGGGGACCTGGGGGCCATCATTTGCTCATGAGACAAAAGGCCTCTCCCTAACGATCCAACCAGGTCTTCAATCATTCATTTATGTTTTCCAAGATTCGGTACCCTTTCATACAATTCTTCCTAAGTTTGTCTGAGATTCTTGCACGCCAGCATATGTCCTTCCCAATTGGCAGTACTACTATATCTCGACTTTACGAAGTGACATAAGCTCTTTCATATAGTAACATATGCCCTTCCAAGCTGCTAACATTGCATATGCAATTTTCCTATATTAAAACCTGGGTTCTTTGTATGATGACAGCACAAAGTCTAAATAGTGGAACAAATCTTCTTCGATAATTATCTCTGTAAAAAATTAAATTTATGCGGCTACAATTCTAGATAGAGCGAAGGTTTATATCACTAACTCCCAGAATTTATTGAAAAATAAATAAAATAAAGTTTTTACCACTATAAGCTAAATATCATGCACATTATGAATGACATGAGTGCAATGCATGTTATAGATGACATGAGTATAATGCAAGATTGTGAAACAAAAAACGTATCCCACCTTCTAGTAGTAACTTGGTCATCAGGCATCAAATCTTTGTGAGTCACTACTTGCAAGGGCAGATGCTCCATAATCTCTACTTCATCAAATGGGGAGCCTCTCCAAGAAGGCTCTCTTCATCAAAGGGTGAGGCTCTCTCACGACAGGCTCTCTACTTTAAAAAAGAGTGAGCCTCTTCCAGGCAGGCTCTCTTCTTCATCAAAGGGGGAGCCTCTCCCAGGTAGGCTCTCTTCATCATCGAAGGGGGAGCCTCCCCAAGCAGATCTCTACTTCATCAAAAGGGGAGCCTCTCCTAGTCAGGCTCTCTATTTCATCAAATGGGGAGCCTCTCCAAGCAGGCTCTCTTTTTCATCAAAGGGTGAGCCTCTCCCAGGCACGCTTTCTTCTTTATCAAAAGGGGAGCCTCTATAAGAAAGCTCTCTACTTCATCAAAGGGGGAGCCTCTTCAAGCAGTCTCTCTTCTTCATGGACTCCATACGCCTAGAAAAACCAATAATGAGTTACCCGTTCGACAACATTGTTCGAAAGCTCTCCACTACTCACGAGGACCAGTGGCCTTCCCCTCATGAGGTTATGACTGCGTGACACACCTAAGCCCTGGGTTCGTAGCATTGGTTGATCTCATCTGCTACATGATCATCATCAATGATTTTGTGGGTGACATCCTTCCTCTAGAGATGTGAAAGGCATATGTCAAGGCCTATTTGTAATTAGTAGATGACAACTCAACTCATGTAAGAAATTAAAGTAAGTAATAAATTCTGAGGATGGAATCAAATCGAAGAATGTCAACTAGACACAAAGAATCAACTTGTCAGAAGAATTATAATGAAGTTGCTACTCTACACCGGAAGAAGTTCATTTATATGTTCAAGCGTCGGAGAAAAATAGAGAAGCAGTTGTTCAGAAGATTCAGAAGATTCTAAGTGGCTACTACAGAAGATTCCAGAAGAAGAATGAAGACAGTGAAGTAGAAGAAGAACAGAAGACCACAGCTTAATGTTAAAGATGAAGAATATTTATTATAGTATGACATAAATGAACCAGACAGTACATTTGTGTGTCAACTAAAATAATAAATATTCATCATCTAGCTCAAGTAGTTTTATGACAAAAGACACAACGAAGACTGGAAGACTTCAAGACTGATAGCACGGTAATACAAGACGAAATAGTATTTTAATTCTACTATCAAATGTTAATTGATTATTTAATTTATCTAATTAAATTAATTCAAGTTGAATTTAATTTAATTTGTAAATTAACTAATTAATTTAAGTAGAATTAATTTATTATAAAAGATATGACTTAATATGACTTTTAATATAATTCAAATGACTAATAAATAAGTCATACCGACTGTTTATTAATAAGTCATACCGAATTATATTAATAAAAGTCATACCGAAGCTGTTAAAGAAAAGTCATACCGGAACAGCCGACTGATAAGTCATACCGAGCTCAGTGGATAAGTCATACCGAGATTTCTGTGCTCAAAAGGTCATACTGAACCTATTTTGTTTAATTAAAATAAGTCATACCGATTTATTTTAATTAGATAAAATCTGAATATGACTTTAAATAAGTCATACCGAGATTCAGTAAGTCATACCGACCATTCAGAAGTCATACCCAGTTTTTAAATGTCATACAAGGGTTAAAATAAGTTATACAGACTTATTTTCTTGAAATTAAGTCATACGGAAAAAGGTCATACCAGCCTTTTTCAAATCTCTATAAATATGAGATCAGCTCTTCATTTTTCAGCAGTTCAGTTGTTAGAAGTTAAGAAAATCAGATCAAATTCAGTAATTTATCTGCATTGTAATATTCACAGATTTCTGTGCTGAGTTTGAATATAATTGATTAAACACGAACACTTCATGTCGAATTCGTTCTAGACTTTTTATCAATTATATAACAGTTTTCTAAATATTAATTTTGTAATACTAATCAAGTTAAAATTATATCTTTCACTTGAACAATATTTCATTCTAATTAATATTTCGCGAGTAATTAAAATAATATTTTTAATCCAAATTATTCCGCGATTAATTTTCAGATATTGTATTCAACCCCCCTTCTACAATATCAGGGACCAACAATTGGTATCAGAGCTGGTTGATATATTTTCATATCAGATCCAAATCAAATTCCGCGAACTCATACAGATCTCAAAAATTATTTTAAATTCGAAATAATTTTTTATTCGAAATAATTTTTTTTCCGAAAAATTATTTTTGATCAAAAATTATTTTAAGTCAAAAATTAAAATATTTTTTGAAACAATTAATTTTTAATCTTATTTAAAGATGAGTACTCAAAGAGTTAGTAGCATTAAAATTCCACAATTTGATAAAGACAATTATAATCTGTGGAAGAGAAAGATGACCTTGTTTCTTCGAGCTGCAAATCCCAAGTACAAGGATATTTTAAAAACTGGTGTTGCTGTTCCAATAAATATCTTTCTTGAGCATATGGAAGATGGTGTACTCATTCCGCACAGACAATTTGAAAAAGATATTTCTGAGTACACTGAGACAGAAAAGGAACTGGATACATTGGACACCAGTCTTCAGTTAATTTTAGTGGAATCTCTTGATCCCGGAATGTACAATCATGTTGTTAATTGTAAAAATGCTAAACACATCTGGGAAACGATAGAGATACTAAATGAAGGAACAGAAGAAGTAAGGGAGAACAGATTGGAAATCTTAACGTCTCAATATGAGCATTTTAGATCAAATCCTGGAGAAGGTATCTCTGAAGTTTTTGAGAGATACAACAAGCTGATAAATGATCTAAATCTCAATGGCAAACAATATACGAAGAAGGAGATCAATAGGAAGTTTTTGCTGACAATGCCAGTACACCTAGAGCATAGGATAACAGCCATCAGAGAGTCAAGGGACATGAATGAAATTTCTTTGGAAAGACTTTATGGCATTCTGAAGACCTATGAGCTAGAGCAGATTCAACAGAAAGAAATATATGGTACAGGCAAGGTGGTCAGCAAGTCTACAGCTCTTGTAGCAGAAGAACCAGAGTACAGAAAAGCTAAGACTGAATCTTCTTCAGTCAACCTCATTGATCAGGGTATTGTTACAGAAGTTGGTGCAACTCTAGTGAATTCAACTGATAGTGAATTCTACTCAATGGAAGAACTCGATCAACTTGAGGATGAATCTCTGGCTCTGATTGCTAGAAAATTTGGAAATACAAGATTCAGGAGGAACCCTAGTTTCAAATTCAAGCCTATGGCAAACAGATTTTAGACAGGTGGTTCTTCTAGTTCATCCAACACAAAAGGTGGATACAAGACAGGGATGATAGACAGAAGCAAGATCCGTTGCTTCAACTGCAATGAAATGGGACACTTTGTTACTGATTGTAGAAAGCCCAAGCAGGAAAGAAAGAAGGATTCATATGACGAGCTCAAACAGAAATATGACGCTCTACTGAAGAAGCATCACGGAAAATCATACTTAGCAGTAGGAAAAAACTGGGATGATTCCGACAATGATGAAGAAGATCAAATGGGAAATCTTTCTCTAATGGCCTCTTCTTCTGAAGGATCACAATCTCCACCTCGACAAGGAATTGAGGTAAACCCTAGCTGTCCTAAAATGTTTAAATTGATAGGTGAGAATTTAACTGATGCTAGAGATCGAATAAAAGTCTTAATTCTCGAAAACAAAGTTTTATCAGAGGAGAATTATGAATTGAAAAAGCTGAAACTTATTAATGTTAAATTAACTGAAGATGTTGCATTTCAAGTTAATAGAGTCAACTGCTATGTTGAAATTGAAGCTTTTTTGAAAGATAAAATAGAAAAAGAAAAGGTCAGGTGTCAAGCCTATAGAACTACTTCATTTGTCATGAAAGATCTAGTTGACCAACAAGAGATCAATCGGAAAGTTGGAATAGGTTTTGAATATAATGAATCAGTATGAAAGCTTAGTAACATCACCCCTTTTAAAAAGACTGCTATAGAGAGGGGTATTCCACATGTTATTAAGGACACCAAGAAACCTCTTTTCATAACTCCTATTGCAGAACCAGTTCTTGATAGTTGTGTAATAGTGGATTATGAAATTAAATGTGAAGACCTTGAAGAGAAGAAAAGAGAAGAACAGACTAGGGACATAAAAGGAATAAATGTCCAGAAAGCTAAATATGTACCTAAAAGACCAATCGAAAATGTGAACTCTGCTAGTTCATCCACTCCTGATTTAGGTGCTAAGAACTTAAAGAATAATTTGAACAGACCTAACAATAAGTTTGTTAGAAGTAGGGATAGTAACAACAGATGCCATTCTACTGAAAACTTTAAATCTGCTGAAAAAGTTAAAGTAGAAATTGTTAAAACTCCTACTGCTGTGAATAACATGCCTGCTATTGATGTATGCCATAAACCTTGTGGTATGTTAAATTGTATGTTATATGCTTTTAATGCTATGACTGCTTATTTCAAACGCATGACTGCTAATAAAAAGAACATGACACCGAGACAATACATCAATAATAAATTTGCTAAATCCAAGACTGCTATTCCTTCACCTGTCAAGAAGGAAAAATATATTCCTAAGTCTAAACAAAAAATTGTTAAGACTATTTATAGGAAAGTAAGTACAGTTAAGGAGGATGCGGCTGTTGTTCGAAAAGGATCTGTTGTCAAAGCTGACAAAGGTCAATTCTTTAAGTATGCCGGGCCCAATCAATTTTGGGCTCCGAAGATAATCTAATCCGTTTGATATGTGCAGGGACTTAAACAGGAAAACCGGGTTGTTTGGATCCTAGACAGCGGATCGTCAAGGCATATGACCGGAGATAGAGCCCTGCTATCAGACGTGGTTGAAAGAGCTGGCCCAATCGTCACCTTTGGAGATAACAGCAAAGGAATGACTACGGGATATGGCAAGTTAAATACTGGAAATGTTATCATTGAAAACGTCTCTTTGGTGGAAGGACTTAAGCACAATCTACTCAGCGTCAGTCAATTCTGTGATAGAGGTTACAAAGTAAACTTTATCAAGGAGAAGTGCTTAATAGCTCATTCTAAAGAAGACAGACTAGCCTTGCGTGGAGTAAGGAAAGGAAACTTGTACGTAGCTGATTTCAACTCGAGAACTGAAGCTGAAGCAAACTGTTTTTATTCAAAAGCTTCATCAGAAGAAAGTTGGCTATGGCACAAGAAGCTCTCACACCTGAATTTCAAAACAATGAACTCTCTAGTCAAGAGGGATTTGGTGAGAGGACTGCCTCTGATGGAATTTACACAAGAAGGCTTGTGTGAGGCATGTCAGAAAGGGAAGTCAAAAAGAGCAACTCACAAAGGCACAGACACTATAAATATTACTGAACCACTTCAACTGCTTCATATGGATTTATTTGGTCCAGTCAATATTATGTCTATGACAAGGAAGAAATATGCCTTAGTGATTGTAGATGACTTCACAAAGTACACGTGGGTTTTATTCTTGAACTCTAAGGATGAAACTCCACAGTTGGTGATTGATCATGTAAAATTGATTGAGTTAGATTCAAAGCTACCTGTCCGGGCAATCAGATCAGATAATGGAACAGAATTCAAGAATGAAATTCTGAATAGCTTCTGCTCAGACAAAGGGATAACAAGACAATTCTCAGCGCCAAGAACTCCTCAACAGAATGGAGTAGTAGAAAGGAAGAATCGAACCTTGATTGAAGCTGCAAGAACAATGTTAAGTGAATCAAGGTTGCCTATCTACTTCTGGGCTGAAGCAGTGAACACAGCTTGTTATACCCAGAATCGAACCTTAATCAACAAGGATCATATGAAGACACCCTATGAATTAATGGCTGGCAAGAAACCAACACTCAAATACTTTCATGTATTTGGAGCCAAATGTTTTGTGCTAAAAGATGGAGATGAACATCGTGGCAAATTCGAGGCCAAGGCACATGAAGCAATTTTTGTCGGCTACTCAAAAAGAGCATATAGGGTGTACATTATTGATCAGCACCAAGTAAAAGAAAGTGTCAACGTAACATTTGATGACACTAAACTCCCGAGCATCCAAACTGAAGATCCTTCTGAGTCATTAAAATTTGACAATCATCCAGACTCAGATTCGGATAATGAAGAAGAGCCTGAGGTTGCAACAGGAAATGATGATGACAACAATGATGGTAATGATCCAGGTAATAGTAGTGGAAACAATGGAAACACTGGAGGTACTACTAATACCAGTGGTGGATCAACAAGTCATCCAGGCAGCAACTCAGGGGGAGATAAAGGATCAACTAGCACAACACAACATCACAATGAATATAGAGGCGAATCATCAAGATCAAACCTACCAAGGGAAAGGAAATGGAGCAAAGATCATCCCTTTGAATTGATCATAGGTGATCCAGATGTTGGTGTTAGAACCAGAAGTGCAACTTCAAATGAATGTTTATTTTCGGTTTTTCTATCTCAAGAAGAGCCAAAGAAAATTGAAGATGCTCTAACTGATCCAGATTGGGTTCTTGCCATGCAAGAAGAACTCAATCAGTTCGAAAGGCAAGAAGTATGGACACTGGTACCCAGGCCTAAAGATAGATCTGTTATTGGCACGAAATGGGTATACAGGAACAAGTTAGACGGTAATGGCATTGTTACAAGGAACAAGGCCAGACTGGTGGCAAAGGGTTACTCCCAGGAAGAGGGAATTGATTATGATGAGACCTACGCACCAGTTGCAAGACTTGAAGCCATCAGAATACTTCTGGCATTCGCAGCACATTCCAATTTTAAAGTCTATCAAATGGATGTGAAGAGTGCATTTCTGAATGGAAAGTTAGAAGAGGAAGTATATGTGGAACAGCCCCCTGGCTTTGAAAATCCAGAGTTTGCTGATTTTGTATATTTCTTATTCAAAGCCCTCTATGGACTCAAGCAAGCACCGAGGACATGGTACGACACTCTCTCTCAGTTTTTACTTGAAAACGGTTTTACTAGAGGTGTCATAGATAAAACTCTCTTTTACAAATTACATGATAAAGATATGATATTTGTCCAAGTTTATGTTGACGATATTATATTTGGTTCTACTAATGAAAACTTGTGCAAGAGATTTGCTAAGTTAATGCAGAGTAGGTATGAAATGAGCATGATGGGTGAGCTATCATTCTTCCTTGGATTGCAAGTGAAGCAGATGGAAGATGGGATTTTTATTTGCCAATCAAAGTACGTAAGGGATCTTCTAAGGAAATACAATCTAGAAGATTCTACACCGGCAAAACCCCCTATGCCAACAGCCACCAAGCTTGACAAAGATGAAACTGGTAAGAAAGTTGACATCACAAGCTACAGAGGTATGATAGGCTCATTATTATATCTAACTGCTAGTAGACCCGATATAATGTTTGCAACATGCTTATGTGCAAGGTTTCAAACTGACCCTAGAGAATCTCATCTTATAGCTGTTAAAAGAATTTTTAGATATCTGAAGGGTACACCGAATCTTGGAATTTGGTACCCTAAAGGTACAGGTTTTGAACTAATAGGCTATACAGATTCAGATTATGCAGGATGCAGGATGGACAGGAAAAGTACATCTGGAAGTTGTCAGTTTCTAGGACGACGGTTGATTTCCTGGTACAGCAAGAAACAGCACTCAGTATTTACCTCGACAGCCGAAGCAGAATATATTGCGGCAGGTAGTTATTGTGCACAAATCTTGTGGATAAGGAATCAGCTGAATGATTATGGACTTGCGCTATCTAAAATTCCAATACTTTGCGACAACACAAGTGCCATAGCTATTTCCAATAATCCTGTACAACATTCAAGGACCAAGCACATAGACATAAGGTATCATTTCATCCGAGAGCATGTCATGAACGGAACTGTGGTGTTACATTTTGTACCCACAGAAGATCAAATTGCCGACATCTTCACGAAACCACTTGATGAATCCACTTTCTCTAAGTTGGTTAGTGAGTTAGGGATGTTAAACATGAATTAATTATTGCATGTTGTTTTAAATTGCATATTTATTTTGAAGCACTGTAAATACACTGTATATATTCCTTAAAAAATTATCAAAAACAAACAAATTGAAAAAGAAAACTCAAAAAGATTTTCCTTATTTTGTACAGTTGTTATTTCATTGGCATCTTTACTGTAAATATATTTATATAATGTTTGTTTTCCAACGCTTAGTATATATTGTTTATTTTTTTTAACAATTGGTATCAACAATTGGTATATATAAGTATGTATAGTTTTAGTTGTTTTTCAACATTGGCATCCTTATTTTTATTTATATTTTTATATTTTTGTTTATACATAAATATAAGCTGATTATTTCACGTCTCTTTTGAGAAGTAGGAAAGATCTATGAGCTTGATCATCCAATTGTTTCTGATAGTGAGATCCTAATCATTGGCATCAATCTCTAACCAAGATCTTAGAACCAAACACACAAACACTATCACTTCCATCTCTCTAACCATTAAACAGAATACCTATTTGTTCAAAATGAGGGAGTCAATGCCTTGAGTGCATTTGATAAGGTTGGTAATGTGAGTGAACCAACAGCTCTGTCTCCAGAAAGGTGATTCAAATATAAATAAACTGAGACAACTGTTAGCTCATCTGTGTTCTCTCAAAAGGATACAGACTTGGAAAAGGCAAAACTGTTACTAGGTTCATTCTCTCAACAGAGTGAGTCTATTGAATTCAGCCTGTCAGCCAAGGCTATCAGCAAAGAGTTAATTTCATTTGACATTTTTCAAGAAACCACAAATATTGTCTTATTTTTAGGACCAACAATGGACAACAATTGGTATCCGTTGATGAGTATATATCCGTTGATGAGTTCTCGATTGATAAATATCAGTTGATGACTTGAGTTCTCGATTGATAAATATCAGTTGATGACTTGAGTTCTCGATTGATAAATATCAGTTGATGACTTGAGTTCTCGATTGATAAATATCAGTTGATGACTTGAGTTCTCGATTGATAAATATCAGTTGATGACTTCTCGATCAATGGACCAACTCAATTGGCATTTTGGACCAACAATTTAAGAACTTACTTGGGACCAAAATGGACCAAGAAAGAACAATTGAAATGTCACAGGAAGGATGAATTGACGGTAACAATTTTTCTAAACTTCCATATCAAGGAAGGAAGAATGATTGATGATTCTGACTGAATCAACATGCCTTCACAAGCGTCAGGAGGAAACTTGGTTCATTTGCTACATTATAGATCCTTGTCTCCCTTCCCAGATGGAACATATCTGGATTCCTAACGGAATAGATCATCTAAGATGATCAGCAACTCACTGAATCTATTTCTGAAGCAATTCAGTTTTTCAAAGTCAAAATGTTTTTATAGATTCAATTAAGGACGGGGATTTGCGAAACCCCATTGCACCACCAGTGACCTCTCTTGAAGGGGCTATGGTGATCTTTCTTGCAGGTACAAAAGGCTGAGTCATCCGTACTGAGAGAGATATAGTGATGTGAGAAAAGAGTAAAACACAAGTAAGGAAGAGTGAAAATATATATTCTATGAGTGAAACACTTAGAGAGTATATGAGCGAAACACTTGTGAGGAACACAAAGTAAAATCACACACTAGCACACTTACCGAATCCCTTTCCCCATTCCCTGTTACAGATTTCAAATGTTACTTAACCAAGGTGGAAATTTCTTCAGAAAAGGACCAACAATTGTTACCTATCTACAATTGGGGGAGAATTATTAAGAGGATTACTCAACTAAGGGGGAGAATTATTAAGAGGATTACTCCAAAATGTTAAAGTGTTCAACTAAGGGGGAGTAGATCAAAAGGGGAGAAGTAAACAAAGGCTTTTGCCAGAAGAGGATTACTCAATTATTGAACAAGAAAAAGGGGTATATAACAACATGCTTGGATTCTATTCCATTTGATTTTAGAAGATTCTTGTAAATATGATTAACCGGATTTTCTAAAATGCATAACATGTCATAGTTTGCATTTTTTATATCTGCGATGGTTTAATGCTGTATGTATGCCATGTTTGTTACCTCTATTAAAATGGTTGGATAATTCAAGTAAGGGGAAATTGAATTCACCTTGAAAGAGAAGGGAAGACAGGAGTTGGAGAAATAGAGGAGAAGTGGTAAGAAGAGAACAGACATCATCTCTGACATCCTAAGGGGGAGTAGTGATGAGTCTGAGAAATGAAGATAATACTACATGTATAATATGTTCAGTGCTAGAGGAACAAACATCTTTCATTTCAGTTACTCAAAGAAATCTGGAAATGTATTATATGATCCAGAGAACAATTTATTTACTTACAGTTCTTAAATGTCATATTAGTTTCTTAGTTGTTAGTTGAGTTATCCTCTAGGAATTTGTGTGTTAAATGTTTAACAACAAATAGGGGGAGATTGAAAGGCATATGTCAAGGCCTATTTGTAATTAGTAGATGACAACTCAACTCATGTAAGAAATTAAAGTAAGTAATAAATTCTGAGGATGGAATCAAATCGAAGAATGTCAACTAGACACAAAGAATCAACTTGTCAGAAGAATTATAATGAAGTTGCTACTCTACACCGGAAGAAGTTCATTTATATGTTCAAGCGTCGGAGAAAAATAGAGAAGCAGTTGTTCAGAAGATTCAGAAGATTCTAAGTGGCTACTACAGAAGATTCCAGAAGAAGAATGAAGACAGTGAAGTAGAAGAAGAACAGAAGACCACAACTTAATGTTAAAGATGAAGAATATTTATTATAGTATGACATAAATGAACCAGACAGTATATTTATGTGTCAACTAAAATAATAAATATTCATCATCTAGCTCAAGTAGTTTTATGACAAAAGACACAACGAAGACTGGAAGACCTCAAGACTGATAGCACGGTAATACAAGACGAAATAGTATTTTAATTCTACTATCAAATGTTAATTGATTATTTAATTTATCTAATTAAATTAATTCAAGTTGAATTTAATTTAATTTGTAAATTAACTAATTAATTTAAGTAGAATTAATTTATTATAAAAGATATGACTTAATATGACTTTTAATATAATTCAAATGACTAATAAATAAGTCATACCGACTGTTTATTAATAAGTCATACCGAATTATATTAATAAAAGTCATACCGAAGCTGTTAAAGAAAAGTCATACCGGAACAGCCGACTGATAAGTCATACCGAGCTCAGTGGATAAGTCATACCGAGATTTCTGTGCTCAAAAGGTCATACTGAACCTATTTTGTTTAATTAAAATAAGTCATACCGATTTATTTTAATTAGATAAAATCTGAATATGACTTTAAATAAGTCATACCGAGATTCAGTAAGTCATACCGACCATTCAGAAGTCATACCCAGTTTTTAAATGTCATACAAGGGTTAAAATAAGTCATACAGACTTATTTTCTTGAAATTAAGTCATACGGAAAAAGGTCATACCAGCCTTTTTCAAATCTCTATAAATATGAGATCAGCTCTTCATTTTTCAGCAGTTCAGTTGTTAGAAGTTAAGAAAATCAGATCAAATTCAGTAATTTATCTGCATTGTAATATTCACAGATTTCTGTGCTGAGTTTGAATATAATTGATTAAACACGAACACTTCATGTCGAATTCGTTCTAGACTTTTTATCAATTATATAACAGTTTTCTAAATATTAATTTTGTAATACTAATCAAGTTAAAATTATATCTTTCACTTGAACAGTATTTCATTCTAATTAATATTTCGCGAGTAATTAAAATAATATTTTTAATCCAAATTATTCCGCGATTAATTTTCAGATATTGTATTCAACCCCCCTTCTATAATATCAGGGACCAACAAGATGTCAAGAGCCCTCCTTCTAGCGCTAATTGTTAATGGAGGAATTTGGTGATAAGAAATTTTGGAGAGGATTGCTAGAATTATGGCGGTGATTGATGACGTTGAACAGTCTAGGTGGGTGGAGATGTGGTATTTTGTGGGGGTGGCTGAGACTGTTTGGTTGAAGAGCCAATGTCAGACCGTACCAAACAATGTGCCTACGTACCCTATTTATAGAGATCAAGCCAAACGTAATTCTTGGGGAGTAAGAAACCTTTTAGGATTAGGTTTCCCCTCCTTGAGCAATTGGGTCACCCCCTTAAGTGCTCCCAGGTGTCAGCCGTTGAGGCCCAGCTTTGTATATGGAACGTGGCGGCTAAGTTAGTGACCCGAGTGTGTCAGTGTCAGCCTAGTCCAGTCTCATCGTTGACCATATGAGTTTAGTGGGCTAGCCTTCCTGGAGGTGTCACTAAGAGGCGAGGTTAATGGACCCCCCTAACTGGGTCAGAACCCAATTAGACTAGGTGGAGTCCAACCTTCAACAACAACATGTCTTTGGCATCTTCAAATAACAGGGATTGGGTTAATATCTTCAAATGGGCTTCAAATAATGATTCTGATGTTATGGATCTCAAGTAGGCGAGGCTGAAGGCAAGTAAGCGAGGTTGATGGCAAGGACGATGGACTTGGACCACCTATCTTCTTCATCTCAAGTAATGATTCTTGTTGAGTGGGCTGGGCTCTTCATGTAGGTGAGACTCTTCGGGCATGGGCCTAGGCTATCTGTCTTTCATCTGTCTTCGAGTCTCACTAAGTGGGCGAGATACCTTTCAAAATTCGAGGTGCATAGGTCAGTAAAGTCATCCATATGGGCTAGCTGTCTTCATTGGCCTAGACCCATCAATTAGGCGAGGCTCTTCGATATTGAGAGTCTGTTGAGAATGAGAAGCTCGTTAATTTATAGGAGGCAGATTTTGGCTATAACATTGACCTTACAAATTTAGTAAAAAGAATTTTTTATTATTTGCTAATTTATATTATAAATAAATATTAGGCAAATATCTAATCTGTACCTTTAATTTTACTAGGTAATTTTCACACCGGGCCTCCAAAGTCCAAACTCTTGGAACTAGCCCTGCTTACAAAAATCATTTTTTAAGAGATATAATCTTTGGAAACTGGTATTTTAAGGGTTATAATGTTGTTTGATGAACCTGGTACATCTGATATAGTAATGAATTTTATGGTGAGAATATAATATGGTCTTGTGATTAAATATTTTTTAATCACTTAATTTCTTGAGTTTACAATTTATAAAAGGGTCTGGAGATGCTCAAAATAAAAGTTCTGTACGGGTCAACCACATTCAATCATGATCTCAAAATAAGTATCGTTTTGATTTTTTCACGTGGTTTAAGATATAATAAATGTTTGTGATGACTATATGTACATAGTCATAATAGGTTTGATGGGTAACCTTAAATATAGAGTAGATTAATAATACAAGTTAGGAAATAGGTTTTCTATGTCATATAATTTTGTTATGAGTGTTTTTCATTGTTCGTTTATCTCAGGTTTTGCTATCTAATAAGTTGTATCAGTACGAGGTTGATGATGGATGAGGTTCGAGAAAAATTTGGGATTCAATTGATACTGCAGAGTATAATGAAGGATTTGCTGATCAGAAGCCTACGAAAGTGGGAAGATACGAAGTTACGTGTGGTATGGATTATGCGGTTCCGGAGATCAATCATGATGTTCTTGAGGAGCTATTTCTCAAGAAAAATTTGTTTGGAATCGAAATGGAAGAATATGGAAGAGTTCACAAGAATTGTTTCAATGGCTTAATGAACCAATGGAAAAATTTGGATGAGACTAGTGTTCTTCTTCAGGAGATCGAAAGATTGATGAAGGATCGGGTGACTCATTGGATGGAAGGGTGCTCGTAGTTGATGCACGTGATTTTGGATTGGGATGTACTGTTATGAGATGCACCATTATGATGAAGAATGGTGAATTAGAGGATAATTAAAGATTGAAGAACAAGCTGCAGAGGTTCTTGTTTGAGGGGAGGCATTGGCTAATGGACGTCGTTAATTCGGTTGTGAAACCGTATTGGGTTTAAGGGGATGATTGTTGGGTTAAACCCAATATGGTAGTACGGGTTTTGGTGATCAAAGACAAACATGGGTAGTATAATAATTTTATTTGGATAATTAATATGGTTGATAATAATTATAATTGTGCAATTATTATATATGGCATGTCTTGGTCACAAAGGTAAGTAATTAGATACCCAGTATGATAAGTAATTAGATAACCAGTATGATTAAACTTGGTTAGGTAATTAGATATCAAGTATGATTAGATTTGTATGACAAGTATGGTAAGACTTAGTGCCTCAGTTTATGATGACTATATATACATAGTCATAATAGGTTTGATGAGTATGCTTAAACATGGAGGTTTAGGTATCGTTTGGTACGTGGTCGTTTCACGTACATAGGTTTGGCAACACCCTGAGGTATGAGGGATGCTTGAGTATTGTTTGGCTTAAGTATCGTGTGAGTGAAACACCGCTTGGTGAGGTTGATTGTATTATTGATTATTGTTTGGATTAATAATACAAGTTGAGAGATGGATTTTCTGTGTCATATAATTTTATTGTGTGTGTATTGCATTGTTTTGTGTGCTTTGCATTTTCTGTGTCAAGTTGACAGATTTTGCTCCCTAAAAGAAGAATCAATGGATGAAGGATTAATTGATATCAAGTCAAGTCAAGGATTGAAGACCAACAAATGATGTGAACACTCATCGGTTGATATATCGATTGATATCATTTATCAATCGATGTCTCAATAATTGTTATCATTCGATGGATATCAAGATCAATCGAAGGAAGACATCAGTTGAAGGATGCAAGGAAGAATCAATTGATATGTTTAACAGCAAGTTATCAATTGATAGAGAAAGCACAAAGGACAAAATGTCAGGAATCTTGCAGACTAAAGTACATCTATGAAAGACAATCAACCCTGACTGTAAAGACTCGATTGATGTTGTCTTTTCTAGAATGAATAACTTACCCAAAATAGTTCATACCAATAGGAAAGATAGTTGTAGCAACATTCCAATAATAGATACTTTTGTTTTATTCTATTCTCGAAGTTGTAAACACTCTTGTGGTATATAATTATACAAGAGTAGTAGCATTGATAAAATAAGAATCGAAGATAGAAAATATTGTGTATCAACTGTTCTAACTTTCAAGCACTTGTAAACAACAGTTGATATTGTTTTATCTTTGTAAAAACGCAGCTAGGTCTTTGAACCTAGATTATTGAGCAAAACAATTCACTGGTGGATCAAACAACCCACAAGTAATTTTTAAATCTTTGTTCAAGTTTATTTTTATGTTTCAATTTCTATATCCAATACTTCATATAATACTTCTTGAACACTCAAACACTGAAGAATAAATATAAAACTTTAAAAGTAAGCAAAAAGTTTTAATATTTTTATTCCCTTGTTAGATTTAATGTTTTACAATTTCTTACTACATACGCACCTTTTGGATGCACAGGATCTTGAAACACATTGTATAAATGTCTGTTTCTTTACTGAAAATTTTCTTACTTTTTGTTATAGCTGCGGCACGTGCAATTACTTTGACTTTTGATATACAATTGATACAATTTATCTCTCTCAGTCATGACTTGATTTGTTTAATATAAAAATATGTACTTTTTAATCAACCATCACATCCATAAGACCACATATGATGTACGATGTGTGTGTTGATGTGTGTAAGTATATACCTATATAAACAGGCATAGATATCTGGCTCCATTTCAAAACAGGTACACTGATTGAGTTCATATTTCAAAACTAGGACAGACGTTCAATTTTTTTCAAAAATGGTACAGCCAATCTCCAAAAATGGCGAACATAGTGTTGGGTAGCTTGGACTTGTTCGGTGACATGTACGTCATTCCGTATGGCGAACAGTACGTATAGGGTAGTAGATCTGTTTACCATGTGCAATGGAGAACACACTTGAGTAATCTAAAATTGCTGACCTATTGTGTTCGCCATGTTCTATGGTAACCAGTATTTTGATATTAAAAATTTCTCCTTCAGTGTACGCCATGCACAACTGTGAACCTTATCTTATCTAAACGCAATCTCCAATCCCACATTTCGAGGCACACTTCCATCTATATTATGCAGCAAACCCTTTTTTTTCCATTCCTCACATCTGCAAATATAAGGTACATTTTCTTTCATCTTTCTTCAATTCCTTCGCCTTTAGTATAATTATTTATTAAAATTTATAAAAGAATTTACATGTTATATACGAGATTTTTTTAGGTTTTCTGCCATTTGCTCGTCTTTGTGTTATATTTGCTTATTCATTTATATACGTACCTTAACTGCTTTATTAATTGACATGTTAAATATAATTTCTCCATAATTAGACTAATTTTGAGATGAAAATGTGTAGATATTAAATAATAAGATTAATTTTGAGATGAACAAATCTGTTAGTGATATAAATTGTTAGTAATATAATTTGTTAGTTTGTTATTGATAATTTGTTAAAGATTTATTAATATATGTTTAGTTATAAGGAAAAATTGTTTATGGTAATTTGTTAGTTATATCTTAATATATGTTTAGTTATAATAATAAACTATAATAAATGTGCTAATATATGTTATTCATAATGTTTCATGTCAATAAAGTTCCGATTAATTTGAGTTTCTATTAAATAAATAATGTTCATTATATATGTTAATGTATGGAATAAATTTGACATATTATTAATTAATTAAAAATGTTTAAAATTTAGGAAAATGGAAGATCCGGTGAATGTTAATTTTTTCTGGGGCAGTGAAATAATTTGACGGGATGATGATATAAGATATTCTATAAATCCCCAGAAAATGCAGTATATTAAATGGGGAACCTCGTATGATGAGTTGAAGGAGATTGTGTATCGCGTAATGCAGATTAGTAGTTCACATTGGAATGTGAAGATGAGGTTTAAATATCCTCAATTAGGTCTTGGTAATGTAGTAAATGGATATTATATTACTGGTGTTAATTGCGATGATGATGTGAGGAGGATGTTGAGTGTTCCTAGGCAGATGCAGATGGGGATGGGTGATGTATCTCTTTCTGTGGATGCTGAAAAAATAGTACAAGAGGATGTCTTTTCGTATCATCATGACGGTTACTCACAGCCTAGCCAACCTACACAATCAAGTTACGATAGAATGTATGAGAGGAGTCAGTTGTCAGATTATGGTATGACTAGTTGGTCAGATTATTATTTTAGTGGGGGAGGTAATAGTGAGCCGTATATTGGCGGTTGTAGCAGTCATGCATTTGAGGAATATGGTGGTGGTTCAAGTAGTAGTCTATTTGAGGAGTATGATGGTGGTTCAAGCATGAATGTGTTTACCACTAATAAAGATGGAGCTGAACATTCTTATGGACAAAATGCTGGTGTGATGTTGTCTCCCCCACGTGATCCATTTACATCGACGACTGGTAGAAATTTGGCCCTCATCAATGAAAATGAAGAATTTGAGCAGTACAGTTCTAGTGATGAGGAATTTTTGGAAGATGACAACGAAGATGATTCAGATGATGAGGTCGATTTGGGATTGGATTCGAGGGTTATTGAGCAACAAAACCCTGTTCTAATGGCAGGACCCCATGTTCCAATGGCATCCTTCTTTGAGACTGAGGAGTTTACACCAATTACAGTGACGAACCAGGGTGAGATGTTGACTGTTTTTTATCCTCGAAATGCAATATTATCGGTTGGAACATTATTCCGTGACAAGGACACCTTAGTTGCAGCAGTTAAAGAGGTTCACATCAACAGTGACAGGAACTATAAAGTTGTGAGGAGTAATCGTACTCAGTTCATTGTAGAGTGTGAATATAGTGACGACTGTCCTTAGAGGTTGCGAGCTGCTTTGATGAAGAAGCATGGACTATGGGAAATCACAAAGGTGAGAGAAATGCACATATGCGTTAACAACGAGCCATTGCAGGATCACCGCCATATTTCAGCAAAATTAATTTCAAGACTTGTGAAACCCCATGTAAGTTTTCTAAGTTACCAATATTTACGTGGAATCTTAGAGTACAGATAAACTAGTTATGTTGATTTGATGTTATTAAATCATGTAACAGGTGATGGAGAGGCCAAATTTGCCAATCATGACTGTTGTGACCATGGTAAATGATGAATATCACCATCGTGTTAGTTACCTAAGAGCATGGAGGGGCAAACAGGAAGCAATTGAGGAGGTCTGCGGTAAATGGAGCATGACATATTCTGCACTCCCTGTGTTTTTTATGGCTATGGTACATACTAATCCAGGCAGTGTAGTTAAAATTGTTGATGTCCCTCATGAAACAGTCGAGGGCACTTCTGTATGTAAGAGAATATTTTGGTGTCTGAAAGTAATGAAGGATGGTTGGCAGCATGCACGTCCCGTAATTTCAATAGATGGAACATTTCTGAAGCGGAGGTACAAGGGAAAACTCCTTATTGCCATGGGAGTTGATTCGAACAATCACCAATATCCCATTTGTTATGCCTTAGTTGAGGAGGAGACATATGAGAACTGGTCTTGGGTTTTGAAGCTACTCCGTAAACATGTTTGCAAAGAAAGACAGGGTGTGTGCATAATATCATATCGTGCACCAAGTATTCTTGCAGCAATGAGGGACATGAATGATGGTTTTACGCATCTGTATGGAGTGCATCGGTTCTGCTTGTTCCACGTGAGAAGTAACTTTTCCTCATAACATCCCAGTGGAGAGTTGAAGAAGTTGATGTGGTTAGATAGGGTAACCACGCAAGTTAGGAAACATAATGCGTACATGAAAAGAATCGGGCAGATATCTCTTCCCGCATTGCAGTACCTTCAAAACATTCCTGCAGAATTGTGGACCTTGTGTCACGACACCGGTGGAGCTAGATATGGGCAAAGTACCACTAATATAATGGAAGGTTTTAATGGTAACATTAGAATGGCTCGTTTCCTTCCAGTGATGGCGATGATGGAGTATATCTTCTACAGGACTGTCAAGATAGTGAAAACCAAAGGAACATTGTAGAGGAAAGCCTGCAAAAGGGTCAAGAGTTTTGTGCTAGGACGACGACAATGTTAACAAAAATTTTGGAGAAAGCTACTGCACATAAGGTAGAGACCTATAGTCGTCAGATGGGGATCTATCAAGTGACAACACACCGATATCATGTCAAGTCAGTGTGGAAAGGTGGTAACAAGCAGAATGTAGATATTGGTAAACGTAGTTGCACCTGTGGCAAATGGACGTGCCACCGTTTACCCTGTTCGCATGTTATTGCAGGTTGTATGGAAAATAACATAATCTGGAAGCAGTATATAGGGCCTTACCATTACTCCTCACAGTTGCAGAAGTTGTGGGAACCTATTATCTTTCCTTTGGAACCTACTCAGTATTGGAATTATGCACTGCCCAGGCGTTGGCAACAGTATGGGACGTTAGTAGCTGATGAAACTTTGATGAAGGTAAAGAAGAAAAGAGGTGATAAAGGGCAATCAGTTAGAATCCGAACAGAGATGGACGGTCCCAGGACGACGGTGATGTGCAGTCGTTGTAAGCAAGAAGGACATACTAGGCGTAGTGTAAGATGTCCAGAACGTGCAGATTAAGTTTTTATATTTAAAATGTAATATGTTTATTGCTATTTATCTCTATGGATAATAATTGTAATGCGTATTTATCTGTGTGTTTCATAATTTTCCTAACTTTCAATTAATTGACCCCCGGTGAATTCTAGTTTAACTTTGTTAATTCATAAAGGTAAGTGACTTTATCTTTAATTTCTTTGATAAAATTAAAGTCACGCTTGTTACAACAATAACAATAATAGCAAAGTAATGGACAACAATAAATAACATAATATAACATAAATATGTAGTTTCACAATTAGCTATTCGTCATCTTCTGAGTCATCATCTTCTGAAACATATTCAGTCTCCGTTTCAGTCTCAGACACGTACTCATCAGTTGCATAGTTTGGATTTTGTAGAAGACATCGTTCCTCTTGTTCTGAGAGCTCTCTCCCACTTGCATGAACTGTATCTCGAGCTAGCTGAAGCATATAGTGACGACTTCTGCGTAACAACATTTGGTTGTTTCCCCCTCTTATGATATCCACAGCTACTTCCAAGTTACGTTTAAATGCAGGCCAACTTTGACCAATCAAGTTATCTTGATAAATGCCTAATGATTCACGATTAGGTACCCTAGCACCAAGAGTAACTAGGTCACGAACCAAACGGTCTGATTCTAAACGCCGATGTGCCCATTCCCGCCGAACACCTGCAAAATATTCCACTGGATCACTATCTTTAAGACTCTGGTAATCATCATCCCTTTCTACAAGCAACCATTTACTATGATCCATTTTATGTGTATTGATTGAGAAGAAGAATAGTACGAATTTATAGAGTTAAAAATTGTGGATGTCAAGGTAAGGTTATAAAGTTAAGCCATCGACATGTCAAATATACTATTACAAAGTAAACTGATCAACTAGTGAAATATACATGCCAAAGAAAAGTAAAAGTAAACTAATCGACTAGTCAAATCTATCTGTAACAGTAGAGTTCTTGGTTATAGACTTGTCATCATAGTTTTATTGAAACACACTAAACATAATACCGGGAAATAACAAAAAGAGATATCAATTCGCTTTAACCTCCATAGACATCTATTTAACCAGCAAATTCTTTTATTCTTCATCATCAAACATCATCGTGTCAGATTCGCAGTCTGGACTTACGCTGAGATTGTGATACTGCATAGCTTGTACTGTGTCACCATCTTCAGCATAATTTGTAGATGCTTCTACTAGATCATGGCGGAATATGCGTAATCGCATTCGATTCTCCTCTTCTCTAGCACGGAATAATGCTGTTTCTAGTTGTTGAGGTGTGTCGCGCAACATGTTTTTTGCACGCTGTTTTGGTATTCTTAATCCATGAGTGATGCATTGCTCTATACAACTTATGTGACATTGGGTCCTTCATTCCCACTCATGCTGCATTTTTAATATTGCACGAGTGGAGTAACGCATATTTGGATCAAGTGGGTAGTAAAAATCATCGTCGCACCACCATTTCCTACCCATAGCTTTGAAGATATCTCCTAGTGTATAACTCATTCTTAATATCTTTATATTCTTTATGACTATGATAACTTCATTTGAGACCACTAATTCAATCTATTTATATGAATTAATAAGTTTTTATTGTATTTTTAATTTAAAAAAAAGGAATGGTGAAAATAATAGTTACTGTTAAGGTTGTGGAAAGTAAAAGTTAAAAGTGTGGAAAGTAAAAGTATAAGTTTTTGGGGTAAAATAAAAACTTGTGCAAAGTAAAAGTTAAAGCTGTGGAAAGTAAAAGTTAAAGATGTTGGCCAAACAAGTTAAAGATGTGGAAAGTTAAAGTTAAAGCTGTGGAAAAGAAAAGTACAGTATTGTTTCGCTATAAATGATGTTTTCCTTTAACAATTTCCCTATAAAGGGGGAAAATTGACAGTTGTTGAGGATGAAGATGAAGATGAACATATCACAAAACTTGTTCACATTACTCAACCATAATAAGTTGTTTAATGTTGATGTTTCTTATGTTTGTCATGTTTCATATAATTCTTAAGTAATGTTTAGTATGTTTCTTAAGTTAGTTTAACACTTATTAAAGCACAACTATTCATAATCGCACTCACATAAAACAACATAATACAACCCGATGAACATACCAAACATTAAACAACATAATAATACAAAATACAACAACCCACATGTCCTTCTCCGTATCAGAAGGTATTATTATCATGATTGATAGTGGCTTCTAGCTCCCGTACCTTCTGTAGAAGTTCCAACCATTTTGTATTGGCCTTTGCACGAACCTTATCCAACCTTTCCTGGTACACAACCCACATCTCATTCTTCGTATCATAATTTTTTTGTTGTATCTTTGTGTAGAGCTCTCCAACTGCGGCCAAGGCACGTCCTGTTAGCGGCTCATCAAGCCAAATAAAATAAGCACACTGTCGACTAACGCATCTCTCCCAGCGCCCACCGATCCACAAATTACCTGTCTCGGGCTCTACACCACATAAACACATTTCTTGCCTATCCATGATAAAATATGTAATACGAAATACTAAAATGTGGGTGTTACAACTGAACATGAAAATGATAATTAATAGGCAAAATTATATGACCGTTAAAGAGAAAAAATTTATAGCCGTTATATAGGTGTTGGAATTAGATTATAATTTTATAGCCCTTATTTAGTTGTTGGAATTTAGAACCATTATATAGCTTATTATATTACTAAATATTGTGTCATTTTAACAACCATTCAAATACAAGTCGTATCACCTCACTTATTTTATTAAAATTACAGGTTGATTTTGAAGATATGGATAAGGGAAAAAGTCCATCGGAAAATCATTGTTCCCCGGTTAACCAGCTTAATTTGAATAAATTTTATGTCAAGCATTGCATGACGAATAAAGTCGAGAAAAATTCAGTATACTCAAAAGCGTTAGACGTATATTGCAAGAAAATAAAAGAGATACATAAACGGTACAACGAAGGGAAGATCACATACTCGTTGATGAAAATTGAGGAACAGAAAGCAATTAATAAAATTGAACTTGCACAATCAGAAGAATCGGATCTTGAACAGCAAATGAAAGTTGAATGGGCGAAGATGGAAGAACTTGCTGAACCTTATAACATTAACGAAGATGCAGAGGAAAATTGTGATGAAGATGTAACAAAAGCCATTGACCTGAGCGCTTTTTGATAAGTTGAATTCTTACTCCGATGTAACTGTAACTGTAGTGTGCTTGGAATTAAATTCCACAAGTTACAATTATTAATTCTTAAAAACGCAAGAAAGTGAAGTCACGCTTTATATTTCTGGTGTCATCCGGGCCACTTTTTGTGGGTTAAAAATTAGTTGGAAAAAAACCTTTTCTAAATGTTAACCTTAGGAATAATTTGAATTGTAGAAATTTTGCATTTCCTTATATTGTAAAAACAATAAATTTTGTGTGTATAAGATGTTGCGGTGTGCTATATAACAAAAATTAGGATTTATGTTATATAGACATTATAAAAATAAAAGATGATATTAAAATGGGTGATTGGTCATGTCAACTAAAAAGTGAATATTGTCCTTCCAACAAGCAACCAGATACGAGGTCTATCAGAAAACATTCAATAATGTTTTATCTTTTTCACTGTGCAAAATTAAAGTAATGTTCTGCAATGTTGTAAAAGTCGATAGGTCTTGTCATATACCAGCAAAGAAAAAGTAATGCTCTGCAAAGTTGAAAATCTCGATAGGTCTTGTCAATTATCTACAACAAAGACTAACAGTGCAAAGTAATTCATGTTTAATCACATGCCAACCGAAAATGGGTTTCTTATTTCCCTATAAATTTTTATATTTGAGTAAAGGTAATGAATGGAGTATAACTTTAAGAGGTTGAATATACTTGTACACTTTCTTACTAATCTGTTTAATAATATATTGTAGGTAAGGTGCATCAAATGGATAAGGGAAAGAAACCAATGAATCCGGAAGATGTGAGTGAAAAAGGGGGTAAGAAAGCTATGCTGAAAAAATTTCTAAGTCTACTTGGGGTTACAAGCCTGAAAAGTATTGGGAGTCGGTTGGAAAGATCTCTGAAGCTGAAAGGGAGAAAAGAATGCGGGAGTATCAAACGAGGAGTTTCGAAAAGAAAAAGGCCCTAGTCATGAAGGAAAGGAAAGAAAAGTGGGGTAAAGACTGGGTACCAACCCAATTAGAATATTGGCACTTCCCTGCTGACGCAGGTCCTATTATGGATGAGAGTCTAAATGCAAAGTGGAAGGTGAATGCAGACAGGGATGCGAATCGCATAAGTGAATCTGAAAGAAGAGTTGCGTTGGACAAAATCCATCAAGACTATCGCGTCAAATACAAGCAAATTGAGGAACGAGAGTTTCTTGACTGGTGGGCATCTCATCCAAATGGTGAAGCTGAAGATCACAGTTCTGACTAATGAATTATGGAGATGCCAAAAATAAAGATGACCGGTTCATTGTATTTTTATTTATGTAATTTTTATGTTGTTTTTCTTCTATAGCTTTTATGTATTCTATGTACCTTACATGAATTTGCAATGTTTATGTTTATGTGTATGTAACTTTTCAACCATTAATCATTAAGTCAGTTTTCTAGAAAAAAAAAGGGTTTTCAGGGGTATATTAAGGGTGTTAAAAAGTGGTTGTAAAAATTTCAAAATTTTAATTTTCTCATTGTTACTACTAATTTGAAGTGCCTACATTAACAACATGTTGTGAAATAGAGAAAATGATGTCTACATGTTACAGTTATTAATCCTAAAAAATGATAGAAAAACAACTTTTTCAAGAAAATATGTGTATTCCAGGTCATATTTAGGGGGTAGAAAAGTGGTTGAAATAAATTTATTTTTTAAATTTTCCCATTGTTACTACTAATTTAAAGTGCGTACTATAACAACATATTGTGAAATGGAGAAAATGATATCTACAAGTTAGAATTAGTAATCCATGAAAACGCAAGAAAATCAATTCTTTCAATAAATAATTGGTTTTTCAGGGCATATTTAGGGTGTTAAAAAGTGGTTGAAAAAATTTCAAATTTCAAATTTTCTCATTGTTACAACTAATTTAAAGTGCCTACTATAGCAATATGTTGTGAAATGGAGAAAATGCTTTCTACAAGTTCGAATTAGTAATCCATAAAAACGCAAGAAAATCAAAATTTTCAAGAATAAATTGGTTTTTCAGGGCATATTTAGGGTGTTAAAAAGTGGTTGAAAAATTTCTAAATTTCCAAATTTCTCATTGTTACAACTAATTTAAAGTGCATACTATAGCAATATGTTATGAAATGGAGAAAATGCTTTCTACAAGTAACAATTATTAATCCATAGAAACAGAAACAACAAGTTTTTCATTAAAAAAAACCAACCAAACATAATTAAAACTACAAATACTTTTACAAGTAATACACAACGAAAACTTAATAACCAAACAACTCTAGCATAACCAAATCCCTATAACATATGACTGCCTGTAAAACATGTTAGTGTAGGTGCCCTAGAGGCAATACAATGTTTCCTTTAATAAACCTTTATGTCATTTGATTATTCAATAAACGTATTTATTATGACTTTAATTACTGCGATATATTTGTTAGCATAATAAATGTCCTTAGAATCATGATACACGTTATATAGTTTAAGTACATGACTTGAATTTGAGATTATATAATATATCATATTCTTAAATGTCCCTAGTCGAGTATTACTATTATAGGACAATAATAATACATAAATAGACTAGTATGTTGTTTGACAGATAACCATATCTCATTGGTTATAAGTATGGGGATACTAAAGTCAATGCATAGGTACATGTAGGAGTACATGGTACTGGACAGACCCACAGTGAGATTCTTCATGTTTAATAAAGTCATAAGAAAGACTCACAGTGATAATGGTGTAATGATCCTCTGACTTGAGATCATTATATTTCTATACGAAGATTAATATACTCTGACTACATTAAAAGTTACCTTTGACCGGGTGATGATAAAAGTGGACATCGGGTATATCATGAGTCGTATGAGAAATATGAATGATAGATAAAGGATTTAACCCTCCTATAATTAGGAGAGATATTATTGGCCTCTTGATTGAGTGAGACTATAAAATGCATGGCCGTGCTCAAATAATGATTTGTTTTTCATAGTCTACTCATGGATCAAGTAAACCCGGATTAAATGTTGAAGAGGATGACTAAACACATGCCTCGAGTTTAATCTATAATATATTTGGTTAAAGGGATTATATTACACGGAAACATTAATCATGAAAGGTTTTTATCAAATCACGATTTAATTATTGTTTAATTGGGTAGCAATGATGTATTACTAGATACCGCTCATTGTTTATAATTTTATTGGAGAATAAAATTATTACTAATTAAATAATAGCCTATAGGGTCACACACATAGAGCATCTAGAGGAATAGTTAATTTAAATTATAGATTTAAATTAATTGATGATTGTTTGAATTTTATTATATTAATTAAGTGAGACTTAATTAATTGAAATAATATAAATTCGAAGTTGAAGAGGATTTCTGCCCATAATAATTAAGTATGACTTAATTATTAATTAAATAATAGAAACATGTTTTATTATTTAATCCTATACCTACATGGGTTAGGTTTTACTGCTTAGGCCCGTTTAACCAGTCATTATAAATAGATAATGATAGGTTAAAAGAGCTACACGTTTTTATATGATAAAACCCTAGAGGCAGAGCAAGAGAGGCAGCAAAGACAGTCATTCGAAATCATCAAAGGAGGCTAGTACATCCATCCCGTAATCAAGATCGTGAGACGCTCTTGAAGGTGCTCGTGTGGATACCATAGAGGTGCTTTCGAGAGGAAGACACAAATCGTGATAGCAAGGATCTCCGTTGAGTTCGTTACATTCAAGATCTTAATAGGTATGATTCGTTTATCACCATAATCCGTCAATTCTTATACATGATCCTGCGTTAGGGTTCCGAAATTTTTGTTATATTTACGTTTATCCGCTGCGTTTTATGCCTCGGAACCCAACAATGGCATCAGAGCTACGTGTATAAGGGACTGATTTGGTTACGTGTTTTATGTATTTGATGCATACATGCCTGTTTTGGTGACTGTCATGCCATGCTACTGCTTTGTCATAACTGCCATGCCACTGCTTATGCTACTGCCATGCCTGTTATGCTACTGCCATGTATATTCGAATTGTTATTCATATGATGAGTAAATAGATGATGATACTAGCATGTTAATGATTTGTCATGACTGATTTATATGCCTGTTTGCGATTTGTATATTTTGCATGAGGGTCAGTTTGTATATGATACAAACTGGTGGAAAGATTATGTTGGACATGATCTGTTAACTGGGATATGATAAGTATGTATATGATACATGCTTCTGAAACTGTGTAAATTGCAGTGGGGAAAAAGGCCAACAGATATGATCTGTAATTCAAAAATTGATGATTTCTGAATAGGACTGGTCTTCGAAAATAAAAAATTTCCAAGCTGGGGGCTGCCGCCCCCAGACCCCGCCCGGGGGCTACTGCCCCCGAACCCCCGCCCAGGGGCTGCCGCCCCCGGACCCCCGCCCAGGGGCTGCCGCCCCCGGACCCCTGCATTATTTTTGTTGTGTACTTGAGCATGGTGCTGGTTATGGCCTTTGGACCCCTAGATTAATGGTTTTTGGTTTTGGTTTTATAAATACGACTTGCATGTCATTTTCTTCATTCTTGTAATTGTTTAACCTCGAATGTAACTCGAGTTTTCTTATGTAAGTACATTAGTATAGATTGTATTCAATTATTCCATGTAATGTACTTGAAGATTGAAGGATGATCCAAGAAGAGGAGCAAGCACTCATGGATACAAGAAGAATGAAGACATGTAATTGTATTTATATTTTACCACCATAGATTGACTTTGATCCTTTCATTAGCTCGAAAGGATCACATAGGAAAAGGGCCATAACCAAGCACGTTTACATACTGCACTTTACGTATTGATGTATGAATGTATGTGTAGAGTAGAAGATGCATGCTTTAATTAGATTAATGATGTATGCATGTATTAGATACGTCACCCATGCCATGCTTGCCATGTTAAACAAGATAAAATCTTTAACGATTTAAGATTTTAAAATTAACAAACGAACGATCATGAGATTCTTGTGTTTATGAAATATGGATTTTAAAACACGGAATTAAATATGAATTTTTGATATCTAAAACTGGGATTTTCTGTCAAAAGCGGATATGCGTATTCGTAAGGCTGATGGGTTTTAAGTGTGACCACTGGTATCCTCCATCTACCTGGGAAATGAACAATTTAAGATGTCAATTTGAAATATTTGGTTCAAGGAAAAATTGAGGATCTCTTCATGATGTGATCATGATCGTCGTAAATTTTCTAAACCCCTTAACAAAATATTAAGTTTTAATCGGATGCTTTCCAATGAATGAACACTCATCGAATCCTAGATCGATTAGGGGAAAGACTGTCAGTGGCAGGGGACTCCTATCTATCGTGGTGAGATGCGACGAATATAAACGGTTATATTCGGCCGTTGTATCATTGGGTCAAACTTAACTGAGTCGTCATAATAAGGTGAAAGTAAACGGTTATATTCAACAATTATGAACTTAGAAGCATGGAGTTTGGTTAAAAATCTATTAGATAGATAAGATCAATCGTTGCTCACCAAACTATCCAAGAATTATATATGATATAATTGACAAATGTTGTCTACCTAAATAATCATTCTTAAGGACTTCCAGTGGTTGACTTAAGACATGACGAAATATGGATCTTGGCTCACTAGAAAGAATTATGGGATATACTTTCCAAATTAATAGTAAGGGCTATTGATTTGATAAAAATAGTGGGAGATATATTATGAATGTATCATAATCATTTGAACATAATAAATAACTCAGACAATCTAATGTTTATTTTGTGCTTTTATCATTGTAGATACCGAATAATGACAAACAACACAAACACACTATCCGTACGATCTGTCCTTGAGAAGGATAAGCTGACAGGAGGAAACAACTTCCTAGACTGGCAGAGGAATTTGAGGATTGTCCTCAGGCAGGAGCGCAAGCTTCATGTCATTGATATTCCTCCGGCAGGTCCCCTTCCTGAGGGCGCTACTGTTGAGGAACGAGCGGCCCACACAAAGGATGAGAATGATGCAACTGATGTTGCATGTCTTATGTTGGCAACTATGAGTGCTGAGCTTCAAAGACAACATGTGCATATGGATGCATATACTATCAATGAGCACTTGCAAAGCATGTTTGCAAGCCAAACTCGTCAAGAAAGGTTCAACACGAGCAAGTCACTCTTTAACTGCAAACAAGGGGCAAGTGAACCAGTTGGCCCACATGTTCTGAAAATGATTGGTTACATTGAGTATCTTGATACTTTGGGTTTCCCGATTGGTCCGGAAACTGGTATTGACCTAATCTTGAATTCTTTGAACAACAAATTCACTCAGTTTGTTATGAACTACAATATGAATGAATTTGACAAAACACCTACTGAATTGTTGGCTATGTTGAGAACATATGAGACCAACATGAAGACGGCTGAACCCGCTCCCATACTGATGGTGGGCAATAAAGGTAAGGCCAAAGGGAAAGGCAAGTGGAAGGGTAAGAAGAAGACAGGTTCTGATTCTACACCCAAGCCAAAGTCAGGTCCTAAACAGGCTTTAAAGCCTAAAGGTGGGGTCGCTAAGGGTGAATGTCACTACTGTAAGAAAACTGGTCACTGGAAGAGAAACTGTTCAGTTTACTTGGAGGATCTGAAGAAGAAGAGGGCTGAGCAAGCTTCTAATTCAGGTATATATGTTATAGAAGTCAATCTATCTATTTCTACATCTTGGGTATTGGATACCGGATGTGCTTCTCACATTTGTATAAATGTGCAGGAAATGCAGAGAAGTAGGACATTGGCTAAAGGAGAAATGGACCTACGAGTTGGCAACGGAGCAAGAGTTGCTGCTTTAGCTGTAGGAACCTATTATTTATCTTTGCCCTCTGGGCTTGTTTTAGAACTGGAAAATTGTTATTACGTGCCTGCGATTCGCAGAAACATTATTTCTGTTTCTTGTTTGGACAAGAAAGGTTTTTCGTTTACTATAAGGAACAACAGTTGCTCTTTTGTTTTGAATGATTTAACCTATGGTGTTGCGCGTTTGTTTAATGGTTTATATGTTCTTGACTTAGATACTCCTGTCTGTAATATAGAAAACAAACGACTTAAAGTTAATGACTCAAATCAAACATACCTCTGGCATTGTCGTCTAGGCCATATAAACGAGAAACGCATATCCAAATTACATAAGGATGGATACTTGGATAAGTTTGATTTTGAATCATACCAAGAATGCGAATCTTGTTTGCTTGGTAAAATGACTAAAGCCCCTTTCACTGGTAAGGGTAAAAGGGCCACTGAACGACTTGAGCTAATACATAGTGATGTATGTGGCCCAATGCGTGTAATGGCAAGAGGAGGCTACTACTACTTCATAACATTTACTGATGATTTCAGTAAATATGGATATGTATATCTTATGAAGAATAAATCTGATTCTTTTGAAAAGTTCAAAGAATACAAGGCTGAAGTAGAGAAGCAAATTGGCGGAGGCGCAAGTATTAAAGTCATACGATCTGATCGTGGAGGAGAATACTTGAGCACAGAATTTAAAGATTATTTAAAGGAGTGTGGTATTGTATCACAACTCACTCCACCAGGTACACCTCAATGGAATGGAGTTTCAGAGAGGAGGAATCGCACCTTGTTGGACATGGTGCGATCGATGATGAGTCATGCAGATCTTCCAATTAGTTTCTGGGGTTACGCTCTAGAAACAGCGGCTTTCACACTTAACCGTGTTCCTACTAAGAAGGTTCAAAAGACTCCATATGAGATATGGGAGAAGAAACGGTCAGGCATGAACTTTATGAAAGTTTGGGGATGCAAGGCGTTTGTGAAACGTCAAGTATCTGACAAGCTTGGACCTAAATCTGAAGAGTGCAATTTTGTGGGATACCCTAAAGAAACAAAGGCGTATTATTTTTATAGTCCTTCAGAGCAGAAGGTGTTTATTGCTCGAGACGCTGTTTTCATGGAAAGAGATTTTGTTTCCAAAAGAAACAGTGGGAGAACTATAGACCTCGATGAAGATCGAGAACCACAAAATAGCATTGAACCTGAAGTGGAACAGGAGCAGGATAATGATAATGCTCAACAAACACAGGTTGTTCGTAGAACTGGTAGAATTCGCCATGAGCCAGAGAGATATGGATTTCTCTTGACTCAATGTGGTGATTTGATGCTCATAGATGGAGATGAGCCTCTCACATACCAAGATGCTATGAACAGTCCAGACTCTAAGAGATGGCTAGAAGCCATGAAATCCGAGATGGATTCCATGTACGAAAACCGAGTATGGACTTTGGTTGATCCACCTGAAAGGGTAAAACCCATAGGGTGCAAATGGGTTTTCAAGAAGAAAACTGACATGGATGGAAATGTTCAGACCTATAAAGCAAGACTGGTTGCAAAAGGTTTCAGACAAATTCATGGTATTGACTATGACGAGACTTTCTCACCAGTGGCTATGGTCAAGTCCATAAGGATTTTGCTTGCTATTGCAGCATTCCATGATTATGAAATCTGGCAAATGGATGTCAAAACAGCCTTCCTTAACGGAATACTTGAAGAGGATGTGGATGTGTACATGACACAACCTGAAGGTTTTGTCGATCCAAGGAATGTTAGCAAGGTATGTAAATTACGTCGATCCATTTATGGATTGAAGCAAGCCTCTAGGAGATGGAATATCCGTTTCGATGAAACAGTCAAAGAGTATGGCTTTGTTCAAAACGAAGATGAACCTTGTGTTTACAAGAAGGTTAGTGGGAGCCATGTGGCATTCATAGTACTATATGTTGATGACATACTACTAATGGGGAATGACATACCTTCTCTCAAGGCTGTTAAGATTTGGTTAGGGAGCAACTTCTCTATGAAAGACTTAGGAGATGCATCCTACATTCTAGGAATGAGGATCTATAGGGATAGATCTAGAAGGATGATCGGTCTAAGTCAGAGTACATACATCGATAAGGTTTTGCATCGTTTTGGTATGCAAAATGCAAAAAGGGGATATGTCCCCTTGTCTCAAGGGATAACGATCTCTAAAGATCAGTGTCCGAAATCATTGGATGACAAGGACCGCATGAGTAAGGTTCCATATGCCTCAGCAATTGGATCCATCATGTATGCGATGGTATGTACTCGCCCAGATGTTTCGTATGCTTTAAGCATGACGAGCAGATACCAATCTAATCCAGGTGAAGGTCACTGGACGGCTGTCAAGAATATTCTAAAGTACTTGAAAAGGACTAAAGATTCATTCTTGGTGTATGGAGGAGAGGAAAAACTGGTTGTAAAAGGTTACACCGATGCAAGTTTTCAAACAGACAGGGATGATACTGTATCACAGTCTGGTTTTGTGTTTTGTCTAAACGGAGGTGCTGTAAGTTGGAAGAGTTCAAAACAAGAAACAGTAGCTGATTCTACAATGGAGGCTGAGTACATTGCAGCTTGTGAAGCGGCTAAGGAAGCTGTTTGGATTCGAAAATTCATTACTGATTTGGGAGTGGTTCCATCGATCGCAGATCCCATTGATCTATACTGCGATAATAATGGAGCCATTGCACAGGCTAAAGAACCTAGAGCTCACTCCCGAACCAAACACATACTCAGGAGATATCACCTCATTCGAGAGATTAATGAAAGGGGTGACATACACATATGTAAAGTGCACACAAATGATAACATTGCAGACCCACTGACCAAAGGCTTGTCGCAGAAGAAGCATGACGGTCACACTAGTTCCATGGGTATTAGATACATGGGTGATTGGCTCTAGTGCAAGTGGGAGATTGTTAGTGTAGGTGCCCTAGAGGCAATACAATGTTTCCTTTAATAAACCTTTATGTCATTTGATTATTCAATAAACGTATTTATTATGACTTTAATTACTGCGATATATTTGTTAGCATAATAAATGTCCTTAGAATCATGATACACGTTATATAGTTTAAGTACATGACTTGAATTTGAGATTATATAATATATCATATTCTTAAATGTCCCTAGTCGAGTATTACTATTATAGGACAATAATAATACATAAATAGACTAGTATGTTGTTTGACAGATAACCATATCTCATTGGTTAGAAGTATGGGGATACTAAAGTCAATGCATAGGTACATGTAGGAGTACATGGTACTGGACAGACCCACAGTGAGATTCTTCATGTTTAATAAAGTCATAAGAAAGACTCACAGTGATAATGGTGTAATGATCCTCTGACTTGAGATCATTATATTTCTATACGAAGATTAATATACTCTGACTACATTAAAAGTTACCTTTGACCGGGTGATGATAAAAGTGGACATCGGGTATATCATGAGTCATATGAGAAATATGAATGATAGATAAAGGATTTAACCCTCCTATAATTAGGAGAGATATTATTGGCCTCTTGATTGAGTGAGACTATAAAATGCATGGCCGTGCTCAAATAATGATTTGTTTTTCATAGTCTACTCATGGATCAAGTAAACCCGGATTAAATGTTGAAGAGGATGACTAAACACATGCCTCGAGTTTAATCTATAATATATTTGGTTAAAGGGATTATATTACACGGAAACATTAATCATGAAAGGTTTTTTATCAAATCACGATTTAATTATTGTTTAATTGGGTAGCAATGATGTATTACTAGATACCGCTCATTGTTTATAATTTTATTGGAGAATAAAATTATTGCTAATTAAATAATAGCCTATAGGGTCACACACATAGAGCATCTAGAGGAATAGTTAATTTAAATTATAGATTTAAATTAATTGATGATTGTTTGAATTTTATTATATTAATTAAGTGAGACTTAATTAATTGAAATAATATAAATTCGAAGTTGAAGAGGATTTCTGCCCATAATAATTAAGTATGACTTAATTATTAATTAAATAATAGAAACATGTTTTATTATTTAATCCTATACCTACATGGGTTAGGTTTTACTGCTTAGGCCCGTTTAACCAGTCATTATAAATAGATAATGATAGGTTAAAAGAGCTACACGTTTTTATATGATAAAACCCTAGAGGCAGAGCAAGAGAGGCAGCAAAGACAGTCATTCGAAATCATCAAAGGAGGCTAGTACATCCATCCCGTAATCAAGATCGTGAGACGCTCTTGAAGGTGCTCGTGTGGATACCATAGAGATGCTTTCGAGAGGAAGACACAAATCGTAATAGCAAGGATCTCCGTTGAGTTCGTTACATTCAAGATCTTAATAGGTATGATTCGTTTATCACCATAATCCGTCAATTCTTATACATGATCCTGCGTTAGGGTTCCGAAATTTTTGTTATATTTACGTTTATCCGCTGCGTTTTATGCCTCGGAACCCAACAAAACATATCCTCCCTTTACCTTTAACATGTCTAGGTGATTGTTGTCTCTGATGCACATTACCACCTTCTGGATCTATAACGAGAAAACTAAATGCATTACTCTGGGATTGACACACTTCAAATCCACGAATAGGCGTCTGGTATCCCTGTGAAGTATCTGCATGGGTCAGCTGAGACTGGTCCGGAGTACAACCAATATCCCATGCACCTCCTCCAGAAATAGGGGTATACTCCTATGAAGCATCATGTCGCCAACTACCCCAAACACTAGCACCACCAGCCAAAAACTATGACTGCCCCAAAGGCAATGACGAACCACCTTCTAATGTACTACCCCCCTATTACCACCGAAAGAACCCCCCAACCCCATATGATACTGCTCATCTGCACCCCCACCGACCCATGCATCCCAACAACCGTCACCACTACCATGCGTCGTGCCTCCCCTACCTCCTCCAGCGGATATCTGAGACTGATCATAAGAATGACGTTCTGTCCAAGAATCCCAACTACCGTCAGCACCAACCGGTGTGGTGTCTCCCCAACCTCCTCCAGGAGACATCTGAGACTGATGATATGAATGAGCCTGTGTCCATGTACCCCATCCACCCTCTGAGTGGGGAGGCGATGACTCTGTCACGAAACCTGAAGAAGTGTGCACATCTGAGGCCACATGGTCGTAGTACGTCCCGGGCTCAGGAACAACTGGGACATCTCGAGGACGACCAACTCTTCTTCCAGTACTCCTATGCCGCTGATAACCGTGTCGGCCACCTGATAGAGGGGGAACCAGCTCGGGCAACGTGTGCTGGTAAGAACTACAACCAGTAGAGGTTAACCGATCCCCTAGAATCGTACGTGCATCATCAACATCGGGATCAGGATCCTGGATGGCATGAAAAGCTTTGGAAATCCCCTCGGCCTATATGAAAAACTAAAACAAATCTATAACAAAATTACGAATCACTAAATCATTAACATATATTGAACTTACATAGTACTGTGAATATCCACGTGTGCCCTGAAAGCCATGCTCTACAGATGATCGCCTCAGATCTACTACAAATCGGCGGGTAATGGTGGAATACCATCCATCATATGCTGATGTACACCCTGCACCTCCAACCTTTAGATATTTGTAGTGACGCGGTGTCATGGCCTCGCTAAGCCTGGACTCCCAAAGCTGGATGAATGTGCTATGGACAGAGACCCAATCCAAATGATCATTATAGGCCACGTGCATCCTCTCATGGTTCTCCTCAGGTGAGCAACGTGGTATATCCTGCCTAAAGCCAAACTGCCTGGTCACACGATCAGGATAGCACCACTCGACAACTTCTTCAAATATGAGGGGACACTTTGATGTCCACAAAGTCCGAGTAAGAACATCAGGCCTAATATCACCCTCCACACCTCGGTATGGCCTCCAACAAAAGAACTCATCAGTACCCATGACATCCAGCTCATAACGAACAAAACGTGATTGTGAGTGTGGAACAAATATCATACTCAACCGAACCTTCCACCTACAATAAATTTGTGGGTCAATAACATTCAACAACTAAGCTATAATCAAATTTCAAAAGTAATTTTTTACTATCGTACCTCATAGCCAAAGGATGCTGAATGTATGCATCATCCCTACGTACTGGAGCTAGTGAAGGAAAACGTTCCCAGATCCATACCTAATTCATATTTAAAAGTCATACTCACATATCTTAAAGGGAAATGATGCATGTATAATAAAGTATATTTACCTGCAATAGTGTAGTACACCCACAGAATTCCTTCTTCTTACCAATGCTAGTAGAGCACAACTTCTTATACAAGAAGGCAAGCACCGCGCTACCCCAACTATACGCCTGTACCTGGGTATAGTCTCGTACATACTCTAAGAAGTCCACCTACAACCTGTTCCCAGTTGCGTTGGGAAAGACAGAACCAATAATCATAACCAAATGTGCCCGGATGTGAAATAACAACTGTTTGTCAAAATCAACTTAATCCTCGTCCAACCGATCACATGCGCCAAAATGATCTACCAACCATGTCAGCTTCAATCCACCCCTATTCACGTCATCGCCAACAGGGTAAACACCTAACAAATCACCAACCAACTGGCGCTTCTCTTCTAAACTTTGCTGACGAAATGAATGCACAACAGGAGATCCAATAGTAGGCAACCCCAGTATATAATAAACAGCCTCTAGAGTGATAGTCGCCTCACCAAAACGAAAATGAAATGTATGAGTCTCCGGGCACCATCTCTCCACAAATGCAGTAATCAATCCGGGATCATGTTTAATTGCCCCAATCTGGTAAACGCCATGAAAACCAGATGATACAATAGCTGCCAAGACATCTGGATGTAGTGGATATTTTTTTACTTTATCCCAATATCCACGGTAATTGACGCGAGTACGAAAATCTGGCAATGCCTGCAAAGAATCATATGATTATATCAGTTAAATAAATTACATAATGACAGTAATATATTTATACATATAATCTTACAATAAATATTTGAAAATTTTTATACCTCTCCATTCCATATATGTTCCGAACGATGCACCTGCTGTCTGGTCAGTAAAGATCCGTCTATAGGACCAGGATGATAACTAACCGAATCCATATATGTTTCTGCAAAAATTTAAACAAATATTAATTAATCAAATATTTAATTTTCCAAGTAATTGTTAATAATAAAAGCTAAAAAAAATTCAAAATTCTTTCAAATATACTTTATATAAATTTTCCTCTTATATATATTGATATATTTAGATTCTAAAAATTTTATTTTTTAAATATATTTTTTTAACATTTCAAATATAAATTTTCTAAATTCTAATTTATATAATTATATTTATATATTACTAAATATAATTTTTATTAATATATTCATATTTTTATTTTCGAAAATATCATACTAATTCACTAATTAATATATTATTATACTTTAAAGTTCCAACATATAATTTATATAATTTCATTTTTATATTTATATTTCAATAATTATATAATTTATATTTTAATATAATTATATTTTATAAATTTAATAACACCTACTAATTATTTACTAAGCAACATACTAATTCACTAATTAATATATTATTATATTTTAAAATTCTGAAATTATTTTATTTATATTCTTATATTTCAATAATTATATAATTTTATATTTTAATATAATTATATTTTATATATTTATATATCAACTAACCTACTAATTAATCACTAAACAACATACTAATTCACTAATTAATATATTATTATATATTAATGTTCCAAAATATATTTTTATATTTCAATAATTATATAATTTAGATTTTAATATAATTATATTTTAAATTTTTAATTAACTAACCTACTGATTATTCACTAAACAACATACTAATTCACTAATTATTATATTATTATATATTAATGTTCCAAAATATAATTTATATAATTTTATTTATATTTTTATATTTCAATAATTTTATACTTTAGATTTGTATATAATTTCTTTTTTTAATTTAATCAACTAATGTACTAATTATTCACTAATCTGCATACTAATTCACTAATTAAGATTACTATAATTGTCACTAATTTAGTTATAATTGTCATATTATGTGCTTTAACTCAATAATATTAATCAATTATATTCTCTAATGGACATCTTAATTATTCACTAATCAACCTATTAATTGATAATCGGAACTATATTACGTTCAAAGTTCTGTTAATTTACTATCCCTAATTGATGTCATGTTATCAATCACAACAATAAATACAGGAAATAAAGCATACAAATCACAATAAAAATTTAAAATCAAGCATCATTCGGAACAAGAACATGAATAATAAGAAGATGAACATAGAGTACAAGATGAACATGATAATCGGAACATCCACAGTATATGCAAGACATAAAAGAAGTAAGAAACAAGGGACCAACAAGATTACCTATTTGCCGTGCGGAGACCCCTTGTTCGCCATTCCCCGTAGGAGACTGCTTGCTTGGGTGTTGCGGTTGATATGTGAGGGATGTTATGATAAATTAGGTTTTAAAGCTAACAAAGAAAACGACGTCGTTTAACTCTCTGCTGTGTTCGTCATTGCACACTGGGAACACAACAGAGATTGCATGTGATGTGTTCGCCCTTGAAAAATGTGGACAAAGGTGGGCAGCTTTGAAAATGTGTTCGCCACTCGCTATTGTATACAACTCTGAAACCAAATCCAAGTGTGTTCGTCAAAAAAGGGGATTGGCTGTACCATTTTTGAAACAAAATGAATGTCTGTCCTACTTTTGAAACACGAACTCGGTCAATGTACCTGTTATGAAACGGAGCCTAGATATCTACTGCAGAAGCCAACAACAAAATATAACATATTAGGTGTATCAGATTATAACAAAAGTGATATTAACAAGAGTGTTTTACAGAAGGAAGAGTATTGCATTCAATCAAGACATACGCGTCCGGATTATGCGTAGTGTGTAAGTTAAAATGGGCACGTTTTTGTGATAATTTGGACACATGCACTCCAAAATTATGATATTTTGGTCATTATATCTTAATTAACTTGATATAATTAAAAATTAGATTCAAATATTTGCTAATAAAAAATACACAACATACACATTCAATTTTTTTTTTAAATTATTACCAAGTACAAACTATTCGTTACATTCATATTTTTTTTATATTTTTATTTTTTGAGCTAGTGACACCATTAAAAAATGAACTATTTATTCAATATATTTTATACGAGCAATATAATAACATTATTTATTCACCATATATTTGCCTATTTTGTACCTTAATTTTTAATTAAATTAAACAAACAAACAAATTAAACAAGTATAAATATAATTATATAGGAAGGTATACGTCTTTAGTGTGATATATATATATTTATTATTTTGAGATGTGTCAAAAGTTGACAACTTTAATTGACACTCTTCCTACTCCAATAGAAAGTCAATGACATTCGACTCCAATAGAAAGCCAATAAAAATGTCATGACACATCGTGTCACATGACATTTTACTACTAGCCCTTTTTAGCATCCCATTAAAGTTGCTCTCACAGAAAACATCTCATCCCCACAGGGATGCTGGTGGTTTACGGTGATCATAAGTGCTGAGCCATAGAGAAGTTTCCCGAAGGGGCTGTCGCCCGTAGGTCCTGCATCTGTGGTGCCTGGGCCGTAGAGAGGATATTCTGCAGGCCATCACATTTAGAGACGCATCAAGAGGCTGAAAGTATCTTATGTGCTATAAGTACTAACGTGTTATATTACTATTACTATTTACACCTGCAAAATGGTTTGTGTTGCCAGAGCTGGATTGAGATGATTATAGACTAAACTAGCAAGAAAAAAAAAGAGATGACTATAGACTATGCTAATTCATGTACAAAAGAATGATCAACAAAAACATGTTCACGGAACTACAAAAACAAAAAGCCGCCTGTACGGCTGCACGAGTAGCCTGGTATAGTAGTCTGCCTTGGGAATTCATAAAAATTTCCAGAACTGGTTACAGGATAAAGTTGTTTATCTCATTCGATCTCTATTTACTTTAGAGTTGCAAAAACAATAATCTGTCTTGAACTCCATAAAAATTGTTCTCTTTCTACTCATAGTTGTCATACTATATATTATGCAAGTTGTAACATCCATCGAGTGACATGAGTGACTATGTCCATAAAATGTCCCCTGCACCCATATAGTATAGCCATATATGAATATGCCATTCTGAATGATCAGTATTAATACTGATATTTTTTGGTCCAACAGAGCTTGCGAAACCTCCTCTAAGGTCTAGAAATGAGTTCCTCATCTATCATGAATGGATTTAAAGACCATAGCAATTGAGCCTTCGAAATCCAGAACATTTGACATCTTTAATTCCTTGAATACAGGTTGGCAATGAGACTAGTCTAACACCTTAATTAGTGCAATAAATAAAGAATGCTAAAGGCACAAATATGAAATAACGAACAAGTTTGAAATAAAACCATAATTCTGGAACTACTAAATAGGAGTTAAGTACCTTACAACTATTAGAATCAAAAGCTACACAGAAGTAGACGAGAATGATTTAATTGGCATTTTACTCCACTTGTACAAAACCGTCAATAGAAACAAGTGTCTCGGTGTATGTTAGAGTTGCAAAAACTTTCTCTTCTGGAATGTTATAATATATAATCTCTTCCTGCTCATTTTCATTCAAGATGTTATGAAAGACGAAAATCCATATGATGTTTTCTGTCCATAGAACTGTCCAGCACCCAAATAACGATACAGCGATACACCCTGCATTAAATTAGCATCAATACTAATTTTTTTGATCCAAACCGACTGACCCTTAACCTCATCCAACGTCCATAAATCATATCCTGCTCCATCGATGGTTTCAAAGACCATAGCAACAGAACCTTCGAAATCTAGGACATTTGACCTCTTTCCCCGACTGATGCTAGGGTATGGAACAACACTAAAAACTTCGTTGTGCAAATCAAATGAAATTATTTCATTCATACTACAGAAATACAATACTCCATTTACAAAAGTATCCATTTTGTCGTACAGCCCAATGTTTTCAGGAACAGGACCCTGAAATAGTCTCCAACAATCAGCATTTGTGGAATAAACATGTACTACTCGAGGTATTTCATCAATCCTGAGGACCTTGTAGTCATTAGAGATAGAATCATAACCAAATCCTATAGAAAACATCCACGAGACTCGCGGAGGAGGATCAGGCAGTTTCTTGTACCGCCTGATTGATGGATTCCAAAGGTAGATAATTTCACCCAGAAAGTCATGTAGACATATAATGCCATTACAAGAAGAAATAAATTTTCGACAACCCGAATATAAAAGACGTGGAATAACAAGACAATTAAAGTAGTGCAAGGGATAGCTGAACAAACTTTCACCGCTGTCAAAGTGAATGAATGTCAGTCCCTCGTTGTAGTAAGCCGGTTTTTCAATAATAAGTGGATTTGCGATGGCACGCTGGAAGTGAGATTTAACAAAGTTGGGGTTCGAGATTATGGACAGCCATGCCAGGCATACTGACTTGCATCGTAACAATGATTTCACTGGAAGTAACAACAATATTTCGAAAAAAATATCTTCAGGTAAATAACGTCGTCCAGCCAACTTCGCCATATAGAGCTCACACTGGCCGGCTGCAGACTTTAGGTTTAAGATCTCAGGGCACTGAGTTACATAATATAGCAAGCGATAACAATGAGAGAAACGGAAAGGTGAAAGTAAATCGCAAATTTGTGATTACTTTCCTGAGGGGTGATATTACTTGCGTTATTTTATTGTAAATATTACAGTTTTACATTTTATTATGTAAGTTTTTAGGAGTAATTGTAGTAACTATAAAATTTAAAGAAAAACTTGACTCGTCAAATGGTTTACACCGATTATAAATTATTCTTTCCTTATTTAAAAATATTTTTTAGGAGTAATTGAGAATATTTTTTTATGAATATATTTTTCTATTTTAAATTAATTTTTTGTGTTTTACAATTTTATTTTGTGTCCTGTAATTTTATATTTTAATATAGAACATAAAATTTATACCTCTCTCTTGAAGAAAAAAGTAACATTTAGTTTTGTTTGCTGAATTTAAAAATATAAAAATAATTAGTTAAAATAATATTCCGTAACTCAATTTTTAATACATAACATATACTCCGTCCGTCCCAACCAATTCTTTACACTTTCCTTTTTGGGACGTCCCATCCAATTCTTTACATTACTAAAAATAGTAACTTTTAACAATAAATATATTATTACATCCACTACTTCACTCCACTTTTTCAACACTTTACACTATTACACCCACTACTTCATTTATTTTAACAATAAAATCACTATTACACCCACTATCCTTGGTCTCCGTGCCCGGACCAAATGTAAACATTTGGCCGGGACGGAGGGAGTATAATTTTGCAAATATTTTCTCTGTAAAATAAAATAATAATTTGTGTACGTATTTTGTGCTTAATCTCTCTTTTTTGTCCTTTTTACCTTTTATCTTTTTCCTTGGGTGAGTCATGGTTCTCTTTCCAGGGGACACCCCGTTGACTTATTAAATCATCCGGGTGTCAAGTCTATTTGGTATGTCACTCTTGTTGCCACCTCTTCAAAAGTGTTAAGAGGGTGTTAATAAAAGTTGTCAATTTTTGACATTGCTCAAAATAGATAATAAAAAAATTATTATATAAGATGTATATATATATATATATATGTATATATATATATATTACATTTTCTATTATATTAGTTATTTAGTTGGACGAGTAATTAATGTGGGTACCATTTGAGTACTTTGTATGAGTTGCTAATTATTGGAATAAAATCTTGTCATATTTGATGTGGATGAAAGAGAATATAAAATATTATTATTTATATTGAATTGACAATTTTTAGCACTCCTCGAGGATGTCTATCGGAGATGCTCTTAGTAGGCTTTAGGCTTGCCGGCTTGCCAAAGGTATAGGGGTCTGTTGGCAGTAAATCCGGGAAATTTGGGGTGACTAAACAGATGAGTCAGGACAGGTGTTGCTCAGAAGAGACATCTCAGAGCGCCGCAGGGATGCTGGTGGTTTACGGTGGTCGTGCTGAGCCGTAGAGAAGTTTCCCGAAGGGGCTGTCGCCCGTAGGTCCTGCATCTGTGGTGCCTGGCCGTGGAGAGGATATTCTCCATGCCATCACATTTAGAGATGCATGAAGAGGCTGAAAGTATCTTATCTGCTTCACGAGAGAAGCTAGTCGAGGTACCTCTACCAATTTTCATAACTACTAACATATTATATTACTATTACTATTTACCCCTGACATTCTAACTTCCACCTGCAAAATGGTTCTTCTCCCAGAGCTGGATTGAGATGATTATAGACTATGCTAATTAATGTACAAAAGAATGATCAACAAAAACATGTTCACGGAACTACAAAAAAAAGCCGCAAAATGTCCTGTACGGCTGTACGAGTAGCCAGGTAAAGTAGTATGACTTGGGAATTCATAAAAATTTCGGGAACCGGTTATAGGATAAAGTTGTTTATCTCATTCGATCTCTCTCTACTTTAGAATTGCAAAAACAATCTGTCTTGAACTCCATAAAATTTGTTCTCTTTCTACTCATACTCGTCATACAATATATTATACAAGTTGTAACAACCATCGAGTGACATGAGTGACTATGTCCATAAAATATCCCCTGCACCCATACATAATAACCATATATGTATATGCCATTCAGAATCAGCATTAATAGTGCTTCGGGAAACCTCCTCTAAGGTCCAGAAATCAGTTCCTCGTCTATCATGAATGGATTTAAAGACCATAGCAACTGAGCCATCAAAATCCAGAACATTTGACACCTTTAATTCCTTGAATGCAGGTAGGGAATGGGACTAGTATAAAATAACGAAACAAGTTTGAAATAAAACCATAATTCAGGAACTACTAAATAGGAAGTAACTACCTTATAAGTTACAACTATTACTGATAAACTCTGACCCTATTTAGTCTATACTCTGATCAAAGTCTAACCCAACTTAATCTATACTCTGATCAGAGTTTGTATAAATTCTGACCATCAGAGTTTGATAAACTCTGATGAGCTAGTCCATCAGATTTTAATAAACTCCGACTCAGCTCTCTCTTTGGTAAATTCTGATAAGTTACACACTGACTCAATATTCATATTAAAATAATATTTAAAGTCATAATTAAATTAATTAATCATGTAATAAAACTTCTCGCTCAGGTCGCCCTTCGACCCGATCTGAGGCGGCGCGCGTGTGTGCGCGCGCGAGAGCACACAATTACACCATGCACACTCACATGCCTTAGTAGTTGACACTACTCTTGCACATATATGCATATAAAGCACTCACATCCATATTGCATTCTCTATGTGGAACAAACATATTTAACTGATTTCAAGCTAGCAACTTCTACTCAATTTATCTATGAATTACACTAAGAAAATGTCTTAGATCCAAACATGAAAGTTTAAGTCCTAATAACAAGGAATAACTTTCATTAGTTAGTTTCCGGAAATTACATCAAGAACATATATAAAATATATTTTAAACTTTCCATTTTCTAACAATCCCCCACAAATCCATACAGAAATGCATATCAGGTTCTAGTCATGACTTTCTTTTCAGAGTTGGTACCGGTCAAGGTTTGAACCCTCCTAAGTCCTCTACTTCGATGGCTACCGGATATGGATGGAATATTTCACCTTGAATCTCTATCCGTTTTTGTGGAACCACACTCCATAAATGACGATAAGTCAAAGGTTATGGTGCCGATCTACGGCTTTGAGATGTTAATGGTCATGTCTTGATTGTGTTCGTCGAATGCTTCGAGGAATAACCATATCCTCTAATTGTGATCTCACAATAACATTCGCTTAGCTGGGCATCTCCAAAGATGTACAGCCAACATCTCATCTCACGACTTGACCCCATTCAGAGTTCTTAAAAATCTTGTTAACTAGTAGTTACAGTACCTCTTGAGATTTACAGGGGAAAGACTTAGATACGTGAGTATCCAGATATATGTAGTAGAGGTACTACTGAATCATCATTACAACTTGTTATTACCACATTGAATACACTTCAAGGCATCTCCTCTCAGGTGTATTGGGTTCCGGCTATTGATGACTCAAACTGGGTTATCAGTCTCATTCCTAACCTCAACTTAAGGACAACAGCATGCTCAAGTCCCTTAGTCAAAGGATCAGCTAGGTTGTCTTGAGTTCCAATAAACTCAATAGCAATGATCCTGTCAGACACCAAAACCCTTATAGACTTTAGTCTAACTTGGACGTGTCTATTTGTTTTCACATTATACTTATTACTGTTTATCTTGTCGATAGTTATATGACTATCACAATGAACAACAAGAGCAGGAAGCGGTTGACTTACTACAGGAATTATAGACACAAATCCATGCAACCATTCAGCATCATCAAAGGTATTCCCGTGGCATCTAATGCACACAACTCAACATCAAAGGTAGACCGAGTTACAATATTTTATCTAGCAGACTTTCAGGATATAGCTCCACCAGCAAGGGTAAACACATATCCAGTCACTCTATTGGAATAAGATTTCTTAGCTATCTAACTTGCATCACTATATCCCTCTTGCACTCCAGGAAACCTCCTATAATGCAAACCAAGATAGATGGTGCCTTTTAGATATCTAAGCACTCTATCAAGAGCATCCCAATGAGTCTTGTTTGGACAGCTTGTATATCTAGCTAACTTAGACACAGAATATGAAATATCTTGTCTAGTACCATTAGTAAGATATTGAAAAATCCCAATAATCTGAGAATATCTTAACTGAGACACATGAACTCCTGACTTATTCTTGACAAGAGCAACTTTTGAATCATATGGTGTGCTTGCGATTCTACAATTTGAATAACCCTACTTCTCAAGTATAGATTTCTCTATATAATGAGATTGTGACAAGGTTATTCCATCAGCTGACTGAGTCAGCTTGATCCTAAGAATCACATTAGCAGCACCCATATCCTTCTGATACAGGGGCTGATGTGTTTGTTCTCATGGACAAAAATGTGGCTTTGGACTTCTTCTCATGCGATTCTATACATGGAAATTGGTTGGGCAATGTTTCAAGTCCAATAGTCAGCTTAATTACCAACATGGGCTGATTTATTATGTTGGGGTTATTATTAGATATTTATATTAAGTAAATTTTGGCTTGCAAGTTTTTACCTTTCACTTGAAAGGGTTTTTCTTGTTTTAAGCACTTAGGATTTATTTTTCTAGTTGAATATGGTTTTGATGTAATTCCTATTTGGACTGGGCTTTTGATTGGTTTCCAATTTGGGTTCAAGTATTAGCAAATTCCTAGCTGATTTTGAATCTAATTGAGAATCCTAATTGTTTTAGGTTAAGGTTATATTCCTTGCCTATATATACCCATATATTGTAATCTTTTAAGAGACAAGAATTTGATAAATAAAATCGTGAGTTTTTATACTTGCAAAACCCTAGGAAGTTGGTGGTTAATTCCTTTATACTTTCTTATCCAGATTTCGTTTAGTTTGTGGGTGATTAATTTCTTTAAGCAATCTAAGCAAATCGATCCTTTAGTTTTATTTCTTGGTGATTAAATTCTTTATAGAAGCAATCTAAAGTTATTTTTCCGTTGTGAATCTGATCTGCATAGAAAATATACATCATCTTGGTATCTAGAGCTCGGTTTGGCAATTTTTTTTGAAGATCTTCTTCAAAAACGTGGGCAACATGGCTGGTGTGTCTAATGAGGAAGAATTGAAGGTTTCACGAGGTTTAACGTTGGATCAAGCTCATAATATGCGAAGGGATAGGGAAATTAATGAATTAAGGGAGCAATTGAAGGAGGTGTTAGCAAAATTGGATCGAAGAGGTTCATCTCATAGTCCACATAGAAGTGAAAAATCTGCACACATATCAGATTTAGAAGATGAAGAGGATTCAAGATGTAAGATCCAAAAAGCTAAGGATGATGATAGTGGTTTGCGTTTGGATATTCCTGAATTTGATGGTAGTATGAAGCCGGAGAAATTTCTTAAATGGTTGCAACGTATCGAGCGAATCTTTGATTACAAAGATTATGCTGATCGCAAGAGGTTTAAAGTGGCAGCATTAAAACTTACGGGTTATGCCAATTTGTGGTATGAAAATCTGAAATCAAAGAGAAGAAAGGAAGGCAAGGCGAAAATTGATTCATGGGAATCCCTTAAGGTGAGGATGAAAAAACGGTTTTTACCTACTGATTACGTGCAAGATATATTCCTGAAATTGCAAGGTTTCAAGCAAGATGCACTCTCGGTTGAGGAGTATACTACTGAATTTGAAAGATTAACTATGTTATGTGATTTAGAAGAGAGAGTGGAACATAAAATTGCTCGTTTTTTGGCTGGTCTAAATCTGAATATTGCTGAAAAAGTGGATCTACAACCTTATTGGTCTTTTGAAGAAGTGTGTAAAGTGGCTCTACGAGCGGAGAAGCATGCAAGGACTAAGAAATCTGCCTATGTGAAGCCCTATCAAGAGAAAAATAAATTTCAGGCTAGAAACGTGGCACAATCTGGTGCTAAAAGCACTCCCAAATTTGACAATTTCAAGAAGGATAAAGAGAAGAACTCAACGCCTTTGGCAACAGAAGATAAAAAGATTTGCTTCAAGTGCAAGGGTTATGGACACATGATGCGGGACTGTAGGGTTTCGTGACACAAACGCAGCGGAATAAACGCGAAAAATAAATCAAAATAGCGAAACCCTCCGCAGGATCCATGTGAAAACAAAAGATTTAATTCGGAGATAAAGAATAAATACCTTTAGAAGCTTTAACAGTTCATTAATGGAAGATTAATGGAGGTCCAAAGCTTGTTTAATCACCACGTATCCCGCTCTCGCGATCTACGCTCTACGGTATCCACACAAACACTTTTCATGAAGGATTGATGTGTACTAGCACCCGAAAACTTCTTCTCTCTCTATCTTCCTCCTCTCTCAGAGCGGCTAGGGTTTTTATAAAATCTCTTTTTTATTAAATCAGCACATAAAGAGATTATATAGAGAGAGGAATAAGTTTTCTAATTATAATCCAATTATAATTAATACTAACCCAAAATTCTAAATTATTTAATTAAGTCTCACTTAATTAATTAATTATTAATTTTGGAATTAGTTTAAGTAATTCATTTATTCTATTTATATAATTAATTAAGTCATACTTAATTAATATTATAAATAAAATAAATTACTTATTTAATTTAAATTCATAATTTAAATTATTTTTCCTTCAAGCGTTCTTTGTGTGTGACCCTGTAGGTTATTATTACGTTGGCAACAATTTTAATATCTAATTAAAATTGTAAACAATGAGCGGCATCTAGTAATACATCATTGCTACCCAAGTAATAATAATAAATCGGTGATTCGATTAAGCCTTTCGTGAATAATGTTCCATGTAATATAATCCCTTTAATCTTGATATTATAGATTAAACTCAAGGCATGTCTCGTGTCATCCTCTTCATAATTTAATCTTTATTTTCTTGATCGATGAGTAGACTATTAAAATCAAATCAACATTTGAGCACGGCCGTGCATTTCATAGTCTCACTCAAACAAGAGGCCAATAATATCACTCCTAAAATTAGGAGGATTAAATCCCATCTAGATCATTCATATTTCTCATACGATTCATAATATACCCAATGTCCACTTTTATCATCACCCGGTCAAAGGTAACTTTTAATATAATCAAAGTATATTAATTCTCGTATAGAAATATAATGATTTCAGGTCTAAGGATCATTACACCATTATCACAGTGAGAATTACTTATGACACTTACTTAACATGTAGAATCTCACGGCGGGTCATTCCAGTGCCATGCATTGATACATGCACTTATGTTCTTGACTTTAGTATCCCCATACCTATGACCAATGAGATGTGGTCATCTGTCAAGAAACATACTAGTCTTTGTGCATTATTATTGTCCTTAAATAATAATACTCGACTAGGGAATTTTAGGAATAAGATACTATTCATATAATCTCATTTTTAAGTCACATACTTAAAGATATATAATACGTATCAAAATTTCAAGGACATTTATTATGCTTTCAATTTATTACGCAGTAAATAAAACATAATAAATAAATAATAATCAATAAAACATAATCCTTAATAATAAATATTTTCCTTAAAATATAAAAAGTATTGTCTCTAGAGCACAATTACTAACAATCTCCCACTTGCACTAGAGCCAATTACCCAAGTATCCAATACTCATGGAACTAGTGTGACTTTCGTGCTTCTGCTGCGACAAACCCTTAGTCAGTGTGTCTGCAATATTATTATTAGTATACACTTTACATATATGTATATCTCCTTGATCATTAATCTCATTAATTATGTGATATCTCCTAAGTACATGCCCAAACAGCCTCCTTGGCTGCTTCACAAGCATCAATATACCCAGGTTCTATTGTAAAATCAACAATTGTCTTTGCTGTGAACCATTCCAGCATACAACATCTCAATAAAACACAAAGTCAGACAGAAACATTAAATTATCGTTATCTGTCTAGAAACCAGTATCACTGAAACCTCTTACAACTAGCTTCACATCTCCTCCATATAACAAGAATGAATCTTTAGTCCTCTTTAAGTACTTAAGAATATTCTTGACTGTCGTCCAGTGACCTTCACCTGGATTAGATCGGTATCTACTCATCATGGTTAAAGCATACGAGACATCAGAACAAGTACATATCATTGCATACATTATAAAACCAATTGCTGACGCATATGGAATTTTACTCATGCAGTCCTTATCATCCAATGATTTAGGACAAATTTTATTTTGAGATCACTATCCCATGAGACATTGGCACATATCCATTTTAGTCTCTTTGCATTTGAAATCGATGCAAAACTTTGTCAATGTATGTACTCTAAATTAGGCCGATCAATCACCTTGATCTATCTATATAGATCTCGATCCCTAATATATATGTCACATCGCCTAAGTCTTTCATTGAGAAATTATTTCTCAACCAAGTCTTCACAGTCTGTAGAGAAGGAATGTCATTCCCTATTAGTAATATATCATCAATATATAATACTAGGAATGCCACATGGCTCCCACTAAACTTCTTGTAAACACAAGTTTCATCTTCATTCTGAATAAAGTCAAACTCTTTTTGACTGTTTCATGAAAACAAATGTTCCATCTCCTCGAGGCCTGTTTTAATCCATAAATGGATCGACGCAACTTACATACATTTCCAGCATACTTTAGATCAACAAAACCCTTAGGGTGTGTCATGTACACATCCATATCTTCTTCAAGGCTCTCATTTAAGAAAGCGGTTTTGACATCCATTTGCCAGATTTCATAGTCATAGTAAGCAGCTATAGCAAGCAAAATCCTGATGGACATGACCATAACAACTGGTGAAAAGGTCTCATCATAGTCAATACCATGAATTTTCTTGAAACCTTTTGCCACCAATCGTGCCTTATAGGTCTATACATTAGCATCCATGTCGGTCTTCTTCTTGAAAACCCACTTGCACCCTATAGGTTTTACCTCTTCAGGTGGATCAACCAAAGTCCATACTTGATTAGTATACATGGATTCCATCTCAGATTTAATAGCATCCAGCCATCTCTTAGAATCTGGAGTGTTCATAGCGTCTTGGTAGGTGAGAGGCTCATCTTCATCCATAAGCATCACATCACCATCTTGAGTCAAGAGAAATCCATATTATCTCTCGAGCTCATGGCGAATCCTACTAGACCTACGAATACCTGTGTTTCTTGAGCAGTATTATTTTTCTTGTATATTCTGCTCAGGTTCCTCCATTGGTTCAACATTATCATGTGGGTCTCAAACTTCATTGAGATCTATTATCCTCCCACTGTCTCTCAGCAGTTCGAGCAACAAACACTTTATTCTCGGAAGGATTATAGAAAGAATAACGCCTTGTTTCAGTTGGGTATTCCACATTTATCTGATTTTGGTCCCAGCTTGTCATAGATTAGACGTTTCATAAACGCTTCACATCCCTAAATTTTCATAAATGACATATTGTGACGTTTCTCAGTCCATATCTCATATGGATTCTTTTGAACCATTTTAGTAGGAACAATGTTAAGTGTATGTGGAGCCGTTTCCAGAGTGCAACCCCAGAAACTAATTGGAAGATTTATTGACTCAACATTGATCGCACCATGTCCAACAAGGTGTGATCCCTCCTATCAAAAACCTTTCTTTGATATTTTCTACTTCATCTTTATAGTCTTTGAACTTTTCAAATGATTCGGATTAGTTCTTCAAAAGATACATATATCCGTATCTACTAAAATAATTAGTAACTTTTATGAAATTAATAAAATCTACCTTTTGTCATCGTACACATATGACCACATACATCACTATGTATAAGTCATACCCATTCAATGATCCCTTCACCATGTCCGGTAAAAGGAGCTTTAGTCATTTTTCCAAATAAGCCAAGATTCGCATCCTTTTGTATAATTCATAATCAAACTTTTCCATGAATGCATCCTTATGTATTCTGAAAATGCGTTTCTCATTAATATGGCCTCAACAACAGTGCCAAAGGTAATATTTTATTTGAGTCACTTTAGAACATATAAATTGTTAATTAGTTATGCAACATTATAAGGCTCATCATCAAAATAGAATAAACAACTATTGTTATTTAATTAAAATGAAAAAGCCTTTCTTGTCCAAACAAGAAACTGAAATAATGTCCCTGCCAATTGCAAGCACGTTATAACAATTATCAAGTTCTAAATTTTCCTTATAGGCCAAAAATTAAGTAACGAGTTCCTCGAACCAGAGCAACTATCTTTACTCCAATTCCAACCCGATACCTTAAGCTTGACCCTTATTGATCATCATCTTCCGATCTTCCAATTAAGCATGACAGTTTAATTTCCAGTCTCCCAACTTTTCACAGAAGTGACAATCGTCTTCTTTATCAACACCTCATTCAGACTTTAGAGTCTGCTTTAGGGATTGGACTTTGGTTTGACAACGGAACTAGATCAAATCTTCTCCTTGCCTTTCCATTTTCCTTTCCCTTTTGCATTCCCTATGTTTACCATCAATATAGTAGTAGTTCATGCATTTATCATATTACTTTCAGCAGTTCTCAACATGCTTAGCAACTCAGTAGGTGTTTTACCAATCTTATTCACTTTATTGTTCATAACAAAATAAGAATAATATTTGTCCAAAGATTGTAAGATCAAATCTAACTGTCTCCAGACCAATCTGGAAACCCAAAATATCAATGATATTCATTATACCCTATAATCTTTAGAACATGTGGTATAACCGGGTCTCACTCTCCCTACTTGTAAGTGTATAGTGCCCTTTCAAATATATCTTGTGCTCAATCGTTTCATAAGCATCTATATGCTTGTATTGCTTCTTAAGCTCAGCACATATATTTGCGAGCATGAGACATGAAACATCAGTCGCAACATCAATTTGCTTCCAGTAAGCACTATGATTTGCACATGTTACATTCTCAACTTTAAGAGCAGGGGAAGAGATTTGACTAATATCGTGGTACCCGAGGACGATCCTCAAGCTCCTATGTCAGTCAAGGAAATATATTCTCGTCAACTTGTCCTTCTCAAGAACTGATCGCATAGAGAAGTTGTTTGTGTTTATCATTTGATATCTACAATATTAAAGTGTATAAAATAAACTAGATTGCAAATTTAATATTAATTATGTTTAAGTGATTATGGTATATCATCATATACCTCCCACTATTTTTATCAAACTAATAGCCCTTACTATTAATTTGGAAAGTATATCCCATAATTCTTTCTAGTGAGCCAAGATCCATATTTCGTCATGTCCTAAGTCAACCACTGGAAGTCCTTAGAAAATGATTATTTAGGTAGACAACAGTTGTCAATTATATCATATATAATTCTTGGATAGTTTGGTGAACAACGATTGATCTTATCTATCTAATAGACTTTTAACCAAACTCTATGCTTCTAAGTTCATAATAGTTGAATATAACCGTTTATTTTCACTTATTATGACGACTCAGTTAAGTTAGACCCAATGATACAACGGCCGAATATAACCGTTTATATTCGTCGCATCTCACCACGATAGATAGGAGTCCCCTGCCACTGACAGTCCTTCCCCTTATCGATCTAGGATTCGATGAGTGTTCATTCAATGGAAAGCATCCGAGTAAAACTTAATATTTTGTTAAGGGGTTTTAGAAAATTTATAACGATCATGATCACATCATAAAGAGATCCTCAATTTTTCCTTGAACCAAATATTTCAAATCGACATCTTAAATTGTTCATTTCCCAGGTAGATGGAGGATACCAATGGTCACACTTAAAACCCATCAGCCTTACGAATACGCATATCCGCTTTTGTCAGAAAATCCCAATTATAGATATCAAAAATCCATATTTAATTCCGTGTTTTAAAAATCCATATTTCATAAACACAAGAATCTCATGATCGTTTGTTAATTTTAAAATCTTGAATCGTTACAGATTTTATCTTGTTTAAGCAAACATGGTATGGGTGTCGTATCTAATACATACATGATTAATCAATATTAAGCATGCATCTCAATTATATCTACGCATACATACCAATACATGCAATCATATACATATATGTAATGTGCGTAAATTAAACGTGTTTGGTTATGGCCCCATCCTATATGATATTTCCAAGCTAATGGAAATATCAAGGTCAGTCTATGGTGGTTTTAAAAATACTATCTATTACATGTCTTCTTTCTTCATTGCTCCATCATCCCCTTTTGGATCGTCTCCTTACTTGCAAGTCTTCATTGATAATTACATTGAATAATAAAAAATAAAACTATTCTAATGAAATTACAAGAAGAACTCGAGTTACATTCGAGATAATTAAATTACAATGAATAAACGACATGCAAGTCGTATTTAGAAACCAAAACCATAAATCAAAACCACTATCCTATGGGTCTTTAGGCCATAACCATCCACCATGCTATCATATAACACATATAATATATCTCATATTATATAATCATATCATATAATCATATATAACAAATTTCGAAATTTCAGAAAATTAAAAACAGATTTCTGAAGACAATAAATCGCTATTTCGAGGCCCTTAACGACGTCAAACGTCTTACAGACCCGTCGGTGATAGCATAGCTATCAGTTTTGTTCATTGGCCCGATTCCAGTCTGTTAGGTCCAAATGTGTTGTAGAGGGGGGGGTGAATACAACTTTTCGAATTAATGAAGCAATAAATACTATATAATAAATGAACACAATGATTCAAGGAATATATGTCTTATATATAACTTGAAAGGGTTGCTACAACATTCATTACAATAGTACAACAGAAGTAAAGAGGGTAGTAAATGATACTAAGCTCTGTGAATATACTCTCTCTTTATTACAAATGTTTCTCTCGAATATTGCTCTCTCTTTTAATAAGTTACACAAGTACTTCTATTTATACTACTTTGTAATCTATGACTTGTAGTCTTCAAAAGATAAGATATGAGTGGCCCAATGTTGTCCACGTGAATCTTATCTTGTCTTGAAAGCTTGGAAATCTGCCACCAGGATGATGCCATGTGTCATGTTGAAACTGTCCTCTATGTAGAATTTCTACATAGGAAATTCTACTTGGCTCTATCTCGAATTCTAAGTAGAATTTCTACATAGGAATTTCTACTTAGGAATTTCTACATAGAAAATTCGAGATAGCCTTCTTCCTGAGTACTTAGAAAATATTTTCACCTCCAGAATTTCTACATAGGAAATTCGACTTAGGAATTTCGACATAGGAAATTCGAGATAGCTTCTTGAGTTGAGTACTTAGAAAATATTTCCAACTCCAGAATTTCTACTTGGCTCTAAGTAGAAACTTATCCAGAATTTCTAGATAGGAATTTCTACATAGGTTCCCTTGTAAGTACTTAGAGAATTTCTGGGCTTCAACTTGAAACTTCAATGCAACATCTTGAACTTGTGATTTCTTCATGTCTTCTATTTTCTTCAACAAGCTCTTGAACTTGGAACTCTACTACTGACATGAACTTGCTACCAATGTCCTGACACTTGATGCACTGGTCTGGTTCATAAGTGACTAGTCTTGATAGGTTTCTTGCTTCTGAATAGATTACCATGTTCAATTAGAAATGTGGCTTTCCAACAATTGCTTTCCTTCTTTTTCACTTGAAATCAATTAGTCTTATTGATACTGATAGTTATGATCTTGATCCTTTGAGTTACAAATCACTGGGGCATGAACAACTTTAACTTGAACTTTTTCCAATGATTTCTTCTTTGTTTGATCATATTTACCATGTTGAACTGTATCAATTACTTTGTCTTCATTTGTATTGATTTCTTTGTGACTTCTTATTCTTGATTGTCTTCGGGTTAAGTATCTTTTCTTTAGTTGAGTTACATAAATTATAGTGTTACAAGTTTAAACACTCTGCCTTTCAATCTCCCCCTATTTGATTGTCTAACAATGACATTCAAATTAAAGAAGGATAACTCAACTAAATAATGAGACGAGAAAAGATAAGTAACATTAATGTCTTGCACATTTTACACTTGAATAAAAACTTGAAAACAATACAAAGAACTTTAGAAAATAAATATAAGCTAGAAAGAAAATTCGAACCTCGAATTAAAGACCATTGAGATGATCTCTATCACCTGGATTATTTCATACCTTTCAGTCCAACTCATATCACCTTATTGGATTCACTCTGATTCACGGTTACAGTATGGTGAATTAGCCTATCTCGCATACCGTGGTCAGGTGAATTTTCCTCAAGTGAGTTAGAGCAACCAAAAGATATGAAGTTTTTCCAACTTCAAGTTCACATCCCTTTGAACTTTAACTCTAATTCCGTTTCCCCTTCCTAACTTCCTTAACAGCACTGCGCTTATCTTCTCCTTGTTTTCTGCGCCTTTCTTTCCTTTGCTGTTCTCTTTTGTATACTGGATCATGTAGTTGTGCCCATCTCGCATTCAGCAAACTTACTGCTTCCATTTCCAGAGAATTCTTGGGTTCTGGATATGGATGTCTGAAAAGCCTTCTTAGTTTATCAACTTCCTGGGTAGTTCTGATCTTCGGAATGTCCTCAAAGTTTTTCATGATGAGCTGAGGCTTCCAATGAGCTTTATCAGCTTTGAACTGACAGTATATCATTTTAGGGTAGCCCTTGACACGGTTGGTATTGAGCCTACTAGCCGCATCTGACTCCATTCTCCTTTTCTCCTTTACTACCTCAGACAAGTACTTTAACAGTCTCTGCTTTTCATCTGCAAACCTATCCTCTACATCTCCAAATTTGAATTCATCTCTGACTTTGTCTAGAAATGCAGCATCTTGAGTCTGTAGCAGCCATTTCCTACTCATGTGCAAGAAGGTTTGATTCTGGTCTGCATCAATGAACACCAAGGCATCAGCTGTATCATCTGTGTAAGAATGAATCCAGTATACACTTTCTTTTCCTGGAACACCAACTGACTCCCTTATCTCTCCTTGTTCCAGGGGTCCTGAAGGAAGAGTCAGAGCTTCATCTACGCTTTTCACAGCTTGTAGAATATCCCATTTTCTTTGCATTAGCTCTGGCTCAATCTTCACATTATCCAGAGGATTTGGAGCAATGACATCGCACTTCCATATTTCACTGCTCTTCTGGAAGATTATCTTCTCAATGAACTCCACTGATTTTTCTTTAATATCCGAGGTGAATCCCTTACCCATCATTTGTCTGCAAACAGCTTTAAGGGATTCCACCGATAGAGCCATCAAGTCATTTTCTTCCAAGCTAACCCTCTTCATCTTTCCATCAACAACCATTCTGACAACGTCTGGATTGGCTGAGAATTCTGGTCCCTTGTCCTCTGCTAACTGCATTAACTGATCTCTATACAGAATGCTTAGCTCCTCAGCTTGAGAATATTGAATTTTAGTTGCTAGCAAGAACAACTCCGACGCAGATCTTCTCGACATAAACTGATCATCGACATACATAAAAGACATCGGGGCTCCATCAATTAAAGACAGAATGACTTGCCATTCATTATCCACCGATTTGTATCCAACACGGACTTTAGAAATCATTCTCTTCAAAGCATTTATATAGTCCATCGTCATCGGATTCTTCATGTTCAAGTTGAAGAACAAGTCATCTGCCTCCTTATTATGAACTCCATGTGCACACGACCCCATCAGTATCTTTCGTGCATCGTCCCATTTCTGTCCAATCCTCCTTTTGTCCAGATCAACTTGAGGATCAGCTAGTCTGGCAAGCTCATGATCATACTGCTTTTCCTTGAGCTCCACTTGCTTCTCAAGAAAAACAGCCTTATCCTGCATCATCTTCATTTTGAAAAATTGAGCTTGTTCCAGAGCTAACTGCTGAGCTTTCAGGGTCTCCTCATCAACAGGAATCTCTTCAGCAGACGCCCCAGCACCTCCACCTTGTTCCTCCAAAGATCTCTTAATTGCATGTGCTAGAGGTACGTCTTCCATATCAGAATCTGAATCAACTTGCACGTGTTCCTGTCGATCACCAAAGTCAGTGAATGGTTCTTCTTGTTCAACCATCACTGCTTTACCCTTTCGCTTCCTCTGAGCCTCCTCATCAGTCACCATTGGATCAATCTCTTCTTCAGCACGGGGTGACTGTTGTGTCGTCTCATTACCTCCTTTCTCCCCCTTTGGTGAGTTATCCTGAACATCACCTGGTACACCAGAGCCACTAGCATGTGAACCAAAACCAGAAGGTCCACCAGCACCACCTGCACCACCTGTACCATCATCATCAGCCGGGGGAGGTTGTGTGAATTGTTCTTCAAAGCACTCCGGGGGAACGAAATGCCGAACTGCATACATCATACGACTGACTTCTGTTGTCATTGTATGCAGAACGCTCTCCACACTCCCCATTCTTTCATACAGAGTGCTGCCCAAGACACCACCAGCATGGCCCAGGTCATTGACTTTGTTCGTCATATCTTTTAAAGCTTCAGCTTGACCTGCCATTCGTGCTGCGTAGTCATCAAGAGCCCTCTTGTGATCTCCAACCTTAATCCCTAACTGCCCCATAGACTGCCCAAACTGCTGTATCTGATTTTCCACTGTTGACATACGTGTTTCAAGATTGTGAAGAACCAGGGACGGTGTTTGGCTTAGGTTTTCTCGCTCTAAGAATCGTTCTGTTTGTGTTTGACGCTCAGTTTCGGGCCTTAAAAATGAAGGTCCCTCACTCCCTAAACGCTCACACTCACTCCCTGTCTCACGCTCGTGTATGTCTTCAATAATAGCACTCAGATTCAAAGCGGTACCTGCAGAAACTGGATAAGAAAAATGAGGAACAGTTATGGGATCAATGTTGCCTGTTTTGTCCTGAGGTGGAATCTCAGGCTGAGAGGCTGCAGAGTGTTCAAGTACAACAGTAGAACCGATCCTCTCTGCAGCATCAGGACGTACCGGTGAAGGTACTATCGAAGCTCGTAAAACTTCCGGCCTAACTGAAGGAACAGGCTCTTCAGAAGACACTGAATCCTCAGCAACCATCCTAGGTGTTGACTGTGCAAGGGGAGAACCACTCTCGTGAGGTGGAGTGGTTGTGATAGACACGCTAGGGATGGACTGGGCTTTTGAAGTAGCAGCTTGTGAAAATTTGGCTCGTTTCCTTAAAACTGGCTGCACTTCAGGGTCACTCTCATCAGTACTCTCACTTAATTCTAAAGGTGCCGGCCTTTTAACTCCCGTTAACAGGGGTGATAGTGAAGAAGTTAGAGAAGCAGACGCAGAAATATGGCTATCACCCTGGGATAGATCCTGCGGGTTAGCAGAATCTTGGGCCACGGAATCAGAATTAGAGGAAGAAGGAGTGTTAGGTTCTAAGAAAGTACCTCCTTCATTACCTTGGCCAACAGAGGAATCAGAAGCAGCATGTGTTGTCTTAGGAGACGGTTGCTGTTCCCTTTGCCTGGCTGTGAAGTGACTGAGAGATTGGCCCTCATCTTGTTCGTCATCAATATGCTCATCAGGAATCCCTTGAAATGCTTCATTATGGGCAGATGGATTCTGAGCATGTGATGAGAGTTGAGACGTCCCCGCTAAAGTAGTTACACCTGCATCAAAAGAAAGCCACACTTGAATGTTCTCAGGAATAGACATAGGTTTACCCTGATGTTTATCCTGGTTAGCGATAGTGGTTAGTGACTTAGTGCCCATGCCTAGAGGTGCAGAGGTGGGACTTCGAACAAATGCCTGCCTAAGGGAGAAAGCATTAGAAGGCACGAGATGATTGATTAGCATTTGCAAGAAACGAGGATACCAGCAGACAATATCATTTTGTGAAATGTCTCTGGTTTCAGGTGATCCCATTGTAGCCACTAATTCTGAAAGAACAAGCCTGCCATAATTAATGTTTAGTTCCTGGGCTAGGGAAACACCAAAAATTTGCATGGGAATGGAAATTTGATGAAAATCTCTTTCTCGTGCCCGAAAACATCTAGTAATGGCCTCGAAAAAGTAATTCCATTCCACATGAAAAAATTGTTTTTGAATATTTGAAGTGGATAGTCGTCCAGGGGGAGGATAACATCCAATTGCTTCAAAAAAATTCTGGCGCTCAGCCGCTGTAGGTTCAGGGTCATAAGAATCCTTGACTGGAAAACCAAGAACTGTATTAAAAATAGCCTCTGTAACCTCAAAATTTTGACCCTCCAAGGTAAAAGTAAAACCGTAGGGGGTCGATTTACTCCCAAAAGGTACTGCACTAGTCCATAACTGCTGCAAAGCATCATGGACCAGTGTAGGTTTTGCAGTAAAAGCAGTACTAGCTTTGGAGTACAAATTAAGATATCGTACCCAAAACTTGAAACGCGGGAGTTGATCACCAATTACAGTCGGAATATTATAAAAATTATGTTTTGCAAGAGAAAATTGGTGAGTCATTTGTTTTTGGTTAAAAAAAACGTTTTAATCCCTTTTAATTGAGAACACAACTGTGATGTTGTAGTGAAAATTAAACTACGGAATTAAACAAGAATCAGTAACAAACTACTGTGACAACAAAATCTGCAGTAATAATATTTATGTGAGAAGTGTGTGTAAATCGTGTGTATGTATGTATCTGTGAAGAGGAACAGTGACGATGTTAAACACAAAACTACGCACAATATAAACGGTTAATCGTGATGCAGATAGTAAAATTAAGAAACAAAATGGACAGTAGTTCGTTATAGGTAAGAGATTCAACCACAACTATGAACAGTCGTGAGTGGGAGGGAGGGCTGCTGTAAAAATTAGGTTTTAAAACAATTAGGTAAAAGTGAAAGTAAAATCGGGTTAATGTTGTATATATAGGCAATAGAGTGAAATGACAAAAATATCCCTGTGAAAATGAAAAGAAACTTAAGTACGCACAGGGTAATCTAAGTCGAACTCTATGTCGAACTTCTAAGTCGAACTTCTATGTCGAACTTCTATGTCGAACTCTATCTCGAACATCAAGTCGAAATTCGAGATAAGTTTCGACATAGAGGCTAACTCGAATTAAATTCACTTAAACAATTTTAAACAGCATTAAACCTCTCAGGAAAGACCCATCTCGAACTTCAAGTCGAAATTCGAGATAAGTTTCGAGATAGACTCCAAGTCGAACTTCAAGTCGAATTTCGAGATGAATTTCGAGATAGACCCTAAGTCGAACTTCAAGTCGAATTTCGAGATGAATTTCGAGAGACTCTAAGTCGAACTTCAAGTCGAATTTCGAGATGAATTTCGAGATAGACTCTAAGTCGAATATTTTCCCAGACTTAGAAAATTCAAATCTCTTACACCTGGAACTCTATCTCGAACTGTAAGTCGAATTTCGAGATAAAGTTCGAGATAGACACTAAGTCGAAAAATTTACCAGACTTAGAATTTTCAAAACTTCACTCCTGGAAGCTCAAAGTCGAAATTCAAGCCGAATTTCGAGATGAGTTTCGAGATAGACTCTATCTCGAAATTTTGAAGGTACTTAGTAAAATTTGGCAATTATTCTGGAAAATCAATAATTAAATTTTGCCAAATTAAAATAAATACCAATTCAAGGATTTTTAATAAAAACCATTAAAAGAGACATTCCTTGACAATTCTAAGGCTTTAAATTATATAAAAATTACATGAAAAACATAGAAAAATTCATTTAAAATCATGATAAATTTAGAGATCCATGAATTTAACTCCCCCTATGTTCATGCAATTAATGAGCATAAATTCAAAGTTCTGATCAATAATTTCAATTAATGCACAGTGAATTTATGAAAAATAACACAACATACACCATATAATAATCATTAATTAAACATCTTAAAGTCTAAGTTCAAAATGATTAAATGGCATGCAGAAGTGATATTTTGTGCAATTTTAAAGATTATTTACCTATGTTTTCCACTAGGCATTTAATAAGAAAAACAAACATATGTAAATGATCAAAACTTGGATGTTACAGATAGGAGGATTTACTAACTTGTGTTAAGCATCCCCAATTCACCAACCAACCTATTGAATGTTACTTCATCAAGAGGCTTGGTGAATATATCTGCAATTTGTTGCATTGTGGGTACAAAATGTAACTCCACAGTCCCCTCCTCGACATGTTCTCTGATGAAATGATACCTGATGTCTATGTGCTTGGTTCTGGAGTGATCTACAGGATTGTTGGTCATGGCAATGGCACTAGTGTTGTCACACATGATTGGAATCTTTGTATGTTCCATGCCATAATCTTTCAATTGGTTCCTCATCCACAGTATTTGAGCTACACAGCTTCCAGCAGCAATGTACTCAGCTTCAGCAGTAGAAGTAGATACTGTATGTTGCTTTTTACTTTGCCAGGACACCAATCTTCTGCCTAGGAATTGACAAGCACCAGATGTGCTTTTCCTATCGATCCTGCAACCTGCATAGTCTGAATCCGAATAGCCTATTAGATTAAGACCTGTATCTCTTGGGTACCAAATCCCTAGATTTGGTGTTCCCTTGAGATACTTAAAGATTCGTTTGACAGCTATGAGATGTGACTCTCTAGGATCCACTTGGAACCTTGCACACAAACACGTTGCGAACATGATATCGGGTCGACTTGCAGTTAAATAGAGAAGTGAGCCAATCATACCTCGATAGCTTGTGATGTCAACTGGTTTACCTGATTTGTCTTCATCAAGCTTTGTGGCTGTTGGCATGGGAGTTTTAGCTGCTGATGTATCTTCAAGATTGTACTTCTTGAGTAAATCTTTGATGTACTTGGATTGACAGATAAAGATTCCTTCTTTTCTTTGACTGATCTGTAATCCAAGGAAGAAAGACAGCTCCCCCATCATGCTCATCTCATATTTATTCTGCATTAACTTGGCAAATTTCTCGCACAAGCGCTCATTAGATGACCCAAAAATAATATCGTCCACATACACTTGAACAAGTATCAAATCACCCTTTACATTTTTGTAGAACAATGTTTTATCAATTACTCCCCTAATAAAACCATTTTCAATTAAGAACAAGGATAGGGTTTCATACCATCGTCTTGGGGATTGCTTGAGGCCATAGACAGCTTTGAAGAGAAGAAACACAAAATCTTCAAGTTCTGGATCAATGAAGCCAGGTGGCTGTTCCAGATACACTTCTTCTTCTAGCTCTCCATTCAGGAAGGCACTTTTCACATCCATCTGAAAAACCTTGAGATTCTTGTGTGCTGAAAAGGCCAAGAACATCCTGACTGCCTCAAGTCTTGCAACTGGAGCGTAGGTTTCATCATAATCAATTCCCTCTCGTTGAGAGTAACCTTTTGCTACCAAACGAGCCTTGTTTCGTGTTACAAGTCCGTTTTCGTCCAGTTTATTTCTGTATACCCACTTAGTTCCAATTACTGATCTGTTCTTTGGTCGGGGTACCAGCTTCCAAACTTTCTGCCTTTCAAACTGATTGAGCTCCTCTTGCATTGCAATCACCCAATCAGCATCACCAAGAGCTTCTTCTATTTCTTTAGGTTCTAGTTTGGACAAGAACCCAGAGTACAAGCAGATATTTGCCATGTTAGCTCTTGTAGATCTTCTAGTAGTCACACCAGCATCTGGATCACCAATAATTAATTCAAACGGATGGTCTCTACTCCATACCCGTTCTCTTGGTAATTGTCTTGATGATTCAGCTTGACTTTCTGAATTGTTGTGCTGACTACTTGTGTTGTTTCTACTAACTCCCCCTGAGTTAGTACCAGCTCCTACAGAACTAGTGTCATTTCTCCTCGAGTCTTGATCACCTGTTCTTGAGCTGCTATTTACTCCCCCTGAGTTGTTGCCAGAACGTGCGGAAGAAGTTTCTTCTGATCTCGTAGAATTCGATTGTCCACTAGACTCAGGTATAGCTTCACGATCACTTGGTATATTTGAAGTAACAACCAACTCAGGTACATCCTCAATTTCATCCAAGTCCAGATTATGAAATTTTAGGGACTCAGGTTCACTATTATCTTTAGAAATTGATGGGAGTTTGGTATCGTCGAATCTGACATTGTAGCTTTCAATCACTTTTCGTTCATTCACTAAGAATACCCGATAAGCTGCCACCGTATTTGTAGAATAACCAATAAATATTCCTTCACGTGCCTTTGCTTCAAACTTGCCTAGATTTTCATCATCTATAAGTACATAGCATTTCGCTCCAAAGACATGAAAGTATTTGATTGTTGGTCTTCTGTTATTCATTAGTTCACATGGTGTCTTTTCTTTATCTTTTATGATCAAGGTTCTATTCTGAGTGTAACACACTGTACTCACTGCCTCGGCCCAAAAGTATAGAGGAAGTTTCGATTCATACAACAAAGTTCTTGCTGCTTCGACCAATGTTCTGTTCTTCCTTTCAACTACTCCATTCTGTTGTGGAGTTCTCGGGGCTGAGTACTGATGACGTATTCCTTTAGAAACACAGAAGTCATTCAATATTGCATTTTTAAATTCTGTGCCGTTGTCTGATCTTATCGTCTTCACAGTGAGTGTTGATACATTCTCAATCTCAGTGATGTGATCAATGATTTGGAAAGGTACTTCGTCTTTTGTCATTACAAACAATACCCATGTATATTTTGAGAAGTCATCCACGATTACCAAAGCATATCTTTTCCTAGACAATGATAGGACATTCACTGGGCCAAATAAATCCATATGAAGGAGTTGCAGAGGCTCAGTGACACTAGAAATTTCTTTACTCTTGTGCGATGCTCGCTTTGACTTTCCCATTTCACAGGCTTCACAGAGTCCTTTAGGAGCAAACTCCATTTGAGGTAGATCTTTCACCAGTTCTCGCCTTGCGAGAGCATTTATCGTTTTGAAGTTCAAGTGAGACAGCTTCTTATGCCATAGCCAGCTTTCATCATCTGACGCTTTGCTATAGAAACAGGTCACTTCATTCTGGTTTGCCGAATCCATATCAGCAACAAAAAGATCTGCCTTTCGAACTCCTCTCAAAGCCAACGAACCTTCCTTAATGTGAGTGATTGATACACCTCTCTTGTTGAATATAACTTCATATCCTTTGTCACAAAATTGACTGATACTCAACAGATTGTGTTTTAATCCCTCAACATAGGAAACATCTTCAATGATGACATTACCAGATTTTAATTTGCCATATCCCTTTGTCACACCAATGCTGTCATCTCCAAAGGTAACATAAGGGCCAGCCTTCATAACCAACTCTGTAAGCAGGGACTTGTTTCCTGTCATATGCCTCGATGCTCCACTGTCTAGCACCCATATAACTTTATTTCTGTTCCGCTTAATGCCCTGCAATGACAGATTGATTAGGCGTTCTTCGGAACCCATGTTTGATTGGGCCCGGCTTTTCTATAAGATCGAGAATTATCAGATTTAACAACAGTAGATGCACCTCCTTTAACATTACTCGAGCTTTCGACTTCGTCTTTTCCTCTTTCAGACTTGACAATTTTGTTAGTCTTAGGAGAAGGTTTGTCACTCCTAACTTTAGGAGGACTGGCAGTCTTAGCTCTAACATGCTTCTTTTTGACATTAGAACTAGCAGTAGAATTTTGACATGATTGGCTAGTTGCATTCATCAAGTTTACAAATGTTTGCATGACGTTAAAAGTGCATGGCATACAATTAGGTTGACCACATTGTGCATGGTTCATATGCATGTTATTCATTGTGTGTGGTACAGGCATGGCATGAGTAATAGGAATATTCATGTTAGATTTGCATGCGTAAGAAAGATGTTCAGTAGATTTACAATGATAGCACTCTTTCTTAACACGTTCAGCCTTAACCTCTTTTATGCCTTTTTCCTTTTTCTGTTGTTTAACAGCCTTAGCTCCTAATCCTTGTCTAGATTCTTCTCTAGTGGATTTGATTTTAACTGATTTAATAGGAGTTACAGGTTGTTCTTTCTTTCGATCTTCCATCTCTATCTCATATCTAACTAATAATTCAGTCTCTTCTTCTACTTGAGGAACGAAGTGTTTAAAGATGGGTTTGACAGCTGATTTAAGAAAAGTAGGTATTTCAGTCTTGGTCTTACTGGAACTAATGTCTACAGGTCTTTTCCCTTCTTTCTTAGATAAGTTAGAATAATCAAGACCTACACCAACTCCAGTTATCTTCTTAAATGTGTCACTGTCAACATTCACCTTACTAGCAGCTAGTTTATAAGCTTCGCATTTTGTTTCTAACTCAGCTAGTTTATTCCTAAGACATGCTTCTATTTCATCTTTAAGGCTAAGCTTGTGTTCCAAAGATTTAATAGAGTCTCTTAGGGAAGTATCTACAGTGCAAACAGCCTCTAACTCTTCCACTTTTGCCTCAAGCATTCTGCATTTGGCAACAAGTGTTTTCTGTTCCTTTTGAGAAGTGTTTAGGCTTTTGCACAACATATAGATCTCTTCGCTAAGAGCCCCGTTCTGCACCTTATAATCATCAATAGACATTTCTTCCTTAAGGGTTAGAACTGGTACCTCTGGTTCCTCTGATGTCTCAGCCATGAGGGCAAAGTTTGCATGAATAACTTCTTCCTCGTCTGAATCATCCCAAGCTCTACCTTCTGTTACAACTAAAGCTCTTTTTCCATGTCTTTCCTTCACCAGGGCTTCATACTTGCTTTTGAGGGCTTCATAACTTTCTTTTGGATAAGTCTGTTTCGGCTTCTTGCAGTCCGTAGCAAAATGTCCAGCTTCACCACAGTTATAGCATTTGAACTTCATTTTGAAATCCAAAGGAGATTTGTAGCTAGAACTCTTGCCTTTTCCTTTGTAACCTGAAGAACTACCACCACCCCTTGTAACCCGATAGAAAGATGAAGATTTTCTCTGTGGTCGGTTACTCTTTTTGAATCTGATATTGCTGAACTTCCTCGCCATGTATGCCACGACACTATCATCCATGTTGTCCAGCTCTTCTTGGGTGAAGCAGTCATCATCACTATTTGAGGTGCATTCATCATCATTATCAACTTGATGAGATGCAGGTGATGATCTAGGTTTTTCTGCAACCATTGCCTTCTTAGACTCTTCCTCATCAGCAACCAATCCTGATGCCACTTCTTTTCCTCTTGAATCATTGTCCCATGCTTGATCTTGAAGGGTCTCCAGCTCATAGGTCTTTAGAATTCCATAATACTCTTCCAGAGAAGTTATATGCAAATCTCTGGTTTCTCTTACAGCGTAGACTCTATGTTCAATGCTTTTTGGCTGGTTCCTTAGATATCTCGTGTTGACTTCAACCATGGGGAGAGTTATACCTCTCAGATTCAAATCCAACACCAACTGACTGAATCTTAGATAGACATCTGTTATGCTTTCTCCTTTTCTTATCCTGAAAGTGTCATACTCCATCTTGAGTATGAGTGTCTTGTTACTTCTAACCTCAGCTGTACCTTCCATGACGACCTCTATCTTATCCCAGATCTTCTTGGCTGTAGTTAGTCCTTTAACTACATTAAACATTTCGTGATCGAGGGATTCCACCAATGTTTGTCGAACGGAAGTATCAAAGGCTATCTGCTCCTTATCAGCATCTGAAAAGTCCGCTGCCTTTTTAGGCTCAGACCGCTGTGGTACAACCACATCTCCTTCCATATGCTCAGGAACAACCACCATTGGAACAAATTTACCTTTGTCAAGGACTTCCAAGTATTCAGGGTTAACTGACTCAAGGTATAATTTCATTCTCAACACCCATTCTTCATAGTGATCTCGGTCGAACATTGGAATTTTGAATTGATTTTTAGGTGCCATCTTAATATAGATTTAAAGTAGAGATAATAAACTTTTCTTATTACTTGAGTAGTAATTAAAAGAAAATTGAATTATCTCAAAATAAATCAAAGTTCAAAAACTGGTCACAAAAAAAATTCTAAGTACACAAGACTAGGCTAAGTCGAAATTTCTATGTGGAACTTTTTGCCAAGTCGAAATTTCACCAAGTAGAAATTTGCTCAAGTCGAAATTTCTAAGTAGAAATTCTGTAAGTCGAAATTTCTAAGTAGAAATTCTGAAGTAGATATTCTATGTAGAACTTTTGCCTTGGAGAAAAAAATTGCTGCAGGTCACTTTCACACTTTTTGACTTTTATGACTTATCTCACCTAACTTCACCTAACACCCACGTGAAAGGTACAGAGTCTTCTGACAATTCTTTTTCTGTGAGTAAATTGTCCAATCAAAAGCCAATAACACCTTTTACACTTTTTGCCTTTTTGAAAAAGAGATCTAAAGTTGTTGGTTTTGTCTTCTTTACCAAGAACAGTGATGAACACTTGAAGAACACCACAAACCAAAATACCCAGATTAAATCACAAAAATTATCTAAAATCCACCCAAGCTAAATAATCACACCTGGAGTATTTAAATAATTTTTGGGATGAGTTTTCACCGAAAAAAAATTAAGGCACACTTTTCAAGAAAAACTCAAAAATTAGATCTGGAAGAGAAAACTCATTAATCTTCTACCAAACACAAGGATCTATGTTTTGTTTGTCAAACATTAGGCTCTGATACCAATTGTTAGGTCCAAATGTGTTGTAGAGGGGGGGTGAATACAACTTTTCGAATTAATGAAGCAATAAATACTATGTAATAAATGAACACAATGATTCAAGGAATATATGTCTTATATATAACTTGAAAGGGTTGCTACAACATTCATTACAATAGTACAACAGAAGTAAAGAGGGTAGTAAATGATACTAAGCTCTGTGAATATACTCTCTCTTTATTACAAATGTTTCTCTCGAATATTGCTCTCTCTTTTAATAAGTTACACAAGTACTTCTATTTATACTACTTTGTAATCTATGACTTGTAGTCTTCAAAAGATAAGATATGAGTGGCCCAATGTTGTCCACGTGAATCTTATCTTGTCTTGAAAGCTTGGAAATCTGCCACCAGGATGATGCCATGTGTCATGTTGAAACTGTCCTCTATGTAGAATTTCTACATAGGAAATTCTACTTGGCTCTATCTCGAATTCTAAGTAGAATTTCTACATAGGAATTTCTACTTAGGAATTTCTACATAGAAAATTCGAGATAGCCTTCTTCCTGAGTACTTAGAAAATATTTTCACCTCCAGAATTTCTACATAGGAAATTCGACTTAGGAATTTCGACATAGGAAATTCGAGATAGCTTCTTGAGTTGAGTACTTAGAAAATATTTCCAACTCCAGAATTTCTACTTGGCTCTAAGTAGAAACTTATCCAGAATTTCTAGATAGGAATTTCTACATAGGTTCCCTTGTAAGTACTTAGAGAATTTCTGGGCTTCAACTTGAAACTTCAATGCAACATCTTGAACTTGTGATTTCTTCATGTCTTCTATTTTCTTCAACAAGCTCTTGAACTTGGAACTCTACTACTGACATGAACTTGCTACCAATGTCCTGACACTTGATGCACTGGTCTGGTTCATAAGTGACTAGTCTTGATAGGTTTCTTGCTTCTGAATAGATTACCATGTTCAATTAGAAATGTGGCTTTCCAACAATTGCTTTCCTTCTTTTTCACTTGAAATCAATTAGTCTTATTGATACTGATAGTTATGATCTTGATCCTTTGAGTTACAAATCACTGGGGCATGAACAACTTTAACTTGAACTTCTTCCAATGATTTCTTCTTTGTTTGATCATATTTACCATGTTGAACTGTATCAATTACTTTGTCTTCATTTGTATTGATTTCTTTGTGACTTCTTATTCTTGATTGTCTTCGGGTTAAGTATCTTTTCTTTAGTTGAGTTACATAAATTATAGTGTTACAAGTTTAAACACTCTGCCTTTCACAGTCAGAAAACACATATCGTTTACGAAAATCGGATACAGCAGTCAGATTTCTCCAAATCTGACGGTGTTTCAGAAATCGTATCATATACAATTCCCATAACAAAAACAAACATATATCATATATACATATACAGAGATACATACAATCATCATATGATTATACATTACATGAATATCATATATTCATAATATATACATACATATACTCAAAATTTTAGAAAATCAAATAATTTTCAGAAAATAATAAATCACCGTTTTGGAGGCTGTAAAGACATCTAATAGCTTACAGATGAAGAGCTGAAGAAGTCAGTATTGCTCAGTGACCCGATTCCAGTCAGAAAACACATATCGTTTGCGAAAATCGGACAACGGACACAGATTTCAGAAAATCAACGGCAGCCGTTTCAGAATTCGTATCGAATACGATTCCCATAATAAGAACAAACATGTATCATATACATACATCAACACACATAATCATCACATGATTATATATCATAAAATATCATATATTCATAATATATATAAACATATACATATTGTATCAATATAAAATCATGATAGATCGCATACATGCTTATATATCAAAAAATGTTAAGCACATAACCGAATTAAAACGTTTCGCAAGTAGCTCTGATGCCATTGAAGGGTTTCGTGACACAAACGCAGCGGAATAAACGCGAAAAATAAATCAAAATAGCGACACCCTCCGCAGGATCCATGTGAAAACAAAATATTTAATTCGGAGATAAAGAATAAATACCTTTAGAAGCTTTAACAGTTCATTAATGGAAGATTAATGGAGGTCCAAAGCTTGTTTAATCACCACGTATCCCGCTCTCGCGATCTACGCTCTACGGTATCCACACAAACACTTTTCATGAAGGATTGATGTGTACTAGCACGCGAAAACTTCTTCTCTCTCTATCTTCCTCCTCTCTCAGAGCGGCTAGGGTTTTTGTAAAATCTCTTTTTTATTAAACCAGCCCATAAAGAGATTATATAGAGAGAGGAATAAGTTTTCTAATTATAATCCAATTATAATTAATACTAACCCAAAATTCTAAATTATTTAATTAAGTCTCACTTAATTAATTAATTATTAATTTTGGAATTAGTTTAAGTAATTCATTTATTCTATTTATATAATTAATTAAGTCATACTTAATTAATATTATAAATAAAATAAATTACTTATTTAATTTAAATTCATAATTTAAATTATTTCTCCTTCAAGCGTTCTTTGTGTGTGACCCTGTAGGTTATTATTACGTTGGCAACAATTTTAATATCTAATTAAAATTGTAAACAATGAGCGGCATCTAGTAATACATCATTGCTACCCAAGTAATAATAATAAATCGGTGATTCGATTAAGCCTTTCGTGAATAATGTTCCATGTAATATAATCCCTTTAATCTTGATATTATAGATTAAACTCAAGGCATGTCTCGTGTCATCCTCTTCATAATTTAATCTTTATTTTCTTGATCGATGAGTAGACTATTAAAATCAAATCAACATTTGAGCACGGCCGTGCATTTCATAGTCTCACTCAAACAAGAGGCCAATAATATCACTCCTAAAATTAGGAGGATTAAATCTCATCTAGATCATTCATATTTCTCATACGATTCATAATATACCCAATGTCCACTTTTATCATCACCCGGTCAAAGGTAACTTTTAATGTAATCAAAGTATATTAATTCTCGTATAGAAATATAATGATTTCAGGTCTAAGGATCATTACACCATTATCACAGTGAGAATTACTTATGACACTTACTTAACATGTAGAATCTCACGGCGGGTCATTCCAGTGCCATGCATTGATACATGCACTTATGTTCTTGACTTTAGTATCCCCATACCTATGACCAATGAGATGTGGTCATCTGTCAAGAAACATACTAGTCTTTGTGCATTATTATTGTCCTTAAATAATAATACTCGACTAGGGAATTTTAGGAATAAGATACTATTCATATAATCTCATTTTTAAGTCACATACTTAAAGATATATAATACGTATCAAAATTCCAAGGACATTTATTATGCTTTCAATTTATTACGCAGTAAATAAAACATAATAAATAAATAATAATCAATAAAACATAATCCTTAATAATAAATATTTTCCTTAAAATATAAAAAGTATTGTCTCTAGAGCACAATTACTAACAGCGACTGCCCTAGTAACCGTGTAATGACTTTGCATGATATTGAGGAGATTGATGAAATTTATTCTTCGAAGGATATTGAATTCAATGAAGAAAAGGAGGAATTTCAATGTGAAGAAGACTATGATTCTGAAGTAGAACCTGAAACACGTGGCTCAAATCTGATTGCTAGAAGAATTTTGCAAGCAAAGCCAAGTCCGGTTGAGGGTGATCAGAGGGAAAAAATATTTATGACAAGAGTTCTAGTGAGAGACAAGTTATGCAACATGATCATAGACACGAGTAGCTGCACCAATGTAGTTTCCACAACTTTGATTGAGAAGCTTAATTGGCCTACAAAATCACATCCAAAACCCTACAAATTGCATTGGCTAAGTGATGGAAGTGACGTGAAGGTAACCAAACAAGCACTTATCTCTTTTGAAATTGGTCAATTTAAAGATGAAGTTTTGTGTGATGTTTGTGATATGGATGCATGTCATATTTTATTGGGTAGACCTTGGCAGTATGATAGATTTGTTAAATTTGATGGGAGAACAAATGTTTATATTGCTAAAGTGGGAAGCAAGAGAACAGCTTTAAAACCTATAGTTACGCATCAAGCACCAAAGGAGAACTTGTTCTTGAATGAGAAGCAAATTGGGCGTGAATTAGAGCAAGAGGGTCGTGGTTATTTGTTGTTTGCTAGTAAGATTCCATCTGAACAATCTTCTAGTCCCCCTGAAATTTTGGATAGTGTGCTTAATGAGTTTATGGATGTTTTTCCTGAAAATTTACCCCCTGGTTTGCCACCTATTCGCGGGATTGAACATCAAATTGATTTAATTCCCGGTGCTCCATTACCAAATAAAGCGGCTTATAGGTGTAATCCTCAAGAGGCTAAAGAGCTCCAAAGGCAGATTGAAGAATTGCTTGAAAGGGGTTATGTGAGGGAGAGCATGAGTCATTGTGTCGTTCCTATTTTGGTGGTACCTAAAAAGGATGGAACTTGGCGCATGTGCGTTGATAGTAGAGCAGTGAATAACATCACCATTAAGTATAGATTTCCAATTCCCAGATTAGATGATTTACTAGATGAATTACATGGCTCTACATTGTTTTCAAAAATTGATCTTCGAAGTGGATATCATCAAATCAGAATGAGAGAAGGTGATGAGTGGAAAACAGCTTTCAAGACTAAATACGGGTTGTATGAGTGGTTGGTCATGCCCTTTGGTCTTACTAATGCTCCTAGCACATTCATGAGACTTATGAACAAGGTACTCAAGCCTTTCCTTGGTAAATTTGTTGTGGTTTATTTGGATGATATTCTGATTTATAGTAAGAATGTTGATGATCATATTGTGCACTTAAGATCTGTTTGTGAGGTATTGAGGAAACAAAAACTTTATGCTAAATTAGAGAAGTGCTATTTCTTGGTCCCCAGTGTGACCTTTCTTGGTTATATAGTCTCAAAAGAAGGAATTTCGGTGGATCCTTCAAAGGTTGAAACAATCAAGTCATGGACGATCCCCATTAATGTTTCAGAAGTCAGGTCTTTTCATGGTCTTGCTTCATTCTATAGGCGATTTGTGAAGAATTTTAGTAGTGTTGTGGCACCTCTAACTGAATGCATCAAGAAGGGAAGATTCGAGTGGACTGGGGCTGCTCAAAGGGCTTTTGAATGTATAAAAAAAATATTGTGTGAAACTCCTATCCTTGCTTTGCCAGATTTTGCTAGTCCATTTGAAGTGGAATGTGATGCTAGTGGTGTTGGAATTGGGGCTGTTTTGGTGCAAAAGAAGAGACCCATTGCTTATTTCAGTGAGAAGTTGGGGGAAGCAAAACTTAATTATTCTACCTACGATAAGGAGTTTTATGCCCTTGTGCGCGCACTTGATCATTGGAGTCATTATTTGAGGCCTAATCACTTCATCTTACATTCAGATCATGAGGCTTTAAAATACATTCATGGGCAACAAAAGCTTAATCCACGACATGCGAAGTGGGTAGAATTCCTTCAATCTTTCAATTTTTCTTCCAAGTATAAACAAGGTAAGGATAACGTGGTTGCTGATGCTTTGTCTAGAAGATATGCTTTGCTTGGTGTTCTTAATTTCAGGTTGCTTGGATTTGAATTGATTAAAGAATACTACAATCAAGATGTGGATTTTCAGCCTATAATGGAAGAATGTTCCAAGGGTTCTATACGGACTTATGTACTTCAAGATGGTTTTCTATTCAAGGGGAATCGTTTATGCATTCCTATGTGTTCTATTCAAGAGCTTTTGGTGAGGGAAGCTCATGGGGGAGGTATTGCTGGACACTTTGGTATTAATAAAACTTTGGCTATTCTTCAAGAGCACTTTTTCTGGCCAAAGATGTTGGGTGATGTCCAAGGCGTGATTGTTCGTTGTGCAACTTGCCAAAAGGCAAAGAGTACTTTTCATCAAGGATTGTACACGCCTCTACCTGTTCCAGAATATCCGTGGGAGGATGTTTCTATGGATTTTATAGTTGGTTTACCTCGTACACAAAGAGGTAATGAATCGATATTTGTTGTTGTGGATAGGTTCTCTAAGATGGCACATTTTATTCCATGCCATAAAACTGATGATGCACTAAAGGTAGCTGATTTGTACTTCAAAGAAGTAGTGCGTCTACATGGTGTCCCAAAGACTATTGTGAGTGATCGAGACACTAAGTTCATGAGCTATTTCTGGAAAACATTGTGGAAGCTACTAAGTACGAAGTTGTGTTTTAGCACTTCACACCATCCACAAACTGATGGGCAAACAGAAGTTACCAACCGAACTCTTGGAGTTTTGCTTCGTGGCTTGGTAAGTAAGACGATTAAGGATTGGGATGTGAAGCTTTCGCATGCAGAATTTGCTTATAATCGTTCACCTACATATGCGACCAAACACTCTCCTTTTGAGGTTGTTTATGGCCTGAATCCAAGGCTTCCTATTGACCTGATTCCTTTGCCTAAAGAAGAATATGTGCATGTTGATGCTAAGACAAAGGCTGAAGCAATGTTAAAATTGCATTCCCAAGTACGGGCGAGGATCGAAAAAGTAAATGAAAGGTATAAAACATTGGCTAACAAACACCGCAAGCAGCATAACTTCAAGGTGGGTGACCTAGTGTGGCTCCATTTGCGAAAGGAACGGTTCCCTAATTTGCGAAAGAAGAAGCTTATGCCTAGGTCTGAAGGTCCGTTTAAAATTCTGGAGAAGGTCAATGACAATGCATTCAGATTGGAACTACCGGGAGAGTTCGGTGTCAGTGCAACATTCAATGTTGGGGACTTGGCTCTTTATATTCATGATGATGATATTGCTCAATTGAGGACAATTGTTTTCGAAGAAGAGGAGGATGATACAGGGGCTGATGTGCTTGTTCTCATGGACAAAAATGTGGATTTGGACTTCTTCTCATGCGATTCTATACATGGAAATTGGTTGGGCAATGTTTCAAGTCCAATAGTCAGCTTAATTACCAACATGGGCTGATTTATTATGTTGGGATTATTATTAGATATTTATATTAAGTAAATTTTGGCTTGCAAGTTTTTACCTTTCACTTGAAAGGGTTTTTCTTGTTTTAAGCACTTAGGATTTATTTTTCTAGTTGAATATGGTTTTGATGTAATTCCTATTTGGACTGGGCTTTTGATTGGTTTCCAATTTAGGTTCAAGTATTAGCAAATTCCTAGCTGATTTTGAATCTAATTGAGAATCCTAATTGTTTTAGGTTAAGGTTATATTCCTTGCCTATATATACCCATATATTGTAATCTTTTAAGAGACAAGAATTTGATAAATAAAATCGTGAGTTTTTATACTTGCAAAACCCTAGGAAGTTGGTGGTTAATTCCTTTATACTTTCTTATCCAGATTTCGTTTAGTTTGTGGGTGATTAATTTCTTTAAGCAATCTAAGCAAATCAATCCTTTAGTTTTGTTTCTTGGTGATTAAATTCTTTATAGAAGCAATCTAAAGTTATTTTTCCGTTGTGAATCTGATCTGCATAGAAAATATACATCACCTTCATTTCAAAGTGCCTTTTCAAGAAGCTTTTTGTCTCGTTAATAATCTCAATATTGGTTCCGAACAACAGTATGTCATCCACATACAGGCACAAAATCACTTTATCATTTCCTTTAATCTTATAATAGACACACTTGTCATTTTCATTAACCAAAAAATTCGAAGTCAAAACAGTCTCATCAAACTTTTTGTGTCAGTCTCTAGGAGCTTGTTTCAAGCCATAGATAGATTTGACTAATTTACAAACTTTCCTCTCATTGCCAGAAGCAACAAATCCATCAGGCTGATCCATATAAACTTCTTATTCAAGATCACCATGAAGAACAGTTGTCTTTACATCCATCTGATGGATGATAAGACCATGTACAGAAGCCAATGCTATAAGCATTCGAATTGTTGTCATTCTTGCAACAGGAGAGTATGTATCAAAATAGTCAATGCCTTTCATTTGCCTAAAACTCTTAGCTATCAACCTAGCCTTATACTTATCTATTGAGCCATCCGAGTTTATCTTCCTTTTGAAAATCCATTTACATACTATAATAGTACACCTAGGAGAGAGATCAACTAACTCCCAAGTTCCATTAAAAATAATAGAGTCGATCTCACTCTTTACAGCACCTTTCTAGTGCCTTGACTCTGAAGAGTCCATGGCCTGCTGAAAAGTTAAAGGTTCGTTCTCGACATTGTAAGTGATAAAATCACTTTCAAAGTCCTTAACCACTTTTGCACGCTTACTCCTTCTAAGTTCCTTTACTTCATTAGGAGTAGAGCTACTAGCAGGATCCGCCCCCACATTTGTCATCCTTTCCACATGATCAGGAATGGAACTCGATGTGCGAGTGGGATCATCATCAGAAATACCCTAAGGTATAACAGTCTCCATAGGGAACACATTCTGAAAGAATGTTGCATCACGAAACTCAACTATAGTGTTTGCCACTATACCATCTATGTAAGATTTTAACACTAAAAATCTCATTGCGGTAGTGGTTTCAATATAGCCCAGAAAGATGCAATCAACAGTTTTCGGTCCCATTTTCTTTCTCTTGTGTTCAGGAATAAGTACCTTTGCAAGGCAGCCCCACACAAGAAGATACTTTAAACTAGTCTTCTTGCCTTTCCATAATTCATAAGGTATCTTATCCATATGTTTCAGAGGGACTCTGTTCAGAATATGGCAAGCCGTATTCAGAGCCTCTCCCCACATGTACTTAGACAACCCAGAATTAATAAGCATACTGTTAATCATATTTTTGAGAGTTTTGTTCTTTCATTCTGCCACCCCATTAGACTCAGGAGTGTATGATGGAGTCACCTCATGAATTATACCATTGTTTTTGCAAAATTCATTAAATGACGTACCCGTATACTTTCCACCTCTATCAGATCTCAAACGTTTAAGTACTTTACTAGTTTGTGTTTTAGCTTCATTTTTATACATAATGAATTTATCAAGTGTTTCATCTTTATGTTTAATCAAATAAACATGACAATATCTACTACAATCGTCTATAAAGGTAATGAAATATCTTTTATTATCCTTAGTCAAAATACCACTAAATTCACATATGTCTGTGTACTAATTCTAAACCTTCTGAATCTCTAACAATATTATGAAAAGGTTTCCTAGTTAGTTTAGCAGTCACACATACTTGACATTTAGATTTCTTTTCAATGGCATGCTTTGGAATTAACTTTAAATTCATCATATTCTTTAGAGAATCAAAATTTAGATGACCAAGACATGAGTGACATAAATCGGATGATTCAACACAATTCACAGAAGGAACAACATTATCATTAATAAAACTGCCCAAAATAGGCTCCACATTTATTAAAAATAATCCATCAGACAAGTAACATTTGCCAAAAAATACACCAGTATGTGTAATAACTACTTTATTACACTTCAAAGAAAGTTCGAAACCATTTCTAATTACACAACTTCCACTTATTATGTTTCTACGAATGTCAGGAACATGATGCACTCTAGTAAGGGATAGAATACGCCCAGAAGCAAACTTCAGGTCCACGTTTCTTACTCCAAGTACTTGAGCAGCACTAGCATTCCCTATCATCACTGTCATACCTTGAATCTGTTGATAAGATACAAATAGAGTAATATCAGTAAAAATATGTACATTAGCTCCAGTATCAATCAACCATTCATTTGACAGATAAGTGAAAAGTAGTGTAGAGTTGTAGGTAACATACCTGTCATTGGTTTCAGAAGCAATAGCCTCACCAACAACCATGTTAACCACAGACCCACCAGTGGTTCCAAGAATAGTATTAGCTTATGCTATCACATTAGGTTTCTTAGCTTTCTTAGCAGGACAGTCCTTGCTCCAGTGACCAACCTGTCCACAAGACCAACATGGTTTGTTCGTCTTTGGTTTCTTAGCCTTATTCTTGTCATTTTTAGGCTTAGCGACAGACTTTCTTTTCTGTCCTACAATCACTACGTTAACCTTCGAACTCCCATGTTCAACAGGCATCACATGTCCATGTTTGGACTTGTGTTGTTCTTGCACAGAGATGTCCAACATCAAGTTAGTCCAGGTGATCTCTCATTTCTGTCTTTTCAGGGAGAGTGCAAACTCTTTCCAAGACTTTGGGAGCTTTTCAATCACCGACATAACCTGAAACTTCTCAGAAAGGTCCATTCTAGACTCCTTCAAAGCATGTACCAACATCTCATATTCGTGCACATGCTCAATCATGGATTTTGTATCCACCAGCTTGAAATCAAGGAACCTTACCACACTATACTTTTCCAGATCCTGAGAGTCAGTATTGTGGGTTTGGTCCAGCTTCTCCCATAAGAGTTTAGTAGTGAAAGCATCCGATGAATAAACATCGAACAGAGTGTTCGCTAAAGCTGCCAAAATGGCAGCCCTTGCCCCTCCATCCTTTTCAGCCCACAAAGCATAAACCTTAACAGTGTTAGTAATTGTGCTCTAGAGACAATACTTTTTATATTTTAAGGAAAATATTTATTATTAAGGATTATGTTTTATTGATTATTATTTATTTATTATGTTTTGTTTACTGCGTAATAAATTGAAAGCATAATAAATGTCCTTGGAATTTTGATACGTATTATATATCTTTAAGTATGTGACTTAAAAATGAGATTATATGAATAGTATCTTATTCCTAAAATTCCCTAGTCGAGTATTATTATTTAAGGACAATAATAATGCACAAAGACTAGTATGTTTCTTGACCGATGACCACATCTCATTGGTCATAGGTATGGGGATACTAAAGTCAAGAACATAAGTGCATGTATCAATGCATGGCACTGGAATGACCCGCCGTGAGATTCTACATGTTAAGTAAGTGTCATAAGTAATTCTCACTGTGATAATGGTGTAATGATCCTTAGACCTGAAATCATTATATTTCTATACGAGAATTAATATACTTTGATTACATTAAAAGTTACCTTTGACCGGGTGATGATAAAAGTGGACATTGGGTATATTATGAATCGTATGAGAAATATGAATGATCTAGATGGGATTTAATCCTCCTAATTTTAGGAGTGATATTATTGGCCTCTTGTTTGAGTGAGACTATGAAATGCACGGCCGTGCTCAAATATTGATTTGATTTTAATAGTCTACTCATCGATCAAGAAAATAAAGATTAAATTATGAAGAGGATGACACGAGACATGCCTTGAGTTTAATCTATAATATCAAGATTAAAGGGATTATATTACATGGAACATTATTCACGAAAGGCTTAATCGAATCACCGATTTATTATTATTACTTGGGTAGCAATGATGTATTACTAGATGCCGCTCATTGTTTACAATTTTAATTAGATATTAAAATTGTTGCCAACGTAATAATAACCTACAGGGTCACACACAAAGAACGCTTGAAGGAGAAATAATTTAAATTATGAATTTAAATTAAATAAGTAATTTATTTTATTTATGATATTAATTAAGTATGACTTAATTAATTATATAAATAGAATAAATGAATTACTTAAACTAATTCCAAAATTAATAATTAATTAATTAAGTGAGACTTAATTAAATAATTTAGAATTTTGGATTAGTATTAATTATAATTGGATTATAATTAGAAAACTTATTCCTCTCTCTATATAATCTCTTTATGGGCTGATTTAATAAAAAAGAGATTTTACAAAAACCCTAGCCGCTCTGAAAGAGGAGGAAGATAGAGAGAGAAGAAATTTTCGGGTGCTAGTACACATCAATCCTTCATGAAAAGTGTTCGTGTGGATATTGTAGAGCGTAGATCGCGAGAGCGGGATACGTGGTGATTAAACAAGCTTTGGACCTCCATTAATCTTCCATTAATGAACTGTTAAAGCTTCTAAAGGTATTTATTCTTTATCTCCGAATTAAATCTTTTGTTTTCGCATGGATCCTGCGGAGGGTTTCGCTATTTTGATTTATTTTTCGCGTTTATTCCGCTGCGTTTGTGTCACGAAACCCTTCAATGGCGTCAGAGCTACTTGCGAAACGTTTTAATTCGGTTATGTGCTTAACAGTTTTTGATATATAAGCATGTATGCGATCTATCATGATTTTATATTGATACAATATGTATATGTTTATATATATTATGAATATATGATATTTTATGATATATAATCATGTGATGATTATGTGTGTTGATGTATGTATATGATACATGTTTGTTCTTATTATGGGAATCGTATTCGATACGAATTCTGAAACGGCTGCTGTTGATTTTCTGAAATCTGTGTCCGTTGTCCGATTTTCACAAACGATATGTGTTTTCTGACTGGAATTGGGTCACTGAGCAATACTGACATAGTCAGCTCTTCGTCTGTAAGCCATTAGATGTCGTTACAGCCTCCAAAACGGTGATTTATGATTTTCTGAAAATTATTTGATTTTCTAAAATTTTGAGTATATGTATGTATATATTATGAATATATGATATTCATGTAATGTATAATCATATGATGATTGTATGTATCTCTGTATATGTATATATGATATATGCTTGTTTTTGTTATGAGAATTGTATATGATACGATTTCTGAAACACCGTCAGATTTGGAGAAATCTGACTACTGTATCTGATTTTTGTAAACGATATGTGTTTTCTGACTGGAATCGGGCCAATGAACAAAACTGATAGCTATGCTATCACCGACGGGTCTGTAAGGCGTTTGACGTCGTTAAGGGCCTCGAAATAGCGATTTATTGTCTTCAGAAATCTGTTTTTAATTTTCTGAAATTTCGAAATTTGTTATATATGATTATATAATATGATTATATAATATGAGATATATTATATGTGTTATATGATAGCATGGTGGATAGTTATGGCCTAAAGACCCATAGGATAGTGGTTTTGATTTATGGTTTTGGTTTCTAAATACGACTTGCATGTCGTTTATTCATTGTAATTTAATTATCTCGAATGTAACTCGAGTTCTTCTTGTAATTTCATTAGAATAGTTTTATTTTTTATTATTCAATGTAATTATCAATGAAGACTTGCAAGTAAGGAGGCGATCCAAAAGGGGATGATGGAGCAATGAAGAAAGAAGACATGTAATAGATATTATTTTTAAAACCACCATAGACTGACCTTGATATTTCCATTAGCTTGGAAATATCATATAGGATGGGGCCATAACCAAACACGTTTAATTTACGCACATTACATATATGTATATGATTGCATGTATTGGTATGTATGCGTAGATATAATTGAGATGCATGCTTAATATTGATTAATCATGTATGTATTAGATACGACACCCATGCCATGTTTGCTTAAACAAGATAAAATATGTAACGATTCAAGATTTTAAAATTAACAAACGATCATGAGATTCTTGTGTTTATGAAATATGGATTTTTAAAACACGGAATTAAATATGGATTTTTGATATCTATAATTGGGATTTTCTGACAAAAGCGGATATGCGTATTCGTAAGGCTGATGGGTTTTAAGTGTGACCATTGGTATCCTCCATCTACCTGGGAAATGAACAATTTAAGATGTCGATTTGAAATATTTGGTTCAAGGAAAAATTGAGGATCTCTTTATGATGTGATCATGATCGTTATAAATTTTCTAAAACCCCTTAACAAAATATTAAGTTTTACTCGGATGCTTTCCAATGAATGAACACTCATCGAATCCTAGATCGATAAGGGGAAGGACTGTCAGTGGCAGGGGACTCCTATCTATCGTGGTGAGATGCGACGAATATAAACGGTTATATTCGGCCGTTGTATCATTGGGTCTAACTTAACTGAGTCGTCATAATAAGTGAAAATAAACGGTTATATTCAACTATTATGAACTTAGAAGCATAGAGTTTGGTTAAAAGTCTATTAGATAGATAAGATCAATCGTTGTTCACCAAACTATCCAAGAATTATATATGATATAATTGACAACTGTTGTCTACCTAAATAATCATTTTCTAAGGACTTCCAGTGGTTGACTTAGGACATGACGAAATATGGATCTTGGCTCACTAGAAAGAATTATGGGATATACTTTCCAAATTAATAGTAAGGGCTATTAGTTTGATAAAAATAGTGGGAGGTATATGATGATATACCATAATCACTTAAACATAATTAATATTAAATTTGCAATCTAGTTTATTTTATGCACTTTAATATTGTAGATATCAAATGATAAACACAAACAACTTCTCTATGCGATCAGTTCTTGAGAAGGACAAGTTGACGAGAATATATTTCCTTGACTGACATAGGAGCTTGAGGATCGTCCTCGGGCACCACGATATTAGTCAAATCTCTTCCCCTGCTCTTAAAGTTGAGAATGTAACATGTGCAAATCATAGTGCTTATTGGAAGCAAATTGATGTTGCGACTGATGTTTCATGTCTCAATCTCGCAAATATATGTGCTGAGCTTAAGAAGCAATACAAGCATATAGATGCTTATGAAACGATTGAGCACAAGATATATTTGAAAGGGCACTATACACTTACAAGTAGGGAGAGTGAGACCCGGTTACACCACATGTTCTAAAGATTATAGGATATAATGAATACCATTGATATTTTGGATTTCCAGATTGGTCTGGAGACAGTTAGATTTGATCTTACAATCCTTGGACAAATATTATTCTTATTTTGTTATGAACAATAAAGTGAATAAGATTGGTAAAACACCCATTGAGTTGCTAAGCATGTTGGGAACTGCTGAAAGTAATATGATAAATGCATGAACTACTACTATATTGATGGTAAACATAGGGAATGTAAAAGGGAAAGGAAAATGGAAAGGCAAGGAGAAGATTTGATCTAGTTCCGTTGTCAAACCAAAGTCCAATCCCTAAAGCAGACTCTAAAGTCTGAATGAGGTGTTGATAAAGAAGACGATTGTTACTTCTGTGGAAAGTTGGGAGACTGGAAATTAAACTGTCATGCTTAATTGGAAGATCGGAAGATGATGATCAATAAGGGTCAAGGTTAAGGTATCGGGTTGGAATTGGAGTAAAGATAGTTGCTCTGGTTCGAGGAACTCGTTACTTAATTTTTGGCCTATAAGGAAAATTTAGAACTTGATAATTGTTATAACGTGCTTGCAATTGGCAGGGACATTATTTCAGTTTCTTGTTTGGACAAGAAAGGCTTTTTCATTTTAATTAAATAACAATAGTTGTTTATTCTAATTTGATGATGAGCCTTATAATGTTGCACAACTAACTAACAATTTATATGTTCTAAAGTGACTCAAATAAAATATTACCTTTGGCACTGTTGTTGAGGCCATATTAATGAGAAACGCATTTTCAGAATACATAAGGATGCATTCATGGATAAGTTTGATTATGAATCATACAAAAGGATGCGAATCTTGGTTTATTTGGTAAAATGACTAAAGCTCCTTTTACCGGACATGGTGAAGGGATCATTGAATGGGTATGACTTATACATAGTGATGTATGTGGTCATATGTGTACGATGACAAAAGGTAGATTTTATTAACTTCATAAAATTTACTAATTATTTTAGTAGATACGGATATATGTATCTTTTGAAGAACTAATCCGAATCATTTGAAAAGTTCAAAGACTATAAAGATGAAGTAGAAAATATCAAAGAAAAGTTTTTTTGATAGGAGAGATCATACCTTGTTGGACATGGTGCGATCAATGTTGAGTCAATGAATCTTCCAATTAGTTTCTGGGGTTGCACCCTGGAAACGGCTCCACATACACTTAACTGTGTTCCTACTAAATTGGTTCAAAAGACTCCTTATGAGATATGGACTGAACAACGTCACAGCATGTCATTTATAAAATTTTGGGGATGTGAAGCGTTTGTGAAACGTCTAATCTCTGACAAGCTAGGACCAAAATCAGACAAATGTAATTTTGTGGAATACCCAACTGAAACAAGGGGTTATTCTTTCTATAATCCTTCCGAGAACAAAGTGTTTGTTGCTCGAACTGCTGAGAGACAGTGGGAGGATAATAGATCTCAATGAAGTTTGAGACCCACATGATAACGTTGAACCAGTGGAGGAACCTGAGTAGAATGTACAAGAAAAATAATACTGCTCAAGAAACACAGGTGTTCGTAGGTTTAGTAGGATTCGCCATGAGCCCGAGAGATAATATGGATTTCTCTTGACTCATGATGGTGATGTGATGCTTGTGGATGAAGATGAGCCTCTCACCTACCTAAATACTATAAACACTCCAGATTCTAAGAGATGGCTGGATGCCATTAAATCTGAGATGGAATCCATGTATACTAATCAAGTATGGACTTTGGTTGATCCACCTGAAGGGGTAAAACCTATAGGGTGCAAGTGGGTTTTCAAGAAGAAGACCGACATGGATGCTAATGTACAGACCTATAAGGCACGATTGGTGGCAAAAGGTTTCAAGAAAATTCATGGTATTGACTATGATGAGACCTTTTCACCAGTTGTTATGGTCATGTCCATCAGGATTTTGCTTGCTATAGCTGCTTACTATGACTATGAAATCTGGCAAATGGATGTCAAAACCGCTTTCTTAAATGAGAGCCTTGAAGAAGATATGGATGTGTACATGACACACCCTAGGGGTTTTGTTGATCTAAAGGATGCTGGAAATGTATGTAAGTTGCGTCGATCCATTTATGGATTAAAGCAGGCCTCGAGGAGATGGAACATTTGTTTTCATGAAACAGTCAAAAAGAGTTTGACTTTATTCAGAATGAAGATGAAACTTGTGTTTACAAGAAGTTTAGTGGGAGCCATGTGGCATTCCTAGTATTATATGTTGATGATATATTACTAATAGGGAATGACATTCCTTCTCTACAGACTGTGAAGACTTGGTTGAGAAATAATTTCTCAATGAAAGACTTAGGCGATGTGACATATATATTAGGGATCGAGATCTATAGAGATAGATCAAGGTGATTGATCGGCCTAATTTAGAGTACATACATTGACAAAGTTTTGCATCGATTTCAAATGCAAAGAGACTAAAATGGATATGTCCCAATGTCTCATGGGATAGTGATCTCAAAATAAAATTTGTCCTAAATCATTGGATGATAGGGACTGCATGAGTAAAATTCCATATGCGTCAGCAATTGGTTTTATAATGTATGCAATGATATGTACTTGTCCTGATGTCTCGTATGCTTTAACCATGATGAGTAGATACCGATCTAATCCAGGTGAAGGTCACTGGACGACAGTCAAGAATATTCTTAAGTACTTAAAGAGGACTAAAGATTCATTCTTGTTATATGGAGGAGATGTGAAGCTAGTTATAAGAGGTTTCAGTGATACTGGTTTCTAGACAGATAACGGTAATTTAATGTTTCTGTCTGTCTTTGTGTTTTATCTAATTTTATTGAGATGTTGTATGCTGGAATGGTTCACAGCAGAGACAATAGTTGATTCTACAATAGAGCCTGAGTATATTGATGCTTGCGAAGCAGCCAAGGAGGCTGTTTGGGCATGTACTTAGGAGATATCACCTAATTAATGAGATTAATGATCAAGGAGATATACATATATGTAAAGTGCATAATAATAATAATATTGCAGACCCACTGACTAAGGCTTTGTCGCAGCAGAAGCATGAAAGTCACACTAGTTTCATGAGTATTGGATACTTGGGTAATTGGCTCTAGTGCAAGTGGGAGATTGTTAGTAATTGTGCTCTAGAGACAATACTTTTTATATTTTAAGGAAAATATTTATTATTAAGGATTATGTTTTATTGATTATTATTTATTTATTATGTTTTGTTTACTGCGTAATAAATTGAAAGCATAATAAATGTCCTTGGAATTTTGATACGTATTATATATCTTTAAGTATGTGACTTAAAAATGAGATTATATGAATAGTATCTTATTCCTAAAATTCCCTAGTCGAGTATTATTATTTAAGGACAATAATAATGCACAAAGACTAGTATGTTTCTTGACCGATGACCACATCTCATTGGTCATAGGTATGGGGATACTAAAGTCAAGAACATAAGTGCATGTATCAATGCATGGCACTGGAATGACCCGCCGTGAGATTCTACATGTTAAGTAAGTGTCATAAGTAATTCTCACTGTGATAATGGTGTAATGATCCTTAGACCTGAAATCATTATATTTCTATACGAGAATTAATATACTTTGATTACATTAAAAGTTACCTTTGACCGGGTGATGATAAAAGTGGACATTGGGTATATTATGAATCGTATGAGAAATATGAATGATCTAGATGGGATTTAATCCTCCTAATTTTAGGAGTGATATTATTGGCCTCTTGTTTGAGTGAGACTATGAAATGCACGGCCGTGCTCAAATATTGATTTGATTTTAATAGTCTACTCATCGATCAAGAAAATAAAGATTAAATTATGAAGAGGATGACACGAGACATGCCTTGAGTTTAATCTATAATATCAAGATTAAAGGGATTATATTACATGGAACATTATTCACGAAAAGCTTAATCGAATCACCGATTTATTATTATTACTTGGGTAGCAATGATGTATTACTAGATGCCGCTCATTGTTTACAATTTTAATTAGATATTAAAATTGTTGCCAACGTAATAATAACCTACAGGGTCACACACAAAGAACGCTTGAAGGAGAAATAATTTAAATTATGAATTTAAATTAAATAAGTAATTTATTTTATTTATGATATTAATTAAGTATGACTTAATTAATTATATAAATAGAATAAATGAATTACTTAAACTAATTCCAAAATTAATAATTAATTAATTAAGTGAGACTTAATTAAATAATTTAGAATTTTGGATTAGTATTAATTATAATTGGATTATAATTAGAAAACTTATTCCTCTCTCTATATAATCTCTTTATGGGCTGATTTAATAAAAAAGAGATTTTACAAAAACCCTAGCCGCTCTGAAAGAGGAGGAAGATAGAGAGAGAAGAAATTTTCGGGTGCTAGTACACATCAATCCTTCATGAAAAGTGTTCGTGTGGATATTGTAGAGCGTAGATCGCGAGAGCGGGATACGTGGTGATTAAACAAGCTTTGGACCTCCATTAATCTTCCATTAATGAACTGTTAAAGCTTCTAAAGGTATTTATTCTTTATCTCCGAATTAAATCTTTTGTTTTCGCATGGATCCTGCGGAGGGTTTCGCTATTTTGATTTATTTTTCGCGTTTATTCCGCTGCGTTTGTGTCACGAAACCCTTCAAACAGAGTCATCCTTCTCTTGATTCACAATAGGAGGATTATACTGCACCACCGGCCATAGACCCTTAATCGTTAACCACAACTTCATCTTTTTCTGTCAACAAGAAAAGCTAGCTCCATCGCTGAACTTATCAGGCATACCAGACAGATCAATAGGATGTGGGAAATGTTACGTAGCCCAATCAATGGCAGTAGTAGTAAACCTAGACCCAAAACTAATAACACCAATAACAGGAGTTTCAGTTTCGTTAACCATCTTGTTAATTTCAATATATAACACAGATAATCTCTTCAAGATTGTTGGGTATAATTAAAACTAAACACAACAATGGGGCAGTTATATAAACTATTTAACAAGAACAGGAAGATTAAACCAATTAACAAAACAAAGCACGAAGGTAGAAACAATATATATCAATCAGTAACTGCAAAGACAAGAGAAAAGATAGAATGCTTAGTTCTAACATAAGCTTTATGCATACACTGATAGAAACAAAAGAAATACTGAGTCACCGAGCCTTGCAAGAAGTCTTGATTGTTCTTGAAGAGATTATTGCCCCACTACGCTCTGTTGGGTTGCAACAATATCACTTCCAAGATAAAACATCACAGAGTACTTCGTCCACAGATACGTAGCACTCAACAGTGAACTGCACCTCAGTTCGCCCAGAAAACCTATGTCAATCTGTATGAATTCTTATGTAGAAGAAATAGAGTATGGCTGCCTAGGGTTTTCTCAAAATTGTCACTTGTCTCTCATTCTCTTTATCTCCAACGTTTTTCTTTTTATATAATACAATAAAACGTAACAACAGATAAAACATTAATTAAAATAATTATTCTGACTTTAATAGAATATATTTCAGAATCAGTAAAGTTTGTAACTGCCATCAGAGTTTAGCTAAATTAGCCCATCAGAGTTTATAAACTCTGCCAGTTCCATCATAGTTTATTGTTAAACTCTGACTCAACCTTCCATTAGAGTTTACTGTTAAACTCTGATGAGCTAGTCCATCAGAGTTTAATAAACTCTAACCTAGCCTTCCATCAGAGTTTACCGTTAAACTCTAATGAGCTGGTCCATCAGAGTTTACTGATAAACTCTGACCCAACTCAGTCTATACTCTGATCAGAGTTTGCATAAATTCTGACCATCAGAGTTTGTTAAACTTTGATGAGCTAGTGCATCAGAGTTTAATAAACTCTGACCCAGCTCTCTCTTTGATAAACTCTGATAAGTTACACACTGACTCAATATTCATTTAAAATAATATTTAAAGTCATAATTAAATTAATTAATCATGTAATAAAACTCCTCGTTCAGGTCGCCTCGCCTCGCATACGCGAGACGCTAAGACATTCGTCCAAATCGCGTGCGTGCGAGGACACACAATTACACCATGCACACTCACATGCCTTAGTAGTTGACACTACTCTTACACATATATGCATATAAAGCACCTACACCCATATTACATTCTCTATGTGGGACAATCATATTTAACCCATTTCGAGCTAGTAACTTTTACTCAATTTATCTATAGATTATACTAAGAAAATGTTTTAGATCTAAACATGAACGTTTAAGCCCTCATAGCAATGAACAACTTCCATTAGTTAGTTTCCGGAAATTACATCAAGAACATATATAAAATATGTCTTAAACTTTCCATTTTCTAACATGATGTTACCCTACTTTCATCCCTCGGTGTATTGCAAGCAAGCTCCAATAACTTAAATGTTACCAGCAGGTTTTGAACACCATTCATCCATAGTATTCTTGGATTTGTGAAATAACCATCTTATTAGAGGCTCTTTGCCAGATTTCACAAGATATTCATCCTTGAGGTAATTATATCTTCGTAACCATGAAATTTTTGGAGTCTACCTGATTTCGGAGAATTTTAACATCTTGGTCACAATCTAATATTTTGAAAATAAGAATTATTTTCGGTACCAGTCAGTTTTGGATCGAATCGGTTTTCGAATCATTATTAAATTTATTTATATTGAACTGATATCGATTCGGAACAAACAGTTTCAAAATCAATTATATTTTAAGATTATTAAATTCAGATAAAAAAATGGAATTCCGGTTCCATACATTTGGGTTTGGCTCTCCACCCAATCTCCCATGTCTGCGTATATAAAAATATTTTCAACTACCATGTGTTCGATTTTTAATTTGTAGTGATCCAAGACCCCTCATTTAAAATATATACGTCTATCAGTGTCTCCAATTGTCTCCTAACAAACTCTTAAATATAATATAAAATATTAAATTCCTAGTAAGTTAATATATTTTTAAGATTGTCAACTCTAACAATACTCCTTATATCCTCTTTTTATTTATATTATATTTATATTTGGATTCCACTACAAAATTCAAATTCAAATATGTACAAGTTAAATAGGAGAGAAACAATATTTTATTAATAAAATATAAGTTAAGAGCCTCCTACAAGCTCTTAAGTTTACGGAGAGAGAATAGACTTCTAACTTTTTGAAGAGCCCCTAGGAGCCTCTTGGAACTCTAATTTATCCATGGCTCTTTATTTTTAATGTGAGGAAGCCATATAGAGAGCCTCTTCGAGATGCTCTAATTAAATTATACCAACTAAGCATTTTATGTCCAATTAAAAAAAAACTTTTAGAAAGTCAAGCATTTCAATGAGGATGTAGGTTGTGATCAAAGTTTTTTCCTTTTGCTTAGTATGTTTTGATCATAGTTGATGCTGATTGTAGGAATTTAGTGGTGTCTGTTTGCTTATAAAACCTTTGTTTGAATAAGCTTTAATTTTGTTACTTTGTTTTGGTATTCCTTAATCTTCTTCTTTTTTTCACAATAAATGCAGATATCTTCTATATTACATATGGCAGAGCAGGAATGAAATTATAATCACTATTGTGGTGTTACATATACTCTTAAATATATTGTGCAATGAGGATGTGTGAATTGAAAGTGTGTGAGCGCGCGGGCGCACATTCTAACTTTTGAACTGCTATGTGCTTAAAAGTTACAACTTACAACTTACATCTTAAGATGCTCTGCAAATTTATAGCCAGAAGGTAATTTTTTTACGTATCTCACTCTGATAGTTGCATCTGAAATGTGTACCTCTAAAATGCGAGAGCTATACTATCTATGAAGAGGATAAGACTGCTGAAGCAGCACACGGATCAGCTTAGGAATTTTCATTTGCGTGTCCGTGATTAGGTTAATTTCTACATTTTTTTGGCACACCAGTGACTTCTACAAACTAGTTCTCACAGCATATATGTTTTTAACTGGTGATTATGTTGCTAGGTGTAATGCAGGAAATGGAGGAAGCAATGCAAGTAACAGTCTGAATTACCATAGTCATATTTAGCATTTCTGTATATTCTTAATGAGTTCTGTAATATAGTTGATGTTATTTTACTTCTTGACAGAAGAAATAGAAATTTTAGCACCAGCATGATTTGTTCAATTGATCAAGGTTCTGATGATGGCATTAACTCAGGTTGAGGTTCTGATGATTGCATTAACTTTCAGGAGTATGGGTAGACAACACAATGAAATAAATGATGCATTTTTCTTGATGTCCACATTGGATATCGATTGTGGTACTGGTAGGTTATGTGGAGATCATAATAAAAAGACCCGATATATTTCTAACGGAATTCACTGATTGCTTCTCCCCTGGCTTATCCAGGTTTTGAACGGACAAGCCTGAATTATACTCCTAAAACTGATTGCTTCTCCCCTGGCATGCCCAGGTTTTGAACGGACAAGCCTGAATTATACTCCTGTTCGTGTTATGTGAGCAACTGACCCTCTGTTTTTACATGTTCATTATAGTGTTTTTGTTATTCCTTATTCTATTTACCATAGTCTTGAAAAGATCTTGTTCAAATGTAGCTCCTTCGTCAACAGAAAACAAAATCGAAACAATCGCAGCAAATAATCTGGACTATCGAGAGAAAAATGAAGTAAATAGATTTTTTTAAAAAAAATCTTTACATTTAAAAAGAATTGTTCAGGAATCAACCAACTAGCAAACAAACAAGCTTAGAGCAAGACTCCTTTTCTTCTAACTGAATTAATAATCTGAGAAATCAAATTGCATAACTTACAAACTTTCCAAAAACGAAATCAGTGGATGATATAAGTTACGGCCAAAGCAAGCAGCATCAGCACATATGCAATTCCTTGATCCAATGCAGCTCCTACATTCATAGAATAAAGAAAAAACAACAATCATTGGCCATAAAAATTTATTAATTATTCTAGTCTAAAATGGGTCTGAAAAAATACGATTCACGCCTAATTTAAAACTATATACGACAATATTTGATACGACTCATGCCCAATTTTAAACTACTAAAAACTAAATCTGAAAATAACACAATTAACTCGTGTATTCGAGTTGGAACAACCTAAATATTTGAAACAATTCTTTTAAAATTTTATTTAATTTAACCGAATTTCACTGAATTTCTAAAATAAACAAAAATATAAGACATCTCGAAACGTGAAATTGTCACCCCGAATCCCAACCCCACGTTCTTGAATCTTGATTTTGCCAAAATTTGCACAACCATAAACAAAAATTCCAGGAAATAAAACCTCATTATGCAAGATCTATATAATGTGTGTCAGGGAGAGAGAACAGACCATCATTTGAAGGAGCAGGAGCTGGAGCAGGGGCTTGGGCATTGATGGCAGGAAGTACAAGAGCCAAAAAGAGTGCAAAAATAGCCATCACAAATGACACTCTAAACATCTCCATTATCTGCAAACTGCCCAAACACCCACAAGAGAATTGAACCTAGGAATTAATGTCTCCTTTTACAATTATTTCTTGTGTACGTATAAATTATAATGCAAGTATATATACACCCCTAGGATTCTGTTTTGTGAAAGATGTAGCATATAGAATGTAACGGCCACCCTGGATTGACAATTTGTGTCAGATTCTAAATGATCCTAGCCGTTGATAGTTGACACGTGTAGGGATGGTAATTGCGGAACGTTCTATGTAACAGGCAATGTCGAGCTGGGGTTGGGTGGACGTGGGGTTTACTACTTGGCACCAACTTTGCACATGCATTTTTATTGGATGGGATGATACTAATTTATTTATTTTTTACAGACGGATGATCCTATTTTTAAATGTATTTCTTTGTCATTTCAAATTTTAAATTTAGTCTTAAATTATTACTCTATCCATCTCATCATTTCTTGATCGTTTTTTAGGCCGTTTGGGTTTGATTTAAGTAAGAAGTTGAAATGGATTGAAAATAACAAAATCAATTTAAAATCAAAATATTTGCATATCAAATTTTTTCGTATAAATTTACCTATGCAAATACTAAAGCAAAATTTTTTAGTATTAGCATATCTTTTATTATTTATAGTTTATGATTAATGATTTGTTCATATAATTATCCTTATTTAAATTTCATTCGTTTTAAATATTTACTTTTTATTTCTAATATATTATATTAATAATTTTTAAATTTATTTTTAATAAAATTAAATTTAACTATCAATCATATTTCTAATAATCTATAATAAATAAACAAATTTTATATAATATCCTTATAATTTGTTTTATATAAACGTACCATGCAAATAACTAGAATCGCATTATCACATTAACTTATTTATATAGTAGAATCTTGATAAATGAATATTCGATAAATAAATAACATTGTCAAATAAATAATTTTTTTCGATCCTCACATAATAGAGAGAGTGTATTTTTGATCTCAAAAAATGAATAATCCCGATTAACAAATAAATTTTATATAATATGCTTATAATTTGATTTATATAAACGTACCATGCAAGTAATTAGAATCGCACTCTCACATTAACTTATTTTTATAGTAGAATCTTGATAAATGAATATTCGATAAATAAATAACATTGTCAAATAAATAATTTTTTCTGATCCCCACATAATAGAGAGAGTGTATTTTTGACCTCGAAAAATGAATAATCTCGATTAATGAATATCATTTTCGGGTCCCAAACGTATTTTTTAGGGGTGGCTTAATTCGTTGTGTTCTGAAATGGGGTAAAAGATGAAAAACAAAAAAAAAATAAGGGAATGAACAATCGAATTAAATTAAATTATATTTACCAATATTTATAAAATTACATGTAATTTTTTACTAAAAAATATACGATGCAAAATATTTTGTAATGAGATATAATAGTACAATCACTTTTTTTTATTTCATCGGTTATTATACAAGTATAATATAAAATTTATTATTTTTGAGCTTCGCCAATTTGTTTAAAATGATTTATAGATTAAAATCAATATATATAATTTACTAATCATTATTATAATTTTAAAATCATTAAAAAATTGATGGTAATATATATATATATATATATATATATATATATATATATATATATATATATATATATATATATATATATATATATATATATATAATCAATATTAGCACTAATACTGATTTCATCGATTTTAAGATATCAAAATGATTTATATATGTATAAAATGTATTAACATATTTGTTTCACCTATATATATTTATCTTTTATATATTAATCATACAAACGTGGTTTCATTACTTCATTAGTATGTTAAAAAATATAAATAATCAACTATTAAAAAAATTATTTGTTTAAAATTTTTGATGTACAATTATATTCACATTCAATAAATTTTAATATAATAATTAAAATTATAATAAAACTGAATTTAAAAAATAAAATCTAACAAAAAAATTATTGAATAATTTTTTGTCTAAATTTTATTGAATAATTTTAACTAAGCTCGTGTGTAGTGGGGGTTATTGTCTAGTAATGCAATGGAAACTGTATGACTTATCAATATAAATTTGGTTTCAAATGTTATAAATTTTGATTTCGTCATGAGTCATTCATTATATAAGTTAATGAATTATATCAATAATTATTATACGAACAATTTAAAGGCTGATATTATTTTTTACATAAAGACTAAAAGTTTTCTTATAGAATTTTGTCACACGGTGTATCAAAATTTGGCGTAATTAAGTTAATTGTAGAATGTTTGTTAATCTTTTCTGATACACATAAATATTTGTAATTTATATATAATTAACTCCACTTTTTATTTGGGAGAAGGATGTAGTATAATCCTAGCGCTTGTTCATATTATTCAGCCTTTTGTTACTCCTTGTTTTATTCCCTAGTTTGTTGCAATATTACTGATAAGACATAAATTGTTTGTATTTAAACAAATTTAACTGCAGGTTAATGATTGTGTTTAAGTTTATACAATGATATATATATATATATATACATACATATATATATGTATATATACATATATATGTATATATATATCAAGCACCCTTGATCAGTGGCCATTCAATTTAACCATTGTTATTATCGAACCTGGTTTTCCATTGTATGAGGAATATGAAATTGTACGAAACTAATTTTCATAGCCTTCATATGGTCATAATTGTTAGTATCATGAAAATAGTCTTGCGCGGTGGTGGTTTTCAAAGTTTTTATAACATGTTTATTGCGTGGGCAAAAACTCAACGCCCGATTGTTATATTGTATCTGCTAGTAGAGTTCTCATTAAGGGTTCTTTATCGCTTTGACCGAGTAGGGAGTCAGATGAATATTGACTCTTTTGAGCGCTTTTTTCGAATTACCACAAATTGGAATGTTACTGATGTCGTGTTATACACGCGTTTTCAGATCCTTTATGGGGCTGGAAATATCGAAACACATTTTGGTATGTTGAGTCATTTGGCAGGAAGGGGTCGTATCATATCTGTGGTTACTAATTTTATTTGCAAGTTATTGCAAAAAAGAAATCATAAGGTTTCCATATTACCAGCTCTTGTTGTTGTATTTAGCAATCCATATTATGACAGACATATAGTTCTTGCACTTAAGCATCTTCAATCTATAAAGTTGACTGTTGTCCCCTCCGAGACTATCATTCCATTTGATGACGATGTCGTTTGTCTTCGTCATAATGTTTATATGAAAGTAGTGTCCCCACCATCACTATTGATGAATGAAGAGTGTTGTTCTGCAATATTGGTTTAATGGTTAATATGTTTTCGAATGATTCGATGTAGTCGTGATGGGAGTTACCCAGAAAATAAAGCGTTGCTGCTAGTTTTTCATGCAATTTGTGAGTTGTGTCCGATTGTCTTTTGTTTCTATTTCTTATGCATATTAGGGAACAGTTATTCCTCACCATGGTTCTTAGGTATGTTCCTGAGTTATGTAGTGATGTATTTTCCATTGAAGTTATGAAAAGTTGTGGGTTTGCTCTCTAATATTTGTGCCATATCTCTATATAGATGTTAAATTTTGTTTTTATTAGAAATTGAATTTGTAGGCCTGTGTAATATCTCTTGTCCATTTTATGTATTAATGTGTGAACTTGGGTTGTTGTGATGATACGAGATAGAGCATCAATCGTAGCATATTTTAGGCTATTCGTAAGATATATTTGTGGAGCACGATGAAAGTATGAATAGTGACTGTTGTATCTACATATGGTACTGATCATAGTGAGTTATGTATATGTCATATAGATTAGAAAATGTATTTCTTTGTGGCAACAAAATTAAGAACTGATGCCTTCCAAATTGTTTATAAACAAGACTCTAATACGAGCTCATAGATTATCTTGGATAGGAGATCTATCATGAGTGCCACCCTGAATTCATCTTTGTAGGATATTCTTATTTTGTTTGTAACAGCTAACAATTCTATTGAGCTCGATTGTTATTTTTGAAATTTGAAAGTGAAACCCCAAAATTATCTGAACGTGTAAAAATGTGAAATTCTAGATGCCAGAAGCTAAAGTGTTTTCAACATGACTGATCCATCCGTTGCATATGGTTTCACAAGTCTAAAATATTTAAACTTTTAAATAAAAATATTTATTGATGATTTAGTCTAATATATGAGCTTCAAGGTTGGAGATTAGAATGATTCTATTGAATTAGCCTTATAAAATCAATTTGCACTGGTACTTACTGGTATTTAAGAAGAACGCTCACAAGAGGAGCCGATAATAAGCAAAAGTAAGAATTGATGACTTACAAAGTGTTTATAGATGAGACTCTAATATGAACGTATAGATTATCCCGGATAGCAGAACTAATACAAATTTGGAGCTTATGTTTTCCGTTTGACTTACCTTATAAGTAATTTATAAGTTGGAAAATATATGAAATTTTATGCATTTTCTGGGCTTATAAATTCCTTATAAGAAACGTCAAACGGTACCCGATGAATAACAAAATCAATTTAAAATCAAGAAAAACTTTAAAAAAGTCAAATTAGAATTATAAGTAAAGAATCAGTTCCAAGATAAAATCAAATCGAACCAAGTTAAGCTATTGTTAATATGTATTATACATTTTTGATATTCAATAAATATATGAATAATGATGACCAGCTTGCTCATTATACAGTAGAATAATATAATCAACTAGTTGTGCATGTCATAAATAATGAAACGTTTATTTTGTTTCCTATCAGAATGGTCATTGCTGATAGTATTAATTTAGTCTGGATTTTGAAGAATGTTTTTATTAGTTTGTTAAATGATAAACATTTTTATTTAAAATTAACTCTTACATCCTTGCAAAATATGAATAATTTAAAAGTTTGATGTATATTTTATATTTTATTTAATATACTGTTCTTCAAAATTTATGAGGTATAGTGTGATAATTTGAAAATATATATTTAATGGACATGTTAATTCTTAAAAAATCTGACTACTAGAAAAACTCCATTCATTTGGTGTGTGTGAACTCTTCGAGCTAAAATACTTGTTCCAAATTCGTCATAAAGGAATTATATATAATTGTTTTGACAACACAATTTGAAAAACCTAATTTTTAAAGATGGAGAATCAACAGATATTTTTTTTAAAATATTGTTGTTACTTCCGGTGAAATCATTGTTACGATGCAAGTCAGTATGCATGGCATGACTGTCCATAATCACAAATCCTAATTTTGTTACGTCTCACCTCCAGCGTGCCATCGTAAATCCATGACCACTTATTATTGAAAAACCGGCTTCCTACAACAATGAGGGACTGACATTCATTCACTCTATTCGGGGCGAAAATTTGTTCAGCGATTGCTTAGAGTACCATAATTGTCTTGTTATCCCACGTCTTTTATACTCTAGTTGTAGGAAATTTATTTCTTGTTGTAATGGCATTATATGTCTACATGACTTGCGGGGTGAAATTATCTACCTTTGGAATCCGTCAATCAAGCAGTACAAGAAACTGCCTACTCCTCCACTAAGTTCAATATGAATGATTGCTATGATTCTATCTCTAATGACTACAAGGTCCTCAAGTTTGTGAGGGAGATTTATGTGTATTCCACAAATGCTGATTGTTGGAGACTATTTCAGGGTCATGTTCCGGAAAACATTAGGGTTTGCGGCGAGATGATACTTTTGTAAATGGAGTATTGTATTTCTGTTATATGAATGAAATAATTTCATTTGATTTGCATAACGAAGTTTTTAGTATGATTCCGTACCCTAGCATCAGACGGGAAAAGAGGTCAGATGTCCTAGATTTCGAAGGTTCGGTTGTTATGGTCTTTGAAACCATTGATGGAGCAGGATATGATTTATGGACGTTGGATGAGGTTTGTGGTTAGTTGTTTTGGACCTAAATATTTAGTATCGATGCCGATTTAATGCAGGGTGTTTCGCTATATCGTTATTTGGGTGCAGGACAGTTCTATGGACATAAAACATTATATATGGATTTTTCATCTGTCATAACATCTTGAATGACAATGAGCAGGAAGAGATCATATATTATGAAATTCCTGAAAAAGTCTTTACAACTTTAAAATACGGCGCTTGTTTTTATTGACGGGTTTTGTAAGAGTGGATTAAAATGCCAATTAAATCATTCTGGTGGAAGAAACAATATATATAGTGGAAACTTAGAAACACATTTACATCTACTTCTGTGTAGATTTTGATTCTAATAGTTGTAAGGTAGTTGCTTCCTATTTAATAGTTCCAAAATTATGGTTTTATTTCAAACTTGTTTCGTTATTTCATACTTGCGCCGGCGTTTACCATGGACATGATAACTGGTACACCAGAGGTGCGTCCTTCCCGGTCCTCTCGTACTAGGAAAGGTCCTCTCAATGCTCTAACGCCCACACCGGACATGGACCGAACTGTCTCATGACGTTCTGAACCCAGCTCACGTATCGCTTTAATGGACGAACAGTCCAACCCTTGGAACAGTCCAACCCTTGGAACATACTACAACCCCGGGTGGTGAAGAGCCGACATCGAGGTGCCAAACCTTCCCGTCGATGTGAGCTCTGGGGGAAGCCTGTTATTCCTAGAGTAACTTTTATCCGTATTTTTTGCACTAAGGTGTTATACTAGTCCCATTACCTACCTGTATTCAACAAAATTAAAGAGGTCAATTGTTCTGGATTTCGAAGGCTTAGTTGCTATGGTCTTTAAATCCATCCATGAAAGACGAGGAACTGATCTCTGGACCTTAGAGGAGGTTTCTGGCAAGCTCTGTTGGACTATATGGGTGCAGGGGACATTTTATGAACATAAAGACACACATTTTACTCGATGGTTGTTACAACTCGCATAATACATTTGTCACCATAGTGCTCTGACATAAATACTTATCAGACATTTTATTAGTGTTACATATTTCTAGCCTTAAAATAAGTGTCGCATATCAAGCGTTCACCACAAATATTTATGATAAATGAAGAGTTCGATTAATAGAGCTCTTGAGTCCCCATATAGGCCCATCCTTATTGTATATCCACAGTTTGTACGCACAATGTGCCAATGCCTCCGGAGCAGGGCAAAATTATTGTTGAAAAGATTGACAACCATTTTACTGATGAGTTGTAGTTGATTGGTGTGTATTAATGCATCTAATTTCTTTGGCGTCGCTTCCTCTCTGAATTTTAACTTTCGAGTTGCAATGAAATGAGAAAGTGCAAAAATATGATAGCGTAGATTGATATTGGTGCCATCTGTTATTTGATGCCCATACACTCATTAGCACACCTCCACAACCATGGCTATGATTTTTTTGATTTTCCGAAATGAATGGTGTTTCCTTCAAGAAAAGTTTGGGTATGACTTTAAGTGAGCTGCTGTTTTATCCAAGGGTGTCCTTGTACATAATACATAAATAAATTGAACCCCAGATGAAAATGACAGTATGGCTTATGTGGAACTACCTTTCCATCTTAATTATCTCGGCATATTTGATGTCTTATATAATTTCTATTATAAGGGTCATACATTCTGCTCTACTGAGGAAGAGATTTAAGCCCTTGGGAAATCCACAAAGGTCTTCGACAAAATTCAGAAAGGCACAGGAACTGATAAACTACATCATCGAGAATGTAGTATAATCTATCTTTGCGTGGGTACTGGCTAGCATGGCTCCAAATACAGAACATAACCAAGAGAAATAAAGAATATCAGATTTATCTAGGAAAAACATTATGCCAAACCAACATGGTTCCACAAACAAAACCTGCACGTATGCAACCATTATAATAGACCAGTCCCATTGACCATTGGGGTCTTATACATCTGCAACTGTTAACTACGAACTTGCATGCTACCGTACAAAAAGAGGATAAAGCTTTTCCCACAAAATGTTCTACTGATCTGATATTCATGAATATTTCCTTACTACATACCTTACTACGTGATTCATTGGGCATTGCATGACACTCTTGTGTAACGGATCTTCACACCATATTTAAAAGAATGAAAGGAAGGTGACTACAAGTACAATACAACCCCATATTGGAACTCTTTTCAGTGCCGCATAAGAAGCTGGAGGTTTAGATGTTATGTTACTTGTGGCAGTAATGTTGCTCCTATGGAATTTGTGCAATCATGTCCAAAAAGATTAGACTAGCTAATTTTGTTTTAAAAAGAAAAAAATAGAAAAATGCGTAGATGCTGTACCTGGCTGCCATATACAAGCACTTGTCATAGCCTACAAATAAACAATAAATCTGTAAGAAGCCTGGGGTTTTGTAAAAAAGCTAATAAAAACATTAAAACAAACAAATTGAAGACAAAAGATAAGAACTCTTCAGTTCAACTTTCAACTGTGTAATTAATATAAAACATTTGCACAAAGCATAAGTTTCATTGTTTTAAACAGGTTCTTGTTATATAGCTGGTTTTCACACAAGTAATGAAGAAAAATACCCAAACTGTCAATTAAACAGGAAATGAGCAACTGTAAGACGACAAAAGATAGAACTAAGGCATCTATTGCTGTAAAAAGGGAGGGACTTGATGTACTAACTTGGGTCCTTATTTGTTTTAACTCCTGATCCTCCGAATCCACATGCGATATCAGTAGCCCCATTTTGCTGGTAGTAAGTGTTAAATGCATAAGATGCATGTGATATCAAACTATCTGGTTCAAAACAAGGCTGGCTAGGCTGAACTGCAGAACAGTCCACATTCCCAGAGCCACAAACCCAATCCAAGGAATTTTGTAAGTCAGCTTCAGCAGCTTCAGATGAAGCAATGCACCACCATGTTCCGTTGGAGCTGGTGACATTTGTCTCTGTTGTTATGTCCACAGGAGCTCTACCACTAAAATCTAAGTTATATATACTTGTCTGGGTGGGATCAAATATTCCCCAGTTCCTCTCAGAATCTAGCCCAGGCTTCCTGTTTTCATTGAACAAAGAGAAAATGTAAACATCCAACTCATTGTCAGGCTTTGCCGGAGTTCCAGTATCATTGATGACATGGCGAATCAAATTGGTATTATAGGTCTGTGCATTGTCCAGAGTTGCATCTGCCTCCTCCGCTGACCCTTTTGAAGGCCAGCCTGTCTCAGTGATCATAACTTCTATTTTGCTGAAATTTTGAGCCATTAGTGCGAAGTAAATAGCATCAACCTGGGAATCAAACATATTCGTATAAAGCAGACCAGTATTTTGGTCGATCACTTCTGAGGATGACTCAAACAGAGCATAGTCTAGAGATACATTGGTTGGGGAATCTCTGTAAGCATAGTAAGGATACATGTTTACCATGAAAGGTGACTGACTTTTAGCAAGAAACTCCAATAGAGGTTTGAGAAAGTATGCATGACTGCTATCAAAAGCCCCTGCTGAAGGAGGATATGAACAGGACAAAATACCAAGAGAATTAGTAGTCGAAATTTTGATCTTCTTTTTTAGACCAGCCTTTTTAAGAGCTGTGAAGACATTCCACATAGCAGGCACAACCAAGGCGGAGATGTTACTCGGAGCTTCAGTTACTTCAGCACCAATAGTTATGTATGTTATCTTTGTGGCTGGATAGTATGGTAGGATGCTGTTCTTCAACCACGTATCCGCATTAGACTGAAATTGCGCAAATGGCAACAAATCGGAATTTGGAATCCCTATCATTAGCTCAATGCCAGAGTTCGCAAAGGCTTTCAGAACATGGATGTTGGAGTCATATATCCTTACATACTTTATATTTTGTAGTTTAACCAGCTCCACAACTTTATCAGGGGTGGGAAGGTCATCTGCATTTCTTCCATAGCAAACCCCAATCGAGCTTCCACTGCAGGAGCCTGTCACAGATGTCAATTTAAACTCAATTTCATGTGCTGAATTTTATATGACAAAAAGAGGATGAACACTTGTGATTGAATATCAGAACCACAATGAGGAGAACCAAACAACAGAACAGGTATCACTCTAGGAGTGATAACAGAAACATTACGTAGGTCAATATGTTCTGCATTTACTTGCTAAAGCAAAGTAGCTGGAGCCAAAAAACTGTTAGCACATGACTGCCTTCTTTTGGTTATATGAAGACAACACTTCTAAGCTAAATGAACTAACAAAACTCAATTTTCAACTGTTACAGTTGTCACTACTGATAATTCTAGTACAATAGGGAAACTGATTCAAAATAAAGTTTGTTATCAAGATCTCTTTTGAACACTCCATCCGATTTTCTCGATGAACTTGATGTAACCTTCATGAAAAACTTTATAGGGAGACCTTGCGAATAATATATCAATTCCTTGATAGATTGCAATTCGACGTTCTTCATCCACCTTAACTTTATATGATTTAAAATCCAGTACCTACAAAACCTCTATCGCTATTTGCAACAACCCAGGAAAATTCACTGGTCAAAACAAGTTCCAAGTTCTCTAGGTGGCAAGTTATAAATATGAAAATATCAAACTTGGATAATTAATACAGTAAACCTGACCATTTAAGCATTTTTCAAACATGAAACTGTATCAATCATATCATACATACAGTAGAAGATGATATCACAAAGTTGATGAATGCTTCTGATCATGTTCTAAACATTGGCCAAGACAAAGATGTTATTTTTTTCAAAAAATTGGTAAGAAGTCTAGGATAAAACCATGAATTTGCAGAGAAAATCAATAATAAAACAATGACTTGAATTAACAGTAAACTATTTTGTCATATATAAATATTGTTAAATATAAATTTGAAATATGTTCCACATAATTTTAGAGTATCCTAATAATCTCTAGAACGTACGCCTAACTGGCGAATACTTATTTAAAAATCTTGCTACCAGTACAGTAAGGTCCTACCAATTGGCTAGGGGTTCCTCTGTGCCAACTGCCCGGTAATTGAAAATAAAAAGTTGAAAGACCAGTTCTTACAAATGTGATCATTTTAACTTGTTAAAAGTAACCAACAAAAACAGAGCTTTCACTCTTTTAACCTTTCACAGTTTCAGTCAAAGGTGAATTCAGGCACATGAAGTTTCAGTTACTAGACAAACAGAATATTATCTCACAAACCAACAAGTGAAATACAACACCAAAATGATAGTCAGGTTCTTTTAGGCAAGATTAACTACAGGAAAATCTTGTTTTAACAACCTGAAAATAAAAAATTCATATTCCTCTTTTTCTTTTGCAAAAAAAAAAATCATATTCATTTCACAGATATCAAAGTTTTTTTTTTGCTAACTGTATCAAAGTTCCAAAGGCAAAGTTTTCAGGGAAACTAAATTTTATTTTCTCTAGTCGGTGTAGTATGGCGGATCTAGAAAGAAAGTTTAAGGGGATACCAGACTATTTTTAATATACACCCTTCAAATTTAATCTTTCGAGGGACGCTTCTATATTTTTGTAAAAATTTTAATGGTAAAATTTTGTTAAAATTAATTTTAGTGCCTCATGTGCCCCTTCCTATCCGTCCCCCGGGTATGGTAGCGATAAGGCCTACCTACATGCATGGTAATATTGTTAGATACCGAATCTATAATCGATGCTAGACTACGAGCGGGATACATCAAGTATGCTTAGTTTGATGTGATTCAAATATCCAAACAATGAATAATCATGCAAAGCTCCAAGATCATGACATCTTAATACAAGCAACACAAGATAAAACATAGAAGACCTGTGATTCTTTACAAATATACAGCTTAAAATCTTTTGAAAAAACAGAATAATTGCTACACAAAGTTTTAGTTCAAGAAAGAGAGGATACCCCTACCCATACCCATCCCCATGTAAGAAAGAGAGGATCTAAATAGTTGGAAACATACCCAAAAATATTAGAAGCAGACAGGTTTCAAAAATGAGGCTCAACTCTCTTCCCATTTGCTCTTCAAAGCTCCACTGCTATGTCTCAACTCCTTAATGGTTGGCTGGTTGCAGTACTGCACTGTTTTTTATATTTCTAGAGTATATTCTTACTAAAACTTCATAAAAACAGTAGGTTAAATATTCATAGAGAGATAGTGTGTAAGAGAGTACGGAAGGACAAGGCTTGCCTATGATCAATAGTAAAAAGTGGAGTATTTCGGACTTGAAAATATATTGGGAGTGTTTGGGTAGCTTAAATTTAAAATAAGTAATTTATTTTAAATTTATTTTCATATTTTAAAAAAAAATTAGATAAATATTCATTTTAGAATTTTAAAACCAAATATGATTTTTAAAAATGAAAATAAGTTACTTATTTTCAGAAAAAGTACATACATACTAACTTTTTTTGAAAATAAAGGGGGTGTTTAGGAGAACTTTTTTCCAGAATAAGTCAACTTATTTTAAGACAAAGTTAGAGATTCCTAATTTTTTTCTGAAAAAAATTAACTTTTTTTTACAACTTATAGAATCTCAAATATATATTAAATACTTATAAAAAAACATTTATCAAAATATGAAATTTTTACCCGAAAATAAGTCCAAAAGAACTTATTTTAAGGCAGGCCAAACAGGCCAAAACACTTATTTTCAGAAAATAATGGGGGCCAAACACCCCATTATCAAACGGGTTTTGAGGTTTTTGTCTCGATTCCGTGCTTCGGGGAGTGGCATGTCTGTTGTTTTCTCCCAACATTTATTCATCTTTTTAGATACGCTCGAATCTACTCTGGGCTGTTTGGGGGAACTTTTTTCTAGAATAAGTCAACTTATTTTAAGACAAAGTTAGAGATTCCTAACTTTTTTCTGAAAAAAGTTAACTTTTTTTTGCAATTTATAGAATCTCAAATATACATTAAATACTTGTATAAAAAACATTTATCAAAATATGAATTTTTTACCCGAAAATAAGTTTAAAATGACTTATTTTAAGACATGCCAAACAGGTAAGTCTAGCTGTTGTCAACAACTTTTACTGTACCATGCTGGCTACTGCTGTACTACCGATTGGAAATTTAAAACTGTTGTTTCATCTACAGTTACTCGTAAATTTTGAAAATGGCTTCTGGTTGGTTGGCTGAACATTTCAAGACTTAAATTTAAAAGTGAATCTCAAAGAGTTGTCCGGGAACTAAATGCATGCCACTAAAATTTGATAGTTTTATTTCACGGCGTTTTTAGTGTGTGTGGTGGGCCTACATTAAGTACTAATTTTATTGAGTATAACTTATTTTAATTGATGAAATTTTTGTATATATACAAGGGTCTATCATTATTAGTGAATAAAATTTTGACAAGTAAACTTCTAATGTGTGCCTTGTGCACACACTAGAAAAACCGTTACAATTATTATCCCATATTTAATGGGCTACTGAGAAGGATACTTGACATGAAAATGGTTTTAGCATGTCTAAGAGAAGGTTTCTCAATGAATCGGATTTGGATCGGATCACCTTAAATTCATAATCAAATTTATTTAATTTTTCGTATCGGATCAAGTGTCGGATATTTTAAAAGTCAATCCATATCCGCTCCATTCAGATCACGGGTAATCGGATCGATTATCCAATCCAATTATATTTTTTACTAATTATTTATAATTAAATTATTTATCCATGCTATACATAGTATATTATAATTTATATATTAATAAATATTTTTACTATAATATAACACAATAAATATAAAAATATTTATATTTAACTATTTTATGTTTAAATCTTTCACATAATAAATTTAAATTTTTTAATTATTTCCTAAATTTATTTTAAATATCTTAATTTCTCCTTTATTATTATGTATAATATTTTATATGTGTTGATTTTTATTTAATATTTACCCATATAATAATATTTTATGTGTTTTAATTCATATTTAAATTTTGTTTTTAATTATTTGTATCTTAAATTTTATTCAAAATTATTTTTTTTAAACTACTTATAATATTCTGTATATATTTTATTTTTTAATAATTTCCTCATATTATAATATTTTTATATATTTTTTTATTATTTAATTATATGATATGTCAATTTTTATATAAAATTTATTATATTTAATATGGGGCATATCAAATTAAGGTTATGGATGTTATCCAAATTTATACTCCCTCCGTCCCACCCAATTGTTAATATTTCGGAAAGAAGGTCCGACACGCATTTTAAGGTGCATATAAAGTATAGTTTCATAACTTATTTTTAAATTTTTTTATGAATAAAAATGTAATGTTTAAATTTTTATTAATGAAGTATATGTTATGATATAATTTATATTAATGAAGTTACTTTAATATTTCAAAATTTAATACGAAGTTTACCATAAATATTATATATTACATTAATGATAATTATTAAAATGAGTCAAATTAGAGTATGTATCTTGCCTGAATTTAATGGATATAAAACCTAAAATGAATTATCCAACAATTTATATATATATATATATATATATAAGTAGGGATCTAGAGAAAATTTTTAGATAGGAAATTTAGAGACCATCATCTACACCGTTAATTATATAATTAACAAAATTGTAATAGTTTCCAAATATATGTAAATAAATGTCAAACAACTGAAACTAATATTCTAATTTAATAGTCTAATTTAATATGAACCATCAGATCAATTAGAAATCAACGGTTGATAAAAGTACCTTAGTTTTCTCTAAAATATTAGTTTTTTTTAGCATTCCCCTATATATATATATATATATATATATATATATATATATATATATATATATATATATATATATATATATATATATATGTCGGGTTTAGGAAGAACGAGACAATCAAGAGAACCGGGAGAATCCATCTAGACCATTGATTAATTATAAAATTAATCTATTTAATTAAATTAATGATAATTGCAAATTTGTAAAAATGCTAATCCATATACAAGGTCAAATTCATATATTACCTTCGTCTCACCCAATTGTTTACGTTTCGGAGAGAAGGTCCGACACGCATTTTAAGGTGCATATAAAGTATAGTTCCATAATTTTTTTCTGAATAAAAATTTAATATTTAAATTTTTATTCAGAAAAAAAAAATTAAAAATAAGTTATAAAACTATACTTTATATGTACCTTAAAATTCGTGTCGGACTTTCTCTCCGAAACGTAAACAATTGGGTGGGTGAGTGGGAGGAAGGGGGTAACAAATTAGTCATCAATCTAGAAAACATGGAAAGTATTATAATTGATTTTTGGTACAGTCTATCACACTCTTTTTTATTTTTAGTAACTACAATAATATATTTTATATTAACGTTTATCATAAATCCTTTATTTCTCATTACAAATCGCCATTGGAGATCAAAGTAACTCGTAAATATGAAATTTTAATTTTCATATATGTTATTCATATGTTCTAATACATGTTCTACAGATTCAGTATGCACGGAAATTCTTCAGAATTATATTCAGAGACTAGATTCTTGATGCGGTTCAAGCCAAATTTGTTGATTAATGTCATAGCTACACTATTAGTGAACAAAATGATTTGGTATAGATATAGTAACAAGGAGACATTCTTCACAGATAATTTCAGAGATCGGGTTCTTAACACGATTCAAGCTAAGTATTTTCCGGGTTCATATTTATATATGATATGAAATCTTTGGGTTCTTAAGAGTATTTTTGGGAATGTATATATGATTGTAATCTAGACTTTTGTTTTGTTCTCTTTAGTGGATAAGTCCAAAGATTGGGAGGCTGGGGCAAACTATTATTCTTTAAGCGCTAGAAAATGTGTAGAATCAAAATAAACATAAACAAGAGAACAAATGGCTACAACAGATTTAAAAATATCTCAGAAGATGAATAGAATTCAAAAAAAATGATTGGTATAAAACTAGAACACAAGTATATAAAAGAAACATTGTTCGTATTAACTTTGACAAATTTAATACAAAACTCTCTCAAGAGCTGTTAGGTTATGAGAATAATATGTATTCAACGATACATCAATGTATACATAATCTTGTGTTTATATATAGTACACAGCTACCTATCTAAATAATGTAAAAATAATGACTAATTAATACAGAGATACGATTTCCATCATTATCTTTGGAATAGATAGCTCCAAGAAGGTAATTGTCATTCACACAAACACTTTCATTTCTGTCTCCAATCAAGTCCTGATTTGTCGAATACCAATTATCAAACTCTGACCAGTGTAAATTCTGTCGGTGACTAAACTCTGATGACGTCACTTAGACTTTGATCAGCTTCTGTAGACTCTGATTGACATTCTCTGACAACATCATTTCTTCATATTTAACAATCTCTCCCAATTTATGCTTTGTTCAATAAAACATAAATTTCAATGATGATGCCAGAAACCTCATAGACAAATGCATCAGTGTTTGAATTTCCTTGCCTTATACTCTCTTGTAGAAAAAGTCTCCAGCTAGAAAATAATCAAGTAATTTCTTTTCAGTTACCTTCAACAATTCCATTAACTCCCCCTTCACCTCTTTCATTTGATCACTTGAATCATCAATTTGAAAAATTGCAGCTTTCAAGTTATAGATTGATGTTCTCTGCATACTTTCATCTAAAGAAATACTGCAGATTCTTTGTCCATCAGGATTGAGCATCAATATTGAAGTTTCCAATACCATTTTTATCTTAGCATATCCCTTGCTCATCTCCTTCTCAATATCATCCTCCAGCATATACCTAGGTCTGTACTCCTCAGAGTTTAACTTCATCAGCTTTTCATTCTTTCTTGCCCCTGCTATTGCCCCTTCTAGAGATTTCGCCCAATTTGTAGTAGTGTCATCTTCTCTATTTAGCAAATAAAGAACATATTCTAGTTTTTTTAATGACTTGTAAGTTAAATCTTCTTCAGATAGCTTCATTACTCTTCCATTCTCTAGAAAGTATAATAGCTTTTCTTTAGGTACATCACCATAAAGCACATCTTTCACCAGGTGAACAACAATAAGCTTGTCCAAGTGGTCTTGAGTCAATTGTTCTTCAGGTTTATCCTTCAGAGAGTAAGGATCTCTAAATGCATTTGCTTTACCTCTGTAGACATTGGCTTTTGAATTACCAATTCCTCCCTTATCATTTCAAAGTCTAGCATTGAGAGTTAGAGACTCAGTTTTTGTCCACAGAAGATCAAGATTCTTTTTTCTAACCAGAGTTTATTGTTCTTCCTCCTCATCTTCAAAGCTGGTTCCTCCTCGAAGAAATGTGGTTCCCTGCGTGATGAGTGGAGCCTTTGGTTTTGATGGAGCTTTCTATTGAACTATTTGAGATGACTGAGATGGTTGACTTTTTACAATATTTGCACTTGCACCTCTATTTGACCTTGTCACAAGCTTAGATGTTTGTTGAGGTATAGCAGGTTCAGATGTTGTAAGTTTCTTTTTTATCAGAGTTTTATTTGGAATAAGAGTTTGCTTTTTCTTTGACTGGACTTGAGCATTGTTAGTACCAATATTCATCTTCTTCACTTCTTGTTCAGCAGCAACTGGATCTACAATATGATATTCTTTTTCAAACATTTTCTTTGCCAGTTTTGTATCCTCCTTTATCATTTCTTCAACTTTCTCTGGCTCTTCTTCTTGCAATTTTCTTGCTAACTCTGCATCCTTACTGATTTGATCTAACTATGCTACAACATCTATTTCAATCAGAGATTGTTGATTCCCTTGTACTTGTTCAGATCCTGAAGGAGTCAGAGTTTGGGGTGTCAGAGTTCGTGTCTTCACAATTTCACCATCCTTATAACTCCCTTATACTCTATCAGACTTTCCACTACCATCACCATCATATTTATCAAGAGATTTTAGAGGAAGATCATCTTTGCATTTGTCTTTAGAAACTTTTTCCCCTTTTCTGACATCATGAGGGATAAAGAGATGATCCATTATAAAAGTCAAAGAATCCTGAATTGAAGATACAACATGAAGGGTTTCGTGACACAAACGCAGCGGAATAAACACGAAAAATAAATCAAAATAGCGAAACCCTCCGCAGGATCCATGCGAAAACAAAAGATTTAATTCGGAGATAAAGAATAAATACCTTTAGAAGCTTTAACAGTTCATTAATGGAAGATTAATGGAGGTCCAAAGCTTGTTTAATCACCACGTATCCCGCTCTCGCGATCTACGCTCTACGGTATCCACACGAACACTTTTCATGAAGGATTGATGTGTAATAGCACCCGAAAACTTCTTCTCTCTCTATCTTCCTCCTCTCTCAGAGCGGCTAGGGTTTTTGTAAAATCTCTATTTTATTAAATCAACCCATAAAGAGATTATATAGAGAGAGGAATAAGTTTTCTAATTATAATCCAATTATAATTAATACTAATCCAAAATTCTAAATTATTTAATTAAGTCTCACTTAATTAATTAATTATTAATTTTGGAATTAGTTTAAGTAATTCATTTATTCTATTTATATAATTAATTAAGTCATACTTAATTAATATCATAAATAAAATAAATTACTTATTTAATTCAAATTCATAATTTAAATTATTTCTCCTTCAAGCGTTCTTTGTGTGTGACCCTGTAGGTTATTATTACGTTGGCAACAATTTTAATATCTAATTAAAATTGTAAACAATGAGCGGCATCTAGTAATACATCATTGCTACCCAAGTAATAATAATAAATCGGTGATTCGATTAAGCCTTTCGTGAATAATGTTCCATGTAATATAATCCCTTTAATCTTGATATTATAGATTAAACTCAAGGCATGTCTCGTGTCATCCTCTTCATAATTTAATCTTTATTTTCTTGATCGATGAGTAGACTATTAAAATCAAATCAACATTTGAGCACGGCCGTGCATTTCATAGTCTCACTCAAACGAGAGGCCAATAATATCACTCCTAAAATTAGGAGGATTAAATCCCATCTAGATCATTCATATTTCTCATACGATTCATAATATACCCAATGTCCACTTTTATCATCACCCGGTCAAAGGTAACTTTTAATGTAATCAAAGTATATTAATTCTCGTATAGAAATATAATGATTTCAGGTCTAAGGATCATTACACCATTATCACAGTGAGAATTACTTATGACACTTACTTAACATGTAGAATCTCACGGCGGGTCATTCCAGTGCCATGCATTGATACATGCACTTATGTTCTTGACTTTAGTATCCCCATACCTATGACCAATGAGATGTGGTCATCTGTCAAGAAACATACTAGTCTTTGTGCATTATTATTGTCCTTAAATAATAATACTCGACTAGGGAATTTTAGGAATAAGATACTATTCATATAATCTCATTTTTTAAGTCACATACTTAAAGATATATAATATGTATCAAAATTCCAAGGACATTTATTATGCTTTCAATTTATTACGCAGTAAATAAAACATAATAAATAAATAATAATCAATAAAACATAATCCTTAATAATAAATATTTTCCTTAAAATATAAAAAGTATTGTCTCTAGAGCACAATTACTAACACAACATTACTCAGAGTCTCTACTTTAGACTCCAAAGCAGTGTGTTGTTTGGAAAGAGTTATATATTTCTTGTCAAAATCCTGTTTATTCAGTGTCACAATAGTATGAACAGAAGCCCCCTACTTAATGACATCCCCATGCAGAGAATTCATTTTACTATGAAGAGCCTTAGTAAACACAGTTGTAGCCTTTAACATGGTCTTCATTTCATTAGAGGATATTTTGGAGTTTTCCTTTTGAACAAGGTCATGAGCATGAGACCAATTTGAAGGGTTTCGTGACACAAACGCAGCGGAATAAACGCGAAAAATAAATCAAAATAGCGAAACCCTCCGCAGGATCCATGCAAAAACAAAAGATTTAATTCGGAGATAAAGAATAAATACCTTTAGAAGCTTTAACAGTTCATTAATGGAAGATTAATGGAGGTCCAAAGCTTGTTTAATCACCACGTATCCCGCTCTCGCGATCTACGCTCTACGGTATCCACACAAACACTTTTCATGAAGGATTGATGTGTACTAGCACCCGAAAACTTCTTCTCTCTCTATCTTCCTCCTCTCTCAGAGCGGCTAGGGTTTTTGTAAAATCTCTTTTAATTAAATCAGCCCATAAAGAGATTATATAGAGAGAGGAATAAGTTTTCTAATTATAATCCAATTATAATTAATACTAATCCAAAATTCTAAATTATTTAATTAAGTCTCACTTAATTAATTAATTATTAATTTTGGAATTAGTTTAAGTAATTCATTTATTCTATTTATATAATTAATTAAGTCATACTTAATTAATATCATAAATAAAATAAATTACTTATTTAATCTAAATTCATAATTTAAATTATTTCTCCTTCAAGCGTTCTTTGTGTGTGACCCTGTAGGTTATTATTACGTTGACAACAATTTTAATATCTAATTAAAATTGTAAACAATGAGCGGCATCTAGTAATACATCATTGCTACCCAAGTAATAATAATAAATCGGTGATTCGATTAAGCCTTTCGTGAATAATGTTCCATGTAATATAATCTCTTTAATCTTGATATTATAGATTAAACTCAAGGCATGTCTCGTGTCATCCTCTTCATAATTTAATCTTTATTTTCTTGATCGATGAGTAGACTATTAAAATCAAATCAACATTTGAGCACGGCCGTGCATTTCATAGTCTCACTCAAACAAGAGGCCAATAATATCACTCCTAAAATTAGGAGGATTAAATCCCATCTAGATCATTCATATTTCTCATACGATTCATAATATACCCAATGTCCACTTTTATCATCACCCGGTCAAAGGTAACTTTTAATGTAATCAAAGTATATTAATTCTCGTATAGAAATATAATGATTTCAGGTCTAAGGATCATTACACCATTATCACAGTGAGAATTACTTATGACACTTACTTAACATGTAGAATCTCACGGCGGGTCATTCCAGTGCCATGCATTGATACATGCACTTATGTTCTTGACTTTAGTATCCCCATACCTATGACCAATGAGATGTGGTCATCTGTCAAGAAACATAATAGTCTTTGTGCATTATTATTGTCCTTAAATAATAATACTCGACTAGGGAATTTTAGGAATAAGATACTATTCATATAATCTCATTTTTAAGTCACATACTTAAAGATATATAATACGTATCAAAATTCCAAGGACATTTATTATGCTTTCAATTTATTACGCAGTAAATAAAACATAATAAATAATAATCAATAAAACATAATCCTTAATAATAAATATTTTCCTTAAAATATAAAAAGTATTGTCTCTAGAGCACAATTACTAACACAATTCACCTTTTCATTAGAAAATTTCCAGGTTGTATCCCAGAGTTTTTACTTTTCCAGATTAATAAGATCTTCAAGTGTAGGTGCTCTCTCTTTAATGTGTCTAACAACACCTTCCTGATCAAGAGCTGGTTCAATATCATCCTTGAGTTGAGTAACAACACAATAGTCCAGATAGTCCATTTGTAACTTGTCAAGAGCATCATGAGCATTAAATGACCATCTTTTAGAGTTGTATCTATCCACATAAGAAATGGATAAGTCAGTAAACTCCTCATCAGGAAAAAGAGAAGAAAGAGAATTCTCAGAGTCTGCATTAGAATCATATGCATCAGCACTAACACTTGGTGTAGCAGAGTTTAGAACTTGGGTCACAGGTTGAACAGCAGAGCCTGTTTCTGGTATACTCTGAGCACCTTCACAGGGAACAGAATAACCTAAGACACTATTTTCTTTTAAATTAATCTCATTACTCCACACATCACACATCTCATGACTTTCAATAGTCAGAGTTTGCTCACTAGAAGTAACTAACTTCTGTCTCAAATCTATCTTTCCTTTTGCCAGAACCAGTGTCTGCCTTTCTATTTTATTTCTAATTTTCACACATTTTACCTCAGTCTTACAAGAAAGGCTCAAATCACATTTTCCTAATGAAATAAAAAGTGGCTGAGAAAGGAGATCTGTGGTCACATGGATAGGAGGTACCTTATCAGGACTATTCATGGTCATTCCAGCAGTAAAAGAAGAAAATATAAAGTCTGAACTTATGCTATCAGAGTATGTAAATTTTGAGGAAAAGTTAGAGTTTATACCTTGTAAAGTTGTAGAGGCTGATAGAGTGTCCATTGGCTTTGCAAAAAGTGGGTGCACCAGTATTGCATCAGAGATTGCCAAAGGATGAGCATCAGAGTTTAATTTATCAACATTTTCAACACTAGATTTAGAGTGTAACTGTTGTTCCTTATCTTGGTCTGCAATCACATTGTTAGTGATTGGTTCTTGTGGGATCAAAGTATGTTCAATAGCTGCTTCACCACTTTGAGGTGAAGGTTCTTGTAGGCTAGACCCTGCCAGAGTTTGGCCTTCAGCATCAACAACAATAGGATCTGCAGTCAGAGTTTGAGTGCCTGCATCCAAACTTTGATTGGATGGTTCTTGTGTGGCTGAGGCCTTAATAGCTTCTTCAACCCTTTGAGCTGCAGGTTCTTGTGGACTGTACCCCTAATCCAGATTGGCTTCATCTGCTAGTAGAGTGGCTTCTGTTGAACTTTGATCAACAGGTTCTTGTGGATCTCGCCCTTCAGAGACTGCTACCTCACATTGAGAGATAGGTTCTTGTGTGTCTGGGCCAAAAGAAACTCTTTATTTCTTCTTTCTGGAGAAAATCAAGGAATCATTCTTTCTTTCTTCCATGGCATTATCATCCTTAGCCCTTTGAGCATCAATGTCTCCAGTAACCTCACCAGCTAATTCCATCACCCTTTCATTTGATAATTCAAGTACCCTCTTAGATGGTGAGTTGGTAGGGGAATTAGAGACTACTACTGTGTTAGTGTAGGTGCCCTAGAGGCAATACAATAGACTTCTATGTCATTTGATTATTCAATAAACGTATTTATTATGACTTTAATTACTGCGATATATTTGTTAGCATAATAAATGTCCTTAGAATCATGATACACATTGTATAATTTAGTACATGACTTGAACTTGAGATTATATAATAGATCATATTCTTAAATGTCCCTAGTCGAGTATTATTATTATAGGACAATAATAATACATAAATAAACTAGTATGTTGTTTGACTGATAACCACATCTCATTGGTTATAAGTATGGGGATACTAAAGTCAATACATAGGTACATGTAGGAGTACATGATACTGGACAGACCCACAGTGAGATTCTTCATGTTTAATAAAGTCACAAGAAAGACTCACAGTGATAATAGTGTAATGATCCTTTGACTTGAGATCATTATATTTCTATACGAGGATTAATATACTTTGACTACATTAAAAGTTACCTTTGACCGGGTGATGATAAAAGTGGACATCGGGTATATCATGAGTCGTATGAGAAATATGAATGATAGATAAAGGATTTAACCCTCCTATAATTAAGAGAGATATTATTGGCCTCTTGATTGAGTGAGACTATAAAATGCATGGCCGTGCTCAAATAATGATTTATTTTCATAGTATACTCATGGATCAAGTAAACCCGGATTAAATGTTGTAGAGGATGACTAAATACATGCCTCGAATTTAATCTATAATATATATGGTTAAAAGGATTATATTACACGGAAACATTAATCACGAAAGGTTTTATCGAATCACGATTTAATTATTATTTAATTGGGTAGCAATGATGTATTACTAGATACCGCTCATTGTTTATAATTTTATTGGAGAATAAAATTATTACTAATTAAATAATAGCCTATAGGGTCACACACATAGAGCACTTAAAAGAATAATTAATTTAAATTATAGATTTAAATTAATTGATGATTATTTGAATTTTATTATATTAATTAAGTAAGATTTAATTAATTGAAATAATATAAATTCGAATATGAATTTCTGTCCTTAATAATTAAGTATGACTTAGTTATTAATTAAATAATAGAAATTCGGTTTTATTATTTAATCCTAAACATACATGGGTTAGGCTTTGCTGTTATGGGTTGCTATTATGAGCCTATTAACCAACCATTATAAATAGATAATGTAGGGTTAATAAGGGTTAATGTTTTTTATAAGAAAACCCTAGAAGAGCAGCCACATAGAAAAGGCAGAGAAGAGCTAATTCAAAATCATCAAAGGAGGCTAGTACATCCATTCCGTAATCAAGATCGTGAGACGTTCTTGAAGGTGCTCGTGTGGATACCATAGAGGTGTTTTCGAGAGGAAGACACAATTCGTGAAAGCTAGGATCTCCGTTGAGTTCGTGAAAGTCAAGACCAGACAAAGGTATGATTCTGTTTCACAATAATCAGTCCAGGCTTATACATGATCCTGCGTTAGGGTTCCGAAATTTTTCATTATATTTACGTTTAATCCGCTGCGTTTTATGCCTCGGAACCCAACATACTGAGCCTGACGATGTAGCAAGATCAACATTTTGCGTATTAGGAATGTCATCATCATTTTTATCCCAGCATATCTCATCAACAATGTCACTGCCAACCCCTATTCCCTTTCTATCTTTACTTGGTACCTCATTCGAAGCATCTTCTAAGGTGACTACAGGACTGGTAAAAGGATTAACATGAGTATCATCTACAATGTCTTCAGGTGAGACACCAAAGCCTTGAGGAGATGTGTTGATTTGATTTATATCCTCACTCATATACAATTTCTTCATGGACATTAAACTCTCTTCTGCAGAAGCAACAATATCAGGATTAATAGCATCAGAGTTTAGTTGGTCAGAGTTGTCAGCATCAACTTGAGGAAAATACTCTGAGATTTTGGCTTTAACTAGTCTCATCTTCTTCTTAGTAGACTCTGATTCAGGATTGACATGAAATTGCTTCATGAATGAAGCAGGAGGAATTTATGACACAGGTTTGACAGATTTTTGTATGGGAAAAACCATGCCCTCAACACTGTCATTAGAGTTTGTTTGCTCATCAATCAGCTTTCTTCTTCTTGGAGAAGACTTAGTCACAGATTTGCCATTTCTTTTGAGGCTTGAGCCCTGTGTCTGAGAGGTGTGTTTTGCAGCTGATGCCTTTTAGGAGACAACAGAGGTTGGCAGAGTTTGAGTATCAGTGTTTGGTGGGTGACTTGGGTTAGAATCAGAGTGGGTGATTGGTAAACTCTGATCCTCAGTCACTGAGAGGAACTCACTTCCATACATAATAGGCAAAGTCTGATAAAGAAAATGCCTGACCTGTGTAGGATAAAATAATCCAGATAAGGTTGCCCCTCTCTTGGCATCGTTTCTTGTCAAATCAGCAAACAACCACTTATTGATTTGAAAAACAGACAAAGCAGAGTCATTATCAAAATGAACATCAGGCAATAGATCACTAAAAATTAACTGCAAATATCTAGCATAATAAACAGTCATTCTATCACCAGTAAACTTCACAGCTATTTGCCTAACTATCATACAAGAAAAATTATAGTTTTTGTTATGGGTTAGAGAATACTCAATTTGTTGAGAGAGTTGGGGGATTGCATCAAAGTTGGTGCACTTAGCAGTGAATGCCCTTGTGATGCAATCGAAAAAAAACTCCATTCATTCCTCAACTTAGGCCTAATGAGATTGCCCAACTTTTTCAGACTATCCATGTAGCCCAATTGTCAAAAGAATGACCTGATTGTGCTTTCATTTTCAAGATCATCATATTCTGTAAGCTCTGGAAGATGAAGAGCCTGACGTACCACCGCATGAGTGATAACATACTTTCCATTATAGTTGAAAGTTAGAGTTGGTTCTGTATAATCACCATCATTATTGAACTTTGCTGTAGACTAGATTTATATCATAGCCCTGATTGAGATTGTTTTTGGTTCTTGCAAAGCATATCCAATAGCGCTGTGAGCAAGAAAGCCTTGTATGACATGAAAGTTAGGATTTTCATCCATCTTTTCTAGAAGAGAACATTAGTTATTGGGTACAAATGTGCAGGGACCGAAAGTAAGATTCTTGGAGGTCATTGCAATCGATTTGTGAAGCTGTAGAATAGAAATTTTTTGTGAGAGACTTAGGGTTTTTGAGAGAGAATGAGAGAAAATAAGAGAGAAGAATATTAATTCAAAGTATAAAATACAAATGAATTAAACTATTCCTTCTTAATTAGTCTTGTAACCTGTTATAGGACACGTGACATTAAATTAGAGGATGAAAAATGATTGAAACAATTCTCAGAATACAGCAGATGTGTGTGTATATATGTACATATATTAATGCATAATATGAACTATTTTTCATGACACAAATGTGCATCCAGGATTTCCCCAATAAGAAATTATCAAATATGACGTCACAAATGTAAATATGATCTCACAGAAATAAATCAATAATAATTAGTTATTTAAAAAATAACTATTTTAAAGTTGACTTATTGACTACAAATTAGAGACTACATTGTTTGACGTCAGAGTTTACCATAAATTCTGACATAGTTTACCACAAACTATGATAGTTGATGATATCAGAATTTGTAAGTACTGATTTAATTATCAGAGTTTTATAGTGGACGCTAATCTGCTAGTTGTCCTTGAACTCCTACTACCATTCCCAACTCATTGACCAATCTTGTAAATGTTGCTTCACACAAAGGCTTGGTGAAAATATTTGTTAGCTGCTGATCAGTTAAAACAAAATGCATTTCAATTGTTCCTTCCATTACATGTTCTCTGATAAAATGATAACTGATACTGATGTACTTTGACATAGAGTGCTGAACTGGATTTCCTGTCATTGCAATTGCACTTTGATTATCACAATAAATAGGAATTTTTGTAATGTTCAAACCATAGTCCAATAACTGATTCTTTAGCCGCAGAATTTGAGCACAACAACTTCCTGCAGCAATATACTCTGCCTCTGAAGTTGATGTTGAGATGAATTTTTGCTTTTTACTGAACCAAGAAACAATTCTTCCTCCTTCCTGTATATTTTGTATCTTGTAAAATCAGCATATGAATAACCTATAAGTTTAAAATCAAATTCTCTAGGATACTATAAACAAAGAATAATGGTGCCTTTGAGATATCTAAAAATCCTCTTAACAGCAATCAAATGAGGTTCCCTTGGATTTGCCTTAAATCTAGCACAAAGACAAGTTGTAAAAATGATATTTGGCCTGCTTGGAGTTAAGTAAAGGAGTGAGCCAATCATACCTCTATAGGTTGTCATATCAACAGGCTCACCAGTATCTTGATCCAACTTGGTTGTTATGGCCATAGAAGTAGTTGCAGTAGCAGATTCTAACATGTTGAATTTTGTCAGCAGATTTCTTGTATACTTGGATTGATTTATAAAGATTCCCTCTTCAGTTTGTTTAACTTGAAGTCCCAAGAAACAACTTATCCCCCCCATCATACTCATTTGATACCTAGATTGCATTAGCTTGGAAAACCTTTCACACAATTTCTTATTAGTACACCCAAATATTATATCATCAACATATATTTGAACCAGTAATAAGTCATTACCTTTATTCCTGTAAAACAAGGTTTTATCAATTGTACCTCTAGTGAATCCACTTTCCAGTAGAAATTGAGCCAGAGTTTCATACCATACTCTATGGACTTGTTTAAGTCCATACAGTGCCTTGTCTAACCTGTAGACATGATTTAGATATTTTTGATCTACAAAGCCAGGATGTTATTCAACATAGAATTCTTCTTTAAGTTCTTCATTTAGAAATGCACTCTTAACATCCATCTAGTAGACTTTGAATTTCTTATATGCAGCATAATTAAAAAAAATTCTGATTGCTTCTAATCTAGCAACAGGTGCAAAAGTCTCATCATAGTCAATGCCTTCATGTTGAGAATAACCCTTGGAAAATATTCTTGCTTTATTCCTTGTAATGATTCTATCAGAGTCTATCTTGTTCCTAGATTTAATGCGAGGTTTTAGAGAAACGTTTAAGAGAAACCAGTAGGTTGATAAGTTAATTTATGTATCAGTAATAGAAAGCTGGCAGAGGGAAACCTTGAGTAATTTTTGGATTACTGGGATTCAATTTCAAATTTGGTGTTTAAATCGAATTAACTGGTGTTTTTCAATTTTTAATCTTAAAATTGAATATTAAAAGAATTAAAATGACTGGAGTTTGTAGGTTATTCAAGAAGTAGCTATGTTAGTAGCGGAGCCACTTTAGGTTGATCCTGTTGGGGACATGCCTTCACAGGCTTCAGAAGAATAATTCGATTTTTTAACTATTATGGTAATTTATGCAGGTACTGCAAAGGAAGTTGGAAAGGAGCTAAACACGAATGTTGTGAGGCAAACACCGAGTGAAACACATGCACTTAACAGAGTGAAATAAACAAAAGTGAAAGTGAGGTGAGTGCACACACTCACAATGAATTATTATTGAAAATGGAAGCTCTCCAAAAAGAAATGCAGATTGTTCAGGCTGAATTAGCTCAAGTCAAAGCACAAGCAGAAACAAAATCTACATTTGCCTCTGTAACTGAATAGCTGATAATCATGCAAAAAGAAGTGAATGATGTGAAGTCCAACATTCTCCTAAAGACCCAAGATATTCAGAATGTACAAAGTCTTATTTCTGAGGATATGAAGGAGATAAGCAACAAAAATGAAAGAATAGATGATGTTGAAAAGAGCTTGAATCAGAGAATCATTGAAAATGAAGAAATCCCAACTAAAAGATTCAATAAGCTGGATGAAGGAATGATTCACTTGAATGAAGGAATGAAGCAGGTCTATGAGACCATGAAAAAACTTGTAAAATCATTTGAGGCTTCAAAAGCTGTAGAGGATCCCTCAACTGAGGGGAGAAAGAAGTAGAAAAAGAAGTGAAAGATATGACCATATAAGTTGAATATTTTTTTATAAAAGCTTTTCTTTTATAAGCATTAATATTTTAATCAAAGCTCAAAATTTACATTATTTAATTGTTTGTTCATTGTTGGGTCCTAAAGTATTCTGGAAGGGGGGGTGAATACAATACTACCTATTTTGCGGATTATTAATTTTAGTTCTCGAGTGTTCTTGAGAAATAAGTGAAAATGATAAATGCAAGAATATATTGTTTATATATAAACTTGAATGTTAATACACCCTAGAGTAAATCAAACTCTAGCTACAATGATCTCTCTCAATACTATAATTTCTTATAATGAATTCTCTCAATTAATGCTCTTTAAAAATTATGAAGAAGAAGATAACTTCTCAAAGCTACTGCACATTTCCTTTTAATGCTTCGAAGATAGAGAACTTTGGTGCAGACATTTCTCCAATGATGTGGCTTTTTTTTAACAAATCAATTGGATTTCTTCAGGATAAGGTTGTGGATAAAATGGAATGTTCCTTAGAATATTATGTTTTTAGATCAATCAATTTCCCGAGAACTATGGCGTTTTTCACTTGTCGCCATAGTGTTTCCCTTGAACTATTCCTATGGGCTTGAACCATTTGCGAAAACAATGGCGGATTTGTCTTATCACCATTTTTGCTTGTGACTTGGCATATTTCTTCTAGTGACACCTATGCCGCCTGATTAAAATCGCCATCACTTAGAATAATTTCAATTATGTTCCTCCTTCAACTATGACGGATTGACTAGAGCCTAGACTCAAGAACTGTGACATTTTTTGTCCATCGCCATAGTTCTTTCCTGCCTTAGTTAATTTTCTTCACCTTTCTTCACATTGATTTTCTTCATATTAATTCTAAAAATTCCCTCTTTTAAAATCTTTTGATTTGAACTTGAATTTCTTTCTTCTAAATAGAATTATGAAAATATATCTTTGTTGAATTTCTTTCTTCAGTTACTGACACTTGATGTACTGGTATGGTTCATAAGTGACTATCCCTGATTAAGATCATCAATTCTAAATATACTAACATAATTACTTTTGTTCCACAAACTTTTCCTGCTTCAAAATAAATTGCTCTTGGATCTTCTAACACTTAAATATTGCTTCATTGCTTTCACTAATTTGAATGCTTCTGATTCTTACACTGAGGCATGAACATATTAATGATCTTCTTTCAGCAATTAAACTTCAAGTTAGTGACTGTCTTCTTGATACTTGTTATTGTATCTTCTTGATTCCTGTTTTAGATTACATATTATTTATGTGTCTGTTTGTGCTTGTTGTACTATTTTTCTTGTGTTACAGTTAGTAGCTACATTTAGCCTTTCAATCTCCCCTATTTATTTGTTAGAGCATTACACACAAATCAAAGGGAGGATACCTGAACTAACAACCAGAAAAAGAAATGGAAGACAAATAAATAATACTAATCTACTTTCTAGATTATAGATACATTTCCAGATTTTACATTTTACATTGAAAATTATAAGATGATTGTTCATCTATTCTGAACAAATAATTCTTAGTTTCATCTTAGTGGCTCCAACTCTTGAAGTCTTTCTATCAGTAGATCAACTGCTTCTTATTCTAATTGATTGGTAGGATAACTGATCAGCTTCTGTAAGTGTTTGATTTTGGCTTTGTTCTTCAACTTCTTGATGTCTTCAAAGAGATGTTCATATGTAACTGATAGACCATGAATGAGGATTGTTTTTGGATTTGCCCTCACTCTGCTTGTATCATTCTTTCTTTCTTCTTTAAGTTTCTTATAAAATTCAACCCTTACATACCAATTATTCTATCTTCAAAGCTGCCTCCATCAATTAGTTGAATCATTGTTTCTCTGATCTTTTCTGATGAGATATTTTTCTTTTTACTTACTTCAATCATCTCTGAGGTACCATCTTCAAATGTATACCATACTCTTAGTGGATTTGTGAGAATTCTTTCTTCTTTTAGAGATGCTATAGGTCGTGGTCCTGTTTCTCTGATCATTCCTTCTTCAGCTTCTTCTTTTGCTTCTCTTTCTGTTTCATTGGTTTTCTTGGCTTTTGATTTGGTCCTTTTTGTTTTAATAGGTGCTTGAGGTTTAAATGGTTTAGAGGTTTCAGGTTGAGTTGTGGTTTGAGGAGTTTGATCTTCAGATTCACCAAATAATTCTCTCTATTTCTTAACTACTTCAGACTATAGTTTTTCAACTTCTTCTAGATCTTTAAGAATACCTTTTGGTTGAGATATGATTTTTCTTTTTCCTCTAACATTCACTGTTGATCCTAAACATGCTCTTCTAGCCTTGAGCTAGTCAGCAGCTTCAAATTTTTCTTCTGCTCTAAACGCTTCAGACATCAACATCTCTTCCACATCTTTCACCGATCTCATATGATATTATTTAATCCTTGAGTTCAAATACATGACTCGGAGATTTTCACATCTGTAGTGCATAACACAATAGGGTTTCTTGCATACTTCTGGACCTCTGTTTCTCAGAGTCATCTTGAAACAATCTTTGACAAGTTCATTGTATCTTTCAGGCTTTAACTTTAAAATCATTACCCATAGCTCCATCAAGGATCCTTTCACAGCAAGATCATTAGACATTTTCAGCTTTGGCAATTGTAACTTGTTCTTTGGTTGAGACTCCAGTTTCAAGAATATGTTCTTGAAAGAAAGATGCAGCTTCATAGAATTCATTATCTGGAATATGATCATATTACACTCCTTCATCAGTCATGTACTATAATTGAGCATCCACTTTGTCAAATCTAGCATTAGTGATAGTCTGAAAATCATCCATTCTTCTGTTGATCTTAGAATCAACCCCAACCAAATTATCAAGTGGTGCATTAATTCTGTTGTGTAAGCTTGCAAGATCTCTGACATCATCACTGAGAAGGTTTTGACAAGATCTCAATTCCTGGACTTCCTGAAAATACTGAAACTTGAGTATTCTGAACATTAGTTCTAACATTAACCATTTCTTGAGAGAAGGATTTCTGCATATCTGAAATTTCTTGCTTTAATACACTTGCTACAGATCCAGTTGCACTAATAATTGCATCTTGCCTCTTCATGTCATTCACTAACCGAGCTACATTTATTTCAACAACATTTATTTTTTCTTCCATATCATTTTAGCTAGCTTAACTGGATATGTAGATCTTTCTTGAGTAGGAAACTGAAGATAGGGATTTGGAAGGGCTTTTGGTGCAGGTACAGTGCTAGGAATGAATGGAATAGTGTAACTCCTTTCTGCTTTGGCCTCACTCAAATATCGAGTACTTGGAAATGGACTTTTCAGTAGATCTTCAATTAAATTCTGGTTGGAGGTTTCATCATCCGTTAATTCGTATAGCTGCTCATCATCAGATTCATCAGAATGAACTGAATCATTATGTAGTCGAGACTGGCCTCATGGAGGTGAACTTGTTCTATCATACGCAAGCACTAGTGCCTCACCAGACTTCTTAGTTGTTGCTAATTTTACTGTTTAGTGTAGCCTCATCTCTGTGAGATGGTTCTTCCCCGAAGATTGAATCTATTAAGAAAGCCTGCCTTGTTCTATCAAGGGGTTGCCTCTCACCTTCACCATGAATGGGAGGGAGACTTCCCTTCTCAGGGTCGGGAAATGTTCCTTCCAAGAGGGGTGACTTAGTAGACAATGTAATGAATGGCGATTGAGAGTCTACGTTTCCATCATAACCTGGTGGCGGGAATTTTGTGTGATATGCCCTATCTGGCTCATCCGTAGAATTCTTGCTAGATAGCTATCTCTCACGCCCAGATAAATTTGAACAAGAGATCTCCTTTTTAGTATGCAGAAGTAGTACTTCTGTTGGGATATATACCTTGGACAGTGTAAGAAGTGGCTGTTGAAAGTCTGTATCTTCCTCCCTAGCTACTTGGATCTTCCGAAGAGTTCTTGCCAAGCAGTTGGCTCGCATCACCAGATAAATCTAGATGAGGAAACTCCCTATTGAGATGTTACTTCTGGTGTGGTAGATGTCTTGGACAATATATTGAATGGCAGGTTAGAGTCCATATATCCACTTACTTCAACCTCACAGTGCATTCTCTCACTTAGTGTCTTAGATTATTTAGGTATTGGTACCACTGAAATGAGTATCAGTGATGTGTCACACTCTTTACAGGTTTCTCCGGCATCAAAAGAGCCAATTTCAATAGCACCATCCTGTTGAGAGAGTATTTCCAAAGACGGTGTAGATGCTTTTTCCAACACTTCACCCTGCTGAAAGAATGAAGTGGGACTAACAGTTGTCTCCAGGATTCTCCTTCTTTTCTTAAGAGGAAGCAGAGCTGCGGGTTCTGAATCCGACCCATCCTTATATATTCCCTCCCTATCATCTATGTATATTAAACATTTCTACATTAAGAGCTTCAACATGCTTCTTATATTGAGAATTAGACATGACAGTAGTAGTGATGATTTTTACCTGACGAGTAGATTGTGATTCATCTTCTGAGTTAGTCATGAATGCTAGATTTTCATATTCTTCATGATCATTAGTGTATGAATCATCCCCATTTTTACCCTCTGCTATATATGCCCTTCCTTGTTGCATTCTCAGTAAGGCATCATACTTCTACTTTAAGTCATCATAAGACTCTTCTTCTCTTCTTGCTTACTTTGGTTTTCTGCATTTTTTTACGAAATGTCCCAAATCATTGCAGATGTAGCATATAATCTTGCTTTTATCCACCATCATTGACCTTGATCCTCCTTTTATACCGGGCATTTGAGTCATGTCCCTTGTTTCCCTTATTGCTGTTATTATGTGCTCCATGTGATCGGTCAGCGTCAGTATAAACTTCCTGTTAATATCTCTTTTTGAATAAGTCTTACCATGAAGATTCAAGTCATTTATTAGTTTGTTGAACCTCTCAAAAAATTCAGAAATTCATTCTTGGGGGTTGGACTTAAAAGCCTCATACTGAGATGTCAGTATGCCCATTCTGTTTTCCCTCACTTCTTTTGTTTCCTCATTGATAATCTCTATGATCTCCCAGATATGCTTAGAGGTGGTACAATTTATAACATCATTTTACATCACAGTATTCAGGGACTTTATCAAGATAAGTTGAAGAGTTATATCCAATGCTACTTTTTCCTTTTCAGCATCTAAATAGTCTGCGGGATCCTTTGAGGAATAACCGTATCACCTTCAGTGTATTCAGGAATTAGCTTCATTTGAATAAATGGACCATTCTTTAAAGTCCCAGGGTAAATGAGATTTACATCTTTAATGAACAAGGTCATTTTTTTCTTCCACAAATCATAATTTTATTTGTCAAATAAGGAAATTTTAATGCTACCAACTCTTTGTGAAACACATGATTGAAGAGAGAAATTTGAATTAAAATATTAAAATTTTCAAAATTCAAAAATTAAGAAAAATAAAATATTTCACACAAATTTGAGAAAAATTGAAACAAGGACTTCAATGTGTTTAGATTTGAAGAGTTTTTAAGAAATTAATTTTTGAAGGACAATCAATAGATTTTTCAAGTGAAAGATTCAACTTTGAAAAATAAATTAATTATTTCCAAAAATGGAAAATTTCAAAAATCTCAAGAACTTGAAGAAATTTCAACTAGAGTTAGGATCTTCGATTTGTATGTCAATCGAGCTGCTCTAATACAAATTGTTAGGTCCCAAAGTGTTGTAGAAGGGTAGTTGAATACAACACTACATATTTTTACTGATTATTAATTTTAGTTTTTGAATGTTCTTGAGAAATAAGTGAAAATGATCAATGCAAGATTTCCAAGAATATATTATGTATATATAAACTTGAATGTTGCTACACCCTAGAGTAAATCAAACTCTGGCTACAATGATCTCTCTCAATACAATAATTTCTTACAATGAATGCTCTCAATAAATGCTTTCTAGAAATTATGAAGAAGAAGACAACTTCTCAAAGCTACTGCAAATTTCTTTTTAAAGCTTCGAACAGAGAGAACTTTGGTGCAGACTTTTCTCCAATGATGTGCCATCTTTTTAATCAATCAATTGTATTTCTTCAGGATAAGGTTGTGGATAGAATGGAATATTCCTTAGAATATTATGTTTTGGATCAATCAATTTCCCGAGAACTATGGTGTTTTTCACTTGTGGCCATAGTTTCTCCCTTGAACAATGGCGATGGCCTTGAACCATTTGCGAGAACAATGACGGATTTGTCTTATCGCCATTATTGCTTTTGACTTGGCATATTTCTTCTGGCAAGAACTATGGCGATTTTAATTGGGCGCCATAGTTTCTCCATCACTTAGAATAATTTTAATTGTATTCCTCCTTCAACTTAGAATAATCAGGCGATTTTCTTCACATTAATTCTAGAAATTCCCTCTTTTAAAATCTTCTGATTTAAACTTGAATTTCTTTCTTCCAAATGTAATTATGAAATTATATCTCTGTTGAATTTCTTTCTTCAGTTGCTGACACTTAATGCATTGGTCTGTTTCATAAGTGACTCTGACACTTAAACACTTCTTCACTGCTTTCATTGACTTGAATGCTTCTGATTGTTACACTGAGGCATAGACATATTAATGATCTTCTTTCAGTAATTAAACTTCAACTTAGTAACTGTCTTATGGATACTTGTTCTTGTGTCTTCATGATTCCTGTTTTAGATTACATATTATTTATGTGTCTGTTTGTTCTTGTTGCACTATTTTTCTTGTGTTACAGTTAGTAGCTACCTTCAGCCTTTCACTCATTTTTTGTATGGCCAGTCTTTGTATGGAATTAATATTTACTGACATGTATTTTTTTTTAATTTATCACAAATGAAATTCATATATAACCCATGAACTTAGAATAATATTCTAGTTAGAGTAACAATTTATTTCAAGGTATGGGTATTCTAATGTCATAAGCTCTCTATTATTGGTGATATGTACTTATAATAGATTGTCAAACATTAATTATTAACAAAAACATCAATTAAACTAGTATCATAGGTTTGTCGGCGTAGTTGAAAAATGTATTTCTATTTCTTAGTGGGAAATGCTTATAGTTTGTAGTTTACTTTTTCTTATCGTTATGGACTTTCTTTGATTGGGAAATGCTTTTACATTACTATGTGTGGCATCCTTGTTTGGTTACTCATAACTTATACGGTAGAATTTTTTTTGCAATGAAATAGGATATGGGCTAGTTGGCAACAAAGTCAAAATGAGGTGCATATATAGCTGAACTTGAGAGGAAGGTTCAAGCTTTGCAAATAAAGGCAACATATTTAGTTGCTCAATTGACCCTATTTTAGGTACTATCCCAATTTCGTGCTACGTGTGGCGTGTATGTACATTTGGTACTCACTTGGTTGTATTACTTAAAAATTGAATAATATCATCAACCTAATAAAAATCAAACGGTCTGGATGTTTTGTTGTACAGAGTTAAGTGAACAAGTATTAGTTTTATTCATTTTATGCACATATTTACATAATCAGATCTATTTTTACAGCTTCATCTCTTTGCTGTTATCTTTTGATTATTGTACATTATTAAAATTGGAAACTTATATGGGCATATATCATTGCTCCTAAACTATGATCACTTGCAGATATATCCAGAGCACATGTGCCACATCAAGAGAAGGTATGTACAAAGGACTGGACATGCTCTCAATAAACATTGCTAACAAGGTACTTGTTAGACGGTCATTTGTATCTTTTGATAATTGTTTATTTCTACTATTTTCAATTCAAATTTTTAATGGATTATATTTTTTTTTCTTCTAAACTCAGGCTTAGTAGACTCAAAATGTGTTGGTGCAACTAATTTGGAAATAGTTGTTACTGTAATACATATAATTGCTTTTAATGTTCTGAATTCTGAAATTTTTTCTTTTGTATTGTCGTAAAAAAATGATGGGACTACACTTATTAAGACTTCAGTTTCTGTGTTTAATAATATTCATAGCATTATATATGGTGTGGCCTATTTTTCAAAGTCGTAGAAGGTCCACAGGCCTTAACTTGTTAATTTGTTATGCATTGTTTTCTCCATTATTATTTATATATTTTTAATAACCTCATAATCTTTGAGCTTCGCTACTTGGTACTAGTAATGTTGTTTAATGTTCTGTAGTTATTGGCCTTTGGCATAACTTTAGGATTAATAAATATACTAGGCATTAGAATGTATTTCGATGTCAATGGGAAATGCCTATAATTTGTAGTTTATTCTTTCTTATCTTTATGGTATTTCTTTGTTATAATTCAGTTTTATATGTTTTTAGCTTTTACATCACTATTTGTATAGCAGTATTTTTAGGTTAATTGTTTTCTAAAAGTATGCTACAATCAGATTATACAATGGTCGATTATACTCCATTGATAAGAAATATGTATTTGTATACATGTTCTTTTTACTACTTTAAATGGTGCAGGTTTTAAGTTGCATATAAAAAGAACTTGAAATAATTGAAGTTTAGTCAACATTACTTTAAATGGTGCAGGTTTGAAGTTACATGTGTACGTTAAACCGTCATCGTCTAATGAAAGTTCAGGCACCGGTGTTAAAAGTAGAGTGAGGAGATGGAAGATTTTGTGGTCCAACCTAAAATCTTCATCATGTAATACTTTTTTGACAATATTTAGTGTTAGGAATTATGAGTTTTGATTATAACAAATTACTCAAAATTACAATAGGGATTTAAAATTCATTGTAACTGGTCAATGGATATGTGACATAAATATCCATTGACTAGGAAACCAATTATCAGTTGAAGCTTGGTTATCAACTGATAAATTGGATTGTAACATTTGATTCATGTTTCTTTATCAATTGATTGTAATGCCTCGATGGATACTGTGAAGTAGTCGATTGTTATTATTAACTTCAATTTATAGCTTCTCAACTGATGTGAAGAATGGCTGATCAATTGTAAATATTCTAAGTCAGAATTCTCACAAGTGAAGTGATCAACTGATATTGGAGTCGATGGATGAAGACACTATTCCACGGATAAAAGCTATCAACGGATACAAGTCATCAACGGATAAAAGCAATCAACGGATAAGAGATCATCAATGGATAGGGAGTCGATGGATAACTCAAATAACCATCGATTCAATAACTGATCAATGGATATACTATCCATCGATGGATGAGCAAAGAAGAATCAACTGATAAGCTTAACAACATTTATCAGTTGATTAAGGTTTCTCAATTTAGTTAAAGACAAGAAGAAAGGAAACTGTGCAGAAAGTGAATCATTGGAAGACAGTCCTGTCAGGATTGTGAGACTTTCAAGGCAACACAGTCTTCAAGGAATACATAAAGACAAAGATACTTTCAGGACTAGACAGGTCCAAAGAAGACTGTTCAAGTAGCTAATTTCTATTTTCATGTAAACATTGTAAGTTGTAATTTTATAATGTTATCTGTCGATAGGAATTAGAAGTGAAGAAAACCACTATATAGTGGTTAGAAGTTCATTGTAACAAAGTGTAGAAAAACAAAAAAAAAGTGTGAGACAGATTGTAAGCATTTTATGTGCAGAAACACTTTGTAAGCAGCTTGGTACTTTTACCAAGATTAATTGTAAGCAAAAACATACTAGTGGAAAACCAATCCACTAGTAATTTCTAATATTGTTTGTTTTGTTTTCAATACTTTAATTATTACATTCTTAGTTCAATTAGAAATCTCTTCTTACACTCAAACTCTTCAGTTGAACAAACTTAAATCCGCAAGAATTTTAAATAATTCTTAAGTTTGTATTCAACCCCCCTTCTCCAAACTTAGTATACTTAAGGGCAAATAACAATTGGTATCAGAGCCTAGCTTTCAACATACAGAAAGTTAAGATCTAAAAGTACATCAAGTATGGGTCAAAAAGACACAGGAGTAAAGATTCCAGTTCTAGAGAAAGAAGATTATTTTCCCTGGAAAGTGAAAATGCACTTGCATCTGCTATCCATTGATCCTTCCTATGTTCACTGCATAGAGAAAGGTCCACATGTTCCTATGAAGATAGTTACAAGTGTAAATGCAGATGGTACTCAGGCACCAGAAAAACTCATTCCAAAACCTGTAAGTGAATACACATATGAGGATGAGAAGGAAGTACATAAGGATAAAAAGGCTATGAATATTTTATTCAATGGTCTTGACAAGGATATGTTCGACAATGTTATCAACTGTACAACATCCAAGGAAGTCTAGGACACTCTTGAAACTCTATGTGAAGGCACTGAACATGTGAGAAAGAACAAGATGCAACTCTTAATTCAAAAATATGAAGCCTTTCACTTTAAGAGTGGTGAAGCAATCAATGACACATATAGTAGGTTTCAAAAGCTGTTGAATGAGCTAAAGCGATATAGAAGAGTGTATGTTGTTGAAGATACCAACCTCAAGTTCTTGAGGTCCTTATCCAAAGAATGGAAACCAATGACTATTTCTATAAGACAATCTCCTGACTTTAAAGAATATACTCTTGATAAGCTATATGGCATCTTGAAAACCTATGAGTTGGAACTGCAGCAAGATGAGGAAATTGAGAAAAGTCAGAAGAGAGAAAAGTCCATTGCTTTGGTGGTCAATGATAAACAAGTTGCAGAATCTGGTGAAGATGTTTCTGTCAAGGAATGGAAGAAAGAAAGTCATGGTAATAGTGCAAGTGGTGTTAGATATGATGAATCTTTAACTAGGAAAGGAAAAGAAACAGCTGAGGATGATGAATCATACACCGAGGATGAAATGGATGAAATAGATGAGCATTTGGATTTTCTATCAAGAAAATTTTCAAAACTTAAATTCAAGATGAATCCAATGCAAAGGCCTGGATCTCAGTTCAAGAGAGACAATCAACAAAGCAAAAATCTTGTTGATAGGGCTCAATTCAAATGTTTCAACTGCGGATTGGCTGGTCATTTTTCTAATGAATGTAGAAAGCCAAAAATGGAAAAGAAGTCAAAGTTTAGTGATGGTATTGATTATAAGAAGAAGTACTTTGACTTGCTTAAACAAAGAGAGAAGGCTTTTGTGACAGAAGAAAAAGACTGGGCTGCTGAGGATGATTCTGAAGTAGAAGAATACATCAACCTTGCACTAATGGCCAATCATGATGATCAGGAAGCAAGTTCTTCTAGCAATCAGGTAATTTCTACAAATCTATCTGAGTTATCCAAAAATGAATGCAATATTACAATTACTGAAATGTCAAATGAATTGTATAATTTGCATGTCACTCTCAAGTCCTTAAACAAAGAGAACACTAGGCTAAAAATCACCTTAGAAACTCTCACTGAAAGAAACAATTATTTAGAGGGAGAGCTAGTGCAAATGGATAAACTCAAGGTGGAAAACAAAATGCTAGAAAAGAACTAGTTGAGTGTAAAAAGGAAATAGAGAATTTGAAGGAAAAATTGGAAGAAGAACTAAGAACCATTGACAGGTAGAACTGGTCTAGTAATCGAACTAAGAACCAATGACATTTATGGAACAAACTCTTTCACCATGTTGTCTGAAACTCTTGAGAGAATAGCCATTGATGAAAATCAATCCTTGGGAAAGAAGAAATCGATTGCTAATTCTGAATCAACTTATAAGAATTATCCATCGATTGATAATGTCTGTTAGGTCCAAAGTGTTGTAGAGGGGGGGTGAATACAACTGTTTAAAATTTATGTGAGAATAAACAATATGCAGGTAATAAATGATGACACAGAATTTCAAGAATATATCATTATATTCATTGATGGATTTGCTACAACATTCATAAAAGCATCATGATCAGTTGAACAATAAATACAGCAATTAAAGCTAGATTCAACTGATCCTCTCTCTCTCACTTTTTGTTTTTACAGTAAATGCTCTCTCTTAAAAAATATCGTTGAATATAGAGATGATGAAAGTCTATTTACTAATAAAATCAAAGTGCTGCTTTTATAATGTCATGTAGTCTTGATCTTGTCCTTTTTGTGTACGTGGCCCAATCAGGACTTCGACAACAAAAAGTACTTTAACAACAACTCTAGATCAACCGTTCACAATAAGCCACTTGTCCCTTGAACATTAAATGTTACATTTCTACCCGCATCTCGATCTTTGCCTGGACCCATCTCGATCTCGATCTGTGAAAATCTCGATCTCGATCTGGGAGAATCTCGATCTCGATCTATGAAGATCTCGATCTCGATCTGGGAGAATCTCGATCTCGATCTATGAAGATCTCGATCTCGATCTGCCGTGGATCGAGATTTGCCTTTGCAATATTTTACTTCAATTGTAAATCTCGATCCGCATCTCAATCTGCTGTGGATCGACATTTGCCTTAGTAAATATGCACACATCCAATGTTGACCTTCTTTAGTGACTAATGGAGGATTAACCTTTATGAGCAAGTTTCCCTAGCTTCTTCAATTTCTTTTCCTCACTCAATTCAAATGAGATCTTCTATTACTGACATGAACTTGCCTCCAATGTCCTGACACTTGATGCAATGGTCTGGTTCATAAGTGACTAGTCTTGTAGGGGTTCTTGCTTCTGAATGTCAGTTCTCATTTGTTGATTAACCTTTGCATTATCCAGATGTTGATATACATTACATGAAATCACTTTGGTCTTCTTGATACTTCCTTGACATTAATCTGATTCTCCATTAGATAAGTTAGGGCATGAGCAATACTCAGATTAAACTTCTTCTCACTTATGCATCCTTGATTAACCAAATTAGTTACTTGTAGTTACCAAGTATCATTACCATTTCTTCAGTTGATTGATTCCATGTGCTTCTTCAGTTTCTATTGTTTTGCTGTTGTTTTATCTTTTACTTAGTTGAGTTACAAAATAATTAAGTGTTACAAGTTAGTACACCTATGCCTTTCAATCTCCCCCTATTTGATTGTCTAACAATGACAACCAAATTCACAATGAGGATAACTCAACTAAACAGGGACTGAAAAAGATAAAATAACATTCATAAAGGATCATGTCAACTTACATAATGCTTGGCTTGATTAATTAACTTCATGTCTATTACTGATACTTCAAGTGCCAAAATTGGACACCTGTTGGCTCGATTAAATGGCTTCATGCTCTTCTAGAGATTTTCTCTAAGTACTTTAAGAGCACGGTCCACTCAATCTTCAATTATCCTTCTGAAGTCCTTTTAGCAGTATTACCACCGCCGAACTTCGCGAAATAATTGATGCCTAATATAAACCAGTTTCAAGACACTTAGCTAACTAACTTCTACCTTACACTACACAAGAAAACAGATAATATTTTTACAATGCAGGAAAACAAGAAAACAAATTACAACGCAAAGAAACATTACAAGCATAATACATTAAAACTTTTATTTCTTGCGCTCCTCTTCCTCACGAGCTTTCTTCTTGGCTGCTTTTTCTTTCTTCATGAACTCAGGGTTGCAGACTTCGTCCATTCTTTTCTTAAGAAGATTAAGTCCTTCTGCTTCCACATGATTTCTGATCTTGTAATTCCGAAACAACCTCAACCACCTTTCAACCATGCTGCGAGTGGTAAGCTTCGTGGGAATGTCTTCAAACCTCAGCTTTGTGACTTTGTCAGGGTACCCCTTTTCCCCTTTCTTCCTTATAACCAGCTGCTTAGGGTATCCAATGACAATAGCGGTGGTGCATTGCTGTAGCCTCTGAATATCAAGCTGTTGTCTTCTCTTACAGAAGTTATCAAACGTGACCCTCAGATAATCCTGATCAAACTCGTCAATATCATCCATCTCCTCAATCAATTCTCTTATAATACACAGTGTTTCATGACTGTGTTCTGCAAAGATGTCGTACTTAATTTCAATGATGGTTTCCACCTTATGCTTGTCTGTATAGATCAGCAGATCATTCTCATTCTCAGCTTTGCTCTTGACAAACTTGACATTTGCACCAGTCACCTTCCTTATTTCCCCTTCTTCTGGAATGTCTATCCTTGGATCTCCGTATCTTTGCACATGCTCTCTTATTGCCTCGTTTTGCAGCTCGAATGCATAGTCTTCAGGTTCCTTCTTAACCACTGGTAGTGTAGCTTCAGGCAACTTGTATCTAGCGTCTTGCCTTCTTATCAGCTTCTCCAAGTCCTTAGCCACCAGCTTCTTTTCCTTTGTTAGAAAACCCTTAGAGAGGACTAGCTTTGCAACTGCCTTCAGCACATTTCCGCTCGGAGTTAGTTTCGAGTCATGCAGATTTACGATCCTCAAGACTTTGTCATGGACATATCTGATCTGGTAGGGATTTAGAATAATGTCAACCCCTCTGTCTTCAGCCATCTTCAACAATTTTTCCTTAAATAGCACTCCAGTCTTGACAGAGGTGTCTACCTTGTGAGCGAATTCTACCAGTTCACTTGCACCCCTTTCTTGGAAGAAAGCTTCATCCACCATACACGGCCCGATTTTTGTTATGGGTGTCCAAGTGATCATCAGATTCCATGCCTTCTCCTTGAATATGACTTGTACGGAGGTGCATCCCTGTCTTATGCAATTTAGATAATTCAGCAGCCCAGGGTTTAGATTTTCTAGCTTATGAAGAAGAAAGCTCAATCTTCCTGAGTCATGAGCATAGGCTCTTGGTCCAGCTAAGGCTTCTCTAGCCTTGTCCCACTCGGGACCTTCCCTCCTTATGTCAGCCTGGACCTTAGGATCTTTGATCTTTTTCATTTCATACTCATGCTGAGTTTTCTGAGCCGCTCTCTTCTCCTTTGCCATTAGTTCTTTTTCAACTATCCCTTGTAGAACTTCTTCATTTACTCTTTCTCTGGCTTCCCTGAAAATCTCTCCTTGCATCTCCGCTTCATCAACTTCTTCTTCTGGGACATGCTCGTCAGCAACCGAGTGGTCTCCTGCATCACCTACAACTCATGCGCCAGATCCGCCAGGATTTAGACCTCTTTCTTGTTCCCACTCTCTTGCCCGTTGCTCGAGTCTCGACCTTCTTGCCACTAAGGCTTCTACATCCATCTCGTCATCATCAGAATCTTCAATAAAGTCTCCCATAAATGCATCGACAAGAGGTGTTTCTTTCTCAGCTTCTTCTTCAACTACCATCTTCTGCTTGCCTTTGTCCTTAAGAGCCGGTTGAGCCTCCTCCACCTTTTCACCAGATTTGTTTGAGGACTCGATCACCGGACCCTTACTAGTCAGCTTTTTCAGACCCTGATCCTCCTTCTCCCCCTTAGGTGTGTTATCCTCATCAGGAGCATCATCATCATTATTATCGTCACCACCACCACCGGTTGAAGGACCAGGTCCATCCTTGTTACGTCCAAAGACAGCATCAAGTAGTTCATTCAGTTTCGTCCAAACCTGAGACATGCCATAAGTGACATCATCTACTGACCTCCCAACCTCCACCTGTGCCAATCCAAGATTATTTATCTTGTCAATCATCTGATTTTGGATGGCAATCAGGTTCTCCATAAACTGAGCTCCAACCTCTAACCTTCCAGAGTGAGAAGAGACAGCAGCAGTAACACCAGCAACTCCAGCCTCCAAAGCCTCCACTTTCTTCACTAAATCCTGCAATTTGGGGGACGGTGTTTGGCTTGGGTTAGACTGTTTACTCTCGCCGGGTTCTGTTTCACTCAAGATCCCTAAAAAGAAGGGATCTACTCTCCCTGTCTCTCCCTCGTGTTTAGAGTCTAACAGTACTAGAGCCTCATCCACTAATCGCTGGGGACTAGCGGTGAGTTGGTCGGCGATATCGGTCAGTGAGACTGAGCCTTTAAGCGCTGTGTCTACGATAGGAGATGGCGTTATGACCATGTCATCCCCTTGTTCACTTAGAACCTTTTCTGGTTCGCTGGGCTGTTCTGGAGGCGTAGACCCACCAGTCACCAGATGTCGTTGCTCTGCGAGCAACTTGTTTTCTGATTTAGATGAGGAAGCGTCATCCGTACTGGATTCGACAGACTCTTCCTCATTAAAACTTCCTGAGATACTAGTATCAGAAGTGCTAGTCTCAGTTTGCCATTCCCATTCCGAGAAATTGCTCAAAGAGCCCTGAGCGGACAACTCAGGGGAGGTAGGGCCAGCTCCTATTGGCTGTTGAGCTGGACCCCCTCCTTGACTCTCACCAACATGCCTAGGCGAGTGCGAATGTGTTGAAATGATTTGTAGAGGAGAGCCACCAGCGTGAGGTGTGGTGGCTGTGAGAGGTGAACTAGCCTTAACAGGTTGTGCAGTTGCCACTGGGTTTGAATCCACCTTTTGCTTCTTTGGAGGTGGCAGAGCTGCTGAAGTGACTACTCTCTCAACTCCTACACTCCCTCCACTCGAATCACTCGACTCAGATAAGCTTGCCTTCCTTTTATCACCAGTTTTAGGGCTGGCTGAACGTTTATGAACAGAAGGGCTTGCAGCCTGGGATAGAGCCTGGGGGTTTTCAGGCCCACGGCTGTAGAAAACAGGTTGAATTGATGATTGATCAAGATCAGCAAGAATAGGTACCTGACTCAGAAGATCGTCATCCTTGTCAGCTCCAGCTTCTGCAACATTTGCCTCGGCCATGTCAACATCCATTCCTGCTTGTTCCAAATTTCTAGGCACTTGATCTCCACCTTCAGCTTCGTTACCGCTACTCTCAGCTTCTACTGCAGTAAACTGAGAAGCATGCCTCCTAGCATACTCATCTTGCAGATCCTGGAAGTACGGAGTCAGGCGCAACTCAAAAAGTCTTGACTTTTGCTGGGTTTCCATGGTGGAGATACTCTTTAGAGTCATATCAAAACATGCCATCCTTTCAGAGCCTTGAAATACTCTTCTGTGTTCCTCTGAAAGGACGTCATCCAGAACCATCTGAAGAAATCTTGGCATCCAGCATTTGACTAGACCATCTTCCGGATTCCTTGATGCATTTTTCTCCAATGCCCACCTCTCATGCAACTGAATCAACAGATGTTTGCCCACATTCACTCTCCTGTTGTTTGCCACTCCATATAGTATTACCCGGCAGCTGTTGTTCATTGGCCTGTAGTCTTTGTCCTTTGGGAACATGCAGCGCTGAATGGCCTGAACTGCATAATCCCACTCAGCTGGTAGCATACCGGTGTTAACCTTTGTTACCTTGATAGGACCCGTGGGAGGGCGACAACCTATCTCCGTGAATAATTGCAACATATCCTCCATAGTGGGTTCCGGAGCATAATCTTCTGTAGGAAGCCCGAGTAACTCATTGAACTTCCGCAGACTGACTTCATATTTGACACCACCAATAGTAAAGGATAGGCCTGTTGGATTGGCTTTTCCACCCTGAATCTCTAGTGTAGAGTAAGCAGCTTGAAGGGCTTCGACATTCAGGATGGGAGAGGCGGTTAAGGCATGACTTATGATTGATGTGTTGTTGAGGGATTCAATCCAGAACTGATAGTGAATAAATCTACCAGTTGCTCGATCAGCAGAGAGATTAACAAAGTTGGTCTTGGGAATGGTGAAATTTGGGTTTGCCATTTTAATTTTGTGTTTGAGAAAAGAAATGTTCTGAAATGGTTTTGCAATGGAATTTTTTTTTTTTTTAGAGAACAAGTTCTAAATTTAAACAAAATAAAACGTACACGAACCCCACTAATTACCCCACGAAAAAAAATTAGTGATACACATTAAAACAAATTAACTGCCCACTAATGACCACTTAACTTCCCACTAATGATTGACGGTTGAGTTTTCGAAAATTAAAGTGAACAGCCGTTACAAAATAAATTATTTTTCCAGAAAACCACAATCACGGCAGTAAAGTTGCACTTTAAGGATTAACCAGTAGTACTCACAACTAATTTTGCTCAAGAACACAAAGAACTTAAGAATAGGAAACCACGAAACAAAAACAAACTCACTCGAATGAAAAACTAAAGAACTAATTGCAAGAACAGTAATGTCATTAAAACAACACAAGAAGTTCAACAGTTTTAACAAAATTTTAGCAGAGTTTCGTTTTAGTTATTGATGCTTTTAAGTAACAGTTAGTGATTTTTGTTTAAGAAAATCACAAGAAAACTTGATGTAATGTATGTATACGCGTGTGTATATGAAGAGCTTAAGCTTTTGGAGAGAAAGAAAGTTAATGTAAATAATGAACAGCCTTTTTAATGCTATAATATATACTTGCACGCCTAAAAAAAAAGTGACTGAAAAGACAAGTCACATCTCGATCTCGAGATCCGCATCTCGATCCTCATCTAGATGTCGATCTTGATGTCGATCTCGATGCGCATCTCGATCTACATCTCGATGTCGATCTCGATGTGGATAGATTGAGATTTGCCATAGAAAATTTCTCATTACTTCATTTAGACACTAACCATAACGATATACAGGTCAGCACAAGATTAATGTCATGAAACTCTCTAATCCCTTGTGATATGCAACACATACATTTATGAAGTTAAGTACACATTATTAATTATGAAATAACAATAATATGTACACAAACTGAATTATAACAGATAGGTAGCAAAACTAACAGGTGTTAAGCATCCCCAATTCACCAACCAATCTAGAAAATGTTGATTCGTCTAGAGGTTTATTGAATATATCTGCTATTTGACGTTCAGTAGACACAAAATACAACTCTACAGTTCCACTTTCTACATGCTCTCTAATAAAATGATACCTGATGTCAATGTGCTTGGTCCTTGAGTGATCCACAGGATTGTTGGTCATTGCAATAGCGCTTGTGTTGTCACACATGATAGGAATCTTAGATACTTCCACACCGTAGTCCTTGAGTTGGTTCTTCATCCACAGTATCTGGGCCACACAGCTTCCAGCAGCAATATATTCTGCTTCAGCTGTCGAGGTAGATACTGTGTGTTGTTTCTTGCTTTGCCAAGACACCAACCTTCTTCCAAGGAACTGACAGCTTCCTGAAGTGCTCTTCCTATCTATTCTACAACCTGCGTAATTTGAATCCGAATAGCCAACAAGATTAAACCCTGTATCTCTTGGGTACCAAATCCCAAGATTTGATGTTCCCTTGAGATACCTGAAAATACGCTTTACAGCTATGAGATGTGACTCTCTAGGATCCGCTTGGAACCTTGCACATAGACACGTAGAGAACATAATATCAGGTCTGCTAGCAGTTAAATATAAAAGTGAGCCGATCATACCTCGATAGCTTGAGATGTCTACAGGTTTACCCGCTTTGTCCTCGTCAAGTTTCGTGGCTGTTGCCATAGGAGTCTTAGCTTGTGATACATCTTGGAGACCATACTTCTTCAATAGATCATGAATGTACTTGGTCTGGCAGATAAATATCCCGTCCTTCTTCTGACTAACTTGAATGCCCAGAAAGAACGTCAGCTCTCCCATCATGCTCATCTCATACCTTGATTGCATTAACTTAGCGAATTTAGCACACAGCTTCTCATTTGCAGACCCAAAGATAATGTCATCCACATATACTTGCACCATTATTAGATCATCTTTGCATTTCTTGTAGAAAAGCGTCTTGTCGATTACTCCTCTTGTAAAACCACTTTCTAGTAAGAAGTCTGACAGAGTTTCATACCACTTCCGCGGAGACTGCTTAAGGCCATATACTGATTTGAAGAGTCGATAAACATAATCACAATATTTGCTGTCGATAAACCCGGGAGGTTGCTCAACATACACCTCTTCATCCAGTTCACCGTTTAAGAATGCACTCTTAACATCTATTTGATAGACTTTAAAACCATGATATGCTGCGAATGCCAAAAACATCCTCACTGCCTCTAGCCTTGCTACTGGTGCATAGGTTTCATCATAATCAATTCCTTCTCTTTGAGTATAACCCTTAGCAACCAGGCGAGCTTTATTTCGTGTTACACGTCCGTCTTCATCCAGCTTGTTCCTGAATACCCATTTTGTCCCAACAACAGATCTATTCTTTGGTCTGGGTACCAGCTTCCACACCTTCTGCCTTTCAAACTGATTGAGTTCCTCTTGCATAGCAATCACCCAATCAGCGTCATCTAGAGCTTCTTCCACCACTTTAGGTTCCATCTGGGAAAGGAACACTGAGTATAAACATTCATTCTCAGTGGCAATTTCAGCTCTAGCTTTTCCTCTAGTAGTCACTCCGGCTTCTGGATCACCAATAATTAGCTCGAACGGATGGTCCTTGTTCCAAGTGCGATCCCTAGCAAATGTTCTTGATGATTCAGCTTGATCTTGTAAGTGAAGGTGACTTAGTCTAGAAGCACTTTCACTAGCTTCTCTTGAGCTAGTACTAGCTCCCCCTGAGTGAGCTGCTCCCCCTGAGTGCATACTGACTCCCCCTGAGTTAGTACCAGGTCTGACGGAAGGTGATCCCTCAGCCCTAGTGTTTTGAATTTGCGAAACACTAGACTCTTGATTAATTTCATTATTTATAGTTGGATCACTACCCTGCACTACTGACTCAGGAACTGTATCCACTTCATCAGTATCCATATTTTCAAATCTTAGGGAAGTGGGCTCACTATCTTCTTTTTGTATAGAAGGGAGCTTTGAGTCGTCGAATGTGACATTAAGGCTTTCAACCACCTTGCGATCATTAAGCACAAACACCCTGTACGCTGCTACTACTTCAAGATAATATCCAATGAAAACCCCTTCATCTGCTTTGGCATCGAACTTTCCAAGTTGTGCATTGTCTCTTAACACAAAGCATTTGGCACCAAATACGTGAAAGTACTTGATAGATGGTTTTCGTTTATTCATCATGTAATACGGCGTCTCATTATGGTCCTTTATAATCAGGGTTCTGTTCTGTGTATAACAAGCCGTGCTAACTGCTTCAGCCCAAAAATATAAAGGAAGTTTTGACTCATACAGCATTGTCCTAGCTGCTTCAACCAGTGTCCTGTTCTTCCTTTCTACCACCCCGTTCTGCTGCGGTGTTCTCGGTGCTGAATACTGTCGTCTGATCCCTTTAGATATGCAGAAATCCATTAACACTGAGTTCTTGAATTCTGTCCCATTGTCGGATCGGATAGTCTTCACAGTCAGACTTGCTACATTTTCAATTTCCAGTACATGTCTAATGATCTCATGTGGCACTTCATCTTTCGATGTCACAAACTTCACCCATGTGTATTTGGAAAAGTCATCGACAATTACCAGCGCATATCTTTTCCTTGACATTGACATAACATTAACAGGTCCAAACAAATCCATGTGAAGGAGTTGTAGGGGCTCGGTAATGCTATTCACTTGTTTATCCTTATGCGAGGCTCTTTTTTATTTTCCCATCTCACATGCTTCGCAGAGTCCATCTGGAGTAAACTCCATCTGCGGCAGCCCTCTCACCAATTCTCTCCTTACGAGATTATTCATTGCTTTAAAGTTCAGGTGAGATAATCTTTTATGCCATAGCCAACTTTCATCAGCAGAAGCCTTGCTGTAGAAACACGTGACTTCAGACTGATCAGCAGAATTCATGTCAGCTATGAACAAATTTGACTTCCTTACTCCTTTGAGAGCAAGGCTTCCATCCTTTTTGCTTCGAATCGAACAATCATGCTTCCCAAAGTTGACGTCAAAACCCCTGTCGGTGAACTGACTAACGCTGAGAAGATTATGTCGCAATCCTTCCACAAAAGATACATCCTCAATGATAACATTTCCACAAACGATCTTGCCATATCACCTGGTGTAACCTTTGCTGTTATCTCCAAAAGTAACCACGGAGCCGGCTCTCAACACCAAATCTGTTAGCCGGTCATATGCCTCGATGCTCCACTGTCCAGCACCCATATGACTTTACTCTTTTCCTGTACACTGCCCTGCAAATCCAGAAAGGTTAGGTGTTCTTCGGAACCCAATGATGTTTGGGCCCGGCATCAAAAATTTCCTTTTTCTTTTCAGATACAGAAGGCTTTGCCTTGTTGCCATCAGGGGCATTCATCTTGACTTTGTCTTTTCCCTTGTCAACCTTGACTGGTTTGTCAGGTTTGGGAGTAGACTGGTCACTCCTAACTTTAGGAGGACTTGAAGTCTTAGTCTTTGACCCCACATGCTTTTTCTTACCACTACTAGATGTATGTTCAACAGATGCACTAGCAGTATTCATTAAATTAAAATAAGCATGCATGATGTTTACAGCACATGGCATACAATTAGGATTATTGCATTTAGCATGATTTGCATGCATGTTAGGCAAAGCAGTAGTTGCAGGCATGGTATTACAACCAACAGATTTTTCTTCCTCTACATAGAACGGGCAATAGTAAGACAAATGATCAGTTTGATTACAGATATAGCATGCCTTTCTAGCTCGTGTAGATGTAGATAAAGATGCAGGTTCAGTTTTGACTGCCTTTACAGGTGCTTTCATTTGGTCTGACCCTGCTACCCATTGTTTATATGACACCGTCTTAGCCTCTTTGGTTCCTACACCTCTCTTAGCATAAGCAATCTTACTCGCTCTCTTGGAAGTTGTAGGTTCTACTACTTTTTCTTCTGAATCACTTTCAATTTTAATTTCTTGTTCAATTTTAGTAGCAACAGGATCTATGGTCCTGGGCTCAAACTGCTTAAAGATAGGTTTTCTAACATCCATTAAAACCTCAGGCACATTTTCTTTGACTAACACTGGCTCTTACAACTCAGCAGCCCTATTTTTCTTTTTCTGTGTGTAGTCAAGTCCTATGTTTACTTTTTCATTTTTACTCTTGCCTGCCAGTTTCATGTACATGTCCCTTTCTACGAAAACTTTATTAGCGGCTTCTTCAAAAGATTTACATGTTATTTTAAGCTCAGCTAATTCATTTTTAAGTTCTTCGTTAAGGTCTTCCCTAATCTTAAGCTTGTGTTCTAAAACGTCTACCTGATTCATTAACTGCCTTTCTTTACTTTCTCCTGATTCTAATTCCTCTACCCTGGCCTCGAGAAGTCTATTCTTAAGGGAGAGTTTAGCATTTTCCTCATTAACATCAATTAGATTTAGTTGGAGATTGTACATATCTTTAGTCATGGCAGCTAATTCATTTTGGTACTCAGGAATAGACATTTCATTTACGGTTAGAATTGGTACCTCTGATTGTTCTGAAGATTTTGCCATTAATGCGAAGTTGCATAGCTCCTGATCTTCATCTTCATCAGACTCGTCCCAACCCTTCCCTTCAGTCACAACATACGCCCGGCTTCCCTTCTGTTGCTTGCTAACCAAGGCATCATATTTCTTTTTCAAATCAGCATAGGATTCCTTGGGGTGAACGTACTTGGGCTTCTTGCACTCTGTTGCGAAGTGCCCCAATTCATTGCAGTTGTAGCATCTGAACTTGTTCTTGTCTACCAGGTTAGGTCTGTAGCCACTACCAGATGTGCTACCTCGGCCACTGTAACTTCCCCGACCACTTACACTACTGCCTCTGCCGCTACTACTGCCTCTTCGGCTGAAAGAACTACCAAATCGTCCTTTACCACTTCTTTGCTTCCTGAAGCTGATATGAGCAAATTCTCGAGCAATACAAGCATATGACTTGTCTTCTAATTTGTCCAGCTCTTCAAGGGTATAGTATTCATCCTCACTTTCTTCGGATGGATCTTCAATGTCTAATACCACCCTTTCAGGATTAGCAGTTTTCAATGAGACAGTTGCAAGTGCCTTTACAGCAGACTCTTCAGCTACAAGTCCAGACTCACTTACCGCTTTGTTTTCTCCACTATTGTAGGATCTTCTTCTGTCATTTTGTTCCTGCTCCAGCTCGTAGGTCTTCAAAACACCATACAGCTTTTCGAGAGAAGTATTTTTCAAGTCTCTTGACTCTCGAATGGCAGTGATCCTGTGTTCCAGATGTTTAGGCAAATTCAATAGAAACTTGATATTTGAATCTGCTAGTGGATAGACTTTATCTCTTATACTCAGCTCGATAAGCAATTTACTGTAACGTTTGTAAACATCCGCTACGCTTTCTCCTCGTTCGCATCTGAACGATTCATATTCAGATATCAGAATGCGTTTGTGATTATCTCTAACTTCCTCAGTTCCCTCCATCACCACAGCCAGTTTATCCCACATGGCTTTAGCTGTTTTTAATCCCTTTATTTGAACATAGTACTCTGAGTTTAGGGATTCAATTATGACGTTGCGTAACGACGCATCCATACCAACCAATTCTTTATCTGCGTCTGAAAACTCCATCTCCTCTTTAGGAACAGACCGGGATGGTATTAGTATCCCTCCTTCCATTCGCTCTGGCTCAATTCTCATGGGTATGTATGGACCGTTTTCCAATATTCTCAAGTATACCTTGTTTATTGATTCAAGGTAAGCTCTCATCCTTCCGGTCCATTCGTCATAATGTTATGCATCAAACGGAGGTATCTTAAATCTGTGTGCGGCGGCCATTTTAATAAAGTTTAAAATTAAGATAATACACTTTTCAAATTACAATAAATTGTATTTTCTTGAAAAATTAATTATCTCACTTTAAATATCCAACACTTAATATTCAACGGATTTTGCACTTAAGATTCAAGCAAGTTAGTTCTAATCACAGGAACAGTAGCAGGGTCCACCACTTTCTCAAGTCCAAACAAAAAGGTGTCCACTTTCTAGTTGACAGAAGTTCGAAATTGTCCTTTTTGTTTAGTCAATCAGTTGATTCCAGCTTTGGCCACAAGAAAATCCACGAAGCTCTAAAGTACAATATTTTGGAATTTTGTACAAATATTCCTTACACCATTACTTAGAACTTTTTAGATCTATGACTTTTCCAGGAAGAAACAAATAAAAACTTTCGTCACAAACTTCAAGAAAAAAAATGGATCTGGGATTTTCAAGAACCAACTCAAACAACACAATAGGATCTCTGTTAGATGTGTTTAACAGAAGCTCTGATACCAATTGTTAGGTCCAAAGTGTTGTAGAGGGGGGGTGAATACAACTGTTTAAAATTTATGTGAGAATAAACAATATGCAGGTAATAAATGATGACACAGAATTTCAAGAATATATCATTATATTCATTGATGGATTTGCTACAACATTCATAAAAGCATCATGATCAGTTGAACAATAAATACAGCAATTAAAGCTAGATTCAACTGATCCTCTCTCTCTCACTTTTTGTTTTTACAGTAAATGCTCTCTCTTAAAAAATATCGTTGAATATAGAGATGATGAAAGTTTATTTACTAATAAAATCAAAGTGCTGCTTTTATAATGTCATGTAGTCTTGATCTTGTCCTTTTTGTGTACGTGGCCCAATCAGGACTTCGACAACAAAAAGTACTTTAACAACAACTCTAGATCAACCGTTCACAATAAGCCACTTGTCCCTTGAACATTAAATGTTACATTTCTACCCGCATCTCGATCTTTGCCTGGACCCATCTCGATCTCGATCTGTGAAAATCTCGATCTCGATCTGGGAGAATCTCGATCTCGATCTATGAAGATCTCGATCTCGATCTGGGAGAATCTCGATCTCGATCTATGAAGATCTCGATCTCGATCTGCCGTGGATCGAGATTTGCCTTTGCAATATTTTACTTCAATTGTAAATCTCGATCCGCATCTCGATCTGCTGTGGATCGACATTTGCCTTAGTAAATATGCACACATCCAATGTTGACCTTCTTTAGTGACTAATGGAGGATTAACCTTTATGAGCAAGTTTCCCTAGCTTCTTCAATTTCTTTTCCTCACTCAATTCAAATGAGATCTTCTATTACTGACATGAACTTGCCTCCAATGTCCTGACACTTTATGCAATGGTCTGGTTCATAAGTGACTAGTCTTGTAGGGGTTCTTGCTTCTGAATGTCAGTTCTCATTTGTTGATTAACCTTTGCATTATCCAGATGTTGATATACATTACATGAAATCACTTTGGTCTTCTTGATACTTCCTTGACATTAATCTGATTCTCTATTAGATAAGTTAAGGCATGAGCAATACTCAGATTGAACTTCTTCTCACTTATGCATCCTTGATTAACCAAATTAGTTACTTGTAGTTACCAAGTATCATTACCATTTCTTCAGTTGATTGATTCCATGTGCTTCTTCAGTTTCTCTTGTTTTGCTGTTGTTTTATCTTTTACTTAGTTGAGTTACAAAATAATTAAGTGTTACAAGTTAGTACACCTATGCCTTTCAATGTCAATTCAACAGATAATCATCCATCGATTGATAACATTATTCCAATGAATAATTATCCATCGATTGAGGAATCATTAATTGCTAAGCCATTTGTTTTAAAAACTAAGCTGAACAGACCTGTTAAATTTGTCAAAGAAAGTAGCTCCTCTAAATCTGAAGTCAAAGTTGAAAAGGCTAATATAGGATTCTTATCTAAAGATCAATTGAAGGAGAAATTAGAAAAGATAGTACCTAATGTTAAATCAAATGAGAAAAAGAAGACAAACAGAAATGGAAAAGTAGGCATAAACAAGCAAAATAACTACACACCTGACAAGTATGCTCCTAGAAAGATATGTGCTAAGTGTGGTAGCAAAAATAACTTATATGTGCAATGCAAGATCAATATGCCTGCAACAACCAATGTGTCTGGTATACCAAACATGCATTCTAATTCTGTTTTTCCTCATTTAGTTGATTCTCAAGATGTTCATGCTCAATATGCATCAATGCCTTATATGTTTAATCCATATCTTGCATTTGCCAACATGAATATGCCCGCTATGCCATGGAATATGCTTAATAACTTTCATGCTCCAAATTTCTCCAATTCTGCAAGCATGAATATTCTAAATATTAGCACTGAGAATTCTGAGGTAAGGAAACCAACACCTACGGTTGAAGTGGAAGTAAAACCACCTAAACCAGAGGTACAAAAATTAGAAACCAAGCCAAAGGTAGCAACTAATAAGAAAGGACCCAAGGCAACTTGGGTACCAAAATCAACTTGATTGTTTTTGACTATGTGCAGGGAAAAAGAAGAAATCTTTGGTACTTGGAAAGTGGGTGTTCAAGACACATGACTGGAGATAAATCCCTTCTCATAAAGTTTAAGGAGAAAGCTGGCCCTGGAGTAACTTTTGGAGATGACAGTAAAGGGTACACCATGGGATATGGCTTGATTTCAAAAGAGAAAGTCATCATTGAACCTGTTGCATTAGTTGATGGCTTAAGACATAATTTGTTAAGCATAAGTCAACTATGTGACAATAGAAATAAAGTTTGTTTCACAACTGAAGCATGCATAATTTCCAACAAGGAAGATAGAAGCCTGGTTATGACTGGGAATAGAAAAGGAAATGTGTACATAGCTGACTTCAATTCAACAAATGCAGATTCAATGACTTGTGTTTTCTCTAAGGCAAGTACAAATGAAAGTTGGCTATGGCACAGGAAATTAGCTCATTTAAATTTCAAGGTCATGAATCAGTTGGTCAAGAAAAATAAAGTTAGAGGCTTACCACAAATGGAATTTGTCAAGGATGGATTTTGTGATGCCTGTCAGAAAGGGAAACAAAGGAAGGCATCATTCAAGTCAAAATCGGTATCATCAATTGAGAAGACACTTGAATTATTACACATGGATTTGTTTGGTCCTGTAAATATCATGTCATTGCAAAGAAGAAGTATGCTCTAGTCATTGTGGATGACTTTTCAAGGTTCTCATGGACTTATTTTCTGCATTCAAAGGATGAAGCTAGTCATCTCATCATCAAGCACATAAGAAAAGTTGAGAAAAGTCTTGGATTGGATGTAAAGAAAATAAGAAGTGACAATAGAACAGAATTTAAAAATTCCACAATGAAGGAGTTCTGTGAATCTAAAGGAATCGTACACACCTTCTCTGCACCAAGGACACCTCAACAAAATGGGGTAATTGAAAGGAAGAATAGGACATTGATTGAAGCAGCTAGAACTATGTTGGAAGATGCTAAATTACCAACATATTTCTGGGCTGAGGCCATTAACACAGCATGTTACACTCAGAACATCTCCATAGTAAATCAAGCTCAAGGAAAGACACCTTATCAATTGATCAAGAAAGACAAAAAGCCAAAAGTGGGGTTTCTTCATGTCTTTGGTTGCAAGTGCTATGTGCTAAGAAATCAAGGTGAAAACCTAGGAAAATTTGAAGCCAAAACTGATGAAGCTATATTTATTGGGTATGCACTATCAAGCATAACCTATAGAGTTTATAATCTTAGACTACACATTGTTATGAAATCTGTACATGTAGTTTTTGATGATAAGAAGATTCAAGGGCTGGTTGATGAAGGAAATCATGACACACTGCATTTTGATAATGAATCAAATGATGTAGATTATGATGAAGAAGCAGAAATTGTAAAATCACAAGTACTCAGAAACCCTATATCAGTTTATGTTACTGCATCAATGGAGAATTTATCAGTTGACAGAATTACATCAACTGATAATGCATCAACTGATAATCCTTCAATAGATAATCAACACTCTACAACTAGGGTATCCAATTCAGGGGGAGGGTTTCATAATCAAACCGTAGAGTCAAATCAATTTGAGTTAAATACTAATGATCATGAAGCTTCATCATCAAGGCAAAATCTGCCTCCTCAAAGAAAATGGACAAAAAGTCATCCATTTGAGCTAATCATTGGAAATGCAGAAGATGGTGTCAAGACAAGAAGTGCTACTCAAAATGAGTGCCTGTATAGGAGGAACTCAATCAATTTGAAAGAAATAAAGTGTGGAAGCTGGTGCCCAAACCAACAGATAGATCAATAATTGGTACAAAATGGGTATTCAGAAATAAAATGGATGAAACTGGTACTGTGACTAGAAACAAAGCAAGGCTTGTGGCAAAGGGATACTCACAAGAAGAAGGAATTGATTTTGATGAAACATTTGCACCAATTGTAAGGTTAGAAGCAATTAGAATCTTTCTAGCTTATCCTGCACATGCTAATTTCAAAGTCTACCAGATGGATGTGAAGAGTGCATTTTTGAATGGAATATTAGAAGAAGAAGTCTATGTGGAACAACCTCCTGGATTTGAAGATCCAAATTTTCCTGACTTTGTCTACTATCTACTCAAAGCAATCTATGGCTTGAAGCAAGCACCAAGGGCCTGGTATGACACTTTATCTCAGTTCCTCATTGAGAATCACTTCACAAGAGGTACTGTTGATAAAACTCTATTCAGTAGAAATGTCAATGGCTCTATTATTCTTGTACAAATATATGTGGATGACATTATTTTTGGCTCAACTAATGAGGGACTTTGTAAAAAGTTTGCCAAATTAATGCAGAGCAAATATGAAATGAGCATTATGGGAGAACTTACATACTTTCTTGGTTTGCAAGTCAAACAAGTTAAGGATGATATTTTTATAAATCAAACAAAGTACATTCATTACTTATTAAAGAAATTTGACTTGAGTGAATGTTCTTCTGCAAAAACTCCCATAGCCACTGCTACAAAACTTGAATTAAACACTAAGGAAGAAAATGTGGATATTTCAAGTTATAGAGGCATGATAAGCTCACTTTTATATTTAACTGCTGGTAGGCCAGAGATAATGTTCTCTACATTCTTATGTGCTAGATTTCAGGCTGATCCTAGAGAATCTCATTTAGTGGCTATTAAAAGAATTTTTAGATATCTCAAGGGTACATCAAATTTAGGTATTTGGTATCCTAGAGATTCTGGTTTTAATCTAATAGGCTACTCAGATGCAGATTATGCAGGTTGCAAAATAGACAGGAAAAGTACTACAGGCACCTGTCAATTTCTAGGAATCAAACTTGTATCATGGTTTAGCAAAAAGCAACACTCAGTATCAACTTCAACTGCAGAAGTTGAGTACATTGCTGCTGAAAGTTGCTGTGCATAAATATTATGGATGAGAAATCAACTGTTTGACTATGGGTTCAACTTGAACAAGATTCCTATTTTCTGTGATAATACAAGTGCCATTGCAATAACAGAAAATCATGTGCAACATTCCATAACCAAACACATTGACATAAGGTATCATTTCATTAGGGAACATATAATGAATGGTACAGTTGAATTATATTTTGTCCCTAGTGAACAACAACTTGCAGACATTTTTACCAAACCTCAAGATGAATCTACTTTTAATAGATTAGTCTGTGAGTTAGGTATGCTTAATTTTACTCAATCTTGAAATGTATGCCAAGTTTTTTTTTCTTGTAGCCATTGTTCACAATTATCTGTTGAAACCAAGTAATCAATTGATAACTGTGTTAATTGTCAATGGATATTTAGCATCTATCGATGGATATATTTGATCAACAGATAAAATATATTCCTATTGATGGATATTTATCTATCGACAGATAATTATCTCAGTAATTGTTTATCGATTGATAAATTCTTTCTTATTTGATCAACAGATAAATTTTTCTCCTATCAATGGATATTAATCTATCGACAGATAATTACCCTGGTAGTTATTTATTAATTGATAAATGAATAATTCTCTACATTATCCATCGATGGTAATAGAATTTCTACAGTTTTATTCATCCGTTGATCAAATTATAGCCGTTGATTAATTACCTTATTTGTCAACAGATGAACATACCCATCAATTGTCATTTATAGTAATTAACTTTAACTCCTTTTTCCTCATAACGGCTATATCCTTAATTAAAACTGTCTATTCAATTCTTCTTAATCACAGGAAATATAAATAGCAACAATAATTATTGCTTCATTCTCAATTGATATTTTATTTTCTATCTCTAATTGTTGTATCTCAGTTTGTCTCTCTCAAGTTTCTTTTTGTTTGACAAATCCACTCATCCGGTTTCAAGTTCTTTCTAATCTCTCAAGAATCAGTAATGGCACCTCAAAAGAAGATTGTTTCCTAAACTGGGTTCACTTATGAACAAAACAACTTCATTACATGTCTAATTGTGGATGATGCTCCCGTAGATTTTCATCCATTGATGAGATTTCTAGGAGACTACAAAGTGTCAAAAGCTCTCAGTGAAGCACCAACAATAGTCTGTTCGTTTGTTAAAGAACTATGGAACTCTGCAGAAGTATCACAAGATGGGAAGGTAATTTCTTATACTTGTAAAGGTAACTCTTATACTATTACAAGCACTATTTTGTCTGAATGCTTAGAATTACCTGAAAATAATTGTGATAGGTCACCAACTGAAGATGAGATTAGGGACATGCTAGAATCTGTTAACTATGCAAATGCTGAAACTAGTTTAGGTGAGGTCGTTACGAAAAATTTGAGGAAAGAATTGAGTTATTTCTTTGATGCTATTATTAAAGTATTTTCAGGCAAAATAAGTAATTTTGATGCAATTACCACAAGTATGCAAGAAATTGCTTATTCTGTCCTGTTTAATAAGTACTTCAATTTTACCACATTACTCCTAAATGAATTAACTGCTAAGTTAGGAACCAAGGCTTCTAGGAAAAATAACATTTATTTTGCTAGATTCTTTATGCTGTTAATTAATGCCTCCATTGGAGAATATGAGATTAGTGCAGATATGGAGACACTAGAGCCATGGATGCAAAACAAAAGGGTCTTCAAGGACCTGGTGAGAATCAACTTACATCTTAAGTTGTGCCTCATTTATCCTCCTTTTGTGCAGGTATATCTAAAGAAACTTAATTTCTCTTTTTCTCCCTCTGGTATTCAAATTTCTTTGCCTTCTGCAACAATGGAGGGAGATGGAAATGCCCCCATCCCTCCTACCCAAGTTGCACAACCTTCCAAACACAAATCTAAATAAACCACCTAAGTAGTTTCTCAAAAGACTACTGTTGTAAAAACTAAGAAAAGAAAAACAACTTAGGAGAGTGTGAAGGTGGTTGATAAGGGTGAGAGAACTGGCCAACATCAAGAAAGCCAGAAGAATAAGGAATGAGAGGTTAAGAGTGTCCAGCCAGCCACCAGCCCAATCTCCCAACAGATTGAGGCTGTAATAAAGGATCTAAACACATCCCTAGTTGCACCTTCTCAACAAGGTGTAACTTTTGAAAAGAGGTCTCAACCAGGACCATTAGATGGGGGTGAGGGACACAAAGTTCTATAGCCATACAAAAGGAGAAAGAAGGATAAAAATATTGCACAGAGAACACACACACCTGCAAAGCCAAATGCAAATTTGGCGGAGCTTTCAGTTTCTTCTTTTGATGTGTCTCAGAATTTTTCTGAGGCACAACCCCACTCTCTATCTATTTCTTCTCCTCAATCCCCCTCAAAATCTATTTCTTCATAAGCATTATTGATTGACAACTTCAATATTTCAAATTCACCCTCTTTGCAACTCAGGGTGGAGCCAACACTCTCACATGTATCACCAAATAAGGGTAATACATTGGTTGATCAGGTACCTACTGAAAATTCTCTCAAGCCAATGGATATTATTCAATCAACTGATACATTCCAACATCCATTGACTAGTTCACTTCCATCGACGGATATCCTTACATCCATTGATGAGCTCCCATCAACGGATATTCATCCATCGATGGATATTTCTTATCCATCGAGTGACACCTTAATTCTAATTCATGAATCATCCAATGAAACACTTCAAGTGGCCAATACTCTACTAGGATTGAGTGGAGTGGGTGAGGTGTGTGAGAGGCAAGGTTTGCATACCTTGGCAAAAGGAGAGTGTGTGAATGAGGGGCCCTCAAATTCTTCTGAGGTGGCAAAAGGAGAGGGTGCGAGCAAAGAGAGTTCCACCTTAGCAGGTGATGCAAAAAGAGAGGATAGTAAGGGAGAGGTGAGAATCCAGGATGAGATCCTGATGCAAAAACAGAGAGAAGAGATTGAGAGAGAAAATAATAGAGAGAAAACAATTTCACCATCTCATGTAGCATAAACTTCTAAAACTGAACAGGTTGCAGCAACACTCACCCATGAGTTGGGGTTGGAGTCATGGGGAGATGGAGGAAATGGAGTCCCTGCAGGAGTTGTAGATGCCCACATGGAAGTGGATGATGAGATTGAAGTCAACCTTGATGCTTCAACCTTTCACCATGAAGATCCACACTATCAAGAATTAGCAGCAGCCACTAATCAAATAGCTGAACAAATGTTGGGATTGGTGCAGACAGAAGAACAATTCAGGAGTGGAAAGGAGCATCTAGCTAGTCAACCTGATGATGTATCCCACATGAATCCCGAAGACTTTGAAGATAGTTCTGATGATGAACTTCTAGACCCTGATGTGGCCAGTGATGAAACAAGTTTGGCTGATACTGAGAAGACCATTATTTCTCATTACAGGAGATCCATGGCTGAAGTGAATGTAGAGGATCCTTTGCACAGAAGAATTCTCAACTTCTACAGGGACAACTTGAAAATTCAGAAAATGCATGTCACAGGATCTAAGTATGAATTAAAGAAGATTAGGGAGGCAATTGATAGTTCAAGGATGCACCTTGACTCCACAATTGACTCCAGACTCAGCCTTACAATGCTACCAGAATTAAGCAAAGGCTAGATACTGAGTTTACAGCCAAAGACAAGGTAGTGGCATTGAAGAAAAGAGTGACTGCTATGGAGCACAACATGGACTTAATTCTGAAGAATCAAGTCACCCAAATCAATCTTCTGAACCAACTTTTAGCAACTCCAATTATTTCTGCCTCCAAGGCACAATCAGTTGCTGATAACAAAAAGGGGGAGAAGTATGAGGAGAGGAGAAATGAAGTTGAAGCTTTAATCAAGAATACAGAGTCTATAATCCAAAGGAAAGATGCCGAACATACATTAGCTCAACAAATTGTACAGCAATTTGATTCCATTGCTAGCAAAAATAGGGAGATTGATGCACAGAAGCCAATTTCCATATTGCCAAACACTCTGGAGAAAGGAGAAATAAGGGTAGATAAAAGTAGCTCACAAACTGGTGATAGAAAATGAAAGGGAAAGTTGATTGAAGATGGCAAGAAGAAAGAGATATATGTCATAAGTGGAGGTGAGAAACTATTGGGCAAAGCAATAGTGGTTGGTGTGAAAGAAAGGGAGCAACAAGAAAAGTCATAAGAAGAACTAGCTATTCCACTGTAAAGGCAATTTGATGAGGAGGATAGGCTAATTTGAGATGCCAGAAGAAAAGAAGGTGAAAGGAGGCCAAAAATGAAACAAAGAGCAAACAAGCTTGTAGATGAACTAAAAACTTCCGGAGTTAAAAGAAAACTTGTTATTGAGGAAAAAGAGGCTAAGGAGGAGAAGCCAAAAGAGGTGAAGCTTGAAGGTCAAGCTTCTGGGAGTGGTCAAGTCAAAGAAATAGAAGTGTTCAAACCCAAATATGAGAATTTTGTGCCAATTAAGAGTGAAGGAATGATTGTAGTAAAAGATCAAAGGAAGAGGGATGTCGATCTTCTTCACATTGAGTATGAAGATGGATCACATTCAACTTTCACATTCAATCAAGTCTTGGATCAAGGATATGGCATCTTAAGGAAGATCCACACCATGCTCAACAGAAAGTACTATCTGACTGAAGAGCTAGGGAAAACCATTCTTGAGAAGATGAAGAAGATAAGGGATGACATAATCAAAATCTGGAACCCTGAAGGAAGGAAGGTGCTTCATGAACCATTCTACATGATGATCTACAAGGACAGAGAAGACAGAGAAAAGTGCATTGATATTTGTTAGGAAATAGACAAACTGCTCAATCTTGAATTAAATCATCTTATAAGCCAATTGGACTACAGGGTTGAAGATAAGAAGATTCTGAAGGGATCCTTGTACAGAAAAATGAAGGAAAATGAAGACAAAATGAATGAGTCAAGGGGGAGAAGAAGAAGAAGGTAGAAGATTCAGACTCAACATCAAATTGTCAGAATTTATCTCTTACTGGTATTTGATCACTCTGTCTCAAATTTATTTTTATCAATATTGTAATTCCTGCTAGAATGAAAATGTCTAGGAGTTTTGTTAGCATCAATAGAAAATTTATGCATATTTCACATATTCATAAATAGGGGGAGATTGTTAGGAATTATGAGTTTTTATGATAACAAATTACTCAGAATTACAATAGGGATTTAAAATTCATTGTAACTGGTTAATTGATCTGTGACTTATAAATATCCATTGACTAGGAAATCAATTATCAGTTGAAGCTTGGTTATCAACTGATAAATTGGATTGTAACATTTGATTCATGTTTCTTTATCAATTGATTGTAATGCCTCGATGGATACTATGAAGTAGTCGATTGATATTATTGACTTCAATTTATAGCTTCTCAACTGATGTGAAGAATGGCTGATCAATTGTAAATATTCTAAGTCAGAATTCTCACAAGTGAAGTGATCAACTGATATTGGAGTCGATGGATGAAGACACTACTCAACGAATAAAAGCTATCAATGGATACAAGTCATCAACGGATAAAAGCAATCAACGGATAAGAGATCATCAATGGATAGGGAGTCGATGGATAACTCAAATAGCCATCAATTCAATAACTGATCAATGGATATCCTATCCATCGATGGATGAGCAAAGAAGAATCAACTGATAAGCTTAACAACATTTATCAGTTGATTAAGGTTTCCCAATTTAGTTACAGACAAGAAAAAAGGAAACTGTGCAGAAACTGAATCATTGGAAGACAATCCTCTAAGGATTGTGAAGACTTTCAAGACAACACAGTCTTCAAGGAATGCATCAAGACAAAGATACTTTCAGGACTAGACGGGTCCAAAGAAGACTATTCAAGTAGCTAATTTCTATTTTCATGTAAACATTGTAAGTTGTAATTTTATAATGTTATCTGTCGATAGGAATTAGAAGTGAAGAAAACCACTATATAGTGGTTAGAAGTTCATTGAAGCAAAGTGTAGAAAAACAAAAAAAAAGTGTGAGACAGATTGTAAGCATTTTCTGTGCAGAAACACTTTGTAAGCAGCTTGGTACTTTTACCAAGATTAATTGAAAGCAAAAACATACTAGTGAAAAACCAATCCACTAGTAATTTCTAATATTGTTTGTTTTGTTTTCAATACTTTAATTATTACATTCTTAGTTCAATTAGAAATCTCTTCTTACACTCAAACTCTTCAGTTGAACAAACTTAAATCCGCAAGAATTTTAAATAATTCTTAAGTTTGTATTCAACCTCCCTTCTCTAAACTTAGTGTACTTAAGGGCAAATAACATTTAGGTGTAGTACTTTAATTTCCTGGAACTTGTTCTAGTTCTTGGTGATGTATAAATGTGGTAATTTTTCGGAACTTGATACTTATGTTTGTAATCATTCAGTTTTATAAAATTTGATATTTGTGATTTATTCTAGTCACTTTGAAGTAATTTGAGTTGTTTGTAGTTGATATTTTAGATTCTCTTTTGCATTATAATTTTTTTATTTTTTATTTTCATATGATTTAATATTTACATAATCTTTTGGAATAAAAGTAAGAAAAAATTTAAATTATGAAAATTAAAATATATAACACTTGGAAAGTGCTATTTAAAATGCTATTAAAGTGATTTAATGAATTAAAAATACAACTTCCTTGACACATGTAAAAGCGCTATTGAAATGGTCTACTTATATATATCACTATTGGGTCCCAGAAGTATCGTGGGGTTGAATACGATATTCACCACAATTTAATATTTTTTTCAGAATTTGCGGATAATTAAATTATTATTTTTGCTGAGGGTTCGAGTCCTTGTAGTGTTTAGGAGGCTGACTTACTAATTTTCTATTTTTATGAATAAACTTTTAAGATCTAGAAAATTAGCAAGTAAGTAAACAAGATTCCAATTAAATACGTATATTAAACTTGAAAGGGTATTACAATATTCCGTAGAATATTTCTCAACTCCTAGAAAATTTTTGACATGAATTGTTATACTTAAGGAATTAAATTCAAACCAGCACAGAAAGTCTGGGAATATAACAATTAGACAAATTACTGAATTTGAATGATTTTTAAACTAACAAATATGAAGTCAATTGTCTCATATTTATAGAGGATGAGAAACTTATATAATTTTTCAATTCAGGACATTTTTCAGACAATTTTAAGCCTTGTATAACATTTAAAAAAACTTGTATGACTTTTTAAAAGTCTCGGTATGACTTTTGTAATACTCGGTATGACTTTTATTTCAAGCATTTGGTATGACCTTTTGAAGTCTAAAATTTGGTATGACCTTTCAGAAATTCAGTATGACTTTTAAATTCCATTCGGTATTACTTTTGGGAATGAATTCAGTATGACTTTTCATTATAGCTCGGTATAACTTTTCATCTATAGCTTGGTAAGACTTTTTTTGAACAGCTTTGTAAGACTTTTTTTAAATCATAATTCGGTATGACTTTTTAATAAAGTCTTAAAGATTTATTAAAAGTCATACTAAGTTATATCTTTTATAATAAATTAATTCTACTTAATTTAATTGAATAATTTATAAATTAAATTAAATTTAACTTGAATTAATTTATTTAAATAAATAAAATAATTAATTTACTTTTGATGGTAGAACTAAAATACTATCTTGACTTGTACAACCTTGTTGTTAGCACCGAAATCTTTCAGTCTTTGTTTTGTCTCTGTCATAAAACCACTTAAGCTAGATGATGATTATTTATTAATTTAGTTGACACACAAATGTACTATCTGGTTCATTTGTGCCATATTAAAATAAATATTTTTCACCTTTTAACTTTAAAAGTTGCGGTCTTCTGTCCTTCTTCTACTTCACTATTTTTCCTCTTTTATTTTCTTCTTCTGGAATCTTCGTGTAGTAGGTACTTAAAATTTTCTATATTTTCTGAATTCTTATGAAATACTACTTCTTTATTTTTCACTGATGCTTGAACATATTAATGAACTTCTTCCAGTGTTGAGTAGTAACCTCATCAAAATACTTCTGATATTAGGATTCTTCGTGTCTAGTTAACTTTCTTCGTCTTGATTCTTATTATCATATTTATTATTTACTTCTCTTTCTTATCTGAGTTGAGTTGTTATCTAATTATTACAAATAGACCTTATCATATGACTTTCAATCTCCCCCTATTTGTTGTTAAACATTTAACACACAAATTCCTAGAGGATAACTCAACTAACAAAGAAGAAAATAATAAAACATTAAACTATGTAAATAATAAAATATTTTCTGGATCATATAATACATTTCCTGATTTCATAAGTAAACTAGAAATGAAAGATGAAAGACAAATCTTCAAGTTAAATCATTTTCACTTCTCAAACTCATCACTACTCCCCCTTAGGATGGCATGGATGGAGTCTTGTTCTCTTCTTACCACTTCTCCTCTATTTCACTAAATTATGTCTTCACTTCTCACCCAAGGTGAATTCATTCTCCCCTTACATGAATTACTCAACACTTTTCTTGTTCAACCATTTTAATAGAGGTAACAACAGACATGTCATACATTCAGCATTAAACCATCGCAGGTATTTGTACCTGTAAGAAAAATCACCATATCCCCTTCAAGAGAGGTCACTAGTAGTGCAATGGGGTTTCGTAAATCCCCGTCCTCAATTGAATCTATCAAAATATTTGACTTTGATAACTAAAGTACTTCAGGAATATATTCAATTAGTTGTTGATCATCTAAGATGATCTGTTCCGTTAGAAATCCAAATATATTCCATCTGGGGAGGGAGAAAGGATCTATAATGTAGTAATTGATCCAAGTTTCCTCCTGTAACCTGTGAAGGCGGTTGATTTAGTCAGAATCATCAATCATCCTTTATTCCTTGATATGGAAATTAGAATAATTGCTTCCGTCAATTAATCTTTAGTGTCTGACAATCCTTACAATGCATTTGAACAAATACATTTATTGTTTGCAGTCATTGAAAGTGTTCAGATCAAGTTGACTCTTTACAAATGACCTTGACTGTCAGGCCGAATTCAATAGACTCATCATGTTAAGATGACGAACCTAGTTACTATTTTACCATTTACAAATCTATATCCTTTTGGGAAGATATAAATTAGTTAGCAGTTATTTTGGTTTCAATTTCTCCTTCTAACTAGAGGCAGAGCTGCTGGTTCACTCATAGATACTTCCTTATCTAGTGCACTAGAGGCACTTACTCACTCACCCTCTTTAGTTGAGCATACTTTTCTTTTCAGGGGTTTAGTAAATGAAGTTGTATCTGTTTGAGTGTATCTGGTTCTATGATCTGTGTTAGAAATTGTTGGTTTTCAATTCCTTGATCTTGTTTTATAGCCACTGAGGGCTCAAAATATCAATTGTAATTATTTGATACCAATTGATTAGAGAATATATCAAGATCGAGATTACATGTTTTACCTTGAGTCGATTGCTCTTGTTCGACAAGTATTATGACTGAAAACACTAAAAATCAAAAACTCGGAAAATTTTGAAAATAAAAGTATGTTGAAGAGTTTGTGATTTAGAACACATATAATTTTATTATTAATGATTTTCAGATAAAAAATATATATTACCACTAACAAAAAAACACAATTAATTGCAATAAAATAATAACAAACTATCAATACATGATAATTATCAATAATTTCAAAAAGTAAGTAATTATGCTCCTAATATCTCATCGAATTAAAATTATAAAACTAATAAACATTGAATTACTTCAATTCATAATTTTAATAAGATAAAATAATTTCGCTAAATACTACATATCCATAAGATTGAATATTAGCATAAACTTCCTACGCTATATCTAATAATTGTCACTCAAGCATATGACAATTATATGCATAACAATTATCAGTGATATATGTATGCTCGAGAAAGTAGTTGAAAAGAAATTCATAAGTCCTTTAAATATTGACATTTAATACTTATGATTCTTATAACAATTCCTCGCAGACAAAAATAAATTTTGGAAATATTTCTAAGTATATAAAATATTGAGAATTTTATACACAAAACTTAGAAAATACTTTGCCTCTCAATATTAGTGAATTTTGAAATATGCATTGATTACTTAGAACAGAAATTCTAAATAATATCACTAATATTAAAAGTATCACAATTATTTGTAACAAATATTTAAAAGTATTAGAGCAAAATATCAGAGAAATTTAGTAAAATATCAATGACTAATACTCACCAAATATTCAACACACAAATAATTATGCTGTTAACTTATGCTAGAAAATTTAATTACCACAAATGCATATAATATTGTAAATATGATAATTAAACTACTAGCAAGAAGCACGAGGTACTGGATTACAAATAAATTCAAAAGTCCTTTAAATATGGAAAATTTAATACTTGTGAACTCATTTAAGAATTCCTTGCAGATGGGATTTCCAAAAAATATGCACATAAATAATATCACAATTTCACTTAACCAACTTAGACAAAATGAATTTATCAAGTTGTTTAACAAATATCTGCAAGTTATTCTACTAAGGACTACTCTCGAAAGAAATGATACCTAGTGTCCATACGCTTGTTCCGTGAGTGGTGTAGAGATTATCCAGCAGAGTTGATGGAGTTTGACAACTTCTAGGAATAACTTCTCTGTCTTTCTTACAACCTGCATTATCTATATCTATATAGTCAATTAGGTTAAACCTAATATCTTTAGGATACCTGATTCTAAGAATTGGTAATCCTTTAAGATATCTAACAATTCATATCTTAGCTATAAGATAAGATTATCTAGTATCCACTTGGAAACTTTCACATAGGCATATTGATAGTAAAATATATGGTCTTTATGCACTTGAATAAGCAATGATTTGATCATACCTTTATAGCTTATCACTTCAGTTATATACCTGATTTGCCCTGATCAAGCTTAGTAGTTTGTTGGCAAGAAGTCTTGGCAGGTCTAGAATCTTCCAAATTTCGCATCTTCAAAGATCCTTGAATTACTTTAATTGCTATCATTCTTTTTAATTACTTATAATCCAAAAAGAATTGCAACTCTTCCAATATGCTCATCTTGTACCTACTCTGCATTAACTTAGCAAAAATCTCTTGTCAAATTTTCATTAGTAGACCCACATATAATATAATCATAGTATACTTGCACTAATATTACATTATGTGTGTGTGCATTATATTATATATATATATATATATATATATATACAATCTTAATAAAATTATTTTCACATAATTATCAGTTAGAGTGTCATACTATGTCCTTGACGATTGCTTGATTTTCTACTTCCGTCATAGAGATCTTGTGAAGAGAATGATATACAAATTCTAATGGATATGTAACTTCAAAGTCCAGGAGTTGTTGTACATCAACTTTAACTTCTTACTCACCATTCAGGAGTGCACTTGTTCATATTCACCTGATAAACATTCATGCTTGAATGCTCAACAGGTGCTAGGAATATCCTACTGTTAGGTCATCAACTTGTTCAGCCTTAATAGTATCAAGTCTCGTCTCTGGTGCTTGTAGTTAGATCTTGAAAGTCCTGAAGATTTTGTTTCCATCATCGTCGATACCTTCTACTTTATAGTAACTTTTAGCAACCAGTTTGGCTATGTCCCTCATAACAATGCCAAAAATCATCCAGTCTCTGAAAACCCTTACAATACCAATTACAACCTTGTCTTGTGGTCTGGGTTCCAGCTTCAGTAGATTCTGCCTTCGAACTGATTGAGATCATCTTGCATTGCAATCACCCAATATGGATCAATCAGTGCTTATTAAATCTTCTTTAGGATACTAAATGTTAACAATTGTTCTTTCCCGAAGAATAACCATTTACTTTGCATAGCACTTCTAATCGTTACTTTAGTATTCGGATCAATAAAAACTAGACTCTAGGAATGAATTTGACTCCAAACACTTTGTCTCAGCAAATATCTTCTTAATGTATTACCTTGATCTTCATTGTGATGAGTACGACTACTAGATCTTTCTTTTATTGCTCCCCCTAATTTGTTGCTATGATGTATTGAAGATCATTCACCTTGTTGAGTTGATTCTTTTAAAATCAACGAGTTATGTAGATTCACTACCATTTCCACTATTAGGATCTGAATCATTATCATTAACATTGATTCCTTCTACAACCTCAGTTTTATCATCAATATCTGAATATGACTCTGACAAGATATCAAACTTCAAAGATTCAGAAAAGACTTTCATTTGAATGCTCGGGAGCTTGGTGTAGTATGACGACACATTCAGACTTTCAATCACCTTCTGGTTTACATCACCATATGTGATATATTATCTGTTGAATGCATGGACTGTTAGTGTTGGTGTCCTAGAGACAATACTTTATGATAAATAATTAAGGATTATGTTTACTTGATTATTTAATTAATATTTATTATGTCTTTATTTACTGCGTTATAAATTGAAAGCATAATAAATGTCCTTGGAATATTAATGTGAATTATATATCTTTAAGTATGTGACTTAAAAATGAGATTATATGAATAGTATTATATTCCTAAAAGTCCCTAGTCGAGTATTATTATTTAAGGACAATAATAATGCAATAAGACTAGCATGTTTGTTGACTGATGACCACATCTCATCGGTCATAGGTATGGTGATACTAAAGTCAAGAACATAAGTGCATGTCTCAATGCATGGCACTGGACAGACCCGCTGTGAGAATCTACATGTTAATAAGTGTCATAAGAAATTTTCACTGTGATAATGATGTAATGATCCTTTGACTTGAAATTATTATATTTCTATACGAGAATTAATATACTTTTATTACACTCAAAGTTACCTTTAACCGGGTAATGATAAAGGTGGACATTGGGTATGCTATGAATCATATGAGAAATATGAATGATAGATACAGGATTTAACCCTCCTATTTTAGGAGTGATATTATTGGCCTCTTGATTGAGTGAGACTATAAAATGCATGGTCATGCTCAAATGTTGATTTGATTAATAGTCTACTCATTGATCAAGGAAACCCGGATTAAACGTTGAAGAGGATGACACAATACATGCCTCGAGTTTGATCTATAATATAAGGTTAAAATGATTATATTACATTGTACATTAGTCACGAAATGTTTAATTGAATCACCAATTATTATTATTACTTGGGTAACAATGATGTATTACTAGATGCCGCTCATTGTTTATAATTTTATTATTAGAAAATAAAATTATTGCCAACGTAATAATAACCTAAAGGGTCACACACAAAGAATGTTTAAACGGAGTGTTATTTAAATTATGAATTTAAATACTGTTATTATTATTAATTCAAATTTATTTATTTAATTAATTAAGTGAGACTTGATTAATTTTATACTTATTAGAATTCGAATTTAATAATAATATAAATCCGAAATCTGAATGGGTTTTAAAAGTCCAGTCAGATTAGGGTTTTGGCTCAAGTCCCTCTCTCCCCTATATATACATAAAGATATATAGTTTAGGGTTAATAGTTTTAAAATTTGTTTTTGAGAAAACCCCTAGCAGCTCTACATTTTTTAGACGCTAGAGAAAGAGAGAGACAAAGAGGCAGAAACAGGCTAATACCTAACTCCGGTGATCGTTAGACGATACGACGTTTGTGTGGATACTCATAGAGAGCAGATATTTGTGAAGGGCTGTTGTGATTCATCGCTTCTGGACCTCTATAATCATCATAAGGAAAGCTTTAATAAGGTACACATCTGATTCTCCATAATCATCTACAAATTATATACGGATCCTGCATTTGGGATTCATTATTTTTTTATTATTTATCATAATTCCGCTGCGTATATGTGCCCGAATCCCAACATGGACATCACCAAATTGTAACTAGGATTGTCACCAACTACCACTAAGCATATTACTTCCATGACATTACTTGCTTCAGTGTGATGTTTTCATTGACTTCCCTATATGACATACTTCAAAATTTCCTTCTGGATAGAATTACATATGAAACAGTCCTCTCACCAATTTTTTCTTTATCAAAGAATCCATTGTCTTGAATATCAAGTGTGAGAGCTTCTTACTAACTCTTTACTGATGAAGCTTTACTAAGAAACTTACTTCACCTTTACATACAAAATCCATGTCAGCTATGAACAAATTTCTTCACTCCCAGTTGAGTGAGCTTCCATCTTTCTTGCTCGAAATCAAATACTTTTCATTTTCAATGCTTTTCCAGAAAATTTTTGACAATGAATTCCCTAGTGCCATGTAGATAGTGCTTAAGTCCGTCGACAAGAAAGATACTTCCAGTGATGACAATTCTAAAATCATGATAGCCAAGTCACTTATACATCCTTTGTTGTCATCTCCAAAGGTTACCGTTGGGTGGGCTTTCTCAATCAACTGTGATAGTAGAGCTTTAATGCTAGTAATATGCCTCGAACAATAAATGTCACGAAATCACATAACTTTTGGCTTTTGTTTCATACTCTGCAATCACAAATGATTAAGCTTCTTGGTACTTGAAAGGCAGAATGTCTAAACTTGTAACACTGTATCTAATGTAACTCAACTAAAGAAAAGATACTTAACCGGAAGACAATCAAGAACAAGAAGTCACAAAGAAATCAATACAAATTGAAGACAAGGTAATTGATACAATTTAACATGGTTAATTATGATCAATCAAAGATGAAATCACTGGAAGAAGTTCAAGTCAAAGTTGTTCATGCCTCAGTGATGTGTAACTTAAAGAATCAAGATCATAACAATCAGTATCAATAAGACTAATTGATTTCAAGTGAAGAAGCAGGAAAGCGACAATTGGAAAGCCACATTACTAACTGAATATGGTAATCTATTCAGAAGCAAGAACCCTATCTAGACTAGTCACTTATGAACCAGACCATTGCATCAAGTGTCAGGGAATTGATAACAAGTTTATGTCAGTAGTAGAGATTCATTTTTAAGAGCTTGTTGAAGAATATAGAAGACAAGAAGAAATCACAAGTTCAAGATGTTGCATTGAAGTTTCTAGTTGAAGCCCAGAATTTCTCTAAGTACTTACTGGGGAACCTATGTAGAAATTTCTATCTAGAAATTCTAGATAAGTTTCTACTTAGAGCCAAGTAGAAATTCTGGAAGTAGAATATTTTCTAAGTACACAGGAAGGAAGCTATCTCGAATTTCCTATGTAGAAGTTCTACTTAAATGTTCGAGATGACAATTAGAAAATTCCTATGTAGAAGTTCTATTTAAATGTTCGAGATGACAAGTAGAAATTCCTAAGTAGATATTCTACATAGAGGACAATTTCAACATGACATATGGCATCATCTGGTTGGCTATTTCCAAGCTTTCAAGACAAGATAAGATTTACGTGGACAACATTGGACAAGCAATCTTTACCATATTGTTATTCTTATAGATGCTTTGCCTAAGATTATGCAAGTCCTAAGATATACATTTTAAATTTAAACAAACAATCATGAAAATAAGAACACAAGGTAACATTTATCTTCAATGCATTATAGATAAGAATTATGCATTTCAGGCATGTTATGCATATTAAAAAATTCATTACTATCTACTTTAACCATTCTACACAAATGTGACAGGTGTCAAGTAGATTTACAAATATTCAATAATTTTCTAAAACCAAATGGAATAGAAGAACTAACAATTTAATTACTAATTATGTCTAATCCATTTCTGTTGTTGTCTAACATTTTAACTATCTCTAATTACCTAAGTCAGTTTTAGATTAAGCCTCGAATCTATAAATTTTACTTACTACTTAGATAATTCTACCATCTTTTAATCTTCTACTCCTTAATAAACAATACATGATAAGATCTGACATTTAAGTGCAACTATGTGAGTTTGAGTAATTCATATAAAAATAAGCACATAAACAATTTCAAGAATATGCAGAATTTTTGAATAAAACATTATGAACAATATCAAATTCCACATACAATTTTCAAGTCATTTATTATAATAAGAACAAATATAAAATATCTGAACTATGACCTGTTTGTCTATTAGTAATTTTCACAACATTAGTAGAGTTATTAAATCACATAAGATTTAAATCAAGTTCAAGCAAATATTCAGGATACACTTAATTGTCTAAAACAACCTATCTAATTCTAGATATTCATTTTACTGTATAGAAAATCAAGTATGAAATGTATTAACTTTAACTCATAAGTCCTAGCATGCAATATCTTATTCTTACCAATCAATTAAGCATTAAAGTCCTAAGATGCTAACATGCTGACATGAATTAATACATTTGAGTACTTAATAATCATACAATTCTGAATTAGACAAAGGTATACTAGTTAAAATGCGTACCTTTGAAGTGCTTCGTGATTCATATCCAGTGTTGGTCATTGATGTCAAATATCCATGTGGTTCATCACTGTCACTGATAGAATTAACTTTGCATTTAACTTCACTAACAAATGCTTTTCCTTGTTGTAACCTTACTAATGTTTGACATTCGTGCTTTTAACACAACACAGTCTTTGTCATCATTTGTTTGTTCAGGCTTCTTGAATTGTGTAGCACAGCCCTGATCTTGTCTTGCTACTTTTAAACCATTCCTGTCTTGCAACCGCCTCTTGAACTGATCTTGAAAATCTCCTCTATAAAATCTATAGGTAAGGACCTTAGATTTAGAATTAGGATTCCGTCTGAATCTGATGTCACTGAACTTCTCGTTGCCTTGCAGGCTTGACTTGTAGTCCAATTCTCAAGTTATTCCAAAGTGTAGGATTCATTTATAATACCTTGACCACTACCTTGAGTACTACATCTTCAATTTAGGTTCTCGGATCATTTCATTTCTTTTTAGAGGTTCTCAACCTTGACTTTAATCAAATTTGGTTCCTGAGTCACAAATACAGTGGATATGCTAACAACCTGTTTTACCAAATATTATCTTCTTCAGCTCTTGTTCTAGTCATAGGCCTTTAGCACACAAATAGTTCTCCTAAAGATAATATAGTCATATCCCTAGATCCCTGATGGTTGTAATCCTATGTTCCAGATGATCTGCAGTGTTAGCACGAACTTCTATTATCCTTCTTCTTTACATAAGATACTCCGTACATGTAGAGATAACATGAAGTTCAGTCTTGTATTCTTTAACCTCATATGTTTCTTCAGTTGTGACCTCTAACGATTCTTAAATCCGTTTTGTACAAGTACAATTATACAAAAACAAGAATGATCAGTAGAGTTAGGGAAAAATTCAGCAGAGTTCCCTACTAATAAATATATCCTTTTCTTTACATTTGAGCAGTTTGTGGAAATATAACATAAACAATCGTAACATCCATAATAAAATCCAAACGCTCCGGAATAAATCTACTAATCTGAAATGACCACTTTCCTCGAAATAGGATCATATGCTATGAGAATTAATTCTGAGTCAAAATGAAAAATGTTCCAACTATAAACCCCTTGATCACCCTTAATTTAATATTTAGAAAAAATTTAAAATTCCAAAATTTTTAATTTTCTTAGAAAATAAATTAATCAAAAATAATTATTTACGAGAAATTTCATTTTCAAGAATTTCAATTTTTTTAAAAATTAAATGAAACCTAAATTCATATTTAAGAAAAATTTAAATTTAAGAATATTAAATTTTTTGAAAAATAAATTTCGATTTTTCTTAAATATTAAATAAAATTTATAAAATAAATTTATCTAAATTCAAATTTATAAAATAAAATTATCTAAACAAATTTAAATTATAAAAGTAATCTATTTAAATTTATTTAATTTCAAGTTATAAAATAAACTTATTTATATTAAATTTATAAAATAAACTTTTTCAAGTTTTAATGATAAACTCATTTAAATTAAATTTATAAAATAAATTTATTTGAAATAAAATTTATAAAATAAATTTATCTAAATTTAAATTTATAAAATAAATTTATTTAACATGACCTCTAAACATTTGGAGTCCAAACAGCTTCAACTTCCTGAGCTTCACCGGGCTACGAATCTTGATTTGTATATCAATCAGCAAGCTCTGATGCCAATTGTTGGGTCCCGAAAGTATCGTAGATGGGGGGTTGAATACGATACTCACAACAAATTAAAATTCTTTTCAGAATTTGTGGGTAATTAAATTATTGTTTTTGTTGAGGGTTCGAGTCATTGTAGTGTTTAGGAGGCTGACTTACTAGTTTTCTATTTTTATGAATAAAAATTTAAGATCTAGAAAATTAGCAAGTAAGTAAAAAATATTCAATTTAAACACGTATATTAAACTTAAAATAGTGTTACAATATTCCGTAGAATATTTCTTAATTCCTAGAACAAATTTGACATGAATTGTTCTACTTAAGAAATTAAATTCAAATCAGCACAGAAAGTCGGTGAATATAACAATCAGACAAATTACTGAATTTGAATGGTTTTTCAACTAACAAAAATGAAACCAATTGCCTCATATTTATAGAGGATGAGAAGCTTATATGAATTTTTAATCAAGGACATTTTACAGACAATTTTAGGCCTTGTATGACATTTAAAAGCACTTGTATAACTTTCTAAAAGTCTCGATATGACTTTTGTAATGCTCGGTATGACTTTTATTTCAAGCATCTCGGTATGACATTTGAGAAAAATTCGGTATGACTTTTTGAAGTCTAAAATTCGGTATGACCTTTTAGAAATTCAGTATGAATTTTCAATTCCATTCAGTATGACTTTTGGGAATGAATTCGGTATGACTTTCTGAAATATCTCGGTATGTTTTTTTCTTCACAGCTCGGTATGACTTTTTCTTCACAGCTCGGTATGACTTTTTGATTGAGTTTGTTATGACTTTTCATTATAGCTCGATATGATTTTTCATCTATAGCTCGGTGTGACTTTTTTTGAACAGCTTTGTATGACTTTTTTTAAATCATAATTCGGTATGACTTTTTAATAAAGTCTAAAAGACTTGTTAAAAGTCATATCAAGTCATATCTTTTATAATAAATTAATTCTACTTAATTTAATTAAATAATTTATAAATTAAATTAAATTTAACTTGAATTAATTTAATTAAATAAATGAAATAATTAATTTACTTTTGATAGTATAATTAAAATACTATCTTGACTTGTACAACCTTGTTGTTAGCACCGAAATCTTTCCGTCTTTACCTTGTCTTCTGTCATAAAACCACTTAAGCTAGATGATGAATATTTACTAATTTAGTTGACACACAAATGTACTGTCTGATTCATTTGCGACATACTAAAATAAATATTCTTCACCTTTTAACTTTAAAAGTTGTGGTCTTCTATCCTTCTTCTACTTCATTGTCTTTCATCTTTTTTTTTCTTCTTCTAAAATCTTCGTGTAGTAGCCATTTAAAACTTTTTGTATCTTCTGAACTCTTTTGAAATATTATTTCTTTATTTTTCACTGACGCTTGAACATATTAATGAACTTATTCCAGTGTTGAGTAGTAACCTCATCAAAATACTTCTGATACTAGGATTTTTCGTGTCTAGTTGACTTTCTTCGTCTTGATTCATGTTATCATATTTATTATTTATTTCTCTTTCTTATCTGAGTTGAGTTGTCATCTAATTTTTACAAATAGGCCTTATTATATGACTTTCAATCACTTCCTTGCATAGCAGTTAGAAAAATGCTGTCACGGTATCGTACTTGCATAGTGCCTAAATAAATGTTATCTAAGTCATATGTACTTGTATAGCATTGGCTTACATAGCACCCAAAAGTGCTATGCAAGTTTAAATTTGTAGAAGTGATGGTTAGATCATTTTTTTCCATCTTCATATTCCAGTTTCATGCACTCAGAATGGTGTTTAAAGACTTGATAGGCTCTGCCAGAAATAAGACCTTGTATTCTTACTTCCCATACATCTTTCTTCTTAAAACCCTGCAACTCCACACATTTCCTTTGCGCATCCTTTGATTGACCTGATTCAGCTTCATTATCATGTACTTGCTCTTTCTTTTTACCAGCCTTTAGCATTCTACCATTGTGCTTTGTTCTCTTCATACTTTTGACCTTGGTTTTCCTTATTTTCTTTTCTAATTATTCTTTAGCAATTTCTGCTTGTTTTTCTTCAAATATCATCCTTTACAGTTCCTCATCTGCCTTAATTTGATCTGCTATATGCATTTTCCCACTTGCAATAGCTCCACTAAACAGCTTCTAGCTTTCACCTGTGGATTATCTTGATAACTTCTTCTTGTCATCTTCAATCATGATTCCTTTTCCCTTATTTTTCTCAGCCCTTTCTTCAAGAATTGACTCTTCATTTGGTTGATGCTTGATGAACCTCCACCTTCTCTAGTTGAATCAATCAATCCAGCTTCCTCCCTTAGTTTCTCAAAAGAAATTATTATTTTCATGGATTTCTGTGCACCTTGATTTACAACAACCCCAATCACCTTAATATTCTTTTTCATTTGTTCCACCATCTTGTATCCTTCATTTATTTTCTCCTTTGTCTCCTTCTCCCTAGCTACCCTCCTTACCTCCAAAGCATCTAACCCTTTGAGTCCTATAGGCTTTTGTTGAACAACTTCTTTAGATTTTAATACTCCTTCACTTTTCTTCTCCCCAACTGTCTTATTCCCCATTTTGTTATCATCAACTAGATTTTGAAGTTTAGATGGAGTGTTGATAAATTTATCCAAAAAGCTTGCCTGAGTCAACTAATTTTTCAGAATTAACTTCATGTTAACCTCCATAGCAGTCATTCTGGCTTCTAAGAATGGAATTGTTTTTTCTAATCCTCTTTACATTCATGATGATGTTTTGTTTCAGATTTAAGATTGGGAAATAGAGAATGTAATAAAGAGTTTTTGGATATGATTTTTGAGAAGACAGATATTGACAAAATTTTATCACTTCCAGTAAGATCTTTTGAAAACAAAGATGAAATTGTTTAGTTTCCTACTAATGATGAAAATTATTCAGTTAGAAGTGGATATAGAATGGCGTATGGGCACTAGATTATGCTGAATACTTAGATTCTAAAGATATTTCTCACTGGAGGAAATTTCTTTGGAATCTTGACATTCCTACAAAAATTGAAACATTCGCATGGAAGATTTGTAAAAATTGGCTATATTTTTTTCAAAATTTGAAAGATAGAGGCGTTAATGTGAGTCCATATTGTTTCAGATGTGGTGTTTCTCATGAGATAATTCATATTATAGTAGAGTTAATATTAAAGATGGGTAAAATCCCGTAGATTTTTTGACTTACATTTCCAAGGCTTTGAGCCTCAGAGAATTTGAAAATTTTTTGATGCTCTCTTGTGAAATTTGGAACCTCAGAAATGCAGTTCTCCATGGTGCTAAAGGAAACCGCGATTTATGCTTGCAAAAAAAGCTGGGGATGTGTTGGTGGAGTTTTAAAACTATAATAATTGCGGTAAAATAGGTGGTCTAGAAAAGAAGATGAATACGAGTGTAAAGGGTTGTGTGAAGATAAATACAGATGCATCAATCCATCCAACAAGTTTGGGAGTTGGAATAAGAGTGATTTGTAAGGATGACAAAAGTAAGGTTCTTTAGTTGGTTTAAACCCAATATGATATTATGGGATTTGGTGATTCAAGACAAAAATGGGTAGTATAATAATTGTATTTAAATAACTTTATAGGTGGTAATAATTATATTTGGACAATTATTATAAATGGTATGTCTTGATTAGGTAATTAGATACCATGTATAATAATACTTGTATAACAAGTATGGTAAGTTTTGGTAGCTAAGTTTGTGATGACTATATATATACATAGTCATATTCTGTTTGATATGTAATGCTTAGGTATTGTTAGTCTTGAGTATTCGTGATTGATTAGTTGTATTATTGATAACTATTTTGATTAATAATACAAGTTGGGACGTGGATTTTTCGCGTCATATAATTTTATTGTGTGTGTTTTGCATTGTTTGGTTATCTTGTGTTTTGTTATCTAACAAGTGGTATCTAGAGCCAAGTTCATGATGGATATGGATGGAGGAAATCGAATTTCATTGGGTAAATTAGTTGAATTGGGACATCCTGTTATGATCAATAATGGTATTTTAGAGGTCACTACACGACATTTAGCGATACTCAATGGTTGGAAGGATAAAAGAAATATGTTTGTGTTAGAAGGAGATATTCTTATTCGAGGGGAGGCATTGGCGGACGTCGATGTATTGATGGTGGCCGTTAAATCAGTTGTCAAACCGTATTGGGTTTAAGGGGAGGTTTGTTCGGTTAAACTCAATATGGTAGTATGGGTTTTGGTGATTCTAGACAAATATGGGTAGTATAATAATTGTATTTAGATAATTATTATAGATGATAATAATTATATTTGGACAATTATTATAGATGATATGTCTTGGTTAGGTAATTAGATACCAAGTATAATAAGACTTCTATAATAAGTATGGTAAGTTTGGTAGCTAAGTTTTTGAAGACTATATATACATAGTTATATTATGTTTGTTAGGTAATGCTTAGGTATTGTTAGGTTTGAGTATTTGTGATAAATTGGTTATATTATTGATAACTATTTGATTAATAATATAAGTTGAGATGCGAGTTTTTTGCGTCATATAATTTTGTTATGTATGATTTACATTATTTAGTTATCTCGGGTTATGCCTACTAACACTTGGGTTATACATGAATGGATTCCTCATGTTATGTTATTTCATTAGAGACTACATAAGCAAAAGGCCTGTTTGGTTCTTGGTGTTAAACTTGCTAGCTGAATGAATTGGTGTTGAGCAGGGGTGTTCATGGTCCAGTTTGGTCCGGTCCAGATTTATTAATTTTTCAAACCAAACTGATAATAGTGGTTTTTTAAAATTCAAAAACAAACCGAACTAATAAATTTTAAAAATCAAGCCAATCCAAATCACCTAAGAACGGTTTGGTTCGGTTTCGAACCACGGTTTGATTTTTAATTTTTTAATATAATTATCATATTTAAAATTTATGAATAATACTTTTAAATCTTATGAAATCATAGTTTCGAAAATTCTCTAATTATTTTAGAATCTTGAATGTTATATGCTAGATCAAAGAAGCTCATTGGTTTTATTTTAAACTTTTCACTTTCATATTTTTATGAAAGACTTATCTAAAATTCTAATATATTTAATTTTATATTTACAAGGAGTACCTTAAATATCACCGAATCATTTTCAAAATTTTGATAAAGCAATATCTTAAATTTTTATCATAAAAGAAAGTTATTATAGTTAGAGGTAAACTAATTAATTTTTAACTAATTATATTAATATATATATATTTATTTATTATATATAATATTTAACGGTCCAGTCCGGATTAACCAATAAATTTTTTTTACAAACCACAACCAAACCATTTAAATTTATACGGCCCAGATAACCGAACCGTTAATAATGGTTTTTTCTAAATTATGGTTTAAATAGTTTGAATTGTCTCAGTCTGGTCTAAAACCGTGGTTTAACGGATTGGATGAACACTGTTAAGTTGAACGTCAACCCAAAGTATACTTTCGACTCAACAATGTCTTTGTCATTTGATCCAAAAACCTTGATGGATTCCCCTTCCCCTTCTATTTGTTAGGGAGTATACTGAACTATTCGTTTGAAGTATATGACATTGTCCTTTTTATTGAGAATCTTGAATGCGTATTTTAACACTGTTTGTATATTATATATTGTGGATAATCTAGTATCAAATGGGATAACAGAAGATTAGATTGTCAGTGTCTATATATAATATAATAAATGTTCACAGTTTAAGTGGAGTTAAACAAACCACTGGAATGACTGAAGTATTATTTGGAAATAATCTATCTTGATTATTGAATAATACTTGTATGCTTTGTGTATATTGAACGGGATTAAAATATTAGAATTGTTCTTCTATTCTGATAATAAAGAAGAACTAAGATTCTATAATATTATTATTGCTTAGGTTCTTAATCCGGATACAGTGATTGACACTTGTATGCAATGCACATGTTTTGATTCATATGTGATGTGATTTTTTGTTAATCACAATATTATGTTTTGGACAATGACATTGCATACAGAGTGGGATATTGACTATAAAAGGAAACCGTGTCCGAAAATATTCGGGTGATGATGTCCTCTTGAAAGCTCATAAAGATAATTATGCTTTAGTCCTGCATGCAGATTTGTTCTTGCATAATTATAAGGTTGAGTGGATGATCAAGGATAAAAGATATTGATTAAATTAATTATCAGAAATTAATTTAATTAATGGACATTCGATATCTTAAACATGGGAAATTTAATAAGCAAATAATATTGGAGCCGAATTAAATAATTAAATTACGGCATTAGGAGAGGTAGTGCAAATATTAATTCTTTAGTGGATTGAATTAATATTTAATGACATTGGGCTTGACCCAGAATGTCATTGGAAGGCCCGACCTAATTATCCAGGATCCCTACTGTAGCCTATATATTCATCTTATTCTCTTCTAGCTAAGAGTTGGAAAATACTAGGGTTTTTGTGAGCAGCCGTTCAAGGAGGCAACCAAGAACTAGGGTTCCAAGATCTCAAAGTTAGAAGGGAGGCAACCTTGGGAGGATCGAAGGTCACACTTCGCTCAAGGTGAATACGGGAATACAGTAGAAGACGTGGATTTGAATCGCTTGCGCCGTAGCGATTAAGGTTAATTTTCTATTCAAACTCGTTCGTTTTCATATCATAAAACGCAGCATCATGATTCGATTGTCCCAACACTATTCTCATGAATCTAGGAACTTTCGCTTGCATTGTATTATTTGGTCTACGTACCGGAGCTATCTTGGCTAACTTGGCTAAGATTTGATATTTACTTGTGTCTCTCCCATTTCAATATCTCTGGAGCGGGATAAGGCTAAGCGGAGCTAAAAGAGTTTTTCTTGATATGGGAAATTAAAACTATTAGCCCAATGGATTCGTGGAATTTCTGTGGATTTCTGCTTGAAATCAGATTGCCTCGTTATAGATATGGCGGCAAGAAACATATACTTGAAGTATAAGAGAACCTGTAATTGTTTCCTTGGTTTATGAATTATTGACTTTATATATATATATATATATATATATATAAAGGATTCGGACGAAGAGCTTATTGATCAATTTTTTTTTCCTAATTAAGGAGTCACATGGCAGAGATATACTTAAATCTCTTGTTCACGGTATGAGCTTGAGAGAAAAATTAAGTTAAGAACGGATACAACGAAAAGGTCAATTTTACGTAGAAACTTATTCAAAACTTGTTGGTAATAAAATTACCAACTCAAGGACAAATAAGTATCGAACATCATAATATAAACTAACTTGAATATATATGTCATCCACAAGATTCGAACTATCAATTACCTCCCTTGCGGAGAAGAAGTTGAAATCACGGCGACAAATTAAAGGACACTCGGTTGCAAAGACCTTTATTACATACAAACAAAATTCAATATTTAAAAAAAGCCAGGAGTAGCTTTTGTAACTTGTACAAATAAGTCGAACTAATTGGTTCTGCTGCAATTAGTTCTGATCTGACCATTAGAGCCAGTGAGAGGGCTAAGGTTTCCCATCTTCACCATAGCACTTGCAAAGTCAGACAGAAATGTAGCCAAATCTGAGCTGTAAGATGTGACTTGAGCATCGGTGGAACCATTATTGAACAGCTCCTGATCCGAGTGAAGAAGGCCCTCTTGGGTTAGCAAATTCTTGTAGTAAGCATTGTCGAACGAAGTTGGGGTTGAGCGATCTAGAGGAGCTAGATTTCCCGGTGATCCAGTACCAGTAGGGCAGTTTGCCTGCAATGATGTTGCATAGGTTGCATTTATGTTGGCATCATTATAGATTCGATTTCTAAATACTGCGCACCTGGCTTGTCCTACTGTGTGAGCTCCTGTATTCAGAGAATATTTTAATCATGTTAAAATTACTCTGCATAAAAAAATTGAACAAAATTCGATCAACTGTTGATGACTCTCACCTGATAGAGTGACCATCTCAGCAGTGGAGAAACCTTTATTTGAGAATAAAGATTGGAGACCTGCAAGAGTGGCGTTGCCAAGGGGAAGGTTATTATCAGCATCGCTACTGCTTGCGGTGGTTGAGTCTCTCCGCCCCAATTGAACTGTCCAACTGTCGCCACCAAGCTGCAAAATTACCATGCACGTTATAGATTTATGAATAAATTATAGTGATATAATTTATCAAATTCATAAAATTTATTTATTTTAATGATATTAATTAAGATTTACATAGAGTACAGGGGCAATTACCGCGACAACAGAGTCCCTGGCAACGACAGCTAAGATATCAGCACAAGACACCACACCCGGGCATGAACTTTCGAGTTGAGTTTTAATGTTATCAATTATATCGAATCCTCTCAATGATCCTCTATTTGAAAATGCATTTTGCTCCCCGACAAAACTTCCATTGTCGGCCAGTAAAACAGATGCATCACAACCCTGTTAAAGTTAGCCGGCCGGGTTAAACAATAATTATGTCATGTACATGAAACTGTTAAGTTACCAGTTTTTCTAAAATTTTGTGATTTTAGGAGACTGACTTACCTGGATCATATTATTCAACAAAATCAATATTAAATACTAAAATATTAAAACGTAGGCAAAATTAAAGGATGCAGTGCGGAGATACTTGCATTGACAAAACAATCATGAAAGTGAAGGCGAAGCAAGGAAGCCCCCATGCGACTCTCTTGATTGACAGCAGAGGTCACAGCTGTGTTGATGGTTGAAAGAGCACTAGGGCACGAAGTTGAGTAAAAAGAAGAGCTCAACTGTGCTGAGGCTATTCCAATCAACAAACATAAACAAAACCCAATTATTGTAACTGATGAAGAAGCCATTTAGCTAAGTTACTTCTTCGGAAAGAAAATGCTTAACAAAGAACCTTTGGTTCTTACTTTTGTTGAATGTTGCTTAGGATCTTAGGATATATGGTCTATTTATAGTCGAACAAGAGTAGCAAATAGGCACGATTTTCAATGCAAATCCATATGTTAACATGTTAACATGTTAACAACTCGTATTTTTCTTTGTCTAATCATAATATATGGGTTGTATGCATGCATTAAGTCTACTATAGCGGCATATAGAACAAGTCATGGCGAAATATCAAAGAGAATATATTATGCTAATTAGTAAACACACGCATATACCCCACACTTCACCCCCACTTTCTTATACTAGTAGAACGTTCCACAAATTCTATATTGCATGCAATAGTTTGGTAACAGAAGCACAATGTTCTTAATAAACCAGGCATCTTGTATCGTTATCGACCGTATGTATACGCCCTTCCGTAGCTAGTATCACGTGTATACGTATATATGGTTGCGTTAAATAATCTTTGTTATACTATTTTATAAATTCATAAATTCTACAAATCTTTTAAAACCATCAAGACAGGTTTATCGACATAGCCAGCGGGATTTTCACCGGAAAAACCAAATATTTTAATTTGTTTTGATTGTTTTTATTTCCTTCAATAATCTTATTTTTTGAGGAAGAATTTCTATCAATTTGATTTTTTTTTAATATGAGTTTTGAGTTTTTTTTCGTCTTTGATTCAAACGGAGGTTATTGAATTCGACAGTGTGACCGATTATCTTTTATTATGGTTTCATTTTTCAGATCTAAGTTTTTATTTGTAATTTCAGTGTGTTTGCTCTTATTGGTGAGAGGATGTTTGTTCTCTCTTTTATTATGAGTGTTGGTTCTAATTTAGTGATTAAAACTTGTATTCTAGTGCATTTATGATCGATAGCTCGAACAAGTTATGGCGAAGTGAAGCATGCAGATGTAAATATATTATCTTCAACATATCGCTTAATTGTCTTCGTATGACTTTTCATTATTGAATTAAATCTATTTTTCTTCAAAAAAAGGATTTCTTCCTAAATTTTTATTATATTTAATACAATGTTTACACTAATTTATTTTGATTATTTAAACCATATTATAATAGTAATAATGTAAAATATTCATCGATTGTATAAATATAAACGGTGATTTGTGCGTTTTTTTATGTCTAACATTTCTTTGTGATCTATAATATATATTTCGGTGGTTCTTATTACAATTAGTGATTTTTTGGTATAAAGTCATTTCTATAACTATAATTATTGATTTATGTCTTATAATTAGTGATTTTTAATTAAAATTTACAAAGATAGTAGAATAGGATACTTCCTTGTAATAGTTAAAAATTTACACATATTAATAGGTTTTAAATATTTTATTTTCTTTTTATATATAACTCTATACATAATTATTGTATTCACTCAATATGTATATAAAGAAAAATTAACATAATTAAAAACTAAATAATAGAGAGTGTTATTAGAAAAATCTCCAAAAAAGAAAAATAATGAGAGTTATTTAGAACATATATGTGTGTATCATACTCTTTGAAAATGAGAGATCTCGTATATGTGTTAATTTATAGTTGCACTTTTATTTTTCGCAAGTGTTAAAAGAATAATTTTATAAGAGTAATTTTATAGTTTCCAAAATATTTCTCAAATATAGGTATTTTGTTTTGATCATGTCATTTGATAATATTTTTTCGAATTGAATTTAAAATTGTTACATTTGGAAACATTTATAAAAAATTTAGAATCAATTAAAAATACTGTACGTACAGGCTATGTTTATCCATAATTAATACTTACTTGAAAAATTTATTGATACTGGATATATTATATATCTATGGCATATATTTTGGATTAATAAATGTTCAATTAAGTCGGAAGAAAAATCTTCGCATTACAGAACTCCTTAAATTTTCCACTAAGACTACTAATTTTACTTACTCCGTTTGACTTTGCTACTGAAAACTGTAATAGGAGTATATATTTATATATAGTATAGATACACAAGAGTTGAAAGTGTGTTCTTTATGATAATATTGGCAAATAGTCATAATCAAGACACGATTCGATATAGCTAACGAATAAATTAAAGTATAAAATTTGGACTCTGATCGGAGGAACTGTTTTCGGACGAAACTACAAGGTAACTACTAGAGTAGTAATTAACAAGATATATATGCTTCTTCTGGAACAAAGATATACTACTATAAGCTAGTTTAGTTAGTTCTACCGTATTGAGAAACTCGAAATCCGATCTGATTCGATTCGATCCGAAAAGAATTCAAAAATTCGGTTCGAAAAAAGCCCGGCCTGAAGCCCTTGAACGAGACTACTATTTTTTATTAAAATCCGGTCTGATCTGAAATTCAAAAAATCCGAATTTAGGCTTCAATCTGGATAAAGCCCGAATCCGGATAAAATACAGTTTAAGACCGGATAAAATCCGGGCTTTTTAAAAAGCCTGATTTTTTTATGAAAATTTGAAAATGTATAATATTTTTTCATAAATTTTAATAATATTAATAAATAAATTTAAAAAAATCCCAAAGGCCAGCCTGATTTTAATAAAAACCCGGCCCGGTCGGATCCGAAAAAATTTAAATTTTCCCCAATAAAATCTCACCTGCGGGATTTTTTGTGGGCGGAGAAGATATATAGTTAGAAACCCTTGTTTTGAACAAGTCAACCTTAACTTTTGGAGCATATGTACGTTTTGATATACTCCTTCCACCCTTAACTTTTGGCACTATGTTAAAGTACATTAATCGAATAGTTTCGTAATTTCTTTTTAAATTTTTTTTAAATAGAAATTTAAATATCAAATTTTTATTTTATTTTTTTAAAAAAAATAATTTAAAGAACTACTCCCTCCGTCCCATTGAGAAGTATACACTTCTCATGGGCACGGAGACCAAGACATTTATTATAAAATGAGTAAGGTTAGATGAAAAGTAAGTAAAGTGGTGGGACCTATTAATATTTAATAATAAATTTGAGATAGCGGAGGAAAGTAGTGGGTATAATAGTATTTTTATATTATGAATTTGAGATAGTGGAGGAAAGTTAGTGGGTGTAATAGTATTTTTTATTATTAAAACTTTATTATTTTTGGAATGTATACAAATGAGATGGACATCCAAAAAAAGAAAGTGTATAGAATTGAATGAGACAGAGGGAGTATGTGGTCAATGCATCTTAACATACATGAGAGGTAATTTGGGATAGAGAGAGTATAAAATTTATATATATACATAGTTAGGATCACGATCATCTGAATTTACTGAAATTTTAAAAATAAAAAATATATTTATATAATAATTTATAATCCGTATAATAATAAATTATATATTAATTATTTTTTAAATATTTAATTTAGTATGATATTGTATTTTATTATTAATTTTCTTTCAATATTATTTTATGCAATGTTGTTTACATGAAATAAGTTTATTATTAATCATATTTATATTTTATTTTGTGGAATAATTATTCGAGTTTGAATGATCTCATTAATACACTATTTTATGTCAAAAAAATATTTCGAGGCAAAAAAGTTTTATGTTAAAGAGAAATATATGTTTCAAGTGAAAATTGTTATGTTTTAAACATTTAAGCATATAATCTAATAATAATGATTAATAAAATTAATAAAATATAAGTAATTTCATACGGACCAACGAACAACCAAGCGTTTAATCTTTCACTTATAATAATATAGTACTAATATAGTAAAAATATTTAAGTAATATAGATAGAATAATAATATTATTTTAATATTAATGATATTTAATCAATAACTTGTTTTAATAATAATAAATTTATAATACTAAAATTTATGAATATATATATATATTGAATATTATAAAATTTTGAGTTCACTGATATATTTTCCACTGGTCAATGTTTGTTAATTCTTGTTATGTTGTAGTATTTTCTTTAATAGCGTGCATGGACTGCTTGACATTTGTTACAAGAAGTTGAAATATTTATTTGTCATTTACGGAGTAGTTTGTAATTTAGTTATGGGTGTAACAGATATGGGAGCTAAGATTGGAAACACATTTCATGATGATATACAAGTCGCTCATTAGTAGTTAAAACTAGGGATTGAAGTCATTGGAGCAAAAATATGTCAAATGAATGTGCCTCTGGCAAATTTAAATTATGCATTGTTTTGACCTATCAGCATATCACCAAATTTTTATGTTAAAATATAATTGGCCGGTTTATAATAAGTTGAAAACATCAAGGTGGAATATAGTAAACCCCATCTCTTTCGAGGGGTCCCGTTTCTCTAATTTTTGTGATTTCGTTTTCTGGATTTAAAATTTGTTTTTAATTTGTAATTTTTATTTTATAATTTTAGTTTTAATTTAAAATTTCAGTTGGTTGTAGTCTCTCGTTAGTAAGAGTTTTTGTATTTATGATCTCCTTATTTGTGAGAGTATGATTTTTAATTTGATGAATCGCGTACATGGTGAATCGGTAATGTAAATATATCATCTTCAATAAATGGCGTAATTGTATCTCAAAAAAATAGAATCCATTATTTTTATTTTATATTTGTTCGACACGACTATTTTTTAGATGTTGTATGATTTTTTATTATTAAATTAATTCCTACTCACAAAAAAATCAAGGTGCGAATGGATTAATACACATCGAGCTTAACGTCCATTTGTGTATAAACATAATTTATTGGAAGGTTTTATTTTGGTTGATTTTTACCTGACAAATTATTATTATAAAAAATAAATAATATAATTTGCCCATTCTAGTATATTCACACTTAAGATTAATGTTATGCTAACAATTTCAGGACTCAAGGTGAATGTAAATATTATATGTATTTATAATCAAAAAGTGTACCCTATTTAATATTATAAATATACAGTTGAATTGAAAAAATTAACCATCTTAAAAACAACTCATATGAATAAATTTAAAGTAATAAATTAAAGCTATGACACTCACTAGGTCACATGCGGAGGTGTAAAATTTTATAAGATATTTGAAGTTGAAAAAAATAAAAGATCGAAAAGACTGATGTATACATGTATCATTAATCTATATAAATATTAGATATTAGAAGGGAAAACTTCACTTAGTTTTTGACTTTAAAGTATGTCTTTAATTAGATAACTACCTGCATAAGTTAAAAGTAAAAACTGTAATTATTATAACAGAATATCATATTTAGGCCCCCTTTGTCTAGAAGTTGGTATATATGTACTTTTTCTGAAAATAAATAACTTATTTTTAAATTTGAAAATAAGATTTGATCTTAAATTTCTAAAATAAATATTAATTTTCAAAAAAAAATATGAAAATACTTTTTAAAAAAAGTAACTTATTACTTATAAGCTAAGCCAAACACCAGTGTAAAGTACCGTTCTCATTTATAGTTATTAAGAATTGATTTTTAAAATTTTAATAAAATATTAATAAAATCTATTTTTATAAATGTTAAATTTAAATATTTCATGTATCGAGCATTTAACCTTTACCTTGTATAATATTAGAATAAAATCCCTTTTATTATTATCATATATAAAATATAATTATTTGTATTAAGCATAGAAATGTGTTAATTTTGCTTTATTAATCTTTTGTGCTAAATTTTTTTTAAAATACATATCTTTTATTTAATTTAGTTATATAAAATACGTTTAAGTGAAAGTTAGAACCCCAACTTATATTCATGGATAAAAAATTACTCAATTACAAATTTAAGAAAAAATATTAATATAAAACATAATGAAAATAAATAAAAGACATTTATAGTTTTTTAAAATTAAAAAAACATGAAAAATTTATATAAGAAAATTTTATTTATTAAAGGAGCATTTGTGATAATATCTTAAAATAATTAAAATATAATATATATATATATATATATATATATATATATATATATATATATATATATATATATATATATATATATATATATATATATATATATATATGCCTAAATATGACAATTCAATGGATAAAGTTAGGTCGATCCAACAAGATTGATTGCCATAATGACGGGGCTGCTTATGTTATATTACGGGGGTGTTTGACAATAGTTTTTTTTCCCGGAAATAAGTCCTTATTTCAGGAAAAAAATAGGGATGTATGTACTTTTTCTGAAAATAAGTAACTTATTTTTTATTTTGAAGATAATATTTGGTTTTAAAATTCTAAAAAATATATTTATCTTTAAAAAAAAAATGAAAATATGTAAAAAATAAAATTAAAATAAATTACTTATTTTAAATTTAAGGAACCCAAACGGCGACTATATACCTCGAGTTGTTATGACAAGTCTTCTCTACTTATGATTATGATTATTGAGTAATATAGATTGAGTTTATTATATACCTTCATTTATTTAAAACTTAACTATATAAGCTTATAACCCTTCAAACGAGGATAACTAATATTTATATAAATTAATTTTTTATTTATATTTTTAATAATATTTAATATAAAATTTTATAATATTAAAAATTTATATTAATATAATATATTCTCTTATTTTTTATAAATTTATTCTATTTAATATAAATATATATTATGATTTGGACCCATATTATAATAAATATATAATTGAACGATTAAATTTTAAGTAATATACATATACATATATATATATATAGTTAGACCTGTATAATAACAAGTAAAATTATATTTAATATATATATATATATATATATATTAAGTCAGTCCGACTAATTTTTTTAATTTTTTATCTATAATAATATAGTATAGATTAAAAAACTAGCTTTTTCAAATCTGCTTTCTTGGACCAAGGCCCCTCTAAATATCACTGTCGTATAATAATCACAATATTAATCATAGCAATAATAACTATATATTTTAATTAATTAGTCCTTGTAGAAGATTTGTAGAAGGATAATATTAATACGTGCCTGAAGAATAGTAGTTGCTTGAAAGAATCATATTCCCATTGATTATTTTATACTTTCATCCCGTTACCCAAATGACGTATATAATAGAACTATAAAAAATTGTTCCACCCGAATCAAATGAGAGTCCACTTCCCCTTTTCCTTCTCTCCATCCCTCCTTTCCCCTCGCTTCTTTATCCTAACTTTGCCGCCCCCTTTTCGATTGACCTTTGTCTTCCCTCTCTCTTCGTCACGGTCCTTTCATCCTTACCATATGTCTATCATCTCCATTTCATCTAATAATTTTGATAATTCGAAATCTCGCGATAATCCTTTCATTTTTATGAATGGCTCTGGTTTCTCGCCAAAAGTAGCTCAGGCCAAAGAGTCTGATTTTGAAACACAATCTTTAAGACGGATTTTCTCGAACTCTGTACCTAAAAATTTACGTATTTTGGACATTAATCATGTTAGTTATATGAACCAAACTCAATACCAAGCTAATGCCTTATTCAAGTTTAATGGTACTGTCACTATTAAACCCTCTTTTGGTATCTTTGTCAATGTTGAAATTGTTTGGAAGAATTATTTCATAGGTTACTTTGAAAGTCCAATAGCTATGAATAGCGATGAGGTTATAGGTTTATTGCTTGATAAATATGCATTTACGGGTTTGCTAAAGGTTTTAAAACACTTTGTTGATTATTATGTGCATATGTTTGATAATTACGAGTCTTATAATTAACAGAGCTTTGCATTATAGCCCCTTTTATGTTGTAAATGTTAAGTTTCATTTGAACACTTGAATGAAGCACTTTTATAGCCATCAACCTGTAGGAACTCAAGAAGTTTAGATTTGTCTTAAAAATGTCCCCTTACATATTTGTTACGGATCAAAAACGAGGTGTCTTTAATACATAATTAATGCTAGGGTTTGGGGGATCTTCAAACTTTAATGGCTGCGCTTGTGTTTCGTGGCTTAGTTCTGCCCTCACAAGATGTCTACGTATCTCAGTGTGTGTTGAGAATCAAGCCAGACGTAGTTCTAATGTTGAGGGGTTAGACCCTTTATATAGGCACATGGAGGCCTTGGAATCAGATTAGGGTTAGGAGACTTGGGGGCCAAGTCTCCTAGCAGCAGGGGTATCCAAAACCTTATAGGAATGAAAGTCCTTGTCGGACTCCTCCCACGTTTGGGCTCCTAGATCCTTCTAGGATGAATGTCTTCAACAGACTTTTTGAGCCTTTATTAAATAATTATGAAATTAATTATTAAAAAGGGCTTACTGGGCCTATAGTTTCCACGGAGTTTCGCGGACTGGACCCAACAATCCAGCTATTACATTCTTAGTTTGTTTCGAGGGCCTAAAGCCTTTGGACCATGCCAGGCCTAATAAATGCTATATTTATTATTTCTTTCAGGGCTATTTTTACCCATATCATTTGCCCCCCAACTTTTGGGAAAACTCTACAAGTTTTCGTAAAAGTTTCACCAAGGGTTCTCAATGCCTTCTTAGGCTTTTGACTTGTTTTAATCAATTTTACCTGGGCTCATGCCTTTCTCAAAGAGTTAATATTAAATAACTCGGCCCCCCAAAGGACTTTATTCGTAGCTAAATCGCCAATGAGGCTTTTTCTGCATTTCTCCCCTAAGTCGACCTGGATCGAGGTCGATATCGACCTGGATCGGAGTCGATTTCGACCAGGATTGGAGGGTCGAGGTCGATTTCGACCTCGTTTGAAGTCGAAATAGGCTTCAAAAAATCTTGAAGTCGAAATGGTGGTCTGAGGTCGATTTCGACCTGGATCGAGGTCGAACAGGGCTTTAAAACACCTCGAGGTCGAACAGAGCGATTGAGGTCGATTTCGACCTGGATCGAGGTCGAACAAGGGCTCAAAATACCTTGAAGTCGAAATAGTGGTTTGAGGTCGATTTCGACCTGGATTGAGGTCGAATAGGGCTTCAAAACGCCTCGAGGTCGAACATAGTGATTGAGGTCGATTTCGACCTGGATCGAGGTCGAACAGGGCTTCAAAACGCCTCGAGGTCGAACATAGTGATTGAGGTCGATTTCGACCTGGATCGAGGTCGAACAAGGGCTCAAAATACCTTGAGGTCGAAATCCCTGGAGGGCTTCATGACCTTTAATTTTCGACCTGGATTGAAGTCGAAATAGACCTCAAAACTCTTTGAGGTCGAGATTCCTTGAGGGCCTCATGGCCTTTTATTTTCGACCTGGATTGAAGTCGAAATAGACCTCAAAACTCTTTGAGGTCGAAATCTCTTGAGGGCCTCATGGCCTTTTATTTTCGACCTGGATTGAAGTCGAAATAGACCTCAAAACTCTTTGAGGTCGAAATTCCTTGAGGGCCTCATGGCCTTTTATTTTCGACCTGGATTGAAGTCGAAATAGACCACAAAACTCTTTGAGGTCGAAATTCCTTGAGGGCCTCATGGCCTTTTATTTTCGACCTGGATTGAAGTCGAAATAGACCTCAAAACTCTTTGAGGTTGAAATTTCTTGAGGGCCTCATGGCCTTTTATTTTCGACCTGGATTGATGACGAAATAGACCTCAAAACTCTTTGAGGTCGAAATTTCTTGAGGGCCTCATGGCCTTTTATTTTCGACCTGGATTGAGGTCGAAATAGACCTCAAAACTCTTTAAGGTCGAAATCCCTTGAGGGCCTCATGGCCTTTTATATTCGACCTGGATTGAAGTCGAAATAGACCTCAAAACTCTTTGAGGTCGAAATTTCTTGAGGGCCTCATGGCCTTTTATTTTCGACCTGGATTGAAGTCGAAATAGACCACAAAACTCTTTGAGGTCGAAATTCCTTGAGGGCCTCATGGCCTTTTATTTTCGACCTGGATTGAAGTCGAAATAGACCTCAAAACTCTTTGAGGTCGAAATTTCTTGAGGGCCTCATGGCCTTTTATTTTCGACCTGGATTGAGGTCGAAATAGACCTCAAAACTCTTTAAGGTCGAAATCCCTTGAGGGCCTCATGGCCTTTTATATTCAACCTGGATTGAAGTCGAAATAGACCTCAAAACTCTTTGAGGTCGAAATCCCTTGAGGGCCTCATGGCCTTTTATTTTCGACCTGGATTGAAGTCGAAATAGACCTCAAAACTCTTTGAGGTCGAAATTTCTTGAGGGCCTCATGGCCTTTTATTTTTCTCACTTTATAAAATGGGCCTGTGAGGTTTTACGGGCTACGGGCTTGGCAGGCCCAAGTTCTAGATCTTTCCTAGTTTATGTGTTGTAGAGATTTGGGCCTTAGAACATGGGCTTTTAAGCCGCTTCACCGGTGATACAGGTTGACTTATCCTTCGATGGTTGTGCGACCTAGAGATGCCTGTCAAAAGGTGAATTTAAACGGTCAGGTGACCGGCTGGGGTAATATATACGAGTGGTGTGAGGGCTTCATTTCTCACACTTCTCATCTCTTATTTCTCACTTCTCCCTTCCGTATTCGAGCTCTCAAGCTTCTAAGTAATTTAAATCGTTAGCTTCCTCAAGGAATTACATAAAGTTGAAAATCAGATGGCGGATAAGAGAGCTTCTAGATTGGCAGCTATGAACGCGGGATCAGCCAAGAGAGGTAAATCCCTAAATCGAATCCCCATTTTTTCTACATACATGTCCTTGATAGATATGATCAACCAACGGGGGGATGAATACCCTAGTCAATCCCATCTAGATTCATATAGTCGTAGTAGTAAATTTTTTGAAGCCGATGTAGTAGAAGAGTACAACAAGCTTTTTAATTTTCCACCTAGGTTTTCCATTTCCTTAGTTGAACCTGGCGACAGGACCTGCCATTGGCATCCTAGTCGTTTATTTGTTTACGTAGATGCCCTCTTATCGGGGCTTAGGTTTCCTTTGCACGACTTCATCCCCACCCTCTTAGCTGATGTTCAAATAAATCCGTGTCAAATCGTGCCCAATGGATGGAGGCTCATCCATTGTTTCATGGTCTTATGTTTGGAGAATAAAATAAAAATGACAGTCCCTCTCTTTCGCAAAATCTTTCAATTCAAAAACTCTTCTAACATTTCCCTAGGATGGGTTCACATAGCCCACAGGCCTAATAAACCCCATATCTTTGATACCTCTTCGATCCCTGACAACAACCTTTACTGAAAGGAAAATTTTGTCCAAGTAAAGTGGGAAGGGGGAGACTGGGGTACCCTTTTTAGGCCCATGTTTAGCAAAGTGTCAGACGGGAGCTTCGATGCTATTAGGCTCTCAAGGGAAGAAGAAGAGGCTTATGCCAAGCTCACTCAGGTTGAAACCAAACAGCTTGCTTGGGTTCTTCTTGATGAACATAGGTTGAGAGCCGTGGGCCTATCAAGGGCCTCGAGCAAAGGTATACTATTTTAATTGACTCTGTTCTCGTTTTACTCGTCGATTGCCTTACTAATGTTTCTATGTTTTCTTTTTCAGCTGCTGCATTGATAAACGAGTGGACCATTCCACCCGTAGAAGAAACTGGCCATATGAAACGGCTAAGACTGATGAACAACCCCAGGCAGGGAAAGGAACCTCCGTCTTTCTTACAGCCGCACACTGGGCCAATCGAAGCTGGGAGCAGCGAGCCGGTCAAGGCGCCCAAATCCCTGGCATACAAACCCGGTTGGGGTTTCAGGAAGTCGGATACGGTGGTCGGATGTACAGATCACTCGAGGGACTGGTCCCTTCACTCCCTTATTCCTTGTGATTACAAGGATATTGTCTTGGGACGGGACGAGGAAAGCACCAAGGCTTTGGGTGCGCAGGCATTGGCATCAGTAAGCTTATTTACTTACTTACCTTGTAGTTCACACTTCTTCCGTTTTGCTCCTTCTATATGTCTTAACTTGTTTTGTTACTTTTTCAGGCCAACGCCTATTTCCAAGCTTCTTTGCACCTGTCGGAGGCTTGGAATGCCCGGGCAGGAAAACATAAGAAGGAGCTGACAGTGGCTCATGCCAAGCTCAAAAATCTTGAAGAAAAGCTGGCTGAGAAGGAGGAGCAGCTTAAACAGGCCCAAGCTGAGGTGGTCGAGCTACGGGCTGATAGGAATGCTATAATTGATCAATACATGGCCTCTGATGAGTACCGGGATTTAATCGAGGCTCATGACGACCTGATCTTCCCGGCTAACTATACCATCGGGTGGAACGACGCCCTCAAGGAAGTGCTGGGCAAACACCCGAGTTTGTTTAACCCAAAGGTAGACTTCAAATGCCCTCAATCGGCCGAAGCGTTGAAGCGGTTGTTCGAGGAGCACGAGGAAACCGATGGGGAGGACAACCCGGATGTTAGAACGGAAAGGATTCATGAACCTTTCCTTAATCCTTCCCCAGTTTCTTCTCCTCCCAGGACTACTTTAGAGAAGTCTGCCTCAGAAGTAACTCCCCAAGAATCATAGCAAAAATCTTTGCTATGATTTTCGTGTTTGTTTGTTTGTTTGTTTTTCCCGGGCTTTGTTTGTTTTTCGTGTTTAACTTGAACATAAACAGCAAATACTTGCGTGGTTCACAAAAGACTTGGTGTGAATGACCAATATTATATAAAGATGACAAAAATGTTCTATAGAACCTTTATCAGGTTTCCAAAGTAACTTAATAAAAAGATGCCATGCCTTCGAGGCTAATAAATGTCGTGCCTATAAGGCTAATAAACAATAAAACGATATCTGAAAGTTCTTAAAAGTCAAAATCCTAAACATTATAAATCCTTAAGTTAGCCGCATTCCAGCTTCTAGGGACTTCAATCTGTTAGTGTAGGTGCCCTAGAGGCAATACAATAGACCTTTATGTTAATTGATTATTCAATAAACATATTTATTTTGACTTTAATTACTGCGATATATTTGTTAGCATAATAAATGTCCTTAGAATCATGACACACATTGTATAGTTTAGTACATGACTTGAACTTGAGATTATATAATAGATCATATTCTTAAATGTCCCTAGTCGAGTATTATTATTATAGGACAATAATAATACATAAATAGACTAGTATGTTGTTTGACTGATAACCATATCTCATTGGTTATAAGTATGGGGATACTAAAGTCAACACATAGGTACATGCAGGAGTACATGGTACTGGACAGACCCATAGTGAGATTCTTCATGTTTAATAAAGTCATAAGAAAGACTCACAGTGATAATGGTGTAATGATCCTCTGACTTGAGATCATTATATTTCTGTACGAGGATTAATATACTTTGACTACATTAAAAGTTACCTTTGACCGGGTAATGATAAAAGTGGACATCGGGTATATCATGAGTCGTATGAGAAATATGAATGATAGATAAAGGATTTAACCCTCCTATAATTAGGAGAGATATTATTGGTCTCTTGATTGAGTGAGACTATAAAATGCATGGCCGTGCTCAAATAATGATTTGTTTTCATAGTCTACTCATGGATCAAGTAAACCCGGATTAAATGTTGTAGAGGATGACTAAATACATGCCTCGAATTTAATCTATAATATATATGGTTAAAGGGATTATATTACACGGAAACATTAATCATGAAAGGTTTTATCGAATCACGATTTAATTATTATTTAATTGGGTAACAATGATGTATTACTAGATACCGCTCATTGTTTATAATTTTATTGGAGAATAAAATTATTGCTAATTAAATAATAGCCTATAGGGTCACACACATAGAGCAATTAAATGAATAGTTAATTTAAATTATAGATTTAAATTAATTGATGATTATTTGAATTTTATTATATTAATTAAGTGAGACTTAATTAATTGAAATAATAAAATTCGAATTTGAATTCTGCCCTTAATAATTAAGTATGACTTAGTTATTAATTAAATAATAGAAATTCGGTTTTATTATTTATTCTAAACCTACTTGGGTTAGGTTTTGCTGATTGGGCCTCTTAACCAGCATTATAAATAGATAATGATAGGGTTAAGAGGGATTACGTTTTTGAGAAACAAAATCCCTAGAGGAAGCAGTAAGCACAGCAAGGCAGAAACAAATTCGAAATCATCAAAGGAGCTAGTACAATCCATTCCGTAATCAAGACCGTGGGACGTTCTTGAAGGTGCTCGTGTGGATACCATAGAGGTGTTTTCGAGAGGAAGACACAAGTCGTGAAAGTTAGGATCTCCGTTGAGTTCGTGTAAACCAAGACCAGACAAAGGTATGATTCCGTTTCACAATAATCAGTCTAGGCTTATACATGATCCTGTGTTTAGGGTTCCGAATTTTTGTTATATTTACGTTTATTCCGCTGCGTTTTATGCCTCAGAACCCAACACAATCCCTTCGAGGGTTTGGAGTTTGTATGCTCCTTGCCCGGTAACTTCCTTCACCTGGTACGGTCATTCCCAGTTTGGGGCTAACTTGCCCTTGGGACCGACTCCAGATGCCTCGATCTTTCGCAGGACTAAGTCTCCTTCACGGAAGAACCTTTCTTTGACTCTTAGGTTGTAGTAGAATGAAGCTTTCTTCTGACTTTCTACTATTCTGGCATTAGCTTCATCGCGCAGTTCATCTATTAAGTCAAGGGCCAGCTTCATTCCTTCCTCATTAGTGTCAACCTGAAACTCTTGTATCCTTGGTGACGTCTGAGCAACTTCGACGGGCACCACTGCCTCAGCCCCGTAGGCTAGTTGAAATGGAGTAGCTCCTGTTGATGTTCTGCAAGTAGTTCTATATGCCCATAAGATTGGGAGTAACTCATCAACCTAAGTCCCTTGGGAGCGTTCAATCCTTTTCTTGAGTCCATCTAGGATAATTCTGTTAGCAACTTCAGCTTGCCCATTTGACTGCGGATGAGCTACTGAAGTAAAGCGTAGTTCAATGTTATAACTTCTATAGTATTCCATGAAGTCCTTGCTGTTGAATTGAGTTCCGTTGTCTGTCACCAGGATTCGAGGTAGCCCATACCTGCATATGACGTTCTCCCAGAAGAACTGAGTTACGTTCTTAGTGTCAATTTTGGCCAAGGGCTTGGCTTCTATCCACTTAGTGAAGTAGTCGATAGCAATAATGAGGAACTTCCTTTGTGCACTGACCATAGGAAACGGGCCTAGAATATCCATTCCCCACATGGCAAAGGGGAGCGGAGAGTTGATGGATGTCAGCATCTCAGGGGGCTGCCTAACAAGGGGTGCAAACCTTTGGCAGCGATCACACTTCTTAACATATGTCTTGGCATCTTTAAGCATCTCAGGCCAATAAAATCCCAATCGCATGACTTTGTGAGCAAGAGCTCTGCTTCCTAGGTGCTGACCACATACTCATTCGTGAACTTCCCTTAGGGAAGCTTCAGCTTCATGGGGTCTTAAACACTTCAAGTAGGGTATCACGTATGATTTCTTGTAGAGTATTCCTTCTATGAGGGCATACCTCAAGGCCCTTACTGATAACTTTCGTGCCTCCATAGGGTTGGTAGGTGTTTTCCCCGTTTCCAAATAGAGCTTGATGGGATCCATCGAGCATGCTCCCAGCCTAACCAGAGCTACTAGTCTAGCGTTAATGCTCAAGGTCTTCAAGACTTGGAAGTAAACACTGCTAGAGTAATTCTCATTCTCTGATGATGCAAATTTGGACAAGGCATCAGCCTTCATATTCTCCTCTTTTGGGTTGTACTCAAAGTGACATTTTTCAAACTGTGTGGCTTGAGCTTTAACAATTCTCAAGTATTTCGCCATAGTCTCTTCTTTGGCTTCAAACTCCCCATTTACTTGAGAGATTACTAACCTTGAGTCACCACATACTTTCACGTTCTTTACCTTCAGGGTTCTGGCCAGACCAAGCCCAGCTATCAGAGCTTCGTATTCTGCCTCGTTGTTTGTTGTCGGGAAATCCAACTTAATTGCATACTCGACAATGAAGCCATCCGGGCTTTGCAAAACTAGGCCAGCTCCACTAGTTTTTGTTTTTGAAGCTCCGTCAAAAAAGAGCACCCAGTATTCTTTGAGTTCTTCCTCTTTTTCCTTCTTCTCTTCACTCTCTGTATCCTCTTCTTGCCCCCCGACTTCTTGGTTTGGAATGGTGCATTCAACCACGAAGTCAGCTAGAGCCTGAGCTTTAATGGCCGTTCTCGGCTTGTATTTGATTTCGAACTCTCCAAGTTCAACAGCCCATTTGATTAACCTCTCACTGGCCTTGGGGCTATGCAGGATGTTTCTCAGGGGTTGGTCTGTCAAGACTTCAATAACATGTGCCTGAAAGTACGGGCGTAACTTCCTTGAAGCCATTATTAATGCTAATACAAACTTTTCAACCTTTGAATAGTTCAGTTCTGCACCATGCAGAATCTTGCTAACGTAATAGATGGGCTTATGAACCTTAGCTTCCTCTTTCACAAGAACTGCACTCAGGGATGAGTTTGAGACAGCCAGATACAGAAATAGCACCTCTTTAGGTTTTGGTTTGGCAAGCAAGGGTGGCTCAGCCATGTACTTCTTTAGTTCTTCAAATGCTGCTTGGCTCTCCTCATTCCATTCAAAGTTCTTGACCTTCTTGAGGGCCTTGAAGAATGGTAGACACTTCTCTCCGTATTTGGATATGAAACGCCCCAGGGCGGCTACCCTTCCTGTGAGCTTTTGGACCTCCTTAACAGTATTGGGGGGCTCCATGTCCAAGATTGCTTGAATCTTATCGGGATTGGCCTCAATGCCTCTTTTGGAGACCATCAGGCCTAGGAATTTTCCAGACCCTACACCAAAGGCACACTTGGCCGGGTTCAACATCATTTTGTGGGTTCTCAGAATTTCAAATGCCTCACTCAGGTGCGCAAGATGATCGGCCTTGTCTAAGCTTTTGACTAACATGTCATCTACGTAGACCTCCATGGTCTTACCAATGAGGTGTTTGAAGATCTTATTCACAAGCCTTTGATACGTGGCTCCTGCATTCTTAAATCCAAAAGCCATAACCAGATAATAAAAAATACCAAAGTCAGTGATGAATGATGTCTTAGGAATGTCATCGGGGTGCATTTTAATTTGGTTGTAGCCACTGAAACCATCCATGAATCTAAGCATCTCGTGCCCAGCTGTGGCATCTATTAACGTGTCTATCCTTGGTAAGGGGAAACAGTCCTTGGGACATGCATCATTTAAGTCAGTGAAGTCCACACACATTCTCCACTTTCCATTGCTCTTTTTAACCATCACAGGGTTGGCCAGCCATTCAGGAAATTAGATTTCTTCAATAAACCCGGCTTCTAGCAATTTTTCTACTTCCTGCTTAATGGCCTCCTGTCTTTCAGGGGCAAAACTTCTTTTCTTCTGTTTGACCGCTGTCCTTCCAGGATTTACATTCAACTGATGTGTTATAAGCTCGGGGTCTATTCCTGGCATGTCAGCTGCTGTCCAAGTGAAAACATCCCTGTTATCTTGCAGGAACTATATCAGCTGTTGTTTCAGGTCCTTGGAGAGTGAAGCCCCCAACATATGTCACTCTCTCAGGATATAAAGGATCCATGGGAATGGACTCCAAGTCCTCCGCAGGTTTCCCCCTGCTTTCTTCGTGATCTCTGACATCCATATCTTCAATGGGGAGAACCTGCCCCCCAGTGCCACCAGGCTTCAAAGCAGCCACATAACAGCTTCTGGCCATCTTCTGATCTCCTCTTTCTTCCCCCACTCCATTCCTAGTCGGGAACTTGAGTTTCAAGTGGTATGTAGAAGCTATTGCTTTGAAGGCATGCAACCCTGTCCTCCCAATGATTGCATTATAGGTAGTGCTCGCCTTAATAACTAAGAAATTCAGCATTTGAGTGGACAGTCGAGGTTCTTCGCCCATAGTCATTGGCAGTTATATGATCCCCTCGATCCGAGACTCCACTCCATTAAAACCGTATATGGGCATGTTGGAGGGGGTCAGCTGCGAATCATTGTATCCCATTTTCACATAAGCATCATAAAACAGGATGTCAACAGATGAACCGTTGTCTACCAAGACTCTTTTCACATGAGAATTCCCTATGGTGGGGGTGATTACTAAGGGATCATCGTGGGGGAACCTCACCCCTTCCAGGTCGGAGTCGTCAAAGGATAACGAGACCTCAGTCCTTGCCCTCTTAGGAGGCTCTCCTACAATGCTCATTACCTCCCGGGCATACGCCTTCCTGGAGTTCCGGGAGTTACCCGCTGCGGTTGGCCCTCCTGATATTACGTTAATCACAGGCCCTCTAGGCTGATTGTTTCTTTCCTTGGGGTCTGAGTCCCTTTGTTTGTCGTTCCTTCTATCGTCTCTAGCACCATCCTTGGTGTATTTTTCCAACTTCCCTCTTCTAATCAGAAATTCGATCTCATCTTTCAACTGACGATAGTCGTCAGTGTCATGTCCCACATCCCTATGGAACCGGCAGTATGCGCTCTTATTTCTCTTTTCAGGATCAGTCCTCAGTGGCTTCGGCCATCGAAGATCTTTACCCTTCTCAATGTCCATTAGTATCTGGCTACGGGTGGTGTTTAGCCTTGCATACTCAGTGAACCTGGCGCCTCCTTTCTTCTTCGAGTCATTGGTGTCACCATTCTTTGCATACTTGGTATCAACAGTGTACTCGGTATCGCTGGATCGTTTTTTAGAATAAGCGTTCGAGGTCTGAAACCCTTGAGCTTTCCTCATACTTTCCTCAGCCTTGATATACTTTCCTGCTCTCTCTTGGAGCTCATTCATAGTTTCAGGGGCCCTCTTGGCTAGTGATCTCCTGAAATTTTCGTCAGAAGTCCCTTGCTGCAAGGCTATCATAGCTACCTTCTGGTCTAGATCAGGGACTTTCAAGGCTTCCTTAGTGAACCTATTCATGTAATCCCTCAAGGATTCGTTCTTCCCCTGGTGCATGTTCATTAGCGAAGCTGAGCTCTTTTCATGAGTCTTGCTGCTAATGAATTAACCAATGAAGGCCCTGCTCAGATCCTTGAAAGACCCAACAGAGTTTGGTGGTAGACGACTGAACCACAGCTGAGCCATGCCACTCAGGATTTGAGGGAACGCTCTACACTTGATGGCGTCGTTTACAGGCTGCAGCAACAGTGCATTAGAGAACGTGAGAACATGATTTGAGGGATCTCCCGTTCCCTCATAGGCCCTGATTGTTGGCATCTTAAACTTCCTAGATATCTTCTCATTCATAATATTTTCTATGAAGGGGGGTATGGGATCATCAGGATCTCCAATTGGCAATAAGTGTTGGGAATCAGCCCTAACATGACATGCCCTTGTTTGCCTTGGGGGCTCATCCAAATCTATTACAGAGGTGTTTCTCATCAACCCTCTAGTACCCTCAACTCTGGGGCGCTGTCGCCTTGTCAATGCCTTCTCCAAGTCTTTCCTTAGTCGATGAGCTTCGGCTTCATGAGCGCGTATTCTTTCCTGAAGGTTCAGGGAGTCATTACCTTCGTGGGTTAACATCTTCATCAGACGACTTCTCGTCATCAGTTGAGTAAGGTCCAGAGAAGTCCCGACTACTTCGTTGTGAGGTATAGTGGGGCAACAACCCTTGCTCATAAGGGGGCTCGTAGTTCCTTGGGAGCCCATAACGAGGGTCAGGTGTTATAGCAGACGAGACCTGCATAGTAGGAGGAGCAACAAAAGTTGTATTAAGGGGTGGAATTACCAGGAGTGGAGAAGCTGAAGCATGAATTGACACATCAGGGTTGGAAGGATGAACGACGATGCTAAGGCGTCCGGCATGCCGGGTGCTTGTTTCAGGGTCTTCAACGGAGGTGGTTGGAACAACAGCTCGTTGCTCATGAGTTGTAATAGGGGGGACAGTGGTGTCGACAGCAGTGTCAGGAATCTCTCCTTCAAGGGTGCTTGCAGTACTTCGTGTTCTTGCCATGGTTGTTATTTGTGTCCCACAGACGGCGCCAAATGTTACGGATCAAAAATGAGGTGTCTTTAATACGTAATTAATGCTAGGGTTTCGGGGAGCTTCAAGCTTTAATGGCTGCGCTTGTGTTTCATGGCTTAGTTCTGCCCTCACAAGATGCCTACGTATCTTAGTGTGTGTTGAGAATCAAGCCAGACGTAGTTCTAATGTTGAGGGGTTAGGCCCTTTATATAGGCGCATGGAGGCCTTGGAATCAGATTAGGGTTAGGAGACTTGGGGGCCAAGTCTCCTAGCAGCAGGGGTATCCAAAACCTTATAGGAATGAGAGTCCTTGTCAGACTCCTCCCACGTTTGGGCTCCTAGATCCTTCTAGGGTGAAGGTCTTCAACATGCTTTTTGGGCCTTTTCTGGGCCTTTATTAAATAATTTCGAAATTAATTATTAAAAAGGGCTTACTGGGCCTATGGCTTCCACGGAGCTTCGCGGACTGGACCCAACAATCCAGCTATTACATTCTTAGTTTGTTTCGAGGGCCTAAAGCCTTTGGACCATGCCAGGCCTAATAAATGCTATATTTATTACTTCTTTCAGGGCTATTTTTACCCATATCAATATTGATTTATTGATGGAATTTGTGCTACTAGCAATGCGGTTGGTAACCCCCTAGCTATTGTAGAGTGCACCTGGAACCATTTACAGAGTTTAGACCCTGCTTTGGAAGCCTTTGCGCTTGTGAAAGTCACCCCACTTAATGACAAACCCTCCACTGTCCTTTTCCCTATACATGGACAATCTAACTGTAACCGTTTATTGGCTAGAATCCAAATTAGCTACATCTCTGAGGATTGTTTCTGCCACATGTGTTTGTCCTTTAGCCATGGTCATGAGTTTTTCCTGAAGCTGATAGACATTCTACTTCATGTTAAAGGTGGTAGTAATCATATTGGTACTATATTCACTCTTTGTATAGAGTATGTTTCTGCTAGTGGCACCTCTCAATCGAACAGTGCTCCAGGTGGCAAGCTAGATCAAACTGTGGTTTACTAACATAGGAGAACCTTCCATCAGCTGGCAAATTATAAAGAGAGTACACATGAGAATCCAGTGCAAGTTTATAACTCTGATTCTGTGCAGGTGTTAACTAATCAGGTGGTGGACAAAGATATGGACAAAGCTGCAGGCAAAAGAGTTGTCCTAGATGATACTCGGGCTAAAGATTGTTCAATAGAAGATGAATGCTCTTCATTTCCAGAGAATGGGCAGGCAAGCCAAGAAGCAGAGAGGGCAATAGTTATTGGATTTCCCAGTGTGAATAATGAACATTTTGGCCATTGGCACACAGCTAAGCGCATGAGGTTGCACAAGGATGCCTAGCTTTGGTGTCTGAGTTGCTTCTTTATTACATTGTCTGTTACCTTTAATCTTGTTTTAGAACATTGTCTCATGTTTTTTCAACTGGTTTTCTGAACCTTTTTCGTTGTGTTTCATATAAACTTCCTTCGTTTGAAGGCGGGGTGAAATTAGTCTCCATTTCATTTTACTTATAAAAATATACAAAATTAGCAATAAAAATTTATTCCTATATTTGTCTAAAGAGTTGAGTTATATGGAGACTTAATAATATTGGAGACCCCGAAGACTAGATATTAACCGTTGGATTAAAATACATCTTACAATTTTAAAAAGGAAAAGCTAGTAATTTAATAAATAGTTATTTGGTAATATATTTCATTATCTTATAAAGATAGTATACGATTATACATATTGATTTTTGTGTGCTTACTAATGTTCAGTAAATCAAATCCCATATACTCTGCTTGCAATACACAGTACAATAGCATATATTAATTGAAAAAGAAGTCTGAAGAAATCAAAATCATTGACAGAAGATATCATCTGGTCATGAATCGTGGAAAAACTAGGGTTTGCAATATCTTATATAATCACAAATTAATGAATTAAATATCGTCAATATGAGTGAACATATGTAATTTAAATAATTGTTCTCAAGCTATATATTAAATTTTCATACTAGGTATTGTGAATCATCTATTTGGTATTGAAAATCAAGTTGTATAGGGTGTATTGCAATTGAGTTATGGTGTGTACTATAATTATGGTATTGTGAAATTATATGTATTGTAATTACTTGGTTGGATTTACTATCTCTGTTATTAGATAAAACATGAGAACATGATATATGATATATTAAAAAAAAACGTTTTGTGTTTGTACTTACTATCTCAACTTTTAGGGATGCGATATTATGGCTACTGATTTTTACTATAATTGTTTTTACTAACTACTTGTATTCTGCACTTTGGACATACTTATATGTAATTCTGTTAGAAATACTATGTCGTCATATATGTCATGAAAACTTGTTAAATTTTAATATAGTAGAGTATGCCATGGTTTTTAAATATATTAAATGTTTGTGAACTTTTGTAGGGCGCCGACGAAGTAATTACCTGATTTCAAGTCCTTGGTTATATAACTAGCCTAAGAAGAAGGCAGAGTACGTTCATATGACGGGAAGTGATGAAGTACACAAAGAGAACAAAGTGCAATACATAAGAATTTTGTCTATAAATTTGAAAAGCAACATCTCATAATTAAAATATTTGAGATACGCGTTCCTCTATCGTGGAGACTCTAAATTTTGAAAACATCTTATGAATATGAGCGGAGGTATGTAAGTTATATAATTGTGTTATATACCAAGATTTCAAATTAGATAGAGATTCATGTTCTCTATGATATTTGGTATTAGTTTTTGGATTAGTAATTGAATACATGTGTTATGATGATGTATAATTGGGGGTAACAACTAGTAATATATGATTTTTTTTAAACTGTACTATTACGTGTACTGCAATTAGTAGAGGTTTAAAATTATTTTTGTTACGATATTATGTATACTGCAACTGATAGATATTACAAATTATTTTGTTGGTATAGTTAGGGGTAACAACTGATAAAGTATGTTTTTTTGGATGTATTATTATGTGTACTGCAACTGGTGGAAGTTTGAATTTATTTTTTTGGTCTGATAATGTGTGTACTGCAAATGTTAGTTATGTTTTGTACTTTTTAGAAATTAATATATATTATTCTGATGATGTAAAGTTGGGAGTAGTAAGAGGTTGTATTTTTTTATGATGGTATATTATTTGTATTGTAACATGTAGCTCTGTTCTGCACGTTTTAGAAACTAATATATGTGATTGTGATTATCTAAACTTGGTGGTGGCAAGAGTTTGTACTTTTGTTTTGGATGTGATATTATTTGTACTACATTTGACGATTTAGTTTTATATTTTTTTTTATATTTGACTGTTAGAAATTTTATTTCTTTTATTCTTTTAAATTTATAATAATATTAAAAGTTTGTGAGCTTTTGAAGGACGTATAAGAATTAGTCGTCTAATTCCAAGTCTGTAATTTTATAACTGGTCAAGGAAGAAGACATAATATATTGATATGAATGAAAGTGATGAACAGGGGGACATACTTTATAACAATGATATATATTGATAGTGGCAATTTATATATGAGTAATGATGTTGTGGCTAATAGTTTTTGCCATGGATGTTGGATGAAGATGATAATGGTGCATATGATACTTATGTAGGACATGTCGTCGGAGAAGTTCAAATCATAAATGTTTTAAATTTTAATAATAAGCAAGCTAAAACTATTTAAGAGTGGGACTCTAAGAATTCAGGCGTTCAAGAAAAGATTGCAAGGGAGAAGATAACAGCAAGCTGAAACTATTCTCCTCAGAATTGCTAGGGATAACATCAAGCCTCTTTTAGTGATTGAGTTAAAGGGAGATATATTATTATCTTGTAATCAGTTTATATTTGATTAATAATATATTCTCTTACCAAGTTGGTAAGGGAACAGGATGTAAACCATTAGATATAGGGGTCGAACCCAGCTAAACGTCTTGTGCCTCCTTTACTTTACTGCGTTTTACTATTTTACTACATTGCATACATAATAGCTTGATATTTCACTCTGTCAGATTTAAAACAGAAAGCCATTAGTAAGGCACATCAGACTACTTCCATAACAGTCAGTTATTATAGTTGGTAAACATTAAACTTGGGCATAGTCAACCCTATAGCACCTATTCACCCCCCCTTTAGGTGCATTTACATTTGGTATTAGAACTTTGGGAATACTAATATCTTCTATAACAGGAAACATTGATCCGATGGTTGACCCGTATCGAATAGTGAACTCTTCTTCCATGCCACAATTGCTACTTAGGTCTAACAACTATAACTGGTGGAAAGGCCGAATGAGATCTCACTTGGAAAGAGAGCCTATGGAATGAAGAGTTATTGAAAAAGGTCCAATCAAGTTCATGAAAGCTGATGATAAAGAAAAGGACATTGATGAACTCATTCCTGATGAGCTACAATAACAAAGTTAAGAACACAATCATTACTGGTCTAAGCATCTTAATAAGTGATAAGGCCTCTTTATGCAAATCTGCTAAAGAAATCTGGGATACCTTGGAGTTATGTCATGAAGGCTCGAAATCTCTGAAAAAAATCAAATTGAGTAAGCTAATGAACGAGTACGGAAATTTCAAGCTCAAAGATGGTAAAACAATCAGAGAGGCTCAAGATAGAATTCAAATCAACATGAATAGCCTGACTCAGCTGGTCAAATATATTCCTCAAGAAGAAATTAACATGAAAATCATTAGTTCTGTGGATTTATAAGCCAAAGGTCACTGCTTTGGAATCTTCATCAAACATTGACACCATGGATGCTCTTGATATATTTGCAGAATTGGAGCAGTTTGTAGCAAAGATAAATGCTGGTAAAGCTCAGGGTTCTTATGATCTTACTCTCAAAATAAAGAATCTGTCATTACATGTTGGTAACAGCAAGCTAGAATATGATATCAACCTGCTGCTACTCCATCTCAGGTTAGAGACATTTAAACTCATGAGACCTATTGAAGTGGAAAAATATCAACCTGCTGCTACTCCATCTCAGGTTGATGCCAATACCTCATAGCCTGTTGCCTCAACATCTCAACAAGATGAAAAGATTAAGTCTCTGGAATCAGAAGTTGTCAAACTCAGAAAAGGAATGGGTACATTCATTCAAGGAGAAGATGGTCTAAAATTTATGATGAAAAATATCAATGTTCCCTTATAAAGAGAAGGAGTTGGTCTAAAAAAGGGTAATCCTCTCAAATATGAAGAAAGGAAATGCAATCCAAACAAATATACTATTCCCTGGAACAAGTGCAATGGATGTGGAGCAAAAGGTCATTTAAGTCAGAATTGCAAATTCTAGAATTCCAAAAGAGCTTACCAGAATGCAGCTGTCAACAAAACAGCTTACCAGAACAACAAAATAACTTGCCAGAATGGATTTACCAGAAAGTAGAATATCAAGAATGTGGCTCCTAAAGTAGTCCAACAGTGGATCAAGAAATCTGATTTAAATTCTTGTTATATACTTGATACTAATCAATTTAGACCCAAAACTATTTGGGTACCAAAATGTTGAAGTTTGGTTTTGTATGTTTTGTAAATATGTCTTGCCGCGAAGATAAAATCAAAACAATGGATTATTGATAGCGGATGCACTAGGAACATGTATGGAGACAAATCACCATTTATCATTTTCAAACTTAAGAAGGGAAGAGGAGTAACTATTGGAGATAGTAAGTCTCTTCATATCTGTTGGGTCCCGGAGATCGTAGAGGGGGGGGGGGGGGGTTAATATGATTCCCAAATTAAAATTATGACTTTTAATTATTTTTGGGACAATTAAAAATTTACTTTGGTTCAAACCCGGTTACTGTTCATTGTCTTCTTCAAGCTAAAAAATTCCATTAAAAATAACCAAGGCCAAGAACAGAAAAACGACCAAAACACACAACACAACAAGATTCAAGAATATGTCTTTATATTCATTGAAGTGGGGTAAATGCTACAAATAAGTTCAAGAACATAAGCTCAAGAACACAACAAAGAAATGATTCTTGGATCCTCTAAACATATATAAGTTATAGATCTAGGAGACAAAAATCAACCCTATCTTATAAACAAGATTTAGCAAGTGTTTACAATAGAAAGATAGAGGAGTGGTGTAGATAAAGAAAATCATGGCCCTAAAATATTCAACATCTAGTTTGGCCATGGGGGAGAAAAATAATTTTTCTCTCTCTCTCCCCTTTTCAATTCTTATTCGGACACACTTTTTTTTTCTTCTTCTAATAAAGATGGAGACTTGAGTTCCTTTTTGTATTATTGAAAAAGGTGTTGCTTTTTGTTTTTTGCTTTTTGTTTTTCCACCTTTTACTCTTGTCCACTCAAATCTTATCTTCAAAGTCATGTGCCAAGCATGCCTTTGGAAATATTTAATGTAAAAGTAATATTTAAATAAATATATAATATAAATAAAGAATGTCTTTATTTATAAAATATATAAATAAATAAATAAATACTTTATTTAATTAAATTAAATATTTCCATTCCACTCTTCAATTTGTGTACACTTCCTTATCCAAATATTTGGCCCCATATACGTGACTCCACCACGTCCAAGTATTTGGCCTTTTAATCTGTGAAACTTTAGTAAGATCCAATCAGGTTGTGCCGTCTGTCCCTTATCCATTAGGCTGACATTTCTCCAACACTGATTTACCACCTTTGTTGATCCTCCACATGACTCAAGAAAACCAACAACTTTAGAATGATTAAAACCATATTAACCGACGAGAGCTTGCCTCCAATGTCCTAACACTTTATGCAACGGTCTGGTTCATAAGTGACTAGTCTTAATAGGGGCTCTTAATTCCGAACATGATTCCACATTCTTCTTTGCAAACCTTACTTGTAGCTTCGATTGTAATGCACTAAAATATTCATAGACTAAGACAATCTTTTATTCTCCATTGAGGCCTGAACATGTTAATGAATTTCTTCCAGTGAGCTTCAAGTCTGTAGATGATCCTTTGATACTTTGTCTTAACTGAACTCTGTGATCCAAGATTTCTGTGCACCTGCATATTATTACATGTCTTGTTCTATCGTTGAGTTATCATCAACCATTACATAGAGATTACATTTAGCATTTCTAGTACACATGAAAGTGCAGTGAGTTACTTCCCTTCACTCCTATCTCCCCTTTCAATCTCCCCCTATTTGGTTGATATGGAATAGAAATCAAATACTATTTCCCTTTACAATCTCCCCCAAAAGCCATTAAATAAAATTAACTACTAGAGGATAAATCAACTAACATACAAGAAACAATTAAAGTACTGGACATGAAAATAATATATAAAAGGTTCTGGAAAGATATAATCAGTTAAATCCAGATTTCCTGAGTTGCTGAAAATGAATGATGAATTTCTGAATTTCATTTTCCTTTAGCTTCCTCCACTTCAATGTTCTTCAAAGATGGGGTTCTTTCAATAAAGAAACAAATCATTAGTAAAGACTTTTGAACAATCACTCTTGTTCATCTTGCAATTCGAACTAGAACATACAGCTCTCTATGTTCCCCATAATAGGTCAACTCATTCTCCCCTTAAGGTTGTTCTCTCTTGGAATGAAAGTCACTTCCTCTTTTTCTTCAGGATGTTCTATTTCCAGGAAATATATTTTTCTTTCTTCCCTGCACTACTCCACTGACTTCATCTATCACTGAAACAAGAAATAGAACACACTTGGACACTTCTCAGATGCCCCTTGAAAATCTCCTTCACATTCTTCTTTACCCAGAAAACTTCTACTTAGCAAAAACTCCCCCTAGGTTGATACTCTTCAAAGAAATCTTCATTTTCATTCATTGATCATGCTAGAAAGAATTCTTCTTCCGAACCTCTCCTAAGAATGTTCCAAGGACATATCTTCAAACAAATAGAGCAAAATCCCTTAGATATCTTTTCAGAATAAGATATAGCATTGCAAACCAAGATGTTAAGATTCTCCATAACTTCTCCCCCTAAGTATGACAAGTAACTTCTTCCCAATTGTCAAAAAGTAACTTCTCCACTTCAGACGAAAAATTAGTTAAGTCTACAACACCTTTAGGGATTAGGCTCCAACCAATTACTAAGAAACTCCCCCTTAGTAATTTCTCCCTTGCATCACTAAGGTTTCAATTTTATCTAATTCTCCCCCTTAGTTCATGCAAGCTCCAATACACCCTTGTGTCTTTAGATATCCTCTAAGTAACCTTCACAAGATAGGATTGACAGATCTCGTTTCTTGTATCACCAAATTCTCCCCCTTAGTTGAGAATATCCTTTAAAACAATAAAAATATCATCTACATCCAATCGAATAAGAAACTCTCCTCCAATTGAACATAAAATCCTCCTTAGCCTAAAAATTAATGTCTCCCCCTTTGTGATTGAGAACAACATGAATTAATAGACCCAAAGGTAATAGTTTGGACATTCCCACTAAGTTTCAGCTAGACTCTTCTTCAACTTGTCTTCTAGAAAAGAATCTCTTCAACATTTCAGAGATGGAAAATTCAGTAACATGATTCAAGCATAATAGCAAGGTTAATGTTTGTTCTATGGTTTCCTCACTTCTACTACGTTCTGTTGGTGTTTACACTTTCAAGCGTAAGTGTTCCACTCATTTCTCTCCCTATTTCTCTCACTCAAAGTATCACTCCCTCACTTCACTCAAGTGTTTCTCTCCCTTACTTGCACTCATTCCATTTATAGCAATTTGTACCTGCAAGTAAATCCATGCTAGTCTCACCAAGATATTATAGATCGTTGACTGTAGCATGTTGTCGATCACTAATGATCTAGGTTCTGAGATGGAATCTCAGACGGGGTTTCAGTTAGGCCGTCACCCAACTCACCATGAGCAAATCCATGATGGCTCGTCGTCGGGGAATAACCCTTCTGAAATTGGAATCTCCTCCATTCCAGGAGTGACTGAAATCCCAACACCCTGATCCTCAAAAGACTCATCAAATTGGTAAACCAACTGAATCATAGTCTACGAGTTGTTGTTCAGCTACTTTCAGCATCAACAATCTCCCCATATGCAAATCCATGCACTGGATCATTGAATGTGGTATGCGTACTAGCAGCTATCTAAGCATCAACCGACTCCCCATATGCAAGTCCATGCAATGGATCGTTGATGGTGATATGCCTTTAAGTTTTGAGCGATCCATGTATGCCAGAATTTGAATTCCTGAGAGAGTAGACGTGTACAAACACCTCTCTCAATCACCTGTGAAGATGAATCAACTCACTATTTTCAGTCATGGAAAACTATTAGTGATTACCTCTCAACATCAACAGATTGCTCTGCGGATGTGAAATCCCGTTAGGGAACTAGGACGGTTCCTCCTAGGAAGGTTGACAAGGATTCTAATATATGGAAAGAAATCCAAGTTTCCCTAAAATTCCTGTGAAGGTGGCTCAACAACTTCATTCACCATGAATGGTAAACAAAGAAGTTTAGGGGTTTTACCTATACCTCACAATGTGCACTACTTGCAATGTGTCCTCACAATTGTTAGTCCCAAGAGAGGCTAGAAAATTGTTAGGTCCTATAACATCCCTTAGAAGCAAAAACTTTAGGATTACCATCAGCGTGAATGCTTTTGGTGTGCTTGACTCATTACAAGGTGCTTTGGCTGACGAGCGAATTTTCAATGAAATCACCCTGTTGAGAGAGTTCATTCAGAAACGGTTGAATTACCTTTTCAGCTCTGCATCCTTTTGAAAGAATACAGATGAACTATAGATACCTCAATTTATATACTTCTTTCCTTCTCGAGAGGTAGAGTTGTGGGTGCACTTCCGACACATCCTTTGTTGCAATTAATGCCGTTTCTCCCTTAACAACCTCTAATCTACATAAGTTCCTTATATCACCAAGGGTTGAAAGTTTGAATTAGAATGATAATGTTTGGTACTAAGGCCTTGGTTAGAAATTGATGGATTATTCAACTTCTAGACCTTCCCCTATAGCCACTACGGCCAAGCCATTACGGCTAAATAGATAGAGTTGATCAGAGCTATATAAAATTTGGTAGAGTATGATTAAACTTATTCTCTATTCCTTCTCAGAAATATAGCATCGGAGCAATGTGTCGTCAAGAAACAATACACCAGAGCTAAAATGTGGGAATTAATAAAGAATAGGTAAAAGAATATTAAGCCAAATTTCATAAACTCACAATTTTGAAAAAAAGTTTAATAGATTAACAAAAGTGTTCTTTTGAATTTCTCTTAGACAAATATCCAATTGAAATTCAACTCTTTAACAAAAACATTTTGATTAATAACTCAAATCTATTTCATCTTGCTCACTGTATGTTTTCATAAATTGTTTTGCAATTCATTCTTATCTGATATTATCTCCGACTTAAAACATAAATCATAAAAAAAATCGAATGAATGCTTTAGTCATACAGTCCAAGGCACTAATCCCAAAGCAAACAACCATTGTTTTAATATTACAGGTCAATGTGAAACAGACATTAACAAGAGCTTTGAAAAACGTTTTACCAATGGTTGATACCTCAAGATCAAAACAATTTACTCAAATAAAATAGCCTGATACCATGCAACCTAAGTTACAAGTTATCAAGTAACTTTATTTAAACAAATCATGGAGAGAAAACAGTTTTCATTACAAAACATTTAGAGAGAGAGGATATATGATTTTGAAATAGAAAGATAATCCTCAAGAAATGTTCTCTTTCAAAGGGAGTTTGTTTTAAAAAAAACTTTTAGTGGCTTTTCATTCTCTGGCAAATGAATGCATGTTTAGATAAAACATTTTTCACAAGAAATAGACAAGAAATTTTTTTATGCATTCAAGTTCTAAAGAATGAAAAACATATGTTAATACTAATGAATTATCAAAGATATGAATGACAAGACATTCAAAAGTACTAACATCATTCAATCATTTTGTAATAAAATGCATCTTACTACAAAACAATCAAGCACATGAGATACTTACATTATGCTAGACAATTACCATTAGTCGCTTGAAACAAACACATATTGCAATATAGATCATGGTAATTCTAAAGCATAAAACATAAGCATCCGCTAAACACTGAACATACATTGACCGAATGACAGCATCTAACTTCTTACACTACATCTCAACAATTATCACATAAACATATTGAAAATACTCATGAAAATCAGAATGTATGTAAGCTCGAGGTACTAGTTGCATCAGAGATCAAATACCTTTAAATATTAATGCTAAAATTTATGATCTTTGACAACCCCTCGCGATGTAGTAAATTACTTTCAATATCAGTGTTTTTTTGAAATAATCTTTTTGTCACTTAGTGCAGAAATTCTAAGTGACATCACTAATATCAAAAGAATGACAACTAATATTAATGGATTTTGCAAAAGACATGAATTACATCACTTAAACTACATATTAAGTAGTTCCATTAATATTAGCATTAAACAATTAGAAGTATATAAAATTACAATTAATTAATATATACAAATACTTATGCTGAAACATTTGATACATATAGCATGAATAACATATGACAGCACAAAGTACGAGGTCTTGGATATAAATTTACTATACAAAGAGATGCTACATTGTTAGGTCCCTAGGTCCCGGGTGATCATAGGTAATCTCATAGCGATAATATTGGGTGCCGGGTGGTCACAAACCAAAGCTTAATCAGTTTCTAGAGATCGTAGACATCTAAATAGCATGAACACTCTCTATAAACATTACATTTAAATAAATCAATATTAGACTAGAGTGACATACCTTAGTCAATAGAGCTTTTACTGGTGTATGATCGTTGAATGAACAATTAGTCCTCTTTGCCTGAGAGATCGAACGTTTACTCCTTTCGAGATCGAACGTTTACTCCATTTGGACATGAATAACTTTTCAGCTACCAGTTAACATTGTTCCTCGAAAAAATACTACGCTCATCCAGACGGAAACTGCATTACCTTCAACACCCAAATATTTTCTTGTAGATATTGGTCTTGGCAGCAACTTCACTAAACTCAGCACTCTAGAAACCAGTAGTCCTGACACTAGCAGAGTAGAACCTTCAAAAACTCCTAACTACCCTTCAGCTTCTGTATCAATACCAAGTCTTCATGTGGATTGATTCCTTGTGCTAAGTGTATCTGCCTCTGGTTCAATTGAGTTAGTTCATTGATTCGAACCCTACTCAATCTTGATTAGTTAGTGCATCTTTAATCTTCATTGAATTCACTAAGAAAAACCAATGAAATACTCTTATACATGCACAACCAATCACTACTCTACTACCCAGATTCATCAAGAACTGACTCTAGGAAATGTTGTTACACAAAACCCTTTGTCATGACAGATGTGTCCTTAATGTTTCCTTAGATATTCAGTGGGTAGAATAGACTTCTTCAAATATGATTGAGATCATCTTGCATTATTTTTAAATTGACAATTTCCTTTCTAATATGCAATCACTCAATCTGGATCACTTAGTGTTCCTAAGAATCTCAACTCTTACTCAATGAGCACTGCTAGCCTTTGAACATCAAACACGACTAGTTGATCCAACTTACTGATGCTCCCCCTATGATGCTGCTTGCAGCTTTTCTTCATCTGGTGTCATCTGATCTTGAGCCCTAAACAGGATGTTAACCTTTAGAAATTCAGAGCTAAAATCAAACGAATGCTAGGGATCTTGATGATGATGTTCAATGCATCTAGATCATCTTAAATCAATCACAGACTCTGTGTAAGCTCTTAACTCCAAATAAGATAGCCTTCCATCACACCATGTGACTTCAGGCATGATTAATCTTACTTGATGTCTTCTCTTTACATTTATTGATTAGACTTGCTGTGTCAACTGATTCAACCGTAGTGAATAGGAAACCTTAACTCTATCCATTATCCTTGTAATTCCACTCAAGGTCTGGATTTCCCTATCAACTCCTCCATTTGGTCATGAAGTCCGGAAACTGAACTTTACTCTAGAATACTCCTTTCAGTACAGACATAACATAGAACTTCATTCGTCAACAAATTCCATTACCTGCCCTTAAAGTGTTCTTACAGCAATCTGCCTAATCCTTTGAATGTGATTAATCACTGAGATGCTTCATCTATCGAATGCACGAACAACCACCAAAACTAAACAGGGTAGCCTTTGACTTGACTTCCCTTCAACTGACATACTTCACTAATGTCCTTCTTAAAAGAATTTCATTAGAAGTAGTCCTTTCTCACCAACTTCATCTTTACCGTCGAATCCGTTATCTTGATAAACCAAGTATTAGATGATAAACCAAGTGTGAGAGCATCACTTATTATTGCAGCTAACTCCATTATGATAAACTTCAACGAATAGTTGACTTCATCATAATCATTACATTTCGTGTCAGCAATAATCTCAGTTCCAATAGAGTGAGCTTCTATTTCTCTTGACCCCGATCAATACTGTTCATCCTCGAATTGATATTAGGAAACCCTTCGCAAAGAATTCCCTAGGTCTTCCTTAATATTGTGCTTCAGATCATTCAAGAAAAATAGGTAACCTTGCTTAACCATTTGAATACCAAAGCAAAAGTAGTTACATGCCTCGAACATGAAAATGTCAGAGATATATAACTTGTACATGTTGAAAGATACTCTGCATTCATAAATGATTAAGACACGTGGTCCTCAATTTGATTGAGTCCAAGGGTTAGAGATATTTCTAAACATAGTTAACAACAAAGCATTCAAGTTCAACATGCTCATTCTTATCTGACTGATCACTCCTCATCTATATCAGCCTCAATAAGTAGTCTTGGCTATGAGTTCAGTGATCCCAACCTAACTTAAGGTGGACTAGCAGTCTATAAGAATCATATCGTACATATATGTAGTCATAGAAGAATCAATCACTCAGATTCCTAATTCTTCTAAATCACCTTTTTTGTTCACTTTAACATTATATTATCTCTAATTACCTGAGTCAATTTAAATTTAAAAATTTGATTCAAGGTTTATTATACTGACCCCTAGGCAATTCCCAAATTAGAAACAAACTCATCTTAACAAGCACATGATCAGATATAGCATTTAATACAACCATGCGAGTATAAACAGATTATAGACAATGTAAACATCAAGGCACTTAGCATGCAACAAATACTCTTTCCGGTAAATGTACCCCTACAAATACCTAAGACTCTATATGCTAACATGATCAATTATCGTAAAGCAAGCATTAAATCACACAAGATCTAATCATGAAGTCAAATACTGATAAACAAGCAACACTAACAAACTAGCATAAGTTATCTAATTTATATAGAAATCAAGGTGAGACATGCATTACATCAAACTTATAATATAATGCAATTCAGCACTTAATACTCTATAATTGAATCAAACAAGTATAAACTAGTTAGAAAGTATACCTGAGCGATGCTTAGCATTCCATCTCGAGTGATAATCAATTGATCCAAATCAATTTCCATTCTACTGACACTCATGGAAGTATCCTTGCATTTGACCTCAATAACAAATGATGTTCCTGCTTCAACCCAAACTGATACCTGATTGTTCTGCTTAAAGACCCCGACATAGAATGTCTCATGTTCTTCTTGAAAAGATCACTCTTCTTTGTATGTGTAGCAATAACCCCATGATTATCATATGTCAGTGATAATCAAACCTTGTGTATTTCTGTCATTGATGTCCTTTAACCAAATCTTCAATTGTTGTTTTGGTTCTTTGACCGATAAACTGAATTCCTTTTCAAAATCCCAAATTCTTCAGATATTGATTCGAAAACCACTGATCGAAGACTCTTCCCTAAATGAACTAATCCCCTTTCAATAACCAAAAGATCCACTGAGTAGACCGATGTAGAAATACATCTCCAATGGTAAGATCAGGTCTCAACTCCATTAGAATGTTCTCCAGTCAGTTCGTTTGTCCTCAACGAACGAAGAATCAACTCCTGTTGTTTCGTTTAATAAAACATTTTGTTCAAACAGAAGTATTTATTTTTTTAGGAATTTAAATAATCAAAATAAATTAAAAATGCATTTTTTGATAAATAATAATAAATTTCTCAATTTCAAATTATAAATAAAATAAAATAATTCGAAAAGAAAGTTTTGATATAGAGATAACAAATTTTTCAAGGTATATTAAATAATCCTGAAAAAGAAATTATTTCAAATCAAAATTAATTTCCAATTTTTTTTATAGAATTTATAATCCAAAACAGTTTCTATTATAATTAAAATAAAACAGATTGAAAATATAAGTTTGATATAAAAATAATAAATTTTCAAGTCGTCTAAGATATTCTTGAAAATAAATTATTTCAACCAAAATGATTTTCCAAAAAGTTTTATGAGATTTATAATTAAAACTTCCAAGCTTAAATTATAATTAAAATAAAACAACTCGAAAACATAATTTTGAAATAGAAATACTAAATTTTCAAAACATTTAAAATGTTCATGAAAATAAATTATTTCAATCCAAAAATATTTTCCAAAGAGTTTTATAAAATTTATAATTAAAGTTTAAATTAAATAAATTATTAAACCTCAAAAATAATTCTCAAAATACTTTTAAGAATATTAAACTCAAAAGAAATTAAATTGGATTTTAAGATTAATTTTAGTTTTTAAATTAATAAAATTCTTAACTAAGAATATTAAAAATATAAAATATTTGACTCTAAAATTTTAAAAAAACAAATATATTTTCCAAGATGTAAAATAAAATTGAAAAATAAATTATTTAAATTTAAAAATTATTTCCAAAATATTTTATATAATTAAATTCAAATTTAATTATTAAATTAATTATTAAACTAAAAACATTTTAAGAAAAGAAATAAAAAAATTCAAAACCAATAAACCCAACTTGTGTGTAATATCAGCTACCCAGATGATGACATGTGTCATGTTGAAACTGCTCTCTATGTACAACTTCTACATAGGAAATTCTACTTGGGTTCTATATCGAACATTAAGTAGAACTTCTACATAGAATTTCTACTTAGGTTCTATCTCGAACATTAATTAGAATATTCGAGATAATGTTCGAGTTAGACACTATCTCGAACATCAAGTCGAATATTCGAGATAATGTTCGAGTTAGACACTATCTCGAACATCAAGTCGAATATTCGAGATAATGTTCGAGTTAGACAATATCTCGAACATCAAGTCGAACATTAAGTAGAACTTCTACATAGAATTTCTACTTAGGTTCTATCTCGAACATTAAGTTGAACTTCTATATAGAATTTCTACTTAGGTTCTATCTCGAACATTAAGTTGAACTTCTACATAGAAATTTCTACTTAGGTTCTATCTAGAACATTAAGTAGAACTTTTACATATAAATTTCTACTTGGGCTCTATCTAGAACATTAAGTAGAACTTCTACATAGAAATTTCTACTTAGGTTCTATCTAGAACATTAAGTAGAACTTCTAAATAGAAGTTTCTACTTAGGTTCTATCTAGAACATTAAGTAGAACTTCTACATAGAAATTTCTACTTAGGTTCTATCTAGAACATTAAGTAGAACTTCTACATAGAAATTTCTACTTAGATTCTATCTAGAACATTAAGTCGAACTTCTATATAGAATTTCTACTTAGGTTCTATCTCGAACATTAAGTAGAACTTCTACATAATATCCTTCCTTGTGTACTTAGAAAATATTTCCACCTCCAAAATTTCTACTTGGCTCTAAGTAGAAACTTATCTAGAATTTCTAGATAGGAATTTCTATATAGGTTCCCTAGTAAGTACTTAGAGAAATTCTGGGCTTCAACAGTTAACGAAACACCTATTGCTTCCTTTCTGGATGTCCAATGAACCAAAATAAATAATAATTTTTTTTTCGTACCCTCTTTAATCTCAAAAATAAAAATAGATCAAATCGATTTGTATGTCAATCGAGTAGCTCTGATACCAATTATTGGGTCCCGGAGATCGTAGAGGGGGGGGGGGGGGTGAATACGATTCCCAAATTAAAATTATGACTTTTAATTATTTTTGGGACAATTAAAAATTTACGTTGGTTCAAACTCGGTTACTTTTCATTGTCTCCTTCAAGCTCAAAAATTCCATTAAAAATAACCAAGGCCAAGAACAGAAAAACATCCAAAATACACAACAGAACAAGATTCAAGAATATGTCTTTGTATTCATTGAAGTGGGGTAAATGCTACAAACAAGTTCAAGAACATAAGCTCAAGAACACAACAAATAAATGATTCTTGGATCCTCTAAACATATATAAGTTATAGATCTTGGAGAGAAAAATCAACCCTATATTCTAAACAAGATTTAACAAGTGTTTACAATAGAAAGATAGAGGAGTGGTGTAGATAAAGAAAATCATGGCCCCAAAATATTCAAGATCTAGTTTGGCCATGGGGGAGAAAAATAATTTTTCTCTCTCTCTCTCTCTCCCCTTTTCAATTCTTATTCGGACACATTTTTTTCCCTTCTTCTAATAAATATGGAGACTTGAGTTCCTTTTTGTATTATTGAAAAAGGTGTTGTTTTTTGTTTTTTGCTTTTTGTTTTTCCACCTTTTACTCTTGTCCACTCAAATCTTATCTTCAAAGTCATGTGCTAAGCATGCCTTTGGAAATATTTAATGTAAAAGTAATATTTAAATAAATATATATAATATAAATAAAGAATGTCTTTATTTATAAAATAAATAAATAAATAAATATTTTTTAATTAAATTAAATATTTCCATTCCACTCTTCAATTTGTGTAGACTTCCTTATCCAAATACTTGGCCCCGTATACGTGACTCTACCACGTCCAAGTATTTGGCCTTTTAATCTGTGAAGCTTTAGTAAGATCCAATCAGGTTGTGTCATCTGTCCCTTATCCATTAGGCTGGCATTTCTCCAACACTGATTTACCACCTTTGTTGATCCTCCACATGACTCAAGAAAACCAATAACTTTAGAATGATTAAAACCATATTAACCGACGAGAGCTTGCCTCAAATGTCCTGACACTTTATGCAACGATCTGGTTCATAAGTGACTAGTCTTGATAGGGGCTCTTGATTCTGAATATGATTCCACCTTATTCTTTGCAAACCTTACTTGTAGCTTCGATTGTAATGCACTAAAATCTTCATAGACTAAGACAATCTTCTATAGCTTCCACATCCTTGAATAGATGTCAATATCTTTTATTCTCCACTGAGGCCTGAACATGTTAATGAACTTCTTCTAGTGAGCTTCAAGTCTGTAGATGATCCTTTGATACTTTGTCTTAACTGAACTCTGTGATCCAAGATTTCTGTGCACCTGCATATTATTACATGTCCTGTTCTATCGTTGAGTTATCATCAACCATTACATAGAGATTACATTTAGCATTTCTAGTACACATGAAAGTGCAGTGAGTTACTTCCCTTCACTCCTATCTCCCCTTTCAATATCCTTGGTTAAGGTAAAGTAGGTAATAATACTACTTCAATCAATAATGTTCATCATGTCAAAGGCTTGAAATATAATTTGCTTAGTGTAAGTGGAAGGCATATGACTAGGCATATTTGTAATAATTAGATGACAACTCAACTCAGATAAGAAACAACAGTAAATAATAAACACAAAATAGGAATCAAGACGAAGAATGTAAACTAGACACGAAGAATCAGAATATCAGAAGACTTGTAATGAGATTACTACTCAACACTGGAAAAAGTTCATTAATTTGTTCAAGCGTCAGTGAAAAATAAAGTGGTAGTGTTTCAGAAGAATTCAGAAGATACAGAAGATTTATTGTGGCTACTACACGAAGATTCTAAAAGAAGAAAAACATTAAAAAGAAATACAGTAAAGCTAAAGAAGGACAGAAGACCACAACTTAAAGTTAAAAGGTGGAGAATATTTATTATAGTATGACACAAATGAACCAGATAGTACATTTGTGTGTCAACTAAAATAATAAATATTGATCATCTAGCTCAAGTGGTTTAGTGACAAAAGACACAACAAAGACTAGAAGATTTCAAGACAGACACCACGATTATACAAGTAAAGATAGTATTTTAATTCTACTGTCAAAAGTTATTTAATTATTTAATTTATCTAATTAAATTAATTCAAGTTTAATTTAATTAATTTATAAATTATTTAATTAAATCAAGTAGAATTAATTTATTATAAAAGATATGACTTTATATGACCTTTAATATAATTTAAATGGCTTAAATAAAAGTCATGCCGAATTATAAGACAAGGTCATACCGAATTTTCTGAAGAAAATAAGTCACACCGAATTATCTGACAAAAAAGTCATACCGAAGCTGAAGAAGAAAAAGTCATATCAAGTTCTATTAGAAAAAGGTCATACCAAACCTTTTTATTTACTATATTCAAAAGTCATACTGATTTTTTAATTAATAAAGAAAAAGGTCATACTGATTTTTGAAGGGTTTCGGGGCATAAACGCAGCGGAAAAACACAAAAAGTAAATAAAAAAACCGAACAAAGCTTTCCGTATGATGTTTAATGGAAGTCCAGAAAAACGAATCACAGCAGCTCTTTGTTCCAAAGATATGCTCTCTAAAGAAATCCACATGAACGCCAGATCGTCCAACGATCACCGGAGTCGGTACTAGCCGAATTGCTTGCCTCTTCCTCTCTCTCTTCTTTTCTCTAGCCTATCTTGATATTGAGCAGCTAAGGTTTTTCTCTAAAAACGAAATCTGATGATTAAACCCTAATACTATACATCATTATGTATATATAGGGGAGAAAGAGATTTTGGGCCTAACCCTAATCCATATGGTTTTCAAATCCCATTATGATTTTAGGTTATTATTATTATTAAATCTGAATTCTAATATAATTAATCAAGTCCCACTCAATTAATTGAATAATTAAATTCGAATAATAATAATACTTATTAAATCCAAATTCTAATATAATTAATCAAGTCCCACTTAATTAATTCAATAATTAAATCCGAATAAACAATAATATATTTAAATTCATAATTTAAATAAACCTCCATTTTGACGTTCTTTGTGTGTGACCCTTTATGTTATTATTAAGTTGGCAATAATTTTATTATCTAATAATAAAATTATAAACAATGAGTGATATCTAGTAATACATCATTGTTACCCAAGTAACAATAATAATTGGTGTTTAATTAAACCTTTTGTGAATAATGTTCCATGTATTATAATTGCTTTAACATTATATTATAGATCAAACTCGAGGCATGTATAGTGTCATCCTCTTCAAAATTTAATCTCGGTTTCCTTGATCAATGAGTAGACTATTTAAACAAATCAATATTTGAACATGACCATGTATTTCATAGTCTCACTCAATCAAGAGGCCAATAATATCACTCCTAGAATTGGAGGGTTAAATCATATATCTATCATTCATATTTCTCATATGATTCATAGCATACCCAATGTTCACCTTTATCATTACCCGGTTAAAGGTAACTTTGAGTGTAATCAAAGTATATTAATTCTCATATAGAAATATAATGATTTCAAATCAGAGGATCATTACATCATTATCACTGTGAGATTTCTTATGACACTTATTAACATGTAGAATCTCACAGCGGGTCTTTCCAGTATCATGTATTGATACATACACTTATATTCTTGACTTTAGTATCACCATACCTATGACCAATGAGATGTGGTCAACTGTCAACAAATATACTAGTCTTATTGCATTATTACTGTCCTTAAATAATAATACTTGACTAGGGAATTTTAGGAATAAAATACTATTCATATAATCTCATTTTGAAGTCACATACTTAAACATATATATTACGTATTAATATTGTTGGGTTCCGAGGCATAAAACGCAGCGGATTAAACGTAAATATAACGAAAATTTCGGAACCCTAAACGCAGGATCATGTATAAGCGGACTGATTATTGTGAAACGGAATCATACCTTTACTTGGTCTTGACTTTCACGAACTCAACGGAGATCCTAGCTTTCACGACTTGTGTCTTCCTCTCGAAAACACCTCTATGGTATCCACACGAGCACCTTCAAGAACGTCTCACGATCTTGATTACGGAATGGATGTACTAGCCTCCTTTGATGATTTCGAATTCTGCCTTTTCTCTCTGCCTTTGCTGCTGCTAGGGTTTTGTTTTTCTCAAAAACGTAATCCTTATTAACCCTACATTATCTATTTATAATGGTTGGTTAATAGGCCCATAATAGCAACCCATAACGGCAAAGCCTAACCCATGTAGGTTTAGGATTAAATAATAAAACCGAATTTTATTATTTAATTAATAACTAAGTCACACTTAATTATTAATGGCAGAATTCAAATTCGAATTTATATTATTTCAATTAATTAAGTCTCACTTAATTAATATAATAAAATTCAAATAATCATCAATTAATTTAAATCTATAATTTAAATTAATTATTCCTTTAAGTACTCTATGTGTGTGACCCTATAGGCTATTATTTAATTAGCAATAATTTTATTCTCCAATAAAATTATAAACAATGAGCGGTATCTAGTAATACATCATTGCTACCCAATTAAATAATAATTAAATCGTGATTCGATAAAACCTTTCGTGATTAATGTTTCCGTGTAATATAATCCCTTTAACCATATATATTATAGATTAAATTCGAGGCATGTATTTAGTCATCCTCTATGTCCACTTTTTCTCATACGACTCATGATATACCCGATGTCCACTTTTATCATCACCCGGTCAAAGGTAACTTTTAATGTAGTCAAATTATATTAATCCTCGTATAGAAATATAATGATCTCAAGTCAAAGGATCATTACACCATTATCACTGTGAGTCTTTCTTATGACTTTATTAAACATGAAGAATCTCACTGTGGGTCTGTCCAGTATCATGTACTCCTACATGTACCTATGTATTGACTTTAGTATCCCCATACTTATAACCAATGAGATGTGGTTATCAGTCAAACAACATACTAGTCTATTTATGTATTATTATTGTCCTATAATAATAATACTCGACTAGGGACATTTAAGAATATGATATATTATATAATCTCAAGTTCAAGTCATGTACTAAACTATACAATGTGTATCATGATTCTAAGGACATTTATTATGCTAACAAATATATCGCAGTAATTAAAGTCATAATAAATATGTTTATTGAATAATCAATTGACATAAAGGTTTATCAAAATAAACATTGTATTGCCTCTAGGGCACCTACACCAACAAATATTCCAAGGACATTTATTATTCTTTCAATTTATGACGTAATAAATAAAGACATAATAAATATTATTTAAATAATCACATAAAACATAATCCTTAATTGTTTTCAATAAAACATTAAAAGTATTGTCTCTAGGACACCAATACTAACAATTTTCTGATGTAAAAAGGTTATACCGAGTTATTTTTTATTATATTAAAAAGTCAAACCGATTTTTTAATTAATAAAAAAGGTCATACCGAATTTTAAAAGTTATACCCAACCTTTTAGAAAGTCATACGAGTGTTAAAAAATGTCATACAGACTTAAATAAAGTCTGTAATTTGTCTTGTACTAGAAAGTCATACGAGCTTTCTTCCTCTATAAATATGAAGAGTTCTCTTCATATTTTGGAGTTGTTAAAAATATTCAAATTTAGAAATTTGTATGCATTGTAATATTCACCGATATCTGTGCAAATTTTGGAATATAATTGTTAAACCCGAACACTTCATATTGAATTCATTCTAGATCACTTTATCAATTATAAACTTTTTATCAGATTAATTGTTGTAATACTTTTCAAGTTAAAAATAATATCTTCTACTTGAACAGTATTTCATAAATATTAATATTTCATAATTAATTAAAATAATATTTTAAATCAGAAATTCTGCGACAATTTTCAGATATTGTATTCAACCCCCTTCTACAATATGAGGGACCAACAGTAAGTCAATTGCATGATGATGGACATAAAGTTGAGTTTGATAAAGATAAATGTATTTTTACTGTTGGTACTAACAAAATTCCTTTAGTTGCTAGAAGGGATGGAAATATATATATATATATATATATATATATATATATATATATATATATATATATATATATATATATATATATATATATATATATATATATATATATATATATATATATTAGACTTTAATTTGCAGAAAATAGCCTACTGTTTAGCAGCCATATACAATGATCCCTCTATATGGCATAAGAGATTAGGTCATGCACACATGGATTTGTTGAATAGATTATCTAGCAAAAAGATGGTGAGAGGATTGGCAATGTTGAAATATGCTAAAATTGAAGTATGTTCAGCATGTCAACTAGACAAACAAATTAGAAGCACTCATAAGGCTAAAAAGGTGGTATCTACTTCGAAACCTCTAGAACTCATTCATCTAAATCTATTTGGTCCTGAGGCATACAAAAGCATGAGAGGTAAATAGTATGGATTTGTCATTGTTGATGATTATTCTAGGTTTACTTGGGGTTTATTTCTTAAATTTAAAGATTGTACTTTTGTTGACGTTTGAGAAACTAATCAAGTTACTTGAGAACAAGCTTAAAAAAGGACTGTAGGTATTCGAAGTGATAGAGGTGGATAATTTCAAAAAGACTTCATTACTTATTGTGAAGAAAGATGAATCACACATGAATTCTCAACCCCAAGGACATCACAGTAGAATGGAGTTGTGGAATGCAAGAACAGGTCTTTAAAAGAAACTGTTAGGACTTTACTGCAAGAAAGCAAGCTACCAAGGAGTTTTTGGGCAGAAGCTATCAATACAGCCTGTTATGTTCTAAATAGGGTGATCATATGGCATATTCTAGAAAAGTCTCCATATGAACTGTTGAGGAACAAAAACCTAAACATTGGTTATTTCAAAGTCTTTGGCTTTAAGTGCTTTGCACTAAAGAAATTCAAAAGGGATGGTAAATTTCATGCAAAGTCTTATGAAGCTATCTTTGTTGGGTATTCTTTAACTAGTCGTATATATCATATTTATAATTTAAAAAAATGTATAGTTGAAGAGTCTATTGATGTTGTCTTGAAAGAACCTAACAATGATCTGCCAAGAGAAGAGGATGATGATGCAGGTGATGATGGCTTGCCAGGATAAGGAAATAAAGCTGCTGCAAAAACCCAGAATGAAAAATGCCAAGCTGACTGGTCAAAATGCCAAGTTGACTGGTCAAACCCAGAATGATGCAGGTGATGATGGCTTGCCAGGATATGCAGGTGATGATGGCTTGCCAGGATAATAGAATCCACTATTGAACAGACTAGAAATCAGCAAGCTGGAACATCATCACATCTTGTTATTACTAAAGTCTAAGTCGATGATGTTATTTATCAGTTGTCAAGATTATCACTTGGAGGGACACAAACTCCTATTGTGTTGGGTCTCAGAAGTATCATAGAAGGGGGTTGATTGCGATACTCACAATAATGGATAGAGTCAACAAGAAACGATAATCATCTTAACACTCCCAAATTTATTTTTCATCTCAAAAAGAAGGAAAAATATAAGCAGGAATGGTAATAGATTGCTTTACAGTGATTTTCAGCAAAAGAGTTTCATTGAAACTAAAGATTTATCATTAAGAACATGATACAAAATTTTCTTTATGATACATATCCCATAATAAAATGCGGGAAAGTGTATCAGAAATGAAAGTTTTTATCCCTTATGAATTTCTTAGAAGGCAAACTTCTCATAATAAAACGCGAGAATTTATACCAAGGAAGAAATTCAACTCTTTTACCAAATTATATCTCAATAAAATGACTCATTTCCTTTAAAACCTAAGTACTGTAAATTTTGAAAATAGTTTTGCAAAACATCCTTATCAGATAGAAGATAATGATTTCCTGACTCATAATGTATTTATGATTTACATCATTTTCGTTCATTTGATAGTATCCCCGTCTTAAAAGAATTACATGCCAATAGGGGTGAATGAATGATTAACAATACAATACAAGGTCTTCAAAGCAACAACCACCGTTTAGGTACTATAAATCAATGTGAAACAAATAATTTTACAAGTGATTGGTACTTCAAAGTAAAAATAATTTCTCCAAATAAAATAGTAGTCACAAAGTTTCCGGCACTTTAAAAAGAAAAAATTAAGAGAGAAAACATAGCATTTAAAACCAGCTTTGGAGAGAGGATAAAATATTTTGATATTTAAAGAAAGATTATCATCAAAAAAATTGATTCACACCCTAGGTTTTGGAAAATAAAGTAGAGCTGTAAATCAAAAGATTTTCATAAGAGAAGTTTTGAAGAAGAATTTTGAAGTTTTCTTCTTTAAAATTGATATAAAGTCAATGTATCTTTGAATAAAACGTTTTGAAAAAGAAACTGACAAGAATTTTTTTTAATACATTCAGGTTTAAAACATTCAGTTAAAGAGAGAAAACTAATAGTAATACTCATGCAATACTAAACAGTTACCATAAACATGCATATATATAAATCAAATAAACATGACAATCATTCAGTAGAACAATAAGCATTTAAACATTTTTATTATCAGTGATTTTCAAATAAGCAACATGTATTATCACTAATACAAAAAATATCACAATTAATTGCATAGAAACATTAACAAAATATCATTACTTGATATTTATCAGTAATTTCAAAATGTAAATAATTATGCTTCTAATATTTTATCAAATCAAAATTATGAAACTAATAAATATTGAATTGCTTCAATCCATAATTTTAATAAGAAAAAATAATTTCGCTAAATACTAAATATCCATAAGTTTGAATATTAGCATATAGCTTCTTACACTATATCCAGTAACTGCCACATAAGCATATTGCAATTATACTCATGACAATTATTAGTGATACATGTAAGCTCGAGGAAATAGTTGAAAAGAAATTCACAAGTCCTATAAATATTGACATTTAATACTTGTGATCTTAATTACAACTCATCGCAAATTAAAATCATATTTTAGAAATATTTTCTAAGTATATAAAACATTGAGAATTTTATACACATGACTTAAAAAATATTTCGTTTTCCAATATTAGTGAGTTTTGAAATATACATTAATTATTTAGAATAGAAATTCTAAATAACGTCACTAATACCAAAAGTACCACAATTATTTGTAATAAAATATTTAAAAATATCATAGCAATTACGCAAGATATCATTGACTAATATTCATCAAATATTTAACATATAACTAATTATGCTGCTAACTTATGCTAAATCATTTAACTACTACATATGCATATAACATTGTAAGCATGATAATTAAACCAATAGCAAAAAGCACGAGGTACTGGATTTCAAAGAAATTAACAAGTCTTTTAAATATATAAAATTTAATACTTGTGAATTCATTTAAGAATCCCTTGCAGATGGGATTTCCAACATATATGCAAATAAATAATATCCCAAGTTCACTAACCAACTTAGACAAAATGAATTCATCAAGTTGTTTAACAAATATTCACAAGTTATTCTATCAAGGACAATCTCGAAAGAAATGATATTTGGTGTCCATGCGCTTGTTCCATACGTGGTGTAGAGAATATCCAACATTATTGTTGGAGTTGAAGTAGTTTTCTTGCTTAGAAGATCAGAGTATCATATTCACTAGTTGCTTTAATTTCTGCATTTACTGCAACTATGTATGTTGAATGCTTTCTCTCATTTCGACAAGAATCCAACTTCTTCCAAGAATTCATCAGCTTCTAGGAATTATTTCTTTGTCTTTCTTATAACTTGCATCATCTATATCTATATAGCCTATTAGGTTAAACCTAGTATCTTTAGGGTACCCGATTCTAAGAATTGGTGATCCCTTAAGATATCTAACAATTCATAACTTAGCTATAAGATACGATTCTCTAGTATCTGCTTGGAAACTTGCACATAGGCATATTGAGAATAAAATATACGGTCTTTATGCACTTGAATAAGTAATGAGATGATCATACCTCTATAGCTTGTCACTTCAGTTATATACCTGATTTTCCCTGATCAAGTTTAGTGGTTTGTTGGCAAGAAGTCTTGGCAGGCCTGGAATCTTCTAAATTACGCATCTTAAAAAAATCCTTGACTTACTTTAATTGCCATCATTTTTTTGAATTACTTGTAATACAAAAAGAATTGTAACTCTTCCAACATGCTCATCTTGTACCTACTATTCATTAACTTAACAAATAATATAATCATGGTATACTTGTACTAATATTAAATTATGTGTGTGCCTTGCATTCTCGATATATATATATATATATATATATATATATATATATATATATATATATATATATATATATATATATATATATATATATATATATATATATATATATATATATATATATATATGTATAAGAATCTTACTAAAATAATATCATATTCAAGTAATACACAAGTTAGAATGTCATACCATGTATTTGACGATCTACTTGAATCCATAACTCCATTCATAGAGAGTTTGGGAAGAGAATGATATACAAATTCCAATGATTTGCAACTCCAAAGTCCTGGAGTTATTGTACATCAACTTCAACTTCTAACTCACCATTCAGGAGTGTACTTCTTCACATTCATTTAATAGATATTCATGCTTGAATGCTTAACATGTTCTAGGGATATCCTACTATTAGGTCATCAACTTGTTCAACCCTAATAATATTAAGGCTCGTCACTGGTGCTTGCTGTTAGATCTTGAAAGTCCCGAAGATTTTGTTTCTATCATCATCAATACTTTCTGCTTTATAGTAATCTGTAGCAACCAGTTTGGCTTTGTCCCTCATAATAACGCTAATAATTATCCAGTCTCTGAAAACCCTTACAATACCAAATATCATCTTGTCTTGTGGTCTTGGGTTCCAGCTTCAGTAGATTCTACCTTCGAACTGAATGATATCATCTTGCATTGTAATTACCTAATATGGATCAATCAGTGCATCTTCACTCTTCTTTGGGCTACCAATTGATAACAATTATTATTTACTGAAGACTAACCATTTACTTTGCATAGCACTTCTAGCCTTTACTCCAAAATCCGGATCACTAAAAACTAGACTCTAGAATTGAATTTGACTTCAAACCTTTTGTCTTGGCAGATGTTCTTGATGTATTCCTTTGATCTTCATTGTGTTGAGTACGACTAGTAGATCCTTATTTTGTTTACTCCGCCTAAGTTACTACTAGGATGTGTAGAAGATCCGTCACCTTATTCGGTGGATTCAGTTAAAGTTCACGAGTTGCATAGATTCACTACCATTTCCACTAATAGGATCTGAATCATCATCATTATCATTAATTCCTTCTGCAACCTCAGTTTTATCATCAATATCTGAATATGACTTTGACAAGATGTCAAAATTCAAATATTCAAAATAGTCTTTCATTTGAATGCTTGGGAGCTTGGTGTAGTAGGTCTACACATTCAGAATTTAAATCACCTTCTGGTTTTACATCATTTATGCCTTGAAAGCTTTCGACTTCAATGAGTAGCCGAGGAAATTTTTTCTATGAGCCTTAACTTCAAACTTGCCAAGATACTCATATAAATCTTCAATAAATATCAATTTCCTCCAAACACACAAAAGTGCTTCAGTGTTTAATTCTGATTGGCCATTAACTCATATGATGTCCTTTCACGACCTTGTTGATTAAAGCAATATGTTGTGTTAATTGCTTCAGCTTCAAAGTACTTTACTTCCAAATTTATCTATCTGATGTGATTAATCTGTTGGGATCCGGGCATATATACGCAGCGGAATAACGCTAAATACAAAAAAAAATAACGAATCCCAAACGCAGGATCCGTGTATAATTGGTGGATGATTATGGAGAATCAGATGTGTACCTTATTAAAGCTTTCGTTATGATGATTACAGAGATCCAGAAGCAATGAATCACAGCAGTCCTTCACAAAGATCTGCTCTCTATCGGTATCCACATGAACGTCGTATTGTCTAACGATCACCGGAGTTAGGTACTAGCCTATTTTTGCCTCTTTGTCTTTCTCTTTCTCTAGCCTCTCAAAAACGTAGAGTTGCTAGGGTTTTTCTCAAAACGATATTATCAAAACTATATCCCTAAACTATAAATCTTTATGTATATATAGGGAAGAGAGGGACTTGGGCCAAAACCCTAATCTGATTGGACCTTTTAAAACCCATTCAGATTTCGGATTTATATTATTATTAAATTCGCATTCTAATATGTATATAATTAATCAAGTCTCACTTAATTAATTAAATAAATAAATTTGAATTAATAATAATAACAGTATTTAAATTCATAATTTAAATAACACTCTGTTTAAACGTTCTTTGTGTGTGACCCTTTAGGTTATTATTATGTTGGCAATAATTTTATTTTCTAATAATAAAATTATAAACAATAAGCGGCATCTAGTAATACATCATTCCTAACCAAGTGATAATAATAATTGGTGATTCAATTAAACCTTTCGTGAATAATGTACAATGTAATATAATCCCTTTAACCTTATATTATAGATCAAACTCGAGGCATGTATTGTGTCATCCTCTTCAATGTTTAATCCGGGTTTCCTTGATCAATGAGTAGACTATTAATCAAATCAACATTTGAGAATGACCATGCATTTTATAGTCTCATTCAATCAAGAGGCCAATAATATCACTCCTAAAATAAGAGGGTTAAATCATATATCTATCATTCATATTTCTCATACGATTCATAGCATACCCAATGTCCACCTTTATCATTACCCGATTAAAGGTAACTTTGAGTGTAATCAAAGTATATTAATTCTCGTATAGAAATATAATGATTTCAATTCAAAGGATCATTACATCATTATCACAGTGAGAATTTCTTATGACACTTATTAATATGTAGATTCTCACAGCGGGTCTGTCTAGTGCCATGCATTGAGACATGCACTTATGTTCTTGAATTTAGTATGACCATACCTATGACCAATGAGACGTGGTCATCAGTCAACAAACATGCTAGTCTTATTGCATTATTATTATCCTTAAATAATAATACTCGACTAGGGACTTTGAGGAATATAATACTGTTCATATAATCTCATTTTTAAGTCACATATTTAAAGATATGTAATTCGCATTATATGCTTTCAATTTATAATGCAGTAAATAAAGACATAATAAATATTAATTAAATAATCAAGTAAACATAATCCTTAATTGTTTATCGTAAAGTATTGTCTCTAGGACACCAATACTAACAATATCCCACTTGTACTAGAGGCAATCTCTCATGTATCTAATACCCATGGAACTAGTATGACCTTCGTGCTTCTGCTGCGACAAAGCCTTGGTTAGTGGATCTGCAATGTTCTCATTTATATGCACTTTACATATATGTATATCCCCTCGATTATTAATCTCTCAAAGAAGATGATATTGTCTGAGTATATGCTTTGTTCGGGAATGAGACCTTGGTTCCTTAGCCTGTGAAATGGCTCCGTTATTATCGCAGTATAAATCTATCGGATCTGCAACTGAAGGAACCACACCAAGACCTGCAATAAAATTCTGAATCTAGACAGCCTCCTTTGCTGCTTCACAGGAAGCAATATACTCAGCCTCCATTGTAGAATCGGCAACCTTATCTTACTTTGAACTTTTCCAGCTTACGACACCTCCATTTAGACAAAATACAAAACCAGACTGAGAGATCGAATCATCCTTGTCTGTTTGGAAACTATCATCGGTGTAATCTTTTATAACCAGCTTTTCCTCCCCTTCATATACTAAGAATTGATCTTTAGTCCTTTTCAAGTACTTAAGAATATTCTTGACTGCCGTCTAGTGACCTTCACATAGATTAGACTAGTATCTACTCGTCATGCTCAAAGCATACGAGACATCATGACGAGTTCATATCATTGCATACATTATAGAACCAATTGCCGACGCATATGGAACTTTACTCATACGGTCCTTATCATCCAATTACTTAGGAATGTTTTCTTTAGAGATCGATATCCCATGAGACATCATGATATAGCCCCTTTTAGCATCTTGCATCCCAAATCGATGTAAAACTTTGTCAATGTATGTACTCTGACTTAGGCCAATCATTCTTCTTGATCTATCTCTATAGATCCTGATACCTAATATATAGGTCGCATCGCCTAAGTCTTTCATTGAGAAATTTTTACTCAACGAAGTCTTAACAGCCTGTAAAGAAGGAATGTCATTCCCTATTATTAATATGTCATCAACATATAGTACTAAGAATGCCACATTGCTCCCACTAACCTTCTTGTAAACACATGGTTCATCTTTATTTTGAATAAACCCAAACTCTTTGACGGTTTCATCAAAACGAATTTTCCATCTCCTCGAGACTTGTTTCAATCCATAAATGGATCGACGCAACTTACATACCTTTTCAGCATGCTTTGGATCAACAAAACCCTCAGGCTGTGTCATGTACACATCCACATCTTCTTCAAGGCTCCCATTTAAAAAAGTGGTTTTGACATCCATCTGCCAGATTTCATAATCATAGAAAGCAGCTATAGCAAGCAAAATCCTGATGGACTTGACCATAGCCACTGGTGAAAAAGTCTCATCATAGTCAATACCATGAATTTGCTTGAAACCTTTTGCCACCAATCGTGCCTTATAGGTCTATACATTACCATACATATCGGTCTTCTTCTTGAAAATCCACTTGCACCCTATAGGTTTTACCCCCTCAGGTGGATCAATCAAAGTCCATACTTGATTAGTATACATGGATTCCATCTCAGATTTTATGGCATCCAGCCATCTCTTGGATTCTGGAGTGTTTATAGCGTCTTGGTAGGTGAGAGGCTCATCTTCGTCGATAAGCATCACATCATTATCTTGAGTTTAGAGAAATTCATAATATCTCTTAGGCTCATGGTGAATCATACTAGACCTACAAACAACCTGTGTTTCTTGAGCAGTGTTGTATTCTTGTACATCCTGCTCAAGTTCCTCCATAGGTTCAATGTTATCTTGTGGGCCTCAAACTTCATCGAGATCTATTAACCTCCCACTGTTTTTCTTCGAAAGCATTTCTCTTTCAAGAAAAACAGCAGTTTGAGCAACAAATATTTTATTCTCGGAAGGATTATAGAATGAATAACCCTTTGTTTCAATTGGCTATCTCATAAAGTTACATTTGTCTGAATTAGGTCCTATCTTGTCAGAAGTTAAATGTTTCACAAACTCTTCACATCCCCATATTTTCATAAATGACATGCTATGACATTTCTCAGTCAATATCTCATATGGAGTCTTCTGAACCGTTTTAGTAGGAACTCGGTTAAGTGTATAAGCAGCCGTCTCCAGGGCGTAGCTCCAAAAACTAATTGGAAGATCTGCATGACTCATCATCGATCGCACCATGTCCAATAAGGTACTATTTCTCCTCTCAGAAACTCCATTCCATTGTGGTATTCCGGGAAGAGTGAGTTGTGATACGATACCATAATCTTTTAAGAAACTCTTAAATTCATGGCTTAAGTATTCTCCCCCACGATCAGATCGTAGAGTCTTAATACTTCCGCTAGTCTGCTTTTCTACTTCAACTTTGTATTCTTTGAAATTTTCGAAAGAATCAGATTTTTTCTTCATAAGATACACATATCCATATCTACTGAAATCATCAGTAAACGTGATAAAGTAGTAAAAACCACCTCTTGCCATAGTACGCATAGGACCACATACATCACTATGTATTAGTTCTAATCGTCGAGTGGCTCTTTCACTTTGTCCATGTTTCTGCAATGAGACATGGTTCACATGCTTCGTATGATTCAAAATCAAACTTATCCAAGTATCCATCTTTATGTAACTTGGAAATGCGCTCCTCATTTATATGGCCTAAACGATAGTGCCAAAGGTATGTTTGATTTGAGTCATTAGTCTTAAGACGTTTGTTATTCACATTATAGATAAGAGTGTCTAAATCATGAACATATAAACCGTTAAACAAACGTGCAACCCCATAGGTAACATTATTCAAAGAAAAGGAACAACATTTGTTATGAATTGAAAAAGCAAAACCTTTCTTGTCCAAACAAGAAACCGAAATAATGTTTCTGCAAATTGCAGGCATATAAAAACAATTCTCAAGTTCTAAAATAAGCCCAGTAGGCAATGATAAATGATAAGTCCCCACAGCCAAAGCAGCAACCTTTGCTCCATTGCCAACTCGTAGGTCGACCTCTCCCTTAGCCAAAGTCCTACTCCTTTGTAGTTCCTGCACATTTATACAAATGTGAGAAGCACATCCAGTATCCAATACCCATGATGTAGAAGTTGACAGATTGACTTCTATAACATAAATACCTGAATCAGAAATCTGAACAGACTTCAGTGTCTTCAGACCCTCCAAATAAGCATGACAGTTTCTCTTCCAATGGCCTGGTTTACCACAGAAGTGACAATAACCCTTTGCAACAGCACTTTTAAGCTTTAAAGCCTGTTTGGGATTAGCCTTTGGCTTGGGAGCAAAATTAGATCCAATCTTCTTCTTTCCCTTCCATTTACCTTTCCATTTAGTCTTACCTTTCTTGTTCACCATCAATATGGGAGCAGGTTCAGCCTTTTTCATGTTGGTTTCAGCAGTTCGCAACATAGCCAACAATTCAGTAGGTGTTTTGTCTATCTCATTCATATTGTAGTTCATAACAAAATGAGTGTAGTTGCTGTTCAGAGATTGTAAGATTAAGTCAATCTGAGCTTCCGGACCAATCGGGAAACCCAAAGTATCAAGATACTCAATATAACCTATCATCTTCAGAACATGTGGTTGAACAGGTTCACGCTCTCCCTGCTTGCAAGCGTACAGTGCTTTTCTCGTGTCGAACCTTTCTTGACGAGCCTGTCCTTCAAACATCCTTTGAAGGTGTTCAATCTTCTCGTAAGCATCCATATGCTCATGTTGCTTTTGAAGCTCAGTACTCATGGTTGCTAGCATGAGACATTCCACATCATTCGCATCATCAATATGCTTCTGATAACTATTTTATTGAGCGCGAGTTGCATTCTCAGCAAGAGGAGCAGGAGAAGGAATTTCAATGACGTGGAGCTTACGCTCTTGCCTGAGAACAATCCTCAAATTCCTATACCAATCAAGGAAGTTATTTCCTATCAGCTTGTCCTTCTCAAGGGTTGCTCGTACGGAGAAAGTATTTGTATTGTTTTCCATTTAAATATCTACAATGTTAAAATGCATAAATTTAGTTAGTTCGCAGAATTTTAATTATGTTCAAGTGATTATCATACACATTCATAATATATATCTCCCACTATTTTATTCAAATCAATAGCCCTAATTATTAATTCGGAAAGCATTTCATCAAATCTTTCTAGTGAGCCAAGATCCATATTTCATCCATGTTTCAAGATAGCGTTGTCTAATACACCCAAAACACGACTATTTAGGTAGACAACATTTGTCAATTATATCAAATATAACTCTTGGATAGTTTGGTGGAACAACCCTTTGTACACATTTATCCAATAAATCTCACCAAACTCTATGCCTCTAAACCCACAATCCTATTGTGATGATTTAGTTAAGTTAAACCCAACGTTTAATAAACAAAGTACAATTACGTATCACATTTTCCCATGATTGATAAGAGCACTTTACGGCAAACCCACTACTTCTCAATCTAGATCTTAATGTGTATAAACATTGGAAGACATCTATATTAACTTAATATTTATTTAGGGATTTATTATTTAACGATCATGATCCCATCATAAAGAGATTCTCAATTTTTCCTTGATTAAATAATCCATTTCAATATTCGTCAATGGTTTGATTTCTAGATCGTCGGAGAAGTCACAAGTGGTCTCACTTAAAACCCAACTTTCTTACAGATTAAATTAATAATTCATTTTTGACAAAATCTCCCCATATCAGAAAAATAAAAATTCATATTCAATTTCGTGTTTCATAAACACAAGAATCTCATAATCTTTTGGTCAATTTTAAAATATGGAGTCGTTACAAATTTTATCTTGTTTAAACAAGCATGGCATGGGTGTCGTATCTAATACACACATACATGATTAATCTAATTAAAGCATGCATCATTAACTATTCTACACTAACATTCATACATCAATATGTAAAGTGCAGTATATAAACGTGCTTGGTTATGGCCCCTTTCCTATGCGATTTTTTGAGCTAATGAAAGGATCAAAGTTAATCAATGGTGGTAAAATATAAATACAATTACATGTCCTCATTCTTCTTGTATCCATGGGTGCTTGCTCCTCTTCTTGGATCATCCTTCAATCTTCAAGTACATTATATGGAATAATTGAATACAACCTATACTAATGTACTTACATAAGAAAAGTCGAGTTACATTCGAGGTTAAACAATTACAAGAATGAAGAAAACGATATGCAAGTTATATTTATAAAACCAAAACCATTAATCTAGAGGTCTAAAGGCCATAACTAGCACCATGCTCAAGAAAAATATTGTGGGGGTCCGGGGCAGTAGACACGTGCGTGGTCTGGGGGTGGCAGCCCCGGGCGGGGTCCGGGGTGGCACTCCCGGGCAGGGTCCGGGGGCGGCAGTCCCCGGCTGGGGAATTTTTTTTATTTTCGAAGACCAGTCCTATTCCCCACTGCATCTTATACAGTTTCAGAAGCATGTATCATATGCATACTGATCATATCCCAGTTAACAGATCATGTCCAACAAAATATGTCCACCAGTTTATATCACTATACAAACTGACCCTCATACATAATATACAAATCGCAATAAGGCATATAAATCAGTCATGGCAAATCATTAACATGCTAGTATCATCATCTATGTACTCATCATATGAATAACCAGATACACATTACGTAACAGTTTTAATCATACATCAACATGACATCATGCATATTAAATCTCATACATATGCAGTATTAATATACATGCATGACAGATCATATACATACTGAAATATATTGAAAAACTGTTAAACATGTAACCAAATCATCCTATTATACACGTAACTCTGATGCCATTGTTGGGATCCGGGCATATATACGCAGCGAAATTACGCTAAATACAAAAAAAATTGATTATTAATTCAATAATTTTCAATAATTTTCTAAAAGGACATGGAATAGAAGAACTAAAAAATTGATTATTAGTTCTTCCTAATCCATTTCTGTTGTTGTCTTACATTTTAACTCTCTCTAATTACCTAAGTCAGTTTTAGATTAGTCCTCGAATCAACAAGTTTTACTAACTACCAAGATAATTCTACCATCTTTTAATATTCTGCTCCTTAACAAGCAATACATAATATGATATGACATTTAAGTGCAACTATGTGGGTGGGAGCAAATCATATGAAAATAATACTTAAACAATTTTAAGAATATGCAAAATATTTGAATAACATTATGAGCAATATCAAATTCTACATAAACTTATCAAGTCATTTATCACAGTAACAACAAATATAAAATATATTATCTCTGACCTATTTGTCTAATTAACAATTTTCACAACATTAGCAGATGTATTAAATCAAGTTCAAACAAATGTTCAGGGATACGCCTAATTGTCTAGAACAACCTATCTAACTCTAGATATTCATTTTACTACATAGTCAATCAAGTATGAAATGTACTAATTTAAACTCATAAGTCCTAGCATGCAATCTTATTCTTAGCAATCAATTAAGCATTTAAGTCCTAAGATGCTAACATGCTGACATGAATATAATACATTTCAAAACTTAATAATCATACAGTTATGAATTAGATAAATGTATACTAGTTAAAATGTGTACCTGTGAAGTGCTTAGTGATTTATCTCCGGTGTTGATCATTGATACCAGACATCTAAGTGGTTCATCACTATCACTGATAGAATCAACCTTGTACTTAACATCACCAACATATGTTTTCCCTTGCCGCATCCTCACTAATGCTTGATATTTCTGCTTTAACTCAACACAGTCTTTGTCATCATTTATTTCTTTAGGATTCTTCAAACTGTTTAGCATAACCCTGATCTTGTCTTTCAAATATAAACTATCCTTGTCTTGCAATAACCTCTTGAACTGATCTTGAAATTCTCCTCAATGGAATCTATAGGTAAGGACCTTAGATTTAGAATCGAGATTCCGTCTGAATCTAATATCACTGAACTCCTAGTTGCCCTGCAAGCTTGACTTGTTGTCCAGTTTATCAAGTTATTCAAAAGTGTAAGATTCACTTATAATACCTTGACCACTACCTTGAGCTACTACATCTTCAATTCAGCTTCTTGGATCATTTCGTTTCTGTTCAGAGGTTCTCAACCTTGACTTCAATTAAATTTGGTTCCTGGATCACAAATACAATGGATATGCTAACAACATGCTTTACCAAATATTATCTTCTTCAACTCTTGTTGTAGTTCTTAGGCCTTCAGCACATACAATTCTTCTACAGACAAAGTGGTTGTATCCTTAGATCTATGTTGGCTGTAATCCTGTATTCCAGATGATCTGCAGTGTTAGCACGAACTTCCAGTAATCTCCTTGTAGTATAATCTTTAAGATTTGTACTGATATGTCAGGTAGTGCAGTCTGTTCTCCTTCACTACTTTAACCCCTAAGATTTTTCATTCAAAAATTCAACTCAAATTAACCAAAAAACTGTACCAAAATTATTCTTTCTTTTGCAGCTTCCAAAATTTTAGTGGGATCCTATGGAGTATACCTCTGAGAAAATTAGTACCACTTCTTCTTCAACCTGTTCCATAATTAACTTCATTGGATAATCTTCATTCAATTTTGGTTATCTTCAATGCCCAGAAAAATATTCAACTACAAACTGTTGAGCACCCTCAAATTAATATTTAAGAAAAACTTAAATTTACAGAATTTTTAATTTTCTTAAAAAATAAATTAATCAAAAATAAAAATTTACAAATAATTAATTTCCAAGAATAATTTCTTGAAAATCAAATTATCGTAAATTAATATTTAAAAAAAATTAGTTTTCAAGAATTTTATATTTTCTAAAAAAATAAATAAATCTAAAATATAAATTATAAGCCTTGAAACTTGAAGGTATCAACTGAAACTTACGCATGTGTCAATAGTTGATGTAGCCCTTCTATGTGTCGATTTTTGCTTTTTAATTTGACCTTGAGCGCATATGTCGAGCTTGGTATAGCAGTAGTCCATAGTTCACTTGAGTTGGGCATGCATCATAGCTAGGTGTCGAATTCAAAAGCTATGTGTCGATGTATATTCCTTTGATAACATTTAGAAACCAAGTCTTTATGGCTTTCACCCAAGGCACGTGCACACAATACGTTGGAGATACATGCTTTAAAATATGTTGAATTCATTTGATTAACACATATATATCATTTCAACAGAAAACTTCGGCAAGATCAAGTCATAATGGTCGAGTAGACAAAAATAGACCATGTTTATTTGTTAAATAAATTAAAAATAAAAAGCTTTTATAAAACTTATAAAATAAACTAATTAAAATTTATAACATAAACTAATAAACGTTTATAAAATAAAATTTATAAAAGTGTATAAAATAAATTTAATATTAAATTTATAAAATAAAATAATTAAAACTTATAACATAAACTAATAAAAGTTTATAAAATAAATTTTATAAAAGTTTATAAAATAAATTTAATATTAAGTTTATAAAATAAACTAATTAAAATTTTACTGAGATACAGATCTTGATTTGTATATCAATCAGCCTGCTCAAATACAAGTTGTTAGCTCCCAGAAGTATCTTAGAAGGGGGTTGAATATGATACTTATTAAATTAAAAAAAATTGAATCTTTTACGGATAAATAATTTAGTGTTCGGTTAATGGGTTCGAATTCATGAGGTGTATGGTGTTTAGAAGGCTGGCTTACTCATTTTCTAATTTTATGAATAAATAATAAAATTCTAGAAAATTAACAAGTAATTAAACGAGACAAATTTCAAGGAATATATATTTCGTATATAAACCTAGAGGGGTACTATACCCAATTAAAATAAAACTGGTTCCCGAAGACAAGAATGAGTTCTTTGCTACTAACACAAAAATATAAGGCTCAGTTCCTATACAAATATATCTGAATTAGTACAAGGAAAAACTAAATCCGTAGGGAGTGATATCTAGGAGCCCTGAGTATTTTCATTAAAGATTCGGGTCCTAGTATCTGACCGGGAGCAAGGTATGGGTGTGTATAAATTGTATCTTCTTACTCTAGCCATGACAGTAGCTCTCTACATTTTTGAGTTGAAGAAGACGACCCTTGAATGAGTGGTTCACACTTCTTATTTGTGTAGTCTTTAAATCAATAAAGTAGGTTGCTGTAATTTGATTGGCTGAGGGACTAAGTGTCGAATTGTGTTTCCCTGTATAACCAATGTGTCGAATTATCAACTTTTTGACGCAATAAGTCTAATTATCGACTTTTTCTTCCATGTATAGCCCATGTATAGAATTCATTAGCCTTGTATAACATGTGTTGATTTCTTCCACCATGTATACAACACTTAGATTCTTTTTGGCATATTTAAAATCTATGTGTCGATGTTTAATTTGACTTGGTCAAATTACCATTTGATCACCAACCTTTTGTACCTCTTGCGCTTGGTCACTTGCGGTTGGTCACTTATGGTTTGGCTGTTGAGCTGTTTCCGTTCTTCGACTATAGTTCAGAAACTTTAACTTTTCATACCAATGTTGTGACACTTTACACCCTGCACCCTTTGAGTTGTTTAGCTGTTTTGGTTGTAGCCTCTACAAATCCCTTTTCGTACCTTAATAACTAAACGTTTTTTCTAAGTACGTTCTTCAACTTAACAATTCTTCTATAGATAATACTCAGATTCCTTTCACAAACCGCTGACGCCTAGTGCAACTGGTCTGGTTCATAGATGAATAACTTTGATCTAGATCTTCATATTATTGCCTTACATACATAGTTAAGTTTGTAGCAACTTCATTGTTTCGAACACTGATTGTCAATAAATATAGTACTTTCACTAGAACCTTATCTGGTAGTTAAACAACGTCTCCATTACTACCACAATCTTGAATACTTCATTCTCTATTCTTCACTGTCGCTTGAACATATGAATGAACTTCCTTCAGTGAATATAATTTCAAGACTGTAGTTGTCTACTTTAACCTTTGCCTTTACCATGTCTTCAATTCTTCTAAATTCCTATGCTTCGAACACTGTCTATCTTCAATCATTGCCAGTAGACCAGATATCTTGTTTGCAACCTGTCTATGTGCTAGATTTTAGGCAAATACAAGGGAACCACATTTGATTGCTGTTAAGAGAATTTTTAGATATTTCAAGGGAACCATCAATCTTGGTTTATGGTATCCTAGAGAGTCTGACTTTAAACTTATAGGCTATTCAGATGGTGATTTTGCAAGATGACAAAGCCTTTGTGTGAAGCAAATTTTACAAGATTAGTTTTTGAATTGAGAATGGTAACAAGTGGTTCAACTCCAAACAGCAAGTAACAGACATTATCAGTATTTAATCTCCAAGAAGTGTCTCAGAATTTGCAAACTCTAATGAACTAAATATCAATATTTATGGTAAACTCTGTCAGAGAATATAGTAAAGTATGTCAGAGAACGCAATAAACTCTAATCCATGGAGAGTCTAAACTCTGATCTCAGTCTACAAGTCAAACTCTGATTTATTGTTTATATCTGACATCATATTTAAATTTTATGACGTCATATATGAGTTAATCTTTGATTGGAATAACAATGACTGCGCATATCTGTCATGAAAAACGTTTCACCTTTATACACAGATACATACACATATGCTGTATTTTGAGAATTGCACTACTCATTACTCATCATATCATATCATATCATATCATATCATGCCATGTGTCCCACTACAGGTTATTAGCTATTGAGAGGGAATAGGTTAATTCATTCGTATTCTTAATTTGAATTATCATCTGCATCTTATTCTCTCTATCTCTCTTTCGTATTCTCAAAACCCTAATCTTTCACACATTCATACTACTGTATCAATGACATCTAAGGGTATTTCTTTCGAGAACTATGTCTTTGCTACTACTAATTTCTCTGCTATTATCAATAAAGCAGATGGACCAAGAGATTTCCATGTTCTCCAGGATTTTCATAAAAACTACAACATTGGGTATGCTCTACAAGCACCCACTGAGATCTTCGCATAAACTCTGGTGCAGATATGGTCCACAGCCAAGTTCAATGATGCAAGTGATGAAAATGAGACCATCATCTCCTTCAAATGCAATGGTGACCACCTCATCACTCCTGAGGTAGGCAGACAGGCCCTTCATCTTCATGAAATGGCTGTATATGATGATTTGGTGGAAGACTCCATAATGAGGGAGTTCTTTCAAGAGATTGGTTACACTGGGAGCCAAACAAAATTGGGGAGTCTGATCAAGCCGTATCTGAGAAAGGAGTAAATCTTCTTCTTTGATTGTATCACCAGGGCCTTCACTCCAAAATGTACCAACTTTGATGCTATTCCCCAACTCTCTCAGCAAATTGGGTACTTTCTGACCCAAAATTTGCAGTTTAATTTTCCTTGTGTTTTAATTAGGCAGTTAAGTAGTAAAATTGGTCATAATGAACATATAATTTACTATGCCAGATTCTTACAGTTAATCTTTAGTCATTTGTTTCCAAATGTTAGTTTTGCTGATGACCAGGCTTTGCCTATTTTTAAAATGAACAAAAGATTTTTTGCTGACTTGACAAGGAAGGATGTCAAGAAAGAAAAAGATGGCATCTTTCCAAGGTTGTTTTATCCCACACGGGTCAAGCTTCTTCTGAATCAGAGAATGCCTACTGTGCATGGGAGAGAATTTCTTTTTGTGACTATGAATCAGAGTTTAGCTCAATCCCCTTCTGATTCTAACCCAAGTCACCCACTAAATACTAATACACAAACTCTGCCAACCTCTATTGTCTCCCAAAAGACTTCAGTTACAAAACACACCTCTCAAGCACAACCCCCAGGCCTCAAAAGGAAGGGCAAATCAGTGTCACTGTCTTCTCCCAGAGAAAGGAAATTAATTGATGAGCACACAGACTCTGCTGACAGTGATGAAGGTTTGGTATTTCCAATGAAGAAATTTGATCAACCAGCCTCTGATGTTCCTCCTACTTCTTACATAAAGCCATTTCATGTTAATCATGTCTCAGAGCCTACAAAGAAGAGGAGAAGACTGGTTAAGGTAAAAATCTCATAATATTTATCTCTAGTTCAAGGTTTAGACTATAATCCACTAAACTCTGATGCTGTTATGAAGTCTGGTGACTCTGCATTGCTTGACCAAATAAACTGTAACATCGATGGAATTGAGGTAGACGACGATGATGAAAATGATAATAGAGAAGAAAATGATGAATTGGTTGAAAAGGATGGTAAACCACATCATGTTAATCCTTTTACCAGTCCTGTAATCATCTTGGAGGGTACTTCGAATGAGTTACCAGGTAAAGATAAAAAGGGAACAAGGACTGACAGTGAAATTGTTCAAGCTGCTCAAGCATCTTCTCATGTTCTAGTAACAATCTCTGACCCTCATGTCAAGTCTCCTCAACCTCTAATCAAGGAGATCTCTTATGCAAGAGCTAGAGAGTTAGCTGAGGAAGTAAAAAGAGAAATGGCTGCTCAAAAATCTCAACAATATCAAATCTCTAAAACTGAAAGGTATTCATAAGAAGGTGTTAAACAATATGAGTGTTGCAGAATAGGGGGGGGGTTGAATGTAACTTGATAATTTATCATTAATCTTGCTAACAACAAAAAATAAGTAATAATATCAAGTAAGTAATGCGGGCAACAGTAAGAAATTGAAGACAGATGTTTAACTTCAAAAATTAAGTTTATTAATTTTTATTTGCTACAACTGACTGGAAAATAATTCCAACTTTGATAGATACAATAACAAAGTGTTTGCTAATATTTCTATTCTTGAGAAAAGTTAAGCTTTGTTATAGTTGGAGAAAGTGTTTGTAAGATATATGTATTAATACTGAAACACATATCCCACTTACAAGTGTACTTTCCCTTGTTCCTAGAACAAATTTTGAAATAAAAACTTCACTTTTTCTATTTAAATTTGTCTTCATTCCATTTGTATATAAAACTATTATGAGATGTACAACAATCCTTGACTCCTTGAGAATGCTTTATCTTTTTGTTTTTCTTCTCCCAAGTTGTAGTAGTAGGCTTGACAGACTAGATAGTAATGTCAAAATAAATCCTTGAATTTTCACTAACTAGTCTGCTACCTGAAATAGACTGTTAGCTTCACTAAAAGGTTACTATCAACCTTTAGCTTCTCTTTGGTGACATTATCTTTGACTCTGCATACTTTATTATCAAACTTGATAGTCTTCTAAAACATGTTGTCTTCCAAAGCTGTTGTTAACTATTCCCGCCAATTTGCTGTCAACTATCCCAGTGAAAGTTGTTGTCAGTAAAACTTGTTGTCTTTGAATTTTCATTCTCAGCCAAATTTACTGTCAAAAAGATAGTTGTTGTCAGTAATACTTGTTGTCTTCGAATCTTCATTCTCCCCCAATTTTACTGTCAATGGAGTAGTTGATGTCATCTGTTCCAAATGTGTTATCACTTGAATCTGATGTCGTAGGCTTCAGTTGTAGAATGTTACTATCAATTTCTTGATTCATGTTGTGCATGAACACTTTGTGGACTTCTAGCTACTTCATAGATCATGTTATTACATTATTATAAAACAGTAACTATTGAGACTTACAGTCACCTATTTGGCTTTTAAAAATACTGTTATAAGTGACAACTAAACATACTGTTAATATACATATGACAGTACATTTTGCTTAGTGAATTTCTAATTAATCTAAGTATCTTATAGTTGATTACAATGTTAACACCACAATTCCTAATAATCTCCCCCAATTTATTTTTATGTAAAATAAAGAAAAATTCAAAGTAGATTGTAGATGCTAACTCAACTAACATATACTGAAGTGCTTGTATAAGAAAATATGCAAGAAAAATTACAAGTACAAACTTATCTCGAACTAAGCTCCTCTAGATTGAGCAAATAATCAATTTCTGTTTGCGCTTTATCTTCACTTCTTTTCTACAATCATTCTGCCATAAAGTCCTTCTAGAGCTTTTAGAGAATGATTTTCTTCATCTGTACTGGCATGATCAGAGACATAATCTAAGACTAGCTTTACCATCTTGTAAGATAGATCCTTCAAATCTCGATAGGTGTAGTAGTTCTCAGTTGGTGGTTTGGAGATGCATAAATACTTCATCCCAAACATGTCTTTAACAAAACTAGCTTTTGTAGATGAGAAAATCTGATTCACTCTCAGTTTGTCTGTGGCTTCATCTTTTTCTTCCCTTGACTCAATGATTTCCCAGACAATTTTTCTTAGATCTCTTTCAACTTCTAGGAATGAACCTGTAGTGAGTCTGAAGATTCTTATCAGATTTTCATTATTGAGCACCCTGAAATTTGCAGCCTCCACTTCCATGTTGTCAATGATGATTCTTAGGAGTCCAAATAAGGCTGGAGAAACATAGTAAGTCCTTCTTGAGAATTGATCATTCAGCTTGGCATGCTTCATGTCAATCTCAGCCTCCCTTATCCTTTTTTTTTTGATTTTCTCCCCTTTTTCTTGGCAACTTCAACTTCACTTTTAAACTTCCTCCTCTTTTCCATTTCTTCTTATATCTTATAGTCACAGGTCTCTAATGTTTTCTTTTTGAGATCAAAAACCTCAAAATTTGTGACATTGAGGAGTTTTTTCTTAATAAGTTTGACTATTTCAGGATCCTTCTCAGCCAATGTCTTCAACTCTTTAAAGGTGATTTCTTCAGCAGATTCACCAGATTTATAAAAGATTATTCTTTCAGGAGTTCTTAGAAGATATTGTTGGGTCTTCTAATACTCCACCTTCTTCTCATAATCCTGCTGTTGCTTTGTTGAGATGATTCTCTGGAGTTTGGGAATGAATCTTTGCTCTTCTGGGTATGTAAATTCTTGAAATTGTTCCACCAACTTCATTAGGAGTTCAGTATTTTTGTCCTACAAGGAATAAATGCTCCAGAATTCCTTAACACCATCTTCATTTGCAAACATCACCCCATCTGAGTACACTACAGTCTCAAGTTCTTCAGCATCTGTAAAATCCAAGGGGTGAGGTTTGAAAGAATCCATTAGGTCTAGAAATTTTCTGATCAGCATCCCACTCAAGACTTGAGTTCTTATGTCTGTCCCATGAATGATAAGTAGAATCTTCTTGATCAAGACATAGTTGACATCTTTCATTTAATAGATCATTTCTTTAATTTCTCCATTTGAGTAAAAAAGAATTATCTTACTTAGTGAGTTTAGTTCAGACCATTCAACATTCACTTTGATTAAGAATTCTGCCTTGAATTGAGCCAGGTTGTTGATTGTAGGCCTCTTGATATCCATACAATCCTCATGAAGAACTTCAGTTAACAACTTCCAACTCTTTCTACTAAGCTTCCTGTTAAAGTGTGGTTTTGGTCTCTCAACCCTTGTCTTCTTGTATTTTTTGGATATAGAATTTTTCTTTGAAAATAACTCTTCCTCACTTCTTTTGACAGTGACTTTGAAGTTCTGTCAATAAAGGCTCGACAGTATATTCCATGACAATAGGTTTTGGTTCTGTGATAGTAGGTTCACCCTTATCACTCCTGACAATATCATTTTTGTCATTTTCAAAACCAAGAACCACCTGCTTTAATACCTTCCCTTCAATTCCATCCTTTTACTCCTGTTCATTCTTCTTCTCGTCTTCATCCATCTTATTTCCAGTTCTAGAGGATCCTTCACCATTATTATTGTGTTGGCTAGAGCTACCTGCACCTCTATCAGGCTTTCCATCATTATTTTCATCATCATTTCCATCCTTATTTCTTCCCATCCTTTCAGTCCTTAATCTTTCAATTCTTTCTATCTATTTCTTCAGAATTCTCACTACCTCCATCACCTCCTCATTTTGATTTAGTTTGCAGAAGTACTCATATGCTTCACTAACTAATTTCAGCTTGTACTCATTGATTCTTTCAAGATTCATGAACCTGTACTTGCCATCACTTAAGAAACTGTATCTGATGCTTAAAGGGTTGTTGTGCTTTCTGGTAGCTTCTCCCTTATTAATTTCAACAAAGTTCTTTTGAGATTTTCATTTAGGAAAGATTTCTCAGCCTTGATTTTGAGTCTTATGGCTTCAATGACTGAAATTTCTTGCCTGCTAAGGAATCCTACACTGATTTACCAACTCAATCCACCTTTCATTCTTACTGTAGTCACCCACTTGTTGCTAACAGATATCATCACAACAGCTCCCACTATAGATTATTTTAATTGTTCATAGAATTTCTTGGGGTCTCTGTTGGATGACATCTTTATATCCTTGATCCTTTCATAGAAACTGGCATCTTGAAATGCACTGCTACTCTCATTCTCATCAATCATTAGCACAGTGGCTTCTTCTTCAGTCAAATCTTTCCTTTCCACCAAAATATGTCATCAGCATTTATTTGAAAGAATTTTTCTTTGCCTTTACCAGTTGCATGCACTACATGGGCCATTTTCACACCTTCCTTTAACACTATGCTTTTCTCCTTAGGCCTTTCCACATTCTACTATTTCTCCACCTTATCATCTGTACTTTTCTACCCCTTAGATGAGGTAACAACTGCAGGGTTTCAAAATTTTGAACTGAACTCCTGAAGTTTGTCAAAAATAGTCTTGAATCCATCATTTATGGTCTGCTCCAGACTGGCCATCTTATTTATCAAATTCACTAGATTTTTGCCAACAATGTCCAGATTCTTTGAGAGTTTTGAAACTTTATGAGAAAAGGATTTCAACCTTTCATCAGCTTGTTTGGATGAGTTGGAGGCTGTTGTGGTTCTCACACCCTCTTGTTTTTTCTGAGTGATCTCATCACTCCTCACCAATTCACTCTCAAGGCCTATTGTCATAGAAATTCGGGCTCCCATATTTTTCTTTTTCATTTTGCCTTGCTCATGGCCCTCTCCTTTTTCCTGAGATTTTCTCAGCCCCACATTTTTATGCTCACTTCTCTTTTCTTTTATCTCTCTTTTTCTTTTCACACCATCTCTTATCCTAGGTGTAAGAGACTGAGCAGGTACATCTTGCACATAAGGTTTAGATTTTACCTTGAGTAATGTTGAAGTGAGAGAAGAATCATCATTTGGAGAAGCAAAAGCCATTGGAGAGTAGCTGTTATGATCTTGATTATTGACATCTTTTTGTGAAAAGTTACTGTCATGAGGATTGACAGTAACCATGTCATTAACAGCTACAAAGGCTGTGACAACAATCTTTTCCACCCTTTGAGTAGAAGGTTTTTGTAGATTGCTATGATCAGTCTCATCCAATTATTGGAATAGTGCATTAACATTTTGATCTTCAATGTTGGCAAAGTGAGATGCACCATAATTAAATGAGATGTGTTCCACATGTTTGAGCCCTATATTGTATATTTCTTCAAATGTGGGCTCAGGTTGAGTGTGTTTAACTTGTTGTGCAGACTCTTTACAGAATGCCATGGGAGACTGTCCAAGTTCAATAGATGCCTCATGTTGAGAGGAAACATCTAGAGATGTGTTTTGATCTCTTTTAAGAGATGTGCCCTTTTGAGAGGACACACGCTAGCTAACAGAGGTTAGTGCCCTTTCCTTCTTTCTCCTAGGCTCACCAGGGCCCTCTATGGGTTTTTTGGACTTACTACCACCCTTATTTATTGTGTCTTGTGCAATTTCAGCACCTAACTGTGGAATGGTTTCTAGCCTAGGGTGAATGGTTCTCTTCCTTTTAGAAGCATGGTCCTTTTTGTTGGGTTCCGAGGCATAAAACGCAGCGGATAAACGTAAATATAACAAAAATTTCGGAACCCTAACGCAGGATCATGTATAAGAATTGACGGATTATGGTGATAAACGAATCATACCTATTAAGATCTTGAATGTAACGAACTCAACGGAGATCCTTGCTATCACGATTTGTGTCTTCCTCTCGAAAGCACCTCTGTGGTATCCACACGAGCACCTTCAAGAGCGTCTCACGATCTTGATTACGGGATGGATGTACTAGCCTCCTTTGATGATTTCGAATGACTGTCTTTGCTACCTCTCTTGCTCTGCCTCTAGGGTTTTATCATATAAAAACGTGTATCTCTTTTAACCTATCATTATCTATTTATAATGACTGGTTAAACGGGCCTAAGCAGTAAAACCTAACCCATGTAGGTATAGGATTAAATAATAAAACATGTTTCTATTATTTAATTAATAATTAAGTCATACTTAATTATTATGGGCAGAAATCCTCTTCAACTTCGAATTTATATTATTTCAATTAATTAAGTCTCACTTAATTAATATAATAAAATTCAAACAATCAGCAATTAATTTAAATCTATAATTTAAATTAACTATTCCTCTAGATGCTCTATGTGTGTGACCCTATAGGCTATTATTTAATTAGCAATAATTTTATTCTCCAATAAAATTATAAACAATGAGCGGTATCTAGTAATACATCATTGCTACCCAATTAAACAATAATTAAATCGTGATTTGATAAAAAACCTTTCATGATTAATGTTTCCGTGTAATATAATCCCTTTAACCAAATATATTATAGATTAAACTCGAGGCATGTGTTTAGTCATCCTCTTCAACATTTAATCCGGGTTTACTTGATCCATGAGTAGACTATGAAAAACAAATCATTATTTGAGCACGGCCATGCATTTTATAGTCTCACTCAATCAAGAGGCCAATAATATCTCTCCTAATTATAGGAGGGTTAAATCCTTTATCTATCATTCATATTTCTCATACGACTCATGATATACCCGATGTCCACTTTTATCATCACCCGGTCAAAGGTAACTTTTAATGTAGTCAGAGTATATTAATCTTCGTATAGAAATATAATGATCTCAAGTCAGAGGATCATTACACCATTATCACTGCGAGTCTTTCTTATGACTTTATTAAACATGAAGAATCTCACTGTGGGTCTGTCCAGTACCATGTACTCCTACATGTACCTATGCATTGACTTTAGTATCCCCATACTTATAACCAATGAGATATGGTTATCTGTCAAACAACATACTAGTCTATTTATGTATTATTATTGTCCTATAATAGTAATACTCGACTAGGGACATTTAAGAATATGATATATTATATAATCTCAAATTCAAGTCATGTACTTAAACTATATAACGTGTATCATGATTCTAAGGACATTTATTATGCTAACAAATATATCGCAGTAATTAAAGTCATAATAAATACGTTTATTGAATAATCAAATGACATAAAGGTTTATTAAAGGAAACATTGTATTGCCTCTAGGGCACCTACACTAACAATCTCCCACTTGCACTAGAGCCAATCACCCATGTATCTAATACCCATGGAACTAGTGTGACCGTCATGCTTCTTCTGCGACAAGCCTTTGGTCAGTGGGTCTGCAATGTTATCATTTGTGTGCACTTTACATATGTGTATGTCACCCCTTTCATTAATCTCTCGAATGAGGTGATACCTGAGTATGTGTTTGGTTCGGGAGTGAGCTCTAGGTTCTTTAGCCTGTGCAATGGCTCCATTATTATCGCAGTATAGATCAATGGGATCTGCGATCGATGGAACCACTCCCAAATCAGTAATGAATTTTCGAATCCAAACAGCTTCCTTAGCCGCTTCACAAGCTGCAATGTACTCAGCCTCCATTGTAGAATCAGCTACTGTTTCTTGTTTTGAACTCTTCCAACTTACAGCACCTCCGTTTAGACAAAACACAAAACCAGACTGTGATACAGTATCATCCCTGTCTGTTTGAAAACTTGCATCGGTGTAACCTTTTACAACCAGTTTTTCCTCTCCTCCATACACCAAGAATGAATCTTTAGTCCTTTTCAAGTACTTTAGAATATTCTTGACAGCCGTCCAGTGACCTTCACCTGGATTAGATTGGTATCTGCTCGTCATGCTTAAAGCATACGAAACATCTGGGCGAGTACATACCATCACATACATGATGGATCCAATTGCTGAGGCATATGGAACCTTACTCATGCGGTCCTTGTCATCCAATGATTTCGGACACTGATCTTTAGAGATCGTTATCCCTTGAGACAAGGGGACATATCCCCTTTTTGCATTTTGCATACCAAAACGATGCAAAACCTTATCGATGTATGTACTCTGACTTAGACCGATCATCCTTCTAGATCTATCCCTATAGATCCTCATTCCTAGAATGTAGGATGCATCTCCTAAGTCTTTCATAGAGAAGTTGCTCCCTAACCAAATCTTAACAGCCTTGAGAGAAGGTATGTCATTCCCCATTAGTAGTATGTCATCAACATATAGTACTATGAATGCCACATGGCTCCCACTAACCTTCTTGTAAACACAAGGTTCATCTTCGTTTTGAACAAAGCCATACTCTTTGACTGTTTCATCGAAACGGATATTCCATCTCCTAGAGGCTTGCTTCAATCCATAAATGGATCGACGTAATTTACATACCTTGCTAACATTCCTTGGATCGACAAAACCTTCAGGTTGTATCATGTACACATCCACATCCTCTTCAAGTATTCCGTTAAGGAAGGCTGTTTTGACATCCATTTGCCAGATTTCATAATCATGGAATGCTGCAATAGCAAGCAAAATCCTTATGGACTTGACCATAGCCACTGGTGAGAAAGTCTCGTCATAGTCAATACCATGAATTTGTCTGAAACCTTTTGCAACCAGTCTTGCTTTATAGGTCTGAACATTTCCATCCATGTCAGTTTTCTTCTTGAAAACCCATTTGCACCCTATGGGTTTTACCCCTTCAGGTGGATCAACCAAAGTCCATACTCGGTTTTCGTACATGGAATCCATCTCGGATTTCATGTCTTCTAGCCATCTCTTAGAGTCTGGACTGTTCATAGCATCTTGGTATGTGAGAGGCTCATCTTCATCTATGAGCATCAAATCACCACATTGAGTCAAGAGAAATCCATATCTCTCTGGCTCATGGCGAATTCTACCAGTTCTACGAACAACCTGTGTTTGTTGAGCATTATCATTATCCTGCTCCTGTTCCACTTCAGGTTCAATGCTATTTTGTGGTTCTCGATCTTCATCGAGGTCTATAGTTCTCCCACTGTTTCTTTTGGAAACAAAATCTCTTTCCATGAAAACAGCGTCTCGAGCAATAAACACCTTCTGCTCTGAAGGACTATAAAAATAATACGCCTTTGTTTCTTTAGGGTATCCCACAAAATTGCACTCTTCAGATTTAGGTCCAAGCTTGTCAGATACTTGACGTTTCACAAACGCCTTGCATCCCCAAACTTTCATAAAGTTCATGCCTGACCGTTTCTTCTCCCATATCTCATATGGAGTCTTTTGAACCTTCTTAGTAGGAACACGGTTAAGTGTTAAAGCCGCTGTTTCTAGAGCGTAACCCCAGAAACTAATTGGAAGATCTGCATGACTCATCATCGATCGCACCATGTCCAACAAGGTGCGATTCCTCCTCTCTGAAACTCCATTCCATTGAGGTGTACCTGGTGGAGTGAGTTGTGATACAATACCACACTCCTTTAAATAATCTTTAAATTCTGTGCTCAAGTATTCTCCTCCACGATCAGATCGTATGACTTTAATACTTGCGCCTCCGCCAATTTGCTTCTCTACTTCAGCCTTGTATTCTTTGAACTTTTCAAAAGAATCAGATTTATTCTTCATAAGATATACATATCCATATCTACTGAAATCATCAGTAAATGTTATGAAGTAGTAGTAGCCTCTTCTTGCCATTACACGCATTGGGCCACATACATCACTATGTATTAGCTCAAGTCGTTCAGTGGCCCTTTTACCCTTACCAGTGAAAGGGGCTTTAGTCATTTTACCAAGCAAACAAGATTCGCATTCTTGGTATGATTCAAAATCAAACTTATCCAAGTATCCATCCTTATGTAATTTGGATATGCGTTTCTCGTTTATATGGCCTAGACGACAATGCCAGAGGTATGTTTGATTTGAGTCATTAACTTTAAGTCGTTTGTTTTCTATATTACAGACAGGAGTATCTAAGTCAAGAACATATAAACCATTAAACAAACGCGCAACACCATAGGTTAAATCATTCAAAACAAAAGAGCAACTGTTGTTCCTTATAGTAAACGAAAAACCTTTCTTGTCCAAACAAGAAACAGAAATAATGTTTCTGCGAATCGCAAGCACGTAATAACAATTTTCCAGTTCTAAAACAAGCCCAGAGGGCAAAGATAAATAATAGGTTCCTACAGCTAAAGCAGCAACTCTTGCTCCGTTGCCAACTCGTAGGTCCATTTCTCCTTTAGCCAATGTCCTACTTCTCTGCATTTCCTGCACATTTATACAAATGTGAGAAGCACATCCGGTATCCAATACCCAAGATGTAGAAATAGACAGATTGACTTCTATAACATATATACCTGAATTAGAAGCTTGCTCAGCCCTCTTCTTCTTCAGATCCTCCAAGTAAACTGAACAGTTTCTCTTCCAGTGACCAGTTTTCTTACAGTAGTGACATTCACCCTTAGCGACCCCACCTTTAGGCTTTAAAGCCTGTTTAGGACCTGACTTTGGCTTGGGTGTAGAATCAGAACCTGTCTTCTTCTTACCCTTCCACTTGCCTTTCCCTTTGGCCTTACCTTTATTGCCCACCATCAGTATGGGAGCGGGTTCAGCCGTCTTCATGTTGGTCTCATATGTTCTCAACATAGCCAACAATTCAGTAGGTGTTTTGTCAAATTCATTCATATTATAGTTCATAACAAACTGATTGAATTTGTTGTTCAAAGAATTCAAGATTAGGTCAATACCAGTTTCCGGACCAATCGGGAAACCCAAAGTATCAAGATACTCAATGTAACCAATCATTTTCAGAACATGTGGGCCAACTGGTTCACTTGCCCCTTGTTTGCAGTTAAAGAGTGACTTGCTCGTGTTGAACCTTTCTTGACGAGTTTGGCTTGCAAACATGCTTTGCAAGTGCTCATTGATAGTATATGCATCCATATGCACATGTTGTCTTTGAAGCTCAGCACTCATAGTTGCCAACATAAGACATGCAACATCAGTTGCATCATTCTCATCCTTTGTGTGGGCCGCTCGTTCCTCAACAGTAGCGCCCTCAGGAAGGGGACCTGCCGGAGGAATATCAATGACATGAAGCTTGCGCTCCTGCCTGAGGACAATCCTCAAATTCCTCTGCCAGTCTAGGAAGTTGTTTCCTCCTGTCAGCTTATCCTTCTCAAGGACAGATCGTACGGATAGTGTGTTTGTGTTGTTTGTCATTATTCGGTATCTACAATGATAAAAGCACAAAATAAACATTAGATTGTCTGAGTTATTTATTATGTTCAAATGATTATGATACATTCATAATATATCTCCCACTATTTTTATCAAATCAATAGCCCTTACTATTAATTTGGAAAGTATATCCCATAATTCTTTCTAGTGAGCCAAGATCCATATTTCGTCATGTCTTAAGTCAACCACTGGAAGTCCTTAAGAATGATTATTTAGGTAGACAACATTTGTCAATTATATCATATATAATTCTTGGATAGTTTGGTGAGCAACGATTGATCTTATCTATCTAATAGATTTTTAACCAAACTCCATGCTTCTAAGTTCATAATTGTTGAATATAACCGTTTACTTTCACCTTATTATGACGACTCAGTTAAGTTTGACCCAATGATACAACGGCCGAATATAACCGTTTATATTCGTCGCATCTCACCACGATAGATAGGAGTCCCCTGCCACTGACAGTCTTTCCCCTAATCGATCTAGGATTCGATGAGAGTTCATTCATTGGAAAGCATCCGATTAAAACTTAATATTTTGTTAAGGGGTTTAGAAAATTTACGACGATCATGATCACATCATGAAGAGATCCTCAATTTTTCCTTGAACCAAATATTTCAAATTGACATCTTAAATTGTTCATTTCCCAGGTAGATGGAGGATACCAGTGGTCACACTTAAAACCCATCAGCCTTACGAATACGCATATCCGCTTTTGACAGAAAATCCCAGTTTTAGATATCAAAAATTCATATTTAATTCCGTGTTTTAAAATCCATATTTCATAAACACAAGAATCTCATGATCGTTCGTTTGTTAATTTTAAAATCTTAAATCGTTAAAGATTTTATCTTGTTTAGCATGGCAAGCATGGCATGGGTGACGTATCTAATACATGCATACATCATTAATCTAATTAAAGCATGCATCTTCTACTCTACACATACATTCATACATCAATATATAAAGTGCAGTATGTAAACGTGCTTGGTTATGGCCCTTTTCCTATGTGATCCTTTCGAGCTAATGAAAGGATCAAAGTCAATCTATGGTGGTAAAATATAAATACAATTACATGTCTTCATTCTTCTTGTATCCATGGGTGCTTGCTCCTCTTCTTGGATCATCCTTCAATCTTCAAGTACATTACATGGAATAATTGAATACAATCTATACTAATGTACTTACATAAGAAAACTCGAGTTACATTCGAGGTTAAACAATTACAAGAATGAAGAAAATGACATGCAAGTCGTATTTATAAAACCAAAACCAAAAACCATTAATCTAGGGGTCCAAAGGCCATAACCAGCACCATGCTCAAGTACACAACAAAAATAATGCAGGGGTCCGGGGGCGGCAGCCCCTGGGCGGGGGTTCGGGGGCAGCAGCCCCCGGGCGGGGTCTGGGGGCGGCAGCCCCCAGCTTGGAAATTTTTTATTTTCGAAGACCAGTCCTATTCAGAAATCATCAATTTTTGAATTACAGATCATATCTGTTGGCCTTTTTCCCCACTGCAATTTACACAGTTTCAGAAGCATGTATCATATACATACTTATCATATCCCAGTTAACAGATCATGTCCAACATAAACTTTCCACCAGTTTGTATCATATACAAACTGACCCTCATGCAAAATATACAAATCGCAAACAGGCATATAAATCAGTCATGACAAATCATTAACATGCTAGTATCATCATCTATTTACTCATCATATGAATAACAATTCGAATATACATGGCAGTAGCATGGCAGTAGCATAACAGGCATGGCAGTAGCATAAGCAGTGGCATGGCAGTTATGACAAAGCAGTAGCATGGCATGACAGTCACCAAAACAGGCATGTATGCATCAAATACATAAAACACGTAACCAAATCAGTCCCTTATACACGTAGCTCTGATGCCATTGTTGGGTTCCGAGGCATAAAACGCAGCGGATAAATGTAAATATATAATATAATCTCAAATTCAAGTCATGTACTTAAACTATATAACGTGTATCATGATTCTAAGGACATTTATTATGCTAACAAATATATCGCAGAAATTAAAGTCATAATAAATACGTTTATTGAATAATCAAATGACATAAAGGTTTATTAAAGGAAACATTGTATTGCCTCTAGGGCACCTACACTAACACTTTTGGGAGGAACCAGATTCTTGGCTGACAGACTTGGAAACTCTAGAAGGTCTAATGCCATCAAAAGGTTTAGAGTATGGGTTAGGAATGGAGAGGTCAACACCACTCTCATCACTAAGGAAAAGACATGAAACTCTCTCACAACTTTTAAATTGAGTGAGTTTATTATAGACCTCATGAGGTCAGTAATAAACAAACCCAACTTAGAATTGATGGGTTTGCTGGAAAGTATGGAGTGAGTGTTTTTCTTTAACGAGGGGGCTCCATACATTATATACTATATAAATTAATTATGCCTACAACAGAATTAATAATAAGCCTAAAAAATATAGGATAATATATTACAGGCTTCCTAGTTTCCTTTTTTCCAAGAACTAGCTTGAATAGTGGCATCATGAGCTTCCCAATGTCAATCTTGTAGTTGTGGACCATTGAATGCACCATCTTCCTGATGTAGGCTGAGACCTCATTCTAGCCACTGGTTTTTCTTGACATTGCTCTTATGAAAACATCCAACATCATACTCCATTCTTTCACCAGATATTTTCTATCTATTCCACCAGATGGATATCAGTCATTAGAATTTGGGCTTATCTTGGGTTCAATGAACCCAATCATCTTGAAGAATTTAGCAAGTTGAACATCACTTGCAGGCTCCTGAAAAAGAGAACATTCACCTTCTTCCACATGGAGAGATTCATTTACATGATTGGAATCAATGGTGTAAGAGGTACTATTGATCTCAAACGTGATGTAACTAGAGTCTTTCTCCCCCTCACAAATTACAGAGATCCACAACTGTGACAACCTTGGTATTTCCAACATAGGACTGTTGTTTAGAGTAAATGACAGGTAAGAGTTGTTCATGAAGCCAATGAAGGGTTTGAAGACTTCACCATCTTCACCTACTGAAGCCACTGTGGTGAAGTTGGTTTGGGCAAGAAAGCAAATGATTTGAGGTCTAGACATGGTTAAGAGTTTAAATGTTGAGAAACGATGAACAATTTAAAGAAGAAATTGTATAGAAAATAGAGGGTTTTTTGGGCGTTAGAGAATTGAGAGTTTAAAAGAGAAGTAAAGAGTGAGAGAGATTTTAACTATTTATATATATATGATGTGAAAAAGTTGCTCTCAAAGCTGAATTTCAATCAATTTATTTGACAGTTGTATCTATTGCTCCTTTTGCTTCTTGACAGTAACTTCTGTGCTAGAAATCACAAACACTCTTGACAGTAACATTAGCAGTTAGAGAATATATAAAATAAATGAATAACCCTAATATTAACTGTTGACAGTATGTTATGCGGGGATTTTAGAAAACTATACTGTCAATGAGTACTGATAGTAAGTTTCACAGAATTTTGACAGTAAGTTTCTGAAGGAATTTATGCACCAACGGAAGCATTGAATAACATTTATTTGCATATATTCCTATGTATACATACATATCGATACAAAACTATTTTATAAATTGAAGAATACCTCGATTGCTTTCCGGCAACAGCTAGAGAAGAACTTGTTCTTCAATCCTTGCAATCACCCCTCAAGTGTGAAGTGCTCTAAAGATATCCACCAAGAATCGAACTAAAAGATGAAGGAGAATGCTAGAGAGGAAATTAGGGTTGCCTCCCTTTTAAAATATTTCTCACAAATATTAGGGTTCCAGTATTAGGATTTATAATCCTATATTCATAGGCAAATATCTCAGCTGAGATATTTTCTATAAATATCTTATTATTAATTTCCTTTTTAATTAATTAGTTAATGATTAAAACTATTTTAATCATTAATTCCTTTTTCTAAACTCTTTTAGAAAATTATTCTCTTCATATTTAATTACTTTAATTAAATATTTAATTAATAATATTAAGATCTTATCTTAAATAATTTATAATCAATTAAATCTTATTTAATTAATTTATAAAATTTGCTAAGTAATTATTTATTTCATAAATAAAGAATGACTAGCTATTATTAATTATTCCTTCATCTATAATTTAATCTCTTTTATGGTGTGACTCTTTAGGTTCAATATTAAGCCGGTAGTAGAAATAAATAATAATAAACATTTTATTTATTATTTATATGAATTCTATTAATTTATTAAATATAATTAATCTGATTAATTATATTTATTCTACATCGTGAGTGTTGCTTCTCAACATATCGCGACTATCCAGATAATACGAAATCATTGCTTAGAATACTTAGAACCTGTCAGTAATTAGTTACCGTACAATTAATTCCTTCTACCCTTCAATATCCCGATTAAATACAAGGCATGAAACTCGTGTCAAGCCTATCTAATTAAACATATGATTTCTTATTCATAATGCAAAGTTCCTTTTAATGCAAATTAGAAACTCTTTCTAATTTCATTCACTCTGGCCAGAGATTCCTGAACTTGCATATCTAAGAATAACATAGGATATTCACTTCCTTTACTGGAAGGGGCAGATCCTTTATTGATCCGTTAACTATCTCCATACACAAATCACTATGCCCAGAATGGACCTAATGAATGTCCTAGAGACTAAGGACTAAACCAAAGCATAAATCATTGTGTACGAGATTACTCTAACGATCTCAAGTCTAAGGATACTTGTACAACTATCTACTTAATAAACAATTATCGACACGTGAGTAAACTCCATTAGTTGTTCTACTTATCGAGTCATGTTCAGTGAACTTATTCCTTAATAAGCACCTACATACTAGATATAGTGTCACCACACAAATATCTATGAGAACAGACATCCTCCTAAGAGAGCTAGCATAGTATGTTCTGATCTTTACGGATTTACCAATTTCCAATTAGTTATCCTATGATCAGGAACTGTTTAAGTCTAAAGCTATTATCTTCTAGATCTCATTATTACAATTTCATTATAATTCTAGAAGATTTGCTCTAAACTATGGAACATCTTATTTAATACACTTCAAATAGATTAAGCCCGTAAAATAACAAATAAATACTTTATTATTATCAAATGAAATTAAATAAGAGTAGCAGAAAGTTTTTCCTAACTCATCATACATGATTAGTTTTAGGTCAAACACTTTCAATCTCCCACTTGACCTAAAGCCAATCACTCTGGTATCTAATACCCATCCGCTCCTTATGACGATCAAAATTTAACTGTGACAGCGGCTTCGTGAATGGATCTGCTATGTTGTTATGTGTGTCAACTCTTTCGATCTTGACATCTCCTCTTTCAATGATCTCCCTAATCAAATGAAACCGCCACAATATATGTTTGGTATTCTTGTGAGACCTCGGTTCCTTGGCTTGAGCTATTGCAGCATTATTGTCACAATATAACACAATAGGTCCCTCTATGCCAGGAACTACTCCCAACTCAGAAACAAATTTCTTCATCCAAACAGCTTCCTTTGCAGCCTCACTTGCAGCTATATACTCTACTTCTGCTGTGGAGTCAGCCGTCGTAGATTGCTTACGACTTCTCCAACTAATCGCTCCTCCATTTAGAGTAAACACATACCCTGACATGGATGTACTATCATCACACTCTGACTGAAAACTAGAGTCAGTATAACCCTTTATTTTCAACTCAGACCCATCAAAAACAAGAAAAATATCCTTAGTCCTTCTCAAGTACTTAAGGATGTTCTTCACTGCTTTCCAGTGGTCTTCACCTGGATTTGACTGATATCTGCTAGTCACACTAATTGAGTGAGCAACATCAGGTCTAGTACATAACATCGCGTACATGATAGATCCTATTACCGATGCATAAGGAATCCTATTCATACGCTCTCTTTCTTCAGGTGTCTTAGGAGACATCTTGTCAGAAAGGGAGACTCCATGGCTCATCGGTATGAGACCTCTCTTGGAGTTTTCCATGCTAAACCTTTTAAGCACCTTATCGATGTACGTACCTTGGGTTAGACCTATCATTCTTCTTGATCTATCTCTATAGATCTTCATACCAAGAATGTAGGACGCTTCTCCCAAGTCCTTCATAGTGAAGTTCTTTGATAGCCACATTTTTACTGATTGCAGCATTGGTATGTCATTTCCTATTAAGAGTATGTCATCTACATACAAAATAAGAATTGTTACTGCGCTCCCACTAACCTTCTTGTAGACACATGGTTCATCTATGTTTTTGATAAAATCAAACTCTTTGATTGTCTCATCAAAACGAATGTTCCATCTTCGAGAAGCTTGCGTTAACCCATATATGGTTCGTAGTAGCTTACATACTAGATGTTCATTTCCTATGGAAATAAAACCCTCTGGCTGTGTCATATACACTTCTTCTTCAAGTTCCCCATTGAGGAAGGCCATCTTTACGTCCATTTGCCAGATCTCATAGTCATAGTAAGCTGCAATAGCAAGCAAAATCTGAATTGATTTGAGCAAGGCTACAGGCGAAAAAGTTTCATCAAAGTCAATCCCTTGTCTTTGTTTGAATCCTTTTGCCACGAGCCTGGCCTTGCAGGTATCTACATGGCCATTTGCTCCAATTTTTCTCTTGTATACCCACTTGCACCCTATAGGCTTCATATCCTTGGGTGCATCTACCAAAGTCCATACTTGGTTGGCATACATGGAGTCCATTTCGGATTTCATGGCACTCTGCCATTTCTCTGAGTCAACGCTACTCACAGCCTCGTTGAAGGTCATAGGGTCGTCTCCATCAATGACCGTCAATTCATTGTCATTCTCAATAACAAGGCCATAATACCTCTCAGGTTGGCGAGACACCCTTTGTGATCTATGGATGGGCTGTTCTACGGAAGGTTGTTCAATATGAACAGGTGTTTTCTCTTGAACCGTAGTAGTTTGTGCTTCATGAACTTCATTAAGTTCAATCTTGCTCCCACTATTCCCTTCAAGGATAAACTGTTTTTCCAGGAAGGTAGCATGTCGGGAGACAAACACCCTTTGTTCGGTGTAAAAGTAATACCCTAAAGTCTCTTTAGGATATCCTACAAACCTACATTTCACGGATCGAGATTCTAGCTTATCGGGGTCAACTTTCTTGACATAAACTAGACATCCCTAAATCTTAACGTGCTTAAGACTCGGTTTCCTTTCTTTCCATATCTCATACGGAGTTTGAGGAACAGATTTGGAAGGCACCTTGTTCAATATATAGGCTGATGTTTCCAATGCATAACCCCAAAGTGATACTGGAAGATCTGTATAGCTCATCATGGATCAAACCATGTCAAACAAAGTTCGATTTCTCCTTTCGGATACTCCATTCAACCGGGGAGTGGCCGGAGGAGTCCATTGAGAGACTATACCATTTTCTTTGAGATAATCTAGAAACTCACCACTTAAGTATTCACCTTCTCGATCTGATCGAAGGGTTTTAATACTATACTTGGTTTGTTTCTCTACTTCATACTTATATTCTTTGAACTTTTCAAAGGCTTCGGATTTGTATTTCATCAAATACACATATCCAAATCTAGATCGATCATCTGTAAAAGTAATGAAGTATGAAAATCCACCCATGGCTTGCGTGGACATCGGCCCACACACATCTGTATGTACCAATCCAAGCAACTCCGCAGCTCTTTCTCCATGTCCACTAAATGGAGATTTGGTCATTTTGCCAAACAGACAAGACTTGCATGTAGGATATGATTAAAAATCAAAGGGTTCTAGTAACCCTTCCTTATGCAATGTCTTAAGTCTATTTTCACTAATATGACCAAGTCTGTAGTGCCACAAGTAGGTGGGATTTTCATCATCTCTTTTTCTTTTATTACTATGTTCAATTTGAAGTAAACTATGTTCTACGTCACATACATACAAACCATTATTTAAAATACCAACACCATAAATAACATTATTTCAAAAAATTGCACATTTATTATTCTCAATAACAAACGAAAAACCAATCAAGTCTAACATGGGAATATAAATAATATTCCTCACAATTGAGGGAACAAAATTACAATTATCCAAAATAATAGTCTTGCCCGTAGGCATAAGTAAATCAAACGATCCTACAGCTACAGCAACAACTCTTGCTCCATTGTCTATACGTAGGATCACCTCATCTTCTTCAAGAGTCTTACTTCTCCTTAGTCCCTGCAACGAATTGCAAATGTGAGAACCACAGGCGGTATCTAATACCCAAGTAGAAGTTTGATTAAGTGACATATTTAGTTCGATCATGAACATACCTGAAGCAGAAGCGGTAGTCTCACCACCCTTCTTTTTCTTCAACTCTGCAAGGTAAGCCTTACAGTTTCTCTTCCAGTGCCCCACTTTGTTGTAGTGAAAGCAAACAGCTTTGCTTTTGGGATCTTCAGCTTTTGGCGGAACTGGCCTTTTCTCACCTACCTTCTTCTTCTTCTTAGGAGGGCTCCTCTTCCTCTTCTTAGGGTTAGAGACTTCACCAATTAGAAGAACAGAACTCTTCTTTGTAGGAAAATTCGACTCAGCAGTTTTCAGCATGTTATGGAGTTCAGGCAAGCTGACATCCAACTTGTTCATGTGAAAGTTCACAACGAACTGCGAGAATGAATCTGGAAGTGATTGCAAGACCAGATCTTGATTTAGCTCCCCATCCATGACAAATCCAAGTTGTCCAAGACGCTCAATCAAATTGATCATCTTGAGCACATGAACATTCACAGATGATCCCTCAGTCATCCTACAACGGAACAGCTCCTTCGATATCTCATATCGAGCTGTCCTTCCTGCCACATCATACAAATCTTGTAGATGCATAAGGATATAGTGAGCATCCATATGCTCGTGTTGCTTTTGGAGCTCATCATTCATGGATCCCAGCATAACACACTGTGCAACTCTTGCATCATCTATCCAATTACGATACTCAATATGTTCATCATTATGTGCATCCTGAGCAGGTTCAGCAAGTTTAGGTGAGTCTAGTACATATTCCTTCTTCTCAATCCTGAGAACAATTCTCAGGTTTCGAAGCCAATCAGCATAGTTGGGACCAGTTCATCTGCGTGCATCGAGCATGCAACGGAGTGATAGTGCATAAGACATTATGTATATAGTAAATCTGCAAATAATAAACACATAACAACATTTAGCAAATACTCTATTTCATTATCTAAAACACCATATGAATCGGGTCTTTATCCATAAGTGCCTCCCACTATTCTATCTAATTTCTATATCCCTTATTAAAATTAAGCATTCATAATGCTAGTGGGATAGTGATCCTACATTCCATCACACAACCTCGGCTGTAGCACGAAACGCCATGTAACGTTCAATAGGCAGACAACTCTTGTCAGCTACATCTCATGTTATTCCCTAATCTTACTTTATCCTCTTGAATACTTGAGTCACGGCTGTGGCACGACAAACTCAATATTCCAAGTCAAGTTAATCCCAACATCTCGTATAATTAAACTAGTTTCAAATAGCCCACGGCTGTAGCAGGTAACGACCATAAGATTCCAATTCATCATACACATCTCATGTTATAGACAAGTATCTCTTCTTTCGGAAACAACGCCCTCGACTGTAGCACGAAATGACAGAGTTTCAAAAAAAAGAAATACTTTCTATTATGTTGGAAGGTTATGACCAACACAAGCCCTTTGTGTTTTATGGCCAATTACTACTTGATATTCTTTATATTTTAGGGGATTATATTATGTTACAATCATAATCATATTATAAAGAGATTCTTTTAGATTGGATTAAATATTTCAAATCAACTATTGATACTTGGAGTCATCCCAGGCCAGGGGTGGAGCATTGTCAAGAGGTGTCTCTTAATAACCCCCTTTCTTACAGATAGAACATCTGTTGTTTGACAGAATCATCCATTCACTTAAGTTGAAAATTCATATTCAATCACGTGTTTCATAAACACAAAAATCTCATGATTGTATTCATAATATGTAAATTAAGGTCACGAAACAATTTCACTATTCTAGATTGTCTAACATACGCCTTATGTTAATTAAGTTCACCTAAATCTATCATCTCATGATAATTCAAGCATATATCACATATATATAATCACGAATAAACATAAGGTAGGCATGTTAAATCATATATTACAACATATAAGCATTATACATCTCTATGTATCACATGGTGTATTTAAAAGCAACTTAAAACAGTTAAAACTTGCTTTAAAACACTTTTGGAAGCTCTAAATAGTCCGAAACAATTTCAGAAAAATTATTGTAATATACCATTAGAACCATCTCGAAAAGAAAAAAAAAACGAATCCAACGGTATATTACACGCCCCATTCTGAGCTCCTACACGCCCGCACGCGCCCCGAAAAGTTTCTGATGAACCCCCACGCGCGCACGCACGTCAGGCACGTGCAAGACACCCTGTCACGCATCTCGGGTATGCGTTACAAGCCAAAAACCCTTTTTTTAGATATTATTATTTAATTACGAATTAATTAAAAATAGCTTTAAAAATTAATAATAAATAATCTATAGCTCAGAAAAATATTCTAAAAATACCTGGACGATCTACAACACTTGTAGAACACATGAAAAATATAAAATAAATTTTGAGGAACAATAATGAATTAATCATAATTAAATCATTATTATTGCTTTCAAAATTCATAATAAATATTCTACGCATCAGAAAATTATGAAAAATTAACTGGACTATCTACAACACTTATAGAACCCAGGAAAATTATCAAAACAATTTTGACGAAAAATATCATATTAATCATAATTAAAACATAATATTACTTGTATAAATCATAATAAATACATACACGCTCATAAAATTCTGAAACTCGACCACGAATCTATATGCATACAACATATGCTCTGATACCATTAAAAGAATTTATGCACTAGCGGAAGCATTGAATAACATTTATTTGCATATATTCCTATGTATACATACAAATAGATACAAAACTATTTTATAAATTGAAGAATACCTCGATTGCTTTCCGGTAACAGCTAAAGAAGATCTTGTTCTTCAATCCTTGCAATCACCCCTCAAGTGTGGAGTGCTCTAAAGATATCCACCAAGAATCAAACTAAAAGATGAAGGAGGAGGCTAGAGAGGAAATTAGGGTTGCCTCCCTTTTTAAATATTTCTCACAAATATTAGGGTTCCAGTATTAGGGTTTATAATCCTATATTTATAGGCAAATATCTCAGCTGAGATATTTTCTATAAATATCTTATTAATTAATTAGTTAATGATTAAAACTATTTTAATCATTAATTCCTTTTTCTAAACTCTTTTAAAAAATTATTCTCTCTTCATATTTAATTAATTTAATTAATAATATTAAGATCTTATCTTAAATAATTTATAATCAATTAAATCTCATTTAATTAATTTATAAATTTTGCTAAGTAATTATTTATTTCATAAATAAATAATGACTAGCTATTATTAATTATTCCTTCATCTATAATTTAATCTCTTTTATGGTATGACTCTTTAGGTTCAATATTAAGCCGGTAGTAGAAATAAATAATAATAAACATTTTATTTATTATTTATATGAATTCTATTAATTCATTAAATATAATGAATCTGATTAATTATATTTATTCTACATCGTGAGTGATGCTTCTCAACATATCGCGACTATCCAGATAATACGAAATCATTGCTTAGAATACTTAGAACTTGTCAGTAATTAGTTACCGTACAATTAATCCCTTCTACCCTTCAATATCCCGATTAAATACAAGGCATGGAACTCATGTCAAGCCTATCTAATTTAATCATATGAGTTCTTATTCATAATGCAAAGTTCCTTTTAATGCAAATTAGAAACTCTTTCTAATTTCATTCACTCTGGCCAGAGATTCCTGAACTCGCATATCTAAGAATAACATAGGATATTCACTTCCTTTAGTGGAAGGGACAGATCCTTTATTGATCCGTTAACTATCTCCATACACAAATCACTATGCCCAGAATGGACCTAATGAATGTCCTAGAGACTAAGGACTAAACCAAAGCATAAATCATTGTGTACGAGATTACTCTAACGATCTCAAGTCTAAAGATACTTGTACAACTATTTACTTAATAAACAATTATCAACACGTGAGTAAACTCCATTAGTTATTCTACTTATCAAGTCATATTCAGTGAACTTATTCCTTAATAAGCACCTACATACTAGATATAGTGTCACCACACAAATGTCTATGAGAACAGACATCCTCCTAAGAGAGCTAGCATAGTATGTACTGATCTTTACGGATTTACCAATTTCCAATCAGTTATCCTATGATCAAGAACTGTTTAAGTCTAAAGCTATTATCTTCTAGATCTCATTATTACAATCTCATTATAATTCTAGAAGCTTTGCTCTAAACTATGGAACATCTTATTTAATACACTTCAAATAGATTAAGCCCGTAACATAACAAATAAATACTTTATTATTATCAAATGAAATTAAATAAGAGTAGTAGAAAGTTTTTCCTAACTCATCATACATGATTAGTTTTAGATCAAATACTTTCAGTTTCAGTCCCGCATACTTTGCTGTCAAGACTTCTCAATTATTTAACAGTAACTTATTGTTATATGACAGTATGTATAAAACATACTATCAAGAAAGTTGACAGTAATTTCTATTAACCTCATATGAATTAAGATACTTAAAAATAGATTAGTTAACCTCTCAGTAAAATGTCATCATATTTTTTCACTATGACAGAAATCAAAACACCTCAAGAGGCCATTAATTCAAAGTGAAATTCAGTTAACTAAATTTTTATCAACTAAATAGAATTACATTAATAGGATAAATTTAACATACCCAATTCACTCACTAGCCTGTTGAATGTCTTTTTATCCAATGGTTTGGTGAAAATATCTGCAAGTTATTTCTCTGTGGGCACATAGATCAGCTTTATTATGCCTTCATCCACATGCTCTCGAATGAAATGATGTCTGATGTCAATGTGCTTAGTTTTGGAGTGTTGAACAGGGTTCTCAGAAATTGCTATGGCATTAGTGTTGTCACAAAAGATAGGAAATCCTTGCAGAGTCAACCCATAGTCCAATAATTGGTTCCTCATCCCAAGTAACTGAGCACAACAACTACCAGCTGCAATGTATTAAGCCTCTGCAGTTGAATTTGACACTGAATTCTGCTTCTTACTAAACCATGAAACCAATTTTTCTCCCAAAAATTGACAGCTCCATGTTGTCTCTTTTTATCTATTCTACAACCAGCATTGTCTGTGTCTGAATATCCAACCAAGTCAAAACCAGAAAAATCATTTGTTTGAGCAGTTCCTTCATTGTCTCCAGACTGGATAAGAACAATTGTTGGACCAAAAATTGTGTGATCAACTCTTGTTAAATCTTCATCAATCTCTTCTAGATAGCCTTGATTTTCAAAGGCTAAAAGTTCTATTTCTTGACTTCCTTTAACTCGAGGAAATTTTGTTTCATCAAAGGTGACATTTACACTTTCATCCACAGTCTTGTGATCAATGATGTAAACTATGTATGTAGTTCTATCAATACCATACCCCATAAAGATTCCTTCAAGTGCTTTAGTATCAAATTTTCCTTTGATCTCAGTTGTCTTTCATGTAGTAACACTTACTTCCGTAGTCATGAAAGTAGTTGACAGTAGGTTTCCTTCCTGTGAGTAATTCATTAGGTATTTTTCCATAGGCCTTGTTGACTACAGTCATATTTTGAGTATAACAGGTTGTATTGATTGCTTTACCCCATAAATAAGTAGGAAGTTTTGCTTTACTCAACATTGTTCTTGCAGCCTCAATGAGAGTTATGTTTTTTCTTTCCACAACACCATTTTGTTGAGGTGTCCTTGGTGCATATTATTGTTGAGTGATACCATTGTCTTTGAAGAAATCATTCATGATACTGGTTTTGAACTCAGTACCATTGTCACTTCTCAAGGTCTGCACCTTATACTTGGGATTCTTGTCAAGACCTCTTACCAAATCAATAATCTCTTGAGCATCTTCATCCCTGGTTGCTAGGAACCTCACCCAAGTGTATCGTGAGAAATCATCAACCATTACTAAGGTATATCATTTTCTTGCCAGTGATTGCACATTCATAGGACCAAATAAGTCTATGTGAATCAGTTGAAATGCTTCATTAATTGAACCATTAGGAGTACTTTTGTGAGTAGCTTTCCTTTCTGGCAATCCTCACACAATCCTTCTTGACAGAATTCAAGTTAAGGAATCCCTTTCATGAATTTTCTCTTCATTAGATAATTCATTGCTTTAAAGCTCAAATGGGAAATCTTCTTGTGCCACAGCTAAATCTCAGATGGAGAAACCTTACTATAAAAACAGTAGACTTTGTCTTTTCTTACTGAATCTAAGTCAGCTATGAAGAGACTTCCTTTTCTAACTCCTTGAAGATCTTATTTTCCTGTCTTCTTATTGACAATGAAGCATCTATCTTGATCAAAACTAACTTGGAATCCTCTTTCACAAAATTGAGTTACACTCAATAGTTTGTGCTTCAATCCATTTACTAGAGCAATTTTTTCTATCTTCAAGTTTTCAACTTCCTGTATGCCATATCCCATTGTGAAACCAATGTTGTTGTCACCAAAGGTTACATAAGGTCCAACCATTTCCTTGAACTGTGATAACAGGGCTTTATCACCTGTCATGTGTCATGAGCATCCACTGTCAATGATACACATGATTCTTTCATTTTTCATGTTGCCCTGCAATGCAAATATCTCAAGTTGCTTTTCGTACTAAACTCTCATTAGGTCCATTTAGCTTAGCTAGTTCACAGTTTGAATTTGGATTAGTTGGAATTCTTTCTTTTGCTTTAAGCATGACTCATGTAGCTACCCATTCAGTTTTGATAACTGGTTTTATAGCTTTATTCTTGGTGTTGGTGTAGGTGCCCTAGAGGCAATACAATGTTTATTTTGATAAACCTTTATGTCAATTGATTATTCAATAAACATATTTATTATGACTTTAATTACTGCGATATATTTGTTAGCATAATAAATGTCCTTAGAATCATGATACACATTGTATAGTTTAGTACATGACTTGAACTTGAGATTATATAATATATCATATTCTTAAATGTCCCTAGTCGAGTATTATTATTATAGGATAATAATAATACATAAATAGACTAGCATGTTGTTTGACAGATAACCACATCTCATTGGTTATAAGTATGGGGATACTAAAGTCAACACATAGGTACATGCAGGAGTACATGGTACTGGACAGACCCACAGTGAGATTCTTCATGTTTAATAAAGTCATAAGAAAGACTCACAGTGATAATGGTGTAATGATCCTCTGACTTGAGATCATTATATTTTTATACGAGGATTAATATACTTTGACTACATTAAAAGTTACCTTTGACCGGGTAATGATAAAAGTGGACATCGGGTATATCATGAGTCGTATGAGAAATATGAATGATAGATAAAGGATTTAACCCTCCTATAATTAGGAGAGATATTATTGGCCTCTTGATTGAGTGAGACTATAAAATGCATGGTCGTGCTCAAATAATGATTTGTTTTCATAGTCTACTCATGGATCAAGTAAACCCGGATTAAATGTTGAAGAGGATGACTAAATACATGCCTCGAGTTTAATCTATAATATATATGGTTAAAAGGATTATATTACACGGAAACATTAATCACGAAAGGTTTTATCGAATCACGATTTAATTATTGTTTAATTGGGTAGCAATGATGTATTACTAGATGCCGCTCATTGTTTATAATTTTATTGGAGAATAAAATTATTGCCAATTAAATAATAGCCTATAGGGTCACACGCAAAGAGCACTTAGAGGAATAGTTAATTTAAATTATAGATTTAAATTAATTGATAATTATTTGAATTTTTATTATATTAATTAAGTGAGACTTAATTAATTAAGATAATATAAATTCAAATTAGAATTGTATTTCTGCCCATAATAATTAAGTATGACTTAGTTATTAATTAAATAATAAAATTCGTTTTATTATTTTCCTAGACCTACATGGGTTAGGTTTTGCTGCTATGGGCCTGTTAACCAAACATTATAAATAGATAATGTAGGGTTAAGAGGCAGAACACGTTTTGATAGAAAAACCCTAGAAGAGGCAGCAAAGAGGCAGGAAGACAATTCGAATTATCAAAGGTTTGCTAGTACATCCACTCCGTAATCAAGATCGTGAGACGTTCTTGAAGGTGCTCGTGTGGATACCATAGAGGTGTTTTCGAGAAGAAGACACAAGTCGTGACAGCAAGGATCTCCGTTGAGTTCGTGACATTCAAGATCGTAATAGGTATGATTCGATTATCACCATAATCCGTCCAATCTTATACATGATCCTGCGTTAGAGTTCCGAAATTTTTCGTTATATTTACGTTTATCCGCTGCGTTTTATGCCTCGGAACCCAACACTTGGGTGGCTTGTCCATCCTAACTTCAAGAGGACTTGGAGTCTTTTTATTTTCAATTTTATCATTCTTATACAAATATACTTGATCATTAGCAAAAGGCATGTTAAATAAAATACTCATCAAGTTCATTTTACATGTCAATTTTATCATTCTTATGCATACATGCCTGTTTTGGTGACTGCCATGCCATGCTACTGCTTTGTCATAACTGCCATGCCACTGCTTATGCTACTGTCATGCCTGTTATGAAACTGCCATGCCTGTTTGATGACTGCCATGATACTGCCATGCTTCTGCTATGCTACTGCCATGCTACTGCCATGTATATTCGAATTGTTATTCATATGATGAGTAAATAGATGATGATACTAGCATGTTAATGATTTGTCATGACTGATTTATATGCCTGTTTGCGATTTGTATATTTTGCATGAGGGTCAGTTTGTATATGATACAAACTAGTGGAAAGATTTATGTTGGACATGATCTGTTAACTGGGATATGATAAGTATGTATATGATACATGCTTCTGAAACTGTGTAAATTGCAGTGGGGAAAAAGACCAACAGATATGATCTGTAATTCAGAAATTGATGATTTCTGAATAGGACTGGTCTTCGGAAATTGATGATTGCCGGGGGCTGCCGCCCCCAGACCCCGCCCGGGGGCTGCCGCCCCCGAACCCCCGCCCAGGGGCTGCCGCCCCCGGACCCCCGCCCAGGGGCTGCCGCCCCCGGACCCCCGCATTATTTTTGTTGTGTACTTGAGCATGGTGCTGGTTATGGCCTTTGGACCCCTAGATTAATGGTTTTTGGTTTTGGTTTTATAAATACGACTTGCATGTCGTTTTCTTCATTCTTGTAATTGTTTAACCTCGAATGTAACTCGAGTTTTCTTATGTAAGTACATTAGTATAGATTGTATTCAATTATTCCATGTAATGTACTTGAAGATTGAAGGATGATCCAAGAAGAGGAGCAAGCACCCATGGATACAAGAAGAATGAAGACATGTAATTATATTTATATTTTACCACCATAGATTGACTTTGATCCTTTCATTAGCTCGAAAGGATCACATAGGAAAAGGGCCATAACCAAGCACGTTTACATACTGCACTTTACATATTGATGTATGAATGTATGTGTAGAGTAGAAGATGCATGCTTTAATTAGATTAATGATGTATGCATGTATTAGATACGTCACCCATGCCATGCTTGTCATGCTAAATAAGATAAAATCTTTAACGATTTAAGATTTTAAAATTAACAAACGAACGATCATGAGATTCTTGAGTTTATGAAATATGGATTTTAAAACACAGAATTAAATATGAATTTTTGATATCTAAAACTGGGATTTTCTGTCAAAAGCGGATATGCGTATTCGTAAGGCTGATGGGTTTTAAGTGTGACCACTGGTATCCTCCATCTACCTGGGAAATGAACAATTTAAGATGTCAATTTGAAATATTTGGTTCAAGGAAAAATTGAGGATCTCTTCATGATGTGATCATGATCGTCGTAAATTTTCTAAACCCCTTAACAAAATATTAAGTTTTAATCGGATGCTTTCCAATGAATGAACACTCATCGAATCCTAGATCGATTAGGGGAAAGACTGTCAGTGGCAGGGGACTCCTATCTATCGTGGTGAGATGCGACGAATATAAACGGTTATATTCGGCCGTTGTATCATTGGGTCAAACTTAACTGAGTCGTCATAATAAGGTGAAAGTAAACGGTTATATTCAACAATTATGAACTTAGAAGCATGGAGTTTGGTTAAAAATCTATTAGATAGATAAGATCAATCGTTGCTCACCAAACTATCCAAGAATTATATATGATATAATTGACAAATGTTGTCTACCTAAATAATCATTCTTAAGGACTTCCAGTGGTTGACTTAAGACATGACGAAATATGGATCTTGGCTCACTAGAAAGAATTATGGGATATACTTTCCAAATTAATAGTAAGGGCTATTGATTTGATAAAAATAGTGGGAGATATATTATGAATGTATCATAATCATTTGAACATAATAAATAACTCAGACAATCTAATGTTTATTTTGTGCTTTTATCATTGTAGATACCGAATAATGACAAACAACACAAACACACTATCCGTACGATCTGTCCTTGAGAAGGATAAGCTGACAGGAGGAAACAACTTCCTAGACTGGCAGAGGAATTTGAGGATTGCCCTCAGGCAGGAGCGCAAGCTTCATGTCATTGATATTCCTCCGGCAGGTCCCCTTCCTGAGGGCGCTACTGTTGAGGAACGAGCGGCCCACACAAAGGATGAGAATGATGCAACTGATGTTGCATGTCTTATGTTGGCAACTATGAGTGCTGAGCTTCAAAGACAACATGTGCATTTGGATGCATATACTATCAATGAGCACTTGCAAAGCATGTTTGCAAGCCAAACTCGTCAAGAAAGGTTCAACACGAGCAAGTCACTCTTTAACTGCAAACAAGGGGCAAGTGAACCAGTTGGCCCACATGTTCTGAAGATGATTGGTTACATTGAGTATCTTGATACTTTGGGTTTCCCGATTGGTCCGGAAACTGGTATTGACCTAATCTTGAATTCTTTGAACAACAAATTCACTCAGTTTGTTATGAACTACAATATGAATGAATTTGACAAAACACCTACTGAATTGTTGGCTATGTTGAGAACATATGAGACCAACATGAAGACGGCTGAACCCGCTCCCATACTGATGGTGGGCAATAAAGGTAAGGCCAAGGGGAAAGGCAAGTGGAAGGGTAAGAAGAAGACAGGTTCTGATTCTACACCGAAGCCAAAGTCAGGTCCTAAACAGGCTTTAAAGCCTAAAGGTGGGGTCGCTAAGGGTGAATGTCACTACTGTAAGAAAACTGGTCACTGGAAGAGAAACTGTTCAGTTTACTTGGAGGATCTGAAGAAGAAGAGGGCTGAGCAAGCTTCTAATTCAGGTATATATGTTATAGAAGTCAATCTGTCTATTTCTACATCTTGGGTATTGGATACCGGATGTGCTTCTCACATTTGTATAAATGTGCAGGAAATGCAGAGAAGTAGGACATTGGCTAAAGGAGAAATGGACCTACGAGTTGGCAACGGAGCAAGAGTTGCTGCTTTAGCTGTAGGAACCTATTATTTATCTTTGCCCTCTGGGCTAGTTTTAGAACTGGAGAATTGTTATTACGTGCCTGCAATTCGCAGAAACATTGTTTCTGTTTCTTGTTTGGACAAGAAAGGTTTTTCGTTTACAATAAAGGACAACAATTGCTCTTTTGCTCTGAATGATTTAACCTATGGTGTTGCGCGTTTGTTTAATGGTTTATATGTTCTTGACTTAGATAATCCTGTCTGTAATATAGAAAACAAACGACTTAAAGTTAATGACTCAAATCAAACATACCTCTGGCATTGTCGTCTAGGCCATATAAATGAGAAACGCATATCCAAATTACATAAGTATGGATATTTGGATAAGTTTAATTTTGAATCATACCAAGAATGCGAATCTTGTTTGCTTGGTAAAATGACTAAAGCCCCTTTCACTGGTAAGGGTCAAAGGGCCACTGAACGTTTGGAGCTAATACATAGTGATGTATGTGGCCCAATGCGTGTGATGGCTAGAGGAGGCTACTACTACTTCATAACATTTACTGATGATTTCAGTAGATATGGATATGTATATCTTATGAAGAATAAATCCGATTCTTTTGAAAAGTTCAAAGAATACAAGGTTGAAGTAGAGAAGCAAATTGGCGGAGGTGCAAGTATTAAAATCTTACGATCTGATCGTGGAGGAGAATACTTGAGCACTGAATTTAAAGATTATTTAAAGGAGTGTGGTATTGTATCACAACTCACTCCGCCAGGTACACCTCAATGGAATGGAGTTTCAGAGAGGAGAAATCGCACCTTGTTGGACATGGTGCGATCGATGATGAGTCATGCAGATCTTCCAATTAGTTTCTGGGGTTATGCTCTAGAAGCAGCGGCTTTCACACTTAACCGTGTTCCTACTAAGAAGGTTCAAAAGACTCCATATGAGATATGTGAGAAGAAACGGTCAGGCATGAGCTTTATGAAAGTTTGGGGATGCAAGGCGTTTGTGAAGCGTCAAGTATCTGACAAGCTTGGACCTAAATCTGAAGAGTGCAATTTTGTGGGATACCCTAAGGAAACAAAGACGTACTATTTCTATAGTCCTACTGAGCAGAAAGTGTTCATTGCTCGAGATGCTGTTTTCATGGAAAGAGATTTTGTTTCCAAAAGAAACAGTGGGAGAACTATAGACCTCGATGAAGATCGAGAACCACAAAATAGCATTGAACCTGAAGTGGAACAAGAGCAGGATAATGATAATGCTCAACAAACACAGGTTGTTCGTAGAACTGGTAGAATTCGCCATGAGCCAGAGAGATATGGATTTCTCTTGACTCAATGTGGTGATTTGATGCTCATAGACGAAGATGAGCCTCTCATATACCAAGATGCTATGAACAGTCCAGACTCTAAGAGATGGCTAGAAGCCATGAAATCCGAGATGGATTCCATGTACGAAAACCGAGTATGGACCTTGGTTGATCCACCTGAAGGGGTAAAACCCATAGGGTGCAAATGGGTTTTCAAGAAGAAAACTGACATGGATGGAAATGTTCAGACCTATAAAGCAAGGCTGGTTGCAAAAGGTTTCAGACAAATTCATGGTATTGACTATGATGAGACTTTCTCACCAGTGGCTATGGTCAAGTCCATAAGGATTTTGCTTGCTATTGCAGCATTCCATGATTATGAAATCTGGCAAATGGATGTCAAAACAGCCTTCCTTAACGGAATCCTTGAAGAGGATGTGGATGTGTACATGACACAACCTGAAGGTTTTGTCGATCCAAGGAATGTTAGCAAGGTATGTAAATTACGTAGATCCATTTATGGATTGAAGCAAGCCTCTAGGAGATGGAATATCCGTTTTGATGAAACAATCAAGGAGTATGGCTTTATTCAAAACGAAGATGAACCTTGTGTTTACAAGAAGGTTAGTGGGAGCCATGTGGCATTTATAGTACTATATGTTGATGATATACTACTAATGGGGAATGACATACCTTCTCTCAAGGCTGTTAAGATTTGGTTAGGGAGCAACTTCTCTATGAAAGACTTAGGAGAAGCATCCTACATTCTAGGAATGAGGATCTATAGGGATAGATCTAGAAGGATGATCGGTCTAAGTCAGAGTACATACATCGAAAAGGTTTTGCATCGTTTTGGTATGCAAAATGCAAAAAGGGGATATGTCCCCGTATCTCAAGGGATAACGATCTCTAAAGATCAGTGTCCGAAATCATTGGATGACAAGGACCGCATGAGTAAGGTTCCATATGCCTCAGCAATTGGATCCATCATGTATGCAATGGTATGTACTCGCCTAGATGTTTCGTATGCTTTAAGCATGACGAGCAGATACCAATCTAATCCAGGTGAAGGTCACTGGACGGCTGTCAAGAATATTCTAAAGTACTTGAAAAGGACTAAAGATTCATTCTTGGTGTATGGAGGAGAGGAGAAACTGGTTGTAAAAGGTTACACCGATGCAAGTTTCCAAACAGACAGGGATGATACTGTATCACAGTCTGGTTTTGTGTTTTGTCTAAACGGAGGTGCTGTAAGTTGGAAGAGTTCAAAGCAAGAAACAGTAGCTGATTCTACAATGGAGGCTGAGTACATTGCAGCTTGTGAAGCGGCTAAGGAAGCTGTTTGGATTCGAAAATTCATTAATGATTTGGGAGTGGTTCCATCTATCGCAGATCCCATTGATCTATACTGCGATAATAATGGAGCCATTGCACAGGCTAAGGAACCTAGAGCTCACTCCCGAACCAAACACATACTCAGGAGATATCACCTCATTCGAGAGATTAATGAAAGGGGTGACATACACATATGTAAAGTGCACACAAATGATAACATTGCAGACCCACTGACCAAAGGCTTATCGCAGAAGAAGCACGACGGTCACACTAGTTCCATGGGTATTAGATACATGGGTGATTGGCTCTAGTGCAAGTGGGAGATTGTTGGTGTAGGTGCCCTAGAGGCAATGCAATGTTTATTTTGATAAACCTTTATGTCAATTGATTATTCAATAAACATATTTATTATGACTTTAATTACTGCGATATATTTGTTAGCATAATAAATGTCCTTAGAATCATGATACACATTGTATAGTTTAGTACATGACTTGAACTTGAGATTATATAATATATCATATTCTTAAATGTCCCTAGTCGAGTATTATTATTATAGGACAATAATAATACATAAATAGACTAGCATGTTGTTTGACAGATAACCACATCACATTGGTTATAAGTATGGGGATACTAAAGTCAACACATAGGTACATGCAGGAGTACATGGTACTGGACAGACCCACAGTGAGATTCTTCATGTTTAATAAAGTCATAAGAAAGACTCACAGTGATAATGGTGTAATGATCCTCTGACTTGAGATCATTATATTTGTATACGAGGATTAATATACTTTGACTACATTAAAAGTTACCTTTGACCGGGTAATGATAAAAGTGGACATCGGGTATATCATGAGTCGTATGAGAAATATGAATGATAGATAAAGGATTTAACCCTCCTATAATTAGGAGAGATATTATTGGCCTCTTGATTGAGTGAGACTATAAAATGCATGGCCGTGCTCAAATAATGATTTGTTTTCATAGTCTACTCATGGATCAAGTAAACCCGGATTAAATGTTGAAGAGGATGACTAAATACATGCCTCGAGTTTAATCTATAATATATATGGTTAAAAGGATTATATTACACGGAAACATTAATCACGAAAGGTTTTATCGAATCACGATTTAATTATTGTTTAATTGGGTAGCAATGATGTATTACTAGATGCCGCTCATTGTTTATAATTTTATTGGAGAATAAAATTATTGCCAATTAAATAATAGCCTATAGGGTCACACGCAAAGAGCACTTAGAGGAATAGTTAATTTAAATTATAGATTTAAATTAATTGATAATTATTTGAATTTTTATTATATTAATTAAGTGAGACTTAATTAATTAAGATAATATAAATTCAAATTAGAATTGTATTTCTGCCCATAATAATTAAGTATGACTTAGTTATTAATTAAATAATAAAATTAGTTTTATTATTTTCCTAGACCTACATGGGTTAGCTTTTGCTGCTATGGGCCTGTTAACCAAACATTATAAATAGATAATGTAGGGTTAAGAGGCAGAACACGTTTTGATAGAAAAACCCTAGAAGAGGCAGCAAAGAGGCAGGAAGACAATTCGAATTATCAAAGGTTTGCTAGTACATCCACTCCGTAATCAAGATCGTGAGACGCTCTTGAAGGTGCTCGTGTGGATACCATAGAGGTGTTTTCGAGAAGAAGACACAAGTCGTGATAGCAAGGATCTCCGTTGAGTTCGTGACATTCAAGATCGTAATAGGTATGATTCGATTATCACCATAATCCGTCCAATCTTATACATGATCCTGCGTTAGGGTTCCGAAATTTTTCGTTATATTTACGTTTATCCGCTGCGTTTTATGCCTCGGAACCCAACACTTGGGTGGCTTGTCCATCCTAACTTCAAGAGGACTTGGAGTCTTTTTATTTTCAATTTTATCATTCTTATGCAAATATACTTGATCATTAGCAAAAGGCATGTTAAATAAAATACTCATCAAGTTCATTTTACACGAAATGCAATCAAAATCACCATAGTGAGATTCTTGTTTGTTCTTCAAAGGCATGCTGTGTAAATTTCCATTTATAGAGGTAGCATTCTTGACATGAGACTTGTTTTTGTTACAGACATGAGTTAGATGACTAAAAGAACCACAATTGTTGCACAATTTTCTAGGAGGATTAGGAATATGGCCATAATTGTTCTTCTTGTTTATTTCTAGTTTTCCATTTCTGTTCTTCTTGGTCTTCATGACAGTATATTTAGAAGTTACTGTCATACTGGTATTGACAGTATGATTAGATGGAGTTGTCATGATAGTAAGTTCTGATCTCACAGTCTTAACAACAACTTTTGAACTTACTGTCATGCCAGTTGACAACATCTTTTAAGCATTGGTTACTGTCAAGGTCAAAACTAACTATTTTGGGGATTTTGACAGTGTCTTTTACCCTAAGGGGCTTGGTGACAGCTTCATTGTCCTCATCATCAATCTCTTGTTTAATCACTAATGCTTCCTCATCAAATTCAAATTCTACCTTTTTAAACAGAGGATTCTTAACTTTCTTTAGAATGGAAGGTTTGACAATATGTTTGATGTCTTCCTCTACAGTATGTTTCTTTCTATTTTTCTTCTCATAGTTAAACCCTATACCTACATTTTAATTTTCAGTATTATCATCATGGTATGATTTTAATAGAGAAAAAGAATTCTTGTAAGCCTTGATTTTGAGTTTATTCTCATAAATCTGTTTTCTGATAAATTCCTCAATCTGGGAAGCATAAACTACCTTATTTTAAAGAATATCATTTTCTTATTGCAAGGACTCAAAAGCATTCGGTTTAAGTTCTAGTTCATGATTCTTAATTCTCAATAACTCATTAGCACTAGACAGTTTGACAATCTCCTCATTAGCAGCCAACATGCTTGTATGAATGTTGAAAATTGCATGACTTAAACTTTCAATTGTTTTCTTATATTGAGATGTAGTGATATCAACAATAGTAATAATGAGTACCTAATTTGATGAAGTGGATGAACTCTCTCCAGAGTTTTCCATGAGATCAAGATTTCCATATTCTCCCTCATCTTCATCATCAGAAACTTCCCAACACTTGCCAACAGCCACAAAAGCCCTTCTTTGTTGCTTTTTGAGCAAGGCATCATACTTTGCTTTGAGTTCCTCATAATCATTGTCATTTCTTCTCATTTGTTTTAGCTTTTTGCATTCTGTTGTAAAATGCCTCATTTCATTGTAGTTGTGACACCTTATCTTGGATCTATCCACCATACCTGTTTTGTATCCACCTTTGCCACTTCCTCCAGGTTTTAAAATATTTGACTTATTAAACCTAGAGCTATGTCCTCTGGGTTTGAAAGCTTTGTTCTTCTTGAATCTTAGATTGGAGAACTTTCTTGCCATGTAGGTCATTGTTTTATTTTCCATGTTTTCCAGTTCCTCTAAAGTGTAGAACTCATCTTCTTCACCATCCTTGAGTTCAAGAGTTACACTTTTATCTTCATCTGTGACCTCTTCAATCTTGATGTGTTGCTTATGTTGAGACTCCTAGAGCTGCAGCATATTTAGATCTTGAGCTACTAGAGCATTTGAGGTGTTGGCCATCTATCCTCTTTGACCAGACTGAATATCTCTCTTTTGTAACAACTTTAGCTCATATTTTTTAAGTATTATATATAAAGTTTTAAAAGAAACTTTTGATAAATCCCTTCCTTCTCTTATGGTATTAACCTTATGCTCTAGATGGTTAGGAAGTGTCAACATGAATGTCATGTTACTTCCTTCTTGTGATAAAACTTTCCATACAGCTGCAGGTCATTTATCAACCTCTTGAACCTCTCAAACATCTCAATCAACCATTCACTTGGTTTGGCCATGAATGCCTCATACTGAGACACCAATATCTGTCTTTGATTGTCCTTCACTTCTTCAGTTCCTTCTCAGAGTATCTCAATGGTTTCCCATATTTTCTTGGCACTGGTGCAGTTGACAATGTTGTTGTACATGACATTATCAAGTGCTTCAATAATGATAAATTGCAAGCAGTCATCCAGAGATAATTTTTCTCTTTCAGTGTCATTGTACTCTGAAACATTTTTAGGAACCCAGTTGGTTGGTACTGTTTCACCATCTACTATAGTTTCAGGTACATATATTTGAGGAATGAAAGGACCATTTTCCAGAAGTCTAGGGTAAAGTGGGTTGGCTGTCTTTATGAACAACATCATTTTTCTCTTCCAAAGGTTATAGTGTTTTTTGTCAAAAGTGGGTATTTTTATGATGCTTACTTTCTGTGAAATCATATTTTAGGTTATGTATATCTAACATGCTGCTTTCATACCAGTTGTTAAACAGTATGAGTGTTGCAGAAGGGGGGATTGAATGCAACTTGATAATTCATCACTAATCTTGCTAACAACAAACAAGAAGTAATAATATCAAGTAAGAAATGCAGACAACAGTAAGCAATTGAAGACAAGTGTTTAACTTCAAAAATTAATTTTATTAATTTTTGTTTTCTACAACTGACTGGAAAATAATTCTAGCTTCGATAGATACAATAACAAAGTGTTTGCTAATGTTTCTACGCTTGAGAAAATTTAAGCTAAGTTGTAGTTGGAGAAAGTGTTTGTGAGATATGTGTATTTATACTGAAACATATATCCCACTTACAAGTGTACTTTTTCTTGTTCCTAGAAAAAAGCTTGAAATAGAAACTTCACTTTTTCTGTTCAAATTTGTCTTCATTCCATTTGTAGATAAAGCTGTTACTGTTGGGTTCCGATGCATAAAACGCAGCGGATTAAACGTAAATATAACAAAAATTCGGAACCCTAAACACAGGATCATGTATAAGCCTAGACTGATTATTGTGAAACGGAATCATACCTTTGTCTGGTCTTGGTTTACACGAACTCAACGGAGATCCTAGCTTTCACGACTTGTGTCTTCCTCTCGAAAACACCTCTATGGTATCCACACGAACACTTTCAAGAACGTCCCATGTAACGCCCCCAAATCCGGGGTCTGGGATTTGAGTCGTCACGTCATCATCCAATCCTTTAAAACCTGCAATACTCAACACTTCACCAAAATCACATCATAGACCCCTCTCTCTCACACATACAAGTTATAGCCTTAGAAACGATATACAACAAGTACCATTAGTTATTACAAACCAAATGTACTTAACCAGGATCTCACGCTATCAATGATAACCTCTACCTGAAGTGACATTGATAACTAGATCAAAACTGAAACCTATTAACTTACTTCTGCGGAATAGTTCTGAACTGAACCTTCTCAAAGGTGAATCTCCTACTTCCTTCCTCGAAGTATAGAGCCAATCCAATGCGTTATCGCTTTCTCTGAAAATTTATTATAAAGCAAGGGTGAGCGAAAGAATGCTCAGCAAATTATTCACCCAATTATATAGGTGATTCTCATCCAAGAACATGATAATCACTACTATCTCAATAGTATATCATAAGGTTACCGGTATAGGGTAAGCATAACAAAGTATCTCTCGACGATACATATTGTCGGAGTTTTCTCTTAAAATCATTTATCCTCAACATGGAGTTTAGAAGAATATAATCCGAACAATTTAGTTCATTATATAAAATAAGACACTATCGAATATAGTGTTACCACTCTTTCATACTCCCTCTGAAGCTTTTGAAATAAAACACAATGAACTTATTATGTTCACCGTTTTGAGATAATCTTATCAATAACTTAGCAAAATAGTATCAACTATGGCTTTGCTAGATTCCCATAAATACAATAAGTACCCAATTCAAGATACCGCAATAATAGTTGCTTCTCATCATAAGCAAGTCAAACCCCTTTAACCATACCCATTGTAAGGTTTAAAATCTAGTAAAACATTTTAAAGATTTATAATTTAATTGGTATATATCATATATCCACTTAAATCTTTAAAATAAACCTCTTGTCAAAACCTCTTAGATAATTCCAGCATACTATGGCTGTTCGGCGTACATCATGTACCCGCTTAAGTTTTCAAAATAACTTCTCATCAAAACCTCTAGACTGACCTGTTGTGTTGTGATATATATAAAGAAGGTAAGCGTGAGCAATATAGCTCCGCAAGAACATATATACTTCTGAAAACATGCTGTAAATCTGTAAGCTTTCTCCTTTATCAAATATATTCTGAAAACATGTTGTAGGTTATTTGTAGAAGCATTATATACAGATAACCGAAGTTTAAAGTAACTTTCATCGATATATGATGAACAAGATAAACCTTTTAAAACATTTCTTCGCTAACCACACCTTCGGTAACCAAGCCCTTAGCGGCTTTCGTTACGGTGCGTAGCACATTTCCAATCTGGAAGAAGGGACTGTATTTGGAGCATCAACACGCCCGCTACCACACATCCACGATGATCAGTCGTAGCACGTGGCAGCCTTCATGAGCAACCTTACGGAAGCCTTCAGTTTCTCTACATGTAGAAGGAGGAGCCCCGGTACTCGTACCGTTAATGGGTAGTCACCCTTGACCGCATATGGGTCAATTGCTGGACCGTGCGTCACTCGGCCTCTTACGCTAACTCCAAGTCCGCTGAATCTATCTATACATCTGGAACTGGAATATTAATCCAAGCTCCCCAAGTATATCTGATACTTGTTAATAGATTCGTCTATCTAACCTGGAACTGGAAGTAATCCTAGTTCCCCAAGTATATCTGATACTTGTTAATAGACACTCATAGCTATGAGCATACATTGTCAGATTAAGTGACGTCGTCGTCTTACCACACAGGCAAGATGACCTTCATCATATAATCTCCTTTCTCAAGGACTGAATTCATTTTTGAAAACCATGACTCGGGAGTTCGTCGGAAACCTCTCTGCTTTTGATAAGTTGAAAAGCTCTCACTATTGTGGAAACTGGTTCCAAAACTTGACTGCTTTTGAGAAATAAATAGCTATTCATCTCCTATACCGAGTTCCCTATTTTTGATAAGTCTGAACGTATTTTATTCTTATTAAAAGAATAAATAAATATTTAAATTAAATATTAGGGAGCTCTCACTATTTGTAAATCATTTTCTGAAGGTCGGAAAGTATTTAAAATAATTATCGAAAGTTTCGAATAATTATTAAGGACCTAAAATCATTTGTAAATGAATTTTAAATAATTAATAAATGTTTAAATAATATTTATTAATTATAATTAATAAATAATCCTCGATAAATGAATATTTAAAATAATATTCATTAATTAAATAAATATTAAAATAATATTTATTATCCTTATTTAATTCTTTTATCGAAAGAATATCAAAATATAAATATCGAAGTATTTATATCGTCTTTTCAAAATAATCTGTCTCCGGCTTCTTCCGGATTACGACAGTACTTAACATAATCTTCCGACTCCCGGTCTACGTTCGAAAATACATAACTTGCTATACATTCATAGCCTTTTTCCTCTTACCGGCTTATATCTATAACTCTTATAGCATATAACCGAAACATTTGTGAAATATGTAACTTTACATAAAACAGTTCATACTATTCAACATACAGTTATATCACAACAACAACAGTCTTTCGACAAAACAATTGTACATTATGTACTAATTTTGAAAACTTGCATAAGCATAATTATACAAATGTTTTAATATGTAAAACATAGGGATAGAAAACTTGTCTGGAGTCCAAGATACATTCTCAGAGTCCCACTCGTTACAGATTTTCTATCAATAGATATCATAACCTCGATTAGTACTCTTTTCCATCAACTGCTTATATTACTAATAAGTATAATCACATAACGAGTCCAATTATGATAACTCAAATTGCACTCAGACCTTTTTAGTCATTCTCACTTTAGACACCAAACTTCTAGCATTTTTAGTAAATTGAGTTTAAATCCGATTAACTCAAATCTTTCTCTGGAGTCGTCCTTGACATCCCTAGTATCTTAGATAAAAGTTTCACATGCAAGTAGGCGTCCTAGCTACTTTGATGATAGCCTCAAAGTTGGTTATTAACATGGTTTCTAAGTTACGCGATACCTTTAGTAAATCGGTCATAACTTTTGACTCGTAACTCCAAATGACGCAAACTTAGCGCGCAAACGATCTAGAGAATACCTAGAATACAATCCATCAAGGTTTGCCCCTGGACAGAGGACTCATTTTCGAGTGTCCAAAACAGGGCAGTAGCTTCTCCAGTGAACAGTGTCACCGCACAACTTTGGTTTCAATATTTTTATAAAATCAAAATATTAACATCTGTGCATGAAATTTTACAGGGGACTTAATCACTGTCGAAAATATTTATCCTCCAAATTTCATGATTTTTAACAACTGGTAAGGGGTCCATTTATATTCACAAAGGGGGCACAAGACAGCAGTTTGGTTCCCTTGCGTCACTTTCACTAAAACGGACTTATCTCCTAAACCGTAAATCGTGTCGATATGATTTTTATACCAAAATAAACTACAAAGGAAGGCCTACACATACATGGGCAGTGGTTTTCAAAATCATCAATTTGACAGTTCGTAAATCTTGGTTAAAACAGGCCTATATGCAAACGGGCATTACGACGGCTACAATCGTAACGTTTTCCGGATTTAACTATGTTAATCCATTCAACATCACCGAAATCATCAACCCAACATTTTTACTAAATAATCAGTTTATATACTTCATAAACTTATCACCATCAACAATCCATAATATTCAACCAACCATATTCAATCATTTACACCCAAACTCCTTAAATCAACTTATACTTAAACATCACTTAAACTCAAGCTTATAACTTAAAGCAAAATGAAAGGGTGGATGATGTTTATACCTTCCTTGAGTCCTTAACATACTAACAAGAGCTTGTAAGCCTTGATCTATGCTTAACATCCTTCAACTTGCAAGAGAACATCAAGAAGCAAGTTAGTAATTTTCGGAGTTACTATTCAGCCTCAACTTCCACAATTTATTTACCCAATCAAAACATCTCCAAAAATTATGAAATTAAATACGTACCTTCTACCTATAGTGAAGAAGCTATGGTTAAAATTTGGTGATTTTTGGATGAGTAGAACTGAAGTTATAAAATCATCTTTGCACCTTGCTCAAGCTGGGCAGAAAATGGAGAAGAATGGGAGAGAGCTTTTCTACTTTACTTGTTTTTGTTTTCTAGCTTTTTGAAAAGGTGTTGGCTGATTTTGTGGTGACTTGTGATGTAAAGTATGGCATGGTTACTAATGTCAAAGAAGTATGTTTGCTTGTGTCCTTGTTCCACCATTTAAGGAACCATGTTTCCTTAACTTGGCTAGTTGCTTGATCACTTGGTTTGGTTTGTTTCTAACCAATTCGGTTGCATGGTTATTGCATGGGACTTGTCTTTAGTCACTTATCATCCAACACTTAATCATTAATCCTCCACGTAAGTTCGATTAATTTCTGAAAGCATTTCTTCGTAGGAATTCCGTAGTGTAAATCCTTAATATTCCAAATACTCTAATTCTATTATAACCATGGACTTTCTAAATTATAATCCTCCTGGTCACAAATTAATTCGCTTATTCCTCGATATCTCATAAATTACGAAACAAATCGTAAAACGAAAATCTTCAGATTCTGACGTCTTTTGCATTCACTCATTTTCTTCACACAACAATAACACTTCTTCGGTTTTCCAATATTCCACCACTTACCTAGCGTGGGCTAAAAAGTTTTTCATAATCCGTAGAATCACTATTCATCAAGGTCGTTTATAAATAAATAAATAAATAAAAATCGTCCAAAAATCCGGGTTATTACATCCCAAGATCTTGATTACGGAATGGATTGTACTAGCTCCTTTGATGATTTCGAATTTGTTTCTTCCTTGCTGTGCTTGCTGCTGCCTCTAGGGATTTTGTTTCTCAAAAAACGTAATCCCTCTTAACCCTATCATTATCTATTTAAAATGCTGGTTAAGAGGCCCAATCAGCAACACCTAACCCATGTAGGTTTAGAATAAATAATAAAACCGAATTTCTATTATTTAATTAATAACTAAGTCATACTTAATTATTAAGGACAGAATTCAAATTCGAATTTTATTATTTCAATTAATTAAGTCTCACTTAATTAATATAATAAAATTCAAATAATCATCAATTAATTTAAATCTATAATTTAAATTAACTATTCCTTTAAGTGCTCTATGTGTGTGACCCTATAGGCTATTATTTAATTAGCAATAATTTTATTCTCCAATAAAATTATAAACAATGAACGGTATCTAGTAATACATCATTGCTACTCAATTAAATAATAATTAAATCGTGATTCGATAAAACCTTTCATGATTAATGTTTCCTTGTAATATAATCCCTTTAACCATATATATTATAGATTAAATTCGAGGCATGTATTTAGTCATCCTCTACAAAATTTAATCCGGGTTAACTTGATCTATGAGTAGACTATGAAAACAAATCATTATTTGAGCACGACCATGCATTTTATAGTCTCACTCAATCAAGAGGCCAATAATATCTCTCCTAATTATAGGAGGGTTAAATCTTTTATCTATCATTCATATTTCTCATACGACTCATGATATACCCGATGTCCACTTTTATCATTACCCAGTCAAAGGTAACTTTTAATGTAGTCAAAGTATATTAATCCTCGTATAGAAATATAATGATCTCAAGTCAGAGGATCATTACACCATTATCACTGTGAGTCTTTCTTATGACTTTATTAAACATGAAGAATCTCACTGTGGGTCTGTCCAGTACCATGTACTCCTGCATGTACCTATGTGTTGACTTTAGTATCCCCATACTTATAACCAATGAGATGTGGTTATCTGTCAAACAACATACTAGTATATTTATGTATTATTATTGTCCAATAATAATAATACTCGACTAGGGACATTTAAGAATATGATATATTATATAATCTCAAGTTCAAGTCATGTACTAAACTATACAATGTGTATCATGATTCTAAAGACATTTATTATGCTAACAAATATATCGCAGTAATTAAAGTCATAATAAATACGTTTATTGAATAATCAATTGACATAAAGGTTTATCAAAATAAACATTGTATTGCCTCTAGGGCACCTACACCAACAATCTCCCACTTGCACTAGAGCCAATCACCCATGTATCTAATACCCATGGAACTAGTGTGACCGTCGTGCTTCTTCTGCGACAAGCCTTTGGTCAGTGGGTCTGCAATGTTATCATTTGTGTGCACTTTACATATGTGTATGTCACCCCTTTAATTAATCTCTCGAATGAGGTGATATCTCCTGAGTATGTGTTTGGTTCGGGAGTGAGCTCTAGGTTCTTTAGCCTGTGCAATGGCTCCATTATTATCGCAGTATAGATCAATGGGATCTGCGATCGATGGAACCACTCCCAAATCAGTAATGAATTTTCGAATCCAAACAGCTTCCTTAGCCGCTTCACAAGCTGCAATGTACTCAGCCTCCATTGTAGAATCAGCTACTGTTTCTTGCTTTGAAATCTTCCAACTTACAGCACCTCCGTTTAGACAAAACACAAAACCAGACTGTGATACAGTATCATCCCTGTCTGTTTGGAAACTTGCATCGGTGTAACCTTTTACAACCAGTTTTTCTTCTCCTCCATACACCAAGAATGAATCTTTAGTCCTTTTCAAGTACTTTAGAATATTCTTGACAGCCGTCCAGTGAACTTCACCTGGATTAGATTGGTATCTGCTCGTCATGCTTAAAGCATACGAAACATCTGGGCGAGTACATACCATCGCATACATGATGGATCCAATTGCTGAGGCATATGAAACCTTACTCATGCGGTCCTTGTCATCCAATGATTTCGGACACTGATCTTTAGAGATCGTTATCCCTTGAGACACGGGGACATATCCCCTTTTTGCATTTTGCATACCAAAACGATGCAAAACCTTATCGATGTATGTACTCTGACTTAGACCGATCATCCTTCTAGATCTATCCCTATAGATCCTCATTCCTAGAATGTAGGATGCTTCTCCTAAGTCTTTCATAGAGAAGTTGCTCCCTAACCAAATCTTAACAGCCTTGAGAGAAGGTATGTCATTCCCCATTAGTAGTATGTCATCAACATATAGTACTATGAATGCCACATGGCTCCCACTAACCTTCTTGTAAACACAAGGTTCATCTTCGTTTTGAACAAAGCCATACTCTTTGACTGTTTCATCAAAACGGATATTCCATCTCCTAGAGGCTTGCTTCAATCCATAAATGGATCGACGTAATTTACATACCTTGTTAACATTCCTTGGATCGACAAAACCTTCAGGTTGTGTCATGTACACATCCACATCCTCTTCAAGGATCCCGTTAAGGAAGGCTGTTTTGACATCCATTTGCCAGATTTCATAATCATGGAATGCTGTAATAGCAAGCAAAATCCTTATGGACTTGACCATAGCCACTGGTGAGAAAGTCTCATCATAGTCAATACCATGAATTTGTCTGAAACCTTTTGCAACCAGCCTTGCTTTATAGGTCTGAACATTTCCATCCATGTCAGTTTTCTTCTTGAAAACCCATTTGCACCTTATGGGTTTTACCCCTTCAGGTGGATCAACCAAAGTCCATACTCGGTTTTCGTACATGGAATCCATCTCGGATTTCATGGCTTCTAGCCATCTCTTATAGTCTGGACTGTTCATAACATCTTGGTATGTGAGAGGCTCATCTTCGTCTATGAGCATCAAATCACTCTGTGTTCTATATCTCTCTGGCTCATGGCGAATTCTACCAGTTCTACGAACAACCTGTGTTTGTTGAGCATTATCATTATCCTGCTCTTGTTCCACTTCAGGTTCAATACTATTTTGTGGTTCTCGATCTTCATCGAGGTCTATAGTTCTCCCACTGTTTCTTTTGGAAACAAAATCTCTTTCCATGAAAACAACATCTCGAGCAATGAACACTTTCTGCTCAGAAGGACTATAGAAATAGTACGCCTTTGTTTCCCTAGGGTATCCCACAAAATTGCACTCTTCAGATTTAGGTCCAAGCTTGTCAGATACTTGACGCTTCACAAACGCCTTGCATCCCCAAACTTTCATAAAGCTCATGCCTGACCGTTTCTTCTCCCATATCTCATATGGAGTCTTTTGAACCTTCTTAGTAGGAACACGGTTAAGTGTGAAAGCCGTTGTTTCTAGAGCATAACCCCAGAAACTAATTGGAAGATCTGCATGACTCATCATCGATCGCACCATGTCCAACAAGGTGTGATTTCTCCTTTCTGAAACTCCATTCCATTGAGGTGTATCTAGCGGAGTGAGTTGTGATACAATACCACACTCCTTTAAATAATCTTTAAATTTTGTGCTCAAGTATTCTCCTCCACGATCAGATCGTAAGATTTTAATACTTGCACCTCCGCCAATTTGCTTCTCTACTTCAGCCTTGTATTCTTTAAACTTTTCAAAAGAATCGGATTTATTCTTCATAAGATATACATATCCATATCTACTGAAATCATCAGTAAATGTTATGAAGTAGTAGTAACCTCCTCTAGCCATCACACGCATTGGGCCACATACATCACTATGTATTAGCTCTAGACGTTCGGTGGCCCTTTGACCCTTACCAGTGAAAGGGGCTTTAGTCATTTTACCAAGCAAACAAGATTCGCATTCTTGGTATGATTCAAAATCAAACTTATCGAAGTATCCATCCTTATGTAATTTGGATATGCGTTTCTCATTTATATGGCCTAGACGACAATGCCAGAGGTATGTTTGATTTGAGTCATTAACTTTAAGTCGTTTGTTTTCTATATTATAGACAGGATTATCTAAGTCAAGAATATATAAACCATTAAACAAACGCGCAACACCATAGGTTAAATCATTCAAAGCAAAAGAGCAACAATTGTTCTTTATCGTAAATGAAAAACCTTTCTTGTCCAAACAAGAAACAGAAATAATGTTTCTGCGAATCGCAGGCACTTAAAAACAATTCTCCAGTTCTAAAACTAGCCCTGAGGGCAAAGATAAATAATAGGTTCCTACAGCTAAAACATCAACTCTTGCTCTATTGCCAACTCGTAGGTCCACTTCTCCTTTAGCCAATGTCCTACTTCTCTGCATTTCCTGCACATTTATACAAATGTGAGTAGCACATCCAGTATCCAATACCCAAGATGTAGAAATAGACAGATTGACTTCTATAACATATATACCTGAAGTAGAAGCTTGCTCAGCCCTCTTCTTCTTCTTCAGATCCTCCAAGTAAACTGAACAGTTTCTCTTCCAGTGACCAATTTTCTTACAGTAGTGACATTCACCCTTAGCGACCCCACCTTTAGGCTTTAAAGCCTGTTTGGGACCTGACTTTGGCTTGGGTGTAGAATCAGAACCTGTCTTCTTCTTACCCTTCCACTTGCCTTTCCCTTTGGCCTTACCATTATTGTCCACCATCAGTATGGGAGCAGGTTCAGCCGTCTTCATGTTGGTCTCATATGTTCTCAACATAGCCAACAATTCAGTAGGTGTTTTGTCAAATTCATTCATATTGTAGTTTATGATAAACTGGGTGAATTTGTTGTTCAAAGAATTCATGATTAGGTCAATACCAATTTCCTGAATAATCGGGAAACCCAAAGTTTCAAGGTACTCAATGTAACCAATCATCTTCAGAACATGTGGGCCAACTGGTTCACTTGCCCCTTGTTTGCAATTAAAGAGTGACTTACTCGTGTTGAACCTTTCTTGACGAGTTTGGCTTGCAAACATGCTTTGCAAGTGCTCATTGATAGTATATGCATCCATATGCACATGTTGTCTTTGAAGCTCAGCACTCATAGTTGCCAACATAAGACATGCAACATCAGTTGCATCATTCTCATCCTTTGTGTGGGCCGCTCGTTCCTCAACAGTAGCGCCCTCGGGAAGGGGACCTGCCGGAGGAATATCAATGACATGAAGCTTGCGCTCCTGTCTGAGGACAATCCTCAAATTCATCTGCCAGTCTAGAAAGTTGTTTCCTCCTGTCAGCTTATCCTTCTCAAGGACTGATCGTACGGATAGTGTGTTTGTGTTGTTTGCCATTACTTGGTATCTACAATGATAAAAGCGCAAAATAAACATTAGATTATCTGAGTTATTTATTATGTTCAAATGATTATGATACATTCATAATATATCTCCCACAATTTTTATCAAATCAATAGCCCTTACTATTAATTTGGAAAGTATATCCCATAATTCTTTCTAGTGAGCCAAGATCCATATTTCGTCATGTCTTAAGTCAACCACTGGAAGTGCTTAAGAATGATTATTTAGGTAGACAACATTTGTCAATTATATCATATATAAGTCTTGGATAGTTTGGTGAGCAACGATTGATCTTATCTATCTAATAGATTTTTAACCAAACTCTATTCGTCTAAGTTCATAATGGTTGAATATAACCGTTTATTTTCACCTTATTATGACGACTCAGTTAAGTTAGACCCAATGATACAACGGCCGAATATAACCGTTTATATTCGTCGCATCTCACCATGATAGATATGAGTCCCCTGCCACTGACAGTCTTTCCCCTAATCGATCTAGGATTCTATGAGTGTTCATTCATTGGAAAGCATCTAATTAAAACTTAATATTTTGTTAAGGGGTTTAGAAAATTTACGATGATCATGATCACATCATGAAGAGATCCTCAATTTTTTCTTGAACCAAATATTTCAAATTGACATCTTAAATTGTTCATTTCCCAGGTAGACGGAGGATACCAGTGGTCACACTTAAAACCCATCAGCCTTACGAATACGCATATCCGCTTTTGACAGAAAATCCTAGTTTTAGATATCAAAAATTCATATTTAATTCCGTGTTTTAAAATCCATATTTCATAAACACAAGAATCTCATGATCGTTCGTTTGTTAATTTTAAAGTCTTAAATCGTTAAAGATTTTATCTTGTTTAGCATGGCAAGCATGGCATGGGTGACGTATCTAATACATGCATACATCATTAATCTAATTAAAGCATGCATCTTCTACTCTACACATACATTCATACACCAATATGTAAAGTGCAGTATGTAAATGTGCTTGGTTATGGCCCATTTCCTATGTGATCCTTTCGAGCTAATGAAAGGATCAAAGTCAATCTATGGTGGTAAAATATAAATACAATTACATGTCTTCATTCTTCTTGTATCCATGGGTTCTTGCTCCTCTTTTTTGGATCATCCTTCAATCTTCAAGTACATTACATGGAATAATTGAATACAACCTATACTAATGTAATTACATAAGAAAACTCGAGTTACATTCGAGGTTAAACAATTACAAGAATGAAGAAAACGACATGCAAGTCGTATTTATAAAACCAAAACCAAAAACCATTAATCTAGGGGTCCAAAGGCCATAACCAGCACCATGCTTAAGTACACAATAAAAATAATGCGGGGGTCCGGGGGCGGCAGCCCCTGGGCGGGGGTCCGGGGGCGGCAGCCCCTTGGCGGGGTCCGGGGCGGCAGCCCCCGGCTGGGGTCGAGCTGACCTGTCAGCTCGAAATCAGAAAATTTTTTATCCCTCAATCAAGAGGCCATTATTTGAGCACGGCCATGCATTTTATAGTCTCACTCAATCAAGAGGCCAATAATATCTCTCCTAATTATAGGAGGGTTAAATCCTTTATCTATCATTCATATTTCTCATATGACTCATGATATACCCGATGTCCACTTTTATCATTACCCGGTCAAAGGTAACTTTTAATGTAGTCAAAGTATATTAATCCTCGTATAGAAATATAATGATCTCAAGTCAGAGGATCATTACACCATTATCATTGTGAGTCTTTCTTATGACTTTATTAAACATGAAGAATCTCACTGTGGGTCTGTCCAGTACCATGTACTCCTGCATGTACCTATGTGTTGACTTTAGTATCCCCATACTTATAACCAATGAGATGCGGTTATCTGTCAAACAACATACTAGTCTATTTATGTATTATTATTGTCCTATAATAATAATACTCGACTAGGGACATTTAAGAATATGATATATTATATAATCTCAAGTTCAAGTCATGTACTAAACTATACAATGTGTATCATGATTCTAAGGACATTTATTATGCTAACAAATATATCGCAGTAATTAAAGTCATAATAAATACGTTTATTGAATAATCAATTGACATAAAAGTTTATCAAAATAAACATTGTATTGCCTCTAGGGCACCTACACCAACAGTTACGAGATGTCAAGACATCCTTGACTCCTTAAGCATGCTTCATCTTTTTGCTTTACTTCTCACAAGTTGCAGTAGTAGGCTTGACAGACTAGATTGTAATGTCAAAATCAATCCTTAAATTTTCACTACCTAGTCTGCTACCTAAAACAGACTGTCAGCTTCACTAAAAGGTTACTGTCAACCTTTAGCTTCTCTTTGGTGACAGTATTTTTGACTCCGCATACTTTACTGTCAAACTTGATAGTCTTTTAAAATATGTTGTCTTCCAAAGCTGCTATCAACTATTCCCGCCAATGTTGTTGTCAACTATCCCTGCCAAAGTTGTTGTCTGTAAAACTTGTTGTCTTCGAATCTTCATTCTCTGCCAAGTTTACTGTAAAAAAAATAGTTGTTGTCAGTAATACTTTTTGTCTTCGAATCTTCATTCTCCGCCAAGTTTATTATCAATAGAATAGTTGTTATCGTCTGTTCCAAATGTGTTCTCACTTGAATATGATGTCGTAGGCTTCAGTTGCAGAATGTTACTATCAATGTCTTGATCCATGCTGTGCATGAACACTTTGTGAACTTCTACTCTATAGATCATGTTATTATTTTTTTAAATGACAGTAACTATTGAGACTTACTGTCACCTACTTGGCTTTTAAACATACTTTTCCAAGTGATAACTAAATATATTGTCAATATACATATGACAATACATTTTACTTAGTCAATTTCTAATTAATCTAAATATCTTATAGTTGATTACAATTTTAACACAACAATCCCTAATAGAAGTAAAAAGAAGGTTTCATTTGGCCTAGACACACAAGAACCTGCTTTTTAAAGTGAAGTAGCAGTCTCTGTCAGGCCAAGCACACAAGAACCTATTGATTAAAGTTCAATAGAGCCTCATTTCCAGCAGATGAAGCCAATCTAGATCAAGGGTACATACCACAAGAACCTTCAGCTCAGAGGGTTGAAGAAGTTGTTAATGCCCCAGCCACACAAGAACCATTCAATCAAAGTTTGGATGCAGGGTACATAAACTCTGATAGCAGATCCTATTGTTGTTGATGCTGAATGCCACACTCTGGCAGAGTCAAGCCCACAAGAACCTTAACCTCAAAGTGGTGAAGCAGCTACTGAACAGACTCTGGTCACACAAAAACCAATCACCAACTTTGTGATTCCAGACCAAAATATGGAGATGAAGCTAAACTCTGAATCACATGCTGCAACTGCTGAGAAATTTAGCTCTGCTGTAATTCATTTGGAACTATCAGATGCAATACTGGTTTAAACATTATTTACAAAGCCAATGGATACTCCATCAGACTCTACAAATTTTTAAGGTATAAATTCTGACTTCTCTTCAGAATTTACATACTCTAATAGCATAAGTATAGAATTTATATTCCCATCTTTTACTACTGGAATGATCATGGATAGTCCTGAAAGGGAACCCTCTATTCATGTAACCACATATTTTCTTTCTCAGCCACCTCTTATTTCTGTAGGTCATTGTGATTTGAGCCTTTTTTGTGAGACTAAGGTAAAATGTATGAAAAACAGAATTGAAAATGAGAAGCAGATACTGGTTCTGGCAAAATGAGAGTTAGATATGAGACAGAAGTTAGTTATTTCTAGTGAACAAACTCTGACTCTCAAAAGTCACGAGATGTGTGATGTGAGAAGTAAAGAGATTACTTTAAAAGAAAAGAGTTCCTTAGGGTGTTATGTTCCTTGTGCAGGTACTCAGAGTATAACTTCTACAGGCTCTGTTGCTCAACCTGTATCTCAAACTCTAAACTCCGAGGTATCAAACTATGATGATATTGCAGATGGTGAAAATGCAAACTCTAAGGATTTCACCCCTATCTTTGAGGATGAAGAAGTCACTGATATTTCCATTCCTTATAATTAGGGATACAACTTGAAAAGATGTCCTCTAGATGCTTTTGATGCTCTGGATAGATTGAAAATGGAGTATCCTGATTATTTTATTGTTGAAAAACTAAATAGAGAGATTGAACAAGCTCTTGATCAAGAAGGTGTCAGGATGAGTAGTGGCAAGGGTGATCCATCTAATGCAGATATTCTGAGTTCTACAAGACATTTCATCTGGGATATGTCTTGGAAGTTTTCTCAAGAGGATATTTCCTAGCCTCCTGTTCATGATTTAATGAAGAAAGCAGACTTTGAGATAAACTCTCCTGAACTGAAGGTCGTTCTCAAGTCTACAACTTTGTTGACTAAGGGTCTTCATAGTGAGGTTCATGATCTTTAACAAAATGTTGTTAAACAGAGTGCTACTGTTCTGGGTACTGTCTCTAAATATCACCAAGTAATGGAATCTAAAATTAGAGCTGTCTCCACTACGCAGGAAGCCTTGGAATCGAAAGTTGATAAAATTGTTACTGTTGTGACCTCTATGCAGACTATGTTGCATACAATTGCAGACATACTAACTATTTCTTCTGATGTTAGAAAGGAGGAGAAAGTATATAAGGACAAATGCAAAGTGGATTCTATTTTAAACTCTGATAAATCGGATGGTGATGGTGATTGAAGTGGTTTACCTGATACAAGTCAAGGGAGTCATAAAGGTGGAAAGAGTATACAAACTCAAATTCTGACTGATCAAACTCTGATTCCATTACGCTCTGGAAAATTTCAAGAAAATCAGCAAACTCTGACTGATATAGATCCTATTGCTCAATTAGAGAAATTCAAGAAAGATGAAGAGTTTGCAAGGTAGTTGACTGAACAATAAGAAACTAAGAAGGTTACAGAACTTGCTTTGAAATGACATGAAGAAGAAAATCCAGGTATGGATCCAGGTACTGTAGAACAGGAAATGAAAAGGATGATTACTGCTACTGACAATGCTCAAGTCCAATCAAAGAAGAAAGGAAGACAAGGCTCAAAGAAAACTCTAATTCAGAAAAAGTTGAGAGAACATGCTGCATCTACATTTGTCAAACCTCAACAAACATGTAAGACTGTTACAGGGTCCAATAGAGGGATAAGTGCAGATATTGTAAAGACTCAATCATATCAGTCATCTCAAACAGTTCAACAAAAAGTTTCATCAAAATCAAAGGCTCCACTCACTATACTTGGAACCACATTTCTTCCAGGAGGAACAAGTTTTGAAGATGAGGAAGAAGAACAACAGTCTCTGTGTAGAAAGAAGAATCTCGATCTCTTGTGGACAAAATCTGAAACTCTGACTCTCAATGTCAGACTTGGTAAGAACAAGGGCGGTATTGGTGATTCAAAAGCCAAAGTTTACAGAGGAGAAGCAAATATTTTCAGAGATCCTTATTATTTAAAGAACAAACCTAAAGCTTATTGTTGTTCATCTTGTAAAAGATATTTTTGATGGTGTTTTTCCAAAAGAAAAGTTGTTGTACTTTATAGAAGATGGAAGAGTAATGAAATTAGCTGAAGAAGATTTGACTCATAAATCATCAAAACAACTTGAGTATGTTCTTTATCTGTTAAATGATGAAAATGAGATCATAGCTGGGTGAAGACTTTAGAAGGAGTAATTGATGGAAAGAGGAAAAATGAGAGACTGATGATGTTAGACTTTAAGGAGTACAAACCTAAATATGTGCTTAAAGATGATACTGAAAGGCAAATGATCAAAGGGGATGCAAAGGTCAATATGTCGTTAAATATTCCAACACTAATGTTAAATCCTGATGGTCAAAGAACCTGTTGCATACCTTTCGATGAAAGACTGGAGAGGACACATATCTACAATATGAGGGCTGCATTATTTGAAATCGATGATTCTTCTGAGCAAATGAAAGAGTTAAATAGTAAGTTGCAAGAACTACTGAGAGCTACTGAAAAGAAACTGCTTGATGAATTTCTAACTGGATATTTTTCTTACAAAAGAATGTGAGAAGGTAGTCTAAATAAACTCTGATGCATTTTTTTTAGAAGTTTCTGACATCATAAGTTCAAATTTATATTTTACTGCATAAAGCATAAATTGGGGGAGATTGTTAGATATGAAGAACTTATGAGATCGGAGAATGCTAAGTCAGAGTTTACAGAAATTGATCAGAGTTTAGTTGATGTCATTAGAGATTAGAAGATGTTGTCAGACTTTGCTCAATCAGAGTTTACTAAATGATAGATTTTATGCTTATCAGAGTTTGATTGTTGAAAATTGACAAATCAGGAGGTGATTAGAGATAAAGAAGGAAGTGTTCGAGTATAACTCTATTGCCTTTCTGGAAGCTATCTTTTAGGAAGATAATGATGGAAATAATATTTCTGCATTTAATAATCATTATCTTTGCTGTAATTAGATGAGTAGTTGTGTACAATATAAACACCGGATTAGGTTTATATTGAAACAATCGTTCAAGCTATTATCTTTCTCATATCCTAGCAGCTCTTAAGAACTTTATTTTTTTTGAGAGAGTTTTGTATTAAGTTTATCAAATTTAATACAAAATAGTATTTCTTTTACATAATTATGTTTTACATACTTGTGTTCATAATCGATTATTTGTTACCATTATATTCAACCCTCCTTCTATAATAGTTCATTATCTAGGTAACAACAAATATAAAATATCTGATTTATGACCTGTTTATATATTAGCAATTTTCACAACATTAGTAGAGTTATTAAATCAAATAAGATTTAAATCAAGTTCAAGCAAATGTTCATGATACACCTAATCATCTAGAATAACTTATCTAATTCTAGATATTCATTTTACTGTATTAAAAATCATGTATGAAATATATTAACTTTAACTCATAAGTCCTTGCATGCAATATCTCATTCTTAGCAATCAATTAAACATTTAATTCCTAAGATGCTAACATGCTGACATGAATATAATAGATTTCAAAACATAATAATCATAAAGTTCTGAATTAGATAAAAGTATACTAGTTAGAATGTGAAATGTGAAGTGCTTAGTGATTCATCTCTAGTGTTGGTAATTGATGCTAGATATTCATGTAGTTCATCACTATCACTGATAGAATCAAATTTGCATTTAACTTCACCAACAAATATTTTCCCTTGCTATAACCTTACTAATGCTTGACATTCCTGATTTTAACCCAACACAGTTTCTGTCATCATTTGTTTGTTCAGGCTTCTTGAATAGTGCAACACAACTCTAACCTTGTCTTGCTTCTTTTCACCTCATATATTACTTCAGTTATGACCTCTAACGATTCTTAAATTCGTTCTGTACTAGTACAGTCGTACAAAAAGTAGAATGATCAGTAGAGTTAGAGAAAAATTCTACTGAAAAATTGATGTGTAATCATCAAAAAGGGTGATATTGTAAACCCTGATTTTGATGATAATACAGTAACAACAAGTTGTTATCCTATTATAGCTGAACATGTACTATTTATTTGATAATAACCTGCCATATTACTTGTGCTAACCATGTTTTATAGAAATTATAGGATAATAACATAACAACAAGATGTTATGATAACAGTAAGTTGTTATGGCAAAATAGGCTGCTGCTACAGAGTCCAGCAGAAATACACAAACAGTCCAGAATTCAAGGAATAGATATATAATTAGATTAGGACTTTTATTATGTGAGTATATATTTATATAATACGTTCATTATATATATATATATATATATATATATATATATATATATATATATTAAGCTTAATATATATTTACAAACGTATTCTTAATTTTAAAGAAAAAGTTGCATCTGATTTAAACTCTATCTTTTGATTAACTTCTTATCATTATCGTGCATCTTTATAGGAGTTGTTTTTAAACATTTTCTTTTTTCCTTATCTCTAATAATTTTGTATTAGTTTGAATTAATATTATTCTTCAACGTATATCTTATCTATTATTCAAACTAGCCGTTGATATATCACGTATATATCATGGGCTTAGCTTTTCATACGACTACCAACAATACTACAACTCTACTTATGTTCTTGAAAAGCTTTAACATATTTTCTCTATAAGGCAAAGAGTTACCTGGGCTGAGCTTGATATATATTGTATTCATACTATATAGAGATTATACATTTTGAGTTGTAATCAATTCTTCTACATTGTATTGTTCGAATTATATTTGAGAATCGCTAAAGTGACAAGGGGGTTCTAGGAGTTAGAACAAGGGAGCTACCTGGTTTAGTCGTGTTATTTCTACAAGGCAAAGAGTTCAAGAAGCAAGGTATTTGAAAGGCAGAGTGTTTAAACTTGTAACACTTTAACTTATGTAACTCAACTAAAGAAAAGATACTTAACCAGAAGACAATCAAGAATAAGAAGTCACAAAGAAATCAATACAAAATGAAGACAAGGTAATTGATACAATTCAACATGTTAATTATGATCAATCAAAGAGGAAATTATTGGAAGAAGTTCAAGTCGAAGTTGTTCATGCCTCAGTGATTTGTAACTTAAAGAATCAAGATCATAACTATCAGTATCAATAAGGCTAATTGATTTCAAGTGAAGAAGCAGGAAATCAACTTTTGGAAAGCCACATTACTAATTGAATATGGTAATCTATTCAGAAACAAAAACCCTATCAAGACTAGTCACTTATGAACCAGACCATTGCATCAAGTGTCAGGACATTGATAACAAGTTTATGTCAGTAGTAGAGATCCATGTTCAAGAGCTTGTTGAAGAATATAGAAGACAAGAAGAAATCACAAGTTCAAGATGTTGCATTGAAGTTTCAAGTTGAAGCCCAAAATTTCTCTAAGTACTTATTAGGGAACCTATATAGAAATTCCTACCTAGAAATTCTAGATAAGTTTCTACTTAGAGCCAAGTAGAAATTCTGGAGGTGGAAATATTTTCTAAGTACACAAGGAAGGAAGCTATCTCGAAATTCCTATGTAGAAGTTCTACTTAAATTTCGAGATAGAACCTATGTAGAAATTCCTATGTAGAAGTTCTACTTAAATTTCGAGATAGAGCCTAAGTAGAAATTCCTATGTAGAAGTTCTACTTAAATTTTGAGATAGAGCTTAAGTAGAAATTTCCATGTAGAAGTTCTACATAGAGGACAGTTTTAACATGACACATGGCATCATCTGGGTGACCGATTTCCAAGCTTTCAAGGAAAGATAAGATTTACGTGGACAATATTGGACCACTCATATTTTATCTTTTGAAGACTACAAGTCATAGATTACAAGTAGTATAAATAGAAGTACTTGTGTAATGTTTTAAAGAGAGAGCAATATTACGAGAAACACTTGTAAAAGAGAGGGAGAGCATTCACAGAGCTTAGTATCATTTACTACCCTCTTTACTTCTGTTGTACTATTGTAATGAATGTTGTAGTAACCCTTTCAAGTTATATATAAGACATATATTCCTTGAATCATTGTGTTCATTTATTACATAGTATTTATTGCTTCATAAAGTTTAAAAGTTGTATTCACCCCCCCCCCTCTACAATACATTTGGACCTAACAATTGGTATCAGAGCCATATGTTTGACATACAAAACATAGATCCTTGTGTTTGGTAGAGAATAGTGAGTTTTCATTTCCAGATCTACTTTTCAAGCTTTTCTTGAAAAGTGTGCTTTAATTCATTTATCAGTGAAAACTCAACCTAAAAATTATTTAAATACTCCAGGTGTGATTATTTAGCTTGGGTGGATTTTAGATCATTTTTGTGAATTATTCTGGGTACTTTGGTTTGTGGTGTTCTTTACGTATTCATCACTGTTCTTGATAAAAAAGACAAACCCAACAACTTTTGATTTCCTTTTCAAAAGAAAAAAAGTGAAAAAGGTGTTATTGGCTTTTGATTGGACAACATACTCACTGCACAAAAAAGAAATTACAGAAGACTCTGTACCTATCACGTGGGTGTTAGGTGAGTTAAGACACATAAGTCAAAAAGTGTGAAAAATAATATTGTTTAGTCAATATTAAAAGTGACCTGCAGCAAATTTTCTCTAAGGAAAAAAGTTCTACATAGAATTTCTACTTAGAAATTTCGACTTGAGTAGAGTTTCTACTTAGTGAAAATTTCGACTTGGACAAAATTTCTACTTAGTGAAATTTCGACTTAGGCAAAATTTCTACATAGTTTTTCTACATAGCCTAGTCTTGGGTACTTAGAAATTTTTGGTGACCAGGATTTGAACTTTGATTTATTCTGAGATAATTCGATTTTCTTTTAATTACTACTCAAGTAATAAGAAAAGTTTATTATCTCTACTATAAATCTACATTAAGATGGCACCTAAAAATCAATTCAAGATTCCAATGTTCAACCGAGATCACTATGAAGAATGGGTTTTGAGAATGAAACTCTACCATGAGTCCGTTAATCCTGAATATCTGGAAGTCCTTAACAAGGGTAAATTTGTTCCGATGGTTGTTGTTCCTGAGCATATGGAAGAAGATGTGATTGCACCACAACGGTCTGAGCCTAAAAAGGCAGTGGACTTTTCAGATGCTGATAAAGAGCAAATAGCTCTCGATACGTCCGTACGACAAACCTTGATGGAATCCCTAGATCATGAAATGTTCAATGTAGACAAAAGACTAACTACAGCTAAAAAGATTTGGGATAAAATAGAGGTCGTCATGGAAGGTACCGCTGAGGTCAGAAGCAACAAAACACTTATACTCAAGATGGAGTATGACACCTTCAGAATCAGGAAAGGTGAAAGCATAACAGATGTCTATCTAAGATTCAGTCAGTTAGTGTTAGATTTGAATCTGAGAGGTATAACTCTCCCCATGGTTGAAGTCAACACGAAATATCTAAGGAACCAGCCGAAGAGCATTGAGCATAGAGTCTACGCAGTAAGAGAAACCAGAGATTTGCATATAACTTCTCTGGAAGAATATTATGGAATTCTAAAGACCTATGAGTTGGAGACCCTTCAAGATCAGCATCAGGATTAGTTGCTGATGAGAAAGAGTCTAAAAAGGTAATAGTTGTAGAAAAACCTAGATCATCACCTACACCACATCAAGTTGATAATGATGATGAGTGCACTTCCAATAGTGATGATGACTACTTCACCCAAGAAGAGTTGGACAACATGGATGACAGTGTTGTGGCATACGTAGCAAGGAAGTTCAGGAATATAAGATTCAGAAAGAGTAACCGACCACAGAGAAAATCTTCATCTTTCTATCGGGTTACTAAGGGTGGTGGTAGCTCCTCAGGTTACAAAGGGAAATGCAAGAGTTCCAGTTACAAATCTCCTTTGGATTTTAAAATGAAGTTTAAATGCTATAACTGTGGTGAAACTGGACATTTTGCTACAGACTGCAAGAAGCCGAAATAGACCTATCCCAAAGAGACTTATGAAGCCCTCAAAAGCAAGTATGAAGCCCTGGTGAAGGAAAGACATGGAAAGAAAGCTTTAGTTATAACAGAAGGCAGAGCTTGGGATGATTCAGATGAGGAAGAAGTTACTCATGCAGCAAACTTTGCCCTCATGGCTGAGACATCAAGTGAACTAGAGGTACCAGTTCTAACCCTTAAAGAAGAAATGTCTATTGATGATTATAAGGTGCAGAACGGGGCTCTTAGCGAAGAGATCTATATGTTATGAAAAAGCCTAAATACTTCTCAAAAGGAACAGAAAACACTTGTTGCTAAATGTAGAATGCTTGAGGCAAAAGTGGAAGAGTTAGAGGCTACTTGCACTATAGATACTTCCCTAAGAGACTCTATTAAATCTTTGGAACACAAGCTCAACCTTAAATATGAAATAGAAGCATGTCTAAGGAATAAACTGGCTGAGTTAGAAACTAAATGAGAAGCTTATAAACTAGCTGCTAGTAAGGTGAATGTTGATAGCGACACATTAAAGAAGATAACTGGAATCGGTGTAGGACTTGACTATTCTAACTTATCTAAGAAATAAGGAAAAAGACCTGTAGACTCAAATTCCAATGAGATCAAAACTGAAATACCTTCAATTCTTAAATCAGCTGTCAAACCTATCTTTAAACACTTTGTTCCTCATGAAGAAGGAGAGACTGACTTGTTAGTTAGATATGAAATTGAAATGGAAGATTGCAAGAAAAAAAACCCTGTAACTCCTGCAAAATCAGTTAAAATCAAATCCCCTAGAGAAGAATCTAGACCATGATTAAGAGCTAAGGCTGTTAAACAACAGAGTAAAAAGGAAAAAGGCATAAAAGAGGTTAAGGCAGAACGTGTGAAAAAAAAGTGTTATCACTGTAGATCAACTAAACATCTTTCTTATGCATGCAAATCTAACATGAATATTCCTGTTGCACATGCCATGCCTGTACCACTCACAATGAATAACATGCATAAGAATCATGCACAATGTTGTCAACCTAATTGTATGCCATGCACTTTTAACGTCATGCAAACGTTTGTGAACTTGATGAATGCAACTAGTCAATCGTGTCTAAATTCTTCTACTAGTTCTAATGTCAAAAAGAAGCATGTAAGAGCTAAGACTGTCAGTCCTCCTAAAGTTAGGAGTGACAAGCCTTCTCCTAAGACTGACAAAACTGTCAAGTCTGAAAAAGGAAAAGACAGTCGAAAGCTCTAGTAATGTTAAAAAAGTGCATCTCCTGTTGTTAAATCTAATAATTCTCGATCTTATAGAAAAGCCGGACCCAATCAATCTTGGGTTCCGAAGAACGCCTAATCAATCTAACATTGCAGGGCATTAAACAAAATAGAAATAAAGTCATATGGGTGCTAGATAGTGGAGCATCAAGGCATATGACAGGAAACAAGTCCCTGCTTACAGAGTTGGTTATGAAGGTTGGCCCTTATGTCACCTTTGGAGATGACAGCATAGGTGTGACAAAGGGATATGGTAAATTGAAAACTGGTAATATCATCATTAAAGATATTTCCTATGTTGAGGGATTGAGACACATTCTGTTGAGTATCAGTCAATTTTGTGACAGGATACGAAATTGTCTTTCAATAAGAAAGGTGTATCAATCATTCACATTAAGGAAGGTTCATTGGCTTTGAGAGGAGTTCGAAAGGCAGATTTGTTTGTTGCTGATATGGATTCGGCAAACCAGAATGAAGTCACCTGTTTCTACAGCAAAGATTCAGATGATGAAAGCTAGTTATGGCATAAAAAGCTATCTCACTTAAACTTCAAAACGATGAATGCTCTCGCAAGGCGAGAATTGGTGAAAGATCTACCTCAAATGGAGTTTTCTCCTAAAGGACTCTGTGAAGCCTGTGAAATGGGAAAGTCAAAGTGAGCGTCGCATAAGAGTAAAGAAATTTCTAGTATCACTGAGCCTCTACAACTCCTACATATGGATTTATTTGGCCCAGTGAATGTCCTATCATTATCTAGGAAAAGATATGCATTGGTAATCGTGGATGACTTCTCCAAATACACATGGGTATTGTTTTTTATGACAAAAGACGAAGTACCTTTCAAAATCATTGATCACATCACTGAAATTGAGAATGTTTCAACACTCATGGTGAAGACGATTAGATCAGACAACGACACTGAATTTAAAAATGCAACACTGAATGATTTCTGTATTTCTAAGGGAATACGTCATCAGTACTCGGCCCCGAGAACTCCACAGCAGAATGGAGTAGTTGAAAGGAAGAACAGAACATTGGTTGAAGCAGTAAGAACTTTATTGTATGAATCAAAACTTCCTCTATACTTTTAGGCCGAAGTAGTGAGTGCAGTATGTTACACTCAGAACAAAACCCTGATTATAAAAGATAAAGAAAAGACACCATGTGAACTAATGAATAACAGAAGACCCACAATCAAATACTTTCATGTCTTTGGAGCTAAATGCTATGTACTTATAGACGATGAAAAACTAGGCAAGTTTGAAGCAAAAGCTCCTGAAGAGATATTTGTTGGGTATTCTACAGATACGGTGGCAGCTTATCATGTATTCTTAGTGAATGATCGAAAAATGATTGAAAGCTACAATGTCAGATTCGACGATACCAAACTCCCATCAATTTCTAAAGATACTAGTGAACCTGAGTCCCTAAAATTTCAAAATCTGGACTTGGATGAAGGTGAGGATGGACCTGAGTTGGTTGTTACTTTAAATATACCAAGTGTTCGTGAAGAAATACCTGAGTCTAATGGACAATCGAATTCTACGAGATCAGAAGAAACTTCTTCTGCATGTTCTGGCAACAACTCAGGGGGAGTAAATAGTAGCTCAAGGACAAGTGCTCAAGACTCAAGGAGAAATGACACTAGTTCTGTAGGAGCTGGCACTAACTCATGGGGAGTTAGTAGAAATAATACAAGTAGTCAACACAACAATTCGGAAAATCAAACTGAATCATCAAGACAATTACCAAGAGAATGGGTATGGAATAGAGACCATCCGCTTGAATTAATTATTAGTGATCCAGATGCTGGTGTGACTACTAGAAGAACTACAAGAGCTGACATGGCTAATATCTGCTTGTACTCTAGGTTCTTGTCCAAACTTGAACCTAAAGAAATAGAAGAAGCTCTTGGTGATGCTGATTGGGTGATTGCAATGCAAGAGGAGCTCAATCAGTTTGAAAGGCAGAAAGTTTAGAAGTTGGTACCCCGACCAAAGAACAGATCAGTAATTGGAACTAAGTGGGTATTCAGAAATAAACTGGATGAAGACGGACTTGTAACTAGAAACAAGGCTCGTTTGGTAGCGAAAGGTTACTCTCAACGAGAGGGAATCGATTATGATGAGACCTACGCTCCAGTTGCAAGACTTGAGGCAGTCAGGATGTTCTTGGCCTTTGCAGCACACAAGAACTTCAAGGTTTTTTAGATGGATGTGAAAAGTGTCTTCCTGAATGGAGAACTAAAAGAAGAAGTGTACCTGGAACAACCACCTGGCTTCATTGATCCAGAACTTGAAGATTTTGTGTATCTTCTCTTCAAAGCTGTCTATGGCCTCATGCAATCCCCAAGACGATGGTATGAAACCCTATCCTTGTTCTTAATTGAAAGTGGTTTTACTAGGGGAGTAATTGATAAAACATTGTTCTATAAAAACATAAAAGGTGATTTAATACGTGTTCAAGTCTATATGGGCGATATTATTTTTGGGTCATCTAATAAGCGCTTGTGTGAGAAATTTACCAAGTTAATGCAGGACAAGTATGAAATGAGCATGATGGGGGAGCTATCCTTCTTCCTTGGATTACAGATCAGTCAAAGAAAAGAAGGAATCTTTATTTGTCAGTCCAAGTACATCAAAGATTTACTCATGAAGTACAATCTAGAAGATGCATCAGCAGCTAAGACTCCCATGGCAACAGCCACGAAGCTTGATGAAGAAAAATCAGGTAAACCAGATGACATCACAAGCTATCGAGGTATGATTGGCTCACTTCTCTACTTAACTGCAAGTAGACCCGATATCATGTTCACAACTTGTTTGTGTGCAAGGTTCCAAACGGATCCTAGAGAGTCACATCTCATAGCCGTCAAATGAATCATTAGGTATCTCAAGGGCACACCAAATCTAGGGATTTGGTACCCAAGAGATACAGGTTTTAATCTAATAGGCTATTCAAATTCAGACTATGCAGGTTACAGGTTTGATAGGAAAAGCACATCTGGTGCTTTTCATTTCATAGGCAGAAGATTGGTGTCCTGGCAAAGTAAAAAGCAACATACAGTATCTACTTCTATGGCTGAAGCTGAGTACATTGCTGCTGGAAGCTGTGTAGCTCAAATACTGGGGATGAGGAACCAATTGAAAGATTATGGCATGGAACATAAGAAGATTCCAATCATGTGTGACAACACTAGTGTCATTGCCATGACCAACAATCCTGTAGATCACTCCAAAACCAAGCACATAGATATCAGGTATCACTTCATAAGAGAACACGTTGAGGAGGGGACTATGGAGTTACATTTTGTACCCACAATGCCACAAATTGTAGATATATTCACTAAACCTCTTGATGAAGTAACATTCAATAGGTTGGTTGGTGAATTGGGGATGCTTAACACAACTGAGTAAATCTTCCTATCTGTAAAATCCCAGTTTTGATCATGTACATATGTTTTTCTTTTTGTTTTTGTTATTTGCCTAGTTGAAAACATATGTAAATAATCTATAAAATTGCTCAAAATATCACTTCTGCATGCTATTTAATCATTATGGACTTAGAATTTAAAATGTTTAATTAATGATTATTATATGTTGTATGTTGTGTTATTTTTCATGAATTCATTTTGCATTGAGTGAAATTATTAGTAAAAACTTTGAATTTATGCTCATTTAATTGCAAGAACATAGGGGGAGTTTAAATAGTTTTTTTTATGTTTTTCATGTAATTTTTATACAATGAGAGGCCTTAGAATTGTTAAGGAATGTTTCTATTACTGGTTATGATTAAAAATCTTTGAATTAGTATTTATTTTAATTTGGCAAAATTTAATTATTGTTTTTCTTGAAAAATTGCCAAATTTTGCTAAGTATCTTCAAAATTTCGAGATAGGGACTATCTCGAAACTCATCTTGAAATTCGACTTGAATTTCGAATTTAAGCTTCCAGGAGTGAAGTTTTGAAAATTCTAAGTCTGGGAAGAATTTCGAGTTACAGTCTATCTCGAAACTCATCTCGATATTCTCCTTAAGGTTCGCGATCGAGTTGTGAAAATTTTGAGGAGTCTAAGTCTGGGAAATCTTTCGAGAGTGTCTATCTCGACATTCATCTCGAAATTTGACATAAATTTCGAGATAACTCCTATCTCAAAACTTATCTCGAATTTCGACTTAATGTTCGAGATAGAATTCCCTGGTGGTACTTAGAATTTGTTTTAGGGTTAAGGGAGTTTCAAGATGACTCCCATCTCGAAACTTATATCGAATTTCGACTTGAAGTTCGAGATGGGTTTTCCCTAGAGGTTTTATGTTGTTTATTTGTTTATGTGAATATATTTCGAGTTAGCCTCTATATCGAAACTCAAGTCGAATTTTGACATAAAGTTCGACATAGAGTTCGACTTAGATTCCCCTATGCATACTTAAATTTTTTTACTCATTTGCACAAGGGTATTTTTGTCCTTTCACTCTAATGCCTATATATATACATCTCTAACCCGATTTTACTTTCACTTTTACCTTTTTCTTTTAACCTAATTATTTACAGCAGCCCCCCCACTCTACCCTGCGATTTCATTATCACATCCCTGTTCTTAATTTTTGTGTCTAATCTCATACATATCACGAACTACTGCCCATTTTTTTCTTCATTCTCTGTCTGCATCATTTATATTGTGTGTTTTTGTGTCATAACTGTTCATCTTTGATTTGATATATATACACGCGCCTATACACACAATTTCATACATAACTGTGCAGTGGTTTGCCTATTGGTTGTGTTTGATTTCATATTGTTGATTTAAATTCCGTAGTTTAATTACCAGTTAGGCCTCTTTGTCTCATTTGTTAATTAAAAGGAATTTACTTGCATTTGTTTAATTTGCTTGCTTAGTTGTCTGTATTGTTTGTTTATTTTCCACAAAAATCCCATTAATTCAAGGCAATTTTTTCAAAAATGGCTCACCAATTTTCACTTGCCAAAAATAATTTTTATAATATTTCTACGGAAATTGGTGATCAACTCCCGCTTTTCAAGTTTTGGGTATGATATCTCAATTTGTACTCCAAAGCTAGTACTGCTTTTACTACAAAACCAACACTGGTCCATGATGCTTTGCAGCAATTATGGACTAGTGCGGTTACTTTTGAGAGTAAATCGACCCCCTATGGTTTTCGATTTACCTTGGCAGGTCAGCATTATGACGTTACCGAGGCCATTTTCAATCGAGTTCTTGGTTTCCCAGTCCGGGATTCTTATGACCCTAAACCTACAGCGGCCGAGCGCCTTCAGTTTTTTGAGGAAATTTGATGTTATCTTCTTACTAGAAAAATATCCACCTCCAGCATTCAAAAACAATTATTTCATATAGAATGGAATTACTTTTTCGAAGCTATTACTAGATGTTTTCATGCACGAGAAAGAGATTTTCATCAAATTCCGATTCCCATGCAAATTTTTGGTGTTTCCCTAGCCCGTGAACTCAACATTAATTATGGAAGGATCATTCTTTCTGAAATAGTGGCAACGATGGGATCACCTACTACCAGGGACATTATAATTACCGATGTTGTCTGCTGGTATCCTCGTTTCTTACAAATGCTTATTAATCATTTAGTATCGAATAATGCTTTATCTGTTAGGCAGGAATTTGTTAGGAGTCCCACCTCTGCATCTCTTGGTATGAGTACTAAGTCACTGACTACTATTCCTAACCAGGATAAACATCAGGGTAAACCTATGTCTATTCCTGAGAATATTCGAGTGTGGCTTGCTTATGATGCATGTGTTACTTCTCTTGCGGGGACTTCACAAATATCATCACATGCTCAGAATCCATCTGCTCATACTGACGTATTTCAAGGGATTCCTGACGAGCATCTTGATGAAGACCAAGCTGATGGCCAATCTCACAGTCAATTCTCAGTCGGGCAAAGGGAGCAACAACCGTCTCCTAGGTCAACACATGTTGATTCTGATCCCTTTGCTGGACAAGGTAATGAAGGAGGTACTTTCTTTGAACATGAACAACTCTCTGTTCATACCACTAATACTTCTTCTTCCTCTAATTCTGATTCCGTGGCCCAAGATTCTGTTAACTCGCAGGATCTATCCCTGGGTGATAACCAAATTTCTGAGTCTGGTTCACTAGCTTCTTCCCTTTCACCCCTGTTGACGGGAGCTAAAAGGCCAGCATCAGTAGAATTAGGTGAGGATTCTGATGAGAGTGACCCCGAAGTGCAGCCAGTAATAAGGAAGCGAGCCAAAATTTCCCAAGATACTACTTCAACAGCCCAGTCCAAACCTAACGTGTCTCTCACAACCACTCCACCTCACGTGAGTGGTTCTCCCATTGCATATACAACACCTAGGACTATTGGTGAGGATTTAGGGCATTCTGAAGAGCCTGTTGCTTTAGTTGGCCCAGAAGTTTCAACTGCTTCTAAAGTACCTTCACCGGTACGTACTGATGTTGCAGAGAGGATCGGTTCTCATGTTGTACATAACCACTCTGCATCCTCTCAGCTTGAGATTCCACCTCAGGACAAGACAGGATCCTTGGATCCCATAACTGCTACTAATGTTACTTATCCAGTTTCTGCAGGTACTATTTTTAATCTTAGTCATATTGTTGAAGACATACACGAGTGTGTGTGAGTGTTTAGGGAGTGAGGGACCTTCATTTTTAAGGCCCGAAACCGAGCGACAAACACTAACATAATGATCATTAGAGCGAGAACACCTAAGCCAAACAACGTCCCTAGTTCTTAAAAATCTTGATACTCGTATGACAGCAATTGAGACTCAGATGAAGCAGTTCGGGCAGTCGATTCAGTTGGGGGTTAATGTTGGAGATAACAAGAGAGCTCTTCATGACTACACGACAAGAATGGCAAGTCAAGCTGCAGCTTTAGACGAAATGACGAACAAAGTTAATGACTTGGGCCATGCTGGTGGTGTCTTGAGAAGTACTCTATATGACAGAATGAGGACCATAGAAAGCATTCTGCATACCATGGCAACGGAGGTCAGCAGAATGATGTATGCAGTTCGGCATTTAGTTCCCCTAGAGTGCTTTGATGAATAATACAATCAACCTCCCCCAGATGATGGTGGTGCTGATGGTGATGGTGGTGCTGGTGATGCTAGTGGAGCTGGTACTGGACCTTCTGGATTTGGTTTTGGTGGTTCCCATATTGCAAAACGATCTGGTACTCAAGGTTGTATTCCGGATAACTCACCTAAGGGGGAGAGAGGAAATGAGACGACACAACAGTCACTGCTGGTTAAAGAAGAGGTTGATCTAGTGAAGGAAAGTGAGCCAGTGACTGATGAGGAGGCTCAAAGAAAAAGAAAGGGTAAAGCAGTGGTGGTTGAACAAGAAGAGCCATTCACTGACTTTGGTGCTCGACAGCAAGAAGTACATGATGATTCTGATTCTGATATGGAGGACGTACCTCTAGCACATGTTAGTAAGAGATCCTTGGAGGAACAAGGTGGTGGTGCTGGGGGGTCTACTGAAGAGATTCATGTTGACGAAGAGACCCTGAAAGCTCAACAGTTAGCCTTGGATCAAGCTCAGTTCTTTAAAATGAAAATGATGCAAGATAAGGCTGTTTTCCTTGAAAAGCAAGTGGAGCTCAAGAAAAAGCTGTATGATCATGAGCTTGTCAGATTAGCTGATCCTCAGGTTGATTTGGACAAAAATGGAATGATGCTAAGAAGATACTAATGGGGACTTGTGCAAATGGAATTCATAACAAGGAGGCAGATGAGTTGTTCTACAACTTCAACTTAAAGAATCCACTGACTGTGGACTATATAAGTGCTTTAAAGAGGATAATTTCTAAAGTCCGTGTCGGATATAAGACGGTGGTCAAGGAGTGGCTAGTCATTTTGTCCTTAGTTGATGGAGGCCCAATGTCTTTCATGTACGTGGATGATCAATTCATGTCGAGAAGATCTGCGTCAGAATTGTTCTTTCTAGCAACTAAAATACAATACTCTCAAGCTGTGGAACTTAGTCATTCTCTACAGAGATCAGTTAATGCATCTAGCAGAGGACAAGGGACCAGAATTCTCAGCAAATCCAGATGTTGTTCGAATGATGGTAGATGGAAGAATGAAGAGGGTTAGTATGGAGGAAAATGATCTAATGGCTCTATCGGTGGAATCTCTAAAAGCTGTCTGTAGACAAATGATGAGTAAGGGATTCACCTCTGATATTAAGGAAAAATCAGTGGAGTTCATTGAGAAAATAATATTCAAGAATTGTAACGAGATATGGAAATGTGATGTCATTGCTCCAAATCCTCTAGATAATGTGAAGATTGAGCCAGAGCGTATGGAGAGAAAATAAAATATTCTACAAGCTGTGAAAAGTGTAGATGAAGCTATGACTTTTCCTTCTGGACCACTGGGACAATGAGAAATAAGGGATGCAGTTAGTGTTCCAGGCAGAGATAGTGTATACTGGATTCACTCTTACACTGATGATACAGCTGATGCTTTGGTATTCATTGATGCAGACCAGAAACAGACCTTCTTGCACATGAGTAGGAAATGGTTGCTACAGACTCAAGATGCTGCATTTCTAGATAAAGTCAGAGAAGAATTCAAATGGGTGATGTAGAGGATACGTTTGTGGATGAGAAGCAGAGACTACTGGAGTACTTATCTGAGATAGTGCAGGAGAAAAGACGAATGGAGTTAGATGCGGCTAGTGTTTTCAATACCAACCGTGTCAAGGGCTACCCTAAGATGATCTACTATCAGTTTAAAGCTGATAAAACTCACTAGAAGTCTCAGCTCATCATGAAGAACTTTGAAGATATTCCAAAGATCAGGACTACTCAAGAAGTGGACAAACTTAGAAGGCTTTTCAGACATCCGTATCCAGAACCCAAGAATCCTTTAGAGATGGAAGCAATAAGCCTGTTGAATACTAGATGGGACAGTTACATGATCTAGTATACAAGAAAGAACATCAAAAGAAAGAAAGGCGCAGAAAATAGAAAGAAGATGAGCGTGGAGCTGGAAAAGAAGTTAGGAAGGGGAAAGGGAATTAGAATTAAAGTTCAGAGGAATGTGAACTTGAAGTTGGAAAAACTTCATATCTTTTGGTTGCTCTAACTCACTTGAGGAAAATTCATCTAACCACAGTATGCGAGATAGGCTAATTCACCATACTTTAACTGTGAATCAGAGTGGATCCAATAAGGTGATATGAGTTTGACTGAAAGGCATGAAATAATCCAGGTGATAGAAATCATTCCAATGATCTTTGATTCGAGGTTCGAATTCTCTGTCTAGCTTATATTTTATTTACTAAGTTCTTTGTATTGCTTTCAAAGTTTCATTCAGTCGCAACATGAACAAGACATTAATGTTACTTATCTTTTCTCGTCTCATTATTTAGTTGAGTTATCCTTCTTTAATTTGAATGTCATTGTTAGACAATCAATTAGGGGGAGATTGAAAGGCAGAGTATCTAAACTTGTAACACTGTAACTTATGTAACTCAACTAAAGAAAAGATACTTAACCGGAAGACAATCAAGAACAAGAAGTCACAAAGAAATCAATACAAAATGAAGACAAGATAATTGATACAATTCAACATGTTAATTATGATCAATCAAAGAGGAAATCATTGGAAGAAGTTCAAGTCAAAGTTGTTCATGCCTCAGTGATTTGTAACTTAAAGAATCAGGATCATAACTATTAGTATCAATAAGGCTAATTGATTTCAAGTGAAGAAGCAGGAAATAAACTGTAGGAAAGCCACATTACTAATTGAATATGGTAATCTATTCAGAAGCAAGAACCCTATCAAGACTAGTCACTTATGAACCTGACCATTGCATCAAGTGTCAGGACATTGATAGCAAATTTATGTCTGTAGTAGAGATCCATGTTCAAGAGCTTGTTGAAGAATATATAAGACAAGAAGAAATCATAAGTTCAAGATGTTGCATTGAAGTTTCAAGTTGAAGCCCAAAATTTTTCTAAGTAGTTACTAGGGAACCTATGTAGAAATTCATATCTAGAAATTCTAGATAAGTTTCTACTTAGAGCCAAGTAGAAATTCTGGAGGTGGAAATATTTTCTAAGTACACAAGGAAGGAAGCTATCTCGAAATTCCTATGTAGAAGTTTTACTTAAATTTCGAGATAGAACCTATATAGAAATTCCTATGTAGAAGTTCTACTTAAATTTCGAGATAGAGCCTAAGTAGAAATTCCTATGTAGAAGTTGTACTTAAATTTCGAGATAGAGCTTAAGTAGAAATTTCCATGTAGAAGTTCTACATAGAGGACAGTTTCAACATGACACATGGCATCATCTGGGTGGCCGATTTCCAAGCTTTCAAGAAAAGATAAGATTTAGGTGGACAACATTGGACCACTCATATCTTATCTTTTGAAGACTACAAGTCATAGATTACAAGTAGTATAAATAGAAGTACTTGTGTAATGTTTTAAAGAGAGAGAAACATTACGAGAAACATTGTAAAAGAGAGGGAGAGTATTCACAGAGCTTAGTATCATTTACTACCTTATTTACTTCTGTTGTACTATTGTAATGAATGTTATAGCAACCCTTTCAAGTTATATATAAGACATATATTCCTTGAATCATTGTGTTCATTTATTACATAGTATTTATTACTTCATAAAGTTAAAAAGTTGTATTCACCCCCCTCTACAACACATTTGGACCTAATAGGATTCAAGAGTGAGACTCGAGAAATTCAGGCATTCAAGAACAGATTGCAAGGGAGAAGATAACAGCAAGCTGAAACCATTCTGCTCAGGATTTCTAGGGATAACAGCAAGCCACTTTTAATGATTGGGTTCAAGGGAGATATATTATTATCTTCTAATCAGTTTATATTTGATTAATAATATATTCTCTTACCTAGTTGGTAAGTGACCAGGACGTAGGCCATTAGATATAGGGGTTGAACCTGACTAAACGTCTTATGCCTCCTTTACTTTACTGCATTTTACTGTTTTACTACATTGCATATATAATAGCTTGATATTTCACTCTGTCAGATTTAAAATAGTAAGCCATTAGCAAGGCATAACAGACTACTTCCATAACAGTCAGCTATTATAGTTGGTAAACATTAAAATTGGACATAGTCATCCCTATAGCATCTATTCACCCCCCCCCCCTCTAGGAGCATTTACCTGTTTAAATTGCAGAACATTGTGTTCCTACTTGCGTAACACATTATTCAGTTTAATATATTTATCTTCTTAATTCTCTCTAGTTTTCGAAGAATAATTATTGTTATTTCTGATGAACGTCTATCATTTAGCATAATGATGCAGGACATACTGCAAAAAACAAATGCAAAACACAAATGCAAAACACAAATTCTACTTACAGAATGTTATTATAGAATTGTAAGATATTGAACTTGATTTTTACTTATATGTGATTGTACGTGTTTGAATCCAAAATAATTTGATAGATATAAAAAATATTTGCTAAAAATTTAATCATACAACATTTGAAATAAAATACAAAGCATTATTTGCCAACATTACTGAAAGATATGGAATTTTTTTATAATGATATAAATCACATAAATAAAATTCAAAAATCATGTATACATTTTATAATTGATGCTGATATGTATATGCATTAAATAGACCAGGGGTATACTTGTCTTGGAAAATTATACTTTATATAGAATAATATGTGATATATATATATATATATATATATATATATATATACAGAGAGAAAGAGAGAGAGAGTTAAGTTATTTGGAGACCCCTAAGACTAGATTATAACCGTTGGATTAAAACACATCCTAAAATTTTTAAAAGGATAAATTTTTAATTTAACAAATACTAATATGGTAATATATTTGCATTATTTTAAAAAGATACTATATAATGGTAAAAACTAGCAGTACACATTACAACAGATTATCCAACATATTGATTTTTGTTACGTGGTAATACTCTGCAAATCAAATCCCACATACCGCCCCACTTGTAGTACAAATTACAAAAAATTCAAGTAATTGAAAAAAAGGCAAAAAATATCAAAATTATTGATTCACAATATTATCCGATCTTGAATCAAGGAGAAGCTAGGGTTTGCAATATCTTATATAAGAATAAATTAGTTTATCAAATATCAATTTGAGTGAAGGTATATAATTTATATAATTATTCTCAAGCTATATATTAAAGTTTAAAACTAGGTATTGGGAATCATCGAATTCATATTGAAAATCTAGGGGTATTGTATGTATTGTAATTGAGGTATTATATATACTATAATATTTGGTATTGTGGTTTTATGATCTTTGTGTGTAATGTAATTTTTTAATTGGATTTCCTATCTTTGTTATTGAATTACAAATGAGAACAGAAACATCTAATTGGTATTAAAAATTAAGTGCTATTATATGTATTGCAATTGAGATATTGTGTGTATAAGTTTAATAGTTTGGTCAATAGAGGGAAGATAAAATATATGTAGAACTGAATGCGCTGCAAAAAAATTTCGAGATAATTGTGTATGGAAGACAATATGATGCTCGTAGTCTATGCCCTATGGTTAAACACATAATATTCTAACTAATCACGTAACTAGTCAGATTATGTATAACAAAATGTGATGCATACAAAATATGTTATAGGTGTGTACTAAACAAAGAGTATTGCATAAGGTGTGTGTAAAATGTATTTTAGAGCTGAATGTACTGCAACTTCTTTTATGAGATAATTGTATGCATAACACTATGTGATGCACATAGTATATGGTAAACATGCAATATGTTAACTAATCACATTACTAATCAGATTGTGTAGAACACAATGTATTTTGTAATGTATGCATAACAAAGTTTTCATATTACGTGTCCTGTAACCAATAGAGGTTTAAAATTATTTTTGGTGTGATCTTGTGTGTACTTTAATTGATAGATATTAAAAATTATTTTGCTGGTTTAATTAGGGGTAGAAACTGGTAGAGTATTTTTTTGGGATGTATTATTATGTGTACTTCAACTAGTGAAAGTTTGAATTTATTTCTTTTGGTGTAATAATGTGTGTACTGCAAATGTTAGTTATGTTTTGTGATAATGTAAAGTTGGGGGTTGCACGAGGTTATATTTTTTTTTGGGATGTGATATTATTTGTACTACAGCCTATAGCTCTGTTATACCATTTTAGAAACAAAGATATGTGATTGTGATGATATAAAGTTCGAGTAACGTGATTTTGTACTTTTTTTATGTGATATTATTTGTACCACCTTTGACAATTTAGTTATATATATATATATATATATATATATATATATATATATATATATATATATATATATATATATATATATATATATATATATATATTACACTTGACTGTTAGAGGTTTTTTTTTTAATTTATAATAATGTTAAAACTTTGTGAGCATTTGTAGGACGCGTATGAATTAGTTGTCTGATTGCAAGTCCTTAATTTTATAATTAAACAAAGAAGAAGACATACTCTGTCGATATGACTGCAAGTGATGAACAAGGGAACATACTTTCTAAAAATGATATATATTGACAAGAATAATTTATATACATGCAGTGATATTGTGCCTGATAGTTTTGCTATGGATGTTGGATGAAGATGATAGTGGTGCATATGATACTTGGGAGAAACTAAAATCATAAATATTCAAATATTAATAGCGAGCATGACAATGGTGTTAGAGGTATCGTAGAACAGATAGTGCGGATTTGATTACCAGGAAAAAAGTTGAAGTTCAATTTCAAATCAATCCATTTTATGTTAATTACGATTTTCTATGTAAATAATATTTTTTAGTATCGCAGAAGGTGTTATTATTTGCAGTACTATACTATAACCTCTTGTATTATCAATATCAACTATACTACCTATACAGAAGTTACAATTCCACAAGCATCAATCCATGTATGAATTAAAGTATAACTAATAAATATGCTAAATATAAAATAATACCAAGAAACTAATTAATACTACATAAAAATTAGTTGAGCAAAGATTAAGACCAACAAAATCCCCGAAATAAGATAATCGACATAAATAATCGAATCTCAAGCTACAAACGTTATCAAACATAATCGAAATTAGGTATTACCTCTTGAAGCCCAAATCGAACAAATTACAAATCTAAACCAAACAAGTCCTAATTCGAATCCCTGAAATCAAAGAGAGAGAACTATTATTTGAATGAAATCGAAGAGAACATAAAGGAAGAAATCAACTAAACATATATAAACCGAAGAACACCTAATTTGAAGTGAAGAAATCGATTGAGAATCCCTAATTTAGAGAAGTCTGAAAACAAAGCCTCAGATCGAACGAAGCCTCAAGTCAATAGAAATAGATGGTGAAAAATAATTGAAATCAAGAGAGTTCATGAACGCGAGAGAGTGGAATGAGAGAGCAACTGAAACTGCAATGAAGCCTAGTAGATGTATTATGTGTTTGTGGTTGGGAGGGTGGGAAGTAAAAATGTGATAAAGGGGGGAAATAAATTATTGGGTAAGGGGGAATTGGAGTACCCGAGGAAAACTAAAATAAGTTAATATAAATTTTTTTATAACGGGTTAAATAATTTTGGGTAAATGGGAATATAAAAATATTAATATAATAAAATATGTTATTTTTGTTAATTTTATATTATACAGAAGTAATGTTTGTCAAATATTTTTCCCTCATGTAATTATTTTATGAGTTATTATTATCACCATTTTTTAATTTTTAATTATTTCGTGGAACTCACTTACTACAAAATCATCTTAACTCACTTATCATTTAAAATAATATTTTTATATTAATATATATAAAATATTACTATTATTAATTATTTTTTATATACATTGTTTATATAATTATTAAATTTTAAAATTTTAAAATAAAAATAATTAAAAAATTCAATAAATATCGTAAAATATTACATGAATTTATAATATAGTGGAAATATGATAATAATTGCATACCAATATATACGCACATATCTGATATATTTTACTTTTCTTTTACTTATAAGTTAATGCAATAAAATTAAATAAAATAATAAATAATTCTAATAAGTTAGAGGACACAGATTACCATTTTACAATAAGACGAAAAATATTTTTTATTTTATTATTTTGACTTGTTTTGTTAAAAAACATACAAAGTAAATTTAAAATATTTTAATTTTTTTATACTTCACTCATACAAATTGATCTTAAACAGTTGAATAATTGAAAAAAATGTTTTTAATTTAATATTGAGTCAATCAAGTTTTATAAAAAAACTCAATTTCTACGTACTAACTAATAAACACAAAACACATAATCGTAATCATGTTCGAACTATGGAATTATGCACTTATTACTAGGGACTTATTACTAGTAAGTATACGCAATATACATTTATGCAATTGTAACATAAAATGCTTACTTGTTTTCATGTTCAAACTACAAATTCATGTTCGAACTACAAAAATAGGTACTTAGTACTCACAAATAATATACATTTATACATATCAATATTTTAAATTTATTATTCAAGTTTTAGGGTACAAAAATCAAAATTCATAAAAAAATCTAATAGTTTTAATTTAAAAAAAATCTAACTCATTATACAATGCTTTTTTCTTTTTCAAAACCGTTGTCTTAATTAAATTAATACAATGGTTTTTGTCGTTTCATTTCGTACAATATTTTATTCTACAACTGTCTTACATTGAAAATCGATGTGTTCTTTTAACTCGTACAACACAATTGCTCAAAAAACCGTTATCTGTTTGACACTACAAGACACAAATTACCTTTTTACTATAAGATGAAAAATGTTTATTTACTATTTTGACTAGTTTTATTAAAAACATATATAAAACAAATATAAAATATTTTGATTTTTTTTTATACATGACTAATACATATTGATCTTAACATTCATACCGTTGGATTATCGAAAAAATTAATTTTAATTTTAATAATGACATAATTGTAGATTTACCACAAAATCATTGTCTACACCATAACTCGTAACATAAAAGGCATACTCATTCTCATGTTCGGCTACAAAACTAAGTAGTTAGTATTCACAAATATATATAAATAAATAAATATATATATATATATATGTGTGTGTGTGTGTGTGTGTGTGTGTATATATATATATGTATTATGTATATATATCCATATTATAAATATATATTTCAAGTTATATGGTTCTTATGTATATTTTTCTCTGTAGATCAGATTCACAGCGGAAAAGTAACTTTAGATTGCTTCTATAAAGAATTTAATCACCAAGAAACAAAACTAAAGGATCGATTTGCTTAGATTGCTTAAAAAAATTAATCACCCACAAACTAAACGAAATCTGGATAAGACAGTTTAAAGGAATTAACCACCAACTCTCTAGGGTTTTGCAAGTATAAAACTCATGATTGTATTCATCAAATTCTTCTTTTTTAAAAGATTACAATATATGGGTATATATAGGCAAGGAATATAACATTAACCTAAAACAATTAGGATTCTCAATTATATTCAAAATCAGCTAGTAATTTGCTAATACTTGAACCCAAATTGGAAACCAATCAAAAGCCCAATCCAAATAGGAATTACATCAAAATCATATTCAACTAGAAAAAAAAATCCTAAGTGCTTAAAACAAGAAAAACTCTTTCAATTGAAAGGTAAAAAGTTGCAAGCCAAAATTTACTTAATATAATTATCTAATAATAACCCCAACATAATAAATCAGCCCATGTTGGTAATTAAGCTGATTATTGGCTTCACAATAGATTCCCATGAGATCAAATAGATCAATCATAATGCTCCTGCATCATACTCCTCTTCTTCGAAAACAATTGTCCTCAATTGTACAATAGATACAATCGAATATCTTAATGTCATACTCTGCATCATTCTCATCTCCTTTGAAAAAAACTCTTCCACGAGTTTTGTAGAATTTAAGAATGAACACACAATGAGATGATTTATCACAAAACTTGAGAACATCAAATTTCAGCCGCATGCAAAATACATTTGGAAGAAACTTGAAGAGAATTTTTTTTGACGTTTTAGTAGTTCCCGACATGATGTCTATGCCTAGAAAATCAATGTGTCTCTTCTCTTGAACCAAAACAGCCCCTACACCATTAGCATCACACCCAACCTTAAAAGGATTAAAAAAAATCTGATAAAGGTAGTGTAGGATAAATCAACAAGTTATGATGATCCTCTTGTTCCAACTCCTTCCCAATATGCGTCTCATTCAAAAACAAATTCTCATTAGGTTCTTGAATTATAGTTAACACTTCAATTTCAGGATCATTATCTTGGTCATGTTGTGCTTGCTCCTCTTCTTTATTGATTTCTATATCCTTGGAAGAATAAGTTGCCTCAATCTCCTCAATGTCAGGCAAATTCAACATTCGAATATTATTAAATCAGCCCTCTTGTTCATGTGCATACCCTTCGCACTTGTCACAAATCTTCTTATCTTCCATAGTTGAAGGCGTTGAGTAATCAAATTTAGAAATAATTTCGGCACATAATTCAGCCACGTTTTGTGCAAAAATTGTTTCTTCATCAAACCCAATTGTATACTCCTCATGTGATATTGTATCTTTCTCAAAACCCTTCAAATTCAGAAACATATATTGTTCAAAATCCATAGGTAAAAAACGTTTTTTCATTCTCACCTTGAGTGCTTCCCAAGAATCAATACGTGTTTTGCCTTCTTTTCTCCTCTTTGATTTCAGATTTTCATACCACAAATTTGCATAACCTTTAAGTTTCGATCTTGCCACTTTGAATCTCTTATGATCATCATAGTCCTTGTAATCAAAGATTCTTTCAATGCATCTCAACCATTCAATAAAATTTTCAGGATCTATAGCACCATCAAAATATGGAATATCCATACGAAAACCCCTTCTTTGATCCAATTTTGCTAAAACCTCCTTCAATTGCTCCTTTAATTCCTAGATTTCCGTATCCCTTCGCATATTATGAGATTGATCCAACGTTAAACCTCGTGAAACCTTCAATTCTTCCTTATTAGACACACCGGCCATGTTGCCTACGTTTTTATGAAGAAAACCCTTGGAAGAAGTCACAAAACTGCCACCAAACACATCAGCCATGTGTACCCACATTTTTCACAGAAACCCCCCTCAAAGAAGTCGTCAAACAACCACGAAACACTTCAGACTTGTTGCCCACGTTTTTGAAGAAGATCTTCAAAAAAAATCACCAAACCTTGCTCTAGATACCAAGATGATGTATATTTTCTCCGTAGATCAGATTCACAGCGGAAAAGTAACTTTAAATTGCTTCTCTAAAGAATTTAATCACCAAGAAACAAAATTAAAGGATCGATTTGCTTAGATTGCTTAAAGAAATTAATCACCCACAAACTAAACGAAATCTGGATAAGAAAGTTTAAAGGAATTAACCACCAACTCTCTAGGGTTTTGCAAGTATAAAACTCACGATTTTATTCATCAAATTCTTCTTTCTTAAAAGATTACAATATATGGGTATATATAGGCAAGGAATATAACCTTAACCTAAAACAATTAGGATTCTCAATTAGATTCAAAATCATCTAGGAATTTGCTAATACTTGAACCCAAATTGGAAACCAATCAAAAGCCCAATCCAAATAGGAATTACATCAAAATCATATTCAACTAGAAAAATAAATCCTAAGTGCTTAAAACAAGAAAAACCCTTTCAAGTGAAAGGTAAAAAGTTGCAAGCCAAAATTTACTTAATATAATTATCTAATACCAAGATGTTATATGGTTCAATGTTAGATATGAAGAAATGATGTTGTCAGAGTCTATCCAACAGAATCTATCAATCTGAGTTTGCAGAAACTAATTAGAGTCTAGATGATGTCTCTAGAGTCTACAGAATCAGAGTCTACTCAACCGACAGAGTCTAAGATGATCAGAGTTTTTTAAATGGTAATTCGACAAATCAGGACCTAATTGAAGATAGAAAAGAAAGTGTTTGTATGAAAGACAATTGCCTTTATGAACTTATCTATTCCGAAGATAATGATGTAAATCATATCTCCGTATTAATTAGTCATTATTTTTGCATTATTTAGATATGTAGTTGTGTACTATATAAACACAGTTTAGGTTTACATTAATGTATTGCTGTAGGAAGTTATTGTACTCGAATTGTGTGGATGAAAAATCAGCTATTGGACTATGTTTTGAACTTTTCTAAAATTCCTATATATTGTGATAATCAAAGTGCAATCGTAATGACAGGAAATCCAGTTCAACACTCTATGAAAAAGCACATAAGTATCAGATATCATTTTATCAGAGAACATGTAATGGAAGGAACAATTGAAATGCATTTTGTTCCAACTGATCAGCAGCTAGAAGACATTTTCACCAAGCCACTGTGTGAAACAATATTTACGAGATTAGTAAATGAGTTGGGAATGGTAGCAGGAGTTCAAGGACAACAAACAGATTCAAGGACACACTGATGACTAACTCAGTACTTGCAAACTCTGATATCATCAACTATCAGAGTCTATGATAAAATCATTCAAAGTCAGTGGTAAACTCTATCACAGTATGTCGTAGACTCTGTCAGCTTTAGGGCAGTATCTGATTCATACTCCTAAAGTCAACTTTATATAGTTATTTGTTTTTCAATAACTAATTTTTAATGATTTATTTCTGTGACATTATATTTATATTTGTGACATCATAATTGTTAATCTCTTATCGAAACAGTCCTGAGGTGTGTGTGTATCATGTACAACAATTCATACTATACATGTACACATATACACACACAATTTCAGAATTCTAGGAACCATTCAAATTATTTTATATCCTCTAATCTGTTACCACGTGTCCCACTAAAGGTTACAAGGCTAACTGAAAGAGACTCATCAAGTTCATTTGTATTCTATAACATATTTTCTCATTCTCTCTCAAAACCCTAAGCATCTTCAAAACATCTATTTCAATGGCTTCTAAGAGATTTTCTTTCCAAAACTATACTTTTGCTACTACTAACTACTCCACTCTTCTCCAAAAAACACCCAAGAGTGGAGACTTCCATATAATCCAAGATTTTCTTGCACAGTTTCATTGGGTATGCTCTTCGGGAACTCAATATAATATCTGCCCATGCCATGATAAGAATCTGGTCCACGGCTCGCCTCAATAATGCTTGTGAGACTGAAGAACCTATCATCACCTTTGAGAGCAATGGTAGACACTCCATCACTCCGGTTGTGGTTTGACAAGCTCTTCATCTTCCTGAGCTTGAAATGTTTGATGATGTAACAACTGAGGGTGACATCAAAGGTTTCTTCACTGAAATAGGCTATAGAGGAAGCCTATCGAAGTTGGGAAACCTTACAAGGCCCTATCTTAGAAGAGAATGGAGTTTCTTATTTGACTGCATAACCAGGGCTTTCACAGTCAAGTGCACAAATTTTGATGCTATTCCCCAACTCTCTCAATAAATTGGGTATTCTCTGACCCATTCTCAAAATATTAATTTTGCATATTTGTTGATTAGGCTCATAGGTCGTAAAATTAATGATGATAAACATATTGTATATTATACTTGATTTTTATAGTTGATTTTTATTCATCTTTTGCCATATGTTGGTTTTGCTGATGACACTAACTTCCCTGTTTTTTAAATGAATAAAAGACTTTTTGCTAATTTGGCTAGAAAGGATGCCAAGAGAGGGGCATCATTATATGCGATATTTTATCATGCACAGGTCAGGCAATTTCTTTAGCAAACTTTGCCTATTGTGTATGAAAGTGGTTTCCTTTCAGTGACTGAGGATCATAGTTTAACAATTCCCCACTCTGCTTATAACCCAAGTCATCCACCAAACACTAATACACCACATCTGCCAACCTCTAGTGTCTCCCAAAAGGCATCAGTTGCAAAACACACCTCTCAAGAACATGGATTAATTCTCAAATGAAAGGGTATATCTGTGACTCAGTCTCCTCCAAGAAGAAGAAAACTGATTGTTGAGTACACAGACTCTGATGACTGTGCTGATGGCATGGTCTTTCCACTCAAGAAATCTCTCAAACCTATCTCAGATATTTCTCCTGCTTCATTGATGAAGCAATTTAATATCAATCATGTATCAGAGCCTGCTAAGAAGAAGAGGAGACCAGTTAAAGCCATAATTTCAGAGTATATTTCTCCAATTGATATTGTGCAAACTCTGAACAACTCCACTATGATGTTGTAAATCCTGATGTAGCTACCTCTACAGAAGAGAGTTTAGTGTCGATGCGGAAATCGTACATGTGTGAGGATATAAATCAAATCAAGACCTCTCCTCATGTTAATCCTTTTACCAGTCCTGTAATCCCATTAGAAGATGCTTTAAAGGATGAACTAATTAAAGATAAAAAGAGAATAAGAGCTCACAGTGAAATTGTTAACAAAATATGCTAGGATAAAAATGATGATGACAATCCTAAAATGCAAAATGATGATCTTGCTATATCATCAGGACTAGTGGTAGTCTCTGATTCCCCTACCAACTCACCACCTCATAGGATACTTGAACTTTCTTATGAAAGGGTGAGAAACCTAGCTGCTCAGGTCATTAAAGAAATGGCTGCACAAAGAACTCAGGATGTTGCTGCCATGAAAGAAAGTAAGATTGATCCCTTGGTATTTTCCAAGAAGATGAAACAAAAAGTTTCTTTTGCCCTAGAAACACAAGAACCTATCTCTCAAAGTGAGGTAGCAGTCTCTGAAGGGCCAGGCACACAAAAACCTGGTGATCAAAGTTCAACAGAAGCCACACTACCAGCATATGAAGCCAACTTGGATCAGGGGTACAACCCACCAGAACCTTTAGCTCAAAGGGTTGAAGAAATTGTTAAGGCTCTAGTCACACAAAAACCATCTAATCTAAGTTTGGATGCAGGCACACAAACTCTGATTGTAGATCATGTTGTTGCTGATGCTGAATGCCAACTACTTGTAGAGTCTAGTACACAAGAACCTTCACCTCAAAGTGGTGAAGTAGCTACTACACAGACTCTAGTCCCACAAGAACCAATCACAACCAATGTGATTACAGACCAAAACAAGAAACAATAGCTAAATTCTTATTCAAAAGCTGCATATGCTGAGACCTCACACTCTAATGTTACTCTTTTGGCAATCACTAATACAATCCTAGTAAAACCTCTCTCTGCCCAGCCAATGGATTTTTCAGCCTCTCAACATCTTCAAGGTATAAACTCTGACTTTTCTTAAGACTTTATAGACTCTGATAGCTTAAGTTCAGATTTTATAAATGTTTTTTTCCTGCTAGAATTACCATGAATAGTCCTAGAAATGTACCCTCTATTCATGTGACCACATAAAACTCTTCTCAGCCACATCTTATTTCTGTAGGACACTGTGATTTGAGCCTTTCTTGTGTGCTTGAGGTAAAATGTGAGAAAAATAGAAATGACATAGAGAGGTAGACACTGGTTCTGGCAAAAGGAGAGTTAAATATGAGAAGGAAGTTAGTTACTTCTAGTGAGCAAACTCTGACTTTTGAAAGTCATGAGATGTGTGATGTGTGATGTGAGAAGTAATGAGATTACTTTAAAATAAAAGAGTGTCTTAGGTTGTTCCGTTTATTGTGCAGGTGCTCAGAGTACACCAGAAACATGCTCTGCTGATCAACCTGACCCTGAAGTACCAATCTCTAATGCACCTGGTCCTAGTCATGTTGCATTTTTTACAGATACAGACTCTGATAATAATCTTTCTGCCATTTTTGTTGATGAGGAGCCAACTGATCTTTCCATCTCCTATCAAGAAAGGTATAGCTCCAAAAGATGGCCATTCAATGTTCATGATGCTCTCGACAGATTAGAACTGGATTATCTAGATTATTACATTATTGCTCAGATCAAGGATGATATAGAATCAACTCTTGATACGGAAGGTGTTGTCACACATACTACAGAGAAAGCACCAACCTCTGAAGATCTTGTCACATAGCAACTGTAGGAGACATCCTGGAAATTTTCTTATGAAAAGGTCAACTGATGTCGGGCTCATGACCTTGTTCAAAAGGAAAACTCTGACCACTCCTCTGATGAAATGAAGACCCTGTTGAAGGCCAGCACTATGTTCACTAAGGCTCTTCACAGTGAATGAATTCTCTGCATAGGGATGTTATCAAATAGGGTGCTTTAGTTCAGACTGCTTTCCAACTTACCAACCATGGCGTTGACAAGAAATTCACTACTCTTTTCAAACATCATTCATCTTTGGAATCTAAAGTGGAGATTCTAAGTACTGCCGTCTCTTCTATTTAGGACTCCTTGTCTCTGATTATGGATCATCTCTTTATCCCTCATGATGATAGAAAGGGGGAGAAAGCTTCAAAAGATAAATGTAAAGATGATCTTCCTCTTAAATCTCATGATAAATTCAATGGTGATGAAAGTGGAAAGAATGATACATTTCCTGGGAGTCATAAGGGAGATAAAATTGTGAAGACACAAACTCTGATTCCTTCACAGACTCTGATTCCTTCAGGGTCTAGACAAGACAATGGCAAGAAGCAATCTTTGAGTGAAACAAATGTTGTAGCTCAATTAGATCAAATCAGGAAGGATGCAGAGTTAACAAGAAAACTTCAAAAAGAAAAGAATCTAGAGGTTAAAGAGAAATTAAAGAAGGATGCAGAATTGGCAAAGATGGTTGAAGCAGAATATCCTAACATAGATCCAGTTGCTTCTAAACAGGAAGTAAAGAAAATGAATATTGGTACTGATATTGCTCAAGTCCAGTTAAAGAAAAAGCAAACCTCTATTCAAAGGAAAACTCTGATCAGGAAGAAACTTGTAACATCTGAACCTGCTAGACCTCAACAAACATCTACACCTGTGACAAGGTGAACTAGAGATGCAAGTGCAAATGTTATAAGTAGTCACCCATCTCAGTCATCTCCAAACGTCCAACAAAAAGCTTCATCAAAACCAAATGCTCCACTTATCATGCAAGGAACCACATTCCTTCCAGGAGGAACTAGCTTTGAAGATGAGGAGAAAGAACAACAAAATATGGTTAGAAAGAAGAATCCTGATCTTTCATGGACAAAAACTAAGTCTCTAACTCTCAATGCTAGACTTGGAAAGGATAAGGGAGGAATTGGTAACTCAAAAGCCAAGGTCTAAAGAGGTGAAACTAATACATTTAGAGATCCCTATTCTTTGAAGGACAAACCTGAAGAACAATTGACTCAAGATCATTTGGACAAACTCATTGATGTTCACTTGGTAAAAGATATGTTTGATGGTGTTGTACCTAAAGAGAAAGTGCTGTACTTTTTAGAGAATGGAAGAGTGTTAAAGTTGTCTGAAGAAGATTTAATTCATGAGTCATTAAAAGAACTGAAATATGTTCTTTATTTGCTAAATGGAGAGGATGACACCACTGCAAAGTGGGTGAAACATCTAGAATGGGTAATAGCAGGTGCTAGGAAAATGAAAAGCTGGTGAAGTTAGACTCTGAAGTATATACACCAAGGTACATGATAGAGGATAACAATGAAAAGGAGATGAGCAATGGAGATGCTAAGATAAAAATGGTGTTGGATACTCTAATCTTGATGCTCAATCTTGATAGACAAAAAATCTGCAGTATTCTTTTAGATGAAAAAATGTAGAGAACATCAATCTATAACTTGAGAGTTACAATTTTTCAAATTGATGACTCAAATGATAAAATGAAGGAGCTAAAGGAGGAATTGATAAGATTGTTGAAAACAACAGAAAAGAAACTAGTTGATGATTTTCTGGATGGAGACTTTTCCTACAAAAGAGTGTGAGACAAGGAAAACAAACATTGATGCATTTATCTACAAGGTTTTTGACATCATCATTAAAATTTATGTTTTATTGTACAAAGCATAAATTGGGGGAGATTGTTAGATATGAAGAAATGATGTTGTCAAAGTCTATCCAACATAGTCTATCAATTAGAGTTTACAGAAACTGATCAGAGTCTAGATGAAGGCGCCAGACTCAACCGCCAGAGTCTAAGATGATCAGAGCCTGTTAAATGGTAATTCAAAAAACCAGGACCTGATTGAAGACAGAAAATGAAGTTTTTGTATGAAAGATAATTGCTTTCTTGAAGCTATCCATTCCGAAGATAATGATGGAAATCATATCTTTGTATTGATTAATCATTATATTTGCATTATTTAGATATGTAGATGTGTACTATATAAATACAATTTAGGTTTACATTAATGTATCGTTAAATTCAAATTATTCTTATAACCTAGCAGCTCTTAAGAACATTAATTTTCTTGAGAGAATGTTGTATTCAGTTTATCAAAGTTAATACAAACAATGTTTTGTTTATATACTTGTATTCTAGTTTCAATTGTTTGGTACTATTATATTCAACTACCCTTCTATAATAGTCTAATTACTAGGTAACATACCAAAATCAAAATTTATAAAGAAAACAATTTTTTTTTATTTTTAAAACAATTTAACCCATTATAGAAGTGTTTTTTCATTTTAAAAATTGTTGTATGTCATATTAATGAACAGTGATATCAAAAACACTTGTGTGAATTCTAATAAAATAATAGTATAATACAATTGTTATGCATCTTTTAACAACAGTTATTTGACCGGTTGCATGAATTTTATTAAAAAAATATTTTTATAAAATAATTGTATAATATTCAACAACGGTTATCTTTTCCATTGTATGAATTCTAATAATACAATACTATTTAGTTGCGTAACCTCCACAATTTTGAGTATTTTTCACAATGGTTCTGAAAACCGTTGTATTAAGCCTAGATTAGACCATGGTTTTAGGAGGGCAAAAATAAACCATTGTATGTTAATTCTAGGTAATGCTTTTTTGTACGAGTGTTGTCTGATCAGTGTTGTCTTATGTTATTTTTCTTGTAGTGTATTAATTTTAATATCTTAAAATACACAATATACCTCTATATTTCCATATTTATTAACAAAACAAATTCAATATTTCTTCTATATCCTATTAATTTCTTTGTGTATACAAATAAATCAATTATTTTTCAAAAAATGGGAATAATATTATTAATAAGTAATATTATTATTCACATAAATAATTTATAAATTTTTTTATAATAAGTTATAAGTTATATTAAATAATAAAACATTAATTTAAATTAAAATTCACTTTTTAACAGACTTATATACTCTTTTAGCTAGACAGAATATGTTTTTCCATTACTTTAAAATATAAATATAAAAGTGTTTAAAAATGACGATAAAAAAATTCAATTGTTGTTCATCTAATTCAGTCATAGTATTTGCAATTGTGAAACTTATTTAAATACACCTTCTAAAATTTATAAAGTTAGGTTATGGATTAAAAACTATATATATTTAATACGTAATTAATGCTAGTTTTGAGAGAGCTTCGAGCTTTAATGGTTGCACTAATGTTTCGTGACTAACTCAGGTCCCCCAACTTTTGGGAAAACTTCGTGAGTTTTCGTAAAAGTTTCTCAAAGGGTTTTCAGTGCCTTATTGGGCTTTTGACACATTTTAGTTAATTTTATCTCGTCTTTTGGGCTCAGGGTTTTTCATTATTAATCCTTTCAAAGAATTAATATTATATAAACTAGTCCCAAAGGACTTTATTTCTATCAAACTTGTCAATGATGAGTTTTTTGTTGGCCTGCCCTAAATCGACCTGGATTGAGGTGGAACAGGGGCTCATTTCCACCCCTAGGTCGATTTGGGGGACTGAGATCGATTTTGACCTCGATTGAGGTCGAATTGGGGGACTGAGGTCGAATTCGACCTCCATTGAGGTTGAATTATGCCTCAAAATACCTTGAGGTCGAATAATAATCGAGGTCGATTATCGACTTCTTTTGACGTCAAAAAAGGACTTTGAACTCGAATAGTCCTTCTTGGCTTGTCATTCTATCGACCTAGATCGAGGTCGATTATAACTTAAATATACCTCCAAGTCGATTTTGGATTCGAGGTTGATCATCGACTTGAAATGAGGTCTAATTATTCCTCAAATTTACACTGAGATCGATTGGAGATTGAGGTTGATTATCGATCTCATTTGGAGTCAAATTTGATTTTAAAAGTTGAACGGGCCTTCTAGACTCTATCTTCGTTTTGACCTCGATTGAGGTCGAACTATACTTAAAATGTTCATCCAGGTCGATTAGCAATTGAGGTCGATTGGCCTCTAGGTTTTGACTTTGATTCGACCTCGATTGAGGTCGAATTATGCCTCAAATTCACTTCGAGGTTGAATGACAATTGAGTTGATTTATCGATCTCATTTGAATTCGAATGGTGCTTTGAGATCGAATAGGCCATCTTGGCTTGGACTTCGTTTTTTACTTCATTTGAGGTCGAACTATGCCTCAAATTCACTTCGAGGTCGAATGACAATCGAGTTGATTTATCGACCTCATTTGAAGTTGAACATGATATTGAGGTCGAGTAGGCCTTCTGGGCTTCATCTTTATTTCGACCGAATTATACCTCAAATGTACATCCAAGTCGATTCTTTTTATTTTCCAATATTTGGTGATTTTCGACTTGGTTTGAGGTCGATTAAAACCGTGTTTTACCTTCGATGTCGATATGGTTTGGGTTCCAAATGTTAGTATTGTTGTCCTAGAGATAATACTTTTAATGTTTTATTGAAAACAATTAAGAATTATGTTATGTGATTATTTAATTAATATTTATTATGTCTTTATTTACTACGTCATAAATTGAAACAATAATAAATGTCCTTGTAATATTAATACGTAATATTTTATGACTTAAAAATAAGATTATATGAATAGTATTTTAAGTATGACTTAAAAATGAGATTATATGAATAGTATTTTATTCCTAAAATTCCTCAGTCAAGTATTATTATTTAAGGACAATAATAATACAATAAGACTAGTATGTTTATTGGCAGATGACCACATCTCATTGGTCATAGCTATGGTGATACTAAAGTGAAGAACATAAGTGTATGTATCAATACATGATGCTGGAAAGACCCGCCGTGAGATTCTACATGTTAATAAGTGTCATAAAAAATCTCACAGTGATAATGCTGTAATGATCCTCTGACTTGATATCTTTATATTTCTATATGAGAATTAATATACTTTGATTACACTAAAAGTTACCTTTAACCGGGTAATGATAAAGGTGGACATTGGGTATGCTATGAATCGTATGAGGAATATGAATGATAGATATAGGATTTAACCCTCCAATTCTAGGAGTGATATTATTGGCCTCTTGATTGAGTGAGACTATGAAATGCATGGTCATGCTCAAATATTGATTTGTTTAAATAGTCTACTCATTGATCAACGAAACTAAGATTAAATGTTGAAGAAGATGACACTATACATGCCTCGAGTTTTGATCTATAATATATGGTTAAAAGGATTATATTACATAGAACATTATTCACGAAAGGTTTAATTAAATCACCAATTATTACTGTTACTTGGGTAACAATGATGTATTAGTAGATGCCACTCATTATTTATAATTTTATTATTAGATAATAAAATTATTGCCAACGTAATAATAACCTAAATGGTCACACACAAACAATGTCAAAACGAAGGTTTATTTAAATTTTGAATTTAGATATATTATTGTTTATTCAAATTTAATTAATGAATTAATTAAGTGGGACTTGATTGATTATATTAAAATTCAGATTTAATAATAAGTATTATTATTTATTCAAATTTAATATATTGAATTAATTAAGTGGGACTTGATTAATTATATTAGAATTCAGATTCAATAATAATAATAACCCAAAATCAGAATGGGTTTTGAAAACCATATGAATTAGGGTTAGGCCCAAAATCTCTCTCTCCCCTATATATACATAATGATGCATAGTATTAGGGTTAATAATCAGATTTCATTTTTAGAGAAAAACCCTAGCTGCTCAACATCAAGATAGGCTAGAGAAAAGAAGAGAAAGAGGAAGAGGCAAGCAATTTGGCTCGTACCGACTCCGGTGATCGTTGAACGATCGGGCATTCGTGTGGACTTCTTTAGAGAGCAGATCTTTGCAACAAAGGGCTGTTGTGATTCATTTTTCTGGACCTCCGTTAAACATCATATGGAAAGCTTTGTTAAGGTATAGACTTCTTCATCATAATCATCCAAAGTTATACATGGATCCTGCGGTACAGTTTCAGTTTTTATTGATTTTACGTTAATTCCGCTGCATTTTCATGCCCGAAACCCTTCAATGGCATCAGAGCTACGTGTATAATGGGATGATTTGGTTATGTGTTTTCTGTATTTGATACATGTATGCCTGTTTGGATGACTGCCATGCTACTGCCATGTTTCATTTTTTATATATACTCGAATTGTAATATGTTATGAAGACTATATATGATCTGCATTGTTATACACTGTTATGACATGATATGTGTGATGCACTGTATGTATGTGATACGAGATACAGTCGTACAAAGGTCGTCAAAATCGTTCTGAAGCGTTTAAAAACACAATTACATAAGATACAGTTTTATGTGAATAGTGATTCTGCAGGTGAATAGTGTTTTTCGACAGAGTCAGAATGGGTCGAATTTACTCTTTCTAGAAAGAGAAAATTGCCACGAGCAAAAATCACCTTTTCGTCGTGACCTATGCTGTTTTTTAGTCATTTGACATCGTTTAGGGCCTCAAAAATGCGATTTACTATTTTGAAATTAATTTCTGATTTTTTTGTGATTTTCTGATTTTGATATATATGATGCATGATGATATGATTATGTGTTCTGATATTTCACTCTTTATTATGTGAGCATGGTGAATGGTTATAGCCCAATGACCCATAAGATAGTGGTTTTGTTTTATGGTTTTGGTTTTAAATACGACTTGCATGTCGTTTATTCTTTGTAATCATTAATCTCGAATGTAACTCGAGTTTTTCTTGTAATATCATTAGAATAGATTTGTTTTATTATTCTATGTAACTGTCAATGGAGACTTTGAAGCAAGGAAGCTTGAAGATAATTCAGATGATGAAGCAATGAAGATCGAAGATAAAGACATGTAATAGTATAGTATTTGAAACCACCATAGATTGACCTTGATATTTTCATTAGCTTGGAAATATCACATAGGCTGGGCTATAACCAAACATGTTTACTTTATGCATAATACATATATGTATATAAATGCATGTGTAGATATGTATGCTTGGAATGATGTATGAATTAGATACGACACCCATGTCATGTCTGCTTAAGAAAGATAAAATCTGTAACAAGTCAAGATTTTAAAATTGAACAAATGACCATGAGATTCTTGTGTTTATGAAACACCGTATTGAATATGAATTTTCTTTTTCTGATATGGGGAGATTTTGTCAAAAACTAATCATTATTCGTAAGAAAGGTGGGTTTTAAGTGAGACCGTTTGTGACTTCTCCGACGATCTGGAAATCGAACCATTGACAAATATTGAAATGAATTATTTGATCAAGGAAAAATTGAGAATCTCTTTATGATGGGATCATGATCGTTCATATAAACATTAAAATCCCTAAATACATATTAAGTTAATCGGATGCCTTCCAATGTTTAATACTCGTCAAGATCTAGAATGAGAAGGAGTGGGTTTACCAAAGCAAGGTGCTTTTATCAATCATGGGAAGACGTGATAAGTAAGTGACAGTTTGTTGAAATGTTAGGTCTAACTTAACTAAATCATCACAATAGGATTGTGGGTTTAGAGGCATAGAGTTTGGTGAGATTTATTGGATAAATGTGTACAAAGTGTTGTTCCACCAAACTATCCAAGAGTTATATTTGATATAATCGATAAATGTTGTCTACCTAAATAGTCATTTTTTGGGTGTATTAGCCAACGCTATCTTAAAACATGGATGAAATATGGATCTTGGATCACTAGAAAGATTTAATGAAATGCTTTCTGAAACATTATGAATGTATATGATAATCACTTGAACATAAATAAACTTCTGCAATTAACCAATATACATTTTAAACATTGCAGATATTTAATGGCAAACGACACAAATAACTTCTCTGTGAGAGCAACCCTAGAGACGGACAAACTGACAGGAACTAACTTCCTTGATTAATATAGGAATTTGAGGATTGTCCTCAGGCAGGAGCGAAAGCTTCACGTCATTGAAATTCATTCACCTGCTCCTCCTACTGAGAATGCAATTCACGTTCAGCAAAATGCTTATCAGAAACATATTGATGATGCGAATGATGTTGCGTGTCTCATGCTGGCAACCATGAGTGCTGAGCTTCAAAAATAATATGAGCATATGGATGCTTATGAGATGATTGAACACCTTCAAAGAATGTTTGAGGGACAGGCTCATCAAGAAAGGTTTGACACGAGCAAAGCACTGTATGCTTGTAAACAGGGAGAACGTGAACCTGTTCAACCACATGTTCTAAAGATGATAAGTTATATTGAGTATGTTGATACTTTGGGTTTCCCGATTGGTCTGAAAGATCATATTGACTTGATATTGCAATCTTTGAACAACAACTATACTCATTTTGTTATGAACTACAATATGAATGAGATAGACAAAATACCCACTAAATTGTTGGCCATGTTACGAACTGCTGAAACCAACATGAAGAAGGATGAACCTGCTGCCATGCTGATGGTAGACAACAAAGGTAAGGCTAAAAGGAAAGGCAAATGGAAGGGAAAGAAGAATATTGGATCTGCTTCTGGTCCCAAGCCAAAGGCTAATCCCAAACAGGCTTTAAAGCCCAAGGGTGCTGTTGGAAGGGAAAGAAGATGATTGTCACTATTGAGGTAAACCAGGCCATTGGAAGAGAATCTGTCATGCTTATTTGGAGGATATGAAGAAGAAGAAGGCTAGTTAAGCTTCTGATTCAGGTATTTATGTTATAGAGGTCAATTTGTGTACTTCTACATCATGGGTATTGGATACTGGATGTGGTTCTCATATTTGTATAAATGTGCAGGAGCTGCAAAGGAGTAGGACTTTAGCAAAGGGAAAGGTCGACCTACATGTTGGCAATGGAGCAAAGGTTGCTGCCTTAGCTGTAGGGACTTATTATTTAACATTGCCCACTGGGCTTATTTTAGAACTTGAGAACTGTTTTTACGTGCCTGCAATTTGTAGAAACATTATTTCGGTTTCTTGTTTGGACAAGAAAGGTTTTGCATTTTCAATTCAGAACAATAGTTGTTCCTTTTCTTTGAATAATGTTACCTATGGGGTTGCACGTTTATTTAACGGTTTATATGTTCTTGATTTAGACACTCCTATCTATAATGTGAATAACAAATGTTTTAAAACTAATGACTCAAATCAAACATACCTCTGGCACTTTCATTTAGGCCATATAAATGAGAAGCGCATTTCCAGCTTACATAAGGATGGATACTTGGATAATTTTGACTTTGAAGCATACGAAGCATGCGAACCTTGTCTCATTGGAAAAATGAATAAAGCTCCTTTTACTGGACAAAGTGAAAGGGCCACTGAACGATTAGAACTTATACATAGTGATGTATGTGGTCCTATGCGTACAATGGAAAGATGTGGCTTTTAATACTTTATCACGTTTACTAATGATTTCAGTAGATATGGATATGTGTATCTTATGAAGAACAAATCAGATTCTTTTGAAAAGTTCAAAGAATACAAAGATGAAGTAGAAAAGCAAACTGGCGGAAGTATTAAGACTCTACGATCTGATCATGGAGGTAAATACTTGAGCCATGAATTTAAGAGTTTATTAAAAGAGTGTGGTATTGTATCACAACTCACTCCTCCCGGAACACCACAATGGAATGGAGTTTCTGAAAGGAGGAATCGTACTTTGTTGGACATGGTACAATCGATGATGAGTCATGCAGATCGTCCAATTAGTTTCTGGGGCTATGCCCTGGAGACGGCTGCTTATACACTTAACTGAGTTCCTACTAAAACGGTTCAGAAGACTCCGTATGAGATATGGACTGAGAAACGTCATATCATGTCATTTATGAAAATTTGGGGATGTGAGGCGTTTGTGAAATGTCTAACTTCTGACAAGCTAGGACCAAAATTAGAAAAATGTAATTTTGTGGCATACCCAACTGAAACAAAGGGTTATTCTTTCTATAATCCTTCAGAGAACAAAGTATTTGTTGCTCGAACTGCAGTGTTCCTTAAAAGAGAAATATTGTCTAAGAAAGATAGTGGGAGGATAATAGATTTCGATGAAATTCGAGACCCACATGATAACATTGAACCAATGGAGGAACCTGAACAGATTGTACAAGAAAACAATACTGATCAGAAAACACAAGTTGTTCGTAGGTCTGGTAGGATTCGCCATGAACCCGAGAGATATTATGGATTTCTCTTGACTCTAGATGGTGATGTGATGCTTATGGATGAAGATGAGCCTCTCAAGTACCAAGACACTATGAACACTCCACAATCTAAGAGATGGCAGGATGCCATGAAATATGAGGTGGAATCCATGTATACTAATCAAGTATGGACTTTGGTTGATCCACCTGAAGGGGTAAAATCTATAGGGTGCAAGTGGGTTTTCAAAAAGAAGACCGACATGGATGGTAATGTACAGACCTATAAAGCACGATTGGTGGCAAAAGGTTTCAAGAAAATTCATAGTATTAACTATGATGAAACCTTTTCACCAGTGACTATGGTCAAGTCCATTAGGATTTTGCTTGCTATAGCTGCTTACCATGACTATGAAATCTGGCAAATGGATGTCAAAACCGATTTTTTAAATGGGAGCCTTGAAGAAGATGTGGATGTGTATATGACACAGTCTGAAGGTTTTGTTGATCCAAAAAATACCGGAAAGGTATCTAAGCTGTGTCGATCCATTTATGGATTGAAACAAGCCTCAAGGAGATGGAACATTCGTTTTGATGAAATTGTCAAAGAGTCTGGGTTTATTCAAAATGAAGATGAACCATGTGTTTACAGTAAGGTAAGTGGGAGCAATGTGACATTTTTATTATTATATGTTGATGATATATTAATAATAGGGAATAAAATTCCTTCTTTACAGGCTATTAAGACTTGGTTGAGTAAGAATTTCTCAATGAAAGACTTAGGTGAAGCGACCTATATTTTAGGTATAAAGATTTATAGAGATAGATCAAGAAGAATGATCGACCTAAGTCAGAGTACATACATTGATAAAGTTTTGCATCGATTTGTGATGCAAAATGCTAAAAGGGGATTTGTCCCTATGTCTCATGGGATATCGATCTCAAAAGATAATAGTCCTAAATCATTGGATGATAAGAACCATATGAGTAAAGTTCTGTATGCTTAATCAATTGGTTCCATAATGTATGCAATGATATGTACTCGTCTTGATGTCTCATATGCTTTGAGCATGATGAGTAGATACCAGTTTAATCCAGGTGAAGGTCACTGGACAGCAGTCAAGAATATTCTTAAGTACTTGAAGAGGACTAAAGATCAATTCTTGGTATATGGAGGAGAAAATAAGATGGTTGTAAAAGGTTACACCGACACTAGTTTCCAAACAGACAAAGATGATTCGATTTCTCAATCTGGGTTTGTGTTATGTCTAAATGGAGGTGCTGTAAGCTGGAAAAGTTCAAAGCAAGATACGGTTGCCGATTCTACAATGGAGGATGAGTATATTGCTGCATGTGAAGCAGCCAAGGAGGCTGTTTAGATTCGGAAATTTTTTGCAGGTCTTGGTGTGGTTCCTTCAGTCACAGATCCGATAGATTTATACTGCGATAATAAGGGAGCCATTTCACAAGCTAAGGAACCAAGGTCTTATTCCCGAACAAAACATATACTCAGACGATATCATCTTCTTCGAGAGATTAATAATCGAGGGGATATACATATATGTAAAGTGCATACAAATGATAACATTGCGGATCCACTGACCAAGGCTTTGTCGCAGTAGAAGCACGAAGGTCATACTAGTTCCATGGTTATTAGATACATGAGAGATTGGCTCCAGTACAAGTGGGAGATTGTTAGTATTGGTGTCCTAGAGACAATACTTTTAATGTTTTATTGAAAACAATTAAGAATTATGTTATGTGATTATTTAATTTATATCTTTATTTACTGCATCATAAATTGAAAGAATAATAAATGTCCTTGAAATATTAATACGTAATATATGTCTTTAAGTATTTGACTTAAAAATGAGATTATATGAATATTATTTTATTCCTAAAATTCCCTAGTCAAGTATTGTTAGATAAGGTGAATAATAATGCAATAAGACTAGTATGTTTGTTGACAGATGACCACATCTCATTGGTCATAGATATGGTGATACTAAAGTGAAGAACATAAGTGTATGTATCAATACATGAAACTAGAAAGACCCGCCGTGAGATTCTACATGTTAATAAGTGTCATAAGAAATCTCATAGTGATAATGATGTAACTCTGACTTGAAATCATAATATTTCTATACGAGAATTAATATACTTTGATTACACTCAAAGTTATCTTTAACCAGATAATGATAAAGGTGGACATTGGGTATGCTATGAATTGTATGAGGAATATGAATGATAGATATAAGATTTAACCCTTCAATTCTAGGAATGATATTATTGGCCTCTTGATTGAGTGAGACTATGAAATGCATGGTCATGCTCAAATATTTATTTGTTTAAATAGTCTACTCATTGATCAAGGAAACCAAGATTAACCGTTGAAGAGGATGACACTATACATGCCTCGACGTTGATCTATAATATAAGGTTAAAGGGATTATATTACATGGAACATTATTCACGAAAGGTTTAATTGAATCACCAATTATTATTGTTACTTGGGCAACAATGATGTATTACTAGATGCCACTCATTATTTATAATTTTATTATTAGATAATAAAATTATTGCCAACGTAATAATAACCTAAAGGGTCACACACAAAGAACGTCAAAACAGAGGTTTATTTAAATTCCAAATTTAGATATATTATTGTTTATTTGAATTTAATTATTGAATTAATTAAGTGGGACTTGATTAATTATATTCAAATTCGGATTTAATAATAAGTATTATTATTTATTCAAATTTAATATATTGAATTAATTAAGTGGGACTTGATTAATTATATTAGAATTCGGATTTAATAATAATAATAACCCAAAATCAGAATGGATTTTGCAAACCACATGGATTAGGGTTAGGTCCAAAATCTCTCTCTCCCATATATATACATAATGATGCATAGTATTAGGGTTAATCATCAGATTTCATTTTTAGAGAAAAACCCTAGCTGCTCAACAACAAGAGAGGCTAGAAAAAATAAGAGAGAGAGGAAGAGGCATGCAATTTGGCTAGTACCGACTCCGGTGATCGTTGGACGATCGGGCATTCGTGTGGATTTCTTTAGAGAGCAGATCTTTGCAATAAAGGGCTGCTGTGATTCATTTTTCTGGACCTCCGTTAAACATCATACGGAAAGCTTTGTTAAGGTACATACTTCTTCACCATAATCATCCAAAGTTATACATGGATCCTGCGGTAGGGTTTCGGTTTTTATTGATTTTACGTTAATTCCGCTGCATTTTTATGCCTGAAACCCTTCACCAAAAACTTTGTTATGTTCGACCTAGATTGAGGTTGAATTGCCCCTTAGTTCACCCTTCAGGTCGATTTATTGTGGGCTTCATGCCTTGATGTTTTTTGACTGAGATTGAGGTCGAATTGAACCTCAAATGCCCACCTAGGTCGAAAATATTTGCCCCCTCAAGAATTTGAGTAAATTGAGCCTCACATGCTTTAGGATTTTGGGCCCCCATTAATGTGGGCTCTTACTAGGCCTTCTATTGAAGATTTTAACAAGTTTCTCAAATTAGTGGGTCCTCAAGTTTTTTGGATCACGGGCCTTCATTGTTTAACCTACGAACCTTCCATCTTTATTAGGCCTTCTGGGCCTTAGACATTCTAGATTCTAGGCCTTCGAGGCTTTTGTCATTGGGTAGTGGGCCTTCAAGGTTTATAGATCATGGACTTCACAAGCCCAAGTTCTAGATCTTTCTTCTGATTTCTAGAAAACCCTTCTCTTTTTTTAAACCCTTTGGGCCTTCATCCATGGGCCTCATTGTATGAGCCCCTTCACCAGTCATACCGGTTGATTTACTTTTCAACGTTCATGTGACCTAGAAATACCTGTTAAAAGGGGAATTTAAATGGTCAAGTGACCGACTAGAGGGTTATATATGAGTGGTGTGAGGGTCATCATCTTCTACACTTCTCATATCTCACTTCTCAAATTTCTTATACACTTGATCTCTCAAGCCTTTAAGCAAATCTAACTTCCAATTCTCTCAAAGGTATTCACAAATTCGAAGGATCAATTGCCGATAAGAAGACTTCCCAACTGACAGCTATGAATGCGGGGTCTACAAAAAAAGGAAAACCCCTCCGTCAAATCCCCATTTTTCCTCTTACATGTCTTTGTTAGATATGATAAATCAAAGGGGGGATGAGTATCCTAGTCAATACCACCTAGATTCGTATAGCCGTAGTAACAAATTTTTTGATACTGATTTAGTAGAATAATTCATTCGTCTGTTTAACTTTCTCCCTTATTTCACTATTTTTTTGGTAGAGCCTGGTGATAGGATCTGCCATTGGATACCCAATCACTTATTCATTTACGTAGATGCCCTGTTAGAGGGGCTTAGGTTCCCTGTGCATGAATTCAACCCCACACTTTTGGCCGATGTCCAACTAAATCCTTGCCAAATCGTACCCAATGGGTGGAGACTCATCCATTCTTTCATGGTTTTGTGTTTGGAAAAGAAAATCAAAATGATTATACCCTTTTTTCGTAAGATTTTTCAATTCAAAACTTCTTCCAGCCTTTCCTTAGGCTGGGTTCACATAGCCTGTAGACCCAATAAACCCCATATTTTTTTACAATTCTTCCATTCCTTATAACAATCTCTATTAGAAAGATAACTTTTTTCAAATCAAATGGGAGGGGGAGATTGGGGAACTCTCTTTTGGTCCACCTTTGGGAAAGTAGTTGATGGGAGCGTCGAGTCCATTAAGCTATGTCGCGCTCACTCAGGTGGAGGCCAAGGAAGTTTCTTGGGCTCTTCTAGATTAGCATAGGTTGAAAGCTGTGGGACTGTCGAGGGCCTCAAGTAAAGGTATATCACTTTACTTAGGTTTGTCTTTTTACTTTGACCATTCTATAGTTTTACTAATGCTTTTATGTTCCTTTTTCAGCTACTGCGCAAATTAACGAATGGACCATTCCACCCGTTGAGGAAACAGGCCGCATGAAGCGGCTTAGGCTGATGAACGATCCCAAACAAAGGAAAAAGCCTCTGGATTTCTTGCAGCCTCATACTGGGCCAATCGAGGCTGAAGGCAGTGGGTCTGCCAAAGCGCCCAAATCCCTGGCGTACAAACTAGGCTGGGGATTCAGGAAGTCAGATACTGTGGTCGGTTGCACAGACCATGCAAGGGATTGGTCTCTTCACTCCCTCACTCTTTGTGACTACAAGGACATTGTGTTGGGACGTGACGAAGAGAGCACAAAAGCTCTTGGTGCACAAGTATTGGCCTCGGTATGTCTCCTTTTACATACTTCTACTCACCCTGGTTTGTTGGTTTTTCAGGCCAATGCCTATTTTCAGGTTTCCCTGCACCAGACAGATTCATGGAAGGCTCAATCTGGGAAGCACAAGAAAGAGCTTTCAGTGGAAAACACCAAGATCAAGAATCTGGAGGAGAAGATGGCGGAGAAAGATGAGCTTTTGAAACAAGCTCAGGCTGAAATAGTTAAACTTTGGGCCAATAAAAATGCTATTATCGACAAGTATATGGCCTTGGAGGAATACCAAGACTTGATCCTACAGCATGACGACCTTCTCTTTCCTGCCAATTACACAATTGGGTGGAACGAGGCACTGAAGGCGGTGCTGAATAAGTATCTGGGTCTGTTTGACCCTAAGGTGGACTTCCAAAGTCCTCAGTCAGCCGAGGCTTTGAAGCGGTTGATCGAGACTTAAGAATAAGAAACCAAGAGGGACAACAGCCCTGATATTAGGCAAAAGAGGGCTTGTGAGCCTAGCCTTACTCCTTCCCCTCGACAAACCGTGCTAGAAAAGATTGTTCCTGAGGTAACTCCTCAGAAACCAGCGGAGAAAATTTCTTTTGAAGAAGAAGAATCAAGTGGAGACGGAGAAGATTTGTCTTCGTCTAGCGGGGAGGAGTCTTCAGAAGAGGAGGAATCATCTAAGTAGTTAGGATTTTATTAATGTATTTTTGTTGGCCCCAGTGGCTTTATAAAAACATTTGGCCTTCGGGCTTTTATTTATGCACTCGTGTTTTTCCACATTTTCGTCTTTCACTTTCTGCCTTTGTTTTGTTTGTTTTTTGTGTTTAATTTGAACATAAACAACAAATACTCGCGAAGCTTGTAAAAGACTTAGTGAAAATAACTAATGCTATATAAGGAGAACGAAAAACATTCCTTAGAAACTATCAAGTTTTCAAATGAAACTTAGTATTAAAAACATGTCTTGCCTTCGAGGCTAATAAACCGACACTTGAATATTATTGAAAATCAAAGTTAGAAATCTAAACATAATAGATCCTTAAGTTGGCTGCGTTCCAGCTTCTTAGGATTTCAACCCTTTCAAGGGTTTGGAGCTTGTATGCGCCTTGCCCTGTAACTTTCTTCACTTGGTATGGTCATTCCCAATTCAGGGCTAGCTTGCCCTTGGGACCAGCTCCAGATGCCTCGATCTTTCGCAGGACCAAGTCTCCTTCTCGGAAGAACCTTTCCTTGACTCTAAGGTTATAATAGAATGAAGCTTTCTTTTTGTTTTCTACAATTCTGGCATTGGCTTCGTCGCGTAGCTCATCTATCAGGTCTAGAGCTAATTTCATTCCCTCCTCATTGGTGTCAATATGAAACCGTTGCACTTTTGGTGACGTTTGAGTAATTTCGACGAACACCACTGCCTCAGCCCCGTAGGCTAGTTGAAAAGGTGTTGCCCATTTTTAAGCCTTACAAGTAGTTCGGTATGCCCATAAGATTGGGAGTAGATCATCAACCCAAGTTCCCTGAGAGCGCTCAATCCTCTTTTTAAGTCCGTCTAGAATAATTCTGTTGGCAACTTCAGCTTGCCTATTTGATTGTGGATGAGCTACTGAAGCCAAGCGTAGTTCAATGTTGTAATTTCTATAGTACTCTATGAAATAGCTGTTGTTAAACTGCGTTCCATTGTCCGTCACCCGGATTCAGGGTAACCCGTACCTACATATAACATTCTCCCAGATGAATTGAGTCACATTCTTAGTATCAATCTTGGCCAGGGGTTTTGCTTCTATCAACTTAGTAAAGTAGTTGATGACGACAATAAGAAACTTCATCTGCGCGCTGGCCATAGGAAATGGGCCCAAGAAATCCATTCCCCATATGGAAAAGGGGAGTGGAGAGTTGATAGATGTCAGCATCTCAGGGGGCTGCCTAATGATAGGTGCAAACCTTTGACAGCGATCACATTTCTTAACATAAGTTTTGGCATCTTTAAGCATCTCAGGCCAATAAAACCTTAGTCTTACGAAATTATGAGCAAGAGCCCTGCTTACAAGGTGCTGGCCACATATACCTTCATGAACTTCCTTTAGGGCAGCTTCAGCCTCATGGGTCTCAGACACTTTAAGTAAGGTATTACGTATGATTTCTTCTAAAGTATTCCTTCTATGAGGGCATACTTCAAGGCCCTTACTGATAGCTGATTAAGTAGAGTTTGATGGGATCCATCCAACATGCTCTCATCCCAATCGGGGCTACTAATCTAGCTTCAATGCTTGGGGTCTTCAAGACATGAAAATAAACACTGCTAGATTAAATCTCAATCTCTGATGATGCAAATTTAGACAATGCATCAGACTTCACATTCTCCTCTCTCGGAATATAATCAAAGTGGCATTCTTCAAATTGTGTAGCTTGAGCTTTAGCAATTCTCAAATATTTTTCCATAGTTTCTTCTCGGGCCTCAAACTACCCATTTACTTGAGAGATTACTAGCCTTGAATCGCTACATATCTTCAAGTTGTTCACCCTCAGGGTTCTGGCCAGGCCAAGCCTAGCTATCAAAGCTTCATATTCTGCTTCGTTATTTGTAGTTGAGAAATTTAACTTGATTTCATACTCGACAAAAAACCCATCCGGGCTTCGCAAAACCAAGCCAGCTCCACTAGTGTTCGTTTTTGAATCTCCATAAAAAAAGAGTATCCAATATTCTTTGAGTTCTCCCTCTTTTTCCTTCTCTCCAGCTTCTTTATTCTCTTCTTGCCCCCGACTTCTTGGTTGGGGATTCTACATTCAATCACGAAGTCAACTAAAGCTTGTGCCTTGATGGCCGTTCTTAGCTTGTATTTGATTTCAAACTCTCCAAGCTCAATAGCCCATTTCATTAGCCTCCCACTGGCCTTGGGGCTGTGTAGTATGTTTCTTAGGGTCTGGTCTGTCAAGACCTCAATAACGTGTGCCTGAAAGTACGGGCGTATCTTTCTCGAAGCCATTATCAATGCTAAGGAAAACTTCTCAACCTTTGAGTAGTTTAGCTATGCTCCATGCAGGATCTTGCTAACATAATAAATGGGTTTCTGAACCTTCGATTCCTCTTACACAAGAACAGTTTTCAGGGCTGAGCTAGAAACAACAAGGTACATGTACAGCATTTCTTCAGGTTTTGGTTTGGCAAGCAAGGGTGGCTCATCCATATATTTCTTCATCTCTTTAAAAGCTGCTTGACTCTCGTCGTTCCATTCAAAGTTCTTGACCTTCTTGGGGGCTTTGAAGAATGGTAGACACTTTTCTCCAGACTTGGATATGAAGCGCCCCAGGGCTACTATCCTTCCTGTGATCTTTTGTACATCTTTTACTATTTTGGGGCGTTCCATGTCCAAGATTGTTTGAATCTTATCGGGATTGGCCTCAATGCCTCTTTGGAAGACCATCAGGCCAAACACACACTTATCAGATCCTACACCCAACACACATTTGGCCAGGTTCAATATCATCTTGTGGGTTCTCAGAACTTCAAATGACACCTTCAGGTGTTCAAGATGATCGAATTTGTCTATGACTAACATGTCCTCAACGTAGACTTCCATGGTCTTACCGATGAGGTACTTGAAAATTTTATTCACAAGCCTTTGAGATATGGCTCCTGCATTCTTAATCCCAAAAGCCATAACCAGATAACAAAAACTCCAAAGTCAGTGACTAATGATACATTAGGGATGTCATCAGGGTGCAATTTGATCTGGTTGTAGCCACTAAATCCATCCATGAAGCTAAGTATCTCATGCCCAGCTGTGACATCTATCAACGTGTCTATCCTTGGCAATGGAAAACTGTCCTTAGAACATGCATCATTCAAATCTGTGAAGTCCACGCACATTCTCCACTTTCTATTGTTCTTCCTGACCATCACAGGGTTAGTCAGCCACTCAGGAAATTGAATTTCTTCAATAAATCCGGCTTCCAACAACTTCTCTACTTCTTGCTTAATGGCCTCTTACCTTTCAGAAGCAAAACTTATTTTCTTCTGTTTGACTGTTGTCCTTCCAGGATTCAAATTCAATTGATGCGTTATAACTTAGGATTTATCCCTGGCATGTCGACTATTGTCCAAGCAAAGACATCTCTATTATCCTGCAAGAATTGAACCAGCTGTAGTTTCAGGTCCTTGGAGAGTGAAGTCCCCACATATGTCACATTCTCGTGATCTAGAGGATCCAAAGGAGCAGGCTCCAAGTCCTCTGCGGGCTTACCCCTTCTTTCTTCTTGATCCCTGACATCCATGTCTTCGTTAGGGAGAACCTGCCCCCTAGTGCGACTAGGCTTTAAGATGGCCATATAACAACTCCTGACCATTTTTTGATCTCCTCTCTCTTCTCTCACTCCATTCCTAGTCCGGAATTTGAGCTTCAGATGGTACGTAGAGGCTATCACCTTGAAAGCATGCTGCCCAATCCTACCAAGGATCGCATTGTTGGTGGTGCTTACCTTGATAACTAGGAAATTCAACATTTGAGTGGACTATCGAGTTTCTTCACCCATAGTCATGGGCAATTGCATAATTCCCTCTATCCTAGATTCCACTCCATTGAAACCATAGATAGGCATATTGGAGGGGGGTCAGTTGCTAATCGTTACATCCCATTTTCACAAAAGCGCCATAAAATAGGACGTCTATGGACGATCCACCATCTACTAAGACTCTTTTCACAGGAGAGTTTCCTATGACAGGGGTGATTACCAAGAAATCATCATGGGGGAAATCCTACCCCTTCTAAGTAAGAATCATCAAATGACAAAGAGACCTCAGTCCTAACTCTCTTAGGAGGTTCTCCTACGATGCTCATTACCTCTCGGGAATATGCCTTTCTGGGGTTTGGGGAGTTACCTGCAGTGGTTGGTCCCCCTGAAATCACATTGATCACAGGCCCTCGAGGCTGATTGTTTCTGTCTTTGGGGTCGGAGTCTCTTCGTTTGTCATTGTGACTTCTGTCATGTCTAGCACCTTCCTTGGTGTACTTTTCGAACTTTCATCTTCTAATCAGAAACTCTATCTCATCCTTTAACTGGCGGCAATCATCAGTGTCATGTCCCACATCTCTATGGAACCAGCAGTACACATCCTTATTTCTTTTCCGAGGATCAGTCCTTAGTGGCTTCAGCCATCGAAGGTCTTTGCCCTTCTCAATATCCATCAGTATTTGACTACGAGCGGTGTTTATCCTTGTATACTCGGCGAACCTGGATCCTCCTTTCTTTTTCGAGACATTAACATCATCGTTCTTTGGATATTTTGTATTGACAATATACTCAGTATCACTGGGTCGCTTCTTAGAGTAGTGCTCGAGGCTTGAAACCCTTGGGCTTTCCTCATAATTTCATCGGCCTTGATATACTCTCTAGCTCTCTCGTGGAGCTCATTCATACTCTCAGGGGCCCTCTTGGCTAATGATCTCCTGAAATTTTCGTCAGAAGTCCCTTGTTGAAAGGTTATCATAGCTACCTTCTGATATAGATCAGGGACCTTTAAGGCTTCCTTCGTGAATTTGTTCATATAATCCCTCAAGGACTCATTTTTCCCTTGATGCATGTTCATTAGTAAAGCTGAGCTCTTCTCATGAGTCTTCATGCTGATGAATTGTCCAATGAAGGCCCTGCTTATATCGTTGAATGACCCAACAAAGTTAGGGGGTAGATGAGTGAACCACATTTGAGCCATACCGCTCAGGGTTTGAGGGAACACCCTACACTTGACGGCATCATTGACGGACTGCAGCAACAGTGCATTAGAGAACGTGAGAACATGATTTGAGGGATCTCCCGTTCCATCATAGGCCTTGATTGTAGGCATCTTAAACTTCTTTGATATCTTCTCATTCATAATATTCTCAGTGAAAAGGGGAGTGGGATCATCAGGATCTCCAAGTGGTAATAAGTCTTGGGGGTCAGCCCTAACATGACTTGTCCTTCTTCACATCCTGGTTGGGGCTCATCCAAATCTATCACAGGTGCGTTTCTTTCCAGGTCGTTCCTCAGCCATTGGGCCTCAGCTTCATGAGCGTGTATTCTTTCCTGAAGGTCTTGGGAGTCATTATCTTGAGGCCCTCGTGGCTGGGTACTCCTCCCTCCAAGGGGCTCCTTACCGGGTCACCTCCTTCCTGGGTTAACATCCTCGTCAGACGATTCATCATCATCGGTAGAGTAAGGTCCTGAGAAGTCCCGACTCCTTTATCGCGAGGTATAGTGGGGCAGCAGCCCTTTCTCATAAGAGGGCTTATAGTTTCTCGGGAGCCCGTAGAGAGGGACGAGACCTGCAAGGTACGAGGAGCGATAAACGTTATACCAAGGGGAGAAATTACCTGGAGTGGAGGAACTGAAGCATGAATAGATCAGTTGGAAGGATGAACAACAATGCTAAGGGGTCCGGTACGCCGGGTACTTGCTTCAAGGCCTCCAACGGAGGTGGTCGGAATAATAGCTCCTTATTCCTGCACCGTAGGAGGGGGAACGTTGGTGTCTACAGTGGTGTCAGGGACCTCTCCCTCGAGGGTGCCCGCGGTACTTCGTGTTCTTGCCATGGTTGTTATTCATATTCCCATAGACGGCGCCAAATGTTACGGATTAAAAATTATATATATTTAATACATAATTAATGCTAGGTTTTGAGAGAACTTCGAGTTTTAATGGTTGCACTAACATTTCGTGACTAACTCAGGTCCTCATTAACTGCCTACGTATCTCAATGGGTGTGAGAATCAAGCCAAAAAACGTAGTTCTAATGTTGAGGGGTTATGCCCTTTATATAGGCGCACGAGGGCCTTGGAATCAGATTAGAATTAGGAGATTTGGTGGCCAAGTCTACTAGTGACAAGGTTGTTGAAACCTTTTAGGAATGAGGGTCCTTGTTGAACTCTTCTCACATTTGGGTTTCTAGATCCTTCTAGGATGAGGGTCTTCAATAGGCTTCTTGGGCCTTTACTGAGCCTTTATTAATTAATTACGAAATTAATTAATAAAAAGACTTACTGGGCCTATGGCTTCCACAGAGCTTGTGGGCTGAACTTACAAATTTAGTTGATCCTTGGATTACAAATCCAATTGATCATATGGTTTATTTTTCTAGTTCTTTTTAAGGGTCCAAGCCTTTATACCATACTAGGTCTAATAAACGAAATAATAAATACTATATTTATTATTTCCTCATGCCTACTTTTACCCATATCAAGTTAGTTTTCTTACTCTAACGACTTAATTACTCATTAAGGGTTTTCTAGTTTAAGAAGACAAGTATGATATTGCATAAAACACGTATACTAGTCCACTAGTCCACTTCAAGTTAACACTCATTTTCATTCAAATGGTCTACGCATAAATACGTTCCTCAAACAAAAGTCGCAGACGAAGAAAGTCAATATAACGGAGAGCATATATATGTTAGCTTATATTTCCGGATCCAGCATATATATAATAAAACGTCTTTATAATACTATTTTATATAAAAAAAATTGAGTACATTTTATTTTGATGGCCAAAGTTTGCACCGAATTTTAAAATGATGGTTGTAGTTTATTTTTTTTATATTGATGGCTAAAATTTTAATTAAATTTCAAAATATTTGCTCTACTTTAAGATTTACAAATCGGTGACCGTTATTTTTACCGAATTTTAAAAAGGTGGTTGTACTTTAATAATTTGACAAATACGAAAAAATAATATGTGTTCAAATGAAAAATATCAACTAATGAAAAACTCAAGATCAAAAAAGTGTTCTAATAAAGTTTGAGTGAATTTATCAAGTCAAGTTTGAATTCATCGATATGAATTAGTTATAGTTTTATTATTAAGACAACATTAAATGTTATCAAAATTATTTTTTTAATTATTAAAAATAGTTTAAATTTTTTGTATTTGTTATTTAACTTATTTTGTTAAAGCACAACTATCGTTTTGAAATTTTGTAAAAATAACGGTCATCGATTTATAAATCGTAAACAACAATCAATATTTTGAAATTCAATTAAAACTTTAATCACCGATTTGAAAATTTTAAACTACGGCCATCATTTTAAATTTTGTTGCAAACTTTGACCATAAAATTAATTTTATTCATCTCTTTAATATAATAAAAAAATTAGACTCAACTAGGACCAGTTATAATTAAGAATAACCTTTACATTGTAATATTTTATATTTTTTATCCATATTTATTAATTTTCCTCTATACATAAGAATAAAAATACTTAAAATTTAAATATATGTGTGTGTGATTGCACTCTATAAAGAATACCGAAGAACACCATCATAAAACTTTATTTTTTAATTAAAATTCCATTGTTAAGATTAAAATAACAAAATTTAACAATAATTAAACATAACATATCGAATCTAATATCTCATCTAAATTTTAAAGATCAAATGTTACGAAATCTAACATAGAACGCAACATAGAATTTTATTTACAATTTTTTAACAATAAAATTTATATATAATCATTTTATTTTTAGTCCTAATTTATTATTAAATTCAGGTTATATAAGAATGTTCTTTATGTATCAGTGATATATATATATATATATATATATATATATATATATATGAAAATGAAGTTTCTAAAGCACACTATAAATAAGTTGTCAATTAGTGCAACATAAATCATGTGTTTCATTAATTTTTTTGATAATTCAACTGTACGGATGAAATATTTATACCGAAATAAGAATATATACAAATTTTCATTATATTTGAAGTAGTGTAGTATCACTTTTATTATAGTATTATTTGTCTATATATATTCAACGACGTAAATTTACTATAATCTTATTGTCATATATTTATAATTCCAAATTAATATATTAAATGAAAATTTGTACACTGATTTATTTTGATATGAAATTAACATCCATACGGTTGTATTATTTTAATACTAATTAATTTATTAAATTTTAAGCCGCACTAGATATATATATATATATATATATATATATATATATATATATATATATATATATATATATGTGTGTGTGTGTGTGTCTCATTACTCTAGAGAGGGAAATCTTATATAGAGTTTCTTAGACCACCTTATATAACCATGAAATAGATATATATTTTTTGTTATTTATCAAATATAAGTATAAATGAATTAAAAATGAACTTACATATAAAAAAATATTGAAAATGACATATAATGATGAACAAATAGTAAAACGATTTTACAGCAGAATCATATTACTCATAACATAATTTAATAGTAGAATCAAATTGAAAATTATATTTTTCTCTTGATTTTTAAATATTAAATTATTTGTAAGGCTTATTTGTATATTATAAGTAAAATTTATTCGTTATTAATCATAAATATAATAATTTTAAAGTTATTTATGAGATTTTATGTTATAATCAAATGGTTCTAACATAAAATGACTTAAAATATTAAAATGGTTATCTTGTAAAATAAACATTCAAGATGACTTAAAATATTTTTTTAAAGTTGTCTGTGATGACTTGTTAACACTGCATCCTTTAACTTCGGCGTCTATAATAACTCAATGCGGCACCTTCTTATTGTATCCAAAATATTTCCATTTTGTGGAGTATCTTTAAACTTCCGGACTAGAAACCTTTTCAATTTCTATAATATCATCCTCTGCATTATCACCTTGCGCTTCTTGACTGATTCTAGCAATGATTTCTTTTTAAGTTAAACATACACCATTTACTCCTTATCAGGATGTTCGAGAAAATTATTGATATCGATCCATTTGGTTAGTTTAATTAATTTTTAAAATTTAAAATTTATATACTAATCTCTACTAATTAAAGAATAACCTTTCTATAATTATATATTTTTGGGTCCCAAAAATATTACTGTATAGAGGTTTTATTGTATATATATACTAGCTTATATTCCTGGATCGATTTTATTTATTTATTTATTTATATATTTAAATTTATTTTTACTTTTATAAAAATAATTATACTTTATTTAATGTTGTGTTTATAAATATTTTTATATAATTTTTCATATATTTTAGTTCTGTTTGTATTTTAAGGGAATAATGTTTGACCATTTGTTTTGTTTAGAAAAAAGTTTTAATTAGGATATTAAAGATTTATTTAATGTTGTGTGTATAAATATTTTATATAATTTTTCTTATATTTTAGTTGTTTTTCTATTTTAAGGAGAAAATATTTGATCGTTTGTTTTGTTTAGATAAGTATTTTAATTGGAAAATTAGAGATGTGTGTTAATTAGAATTTTAATGTTTAAAAAGTAGGCCGAATAATTAAGTAACTACCCGGTCTAAATTCCTACCAACGACTAACTATCAAACTTTTAATATTTAGGTTTTAATAGTATAGTATATATGGGAAAAAAGTTCGTGAGATTATTCAGGGAAATTACGTGAGATACAAGTAAAAGTTCCTGAGATTATTTAGGGAAAAAAGTTCCTGAGATTTTTGTAATTGTATATAATTTTTTGTAATTACAATAATACCCTCGTTTATTTATATGAAATTTTGTTTATCCCCCGGAAAATTATATAAGGTAACCTCATAATATTAATCTCTACACTATTATCTTCTTCCATTTTAAAAGAAGTGTGTATTTGACAGTTTACATGCATTTTAAGGCGTAAAAGCGTAGCCCTCGTATTCAACCCCGGAACCTAACAATCTTAATACTGCTAAACTTTTGAGAATTCATTCTTTTGATCTTTTACTATTTATATATTAATAAACTTAGTTTAATACCACTTATTTGGAATAAGAGTCCCAAAAATATTTATAGAGGGTGAATGAATATTTCAACCTTTTAAAAAAAAAATTGGATTTGCCTCCTTTATGGATTTGCTTGAGGATGTGTTAATGTGCAAACAATATATATGTTTTATGTTTAAGTGTAGCTTATGAGATTTAAAGATAAAGAATATAAATAAATAATACAAAAATTAAACTTTAATCTAATTGTTTTATTAGATTATTGTTTCTTATAATCTTAAAATCAAAGATCATTTTCAAATTCTTGTTCTTGATGAAATACAAGGTATGCTACTATAAAGATTCATAGTTTGCAAGTAGAGTCATGTGTTTAATATATAGATAACGCGTCTTTGCATATGCTCTATTGCCCCTATAGCTAGAACATGAAACATTACAAAACTGTTTTCATTTCTAGTGCACTCCAATTTTAGCTAACAGTCTAGAACAAAACAAACTTTTGATTCTGCATATCTTTTGTCTATTCTTCATTCCTTATTATTCTCTTCAAGTTTCCATTGTAGTATTGACACATGTCAAGTTGGACCATACCCTGAAAGTGACAGTGCTTCTGTATTTATCTGTTATATCTGTAAAAACTCCTTAAATTTAATGGGTTAATTATTAAAGTCATCACTCGTTCCGGCCATATGTATCAAATGAGTCACTAAATGTAAAATTGACTCGTTTAACTCATTATTTTGAATTTTTGTATCAAGTGAATCACTTTGTAATGACTGAATTGATACAAAATTTAATATATTTAGTGATAAGACTTATACTAATTTATAAATTAATGACTATAGAGAGCCACTTTTGCAATGAGTGACTTATTTGATACATTTGGCTGCAACGAGTGGCGACTTTGATAATTAACCCTAAATTTAATTAATGTTAGGTCCCAAAGTGTTGTAGAAGGGAAGTTGTGTTAATGTAGGTGCCCTAGAGGCAATACAATAGACCTTTATGTCATTTGATTATTCAATAAACATATTTATTATGACTTTAATTACTGCGATATATTTGTTAGCATAATAAATGTCCTTAGAATCATGATACACATTGTATAGTTTAGTACATGACTTGAACTTGAGATTATATAATAGATCATATTCTTAAATGTCCCTAGTCGAGTATTATTATTATAGGACAATAATAATACATAAATAGACTAGTATGTTGTTTGACTGATAATCACATCTCATTGGTTATAAGTATGGGGATACTAAAGTCAATACATAGGTACATATAGGAGTACATGATACTGGACAGACCCACAGTGAGATTCTTCATATTTAATAAAGTCATAAGAAAGACTCACAGTGATAATGGTGTAATGATCCTTTGACTTGAGATCATTATATTTCTATACGAGGATTAATATACTTTAACTACATTAAAAGTTACCTTTGACCGGGTGATGATAAAAGTGGACATCGGGTATATCATGAGTCGTATGAGAAATATGAATGATAGATAAAGGATTTAACCCTCCTATAATTAGGAGAGATATTATTGGCCTCTTGATTGAGTGGAACTATAAAATGCATGGCCGTGCTCAAATAATGATTTGTTTTCATAGTCTACTCATGGATCAAGTAAACCCGGATTAAATGTTGTAGAGGATGACTAAATACATGCCTCGAATTTAATCTATAATATATATGGTTAAAGGGATTATATTACACGGAAACATTAATCACGAAAGGTTTTATCGAATCACGATTTAATTATTATTTAATTGGGTAGCAATGATGTATTACTAGATACCGCTCATTGTTTATAATTTTATTGGATAATAAAATTATTGCTAATTAAATAATAGCCTATAGGGTCACACACATAGAGCACTTAAAGGAATAGTTAATTTAAATTATAAATTTAAATTAATTGATGATTATTTGAATTTTATTATATTAATTAAGTGAGACTTAATTAATTGAAATAATATAAATTCGAATATGAATTTCTGCCCTTAATAATTAAGTATGACTTAGTTATTAATTAAATAATAGAAATTCGGTTTTATTATTTAATCCTAAACCTACATGGGTTAGGCTTTGCTGTTATGGGTTGCTGTTATGGGCCTATTAACCATCCATTATAAATAGATAATGTAGGGTTAATAGGGTATTACGTTTTTGATAAGAAAAACCCTAGAGGCAGCAGCTACACAGCAATAAGGCAGAGAAGAGCTAATTCGAAATCATCAAAGGAGGCTAGTACATCCATTCCGTAATCAAGATCGTGAGACGTTCTTGAGGTGCTCGTGTGGATACCATAGAGGTGTTTTCGAGAGGAAGACACAAGTCGTGAAAGCTAGGATCTCCGTTGAGTTCGTGAAAGTCAAGACCAGACAAAGGTATGATTCCGTTTCACAATAATCAGTCCAGGCTTATACATGATCCTGCGTTAAGGTTTCAAAATTTTTCATTATATTTACGTTTAATCCGCTGCATTTTATGCCTCGGAACCCAACAATGGCATCAGAGCTACGTGTATAAGGGACTGATTTGGTTACGTGGTAACTGTATTTGATGCAAATATGCCTGTTTTGGTGACTGTCATGACATTGCCATGCTACTGCTTTGTACTGCCATGCTACTGCCATGTATATTCGAATTGTTATTCATATGATGAGTATATAGATGATGATACTAGCATGTTAATGATTTGTCTTGACTGATTTATATGCCTTATTACGATTTGTATATTATGCATGAGGGTCAGTTTATATAGTGATACAAACTGGTGGACAGATTATGTTGGACATGATCTGTTAACTGGGATATGATAAGTATGTATATGATACATGCTTCTGAAACTGTATAAGTTGCAGTGTGGAAAAAGGCCAACAGATATGATCTGTAGTTCAGAAATTGATGATTTCTGAATAGGACTGGTCTTCTGCTCGACCCCAGCTGGGGGCTGCCGCCCCCAGACCCCGCCCGGGGCTGCCGCCCCGGACCCCTAGATTAATGGTTTTGGTTTTGGTTTTATAAATACGACTTGCATGTCGTTTTCTTCATTCTTATAATTGTTTAACCTCGAATGTAACTCAAGTTTTCTTATGTAAGTACATTAGTATAGGATGTATTCAATTATTCCATGTAATGTACTTGAAGATAGAAGGATGATCCAAGAAGAGGAGCAATCACCCATGGATATAAGAAGAATGAAGACATGTAATTGTATTTATATTTTACCACCTTAGATTGACTTTGATCCTTTCATTAGCTTGAAAGGATCACATAGGAAAGGGGCCATAACCAAGCACGTTTACATATTGCACTTTACATATTGATGTATGAATGTATGTGTAGAGTAGAAGATGCATGCTTTAATTAGATTAATGATGTATGCATGTATTAGATACGTCACCCATGCCATGCTTGTCATGCTAAACAAGATAAAATCTGTAACGATTTAAGATTTTAAAATTAACAAACGATCATGAGATTCTTGTGTTTATGAAATATGGATTTTTAAAACACGGAATTGAATATGGATTTTGATATCTATAATTGGGATTTTCTGATAAAAACGGATATACGTATTCGTAAGGCTGATGGGCTTTAAGTGTGACCACTGGTATCCTCCATCTCCCTGGAAAATGAACAATTTAAGATGTCAATTTGAAATATTTGGTTCAAGGAAAAATTGAGGATCTCTTCATGATGTGATCATGATCGTCGTAAATTTTTTAAACCCCTTAACAAAATATTAAGTTTAACTCAGATGTTTTCCAATGAATGAACATTCATCGAATCCTAGATCGATTAGGGGAAAGACTGTCAGTGGCAGGGGACTCCTATCTATCCTGGTGAGATGCGACGAATATAAACGGTTATATTCGGCCGTTGTATCATTGGGTCTAACTTAACTGAGTCTTCATAATAAGGTGAAAATAAACGGTTATATTCAACCATTATGAACTTAGAAGCATAGAGTTTGGTTAAAAGTCTATTAGATAGATAAGATCAATCGTTGTTCACCAAACTATCCAAGAGTTATATATGATATAATTGACAACTATTGTCTACCTAAATAATCAATTTTAAGGACTTCCAGTGGTTGTCTTTGGACATGACGAAATATGAATCTTGGCTCACTAGAGAGAATTATGGGATATACTTTCCAAATTAATAGTAAGGGCTATTAATTTGATAAAAATAGTGGGAGATATATTATGAATATATCATAATCATTTGAACATAATAAATAACTCAGACAATCTAATGTTTATTTTGTGCTTTTATCATTGTAGATACCAAGTAATGGCAAACAACACAAACACACTATCCGTACGATCAGTCCTTGAGAAGGATAAGCTGATAGGAGGAAACAACTTCCTAGACTGGCAGAGGAATTTGAGGATTGTCCTTAGGCAGGAGCGCAAGCTTCATGTCATTGATATTCCTCCGGCAGGTCCCCTTCCCGAGGGCGCTATTGTTGAGGAACGAGCAGCCCACACAAAGGATGAGAATGATGCAACTGATGTTGCATGTCTTATGTTGGAAACTATGAGTGCTGAGCTTCAAAGACAGCATGTGCATATGGATGCATATACTATCAATGAGCACTTGCAAAGCATGTTTGCAAGCCAAACTCGTCAAGAAAGGTTCAACACGAGTAAGTCACTCTTTAATTGCAAACAAGGGGCAAGTGAACCAGTTGGCCCACATGTTCTGAAGATGATTGGTTACATTGAGTACCTTGAAACTTTGGGTTTCCCGATTATTCAGGAAATTGGTATTGACCTAATCATGAATTCTTTGAACAACAAATTCACCCAGTTTATCATAAAATACAATATGAATGAATTTGACAAAACACCTACTGAATTGTTGGCTATGTTGAGAACATATGAGACCAACATGAAGACGGCTGAACCTGCTCCCATACTGATGGTGGGCAATAAAGGTAAGGCCAAAGGGAAAGGCAAGTGGAAGGGTAAGAAGAAGACATGTTCTGATTCTACACCCAAGCCAAAGTCAGGTCCTAAACAGGCTTTAAAGCCTAAAGTTGGGGTCGCTAAGGGTGAATGTCACTACTGTAAGAAAACTGGTCACTGGAAGAGAAACTGTTCAGTTTACTTGGAGGATCTGAAGAAGAAGAGGGCTGAGCAAGCTTCTACTTCAGGTATATATGTTATAGAAGTCAATCTGTCTATTTCTACATCTTGGGTATTGGATACTGGATGTGCTACTCATATTTGTATAAATGTGCAGGAAATGCAGAGAAGTAGGACATTGGCTAAAGGAGAAGTGGACCTACGAGCTGGCAATGGAGCAAGAGTTGCTGCTTTAGCTGTAGGAACCTATTATTTATCTTTGCCCTCAGGGCTAGTTTTAGAACTGGAGAATTGTTTTTACGTGCCTGCGATTCGCAGAAACATTATTTCTGTTTCTTGTTTGGACAAGAAAGGTTTTTCGTTTACGATAAAGAACAATTGTTGCTCTTTTGCTTTGAATGATTTAACCTATGGTGTTGCGCGTTTGTTTAATGGTTTATATGTTCTTGACTTAGATAATCCTGTCTATAATATAGAAAACAAACGACTTAAAGTTAATGACTCAAATCAAACATACCTCTGGCATTGTCGTCTAGGCCATATAAATAAGAAACGCATATCCAAATTACATAAGGATGGATACTTGGATAATTTTGATTTTGAATCATACCAAGAATGCGAATCTTGTTTGCTTGGTAAAATGACTAAAGCCCCTTTCACTGGTAAGGGTCAAAGGGCCACCGAACGTATGGAGCTAATACATAGTGATGTATGTGGCCCAATGCGTGTGATGGCTAGAGGAGGCTACTACTACTTCATAACATTTACTGATGATTTCAGTAGATATGGATATGTATATCTTATGAAGAATAAATCCGATTCTTTTGAAAAGTTTAAAGAATACAAGGTTGTTAGGTCCAATATCATCATAGAAGGGGGGGGGTTGAATATGATGTTGTAGATTTTTGGCTTTTAATGCGGAAATATTTGTGTTTTAGAAGAAATGAACTTGACTGATAATAAAACACAAAACTGGGAAATAACAAGTTATTATTAAATCCCTGGGGTGCTACAAATCTAATCAAATGATTAGCTGCAGTGGGTTCAAAACAATATTACAACAAATACAGTTGGGAGAAATAAGTGTCTGGCTTTAATGGAGCTTCCCGGCTGTGAATGTTGATTGCTTGAAGATGATTCACTTTTTTTTTTGAAACAATTGATTTGAACCCCTATTTATTTGTAGACTTTTTGGAAATAAATTCCCACAATGCTAAGTCCTGAGTGGCGCCTGCACAGTGGTAGTGGTGTAGGGGCGCCAATTGAAGCATGTTGAGCCTGTTGTCCTGAGTTGCGCCTTGTATGTGAGTTGCGCTTATACAGTGATTACCCTGTATAGGCGCCGCTCATGCCTTAGAGTTTTCACAGCATGATGCGCCTTGTATATGTGAGTTGCGCCTATACAGTTGATGCACTGTGTAGGCGCCACTCACAAACTGTCGACTTAGACATTTGTAACAGCTGCTGTGTTGCGCCTTGAGGGTGAGTTGCGCCTGTACAGTGTGTTCCCTGTACAGGCGCCACTCATCCCTTAGAATAAGTGTGCCTTGAATACTTGATAGACTTTGAGTTGTGCCTATACAGTGGTTACCCTGTATAGGCGCCACTCATGACTTGGGCACTATTTCTTGTGCCTTCACTTGACAGTATTGTTGCACCTTGAAATGTAGACTGCACCTCTTCACTGCTTCAAGAGTAATAACCACCAACTGTAGTAATACCTTTCTTAGCATATTTAACTCGAATTCTTGAATTAATTACCACTTGAATTTTACTCTTCTGACTTGGCTTGATCAACTGATTTTCTTCTGATTAATTAAGATAATTCTCTTCTTGTTGTGCTGACGCTTAGTGCACTGGTCTGGTTCACAAACGACTAACACTTGAATGAATTTCCTTAATCTCTGTTCTGTTTTAGCTGATAAACCCTGGACTTTTGCATTGCTTCTGATCACTGAAACCCTTCGACAATTATACATGGATCACTGCTCTGTCTTTAGTATGAAGTCTTCTGAACTCTTATTCGTCACTGAGGCTTGAACATATTAATGAACTTCTCTCACTGACGTTCAGTAATACTTTCATCTTGAATGCTCAGCAATGATGAATGTATTATCTTCTTGATTATGTCCTTCTGGATTCCTGTGCTGCATATTAGTATTATTTATCTGTCTTTGTTTCTTGATTGAGTTATCGTTATCACTATTACATACTACGTTACATTATGCTTTACAATCTCCCCCTATTTGTTTGTTAGAGTTCGACAAGCAAATCCTGTGAGAGGATAACTCAACTGATACTTACAAGAAAAAGTAAAGTGCAGAAAGACAGTAAATAATATTAATTACATTCTGGATTAGATATTACATTTCCAGATTTCTTTGTGTACAAAAGAAGTTTGTTCCTTTAGCCTGAACAAGTAAATCTATGATCTTCTTCTTCTTTGTACTAGGTCCTGTCTTTGCTTAGACCTTGTTTCGGAGTAATGCTTCCTCAGCTCCTCTTCTTTTTCTTCTAACCTTGCCTTCACTAAATCTCTTGCTTCTACTTCAAGAGTGTTAACTGGAGGTGGATCTTCTAGCTTCTTTAATATCTCAGTAAGAAACGCCGTTGAATTCATTTTGGAGATTGACTCGAAGGCCAGAGATTATCTCTTTGTAAACACGAACACTGTTATCCTTTTCGGAAAGCCTTTTACTCTTTCAGTGTCATGCATTGACTCTTCTGCCAGTTTCTCCCTTAGTGTATCTTCGATTATCCTCAAGGCCTTTTTGTCTGATTTGACAGTTGATCTTTTTACCCTTGAGAAGACCTTTCGGATAACCTCAGAATTGTTTCTCTTAAGCTTTGACAATTCTGTCTTTTTGACCACACCATTCCTCTTGAATATTAAGAACTTTACTCCATTTGATTCAGTGTGAATGCAAGGTTCAGAGTCTGGAATGGATTCGAGTACTTCTGTGCCGTCATCTTTTCTAACAAACACTGGATCTTGGTAGTATCTGGACGTTTCCAAAAGATATCTCCCTGAAGTTTGAATTGCTCTGTTCAGCCTGAATGCATAGATCAACTCAGCAGCATTAAGGTCTTCTGCAGTTCTGTTCTTCTTACTCCTGAGTTTTCCCTCTACATACTGCATGAACAGGAGATGGCTTTGGTCCAAACACTCGTCTGACAAAGTTAAGTTGTGAAGAGTTGTTGCTTTGTAGTACTTGACAACTAGAGGCTTTTCAAATGCTTCGACACCGATCTCCATTATCTTCTTTTCAATCATATCTCTCAGTATCCCAGTGATGTTGTATTTATGTGCATCTTCCAGCCATTTTTCAGTGCACTGACTGACACACTTGAAATTTCCTCGGACAGCATGAAGTAGAATTCATGAACATCTTCAAATTTGTCTTTCATGGTTCTGAAGAGATCAAGGACTTCTCTGTCTTTCTTATTAGAAAGGGATAGCTCCTTTTTCTTGAGCAAGTTCCTTGCTTCATCCCAATCAGGACCAACTTTTGCTTCTATTCCTTCATTCTTTTCCTCCTTTCAATAGCTTGTTGTACTCTCTTCCATTTTCTCTTGATTAGTTCATGAGCCTCGGATACACCTCTCGTAATAACTTCATCCACACCAACCAGAAGATAGTCATTATCGAAAGCATATTCTTCAGCAAACTCCTCTTCGAAGTCTATCCCTTCAGCCTGTACAGTCTTCTCTATCTCAGCTTCAGTAGGAATATCCATTGGCACGTAGGGTTCAAAGATTTCTCCTTCTTCAAGTTGCCTCGCTCCAGGCCTGTAGAAGAAATCCATCTCCCCCTGAGCTGTATACTCCATTATCATTGCAGCTCCAACTTCTTTTTCTTGTTCTATTCTCTCCCCCTCAGTTGGGTTATCCTCCCTTCTGATCGGAGTAATCTGAGTTGTTGAAGTTGGCTGAGTAGAGACAGAAGCTTTTTGAGCCAGCAGCTGTTGGACTAGATCTTTCAATTCCTTCATTTCAGTTCGCTGCTGCTCTTGCACTTCCAAGATCTTGGATAATGAATGATGAATTTCAGTAACCTGGGCCTCCAGATTTAGAATCCTTTGGCTATGTGCAGTGTGTGTAGTGTGTGGGGTGTATATTTGGTCAGTGGGTGTCTCACTTCTCACTGGAACTATTTGAGCACGACCCTCAACACTCACACTCGGCTGTTCGGGGTCAAGGAATTGAAGATCACTCAGGTTAAGTGTTTCACTCATTAAAGCATCCGAGTCTTCAAAACCTGCAAAGAAATCCCTATCCCTTCTATGGGTAGGTTGCCTCTCCTCCTGACCGCTTTGGGTGGGGAGAACTCTTTTTTCAGGAACTGGGGGATTTAGACCCAGTGTGGTCACCACTGTTGATTCTGTAATGATTGGCAATTTAAAAGAATCAGTGATGCCAGCTGAAGCCATTGAAGGCCTTACCTGTCCAGAGGCACCCTGAACAGGTTCCACTACCGAAGTAGCAGATACTCTAATAATAGAGTCCACATCCCTTCTATGGGTGTGTTGTCCCTCCGCCTAACCTGAAGAGGTGGGGAGGACCTCCGTTGAAGGAGCTGGACTTGCAATTTCCAGGGGGGTCACCACCCCAGGCAATGTAGTGATTGACAAATTAGAGCCTGTGGTGCCCCGCGAAGCCTGTGAAGGCATTTCCACTTGAAGTGGCGGTGCTGTTGACACAGCTACTCCGTGAATGGAGACCTCTTCCCTTCTATGGGAGAGTTGCCTTTCCACTTTACCCACTTGGGGAGGGAAAACATCCCGAATAGGATCTGGAGATGTTAAGTCCAGGGGGGTCACCACATTTGACAATGTAATGAGTGGCTCGTTAGAGTCAGTGATGCCCCCTACTGTCTGTGAAGACAGGTTCTGAATTGGATCAACCAAAACAGTACAAGCTACTGAAGTAGCGGATGTTGTTGCAACCTCTGTTTCTATTTCCGAACCTTTCAGGATTTTAACAATTTCAGAATTTAGATTACGAAGAAAAAGAAGGTTTTCAGAGATTGGAGAATCAGGTTCCTGGCTCACAGTTGCCTTTGGCTTAAAATCCATTTTACGACATTTTCGAGAAGGCAGAGCTGTAGGGGATATTTGAATAAATTCCTGATTCGGTATAGAAACAGTCCTATCATCTATTTCAAGTGATCTTTTTCTGTTTAGGGGAGATGAAGGAACTGTTTGGTGATCTCTGGCAGTGGTTAGAACTGGTGGGTTGCCAAGTTCATTGCCAGTTTTGACGGCCACTAAGGGCTCAAGTGTGTGCATTGCCATTTGAGGCACAGATAGAGGTGTGGATTCATTTTCATCAGAAAGAAAAGCAGAGAGATCAAAGTAGAGAAGTGAACCTTCATCCATAGCTTCATCAGACATACTGGGAATGTATACATCCGTAGTCTGTGGTTCTTCTTCTGCCACTGTCTCGACCACCAGCTCCTCTGTTGGATTTTTAGGGGTGTTCCTTTGTTCTGCTTCAGGAACAGGTTCTTGTTCAGTCTCAGAACCAGCTTCTTCCATCACTTCATCTGCACTATCAGTGCCTGGTTCTGCTTTCACTTCTTCTTCTGAGCTTCTAGAGCTGCCTGAGGTTTCAGCTTCACTGACCTCTTCAGGGATTGATGCTTCTTCTTCTAGATTTTCTTCATTTACCTGTCTAAGAAGAGCAAGATAATCCCTTATAGGTTCAGTCATAGGTGCAGGAGCATACCTATTGGGATAGTCAGTCTCAGTGTTGAGCAACACCAATGCTCTTAATTATAGAGAGGGTGACTCATCTATTTGACTATTCTGAAACATCCGGAGTTGATCAGCTTTAAGAACTTCATTCAACACTATCTGCAAGAATCTTGGATACAGGCAGAAGTTCTCCATTTTGGCCTGATTCTTCAAGATCTCAGCCATGATCAACTCGCCGAAGTTAATTCTGGTGCCTGTTGCCACTGCATATCCTATCACTTTATTGAATTGGGTAATGCCATGGAATCCGCCTGTCTTTGGTGCAAAACCATGAGATAGGATGTTGAAGAACAGATTCCATTCCTTGGGCAGGTGATTTTTGTAGATCTTCCTTGGAAGATTGGAGTTTTCCTGGGTGCAATGGATGAACAGGAAGAAGTTATCTAGATCTTCCTGGGATGGATCCTCCTCAAAGTTTTCAGAAGACAGATGCAGTGCTCTGTTGATGTCAGCTTCTGTAATCTGCACCCTCTGCTTCTGAATTTTGAAAGTGAAGCTCAGGATCCCATCTTCAGACGTGTCTAAAGCAGACCTGTATACCTGTCTTAGAAGATTTTTATTCAAAGGAACAGAGGTAGTTAGTGCATAACTGACTATTGAATTTTCATTTAAAAACCTAGCCCAGTTACCTAAGTCCCCTGCCTCAGTCCAATCATCTACTAAAATGGATAAATAATTAGTCTTTTTAATCTCAAAATGACTCCCCATTTAATTAAAAATGAAAAGTAATTTTTAATAATTAAAAGTACTAATTAAAATCAAATTATTTTAGTAAAATTTTGAACTAAAACCCTAATTTTTAAAAATTACTTGAATTTTCTTAAAATTAACAAAATAAAAATTTCCTAGTAATTTTTTTTAGCACACTTTAATTTTAGTAAAAATTTAATCGACTTTAACAGTTAACAACAGTGACCAAAATGTTCAAAATGTGACAAAATGTGATTTTTAAAAACTGAACCAAATTGAGTGAAACCGATTGCAAATGACAGGTATGAACAGGGTGATCACAAAACTGATTTTAGTTTAAAAATCGAGCATGAAATGGTCAAGTTATGTTCGATTAAAAATAGTAAATCTGAGTATGTGTTCGAGTTGCGCTTCTCCTGTGTATAACCGTGTGTATAATCAAAAAGACAACAAAAATAACACTAACTCAGTTATATATATAGAGGCGCAGCAAGTAAATAAAAACACGTTAAGTGCTGAGTGGCGCTTGCACAGTGGATGCACTGTGTAGGCGCCACTTAACTAGCTGTGCCACTTAAAATGAAAAAATTTGCCAAGTAAAGGTGAGTGGCGCCTGTACAGTGGTTACACTGTATTGGCGCCACTTAGAAATAAAAACTAAGCCAATTTTCTCATATTATACTTGAGTTGCGCCTATACAGTGTTTGCACTGTATTGGCGCCACTCAGGTTTATTTAGCAACACAAAATGAAGTGGTGAGTTGCGCCTATACAGTGAATGCACTGTATTGGCGCCACTCAACACTTGAGGCGCCACTTGATATTTAGCAATAAATATGAATAATATCAGTACTTAAGCAATTTTTCAAGTGGTTCCAAATTTTGTTACTAATAAACAATAATAACCATGAATAATTTGAATAAATAGACAAATAGTAATGAATTACTCACAAATATTATTTTCACAAAATATTCATAAATAACAATAATAACATCAATAGTTAAAATTATTATTATAAATAAATTATGCTTCTAATTATTTTATTTTTATTTTAAATAAGAGAATAAATATGAATATTCATTCTTTTTATTTAAAATAATTTCAAATAATATTTAAATAAATAAGTGCCAAGAATTTATCAATTAAATACAAGCACTTAAATATTTTCTAAGATCAAAATTAAATAAATACCCCATTGATAAATTAAGCACGCATGCACAAGGTATTTATCTAACATTTAATCTTAACAGCTGGAAAATAATTTTTGGTAGATAAATTCACAAGTCCTAAAAATATTGAAATTAATCAACCAGTGAAATTATCAGCTTCAAATTGCAGTTTTTGATTACCAACTTATTAGTCAGTAGAATTTAACATCCCAAGTTCACAAACCAGTCTAGTGAAAGTGATTTCATCTAGTGGTTTAGTGAAGATGTCTGCAATTTGCTGCTCTGTAGGTACAAAATGTAACACTACAGTACCATTCATGACATGCTCTCTAATGAAATGATACCTGATATCAATGTGCTTGGTCCTTCAATGTTGAACAGGATTATTTGTGATGGCTATGGCACTTGTGTTGTCACAGAATATTGGAATTTTGCTCAGCAACAGTCCATAGTCCTGAAGTTGGTTCCTTATCCACAGAATTTGTGCACAGCAACTCCCAGCAGCAACATACTCAGCTTCAGCTGTCGACATTGCAACTGAGTGCTGCTTCTTGCTATACCAGGACACCAATCTTCTACCAAGGAATTGACAACTCCCTGATGTACTCTTTCTATCAATCCTACACCCTGCATAATCAGAATCTGTATAGCCAACAAGGTCAAAACCTGTATCTTTAGGGTACCAAATTCCAAGATTCAGACTTCCCTTAAGATACCTAAAAATCCGTTTAACAGCTATAAGATGTGATTCTTTAGGATCTGATTGGAACCTAGCACACAAGCATGTGGAGAACATAATATATGGCCTACTTGCAGTAAGATAAAGTAATGAGCCGATCATACCTCTGTAGCTTGTGATGTCTACCCTCTTACCAGGCTCATCTTTATCAAGCTTAGTGGCAGTTGCCATTGGGGTTTTGGCTGTGGATGCATCTTCAAGACCATACTTCTTCAATAATTCTTTGATGTACTTGTTCTGGAAAATGAAGATTCCATCTTTCCTTTGGCTTACTTGGAGTCCAAGGAAGTAGTTCAGCTCTCCCATCATGCTCATTTCATACCTACTCTGTATTAGCTTAGCAAATCTACTACACAACTGATCGTTAGTAGAACCAAATATAATATCATCTACATAGACTTGCACTAATATCATATCATTTTTATGCATTTTATGGAATAGAGTCTTATCTATGACACCTCTAGTAAAACCATTTTCAAGTAAAAATATAGATAGAGTGTCATACCATGTTCGAGGGGCTTGCTTCAGGCCATAGAGTGCTTTGAAGAGGAAGTACACAAAATCTGCAAATTCTGGATCTTCAAACCCTGGGGGTTGTTCCACATATACTTCTTCTTCCAGCTCTCCATTCAGGAATGCACTCTTCACATCCATTTGATATACCTTAAAGTTGGAATGTGCTGCAAATGCCAAGAACATCCTGATAGCTTCAAGCCTTGCCACTGGTGCATATGTTTCATCATAATCTATTCTTCCTCCTGGGAATAACCTTTAGCAACCAGTCGAGCTTTGTTCCTCGTAACAATGCCATCTTCATCCAGCTTGTTTCTGAATACCCACTTTGTGCCAATAATAGACTTGTTCTTTGGCCTGGGTACCAGCTTCCATACTTTTTGTCTCTCAAATTGATTGAGTTCTTCTTGCATGGCAAGAACCCAATCTGGATATTCTAGTGCTTCTTCCACTTTCTTTGGTTCTATTTCAGAGAGAAAACCAGAGAATAAACATTCATTTTGGGAAGCACGTCTTGTTTGAACTCCAGCATCTGGATCTCCAAGAATCAACTCAAAGGGGTGATCTCTACTCCACACCCTATGTCTAGGCAGATTTGCCCTAGATGATTCAGCCTGATTTTCATTATTGTGTTGGGTCCTGTTTGTAGATCCTTCAGTTGCTCCCCCTGAGCTGCTGCTCGGTTGAGAATAAGATTCTCTGCCACTACTAGTAGTTTCTGTGAATCTTCCACTGTTTCCACTAATAGGGTCAGAATCATCATTGTTGATATTCTCATTTTGTGCTTGATTTACTGTTGCAGCTTCAGGTTCTACTTCACCTTTATCTGAATTCAAATTTTCAAACTGCAGAGTTTCAGTGTCGTCTGTTCTTTGTAGACTTGGGAGCTTTAGATCATCGAAAGTTACATTCATGCTTTCAATGACCTTTCTGTGATCAATCACATAAACCCTGTACGCCTTAGATTCCATTGAGTAGCCAAGAAAAATACCTTCATGAGCATTGGTTTCGAACTTTCCCAGATGCTCATCATCTTTCAATACGAAGCACTTTGCTCCAAACACATGAAAGTATTTCAGTGTTGGTTTCTTGTTGGCCATTATCTCATAAGGAGTCTTGTCATGTTCTTTATTAATCAGGGTACGATTTTGAGTGTAGCAAGCTGTGTTGACTGCTTCAGCCCAAAAGTATAGAGGCAACTTTGCTTCATTCAGCATTGTTCTTGCTGCTTCAACCAAAGTCCTGTTCTTCCTCTCTACCACTCCATTTTGTTGTGGAGTTCTGGGCGCTGAGAATTATCTTGATATTCCTTTTTCCACACAGAATTCATTCAGGATTGCATTTCTAAATTCTGTTCCATTGTCAGACCTTATCTTCTTGACAGGCAGACCAGCTTCCAACTCAAGTTTCTTTAAGTGATTGATGATTGTTTGAGGGGGCTTCATCCTTTGCGGCTAGAAACAACACCCACGTGTACTTGAAGTAGTCATCAACAATTACAAGTGCATATCTCTTTCTTGACATAGACATGACATTGACTGGACCAAATAAATCCATATGCAGTAATTGCAGTGGTTCAGTAATGTCGGTTGAGTCTTTGCTTCGGTGAGATGCTTTCTTTGACTTCCCCTTTTCACATGCTTCGCATAACCCTTCTTGACAGAATTCCATCTCGGGAAGACCTCTAACCAATTCCCTCTTTACCAAGGAGTTCATTGTTTTGAAGTTGAGGTGAGAAAGTTTCTTGTGCCACAACCAACTGTCCTCTGTTAAAGCTTTGCTGTAAAAACATTGAACTTCGCCTTTGCTTGCAGAGAATAAGTTAGCTACAAAGAGATTCCCCTTTCTCACTCCCTGAAGAGCAAGCTTAGAATCCTTCCTGTTTTGGATAGCACATCTTTCTTTCTCAAAAGTTACCTTGTATCCCTTGTCAGTGAACTGACTGATACTCAGAAGGTTGTGCTTTAATCCGTCCACAAGAGAGATGTTTTCAATGATAACATTCCCGATTTCCAGATTGCCATATCCCGTTGTGAATCCCTTGTTGTTATCTCCAAAGGTCACTATTGGGCTAGCTTTCTCAATCACATCTGTTAGCAGGGCTTTATTTCCAGTCATGTGCCTAGAACATCCGCTATCAAGTATCCACATGACACGCTTGTTCTTCGCTGTACCCTTCATCCACAGATTGATTACTTTTTCTTTGGCACCCAAATTTGATTGGGTCCAAGAGGCTTAGATAAGTAAAAAGATTTAGCTGCAGAAATTTTCTTGTCCTTGTCTTTCTCATCGACTGAACCCTTGCCCATTGGATTAACCTTGACAGAAGTGTCTTTAGGCTTAGGGACAGGGGTTTCCTTCCTAACTTTAGGAGGACTGGCAGTCTTTGCCCTAACATGCTTTCTAGTCATGTTCACATCTGTATTCATGCAAGTACTTGATGATGTATTCATTAAGTTAATGTATGCAGACATGATATTGAAAGCACATGGCATGCATCCTACTTTACCGCATGGTTGATGAGGGATAGACATGGCAGGCATAGTAAGCATAACAGGCATACTGGAAGTTTCTGTTTTAACTACTTTTACCTTATTGCATGCATGCGTAAGATGACCAGTAGAATTGCAATTATTATAGACTTTTCTAGCATTGTTAGCACCTACCTTACCATTTCTGTTAGCTTTCTTACTTTCATTTTTATTGCCTTTTTCAATTTTAACCTGTTTCCTTGGTTCTTCAATTTTAACAGATTTCTTAGGCATATTCTTCTTATCTACAACCTTTTCCTTTTTCTCCTCAGCAAGGAGTTCTTCTTTCATTAAGAGATCATCTTCATTTAGGGGTTCTATGACGAACTTCTTATAAAGGGGCTTAGCTACATCCTTCAATACATGTGGAATGTCTTGCTTCATAGGACTTTCCTCAGCAATAGATTCTACATGCATTTTTCCTGCTTTCTTATCATAGTCAAAACCTATTCCTGCTTTCTGACCTATGACTTGTTTGTCTATTGCCTCATTTACAAGATTCGCAGACTTCTTATATGCTTGAAGTTTTAATTCTAAATCAGAAATTTTACTTCTTAGAGCTGCTTCTACTTCCTGGTTGCACTTATCTCTATTCTGAAAGTATTCTATCTTCTGTTTAAGATCTTCTACATTAACACATGCAAGCTCTAGTTCTTCATTTTTAGCTTCTAACAGTTTATTCTTAAGAACTAGTTTAGCATTTTCTTCTATAGATGCTAGCATGCTTGTATGAATATTAAACATTTCTATGCTTAGATCTTCCACAGTTTTCTTATACAAAGAATTAGACATTTCAACGGAAGAAAGAAATGATACCTTGGATGATTGAGGTGATGCCTCTGAAGAGTCTGCCATTAACGCAAGATTTCCATAAACCTCTTCTTCATCTTTGTTAGAATCATCCCAGCTCTTGCCTTCAGCTATATAAGCTCTTCCTTGATGCTTCTTCACCAGCGCATCATACTTCTGCTTTAATTCATCGTAGGACTCCTTCCTTTCATTCCCTTGTTTTGGTTTCCGGCATTCTGTTGCAAAATGACCGGGTTCTCCACAATTGTAGCATTTAAACTTGCTTCTATCTACCATCCCTGTCTTATAGCCTCCTCTGCTGTGAGACCCTGAAGACGATCCACCTCGATTACTGCTTTTGTCCCTAGAACCACTGTAACTTGAATTATTCTTAAATTTATACTTTGGGTTCCTCCTGAATCTGAGGTTCTTGAACTTTCCCGCCATGTAGGCCATAGTCTTGTTTTCCAGTTGTTCAAGTTCTTCTATTGAATAGAAGTCGTCTTCATCACCTGGTTGATTAGATTCTAAAAATTCAGCTTCAACAATTTCTTCTTTTTCAACTGCAGGTGCTTCTTTGTTGGTCTCCTTGACAGTCATAGAACTGGCTACAAGAGCTGTCGTCTTTAACAGAGCTGTGTTCTTACTGTCCACTGTACCTGAGCCGTAAATGATTTGTCTCTGCTCTTGCTCCATCTCATGAGTCTTGAGCTTTCCATATAGCATTTCAATTGACATATCATTTATATCACTTCTTTCTCTGATTGCAGAGATTTTGTGCTCTAGGTGTGCTGGCAGCGTCAACATGAATTTTCTGTTGATTTCCCTGCGTGTGTAAGCCTTCCCATGTAGAGACAAGTCATTCAGCAATTTGTTGTATCTCTCAAAAACTTGAGTTATACTTTCTCCAGGTAATGACTTGAATGCTTCATATTGGGAGGTAAGAATGTCCAACCTGTTTTCCTTCACTTCAGTTGTACCCTCCATTAGCAGATTTATTGTGTCCCATATCTGTTTGGCACTGGTGCAATTGATCACCTGATTCAGCATTGTTGTGTCCAAAGAATCCATCAAGATGCATTGTAGATGATTGTCCCATGCTACTCTCTCTTTGTCAGTATCAGTAAACTCTGAAGGTTCCTTTGGGGTAAATCCTTGAGGAATCCGTTCTCCGTCTTCTGACACTGTCTCCGGTGTAAGTTTTGAGGAACATAGGGGCCATTTTCCAGAATTCCCAGATATTGAGAATTACATGTTTTAATAAAAATGGTCATCTTCTTTTTCCACAAAATGTATTCATTTTTGTCAAAGGTGGGAATTTTAATGCTGCTTAATTTTTGGGTACTCATGGTTGTTAAGAATTTTAAGTCTTAAGAAATAATTAATTTCTTAAAAATTAAAATCAATTCGAATAAAAATTAAATATTGAGAAAATAATTTTTAATTCGAATTCTTGAAGATTGATAGCTTTTTAAAAATTCGTGAATTTAAAATCAATGAAAAATTCGAAATTGAATTTTCTTTAAAAATAAAAGAAAATTCAAGATAAATTTTTCTAGATCTAAAAATGCACTTTTTAGAAAAACTATTTTTGGATCTGATTTGTAAAGGCAATCAACAATCTTTGATACCAATTGTTAGGTCCAATATCATCATAGAAGGGGGGGTTGAATATGATGTTGTAGATTTTTGGCTTTTAATGCGGAAATATTTGTGTTTTAGAAGAAATGAACTTGACTGATAATAAAACACAAAGCTGGGAAATAACAAGTTATTATTAAATCCCTGGGGTGCTACAAATCTAATCAAATGATTAGCTGCAGTGGGTTCAAAACAATATTACAACAAATACAGTTGGGAGAAATAAGTGTCTGGCTTTAATGGAGCTTCCCGGCTGTGAATGTTGATTGCTTGAAGATGATTCTCTTTTTTTTTTGAAACAATTGATTTGAACCCCTATTTATTTGTAGACTTTTTGGAAATAAATTCCCACAATCCTAAGTCCTGAGTGGCGCCTGCACAGTGGTAGTGGTGTAGGGGCGCCAATTGAAGCATGTTGAGCCTGTTGTCCTGAGTTGCGCCTTGTATGTGAGTTGCGCTTATACAGTGATTACCCTGTATAGGCGCCGCTCATGCCTTAGAGTTTTCACAGCATGATGCACCTTGTATATGTGAGTTGCGCCTATACAGTTGATGCACTGTGTAGGCGCCACTCACAAACTGTCGACTTAGACATTTGTAACAGCTGCTGTGTTGCGCCTTGAGGGTGAGTTGCGCCTGTACAGTGTGTTCCCTGTACAGGCGTCACTCATCCCTTAGAATAAGTGTGCCTTGAATACTTGATAGACTTTGAGTTGCGCCTATACAGTGGTTACCCTGTATAGGCGCCACTCATGACTTGGGCACTATTTCTTGTGCCTTCACTTGACAGTATTGTTGCACCTTGAAATGTAGACTGCACCTCTTCACTGCTTCAAGAGTAATAACCACCAACTTTAGTAATACCTTTCTTAGCATATTTAACTCGAATTCTTGAATTAATTACCACTTGAATTTTACTCTTCTGACTTGGCTTGATCAACTGATTTTCTTCTGATTAATTAAGATAATTCTCTTCTTGTTGTGCTGACGCTTAGTGCACTGGTCTGGTTCACAAACGACTAACACTTGAATGAATTTCCTTAATCTCTGTTCTGTTTCAGCTGATAAACCCTGGACTTTTGCATTGCTTCTGATCACTGAAACCCTTCGACAATTATACATGGATCACTGCTCTGTCTTTAGTATGAAGTCTTCTGAACTCTTATTCGTCACTGAGGCTTGAACATATTAATGAACTTCTCTCACTGACGTTCAGTAATACTTTCATCTTGAATGCTCAGCAATGATAAATGTATTATCTTCTTGATTATGTCCTTCTGGATTCCTGTGCTGCATATTAGTATTATTTATCTGTCTTTGTTTCTTGGTTGAGTTATCGTTATCACTATTACATACTACGTTACATTATGCTTTACAAAGGTTGAAGTAGAGAAGCAAATTGGAGGAAGTGCAAGTATTAAAATCTTACGATCTGATCGTGGAGGAGAATACTTGAGCACAGAATTTAAAGATTATTTAAAGGACTGTGGTATTGTATCACAACTCACTCCGCCAGGTACACCTCAATGGAATGGAGTTTCAGAGAGGAGAAATCGCACCTTGTTGGACATGGTGCGATCGATGATGAGTCATGCAGATCTTCCAGTTAGTTTCTGGGGTTACGCTCTGGAAACAGCGGCTTTCACACTTAACCGTGTTCCTACTAAGAAGGTTCAAAAGACTCCATATGAGATATGGGAGAAGAAACGGTCAGGCATGAACTTTATGAAAGTTTGGGGATGCAAGGCGTTTGTGAAACGTCAAGTATCTGACAAGCTTGGACCTAAATCTGAATAATGCAATTTTGTGGGATACCCTAAAGAAACAAAGGCGTATTATTTTTATAGTCCTTCTGAGCAGAAAGTGTTTATTGCTCGAGATGCTGTTTTCATGGAAAGAGATTTTGTTTCCAAAAGAAACAGTGGGAGAACTATAGACCTCGATGAAGATCGAGAACCACAAAATAGCATTGAACTTGAAGTGGAACATGAGCAGGATAATGATAATGCTCAAAAAACATAGGTTGTTCGTAGAACTGGTAGAATTCGCCATGAGCCAGAGAGATATGGATTTCTTTTGACTCAATGTGGTGATTTGATGCTCATAGATGAAGATGAGCCTCTCACATACCAAGATGCTATGAACAATCCAGAATCTAAGAGATGGCTAGAAGCCATGAAATCCGAGATGGATTTCATGTACGAAATCGAGTATGGACTTTGGTTGATCCACCTGAAGGGGTAAAACCAATAGGGTGCAAATGGGTTTTCAAGAAGAAAACTGACATGGATGGAAATGTTCAGACCTATAAAGCAAGGCTGGTTGCAAAAGGTTTCAAACAAATTCATGGTATTGACTATGATGAAACTTTCTCACGAGTGGCTATGGTCAAGTCCATAAGGATTTTGCTTGCTATTGCAGCATTCTATGATTATGAAATCTGGCAAATGGATGTCAAAACAGCCTTCCTTAATGGAAGCCTTGAAGAGGATGTGGATGTGTACATGACAAAACCTGAAGGTTTTGTCGATCCAAGGAATGTTAGCAAGGTATGTAAATTACGTCGATCCATTTATGGATTGAAGCAAGCCTCTAGGAGATGGAATATCTGTTTTGATGAAACAGTCAAAGAGTATGGCTTTGTTCAAAACGAAGATGAACCTTGTGTTTACAAGAAGGTTAGTGGGAGCCATGTGGCATTCATAGTACTATATGTTGATGACATACTACTAATGGAGAATGACATACCTTCTCTCAAGGCTGTTAAGATTTGATTAGGGAGAAACTTCTCTATGAAAGACTTAGGAGATGCATCCTACATTCTAGGAATGAGGATCTATATGGATAGATCTAGAAGGATGATCGGTCTAAGTCAGAGTACATACATCGATAAGGTTTTGCATCGTTTTGGTATGCAAAATGCAAAAAGGGGATATGTCCCCGTGTCTCAAGGGATAACGATCTCTAAAGATCAGTGTCCGAAATCATTGGATGACAAGGACTGCATGAGTAAGGTTCCATATGCCTCAGCAATTGGATCCATCATGTATGCAATGATATGTACTCGCCCAGATGTTTCGTATGCTTTAAGCATGACGTGCAGATACCAATCTAATCCAGGTGAAGGTCACTAGACGGCTGTCAAGAATATTCTAAAGTACTTGAAAAAGACTAAAGATTCATTCTTGGTGTATGGAGGAGAGGAAAAACTGGTTGTAAAAGATTACACTGATGCAAGTTTCCAAACAGACAGGGATGATACTGTATCACAGTCTGGTTTTGTGTTTGTCTAAACGGAGGTGCTGTAAGTTGGAAGAGTTCAAAGCAAGAAATAATAGCTGATTCTACAATGGAGGCTGAGTACATTGCAGCTTGTGAAGTGGCTAAGGAAGTTGTTTGGATTCGAAAATTCATTACTGATTTGGGAGTGATTCCATCGATCGCAGATCTCATTGATCTATACTGCGATAATAATGGAGCCATTGCACAGGGTAAAGAACCTAGATCTCACTCCCGAACCAAACACATACTCAGGAGATAACACCTCATTCGAGAGATTAATGAAAGGGGTGACATACACATATGTAAAGTGCACAAAAATGATAACATTGCAGACCCACTGACCAAAGGCTTGTCGCAGACGAAGCATGACGGTCACACTAGTTCCATGGGTATTAGATACATGGGTGATTGGCTCTAGTGCAAGTGGGAGATTGTTAGTGTAGGTTCCCTAGAGGCAATAAAATAGACCTTTATGTCATTTGATTATTCAATAAACATATTTATTATGACTTTAATTACTGCGATATATTTGTTAGCATAATAAATGTCCTTAGAATCATGATACACATTATATAGTTTAGTACATGACTTGAACTTGAGATTATATAATAGATCATATTCTTAAATGTCCCTAGTCGAGTATTATTATTATAGGACAATAATAATACATAAATAGACTAGTATGTTGTTTGACTGATAACCACATCTCATTGGTTATAAGTATGGGGATACTAAAGTCAATACATAGGTACATGTAGGAGTACATGATACTGGACAGACCCACAGTGAGATTCTTCATGTTTAATAAAGTCATAAGAAAGACTCACAGTGATAATGGTGTAATGATCCTTTGACTTGAGATCATTATATTTCTATACGAAGATTAATATACTTTAACTACATTAAAAGTTACCTTTGACCGGGTGATGATAAAAGTGGACATCGGGTATATCATGAGTCGTATAAGAAATATGAATGATAGATAAATGATTTAACCCTCCTATAATTAGGAGAGATACTATTGGCCTCTTGATTGAGTGAGACTATAAAATGCATGGCCGTGCTCAAATAATGATTTGTTTTCATAGTCTACTCATGGATCAAGTAAACCCGGATTAAATGTTGTAGAGGATGACTAAATACATGCCTCGAATTTAATCTATAATATATATGGTTAAAGGGATTATATTACACGGAAACATTAATCACGAAAGGTTTTATCGAATCACGATTTAATTATTATTTAATTGGGTAGCAATGATGTATTACTAGATACCGCTCATTGTTTATAATTTTATTGGAGAATAAAATTATTGCTAATTAAATAATAGCCTATAGGGTCATACACATAGAGCACTTAAAGGAATAGTTAATTTAAATTATAGATTTAAATTAATTGATGATTATTTCAATTTTATTATATTAATTAAGTGAGACTTAATTAATTGAAATAATATAAATTCGAATATGAATTTCTGCCCTTAATAATTAAGTATTACTTAGTTATTAATTAAATAATAGAAATTCGATTTTATTATTTAATCCTAAACCTATATGAGTTAGGCTTTGCTGTTATGGGTTGCTGTTATGGGCCTATTAACCAGCCATTATAAATAGATAATGTAGGGTTAATAGGGTATTACGTTTTTGATAAGAAAAACCCTAGAGGCAGCAGCTACACAGCAATAAGGCAGAGAAGAGCTAATTCGAAATCATCAAAGGAGGCTAGTACATTCATTCCGTAATCAAGATCGTGAGACGTTCTTGAAGGTGCTCGTGTGGATACCGTAGAGGTGTTTTCGAGAGGAAGACACAAGTCGTGAAAGCTAGGATCTCCGTTGAGTTTGTGAAAGTCAAGACCAGACAAAGGTATGATTCCGTTTCACAATAATCAGTCCAGGCTTATACATGATCCTGCGTTAGGGTTCCGAAATTTTTCATTATATTTACGTTTAATCCGCTGCGTTTTATGCCTCGGAACCCAACAAGTTGAATATGTTAGTTCAATGAGTGTTGCTGAAGGGGGGTTGAATTCAATACTACAACTTTTTGAAAATAAACGGATTGATGTGAACTTGCATTAACAACAGATGCAAGTCGAAGTTATATTAATAAAGAAATGCAAACAACTACATATATAAATGAGTCATAGTGTTTTAAATCAAAGTTATATGGTACAACTCAACTGGAAATGAATTCCAGCTTCTAAGTTACAATAACAACAACATTTGCTATTGTTACAAAGGTTGAGAGAAAAGACAATATTTGTTCTAAGCTCCTTAGAGAAAAATACTTGTGAGATGTGAGTATGTATACCACAAAACATATCTCACTTACAGATGTACTTTTCCCTTGTTCTAGGATAAATCTTGAAATAGAAAGATAACTTTCCTATTTAACTTTAGCTTCATTACTTTTGTAGATAAAGTTCTTGTTAGTTCAGATGAGTGTTGCAGAAGGGGGGTTGAATACAACGCTACAACTTTTTGGGATTTAAACTGAATGTAATGAACTTGCATTAACAACAGATGCACGTCCAAGTTATAGTAAAACAGAAGTGAAATCAACAGAAGTAAATAAGATAGAGTGTTTTAAATCAAAACTAATATGTTTAATAATTTTGTTTGCTACAACTCAACTAGAAATGAATTCCAGCTTCTAAGTTACAATAACAATGAGATTTTCTATTGTTACAAAACTTGAGAGAAATGACAATATTTGTACAAAGTTTCTTAGGGAAAAGTACTTATGAGATGTGAGTATTTATACCACAAAATACATCTCACTTATAGATGTATTTTTCCCTTGTTCTAGGATAAATCTTGAAATAGAAAGATAACCATTTCTATTCAACTTTGGCTTCATTCTTTTTGTAGATAAAGTGATTCTGTGATTTATAGATATCTTTGACTCCTTGAGCATACTCTATCTTTTTTATTATCTTATCTCAAGTTGCAGTAGTAGACTTGATAGAGTAGATTAAGATGTCAATATCATTCCTTACGTTTTCACCATCTACCCTACTATTAGAACGAGACTGCCAGCTTCATTAATAGTTTACTATCAACCTTTAGCTTCACTTATTGTGACAATATTTATCGCTCTAGCAAACTATGTTATTGATCTTTGTTAAACAATATGAGTGTTGTAGAAGGGGGGGGGGTTGAATGCAACTTGATAAATTATCACTAATCTTGCTAACAACAAACAAGAAGTAATAGTATCAAGCAAGAAATGCAGACAACAATAAGCAAGCAATTAAAGACAAGTGTTTAACTTCAAAAAATAATTTTATTATGTTTTGTTTTCTACAACTGACTAGAAAATAATTCCAGCTATAAAGAAACAAGAACAATGGATTTTCTAATGTTCCTTACTCGAGAGAAAACCTAGCTTAGTTGTATAAGTGAAAGTAATTGTGAGATATGTGTATTTGTATTGAAACACATCTCCCACTTACAAGTGTATTTTCCCTTGTTCCTAAAATAAAGTTCAAAATGGAAACTTTGCTTTTTCATTCAAATTTGTCTTCATTCCATTTGTAGATAAAGTAGCTCTGAGATATGCAGAAATCCTTGACACTTTGAGCACACTTTACATTTTGCTTGAATTCTCCAAAGTTGCAGTAGTAGACTTGACAGACTAGATAGGAATGTCAAAATCATTCCTTGTATTTTCACTATCTAGTCTGCTACTTGAAACAGACTGTCATCTTCACTAAAAGTTTACTGTCAACTTTTAGCTTCTCTTTGGTGACAGTATCTTCGGCTCCGCATACTTTGCTATCAAGCTTGATAGTCCTTGAAACATGCTGTCTTCCAAAGCGCCTGTCAACTATCCCCGCTAATGATGCTGCCAACTACTCCGCCAATGTTGTTGTCAGTAAAACTTGTTGTCTTCAATTCATCATATTCTACCAAGTTTACTGTCAATGGAGTAGTTGTTGTCAGTAAAACTTGTTGTCTTCAATTCTTCATATTCCGCCAAGTTTACTGTCATTGGAATAGTTTTTTTCGTCTGTTCCTTTGTGCTGTCACTTGAATATGATGTCTTAGGCTTCAGTTGTAGAATGTTACTGTCAAAGTCTTGACCCATGCTGTGCCTGAACACTTTGTGAACTTCTACTTCAAATATCTTGTTATTGTATTTATACAAGACAGTAACTATTGAAACTTACTATCACCTACATAACTTTTAAACATACTGTTACAAGTGACAACAAGACATACTATCAAATTATATATGACAGTACATTTTACTTAGTTTTTTATAAATTAAAATTAAGTGATTTTAGTTGATTACACCACAATCCCTAACAGTCTTCCCCAGTTTATTTTTATGTAAAATAAAGAAAAATTCAAAGTAAATTGCAGATGTAACTCATCTAAAATAATTGAAGTGTTTCTACATGAAAAACAAATATACAGAAAATTACAAGTACAAATATTCCTCTAGGCTGAGTAAATCTTCAATTTCAGTTTGAGCTTCCCTGATATGATTTCTTCTATGGATTCTTCCTTTTATACACAAACTCCAAGGATCTCAAGGCCCTCTTCTCTTCTGTGGTCTTGGCATGATCAGTCACACAGTCAAGTATTAGCTTCACCAATTTATGAGATAGGTTCTTCAAGTCTTGATAAGAATAATAGGCTTCCACTGGTCCTTTGGAGATGCATAGAAATTTAACTCTAAATTTATCTTAAAGAAATCTGACTTTTGAAGATGTGTATATTTGATTTACCCTGAGTTTATCCACATCATCATCTTATTTGGATCTAGCATCAATTATCCTTCCAGCTTCTACACTCAAGTTTCTTTCAACTTCTAGAAGAGATCCTGTGGCTAGTCTAAAAATTCTTTTTAGGCTTTCAGTTTTGAGTACTCTAAAATCTTCAACTTTGACTTCAATGTTGTCAATGATGATTCTGAGTGGATTTGTAAACACATGAGACACATAATCAGCTTTTCTGGAGAATTGATCATTTAGATTGGCACACTTTAGATTAATCTTAGCTTCTTTGATTTGTTTGTTGATTCTTTCTATCTCCTTCTTTGTTGTCTCAACATCAGATGCAAATTTAATCTTCTTCTCTCTTTCCTCCATCCTCTTCTTTACTTTCAAGTCACAAATTTCTAATGCTTTCCTTTTGAGATCAAATACCTCAAAATTTGTGATATTGACGAGTTGTCTCTTGATGAGTTTGACTATTTCAGGATCCTTCTCAGCCAATGTCTTCAACTCTTCAAAGGTGATCTCTTCAGCAGATCCACTAGAGTTATAAAAGATTATTCTTTTAGGATTTCTTAGAAGACATTGTTGGGTCTTCTCATACTCCACCTTCTTCTCATACTCCTATTTTTGCTTTGTTGAGATGATTCTACGGAGTTTGAAAATGAATCCTAGCTCTTCAGGATATGTAATTTCTTGAAGTTGCTCTATCAGCTTCATTAGGAGTTCAATATTTTTGTCCTGCAAGAAATCTATGCTTCAGAATTCCTTGATTCCATCTTCATTAGCAAACATCACCTCATCTGAGTACACCACATTCTCAGGTTCTTCAGCATCATTAAAATCCAAGGGATGAGTTTTGAAGGACTCTATTAGTTCCAAAAATTTCTTAATCAGAATTCCCCTGAAAACTTGAGTCATAATATCCAGACCCTTGATGATTTGTAGCATTCTGCTCACCATAAAATAGGTTATTTCCTTCATTTCATGTCCCATAGCTTCAACTTCACCAGTAGAATATAAGATATTTATCTTGCTCAAAGAATTTAGCTCAGTCCACTCAACAACAACTTTGGTGATTAATTATGCCTTTGACTCTGCTAAGTTGTTGATCGTGGGTTTCCTGACATCCGACATTCTTCATGAAGCACCTCAGTTGTCAGCTTCCAGCTCCTTTTACTTGGCTTCCTGCTTGAGTGTGGTTTTGGTCTCTCAGCCCTTGCCTTCTTGTTTCTTTTAGGTAAATAAATTTTCTTTGACAGTAATTCTTCCCTCACTTCTTTTGATAGTGAATTTGAAGTTACTGTTAATACATGCATGATAACAAGTTTGGAATCCTTGACAGCAACTTCCACCTTATTTCTCCTGATAGCATCCTTCTTATCAGCTTCAAAGCCAAGTACCATTACCTTCATAAGTCTTCCTTCAATCTCATCAACTATCTTGTCATCTTCTACATCCTTATTCCCAGTTCTAGAGGTCCCTGCATCACTATTATTGTTATTGTTAGACTTGGAACTACCTGCACCATCCTCAGGCTTTTTATCATCATTATCTACATCTTTTCATTCCTGACTCTTTTTCACAGTCTTCTTCGATTTCATCTCTTCCAACCTCCTCAATTCTTTGAACAACACCCTTAACACTTCAGTCCTGTCTTCAGTTCTTGGAAGTTGATTAAAGTAATTGAAAGCCTCCTTCACTGATCTAGGTCTACAAAAATTAATCCTATCCAAGTTTATTGACCTGTATTTTCCATCTATTGAACTACTAAACTTGATACAGAGAGGATTAAAAGTAATTTTAGGCATCTTTTCAACCACCATTCTCTGCAAAATTCTTTGTAGGTTTTCATTGAGCCAAGACTTGTCAGTTTTGATTTTGAGCTTAATGATTTCAATTACTGAAATCTTCTGTTTACTCAAGTATCCCATGCTGATGTACCAACTGAGACCTCCTTCAATTCTAACAGAGATCACCCATTTTTTTACTCTTAGAAACCATGACAGCTGCTTCAGTTGTTAACTCTCTCATGGCATTAGAAAATTTCTTGAGATCTCTATTGGAAGAGTTTTTTAGTGCATTGATCATATCATTGAAGCTGGCATCTTGAAACACTCTGTTGTTCTCATTTCTTCCACCATTAGCAGAGATGCTTCTTCATCATTTAAATCTTCCTTTTCTTCAACAATGAAGTCATCAGCATCATCCTTGAACAGTTTCTCCTTGCCTTTACTAGCTATATGAACAAAGGCCTTCACAACACCCTCTCTGATCATAATACCCTTCTCCACCTTATTCCCTCCAAGCTTTTTACCAATCTCAGCAACCACACTAGACAATAATGCTAGTTGGCTCTCCCCCTGAGGTGCAGCTTGAGTTTTCTCCTTGTCACTCCTAGTCTCAGCATTATCAGCCTTATTACTTCCAGTCTCAGTTTTATTACTCCCATCAACAAACACTTCAGCATCTTTACTTTTCTCCCCCTTAGTTGAGGTAACAACTGCAAGGTTTGAAAATTTGGAATTGAACTCCTGAAGTTTGTCAAAAATGGCCTTGAATCCATCATTCATGGTCTGCTCTAGACTTGCCATCTTATTCACCAATATTACCTGATTTCTGCCAACAGTGTCCAGATTCTTGGAGAGCTATGAAACTTTATGAGAAAGGGATTTCAACCTTTCAGCAGCTTTTTTGGAAGGTTTGGGGGTTGTTGTGGTTCTCACACCCTCTGGTTTTTTCTGGATGATCTCATCTGTTAGGGAGTATACTGAACTATTCGTTTGAAGTATATGACATTGTCTTTTTTTTATTGAGAATCTTGAATGCGTATTTTAACACTGTTTGTATATTATATATTGTGGATAATCTAGTATCAAATGGGATAACAGAAGATTAGATTGTCAGTGTCTATATATAATATAATAAATGTTCACAGTTTAAGTGGAGTTAAACAAACCACTGGAATGACTGAAGTATTATTTGGAAATAATCTATCTTGATTATTGAATAATACTTGTATGCTTTGTGTATATTGAACGGGATTAAAATATCAGAATTGTTTTTCTATTCTGATAATAAAGAAGAACTAAGATTCTATAATATTATTATTGCTTAGGTTCTTAATCCGGATACAGTGATTGACACTTGTATGCAATGCACATGTTTTTATTCATATGTGATGTGATTTTTTGTTAATCACAATATTATGTATTGGACAATGACATTGCATACAGAGTGGGATATTGACTATAAAAGGAAACCGTGTCCGAAAATATTCGGGTGATGATGTCCTCTTGAAAGCTCATAAAGATAATTATGCTTAAGTCCTGCAGGCAGATTTGTTCTTGCATAATTATGAGGTTGAGTGGATGATCAAGGATAAAAGATATTGATTAAATTAATTATCAGAAATTAATTTAATTAATGGACATTCGATATCTTAAACATGGGGAATTTAATAAGCAAATAATATTGGAGCCGAATTAAATAATTAAATTACGGCATTAGGAGAGGTAGTGCAAATATTAATTCTTTAGTGGATTGAATTAATATTTAATGACATTGGGCTTGACCCAGAATGTCATTGGAAGGCCCGACCTAATTATCCAGGATCCCTACTGTAGCCTATATATTCATCTTATTCTCTTCTAGCTATGAGTTAGAAAATACTAGGGTTTTTGTGAGCAACCGTTCAAGGAGGCAACCAAGAACTAGGGTTCCAAGATCTCAAAGTTAGAAGGGAGGCAACCTTGGGAGGATCGAAGGCCACACTTCGCTCAAGGTGAATACGGGAATACAGTAGAAGACGTGGATTTGAATCGCTTGCGCCGTAGCGATTAAGGTTAATTTTCTATTCAAACTCGTTCGTTTTCATATCATAAAACGCAGCATCATGATTCGATTGTCCCAACAATTGGCATCAACCCAGGTTCTAGGGTTCTGCGTTATATGATATGATGTCCATGTCGTAATTATGTATGTATATAGTGGTGGGTTTGTATTGTTTTTTTGATGCAGGTTGTTATCCACTATTATGGCCATGGTTGTAATTATGTTTTTGGATCCCACGTGGTTTATCGTGGTTGTAAATTAAATCATGAGGGTTGATCATGATTAGTTTTAATTTTTGATTTCTATTTTGATTGTAATCTTGTAATTCGAATTGTATTCAATTTAGATTATGATCTGATGTAATAGAATAGATTTTTCTGTTGTATTTGTCGTATATAATTGTTTGATCGACGAAGATGCGAGAAACAGAGTTTTTCCGCTGCTATATGCTGTTTTTGTGGCTGCTTCGCTGTTCTGGCTACAGATTTTGCATACGATATCCGATTGGGGCGAATAATATCTTTTCGGAAACGGCAGAGCGATACCTACAGGATGAGATGGGAACCATCTCCAGATTTTTCAAGCCATTCTGAGCTCGTTTAGGCAGTCAAACAGGCGGCTGAAGATTTTCGAAAATTTATCGATGGATGATTTTGAAGATTATTCTTCAGGGCCATAATAGTGGATGTATTTTATTATGTTTTACATAATGTTTGCTTATCTTGATTATTGCTACTATGTGTTCCATGTTTGTTTGTTATGCCATGTGATACTAACCCTTCGCATGCTAGAACGACATGGACATAGAGCTGTTTTATTATGCTTTAATCATGATGAGTATGCTGCTATATTATGTGTTATATGTATTGTTATTATGATACATGTGGACTGCGAAAAAATGACATAGGGCGATGCATCTAGATAAAATCCTCATAGTAAAATACTAAGTGGGAGAGAGAATTAATTTGGTATTAAATCCCATGGTCTCCATTATTGTTTGTATGTAATTTAACACTAAGTCGAATATAAATTATGTATACGTCACCCATCGTGGCATGTAATTTATGGTGTCTAGAGTGTTATGGAAATTACTAGAACAAACTTCTAAAATTAATTATGAATATTGGAAGGTACATATGTCACCCAACGTGGCGTACTAAGTTTCATAGAATTCAAATAATAAAAGAATACCCTATTTTTTGATAGCTTTCACGCTCAACTAGGAAGAGAATCTAAAATAACACATCTTTGAGTATTCTTGCGTTGGTGTCTAGGAAAGCGTGCAGCTTACCTGGCCATTTAGATTGGTGTCTAGAAAAGTGGTTAGCCTCTTGGCAATGCTTCCACCGGCCTGGCCAGTCAGTCTGAATACTCTTTAGATTTATAATTTTAGTAGTATCTTATTGTTAGGAGCAAGAATTTATCATAGTCAAAAGGCGCATCTGGTATTATTATTATTAATTTAAGATTTAATAATGGTATACACTTAGCTATGAAAAATAATATAGATCACCCTAACGTGACTAATTATTTAGTAATAGGACCGAAGTAACATTTAAATAAATTTAGGTGGTATATAGTCACCCAACGTGGCATACCGGAAACCTATGGTGTTTAAGTATTGGTGTTTTAATTTTAAATAATTGTTAGAGGAACCAATTTTTTTAAACACCCTCTAATTATGTGTTATATGTATGATTCTCAGGATATAATGGGCTTTAATCCACTTTTTACCATACTTAAGGATAACAAACTTACTGGACCTAACTATATTGAATGGAAACGTAATTTGGACATTGTGTTGACTGCTGAGGAGTACAAATTTTGCATTAATGAACCCAAGCCAGAGGAGCCTGCTGAGAATGCTTCTGAAGTTGAGAAGGAGTATTATAAGAAGTGGATTAAGGCTGATGAGATGTCGCGATGTTACATTCTGGCAGCAATGTCAGGTGTTTTGCAGCATCAGCATCAGGCTATGGCCACTGCTTCAGATATGCTCTTTAATCTCAAAGAACTTTTTGGAGATCAGAATAGGGCTGCAAGGCAAGTAGCAATGAAAGCTTTAATGAACACTCAGATGGCTGAAGGGACACCTGTAAGGGATCATGTTCTCAGGATGATGTCACATCTGAATGAGATGGAGATCCTTGGTGCTGACGTTGATGGGGAAACCCAGATCGATATCATCCTTATGAGTTTACCCAAAAGTTTTGAGCAGTTCCGCTTGAATTACACCATGAACAAAAGGATGTATAGTCTTGCGGAACTTCTGACAGAACTTCAGGCAGCTGAAGGATTTTTTCAGTAGAGTGTTCAAGTCAATGTGGCTGAGAAACCTTCTTCTTCTAAGCCGAAAGCCAAGAAGAAGAAAAAGGCTCAGACACAGAAAGTTGTGAAAGCTGTGGGAGTTCAAGGTGGTGCTGTGAAAAAGCCCAAGGGCAAGTGCTTCAGGTGCAAGCAGTCGGGTCACTGGAAACAGGATTGTCCTCTTCCTAAGAAGAAAAACAATACTGGTATGTCTCTTTCTCTAGTTACAGAAACATATATAGCGGCTATATCTACGAGCACTTGGTGTGTAGATACAGGAGCCACTGATCATGTTTGTAATTCTATGCAGGGGTTCCAGCAATCCAGAATGCTTAGAGATGGCGAGATATATGTGTTCATGGGAGATGCTACGAAAGTAGCAGTAGTTGCAGTGGGAGATGTTAATTTATCTTTTGGTGATGATAGGAATTTGGTTTTGAACAATTGTCTTTATGTACCTTCGTTTAGAAGGAATTTAATTTCGGTTTCTAAACTTGCTTTGGATGGTTATAATGTTTGTTTGGATCATAATGTTTCAATTATGAGGAATAAACTAGTTATATGTTCTGGTACATTGCAAGACAATTTATACATAATCACTCCTAATCAACCTGCACTGCAACTACAACATAGGGTATTAAATAACACATCTTCTATCACTACTAAAAGAAAGGAACCTTCTTCTTTGAACCAAACATATCTTTGGCACTTAAGATTAGGTCATATTAACTTGAGGAGGATTCAAAGACTGGTAGTAGATGGGCCTTTAGGCTCATTGGCAGTGGAGCCATTTCCAGTCTGTGAATCCTGTTTGGAAGGTAAAATGACCACTAGGCCTTTTAAGGCAAAGGGGAATAGAGCCAAAGAAGTGTTAGAATTGGTTCATACTGATTTATGTGGACCCATGAATATTCAAGCAAGAGGTGGTTATGAATATTTTGTCACTTTTATTGATGATTATTCTAGATATGGATACATTTATTTGTTGCGCCGTAAATCAGAGTGCTTTGACAAGTTCAAGGAGTACAAAACTGTAACGGAGAAGCGACATGGAAAATGTATCAAGTCACTACGATCAGATCGTGGTGGCGAATACTTGCTTGGAGAATTTAGGGATTACTTATCAAAGAATGGGATCATGTCTCAGTTGACTGCACCTGGAACACCCCAACAGAATGGTGTAGCGGAGAGAAGGAATCGTACTCTTTTGGAGAGTGTTAGATCGATGATGAGTTATTCAGAATTACCCAAGTCATTTTGGGGACATGCTTTAGAAACAGCAGCTTATCTTTTGAATTTAGTTCCTTCTAAGTCAGTTCCTAAGACTCCAAAAGAATTGTGGACTGGTTCAAAACCTAGTCTAAGACATATTCGGATATGGGGTTGTCCAGCACATGTGTTGAACAAGAACGTGACTAAGTTAGAATCTCGTACAGAAGTAAGGCTTTTTGTAGGCTATCCCATGGGAACGAAAGGATATTTATTTTATAGTCCTAAGGATCGGGATGTCATTGTTAGTACCAATGCTAGATTCCTAGAGGAGGACTATATGATGAACCATAAACCCATGAGCAGTGTCGTTTTAGAGGAACTAGTGGGAGAGACAAATAATGAACAAGTGCCAATAGTACAAGTAGAACAGCCACAAGAGAACACACAACCTATCACTAATACCACACCGGTGTCTCGTCGTAGTGGGAGGGTTATTCGTAAACCCAGCAGATTCATGTTATTGGGAGAGTCTTCGGACTTGGTCTCTGAGGAACATGATGAGGATCCCATGACATACGAGGAAGCACTGCAAGACAAAGATGCAGATCTATGGCAAAAAGCAATGAAATCTGAGATGGAATCTATGTATTCAAATCAAGTCTGGGAGCTCGTGGAACCACCCAAAGGTGTAAAACCCATTGGATGTAAGTGGATCTACAAGAGAAAAAGAGAATCTGACAAAAAGGTAAAAGCTTGGAAAGCAAGACTTGTTGCGAAAGGGTATACTCAGAAAGAAGGGATCAATTATGAGGAAACCTTTTCGCCAGTAGTCATGCTAAAGTCGATCCGGATTCTTTTATCTATAGCAGCTCATCTCGATTATGAGATTTGGCAAATGGATGTCAAGACAGCTTTCCTAAATGGGAGTCTTGATGATGAGATCATCTATATGCAACAACCAGAAGGATTCATTAAGGAAGGCCAAGAGCATCTGGTATGTAAGCTTAAGAAGTCAATTTATGGACTTAAACAAGCTTCTAGGTATTGGAATATTCGCTTTGATCAGGTAATCCAGACATACGGATTTGATCAATGTCCAAGCGAGTCGTGTGTGTACAAGAAATGTGAGGGTAGTTCAGTGACTTTTCTAGTGCTATACGTAGATGATATTTTACTCATTGGAAACAATGTAGGGATGTTATCAGCGGTAAAGGCATGGTTGTTCAAACAGTTCGAAATGAAGGACTTAGGTGAAGCGGCATACATCCTTGGGATCAAAGTTATAAGGGATCGCAAGAAAAGGATGTTGGCTTTATCCCAAGAGCCCTATATTGATGAGGTATTGGCTCGTTTTAACATGCAGGACTCCAAGAAGGGTAACCTACCTTATAAACATGGAGTTGCTCTATCAAAGAAACAGTGTCCTAAGACACCAGAGGCGATAGAGAGCATGAAAGCGGTTCCCTATGCTTCGGCATGCGGAAGCTTAATGTATGCAATGTTATGTACGAGACCTGATATTTGTTTTGCCGTGGGCATGGTTAGCAGATATCAGTCAAACCCAGGACAGGAACATTGGAGTGCAGTAAAGGCTATACTCAAGTACCTGAGAAGGACTAAGGAGTATATGCTAATTTACAAGGCCTCAGATTTGTTACCTCTAGGATATACCGATTCAGATTTCCAAGCAGATAGAGATAAGAGGAAATCAACCTCGGGATATATGTTTACCTTAGGAGGTGGAGCTGTAATATGGAGGAGTGTAAAGCAGAAATGCGTTGCTGACTCTACCATGGAAGCCGAATATGTGGCAGCTTCGGAGGCAGCCAAAGAGGCAATATGGTTCAGAAACTTTCTTTTGGACATAGATGTGGTACCTAATTTGCCTAGGAGCTTGACAGTGTATTGTGATAACACTGGTGCTGTGGCAAATGCAAAGGAACCGCGAGACCATAAGGCAGCAAAACACATCGAGCGTAAGTATCACCTTATACGACAATTCGTTAAGCGAGGAGATATTATTGTGACTGATATAGCATCAAAGGACAACCGGGCAGATCCTTTCACAAAGAGCTTACCAGCTAAGGCTTTTGAGCAACATGTGGAGGCGATAGGAGTCAGATGTATGGTCACATAATAGTTATTTAATTGGTAGTGGATTGCTTGTAATATAACACTGATATACTCAAAGAATAGCTTGAGTATAAGTGGGAGATTGTTAGGGAGTATACTGAACTATTCGTTTGAAGTATATGACATTGTTTTTTTTTTATTGAGAATCTTGAATGCGTATTTTAACACTGTTTGTATATTATATATTGTGGATAATCTAGTATCAAATGGGATAACAGAAGATTAGATTGTCAGTGTCTATATATAATATAATAAATGTTCACAGTTTAAGTGGAGTTAAACAAACCACTGGAATGACTGAAGTATTATTTGGAAATAATCTATCTTGATTATTGAATAATACTTGTATGCTTTGTGTATATTGAACGGGATTAAAACATTAGAATTGTTCTTCTATTCTGATAATAAAGAAGAACTAAGATTCTATAATATTATTATTGCTTAGGTTCTTAATCCGGATACAGTGATTGACACTTGTATGCAATGCACATGTTTTGATTCATATGTGATGTGATTTTTTGTTAATCACAATATTATGTATTGGACAATGACATTACATACAGAGTGGGATATTGACTATAAAAGGAAACCGTGTCCGAAAATATTCGGGTGATGATGTCCTCTTGAAAGCTCATAAAGATAATTATGCTTAAGTCCTGCAGGCAGATTTGTTCTTGCATAATTATAAGGTTGAGTGGATGATCAAGGATAAAAGATATTGATTAAATTAATTATCAGAAATTAATTTAATTAATGGACATTCGATATCTTAAACATGGGGAATTTAATAAGCAAATAATATTGGAGCCGAATTAAATAATTAAATTACGGCATTAGGAGAGGTAGTGCAAATATTAATTCTTTAGTGGATTGAATTAATATTTAATGACATTGGGCTTGACCCAGAATGTCATTGGAAGGCCCGACCTAATTATCCAGGATCCCTACTGTAGCCTATATATTCATCTTATTCTCTTCTAGCTATGAGTTAGAAAATACTAGGGTTTTTGTGAGCAACCGTTCAAGGAGGCAACCAAGAACTAGGGTTCCAAGATCTCAAAGTTAGAAGGGAGGCAACCTTGGGAGGATCGAAGGCCACACTTCGCTCAAGGTGAATACGGGAATACAGTAGAAGACGTGGATTTGAATCGCTTGTGCCGTAGCGATTAAGGTTAATTTTCTATTCAAACTCGTTCGTTTTCATATCATAAAACGCAGCATCATGATTCGATTGTCCCAACACTCATCATCCCTCACCATCTCACTTTCAAGGTCTATTGCCTTAAAAATTTGGGCTCTCACATTTTTATATTTCTTTTGGCCTTGCTCATAGCCTTCTACTTTTGCTTGTGATTTTCTTAGCCACTCATTTTTATGCTCACTTCTCTTTTCTTTTATCTCTCTTTTTCTTTTCACACCCTCACTCATCCTAGGTGTAAGAGACTGAGCATGTACATCTTGCACAAAAGGTTTAGATTTTACCTTTAGTAAAGTGGAAATGAGAGCAGAGTCATCATCAGTTGGAGAAGTTGCAGCCATTGCAGAGTTGCTGTCAGGATCAGGAATGTTGACATCATCTTTTGTGGAGAGGTTACTGTCATGGGGATTGATAGTAACTGTGTCATTAACAGCTACAGAGGCTGTGACAACAATCTCTTCTACGCTTTGAGTAGAAGGTTTTTGTGGATTGCTATGATCAGTCTCATCCAACTCTGGGAATAGTGAATCAACATTTTAATCTTCATGTGTAACAAAATGTGATGCACCATAATTGAATGAGCTGTGTTCGACATCTTCTATCCCTATAGTGTGTGTTTCTTTAACAGTAGGGGGCTCATTTTGAGTGAGTTCAACATGGTGTGTAGATTCTTTATAAGATGCCACGGGAGACTGGCCAATTTCAATAGATGCCTCCTTTTGAGAGGAAGCGCCTAGAGATGTGTTTTGTTTCCTATTAAGATCTATGCCCTTTTGGAAGGACAGTTTGGATTATAGAGGTTGGTACCCTTTCCTTCTTTCTTCTAAGCTCACTAGCGCCCTCTATGGGTTCTGTGGTCTGACTACCACCCTTATTTGCTGCATCTAATGCAGTTACACCACATACCTGTGGAACGGCTTCCATCCTAGGTGTAGTGGTCCTCTTCCTTTTTGAAACCTGATCCTGTTGGGAGGAATCAGGCTCTTGACTAATAGATTTAGAGACTCTAGATGGTGTAGCATCTTTAAAGGATTTGGAGTGTGGGTTAGGAATGGTGAGGTCAACACCATTCTCATCACTCAAGGAAAATATATTGAATTCACCAACAATTTTTAATGTAAGAGTTTTTATTGTGGCATCCATGTATTCAGTTATAAATAATCTTAATTCTGGATTAGGGGGTTTATCAGGCAAGACATAGTGTGTTTCTTTTTAAGGAGGGGGATTCTTGACATAGAATATTTTCTAGATTAATTATGCCTACTACAATATTAATAATAAGCATAAAGAACTTAGGGTAGTAAATTACCGATTTTCGCCCCTTCTTCTTGCTTAGCACAAGTTTGAACAAAGGCATCAATATCTTGCCAATGTCTATCTTGTAGTTGTGCACCATGGAATGCACAATCTTCCTTATATAGGTTGGGACCTCATTCCAACCACTTGTTTTGCTTGTCATGGCTCTGGTCACAACATCCAATATCATGTTGCATTCCTTGTTCAATTAGTTTCTATCCATGCCTCCTGATGGGTACCAATCATCACTGTCAGGGCTTGTCTTGGGTTCAGTGTACCCAATCATCTTGACGAACTTTGAGAGTTTTTCTTCACTAGAAGGCTCCTGAAAAGGGACATACTTCTCAGCTTCAATGTGGAGAGAAGTGTTGGCATGAGTTGAATCAATGATGTAGGTGGTCCCATTAATTTGAAACTTAATGGAGCTTGAATCCCTCTCTCCCTCACACGTTGCAGAGGTCCACAACTGCGATAGCCTAGGAATTTCTAACGTAGGACTATTGTTGAGAGCAAATGACAGGTACGAGTTTTTCATGAAGCCAACCAAAGGTTTGAAGGCTTCACCAGCTTCACCCACAAAAGCCGTTGAGGTGAAGTTGGTTTGGGCAAGAGTACAAATGATTTGAGGTCCAGACATGTTTAAGAGATTGAAGGTTTAGAAATATAGAGCAGTTTAGAGAGGAGGTTGTAGAAAAAATGATGGGTTTTTAGGGCGTTATAGAATTTTAGAGTTTAAAGAGAAGTAAATAGTGAGAGAGATTTTAACTGTTTGTATATATATATGATGTGAAAAAGTAGCTTTGAAGGCTAAATTTTAATTGATTTGACAGTTGTATCTATTAATCCATTCGCTTCTTGATAGTAACTTTTGCGCTAGAAATCATAAACACTCTTGATAGTAACATTAGCGATTAGAGAATATATAAAATAACTGAATAACCCTAATATTAACTATTGACAGTATGTTATGCAGGGATTTTAAAAAATTATACTGTCAATGAATACTGACAGTAAGTTATTAACAGTAATTTTTAGTCCCACATACAATGCTGTCAAGACTCATTCAAGTGATTGACAGTAACTTATCACAATATGACAGCATAGATAAGATATACTGTCAAGGCACTGTTGACAGTATGTTATGTGGGAATTTTAGAAAAACTATACTATCAATGAATACTAACAGTAAGTTATTGACAGTAAGTTTCAGTCCCGCATACTATGCTGTCAATACTTCTCAAACGATCGATAGTAACTTATTACTATATGACAGTATGGATAAAACATACTATCAAGAAACTTGACACTACTTTTTATTAACCTCATATGAAATAAGTTAAAATAAATTAGTTAACCTCTCAGTAAAATATCATCATGTGTATCCACTGTGATAAAAAAATCAAAACACCACAAGAGGCCATTAATTCACCGTGAATTTCAGTTAACTAAATTTTTTATCAACTAAACGAAATTACATTAATAGGATAAATTTAACATACCCAATTCACTCACTAGCCTATTGAATGTCTTTTCATCCAATGGTTTGGTAAAAATATCTGCAAGTTATTTCTTCGTGGGCACATAGATCAGCTTTATAGTTCCTTCCTCCACATGCTCTAGAATGAAATGATGTCTGATGTCAATGTGCTTAGTTTTGGAGTGTTGAATTGGATTCTCAGAAATTGCTATGTTAGTAGTGTTGTCACAAAAAATAGGAATTCCTTGCAGAGTCAACCCATAGTCCAATAGCTGGTTCCTCATCCAAAGTAACTGAGCACAACAACTACCAGCTACAATATATTTAGCCTCAGCAGTTGAATTAGACACAGAGTACTACTTCTTGCTAAACCATGAAACTAATCTTTCTCCCAGAAACTGACAGCTTCCTGTTGTACGTTTTCTGTCAATTCTACATCCAGCATAGTCTGAGTTTGAGTAGCCAACTAAGTCAAAACAAGATTATTTAGGATACCAAAGACCTAAATCTTAAGTGCCTTTCAAGTATTTAAAGATTCTTTTAACTGCCATCAAATGTGACTCATTTGGATCAGACTGAAACCTTGCACACAGACTTGTAGCAAACATGATGTTAGGCCTGCTAGCAGTTAGATAGAGGGGAGAGCCAATCATTCTTCTATACATCTTATTGTCAACCTTCTTTCCTTTTGGATCCTTGTCATGTTGAGTTGCTGTTGAGATTGGAGTCTTTGCAGGGGATGAGTCTTCCATATCAAATCTTTTCAAAAGATCTTTAATATAATTAGTTTGGAAAATAAATATTTCATCTTCTTTTTCATAGACCCGAAGTCCAAGAAAGAATACTAATTCACCCATCATACTCATCTCATATTTGTTCTACATCAATTCAAAGAATTCTTTTCACAGTCATTCATTTGTTGAACCAAAGATGATGTCATCAACATATACTTGGACTAGAATGATATCCTTTCCATGCTTTTTGTAGAAAAGAGTTTTATCGACAATCCCTCTTGTAAAGTTGTTATCAAGAAGAAACTTAGAAATAGTATCATACCAAGCCCTTGGTGCTTGCTTTAGACCATACAATGCCTTGAGCAGTCTGTACACAAAGTTCTTCATTTTTAGATCTTTAAAGCCTGGGGGCTGTTCAACATACACTTCTTCTTCTAGGTCTCCATTTAGGAAAACACTCTTAACATCCATTTGAAAAACCTTGAAGTTGTTGAATACAACAAAAACCAAAAAGATTCTTATTTCCTCAAGTTTGGCAACATGAGCAAATGTTTCTTCATAATCAATCCCTTCATGTTGACAGTAACCTTTTGCTACCAGCCTTACTTTGTTTCTTGTGACAATACCACAATCATCCATCTTGTTCCTATAAACCCATTTGGTGCCTATTACTGATCTATTCTTTGGTCTAGGCACCAATTCCCAAACACATCTTCTTTCAAATTGATTAAGCTCTTCCATTAATCCAATCTGGATCAGACAATGCTTCTTCTAGAGTTTTGGGTTCAGTTTGAGAAAGGAAACAAGATTACAAGCATTCATTGGCAACATTTCTTCTTGTTTTGGCTCCAATTCCTGGATCATCAATGATTAGATCATTAATGTGATCTCTGTTCCATTTTTTTCTCTTAGAGAGTCATTAGAGTCTTCAACACTTTGTTGGTTTACAGCATCTTTTTCCCTTGCACTGTTAACAACATCAATTTCTTCAAGTCCGCTATTCATGGAAACATTCCAAGAAAGATTAGTTGTTTGAGCAGTTCCTTCATTGTCTCCAGACTGGAAAGGAACAATTGTTGGACCATAAATTGTGTGATCGACTCTTGGTACGTCTCCATCAATCTCTTCCAGATAACCTTGATTTTAAAAGGCTAAGGGTTCTGTTTCTTGACTTCCTTCAACTCCAAAAGATTTTATTTCATCAAAGGTGACATTTACACTTTTCTCCACATTCTTATGTTTAATGATGTAGACTTTATATGCAGTCCTGTCAATTCCATACCTCATAAAAATTCCTTCAAGTGCTTTAGTATCAAATTTTCCTTTGATCTCAGTTGAATCTTTCATGAAGTAGCACTTGCTTCCAAATACATGAAAGTAGTGTTAGTGTAGGTGCCCTAGAGGCAATACAATGTTTCTTTTTGATAGACCTTTATGTCATTTGATTATTCAATAAACGTATTTATTATGACTTTAATTACTGCGATATATTTGTTAGCATAATAAATGTCCTTAGAATCATGATACACATTGTATATTTTAGTACATGACTTGAACTTGAGATTATATAATATATCATATTCTTTAAGGTCCCTAGTCGAGTATTATTATTATAGGATAATAATGATACATAAATAGACTAGTATGTTGTTTGACTGATAACCACATCTCATTGGTTATATGTATGGGGATACTAAAGTCAATACATAGGTACATGTAGGAGTACATGATACTGGACAGACCCACAGTGAGATTCCTCATGTTTAATAAAGTCATAAGAAAGACTCACAGTGATAATGGTGTAATGATCCTTTGACTTGATATCATTATATTTCTATACGAGGATTAATATACTTTCACTACATTAAAAGTTGCCTTTGACCGGGTGATGATAAAAGTGGACATCGGGTATATCATGAGTCGTATGAGAAATATGAATGATAGATAAAGGATTTAACCCTCCTATAATTAGGAGAGATATTATTAGCCTCTTGATTGAGTGAGACTATAAAATGCATGGCCGTGCTCAAATAATGATTTGTTTTTTCATAGTCTACTCATGGATCAAGTAAACCCGGATTAAATGTGTAAAGGATGACTAAATACATGCCTCGAATTTAATCTATAATATATTTGGTTAAAGGGATTATATTACACGGAAACATTAATCACGAAAGGTTTTATCGAATCACGATTTAATTATTATTTAATTGGGTAGCAATGATGTATTACTAGATACCGCTCATTGTTTATAATTTTATTGGAGAATAAAATTATTGCCAATTAAATAATAGCCTATAGGGTCACACACATAGAGCACTTAGAGGAATAGTTAATTTAAATTATAGATTTAAATTAATTGATGATTATTTGAATTTTATTATATTAATTAAGTGAGACTTAATTAATTGAGATAATATAAATTCAAATTAGAGGAGTATTTCTGCCCATAATAATTAAGTATGACTTAGTTATTAATTAAATAATAGAAATTCGTTTTTATTATTTAATCCTATACCTACATGGGTTAGGTTTTGCTGTTATGGGTTGCTGTTATGGGCCTATTAACCAGCCATTATAAATAGATAATGTAGGGTTAATAGGTCATGACGTTTTTGAGAAACAAACCCTAGAGGCAGCAGACAGCAGCAAGGTAGTGTTAAGGCAGAAGGAACAAACTCGAAATTGTCAAAGGGAGGCTAGTACATCCATTCCGCAATCAAGATCGTGAGACGTTCTTGAAGGTGCTCGTGTGGATACCATAGAGGTGTTTTTCGAGAGGAAGACATAAGTCGTGAAAGCTAGGATCTCCGTTGAGTTCGTGAAAGTCAAGACCAGAAAATGTATAATTCTGTTTCACCATAATCTGTCCAAGCTTATACATGATCCTGAGTTAGGGTTTCAAAATTTTTCGTTATATTTAGTTTAATCCGCTGCGTTTTATGCCTCGGAACCCAACAAGTAGTTGATAGTAGGTTTCCTTCCTATGAGCAATTCATAAGGTGTTTTTCTATAGGCCTTGTTGACTACAGTCTTGTTTTGAGTATAACAGGCTGTATTGATTGCTTCACTCCAGAAACAAGTAGGAAGTTTTGCTTCACTCAACATTGTTCTTGCTGCCTCAATGAGAGTTCTGTTCTTTATTTCCACAACACCATTTTGATGAGGTGTCCTTGGTGCAGAGAATTGTTGAGTGATACAATTGTCTTTGTAGAAGTCATTCATGATACTATTTTTAAATTCAGTACCATTGTCACTTCTCAAGGATTGGACTTTGAACTTATGATTCTTATCTAGAACTCTTACTAGATCAATAATCTTATGTGCAGCTTCATCCTTGGTTGCCAGAAACCTCACCCAAGTGTATCTTGAAAAATCATCAACCATTACAAGGACATATCTTTTCTTTGCCAGTGACTGCACATTCATAGGACCAAATAAGTCCAAATGAATAAGTTGAAAAACTTCATTTATTGAACCACTGAGAGTGCTTTTGTGATTAGCTCTCCTTAGCTTCCCTTTTTGACAATCATCACACAATCCTTCTTGACAGAATTCAAGTTGATGAGGGCTTTTCACCAATTCTCTCTTCATCAAATGATTCATTGCTTTGAAATTCAAATAAGAGAGCTTCTTGTGCCAAAACCATCTTTCAGAAGATGAAGTTTTACTGTAAAAATAGTATACTCTGTCCTTTCTTACTGAATCAAGATCAATAATGAATAGGTTTCCTTTTCTTACTCCTTGAAGTGCTTATTCTCCTACTTTCTTATTGACAATTAAACATATGTCTTGATCAAGCTCAACTTTGAAACCTTTCTCACAAAATTGAGTAACACTCAATAAATTGTGCTTCAAACCATTCACAAGAGAAATTTTCTCTATCTTCAAATTTCCAACTTCCAGAATGCCATATCCCATTGTGAAACCAATGTTGTTGTCACCAAAGGTCACAAGGGCCAACCATTTCCTTGAACTATGATAACAGGGCTTTATCACCTGTCATGTGTCATGAGCATCCACATGATTCTTTTATTTTTTCTGCTTCCCTACAAAACAAATATTTCAAGTTTCTTTTGTTACCCAAATTTCATTGGGTCCATTTTACTTAGTTAGTTCACAGTTTGAATCTTGATCAGTTGATTTTCTTTCTTTTTCTTTGAGCATGACTCTTGTAGCTACCCATTCAGTTTTGATAACTGGTTTAATAGCCTTGTTCTTGGGTGACTTGACTATCCTAACTTTAGGAGGACTTGGAGTCTTTGCCTTTTCAATTTTATCATTCTTATGCAGACATACTTGATTATTAGAAAAAAGCATGTTAAAGCAAATACGCATCAAATTCATTCTACATAAAATGCAATCAAAATCACCACAGTGAGATAGTTGTTTATTTTTCAAAGGTATGCTATGTAAATTCCCATTAATAGATGTAGCATTCTCTACTTCAGACTTACTCTTGGTACAGACATGAGTTAAATGAATAGAAGACCCACACTTGTTACACAACTTTCTAAGAGCATTAGGAATGTAGCCATAATTATTCTTTTTGTTTATCCCTAACTTCCCATTTTTATTCTTTTTGGTCTTCATGACAGTAGGTTTAGAAGTTACCATCTTACTAGTGTTGAAAGTAAGTTTAGATAGAAATGTCTTAACAGTATGTTTTGATCTTACTATCTTGACAACAACTTTTGAACTTACTGTCTTGCTAGTATTGACAGCATCTTCTAGACCCTGAGTACTGTCAAGGGCAAAACTAACTGTCTTGGAGATTTTGATAGTATCTTTCGACTTAAGGGTCTTCTTGACAATATCATTGTCCTCATCAGCTAATTCTTGCTTAAGAATTAGTGATTCCTCATCAAATTCAAACTCATCCTTTTTGAATAAGGGATTCTTAACTCTTTTCAATATAGAGGGTCTGACAGTAGGTTTTTTAGAACTAGAGTCTTCCTCTACAGCATGTTTCTTACCAATTTTCTTTTCATAGTTAAATCCTATACCTACCTTTTGATTTTCAGTATTATCCTCATGATATGATCTTAACAATGAAGAAGAATTCTTATAAGCCTTGATTTTAAGTTCATTTTCAGAAATCTGTTTCTGAGAAATTTCTCAATCTAGGAAGCACACGGTATCTTGTTCTTAAGAATTTCATTATCATGTTATAGGGACTCAAAAGTAACCTGCTTAAGTTCTAGTTCTTCATTTTTGCATTTCAACAGTTCATTAGCACTAAACTTAACATTTTCTTCATTTGCAGCTAGTATGCTTGTATGAATGTTAAAATTTTCAGAACTTAAACTTTCAACAGTTTTCTTATACTGAGATGTAGTCATATCTACAGTAGTAAGAATGGGTACCTGAATAGATGAAGTAGGTGAATCTTCTCCTGACTTTGTCTTCAAAGCAAGATTTACATACTCTTCTTCATCTTCATCATCAGATTCTTCCCAGAACTTGCCTTTATCCATAAATGCCCTTCCTTGTTGCTTTTGAGCAAAGCCTCATATTTTTCTTTGAGTTCCTCATAGTCATTATCATTTCTTCTCACTTGCTTTGACTTTTTGCATTCTGTTACAAAATACCCCATCTCATTATAGTTGTAACATCTGATTTTAGATATGTCCACCATTCCTGTCTTGTATCCACCTTTGCCACTTCCTTTAGGTTTTGAAGTGTTTTCTTTGTTGAACTTGAATCCAGGCTTTGAGTTCCTGTCTTGTCCTTTAGGCTTAAAGGTCCTATTCTTTTTTAATCTCAGGTAGATAACTTCGTTGCCACGTATGCCACAGTTTTGTTCTCCATGTTTTCAAGTTCATCCAAAGTGTAGAACTCATCTTCATCACCATCATTGAGTTCAAGAGTAACACTTTTATCTTCATCAGTAAACTCTTCTATCTTGATTTGTTGTTGATGTTGAGACTCCTGTAGCTGCAGCATCTTTGGATCTTGAGCCACTAGAGCATTTGAGGTGTTGGCCATCTTTCCTTTTTGGCCTGTTTGAATAGCTCTTTTCTGTAACAACTCTAGCTCATAAGTTTTGAGAATGCCATACAAGGTTTCAAGAGAAACTTTAGACATGTCTCTCCCTTCTCTTATGGCAGTGACCTTGTTCTCCAAGTGGTCAGGAAGTGTTAACATAAATTTCATGTTAACTTCCTTCTTATCATAGAATTTACCATGCAGCTACAGGTCATTGATTAACCTGTTAAGTCTCTCAAACATCTCTGTCAACCCTTCATTTGGTTTGGCCATGAAGGCCTCATACAAAGACACCAGTATTTGTCTTTGGTTGTTTTTTACCTCCTTTGTTCCTTCACACGGTATCTCAATGGTTTCCCATATTTGGCACTTATGCAGTTGACAATGTTGTTGTACATAACATTGTCAAATGCCTCAATAATTATGAACTGTAAACAATCATCCAAAGATACTTTTTCTTTTTTTGTATCATTGTACACTGAAAGCTTTTTAGGAACCCAGTGGGCGGGTATTGTCTCACCTTCCACTGTGGTTTCAGGTACATATGATTGAGGGATAAAAGGACCATTTTCTAAAATACAAGGATAAAGTGGGTTGACTATTTTTATAAACAAAATCATTTTTCTTTTCCAAAGATTGTAATGTTCTTTATCAAAGGTGGGTATTTTTATGTTGCTTACTTTTTGTGCACTCGTATTTAGATCTTTTCAGGTTATGTATATCTAACATGTTGTTATAATACTAGTTGTTAAACAGTATGCATGTTGCAGAAGGGAGGTTGAATGCAACTTGATAAATTATCACTAATCTTGCTAACAACAAACAAGAAGTAATAGTATCAAGCAAGAAATGCAGATAACAATAAACAAGCAATTAAAGACAAGTGTTTCACTTCAAAAAATAATTTTATTATTTTTTGTTTGCTACAACTGACTGGAAAATAATTCTAGCTTGAAAGAAACAAGAGCAATGGATTTGTTATTGTTTCTTGCTCGAGAGAAAACCTAGCTCAGTTGCATAAGTGAAAGTACTTGTGAGATATGTGTATTTGTATTGAAACACATATCCCACTTACAAGTGTACTTTCCCTTGTTCCTAAAACAAAGCTTAAAATGGAAACTTTGCTTTTTCCATTCAAATTTGTCTTCATTCCATTTATAGATAAAGTAGCTCTGAGATATACAGAAATCTTTGACTCTTTGAGCATTCTTTACCTTTTGCTTGAATTCTCGCAAGTTGCAGTAGTAGACTTGACAGACCAGATAGGAATGTCAAAATCATTCCTTGTATTTTCACAATCTAGTCTGGCACCTGAAACAGACTGTTAGCTTCACTAAAAGTTTACTGTCAACTTTTAGCTTCTCGTTGGCGACAGTATATTCGGCTCCACATACTTTGCTGTCAGGCTTGATAGTCCTTGAAACATGCTGTCAACTATCACCGCGAATGATGTTGTCAACTACTCCGCCAATATTATTGTCAGTAAAATTCTTCATATTCGGCCAAGTTTATTGTCAATGGAGTAGTTGCTGTCAGTAAAACTTGTTCTCTTCAATTCTTCATATTCCACCAAGTTTACTATCAATGGAGTAGTTGCTATCAGTAAAACTTGATGTCTTCAATTCTTCATATTCTGCCAAGTTTATTGTCATTAGAATAGTTGTTGTCGTCTGTTCCTTTGTGCTGTCACTTGAATATGCTGTCGTAGGCTTCAGTTATAGAATGTTACTGTCAAAGTCTTGACCCATGTTGTGCTTGAACACTTTGTGAACTTCTACTTCATAGATCATGTTATTATATTTATACAAGACAGTAACTATTAAAAGTTACTTTCTCCTACTTGACTTTTAAACATACTGTTACAAGTGACAACAAGACATACTGTCAAATTATATATAACAGTACCTTTTACTTAGTTTCTTATAAATTAAAACTAACCGATTCTAGTTTATTACACCACAATACTTAACAATCTTCATGAGTTGTCCATATGTATTGTCATCCGAAGCTTCTATTAAGTTTCTCCACCAAGGATGCTGTCTGTAAAACTTATTGTCTTCATTCCTCAGCTTAGCGTCGAGTTTACTGTCAAATATAGTTGCTGTCAACTATTCCTTAAATACGCTGTCACTCAAACTAACTGTCATAGGCTTGACAGTATCCTTCAATGTTGCTGGTAAGACATGGCAACATACTATGCATGAATACTTTAATGAACTTCTAATGCATGTATCTTTTATTTGTTTATCCTAGATAGTAACATTACAAACCTACTATCACCTATATGAATATTTACACACTAATTGTCTAAGTGACATTTTTACAAGAAACATATTGTCTAATACATGACAGAATGTTTTACTTGACCTTTTTCAGATTAAAATACGTAATCAATTAGTAACAAAGGTAACTCCATAATCCCTAACAATCTCCCCTAATTTTTTTTATGAAAAATAAAGACAAATTCAAATTGAATTGCAGGTGCTAACTCAACTAGCAAAAGGGAAGTATTTGTACAGAAATTTTGAACACTTCATTACAAGTACATATACTAAATTCCTCAAGACTAAACTCCTCTAGACTGAGCAAATCTTAAATTTCATCTTGAGCTTCTCTTCATGAATTTATCAAGAAAATATCTTCCTTCATAGCAGGTTTCCAGGTTTTTGAGTGTTGTCTTTTCACTTGAGGTGTTTGCATGTCCAACCATGACATCCAATATTTGTTTAGTTTTCCATGCTGGAAGTACTTTTAGATCTTTCATTGTATAGTAGACTTCAATATCTCCCCTTGTTATGCACAGACACTTCATGCCATATCCATCTTCTAGGAATCTGAATTTAGATTATCCTAGGAAAGATTTGTCTAGCCTTTGCTTATCTAACCAAGCTTCTTTATCAGCTCTGTATTCAATGACTTTATCTACAATCTGAGCCACTTCCCTTTTAATTTGATGACTGGAACATGTAGTCATTCTCAAGATTCTTCTTAGAATTGCAGTGTTTAGCAGGTTGAAGTTGTTTGTCCTTATTTCTACCTTGTCTACTTCAATTCTCAAAGGATTAGAAAATACAGGGAATTTGTTAGAAGGTTTTTCAGATCTCACAGTGTTGAGTTGTGCACCATCAAAATCCTTTTGAGCTTTTTCAATCCTTTTCTTGATTTTCTCAATTTTTTCTCATACTTGCTAGCTTTAGCCGTGGTCTTTTCTCTCTTCTCCTCTTCATCCTTATATCTCTTTTTCCTAGTGTCACAAATGTGTAGAGCTTTGGTCACCAAATTCTGGACACTAGGTTCTCTTATTTCAAACAATTGTTATTGAATTAGTTCCAAAATTTTGGGTTCTTTATCCACCATCTCCTTGAGATCTTCAAAGGTGTAGGTTTTAGCTAGATTCATAGAGTTGTAGAAAATAATCGTCTAGATTCCTGAGAAGGCATTTCTGCAAACCTTCTTTTTGTTGAGCCTTTTCTTTCTCTTCCTTTCTCTTAGCATCAACCATAAAGTGAATCAATGGAATGAATCCTTGTTCTTCAAGATATGGATACTCATCGAGTTGATCGGAAAGCTTCAACAATAGTTCTTCATTCTTGTCTTTCAAAGAATTCATACTGTAAAATTCTTTGACACCTTCATTATTCAAGAACATTATGCCATCAGGGTCAAACTTGAATGGGGACTCAAGTTCCTCAGCATCAATGTTGTCTAGAGGATGAGGCTTTAAAGATTGTTACAGCTCTAAAAATTTCATCACTAGAATCCCTATGGAGAATTAGAATTCTTATATCCCTTCCCTTGGCTAGAATTAACATTCTTTTTACCATAAAAATATTTGCTTCAAATAAACTGCTGTTAAAATCCTCAAACTTTCCATTTGAATAGTTGACTTTGATTTTGAGTAGACTTTTATAATCAGACCATACAACAGTAATATCATTTATCATATCTGAATTTCCTTCAGCTACTTTATTAACAATAGTTCTTTTGAAATTGATGTAGTCAACATACTCCACTTCTTAGAAGGCTTGCCATTGTTTCCTGTAAATCCCAAGGGGATAGGTTGTATTTTTCCTCCTGTTACCACTTTTGGTAGAATAGGAAGTTATTTTCTTGAATTTAGTTACCCTTGACTCATAGTATCTTTTACCAAGAAAAACTTTAGCTCTTTCCTTGATTCTCATTTTCTTGATATCATCTTCCACCTTATTACTCCTGATAATAAATTCCACCTTATCACTCCTAACAGTATCTTTTAAATTTTCTGTCAATTCATCTATGACAGTGGCTTCTTGTATCATGACAACTTCTTCTACCTTATTACTCCTGACAGTAACTTCTTCTTTTTCAGCTTCAAAGCACATATTTACATGCTTCAACACTCTTCCTTCAATTTCATCAATAATTTCTTCGTCATCATCTTTACTTGTGTCTCCTCCACCACTAGTCGTAGAAGTTTCATTAACATTCTTTTCAGTTGGCTTTGATCCTCTTGCTCCTCCTTCAGGATTTTCATCATCTTTCCTTGATTGAACCACTTTTCTCATTTGCTTCTTCTTTTTCTTTTTTAACTGCTCCACTTTTTCTTCTAACACCCTTACCACTTCAGCCATTTCTTCATCTTGTGGAAGTTGTTTAAAATAGTTGAAAGCCTTTTTGATTGTTTTGGATTGATAAGTGTCTAACCTCTCAAGGTTCAAGAATTTAATTTTATTATTTAGATCTATAGAAGGTCTGTATCTTATCAAAGTGGTTGATGAATGATTTAAGGTAGCTTCTCCAATATCAAGGTTAACAAGGTTTTCTTCAAAATCATGTTTAACTAGGAAACATATTCTTTTACTTTGTTCATTAATACTTCTATTATAAACACCTCATGTCTCCTTATGTAGTCCATGCTAACATACCAATTCAACCATCCTTCAACTCTCACAATTACCACCCATTTTCTGCCTTTAGATACCAACATAGTCACATTAGTAGTAGATGACCTGATAGATTCAGAAAAAAATTTGGGTCCCTATCAATTGAGTTTTTTAGATTTGAAATTCTTTGATTGAAGCTAGCATCCTTGAATACATTACAGTTTTCATTAACATCAACCATTAGAATAACATTATCTTCTTCAGACATATCAACCCTTTCTTCCAATATCCAATCATCACCATTATCTTCAAATGGTTTCTCTTTCCCTTTGCCAGAAACATGAACAAGGGCCTTCACCACATTTTCCCTGATTTCTATTCCTTTTACCTTTTGCATGGTCATCACTTTCTTTGCCACTTTACCAACCTTCTTATCCTCAACCAATTCTGTTACCACTTTGGGTAGCTACACCAGCTGCTTTCCCCCCCTTAGATACAGCTTCTAAAGTCTCATCCTCCTTAGATATGGCCTTCATAACATTCCCTTTCTCAGTAATTCCCTACACAAACACTTCTCCACCTTGTACAAATATTTCTCCACCTTGTTTCTCCCTCTTAGTTGAGGTAGAAGAAGTAGTAGAATTTTAATTTTTTCACCAAACTCCTGAAGCTTGTCAAGATGGTTTTTAACCCTTCATTCATCATGTGTTTAATGTTAGAAATTTTGTTCAGTAGCTTGAATTGATATTTGCCAACTATGACTATGCTCTTGGATAATTTGGAAACTTTTTGAGTAAGGTATTGCAACCTTACAACAGCTTGTTTAGATAAGGATTTAGAGGTTTTGGGGGTTCTAACATGCTATTGTTTTTTCTGGGTGATATCATCACCCCTAACCTTCTCACTCTCAAGGCCTAATGCCTTAGAAGATATAGCTCCCTTAACTTTTCCTTTTTTTTTCTTTGCTCAAAGCCCTCACCTTTTACCAGGGTTTTTCCATGCCTCTCCTTTTTATTCTCATTTCTCATTTCTTTTCTTTCTCTATTCTTTTTCACAACCTCACTCAACCTAGGTGCATGGGATTGAACAGGTACACCATGCATAAGAGATGTAGATTGTACCTTCAGCAGCTTGAAGATGGGAAGTGAATTAGTTTCTGTTTCCTCATCTATTGATTCTGAGTTTGCTTTTGAAAGTGCAGATACTAGAGAAATGTTGTTCAGGATTGGAGTTGTGACAACATCTTGAGTAGTTAAGTTATTGTCAATGGAGGTGATAGTAACTGAGGCCGTGTCTGATTCATTGAGAGAAATGTTATTGTCAGGAGTGACAGCAACATTGCCTGTGTCTTTGACATCATCTAAGGCTGTGATAACAACTTTCTGATGGTAAGTCAATTTGGGGGAATGAGAGCATGTGTTTGAAGGAGTGATATCTATTACACTTTGAGCAATAGATTCTTGTGGATCACTAGATGGTGGGGGCTCATTTAAGATAGGAAATGAATGATCAACCTCTGAGAATAAGGTTCTACCATCCTCTCTAGAGGGTAAAGAAGAACCAATTGGAGTAGTAGAGAAAGAAGAAGATAAAAATACAAATGAGAGTGTTAGCTGCTCCACAGATTGGAAGTGTGAAGCATTAAATAGAAAAGATGATTCCTTCATGTGTTCTACTTCTATATTGTGTATTTCTTCAAGAGTGGGTTGAATGGATTCAACATGGTGTACAGACTCTTTACAGGGTGTCATGGGTGACTCATCAAGTTCAGTAGATTTTCCCTGTTGAGAGGGAGCACCTAGAGAGGAGTTAATTTCCCTATTAAGTTATGTGCCCTTTTGGGAGGTCATAGACCTGGTTACGGATGTTGATGTCCTAACCCTATTTTCCTTGGGCTCTACAGGACCCTTTGTGGGTTTATTGACAGTTCCAACCTTATTTGTTGTATATAGTACAGTTTCTCCCTCTTTAATAGAGTCGGTTTCTAACCTGTCAGTTAAGGTTCTCTTCTCTTTAGAGACCTGGCCCTGTTAAGAGGAACCCGGCCCTTGGATGATTACCTTAGACGGTCTAAAGACCCTAATAGAAACGAATAGTGTAAAATGTGGGTTAGGAATTGTTAGGTCAATACCATTCTTATCACTCAAAGAAAAAACACTGGCATAACTCACTAATTTAAAGTTAAGCGCTTATATTATAGACTTCATGTAGTCAGTAATAAACAAACTTATATGAGTGTTAGGAGGTTTGCTAGTAAGTGCAGAGTGTGTGTTTTTCTTGAGAGTGGGAGACTCCATTCATTGTGCATTGTCTAGATTAGTTATGCCTACTATAAATTTAATAATAAGTATAAAGAATCTAGGGTAGTAGATTGTAGGCTTCCTTTGGGCTTTCTAGCCAAGAACTAGATTGAACTGATGCATGAGGATATTCCCAATGTCAATTCTGTAGTCATGCAATATGGAATGAAAAATCCTCATGATGTATGCATGTATGCCATTCCAGCCACTTGATTTCCCCCACATTGACCTTGTTATAACCTTAAATATCATGGTCCATTCTTTTTTCAGATGTTTCTTATCTATTTCACTACTTAGATACCATGATTATGAGTTTGTGCTTAGTTTGGGGCCTGTATACCTAATTATTTCAAAGAATTTTTCCAGCTATTCGTCACTTGAAGGCTCTTGAAGAGGTGCATCTGCCCTTGCTCCAGTTTGAAGAGAAGCATTCACATGGGTGGAGTGAATTGTGTAGGTGTTGTTGTTGATTTAAAATGAAATAGAGTCGCCTTCTTGCTCCCCCTCACAAACTGCAGTGGTCTACATTTGAGAAAACCTTGGAATCACCAACTTGGGACTCTTCTCAATTAGAGTTACTTTTAGATAGGAAGAGTTCCGAAGCCAATAAAAGGTTTGAAGGCTTCACCAGCTTTTTATACAGTCACCATGATAGTGAAATTGGTTTGGGCTAGAGTACAGGGAATTTGAGGTCCAGGCATTGCTAAGATTTTGTGATTTAAAGAAATGAAAAAAATTGAAAGGTTAAAGATGAGTTTTGGTGACTGTTGTAGAGAGAGTAAAGGTTTAGAATTGAAGAGAACTGAGAAAGTGTAAAGATTGTTGGCGGTTTTAATCTGTGTATATATATATTATGAAAAGAAATTGTCAAGTTGGAATTCTAATCAATTTGATGCAACCATTGTTTGTACTATTTTTTTCTTCTTCAAAGTAATGCATGCACCTTGAAACATAAATCACTAGCCATTACAATTAGATCTCAAACATCAGTTAAATTATAATTTGAGCTATAACAGTAAGTTGTGCGGGAATTATTTGGACAAACACACTGTCAACTAAGTGACAATAGCTTCTCAAAAGATTACTTAATTTCACACCATGTAGTCAAAGAGTCAAAAAAGTTAGACAGTAACTTTTTACTGGTATGATAACAACTTATTCTATAGAAAGAAAACACACTATCGTGACAATTGAAAGTATCTTTTGTGCATAATCTATCTGTCACACCAAGAAAGCTACTTTCATCACATATTTGACAGAGTTTTGCAAATCATATTAGTTAACTTTTGCTCATATTATTTTTTTCTTCCTTTGATAAAGTAAAAGGGGCTGGTGGTAAGTATGTTCTCCTCTCTCCTACCTGTGGTGCTAAATCGGCTCTTACACCCATTTCAACCATATCAAGACGAGAAGCTACACTATCTTTTCTCTCGGACTTTACATTCAGCAGTGTTTCAATAATGTTATGATATACGTTTTTCTCGACTTGCACAACATCCATAGTGGTATTTCCAATATTCTAACTCAAAAAAATTGTTTTTTCCATACACATGCCACCTTTTTTGACTTTTTAGCCTCTTTTCCAAAAGAAAATTTTATTTGTTCCTGTTGCAATAACATCTGTTGTCCTGTAAGAGGTTTAGATGCACGTTCGAACTCTTGTTGACCATTAAATGCAGCCATCTGCCTCTTATAAGGATGATGTTGATCTAAATACCTACTATGACTAAGATGCTTAGATACAGTTTGGTCTCCATATATTAGAAAACATTTATATCCTTTATTAACACAACCAGACAAATTACCACGGTCCACATCAAAATCGCTTTTAAAGTGAAAAATAATTTATTAAAGGCATCAGAAACATATGGTTCACCTTCTTAACATAACTTTTTCAAGTCATCAATCATTGGTTGTAAATACACATCAATATTATTTCCTAGCTCATGTGGACTAGAAACTAATATGGTTAACATCATAAACTTCTTCATCCATACATAATCATGGAGGAAGATATATGTTACTAATACAATTGGCCAACATGTATACCTATTAACTAGTCCATTGTTATGGGGGTTTATACCATCTGCAGATAGTGTTAAACAGATATTTCTTATCTCATTACCAAACTCAGGCCACCTGTAATCAATAATTCTCCAAGATGGTGAGTCAGCGGGATGTCGCATGTGCACATCTTGAGTTCTCTTCTCTGCATGCCATCCGTTTAAATCTGGGAATGATAGGAAAATACCATGTCACTCTAGATGAAATATTAACTCTAACCTTACCATCCCTTCCTACTTTCCAGCGAGACAAATGACACTTCAGACACTCGGATGCTAGTTCATTTACCCCCTGTATATTATGTAGTCATTCACACATGCATGGATTTTTATGTACTCAAGTCTTAAGTTAGACAATTTCTTTTTTGCCTCATATGTAGTAGTACACAACACATTGTCTTTAGGTAGTAAAGAGCTAATAGATGAAAGTTAGTCAGTGAAGGCGGTATCGCTGATGCCGAACCTAGCTTTCCAATTATGTAGTTTCAACATAGAATCTAACTTACTACACTCGTTACCCTCATACAAAGGTTGTTCAACATCATTTAGAACCTTTGAAACTCATATGATTCAGTATTATAATCACCCTCATTATACATAGCCTGGAATATATCATCTGTTTTTGTTAGAATATTTGGAACTACAATAGGACATATAGTACTATCAACAGAGGATGCAGCCATTCAACAAGACTTTTCCCCATGCCAAATCCAATTAATATACCCTAAACTTAAATCATGATCATATAGATGGCCTTTAATAATTTTAACTACGAATTTTTTAAAATTAACACATCGTGCACATATTAAGAATTGAGAATGGCCTTAGTATCGTTTGCATTTTCTTCAGCATATATTAAGAACTATTCAACACCAATTTCATAATTGAAGGAATCCTTAGCATTTGTAATTCAAGTCTTATCCATATATACAACCTACCTGGTATACCAGTATATAAACATCAATATGTACTTAAGCAATGCAAGGAAAAAATTAGTATTTTATTGCCAACACAAGTAGTTGTTTAATTTATGCATCACTAATATGCCACAACCCAATTATCTGTACTAATATGCTTCAAAAATTGGCATTCTAAGATGGAAACAAAAAACGTACTAAATAACAATATACCACTTGCATACACACTACCTAGACTCACACACCTTAATTGTCTTAAGCATATACAGAACAACCTAATTAAACAGATAACAAAATGTGTTCCTGGTGGTGCCTAGTTTTTTTCAACAACAGATATCAAAATTATAAACCATGTCTTAAGCATACACATTTTCATTAGTTTTTACAGTACTAGAAAATCAACACAATGATTCCTCAACACAGTACAAAAGCAAATAACATATGGATATCAGCACACATCAATAAAATATCTGAAACCAGCACATAAACAACACAATAAGTTCATCACAAGTACATCACAATTTACCCCATCCCCAATATAACAAGTGCATTGTGTTTGCAAATCTACACACACATACACACAAATTAACATATAAAACAGTTGAGAAGATATGTAAATTGACTAAGAAATAGAACTAACAAGTTGAGAAATTGAAGTAATCGAGCTATTCTCCCCCCCCCCCCAATTGAGCTATTCTTTCACCCAATCGAGTTGTGAGCTCTATTTTTCCACCAAATCTAGCTAGGGTTTTGGACTATTAGTAATAAATCGAGCTGTGAACTTTTGGGTTTTGGACTAGTAGTAACAAATCGAGGTTATAATCGAACGACTTTGTGTTTGAGAGTTGTGGATTTATGAGTTAGGGTTTTTGTTTAAGAGCTGAAAGTTGAGAGCTAAGAAAAGAGGGGGGGGAATGTCTTAAGTGAAAATAATAGAGTACGGGGGAAATATGTTTTTAGGGGAAATGATATTAGAAGGAAGTATGTTTTTAGGAAAAGTGTAGCATTTTTTTAAACGTACCAAAAACATCAGTTTTCTTGATAGGTGATGTCTGAATAAATGTAAGACATCAGTAGGAAACCAACTGAAGTCAACAACACCTTTAATATCATGTGTAGTTTCAACTGATGTCTATTCACTAATGTCTATATGACAATTTCTAGTAGTGGAGTATCATACTAGGCCCTTGGGGCTTGTTTTAAGCCATACAAAGCATTGAGCAATCTATAGACAAAGTTATGAAGTTTTGGATCTTCAAAGCTAGGAAGCTGTTCAATATACACTTCTTCTTCTAATTTTTCATTGAGAAAAGAAACTTTAACATCCATTTGAAATAGTTTGAAGTTGTTATGAGCAACAAAAGCCAAGAATATCGTACTAGCTTGAAGTCTGGAAACAGGTGCAAATTTTTCATCATAATCAATTCCTTCCTGTTGACAGTAACCTTTTGCTACTAGCCTTGACTTATTCCTTGTGAAAACACAATTGTCATCCATCTTGTTTCAATAAACCCATTTGGTTCCAATAATAAACTTATTCTTTGGTCTAGGAATTAATTCTAAAATATTACTTCTTTCAAATTGATTTAGTTTTTCTTGCATGGTTATCTCCTAATATGGATCAATTAGAGCCTCTTCCATGGTTTTAGTTTCTAACTGAGAAATGAAACAGGAAAACATGCAATCATTCGCAACATTTCTTCTTTTTTTGACTCATATTCCATGATTGCCAATAATTAAGTCATTGGTGTGATCTATGTTCCATTTGGTTTCTCTCAAAGAATCATTTGAATTTGCTTTTGTATTATAGTTGCTTGACTCATTGATCCTTGAGTTGTGGACAACATCAATCTCTTCAAGTCCACTAATCATTGGAATGTTTCCAAAGATTTTAATAGATTGAGCAGCTTCATCATTTTCTTGATCATTAGTTGGAGCTGTGGATGTTCCAGAAATGTTGTGCTTCAAACTTGATGGATCATCTCCATGTTCCAATTCTTCTATATATCCTTGATTATCAAATATAAGAGTATCTGTTTCTTGACAATCTTCAACTCCAGGAAACTTGGTTTCATCAAAAGTGATATTCACACTTTCTTCCAGAATTTTGTGATCAATGACATAGACTCTATATGTTGTCCTGTCTAAGCCATATCCCATGAATATTCCTTCAACTGCTTTTGTGTCAAACTTTCCTTTAACATCAGTAGAATCTTTCATGATGTAGCACTTTCTCTCAGAGATATTAAAGTACTTGATGGTAGGTTTCCTTCCTGTTAGTAACTAATATGGAGTTTTTTCAAACATCTTGTTTACCACAGTCTTGTTCTGTGTGTAACTCATATAGAGTTTTTTTGCAAACATCTTATTTTTGAATTCAGTTCCATTATCACTTCTCAGTATCTGCACTTTATACTTGGGGTTTTTGTCAAGAACCCATATTAGATCAATAATTTCTTATGCATCTTCATCTTTGGATACTAAGAATCTTACCCAAGTATATCTGGAGTAGTCATCTACCATTACAAAAGCATATCTTTTTCATGCCAAGTATTGCACATTCACAAGACCATATAGGTCTAAGTGAATGAGTTGAAAGGCTTCATGAATAGAGCCACAAGAAGTGCTTTTATGAGTAGATCTCCTGAGTTTTATTTTTGATAATCCTCACACAATCCTCCTTGACAGAATTTAAGTTGAGGAAGTGATTTCACTAGTTCTCTTTTCATTAGATAATTCATTTCTTTTATATTCAGGTGTGAGAGCTTCTTATGCTATAACCAACTTTCATTTGAGGAGGCTTTATTGTAGAAACAGTAGATTTTTTCCTTTATGGCTGAATCCATATCAACAATAAATAGGTGTAACTATGTTTCTTTTGTTTCTGTTGTAATATCTTGTGACAGAGATTGTTTCGTGCTTTATGTCAGATTTTGAGTCTGCTATTGGGAAAACACTTAGTGTGTCTGTATTTTGTGGACATGTTATTGTATTGAATTTACATGACATGTCCTCTATAATTGGACGAAATTCACTTCTTAGAATTCGATTAGTTTGTAAAAGATAATCTTTCATTGATTTTCAAAAAATACATAGTTTTTATATTTAACTTATCCCGCTACCATTACAATCCGTTACTTTTTGTTCAAACAACATATTTCTTTAGTTTATCGGCATGCCAAGTATTATTGTTTAACTCGGTACGGGCCTTCCACCTTGGGCATTAGCTTGCATGTGTTTCGGGGTTCTGAAGCTTCTGTTGCTTGTAGCACAATGTCTTCCTCTTCAAATTCTCTAATCTTGGTTTTATGGGCAAATTAGTCTTTTGTTTTTTATTTATATTTTTCCATGAGCAGCACTGCCCTATCCCAAGATTTATCAATCAATTTGAGGTTGGTTCGAAGCCCTTGACTGTTGGCTTCCTCTTCAAAATTAAAGATCCTGAATGATGGTGAACCCACTTCTACTAGCAAAAGTGATTCTGTGCCAAAAGTTAGCTTGAAAGGTGTTTCTTTAGTTCCCACCCGCGAGGATGTTTGGTATGCCTAAAATAAATTTGGGGGTTCTTCTGGCCACTTCTTCTTGAAGGTTTGAAGCCTTTTTTCCAAACCTCTCACAATTGTCTGATTTGTTACTTCAACCTGACCATTACTTTGTGGGTGGCACATAGACGCTTTCTTGTGCTCTTTCAGATAAGTACATTGCGAATTTGGAATCCATGAAGTGTATCCCATTATCTAATATCATTACCCGTGGTATCCCGAAGCGGATAACGATTTGCTCATCAACAAATTTGATAGTGTCTTCATGGGTAATGTTTCGGAGGGCTTTTGCTTCTTTTCAGTTTGTCATATAATCAGTGGCCACCACGATGTACTGTAGCTGATTCTTAGGTTTGGGGAATGGTCTCATAATGTCGATTGTCCATACTGCGATATTGGAGACATGATAGAAGTGGGTAGAGAGAGTGTCTGCCGGGGAACATTCCCAAAGAGTTGGTATTGTGTACACTTCTTGGTGAACTCCTTACAATCATGCGCGATTGTATGTCAAAAATACCCTTGCCTTAAGATTTTGTGAGCTAAGGCCTTTCCACCCATATGATTGACACAAATACCTTCATGCACTTCCCTCATGCAGTAAAGGGCCTCATCAGGTTCGATGTACTTTAGTACCAAGAAGTCGAGAGTTCTTTTATAAAGGGTATTGTCTTGAATGAAGAATTTCGCCGCCTGTGCCCGTAGCTGTTTGGCTTTCACCGAGTTATCTGGAAGGACTCTGTCCTTCAAATAGTCGATGATTGGCATCATCCAGGTGGGATCCTCCATTGTGATTTCCATGATATGATGCCTTTCGATGCCTGGGAGCTTGACTTCTTTTAAGTAGACTAGCCCTTCCAAGATTTCACTTTCCTCTTCGATAAGCTGGGATAAGCTGTCCGTGACTGAGTTATCTTCTCTGTCTATCTCGGTCAATGAATTCCCGCTAAAGTCTTATAGTCATTTATCTTACCACAATTTGGGAGTCACTGAAAATTGTGATATCTTGCACATGGAGTCTTCTTGCTCAATGTAATCCGGTGATGAGTGTTTCATTCTCGGCTTGGTTGTTAGTCGCTTTGGAGCCAAACCTTAATGCCTGCATCACCTTGAATCCTACCGGGCTGATATGTGTTAGCTCGGGCCCGCTCTACGTAGTTATTGATGATCCATCCACAAATAGTTTTAATGTGTGTGATGGAATTGCTTTTGCTTCAAGAGTCGACCCTTCATCACCCACAGGCACTCCTTATAAGTCACCAAATGAACACTCTACTATAAAATCGGAGAATGCGTGTGCTTTGATGGCTTTTCTGTGTTCGAATATCAGAGAAACTGGGTCAACTCTATCGCCTAGTTGATCAATCGACCTAACCTATTGGAATTATGCAAGATTTTATTTAACCACTGGATGGTTATAACTTTGATGTCCCTACTTTGAAAGTAGTGCCAGAGCTTTCTGCTTGCTCTAACCAAAGAAAATGAGAATTTCTCTACTAGTGGGTAACATGTTTCCGCATCTTTAAAAATTTGGCTCACATAATATACGGCCTTCTGTTCATCTTCATCTTCCTTAACCAACACCACTCATATGGCTGTATTTGACGCAGATAGATATAGTGATAACGGTTCTGTTCGTTTAGCTATTGTTCTTAATGATGGGGGTTAAAAGATAGGCCTTGAGTTCTTCAAAATCCATTTGGAAGTTTACGGTCCATTGGATGGTTTTAGCTTTGGCTGCCCCTCTAAGAGTGTCGAAGAAAGGTAGGCATTATTCTGTTAACTTAGAAACGAATCGCCTGAGGGCCACAAATCTTCCCGTTAATCTGTGTATGTCTCGAATTATTTGGTGGTTGCATATCCAACACAGATTATATCTTTTTAGGGTTCACCTAAATTCCCCTTTGGCTGACCAAGAAACCCAAGAACTTCCCCGCTTCCACTCCAAATGTGCACTTTTCAGGGTTAAGATTCATGTTATGCGTCCTCAACCTATCAAAACAGTGTTTCAGGTCTTCTAGATGAGAGTTGAAGAACAATGACATGACAATTATATCTTCGACATATACTTCCATATTTCTCCCTAGTTGTTCGATGAATATGTTATTCATCATTCTCTGATACGTCGCGCCCGCATTGATGAGACTGAAGGGCATGACCTTGTAATAGTATACTCTCATGTGCGTGATGAAAGAGGTTTTTTTCTCTATCTATGAAGCTCAACATCAGGTGTTCGGCTATTGCATCTATCAACTAATCTATGATGGGGAGCGGGTATGGGTCTTTAGGACAAGTCGTATTGAGGTCGGTATAATCCCCACATACCCGCCACTTCCCATTATACTTCTTGACTAGTATGATGTTTACCACCCACGTGGAATAAGACACTTCTTCAAGTTGTTGTCAATCCTAGGTTCATCTTCTTCCCTACTTTCACCTGGTTATGATTCTACCACCTGAACTTTTCTCGTTCACTTCCTCTAGTTTTGTTGGTGCTCCAAGTGTCTTCTTTTCTTTTCTTTTCACCTGTGGGCTGCCTTTGCCCTCCTCCAATTACTTGGGTCCGACTGAGCTAGGGTGCCGAAATATAACAGAATCTTGAAGCCTCTGAATCCCTCCTTATCTCTGCAATGCCCTCCATGATTTGAGAACTTCATTTTTAGGTAGGTGGTAGAAGTGATGGCCCTTAACAAGGTCAGAGTGGGATGACCAAGGATCATGTTGGATGATGATGTTGTGTTGATGACATAAAGTTTAACATGGTGTATTACCTGGCGGGAGTGGTTCTGAAGATAACGGGTAACCTCACAATCCCCGCGATAGGTACTGCATTGTGCCCAAAACCGTATAAGGGTGCTTCTTCCGGGCATTCTTCTATCTTGACATCTTCTACCTTCGGGTGTTCCCAACAGTGCATGAACAATATGTCTACCAAGGATCTATTGTCAATTAACACCTTCTTTATCACATTTTCACCGGTCTCTACACTGACCACACAAAGCTTCGGTGTGGTTGGGTTCAACTCCTTCTAGATATTTGTTAGTGAAGGAGATGTCATTGTCTTTCTTTTCTACCAGTTGACCGATCATCATGACTTCTTTTCGCGGTGAGGGACTTAATAGGGATCGCGTGCCCGCTTCCCTGAGCATTATTCCCGCTAGTGATTTGTCACTGCAGGTACTGATTTAATAAGCCTGGGAAAGTGAGCCATTCCAGGAATTGCTTCATTGATAAGTAGCTGTTTGTGGTATGGCCATGGGTCTCATAGGAATCACAGTGATTAAAGGCATATATATTTGCGGGCGCTGTCCACATTGGGGCTAGTGCTTGATAGAAAGGTTTATTCTTGATTTCTTTTTAGATGTTTGCCCGCGATATTTTAGAAATGGTCCACTCAGGCTATAACCTCTTGCGAGTTCTGGGTGCATTTTCCATTCTTGATTTATCGAAGTTACCATGTGTTTCCCTAAGGTCGGGCCATGTGTGGTTTGCAGTTGATGCATCTCTATGCGTGGCCTCCTAGTATGTTGGAATGTAAGATGTTCCTTCTCGAAGTAGAGGTGCTAGTTGTTGTCGCCAGGAGATAGCTTTGGGGTTTGCTTCATAACTTTCTTTACCTCAGTCTCAATGATGAAGTAAGAGGCGAGCTCATACGCCTTTGCAAATGTCATGGGCTTATGCTCTATGAGTTTACAAATGTATCTCTCATAGTCATAGGGGTCAAGCCCTCATATAAGATGAACAAGGGCCTCTGTTTTGTTGATAGACACTACTTTGTTGACCGCCTCTTAGAATAGATTGAGGTAACTCTCGAGGGATTCTTCGCTTCTTTGTGCCATGGTTTCCAAATACACAGTGTCTACTTCATGTGGTTGGTTGGATTTGAATTTCTTGAGGAATACCATTTTGAAATTGGCCCATGTATCTATCGAACGTGTGGTTACATGACAAAACCATCGATGGGCATTTCCTCGGAGCGTGGATATAAAGAAGGGGCAGCGGGTTAGGTCTTTATATTCGTAGAAAAATGCTAGTTGATCAAAGTAACTTAGATGTTCTTTCGGGTCTCTGAGTCCATCAGAAGAGTTCAGATTTGGGTGCTTATGGTGTCATTTTTTACTTTCATTTTCCAGCCTTTTGGTGAAAAGGGATTTTCCCGCTTTAGCACTGATGCCGCCTTCCACCTTTCTCTTAAAGCCTCAAGTCTCTCTTTCTTTTGTTCTCCCTCCATATCCCTGGGCGGTGGTGATCTTTCTTGTACCGAGGATGGTTTGTGTCTTGCGAGGAAGTTAGACGAGAGAATACAAATTGTGTTGGTTTTGCCCGGTTAAGGTGATGATCGGCTTTACTGTGGGCTTCATCTTCATTTTCCCCGTTGCTTTCTCCCGTTCTGAGTAGGCGGGTCATCCACCTTTTGCTCCATGTTGGCTGCCATGTTTAAGAAAAGATCCACATGCTCTGGGGTAAACTGCGTTAAATCTTTTTGAGGGATTTCTTCTTGAATGTGGTTGACATCCCGGCTTCTTTGTGGGTGTTCACTTTGTTCACTTTCTTCTTGGGGTTCCTCCTAGTCTCAAGGAGCTTCATTCTTTAGGTTTCTTTGGTGGTCTTTTGCATTTTTTATGGTTTGTCTTGTCATCATCGATGATGCCATGAGATCCTGGGGTTATGTCCTCTTGACGGGGCTTCTGGAACTGTATGAGCGGGGGTTGTCCTTTTTGACAAGATAACCAAAACCAAAACACCAAGACTGGCATGTGCACACTTCTGATGGGTTGTAATGGGAAGGGTTTTCTCTCGAAAAAGCCCTCATTCTAGCGCCAAATGATAATGCTCTCGCTCCTCCGTGGCCGTAAATACCCTCCGCCGATGGTTTCCAGATTGGATTATGGTGTGCTATCATGTATGGGCCCTGTAAAATAATGTTCGGCCAGGGGTGTGGGGCCGTCAAGCACCTCCGGCGTGAGAATAAGTACGGTTTCTTTGGAGGAGATAGTCGAAGCAAGTATAGGAATTAATGCTCTGTGATTGAGTTTAATGCTAGTGCTTTAATGTCTGAGTCTTTGTATGTGTGTGGAAATGGTGAATGTATTGAATGGTCTATTGTTACTTTTATTTTTTCTAACCTAGTGGTTACTATATGTACTTGTTCAAGTGAATGTTGCTTATCCCCTGGGTAAGAGTGCTTCTTGGCTTTAAGGTAGTCATTCTACTCTTTACCGGGGCGTCTACTATTTCACTGCTGACATTTTCTGCCTTGTTCATGTTAACAATCTCCCACTTGCACTAGAGCCAATTACCCAAGTATCCAATACTCATGGAACTAGTGTGAGTTTCGTACTTCTGCAGTGACAAAGCCTTTGTCAGTGGGTCTGCAATATTATTATTAGTATGCACTTTACATATATGTATATACCCTTAATCATTAATCTCATTAATTAGGTTATATCTCTTAAGTACATGCCCAAACAGCCTCCTTGGCTGCTTCGCAAGCATCAATATACTCAGGCTCTATTGTAGAATCAACAATTGTCTCTGTCGTGAACCAATCCATCATACAACATCTCAATTTAAATAGATAAAACACAAAGCCAGACAGAAACACTAAATGATCCTTGTCTATCTAAACACCAACATCACTGAAACCTCTTACAACTAGCTTCACATCTCCTCTATATAATAAGAATGAATCTTTAGTCCTCTTTAAGTAGTTAAGAATATTCTTGACTCTTATCCAGTGACCATCACTTGGATTAGACTGGTACCTGCTCTCCATGCTTAAGGCTTACGAGACATCATACTGAGTACATATCATCTCATACATTATAAAACCAATTGTCGAAGCATATGAAACTTTACTCATATGATCCTTATCATCCAATGATTTAGGACAATTTTATTTTGAGATCATTATCCCATGAGACATTGGGACATATCCATTTTAGCCTCTTCGCATCCCAAATTGGTGCAATACATTATCAATATATGTACTCTGACTTAAGCCAAATGATCATTTTGATCTATCACTATAAATCCAGATCCCTAAAACATAGGTCATTTTTCCTAAGCCTTTAATCGAGAAACTATTTCTCAACCAAGTCTTCACAGTTTGTAAAGAAGGAATGTCATTCCCTATTAGTAATTTATCATCAACATATAATACTAGGAATGTCACATGGCTCCCATTAACCTTCTTGTAAACACATGGTTCATCTTCATTTTGAATAAACCTAAACTATTTGACAATTTCATCAAAACGAATGTTCCATCTCCTCGAGGCTTATCTCAATCCATAAATGGATCGATGCAACTTACATACCTTTCCAGCATCCTTTAGATCAACAAAACCCTCAAGCTGTGTCATGTACACATCCACATCTTTTTCAAGGCTCCCATTTAAGAAAGCGGTTTTGACATCCATTTGTCAGATTTCATAGTCATAGTAAGCAGCTATAGCAAGAAAAATCCTAATGGACTTGACCATAGCCATTGGTGAAAAGGTCTCATCATAGTCAATACCATGAATTTGCTTGAAACATTTTGCCACCAATCATGCCGTATAGGTCTTTACGTTACCATCCATGTCGGCCTTCTTCTTGAAAACCCACTTACACTCTATAGGTTTTATCCATTCAGGTGAATCAACCAAAGTCCATACTTGATTAGTATACATGGATTTCATCTCGGATTTCATGGCATCCAGCCATCTCTTAGAATCTGGAGTGTTCATAGCGTCTTGGTAGGTGATAGGCTCATCTTCGTCCACAATCATCACATCATCATCTCTAGTCAAGAGAAATCCATAATATCTCTCGGGCTCATGGCGAATCCTACTAGACCTACGAACAATCTGTGTTTCTTGAGCAATTTTTTTTTTTGTATATTTTGCTCAGGTTCCTCCATTGGTTCAATGTTATCATGTGGGTCTCGAACTTCATCGAGATCTATTATCCTCCCATTGTCTTTCTTAGAAAGTATTTCTCTTACAAGGAACACTGCAGTTCGAGCAACAAACACTTTGTTCTCGGAAGGATTATAGAAAGAATAACCCTTTTTTCAATTGGGTATCCCACAAAGTTACATTTGTCTGATTTAGGTCCTAGCTTTTAATAAGTTAGACGTTTCACAAATGCCACACATCCCTAAATTTTCATAAATGACATGCTATGACGTTTCTCAGTCCATATCTCATACAGAGTCTTCTGAACCATTTATTAGGAACTCGGTTAAGTGTATAAGCAGCTATCTCCAGGGCGTCACCCCAGAAACTAATTGGAAGACTCATTGACTCAACATAGATCGAACCATATCCAAAAAAGTGTGATCCCTCTTATCAAAAAACTTTTCTTTGCTATTTTCTACTTCATCTTTATAGTCTTTGAACTTTTTCAAATGATTCAAATTTGTTCTTCAAAAGCTACATATATCGGTATCTACTAAAATAATTAGTAAATTTTATGAATTTAATAAAAGATACCTTTTATCATCGTACACATATGACAACATACATCATTATGTATAAGTCATACTCATTCAGTGACTCTTTCACCATGTCCGGTAAAAGGAGTTTTAGTCATTTTGCCAAATAAACCAAGATTCGCATTCTTTTATATAATTCATAATCAAACTTATCCAAGAATGTATCCTTATGTATTCTGGAAATGCGTTTCTCATTAATATGGCCTCAACGACAGTGCCAAAGGAAATGTTTGATTTGAGTCACTTTAGAACATATAAATTGTTAACTAGTTGTGCAACATTATAAGCCTCATCATCGAAATAAAATAAACAACTATTGTTATTTAATTAAAATGAAAAAGCCTTTCTTGTCTAAACAAGAAACTAATATAATATCTCTACTAATTGCAAGCACGTTATAACAATTATCAAGTTCTAAATTTTCCTTGTAGGCCAAAAATTAAGTAACGAGTTCCTCCAACCAAAACTACCTTTACTCCACTTCCAACCTGATACTCGAACCTTGACCCTTTCTGGTCATCTTCTTCCGATCTTCCAAATAAGCATGACATTTTAATTTCCAGTGTCCCGATTTTTCATAGAAGCGACAATCGTCTTCTTGGTCAACACATTATTCAGACTTTAGAGCCTGTTTTGGGATTGGACTTTGGTTTGATAAGGAAACTAGATCAAATCTTCTCCTTGCCTTTCCATTTTTCTTTCCCTTTTGCATTCCCTATGTTTACCATCATTATAGTGTTGGTGTAGGTGCCCTAGAGGCAATACAATGTTTATTTTGATAAACCTTTATGTCAATTGATTATTCAATAAACATATTTATTATGACTTTAATTACTGCGATATATTTGTTAGTATAATAAATGTCCTTAGAATCATGATACACATTGTATAGTTTAGTACATGACTTGAACTTGAGATTATATAATATATCATATTCTTAAATGTCCCTAGTCGAGTATTATTATTATAGGACAATAATAATACATAAATAGACTAGTATGTTGTTTGACAGATAACCACATCTCATTGGTTATAAGTATGGGGATACTAAAGTCAACACATAGGTACATGCAGGAGTACATGGTACTGGACAGACCCACAGTGAGATTCTTCATGTTTAATAAAGTCATAAGAAAGACTCACAGTGATAATGGTGTAATGATCCTCTGACTTGAGATCATTATATTTTTATACGAGGATTAATATACTTTGACTACATTAAAAGTTACCTTTGACCGGGTAATGATAAAAGTAGACATCGGGTATATCATGAGTCGTATGAGAAATATGAATGATAGATAAAGGATTTAACCCTCCTATAATTAGGAGAGATATTATTGGCCTCTTGATTGAGTGAGACTATAAAATGCATGGTCGTGCTCAAATAATGATTTGTTTTCATAGTCTACTCATGGATCAAGTAAACCAGGATTAAATGTTGAAGAGGATGACTAAATACATGCCTCGAGTTTAATCTATAATATATATGGTTAAAAGGATTATATTACACGGAAACATTAATCACGAAAGGTTTTATCGAATCACGATTTAATTATTGTTTAATTGGGTAGCAATGATGTATTACTAGATGCCGCTCATTGTTTATAATTTTATTGGAGAATAAAATTATTACCAATTAAATAATAGCCTATAGGGTCACACGCAAATAGCACTTAGAGGAATAGTTAATTTAAATTATAGATTTAAATTAATTGATAATTATTTGAATTTTTATTATATTAATTAAGTGAGACTTAATTAATTAAGATAATATAAATTCAAATTAGAATTGTATTTCTGCCCATAATAATTAAATATGACTTAGTTATTAATTAAATAATAAAATTCGTTTTATTATTTTCCTAGACCTACATGGGTTAGGCTTTGTTGCTATAGGCCTGTTAACCAAACATTATAAATAGATAATGTAGGGTTAAGAGGCACAACACGTTTTTAATAGAAAAACCCTAGAAGAGGCAGCAAAGAGGCAGGAAGACAATTCGAATTATCAAAGGTTTGCTAGTACATCCACTCCGTAATCAAGATCGTGAGACGCTCTTGAAGGTGCTCGTGTGGATACCATAGAGGTGTTTTCGAGAGGAAGACACAAGTCGTGATAGCAAGGATCTCCGTTGAGTTCGTGACATTCAAGATCATAATAGGTATGATTCGATTATCACCATAATCCGTCCAATCTTATACATGATCCTGCGTTAGGGTTCCGAAATTTTTCGTTATATTTACGTTTATCCGCTGCGTTTTATGCCTCGGAACCCAACATATAGTTGTAGTTCATGGATTTATCATGATGCTTTCAACAGTTCTCAATATGCTTAACAACTCAATAGGTGTTTCACCAATCTTATTCATTTTGTTTATAACAAACTAAGAATATTTGTTGTTCAAAGAATGTAAGATCAAATCTAGGTGAACCTCCAGACCAATCTGGAAACCCAAATTGTCAAGGTATTCATTATAACTTATAGTCTTTAGAACATGTGGTGTAACCGAGTCTCACTCTCCCTACTTGTAAGTATATAGTACCCTTTAATTGTCAAATATATCTTGAAGAATCAGTCCCTCAAATATCTTTTGAGGGTGCTTAATCGTCTCACAAGCATCTATATACTCGTGTTGCTTCTTAAGCTCATCACTCATAGTTGCAATCATGAGACATGAACCATCAGTCACAACATCAATTTACTTCCAATAAGCACTATAATTTGCACATGTTACATTCTCATGTTTAATAGCAGGGGAAAATATTTGACTAACATCGTGGTGCCCGAGGACGATCCTTAAGCTCCTATGCCAGTCGAAGAAATTTGTTCTCATCAACTTGTCCTTCTCAAGAACTGATCGTATAGAGAAGTTATTTGTGTTTATCATTTGATATCTACAATATTATAGTGTATAAAATAAACTAGATTGCAGATTTAATATTAATTATGTTTAAGTGATTATGGTATATCACCATATACCTCCCACTATTTTTATCAAACTAATAGCCCTAACTATTAATTCGTAAAGCATTTCTTTAAATCTCTCTAGTGAGCCAAGATCCATATTTCATCCATGTTTTAAGATAGTGTTGGCTAATACACTCAAAACATTACTATTTAGGTAGACAACATTTGCGATTATATCAAATATAACTCTCGGAAAAATTGGTAGAACAACCATTTTTACACATTTATCCAATAAATCCCACCAAACTGTATGCCTCTAAATCCACAATCCTATTGTGATGATTTAGTTAAGTTAGACCCAACGCTTCAACAAACTGAGTACACTTACTTATCACGTCTTCCCATGATTGATAAGAGCACATTGCTTTGGTAAACCCACTCATTTCCAATCTAGATCTTGACGAGTATTAAACATTGGAAGTCATCCAATTAACTTACTATATATTTAGGGATTTTAATATTTATATGAACGATCATGATCCCATCATAAAGAGATTCTCAATTTTTCCTTGATCAAATAATTCATTTCAATATTCGTCAATGGATTAATTTCCAAGTCATCGGAGAAGTCACAAACGGTCTCTCTTAAAAATTGACTTCGTTATGAATTGAACTAATAATCCACTTTTGACAAAATCTCCACATATTAGAAAAAGAAAATTCATATTTAATATTGTATTTCATAAACACAAGAATCTCATGATCGTTTGTTCAATTTGAAAATCTTGAATCGTTACAGATTTTATCTTTCTTAAGCAAACATGGCATGAGTGACGTATCTAATACATACATGATTAATCAATATTAAACATTCATCTCAATTATATCTACGCATACATACCAAGACATGAAATTATATACATATATGTAATGTGCGTAAAATAAACGTGTTTGGTTATGACCCCATCATATGTGATCTTTCCAAGCTAATGGAAAAATCAAAGTCAATCTACAGTGATTTAAAAATACTATCTATTACATGTCTTCTTTCTTCATTGTTCCATCATCCCCTTTTAGATCACTTCCTTGCTTGCAGACCTTCATTGATAATTACATTTACTATTGAAACAAAACTATTCTAATGAAATTACAAGAAGAACTCGTGTTACATTCGAGATAATTAAATTATAATGAATAAACGACATGCAAATCGTATTTAGAAATGAAAATCAAAAATCAAAACCTCTATCTTATGGGTCTTTAGGCCATAAACATCGACCATGTTATCACATAACACATGTAATATATCTCAAATTATATAAATATGTCATATAATCATATATAACAAATTTTGAAATTTCAGAAAATTAATTAAATTTTAGTAAATAATAAATCGCCTTTTTGGGACTTGTAACGTCATCAAATGGCTTATAGACGCAAAGCTGACATAGTCAGAATAGCTCAGTGACACAATTATAGTCAGAAAATACATATCATTTACGAAAATTAGATATTGGACACAGATTTTAGAAAATCTACAGAAGCCGTTTCAGAATTCGTTTCGAATACGATTCCCATAATAAGAACAAACATGTATCATATATATACTGCAATAAACATAATCATCACATGATTTTACATCACATTTATTGGGTATAATTAAAAACAACACAACAACAATAGGGCAGTTATATGAACAATTAACAAGAACATGCAGATTAAACAAATTAACAAAACAAAGCACGAAGGTCGAAAGAAGATATAGAGATTAGTAACTGTAACGACAAGAGAAATGATAGAAAACTTAGCTCTAACAGAAGATGTAAGCATACACTGATAGAACTAAAGAATCGTTGAGTCGTCAAGCCTTGCTAGAAGTCTTGACTGTTCTTGAAGAGATTATTGCCCCACTACGCTATGTTGGGTTGCAGCAATATCACTTTCAGGATAAAACAAGACAGAGTACTTCATCCACAGATACATAGCACTCAAAAGCAACCTGCACCTCAGTTCGCCTAGAAAACTTTATGCAAAAATCTGTATAATATAAATGTGGAAGATACAGAGTATGGCTGCTAGGGTTCTCTCAAACTTGTGTCAAAAATCGTCTCATCTATCTCCAACGTTTTTATGTATATATAATACAATAAAATATAACAGCAGATAAAACATTAATTAAAATAATTATTCTGACTTAACAAGCATTTAATAGAATATTTATCAGAATCAATAACAATTATCAGAGTTTACTGTCAAACACTGACAGTAACTTTGATCAGAGTTTACTATCAAACACTGACATTAACTTTGATAAGAGTTTACTGTCAAACACTGACAATAACTTTGATCTGTGTTTGCTGTCAAACACTGACAGTAACTTTGATATGAGTTTACTGTCAAACACATATAGTAACTTTGATCGGATTTTACTGTCAAATACTGCACAGTAACTTTCACACCTTGATTCTGATAGCAACTTTGTATACACTTATGCTAACAGTAACTTTGATCTGAGTTTACTGTCAAACACTGACAGTAACTTTCATACCCTGATCCTGACACCAACTTTGTATACACTTATGCTGACAATAACTTTGATATACTCTGACAGTAACTTTGATTCAATATTCATATTAAAATAATATTTAAAGTCATAATTAATTTAATTAATCATGTAATAAAACTCCTCGCCCAGGTCGCCTCGCGTACGCGAGACGCCGAAATATTCGCCCAAATCGCCCGTTGTCCCGACCCGACCCGACCCGAGTCGTGTCGTGGCCTTGCGTGGTGTGGCGTGGAGTGGCGTGGCGAGGCGGGTAGCAGCGCGCGCGTGTGTGCGTGCGAGGGCACACTAGTACACCATGCACACTCCCATGCCTTAGTAGTTGACACTACTCTTGCACATATATACATATAAATCACTCACACCCATATTACATTCTCTATGTGGGACAAACACATTTAACCCATTTTAAACTAGTAACTTCTACTCAATTTATTTATGGATTACACTAAGAAAATGTCTTAGATCCAAACATGAAAGTTTAAGTCCTCATAGCAAGGAACAACTTCCAATAGTTAGTTTCCAGAAATTACATCAAGAATATATATAAAATGTGTCTTAAACTTTCCATTTTCTAACAATCCCCCACAAATCCATACAAAAATGCATATCAGGTTCTACTCATGACTTGTTTTTCAGAGTTGGTACCGGTCAAGGTTTGAACCCTCCTAAGTCCTCTACTTCAATGGCTACCGGATATAGATGGAATGTTTCACCCTTGAATCTTTATCCGTTTGTGTGTAACCACACTCCATGGACGACGACAAGTCAAAGGCTATGGTGCCGATCTACGGTTTTGAGACGTTAATGGTCATGTCTCGATCCTGTTTGTCGAATGCTTCGAGGAATTACCTTATCCTCTAATTGTGACAACACAATAACATTCGCTTAGCTGAGCACTCCAAATATGTACTGCCAACATCTCGTCTCACGACTTGACCCTATTCAGAGTTCTTAAAACTCTTGCTAACTAGCAGTTACAGTACCTCTTGAGGTTTACTAGGGAAAGACTTAAATACGTGAGTATCTAGATATTTGTAGTATAGGTACTACCGAATCATCCTTACAACTTGTTATTACCACATTGAATACACTTCGAGGGATTTCCTCTCAGGTGTATTGGGTTCCCGCTGTTAATGACTCAAACTGGGTTGTCAGTCTCATCCCCAACCTTGACTTAAGGACAACAGCATTCTCAAGTCCCTTAGTCAAAGGATCAGCCAGGTTGTCTTGAGTTCCAATAAACTCAATAGCAATGATCATGTCAGATACTAAAACCCTTATAGACTTTAGTCTAACTTGGACGTGACTCTTTGTTTTAACATTATACATCTTACCATTTATCTTATCGATAGTTGTACGACTATCACAATGAACAGCAAGAGTAGGAAGCGGTTGGCTTACTATAGGAATCACAGACATAAGTCCGTGCAACCATTCAGCCTCCGTCCCCGTGTCATCTAATGCACACAACTCAGCCTCAAAGGTAGACCGAGTTACAATAGTCTGTCTTGTAGACTTCCAGGATATAGCTCCACCCGCAAGGGTAAATACATATCCAGTCACTCCATTGGAACCAGATTTTTTAGCTATCCAACTTGCATCACTATATCCCTCTAGCACTCTAGGAAACCTCCTGTAATGCAAACCAAGGTAGATGGTGCCTTTTAGATATCTAAGCACTCTATCAAGAGCATCCCAATGAGTCTTGTTTGGACAGCTTGTATATCTAGCTTATTTAGACACAGAATATGAAATATCTGGTCTAGTACCATTAATAAGATATTGCAAACTCCCAATAATCTGAGAATATATTAACTAAGACACAGGAACTCCTGATTTATTCTTAACAAGCGCAACTTTTGAATCATATGGTGTGCTTGTGATTCTACAATTTGAATAACCAAACTTCTCAAGTATAGATTTCTCTATATAATGAGATTGTGAAAAGGTTATTCCATCAGCTGACTGAGTCAGCTTGATACCAAGAATCACGTTAGCTTCACCCATATCCTTCATTTCAAAATGCCTTTTCAAGAAACTTTTTGTCGTGTTAATAATCTCAATATTGGTTCCAAATAATAGTATGTCATCCACATATAGGCACAAAATCACTTTATCATTTCCTTTAATCTTATAGTAGATACACTTTTCACTTTCATTAACCAAACAATTCGAAGTCAAAACAATTTCATCAAATTTTTTGTGTCAGTCTCTAGGAGCTTGTTTCAAGCCATATATAGATTTGACTAATTTACAAACTTTCCTCTCGTTGCCAGAAGCAATAAAATCCCTCAAGCTAATCCATATAAATCTCTTCTTCAAGATCACCATGAAGAAAAGTTGTCTTTACATCCATTTGATGGATGATAAGACCATGTATGGAATCCAATGCTATAAACATTTAAATTGTTGTCATTCTTGTAACAAGAGAGTATGTATCAAAATAGTCAATGCCTTCCATTTGCCTAAAACCCTTAGCTACCGGCCTAGCCTTATACTTATCTATTGAGCCATCCGGGTTCATTTTTCTTTTGAAGATCCACTTACATAATATAGTAGTACACCCAGGAGGGAGATCAACCCACTCCCATGTTCCGTTAGAAACAATAAAGTCGATATCACTCTTTACAGTACCTTTCCAGTGCCTTGACTTCGCAGAATCCATGGCCTGTCGAAAAGTTAAAGGTTCGTCCTCGATATTACAAGTGATAAAATCACTTCCAAAGTCCTTGACCACCTTTGCACGCTTACTCCTTCTAGGTTCCTCTATTTCATTAGGAGTAGAGCTACTTGCAGGATCCACCCCCAGATTTGTCATAATTTCTACATGATCAGGAATGGAACTTGATGTGCGAGTGGGATCATCATCAGAACTACCCTGAGGTATACCAATCTTCATAGGAAACACATTCTCAAAGAATGTTGCATCACGAAACTCAACTATAGTGTTTTCCACTATCCCATCTATGTCATATTTTAACACTAAAAATCTCATAGCAGTAGTGGTTTCAATATAGCCTAGAAAGATGCAATAAACAGTTTTTGGCCCCAGTTTCTTTCTAGTGTGTTCAGGAACAAGTACCTTTACAAGGCAGCCCCACACACGAAGATACTTTAAACTAGTCTTCTTGCCTTTCCATAATTCATAAGGTGTCTTGTCCATATGTTTCAGAGGAACTCTATTAGCAAGCCGTATTCAGAGGCTCTCCCCACATGTACTTAGGCAACAAAGAATTAATAAGCATACCGTTAATCATATCTTTAAGAGTTCTGTTATTTCGTTCTGCCACCCCCATTAGACTCAAGAGTGTATAGTGGAGTCACCTCATGAACTATACCATTACTTTTGCAAAATTCATTAAATGAGGTACTCGTATACTCTCCACCTCTATCAGATCTCAAACGTTTAAGTACTTTACCAGTTTGTGTTTCAGCTTCAATTTTATACATAATGAATGTATCAAGTGTTTCATCTTTATGTTTAATGAAATAAACATGACAATATTTACTACAATCGTCTATAAAAGTAATGAAATATCTTTTATTATCTTTAGTCAAAATACCACTAAATTCACATATGTATGTGTGAACTAATTCTAAAACATCTGAATCGCTAACAATATTATGAAAGGGTTTCCTAGTTAGTTTAGCAGTCACACATACTTGACATTTAGATTTCTTTTTAATGGCATGCTTTGGAATCAACTCTAAATTCATCATATCATTTAGAGCACCAAAATTTAGATGACCAAGTCGTGAGTGCCATAAATCGGATGATTCAATACAATTTACAGAAGGAACAACATTATCATTAATAAAACTATCCAAAACAGGCTCCACATTTATTAAAAATAATCCATCAGACAAGTAACCTTTGCCAAAAAATACACTAGTATGTGTAATTACTACTTTATTACACTTCAAAAAAAGTTCGAAACCATTTCTTACTAAATAGCTTCCACTTATTATTTTTCTACGAATTTAAGGAACATGATGCACTCTAGTAAGGGATAGAATACGCCCAGAAGCAAACTTCAGGTCCACGTTTCCTACTCCAAGTACTTGAGCAGCACTAGCATTCCCCATCGTCACTGTCATTCCTTGAATCTGTTGATAAGATACAAACAGAGTAATATCAGTACAAATATGTACTTTAGCTCCAGTATCAATCAACCATTCATTTGACAGATAAGTGGAAAGTAGTGTAGGGTTATAGGTAATATACCCGTCATTGGTTTCAGAAGTAATAGCCTCACCAACAACCATGTTAACCATAGGTCTATCAGTGGTTTCAAGCACAGTATTAGCTTATGCTACCACATTAGGTTTTTTTGCTTTCTTTGTAGGACAGTCCTTGCTCTAGTAACCAACCAGTCCACAAGACCAACATGGTTTGTTTGCCTTTGGTTTCTTAGCCTTGTTCTTGTCAGTTTTAGGCTTGGTGTTTTCCTTCTTAGTGACAGACTTTCTTTTCTGTCCTACAGTCACTACGTTCACCTTCGAACTCCCATGTTCAGCAGGCATCACATGTCTCTGTTTGGACTTGTGTTGTTCCTGCACAGAGATGTCCAACATTAGGTTAGTCCATGTGATCTCTCCTTTCTGTCTTTTCAGGGAGAGAGCAAACTCTTCCTAAGACTTCGGGAGCTTTTCAATCACCGACATAACCTGAAACTTCTCAGGAAGGTCCATTCCAGACTCCTTCAAAGCATGTACCAACATCTCATACTCATGCACTTGCTCCGTCATGGATTTAGTATCTACCAGTTTAAAATCAAGGAACCTTGCCACACTATACTTTTCTAGACCCTGAGAGTCAGTATTGTGAGTTTGGTCTAGCTTCTTCCATAAAAGCTTAGCAATGTAGGAATCCGATGAATAAACATCGAACAGAATGTTCGCTAAAGCTGCCAATATTGCATCCCTAGCCACCCTATCCTTTTCTTCCCACATAGCATAGGCCTTAACAGAGTCATCCTTCTCTTGATCAACAACTGGTGAAACATACTGCACCACCGGCCATAGACCCTTTACCGTTAGCCACAGCTTCATCTTTTTCTGCCAACGAGAAAAGCCAATACCCCCACCGAATTTATCAAGCATGGCCGACAAATCAATTGGTTGTGGGAAACAATACGTGGTAGAATCAATGGTGGATGCAGTAACTCCAGACCCAGAACCAGTAGCATCAACAACAGGAGTTTCAGTTTCGTTAACCATCTTTTTAATTAACAATATATAACAATAATCTCTTCAAGATTATTGGGTATAATTAAAAACTATACAGCAACAATAAGGAAGTTATATGAATAATTAACAAGAACAGGCAGATTAAACCAATTAATAAAACAAAGCACGAAGGTTGAAAGAAGATATAGAAATCAGTAACTGTAACGACAAGAGAAAAGATAGAAAACTTAGCTCTAACAGAAGCTGTAAGCATATACTAATAGAACCAAAGAACAACTGAGTTGCCAAGCCTTGCTATAAGTCTTGACTATTCTTGAAGAGATTATTGCTCCACTACGCTGTGTTGGGTTGCAGCAATATCACTTCCAGGATAAAATAGCACAGAGTACTTCGTCCACAGATACATAGCACTCAATAGCGACATGCACCTCAGTTCACCGAGAAAACCTTATGCAAAAATCTGTATAATATGAATGTGGAAGATATATAGTATGGCTGCTAGGGTTTTCTCAAACTTGTGTCAAAAACCGTCTCATCTATCTCCAACGTTTTTATGTATATATAATATAATAAAACGTAACAGCAGATAAAACATTAATTGAAATAATTATTATGACTTAACAAGCATTTAATAGAATATTTATCAGAATCAATAACACTTATCAGAGCTTACTATCAAACACTAAAAGTAACTTTGATCAGAGTTTACTATCAAATACTGACAGTAACGTTGATCAGAGTTTACTGTCAAACACTGACAGTAACTTTGATATGAGTTTACTGTCAAACACTGCACAATAACTTTCATATGAGTTTACTGTCAAACACTAACAGTAACTTTGATCTGAGTTTACTGTCAAACACTGCACAATAACTTTCATACCCGGATCCTGATAGTAACTTTGTATATACTTATGCTGACAGTAACTTTGATATGACTTTACTGTCAAACACTGAAAGTAACTTTCATACCCTGATCCTGACAGCAACTTTGTATACACTTATGCTGACAGTAACTTTGGTATACTCTGACAGTAACTTTGATTCAATATTCATATTAAAATAATATTTAAAGTCATAATTAATTTAATTAATCATGTAATAAAACTCATCGCCCAGGTCGCCTCGCGTACGCGAGACGTCGAGACATTTGCCCAAATCGCCCGTCGACCCGACCCGAGTCGTGGCATGGCGTGGCGAGGCGGCGGCGGCTCGCGTATGCGCGAGGGCACAATAGTACACCATGCACACTCACATGCCTGTTGACACTACTCTTGCACATATCTGCATATAAAGCACCCATACCCATATTACATTCTCTATGTGGGACAAACACTTTTAACTCATTTCAAACTAGCAATTTATACTCAATTTACTTATGGATTACATTTGTTATTCGCCCTTAAGTACACTAAGTTTGGAGAAGGGGGGGTTGAATACAAACTTAATAATTAAGTCAACTTCTTGCGGAAATAAGTTTGTACAAAGAGAGTGTTTAATTAAGATTGATGTAACTAAAAACTGGATAACTAAAGTGTTGATAACAGAAACAACAAGATTAAAAATTACTAGTGGATTGTTTTTCCACTAGTGTGTTTTTGCTTTCAATTGATCTTAGTAAAAATACTAAGCTGCGTACAAAGTTGAATGTAGAATCTAGAAAAGCATTACAAGTTCTGCCTGATTTTCTACTTTGCTTTTCTTGAGTTCTATTACAAAAACAACTACCTCTTTGCTACTGTGTTGTTGCTTTTTATAAACAACAACTACTCCTCTAGTTTTCTATCGACTGATAACAATATAATATTACAATTTATACTGTTTACATAAAAATAGAAACTAGCTCCTTTTCACAGCTTTCCTTGTAGAACTTACTAGCTCTGGAAGTGTCTTTTGTCTTAAGATATTCCTTGGATGCTGTGTTGCCTAGAAAGTCTTCACAGTCCTGACAGGACTGTCTTCCAATGATTCAGTTTCTGCACTGTTCCCGTGAAATCTGGCTTTTAGCTAAATAGGAAAACTTTAATCAACTGATAAATGATGTTAAGCTTATCAGTTGATTCACCTTTGCTTATCCATCGATGGATAGGATATCTGTTGATCAGTTGATGTGTCGATGGATAATTGAGCTATCCATCGACTCCTTATCCATTGATGATTCTTTATCCGTTGACTGTAATTATCCATTGATAGCTTTCATCCGTTGATGTAGTGTCTTCATCCATCGACTTCAACATCAGTTGATCACTTCACTTGTGAGAATTCTGACTTAGAATATTTACAATTGATCAGCCATTCTTCACATCTGTTGAGAAGCTAGAAATTAAAGTCAATAACATCAGTTGACTACATCATTGCATCCATCGAGGTAATACAGTCAATTGATAGTGAAACATAAATCAATGCTACAATCCAGTTTATCAGTTGAGAAACAAGTTTCAACTGATAGCTGGTTTCCTAATCAATGGATGTTTATAAGTCATATCCATTGATCAGTTACAAAAATAATTTTGAGTCCCTATTGAAATTCTAAGTAATTTGTTATCATCAAAACTCATAATTCCTAACAATCTCCCCCTATTTATGAATATTTAAAATATGCATAAATTTTCTGTTGATGATAACAAAACTCCTGAACATTTTCATTCTTAGCAAGAATTACAATATTGATAAGTAAAGTTTTAGACAGAGTAATCAGATACCAGACAGGGATGAATTCTGATAATTTTGATGATTGAGGTTGAATCTCCTATCTTCTCCTTCTTCCCCTTGACTCATTCATCTTGTCTTCATTCTCCTTCATCTTCCTGTAGAGGGTTCCCTTCAATATCTTCTCATCTTCAATCCTGTAGTCCAATTGACTTGCCAGATGATTTAATTCCAGATTTGGAAGTTTGTCTATTTCTTGACAAATATCAATGCATTTTTCTCTGCCTTCCCTGTCCTTGTATATCATCAAGTAGAAGGGCTCATGAAGCACTTTTCTTCCTTCAGGATTCCAGATCTTTATTGTGTCATCCCTTTCTTCTTGAACAGGTGCCTCCCTTATCTTCTTCATTCTTTCAAGGATGGCCTTTCCTAGCTCTTCAGTTAGATAATACTTCCTGTTGAGCATAGTGTAGATCTTCCTCAAGATGCCATATCCTTGATCCAAAACTTGGTTGAATGTGAAGGTTGAGTGTGATCCATCTTCATACTCAATGTGAAGAAGATCAACATCTTTCTTCCTTTGCCCTTTTGCTGCAATCATTCCCTCAGCTTTGATTGGCACAAAGTTTTCAGATTTATGTTTGAACACCTCTATTTCTTTGGCTTGATTACTCCCAGAAGCTTGACCTTCAGTCTTGACTTGTTTTGGCTTCTTCTCCTTGTCTTCATCAGCTAATGGTCTTTTAACTCCAGATGATTTTGGTGCATCTTTGGGCTTGTTTGCTCTTTGCTTCATCCTTGGCCTCCTTTCACCTTCTTTTCTTCTGGCTTCTCTTATTAGCCTATCCTCTTCATCATATTCCCTTTGCAATTGAATGGCTAATTCTTCTTGTCTTCTTTCTTGTTGCTCCTTTTCTTTTATGCCAACTGCTATGGCTTTGCTCAATAATTTTTCACTTTCCCCTCCACCTGTGACAGCTTTCTTTTTATCATCTTCAATTAGCTTTCCCTTTCCTTTCCTGTCACCAGGTTGTGAGCTGCTGGTACTTGTTTCTTTGAATTTGCTAGCAATTGCATCAAATTTCCTTACTATGTCTTGAGCCAACTCCTTCTTGGGATCTGTAGTCTTTACCACATCTTCAGTACCACTTGCTTTCTCCAATGCATCAGCTTCTTGTTTCTCCCCCTTTTTGTTATCAGCAACTGGCACTTGTGCTACTGACTGAGAGAGTATGGGAGTCTCTAAGAGTTTACCCAGAAGATTGATTTGAGTGACTTGATTCTTCAAAATTTGCTGCATGCTAAGTTCCATGGAGGTTACTCGTTTCTCCAATTCCATTACTTTGTCCTTTGCTGAAAACTCAGTGTCCAACCTTTGCTTGATTCTAGTCAGCATTGTGAGGCTGAGTCTGGAGTCAATGGTGGTGTCAAAATGCATCCTTGAGCTGTCAATGTCTTCTCTTATTTTCTTCAATTCATACTTGGAGCTTGTGACATGCATTTTCTGGATCTTCAAATTATCCCTGTAAAAGTTCAGAATTCTCCTGTGCAGGGGATCCACCACATCTACTTCAGCCATGGACCTTCTGTAAAGAGAAATAATGGCCCTTTCTGTTTCAGCCAAATTAGTTTCATCACTAGCCACTTGTGGATCTAGAAGGTCATCATCAGAATTGTCATCAAAATCTTCAGGATTCATGTGGGATATATCATCAGGTTGACTGGCCAAAAACTCTTTCCCACTCCTGAATTGCTCTTCTGTCTGCACTAAACCCAGCATTTGCTCAGCTATTTGATTAGATGCTGCTGCTAGTTCCTGATAATGAGGATCTTCATGTTGAAAGGTTGAAGCATCAAGATTTACAGCAATTTCATCCTCCACCTCCAAGTTGACTTCTGCACCTCCTGCAGGGACTTCATAGTCTACAGCTCCCCCTGACTCCAGCCCCAACTTCTGGGTGAGTCCTGCTTCATTCTGCTCAGTTTTAGAAGTTGATGCTTCATGAGATGGTGAAATTTGTTTCTCTCTATTCTTTTCTCTCTCACTCTCTTCTCTCTTTTCTTGCATCAGGATCTCATCCTGGATTCTCACCTCTCCCTTACTTTCCTCTCCTTTTTCATCAGCTGCTAAGGTAGGACTCTCTTTTCTCACACCCTCTCCTTTTGCCACCTCAGAAGAATTTGAGGGCCCCTCAGTCACACACTCTCCTTTTGCCAAGGTATGCAAACCTTGCCTCTCACACACCTCACCCACTCCACTCAATCCTAATAGGGTATTGGCCACTTGAAGTGTTTCAATGGATGATTCATGAATTGACATTAAGGGATCAATCGATGGATAAGAAGTATCCATCGATGGATGAATATCCGTTGATGGGAGCTCGTCGATGGATGTAAGGATATCCATCGATGATAGTGAACTAGTCAATGGATGTTGGAAGTTATCAGTTGATTGCATAATATCCATTGACTGGAGAGAACTAACAGTATTTGCCTGATCAACCAAGGTGTTAACCTTATTTGGTGATGCAGGTGAGAGTGTTGGCTCCACCCTGAGTTGCAAAGAGGGTGAATTTGAAACAATGAAGTTGTCAATCAACACTGTTTCTGAAGAAATAGTTTTTGAGGGAGATTGAGAAGAAAATTCAGATAAAGAATGGGGCTGTGCCTCAGGAAGATTCTGAGACACATCAAAAGAAGAAACGGAAGGCTCCACCAAATTTTCATTTGGCTTTGCAAGTGTGTGTGTGCCCTGTGCAGTATTTGTAACCTTCTTTCTTCTTTTGTATGGTTGTATTATTTGGTGACCCTTATCCCCATCTGATGGTCCTGGTTGAGACCTCTTTTCAATAGTTACATCTTTTTGAGAAGATGCAACTAGGGATGTGTTCAAGTCCTTTACTACAGCCTCAATCTGTTGGGAGATTGGACTGGAGGCTGGCTGGTTCCTCTCAATCTCACTCTCCTTATCCTTCTGGCTTTCTTGATGTTGGCCAGTTCCCTCACCCTTATCAACCACCTTCACTCTCCCCTCAGTGATTTTTCTTTTCTTACTTCTTACAACAGTAGTCTTTTGAGAAACTACTGAGGTGGTTTGATTAGACTTGGGTTTTGAAGGTTGTGCAACTTGGGTAGGAGGAATGGGGGCATTTCCATCTCCCTCCATTGTTGCAGAAGGCAAAGAAATTTGATATTTTGAAGAAGAATGTAAAAGATTGAGATTTTGAAGATATACCTGCACAAGAGGAGGATAAATGAGGCACAACTTAGGGTGTAAGTTGATTCTCACAAGATCCTTGAAGACCCTCTTGTTTTGCATCCATGGCTCTAAGGACTCCATATCTGCACTTATTTCATATTCTCCAACAGAGGCATTAATAATCATCATGAAAAATCTTGCAAAGTAGATATTATGTTTCCTAGATGACTTGGGTCCTAATTTGGCAGTCAATTCATTTAGGAGTAATGTGCCAAAATTAAAATATTTATCAAATAGGACAGAATAAGCAATTTCTTGCATACTTATTGTAATTGCATCAAAATTACTTATTTTTCCAGAAAATACTTTAATTATGGCATCAAAGAAATAACTCCATTCTTTTCTAAGATTCTTCCTAACAACTTCTCCTAATCCAGTTTCAGCATTTGCATAATTAACGGATTCTAACATGTCCCTAATTTCTTCTTCAGTTGGGGGCTTATCACAATTATTTGCAGGCAATCCTAAACATTCAGATAATGAAGTACTATTTATTGTATAGGTATTACCTTTGCAAGAATAAGAAATTACCTTCCCATCTGATGAAATCTCTGCAGAGGTCCACAGTTCTTCAACAAAGGAACACACGATTGTTGGTGCTTCGCTGAGAGCTTTGGAAACTTTGCAATCTCCTAGGAATCGCATCAATGGATGAAAGTCCACAGGAGCATCATTCACCGTTAGACATGCTGTGAAGTTGTTCTGTTCATAGGTGAACCCAGTGGAAGAGACGATCTTCTTTTGTGGTGCCATTCTTTCAGTTGATATTCAAGAAATTAAAGTGAACTTGAAAGAATTTGTGAGAGCTCGTGGGAATTAGATAAAATTAGCTTGAGAGAGAGACAGAGATGAATAGAAAAAAAAATAGCAGGTAAGAATGAATTTTTAATTGTTGCTGCTATTTATATTTCCTAGTATTAAAAAGACTTGAAATGACTTTTTAATTAGTAGATAACCGTTGATGTATAAAAGACTGTAATTTATTACCCTTGATGGTAATTCTCCAACGGCTATAATTTGATCAACGGATGAATAAAACTGTAGAAATTCTATTACTATCGACGGATAAAAATAGAGAATTAATCATTTATCGATCGATCACTAACTACCAAGATAATTAACTGTCGATAGATAAATATCCATCGATAGGAATAACATTTATCTGTTGATCAAATAGGATGGGATTTATCCATCGATAAACAATTACTTAGGTAATTATCTGTCGATAGATAAATATCCATTGAATTGTGAACAATGGCTGCAAAACTTGACAGACATTTTAAGCATGAGTATAATTAAGCATACCTAACTCACAGACTAATCTATTAAAAGTAGATTCATCTAGAGGTTTGGTAAATATGTCTGCAAGTTGTTGTTCACTAGGAACAAAATGTAATTCAACTGTACCATTCATTACATGTTCCCTAATGAAATGATACCTAATGTCAATGTGTTTAGTTCTGGAATGTTGCACAGGATTTTCTGTTATTGCAATGGCACTTGTATTGTCACAGAAGATGGGAATTTTGTTCAAGTTGAACCCATAGTCAAATAGTTGATTCCTCATCCATAAAATTTGTGCACAGCAACTTCCAGCAGCAATGTACTCAGCTTCTGCAGTTGAAGTTGATACTGAGTGTTGCTTTTTGCTAAACCATGACACAAGTTTATTTCCCAGAAATTGACAGGTGCCTGTAGTACTTTTCCTGTCTATTTTGCAACCTGCATAATCAGCATCTGAGTAGCCTATTAGATTGAAACCAGAATCTCTAGGATACCAAATACCTAAATTTGATGTACCCTTAAGATATTTGAAAATTCTTTTAATAGCTACTAAATGAGATTCTCTAGGATCAGCCTGAAATCTAGCACATAAGCATGTAGAGAACATTATATCTGGCCTACTAGCAGTTAAATATAAAAGTGAGCCTACCATGCCTCTATAACTTGAAATATCCACCTTAGCTTCTTTGGTATTTAATTCAAGTTTAGTGGCAGTGGCCATGGGAGTTTTTGCAGAAGAACATTCACTTAACTCAAATTTCTTTAACAAATCATGAATGTACTTTGTTTGATTTATAAAAATACCATCCTTAACCTGTTTGACTTGTAACCCAAGAAAGTAGGTAAGCTCTCCCATCATGCTCATTTCATATTTACTCTGCATTAGTTTGGCAAACTTCTTGCAAAGTTCCTCATTTGTTGATCCAAAAATAATGTCATCCACATAAATTTGTACAAGAATGATAGAGCCATTAACATGTCTACTGAATAGAGTTTTATCAACAGTACCTCTTGTGAAATTATTCTCAATGAGAAACTGAGATAGAGTGTCATACCAGGCCCTTGGTGCTTGCTTCAAGCCATAAAGTGCTTTGAGTAAAAAGTAGACAGAGTTAGGAAATTTTAGATCTTCAAAGCCAGGAGGTTGTTCCACAGAGACTTCCTCTTCTAGTACTCCATTTAAAAATGCACTTTTCACATCCATCTGGTAGACTTTGAAATTAGCATGTGCAGCATAGGCCAGAAAGATTCTAATTGCTTCTAACCTTGCAACTGGTGCAAAAGTTTCATCAAAATCAATTCCTTCTTCTTGTGAATAACCCTTTGCTACAAGCCTTGCTTTATTCCTAGTCACAATACCAGTTTCATCCATTTTGTTTCTGAATACCCATTTTGTACCAATTACTGATCTGTCTTTTGGTCTGGGCACCAGCTTCCATACTTTATTTCTTTCAAACTGATTCAGTTCTTCTTGCATAGCCAAAACCCAATCAGGATCCATGAGAGCCTCTTCAATTCTTTTGGGTTCTTCTTGAGATAGAAAACTGCTATACAGACACTCATTTTGAGTAGCACTTCTTGTCTTGACACCATCTTCTGCATTTCCAATAATTAGTTCAAATGGATGGCTTCTTGTCCATTTTCTTTGAGAATACAAATTTTGCCTTGATGATGAAGCTTCATGATCATTTGTATTGAACTCAAAGTGATCTGAATTTGTAGAATGATTCTGAAACCCTCCCCCTGAAGTGGATACCCTTGATGAAGATTGTTGATTATCCGTTGAGGAGATATCAGTTGATGCATTATCAGTTGATGGATTTCTGTCAACTGATAAATTATTCATTGATGCAGTAACATCAACTGATATTGGGTTTCTGAACACTTGAGGTTTTATAATTTCTGCCTCTTCATCGTCATTTACATCATTTGATTCATTCTCAAAATGCAGTGTGTCATGATTTCCTTCATCAAACAAGCCTTGAATCTTTTTATCATCAAATACTACATGTACAGATTCCATAACAATGTGTAGTCTGAGATTGTAGATTCTATAGGCTACACCTGATAGTGCATACCCAATAAATATAGCTTCATCAGCCTTGGCTTCAAATTTTCCTAGATTTTCACCTTGATTTCTTAGTACATAACACTTGCAGCCAAAGACATGAAGAAATCCCACCTTTGGCTTTTTGTCTTTCTTGATCAATTGATAAGGAGTCTTCCCTTGAGCTTTATTTACTAGGGAGATGTTTTGAGTAAAACATGCTGTGTTTATGGCCTCAGCCCAGAAGTATGTTGGGAGTTTGGCATCTTCCAACATGGTTCTAGCAGCTTCAATCAATGTCCTATTTTTCCTTTCAACTACCCCATTTTGTTGAGGTGTTCTGGGTGCAGAGAATGTGTGTATGATTCCTTTTGATTCACAGAACTCTTTCATTGTGGAATTTTTGAATTCTGTTCCATTGTCACTCCTTATCTTCTTTACATCCAATTCAAGATTTTTCTCATTTTCTCTTATGTGCTTGATGATGAGATGACTAGCTTCATCCTTTGAATGTAGAAAATAAGTCCATGAGAATCTTGAAAAATCATCCACAATGACTAGAGCATACCTCTTCTTTGCAATAGACATAATATTTACAGGACCAAACAAATCCATATGTAATAACTCAAGTGGCTTTTCAATTGAAGATTCCAATTTCGACTTAAATGATGCCTTCCTCTGTTTTCCTTTCTGACAAGCATCACAAAGTCCATCCTTGACAAATTCCATTTGTGGTAAGCCTCTCACTTGATTTTTCTTAACCAAGAGATTCATGGCTTTGAAATTCAAGTGAGCTAATTTCTTATGCCACAGCCAACTTTCATTTGTACTTGCCTTAGAGAGAAGACAAGTCATTGATTCTGCATTTGTTGAGTTGAAGTCAGCTATGTACACATTCCCTTTTCTATTCCCAGTCATGACCAGGCTTCCATCTACCTTGTTGGAAATTATGCATGTTTCTGTTGTGAAACAGACTTTATTTCCATTGTCACATAGTTGACTTATGCTTAACAAGTTATGTCTTAAGCCATCAACTAATGCAACAGGTTCAATGATGACATTCTCTCTTGAAATCAAGCCATATCCCATGGTGTGCCCTTTACTGTCATCTCCAAAAGTTACTCCAGGGCCAGCTTTCTCCTCAAACTTTGTGAGCAGGGATTTATCTCCAGTCATGTGTCTTGAACATCCACTGTCCAAGTACCAAAGATTTCTTCTCTTTCCCTGCACACAGTCAAAACAAATCAAGTTGATTTTGGTACCCAAGTTGCCTTGGGTCCTTTCTTATTAGTTGTTATCTTTGGCTTGGTTTCCAATTTTTGTACCTTTGGTTTGGGTGGTTTTACTTCCACTTCAACCTTAGGTGTTGGTCTTCCTACCTCAGAATTCTCAGTGCTAATATTTGGAATGCTCATGCTTGCAGAGTTGAAAAAATTTGGTGCATGAAGACTGTTAAGCATATTCCATGGCATAGCAGGCATATTCATATTGGCAAATGCAAGATATGGATTAAACATATAAGGCATTGATGCATACTGAGCATGAACAGCATGAGAATCAACTGAATGAGGAAAAACAGAACTGGTATGCATGTTGGGTATATCAGGTACATTTGTTGTTGTAGGCATGGTGAGTTTACATTGCACAGATAAATGATTTTTACTACCACACTTAGCACAAACTTTCCTAGGAGCATATTTGTCAGGTGTGTAGTTATTGTGCTTGTTTATGCCTACTTTACCATTTCTATTTTTCTTCTTCTTTTCATTTGGCTGAATATTAGGTTCTATCTTTTCCAATTTCTCTTTCAACTGATTTTTAGATAAGAATCCTATATTAGCCTTTTCAACTTCGATTTTAGCTTCAGAGGAGCTACTTTCTTTGACAAATTTAATAGGTCTGTTAAACTTAGTTTTAATATTACATTTCTTAGCAGTTGATGACTTCTCAATCGATGGATAATTATCCGTTGAAATAGCATTATCAATCGATGGATAATTCTTATCAGTTGATTCAGAGTTATCAATCGATTGCTTCTTTTCTAAAGATTGATCTTCATCAATGGCTATTTTCTCAAGAGTTTCAGACAACATGGTGAAAGAGTTTGTTCCATGAATGTCATTCATCTTCTTACTGGCTTTACTTGACCTGTTCCACTTGTCAATGGTTCTTAGTTCATCCTCTAATTTTTCTTTTAACTTCTCTATTTCCTTTTTACTGTCAACTAGTTCATTTCTAGCATCTTTGTTTTCCATCTTGAGTCTGTCCAATTGCACTAGCTCACTCTCTAAGAAATTGTTTCTTTCAGTGAGAGTTTCTAATGTTAATTTGAGCCTAGTGTTCTCTTTGTTCAAAGACTTAAGAGTGACATGCAAATTATACAATTCATTAGACATTTCATTAATTGTAATATTGCATTCATCTTTGGACAACTCAGATAGATTTGTAGAAATTACCTGATTGCTAGATGAACTAGCTTCCTGGTCATCTTGATTGGCCATTAGTGCAAGATTGATGTGTTCTTCTTCTTCTTCAGAATCCTCCTCAGCAGCCCAGTCCTTTTCTTCTGTCACAAAAGCCTTCTCTCTTTGTTTGAGCAAGTCAAAGTACTTCTTTTTATAGTCAACACCATCACTAGACTTTGACCTCTTTTCAACTTTGGGCTTTCTGCATTCACTTGAAAAGTGACCAGCCAATCCACAGTTAAAGCATCTGAATTGAGTTCTGTCAACAAGATTTTTGCCTTGTTGAGTGTCTCTCCTGAACTGTGATCCAGGCCTTTGCATTGGATTCCTTTTGAACTTGAGTTTGGAAAATTTTCTTGATAGAAAAGCTAAATGCTCATCTATTTCATCCATTTCATCTTTGATGAGTGACTCATCACTATCACAAAGTTCTTTTCCTTTACCAGTAGAAGATTCATCATATCTAACATAATTTGCACCATTGCCATGACCTTCTTTCTTCCCTTCTTTGAAATCAGCATCTTCATCTGTTTCTGCAACTTGCTTTTCCTTGACCATCAAAGCAATGGACTTTTCTCTCTTCTGACTTTTCTCAATTTCCTCATCTTGCTGTAGCTCCAACTCATAGGTTTTCAAGATGCCATACAGCTTGTCCAAGGTATAATCTTTAAAGTCAGGAGATTGCCTTATAGAGACAGTCATTGGTTTCCATTCTTTGGGTAGGGACCTCAAGAATTTGAGGTTGGTGTCCTCAACAGCATAAACTCTTCCATATAGTTTAAGCTCATTCAACAGCTTTTGAAACCTACTATATGTATCATTTATTGTTTCACCACCCTTGAAGTGAAAGGCCTCATACTTTTGAATCAAGAGTTGCATCTTGTTCTTTCTTACTTGCTCAGTACCTTCACAGAGGGTTTGAAGAGTGTCCCAGACTTCTTTGGAGGTTGTACAACTGATGACATTGTCAAACATGTCCTTGTCAAGACCATTAAACAAAATATTCATGGCCTTTTTGTCCTTGTGTACTTCCTTTTCATCTTCATCTGTATACTCACTCACAGATTTAGGAATGAGTTTGTCTGGTGCTTGAGTACCGTCTGCATTTACACTTGTAACTATTTTCATAGGCACATGTGGACCTTTCTCTATGCAATGAACATAGGAAGGATCAATAGATAGCAGATGCAAGTGCATTTTTACTTTCCAGGGAAAATATTCATCTTTCTCTAGAACTGGAATCTTAACTCCTGTTTCTCTTTGACCCATTCTTGATGTACTTTTAGATCTTGACTTTCTGTTTGTCGAAAGCTTGCTTTGATACCAATTGTTATTCGCCCTTAAGTACACTAAGTTTGGAGAAGGGGGGGTTGAATACAAACTTAATAATTAAGTCAACTTCTTGCGGAAATAAGTTTGTACAAAGAGAGTGTTTAATTAAGATTGATGTAACTAAGAACTGGATAACTAAAGTGTTGATAACAGAAACAACAAGATTAAAAATTACTAGTGGATTGTTTTTCCACTAGTGTGTTTTTGCTTTCAATTGATCTTAGTAAAAATACTAAGCTGCGTACAAAGTTGAATGTAGAATCTAGAAAAGCATTACAAGTTCTGCCTGATTTTCTACTTTGCTTTTCTTGAGTTCTATTACAAAAACAACTACCTCTTTGCTACTGTGTTGTTGCTTTTTATAAACAACAACTACTCCTCTAGTTTTCTATCGACTGATAACAATATAATATTACAATTTATACTGTTTACATAAAAATAGAAACTAGCTCCTTTTCACAGCTTTCCTTGTAGAACTTACTAGCTCTGGAAGTGTCTTTTGTCTTAAGATATTCCTTGGATGCTGTGTTGCCTAGAAAGTCTTCACAGTCCTGACAGGACTGTCTTCCAATGATTCAGTTTCTGCACTGTTCCCGTGAAATCTGGCTTTTAGCTAAATAGGGAAACTTTAATCAACTGATAAATGATGTTAAGCTTATCAGTTGATTCACCTTTGCTTATCCATCGATGGATAGGATATCTGTTGATCAGTTGATGTGTCGATGGATAATTGAGCTATCCATCGACTCCTTATCCATTGATGATTCTTTATCCGTTGACTGTAATTATCCATTGATAGCTTTCATCCGTTGATGTAGTGTCTTCATCCATCGACTTCAACATCAGTTGATCACTTCACTTGTGAGAATTCTGACTTAGAATATTTACAATTGATCAGCCATTCTTCACATCTGTTGAGAAGCTAGAAATTGAAGTCAATAACATCAGTTGACTACATCATTGCATCCATCGAGGTAATACAGTCAATTGATAGTGAAACATAAATCAATGCTACAATCCAGTTTATCAGTTGAGAAACAAGTTTCAACTGATAGCTGGTTTCCTAATCAATGGATATTTATAAGTCATATCCATTGATCAGTTACAAAAATAATTTTGAGTCCCTATTGAAATTCTAAGTAATTTGTTATCATCAAAACTCATAATTCCTAACAGATTACACTAAGAAAATGTCTTAGATCCAAACATGAAAGTTTAAGTCCTTATAGCAAAGAACAACTTCGAATAGTTAGTTTCCGGAAATTACATCAAGAACATATATAAAATATGTTTTAAACTTTCCATTTTCTAATAACATTAATATCATATATTCAAAATCATATAAAACATATATATTAACATATAGCCACGACATATCATATGCATATTTACATACATTGAAAAACTGTTAAACACATAACGAATTAAAAAGTTTCGCAAGTAGCTCTGATGCCATTGAAGGGTTTCGAGGCACAAACGCAGCGGAAAAACGTGAAAAATAAATACAAAACGTAATATAAATCGAAACCCTTCGCAGGATCCATGCGAAAACAAAAGATTTAACAGTTCATTAATGGAAGATTAATGGAGGTCCAAAACTTGTTTAATCACCACGTATCCCGCTTTCGCGATTTACACTCTACGGTATCCACACGAACACTTTTCATGAAGGATTGATGTGTACTAGCATCCGAAAACTGCTTCTCTCTCTCCATCTTCCTCTTTTTCTGAAAACGGTTAGGTTTTTTTTTATTAAATCAACCCATAAAGAGATTATATAGAGAGATAAATAAGTTTTCTAATTTTAATTAATACTAATCCAAAATTCTAAATTATTTAATTAAGTCTCACTTAATTAATTAATTACTAATTTTGGAATTAGTTTAAGTAATTCATTTATTCTATTTATATAATTAATTAAGTCATACTTAATTAATAATATAAATAAAATAAATTACTTATTTAATTTAAATTATTTCTCCTTCAAATATTCTTTGTATGTGACCCTGTAGTTTATTATTACGTTGACAATAATTTTATTATCTAATAATAAAATTATAAATAATGAGCGACATATACTAATACTTCATTTCTATCCAAGTAATAATAATTAAATCGGTGAATCGATTGAGCCTTTCTTGAACAATGTTCCATGTAATATAATCCCTTTAATCTTGATATTATAGATTAAACTCAAGACATGTCTCGTGTCATCCATTTCATAATTTAATCTTTATTTTCTTGATCGATGAGAAAATTATCAAAATCAAATCAACATTTGAGTACGACCATTAATTTCATAGTCTCACTCAAACAAGAGTTTAATAATATCACTCATAAGATTAGGATGATTAAATTTCATCTAAATCATTTATATTTCTTATACAATTTTACCGATTTTACCGATTTTACGTTGTAGCTGTAAACATGCCGATCTTACACGCGGTTGTAGTGGGTGTATTACTTTCATACGCTTTTACATGAATTGTTACACATGGATGCACTTTTAATAGAGCCGTATCCCTGGTTATTTCAAAATTTTATTCTTCAATTTTAAAAATAAAAATAAAAATATTTTATGATAATTTATTAAACTAAAATTATAAAGTATCGTATCCGTAGCCCGAGCTAAAAACTAGTATAATCTTTGAATGCCAAATCTGTATAATTAATAAAAATGTACCAAACCTGTATAAAAAAAAATGATTTCAGGATACTGAATTTATGTTTAAAAAAAATGATATCTCAGTACCGAACCTTTGTAATCAACGAAAAATATTTTTTTTATTAATAATCAGATTCGAAAATATAATAATTAAATTGAAAACAATAAACCTGAGAATTGTGTTATTTAACTATTAAATATATAATTTTAAAGAAAATAAGGTCTTTACGTTAGATTTCAAATTTTTTTTAGAGGTAGTGATTTGAGTTAGGTGTGTTATATTAATTACTTAATTGCTTATTTTACTAATTTATAAATAAATAAAAATAAATAATAAATTAATATTTAATCATATTTAATTAAATTTATTTATTTACCTATATTTATTAAATATATGTGATCTCAAGAAAAGTATCCAAATATTAATCTAGCATTGTTAAGTCGCTATTCTCAATATTTTAAATATCTTTATAATATATTATATATTAATTTTCAATTAAAATTAACATAACATATTGAATATGTTAAATTATCTCACCCGATAATTTCTTATAACAAATACTCATTTTTAAGTTTATAAGTCAAATTATAAAAAAAAAATATTCAAATAATAACGGAAGATGAGAAATTTTTTTTAAAAAAAATTATTGTTTGTTCATTTTTGAAGGGAAGACAAGATAAATGCTGATAAAATAAACGGCGGACCTGAAATGAGACGCTTATTAATTTGTGTAAAACCCATCTTCTCAACTCAAATCGCCGCACAACTCCGGCGCACCATGTCTACTATCATTAGCACCACCGAGCCCCGCAGTCCATCAAACACCCGTTTGGGCTGGATCGGTACCGGCGTAATGGGCCTTTCCATGTGCACCCACTTACTCAAAGCCGGCTACACTCTCACTATCTTCACTCGAACCCAATCCAAAGCCCAACCCCTCCTCCACCTAGGCGCCAACTGGGCCCCATCTCCCGCATCCGTCGCTTCTCAATCCGACGTCGTTTTCTCCATCGTCGGTTACCCTTCCGACGTCCGCCACGTCATCCTTGACCCCTCTTACGGCGCTCTCTCCGGCTTGAATTCCGGCGGGGTTCTCGTCGACATGACCACCTCCGACCCGTCCCTCGCCGTCGAAATCTCCGCCGCCGCCGCCGGAAAAGGATGCTTCTCCGTCGACGCTCCGGTCTCCGGCGGTGACCGTGGGGCCCGCAGCGGGACTCTATCGATATTCGCAGGAGGTGATAAGAAGGTTATAGATACACTCTCTCCTATATTTAATCTTCTTGGTAAAGTTAATTATATGGGTTTTTCGGGTAAAGGTCAGTTTGCAAAATTAGCTAATCAAATTACAATTGCATCTACTATGGTTGGATTAATCGAAGGAATGATATATGCACATAAGGCTGGTTTGGATTTACCATTGTTTTTAGATGCGATTTCGACTGGGGCTGCTGGTTCGAAATCGCTTGAGTTGTATGGGACTAGGATTTTGAAAAGGGATTTCGAGGCCGGGTTTTATGTAAATCATTTTGTTAAAGATTTAGGGATTTGTTTGAGGGAGTGTCAGAATATGGGAATTGCTTTGCCGGGATTAGCCTTGGCTCAACAGCTTTATGTTTCGCTTCAAGCTCACGGGGAAGGGGATTTGGGTACTCAAGCTTTGGTTCTGGCGATGGAGAGGCTTAACAATGTGTCGTTACAGCCTGTGACAGATTCTACTGAAATGGCTTAAATGGGTAAGAATCTTATCCCGGTAATGAAACTAAGGTGTTGTATTATGTTGCCATGTAGATGCGGTTTTGCTGGTGTTCTATTTAACTGGTAATATTATTAGTTCTACATTTTAAAACCTACTACTTTGTGCAGTACAATACTGTGATTTTCCCTATTGGTAATCAATAAGATGTTGGTGGTGTGCATTGTATCTTTGTTATATTAGCATTTAAAGTTACCCTTTTGCTGGGTTCATTAATAGGATATCTGTGAAGTGTTAGCGTGTTGACCATAGTTGTTGAAATTGGATTAGTCCTTTTACAGGGAATCAAAGACTAAAGAGCTTGTGCAAAATGTTGGCAGCGCTTACTATTGACAATAGTTTTTCAGCTTTACAACTTGACATTGGAAGCAACTTCTATCCGTATCAACCGAACAAAGCAACAATATACAATGTAAATTTTACTCAAGTAAACAGTTAAAATACCTCAATACACATGCTAAAGCCCAATATAATTTAATGTCGCTACCAAATTATAGTACATGGTAAACAAGGATCAGGACCATGATTTCAATGTTACATTTCTACGTTCCACCTTTCAAGAATATATAATTTACTCATTAGTGTTCATAGTCAGCTTAATATTACATGATATCGAATTCAAATTTTCATTTGCTCATTATTTTTGGTGACTTTCAGTAGTAATAAAGAATGACTAGCAGTAGTCATGACTGAAGCACAGGTATCATCCGGTTTGCAGGACCGGTCCTTGCACTTACCCTGTGCCTTCATCGCTTCTGCCTCTTGTAGATTTCTCAATCAGTATCATCCGGTTTGCAGGACCGGTCCTTGCACTTACCCTGTGCCTTCATCGCTTCTGCCTCTCGTAGATTTCTCAATCAGATGTTCTTAATCTTCCCACCTAGATGTCGCCATAAAACTGACCCTAATGTCAAATTCATGCCTTCCTACTGTCTACTAGCTTTTCTTTTTTCTCTTAGCCATCCTCTTACGAATTGAAATCTTTGAATAAGTAGATTAAGGATTTGAACAGAAAGCCTGGTTGGAATTCTCAACTTACAGAGAACTCTGTATTTTCTTATTCTCACGTATATACGAGTACAATCGATCATATATACCCAGTTACCCACACCCATTTATTGATGTTTATGTATGTATACAAAACTAGTGCAAGTATTCTTCTTAAACTTCCTATGAGGTTCGGTACTAAACCTAAAGAGGGATATACAGCCGTGCTATTCGTCGCCACCAAAACAAGGTTCAATTTATAAGAACATCTCCGGCACACTTCAGTGTAAAAATTGAGTTATTCAAAATCCCAAAAAACTCAGCTTTGATGATTTTTGCATTTCAATTATTTCAAACTTACAAGTTTATGAACATGCGCGATACGGGTTACATATATTTTTTATATCAAATTTTTATTAGTATTTCGTATGAATTTCTTTGTTAGTATTTGATATTAGATGTTTTTAATATGACACATTTTTAATTACTGAAAAATTGTATTCCATTTTAAATTATCATTAATGTTATTTATAATATTTATGATGAAAAAAGTTACAAATAATTTTTTTAATTACCAAGTTCATTTTATATAAACTAGTCTAATAAGACGTGTTTCGTAGCAGTGTTATAATACACCCATGGTAATGGTCAGAAAAATCGACACCCATGGTTTTTGTTGAAATTTTTCTAAGGCAGTAAGACACAATTTCGACACCCAGTATTAAAATGACAGTTTGGTACCCTAAGTGTTGTACTCTTTAATTTTTATGATAGATTTATTTATTTTTGGAAGAAAATTAAATTTCTTGAAAATTAAATTTTTCTTAAGTATTAATTTACAATATTTTAATTTTTAAGAAAATTTGAAATTCTTGAGAATTAATTTGGTTGTAAATTTTTATTTTTGTTTAATTTATTTTCTAAGAAAATTAAAAGTTCTGTAAATTTAAATTTTTCTTAAATATTAATTTGAAGGTGCTCAAGAAGAAGATGAAGATTTTTCCGGGCATTGAAGACAACTGAGATTGACTGAAGGTTATCCAGCGAAGATAATTCTAGAACAGACTAAAGAAATAGTGGTATTAATTTCCTTAGAGGTTTACTCCAAAAGATCCCACTGATATTTTAGAAGCTGCAAAAGAAGAGATTAATTTGAGTACATTTTCGGTTAATTTGGGTTGTATTTTTGGATGAAAAATCTAAGGGGTTTGAAGTAGTGAAGGAGAACAGACTGGACTACCTGAAATCTCAGTTCAAGCCTTAAAGATTATTCTACAGGGAGATTACAGGAAGTTCGTGCTAACACTGCAGATCATCTGGAAAACAGGGTTACAGCCATATGGAATTTAAGGATACAACCACTTTATCGTTAGAGGAACTATTTGTGTGCTGAATGCCTATGAACTAGAACAAGAGCTGAATAAAATAATATTTGGTAAAGCAGGTTATTAGCATATCCACTGTATTTGTGACCTAGGAACCAAATTTGATTGAAGTCAAGGTTGAGAACCTCTGAACAGAAACGAATTGATCCAAGAAGCTGAATTGAAGATGTTGTAGCTCAAGATAGTGGTCAAGGTGTTGTATGTGAATCTTACACTTTGGAATAACCTGAGAACTGGACTGCAAGTCAAGCCTGCAGGGCAACAGGAAGTTCAGTAACATCAGATTCAGACGGAATCCAAATTCTTAATCTAAGGTCATTACCTATAGATTCTAATGGAATTCTATCTTGAAGGACATTTTGAAGTATGTCACATAGGGAAGTCAATGAAAACATCACACGAAGCAAATTATGTCATGGAAGAAATACGCTTAAGTGGTGGTTGATGACAACCTTAACTACAAGTTGGTGATGTTCGTGCATTCAACAGACAAAATTTCATAGATGGTGATTATCACATCAGGTAGATCAAGTTGGAAGCAAAGTAAGCTGTGAGAACTTTGAAGTCAAATAATGGAACTGAATTTCGCGAATGAAGTTCTAAATGAAGTCTGCACTTATAAAGGTACTTTGAAGCTGAATCAATTAACACAGCATGCTGCTTTAATCAACAAGATCATGAAAAGACATCATATGAGTTAATGGACAACCAGAAGCAAACACTGAATCTCTTTCGTGTGTTTGGAGGAAATTGATATTTATTGAAGATTTATTTGAGTATCTTGGCAAATTTAAAGTTAAGGCTCATGGAATAATTTCATCGGCTACTCATTGAAGTCGAAAGCTTTCAAGGCATTAATGATGAAAAACCAGAAGGTGATTAAAAGTCTGAATGTGTCAACTTACTACACCAAGCTCCCAAGCATTCAAATGAAAGACTATTATGAATCTTTGAAGTTTGACATTCTGTCAGAGTCAAATTCAGATACTGATGATGAAACTGAGGTTGCAGAAGGAAATAATGAAAATGATGTTGATTCAGATCCTATTAGTGGAATTGGTAGTTAAACTACACAACTCGTGAACTTTAATAGAATCCACTGAAAAAGGTGAAGGATCTTCAACACTTCCTAGCAGCAACTCAGGGGGAGCAAAATAAAAGAAGGATCTACTAGTCATACTCAACACAATGAAGATCGAAGGAATACATTAAGAACATATCTGCCGAGACAAAAGGTTTGAAGTCAAAGTCAAACATGGAGTCTAGTTCTTAGTGATCCGGATTATTGAGTAAAGGCTAGAAGTGCTAATCAAAATGAACATATATTTTTCGGGACCCAACATTCAACAATTTGGTATTCCAAAGAATACTGAAGGTGCACTGATTGATCCAGATTGGGTGATTGTCAATGCAAGATGATTTCAATCAGTTCAAAGGCAGAAACTACTGAAGCTGGAACCTAGACCACTAAAGTCGAAGCTAAATTTGGTACAGTAAGGGTTCTCAGAAACTGGTTAATTAATGGCATTGTTATGAGGGACAAAGCCAACCTGGTTGCTACAGGTTACTATAAAGTAGAAGGTATCGATGATGATGGAAACAAAATCTTCGAGACTTTCAAGATCAAACAATAAGCACCAGTGACGAGATTTGATCCTTTTTGGGCCTAACAAGATAATGACCTAATAATAGGATATTCCTAGCACATGTTGAGCATTCAAACATGGATATCTATCAGATAAATGTGAACAAAGTACTCTCCTGAATGGAGTTAGGGATTGAAGCAAATCTTCAAGGACAAGAGTAGGTACAACATGAGCATGTTGGAAGAGTTGCAATTCTTTTTGGATTACAAGTAATTCAAAAGAATGATGGCAATTAAAGTAAGTCAAGGATCTTTTGAAAATGCGCAATTTGGAAGATTCTAAACCTACCAAGACCTCTTGCCAACAGACCACTAAGCTATATGAACTGAAGTGACAAGCTATAGAGGTATGATCAGCTCATTACTTATTCAAGTGCATAAAGACCATATATTTTATTCTCGATATGCCTATGTGCAAGTTTCCAAGTGGATACTAGAGAATCTTATCTTATAGCTATGTTATGAATTGTTAGATATCTTAGGGGATCACCAATTCTTGAAATTTGGGACCCTAAAGATACTAGGTTTAATCTAATTGGCTATATAGATATAGATAATGCAGGTTGTAAGAAAGACAAGGAAGTCATTCCTAGAAGCTGTCATTATTTCCAGCAACTCTGTTGATCTCTTCACACCACGTATGGAACAAGCGCATGGACACCATGTATCATTTTTTTTGAGATTGTCCTTAGTAGAATAAATTGTAGATATTTGTTAAATAACTTGATGAATTCATTTTGTCTAAGTTGGTTAGTGAATTTGGGATATTATTTATTTGCATATTTGTTGAAAATCCCATCTGCAATGAAGTCTCGAATGAGTTCACAAGTATTAAATTTCCATATTTAAAGGACTTGTGAATTTATTTCAAATCCAGTTCCTCATGCTTATTGCTACTAGTTTAATTATCATGTTTACAATGCAATATACATTAGTGGTAGTTAAATTATTTAGCATAAGTTAGAAGCATAATTATTTGCATGTTAAATATTTGATGAGTATTAGTCAAGATGTCTTGCTTAATTGCTCTGATATTTTGCTCTGATATTCTTAAATATTTTGTTACAAATAATTGTGATACTTTTGATATTAGTGATAGTATTTAGAATTTCTGTTCTAAATAAATAATGCATATTTCAAAACTCACTAATATTAGAAGACGAAGTATTTTCTAAGTCATGTGTATAAATTTTTCAATGTTTTATATACTTAAAAAATATTTCTAAATTTGAGTTTGTTTGCGAGGAGTTGCAATTAGGATCACAAGTATTAAATTCCTATATTTAAAGGACTTGTGAATTTCTTTTCAACTATTTCCTCGAGCTTACGTACATCATTAATAATTGTTATCAGCATGCTTACAATGTGCTTGAGTGACAATTATTAGATATAACGTAGGAAGTTAGATGTTAATATTCAATTTAATGAATATTTTAGTATTTAGCGAGTTTATTTTATCTTATTAAAATTATGGATTGAAGTAATTCAATGATTATCAGTTTCATAATTTTGATTTGATAAAATATAAAAAGCACAATTTCTTGCATCTTGAAATTATTGATAAATATTGAATAATTGGTATCAGCGTGCAATTAATTGTGATATTTTTAATATTAGTGATAACACAAGTTGTTTATCTGAAATCACTAATAATAAAAATATGTTTAAATGCTTATTGTTCTACTGAATAATTGCCACATGTTAAATGATTTATATATGCATGTGATTGGCAATTGCTTAGTATAGCATAAGTATTTAATTTATTTTGATTTATTTAAATCATGATGATATATAACAATTCAGTGATATATTGGTTCCATGATTTAAGTAAATTAAAATAAATTTGCAGCATAATTATTCGTAGTATAAATATTCTCTTTTATTACTTTGTGATAATTGATTAATATTTTATTACAAAATAATTGTGATATATTGATACTAATGGATTTGCTTAGTCTTTATGCTAAGTAAAAATTGGTTTTTGAAAAAGCCGTTAGTATTAGTATATTTAGTTTTCTTTCTTTGACTGAATTTTAAACTTGAATGTATTAAAACGAATTTCTTGTCTGATTCTTTTTCAAAATGTTGTATTCAAAGATACATTCATTTCTCTATCAGTCTTAGAGAAGAAAATATCAAATTCTTTTTCAAAACTTCTCTTTTGAAAAACTTTTGATTTAATGCCCTACTTTGATTTCTAAATCCTAGGGTGTGAATCTAACTTTTCTTGAGGATATTTTTTCTTAAACTCTCGAAATCTATTATCCTCTCCCAAAAGCTGTTTTTAAAAGTCTTGTCTTTAAAAGCTTTTTCTCTCTTTTGGAAAATTATTTTAACTTCAAGGTACCAATCACTTGTAAAATGATTTGTTTTTAAATACTTGTTTCAATGTATGTTTCACATTGATTCGTAGTACCAAAACAGTGATTGTTGCTTTGAAGGCCTAGTACAGTATTGTTAAGCATTGATTCACCCAATTGTCATGTTTTTATTTTAAGTCGGGGATATTATCAGGCAGACAAAAATGATGTAAATCATAATTGCATTATGAGTCGGAAAATCATTATCTTCTATCTGATAAGGATGTTTTGCAAAACTATCTTCAAAACTTACAGTGCTTAGGTTTAATGGAAAAGAGTCATTTTATTGAGATAAAATTTGATAAGAGAGTTGAATTTCTTCTTTGGTGTAAATTCTTGCGTTTTATTATGAGAAGTTTGCCTTATAAGAAATTCATAAGGGATCAAAATTTTTTTCTCTGATACACATTCTCCCGTTTTATTATGGGATAAGTATCTTAAAGAAAATTTATATTGGTTTCATGTTCTTAAATGATAAATCTTTAGAACCGACAAAACTCTTTTATTAAAAGTGCTTTAATGCAATCCATTATCTTTAATCTTAATTGATTCTATCCGTTGAGCCCCTAGAGGCTACAGAAGCTGGCCAAGAGGTTGAAAACCCATCAATCTCTTACCCAGGCCTTAGTACCAAACACTCATTCATCCACTTCCATATATTAATCCCTGGAGATACAAGGAACAAATATAAGTTAGAGGTTGATAAAGGAGAAACTGCACTTGATGCAGCAAATAAGGATGAAGTCGGAAGTGCACCCACAGCTCTACCTCCAGAGAAGAAAAGTAGTATATAACTGAGGTAACTGTAAGCTCATTTACATCTTCTCAAAAGGATGCAAAGCTGAAAAGGCAATAAAACTGTCTCTAGAATCATTCTCTCAACAGGGTGAGTCCATTGAAATTCGCTCGTCAGCCAGAGCAACTTGTAATGAGTCAAGCACACCACTAGCACTCACGCTGATGGTAAGCCTAAACAGATAAATTCTAGGAACACATTGCAAGGCGTGCACAGTGAGAGGTATAGGCATTCAGAGGAGACACAGACTCTAGCCATACATTACATTGTCCAAGTATCTACCTCAAACAGAAGTTAAACTTCTGCATCCCGAAAGGGAGATCTCTTATTCAGATTTATCTGGGCTTGAGAGGCAACTGCTTGACAAGAATTCTTCGGATGAGTCAAGTAGGGTATTTTACACAAATTCCCGTCATAGGGTTACGAGGGAAACGTAGACTCTAACTTGCCATTCATTACATTGTCTACCACGTTGACCCTCCTGGAAGGAACATTTCCAGATCCTGAAAAGGAATGTCTACCTCTCGTTTACGGAGAAGGTGTGAGGCAACTCCTTGGTAGAACAAGGCAGGATTCCCAAAAAGATTTTAAAATCTTGGGATAACCCATTTCAAAGAGGTGAGGCTCCACTAGACAGTGATTTAGCAATTGCTATTGAGTCTGGTGCTGAGACAGTGCTTATGAATGATAGATCAAGAACACCTCTACGAGGCAATTCTCTACTTGATAGTGATTCAGTTCATTCTGATGAATCAGGTGTTGGGAATATGTATGAATTGACGGATTTCACTTGCAGGTAAAGAAGGCTATATTTGGAATGCAGAGTGAAAGTGAGAGAGAGAAACACTTAAATGAAAGTGAGGGAGAGATACACTTGAGTGAGAGATAGGGAGAGAATGAGTGAAACACATCTAAGTGCTCGACACTTGAGTGTAAACATTAATAAAACGTAGTAGAAGTGAGGTAACCATAAGCCAAACACTTACCCTTGCTACTTGCTACTTCTAAAAGAAAAGTCACTATATTTTTTCCGATCAATGACAAACGAGAACCTTCTTTGGAAGACAAACCATTCAAAAGATGGGCCATTGGAGGATTCCTCAACTAAGGGGGAGAAGTTATAGTAAGAAAAAGGAGAAGTTAATAAAGTCTTATCTTCGTAACCTTCGGAAGAGTCAAGAGTTAATATCCTAAAGGGGTTCGTATCCTAGATCCTGGAAAAATCCTTGGAAAAAGGGGTTCGTATCCTTGGGAGAAATTAATATCCTTAGGGGGAGATTTTAGATAAGAAAAAGAAGAAAATCTTATCTTCTGATCCTGAGGGGAAACAACAGAATACGGGAGAATCAAGAAACTGTATCCTATACTTGAAAGGAGTTGTCAATAGATGATTCCTCATCCAAGTGGTATGTACAGAAAAGAATTGTCACTTCCATTTATTATCTAAAGGGAGAAGAAGAATAAGAAGGAGAATCACATTCTAAGGGGGAGAACATTATTTGAGCTATGTTCAGTGTTCTATTGAAGACGTACCCAGGAATATTGATTCTTATGAAGCTCAGTTCATGATAAGTTCTTTAAGTTCAAACTATGAAGGATTTTGAAGCAGAGAAAGCTCAAACAGACAGAAATGAAGATGATACAACTTGAATATCAATTCAATGTCAGAGGAACAAACATCATTCATTTCAGTTACACAAGAATTCTGGAAATGCAGAATCTGATCTAGAAAAACCAGTAGCATTATTTACAAGTTTCAGACGATTACTTTTTCTAGTTGTTAGTTGAGTTATCCTCTCTATGAGATTTGTTTGCTAAGTTTAACAATCAAATATGGGGAGATTGTTGGTGAGATTATGAAGCCATATGAATAGTAATCATGATAACTCAACACTAGAACATGACAAGTAAATAATATTACGCCTACACAGAAATCAGGAAGAAATGAAGACAAAGCAAATACAGTGAATCAAGTCATTAGAAGAAGTTTTGAAGTCTACTACAGGTCACTGAAAGAAGTTCATTAATATGTTCATGTCTCAGTGAAGAATAATGGTTAAAGACTTTCAGGGTTTCAGAAGTGTTGAAGATTCAGTATAGAAGTGCCACAAGAAGATTTCAGCGTAAAAACATTGATTGAAGATAGACAGTGTTTGAAACATAGGAATCTAGAAAGGTGAAGACAAATGTTAAAGAAGACAGTTGCAGTCTTGAAGTTGTACTCACTGAAAGAAGTTCATTTATATGTTCAAATGTCAGTGAAGAACAGAAAATGAAGTATTCAAGATTGTAGTAATGAAGATGTTGTCCAAGTACCAAAAAAGATTCCAGTGAAGTTCAAGTGTTTAGTAATAGTCAATGTTCGAAGCAATAAAGAACTGCAACAATAATATCAATTGGTTTAATTGAGAATATGGAGATCAATACAGTGTTAGTCACTTGTGAACCAGACCAGTGCACTAAGTGTCAGCACAAAGAATTTGATTAACATGTTCATGTACAAGAAGAATTGACAAAAGCCAAGTAAGCATGGTTATTCTCCAAGTCATTGTACATAGGTGAAAAATTTGATACCCAGTTTTACATGGGTGAAGAAATCGATACCCAGCTTTACAGGGTGAAGAAATCGACACCAAGTTTATACAGGGTGAAGAAATCGACACCAAGGTGTAAAAGGTGAAGAAAATCGACACCAAGGCAAATCAAGGTGAAGAAAATCGACACCTAGCCTTGCAATGACAAAAAGAATTCAAGTGGTAATTCACTGTGTCAAGAAATCGACACCTAGAAATGAAGCACTTGAAATTCGACACCTAGCCATGTAATGAAGGAAATTCGACACCTAGGGTATTCATGAGTCAAGAATTCGACACCTAGTTGTTGAAGTGTTTCAAGGCATATACATGGTTAAAGAATTCAACACCTAGCTTACATGGGAGTGAAAATCGACACCCACCTATTTTGTGACCAAGGGAAGAATGTGTTAGGTCCCGAAGTAGCGTAGAAGGGGGGGTTGAATACGATACTCACTAAATTAAAAAATTCTTTCGAATGTTTTGCGGATAAATAATTTAGAGTTCGGTTAGTGGTTCGAGTTCATGAGATGAATAGTGTTTAGAAGGCTGACTTACTAATTTTCTGTATTTATGATTAAATAATATATTTCTAGAAAATTAGCAAGTAATTAAATGAGACAAGTTTCGGGGAATATATCTTTCGTATATAAACCCAGAGGTTGCTACACTCAGTTAAAAATATAACTGGTTTCCAAAGAACAAAATTAGTTCTTTTCTACAACAAAGAGATATGACTGATTCCTATTACAATGTATAAATCTATGAATGAATAAAAAGGAAATCAATCTAACAAAGAGTGTTTTATAATAGCCCTATAAATTTACAACATAATGAACCGGCTAGATTATAAAACTCCGGTGAAGAAGGTATGTGTATAGCTTTGTATCTCTTCTTCTCCGGCTTCTGTCTCTCTCTGTATCTCTTTGTTTCTGTGTATATTTTCACACACACACCAAATGAATTAAATTCATTTATTTATATAGTGTAGGCTTTACAATAATTGAACTGCTGTTGTGAATGTCGAATTCTTCTCCCATGTGAAGCTAGGTGTCGATTTTCCCTTCAATGTATATGCCTTAGAATATAAATTCTATGTGTCGAATTCTACTCCATGTAAAATCTAGGTGTCAAATTCTTCACCATGTACAGTCCTTAAAATTTTAAATTCTATGTGTCGAATACCTCTCACATGAACATGCCTTAGAATATAAAAGCTAGGTGTCGAATTCTTCTAGGCATTGAAAAGCTAGGTGTCGAGTTTCTTGTCCTTGTGAATATAAATCACATTCTTTCTAGGCAATTCTAGGTGTCGAATATTTTCACCTGTGTCAAGATTAATTTGACTTGGTCAAATTACAATTTGATCACCAACCTTTTATACTTCTTGCACTTGGTCACTTGCGGTTTGGTCACTTGCGGTTTGGCTGTTGAGCTGTTCGATTGTTTGAATATTGAGCTGTTCAGTTGTTTTTCTGTGTACCCTTGAACCTTTACAAGTGCTTCAAATCCTTGACACTTTTCTTCCATTCCACTCACATAGTCAATGCTCTACTTCATAGATGTAATTACCATTATCTTTCGTGTTGACACTGATGTATGTGTGTGTGTATAAATATACATACAAAAGCAAAGAGATACTGAGAGTAAACAGAAGCCGGAGAAGAAGAGATTCAAAGCTATACACATACCTTCTTCACCGGAGTTTTATAATCTAGCCAGTTCATTATGTTATAAATCTTAGGGCTATTATAAAGCACTCTCTATTAGATTGATTTCTAGTTTGTTCATACTCAAATCTATACTTTGTAATAGGAATCAGTTTTATCTCTTTGTAGAAGCAAAGAACTAATATGTTCTTTGGATGCCAGTTATATTTTTAACTAGGTGTAGCAACCTCAAGGATTATATACGAAAGATATATTCCCCGAAACTTGTCTCGTTAAATTACTTGCTAATTTTCTAGATATTAATTGTTTATTCATAAATACAGAAAATTAATAAGTCAGCCTCCTAAACACTATTCACCTCAAGAACTCGAACCACTAACCGAACTCTAAATTATTTATCCGCAAAAGATTCAAAAGAGTTTTTTAATTTAGTGAGTATCGTATTCAACCCCCCCCCCCTTCTACGATACTTCGGGACCTAACAGCCTGGATCCCAGTTTTGAAATGACAATCATGAAGGGTTTCGTGACACAAACACAGCAGAATAAACGCGAAAAATAAATCAAAATAGCGAAACCCTCCGCAGGATCCATGCGAAAACAAAAGATTTAATTGGGAGATAAGGAATAAATACCTTTAGAAGCTTTAACAGGTCATTAATGGAAGATTAATGGAGGTCCAAAGCTTGTTTAATCATCACGTATCCCGCTCTCGCGATCTACGCTCTACGGTATCCACACGAACACTTTTCATGAAGGATTGATGTGTACTAGCACCCGAAAACTTCTTCTCTCTCTATCTTCCTCCTCTCTCAGAGCGGCTAGGGTTTTTGTAAAATCTCTATATTATTAAATCAGCCCATAAAGAGATTATATAGAGAGAGGAATAAGTTTTCTAATTATAATCCAATTATAATTAATACTAATCCAAAATTCTAAATTATTTAATTAAGTCTCACTTAATTAATTAATTATTAATTTTGGAATTAGTTTAAGTAATTCATTTATTCTATTTATATAATTAATTAAGTCATACTTAATTAATATCATAAATAAAATAAATTACTTATTTAATTTAAATTCATAATTTAAATTATTTCTCCTTCAAGCGTTCTTTGTGTGTGACCCTGTAGGTTATTATTACGTTGACAACAATTTTAATATCTAATTAAAATTGTAAACAATGAGCGGCATCTAGTAATACATCATTGCTACCCAAGTAATAATAATAAATCGGTGATTCGATTAAGCCTTTCGTGAATAATGTTCCATGTAATATAATCCCTTTAATCTTGATATTATAGATTAAACTCAAGGCATGCCTCATGTCATCCTCTTCATAATTTAATCTTTATTTTCTTGATTGATGAGTAGACTATTAAAATCAAATCAACATTTGAGCACGGCCGTGCATTTCATAGTCTCACTCAAACAAGAGGCCAATAATATCACTCCTAAAATTAGGAGGATTAAATCCCATCTAGATCATTCATATTTCTCATACGATTCATAATATACCCAATGTCCACTTTTATCATCACTCGGTCAAAGGTAACTTTTAATGTAATCAAAGTATATTAATTCTCGTATAGAAATATAATGATTTCAGGTCTAAGGATCATTACACCATTATCACAGTGAGAATTACTTATGACACTTACTTAACATGTAGAATCTCACGGCGGGTCATTCCAGTGCCATGCATTGATACATGCACTTATGTTCTTGACTTTAGTATCCCCATACCTATGACCAATGAGATGTGGTCATCTGTCAAGAAACATACTAGTCTTTGTGCATTATTATTGTCCTTAAATAATAATACTCGACTAGGGAATTTTAGGAATAAGATACTATTCATATAATCTCATTTTTAAGTCACATACTTAAAGATATATAATACGTATCAAAATTCCAAGGACATTTATTATGCTTTCAATTTATTACGCAGTAAATAAAACATAATAAATAAATAATAATCAATAAAACATAATCCTTAATAATAAATATTTTCCTTAAAATATAAAAAGTATTGTCTCTAGAGCACAATTACTAACAATCTCCCACTTGCACTAGAGCCAATTACCCAAGTATCCAATACTCATGGAACTAGTGTGACTTTCGTGCTTCTGCTGCGACAAAGCCTTAGTCAGTGTGTCTGCAATATTATTATTAGTATACACTTTACATATATGTATATCTCCTTGATCATTAATCTCATTAATTAGGTGATATCTCCTAAGTACATGCCCAAACAGCCTCATTGGCTGCTTCACAAGCATCAATATACTCAGGTTCTATTGTAAAATCAACAATTGTCTTTGCTGTGAACCATTCCAGCATACAACATCTCAATAAAACACAAAGCCAGACAGAAACATTAAATTATCGTTATCTGTCTAGAAACCAGTATCACTGAAACCTCTTACAACGAGCTTCACATCTCCTCCATATAACAAGAATGAATCTTTAGTCCTCTTTAAGTACTTAAGAATATTCTTGACTGTCATCCAGTGACCTTCACCTGGATTAGATCGGTATCTACTCATCATGGTTAAAGCATACGAGACATCAGGACAAGTACATATCATTGCATACATTATAAAACCAATTGCTGACGCATATGGAATTTTACTCATGCAGTCCCTATCATCCAATGATTTAGGACAAATTTTATTTTGAGATCACTATCCCATGAGACATTGGGACATATCCATTTTAGTCTCTTTGCATTTGAAATCGATGCAAAACTTTGTCAATGTATGTACTCTAAATTAGGCCGATCAATCACCTTGATCTATCTCTATAGATCTCGATCCCTAATATATATGTCACATCGCCTAAGTCTTTCATTGAGAAATTATTTCTCAACCAAGTCTTCACAGTCTGTAGAGAAGGAATGTCATTCCCTATTAGTAATATATCATCAACATATAATACTAGGAATGCCACATGGCTCCCACTAAACTTCTTGTAAACACAAGTTTCATCTTCATTCTGAATAAAGTCAAACTCTTTTTGACTGTTTCATGAAAACAAATGTTCCATCTCTTCGAGGCCTGCTTTAATCCATAAATGGATCGACGCAACTTACATACATTTCCAGCATCCTTTAGATCAACAAAACCCTTAGGGTGTGTCATGTACACATCCATATCTTCTTCAAGGCTCTCATTTAAGAAAGCGGTTTTGACATCCATTTGCCAGATTTCATAGTCATAGTAAGCAGCTATAGCAAGCAAAATCCTGATGGACATGACCATAACAACTGGTGAAAAGGTCTCATCATAGTCAATACCATGAATTTTCTTGAAACCTTTTGCCACCAATCGTGCCTTATAGGTCTGTACATTAGCATCCATGTCGGTCTTCTTCTTGAAAACTCACTTGCACCCTATAGGTTTTACCCCTTCAGGTGGATCAACCAAAGTCCATACTTGATTAGTATACATGGATTCCATCTCAGATTTAATGGCATCCAGCCATCTCTTAGAATCTGGAGTGTTTATAGTATCTAGGTAGATGAGAGGCTCATCTTCATCCACGAGCATCACATCACCATCTTGAGTCAAGAGAAATCCATATTATCTCTCGGGCTCATGGCGAATCCTACTAAACCTACGAACACCTGTGTTTCTTGAGCAGTATTATTTTCTTGTACATTCTACTCAGGTTCCTCCACTAGTTCAACATTATCATGTGGGTCTCAAACTTCATTGAGATCTATTATCCTCCCACTGTCTCTCAGCAGTTAGAGCAACAAACACTTTGTTCTCGGAAGGATTATAGAAAGAATAACCCCTTGTTTCAGTTGGGTATTCCACAAAATTACATTTGTCTGATTTTGGTCCTAGCTTGTCAGAGATTAGACGTTTCACAAACGCTTCACATCCCCAAAAGTTTATAAATGACATGCTGTGACGTTGCTCAGTCCATATCTCATAAGGAGTCTTTTGAACCAATTTAGTGGGAACACAGTTAAGTGTATGTGGAGTCGTTTCCAGGGTGCAACCCCAGAAACTAATTGGAAGATTCATTGACTCAACATTGATCGCACCATGTCCAACAAGGTGTGATCCCTCCTATCAAAAACCTTTCTTTGATATTTTATACTTCATCTTTATAGTCTTTGAACTTTTCAAATGATTCGGATTAGTTCTTCAAAAGATACATATATCCGTATCTACTAAAACAATTAGTAAATTTTATAAAGTTAATAAAATCTACCTTTTGTCATCGTACACATATGACCACATACATCACTATGTATAAGTCATACCCATTCAATGATCCCTTCACCATGTCCGGTAAAAGGAGCTTTAGTCATTTTACCAAATAAACCAAGATTCGTATCCTTTGGTATGATTCATAATCAAACTTATCCATGAATGCATCCTTATGTATTCTGGAAATGCATTTCTCATTAATATGGCCTCAACGACAGTGCCAAAGGTAATATTTGATTTGAGTCACTTTAGAACATATAAATTGTAAATTAGATGTGAAACATTATAAGGCTCATCATCAAAATAGAATAAACAACTATTGTTATAAAATGAAAAAGCCTTTCTTATCCAAACAAGAAACTGAAATAATGTCTCTGCCAATTGCAAGCACGCTATAACAATTATTAAGTTCTAAATTTTCCTTATAGGCCAAAAATTAAGTAACGAGTTCCTCGAACCAGAGCAACTATCTTTACTCCAATTCCAACCCGATACCTTAAGCTTGACCCTTATTGACCATCATCTTCCGATCTTCCAATTAAGCATGACAGTTTAATTTCCAGTCTCCCAACTTTCCACAGAAGTGACAATCGTCTTCTTTATCAACACCTCATTCAGACTTTAGAGTCTACTTTAGGGATTGGACTTTGGTTTGACAACGGAACTAGATCAAATCTTCTCCTTGCCTTTCCATTTTCCTTTCCCTTTTGCATTCCCTATGTTTACCATCAATATAGTAGTAGTTCATGCATTTATCATATTACTTTCAGCAGTTCTCAACATGCTTAGCAACTCAATGGGTGTTTTACCAATCTTATTCACTTTATTGTTCATAACAAAATAAGAATAATATTTGTCCAAAGATTGTAAGATCAAATCTAACTGTCTCCAGACCAATCTGGAAACCCAAAATATCAATGGTATTCATTATACCCTATAATCTTTAGAACATGTGGTGTAACCGGGTCTCACTCTCCCTACTTGTAAGTGTATAGTGCCCTTTCAAATATATCTTGTGCTCAATCGTTTCATAAGCATCTATATGCTTGTATTGCTTCTTAAGCTCAGCACATATATTTGCGAGCATGAGACATGAAACATCAGTCGTAACATCAATTTGCTTCCAATAAGCACTATGATTTGCACATGTTACATTCTCAACTTTAAGAGCAGGGGAAGAGATTTGACTAATATCGTGGTGCCCGAGGACGATCCTCAAGCTCCTATGTCAGTCAAAGAAATATATTCTCGTCAACTTGTCCTTCTCAAGAACTGATCGCATAGAGAAGTTGTTTGTGTTTATCATTTGATATCTACAATATTAAAGTGCATAAAATAAACTAGATTGCAAATTTAATATTAATTATGTTTAAGTGATTATGGTATATCATCATATACCTCCCACTATTTTTATCAAACTAATAGCCCTTACTATTAATTTGGAAAGTATATCCCATAATTCTTTCTAGTGAGCCAAGATCCATATTTCGTCATGTCCTAAGCCAACCACTGGAAGTCCTTAGAAAATGATTATTTAGGTAGACAACAGTTGTCAATTATATCATATATAATTCTTGGATAGTTTTGTGAACAACGATTGATCTTATCTATCTAATAGACTTTTAACCAAACTCTATGCTTCTAAGTTCATAATAGTTGAATATAACCGTTTATTTTCACTTATTATGACGACTCGGTTAAGTTAGACCCAATGATACAACGGCCGAATATAACCGTTTATATTCGTCGCATCTCACCACGATAGATAGGAGTCCCCTGCCACTGACAGTCTTTCCCCTTATCGATCTAGGATTCGATGAGTGTTCATTCATTGGAAAGCTTCGAGTAAAACTTAATATTTTGTTAAGGGGTTTTAGAAAATTTATAACGATCATGATCACATCATAAAGAGATCCTCAATTTTTCTTTGAACCAAATATTTCAAATAGACATCTTAAATTGTTCATTTCCCAGGTAGATGGAGGATACCAATGGTCACACTTAAAACCCATCAGCCTTACGAATACGCATATCCGCTTTTGTCAGAAAATCCCAATTATAGATATCAAAAATCCATATTTAATTCCGTGTTTTAAAAATCCATATTTCATAAACACAAGAATCTCATGATCGTTTGTTAATTTTAAAATCTTGAATCGTTACAGATTTTATCTTGTTTAAGCAAACATGGCATGGGTGTCGTATCTAATACATACATGATTAATCAATATTAAGCATGCATCTCAATTATATTTACGCATACATACCAATACATGCAATCATATACATGTATGTAATGTGCGTAAATTAAACGTGTTTGGTTATGGCCCCATCCTATATGATATTTCCAAGCTAATGGAAATATCAAGGTCAGTCTATGGTGGTTTTAAAAATACTATCTATTACATGTCTTCTTTCTTCATTGCTCCATCATCCCCTTTTGGATCGCCTCATTGCTTGCAAGTCTTCATTGATAATTACATTGAATAATAAAAATAAAACTATTCTAATGAAATTACAAGAAGAACTCGAGTTACATTCGAGATAATTAAATTACAATGAATAAACGACATGCAAGTTGTATTTAGAAACCAAAACCATAAATCAAAACCACTATCCTATGGGTCTTTAGGCCATAACCATCCACCATGCTATCATATAACACATATAATATATCTCATATTATATAATCATATCATATAATCATATATAACAAATTTCGAAATTTCAAAAAATTAAAAACAGATTTCTGAAGACAATAAATCTCTATTTCGAGGCCCTTAACGACGTCAAACACCTTACAGACCCGTCGGTGATAGCAAAGCTATCTGTTTTGTTCATTGGCCCGATTCCAGTCAGAAAACACATATCATTTGCGAAAATCAGATACGGCGGTCAGATTTCTCCAAATCTGACGGGGTTTCAGAAATCGTATCATATACAATTCCCATAACAAAAACAAGCATATATCATATATACATATACAGAGATACATACAATCATCATATGATTATACATTACATGAATATCATATATTCATAATATATACATACATATACTCAAAATTTTAGAAAATCAAATAATTTTCAGAAAATCATAAATCACCGTTTTGGAGGCTGTAACGACATCTAATGGCTTACAGACGCAGAGCTGACTATGTCAGTATTTCTCAGTGACCCGATTCCAGTCAGAAAACACATATCGTTTACGAAAATCGAACAACGGACACAGATTTCAGAAAATCAACGGCAGCCATTTCAGAATTCGTATCGAATACGATTCTCATAATAAGAACAAACATGTATCATATACATAAATCAACACACATAATCATCACATGATTATATATCATAAAATATCATATATTCATAATATATATAAACATATACATATTGTATCAATATAAAATCATGATAGATCGCATACATGCTTATATATCAAAAACTGTTAAGCACATAACCGAATTAAAACGTTTCGCAAGTAGCTCTGATACCATTGAAGGGTTTCGTGACACAAACACAGCAGAATAAACGCGAAAAATAAATCAAAATAGCGAAACCCTCCGCAGGATCCATGCGAAAACAAAAGATTTAATTCGGAGATAAAGAATAAATACCTTTAGAAGCTTTAACAGTTCATTAATGGAGGTCCAAAGCTTGTTTAATCATCACGTATCCCGCTCTCGCGATCTACGCTCTACGGTATCCACACGAACACTTTTCATGAAGGATTGATGTGTACTAGCACCCGAAAACTTCTTCTCTCTCTATCTTCCTCCTCTCTCAGAGCGGCTAGGGTTTTTGTAAAATTTCTATATTATTAAATCAGCCCATAAAGAGATTATATAGAGAGAGGAATAAGTTTTCTAATTATAATCCAATTATAATTAATACTAATCCAAAATTCTAAATTATTTAATTAAGTCTCACTTAATTAATTAATTATTAATTTTGGAATTAGTTTAAGTAATTCATTTATTCTATTTATATAATTAATTAAGTCATACTTAATTAATATCATAAATAAAATAAATTACTTATTTAATTTAAATTCATAATTTAAATTATTTCTCCTTCAAGTGTTCTTTGTGTGTGACCATGTAGGTTATTATTACATTGACAACAATTTTAATATCTAATTAAAATTGTAAACAATGAGCGGCATCTAGTAATACATCATTGCTACCCAAGTAATAATAATAAATCGGTGATTCGATTAAGCCTTTCGTGAATAATGTTCCATGTAATATAATCCCTTTAATCTTGATATTATAGATTAAACTCAAGGCATGCCTCATGTCATCCTCTTCATAATTTAATCTTTATTTTCTTGATTGATGAGTAGACTATTAAAATCAAATCAACATTTGAGCACGGCCATGCATTTCATAGTCTCACTCAAACAAGAGGCCAATAATATCACTCCTAAAATTAGGAGGATTAAATCCCATCTAGATCATTCATATTTCTCATACGATTCATAATATACCCAATGTCCACTTTTATCATCACCCGGTCAAAGGTAACTTTTAATGTAATCAAAGTATATTAATTCTCGTATAGAAATATAATGATTTCAGGTCTAAGGATCATTACACCATTATCACAGTGAGAATTACTTATGACACTTACTTAACATGTAGAATCTCACGGCGGGTCATTCCAGTGCCATGCATTGATACATGCACTTATGTTCTTGACTTTAGTATCCCCATACCTATGACCAATGAGATGTGGTCATCTGTCAAGAAACATACTAGTCTTTGTGCGTTATTATTGTCCTTAAATAATAATACTCGACTAGGGAATTTTAGGAATAAGATACTATTCATATAATCTCATTTTTAAGTCACATACTTAAAGATATATAATACGTATCAAAATTCCAAGGACATTTATTATGCTTTCAATTTATTACGCAGTAAATAAAACATAATAAATAAATAATAATCAATAAAACATAATCCTTAATAATAAATATTTTCCTTAAAATATAAAAAGTATTGTCTCTAGAGCACAATTACTAACAAATCAAAACAAGAATTTGGTTAACAGGTCAAAGTTCAAATGTTTTAACTGGGGATTGGCTGGTCATTTCTCCAATGAGTGCATAAATCCAAAGCAAGAGAAGAAGTCAAAATCATATGATGGCATTGACTTTAAAAAAAAGTATTTTGACCTTCTCAGAAAAAGAGAAAAGGCTTTTGTAACTAAGGAGAAGGACTGGGCTGCTGAAGATAGTAATTCTGAAGAATTTATCAATCTAGCTACTAACTTTTCTGAATTATCAAAAGATGAATGCAATAGTACTATAAATAAAATGTCTAATGAACTGTACAATTTGCATGTCACTTCTAAATATCTAAACAAAAAAAATCTCAAGTTAAAGAATATCATTGATGCCTTAACTAAGAGAAACACTTTTCTTGAAAATGAACTAATTTGTTTAGAAAGGTACAAGAAGGAAAGTAAATATGCTAGGAGTGAACTAGTAAACAGTTTGAGAAGAGAAGAATTGTTGAAAGAACAATTGGCTAGAGAAATTGAAACCATTAACAAATGGAATAGGTCTGCTAAAACTGCCAAACAAATTATCGATGTTCAGGGTTTAGATACTTTAGGAGAATCCCCTAAATCAATAGGCAAGCCATTGGTTAACACCTCAATGCTTAAAGATCAATCGACTGCTAATCCCTTATCGATTGATTATGATTATCAATCGATTGATGTTGAATCAACTGATAAGCATCCATCGATAGGTAAACTATAAATGGCTAACAAGAAGAACAAATTTAGCACCCCTATAAATTTTTTTAAGGAAAAAGATCCCATAAATCAAGTTGATACTAAGGTTGAAAAGATCAATATTGGTAGCTTATCTAAGAAACAGTTAAAAGTCAAATTAGAAAAGATAGAACCTATTGAGGTCATTCACGCTAAGTCTGAGAAAAAGAAAAAGAATAGGAATGGAAAGGTAGGTATAAACAAGCATAATATTATACTCCTGATATGTATGCACCTAGAAAGGTTTGTGCTATATGTGGCAGTGTAATTCATTTTTCTATGCATTACAAGAAAGAAAAAAATTCTACACCTGCAAATGATTTGAATACACATACCATGCCTGTAAATGCCTTGCTTGCCAATCCTATGTTCATGAGTGCAATATATTTTAAGTTAGTTGCTCCACATGCTCACATGTCATATGCATAATTTTCATACATGTATAATCCATTCTTTGCATATGCAAATATGAACATGCCTGGAATGCCATGGAACATGCCTAAAGTTGATAATGATATGCATGATAATTCTATCATGAGTTTCAAGGTATCTCAGTCCCAAAAGTCAACTCCCAAATTTAAAGTGGATTTAAACCCACCAAAACTAAAGGAACCAAAGTTGACAACTAAGTCCCAGACTGCAAATAATAAAAAAGGACTCAAGGCAACTTGGGCACAAAAAACAACTTGATTGTTTTTAATTGTGTGCAGGAAAATGGGAGGAAAAATCTATGGTATCTAGAAAGTGGATATCCTAGGCACATGACAGGAGATATGTCCCTACTCACAAAGTTTGTGAAAAAGGCTGACCCAGGAGTTACTTTTGGAGATAACAACAAAGGTGTTACTCTGAGATATGATTGAACATGTAGCACTAGTTGATGGATTAAAGCATAATTTACTGAGCATTAGTCAACTTTGTGATAATGGAAATGGTGTGTGGTTTTTAACTAGATCATGCATCACAGCCAGTAAAGTATCTGGTGAAATTCTCTTAATTAGAGGAAGGAAAGGAAATGTCTATGAGGCTGATTTTAATTATGTGAAGGCAAATTCAATGACATGTCTACTAAGTAAGGCCAACACAAATGAAAGTTAGATTTGGTACAAGAATCTAGCCCATCTAAATTTTAAAACATGAATCAATTGGTTAGAAAGAATTTGGTTAGATGTATTCTACAAATGGAATTCACCAATAATGGTTTTTGTGATGCTTGTCAAAAAGGAAGGCATCTTCAAGTCAAAGTCAGAATCATCAATTGACAATCCTTTGAAGTTATTGCACATGGATTTATTTGGTCCTGTCAACATTATGTCTATTTCTAAAAAGAAATATGCCTTAGTAATTGTGGATGACTTCACAAGATACACATGGGTACATTTCTTACATTCCAAGGATGAGGCAAGCAAATTTATTATCAATCATGTGAAGAATATTGATAATGGTACTGAATGGAATGTTAAGAAGATAAGGAGTGACAATTGTATTGAATTTAAGAATGCACCAATGACAGAATTCTATGAAGAAAAATGTATCACTCATCACTTCTCTACTCCTAGAACTCCCTAACAAAATGGAGTTGTAGAAAGGATGAAACTAGTACAGTAACAAGAAATAAGGCAATGTTAGTGGTAAAAGGTTACTCACGGGAAGAAGGCATAGATTTTGGTGAAACTTTTACACCTGTTGCATGAGTAGAAGCTATCAAAATTTTTCTAGCATATGATGCCCATTCCAATTTCAAGGTGTACCAGATGGATGTAAAGAGTTTTTTTCTCAATGGAGAATTAGAACAAGAAGTATATGTGGAAACCACCACCTAGTTTTGTTGATCCTGTTCATCCTAGATTTTTGTACTATCTTCTCAAAGCACTGTATGGTTTGAAACAAGCACCTAGAGCCTGGTATGACACACTTTCTAAATTCTTGATTGAGAATCACTTCACAAGAGGTATTGTTGATAAGACTCTCTTTCATAGAAATGTTAATGGTTCTATTATTCTTTTTCAAATCTATGTAGATGACATTATTTTTGGCTCAACTAATGAGAAACTTTGTCAAAATTTTGCTAAGTTGATGCAGAGTAAATATGAAATGAGCATTATAGGAGAACTTACCTATTTTCTTGGTTTGCAAGTCAAACAAGTTAAAGATGATATTTTCATAAATCAAACCAAATATATTTCTGACTTATTAAGGAAATTTAATTTAAATTAATGTTCTTCTACAAAAACTCTTATAGCACTACAACTAAACTTGAATTGAATAGTAAAGAAGCTAGAGTGGAAATTTCAAGTTATAGAGGCATGGTTAGCTCATTAATATATTTAACTGCAAGTAGGCTAGACATAATGTTTGTGTTAGGTCCAAAATCATCATAGAGGGGGGTTGAATATGATGTGGTAGATTTTTTATTTAATTGCTGATTAAGTGTTTGTGTTCTTGAGATATAAAAATGGTAGTAATTGAAACACAACGATTCGGGGAAATAAAGATATCTTATTAATTCCCTGAGGTGCTACACTTCTAATCAAATGATTAGCTTTAATAGGTTCAATCAATATTACAACAGAAATACAGTTGGGTGTGTTTAATGTAAGGCTTTAATGGAGTTCTCGTCTGTATGTCTTGAATGTTGAAGATGAATGAATTCCTTACTGTCTGTATTGATTTCACCCATATATATTCTGTAGACTTCTGGAAATTGATTTTCCAACAATGTGTAAGTCCTTCGTTGCGCCTGTAGAGTGTTGGTGGTGTGTAGGTGCCACAAGTAGGTTTGTTGCGCCCCAATATGTTTGTTGTGCCAATGAAGAGTTTTTTTGCACCAATACTCTTATGGCCTTGTATAGGCATCACAAATCGCTTAGAATATTAAACAGCTGTTTCCTTGCGCTTGCACTCTTATTGCTTTGTATAGGTGCCACCAAAATATACCCTTGGGAGTTTCAATGCACCCAAGTACTAGTTTGTTGTGCCTTACTCTTGTGGCCTTGGTGAGGCACCACAAAACACTTGGTGAATTTGCTAGATGATTTTCCTTGCGCCTAGCTTCATTTTCTTACGTCTGTACTCTACAGCCCTTGTGTAGGTGCCACCACATTCTCCCTTAAATTTTGTTGCGCCTTGGACGTGTTTAGTTGCGCCTTATACAAGGTTTTAAGAGAGTAGGAACCACCAAATGTATTAATACTTGCATTGGTCATATTCTTGAAATGCTTGAAGTATTTACCACTTGGTTTTCACTCTTCTGGCTTGATCAACTGAATTTCTGTTAGTCCCAAATATCGTAGAAGGGGGGTTGAATACGATATTGTCCAATTTATAAAATATTCGCGGAATGATTTGTTATGGACTAATTGACAGTTCGAACAGATATTAAATCAAACACAAGGTATGCACACAGTTAACACAAACACAGTTCGTTCGGGGAATATATCGTTTTATTAATATAAACCACGAAGGTGCTACACAACTCTAATCCGTAGATTAGCTTCAACTGATTCACTAGTACAGTTACAATATAACAACAACAATCAATACGAACAATAAATATGACACTAGCTCAAACGACGTTAATGGCTTCTCTGTGTCTCTCTTCTTTGCTCTGTATATTTTCGCTCTGTAACTGAATGAATTTGTGTGTTCGTGAATGAATCACAAAGGCTTGGCTTTGCTGCTTTATTGTGTAGGCTTTTTCAATCTACTACGTGGCCTTCTGAGAACCAAGTAAATAGATTGCTTCTCACTTCTTGAATTAACAACCGTCGAGACATTTGTTTTATAACCATCGGTGAGTCTGTTGATAACCGTCGAGTGAAATAAATCACTTAAAACAATTCTGCTCAAGGATATCAAAGATATGTGGCATGCTGTGGCTGGCTGTAGATTGAACAATCTTAAACCCTCAACTATCGAAGTGCCATAACTATCGAGTGACTTAACCGTCGATGGAATAAATAATCTGGATATTTATCTGAGTCCCTTAACTATCGAGATGCTGTAACCGTCAAGTGAAATGGACGAAACAGTCAAACCCAACTATCAGTTATAACTATCGACTCAAATGAATTATTAAAACCATAACCGTCGAGTGAAATGGAATTAATAATACATCCAAAATGGTAACCGTCGAGTGATTTGCTAACCGTCGGTAAATAAGACGAAATAGCCAAATAGGAGACCCAACCGTCGGTGAATAAGACAAAACAGTCAAACAGCTAAACGGTAGTTCACCTTAGCCATTTTTCCAACGATTCAAAGCTCTGTAATATTTTCTTTCACTGCAACCAAGTTAATAAATTTACCTTTACTACTTGAACTTGATTTTCTCTGAGCTTTAGCACACAACGATTATACAGCCAATTCTTTTCTAACGTAGATGCAGTTCTCAATTCCTTTTGTGCTGACGTTTAGTGCAACTGGTCTGGTTCACAAACGACTAACACGAACTTGATCTTCACATCTTCTTGACTATTTAATTGGCCCTGTTTCTCTAGCTGTTAAGAAGTGCTTCTGTAATTCACTGGAATCCCTTGACTTCTCTGTTGTAAAACCTCTGACATCTTCTGAACCTCTGAAACACTACATCTTTATTCTTCACTGAGGCTTGAACATGTTAATGAACTTCTTTCAGTGATCTTCAATGTCTTCAAAGCTTCCTCTAATAACTTGGTCTTTTGTATTCAACTTATAAACGATTCGCAGTCGATTCCGTGCTTCATTTTAATATAAGTTACCGACCATCTGTGTTGAGTTAGTTTCCTCGGTTACATGTTACGTTACGTTACATTATGCTTTACAATCTCCCCCTATTTGATTGTTAGAGTTCGACAAGCAAATCCCTTAAGAGGATAACTCAACTAACTTACAAGAAAAAGTAAACAGAAGACGGTAAACTAATATTAAACAAATTCTGGATTACATAACACATTTCCAGATTTCAAAAACAATTACAATGAAGAATGTATGTTCCTCTAGCCTGAACTGATATACATTATGTCATTCTCATTGTACAAGACTTGCAAGCTGGTCATTCACTAGATCCAGCGCTTCTTCTTCTAGCATATTACTTGGCTTGGGATCTGACAAAGCTTCCTGAAGTGTTTGCAAGACAGCTACTCTTCTGATCTGCTTAACTTGTTCGAATGTAAATTCAAGAACTTTCGTCTTTCCTTTAACACTCAACCTTTTTGGTACTGCTTTAACCCGATCAGTGTTGTAGTATGATTCTGCTCTCAACTTCTCCATGTAAAGCTTAGAGATCTCTGCCAATGCTGATTTGTCTTTATAGTTCGTCGAAGTCTTGATTTGATCAAGTATAAAACCCAGTTCCCTAGAAGTCATGTAAGACATCTTGTGGATATCAACTATTTTAGTTTTTCCTTTGTTGTTCTTATACCTGATTGCTGGAGGATCCTTTAACACCATTGTCTCTGTCTCCCTGATTATATCAAAATCTGGAAAGACAATTGGAAAATCTGGCTTTTTTGCATATTCGAACACCTTTCCTGGATGATTAAATCTGAATTCAGTCATTGCCTTGACTTTTTCAAAGTCCCAATTTCCTTCTTCTCTTGTATACACTGGCAATTTTGGTTGAGATCCATTTGAAGGATCTATTCTTCCGACCTTGGAAATATCTACAGATTGATTTGATAAGACATTAAGTCTATAAGCATAAATGCGCTATGCAGCTTTCCATTTTTCTTCTGTTCTAAGTCCTTCACTCCTAAGAAGCCCTTCAACATATTTCAGACGCTTCAGAGGATATAGGCTCAGTCTTTCATCACTCAAACACAGTGTCTGAACTAACTTGTCTTTGTAGAATATCACTGTATAAGGAGTTGTGTGAACTTCAGCTGCTGTTTTGCTCATCTGATCTTCAATCATATCAGTAAGAAGTTCATTCATATGAGATCTCTTGTCCGTCCTAATCTTCATGACATACAATTCTGTTAGAGACCTCAACTTGATGAAATTCGAAGAAATGGTCTTTGTGGTCGAATTATTGAACCGAATCTGAATCTTCCATCCATTGATGTTGGTCGTGTTGAATATCAACTTGATAGTTTGTCTTAGTGCATGAAAGAACTGGTTTATTGATGGATGACTCTTGTGAGCTTCTTGCAGTGCTTCCAGAACTTTTTGATCTTCATTTTGAATTATTCCTAATTCTGGTTTCTGCAAAAGACTCCTAGCCTGATCCCATGCACTTCCTTCTCTTGATAACATCAACGGCCTTTGTCTCCTTTCAATATAATGGTTATAGTGTTCTTTTCTGATTTTCTCTTGAGACATGCGTGCAACTTCATATGCCCTTATTTTGGATTGATTCGCATCTAGCAAACCAAATGTTTCCACGAAGTCCGTTTCAGTGAACTGATAAGCGGCATCATTTACAAATTCATCAAACACATCATCTTCCTGAGCTGTAGGAGCTGTATGAGAAAGTTCCCATATTTCTCCTTCTTCAAGTGTGAGCCTTACCTCCAGCGGTATATCTTGCTCCTCCTGAGATGTATAAATGTTTGCTTCTATTTCTTCCTCTACCAACTTGCCTTTGCCTTTGTCTTTACTCCTCATTTCTGCACCAGATTCTTTTTCTTGCTCTCGCACTATCATCTCCCCCTTAGTTGTGTTATCCTCCGAAACAGGGATTTGAGTAGTTTGAGATTTATACATTTCAAACAAATCTGTAACAAACTTCTTCATATCAGTCTTGAAATTCTGTAAATCCTGCAACATGTTGTATTGAACAGATTTTATTTCCATAACATTGCTGTGAAATTCAGATTTCATTTCTGTGACAGTAGTCTCCAGGTTATAAACCCTTTGACTTAGTGATTGTGTGTGCATTGTAAGGGTATTTATTTGGCTGGTAGGTGTCTCACTGACAGGTTCTGTAGGTGTTTGTCTCTCAATTCTCTCGCTTGGTCTTAGGGGTGTGGGTGAATTATGATCGCTCAAGCGTTCTGTTGGTGTTTCACTCACTCTCCTTGACTCCAGCAAGTCTTCTGTACCTGCAGTTAAAATCCTAAATGGCTCATCCGAAGAACTATTGCCAAGTAGTTGCTTCTCCTTTCCACTAATAGTGGTGGAGACCTCCTTATTAGGAGCCAGGAATGTTCCTCCTGGGGGGCTTATCACATTGGATCCTGTAATGTTTAGCAATGAAGGACCCATGACTCCCGCAATAGCCTGTGAAGGCATGACCTGTACAGGATCTACCTGCATAGGTTCTGCTACAGTAGTAGCTGTTGGGTTTCGAGGCATAAAACGCAGCGGATAAACGTAAATATAACGAAAAATTTCGGAACCCTAACGCAGGATCATGTATAAGATTGGACGGATTATGGTGATAATCGAATCATACCTATTACGATCTTGAATGTCACGAACTCAACGGAGATCCTTGCTATCACGACTTGTGTCTTCTTCTCGAAAACACCTCTATGGTATCCACACGAGCACCTTCAAGAGCGTCTCACGATCTTGATTACGGAGTGGATGTACTAGCAAACCTTTGATAATTCGAATTGTCTTCCTGCCTATTTGCTGCCTCTTCTAGGGTTTTTCTATCAAAACGTGTTCTGCCTCTTAACCCTACATTATCTATTTATAATGTTTGGTTAACAGGCCCATAGCAGCAAAACCTAACCCATGTAGGTCTAGGAAAATAATAAAACGAATTTTATTATTTAATTAATAACTAAGTCATACTTAATTATTATGGGCAGAAATACAATTCTAATTTGAATTTATATTATCTTAATTAATTAAGTCTCACTTAATTAATATAATAAAAATTCAAATAATTATCAATTAATTTAAATCTATAATTTAAATTAACTATTCCTCTAAGTGCTCTTTGCGTGTGACCCTATAGGCTATTATTTAATTGGCAATAATTTTATTCTCCAATAAAATTATAAACAATGAGCGGCATCTAGTAATACATCATTGCTACCCAATTAAACAATAATTAAATCGTGATTCGATAAAACCTTTCGTGATTAATGTTTCCGTGTAATATAATCCTTTTAACCATATATATTATAGATTAAACTCGAGGCATGTATTTAGTCATCCTCTTCAACATTTAATCCGGGTTTACTTGATCCATGAGTAGACTATGAAAACAAATCATTATTTGAGCACGGCCATGCATTTTATAGTCTCACTCAATCAAGAGGCCAATAATATCTCTCCTAATTATAGGAGGGTTAAATCCTTTATCTATCATTCATATTTCTCATACGACTCATGATATACCCGATGTCCACTTTTATCATTACCCGGTCAAAGGTAACTTTTAATGTAGTCAAAGTATATTAATCCTCGTATAAAAATATAATGATCTCAAGTCAGAGGATCATTACACCATTATCACTGTGAGTCTTTCTTATGACTTTATTAAACATGAAGAATCTCACTGTGGGTCTGTCCAGTACCATGTACTCCTGCATGTACCTATGTGTTGACTTTAGTATCCCCATACTTATAACCAATGAGATGTGGTTATCTGTCAAACAACATACTAGTCTATTTATGTATTATTATTGTCCTATAATAATAATACTCGACTAGGGACATTTAAGAATATGATATATTATATAATCTCAAGTTCAAGTCATGTACTAAACTATACAATGTGTATCATGATTCTAAGGACATTTATTATGCTAACAAATATATCGCAGTAATTAAAGTCATAGTAAATATGTTTATTGAATAATCAATTGACATAAAGGTTTATCAAAATAAACATTGTATTGCCTCTAGGGCACCTACACCAACAGTAGCAACATCCGTCAATTCCTCCTGTGTGTGTGCTCCTTTCAGTGCAACATATAACTTAGTTGGAGGCTCAATTATTGACACTCTTTCAGATGCCCTTGCCGACGGGCGAATTTCAATAGGTTCACCCTGTTGAGAGGATGTCCTGTTGAGAGGGCATAGATGGGCTAACAGATACCTCAGGTTCTTCTAATCTCCTTCTAGTCAGAGGTAGAGCTGTTGGGGTTCCCTCACCTTCCTTATGTGGTGCTTCTAAGGCACTATCTCCCTCACTCACAAATTTTCTTTTTAGGGGTTGGAGAGAAAATAAAGGTAAGGTGTTTATAGTGTTTGGTTCTGAGGTAGTGGTTATAATCTGTTGGGTTTCAGATTCATTGCCTTGTCCTACAGCCACAGAGGGCTCAGCTGATAGGTTCATGACACTTTCTCCAAAAAGATCTTGCAAATTAGAATAAGCTGAAGAGTCAGAGACATGAAGACTACCTTGAGTACTACCTGTAGGAGTCCAAGGATGATATGATTTCTGACTGTCAGCATGACCTATAGAATCTCCTCCAGATATACTTTGAAATCCATCTCCTGAAATTTGTAATTCCTCTGTCACCTGAACCACTTCCTCTTCTTGAGCTAAATCCTCTACAGGAGTAGCTACTGGAACTGATTCTGGCACTGGTTCAGTGACCTGATCATCTTCTTGAGGCCCTTGAGGCTCGTCTCTTTCCATGTCCACTACACAACCCTGCATGTATTCAGTCATTTGAGCAGGTGCTTCGTTGATGTAGTTTCTGTTATTGTTCAGAGTGTTGGCTATCCTATTTTTCTGTTTCATACACAAAGAGGTAACACTACTAGAATATAGTAGTTTTTCCTCGTTAGTCGTTAGATCATTAAGGATAAGCTGTAGGAACCGTGGAAAGTAACACTCAACATTAGTGATTTGAAGGTTTCTGTACTCCACCGATCCCATAACATACAACATCTGATTCAATAATAACCTACCAAAATTTATCCTACAATTATTAGCAACACTGAAGCCTAAAGTTCGATAAAAACTTGAAATACTGTGTGTGTTGAACTTTTTGTAAGAGAAACATTGCATAAGAGTGTGGAAAAAGAAATTTCATTCCTTAGGTAAATGATGTTTACACCTTTCACCTGAGTCGTGGAGATTAGGATTAACGTAGTTGATAGTCGTGAAGAACTGAGTTAATTGTTCGGAATTGGGATAAGGGACTAGATTATTCTCAGGGAATCTTAAGATACGATTCAAATCTAGCTCCGTCACCCGGATTTCCCGATTAGCAATACTAAATGTAAAAGCCAGTTCATCAACAGCTGAAGAGTTATATGCAGAACAGTAACAGTCTCGTAGCATATTATGATTTAATATCACGTCTGTTACTAAGGCATACCTCACTCGAGAATATTCGAGTAACACTCGTGCCCAGGCCCGATAATTAGCAGGAAGGGACTGAATGTCAAACTCGGCAACTAAATTCGTTTTGGTAATAGTAAAAATTCCAACCATTTTTAACTAGTAAAAATTATCAAAACTTTTAACTTTAAACAATTAATTACGAATTTAATTAGACTCGATAACGAACCGAAAACACTAAAATTAAAACTTCTCCAAAAATCGTGAAAAAAATATATGATAAACTAGGAGAGATTTGAACGGTGAAACTATTTTTTTGTGAGTTTTAGACCTCAAACAAACCCTAGAAAAAATCCCAAAGTTTGAAATACCCGAAACAAAACTGAAACCAAACGATACAAGGCTGGTATCAAATAATTCGGGATGACTGGATCTACAATTCTATGGGTTTAGATTTTCAAAACTAGTACTAGAATGGTAGAAAAAGAGGAAAGAAAAATCAATTTTTGGTCGATAGTTAGCTAACTGGCGAGGAAGAAAGAAAGACTATATATATATATATTAGCTGGCGAGATGGTCTAGAAACATATATATATGTTTAGTTAACCTGCCACTAGCCAACGATACTTTAGTATAATATATATATATATATACTCTGCTGCCCTGTTAGTCCACTGCCACTTCGATGGTTACATTTTATATATTTTTTTTGTTTTTTTTGTTTTTGTTTTTGTTTGTTTGTTTTTTTTAAGCAACTCGATGGTTAGCAAAAATAATAAAATAAAAGTAACTATCGAGATGTACACTAATATATAATACGTAACTATCGAAAGATTAATTAATGAAATTATTCACTTCGATGGTTAGCTAAAAAATTAACTATCGAAGCAGATAAAATAATTAACCAGATAGATATAGTAACTATCGAGATGGATAGTTATTTATTTATTTATTTATTATATATTAACCAAAAGACTACTTCGACTGTTATAATATAATATATTTTTTTATAACTATCGAGTACTGTTTAAAACCACTTCGATGGTTACGAAAAAATATATCTAATTGTAACTGTCGAGAGTTTGCTAATTAAAAATAATAATAAAAAGTATTTAAATACACTTACCAAATAATTTCAAATATTCATAAAATTAATTAAATAGAGATTTCTTAAATTAAAGAATTAATATTCCTACAATAGAAATATTAGAAGCTTAATTTGGAAATAACTATCGAATTAATAATAATTCAATTTGAAATCCACAAACAGACAATATTAATAATTATTATAATAATACTAATAAACACAGGTGGTTGCTGTGACGCCCCCCAAATCCCCTACAGGAATCCAGGTCGTCACATTCTCTTGCGGAATATTTAATCTCCTGCTCACAATATAATATACAACAATATTCATAATAAACTCCCCCAAACTACTCCACGGGTTATAGTCTTAGAACGCATACTTACTGATTCAAAAGTTATTACATCACATTCTCATCTCTCATAATCTCTGAAATAATATTACAACTTCAATTGTCAAGATGATGAAAACATCATAAACTTTCTACCAACTCGCACCCTCGTTAGACACTATAAAGCTAACGTGCTGAATCAGTTGCTTTCCATTTCCCTTTGTCACGGTCCGCCGTACTCGTACCAGCTTTGTTTGCCGCTGTTTTATAATATTTAAATAGAAAGAATGAGCCAAAAATGCCCAGCAAGTCTATATATGCCACAACAACTCAACGCAAATATATAACTTTTACCACTCTAAAATAACCCCTCCACATATACAATTATACCCTTTTTGAAAAGAAATTATCTCAAAAACCCTCATGAATCTTTAAATACTACTAATATGAATTGAATAAATATATCTCAATAACTTCTCAAATTGATACCCTAGTTAACCGAATCACGGAGGCCTCCGTGAACGATTAAGGTATCAGAGAATAACTTCTCAAATTAATACCCTAGTTAACCGAACCACAAAGGCATCAGTTAACAATTAAGGTATTAAGGATTGGACTTCTTCGAAAACGCCACCTCAAGTAATGGATTGATCAGTCCATTGTCACTACTCGTTTACTATCGATAGAAGGATGAGCCGACGTCTCGAACACACCCTTAACCCATAATGGGGTTACTCCTCAAGTTGGGCCGGTGCGTTACTCCGGTCACTTTTATCATCTCTAGTCCAGAATATAAGGTGTCGGAATCTTCGATCACCTTCACAATACAGCTCTTAGGCGTCACGGTAAAATAACACGTGCACCTTTATTTACTTCTCAATAAAATATTACTCCAATATCATTCAGAAACAATGAATGATAAACACCTCCAATAATTTAATTTTCCCCTTGAATGAGTAGAGGAAATATTTATATGAACAACTGTTCTGATCATGGGTTCAGAATAAGTTAACCCATATCAGTATTCTCCACTTACTCTCTATATATAACTCCACTCTTAAATATCAATAAGATATAGTATGAAGATATTATTTAATACACCTCGTTTTATAAAATCTGGATAACAAGCTCAATCAATAATATATAGGCATTTCAAATATGTATGAATAAGATCTGGTATAAACAACTAGATAGAATACTTGCAATGTATATCTTTAAAAATAGAAACCATGCTAAAACATGGTCATAATACCCTGAACAAGAAAGTATAGGAAAGCATGCATACGTAGCAATACATATATTTTTAATATGTAAAAACGTAGGGATATAAAACTTGCCTTGGTTATGCAAAATGAAAACCCTGCTCCTTGCACTTCTCGGATATGCTATAATCATATAAGAACTCGTTTTAGTAACCATACGCAGGTATTAAGTCAACTTAAGTTTTATTTCTATTTTTCTTTAACCCTTATTTTCCGGCATTCACCTCCTCGGGTCTATCTTAACCCTTCGTAAACCATCTCGTCAATGACTTTTAACCTAATCCTTTACTCCAATCTATAGTCATGTTATTCCTCAACATCTTTCGTGTTTTAACCGACTCGAAATTATCCTTTTATCCTAGCCAAAATGGCTCGTCAAAATCGTGCCTCTAGAGTTGACTCTTCTGCAAATTACTATTACGCGACTCCCACTCTAACATTTTTAATAAATCCAAAAATTCTTAATTAAATATGAATCCACCTCAAGGAACTTCTTGAGTATTTGTAATATTTATCAAAAATATTTTGATTTGGAACCCTTGAGTTTAACTTGGTGAAATGTATTTTACAAATCGAGTCAACTACGGGGTTTTATTATTTTCACCGCTTTCACTAAATCGCTCATAACTCATTAACCGTTAACTCAAATGACACACCGATTTCGCGTGCACGATCTAGATAATGTCTAGAATATAATCCATCAAAAGTTTGCCCCTGGACAGAGGACTCATTTTCACGAATTTACAGAACAGGGCAGTAGCTCCTCTAGTGAATAGTGCATCGCACAACTTTGGTTCCAACATTTTTATAAAATCGAAAAATTAACATCTGCCCTTGAAATTTTGGAGAGGTCTTACTAACTGACCAAATTACTTAATCTCAAAATTTCATGATTTTTCGTGACTGTCAAGGGGTCTGTTTATATATACAAAGGGAGTCATTCGAAACAGTTTGGTCCTTTTAGACACCTCCACTAAAACTAACTTTTCTCCTAAACCGTAAATCGGAATAACGTGATTCAAGTGTCAAAACGATGTATGAGTCAAGTACTAACCAACTATGGTCAGAGGTGTTAGGGGTCAGGAGCTTGACAATTCGGATTTCACAGTTTAAAGGAGTGTTCACGAAAAATGGGCATTACGACGGCTATAAACTTAACGTTTTCCGGATTCAACCAATTGAAATCCATTCTCAACCAACACTCCACCTTACTCATATCATCATAACCATATCATTAAGCTACTGATTTCACAACTTTAGATTAACATCATTTCATAACCTCAACCCACAACACTACATCTTACTAACAAAACAACTACTTAGTCATGCTAAGTCATACATCTATCTACTAACATTTTTACTCCATGCAACTCACACAAACGTAAGGGTTAGTGGTGTTCATACCTTCTTAGAGCTCAAACAACACCTATCTAGAGCTTAGAGTCCTTGGGAGAGCTTGATCTAGCCTTGATCATAAGTAAACATCAAGAACAAAACTTAGTAATTTTCGGAGTTACTATTCAGCCTCAACTTCTACAATTTATTTACCCAATCAAAACACCTCCAAAAATTATGAAATTAAATACGTACCTTCTACCTATAGTGAAGAAGATATGGTTAAAGTTTGGTGATTTTTGGATGAGTAGAACCGAAGTTATAAAATTTTCTTTGCAGCTTGCTCAAGCTAGGCAGAAACTGGAAGAAATGGAAGAGAGCTTTTGCTTCCTTTGCTTTACTTGCTTTCTAGCTTTTTGAAAAGGTGTTGGCTGATTTTGTGGTGACTTGTGATGTAAAGTATGGCATGGTTACTAATGTCAAAGAAGTATGGTTGCTTGTGTCCTTGTTCCACCATTTAAGGAACCATGTTTCCTTAACTTGACTAGTTGCTTGATCACTTGGTTTGGTTTATTTCTAACCAATTCGGTTGCATGGTTATTGCATGGGACTTGTCTTTAGTCACTTCTTATCCAACACTTAATCATTAATCCTCCACGTAAGTTCAATTAGTCCGTAGCGTTTCGACGTAGAATTTCTGTAACGTAAATCCTTAATATTCCAAATACTCTAATTCGATTATAACCATGAACTTTCTAAAATATAATCCACTTGATCACAACTTAATTCTCTTATTCCTTGATATCTCATAAATTATGAAACAATTAGTAAAAGCAGAAATCTTCGGATTCTGACTGCTTTTACATTCACTCATTTTCTTCATACAACAATCTCACATCTTCGGTTTTCCCATATTCCACCACTTACCTAGTGTGGGCTAAAAAGTTTTTCATAATCTGTAGAATCACTATTCATCAGGGTCGTTTATAAATAATAATACAAAAAAAAATTCGTCCAAAAATCCGGGTTATTACAGTCTACCCTCCTTACAAGGATTCCGTCCTCGGAATCTATGTAAGAGACGACTCGGCATTCTATTCCTTTTCATCCTTATCATTATGTCTCTATATTCTTCTTAACACTTCTTAACATACCTCTATTTTCATATCAGCTTAACAATTATATTAGTATTTATAACGTTTAAGTGTAAGTGTACCTTCCATCTCATCCATTTCTCTTACACCATCGGCCACCGTCATGTTAAAATTCCTAGCAGTTGATTGATTGTTATTAGCCCCACGGCTTTGTTGTGATATTGCCGGTCCCAATGTTGACGCCTTACAATCTCTGGAGATGTGAACCTCCTTTCCACATTTGTAGTAGACTACTCCCTTCCTAGGACAATTCATCCGTTGATGCCCCTCTTGACCACAGTTATAACACCTTCCTTCGGATTTTACACATAGTCTTGGATGCTTCTTTCCACACACCTCACAGTCTGGCAGTGGCGGTCTCGGCTGCCGAAGCTGGCTCTCATTTCCTTGTTGTCCTACTCGGACACTATTCGTACTTTCTACTTGGTTAAATCCTCCACCTTTTCCAGTATGAAACCCTGGCCTCCTACCATATTGGTTCTGAAATGTTCCATACGACTGATTTCCTCCCCAACTCTCCGCTTTTCTTTTCTTTCCTTCATTTTCCCTTGGAATAAAATTACTTCCCTCTTCTATTATCTCAGCCTTATTCACCACCTTAATATACTCAGTAAGCTCAAAAGCAGCCACCCTAGTTTGTATCCATGGTCTCAATCCATATTGAAATCTCCTCGCCTTTTTCTTATCAGTATCCACGAAATGTGGCACGAACCTAGATAGCACTATAAACTCTTTCTCATATTCAGCAATTGTCTTATTATTCTGCTTTAGTTCTAAGAACCTCATCTCCATTCTACTCTCCATATGCTCAGGAAAATACTTCTCTAAAAATAACTCAGTGAACCTCTCCCAGGTTACTATCCCTGCGGGCTCCATTAATTCCTTAGACTCCCACCAATAGTTCGCCTCTTCCTTCAGCAAATAGGTGGCCAAGATCGTCTTCTGCCCTTCTTCTACTCCTATAATCTTAAAGGATTTCTCCATTTCTTTCAACCATGACCTAGCCTCGAATGGTTCACCAAACCCTTTAAATTCAGGTGGTTGTATTGACTTAAAAGCCTTAAAAGCTGCCGCAGTCTGGTTTACTAAATTGGGCATGGGACCCTGTTGGCCACGGTCTAGGGTTTGTCGTAACAAATCTACTAGTTGGTTCAAACTTTGATTATTCTGGTTGTCATTCTGGTTATCTCCTCGGTTGTTATCCCCTCCTCCCCCCGTAGGAGCCTCACCTTCCCTGGGGTTAGCTCTGGTTTTCTTTGGTGGCATTTTCTTAAATCCAAATAAAAGAATTTTTTCATTAAAAATGTTCAGTTCAATAAAACTACATACCCATAAGATAGTCATTTGTAAAAACAAAACAGTATATATAGGTACATATACATAAATATATGTATATATATATATATATATGCATCTATATGTATACATGTATTTATATATATATACGTATACCTATATACTTACTATTTTTAAAAATTTTAACCCGATAAATCATGGATACACTTTTTTTTTCAATCGATTCTTCCATTGGTGCCTACCCTAACTACTCTTTGGGGTTCTACTATATTTTCTATCTCAGTTTCTTTGATTCTAACTCCCCCTTTAATCATCTTGAGGTGTCCATCAAACGGTCTATGTCCTTATTGACTTATAAAAATCTTGAAAGAACTCCACAACAATATCATCTACCACTAAGAGTCTTATTAGACTCACTCTTGGTACCACCTCCAGTAGTCCAATCGCGAACTCTACATGAACTCCTACATTACTCTTTTGTATATAGTCATATCTTCTCCTACTCTCGTTCTAAGGTTTATAACCTACCGCTCTGATACCATTTCTGTGACGCCCCCCAAATCCCCTACAGGAATCCAGGTCGTCACATTCTCTTGCGGAATATTTAATCTCCTGCTCACAATATAATATACAACAATATTCATAATAAACTCCCCCAAACTACTCCACGGGTTATAGTCTTAGAACGCATACTTACTGATTCAAAAGTTATTACATCACATTCTCATCTCTCATAATCTCTGAAATAATATTACAACTTCAATTGTCAAGATGATGAAAACATCATAAACTTTCTACCAACTCGCACCCTCGTTAGACACTATAAAGCTAACATGCTGAATCAGTTGCTTTCCCTTTCCCTTTGTCACGGTCCGCCGTACTCGTACCAGCTTTGTTTGCCGCTGTTTTATAATATTTAAATAGCAAGAATGAGCCAAAAATGCCCAGCAAGTCTATATATGCCACAACAACTCAACGCAAATATATAACTTTTACCACTCTAAAATAACCCCTCCACATATACAATTATACCCTTTTTGAAAAGAAATTATCTCAAAAACCCTCATGAATCTTTAAATACTACTAATATGAATTGAATAAATATATCTCAATAACTTCTCAAATTGATACCCTAGTTAACCGAATCACGGAGGCCTCCGTGAACGATTAAGGTATCAGAGAATAACTTCTCAAATTAATACCCTAGTTAACCGAACCACAAAGGCATCAGTTAACAATTAAGGTATTAAGGATTGGACTTCTTCGAAAACGCCACCTCAAGTAATGGATTGATCAGTCCATTGTCACTACTCGTTTACTATCGATAGAAGGATGAGCCGACGTCTCGAACACACCCTTAACCCATAATGGGGTTACTCCTCAAGTTGGGCCGGTGCGTTACTCCGGTCACTTTTATCATCTCTAGTCCAGAATATAAGGTGTCGGAATCTTCGATCACCTTCACAATACAGCTCTTAGGCGTCACGGTAAAATAACACGTGCACCTTTATTTACTTCTCAATAAAATATTACTCCAATATCATTCAGAAACAATGAATGATAAACACCTCCAATAATTTAATTTTCCCCTTGAATGAGTAGATGAAATATTTATATGAACAACTGTTCTGATCATGGGTTCAGAATAAGTTAACCCATATCAGTATTCTCCACTTACTCTCTATATATAACTCCACTCTTAAATATCAATAAGATATAGTATGAAGATATTATTTAATACACCTCGTTTTATAAAATCTGGATAACAAGCTCAATCAATAATATATAGGCATTTCAAATATGTATGAATAAGATCTGGTATAAACAACTAGATAGAATACTTGCAATGTATATCTTTAAAAATAGAAACCATGCTAAAACATGGTCATAATACTCTGAACAAGAAAGTATAGGAAAGCATGCATACGTAGCAATACATATATTTTTAATATGTAAAAACGTAGGGATATAAAACTTGCCTTGGTTATGCAAAATGAAAACCCTGCTCCTTGCACTTCTCGGATATGCTATAATCATATAAGAACTCGTTTTAGTAACCATACGCAGGTATTAAGTCAACTTAAGTTTTATTTCTATTTTTCTTTAATCCTTATTTTCCGGCATTCACCTCCTCGGGTCTATCTTAACCCTTCGTAAACCATCTCGTCAATGACTTTTAACCTAATCCTTTACTCCAATCTATAGTCATGTTATTCCTCAACATCTTTCGTGTTTTAACCGACTCGAAATTATCCTTTTATCCTAGCCAAAATGGCTCGTCAAAATCGTGCCTCTAGAGTTGACTCTTCTGCAAATTACTATTACGCGACTCCCACTCTAACATTTTTAATAAATCCAAAAATTCTTAATTAAATATGAATCCACTCAAGGAACTTCTTGAGTATTTGTAATATTTATCAAAAATATTTTGATTTGGAACCCTTGAGTTTAACTTGGTGAAATGTATTTTACAAATCGAGTCAACTACGGGGTTTTATTATTTTCACCGCTTTCACTAAATCGCTCATAACTCATTAACCGTTAACTCAAATGACACACCGATTTCGCGTGCACGATCTAGATAATGTCTAGAATATAATCCATCAAAAGTTTGCCCCTGGACAGAGGACTCATTTTCACGAATTTACAGAACAGGGCAGTAGCTCCTCTAGTGAATAGTGCATCGCACAACTTTGGTTCCAACATTTTTATAAAATCGAAAAATTAACATCTGCCCTTGAAATTTTGGAGAGGTCTTACTAACTGACCAAATTACTTAATCTCAAAATTTCATGATTTTTCGTGACTGTCAAGGGGTCTGTTTATATATACAAAGGGAGTCATTCGAAACAGTTTGGTCCTTTTAGACACCTCCACTAAAACTAACTTTTCTCCTAAACCGTAAATCGGAATAACGTGATTCAAGTGTCAAAACGATGTATGAGTCAAGTACTAACCAACTATGGTCAGAGGTGTTAGGGGTCAGGAGCTTGACAATTCGGATTTCACAGTTTAAAGGAGTGTTCACGAAAAATGGGCATTACGACGGCTATAAACTTAACGTTTTCCGGATTCAACCAATTGAAATCCATTCTCAACCAACACTCCACCTTACTCATATCATCATAACCATATCATTAAGCTACTGATTTCACAACTTTAGATTAACATCATTTCATAACCTCAACCCACAACACTACATCTTACTAACAAAACAACTACTTAGTCATGCTAAGTAATACATCTATCTACTAACATTTTTACTCCATGCAACTCACACAAACGTAAGGGTTAGTGGTGTTCATACCTTCTTAGAGCTCAAACAACACCTATCTAGAGCTTAGAGTCCTTGGGAGAGCTTGATCTAGCCTTGATCATAAGTAAACATCAAGAACAAAACTTAGTAATTTTCGGAGTTACTATTCAGCCTCAACTTCTACAATTTATTTACCCAATCAAAACACCTCCAAAAATTATGAAATTAAATACGTACCTTCTACCTATAGTGAAGAAGATATGGTTAAAGTTTGGTGATTTTTGGATGAGTAGAACCGAAGTTATAAAATTTTCTTTGCAGCTTGCTCAAGCTGGGCAGAAACTGGAAGAAATGGAAGAGAGCTTTTGCTTCCTTTGCTTTACTTGCTTTCTAGCTTTTTGAAAAGGTGTTGGCTGATTTTGTGGTGACTTGTGATGTAAAGTATGGCATGGTTACTAATGTCAAAGAAGTATGGTTGCTTGTGTCCTTGTTCCACCATTTAAGGAACCATGTTTCCTTAACTTGACTAGTTGCTTGATCACTTGGTTTGGTTTATTTCTAACCAATTCGGTTGCATGGTTATTGCATGGGACTTGTCTTTAGTCACTTCTTATCCAACACTTAATCATTAATCCTCCACGTAAGTTCAATTAGTCCGTAGCGTTTCGACGTAGAATTTCTGTAACGTAAATCCTTAATATTCCAAATACTCTAATTCGATTATAACCATGAACTTTCTAAAATATAATCCACTTGATCACAACTTAATTCTCTTATTCCTTGATATCTCATAAATTATGAAACAATTAGTAAAAGCAGAAATCTTCGGATTCTGACTGCTTTTACATTCACTCATTTTCTTCATACAACAATCTCACATCTTCGGTTTTCCCATATTCCACCACTTACCTAGTGTGGGCTAAAAAGTTTTTCATAATCTGTAGAATCACTATTCATCAGGGTCGTTTATAAATAATAATACAAAAAAAAAATTCATCCAAAAATCCGGGTTATTACAGTTGCTTTAAAATCTTTGGAACCAAAAAAAATTTTGTTCCATACTCTGTTACTTTTAAAATTTCCAAAAATTTTAAACCAACCCAATCACAATCCAAACGATCATACAAGCATAATATGAATAAACATACAGTCAGTTATGCAAAATAGGATCATGAAATGTAATTGCTGCACATGCTTTCAGTGAGAACAGTACATTAAATAAACAAGTCAGTATAAACAATTTCTCACTAAAGATCACAACCTGTCTGATATAGAATCTCTCAGCCAGATCTCATAACATTCAAATCCACCAATTAATTCTAAACCACAGACTGTTATGCTTCTTGTTAACTACAAACACTTATGTAGCAGTTAACTACTTATGCTACATCGAATAATTACCACAAAGCATAACTACTGGTATATTTATGATAATTAATATTGATATTCATAAGCCCGAGATTATAAGTTAGATTGGAGGTCACAAGTCCTTTGGATATAAAAATTCAATAACTTGTGAATCCATACAACTCCTCGCAAACAAAAATTAATGTAAATTTAACATCCCTAATTCACTAACCAACCTAGAGAAAGTGGATTCGTCTAGTGGTTTCGTGAAGATGTCTGCAAGTTGTTGTTCTGTGGGTACAAAATGCAACTCCACAATTCCATTCATGACATGCTCTCGTATAAAGTGATACCTGATATCAATGTGCTTGGTTCGTGAGTGCTGAACCGGATTGTTGGTTATAGCTATGGCGCTTGTGTTGTCGCAGAATATTGGAATCTTGTTCAACATAAAGCCATAGTCTTGGAGTTGGTTTCTCATCCATAGGATCTGAGCACAACAGCTACCTGCTGCGATGTATTCTGCCTCTGCTGTTGAGGTAGACACTGAGTGCTGCTTCTTGCTATACCATGAGACCAATCTTCTTCCCAAGAATTGACAGCTTCCAGAAGTACTCTTCCTGTCAATCTTACAACCTGCAAAATCCGAGTCTGTATAGCCGATTAGGTCAAAACCGGTACCTTTAGGATACCAAATTCCCAAATTTAGAGTACCCTTCAGGTATCTAAAAATTCTTTTGACAGCTATAAGGTGAGACTCTTTTGGGTTAGCTTGGAACCGTGCACATATGCAAGTGGAAAACATAATATCTGGCCTACTTGCAGTTAAGTAAAGTAGAGATCCAATCATACCTCTGTAGCTTGTGATGTCGACAGATTTACCTGATTTGTCCTCATCAAGCTTTGTGGCAGTTGGCATTGGAGTCTTGGCGGGGGCTGAATCTTCAAGTCCATACTTCTTTAGAAGATCTCTGATGTACTTTGCCTGGCAAATGAAGATCCCATCTTTCTTCTGACTCACTTGTAGTCCAAGGAAGAAAGTAAGCTCGCCCATCATACTCATCTCGTACCTACTCTGCATTAACTTAGCAAATCTCTTGCATAGCTCATCATTAATAGAACCGAATATAATATCATCAACATACACTTGAACTAATATCAAATTATTTTTGTGCATTTTATGAAAGAGAGTCTTATCTATAACACCTCTGATAAAACCATTTTCAATTAAAAATTCAGATAGTGTTTCATACCATGTTCGAGGCGCCTGCTTGAGTCCATAAAGAGCTTTAAAAAGGAAGTACACAAAGTCCATATGATCTTTCCGAAGGTTGCTCTACATATACTTCTTCTTCCAGCTCCCCATTCAGGAATGCACTCTTCACATCCATTTGATAAACTTTAAAGTCTGAATGTGTTGCGAATGCCAAAAACATCCTGATGGCTTCAAGTCTTGCTACTGGTGCATAGGTCTCGTCATAATCTATTCCTTCTTCTTGAGAATACCCCTTAGCAACCAGTCTGGCCTTGTTCCTCGTAACAATGCCATCTTCATCCAATTTATTCCTGAATACCCATTTTGTGCCAATAACAGATTTGTCTTTAGGTCTGGGTATCAGTTTCCAAACTTTCTGCCTATCAAATTGATTGAGTTCATCTTGCATCGCAATCACCCAATCTGGATCTTCTAGAGCATCTTCAACCTTTTTAGGTTCTTCCTCTGATAGAAAACCAGAGTACAGACATTCATTCTCCGTTGCTCTTCTAGTCCTCACACCACTCTCTGGGTCACCAATGATTAATTCAAAGGGATGATCTCTGTTCCATACCCTCTGTCTAGGCAGATTAGCCCTTGATGATTGTCCTTCTTCGTAGTTGTGTTGAGAGCGACTAGCTGATCCTTCTTCACCTCCCCCTGAGTTGCTGCCTTCATTATTTGATGATCCACCAGTTGAGCTAGCAGGTTCAGTAACAGACTGATTTTGAAATACAGACTGTGACTGTGACTGTGTGGTATTACCAACACTTCCACTACTTTGCTCTGGATTATCAATCTCCGTGTGTTCATGATTACCAGATGCAGCACCAGGTACGTCTTCATCTCCTAAGTAGTATTCTGATAGATTTTCAATTTCCAGAGATTCAGAATTTTTATCCTTTTGAAGACTTGGGAGTTTGGTGTCGTCAAACGTTACATTAAGGCTTTCAATGACCTTATGAGTTTCAATCACATATACCCTGTACGTCTTAGACTCCAGTGAGTAACCAAGGAAAATCCCTTCATCTGCTTTAGCATCAAACTTGCCCAGATGTTCATCTTTCAATACATAGCATTTTTCACCAAACACATGAAAGTACTTCAGTGATGGCTTTCTGTTGGTCATAATCTCATAGGATGTCTTTTCTAGATCTTTATTAATCAGGGTTCTGTTCTGAGTGTAACAAGCTGTGTTGACTGCTTCTGCCCAAAAATATGTAGGTAGCTTTGACTAGCTTAGCATTGTCCTTGCTGCTTCAATCAAAGTCCTATTTTTCCTTTCTACCACTCCATTCTGCTGTGGAGTTCTTGGGGCTGAGTATTGTCTTGAAATTCCTTGCTCCGTGCAGAATTCATTTAGAACTGCATTTCTGAATTCAGTTCCATTATCTGATCTGATCCTCCGCACAGGCAATCCAGCTTCCACCTCAATCTTTTTAATGTGATCGATTACCATTTGAGGTGTTTCATCCTTAGAATGCAAAAACAACACCCACGTGTACTTGGAGTAGTCGTCGACAATCACTAATGCATATTTCTTCTTTGAAACTGACATGACATTAACCGGTCCAAACAGATCCATATGAATCAACTGGAGAGGTTCGCTGATGCTTGACATGTCCTTACTTTTATGTGACGCCTTCTTTGACTTACCCTTTTCACATGCTTCACAGAGTCCTTCTTGGTAGAATTCTATCTGTGGTAACCCTCTCACCAATTCTCTTCTTACTAAAGAATTCATCGCCTTGAAGTTCAGGTGAGATAGTTTTCTGTGCCATAACCAACTCAACTCAGAGGATGCCTTACTGTAGAAACAATTTGCTTCTCCTCTGCTTGCAGTGTTTAAGTCAGCTACGAACAGATTTCCTTTTCTTACTCCTTTAAGAGCAAGCTTTTCATCTTTCCTGTTGGTTATCAGACATTTTTCCTTCCTGAAGTCCACATTATATCCTTTATCTGTAAATTGACTGACGCTCAGCAAGTTGTGCTTCAGACCGTCAACAAGAGAGATATTTTCAATGATGACATTTCCAACTTCCAGACTACCATATCCCTTAGTAAAGCCTTTGTTGTCATCTCCAAAGATTACAACTGGGCCGGTCTTCTCAACCACATTGGTCAGCAGGGACTTGTCTCCTGTCATGTGCCTTGAACATCCACTATCCAGAATCCACATGACTTTTTCATTAGTATATATGCCCTGCAACCACAAAGTGATTAAGGTTTCTTTGGCACCCAAACTTGTTTGGGTCCAAGAAATTTAGAGGTTCTTGCAGATGGTGTAACAGGTTCAGTTTTCACATCTTTAAGTTCTACTTTGACTGAACTCGAATCATGTTCCTTTGCCTTGACAGATTTGTCTTTTGGCTTAGGAGATTGAGTCTCCTTCCTAACCTTAGGAGGACTAGCAGTCTTTGCCCTTACCTTTTTCTTATTCATGCTTCTTTCTATGCCTATGCAATTACTTGAAGTAGATGCATTCATCAAATTAAAATAAGCATGCATAATATTAAAAGCACATGGCATACATCCAGTAATACCACAAGGCAAATGAAAACTATTCATGCTAAACATGTTCTGCACAACAGGAATATTAGATTCTATTTTAACCTTATTACATGCATGACTAAGGTGTCTAGCAGAATTGCAATTAGTACACAATTTCCTAGGTGCAGTGGGTGCAGGTGTAGCAGAATTAGCAATTTTAACACCTACTTTCCCATTCCTATTACTATTTGACTTGTTCTTGTTACCACCTAATTCAGTTTTAGCAGATTCAGTTTCAACTGGCTCATTAGGTGTAACTTCTTTTACATTATTTTCCTCAACTTCTTTCTCTTTTAACTTATCCTCAACAAGCATTTCTTGTTTCCATACGATAGTATCTTCGTCTAAGGGTTCTGAGAGTGGGAGCTTAAAGACAGGATTACTACTCTTCTTAATGACAAAAGGAACATTTTCATTTTCTAATAAAACAGTACTAGAAGCATTGAAAATTATATTCCTTTTATCCTTTTTCTTATTCCTTTTATGTTCATCGTAGTTAAAGCCTATACATGTCTTATTATCTAAGCTCTGCTTATCCATTATGTCTTTAGCAATATTAGCTGAGTTCTTAAAAGCTTTCAATTTTAACTCTATCTCAGAAATCTTAGCCATAAGTGCTGTCTCAACCTCTGCATTACAAATAACCTTATTCTCTAAGTATTCATTTCTTTCCTTAAGGTCATTAACTGTGATTCCTACAAGCTCTAGTTGTTCCTTTCCAGATTCTAGCTTTTTAATCTTCGCAACTAGTCTAGCATTTTCTGCTTCAGAAGCTAGCATGCTTGTATGAATGTTAAACATCTCTATACTCAAGTCATTAACAGTATTTTTATATTCAGATAGAGACATATCTACAGTGGTGAGAATAGGTACCTGTGCTGATGATGGAGATTCTTCTGAAGTGTCTGCCATTAATGCAAGATTTCCATATTCTTCTTCTTCAGAATCTGTGTCATCCCAGCTTCTACCTTCAACAATGTAAGCCTTGCCTTGTTGTTTTGCAACCAAAGCATCCAATCTCTGTTTCAACTTCTCATTCTCCCTTTTCAACTCATCATAGCTTTTCTTCTCGTAGGAACTCTTCTTCTCATAAACCTTCTTGTCTTTTGCTTGTCTTGGTTTCTTACATTCAGTGACGAAATGCCCTAGTTCATTGCAGTTGTAGCACCGGAACTTACTACGGTCTACCATGTTTGACTTGTAACCACCTCTTGAGTTGGATCCCGAAAATGATCCTGTCTTCTGAAATCTGCTACCAAAACTTTTCTTGTACTTGGGATTCCTTCTGAATCTTATATGCTTGAAACGCCCTGCCAAGTACGCCATAGATTTGTCTTCCATCTCATCAAGCTCTTCCAATGTATAAAAATCATCTTCCTCTTCAGCTTGTGATTCTGTAGCCATTTCAGCTTCAATGATCAATTCTCCACCAATCTTGGTTTCAACAACCTTTGCTTCAGAAGTCTTCACTTCATCTACCACAAGAGCTGTGGTCTTCATTAGTGCTGCACTCTTACTGTCCACTGAGCCGGAACCATAGATAATCAACCTCTGTTCTTGTTCCATTTCATAAGTCTTCAATTTTCCATATAGCTTTTCAAGGGGCATGACATTGAAGTTGTCCCTTTCTCTAATTGAAGAAACTTTATGCTCAACATGATGTGGAAGAGTCAACATAAACTTCCTGTACGTTTCCCTTAACGGATAGTTCTTCCCCTGGATACTCAATTCATTTAACAATTTATTATATCGCTCAAAGACTTGAGTGATTGTTTCTCTAGGAGTAGATTTGAACGCTTCATATCTTGATGTCAGTATATCCAACCGGTTCTCTTTTACTTCTTCTGTTCCTTCCATAATCAGTTCGATGGTTTCCCACATGTGCTTTCCAGATATACAATTTAGAATTTGATGGCACATGTCTTCATCCATTGAGTCAACAATAATCAACTGAAGGCCTGTGTCCAATGCAACAATTTCTTTCTCTGTATCAGTGAACTCTGTAGGATCCTTTGGAGTAGACCTTTGAGGAACTCTTACTCCGTCCACTGTAGATTCAGGAATCATCTTCATTGGTACAAACGGTCCGTTCTCTAAGATACCCATGTACAACAGATTTGCAGCCTTAATAAACAGGGTCATCTTCTTTTTCCAGAGATTATAATTCACTCTATCAAACTGAAGAACCTTAATACTTCCTACTTTCTGAGAACTCATGATATTGAACATTTCAAAATTATTTAAAGTTCAAAAAATTTCTGAGTGAAATATTTTGAAAATTAAAAAATTCGCGAAAAATTCCAGAAGCTTAATACTGAAGTCCGAACAATAGATCCTGATTTGTAAACTCAATCAGTAAGCTTTGATACCAATTGTTAGTCCCAAATATCGTAGAAGGGGGGTTGAATACGATATTGTCCAATTTATAAAATATTCACGGAATGATTTGTTATGGACTAATTGACAGTTCGAACAGATATTAAATCAAACACAAGGTATGCACACAGTTAACACAAACACAGTTCGTTCGGGGAATATATCGTTTTATTAATATAAACCATGAAGGTGCTACACAACTCTAATCCGTAGATTAGCTTCAACTGATTCACTAGTACAGTTACAATATAACAACAACAATCAATACGAACAATAAATATGACACTAGCTCAAACGACGTTAATGGCTTCTCTGTGTCTCTCTTCTTTGCTCTGTATGTTTTCGCTCTGTAACTGAATGAATTTGTGTGTTCGTGAATGAATCACAAAGGCTTGGCTTTGCTGCTTTATTGTGCAGGCTTTTTCAATCTACTACGTGGCCTTCTGAGAACCAAGTAAATAGATTGCTTCTCACTTCTTGAATTAACAACCGTCGAGACATTTGTTTTATAACCATCGGTGAGTCTGTTGATAACCGTCTAGTGAAATAAATCACTTAAAACAATTCTGCTCAAGGATATCAAAGATATGTGGCATGCTGTGGCTGGCTGTAGATTAAACAATCTTAAACCCTCAACTATCGAAGTGCCATAACTATCGAGTGACTTAACCGTCGATGGAATAAATAATCTGGATATTTATCTGAGTCCCTTAACTATCGAGATGCTGTAACCGTCGAGTGAAATGGACGAAACAGTCAAACCCAACTATCAGTTATAACTATAGACTCAAATGAATTATTAAAACCATAACCGTCGAGTGAAATGGAATTAATAATACATCCAAAATAGTAACCGTCGAGTGATTTGCTAACCGTCGGTAAATAAGACGAAATAGCCAAACAGGAGATCCAACCGTCGGTGAATAAGACAAAACAGTCAAATAGCTAAACGGTAGTTCACCTTAGCCATTTTTCCAACGATTCAAAGCTCTGTAATATTTTCTTTCACTGCAACCAAGTTAATAAATTTACCTTTACTACTTGAACTTGATTTTCTCTGAGCTTTAGCACACAACGATTATACAGCCAATTCTTTTCTAACGTAGATGCAGTTCTCAATTCCTTTTGTGCTGACGTTTAGTGCAACTGGTCTGGTTCACAAACGACTAACAAGAACTTGATCTTCACATCTTCTTGACTATTTAATTGGCCCTGTTTCTCTAGCTGTTAAGAAGTGCTTCTGTAATTCACTGGAATCCCTTGACTTCTCTGTTGTAAAACCTCTGACATCTTCTGAACCTCTGAAACACTACATCTTTATTCTTCACTGAGGCTTGAACATGTTAATGAACTTCTTTCAGTGATCTTCAATGTCTTCAAAGCTTCCTCTAATATCTTGGTCTTTTGTATTCAACTTATAAACGATTCGCAGTCGATTCCGTGCTTCATTTTAATATAAGTTACCGACCATCTGTGTTGAGTTAGTTTCCTCGGTTACATGTTACGTTACGTTACATTATGCTTTACAATTTCTTCTGATAAATCAAAGTAATTCTCTTCTTGTTGTGCTGATGCTTAGTGCACTGGTCTGGTTAACAAATGACTAACACTTAATTGAATTCCCTTGACTTTTGTTCTATTTCAGCTGATTAACTTTGGACTATTGCATTGCTTCTGATCACTGAAATCCTTTGACATCTATACTTAAATCATTACATTGACTTTAGTATGAAATCTTCTGAACTCTTATTTGTTGCTGAGGCCTGAACATTTTAATAAATTTCTCTCGCTGACGTTCAGTAACCCTTTCATCTTGAATGCTCTGCAATGATGTATGTATAATTCATGTTTACATGTCCTTCTGGATTCCTGTGTTGCACATTAGTATTATTTGACTGTCTTTGTTTCTTAGTTGAGTTATCGTTATCAGAATTACATACTACGTTACATTATGCTTTAAAGTTTGCTATAAATCTTTGTGCTAGGTTTCAAACTGATCCTAGAGAGTCTCATTTTATTGCTATAAAAAGAAAATATTCAGATATCTCAAAGGAACACCAAATCTTGGAATTTGGTATCCTAGAGACTCTGGATTTGATTTAATTTGTTATTCAGATGCATACTATGCAGGTTACAAAATTGACAGAAAAAGTACTACAGGTACTTGTCATTTTCTAATAAACAAGCTTGTTTCATGGTTACCAAAAAACAAAATTATGTATCTAAATCCACTGCAGAAGTTGAATATATTGTTGGTGGAAGTTGTTGTGCACAAGTGTTATGGATGAGGAATTAATTGTTTGACTATGGATTTAACTTGAACGAAATTCCAATATTCTTTGACAACACAAGTGCAATTGTCATTATTAAAAATCTAGTTCAACATTCAAGTACCAAGCACATTGACATAAGGTATCACTTCATTAAGGAACATGTAATGAATGGTACTGTTAAATTACATTTTGTCCCTAGTGAGAGACAACTTACAGATATTTTTACCAAACCATTAGATGAATATATTTTTAATAGATTGGTTTGTAATTTAGGTATGCTTAATTATGTTTCATCTTTTAAATACCTGATAAGTTAGTCTTTTTCTGGTATTTATGTTAATCTGTTGATTTTTCCATAATCAATTAATAAAAATCTTATATCAATGGATATTTTTTAGCTATCGACATATAAAAGTATCAATTGATAATACATTTGTCCATCAATGGACAAAAATACCTGTCGATGGATAACTTAGTTATCAATCGATAACCTGGCATTTTTAGGGTCCATGTCGTCAATCGACCTATACAATATCTAGCCGTTGATTACTTATTTTATCAATTGATTAATACATACATCCTTATGTGTATAACAGTAGATTGCCAAAATTGGTAATTTCTTCTTTTCACTTTTTAATACAACAATCAATTGAGTTCTATTTTAAGAAAGTAATCGATTGAGACATCAGTTTTTTTTTAAAAATATAAATAGTCAGAGTAAAATTTCTTTTAATTCTTCCTTACATTTTCCAACTGATTCTCTTTCTTTCTCTCTATACTCGAGTCTCTCTAACTCTCTTTGTACTCTTTATTCATTACTCTTACTTTTAAACTCTTCAAAGCTTTTGTGTTCTTAATATCCTACTGAAAGCAATGGCATCTTCATCCAAGAAAGTCTCATAAGCGGTTTCATCTACGCATTGAATAATTTTTTGACTTGTACTGTGGTGGAAGACCCTCCAAGGGAAATTCATCCATTGATGCAATTCATGAGAAGTTGCAAGGTGCAAAAGGCTTTGAAGGAAGAACCAACAGTCATCTACAATCTGGTGGAAGATATTTGGACCTCTGCAGAATTTGTCGATGACTACTCAAGCATCAAATTCAACTGCAAAGGCCAATAGTGCATTCTTACTACTTTAATTTTAAATGAATGTTAAGATTTGCCTGTTAATAATACTGATAATGCACCCATTGAGTTTGATATTAGAAATATGGGTTGTTAATTACGAAAATCTTGACATTAATTTAGGTCATATAGTTAGAAAACATCTTAGGAGAGAATTGTCTTATTTCTTTGATGCTATCATAAAATGTTTTAGTGGTAAAATTAGTAATTTTGATGCCATTACTTCTAGAGTGCAAAATATAGCATACAGTGTCTTATTTGATAGTTATCATGACTTATCATCTACATTACTACATGAAATTGCTGTTAAATTAGGTAACAAGCATGATAGGTCTAATCATATAAACTATGTTATGTTTATCATAATTTTTATTAACCACTTTGTCAAAGAAATTGAGATATGCAGGGAAACTGAAACTCTGGTGTGTTGGACTCATAATAAAAGAGTTTTCAAGGACTTGGTGAGAATTAACCTCCACAATGAGGTGAAGTTAATTTATCATGAGTTTGTAAAGGTATACATTTCTACACTAACTCCTTCTTTCAATCCCTAAATTTCTTTGTGTTCTATGGCTATGGAGGTTATTAGTGTTGACCCCAACCATCCTACCCAGGCCACACAACAAATTTCCAAACCCAAGTCTAAGAAACCAACCTCAACAGGTTCTCAAAAATCTATTGTTGAAAAAACAAAGGAAAAAACACCTGTTTTGGTTGATAAACTAGAGGATGCACTAACTGGTGAGGGAATTGGAGAACATCAAAGAACCCAAAAGGATAAGGTGAGTGAGGGTGAGACAATCCTGCCTAGCCTGTCCACAGTCTTCCACAAACTGTAACAGTTGAAAAGGAATCAAACACACCACTATTGGCATCCTTTCAAAAGGATGACAATATTGAAAAGAGCCCTCAACTAGGGGTATCGATCAAGGGTGGAGACACTCAAGCCAACACCCTAATGATCTATATCCGGAGGAGTAAGAAACCAAGGTTTGCACTTGGGGATGTACACACTTCAAAGCTACAGGAAACTATGGTGGAGCCTTCTGTTTCTCAGAATGATGCATCTCCAATAAATGTGGAGATGCAGCCTCATTCTCTCTCTATCCCAATTCCTTCTTCACCCCAACCTCAAATTTCTTCAGAAAATGTTTTGATAGACAATCAGGTATTTTTAAATTCTCCTTCTTTATTTATCAAGGAGAATCCAACAATCTCTATTGAGTCTCCTTCAAAGGATTCTCAAGACACCATCTCAAACACTATCTCAAATATTCTTTCAAATCTAAACTCGGAAATTCCTTCAAATTCATTTGTTTCAAACTCATCAATTGATGTACTCTCATTCCCAAGATTGAGGCAAAACTTGATCAAAGTAATTGAAAGATGAATTCACCTCCCTTTCATCTTCAAAGGTGGAATCATTAGTCTCAACACCATCAATTTGCTCAATTTTAGTGACAAGGTGGGTAGACTCTAGTGGAGGAGTAGACTCTGAAATTGTATAAGGAACTATAGACCCTGACTCCTCAATAGAGTGATCATGACAAGTAGACTCTGGAAACCTTGTCTGAATTGGCATGATTAAGATTGGTACTTCTGGCTTCAAATTTGCAGTCTCAGATTGAATTTCAAGATTATCCACCAAAGCCTCCATTGCTTTGTCTATTCTTCTAGCTAGAGAATCCACCAAATGTAGTTGTGATCTATGTGTGAATAACTTCTGAACAGCTAAAGCCTCCTCCTTCTTGTCAATCTATCAGATAAGAAAAAATAAATTTTCATCCATCCCCTGCTTCAACTCATCAGACCAACTCTTGGGAAAATCTTAGTCCCAATAAGTGAAGCTAGGTTCAAGATACCCTAGTCTCTCATTCTCACAGTGGGGTTGAGCACCCACTTTCTCATCCTTACTCTGGCTCTCTACATCCTTTTCTACATCTCCTTTTTCCTGGACCAGTGACAACCCCTCATTATTGATTTTTTCACTCATTTGGTAGATGCACTCAAAATCCTACAGAAGGGGGGTTAAGAGAATGAATTTATGCTTCAATACCTGAACCACCTTAATGGAGGGGAACCCCTTCAAATATCTAAAGGCTAGGGGTTTCCACCAAGGGTTGAACAACAACAGACTCTGAACCCTTACAATCATCTTCTCTCTTTTTAGGGTATGTTAACTTCAGTATTCCAGTCTCAAGGTTTATATAGACTCTGACTACTTCAGTATGACTTCATTAGAAGACAGAGTCTTAATATCACCTTCTTGGACTGTTAGTGCATGAGACTCCCCTCAAAGTGGATAGACTCTGACAGAATTGATTGTTGATTTTCTTCTTGAGCATCCATCAGAGTATGTCCTCCCATATTATCGTGTTTCTCATCAGCAACTGTTTTAGTTGAAAAAGAAGGCCTAGCAGCATGCTCCTCTGTCTTACTATCACCCAACCTCTGACTAGGTGATTCTTGTGTGGGTGAGACAGACTTAGCAACTATTTCACTTGTCACCACTAGTGCACTAGTGCCTTTTCCTAACTTCCTTCCATCACCTACTACCTCCTGTGATCTTGCATGTATGAATGCATCTAAATTGTCATTGAGAAAAGTCCTAGCATGGATTGCATTGATGGCCTGGGCAAAAGTCAATTGAAAGTGACCCTGCCGTTCGCTTGTAATTTTCTGATAATAAAAGCCCTTGAGTTGATCAAATATATTCTGGTAGGTTGGATAGATATATTTGTTGGCCACATTTCCTACATTATGGACAAGATGATCAACCACCTTTCTTGGAAGAGGCTTAGTATTAGAAATCCATAGTCAAAAGCTGGTTGCTCAACCTCAGCTTCTAACTCAGCAACAGACTCTGATTCTCACCTTTCTTGATCATTTTGGTTTTTGGCTTTTCAGAGTCTGGCACAGAAAGTGCTTTGAGAGCTGCATTTGTCTTGCCTTCTATGACCCCAGCTGCTTTGATTTGAAGTGAAGAATTGAAGAGGTAGGTATATAGATTTGTGACTACATCCTTTGCAGATATTTGTAGCTTCATTTCTATTTTCTTCCTTAAGGGATCATAGGTAGTGAGAAGATCCAAGACTTGAGATTTGGTCTTATTTTGTTTTGGATCTTCAACTGGTTCCACAGAAGGATATAAGAATAGCAGCACCTCATCAGTAAGAGTAATAGATGAGTCAATGAGACATCAGTCTGCATCCAATGATATTCCTTCCCAAAATGCTTCAAAATTAGAGTCTAAAGGCAGTCTAGACTCTGACTTAGCATTAGACTCTGGTTCAGGAGATTTTTACTGTCCAAAGTTTGGCTCCGCAGAAGCCTTCAGAGCATCTGTTTCCTACAAAACAGAAGTAGTAACAATAATAGGCTTTTGTGTGTGTGATGAATAAGCCTTCCTCAACCTATTGTATTTCTTAGCAAAAGATTTCTCAGGAGACTCATTTTGAGAATCCTGAGGTGCATCCCTAGGTTTATCAGAGTCTGTAGCCTTTTGAGAGTCTACAGACTTGGCTGCAAGGTTAAAATTATGTGCATCAGGACCTTCCTTTAATAAGGACAACATTTCAATAACCTGCATCTCTAAAGGGTTGAGCTCCTTATCACTTTGCTCATCTATAAGCCTGTATTGAATCAGTCTTCTCATTTGTATAATCGGTGCCTATTGAGAGACACAAGAGGTTGGTTTCCTTGACTTAGGCTTCTTGGATTGTTTTGTGAATGGGAATTTCGCCACTTAGGTAGGTACATGGGGACTCTACAATACTTGTTCCTGCACATTTCACCACCAAAGAAATAAGAATTATAGATAATGGGTTTATAGTTGGAGAGTTTTACCTACATTACCTGTAGATACACTATAGAATGTAGACTCTTTTTTTTTGTCATCTATTCTCTTAATATCAGAGAATATCCTCATTTGTTACTTGTATGCATGCACACAACACTCACCTGCCTTGCTTGGCAGACATGTTAGGAATGAAGTGATTAAGGAGAATCATACGAAATCTATGATAGTAAACTTTCTTCCTCCCCTCTTGCACATTATTTAATTTTGCTCCCATTTGTGTGAGCAACATATGACTAATGTTGATCACTCTATCGAACAAGAGACTGTGGTCAATTTGATAAGTGATAAAAGTAATAGCATCAAAACTACTACATTCACTAGTAAAATATTTAGCAATTTGATCAAAGAAAAATGACAATTCTTTTTTCATATAAGGCCTAGTTATTTTACACATGTTATCAAGACTAGTAGTATATCCTAGTAATTTAAACATGCTTTTGATTTCATCATCAGACACAGTTGCATCAAAAGGAGTTTTGACAAGTAGTTGAAACACAAAGTTTATAATATCAGCAGTTCCATCAAAAGTAATATCACCAAAGGTAAACATTATTTTACCTGGTTGATCCTGAGTAGGATCAACAACCCTTGAAGAGCTCTAAGCCTGAGATACAACATCTATGTGAATGACTAGGGATGCCTTCAATGAAGGGTTTCGTGACACAAACGCAGCAGAATAAACGTGAAAAATAAATCAAAATAGCGAAACCCTCCGCAGGATCCATGCGAAAACAAAAGATTTAATTCGGAGATAAAGAATAAATACCTTTAGAAGCTTTAACAGTTCATTAATGGAAGATTAATGGAGGTCCAAAGCTTGTTTAATCACCACGTATCCCGCTCTCGCGATCTACGCTCTACGATATCCACACGAACACTTTTCATGAAGGATTGATGTGTACTAGCACCCGAAAACTTCTTCTCTCTCTATCTTCCTCCTCTCTCATAGCGGCTAGGGTTTTTGTAAAATCTCTTTTTTATTAAATCAGCCCATAAAGAGATTATATAGAGAGAGGAATAAGTTTTCTAATTATAATCCAATTATAATTAATACTAATCCAAAATTCTAAATTATTTAATTAAGTCTCACTTAATTAATTAATTATTAATTTTGGAATTAGTTTAAGTAATTCATTTATTCTACTTATATAATTAATTAAGTCATACTTAATTAATATCATAAATAAAATAAATTACTTATTTAATTTAAATTCATAATTTAAATTATTTCTCCTTCAAGCGTTCTTTGTGTGTGACCCTGTAGGTTATTATTACGTTGGCAACAATTTTAATCTCTAATTAAAATTGTAAACAATGAGCGGCATCTAGTAATACATCATTGCTACCCAAGTAATAATAATAAATCGGTGATTCGATTAAGCCTTTCGTGAATAATGTTCCATGTAATATAATCCCTTTAATCTTGATATTATAGATTAAACTCAAGGCATGTCTCGTGTCATCCTCTTCATAATTTAATCTTTATTTTCTTGATCGATGAGTAGACTATTAAAATCAAATCAACATTTGAGCACGGCCGTGCATTTCATAGTCTCACTCAAACAAGAGGCCAATAATATCACTCCTAAAATTAGGAGGATTAAATCTCATCTAGATCATTCATATTTCTCATACGATTCATAATATACCCAATGTCCACTTTTATCATCACCCGGTCAAAGGTAACTTTTAATGTAATCAAAGTATATTAATTCTCGTATAGAAATATAATGATTTCAGGTCTAAGGATCATTACACCATTATCACAGTGAGAATTACTTATGACACTTACTTAACATGTAGAATCTCACGGCGGGTCATTCCAGTGCCATGCATTGATACATGCACTTATGTTCTTGACTTTAGTATCCCCATACCTATGACCAATGAGATGTGGTCATCTGTCAAGAAACATACTAGTCTTTGTGCATTATTATTGTTCTTAAAAAATAATACTCGACTAGGGAATTTTAGGAATAATATACTATTCATATAATCTCATTTTTAAGTCACATACTTAAAGATATATAATACGTATCAAAATTCCAAGGACATTTATTATGCTTTCAATTTATTACGCAGTAAATAAAACATAATAAATAAATAATAATCAATAAAACATAATCCTTAATAATAAATATTTTCCTTAAAATATAAAAAGTATTGTCTCTAGAGCACAATTACTAACAATCTCCCACTTGCACTAGAGCCAATTACCCAAGTATCCAATACTCATGGAACTAGTGTGACTTTCGTGCTTCTGCTGCGACAAAGCCTTAGTCAGTGTGTCTGCAATATTATTATTAGAATACACTTTACATATATGTATATCTCCTTGATCATTAATCTCATTAATTAGGTGATATCTCCTAAGTACATGCCCAAACAGCCTCCTTGGCTGCTTCACAAGCATCAATATACTCAGGTTCTATTGTAAAATCAACAATTGTCTTTGCTGTGAACCATTCCAGCATACAACATCTCAATAAAACACAAAGCCAGACAGAAACATTAAATTATTGTTATCTGTCTAGAAACCAGTATCACTGAAACCTCTTACAACTAGCTTCACATCTCTTCCATATAACAAGAATGAATCTTTAGTCCTCTTTAAGTACTTAAGAATATTCTTGACTGTCGTCCAGTGACCTTCACCTGGATTAGATCGGTATCTACTCATCATGGTTAAAGCATACGAGACATCAGGACAAGTACATATCATTGCATACATTATAAAACCAATTGCTGACGCATATGGAATTTTACTCATGCAGTCCCTATCATCCAATGATTTAGGACAAATTTTATTTTGAGATCACTATCCCATGAGACATTGGGACATATCCATTTTAGTCTCTTTACATTTAAAATCGATGCAAAACTTTGTCAATGTATGTACTCTAAATTAGGCAGATCAATCACCTTGATATATCTCTATAGATCTCGATCCCTAATATATATGTCACATCGCCTAAGTCTTTCATTGAGAAATTATTTCTCAACCAAGTCTTCACAGTCTGTAGAGAAGGAATGTCATTCCCTATTAGTAATATATCATCAACATATAATACTAGGAATGCCACATGGCTCCCACTAAACTTCTTGTAAACACAAGTGTCATCTTCATTCTGAATAAAGTCAAACTCTTTTTGACTGTTTCATGAAAACAAATGTTCCATCTCCTCGAGGCCTGCTTTAATCCATAAATGGATCGACGCAACTTACATACATTTCCAGCATCCTTTAGATCAACAAAACCCTTAGGGTGTGTCATGTACACATCCATATCTTCTTCAAGGCTCTCATTTAAGAAAGCGGTTTTGACATCCATTTGCCAGATTTCATAGTCATAGTAAGCAGCTATAGCAAGCAAAATCCTGATGGACATGACCATAACAACTGGTGAAAAGGTCTCATCATAGTCAATACCATGAATTTTCTTGAAACCTTTTGCCACCAATCGTGCCTTATAGGTCTGTACATTAGCATCCATGTCGGTCTTCTTCTTGAAAACCCACTTGCACCCTATAGGTTTTACCCCTTCAGGTGGATCAACCAAAGTCCATACTTGATTAGTATACATGGATTCCATCTCAGATTTAATGGCATCTAGCCATCTCTTAGAATCTGGAGTGTTTATAGTATCTAGGTAGGTGAGAGGCTCATCTTTATCCACAAGCATCACATCACCATCTTGAGTCAAGAGAAATTCATATTATCTCTCGAGCTCATGGCGAATCCTACTAAACCTACGAACACCTGTGTTTCTTGAGCAGTATTATTTTTCTTGTACATTCTACTCAGGTTCCTCCACTGGTTCAATGTTATCATGTGGATCTCAAACTTCATTGAGATCTATTATCCTCCCACTGTCTCTCAGCAGTTCGAGCAACAAACATTTTGTTCTCGGAAGGATTATAGAAAGAATAACCCCTTGTTTCAGTTGGGTATTCCACAAAATTATATTTGTCTGATTTTGGTCCTAGCTTGTCAGAGATTAGACGTTTCACAAACGCTTCACATCCCCAAAATTTTATAAATGACATGCTGTGACGTTGCTCAGTCCATATCTCATAAGGAGTCTTTTGAACCAATTTAGTAGGAACACAGTTAAGTGTATGTGGAGCCGTTTCCAGGGTGCAACCCCAGAAACTAATTGGAAGATTCATTGACTCAACATTGATCGCACCATGTCCAACAATGTGTGATCTCTCCTATCAAAAAAAAACTTTTCTTTGATATTTTATACTTCATCTTTATAGTCTTTGAACTTTTCAAATGATTCGGATTAGTTCTTCAAAAGATACATATATCCGTATCTACTAAAATAATTAGTAAATTTTATGAAGTTAATAAAATCTACCTTTTGTCATCGTACACATATGACCACATACATCACTATGTATAAGTCATACCCATTCAATGATCCCTTCACCATGTCCGGTAAAAGGAGCTTTAGTCATTTTACCAAGATTCGCATCCTTTTGTATGATTCATAATCAAACTTATCCATGAATGCATCCTTATGTATTCTGAAAATGCGTTTCTTATTAATACGGCCTCAACAACAGTGCCAAAGGTAATATTTGATTTGAGTCACTTTAGAACATATAAATTGTTAATTAGATGTGCAACATTATAAGGCTCATCATCAAAATAGAATAAACAACTATTGTTATAAAATGAAAAAGCCTTTCTTGTCCAAACAAGAAACTGAAATAATGTTTCTGCCAATTGCAAGCACGTTATAACAATTATCAAGTTCTAAATTTTCCTTATAGGCCAAAATTAAGTAACGAGTTCCTCGAACCAGAGAAACTATCTTTACTCCAATTCCAACCCGATACCTTAAGCTTTACCCTTATTGATCATCATCTTCCGATCTTCCAATTAAGCATGACAGTTTAATTTCCAGTCTCCCAACTTTCCACAGAAGTGACAATCGTCTTCTTTATCAACACCTCATTCAGACTTTAGAGTCTGCTTTAGGGATTGGACTTTGGTTTGACAACGGAACTAGATCAAATCTTCTCCTTGCCTTTCCATTTTCCTTTCCCTTTTGCATTCCCTATGTTTACCATCAATATAGTAGTAGTTCATGCATTTATCATATTACTTTCAGCAGTTCTTAACATGCTTAGCAACTCAATGGGTGTTTTACCAATCTTATTCACTTTATTGTTCATAACAAAATAAGAATAATATTTGTCCAAAGATTGTAAGATCAAATCTAACTGTCTCCAGACCAATCTGGAAACCCAAAATATCAATGGTATTCATTATACCCTATAATCTTTAGAACATGTGGTGTAACCGGGTCTCACTCTCCCTACTTGTAAGTGTATAGTGCACTTTCAAATATATCTTGTGCTCAATTGTTTCATAAGCATCTATATGCTCGTATTGCTTCTTAAGCTCAGCACATATATTTGCGAGCATGAGACATGAAACATCAGTCGCAACATCAATTTGCTTCCAATAAGCACTATGATTTTCACATGTTACATTCTCAACTTTAAGAGTAGGGGAAGAGATTTGACTAATATCGTGGTGCCCGAGGACGATCCTCAAGCTCCTATGTCAGTCAAGGAAATATATTCTCGTCAACTTGTCCTTCTCAAGAACTGATCGCATAGAGAAGTTGTTTGTGTTTATCATTTGATATCTACAATATTAAAGTGCATAAAATAAACTAGGTTGCAAATTTAATATCAATTATGTTTAAGTGATTATGGTATATCATCATATACCTCTCACTATTTTTATCAAACTAATAGCCCTTACTATTAATTTGGAAAGTATATCCCATAATTCTTTCTAGTGAGCCAAGATCCATATTTCGTCATGTCCTAAGTCAACCACTGGAAGTCCTTAGAAAATGATTATTTAGGTAGACAACAGTTGTCAATTATATCATATATAATTCTTGGATAGTTTGGTGAACAACGATTGATCTTATCTATCTAATAGACTTTTAACCAAACTCTATGCTTCTAAGTTCATAATAGTTGAATATAACCGTTTATTTTCACTTATTATGACGACTCAGTTAAGTTAGACCCAATGATACAACGGCCGAATATAACCGTTTATATTCGTCGCATCTCACCACGATAGATAGGAGTCCCCTGCCACTGACAGTCCTTCCCCTTATCGATCTAGGATTCGATGAGTGTTCATTCATTGGAAAGCATCCGAGTAAAACTTAATATTTTGTTAAGGGGTTTTAGAAAATTTATAACGATCATGATCACATCATAAAGAGATCCTCAATTTTTCCTTGAACCAAATATTTCAAATCAACATCTTAAATTGTTCATTTCCCAGGTAGATGGAGGATACCAATGGTCACACTTAAAACCCATCAGCCTTACGAATACGCATATCCGCTTTTGTCAGAAAATCCCAATTATAGATATCAAGAATCCATATTTAATTCCGTGTTTTAAAAATCCATATTTCATAAACACAAGAATCTCATGATCGTTTGTTAATTTTAAAATCTTGAATCGTTACAGATTTTATCTTGTTTAAGCAAACATGGCATGGGTGTCGTATCTAATACATACATGATTAATCAATATTAAGCATGCATCTCAATTATATCTACGCATACATACCAATACATGCAATCATATACATATATGTAATGTGCGTAAATTAAACGTGTTTGGTTATGGCCCCATCCTATATGATATTTCCAAGCTAATGGAAATATCAAGGTCAGTCTATGGTGGTTTTAAAAATACTATCTATTACATGTCTTCTTTCTTCATTGCTCCATCATCCCCTTTTGGATCGCCTCCTTGCTTGCAAGTCTTCATTGATAATTATATTGAATAATAAAAATAAAACTATTCTAATGAAATTACAAGAAGAACTCGAGTTACATTCGAGATAATTAAATTACAATGAATAAACGACATGTAAGTCGTATTTAGAAACCAAAACCATAAATCAAAACCACTATCCTATGGGTCTTTAGGCCATAACCATCCACCATGCTATCATATAACACATATAATATATCTCTTATTATATAATCATATCATATAATCATATATAACAAATTTTGAAATTTCAGAAAATTAAAAAACAGATTTCTGAAGACAATAAATCGCTATTTCGAGGCCCTTAACGACGTCAAACGCCTTACAGACCTGTCGGTGATAGCATAGCTATCAGTTTTGTTCATTGGCCCGATTCCAGTCAGAAAACACATATCGTTTGCGAAAATCGGATACGGCAGTCAGATTTCTCCAAATCTGACGGTGTTTCAGAAATCGTATCATATACAATTCTCATAACAAGAACACGCATATATCGTATATACATACACAGAGATACATACAATCATCATATGATTATACATTACATGAATATCATATATTCATAATATATACATACATATACTCAAAATTTTAGAAAATCAAATAATTTTCAGAAAATCATAAATCACCGTTTTGGAGTCTGTAACGACATCTAATGGCTTACAGACGCAGAGCTGACTTTGTCAGTATTGCTCAGTGACCCGATTCCAGTCAGAAAACACATATCGTTTGTGAAAATCGGACAACGGACACAGATTTCAGAAAATCAACAGCAGCCGTTTCAGAATTCGTTTCGAATACGATTCCCATAATAAGAACAAATATGTATCATATACATACATCAACACACATAATCATCACATGATTATATATCATAAAATATCATATATTCATAATATATATAAACATATACATATTGTATCAATATAAAATCATGATAGATCGCATACATGCTTATATATCAAAAACTGTTAAGCACATAACCGAATTAAAACGTTTCGCAAGTAGCTCTGACGCCATTGAAGGGTTTCGTGACACAAACGCAGCAGAATAAACGTGAAAAATAAATCAAAATAGCGAAACCCTCCGCAGGATCCATGCGAAAACAAAAGATTTAATTCGGAGATAAAGAATAAATACCTTTAGAAGCTTTAACAGTTCATTAATGGAAGATTAATGGAGGTCCAAAGCTTGTTTAATCACCACGTATCCCGCTCTCGCGATCTACGCTCTACGATATCCACACGAACACTTTTCATGAAGGATTGATGTGTACTAGCACCCGAAAACTTCTTCTCTCTCTATCTTCCTCCTCTCTCATAGCGGCTAGGGTTTTTGTAAAATCTCTTTTTTATTAAATCAGCCCATAAAGAGATTATATAGAGAGAGGAATAAGTTTTCTAATTATAATCCAATTATAATTAATACTAATCCAAAATTCTAAATTATTTAATTAAGTCTCACTTAATTAATTAATTATTAATTTTGGAATTAGTTTAAGTAATTCATTTATTCTACTTATATAATTAATTAAGTCATACTTAATTAATATCATAAATAAAATAAATTACTTATTTAATTTAAATTCATAATTTAAATTATTTCTCCTTCAAGCGTTCTTTGTGTGTGACCCTGTAGGTTATTATTACGTTGGCAACAATTTTAATCTCTAATTAAAATTGTAAACAATGAGCGGCATCTAGTAATACATCATTGCTACCCAAGTAATAATAATAAATCGGTGATTCGATTAAGCCTTTCGTGAATAATGTTCCATGTAATATAATCCCTTTAATCTTGATATTATAGATTAAACTCAAGGCATGTCTCGTGTCATCCTCTTCATAATTTAATCTTTATTTTCTTGATCGATGAGTAGACTATTAAAATCAAATCAACATTTGAGCACGGCCGTGCATTTCATAGTCTCACTCAAACAAGAGGCCAATAATATCACTCCTAAAATTAGGAGGATTAAATCTCATCTAGATCATTCATATTTCTCATACGATTCATAATATACCCAATGTCCACTTTTATCATCACCCGGTCAAAGGTAACTTTTAATGTAATCAAAGTATATTAATTCTCGTATAGAAATATAATGATTTCAGGTCTAAGGATCATTACACCATTATCACAGTGAGAATTACTTATGACACTTACTTAACATGTAGAATCTCACGGCGGGTCATTCCAGTGCCATGCATTGATACATGCACTTATGTTCTTGACTTTAGTATCCCCATACCTATGACCAATGAGATGTGGTCATCTGTCAAGAAACATACTAGTCTTTGTGCATTATTATTGTCCTTAAAAAATAATACTCGACTAGGGAATTTTAGGAATAATATACTATTCATATAATCTCATTTTTAAGTCACATACTTAAAGATATATAATACGTATCAAAATTCCAAGGACATTTATTATGCTTTCAATTTATTACGCAGTAAATAAAACATAATAAATAAATAATAATCAATAAAACATAATCCTTAATAATAAATATTTTCCTTAAAATATAAAAAGTATTGTCTCTAGAGCACAATTACTAACATTCAACACATAGTTGAGCTCACTTTGCTCCAAGAAGTCCATCACATGATAGTAATCAACATTTACACCCTTCTTGTCTCTTAGGGTTGCAACATGGTTAGTGGTCATGAATTCGAAGTCGCCAAAACTGAATGTAATAGCCTTGGGTCCCCTCATGACGGTGGATGGAGTATCCATTGAAGTTGTTGAGTTGAGAAATATGAAAATCCTTGAAGAAATATGCTAGGGTTCTTGAAAAGCTCTGAGAGTATTTTTACCTTGGAAAATATATTGAAATAAACAAGTAGTAAAACATATATAAAATTTCTATTTTGTTAAACTTGCATAAAATACACACGAGTCTACAGCCTGTATCCAGTAAAATTAACTGTTACCGCCTATTTCCAATCAAATTAACGGTTCAAAAATAATCAAAGTCTGCATACATGAATTCAAACCATTTCAGAGTCTAATAGTCATGAACTTCAGAGTCTATAGACTATCAGTGGGTATAGACTCGTCAGAGTCTAAAAGTTAGACTCTATCAAGATAAAGTGATTTAAGAATATTGCATTCATAAATTATAGTTTGACAAATCAGGGACTATAATGAAAGTGCATACCTTGCTGCTTGTAATGGTTGATGACTCACATATTTAACATACCTAATTCACCTACCAATCTGAGAAATGTAGACTCATCAAGTGGTTTTGTTAAAATGTCTGCAATCTGTCTGTCAGTTGGAACATAATGAAGTTTAACAATTCCATTTTCAACATGTTTATTAATAAAATGATACCTGACACCAATGTGCTTTGTTCTAGAATGTTGGACTGAATTTTCTACAATTTTAAAAGTACTAGTATTATCACAATACATAGGTATATTTGAAAATGTTAGTCCATAATCAAGTAATTGATTTCTCCTCCATAAAATTTGAGTGCAGCAACTTCCAGCTGCTATGTATTCAGCCTAAGCTGTTGAGGTTGATACGGTTTGTTGTTTCTTGCTAAACCAAGAAATTAACATATTGCTAAGAAATTGTCATTGACCTGTTGTGTTTTTCCTGTTTATCTTGTATCTTACATAATTAGAGTCTGAGTAGTCAATGAATAAAAAATCAGACTCTCTAGGATACCAAAGTCCTATAGTTTGTGCACCCTTGAGATACCTAAAAATTCTTTTCACAGCAATTAAATGTGATTCTCTAGGGTCAGCTTGAAATCTAGCATACAGGCATATTGCAAACATAATATCTGGTCTACTAGTAGTTAAATATAATAATGAGCCAATCATACCTTTTTAGCTAGTATTGTTAACTATCTTACCCTTGGGTCAGATTCTAGCTTAGTGGTTATTGACATGAGAGTCTTGGCAGTTGCACAATCTTATAAATCAAACTTCTTGAAAATTTCTTTCACATACTTTGATTTACTGATGAAAATTTCATCATTTGTTTGTTTGACTTGAAGTCCCAAAAAGAAGTTCAATTCTCCCATCATTCTCATTTCATATAGACTGCATTAGTTTGTTAAACTTTTCACAGAGTTTTTCATTAGTAGAACCAAATATAATATCATCAACATAAATCTGTACAAGCAGAATATCACCTTTATATTTTCTAATAAAAGAGTTTTATCAATGGTACCTCTAATGAAACCATTTTCAAGGAAATTTTTTGATAGAGTTTCATACCATGGTCTAGGTGTTTACTTCAATCCATAAAGTGCCTTGTCTAACCTATAAACATGATCAGGAAATTTTGGATCAACAAATCCTGGCGGTTGCTCCACATAGACTTCTTCTTCCATTTTTCCATTCAAGAAGGCACTTTTTTCATCCATCTGATAGACTTTGAATTTTGAATGGACTGCAAAAGCAAGCTAATAGCCTCTAATCTTGCTATTAGTGCAAAGGTTTCATCATAGTAAATTCCTTCCTCTTGAGAATATCTTTTTGTAACTATTCTTGCTTTGTTTCTTATCACAATGCCATTCTCATCAAGTTTGTTCCTGAACACCCATTTTGCACCAACAATTGATCTATTTCTAGGTCTTGGTACAAGTTTCCATACTTTGTTTCTCTTAAATTCATTTAGTTCCTCTTGCATTGCAATAATCCAATTAGGGTCTTACAAAGCTTCCTCAAATTTTTTTGTTTCATTCTTTGAGAGAAAACAACTGTACAGACATTCATTTGTAGTGGCTTTTCTTGTTTACGCACCACTCTCAGGATCACCAATTATCAACTCAGGAGTGTGGTTTAGCTGGTAGAAGATTGGTTCTGGAACTTGAGGCTCCCCCTAAATCATTGGCATTTATTGTTTGTGAGTGGAATTCAAATGAAAAGGCTCCCCCTGAGTTACTTGACCCTGTAAAAGATTCAGAGTTGCTTGATTCAAATCATTATGGACTAGACTTTGAAGAGTTAGACTTTGTCTAACTAGTCCCTAAATTGTTAGACTCTGAGTTGATTAAAGTTGAGTTTTCTAGCTCCCCCTCTGAATGTGCAGGTTCTTGTGTTGTTTCAGAAGCTAATTGAGACTCTTCATCTTCTTTATTTATCTCAGAACTTTTAAAATTTTCAAATTCCAAAGTTGTAGACTCTCGTTCATCCTGTAATCCTGTAATCTTTTTGTCATGAAATGCAACTTGAATAGATTCCATAACAATTCTGGTTCTAAGATTAAAGACTCTGAATGCCTTTGTATTTGGTGCATATCCAAGAAAGATTACTTCATCAACCTTGGCTTTAAATTTGCTTAGATTTTCATGATGTACTTTCAGCACAAAGGTATAGTTTTAAGTGAAACATGTTGTATTTGAAGGGTTTCGAGGCACAAACGCAGCGGAATAAACGCGAAAAATAAATAAAAATAGCGAAACCCTCCGCAGGATCCATGCGAAAACAAAAGATTTAATTCGGAGATAAAGAATAAATACCTTTAGAAGCTTTAACAGTTCATTAATGAAAGATTAATGGAGGTCCAAAGCTTGTTTAATCACCACGTATCCCGCTCTTGCGATCTACGCTCTACGGTATCCACACGAACACTTTTCATGAAGGATTGATGTGTACTAGCACCCGAAAACTGTTTCTCTCTCTCTATCTTCCTCTTTTCTCAAAACAGCTAGGGTTTTAGTAAAAATATGTCTCTCAAATTAAATCAGCCCATAAATAGATTATATAGAGAGAGGAATAAGTTTTCTAATTATAATCCAATTATAATTAATACTAATCCAAAATTCTAAATTATTTAATTAAGTCTCACTTAATTAATTAATTATTAATTTTGGAATTAGTTTCAATAATTCATTTATTCTATTTATATAATTAATTAAGTCATACTTAATTAATATCATAAATAAAATAAATTACTTATTTAATTTAAATTCACAATTTAAATTATTTCTCCTTCAAGCGTTCTTTGTGTGTGACCCTGTAAGTTATTATTACGTTGACAACAATTTTAATATCTAATTAAAATTGTAAACAATGAGCGGCATCTAGTAATACATCATTGCTACCCAAGTAATAATAATAAATCGGTGATTCGATTAAGCCTTTCGTGAATAATGTTCCATGCAATATAATCCATTTAATCTTGATATTATAGATTAATCTCAAGGCATGTCTCGTGTCATCCTCTTCATAATTTAATCTTTATTTTCTTGATCGATGAGTAGACTATTAAAATCAAATCAACATTTGAGCACGGCCGTGCATTTTATAGTCTCACTCAAACAAGAGGCCAATAATATCAATCCTAAAATTAGGAGGATTAAATCTCATCTAGATCATTCATATTTCTCATACGATTCATAATATAACACATGTCCACTTTTATCATCACCCGGTCAAAGGTAACTTTTAATGTAATCAAAGTATATTAATTCTCATATAGAAATATAATGATTTCAGGTCTAAGGATCATTACACCATTATCACAGTGAGAATTACTTATGACACTTATTTAACATGTAGAATCTCACGGCGTGTCATTCCAGTGCCATGCATTGAGACATGCACTTATGTTCTTGACTTTAGTATCACCATACCTATGACCAATGAGATGTGGTCATCTGTCAAGAAACATACTAGTCTTTGTGCATTATTATTGTCCTTAAATAATAATACTCGACTAGGGAATTTTAGGAATAAGATACTATTCATATAATTTCATTTTTAAGTCACATACTTAAAGATATATAATACGTATCAAAATTCCAAGGACATTTATTATGCTTTCAATTTATTACGCAGTAAATAAAACATAATAAATAAATAATAATCAATAAAACATAATCCTTAGTAATAAATATTTTCCTTAAAATATAAAAAGTATTGTCTCTAGAGCACAATTACTAATAATCTCCCACTTGCACTAGAGCCAATTTCCCAAGTATCCAATACTCATGGAACTAGTGTGACTTTCGTGTTTCTGCTGCGACAAAGCCTTAGTCAGTGGGTCTACAATATTATTATTATTATGCACTTTACATATATGTATATCTCCTTGATCATTAATCTCATTAATTAGGTGATATCTCCTAAGTACTTGCCCAAACAACCTCCTAGGCTGCTTCGCAAGCATCAATATACTCAGGCTCTATTGTAGAATCAACAACTGCTCTGCTGTGAACTATTCCAGCATACAACATCTCAATAAAAATAGATAAAACACAAACCCAGACAGAAACATTAAATCATCGTTGTCTGTCTAGAAACTAGCATCACTGAAACCTCTTACAACTAGCTTCACATCTCCTCCATATAACAAGAATGAATCTTTAGTCCTCTTCAAGTACTTAAGAATATTCTTGACTGCCGTCCAGTGACTTTTACCTGGATTAGACCGGTATTTACTCGTCATGCTTAAAGCATACGAGACATCAAGACGAGTACATATCATTGTTTATATTATAAAACCAATTGCTGACGCATATGGAACTTTAATCATGCGGTCCTTATCATCCAATGATTTAGGACAAATTTTATTTTGAGATCACTATCCCATGAGACATTGGGACATATCCATTTTAGCCTCTTTGCATTCGAAATCGATATAAAACTTTGTCAATATATGTACTCTAACTTAGGCCGATCAATCTCCTTGATCTATCTCTATAGATCCTGATCACTAATATATAGGTCGCATCGCCTAAGTCTTTCATTGAGAAATTATTTCTCAACCAAGTCTCTACAGTTTATAGAGAAGGAATGTCATTCCCTATTAGTAATATATCATCAACATATAATACTAGGAATGCCACATGGCTCCCACTAAACTTCTTGTAAACACAAGTGTCATCTTCATTCTGAATAAAGTCAAACTCTTTTTGACTGTTTCATGAAAATAAATGTTCCATCTCTTAGAATATGGAGTGTTCATAGCGTCTTGGTAGGTGAGAGGCTCATCTTCATCCACAAGCATCACATCACCATCTTGAGTCAAGAGAAATTCATAATATCTCCCGGGCTCATGGCGAATCCTACCAGACCTACGAATAACCTGTGTTTCTTGAGCAGTATTGTTTTCTTATACATTCTGCTTAGGTTCCTCCATTGGTTTAATGTTATCATGTGGGTCTCGAACTTCATCGAGAGCTATTATCCTCCCACTGTCTTTCTTAGAGAGCATCTCTCTCAAGGAACATAGCAGTTCAAGCAACAAACACTTTGTTCTCGGAAGGATTATAGAAAGAATAACCCCTTGTTTCAGTTGGGTATCCCACAAAATTACATTTGTCTAATTTTGGTCCTAGCTTGTCAGAGATTAGACGTTTCACAAACGCTTCACATCCCTAAATTTTCATAAATGACATGTTGTGACGTTTCTTAGTCCATATCTCATAAGGAGCCTTTTGAACCAATTTAGTAGGAACACAATTTAGTGTATATGGAGCCATTTCCAGGGTGCAACCCCAGAAACTAATTGGAAGATTCATTGATCGCACCATGTCCAACAAGGTGTGATCCCTCCTATCAAAAAAACTTTTCTTTGATATTTTCTACTTCATCTTTATAGTCTTTGAACTTTTCAAATGATTCGGATTAGTTCTTCAAAAGATACATATATCTGTATCTACTAAAATAATTAGTAAATTTTATAAAGTTAATAAAATCTACCTTTTGTCATCGTACACATATGACCACATACATCACTATGTATAAGTCATACCCGTTCAATGACTCCTTCACCATGTCCGGTAAAAGGAGCTTTAGTCATTTTGCCAAATAAACCAAGATTCGCATCCTTTTGTATAATTCATAATTAAACTTATCCATGAATGCATCCTTATGTATTCTGGAAATGCGTTTCTCATTAATATGGCCTCAACAATAGTGCCAAAAGTAATATTTGATTTGAGTCACTTTAGAACATATAAATTGTTAATTAGTTGTGCAACATTATAAGCCTTATCATCAAAATAGAATAAACAACTATTGTTATTTAATCAAAATGAAAAAGCCTTTCTTGTCCAAACAAGAAACTGAAATAATGTCTCCATCAATTGCAAGCACGTTATAACAATTATCAAGTTCTAAATTTTTCTTATAGGCTAAAAGTTAAGTAACGAGTCCCTCTAACCAGAGCAACTACTTTTACTCCGATTCCAACCCGATACCTGAAGCTTGACCCTTATTGATCATCTTATTCAGATCTTCCAAATAATCATGACAGTTTAATTTCCAGTCTCCCAATTTTTCACAGAAGCGACAATCGTCTTCTTTATCAACACCTCATTCAGACTTTAGAGTCTGCTTTAGGGATTGGACTTTGGTTTGACAACGAAACTAGATCAAATCTTCTCCTTGCCTTTCCATTTTCCTTTCCTTTTTGCATTCCCTTTGTTTACCATCAATATAGTAGTAGTTCAAGCATTTATCATATTGCTTTCAGCAGTTCTCAACATGCTTAGAAACTCAATGGGTGTTTTACCAATCTTATTCATTTTATTGTTCATAACAAACTAAGAATAATATTTGTCCAGGGATTGTAAGATCAAATCTAACTAAGTCTCCAAACCAATCTGGAAACCCAAAATATCAAAGGAACTCATTATACCCTATAATTTTTAGAACATGTGGTGTAACCGGGTCTCACTCTCCCTACTTGTAAGTGTATAGTGCCCTTTTATTTTCAAGTATATCTTGTGCTCAATCGTCTCATAAGCATCTATATGCTCATGTTGCTTCTTAAGCTCAGCACACATATTTGCGAGCACGAGACATGAAACATCAGTCGCAACATCAATTTGCTTCTAATAAGCACTATGATTTGCACATGTTACATTCTCAATTTTAAGAGCAGGGGAAGAGATTTGACTAACATCGTGGTGTCCAAGGACGATCCTCAAGCTCCTATGTCAGTCAAGGAAATATATTCTAGTCAACTTGTCCCTCTCAAGAACTGCTCGCATAGAGAAGTTGTTTGTGTTTATCATTTGATATCTATAATATTAAAGTGTATAAAATAAACTGGATTGCAAATTTAATATTAATTATGTTTAAGTGATTATGGTATATCACCATATACCTCCCACTATTTTTATCAAACTAATAGCCCTAACTATTAATTCGGAAAATATTTCTTTAAATCTTTCTAGTGAGTCAAGATCCATATTTCATCCACGTTTTAAGATAGCGTTGGTTAATACACTCAAAACATGACTATTTAGGTAGACAACATTTGTCGATTATATCAAATATAACTCTTGGAAAGTTTGGTGGAACAACCCTTTGTACACATTTATCCAATAAATCTCACCAAACTCTATGCCTCTAAACCCACAATCTTATTGTGATGATTTAGTTAAGTTAGACCCAATGTTTCAATAAACTAAGTACACTTACTTATCACGTCTTCCCATGATTGATAAAAGCACCTTGCTTTGGCAAACCCACTTCTTCTCAATCTAGATCTTGACGAGTATTAAATATTGGAAGGCATCCGATTAACTTAATATGTATTTAGGGATTTTTATTATTTATATGAACGATCATGATCCCATCATAAAGAGATTCTCAATTTTTCCTTGATCAAATAATTCATTTCAATATTCGTCAATGAATTGATTTCCAGGTCGTCGGAGAAGTCACAAGCGGTCTCACTTAAAACCCAACTTCCTTACGAATTAAACTAATAATCCACTTTTGACAAAATCTCCCCATATCAGAAAAAGAAAATTCATATTTAATACCGTGTTCATAAACACAATAATCTCATGATCGTTTGTTCAATTTTAAAATCTTGAATCGTTACAAATTTTATCTTTCTTAAGAAAACACGGCATGGGTGTCGTATCTAATACATACATGATTAATCATATTAAGCATGCATCTCGATTATATCTACGCATACATACTAACACATGCAATCATATACATATATGTAATGTGCGTAAATTAAACGTGTTTGGTTATGGCCCCATCCTATGTGATCTTTCCAAGCTAATGGAAATATCAAGGTCAGTCTATGGTGATTTTAAAATACTATCTATTACATGTCTTCTTTCTTCATTGCTCCATCATCCCCTTTTGGATCGCCTCCTTGCTTGCAAGTCTTCATTGATAATTACATTGAATAATAAAAATAAAACTATTCTAATAAAATTACAAGAAGAACTCGAGTTACATTCGAGATAATTAAATTACAATGAATAAACGACATGCAAGTCGTTTTTAAAAATCAAAACCATAAATCAAAAGCACTATACCATGGGTCTTTAGGCCATAACCATCCATCATGCTATCACATAACACATATAATATATCTAAGATTATATAAACATATCATATAATCGTATATAACAAATTTCGAAATTTCAGAAAATTAAAAACAGATTTCTAAAGACAATAAATCGCTGTTTCGAGGCCCTTAACGACGTCAAACGCCTTACAGACCTGTCGATGATAGTTATTCTATCAGTTTTGTTCATTGGCCCGATTACAGTCAGAAAACACATATCGTTTGCGAAAATCGGATTCGGTAATCAGATTTCACCAAATCTGATGGTGTTTCGGAAATCGTATCATATACAATCCCCATATCAAACAAGAATATATCATATATACATACACAGTGATACATACAATCATCACATGATTATACATCACATGAATATTATATATTCATAATATATACATACATATACTCAAAATTTTAGAAAATCAAATAATTTTCAGAAAATAATAAATCACTATTTTGGGGCCTGTAACTACATCTAATGGCTTACAGACGCAGAGCTGATTTTTGTCAGTATTGCTCAGTGACCCGATTCCAGTCAAAAAACACATATTTTTTGCGAAAATCGGACAATGGACACAGATTTCAGAAAATCTATGACAGTCGTTTCAGAATTCGTATCGAATACGATTCTCATAATAAGAACAAACATGTATCATATACATACATCAATACACACAATCATAATAGATCGCATACATGCTTACATATCGAAAACTATTAAGCACATAACCGAATTAAAATGTTTCGCAAGTAGCTCTGATGCCATTGAAGGGTTTCGAGGTACAAACGCAGCGGAATAAATGCGAAAAATAAATCAAAATAGCGAAACCCTCCGCAGGATCCATGCGAAAAAAAAAGATTTAATTCGGAGATAAATAATAAATACCTTTAGAAGCTTTAACAGTTCATTAATGGAAGATTAATGGAGGTCCAAAACTTGTTTAATCACCACATATCCCGCTCTTGAGATCTACGCTCTAGGGTATCCACACGAACACTTTTCATGAAGGATTGATGTGTACTAGCACCCGAAAACTGCTTCTCTCTCTCTATCTTCCTCTTTTCTTAAAACGGCTAGGGTTTTAGTAAAAATATGTTTCTCAAATTAAATCAGCCCATAAAGAGTTTATATAGAGAGAGGAATAAGTTTTCTAATTATAATCCAATTATAATTAATACTAATCCAAAATTCTAAATTATTTAATTAAGTCTTACTTAATTAATTAATTATTAATTTTGGAATTAGTTTCAATAATTCATTTATTCTATTTATATAATTAATTAAGTCATACTTAATTAATATCATAAATAAAATAAATTACTTATTTAATTTAAATTCACAATTTAAATTATTTCTCCTTCAAGCGTTCTTTGTGTGTGATCCTGTAGGTTATTATTACTTTGACAACAATTTTAATATCTAATTAAAATTGTAAACAATGAGCGACATCTAGTAATACATCATTGCTACCCAAGTAATAATAATAAATCGGTGATTCGATTAAGCCTTTCGTGAATAATGTTCCATGTAATATAATCCATTTAATCTTGAAATCATAGATTAAACTCAAGGCATGTCTCGTGTCATCCTCTTCATAATTTAATCTTTATTTTCTTGATCGATGAGTAGACTATTAAAATCAAATCAACATTTAAGCACGGCCGTGCATTTCATAGTCTCACTCAAATAAGAGGCCAATAATATCACTCCTAAAATTTGGAGGATTAAATCACATCTATATCATTCATATTTCTCATACGATTCATAATATATCCAATGTTCACTTTTATCATCACCCGGTCAAAGGTAACTTTTAATGTAATCAAAGTATATTAATTCTCATATAGAAATATAATGATTTCAGGTCTAAGGATCATTACACCATTATCACAGTGAGAATTACTTATGACTCTTATTTAACATGTTGAATCTCACGGCGGGTCATTCTAGTGATATGCATTGAGACATGCACTTATGTTCTTGACTTTAGTATCACCATACCTATGACCAATGAGATGTGGTCATCTGTCAAGAAACATACTAGTCTTTGTTCATTATTATTGTCCTTAAATAATAATACTCGACTAGGGAATTTTAGGAATAAGATACTATTCATATAATCTCATTTTTAAGTCACATACTTAAAGATATATAATACGTATCAAAATTCCAAGGACATTTATTATGCTTTCAATTTATTACGCAGTAAATAAAATATAATAAATAAATAATAATCAATAAAACATAATCCTTAATAATAAATATTTTCCTTAAAATATAAAAAGTATTGTCTCTAGAGCACAATTACTAACAGTATTGACTACCTTAGACCAGAAATATACTAGCAATTTCGATTCTACTAACATTGTCCTTGCAGCTTCTATGAGTATTCTGTCCTTTCTCTCCATAACTCCATTTTTTTGGGGTGTTCCTGGTGCATAAAATTGTTGAGTGATTCCCTTTGATGCAAAATATTCCTCCATGATTGCATTCTTGAATTCAGTACCATTGTCACTCCATAGTATTCTTATAGTCTTCTTTGATTTAGTTTCCAGAAAAGTGACATGTTCTATTATGTGTTGTGAAGCTTTATCATTTGAGTGTAAAAAGAAAACCCATGTGAATCTTATAAAATCATCTACAATGACAAGAGCATATTTCTTTTTATTAATTGACATCACATTTACTGGACCAAATAAATCAAAATGTAATAGATAAAAGGGTTCAGAAATGGTGTTTATTGTTTTGCTCTTGAAGGATTTTTTCCTTTGTTTTTCAAGTTGACATGTTTCACAAAGTCCATCTTGAACAAAATCAACATGTGGTAGTCCTCTCACAAGACTTTGTTTCACCAACTTGTTGAGTGTTTTGAAGTTGATCTGTGACAGTTTCTTGTTTCATTTCTGTTGGCTCTCGGAGATCGTGGAGGGGGGGTGAATACGATTCCCAAATTAAAAATATGACTATTAATTATTTTTGGGACAACATAAAAATTACTTTAGTTCAAACCCGGGTACTGTTCATCATCTTCTTCAACCTCAAGAACACCATTAAAATAACCAAGATAATGAACGGTAAATTATCCAAAACACACAACACAACAAGATCCAAGAATATAACTTTATATTCATTGAAGTGGGGTAGATGCTACAAACAAGTTCAAGAACATAAGCTCAAGAACACAACAAAGAAGTTATTTTTGTCTCCTCTAAAACTATTACATTTTGTAGATCTAGTAGACAAAAATCAACCCTATCTTCTATACAAGATTTAACAAGTGCTTTCAATAGAAGAATAGAGGAGTGGTATAGATAAATAAAATTATGGCCCCAAAATATTCAAGATCTAGTTTGGCCATGGGGGAGAGAAAAATAATTCTTTTTCTCTCTCCCCTTTTCTCAAAACTTCACCCGGATGCACAAAACACCCACACACTTTAAAATGGATACTTGAGTTTCCTTTTTATTATTGAAAAAGGTGTTGCTTTTACTTTTTGCTTTTTGCTATTTGTTTTTCCACCTTTTTCTCTTGTCCACTCAAATCTCATCTTTAAAGTCATGTGCCAAGCACGCCTTTGGAAATATTTAATGTAAAAGTAATATTTAAATAAATATATATAATATAAATGAATAATGTCTTTATTTATAATATATATAAATAATTAAATAAATACTTTATTTAATTAAATTAAATATTTCCATTCCACTCTTCAATTTGTGTAGACTTCCTTATCCAAATACTTGGCCCCGTATACGTGACTCCACCACGTCCAACTATTTGGCCTTCTAATCTGTGAAGCTTTAGTAAGATCCAATCAGGTTGTGTCATTTGTCACTTATCCATTAGGCTGACATTTTTCCAACACTGATTTATCACCTTTGTTGATCCTCCACATGACTCAAGAAAACCAACAACTTTAGATTGATTAAAATCATATTAACCGACGAGAGCTTGCCTCCAATGTCCTGACACTTTATGCAACGGTATGGTTCATAAGTGACTAGTCTTGATAGGGGCTCTTGATTCCGAACATGATTCCACATTCTTCTTTGCAAACCTTACTTGTAGCTTCGATTGTAATGCACTAAAATCTTCATAGACTAAGACAATCTTTTGTAGCTTCCACATCCTTGAATAGATGTCAATATCTTTTATTCTCCACTGAGGCATGAAAATGTTAATGAACTTCTTCCAGTGAGCTTCAAGTCTGTAGATGATCCTTTGATACTTTGTCTTAACTGAACTCTGTGATCCAAGATTTCTGTGCACCTACATATTATTACATGTCATGTTCTATTGTTGAGTTATCATCAACCATTACATAGAGATTACATTTAGCATTCCTAGTACACATGAAAGTGCAGTGATATGTGTTAGTGTAGGTGCCCTAGAGGCAATACAATTTTTCCTTTTAATAAACATTTATGTCATTTGATTATTCAATAAACGTATTTATTATGACTTTAATTACTGCGATATATTTGTTAGCATAATAAATGTCCTTAGAATCATGATACTCGTTATATAGTTTAAGTACATGACTTGAACTTGAGATTATATAATATATCATATTCTTAAAGGTTCCCTAGTCGAGTATTATTATGATAGGACAATAATAATACATAAATAGACTAGTATGTTGTTTGACAGATAACCACATCTCATTGGTTATAAGTATGGGGATACTAAAGTCAATACATAGGTACATGTAGGGGTACATGGTACTGGACAGACCCACAGTGAGATTCTTCATGTTTAATTAAGTCATAAGAAAGACTCACAGTGATAATGGTGTAATGATCCTCTGACTTGAGATCATTATATTTCTATACGAGGATTGATATACTTTGACTACATTAAAAGTTACCTTTGACCGGGTGATGATAAAAGTGGACATCGGGTATATCATGAGTCGTATGAGAAATATGAATGATAGATAAAGGATTTAACCCTCCTATAATTAGGAGAGATATTATTGGCCTCTTGATTGAGTGAGACTATAAAATGCATGGCCGTGCTCAAATAATGATTTGTTTTTCATAGTCTACTCATGGATCAAGTAAACCCGGATTAAATGTTGAAGAGGATGACTAAATACATGCCTCGAGTTTAATCTATAATATATATGGTTAAAGGGATTATATTACACGGAAACATTAATCACGAAAGGTTTTATCGAATCACGATTTAATTATTGTTTAATTAGGTAGCAATGATGTATTACTAGATACCGCTCATTGTTTATAATTTTATTGGAGAATAAAATTATTGCTAATTAAATAATAGCCTATAGGGTCACACACATAGAGCACCTAGAGGAATAGTTAATTTAAATTATAGATTTAAATTAATTGATGATTAATTCGAATTTATTATATTAATTAAGTGAGACTTAATTAATTGAAATAAATTCGAATTTGAAGAATTATATTTCTGCCAATAATAATTAAGTGTGACTTAATTATTAATTAAATAATAGAAGCATGTTTTATTATTTAATCCTATGCCTACATGGGTTAGGTTTTTGCTAAAAAGGCCCATTAACCAATCATTATAAATAGATAATGATAGGTTAAATGGCTTGCACGTTTTTGTGTAAACCCTAGCAGAAGAGGCAGCATAGGAAGAGGCAGAGAGAATTCGAAACCTATCAAAGGAGGCTAGTACTTCCGTTCCGTGTTCAAGATCGTGAGACGTTCTTGAAGGTGCTCGTGTGGATACCATAGAGGTGCTTTCGAGAGGAAGACACAAATCGTGATAGCAAGGATCTCCGTTGAGTTCGTGGCATTCAAAATCTTAATAGGTATGATTCGATTATCACCATAATCCGTCAATTCTTATACATGATCCTGCGTTTGGGTTCCGAAATTTTCGTTATATTTACGTTTATCCGCTGCGTTTTATGCCTCGGAACCCAACAATATGGAATAGCAATCAAATACTATTTCCCTTTACAATCTCCCCCAAAAGCAATTAAATAAAATTAACTACTATAGGATAACTCAACTAACATACAAGAAACAATTAAAGTACTGGACATGAAAATAATATACAAAAGGTTCTGGAAAGATATAATCAGTTAAATCCAGATTTCCTAAGTTGCTGAAAATGAATTATGAATTTCTGAATTTCATTTTCCTTTAGCTTCCTCCACTTCAATGTTCTTCAAAGATGGGGTTCTTTCAATAAAGAAACAAATCATTAGTAAAGACTTCTGAACAATCATTCTTGTTCATCTTGCAATTCGAACTAGAACATACAGCTCTCTATGTTCCCCATAAGAGGTCAACCCATACTCCCCTTAAGGTTGTTCTCTCTTGGAATGAAAGTCACTTCCTCTTTTTCTTCAAGATGTTCTATTTCCAGGAAACATATTTTTCTTTCTTCCCTGCACTACTCCACTGACTTCATCTATCACTGAAACAAGAAATAGAACACACTTGGACCCTTCTCATATGCCCCTTGAAAATCTCTTTCGCATTCTTCTTTACCCAGAAAACTTCTACTTAGCAAAAACTCCCCCTGAGTTGATACTCTTCAAAGAAATCTTCATTTTCATTCACTGATCGTGCTAGAAAGAATTCTTATGCCGAACCTCTCCTAAAAATGTTTCAAGGACAAATCTTCAAACAAATAGAGCAAAATCCCTTAGATATCTTTTCAGAATAAGATATAGCATTGCAAACCAAGATGTTAAGATTCTCCATAACTTCTTCCCCTTAGTACGACAAGTAACTTCTTCCCAATTGATAAAAAGTAACTTCTCCACTTCAGACGAAAAATTAGTTAAGTCTACAACACCTTTAGGGATAAGGCTTCAACCAATTACTAAGAAAATCCCCCTTAGTAATTTCTCCCTTGCATCACTAAGGTTTCAATTTTATCTAATTTTCCCCTTAGTTCATGCAAGGTCCAATCCACCCTTGTGTCTTTAGATATCCTCTAAGTAACCTCCACAAGATAGGATTGACAGATCTCGTTTCTTATATCACCAAATTCTCCCCCTTAGTTGAGAATATCCTTTAAAACAATAAAAGTATCATCTACATCCAATCGAATAAGAAACTCTCCTCCAACTGAACATAAAATCCCCCTTAGGCCTAAAAATTAATGTCTCCCCCTTTGAGATTGAGAACAACAGGAATTAATAGACCCAAAGGTAATAGTTTGGACATTCTCACTAAGCTTCAGGTAGACTCTTCTTCAGCTTGTCATCCAGAAAAGAATCTCTTCAACATTTCAGAGCTGGAAAATTCAGTAACAGGATTCAAGCATAGTAGCAAGGTTAGTGTTTGGTCTATGGTTTCCTCACTTCTACTACGTTCTGTTGGTGTTTACACTTTCAAGCGTAAGTGTTCCACTCATTTCTCTCCCTATGTCTCTCACTCAAGAGTATCACTCCCTCACTTCACTCAAGTGCTTCTCTCACTTACTTGCACTCATGCCATTTATAGCAATTTGTACCTGCAAGTAAATCCATGCTAGTCTCACCAAGATATTGTGGATCGTTGACTATAGCATGTTGTCGATCACTAAAGATCTAGGTTCTGAGATGGAATCTCAGACAGGCTTTCAGTTAGGCATTCACCCAACTCACCATGAGCAAATCCATGCACATGTGGCTCGTCGTCGGGGAATAACCCTTCTGAAATTGGAATCTCCTCCATTCCAGGAGTGACTGAAATCCCAACACCCTGATCCTCAAAAGACTCATCAAATTGGTAAGCCAACTGAATCATAGTCTACGAGTTATTGCTCAGCTACTTTCAACATCAACAATCTCCCCATATGCAAATCCATGCATTGGATCATTAAATGTGGTATGCGTACTAGCAGCTATCTAAGCATCAACCGACTCCCCATATGCAAATCCATGCACTGGATTGTTGACGGTGATATGCCTTTAAGTTTTAAGTGATCCATGTATTCCAGAATTTGAATTCCTGGGAGAGTAGACGTGTACAAACATCCCTCTCAATCACCTGTGAAGATGAATTAACTCACTATTTTCAATCATGGAAAACTGTTAGTGATTGCCTCTCATCATCAACAGATTGCTCTGCGGATGTGAAATCCCGTTAGGGAACTAGGACTGTTCCTCCTAGGAAGGTTGACAAGGATTCTAATATATGGCAAGAAATCCAAGTTTCCCTCAAATGCCTGTGAAGGTGGCTCAACAACTTCAGTCACCATGAATGGTAAACAAAGAAGTTTAAGGGTTTTACCTATACCACACAATGTGCACTTCTTGCAATGTGTCCTCACAAGTGTTAGTCCCAAGAGAGGCTAGAGAACTGTTAGGTCCTATAACATCCCTTAGAATCAAAAACTTTAGGTTTACCATCAACGTGAATGCTTTTGGTGTGCTTGACTCATTACAAGGTGCTCTGACTGACGAGCGAATTTTCAATGAAATCACCCTGTTGAGAGAGTTCATTCAGAAACGGTTGAATTGTCTTTTCAGCTCTACATCCTTTTGAGAGAATACAGATGAGCTACAAATACCTCAATTTGTATACTTCTTTCCTTCTCGAGAGGTAGAGCTGTGGGTGCACTTCTGACACATCCTTTGCTGCAATTAATGCAGTTTCTCCCTTAACAACCGCTAATCTACATAAGTTCCTTATATCACCAAGGGTTGAAAGTTTGAATTAGAATGATAGTGTTTGGTACTAAGGCCTTGGTTAGAAATTGATGGATTATTCAACTTCTTGACCTTCCCCTATAGCCACTAAGGTCAAGCCATTACGGCTAAATAGATAGAGTTAATCAGAGCTATATAAAATTTGGTAGAGTATGCTTAAACTTATTCTCTATTCCTTCTCAGAAATATAGCATCGGAGCAATGTGTCCTCAAGAAACAATTCACCAGAGCTAAAATGTGAGAATTAATAAATAATAGGTAAAAGAATATTAAGCCAAATTTCATAAACTCATAATTTAAAAAAAAAATTAACAGATTAACAAAAGTGTTCTTTTGAATTTCTCTTAGACAAATATCCAATTGAAATTCAACTCTTTTAACAAAAACATTTTGATTAATAACTCAAATCTATTTCATCTTGATCACTGTATGTTTTCAGAAATTGTTTTGCAATTCATTCTTAGCTGATATTATCTCCGACTTAAAACATAAATCATTTTAAAAAAATCGAATGAATGCTTTAGTCATACAGTCTAAGGCACTAATCCCAAAGCAAACAACCATTGTTTTAATACTACATGTCAATGTGAAACAGACATTAACAAGAGTTTTGAAAAATGTTTTATCAATGGTTGATATCTCAAGATCAAAACAATTTACTCAAATAAAATAGCCTGATATCATGCAACCTAAGTTACAAGTTATCAAGTAACTTTATTTAAACAAATCGTGGAGAGAAAACAGTTTTCATTACAAAACATTTAGAGAGAGAGAGGATATATGATTTTGAAATAGAAAGATAATTCCCAAGAAATGTTTTCTTTCAAAGGGAGTTTTTTTTTTTAAAGTTTTAGTGGCTTTTCATTCTCTGGCAAATGAATGCATGTTTAGATAAAACATTTTTCACAAGAAATAGACAAGAAATTTCTTTATGCATTCAAGTTCTAAAGAATGAAAAAAAATATGTTAATACTAATGAATTATCAAAGATATGAATGACAAAACATTCAAAAGTACTAACATCATTCAATCATTTTGTAATAAAATCCATCTTACTACAAAACAATCAAGCACATAAGATACTTACATTATGCTAGACAATTACCATTAGTCGCTTGAAACAAACACATATTGCAATATAGATCATGGTAATTCTAAAGCATAAAACATAAGCATCCGCTAAATACTGAACATACATTGACCGAATGACAGCATTTAACTTCTTACACTACATCTCAACAATTATCACATAAGCATATTGAAAATACTCATGACAATCAGAATATATGTAAGCTCGAGGTACTAGGTGCATCAGAGATCAAATACCTTTAAATATTAATGCTAAAATTTATGATCTTTGACAACCTCTCGCGATGTAGTAAATTACTTTCAATATCAGTGTTTTTTGAAATAATCTTTTTGTCACTTAGTGCAGAAATTCTAAGTGTCATCACTAATATCAAAAGAATAACAACTAATATTAATGGATTTTGCAAAAGACATGAATTACATCACTTAAACTACATATTAAGTGGTTCCACTAATATTAGCATTAAACAATTAGAAGTAAATAAAATTACAACTAATTAATATATTCAAATACTTAAGCTAAAACATTTGTTACATATAGCATGAATAACATATGACAGCACAAAGTACGAGGTCCTGGATATAAATTGACTATACAGAGAGATGCTACATTGTTAGGTCCCTAGGTCCCGCGTGATCATAGGTAATCTCATAACGATAATATTGGGTCCCGGGTGATCACAAGCCAAACATTAATCAGTTCCTAGAGATCGTAGACATCTAAATAGCATGAACACTCTCTATAAACATTACATTTAAATAAATCAATATTAGACTAGAGTGACATACCTTAGTCAATAGAGCTTTTACTGGTGTATGATCGTTGAATGAACAATTACTCCTCTTTGCCCGAGAGATCGAACGTTTACTCCATTTGGACATGAATAACTTTTCAGCTACCAGTTAACATTGTTCCTCGAAACAATACCACGCTCATCCAGACGGAAACTGCATTACCTTCAACACCCAAATATTTCCTTGTAGATATTGGTCTTGGCAGCAGCTTCACTAAACTCAGCACTCTAGAAACCAGTAGTCTTGACACTAGAAGAATAGAACCTTAAAAAAAAAAAACTCTGAACTACCCTTCAGCTTCTGTATCAATACCAAGTCTTTATGTGGATTGATTCCTTGTGCTAAGTATATCTGCCTCTGGTTCAATTGAGTTAGTTCCTTGATTCGAACCCTACTCAATCTTGATTAGTTAGTGCATCTTCAGTCTTCATTTAATTCACTCAGAAAAACCAATGAAATACTCTTATACATGCACGACCAATCACTACTCTACTACCCAGATTCATCAAGAACTGACTCTAGGAAATGTTGTTACACAAAACCCTTTGTCATGACAGATGTGTCCTTAATGTTTCCTTAGATATTCAGTGGGTAGAGTAGTCTTCTTCAAATATGATTGAGATCATCTTGCATTATTTTTAAATTGACAATTTCCTTTCTAATATGCAATCACTCAATCTGGATCACTCAGTGCTCCTAAGAATCTCAACTCTTACTCAATGAGCACTGCTAGCCTTTGAACATCAAACATGACTAGTTGATCCAACTTACTGATGCTCCCCCTGTGATGCTGCTTGCAGCCTTTCTTCATCTGGTGTCATCTGATCTTGAGCCCTAAACAGGATGTCAACCTTTAGAAATTCAGAGCTAAAATTAAACGAATGCTAGGGAGCTTGATGATGATGTTCACTGCATCTAGATCATCTTAAATCAATCACAGACTCTGTGTAAGCTCTTAACTCCAAATAAGATAGCCTTCCATCACACCACGTGACTTCAGGCATGATTAATCTTACTTGATGTCTTCTCTTTACATTTGCTAATTAGACTTGCTGTGTCAACTGATTCAACCATAGTGAATAGGAAACCTTAAGTCTATCCATTATCCTTGTAATTCCACTCAAGGTCTGGATTTCCTTATTAACTCCTCCATTTGGTCATGAAGTCCGGAAACTGAACTTTACTCTAGAATACTCCTTTCAGTGCAGACATAACATAGAACTTCATTCGTCAACAAATTCCATTACCTGCCCTCAAAGTGTTCTTACAGCAATCTGCCTAATCCTTTGAATGTGATTAATCACTGAGATGCTTCATCTATCGAATGCACGAACAAACACCAAAACTAAACAGGGTAGCCTTTGACTTGACTTCCCTTCAACTGACATACTTCACTGATGTCCTTCTTAAAAGAATTTCATTAGAAGTAGTCCTTTCTCATAAACTTCATCTTTACCGTCGAATTCGTTATCTTGATAAACCAAGTATTAGTTGATAAACCAAGTGTGAGAGCATCACTTGTTATTGCAGCTAACTCTATTCTGATAAACTTCAACGAATAGTTGACTTCATCATAAGCATTACATTTCGTGTCAGCAATAACCTCACTTCCAGTAGAGTGAGCTTCTATTTCTCTTGATCCCGATCAAAACTGTTCATCCTCGAACTGATATTAGGAAACCCTTCGCAAAGAATTCCCTAGGTTTTTTTTAATATTGTGCTTCAGATCATTCAAGAAAAATAGGTAACCTTGCTTAACCATTTGAATACCAAAGCAAAAGTAGTTACATGCCTCGAACATGAAAATGTCAGATATATATAACTTGTACATGTTGAAAGATACTCTGCATTCACAAATGATTAAGACAAGTGGTCTTCAATTTTGATTGAGTCCAAAGGTTAGAGATATTTCTAAACATAGTTAACAACAAAGCATTCAAGTTCAACATGCTCATTCTTATCTGACTGATCACACCTCATCTATATCAGCCTCAACAAGTAGTCTTGGCTATGAGCTCAGTGATCCCAACCTAACTTAAGGTGGATTAGCAGTCTATAAGAATCATGTCGTACATATATGTAGTCATAGAAGAATCAATCACTCAGATTCCTAATTCTTCTAAATCACATTTGTTGTTCACTTTAACATTATATTATCTCTAATTACCTGAGTCGATTTAGATTTAAAAATTTAATTCATGTTTTATTATACTGACCCCTAGGCAATTCCCAAATTAGAAACAAACTCATCTTAACAAGCACATGATCAGATATAGCATTTAATACAACCATGCGAGTATAAACAGATTATAGACAATGAAAACATCAAGGCACTTAGCATGCAACAAATATTCTTTCCAGTAAATCTACCCCTACAAATACCTAAGACTCTATATGCTAACATGATCAATTTTCGTAAAGCAAGCATTAAATCACACAAGATCTAATTATGAAGTCAAATACTGATAAACAAGCAACACTAACAAACTAGCATAAGTTATCTAATTTATATAGAAATCAAGGTGAGACATGCATTATATCAAACTTATAATATAATGCAGTTCAGCACTTAATACTCTATAATTGAATCAAACAAGTATAAACTAGTTAGAAAGCATACCTGAGCGATGCTTAGCATTCCATATCGAGTGATAATCAATTGATCCAAATCAATTTCCATTCTACTGACACTCATGAAAGTATCCTTGCATTTGACCTCAACAACCAATGATGTTCCTGCTTCAACCCAAACTGATACCTGATTGTTCTGCTTAAAGACCCCGACATAGGATGTCTCATGTTCTGCTTGAAAAGATCACTCTTCTTTGTATGTGTAGCAATAACCCCTTGATTATCATATGTCAGTGATAATCAAAACTTGTGTATTTCTGCCACTGATGTCCTTTAACCAAATCTTCAATTGTTGTTTTGGTTATTTGACCGATAAACTGAATTCCTTTTCAAAATCTCAAATTCTTCAGATATTGATTCGAAAACCACTAATCGAAGACTCTTCCCTAAATGAACTAATCCCCTTTCAATAACCAAATGATCCACTGAGTAGACCGATGTACAAATACATCTCCAATGGTAAGATCAGGTCTCAACTCCATTAGAAAGTTCTTCAGTCAATTCATTTGTCCTTAACGAACGAAGAATCAACTCCTGTTGTTTCGTTTAATAAAATATTTTGTTCAAACAGAAGTATTTAATTTTTTTTAGGAATTTAAATAATCAAAATAAATTGAAAATGCATTTTTTTTGATAAATAATAATAAATTTCTCAATTTCAAATTATAAATAAAATAAAATAATTCGAAAAGAAAGTTTTGATATAGAGCTAACAAATTTTTCAAGGTATATTAAATAATCTTGAAAAAGAAATTATTTCAAATCAAAATTAATTTCTAAAGAATTTTATATAATTTATAATCCAAAACAGTTTCAATTATAATTAAAATAAAACGACTTGAAAACATAATTTTGAAATAGAAATACTAAATTTTCAAAACATTTAAAATGTTCATGAAAATAAATTATTTCAATCCAAAAATATTTTCCAAAGAGCTTTATAAAATTTATAATTAAAGTTTTATAAAAAATAAATTATTAAACCTCAAAAATAATTCTCAAAATACTTTTAAGAATATTAAACTCAAAAGAAATTAAATTGGATTTTAAGATTAATTTTATTTTTCAAATTAATAAAATTCTTAACTAAGAATATTAAAAATATAAAATATTTGACTCTCAAATTTAAAAGAAAATAAAATATTTTCCAAGATGTAAAATAAACTTGAAAAATAAATTATTTAAATTTAAAAATTATTTCCAAAATATTTTAAATAATTAAATTCAAATTTAATTATTAAATTAATTATTAAACTAAAAACAATTTGAGAGAAAAACAATTTTTGTTTTAAATAAAAGTTAAGCTATGTAGCCATGTGTCATGTTGAAACAGCCTTCTAAGTAGAAATTCTACAAAGGAATTTCTACATAGACTCTATCTCGAAATTTCTATCTCGAAATTTCTATCTCGAAATATCTATCTCGAAATTTCTATCTCGAAATTTCTATCTCGAAATTTCTATCTCGAAATTTCTATCTCGAAATATCTATCTCGAAATTTCTTTCTCGAAATTTCTAAGTAGAATTTCTACATAGGAATGTTCTACTTGGCTATCTCGAACATTTTGTACTTAGAAAATTTCTGGGCTTCAAAAAAAAAATTTTGGATGCCCAGTGAACCAATCGTACCCTCTTTAATCTCACAAATAAAAATAGATCCAATCAATTTGTATGTCAATCGAGTAGCTCTGATATCAATTGTTGGGTCCCGGAGATCGTAGAGGGGGGGGGGGGGTGAATACGATTCCCAAATTAAAAATATGACTATTAATTATTTTTGGGACAACATAAAAATTACTTTGGTTCAAACCCGGGTACTGTTCATCATCTTCTTCAACCTCAGGAACACCATTAAAATAACCAAGATAATGAACGGTAAATTATCCAAAACACACAACACAACAAGATCCAAGAATATAACTTTATATTCATTGAAGTGGGGTAGATGCTACAAACAAGTTCAAGAACATAAGCTCAAGAACACAACAAAGAAGTGATTTTTGTCTCCTCTAAAACTATTACATTTTGTAGATCTAGGAGACAAAAATCAACCCTATCTTCTATACAAGATTTAACAAGTGCTTTCAATAGAAGAATAGAGGAGTGGTATAGATAAAGAAAATTATGGCCCCAAAATATTCAAGATCTAGTTTGGCCATGGGGGAGAGAAAAATAATTCTTTTTCTCTCTCCCCTTTTCTCAAAACTTCACACGGATGCACAAAACACCCACACACTTTAAAATGGAGACTTGAGTTTCCTTTTTATTATTGAAAAAGGTGTTGTTTTTTGCTTTTTGCTTTTTGCTATTTGTTTTTTCACCTTTTTCTCTTGTCCACTCAAATCTCATCTTTAAAGTCATGTGTCAAGCATGCCTTTGGAAATATTTAATGTAAAAATAATATTTAAATAAATATATATAATATATATAAAGAATGTCTTTATTTATAAAATATATAAATAATTAAATAAATACTTTATTTAATTAAATTAAATATTTCCATTCCACTCTTCAATTTGTGTAGACTTCCTTATCCAAATACTTGGCCCCGTATACGTGACTCCACCACGTCCAAGTATTTGGCCTTCTAATCTGTGAAGCTTTAGTAAGATCCAATCAGGTTGTGCCATTTGTCCCTTATCCATTAGGCTGACATTTTTCCAACACTGATTTATCACCTTTGTTGATCCTCCACATGACTCAAGAAAACCAACAACTTTAGATTGATTAAAATCATATTAACCGACGAGAGCTTGCCTCCAATGTCCTGACACTTTATGCAACGGTCTGGTTCATAAGTGACTAGTCTTGATAGGGGCTCTTGATTCCGAACATGATTCCACATTCTTCTTTGCAAACCTTACTTGTAGCTTCGATTGTAATGCACTAAAATCTTCATAGACTAAGACAATCTTTTGTAGCTTCCACATCCTTGAAGAGATGTCAATATCTTTTATTCTCCACTGAGGCATGAACATGTTAATGAACTTCTTCCAGTGAGCTTCAAGTCTGTAGATGATCCTTTGATACTTTGTCTTAACTGAACTCTGTGATCCAAGATTTCTGTGCACCTGCATATTATTACATGTCATGTTCTATTGTTGAGTTATCATCAACCATTACATAGAGATTACATTTAGCATTCCTAGTACACATGAAAGTGCAGTGAGTTACTTCCCTTCACTCCTATTTCCCCTTTCAATTTCCAGCTTTCTTCAATTGAGGCCTTGCTATATAAACATGTGACTTCTTTGTTAGTGCAATCCTTCAAGCTTGCTTCATATATGTTACCATGTCTATGCTTTTTGAAAACTAAAATACATGTTTCTTTGTGAGTCACAAGACACTCTTTATTTTCAAAGCTAGTATATTAACCTTTATCTCCAAGTTGACTAATGTTGATCAAGTTATGTTTCAAGCCATCAACTAGAGCTACTTCATCAATGATGACACTACCAAATAAAATCTTTCCATATCTCAGTGTTTTTCCATTGTTGTCATCTCCAAAAGGATACTTCTGGGCTAGCCATTTCCATAAAGTCTGTAAGTAGGGATTTCTTTCTAGTCATGTATCATGAGCATCCACTGTCCAGGATTAGGGTTACTTTTTTTACCCTTGTTCCCTGCATATAGAAAAGAACTAGTTGTTGGGTTCCGAGGCATAAAACGCAGCGGATAAACGTAAATATAACGAAAAATTTCGGAACCCTAACGCAGGATCATGTATAAGATTGGACGAATTATGGTGATAATCGAATCATACCTATTACGATCTTGAATGTCACGAACTCAACGGAGATCCTTGCTATCACGACTTGTGTCTTCCTCTCGAAAACACCTCTATGGTATCCACACGAGCACCTTCAAGAGCGTCTCACGATCTTGATTACGGAGTGGATGTACTAGCAAACCTTTGATAATTCGAATTGTCTTCCTGCCTCTTTGCTGCCTCTTCTAGGGTTTTTCTATCAAAAACGTGTTGTGCCTCTTAACCCTACATTATCTATTTATAATGTTTGGTTAACAGGCCCATAGCAGCAAAGCCTAACCCATGTAGGTCTAGGAAAATAATAAAACGAATTTTATTATTTAATTAATAACTAAGTCACACTTAATTATTATGGGCAGAAATACAATTCTAATTTGAATTTATATTATCTTAATTAATTAAGTCTCACTTAATTAATATAATAAAAATTCAAATAATTATCAATTAATTTAAATCTATAATTTAAATTAACTATTCCTCTAAGTGCTCTTTGCGTGTGACCCTATAGGCTATTATTTAATTGGCAATAATTTTATTCTCCAATAAAATTATAAACAATGAGCGGCATCTAGTAATACATCATTGCTACCCAATTAAACAATAATTAAATCGTGATTCGATAAAACCTTTCGTGATTAATGTTTCCGTGTAATATAATCCTTTTAACCATATATATTATAGATTAAACTCGAGGCATGTATTTAGTCATCCTCTTCAACATTTAATCCGGGTTTACTTGATCCATGAGTAGACTATGAAAACAAATCATTATTTGAGCACGGCCATGCATTTTATAGTCTCACTCAATCAAGAGACCAATAATATCTCTCCTAATTATAGGAGGGTTAAATCATTTATCTATCATTCATATTTCTCATACGACTCATGATATACCCGATGTCCACTTTTATCATTACCCGGTCAAAGGTAACTTTTAATGTAGTCAAAGTATATTAATCCTCGTATAAAAATATAATGATCTCAAGTCAGAGGATCATTACACCATTATCACTGTGAGTCTTTCTTATGACTTTATTAAACATGAAGAATCTCACTGCGGGTCTGTCCAGTACCATGTACTCCTGCATGTACCTATGTGTTGACTTTAGTATCCCCATACTTATAACCAATGAGATGTGGTTATCTGTCAAACAACATACTAGTCTATTTATGTATTATTATTGTCCTATAATAATAATACTCGACTAGGGACATTTAAGAATATGATATATTATATAATCTCAAGTTCAAGTCATGTACTAAACTATACAATGTGTATCATGATTCTAAGGACATTTATTATGCTAACAAATATATCGCAGTAATTAAAGTCATAATAAATATGTTTATTGAATAATCAATTGACATAAAGGTTTATCAAAATAAACATTGTATTGCCTCTAGGGCACCTACACCAACAATCTCCCACTTGCACTAGAGCCAATCACCCATGTATCTAATACCCTGGAACTAGTGTGACCGTCGTGCTTCTTCTGCGATAAGCCTTTGGTCAATGGGTCTGCAATGTTATCATTTGTGTGCACTTTACATATGTATATGTCACCCCTTTCATTAATCTCTCGAATGAGGTGATATCTCCTGAGTATGTGTTTGGTTCGAGAGTGAGCTCTAGGTTCTTTAGCATGTGCAATGGCTCCATTATTATCGCAGTATAGATCAATGGGATCTGCGATCGATGGAACCACTCCCAAATCATTAATGAATTTTCGAATCCAAACAGCTTCCTTAGCCGCTTCACAAGCTGCAATGTACTCAGCCTCCATTGTAGAATCAGCTACTGTTTCTTGCTTTGAACTCTTCCAACTCACAGCACCTCCGTTTAGACAAAACACAAAACCAGACTGTGATACAGTATCATCCCTGTCTGTTTGGAAACTTGCATCGGTGTAACCTTTTACAACCAGTTTCTCCTCTCCTCCATACACCAAGAATGAATCTTTAGTCCTTTTCAAGTACTTTAGAATATTCTTGACAGCCGTCCAGTGACCTTCACCTGGATTAGATTGGTATTTGCTCGTCATGCTTAAAGCATACGAAACATCTGGGCGAGTACATACCATTGCATACATGATGGATCCAATTGCTGAGGCATATGGAACCTTACTCATGCGGTCCTTGTCATCCAATGATTTTGGACACTGATCTTTAGAGATCGTTATCCCTTGAGATACGGGGACATATCCCCTTTTTGCATTTTGCATACCAAAACGATGCAAAACCTTTTCGATGTATGTACTATGACTTAGACCGATCATCCTTCTAGATCTATCCCTATAGATCCTCATTCCTAGAATGTAGGATGCTTCTCCTAAGTCTTTCATAGAGAAGTTGCTCCCTAACCAAATCTTAACAGCCTTGAGAGAAGGTATGTCATTCCCCATTAGTAGTATATCATCAACATATAGTACTATGAATGCCACATGGCTCCCACTAACCTTCTTGTAAACACAAGGTTCATCTTCATTTTGAACAAAGCCATACTCCTTGACTGTTTCATCAAAACGGATATTCCATCTCCTAGAGGCTTGCTTCAATCCATAAATGGATCGACGTAATTTACATACCTTGCTAACATTCCTTGGATTGACAAAACCTTCAGGTTGTGTCATGTACACATCCACATCCTCTTCAAGGATTCCGTTAAGGAAGGTGTTAGTAATTGTGCTCTAGAGACAATACTTTTTATATTTTAAGGAAAATATTTATTATTAAGGATTATGTTTTATTGATTATTATTTATTTATTATGTTTTATTTACTGCGTAATAAATTGAAAGCATAATAAATGTCCTTGGAATTTTGATACGTATTATATATCTTTAAGTATGTGACTTAAAAATGAGATTATATGAATAGTATCTTATTCCTAAAATTCCCTAGTCGAGTATTATTATTTAAGGACAATAATAATGCACAAAGACTAGTATGTTTCTTGACAGATGACCACATCTCATTGGTCATAGGTATGCGGATACTAAAGTCAAGAACATAAGTGTATGTATCAATGCATGGCACTGGAATGACCCGCCGTGAGATTCTACATGTTAAGTAAGTGTCATAAGTAATTCTCACTGTGATAATGGTGTAATGATCCTTAGACCTGAAATCATTATATTTCTATACGAGAATTAATATACTTTGATTACATTAAAAGTTACCTTTGACCGGGTGATGATAAAAGTGGACATTGGGTATATTATGAATCGTATGAGAAATATGAATGATCTAGATGGGATTTAATCCTCCTAATTTTAGGAGTGATATTATTGGCCTCTTGTTTGAGTGAGACTATGAAATGCACGGCCGTGCTCAAATGTTGATTTGATTTTAATAGTCTACTCATCGATCAAGAAAATAAAGATTAAATTATGAAGAGGATGACACGAGACATGCCTTGAGTTTAATCTATAATATCAAGATTAAAGGGATTATATTACATGGAACATTATTCACGAAAGGCTTAATCGAATCACCGATTTATTATTATTACTTGGGTAGCAATGATGTATTACTAGATGCCGCTCATTGTTTACAATTTTAATTAGATATTAAAATTGTTGTCAACGTAATAATAACCTACAGGGTCACACACAAAGAACGTTTGAAGGAGAAATAATTTAAATTATGAATTTAAATTAAATAAGTAATTTATTTTATTTATGATATTAATTAAGTATGACTTAATTAATTATATAAATAGAATAAATGAATTACTTAAACTAATTCCAAAATTAATAATTAATTAATTAAGTGAGAATTAATTAAATAATTTAGAATTTTGGATTAGTATTAATTATAATTGGATTATAATTAGAAAACTTATTCCTCTCTCTATATAATCTCTTTATGGGCTGATTTAATAAAATAGAGTTTTTACAAAAACCCTAGTCGCTCTGAGAGATGAGAAAGATAGAGAGAGAAGAAGTTTTCAGGTGCTAGTACACATCAATCTTTCATGAAAAGTGTTCGTGTGGATACCGTAGAGCGTAGATCGCGAGAGCGGGATACGTGGTGATTAAACAAGCTTTGGACCTCCATTAATCTTCCATTAATGAACTGTTAAAGCTTCTAAATGTATTTATTCTTTATTTCCGAATTAAATCTTTTGTTTTCGCATGGATCCTGCGGAGGATTTCGCTATTTTGATTTATTTTTCACGTTTATTCCGCTGCGTTTGTGTCACGAAACCCTACAATGGCATCAGAGCTACTTGCGAAACATTTTAATTCGGTTATGTGCTTAATAGTTTTTGATATATAAGCATGTATGCGATCTATCATGATTTTATATTGATACAATATGTATATGTTTATATATATTATGAATATATGATATTTTATGATATATAATCATGTGATGATTATGTGTGTTGATGTATGTATATGATACATGTTTGTTCTTATTTTGGGAATCGTATTCGATACGAATTCTGAAACGGCTGCCGTAGATTTTTTGAAATCTGTGTCCAATGTCCGATTTTTGTAAACGATATGTGTTTTCTGACTGGAATCGGGTCACGGAGCAATACTGACTTTGTCAGCTTTGCGTATGTAATCCATTAGATGTCGTTACAGCCCCCAAAACGGTGATTTATTATTTTCTAAAAATTATTTAATTTTCTAAAATTTTTGAATATATGTATGTATATATTATGAATATATGATATTCATGTGATGTATAATCATATGATGATTGTATGTATCACTGTGTATGTATATATAATATATGCTTGTTCTTGTTATGAGAATTGTATATAATACGATTTCTGAAACACCGTCAGATTTGGAGAAATCTGACTGCTGTATCCGATTTTCGTAAACGATATGTGTTTTCTGACTGGAATCGGGCCAATGAACAAAACTGATAGCTATGCTATCATCGACGGGTCTGTAAGGCGTTTGACGTCGTTAAGGGCCTCGAAATAGCGATTTATTGTCTTCAGAAATCTGTTCTTAATTTTCTGAAATTTCGAAATTTGTTATATATGATTATATGATATGATTATATAATATGAGATATATTATATGTGTTATATGATAGCATGGTGGATGGTTATGGCCTAAAGACCCATAGGATAGTGGTTTTGATTTATGGTTTTGGTTTCTAAATACGACTTGCATGTCGTTTATTCATTGTAATTTAATTATCTCGAATGTAACTCGAGTTCTTCTTGTAATTTCATTAGAATAGTTTTATTTTTATTATTCAATGTAATTATCAATGAAGACTTGCAAGCAAGGAGGCGATCCAAAAGGGGATGATGGAGCAATGAAGAAAGAAGACATGTAATAGATAGTATTTTTAAAACCACCATAGACTGACCTTGATATTTCCATTAGCTTGGAAATATCATATAGGATGGGGCCATAACCAAACACGTTTAATTTACGCACATTACATATATGTATATGATTGCATGTATTGGTATGTATGCGTAGATATAATTGAGATGCATGCTTAATATTGATTAATCATGTATGTATTAGATACGACACCCATGCCATGTTTGCTTATACAAGATAAAATCTGTAACGATTCAAGATTTTAAAATTAACAAACGATCATGAGATTCTTGTATTTATGAAATATGGATTTTTAAAACACGGAATTAAATATGGATTTTTGATATCTATAATTGGGATTTTCTGACAAAAGCGGATATGCGTATTCGTAAGGCTGATGGGTTTTAAGTGTGACCATTGGTATCCTCCATCTACCTGGGAAATGAACAATTTAAGATGTCGATTTGAAATATTTGGTTCAAGGAAAAATTGAGGATCTCTTTATGATGTGATCATGATTGTTATAAATTTTCTAAAACCCCTTAACAAAATATTAAGTTTTACTCGGATGCTTTCCAATGAATGAACACTCATCGAATCCTAGATCGATAAGGGGAAGGACTGTCAGTGGCAGGGGACTCCTATCTATCGTGGTGAGATGCGACGAATATAAACGGTTATATTCGGCCGTTGTATCATTGGGTCTAACTTAACTAAGTCGTCATAATAAGTGAAAATAAACGGTTATATTCAACTATTATGAACTTAAAAGCATAGAGTTTGGTTAAAAGTCTATTAGATAGATAAGATCAATCGTTGTTCACCAAACTATCCAAGAATTATATATGATATAATTGACAACTGTTGTCTACCTAAATAATCATTTTCTAAGGACTTCTAGTGGTTGACTTAGGACATGACGAAATATGGATCTTGGCTCACTAGAAAGAATTATGGGATATACTTTCCAAATTAATAGTAAGGGCTATTAGTTTGATAAAAATAGTGGGAGGTATATGATGATATACCATAATCACTTAAACATAATTAATATTAAATTTGCAATCTAGTTTATTTTATGCACTTTAATATTGTAGATATAAAATGATAAACACAAACAACTTCTCTATGCGATCAGTTCTTGAGAAGGACAAGTTAACGAGAATATATTTCCTTGACTGACATAGGAGCTTGAGGATCGTCCTCGGGCACCACGATATTAGTCAAATCTCTTCCCCTGCTCTTAAAGTTGAGAATGTAACATGTGCAAATCATAGTGCTTATTGGAAGCAAATTGATGTTGCGACTGATGTTTCATGTCTCATGCTCACAAATATATGTGCTGAGCTTAAGAAGCAATACAAGCATATAGATGCTTATGAAACGATTGAGCACAAGATATATTTGAAAGGGCACTATACACTTACAAGTAGGGAGAGTGAGACCCGATTACACCACATGTTCTAAAGATTATAGGGTATAATGAATACCATTGATATTTTGGGTTTCCAGATTGGTCTGGAGACAGTTAGATTTGATCTTACAATCTCTGGACAAATATTATTCTTATTTTGTTATGAACAATAAAGTGAATAAGATTGGTAAAACACCCATTGAGTTGCTAAGCATGTTGAGAACTGCTGAAAGTAATATGATAAATGCATGAACTACTACTATATTGATGGTAAACATAGGGAATGCAAAAGGGAAAGGAAAATGGAAAGGCAATGAGAAGATTTGATCTAGTTCCGTTGTCAAACCAAAGTCCAATCCCTAAAGCAGACTCTAAAGTCTGAATGAGGTGTTGATAAAGAAGACGATTGTCACTTCTGTGGAAAGTTGGGAGACTGGAAATTAAACTGTCATGCTTAATTGGAAGATCGGAAGATGATGATCAATAAGGGTCAAGCTTAAGGTATCGTGTTGGAATTGGAGTAAAGATAGTTGCTCTGGTTCGAGGAACTCGTTACTTAATTTTGGCCTATAAGGAAAATTTAGAACTTAATAATTGTTATAGCGTGCTTGCAATTGGCAGAGACATTATTTCAGTTTCTTGTTTGGACAAGAAAGGCTTTTTCATTTTATAACAATAGTTGTTTATTCTATTTTGATGATGAGCCTTATAATGTTGCACATCTAATTAACAATTTATATGTTCTAAAGTGACTCAAATCAAATATTACCTTTGGCACTGTCGCTGAGGCCATATTAATGAGAAACGCATTTCCAGAATACATAAGGATGCATTCATGGATAAGTTTGATTATGAATCATACCAAAGGATACGAATCTTGGTTTATTTGGTAAAATGACTAAAGCTCCTTTTACCGGACATGGTGAAGGAATCATTGAATGGGTATGACTTATACATAGTGATGTATGTGGTCATATGTGTACGATGACAAAAGGTAGATTTTATTAACTTCATAAAATTTACTAATTATTTTAGTAGATACAGATATATGTATCTTTTGAAGAACTAATCGAAATCATTTGAAAAGTTCAAACACTATAAAGATGAAGTAGAAAATATCAAAGAAAAGTTTTTTTTGATAGGAGAGATCACACCTTGTTGGACATGGTGCGATCAATGTTGAGTCAATGAATCTTCCAATTAGTTTCTGGGGTTGCACCCTGGAAACGGATCCACATACACTTAACTGTGTTCCTACTAAATTGGTTCAAAAGTCTCCTTATGAGATATGGACTGAGCAACGTCACAGCATGTCATTTATAAAATTTTGGGGATGTGAAGCGTTTGTGAAACGTCTAATCTCTGACAAGCTAGGACCAAAATCAGACAAATGTAATTTTGTGGAATACCCAACTGAAACAAGGGGTTATTCTTTCTATAATCCTTTCGAGAACAAAGTGTTTGTTGCTCGAACTGCTGAGAGACAGTGGGAGGATAATAGATCTCAATGAAGTTTGAGACCCACATGATAACGTTGAACCAGTGGAGGAACCTGAGTAGAATGTACAAGAAAAATAATACTGCTCAAGAAACACAGGTGTTCGTAGGTTTAGTAGGATTCGCCATGAGCCCGAGAGATAATATGGATTTCTCTTGACTCAAGATGGTGATGTGATGCTTGTGGATGAAGATGAGCCTCTCACCTACCTAGATACTATAAACACTCCAGATTCTAAGAGATGGCTGGATGCCATTAAATCTGAGATGGAATCCATGTATACTAATCAAGTATGGACTTTGGTTGATCCACCTAAAGGGGTAAAACCTATAGGGTGCAAGTGGGTTTTCAAGAAGAAGACCGACATGGATGCTAATATACAGACCTATAAGGCACGATTGGTGGCAAAAGGTTTCAAGAAAATTCATAGTATTGACTATGATGAGACCTTTTCACCAGTTGTTATGGTCATGTCCATCAGGATTTTGCTTGCTATAGCTGCTTACTATGACTATGAAATCTGGCAAATGGATGTCAAAACCGCTTTCTTAAATGAGAGCCTTGAAGAAGATATGGATGTGTACATGACACACCCTAAGGGTTTTGTTGATCTAAAGGATGCTAGAAATGTATGTAAGATGCGTCGATCCATTTATGGATTAAAGCAGGCCTCGAGGTGATGGAACATTTGTTTTCATGAAACAGTCAAAAAGAGTTTGACTTTATTCAAAATGAAGATGAAACTTGTGTTTACAAGAAGTTTAGTGGGAGCCATGTGGCATTCCAAGTATTATATGTTCATGATATATTACTAATAGGGAATGACATTTCTTCTCTACAGACTGTGAAGACTTGGTTGAGAAATAATTTCTCAATGAAAGACTTAGGCGATGTGACATATATATTAGGGATCGAGATCTATAGACATAGATCAAGGTGATTGATCGGCCTAATTTAGAGTACATACATTGACAAAGTTTTGCATCGATTTCAAATGCAAAGAGACTAAAATGGATATGTCCCAATGTCTCATGGGATAGTGATCTCAAAATAAAATTTATCCTAAATCATTGGATGATTGGGACTGCATGCGTAAAATTCCATATGCGTCAGCAATTGGTTTTATAATGTATGCAATGATATGTACTTGTCCTGATGTCTCGTATGCTTTAACCATGATGAGTAGATACCGATCTAATCCAGGTGAAGGTCACTGGACGACAGTCAAGAATATTCTTAAGTACTTAAAGAGGACTAAAGATTTATTCTTGTTATATGGAGGAGATGTGAAGCTAGTTGTAAGAGGTTTCAGTGATACTGGTTTCTAGACAGATAACGATAATTTAATGTTTCTGTCTGACTTTGTGTTTTATTGAGATGTTGTATGCTGGAATGGTTCACAGCAAAGACAATTGTTGATTTTACAATAGAACCTGAGTATATTGATGCTTGTGAAGCAGCCAAGGAGGCTGTTTGGGCATGTACTTAGGAGATATCACCTAATTAATGAGATTAATGATCAAGGAGATATACATATATGTAAAGTGCATACTAATAATAATATTGCAGACCCACTGACTAAGGCTTTGTCGCAGCAGAAGCATGAAAGTCACACTAGTTCCATGAGTATTGGATACTTGGGTAATTGGCTCTAGTACAAGTGGGAGATTGTTAGTAATTGTGCTCTAGAGACAATATTTTTTATATTTTAAGGAAAATATTTATTATTAAGAATTATGTTTTATTGATTATTATTTATTTATTATGTTTTGTTTACTGCGTAATAAATTGAAAGCATAATAAATGTCCTTGGAATTTTGATACGTATTCTATATCTTTAAGTATGTGACTTAAAAATGAGATTTTATGAATAGTATCTTATTCCTAAAGTTCCTTAGTCGAGTATTATTATTTAACGACAATAATAATGCACAAAGACTAGTATGTTTCTTGATAGATGACCACATCTCATTGGTCATAGGTATGGGGATACTAAAGTCAAGAACATAAGTGCATGTCTCAATGCATGGCACTGGAATGATCCGCTGTGAGATTCTACATGTTAAGTAAGTGTCATAAGTAATTCTCACTGTGATAATGGTGTAATGATCCTTAGACCTGAAATCATTATATTTCTATACGAGAATTAATATACTTTGATTACATTAAAAGTTACCTTTGACCGGGTGATGATAAAAGTGGACATTGGGTATATTATGAATCGTATGAGAAATATGAATGATCTAGATGGGATTTAATCCTCCTAATTTTAGGAGTGATATTATTGGCCTCTTGTTTGAGTGAGACTATGAAATGCACGGTCGTGCTCAAATGTTGATTTGATTTTAATAGTCTACTCAACGATCAAGAAAATAAAGATTAAATTATGAAGAGGATGACACGAGACATGCCTTGAGTTTAATCTATAATATCAAGATTAAAGGGATTATATTACATGGAACATTATTCACGAAAGGCTTAATCGAATCATCGATTTATTATTATTACTTGGGTAGCAATGATGTATTACTAGATGCCGCTCATTGTTTACAATTTTAATTAGATATTAAAATTGTTGCCAACGTAATAATAACCTACAGGGTCACACACAAAGAACGTTTGAAGGAGAAATAATTTAAATTATGAATTTAAATTAAATAAGTAATTTATTTTATTTATGATATTAATTAAGTATGACTTAATTAATTATATAAATAGAATAAATGAATTACTTAAACTAATTCCAAAATTAATAATTAATTAATTAAGTGAGAATTAATTAAATAATTTAGAATTTTGGATTAGTATTAATTATAATTGGATTATAATTAGAAAACTTATTCCTCTCTCTATATAATCTCTTTATGGGCTGATTTAATAAAATAGAGTTTTTACAAAAACCCTAGCCGCTCTGAGAGATGAGGAAGATAGAGAGAGAAGAAGTTTTCAGGTGCTAGTACACATCAATCTTTCATGAAAAGTGTTCGTGTGGATACCGTAGAGAGTAGATCGCGAGAGCGGGATACGTGGTGATTAAACAAGCTTTGGACCTCCATTAATCTTCCATTAATGAACTGTTAAAGCTTCTAAAGGTATTTATTCTTTATCTCTGAATTAAATCTTTTATTTTCGCATGGATCCTGCGGAGGGTTTCGCTATTTTGATTTATTTTTCACGTTTATTCTGCTGCGTTTGTGTCAGGAAACTCTACATCTAATACCAATTGTTTTCCCAGTTATACAAGTAGAAGGGGGGTTGAATACTTGTGTGCTCTTTTTGCCTGATTAAAATCAACTCAATGTAAATTAAAGCTTTGAATTAAGAAAAAAGAACAAACACAAAGATATGATGGAATAATGTTTGTATTATTGATGTATGAATACAAATTCTCCTAGGGTGTACAAAAATCCTAGCAGCTTCTTTGTATTTCTCACAGCAACTCTTTCTATCTCTATGCTCTCTCAAAAGTTCGGCAAATAAATAAGGTTACATATAGTGTTTATATATAGAGCTTCCTATCAACTAATAAAAGAAAATAAAATCATAATAGGAATAGAATTCCTGATTATTATTTGACAGTTTCCTTCAATAATTTTCCTTCCTTCCTATAGCATATTTGCAATATATTTGCTTTTATCTTCGAAGACTTTCCTGTACTGTGATCACCTTCCAAATCCAGCTTCAGCATTATAGAATCTGAAAGTTTTCAGACTCTGATAACCTATAGACTCTGATAGTCTATAGACTCTGATCTATTCCCAGATTCTAATTTGCATCCAGACTCTGATTTTCCTTCTCTTAAAAATCTTCTGAGTATAATTACTCTTGATACCTGTACAAGGTCTAACTAGACTCTGATTTACATTTACTTTGATTAGAGACTAGAGAGATTCATTACAGATAAAACTATGCTAGACCATGTTCTAGTATTTTGTACATCATCAAATGAATATATTCCTAACATAAACTCTGTAGATTTTACTTGGTAGTGCATACCCAACAAATATTACTTCATCAGTTTTGGTTTCAAACTTTCCTAGGTTTTCACCTTGATTTTTCAACACATAACATTTATAGCCAAAGACATGAAGAAATCCTACTGATGGCATTTTGTCCTTCTTGATCAATTGATATGGAGTCTTCCCTTGAATTTGATTTACCATGGAAATATTTCAGATATAACATGTTGTGTTTATGGCCTCTACCCAGAAATAAGTTGGTAATTTTGCATGTTCCAACATAGTCATGGTTGCTTCAATCAATGTCCTATTTTTCTTCGCAACCACCCAATTTTCTTGAGGTATCCCATATGCAGAGAAAGTATGAGTGATTCCTTTGGTTTCACAAAACTCCTTAATGGTAGAATTCTTGAATTATGTCCCATTATCACTTCTAATTTTTTTCACAGTCAATTCAGTGTCATTCTCAACTTCCTTTATGTGCTTAATGATAAACTGACTTGCTTCATCCTTGGAATGTAGAAAATAAGTCCTTGAGAAATCATCCACAATGATTAGTGCATACTTTTTCTTTATAATATACATGATATTTATAGGGCCAAACAGATCCATGTGTAGCAACTCAAGTGGTTTATCAATTTATCTCTCCTACTTTGACTTCAATGATGCTTTCCTTTATTTTTCTTTTTGACATGCATCACACAGTCCATCCTTGACAAATTCCATCGTTGGCATCCCTCTAACTTGACCTTTCTTGACCAATTGATTAATGAACTTGAAATTCAAGTGAGCTAACTTTTTGTCCCATAGCCAACTTTAACCTGTACTTGCTTTAGAAAAGAGACAAGTCATTGAGTCGGCATTTATTGAGTTGAAATCAGCTATATACACATTTCCTCTTCTATTCTCGGTCATTACCATGCTTCCATCATTCTTCTTTGAAATTATGCCTGCTTTTGTTGTAAACCATATGTAACACCCCCAAATCCAGGTCATGGATCTGGTCATCACTGCAGAAATTCTCAATATAAAATTCACTTGGTTAATAACATTTTAACCATATGTAGACATTCAATAACTGAAAACTACATATGCGACCCCAACTCCCAATAATCATTTAGTTTATAGGGCTAGAAACAAGAATCCCAAGTTATACATCAATTATTACATTTCTCAACAAGTCAAATCACACTTGTGACCCCATTCATAAAGTTCCTCAAAATTATATCTTTGAAACAATTTTCCAATTACCACCAATTACTATGACCCTTCTCTGTTTACACAAATCTTATAAACTAGTATAACTTCGATAAGAAGTATACCAGCTACCAATAATTTTCTATACAAGATAATATTTATTACATATCAACTTATAAATAATTCTTACACCAGATCTAGATACTCTAAACCAAATCCTCTTCATCATGGCATCTTGCCTTCTTCTTCTGAATGATGCGGATAAGTCTCGCCAAGCTACCTTTCACTGTAGGGTTACAATTTGAAGTAATGTGATCCATCTGATCTAGATGTTGTGTTTGGACAATTTGAAAACAAAGCAAGGATGAGCTACTATAGCCCAGTAAAAACTTCAGTCATAATAGAAGTTAAAATAATTTATGAAATTTTAACTCAATATAAAAGACAGTTTAAGAACCTAAAATTTATAATACACCACAAGTTTGAAAAGTAAGCAATTCTAGATATTGCTAAGAGCACCACAAAAATTCTCAAGCTCTCGTCAACACTATCAGTAATTTACCACAATGAAATCAGTTATAGTGTTACTATTCATTTAAGAATCACTAAGAAAGAAGTTCAAGATATCGAGAAAAGAACAGTAAAGGTTCAACAGTTCCCATTAACACTATTGGTAACTTAACACCTTAGCTTTCATTATAGTATAAAAACAGTGAAAGTTTAATAGTTCCCATTAACACTATCGGTAACTTAGCACCTCGGCTTTCGTTATAGTGTAAGAACAGTGAAAGTTAAACAGTTCCTATTAACACTATCGGTAACTTAGCACTTTGACATTCATTATAGTGTAAGAATAGTGAAAGTTTAACAATTCTCATTAACACTATCGGTAACTCAACACCTAGGCATTCGTTACAGTTTTAATGTCAAATCTCAATTGGGAAGAATGCACTTTCATTGGAGTAATTATAGTGACAATGTAGGTCGGTGATCAGTCACCCACAATTGCCTCTTCGAGGGACATCTCTGTTTTTCTACTCTTCTACTAGTAGTGGATGATCCGCCTTTTCTCTGACATCACCCTGACCGCATTCGGGCCATAGTATACTTGATTGCATACCCATCTAGCAGTTCTTACACTTTGTACACATAATGTGCCGTGCAAGCACGTCGACTTTCTCTAGTACTCCAGTCCAATAGAATAATTTATTTGAAAGGAAATTGAATTCAGTCCAAAAGCACATCTCATTCTCTTCTCATATTTCAATACCAGATGATTGATTAACTCCCAGAATTATGAGGAAGTAATCTTATATGCACATGTTGACATATAGTCAAATAATCTTTTTTTTTTCTCAAATATTTTTCACACAAGAAGTTTTCAAAATCACACGACCAGGGAGTTGTTTTAAAATCGTCAAAGTTCTCAGAATGATTGTTGGATAGCTAAATCATTTTTTGAAGATTTTAGATCCACTTTGAATACTCTAAATAATTTCTGAAAGAAAAGTCCTCGAGACTCTATTGACAAACTGTTAGAAACTCACCCACTAACTCCCGGTCAAAACTTCAAACACAAACTTGGAAACTCAAATCTTAGAACACTTCTCATTCTCTACTTATAGACACTCTAACTTTATAGGATTCAGAGTTGATAAGAAATTACAAAGTAATGAATAGTGAACAGTACAGACATATATGTATGTTTGTAAGAAAATATATTCTAAAACACAACAGAACCTTTTTATGAAGTGGTATTCGCCAAAATGTAAAAAAGTTCGAAAACTTGCCTTTGGCCTTAGCAATGAAGAAAAAATTCTATTTAATTCTCCTTCAATCACGGTAGGTCCATATCTTCTCTCGTCACATGATGTCTCATTACTCCAACTTGATTATGTTCTTCGATTTAAGCTATTAAGCGCAAGAATTGGTGGGAAAATGAGCAAGAAAGCACTCCATCTTCTTCCTTCTCCTTCTCTCCCCCTTCACTACGGTTTTCTTGAAGAAAATGGGGGAAAACTGATATTTTTCTTATTTTTGGGAAGTGTATTGTGGAAGCTTGATATTTAATAAGGTTTGTGCAGTAGTCGCGTAATTTCTCGACAACGTTTTAATCTCTCATTCTCGTACTTTATTCATCCGACAAACTTAAGTTTTAAAATATCAAATTCTCATTTTATAATTCTCTTATGAATCATTATTATTAAATTAGTACCCTTTAATTGTTTCAAGAATTTACGAAACAATTCTCCAGATAAACACTATTCACTTACACCGTCTCTTAAACTCTATTACGACTTTCACCCGGATTCCAAATTTATTTTGTTAGACTAAAACTAATTATAAGTCCTATATTTATTATGTAAGCTACCCTAATCATCGATACACATATTTTTAAATATCCCGTATATTAATAATACGACCTCACATCTCAAGTACCTTATGAAAAAATAAATCCATAAAATCGTTTATTCATAAAATGAAAAATTTTATCCAAAAATATTAGTTATATCAAGTGTCAAAAATACGGGTTATTACACCATACATTATTTCCATTGTCACAAAGTTGATTAATGCTTAAAAAATTGTGTCTTAAGCCATCAACCAATACAACAGGTTCTATGATGACATTGTCTTTTGAAATCAAGTCATATCCCATGGTGTAACCCTTGGTGTGAGAAGGGATTTATATCCAGTCATATGCCTTGAACACCCACTGTCCAAGTACCAAAGATTCGTTCTTTTTCCCTGCACATATCTAAAAACAATGAAGTTGATTTTGGTACCCAAGTTGCCTTGGGTCCTTTCCTATTAGTTGCTGCATTTGGTTTAGTTGGTTTTAACTCCACTTTAAAATTAGATGTTGGTTTCTTCACCACGAGCTTCTTACTGTTAATGCTTGGATTATTCATGCTTGCAAGATTATCAATATTAGATGCAAGAATGTTGGCATTAAAGTCCCAAGGAATAGCAGGCATATTCATGTTGGCATATGCAATGTATGGATTAAACATATGAGGCATAGATGTATATTGAGCATGAATAGCATGAGGTGCAACTAGTGGAGGAAACATATAGTTTGTAGACATGGTAGGCATATTAGGCATGACAGACATCTTAGATTTGCAATGCACAGATAAATGATTTCCACTACCACATTTAAAGCATACTTTCCTAGGAGCATACATGTCAGAAATGTAATTACTATGCTTGTTAACACTAACCTTACCATTCCTACTCTTTTTCTTTTTCTTAATTGGTTTAATTTCAAGTTTTATATTTTCTACTTTTTCTTTTAGTTGATTCTTAGATAAATACCCTACATTAGCCTTATCAACCTTTTTCTTGGGTTTAGATGAGCTATCTTTTCTTACAAATGTATCATATCTATTAAGCTTAGTTTTCAAAACATGAGTTTTAGCAATTGATGGTTTTCAGTCGATGAATGTTTATCCGTTGACTCAACAGCATCAATCGATGGATAATCCTTATCAGTTGATTCAGAATTAGCAATTGACTGCTCCTCATCCCTTGATTGATTATCATCAACAGCTAATTTCTCAAGAGATTTTGATTACATGGTGAAAGATTTTGCTCTATGAATGTCATTGATCTTTTTATTAACTTTACTAAATATGTTCCACTTATCAGTAGTTTTTAATTCTTTTTCTAATTGTTCTTTCAACAACTCTATCTTCTTTTTACAGTCAACTAATTCTTCCCTAGTATCTTTGTTCTCTATCTTGAGTCTATTCATCTGCACTAACTGACTCTCTAGATATGTACTCCTTTCCGTTTGAGATTCTATGGAGTTCTTGAGTGTAGTATTTTCTTTATTCAAGGATTTAAGCATGACATGCAAATTATACAACTCATTTAACATTTCAGTGATAGTTATATTGTACTCATCTTTAGACAACTCAAATAAATTTATAGAAATTACCTGATTGCTAGAGGAACTAGCTTCTTGATCTTTATAGTTGGCCAAAAGTGAAAGATTTATGAACTCTTCTTCTTCAAAATCATCCTCAATAGCCCAGTCCTTTTTTATGACAAAAGCCTTCTCTTTCTGTCTTAGTAAATCAAAGTACTTTTTCTTGTAATAAATACCATCATTGAAATTTGATTTCATCTCAACCTTTGGCTTTCTACATTCACTAGAAAAGTGACAAGCCAATCCATACTTAAAGCATTTGAATTGGGTTCTATCAATAAGATTTTTGTTTTGTTAACTCTCTTTTCTAAACTGGAATACAGGCCTTTGAATTAGATTTCTTTTGAATTTGAGTTTTGAGAATTTTCTTGATAGAAAAGCCAGATGCTCATCTATCTCATTAATATCTTCCTGAGTACATGAATCAACATTCTCAACTATTGCCTTTCCTTTGCTAGTTTTAGAATCTTTATGTCAACTGCTACTCATAGCTTTTCCACGAACCATCTTTCTTCCTTCTTCAGCATCAACATCTTCACAGGGCTCTGTCACTTGCTTGTCCTTTACCACCAAGGCTACAACTTTGTCCTTCCATTGATTTCTCTATATTTCTTCATCCTGCTGTAGTTTCAACTCATAGGTATTTAGAATACTATACAACATTTCAAGGGTGTAGTCTTTGAAATCTAGAGATTGCCTTATGGGCATAGTGATTGGTTTCTATTCTTTACCTAATGGATTTGAGATTGGTGTCCTCAGTAGCATACACTCTTCCATATAGTTTTTCCTCATTCAACAGCTTTTGAAACCTATTATATGTGTCATATCTTTGAATCAAAAGTTGCATCTTTTTCTTCTTGACTTGTTTTGTGCCTTCACATAGAGTTTGAAGAGTGCCTCAAACTTCTTTAGAGGTTATGCACTTAATGACATTATAAAACATATATATGTCAAGATCATTAAACAGAATGTTCATGGCCTTTTTGTCCTTGTGCACGCCCTTCCCATCATCATCTATGTTTTTAGTCACAACCTTTGGAATGAGTTTGTCTAGGGCTTGGGTGTCATCTGCATTTATACTTGTAACTATTTTCATAGGCACATGAGGACCCTTCTCTATGTAATGAACATAAGAAGTTTCAAGAGATAAGAGATGCAAGTGAATTTTAAGCTTCCAGTGAAAATAGTTTTCTTTTTCAGTACTAGAATCTTCACCCCTGTGTCTTTGTGACCCATTATTATTGTGCTTAGATCTTAACTTTCTGTATGTTGAAAGTGTGGCTCTAATACTAATTGTTATTTACCCTTGCACAAAAAAATAGTTTGTAAAAGGTGGCATTGAATACAAACTCATGAACTTTTTCAAATTCTTACAGATTACATGAGTTTGTATTGAGTTGATATATTGATTGAATGTTTGTGTAGAATGAACATGTAAAGAAAGAAATTAAAATAATGGAAAATAGTATTTAAAAATTACTAGTGGATTGGTTTTTCCACTAATGAATTGATTTGCTTTCAAATAATCTTGGTCTAAGAACTAAGATGCTTACAAGAATATATGAAGAACAGGTAAAGCACTTACAATATTTTCTATCTGTTAAAGTGATTTCTTATTTGTGTGTATTCAACTATATATCCTAGTTATAATGTAGAACTTAAAATACATAGCAGTACTTTTTTTACAAATCTATACCTATCAACTGATATAGAACAAATTACATTTTACGATGTTTGCACTAGAATAGAAAGTAGTTTCTTTCAAAGTCTTCATAGGTCTTGACCTTTTTCTGGAAAAGTTCTTGTACTGTTCTTTTCCTTGAAGACTGTGTTTCTTGAAAGGCTTCACAATCCTGACATAGACTGTCTCCCATTGATCTAGACTTCTGAAAAAATTACATCCATCTTGTCTTTAACTATTTTGGGAAATTCTGATCAACTGATAATAGTTGTAAAGCTTATCAACTGATACTTCTTTTCTTATCCATCGACAGATGGGGTGATCAATTGATTTGTGAATGGATATTTGAACATTCATCGATCCATAGCCATCGATTGCTCTTTTACCTATTGATTGCTTTGATAGATTTATCCGTGGATGAAGATCTGTTGATGCCTTTGAGTATTCATTGATTGATATCTCTTGACTAGCATCCATTAATCAACATCCATTGACTCATTTATCTGTTGATCACTTCATACATGAGAATTCTGATTTAGAATATTTACACTTTATCATCCATCCTTCATATTCATTTATGAGCTATCAATCGAAGGCAATAAACATCAGTTGACTAACTATTACATATCCATCAATATTACAATTAACTGCTAATAAAAAGAATTCTAGATCAACTGCTACAAACTAATTTATAAGTTGATTTTTAATTAATAAAATGGTTGTCTAATCAATGGATATTAATATGACTTATATCTATCGATTAGTTACAAGAATTAACATCAAATTTATGATTCTAAATGCAATGTTATCATCATACTACATGATTCCTAACACTCTAATTTGTGTACTTCATCTAAGAATACTTCATTAAATTCAACCATATATATATATATATATATATATATATATATATATATATATATATATATATATATATATATATATATATATATATATATATATATATATATATATATGTATATTATATATATATATATATATGTATATCCTTTTTTGTATTAAATTTAGGCGATTAGTAGCTAAATAATTGTTGTGGAAGGCTGGGCAGTAGATCGATAGTAAAGTTCTTGAGAATGTAAAAAAAAGTAAAAATGGATAAGTTTTTAGTGTTTTCTTAAAATGATCGAAGAGTAAAAGGTTGTTTCATGATGATTTGTAAAAAAAAAATTTGCTAAAAACATTCCACTTCTCATCTTTGATTTCGGATTTTCCGTCTATCCCAGTTAGGTTGATAGTTAAACGAGTAATCGTTTGCAAGGATGAACCAAAAAGATTGTATTTTTATGTTCCTTACATAAATTTTACAGCTCAAGAACAAATATAATCTACTGGTTAGCCAACCACAACAAGTTTAGCTGTGACCAATAATGAGTATGAGTACTACTAGTATTGATGATAATGATCATCAAGATATGTCTATTTCAAATGCTGAATTGATAGAATATCCAAACAATTTGGATAAGTTAAATAAATGGATAATTCATTATGTTCCTTCAAATCAAATTTATAACATTGGTTTGTTTGATGTAAAATCTAGGTTTGCTATCAAAATGATAGAACAAACAATTAGAATTTTTGATAACACTCAAACAATTAGACTATTGAGTAAAAAAGATTTAATCCCATTCAGGAGCTATAAATTTATCCATATTGGGATGATACAAATTGATTTCAAACCCCTAACATTATTAGGTGTTAATTCTAGTATAATGGCATACGTTAGAGATGGAAGATATAGAGATTTTAAACCCTCTCTAGCTGCATTAATAGAAACAAGTCCGTGTCATGGACCAGTCTATTTTGAGATATCTCCTAACCTCAATTTATCATTATCTGATAGTAATTTGTTAGATGTTATGCAGTTAACCATTCATACTAATGATTATAATTTTAAACCAGGTAGTGAAATTATAGTAATATGCTATAGAATTTACTATAAGGTATTACATACATTAAATCCTAAAGTAAAACAAATATCTTTCCCGGGAACTACAACTATAGTTCAGACTAATTTATTGACTTCAAACATAACAAGTAATAGGTTGATTAAATGACATGAAATAGATTTCCTAGAAACTTGGTCTCTCCCTCAGGAAATAGAACCTGAGCCTATAGTTAATAAAAGTATAGAGCAGATAATTCAAACATCTGAAGGGAATGTTGAGATTAAATTTAATAATTCTCAAAGAATTATAAGATTACCTATAACTATGTTAGCTAGGTCTAATTCCCATAGTGAATTCTACTCAGCTCGAAACAAATCAGCTAGAGCGTCTACCTCGCGTGCTTCTAGTTCTAGAATAAGAGAAGATCTAGAATCAGTAGAGTCAATTCATATTAGTCAGAATAAAATTCCAGAAGGAATTAATCATAAAAATCATAGTAGGGAATCATGGACTCAATCAGAAATGAGCTTCCATATAAATGATTGATTTATCACCAGGAAGTAGAATGAGAGAATTTCTTAATAAGAAATTTTAGGACGATAAAAATAAAGAATTTCGTCATTGGTATTTTAGTAAATACTCTACTAAGGAATTAAAAGATTTTAAAGATAAATACTATGAATATTTATAAAAAACAAAAGACTGTATATTTTTTGTCAGATGGTTTTTAAAAAACTATATAGAAACTATTAATAATGAAATATTAGTACTTCATAAGTCTTGGAAGACTACAAAGGGAGATACAAATTTTTCTCCTTTCCCCCCCAGAACAAACAATAAGTTTAAGTTCAACTTCTGAAACCACTGTGTATCTAAATCTTCAAAAGGTTGAAGGAGCCCAAGTAACCATAAGGGAATTAAACGGAATTATTAAGTCTTTCAATTATAAAAATATTTTTTTAATTTGTTTAGGAGAACAAATGATATTTCTAGAAAATGATTTAAAATCTATCCATAAGGACATGGAAAATCAAATGGTTCAACAACAATTAATTGTTGACAAATTAGAATAATTAAAAAAATCTAACCACATAGGAATGACTTCGTCTATTCCTAAAGAAACTCCTATGATTCAACCTCCAACCTCAATAACAGGTTTTAAAATGGAAACTAATAATAGGGAATTTATAAAAAATTTAGAACAAAAATGAAATGATTTACACCTTAGGGCTCTATCACAACAACAAGAATCTTTAAAGCAGAGTCTAGTAATACTTCTTCAGAAATATCAAATGATGTTAATCAATTAACAAATATGTTTACAGAATTAGACGTTAATAAAGAAATAAATCATATATATGCGACTAAGCCTCTTGATAAATATTATTACAAGAGACCTTCTCCACAGGATCTTCTTTTTAAAGAGCTTTCAAAATTCCTATTCAGGAAAAGCCATTTATGAATGGAATATAGATGGTTTAAATGATAAATAAATTTTAGATGTAATACATAGAATTATTATGTATTCAACTGTTTGTAAACAGCATGGAAATAATGATAGCGCTATAACATCTTTCATAACCACATGATTTGTGGGTCAACTTAGGGGTTGGTGGGATCATTATATTACTGATTCCCAAAGAAATGAAATCATGAACCATAAGAAATTGGTTAAAGTAGAACCAAATAATCCTGAAAACCAGGCAGTTATAGAAACTGGAGAAGAAGATGCAGTTTATACATTATGTCTTTCTATATTACAACATTTCGTAGGAACTATAGATCTAATAGGAGAAAAATTACAAACACTTCTCCAGAATCTTAGGTGTCCTTCACTAATCATTTTAGATGGTATAAGGATACTTTTTTTATCTAGGGTTTATCAATTATAAAACCCTAACTCCGCCCATTGAAAGTCTAAATTTATAGATGGTCTTCATCATCTTTTTGCTGAAAAGGTTAGACAATCATTAAGAATAAATAATGATGGAATAAATATTAATTATTCTGACCTAACTTATGGACAACTAATAAGTAGTTGTATAAATGAAGGATTAGCTTTATGTTATGACATTAAGCTAAAAATTTAACTAAATGTTAGTAATTGTGCTCTAGAGACAATACTTTTTATATTTTAAGGAAAATATTTATTATTAAGGATTATGTTTTATTGATTATTATTTATTTATTATGTTTTGTTTACTGCGTAATAAATTGAAAGCATAGTAAATGTCCTTGGAATTTTGATACGTATTCTATATCTTTAAGTATGTGACTTAAAAATGAGATTATACGAATAGTATCTTATTCCTAAAATTCCCTAGTCGAGTATTATTATTTAAGGACAATAATAATGCACAAAGACTAGTATGTTTCTTGACAGATGACCACATCTCATTGGTCATAGGTATGGGGATACTAAAGTCAAAAACATAAGTGCATGTATCAATGCATGGCACTGGAATGACCCGCCGTGAGATTCTACATGTTAAGTAAGTGTCATAAGTAATTCTCACCGTGATAATGGTGTAATGATCCTTAGACCTGAAATCATTATATTTCTATACGAGAATTAATATACTTTGATTACATTAAAAGTTACATTTGACCGGGTGATGATAAAAGTGGACATTGGGTATATTATGAATCGTATGAGAAATATGAATGATCTAGATGGGATTTAATCCTCCTAATTTTAGGAGTGATATTATTGGCCTCTTGTTTGAGTGAGACTATGAAATGCACGGCCGTGCTCAAATGTTGATTTGATTTTAATAGTCTACTCATCGATCAAGAAAATAAAGATTAAATTATGAAGAGGATGACACGAGACATGCCTTGAGTTTAATCTATAATATCAAGATTAAAGGGATTATATTACATGGAACATTATTCACGAAAGGCTTAATCGAATCACCGATTTATTATTATTACTTGGGTAGCAATGATGTATTACTAGATGCCGCTCATTGTTTACAATTTTAATTAGATATTAAAATTGTTGCCAACGTAATAATAACCTACAGGGTCACACACAAAGAACGCTTGAAGGAGAAATAATTTAAATTATGAATTTAAATTAAATAAGTAATTTATTTTATTTATGATATTAATTAAGTATGACTTAATTAATTATATAAATAGAATAAATGAATTACTTAAACTAATTCCAAAATTAATAATTAATTAATTAAGTGAGACTTAATTAAATAATTTAGAATTTTGGATTAGTATTAATTATAATTGGATTATAATTAGAAAACTTATTCCTCTCTCTATATAATCTCTTTATGGGCTGATTTAATAAGATACAGATTTTACAAAAAACCCTAGCCGTTCTGAGAGAGGAGGAAGATAGAGAGAGAAGAAGTTTTCGGGTGCTAGTACACATCGATCCTTCATGAAAAGTGTTCGTGTGGATACCGTAGAGCGTAGATCGCGAGAGCGGGATACGTGGTGATTAAACAAGCTTTGGACCTCCATTAATCTTCCATTAATGAACTGTTAAAGCTTCTAAAGGTATTTATTCTTTATCTCCGAATTAAATCTTTTGTTTTCGCATGGATCCTGCCGAGGGTTTCGCTATTTTGATTTATTTTTCGCGTTTATTCCGCTGCGTTTGTGTCACGAAACCCTTCAATGGCATCAGAGCTACTTGCGAAACGTTTTAATTCGGTTATGTGCTTAACAGTTTTTGATATATAAGCATGTATGCGATCTATCATGATTTTATATTGATACAATATGTATATGTTTATATATATTATGAATATATGATATTTATATGATATATAATCATGTGATTATTATGTGTGTTGATGTATGTATATGGTACATGTTTGTTCTTATTATGGGAATCGTATTCGATATGAATTCTGAAACGGCTACCGTTGATTTTCTGAAATCTGTGTCCTTTGTCCGATTTTCGCAAACGATATGTGTTTTCTGACTGAAATCGGGTCACTGAGCAATACTGACATAGTCATCTCTGCGTCTGTAAGCCATTATATGTCGTTACAGCCTCCAAAATGGTGATTTATGATTTTCTGAAAATTATTTGATTTTCTAAAATTTTGAGTATATGTATGTATATATTATGAATATATGATATTCATGTAATGTATAATCATATGATGATTGTATGTATCTCTGTGTATGTATATATGATATATGCTTGTTCTTGTTATGAGAATTGTATATGATACGATTTCTGAAACACCGTCAGATTTGGAGAAATCTGACTGCTGTATCCGATTTTCGTAAACGATATGTGTTTTCTGACTGGAATCGGGCCAATGAACAAAACTGATAGCTACGCTATCATCAACGGGTCTGTAAGGCGTTTGACGTCGTTAAGGGCCTCGAAATAGCGATTTATTGTCTTCAGAAATCTGTTTTTAATTTTCTGAAATTTCGAAATTTGTTATATATGATTATATGATATGATTATATAATATGAGATATATTATATGTGTTATATGATAGCATGGTGGATGGTTATGGCCTAAAGACCCATAGGATAGTGGTTTTGATTTCTAAATACAACTTGCATGTCGTTTATTCATTGTAATTTAATTATCTCGAATGTAACTCGAGTTCTTCTTGTAATTTCAATAGAATAGTTTTATTTTTATTATTCAATATAATTATCAATGAAGACTTGCAAGCAAGGAGGCGATCCAAAAGGGGATGATGGAGCAATGAAGAAAGAAGACATGTAATAGATAGTATTTTTTAAAACCACCATAGACTGACCTTGATATTTCCATTAGCTTGGAAATATCATATAGGATGGGGCCATAACCAAACACGTTTAATTTACGCACATTACATATATGTATATGATTGCATGTATTGGTATGTATGCGTAGATATAATTGAGATGCATGCTTAATATTGATTAATCATGTATGTATTAGATACGACACCCATGCCATGTTTGCTTAAACAAGATAAAATCTGTAACGATTCAAGATTTTAAAATTAAACAAACGATCATGAGATTCTTGTGTTTATGAAATATGGATTTTAAAACACGGAATTAAATATGGATTTTTGATATCTATAATTGGGATTTTCTGACAAAAGCGGATATGCGTATTCGTAAGGCTGATGGGTTTTAAGTGTGACCATTGGTATCCTCCATCTACCTGGGAAATGAACAATTTAAGATGTCGATTTGAAATATTTGGTTCAAGGAAAAATTGAGGATCTCTTTATGATGAGATCATGATCGTTATAAATTTTCTAAAACCCCTTAACAAAATATTAAGTTTTACTCGGATGCTTTCCAATGAATGAACACTCATCGAATCCTAGATCGATAAGGGGAAGGACTGTCAGTGGCAGGGGACTCCTATCTATTGTGGTGAGATGCGACGAATATAAACGGTTATATTCGGCCGTTATATCATTGGGTCTAACTTAACTGAGTCGTCATAATAAGTGAAAATAAACGGTTATATTCAACTATTATGAACTTAGAAGCATAGAGTTTGGTTAAAAGTCTATTAGATAGATAAGATCAATCGTTGTTCACCAAACTATCCAAGAATTATATATGATATAATTGACAACTGTTGTCTACCTAAATAATCATTTTCTAAGGACTTCCAGTGGTTGACTTAGGACATGACGAAATATGGATCTTGACTCACTAGAAAGAATTATGGGATATACTTTCCAAATTAATAGTAAGGGCTATTAGTTTGATAAAAATAGTGGGAGGTATATGATGATATACCATAATCACTTAAACATAATTAATATTAAATTTGCGATCTATTTATTTTATGCACTTTAATATTGTAGATATCAAATGATAAACACAAACAACTTCTCTATGCGATCAGTTCTTGAGAAGGACAAGTTGACGAGAATATATTTCCTTGACTGACATAGGAGCTTGAGGATCGTCCTCGGGCACCACGATATTAGTCAAATCTCTTCCCCTGCTCTTAAAGTTGAGAATGTAACATGTGCAAATCATAGTGCTTATTGGAAGCAAATTGATGTTGCGACTAATGTTTCATGTCTCATGCTCGCAAATATATGTGCTGAGCTTAAGAAGCAATACAAGCATATAGATGCTTATGAAACGATTGAGCACAAGATATATTTGAAAGGGCACTATACACTTACAAGTAGGGAGAGTGAGACCCGGTTACACCACATGTTCTAAAGATTATAGGGTATAATGAATACCATTGATATTTTGAGTTTCCAGATTGGTCTGGAGACAGTTAGATTTGATCTTACAATCTTTGGACAAATATTATTCTTATTTTGTTATGAACAATAAAGTGAATAAGATTGGTAAAACACTCATTGAGTTGCTAAGCATGTTGAGAACTGCTGAAAGTAATATGATAAATGCATGAACTACTACTATATTGATGGTAAACATAGGGAATGCAAAAGGGAAAGGAAAATGGAAAGGCAAGGAGAAGATTTGATCTAGTTCTGTTGTCAAACCAAAGTCCAATCCCTAAAGCAGACTCTAAAGTCTGAATGAGGTGTTGATAAAGAAGACGATTGTCACTTCTGTGGAAAGTTGGGAGACTGGAAATTAAACTGTCATGCTTAATTGGAAGATCGGAAGATGATGATCAATAAGGGTCAAGCTTAAGGTATCGTGTTGGAATTGGAGTAAAGATAGTTGCTCTGGTTCGAGGAACTCGTTACTTAATTTTGGCCTATAAGGAAAATTTAGAACTTAATAATTGTTATAGCGTGCTTACAATTGGCAGAGACATTATTTCAGTTTCTTGTTTGGACAAGAAAGGCTTTTTCATTTTATAACAATAGTTGTTTATTCTATTTTGATGATGAGCCTTATAATGTTGCACATCTAATTAACAATTTATATGTTCTAAAGTGACTCAAATCAAATATTACCTTTGGCACTGTCGCTGAGGCCATATTAATGAGAAACGCATTTCCAGAATAAATAAGGATGCATTCATGGATAAGTTTGATTATGAATCATACCAAAGGATACGAATCTTGGTTTATTTGGTAAAATGACTAAAGCTCCTTTTACCGGACATGGTGAAGGAATCATTGAATGGGTATGACTTATACATAGTGATGTATGTGGTCATATGTGTACGATGACAAAAGGTAGATTTTATTAACTTCATAAAATTTACTAATTATTTTAGTAGATACAGATATATGTATCTTTTGAAGAACTAATCCAAATCATTTGAAAAGTTCAAACACTATAAAGATGAAGTAGAAAATATCAAAGAAAAGTTTTTTTTGATAGGAGAGATCACACCTTGTTGGACATGGTGCGATCAATGTTGAGTCAATGAATCTTCCAATTAGTTTCTGGGGTTGCACCCTGGAAACGGCTCCACATACACTTAACTGTGTTCCTACTAAATTGGTTCAAAAGTCTCCTTATGAGATATGGACTGAGCAACGTCACAGCATGTCATTTATAAAATTTTGGGGATGTGAAGCGTTTGTGAAACGTCTAATCTCTGACAAGCTAGGACCAAAATCAGACAAATGTAATTTTGTGGAATACCCAACTGAAACAAGGGGTTATTCTTTCTATAATCCTTTCGAGAACAAAGTGTTTGTTGCTCGAACTGCTGAGAGACAGTGGGAGGATAATAGATCTCAATGAAGTTTGAGACCCACATGATAACGTTGAACCAGTGGAGGAACCTGAGTAGAATGTACAAGAAAAATAATACTGCTCAAGAAACACAGGTGTTCGTAGGTTTAGTAGGATTCGCCATGAGCCCGAAAGATAATATGGATTTCTCTTGACTCAAGATGGTGATGTGATGCTTGCGGATGAAGATGAGCCTCTCACCTACCTAGATACTATAAACACTCCAGATTCTAAGAGATGGCTGGATGACATTAAATCTGAGATGGAATCCATGTATACTAATCAAGTATGGACTTTGGTTGATCCACCTGAAGGGGTAAAACCTATAGGGTGCAAGTGGGTTTTCAAGAAGAAGACCGACATGGATGCTAATGTACAGACCTATAAGGCACGATTGGTGGCAAAAGGTTTCAAGAAAATTCATGGTATTGACTATGATGAGACCTTTTCACCAGTTGTTATGGTCATGTCCATCAGGATTTTGCTTGCTATAGCTGCTTACTATGACTATGAAATCTGGCAAATGGATGTCAAAACCGCTTTCTTAAATGAGAGCCTTGAAGAAGATATGGATGTGTACATGACACACCCTAAGGGTTTTGTTGATCTAACGGATGCTGGAAATGTATGTAAGTTGCGTCGATCCATTTATGGATTAAAGCAGGCCTCGAGGAGATGGAACATTTGTTTTCATGAAACAGTCAAAAAGAGTTTGACTTTATTCATAATGAAGATGAAACTTGTGTTTACTAGAAGTTTAGTGGGAGCCATGTGGCATTCCTAGTATTATATGTTGATGATATATTACTAATAGGGAATGACATTCCTTCTCTACAGATTGTGAAGACTTGGTTGAGAAATAATTTCTCAATGAAAGACTTAGGCGATGTGACATATATATTAGGGATCGAGATCTATAGAGATAGATCAAGGTGATTGATCGGCCTAATTTAGAGTACATACATTGACAAAGTTTTGCATCGATTTCAAATGCAAAGAGACTAAAATGGATATGTCCCAATGTCTCATGGGATAGTGATCTCAAAATAAAATTTGTCCTAAATCATTGGATGATAGGGACTGCATGAGTAAAATTCCATATACGTTAGCAGTTGGTTTTATAATGTATGCAATGATATGTACTTGTCATGATGTCTCGTATGCTTTAACCATGATGAGTAGATACCGATCTAATTCAGGTGAAGGTCACTGGACGACAGTCAAGAATATTCTTAAGTACTTAAAGAGGACTAAAGATTCATTCTTGTTATATGGAGGAGATGTGAAGCTAGTTGTAAGAGGTTTCAGTGATACTGGTTTCTAGACAGATAACGATAATTTAATGTTTCTGTCTGTCTTTGTGTTTTATCTAATTTTATTGAGATGTTGTATGCTGGAATGGTTCACAGCAGAGACAATAGTTGATTCTACAATAGAGCCTGAGTATATTGATGCTTGCGAAGCAGCCAAGGAGGCTGTTTGGGCATGTACTTAGGAGATATCACCTAATTAATGAGATTAATGATCAAGGAGATATACATATATGTAAAGTGCATACTAATAATAATATTGCAGACCCACTGACTAAGGCTTTGTCGCAGCAGAAGCATGAAAGTCACACTAGTTTCATGAGTATTGGATACTTGGGTAATTGGCTCTAGTGCAAGTGGGAGATTGTTAGTAATTGTGCTCTAGAGACAATACTTTTTATATTTTAAGGAAAATATTTATTATTAAGGATTATGTTTTATTGATTATTATTTATTTATTATGTTTTGTTTACTGCGTAATAAATTGAAAGCATAGTAAATGTCCTTGGAATTTTGATACGTATTCTATATCTTTAAGTATGTGACTTAAAAATGAGATTATATGAATAGTATCTTATTCCTAAAATTCCCTAGTCGAGTATTATTATTTAAGGACAATAATAATGCACAAAGACTAGTATGTTTCTTGACAGATGACCACATCTCATTGGTCATAGCTATGGGGATACTAAAGTCAAGAACATAAGTGCATGTATCAATGCATGGCACTGGAATGACCCGCCGTGAGATTCTACATGTTAAGTAAGTGTCATAAGTAATTCTCACTGTGATAATGGTGTAATGATCCTTAGACCTGAAATCATTATATTTCTATACGAGAATTAATATACTTTGATTACATTAAAAGTTACCTTTGACCGGGTGATGATAAAAGTGGACATTGGGTATATTATGAATCGTATGAGAAATATGAATGATCTAGATGAGATTTAATCCTCCTAATTTTAGGAGTGATATTATTGGCCTCTTGTTTGAGTGAGACTATGAAATGCACGGCCGTGCTCAAATGTTGATTTGATTTTAATAGTCTACTCATCGATCAAGAAAATAAAGATTAAATTATGAAGAGGATGACACGAGACATGCCTTGAGTTTAATCTATAATATCAAGATTAAAGGGATTATATTACATGGAACATTATTCACGAAAGGCTTAATCGAATCACCGATTTATTATTATTACTTGGGTAGCAATGATGTATTACTAGATGCCGCTCATTGTTTACAATTTTAATTAGATATTAAAATTGTTGCCAACGTAATAATAACCTACAGGGTCACACACAAAGAACGCTTGAAGGAGAAATAATTTAAATTATGAATTTAAATTAAATAAGTAATTTATTTTATTTATGATATTAATTAAGTATGATTTAATTAATTATATAAATAGAATAAATGAATTACTTAAACTAATTCCAAAATTAATAATTAATTAATTAAGTGAGACTTAATTAAATAATTTAAAATTTTGGATTAGTATTAATTATAATTGGATTATAATTAGAAAACTTATTCCTCTCTCTATATAATCTCTTTATGGGCTGATTTAATAAGATAGAGATTTTACAAAAAACCCTAGCCGCTCTGAAAGAGGAGGAAGATAGAGAGAGAAGAAGTTTTCGGGTGCTAGTACACATCGATCCTTCATGAAAAGTGTTCGTGTGGATACCGTAGAGCGTAGATCGCGAGAGCGGGATACGTGGTGATTAAACAAGCTTTGGACCTCCATTAATCTTCCATTAATGAACTGTTAAAGCTTCTAAAGGTATTTATTCTTTATCTCTGAATTAAATCTTTTGTTTTCGCATGGATCCTGTGGAGGGTTTCGCTATTTTGATTTATTTTTCGCGTTTATTCCGCTGCGTTTGTGTCACGAAACCCTACACTAAAAAAGCAAAAAAATTCAGAGAAATACCAGATTGGTGAATTTTGTGAGCAATTTTCTTTTGACTTAGGAAAATCTCTTAGACCTCCAGAGGCTCATAAAGCCAAAGGACAACAAAAAATTGTCTATAAGAAGAATAAATTCCTTAAAGGACAAAAATATTATGAAAAACCTTATAAGAAATATTATTAGAGGTATTTTTATGCCAAGAATAAACAAAAGGAAAAACCTTTTATTCCTAAGGGAAAAAGAAAAGCTAAAAGGTTTGACATAACCTTCCACAAGTGTGGTAAAGTAGGGCATTATGCTACTCAATGTTGGACTAAGAAAGCCTTAAATGAATTGGAAGATGAATAATTACGTTCTCAATTAAAGAAAATTATGATTATTAGTTCAGAGTCATAATCAAAATCCTCTAACGAAGAAAATTATGGGTTTATACAATTCATGGTGTGACAATAGTCCGCTAGTTCTGAATAATAATTCAGATAAATTAATGTTTGGACAATGTCCTCTTTTGTTTATCATTAAATTTCAAATTCCGTGGATTTAGAGATGAGCAGTATATATTGCCACATATAAGCTATGCATCCCAGTTCTCTATAGAAACTTTTTCTTCAAATGGTGGAAAGGAATGATCGCTGAAGATATTCAGAAAATAGTAGTAAATATTAAAACCACTATTTTTCAGGATAAGACCAAAGAAGTAAAGAGGTAAGACTCTCAAAAAGATTATTTTCAGAAAAAATATCCTTGTGAGTCTGAAGAGGAAATTATGGTCAGAATTCTTGACCGTATGAAAAATTAATTTTTCAAGAACTTTCCTAATCGATCTACAAAGGAGTATGAAGAATCTATGAAGACTGTATCTTCTCCAAGATCAATATATTCAAATAATATTTTTAATTGTTTAGCAGGTGAATCTCAAGCTGTTGAACCAACTCCTGAAGATTTCTGGGATTCTCTCATAGTTTATATTTAGTCCAAAAATTCTAAGGACAAATGAAAAAGTATAATTGAATGATTTGGTTCAAGGGAGCTTTTAAAAGGCTAAAGAAGGATAAAAGAAAAATCCTTAAGTTAGACCAGAAAATTGATGCTCACTTCAAGAAATATCGAGAAGCCACTCTAGAAGAAAGGACTAATAGGTCAGTCAACAAAATTGAATTAGATTTCGTTTATTTATAATTTTTATTGGTAAAACTTCAAAGGAAGAGAAAAATTACTTTAGTCTTTGTGAAGATTCTTCCCCGACAAAGTAATCTCACAGGATAATAATGTCCAAGATATGATAAAGATGAAAAGATAATCTTGTCTACCACTAGCAGCCATAATTCTGCCACAACAATAATTCTGCCACTAGCAGCAATAATTTTTGCTTTCATAAAAGTTTTTTGTATTCTTGTAAAAAGCTTCATTATTTGATATGTCGATGGAGCCCAAAGTAGTACCCGGTATTAATAATGCTCTTGTTTTTAACTGTTTGATTTTTACTTTTTACTTTTAGTAAAGTTGTTTGTCTAAGCACGTTTGGCAAGCATCTTTTCTCTCAATAAATAGAGAATTTGTTTTCAGTTGTAAGTACACAAAAATTTAATAAACTCTTTAGTTTGTACATTTTTCTCTCTTTCTTGCTCATGAGCTGAGCCTATTTCTATACAATATACATTTTAAAAATCTTGCATAAGTATATATATATATATATATATATATATATATATATAGGCTAAGGTTTAAATAGAAACTCATTATTAGCCGGAGAACTCAGGAAACCACTCCAAAAACCCTAATTTTCCTAATTTGACCCGACCCAGTTAATTATTAAGGCCCAATTATGTAAATTAGATATTTAATTGAAAGTTAATACATGTTAATAATTTTATAAAAATATTAAAAGTATATTATGTAAAATTAAATTAGTACAGAACATAATAGAGAAAAAATATATATATATTGAATAAATATTATATAGAACATAAAATTAGTAAAATTATGTTTAAGAAAAAATTAAAAAAATAAATATATATTGAATAATATTATATAGAACATAGTATAGAACATGTTTGTATTTAAAAAAAATATTAATTATTATATGGTTCCCCAAGTTCCCCATGCAAAATGGTTCCCCATAGAACCTTAATATATATATATATATATATATATATATATATATATATATATATATATATATATATATATATATATATATATATATATATGGAAAAGTTCAATGGAGACTACTTTTTAATTAGAGACCCGGAGACCATACATGTACTGCATGCAAAACATTGATATAAAATATATTAGAGAATAAAATGTAATGCAACGTTCTGCAAACAGTACATATATGGTCTCCAATTAAAAAGTGGTCTTCATTGAACTCAACTCTCTCTCTCTATATATATATATATTAAAGCGAGAAAACTAACTAACTTATGACCCTTGTGCTCTATAGTAAGAGACACGCTATTTCTTTTGAAATCAAGGGATACGAGTTAGGTTCGGGAACAAGAGTTCATGTATATATAAAAATCAACCAAATGAGCAAGATATATATATATATATATATATGGGTTAAGTTATATGGAAACCATATTTTTATTAGAGATTTCGGAGACCATATATGTATTGTTTGCAGAACATTGTAAAATATATTGTTCTCCAAAATATGTTCCGCAAGCCGAACATATATGGTCTCTGACGTCTCCAACAAAAATGCGGTCTCCATATAATTTTTTCTTTTATATATATATATATAAACAAGTAACTAAATTATAACCCTAGAGATCTAAGAAGAAATCAAGAGAAAAAGCTAGGACGAAACCAAAACACACAAAAACTAGTCATCAGAAAAAGTTGTCAGAAAATGGCCGAAATCTCAACTTTTGGTACAATTTTGGGGGCAAATAAAAAGTTCTAGGGCTGTTGAAATATGATATTTGGTTAGCCTAAAATAACTTGTGTGGTGGGTGTGCTATATGAGTAAGAAAGTGGGTGAACAAAGCTTTAAAAGAGATGAAACTAAGAAGAATCAAAGCTTGTTTGCTAGAACTTTTGGTGGCTGTTATTTTCTGAGATATGGCTGATATGAGGAGAGAAAAATGTGACAAGTCATTATATTAAGCATTTAAACACGAATAAACATGAAACTAAATAATACACTCAATTTTGTGACATTTTTCAAATATGCTCCAAAAATTATACAAATATGGGAACCATTTAGTAATAATTCTTATAGGTTATGTTCAAAATTCTACTCAATTTGGAGTTGATCTTCTATAACTTCTAAGCGACCGAACAATCAATTACGTATTGATATGCAGTCTAAAAATAAAAGTCATCTAAAAAATTATGAACAAAATCTTATAATTCCTTTTCAATATTATAATGATATTCTCCAAATTTCAAGTCATATGAATATGTGTAGCTATTATTTTGGAAAAAAGAACATTTCGTTGTCCCTAATGGCCGAAACAATAGTCGATAGCTATTTGTCGGAACTTGTCGACATTTAGACTAAAGTTTTACTTGAAATATATTCCAACATAATATTCCTAATTTAATAATGACTATGAGGTCCTAAGTTAAAATTTAAGGAAATTAACAAAAAAAGTGTTCCAACAATATTGTAGTGATTACTTAAATCACTAGGAGATGTAATCATTAGCACACTCTCTTCCTTCCTTATTTTTCATAACCTCTCTCTTTGTCCTAACTAATATTTTATTATAAAATATTACAAAGACTCTATTTCTCTCTATTATATATTATACTTTAATGATGAATGATACTCTTAATAATAAAATATTAAATAGAGAATGAGAATAAAGAAAATTGTTGGAGATTAAATTAGTTATTCATGTCCTAATTTACTATGAACTAACATTTTATATTATATTTAAGAAATGAATTAGAATATTGTTGGATTTGATCTCTATATTTGGTTTTTGACTGTTAGTTTGTTAGTTTATTGAAATTCTATGCTAAAAGACTTGAGAAGAAACACGTTTTGATGAGTAATCAAAAAGTATTCCTCCGACAATATCTTTTAGCCAATTGTCAAAAGCAAACATAAAAAATCTTTTAAACCGAACCTATATTAAGCATGCCTATATAATTTATAATAAGTTAAAATATGTATAAATTTTTTAATTTAAAGCAGCTCGTAAGAAATTCAAGCAGGGTAAACATCTTACTACTTGCAAAGATGCAAATAAATATGATCTGACATGTTAGCACAAACACCTGAGCTAGTTGGCCACTTTGACCACATATTCTTAAGTGCACATTTTAAGGCACTTTCTATGACATCCAGTAGTTTTTTTTTTGGGAATAATATATCATCCAGTAGATGTTTAGTACTACTTTGTAAAGTAGGAATTAGCATGCAAATTATTGCTCCCTTTATTTCTAAACAATACTCATGTGACATGTATGTTATAAAATAAATAAAAAATATATCCAAAGTTAATATAAATTTTTAATTGTTGATTTGATAAAAGTATATATTTTATTTTTATTTAGTATAAAATTTTAAGTAAAAATAAATATTAAAAAAAGATTATCTATCGAAAGTTTAAACAATTATTATTTTAAAATGGTTGGAGTACCTACTAATTAACCCAGTTGATTGCCACTTAGCAGCAACTTTCAGAATGAATAGAATATTATTCATTTTACACGTGATAAATAAATATATAAACTGGGAGAAACATTGGAGTATTATAACTCTATAGAATATATATATATATATATATATATATATATATATATATATATATATATTCTATTATTCTGGCGTGCCGCAATTTATTTTTCATGTTTTAGTATTTTTTGGTCATTTTCAAAATGGGTTAATTTCATTCTAATATATCAAGTGGATTATCGAGAAATTTTTGATCTCATTTACATCACTTATTGTAAATAAAAATAAAGGTACATTGTATTGAATTTTGAAATTTTGATGAATAGAAAAAAGTGACTATACCCATTTTTCTTTGATTAAACATGTCAACGTATATATATGTATTACATTAGGTTTTCAAGTTTTTACATACCCATTTTCTTTTTCAATCAAATTTAACCTTTATTTTTACAAATTTCTCTAATTCAACATTTAATTTTTTATTATTTTATTATCACATTGTCATGTGAATAAGTCAACATCACATCTGTGTCAAGTTCACCTCATAGAATTTAATGAAAAATGTTCATTTTAACGCTAAGTTCTCAAAAACAAAATGGAGAGTAACTTATTTTATGTCTGGTGATTCAAATGAGACCAAAAAAAATTCGGTAATCCACTTCATACATCTAATTGAAAAAAATGAGTCCATGAAAAAAGTGAGTCAATTGATAATTAATCTTTTCTAAAATTGAGATTTTTATTATATCAAATATAATATAAGTCACATTCTAAAATTAAACATTTTTTACTCAAAAATATTTTTTCACATGTTTGGACCATTCTCGACTATTCTAGTTTAAACTGGTAAAAATGAAAAGATATATTTGTTGGTCATCGGTTTTCATCCATGCGTGGTGAAATAGGCAAAATTTGATGTTTTATTCTCTAAATTAAATACGTCAAGGAAATTGTTCAACAATCATAATTGGATAATTTTTAAAACGACGACTAAGATCTAGTTTTTTTTATCCTTGTGTTGTATTATATCTTCTACATAGACTGTGCCTCATTTACACTACATTTTCAGTTCAATAGTAAGCTATATTATTTTGTGTGATATTTCCCCACTTCTCCCACCTCCCATTTCATATCAAATTTAAACTTCCTTTATAATCTAAACTTGTTTCTTGGGAAATAATTGATTTTCAAATTTTGAGTTTGGAAGAAAATTCAATTGATTCAAGATTTCAAAATTTGAGTTTGGGATAAGATTCAATTGGCTCAAGATTCAATTGGGTTAAGATTTAAAAGTCTGAGTTTGGGAGAAAATTTAATTTCTTCATGATTTCAAAGTTTGAGTTTGGCAGAAGATTCAATTTCTAAACTTGTTAAGGTTATCTCTCTTTAATTTATGGTTTTCTTCTTTTTTTTCAAAATTAAAGTCTCATTAGAAGTCTCCTAATAAGTTTAAAACTGAGATTGAAGATGATGATAATGAAGATAAAAAACCTAGTCCTATTATAGAGATTATTGATGATGATATTGATGATAATGATGATGATATTGATGATAATAAATTAATGATGATGATATTGATGATGGTGATGATTTTTATGATGTTGATGATATACCACACACACAAAATTGCGCAAAATCGAAAAATTCATCCACAAACACACAAAATACGGAAGATAATGATGATGTTCCTTTGGGTGGTTTGAATGATATTTTCCCTTGTATTGGTCAATTGTTTGATAGTTTAAGAGAATCGGAGATGTTTTATAGAGATTATAGTAGACATATTGGTTTTTAGGTAATAATTAGAACTACGCATAGACGCTTGAAAAATAAAAAAATTTATTTGCGTTTGTACATATGTCGAAAGGGCCATAGATTAGGCTTAAAGTCTTTGGATGAAGGTGATGTCCAAAAAAGAGAGAAATAAAGATACTCTTGGTAGAACGAGTTGTAAGGCGCAGATGTATGTTGTTCATAGAGAGAAATTAAAGAGGTGGGAAATGACATTGGTTAATTTGAAGCACAATCATTCAATGATTTCCCCTGGTAAAGTACATTTTATGCAAAGACTAAGAAATATAACACCCGTCATTCGACAATTGATTGTTAGTTTGAATAAGTCATGTATTGGGTCTACAAAAACATTGAATGTATTAGGTGAGTAAACGGGAGGCTTAGAGAATATTGGATTTAATAGTCAAGGCATTCAAAATGTTTTGCATGATATTAAACATTATGTGTTTGATTCAAGTGATGCCCTAGAAGATTTGACATTACTTAGAGAATTGAAATGTAAAGTGTATTTAAAGAATATTTTAACTTGTGTATCAAGTCATTAATTGTTAAACAATTTGAAGATAGGTGGAATAATTTGGTTGAAAAATATAACCTAGTTGATTATTGTTGGTTGCAAGATATGTATTCCGTTCGATATAAGTGGGTTCGTGTGTACACTAAACTTCATTTAACTAGCGGGATGACCACTAGCTCAAGAAGTGAGTCGATGAATGTTTTTTTCGATGAATATGTAAATGCTAGCACTGGTTTAAAAGTGTTTATAGAGAATCCACAAAAAGGGTAAAAAAAACAATATCTACGTGAGAAAGAAGCGGACTTTGAGACAAAGTACAAGGATAGGTCAAGAATAACATCCTTTTTATTGGAGAATCATGCGGCATCTATTTATACAAAAGAATTATTTATACGTTTTCAACACGAGATTAAACAAAGCGGAGCCTATATTGTGATTGAGAAAAATGTTGAGAGCACTATGCTCTATAAAGTATACGAAGCATATAAAACCATGGTTTATATTTTGGTTGTGACCGAGAATGGCAAGATAACGTATGTTTGTCAGAAATTTGAAAATTTGGGAATGATTTGCCGTCACATTATTCGATATTTGAATAGTATGCAATGGACGAAAATTCCTTCAAATTTAATCAACTTAAGATGGACAATTGAAGGAAATAAAGTTGCGGGGTCTATGGGAATGATTTTTCGTCACACTATTCGATATTTGAATAGAATGCAATGGACGAAAGTTCCTTCAAATTTAATCAATTTAAGATGGATAATTGAAGGAAATAAAGTTGTGGGGTCTATATCGTATAAAAATCCTATCGTTAGCACTTATATTTAATCATAACCCGCCCAGTGTAGCACTTTATGTAAAGCCTTTCAAGGTTTAGGACTTTATGTTAAAAAAATTCCGAATGAGATTCCTTTTAAGAATCAAACACACGGGGATGATCAAGGAGGTGGTCAAAATTTTGATGAGAATGAGAATTTTAACAATTTGAAGAACCCTATGATGTCTCAAACTAAAGGTCACCCCAAGGAAAGAGTAAAAAGTGGTATAGAAATGTCTAAATCCAAAAAAATAAGAAAATATAATTATTGTGGTGCAATTGATGTCAATCATGATGGAAACAATTGTCCAACTAAATTAGTAATGGATAGTTGATCTGATTTTTTAATGAATTTTATAATTGTGTTTGATCATTGTATTTGATTTTGATTTTGGTGATTTATTTGAAAAAAAGTTAGAAAAAAGGTATACTTTGATTGATCTTGGTATTTGATTTGTTTATTTCATTTGACATTGATGGTTTTTTGGCATTCGAGAAAAATAATATTTACACTATATTATACAGGGTATGGTTGACTTAGATTTTTTTTACCACTTACTTACGCTAGCGTAACACCAGAAGCTAAACAAAAATGACTTGGTTTTTTTATCAGTTACTTACGCTGTATAATACAGCGTAAGTCAATCACTTAGTTTTTTTTAACTACCTACTTACGCTAGTGTAACACGAGAAGCTGAGGAAACTGGACATAGTTTTTTTTATTAGTTACTTACGTTGTATTATAGAGCGAGTCATTCCCTTAGTTTTTTTTGATGAGATGCTTGCGCTATACTATATAGCATAACAACAGAGGTTTTTTTTTTATCTTTTTCATTCTTTTAACAACCAAATACTGTTTTTTTAACCAAAACCCAATACCAAATCAAACCAATAACAACCAAAATTATAACATTATCAAAATAAGAACAAAACCAAACCAATAACAATAACCAAATTCGTAACATCAACATCAAAAGAACAAAAACCAAACCAATCCGAAAAATCCAAAAGAACTAAACCAAACTCCTACGAACATCCAAAAATAAAAAAATATTCATTACAATCCGGCCATTCTAGTCTCATAAGAACCATCAATCATATGTCGGGTAACTCCTTTCTTGATCTCCCAACCAATATGAAATTGGAAAAGATTAATCATCTCTTCATCCTACAGAATGCCAACCAATGTTTTTAGGTGTTAGTTGGTTATGTGGTTATGTGGTATCAGCCTACATATGTGCTGAATTTTAGTTTTTTATATCAACAAGAACTCTGTTTTTTTTTTAAAACATAGGTCCTGCTCATATAAAAAACTAAAATTGTGGTATTAGTTCGAACTCTGTTATTAGCTAAAATTGTGGTATTAGCCAATAGCCTATAGGCTGGATTCTAGAATATTTTTTTGAGATATTATAAACTTATGACGGATATCGTAAGTTGTGACGAATATGGATTTCTATGATGTTAATCCATTTGTTGCCAAATGTTTAATCTGAATTTGACTCTTTTATTATTTGTTTCTTGTTGTATATTCTAAATTTTTATGCGTATTGTATGTTAAATGTGTGTTGTGTAACATGAAAGTGATAATGTTAAATAAAGTCTTTAAAAGTTGATGGGGGTAAAAACATATGAAATAAGTTTAATTTTTTGGTTTATATATTACGACCGATTCAGTAACAAGTATTGTAAATTAAATGATTTCTTGCCACAGAACATGTCCTAAGTATCGGAAATCAGAGACAATAATGTGATAAGATATTAATTTTTCAGTCATAAATTTTGGCAAGTAAACACCAAAATGTGACGAAATCTGTCACATTTCTGCAAAGCATAAGAATTATTGCGACAGAATCCATCAAATATTTTATGAAATATTGTGACATCATCCGTCACAAGTTGTGAAAAATTTGCAACAAAATCAGTTTTATATTCCTTTTTTTAAATTAATGTCTTGTTTGAAATAGGGACCCACTATTAACTTGCGACAGAATAACATCTTGCTTGCCACATATTAAGAACTTATGACAAGAGAATTTGTGACATAGTTCTCGTCGTAAGTTAAAGCAATTGTGACAAATTCTTTGTATTAAATCAGTCACAATAAGCCTTTCTCCCCCTTTCTCCTGTGCTAAGTTATTATTAAATATTTGTAAGGGGTCTTTGTCTCGAAATCATAAATACCAAATTTTAATACGTTATATGTTGAAATAATCTATAAATAAATCTTCTATCTAATGACTTTTTGATATTTAAAGTGATATTCTAACTAGTTTATAGGAGAGAGTAGGGTAAAATAAAATAGGCACGCGTTAATCGTAATATTCTAAGAAAAAATATTTGCTAAGCTCAATCAGTGCGCAAGAATCTGAGACTATTGTAACTTGGACATGTACATGTACAGAGCCATCTGTAATCTGCTTTTTCCCATCACTTGTAGCTTTTCGCATCACCCATCACCCCAGCATCGATCAATATATATATAACTTGCTTCAAGATATATCATACATATATATATCTTATCATCGGAGCCCATATATAAAGCCAGCGATAAGAAATTGTATTCATCAACATCTAACTTAATGGCGTACCACCATTTCTCGAAACTATAAGGTAATTCAGTAGGGTTTGCTCCTTCCTAACTCCTTATAAAATTTTACTAAACATATATCTATTTTCTATCTATATATATTTCCTTTTATCGGAGGCTAATTATTTACTTGTAGTTTACTTTTACATTTTAATATTACGTATCGAGTTATTTCTCAATATATAATAAGTTGGCAACTTAGCGGCGTAACATGTTAGTAAATTACTTGCAGGAAGGTGGTACGAAGAGTACTAGAAGTTTGTGTTTGAAATCGACTTTTCAAGTTATAAGTTTTAAGCAAGCCTGATCAGCAACTAGCGTATAACCTAATTACTCTCAGTACGTAAGTTCCATTTTAATTTACAGCTTCCTGGCTCGCTCCTTAAATTATAATGTATAATCGTTCCCACCTGCAATGCTTTCCTGTGCGTATAGAATGGCCTGACATTTTTTCCCTGAACATATTATTCTAAATATAATAAATTAATAATTACTCTCTCGGTCCCAATTTATACGACCCTTATTCCATTTTGGGACTGTCCCAAAAGAATGAACCTAGTATAGTTACTATTTTTAAAGACTACTTTTCACTATTACACTCACTACTTCTCCACTTTACACTCTTTTTTTATTAAATAAATATTATTACACCCACTACTTTCCTCCCCTTCAAATTTATTATTAAACATTGATAGGTTCCACTACTTTACTCACTTTTCAATTAACATTACTCTTTTTTTACTATTTTTTCTTAATCTCCGTGAAAGTCAAACATACTCACATAAAATGGAACGGAGTATGTTTTTTTGCTAATTAAATATAATAATTATGTTAATAATGTTATGTACATGCATATCTAGAATCTCGCATCATAGATAGAAAAAAAATTGTGTTCTTACAAATGATGATTTGAAAATATTCGTTAAAACTGATTTTCTCCAAATTATGGGTATATAAATCACCCGTTTTCATTTTTTATTTTGAGCAAATATTTATATACAATAAAACCTCTATAAATTAGTAGTGTCGAAACAGACAAATTTTATTAATTTATCGAGATTATTAATTAATCGAAATAAATGGAACAAAAATTTATATTGAAAACATTAATTTATCATGAATTATTAATTTATTAATTATTAATTTCTTAATTATTAATTAATCAAAATTTTACTCTATATCTATCAAGCTAAATCATAAATAATTTATTTACATATTTAATTTTTTTTGTGAAAGTCAAAATATACCTTAAAATCAGGAATAAAGTTGCTGTGGAAGGCATCATTCAAAAGTGGTTATTACTAAAAAAAGCAATCACTTAGTGCAAGTGGTATATATATAATATATGTTCCCTTCGTAGCTAGGTTCGCGTCATTTTAGTTTCAAGAGCATTCACAATCGTGTGACCCCTTTTTCTGTTTTTTTTATGTAAATAGCAGTGTCACGTCGGTATAAAGAGGACAACGGTAAACATTCTCCAATTCCAATGTCTGTCCTCATTTTTTAAAATTTTATCCATTGTCGACTACACTAAATAATATAAAAAATTAAAAAAAAGTGAAGAGAGAGACTGATCACGGTAGAGGTCAGCCCTCTTTTCTCACCCATCGGGGGTGCTCTAATGGTAAAGTCAAATGAATAGGAAAATCTGATTCTATATACCGATAGTTTTACGCAAACACAGACACATATATGTGTTATTTTAAAATGGATCGATAGATATCCGGATCCTTTTTGATAGATGGAAAGACACTGAGAGGAAATCTATCAAGAATAATGGGAAATAGTCTTATTATGGTTTAAGTAATTGTTTGTTAATTTATGTTATTCATAAAGTTTTGATTTACTCACTAAGAAAATAACTAACCCCTCGCTCATAAAATAATACTCATTTTAATTATATTTTTGTATATTTATAAGTTGAAAAAGTTAATTTATCATTAAATTTAAAATTTTATATTAAATATAAATATATATTTTAAACTTTTATTTAATAATAAAAAAAATTATAATAAATTTAACTCTAGTCCCAAAAATACTATAATTATTAATTTTAGGGTAGTAATGAATAATCCCAAGTATGGGGTACGGGCACATGTCCTGCTTAAAAATAATTTTTGCAGATTTTCCACCAATAAATTTTAGAAAACTAAAAAATCCTTGTATATATTAAAATAAAATTTTATGAAAATGTTGTCCCAAGTATAATCTACCCCTTGAATATGTATATTGCACTGTAAATTTTGTTGAAGAATATTTTGTAACCCCTTTAAAATCATACAGCATACTGAGAAAAAGGAACTTGAGATTTGATCTCACTAAATTTCCTAAGCTAATAGAGTATATTAATATAAAGTGTTTTAATATAAATTTTTAATGATAAATTTATAATGAAACATAATATTCTCAAATTACAATAACACTCGTGTTTTGTGAAAAATTATATGAGATCCACGTCAGTATCCTCAATCTCAAACATATATTCCCATACTCACTGGACTATATATATTCATTTAAAGCATTCGCAATCTATTTTGAAATGTTCTAGCTGGCATTGGTTGGCAAGTTAGCTAATTATGTACCTTCCCTTCCCCTCTTCTCCTACACTTAAAAGATAGGGGTTCTTCCTCCTAATTTCGATCTTATTTTTCATAAATATTATTCACATTCACATAATCTAATAATTAACTATTATTTATAGTAAATAGACTGTTAATTTCTTTAAACAATATGCAAAATAATATGTATTTTAAGTAATTTTTAATATATTTGATATGATAGAATAACATATAAACTTTTGTTGATAGATAATATGAATGGGATTGATGGAGTGATACACATATATGATCCATATGTAAAAACAAGAAATTTATACTAAGGTGCTTGTTTAATTATATACAGGTATCAATTTCCTAGAAGTTGTAATGCCCTAATATATACATGCATTATTTCTACATCAAATTCCTAAGAAATATATATGCATATATGTAAGTGCAAGTAATTATCAGAGAGGTGGATATATAATCTCTATATTTTATAATAATTTTCCTTTACATTTTCCAACAAACAATTTTATTTTTACATATTTTTTTCAAAATTAATAAGCGCGATCCATCATCCATATTTTATAAGTTGCAAAGAATTTTGAAATAAAAATTTAAAACTTAAATATTTATTCGAAACTTTGTTCAAATAATTACTAGCGATATCTTTTTAGGCTGACCACAAAAGCATTTAAATTATTGATTAAAAAGGGAAATGCGGGGTAACTTCCAGGTTATATCAATATCAACAAATAAAAAGGGAAAGTACTAAAAGCTAAAGAAACAACAAAAGATGTACGAACGTTGTAGCAGTGGGTCGTCCTTGTCATTTTGTATGTAAAAAGAAGTTTATATAGTGGAATGCAAAGTAATCACCACCAATAATGAAAAGAAAAAAGCATATGCAAAAAACACAACACCAGGCACTAGCTATGTGGTGGTTTGAGATTTTTTTAATTTAAAATAAGTAATTTATTTCATTTTTTTTACATATTTTTATATTTTTTTTAAAAATTAATATTTGTTTTAAAATTTTAAAACCAAATATTATTTTCAAAATAAAAAATAAGTTACTTATTTTCAGAAAAAGTACATATATACCTATTTTTTCCGGAAATAAAAGTTTATTTCCGAAAAAAGTACGGGGCCAAACACCCCGGTATTAATAAACGATAAAGAGAGATGCTAAAACCAGGACCCATTATATATATATATATATAATCTTATGTATGTGGCTTATGAACTCATTTTATATTATTTAAGTTAGGGAGTTTCCCATTATTAGTAACTATTTATAAAAAATGATGGATAGAAAAAACAAATTAAATTTTTTTTCATAGTGGAGATAGAGTGATGTAGCCCTTTAATTTTAATCTTTTCCGTTAAAAAAAACGGCGGATAAATGAAGATGAATGTATTATGGGACAGAGGACCCTTAAATATTTGTATCAGTCTTTGATTCGATAAATATTTGATATAAAGTTTTGCAGATAACTTTTCTTTCATATTTCAATTCAAAGACTTTGTATAATACATTAATACCTGAAAATAATGACTGAGAATCTAAAAGGTGATGAGAAGACTTTATTAAGTACTCTAGCTCATTTGCCTATAATCATTTAAATGTATTGAGATTAAATATTGCTTTAATTTTATCCATTTTTACATGTTATTTCTGGAAAAAAAATGCTAATCGGATAAAAAGAAATAGTATCATGGATGCACTTGATAATTATATTAAAAAATGAGAAACAATTAACTTTCAAAAGATCAAATTATGAAAATAGTAAATATAAATATAAATATATATTAGAATAATATATGATCCGGTAATTAATCGATATTCTAAGTTATAGAAAAACTGGTAACTTAACAATTTAACTTGCACTAATTATGTAACAAATTTTATTATGAAGAGTGACCTGTAAAGGGGATGTGCAGGATGTATAAATGAGTTTTTATCATCATGCACCATATAAATTGATCATTTCTTCGCTTATAACCTGCAAGAGTTTTCCTTATTTATTCTCCTTTTAGCACTTAGCAGCCATTCTAACTGTCTTTATTTAACCGTGCACAGATTCTTGTCAGCAAACTCAAGATCATTAGAAGGAATATTAATGATGAGTAGTAATTGTTTTTCAAGAAAGAAGGTTGAGTTAGATGAGAGTGAAGAAGTGGAAGGGAAATCAGAAAGGAAGTATAACATTGCTCTCATCTTCAGATATGTAGAATGGAGTGATATTTGCCTTATGTTTTTGGGAACCATTGGAGCCATTGGAGATGGCATGTCCACAAACTGTTTGTTAGTGTATGTTAGTCATCTTTTTAACACTTTGGGTTATGGTAAGAATCCAGGAAAAAATGACAATTTCATGCATGAAATTGAAAAGGTTAGCTTTGATTTTCTTACCCTTTATTCTTATCATTTTTTGGTTCATGATTTATATATTTTCTGTCACTCTCATGATCTTCTTGTGTCTTTTTTTGTCGGATTTGCAGTGTAGTTTGTACTTTGTATACCTGGGGCTAGCAGTTATGGTTTCTGCTTTTTTAGGTAAATATTAGCTAGTTAAACTTAACTCTATTTGCATAACTTATCAATTAATATAGAATCCTGGCTCACTAGCTAAACATAAACTTCAATCCTAATTAGTTGGTCCATGCATAAAATCATGCAGATAGAAAAGGCGCTATCGATCTAATATGGCGCATAATGTTAATTAATTACCTAAAAAAAATAAGAATCTCATGTTGATGGTTCATGATTAAATATATGCATGACTTGCTGAATTGAAACCAACACTTTGGGCCATATAATATTTTCAGAGGGCTACTGCTGGAGTAAAACCAGCGAAAGACAAGTGTTAAAGATTCGTTACAAATATTTGGAAGCTGTTCTGCGTCAAGAAGTTGGATTCTTTGATTCACAAGAAGCAACAACATCAGAAATTGTCAATAGCATTTCGAAAGATGCTTTTTTATTGCAAGAAATTCTTAGTGAGAAGGTATGTTTTTTACTTTGCAAGAATCATAAATAACAAACTAGCTAGCTTTGTTATGAATAATGGATGCAACTCATATATTTAGTCCCCATAATTTAAATTTAGTTTTCTTAACAAAGAAAAACAATCATAGGAATCCTATATTTATTAAAATACTGAACTTTTTAAATCATGTTCTATATGTATACAACAGCTGCCAAAGTTTTTGATGAACACTTCAGTTTTCATATCTGGACTTGCCTTTTCAATTTATTTCTCATGGAGATTGGCTTTAGTAGCCTTTCCGACTCTTCTTCTCCTTATAATTCCGGGACTTATATATGGAAAGTACCTCATCTACTTATCAAAGAGGTCCTTCGAGGAATACAGCAAAGCAAATACGATTCTAGAGCAAGCCTTTCTCTCCATTAAAACTATATTTTCATTCACTGCTGAGAGAAGCATCATCGACAAATATTCGGCAATTTTAGATAGAACAATGAAGTTAGGAATCATGCAAGGAATTGCAAAAGGCCTTGCAGTTGGAAGTACTGGCCTTTCCTTTGCAATATGGGGTTTAATAGCATGGTATGGGGGTCACTTGGTCATGTACAAAGGTGAAACTGGAGGAAGAATTTATGCAGCTGGCATTTCTTTCATTTTAGCTGGCTTGTATGTAGCTTTTTTCCATTAAAATTACCTTCAGTATTGTCATTATATAATTCTGTTAATACCAAAATTTGAGCATAATAATATTCAGTAGTCAACTGAGCTCAATGCTTCAATGCATGCAGATCACTTGGAGTGGCAATACCTGAGCTAAAGTACTTCACTGAAGCATCAGTTGCAGCATCCCGGATATTTCAAAGGATCGACAGGATTCCTAAAATTGACAGTGAAGAAAAAGATGGACTAGTAGTAGAGAAAATACGAGGGGAGGTTGAATTTAAGCACATAACATTCACTTACCCTTCGAGGCCTAATTGCATTGTTCTTAAAGATTTTAGCCTTAAGATTGTAGCAGGAGAAACTGTTGCTCTTGTCGGCGCTAGTGGAAGTGGGAAATCCACTGCAATCGCTTTGTTGCAGAGATTTTATGATCCAGATATTGGAGTTGTTAGTGTCGATGGTGTAGACATAAAGAAATTGCAGATGAAATGGCTGAGAGGGAATATGGGACTAGTTAGTCAAGATCATGCACTTTTTGGAACATCAATAAAAGAAAATATCTTGTTTGGGAAACATGATGCAACTATGGATGATGTACTTGTTGCAGCAACAGCTGCTAATGCTCATAGTTTCATCAGCCGACTTCCACAGGGGTATGACACAAAGGTCAGTTCTGTAAACATTTACAGATATCTTGTCTGTCACAAAACTACCCATAGGATAGCATATGGAGTTGTAATGTGTAAAATTTTCAATATAGGTTGGAGAGAGGGGATCACTTTTATCAGGTGGCCAGAAGCAGCGAATTGCAATTGCAAGAGCCATTATCAAGAATCCTGTAATGCTTTTACTTGATGAAGCAACAAGTGCACTGGATTCTGAATCAGAAAAACTTGTTCAAGCTGCCCTTGATCAAGCCTCCATGGGAAGGACCACTATGGTACAGATACCTCAATCCTCTAGTCTACTTGATTATATATTATTCCTTTCTGATCTCAAAAATACAACACTGCACAAAATAAATTGGGTTAAAATGCAGTAAGGTCAATATACACAATCTGGTTTCTCACACTTATCATATATGATCAGGTTATTGCCCACAAACTGACAACAGTTAGAAATGCGGATGTCATCGCAGTCATGAGTGCAGGTTGCATCACTGAACAAGGTACACACCATGATCTTATTAACAAACATAATGGCCATTATGCAAGATTGGCAAAACTTCAAAGACAGCTGACAATCGATGAGCAAGAACAAGTTAATCAATCTGCTAGATCTTCGGCTGCAATTAGCAGTGCCAGCAGGCTAAGTCCAGGTCTCTTTTCCTCGCCACTTCAAATTATTGATGATAAACCATGCCCCAAATTCAGTAATCCTCCACCATCAATCTATCGTTTACTTTCCTTAAATTCTCCTGAATGGAAAGAGGGCTTAATTGGAAGCTTGTCAGCAGCAGTCTTTGGAGCAGTACAACCTGTGTATTCCCTAACAGTTGGTGGCATGATTTCAGCTTTCTTTTTAACAAATCACCATGAAATGAATGCTCGAATTAGAACATACTCTATAATATTTTGTTCGCTCTCTTTGATTTCGATAGTTGTGAATCTCTTGCAACATTACAATTTTGCTTATATGGGTGAGAAGCTAACCCAAAGAATCAGAATAAGGATGCTTAAGAAAATTTTCACCTTCGAAGCAGCTTGGTTTGATGAAGAACAGAACTCAAGTGGAGCCCTGTGTTCTAGATTGAGCAATGAAGCTTCCTTGGTCAAGTCCCTTATAGCAGACAGAGTTTCACTTTTAGTTCAAACCATTTCAGCTGTGATAATTGCAATGGTAATGGGACTGATTGTAGCTTGGAAGCTAGCCCTTGTTATGATTGCGGTCCAGCCCCTTTCTATTCTGTGTTTTTATGCGCGAAAAGTTGTGCTCTCTACAATGTCAGCGAATGTTGTCAAAGCACAGAATCAAAGCACGCAGATAGCTGCAGAGGCAGTTTATAATCACAGAATTGTGACTTCATTTGGGAGCATAGGAAAAGTCCTTCAAATATTTGATGAAGCTCAGGATGAACCCAGGAAGGAGGCCAGAAAGAAATCTTGGCTAGCTGGGATAGGGTTAGGGTCAGCTCAAGGCCTAACATTTATGTGTTGGGCTTTGGATTTCTGGTATGGCGGAACATTGGTGAATGCTGGAGAGATATCTGCCGGTGCTGTGTTCAAGACTTTCTTTATTTTGGTCAGTACTGGAAAAGTTATAGCAGATGCTGGTAGCATGACCTCAGATATTGCTAAGAGCTCAACAGCTGTGACATCTCTGTTCTCAGTACTTGATAGACAATCACTCATTTCAAAGGTTCACAATGTAAGTAATTCTTCATTTTCTTCTAAAACAAGTTCCTAACAAATTGTTTTGTGAACTGAAACTTGTTTTTGATTATCATAAAAATTGCTCTAGATTGGAGATGGAACAAATGGAATCAAGTCGGACAACATGACTGGTAAGATAGAGATGAAAAGGGTTGACTTTGCGTATCCAAGCCAGCCTGATAACTTAGTGTTGCGCGAATTTTGCATGGAAGTTAAAGCAGGAACTAGTGTGGGGCTTGTCGGGAAGAGTGGGTGTGGAAAGTCCACAGTGATTGCACTGATTCAGAGGTTTTATGATGCTGAAAGAGGAACAATCAAGGTTGATGGAGTGGACATAAGGATGCTTGACATTGAATGGTACAGAGGGAAAATGGCACTAGTTAGCCAAGAGCCAGTTATATATTCAGGAACCATCCGCGACAATATTGTCTTTGGGAAGCTCGATGCATCAGAAAATGAAGTGGTTGAGGCTGCTAGGGCAGCAAATGCTCATGAATTCATCGCGTAAGTTCTGTCATTATCGAAACTATTTTTTATTCAAAATGCAGAGAAAAAATCATGCACTAAAAGTGTCTGATTTTAAACAGATGCTTGCAAGATGGATATGAAACTGAATGCGGGGAGAGGGGAGTGCAATTATCAGGAGGGCAAAAACAGAGGATAGCAATAGCAAGAGCGATAATTCGGAACCCAACAATTCTACTAATGGATGAGGCTACAAGTGCATTGGATGTTCAATCCGAACAAGTTGTGCAAGAAGCACTGGACAGAGTCATGGTCGGAAGAACAACCATTGTTGTGGCACATCGTTTAAACACCATTAGAAATCTCGACAACATTGCCTTCGTTTCAGATGGTAAGATTTTGGAGCGAGGGAGCTATTCTCAGTTAAAAAACAAGCGAGGCGCTTTCTTCAACCTTGCCAACCTTCATAATCTGTAGACATATTTAACCTTCCTGCCTAAGCCCCTGTATGTGTGCATCTCCGGTATGTGTGCATTTACAGATGGGATGGGATGCTAATGAACTATATATATATATATATATATGAGACTGTAATAACATGCATGTGTCAGTACCGTATATTGAACCATATTCTACTTAAAACCCATATATTTGGGGAGAATGGAATAAAAAATTATAAATAAAATTTGTGAAGGAAAAAAAGGAGGTAAAGTAAAATTGTGAATAAATACTAAAAATTTTCTACAACAAAGATCGTAGGAAAAACTAGGGAAGGCGGGAAAGAAGCATTACTTTCAGAATTAATGGTCAGAATTCTAGTTTAAATTGATTATTAGAAAAAAGAAAGAAAAAAATAAAAATTATAAACAGAATCTAAATATTTTCAAGTTTAATTTATCTAACGAATAATCTTTGTTAATAGGAAAATGATGATTGCTAACAGATGAGAACTTATCAGATCTCCCGGTTTTTTTGACTTTTACAAATGTTAAACAAAGAAATGAAATAAGATCCGAAAGATCTGTGCTCTTTTTCTGATTAATTAGCATGTTAAAGTAACTGACAGAGATATTTATACACTGAGTTCTAGTTCAAAGCCACCTTGAAATCTTAACAGCAGTTCAAAACAGTTCTTGCAAACGAAAACCTATAGTTTCCGATCATCTTGCTTGTTTATGTGCTGGGCAGAGTGGAAAGAAATCGTCAAAGATGCCGCCAACTCCTCAACAAAGACCTCTAACTATCTTGTTTCATGGAATAGCACAAGTAGAGGAATAAGCTTTTACCTCGAGCTTGTGAATATACAATTACACAAACAGCTGTTAAATTATGTTTACATTACACATAATACATGTCCTTTCATTACATTCACATTCTAGATAGAGGCTGCAGCACCTCCTAGTTCCTAATTAATTAGTAGTTCTTCAAGAACGGAAGGCAGACAATAAAACATGGACCTTATTGGTGAGGTTACTGCATGAAAATTGCACAGAACCGGACCTGCAATTCTCCAAGCAAAATTGCATTTTCTGACATCTCCTTTGCTCCTAGCAAACTCATAGCAAACATGATAGAGAGCAAGGGCGTCCAAATAAATATCATCCATATTCCTCAAACTTTGTTCAAAGTCAGCAGCGCCATAAAAAAATCTGCAAGGGAGAGGGAAAAAGAGAAGAGTTATCCAAAGTTGGTTTGCTGCAGAAAATATTCCGCTAAATTTCTGAGCAAGTAGAAATTCTCACCTCCTTGTATATATTGATAACATCATCAGCAGGATCCGTCTCTGATCAATATCTGGAATCCATCGCAGCAGACATGTCTTGCCTGTACTTGTCATAATTTTCCTTCCAAAACTTCAATTTGACATCAGCGATCTGAATCAGCTCAAAAAGGGGAAGTTTCCTGATTTCTACATGCGAGAAAAACACAAAACGACAATGAGAGAAAATACTATGGTAAGTCATCACACTATGCTTTAATACTATACATTAAACTTTCAAAGGCATATGTCTGTAGATATTACAAAGGTAACAAGGACATAAACTTATAATGTATCTACATGCAAGATGCAACACTTCTGTCTATAGAGGTTTAGAAACTAAACCAAAATGGTGAGGTGCCTACACCTTTACTTATCAAGATCTGAAAGCAAATATGCATGTGGAATTGTAATGAAAAAGCACCCAAACCAACTGGATAGAAAGTGCAAGATTGGTCATTGTAGGGCTTTATTTTTATAAACTACAAACTAGTTCATTGTTATATATTTATATGATTTTTAATACAACCGTTAAAAAAAAGACAACGATCTCTTAATATTAATGAGGCCCCTCACTTAAGGCAGAGAAAAGTCGAAATTACAACAAATATATAGTATCATAATACAAAAAACATCTCCAATCTCTAGTTACATTTAAAAACGATAAATTTTTAAAGACTTTTGAACCATACACCCAAATAGCCACCCAAAATTTAACTTTATCCCACACACTATCCACCGAACCAAAACTATCCTTGAAAAGTCTTTTATTTCTCTCTAACAATAGCGCGTAGAAATAGCTGAAATCGAGACACTCCATAATCTAGAAAGACGTGTGTTCCCATCTAAACGACACAAAACTACAATTGCAAGCAGGACATGGAAATATATACCAACAAACACTAAATTCAGTCAGTAACTTAAACCACACAATCCGGACAAAATCACATTCGAGAAATAAATGTCAAGTTATTTCGTCCTCACTTCTGCAACGCACACACCATCCCGGAGACAAACACTAAGAATTTCTCCTTCGTTGTAAATTAAGGTGAATGTTTAATCTATTACTTAATATTATACCTGACCTAAACAAATTTTATTAATTGTACTGTCTCGTAGAAGTCTAACAATAAACCACTCTTCTCTTTTTTCCTTTTTATTAATTGCACAAAATGGTAGTTAATTTATTAGTAGAATGTGTTTTCTACAGTTAATTTGCAGACGTGTATTATTAATCAAATTGTAATAGTAGTTTTATAAATTTTAAAGTGATTAAATTAATGGGATAACTTAAATAATGTATATATTTTAATATATCTATTAACTAACTAATAATGAGCTTGTGTTTTGCACATATTTTTTTTAGATAAGTTAACCCGGCTGACGTATTAGAGCTTCTCATTTTCTTACCTATGGAAAGCTGTAATATATTGCAGAGGGTTCAAATAATATATTGAAGCTTAATTTTGCATGATTTGACACACATATGAGAAACAGGTAGATAATTTGGGTGCGTAGAGGGATAGAGGGTCACTCGACTGGAGTCTAACTTTGGCACGTATGAATGTGTGCACAAATCTGTAAGCATGTGTGTACATGCATTCCTTGTACTAGCTTAATTATGTATCTAATCGTTTTTACACATAACTCTGTCTTGAAATCAAATACTTGATCACATGGTATAATTTAATTAATAATCAAGACTCACCATGTGTTGATATTCTTTCAGGATTATAAGCATCCGCTGCATCATAAATTTTTCCAAGAACAGAGCTAGAGTGAAACTCCTTGCCCTTTTCCATATAATGGGGATAAGAGTCTACTGTATATTCCTTCAGAATTTTAACCTGTTTCAGCAGAGATATCACAGGCTCATAATTGCTAAGTTACACAAAAGAACACTGATAGTCTTCCAGAAGTCGGGCACACAGAAAATTGCTTTAGAACAATAATAAACAGGCTGTTATATTGGGAAATTTAAAACACGTCGACAAAACATATTGCAGCAAAAGTAACCTTATTCCCAGTTTTAGAAGCATCTAAAGCATCATAGTAAATGTCGATTAGATTGAGCATCTTTATCTTCAAGTCCTTTTCAGAAGAATTATCATCCAATGTCAGAAATTTGTCCGTAACAGCCATCCAGCTATCAGCGGCCACCCCCATACTAATACTGAAGAGCACCTCGCAGTAAACCATGCACAATGTGGATAAGGCATTCACGGCTTAAACAAATAGATGATTTATGTATCGGTGAACAAAACAATGCAGATGATATATATATTTGTATTACATTAACAAGATGATATATATAATCTTTTGTATTACATTAACAGCAACAGAGATACCATCGATCCAAGAATTAGCATAAAATATGTATATTGGTAGTACAAGGCAGCCTAAAGTAAATTAAACAATATAAATTCCAGAAGAGAAAGCTTCGTGTTACATCTATATAATTGTAGGCCTGGGAGGCTTTGTCGAACATTTACAAATAATTAAATTAATTATTGGTTATTCATTTTTAGTTGAGATGCTTGAAAAATTACTAAGATCCTAATTCGTGGGAGAAGATAAGTAACAGGTTCTATCTAATCAATTTTACCCCATATACACTTCACATGAGATATGAAAATTACTTTTAACATGGTGGGCTAGCTAATCAGCAGGATTTATCACTGAATTGTGAAGCACTCTGTTCTATGCGTTTACATGCTTACAGCAAATTGATTTTTATAAAAAAGTAATTTGGGATACAATAAAAATCATGACTCAAAAATGGGCAAGATACAGTATTCATAGCAAGCACCTTGAATAGATAATAAATAAATAAAAATAAAATAAAAGACAATACAAGTTGACAGCCAAATAGTAGCTGGTAATGATTAACTAAAAGATGTAATTAAGAGGATGAAATTTAACTGTACAGTTGTCTCTGAGACAGATCAACGAAACTTACATACTGAGTGTTGGATCACAGAACAACAATTTGAATCATTGATATGCAAACTAGAAATAATAAGAAAAATGCTAGAGTCCCAAAATTATTTTTAGCATAATGTAAATAGGCACGAATTTATAGGTACACAAACAGTGCAAACTTTTCGAGTTACCTTTATTATCTTATAGCCAGCTGAAGCTGACAATCATACAGAAAAAATTTCAGCGGTACATACATCCACTGGTTCACAAAATTATAGGAAATGTTCAAATTTATTAGGTACAATGTCTTACTTTTGGTTTTTCATATTCAAGGATAGCTTAAAAAGCTCATGCTCCAATTAGTCACAAGTTAAGTCCCTAGGTTTTCTGTGAATTTTTTTTGGCTATGGATGCATACGTGTCCACGGTGTACTCTCTTTAAAATAATGCAACAGCCGCAAAAACACATCAAGGGTTACATAAACTTTAATCCAGAAAATATATAAGACGACCTTCTATCATATCCGTGTGGTCAATACCTGACTAAAAATCAACAAGAAAGTAAATAAATTATAAATGATACTGATTATCTAATCCACAGTTCCACCACAAACGGAAAAAAATCACAGTAATGCTAAGAGGGAAATCCAATATCATGCATCATTTGTGCAAATATTAACATTAAGTTAAAATAATTATATGGATAAGATTATAAATAAGCAGAGTCCTTTACTGTTCAAGAACTAGAACCCTAGAAAATAATGCAAAGTAGGTCTCTAGTTCATTGAATGAATTTAGATAAGCCCTTACACATATAAATTAAATGTGGGATTATAGTATAAACTGGAGTAATCCTGCTTAAGATATGAAGATTCCAAACATCTGTAAGTGAGTATAATATTATGCTTTGGATTCTCTTTTTGCAACTTCGACATTAAGTACAGTAATAAAGGACTTGACTGTTGAATTCTCTGTCCCAATTCCCAAAATAGCAGACAGAGGAAAAGTCTCAAGCCTATTTCCGGAAATAAGAACTTATTTCCGGAAAAAAGTAGGGATGTATGTATTTTTCAGAAATAAGCCCTTATTTCCGGAGAAAAGTAAGTTCATATTTGGTTTTAAAATTCTAAAATAAATATTTATCTTTAAAAAAAATATGAAAATATGTAAAATAAAATAAAAAATAAGCTACTTATTTTAAGTTTATGGAACCCCAAACACCCACTATATATGTATAATAGTATATGGCATAACTAAAATATAGAAACAAAAAAATTATATATGCCAACCTGATTGTTTTTAGACACCCAGTACAGATCGCCATCAAAGTTTCCATTCGCAATCTCGCTTGCAACTGATCTCTTACCTTTGGTAGAGAAAAATATAGCATATTTAGAGTTCCCAACAACATCTTCGAGTTCCTTGAAGTACACAGCATTTAATACATGTATGTCCCCAAAATGCAGTCCCGGATACCGATAAGCCAATACTTTTCCCGAAATTTGCCCGTAGTCACTGGATATCGATATAGAATATATTATAACTAAGAATTATATATCTAATTATTTAAACATGCTTATGGAAACATCTTAACCAATTAGTCGACTTACATAGTACTTGTTAGGGAGTATACTGAACTATTCGTTTGAAGTATATGACATTGTCCTTTTTTATTGAGAATCTTGAATGCGTATTTTAACACTGTTTGTATATTATATATTGTGGATAATCTAGTATCAAATGGGATAACAGAAGATTAGATTGTCAGTGTCTATATATAATATAATAAATGTTCACAGTTTAAGTGGAGTTAAACAAACCACTAGAATGACTGAAGTATTATTTGGAAATAATCTATCTTGATTATTGAATAATACATGTATGCTTTGTGTATATTGAACGGGATTAAAATATTAGAATTGTTCTTCTATTCTGATAATAAAGAAGAACTAAGATTCTATAATATTATTATTGCTTAGGTTCTTAATCCGGATACAGTGATTGACACTTGTATACAATGCACATGTTTTGATTCATATGTGATGTGATTTTTTGTTAATCACAATATTATGTTTTGGACAATGACATTGCATACAGAGTGGGATATTGACTATAAAAGGAAACCGTGTCCGAAAATATTCAGGTGATGATGTCCTCTTGAAAGCTCATAAAGATAATTATGCTTTAGTCCTGCAGGCAGATTTGTTTTTGCATAATTATAAGGTTGAGTGGATGATCAAGGATAAAAGATATTGATTAAATTAATTATCAGAAATTAATTTAATTAATGGACATTCGATATCTTAAACATGGGAAATTTAATAAGCAAATAATATTGGAGCCGAATTAAATAATTAAATTACGGCATTAGGAGAGGTAGTGCAAATATTAATTCTTTAGTGGATTGAATTAATATTTAATGACATTGGGCTTGACCCAGAATGTCATTGGAAGGCCCGACCTAATTATCCAGGATCCCTACTGTAGCCTATATATTCATCTTATTCTCTTCTAGCTAGGAGTTGGAAAATACTAGGGTTTTTGTGAGCAGACATTCAAGGAGGCAACCAAGAACTAGGGTTCCAAGATCTCAAAGCTAGAAGGGAGGCAACCTTGGGAGGATCGAAGGCCACACTTCGCTCAAGGTGAATACGGGAATACAGTAGAAGACGTGGATTTGAATCGCTTGCGCCGTAGCGATTAAGGTTAATTTACTATTCAAACTCGTTCGTTTTCATATCATAAAACGCAGCATCATGATTCGATTGTCCCAACAATTGGTATCAGAGTCAGGTTCTAGGGTTCTGCGTTATATGATATGATGTCCATGTCGTAATTATGTATGTATATAGTGGTGGGTTTGTATTGTATTTTTGATGCAGGTTGTTATCCACTATTTATGGCCATGGTTGTAATTATGTTTTTGGATCCCACGTGGTTTATCGTGGTTGTAAATTAAATTATGAGGGTTGATCATGATTAGTTTTAATTTTTGATTTCTATTTTGATTGTAATCTTGTAATTCGAATTGTATTCAATTTAGATTATGATCTGATGTAATAGAATAGATTTTTCTGTTGTATTTGTCGTATGTAATTGTTTGATCGACGAAGATGCGAGAAACAGAGTTTTTCCGCTGCTATATGCTGTTTTTGTGGCTGCTTCGCTGTTCTGGCTACAGATTTTGCATACGATATCCGATTGGGGCGAATAATATCTTTTCGGAAACGGCAGAGCGATACCTACAGGCTGAGATGGGAACCATCTTCAGATTTTTCAAGCCATTCTGAGCTCGTTTAGGCAGTCAAACAGGCGGCTGAAGATTTTTGAAAATTTATCGATGGATGATTTTGAAGATTATTCTTCAGGGCCATAATAGTGGATGTATTTTATTATGTTTTACATAATGTTTGCTTATCTTGATTATTGCTACTATGTGTTCCATGTTTGTTTGTTATGCCATGTGATACTAACCCTTCGCATGCTAGAACGACATGGACATAGAGCTGTTTTATTATGCTTTAATCATGATGAGTATGCTGCTATATTATGTGTTATATGTATTGTTATTATGATACATGTGGACTGCGAAAAAATGACATAGGGCGATGCATCTAGATAAAATCCTCATAGTAAAATACTAAGTGGGAGAGAGAATTAATTTGGTATTAAATCCCATGGTCTCCATTATTGTTTGTATGTAATTTAACACTAAGTCGAATATAAATTATGTATACGTCACCCATCGTGGCATGTAATTTATGGTGTCTAGAGTGTTATGGAAATTACTAGAACAAACTTTTAAAATTAATTATGAATATTGGAAGGTACATATGTCACCCAACGTGGCGTACTAAGTTTCATAGAATTCAAATAATAAAAGGATACCCTCTTCTTTTTTTTGATAGCTTTCAGGCTCAACTAGGAAGAGAATCTAAAATAACACATCTTTGAGTATTCTTGCGTTGGTGTCTAGGAAAGCGTGCAGCTTACCTGGCCATTTAGATTGGTGTCTAGAAAAGTGGTTAGCCTCTTGGCAATGCTTCCACCGGCCTGGCCAGTCAGTCTGAATACTCTTTAGATTTGTAATTTTAGTAGTATTTTATTATTAGGAGCAAGAATTTATCATAGTCAAAAGGCGCATCTGGTATTATTATTATTAATTTAAGATTTAATAATGGTATACACTTAGCTATGAAAAATAATATAGATCACCCTAACGTGGCTAATTATTTAGTAGTAGGACCGAAGTAACATTTAAATAAATTTAGGTGGTATATAAGTCACCTAACGTGGCATACCGGAAACCTATGGTGTTTAAGTGTTGGTGTTTTAATTTTAAATAATTGTTAGAGGAACCAATTTTTTTAAACACCCTCTAATTATGTGTTATATGTATGATTCTCAGGATATAATGGGCTTTAATCCACTTTTTACCATACTTAAGGATAACAAACTTACTGGACCTAACTATATTGAATGGAAACGTAATTTGGACATTGTGTTGACTGCTGAGGAGTACAAATTTTGCATTAATGAACCCAAGCCAGAGGAGCCTGCTGAGAATGCTTCTGAAGTTGAGAAGGAGTATTATAAGAAGTGGATTAAGGCTGATGAGATGTCGCGATGTTACATTCTGGCAGCAATGTCAGGTGTTTTGCAGCATCAGCATCAAGCTATGGCCACTGCTTCAGATATGCTCTTTAATCTCAAAGAACTTTTTGGAGATCAGAATAGGGCTGCAAGGCAAGTAGCAATGAAATCTTTAATGAACACTCAGATGGCTGAAGGGACACCTGTAAGGGATCATGTTCTCAGGATGATGTCACATCTGAATGAGATGGAGATCCTTGGTGCTGAGGTTGATGGGGAAACCCAGATCGATATCATCCTTATGAGTTTACCCAAAAGTTTTGAGCAGTTCCGCTTGAATTACACCATGAACAAAAGGATGTATAGTCTTGCGGAACTTCTGACAGAACTTCAGGCAGCTGAAGGACTTTTTCAGCAGAGTGTTCAAGTCAATGTGGCTGAGAAACCTTCTTCTTCTAAGCCGAAAGCCAAGAAGAAGAAAAAGGCTCAGACACAGAAAGTTGTGAAAGCTGTGGGAGTTCAAGGTGGTGCTGTGAAAAAGCCCAAGGGCAAGTGCTTCAAGTGCAAGCAGTCGGGTCACTGGAAACAGGATTGTCCTCTTCCTAAGAAGAAAAACAATACTGGTATGTCTCTTTCTCTAGTTACAGAAACATATATAGCGGCTATATCTACGAGCACTTGGTGTGTAGATACAGGAGCCACTGATCATGTTTGTAATTCTATGCAGGGGTTCCAGCAATCCAGAATGCTTAGAGATGGCGAGATATATGTGTTCATGGGAGATGCTACGAAAGTAGCAGTAGTTGCAGTGGGAGATGTTAATTTATCTTTTGGTGATGATAGGAATTTGGTTTTGAACAATTGTCTTTATGTACCTTCGTTTAGAAGGAATTTAATTTCGGTTTCTAAACTTGCTTTGGATGGTTATAATGTTTGTTTGGATCATAATGTTTCAATTATGAGGAATAAACTAGTTATATGTTCTGGTACATTGCAAGACAATTTATACATAATCACTCCTAATCAACATGCACTGCAACTACAACATAGGGTATTAAATAACACATCTTCTATCACTACTAAAAGAAAGGAACCTTCTTCTTTGAACCAAACATATCTTTGGCACTTAAGATTAGGTCATATTAACTTGAGGAGGATTCAAAGACTGGTAGTAGATGGGCCTTTAGGCTCATTGGCAGTGGAGCCATTTCCAGTCTGTGAATCCTGTTTGGAAGGTAAAATGACCACTAGGCCTTTTAAGGCAAAGGGGAATAGAGCCAGAGAAGTGTTAGAACTGGTTCATACTGATTTATGTGGACCCATGAATATTCAAGCAAGAGGTGGTTATGAATATTTTGTCACTTTTATTGATGATTATTCTAGATATGGATACATTTATTTGTTGCGCCGTAAATCAGAGTGCTTTGACAAGTTCAAGGAGTACAAAACTGTAACGGAGAAGCGATATGGAAAATGTATCAAGTCACTACGATCAGATCGTGGTGGCGAATACTTGCTTGGAGAATTTAGGGATTACTTATCAAAGAATGGGATCATGTCTCAGTTGACTGCACCTGGAACACCCCAACAGAATGGTGTAGCGGAGAGAAGGAATCGTACTCTTTTGGAGAGTGTTAGATCGATGATGAGTTATTCAGAATTACCCAAGTCGTTTTGGGGACATGCTTTAGAAACAACAGCTTATCTTTTGAATTTAGTTCCTTCTAAGTCAGTTCCTAAGACTCCAAAAGAATTGTGGACTGGTTCAAAACCTAGTCTAAGACATATTCGGATATGGGGTTGTCCAGCACATGTGTTGAACAAGAACGTGACTAAGTTAGAATCTCGTACAGAAGTAAGGCTTTTTGTAGGCTATCCCATGGGAACGAAAGGATATTTATTTTATAGTCCTAAGGATCGGGATGTCATTGTTAGTACCAATGCTAGATTCCTAGATAAGGACTATATGATGAACCATAAACCCATGAGCAGTGTCGTTTTAGAGGAACTAGTGGGAGAGACAAATAATGAACAAGTGCCAATAGTACAAGTAGAACAGCCACAAGAGAACACACAACCTATCACTAATACCACACCGGTGTCTCGTCGTAGTGGGAGGGTTATTCGTAAACCCAGTAGATTCATGTTATTGGGAGAGTCTTCGGACTTGGTCTCTGAGGAACATGATGAGGATCCCATGACATACGAGGAAGCACTGCAAGACAAAGATGCAGATCTATGGCAAAAAGCAATGAAATCTGAGATGGAATCTATGTATTCAAATCAAGTCTGGGAGCTCGTGGAACCACCCAAAGGTGTAAAACCCATTGGATGTAAGTGGATCTACAAGAGAAAAAGAGGATCTGACAAAAAGGTAAAAGCTTGGAAAGCAAGACTTGTTGCGAAAGGGTATACTCAGAAAGAAGGGATCGATTATGAGAAAACCTTTTCGCCAGTAGTCATGCTAAAGTCGATCCGGATTCTTTTATCTATAGCAGCTCATCTCGATTATGAGATTTGGCAAATGGATGTCAAGACAGCTTTTCTAAATGGGAGTCTTGATGATGAGATCATCTATATGCAACAACCAGAAGGATTCATTAAGGAAGGCAAAGAGCATCTGGTATGTAAGCTTAAGAAGTCCATTTATGGACTTAAACAAGCTTCTAGGTATTGGAATATTCGTTTTGATCAGGTAATCCAGTCATACAGATTTGATCAATGTCCAAGCGAGTCGTGTGTGTACAAGAAATGTGAGGGTATGAAAGGCATATGACTAGGCCTATTTGTAATAATTAGATGGCAACTCAACTCTAACTGTTAAAGAGAAGTAAATACTAAACACCAAACAGGAATCAAGACAAAGTCAGTCAACTAATCACAAAGGATCCAAGTATCAGAAGTATTTTTGTAGGATTGCTACTCAACACTGGATGAAGTTCATTTTTATGTTCAAGCGTCAGTGAAAATAAATATGTAGTAGTGGTTCTATAGTAAACAGAAGATATAGAAGATTTCAAGTGGTTACTACAGAAGATTCCAGAAGAAGAATGAAGACAGTGAAGAAGAAAATATGACGCAAGGCCTCTAATTTAAAATTTTATAAATGGAGAATATTTATTAGTATGACACAAATGAACCAGACAGTACATTTGTGTGTCAACTAAAATAATATTCATTCTTCATTTAATTCAAGAGGTTTCAAGATCAAAAGACACAAAGAAAAGATGGGAAGATTTCAAGACTGACAGCACGGCTGCGACTAAAGATAGTATTTTAATTCTACTATCAATTGTTAATTAATTATTTAATTTATCTAATTAAATTAATTCAAGTTGAATTTAATTTAATTTATAAATTAACTAATTGAATTAAGTAGAATTAATTTACTATAAAAGAAATGCTTTAATATGAATTATATATATATATAAACTGTTAGTATGACTTATCAATAAGTCATACCGAGCCTCTATAAGCATAAGTCATACCGAATTGTTTCTATATATATATATATAATCAGTTAGTATGACTTATTAATAAGTCATACCGAATGACTTGTTATAAGTCATACCGAGCTATATATATATATATATATAATAAGTCATACCGAGATATCAATGCTCAAAAGGTCATACTGGATTGATTTTTTATTTAATTAAAAAGTCATACCGATTTTTTAATTAGAAAAATAAGTCATACCGACCAAAATAAGTCATGCCCAGTCTTTTATAAGTCATACAAGTGTTAAAATAAGTCATACAGACTTATTTTCTTGAAATTAAGTCATACTCATAAAGGTCATAGCAGCCATTTCAAATCTCTATAAATATGAGATGATCTCTTCACTTTTTCAGTTGTTCAACTTGTTAAGAGTTAGAAAAACAGATCAAATTCAGTAATTTATCTGCATTGTAATATTCACAGATTTCTGTGCTGAGTTTGAATATAATTGTTTAAACACGAACACTTCATGTCGAATTCGTTCTAGACTTTATATCAATTATATAACAGTTTTCTAAATATTAATTGTGTAATACTAATCAAGTTAAAATAATATCTTTCACTTGAAAAGTATTTCATTATAATTAATATTTCGCGAGTAATTAAAATAATATTTTTTAATCCAATTATTCCGCGATTAATTTTCAGATATTGTATTCAACCCCCCCTTCTATAATATCAGGGACCAACAATTGGTATCAAAGCTGGTTGATATAGTTAATATCAGATCCAAACCAAAAATTCTGCAACTCATTCAGATCTCAAAAATTATTTTAAATTCGAAATAATTTTTTATTCGAAATAATTTTTTTTCTAAAAATTATTTTTGATCAAAAATTGTTTTAAGTCGAAAATTAAAATATTTTTTGAAACACTTAATTTTTAATCTTATTAAAGATGAGTACCCAGAAAGTAACTAGTATTAAAATTCCACAGTTCGACAGAGAACACTACAACTTGTGGAAACAAAAAATGCTACTGTTTATCGGAATTGCAAATCCCAAGTACGCATTAATTATGGCTAAAGGTGTTGAGCTCCCTATATCAGTTGTTCTCGAACATACAGTAGATGGGGTCGTAATTCCCCACAGACAGTTTCCGAAAAGTCCGGCAGACTATACAGATGAGGAAACAGAAGCTGTGTCCCTTGATAATAACCTGAAGCTCATATTAATTGAATCCCTAGACTACATCATGTACAACCAAGTAGTCAATTGCAAGAATGCAAAACAAATCTGGGAAACAATTGAAATTATCAATGAGGGAACTGAAGAAGTTAAGGAGAATAGACTGGAGATCCTGACCACCCAATATGAACAATTTAGATCCAACCCTGGTGAGGGTATCTCTGAGGTGTTTCAGAGACTAAACAAATTGATAAACGAGCTAAACATGAATGGTAAGTTTTATCAGAACCAAGAGGTGAACAGGAAGTTTCTGTTGACCTTACCAGAGCATCTGGAGCACAGGATTGCAGCCATCCGGGAATCTAGGGACATGAAAGAGGTAACCCTAGAAAGACTCTACGGAGTTTTAAAAACTTATGAGCTGGAACAGATCCAAACCAGAGAGATGTATGGAAGAGGTAAGGTACTGAGTTCCTCCAAGGCATTAATGGTAGAAGCACCAGAGAAAGAAGAAGTGAAGGTTGTTGCACCTTCTAACAGTTCAACAGAGTATGTGGTTCCAGAACTTGGACATACTTCTGACAAACAAGAAGACGGTGATTTCTACTCACTGGAAGAACTAGATCAGCTAGAAGATGAATCTCTAGCTATGGTTGCCAGGAAGTTTGGCAACATGAGATTCCGAAGAAACTCCTCATTCAGAAGTAAGCCTAATCTTGGAAGATACCAAAGAGGAGGTTCTTCGACAGCAGTATCAAAAAGCGGCTACAAGACCGGCTTAGTTGATAGAAGCAAGTTTCGTTGCTTCAACTGTAATGAGCTAGGGCACTTTGCAACTGAGTGCAAGAAGCCTAAGCAAGGGAAAAAGAGAGAGTCTTACGAAGAGCTGAAGGAGAAGTATGATGCGCTAGTGAAAAAGCATCAAGGAAAGTCCTATCTAGCAGCAGGCAAAAGCTGGGATGACTCAGATAACGATGATGAGGAAGAGCTGGGAAATCTTGCTCTTATGGCTTCATCAGAGGGATCACTGTCTCCCATCAGTGACAGAGGAATAGAGGTAAATCCTTCGTGTCCTAAGATGTTTGCTTTGCTAGGAAAAGAACTAGATGGTGAAAGAGATAAAGTTAAGAAACTCAGACTCAAAGTCAAAGAGTTAATTGATGAGACTGAAGTTCTTAAACAGTTAAAAAGAAATCATGACAAGTTGGCTGTCAAGCTGACTGAAGACTTAGCTGTTCAAGTCAGTAAAGTCAGTTGTCATGTTGTTGTAGAAACTAATCTCAGAAACCAAATTGAAGAAGAAAAGAAGAAGTGTCTTGCATATAAGAATTCCTCATATATTGTTAAGAACCTAGTTGACCAACAAGAAATAAATCGTAAAGTTGGAATAGGCTTCGAGTATAACAAATCTGTAGGAAAACCAAGCAACATAACCCCCTTTAGAAAAAGTGCTGAAGAAAGGGGTATCCCACATGTTGTTAAAGACACACCGAAACCTCTATTCATAACACCGATAGCTGAACCCATCCTTGAGACCTCTGTAATAATTGCATATGAAATGCAGCTGGAAGATCTTGAGGAAGAGAAGAAGAGAGGAGAACAGGTTAAGGACATAAAAGGAGTTAATGTCCAGAAAGAAAAATGTGCACTAGAAACACCAGTGAAAGATGTGGGAACTTCTGATTCCCCCAGACCTGGTGTAGGTGCAAAAGACTTAAAGAGTAAAATGAACAGACCCAACATATTTGTGAACAGTAGGAACAGTAACAATAAATTTCATTCTACTGAAAACTTCAAATCTGCTGAGAAAATTGAAGTAGAATCTGTTAAGCCTCCTATTGTATTGAATAACATGCCTACTATTGATGCTTTCCATAAACCTTGTGGTATAATGAATTGCATGTTATGTGCCTTTAATGCTATGACTGCTTACTTTAAACGCATGATAGCTAAGAAAGATAACATGACACCTAGACAGCACATCAATAGTAAATTTGCTAAATCCAAGACTGCGACTCCTTCACCTGAGAAGAAGGAATCATATATTCCTAAGTCTAAACAGAAAATTGTTAAGACTGTTTATAGGAAGGTAGGAACAGTCAAGGAAGAAAATGATGTTGTTCGAAAAGGATCTGTTGTCAAAGCAGACAAAGGTCAATTCTTTAAGTATGCCGGGCCCAATCAATTTTGGGCTCCGAAGACAAATTAATCCGTTTGATAATTGCAGGGAGTTAAACAGGCAAACCGAGTTATATGGATCCTGGACAGCGGATCGTCAAGGCATATGACCGGAGATAGAGCCCTGCTATCAGACGTGATTGAGAGAGCTGGCCCAATCGTCACCTTTGGAGATAACAGCAAAGGAATGACTACGGGTTATGGCAAGTTAAATACAGGAAATGTTATCATTGAAAATGTCTCTTTGGTGGAAGGACTTAAGCACAATCTACTCAGCGTCAGTCAATTTTGTGATAGAGGTTACAAAGTAAACTTTATCAAGGAGAAGTGCTTAATAGCTCATTCTAAAGAAGACAGACTAGCCTTGCGTGGAGTAAGGAAAGGAAACTTGTACGTAGCTGATCTCAACTCGGGAACTGGAGCTGAAGCAAACTGTTTTTATTCAAAAGCTTCAACAGAGGAAAGTTGGCTATGGCACAAGAAGCTCTCACACCTGAATTTCAAAACAATAAACTCTCTAGTCAAGAGGGATTTGGTGAGAGGACTGCCTCCGATGGAATTTACACAAGAAGGATTGTGTGAGGCATGTCAAAAAGGGAAGTCAAGGAAAGCAACTCACAGAGGCACAGACACTACAAACATCACTGAACCACTTCAACTCCTACACATGGATTTATTTGGTCCAGTAAATATTCTGTCTATGTCAAGAAAGAAATACGCCTTAGTGATTGTGGATGACTTCACAAAGTATACATGGGTTTTATTCTTGAATTCTAAAGATGAAACTCCACATTTGGTGATTGATCATATAAAGCTGATTGAGTTAGATTCAAAGTTACCTGTCCGAGCAATCAGATCAGATAATGGAACAGAATTCAAAAATGAAGTTCTGAATAACTTCTGCTCAGACAAGGGGATAACAAGGCAGTACTCAGCACCAAGAACTCCACAACAAAATGGAGTTGTAGAAAGGAAAAATCGAACCCTGATTGAAGCTGCAAGGACTATGCTAAGTGAATCAAGGTTACCTATCTACTTCTGGGCTGAAGCAGTTAATACAGCTTGTTATACTCAGAATCGAACTCTGATCAACAAAGATCATATGAAAACTCCCTATGAATTAATGGCTGGCAAGAAACCTACTCTCAAGTACTTTCATGTATTTGGAGCCAAATGCTTTGTGCTAAAAGATGGAGATGAACGCATTGGCAAATTTGAGGCCAAGGCACATGAAGCTATTTTTGTCGGATACTCGAGAAGAGCATATAGGGTTTACATAATTGATCAGCACCAAGTGAAGGAAAGTGTCAATGTAACTTTTGATGACACTAAACTCCCAAGTATCCAAACTGAAGATTCTTCTGAGTCATTAAAATTTGATAATTATCCAGACTCACATTCTGATGACGAAGAAGAACCTGAGGTTGCAGCAGGAAATGATGACAACAATGATGGTAATGATCCAGGTAATAGTGGTGGAAACAATGGCAACACTGGAGATTCTACTAATACCAGTGGTGGATCAACAAGTCATCCTGGCAGCAACTCAGGGGGAGATGAAAGATCAACTGGCACAACACAACATCACAATGAATTTCGAGGCGAATCATCAAGATCAAACCTACCTAGGGAAAGGATATGGAGCAGAGATCATCCTTTTGAATTGATCATAGGTGATCCAGATGTTGGAGTAAGAACCAGAAGTGCAACTTCAAATGAATGTTTATTCTCAGTTTTTCTATCTCAAGAAGAACCAAAGAAGATTGAAGATGCACTAATTGATCCAGATTGGGTTCTTGCCATGCAAGAAGAGCTCAATCAGTTCGAAAGACAAGAAGTCTGGACACTGGTACCCAGGCCTAAAGATAGATCTGTTATTGGCACGAAATGGGTATACAGGAACAAATTAGACGGTGATGGCATTGTTACAAGGAACAAGGCCAGACTGGTTGCAAAGGGTTACTCCCAGGAAGAGGGAATTGATTATGACGAGACCTACGCACCAGTTGCAGGACTTGAAGCCATCAGGATATTTCTGGCATTCGCAGCACATTCCAATTTTAAAGTCTATCAAATGGATGTGAAGAGTGCATTTCTAAATGGAAAGCTAGAAGAGGAAGTATATGTGGAACAGCCCCCTGGCTTTGAAAATCCAGAGTTTGCTGATTTTGTGTACTTTCTTTTCAAAGCTCTCTATGGACTCAAGCAAGCACCGAGGACATGGTATGACACTCTCTCTGAGTTTTTACTTGAAAATGGTTTCACTAGAGGTGTCATAGATAAAACTCTCTTTTACAAATTACATAATAAAGATATGATATTTGTCCAAGTTTATGTTGACGATATTATATTTGGTTCTACTAACGAAAACTTGTGCAAGAGATTTGCTAAGTTAATGCAGAGCAGATATGAGATGAGCATGATGGGTAAGCTGTCATTCTTCCTTGGATTGCAAGTAAAGCAAAAGGAAGATGGGATTTTTATTTGCCAATCAAAGTACGTAAGAGATCTTCTCAGAAAATACAGTCTAGAAGATTCTTCACCGGTAAAAACCCCAATGCCAACAGCCACGAAGCTTGACAAAGATGAAACTGGTAAGAAAGTTGACATCACAAGCTACAGAGGTATGATAGGCTCATTATTATATCTAACTGCAAGTAGACCCGACATAATGTTCGCAACTTGCTTATGTGCAAGGTTTCAATCTGACCCAAGAGAATCTCATCTAATAGCTGTTAAACGGATTTTTAGATATCTAAAGGGTACACCAGATCTTGGAATTTGGTACCCTAAGGATACAGGTTTTGACCTAATAGGCTATACAGATTCAGATTATGCAGGGTGCAGGATGGACAGGAAAAGTACTTCTGGAAGCTGTCAGTTTCTAGGACGAAGGTTGATCTCCTAGTACAGCAAGAAACAGCATTCAGTTTCTACCTCGACAGCCGAAGCAGAATACATTGCGGCAGGTAGCTGTTGTGCACAGATCTTGTGGATCAGGAATCAGCTAAATGACTACGGACTTGCGTTGAACAAAATTCCAATTTTCTGCGACAACACAAGTGCTATAGCTATTTCCAACAATCCTGTACAACATTCACGAACCAAGCACATTGACATAAGGTATCACTTTATCAGAGAGCATGTCATGAACGGAACTGTGGTGCTACATTTTGTACCCACAGAAGATCAGATAGCCGACATCTTCACGAAACCACTTGATGAATCCACTTTCTCAAAGCTGGTTAGTGAATTAGGGATGTTAAACAATGGCTAAATTTTTGATTACTAGGAATTAATTTGAGCTCATAAATATTAAATGTTAATATTTAAAGAATTTATGAGTCTTGAATTAATAAAATCCTAGGACTTATGAATTTTTGGAAAATTATCTTAAGATTAAATCAATATTCTTAGAAGATAATTTCTTCAATTAAAGCATAAGTAATTTTGTTTAAATTAAGCATTTATGTAATTTAATGTATATATTCACTAATTATTGTTGTACATTAATATAAATGATTATGTTATTAGTTATCCAATTAATTTACTTATTAAATTAATTCAAACATGAGTTAATTTAATTCTTAAATTAATTAGAACAATTAATAATGTAAATATTTATTATAAGTTAATATTTATTGAATAATTAATAATTTATCTAACATTCGAATAAGATTTTTATTATTTTATTTCGAATTTAGAAACAATTATTAATATAAGTAATTATTCTATTTTATTATTACAAATCAGCATGACTTTTATTTTAAATATCAGTATGACTTTTATATTTAAATTTTCGGCATGACTTTTTATTCTAGTAAAAGTCATACCGAGAGTTTAAAAGAAAAGTCATACCGAGACTTTACAATAAAAGTCATACCGAGATTTTACTGCTATGTCTTTTATTTTATTAAGAAATAGGTTGTTTTTTTTCTCGGTATGACTTATTAATAAGTCATACCGAACCATTTTTAATACTCCTTCTCTACATTTAATAAGTCATACTCAGTATATGTATACACACACACTGCTATACACATCAACTCGAACAGTTCTCATCCAGTTTACAAAAATCGATTGATTTCCATCCATTTCAACTGATTTCAGTTGCTGTTACTTGCTGATTTCAAGCTCCTTGCTTGCTAGTTTGTTAAAATCGACTAAAACAAGCAAAACTCTGCCCATTTTTTTTTCTAAAATCGCAGTGATTGTTCTTGTTCTTGATAAAAATCGAAGCAAGTGGTGTTGATTGTAACTAAAGACAGTTGTGTAGTGTATTGTTAACTAAAGCTGATTTGGGATTATTAGAAATTAGGTTTAAATTTTTCAAGTGTAACTTTTCAAATTTTGAATTGTAATTGTTCATTTTAATTTGTAATCGCACATTGTAATTTTATTAATTTATAATAGCATAAATCAAAAAAATATGGCTGGTTATTGCGAATTAGTAAAAACTAATTTTGTTGGATATTTTAATCCGGTGATGTGTTCAGTCGAGAGGTTTCGACCGTGGATTATTTTTATGAATGAACATTCACTCGTCAGAACTGCAATTACTCTGAACGCCCCATTGCAAGTGTTAGCACTAAGGGCTCTGTATTCCACTGCGAGGAATAGGAGTACTGCAGACAGAGTTCAATTCTCTTTCAGCATAGGAGATCATGAATATATGGTGACTGAAGAGGACGTGAACAGGATTTTGGGCTTTCCAACTGACAATTTCATGGATCCACCCACTGTACCAGAAATTCTAGAATTTTTCTATTCTATTAGATATCAGGGTGAGATCAATTTGGTAAGACTGACAAAGTCCAAGTTGGTAAGTGAGTGGGACTATTTCTTTGACACGTTAGCCAAAGTGTTTGCTCCCACTACAAAGAACAACTTCAACAATATATCTTCACTACTGCAAATCTTTGGGTATTCTGTGGCTCACAACAGGAGGATAAATTTTGGGAAGTTGCTTCTGAAAGAAATTATAAGGAAGATGGGGAAACCAGAAAGCAGGGAACAGAATGTACAAGTCTACTATCCGAGGTTCCTGATGCTGTTTATGAATGACTTGTTGGTGGAAGAAGACAAAGCCTTATTTCAGAATGGTCCTGTAGAAGAATCTCCGACTTCTCAGAACCACCTATTTGCAAGGCTCCACAACAACCCCAAGTTTCAAAATGTGCAAGTGGTAAGGACAGATTACATGGCTGAGATATTAGATCATATTGCTAATCCTGTGCAGGAACAAGAGCAAGAACAAGTGCCTATGCAATTAGAACATCCTGTGCACCTTCTACTTGAAGCTGCTCACCATGTCGATCAAGTGGCACAAGATCAACAGGTAATATCTCACTCACAATCTTCTAGTTCAATACCTATAGAAATATCTACTGCACTATTAGATTTATCTGTGGCGGACTATGATGGTGTTATTACACTCCAGGATATCAGCTACGAACCTGAAAACACACAGGTTCCGCCCCCAGCTGAATTAGAGCCTCAAACAGTTTCTCCTTCATCCTCTTCTTTGCTAAAAGTCAGAAAAAGGAAGAAACCTGTCAGAATAGTTAGGGGTCTTGGTGCTGATGTGAGTGAACCCGCAGCTCTGTCTCCACAATCTAAAAGATCTAAATTTCAACCAGAGACAACTGCAGACTCATCCTTTTCCTCTCAATGGGATATGGATTTTGACATGGCCATCCAAGGTTCTTTAGATACACTTGCTCAACCAGGTGATCTAATTCGCTGTTCGGCTACAGCTTCAGATAGTGAGGAAAGCACACTGCTAGCTCTCACACTAGCAGGACCTCCGCTTGCAGTTACACAAACACATGAGGGCACATTTGTTGAAGAAAATGTTTTTAATAAAAACTGGTCGGATGCCACCTATGATGTGGACCATGACATTTTCGATGCAGTGCAGCATCAGATACCCTCCGAGGTACTTAGGGGAATCACAGACTCTAATGAGCCATACACTACATTGTCTAAGGTGGTGACCCCCCTGGATATATTACATCCAGTGATTTTAAAAGGTCTCGAATCCACTGGTGGATTTGAGAGGCAACCACTCCATAGAGGGAGATGGGACTCCATTCACGGAGTAGCTACGTCAGTAGCGGAGCCACTTCAAGTTAATCTTGTTGAGGACGCGCCTTCACAGGCATCAGAAGAGCAATTTGACTCTTCAAAAGCTATTGTTATATATGCAGGTACAGCTTCAGGATCTGGAAAGGAGCTAAACACGAGTGATGTGAGGCAAACACAAAGTGAAACACATGCACAGAGTGATAGTGAGATAAACAGGAGTGCAAGTGAGCTGAGTGCACACACACACAGTGTTCTATTATCTAAAATGGAAGCTCTCCAGAAAGAAATGCAAATTGTTCAGGCTGAGTTGGTAAAAGTAAAAGCACAAGCAGAAGAAAAATCTACATCTGCCTCTGTAACACAGCAGCTGACAATAGTACGAAAAGATGTTGATGATGTCAAAACCTCCATTCTTCTAAAAACTCAAGACATCCAGAATGTACAGAATCTTATTGCTGAAGACATGAAAGAAGTCAGCAAATTACATGAAAAGATTGATGAGGTTGAGAAAAGCTTGACATTAACAATCATTGAAAATGAAAAGATCTCTACACAAAGATTCAGCAAACTGGATGATGGAATGACACATTTGAATGAAGGAATGAAGCAAGTCTATCTGACTATGCAGAAAATGTTGACATCTTTTGAAGCCTCTAAAACTCAAGAGGATCCCTCAACTAAGGGGGAGAAATCAAAGGAGAAAGTAGCTAAAGATGGAGGGGCTTCTACTCAAGACAAAGGGAAAGATAAACTGTATTCTGAAGATCAATTTCAATCGTATGATCCAGAACCAGAAAAACAGTTTTATGATCAAGAGAAATTCATTGATGACAGTGCTCATGATGAATCAATCTTTCCTGACTACTGCAGAGCTGAGGAAGAGATTGCATTTGATGAAGATTTTCTGTTTCCAGAAGAAAAAGAAGTTGATCCAGCCTATGAAGAGGCAATGAAGAAACTAAAAGAAGACATCAAGGCAAGTCATGCAAAAACTGAAAAACTGAAAGCTCTAGTCATAGAAAGAACAAAGGCAGAAAAAGAAGAAAGCCAAGAAAAGCAAAATCTCTGGGCCATAGCAGTCAGAGAAAAGAAGAGAGATGTACAGCTCAAGATTGGAAAGAAATGGGATACTGCAAGAGAAATAATGGACAAACAACAAAAGGGTCCATTTGAAGACAAGCATCTGAAATCAATAATTGAGCGTCTAGAAAAGTCAAATGACAACATTGACAACTTCAAGAAAGCTCTGAAAGAGGAAGTGGACTACATCACTATCCTAGTGGATCACATTCTTGAAGACTGACGGATACTAGTCTACACACACAGGAATGGAACATTCAGAATTTCCTTAGAGTTTTTCAGGCAAAGAAGTTTATCAGTAATATGGACGTTCTTGAACAAAATAAAGAGGAGCTCAGAAGAAAATGAACTTCTCAGGGATAGACTTAGAGTCTTTGCTACAGCTGTCAGTCCTCAGATCTTATTTGATCCTCATGAGGTAAGATTTTTCTCAAACAAGTTGTATCAAATCATGCAGTTAAATGAGGAATCTTTTAAGGGCTACACAGTTAAGTACATGATTCAAGTTGAAAGGATGTTAAGGTCAAAAGGTTTCAAATCCCAAGCTAAAATGGATGCTGCAGAGAAGATAAGAAACTACTGTCTGTCAAAAAGAATTCATTCATACATCAGGCAAATACCAAAGATAGATTCAACACAACCATCTGATGTAGAAGAAGAGATAGTAGATCCTGTTGAACAGGAAGTACTGTGGCAGTTAGCAAGAGCTGAACAAAGAAGGTTGTATGGAGAATCCACTACAACAGAACAATCAGTATCTGAACAAATACCGAGGACACCTGTTCATAAAGGTTCAATCCTAGAAGAAGGTGAAGTTGATACATCAGAGGACTGAAGACATAGATAGAACAAGATAGAAACTTTGTAATATTTGTTCAGTGCTAGAGGAACATCTATCTTGTATTTATCTTTTATGTATGAATCTGGAAAATTGTTAAATATAAAACCAGAACTTTTGTTTATTATTTACAGTCATTAAATGTCGTACTACTTTCTTAGTTGTTAGTTGAGTTATCCTCTAGGAATTTGTGTGTTAATTGTTTAACAACAAATAGGGGGAGATTGAAAGGCATATGACTAGGCCTATTTGTAATAATTAGATGGCAACTCAACTCTAACTGTTAAAGAGAAGTAAATACTAAACACCAAACAGGAATCAAGACAAAGTCAGTCAACTAATCACAAAGGATCCAAGTATCAGAAGTATTTTTGTAGGATTGCTACTCAACACTGGATGAAGTTCATTTTTATGTTCAAGCGTCAGTGAAAATAAATATGTAGTAGTGGTTCTATAGTAAACAGAAGATATAGAAGATTTCAAGTGGTTACTACAGAAGATTCCAGAAGAAGAATGAAGACAGTGAAGAAGAAAATATGACGCAAGGCCTCTAATTTAAAATTTTATAAATGGAGAATATTTATTAGTATGACACAAATGAACCAGACAGTACATTTGTGTGTCAACTAAAATAATATTCATTCTTCATTTAATTCAAGAGGTTTCAAGATCAAAAGACACAAAGAAAAGATGGGAAGATTTCAAGACTGACAGCACGGCTGCGACTAAAGATAGTATTTTAATTCTACTATCAATTGTTAATTAATTATTTAATTTATCTAATTAAATTAATTCAAGTTGAATTTAATTTAATTTATAAATTAACTAATTGAATTAAGTAGAATTAATTTACTATAAAAGAAATGCTTTAATATGAATTATATATATATATATAAACTGTTAGTATGACTTATCAATAAGTCATACCGAGTTTATTATATATATATATTCAAATAAGTCATACCGAGCCTGTATAAGCATAAGTCATACCGAATTGTTTCTATATATATATATATATAATCAGTTAGTATGACTTATTAATAAGTCATACCGAATGACTTGTTATAAGTCATACCGAGCTATATATATATATATAATAAGTCATACCGAGATATCAATGCTCAAAAGGTCATACTGGATTGATTTTTTATTTAATTAAAAAGTCATACCGATTTTTTAATTAGAAAAATAAGTCATACCGACCAAAATAAGTCATGCCCAGTCTTTTATAAGTCATACAAGTGTTAAAATAAGTCATACAGACTTATTTTCTTGAAATTAAGTCATACTCATAAAGGTCATAGCAGCCATTTCAAATCTCTATAAATATGAGATGATCTCTTCACTTTTTCAGTTGTTCAACTTGTTAAGAGTTAGAAAAACAGATCAAATTCAGTAATTTATCTGCATTGTAATATTCACAGATTTCTGTGCTGAGTTTGAATATAATTGTTTAAACACGAACACTTCATGTCGAATTCGTTCTAGACTTTATATCAATTATATAACAGTTTTCTAAATATTAATTGTGTAATACTAATCAAGTTAAAATAATATCTTTCACTTGAAAAGTATTTCATTATAATTAATATTTCGCGAGTAATTAAAATAATATTTTTTAATCCAATTATTCTGCGATTAATTTTCAGATATTGTATTCAACCCCCCCCTTCTACAATATCAGGGACCAACAGGGTAGTTCAGTGACTTTTCTAGTGCTATACGTAGATGATATTTTACTCATTGGAAACAATGTAGGGATGTTATCAGCGGTAAAGGCATGGTTGTTCAAACAGTTCGAAATGAAGGACTTAGGTGAAGCGGCATACATCCTTGGGATCAAAGTTATAAGGGATCGCAAGAAAAGGATGTTGGCTTTATCCCAAGAGCCCTATATTGATGAGGTATTGGCTCGTTTTAACATGCAGGACTCCAAGAAGGGTAACCTACCTTATAAACATGGAGTTGCTCTATCAAAGAAACAGTGTCCTAAGACACCAGAGGCGATAGAGAGCATGAAAGCGGTTCCCTATGCTTCGGCATGCGGAAGCTTAATGTATGCAATGTTATATACGAGACCTGATATTTGTTTTGCCGTGGGCATGGTTAGCAGATATCAGTCAAACCCAGGACAGGAACATTGGAGTGCAGTAAAGGCTATACTCAAGTACCAGAGAAGGACTAAGGAGTATATGCTAATTTACAAGGCCTCAGATTTGTTACCTCTAGGATATACCGATTCAGATTTCCAAGCAGATAGAGATAAGAGGAAATCAACCTCGGGATATGTGTTTACCTTAGGAGGTGGAGCTGTAATATGGAGGAGTGTAAAGCAGAAATGCGTTGCTGACTCTACCATGGAAGCCGAATATGTGGCAGCTTCGGAGGCAGCCAAAAAGGCAATATGGTTCAGAAACTTTCTTTTGGACATAGATGTGGTACCTAATTTGCCTAGGAGCTTGACAGTGTATTGTGATAACACTGGTGCTGTGGCAAATGCAAAGGAACCGCGAGACCATAAGGCAGCAAAACACATCGAGCGTAAGTATCACCTTATACGACAATTCGTTAAGCGAGGAGATATTATTGTGACTGATATAGCATCAAAGGACAACCGGGCAGATCCTTTCACAAAGAGCTTACCAGCTAAGGCTTTTGAGCAGCACGTGGAGGCGATAGGAGTCAGATGTATGGTCACATAATAGTTATTTAATTGGTAGTGGATTGCTTGTAATAAAACACTGATATACTCAAAGAACAGCTTGAGTATAAGTGGGAGATTGTTAGGGAGTATACTGAACTATTCGTTTGAAGTATATGACATTGTCCTTTTTTATTGAGAATCTTGAATGCGTATTTTAACACTGTTTGTATATTATATATTGTGGATAATCTAGTATCAAATGGGATAACAGAAGATTAGATTGTCAGTGTCTATATATAATATAATAAATGTTCACAGTTTAAGTGGAGTTAAACAAACCACTGGAATGACTGAAGTATTATTTGGAAATAATCTATCTTGATTATTGAATAATACTTGTATGCTTTGTGTATATTGAACGGGATTAAAATATTAGAATTGTTCTTCTATTCTGATAATAAAGAAGAACTAAGATTCTATAATATTATTATTGCTTAGGTTCTTAATCCGGATACAGTGATTGACACTTGTATGCAATGCACATGTTTTGATTCATATGTGATGTGATTTTTTGTTAATCACAATATTATGTTTTGGACAATAACATTGCATACAGAGTGGGATATTGACTATAAAAGGAAACCGTGTCCGAAAATATTCGGGTGATGATGTCCTCTTGAAAGCTCATAAAGATAATTATGCTTTAGTCCTGCAGGCAGATTTGTTCTTGCATAATTATAAGGTTGAGTGGATGATCAAGGATAAAAGATATTGATTAAATTAATTATCAGAAATTAATTTAATTAATGGACATTCGATATCTTAAACATGGGAAATTTAATAAGTAAATAATATTGGAGCCGAATTAAATAATTAAATTACGGCATTAGGAGAGGTAGTGCAAATATTAATTCTTTAGTGGATTGAATTAATATTTAATGACATTGGGCTTGACCCAGAATGTCATTGGAAGGCCCGACCTAATTATCCAGGATCCCTACTGTAGCCTATATATTCATCTTATTCTCTTCTAGCTAGGAGTTGGAAAATACTAGGGTTTTTGTGAGCAGCCGTTCAAGGAGGCAACCAAGAACTAGGGTTCCAAGATCTCAAAGCTAGAAGGGAGGCAACCTTGGGAGGATCGAAGGCCACACTTCACTCAAGGTGAATACGGGAATACAGTAGAAGACGTGGATTTGAATCGCTTGCGCCGTAGCGATTAAGGTTAATTTACTATTCAAACTCGTTCGTTTTCATATCATAAAACGCAGCATCATGATTCGATTGTCCCAACAGTACTTGCATCAAGAACATAGACTAGAGGTAAGTTCCTGCAGTACCTTCCTTCAGTACATGAATAAAACTATGGCTACCTATATGTTTCAAAACCGCAAAAAAAATATACATACAGGATTACGCAAACTTCATCACTGTTTAGTAGCCCAGTGGGGTCAGATGTTCCCATCAAGAAAAAGCTTTCACTGATTGGTAGCTTTCCTTCTCGAAGCTTCTTCCTTTCTGAAATCACCAAACGTGATAAACGATCCCGAACACAAGGTTCATCCAAAGGAACTCCGGATAAGATCATTCTTGCAGTGGTACAGTCATCATCTAGGGTACTGTTAGACCCTTAGGCTTTGGAGCCTAAGTCTGGTGCTGCGGGCCGGGGTGGTGGCTTACTTGAGAGGCTTAAGACGTTGGGTTTCAGCACCAGTGTTGCAAGCCAGGTATGAGGCTTGGCATTGAGATGAAGTTAGGCACATGGGGCACATGAGACATACATGGAACGCATGGGGCACTTGTGACTATGAGAGCACTTGCACGAGTTGGATATGTCAAAGGCTTAGATCATGACAACGGAGTCAAATGAATGCATAGCCAGGCACAGACATAGAGAACATGCATTGTGGGTACACTTGATTCTAGAGGGGTCACGCAGCATGGCGCAAGGGTAAGAGAGGCAGGATTGGGTGAGACTTGAACAAGGGCACGGCCGGCTTAAGAGAGAGTCATCATTCACCATTAGTCCTCAATGACACATAGGCGACATGACAGACGAGTCTTAAGGAGTCAGACATTGTGGGCTTAGCTAAGGCATGGTTCTATGGTGGAGCCGGATAGGTAATGCAATCAGTTGGGTCAGGGTTGGAGTATGATGCAGACATGACATGGATTCAATGGGCAAGATGGACTTGGGCTTATACATATCATATGAATGGGCTTTATTTGATATGGTATAAGACAATATCTTCTAAGGGCGGAAATCAAGGGATACGATTCAGCATATCTTAGAGAATATTTTAGAAAGAGGATTATTCTTGGGAATATTCCAAAAAGAGGATTGTGTGGGAATGTATCAAGGAGGATCTTCGCCAAAGATGGAAAGTTTGGATGGGCTTGAGTCATCCAAAGCCCGCTTAGCTGCCTATATAAGGGGGAGCTACTTCATTCTCAGATCATTCAAGAATTGAGCAACACACTTGTAGAGAGAAGTGAGAGCAAAATACAGAGAGAGCTATATAGAGTTCTAGAGAGAGAAAGAGCTTTGTAGTGAGGCACTCTTGTATTACTAGCAGTTAGTGGGTAGCTGTGCCGAGCTGTGGCAAGCAGTCCTAGATTGTTAGATCCTTTTTGTGGTGTAATAAAAAGGTTGGGGGTTCCCCGTATATGCTCGTCTCGTTTATATTGTGAAGTTGTTACTAACCCATCTTGCAGGCATCGAGTTGTGAAGACTAAGACCCAAGGGTTAGCTGCGCATTGCTGGCCAGACTCTAGGCGTAAAGTTGGCACATCACTCAGCCAAAAGTTTGAAAAATTAGTCGTTGGTCGACGCTTCCGCACGGCTGTGAGACAGTTGGCATCAGAGCTGCGTTGAGAACGTTGTTATGGCTGGTCCTACAGTTGCTTCTGTGAATGACAGAGTTACCAGACTTGAGGAGATACTTGGTGAACCGCAGTCTGTCGATGTTGCACCAGTGCAAGAGCAATGTGCAACCATGAGGTCTGATATTGATCAAATCAGACGAATCCTAGAGAATCACCTACGTGAAGCTGAGGGGAAAATTTCTGAGTTGGAGAATACTTCGGCAGAGCTTTATGAAAAGGTGACTATTCTGAGGAAGGCAATGGCTGTTAGGGGCAGTACCTCGGGTGAAGCTACGAGAAAGTTCAAGGTGCTAGAGCCAAAGTCATATGAGGGTAGCAGAGATGCTAAGGCATTCAAGAATTTCTTGTGGGATATGGAGCAGTATTTCAAGGCGGTTCATATCAGTGATGGTGAACAAGTGACTGTGGCTAGTATGTTTCTTGCAGGTGACGCCAAGTTATGGTGGCCCAAAATTGAGACTTGGGATGTCTTGAAGAAAGAGCTTAATGAGCAGTTCTTGCCTAATAATGCTGCATGGGTGGCTAGGGAGAAGCTAAAGCACTTGAAGCAGACGGGCACTGTGCGAGATTATATGAAGGCAGTCACTTCTAATCTGTTGGACATTCGTGACATGGTAGAGGTAGACAAGTTGTTTAACTTTTGTTCAGGGTTGAAGCCATGGGCACAGGCTGAGCTAAGGAGACAGAATGTCAAGGACTTGACAGCAACTATTGTAGCAGCCGATAGCTTGGTGGATTTTAATTTTGCAACGGGTTCTAGTGACAAGGGGAAGCAAACCCAGGGTGCTAAGGAGATATTGCAAAAGTTTAAATCCAAAGGCAAGAAGAAAGTCCAAGACGGGGATCAAGGCAAAGCCAAAGTTGGTGGTGGGCAAGCAAAGAAGCCGTTGAGGTGCTATATTTATGAAGGTCCTCACATGATGAAAGATTGTCCAAAGAGGGAGAAGTTGAACGTTATGACCATGGATGAGGAAAGGAAGGAGCCTACAAGGGTTAATCCACTCAAAATGGTGAATGCACTGCAGACAAAGGAAGCTGTGAAGTCATCTAGTTTGTTGTATGTGCAGGTTGTCCTCAATGGGCATGAGGTGATGGCAATGGTAGACACTGGTGCTATTAACAATTTTGTGACTGATAGGTGTGTGGAGCATCTTGGCTTAGCTTTAGGAGCAAGAACTAGCCGCGTTAAAGCTGTGAATTCTGAGGTGCAAGTGATCACATGATCATCATTGGCGGATCTCACAGTTGGTTCATGGACTGGAAAGGTAACATTCTTGGCTGTCCCAATTGATGATTTTGACGTTATGCTTGGGATGGATTTTCTGTTGAAAGCCAAGGCTACAGTGATGCCACATCTTGGCAGGATAATGGTTGGGGATGAGGATAATCCTTGCTTTGTGAAGGGTGTTCTTGATCGTAACTCAGGGAAGCGAAAGGTGAGATTGTTGTCAGCTATGCAGGTTGAGGCAAGGCTCAAGCGTGGTGAATTAACTTTTCTAGCTGCTTTAGTGGAGGTGAAGGATGATCAGACGGTAATGGCTAATGTTGTTGCTTCTATACTCAATGAGTTTGAAGATGTCATGCCCCCATAGTTGCCAAAGACATTGCCACCAAGGAGAGCTGTGGATCATAAGATTGAGCTGGAGCCGGGCGCACGGGCGCCGTCTCAAGCTCCTTACCGCATGGGACCTATGGAGTTAGCTGAGCTGAGGAAGCAGCTGAATGAGCTTTTGGAGAGTGGGTATATTCAACCATTTAAAGCTCCCTATGGTGCCCCAGTCTTATTTCAGAAGAAGGCAGATGGGTCGTTGCGAATGTGTGTGGACTATCGTGCCTTGAACAAGGTAACTATAAAAACAAGTACCCTGTTCCAAATGTTGTTGAGCTGTTTGACAGGCTCTCGAAGGCTAAGTACTTTACGAAGTTGGATCTGAGGTCGGGATATTGGCAAGTCAGAATTGCAGCAGGAGATGAGCCTAAGACTGCATGTGTGACAAGGTATGGGTCTTACGAATTCCTAGTTATGCCTTTTGGTTTAACAAATGCACCTGCTACATTATGCAATCTTATGAATGATGTGCTATATGAGTACCTAGACCGCTTTGTCGTTGTGTACTTGGATGATATTGTGATCTACAGTGATAGTCTTGAAGCTCACTTAGACCACTTAAGGTGCATTTTCACTGAACTGCGAGAACATATCCTCTATGCAAAGAAGGAGAAATGTGAGTTCTGCAGGGAGGAGATTCATTTCCTTGGGCATGTGATTAGCCAAGGGACGGTGAAAATGGACAAGAAGAAAGTTGAGGGCATCATTGATTGGCCTGCTCCAAAGAAAGTTGCTGAGTTGAGATCTTTTCTTGGTCTTGCGAACTACTACCGCAAGTTCATTCAGGGATATTCGAAGTGGGTGAGTGTTTTGACAGATTTGCTAAAGAAGGATCATATCTGGGATTGGAATGATGAGTGTCAACAGGCATTTGAAAAGATGAAAGTTGCAGTTTCTTTAGAGCTCGTGCTCAAACTTCCAGATTTTGGGGTACCATTTGAGGTGCATACTGATGCTTCTGATCGTGCTGTGGGTGGAGTTGGTTCAGTTGGGACATCCGGTGGCCTATGAGAGTCGAAAGCTGAAGGATGCTGAACAGAGGTACAGTACCCATGAAAAGGAGATGACAGCTGTGGTGCATTGTTTGGAGATATGACGGCATTACTTGTTGGGAGCGAAGTTTGTGGTTTGCACTGACAATGTGGCAAATACTTATTTCAAGACTCAAAAGAAGCTGACCCCAAAGCAGACACGTTGACAGGAATTTCTGGCAGAATTTGACTTTGTGTGGGTGCAAAAACCGGGGGCACAAAACCAAGTGGCAGATGCATTGAGCAGAAAGGTACAAGAATCTTTGGTATCTATGTCAGTGGTGGATACTGAGTTCCTAGAAGAGATCAGGCAACAGTTAAAAACCGATGCTGTGTATCTGAAGCTTGTGGAGGGAGTGAAGTCAGGCATGGTTCGTAAGTATTGGCTGGAGGATGGGCTTTTGTATGTGAAAGATAATAAGCTCTATGTACCTATGGGGGGGACACTTCGTCAATGAATTTTGAGGGAGTTTCATGATGCAAAGTGGGCAGGGCACCCGGGGATAGCGAGGATGCTAGCATTGCTTAGTAGATCCTACTATTGGCCGAAGATGATCGATAATGTTGAGGCCTACGTCAAGTCGTGCTTGGTGTGCCAACTTGACAAGATTGAAAGAAAGAAGGAAGCTGGACTTCTACAACCATTACCGGTTCTTGATAGACCGTGGCAGTCTGTATCGATGGATTTCATTCTTGGGTTGCCTCAGGTGGATGGGAAGGGGGTCAATCTTTGTGGTGGTTGATCGGTTTTCAAAGTATGCGGTGTTCATTCCCGCGCAAAAGAAATGTACATCGGATGTGGCGGCTGGCCTTTTCTTTCAGCATGTGGTGAAACATTTTGGGTTGCTAGAGGATATAATCAGTGACCGAGACAGCAGATTCACTAGCCATTTCTGGGTTGCATTGTTTGGGTTCATGGGAAGTGAGTTGAATTTTTCTACTGCAAATCATCCCCAAACAGATGGTCAGACATAGTGGATGAATCAGCTATTGGAGGAGTATCTCAGACACTATGTTTCAGCTAGTTAGAAAAATTGGCTAGAGTTGATGGATGTAGCACAGTTTTGCTACAACTTGCAGCAGTCTTCGGCGACTGGCAAGAGCCCCTTTGAAGTGATTTTTGGAGTTCAACCACGAACGCCAAATGAAGTGGCTATACAAAGATCGGGTGGTACTTGTCCTACAGCTTACAGGTATGTTATTGGGAGACAAGAGATGATTGATGAAGCCAAAGCTAGTCTGGAGAAAGCTGTGAGAAGGATGAAGAAGTATGCTGATCAGAGGCGTCGTCCCTTAGAGTTTGAGGTAGGAGACCAGGTGTTGTTGAAATTGACACCACATATTTGGAAGAAGATCAAATCTAGAAAAATTCACAAAGGGCTTGTTCAGAAGTATGATGGTCCCTTTGAGATTGCCAAGAAGGTGGGCGTAGTGGCGTACCGTCTTAACTTGCCGGATAGATTGAAACTACATCCTACGTTTCATGTCAGTTTTCTGAAGCCGTTTCAGCCAGAGTTGTTGCTTGATGAGAGGAAGCAAGGAAAATGGGCACCTCCAGTGATCAGGGTACAATTCGACAAGAAGGTGAAAAAGGTCCTTAGTCATAAAACTCAGGGGATGAGTAAGAAGAACAGGAGGACTGATTACCTAGTGCAGTGGGAAGGCAAAGATGAAGTTGATGTAACATGGGAGAAAGGTGTGACCTTGTGGCAGTTTGAAAATCAGATTCGGGGGTATTGGAATCATCCCTCGATGAGGACATCGAGTTCTTTCGGTGAGGGTGGTTTGTTAGACCCTTAGGCTTTGGAGCCTAAGTCTGGTGCTGCGGGCTTGGGCGGTGGATTACTTGAGAGGCTTAAGACGTTGGGTTTCAGCACCAGAGTTGCAAGCCAGGCATGGGGCTTGGCATTGAGATGAAGTTAGGCACATGAGGCACACATGGGGCGCATAGGGCACTTGTGACTTTGAGGGCACTTGCACGAGTTGGATATGTCAAAGGTTTAGATCATGACAACGGAGGCAAATGAATGCATAGTCAGGCACAGACACAGAGAACATGCATTGTGGGCACACTTGATTCTAGAGGGGTCACGCATCATGGCGCAAGAGTAAGAGAGGCAGGATTGGGTGATACTTGAACAAGGGCACGGCTGGCTTAAGGGAGAGTCATCATTCACCATTAGTCCTCAATGACACAGAGGCGACATGACAGATGAGTCTTAAGGAGTCAGACATGGTGGGCTTAGTTAAGGCATGGTTCTATGGTGGAGCTGGATATGTAATGCAATCAGTTGGGCCAGGGTTGGAGTATGATGCAGGCATGACATGGATTCAATGGGAAAGATTTACTTGGGCTTATACATATCATATGAATGGGCTTTATTTGATATGGTATAAGACAATATCTTCTAATGGCGGAAATCAAGGGATCAATTCATCATATCTTAGAGAATATTCTAGAAGGAGGATTATTCTTGGGAATATTCCAAAAGGAGGATTGTGTGGGAGTGTATCAAGGAGGATCTTCGCCAAAGATGGAAAGTTTGGATGGTCTTAAGTCATCCAAAGCCCGCTTAGGTGCCTATATAAGGGGGAGCTACTTCATTCTCAGATCATTTAAGAAGTGAGCATCACACTTGTAGAGAGAAGTGAGAGCAAAATACAGAGAGAGCTATATAGAGTTCTAGAGAGAGAAAGAGCTTTGTAGTGAGGCACTCTTGTATTACTAGCAGTTAGTGGGTAGCTGTGCCGAGCTGTGGCAAGCAGGCCTAGATTGTTAGATCCTTTTTGTGGAGTAATAAAAAGGTTGGGGTTTCCCCGTATATGCTCATCTCGTTTATATTGTGAAGTTGTTACTAACCTATCTTGTAGGCATCGAGTTGTGAAGACTAAGACCCAAGGGTTAACTGCGCATTGCTGGCCAGGCTCTAGGCGTAGAGTTGGCGCATCACTCAGCCAAAAGTTTGAAAAATTAGTCGTTGGTCGACGCTTCCGCACGGCTGTGTGACAGGTACCATGGTTCAGCGAAGCTGCAACAGAAACAAGTTTAAGGCTTCAACAAAAAAGCAAGAGAACAAGGCTTGACAAAGCTACTAATAAGGTAGTGCTGATAAATGTAAATTGTTTGCCCAGAAATATAATATATTACAAAAGGGGTTGTATGTAATAGTACCAAGTATGTAAAGAAAACACTATTTTGTATTAATAATAATGAATGAAATATAAAACTCTCTCAAGAAATTTTTTGTTCTTAAGAGCTGTTAGGTTATGTAAAATAAGAATTGTTAAAGATATTATTAAGTTAACTTATGTTTGTGTCTATATAGACACAATTACAATTCAATTACAAATCAGATTAAGAAAAGAACAGCTTTAAATAAGGAAAAAGACTTGAATTCGAATTCCTTCTCACTATCCTAATCATACTCTGATTTTATTATTTTCTGACAAACTTTGATAATAAACTCTGTCGGTTGAATATTCTCTGATTGGAATATTCTTTGTTAGGGTAAACTCTGGTTGAGTATTCTCTGATAGAGTAAACTCTGACCGACAGCTTCTTTATTCTCTGATGACGTCAGCATAAACTCTGATTGGTATTCTCTGACAATCATAGTGTTTGCATTCCTAACAATCTCCCCCAATTTATGATTTATGAATTAAAACATAAATTCCACTTATGATGTCAGAAATATAAGACAAATGCATCAGAGTTTGTTTTTCCTTAGATTTTTCTGTATGAGAAGTCTTCTTTCAGAAACTGATTCAGAAGCTTTTCTTCAGCATTCTTCAATAAATCAACAAGTTTCTCCTTCAAATCTTTCATCTACTCAGAAGAATAATCAATTTGACATATAGCATCCCTTAGAGCATAGATAGATGATCTATTCATTCTTTCATCCAAGGTAATGCAACAGGCCTTCAAACCATCAGGATTTAAAATTAGTGTATGAATCCCTAACACCATCTTGACCTTTGCATCTCCTTTTCTCATAGCTCTCCCTGTTCCATCTTCAAGTACATATCCAAGCTCATATTCTTCAGAGTTTAACATAAGAAGCCTCTCATTCTTTTTCCTTTCATCTATCACTCCTTCAAGAGTTTTCACCCACCTGGAAGTTGCTTCATTCCCATCATTGAGTTGGTAAAGAACATGTTCAAGCTCTTTAGATGCTTTTTGAATTAGATCTTTTTCAACAATCTTCAAAACTCTCCCACCTTCTAAGAAATATAGAAACTTCTCCTTGGCTTGAGCTCCATCAAAAATGTCTTTCACTATGTTGATAGATATCAATTTGTCCAGATATTTTTGTGACAACTCTCCCTTAGGCTTATTTTTTAATGAAAAAAGGATCTCTGAAGATATTTGTCTCACCCCTGTAGACTTTGGCATGTGAATCACCAATACCACCTTTGTCTTTTCCAAGTCTGGCATTGAGAGTCAGAGTTTGAGTCTTGGTCCACAGAAGATCAGATCTTTTCTTTGTTATAAGAGATTTTTGTTGTTCTTCTTCCTCATCATCAAAGCTAGATCAACCTGGAAGAAAAGATATTCCAGACATAGTGAAAGGGGGTTTTGATTTTGCTGGGGCTTTCTTCTGAATTTTAGTTGATCTTGTTTGGATTGTAGGAGTTGGTTTTGCTTGAATGATTGGATTTTGAATTTGAACAGGCTTTGCTTGAACTTCAACATATTTTGCTTGAGAAGTTTTCTTCTTTTGAACTTGAGCCTTTCTTGTTCTTACATTTCTTTTCTTCTGGACTTGTGCATTGTCAGTACAGATTTCTTTAGTTCTTCTTCCACAGCAACGGGATCCATTCCTGGATTTTCTTCTTCAAAAAGTTTTCTTGCCAGTTCTGCATCCTTTAAAATTTTTTCTTCAATTTTCTCATGCTTTTCTTCCTCTTCAAGCCTTTTTGCTAGTTCTATGTCAACTTCCATCAAAGTTTTCTTTTTATCAGAGATTATCTTCTTGTTAGAGTTTGTTGTCATCAGAGTTTGAGAGGTTGACAGAGTTTGATCAATCAGAGTTTGCTGCTTCAGAGTTTGCTTCCCATCCTTATGACTCCTTTGATCTTCGTCATCAGGTTTGTTAGATTTTTGTGCAGCATCCTCCTTGCATTTGTCTGACCCCTTCTCCCCATTTCTGACATCATTCCCTTGTCTAACAGTAAGAATTTCAACAATAGTGTGTAGCATTCCCTGCATGGAACTGACAAAAGTGGAAAGATTATTAACCTTAGCTTTCAATGTATCCTGTTTTGCTGAAACAGTTTTGCGTTTTAGCTCTAGAGAGTGTTGAGATGCTGTAACAGCAGATTGAACAGATGCATATGATTTGTTGACAGAATCCTTCAGTTCACCAATTTCATTGTGAAGTCCCTTGGACAACACAGTAGAACTTTCAAAATTGACTTCATCTCATCAAAGTTTATATCCTTATCAGCTTTATTTATCAACTCATGATCATGTGGCCAAGAGATTTCTTCATTGGTGTATTTCCATGACATACCCCAGAGTTTTTGTCTGTGAGAATTTAGCAATTCTTCATAAGATAGTTCTGCCTTTGAGGTGAAATCTTTCTTTACACCTTCAGCATCTAGTGCAACTTTAATTTCTCCTTTAAGCTTCTCCATCACCATGTAATCTTTATAGTCCATCCTCAATCTCTCATGTGCATAATGTGAGTTTACAGGCCAAGTCTTGGTGTTGAATCTTTGTGTGTAGGGGATTGATAAGTCTGTGACTTCTTCATCAGCAAAAATCAGCTCATCAGAGTCTGTGTCCTCCCCATCACAGTTTACAGCTTGCTCAGAGTTTAGCAAAGCCTCATAGTTTTCAGTAGCAGAAAGACTCTGAGTACTTGCAAAAGTAAAAGAACACCCTAAATCACTTTGATTTGTTTAAAGTAATCTCATTATTTCTCACATCACCCATATCATAATTTTTAAGAGTTAAATTTTACTCACTAGAAGTAACTAACTTCTTTCTCAGTTCTACATCTCCTTTTGCCAGATTCAGTAACTGCCTCTCATTTATTCTATTTTTCACACATTTTACCTCAGACTCACTAGAAAGGCTCAACACACAATGTCCTACAGAAATAAGAGGTGGCTGAGAAAAGTGGTCTGTAGTTACATGAGTAGGGGTACCCTTTTCAGGACTATTCATGATCATTCTAGCAGTTAAAATAGGAAAGGTAAAATCTGAACTTATACTATCTGAGAATGCAAATCCTGAAGAAAATTCAAAGTTTATACCTTGACTATTTGTAGATGTGGAAAAGGTTTCCAGTGGCTGTGCAGAGATTGGTTGCACCATGATTGCATCAGAAATTGCCATTGGAGTTGTCTCAGAGTTTGTCTCACTAGCATCAGCAACAGCAGAATTTTTATTTAAGGTAGTTGTGTCTACATCCAAACTTTGATTGGATGGTTCTTGTGTGGCAGGGGCCTTAACAACTTCTTCAACCATTTGAGATGAAGGTTCTTGTGGGTTGTACCTCTGATTCCTATTGGCTTTATCTGCTTGTACTTCAATGGCTACTGTTGAACTTTGATCAACAGGTTTTTGTGTGCCTGGCCATGTAGAGATTGTTGCCTCACTTTGAAAGACAGGTTCTTGTGTATCTTGGCAAAAAGAGATAGACTTCTTCTTCTTTCTTGAAAACTGCTTGGAACTTAGAGATACTAAAGAAGATTAAGATTTTTTTGCCTACATTTCATTTCTTATTTCTTCAGCCAGTTCCTTCACTCTTTCATAAGATATCTCCTTGATAATTTACTTAGGGGAATGTGTAGGAGAATCAGATACTGTTTCAGGAACAGCTTCTTCTAGAGTGACATATGGACCATTTTTCAAATAATTGTGTTGTCGCTCATGTTCAGCCTTGAGCTAAATATTAGTTAATTATCCCAAATTTTTCATGCAGACTGTCTTGTCAATAGTAGCCCCCCCCCCCCCCCCGTCTAATACGTTCACGGTTATAATGGGAAATATTTGTCCACCAATCAGCTTTTGACTTGACATACCGAAGAATCATGTTCTCAATTATAACTAGTAATGGAGGTTCCTTCCAAGGAATATTTGCCTTCCAACAACGCCATGCTTCATCAGAGTTTGTCAAGACATCAGAGTTTAGAGGATATGTTGGCTCAGAGTTTAGGATGTCTTCAGAGTTTAAAACTTGAGATTTTGGCTGATCGGAGATTAGGACATCAGAGTTTATTACTGCATCAGAGTTTAACCCTTCAGCATTTGTAGCATCAGAAATTGCAGCCTTGACTAATCTTATCCTCTTCTTTTTCATTTCAGGCATTAGATTCACTTTGAATGGCTTTATAAAAGGTGCAGGAGGTATCTCAGAAGTCTTCTTAACCATTTTTCTCTCAGGAAAAACCAACCCTTCATCAGAATCTGTATCTTTATCAACCAACTTCCTCTTTTTATGAGAAGATTCTTTCACTGATTTGCCCTTCCTTTTGCTTGTGCCCTGTTGAGCGGTATGTTTTACAACTATAGTCTTTTGGGAGACTGTAGAGGTAGGCAAAAGTGTTTGGGTTTCAGTGTTTGGAGGGTGGCTTGTGTTTTAATCAGAGGGTGCTAAACTTTGATCTATAGCCATAGAGAGAAAATCCCTTCCATACATGGTAGGCATTCTCTGATGTAGGAGAAGTCTGACCCATGTGAGATAAAAGAGAGGAGAGAGATTACCTTTCTTTGCATCCTTCTAGCTAAGTCAACAAAATTTCTCTTATTCATACAAAAACTAGCTATACTCTAATCATTCTCAAAATTTACATTATGCAACAAATGGCTAAAAATCAATTGAAGAAATCTAGCAAAATATACAGTGTGAGTATCATCATTTATTTTGCTAGCTAGCTGCCTAATTATCAAACAAGGAAAATTAAAATTAAGATTATGGGTCAGAGAGTACCTAATTTGTTGAGTTAATTGAGGGATGGCATCAAAGTTGGTGCATTTGCCTATGAAGACCCTCATGATGCAATCAAAGAAGAAACTACATTCTCTTCTTAGATTAGGTCTTGTTAGGCTCCCTAGCTTTGACAAGCTTCCTCCATAGCCTATAGACCTGAAAAACTCCATTATCTGTTCATCTCCCACAAAGTCATCATACACAGCCACTTCTGGAAGATGAAGGGATTGTCGAACCACAGCAAGAGTAATCAAGTGTTTGCCATTGCATTTAAAAGTGATGATAGGTTCTTCATCATCACCTGCATTATTAAACTTTGCAGATGACCAAATTCTCAGCATAGTTTGAGCAAAAAAATTAGAAGGTTCCTGAAGTGCATAACCAATGTAACTTTGTTCTAGAAAATCCTGAACAACATGAAAATCTTGAGGTGTATCGGTTTTATTCAAAAGAGAGATATAGTTTGCAGCAGCAAATGTGTAATTCTGGAAAGTTACACCTTTGGATACCATTGAAACAACAAAGATTTGCAAGTTTGAGCAGTTAAGGTTTATATGAAACGAGAGAGCAAGAGAAGAATAATAGATACAGATGAATAATTCAAAGGGAAAATAAGAATTAAATTGTGCCCTTTCATTTGCATATATCCTGTAGTGGGACACGTGGCATAAACTGATTGGAAGAGTAATTATTAGAATAAGTCTCAAAATACAGCAAGTGTGTGTGTATCTGTGTAATGATATGAACCATTTTTTGTGAGATACATGCGCCCTATTACAAGTCCAATCAGAGAATAGTAATTATGTTGTCATAAAATGAAATATGAAGTCATAAAAATGTTCTCAGAGTTTACCAATTAAACAGAGTTTATCAAGCATGAAATTAGAGTTTATATAAGCTAGAGTTTAGTATTTACTGTCAGAGTTTACCACATACTCTAAGAGAGTTTATCATAAACACTTATATTTTGTGATCAGAGAATAGATGCTTCAATGATCAGAGTTTACTCCATTTTTCATTAGTGTTTACCACATACCTGACATATACTCTGATTGTCTGCTACTTGTCATCTCAAGTTGAGCCACTTGACACCATTCCTAATTCAGAAACCAATCTTGTAAATGTTGTTTCAGGCAAAGGCTTGGTGAATATATCTGCTAATTATTGATCTATGGGAACAAAATGCAATTCGATTGTGCCTTCCATGACATGTTCCCTTATGAAATGATATCTAATACTGATGTGCTTTGTTAGAGAATGTTGAGCTGGATTTCTTGTCATTGCAATACCACTTTGATTATCACAATAAATGGGAATTTTAGAAAAGTTGATACCATAATCCAACATTTGATTTGTCATCCATAAGATTTGTCCACAGCAGCTTCCAGCAGCTATATACTCAGCCTCTACTGTTGATGTCGAGATTGATTTATGTTTCTTGCTGAACCATGACACAAGTCTTCCACCTAGAAATTGACAACTGCCACTTGTGCTTTTCCTATCAATTTTGCAACATACAAAGTCATCATCTGAATAGTCTATTAATTTAAAATCAGACTCTCTAGGATACCATAAACCAAGATTAATAGCGCCCTTGAGATATCTGAAGATTCTCTTTAACAGCAATCAAATAAGGTGCCCTTGGATTTGCTTGAAATCTAGCACATAGGCATGTGACAAACATAATGTCTGGTCTACTTGTAGTCAAATAAAGCAGAGAACCAATCATTCCTCTGTATGTTGTTATATCTACAGGTTCTCCAGTGTCTTGATCAAGCTTTGTTGCAGTAGCCATATGAGTTGTAGCATATGCAGAGTCTTGCATTTGAAATTTTGTGAATAGATTCTTTGTATATTTAGACTGATTAATGAAAATGCCTTCCTCAGTCTGTTTCACTTGTAAACCTAAAAAATAATTCAATTCTCCGATCATGCTCATTTGATACCTGTACTGCATTAACTTTGAAAATCTTTCCCAGAGTTTCTCATTAGTGGAACCAAATATAATATCATCAACATATATTTATACCAATAATAAATCCTTACCTTGAGTTCTATAAAACAAGGTTTTATCAATTGTGCCTCTAGTAAAACTACTTTCAAGTAAAAATAGAGCCAAAGTTTCATACCAGGCCCTTGGTGTTTGCTTTAGTCCATATAAGGCTTTATCCTGTTTATAGATATGATTTGGATATTTTCGATTGACAAAAGCAGGTGGTTGTTCAACATAAACTTCTTCTTCAAGTTCTCCATTTAAAAATGCACTTTTAACATCCATCTGGTAGACCTTAAATTTCATATGTGCAGCATAAGCAAGAAAAATTCTGATTGCCTCAAGTCTAGCTACGGGTGCATAGGTTTCATCATAATCAATGCCTTCCTATTGATAATAACCTTTGGATACCAGTCTTGCTTTGTCTCTTTAATGATTCCATCAGAGTCTGTCTTGTTTCTAAACACCCATTTTGTGCCAATAATAGATCTGTTCTTTGGACTTGGAACTAGGGTCCAAACTTCATTTCTTTCAAACTCATTCAATTTTTCTTGCATTGTAGTAACCCAATCTGCATCCTTCAAAGCATCTTCAACCTTCTTTGGTTCTGTTTGAGAAAGAAAACTATGAAATAGACATTCATTCTGAGTAGCTTTTCTTGTCTTTACTCCACTTTCTAGATCACCAATAATTAAATCAGGTGTGTGATTTTTTGTCCATTTTCTTGGATGTAGATGATTTCTTGAACTAGACGCTCCCCCATTATTTGTGCCTTCAAAGAATGATTCTTCTATAAATGCGGATCCTCCCCCTGAAGATGTGCTTCCATCAGTGTTTGATATCTCAGAGTTTATGTACTCAGAGTTTGAATTATTAGAGATTGAGGTTTCAGAGATTGTGGTCTCAGAGTTTGATTGATCAGAGTTTAGGGTTTCAGAGTTTGTGTTGTTCATAATTTGGTCAGACTCTGATATTTCAATAACTGTGTTTTGTCCTCCAATATCAGTAAGTGATTGATGTTGATCCCCCTCAACATGTGCAGAATCTTCAATTTTTATTTCAATCATTTCTGAATCAGAGTTTACCTCACTAGTGTTTAGTTGAATAGAGTTTATCTCATCAAAGTTTGGTTCAACAGTGTTTAACTCATCAGAGTTTAGTTCAACAAAGTTTATTTTCTGTAGTTCATTCTCAAATCTCAGAGTTTCCTTTGCATCTTTATCATGTAATCCAGCTATTTTTCCTTCATCAAAAGAGACATTGATTGATTCCATGACTGTCATTGTCCTTAAGTTGAACACTTTGAATGCCCTTGAAGAGGTTTTAGAAGTTATAGCATAACCAATAAAAATCCCTTCATCTGCTTTAAGTTCAAACAACTTACATTGTTTAGGATGTGTTTTGAGAATAAAACACTTGCGTCCAAAGATGTGAAAGTACTTAACATTTGGCTTTCTTCCCTTCAAAGATTCATATGGAGTCATTCCATGTTTGTTTATTAAAGAACACTTATGAATAATGCATGCATTATTCACAACTTCTACCCAAAAATAAGTAGGTAGCTTTGCTCCTTCTAGTATTGTTCTGGCAGCTTCAATTAGAGTTCTGTTCTTTCTTTCAACTACACCATTTTGTTAAGGTGTGCCAGGTACTGAGAATTGTTGAATGATACCTTTTGTTGAGCAGAATTCCTCAATTGCAGAGTTCTTAAACTCTGTTCCATTATCACTCTTTAGATTGTTTACCTTGTGTGTTGATCCATTCTCAATCATTGCAATATGATCAAAAATTATCTCTGTAATTTCATCCTTCTTATGCAAAAAGTACACCTAGGTAAATCTAGTGTAATCATCAACTATCACCAGAGTATATTTCTTCTTTTCAATGCACATAAGGTTGACAGGACCAAATAAATCAAGATGCAATAGATGAAAAGGTTGATCAATTGAATTATAAGTTTTGCTCTTGAAAGATGTCTTCTTTTGTTTGGCCTTTTGACATGAATCACAGAGTCCATCAGGATGAAATTGAAATTTTGGAAAACCTCTTGCTAGATCATTTTTCACTAATTCATTAATGTTTCTAAAATTCAACTGACAGCATTTTGTTCCAATTCTAGATTTCCAAGGATGATGTCTTTCCAAGTAGGCAAGTAAAGGGACCATCAGAATCAACATCCAAGCTAGCTTCAAATAAATTGTTATGTCTATGACCAATAAAAACTACTTTCTCATTCTTCTTATTTTTCACTTCACAATGAGTTCCATGAAATTTCATAGAATAACATCTATCTGTCATTTGACTCACACTTAGCAGATTATGTTTGAGTCCTTAAATAAGAGCTACATTTTCAAAAATGACATTTCCAATCACAATGTTGCAATATCCCAATATTCTTCCTATGTTGCCATCTCCATAAGATACTGCTGGGTCAGCCTTCTCCTCAAACTCTAAAAGCAGGGATTTATTTTCATTCATATGTGCAGAACATCCACTATCAATCACTAGGATATTTTTCATGTTTCCCTGCAATCAGTAAATGCAATTTAATTAGTAGGTTTGGGGACCCAAACTAGTTTGGGTTCTTTCCTTTGAAACTTGTTAACTTTTACAGCAGAAGTACTATCAGAGTTTGCATTCATAGAGTTTGTACTGTCAGATTTTACACTCCTTTTATCAGATTTTATCACATATATTTGTTTGACAGTATGTTTTGGAGAAATATTTATTTGAGGCAATGGTTCATAAAAATTATTATACAAACTATGATATTCTTTGCATGTATAAATGGAATGCAACAAACTACCACAATGAAAACAGGGATTTTGTGGTCTATATCTAGTTTGTTTTCTCGCCTCAAAACTAGGTCTTTCATGTTCATTCTTTTTATTTTGTTTACAGTCAATGACAAGGTGATTTGAATTACCATAAGTAAAATAGGTTTTTCTAGGAGCATCAGGGATATTCATGTAGTTATTCTCCTTAGTAATTCCTACTTTGCCATTCCTATTTCTTTTCACCTTTTTATGTTTGTTTTAATTGGTGATTCCTTCAACTTTTCTTTAAGTTGCTTCTGTGAAAGTAACCCTATGTTTACCTTTTTATTTTCTAACACACTATTATTTTTAGAGTATTCACTAGAAGTTTTCTTGTCATTACTAGCTCTAACAAATTTCACAGGTTTATTCAATATTCCTTTTGTGTGTGATTTAGTGTGTGTATCTTTGTCAGATTCATAACCTAGGGCAGAAGTCCAATTCTTGTTAGAAAGCATTTATTGGACTCTCTTTCTAGAGTTTGTCCAAACTCTGAAAGTTTCTTTCTCTTTAGCTTTTTTAGATTTTAGATATTCAACTTGAATTTCTAATTGAGTTTGCATGTGAATAGCATTATCAAAGTTTTTCTTAATGTTTAACATGTTAGAATTTTCAGATTCAAGAATGTTATTCCTAGCAGACAGAGTTTGTATCTCAGATTTTAATCTTTCATTTTCCAAAGTCTGTGATTTAAAACTAACATGCAAAGATCTAAGAAAAGATTTAGTTCACAGATATTATCAGTTTGAAAATTAAAGACAGAGTCTGGTAACTTATTAGAGTTTGGAGCATCAGTGTTTGCCATGAGTGCATAATTTGTTTCCTCTTCAGAATCTGAGGAATCCATCCAATCCTTCTTTGATTTGATTAGAGCTTTTCCTGATTCCTTATTTCTACATTCAGTAGCAAAGTGCCTCATCTTGTTAAATTTGTAACACTTAACTTTTGATTTGTTAACAGTCTTTGATTTCCCATCTCTATTTTCTCTTTTCTTGAACCTATCTTTCTTGTCTGACTATCCATGCTTCTTCTGAAAATTTGCTTGCTTCTTGTACTTTTTGTACTTCATCTTTTTGAAGCCTTTAACAATCATAGCAGCCATCTCCATCATATCAGAGTCTGTGGAGTCATCATAGTTTGCATCAGAGTTTGTTTCAAACTCTGATTCACTACTTTCTTGGACCATTATTTCTTTCCCTTTCCTTGTTGAAGCCTTGAAGACTTTTTCTTTTGGTTCTTCAATCTTGGTTTCAACATTCGAAGCAATAGATCTTGCCTTGACGCTCTTCCTATTTCTTCTTTGCTGTAATTCCAAGTCATGATTTTTCAATTTTCCGTAGACCTCATCTAAAGGCATCTCATCTAAATCAGCTCTGTCTCTTAACAATGATGTCTGCAAATCCCATTCTTCTGGAAGAGCCCTTCGAAACTTGGTATTTGAATCTTCATTGTCATACACCTTATCCACCAAAACCAAGTTGTTTAACAGAGTTAGAAATCTGTCATAGATATCTGTGAGGGATTCATTCTGTTTTGCCTCAAAGTGTTCATATTCCTGAATTAACACAGATCTTCTATTTTTCTTAATTTCCTTGGTTCCTTGGCAATGAACCTCTAATGCATCCTATATTTCGTTTGTTGTTTTGCATGCTATTACCCTGTTAGACATTACAGAGTCAAGACTGTTATGCAATATGTTCTTTACCTTGGCATCTTTGAGGACTTCTTGCTTTTCTTCATTGGTACATTCTTTCTTGTCCTTTAGTGTATAATGTTCAGGAACTTGTCTTCCTTCTACAATAGTTGCTGACACCAATTTTGTTGGAAGATATTGGCATTCATTGATCCTATCCAGATAATCAGGTTATGTTGCTTCCAGGAACATTAACATCTTCACCCTCCATGTAGGGTACTTTGCTTTCTTCAAGATTGGAATTCTTATGCTCTCATACTTGTTGAAGGGTTTCGGGCATGAAAATGTAGCGGATATAGTGTAAAATAATAAAAAAATTGAAACCCTATCGCAGGATCCATGTATAACTTTGAATGATTATGGTGAAGAAGTCTGTACATTAACAAATCTTTTCGTATGCTGTTTAATGGCGGTCCAGAAAAGATGAATCACAGCAAACCTTTGTTGCAGAGATCTGCTCTCCAAAAAAGTCCACACGAAAACTCAATCGTCCTACGATCACCGGAGTCGGTACTAGCAGAATTGCTTGCCCCTCTCTCCCCCTCTCTTTCTCTAGCCTCTCTTGATGTTGAGCAGCTAGGAATTTTCTCTAAAAACGAAATCTGATGATTAAACCCTAATACTATACATCATTATGTATATATAGGGGAGAGAGATTTTTGGCCTAACCCTAATCCATGTGGTTTCCAAAACCCATTCTGATTTTGGGTTATTATTATTATTAAATCTGAATTCTAATATAATTAATCAAGTCCCACTTAATTAATTCAATAATTAAATTCGAATAATAATAATAATACTTATTAAATCCGAATTCTAATATAATTAATCAAGTCTCACTTAATTAATTCAATAATTAAATTCGAATAAACAATAATATATTTAAATTCATAATTTAAATAAACATCTGTTTTGACATTCTTTGTGTGTGACCCTTTAGGTTATTATTACGTTGGCAATAATTTTAATATCCAATAATAAAATTATAAACAATGAGCGGCATCTAGTAATACATCATTGTTACCCAAGTAACAATAATAATTTGTGATTCAATTAAACCTTTCGTGAATAATGTTCCACGTAATATAATCCCTTTAACCTTATATTATAGATCAAACTCGAGGCATGTATAGTGTCATCCTCTTCAACGTTTAATCTTGGTTTTCTTGATCAATGACTAGACTATTTAAACAAATCAATATTTGAGCATGGCCATGTATTTCATAGTCTCACTCAATCAAGAGGCCAATAATATCACTCCTAGAATTGGAGGGTTAAATCCTATATCTATCATTCATGTTCATCATACGATTCATAGCATATCCAATGTCCACCTTTATCATTATCACTGTGAGATTTCTTATGACACTTATTAACATGTAGAATCTCACGGTGGCTCTTTCCAGTGTCATGTATTGATACATACACTTATGTTCTTGACTTTAGTATCACCATACCTATGACCAATGAGATGTGGTCATCTGCAACAAACATACTAGTCTTATTACATTATTATTGTCCTTAAATAATAATACTTGACTAGGAAATTTTAGGAATAAAATACTATTCATATAATCTCATTTTTAAGTCACATACTTAAAGACATATATTACGTATTAATATTCCAAGGACATTTATTATTCTTTCAATTTATGAGGCAGTAAATAAAGATATAATAAATATTAATTAAATAATCGCATAACATAATTGTTTTCAATAAAATATTAAAAGTATTATATCTAGACACCAATACTAACAATCTCCCACTTGTACTAGAGCCAATCTCTCATGTATCTAATACCCATAGAACTAGTATGACCTTCGTGTTTCTGCTACGACAAAGCCTTGGTTAGTGGATCTGCAATGTTATCATTTATATGCACTTCATATATATGTATATCCCCACGATTATTAATCTCTCGAAGAAAATGATATATTCTGAGTATATGCTTTGTTCGGGAATGAGACCTTGGTTCCTTAGCCTACAAAATGGCTCCATTATTATCGCAGTATAAATATATCGGATCTATGACTGAAGGAACCTCACCAAGACCTGCAATAAATTTCTGAATCCAAACAGCCTCCTTGGCTGCTTCACAGGCAGCAATATACTCAGCCTTCATTGTAGAATCGACAACCGTCTCTTGCTTTGAACTTTTCCAGCTTACAGCACCTCAATTTAGACAAAACACAAACCCAGACTGAGAAATCAAATCATCCTTGTCTGTCTGGAAACTAGCGTCGGTGTAACCTTTTACAACCAGCTTATCTTCTCTTCCATATACGAAGAATTGATCTTTAGTCATCTTCAAGTACTTAAGAATATTCTTGACTGTTATCCAGTGACCTTCACCTGGATTAGACTGGTATCTACTCGTCATGCTCAAAGCATACGAGACATCAGGACGAGTACATATCATTGCATACATTATGGAACCAATTGCTGAAGCATATAGAACTTTACACATACGGTCCTTATCATCCAATGATTTAGGACTGTTATCTTTTGAGATCGATATCCCATGAGACATAGGGACAAATCCCCTTTTATCATTTTGCATCCCAAATCGATGCAAAACTTTATCAATGAATGTACTCTAACTTAGGCTGATCATTCTTCTTGATCTATCTCTATAGATCTTGACACCTAAAATATAGGTCGCTTTGCCTAAGTCTTTAATTGAGAAATTCATACTCAACCAAGTCTTAACAGCCTGTAAAGAAGGAATGTCATTCCCTATTATTAATATATCATCAATATATAACACTAGGAATGCCACATTCCTCCAACTTACCTTCTTGTAAACACATGGTTCATCTTCATTTTGAATAAACCCAAACTCTCCGACAATTTCATCAAAACGAATATTCCATCTCCTTGAGGCTTGTTTCAATCCATAAATGGATCGACGCAACTTACATACCTTTCCAGCATTCTTTGGATCAACAAAACCTTCAGGCTGTGTCATATACATATCCACATCTTCTTCAAGGCTCCCATTTAAGAAAGTAGTTTTGACATCCATTTGCCATATTTCATAGTCATGGTAAGAAGCTATAGCAAGCAAAATCCTGATGGACTTGACCATAGCCACTGGTGAAAAAGTTTTATCATAGTCAATACCATGAATTTGCTTGAAATCTTTTGCCACCAATCATGTTTTATAGGTCTGTACATTACCATCCATGTCAGTCTTCCTTTTGAAAACCCACTTAGACCCTATAGGTTTTACCTCTTCAGGTGGATCAACCAAAGTCCATACTTGATTAGTATACATGGATTCAATCTCAGATTTCATGGCATCCTGCCATCTCTTAGATACTAGAGTGTTCATAGCATCTTGGTACGTGAGAGACTCATCTTCATCCACAAGCATCATATCGCCATCTTGAGTCCAGAGAAATCCATAATATCTCTCGGGCTCATGGCGAATCCTACCAGACCTACGAACAACCTGTGTTTCCTGAGCAGTATTGTTTTCTTGTACATTCTGCTCAGGTTTCTCCATTGGTTCATCATGTGGGTCTCGAATTTCATCGAGATCTATTATCCTTCCACTGTCTTTCTTTGACAGCATTTCTCTTTCAAGGAACACTGCAGTTCGAGCAACAAACACTTTGTTCTTTGAAGGATTATAGAAAGAATAACCCTTTGTTTCAATTGGGTATCCCATAAAATTACATTTTTCTGATTTAGGTCCTAGCTTGTCAGAAGTTAGACACTTCACAAATGCCTCACATCCCCAAATTTTCATAAATGACAAGCTATGACGTGTCTCAGTCCCTATCTTATATGGAGTCTTCTGAACCGTTTTAGTAGAAACTCGGTTAAGTGTATAAGCAGCCGCCTCTAGGGCATAGCCCTAGAAACTTATTGAAAGATCTGCATAACTCATCATCGATTGTACCATATCCAATAATGTACGATTCCTCCTTTCAGAAACTCCATTCCATTGTGGTGTTCCGGGAGGAGTGAGTTGTGATACAATACCACACTCTTTCAATAAACTCTTAAATTCATGGCTTAAGTATTCACCTCCACGATCAGATCGTAGAGTCTTAATACTTCCGCCAGTTTGCTTTTCTACTTTGACATTGTATCCTTTGAACTTTTCAAACGATTCAGATTTGTTCTTCATAAGATACACATATTCATATCTACTGAAATCATCAGTAAACATGATAAATTAATAAAAGCCACATCTTGCCATAGTACACATAGGACCACATATATCATTATGTATAAGTTCTAATCGTTTAGTGGCCCTTTCACATTGTCCAGTAAAAGGAGCTTTAGTCATTTTTCCAATGAGACAAGGTTCACATGCTTCATATGATTCAAAGTTAAACTTATCCAAGTATTCATCCTTATGTAACTTGGAAATGCGCTTCTCATTTATATGGCCTAAACGACGATGCCAGAGGTATGTTTGATTTGAGTCATTAGATTTAAGACATTTATTATTCACATTATAGATAGGAGTGTCTAAATCAAGAACATATAAATCATTAAATAAACGTGCAACCCCATAGGTAACATTATTCAAAGAAAAGGAACAACTATTATTCAGAATTAAAAATGAAAAACCTTTCTTGTCCAAACAAGAAATCGAAATAATGTTTCTGTAAATTGCAGGCACGTAAAAACAGTTCTCAAGTTCTAAAATAATCCCAGTGGGCATTGTTAAATAATAAGTCCCTACAGCTAAGGCAACAACCTTTGCTCCATTGCCAACTCATAGGTCGACCTCTCCCTCTGCCAAAGTCCTACTCCTTTGCAGCTCCTGCACATTTATACAAATGTGAGAACCACTTCCAGTATCCAATACCCATGATGTAGAAGTAGACAAATTGACCTTTATAACATAAATACCTGAATTAGAAACTTGACCAACCTTCTTCTTCTTCAGATCCTCCAAATAAGCATGACAGTTTCTCTTCCAATGACCCTGTTTACCATAGTAGTGACAATCACCCTTTGTAACAGCACCCATAGGCTTTAAAGCCTGTTTGGGATCGGTCTTTGGCTTGGGACCAGAAGCAGATCCAATCTTCTTCTTTCCTTTCCATTTGCCTTTCCTTTTAGCCTTACCTTTGTTGTCTACCATCAATATGGCAGCAGGTTCAGCCTTTTTCACGTTGGTTTCAGTAGTTCGTAACATGGCCAACAATTCAGTAGGTGTTTTGTATATCTCATTCATATTGTAGTTCATAACAAAATGAATATAGTTGTTGTTCAAAGATTGCAAGATCAAGTCAATCTAAGCTTCCGGACCAATCGGGAAACCCAAAGTATTAAAATACTCAATATAACCTATCATCTTTAGAACATGTGGTTGAACAGGTTCACGCCCTCCCTATTTACAACCATACAATGCTTTGCTCGTGTCGAACCTTTTTTGATGAGCATGTCCCTCAAACATTCTTTGAAGGTGTTCAATCATCTCATAAGTATCCATATACTCATGTTATTTTTAAAGCTTAACACTCATGGTTGCAAGCATGAGACACGCAACATCATTCGCATCATCAATATGCTTCTGATAAGCATTTTGCTGAACACGAGTTCCATTCTCAGCAGGAGGAGCAGGTGAATGAATTTCAATAACGTGAAGTTTTTGCTCCTGCCTGAGGACGATCCTCAAATTCCTATACTAATCAAGGAAGTTAGTTCTTGTCAGCTTGTCTTTCTCAAAGGTTGCTCTCATAGAGAAGTTATTTATGTTGTTTGCCATTAAATATCTACAATGTTTAAAATGCATATTAGTTAGTTGCAGAAGTTTAATTATGTTCAAGTGATTATCATATACATTCATAAAATGTTGGTGAGATTACGAAGCCGTATGAATAGTAATCGTGATAACTCAACACCAGAACAGGACAAGTAAATAATACTACGCCTACACGGAAATCAGGAAGAAATGAAGACAAGGCAGATACAGTGAATCAAAACATTAGAAGAAGTTTTGAAGTCTACTACAGGTCATTGAGAGAAGTTCATTAATATGTTCAAGCCTCAGTGAAGAATAATGGTTGAAGACTTTCAGGGTTTCAGAAGTGTTGAAGATTCAGTATCAGAAATGCCACTAGAAGATTTCAGTGTACCAGCATTGATTGAAGATAGACAGTGTTCGAAGCATAGGAATCTAGAAGAATTGAAGACATGGTAAAGACAAGTGTCTAAGTACCAGAAAAGATTCCAGTGAAGTTACAATGTTTAATGACAGTCAGTGTTCGAAGCAATGAAGTTGCTGCAAACTTAACAATGTACGTAAGACAATAATACGAAGACCTGGATCGAAGTTAGTCGTCTGTGAACCAGACCAGTTGCACTAGGCGTCAGCAGTTTGTGAAAGGAATTTGAGTATTACCTATAGAATAATTGTTAAGTTGAAGAACGTACTTGGAAAGAACGATTATTTATTAAGGTACGAAAAGTGATTTATAGAGGCTACAACCAAACAGCTAAACAGCTAAACAACTAAATAACTAAATAGCCAAACAACTAAACAGCTAACAGCCAAACAGCTCAAAGGGTGCAGGGTGTAAAGCGTCACAACTTTGGTATGGAAAGTTAAAGTTTCTGAACTACAGTCAAAGAACGAAAACAGCTCAACAGCCACACCGCAAGTGACCAAACCGCAAGTGACCAACTGCAAGAGGTATAAAAGGTTAGTGATCAAATAGTAACTTGACGAAGTCAACTTAAATTTGACACATGTGAAATACATCGACATATAGCCTTTTCCACATGCCAAAAGATTCTAAGGCAGTTTCAAATTCAACACTTAGCATGTTGACTCATCCAAATAATTACAAGGCATATACAAGGAAGAAAAAGTCGATACTTAGATTTCTTGTTTCTAAAGAATTATTCTAAGGCATGTACCAGGGGATTTAATTCGACACAAAGGTTATACAGGGCAACACAATTCGACACTCAGCCCCTCAGCCAATCAAATCACAGCGGCCTACTTTATTGATTTAAAGACTACACAAATAAGAAGATGTGAGCCACTCATTCAAGGGTCGTCTTCTTCCACACAAAATATGTAGAGAGCTACTGTCATGGCTAGAGCAAGAAGATACAATTTATACACACTCATACCTTACTCCTGGTCAGATATTAGGACCCGATTCTTTAATGAAAAATACTCAGGGCTCCTTGATATCACTCCCTACGGACTCAGTTTTTCCTTGTACTAATTTAGATATATTTGTATAGGAACTGAGCCTTATATTTTTGTGTTAGTAGCAAAGAACTAATTTATTCTTTGGAAGCCAGTTATATTTTTAACTGGGTGTAGCACCCCTCTGGGTTTATATATGAAAGATATATTCCCGGAAACTTGTCTCATTTATTTTACTTGCTAATTTTCTTGAACTTAATTGATTAATCCGGTCTCACAGAAAATTAGTAGGCAGCTCACCTAAACACTACAAATAGCCAAACCCACTCTGAAGCAATAATTTATTTATCCGTAAATTCTGAAAAAAATTTAAATTATTGTGAGTATTATATTCAACCCCCCTTCTACGATACTTAGGGACCTAACAATTGGTATCAGAGCTCGCTGATTGATATACAAATCAGGATCCGTAACCCAGTGGAACTCACCGTGCCGAAACTGGTTGAACTCAGAATGAAGGCCTTGTTAAATAAGTTTAATTATAAACTTTTAATAAGTTTATTTTATAAACTTTATAAATTTATTTTATAAACTTTTATTAGTTTATGTTATAAATTTTATTTAGTTTATTCTATAAATTTTAATTTTAATTTATTTTATAAACTGTGATAAAATTTATTTTTATAAACTTTTATTAGTTTATGTTATAAATTTTATTTAGTTTATTTTATAAATTTTAAATTAAATTTATTTTATAAACTCTTATAAATTTATTTTATAAACTTTTATTAGTTTATATTATAAATTTTAATTAGTTTATTTTATAAATTTTATAAAAGTTTTTTTAATTTATTTAATGTTTTTACAGAAGATTAAGTTGGTCCATTTTTTTTCAACCTGCATGTGCCGAGTTTTTTTTTTGCAGCTGACGTGGTCGAGTGTCGAGTTTGAAAAAAAAAACCAAGAGGTTTGGAATTCGACACATAGAAGGGGAACTTAGCCAATTCGAGTTAAGGATCAACAGAAAATGTTATGTGTCGAGTTTGTGTCAACTGTTAATTCTTTTTTAAAACTCGACACCTAGTCTAAGCAATGCTGTGAAGAAATCGACACTCGCCTATACATGGACTAAAAAATCGACACCCATACAAAATGCAGTTTGGTACCCCAAGTTTTGTACACTTTAATTTTTTATTTTAGATTTATTTGTTTTTACAAAAAAATTAAGATTCTTGAAAACTAAAATTTTTCTTAAAATATTAATTTACGGATTTTTAATTTTTTAAGAAATTTCAAATATTCTTGAAAATTAATTATTTGTAAATTTTTATTTTTGATTAATTTATTTTCGAAGAAAATTAAAAATTCTGTAAATTTAAATTTTTCTTAAATATTAATTCGAGGGTGCTCAAGGAGGTAGCAGTTGAAGATTTTTCCGGATATTGAAGACGACTGAGATTGACTGAAGACTATCCGATGAAGTTAATTCTGGAACAGGTTGAAGAAATAGTGGTACTAATTTCCTCAGAGGTTTACTCCATAGGATCCCACTAATATTTTGGAAGCTGCAAAAGAAGAAATTAATTTGGGTATAGTTTTTGGTTAATTTGGGTTGTATTTTTGGATGAAAAATCTTAGGGGTTCAAGTAGTGAAGGAGAACAGACTGGACAACCTAGAATCTCAGTACAAGCCTTAAAGACTATTCAATAGGGAGATTACAGGAAGTTTGTGCTAACCCTGCAGATCATCTGAAACACAGGATACAACCAACAGGGATTTAAGGATACAACCACATTATTTGTAAAAGACCTGTATGTGCTGAAGGCCTATGAACTAGAACAAGAGCTGAAGAAGTTAATATTTGGTAAAGCAGCGTGTTAGCATATCCACTGTATTTGTGACCCAAGAACCAAATTTGATTGAAGTCAAGGTTGAGAACCTCTGAACAGAAACGAATTGATCCTAGAAGCTGAATTGAAGATGTTGTAGCTCAAGGTAGTGGTCAAGGTGCTATAAGTGAATCTTACACTTTGGAATAACCTTAGAACTGGACTGCAAGTCAAGCCTGCAGGGCAATATGAAGTTCAGTGACATCAGATTCAGACGGAATCCCAATTCTAAATCTAAGGTCCTAACCTATAGATTCCATAAAAGATATTTTAAAGATCAGTTCAAGAGGCGGTTGCAAGACAGGGATGGTTTATATTTGAAAGACAAGATCATGTGTTTTGCTAACAGTTTGAAGAAGGTTGTACAAGCAAAAGATGACAGACACTATTTTGGGTTGTAGCAGGAATCTCAAGCATTAGTGAGGATGCAGCAAGGGAAAGCACTTGTTGATGAAGTTAAATGCAAAGTTGATTCTATCAGTGACAGTGATGAACCAAATGGATATATGGCATCAATGACCAATACTGGAGATGAATCACTAAGCACTTCACAGGTACACTTTCTAACTAGTATACATTTATCTAATTCAGAACTGCATGATTATTAGGTTTTGAAATGTATTATATTCATGACAGCATGTTAGCATCTTAGGACTTAAATGCTTAATTGATTGCTAAGAATAAGATTGCATGCTAGGATTCATGAGTTTAATTAGTACATTTCATACTTAATTTTATATACAGTAAAATGAATATCTAGAATTAGATAGGGTGTTCTAGACGGTTAGGTGTATCCCCAAGCATTTGCTGGAACTTGAGTTAAATCTAATGTGATTTAATACCTCTACTAATGTTGTGAAAATTAATAATAGACAAACAGGTCATAGATCAGATATTTTATATTTGTTCTTACCTGAAATTATTTATGTGCTTATTTTCATATGATTTGCTATCACTCACATAGTTGCACTTAAATGTCATATCATTTCATGTATTGCTTGTTAAGGAATAAAATATGGAAGAATTATCTAAGTAGTCAGTAATCATGTAGATTCGAAGCTTAATCTAAAACTGACTTAGGTAATTAGAGATAGTTAAAAATGTTAGACAACGACAGAAATGGATTAGACAGAATTAGTAATTAATTTGTTAGTTCTTCTATCCATGTGCTTTATGCATATTGAAGCTGTTGTTACCACTGATAATATTTCTAACCCATCTGGACTCAATTGAAATTGAGTACCAAGAAGCTTAATCATTTGTGATTGCAGAGTATGTAATAAAAGACAAAAGTTATGTGACTTCGTGACATTTATTGCACGTGGCATATGATTAAGATTAAAGCTCTGACATCACAGTAGGTTGAGAAGGCCTCCCCAATGGTAACCTTTGGAGATGACAGCAAAGGATGTACAAGGGATATGGCTATCATGATTTAAGAACTGTCATCAGTGGAAGCATCTTTCTTGTGGAAGGACTTAAGCACTATCTACAGGGCACTAGGGAATTCTTTATCAAGGGTTTTCTGGAAAAGCATTGAAAAGGAAAAGTGTTTGATCTCAAACAAGAAGGTTGGAAGCTCACTCAACTGAGAGTGAGGCGTAGCTGACATGGAATTTGTATGCAAATGTGAAGCGAAATTTTCAGTAAAGCTTCATCAGTAAAGAGTTAGTTATGGCAAAAGAAGCTCTCACACTTGTTGATCAAGACAATGGATTCTACGATAAAGATGAAATTGGTGAGATGACTGTTTCTAATGGAATTCTATCTAGAATGACATTTTGAAGTATGTCACATAGGGAAGTCAATAAAAACATCACATTGAAGCAAATTATGTCATGAAAGAAATATGCTTAGTGGTGATTAATGACAACCCTAATTACAAGTTGGTGATGTTCGTGCATTCAACAAACAAAATGTCAGAGATGGTAAGTGATCACATCAGGTAGATCGAGTTGGAAGCAAAGTAACCTGTGAGAACTTTGAAGTCAGATAATGGAACTGAATTTCGCGAGTGAAGTTCTATATGAATTCTGCACCGAAAAAGGTACTTTGAAGCTGAAGCAATTAACACAGCATGCTGCTTTAATCAACAAGATCATGAAAAGACATCATATGAGTTAATGGCCAACCAGAAGAAAACCACTGAAACTCTTTCGTGTGTTTGGAGGAAATTGATACTTACTGAAGACTTATATGAGTATCTTGACAAGTTAAGACTCAAGGAACAATTTTCCTCGGCTACTCATTGATGAGGTAAAACCAGAAGGTGATTAAAAGTCTGAATGTATCGACCTACTACACCAAGCTCCCAAGCATTCAAATGAAAGACTATTCTGAATCTTCGAAGTTTGACATCCTGTCAGAGTCAAATTCAGATACTGATGATGAAACTAAGGTTGCAGAAGGAAACAATGATAATGATGTTGATTCAAATCCTATTAGTGGAAATGGTAGTTAAACTACACAACTCATGAACTTTAACAGAATCCATTGAAAAAGGTGAAGGATCTTTAACACATCCTAACAACAACTTAGGTGGAGGATCTACTAGTCGTACTCAACACAATGATGATCATAGGAATACAACAAGAACATATCTGCCGAGACAAAAGTTTTGAAGTCAAAGTCAATCCTAGAGTCTAATTCTTAGTAAACCGGATTATTGAGTAAAGGCTAGAAGTGCTAATCAAAATGAACATATATTTTTTTTGGGATCTCACATCTGGAATCCTAAAGAATACTGAAGATGCACTGATTGATCTAGATTGGGTGATTGCAATGCAAAATTATCTCAATCAGTTCGAAGGCAGAATCCACTGAAGCTGAAACCCAGACCACAAAAGTTGAAGCTGAAATTGGTACAGTAAGGGTTCAGAGAAACTGGATGATAATTGACATTGTTATGAGGGACAAGCCAAACTGGTTGCTATAGGTTACTATAAAGTAGAAGGTATCGACGATGATGGAAACAGAATCTTCGGGACTTTCAAGATCTAACAGCAAGCACCAGTGACGAGATTTGATCATTTTTGGGCCTAAGATGAGGACCTAACTAGGATATTCCAAGCACGTGTTGAGCATTCAAGCAGGAATATCTATCAGATGAATGTGAACAAAGTGCACTCCTGAATGATGAGTTAGAAGTTGAAGTTGATGTACAACATTTCCTGGACTTTGAAGTTGCAGATCATTGGAATTTGTATATCATTCTTTTCACAAGCTCTCTATGAATGGAGATAGGGATTGAAGCAAATCGTCAAGGACATGGTATGACACTCTAACTGCTTATTACATGAAAATGATTTTATATTAGAGTAGTTATACACATATATATCTCTAGAATACTAGGCACACATATAATGTAATATATGTGCAAGTATACCATTATTATATTATATGTGAGTCTACTAATGAAAATTTGGCAAGAGATATTTGCTAAGTTAATGTAGAGTAGGTACAACATGAAGGGTTTCGGGCATGAAAACGAAGCGGATTAACGTAAAAATAATAAAAAATCGAAACCCAATCGCAGGATCCATGTATAACGTTGGATGATTATGGTGAAGAAGTATGTACCTTAACAAAGCTTTCGTATGCTGTTTAATGGAGGTCCAGAAAGATGAATCACAGCAGTCCTTTGATGCAAAGATTTTCTCTCTAAAGAAGTCCACACGAATGCCCGATCGTCCTACGATCACCGGAGTCGGTACTAGCCGAATTGTTTGCCTCTCTCTCTCTAGCCTCTCTTGATGTTGAGCAGCTAGGGTTTTTCTCTAAAAATGAAATTTGATGATTAAACCCTAATACTATACATCATTATGTATATATAGGGGAGAGAGAGATTTTGGGCCTAACCCTAATCCATGTGGTTTCCAAAACCCATTATGACTTTGGGTTATTATTATTATTAAATCTGAATTCTAATATAACTAATCAAGTCCCACTTAATTAATTCAATAATTAAATTCGAATAATAATAATACTTATTAAATCCGAATTCTAATATAATTAATCAAGTCCCACTTAATTAATTCAATAATTAAATTCGAATAAACAATAATATATTTAAATTCGTAATTTAAATAAACCTCCGTTTTGACGTTCTTTGTGTGTGACCCTTTAGGTTATTATTACGTTGGCAATAATTTTATTATCTAATAATAAAATTATAAACAATGAGCAGCATCTAGTAATACATCATTGCTACGCAAGTAACAATAATAATTGGTGATTCAATTAAACATTTCGTGAATAATGTTCCATGTAATATAATCCTTTTAACCTTATATTATAGATCAAACTCGAGGCATGTATAGTGTCATCCTCTTCAATGTTTAATCTCGGTTTCCTTGATCAATGAGTAGACTATTTAAACAAATCAATATTTGAGCATGGCTATGCATTTCATAGTCTCACTCAATCAAGAGGCTAATAATATCACTCCTAGAATTGGAGGGTTAAATCCTATGTCTATCATTCATATTCCTCATACGATTCATAGCATACCCAATGTACACCTTTATCATTACCCGGTTAAAGGTAACTTTGAGTGCAATCAAAGTATAATAATTCTCGTGTAGAAATATAATGATTTCAAGTCAGAGGATCATTACATCATTATCACAGTGAGATTTCTTATGACACTTATTAACATGTAGAATCTCACGGCGGGTCTTTCCAGTGTCATGTATTGATACATATACTTATGTTCTTGACTTTAGTATCACCATACCTATGACCAATGAGATGTGGTCATCCGTCAACTAACATACTAGTCTTATTGCATTATTATTGTCCTTAAATAATAATACTTGACTAGGGAATTTTAGGAATAAAATACTATTCATATAATCTCATTTTTAAGTCACATACTTAAAGATATATATTACGTATTAATATTCCAAGGACATTTATTATCCTTTCAATTTATAACGCAGTAAATAAAGACATAATAAATAATAATTAAATAATCACATAAAACATAATCCTTAATTGTTTTCAATAAAACATTAAAAGTATTGTCTCTAGGACACCAATACTAACAATCTCCCACTTGTACTAGAGCCAATCTCTCATGTATCTAATACCCATGGAACTAGTATGGCCTTCGTGCTTCTGCTGCGACAAAGCCTTAGTCAGTGGATCTGCAATGTTATCATTTGTATGCACTTTACATATATGTATATCCCCTCGATTATTAATCTTATTAATTAGGTGATATCTCCTAAGTACATCCCCAAACAGCCTCCTTGGCTGCTTCGCAAGCATCAATATACTCAGGCTCTATTGTAGAATCAACAACTGTCTCAGCTGTGAACCATTCCAGCATACAACATCTCCATTTAGACAAAACACAAATCCAGACTGAGAAATCGAATCATCCTTGTCTGTCTAGAAACTAGCGTCGGTGTAACCTTTTACTACCAGCTTATCTTCTCCTCCATATACCAAGAATTAATCTTTAGTCCTCTTCAAGTACTTAAGAATATTCTTGACTGCTGTCCAGTGACCTTCACCTGGATTAGACTAGTATCTACTCTGACTTAGGCCGATCATTCTTCTTGATCTATCTCTATAGATCTTGATACCTAAAATATAGGTCACTTCGCCTAAGTCTTTCATTGAGAAATTCTTACACAACCAATTCTTAAAAGCCTGTAAAGAAGGAATGTCATTCCCTATTATTAATATATCATCAACATATAATTATAGGAATGCCACATTGCTCCCACTTACCTTCTTGTAAACACATGGTTCATCTTCATTTTGAATAAACCCAAACTCTTTGACAGTTTCATCAAAACGAATGTTCCATCTCCTTGAGGCTTTCAATCCATAAATGGATCAACGTAGCTTACATACCTTTATAGCATTCTTTGGATCAACAAAACCTTCAAGCTGTGTCATATACACATCCATATCTTCTTCAAGGCTCCCATTTAAGAAAGCGGTTTTGACATCCATCTGCCAGATTTCATAATCATAGTAATCAGCTATAGCAAGCAAAATCCTGATGGACATGACCATAGCCACTGGCGAAAAAGTCTTATCATAGTCAATACCATGAATTTTCTTGAAACCTTTTACCACCAATCGTGCCTTATAGGTCTGTACATTAACATCCATGTCCGTCTTCTTCTTGAAAGCCCACTTGCACCCTATAGGTTTTACCCCTTTAGGTGGATTAACCAAAGTCCATACTTGATTAGTATACATGGATTCCATCTCAGATTTCATGGCATCCAGCCATCTCTTGGATTCTGGAGTGTTCATAGCATCTTAGTAGGTGAGAGGCTCATCTTTGTCGATAAGCATCACATCACCATCTTGAGTTAAGAGAAATCCATAATATCTCTCAGGATCATGGCGAATCCTACTAGACCTACGAATAACCTGTGTTTCTTGAGCAGTGTTGTGGTCTTGTACATCCTGCTCAAGTTCCTCCATTGGTTCAATGTTATCTTGTGGGCCTCGAACTTCATCGAGATCTATTATCCTCCCACTATTTTTCTTCGAAAGCATTTCTCCTTCAAGAAAAACTATAGTTCGAGCAACAAACATTTTGTTCTCGGAAGGATTATAGAATGAATAACCCTTTGTTTCAATTGGGTATCCCACAAAATTATATTTGTCTGATTTAGGTCCTAGCTTGTCAGAAATTAAACGTTTCACAAACGCTTCACATCCCCATATTTTCATAAATGACATGCTATCATGTTTCTTAGTCCATATCTCATATGGAGTCTTCTGAACCGTTTTAGTAGGAACTCGGTTAAGTGTATAAGCAGCCGTCTTCAGGGCGTAGCCCCATAAACTAATTGGAAGATCTGTATGACTCATTATCGATCGTACCATGTCCAACAAAGTACGATTCCTCCTTTCAGAAACTCCATTCCATTGTGGTGTTCCGGGAGGAGTGAGCTGTGATACAATACCACACTCTTTTAATAAGCTCTTAAATTCATGGCTTAAGTATTCACCTCCACGATCAGATCGTAGAGTCTTAATACTTCCGCCAGTTTGCTTTTCTACTTCAGCTTTATTTCTTTGAACTTTTCAAAAGAATCGGATTTGTTCTTCATAAGATACACATATCTACTGAAATTATCAGTAAATGTGATAAAGTAGTAAAAGCCACCTCTTGTCATAGTACGCATAGGACCACATACATCACTATGAATAAGTTCTAATCGTTCAGTGGCCCTTTCACCTTGTCCAGTAAAAGGAGATTTAGTCATTTTTCCAATGAGACAAGGTTCGCATGCTTCGTATGATTCAAAGTCAAACTTATCCAAGTATCCATCCTTATGTAACTTGGAAATGCGCTTTTCATTTATATGGCCTAAACGACAGTGTCAAAGGTATGTTTAATTTGAATCATTTATTTTAAGACGTTTGTTATTCACATTATAGATAGGAGTGTCTAAATCAAGAACATATAAACTGTTAAATAAACGTGCAACCTCATAGGTAACATTATTCAAAAAAAAAGGAACAACTATTGTTCTGAATTAAAATGCAAAACCTTTCTTGTCTAAACAAGAAACCGAAATAATGTTTCTGCAAATTGCAGGCACGTAAAAACAGTTCTCAAGTTCTAAAATAAGACTAGTGGGCAATGATAAATAATAAGTCCCTACAGCTAAAATAGCAACCTTTGCTCCATTGCCAACTCGTAGGTCGACCTCTCCTTTAGCCAAAGTCCTACTTATTTATAGTTCATGTACATTTATACAAATGTGAGAACCACATCCAGTATCCAATACCCATGATGTAGAAGTTGATAAATTGACCTCTATAACATAAATACCTGAATCAGAAGCTTGACCAGCCTTCTTCTTCTTCAGATCCTCCAAATAAGCATGACAGTTTCTCTTCCAATGACCTGGTTTACCATAGTAGTGACAATCACCCTTTGCAATAACACCCTTAGGCTTTAAAGCTTGTTTGGGATTAGCCTTTGGCTTGGGACCAGAAGCAGATCCAATCTTCTTCTTTCCCTTCCATTTGCCTTTCCTATTAGCCTTACCTTTGTTATCTACCATCAACATGACAGCTGGTTCAGCCTTTTCATGTTGGTTTCAGTAGTTCGTAACATGGCCAACAATTCAGTGGGTGTTTTGTCTATCTCATTCATATTGTAGTTCATAACAAAATGAGTATAGTTGCGGTTAAAAGATTGCAAGATTAAGTCAATCTAAGCTTCCAAACCAATCGGGAAATCCAAAGTATCAAGATACTCAATATAACCTATCATCTTCAGAACATGTGGTTCAACAGGTTCACGCTCTCCCTGTTTGCAAGCATACAGTGCTTTGCTCGTGTCGAACCTTTCTTGACGAGCTTGTCCCTCAAACATTCTTTGAAGGTGTTCAGTCATCTCATAAGCATCCATATGCTCATTGTTGGAAATGACGAAGCTGTATAAATAGTAATCGTGATAACTCAACACTAGAACAGCACAAGTAAATAATACTACGATTACACAGAAATCAGCAAGACATGAAGACAAGGCAAATACAGTGAATCAAGACATTAGAAGAAGTTTTGAAGTCTACTACAGGTCACTGAAAGAAGTTCATTTATTTGTTCATGCCTCAGTGAAGAATAATGTTTAAAGACTTTCAGGGTTTCAGAAGTGTTGAAGATTCAGTATAGCAGTGCCACTAAAAGATTTCAGTGTAACAGCATTGATTGAAGATAGACAGTGTTTGAAGCATAGGAATCTAGAAGAATTGAAGACATGGTAAAGACAAAGGTTAAAGAAGACAGCTACAGTCTTGAAGTTATACTCACTGACAATCAGTGAAGAACAGAGAATGAAGTATTCAAGATTGTAGTAGTAATGAAGACGTTGTCGAAGTACCAGAAAAGATTCTAGTGAAGTTACATTGTTTATTGACAGTTAATGTTCGAACCACTTATTGGGAAGCCACATTACCAATTGAACATGGTAATCTATTCAGAAGCAAGAACCCTATCAAGACTAGTCACTTATGAACCAGACCGTTGCATCAAGTGTCAGGACATTGATAGCAAGTTTATGTCAGTAGTAGAGATCCATGTTCAAGAGCTTGTTGAAGAATATTGAAGAAGCTAGGGAAACTTGCTCATAAAGGTTAATCCACAATTAGTCACTAAAGAAGGTCAACATTGGATGAGTGCATATTTGCTAAGGCAAATGTCGATCCACAGCAGATCGAGATGCGGGTCGAGATTTACAATTGAAGTAAAACATTGCAAGGCAAATCTCTGTCCGCGGCAGATCGAGATCGAGATCAAGATTCTCACAGATCGAGATCGAGATTTTCACAGATCGAGATCGAGATGGGTCCAGGCCGAGATCGAGATGCGGGTCGATATGTAGCATTTAATGTTCAAGGGACAAGTGGCTTATTGTGAACGGTTGATCCAGAGTGGTTGGGAAAGTACTTTTTGTTAACGAGTCCTGATTGGGCCACGTACACAAAAAGGACAAGATCAAGTCTACAAGTCATAGATTACAAAGTAGTATAAATAGAAGTACTTGTGTAACATTTCAAAAGAGAGCATAGAACGCAATGTAAAGCAATATTGAGAAAAACACTTGTAATAGAGAGGGAGTATATTCACAGAGCTTAGTATCATTTACTCCTCTCTCTTTACTTCTGTTGTACTATTGTAATGAATGTTGTAGCAAATCCTTCAATGAATATAAAGATATATTCTTGAAATTCTGTGTCGATTTATTACATAATATTTATTGCTTCTCATTGCTTCTCATATTCCTTAAATCGAAAAAAAGTTGTATTCACCCCCCCTCTACAACACATTTGGACCTAACAATTGGTATCAGAGCCTAATGTTTGACATACAAAACATAGATCCTTGTGTTTGGTAGAAGATTAGGGAGTTTTCAAGTCTAGATCTACTTTTTAAGATTTTCTTGAAAAGTGTACTTAAATTAATTAAACAGTGAAAACTTGTCCTAAAATTATTTAAATACTCCAGGTGTAATTATTTAGCTTGGGTGTATTTTAGATAATTGTTGTGAATTAAACTGGGTACTTTGGTTTGTGGTGTTCTTCACGTGTTCATCGTTGTTCTTGTAAAGAAGATAAACCCAACAACTTTTTGATTACCTTTTCTAAAGACATAAAGTGAAAAGGGTGTTATTGGCTTTTGATTGGACAGACTCACTGCACAAAAAGTAATTATCAGAAGACTCTGTACCTAGCACGTGGTTGTTAGGTGAGGTAGGTGAGAAAAGACACAAAAGTCAAAAAATGTGAAAGTCAGGCAGCAAATTTCGACCAAGGACAAAAGTTCGACTTAAGAATATCTACTTTGAGAATTTCGACTTGGTGAAATTTCGACATAGGCAAAAGTTTTGTAGATCGAGATCGAGATCGACTTGCGAAAATGGCTTAAAATATGTTAAGGTAAATCTCGATCTGTCGACATCGAGATCGACCTCGAGATGTAGATCGAGATGTAGATCGAGATCGACATAGATTATCTACAGAGCCTAGTGTCGGGTACTTAGAATTATTTTTGGTGACCAGTTTTGGAACTTTGATTCATTTGGAGATAATTCAATTTTCTTTTAATTACTACTCAAGTAATAAGAAAAGTTTATTATCTCTATTCTAAATCTATATTAAGATGGCACCTTAAAATCAATTCAAGATTCCAGTGTTCGACCGAGATCAATGAAGAATGGGTTTTGATAATGAATTTGTTACGATGGTTGTTGTTCCTGAGCATATGGAAGGAGATGTGATTGTACCACATCGGTCTGAGCCCAAAGAGGGAGTGGACTTTTCAGATGCTGATAAGGAGCAAATAGCTTTCGATACGTCCGTTCGATAAACCTAGAAATAGAGGTCATCATGGAAGGTACCGCTGAGATCAACAAAACACTTTTACTCAAGATGGAGTATGACACCTACAAGATCAGAAAAGGAGCAAGCAAAAGATGAAGACACTATGTTGGGTTATAGCAGGAATCTCAAGCATTAGTGAGGATGCAGCAAGGGAAAGCATTTGTTGATGAAGTTAAATGCAAGGTTGATTCTATCAGTGACAGTGATGCACCAAATGGATATCTGGCATCAATGACCAACACTGTAGATGAATCACTAAGCACTTCACAGGTATACATTGTAACTAGTATACGTTTATCTAATTCAGAACTGTATGTTTATTAAGTTTTGGAATGTATTATATTCATGATAGCATGCTAGCATCTTAGGACTTAAATGCTTAATTGATTGCTAAGAATAAGATTGCATGCTAGGATTCATGAGTTTAATCAGTACATTTCTTACTTGATTTTATATGCAGTAAAATGAAAATCTAGAATTAGATAGGGTGTTCTAGACGGTTAGGTGTATCCCTAAACATTTGCTGAAACTTGAGTTAAATTTGATGTGATTTAATACCTCTGCTAATGTTGTGAAATTGCTAATAGACAAACAGGTCATATATCAGATTTTATTTGTTCTTAATGGCAAATGACTTGTTAATTGTTTATGTGCTTATTTTCATTTGATTTGCTTTTACTCACATAGTTGTACTTAAATGCTATATTAGATCATGTATTGCTTGTTAGGGATAATTGGTTAAAAGATGGTAGAATTATCTCAGAGTCAGTAAGTCATGTAGAATCGAAGCTTAATCTAAAACTGACATAGGTAATTAGAGATAGTTAAAAACGTTAGACAACGACAGAATGGATTAGACAGAATTAGTAATTAATTTGTTAGTTCTTCTATCCATGTGCTTTTATGCAGTGAAGCTGAATATTTACCATGTGTTCTTATTTCCATGCTTGTTTAGTTAAATTTGAAAATGCATATCTTAGGACTTGCATAATCTTAGACAAAGCATGTATAAGAGTCACAATAGGGTAAAGACTGCTAGTTCACCTTAAGTTAGGTTGAAATCACTAGTCTCATAGCCTAAAGACTACTTTGTCAAGGCTGCAGTATATGAGAAGTGATCAGTCAAAGATTAGCTTGTGCATATTAAGGTTGAAGCTGTTGTTACCTCTGAAAATATCTCTAACCCATTTGGACTCAATTGAAGTTGAGTACCAAGAAGCTTAATCTTTTGTGATCGCAGAGTATGTTATGAAAGTGAAAAATTATGTGACTTCGTAACATTTATTGTCTGAGGCATATGATTAAGATTAAAACTCTTCTATCACAACTGGTTGAGAAGGCCTCCCCGACGGTAACCTTTGGAGATGACAGCAAAGGATGTACAAGGGATATGGCTATCATGAGTTAAGAACTGTCATCAGTGGAAGCATCTTTCTTGTGGAAGGACTTAAGCACTTTCTAAAGGGCACTAGGGAATTCTTTGTCAAAGGTTTTCTGGAGAAGTGTTTGATCTCAAACAAGAAGGTTGGATGCTCACTCAGCTGCGGTTGAGGAAGTTTGTTCGTAGCTGACATGGAATTTGGATGTAAAGATGAAGTAAACTTTTCAGTAAAGCTTTATCAATGAAGAGTTAGTTATGGCAAAGGAAGCTCTCACACTTGTTAGTCTGCAAGGCAATAGATTCTCTGATAAAGATGAAATTGGTGAGAGGACTGCTTCATATGGAATTCTTTCTAGAAGGACATTTTGAAGTATGTCACATAGGGAAGTCAATGGAAACATCACACTGAAGGAAAGTCATATGCTTAGTGGTGATTGGAATTGATAACCCTAATTACAAATTGGTGATGTTCAAGCATTCAATAGACAAAATGTCACAATGGTGATTGATCAAAAAGGAAGATCAAGTTGGAAACAATTGGTAAGCTGTGAGAACTTTGAAGTCAGATAGTGGATGTAATAAACTGATAATTTTAATAATATTTTAGTCCCGATTAGTTACGTTTAACGAGTGCGACGAATATATTATAAAATGTGATTATATTATTTATGTATTCTAATGTGACAAGAGGTGATATATGATCTTTTTATATGTTTAGTTGACTGCCCGTTTGACTGCATTATGCTTAAGTGTTTTAATTAAGTGATTAATTGATTTTCCATGCTTAATTGAGTAATTGTTTGATTTTTATAAAATTATTGGTGTGTCCAATAATTATGAAATTTTATAGGTAGCTTCTATGTGATTTTAGAGACTTTCTAAAAATAGTGGTGTGATTTATTTCAGCATTAATATCTTTATATGATTTTCTCAAACTTGTTCTATCTTGAAAATATTTCTCTTCCAAATTCCATATCTAATTATTGGAATGTCCAAAAATCATGAAACCTTTTCCAAAATGTTTCTTATTTATTCTAGGACCTTTGAAAAATAAAAGTTTATTTTATTTGAGCCCAAAATTATTTTTATGATTTTTCTACTCTCATTTTCTATTTCTGTGCTAAAACTTCAAAGATTTTTATTTAATTATTTATTTACCCGAAAAATATTTGAAAAATATGGGGAAGCTTATAAATTCATGATCTGAATTTTAAAAATATAAAAACTATTTTGGTACCCTGTATCTCCCAAAATTCGAATTATTAATTGATTTTTTTTACAGAAAGCAGCATTGTGAAATTACTATTCTGCCCCTAGCTTTGTGACTTTATATTCACTTCCCCTGCACCCATTTTTTCTTGCTCCCGATTGCTGCTACTAGGTCCCTTGTTCTCCCTCTCGCACCTATGCTTTTCTTTCGATTTTCATAGCAAAAGTTAGTAAATCATCTTGTTTATTTGATTTCTTGCTAGTGTTTGAGTCGATTTCAAGTGGGTAGATCGTTTGTAGCATTGCATGTATATATATGTATTCGGGTGTGTATGTATATGTGATGTAAGTTGCATGCAAGTCTTGTTTTGATGATGGGTTAGTTTGTAATGCTTGTACCTAGCTGGAAATGGAATGATTTTGCAGTTTGAGTATGAATTGCCCGAGTTGGGCCATTTCTTTTAATCAACTGCCGTCGCCGGTGATGAGCTCCGGCGAGCCGGCGACCGGAATCATATTGGTTGTTTTTATTTTCGGCAATTCTAATTACTAGTGTATGTATTGATTAATGATTTATAGCATATTATAATTGCATGTTAATTTCTTGTTAGTAATTTAAAAATTTTGAATTATATAACTAATTATCATTCGATATTTGAGGTAATAGTAGTAATACATGATTGGTAATTCATCTTTTGATGTTAATTGATATGTTTAGTTAGTGAAATGAATTGCAATGGATTTTGGGTAGTAATTCGAATGATTAGGTTCTCAAAAATTTATTTTCGAATCATCATTTTGATTATGATTATGCTTTTGGTCCATTTTTTATTAGTAATGGAATTGTAAGCTTGATGATCTTCGATTATTTCTAGCCAGTTGAGTTTCATGTCAATTGCTTGGTGATATGGTCGAATAAGGATTAGAATGGTTGTGTTCGAATATCGTATATAAAAAAAATATTAATATTTATTATCTTCAAATTGTATGATTGAATGACATTAGAAGTGTAATTTTATGATCCTTGTAGGCATTAGTTGCTATGATATAGTTTTGGCATAAGTTGTGATTGACTGTATATGTATGGTCTAGTGTTTGTTTGTGTCGGTTGTATTCCGACGGATAGCTCGATATACAAAAGAGATGCTGTCAAAATTTTTTCAAAACTAACGATCTTTAAAAGGTTAACGGCACATCATCCTTGTATAGATAGCTTGGTTGAGAATAGTATAGTATTGTGTGATTAAGTAGTAATTGATGATGTGGCTTATTGTGATTGGTCTTTATTATTAAATCTTGTGTTATAATTATTTGAGAGGTTTAAGTAAAGAATTTGCTTACGTGTTTAAAACGAAAGTTATTATAAATAATTTTCCGAAATTACTGGTATAATTAGATTTCTAATCCGAGCTTTATATTAAATTATTAGTATTATTTGATAATAAAATTACGTGCATTGAGTGCTAATTGATTACATGCTTATGTGACTGAGTATATTATTATTAAATTATTCGTCGAATAAGAGAGTGACTTATACGTATAATTTATGATTAGGAACGAGTAAAAAGAGTGGACCAGGACCCGGTTGTTAGGACGCACAAAGATTATTTCGAGAGTTAGTCAAACAGCCCTTCAGATTAAGGCAAGTGTTCCTTTTCCCTCTTGATATCCTGTTATCATTCCAGTTCTATATTATATCCAATTCTATATAATACCTATGCTGAACCCTGATTTTGAACACAGTTTTATACCATGATTTTACGAATAATAATTATGATGAAATTGTTTTACAAGTATTCTGAAAGATCTTTTCATATCCTTATTCAGTTCAAGTTTATTTACTGTATCAATTATATCGTAAAGATTGAGATTTTGCTGAAACTGAATATTATATTACGATTTGAAAGTTATGGGATTATTAAAAATGTTTTAGACCGAGACGCCGGTCTGTGAAGTAGTATAGCTCAATGCTAACGGCCAAAGCGTGCCAAGGATATCCGCAATTGTTTGAAAGGTGGAGTCACTCTGCGTGGTGGCCCGGAGTTAATGCGTTGGCTGATCACCTAGCTTAACTCGTAGCGTCAAATTAAATCCCAATTATACGAATACTATTGTTCCGAAACAGTTCTGAAAGTTTTTGATTTCAAAAGCAAGTGGAAAAATAAGATTTACCAGTATTACAATACTACTTTCTATTTTTAGTAACCTTTTGGAAAGGCACTTACAGTTTCAAAATGTACGTTCCCTGAATTTACTTTAAAAAGGAAACTGTTTTAAAATACCGTTAGCTTTTATGAACCAGAAACAGTACTATCTTCCTTATTATCATTTTGAACCTTCCTAGATAGCATATTTCGATTATTGTTTACACTTGCTGAGCAATTTAGCTCACTCCTTGCTTCCTAACCCTTTCAGCAGCTGTAGAAGATGGTACGTACTTACAGAACCACCCGTAAGGTTACAGGAGGTACAGGTAGAGCATATAGAGACCGTATGCAGGTGTGTTGAGATCCAGTTGGATCAGTAAGTTGTAATAAGTTTAGAACTTAGACTTTTTGATTTGGACTTGTAATATTTAATTAGTATGTTGTTTTCATACTTGAACCTGATGGCGATCTAGGGTTGTGTTTGGGTGGCAGGGTTATATATATATAATCACTGCTATTATCTGTTTAATATTGTTAATTATTCAGTAATTGGTGTAGAAATTTTGGGGGGGTGTTACAGGTTGGTATCAGAGCCACAGGTTTGAGTCCCTGAAACAATATAGGATTAAGTGTTAAGATCAGTATTAAGTAATAAGTAGACTTTCAGGATTAAGTACTAGAAATTCCCTAGCTTAGCAAATCTTAACCAAGGTATAAGTAGTAATAGGAGTACAAGTTTACACCCTAACCTACTAATAATAAGTATATATATATTCTTTTAATTCTTTTCAGCACCGAGCCCAGAACCCTCCCACTCCCACTCCTTCTTCGAGTTCAGACTCAGAGATGAGTCACTTTCTAGCATCGTGGAATGCTAGGGAGGCGGATGAGCAGGAGATAGATACTCCAGATGAGATAAGGTCCCCATCCCCCGAGCCATTTCCAGAGTCTTCAGATGCAATTCCAGGATTAGGGATAGCAGGTGTACAGGCCCGACACGGATCCTCTAGTCGTGTTGCTTCCTCCTCCACTCTATTAGGGACAAGCTCGTCGACTGACACAGTCCCCTTCAGCGTCTACTCACAGCTACGACAGGACTATGATAACTTGGCTGTTGCCAACGACCAGCTGGAGTCATTGTTGAGCATCTACTCCAGAGACTTCCCTTCTCTCAGGCCAGATTCGACTACCAGACTCCGAGCAGTGGTGGAGACGGCCACGGTTCAGATGGAGCAGCTACCCCCACCTACTAGAGTGAGATATGGAGAGGGACGGATGATCTGCGAGATGATCATCAACCAGATCCGAGACATCATCGACCAGGAGAGGAATCGTGGTTAAGGATGACTGCAGTATGGGGCAGGATCTAGTTTAGTAGTTGTTTCTGTTATTTTCCGCATTTGGTGTTGTATTATGGATATTGTTGGGTCTCCGATGTGAACCCATGGATCTTGTGACTTATTGGCACTATGGTGTCAGTTTATTTATTTTATGTTTCCGTTTTATGCCATCTAATTCATAGTTGCGTATTTTGATGTTCGATAGTAGTTAACTTCTTTAAACCACACAGCCTGTGATCGATAATTCAGAACTTGATTTCCGTATACTTTATCTCACCATGTCATATACCATGCGAACTGTTTTATACGTTAGTCTAAATTTTCGTATCTACCTACAGTAAGATGCCACCAAGGAGACGTTCCCGAGGGACACCCTCACAAACAGCTTCAAATTCTAATAACCCCAACCAAGATGAGAATGAAGCTCAGAACCCTCAAGTAAATCAAGATGTAAATCAGAATAACCCCGAGAACCTTAATGTAAATCAAGATAACCACAACATGGCCCAGTTAATAGAACTTCTGCGCCAACAAACAACAGCTCTAACCCAACAGCAGCAAATGCTTCAACAGCAATTGCAACAACAACAAAACCAACAACAAGACCAGCCACGTGGCCAGGCTACAGTGGCATTCAAGACTTTTCAATCAGTAAAGCCTTCAGAATTCCAGGGATCACCTGATCCAATTGAAGCTCAGAAATGGTTGAAGGAGATAGAAAAAGCATTTGAATTGGTTAAGGTGGAAGGAGAACAGAAGACAACCTTTGTAAGTTACCTTCTGAAAGGTGATGCAAACTATTGGTGGGAGTCAGTTAAAGCGTTGGAGACAGCAGAAATGATATCTTGGGATAGATTTAAGGAATTGTTTTTGGAACAGTACTTTCCCCGATACATGCAAGCTCAGATGGAGCTGAAGTTCTTTGAACTAAAACAGAACAACACGAGTGTGTCAGAATACATGAAGAAATTCACTGAGTTGTCAAGATTTGTCCCTGAATATGTGAACACTGAAGAAAAGAAGGCCAGGAGATTTCAACAGGGATTGAAATCATGGATTAGGGCGAAATTGGCAATTTTAGAATTGAAGACGTATGCGGAGGTGGTACAGAAGGCATTGATTGCCGAAACAGAAAGTGAACAGGGTCAAAGGGAGAAGAATGAGCAGAAAAGAAAGTTTGGACAAAGAGATGATGGGACAAGTCAAAGTGAGCCCGTCAGCAAGTTTGTAAAGAAGTCAGGATTTCCGCCGAGAAGTGGAGGCGGGTCTTTTCGAAGGAATGAAAGTAGTAAGGGAAACAAATTTCAGGGGCCACAGAGAATCCAATCAGCAACAAATCAGGAGTGCAGAATCTGCAAGAAAAGGCATGTTGGAGCGTGCAATAAGGCGGATATTGTTTGTTTTAAATGTAACACAAAGGGACATTATGCAAGTGAATGCCGGGTAGTGAGTCCAAGCCCGAAGGCCAGCTCAAATGTAACATGTTTTAAATGCGGGAAGCCAGGGCACATATCTCGAGAATGTAGGTCCCAAGTACAAAGCAATAGAATGATGAGATTATCAGCCACTCCAGTGCAGTATCAAGTCCAGCCAGCTCCTTCAGCCTCAAGCTATGCTTCAGTTACTCCAATGACCGGACAAAGATATTTGGGTTATCAACCTTCTCAATCTTCAGAACAAGTGAGGAATCTTAACATGAATATGAAAGATGCTGTCCAGAGTTCGGATGTGGTAGCAGGTACGCTTCTTGTAAATTCTGCTATCGCAAAAGTGTTAATTGATACTGGTGCCACTAGATCTTTTATATCTAGAGATTTTGTGAATAAGTCAAACTGTGAGGCTGTAAATTTGGAAAGTGCGTTAAACATAGTGTTAGCTAATCAGGAGCAAGTGAGAGTAAGCCAAGTCTGTCCCCAGTGTGAAGTTAGCATAGAAGGGTATAGTTTTCCGATATCGCTATTACCTTTTCAGCTAGGAGATTTTGACGTAATTTTAGGAATGGACTGGTTAACTAAGCATAACGCTCAGATTAACTGCAAAGATAAGAAGGTGGTACTCAGGACGACGAAAGGAAAGAAGGTGATCTTCAAAGGACAAAGGCAAGAAAAGTTATTTTTGACAATGATGCAAGCAAGAAGAATGATGAAGCACGGATGTGAAGCATATCTCGCGTATGTTGTAGACAGGAGTAAGGAGATACCAGAATTGGAAGAGATCCCAATAGTAAATGAGTTTCCTGATGTGTTTCCAGACGAGTTACCAAGTTTACCCCCAGATAGGCAAATCGAGTTTTCCATTGATTTAGCCCCAGGTACGGAACCGGTATCCAAAGCCCCTTACCGTATGGCCCCGGCAGAAATGAAGGAATTATCCAGTCAATTACAAGATCTGTTGGACAAGGGAGTCATAAGGCCCAGTTTTTCTCCGTGGGGAGCTCCAGTTCTATTCGTGAAGAAGAAAGACGGAAGCATGAGACTGTGTATCGATTACAGGGAATTAAATAAGTTAACCATCAAAAATAGGTACCCATTACCCAGGATTGATGACCTTTTTGATCAACTGAAAGGAGCAACCAGTTTCTCAAAAATTGACTTAAGATCAGGATACCACCAACTGAAGATAAAGCCAGAAGATGTGCCAAAGACAGCTTTTCGAACCAGGTATGGACATTACGAATTTTTAGTGATGGCTTTTGCATTGATGAACGCGCCCGCAGCTTTTATGGATTTGATGAATCGAGTATTTAAGAAGTACTTGGATAAATTCGTGATAGTCTTCATCGACGATATATTGATATATTCTAAGACAGAGGAAGAGCATAAACAACATTTGAGGTTAGCCTTAGAAATCCTGAGGAAAGAAAAGTTGTATGCGAAATTTTCCAAGTGCGAGTTTTGGCTTAAGGAAGTGCAGTTTCTCGGACATATAGTCAGCCGTGATGGAATAAAAGTAGATCCCGCTAAGATTGAAGCTGTGATGAATTGGGAAAGACCGAAGACTCCGACGGAAGTCAGAAGTTTCTTGGGATTAGCAGGATACTACCGGAGATTCGTGTAAAATTTTTCCAGAATTGCGGTACCTCTGACCAAGTTGACAAAGAAGAACGAGAAATTTGAATGGAATGACAAGTGCGAAGCAAGCTTTCAAGAGTTAAGGCAAAGATTGGTAACGGCTCCAGTATTGGTTTTGCCAGACGATAAAGGAGAATTTGTGATATTCAGCGATGCGTCTCTTAAAGGATTAGGCTGCGTTTTAATGCAACGTGATAAAGTAATAGCTTACGCTTCAAGGCAACTCAAGCCTCACGAGCAAAGGTATCCTACTCATGATTTGGAACTAGCAGCGATCGTGTTTGCACTCAAGATTTGGAGACATTACCTTTATGGAGAAAAGTGTGAGATTTACACCGACCACAAGAGTCTGAAGTATATTTTCACGCAGAAAGAGTTGAACATGAGGCAAAGAAGATGGTTGGAACTAATAAATGATTATGACTGTTCAATAAATTATCACCCGGGAAAGGCGAATGTGGTCGCGGATGCTTTAAGTCGAAAAGAACGGTTGAATATGTTGACAATGACTAGGGAGTTGTTCGAAGACTTTGAGAAATTAGGGATAGAAGTACGGCAGCCGGAAACAGTGGATGATATGATTTTCACCATGACATTTCAGCCGGAATTACTTGAAAATATTCGGAAGTGTCAAGACGAAATAATGAGCCAAGGGATGAACGAACTGACAGGCGAAGAAATTTGTACACAGAAAGATGAACAAGGAATTCTGAGATTTAATGCGAGAATTTGGATTCCCGACGTGTTAAAGTTGAAGAACGAGATACTACAAGAGGCACACAATTCAAGACATTCGATTCATCCAGGAAGTACAAAGATGTATCAGGATTTAAAAAGAAACTTTTGGTGGCCAAACATGAAAAGAGAAATAGCAGACTGGGTAGCCAAATGTTACACGTGTCAAAGGATCAAAGCAGAACATCAAAGGCCTGGTGGATTATTGCAACCGTTAGATATTCCAGAATGGAAATGGGAGCACATTGCGATGGATTTTGTTGTAGGGCTTCTCAGGACCAAGTCAAATCACGACGCCATTTGGGTCATTGTTGATCGACTAACCAAGTCAGCATATTTTCTACCAATCAACGAGAGATATTCTTTGGACAAGATGGTACACATGTATCTAGACGAAATTGTGAGTAAACACGGAGTTCCTGTATCCATTGTGTCAGATAGGGATCCTCGATTCAATTCAAGATTTTGGAGGCAGTTTCAGGAATGCTTAGGAACACAATTGCGAATGAGTACAGCCTATCACCCACAGTCAGACGGACAAAGTGAAAGAACTATCCAGACGATCGAGGACATGCTTCGAGCTTGTGCATTGGACTTTAAAGGAAGTTGGGATGAAAATTTGAGATTAGTTGAGTTCTCTTATAATAACAGTTATCATGCCAGCATAGGGATGCCCCCGTTTGAAGCCCTGTATGGACGGAAGTGCAGATCCCCCATCTGTTGGGAGGAAGTTGGAGATCGCAAGCTCATTGGCCCAGAATTGATTCAGCAAACCGATGAAGTCGTGAGAATAATCCGGAAGAGAATGGAAGCTGCACAAGATAGATAGAAAAAGTATGCAGATCCTGATAGAAGAAAATTGGAATTCACTGAAGGAGAAAGCGTGCTGTTGAAGATATCGCCCTGGAAAGGAATAGTTAGATTTGGCAAGAAAGGAAAGCTCAGTCCCCGATACATAGGACCTTTTGAGGTTTTAAGACGAGTAGGAAAGGTCGCTTATGAACTAGCGTTGCCTCCAAGCATGCAAAGCGTACACAATGTTTTCCATGTGTCTTTACTTAAGAGATTTATTCCAGATTCTGGTTGTGTAATAGAATATGATCCAGTAGATGTTCAGCCTGATTTGTCTTTTGTAGAACATCCAGTTAAGATAGTTGACCGCAAAGAGAAGATTCTTAGGAATAAGACAGTTGTAACAGTTAAAGTGTTATGGAGGAACCCCAAGGTTGAAGAATTCACCTGGGAGTTAGAAAGTGAGATGAAAGAGAATTACCCTCAGTTGTTTTCTTAGACTGATTCTGAGGACAGAATCCTTTTAAGGAGGGTAGATTGTAATAAACTGATAATTTTAATAATATTTTAGTCCCGATTAGTTACGTTTAACGAGTGCGACGAATATATTATAAAATGTGATTATATTATTTATGTGTTCTAATGTGACAAGAGGTGATATATGATCTTTTTATATGTCTAGTTGACTGCCCGTTTGACTGCATTATGCTTAAGTGTTTTAATTAAGTGATTAATTAATTTTCCATGCTTAATTGAGTAACTGTTTGATTTTTATAAATTTATTGGTGTGTCCAATAATTATGAAATTTTATAGGTAGCTTCTATGTGATTTTAGAGACTTTCTAAAAATAGTGGTGTGATTTATTTCAGCATTAATATCTTTATATGATTTTCTCAAACTTGTTCTATCCTGAAAATATTTCTCTTCCAAATTCCATATCTAATTATTGGAATGTCCAAAAATCATGAAACCTTTTCCAAAATGTTCCTTATTTATTCTAGGACCTTTGAAAAATAAAAGTTTATTTTATTTGAGCCCAAAATTATTTTTATGATTTTTCTACTCTCATTTTCTATTTCTGTGCTAAAACTTCAAAGATTTTTATTTAATTATTTATTTACCCGAAAAATATTTGAAAAATATGGGGAAGCTTATAAATTCATGATCTGAATTTTAAAAATATAAAAACTATTTTGGTACCCTGTATCTCCCAAAATTCGAATTATTAATTGATTTTTTTTACAGAAAGCAGCATTGTGAAATTACTATTCTGCCCCTAGCTTTGTGACTTTATATTCACTTCCCCTGCACCCATTTCTTCTTGCTCCCGATTGCTGCTACTAGGTCCCTTGTTCTCCCTCTCGCACCTATGCTTTTCTTTCGATTTTCATAGCAAAAGTTAGTAAATCATCTTGTTTATTTGATTTCTTGCTAGTGTTTGAGTCGATTTCAAGTGGGTAGATCGTTTGTAGCATTGCATGTATATATATGTATTCGGGTGTGTATGTATATGTGATGTAAGTTGCATGCAAGTCTTGTTTTGATGATGGGTTAGTTTGTAATGCTTGTACCTAGCTGGAAATGGAATGATTTTGCAGTTTGAGTATGAATTGCCCGAGTTGGGCCATTTCTTTTAATCAACTGCCGTCGCCGGTGATGAGCTCCGGCGAGCCGGCGACCGGAATCATATTGGTTGTTTTTATTTTCGGCAATTCTAATTACTAGTGTATGTATTGATTAATGATTTATAGCATATTATAATTGCATGTTAATTTCTTGTTAGTAATTTAAAATTTTTGAATTATATAACTAATTATCATTCGATATTTGAGGTAATAGTAGTAATACATGATTGGTAATTCATCTTTTGATGTTAATTGATATGTTTAGTTAGTGAAATGAATTGCATGTGGATTTTGGGTAGTAATTCGAATGATTAGGTTCTCAAAAATTTATTTTCGAATCATCATTTTGATTATGATTATGCTTTTGGTCCATTTTTGATTAGTAATGGAATTGTAAGCTTGATGATCTTCGATTATTTCTAGCCAGTTGAGTTTCATGTCAATTGCTTGGTGATATGGTCGAATAAGGATTAGAATGGTTGTGTTCGAATATCGTATATATATAAAAAAATATTAATATTTATTATCTTCAAATTGTATGATTGAATGACATTAGAAGTGTAATTTTATGATCCTTGTAGGCATTAGTTGCTATGATATAGTTTTGGCATAAGTTGTGATTGACTGTATATGTATGGTCTAGTGTTTGTTTGTGTCGGTTGTATTCCGACGGATAGCTCGATATACAAAAGAGATGCTGCCAAAATTTTTCCAAAACTAACGATCTTTAAAAGGTTAACGGCACATCATCCTTGTATAGATAGCTTGGTTGAGAATAGTATAGTATTGTGTGATTAAGTAGTAATTGATGATGTGGCTTATTGTGATTGGTCTTTATTATTAAATCTTGTGTTATAATTATTTGAGAGGTTTAAGTAAAGAATTTGCTTACGTGTTTAAAACGAAAGTTATTATAAATAATTTTCCGAAATTACTGGTATAATTAGATTTCTAATCCGAGCTTTATATTAAATTATTAGTATTATTTGATAATAAAATTACGTGCATTGAGTGCTAATTGATTACATGCTTATGTGACTATGAGTATATTATTATTAAATTATTCGTCGAATAAGAGAGTGACTTATACGTATAATTTATGATTAGGAACGAATAAAAAGAGTGGACCAGGACCTGTTGGGTCCCGGAGATCGTAGAGGGGGGGGGGGGTGAATACGATTCCCAAATTAAATATGACTATTAATTATTTTTGGGACAACATAAAAATTACTTTGGTTCAAACCCGGGTACTGTTCATCATCTTCTTCAACCTCAAGAACACCATTAAAATAACCAAGATAATGAACGGTAAATCATCCAAAACACACAACACAACAAGATCCAAGAATATAACTTTATATTCATTGAAGTGGGGTAGATGCTACAACAAGTTCAAGAACAAAAGCTCAAGAACACAACAAAGAAATGATTTTTGGCTCCTCTAAAAATATTACAAATTCTAGATCTAGGAGACAAAAATCAAACGTATCTTCTAAACAAGATTTAGCAATGTTTACAATAGAAGAATAGATGAGTGGTGAAACAAAGAAATTCATGGCCCTATAATATTCAAGATATGGAGTATGGCCATGGGGGAGAGAGAAAATAATTTTCTCTCTCTCTCCCCATTTTTTCTCTGCCGAATACTACTGCCTGTGTTGTTATGAAGATGAGGACTTGGTTTCTTTTAGTATATTCAAAAAGATGTTGCTTTTTTACTTTTCCACCTTTTACTCTTGTTCACTCAAATCATATCTTCAAAGTCATGTGCAAGCATGCCTTTGGAAATATTTAATGTAAAAGTAATATTTAAATAAATATATATAATATAAATAAAGAATGTCTTTATTTATAAAATATATAAATAATTAAATAAATACTTTATTTAATTAAATTAAATATTTCCATTCCACTCTTCAATTTGTGTAGACTTCCTTATCCAAATACTTGACCCCGTATACGTGACTCCACCACGTCCAAATATTTGGCCTTCTTTCTGTGAAGCTTTAGTAAGATCCAATCAGGTTGTGCCGTCTGTCCCTTATTCATTAGGCTGACATTTCTCCAACACTGATTTACCACCTTTGTTGATCCTCCACATGACTCAAGAAAACCAACAACTTTAGAATGATTAAAATCATATTAACCGACGAGAGCTTGCCTCCAATGTCCTGACACTTGATGCAACGGTCTGGTTCATAAGTGACTAGTCTTGATAGGGGCTCTTGATTCTGAACATGATTCCACATTCTTCTTTGCAAACCTTACTTGTAGCTTCGATTATGATGCACTAAAATCTTCATAGACTAAGACAATCTTCTATAGTTTCCACATCCTTGAATAGATATCAATATCTTTTATTCTCCACTGAGGCATGAACATGTTAATGAACTTCTTCCAATGGGCTTCAAGTCTGTAGATGATCCTTTGATACTTTGTCTTAACTGAACTCTGTGATCCAAGATTTATGTGCACCTGCATATTATTACATGTCCTGTTCTATTGTTGAGTTATCGTCAACCATTACATAGAGATTACATTTAGCATTTCTATTACACATGAAAGTGTAGTGAGTTACTTCCCTTCACTCCTATCTCCCCTTTCAATCTCCCCCTATTTGGTTGATATGGAATAGCAATCAAATACTATTTCCATTTACAATCTCCCACCAAAGCAATTAAATGAAATTAACTACTAGAGGATAACTCAACTAACATACAAGAAACAATTAAAGTCCTGGACATGAAAATAATATACAAACGGTTCTGGAAAGATATAATCAGTTAAATCCAGATTTCCTGAGTTGCTGAAAATGAATGATGAATTTCTGAATTTCATTTTCCTTTAGCTTCCTCCACTTCAATGTTCTTCAAAGATGGGGTTCTTTCAATAAAGAAACAAATCATTAGTAAAGACTTCTGAACAATCATTCTTGTTCATCTTGCAATTCGAACTAGAACATACAGCTCTCTATGTTCCCCATAAGAGGTCAACTCATTCTCCCCTTAAGGTTGTTCTATCTTAGAATGAAAGTCACTTCCTCTTTTTCTTCAGGATGTTCTATTTCCAGGAAACATATTTTTCTTTCTTCCCTGCACTACTCCACTGACTTCATCTATCACTGAAACAAGAAATAGAACACACTTGGACACTTCTCAGATGCCCCTTGAAAATCTCCTTCACATTCTTCTTTACCCAGAAAACTTCTACTTAGCAAAAACTCCCCCTGAGTTGATACTCTTCAAAGAAATCTTCATTTTCATTCATTGATCGTGCTAGAAAGAATTCTTCTGCCGAACCTCTCCTAAGAATGTTCCAAGGACAGATCTTCAAACAAATAGAGCAAAATCCCTTAGATATCTTTTCAGAATAAGATATAGCATTGCAAACCAAGATGCTAAGATTCTCCATAACTTCTCCCCCTTAGTACGACAAGTAACTTCTTCCCAATTGACAGAAAGTAACTTCTCCACTTCAGACGAAAAATCAGTTAAATCTACAACACCTTTAGGGATTTGGCTCCAACCAATTACTAAGAAACTCCCCGTTAGTAATTTCTCCATTGCATCACTTGTTAGTGTAGGTGCCCTAGAGGCAATACAATTTTTCCTTTTAATAAACATTTATGTCATTTGATTATTCAATAAAAGTATTTATTATGACTTTAATTACTGCGATATATTTGTTAGCATAATAAATGTCCTTAGAATCATGATACTCGTTATATAGTTTAAGTACATGACTTGAACTTGAGATTATATAATATATCATATTCTTAAAGGTTCCCTAGTCGAGTATTATTATGATAGGACAATAATAATACATAAATAGACTAGTATGTTGTTTGACAGATAACCACATCTCATTGGTTATAAGTATGGGGATACTAAAGTCAATACATAGGTACATGTAGGGGTACATGGTACTGGACAGACCCACAGTGAGATTCTTCATGTTTAATTAAGTCATAAGAAAGACTCACAGTGATAATGGTGTAATGATCCTCTGACTTGAGATCATTATATTTCTATACGAGGATTGATATACTTTGACTACATTAAAAGTTACCTTTGACCGGGTGATGATAAAAGTGGACATCGGGTATATCATGAGTCGTATGAGAAATATGAATGATAGATAAAGGATTTAACCCTCCTATAATTAGGAGAGATATTATTGGCCTCTTGATTGAGTGAGACTATAAAATGCATGGCCGTGCTCAAATAATGATTTGTTTTTCATAGTCTACTCATGGATCAAGTAAACCCGGATTAAATGTTGAAGAGGATGACTAAATACATGCCTCGAGTTTAATCTATAATATATATGGTTAAAGGGATTATATTACACGGAAACATTAATCACGAAAGGTTTTATCGAATCACGATTTAATTATTGTTTAATTAGGTAGCAATGATGTATTACTAGATACCGCTCATTGTTTATAATTTTATTGGAGAATAAAATTATTGCTAATTAAATAATAGCCTATAGGGTCACACACATAGAGCACCTAGAGGAATAGTTAATTTAAATTATAGATTTAAATTAATTGATGATTAATTCGAATTTATTATATTAATTAAGTGAGACTTAATTAATTGAAATAAATTCGAATTTGAAGAATTATATTTCTGCCAATAATAATTAAGTGTGACTTAATTATTAATTAAATAATAGAAGCATGTTTTATTATTTAATCCTATGCCTACATGGGTTAGGTTTTTGCTAAAAAGGCCCATTAACCAATCATTATAAATAGATAATGATAGGTTAAATGGCTTGCACGTTTTTGTGTAAACCCTAGCAGAAGAGGCAGCATAGGAAGAGGCAGAGAGAATTCGAAACCTATCAAAGGAGGCTAGTACTTCCGTTCCGTGTTCAAGATCGTGAGACGTTCTTGAAGGTGCTCGTGTGGATACCATAGAGGTGCTTTCGAGAGGAAGACACAAATCGTGATAGCAAGGATCTCCGTTGAGTTCGTGGCATTCAAAATCTTAATAGGTATGATTCGATTATCACCATAATCCGTCAATTCTTATACATGATCCTGCGTTTGGGTTCCGAAATTTTCGTTATATTTACGTTTATCCGCTGCGTTTTATGCCTCGGAACCCAACAATGGTATCAGAGCTACGTGTATAAGGGACTGATTTGGTTACGTGTTAACTGTATTTGATGCAAATATGCCTGTTTTGGTGACTGCCATGCCACTGCCATGCTACTGCTTTGTTACTGCCATGCTTCTGCCATGCTATGTTCTTCATGTATATTCGAATTGTAATATGTGGTGATGATACTAGCATGTTAATGATTTGTCATGACTGATTTATATGCCATATTGCGATTTGTATATTATGCATGAGGGTCAGTTTGTATAGTGATATAAACTGGTGGACAGATTATGTTGGACATGATCTGTTAACTGGGATATGATAAGTATGTATATGATACATGCTTCTGAAACTGTATAAGATGCAGTGGGAAAAAGGGCCAACAGATATGATCTGTAGTTCAGAAATTGATGATTTCTGAATAGGACTGGTCTTCGAAAATAAAAAAAATTTCTGCTCCGGGGGCTGCCGCCCCCAGACCCCGCCTGGGGCTGCCGCCCCAGACCCCGCCCAGGGGCTGCCGCCCTCGGACCCCCGCCCAGGGGCTGCCGCCCCCGGACCCCCGCAATATTTTATTTTGTGTACTTGAGCATGGTGCTGGTTATGGCCCTTAGACCCCTAGATTAATGGTTTTTGGTTTTGGTTTTATAAATACGACTTGCATGTCGTTTTCTTCATTCTTGTAATTGTTTAACCTCGAATGTAACTCGAGTTTTCTTATGTAAGTACATTAGCTTAGGTTGTATTCAATTATTCCATGTAATGTACTTGAAGACTGAAAGATGATCCAAGAAGAGGAGCAGGCACTAGTGGATACAAGAAGAATGAAGACATGTAATTGTATTTATATTTACTACCATAGATTGACTTTGATCCTTTCATTAGCTCGAAAGGATCACATAGGAAAGGGGCCATAACCAAGCACGTTTACATACTGCACTTTACATATTGATGTATGAATGATGCATGCTTTAATTAGATTAATCATGTATGTATGTATGTATGTATTAGATACGACACCCATGCCATGCTTGTTTAAACAAGATAAAATCTGTAACGACTCAAGATAAAATCTGTAACGATTCAAGATTTTAAAATCAACAAACGATCATGAGATTCTTGTGTTTATGAAATATGGATTTTTAAAACACGGAATTGAATATGGATTTTGATATCTATAATTGGGATTTTCTGACAAAAACGGATATGCGTATTCGTAAGGCTGATGGGTTTTAAGTGTGACCACTGGTATCCTCCATCTACCTGGGAAATGAACAATTTAAGATGTCAATTTGAAATATTTAGTTCAAGGAAAAATTGAGGATCTCTTCATGATGTGATCATGATCGTCGTAAAATTTTCTAAACCCCTTAACAAAATATTAAGTTTTAATCAGATGCTTTCCAATGAATGAACACTCATCGAATCCTAGATCGATTAGGGGAAAGACTGTCAGTGGCAGGGGACTCCTGTCTATCGTGGTGAGATGCGACGAATATAAACGGTTATATTCGGCCGTTGTATCATTGGGTCAAACTTAACTGAGTTGTCATAATAAGGTGAAAGTAAACGGTTATATTCAACCATTATGAACTTAGAAGCATAGAGTTTGGTTAAAAATCTATTAGATAGATAAGATCAATCGTTGCTCACCAAACTATCCAAGAATTATATATGATATAATTGACAAATGTTGTCTACCTAAATAATCATTCTTAAGGACTTCCAGTGGTTGACTTGAGACATGACGAAATATGGATCTTGGCTCACTAGAAAGGATTATGGGATATACTTTCCAAATTAATAGTAAGGGCTATTGATTTGATAAAAATAGTGGGAGATATATTATGAATGTATCATAATCATTTGAACATAATAAATAACTCAGACAATCTAATGTTTAATTTTGTGCTTTTATCATTGTAGATACCAAGTAATGACAAACAACACAAACACACTATCCGTACGATCTGTCCTTGAGAAGGATAAGCTGACAGGAGGAAACAACTTCCTAGACTGGCAGAGGAATTTGAGGATTGTCCTCAGGCAGGAGCGCAAGCTTCATGTCATTGATATTCCTCCGGCAGGTCCCCTTCCTGAGGGCGTTACTGTTGAGGAACGAGCGGCCCACACAAAGGATGAGAATGATGCAACTGATGTTGCGTGTCTTATGTTAGCAACTATGAGTGCTGAGCTTCAAAGACAGCATGTGCATATGGATGCATATACTATCAATGAGCACTTGCAAAGCATGTTTGCAAGCCAAACTCGTCAAGAAAGGTTCAACACGAGCAAGTCACTCTTTAACTGCAAACAAGGGGCAAATGAACCAGTTGGCCCACATGTTCTGAAGATGATTGGTTACATTGAGTATCTTGATACTTTGGGTTTCCCGATTGGTCCGGAAACTGGTATTGACCTAATCTTGAATTCTTTGAACAACAAATTCACTCAGTTTGTTATGAACTACAATATGAATGAGTTTGACAAAACACCTACTGAATTGTTGGCTATGTTGAGAACATATGAGACCAACATGAAGACGGCTGAACCTGCTCCCATACTGATGGTGGGCAATAAAGGTAAGGCCAAAGGGAAAGGCAAGTGGAAGGGTAAGAAGAAGACAGGTTCTGATTCTACACCCAAGCCAAAGTCAGGTCCTAAACAGGCTTTAAAGCCTAAAGGTGGGGTCGCTAAGGGTGAATGTCACTACTGTAAGAAAACTGGTCACTGGAAGAGAAACTGTTCAGTTTACTTGGAGGATCTGAAGAAGAAGAGGGCTGAGCAAGCTTCTAATTCAGGTATATATGTTATAGAAGTCAATCTGTCTATTTCTACATCTTGGGTATTGGATACCGGATGTGCTTCTCACATTTGTATAAATGTGCAGGAAATGCAGAGAAGTAGGACATTGGCTAAAGGAGAAATGGACCTACGAGTTGGCAACGGAGCAAGAGTTGCTGCTTTAGCTGTAGGAACCTATTATTTATCTTTGCCCTCTGGGCTAGTTTTAGAACTGGAGAATTGTTATTACGTGCCTGCAATTCGCAGAAATATTATTTCTGTTTCTTGTTTGGACAAGAAAGGTTTTTCGTTTACAATAAAGGACAACAGTTGCTCTTTTGCTTTGAATGATTTAACCTATGGTGTTGCGCGTTTGTTTAATGGTTTATATGTTCTTGACTTAGATAATCCTGTCTGTAATATAGAAAACAAACGACTTAAAGTTAATGACTCAAATCAAACATACCTCTGGCATTGTCGTCTAGGCCATATAAATGAGAAACGCATATCCAAATTACATAAGGATGGATATTTGGATAAGTTTGATTTTGAATCATACCAAGAATGCGAATCTTGTTTGCTTGGTAAAATGACTAAAGCCCCTTTCACTGGTAAGGGTCAAAGGGCCACTGAACGTTTGGAGCTAATACATAGTGATGTATGTGGCCCAATGCGTGTGATGGCTAGAGGAGGCTACTACTACTTCATAACATTTACTGATGATTTCAGTAGATATGGATATGTATATCTTATGAAGAATAAATCCGATTCTTTTGAAAAGTTCAAAGAATACAAGGCTGAAGTAGAGAAGCAAATTGGCGGAGGTGCAAGTATTAAAATCTTACGATCTGATCGTGGAGGAGAATACTTGAGCACTGAATTTAAAGATTATTTAAAGGAGTGTGGTATTGTATCACAACTCACTCCGCCAGGTACACCTCAATGGAATGGAGTTTCAGAGAGGAGAAATCGCACCTTGTTGGACATGGTGCGATCGATGATGAGTCATGCAGATCTTTCAATTAGTTTCTGGGGTTATGCTCTAGAAACAGCGGCTTTCACACTTAACCGTGTTCCTACTAAGAAGGTTCAAAAGACTCCATATGAGATATGGGAGAAGAAACGGTCAGGCATGAGCTTTATGAAAGTTTGGGGATGCAAGGCGTTTGTGAAGCGTCAAGTATCTGACAAGCTTGGACCTAAATCTGAAGAGTGCAATTTTGTGGGATACCCTAAAGAAACAAAGACGTATTATTTCTATAGTCCTTCTGAGCAAAAAGTGTTTATTGCTCGAGATGCTGTCTTCATGGAAAGGGATTTTGTTTCCAAAAGAAACAGTGGGAGAACTATAGACCTCGATGAAGATCGAGAACCACAAAATAGCATTGAACCTGAAGTGGAACAAGAGCAGGATAATAATAACGCTCAACAAACACAGGTTGTTCGTAGAACTGGTAGAATTCGCCATGAGCCAGAGAGATATGGATTTCTTTTGACTCAATGTGGTGATTTGATGCTCATAGATGAAGATGAGCCTCTCACATACCAAGATGCTATGAGCAGTCCAGAATCTAAGAGATGGCTAGAAGCCATGAAATCCGAGATGGAATCCATATATGAAAACCAAGTATGGACTTTGGTTGATCCACCTGAAGGGGTAAAACCCATAGGGTGCAAATGGGTTTTCAAGAAGAAAACTGACATGGATGGAAATGTTCAGACCTATAAAGCAAGGCTAGTTGCAAAAGGTTTCAAGCAAATTCATGGTATTGACTATGATGAAACCTTCTCACCAGTGGCTATGGTCAAATCCATAAGGATTTTGCTTGCTATTGCAGCATTCCATGATTATGAAATCTGGCAAATGGATGTCAAAACAGCCTTCCTTAATGGAAGCCTTGAAGAAGATTTGGATGTGTACATGACACAACCTGAAGGTTTTGTCAGTCCAGGGAATGTTAGCAAGATATGTAAATTACGTCGATCCATTTATGGATTAAAGCAAGCCTCTAGGAGATGGAACATCCGTTTTGATGAAACTATCAAAGAGTATGGATTTGTTCAAAACGAGGATGAACCTTGTGTTTACAAGAAGGTTAGTGGGAGCCATGTGGCATTCATAGTACTATATGTTGATGACATACTACTAATGGGGAATGACATACCTTCTCTCAAGGCTGTTAAGATTTGGTTAGGGAGTAATTTCTCTATGAAAGACTTAGGAGATGCATCCTACATTCTAGGAATGAGGATCTATAGGGATAGATCTAGAAGGATGATCGGTCTAAGTCAGAGTACATACATCGATAAGGTTTTGCACCGTTTTGGTATGCAAAATGCAAAAAGGGGATATGTCCCCGTATCTCAAGGGATAACGATCTCTAAAGATCAGTGTCTGAAATCGTTGGATGACAAGGACCGCATGAGTAAGGTTCCATATGCCTCAGCAATTGGATCCATCATGTATGCGATGGTATGTACTCGCCCAGATGTTTCGTATGCTTTAAGCATGACGAGCAGATACCAATCTAATCCAGGTGAAGGTCACTGGACGGCTGTCAAGAATATTCTAAAGTACTTGAAAAGGACTAAAGATTCATTCTTGGTGTATGGAGGAGAGGAGAAACTAGTAGTAAAAGGTTACACCGATGCAAGTTTCCAAACAGACAGGGATGATACTGTATCACAGTCTGGTTTTGTGTTTTGTCTAAACGGAGGTGCTGTAAGTTGGAAGAGTTCAAAACAAGAAACAGTAGCTGATTCTACAATGGAGGCTGAGTACATTACAGCTTGTGAAGCGGCTAAGGAAGCAGTTTGGATTCGAAAATTCATTACTGAATTGGGAGTGGTTCCATCAATCGCAGATCCCATTGATCTATACTGCGATAATAATGGAGCCATTGCACAAGCTAAAGAACCTAGAGCTCACTCCCGAACCAAACATATACTCAGGAGATATCACCTCATTCGAGAGATTAATGAGAGGGGTGACATACACATATGTAAAGTGCACACAAATGATAACATTGCAGACCCACTGACCAAAGGCTTGTCGCAGCAGAAGCATGACGGTCACACTAGTTCCATGGGTATTAGATACATGGGTGATTGGCTCTAGTGCAAGTGGGAGATTGTTAGTGTAGGTGCCCTAGAGGCAATACAATTTTTCCTTTTAATAAACATTTATGTCATTTGATTATTCAATAAAAGTATTTATTATGACTTTAATTACTGCGATATATTTGTTAGCATAATAAATGTCCTTAGAATCATGATACTCGTTATATAGTTTAAGTACATGACTTGAACTTGAGATTATATAATATATCATATTCTTAAAGGTTCCCTAGTCGAGTATTATTATGATAGGACAATAATAATACATAAATAGACTAGTATGTTGTTTGACAGATAACCACATCTCATTGGTTATAAGTATGGGGATACTAAAGTCAATACATAGGTACATGTAGGGGTACATGGTACTGGACAGACCCACAGTGAGATTCTTCATGTTTAATTAAGTCATAAGAAAGACTCACAGTGATAATGGTGTAATGATCCTCTGACTTGAGATCATTATATTTCTATACGAGGATTGATATACTTTGACTACATTAAAAGTTACCTTTGACCGGGTGATGATAAAAGTGGACATCGGGTATATCATGAGTCGTATGAGAAATATGAATGATAGATAAAGGATTTAACCCTCCTATAATTAGGAGAGATATTATTGGCCTCTTGATTGAGTGAGACTATAAAATGCATGGCCGTGCTCAAATAATGATTTGTTTTTCATAGTCTACTCATGGATCAAGTAAACCCGGATTAAATGTTGAAGAGGATGACTAAATACATGCCTCGAGTTTAATCTATAATATATATGGTTAAAGGGATTATATTACACGGAAACATTAATCACGAAAGGTTTTATCGAATCACGATTTAATTATTGTTTAATTAGGTAGCAATGATGTATTACTAGATACCGCTCATTGTTTATAATTTTATTGGAGAATAAAATTATTGCTAATTAAATAATAGCCTATAGGGTCACACACATAGAGCACCTAGAGGAATAGTTAATTTAAATTATAGATTTAAATTAATTGATGATTAATTCGAATTTATTATATTAATTAAGTGAGACTTAATTAATTGAAATAAATTCGAATTTGAAGAATTATATTTCTGCCAATAATAATTAAGTGTGACTTAATTATTAATTAAATAATAGAAGCATGTTTTATTATTTAATCCTATGCCTACATGGGTTAGGTTTTTGCTAAAAAGGCCCATTAACCAATCATTATAAATAGATAATGATAGGTTAAATGGCTTGCACGTTTTTGTGTAAACCCTAGCAGAAGAGGCAGCATAGGAAGAGGCAGAGAGAATTCGAAACCTATCAAAGGAGGCTAGTACTTCCGTTCCGTGTTCAAGATCGTGAGACGTTCTTGAAGGTGCTCGTGTGGATACCATAGAGGTGCTTTCGAGAGGAAGACACAAATCGTGATAGCAAGGATCTCCGTTGAGTTCGTGGCATTCAAAATCTTAATAGGTATGATTCGATTATCACCATAATCCGTCAATTCTTATACATGATCCTGCGTTTGGGTTCCGAAATTTTCGTTATATTTACGTTTATCCGCTGCGTTTTATGCCTCGGAACCCAACATCACTAAGGTTTCAATTTTATCTAATTCTCCCCCTTAGTTCATGCAAGCTCCAATCCACCCTTGTGTCTTTAGATATCCTCTAAGTAACCTCCACAAGATAGGATTGACAGATCTCATTTCTTGTATCACCAAGAGATCTCGTTTCTTGTATCACCAAATTCTCCCCCTTAGTTGAGAATATCCTTTAAAACAATAAAAGTATCATCTACATCCAATCGAATAAGAAACTCTCCTCTAATTGAACATAAAATCCCCCTTAGGTCTAAAAATTAATGTCTCCCCCTTTGAGATTGAGAACAACATGAATTAATAGACCCAAAGGTAATAGTTTGGACATTCCCACTAAGCTTCAGCTAGACTCTTCTTCAGCTTGTCTTCCAGAAAAGAATCTCTTCAACATTTCAGAGCTGGAAAATTCAGTAACAGGATTCAAGCATAGTAACAAGGTTAGTGTTTGGTCTATGGTTTCCTCACTTCTACTACGTTCTGTTGGTGTTTACACTTTCAAGCGTAAGTGTTCCACTCATTTCTCTCCCTATTTCTCTCACTCAAGTGTATCACTCCCTCACTTCACTCAAGTGTTTCTCTCCCTTACTTGCACTCATTCCATTTATAGCAATTTGTACCTGCAAGTAAATCCATGCTAGTCTCACCAAGATATTATGGATCGTTGACTGTAGCATGTTATCGATCACTAAAGATCTAGGTTCTGAGATGGAATCTCAGACAGGGTTTCAGTTAGGTCGTCACCCAACTCACCATGAGCAAATCCATGCACACGTGGCTCGTCGTCGGGGAATAACCCTTCTGAAATTGGAATCTCCTCCATTCCAGGAGTGACTGAAATCCCAACACCCTGATCCTCAAAAGACTCATCAAATTGGTAAACCAACTGAATCATAGTCTACGAGTTGTTGCTCAACTACTTTCAGCATCAACAATCTCCCCATATGCAAATCCATGCACTGGATCGTTGAATGTGGTATGCGTACTAGCAGCTATTTAAGCATCAACCGACTCCCCATATGCAAGTCCATGCACTGGATCGTTGACAGTGATATGCCTTTAAGTTTTGAGCGATCCATGTATTCCAGAATTTGAATTCCTGGGAGAGTAGACGTGTACAAACGTCTCTCTCAATCACCTGTAAAGATGAATTAACTCACTATTTTCAGTCATGGAAAACTGTTAGTGATTGCCTATCAACATCAATAGATTGCTCTGCGGATGTGAAATCCCGTTAGGGAACTAGGACTGTTCCTCCTAGGAAGGTTGACAAGGATTCTAATATATGGCAAGAAATCCAAGTTTCCCTCTAATGCCTGTGAAGGCGGCTCAACAACTTCATTCACCATGAATGGTAAACACAGAAGTTTAGGGGTTTTACCTATACCTCACAATGTGCACTTCTTGCAATGTGTCTTCACAATTGTTAGTCCCAAGAGAGGCTAGAGAACTGTTAGGTCCTATAACATCCCTTAGAAGCAAAAACTTTAGGATTACCATCAGCGTGAATGCTTTTGGTGTGCTTGACTCATTACAAGGTGCTCTGGCTGATGAGCAAATTTTCAATGAAATCACCCTGTTGAGAGAGTTCATTCAGAAACGGTTGAATTGCCTTTTAAGCTCTGCATCCTTTTGAGAGAATACAGATGAGCTACAGATACCTCAATTTGTATACTTCTTTTCTTCTCTGGAGGTAGAGCTGTGGGTACACTTCCGACTTCATCCTTATTTGCTGCATCAAGTGCAGTTTCTCCTTTAACAACCGCTAATCTATATAAGTTCCTTATATCACCAAGGGTTGAAAGTTTGAATTAGAATGATAGTGTTTGGTACTAAGGCCTTGGTTAGAAATTGATGGATTATTCAACTTCTTGACCTTCCCCTATAGCCACTTAGGCCAAGCCATTACGGCTAAATAGATAGAGTTGATCAGAGCTATATAAAATCTGGTAGAGTATGATTAAACTTATTCTCTATTCCTTCTCATAAATATAGCATCGGAGCAATGTGTCATCAAGAAACAATGCACCAGAGCTAAAATGTGAGAATTAATAAAGAATAGGTAAAAGAATATTAAGCCAAATTTCATAAACTCACAATTTTGAAAAAAAATTTAACAGATTAACAAAAGTGTTCTTTTGAATTTCTCTTAGACAAATATCCAATTGAAAATCAACTCTTTTAACAAAAACATTTTGATTAATAACTCAACTCTATTTCATCTTGCTCACTGTATGTTTTCATAAATTATTTTGCAATTCATTCTTATCGGATATTATCTCCGACTTAAAACATAAATTATTTTTTAAAAAAAATCGAATGAATGCTTTAGTCATACAGTCCAAGGCACTAATCCCAAAGCAAACAACCATTGTTTTAATACTACAGGTCAATGTGAAACAGACATTAACAAGAGTTTTGAAAAACGTTTTACCAATAGTTGATACCTCAAGATCAAAACAATTTACTCAAATAAAATAGCCTGATACCATGCAACCTAAGTTACAAGTTATCAAGTAACTTTATTTAAACAAATCGTGGAGAGAAAACAGTTTTCATTACAAAAAAAATTTAGAGAGAGAGAGGATATATGATTTTGATATAGAAAGATAATCCTCAAGAAATTTTCTCTTTCAAAGAAAACTTTTAGTGGCTTTTCATTCTCTGGCAAATGAATGCATGTTTAGATAAAACATTTTTCACAAGAAATAGACAAGAAATTTCTTTATGCATTCAAGTTCTAAAGAATGAAAAACATATGTTAATACTAATGAATTATCAAAGATATGAGTGACAATACATTCAAAAGTACTAACATCATTCAATCATTTTGTAATAAAATGCATCTTACTACAAAATAATCAAGCACATAAGATACTTACATTAGGCTAAACAATTACCATTTGTCACTTGAGACAAACACATTTTGCAATATAGATCATGGTAATTCTAAAGCATAAAACATAAGCATCCGCTAAACACTGAACATACATTGACCGAATGACAGCATTTAACTTCTTACACTACATCTCAACAATTATCACATAAGCATATTGAAAATACTCATGACAATCAGAATGTATGTAAGCTCGAGGTACTAGTTGCATCAGAGATCAAATACCTTTAAATATTAATACTAAAATTTATGATCTTTGACAACCCCTCGCGATGTAGTAAATTACTTTCAATATCAGTGTTTTTGAAATAATCTTTTTGTCACTTAGTGCAGAAATTCTAAGTGACATCACTAATATCAAAAGAATGACAAATAATATTAATGGATTTTGCAAAAGACATGAATTACATCACTTAAGCTACATATTAAGTGGTTCCATTAATATTAGCATTAACCAATTAGAAGTAAATAAAATTACAACTAATTAATGTATACAAATACTTATGCTGAAACATTTGATACATATAGCATGAATAACATATGACAGCACAAAGTACGAGATCCTGGATATAAATTGACTATACAAAGAGATGCTACAATGTTAGGTCCCTAGGTCCCGGGTGATCATAGGTAATCTCATAATGATAATATTGAGTCCCGGGTGGTCACACGCCAAACATTAATCAGTTCCTAGAGATCGTAGACATCTAAATAGCATGAACACTCTCTATAAACATTATGTTTAAATAAATCAATATTAGACTAGAGTGACATACCTTAGTCAATAGAGCTTTTACTGGTGTATGATCGTTGAATGAACAATTACTCCTCTTTGCCCTAGAGATCGAACGTTTACTCCTTTCGAGATTGAACATTTATTCCTTTTGGACAGGAATAACTTTTCAGCTACCAGTTAACATTGTTCCTCGAAACAATACCACGCTCATCCAGACGGAAACTGCATTACCTTCAACACCCAAATATTTCCTTGTAGATATTGGTCTTGGCAGCAGCTTCACTAAACTCAGCACTCTAGAAACCAGTAGTCCTGACACTAGCAGAGTAGAACCTTCAAATAAAACTCTGAACTACCCTTCAGCTTCTGTATCAATACCAAGTCTTCATATGGATTGATTCCTTGTGCTAAGTGTATCTGCCTCTGGTTGAATTGAGTTAGCTCCTTGATTCGAACCCTACTCAATCTTGATTAGTTAGTGCATCTTCAATCTTCATTGAATTCACTCAGAAAAACCAATGAAATACTCGTATACATGCACGGCACTACCAATCACTACTCTACTACCCAGATTCATCAAGAACTGACTCTAGGAAATGTTGTTACACAAAACCCTTTGTCATGACAGATGTGTCCTTAATGTTTCCTTAGATATTCAGTGGGTAGAGTAGTGTTCTTCAAATATGATTGAGATCATCTTGCATTATTTTTAAATTGACAATTTCCTTTCTAATATGCAATCACTCAATCTGGATCACTCAGTGCTCCTAAGAATCTCAACTCTTACTCAATGAGCACTGCTAGCCTTTGAGCATCAAACACGACTAGTTGATCCAACTTACTGATGCTCCCCCTGTGATGCTGCTTGCAGCTTTTCTTCATCTGGTGTCATCTGATCTTGAGCCCTAAACAGGATGTCAACCTTTAGAAATTCAGAGCTAAAATCAAACGAATGCTAGGGAGCTTGATGATGATGTTCACTGCATCTAGATCATCTTAAATCAATCACAGACTCTGTGTAAGCTCTTAACTCCAAATAAGATAGCCCTTCATCACACCATGTGACTTCAGGCATGATTAATCTTACTTGATGTCTTCTCTTTATATTTGTTGATTAGACTTGCTGTGTCAACTGATTCAGCCGTAGTGAATAGGAAACCTTAAGTCTATCCATTATCCTTGTAATTTCACTCAAGGTCTGGATTTCTCTATCAACTCCTCCATTTGGTCATGAAGTCCGGAGACTGAACTTTACTCTAGAATACTCCTTTCAGTGCAGACATAACATAGAACTTCGTTCGTCAACAAATTCCATTACCTGCCCTCAAAGTGTTCTTACAGCAATCTGCCTAATCCTTTGAATGTGATTAATCACTGAGATGCTTCATCTATCGAATGCATGAACAACCACCAAAACTAAACAGGGTAGCCTTTGACTTGACTTCCCTTCAACTGACATACTTCACTAATGTCCTTCTTAAAAGAATTTCATTAGAAGTAGTCCTTTCTCACCAACTTCATCTTTACCGTCGAATCCGTTATCTTGATAAACCAAGTATTAGATGATAAACCAAGTGTGAGAGCATCACTTGTTGTTGTAGCTAACTCCATTCTGATAAACTTCAACGAATAGTTGACTTCATCATAAGCATTACATTTTGTGTCAGCAATAACCTCACTTCCAGTAGAGTGAGCTTCTATTTCTCTTGACCCCGATCAATACTGTTCATCCTCGAACTTATATTAGGAAACCCTTCGCAAAGAATTCCCTAGGTCTTCCTTAATATTGTGCTTCAGATCATTCAAGAAAAATAGGTAACCTTGCTTAACCATTTGAATACCAAAGCAAAAGTAGTTACATGCCTCGAACATGAAAATGTCAGAGATATATAACTTGTACATGTTGAAAGATACTCTGCATTCACAAATGATTAAGACACGTGGTCCTCAATTTGATTGAGTCCAAGGGTTAGAGATATTTTTAAACATAGTTAACAACAAAGCATTCAAGTTCAACATGCTCATTCTTATCTGACTGATCACTCCTCATCTATGTCAGCCTCAACAAGTAGTCTTGGCTATGAGCTCAGTGATCCCAACCTAACTTAAGGTGGACTAGCAGTCTATAAGAATCATGTCGTACATATATGTAGTCATAGAAGAATCAATCACTCAGATTCCTAATTCTTCTAAATCACCTTTGTTGTTCACTTTAACATTATATTATCTCTAATTACCTGAGTCAATTTAAATTTAAAAATTTAATTCATGGTTTATTGTACTGACCCCTAGGCAATTCCCAAATTAGAAACAAACTCATCTTAACAAGCACATGATCAGATATAACATTTAATACAACCATGCGAGTATAAACAGATTATAGACAATGTAAACATCAAGGCACTTAGCATGCAGCAAATACTCTTTCCGGTAAATATACCCCTACAAATACCTAAGACTCTATATGCTAACATGATCAATTATCGTAAAGCAAGCATTAAATCACACAAGATCTAATCATGAAGTCAAATACTGAAAAACAAGCAACACTAACAAACTAGCATAAGTTATCTAATTTATATAGAAATCAAGGTGAGACATGCATTACATCAAACTTATAATATAATGCAGTTCAGCACTTAATACTCTATAATTAAATCAAACAAGTATAAACTAGTTAGAAAGTATACATGAGCGATGCTTAACATTCCATCTCGAGTGATAATCAATTGATCCAAATCAATTTCCATTCTATTGACACTCATGGAAGTATCCTTGCATTTGACCTCAATAACAAATGATGTTCCTGCTTCAACCCAAACTGATACCTGATTGTTCTGCTTAAAGACCCCGACATAGAATGTCTCATGTTCTGCTTGAAAAGATCACTCTTCTTTGTATGTGTAGCAATAACCCCTTGATTATCATATGTCAGTGATAATCAAACCTTGTGTATTTCTGCCACTGATGTCCTTTAACCAAATCTTCAATTGTTGTTTTGGTTCTTTGACCGTTAAACTGAATTCCTTTTCAAAATCCCAAATTCTTCAGATATTGATTCGAAAACCACTGATCGAAGACTCTTCCCTAAAAGAACTAATCCCCTTTCAATAACCAAATGATCCACTGAGTAGACCGATGTAGAAATACATCTCCAATGGTAAGATCAGGTCTCAACTCCATTAGAATGTTCTTCAGTCAGTTCGTTTGTCCTCAACGAACGAAGAATCAACTCCTGTTGTTTCGTTTAATAAAACATTTTGTTCAATCAGAAGTATTTAATTTTTTTAGGAATTTAAATAATCAAAATAAATTGAAAATGCATTTTTGATAAATAATAATAAATTTCTCAATTTCAAATTATAAATAAAATAAAATTCGAAAAGAAAGTTTTGATATAGAGATAACAAAATTTTCAAGGTATATTAAATAATCCTGAAAAAGAAATTATTTCAAATCAAAATTAATTTCCAAAGAATTTTATAGAATTTATAATCCAAAACAGTTTCAATTATAATTAAAATAAAACAGATTGAAAATATAAGTTTGATATAAAAATAATAAATTTCCAAGTCATCTTAGATATTCTTGAAAATAAATTATTTCAACCAAAATGATTTTCCAAAAAGTTTTATGAGATTTATAATTAAAACTTCCAGGCTTAAATTATAATTAAAATAAAACAACTCGAAAATACAATTTTGAAATAGAAATACTAAATTTTCAAAATATTTAAAATGTTCATGAAAATAAATTATTTCAATCCAAAAACATTTTCCAAAGAGTTTTATAAAATTTGTAATTAAAGTTTTATGAAAAATAAATTATTAAACCTCAAAAATAATTCTCAAAATAATTTTAAGAATATTAAACTCAAAAGAAATTAAATTGGATTTTAAAATTAATTTTAGTTTTCAAATTAATAAAATTCTTAACTAAGAATATTAAGTAGAACTTCTGACTTAGAAAATATTTCTAACTCCAGAATGTTCTACTTAGGTTCTATCTAGAACATTAAGTAGAATATTCTACATAGAAATGTTCTACTTAGGTTCTATCTAGAACATTAAGTAGAACTTCTGACTTAGAAAATATTTCTAACTCCAGAATGTTCTACTTAGGTTCTATCTAGAACATTAAGTAGAATATTCTACATAGAAATGTTCTACTTAGGTTCTATCTAGAACATTAAGTAGAACTTCTGACTTAGAAAATATTTCTAACTCCAGAATGTTCTACTTAGGTTCTATCTAGAACATTAAGTAGAATATTCTACATAGAAATGTTCTACTTAGGTTCTATCTAGAACATTAAGTAGAACTTCTGACTTAGAAAATATTTCTAACTCCAGAATGTTCTACTTAGGTTCTATCTAGAACATTAAGTAGAACTTCTGACTTAGAAAATATTTCTAACTCCAGAATTTCTACTTAGGTTCTATCTAGAACATTAAGTAGAATTTCTACATAGAAATGTTCTACTTAGGCTCTATCTAGAACATTAAGTAGAACTTCTGACTTAGAAAATATTTCTAACTCCAGAATTTCTACTTAGGTTCTATCTAGAACATTAAGTAGAATTTCTACATAGAAATGTTCTACTTAGGCTCTATCTAGAACATTAAGTAGAACTTCTGACTAAGAAAATATTTCTAACTCCAGAATTTCTACTTAGGTTCTATCTAGAACATTAAGTAGAATTTCTACATAGAAATGTTCTACTTAGGCTCTATCTAGAACATTAAGTAGAACTTCTGACTTAGAAAATATTTCTAACTCCAGAATTTCTACTTAGGTTCTATCTAGAACATTAAGTAGAATTTCTACATAGAAATGTTCTACTTGGCCATCTAGAACATTTTGTACTTAGAAAAAATTCCGGGCTTCAAAAAAAAAAAAATTCTGGATGTCCAGTGAACCAATTGTACCCTCTTTAATCTCAAAAATAAAAATAGATCCAATCGATTTGTATGTCAAATGAGTAGCTTTGATACCAATTGTTGGGTCCCGGAGATCGTAGAGGGGGGGGGGGGGAATACGATTCCCAAATTAAATATGACTATTAATTATTTTTGGGACAACATAAAAATTACTTTGGTTCAAACCCGGGTACTGTTCATCATCTTCTTCAACCTCAAGAACACCATTAAAATAACCAAGATAATGAACGGTAAATCATCCAAAACACACAACACAACAAGATCCAAGAATATAACTTTATATTCATTGAAGTGGGGTAGATGCTACAACAAGTTCAAGAACAAAAGCTCAAGAACACAACAAAGAAATGATTTTTGGCTCCTCTAAAAATATTACAAATTCTAGATCTAGGAGACAAAAATCAAACCTATCTTCTAAACAAGATTTAGCAATGTTTACAATAGAAGAATAGATGAGTGGTGAAACAAAGAAATTCATGGCCCCATAATATTCAAGATATGGAGTATGGCCATGGGGGAGAGAGAAAATAATTTTCTCTCTCTCTCCCCATTTTTTTTCTGCCGAATACTACTGCCTGTGTTGTTATGAAGATGAGGACTTGGTTTCTTTTAGTATATTCAAAAAGATGTTGCTTTTTTACTTTTCCACCTTTTACTCTTGTTCACTCAAATCATATCTTCAAAGTCATGTGCAAGCATGCCTTTGGAAATATTTAATGTAAAAGTAATATTTAAATAAATATATATAATATAAATAAAGAATGTCTTTATTTATAAAATATATAAATAATTAAATAAATACTTTATTTAATTAAATTAAATATTTCCATTCCACTCTTCAATTTGTGTAGACTTCCTTATCCAAATACTTGGCCCCGTATACGTGACTCCACCACGTCCAAATATTTGGCCTTCTTTCTGTGAAGCTTTAGTAAGATCCAATCAGGTTGTGCCGTATGTCCCTTATTCATTAGGCTGACATTTCTCCAACACTGATTTACCACCTTTGTTGATCCTCCACATGACTCAAGAAAACCAACAACTTTAGAATGATTAAAATCATATTAACCGACGAGAGCTTGCCTCCAATGTCCTGACACTTGATGCAACGGTCTGGTTCATAAGTGACTAGTCTTGATAGGGGCTCTTGATTCTGAACATGATTCCACATTCTTCTTTGCAAACCTTACTTGTAGCTTCGATTATGATGCACTAAAATCTTCATAGACTAAGACAATCTTCTATAGTTTCCACATCCTTGAATAGATATCAATATCTTTTATTCTCCACTGAGGCATGAACATGTTAATGAACTTCTTCCAATGGGCTTCAAGTCTGTAGATGATCCTTTGATACTTTGTCTTAACTGAACTCTGTGATCCAAGATTTATGTGCACCTGCATATTATTACATGTCCTGTTCTATTGTTGAGTTATCGTCAACCATTACATAGAGATTACATTTAGCATTTCTATTACACATGAAAGTGTAGTGAGTTACTTCCCTTCACTCCTATCTCCCCTTTCAGGACCCGGTTGTTAGGACGCACAAAGATTATTTCGAGAGTTAGTCAGACAGCCCTTCAGATTAAGGCAAGTGTTCCTTTTCCTTCTTGATATCCTGTTATCATTCCAGTTCTATATTATATCCAATTCTATATAATACCTATGCTGAACCCTGATTTTGAACACAGTTTTATACCATGATTTTACGAACAATAATTATGATGAAATTGTTTTACAAGTATTCTGAAAGATCTTTTCATATCCTTATTCAGTTCAAGTTTATTTACTGTATCAATTATATCGTAAAGATTGAGATTTTGCTGAAACTGAATATTATATTACGATTTGAAAGTTATGGGATTATTAAAAATGTTTTAGACCGAGACGCCGGTCTGTGAAGTAATATAGCTCAATGCTAACGGCCAAAGCGTGCCAAGGATATCCGCAATTGTTTGAAAGGTGGAGTCACTCTACGTGGTGGCCCGGAGTTAATGCGTTGGCTGATCACCTAGCTTAACTCGTAGCGTCAAATTAAATCCCAATTATACGAATACTATTGTTCCGAAACAGTTCTGAAAGTTTTTGATTTCAAAAGCAAGTGGAAAAATAAGATTTACCAGTATTACAATAGTACTTTCTATTTTTAGTAACCTTTTGGAAAGGCACTTACAGTTTCAAAATGTACGTTCCCTGAATTTACTTTAAAAAGGAAACTGTTTTAAAATACCGTTAGCTTTTATGAACCAGAAACAGTACTATCTTCCTTATTATCATTTTGAACCTTCCCAGATAGCATATTTCGATTATTGTTTACACTTGCTGAGCAATTTAGCTCACTCCTTGCTTCCTAACCCTTTCAGCAGCTGTAGAAGATGGTACGTACTTACAGAACCACCCGTAAGGTTACAGGAGGTACAGGTAGAGCATATAGAGACCGTATGCAGGTGTGTTGAGATCCAGTTGGATCAGTAAGTTGTAATAAGTTTAGAACTTAGACTTTTTGATTTGGACTTGTAATATTTAATTAGTATGTTGTTTTCATACTTGAACCTGATGGCGATCTAGGGTTGTGTTTGGGTGGCAGGGTTATATATATATAATCACTGCTATTATCTGTTTAATATTGTTAATTATTCAGTAATTGGTGTAGAAATTTTGGGGGGGTGTTACAGTGGAACTGCATTTCGCGAGTGAAGTTCTAAATGAAGTCTGCACTGAAAAAGGTACTTTGAAGCTGAAGCAATTAACACAGCATGCTGCTTTAATCAACAAGATCGTGAAAAGACATCATTTGAGTTAATGGCCAACAAGAAGCAAACACTGAAGCCCATTCGTGTGTTTGGAGGAGATTGTTATTAATTGAAGATTTATTTGAGTATCTTGGAAAGTTAAGTTAAGACTCATGGAATAATTTTCCTCGGCTACTCATTGAAGTCAAAAGTCTTCAGGGCTTAAGTGATGTGAAAACAAAAGGTGATTAAAAGTCTGAATGTGAAGACCTACAACACCAAGCTCCCAAGCATTCAAATGAATGACTATTCTGAATATTTGACAAATTCAGATACTGATGTAGAAGCTGAGATTGCAGAAGGAATCAATGGCAATGATAATGATTCAGATCCTTAGTGGAAATCCACTGTAGAAGGTGAAGGATCTTCAACACATCCTAGCAGCAACTCTGGGGGAGCAAACAGAAGAAGGATCTACTAGTCATGCTCAACAATGAAGATCAAAGGATTTCATTAAGAACATTTCTGCCAAGACAAAAGGTTTGAAGTCAAATTCAATCCTGGAGTCTAGTTCTTAGTGATCCGGATTCTTGTGTAAAGGCTAGAAGTGCTATACAAAGTAAATAGTTACTCTTGGGAAAGAGCAATTGTCAAGATCTAACAATTAGTATCATTAACAATTGGTAGCCCAAAGAATATTAAAAAAGCACAGATTGATCCAGATTGAGTGATTGCAAAGCAAAATGATCTCAATCAGTTAGAAGGCAGAAACCATTGAAGCAGGAACCCATACCACTAAAGTTGAAGCTGAAATTGGTACAGTAAGGGTTCTCAGTAACTGGATGACTATTGGCATTGTTATGAGGGGCAAAGCCAAACTGGGTGCTACAGGACTTTAAAGCAGAATGTATCGACGATGATGGAAACAGAATCTTCGGGACTTTCAAGATCAAGCAGTAAGCACCAGTGACGAGACTTGATCCTTTGGGACTCATCAATGGGGACCTAACAATATTCAGGGACTCAACGATTAGGACCTAACAATCTAGCACATGTGGAGCATTCAAGCATGAAGATCTATCAGATGAATGTGAACAAGTGCACTCCTGAATGGTGAGCTAGAAGTTGAAGTTGATGTACATCATTTCCTGGACTTTGAAGTTGCAGATCCATTGGAATTTGTATATCATTCTCTTCGCAAGCCCTTCTATGACGGAGATAGGGATTCAAGCAAAACGTCAAGGACATGGTATGACACTCTGACTGTTAATTACTTTAATATGATTTTACAGTAGAGTAAGTTATACACATATATCTCTCCAGAATGCAAGGCACACACAATGTTATATATGTGCTAAGTATACCATGAGTATATTATATGTGGGTCTACTAACGAAAATTTGGCAAGATATATTTTTGCTAAGTTAATGTAGAGTAGGTACAAAATGAGCATGTTGGAAGAGTTGCAATTCTTTCTGGATTATAATTAATTCGAAAGAATGATGGCAATTAAAGGAAGTCAAGGATCTTTTGAAGATGCGCAATTTGGAAGATTCTAGACCTGCCAAGACTACTTTCCAACAGACCACTAAGCTTGATCAGGACAAATCAGGTATATGAACTGAAGTGACAAGCTATAGAGGTATGATAAGCTCATTACTTATTCAAGTGCACAAAGACCATATATTTTATTCTCGATATGCCTATGTGCAAGTTTTCAAGTGGAAATTAGAGAATCTTATCTTATAGCTAAGTTATGAATTGTTAGACAACTTAGGGGATCACCAATTCTTGGAATCTGGGACCCTTAAGATAATAGGTTTAACCTAATCGGCTATATAGATATAGATAATGCAGGTTGTACGAAAGACAGGAAAGTTATTCCTAGAAGCTGTCAATTTCCAGCAACACTGTTGATCTCTCCACACCACTCAAGGAACAAGTGCATGGACATCAGGTATCATTTCTTTTGAGAAATGTCCTTAGTCGAATAACTTGCAGATGTTTGCTAAATAACTTGGTGAATTTATTTTATCTAAGTTGGTTAATAAATTTGGGATGTTACTTATATGCATATTTGTTGGAAATCCCATATGCAAGGAATTCTTAAATAAGTTCACAAGTATTAAATTTTCAAATATTCAAAGACTTGTGAATTTATTTGAAATCCAGTACCTCATGCTTTTTGCTATTAGTTTAATTATCTTGCTTGCAATGTATTATGCATAAGTGATAGTTAAATTATTTAGCATAAGCATTTAATTTATTTTAATTTATTTAAATCATGATGATATATAAAACCATTCAGTGAAATATCTGTTCCATGATTTAAGTAAATTAAAATAAATTAGAAGCATAATTATTTGTATATTAAATATTAGATAAGAATTAGTCAATGATATCTTGCTTAATTGCTTTGATATTTTGCTCTAAGAGTCTTAAAATATTTTATTACAAGTAATTGTGATGCTTTTGATATTAGTGATGGTATTTAGAATTTCTGTTCTAAATAATTAATGCATATTTCAAAACTCACTAATATTGGAAGATGAAGTATTTTTCAAGTTATGTGTATAAAATTCTCAATGTTTTATATACTTAGAAAATATTTCTAAAATTGATTTTATTGCGAGGGGTTGTAAAAAGAATCACAAGTATTAATTTTTCCCTATTTAAAGGACTTGTGAATTTCTTTTCAACTATAACCTCGAGCTTACGTATATCAATTAATAATTGTTATGAGTACGCTTACAATGTGCAAAGTGACAATTATTAGATATGGCGTAGGAAGTTAAATGCTAATATTCAATCTAATGAATATTTTAGTATTTAGCGAATTTATTTTATCTTATTGAAATTATGGATTGAAGCAATTCAATGGTTATTAGTTTCATAATTTTAATTTGATAAAATAACAGAAGCACAATTTCTTGCATCTTGAAATTATTGATAAATATCTAATAATTGGTATCAGCGTGCAATTAATTGTGATATGCTTATTGTTCTACTGAATAATTGCCATGTATAGGTTTTATAAATGCATGTGATTGGCAATTGCTTAGTACAGCATAAGTATTTAATTTATTTTGGTTTATTTAAATCATGATGATATAAAACAATTCAATGAAATATCTGTTCCATGATTTAAGTAAATTAAAATAAATTCGCAGCATAATTATTTGTAGTACAAGTATTATCTTTTGTTACTTTGTGATAACTGAATAATATTTTATTGCAAAATAATTGTGATATATTTAGTTTTCTTTCTTTGACTGGTTTATGATCCTGAATGTATTTAAAAGAAATTTTTTGTCTATTTCTTTTTCAAAATGTTTTATTCAAAGATACATTCATTTTCTCTATCAGTTTTAATTAAGAAAACTTAAGAATTCTTTTTCAAAACTTCTCTTTTGAAAAACTTTTCTTAAGGATAATCTTTCTATTCTCTCGAAACTTTATTCCCTCCCAAAAGCTTGTTTTAAATGTTTTATCTTTAAAAGCTTTTTCTCTCTTTAAAAAAAAAATAATTTGTTTTAACTTCGAGGTACCAATCACTTGTAAAATGATTTGTTTTTAACTACTTGTTTCAGTGTATGTTTCACATTGATTCATAGTACCAAAACAGTGATTGTTGCTTTGAAGGCCTAGTACTGTAATGTTAAGCATACATTCAACCCCAATTGTCATGTTTTGATTTTAAGTCTGGGACATTATCAGACAGACGAAAATGATGTAAATCATAATTGAATTATGAGTCGGAAAATCATTCTCTTCTATCTGATAAGGATGTTTTGCAAAACTTTTTTCAAAAGATACAATGCTTAGGTTTAATGGAAAAGAGTCATTTTATTGAGATACAATTTGGTAGAAGAGTTGAATTCCTTATTTGTTGTAAATTCCCGCATGTTATTATGGGAAATTTGCCTTATAAGAAATTCATAGTGATAGAATTTTTCTCTGATACTACCGCGTTTTATTATGGGATAAGTATCTTAAAGAAAATTTTTATTAGTGTCATGCTCTTAAATGATTAATTTTTTCGATCTGACAAAACTCTTTTATTAAAAGTGCTTTAATGCAATCCCTTTACCATTCCTCTTTATATTTTTATTTTCTCATTGAGATGAAAAATATATTTTGGAATGTTAAAGTGATTATCTTTTTATCTTATTTAAATTGATTTTATCTGTTTAGCCCCCAGTGGCTATAGTAGCTGGCCAAGAGGTTGAAAACCCATCAATCTCTGACCCAGGCCTTAATACCAAACACTCATTTCATCCACTTCCATATATTAACCCTTGGAGTTATAAGGAACATATGTTTGTTAGAGGTTGATAAGGGAGAAATAAGGATGAAGTCGGAAGTGCACCCACAGCTCTACCTCCAGCGAAGTAAAGAAGTATATAAACTGAGGTATCTGTAAGCTCATCTGTATTTTCTCAAAAAGATGCAGAGCTGAAAAGGCAATAAAACTGTCTCTGGAATGTTAGTGTAGGTGCCCTAGAGGCAATACAATGTTTCCTTTAATAAACCTTTATGTCATTTGATTATTCAATAAACGTATTTATTATGACTTTAATTACTGCGATATATTTGTTAGCATAATAAATGTCCTTAGAATCATGATACACGTTATATAGTTTAAGTACATGACTTGAACTTGAGATTATATAATATATCATATTCTTAAATGTCCCTAGTCGAGTATTATTATTATAGGACAATAATAATACATAAATAGACTAGTATGTTGTTTGACAGATAACCATATCTCATTGGTTATAAGTATGGGGATACTAAAGTCAATGCATAGGTACATGTAGGAGTACATGGTACTGGACAAACCCACAGTGAGATTCTTCATGTTTAATAAAGTCATAAGAAAGACTCACAGTGATAATGGTGTAATGATCCTCTGACTTGAGATCATTATATTTCTATACGAGGATTAATATACTCTGACTACATTAAAAGTTACCTTTGACCGGGTGATGATAAAAGTGGACATCGGGTATATCATGAGTCGTATGAGAAATATGAATGATAGATAAAGGATTTAACCCTCCTATAATTAGGAGAGATATTATTGGCCTCTTGATTGAGCGAGACTATAAAATGCATGGCCGTGCTCAAATAATGATTTGTTTTTCCATAGTCTACTCATGGATCAAGTAAACCCGGATTAAATGTTGAAGAGGATGACTAAACACATGCCTCGAGTTTAATCTATAATATATTTGGTTAAAGGGATTATATTACACGGAAACATTAATCATGAAAGGTTTTATCAAATCACGATTTAATTATTGTTTAATTGGATAGCAATGATGTATTACTAGATACCGCTCATTGTTTATAATTTTATTGGAGAATAAAATTATTGCTAATTAAATAATAGCCTATAGGGTCACACACATAGAGCACCTAGTGGAATAGTTAATTTAAATTATAGATTTAAATTAATTGATGATTATTTGAATTTTATTATATTAATTAAGTGAGACTTAATTAATTAAAATAATATAAATTCGAATTTGAATAATTGTATTTCTGCCAATAATAATTAAGTGTGACTTAGTTATTAATTAAATAATAAAAGCATGTTTTATTATTTAATCCTATGCCTACATGGGTTAGGTTTTGCTGAAAAGGCCCATTAACCAATCATTATAAATAGATAATGATAGGTTAAATGAATGGTACGTTTTATATGATAAAACCCTAGAGGCAGAGCAAGGAGGCAGCAAAGGCAGTCATTCGAATTCATCAAAGGAGGCTAGTACATCCATCCCGTGATCAAGATCGTGAGACGTTCTTGAAGGTGCTCGTGTGGATACCATAGAGGTGCTTTCGAGAGGAAGACACAAAATCGTGATAGCAAGGATCTCCGTTGAGTTCGTGAAAGTCAGGACAAGAATAGGTATGATTCTGTTTACCATAATCCGTCAAGTCTTATACATGATCCTGCGTTAGGGTTCCGATTTTTTTTGTTATTTTTACGTTTATCCGCTGCGTTTTATGCCTCGGAACCCAACAATGGTATCAGAGCTACGTGTATAAGGGACTGATTTGGTTACGTGTTTTATGTATTTGATGCATACATGCCTGTTTTGGTGACTGCCATGCCATGCTACTGTTTTGTCATAATCTGTTATGAGACTGCCATGCCTGTTATGAGACTGCTATGCTTCTGCAAATATGTAACTGTCAGAGAATGTATATTCAGTGTCTGATCAGAGTTTAGCAGTAAACTCTGATGGACTGTGCTGATCAGAGTTTAGCAGTAAACTCTGATGGACTGTGCTGATCAGAGTTTAGCAGTAAACTCTGATGGACTGTGCTGATCAGAGTTTAGCAGTAAACTCTGATGGACTGTGCTGATCAGAGTTTAGCAGTAAACTCTGATGGACTGTATAAATTGCAGTGGGGAAAAAGGCCAACAGATATGATCTGTAGTTCGACCCCAGCCAGGGGCTGCCGCCCCCGGACCCCGCCCGGGGCTGCCGCCCCGGACCCCGCCCAGGGGCTGCCGCCCCCGGACCCCCGCCCAGGGGCTGCCGCCCCCGGACCCCCGCATTATTTTAGTTGAGTACTTGAGCATGGTGCTGGTTATGGCCTTTGGACCCCTAGATTAATGGTTTTTGGTTTTGGTTTTATAAATACGACTTGCATGTCGTTTTCTTCAATCTTGTAATTGTTTAACCTCGAATGTAACTCGAGTTTTCTTATGTAAGTACATTAGCTTAGATTGTATTCAATTATTCCATGTAATGTACTTGAAGACTGAAAGATGATCCAAGAAGAGGAGCAGGCACTAGTGGATACAAGAAGAATGAAGACATGTAATTGTATTTATATTTTACCACCATAGATTGACTTTGATCCTTTCATTAGCTCGAAAGGATCACATAGGAAAGGGGCCATAACCAAGCACGTTTACATACTGCACTTTACATATTGATGTATGAATGATGCATGCTTTAATTAGATTAATCATGTATGTATGTATGTATGTATTAGATACGACACCCATGCCATGCTTGTTTAAACAAGATAAAATCTGTAACGACTCAAGATAAAATCTGTAACGATTCAAGATTTTAAAATCAACAAACGATCATGAGATTCTTGTGTTTATGAAATATGGATTTTTAAAACACGGAATTGAATATGGATTTTGATATCTATAATTGGGATTTTCTGACAAAAACGGATATGCGTATTCGTAAGGCTGATGGGTTTTAAGTGTGACCACTGGTATCCTCCATCTACCTGGGAAATGAACAATTTAAGATGTCAATTTGAAATATTTAGTTCAAGGAAAAATTGAGGATCTCTTCATGATGTGATCATGATCGTCGTAAAATTTTCTAAACCCCTTAACAAAATATTAAGTTTTAATCAGATGCTTTCCAATGAATGAACACTCATCGAATCCTAGATCGATTAGGGGAAAGACTGTCAGTGGCAGGGGACTCCTGTCAATCGTGGTGAGATGCGACGAATATAAACGGTTATATTCGGCCGTTGTATCATTGGGTCAAACTTAACTGAGTCGTCATAATAAGGTGAAAGTAAACGGTTATATTCAACCATTATGAACTTAGAAGCATAGAGTTTGGTTAAAAATCTATTAGATAGATAAGATCAATCGTTGCTCACCAAACTATCCAAGAATTATATATGATATAATTGACAAATGTTGTCTACCTAAATAATCATTCTTAAGGACTTCCAGTGGTTGACTTGAGACATGACGAAATATGGATCTTGGCTCACTAGAAAGGATTATGGGATATACTTTCCAAATTAATAGTAAGGGCTATTGATTTGATAAAAATAGTGGGAGATATATTATGAATGTATCATAATCATTTGAACATAATAAATAACTCAGACAATCTAATGTTTAATTTTGTGCTTTTATCATTGTAGATACCAAGTAATGACAAACAACACAAACACACTATCCGTACGATCTGTCCTTGAGAAGGATAAGCTGACAGGAGGAAACAACTTCCTAGACTGGCAGAGGAATTTGAGGATTGTCCTCAGGCAGGAGCGCAAGCTTCATGTCATTGATATTCCTCCGGCAGGTCCCCTTCCTGAGGGCGCTACTGTTGAGGAACGAGCGGCCCACACAAAGGATGAGAATGATGCAACTGATGTTGCGTGTCTTATGTTAGCAACTATGAGTGCTGAGCTTCAAAGACAGCATGTGCATATGGATGCATATACTATCAATGAGCACTTGCAAAGCATGTTTGCAAGCCAAACTCGTCAAGAAAGGTTCAACACGAGCAAGTCACTCTTTAACTGCAAACAAGGGGCAAATGAACCAGTTGGCCCACATGTTCTGAAGATGATTGGTTACATTGAGTATCTTGATACTTTGGGTTTCCCGATTGGTCCGGAAACTGGTATTGACCTAATCTTGAATTCTTTGAACAATAAATTCACTCAGTTTGTTATGAACTACAATATGAATGAGTTTGACAAAACACCTACTGAATTGTTGGCTATGTTGAGAACATATGAGACCAACATGAAGACGGCTGAACCTGCTCCCATACTGATGGTGGGCAATAAAGGTAAGGCCAAAGGGAAAGGCAAGTGGAAGGGTAAGAAGAAGACAGGTTCTGATTCTACACCCAAGCCAAAGTCAGGTCCTAAACAGGCTTTAAAGCCTAAAGGTGGGGTCGCTAAGGGTGAATGTCACTACTGTAAGAAAACTGGTCACTGGAAGAGAAACTGTTCAGTTTACTTGGAGGATCTGAAGAAGAAGAGGGCTGAGCAAGCTTCTAATTCAGGTATATATGTTATAGAAGTCAATCTGTCTATTTCTACATCTTGGGTATTGGATACCGGATGTGCTTCTCACATTTGTATAAATGTGCAGGAAATGCAGAGAAGTAGGACATTGGCTAAAGGAGAAATGGACCTACGAGTTGGCAACGGAGCAAGAGTTGCTGCTTTAGCTGTAGGAACCTATTATTTATCTTTGCCCTCTGGGCTAGTTTTAGAACTGGAGAATTGTTATTACGTGCCTGCAATTCGCAGAAACATTATTTCTGTTTCTTGTTTGGACAAGAAAGGTTTTTCGTTTACAATAAAGGACAACAGTTGCTCTTTTGCTTTGAATGATTTAACCTATGGTGTTGCGCGTTTGTTTAATGGTTTATATGTTCTTGACTTAGATAATCCTGTCTGTAATATAGAAAACAAACGACTTAAAGTTAATGACTCAAATCAAACATACCTCTGGCATTGTCGTCTAGGCCATATAAATGAGAAACGCATATCCAAATTACATAAGGATGGATATTTGGATAAGTTTGATTTTGAATCATACCAAGAATGCGAATCTTGTTTGCTTGGTAAAATGACTAAAGCCCCTTTCACTGGTAAGGGTCAAAGGGCCACTGAACGTTTGGAGCTAATACATAGTGATGTATGTGGCCCAATGCGTGTGATGGCTAGAGGAGGCTACTACTACTTCATAACATTTACTGATGATTTCAGTAGATATGGATATGTATATCTTATGAAGAATAAATCCGATTCTTTTGAAAAGTTCAAAGAATACAAGGCTGAAGTAGAGAAGAAAATTGGCGGAGGTGCAAGTATTAAAATCTTACGATCTGATCGTGGAGGAGAATACTTGAGCACTGAATTTAAAGATTATTTAAAGGAGTGTGGTATTGTATCACAACTCACTCCGCCAGGTACACCTCAATGGAATGGAGTTTCAGAGAGGAGAAATCGCACCTTGTTGGACATGGTGCGATCGATGATGAGTCATGCAGATCTTCCAATTAGTTTCTGGGGTTATGCTCTAGAAACAGCGGCTTTCACACTTAACCGTGTTCCTACTAAGAAGGTTCAAAAGACTCCATATGAGATATGGGAGAAGAAACGGTCAGGCATGAGCTTTATGAAAGTTTGGGGATGCAAGGCGTTTGTGAAGCGTCAAGTATCTGACAAGCTTGGACCTAAATCTGAAGAGTGCAATTTTGTGGGATACCCTAAAGAAACAAAGGCGTATTATTTCTATAGTCCTTCTGAGCAAAAAGTGTTTATTGCTCGAGATGCTGTCTTCATGGAAAGGGATTTTGTTTCCAAAAGAAACAGTGGGAGAACTATAGATCTCGATGAAGATCGAGAACCACAAAATAGCATTGAACCTGAAGTGGAACAAGAGCAGGATAATTATAATGCTCAACAAACACAGGTTGTTCGTAGAACTGGTAGAATTCGCCATGAGCCAGAGAGATATGGATTTCTCTTGACTCAATGTGGTGATTTGATGCTCATAGATGAAGATGAGCCTCTCACATACCAAGATGCTATGATCAGTCCAGACTCTAAGAGATGGCTAGAAGCCACGAAATCCGAGATGGATTCCATGTATGAAAACCAAGTATGGACTTTGGTTGATCCACCTGAAGGGGTAAAACCCATAGGGTGCAAGTGGGTTTTCAAGAAGAAAACTGACATGGATGGAAATGTTCAGACCTATAAAGCAAGGCTGGTTGCAAAAGGTTTCAAACAAATTCATGGTATTGACTATGATGAAACTTTCTCACCAGTGGCTATGGTCAAATCCATAAGGATTTTGCTTGCTATTGCAGCATTCCATGATTATGAAATCTGGCAAATGGATGTCAAAACAGCTTTCCTTAATGGAACCCTTGATGAGGATGTGTACATGACACAACCTGAAGGTTTTGTCGATCCAAGGAATGTTAGCAAGGTATGTAAATTACGTCGATCCATTTATGGATTGAAGCAAGCATCTAGGAGATGGAATATTCGTTTTGATGAAACAGTCAAAGAGTATGGATTTGTTCAAAACGAAGATGAACCTTGTGTTTACAAGAAGGTTAGTGGGAGCCATGTGGCATTCATAGTACTATATGTTAATGACATACTACTAATGGGGAATGACATACCTTTTCTCAAGGGTGTTAAGACTTGGTTAGGGAGCAACTTCTCTATGAAAGACTTAGGAGATGCATCCTACATTCTGGGAATGAGGATCTATAGGGATAGATCTAGAAGGATGATCGGTCTAAGTCAGAGTACATACATCGATAAGGTTTTGCATCGTTTTGGTATGCAAAATGCAAAAAGGGGATATGTCCCCGTGTCTCAAGGGATAACGATCTCTAAAGATCAGTGTCCGAAATCATTGGATGACAAGGACCGCATGAGTAAGGTTCCATATGCCTCAGCAATTGGATCCATCATGTATGCAATGGTATGTACTCGCCCAGATGTTTCGTATGCTTTAAGCATGACGAGCAGATACCAATCTAATCCAGGTGAAGGTCACTGGACGGCTGTCAAGAATATTCTAAAGTACTTGAAAAGGACTAAAGATTCATTCTTGGTGTATGGAGGAGAGGAAAAACTGGTTGTAAAAGGTTACACCGATGCAAGTTTCCAAACAGACAGGGATGATACTGTATCACAGTCTGGTTTTGTGTTTTGTCTAAACGGAGGTGCTGTAAGTTGGAAGAGTTCAAAGCAAGAAACAGTAGCTGATTCTACAATGGAGGCTGAGTACATTGCAGCTTGTGAAGCGGCTAAGGAAGCTGTTTGGATTCGAAAATTCATTAATGATTTGGGAGTGGTTCCATCGATCGCAGATCCCATTGATCTATACTGCGATAATAATGGAGCCATTGCACAGGCTAAAGAACCTAGAGCTCACTCCCGAACCAAACACATACTCAGGAGATATCACCTCATTCGAGAGATTAATGAAAGGGGTGACATACACATATGTAAAGTGCACACAAATGATAACATTGCAGACCCACTGACCAAAGGCTTATCGCAGAAGAAGCACGACGGTCACACTAGTTCCATGGGTATTAGATACATGGGTGATTGGCTCTAGTGCAAGTGGGAGATTGTTAGTGTAGGTGCCCTAGAGGCAATACAATGTTTCCTTTAATAAACCTTTATGTCATTTGATTATTCAATAAACGTATTTATTATGACTTTAATTACTGCGATATATTTGTTAGCATAATAAATGTCCTTAGAATCATGATACACGTTATATAGTTTAAGTACATGACTTGAACTTGAGATTATATAATATATCATATTCTTAAATGTCCCTAGTCGAGTATTATTATTATAGGACAATAATAATACATAAATAGACTAGTATGTTGTTTGACAGATAACCATATCTCATTGGTTATAAGTATGGGGATACTAAAGTCAATGCATAGGTACATGTAGGAGTACATGGTACTGGACAGACCCACAGTGAGATTCTTCATGTTTAATAAAGTCATAAGAAAGACTCACAGTGATAATGGTGTAATGATCCTCTGACTTGAGATCATTATATTTCTATACGAGGATTAATATACTCTGACTACATTAAAAGTTACCTTTGACCGGGTGATGATAAAAGTGGACATCGGGTATATCATGAGTCGTATGAGAAATATGAATGATAGATAAAGGATTTAACCCTCCTATAATTAGGAGAGATATTATTGGCCTCTTGATTGAGCGAGACTATAAAATGCATGGCCGTGCTCAAATAATGATTTGTTTTTCCATAGTCTACTCATGGATCAAGTAAACCCGGATTAAATGTTGAAGAGGATGACTAAACACATGCCTCGAGTTTAATCTATAATATATTTGGTTAAAGGGATTATATTACACGAAAACATTAATCATGAAAGGTTTTATCAAATCACGATTTAATTATTGTTTAATTGGATAGCAATGATGTATTACTAGATACCGCTCATTGTTTATAATTTTATTGGAGAATAAAATTATTGCTAATTAAATAATAGCCTATAGGGTCACACACATAGAGCACCTAGTGGAATAGTTAATTTAAATTATAGATTTAAATTAATTGATGATTATTTGAATTTTATTATATTAATTAAGTGAGACTTAATTAATTAAAATAATATAAATTCGAATTTGAATAATTGTATTTCTGCCAATAATAATTAAGTGTGACTTAGTTATTAATTAAATAATAAAAGCATGTTTTATTATTTAATCCTATGCCTACATGGGTTAGGTTTTGCTGAAAAGGCCCATTAACCAATCATTATAAATAGATAATGATAGGTTAAATGAATGGTACGTTTTATATGATAAAACCCTAGAGGCAGAGCAAGGAGGCAGCAAAGGCAGTCATTCGAATTCATCAAAGGAGGCTAGTACATCCATCCCGTGATCAAGATCGTGAGACGTTCTTGAAGGTGCTCGTGTGGATACCATAGAGGTGCTTTCGAGAGGAAGACACAAAATCGTGATAGCAAGGATCTCCGTTGAGTTCGTGAAAGTCAGGACAAGAATAGGTATGATTCTGTTTACCATAATCCGTCAAGTCTTATACATGATCCTGCGTTAGGGTTCCGATTTTTTTTGTTATTTTTACGTTTATCCGCTGCGTTTTATGCCTCGGAACCCAACATGGAATCATTCTCTCAACAGGGTGAGTCCATTGAAATTCGCTCGTCAGCCAGAGCATCTTGTAATGAGTCAAGCACACCACTGGCATTCACGCTGATGGTAAGCCTAAACAGATATATTTTAGGGACACATTGCAAGACGTGCACAGTGTGAGGTATAGGCATGTTAACAAAACACCCGTCATTGGGTTACGAGGGAAACGTAGACTCTAATTTGCCATTCATTACATTGTCTACTACGTCGCCCCTCCTGGAAGGAACATTTCCAGATCCTGAAAAGGAATGTCCACCTCCCGTTTACGGAGAAGGTGTGAGGCAACTCCTTGATAGAACAAGGCAGGATTCCCAAAAAGATTTTAAAATCTTGGGATAACCCATCTCAAAGAGGTGAGGCTCTACTAGACAGTGATTTAGCAATTGCTATTGAGTCTGGTGTGGGACAGTGCTTATGCATGAAAGATCAAAAACACCTCTACGAGGCAATTCTCCACTCGATAGTGATTCAGTTTATATTGATGAATCAGGTGATGAGAATATGAATGAATTGACGGATTTCACTTGCAGGTACAGAAGGCTATATCTTGGAATGCAGAGTGAAAGTGAGAGAGAGAAACACTTAAGTGAAAGTGAGGGAGAGATACACTTAAGTGAGAGATAGGGAGAGAAAGAGTGAAACACTTCTAAGTGCTCAACACTTAAGTGTAAACACCAACAGAACGAAGTATAAGTGAGGAAACCATAAGCCAAACACTTACCCTTGCTACTTGCTACTTCTGGAAGAAAAGTTACTATTTTTTCCCGATCAACGACAGACGAGAACCTTCTTTGGGAGACAAACCATCTAAAAGAGGACCTAACAATTGGTATTAACAATTGGTATCTTCTAAAGTGGGCCATTGGAGGATTCCTCAACTAAGGGGGAGAAGTTATAGTGTTATAGTTATAACAAGAAAAAGGATAAAGAGGGAGAAGTTATAATGTTATAGCTATAACAAGAAAAAGAAGAAGTTAATAAGTCTTATCTTCGTATCCTTCGGAAGAGTTAAGAGTTAATATCCTTAGGTTTCGTATCCTGAATCCTGGAAGATTCTTGGAGAAAGGGGTTCGTATCCTTGGGAGAAGTTAATATCCTTAGGGGGAGATTTTAGACTGGAAAAAGAAAATCTTATCTTCGGATCCTGAGGGGAAACAACAGAAGATGGGAGAATCAAGAAACTGTATCCTAGACTTGAAAGGAGTTGTCAGAAGAAGATTCCTAATGCAAGTGGGAAGAACAGAAAAGAATTGACTATTCCATGGATTTTCTAAAGGGAGAAGAAGAATAAGAAGGAGAATCACATTCTTAGGGGGAGAACAGTATGAGCTATGTTCTGTGTTCTATTGAAGATGTTCCCAGGAATAATGATTCTTATGAAGCTCTGTTCATGATAAGTTCTTTAAGTTCAAACTATGAAGGATTTTGAAGCAGAGAGAGCTCAAACAGACAGAAATGAAGATGATACAACTTGAATATCAGTTTAATGTCAGAAGAACGAACATCTTTCATTTCAGTTAAACAAGAAATCTGGAAATGCATTATCTGATCCAGAAAATCCAGTAGCATTATTTACAAGTCTCGGACGATTACTTTTTCTAGTTGTTAGTTGAGTTATCCTCCCTAGGTGATTTGTTTGCTAAAGTTTAACAATCAAATAGGGGGAGATTGTTGGAAATGACGAAGCTGTATAAATAGTAATCGTAATAACTCAACACTAGAACAGGACAAGTAAATAATACTACGATTACACAGAAATCAGCAAGACATGAAGACAAGGCAAATACAGTGAATCAAGACATTAGAAGAAGTTTTGAAGTCTACTACAGGTCACTGAAAGAAGTTCATTTATATGTTCATGCCTCAGTGAAGAATAATGTTTAAAGACTTTCAGGGTTTCAGAAGTGTTGAAGATTCAGTATAGCAGTGCCACTAAAAGATTTCAGTGTAACAGCATTGATTGAAGATAGACAGTGTTTGAAGCATAGGAATCTAGAAGAATTGAAGACATGGTAAAGACAAAGGTTAAAGAAGACAGCTACAGTCTTGAAGTTATACTCACTGACAATCAGTGAAGAACAGAGAATGAAGTATTCAAGATTGTAGTAGTAATGAAGACGTTGTCGAAGTACCAGAAAAGATTCTAGTGAAGTTACATTGTTTATTGACAGTTAATGTTCGAACCACTTATTGGGAAGCCACATTACCAATTGAACATGGTAATCTATTCAGAAGCAAGAACCCTATCAAGACTAGTCACTTATGAACCAGACCGTTGCATCAAGTGTCAGGACATTGATAGCAAGTTTATGTCAGTAGTAGAGATCCATGTTCAAGAGCTTGTTGAAGAATATTGAAGAAGCTAGGGAAACTTGCTCATAAAGGTTAATCCACAATTAGTCACTAAAGAAGGTCAACATTGGATGAGTGCATATTTGCTAAGGCAAATGTCGATCCACAGCAGATCGAGATGCGGGTCGAGATTTACAATTGAAGTAAAACATTGCAAGGCAAATCTCTGTCCGCGGCAGATCGAGATCGAGATCGAGATTCTCACAGATCGAGATCGAGATTCTCACAGATCGAGATCGAGATTCTCACAGATCAAGATCGAGATTTTCACAGATCGAGATCGAGATGGGTCCAGGCCGAGATCGAGATGCGGGTCGATATGTAGCATTTAATGTTCAAGGGACAAGTGGCTTATTGTGAACGGTTGATCCAGAGTGGTTGGGAAAGTACTTTTTGTTAACGAGTCCTGATTGGGCCACGTACACAAAAAGGACAAGATCAAGTCTACAAGTCATAGATTACAAAGTAGTATAAATAGAAGTACTTGTGTAACATTTCAAAAGAGAGCATAGAACGCAATGTAAAGCAATATTGAGAAAAACACTTGTAATAGAGAGGGAGTATATTCACAGAGCTTAGTATCATTTACTCCTCTCTCTTTACTTCTGTTGTACTATTGTAATGAATGTTGTAGCAAATCCTTCAATGAATATAAAGATATATTCTTGAAATTCTGTGTCGATTTATTACATAATATTTATTGCTTCTCATTGCTTCTCATATTCCTTATATCGAAAAAAAGTTGTATTCACCCCCCCTCTACAACACATTTGGACCTAACACTCATGTTGTTTTTGAAGCTCAATACTCATGGTTGCCAGCATGAGACATGCAATATCATTCACATCATCAATATGCTTCTGATAAGCATTTTGCTGAACGCGAGTTGCATTCTCAGCAGGAGGAGCAGGTGAAGGAATTTCAATGACATGGAGCTTACGCTCTTGCCTGAGGACAATCCTCAAATTCCTATACCAATCCAGGAAGTTAGTTCCTATCAGCTTGTCCTTCTCAAGGGTTGCTCGTACGGAGAAAGTATTTGTATTGTTTGCCATTTAAATATCTACAATGTTTAAAATGCATAAAATAAACATTAGATTGTCTGAATTATTTATTATGTTCAAATGATTATGATATATTCATAATATATCTCCCACTATTTTTATCAAATTAATAGCCCTTACTATTAATTTGGAAAGTATATCCCATAATTCTTTCTAGTGAGCCAAGATCCATATTTCGTCATGTCCTAAGTCAATCACTGGAAGTCCTTAAAAAATGATTATTTAGGTAGACAACAGTTGTTAATTATATCATATATAATTCTTGGATAGTTTGGTGAACAACGATTGATCTTATCTATCTAATAGACTTTTAACCAAACTCTTTGCTTTTAAGTTCATAATGGTTGAATATAACCGTTTATTTTCACCTTATTATGACGACTCAGTTAAGTTAGACCCAATGATACAACGGCCGAATATAACCGTTTATATTCGTCGTTTAGAAAATTTATAACGATCATGATCACATCATAAAGAAATCCTCAATTTTTCCTTGAACCAAATATTTCAAATTGACATCTTAAATTGTTCATTTCCCAGGTAGATGGAGGATACCAGTGGTCACACTTAAAACCCATCAGCCTTACGAATACGCATATCCGTTTTTGTTAGAAAATCCCAGTTATAGATATCAAAAATCAATATTTAATTCCGTGTTTTAAAAATCCATATTTCATAAAAACAAGAATCTCATGATCGTTTGTTAATTTTAAAATCTTGAATCGTTACAGATTTTATCTTTCTTAAGCAGACATGGCATGGGTGTTGTATCTAATACATACATCATTCCAACACATACATATCTACACATGCATTCATATACATATATGTATTATGCATAAATTAAACGTGTTTGGTTATGGCCCCATCCTATGTGATATTTCCAAGCTAATGGAATTATCAAGGTCAATCTATGGTGGTTTCAAATACTACACTATTACATGTCTTTATCTTCTTCATTGCTCCATCATCTGAATTGCCTCCTAGCTTCCTTGCTTCCAAGTCTCCATTGAACAATTACATTGAATAATAAATAAATCTATTCTAATGAAATTACAAGAAGAACTCGAGTTACATTCGAGATTAACAATTACAATGAATAAACGACATGCAAGTCGTATTTAGAAACCAAAACCATAAAACAAAACCACTATCCTATGGGTCTTTAGGCCATAACCATCCACCATATTATCACATAACACATGTAATATATCTCAGATTATATAAACATGTCATATAATCATATATAATAATTTTCAAAATTTCAGAAAATCAAATAAATTTTAGAAAATAATAAATCGCCGTTTCAGGACCTGTAACGTCGTCAAACGGCTTACAAACGCGAAGCTGACTATGTTAGTATTTCTCAGTGACACGATTCCAGTCAGAAAACACATATCGTTTACAAAACTCGGACACTGGACACAGATTTTAGAAAATCTACCGAAGCCGTTTCAGAATTCGTATCGAATACGATTTCCATAACAAGAACAAACATGTATCATATACATACATCAATACACACAATCATCCCATGATTATACAACACATGAATATCATATATTCAAAATCATATAAAACATATATATCAATATATAGTCATGGCATATCATATATATGTTTACATACATCGAAAAACTGTTAAACACATAACCAAATCATCCCATTATACACGTAGCTCTGATGCCATTGAAGGGTTTCGGGCATGAAAATGCAGCGGATTAACGTAAAAACAATAAAAAATCGAAACCCAATCGCAGGATCCATGTATAACGTTGGATGATTATGGTGAAGAAGTATGTACCTTAACAAAGCTTTCGTATGCTGTTTAATGGAGGTCCAGAAAGATGAATCACAGCAGTCCTTTGTTGCAAAGATTTGCTCTCTAAAGAAGTCCACACGAATGCCCGATCTTCCTACGATCACCGGAGTCGGTACTAGCCGAATTTTTTACCTCTCTCTCTCTCTCTCTTTCTCTAGCCTCTCTTGATGTTGAGCAGCTAGGGTTTTTCTCTAAAAATGAAATTTGATGATTAAACCCTAATACTATACATCATTATGTATATATAGGGGAGAGAGAGATTTTAGGCCTAACCCTAATCCATGTGGTTTCCAAAACCGATTATGACTTTGGGTTATTATTATTATTAAATCTGAATTCTAATATAATTAATCAAGTCCCACTTAATTAATTCAATAATTAAATTCGAATAATTATAATACTTATTAAATCCGAATTCTAATATAATTAATCAAGTCCCACTTAATTAATTCAATAACTAAATTTGAATAAACAATAATATATTTAAATTCGTAATTTAAATAAACCTCTATTTTGACGTTCTTTGTGTGTGACCCTTTAGGTTATTATTACGTTGGCAATAATTTTATTATCTAATAATAAAATTATAAATAATGAGCGGCATCTAGTAATACATCATTGCTACCCAAGTAACAATAATAATTGGTGATTCAATTAAACCTTTCGTGAATAATGTTCCATATAATATAATCATTTTAACCTTATATTATAGATCAAACTCGAGGCATGTTTAGTGTCATCCTCTTCAATGTTTAATCTCGGTTTCCTTGATCAATGAGTAGACTATTTAAACAAATCAATATTTGAGCATGGCCATGCATTTCATAGTCTCACTCAATCAAGAGGCTAATAATATCCACTTAGCAAAAATAAAAATAAAATAAAAAAGAGGCTAATAATATCACTCCTAGAATTGGAGGGTTAAATCCTATATCTATCATTCATATTCCTCATACGATTCATAACATACCCAATGTACACCTTTATCATTACCCGGTTAAAGGTAATTTTGAGTGCAATCAAAGTATAATAATTCTCGTATAGAAATATAATGATTTCAAGTCAGAGGATCATTACATCATTATCACAGTGAGATTTCTTATGACACTTATTAACATGTAGAATCTCACGGCGGGTCTTTCCAGTGTCATGTATTGATACATACACTTATGTTCTTGACTTTAGTATCACCATACCTATGACCAATGAGATGTGGTCATCCCTCAACAAACATACTAGTCTTATTGCATTATTATTGTCCTTAAATAATAATACTTGACTAGGGAATTTTAGAAATAAAATATTATTCATATAATCTCATTTTTAAGTCACATACTTAAAGATATATATTACGTATTAATATTCCAAGGACATTTATTATCCTTTCAATTTATAACGCAGTAAATAAAGACATAATAAATAATAATTAAATAATCACATAAAACATAATCCTTAATTGTTTTCAATAAAACATTAAAAGTATTGTCTCTAGGACACCAATACTAACACAACATGAGCATGTTGGAAGAGTTGCAATTCTCTTTGGATTACAATTAATTCAAAAGAATAATGGCAATTAAAGTAAGTCAAAGATCTTTTGAAGATGCGCAATTTGGAAGATTCTAGACCTGTCAAGACTTCTTGCTAACAAACCACTAAGCTTGATCAGGGCAAATCAGGTATATGAACTGAAGTGACAAGCTATAGAGGTATGATCAGCTCATTACTTATTCAAGTGCTAAATACCATATATTTTATTCTCGATATGCCTATGTGCAAGTTTCCAAGTGGATACTAGAAAATCTTATCTTATAACTAAGTTATGAATTGTTAGATATCTTAGGGGATCACCAATTCTTGAAATCTGGGACCCTAAAGATACTAGGTTTAACCTAATTGGCTATATAGATATAGATAATGCAGGTTGTAAGAAAGACAGGGAAGTCATTCCTAGAAGCTGTCATTATTTCCAGCAACTCTATTGATCTCCTCACACCACATATGGAACAAACGCATGGACACCAGGTATCATTTCTTTCGAGATTGTCCTTAAGTCTCGAATGAGTTCACAAGTATTAAATTTCCATATTTAAAGGACTTGTGAATTTATTTTAAATCCAGTACCTCATGCTTATTGCTACTAGTTTAATTATCATGCTTTCAATGTAATATGCATATGTGGCAGTTAGATTTTTAGCATAAGTAAGAAGCATAATTATTTGTATGTTAAATATTTAATGAGTATTAGTCAAGATGTCTTGCTTAATTGCTCTGATATTTTGCTTTGATATTCTTAAATATTTTGTTACAAATAATTGTGATACTTTTGATATTAGTGACAATATTTAGAATTTATGTTCTAAGTAAACAATGCATATTTTAAAACTCACTAATATTGGAAGCTGGAGTATTTTCTAAGTTTTGTGTATAAAATTCTCAATATTTTATATACTTGGAAAATATTTCTAAAATTTGATTTTGTTTGCGAGGAGTTGCAATTAGGAACACAAGTGTTAAATGTCTATATTTAAAGGATTTGTGAATTTCTATTCAACTATTTTCTCGAGCTTACATATATCAATAATAATTGTTATGAGTATAATTGTAATATGCTAGAGTGACAATTATTAGATATAGTGTAGGAAGTTAGATGCTAATATTCAATCTTATGAATATTTTAGTATTTAGCGAAATTATTTTATCATATTAAAATTATGGATTGAAGCAATTAAATGATTATCAGTTTCATAATTTTGATTTAATAAAATATAAGAAGCACAATTTCTTGTATCTTGAAATTATTGATAGATATCGAATAATTGGTATAAGTGTGTAATTAATTGTGATATTTTTAATATTAGTGATAAAAAAATTATTTATCTGAAATCACTAATAATAAAAATATGTCTAAATGCTTATTGTTCTACTGAATGATTGCCATGTCTATTTCATTTGTATATATGCATGTTATTGGTAATTGTTTAGTACAATATAAGTATTTAATTTATTTTGATTTATTTAAATTTTGATGATATAAAACAATTCAGTGATATATTGGTTCCATGATTTAAATAAATTAAAATAAATTCGCAGCATAATTATTCGTAGTATAAATATTCTCTTTTATTACTTTGTGATAATTGAATAATATTTTATTACAAAATAATTGTGATATATTGATACTAATGGATTTGCTTAGTTTTTAATCTAATTAAAAATTGGTTTTTGAAAAAGCCGTTAGTATTAGTATATTTAGTTTTCTTTCTTTGACTGAATTTTAAACTTGAATGTATTAAAAACAAACTCTTGTCTATTTCTTTTTCAAAATGTTTTACTCGAAGATACATTTATCATTTTTTTCAGTCTTAGAGAAGAAAACATCAAAATTCTTTTTCAAAACTTCTCTTTTGAAAAGCTTTTAATTTACAGCCCTACCATATTTTCCAATCCTAGGGTGTGAATTAAATTTTTCTTTAGGATAATTTTTCTCTAATCTCAAAATCTATTATCTTCTCCCAAAAGCTGTTTTTAAAAGTTTTATCTTTAAAAACTTTTTCTCTCTAAATTTTTCTTTTTAAAAGTAACATAAACTTTGTGACTGCTATTTTATTTGAAAAAATTGTTTTAACTTCCAGGTACCAATCACTTGTGAAATGATTTGTTTTTAAATACTTGTTTCAATGTATGTTTCACATTGATTCAGAGTACCAAAATAGTGGTTGTTGCTTTGAAGGCCTAGTACTGTATTGTTAAGCATTCATTCACCCCAATTGTCATATTTTTATTTTAAGTCGGGGATACTCTCAGGTGGATGAAAATGATGTAAATCATAATTGCATTATGAGTCGGAAAATCATAGTCCTCTATCTGATAATGATGTTTTGCAAAACTATTTTCAAAACTTACAGTACTTAGGTTTTAAAGGAAAAGAGTCATTTTATTGAGATAGAATTTCTTCTTTGGTATAAATTCCCGCGTATTATTATGGGAAGTTTGCCTCATAAGAAATTCATAAGGGATAGAATTTTTCTCTGATACACTTTCCCGCGTTTTATTATGTGATAAGTATCTTAAAGAAAATTTTTATTGGTATCATGTTCTTAAATGATAAATCTTTAGAACCGACAAAACTCTTTTACTAAAAGTGCTTTAAATCAATCCATTACCATTCCTTCTTATATTTTTTTTCTCCTTGAGATGAAAAATATGTTTTGGAATGTTAAAGTGCTTATTTCTTTATCTTATTTAATTGATTCTATCAGATTAGCCCTCAGAGGCTATAGAAGCTGGCCAAGAGGTTGAAAACCCATCAATCTCTTACCCAGGCCTTAATACCAAACAATCATTCATACACTTCCATATATTAAACCCTTGGAGATAGAAGGAACATATGTAAGTTAGAGGTTGATAAGGGAGAAACTGCACTTGATGCAGCAAATAAGGATGAAGTCGGAAGTGCACCCACAGCTCTACCTCTAGAGAAATAAAGTAGTATATAACTGAGGTAACTGTAAGCTCATCTGTATCTTCTCAAAAGGATGCAGAGCTGAAAAGGCAATAAAACTGTCTTTGGAATCATTCTCTCAACAGGGTGAGTCCATTGAAATTCGCTCGTCAGCTAGAGCACCTTGTATTGTGTCAAGCACACCACTGGCACTCACGTTGATGGTAAGCCTAAATAGATAAATTCTAGGAACACATTGCAAGACGTGCACAGTCAGAGGTATAGGCATGTTAACAAATTACCCGTCATTGGGTTACGAGGGAAACGTAGACTCTAATTTGCCATTCATTACATTGTCTACTACGTCGCCCCTCCTGGAAGGAACATTTCCATATCCTGAAAAGGAATGTCAACCTCCTGGTTACAGAGAAGGTATGAGGCAACTCCTTGATAGAACAAGGCAGGATTCCCAAAAAGATTTTAAAATCTTGGGATAACCCATCTCAAAGAGGTGAGGCTCCACTAGACAGTGATTTAGCAATTACTATTGAGTCTGGTGCTGAGACAGTGCTTATGCATGATAGATCAAGAACACCTCTACGAGGCAATTCTCCACTTGATAATGATTCAATTCATTCTGATGAATCAGGTGTTGGGAATATGTATGAATTGACATATTTCACTTGCAGGTACAGAAGGCTATATTTGGAATGCAGAGTGAAAGTGAGAGAGAGAAACACTTAAGTGAAAGTGAGGGAGAGATACACTTGAGTGAGAGATAGGGAGAGAAAGAATGAAACACTTCTAAGTGCTCGACACTTGAGTTTAAACACTAACAGAACATAGTAGAAGTGAGGAAACCATAGACCAAACACTTAACCTTGCTACTAGCTACATCTGAAAGAAAAGCTACTATGTTTTTCCCGATCAACGACAGACGAGAACCTTCTTTGGAAGACAAACCATTCAAAAGTGGTCCATTGGAGGATTCATCAACTAAGGGGGAGAAGTTATAGTAAGAAAAAGGAGAAGTTAATCAAGTCTTATCTTCGTACTTGGGAAAATTTAATATTTTAAAGGGGTTCGTATCCTGGATCCTTAAGGTAAGATCCTTAGAAAAAGGGGTTCGTATCCTTGGGAGAAATTAATGTCCTTAGGGGGAGATTTTAGACAAGAAAAAGAAAATCTTGTCTTCTGATCCTGAGGGGAAACAACAGAAATATGGGAGAATCAAGAAACTGTATCATATACTTGAAATGAGTTGTCAGCAGAGGATTCCTCATCCAAGTGGGAAGAACAGAGAAGAATTGACACTTCCATTGATTTTCTAAAGGGAGAAGAAGAAAAAGAAGGAGAATCACATTCTTAGGGGGAGAACATTATTTGAGCTATGTTTTGTGTTCCATTGAAGACGTTCCCAGGAATATTGATTCTTATGAAGCTCTGTTAATGATAAGTTCTTTAAGTTCAAACTATGAACGATTTTGAATCAGAGAAAGCCCAAACAGATAGAAATGAAGATGATACTACATGAATATCAGTTCAGTGCTAGAGGAACAAACATCTTTCATTTCAGTTACTCAAGAAATCTGGAAATGCAGTATCTGATCCAGAAAAACCAGTAGCATTATTTACAAGTCTCGGACGATTACTTTTTCTAGTTGTTAGTTGAGTTATCCTCTCTATGGGATTTATTTGCTAAGTTTAACAATCAAATAGGGGGAGATTGTTGTGAGATTACGAAGCCGTATGAATAGTAATCGTGATAACTCAACACTAGAACAGGACAAGTAAATAATATTACGCGTACACAGAAATCAGGAAGAAATGAAGACAAGGCAGATACAGTGAATCAAGACATTAGAAGAAGTTTTGAAGTCTACTACAGGTCATTGAGAGAAGTTCATTAATATGTTCAAGCCTCAGTGAAGAATAATGGTTGAAGACTTTCAGGGTTTCAGAAGTGTTGAAGATTCAGTATAGAAGTGTCACTAGAAGATTTCAGTGTACCAGCATTGATTGAAGATAGACAGTGTTCGAAGCATAGGAATCTAGAAGAATTGAAGACATGGTAAAGACAAGTGTCTAAGTACCAGAAAAGATTCCAGTGAAGTTACAATGTTTATTGACAGTCAGTGTTCGAAGCAATGAAGTTGCTGCAAACTTAACAATGTACGTAAGGCAATAATACGAAGACCTGGATCGAAGTTAGTCGTCTGTGAACCAGACCAGTTGCACTAGGCGTCAGCAGTTTGTGAAAGGAATTTGAGTATTACCTATAGAATAATTGTTAAGTTGAAGAACGTACTTGGAAAGAACGGTTATTTATTAAGATACGAAAAGTGATTTATAGAGGCTACAACCAAACAGCTAAACAACTAAATAACTAAATAGCCAAACAGCTAAACAGCTAACAACCAAACAGCCAAACAGCTCAAAGGGTGCAGGGTGTAAAGCATCACAACTTTGGTATGAAAAGTTAAAGTTTTTGAACTACAGTCAAAGAATGGAAACAGCTCAACAGCCAAACCGCAAGTGACCAAACCGCAAGTGACCAACTACAAGAGGTATAAAAGGTTGGTGATCAAATAGTAATTTGACCAAGTCAACTTAAATTTGACACAGGTGAAATACATCGACACATAACCTTTTCCACATGCCAAAAGATTCTAAGGCAGTTTCAAATTCGACACTTAGCATGTTGGCTCATCCAAATAATTACAAGGCATATACATGGAAGAAAAAGTCGACACTTAGATTTCTTATTTCTAAAGAATTATTCTAAGGCATGTACCAGGGGATTTAATTCGACACAAAGGTTATACAGGGCAACACAATTCGACACTCAGCCCCTGAGCCAATCAAATCACAGCAGCATACTTTATTGATTTAAAGACTACACAAATAAGAAAATGTGAGCCACTCATTCAAGGGTCGTCTTCTTTGACACAAAATATGTAGAGAACTACTGTCATGGCTGGAGCAAGAAGATACAATTTATACACACTCATACCTTGTTCCTGGTCAGATATTAGGACCCGGTTCTTTAATGAAAAATACTCAGGGCTCCTAGATATCACTCCCTACGGACTCAGTTTTTCCTTGTACTAATTTAGATATATTTGTATAGGAACTGAGCCTTATATTTTGTGTTAGTAGCAAAGAACTAATTTGTTCTTTGGAAGACAGTTATATTTTTAACTGGGTGTAGCACCCCTCTGGGTTTATATATGAAAGATATATTCCCGGAAACTTGTCTAATTTATTTTACTTGCTAATTTTCTTGAACTTAATTGATTAATCCGGTCTCACAGAATATTAGTAGGCAGCTCACCTAAACACTACAAATAGCCAAACCCACTCTTAAGCAATAATTTATTTTTCTACAAATTCCGAAAAGAATTTAAATTATTGTGAGTATCGTATTCAACCCCCCTTCTACGATACTTAGGGACCTAACATAATATATATCTCCCACTATTTTTATCAAATCAATAGCCCTAACTATTAATTCGGAAAGCATTTCATTAAATATTTCTAGTGAGCCAAGATCCATATTTCATCCATGTTTTAAGATAGCGTTGGCTAATATACCCAAAACACGATTATTTATGTAGACAAGAATAGTCGATTATATCAAATACAACTCTTGGATAGTTTGGTGGGACAACACTTTGTACACATTTATCCAATAAATCTCACCAAACTCTATGTCTCTAAACCCACAATCCTATTGTGATGAGTTAGTTAAGTTAGACCCAATGTTTCAACAAACTAAGTCACTTAATTATCACGTCTTCCCATGATTGATAAAAGCACCTTGCTTTGGGAAACCCACTCCTTCTCAATCTAGATCTTGACGAGTATTAAACATTGGAAGGCATCCGATTAACTTAATATGTATTTAGGGATTTTAATGTTTATATGAACGATCATGATTCCATCATAAAGAGATTCTCAATTTTTTTTGATCAAATAATCCATTTCAATATTCGTCAATGGTTCGATTTTCAAATTGTCGGAGAAGTCACAAGCGGTCTCACTTAAAACCCAACTTTCTTATTAATAATAATTTGCTTTTGACAAAATCTCCCCATATCAGAAAAAGAAAATTCATATTCAATACCGTGTTTCATAAACACAAGAATCTCATGATCGTTTGTTTAATTTTAAAATCTTGAATTATTACAGATTTTATCTTTCTTAAGCAGGCATGACATGAGTGTCATATCTAATACATACATCATTCCAACACATACGTATCTACACATGCATTCATATACATATATGTATTATGCGTAAATTAAACGTGTTTGGTTATGACCCATCCTATGTGATATTATCAAGCTAATGGAATTATCAAGGTCAATTTATGATGGTTTCAAATGCTACACTATTACATGTCTTTATCTTCTTCATCACTCCATCATCTGGATTGCCTCCTAACTTCCTTGCTTCCAAGTCGCCATTGAACAATTACATTGAATTAGAAATAAATATATTCTAATGAAATTACAAGAAGAACTCGAGTTACATTCGAGATTAACAATTACAATGAATAAACGACATGCAAGTCGTATTTATAAACCGAAACCATAAAACAAAACCACTATCATATGGGTCTTTAGGCCATAACCATCCTACATGTTATCACATAACATATGTATTATATCTTAGATTATATAAACATATCATATAATCATATATAATAAATTTTGAAATTTTAAAAAATCAAATAAATTTTAGAAAATAATAAATCACCGTTTCGGGGCCTGTAACATCGTCAAACAGCTTATAGACGCGAAGCTGACTATGTCAGTATTTCTCAGTGACATGATTATAGTTAGAAAACATATATTGTTTGCGAAAATCAGACACTGGACATAGATTTCAAAAAATCTACTGAAGCCGTTTCAGAATTCGTTTCGAATACGATTCCCATAACAAGAAAAAACATATACCATATACATACAGCAATACACACAATCATCCCATGATTATACAACACATGAATATCATATATTCAAAATCATATAAAACATATATATAAACATATAGTCTTGGCATATCATAAATATGTTTACATACATCGAAAAACTGTTAAACACATAACCAAATCATCCCATTATACACGTAGCTCTAATGCCATTGAATGGTTTTGGACATGAAAACGCAATGGATATAACGTAAAATAATTAAAAAAATGAAACCCTATCGCAGGATCCATGTATACATTTGGATGATTATGGTGAAGAAGTCTGTACCTTAACAAAGCTTTTTGTATGCTGTTTAATGGAGGTCCAAAAAAGATGAATCACAGCAGCCCTTTGTTGCAAAGATCTGCTCTCCAAGGAAGTCCACACGAACGCCCGGTTAATGGTAACTTTGAGTGTAATCAAAGTATATTAATTCTCGTATAGAAATATAATGATTTCAAGTCAAAGGATCATTACATCATTATCACTGTGAGATTTCTTATGACACTTATTAACATGTAAAATCTCACGGTGGGTCTTTCCAGTGTCATGTATTGATACATACACTTATATTCTTGACTTAAGTATCACCATACCTATGACCAATGAGATGTGGTCATCTGCAACAAACATACTAGTCTTATTACATTATTATTGTCCTTAAATAATAATACTTGACTAAAAAATTTTAGGAATAAAATACTATTCATATAATCTCATTTTTAAGTCACATACTTAAAGACATATATTACGTATTAATATTCCAAGGACATTTATTATTCTTTCAATTTATGATGCAGTAAATAAAGATATAATAAATATTAATTAAATAATCACGTAACATAATTGTTTTCAATAAAACATTAAAAGTATTGTCTCTAGGACACCAATACTGACAGTTTCGAGGCATGATTTAATGATCTAACATTTGAATTTAACTGCCTGCTCTGATACCAATTGTTTACTCATAAATATAATCTATTACAGAAGGGGGGTTGAATGTAATAGTACAAATTAATCGATCAAGAACAAAAGTATGTAAAGGAAACACTGTTTTGTATTAATAATAATGAATGAAATACAAAACTCTCTTAAGAAATTGTTTGTTCTTAAGAGCTGCTAGGTTATGAAAAATAAGACTTGTTAAAGATACTATTAAGTTAACCTATGTATGTGTTTATATAGACACAGTTACAATTCAATTATAAATCAGATTAAGAAAAGAACAACTTTAAATAAGGAAATAGACTTGCATTCGGATTCCTTCTCACTATCCTAATCATACACTGATTTGATTGTTTCCTGACAAACTCTGATAATAAACTCTATCGGTTGAATATTCTCTGATTGGAGTATTATCTGATAGAGTAAACTCTGACCGACAGCTCCTTCATTCTCTGATGACGTCAGGATAAACTCTGATTGGTATTCTCTGAAAATCATCAGTGTTTGCATTCCTAACATAAATAGGTGATTTTAGAAGTTCGTAAAGGTGTACGTAATGAATTAAATATAGTATCATGTAATTAGTTTAATAAAATAATATGATGCAACAATATGAACAATGCATTTCCAAAATTTCATTTGCTAATTCAACAAAGTCATGTTACATAATAGTTGGCAAAGGCCACACAATTATATGTGAGAGAGGAATTCATGTGTATATATAATCCATGTTACAAAAAAGATACATCAAAGGGCAACAATACTAAGACCCCATTAAGTACCTCTTACTGCAGCACACTTATCGGAAAATAACCTTTGAGAATCTTCCAGTGCATCTGTCAATATTTTCAGGAAGAACTGCTCTGGGACACCACCAAAATATAGCAAGGCAATTAGATACTTTGACAACCTTGATTTCCAAGGTTTACGACTGGATATTCAGATGTAACATTTAAAAGACATTACCATATTGAAGCACATTATGTTAACAGGCATTCGGATAATGATAATTGCTAGTTATGCTGGATACACAGTTAAATTAATTGACATTCCATATTTAAATGTTTACATAATTACTAATCAATTATCTAAAAATCAAGTACAGCTTGTCACGAGATCGACTGTTTGGATCACAGCCATGCAACAAAGATAAAATAAACTCTGGCTAAATTTACCTAAAAAGCAAGGATACAGGTCGGGGGTGTGAGTGCATAGTGTGAGGATACACGGATTCGAAAAATATGCTAAAATAGGGATTTGGTGTGAGGGATATGGCATATACAAAAATAATGTAAATATATATTTGATGTTATGTATGGAAAAATCTATTAACAGGGAAGAGCCGTTGTGGCTGAAGGAAAATGCTAGGAAGAGTCAGATGAAGAGGAAGAAGAAGAATATGGAAATCTTGCTCTCATGGCAAGTTCTGGAGAAGGTTCATCCACTTCATCAAGTCAGGTACCTTTTCTTACTACTGTTGATACGACTACATCCCAGTATAAAAAAACTGTTGAAAGTCTAAGTTCAGAGATTTTTAATATTCATACAAGCATGTTAGCTGCAAATGAGGAGATAGCTAGATTATCAAGTGCTAATGAGTCCTTAAAACTTAAAAATCATGAACTTGAACTAAAACAAAATAATTTTGAGTCTCTTCAACAAGAAAATGAAATTCTTAAGAACAAAATTTTTTGTGCTTCTCAGATTGAGGAATTCCTTAGGAAACAGATTTATGAGAATGAATTAAAAATCAAGGCCTACAAGAATTCTTCTTCCTTGTTAAAATCATACCATGATGATAACACTGAAAATCAAAAGGTAGGTATAGGTTTTAGCTATGAGAAGAAAAATAGGAAGAAACATGTTGAAGAAGAAAGCAAACATACTGTCAAACCTTCTATTTTAAAGAAAGTGAAGAATCCATTGTTCAAAAAGGATGAATTCGAATTTGATGAGGTAACATTAGTAATTAAACAAGAGATAGATGATGAAGACAAAGAAGCTGTCAATAAATCCTTTAAGGTAAAAAATACTGTCAAAATCCCCATGACAGTTAGAATTGATCCTGACAGTAACTTTTGTTTGAATGATACTGTCAACACTGGCTCGACAGTAAGGTCAGAAGATGCTGTCAAGACTATAAGATCTAAACTTACTATCAAGACAACTCCACCTAAACCTACTGTCAACACCAGCATGACAGTAACTTCTAAACATACTATCATGAAGACCAAGAAGAACAGAAATGGAAAATTAGGAATAAACAAAAAGAACAATTATGATTACATTCCTAATGCTCCTAGAAAGTTGTGTAACAATTGTGGATCTTCTAGTCATCAAACTCATGTTTGCAACAAGGGCAAGTCTAGTGTTAAGAATGTTACCTCTAGCAATGGAAACTTACATAGCATGCCTTTAAAGAATAAACAAGTAACTCACTGTGGTGATTTTGATTGCATATCTTGCATAATGAACTTGATGAGTATTTGTTTTAACATGACTTTCGCTAATAATCAAGAATGTCTGCATAATAATGCTAAAACTGAAAAGGCAAAGACTCCAAGTCCACCTAAAGTTAGGTTGGACAAGCAAACCAAGAGAAAAGCTACCAAATCATATTAGAATGGGTAGCTACAGGAGTCTTGCTAAAAGTAAGAGAAGATAATTTAAGAAATCCAACTTCATACTGTGATCAAGCTAAACTAAATGGACCCAATGTGAATTGGGTACCAAAAGTAACTTGAAATATTTTGCTTTGCAGGGCAACAGGAAAAATAAAAGAATCATGTGGATCATTGACAGTGGATGCTCAGGACACATGACAGGTGATAAAGCCCTGCTATCACAGTTCAAAGAAATGACTAGCCCTTATGTAACCTTTGGTGATAATAGCATTAGTTTCACAATGGGATATGGCATACTAGAGGTTGGAAATCTGAAGATTGAGAAAATTGCTCTAGTGAATGGATTGAAGCACAATTTGTTGAGTGTCACTCAATTTTGTGAAAGAGGTTTCAAGGTTGGTTTTGATCAAGATAGATGCTTCGTTGTCAACAAAAAGACAGGAGAAAAAGCTCTTCAAGGAGTAAGGAAAAGAAGCCTCTACATAGCTGACTTGGACTCTATAAGGAAAGATAAAGTCTACTATTTCTACGGTAAGGCCTCTCTATTTGAAAGTTGGTTGTGGCATAAGAAGCTCTCTCATTTAAATTTCAAAGCAATGAATCATCTGATGAAGAGAGAGTTGGTGAAAGGGCTGCCTCAACTTGAATTCTGTCAAGAAGGATTGTGTGAGGATTGCTAGAAAGGGAAGCTAAGGAGAGCTGCTCATAAAAGCACTCCTAGTGGTTCAATAAATGAGGAATTTCAACTAATTCATATGGACTTATTTGGTCCTGTGAATGTGCAATCACTTGCTAGAAAAAGATATGTTTTAGTACTGGTTGATGATTTTTGAAGATATACATGGGTAATATTTCTAGCATCTAAAGATGAAGCTGCACAAGAGATTATTGACTTGGTTAAGGTTCTTGACAAAAATTGAAAGTTCAAAGTGCAAATTTTAAGAAGTGATAATGGTACTGAGTTCAAAAACAGTGTCATGAACGATTTCTGCAAAGACAATGGAATCACTCAACAATTCTCTGCACCAAGGATACCTCAACAAAATGTTGTTGTTGAAAGGAAAAACAGAACACTTATTGAGGCTGCAAGAACAATATTGAGTGAAGCAAAACTTCCTACCTATTTTTGGGGTAAATCAATCAATACAGCCTGTTACACTCAAAATAGGATTGTAGTCAACAAGGCCTATGGAAAGACACCCTATGAATTGCTCACAGGAAGAAAAACAATTGTCAATTATTTTCATGTCTTTGGAAACAAGTGCTACTTCATGAAAGATTCAACTGAGATCAAAGGAAAGTTTGATATAAAAGCATTTGAAAGAATTTTCATGGAGTATGGAATTGACAGGACTGCATAAAGAGTCTACATCATAGATCACAAGACTGTAGAGGAGAGTGTAAATGTCACCTTTGATGAAAATAAATTTCCTGGAATTAAAGGAAGTCAAGAGACAGAATCTTTAGACTTTGAAAATCAAGTCTATCTAGAAGAGATTGAAGAGGATTCACCAAGAATTGATCACACAATTTCGGGTCCAACAATGGTTCCTAACTAGTCTAGAGAAAATGAAGGAACTGCCCAAACAACTGATTTTTTTGGGAATGTTCCAATCAATAGTGGACTTGAGAAAATTGATGCTGTCAACAGTGCAAGATCAAAAGATGCTGTCAATCAGCAAAATGTTGAAGACTCTAGTGATTATCAAAGAGGAACTAAATAGAACAGGGAACACACTAATGATTTAATCATCGGTGATCCAGGAACTGGAGTCAAAACAAGAAGAAATGTGGCCAATGTATGTATGTATTCTTGTTTCCTCTCTCAAACAGAACCTAAAACTCTTGAAGAAGCCTTGGTTGATCCAGATTGGATTAATGACATGTAAGAAGATCTTAATCAATTTGAAAGAAGCTGTGTTTGGGAATTGGTGCCTAGACCAAAGAAGAAATCCATTATAGGCACTAAATGGGTTTATAGAAACAAGATGGATGATTGTGGCACTGTCATGAGAAACAAAGCAAGGCTGGTGGCAAAAGGTTACTCTCAACAAGAAGGGATTGATTATGAAGAAATATTTGCTCCTATTGCCAGACTAGAGGCAATTAGAATATTTTTAGTTTTTGCTGCATATAACAACTTCATGGTCTTTCAAATGGATGTCAAGAGTACTTTCCTTAATGGAGAGTTAGAAGAAGAAGTGTATGTTGAATAGCCCCCAGGCTTTGAAGATCCAAAAATGGGAAACTTTGTGTACAGATTGCTCAAAGCATTGTATAGACTAAAACAAACACCAAGAGCTTGGTATGATACTCTTCCCAATTTTCTTCTTGATAATAACTTTACAAGAGGGGTTGTGAATAAAACTCTTTTATACAAAAAACATAGAAAGGATATCATTCTAGTTCAAGTGTATGTTGATGACATTATCTTTGGATCAACAAATGAAGACTTATGCAAGAAATTCTCTGAGTTGATGCAGAACAAGTATGAGATGAGCATGATGGGTGAATTAAAATTCTTTCTTGGACTTCAAGTCTATCAAAAAGAAGATGGAATATTTATTTGTCAGACTAAGTATGTTAAAGATCTTTTAAAAAGATTTGATATGGAAGATTCATCTCCTACAAAGACTCCAATCTCAACGACAACTCAACTTGACAAGGATCCAAGAGGAAAGAAGGTGGACAACAAAATGTACAGAGGCATGATTGGCTCTCTTCTCTATCTAACAGCTAACAAGCCTGACATTATGTTTGCTACAGGTTTATGTGCAAGGTTTCAGTCTAATCCCAAGGAGTCACATCTAATGGCAGTAAAAGAATTATGAGATATGTGAAAGGCACTCAAAATATTGGCCTTTCGTATCCTAAAGAATCTGGTATCCAAAATATTGGTTGGATACTCAGACTCAGACTATGCAGGATGCAGAATAGACAGAAAAAGTGCAACAAAAAGCTGCCAGTTTTTGGGAGAAAGATTGGTATCATGGTTTAGCAAGAAGCAGATTCAGTGTCAAATTCAACTACAGAGGCTGAATATATTGCAGCTGGTAGTTGTTGTGCTCAGTTACTTTGGATGAGGAACCAGCTATTGGACTATGGGTTGACTCTGCAAGGAATTCCTATCTTCTGTGACAACACTAGTGCCATAACAATTTCTGAGAATCCTGTTCAACATTCCAAAACTAAGCACATTGACATCAGGCATCATTTTATTAGAGAGCATGTGGAGGAAGGCACAATCAATCTAATCTATGTGCCCACAGAGAAGCAACTTGCAGATATTTTCATCAAACCATTGGATGAAAAGATTTTTAACAGGCTAGTGAGTGAATTAGGTATGTTAAATTTAACCTGTTAATGTAACTCTGTTTAGTTGATAAAATTTTAGTTAACTAAATTTAATTATGAATTAATGGCCAATTGAGGTGTTTTGATTTCTTTCACAGTGGAAAGACATGATGATATTTTAACTAAGAGGTTAACTAATTTATTTTTAAGTAACTTAATTCATATGTGATCAATAAAAGATGCTGTCAAGTTACTTGACAATATGTTTTATTCATACTGTCACATAATGATAAGTTACTGTCAAAATCTGTGAAAACCTACTATCACATGGTTAATGAGTCTTGACAGTAAAGTCCGCGGGATTAAAACTTACTGTCGAACCCTGTGGAACTTACTGTCAAATGGCTGAGAAAACTTGACAGTATGTTTCGCGAGATTAAAACTTATTGTCAAATCTTGTGAAACCTACTGTCAAAGGAATGAGAAATAACGACATCATAGTATGCGGGATTAAAACATAATGTCAAAGTATGAAACTTACTGTCAGTATTCTTTGACAACATAGTTTTCCAAAAACACCGCATAACATATTGTCAACAATTAACAATAGATTTATTCATTTATTTGCTAATGTTACTGTCAAGAGTGTTTGTCATTTTAGCACAGAAGTTACTGTCGAGGAATGGAACTTGAAGACAACTATCACTTAAAATCGTTTAAAATTCTTTCTTGACAGTACCTTTTTCACATCATATATATATATATATATATATATATATATATATTCAGCTAAGATTTCTCTCACTCTGTACATTACTTTATTTTTCTCATAACTTCTCTACTCTCTTACACCCTAAAAACTCTACATTTTCTCTGCAACTTCTTTTTCTAAACCGCTCTTCAAATTCTTAAATATTTCTTTCTTTCTTAACCTTAAAACTTCAATCAACCATGCTGGACCATAAATTTTATACACCCTAGCTCAAACCAACTTCACCACCATGGCTTCAGTGGGTGAAGCTGGTGAAGCCTTTAAACCATTTATTGGCTTCATGAACAACTCATACCTCACCTATGCCCTAACCGCAAGTCCACATCTCAAAATCCCTAGACTTTTTCAATTTTGGACCTCTCTTGTATGTGAGGGGGAGCAAGATGCAAGCTCTATCTTCTTTCAAATAAATAGTACCACTTACACCATTGATTCCTCTCACATCAATGAAGCTCTTCATGTGGAAGAGACTGAAGGATCACTTTTTGAGGAGCCTTCTAGTGAAGAACAACTCACCAAGTTCTTCAAGATGGTTGGGTATGCTGGACCTAAACTGAATGCTAACAATGATGAATGGTATCCTTCGGGAGGCATGGACATAAAGTACCTCAACAAAGAATGGAGCATGATTCTAGAAGCTGTCTCCAGGTCCATGTCAAGCAAAACAAGTGGCTGGAATGAAGTGCCAGCATACATTAGGAGGATAGTGCATTCCATGGTGCACAATTATAGAATTGATGTTTGAAAGCTCCTGATGCCCCTGTTCAAGCTGGTGCTAGGAAAGAAAGAAGCCAGAAAACTGGTAATTTACTATCCTAGATTTTTTATGCTTATAATTAACTCTGTTGTAGGCATAATTAATTTAGATAGTGTTCAATGCATGGAATCCCCAATACTAAAGAAAAATACTCATTCTTTGTTAACCAGTAAACCACTTAACACTGAATTGAGTCTGTTCATAACTGATTTCATGCTTGCAACAATAAAAAGTTTAAATTTAAAAATTATTGGGGACTACCATGTATTTTCTTTGAGTGATAAGAATGGTGTTGACCTCTCCATTCCTAACCCACACTCTAAACCTTTTGAAGGAGTCCGACCTTCTAGAGTCACCAAGTCTGTAAGCCAAGGGTCTGGTTCCTCTCAAAAGGACCAGGTCTCTAAAAGGATGAGAACCACTCAACCTAGGATTGAAACCTTTCCACATATAGGTGGTGAAACTGCACTAGATGCAACAAATAAGGGTGTAGTCAGATCACAGAACCCACAGAGGACCCTAGTGAGCCTAGGAGAAAGAAAGCAAGGTATCAACCTCTGTCAGCCAGGGGCGTCCTCTCAAAACGGCACATCTCTTAAAAGGGACAAAAACACACCTCTAGATGTCCCCTATCAACAGGAGGCATTTATTGAACTTGGTCAGTCTCCCATGGCACCCTGTAAAGATTCTGCATAACAGGTTGAACTCACTCAACCTGAGCCCATACTTGCAGATATTCACACAATAGGGCTAGAACATGTGGAACACAGTTCATTCAATTATAGTGCATCACACTTTGCCAATATTGAAGATCAAAATGTTGATGCACTATTTTAACAATTGGATAAAACTGATCATAGCAATCCACAAGAACCTTCTACTCAAAGTGTAGAAGAGATTGCTGTCACAGCCTCTATAGCTGTTAATGACAAAGTTGTTGTCAATCCTCATGACAGTAACTTCTCAACAGAAGTTGCCACAGATTCTGTCAACATTACAATCCAGACAACAGCTCTCCAATGGCCACCACTTCTCTACAGAATAAAGAAGATGATTCTGCTCTAATTTTAACCCTACTAAAGGTAAAATCTCTAACTCTTGTGTAAGATGTACCTGTTCAGTCGCTTGCACCTAGGATGAGTGATGGTGTGAAAAGAAAAAGAGAGATAAAATAAAAGAGAATTGAGCATAAAAATAAGGGGCTGGGAAAATCTCAGGCAAAAGGAGAGGGCCCTGAGCAAGGCCAAATTAAAAAACAAAATGTGGGAGCCCAAAAATCAAAGGCATTAGGCCTGGAGAGTGAGTTTGTGAGGAGTGATGAGATCACTCATAAAAAACAAAGAGTGTGAGAACCACCACAACCTTCAAATCCTCTAAACAAGCTAATGAAAGGTTGAAATATCTTTCACACAAAGTCACAAAGTTGTCAAAGAATCTGGACACAGTAGGCAGGAATCAAGTGAAGTTGGTTAACAGGATGGCTAGCCTGTAGAACACAATGAATGAGGGGTTCAAGGCCATCTTTGACAAGCTTCAGGAGTTTAATGCAAAGTTTTCAACCCCTACAGTTGCTACCTCAACTAAGGGGGAGAAAAGTGATAAGGCTGAAGTGTTTACAGAAAGGAGTGATAAGGAGACAACTCAAGCTGCATCTCAGGGGGAGAGTCAAATAGAATTACTGTCTAGTGTGGCTGCTGAGATTGCTACAAAGCTTGGTGGTGATAAGGCGGAGAAACTAAAAGAGAAAGGTGGGGTGATTAAGGAGGGAGATGTGAAGAAGGATTCAGTGGTTCATGTAGCTGGAAAAGGGAAGGAAAAGCTCTTTCAAGATGGTAGTGATGATCTGATAATTGAAGAAAGAGAAGATTTTGATGATGAACAGGCTACAATCCTGATGGTGGATGACAATGAGAATAGTAGAGTTTTTGAAGATGCAAAGTTCAACAAGAGAATTAATGATCTAAGAGCCTCATCTAACAGAGACCCCAAGAAATTTTCTAATTCAATGAGACAGTCAACAATGGGAGCAGCTGTGATGGTGTCTAGGAGCAACAAATGGGTAATCTCTATCAGAACTGAAGGAGGTTTTATTTGGTGTGTAAGCATGGCTTATCTGAGTAGGCAAGAAATTGCAGTTATAGAAGCAATCAAACTCAAAATCAAAACAGATAAGTCATGGCTCAATGAAAATCTGAATAGGACTTTGCAGAAGCTGATAGTTGAGAAGCTGCCAGAAGTAACTCAGGATCCCTTGGAAATCAAATTTAGTAGTTCCACAGATGGAAAATACATATCTATGAACTTGGAAAGGGTGAGTATGTGTAGGCCAAGGTCTGTGAAAGAAGTTTTTGACTATTTCAAGTAGATTCCAAGAAATGAAGAAAGGGATAAGGTGTTGAGAGTGTTGGAAGGAGAATTGAGGAGACTTGAAGAGTTGAGATTGAAGAAGAATGAGAAGAAAACCCAGGAGAAAAGGGATGGAGATGATAGTGAAAAGCCTGATGGAGGTGCAGGTAGTTCCAGCCAACACAATATTGGTGAATGATCTTCTGAAGCTGGAAATAAGGTGGAGGTAAATGAGGAGAAGGATGAGAAGGAGTATAGAGATGGTATTGAAGGGAAAGTGATGAAGACAATAGTACTTGGTTTTGAAATTGATGAAAAAGATGCTGTCAGGAGTAATAAGGAGAAACATACTTTCATAAAACCTACTGTCGAACTTGATTTGACAGTAACCCCTCAAAAGTTACTGTCAAAGAAAGTCTCTTTTTTAAAGAAGTACATGAAGGCAAGGGCAAAAAGGCCTAAGCCACATTCAAGTAGGAGGCCTAGCAGGAAAGGGTGGAAGCTTGTGTCTAAAGTGCTTCATGAGGATTGTTTGGATGTCAGAAGACCAACAATCAATAATATAGCAGAATCAAAGGCAGAATCCCTGGTTAAGGTGAAGTTTGAGTGGTCTGAGGTGAATACTCTCAACAAGATAATTATTTTGTATTCAAATGGAGCAGTTGAAGAGTTGAGCTATGAGATGAAAGAAGTGAATTATTTTCTGGTCAGAAAAATGCTGCTCATAACTTAAGGATCAGATATGAGGATATAGTTAGTGAGAAGTCTGTTGATAAAGAAGCTCATAGAATTGATGGATTCCTTCAAGCCTCATCCTTTGGATTTTACTGATATTGAAGAGCCTGAGATAGTTTTCTACTCAGATGGGGTGATGTTTGAGGGAGAAGATGGAATCAAGGAGTTTTGGAGCACAGAGTCTCTACATGACAAGAATTTAGACCTACTTAAAAAGGTGGTGAAGAAGTTGGAGGGATATCCTTATCCTGAGGAGTGCATATATATGTCAAATATTATGAGAATTATTCAAGCCAAGAAGAAGAGGGAGATTGAGAAGAAGTTTGAGTATGAGAGGACATAGAAATGTCTTCTCAGAAATCCTGATAGAATAGTCTTCTACAATACTGGTGGTTCTGCTGAAGAAATCACATTTGAGGAATTAAAGAATTTGGCTGTGAATGACCCTTATATCATTGAGCTTATCAAGAAGCAACTACTCAATATCACTAATTATGAGGTTTTTGATATGAAGAATAGAGCACTGGAGATATGTGATTCTAAGAGGAAGGAGGAGAATGAGAAAAGGAAGAAATTTGAAGAAGAGGTTGAAGCTCCAAAGAAGAAAGTGGAGCAAATTTTTAAAAGGATCAAGGAGGCTGAGATTGACATGAAGCATGCAATGTTGAATGATCAATTCTCTAAAAAGCCCAACTATGTTTCTCCGGTCCTGTTTGGGCCCCTGAGAATCATTGTTGATAGCATTGAAGTGGAGGATGTCAACTTCAGGGTGCTTAATAATGAAAACTTAAGGAAGATATTCAGAATGATCACAGGCTCATTCCTGGAGTTCGAAAGGGATCTAAGCAAAATTGTTTGGGAGATCATTGAGTCCAGAGAAGAAGAGGATGAATCTATTGACAAACTCGGGGTAAAACATATCTACTCTTCTACAAAGGAAATATTTGTCAAGGACATGTTTGGAATAAAGTACTTATGCATATCCAAAGGACCAACTGAGAACTACTACACTTACAAGGAGTTGAGGAATCTTTCTCACAAAATGGTGAAACTAGTCTTAGATTATGGTGCTGATCATGCCAAGACAGAAGAAGAGAAGAGGGAACTGAAAGCTCTTGAGGGACTGTATGGAAGGATGACAGCAGAGAAGAAGCAGAGATGCAGCTCTAGAGGAGCTAAACTTGAGTTAGGAGTGTACTTGTACTTTCTTTCATTTTCTGTACAAACACTTATACTTTTATTAGTTGAGATAACATCTGGAGTTTTCTTTAAAATTGTCTTTATTCATCATAAAAACAAATTGGGGGAGATTGTTAGGGATTGTGGTACCATTAATGTAATCAACTAATATTTATTTAGATTAATTAATAATTAACTAAGTAAAACATACTGTCATATATAGTTTGACATTATGTTTAAAATGTCACTTGTAATAAGATGCTCAAATAGTCAAGTAAGTGACAGTAAGTATCAATAGTTATTGTCATGTGTAAATGAAATAAATGATCCATGAAGTAGAAGTTCACAAAGTGTTCATGCACAGCATAAATCAAATCTTTGATAGTAACATTCTACATCCGGGAGCCTATGACAGCACATTCAAGTGACAACAACTTTTGGAATAGACGACATCAACTATTCCTTGACAGTAAACTTGGTGGAGAATGAAGACTCTATGACAGCAAGTTTCACTAACAGCAACTATCCCTTGACAACAACTAACATCAAGTTTCAAGAATCAAGACAACAAGTTTTCTGACAGTAGTTTTGGCGGGGAAAGTTGACAGCATGTTTGGCGGGATGATCGATAACATGTTAGGTGGAATAGTTGACAGTACCTTTGGACGATAACATGTTTTAGAAGACTAGTGAGCCTAACAGTAAAGTGTGCGGTAATAAAGATGTTGTCACCAAAGTGAAGCTAAAGGTTGATAGTAACTTTCAGTGAAGCTGACAGTTTGTTTCAAGTAGAAGACTAGGTAAAGTCAATTCACAGATTGATCTTGACATTTCTACCTAGTCTGTCAAGTCTACAATCGTAACTTGAGAAAAAGTAAGCATAAAGGTGAAGCGTGCTCATGATGTCAAGAATGTCAAATCCTCACAGAGTACCTTTATCTACATTTGGAATGAAGACAAGACTTGAGAAGAAAAAGTGAGATTACTATTTCGAGTATTGTCCAGGAAACAAGGGAAAGTGTACTTGTAAGTGAGATATGTGTTTTAGTTTAAATATACACATCTCACAAACACTTTCCCTAACACACATATAACTGAGCTTAACTTTTCTCAAGGATAGAAACACTAGCAGTCTCTTGTTATTGTGTCTATTGAAGGTGGAAATATTTTCCAGTCAGTTGTAGCAACAAAAATTAATAAAATTAATTTTTGAAGTAAAACACCGTGTGTCTTTAGCTTGCTTGTTGTTTTCCTTATAACTTAATATCATTGCTCTTGTTTGTTGTTAGCAAAAAGTGATAAATTTTTTAAGTTGCATTCAACCCCCCCTTCTACAACACTCATTCTGTTTAAAATCTTTCCTCCCTAAATATAAATTAGAGCCCCTCCTTTTAGTGCCAAAATGTTGTGAGAGGAATTTGTTATAACACTATAGAGGGCCTTTAATGAAATAGAGGAAGAAAAGTAATGAACTTTGACCAAGAAATAGCTTCTTGATCTGAGCTTCCACAGAGGATGGAAGGTAGTTTTGATAATGAAGGGACTGAGCTAGCAAAGGTCCAAGGTACCAACGTCTAATCCTGAGATTACACAAGTCAAACACCCAGAATAACAAAAAATACTTGAGTTTTCTACGTGATCTCTCCCCTCTAAGTAACTGAAGTCATTAATGTTGTTAATCAAATACAATAAATAAGATTTATTGTATTCAAAATAAAGTAACATCAACCATATAAATACTTGCCAGATTTAAGATTAACTAAATTAATGTCGGAAATAGATCTAAAATAATTAAACTAATTTTAGAAAAATAAAATATTTAAACTAAACAAACCTCCAAATCCGTAATGCCAACATATGCATGCTATGTGTATAATAAAATCAAAAAGCAATAAGATAATACACACGAATGGTCAAAAATCAAAACTAGTGTTATTTAAAATATGCAAGAGACTAGGTGCAATTTAAAAGAATAAAAAATACAATGAATGACTAATTATCAAAAATAAAAACAAAATATTAAATTAAAAACCCAAACTTACTATCCCTAAAACTTATATTTCAAAATAAAATAAGCAGCACAATAATGATATCAATTAACATTTAATAATGCACTAGTTACGAAATCAAAATAACGTAACTGAAAAAATTAATCATATAAAAATCACGAAATCAAGCAATCAAAAATCCCAAAACAATATCCTAATTTTTTTTATCTCCAACTATGGATCAAAACACACACTACAACACACATTCAAGAAACTCCAAGAACATTCGAGAACACGAACACACATACATCTGCACACACACACTCACACACTACTATAATATTTATTTATGAAATTGAACAGTTCAAATAATCTTTGCGTCCGATAATAAATATGTGTTCCGGTATGTTAGTTTTTACAAAAGAACTCAAAATACAAAGATTTCACCCGCCAATATTAACTAAACTCAATCAATCAACAATAACCAAACTCATAGGCATCAAATTGATTTACTACATCACATAATTACCATTAAAACTCACACCAGTTTTGAGTTACAGAACCATACCTGAGCCATGGTGTTTATTCACATGGTTCTTACCTCACTTTAATCATAATGGAGCCACTAATGTATGAGAAACAATTTGAGTTATCATGAATTACCTTGAATCGATGGAAACCCTTGAGTTGACTCACTACATGAGGAGATTGAGTTAATCGGGTTTGATTGAATCAAGACTATCTTTAACTTCAATCAAATGGTCTTTAGAGAAGTGTCATATCTGATGGGACCCTAAAATGTCGTCGCATGATGGCCACGGTGGTTCAACTTTTTAATTCACATATCATGAGTTTTTACAGCAATCTACTAATTAGATACAAGGTTTTGGCTGCTAGTAAGTTACATATGACTTTTTAGAAGTGAAATTGTGTTTTTAAAATTTAAGGTATCAGGTTGAGAGATATTCATACATAAGTTTTAGAACTGCTAGTTTAGTTTAAGATTGAGAGATAAACTTTCTTAAATGAAAGAGCTCCATTTTAAAAAAAAATAGAAGTACTTTTATGGTGACATTTATTTATGCATATAATGAAGGATGTGATAGAGGCTGCCTTTGAGACTATCTTTCATCTATTTCTTCTGCCAAACCTTAGATCATCTCCAATGGGGTTAGGTAAAATGACTGGCTAAAATAATATAAAATAATAGTTGACTAAAATTTACTGAATATGTAAGCTATTGTGTGCCAAAAGAATTGGCTATATAGTTAGCTATATCTTTAAAATAATATTTTTATATACTGAATCATTTTTTTCAATTAAAATTAAATTTTAATAAATTAATATTAACTGATTTTAAACATGTGATTATATATTTAAAATTAAAAATTTGATAAATTCTAATAAATAAATATTAATAGTATATTACACTATTGCAACTATGTATATTTATATATAGGTTTTTGATAAAATAGAAACTCATTTTAAACTTAAAACTAGAAACTAATCACATTCATTATTCTATTGAATTTTAATTAAATCTCTACCACACAAATCTTATCCCCATATTTCTCCCCAATCTCCTAATTTCTCTCTCCTTCATCCATCTTCCCCCATTTACATTTTATCCACCATATACATACATACATACATACATACATACGCACACATATGTATATATTATCATCCCCTATAGTTAGTAAATATTGTCACTTGTCATAAATATTGATTCTGATGATCTTGTCTTGTGGTGGCCTTCTTTTCCGGTGATTTTATCTTATTCTGGCAATATCATCATCTATGATAGTATTGATTCATAGAAACGAAGGTGATATGAATAAGTGATGGTTGTGTAAATTAGAGATGTGTTCATCTTTTTCCATCTAGTTTTTACTCACGGAATACATACATATACATATGTATATATTATCAACCTCTATATAAATAGTAAATATTCTCACTTGTCTGATCTCTTCCGACAACCTTCTTTCCTCGTTGACTTTTTTCTATGATTATTATCAACGGTGATAGTGTTGATTTGCAGGGGATGAAGGTGATATGAATAAGCGGTGATGATGTGAATTACAGATGTTAAATGAATATTTTTTTATGTTTTAAATTTTGATGATGAAAAGTAATAATTGAAGGTGGTGATTTTCATTAGAGGGCTAAAAGTTTCTGGAGATAAAATATAGAGATGAAGAGTAAAGAGGAAAAAAAGAACTGTCATATATAGTTAGTAATTTTTTAATACAAAATATTGATTGTTGTAATATAAATTAGTGATCTAGTAATATGAATCAGTGATTGTAGGGTAAATCTGGTGACAATATAGTGATTTATGTTTAAATTATGTAATTTATACTCATATATTATATTTAATATAAATGAAAAATGATTAAATTTTAAATTTTTATTATTTTATTATTTTATAACGAAAAGAGAGAAAGTTATTATGGGAGGGAAAGAGAGAAGATGGGCATGTGAGTTGGTCGTGGGATTATGTATGTAATATTATAATTTTATTTGTTGTTTCTAGTTTTTAGTAGAGTAATATATATATATATATATATATATATTAGAGTACGGTTCTATGTAAACCATGCTATCAAAAAACCCAGGAAAACCAATCTAAGACCGTTGATATATTATAATTTCAATATATTTAATCTGATATATGATATGACATTTTTGTGAATAGTTTTAAGAATAGGGTGCACATATAATACATTGTTTTTTATAATTATAGGCCTGTATCTTTTCAATATGGAAATGACGAGATATTAGGGTTTGATAGGAGCAATCATAATCTTGATATCTAAGGTAATCAAATAAACTTTGTACATGACACAATGCATGTCAATTTTTCAGGTTACATAGCTACAAGAGAATACAAAGAGCTATGACTAAAAAATATTACGAAAAATAAAAAAACGATATGAGATATATCTAGTTCGATGAGAAATCAATGGGAGTTTGTGGTTTATTTTTATTTTTATGCCTATTGATTAATTATTTGTTGATAGATTCTTTATGTTACACAACTGCGAAAAATCATAGAGCATGTATGACTAAAGAACACTACGAAGAATAATGATATGAGATTTGTTTTTTGTGCCTATTTTATTAAACACTTGAAAAATTTCAATTTTTTTAGGTAACCAACAAGATTTTGGGTGTTCTCTTTGTTGTTCTATCGTTTGTGATTTGATTTTTTTACCATTAAATATTTTTATGAATTCTGAAGTAATATTTTGGTTGTTCTCTATGTTTGAAATGGATTTGTTTGAGCACATAATTATTTTTCTTGTTGAATTTATTGATATTTTAGTCGCATTTGAAACAAGGAATCTGTTTTGCTATAATATTAATTGTAGGAAAAGTCTCGATGGTGATATCAGATTGATGTATATTGAATTAAGGTTGCGTATGGGGGGTTATCATGAGTTCCACTGCAATATGTGTCTGCGGATCATGTGTGTAAAAGATGGTTAAGATTTTGAGGATTCCATGTCCGATTATTTTGTTCTTATATTGGTTCTATTAGTTGATGAAGGTTTTATGAGTAGTAGATGAAGATGTGGTTACGGTGGGGTTGCAAAATAGAAACGTAGAAGGTGGGTGGAGAAGCAGGATAAACCTAAGAACTTTTATATCGTTATCTACTCTGGGGATTTGTCGAATTTAACAAAAAGTCTGTTCCTGAGGACCTGGTGGTGGCGGAATCAAAGCAGGTGGGTGAAGTCTTGTGTGCTCCAGATGTATTTTTGTCGAGATTCATTGGCTTCAACTAAGAGGTTAGATATTTGGTTAGTCATGTATATGTAGAGGAGGGGTCAAGCAAATTTACCATATATGGAGCTCTTCTTGTGTCTTGTTTGTTTTTTATTCTGCTATGAAAGGTGGGTGTGCCACTTGGCCATGGAGAGTTCGATCTCTTGAACACAGGTGCTTAAGGAGGATTTATCTTGGTGTTATTTGCATGGTTTATTTTGTTTTCCATTCTAATGAGCTATAATTATTGTTTTGTTTGGCATTGTTTCTCTACGGAGTTTGTTACACAATTTGTAGAAATTTTCATAAAACACTGTGCAAAACGCTTTGCGGAACGCATAACACTTCATATATCAAATTATATTAAAATATTTTTTGCAGAACACTTCTATTATATGTTCTAGAGATTTTAGGTTCTTAATACTGTTTTTAATACTCAGTATATGTAGGACCAACACATTAAAGAATATCGATAAAATGTTCTTTAGTTGAACAGATTATTCAAGAAACTCGAAATTGCACTACTAGACTGTTTGATGACTTTATATAAATGTTTATATATTTAGTGTGATCATGATGGTTACCTTTATAATTGAATCTGGTTGTGTATGGAGAACATCTAGAAGATTATTTCAAGTATTTTTATGCAAAATCTTATATGATTAATTTTATTTATAAATATTAAGGTTTCACTAAAATTTATATTAAATGATCTAATATGGATTAAATTATGTTTATATATCAAACTATGTATAAAAATTAAGATTCCATTAAAATTATACAAAAAATAATAGAACCTTAATATTAATAATTTAGTATAATAAATTATATTGAATCTTATTATATTCTACTTATAAACTCTTGGTAAAATATTTAGTAGAAATTTATTTAGTGTTCCATTGATATTCTAAATTATTTTAAATAATCTTTATAATTTAAGATCATTTAGTAAAAAACTAATTGCATAAAAAAAATTATATTGAATTGCATATAAAAAATTATATGTATTCTGTTATGTGTTTGAGTTTGTAAACTATGTATTTACGTATATAGTGGACACTAGATTCCATTACGTATTCGAATATGTTCTTTTAAGTGGTCTTTAAGATTTTTTACTCTTTTTCTATTAAAATATTAATTCTAAGATTCATTATTAAATGATTAATAATTAATTTTCATAATATTCATATTCTTTCAAAGCTTCTTTATAAATAATTAAAGGAATACTTAACATCGGTATAGTTAAAATGATGCTATCAATTACTAATTAATAAAAATTTAATATATCTTTAAAAAACATCTTAACAAACGTCAAATTAATAAAAATTAACGAATACTTTTAAAGAACCTCAAACTCACGAATAATTTTAGTAAGATTCTCTTTAATGTTTTGATAGAAATTCTATAACGGGTTGTGGAGACCTATTTTATTTTTTATAATATAATATTATAAATAAATATTAAACGAACTTGTAATAAAACCTTAATTATTGTACTAATTATAATTATTAGTATTATCAAATTAATCATTTGACTAAATAAATTATAACTATTATATTATTTTGATGAAAATAATAAAAAATATCAAATTAATAAATTCTAAAAAACACTAATGGATAATTAACAATTTAATAAGAATTAAGTTTCTTTTATTAATTCATAATTAAAATACTAAGATACTTTAATTATTAAATAAATTTTAAATATTATTTTGGTAATTACATGCCGATGTTTTTTGAAGTGACATGTCGATTAATATAATAACAATATTTAAATATTAATTTAAATATTTTGTTAATGATGTAAGCTTAATTAATATTATAATAATTTAAATAATAATGGATAATTACAAAAATAAATATTATTATTAAAATTTTGCTAGTCCCATACTCTTGGGTTATTATTTAATATAATAAATTAAGAAATTCTTAGTCAAAACTTAAAATTTAATGTGTTATTGTAGTTATATAGAGTGTTTTGTTACATATTAAAAAAATAAAAGAATTATTAAATATAATATTATATAATAAATAAATATTAAACGAACAAATAATAAAACCTTAAATATTGTATTAATTATAATTATTATGTGTTATATCGAGATTCTCAAAATAATTCATTTTAATAAATACTAAATTATAACCATTATATAATTTTTCTGAACACATTAAAAACTATTAAATTAAATAAAATCTAAAAAACAATGAAATAATTAATAATTTAATAAAAATTAAGATTCTCTTATTAGTTCATAATTAAATTATTAAGATATTTTTATTATTAAATAAATTAAAAAGATTATTTTAGTAACTACTCGTAGATTATTATAATATGAATATTTATTTATTATTCTTTTTATGAACACGTTAAAAACTATTAAACTAAATAAATTATGTAGGATGAGATACTTAATAATTTAACTCTATGAGGCAATGAAATGTTAGGACAAGAAGAGAAGGTATCCTATCCTTAGATCACTAGGGGAGAATCAAGAAAATGTATCTTATTCTTGGAAGGAGTTGTCAATGGAAGATTCCTAATCTACTGGATAAGAAAAGAATAGAGAAGATACTCTCCAATGTTCTACAAAGGGGTTGAAGAAGAATAAGAAGGAAAATCACATTCTCCGGATAACATTATTTGAGCATTGTTTTATGTGCTTTTGAAGCTCCCATGAATTTTGATATTTTTTGAAGCTCTGCTCATAATAAGTTCTTTAAAAGTTCAAGCTATGAAGGATTTTGAAGCATAGAAAGCTCAAACATAGAGAAATGAAAATGATACTACATGAATATTAGTTCAGTGCTAGATCATTTCAGTTACACAACAAATCTGGAGATACAGAATCTGAACTAGAGAAACCAGCCACTGAAGATGTACCAATGACACCCGTACAAAAAAGTTCAACTCTAGAAGAAGGTGAAGTTGATACTTCTGAAGCTGGTAATTGTAGATAAGTCAAGATAGAACTTTGTAAAATATGTTCAGTCTAGAGGAACATCTATTTTATATTTATCTTTCATGTTTGAATTTGGAAAATTGTTAAATATAATACCAGAACTTTTTATTATTTACATTTCTCAATGTTTTATTATTTTATTATTTGTTAGTTGAGTTATCCTCGAGAAATTTATGTGTTAAATATTTAAAAACAAATAGGGGGAGATTGAAAGGCATATGATAAGGCCTATTTGTAATTATTAGATGATAACTCAACTCAGATTAGAAAGGAAAGTAAATAATAAATGTGTAACAAGAATCAAGACAAATAAAGTCAACTAAACACGAAGAATCATAATATCAAAAGAATTTTTATGAGGTTGCTACTCTGTACTGAAAGAAATCCATTAATATGATCAAACGTCGGTGAAGAATAAAAGAGTAGTATCTCAGAAGAGTTCAGAAGGTACACAAGATTGTATGTGGCTACTACAGAAAGATTCTTTGAAAAGAAAATTAAAGAGATAAAGCTAAAAGAAAAGAACAATCAGAAGATCACATATTTAATGTCAAACGGTGAAGAACATTTATTTTAGTGTGACACAAATGAACCAGATAGTACATTGTGTGTCAACTATATACATGAAGGTTCAACATCAAGTAGAAGTGATTTTCAGACATACGGTACGGTGAAGACAGAAAGACTCGAGTTAAATTAACAATGGTTGTGCAGTCAAGAAACTAATTAATCCTATTATCAAAAGTGATATGTGGTAAAAATAAGCCCTAAAGACATAATTAATGTAGCATTAATTAAACCCGATTCAGTCCAAAAGGGAGGCCCATTTAATGAGGCTCGAAACCTTAATTATTAAATAAATTCATAATTAATTAATTAGCTAAATATACGGCTAATTAATTATGTCCAACTACAAGGAAACTACTCCAAGGAGTAGCCCCCAAGACACCTTAATTAACAAAGAAACATATTACTACATGGAAACTACTTGTATCATAAGAAGGATCCAGAATCTTTCAAGGAGGTGCCTTGCCCGCCAAGGTTCCTAAACCTATTCTAATTCTTAGACTCTTTACGTCTATATAAAGGGCCTAACCCCTCATTCTTAGAACCACGTCTAGCTTGATTATCATACGCACTAAGATACGTAGGCATCTTGTGAGGGCAGAATTAAGTTACAAAATACAAGCACAGCCATAAAAGCTCGATAAGCCTGACACACATCATAATTAATTCACCCTAGATTCTAATTCATAACATTTGGCGCCGTCTGTGGGAAGACAACATCAACCATGGTAAGAACACGAAGAACTGATGGAGACGTCGTCCCTACCACATAAGACCTGACTACTTTGACTCCTCCTGATGAAACTCAAACCACCGAGGTCCCCGCTATTACCACTATTCATGCTAGAACCCAAGGCCCTAACACTCAAAAGCTTTGCCTATTTAGTGAAATTGTTCATTCTACTAATCTCGAGGAAGTCGTCCATGGATCCGACTCTCCACCTCAAGTAACTCAAACTCCTTTTATTGCTACTGCTTCTCCTCGTGTACATATTTCTACTATTGTTATTCCCAGTAGCATTATTGCCCAACCTAGGCTTGGACTCTCATTGCGTTACTACTGAGTTACTACCACTCAGAGATCCTGATGATCCGACACCACCCTTTACCGAAGCGATCATGAACGTTCACATTTCAAGGAAGTTCAAGATGCCCACCATCAAGATTTATGATGGAACGGGAGACCCCTCGAATCATGTAAGAACTTTCTCGAATGCTTTATTATTACAACCCATCAATGATGTTGTCAAGTGCAGGGCTTTTTCTCAAACCCTGGGGGGCATGGCTTAACGTTGGTTTAGTCGGTTACCTCCTAACTATATTGGGTCCTTCTAAAAACTAAACAAAGCTTTTATAAGCCAGTTTATAAGTGAGAGAGTGCACAAAAAGATTTTGGCCTCGCTCATGAACCTAGAGCAGGGAAAAAATGAATCCCTGAGGGACTACTTGAATCATTCAACTAAGAAAGCCTTGAAGGTATCAGACTTGGATGAGAAAGTAGTTATGATAACCTTACAACAGCGGATGACTAATCCTTACTTCAAGAGGTCTCTGGCCAAGCATCCGCCCGAGAACATGCTCATTCTCCAAGATAGAGCAGAAAAATATATTAAGGCAGAAGAAAGCATGAAGAAAACCATTATACCAGTGGCGACAAATAGGAACAATAAAAAAAATAGAAATGGCGATCAAGAGTATGAAGCCTAGGAAAAATATTCTAAAATGGATAAGGATTCAGAATCCCCTCCTAAGAAGAATAACTTGGGACCGAGGTTCATTAAATATGCAAGGCTGAATATGCGTTGAAGCCAAATCTTGTGGATATTGAGAGGGATAGATACTTGAGATGGCCTAAACCCCTAAAGTTTGATCTTGAGAAGATAAATAAGAATGCATTTTGCCAATTTCATAAGGATACCGGACATGACACAGATGACTGTAGACAACTGAAGGATGAAATCGGATTCCTCATAAAAAGAGGAAAACTTTCTAAGTTTACCAAAGATGGAAGCTGTGATACGCCAATGATAATGGGAGAAACAATGATAATCGGGATAGGAATCCCAAGCCTAGAGGTCCGGTTATTAAAATGATTTTCGAAGGACCTACAGCTGCAGGGAACTAAAGAAACTCAAGAAAAGCATACGTTAGAGAAGTTATGCAAGTCATAGGAGAAGCGCCTAAATGCGCTAGAACAGAGATGGTCATATCCTTTAATGACTCAGACTTGAAAGGAGTAAGTTCCCCCACGACGATCTCCTTGTCATAACCCCTTTGATAGGCAATTCAGTAGTAAATAGAGTCCTGGTGGACAATGAAGCATCCATCGATTTTCTAATCTATGGTTTTGATGAAGTGGAGTCGAAAGTAGAAGGAACCATTCAATTACCCATGACAATGGGAAGAGAGCTTCGAGAGGCCACCTAGATACTAACCTTTCTGGTAATCAAAAGCATATTCTATGTACAATGTAATCCTTAGAAGAACAGGCTTGCATGCTTTTAAGGCTATTCCCTCGAGTTATCACTTGAAAATCAAGTTCTCCATCAGAAACGGCGTTGGGGAGGAAAAAGGAGACTAGAGAATGGTAAAAAGTTGTTATGTAGCCGCTCTGAGACCCGATGGAGTCGGGGGCAAGTCCTACCCATAGAGGACATGGACTCAATAGAAGACGAAGAAAGAACGGGGAAGCCAGCTGAAGACTTGGTTCCGGGAGAACCTGAGAAGGTCACATATATTGGGGCTACATTAAAAGAGCCTATGAAAGAAAAGTTAACAAAGTTCTTATAAGAAAACAGAGATGTGTTTGCTTGGACAATCGCTGATATGCCAGGAATTGACCCCGAACTGATCACTCATAAGCTTAACATGGATCCAAGACGAAAGATGGTAAAGTAAAAGAAGAGAAACTTCGCTCCAGAGAGGCAAGAGGCCATAAAGAAAGAAGTGGAGAAGCTCTTAGAGGCTGGCTTCATTAAAGAAATTCAATTTCCTGAATGGCTCGCTAACCCTTTGATGGTCAAGAAATCCAATGACAAGTGGAGAATATGTGTAGACTTGACTGATTTGAATGATGTATGTCCAAAGGATTACTTCATTCTCCCAAGGATCAATACACTTATAGATGTCATAGTAGGATATGAGATGTTAAGATTCATGGATGGCTTTAGTAGATACGATCAGATCACGATGCACAAGGATGACATCACCAATGTATCTTTCATCATTGACTTCGGTGTATTTTGTTATATTGTTATGGCCTTTAGGTTAAAGAATGCAAGAGCCACCTATCAAAGGTTAGTTAACAAAATATTCGAGCATCTTATTAGAAAAACTATGGAGGTTTATGTTGATGATATGCTAGTTAAAAGCCTTGATAAAGCCGATCACATCGAACACCTTACAGAGGCTTTCGAAGTGTCGAGGCACCACAAAATGATGTTAAACCCTGTAAAATGCGCCTTTGGCATACGGTCTGGAAAATTCTTAGGAATGATGGTTTCTAAAAGGGGGATTGAGGCCAATCCTGACAAAATTAAGGTTATAATCTACATGGAACCTCTGAAGACCATAAGGGATGTCCATAAATTGACAGGAAGAGTTACGACCCTATGAAGGTTCGTCTCGAAGTCAGGGGATAAATGTCTACCCTTCTTTAAGATATTGAAAAAAGTAAAAGATTTTATGTGGATAGAAGAAATTCAAGTGGCCTTCGAGGAACTGAAGAAGTATATTGTTGAAGTTCCGTTGTTGGCTAAGCCTAGTCTCGAGAACATCTTATACTTGTATTTGGTCGTATCAAAAAAGGCTCTAAGTGTTGTCCTTATAAAGAAAGAAGAAAAGATTCAAAAGACGGTTTATTATGTGAGCAAGGTCCTGCATGGAGCGAAACTTAGTTACTCCAAGATTGAGAAATTTGCACTAGCGTTGGTGATGGCCTCAAAAAAGTTACGGCCTTACTTTCAAGCACACAAGATCGAGGTGCTAACTAATCAACCTTTAAGAAACATCATACATATCCCCAAGGCAAGTGGAAGATTGATTAAATGGGCCATAGAGCTAGGAGAATTCAACATCAAGTATAAGCCTCGAACGACCATTAAAGCTCAAGCTCTTGCCAACTTCGTCATCGAATGTACCATCAATGACCAAGAAGTCGGGGGGCATGATAGGGAAATAACTCAAAAAGAAGAAGAAGGACAAGCACATAAAAAATATTGGGTGCTCAATTTTGATGAGGCATCAAAAACAAAATCTAGTGGAGCAGGGTTGGTGCTACAAAGCCCCGAAGGGTTCGTCATTGAGTATGCTATTAAGCTTGATTTTCCAACAACCAACAATGAAGCTGAATATGAAGCTCTATTAGCTAGTCTGGGCTTGGCTAAGGCACTGAATGCCAAATACCTTAAAGTCTGTGGAGACTCGAAATTGGTAATATCCCAAGTGAATGGAGAGTTTGAAGCAAGGGAAGAAGTCATGGTTAAATACCTATGACTAGTAAAAGCTATAATGACTCAGTTTGAAGAATGTCAGATGGAATATGTTCCTAGAGAAGATATGTAAAGGCTGATGCCTTATCAAAGTTTACATCATCGGAAGTGGATGAACATATGGGAAGTGTCTACTTCCAAGTCTTTAAAAATCCCAGCATTAATAAAAAGTTGGTAGCCCCGATAAACATGGACAGTTGCTGGATAGATCCAATTAAAGCCCACCTTCAGTCTAGGTGGACTCCTGGCAATGATATGGAAGCCAGATTGCTTGCTATGAGGGTACTAAGGTAAACTCTTATCAATGTAATTCTATATAAGAAATCTTTTGTTATTCCATACTTGAAATGTTTAAGGCTAGATGAATTCCATGAGGCCTTGAAAGAAGTACACGAAGGAATTTGTGGCCAACAATTGGGGGGCAGAGTTTTGGCTCACAAAATCACCCGCCTTGGCTTTTATTGGCCTGACTTGTTAAAAGATTCGAAATAGTATATGAGAAGGCGTGACAGATTCCAAAGGCATGCACCAGTTGTCAGGCAACCTCCTAAGATGTTGACGTCTATCAATTCCTCCATCCCCTTTACAATATGGGGAATGGACATCCTTGGACCCTTTCTGATGGCTAGTGGATAAAGAAAGTTATTGATCGTTGTGATCGATTATTTCGTTAGTGGATTGAGGCTAAACCACTGGCCAATATATCCACCAAACAAATAGCTCAATTCTTCTGGGAAAATATCATATGTAGGTATGGAATACCAGAATCCTGGTCAAAGACAATGGAACATAATTAAACAATGAAGAATTCAAGGAATATTGCAATGATAATAACATCAATCTAAGCTTTACTTCTCTTACACATCCCCAAGAAAATGGGCAGACTGAAGTAGCCAATCGAATCTTCCTTGATGGGCTCAAGAAAAGAATTGAACGCTCAGCTAATACTTGGGTGGATGAGTTTTTGCCAATACTTTGGGCATATAGGATCACTCATAAAGTGACCACTGATGCAACTCCATTCTTCTTAGCTTATGGGGCAGAGGCAGTGGGTCCGGTTGAAATATCACAAGTGTCACCAAGAATCAAGGCCTTTGAGCCTGAGAAAATGAAGAAGGGATGAAGGTTGCATTGGACCTGATTGATAAAATCAGGGACAAGGCTCATGCAAATATCATAAAATATCATAAGAAATCTTCTTTCTACTCCAACCTAAGGGTTAAGTAAAAATTCTTTCAACAAGGAGACTTAGTTCTTAGAAAGGATGAAGCCTCTGGAGTAGGCCCCAAAGGCAAGTTAGCCCATAATTGGGAAGGGCCTTACAAGATAAACAAGTTAAGGGAGGAAGATCATACATCCTCGAAATTTTAGAAGATGTTGAAGTTCCAAGAACTTGGCATGCCTCAAACCTGAAGGTTTATTATATCTAAAGAATTTGATGGTGAATTCTTATATTTAGTAGAAATAAGGTTCGATGAAACCACTAGAACATAAGAGTCGTTTACTCTAAGTAGGATTTCCATTTTATAAGGGTTATGCCCACTTTTAGCCTTATGGGCACTATTAATATAAATAAGTTTTTCTACCTTATGCCATTTTTTAAACATGTTGTGTTTAGACTCAGTTGGCCATCAATTTTATAGTTCTTCTATACTCAAAAAGCATAGTTACTCGAAATATACTAACACAAGAAAAAGAACAAAACTTACCCCGGTTGGCACTTTGATTGATGTCTAGTCTTATTTATTCTTTTATGCTCGAAAAGTATATTTTATCAAATATGTTAAGGCACAAAAAAGAAAAGAATAACAACAAAAGACTTTTCATAAATAAAGAGTCTTTGGAGTACATAATTTAAACAGAAAAGGAAAATACTAAGAATACAAGAAAAAATGATACAAAGAGGAAAATGAAAACTAAGGAAGGTCCTCGATATCCTCTTCCTCATCCTTCTTCCCCTCTTTGGTCTTCTCTTCTTCCTCAATCTCCTTTGGAGCATTCTCCTCGGCCTCTGAAGAGTCAGAGATCTTATTGTATTCATCCAAAGCCTCACCACCCGAAATATCACCAGAGTTATCCTCGCGGGTGGTGGATGTTTTCCTAGTTACACAAATAGAAGAGGGGGTTGAATGCTTGTATACCTTTTTTTTTGCCTGATTAAAATCAACTTAATGTAAATTAAAGCTTTAAATTAAGAACAAAGTGTTAGGTCCTAAATCATCATTGAAGGAGGGGTTGAATATGATGTTGATAGATTTTCATTTAATTGTAGATTAAGTGTTTGTGTTCTTGATATATAAAAATGTTAGTAAATGAAACACAATGGTTCGGGAAAATAAAGATATATTATTAAATCCCTGAGGTTCTACACTTTTAATCAAGAGATTAGCTTCTGTGAGTTCAATCAATATTACAACAACAATAAAGGTGAGTGTTTAAATGCATGGCTTTAATGGAGCTCCCGTAAGTTTGTTGAGTTTACTGAAGAAGATGCACACTAATTCTTTTGAATTAAACCTATATATATTTGTGTAGACTTTTGGAAATCAAGTGAATTGATTTTCCAACAATGTAAGTCTTTTGTTGCACCTACAAGAGTGCTAATGGTGTATATGTGCCACAAGATACGTTTGTGGCGCCTCTTACTTTTGTTGTGCCTGCTCTCTTATGAAATGATACATGATATCAATGTGCTTGGTCCTTGAGTGTTGAACATGATTGTTTGTGATGGCTATGGCACTTGTGTTGTCACAGAATATTGGAATTTTGCTCAGCAATAGTCCATAGTCTTGAAGTTGATTCCTTATCCATAATATTTGTGCACAGCAACTTCCAGCAGCAACATATTTATCTTCAGTTGTTGACATTGCAACTAAGTGCTACTTCTTGCTATACCAGGACACCAATCTTCTACTATGGCACCCCCAGACCCTGGGTCCGAGATCCAGGTTGCCACGGTCCAATTTCCAATATTCATGCACTTGTAAATCATTAATAATATAATAACAGTTTAATAAACCTTATAGTAAATGACATGCTGATGACCCCAAACACTTTAACACACTCGATCCATAGTCTCAAGAAATGAAATCACATTAATTTACATATTTAAATCCTTATCATTACATTCCCGATTATCATAATCTTGAGTTCGTACTACTGATTATAGTTTCTGCAAGAAACTATAATAACAGCCCAAAAGTTGGATTAAGTTGCATTAAGTTACATGTATTTACATAAACAGTATTTATAGATAAATCAAACTATCAAAAGCTGCAAACCTATCCTGCTCATTTTCCCTACCTCGGGAATTGAGCCGAGAGGTCGGTCATATGGGGTCCTTGCCCTTCTCAGACTTTTTCGCAAGGTTCGGCGTACCATGTGAGACATGTTCGTCAGCTGTTGTGTTTGAAAGGTAAAAAAACAAGCAAGAATGAGCTACAATTGCTCAGCAAGTATATAATCAACAACATGGAAATAATAAGGAAACAACAGTGATATGTGTATCAGAGTAACAAATGCAACCTGTATGTGAATGATAAACAATTATAGATACTGTGCCAAAGAATAATAGGTTGCTATAATTCTCGTTAACACTATCGGTAACTAAGCACCTGGGCTTTCATTATAGTGCAACGTCAAATTCCAATTGGAAGAAAAGGGAAGATACTGGAGCATTGACCACGCCTATTGTACACGATGATTAGTCGTATAGTACAATAGTTAAGTAACCTTTTCTACTAGCGGAAGGATGATCCTCAACTGGTCATCACCCTAGGCAACACCTGGGCCTTTAAATGCTGAACTGTGCCTCACTCGGCCTCTTACGCTAGATGGACTGTGCCGCACACAAGCCTCTTACACTTTTATCCCCAGTCCCCTTTGAATAATTTAGAATTCAACAAGTCTAGAAGGGAATTTAATCCAACCTTCCCGAACAACAATAAATATTCGTAAGATTTCAACATCAGATAATAGATTGGCTCCCGAACCGAGGTGGGAGCAATTCTAGAGTATGTGGGTTGACTCTCAGTCAACTAATGAATAAGATATAAATAATCGAATCAAGACACGACCGGGGAGCCGCTAATATGAATAAAATAGACCCCATGAAATATTAAATTTTAGGGTAAGATAATAGTCCCTAAAGGAACCAGTATAAATGGGAAGAATGTCGGAGTCAGATATTCCTTCCCTAACATGGAGTTATCGACTCAAAAAATTACAGAATATTCGAGTCATAGGTTAGCATTTATAATTTAATGAAAAATAATATTTAAGAAATTTTAGATAACTCCAGAATATTTTTAGAGATCAGATGATATTTAATTACTAATTTAGAAACCTCAAATGCTCCCTAAATATTGATAAAGAAATAAATGAATATATGATTAAATATTTAATTAATTTTAAACGAGTCAAAATATTTAAATAATATTTAATCAACATTAAATAATATTTAAATAATTCAGAAAAAATGAAAGTATTTAATCATTATTTAAATACTATATGTACTCTTTAAATAATATTTAATAAAGTTAAATATTATTTAAAATATTCAAGGGATATTAATCAAAATTAATTAATCCCTATATCTTACTAGTTAGTAATCCAAATATATATTCTAGAGAAAATCCCTGAAAATATCGACTATAAGTTGAAGAGTAATAGCCTACTCCCGGTCGACTATCGAGCACCAAAAAGATATCCTGGACACTGGATTCAGTTATGCAAAACTGATAGGACGCGTCCTCTAACTTTTCGAGAAGTTCCGGGTCGCGAACGAACAATTCAGCAACAGGGTGTATAGTTCTAATTGAACAGAATTTCAAATACAACAGGCTTTATAACCAATAAGCTGTTATAAAGTCAAGAGTTTAAGAACTTGCCTTTGCTGTTGGTGCGGTAGTTGGTTGGTCCTTCCTTGGCACGAGTCGCTATAAGAATGAAAACACGGTTCATAATTAGTTATAAGAGTTTTTAACTCTACTTATGCCTACCCATGAATGCATATTAGCTTATCTTGCTAACGAGTTTTAGCCCGGTTCTTTAGTTAGTTATGAACTCATCACGATTCTTAACAACTTTCATTTAAAGTTTGTTTTATAAACTAGTCTCGAAACCTTACTTATGACTTTGTTTAGCTAAGGCCAAAACAAATAAATTATACAAGGGTTTCTACTTGCATCTACTTGACTCCAACAATTTTCATAAATCGGAAACATTTTCCCAAGTCTTTCCAGATGTCCCTAGTATTTTAGATAAAAGTTTCAGATTTAATGGAATAGCCTAGCTAGTGTGATCATAGCCTCCAAGTTAGGTAAAAACAGATTTTTAAGATTCTGCGCTACCGTTACTAATTAATTCATATCTTTTCGCTCGTAACTCCGATTGACATGAATTTTACGCCTAAACGATCTAGAGACCATCCTCTACGAACCCATGTTGGTTCAACAAGTCAAGGTAATCCCTTCGGGTATCTAGGTCTGTTATAGTCAGAAAACAAATGGTGTGGTTATGTTTGTACGCTCAACGTTTCCCCAATTTTTACACTACTCAAATTCAACCCAAACAACTCCAACACAATTTATACTACTACTTGAACATATAACCAATCAATCTCAAGTGATTTTACATTTTTATTATCACCCAATTGTTACCAATAAATCACCAAAACTTATTCACCAATTCATCTTATTTTTAAAACAATCTTACTACTTCACAATCAATCAGTTCACTCCATATCATTCCATACCCTTAACATCCATCAACTTTAATTCATCAATATCCTCACATCACAATCATAACCAACAAAATAACAAAGCTCACACTATGTTCAATCTCAAAAACATAGCATACAAAACTACACAACTAACATATAGCTAGTACTTGGGTTCCATGGCTATATATGCATTTTAACAACTACCCATAGCCTAAACAACACTTAACTAACATCAACCAAGCCTAAGCAATCATAAAACATGAGTTTAAGATTTTATTTTTATGAAAAGTTACTATTCATATTCTTGGGTTTTCATGGAAATCAAGATTTCTAGTGGATAACTAAGCTTAAGATTCATATAGAAGCTAGGTAAGGATCATACCTTTGATTTAAGCTACTAAACACAGTGATCTAGCAAGTGTGAGTGGAGTTCTTGAATTTTTTCTTCCTTCTTTTCTTCTTGGGCCAATGGCTTCTTCTTGCTAGGGGTTTTGTTTGATTTTTATGTTTATGTGATATTTGTTTGATTAATTAGATATTTAACTAGCTTGGCTCTTGGATAAGTCAAAGGGTAAGTCAAGGAAGTCTTCTTGACTTTGGTCAACAACACTTGCTCTTTATCCACTAATTAACACAAGTGTTTTAGTTAATTAACCCATGTAATAATAAAGCTGGGTTCCTTAATAATTAATTAGGAAACGATTCGATTTTTGTTCTCGTAATGATTCGTGATGACAAACTAATTCATTAACTCATTCCGGGAATTCTAATAAAATTCTTTTCCACCAAATGTAATTCATTCAATTTCATGCCTTATACATTATTATTTAATCCTTGTCTCATTTATTCGAAAGGGTTCAGATGCGATTCGTCGGATAAAATATAAAGAGAACGTACTACGTATATTACGTAGACTAACTTAAAAATACGAACTATGAAATATTTTTGAGTTATGAATCTCCAAGTTCTGGTGAGATTTACATACACTCAATTATATCACACGTTAGTAATACGACTTCGAAACTCTACTTTTCGATACGTAAGTCAGGTGACGCAACCACTTTTACCTCTAACGCGTATTTACTATTTATTAACAAAAGTTTTAAAAGTACCTGGAATTTAGGAATATTACATCTACCAAGGAATTGACAACTCCTTGATGTACTCTTTCAATCAATCCTATAACCTGCATAATCAGAATCTATATAGCCAATAAGGTCAAAACCTGTATCTTTAGGGTACCAAATTCCCTTAAGATACCTAAAAATGCGTTTAACAGCTATAAGATGTGATTCTTTCGGGTCAGACTGAAACGTAGCACACAAGCATGTAGCAAACATAATATCAGGCCTACTTGCAGTTAAGTAAAGTATTGAGCCGATCATACCTCTGTAGCTTGTGATGTCTACCTTCTTACGAGGTTTATCTTTATCAAGCTTAGTGGAAGTTGCCATAGGGGTTTTGGTTGATGATGCATCTTCAAGTCTATACTTCTTCAATAGATCTCTAATGTACTTGATTTGGTAAATGAAGATTTCATCTTTCCTTTGGCTTACTTGGATTCCAAGGAACTAGTTTAGTTCACCCATCATACTCATTTCGTACCTACTCTGCATTAGCTTAGCAAATCTACTACACAACTGATTGTTAGTAGAACGAAATATAATGTCATCCACATATACTTTTACTAATATCATGTCACTTTTATGCATTTTATGAAGTAGAGTCTTATCTATGACACCTCTAGTGAAACCATTTTCAAGTAAGAATATAGATAAAGTGTCATACCATGTCCGAGGTGCTTGCTTTAAGCCATGGAGTGCCTTAAAGAGAAAGTATACAAAATCTGCAAATTCTGGATCTTCAAACCCTGGGGGTTGTTCCACATACACTTCTTCTTCAAGCTCTCCATTTAGGAATGCACTCTTCACATCCATTTGATATACTTTAAAGTTGGAATGTGCTGCGAATGCCAGAAACATCCTAATAGCTTCAAGCCTTACCACTGGTGCATATGTTTCATCATAATCTATTCCTTCTTCTTGGGAATAACCTTTAGCAACCAGTCTGGCTTTGTTCCTCGTAACAATGCCATCTTCATCCAGTTTATTTCTGAATACCCACTTGGTGCCAATAATAGACTTGTTCTTTGGCCTGGGTACGAGCTTCTAGACTTTTTGTCTTTCAAATTGATTGAGTTCTTCTTGCATAGCAATAACCCAATCTGGATCTTCTAGAGCTTCTTCTACTTTCTTTGGCTCTACCTCAGAGATAAAACCAGATAATAAACATTCATTCTGTGAAGCACGTCTAGTTTGGACTCCAGCATCTGGATCTCCTAGAATCAACTCAAAGGAGTAATCTCTACTCTACACCCTATGCCTAGGTAGATTTTCCCTAGATGATTCAGCCTGATTATCATTTAAGTGCTGAGTCCTGTTAGTAGATCCTTTAGTTTCTCCCTCTGAGATGCTACTTGGATGAGAATGAGATTCTCTACTACTACTAGTAGTTATCATTGTTGTTATTCTAATTTGGTGCTTGATTTTCTGTTGCTGCTTCAGGTTCTATTTCACCTTCATCCGAGTTCATATTTTCAAATCGTAGAGTTTCAGTGTTATCTGTTCTTTGCAGACTTGGGAGCTTGAGATCATCGAAAGTTACATTCATGCTTTCAATGAACTTTTTGTGTTCAATTACATAAACCCTGTATGCCTTAGATTCCAGAGAGTAGCCAAGAAATATGCCTTCATGAGCCTTGGATTCAAACTTTCCTAGATGCTCATCAACTTTCAGTACAAAGCACTTTGCCCCAAACACATGAAAATATTTCAGTGTTGGTTTCTTGTTAGCCATCAACTGGTACGGTGTCCTGTCATGATCTTTATTTACCAAGGTATGGTTCTGAGTATAGCAAGTTGTGTTGACTGTTTCAGCCCAAAAGTATAGAGGTAATCTAGCTTCATTCAACATTGTTCTTGCTACTTCAACTAGAGTTTTGTTCTTCCTTTCTACTACATTTTGTTCTAGAGTTCTGGGCGCTGAATATTGTGTTGAAATCTTTTGATCAATACAGAAATCATTCAGGGTTACATTCCTGAATTATGTTCCAATGTCAGACCTTATTTTCCTGACAGGTAAATCAGCTTCTAACTCTATCTTCTTTATGTGATCAATAATTATTTGAGGAGCTTCATCCTTTGAGGCTAGAAACAACACCCACGTGTACTTAGAGAAGTCATCTATAATTACTAGTGTATATCTCTTCCTTAACATAGACATGATGTTGATTGGACCAAATAAATCCATATATAGAAGTTGCAGTGGTTCAGTAATATCTTATGAATCTTTGCTTCAGTGAGATGCTTTCTTTGACTTCCCCTATTCACATGCTTCACATAAATCTTCTTGACAGAATTCCATCTCAGGTAAACCTCGAACCAATTCCCTCTTAACTAAAGAGTTCATTGCCTTAAAGTTCACGTGTGAAAGTTTCTTATTCCATAACCAATTGTCCTCTCTTGAACCTTTCCTATAAAAACATTGAACTTCGCCTTTGCTTGCAGAGAATAAGTCAACCACAAAGAGATTCCCTTCTCACTCCTTGAAGAGCAAGTTTCACATCTTTCCTGTTCTGGATTGCATATCTTTCCTTTTCAAAAGTTACTTTGTAGCCCTTGTCAGTGAACTGACTGATACTTAGAAGGTTGTGCTTTAATCAATCCACAAGAGAGATATTTTCTATGACAACATTTCCAATTTCCAGATTGCCATATCCCATTGTGAATCCCTTGCTGTTATCTCCAAAGGTCACTATCGGGCCAACTTTCTCAATCACATCTGATAGCAGGGCTTTATCACCAGTCATATGCCTTGAACAGGCGATGTCGAGAATTCACATGATATGCTTGTTCTTTGTTATGCCCTTTGATGACTGAGGTGATGCCTCTGAAGAGTCTGTCATTAGTACAACATTTCCATATGTCTCTTCTTCATCATTGTCTGAGTCATCCCAGCTCTTTTCCTCCGCTATATAAGCTCTGCCCTGATGCTTCTTCACAAGTGCATAACACTTTTGCTTGATTTCGTCATATGACTCCTTTCTTTACTTCCCTTGCTTAGGCTTCCAGCATTCTGTTGCAAAATATCCGGGTTCATTACAGTTGTAGCACTTGAACTTACTGTGGTCTATCATTCCTGTCTTATAACCTCCTTTACTTTAAGACCTTGAAGATGAATCACCTCGGTTGTTGTTTCTGAAGTTGGAACCATTATAATTGGTGTTACTCTTGAATTTGTACTTAGGGTTCCTTCTAAACCTGAGGTACTTGAACTTCCCTGCCATATAGGCCATTGTCTTATTTTCTAACTGTGTAAATTCTTCCATTGAGTAGAAGTCATCTTCATCACCTGGTTGTGTATTTTCTGTAAATTTAGCTTACAGAATTTCTTCTTTCTCAACTAGAGGCTTTACTGTGCTGGTCTCTGTGACAGCAAAATCTTTGGCTATAAGTGTTGTAGTTTTCAATAGTGGTGTATTCTTACTGTCCACTATTCCTAAACCATAAATGACGTGTCTTTTCTCTTGCTCCATTTCATGAGTTTTGAGCTTTCCATATAGAATTTCAATGGACATTTCATTTATGTCACTTCTTTCTCTGATGGTAGAGATTTTGTGGTCAAGATGCGCTGGTAGTGTCAACATAAATTTTCTGTTGATCTCCCTACGTGAGTAGGCCTTTCCGTGCAGTGACAAGTCATTCAACAATTTATTGTATCTCTCAAAAACTTGAATGATATTTTCTCAAGGTAGTGACTTGAAAGCTTCGTACTGGGATGTAAGAATATCCAGTCTATTCTCCTTCACTTCTGTTGCACCTTCCATTAGTAGATCAATCGTATCCCATATTTGTTTGGCACTAGTGCAATTAATCACTTGATTCAGCATTGTAGTGTCTCGTGAATCCATTAGGATACATTGAAGATAATTATTTCATGTTACTCTATCTTTATCAGTGTCAGTGTACTCTGAAGGCTCCTTTGGGGTAAATCCTTTAGGAATCTATTCTCTGTCATCTGAAACTGTTTCTGATGTTAGCTTCTGAGGTACATAGGGTCCATTTTCCAAAATTCCCATGTATTGAGAATTAGCTGATTTGATGAAAGTGGACATCTTCTTCTTCTATAAAATGTATTCATTTTTATCAAAGGCTGGGATTTTAATGCAACTAAGTTTTAGGGTACTCATGGTTGTGAAGAATTTTAAATCTAAAGAAATAATTAATTTCTTAAAAATAAAAATTAAATTTCGTGAAATAAAATTTTTATTCGAATTCTTGATGATTGATAGTTTTTTCAAATTATTGTATTTAAAATCTTTAAAAAATTCGAAATTGAATTTTCTTTAAAATTAAAGAAATTTCTATATAAATTTTTCTAGATCTAAAGATGCATTTTTTCGTGAAACTATTTTTGGATCTTAATTTGTAACTTCAATCAACAAGCTCTGATACCAATTGTTAGGTCCTTAATCATCATAGAAGGGAGGGTTGAATATAATGTTGGTATATTTTTGTTTAATTGCGGATTAAGTGTTTGTGTTTTTGAGATATAAAAATGTTAGTAAATGAAACACAACGATTCAGGGAAATAAAGATATATTATTAAATCCCTGAGGTGCTACACTTCTAATCAAGAGATTAGCTTCTGTGGGTTCAAATAATATTACAACAACAATACAGGTGAGTGTTTAACTGCTTGGCTTTAATGGAGCTCCCGTAAGTTTATTGATTTTACTGAAGAAGATGCACACTAATTCTTTCGAATTAAACCCATATATATTTGTGTAGACTTTTAGAAATCAAGTGAATTGATTTTCCAACAATGTAAGTCCTTTGTTGCGCCTCAAGATATGTTTGTTGCACCTCTTACTTTTGTTGTGCTTGCACTCTCAAAACCTTGTGTAGGCGCCACTAAACTCCTTTGTTGCGCCTGCACTGCTGTGTCAGAGGGGAGGCGCCACAAAGCCCTTGGTTTGCTTGGAAATTGTTTCCTTACGCGTTGTTAAGGTTTTCTTGCGCCTGTACTCTACAACCACTGTGTAGGCGCCACTAAATCCTCCTTATACTTTTGCTGCACCTTGTACATGATCTCAAGAGAGTAGGAACCACCAAATGAAGTAATACTTGCCTTCAGATAATTTCTTGCTACTTGAAGTATTTAACACTTGGTTTTCACTCTTCTAGTTTGATCAACTGAATTTCTTCTGATTAAACAAGACAATTCTTTTCTTGTTATATTAACGCTTAGTTCACTGGTCTGGTTCACAAACAACTAACACTGAATTGAATTCCCTTGACTTCTGTTTTGTTTCAGCTGATTAACCTTGGACTTTTGTGTTGCTTTTTATCACTGAAACCCCTTGACATTTACTCAAATCATTACACTGTCTTTAGTAAAAAATCGTCTGAACTCTTATTTGTTGCTAAGGCCTGAACATAGTAATGAACTTCTCTCACTGATGTTCAGTAACCCTCTCATCTTGAATGCTCTGCAATGATGTATGTATGATTCTTGTTTACATGTCCTTCTAGATTCATGTGCTACATATTAGTATTATTTGACTGTCTTTGTTTCTTAGTTGAGTTATCGTTATCACTATTACATATTACGTTACATTATGCTTTACACAAAGAACAAACACAAAGATATGAATGAATATTGTTTTTATTATTGATGTATGAATAAAAACTCTCTTTTGATGTACACAAACCCTACCAGCTTCTTTGTGTTTCTAACAACAACTCTCTCTATCTCTATGCTTTCTCAAAAGTTCGACAATTACAATAGGTTACATAGAGTGTTTATATAGAGAGCTACCTATTAACTAATAACAGAAAAACAAATTATAATAGGAATAGAATTCCTAATTATTAGTTAACAGCTTCCTTCTATAATTCTCATTCCTTCCCATAGCATATATGCAATATATTAGCCTTTATTATTGAAGACTTTCCATTACTGTGATCATCTTCCAAATTCAGCTTCAGCTTTATAGACTCTAAAAATCTTCAGACTCTGATGATCTTCAGTCCCTGACAGACTATAGACTCTAATAGTATATAGACTCTGATTGAACTCCAGACTCTGGTTTAATTTCTTCAGAAAATCTTCCAAGTACAAATACTCTTGATACCAGTATAGTGACTAACTAGACTCTGATTTATATTTACTTGTATTAGAGACTAGAAAGACTTGTTCTTTTATAGATATATCTATGCTAGGCTCTGTTCTAGTATTTTGTACATCATCAAATGAATATATTCCTAACAATCTCCCCCTACTTATGATTTATAAATTTTTAGCATAAATCAAGGTTTGATGATGTCAAAACTAAAGAATAAAACAATTAATCTAGAACAATATAAAATTTACAATGAAAAAGAATTACTTCTTACTTGACCTTCTCAAAAGCTAGATTTTTCTTCAGAAATGATTTAAGCATACTCTCTTCAACAACAACAAGAGCTTCAAAAACATACTTCTTCAGTTTCTTCATTTCTTCATTTGAACATTTGATTTGACAATAAGCTGCTCTTAGATCATTTGCACTACATTCATGTTCTTTTAAATCTTTTAACATCAGAACACTAACTTTCCCACTCACAGGTTGAAACCCAAAATAATGACACACATTTTCTTGAAACTTGATTTGCTTTTCTTCTAATGACATGTCTTGATCATTTCATTCAGCATCAACATATTTTAAAGAAAATTTACTCATCTGTCTGTTTGCCTATCTATGTAGAGTCAACTTCCTGTAAATTTCTTTAAACCATTTGTGTGTGATAGCCTCTTTGATTTTATTCACTTCATAAGAAATTTGCAAGAGAAATCTAATATACTGTAATTCCTCAGCCTGTTTGAAGAAGATGAAGTATACCAGCATTTCATTTTTCACTTTTTATGTACCTCTTTGACCTCTTGGCACCATTCTTTCAAAAACATCATAGAAAGTATACCACTTTGTTTAAGTGTTTTTATATAATCTTCTCAAACAGCTTATCTGTCAAGGATTGAGGATCCCTTGTTAGAATAGTTGTTCTATCAATATCATATTCTTCAAAACCTCCAAAACCTATCTTCTTTTTACCTCTTAACTTCAGATTTGATTGACTGCATTGCCAGTACGTAGGTTTTTGAATTTCTTTAGAGTCTGATTTCTTTCTTTGCTTATTAGAGTTTGGCTTTGACCCTGATTTCTCATGTCCAGTCTCTAACTGGTGTGTTTGACTTTTTGAGGATACAACCACTCCAGACTATTTTTGTTGCACACCACCAGGTCCCTTAGGACCATGAAAATCCATATCATCATCATCATCATCACCTCTCCTCCTTTTAACTCCCCTTGACACGTCTTCATCTTTGTAATTTCCATCCTTATTACTCATTCCTTCCTTATTGCTCATTCTCTCCCCCTTTTTGACATCATCACTCTATGTAATAGCCAGAAGAATGTTTTCAAGAACAGAAGTGATGTTGGCCTGAGCAGTGATGACTTGATCCACCTTGGTAGTGAGAGAGTTGATAGAAGCTTGAAGAGTTGTCTGTTTGGCCTTGAAGTTAGCCAATGAATCTTTCACAGCAACATCCTTAGACTGTTGAAGAGAGTACAAAGTCTCAAACTTTGTTTGGACGAGAGCAGTGGTAGTATCCACATTTGTCAGCTTTATTTGGATATGAGAAATATCTATGACCATAGTAGCTAGTTGAGCCTGTGCAGAGCTGAGGACAACAGCTGCATCCTTCTCTTCTTTAAGCAAAGAATCATCAGGCTTCTCTCCAAGATATTAACCATACTCCTGTAAGAAAGACTTCTTCTGAAAAGCCTTCAATCTTTAAGCTCTATAGATATCCAAAATGCAAGCAAAAGTAGATTCATCAGCAATTCTCTTGGCATGTGCTGTATTCCAGGATTGAGGAAAGACTTGATCAAAATAGTTGAAGGATGGATTCACCTCACCTTCATCTTCAGAGGTTGAACCATCAATAACAGCAACATGCTCTACTTTTGTTGCAGGAGGTGTAGACTCTAATGGAGGAATAGACTCTGAAACTGCATAAGGGACTTTAGACTCTGACTCCTCAATTGAGTGATCAGGATCTGTAGACTCTAGAAGTCTAGCCTGAATTGGCATTATAAGAATATGATTATCTGACTTCACAGATGTAGTATTAGTTTGATTAGTTGATTCATCCACCAGAGTTTTCCTGACTCTATCTGATCTTCTGGCTAGATAATCCACCAAGTGAAGTTGTGGCCTCTGTGTGAAAAATTTCTGAGCATCTAGAGCCTCCTCCATCTTATCAATTTACAAGATCAAAGAAAATGAGTTTTCATACATCCCCTGCTCCAACTCATTGGACTAACTATTAGGAAAATCTTGATCCCAATAATTAAATCTAGGTTCGGAATACCCTAATCACTCAGCCTCATATTTGGGTTGGACACCTACTCTCTCAAACTCATTTTGGCTCTCTACAGCCTTTTCTACCTCTCTTTTTGCCTGGACCAGTGCCAGCCCCTCAGTAATTTTTTCATTCATTTTCGAAGGTGCACTTAGTAGTCCTACAGAAGGGGGGTTAAAAGAGTGAGAAGATGCCTAAATACCTGAACCTACTTGATGGAGGGGAACCCCTTCAAAAGTATGAAGGCTAGGGGTCTCCACTAAAAGGTGAGCAGCAATAGACTCTAAACCCCATACTAGCTTCTTCTTTCTTTCCAAAGTCTTTTGGCTCCAGTAATCCAGTCTCAGGGTTTACTATAGACTCTGACTACTTTAGTATGACTTCATTAGAAGCCAGAGTCTCAGTGTCACCTTCTTGGACTGTTGTTGCATGAGACTCCCCCTCAAAGTGGATAGACTCTGACAGAATGGATTGTGGAATTTATTCATGACAATCCATCAGAGTCTGTCTTCCCATATCATTAGGGTTTTCATTAGCATATTGTGGAGTTGACAAAGAGGGCCTATTAGCATGCTCAACTGCCTCACTATCATCCAACCTCTGACTAGGTGGTTCTTGTGTGGGCGAGGCAGACTGAGCACCTTTTACACAAGTCACCACTAGTGCACTAGTCCCAACTTTCAACTTCCTTCCAGATTCTACTTCCTCCATCTATTCTACCTTAGTTAATGTATCCAAGTGATCATTTAAGAAAGTCCTTGTATGGATTGCATTGATGGCCTGGGCATAAGTAAGATGAAAGAGATCCTGCAGGTCCCTTGCAATTGTTTCATAATTAATGCCCTTTAGTTGATCCAATCTATTCTGATAGGTTGGATAGATATATTTGTTGGCCACATTCCCTACTTTTTGGACAAGCTAATCAACCACCTTCTTTGAAGGAGGCTGAATAGTAGAAATCCAATCAATGGTTGTCCTGTAGGTAACCCCATTATTTCAAATTGCTTCATAGTTAAAAACTATTTGCTCAATCTCAGTTTCCAACTCAGCAACAGACTCTGATTCTCTCCTATTATAGACCTTAACCTTTTTAGGCTTCTTTGTTTTTAGTTTTTCAGAGTCTAGCACACCTTGGGCTTTGAGAACTGCATTAGTCATGCCTTCAATGAGCCCTGCAGTTTAAATTTGTAGTGAAGAGTTGAAGAGGTAGTTGTATAGATTTGTTACTACATCTTGTGCAGAGAGATGTAGCTCCTTCTCCGTCCTCTTCTTTAGGGCCTCATAAGTAGAAAGAATATCCAAGACCTATTATTGTGTCTTGAAGTATTCTGGATCTTCAAGTGATTCCATCAAAGGATATAAGAAGATAAGCACCTCATCAGTTGGAACCTCCATTGGCATACCTGCATAGACTTTGACTCAACATTAGACTCTGATTTAGGAACTTTTTATTTTTCAGATTCTGGCTCTGCTGGAGCCTTGGGAGCATATGTTTCCTATAAAACAGGATTAGTGATAATAATAGGCTTGTGTGTATGTGCAGAATAAGCCTTCCTCAACCTTCCGTACTTCTTAGCAAAAGATTTCTCAGGAGACTCAATTTGAGAATCCTGAGGTGCATCCTTAAGTCTTTCAGAGTCTGTAGCCTTTTGAGAGTCTACGGACTTGGCTTCAAGGTTAAACTCAGGCGCATCATGACCTTTTTTTATCCTCCAACAACCTGCTTCTCTAGTGGGTTGAGCTCCTCATCACTTTTCTCATCTACAAGCCTGATTAATAGTAACTTCCTCCTTTTTGAAACTGGTGCCTTTTGAGAGGCACTAGAGGTTGGTTTTATGGATTTTGGTTTCTTGGATTATTCTATGGAAGGGGTTTTGGCTACTTAGGTAGGTGCAGGAGGACTCTCCATAACTTGTTCTTGCACCATTTCACCATAAAAAAATGAAGTATTGTAGATGGAGGGTTTTTAAGTTGAGAGTTTTACCTGCATTACCTGAGGGTAGACCATGGCAGGTAGACTCTTTTTTTGTCATCTATTCTCTTAATATGAGAGAATAACCTCCTTTGTTGTCTATAGGCCTGCACACAACAGTCATTTGCAAGCTTGGCAAACATATTAGGAATGAAGTGATTAAGGAGAAGCAAAAGAAATCTATGATAATAGATCTTCCTCCTCTCCTCCTGCACATTATTCAATTTTTCTCCCATTTGAGTGAGCAACATATCACCAATGTTGATCATTTTATTAAATAGGAGACTGTGACCAATTTGATAGGTGATAAAAGTCAAAGCATCAAATTCATTTCACTTACCAGTGAAACACTTAACAATTTGATCAAAAAAGAAAGACCACTCTTTTTTCAAATAGGGCCTAGTTAACTTGTTCATGTTGTCTAAACTAGCAGTATAACCTAATGATTTAAGCATGATCTTTATATCATCATCAAAGACAATATCATCAAAAAGTATCTTAACCGATAGCTTAAACCCAGAGTTAATAACATCAGCAGTTACATCAAAGGTTGCAGAGCCAAAAGTAAACATTATCTTACCTGGTTGATCCTGAGAAGGATCAACTACTTTTACAGAGCTCCATGCCTACGAGACAATATCCATAATAATGACATGAGATGCCTTGAGAATGTAGCTCAGCTCATTTTACTCCAGGAAATCCATCACAGGGTAATAGTTGGCGTCTACACCCTTCTTGTCTCCCAGGGCTGAAACATGATTTGTTTTCATGAACTCAAAGTCACCAAAGGTGAAAGTAATTGCCTTGGGTCCCCTTATGATAGTTGATAGTGCAACCATTGAAGTGATTAGGTTGATAGAGATGAAAAAATTCCTGAGAAGCTTTGTTAGGGTTCGAGAATAGCTCTGAGTATATTTGTGCCTTAGAAAATAAATTGCAATAAATAAGTGAATTAATTGTATGTAAATTGAAGTTTTGTTAAATTTGCATACAATACACACGAGTCTACAGCCTGTAACTAGTAAAAAGTAACTGTTACCGCCTATTTCAAGTCATTTGAATGGTTCAAAAATAATCAGAGTCTGTAGGCACGAATTTTAACTGTTTCAGAGTCTAGTTGTCATGACCTTCAGAGTCTGCAGACTCGGCCTTCAGATTCTACAGATTCTCAGAGTCTATAGACTCGTCAGAGTCTAGAAATTAGACTCTGTCAAGATAATGTACTTCATGTATATTGCAATAACAAATTATAGTTTAACAAATAAGAGACTATAATTAAAATACATACCTTGTTGCTTGTAATGATCATATAATTACATATTTAACATACCTAACTCAACTACCAGTTTGAGAAAGGTAGACTCATCAAGTGGTTTTGTAAAAATGTCTGCAATTTGTCTGTCAGTTGAAATATAATTAAGTTCAACAATGACATTTTTAACATGTTCTCTAATAAAATGATACCTGACATCAATGTGCTTTGTTCTGGAATATTGGACTGGATTTTCTGTAATTTTAATAGCACTAGTATTATCATAATACATAGGAATTTTTTAGAATGTTAGTTCATAGTCAAGTAATTGATTTATCATCCACGGAATTTGGGCATAACAACTTCCAGCTGCTATGTATTCAGCCTCAACTATTGAGGTTGATGCAATATGTTCTTTCTTGTTGAACCAAGAAATTAAGTTGTGTCCAAGAAATTGGCATTGGCATGTTGTGCTTTTCCTGTCCACTTTGCATCCTGTATAATCAGAGTCTGAATAGTCAACTAATGAAAAATCAGACTCTCTAGGATACCAAAGACCTAGAGTTTGTGCACCCTTTAGATATTTAAAAATTCTTTTCACAACAATTAAATGTGATTCTCTAGGGTCATCTTGAAATCCAGAAGACATGCATGTTGTAAACATAATATCTTGTTTACTAGTAGTTAATTATAATAATGATCCAATCATACCTCTGTAGCTAGCATTGTCAACTTTCTTACCCTCCGGGTCAGAGTCTAGCCTAGTGGCTGTTGACATGGGAGTTTTGGCAGTTGTACAATCTTGTAAATCGAACTTCTTCAAGAGTTCATTCATATACTTTGATTGACTGATGAAAATTCCATTATCTGTCTGTTTGACTTGAAGTCCCAAAAAGAAGTTTAATTCTCCAATCATGCTCATTTCATATTTAGACTGCATTAGTTTGCTAAATTTTTCACAGAGATTTTCATTAGTAGAACCAAATATAATATCATCAACATAAATTTGGACAAGCAGAATATTACCTTTATGTTTTCTAATAAAAAGAGTTTTATCAATGGTACCTCTTCTAAAACCATTTTCAAGAAGAAATTTTAATAGAGTTTCATACCATGCTCTAGGTGCTTGCTTCAATCCATATAGTACCTTATCTAACTTGTAAACATGATCAGGAAATTTTGAATTTTCAAATCCTGGGGGTTGCTCCACATAGACTTATTCTTCTAATTTTCCATTCAAGAAGGCACTTTTCACATTCATCTGATAGACTTTGAATTTTGAATGAGCTTCAAATGCAAGAAACATTCTGATTGCTTTCAGTCTTGTTACTGGTGAAAAGGATTCATCATAATCAATTCATTTCTCTTGTGAGTATCCTTTTGCAACTAGTCTTGCTTTGTTTCTTACCACAATACCATTCTTATCAAGTTTTTTTTTGAACACCCATTTTGCACCAATAATTGATCTATTTCTAGGTCTTAGTACAAGCTTCCATACTTTTTTTCTCTCGAACTCATTTAGTTCTTCCCGCATTGCAATAATCCAATCAGGGTCTTGCAATGCTTCCTCAATTTTCTTTGGTTCATTCTTTGAGAGAAAACAGCCGTATAGACATTCATTTTGAGAAGCTTTTCTTGTTTGCACACCATTCTCAGGATCACCAATTATAAAATCAGGAGTGTGATCCATTGCCCATTTTCTAGCTGGTGGAAGATTGGTTCTAGAACTTGAAGTTCCCCCTAAATCATTGATATTTTCTGTTTGTGAGTGAAATTCAAATGAAAGGGCTCCCACTGGGTTGCTTGACCCTGCAATGGATTCAGAGTTATTTATTTCAAACCCTGATGGACTAGACTCGGAAGAACTAGACTCTAATTGACTAGTCTATGAATTGTTAGACTTTGAGTTAGTTGATGTAAAATTTTCTGGCTCCCCCACAGAGTGTGCAGGTTCTTGAATTTTCTCAAGAGTGATTTGAGACTCTTCATTCTCATCATCTTTATCTATCTTAGAACTTTTAAAATTTTCAAATTCTAGTATTGTAGACTCTAGTTCATCTTGCAAACATGTAATCTTTCTATCATCAAATGTAACATGAATAGATTCCATAACAATTCTGGTTCTGAGATTGAAGACTCTGAATGCCTTTGAATTTGGTGCATAACCAAGGAATATAGCTTCATCAGCTTTTGCTTCAAATTTACTTAAATTTTCAGGATAAACTTGCATTACAAAGCACTTACACCCAAATATGTGAAAGTGTTTCATACTAGGCTTCTTGTCCTTTACCATTTCATAGGGAATCTTTCCATACATGTTTATCAATTTACAATTTTGAGTGAGACATGTTGTGTGACTGCCTCAGCCTAGAAATATACTGGCAGTTTAGACTCTATCAACATTGTCATGGCTGCCTCTATGAGTTTTCTATTCTTTCTTTTCATAACTCCATTTTATTGGGGTGTTCCTGGTACAGAAAATTGTTGATTAATTCCCTTTGATGCACAGTATTCCTCCATGATTGCATTCTTGAATTCAGTACCATTGTCACTCCTTAGTATTCTTACAGTTTTCTTCGATTTAGTTTCTAGAAAAGTGACATGGTCTATTATATGTTATGAAACTTCATTCTTTAAGTGCAAAAAGAAAACCCATATGAATCTTGTAAAACCATCTACAATGAAAAGAGAATATTTCTTTTTGCTAATAGACAACACATTTAATGGACTAAACAAATCAAAATGTAATAGATAAAAGGGTTCAGAAATTGTGTTTATTATTTTGCTCTTGAAGGATGTTTTTCTTTGTTTTCCAAGTTGACAAGCTTCACAAAGTCCATCTTGAACAAAATCAACACGTGATAAACCTCTCACAAGATTCTGTTTCACCAACTTGTTAAGTGTTTTGAAGTTGATATGAGACAATTTCTTGTGCCATTTTCACCTTTCTTCAGTTGAGGCCTTGATGTATAAATATGTGATTTCCTTGTTAGTGCAATCCTCAAGACTGGTTTCATATATGTTACCATGTCTGAGTCCTTTGAAAACTAAAGTGCCTATTTCTTTATGAGTTACAAGACACTCTTTATTATCAAAACCAGTATGGTAACCTTTATCTCCAAGTTGACTAATACTGATTAAGTTATCTTTTAATCCATCAACTAGAGCTACTTCTTCAATGATGACATTTCTAGATATAATCTTGCCATATCCCAGTTTTTGTCATTTGTTGCCATCTCCAAAGGATACTTCTGGGCCAACCATCTCCACAAAGTCTGTAAGTAGGGATTTCTTTTCAGTCATGTGTCCTGAGCATCCACTGTCCAGGATTAGGGTTACTTTCTTTACCGTTGTTCCCTACATACAAATAGAAACTAGTTAGATATTTTGAGGACCCAAACAGTTTTGGATCCCTTCTTACTAACTTTAGGTGAAACAAGTATAGGAATTTTTACTTTGGATTTACATGTTTCCCTTATTGCCTTAGACTCTGGTGGAGTCTTGACAGTGTTATACCAGCTTTTGTCAATAGAAGATTTTAGCACATAAAAATTGTAATACAAGTCATGATAGTCCCTACATATATAAATAGAGTGAAATATGCTACCACAGTGATAACAGGGTTTCTGTGGAATGTAGTGTCTAGTCAGAGTCTGAGGGGATTTAGACTCAGATTTCTTCTCAATTTTTGTTCTACAATCTAGAGCAAGATGATTGTGATTTGCACATCTGTAGCATTTCTTCCTAGGAGCATTAGGATCCTTTTGATAGTTATTAGCCTTGTTATGTCATTCATATTCCTCCTAGTTTTTCCAGACTCTGATAAGTTTTCTAGCATTTCCTTTAACCTTGTGTTAGATAAAAACCCTATATTTATATTTTTCTTAGCTTTCTTTTCTCCTGATTCATCTATCTTTTTGTCAACAGCAAGGGGATTATTGACATATGAGTTTGTGGTTCCTTTTTATAAATCAATCTTATCTTCAAAAGTCACAAACTTAACAGGAGTAAAGGTATTGTTGCTCTTAGTCTTATTGACTTGACTAGTTTCTTCATTGTTATTATTCTCAACAATAGATCTTTTGTCTTGACTTTTGTCATAGCCTAGACCAGCAGTTTGACACATATCTCGATTGTTAAGAATTTCCTAAACTTTTCTACCACAGTCTGTCCACACTTTGAATTAATGTCTTTCTTCTTCTAGTTCTTTTCTAACATAATCATAGGCTTTTAAAACTTCATTGTAGTTGTGTCTATACTTCTCAGAATCCTTTTTGTATCCTTCCATAAGAACTAATTCAGACTCTAGATGGTTATTCATATTTGTTAAGATTAGGTTTTCTTCTGTTAACCTATCATTATCATTTGTGAGTGATCTAAAATTAGTCATTAACTTTTTAATTTCACTTTGAACAATCTTTATACCATCATAGTCTAAATTAAGTAAAGATTCAGCAGAAAAGATTAATACCTGAGATTTAGGAGATGAAGGTTCCTTATGAGATTCTGATTTTTTTGAGGAGACATCCATCAATGCTAGATTTTCATAACCTATTTCATCCCCTGAGCTTGAATCTGCTCAATCCTTTCCTGTTGAGATGAGTGCCTTTCCTTTGCCTTGATTTTTAACTTTTCTGCACTCACTAGCAAAATACCCCAATATTCCACAGTTTAAGCACTTGACTTTTGCTTTGTCAAGCTTGATTATGGTGCTTTTGTTGTTCTCAACTTTTTCATCATCCTTTTTTTGTGTTGTTCTTTTGCTAAATTTTCCAGTTCTTTTATTGAATTTCATTCATTTGATATTCTTAGCAAACATAGCCATCATTTGATTTAAATCTATCTCTTCATCAGAATCAGAGTCTGTATTAGTAGACTCTGACTCAACAATAATTTTACCCTTTTTCTTTGAATCCTTGATTTTAGCTACCTTGGTTTCTTCTTGTTGTTCTTTCTTAGACTCTATCAAGAGTGCAACATATTTTGGTTTTCCAGATTTCTTGTTCTTTCTTTGTTGCATCTCTAAATCATATGGCTTGAGTTTGCCATATAATTCTTCTAGAGTTATTTCATCCAAATCTTTGGCTTCTCTTATAGCAGTTGTCTTATTATCCCACTCTTCTGGAAGGGCTCTTAGAAACTTGGTATTTGTGTCTTCAGAATCATACACTCTACCAAGAATATCCATCTCATTCAGAAGTTTAGTAAACCTATCATACATCTCAGTTATGGTTTCTCTAGTTTTTGCCTCAAAGTATTCATACTCTTAAATTAATAGAAACCTTGCATTTTTTTGACATCTCTGGTTCCATCACAGTGCACTTCAAGCTTTGTCCACATCTCTTTGGCAGTTTTGCATGATATTACATAGTTTGTGATAATAGAGTCCAAACTGTTAAAGAGAATGTTCTTTACTTTTACCTCCTTGAGAACATTCTCATTGTTCTCCTTTAACCACTCAGCCTTTTGTTTGTCAACAAAGTGCTCTCCAATAATTTTTCCTTCAGTAGTGGTTTGAAGAACAAGCCTTGAGGGCACATAAGGTCCATCATGAATTCTTTCTAGATAGTCAGGGTCTATGGCCTCTAGATGGTACAACATCTTGATCTTCCAGTGAGTATACTCATTCCTTTTGAGCAATGGAATTTTAGAATTGTCATCTTTGTTTCCAGACATCTTTGATCGATTTTAAACTTTAGGCTTTCATACCAATTATTTTCCCAGTTACACACGAAGAAGGGGGGATGCTTGTGTACTTTTTTTTGCCTGATTAAAATTAACTTAATGTAAATTAAAACTTTGAATTAAGAACAAAAGACAAACACAAAGATATGAATGAATACTGTTTGTATTATTGATGTATGAATACAAACTCCCCTAGGGTATACACAAACCCTAACAACTTTTTTGTGTTTCTTACAATAACTCTCTCTATCTCTATGCTCTCTCAAAAGTTACACATAGAGTGTTTATATAGATAGCTGCCTATTAACTAATAACAGAAAAATAAATTACAATAGGAATAGAATTCCTAATTATTAGTTAACAGCTTCCTTCTGTAATTCTCCTTCCTTCCCATAGCATATCTGCAATATATTAGCCTTTATTATTGAAGACTTTCCATTTCTATGATCATCTTCCAAATTCAACTTCAGCTTTATAGATTCTGAAAATCTTCAGACTCTGATGATCTTCAGTCCCTAACAGACTATAGACTCTGATAGTCTGTAGACTCTGATTGAACTTCAAATATGATTTGAATCCAGACTCTGGTTTTATTTCTTCAGGAAATCTTATAAGTACAAATAGACTCTTATTTATATTAACTTGTATCAGTGACGAGAAAGACTTGTTCTTTTATAGATATATTTATTCTAGACTCTGTTCTAGTATTTTGTACATCATCAAATGATTATATTCCTAACAGTGGAGGTCAAGGCCAAAGGCTGCCCTATAGGAGCAGGGAAGTCAGCCGGATCAAACATGCCCGGATGCTTAGCCAAGTTGGCATTGAGACACCTGTCCCAAAGTTGGGCACCGACAGTCGCAAAAATTAGGTCATCATGCTTATCGATGAAAACATAGAATTCCTCCAACTCCATGTACTCATCAATCAAGGTCTTCTTCTCGGCTCTTAGCTCTTGCATCTTAACATGAGCTGCTATCAATTCCCACTCTTTTTCGAGCATCTTCTTCTCAAGAACATCCACATTTGCACCAGCCTTGGCCTTACCCTTCATTCGGGCCTTCTCAAAAAAGCGCCACATCTTGGCCTGATAGGCTATGGTCTGAAAATAAGTGTTGACATATTTGCTACACAATGCATTCAAATCAAAAGTCTGAAAAATGACCCAAGTATAAAAAATTGTGTGAACAGAGTGGGCCTTACCAAGGCAGCAGCTTGGGCCCCAACAGTTTCGGCCTATTCAATGTCCGTCTTCAAGACAATTTTGACATTGTTGACTGGAAGGATCGAATTCCGGGACCAGTCGATGGAATTTAGAGTACTCCCGACGATAGTGACTTGTTTTCTAATTCTCCAACTGGGCTTCCAAGCTGCAGTCTCCGGGTTCTCCTCCTCGTCAATTCGAGGCCTCTTTCCTTGGGCCTTGTCATAGGATTGAAGGAACCTAGGGAGATTAGGCTCCTTGATTTGGCCTTTGAGAGCCTTACGGACCTTCTTCATCTTATGGGTTTCTTAATCACCCATGCCCAAATGGAAGTTGATGTTTTCCGCGGCTGCAAACCAAAAAAGAAAATAAACAATTGGACTCAGAAAAATTGAAAAGAAATGATAAGTCAAGAAAAGAAATGTACCATTGTCGGAAACACGAGAAAGGCCCACGACCTTAAAACAAAATTCCTCCAAAATCTTTTTATAATGATTTTGGCCCTTATCTTGGCCCAAATCATCGATTATGAGCTTTTCCTCCGAGGTCTACTGGATCAGGCCTGGATTGCCATCCTTGACCTTGAAAAATGAGGTCCTGAAGAGTATGCCCCAATCACCGCTCTCCCACTCCAAGTACAAGAAGTCCCTCCGCCAATCTGGGTTGGTGTCGGTCAAAGATTTGTTGCAGAAAATTGGGCTTACCCCTTGCCTATGATTTATATAAATCCATTCTAATATGTTTGATGGGCTAGTTTTTATTGAAAAATGATCCTAAAAACAACAACTGGGAGGGGATAATTTTTTCTAAGGCAAAGAACTATAAAACAGAGAAGGGTCGCCACGAATTTGGGCTCAACTAGCATGGGCTGACTCTAGCTTCAGCCAAAAGCCTAATTATGAATTCATGAAAGGGAAACCTAAACCCGCCAATAACGGCATCCCTGAAAATACATAATCTATTGTACCCGGTGGGCAACTGGTACAATTTCGTGAACATATCATAGTATATTTGGTTTCGTAAAAACACGTGTCAAATATGAAAACTGAAGATGCCAGAGTTTACGCAATCAGAGTTTACTGAAGCTGATCAGAGTTTAGCTGATTAGAGACTAGAAGTGGTCAACAGAGTTTACTTCAATCATATTTTGTTAACCGACAGAGTTTAGTCTATTAGAGTCTGGTTCGACAAATCAGGAGATTATTATAGATAAAGAAGGAAGTGTTTGAATATAACTCTATTGCCTTTCTGGAAGCTATCTTTTAGGAAGATAATGATTGAAATAATATTTTTGCATTCAATGATCATTATCTTTGCTGTAAATAGATAGGTAGTTGTGTACTATATAAATATAGAATTAGGTTTACATTGATGTATCGTTCAAGTTATTATCTTTCTCATAACCTAGCAGCTCTTAAGAACTTTGTTTTTCTTGAGAGGGTTTTGTATTAAGTTTATAAAAGTTAATACAAAACAATATTTCTTTTACATACTTGTTTTCATAATTGATTATTTTGGTACAATTATATTCGACCCTCCCCCTTCTATAATAGTTCATTATCTAGGTAACAATTGGTATTGGAGTAGGTGGTTATTTACAACAAAAAAGATCTGAAAAATAATGTCTAGAAACAAGTATGAAAGCATAAGGATTTCAATCTTAAAGAAGGCTGAATACCATACATGGAGGGTAAAGATGATGATGTTCTTAGAAGCCACAGATCCTGACTATCTTGACAGGATCAATGAAGAAGAGTATTTACCGACAAAACTTGTTCCATCAACCATAGTTGAAGGATGACAAGTACCTGAGCACTATACTCTGAAGGACAAAAAGGAGTGGACAAATGAGGAAAAACAAGAAGTTCTAAAAGATGCAAAGGTAAGAAACATTCTGCATAACAGTCTAGACTTTGTGATGCCAAATAGAGTGATTGCTTGCAAGAATGCAAAAGAAATCTGGGATGCACTAGAGGTTCAATGTCAAGGAACCAAGGAAATCAAGAATAACAGAAGATTTGTTTTTATACAAGAATATGAATACTTTGAGGTTAAATAGAATGAGTCTCTTACTGATACTTATGACAGATTCCTTACTCTGTTGAATGACTTAGCTTTGGTTGATAAGGTGTATGACAATGAGATTCAAAGATCAAGTTTCTAAGGGCTCTACCTGAAGAATGGGACTTATAAACATCTCTGGTAAGAGATAGGGCAGACTTGGATGAGATGTCCCTAGATGAAGTTTATGGAAAGCTGAAAACTCATGACTTGAAGTTATAGCAAAGGAAAAACAGGAAGAGCAACAAATCAAAGCCAATTGAATTGAATGTAGAAACAAAGGATGTTAAAGTAAATGAACAGTCTACTAGTGTATCCAAAAGAAAAGGAAAAGCTGTGTTGGTAAAGGAAAGTAGTGAATCAGAGTCTGAGGCAGACTCTGATGCAAACTCTGATGAATCCACAGACTCTAACATAATGGAGATGGTTGTCATGATTGTCAAAGGCTTCAAGAAGATGAAGTATAGGAAGTTCAGAAAGCAAGGAAACTTCTAAAAGAAGTATGGAGAGTTTGAGAACAAAGACATACTTAGAAAGAGAGAAGATGGGGATAGGAAATCCAAAACACTTGATAAATCAAAGTTCAAGTGTTACAAGTGTAACAAGATGAGGCACTTTTCTATTGAGTGCAGAAATAAGGAATCTGGAAAAGCACTCATAACCTCCAAGAAAGATTGGATGGATTCATCAGACTCTGAAGAGGAAATAAACTATGCTCTCATGAAAAACACTGATGCTCCCATCTTAAACTCTGACAAGGTACCAGACTCTATCTAGAATATTAATACTGAAAATGTTCACGAGTTAAAGTCTTTCCTTCGAACCCTGCATGTTAGTTTTAAATCACAGTCACTTGAAAATGAAAGATTAAAGTCTGAAATTCAAACTCTATCTGCTAAGAATGATTTTCTTGAACCAAAACTTGTACACATACTTAGCACTAAGAAACACTGTGAGAATTCTATTCACATGCAAACTCAGCTAGAAATACAGGTCACTTATTTAAAAGCTGGGTGAGCTAAAGAAAATGAGACTTTCAGAGTTTTGACAAACTCTGGCAAGAAAGTCCAAGAAATTCTTTCTGACAAGAATTGGACATCTGCTCTAGGTTATGAATCTGATTAGGAGACACATGCTAAGAATAATAAGACACACACAGAAATAAAAGAAAAGTTGAGTAACCCTGTGAATTTTGTTAGAGTCAGTAATGAAGATGACACTTCTGATAAATGCTCTAATAATCATAAAAATAAAGAGAATAGTGTGTCTGAGAATAAACCAGTCAATATTGGGTTACTCTCACAGAAGGAACTTAAGGAAAAGTTGAAATTTGTCACTAACAAGAATAAGCCCAAAAAGGTCAAAAGGAATAGAAATGGCAAAGTAGGAATTTCTAAGGAGAATAATTATAAGAAATGGTACAAAATGGGTGTTCAGAAACAAGACAGACCCTGATGGAATTATAATAAGGAACAAAGCAAGACTAGTTGCCAAATGCTACTCTCAACAGGAAGATATTGACTATGATGAAACCTTTGCACCTATAGCTAGACTTGAAGAAATTAGAATCTTTATTGCTTATGCTGCACACAAGAAGTTTAAAGTATACCAGATGGATGTTAAAAGTGCATTTTTGAATGGTGAGCTTGAGGAGGAGGTATATGTTGAACAACCTTTCTGGCTTTGTGAATCCCAAGTATCCAAATCATGTCTACAGGTTGGATAAATCTTTATATGGATTCAAGCAAGCTCCTAGAGCCTGATATGAAACACTGGCTCAATTTTTACTTGAAATTGGTTTCATAAGAGTTACAATTGATAAAACCTTATTTTATAGAACTCAGGGAAAGGACTTATTATTGGTTCAAATATATGTTGATGATATCATATTTGGATCTACTAATGAGAAACTCTGTGAAAGATTTTCAAAGATAAAGCAGTCCAGGTATCAAATGAGTATGATGGGAGAGATGAGCTATTTCTTAGGCTTGCAAGTGAAACAGACTGATGAAGGCATTTTCATAAGTCAGTCAAAATATACAAGAAATCTACTCACAAAGTTTCAAATACAAGACTTTGCATCTGCTACAACTCCTATAGCTACTGCAACTAAGCTGGATCAAGATACTGGTGAGCTTGTAGAAATAACAACATACAGGGGTATGATTGGTTCACTTCTTTATTTGACTGCTAGTAGACCAGATATCATGTTTGCAACCTGTCTATGTACTTGATTTCAGGAAAATCCAAGGGAACCACATTTGATTGATGTTAAGAGAATTTTTAGGTATCTCAACGACACCATCAATCTTGGTTTATGGTATCCTAGAGAGTCTGACTTTAAACTTATAGGCTATTCAGATGCTGATTTTGCAGGATGTAAAATAGATAGGAAAAACACTAGTGGAAGTTGTCAATTTCTAGGTGAAAGAATTGTCTCATGGTTTAGCAAGAAGCAGAAATCAATCTCAACATCTACAGCAGAGGCAGAATATATAGTTGCAGGAAGCTGTTGTGCTCAGATTTTATGGATGAGAAATCAGCTGTTAGACTATGGTTTGAACTTTACAAAATTCTTATTTATTGTAATAATCAAAGTGCTATTGTAATGGAAAAAAATCCAGTTCAACATTTTCTAACAAAACATATCAGCATTAGATACTGGCAGAGTTTAGTCTATCAGAGTCTGGTTCAACAAATCAGGAGATGATTGCAGATAAATAAGGAAGTGTTTGAATATAATCCTATTGCCTTTCTGGAAGCTATCTTTTAGGAATATAATGATGGAAATAATATTTCTACATTTAATGATCATTATCTTTGTTATAAATAGATAGGTATTTGTGTACTATATAAACACATGATTAGGTTTACATTGATGTATCATTCAAGTTATTATCTTTCTCATAACCTAGCTGCTCTTAAAAACTTTGTTTTTCTTGAGAGAGTTTTGTATTAAGTTTATCAAAGTTAATACAAAACAGTATTTCTTTTACATACTTGTGTTCATAATCGATTATTTTTGTACTATTATATTCAACCTCCCTTCTATAATAGTTCATTATCTGGGTAACATCTTATACAATTAAAAGCATCTAACTCAGAAATCGAGGGAAACTCATCGCCCATAATCTCGAGCAACTCAAAGACAGAGGAAAAAGAAGAATTTATGGTAACCATGTTACCTCTTTTTGCCCCCTGGCAAGAAGTCTTTATTGAGAAGCATCCTGAGAATCAGCCATGGATCTTTAAAAGATGAATGCTTGAAAAATGAAGAGGATGAAGATGATCGGAAAAAGTTTTTCAGAAATCGCCTTGAATAAAAATCTCTATAGTGAAATTCTAAGAGAGTTTTACTGAAAAAGTGAGAAGTGAAAAATGAAGTTCTCACTTCACTGATTTATAGCCGAGAAAGGAAGTAGCTCAAACCGGTTAAACTTCTCATGGCTGGAAAAAGCCCATAAAGTAATTTGGGCCACGACAACATACGACCCAAAAATCAACGAGGCCTGAAACTTTCTATTGAATAGAACTAGTGGACAAAATGTTTGGGCCATAAATAAGCCCAAAGAACCATGGGCCAAGGCCCAACAGTTAATAACAACTAAAACCCTCGAAGGGAAAAAGACTAGGAATCTCTGTCGACTAGAAGCCAATGAATGGCCTAAAAACGACTAGGAATCCATGTCGACTAGAAGCCAATGAATAGCCTAAAAAAGACTAGGAATCCCCGTCGACTAGAGGCCAATGAATGGCCTACAAACGACTAGAATCCTGGTCAAACAAATGACCAGAAATCCTTAACGAGCAGGTACCATAGTTGATGCTTCAAATGACTAGAATCATGGTCGAACAAACGACCAGGAATCCTTAACGATCAGGTGCCACAATTGGCCCTACAAGTGACTAGGATCCTGGTCAAACATACGACCAGGAATCCCCCACGACCAGGTGCCAAGATTGACATCACGGACGACTAGGAACCCTAGTCGTATATGACTAGAAACCCTGGCCGATCAGGAACCAAGAAAGGAGCCTTGGCCGATCAGGGTTCCACATTGAAGCAAAAAATGACCATGATCCTAGTCAAATTCGACAGGATTCCTGGTCGAAAATAACTCAGAAAAATGCTTAAAATCATTAAAAATTATTTAAATAGTAAATAAATTATGAAAAAATCTCTATAAATAGAGGAAAATTCCTAGATAAATACACGTAGGTACAAATAAATTATGAAAAGTTCTCTATAAATAGAGGCAAAATTCCTAGAAAATACCTATGGGTACAAACAAATTATGAAAAGTTCTCTATAAATAGAGGAACATTCCTAGAAAAATACTTGTTAGTACAAATAAATTATGAAAAAATTTCTATTAATAGAGGAAAATTCCTAGAAAAATACATGTGGGTAAAAATAAATTATGAAAAATTCTCTATAAATAGAGGAAAATTCCTAGAAAACTACATGTGATTACAAAGAAACTGTGGAAAATTCTCCATGAATAAAGGAAAATCCTTGGGGACAAAATGGAACTTAGCAAAATTCTGAAAGACGTAAAGGCGAACTTTGATGACAAAATCATGAACCTTAACTCCTACAAAGTGTTGCACACTTTACAGAAGTTGGGGGGAAATGATATGGGCTAAAAATAAGCCTTAAAGACACAATTAATGTAGCATTAATTAGACCCAATTTGGTCAAAAAAGGAGGCCCATTTATTAAGGCTCAAAACCCTAATTATTAAATAAATTCATAATTAATTAATTGGCTAAATGTAAAGTTAATTAATTATGTCCAACTAAAAGGAAACTACTCCAATGAGTAGCTCCCAAGACACCTCAATTAACAAGGAAACATATTCCTACATGGAAACTATTTCTATCATAAGAAGGATCCAGAATCCTTCAAGGAGATGTCTTGCCCACCAAGGTTCATAAACCTATTCTAATTATTAGACTCTCTACGTTTATATAAAGGGCTTAACCCCTCATTCTTAGAATTACGTCTTGCTTGATTCTCATACGCACTAAGATACGTAGGCATCTTCTAATGACAGAATTATGCTACGAAACACAAGCGCAACCATAAAAGCTCGATAAGCTCCGACACGCATCGCAATTAATACACCCTAAATTTTAATCCATAATAAAAAATATAATTAATTATTTAATTTATCTATTTAAATTAATTCAAAGTTAAATGGATTTAATTTATAAATTATTTAATTAAAATTGGTGGAATTAATTAAGTTAAAAAGAACATTTTATTTAAAATTTAAAAAAGTCTTGTTGCACCCACTTAAAACGTCTTACCGAAATAAGACTTTTAAAAGGTCTTGGAGTGCTTGGATGAAAGTACTTACCGGATTTCTATTCAAACCTTCAAAAAGACTTACCGGATTTCTATTCAGACCTTCAAAAAGTCCTACTGAATTCTACAATTGAAAAGGTCTTGAAGAAGCAAGTAGACAAAGGTCTTACTGATTTTCAGAGTGAAAATGGTCTTGCTGAAGTATTGGAAAAAAGTCTTACCGAGATTTAAAAAGTCTTACAGAGTTTTTAAAGGTCTTACCGAGTTTTAAAGGTCTTGCCCACTGTTTTAGAAAAGGTCTGAAGGCTTAATTAATTGTCTTTTAGAAGTCATGTTAGAAAAGTCTTATCATCTTTTACCTCTATAAATATAAGGCAATTGGCTTCATTTTTAGTGTTGAAAAACCATTCAAATTCAGTAATTTGTCTGCTTGTTATATTCACAGACTTTCTGTGTTAGTTTGAATTATAACTGTTAAATTGTCAAAATCATTCTAGAAATTTAAACAGTTATTTGAAATTTGTCTTGTTTATTTATTTGCTAATTTTCTAGATCTTAAATGTTTATTCATAAAAATAGAAAACTAGTAAGTCAGCCTCCTAAACACTACAATGACTCGAACCCTCAACAAAAATAATAATTTAATTATCCGTAAATTCTAAAAAGAATTTTAAATTATTGTGAGTATCGTATTCATCTTCCCTCCTACGATACTTCCAGGACCTAACACTAAGTTACTTTGAAAAAAGGGTGGAGTTAAAATATCATGGGAATGTATTAGCTTACCTATTGAAGAAAGAGGTTTGGGCCATAAAAATTTGGTGAAGTGGAACAAATCCCTGATTCTCTCTCACCTTTGTAAATGCAAAACAATCTAAAAAAAATAACAATATAGTTACGAGTGATCGTGTGTGTAAGTAACAAAAAATAAAAGGATATAAGAGAGTTATCTCGAGTCCAGTGTGAAACTGCCTCCTTAAAGCTATTTCGTTTCTCACATCATTATTGAGTCGAAAGTCTCCCGGGATAAAATGAGGGCACGGCGATGTCGCGAATAACAGTACCTTCAGCGAGGTAAAACTGAGCAACAAACTATCACCAGAGAAAAAAGGGTTTGTGTTTAAGGACGACTGTGTTTATGTGTGAGATGAGACGAAACCCTAAGACCTATATATAATATGTATATATAGATCTGAGAATAGTTGTGCGCTATATAATTGTCTAATTAACCATGCGTTAATTAATTAAGGTAGGCGGTTGTCAAATCAATTCGTAATAAAAAACGAATTAATAATAATAATGCACACGCGGAAAGCCCGAAGGCTTGCGTAGTCCCATGATTTGTACTCACTTGCGCGCACGTGGGTGGTGGAGTAATACCATACTAACACAATTAAACACTACATAAGTGTTCTACTATATAAAGTCATAGAAACCACTTTTCCAATTCAATTTGGGATTCAAGTTTACATTCATAATTTTTCACTTTCAAGGGACTAATTTTGGATCATCATATTTGATTCATCCCTTGATCATTTTGAATACTTAAATATGCGTTGAAAAACTCTTCCGGAGGAGAACGTACTCTAACCATAACTTGTTGCGGCACACACCCAAGAAGTACTCAAGTTTATGCTCAAAATGACTTGAGAATGTGGGGTTTCTACCCACATTTTCCAACGGTAAAATTAGTGCTCAGGACAAATTTTGTGGTCAACCTGGGTGCATCACTCAGTACTGAAATAGAGGAAATTCTGGAGCATTTCTATTCCCCATGACTGTTTTTGGATATGGAGAAGACTTCTCAAGTTAAGGGCAAGTTAGGCACTTCATATCATATAGTATTGACAATGGTCTTAATATTTCTCTTTGGTTTGATCCGTAGTGGCATGGTCAAACTCTGGCAAACTCATCTCAGGATACAATTATTCAGGCTGCTAACTCTAATACCTCTGCTATTTTAAATACTCTGATTTCATCTAATTCTTGGGTGTTTCCCAATTCTCCAACTCAGGATCACCCTAATCTTTTGCATTGGTTAATAAGTTTTGATTTTCCAGATTTTGATCTTACCGAACCTGATATCATTTTATAGGATGGTATAAAGGTTTCTAAGGTGAGCAGCAAAATTATTTGGAAAAGCGTAAGGAGCAAGAAAGATGTTGTGGGATGGCACATAGCAATTTGGTTTAAATCTGGTATTTACAGATACATTTACACAAGCTAGCTCTTATGTCATGGAAGGCTCAATACTCTGGATAGGCAATGTGGTCTTTTGTGCAAGGGGCTTTGAAATAACACATCATGTTTTTATAACATATACTTACTCTAATTACATCTTCAACAAGATTTTTCACCACAACTTGGGATTGAGGGGGGACCTTATCAACTCTTGACCAGGATTTCTCTCCAACTTACTAGACATCCATGACAAAGAAAAAAGAAGTGTGGCTCTCTTGGTAACTCCAATTTATGTTCACCATATCCGGAAAGAGTGGAATGTCATGATAAGAGCAACTCCAACGGCGTCTTTTTATGATATCTTAATTCATTTTTTGAAGAATTTAAGACTAAATTTGTCTGCAACAAGCTCCTAGTCTCTTCTTCAAATTTTAAGAGCTCTATATCCTTCCTCAATAATGAGGAGTTCATTCTCACTCCTAACTTAAATTTATATATTATTTAATATCTTTCTCATGTACTAATTTGTGGAATGTTGTTTATATGTGTATTAATAAATAATAAAAATTAGGTAGAGATGAAGTTTAAGGAGAATTGTTGGAGAAAATTTGTAATTTTACATGTTAAATAAATAAGAGGTAATTTTATAATATATTTTTTAGAGAAAAAGTAAAGGGAATATAGGGGTTGCTCTAAACAATGGAAAAGCTCTCCCCCTAACTGCTGCAAGAAATTATTGTGGACCTTAAGGCTTCTCTTCACAACTTGAACTGGTATTCTGGTGGCCTGATCTTAACATTTGGATTAGTTTGTAATAGCTGTTAATGTTGGGCCTAACTGGTTTGGTTTTGTAATCTCTTGAGTTCGGTTGCTGCCTTTTTACGTAATTTTACATTGTAAATTTTTATTGTATTTTTTCATTTTAATATAATATTCCATTTAGCAACAAAAAAAACTCTGTTTCTACAGAGTTATATTTGGGTACAACTCATTTATATAAAAGTTTTTGCAATAAAAAAAATGACCTCTTATCAATTTATAAAGATACAAAATTACCCATATCTCAATTAATAACATCTTTATCATACTTCTTAAATTATTTAAGATTGCTAAACTAGATCTCCCATACCACAAATATAAATTATATGTATCGATTTCGTCTTATTAAAAATTAGGCACATCTTATATAAATTAAAACACATAATTTATATTAAATATATAATAATATTATTAAATTTAGTAGATAATTAGTAATTAAAAAACAGGGTTGTGGTGTAAGTATTATTTGACCATGACTTATAACAAAACACAATATTCTATTAACTATTATAATATTAGTAAATGTTCTTAAAATAATACTAAAATAAATTTTAATTTCAACTAATAAATTGAATATGAAAAATTAAAAAAAATTAGAATATACTTATTATATGATTCTTGCTTCTCAAATTAATTGTCTTGTTTTTCTTTTTATGTTCAAATTAACCTAAATTTGACAAGAAATTATAAATTATTCTTTTATAATTTTTAAAAATTGAAAATTACACTTTATAGTAAATTATATATATATTTTAATAGTATTTTTTTCCAATTATATAATAAATATAATTTTTAATCAAAATTTATCACCTAAATAGTCAAACAAATAAATTGGGACGATAGAAGTACCTAACAATTTCTACTTTAAATACATTTTTTTTGAGAAAATACTTCAAATACATTGTTAGTTCAAGATAATATAGATGAAGAAGTTTATTTTTAGAGTAATTTTATCCGTTAAGCCACAACGCTTCCACTCCGCTTTCAAGAAACGCTATTTATGGCCTGTTTGGCCTGCCTTAAAAGAAGTCATTTTGGACTTATTTTTGGGTAAAAATTTTATATTTTGATAAATGTTTTTTATACAAGTATTTAATGTATATTTGAGATTCTATAAGTTGCAAAAAAAAGTTAACTTTTTTTCAGAAAAAAGTTAGGAATCTCTAACTTTGTCTTAAAATAAGTTGACTTATGTTGGAAAAAAATTCCCCCAAACACCGCCTTAATAGGATCAATCGGAGATCGATTGAGTTAGTAAATTTATTTAAATTTTTTATTTCCAATATCCAAATTCAAGTGGCTTGTTTGCCTTTTTTACCACAAATTATGTACATTGGATAATTATAAAAATTTGAAAAGAATATATTATTGAAAAACATATTTAATTTAGTTTAAAATTTAATTTTTAATTTTTCAAAATCATAAAATAATAATTATTAATTTTCAGTCAAAATTTAATCAATTTAACTACAGAAAAATCAAACACGTCATTTGAATCACGACGGAGGAAGTATTATTTAAATCGTGTTGAGTATACCTTCTCGGACGACTCACTTGCTAAGAGTTTCTAGACATGGCTCAAAGTTTTAAAAGTGATTTGCTCAAGTTTATCAACAGCGGACATATTTTTTCTATTCGCAAGAATTCCAACTAAGAGCATATACAATGCAAGTAGTCTCGATGGTTGTTAGATGATATGGCACTATGGCAGTTGTTTGCTTTGTGGTTGAGTATTGGAACAACAAAGTTGGGCTCCATTTCTTTTCTAAGACAGGTAATAAGTTATTTCCCAAAAATGGGACAGCTATGTTAATGGTTTCAAAACTAGCACATCTAATTCCTTGTATTGGCCGTCATCAAAAGCTAGGAGCTGATGCATTTACAGTGAAGACCGCCATGCTATATGGCGGTTATTAAAATAAGAAGCTATGTGATGACGTCATGCTAAATGGCGGTAATCAAAGAAATTTAAATGTGATGACCGCCCTTCTGTGTGGTGGTCATAACATAGATTGAAAAAATAGTTTCCGCCAAACATCATGGCGGTCACCACATAATTTAAAAAATTATTTTATATTTTAAAATATTTACGTTTTGAAATAAATTATGTCATGTAGTCTGTTATCTTATCTTATCTGAAAATCTGAATAAATGCTTTTTATCTTATTTGAAAATCTGCTTTTACCTAAATATCTGCATTTTGTGTTTGGTATATTATCATATATTCAGCGTAATTTTACATTTTGTACTCTCTTCTTCTGCTTCCTACTCTTCTCCTCTGCTTACTCTCCTCCTCTGTTGCTGCTAGTTTGAGCTGCTTCTTCAGATTGCTTATTTATTTCGTGGCTTGCTTTGTAGTTTTCGTTACCTCTACTTAGGTATGATTTTACAATTTCAAAATAATATTACAATTGTCAATTTAATATGTTGTGATTATATGTCAGTTTATATTATATATTCAAGCATGTTAGTTTAGAATTAATGTTATGTAAAAATATGTTAACGTCATTCCTATTATGATAAATTTATATAAATTGGCTTCAAATTTGAGTTTAATTTTGTACAATTTTTGTAAGTGCATGTTAGTTTAGAATTAATAAATATTTATTTTTATCATAATTATTTATCGTATTATGAAGGAACATATGTTAGTTTAAATTTGTATGTGTTATTGTTAAGTAACGCATGTTAAATTATGAAAATATGTTTTTTTGGTGTGGAAAATAGAAAAAATGGAAGACTACGTTAACATGAATTTCTTTTGGGGTGGAGAAATTATCAGACGAGATGATGATATAAGATATTGAAAGGCATATTACTAAGGCCTATTTGTAATAATTAGATGACAACTCAACTCAATCTAGAAACAGTGGTAAATAATAAATATCAAACAGGAATCAAGACGAAGACATTCAACTAGTCACAGAGAATCAACAGAATTAGAAGTACTCAGTTCATCCTACTACTCAACACTGAAGAAGTTCATTAATATGTTCAAGCGTCAGTGGAAAATAATCAAGTAGTAATTTCAAAAGAATTCAGCAGATTCAGAAGATTTTAAGTGACTACTACACGAAGATTCCAGAAGAAGAAGAACAGAAAAAGAAGACAGAAAAGCTAAGCAAAGACAGAAGGCCACTAATTCTAAGTGTTATAAGACATGAAGAATATTTATTTGAGTATGACACAAATGAACCAGACAGTACATTTGTGTGTCAACTTCAATTAATAAATATTCAACATCAAGCTGAAGTGGTTCCATGACAGAAGACTGGAACGGACTACAGAGTTAAACAAAAGTCCTGATAGTATTTGAATTCTACAATTAAAATTAAGTTAATTTTTTAATTTATTTAATTAAATTAATTCAAGTCTGATTTTAATTTAATTCATAAATTATTTAATTAAATTAAGTAGAATTGATTTACTATAAAAGAATTGATTCATATGACTAGCAATGAGTCATACCGAAGGCTTTTAAATGAGTCATACCGAGCTCAAGTGGAATGAGTCATACCGAAGGCTTTTAATTGAGTCATACCGAGCAGTTGTAGAAAGAGTCATACCGAATTCTTGAATGAGTCATACCGACCATTATGAGTCTTTCCCAACCTTTTTATGAGTCATACAAGGGTTAATTTTAATTGAAAAAGGTCATATTGGGATAAGTCATGCTAGCTTTCCACCTCTATAAATATGAGGTGATTGTCTTCATTTTTCAGTTGTCGTTCAAACATTCAAATTCAGAAATTTGTATGCATTGTACTATTCACAGATTTTGGTGCTTAGTTTGGAATATAAATTGTTAAACCCGAACAAGTCATGTCAAAATCACTCTAGACAATTTATCAGATATAAACACTATTCACTATATTAATTCTGTAATACTTTTCAAGTTAAAATTAAATATTCTACTTGAGCAGCATCAGAAGAGCATTTCGACTCTTCAAAAGCTATTATTATATATACAGGTACAACATCAGGATCTGGAGGAGATAAGGAGCTAAACACGAGTGATGTGAGGCAAACACTGAGCGATACACATGTACGTAGTGATAGTCCAAACAGGAGTGCAAGCGAGGTGAGTACACACACACACAGTGAACTCATGTTAAAAATGGAAACTCTCCAGAAACAGATGCAGATTGTACAGACTGAAATAAACAAAGGGAAGGAACAAGCAGAAATCAAGTCTGCCTCTGTAACTGCACAACTGTCAATCATAAGAAAGGATGTTGATAATGTCAAGTCAAATGTAATATTCAAAACTCAAAACATCCAGGATGTTCAGAAGTTGATTGCTGATGACATGAAAGAGATTTCCAATTTAAATGAAAGAATTGATAATGTGGAAAGAAATTTAACCGAAAGAATTCGTTTAAATGAAGAAATCTCCTCAGCAAGATTCAACAAGTTAGATGATGGAATGGAACATCTCAATGAAGGTATGAAGCAGGTCTTCTTGGCCATTGCAAAACTCAGTAAATCTATAGATGCTTCAAAACCTGTAGAGGATCCCTCAACTAAGGGGGAGAAAGGAATAGCTGAAGAAGAGGTAGGGGCAAGAAGAAAGGCTGTAGCTGAAGAAGAAGGGGCTACTAGCAAAGGTAAAGAAAAATTGTACTCTGAGGAAGATCAATTTCAGACGTATATTCCAGAGGAACAGTACTATCAACAAGAGCAACTCATAGATGATGCAAGTATTGAAAATCAAGGTTTCAATCCTGACTACTGCAGAGCTGAAGACAAAGCTGTCTTTGATGATGAATTTCTATTTCCAAAAGAAAAAGAGCATGATCCTGCCTATGAAGAGGGAATGAGGAAGCTGAAGGAAGACATCAAGGCAAGCCATGCCAAAACTTTAAATTTAAAAGCTCTAGTCAAGGAAAGAACCCAAGCTGAAAGAGAGGCAAGCTTAGAAAAACAGAAGCTTTGGGCCTTAGCAGTAAAGAAGAAGAATGAAGATATTGAGATGAAGATAGGGGACAGATGGGATGCAGCAAGGAATGTCCTAGATAAAATTCAGCAAGGTCCCTTTGAAGACAGACAAATGCTTTCAGTTATCAAAAGTCTTGAAGATTCAAATAATAATCTGGATAACTTCATGAAGGCATTAAAGGAAGAAGTTGATTATATCACTGTTGTAGTGGATCACATTCTTGAAGACTGGCAACTACTAGTCTACACTCACAGAAATGGGACAATCAGAGTATCTTTGGAATTCTTCCGAAAGAGATCACTATCAGTGATATGGGTTCTGTTAAACAAAGTAAAGAGAAGCTCAGAAGAAAATGAACTACTCAGGGACAGACTCAGAGAAATAGCAACAGCGGCTAGTCCTCAGATCTTATATGATTCTCATGAAGTGAGATTTTTCTCAAACAAGTTGTATCAAATCATGAAGCTAGATGAGGAGTCATTTAAGGGCTACACGGTGAGGTATATGATCCAAGTTGAAAGGATGCTGAGATCAAAAGGATTCAGGTCACAAGCCAAGCTAGATGCTGAACAGAAAATAAGGAACTACTGTTTATCCAGAAACATCAAATCCTACATCAGGCAAATGCCAAAAATAGATTCCACACAGCCTTATGATGTACAAAAAGAAACAGTAGATCCTATTGAAGAGGAAGTCATGTTTCAGCTAGCAAAGGCTCAACAGAGAAGATTGTATGGAGAGTCAACCGCAACTCCGACTGAAACTGAAGAGGTACCCAGAACACCTGTGCACAAGAGTTCTAATCTTGAAGAAGGTGAATTGGATACCACTGAAGACTGAAGTCTTAGATAGGCCAAGATAGAAACTATGTTATATTTGTTCAGTACTAGAGGAACAACTATCTTGTACTTATCTTTTAAGTATGAATCTGGAAAATTATTAAATATAAAACAAGAACTTTTGTTTATTATTTACAAGCTCTTACATGTCATATTTACTTTCTTAGTTGTTAGTTGAGTTATCCTTTAGGAATTTGTGTGTTAAATGTTTAACAACAAATAGGGGAGATTGAAAGGCATATTACTAAGGCCTATTTGTAATAATTAGATGACAACTCAACTCAATCTAGAAATAGTGGTAAATAATAAATATCAAACAGGAATCAAGACGAAGACAGTCAACTAGTCACAGAGAATCAACAGAATCAGAAGTACTCAGTTGATCCTACTACTCAACACTGAAGAAGTTCATTAATATGTTCAAGCGTCATTGGAAAATAATCAAGTAGTAATTTCAAAAGAATTCAGAAGATTTTAAGTGACTACTACACGAAGATTCTAGAAGAAGAAGAACAGAAAAAGAAGACAGAAAAGCTAAGCAAAGACAGAAGGCCACTAATTCTAAGTGTTATAAGACATGAAGAATATTTATTTGAGTATGACACAAATGAACCAGACAGTACATTTGTGTGTCAACTTCAATTAATAAATATTCAACATCAAGCTGAAGTGGTTCCATGACAGAAGACTGAAACGGACTACAGAGTTGAACAAAAGTCCTGATAGTATTTGAATTCTACAATTAAAATTAAGTTAATTTTTTAATTTATTTAATTAAATTAATTCAAGTCTGAATTTAATTTAATTCATAAATTATTTAATTAAATTAAGTAGAATTAATTTACTATAAAAGAATTGATTCATATGACTTGCAATGAGTCATACCGAAGGCTTTTAAATGAGTCATACCGAGCTCAAGTGGAATGAGTCATACCGAAGGCTTTTAATTGAGTCATACCGAGCAGTTGTAGAAAGAGTCATACCGAATTCTTGAATGAGTCATACCGACCATTATGAGTCTTTCCCAGCCTTTTTATGAGTCATACAAGGGTTAATTTTAATTGAAAAAGGTCATATTGGGATAAGTCATGCTAGCTTTCCACCTCTATAAATATGAGGTGATTGTCTTCATTTTTCAGTTGTCGTTCAAACATTCAAATTCAAAAATTTATATGCATTGTAATATTCACAGATTTTTGTGCTTAGTTTGGAATATAAATTGTTAAACCCGAACAAGTCATGTCAAAATCACTCTAGACAATTTATCAGATATAAACACTATTCACTATATTAATTCTGTAATACTTTTCAAGTTAAAATTAAATATTCTACTTGAATAGTATTTCACCTATTAATATTTCAGGATTATAATTAACTTTTTATTCTTAATCCAAATTCGCGAATTCTTATCAAGAGTTGAAAGAGAAATATGATGCCTTAATGAAAAAGCATCAAGGGAAGTCCTATCTAGCAGAGGGCAAGAGCTGGGATGACTCAGACAATGATGAGGAAGAAGAGCTAGGAAATCTTGCTCTTATGGATTCATCAGATGGATCAGTGTCTACACCTCGGACAGAAGGAAAAGAGGTAGATCCATCATGCCCTAAAATGTTTAAACTGTTAGGAAAAGAATTGGACGACACCAGAGATAGGGTTAACAAACTACGTCTCAAAATTAAAGAATTAACTGATGAGAATGATAGTTTAAAATTGTTAAAAACCAGAAATATAAAACTGACTGAGGACCTAGCTTTTCAGGTTAATAGAGTCAGTTGTTATGTCAAGGTTGAAGCCTATCTCAGAAATCAGATTGTAGAGGAACAAAAAAAGTGTCTTGCCTATAAACATTCCTCTTATATTGTAAAAGACCTAGTTGACCGACAGGAAATAAAACATAAAGTTGGAATAGGCTATGAATACAATCAATTTGTAGGAAAGGCGAGCAACATAACCCCTTTCAGAAAAAGTGCTGAAGAAAGGGGTATCCCACATGTTGTTAAGGACACACCTAAACCTCTTTTCATAACCCCTATAGCAGAACCAATCCTGAAGAGCTCTATACTTATTCAATATGAAATAAATTTAGAGGATCTTGAGGAAGAAAAGAAAAGAGAGGAACTTGCTAAGGACATAAAAGGAGTTAATGTCCAACAAGAAGTGACTGCACCCAAGACATCAGTGAAAGATGTGGGAACCTCTGCTTTCCCCAATCCTGGTATAGGTGTTAAAGACTTAAAGAACAAACCTAACAGACCCAACTCCTTTATGAATAGTAGGAACAGTAACAACAGATTTCATTCTACTGAAAACTTTAAATTTACTGAAAAAGTTGAAGTAGAAACTGTTAAGACACAAACTGTTAAGTCACCTACTGTATTGAGTAACATGCCTACTATTGATGCTTTCCATAAACCTTGTGGTATAATGAATTGTATGTTATGTGCTTTTAATGCTATGACTACTTACTTTAACCGCATGATAGCTAAGAAAGATAACATGACACCTAGAAAATGCATCAATAATAAATTTGCTAAATCCAAGACTGCGACTCCTTCACCTGAGAAGAAAGAATCATATATTCCAAAGTCTAAACAGAAAGTTGTTAAGACTGTGTTTAGGAAGGTATGAACAGTCAAGGAAGACAATGATGTTATTCGAAAAGGATCTGTTGTCAAAGCTGACAAAGGTCAATTCTTTAAGTATGCCGGGCCCAATCAATTTTGGGCTCCGAAGATGAATTAATCCGTTTGGTATGTGCAGGGAGTTAAACAGGTAAACCGAGTTATATGGATCCTGGACAGTGGATCTTCAAGGCATATGACCGGAGATAGAGCCCTGCTATCAAACGTGGTTGAAAGAGCTGGCCCAATTGTCACCTTTGCAGATAACAGCAAAGGAATGACTACGGGATATGGCAAGTTAAATAATGGGAATGTTATCATTGAAAACGTCTCTTTAGTGGAAGGACTTAAGCACAATCTACTCAGCGTCAGTCAATTTTGTGATAAAGGTTACAAAGTAAACTTCATCAAAGAAAGGTGTTTAATAGCTCATTCTAAAGACGACAGACTAGCCTTGCGTGGAGTAAGGAAAGGAAACTTGTACGTAGCAGATCTCAACTCAGGAACTGAAGATGAAGCAAACTGCTTTTATTCAAAGGCTTCATCAGAAGAAAGTTGGCTATGGCACAAGAAACTCTCACACCTGAACTTCAAAACAATGAACTCTCTAGTCAAGAGGGATTTGGTGAGAGGACTGCCTCCTATGGAATTTACACAAGAAGGATTGTGTGAGGCATGTCAGAAAGGGAAGTCAAAGAAAGCAAGTCACAAAGACACAGACACTATAAACATCACTGAACCACTTCAACTCCTACACATGGACTTATTTGGTCCAGTAAATATTCTGTCTATGTCAAGGAAGAAATACGCCTTAGTGATTGTGGATGACTTCACAAAATACACGTGGGTTTTATTCTTGAACTCTAAGGATGAAACTCCACATTTGGTGATTGATCATGTAAAGCTGATTGAGTTAGATTCAAAGTTACCTGTCCGGGCAATCAGATCAGATAATGGAACAGAATTCAAAAATGAAATTCTGAATAACTTCTGCTCAGACAAGGGGATTGTAATAACCCGTATTTTTAACGCTTGGGGTTATTAAGATTTTTGGATAAAATTTTTCATTTTATGAATGAACGATTTTATGGATATTTTTCCAGAGAATACTTGATATGTGAAGTTGTATTATTAATATACGGGGTATTCGAAAATATGCGTATCGGTGTTATGGTAGCATACGTAATAAATATAGGACTCATAATTATTTTAGTCCAATAAAACAAAGTTGAAGTTCTTTCGAAAGTTAGAACAGAATTTGAGAGACGGTGTAAGTAATTAGTATTTATTCGGAGAATTGTTTCGTAAATTCTCGAAACAATTAAAGAGCATTAATTTAATGATTCTAAAATATATTAGAATCATAATATGAGATTTTAAGTTTTTTAAAACCTAGGTGGGACGAAAGAAAAGAGAATGAGAACGAGAGATTAAAACGTTATCGGGAAATTACGCTACTACCGTACGAAGCTAGGGGACGCATAAAAGAAAGAAAATCAGCCAACTCCCCATTTCATTTCATAAGTGCCGATTGAGGGAGTGAGAGAGAGAGAGGAAGAGAGAAATGAGAGAGATTTCTCATAACTTGCTCGATTCATGTCGGAATTGCTTGATTTCGGTGTCGTTGTTCACCTCTCCTCGAACCCATTCTTCCCTAGCAACCATCTTCATCACCAACACCAATCTTCACCATGATTTCTTGAAGAGCAAGGGCTGCGTTTTTGGGGGATAAGCATAGGCTCGCTTGTTCGTTGTGTTCTATAGCTTAAATCGAAGGTATAACCCTCCTCTAGCCTTGTCTTGAATCTTATATCATTTCATCCATTCAATCTCTTGCAATGATCAAAACCCTCAAGAACATGAATAGTAACTCCGAAAATAAATATTTATTTTCTTTGATTCTTGGATTCCTATAGCTTGATTGTTGATTGTTATAGCTTATATATGTTATGGGTAGTAGAGATTGAGCTTGGTTGGTCCTAGAAGTGTAAGACTTGCTTATTTGGTTTTGAATTACATTTAATAGTCTTGACTGATTTTTATGGCTTAAAGTTGTAGTATGTGGATTGTTGATGTTGGTTGAGGAGTTTGGGATTGTTTGTTGGTTGATTTGGAGTAGAATAAAAATGGAAAACGATGAATTTACAAACGAAACCATGCCAAATTTTCTTCTAAACTAACTGCTGTAAACTGTCCAGAAAATCTGGGAACATTCGGCCACTGTTCTTGGCTTATGGCTGATATGGTTAGATAGTAGATAGTCTCTAGATCGTTTGGGCGCTAATTTTGCGTCATTCGGATTTACGAGCCAAAAGTTATGGCCGATTTAATAAAGGTAGCGCAGAAACCTAACCATTCTGTTTTCTACGAACTTTGGAGCTATGATCACCCTAGTTAGGGGGCTCTATAAATCTTGAAACTTTTATTTAAAATACTTGGAACATCTGAGATTACCTGGGAAAAAGAATCGGATTAAAAGGAGTAAAATCGGATTTATTAAAATTGGTTGAGTGCAAGTCATGTAATAGAAATTTTCAGAAACAGGAATTCTGGAGCCACTGTTTTGAATGAATTGTTTGGAATACTTAACACCATTTCTGGACTGTTTATTTTCTGGGTTTATGTTATAATTGGAGTCTAGTTTGAGTAGCCTCAAACGGTGAGTCAATTGGATTAACGAGCTAGGAGATATAGCTATTTTAGTAAAGGTTATTCATAACCTACGAAGTGATTAAACATTGAACTTTGGAGAATTGTTTCACCTAGCTAAAAAACATGAGCTCGAGTTGAAATTTTTATAGCATGTTGTTAGTAGTACAAGGGAGACCTGAGAAAAGGAATCATGTCAAATGGATTAATTTCCAATTTATTAAAAATGACGGAAAACAGGGTGTTAAGTGAAATGAACCTGATGAAAAGGTTAAGCAATCGTTTTGGGAGACGATTTCGAGTAAGATAGAGGACTTGTCTCGAGTCGACCCAGTAACGAAAGTTGTTAAGGAACATCATGACTATACGTAGGTGCAAAGAACTTGATTAAAAACTATTGAGAGGATAGTCTTACGAGTAGCTAAAGTAGGTCCGAAGAAATGAAATATCGGGCAAAACAAGAGGTAATAAAACGAATAAGTACGGGTTGTAATGATCATAATTGGACTCGATATAGGTTTGGGGATTAGTATCGAGGTCCTAGCGTAACAATGTTGTAATTAGTTAAAGAATTCGATTTTGTTCATTAGTAGTTAAGGTAGAACTTTCATTAAGAGAACTAATCTAGATTATTATATCTATTGATATGACTATCAGGAACGAGAGAAACTTTGGATATGCATCATGGACACCAGGCAAGATTCCTAACTCTATTTTCAAATTCTATTACAGAATATTTTGATTCTTGTATATGCAAATATCTCGAGTCCTTGAAATCTTGAGCTTTTAACAAATTCTTGGTTATAAAGCTTTGTTGAGTATAAATTGTTTATATCAATCAAAAACTGTGCTTTCCCCTTTCTTACTTGATTCTTTGATGACTCTGAACTTCTTGAAAAATTAGAGTCGCATAGTAAGTTGTTAGAGATATTTGTTGGAGTATCGAGTTACAACATTCATACTCGATGGTTAACCGGGGAGAGTCGGGTATTTTCTCGACGGTAGTCGATAACTATCAAAATTATTTTGATTCATAATGTATTGAGGATTATTTGATGATCACTGAGGATCATCCACTTAATTATTTTAAATAATTATTTAATTATTTAAATAATATTTGAATATTAATTAAATATTATTTAAAAAGGGTTGAATAACGTTTCAATATTAGTGAATTATTTTAAATTCATTTTGAAGGTTATTTAAATACTATTTAATATTAATTAAATATTATTTAAATCTTTCGAAGCATTCAAAACTAGATCATTTAATTATATTTATATTCTATTAATTGTTTTAAAAATATTAAATATTATCTTATTATTATTTAAATATTGGGAATTTTAAAAGACAATTATTGTCAACTGATTTTATCCGAAACAATATTTAAAAATTGTTTTACTCTGATTATTTTTAATCATCCCGAGCTACTGAGATTCGAGGGTTAGCAGAGTACCCGAATCACTACTAAAATATTTTGATGATCTCTAAAAATATTTTGGAGCTTCCGAGAAACTCTTTAAATATTATTTTTTTAATTAAATATAGATTATTTAATTAACAATAAAATATTCTGCTAATATTTTTGGGCTAACAACCCCACACTAGGGAAGGAATGAATAATCCTGACATTCTTCCCATATATACTTGGGTCTTTCGGGACTTATATTTGGTTCTAATTCAATACTCTTCATTAAAGTTATTATATTTTAATATAGCGACTCCCCGGTCATGTTCTTGAGTCTTCTTGATTCAATTGCTTTTATCTTATTGATTAGTTGACTGAGAGTCAACCCACATATATACGAGATTACTTCCACATAATTCCGGAAGTGAATCCATTCTCTGATGTTGAAATCCTAGACAGGATTGTTGTTATTCTGGAAGGTCGTATTAAATTCCCTTCCACACTTTGATTTGAATATTCCCAGAAAGCTTTGTTGTTGTTATCCTAGAAGGTTGTATTAAATTCCCTTCTAGACTTGTTGATTGTACTCAAAGGGAACTGGAGATATAAAGTGTAAGAGGCTTGTGTGCGGCACAGTCCATCTAGCGTAAGAGGCCGAGTGGCGCCGGTCCAGCATTTAAAGGCCCATGTGTTGCCTGGGGTGATGACCTGTTTTGGATCATCCTTCTACTAGTAGAAAAGGTTACTTAACTATTGTACTATACGACTGATCATCGTGTACAATAGGCGCGGTGGATGCTCCAGTATCTTCTTTTCTTCCAATTGGAATTTGACATTACACTAAGGATAGTGTTAATGGGAACTGTTGAACTTTCATTGGTCCTACACTAGCGAAAGTGTGAATGAGAATTGTTGAGCTTTTATTGATTCTTTTCGCAGTATCTTGAACTGCCTTCTTATTGATGCTCGAATAAATGGTACTCTGTGGTTGATGCCATTGTGCTAAATTGTCGATTCTGTTGTTCCCAAAACTGTGAATCTTAAATTGTGGTATCGCAGTAACTTGAACTGCATACTTATGTTGAAAATCTTCTTGCATCGTAAACTCTGATTCAATTATTGTCGAAATATATTTCGCTAAACTTTCTGCTGGGAAAAGTATTGCAAATTATCTACTGATATTGTTGGACATCGTGTTGGTATAATAATTCGTTGCCACCCTTTTCTTGGTGCAAGTTACAAAATATTCTAATATATATCTTGCTGAGCATTCTTTGGCTCATTCTTGTTTTTGTTGTAAACTTTAAAACTTGCAGTAAGACTTGCCCATGGGATGCAAAGGAAAGAAGAGGCTCGAGCTTGAGTTAGTCAGGTTCAAGGCTTCTACAGGTTGTGTAAGCTAGATATGATTGCAGTTTAGAATCCTAAGACTTGTTGAAAAATATGTAATGTAATAATAAGTGTTGAAACAACGAGATCCTGAGTTTATTACAGTTGAATTATAATAACTGTTATTATTTTAAGTTCGTTTTCTGAGACTATGGCTCGAGTTGTGTAATTGGATTGGGGTCACCAGTGTATGTTGTTGAAATAATTGTTAAGCAGGTGAGTATTTTGTTGTGGAATTGGATCGTGATGGCCTAGATCCCTGACCCCGGATCTGGGGGTGTCACAGAGGTGGTATCAGAGCTCTGAGTCATAGTACTTAGATACGAGAGAGTTAAGAGTTATATATATGTAAGATAGGAGTTCGTATTGGACTACCGGATGTAGTGCCAATGTATAAGATAGAACCTTGACAAGTACCTTAAGTTAGTAATGTCAAGATCATGGAGAACCATTTTGGTTATAATTTTGTGTCGGATTCGAGGAATTGTTTCCAAATAAGAAATGACCCGGTATTTGCAAGACTAACGAGAAGTATGATGAATCTAAGGATATTATTGAGGTTTGTTTGAGTATGAGGAATATGAGGGTTTTGTTGAGGATTCCCTGAGAATACAAAGTAAAGCATCAATCTAGATGATGTATGCTATGCATACAATGTAGGATCACAACAAAGAGTAAAGATACACGCGTGATGTAGTTTTTGTGTATATTAAGGATTTTGGATTAAAGTAATCCCTTGGGATAGAGATGATTGCCACATTGCAAATATGATGGTAAGGTTAACCAATATAGATGAGCTATTGCATAAGTGCTTGTACGATGCTCATTCTTTTAAATAGTGGAATTCCGGACTAGAGAAGGGTCTGAGTAGTCTTTGATGATGAGATAGTTTAAGTTGAGATAAGAGGTTCGGGAAAAAGTCCTGTAACCCAATGATAGATCCATAAGCTAAACTTGATTGAGACTGCCTATAGTGGATAGAATCTTCATCATTTGGCAATAACCCGAAGAGGTATTGTGCATTTCAGCAAATCCTTGTTAATGTTATGGAGCGAATAAGATTGATGGTATGAGGAAGTGACCGTCAATAATGTTGTTGACTAACTTTGAGGATGTTCGAGAGTACAGATATATATATAATGACTCTAGTTATCGCCCTTTTTGATATACATTATGTTTTGGGTGACTGACTAGATGTTGATGTTTGAGGTCATTACAGGACAAAGATTGTTTGGAATGTTGGGATTGTAATTGAGGTGTTTTTACACCGGGCATAGTCTAAATACGAATAAGTCATGCCCAATTTTCTGTAGGAAATACATTCACTTAAGTTTAATAAACTTAGAGTTAAGAAGACGTGTAAATGAAATTTTCAGGAGAAAATAGAGAAGCATGGCTTAAAGGATTTGGCCATCTATATATGAGTTACTATTGAGTATTTAGAGGGGTTAATGCCATAATGAAATGGACACGCATGATGACTTAAGATATATGAAAGTCTATAATGAGAAAACATCGAGGCATAGTTGTAATGAGAAAATGTGAGTTTCTCAATGGGGATTTGTTTGGTTGAGTTTGATGTTGGGTTTTAATAACCAAATGCGTAGTCGGATATGTCTGATTGAGTTATGAGACTGAGCTAATCTATGTTTTTGTTCCGCTAGAACGTTATCGAGTCGGAGTACTGTGAATTTAAAGGAGTTTGTCATAGATACAGTAGTATTTATCTTGAGAAAATTGAATGATGGATTTGGCGTGCTTGGTGCTCAGGGTTATATTTCAACCCACAAAGAGTTATAATAGGACTAACGGTAGTGACTATAGGATGACCAAATCATATAATATTACCCTGTTTCCCTACATTGCCATTTATAAGGTTATCATGTGCCGATCAAAATTTCTGAAGAGAAATTGGTAGAGACCTAATAAGGTTGTTGATTCAATGAGAATTCTAGACCTGAAACAAGAATGTGTTAGATTATGAATAGAAGTTTACAGTTATTGGCAAGTTATCACCTCGGATGTTGAGGATTCAATTAGATCCATAGTGTTGGAAATGACTGCTATATAGATTCAAGAAGTGGTTATAGTAGGATGTGGAAACGAAATGGTTGAGAAAGAGACATGGAGAAAAAGGGAATTTGTGGAGCAACATATAAAGAAATACCATTAACTTTTAATAAGGAACCAGATTTCTACCTTGGAAAGAGTAGTGGATTAAGAAATAAGAGCGTGTTGGTGTACAGTTAATTATGGTTCACCCAAGTCAATCAAGACCTCATTTACTAAACAGTGGGACTGATATTGGGAAATATGTGAAATGGACAACAAGCGGCTACAATTATAAAGTCTAGATGTCATGAGCATGATTGCCCTAAAAGAAGGGATATCATGTTTTAAATATGGAGAATGAAGGAAAAGTAATATGGTATCAAGATTGACTAGCGTACCGGTTTGACATAGATTTAAGTCCCTTCCAAATTGAAGAATTGATGTGGTGTTAAGAATGGACAATTGTCCCAAATAAGGATGTTCAAACTAATGCTAATGATAAAATAGTGAAGTTAAGATTATTCGATATTGGATAAAGTTGAGATTTGAAGACAGAGATAAATTGAGAAGATTTAAATTACGATTTGATTGAAAAGTATAATATGCTTTGGATGTTAAATGTGGGGCACCCATACTGGATATGAAAAAGGAAACATGGAATAATGAGAAGTACGTAATAGTTAAAGAATTGAAGGATGGAACCTTTAGCGACATTTTGGGGTTACCACCCATTAGAGACTATATCATTCGTCATTGACCTAGTGTTACTATGAGGTGCACATGATTTGTTTGTAAAGGAAATGGATAGCGGTATGAGACTGTACATATGTTACTGAGAATTCATCAAGTTAGCAATCAATATTGGATACCTATATCCTGGACACACACAATATTCGACCGCTGAAAGGGTGCAGTCTAATGTTAGAAGATAGAGTGAGTATTGGTTATCACTAAATAATGATTAGCCTAGACGATTGGTGAAAGATGATGTTTAGTACGTGATAAGAATATTATGAGTCTTTGATGAGAAGGGTTGTATTAATGAAGACACCTGTACCATTTAAGGATTTCATTGGAGTTTTAAGAAATAATTGGACAAGTTATCAAAGTCTTCATAGGGGTTATTTTGATTTGCCCAAAGATTAAAGATGAAGAACCCGAAGGGGGAAATGTATGTAGCCTTGGAAATATTAAGAGAAAAGAGATTGGATGCCAAATTCTCTAAGTGTGAGTTTTGGTTAAATAAGTTTAAATTTTGAGACATATAGTATGTGGTGAAGGAAATTTCAAGGAAATTAAAGAATAGATGGGTAACGGCCGTTGTTGCGACTACCAGATGATAAAAGGTAAATCTTGTAATTATTAATGACATGTCTTTGAGGGATTTGATGGTGTGCAGAAGCAACATAGTAGAAATAATTTCATATGCGTCTGAGTAACTGAAGAAATATGAATTAAGGTATCATACCTAAGAGTTAGAGCGATAGCTATAATGTTTGCACTTAAGCTTTGGAAATATTATTTGAATGGGTAGAAGTGGAGTAAGTACAAAGACAATAAGAGTCTTAAGGAGTTACTCATTCGGAAAGAATAGAAATGGATAATAAGAAATTTGGGGATTTTGTCAATAGGTTCCCAAAATGAGTAGGGACTGTTGTATATTGAGTTCGTAATGCATTAAAGAATGAAAATTTCAAAATATATTTTCTCTCCCTTTCAAAATTATTTTCTTCAAAATGTCAACTATTTTTCATCCGATTGAGATAAACAATGCATATGGTGTGACTTCTTGTCTGTGTGACAAAAGTCTGGTGGGCAACCACTCGATTATGTATTATAAACCAGAAAGTACTAAAGACTGGCCATCTGAAGTACAAATATGGTTGTTCTCAGTCATATCCAAATTATTTTTTTTATCTCCTATATACATTAAAAATAAGTTTATTGATTACAAACTACTCTGATCATTTGTTTTGTTACAATGATCTTCGTTGAAAAGATCTCTTTTAAAATTATGTACAAGGTTATCTTTTTATAGAAAGTTTGTATCTTGGATTTCAAAAGGAGTGGTGGTAGTCACTTACTACGGATAAAGCCTTCACCCGATATTAGTTACTAGTCACCTGTAGGAACTCCGCTTTACGAAGTTTAGTGCGAACGAAAGTATCGATCTACTTTGTGCCAGGGACAAAATCGAGGAATGATAGATAACTGAGAATAAGAACCGGTTTGACAGGCATATGATGCAAATTGTAATATTTGAAAGTGATTACTAATAACCCAAGATGGACAACGCGAGTATGGTGATCAAGTCTAAAAAGGGCAGAGAATATGAAGCGAGAGACTTCATATTGCTGAACATATTATCGTGAAGAGAAGTAATGAAATTTAGTAAGAACGAAAACTTAAGCTCGAGGAGTATTGAATTGTTTAAGGTCTCGAAGTATATTAAGGTGTATATGAAGTGACGCTCTTTCCTAATTTTAACGAATCCATCGTGTGTATCATACGTTAAGTGTGAGGAAATTATAGCGCGGGCGTTAGGCATGCGTGAGAGTACGAACTTATAAAGACAATCGACTGATTAAAGAAAGTGTTGAGAAGTGAAGTAGTATCAGTAGTGATATTGTTGTACGAAACTGAGTAGGTTGAAGACTCAACATGAGAATTCGAAATTGAGGTGTGAGGATAGTAACCACAGTTGTTCGCAGGTAAATTCCGAGGACGGAATTCTTTTAAGGAGGGGAGACTGTAATAACCCGTATTTTTAACGCTTGGGGTTATTAAGATTTTTGGATAAAATTTTTCATTTTATGAATGAACGATTTTATGGATATTTTTCCAGAGAATACTTGATATGTGAAGTTGTATTATTAATATACGGGGTATTCGAAAATATGCGTATCGGTGTTATGGTAGCATACGTAATAAATATAGGACTCATAATTATTTTAGTCCAATAAAACAAAGTTGAAGTTCTTTCGAAAGTTAGAACAGAATTTGAGAGACGGTGTAAGTAATTAGTATTTATTCGGAGAATTGTTTCGTAAATTCTCGAAACAATTAAAGAGCATTAATTTAATGATTCTAAAATATATTAGAATCATAATATGAGATTTTAAGTTTTTTAAAACCTAGGTGGGACGAAAGAAAAGAGAATGAGAACGAGAGATTAAAACGTTATCGGGAAATTACGCTACTACCGTACGAAGCTAGGGGACGCATAAAAGAAAGAAAATCAGCCAACTCCCCATTTCATTTCATAAGTGCCGATTGAGGGAGTGAGAGAGAGAGAGGAAGAGAGAAATGAGAGAGATTTCTCATAACTTGCTCGATTCATGTCGGAATTGCTTGATTTCGGTGTCGTTGTTCACCTCTCCTCGAACCCATTCTTCCCTAGCAACCATCTTCATCACCAACACCAATCTTCACCATGATTTCTTGAAGAGCAAGGGCTGCGTTTTTGGGGGATAAGCATAGGCTCGCTTGTTCGTTGTGTTCTATAGCTTAAATCGAAGGTATAACCCTCCTCTAGCCTTGTCTTGAATCTTATATCATTTCATCCATTCAATCTCTTGCAATGATCAAAACCCTCAAGAACATGAATAGTAACTCCGAAAATAAATATTTATTTTCTTTGATTCTTGGATTCCTATAGCTTGATTGTTGATTGTTATAGCTTATATATGTTATGGGTAGTAGAGATTGAGCTTGGTTGGTCCTAGAAGTGTAAGACTTGCTTATTTGGTTTTGAATTACATTTAATAGTCTTGACTGATTTTTATGGCTTAAAGTTGTAGTATGTGGATTGTTGATGTTGGTTGAGGAGTTTGGGATTGTTTGTTGGTTGATTTGGAGTAGAATAAAAATGGAAAACGATGAATTTACAAACGAAACCATGCCAAATTTTCTTCTAAACTAACTGCTGTAAACTGTCCAGAAAATCTGGGAACATTCGGCCACTGTTCTTGGCTTATGGCTGATATGGTTAGATAGTAGATAGTCTCTAGATCGTTTGGGCGCTAATTTTGCGTCATTCGGATTTACGAGCCAAAAGTTATGGCCGATTTAATAAAGGTAGCGCAGAAACCTAACCATTCTGTTTTCTACGAACTTTGGAGCTATGATCACCCTAGTTAGGGGGCTCTATAAATCTTGAAACTTTTATTTAAAATACTTGGAACATCTGAGATTACCTGGGAAAAAGAATCGGATTAAAAGGAGTAAAATCGGATTTATTAAAATTGGTTGAGTGCAAGTCATGTAATAGAAATTTTCAGAAACAGGAATTCTGGAGCCACTGTTTTGAATGAATTGTTTGGAATACTTAACACCATTTCTGGACTGTTTATTTTCTGGGTTTATGTTATAATTGGAGTCTAGTTTGAGTAGCCTCAAACGGTGAGTCAATTGGATTAACGAGCTAGGAGATATAGCTATTTTAGTAAAGGTTATTCATAACCTACGAAGTGATTAAACATTGAACTTTGGAGAATTGTTTCACCTAGCTAAAAAACATGAGCTCGAGTTGAAATTTTTATAGCATGTTGTTAGTAGTACAAGGGAGACCTGAGAAAAGGAATCATGTCAAATGGATTAATTTCCAATTTATTAAAAATGACGGAAAACAGGGTGTTAAGTGAAATGAACCTGATGAAAAGGTTAAGCAATCGTTTTGGGAGACGATTTCGAGTAAGATAGAGGACTTGTCTCGAGTCGACCCAGTAACGAAAGTTGTTAAGGAACATCATGACTATACGTAGGTGCAAAGAACTTGATTAAAAACTATTGAGAGGATAGTCTTACGAGTAGCTAAAGTAGGTCCGAAGAAATGAAATATCGGGCAAAACAAGAGGTAATAAAACGAATAAGTACGGGTTGTAATGATCATAATTGGACTCGATATAGGTTTGGGGATTAGTATCGAGGTCCTAGCGTAACAATGTTGTAATTAGTTAAAGAATTCGATTTTGTTCATTAGTAGTTAAGGTAGAACTTTCATTAAGAAAACTAATCTAGATTATTATATCTATTGATATGACTATCAGGAACGAGAGAAACTTTGGATATGCATCATGGACACCAGGCAAGATTCCTAACTCTATTTTCAAATTCTATTACAGAATATTTTGATTCTTGTATATGCAAATATCTCGAGTCCTTGAAATCTTGAGCTTTTAACAAATTCTTGGTTATAAAGCTTTGTTGAGTATAAATTGTTTATATCAATCAAAAACTGTGCTTTCCCCTTTCTTACTTGATTCTTTGATGACTCTGAACTTCTTGAAAAATTAGAGTCGCATAGTAAGTTGTTAGAGATATTTGTTGGAGTATCGAGTTACAACATTCATACTCGATGGTTAACCGGGGAGAGTCGGGTATTTTCTCGACGGTAGTCGACAACTATCAAAATTATTTTGATTCATAATGTATTGAGGATTATTTGATGATCACTGAGGATCATCCACTTAATTATTTTAAATAATTATTTAATTATTTAAATAATATTTGAATATTAATTAAATATTATTTAAAAAGGGTTGAATAACGTTTCAATATTAGTGAATTATTTTAAATTCATTTTGAAGGTTATTTAAATACTATTTAATATTAATTAAATATTATTTAAATCTTTCGAAGCATTCAAAACTAGATCATTTAATTATATTTATATTCTATTAATTGTTTTAAAAATATTAAATATTATCTTATTATTATTTAAATATTGGGAATTTTAAAAGACAATTATTGTCAACTGATTTTATCCGAAACAATATTTAAAAATTGTTTTACTCTGATTATTTTTAATCATCCCGAGCTACTGAGATTCGAGGGTTAGCAGAGTACCCGAATCACTACTAAAATATTTTGATGATCTCTAAAAATATTTTGGAGCTTCCGAGAAACTCTTTAAATATTATTTTTTTAATTAAATATAGATTATTTAATTAACAATAAAATATTCTGCTAATATTTTTGGGCTAACAACCCCACACTAGGGAAGGAATGAATAATCCTGACATTCTTCCCATATATACTTGGGTCTTTCGGGACTTATATTTGGTTCTAATTCAATACTCTTCATTAAAGTTATTATATTTTAATATAGCGACTCCCCGGTCATGTTCTTGAGTCTTCTTGATTCAATTGCTTTTATCTTATTGATTAGTTGACTGAGAGTCAACCCACATATATACGAGATTACTTCCACATAATTCCGGAAGTGAATCCATTCTCTGATGTTGAAATCCTAGACAGGATTGTTGTTATTCTGGAAGGTCGTATTAAATTCCCTTCCACACTTTGATTTGAATATTCCCAGAAAGCTTTGTTGTTGTTATCCTAGAAGGTTGTATTAAATTCCCTTCTAGACTTGTTGATTGTACTCAAAGGGAACTGGAGATATAAAGTGTAAGAGGCTTGTGTGCGGCACAGTCCATCTAGCGTAAGAGGCCGAGTGGCGCCGGTCCAGCATTTAAAGGCCCATGTGTTGCCTGGGGTGATGACCTGTTTTGGATCATCCTTCTACTAGTAGAAAAGGTTACTTAACTATTGTACTATACGACTGATCATCGTGTACAATAGGCGCGGTGGATGCTCCAGTATCTTCTTTTCTTCCAATTGGAATTTGACATTACACTAAGGATAGTGTTAATGGGAACTGTTGAACTTTCATTGGTCCTACACTAGCGAAAGTGTGAATGAGAATTGTTGAGCTTTTATTGATTCTTTTCGCAGTATCTTGAACTACCTTCTTATTGATGCTCGAATAAATGGTACTCTGTGGTTGATGCCATTGTGCTAAATTGTCGATTCTGTTGTTCCCAAAACTGTGAATCTTAAATTGTGGTATCGCAGTAACTTGAACTGCATACTTATGTTGAAAATCTTCTTGCATCGTAAACTCTGATTCAATTATTGTCGAAATATATTTCGCTAAACTTTCTGCTGGGAAAAGTATTGCAAATTATCTACTGATATTGTTGGACATCGTGTTGGTATAATAATTCGTTGCCACCCTTTTCTTGGTGCAAGTTACAAAATATTCTAATATATATCTTGCTGAGCATTCTTTGGCTCATTCTTGTTTTTGTTGTAAACTTTAAAACTTGCAGTAAGACTTGCCCATGGGATGCAAAGGAAAGAAGAGGCTCGAGCTTGAGTTAGTCAGGTTCAAGGCTTCTACAGGTTGTGTAAGCTAGATATGATTGCAGTTTAGAATCCTAAGACTTGTTGAAAAATATGTAATGTAATAATAAGTGTTGAAACAACGAGATCCTGAGTTTATTACAGTTGAATTATAATAACTGTTATTATTTTAAGTTCGTTTTCTGAGACTATGGCTCGAGTTGTGTAATTGGATTGGGGTCACCAGTGTATGTTGTTGAAATAATTGTTAAGCAGGTGAGTATTTTGTTGTGGAATTGGATCGTGATGGCCTAGATCCCTGACCCCGGATCTGGGGGTGTCACAGGGATAACAAGTCAATATTCAGCACCAAGGACTCCGCAACAAAATGGAGTTGTACAAAGGAAAAATAGAACCCTGATTGAAGCTGCAAGGACAATGCTAAGTGAATCAAGGTTTCCCATCTACTACTGGGCTGAAGCAGTTAATACAGCTTATTATACTCGGAATCGAACTCTGATCAACAAAGATCATATGAAAACTCTCTATGAATTAATGGCTGGCAAGAAACCAACTCTCAAGTACTTTCATGTATTTAGAGCCAAATGCTTTGTGTTAAAGGATGGAGATGAACATCGTGGCAAGTTTGAGGCCAAGGCACATGAAGCTATTTTTGTCGGGTATTCAAGAAGAGCATATAGGGTATACATAATTGATCAGCACCAAGTGAAGGAAAGTGTCAATGTAACTTTTGATGACACTAAACTCCCAAGTATCCAAACTGAAGATTCTTCTGAGTCATTAAAATTCGACAATTATCCAGACTCACATTCTGATGACGAAGAAGAACCTGAGGTTGCAACAGGAGATGACAATAATGATGCTAATGATCCAGGTAATGGTGGTGGAAACAATAGTAACACTGGAGATACTACTAATACCAGTGGTGGATCAACAAGTCATCCTGGCAGCAACTCAGGGGGAGATAAAGGATCAACTGGTAGAACACAACATCACAATGAATTTCGAGGCGAATCATCAAGATCAAACCTACCCAGGGAAAGGATATGGAACAGAAATTATCCTTTTGAATTGATCATAGGTGATCCAGATGTTGGAGTAAGAACCAGAAGTGTAACTTCAAATGAATGTTTATTTTCAGTTTTTCTATCTCAAGAAGAACCTAAGAAGATTGAAGATGCATTAACTAATCCAGATTGGGTTCTTGCCATGCAAGAAGAGCTCAATCAGTTCGAGAGACAGGAAGTATGGACACTGGTACCCAGACCTAAAGATAGATCTGTTATTGGCACGAAATGGGTATACAGGAACAAGTTAGACGGTGATGGCATTGTTACAAGGAACAAGGCCAGACTGGTTGCGAAGGGTTACTCCCAGGAAGAGGGAATTGATTATGATGAGACCTACGCACCAGTTGCAAGACTTGAAGCTATCAGGATATTTCTGGCATTCGCAGCACATTCCAATTTTAAAGTCTATCAAATGGATGTGAAGAGTGCTTTTCTGAATGGAGAGCTAGAAGAGGAAGTATATGTTGAACAGCCCCCTGGCTTTGAAAATCCAGAGTTTGCTGATTTTGTGTATTTTCTATTCAACGTCCTCTATGGACTCAAGCAAGCACCAAGGACATGGTATGAAACACTCTCTGTATTTTTACTTGAAAATAACTTTGTTAGAGGTGTCATAGATAAAACTCTCTTTTACAAACTTCATGATAAAGATATGATATTTGTTCAAGTTTATGTTGACGATATTATATTTGGTTCTACTAACGAAAACTTGTGCAAGAGATTTGCTAAGTTAATGCAGAGCAGGTATGAAATGAGCATGATGGGTGAGCTGTCATTCTTCCTAGGATTGCAAGTACAACAAAAGGAAGAAGGGATTTTTATTTTCCAATCAAAGTACGTAAGGGATCTTCTGAGAAAATACAGTTTAGAAGATTCTTCACCGGCAAAAACCCCTATGCCAACAGCCACCAAGCTTGACAAAGATGAAACTGGTAAGAAAGTTGACATCACAAGCTACAGAGGTATGATAGGCTCATTATTATATCTAACTGCTAGTAGACCTTATATAATGTTTGCAACATGTTTATGTGCTAGATTTCAATCAGATCCTAGGGAATCTCATCTTATAGCTGTTATAAGAATTTTTAGAGATCTTAAGGGTACACCAAATCTTGGAATTTGGTACCCTAAAGATACAGGTTTTGACCTAATCGGCTATACAGATTCAGATTATGCAGGTTGTAGGATGGACAGGAAAAGTACTTCTGGAAGCTGTCAGTTTCTAGGACGTCGTCTGATTTCCTGGTATAGCAAGAAACATCACTCAGTGTCTACCTCGACAGCCGAAGCAGAATACATTGCGGCAGGTAGCTGTTGTGCACAGATCTTGTGGATAAGGAATCAGCTAAATGACTATGGACTTGCGTTGAACAAAATTCCAATTTTCTGCGACAACACAAGTGCTATAGCTATTTCCAATAATCCTGTACAACACTCAAGAACCAAGCACATTGACATCAGGTATCATTTTATCCGAGAGCATGTCATGAATGGAACTGTGGTGTTACATTTTGTACCCACAGAAGATCAGATAGCCGACATCTTCACGAAACCACTTGATGAATCCACTTTCTCAAAGCTGGTTAGTGAACTAGGGATGTTAAATAATGGCTAATTTTTGGTTGCTAGGAATTAATTTAAAGCTCATAAATATTAAATGTTAATATTTAAAGAATTTATGAGACTTGAATTAATAAAGTCTTAGAGCTTATGAATTTTTGGAAAATTATCTCAAGATTAAATTAATTTTCTGAATAGATAATTATTTCAATTATAGCATAAGTATTTTTAATATAAATTAAGCATTTTATGTATTTATTTATTTGTTTATGTTTCTAATTATTATTGTACATTAATAATAATTATGTTATTAATTAATTAATTTACTCATTAAATTAATTCAAGTATTGAATTAATTTAATTTCTAAATTAATTAGAACAATTGATAATATAAATAATTATTATATGTCCTTAATAATTTAATTTATTTATATATATATATATATATATATTTTTTCTTCTCAGCATGACTTATAATCTAAGTCATACCGATTGCATTTTATTTTTAATCAAAAATAAAATCTCGGTATGACTCATTAATAAGTCATACCGACTGGATTTTAGTTTTATTAAAAATAAAATCTCGGTATGACTCGTTAATAAGTCATACCGACTAGATTTTAGTTTTTTTTAAAAAAAACAAAATCTCGGTATGACTCATTTATAAGTCATACCGAGTCCGTTTTCTTTTATAAGTCATACCGAGTCTGTTTTCTTTTATAAGTCATATTAATCTTTAGTTTTAATAAGTCATATTCAGCATATACACACACACACCTGCGATACATACACACTGTCAAACGTTTTTTTCTTGCAAAACCTTGTGATTTTTGATCCCTTCAACTGCTACAGTTGCTTGTTCGATTAATACAAGTGCTTACACTTGCTGGTTTGATATTAAATCATCTATTACAAACGTTATACTGCCCGATTTTCATGAGTATTCACCGAGTTAACCAAGTTGGACTGAGTTGTAAGGATTGTAGAACCGATTTTTGACTGGGTTAGTGAAGATTAAGGACTGGGCTTGTTGATTTTCTGTTTGAATCGAAATTTGGGTGATTTTTAGATTTAGTGGTGTGTTTGGTAATTAATTAAGTAAAATTAATTAAGTTTTTTTCCATTGAAAAATGGCTGGTTTTTGCGAGATTGTTAAGACTAATTTTGTCAGATTTTTTAATCCGGAAATTTGTACAGTGGCAAAGTTTAGACCCTGGATTATTTTTATGAACGAACACTCATCGGTTAGGACTGCCATTACCCTAGACGCTCCATTACAGACTCTAGCATTAAGGGCATTATACAACACCGCTAGGAATAGATCAACTGAAGCCAGAGTGCAATTCTCATTCAAAATTGGGGAACGTGGATATATGGTAACTGAAGATGATGTGAACAGAATTCTGCAATTTCCTTTGGACAACTTTGTTGACCCACCTACTGTTCCAGAAATTCTTGAGTTCTTTACTTCTATACAGTACCAGGGTGAAATCAATCTAGTAAGAATGTCTAAGTCAAAGTTAGTACATGAGTGGGATTACTTCTTCGACACACTGGCTAAGGTGTTTGCACCTACAACGAAGAGAAACTTCAACAATATTTCTTCTTTGCTGCAAATCATAGGATTTTCAGTGGCCCACAATCGAAGAATAAATTTTGGGAAGTTGGTGCTGAAAGAAATAATCAGGAAAATGGGAAAGCCAGAACACAGGGAACAGTATGTACAAGTCTACTATCCAAGGTTCCTAATGTTATTCATGAATGACTTGTTGTTGGATGAAGATAAAGCCTTATTTCAGAACAGTCCAGCACAAACATCTCCATCTACACAGAATGCTCTGTTTGCAAGGCTCAACAACAATACCAGATTTGAAAATGTGCCAGTGGTGAGAACAAACTACATGGGTCAGATATTGGATCAAATTGCCAACCCAGAACAGGCTCAGCAAGTACCAGAACAAGAAACAGAGGAAGTGCCAATGGAAACTGAGTCAGTGCAACTACTACTTGAAGCTGCACAAAATGCTGAACAAGAAGCTGAAGAACATCAGGTAATATCTCAAACCTTAGCTTCTAATTTCCTACCTATAAATATAACTACTGCTCTTTTAGATTTATCTGTGGCGGACTATGATTGTGGTTTTTCACTTCAGGACATTGGCCATGAACCTGAAAACACACAGGTTCAAACCCAGGCTGATTTAGAGCCACAAACAGTTTCTCCTTCACCCTCCTCAATCAGTCATATTCATAAAAGGAATAAACCTGTTAGAAAAGTTAGGGGGAGAATTGTAAGTGCAAGTGAACCCGCAGCTCTGTCTCCACCTTCTAAAAGATCAAGATCAGAACCTGAGACAACTGCAGATTCATCCATTTCCTCACAATGGGATATGGATTTTGAAACAGCCATCCAAAAATCTCTTGATACACTTGATAACACGGGTGATTCAGATTCAGATCCTAGCACACTGCTAGCTCTCACAATAGCAGGACCTCCACTTGCAGAAACACAATCACATGAGGGCACTTTTCTTGAAGAAAATGTTTTTGATAAAAACTCGTTGGATGCCACCTATGTTGTGGACAATGACATTTTCGATGCAGTGCGGCATCAGTTACCCTCAGAGGAACTAAGGGGCACCACAGACTCTAATGAGCCACTCACTACATTGTCTAAGGTGGTGACCCCCCTGGATTTCTTACATCCAGTTCTTTTAAAAAAAGGTCTCGAATCCACTGGTGGATTTGAGAGGCAACCACTCCATAGAGGGAGATGGGACTCCATTCATGGAGTAGCTACGTCAGTAGCGGAGCCAATGCAAGTTCATCTTGTTGAGGACGCGCCTTCACAGGCATCAGAAGAGCATTTCGACTCTTCAAAAGCTATTATTATATATACAGGTACAACATCAGGATCTGGAGGAGATAAGGAGCTAAACACGAGTGATGTGAGGCAAACACTGAGCGATACATATGTACGTAGTGATAGTCCAAACAGGAGTGAAAGCGAGGTGAGTACACACACACACACACACAGTGAACTCATGTTAAAAATGGAAACTCTCCAGAAACAGATGCAGATTGTACAGACTGAAATAAACAAAGGGAAGGAACAAGCAGAAATCAAGTCTGCCTCTGTAACTGCACAACTGTCAATCATAAGAAAGGGATGTTGATAATGTCAAGTCAAATGTAATATTCAAAACTCAAAACATCCAGGATGTTCAGAAGTTGATTGCTGATGACATGAAAGAGATTTCCAATTTAAATGAAAGAATTGATAATGTGAAAAGAAATTTAACCGAAAGAATTCGTTTAAATGAAGAAATCTCCTCAGCAAGATTCAACAAGTTAGATGATGGAATGGAACATCTCAATGAAGGTATGAAGCAGGTCTTCTTGGCCATTGCAAAACTCAGTAAATCTATAGATGCTTCAAAACCTGTAGAGGATCCCTCAACTAAGGGGGAGGAATAGCTGAAGAAGAGGTAGGGGCAAGAAAAAAGGCTGTAGCTGAAGAAGAAGGGGCTACTAGCAAAGGTAAAGAAAAATTGTACTCTGAGGAAGATCAATTTCAGACGTATATTCCAGAGGAACAGTACTATCAACAAGAGCAACTCATAGATGATGCAAGTATTGAAAATCAAGGTTTCAATCCTGACTACTGCAGAGCTGAAGACAAAGCTGTCTTTGATGATGAATTTCTATTTCCAAAAGAAAAAGAGCATGATCCTGCCTATGAAGAGGGAATGAGGAAGCTGAAGGAAGACATCAAGGCAAGCCATGCCAAAACTTTAAATTTAAAAGCTCTAGTCAAGGAAAGAACCCAAGCTGAAAGAGAGGCAAGCTTAGAAAAACAGAAGCTTTGGGCCTTAGCAGTAAAGAAGAAGAAGGAAGATATTGAGATGAAGATAGGGGACAGATGGGATGCAGCAAGGAATGTCCTAGATAAAATTCAGCAAGGTCCCTTTGAAGACAGACAAATGCTTTCAGTTATCAAAAGTCTTGAAGATTCAAATAATAATCTGGATAACTTCATGAAGGCATTAAAGGAAGAAGTTGATTATATCACTGTTGTAGTGGATCACATTCTTGAAGACTGGCAACTACTAGTCTACACTCACAGAAATGGGACAATCAGAGTATCTTTGGAATTCTTCCGAAAGAGATCACTATCAGTGATATGGGTTCTGTTAAACAAAGTAAAGAGAAGCTCAGAAGAAAATGAACTACTCAGGGACAGACTCAGAGAAATAGCAACAGCGGCTAGTCCTCAGATCTTATATGATTCTCATGAAGTGAGATTTTTCTCAAACAAGTTGTATCAAATCATGAAGCTAGATGAGGAGTCATTTAAGGGCTACACGGTGAGGTATATGATCCAAGTTGAAAGGATGCTGAGATCAAAAGGATTCAGGTCACAAGCCAAGCTAGATGCTGAACAGAAAATAAGGAACTACTGTTTATCCAGAAACATCAAATCCTACATCAGGCAAATGCCAAAGATAGATTCCACACAGCCTTATGATGTACAAAAAGAAACAGTAGATCCTATTGAAGAGGAAGTCATGTTTCAGCTAGCAAAGGCTCAACAGAGAAGATTGTATGGAGAGTCAACCGCAACTCCGACTGAAACTGAAGAGGTACCCAGAACACCTGTGCACAAGAGTTCTAATCTAGAAGAAGGTGAATTGGATACCACTGAAGACTGAAGTCTTAGATAGGCCAAGATAGAAACTATGTTATATTTGTTCAGTACTAGAGGAACAACTATCTTGTACTTATCTTTTAAGTATGAATCTGGAAAATTATTAAATATAAAACCAGAACTTTTGTTTATTATTTACAAGCTCTTACAAGTCATATTTACTTTCTTAGTTGTTAGTTGAGTTATCCTTTAGGAATTTGTGTGTTAAATGTTTAACAACAAATAGGGGAGATTGAAAGGCATATTACTAAGGCCTATTTGTAATAATTAGATAACAACTCAACTCAATCTAGAAATAGTGGTAAATAATAAATATCAAACAGGAATCAAGACGAAGACAGTCAACTAGTCACAGAGAATCAACAGAATCAGAAGTACTCAGTTGATCCTACTACTCAACACTGAAGAAGTTCATTAATATGTTTAAGCGTCATTGGAAAATAATCAAGTAGTAATTTCAAAAGAATTCAGAAGATTTTAAGTGACTACTACACGAAGATTCTAGAAGAAGAAGAACAGAAAAAGAAGACAGAAAAGCTAAGCAAAGACAGAAGGCCACTAATTCTAAGTGTTATAAGACATGAAGAATATTTATTTGAGTATGACACAAATGAACCAGACAGTACATTTGTGTGTCAACTTCAATTAATAAATATTCAACATCAAGCTGAAGTGGTTCCATGACAGAAGACTGAAACGGACTACAGAGTTGAACAAAAGTCCTGATAGTATTTGAATTCTACAATTAAAATTAAGTTAATTTTTTAATTTATTTAATTAAATTAATTCAAGTCTGAATTTAATTTAATTCATTAATTATTTAATTAAATTAAGTAGAATTAATTTACTATAAAAGAATTGATTCATATGACTTGCAATGAGTCATACCGAAGGCTTTTAAATGAGTCATATCGAGCTCAAGTGGAATGAGTCATACCGAAGGCTTTTAATTGAGTCATACCGAGCAGTTGTAGAAAGAGTCATACCGAATTCTTGAATGAGTCATACCGACCATTATGAGTCTTTCCCAACCTTTTTATGAGTCATACAAGGGTTAATTTTAATTGAAAAAGGTCATATTGGGAGAAGTCATGCTAACTTTCCACCTCTATAAATATGAGGTGATTGTCTTCATTTTTCAGTTGTCGTTCAAACATTCAAATTCAGAAATTTGTATGCATTGTAATATTCACAGATTTCTATGCTTAGTTTGGAATATAAATTGTTAAACCCGAACAAGTCATGTCAAAATCACTCTAGACAATTTATCAGATATAAACACTATTCACTATATTAATTCTGTAATACTTTTCAAGTTAAAATTAAATATTCTACTTGAATAGTATTTCACCTATTAATATTTCAGGATTATAATTAACTTTTTATTCTTAATCCAAATTCGCGAATTATTTTAGATATTGTATTCAACCCCCCTTCTACAATATCAGGGACCAACAGATATAGTACTAGAGACCCTAAAAGAATGCAATATATTAAATGGAGAACTTCTTATGAAGAGTTGAAGGAAGTGGTGTATAGATTAATGAATATTAACAGTTCATCTTGGAATTTGAAGATGAGTTTTAAATATCCCTAGTTAGGTGTAGGTAATTTGGTGTCGGGATACTATATAGCTGATATAACATGTGATGATGATGTACGGAGGATGCTCAGTGTGCCTAGGCAGATGCAGATGGGAATGAGTGATGTTTCCTTATATGTAGAGGCTGAAAAGATTATTCCGGACGAGGTTCATATGTCTGACCAGGGTTGGTACTCACAACCGACGCATGAAACATGTGAAACAATGTATGGTTCGAGCCAATTACCTGTTTATGGTTCGAGACAGTTTCCTGAGTACGGCACTCCGGGTTAGTCGGACTACTATTTTGGTGGAGGAGGTAACACCGAAACGTATGTTGGTGGTTCTAGCAGCCAAGTAAATGATGGTGGTTCCAGTAGTAGGGTCTTCGAGAATCGATTATCCCGTGAAAATGTTGATGCTTATGTGTCTCCTCCACGGGATATAACTACACTAAGTGATGGCAGAGACTTGGCCCTCATCCATGAAAATGAAGAATTTGATGCATATAATTCAAGTAGTGAGGATTGGGATGAGTATGAGGATGATAACGATAACTCTATGGATGACGGAGATGAATTAGAAGAAGTCCCGACGCCTATACATCAAGGCCACCATATAGCTGGTGCACATTGGTTTGAAAATGAAGAGTACAATCTGATTGTGGTGCGAGATGAATATGGCATGTGTAGTGGTTTCAATCCACAACATTCTGAATTATCAGTTGGTTGTATGTTTCATGATAAGGAAACCCTTATAGCAGTGGTAAGGGGGGTTCATATCAAGAGTGACCGGAATTACCAAGTGTATAAGAGTAATCCAACTCAGTTCATTGCAAAGTGTGTTTACGGTTACTGTCCATGGAGATTAAGAGCTGCAAAAAAGGTGAAACACGGTATGTTTGAAATCACAAAGATGAGGGGTTATCACACATGTTTGAATAATGAGCCCATGCAGGATCACATGAAGATCTCTGCAAAATTAATTGCTAGGCTTATTATACCTCATGTAAGTGACATAGAATTGTTAAATTAATTTGTTGCTGATTGATTTAGTATTTTAGTTGATGTAAATATTTATGAAATTTGTAACAGGTGATGGAGAGGCCTAATATACCCATCGTGACTGTTATTACAATGGTGAATGATGAATATAATCATCGTGTGAATTATCTAAGAGCATGGAGAGGGAAGCAGACTGCAGTGGGGGATGTATATGGAAAATGGAGTACAACTTATAATGATCTCCCTATGTTTTTTACGGCAATGCTACATGCCAATACTGGTAGTGTTGCTATGATTGATGATGTTAGTCATGAAACCCAATCCGAGTCCTCGGTATGCAAGCGTATTTTCTGGTGTTTGAAAGCAATGATGGATGGTTGGGAGCATACCCGTCCTGTAATTTCAATTGATGGTTCGTTCTTGAAGGGAATGTATAACGGCAAGTTACTTATTGCTATGGGTGTGGATTCAAACAACCACCAATATCCTGTATGTTATGTGTTGGTGGATGAGGAGTCAACCGACAACTGGTCATAGTTTTTAAGACTGTTGCGCAAACACGTATGTAGGGAAAGGCATAGTGTTTGCATAATTTCGGACTGGGCATCGGGTATTCTTGCAGCGATGAGGGACTCAAGGAATGGATTTACATCACCTCTGGGCGTGCATAGATTTTGCTTGTTTCATGTGTGAAGTAATTTTTCCTCACACCACCCCGGGGGAGATCTAAAGCATTTGATGTGGTTAGCTGGTGTAACCACGCAGGTAAGGAAACACGAAGCCTACATGAAACAAATCGGTGAGATCTCACATTTTGCCTTATAATACCTATGTAACATTCCACCATAATTGTGGACCCTATCGTATGACACTGGTGGTGCTCGTTTCGGCCAAGCTACAACAAATATTATGGAAGGTTTTAATGGGAATATTAGAATGGCCCGGTTTCTACCGGTAACGGCGATGATGGAATACCTCTTCTATAAAACTGTGAAGATAGTGAATAACTGACGGAACAATGTTGAGGATAGCATGCAAAAAGGTGAGGAGTTATGTTCTAAAAATAATGCCATGTTGGCGAAAATTGAGAAGAAGGCAACGCACATAAGGTGGACACCTTTAGTCGACAACGCGGCATATTTTCGGTGATGACACACCGATATCGGTTGAAATCAATGTGGAAGGGTGGTCACATGCAGAATGTTGATATATGTACATTTACTTGCACTTGTGGAAAATGGGAGTGCCACCACATGCCTTGTTCACATGCCGTGGCTGGATGTATGCAATAGAACATTAACTGGAGGCAATGGATAAAGCCTTACCATTATACCATGAAGTTACATAAGTTGTGGGAACCTTTGATATTGCCTTTATAACCAACTGAGTATTGGAATTATGTAATACCAAGGCGTTGGCAGCAATATGGCACATTATTACCCGATGAGAGGCTAATGAAGGTTAAGAAAAAACGCGGTGATAAGGGGGAATTAGTTCGAATCCGAACAGAGATGGATGCGCCTAGGACAGGGAAGAAGTGTAGTCGGTGTGGTCAAGAAGGACATACAAGACACAATTTAAGATGTCCATAACGTGTTGATTAGTGTGTGATGTTCACAATAATATATATATTATATGCCTAATTTCGGTACCACCCATCTGTGACTGAATAGGTGAACTGTATAGGTAAACTGAATAGGTGAACTGTAAGTACCTCCCTCCCCCTGAGACTGGACAGGGTCACGTGTCTGTGAACCCCAACCCCCAAAATCACCAGAACTGTCATGTATCCAAGAATCCCAATCACCTCCAATCGTCTGAGTCTGCACAGGGTCACGTGTTTGTATCAAAGCTTCCCAATCGGAACCTGATGATGTGCCCTCTGTCGTACCTCTCCAACCGCCATCACCACTCATCTGTGACTGGTGATATGAAGGACCCCCTATTCAAGCTTCCCATCCACCTACTAAGTGCGAGGGCGATGCCTGTGGTGATCTAGGGACATCTGAAGACCCGGGTCATCTCTAGACATGATCATAACACGTCCCGGGCTCAGGATCAACATGGACATCCTTCGGTCTACCCCTAGGTCTACCAGTAGCACTGTGGCGTCAGGTACCACGACGACCTCTATCCACTGATGGCGCCTATGGAGGTAGTGTGTGCCGGTATCTACCTTAACCAGTAGATGTCACGCGCTCGCTCAAAATGCTACGTGCCTCATCTACATGCGGATCACTAGGGTCAATGGCATGATAGGCTTGTGAAATCCCCTCAACCTATATGAAATTTCACAAGTCAATAACATTAAGGGATTAATATGTACAAAGACAATAAAGAAGACATTTTACTGCAAACTATGAACAACTTATATAGTACTGCGAATAATGATGTGAACCCTGAAATCCTTGCTGCTCGGACCAGTGCCTAGGTGGTAATATGAATCGTCGAGTCACACTATCATACCAAGTCTAATAATATGGTGTCACTCCAGGTACACCCTCATTAATCGCACGGTAATGGTCGGGGCTGAGTGACTGACTAAGCCGTGACTCCCAAAGCTGAATGTAATCACCACGGATGAATAACTAATCTACTCTCACATTCACATGTTATGTAGTCTCTGATGGTTTCCCTCTAGCGGTATCCGGGGTATGTCCTACTGGAAACCAAACTGTCTAGTCACTCTGTCCGTGTAGCACCACTCCACAATCTGGTTGCATATCAGTGGACACCTTGATGACCACCGTCTCCGCCCAACAACAGATGGGAGAAGACGAGAACTAATACCTCTATACGGCCTCCACATAATATAATCATCTGTACCCATGCAATCCAGCTCATAACGGACAATACGCACCTGTGAACGAGGCATGCTAATCATTCTCAACCGTACCTTCCACCTGAAATATATTTACACCACATATAAGACATTAAATAAAAGATCGACTACAACAAATATTGTTAATAACTGCATTAGGGTTAAATAATACCTCATGTTAAGGGGATAATCCATATATACATTTTCCCGGGGTGAAGGGGCTAGGGATGGAAAACGCTCCCAAATCCATACCTAAATGCATGACACAATAATATAAGTGCATGAATGCTACAACCGAGGAAATATTAAAAAGAAAGTTTAGTATAAGTACCTGCAACAGTGTCATACACCTGTATATGTCTGATTTGTCGCCAATAGAAGCAGAACACATCCCCCTGTATAAATAGGCAAGTGTTGCACTACCCCAACTATAAGTGTGAATGTGTTTATGATCTCGTACATAGTGAAGGAACTGGAACGGGATCCGGTTCCCTGAAGAGTGAGGAAATACAGATCCAATAATGAGAAGCATGTGAGCCCGTGTGTGGAATAACAACTCCCTCTCATAATCATCGGAATCCATATCAAGTCGCTCACAACTAGCAAAGTGATCAACCAACCATCTGATCTTCAAGCCGTTTCTATTCAATTCTCCTGCCGTGAGGTACACACTCAATACCTCACCATACATGCAGCACTGCTCATCTATACTATGATCTACAAATGTGTGAATCACAGGAGCTCCACAAGTAGGAAGCCCTAAGATATGATAAACATCATCAAGAGTGATGGCAGTCTCTCCAAAACGGAAATGAAATGTATGAGTCTCAGGCCGACATCTCTCCACAAAGGCTGTGATCAAGCCCCTATCATGTCTAAATGCCCATATATGATATACTCCCTCAAAACCAGATGACGAAATAACTGCATGTATCTCTGGTGACGGTGAGTACTCTCTCACGGTATCCCAGTACTGATTAAAGTTCACCCTCAAACGCAAATCAACAAGATCCTGTAGTTAATATGTATATATATATATATATATATATATATATATATATATATAAATTACTTGTCCATCCCACAACAACTGTGATCGATGCTTGGACTGCTGAGTAAGTAAAGACTCGTCTATAGGACCAGGGTGGTAATTAAATGAAGTCATATTTTTTCTACATTTAATTTAGATCAAATAATCATTAATATTAAAGTTACTAATTAATAATTATCAACTTAACCTAAATCAAAAATTATATGTATATGTTATTAATTTTTAGTATAATCATAACCTAATAATATATAAATTTTTTAACATGTTATCAATAAATATTATTCATCTATCTACTAATTATAATTATTAATATCTAATATTATATAAAATTAACATTATTTTAAATAATTTAATAATAATATATTTTATAATATAATACTCTTTTCATAAAAATAATTGTCATTTTATTAATAAATAAAAAATTTCTATATTAAATACTATCTACAAAAATCTATTAATTACTTTTTTATATAATTTAATATTTTATTATATTAAAGTTATAATATTTTTTAACAAATCATATTAATTAGTTCAAGTCCTATATTTACTAAGGGATATTTCATCAAACATATTATGATCATTAATTTTAATTAGTATAATTGTAAATAAATTAACCATATCACCCACTTATGCGCTAATTTTATCTCCCTTGTCTTTCTAGCTCTAACGTGGAGAAACTTTATTAGCTTGAAACTAATTTTATTACTAATTTTAGTTCAACCTAAGGCTTTACTATAAAAATGTCAACCTATTTTTACTAATTTTATTACTAAAATAAACTAGAACTAGAACCTAATTGCTAAAATAAACTCATTCAGATATTTGATTAAACAAACAACTACATGTATCAAGTCAAAAAAACGCAGAAAAATTGAATCATAAAGCATTTAAACAACTACCATTCCATTGCCATTTTACAAACAAGCACAATCATCAGAGTCAATTACAAAATTGGATTAGAATTAAACACATACATAAACATACTTATACATGTGTGTGTGTGAAGTGATATGACAGATTATAATGAAAAATTAGGAAGAGAGGAGCTTACCAAAGAAGGGAGGAATTGTATGAGTTTGATTTCTTTTGTAGCCGACAATTCATTCGGCGGTCATCTCTGTTGTGCTGTGTATCTCCTCTGTGTAGTGTATATATGCCTTCTGTTGGGTTTTAATAAAGTAAAGGCAAGACGCTGTCGTTTTATCTCATGCAACCGCCAACTAATTTGGCGGTCATCAGTCTAAAATCACTTTGGTAACTGCCTAATCATGTGGCGGTCATCACTGATTAAAATAGAAGTAGTGCCCGTCCTATAATATGGCGGTCATTACTTAAACTCACCTTAATATTTCAAGCTTGGTAATTGTTTTGAAAGGCCTTTAAGTGTGTCATTTTTAAAAGCCTAAACTCAGTCGTCCCATTTTTTAAAGTTGACTTGATTCCTGTCCGAGGATTGAAACGGATCCAACAAAGTTGCTAGTCACTAACATAAAAAGGCTGTCCACTGGGACAACGTTGTTTGTCATTATTTCTATAATATTTTATAACATTTTGTTGTTGTCAAAACAATTAGACCATAAATCTGAAATTATGCATGATTTGACAACTTAAGTTGCTTAGCATTGAAGGAGATTTATAAGAAAAGTTGTCACGAATGTGGCGGAAGAAAGTGAGTATAAAATATTATTATTTTAGATGATTTGTCATTTGTAAACGACTTTCAAAGTTACTTGCAGCATTGCATTGTATATGCTCTAAGTCTACAAAGACATCAACCATTAAAGACTTAAATATAATTTTTTATTATTATACAAAACAATTACTAATTGCATTTAATAATACCTGAATTTAAACTTATTAATAAGTTTAACTTTTGATACAAATGTAAGCAATTCACACGCTGAATATACACATCTCAATCAAATAAAACACAAACTATGGAAAAATATTATTTTTCACTTGAAATAATTTATCACTTGTTACCAGTGTTAGGCGCTACACGGTAGACAGGAGGGAAACATCCCGATTCGAAGTCAACCAGAAGGATAGATGTTTTTTAAAAATCGATCAAAATCAAAATTAGCGGTTTAAGCAATCAAAAGTAGATATTATTTCTAATCAAAAATAGATTCAATGTCAATCAGGGATTTTTAGAAAATCAGTTAAAATCGATATTAATAATTTAATTAGGCAGTATTAACCGTCTAAATCGATTTTGACAGTTTTAATTTATTTTAAAAATAATATGATTTTTTAATAAATGAAAAAAATATTTAAGTTTAAAAAATATATAATATAAATAAAGGATTATTATATAGATATTACATACATTGTATACATAAAAAAAAACATAATATAAATTTAAATTATTAGCTATGTGTTATACTGAACAAGAACTATTAATATTATAAAATTTTGATTATTATTCAATGATTTTCAATGATTAATATATATAATTGATTTTAATATAATATAATATAATTAAAAATAATATTTTAACATATTCGACTAATGTTTTGGTAAATCTTTTTAATTAATTAATAATTTATCAATTAATCGCTGCAAAATACCCGACCACTGCGGGACACGCTAGCGAATTTTAGAATACAAATAAAATATATAATACATAAGGAATTAGAAGCAAGCGTTTACTTCTTTTTTGACAACAAGAGCTTTACCTCTAATAAGGTAAATCATGCTTTCACTACACATAATACACGTTCTTGCATTGCATAAAACACAGGCTTACGTAACTTAGAATTAATTTAATAGTTCCCCAAGAACAGACGGTAAACAATAGAACATGGAACTCTTTGGTGAGTTTACTGCATGAAAATTGCACAGAGTCAGAGCAGGACCTGCTATTTTCCAGACAAAATTGCATTTGCTGACATCTTTTTTGCTCCTAGCAAAGTCATAACAAACATGATAGAGGGCAACGGCGTCTACATATATATCGTCCATGTTCCTAGACCTTCATTCAAAGTCAGCAGCACCATAAAGAATCTGAGAGAGAGAGAGAGTTATCTAAAGTTGTCAGCAGCACCATAAAGAATCTGAGAGAGAGAGAGAGAGTTATCTAAAGTTGTTTTTGTCGTAACATAGAGTTATCAAGAAGACGCAAGAAAAACACTTTGAATTGTTGATTAATCGCCGGAGATGGTTTAGAACCACTAGTTCATTATCTAATGGATCTTTCCGTTCTAATACTCTATCCGAGAGTTATCAGTATTTATCAAATCTATTCCTATCTAACGGAACGCTATTGGATCAAATGACAAAGACATTGTTGAGAAAAAGATGGCTTTTCCCGGATGAAATGAAAATTGGATTCATGGAACAGGAGAAAGATTTCTCATTCCTTAGCCGGAAAGGTATGTGGCCATGAAAGAGGGATTAAGTGGAACAGAATTTGCTGGGTGGTAGAGTCGCGGAAACGCTTGTTTCTTCCATATTTTGGACCTTAGCTCCCTGGAACAATAGGCTACTGCTGAAACACGGAAGAATTGAAATATTAGATCAAAACACTATGTATGGATGGTATGAACTACCTAAACAAGAATTCTTGAACAGCGAAGGAAGGCTGGAATGCCAACAGACGTCTATTATTGAATTCACCCGACCCGACAGTACCCATTTCGGGAACGTCCAGTGCCAAAGTCACTGAATGGGTAAATCGCCAATCCCTAAAACGGACTATGTAATGTACTTTATCTGCTGGGTTACGGGCGGACATTTTACCAGAGGTTTCTAATCTACCCTTGTGTGATTCCTGTTGAAGCATATATTCAGAAAACAACTCTCAGAGATCTTTTTTCCTTTTAGAAGATACAGGAGGGAAACAATCAACCTATTGATATTGGAAGACCCAACGGATTCTTCCAATGTATCATTTCTGGGTCCAATGGAATTCATAGGTATAGGAAGAAGCCCTATCAAATAGAAATTATTTCTTTCGACCATATTTCGACTGTTAATACGATATATAAAGACCGCTACTACAAAGAGTATTACACCCTTGATCGTGAAATATCGATTGCTTGTTGAACCCTGCGAATTGCGTGAAAGTAGGATAAGCCGCACTGTTCTGAATTTTTAAATAAAAAAATTAATCTAGTTCCGTTCCCGGCCACGAAGATAGGGTATAACTTCGTGCCTCTTGATCCATTAACGTTAACCCAAATTTGGTGGCATGAAGAATGAGGAAGAGAGACTGGCTAGTAGGGGTGACATGTTGAACCCATACTGGCTAGTAGGGGTGAAATGTTGAACCCCTACTAACTAGTAGGGGTCCAAATTTCAACCCATACTGCAGTAGGGGTTAACATATCTCAACCCCTACTACCAGTAGGGGTAGTAAGAGTTAACATATATCAACCCCTACTAGCCAGTAGGGGTTGAGATATTAAACCCCTACTAGGCAGTAGGGGTTTAATATCTCAACCATTACTGACAGTAGGGATTGAAATTTGAACCTCTACTGTTAGTAGGGGTTAACACATCTCAATGAAACGACTAGGTTCACTTCCCGCTACTTTGATTCTTAGTCATAACCTTTTTTACTATGTACGACTAGTTTCCCACATATATTTCGTACTGTGATATATCATTGCCAATATCTCAACCATTACTGACAGTAGGGGTTGAGATTTGAACCCCTACTGTTAGTAGGGGTTAACACATCTCAATGAAACGATTATTACTGACAGTAGGGGTTGAGATTTGAACCCCTACTGTTAGTAGGGGTTAACACATCTCAATGAAAAGACTAGGTTCACTTCCCGCTACTTTGATTCTTAGTCATAGCTTTTTTTACTATGTACGACTAGTTTCCCACATATATTTCGTACTATGATATATCATTGCCAAGTCTTTTGATATAAAACATATCCCGTCCAAAAATATATATTTCATCTGTGCTCCTGACATTTTGTCCGTCACAAAGAATGTAGTTTTGAGGATTAAACCTGTTCCTGAAACAGTGTAAACAATAAGATTGAATGTTCTTGATGATTTTTCCTCCTTGTATAAACACGAAGCTTTGCACTCCGTTCCTTGTTAATTATCAGTGTTAGCAAATAAGATTGAAAAATCCATGTGACATCTTCAAGCAGTAGAAACAGGAAAAGTACACAAGATACCCATGTGAGTACAAACAGAACACAAGTGTCTAATATTAGTTGCACTAACAACCAAATACAGTTTTAATAATAAGTGTAAGAGGGATCTAACCTTTCCGGTCGTGGTTGGAGAACTATCATCTCCGCCATCCGCTGTCCCGAGATCGTACAGCCGGGCAAGCCTACAAGCTGCTCCAATCTAGCCATCCGCTGTTCCAGGCTCATACAGCCGGGAAAGCCTTCTAAAAGTTGCTCCACCCTAGCCATCCGTTGTTCCAAGCTCGAACAGCCGGGGAAGTCTTTTACAAACTGCTCCTAATCATATCTAAAAATTAAATATGTATTCTAACAAGAGAAGAAATTAGGTTTGAAAAAATAAATTATACATAAAACATTCTACCTTATTGCCATCGTCGTTGTTTATTATATTTTTCGGTCCTTTCACTTTCTCTGTCTTTTTCTTTGCTTTCTCTGTCATTTTCTTCACTTTCCTTGTTTCTTCGGTTGTCCATGCTGAGATCACCGGTTTCCCGCGTTCAACAGGTAAGGGACTTATCCTTTGAAGATAAAAGACCTGGAGGAAGTAAGTGCAGCCCCCCACTCCCAAATTTCGTAAACTGCTCGCATCTTTGCCTTGAGCCCTTAGTTTATAATTCCCGATCTCCTCAACAAGAAAATTAAGGATAAACTTCCCCAATTGTATTCTTGGGGAGAAGTCAAAAGAGGCAAAGTATCGTAAAGCCTTCTACATGGGGTATCTTTTACTATCGGGCAATAAAAATTGGAAAATGTACAGAGAAAAAAATGTTCCCTAAAGTTAAGATCAGCGTGCTCAAACTCTTTTAAGGCTTTTGTTAATGTGGTGATGTTTTTTTTTTTTGTATTTGTCCTGGAATTTGGCAAGGTGATCATTTGAAATGTTTGGAATTAATTTACCACTCGATTTCACTCCTAAGATGTCACCAACATCCTTATCCGTGACAACTACCCCACACACCGAGCTGGACTGAACATGAAAAGAATTGACAAGCTCTCTGATGTATTGATGCTCCAGCTTCACACCATGAAGATGCTTGAGGGATCCAAAGCCCATATCTTCGATGGCTTTCATGAGCTCATCTTTTTCTCCTAATTCTTCCATTATTTTTGCAATTGCCTTCGGGCTGCATCTTGTTTTTATTGTAGCCTGATGACTGTTTCTGCAAAACGAAAACAAAGGTTTAGACAGGACAGCACCAATTCACTAAAAGTTGCTCTAGAAAACAATAAAATTACACATAAAATATCATATCCATATTTTCTACCATATGTTCATGGTTGAGAAATATACAATTTATTTTACTTTACTTGCAGCAACTGTTATATTGCTCGATCAGAGATCAGAGAATGCCAACAAATCCTAGTTCTGTCATTGCAGGTAATAACCGTGACTTTGCGAAAATGTTAAGTTTTGTGGTTTATAACAGTTTGTACAACCTGGAAGTTACTTATCTCGGACAACTCTTAACTACAATCTGTACAATCATTCAAAATTATCTATAAAGAAACATTTGTGGTGAACCTTCTCTTGTTTTCAAATTACCCCCAATTATCTTGTTTTCAGTACAAAATTATTTGTGGACTGCTCAAAAGAATTTCCAGCTAACGAAAGTGAACGAAGAGATGAACAATTTTCAAATAGAATATCCGGTAAAGGCCCTGAGAGTGAATTATCTGAAACGTCAAGAAACTTAATTGAACTGACAAGGTTTGTTAAAGAACTATGATCAATACTACCCGAAAGACTATTGTAACTGAGGTCGACTCTTTCAAGACTAGTAATGAGACCTAATTCAGGACTAATGGTACCACTAATATTATTTTTGGAGAGTGACAATACCTTAAGATGTTGCAATTTTTGGAGGCCCCAATTATTCTAGTTTTTAAATCATTCAGTAGCATTCATAACATACATTATAACAAAGCTTTAGATACATTCATAACATACATTATACATACACACAATTACTATTCACAATTTGTAACAAAGCTTTAGATATACCTGTTCACCTGCTCCTCCTCGGTGCTCATCGCCTGCTCCTCCTCGGTGCTCATCGCCTGCTCCTCTCGCACTTCCGGCTGCTCGGCCCCCGAGACTACTCTCTCAACTGTATCTACATTCATTACATTTATGGCTGAACAAATATCTCAACTGTTCGGAACAAAGTTGAAACCTAATGAGAGGAAGGGAGGAGCCGAACAAAATTGGTAATTGAATTGATGTGTTTTATATTGGTAATTGAATTGATCTGTTTCATCCCTCAAAATTGCCGAACAAAAGTGTTTCATATTCATATTGATATTTAACTGTTTCTTAGGGTTTTCATTTTAATAATTTCTCACTTGCCTTGTTTCATCCCTCAAAATTGCCTCAAAATTGCCTCACTTGCCCTTTCGATTTACTCATTTGCATGTTATTGTATATGAATCTGTGGATGAGTTAACTCAATAACTCGTTCAGCTCAATAAACTTGGGCTTTGTTTGACCATCGTTACATTGACTAATAATTAGGCTTTGACATAAATAATTTAAACAGCTCACAATTGTTCAAATGGTAATTGCAGACTGCAGAGAAAAGGATGAAATAATTAGCTAATATATAATGAACTTGGAAGAAAATGTAAGATATAAATTGCGGACAATTCTTACCCTTTGAAGGGAAACAATTCTTACCCTTTGAAGGGAATCAGAACTCTGCGATATAAGCCAAGAAGGCTAGTTTTGCTGGCCTGATTTGAATAAAGCAGCTTCTTTTTCATAGTTGATAGTACATTCTGCACAGCAAGTGAACACATCTACTTCCTCTTTGCTTTCTCTCTAGCATTTGAGTTGAGTTGAGTTGAGTTTAGGTTTATCGGTATGTAATTTTTGTGTTTTGGGTTTGATGTTTGCATTATGTCGTTAAATTGTTTATCTCAATCCTTAGTTATTAGTGTGCATATATGTCACCTCTCCTTAGTCGAAGACTGAAAAGAAGGTTAGAAGAGCTCGAAAGCACAGCTGAATCCCTTCCTCCAATGGTAAAGCACTGCATATTCTGAATTATCTACTGATTTACATAATTTGTTTTGAAATTTAACTAGGTTTGTGTGTGTTTTGTAGTCAACTTCAAAACAAGCAAGAACTGACCAGCAGATCACGCAGTTGGGGCCTATAAAGTTTCATAATGAAGTATTACATAGTCTTTTTATGGAATTGAATAAAGCAAGGAATTACGTGGCGCCTTATGGTGATCTTAATCTTCAATGGGAAGATGATGCCTTATGGGAGAAAATTATTTCTATTTTGAAGCTGCCGGTAAGGTTATAGTTTCTTAACCTCTAATTTCTCGCAAATGATCAATCATATTATTTAAATGTGCTCATTTATTCTTGCAGGTAGTCCTTTCGGTACATGAATTCAAGTTGAACTTGATGAGCTACTATGAAGCCTTTGAAAGTAATACTCTGTCGAGCTTCACTAATTGTCAGGAGACATTGTCTCTGATCAAAAGTCTCTTCGTGAGCCGAAGGGAGGGTTTAGTTGATCATCTCGCTTCCTTATTTCGTCCTCCCCCAACTCTGCACTGGAACCATATCGTCAGGAATCAGTCACAGTGGTTTCAAACAACTCTGGCATGTTGCAACCATTCCAGGCGATCCCATCACACTATGGAATACAACCACTCCAGTTGTTCCCATCAAGCTCATCAGCAAATAGCATCTACACTGGTTTTTCTCAAGGCTTAAAGGAGATAAAAGACGAGTTGTCGCTTGAAGAGTTCTCGTGGGCGCAATGGCATATGACAAAAAACAAAGGAGTGATGGCAATGTTTTGTGGGTATGACCGTGACGACAGGATTAAGTTAGTTCAAGACGGTTATGGTAATTATTGTGTGACGAGTGTACCAAACTCACCTCAGCAGGCATGATGCGAGGAGTGCAGAGGCAGAGGCCAGATGATTGTAGCAGCAGTGCAGTGCAACATGGTTTATGTGGCTTTGTATTATTACAGAGGGTCTGTATTTTTTTAGACGCGAGTTTATTTTTTCTTGAAAAAACACTAGCAGAATTGTGCTATTTGCTTCTGATAACATTCTGGGGGTGTGCTGAATATTAGGTGGCTTTGCATTTAGAGAAGTTATATATTTTTCCAGATATATTATTCTTTTGATCAATTATATTTGTAGCTCAGATATGAATTGGCTCATCTAAGTACACCTAAGAAGAGATAGTAGTCGACAGATGAGGCTATCACCATGTGCCAACAGGTGCACTTACTTTTTTGGTAGTTCATCCTGCCCCAGCATTTATGAAATTGAAATTGAAATTGTTTTGTTACAGTGAAGTTCATAAGTTCATTTTTAATAGTATTGTACTGATTTACACAATACTATTTAATAGTATTTTCAACTTGTTACTCGTTGAAGAACTTGAGTTGTGTCTAGGTAAGTGAAATACAACAGAATATGATTGAATGAGTGCCTCAACAAAAAAATAATCATAAAGCATAAAACACCAAGATACATCTACTTTAGTGCTTTCTATTCTTTAGAACCGAATTTACGGTTACGAGGGTTTCCACCAGTCAGAAATGTACCAGTACTAGCAGAAAGATTCCTAGCAATCTCCACAAACTGTTGTAATGACTCAGGAGATCCAGACCTTGCCGCAAGCTGCAATAACAGTTGTTACAATTTAGATGTTTAAGAAACCAATTCATAAGGAACATAAAGAATAAAACAAACCTTAGCAAGTGCATCAACAAGATGATGTAATAGAGTTTGAACGAGGGAAACTGCAATGTCCGTGGCAGCCTCTGCAATTTTATTAAACAAAACCAGTTAGTGCTGTCAATTACTGCAAAATCAGATAGCCTTTTTGTTTTCCCAGTTGCACAAGTAGAAGGGGGGGTTGAATACTTGTATTCCTTTTATGCCTGATTTAAAACCAACTCGATATGAATTAATAACAAAGATCAAACACAAAGATATGAATAAGTACTGTTTGTATTATTGATGATTAAATACAAATCTCTCCTAGGGTGTACACAAACCCTAGCAGCTTCTCTGTGTTTATCACAGCAACTCTCTCTATCTCTATGCACTCACAAATTTTCACTCGGACAAATTATGCTTCGACTTCACACACTTACAATTAGGTTACATAGAGTTTATATAGAGAGCTGCCTATCAACTAGTAACAGAAAGATAAATTACAATAGGAATATAATTCCTAATTATTAGTTGACAGTTTCCTTATGTAACTCTCCTTCCTTTTTCATAGCATATCTGCAATATTTTTATCTTCATCTTCGAAGACTTTCCATTCCTGTGATATTCTTCCAAATTTAACTTTAACTTTATAGACTCTGAAATCTTCAGACTCTGCCAGGTTATAGACTCTGATCAATTGTAGACTCTGACAGATCTTAGTCTCTGATAGTCTATAGACTCTGATCACCTTCCAGACTCTGATCTTCATGCAGACTCCGGCTTGATTTTCTGATTATACATTTCAGAGACTAGAAAGACATATTACAAATAAACTAAATCCTGTTCTAGCATTTTGTACATCATCAAATGAATATATTCTTAACAGTTATTTTAAAACTTAAAATAGACAAAGTAATAATAATATTATAATATTTATTTATATTCGATTATGAGTGATAATTTTAAATGAATTAGATAGTTTGAGGGCTATTAATTGAGATATTTAGATTATATTTAGTATATAATTTTAATAAAATTTAATATAGATAAAAAATATTATTATTATTATTATATTAATGAGATTTATTTAATTGATTGATATTTTAAATGAATTAAAGAGTTTAAAGTGATGGTGAAACTGAATTTTTTAAATAGATTGTATTTAATACAACTACATTACATAAAAAGTATAAATTTTAATATAAGTATAAATTTTATGTTATTATTTAAATATAATATAATATTAAGATTTAATTATGGCTGAAACAAAAATGCTTGCTTGCTTGCTTATCATAATAATCTGATAGGAATAAAGTATAAGAAGTTAGTTTTTGGCATTGTATAAAACAAGATAATAATGACATAACAAAATGTTTTCTTTAAAAAGAATAACATTACCCTCCAACTCTTCATGGATTAAATCCCGCAGGCCTTTCCTTAATGCAGATGCAACTTTTGGATCGAACCAATTTGAAAACTGAAATCAGATCTAATATATGAGAGAGAGAGAGATTAACTAAGAAAGAGCGAAAAAATGTACCATATCCAAATTTTCCGTTCGGAATCTCATAGGTGCTTGATCAATGAAGAAATCCATCATGTGCATCACAAAGAAAACACAATCATATGGATTTTGTTGTTGAGGAACCTAAGGGGGAATCAAGTATGACAGTTAAGATATAGAGAAAACATGCTATCAAAAACAAGAAAGAAACACATAAAATCCAAGGCACTACCAAAGAGATTTTACCTTAACTTGATGTTCGATAACATTTGGCATATTTGAATTTGATCCTTTTGTATTTATCCACAATTTTTCCAAAAACCTACATTGATTAAAACTTGCAAATTATATTAATTGTATTAATGTATTAATACTTCAATTATATCAAAAAAAATTCTTACCATTTAACTTTCTTAAAAATCGAAGTGCTCGTGTGATATGAAAGCGAGTCTAGATGGAGCACGATTGGACTTGAGTTTTCTTCCTCGTCCCCGAAGCAAACAATCACCAAGCTATAATGAACATTGTATAATATTGTTTTTAAAAAAAAAACAAAATTGAAACTACTAGTTATGATGAAAACTTTCTTAAGTTGCACAAAGATCTTAAAGAATAGTTTGAGAAACTTACTCTACGCAGACTGGAAGAAGAAGGTACGAGTATTCATTGAACTTCAACTTATTCGCTAGAGTTGCCATAGGTGCCGACTATTGAATGCAAGGATAAGGAAAAATAAATATTAAAAAACATAAATATATAAAAATAAGGCTCCACCGCATTTTGGTGGATATTTTATATGGTATATTGAATAAAACTTAGAGAGATTGAGAGAGAGAGAGACCCTATCATATTCTGCTTCCATACGTTGGTAGGTGTATGCGTCATTAAGAAAAAAATTTACACCTCCAACCAAAGGCTTTGTTCTATTCAAATGCCTAACCAAAAAAAAACCGGGAATTGGTGTAAATATGACAATCGGCAAATAGCTATAATTCAAGAAAAGTACATACCATTAGAGAGAAAGTACCTCGTGTACAAAAAGAGCACATCTGTACTAACAAGGGCATTAGCATTAAAACTGTTCTTGACAGAACTCAACATCGAATCTTCATCTGTGCTCCTGACATTTTGTCCGTCACAAAGAATGTAGTTTTGAGGATTAAACCTGTTCCTGAAACAGTGTAAACAATAAGATTGAATGTTGTTGATGATTTTTCCTCCTTGTATAAACACGAAGCTTTGCACTCCGTTCCTTGTTAATTATCAGTGTTAGCAAATAAGATTGAAAAATCCATGTGACATCTTCAAGCAGTAGAAAGAGGAAAAGTACACAAGATACCCATGTGAGTACAAACAGAACACAAGTGTCTAATATTAGTTGCACTAACAACCAAATACAGTTTTAATAATAAGTGTAAGAGGGATCTAACCTTTCCGGTCGTGGTTGGAGAACTATCCTCTCCGCCATCCGCTGTCCCAAGATCGTACAGCCGGGCAAGCCTACAAGCTGCTCCGATCTAGCCATCCGCTGTTCCAGGCTCATACAGCCGGGAAAGCCTTCTAAAAGCTGCTCCACCCTAGCCATCCGCTGTTCCAAGCTCGAACAGCCGGGGAAGTCTTTTACAAACTGCTCCTAATCATATCTAAAAATTAAATATGTATTCTAACAAGAGAAGAAATTAGGTTTGAAAAAATAAATTATACATAAAACATTCTACCTTATTGCCATCGTTGTTGAAAAAATAACATATACAGCTCAAGATCTTATGCTGGGTGAGGACTAGAGAGAAAATAAATGAAATTAACTCTCGTTCGATCATGCTTCAGTCAGTGGAATCCTCTTAAATTAGCTAAAGATATTTGCAATGATTTTACAGTTAGCTGGTACAAAGATTGATTACAATCCTCTTAAAAACAATTACTAAGATCATAAGTTGATACCTTGACCGTCCACTTAGAAGATCCTGCATAACGTTTGTTTGCCTTCACCTGTAATATATATCACTTATGAGAACTATACCTACAACAATAAAGCATAGATTACGTAAATATATAATCAAAGTTTTTACTGACATCTTCAGGAACATCCTCAGGGCTATCAAAAACTGCATCTAGTGGGTACACTTTAGTGATCTCCATCAGCGAACCATCAGGCAACCTAAAAAACCAATACCCATTAAGGCATTTATACGTAATTAGAAATTTCCAGATTTGTCAGCAGAAATGAAGGCAATAATATTCTTACACTCGAGATTCATCAAACTTCCCACGCCTTAGACTCGACTCAAAGATGTTTAGAGCCTGAACAAAATATAATATACACTAATTAGTACTTGACATGTTTGAGAAAAATAGAAAAAAAAGATAGAAAAATAGAAGAGAAACAAACTCATTATATAAATATCTCTTAAAGATATTTAAGACAAGAAACAAACTAGAAACTGAAAATGGCGAAGAGTAGTCTGACGCCAGGAGAGTTCTTCCTCCCTTATTCAGGAACACAATCATCACACAAGTAGTTCTTTAGCTTCTTTGCTTGGACAGTTGTCATCTCCACACATGCGGGATGGTACCTACAAGGAGCATGTAAAGAATCTGACAACAAGCACACCAAAATAATCCCAGTTACTATATTCAGTAGGATATGGTAAGTCTACATGTTGATATTTTTCTATTTTTTTAATTATTTAAAATCATGGAATGAGTTCTATACTCACCTGTATGCCCCTAAAGTTTTTGATCTTCAACCATTAGAAAAAAGGACAAATGAGAAAATTAACATGCAATACAAAATACTGATATTCATACCGGTCTTTGCACTTATCACAATGTAGCATCCATTCATCTGGATTATAAGGCAGCTCGCATTTGCAGTACCTTCAATTAGAATATGCAAGAGAGCTGTGAACCATGTCTTACGATATTAAAACATACATTAACAACCAGGAAGAGTGACACAATGCTTACAATTGAACATGATGAGGAGTGTATGTTTTATTGGTCCAGTCGTACTTAAAACGAGAGAAGTAATCCTCATCACGGACAGGATCAAGCTTGGTGTAGTCATCGAACGAGTGCACAATGCACTTTCCTACAACGGTATCAGTTTTTACCCAATCCAGGTGATTACTCTCAAACAACTCCTTTTTCCCAAGAAACGGTTTCCTCTTGTGAACCGTGTCCTCGGGCCTGTAGTAGTATGCTACTCTGATCTGATTATGAACCCGTCTTAGGACACGAGCAATATAGGGTGGCTCATTATTATGCTCAGGTTTCAAAACCACACAGTCTCCTAATAAAAAGAAATTCTCATGCTTAGAGTACATTTCCTAATAAACATATGTTTGATTTTCATTATGAAATTATAAGTTACAGGATTATAATTCTTTGTTCTCGACTTTTAAGATAAAGAATACATATAAATTATATATTTATGAACATATAAATTATATATTTATTTATTTATTTTAATAATCGGTTCGGTTCGGTTTTAGCCGGTTCGGTTTTAACCTATAACCGAAACCGAAAGTCTCGGCTTTTAAAAATCAAAAACTGCAACCACCGGTTCGATTTCGGTTTCGGTTTTGGTTTTGGCCGGTTTCGGTTCGGTTTCGGTTTCAATTCGGTTTTTTGCTCACCCCTAACACAAACACACACAAAAAACACAAACATTACCCTTGGAAACTTTCTCTGCCATTGGATATTGAAACCTGAACAATAATAGAGAGACCACATCAAAAAACACGAGACCTTCAACTCTCCAAAAAACTTATTCTAAAATAGCATAATAAGATCCAAATAATTTAAATAATATTACACTGACAATCCTTGGTATTTTATAAATAACTTAAGGAAACCGAATCTTCGATAAAATTTGGAAATCCAAACCTCCTTTATAAGACGTAAAAAGTTGACATGCCATAATGCCAAGAACTAAGAACCGACCTTACAGATTAACCTGTTTTAGTTATCGTCCATTTCTTCAATTCCCACTTACCTCAAATTTTACCAGTTCTAGTTATCATCCATTTCTACTATATTTTTACAGATTAAGTGACGACCACCAGCGCCTATTATATTATTTTTATCTTTGTTCTCAATGTCACACAACCCTCCTACCGTTTCCGACTAATAACAATAATGTTCCACAATACTATTCTAACCCACCTTATTACTCCACTACAACTGCTACTCCTGCCAAGTTAATGTATTCAAACACAACTCCACCCATTAGTAATGGGAGCCAAAATAATCACTTATACATTCCCCCACCCAATCAGTTCACTTATTATAACCATACGCCCCCCTATACAAAAACAGCAAGACAAAATCAAACAGCAAGAGAAGCACCAGACACAGGCGACAAATCAAACACCTGGAGTGCAAGAGAAGCACCAGACAGGCGACAGCAAAATCACATAAAATAAACACATAGACGATTAATTAACACAGGAAGACCGCAAGAATCGCATACATGATTCGATAACACAAATCGCAAATCCAATAACTGAATTCTACTGAAAGAACTGAACATACCTTCGATTTTTTGAAATGAACTGAAAGTGAATTCTACTGAAAGAACTCTTCGATTCGATTAATTGATTAATGTAATACTCTAGTATGTATTTTACTTTTGTTTTGTTTTGGGTTGTAAATTATAATTTTTATTAAATTAATTAAATTTTTGATCCTGACAAGTTTTTTTAAAATTTTTGACGTTTCACTGATTTTAATAATTTTTAATGTAAATTATAACAAATAATAAGTGAAAAAAATATTGATTCTCGTGGTATAAAATATATAATATAAAATATAAACAGCAATAGTAAAATGTAATTATAAAATATTTGTTAAGTTTATATTGAAAATATTTTATCAGTTGACTTTCAAATTTACATACGTAATTAAGAAATAAGAATATATTTATTTACTTATATTGATAAAATATTTTCAACTCAAGTCCAAAATAAAGAGAGGTTATAAAAATTAAATTCTTGAGAAAAGTTACAGTCTCTCCTCTTAGGATTTAGAAATTAAATAGAAATTTAGAAAAAATAATATAATATTAATTTTGAGAAATAAAAATTCAAAATAAAAAAATAGAATAGATTCATGTAGAAAATATCATTCCATTATTTTAAATGGTTCATTTTAAATTTAAATTTCAAATCTATTTATGATTAGTTAATATTCAAATGATAATTAATTAAGTAATGGGGTTCATTATTTAATTAATTGGATTTCAATTATACAATTGGAAGAGTTGATGAATTAGGAAATTACTATGATACCCATAATTAAGTAGAATAAGTTATTGATTAAGGGACATAATTGGAAAATAAAAAAGTAAAATTAGCAGGAATTATAATATAAATAAATAGATTCATTCCCAGAGAGAGAGAGAGAGAGAAAAGGCCGACTACATCATCTGTATTTGACTGATAAAGAAAAGCAAAGCTGGCGGATTTCGAGGGGATGAGTTTCGAGGCCTACGGTTGGCAGAGAGAGAGAAACCATCAATTTTGTTTCGAGGGGTTGAAATTTGTGATTACTCCACTACCGAATACAGGGGGTTAACCATCAAATCAAATCAATGAGGAGGCTTAATTGCAGTAAAAGGATTTCAATGGGTATTAAAAGAAGGGTATACCCAGTTGAAAGTAATGACTCCACTACCGAGAAGAGGGAGAAAGAAATCAAGAACAAAAAAAAGCCCTCCAAAAGAAAGCGGGTTTGGAGAGTAGAGAGTGTTGGAGATAATTTCACTACTCCATCTGTAAGTTATTTCACTACAAATGTTTGATATTTATTTGTTTTATTTATATACTTATTTATGTATAATATACATGTTAGGGTTCAAAAGTTTGTTTCTTTAAGTTCAAAACCCTAGCTTTATGTTAATTTGATTTTTTGTTAAGCTGGTTGTAGCAGTCCATATCTATCTATACATGTTTTGGCTCTGCGATGTGAATGTATAGTGCAGACTAATCTGATGTGAATGTGTAGCGCACACTAATCTTTATAGAGGTGAGTTCGACTAATGTCATGTTGGATTCTGTTTGGTTTGATTTCTATTGAGGTTAGTTGTCCTTGCCCCGTATTAGCGCAGGTCGAATAACTGAGCAAAGGTTGCTCTGCTTTCCAAATTTATTAAACCAGCAGGGTATGTGTAGAAACATTTAATTTTGTGGAGTTTTTGTTGAACTCACGTTGTAGTTGAAATGTAGTCTTGTTCTTTTGGTGGTCTTGTTCTTTTATGTATAATATACATGTTAGGGTTCGAAAGTTTGTTTCTTTAAGTTCAAAACTCTAGCTTTATGTTAATTTGATTTTTTGTTAGGTTTTGTTTGTAATTGAGGTTTATGTTAGGTTTTGTTATGTTAATAGTGATGTTGTTTGTAGGAATTGAGGTTTTGTTTGTAATTGAGGGTTTATCTGCATGTGTTTATTCCTACCTTTTGAGCTCATTATGGAAAAGTGAATCCGATTGTTTGTTTTTGTGTAGATGAGCAGCAAACGAAGGAGCCGTTATCGTGGTCCTCCCCGACATAAGTGGACAGCGGAGCAAGAACACTTAGTAATACGTAGTTACATTCAGTGTCTAGAATCAGATTTGAAATGGCCAGATTATATGAGAATGATGACCTGGTCAGAAATAAATGAAAGAGTAATTGAATACTATAGATTGGCGTTCGGCCACGAACCTTTTGTCACTGCAGCCACAATCAAATACAAGGTCAAATGGCTTCGAGATGTTTATGATCAGAAAGATACTAGTGTAAGTTGTTTTCTTAGTTTGTTCTCTACTTATTTTCCTATTCATACTTTCCAACTGTAGTTGTTTTTTCTTTTGTAATTATAGAATAGGAGTAGAAAGAAATTCCGAGAATTTATGGAAAGACATAAAACAAATGAAAGCTGGGAAGATTATCAAAGACTAATTAATCATCCAAGGTTCAGATTGGATAGAGAATCATGGTCAGATTCCTTACTTAGTTCTAAAAATACTTCTACAACATGTACTCCTGCAATGACAAGCAGCACTTCTGAGACTGTGACTAGTAAGGACCCTGCATTTCTTGAAGCTAGAGCAAAATTTAACGAGCTCAAGAATCTTGGACTTGAAGAAGACATTTATTACTCTGTGTACCCGAAGCTGTTGGATGAGAAATTCCGGATTCTCTTTTTGGACTGTGAAACATATGATTCGAAACTTCGCTTCGTTCGTTCATACTCTTCTTGGAGCAAAAGGGAGTCACAGGAAGCTGGCTAGCTCGTTGTTACCAATGTTACTTATGTTACCTGAACTTTTTATTTGTATTGGTGTCAGTGAACTGAACTTTTTATTTGTATTGGTGTTGTGAACTGCTTTTTATGAGATTACTCATAAAAAACCTTCTTTCACCCTGCCATTTTAAATCCCTTCACCCCTCTTGTGGTTTCCTTGCAACGTTATACAAAATCTCTGTTAGCTAAAAAAACGTGCAAGTCAAGCATTATAAACAGTTAGTATCACATTTGTAAGCACGGGTGTGAGAAGTATGAAGAATGCATGTAATAAGGATACTGAGTCATTGTGAAGTTTTGAACAGAAAAGTAGTTGCATTATGTCATTGTTTATTTCTCCTAGTGATAGTCCAGAAATCATTAGTGGTTTAAAAATTAGGGTTCTTGCAGCCCAGTGAAAGGCCTCTATTACTGTGTTATTTACTTGAAGCCTGGTGATTATCATCGAGTACATTCCCCGGTTGATTGGAACATTAACGCGCGTCGACATTTTTCAGGTACTCTGTTTTTCCTATATAGTTGTTAAGTATCTAGATATAAAATAATCTACATATTGCAAACAATAGTTAGAGATGAATACGGCTAATAGTATGTTAACTTTTCATCATTACTTAGATTGGTTTACTCCTTTTTCCAGATACTTTAGTAATTGCTGAACAATTTGATTGTGTGAATGAACGTGCTACAAGAACAATTAGAAACCTCTACCTTGAAAATGAAAGGGTACTTCTTATACTTCACTCTTAGTCAAGGCAAATGCTCAATATATTGTTTTTCCTTGTTCATGTATACAAGCTGTAAATATAGTAAAATCTTTATATTTTTAGAAAACAAACCTTATATAACTCAGTATAGTAGTGTTGTTTGTTTTTCTCTAGATGAGCAACCGAAGTAGCTCGGTGGGAACTGGTGATCCCCGACATGAGTGGACAGCCGAGCAAGAACACTATATAATAGAACAATACACTTGGCTTCTAGATGGGGAAAAGACACATGCTGTAAATGTAATAAGGTAGAGGCAACAGTGGCCGTGGTTCATATTGACATAAATTGGTAGCTTCTTCCGTATTCCTTACTTTTGCTTCTGCTCTGTACGTACCATTCAAGGAGTGAGTAGTATTATATATACTCAGAAACCGTATATCTATTATCTTGAATATTGATGAGTTGTTGGTTTTTGATTTTGTGCATTATCTTGTACTGCAGAGATATCATGTTTGATTACTCAAAGTACATAATGAAAATGGGGATTACACTGTTGGAGCTCATCTCGGAGGCTCTTGGACTTGATCAGAATCACTTGAAATACATGGCTTGTGCGGAAGGCCTTTTCCTAATTGGCCACTACTACCTTGAGATTATTTTATATTTTAATCTAATATCATAAAAGATTATTAGATTTTCTGCCACATAATTATTAGACGATATTAATTGTATATTTGCATACATAATTCCAATGCCTTGTCTCTTAAATCTACTTAAAGTCTGCATCTTGTTGAATTATATATATCTAATTGGTGCAGATAGTGAATTGGAGAACTTACTTGAAATTTCCGGAAGAAGCTAACCTATCTCCAGAAGCAAAAGATCTTATTAGTAAATTATTATATAATGGTGAAAGGAGATTGGGTACGAAAGGTGCATACGAAATACAGGTATGATTTTGTGTAATTTTCATGTGGATTGATATTGTCATCAAATTAGCAAATTAACCTGGTTAGTCGCTTATTTTCAGGTTCACCCATGGTTCGCTGGTATTGAATGGGACAAACTATATCAAATGAAAGCTGCATTTATTCCCGAAGTTAATGATGAGTTGGATACTCAGAATTTCGAAAAGTTCGAAGAGGTCTGTCTAATATATTAATGGTAAATTATGTCCATCAGTCTATGATCTTTTTATTTCTTATGCTTGATTTATGTTTTTGCAGGCTGACAGTCAAATATCCACTGCTGCAAAAGGCAGGTCCATGGAGGAAGGTTGGTACTCTACTTTCTAGTTACATGCATTTGTTCCAATCAGGGTGGATGAACTGAAATCCAGTGGGGGCCAAGTAAACGGCTCAATATTTGAAATTTCGTAAAATATATAGCAGAAGAAAAATGTGAAACTAAATTAATACTTTTATCCCTGCTCTTTATTCTTTTGATCCCTAAATTTGTTAAGATTAGTTGAAGAAAGGTGTTAATTTGTTCAACATTAGAAACATTCTGTAGGACTTGTTTTTGTGTGTGCTTTCTTTGAGAGGTAGTTTTACTTCCAATGTCAAGTGTTTTGTGTGTGTGTGTGTGTGAGGTAGTTTTTGTGTGTGCTTTCTCTCTCTCTCTCTCTCTCATATATATTACATCTGATTTCAGTTTTCAAATTGGTTCGATCCAAAAGATGCATCTGCATTAAGGAAAGACATGCGGCGTTTAATGCATGAAGAGTTGGAGAGTAATGTTATTCTTTTTAAAGAAAACATTTTGTTATGTTATTATTATCTTGTTTTATACAATGTCAAAAACTAACTTCTTATACTTTATTCCTATCAGGTTATTTTGAAAAGAAAATATCGTGGAACTATGACATTCACGAGCCACCTCATTTTGCACTAAGCACTAAGCAAGTCGCAGATGAGACCAACTCCACTATTATGGTGCTTGGGCCAAAGTTGAGGCTATTATGCAGCAAAAACTACCCGGCTGTGACAAGAAAGCCAAACCTCATATTATGATGCTATTGCGGAAATGCTAAGTTCAAGTGCTAGCGGTTTTGGATGGAACGATGAAGGAAAGTTCGTGACATGTCTGGGATGACTGGGTGAAGGTACTTATCTTGCCATGGTTTAGTACTTATAAATTCTCTAATTTGCTTTGATTTGACTAGAAATTTTGAATATAAATTCTCTAATTTGCTTTGATTTGACTAGAAATTTTGAATATCTGATTTGCTGCAATAGGTTCAGGCTAATCCAGTGTAGTTAATTGCATGTTTGCTTTTATTTTTCAGTTTACTGACAAACTTCTAGTATCTTCCAAATACCATGTTATAGTTTTTTTTTTCTTCAAACAATGTATAAGGGAGTACAATACCTTAATGAAATTAAGGGTTCTGTTGTTTTCGGTTTCCAGTGTGCATTAAAGGAAGGTGCCTTGTGCGAGAAAAACATGCGAGGAATTTGTTTTGAGGCCGGTTTGTGATGTTGCTCTCCATGCTGATGCTATTTTCACAGAGGTGGTGGCCAGGTTATGCCAACTGCAAGGAGGGTTATCTATGCTTCACAGTTAACTGCCAAATCACGTCATTTGGAACCTGTTTACCTTGTGGAAATCCAAGCTCCAGAAGGTGCACTTGGTGGAATTTACAGTGTTCTCAATCAGAAGTGTGCATTAAAGGACGGTTTTTTGCATTTGGTCGTGTGTTTGCTGGTAAGGTCTCCACTGGGCTGAAAGTCAGGATCATGGGTCCGAACTTTGTTCCTGGGGTGAAGAAAGATTTATATGTGAAGAGTGTCCAAAGAACTGTTATTTGGATGGGAAAGAAGCAGGAAACCGTGGAGGATGTGCCGTGCGGGAACACAGTTGCCCTGGTTGGTTTGGACCAGTTTATCACCAAAAATGCAACTTTGACTAATGAGAAAGAAGTTGATGCCCACCCTATCAAAGCAATGAAGTTTTCTGTCTCACCTGTTGTGCGTGTGGCTGTGCAGTGCAAGGTTGCCTCCGACCTTCCCAAACTTGTGGAAGGACTGAAGCGATTGTCCAAGTCGGATCCTATGGTTGTCTGTACTATTGAAGAGTCTGGAGAGTATATTATTGCTGGTGCTGGGGAGCTTCACCTTGAAATCTGCTTGAAGGATTTGCAGGACGACTTCATGGGTGGTGCTGAAATTATTCAGTCATATCCAGTTGTTTCCTTCCGTGAAACTGTTCTTGAGAAGTCTGTCTGTACTGTGATGAGCAAGTCTCCCAACAAGCATAATCGTTTGTACATGGAAGCTCGACCAGTAGAAGAAGGACTTGCTGAGGCTATTGATGACGGTCGTGTTGGTCCGAGGGATGACCCTAAGATCCGATCCAAAATTTTGTCTGAAGAGATTGGCTGGGACAAAGATCTTGCAAAGAAAATCTGGTGTTTTGGTCCTGAGACTACTGGGCTCAATATGGTGGTTGATATGTGTAAGGGAGTACAATACCTTAATGAAATTAAGGATTCTGTTGTTGCTGGTTCCCAGTGGGCGTCAAAGGAAGGTGCTTTATGTGAGGAAAACATGCGAGGAATCTGTTTTGAGGTCTGTGATGTTGTTCTCCATGCTGATGCTATTCACAGAGGTGGTGGCCAGGTTATCCCAACTGCTAGGAGGGTTATCTATGCTTCACAGTAATCCAAGCGCCAGAAGGTGCACTTGGTGGTATTTACAGTGTTCTTAATCAGAAGCGTGGGCATGTGTTTGAAGAAATGCAGAGGCCTGGTACCCCTCTGTACAACATTAAGGCATACCTTCCTGTTGTTGAGTCCTTTGGATTCTCAGCCCAACTACGAGCTGCTACTTCAGGCCAAGCCTTCCCACAAAGTGTCTTTGATCAACTCTTGTAACTGATATTCGCAAAAAAATATTATAACTAGTTATCTTTATTTCAAGTTCTGTTTTATTAAGTTGTTTGCAAGTGCCCGTTTAGGGTTTGAACCTAAGTTTGAGTATTTCTTTAAGTTTACAATATTAATTTATTGTAATGAATTCTGTTTCTGTGCTTCTGTTTCTTTTGAACTTTGTTTCGATGAACTTGATTTGTGGTTGGTTTGTTGTTTAAACTTGGTTTGTGGTTGATGGATTTATGCTAATATGAATTAGCACTGGTTAAGCATCTAGATGACAGTAAAAGGCCCAAATTTGTTTGGGCTAACCAAAAATAGTGGTGGTGTTAGAATTTAGAATGCTTAGGGTCCAAGTCCAAATTATTTGGTCATCTCAGAATTATAGGAGATATAGTAATCAAAACCTAAGAACAGGGCAGCTGTTTATGGTGCCATAAACAATATCATAAAGAATAAGTTTTTGGTATCCATCAAATCAGAGGTCTAAATTGTAATAAGTTTGGGTATAGCCTCTGGTCTCGGAGCAGATGCAGAGTAGTACTATGCAGTAGTGTAAGTAATGATACCAAAATATACTTTCGTTCTCGTTTATTATCCCTTTTACTCTTACTAGCTTATAACCCGTGCAATGCACGATTTTTTTTCAATATTTATAATTATATAATATAATATTTAGTATTTATATGTTATTAGTTTTTAATCTTTATTAATAAATTTAAGGCTATAATAATAATTTTTTACTTTTAATATATTTCGAATATTTATGTTTAAAATATATTTTAAATAGAAAACATGATTAAATTATAGTTATAAAATTGATTTTTATTATGTTTAAGAACCTCACTTTATATCTTTTTTAGATAGTAATTTCTTCTTTTAATTTGATATATTAATTTTGATCATCTATTTTAAAAAAATTAGATTCAAAGGTTTAGATTGTTTTGGCTATACATAAATCTTCTAGATAAGATCACTCGTACGGTTATAACATGTGCAATGTGCGGTCATTTATAATATTAAAATTATACTCCCTCCGTCCCGGCCATTTGTTATCATTTCAAAATGGGGTGTCTGGCACGCATTTTAAGGTGGATTTTAAGGATAGTTCCATAATTTATTTTTGAAATTTTCCTTTTTTGTATAAATATAGAACAATCCTATTTTTATACAAAAAAAGAAAATTTTAAAAATAAGTTATGGAACTATTCTTAAAATCCACCTTAAAATGCGTGCCAGAAAGTGAAAAAAAAAGTGATAACAATTGGTTGGGACAGAGGGAGTATTAATTTATAATTTTTTAACTATTTTTCAATTCTAATAATAAAAATAATTAGTTTTAATATGTTGTTAATAAGTTTCGAATATTATTAAATATAATATAATATAATAAAATTATAAATGATAATATTTTGGATAAAAAAATAGTCTTTATAATATTTTGGATTACATAACAAAAGGTTACATTAAAAACCATATATTAAGTAATAAATAAACATTCAAAACTTAATATATGACGGTAAGTACTCGAATATATAGAAATGCCTAAAAAATAGTAAAGGTCAAAGCCGCGCTGCGAATAAAGTGCACCCACATACAATGAATCGACCCTCCAGAATGATCAGTAAACAAACATCCCCCAAGCAAATGTATCAAATAACACCTAGTGTGGTGTCTCACCTCATCATCAGATGCATCCTCAGATAAACTATGACAAGTAGTTGAAGCGAACCAACTCAACTGCAGTCGAGATCCATTAAAACGAGTAGTAGGAGGCACATCACCAGGATTTTATCCTGGCCGGGCCGAAACCCGGGCTTTTCAAAAGACCAAGCTAAGCCCGGGATTTTACCGGGCTTTGCCATTATTCAACAATGTCTTTGATAATTAACCGTTTTTTTTATCTTTTGAAACAAGTTAACATTGCAGCTTTTAAATTGCTTTTAAACAAGTCATACTCGTAATAATTTGTGCAAAATTCGTAGACGAATCTGTCAGACCCAGCTAAACTCTATAAATTACAATTGCTAATTATAGATTCGATTTGGGCAGTCTCACTTCTTCACCGACCGACGCAACGCGACGCTGCAAAGATTCTCCTTTATGGCTGCAAACATCTCGGTATTTATGTTGATTGTGGTTGGGGATATAATTCAAACTATAATTGCTGCTTTTAGTGAGGTAATTGGTGTTGTTCTTCTTCTTCCCCAAAATAATATCTTCTTCTTCTTCTTCTTCTTCTTCTTCTACTGTTTGTGTAATAAGTGATGCTCTAATTAAACAACTAACAAAGCTAGGCGAAACATATCCAGACATTGTAACTGGTTTAACTCTATACCTGGGTATAAGTCATCTCTTACAAAATAAGAAGATTGCTAAATTGAAAAAAAATATGAAACAATTTCAGAAGGAGCATGAGGAGATGAAGGTTCTGATCAATAACAATGTTATGAAGGAGCTAGCGGCCATTAGAGAAGACAATAAGAAAAACCTCGATGCCGTGGAACGGCTAACGACCTTGATGGATAGGCAGTTGGTGATAATGGCTGAAAGGGTGGGAGATTCGGGCAACTAGATTGTTGTTAGGTTGTTGTTGTCCTATTGTTTAAGATTTAAGAATGTTGTTGTTAGGTTGTTGTTGTCCTATTGTTTTAATGGTGATGGTGGTGGTGGTGGTGGTTATGTTTTTAATGGATGTTATGTTTTCATTCTTCTGTATAATTGTCACATCTTTCTTGTTTATGTATTTTGCTTGATTAGTTCATGGTTTAGAAGTGGATCTTTTCCATCTTTGAGTAGCTGTAAAAACTGAGAAGTGGATGCTAATTGATACCATTTAGGTCAAATTGTTTTCTACTTCCATTTAGGTCGCTTCCATGCATTTGAGAAAGCTCACCATATGGATCCAAAGTCAAGTGGACGTGCCCCTTGAGTTAACAACACTTATACAATGGCTATAGAATATGGATCACATTGAGGGATGGAAATTATTCCGTACTCCCTAATAATGATTGTCGTTCTCTGTGATGAACATAATGGTTTCAAATTAGCACCTTTATCATATATAGGCTACTTTTGTTTAAGAAATTTCATCCTATTTCTTCAAAAAAACAGAGTCTGATGATGTAGTTATGTTAAACACGTGGTTAGGCTTTCAAAATCAGAGTTATGGTTTTGTGAATGTAGTTGCTGTGATATATTATTATGTCACCCCCCCCGCCCCGCCCCGCCCCGCCCCGCCCCGAAAACTGAAAAGAAAATTAGAAGAAGAGCTTGAAAGCACCGCAGAATCCCACCCAATGGTAAATAGCATTACAAATTCTAGCAGGAGGAGTGATGTGGCTTTGGAGGTGCATGCTCCATCCTTCTTTAGAACTTGGAACTATCCACGCATGTAGTTCATCCTCAGGAATTTGTTGTATTGGATCATCAATGTCAAGACTTGCAACTGTTTGTTCCTTGATATTGCTACCCTCAAGAAACCATGTCCTTCATTTTTTCTTTTCCTTTGTTCCTTGACTTGCAACTGTTTGTGCTGTATGAAACCATGTTGGGAATGAGTGTGTGCAGCGGTTTGAAAAAAAGATGTTGCTAGATATGTTGGTAGATATTTACTCCTTTACTCTGTCCGTTGCAATCCTCGATACTGAAACTGTACTGCTACTCTTTTTTTGTCGAGAAAACTGTACAACTCTTTGTTCACACTAATATATAAACATAATTAACTCATAAGACATAATTAACAAACCATAGTCAAATTAAAAATTATTTGTTAATATTGTTTGTGATGTAAAATCGTTAAAATTAATTTTTTTGTAAGAATTTGATATATACACCAATAACATATAAATATTTTAAAATTTAATATAATTATAGACTTTTCAATGTAATTAAATGCATTCTTAATAGCCCTATTTGACAAAGTTACGGTCTTTTGTAAAGGAGTTCTTGCGAGAAGCTAGTGAGCTAAATATAATTTATTTAATATCATAATTATGTATTTGAAATGTCACCACATGCAGATGCAATATCATTGATTTGATTGAGATATTCAGCAAGGCCGCAAATACAGAACAGATATATAGAAAAAAATTAACACTAGTCATAGCACACAGTCATAACATTTCCCCCCGGGAGACTTAAATCCTCAAATGTATCACAGCTAGAACATTCTATGTACAAGACAGATGGACTTGATTCCACGCTAAACTTCGGCGTCTGTTTGCATCCCCTGTCAAAATGTTCTTCATGAACTTCAGCCAGCCGCTTCCGAATTAACTCCACAGTAACCTACAAATGAATAGCCAAGCAATGTACATGTCAGAATCCAACCTAAAATATTACTACGTTTGTGATCAAGTGTCGGACAACTGAGGACTAATCTTAACAAATTTAGGGATCAAAAGAATAAAGAGCAGGGCCTCTTCCCCTCGGAGTAGTCTAAGTTCACAAGCAGTGCAATAAACATGAGAGTGATTCTCTTGCAACTCTCCCTGTTTGCAGATGGGACACAAAACTGTCTTCTGCACCTAGTAGAAAGACCATAGAATTAAAACATCTAATCTTTGGGATGTAAGCTTAACAACCAAAATATTGATAAGGTATTGTTTGTAAGATATACCGTGCCATCATTGAGCTGCATATGCTGATATACCAAACGGGCCAAGTAGTCGTCCTCGTCGTCTTCCCAAGAGGTTTGTTGTGTGGTTTGGTGGAGCTCAAGATCTTGATAGAAGATATTTTGCATTTCTATAAGAATATCATCACATTCGGGTTGGGAACGAAGACCATCATATTCCAATAATAAATCGTCATTAATTTCAGTAAGTTCATCAGAAACAATGTCCTGTAAAGCTGATTGAATGAAGGTGGCCTCCTGGTAATTGAGCTTCGGTTTAATACGGTTTAATACAGTAGAGGGGATAGATAAAAATTATAAACTATAACCTGATAAAAATAATAAAAGGATGAATAAGTTAGAGGGGGGGATGCCTGATCTGTAAGAGAAGAAGAAGAAAAATGATTGATATTGTTGTTGCGAAGGCTTCTCATCCTCCAAAGCAGGCGGCTGCGATCATCACGGATCCTTCTACAGCAGGTTTCCCTCAGCTACAACCCACAACCAAGGAGAAGTAATTAACCAAGGATAGATAGATAATCAATTACAATCAACACAAAATCTCACACACAATTTATCGTTCACACAATATTCACTATACGATCAATAATGATCAATCAAATCATCAATTAAATAACATACACTTGTATTATAAAGTCTAAAATTCATCATTCATACAAAATTCACAAATAGCCTAAACCCTAATCACAGTCAAAAACTATGCGCTAAACATGACGATCTTAACGGAAATTAGGCAGGAGAAGAAGGAAAGAACAGTATTTGGGAAAGACAAAGGTCCTAACAAAGTGCTTGTTTCAGATAGAGGTTGCACTCCCAAGAGAAAAAACTCGCCTAAAAAAGAAAACGTAAACAAACTTCCAGTCCATTTGGATCCATCAGTATATAATTCAGATACATTTGTCACCATATCAAATGAAACAAACTTGACTACTATAAAAAGGAGACCTGCCAATGCTTTCACTATAAACACTGCCAACTTTCACTATATTCAGAATTAAGGACTATAAGATAAACGTAAAGGGAAAGTTTGTCAACAAACTCCCTTTTGTATGTTCTGCACATCACGAATAAAATATGCCTATGCAATACCTAGCAGGTGAGCAAGCATCACGAAGAATAATTTATCATCAAATTAACAAAATTTAATAAAGTATTATTTGATAAGTACATATTAAAATATATGTGGAATTTTATAAGTACATATTAAATTTTTTAAAGGAAAGAGGTTAGGTTTTATCACGAATAATTTTGACAATTCGAATAGAAAAAGAAATATTTATTTTAATATTATACTTATAAAATTTTTAAATAAGTTTAAATAAGTATTGGTTAAGGTTAAAATTTGTGACACCCGAAAATAGAACAGAAAAATTAAGTAAGTAATGGGGGTGTTTGAGAGCTTATTTTCCAGAAAAGTTGACTTATTTTAATAAATAAGCTAAAATTCCTAGCATTTTTCTGAAAAAATACCTTTTTTTGCAATTTATGAAATCTCAAACATATATTAAATACTTGTATTTTTTTTTATCAAATTATGAATTTTTTATCCGAAAATAAGACCACAAGGACTTATTTTAATCTAAGCCAAACAGCACATATAATATGTTGAACTTAAAGTATTTTTTATAACATTGATTTAATAATCAAAATTTGTTGAAGAATAACGGCCAACTAATCAGTATTTAATGTATATTTTATAATTTTATTAGTTATTTATAAGTACCGAACTCAAATAATAACTATTACTTTATTTTTATTTTTTATAATCATAAATTTTTAATAATTTAGGATAATATTATTTAAATGATTAAAGTTGTTACATTCTTATATATAATAAGCGTAAAATTAATCTTATCCAAAATTTTGTTTCTCGCTATTTTTGTCGGCAACATCAATTATTTTTATTTTAACTCCAATTTAATTATTTTAAGTCAATAATACTTATTTTAATAAAATTAATCTCTATTATTTGAGGTTTTACAAACTTGAAGACAACGTGTTTGACATAAAGTATAGATCACACACACATTTATTATACATACTTATAAAAATGAATAAAAATATGAATACATTATCCCGTGCAGCGCACGGGGTACAAAGGTACAAAGCTAGTATCTATAGAATTGTTGTCTGGTACCTAGTATCTATAGAATTGGTGTCTGGCCAATTTTAGTTGACATCCAAATAATAAAATGTGGTAATTATAGGGAAGTTCCGTTTAAAAAAACGGGAGTGTTTTATTATTGTTTTTTTAAAAAAAAGTGGGAGTATTGTAAAAAGGTCGTAGACAATCGAACGCAATTCTTATAGATGAGGACGTTATCATCAAGCGGATATGTCAAACACAATTAGAAAGCTAACAATAAATACAACTAAATAAATATAGCATATAGTATGTTTTCCTCATAACTAAAAAAGTAAGATAAACTGGTTTAAACATCTTTTACACTCTTAACAAACCCTTTTGCAAAAAGAGGTAATGGGGGTGAAGATGATGAGGTGGAGGCCATGGCCCCCACTTGTATCCAAGAAATTTGAGGTCAAGCTTGTGGTCAATAGTCTTCAAGCTGCAGATAAGGAATCAACAGAGAGATCAACCATTATGAGATCAACAATATTCGAGAAATTCCTACTAGTTGCAAATTCCTGCGCCAAAGGACTACTAACTAGAAATAATCAAGTACACAGGCTCAAAATTATGCAACCCTACCCTTACCCTTACCCTTACCCCTGCTCCCCCCCCTCCTTCCTTTGCCCCTCCCACTTCCTTCCTCGATGCTAGCATACTTGGTGGGAGCTTTTTTATTTCTTGTGGATTTGCGGAAAGGCTGCGGCTCTGGCTCGCGCTCCGGCTCCCGCTCCCACTTCTCTGGCTCCCGCTCCCACTTCTCTGGCTCTTTCTTTTCAACCTCTGGAAAACAATGTAAAAAAGATTACATGCATATAAACATAACAATGTTAACAGATTGCAAAATTATATCTTGCACTAGTGATGTTTACAAGTATATAGAGAGCCTGGTTGGCTTATTTTGAAGTTCCAGAGTTCAAATCCGTTGGACTTGCTGGTTCGGCTAATGGCATTATTAGTATTGTTGATGATTGTTATTCGAAAGACATATTTAATAATCCAAACTTGTTATTCCACATATGTGTCAATATAGTGGTGCGGGAAATTGGGGGTTGGGCTTTGGTTATGATCAAATAGATCATAACCAAAGAAGAAAGACGAGGAGGAGACTGAAAAGTTTTATATCAAAAGACTTGGCAATGATATATCACAGTACGAAATATATGTGGGAAACTAGTCGTACATAGTAAAAAAGGCTATGACTAAGAATCAAAGTAGCGGGAAGTGAACCTAGTCGTTGGTTCAAATCTCAACCCCTACTTTCAGTAATGGTTGAGATATTAAATGATTCATACCGACGGGATATGTTTTATATCAAAAGACTTGGCAATGATATATCACAGTACGAAATATATGTGGGAAACTAGTCGTACATAGTAAAAAAGGCCATGATTAAGAATCAAAGTAGCGGGAAGTGAACCTAGTCGTTTCATTGAGATGTGTTAACCCCTAATAACAGTAGGGGTTCAAATCTCAACCCCTACTGTCAGTAATGTCAGTAATGGTTGAGATATTGGCAATGATATATCACAGTACGAAATATATGTGGGAAACTAGTCGTACATAGTAAAAAAGGCTATGACTAAGAATCAAAGTAGCGGGAAGTGAACCTAGTCGTTTCATTGAGATGTGTTAACCCCTACTAACAGTAGGGGTTCAAATCTCAACCCCTACTGTCAGTAATGGTGACATGTTGAAACTGACTAGTAGGGGTCCAAATCTCAACCCCTACCAACATTTTCAATAATAGAACTGCAAATAGCTTCCAATTCCCTCTGCAAATAGCACTCATGTTTGCATCAATCCAATCAAGAGCCTCGTTGATGGCTTTCTCCGCCATTCTCTGGGCAGTTCCACTAAGGTTGCGATTAGCTTTAATGGCATTCCTCGTGTTATATGCATACTTTTCCAAATCCTGCATCGCCTCAATCTTCCTCTTAAATGCCTCATCTGAACATTTAACAACTCCAGTACACTGTTATAGTTAAAGTTACATTTAACATTGAAACGTGGCATGCCATAATATTCGAATCGGTAAAATAGAAATCTAAAGGAGATGTTGCGTATTGATTTGATGCGATGACAAGTAGCTAAGAAGGTAGTAATCGGTTTGCTTTGAATATTTGTTGGGATGCATTCTTGTGTTTTGTTTAATAAATTAAGTGATATGTATGATGGTATTTAAGTGTAATTATTAAGAGTGTGCTTGTGTAGCCTGGGCAGGAAGAAGGAACAGGGGTACGCAATGCTAAACAAAGGCCTCATTCTTAGCCCTCGTTCTTAATCCTTGTCTGAGTATTTTGTGTTAAGAAACAATCGATTACGTATTAATCAATATTCGATTGATTGGTCTGAGGTTATCGACAAAAAAAGTTTGTCTAAGCCATTTCGTTTCTTTTTGTCCAAGTCACTTCTTTTTATCAAGGCATTAAGGATATGTTTTTGTTGTAGAGCTTTCCTATTAATTGATCGTTTTTTTAAGATCATGGCCTCATACGGTATAAAAAACCTTAATATACACGCCGGTAAAATAAGGAAACGTATCCAAGCATCTCACACGAATCAGGATTACTCACAATCGTCACCAAAACATTCTTCAAAGCCAATAATTCAATTTATATCATACAAATGTTAATTAAATAATTTTACAAACTATTAATTTTCATACCATAAACTTTCGTGAATATTTCCATGTTTAGTCACAAATATATTTACATGTCGCTAAAAAAGAAATTGTTTTTAAATAAAAAATAATTTGTCATTTTTTACTTGCAATTCCTAGTAGAGTCTAGAGAGATTAAAAGGCACTGGACCGGTTTTGATTAAGCACAGAAAAATCCAGATTTTCCCGTCAAATTCTTGCTAAGAATAGGGCCCGAAAAATATTTGAGAATTTTTTAACTCATTAAACATGGTTACATTGGTCATTTTGAAAACTAATTAGTCTGCACCTTTAATTGGAGAGCTGATTCTTGTAGCAAAAATGTTGGAAAGCATATTTTTAGAAGATATGAAGTTCACAAATAAAATGCAATGATATAAGGAGAATTTTTACCTCTAAGGTTAAATCATGTTTTCACTACACATAATACACGTTCTTGCATTACATAAAACACACGCTTACATGCTGAGTTTACAGTGAAAGTTGGTTTTGAAATTGAGGCTGCAGCAACTCCTACTTGCAATTAATTTAATAGTTCCCCAAGAACAGACGGCAAACAATAAAACATGGAACTTTCTGGTGAGTTTACTGCATGAAAATTGCACAGAGCAGGACCTGCTATTTTCCAGACAAAATTGCATTCGCTGACATCTCCTTCGCTCCTAGCGAAGTCATAACAAACATGATAGAGGGCAAGGGCGTCTACATATATATCGTCCATGTTCCTAGACCTTAGTTCAAAGTCAGCAGCACCATAAAGAATCTGACAGAGAGAGAGAGTTATCTAGAGTTGTTTTATCGTATATCTATACTGTATTATTATAGCCGAAAATCGGTACCGGGTCACGGGCCTAAAAAATATATATGTATTAGATATAATTTTACTTATTATAATACGGACCCTAACTATATACATATCTATATTAAATAAAATTTTACTTTTTAGGCCTAATTATAAATTTATTATAACACATGTCCAAATTATAACATATTTATATTAAATAAAAAAATTTATATAAAAAGATAAAAAAAATTGGTTGGTCGGTCAGTCGGTATTAGGCAATGGGCCTAAAAAATATACATGTATTAGATATAATTTTACTTATTATAATACGGACCCTAACTATATAGATATCTATATTAAATAAAATTTTATCTTTTAAGCTCAATTATATATTTATTATAACACGAGTCTAAATTATAACATATTTATATTAAATAAAATAAAATTATATAAAATAAGAGAACATATAATATTCACATAAATTCTTAATATTATAAAATTTTATATTAAATATCAATAAAAATATAAATAAAAAATTAATTTACTTAAATATTAATTATCCCGTACTTTACACGGATTATAAGCTTGTATGACTGTATTTCTGAGCAAGTAGAAATTCTAACCTCCTTGTATTTATTAACAACATCATCAGCAGGGTTCATCTCTGATTGATCTTTGGAAGACAATGCGGCAGACATGTCTTGCCTGTAATTATCATAATTTTCCTCCCAAAACTTTAATTTGGCATCAGGGATCTGAACAAGCTCAAAAAGGGGAAGTTTCCTGATTTCTACATGTGAAAAAACCACAAAATGACAATGAGAAGATATACTATGGTCTGACATCACACTGTGTTTTAATACTATACATCACTATAATATATACATTAAACTTTCCAAAGCATATGACAGTAATTACTAGTAAGGTTGTTAAACTGTATAATGTATATGCATACAACACCTCTGTCTATAGAGGTACAAAAACTAAAACTAATTTGACAAGATGCCAACAGCTCTACTTATCAAGATATGAAGGTAATTTTTCATATTGGAATTATAAACGTGAAAACATCCAATTATATATAAAGAGTGAGATCGGATAAACACCAATTGCTAATTGTAAGGCCTTATTCTGGTAAAATATAAACTTGTTCATTAATATATGATTTCTTAAACTAATCAATAATATGCTATTGGTGTAGTACCTATTACTAAAACCGAACTGCAAAAATGTCATTAGTGGTAGTGTCTCGTAGAGTCTAGTAATAAAGCACTTGTCTCTCAACCTTTTTATTAGTTGCATATACCTGTAGTTAATTTTAAGTAGAACGTGTTTTCTACGATTAATGTGCAGTAGTATAATCTTGCTCACTATGTAAAAAATAAATTTAAGAAATTTTTAAAACAATAACTTGATGGGATCACGTAAATGATTTCCACAGATATTTTTAATAAATTGACCCTGCCGAAATATTACAACTTTTTTGGGCTAAATTGAAGCTTACTTTTGCATGATTTGTCACATATGTGAAACAAAGAGCTAAATTGGGTGCGTATAGGGATTTTTTTTTTTGGGGGGGGGGGGGGGGGGGGGTGGTACTCTATTGATGTCTCACTATGGTGCGTATGAATGTGTGCACACGTTTGCACTGTGCACATGCATTCCTTGTACAGGCTTTACTGTGTATTTCATCATTTTTACACATAAATATGTCTTGAGATCAAATACTTGGTCACATGGTATGACACAATTAAGAAGCAATACTCACCGTGTGTCAATGTTCTTTTAGGTATATAAGTGTCCACTGCGTCACAAATTTTTCCAAGAACAGAGCCAGACCGATACTCTTTACCCTTTTCCATATAATGAGGATACTCGTTTGCTCTATATAGGTTTGGAACCTTGATCTGTTTCAGCAGAGGGAGCAAGCAAAAAATTGCATTGTTACACAAAAGAAAAATGAAACTCTTCCAGAAGTTGGACTTGCAGAAATTTGCTTTAGAACATTAGGAGTATTAAATACATTGTTATATGCTGAAATTTAAAACGCATTGGCCAAAAAATATAGAGAGAGAGAAGCAATAATAACCTCTTTCCCTGATTTAGGGGCATCTAAAGCATCATAGTAAATATCGATTAGCTTGAGCATCTTTTCCTTCAGGTTGTTCTTTTCATAAGAATTATCATCCAGGGTCAGAAATTTGTCCGTAAAAGCCATCCAGCTATCAGCTGCCACCCCCATACTAATACTGAAGAGTACCTCGGCATAAAACATACAAAATATGGACAAGATATTCACAGCTTAAACAAATATTCAAATTGCTTTATGTATGGTGCACAAAACATGACAAGCCAGCCTAAAGTAGATTAAACAACGTACAGCCCAGAAGAGAAAGCTACATGTCAGATCTATATAGTGGTAGGCCTGGGAGGCTATGTCAAACATACACCAGATAGCTAAAACAACTATTGGTTCATTCATTTATTTATAGTTGATGTTCATGTCCCTTGAAAAATTACTAGGATTCTGATTCATGCTAGATGATGAGCAAGGTGTGGTATCTAGCCAATTTCATCTGATATACACTTTAAATGAAATGTGAAAATTATTTTTTTAATATTGGGCTAGCTGATCAGCAGAATTTATTTATATTGAACTGTGATAGCAATCTGTTCTTTGCTTTCATGCTCCCAGCATATTGATTTTTATAGAAAAGTGATTCGGGATAGAACATAAATCATGACATGGAAATGGGCAAGATATGGTGTTTATAGGGATTAGGGACTATACAAGTTGACAGCCAGATAGTAGTCGGTAATGTTTAACTAAAATATGTATATAAGAGGATATAATATAACTCTACGCTAAACTCTGGGATGGACCAAGATAACTTATATACTAAGAGTTAATCACAGGACCATATGTTGAATTAACAATATGCAAACTAGAAGTATTAAGTGCTCAATTTTAACAATTCTAACTTGGCATGAATTTATAGGCGCACAAACATTGAAAACTTGTCTAGTTACTTTGATTCTAAATCCAGCTGAAGCTAACAATCAACCAAATTTGCAACTGTACATGCATCCAATAGTTCACGAATCACGAAATGAAACCAAATGATCAAGAATATCAGGTACAATTGCTTACTTTCGATTCTTTGTATCCAAGAATTGCTTAAAAAGTTTATCCTCCAATACATCACAAGGGAAGTCACTAGGCTTTTCACAACTAAAATTTGACGATGAATGCATGCGTGTCCACGGCGTACTCTCTTTAAAGTAATGCAACAGCTGCAAAAACACATCACTGGTTACATAAACCTTGATCCACAAAACATATAAAATGACCTTCTATACTATCTTTGAGGATAATATTTGAGTAGAAAGGACATGAAATGAATAAAATTGATATTGATTATCTAATCCACAAGCAAAAAGTTCACAGTTATGCCAAGAGGGAATGCAGTCTCATGCAATTTTTGTACAAATATTAGTATCAGAAGAAAGTATTAGATTCTTTTTCCTTTCATATTAAGGTTATAATATTGTTCTATAGATTAGAATATAAAGAAGCACAGAGTCCTTGACCGTTCAGGAAGTGGAACCTTAAAAAATAATGCCTACATCTATAAGACCTAACCCACATAAATTTAACAAGTGTTTCATAAGAGCAGAAACTGCAGTAACATTTGTGATCTTAACAGCTGTACGTGTTATAACATATGCTGTGAGAACAGTAAAAAAAGTTGACTGTTAAACCCTCAGTCCCAAAATAGCAGAAATATATTATATCAGCATGTGTCATAGCCAAACTATAGAAACAAAAAATCTGTCTATGCCAACCTGACAGTTTTTAGAGACCCAGTACATATCCCCGTCAAAGTCCCCGTTTGCAATCTCGCTTGCGACTGATCTCTGACCTTTGGTAGAGAAAAATATACCATATTTAGCATTCCCAACAACATCTTCCAATTCCTTCAAGTACACAGCATTTAAAACATGTACGTCCCCAAAATGCAGTCCTGGATACCGATAAACCAATACTTTTCCAGAAATTTGACCATTGTCTCTGAAGATCATTTAAGGAAAATATTAAAACCGAGAAAAATATATATTTTGTTATTCAAACATGTTTATGGCAACATTATAACCGATAAATCAACCAACACTGCACTTGCATCAAGAACATAGACCCGGGGGGGGGGGGGGGGGGGGGCAGTTCATTTAGTGCCTTAACTAAAACAAAACTGTGGCAACTTTTTTTTTATAAAGAAAACTGCAGAAAGGGTATATACATACAGGATGACGCAAACTTCATCACTTTTTAACAGCCCAGTGGGGTCAGCTGTTCCCATCAAGAAGAAGCTTTCACTGATTGGTAGCCTTCCCTCTCGAAGCCCCTTCCTTTCTGAAAACGCCAAATGAGATAAACGATGCTGAACACAAGGTTCATCCAAAGGAACTCCGGATAATATTATTCTTGCCGTAGGGAAATCATCATCTAAGGTACCATGGTTCACTGAAGCTGCAACAAAAACAAGTTAAGGACTTCAACAAAAAAGCAAGCAAACAGGGCTTGACAAAGCTACTAATAAGGTAATGCTCATAAATGTAAAGAGGGGATTGTAGAAGTTAAAAAAGGTGTATGAAATGAATAAAAATTAGTATCATGTAATCAGTTTGTAGCAGAAGCACATGATGCAACAATATGCACAATGCATTTCCACATTCTCGTTTGCTGATTAAACAATGTCCTGTAGCATGGAAATGGGAAAATGCCACATAATTATGTCAGTGAGGAACTCTGTATATATATATATATATATATGGAAATTGTTACAAAAAGCATCAAAGGGTAACAATGTTAAGACCCCATTAAGTACCTCTTACTGCAGAACGCTTATCAGAAAATAATCTTTGAGTATCTTCCAGTGCATCTGCCAATATATTCAAGAAGAATTGCTCCGGGACTCCACCAAAGTACAGTAGAGCAATAAGATACTTAGACAACCTTGATTTCCCAGGTTTACGACTGGACAATGAAATTCAACAGTTAAGAAACATCTCATGATAATGAATCACTGCATTTAACAAGCAATCAGCTAAATGATAGTTATTAGTTATGCTGGATACACAAGTTAAATTAATATGCATTCCATAATTAAAAGTGTACATATTTATTAATCGATTAACCAAAAGTCAAAATGCAGGTTGCATCGAGATTGACCTTTTTAATCACAGCTATCCAACAGCAGATACAATAAATTCTGGCTAATTTTTAGTTATGGACTAGGAAAATACTCAGACTCTAATACTAATGTGATTGAAAATAAAATCAATCCAAGAGTGAATTAATTGACGCAGTCGTTCGATACGCACCTTATGTTGACCACTTCCAATGAGTTTACGGATGTTTCACCTTTAAAGTTAGGATCAGCCTCAACTTTAATCATGGACGGTCTAATCTGAATTGTTCCAGGCGGAAGCTAAATAATTATTTTAATAAAACATGTCAATAATCCCAATAACTAAAGAAAGAAGTAAGTAAAAAAGTCAGGAAAACTAGTACCCAACCTAAACTTACATTGAAAAGACAAGACAATCCAATTTAAACATTACATAGTGATATAACTATTACAGTGTGATATTAGTAGAAGCAGAAACTCTACCTCATAACATATAAAATATAACGATATTAAGATGGCTATATGAAGGGATTAAATAAGATTGGACTCTGGCAATAGTGAGGAATTGGTACAATCCTCAACGGCAGACAAGATCACATTTGAGATACATAGGATCTGGTACATAATACATATGCTAAGTTTGTTCTCTCAGTCAATGTCTAAGCACAGATGGAAAATCAACATGCTAAACTGTTCTGAGCATAGTTGCATGGTTCGTGGGTCAGCCTATGGAACCCCGATCCAGTTCCCACATTCCAGAACACGATTCCTCTTCGACCCGTAACGTTGGGGATCACGCTCCAGTTCGCCCCTCTGACGAACCACCTTTAGCACCGGTGATCATTATGTGAAAAGGAGAAAGAATTAAAAAAAAAAGATAACTTGATACCATGTACATTGAAATTATTTTTGAAAGATAAACCTGTAAGAGGAATAAGAAAAGGAAGGAGTTGGGAAGATGATGTAGATGGAAGAGAAGACACAGCAAGACACACGAGACATGAATATTAATTATGTTGTAGTCTCCTACTAAGTCAGTTTATGCTTAAAATATGAGATGAAACCTCTAATTCAAACTTCAGAGTAATAGTAGTAGCATAATAATCATTGGTTATGTTTAATATATATATATATATATATATATATATATTATTAAAAAGGGATCCCCATATCGATCCACGAACCCGATTCATAACTCATCGTACCCGATTCACTCAAGCTAATGTTTCACGTACCCGTACTCGAACCACGTACCCGATCGATCCGTGATCCATGCAACTATGGTTCTGAGATAGCAATTGATACATAATCCAAAACAACACAGTTCTGATCTAGAAATGACAAACTACACTTTTCTACCAATTATAAATGACATACTACACCTTTCTATTGACAAGGAAGGTCCCCTTGACTGCACAACCATTGTAGAACAAACGGCACTGCATCAGCAAAGGCTAGGGAAAAAGTGAAACAAAAGATGAAACTGAATCAGCGAGCATCAATGCTAGAGAACATACATCCAGATACTATCAATTAGTGAAAAGCATTTACCGGTTCTCTAACATGGGCATCTGACAGTTTCCCTTCTAATGATTCGTCCTCCATCTAGACATAATCATTAAATACATAATAATTTCAGAGAGATACAGAACTATCCAAAGCAAAATCAAGCGCAGACTAGAAAAATGAAAACAAAAGAATACAAACTGGTGTATCAATACAACATAGCTTCCCTTGTGTATCTAGTGACTCCTATCAATATCGATATTGACCATCTCTTAGCTATTGCTCCTCAAAATGTTCATATATTAGCTACACGATGTTTAGCAAGTTATCAAGGGAATGTCTGAAGCATGGAACTAATAACATCCAATGAGTACTATCAATGTGAATATTGACCATCATGTTACTCTCTCAGCCATCACTTTAAATGTTTATACAATATTTAGGGAGTGTATGGTAGCGCTATTATGACTATGAGACAGTTTCTCGAAGCATGGAATTAATTACTAAACTGAGGGTGAGAGTGGAATAGGCAACCGAACTACATTATCCAATACAAGTATCAAAATGTAGGGTAGACTGAATACATGGTTTCTTTCTCAAACACTACTCCTTGAAAGTGCTTATACATCCATATATTTTAATACCCAGCATAGTAAAATGTACTTTGCTCACCAAAGGAGTACTTCTGCGTAAAATTATACTAATTAAGTGATCTACTCACTCAAGGTTGAGATATCAGTTTCAATTTTTAAATTAGCTCAATTCAGGGTCGTAGAAAATAATTGTTCTATAATAATATATCCTAAAGAGATTTTACTATACAAGCTTGGCCAAAGACCACCAAGTACATTGTTGTTTCCTCGGCCATTTACTCATTCAGAGTGTTTATAGCTCGAAAGATATTATGAAATGTAGAACAATATCGGGTGTAGATTGTATGTTTGATAACTGAATAGATCACAAATTATGTCAGCACTGCACTATAATTTCACCCATTTTAGACTTTTAAACTACTGTCATCACACTAATATAATACTATAAACTAAATGAGATTTAATTTTTTGCAAATTTTTATTTGACACTAAATGAAAGACATGCACACGATCTCACATTCCACTCAACCAATGAACTTTGATCATAACTATATTTAAAATCAAGTTTACAAATCGAAATTACATGAATTCCATATGTTAATATTCATCCCTAGAATCATGGGTTTGTTAGCATGTAGTGAGTTCAATTTTTAGATTCAATAAATTGTGCTTATTTGAGGAATCATTAGCCGTGAACAGTCGGCCGGAAGTGAAATCAAAATTGGTGATACAGAGAGAACGTTTGAAGTAAGAGTTGGTGGGAGCCAAAGAATTAAGGGAGATGATTACTATTGGATTGATTCGGGTCATTCAGGCCCAGCAATGTATGACCCTTCCAAATAGGATTTGGAAGATTTGAACTTTCAGTTCATATGCAATCCGAATGTGTACTAAACATGGAGCTGCAAATTTTCAGCCTTGGTTGTTTTTATGTAAATAGTAAAAAATAAAGAGTTCCTTTTTCTGATAATTTTTTATTTCAAATGAAAATCTCTTTTGATGCTAAAACTTCTCATCATTATGTTGTACTGTTGTAGACAACATAAAGATTCATCTATCCCCAATGAAACTCCTTTAAAGTTCATAGATATTAAGAAGCATATTCAAGTGAATTGATGTATTTACCCATATCTACAGGCTAAAGATCTAAACACATCACCCACAGACCCACATATACCAGATCAATTTAATGAACTAAACTACAAGATCTACAGAGCAACAAGTTAAGCAAAAGGATAAATAATGTATTACAAAACTGCACATGACTAAAGGGTGAGCACCTAATTAAGTGAGACCAGTATTACTTTTCAGCTTTTTAAGACTTATAGCTACTAAAACGAGATATTCAGTGAAGGAGCTAAATTTTGACCTCAGAGTTTTTAGCCTTTCTATATCTTGCACTGAGAAAATCCCTGGGACATTTCATTGCCAAGTCTTCTGATATAAAACCAGTTCCATCAGTATGAATCAGAAGGTCTCCATCTTCATTGCAAACACTAATGCCATTGTCGTCCTGCAAGTCATGAGAGAGAGAGAGAGAGAGAGAGAGGATTAGTCAAATCCCTCTTTTAAAATATACATGCAAAGAAAAGAAAGAACAAAATGTACCTGACATGGTATGTCCTCAATTCTTTCAATATATATTGTATCAAGTTTGACTTCAAGTTTTATAGTTTCTGATAAAATCAGGGAGCACCTACACATCCGGAAAATCAGGGAATTCCACAAATTGCAAAATTTCAGATAAAATGCAATAGAAGCACTAACCTGGATGCATATTTTGCCATGCTAGGTGTCGTGTGAAGATGCATGAAAAGACACCTGGCTTCATGTACTGTTTTGTTAGATAAATTATAAGGATCTTTTACATCACAAGGAGCAATGAATTCCATTCTAATGAAGTAGCATTTTGCATCTGATGTCATAGGGGATTTTTTCTTGCCCTTCCTGTCTCCATCTTTAAAAACTAATAATGTAACAAGAGGGAAAGACTATTAGCTTGAAACACCGACAGTTTACTTTCAAGCTTAACTTATACATACCGAGCACTTGGATTCAAAATATTTTATGAATAAGATAACAGTTGATATCGTATTTAAAAGTGCACATCAATGGTCCGGCAACTCCAACATAACTCTAAAACTTGTCATGAAAGAACATTTGAAAGAGACTTCAGAAGCACATGCTGAAAAACTCGCATACAACTTATCCTATGTCAGAGGTCGTAGATTCACAAAAAAATTCACCAAAGAATACTTGAACCACAGAATCTACAAAAATATATAATACATCCATTTACAATCGAAGAAAATTATAATACCACATTTTAATCATGTAATGGCAGGAACCTAAACAAATTCATTTTTAAGAAAGGTAGAAAAAGAGTGAGACAGAAAAAAGGTGACCGCTTAGAAACGCAAACATCATAACCATGCAAGCAGGACACTGATCAAATTCTTGATTAAAAGAAGTAGAGGGAGGGGAGGAAGTGGTAGAAAACGAGAATATTTTCCCCACTTCCAAAAGCAGAGGAAAAGGTTCTTCGGCAAAAATTAAAGCCCTGGGCATGCAGCAGTGCAGACGCCAATAATGTATGCCAACAACACATTGGGGCACGGATAGGTTAAATTAAAAGGAGAAGCAGGTAAAAGATACAAAAAATGTAGAAAGAACAGTGTGACGAGAAATTCTCAACTCAAGATTGTAGAAGGTGCAAAAACAATAGGTGGGAGACTGCTACAATTGCTTCAGTACTAGCTGCTGTAAGTATTCTAAACGTCCTTAAATTAATTATACAGTTTTCTAACCCAATCTATTTCATTGCGCCAAGATGATGAATTTCACACCTCATCCAGTTTTAGTACTGGAAGCAAACCCAAAACATACCCAAAGACTCCTATTTGTTTTCTTGCTGTCAACGAATATAATATGAGTTCCCATCATCAGTTACATTGTTGCTTCCCCATTAGCACTCCACAATAAACATATAGCACAACTATATATTTTGGTACAAGAGATAATTTAGAAGAAAAAATATTAGAAGAAGAAATAAAAAAATGTAGAGTTACAAGTACAAGTGGAATACAAAAGCAATTAGAATGTGTTAGTATGTGTTTATAATATGCAGACAGTAGACAGAAACCTGAATCCCAAAAAAGCTTTCTAATAAAAAATATACAATCATGTAGTAAGAAGTATATATTGGTTTAAGCATGTATTTAAAAGAATAATATTTAGTTGGTTAAGAAATATCACCAAAAAAACGAAAGCGCCTATGACCAATAAGTATGCCCTCTTTTGCAACCCTGCCATACAAAGCATTACAGTCACCAGAACATATGGTAGAATCACTTCTTGCTTGTTCTTCAAATTTTACAATCAATATATTTTCATCACCAAATGTTCTATGCAGAAGAGTCTTTGTTGATTTCAAATATGGACCCTGCACCATACAAGGATTGTCAGTGACTACAATAAAGATAAATATTGACTGTCACATTGTTTATTTCCTGTGCCTTTTACCAGATCAAAACGGACAGAGATGGCCGTGCATTTACACTTCCATAATTAAACCATCATACATTCTACCATGCAATTGTGAGTCCTCTCACAAGTTTGTATGATGATATTGTGGTTGGAAGATATTATAATTTGTGCTTGCAGTCATCTTTTTAATATGTGTGGCTTCAGTTATGTGTAAGACTTGTACTTAAGTGCCAATGTCGTTGCATATTGATAAACCTAATATCTTCACCAATTTGTGCACAAGTACAAAAGGGAATCAATCATAATCAAAAGATTCTGAAATTTACCCTTGTCTGTTCTAAATAAACAAGTTACAACTTCAAAATAGTAAAATTATTAACTTAAACTTACTTTAAAGCTTAAACTTCCATCTCGCCAAACATGGCAGTGATAGTGGTATGTTTTGCCACACTCCCAATCAAGATCCTGGAAGTCAAAAAGGTAATATTTATTAACAAAAAATAAATCTACGAAATAAATTTCATTATACCAGTAGCGCACTAGAGATCGTGGTGAACTGCACTTGGATGCAATACAGTTACATAAAAACAACTAAAATTATATCAAAGAATATCACGGCTTTAAATTTTTTGAAAGGCATATAAGTGAACTGCACACGGATATAACATCAAGACATAGAGGTCATATACTACACTTAAATCAAAATATTGTTAGTGATCAGTTAAACCCAAACCATGTTAATTTATTACACTAAAACTAGAACCAGATATAAATTTCACCTTCCTCCTCTCTGTGAGCTCACTTCCAACAAAAGAAAAACGGCCATACATAGTCCAAATTTCTAGTTCAAATCTTTCCATGGGGTAATCTTTCATCTTTAGAATCTTGTAAGAATCTTCTTCCGAAACAACATTTTCTAGCTTCTTCCTGCATACATTTTTAAATTCATTACAACACAACTGTAGATTATATGAGAGAATATATATTAAAGAATCGTCAAAAGAATCTAACGAACCTTCCGATGTAATTTAAAATAAGAAAACTCTTTCGAAATTCAAGTCCAGATAAGATATGCCATTGTTTAGTAATTGTTAAAGTGCTTTCTCGGTTTGTATCAATATGCATATTTTCTGGAATTGTATCGACAATAGATGAGAATTTTAATTTTTTTCTTGTCGTTGAACATGAATTCCCTAAAGGGGAGGCTAACAATTGTTCTAGTACAGAAATCGCCCTCTTCTTCTCAATGGTAGAGGAAGAACCACCTCTTGCTATGGGTGTATCTGTCTTGTCTGAACTGGAAGAAGGTGACAGTAAAAGATGCTTGGGGAAGGGAGAGTGAAAAATAGAACCATCCATGCCTAGAAAAAAAAAGAGAGACAAGATTAAACACTCACTAAATCTTGTTAAACTAAATACATATAGAGCAACTTGGGACAGAGCTTAAGTTTGGACTTGACTGCCAAAAGTGACTAGAACTCACACATAACCTAATGATTCTGATTACAGCAACTCCAATAACATGACTTATTCTCGTGCCCCTTTTATTAAAATAATAATATATTTAAATGAGGGAAAGATAAAAAGAGGTAAAAGAAGTGTTATAGGGAGAAACTGGGATAACAGTAATTTGGAGGTTTGCTGGAATCACGGAGCAAAATATGATGATTTTGCTATGAACTTGATGAAGAACGCGAAGAACACGGGAGGAAAGTGATGGATTTTGGTAGCTGATCTTGTTATTGATTCGTTAGAAGGCCAGAGAAAATATGTGTTCTCTTGCTGCCAACTGTTGTCTCAACTGAAACAAGAGGCCTACGTACCCTTTATATAGGGATTCAAGCCACACGTAGTTCTTGGAGGACAAGTTACCTATATGGGCTAGGTATTGGTCCGGTCCATCAGGCCCAAATCCTTAGACGTGCTGGGCTTTGGCCCAAGTCTGTGTGGATGTGGAGGGCAAACTTCCCAGATGTCTGTAACTGCCATGGCCCAAGCCCGTTAGGCTCCGGGGGCTGTCATGGAGTTGTAGAGCAAGGGGTTCCCGTAGGGAGTTATGCGCGATATGGCCTCGCGGGAGCGGTTGTGCGTGATGTGGCCTCACGGGAGCAGTATGTAGAGGTGATCATGTGCGAATCCCTTGATGAGATGAGAGCCCGTGGGGCTAGCTGTCTTCAAATCAATAAGTATGTTGAGATATTACCCCGGGGGGCCTTCTGTAGTCTTCAGATTAGCAAATAATACCAAGTGAGGTGAGCCCATGAGGCTAGGAGCCTTTCAGCCAGTTATGAGAAATCCGTGCTAAGTACTCCGGGCTAGCGAAGCGATCCGGAGGCAGTGAGCCGGGCCAAGCGAGCCGGGTTGAGAGCCTCTCTGGCAAATCTATGCGACCTGAGAGGTGATGATGAGAAGTGAACCGGGCTGGGGCCCGGTTCTCCTCTCTCTTCCTTCTTGAAGCTGAGCGAGTCTAAGGCTGGCGGGCTAGCGATGCGACCTCACGCTAGGCCAAAGGCCTTAGAATATTTTATCTTCTTTAACACAATGCGAGCTGGATGTGGACTTTGAAGCCATGTGAACCTAGATGCGAGGTGGGTTGGCCAATTTATGTCATTGGGCCTGCCTAGGACCCATGTCCAAATATTGGGCATAACAACTACCCCCCGATTCCTCCTCGCCATTAGCGATGCGAGGTGGAATCTGATAATAACTGATGCCATAGACCTTTCATGCGAAACGACCTGCTAAGCCTTTAGGATTGAGTGAAATATTTTCTGAGAAGTACTACAGGCTAGCGATCTGGGATCCATGCGAACCGGACCGGTGATCTGGGCTCCATGTGATCCGAGTGATTGATCTGGAAAATTATTAGCTCGTTCTCGAGGACTCCGATGGCGAGGCCTATGTACCTCCCGACTAGCCCGGGCTTGAGAAGCCGATCTATATAGGCGCGAAGCCTGTGGGTGATGGTGCGAGCAGCTCCTCATCGAGACCATCTTCTCCTCGAGTGCTCGCGGCTCGCGATTTGAGAACCAATTTGACCTCAGAGTCGTTGGTCGAGGCGGAAAAGCCATCGAGGGCTCAACTAAGAAACGTTCTGCAAAGCGAGCTCGGACTGAGTCCGGTACACATCGATATCACTTCACATTTATCATTCTGTTCGCATCGCATCCATATGTTTCATGTCTGCACTGTTGTATCACATTATTATTTTTTATAGCTGCTTCCAGGTCATTTTACTTTTACTTTTGGCCTCGCATGGGGGGCCCGGTTCGTTCATCTTGGAACTAAATGGCCTCACACCTATGCTGGCCTGAGCTCGTCCAAACGGGGCCAGTGGTTATGGCCTCGCATCGTTCACTTATGTGACGACGGGGCCCCACGTCGCATTGCTTGGCTGGCCGACAGGCCTCGCCTAGCTTTGCAATTTCTGACCGCACATTGACGTAGCTCGACCCGAACTGCATGAACTTCAACAATTATTGATACATAGTGAACGGAGTTGAAGGATATGAGCTAGCTATAAGATTGTGAGCTAGCTAGTCTGGCTTTGATTAGAAGACCATGTAGAACCGCATAGTGAAGGGAGCTCGTGTGAGACCGGTTAGCGAGGGGAGCTCAAGTTATGCCGGCTAACGAGGTGAGCTCATGTCAGTCCGGCTCATGAATTGAAGCGCATTAGAATCAGATCACTTATCATAATGCATTGATGATGATTTAATACATGGGTTGTTCCTTGTGATACTGGTTCGTAGGCCTCGCTTCATGATGCTGGCTCGTCAGCCTCGCATCATGAAGCTGGCCCAAAGCTGGCACGTCGGCCTCGCCTCATGATGCTGGCTCGTCAGCCTCGTATCATGAAGCTGGCCCAAAGCTGGCTCGTCAGCCTCGCCTCGTGACTAAAAGCTTTTAATGTATTCAAACATAACCATTCAATGTCTCCATTTTTAGTGTAACACGAGGTCACACTGGATCTTTGATTGTGGGGTCTCCTTTAAGATGAACCAGACTGATATTTAGGCTTCGTTGAAGACGCTGACCAATTCACATCGCTTCATTGGGCACCGACTATGCCTCGCACTTGTATTGACTCGATTTATTTCCAACGCTTTTAAACTTTTCAATCTTCATTCTGCTCGGATCCCTTTATTTTATGCATGCTTTAATACTCTGCTCGTCTCGCATGTTACATCTCCATGCTGCGTATTTCTTTTGATTTTGCGCAACTATTTTGTGGTCGCTTTAATGACCTCACATCACTTAGCTTTTCTTCACATATTTTTGGCCTCGCACGGGGGGCCCGATTCGTATGCCTTAGAACCGAGTGGCCTCGCACCAATGCTGGCCTGAGCTTGTTCCAAAGGGGCCCGTGGTTATGGCCTCGCATCGTTCACTTATGTGACGACGGGGCCCCACGTCGCGTTGCCTGCTTGGCCGTTAGGCCTCGCCTAGCTTTGCAATTTCTGGCCACACATTGTCATAGCTAATTCTGATCGCTTTGAGGGACTGCATTGTTGTATTGATTAACAGATTTCCTTGCTTTTCATGTTTGCAAAATGACCAACTGCTTCCAGGTCGCTACTCCTGAGCTCGTTTCTATTTGCCCATTTATATCTGGCCTCGCATGAGGGGGCCCAGTTCGAGTTTCTTCGAAATGAAGTGGCCTCGCCTTCGTGCTGGCCTGTGCTTCGCTGTAACGGGGCCCGTGGCTTTGGCCTCGCGTCGTTACCCTTTATTTTTATGGCCTCGCGTCGCTGGCGCCACGTCGCGTCGCTTAGCTGGCCGTTAGGCCTCGCCGCGTTCGCGTGATTTGGCCACACATTATCATAGTCCGGACCTATATCAGCTCGAAGAGGTGTTTATATAACACTACTACCCCCCGAGACTTAGGATGATTTATTCATACGAAGTCTTGAAATAAATAATGTTGCCGGTAGTTCCCAAGAGTCGATCATAATGGGCCCGAGTTTGGGGAACCATTGTTGGGCGCTATCCCTAAGAGATGCGGCGAAGAGCCGACGGCGGGCTAGAGTGGAAACCTGGTAGACCTCCATCTCAGTATTGAAGCGGATTGTATATTTGGTTGGATCAGTATCACCATTGAAAGTGACGTTTGGATTGTTTCTGAAGATGGCGGGCAGAGGTGCGACCCGGATCTCATTAGTGAAAGGCGACTGAGAGGAGATAGGATTTTGAACATTTTTCTTCTTTTCCATGCACTCCAAGAGCTGTATAAGATCGTCCACGCGAAGGTTTCCCAGTCTCTCCTCGTTATTGTTTTCATTGTTGTCTCTATGTGATGGAGGCGGTGCTTGCTCAGGCCTTCGGCCTCTGCCTTCTCCACTTATCGCGGACTAAGCCTCATCATTTCTTCCCCTGGAAGGGGGCCTCTCCGGTCTATGAGCACGGTGCGGGGACCTGGCACGCTCGCGATGGCGAGGGGGTCCTTCCGCCTCACGTGCTGGATTCGGGGGCCTCGCCTCAGTGTTTTTAGTTCGATCTCTCTCCAGCTTTATCCTTAGGTCATGTTCCGTTAGTCTTCTCCCGATCCTGTCAAAAACACTGGTGGACTTAACCTCGGAGGGGGCTAGGCCATGAAGCGACCTGTGAGGGGTCTCATGGGTCTGCCACACCTGACTGTGACTTCTCGAGTTATCCCATCGGGGAGATCTATTACTGTTGATGTCTCTGTGTGATGGAGCCGGTCCTTGTTCATGTCTTCGGCCTCCACCTTTTTCACTTACCAAAGACTGGGCTTCCTCATTTCTTCATTTGCCTTGATTATCTCCTCTCTTCTCTGAGAGGGGACCTCTCCGGTCTACGAGCACGATGTAGGGACCTAGCACGCTCGCGATGACGAGGGGGTCCTTCCGCTTCATGTGCCGGACTCAGGGGTCTCTCCTTAGTGTTTTTTGATCGGGCTCTCTCCAGCTTTATCCTTAGATCGTGCTCTGTTAGTCTTCTCCCGACCCTGTCAAAAACACTGGTTGCCTTCGCCTCAGAGGGGGCTGGGCCATGAAGCGACCTGGGAGGGGTCTCATGGGCCTGCCACGCCTGACTGGGGGGCACCTCATCCCACTCTAGTGATTCATCATTTCCTGCATCTACGGCTTCATCATCGAAGTCATTCATGAGGTCATGAGGCTTCACGGACGACCAGAGCTGCTTAGACTTGTTGGCCCTCCTCATTCTTCGCCGGGCGCTCGTGCTAGCCTTCCTAGAGGCGCTTCTCCTCTCCACTCGCCTTATTCTTTTGTTGACCTCGAGCATCTGCTGACCCATCTCATCCAAGAATTCCAAGAGTTCGGGGTCGGTCTGAGGCGGGTTCTCGTTGGTATTTCTCGGGGTCTCGTCATCCTCAGCTCTATCACTTTCTGAATGATTTCCGGTTCTCCTAGAGTTAGACATCCTTCTCCCTCAGATGTCAAGTCCCCTCCTTCTAGCGCCAATTGTTATAGGGAGAAACTGGGATAACAGTAATTTGGAGGTTTGCTGGAATCACGGAGCAAAATATGATGATTTTGCTATGAACTTGATGAAGAACGCGAAGAACACGGGAGGAAAGTGATGGATTTTGGTAGCTGATCTTGTTATTGATTCGTTAGAAGGCCAGAGAAAATATGTGTTCTCTTGCTGCCAACTGTTGTCTCAACTGAAACAAGAGGCCTACGTACCCTTTATATAGGGATTCAAGCCACACGTAGTTCTTGGAGGACAAGTTACCTATATGGGCTAGGTATTGGTCCGGTCCATCAGGCCCAAATCCTTAGACGTGCTGGGCTTTGGCCCAAGTCTGTGTGGATGTGGAGGGCAAACTTCCCAGATGTCTGTAACTGCCATGGCCCAAGCCCGTTAGGCTCCGGGGGCTGTCATGGAGTTGTAGAGCAAGGGGTTCCCGTAGGGAGTTATGCGCGATATGGCCTCGCGGGAGCGGTTGTGCGTGATGTGGCCTCACGGGAGCAGTATGTAGAGGTGATCATGTGCGAATCCCTTGATGAGATGAGAGCCCGTGGGGCTAGCTGTCTTCAAATCAATAAGTATGTTGAGATATTACCCCGGGGGGCCTTCTGTAGTCTTCAGATTAGCAAATAATACCAAGTGAGGTGAGCCCATGAGGCTAGGAGCCTTTCAGCCAGTTATGAGAAATCCGTGCTAAGTACTCCGGGCTAGCGAAGCGATCCGGAGGCAGTGAGCCGGGCCAAGCGAGCCGGGCTGAGAGCCTCTCTGGCAAATCTATGCGACCTGAGAGGTGATGATGAGAAGTGAACCGGGCTGGGGCCCGGTTCTCCTCTCTCTTCCTTCTTGAAGCTGAGCGAGTCTAAGGCTGGCGGGCTAGCGATGCGACCTCACGCTAGGCCAAAGGCCTTAGAATATTTTATCTTCTTTAACACAATGCGAGCTGGATGTGGACTTTGAAGCCATGTGAACCTAGATGCGAGGTGGGTTGGCCAATTTATGTCATTGGGCCTGCCTAGGACCCATGTCCAAATATTGGGCATAACAAGAAGTATAAAAAATAGAGAGAAATGAATATTTTATTGATAACAATGTCCTAGTAGTGTTCTAAAAGTAAGACATGTGATGGATATCCTAGTACTTTAGGATACCACTAGGACATTGTTGGAACACTCATTTATTTAAAATGCTCTATATTTTAACTTAGGATAACAATATAGGACATTGTTGTACTTACTCTTATAGAACACTACTACACATGACTAATTTCATTTTTATCAATAAGCATCATTTCCGGATTATGGGTTCGATTCTCACTCAAGATTTATTAAAACAGGTACCTCTCTATAAGATAAAAATTCAAATATTAAAATTCCCTATCTTTAACTTTAACTCCCAAGTATTTTAAGAGCAAGTAAGAAGTTACCTGATGCAGAAGAAGTGGGAGGGTGTTGAGGAGAAACAGGAGCATTAGAAATAGAACGCTTGGGCTTGTAATCTTTAAGCATGTACTTAATAAACCCACTAAATGTTTTGATCTTTGTCTGTGATATTATTTTAAGCATGTGCATAGAGTTGTCTTCGCCAATGGAAGCCAAGATTTTACGAGCACTAGGGTCAGGGGGTGGCTGACACTGATCGAAACATATCTTCCCGATCATTCTTTCTACGCTCAGTGGCAGTGCAACTTCTTCATCCCCCATTTTTTTTAAAAACTGGGTTTCTTGAGAGATAATTACTACTCAAATTTGAATCTTGCTAGGATATGTATGCATGTGCGTGTATATATTGAGATAGGTAGAAAAAAGTGGTGCAAGTACTTGTTAGTAGTGTAATAGCTTAGTATTGTCAAAGTCCTAAGTGTGATCATATGAGAGAGAGAAAGAGAAAGCAGTTCGCGCTGCTTGCAAAGATTACTACTATTGTTTGAAATTTTGACGTAATATTGTTTAAAATTTATTTTTGTCAATTAAAATTTAAATATTTTTTTATTTATAAATTTTTTTAAAAACATTAATTTTTTATATATGATCAAAGCATCTAAAATTATGTGTTCAGCGACCTGTAGAGAGTATTTACTGCAGTCAACTGTACAAGTTACAATACACTGATACAGATCAATAATTCATTGATTTCAAATAAAGTGTTCTTTTGGTATTTTTTTTAAAAAATTATTCGTGAAAACAATTCTTTATTGTTAGTACTTTACTTTCTATAAAGATATGTAACAAACGTACAATAATGTGAATCACGTACCCATGTGTACTCTTTTTATTTTTAAAGATATTCTAATCTTAATGGTCAAGTAATACTCTATTATTATTGATACTAAAAATATATCTAAATGCATACTATATTAGAGTTTCAATATAAATTTTTCAATAAATATATATATAACACGCACATCAATATAAATTTTTTTAAAAACATTAATTTTTTATATATGATCAAAGCATCTAAAATTATGTGTTCAGCGACCTGTAGAGAGTATTTACTGCAGTCAACTGTACAAGTTACAATACACTGATACAGATCAATAATTCATTGATTTCAAATAAAGTGTTCTTTTGGTATTTTTTTTAAAAAATTATTCGTGAAAACAATTCTTTATTGTTAGTACTTTACTTTCTATAAAGATATGTAACAAACGTACAATAATGTGAATCACGTACCCATGTGTACTCTTTTTATTTTTAAAGATATTCTAATCTTAATGGTCAAGTAATACTCTATTATTATTGATACTAAAAATATATCTAAATGCATACTATATTAGAGTTTCAATATAAATTTTTCAATAAATATATATATAACACGCACATCAATTGAATCAATAAAGGTACATCTCGAATAAGATCCTCCCTCCGTTTCATTTTGTGTAATTTTTTAACATTTTAACATATTTTAATATATATTGTCAAGAAAACATTTGTAAATAATATTTTATTAATTTTTTGTTTTATAGAAAAATATAAGATTTAAAATTTTATACAAAATTAAAAAATTAATAAAATATCATTTACAGGTACTAATGTAGGATAGTTCCGATATGTATCAAGGCCGTGGTAACAACAAGAAAGGCTTTCGCGAAATTGCATGAGTATGCGGATGAGGACCACATGATCATGATTCATGCCAAAACATGTAAACGTCACAGTTAGGGGTGAGCGCGGTTCGGTTCAGTTTGGTTTGAAACCGAAACCGCATATCTTCGGTTTTAAAAATTAAAAACCGCAACCGCAACTGAACCATCGGTTTCGGTTTTAAAAAGGCCGGTTCGGTTTTTATCGGTTCGGTTTTGGTTAAAAAACCGGATAAATAAAAATAAAAAAAAATACATAATTTAAATTTTTATATTTTTACATTCAAATTTTATACAATCAAATATTTGATCACATTCTGCATAATAACACTACAAAAGAAAGGTAAGAAACTTTAACAATCAAATTTTAAGGTTGAATCAACAAAATGTGAATGTCCTTTATCGTAGTATGCAATCTAAAAAACACATAATCATGTCTAATGATGTTTACTCCAGATTATATGCTTTTTAATTGGAAAATAGATGAATAAAATGTTGCAAAGGGTTGTCATATTCCCACATTCAATATTAATATAGTTGATGTTGTAATATGAAATATAATTAAAAAAACTATGTTCTAGGGAAATTTAATACTTAAATTATATATATATATATATATATATTAATAAATTTATTTATTTTAATGATCGGTTCGGTTCGGTTTTTTTCAGTTCGGTTTTGACCTATAACCGGAACCGAAACCGAAAGTCTCGATTTTTAAAAATCAAAAGCCGCAACCGACGGTTCTGTTTCGGTTTCGGTTTTTTCGGTTCGGTTTTCACTGGTTTCGGTTTCAATTCGATTTTTTGCTCACCCCCAGTCATAGTAGCAAGAAATTGGATAGTAGATATAGCACATGACCATGCTTAAAGCTACATGATCACGTTTTTTTTTATTTAGCATTTGATTTTAATTAGAATTTAATATTATTATTAGAATTTATTTAGGATTTAATTTTAGAGTTGTTAAATACCTATACAAACAACTACTCCCTCAGTCTCACCCATTTGTTTACATTCGTAGAGAAGGTCCGACACACATTTTAAGGTGCATATAAAGTATAGTTCCATAACTTATTTTTAATTTTTTTTTCAGAATAAAAATTTAAACATTCAATTTTTATTCAAAAACAAAAAATTGTAAAAATAAGTTACAGAACTATACTTTATATGCTCCTTAAAATGCATGACAGACCCTCTCTCCGAAACGTAAAAAAATGGGTAGGACGGAGGGAGTATTATTTATTATCTTTTGTTGGATTAAAAATCCTTACGAGTGTTTTCTTATTTTTCTTGTGGATTCAAGCTTTTTTCGCTGTGGATTCAAGGATTGCCTTGTGCATTAAATGTGTTTTAGGATTTCACGTATAAAAATCCTTTATTTATTCTTAATGATTAATGTTTGTTCATCCTAGACTTCTGTTATGCATCAATTGACATCGAGCACACAATAGCCTGTCTTTTTGTTACCTGATTCGAAATGGGAGAACCAAATTCCTAAAGAAGATTAGAGCAGACTACATTTGTATGGTAATTTGGAGGGCTTCAAGTACAAGATTCCAGAAAAGAGTTTGCCTATAAAAATACCACAATGGAGAGATAAGTAACAGACCTTATCAAGATAAGATAAGAACTCGAGGTCGAGTTCTTTAGAGGTTAGAGGTTAAGGAGACTGATGTAGGAGAGTTTTCGGTGTGTATCAAAGCCACAGTGGGTAGCAAGAAGTAGGGGTGTGCATTCGGTTAATCGAAACAAAATTTTATTTCGGTTAACCGAAACCGATATTCTCAAAAAAGCGTTACCGAATACCGAACCAAAATTAATTCGGTTTTTAAACCGAACCAAATTTATAATTTTGGTTAATATCGAAAACCGAAATTAAAAACCGAAATTTAATAAAATTCTTGAAATCATACATTCAAATTTGAAAATAAAATTTAACATCTAATATTTACCAGGAATATTTATAACATAATTTGTTGTTTAGTATTTAATATTGTCGTGATTATAATTATGAATATAGGTTCTGAAAGACATGATTTGGTTAGTTCTGGTTCATTTCTTCTCTTCGTCTGGTGCATCTGTTTGATGATGACTACGAAAATGACTACTGCATCAATTCTGAGTCGCTAGAAGGAATAGAGACTATAGTCGGAGGAAAACTAATTAGTGAGGTAAAGTAGCTATAGTAAACTAATAAGTAATAATCTATTATTAATTATTATTTTATTTATTTACAATTTTTTTAAAATCGATTATTTATTTCAGTTTTTCAGTTAATCTCGATTAAAAACCGAATAACCAGATTTTTTTAAAAACTTTATCAAAAACCGAACCAAAATTTAAAATATGGTTAATCGAACCGAAATTGTTTCGGTTAAACCCAACCATATGGATACCCCTAGCCAGAAAGGCTTTCGCGAAATTGCATGAGGACCACATGTTTAATTTATGTAATTTTTGAATGTTCAATTTTTTTCACTTGGTGACCTAACTAAAAATTAATATATTATTCTAATGATTTAGATTTTAAATTTTAGGTTTGTGATACGTGATATGATGCCAACATTACAATTGATGTGGCATAACTGTAAAGGATTGGAAGCTGAATAAATATTTTCATTAATCTTAATTTACATGTGTTTATATACACTTCAGTTACAAAATGAAGTCCTACATATTAGGAGATAATGTAATAAAGATAAACTAATCAATATCTAATTGAACAACCAGTTCCTACATAATCGGTTGTGTAACAATTAGGCCCCCGCAAGACAGTTCTCCCATCGGAGACACCGAGCTTGGATCGAAGTTGGTGAAACATAGGAACTGGCAATGGTTTGGTGAGGGCATCTGTTAGCTAGTCCTTTGATGAGATGAGCGACGGAAAAATTACCTCGAGCTACATGGTCACAAACAAAGTGATGGTCAATAGCAATATGTTTCGTTGTGGAGTGGAAGACTGGATTAGCAGAGAGGTAGGTAGCACCAATATTATCACGGTTTCCAGCCCAATCGGCATCAGTCAATGCAGTGAGATTAAATTAATGTCTTTTCAAGATTAAACCATGATGTGAAGTATGTTTAAAGTGTTGAAACATTCTGCCAAAAACACAATAATAAATCAGAAAATAAGCAAACTGTTAAAGAGAAGAGATAAGAAACAGAAGATGTCTCGAGTCTAGTGCGAAACTGTCTCCTTAAAACTATTTCACCTCTCATCGTATGTTTGAGTCGATAGCCTCCCAGGATAAAACGAGAACACGATGATGTCACGAAGAACAGCACCTTCAGTGAGCTTGAACAGAGCAAGAAAACTATCACAGGAAAGATGACGTCTATGTTTAGGGTTTAGGGCAGAAGATTGACTTAAAACCTAAGACCGAATGAGATGAATATATAGACTGGGAAAACTTGGGCGCTACAGAATTTCCTAAATTACCACGCGTTAATTAATAAAGTAAATCGGTTGTCAAAATCAATTCGTAATCAATTTTGAATTAATAATAATTATTATTATTAAAGTAAAATAACGAATTATTATATTGAGCTAAAGCACAGTGGAAATTCGACAGCAGCTTTGAGTTTACTGTCGGCAATAAGTTTCCGGACAACAACTTTGAGTTTACTGTCAAGCAAGTACGACAGCAAGTTTCCGAGTTTAATGTCGAGCAAGCACGACAACAAGTTTCCGAGTTTACTGTCAAGATTTCCAACCGTGACAACAATTTTGTCTTGCCCGCCGAGTTTACTGTCAGGACTTCCTTGCCAACAACTTTGATATGCTCGACAGTAACTTTGTATGCACATGCCGACAACAACTTTGAAATGATTTAAGCAAAAATGGTCCGGATTTATTCGCCCCAAATTTTGTTGCATTCGTGTCCGCAGGTCGCCCACGCGGAAAGCCCGAAAGCTTGCGAAACCACGAATTTGCTCTCGAAATCCCATGATTTGCACCCCCGTACGCGCACGTGGGTGGTGGAGCAATACCATACTAACACATCTTAAACACTACATAAGTGTTCTACTATATAAAATCATGGAAAACTCTTTTCCAATTCAATGTGGGATTCAAGTTCTCATTTCTAGATTTCCACTTTCAAGGTATCAACTTTGGATAATCATATCTCATCCATTCTTTGATCATTTTGAATACTTAAATATGCGTTAGAAAGCTATCTCGAAGAAGAACATACTCCTTCATAACTTGTTGCGCGCACGCAACCAAGAAGCATTCAAACTTATGCTCAAAATGACTTGATAATGTGGGGCCTCTACCCACATTTTCCAACAATCCCCCACATGGATGAGATTGATATTTCAGTAGCACACACCAGACAGACAGACACGAAATTTGGCTTGGTGATAGTTTCTTCGATCAGATATAACATACGATAGGTAGAGAATTCTCCTTGAACCTTCGCTCGAGTAAGCATACCGACCTTACTAGTAGACAGTAGACGCGAGTGTCCTTGAACTATTCGACCGTTTAAGTAAGCGATGATATACTTATCACTACATCTTTTCTAACTCGTTCATCTCTCATGATTATGTCCATTTTGGCCATGGACATCGTCCTGGTTCTGTGGGAGTTTCTAAAGAATTGTGCCTCGCAATTCTCCTTTGAAGCGGCCCCACTTCTCTCCTACATAGGTGATCTTTATCTTAAAGAGTAACCCGTGTTTACTCAACTGAATTCCATGCATTCAACCTTGAATTTCATGTATTCACCAAAATATCATTAAAAGCGTAAGCTTACCCTCGTATCATACGGGTCTCACTGTTTCCACACCATAGGAATAGGCCAGGGGTTACCCCCACAGTGATTTGGTCATGATGATTTAGTTTGCCCATTTGAACCAAGTTTTTGGGACCTCCAGTCAGCAAGGTTGGGTGTCCACCATGACGCCGTTAAGAAATAGGCTTAAAGCCCATCCCCTTAGATGATTTATCAACCAGTTCTCTTGATAACTCTTTGGTTAATGGATCCGCGATATTATCTCTTGACGGTACGAAGTCAGTAGTGATAATTCCTATTGATATTAATTGTCTAATGGAACTGTGTCATCGTCGTATGTGACGAGACTTACCATTATACAACATATTCTGTGCTTTGCCAATAGCTGACTGACTATCACAATGTAGTCCTATTGTAGTCACAGGTTTTGGCCATCTAGGAATATCCTCCATGAATTGGTGTAAATATTCAGCCTCTTGTACGCATTTATCTAATGCCACGAACTCAGCTTCCATCGTGAAATGAGTTATCACTGTTTATTTTGAGGATTTCCATGACACGGCTGCCCTAGCCAGTGTAAACACGTAGCCACTCGTAGACTTCAACGCCTTCTTGCTAGATATCCAATTTGCATCTGTGTACCCTTCAAGTATTGTTGGATATCTTCCATAGTGCAGTCCATAGTCTCGAGTTCCTCTTAAGTACCTTAGTACTCTTATGATCGCTTTCCAGTGATCGACTCCTGGATTACTTGAGAATCTACTCAACTTACTGATTGAGTACGCAATGTCTGGTCTAGTACAACTCATTAGGTATATCAGACTTCCTATTATCCTCGAGTATTCCAATTGAGAAATCCCTACACCTTTATTCTTGGATAGATGTAAAGTCAAATCCACAGGTGTTTAGTCTATCTCAGTATCATCCTTGGTAAACCTCTCAAGGATCTTCTCAACATAGTGTGACTGACTTAGCACGATACCTTCTGATGTTCTAGAGATTTTCACACCTAGAATCACATCTGCTTGTCCCATATCTTTCATGTCAAATCTTGATCTTAACATGTCCTTTGTAGACTTTATCATTTTTTCACTACTACCAGCAATAAGTAGGTCATCTACATACAATGTTATCATGACATATTCGTTCTCGTTATCTTTGTAATAGACACAACTATCACATTCATTCACCTTGAAGTCATTTTCCATCATAAAATGATGAAACTTTTCATTCCACTTCATGTGAGCTTATTTCAAGCCATATAATGACTTAACTAATCTACATACCTTTCTTTCCTGTCCAGGAACCACAAACCCTTCGGGTTGTTCCATGTAGATTTCCTCGTCTAAGTTTCCATTTAGAAAAGCTATTTTCACATCCATTTGATGTACATCCAAGTTTCGTAGTGCAGCAATAACAAACACTATTCTTATGGATGTTATTCGTGATACAGGGGAGTATGTATCAAAGTAATCGAGGCCATGTTGTTGCTTGTATCCTTTAATTACAAGTCTGGCCTTATACTTGTCAATACTGCCATCAGTTTTCAATTTCTTTTTGAAAACCCACTTGCATCCTAGTGGTTTACATCCAGATAGCAGGTCCACTAGCAGGTCCACTAGATTAATACTCTATTTATTTCAAACAAGGAGAAGTTCGTTTATGTCTAATAATTTAGACTTATACGAATGGAATCTCAACTCGGAAATAAAATGAGTTAACTTGCAACTTATCAACAAGGAGTCCTTTTGTTTATGTCGTACCTCGACTTATACAAATTGGTCTCTACTTGGAATAGAAGCTAGTTTAATTACCAAATTCAACAAGGAGTCCTTTTGCTTATACCTCTTTATGAGATTTATACAAATCGGTCTCTACTCGGAACTTAAGTAACTTAGAGTCGTTATTAATCCCGGAAGCCTACACCGAGGATATAAACAACTTTGTTGTGAAGAGCAAGAGATCAATTTAAAGCTCTTCCAACGGTTATCACAATTTATATAGAATACAACGAACAAACAATTTAAGCACGTAACTATATAAATCGTAGACAAGGCTAACTATATAATAGATCTAACAAACAAACCAAGCAAGCACAAATCTATTTATAATCTGCCTAATATGTGTACTAACACATAAAAATGGAATCAACTTGTAACCCTTGAGATCTAGAGAGAAATCAAGAGAAAAAGCCAATTTTGAAGCCAAAACACACAAAAAGTAGTCGCTGGAAAAAGTCGCCGGAAAAAGTCGCCCGAAAATTGCCGGAAAGTGAACTTTTGGTATAACTTTGGGGGCAACTAAACAAGTCTAAGGGCAGTAGATATATGGTATTTGGGTAGCCTAAAGGGACTTGTATGGTTGGTGTGTGATTAGTGCAAGTATATGGGTTTTTAAGCTAAAAAGGGGTAAGATCTATGAAAGAGCTAAGCTTAAAACTCAAGAACTCTTGAAGGTGAAAAGCTACTGATCTTGAGAGATTCTTGGGAGAGAAATTTGCAGCATATACTTGGCACTAAAAGGCTTGAGAAATGGTGTGGGAGGAGGGCTTTATTTATAGGCCAAAAATGAGCATTTTTGATTTATTTAATTAGGGGACAAGGCTTGACATGTGATAAGGTAAGGTACATAATTTCAAAAGTGCTGTACCCCAGCTGTATTTACCCACATGGTTTCCTAGAAAAACGTGCTAGCCTCATTCAGTAAATTATTTAAGCGAATAAACACGATATCGAATGATACGTTGGAAATATGACGTTTTTCAAAATATGCTCCAAAAATTATGAAAATTTGGGAACCATCTGGGAATGATCCCAATAGGTCATGGTCAAAATCCTAATCAATTTGGAGTTGACCTTCATTGACTTTTAATTGACCGAACAAACAATCCCGAAATCGGGAATACAGGCCAAAAATAAAAGTCACCCAAAAATTATGAAAAAAATCCTAAAATTCTTTTTCAACATTCTAATGACATTCTCAAAGTTTCAAGTCATTTGGACATGTATAGATACTACTTTGAGAAAAAGATTGTTTCGATGTCCCTATAGCCCGAAACAATACTCGATAGCCATTTGTCGGAACTTGTCAACGTTTGGACTAAAGTTTTGACTCAAAACATATTCAAATATAATATTCCTAAAATAATAATGACTATGAAGTTCAAGGAATATTTAATTTGAATTAAAATATAAAAAATCCAAAGAAATAGGACAATTCAGAGCTTCAGGGATAAAATCTGTATTTTATATCTAGGCAGAACTTTGTTGAAGATAAATTGAACAAATATATTTAGAAAATATATTCCCTTGAAAACCTTTAAAACAAACACTCTTTTGAATGGATAACACATTTTCTGACTCGTAAAAGCAGTGTTAAAATACTGTATTTGTTCATCTTCAGTATATGCCTCAAAATATAACATATATAACTTAGATTTGATTTTATCATTATTTTGATAAATCTTATCTAAATATATGTAGAGAGAAAATCATTTGGTTTTGTTTATAAAAGCAGTTTGACCCAATTTGACTTTCTTCTCGTTGACTGTCACATCGAATAACTTAAGGGAGGATTACTATATTAATTAGTAACTTCCTTATGCTAATTTAATGTACACTTATCATTAAGACAAAATAATCAAAACCTAATCCATACGACTGTAACTCACAATCTTCCCCTTTTTGATATTTTGTCGAAAAATTCTGGTGTAAAATTAAATATGTGTGTGACAGTCCTAAACTTCCCTTACGTGTATGAAACTATCTAATTTATGCATTTTTAGATTATTAAAATCTAATTAACACTTCCCCTACAGTGTTGAAAATCTTTCTTGATTTAAAATGCATAACAGATAGATAAACAAAGTATTATGCAGCAGTTAGGATGCACACAGAAAAGTTGAGTATATATACCCCTTGATAAGTGAGCACTTATCATTTTTCCAGTTTCAGCTTGTATACTCCAATTTCCCAAAAAAAAATTGTTGTATGCCTTCCATTTGATAAGAATTTTTAATTCTGTATCAATTTTCACTTCCTTATAAGCTGCAGAATATTTGTATGTTAGAATATTATTCTTGAATAATAACATTTTAGTTTAAACACTCTCTTCTCTTTAAAAATAAAAATTTCCCTTATTTTAGTAAAAGAATTTGATAAATAAACATTTTAGTGGTAAAATAAAATTTTATTTTTACCAAATTCAAATTCATTTTACCCTCTCTTCCCCTTGATTACTAAAATTCATTTTACACTCTCTTCCCCTTGATTTGACAATGAATATCAAAATTATGTTTAAGTATGAACAACAATTTTTGTGAAATATTTTCACTTGAATGACAATTCCATGCTTTTGGAATTATAAAGAGATAGAATGAAGAGCCTTCCCTTTTTAATTTATTCATTACCGAATAAATTACTTCGATTGGTCCTTGATTAAATTCGAAAAAAATTCGAACATAACATTTGATTGCCTTGACCTGTAAAAAAATTGACATGTATGGTGTCCAAACTTTGAATTATAGCAATTTATGTAAAGGAACCTGTATACAATTTATCTGTTTAGCATAAAAGAATTTTATCTATGCCCTGTAGAAACCATCTATAGCACAATAAATTGTATCAACCAAAGCACAAGGGGGAGGGGGAATTAATTAACAATACTAATGTAGCATTCCTGTAGCAATTTTAAAAATATACAACACTAATGTATATACTAGAAGTGCTAAAGCCAAGTCATTGTTAAGATTCTTGAATCAAGAAAACATTTTAGTTGCTTTAAGATCCTGCAGAAGAATAAATATCCAACATGTTAGTGTAGGTGCCCTAGAGGCAATACAATTTTTTCTTTTAATAAACATTTATGTCATTTGATTATTCAATAAACGTATTTATTATGACTTTAATTACTGCGATATATTTGTTAGCATAATAAATGTCCTTAGAATCATGATACTCGTTATATAGTTTAAGTACATGACTTGAACTTGAGATTATATAATATATCATATTCTTAAAGGTTCCCTAGTCGAGTATTATTATGATAGGACAATAATAATACATAAATAGACTAGTATGTTGTTTGACAGATAACCACATCTCATTGGTTATAAGTATGGGGATACTAAAGTCAATACATAGGTACATGTAGGGGTACATGGTACTGGACAGACCCACAGTGAGATTCTTCATGTTTAATTAAGTCATAAGAAAGACTCACAGTGATAATGGTGTAATGATCCTCTGACTTGAGATCATTATATTTCTATACGAGGATTGATATACTTTGACTACATTAAAAGTTACCTTTGACCGGGTGATGATAAAAGTGGACATCGGGTATATCATGAGTCGTATGAGAAATATGAATGATAGATAAAGGATTTAACCCTCCTATAATTAGGAGAGATATTATTGGCCTCTTGATTGAGTGAGACTATAAAATGCATGGCCGTGCTCAAATAATGATTTGTTTTTCATAGTCTACTCATGGATCAAGTAAACCCAGATTAAATGTTGAAGAGGATGACTAAATACATGCCTCGAGTTTAATCTATAATATATATGGTTAAAGGGATTATATTACACGGAAACATTAATCACGAAAGGTTTTATCGAATCACGATTTAATTATTGTTTAATTAGGTAGCAATGATGTATTACTAGATACCGCTCATTGTTTATAATTTTATTGGAGAATAAAATTATTGCTAATTAAATAATAGCCTATAGGGTCACACACATAGAGCACCTAGATGAATAGTTAATTTAAATTATAGATTTAAATTAATTGATGATTAATTCGAATTTATTATATTAATTAAGTGAGACTTAATTAATTGAAATAAATTCGAATTTGAAGAATTATATTTCTGCCAATAATAATTAAGTGTGACTTAATTATTAATTAAATAATAGAAGCATGTTTTATTATTTAATCCTATGCCTACATGGGTTAGGTTTTTGCTAAAAAGGCCCATTAACCAATCATTATAAATAGATAATGATAGGTTAAATGGCTTGAACGTTTTTTGTATAAACCCTAGCAGAAGAGGCAGCATAGGAAGAGGCAGAGAGAATTCGAAACCTATCAAAGGAGGCTAGTACTTCCGTTCCGTGTTCAAGATCGTGAGACGTTCTTGAAGGTGCTCGTGTGGATACCATAGAGGTGCTTTCGAGAGGAAGACACAAATCGTGATAGCAAGGATCTCCGTTGAGTTCGTGGCATTCAAAATCTTAATAGGTATGATTCGATTATCACCATAATCCGTCAATTCTTATACATGATCCTGCGTTTGGGTTCCGAAAATTTTCGTTATATTTACGTTTATCCGCTGCGTTTTATACCTCGGAACCCAACAATGGCATCAGAGCTACGTGTATAAGGGACTGATTTGGTTACGTGTTAACTGTATTTGATGCAAATATGCCTATTTTGGTGACTGCCATGCCACTGCCATGCTACTGCTTTGTTACTGCCATGCTTCTGCCATGCTATGTTCTTCATGTATATTCGAATTGTAATATGTGGTGATGATACTAGCATGTTAATGATTTGTCATGACTGATTTATATGCCATATTGCGATTTGTATATTATGCATGAGGGTCAGTTTGTATAGTGATATAAACTGGTGGACAGATTATGTTGGACATGATCTGTTAACTGGGATATGATAAGTATGTATATGATACATGCTTCTGAAACTGTATAAGATGCAGTGGGAAAAAAGGGCCAACAGATATGATCTGTAGTTCAGAAATTGATGATTTCTGAATAGGACTGGTCTTCGAAAATAAAAAAAAATTTCTGATTTCGAGCTGACCTGGCAGCTCGACCCCAGCCGGGGGCTGCCGCCCCCAGACCCCGCCTGGGGCTGCCGCCCCAGACCCCGCCCAGGGGCTGCCGCCCCCGGACCCCCGCCCAGGGGCTGTCGCCCCCGGACCCCCGCAATATTTTATTTTGTGTACTTGAGCATGGTGCTGGTTATGGCCCTTAGACCCCTAGATTAATGGTTTTTGGTTTTGGTTTTATAAATACGACTTGCATGTCGTTTTCTTCATTCTTGTAATTGTTTAACCTCGAATGTAACTCGAGTTTTCTTATGTAAGTACATTAGCTTAGGTTGTATTCAATTATTCCATGTAATGTACTTGAAGACTGAAAGATGATCCAAGAAGAGGAGCAGGCACTGGTGGATACAAGAAGAATGAAGACATGTAATTGTATTTATATTTTACCACCATAGATTGACTTTGATCCTTTCATTAGCTCGAAAGGATCACATAGGAAAGGGGCCATAACCAAGCACGTTTACATACTGCACTTTACATATTGATGTATGAATGATGCATGCTTTAATTAGATTAATCATGTATGTATGTATGTATGTATGTATTAGATACGACACCCATGCCATGCTTGTTTAAACAAGATAAAATCTGTAACGACTCAAGATAAAATCTGTAACGATTCAAGATTTTAAAATCAACAAACGATCATGAGATTCTTGTGTTTATGAAATATGGATTTTTAAAACACGGAATTGAATATGGATTTTGATATCTATAATTGGGATTTTCTGACAAAAACGGATATGCGTATTCGTAAGGCTGATGGGTTTTAAGTGTGACCACTGGTATCCTCCATCTACCTGGGAAATGAACAATTTAAGATGTCAATTTGAAATATTTAGTTCAAGGAAAAATTGAGGATCTCTTCATGATGTGATCATGATCGTCGTAAAATTTTCTAAACCCCTTAACAAAATATTAAGTTTTAATCAGATGCTTTCCAATGAATGAACACTCATCGAATCCTAGATCGATTAGGGGAAAGACTGTCAGTGGCAGGGGACTCCTGTCTATCGTGGTGAGATGCGACGAATATAAACGGTTATATTCGGCCGTTGTATCATTGGGTCAAACTTAACTGAGTCGTCATAATAAGGTGAAAGTAAACGGTTATATTCAACCATTATGAACTTAGAAGCATAGAGTTTGGTTAAAAAATCTATTAGATAGATAAGATCAATCGTTGCTCACCAAACTATCCAAGAATTATATATGATATAATTGACAAATGTTGTCTACCTAAATAATCATTCTTAAGGACTTCCAGTGGTTGACTTGAGACATGACGAAATATGGATCTTGGCTCACTAGAAAGGATTATGGGATATACTTTCCAAATTAATAGTAAGGGCTATTGATTTGATAAAAATAGTGGGAGATATATTATGAATGTATCATAATCATTTGAACATAATAAATAACTCAGACAATCTAATGTTTAATTTTGTGCTTTTATCATTGTAGATACCAAGTAATGACAAACAACACAAACACACTATCCGTACGATCTGTCCTTGAGAAGGATAAGCTGACAGGAGGAAACAACTTCCTAGACTGGCAGAGGAATTTGAGGATTGTCCTCAGGCAGGAGCGCAAGCTTCATGTCATTGATATTCCTCCGGCAGGTCCCCTTCCTGAGGGCGCTACTGTTGAGGAACGAGCGGCCCACACAAAGGATGAGAATGATGCAACTGATGTTGCGTGTCTTATGTTAGTAACTATGAGTGCTGAGCTTCAAAGACAGCATGTGCATATGGATGCATATACTATCAATGAGCACTTGCAAAGCATGTTTGCAAGCCAAACTCGTCAAGAAAGGTTCAACACGAGCAAGTCACTCTTTAACTGCAAACAAGGGGCAAATGAACCAGTTGGCCCACATGTTCTGAAGATGATTGGTTACATTGAGTATCTTGATACTTTGGGTTTCCCGATTGGTCCGGAAACTGGTATTGACCTAATCTTGAATTCTTTGAACAACAAATTCACTCAGTTTGTTATGAACTACAATATGAATGAGTTTGACAAAACACCTACTGAATTGTTGGCTATGTTGAGAACATATGAGACCAATATGAAGACGGCTGAACCTGCTCCCATACTGATGGTGGGCAATAAAGGTAAGGCCAAAGGGAAAGGCAAGTGGAAGGGTAAGAAGAAGACAGGTTCTGATTCTACACCCAAGCCAAAGTCAGGTCCTAAACAGGCTTTAAAGCCTAAAGGTGGGGTCGCTAAGGGTGAATGTCACTACTGTAAGAAAACTGGTCACTGGAAGAGAAACTGTTCAGTTTATTTGGAGGATCTGAAGAAGAAGAGGGCTGAGCAAGCTTCTAATTCAGGTATATATGTTATAGAAGTCAATCTGTCTATTTCTACATCTTGGGTATTGGATACCGGATGTGCTTCTCACATTTGTATAAATGTGCAGGAAATGCAGAGAAGTAGGACATTGGCTAAAGGAGAAATGGACCTACGAGTTGGCAACGGAGCAAGAGTTGCTGCTTTAGCTGTAGGAACCTATTATTTATCTTTGCCCTCTGGGCTAGTTTTAGAACTAGAGAATTGTTATTACGTGCCTGCAATTCGCAGAAACATTATTTCTGTTTCTTGTTTGGACAAGAAAGGTTTTTCGTTTACAATAAAGGACAACAGTTGCTCTTTTGCTTTGAATGATTTAACCTATGGTGTTGCGCGTTTGTTTAATGGTTTATATGTTCTTGACTTAGATAATCCTGTCTGTAATATAGAAAACAAACGACTTAAAGTTAATGACTCAAATCAAACATACCTCTGGCATTGTCGTCTAGGCCATATAAATGAGAAACACATATCCAAATTACATAAGGATGGATATTTGGATAAGTTTGATTTTGAATCATATCAAGAATGCGAATCTTGTTTGCTTGGTAAAATGACTAAAGCCCCTTTCACTGGTAAGGGTCAAAGGGCCACTGAACGTTTGGAGCTAATACATAGTGATGTATGTGGCCCAATGCGTGTGATGGCTAGAGGAGGCTACTACTACTTCATAACATTTACTGATGATTTCAGTAGATATGGATATGTATATCTTATGAAGAATAAATCCGATTCTTTTGAAAAGTTCAAAGAATACAAGGCTGAAGTAGAGAAGCAAATTGGCGGAGGTGCAAGTATTAAAATCTTACGATCTGATCGTGGAGGAGAATACTTGAGCACTGAATTTAAAGATTATTTAAAGGAGTGTGGTATTGTATCACAACTCACTCCGCCAGGTACACCTCAATGGAATGGAGTTTCAGAGAGGAGAAATCGCACCTTGTTGGACATGGTGCGATCGATGATGAGTCATGCAGATCTTCCAATTAGTTTCTGGGGTTATGCTCTAGAAACAGCGGCTTTCACACTTAACCGTGTTCCTACTAAGAAGGTTCAAAAGACTCTATATGAGATATGGGAGAAGAAACGGTCAGGCATGAGCTTTATGAAAGTTTGGGGATGCAAGGCGTTTGTGAAGCGTCAAGTATCTGACAAGCTTGGACCTAAATCTGAAGAGTGCAATTTTGTGGGATACCCTAAAGAAACAAAGGCGTATTATTTCTATAGTCCTTCTGAGCAAAAAGTGTTTATTGCTCGAGATGCTGTCTTCATGGAAAGGGATTTTGTTTCCAAAAGAAACAGTGGGAGAACTATAGACCTCGATGAAGATCGAGAACCACAAAATAGCATTGAACCTGAAGTGGAACAAGAGCAGGATAATAATAACGCTCAACAAACACAGGTTGTTCGTAGAACTGGTAGAATTCGCCATGAGCCAGAGAGATATGGATTTCTTTTGACTCAATGTGGTGATTTGATGCTCATAGATGAAGATGAGCCTCTCACATACCAAGATGCTATGAGCAGTCCAGAATCTAAGAGATGGCTAGAAGCCATGAAATCCGAGATGGAATCCATATATGAAAACCAAGTATGGACTTTGGTTGATCCACCTGAAGGGGTAAAACCCACAGGGTGCAAATGGGTTTTCAAGAAGAAAACTGACATGGATGGAAATGTTCAGACCTATAAAGCAAGGCTAGTTGCAAAAGGTTTCAAGCAAATTCATGGTATTGACTATGATGAAACCTTCTCACCAGTGGCTATGGTCAAATCCATAAGGATTTTGCTTGCTATTGCAGCATTCCATGATTATGAAATCTGGCAAATGGATGTCAAAACAGCCTTCCTTAATGGAAGCCTTGAAGAAGATGTGGATGTGTACATGACACAACCTGAAGGTTTTGTCAGTCCAGGGAATGTTAGCAAGATATGTAAATTACGTCGATCCATTTATGGATTAAAGCAAGCCTCTAGGAGATGGAACATCCGTTTTGATGAAACTATCAAAGAGTATGGATTTGTTCAAAACGAGGATGAACCTTGTGTTTACAAGAAGGTTAGTGGGAGCCATGTGGCATTCATAGTACTATATGTTGATGACATACTACTAATGGGGAATGACATACCTTCTCTCAAGGCTGTTAAGATTTGGTTAGGGAGTAATTTCTCTATGAAAGACTTAGGAGATGCATCCTACATTCTAGGAATGAGGATCTATAGGGATAGATCTAGAAGGATGATCGGTCTAAGTCAGAGTACATACATCGATAAGGTTTTGCACCGTTTTGGTATGCAAAATGCAAAAAGGGGATATGTCCCCGTATCTCAAGGGATAACGATCTCTAAAGATCAGTGTCCGAAATCATTGGATGACAAGGACCGCATGAGTAAGGTTCCATATGCCTCGGCAATTGGATCCATCATGTATGCGATGGTATGTACTCGCCCAGATGTTTCGTATGCTTTAAGCATGACGAGCAGATACCAATCTAATCCAGGTGAAGGTCACTGGACGGCTGTCAAGAATATTCTAAAGTACTTGAAAAGGACTAAAGATTCATTCTTGGTGTATGGAGGAGAGGAGAAACTAGTAGTAAAAGGTTACACCGATGCAAGTTTCCAAACAGACAGGGATGATACTGTATCACAGTCTGGTTTTGTGTTTTGTCTAAACGGAGGTGCTGTAAGTTGGAAGAGTTCAAAACAAGAAACAGTAGCTGATTCTACAATGGAGGCTGAGTACATTGCAGCTTGTGAAGCGGCTAAGGAAGCAGTTTGGATTCGAAAATTCATTACTGAATTGGGAGTGGTTCCATCAATCGCAGATCCCATTGATCTATACTGTGATAATAATGGAGCCATTGCACAAGCTAAAGAACCTAGAGCTCACTCCCGAACCAAACATATACTCAGGAGATATCACCTCATTCGAGAGATTAATGAGAGGGGTGACATACACATATGTAAAGTGCACACAAATGATAACATTGCAGACCCACTGACCAAAGGCTTGTCGCAGTAGAAGCACGACGGTCACACTAGTTCCATGGGTATTAGATACATGGGTGATTGGCTCTAGTGCAAGTGGGAGATTGTTAGTGTAGGTGCCCTAGAGGCAATACAATTTTTCCTTTTAATAAACATTTATGTCATTTGATTATTCAATAAACGTATTTATTATGACTTTAATTACTGCGATATATTTGTTAGCATAATAAATGTCCTTAGAATCATGATACTCGTTATATAGTTTAAGTACATGACTTGAAATTGAGATTATATAATATATCATATTCTTAAAGGTTCCCTAGTCGAGTATTATTATGATAGGACAATAATAATACATAAATAGACTAGTATGTTGTTTGACAGATAACCACATCTCATTGGTTATAAGTATGGGGATACTAAAGTCAATACATAGGTACATGTAGGGGTACATGGTACTGGACAGACCCACAGTGAGATTCTTCATGTTTAATTAAGTCATAAGAAAGACTCACAGTGATAATGGTGTAATGATCCTCTGACTTGAGATCATTATATTTCTATACGAGGATTGATATACTTTGACTACATTAAAAGTTACCTTTGACCGGGTGATGATAAAAGTGGACATCGGGTATATCATGAGTCGTATGAGAAATATGAATGATAGATAAAGGATTTAACCCTCCTATAATTAGGAGAGATATTATTGGCCTCTTGATTGAGTGAGACTATAAAATGCATGGCCGTGCTCAAATAATGATTTGTTTTTCATAGTCTACTCATGGATCAAGTAAACCCGGATTAAATGTTGAAGAGGATGACTAAATACATGCCTCGAGTTTAATCTATAATATATATGGTTAAAGGGATTATATTACACGGAAACATTAATCACGAAAGGTTTTATCGAATCACGATTTAATTATTGTTTAATTAGGTAGCAATGATGTATTACTAGATACCGCTCATTGTTTATAATTTTATTGGAGAATAAAATTATTGCTAATTAAATAATAGCCTATAGGGTCACACACATAGAGCACCTAGAGGAATAGTTAATTTAAATTATAGATTTAAATTAATTGATGATTAATTCGAATTTATTATATTAATTAAGTGAGACTTAATTAATTGAAATAAATTCGAATTTGAAGAATTATATTTCTGCCAATAATAATTAAGTGTGACTTAATTATTAATTAAATAATAGAAGCATGTTTTATTATTTAATCCTATGCCTACATGGGTTAGGTTTTTGCTAAAAAGGCCCATTAACCAATCATTATAAATAGATAATGATAGGTTAAATGGCTTGAACGTTTTTGTATAAACCCTAGCAGAAGAGGCAGCATAGGAAGAGGCAGAGAGAATTCGAAACCTATCAAAGGAGGCTAGTACTTCCGTTCCGTGTTCAAGATCGTGAGACGTTCTTGAAGGTGCTCGTGTGGATACCATAGAGGTGCTTTCGAGAGGAAGACACAAATCGTGATAGCAAGGATCTCCGTTGAGTTCGTGGCATTCAAAATCTTAATAGGTATGATTCGATTATCACCATAATCCGTCAATTCTTATACATGATCCTGCGTTTGGGTTCCGAAAATTTTCGTTATATTTACGTTTATCCGCTGCGTTTTATGCCTCGGAACCCAACACAACAAACATATACTAGCAATCAAACTTAGTGAGAATCTGTAGCAGTTAGAACCAATCTCTGTCTTGTGTACCTGCAAGCTGAGTTTGTCAGTAAGAGAAGAAGGAAAATATGCATATAAAATGAAATGACAGAGTATGACAGAGTTATCATAAAAGATAAGTCATTCATTTCAACTTCTGCAAGGCAAGATGAAGCAATACATAACATGAAGTATTTCTAACATGACCTTGAACCAACTGAACTATAGGTCATCCTACATACTTCTTAGCAGACACAAAAGAAATGCACACTTAATACTACTGATACAGATAACTTAAGCAAAAGTAGGCATAGCAGATATACTAAACAACCATTCAAGACAACACAAAAATAGATAATGCTGATAGACACCTCCACACCACAGTTTCCACCTTCCATATTAGGAATCAGATTTCAAATCATGCAACAATGTCATCAAAACCTGAAATATCAGGTAGAGATTCACTTGCACCACCTACTTCTATGTCCCTGGGACCATCCACAGCTACTGGCCCTGTACTTCCTACCACCATCTCAGGAATATCACCATTTACAGTCTCAGCTAGGGGCAGAAGGGGAAGATCCATCAATCCAAGTTGGATATTGATCAGTTGGGTCAACCCATCATCTATTCTACCAGCTCTAGTGACTGAGTTAGATAATATTTCCATCAAAACACCTATTTTAGTCTCAGTTATCTCAAGTTTATCAGCTAGAGCCTTAATTTGCTCTTGTAGAGACTTAAAGACTGCCTCAAGTGCACTGTGACTCCTCTCAAGGTTGAGAATTTTATTTTCTAAGTCAGGCACAGATACAGTTGCAACATTAGCAATAGTAGTGACAGCAGGTGAAGTAACAACAACATTTGGAGGAGGGTTTGAGGCTGAGGGGTTTGGAAGACTATTATATCCAGGTAAAGGGATCATGGTTCTTACAGTTTTGTCAGTATTGGTACTGGCAACTTGGAAATATGGAAGTTGATTAAGGTTTAACTTGAAGTAGTCAAACACTTTAGTAAGGAGAAGTCCATAAAACATGTAACCCTTTTTGAAACCATTTATCATTTGGAGAAGAATGGTGTAAGAGAGATTGAAGGTAACTTTTTGGCTAGATAGTTTGTACATGAGTTTAATTTCTGCAAAAGACATCAATGTGCCAGGTGTAGTGTTTGGAAAAATGTTTGCCCTCATGATCAAAGCTAAGTTCTGGAAATCAGGTGTAAAATGCTCATAAGATATCCCCTTATCTTCAACAAAAAGATTTTGGGGCACTTCAACTGCACAGAAAACAGATAGATAGAGTTTAAGTTACATGGCATTGAAGGTGAATTCTTTGAGTATGTCAATGTTGGCTAAGTTTAAGAGTTTGAGACTGAGTTTGAGAGCTTTGCAAAGCTCAATGTGATCAAGAAGAATTGCTTTCCCATTTACAACTGAGGTAACAAAGACTACATCCCCAACCCCATACCTAACCTCCATGTTGTTATAGAACTCAGTCACCATATTTGGAAGCACTTTTCTATTTGGATAAAACAAAATAGGCTCCCAATTTGATTTGGCAAAGAGGTGATAGAGTTCAGTTCTCTTATCAAGGTGAATCAGGCATCTTGGTTGAAGTTTGGATTTGCTAGGCCTAGAAGCTGAGTTGTCATAGGTGGACGTGGGGTGATTTTGCTTTCTTGGTTTCTTCCTATTCCTATTTATGGAAGGAGAAGGATCTGTGGTATTGGAGACTTGACCAAGACACAAGGTGGTGTTGACTAGGTTAGGATCAAACTCCATTAATTACAAACACAGGAAGTGAATGCAAGAAATAAATGCAGATGAGTTTTAAGTGCAAGAAGACAAGTTTGTTTAAGAATGTATGACACAGATGAATAAATGCACAAGTGTGTAATCACAATTGAGATTACTGCACTCATTTATACACAAACACATAGACACACAGCCAATAATAGATACAAACATGCATATATCACCAAAAAGGACAACAAGTACCATGTTCTAGGCATACATAAACTAGAACAGTAGTAGTACAACTTATGCAGCACATAAATCATGCAGGCAGCAGTTAGTCCAGTCTATATCTTGTTTGCACAGTGAAAATACAGACATGTAAATTCTCAGAGAACATGAGACTACACATTTAGATCATAGACTACACAGGAAATACAGTAGGCATGCTATAACTGTTGCAAAACTGAGTTTAGGCAAGTAGCAGTTGACATTAAATCATTTTACAGATACAATGGCAAGGTATACTTACTCTAGCTAGTTGTAAAATAAAATTAATTACTTCAGTTATAGCTGCACAACAATTACCAATCAAGGCAGTGAATAGTGACAGATAAGTGACAGACTGAGAACATGAATCATAGTATATATTTTAAGACTGATTTTCTGCAGAGAATATGACATAAAGCATTTAGATCAACTAAGTGCAGTCAAGTACAGGGGGCAAGTAGCAGAAAAACTGTCAAACATAATACACTGAATAGTAACATAGTACACAGGAAAGGACAATTGTCACCATACTCATTTAATGATCTGCATGCCTCCTTATCAAATAAAATCATTTCTAGTACAGGCAGCTCAGAGAAATATATCAGTTGAATACATATACAAGAGTGTGTGTGTGTGTTAATGCATTTTAACATTGCAAATCACACATAAACAAAATCAAGCCAGCTAATTTGCTTTCAACAGTTAGCATCATCTTCTCATTCAATAATTACACTAACTCAGCTCATGTTAATCACATAATCAAGGCAAGAATTCCATACAAACATCAGACATGAAAATTTCTAATTCATAACAAATAGATAATGCAAGATGAACACACATTGCTAGAATGGCTGTTTAATCTGGGAACAGATCAAGGAGTGCTCACATGACACTCCAGGCAGTCCATAAACAAGGAGCAGTGTGTGCTAATTATGTCCTAGTGTGATGTAGGGAGAGAAATCTTGACATAAGTCAGCATACTAAATTTAGATCATCTGAAACCTTGCAAAGAAACACAATCCATGTACATCATGTGAAAACCACCAGCATTAAGACATTTTATCAAGTAAGACAAGAATAACAATGTTGCATATGGTTTTTCTCAAGTAGATTAGCTAACAGTTTACTATAAGGTTACTAATTAGTACCAGAACTAGAACTGTCAGTTATAACAAGAAAAACATTTAAAATCTCATGGACCCTGTTTCTAGCTCCAAATTTTAGTACTCAAGATAATTTCCAATGATGCAGATACAATACCAACTGTTACTTGTTAAAACAAATACCTCATATAAACAATTATGCAGCTAGCAGATAATGCATATCACATTAATTAGGTCAGGTTCATGCTATTTGGGAGGAATTAAGGACAACAGGCTGCTAATATCAGACCAACACAGAAAATCCCACAGAATCAGGCATGAGTATGATTTCACTTATTCACAGGAAGATCAAGTAACTTGTGCAAGTTTCATATAGTCACACCAAGAATAAGAGTTAAACAATTAACATTCCTTTATACACAAATGTCACAGGTAACACAAGAATGAATCCAAACCTTGACAACTAAAAATATATATGCTACTACTTGTGGTTAGTTGGCCTGGGAACAGATCAAAAGATGCTCATATTACATCTCAGGCAGTCCATAACCAAGTAACTTTAGTGTGCCAAAAATGTGTCCTAGTATGATGCACCAAAGGAAGACTTTTTAATCATTCTCATAAAAGATACAAAGTTTGTTCTAACAAACTCATTTGGCAGAGAAGTTTTAATCAAGTAAACAAATACATTTAATGATTATGCTTTATTTCTATAATACTGCAGACCCTGTAGCACAACACATTTAACAATTCACATACTTCAAATTGCAAGTAGCAGCTATTTCAACTTAAGCATTTGTTACAAGAGACTCAAACATGGATGACATACACTAATCATATATCTACTAAATTAGCAGACACTCATCAAGAGTTGAATTTTAACAGTTTCCAGATAAGCATGAAAGCTACAAATGATATGAAATTTGATGATTTTAGGGTCATACCAGCACTGTGGTGTTTATACACACAGTGAAACCTTATTAAACTTATCAATTATCATCCTCACTTCATTAATATAGACAAGAATTATCCACACTAAGCTGACTTGGAGTGACTCAGTATTGTTTTTCTTTTATTTCTCTTCGAGTTGGCTTCTTCCAATGACTGTACCTGCAGGACTCATACACAAATAGTTAGTGTGTGTTGAGAATCGTTCTATTACATACAAATATGCAATAGACCAGTAAAAATCAAATGAAATAGAGATATGAGTGATGAGCTTGTCCAAGATTCTTGTAGTATGAGTTGTGAATAGCCTTGAATATCACCATATAGTTATCGAACCATCTTGTACTAGGCAACACAAGTATCTGTTAAATAGGGTTTGAGAAATCCCCTAAATTAATGCTTAATTGATGATCCTGGTGTAAACTCTAGTATGGGCTGAGCAGAGATATGCGGTAGCAAGTCGATTGAGTCCTTCATCCATCAAAATCATTGAGTTGGAGATGAAGCGATTAGGGTTTACATCCCTTGAAGAATTTGGACTCATTTGATGACACAGTGGATATCAACCGAAAGCTCAGAGTATGAAAAATATGATTTCATGGATGAATTGGATTCAAAACTCATGACTTGATGCGATATTGACCCCCGAAAAATTAGGGTTTCAAACGTATTAGATTTTGGTAGAGAAGATCCGTACGGCTGTGGATTAAAATGAAGTAAACATTTTTTTTTATATTTATGCAATGTAAGGCCTGGATTTAATCCCCAAATGATCTAACAGCTGAGATTAATCAAGCTTAAAATGAATTAAAATTGTGCTTTATATAATTAAAAATTATATTATTACAATTTCAATTTTGCACAAGTTTTATTACTTTTAATTACAAAATTTTGTAATTAATTTGTATAAAATAATGTGTCTACAATAAAATTATTTTATAATTTTAATTACATTAAGAGGTATAATTAATTGTTATAAAATAATTAATCACCAAGAAGGATATTTTTATTACCACAGAAATTTATTTCTAAATTTCCATTAAATAAAATATTTCTTGGGACATGTTGATTAACACTCATTATTTTCCCGATTTTTGAAATACGAAGTATTCCAAGGCCAATCAATAACTGTATTAACCAATACTATTTTATTGAGCTTAATTTCACAATAAAGCTTGAACAACTTATAACTAAACCAATTATTGACAAATCTGAATTCCATATAGAAATCCGGTCAAATAAGAGCCTTAATTACAAGCGGAGCAAATTTTACTGAAAATTAATTCAACAAAATTAGAGACACTCAGTGTCTTTACTTTGGGCACACTAGCATTCCTAACTCCAGACGGAGTTTATTGAATCTATCGGAGCTCAAAGGTTTTGTAAAGATATCCACAATATTATATTCAGTATCTATATATACCATTTTAATATTACCTTTTGAGACATGATCTCTCAGAAAATGATGTCGAATATCAATGTGTTTCGATAATGAGTGCAACACAGAATTTTTACTCAAATTTATTGCACTTATATTATCACACTGAATTGATATTGCATCAAATTTCACAGTGTAGTCAGCTAGTGTTTGCTTCATCCAAAGGATTTGAGCACAACATTTTGCAGCTGCTATATATTCAGCTTCTGTAGTGGATATAGACACAGAATTCTGTTTCTTAGAAAACCAAGAAACTAGACATCCACCTAGAAACTGACAGGTACCACTTGTGCTTTTTCTGTCAATCAAGTGTCCGGCATAATCCGAATCCGAAAAGCACACTAGGTCAAATGGTTGTCCTTTTGAATACCATAGACCCATATCAGTGGTTCCCTTAAGGTATCTGAATATCCGCTTTACAGCAGTCACGTGAGATTCTTTAGGGTTGACTTGAAAGCGAGCACACTTACATACGCTAAATTGTATGTCAGGCCTACTTGCAGTAATATAAAGAAGACTGCCAATCATCCCTCGATATTTCTTGGTATCCACAGAAATACCACTAGGATCTTCAGTCATCTTTAAAGCAGGTGACATAGGGGTACTGATGGTCTTACAGTTTTCCATCTCAAATTTCTTAAGCATTTCCTTGCAATATTTCGATTGTGAAATATGAATGCCTTCATCGGATTGCTTAATTTGCAATCCTAAAAAGAAATTTAATTCCCCCATCATGCTCATTTCAAATTCTTTACTCATAATATCTGAGAAGTCTTTACATAGAGATTCCTTGGTAGACCCAAAGATAATATCATCTACATAAATTTGAACGAGCAAGATGTCATCATTTTCATACTTCGTAAAGAGAGTGGTATCAACAACTCCTATTTTGAAACCATTTTCAATAAGGAATTTGCTTAACCTCTCATACCAAGCTCTAGGAGCTTGCTATAACCCGTATAAAGCTTTGTACAATTTGTACACGTACTCAGGATGTAAGTAATTTTCAAATCTAGGTGGTTGTCTTACGTATACTTCCTCTTCTAAGACACCATTTAGGAAAGCAGGTTTAACATCCATTTGATAGACCTTGAAACCTCTATGACACGCGAAGGCTAAAAATATTCGAATCGATTCAATTCGAGCCACGGGAGCATAGGTTTCATCAAAATCTATTCCTTCCATTTGAGTATAGCCTTGAGCAACCAATCGGGCTTTATTTCTTACCACTGTTCCACTTTCATCTAACTTGTTACGAAAGACCCACTTTGTTCCAATAATGGAAGTTTCAGGGGGTTGTGGAATTAGTTCCCAAACTTTATTATGAGAGAATTGGTTTAATTCTTCTTGCATGGCAAAAATCCAATCCTCATCCAATAAAGCTTCCTTTGCGGTTTTGGGTTCTATTTGTGATAGAAAGGCCATATGACTCACAATGTTTTGAACTTGAGCACGAGTTTGAACACCTTTAGTTAAATCCCCCAAGACATAGTCTATCGGATGATTTTTAAGCAATGGTATTTCCATAGGCAATTCAAGTTCGTCCTCATCTTTTTCAAGAGGATTCTTTGAGATTGTAGATTCAAGATTCATATTTCCAATTTGTCGAATAACATTTTCAACATCACTTGGAATATGACCATTTGAATCTGGTTCCTCTTCTATCAAATCTTTAAACTTTGAGTTTGGTTTAGATTCATCAAATGCAACATTCATTGATTCTTCCACAATCAAAGTATTAAGATTAAATACTCGATAAGCTTTGCTATTCACAGAGTATCCCAGAAAAATCCCCTCTCCAGATTTTGGGTCAAATTTCGTTAGATAATCTTTAGTGTTCATGATATAGCATTTACTTCCAAAAACCTTGAAGTAATTAAGCTTAGGAGTTTTACCAAAATAGAGCTCATATGGAGTTTTCATTTTGATAGGTCGTAGTAATACTCTATTAAGAACATGGCAAGCAATAGACATAGCTTCGGCCCAAAAATATTTTGGTCGACGATATTCGTTAAGCATAGTGTTTGCCATTTCTTGCAACGTTCTGTTCTTCCTTTCAACTACCCCATTTGATTGAGGTGTATAAGGTACATAAAAGTTGTGAGTAATACAACACGCTTCACAAAACTCAACAAATTTTGAATTCTCAAATTCCTTCCCATGATCAGTCCTTAAATAGATGATCGATTCATTTTGTTGATTTTGTATGCGTTTGCAGAGAGCGGCAAATGATTCAAATGCATCACTCTTTGATTTTAGAAACTCAGTCCATGTAAATCGAGAGTAGTCATCAACTACCACGAGGGTGTATTGACTTCCTCCAAGACTTTGTACTGGGACTGGTCCGATAAGATCCATATGTAATAGCTCAAGTGGTCTAAAAGTAGACACCATGAATTTGGCTTTATGAGATGCTCGAATTTGTTTGCCAATTTCACAAGCTTCACATATATGATCTTTAACGAAATTGAGTTTCGGTAATCCACGTATATGTTCTTTCGAACATATAGTTTTAATGAGTTTCATGTTAACATGGCCCAACCTACGATGCCATAACCATGGATCCTCATTCATGGAAACCAAACATACATTCTGATATTTCGTAGTGTCACACGTATATACATTTTTATCACGTGGACAATTTAGAGCCAGTCTTCCGTCTACATTGTAAATAGAACAATGTGATGAATGAAAAATGACTTTGCAACCATTATCACATAGTTGACTTATAGATAACAAATTGTATTTTAGTCCCGTGACTAATTGTACGTTTGTTATTTTGAATCGTTCATTTCCAATATCCCCAATGCCAACGATGTCACCTTTACTGCTATCTCCAAAGGTTACACTTCCTGCGGCTACCTTTCTATTGTTGTTCAACAATGACTTATTACCGGTCATATGTCGGGAACAACCACTATCAAGATACCACACATCTTTATTAGCAGTAAGGCATACCTGCATAACAGATCAGTTAAACCTTTTGGTACCCCTTTGTCTTAAGGGTCCTTGGGTTAGTACATCATAAGGCATATGTGAAATAGCATTAACAAATCTAGGCATGGGATAATATTGCACATCATCATATAACCTTCTAGATGCTTCATTCCTAGCAGAGATATGATATGGATTTCTTCTAGGAGTATATTTGTTATATTTAGCATGATTATGAGTCTTACTATGTGGGAATATGGTAATAATCGAATTTCTAGAATTAGCATTGGCATTGTAATTCGCATTATTCATTCTAACATGAGTATTCGAAGTACTAGGATAGACATTATGACTCATGTTAGCAAGATAACTCGATCTAGCATGATAATTTGCATTTCTTGGCATATTATCATTTAAGTTGCGAGATTGACCATTGTAGTTAAGATTTTGAGTCTTAGAGCTATTTTAAGGAACATTATCCTTTCTCGTTAAACTAGAGCTAGGATGAACATTTTTCATGTTCTTTGGGCTATAGATTATTGGTTCTTGATGATACCAAAACTTTGGTTGACTTTGAACATTTGCTTTAGGGTCATTCCTCTTTTGTGATAATTTCTTATCATTTCTATTTTTAGAGGTTGATCCTTTAGGAACCCATTTGTACTTCCCCTTAAGTTCACCTTCTATAGCTTTACAATATAAACAAGTATGTCCGCTTACATTGCAATACGTACACTTAGGTGTAGGTGACTTAGGTGTAGCATTAATAGGAGGTCTAGGTTTATGCTCTTCCTTTTTAGGAGGATCATTATGTTCATAGCCCAATCCTTCACGATTAAATGATTCCCGGGTACCAAATACCATTCTTTCTAAAATGGCACTGCCCTTAGTGAATCGTTTCAAAGTGGATTCGAGATTTTCTTTTTCTTTAGTCAAGATATTAATCTCGTTGATCAAGAAACTCTCTTTATCCATGACTTGAGATAAGAGCTTTTGGTTTTCATCATTAAGCCTTTTACTTTCCAACTTCATCGTTTCTAATTCCGAGACAAGTCTTTGACGACTTTCGAGTTCAACATCTGCCTTACTTTTAAGTTTGGCATAATCAATGTTTTTACTCATTAATTGAAGTTGGTAGTCAAATTTTTGTTCTTTTAAGGCTTCATGAAGCTCTTCCTCTCGATCTCCCGTAAGAGACTGTTTGAGGTCATTTATACGATTGCATTTTGAAGAATTCTCTTGAATCAGTGATTCATTTTGAATTTTCAGATTTAAAAGCTCAACGTGGAGCTCACGATTGCATTCGTCTAAATGAATCTTATCATTCTCAATCTCTTTAGCTTGTCGAATCAGAGACGTATTTTCGACTACTAGAGTACGAATTTGATCATCCTTTTCGTTTGTCTCGATTTTCAAGCTTTCATAAAGAGAGAGAATGTTAGTAACGTACTCCATGTCTTTAACATGTACGTCGGTCAAACTAGTGACCTCTGTTTGAAGTTGGAGACACAGATCCTCATATTTTTCCTTTTCGGATTTGGTCTTGGTATAGTTTCGGTTCAATTCATCATAACCAAATTTCAAGTCTTTAACCAAATTTCTAAGCTCAGAAATATCCATGTCATAATGATCAATCTTAGACAATTTAATAGCATTACTATCATAAGACGAAATTGAAATTGGTTTTTACATTACCTCTTGTAGAGAAGTGGAGGCTTCCGTAGGAGCAGTTTCGTCTCTGATTGCCATTAAGCAGAGGTTAACAATTTCTTCATTCTTCTCTGGAGTTTCCTCATCCTCGCTTAAATCCCATCCACTTTCAGCAACAAGGATTTGTCCTTTAGACAAATTTGGACATTCCCTTTTAAAATGACCAGGTTGTTTACATTCGAAACAAACATTCTCATTTTCTTCGGGATTTGCCTCTTTAGGCTTGGGTGTATAATTACTCGTAAATTTTGAGTTATTGTTGTAAGCATTATTTGCTTGTTGTTGCACACCTTTGCCTTTGGCATAGCTCGTACTAGGAAAATTGTTTTTATAATTCGGCCTACCCTTAGAGTTGAAAACTCGTTGTTGGTTACCGGATTTAAGAAAACCTTTTCCGTATCTTTGAGCTTTGCTTTGTAAAACACGACGGAGTTGTCTCGTTAGTAAAGCAATTTCTTGCTCTTCGAGATTCTCTAACTCTTCGTTTAAGTCGTCGTCGTTTTCATCTTCATCGATGAGTATTGCTTTTAGAGCCATACTTTTCCTTTTCTCTTCAGTTTTAGGAAGTGGCTTATCTAGAGCATTGTCTTCTTCGTATGCACGAAGGTTGTCGAATAAACTATCGATGGTATATGCATTCAAATTATGCATTTCTTTTATAGTGGTAACTTTAACTTTCCAACTTGGAGGTAAAGCTTTTAACACCCTTCGATTTTTCTCATTAATCGAATAAGCTTTTCCGAGTTGTTCAAGTTCATCAATAATCCGAGTAAATCTCGTTTCCATATCGATGATGGTTTCACCCTCGAGGAGTTTAAAGTTCTCGTATTCTTGGATAAGAGTATCCATTCGAGAGTCTTTAATATCCATTGTTCCCTCGTAGGTAATAACCAATTTGTTCCACATTTCTTGTGCCGAATTGCATTTGTTAACTCTTTTGTATTCTTTTTCTGCAAGTGCACTTGTTAAGACCATCTCCGCTTTAGCGGCTATGTTCATTAACTCTTCTTCTTCGCGGGTGTATTCACTGACTTTCTTTTCGATGACAATATCGTCAACTACTTTAGTCGGAACAACAACACCGTCCTCGATAGCCATCCACACTTTGATACCTTGGGATTTAGCATAAATTCTAAATCTTGTTTTCCAAGTAACAAAGTTGGTGCCGTCGAATAAAGGAGGTCTCGAACTCGAGAGACCTTCACCACAACCAATGGTACTCAAATACGCCATAAAAGATCAACTTTTTATCGCATTCGTAGGCACTGAAAAAGGCCACGGAACACAGTTAAAAGCACTGCTCTGATACCAACTGTTACGTCTAGAAAGATGGGGTATTAGCTAGAAGGGGGGGTTGACTAGCTTAATACCCTTTTAAAAATTAGAGCTTGGAGTTTTAAAATTTTCTCTTCTCTTTTAAAAATGTTACTAGTCAACTAGTAAATCAAATGCGGAAATTAAAAGAGAGTAAAGAAATAGAGCATAACACACAAGATTTTTATCCTGGTTTGCGATGGCGCAATCCCCTAACGGATCCGCTCACCCCTAGTCCAGTCCCCGAGTCCTTCCCTGAACTCGAGATTTTCCCACTATAAAAAAATGTACTCCTTATAGCGGCGGAGAAGCCTTTACACCCACTATATATTTATCTTGGACCTTAACTCCCCGTTAACCCCTCAAAATACAATAGCAAACCTACTAGATTTATCTTGGAGCGTAACTCCCCGCTACCTCCTCACAATCTAAATAGAACCCTTACAAGTTTATCTTGGAGCGTAACTCCCCGTTACCTCCTCAAATACAAGTAAGAAAAATACAAAATCCTGCGTAGACTATGTTCCTCTAATCCTTTGTAGGTCTTGGATCTTAGGTCTTAGGTCTTGGGTCTTTCCTTTTCTTCACGGTGCAAAGACACCCAACTTCCCATCGGCGTGTCTAGGACTTGGGTCTTAGAACAAGGATCACCTCACTTCACTCCACCTCACTAACAAAGTCTAGACAACCAGTACTGCGACTTAATAACCCTGTTTTAGAAAAGAAGATTGGTGGACTAGTATATTACTGTACTAGACCGGGAACAAACAAACAAATATATATAATATAGCCGAAGCAACAGAATATATAAATGTGAGTCGGGGTAAGTCGCTTCGTGAGAAGGACGAACCACACGTTGTGTGTGAACGTGTATGCAGTAAATTAAGTGCGTATGCTAGAGTAAAGTACGTTATGTAAAGCGTATGAATGCAATCACTTAAATTAAATATATAATATAATATATATAGGATATATAAGGCTGAAAATAACTAAGTCAAATATATTGTGACTTGAATAAGATCAAGAATGTTTTATGAGTGGGTTGTTTATAAGGCCTTGGAAATTAAAACAACTAAACTATGACCTTTAAACAAACACCGGATTTACCACTAAGATTCAACGAGGATGTTTCGTTTATGTCGTACCTCGACTTATAAGAATAGTATCTAACTCGGAATCAAAGTTGGATTAACTTCAAGAACTCAACAAGTTAGGTTTGTTTATGTCGTACCTCGACTTATACAAATAATCCTTAACTTGGTGTTCGAAGTTAAAGAATAAACTTGCAAATATTCTACGAGTTTGCTTTGTTTATATCTCTAAGTGAGATTTATACAAAAGAGTATAACTCGGAATATAAGTTCGTTTCTTTCACGAATAATTCAACAAGGAGTCCTTTTGTTTATGTCGTACCTCGACTTATACAAATTGGTCTCTACTTGGAATTAAGGTGAGTTTAAACTTGACAAATATTCTACGAGAGAAAGCTTCGTTTATATCTCTAAGTGAGATTTATACGAGTATTTTTATCTCGGAATATAAGTTAGTTTCTTTCACGAATAATTCAACAAGGAGTCCTTTTGTTTATGTCGTACCTCGACTTATACAAATTGGTCTCTACTTGTAATTAAGTGAGATTAATACTCTATTTATTTCAAACAAGGAGAAGTTCGTTTATGTCTAATAATTTAGACTTATACGAATGGAATCTCAACTCGGAAATAAAATGAGTTAACTTGCAACTTATCAACAAGGAGTCCTTTTGTTTATGTCGTACCTCGAATTATACAAATTGGTCTCTACTTGGAATAGAAGCTAGTTTAATTACCAAATTCAACAAGGAGTCATTTTGCTTATACCTCTTTATGAGATTTATACAAATCGGTCTCTACTTGGAACTTAAGTAACTTAGAGTCGTTATTAATCCCGGAAGCCTACACCGAGGATATAAACAACTTTGTTGTGAAGAGCAAGAGATCAATTTAAAGCTCTTCCAACGGTTATCACAATTTATATAGAATACAACGAACAAACAATTTAAGCACGTAACTATATAAATCGTAGACAAGGCTAACTATATAATAGATCTAACAAACAAACCAAGCAAGCACAAATCTATTTATAATCTGCCTAATATGTGTATTAACACATAAAAATGGAATCAACTTGTAACCCTTGAGATCTAGAGAGAAATCAAGAGAAAAAGCCAATTTTGAAGCCAAAACACACAAAAAGTAGTCGCCGGAAAAAATCGCCGGAAAAAGTCACCGAAAAATCGCCGGAAAGTGAACTTTTGGTATAACTTTGGGGGCAACTAAACAAGTCTAAGGGCAGTAGATATATGGTCTTTGGGTAGCCTAAAGGGACTTGTATGGTTGGTGTGTGATTAGTGCAAGTATATGGGTTTTTAAACTAAAAAGGGGTAAGATCTATGAAAGAGCTAAGCTTAAAACTCAAGAACTCTTGAAGGTGAAAAGCTACTGATCTTGAGAGCTTCTTGGGAGAGAAATTTGCAGCATATACTTGGCACTAAAAGGCTTGAGAAATGGTGTGGGAGGAGGGCTTTATTTATAGGCCAAAAATGAGCATTTTTGATTTATTTAATTAGGGGACAAGGGGACAAGGCTTGACATGTGATAAGGTAAGGTACATAATTTCAAAAGTGCTGTCCCCCAGCTGTATTTACCCACATGGTTGCCTAGAAAAACGTGCTAGCCTCATTCAGTAAATTATTTAAGCGAATAAACACGATATCGAACGATACGTTGGAAATATGACGTTTTTCAAAATATGCTCCAAAAATTATGAAAATTTGGGAACCATCTGGGAATGATCCCAATAGGTCATGGTCAAAATCCTACTCAATTTGGAGTTGACCTTCATTGACTTTTAATTGACCGAACAAACAATCCCGAAATCGGGAATACAGGCCAAAAATAAAAGTCACCCAAAAATTATGAAAAAAATCCTAAAATTCTTTTTCAACATTCTAATGACATTCCCCAAGTTTCAAGTCATTTGGACATGTATAGATACTACTTTGAGAAAAAGATTGTTTCGATGTCCCTATAGCCCGAAACAATACTCGATAGCCATTTGTCGGAACTTGTCAACGTTTGGACTAAAGTTTTGACTCAAAACATATTCAAATATAATATTCCTAAAATAATAATGACTATGAAGTTCAATGAATATTTAATTTGAATTAAAATACAAATAATCCAAAGAAATAGGACAATTCAGAGCTTCAGGGATAAAATCTGTATTTTATATCTAGGCAGAACTTTGTTGAAGATAAATTGAACAAATATATTTAGAAAATATATTCCCTTGAAAACCTTTAAAACAAACACTCTTTTGAATGGATAACACATTTTCTGACTCGTAAAAGCAGTGTTAAAATACTCTATTTGTTCATCTTCAGTATATGCCTCAAAATATAACATATATAACTTAGATTTGATTTTATCATTATTTTGATAAATCTTATCTAAATATATGTAGAGAGAAAATCATTTGGTTTTGTTTATAAAAGCAGTTTGACCCAATTTGACTTTCTTCTCGTTGACTGTTACTTCGAATAACCTAAGGGAGGATTACTATATTAATTAGTAACTTCCTAATGCTAATTTAATTTACACTTATCATTAAGACAAAATAATCAAAACCTAATCCATACGACTGTAACTCACATACTTAATCATCGTATAGTGTCATAATTCATATGTCCTAATCTAGCATGCCATAAATTAGGAGACTAAAGCAAGTAAGCAGAAGAATTCTTCAATTGATCTTCGTCTTTAACAGACATTACATTGAGCTTAAAAAGCTCATCACAAACGTAGCCCTTGCCTACAAACATACTACTCTTAGACAAAATAACTTTCTCTGACTCTATTACAATACGAAAACCATGCTTATTCAACAAGGCACCAGACACAAGGTTCTTGCGAATATCAGGCACATAAAGTACATTCTTCAAAGTCATATTCTTTCCAGAGGTCATCTTCAGAATCACCGTGCCTTCCCCTGCAATTGTGGAAGTCGCAGAATTTCCCATATAAAGCTTCTCACTAGCATTAGAAGTTTTGAGACTAGAGAAAATCGCCTTATCAAAACAAATATGCCTAGTAGCTCCCGTATCAATCCACCATTCCCTTGGATTAGAGTCAACCAGATTCACTTCAGAGACCGTACCACAGAAGTCTATATCGGACATCTCCTTGAAAATATCATTCACCATATTTGCTTCTTTCTTTTTGTTGGGCTTCTTGAAATTCTTGAAATCATACATTCAAATTTGAAAATAAAATTTAACATCTAATGTATAACAGGAATATTTATAACATAATTTGTTGTTTAGTATTTAATATTGTCGTGATTATAATTATGAATATAGGTTCTGAAAGACATGATTTGGTTAGTTGTGGTTCATTTCTTCTCTTCGTCTGGTGCATCTGTTTGATGATGACTACGAAAATGACTACTGCATCAATTCTGAGTCGCTAGAAGGAATATAGACTATAATCGGAGGAAAACTAATTAGTGAAGTAAAGAGTATAGTAGCTATAGTAAACTAATAAGTAATAATCTATTATTAGTTATTATTTTATTTATTTACAATTTTTTTTAAATCGATTATTTATATCAGTTATTCGGTTAACCTCGGTTAAAAACCGAATAACCGGATTTTTAAAAAACTTTTACCGAAAACTGAAATAATTTATTTACAACGTAAGATATATCTGGTCGAGTTAACAACAAATATTGCAAGCCTCCTATAAGTTGTCTATAGAGAGTACCATCAGCGGAATTCGAACCATCGTTCAATAAAAGATGTGGGGCAGTAGACATGGGTGTTACCCACTCTTTAGCACTAGTCATGTTCGCTTTTGCCAAAAGGTCTCGTATGTATTTATGTTGTGTAAGAAGAAGACCAGATGGTGTGGGTAAAACTTCAATAACCAGAAAATAGTAAAGAACTAGACGAATTACATATCCAGGTAGTTGTTACATAAAAATGTTTTCTTGAAGAGTGCCATGCAAGGCATTATTCACGTCTAAATGTTTCAGAGGCCAGCCATTAGAGATAGCTAATGTAAGAACTAGACGAATACACTACGCCATAAACGGCCTAATGCAATACTTTTAGAATGCAACACTCATTTTCCGTTACATTAACCTACTTTTTATGAGCAACTGCAATACTACAAACAAAGCGTTGCATTATATTAGAAAGTTGTGTTGCAGTTCAATTGTAGTGTTGCACCTTGCAACACTAGGGGAAAAAGCGTTGCATTTGGTGAACAATTAGGACAAAAATGATGATGTGGCATGTGGGAACCACGTGTGGGACCCACATTTGCTGACGTGTCACTGCTTACGTGGCAGGTGGACCCACACATGCTGACGTGTCATGTGTGTGGCCCACGTGTGGGGGCCACATTTTGCTAGCGTGCACTGCTGACGTGGCAGGTGGACCCACATGTGCTGACGTGTCATGTGTGGGGCCCACGTGTGGGACCCACATTTTGCTGACGTGGCGCTGCTGACGTGGCACTAAAACGTTGCATTTGGTCCTTCAGTGTTGCATTTGCACTTGGTGTTGCATTTGAGTTTTTGAGGGACCCACATTTTGCTGACGGGGCAGTGATGACGTCAGCATGTGGGACCCACTTCTGCTGACGTGTTATGTGTGGGACCCACGTATGGCAAGAAAGCGTTGCATTTGGTCCTTCAGTGTTGCATTTGCACTTGGTGTTGCATTTGAGTTAGTAGTACAAGTTAAATTAATAGTTGACTACAAAATGTACCATCTAAAATAATTTTGTATTTTTTAAAATTTTGGGAATATCACTATATTAGATATATATTAACATCCGTACGGTTGGATCGTCGATAAGTATTTCTAAAAAAATAGAGACAACAATCTGAGATAAAATACTAGTTAGTAGTACAAGTCAAATTAATAGTTGACTACAAAATGTACCATCTAAAATAATTTTGTATTTTTTAAAATTTTGGAAATATCACTATATTAGATATATATTAACATCCGTACAGTTGGATTGTCGATAAGTATTTCTAAAAAAATAGAGACAACAATCTGGGATAAAGTACTAGTTAATAGTACAAGTCAAATTAATAGTTGACTACAAAATGTACCATCTAAAATAATCTTGTATTTTTTAAAATTTTGGGAATATCACTATATTAGATATATATTAGCATCCGTACGGTTGGATCGTCGATAAGTATTTCTAAAAAAATAGAGACAACAATCTGGGATAAAGTACTAGTTAGTAGTACAAGTCAAATTAATAGTTGACTACAAAATGTACCATCTAAAATAATTTTGTATTTTTTAAAATTTTGGGAATATCACTATATTAGATATATATTAACATCCGTACGGTTGGATCGTCGATAAGTATTTCTAAAAAAATAGAGACAACAATCTGGGATAAAGTACTAGTTAGTAGTACAAGTCAAATCAATAGTTGAATATAAATTTTACAATCTAAATTAATTTTTTATTTTTTAAAATTTTTGGAATATCACTATATTAGATATATATTAACATCCGTACGGTTGGATCGTCGATAAGTATTTCTAAAAAAATTGAGACAACAATTTGGGATAAAGTACTAGTTAGTAGTACAAGTCAAATCAATAGTTGACTATAAATTTTACAAATTTTATCATCTAAATTAATTTTTTATTTTTTAAAATTTTTCAAAATTTTTAAATAATTATAAAGCATAATTTTTAAAAAATTATATTACATTTTATGGAAATGAAATATTTATAATGTGAATTTATCAAAATATAAAATAAAAGCTTAGTATTTGTTTACTTGTTAGATTTGGATTGAATCGACTTAGTATTGAAATTTTTATAGATCATTATTATCGTGAATTATCGAATCAAATATGTATTTAAAATTTTTATTTAAATATAGATTTATTAAATTATTTTAATAAAAGATTTTAAATCATAAGTAATAATAATTTAAAACTAAAAAATGAATCTAAATTGAAATATAAATATATAAGTATCGATACAAAATATTAAAATATAACAAATTAAAAAAAATTATAATATTTGAAAAAAAATGTGAATAAGTAAAACATGACAATAACGTTCTACAATTTTTAGCTAAAATCATATTAATGTATAAAAAAATATATATCAAAAGGTTAAAAAACTATTTAAAAAGGGTCCATTTTATACATAATTATCAACATAATTGAATTATTTTTTTTAAGTGCCGGCTGTTTTTAGTGATTGAAAAATTTTCTAAAAAATATTCAAATTTATTTGATGTGCTTTTATAATAGTTAAATTTATTTGATGTGGTTTTATAATATACAAATCCAGCCATCTATTTTTTTGAGTGATGTACACAATTAATTAAAAATATTAAACTTAATTATATTCTATAAAATTAATTTTATAATAAAATAATCTTAAATTTTAATAAAAATAATTTAATAAATAAAAGCCTCCTTAATGAAAAAATAGGCGGGACATTTCCCCCCAAAATAAAGTACCTACTCCCAAAATAACACATCTCTCTCACCCTAACTCTGACACTCACACATCACTCTCTCACTAACTCAAACATCTCACTCACAAATCGGGTTTGGGTTAATTCAAAGACAAGGGGCTGCAAATCAAAAACAAGGGGCATCAAATCGAAGACCAGTCGGGTTAAAAGTTAGGGTTAATCGACTCCAAATCACAAGTAAAAGTTAGGGTTAATCGATTCCAAATCGTAAGTAAAATCGGTTCACAAATTGAAGGAGCTGCAATGTTCGATAAAGAGCTGCTAATTTTAGTTTAATTTTTGTTTATTTCTTGTTTAATTTGTAGGATTGTGTGCTCAATTTATTAATTGAAGTTTTTAAAAAATTTACAGGTAATTAGGGCTTGCAATTGGGGGTTTCAATTAAGGGCTTTGAAAATTAAGGTACTCTGCTTCTGATTATATGTGTGTGTGTTTGTCTCTGCGTTTGTGCTCTTTTTTGTTATGTTTAAATTTAGGTAGTTAAATTTGATGGGTTTTATGCTTATGAGGTGTTTTGAATTGATGTTTTTGATTATCTAATGGTTTGAAATAATATACCATTTGAGGCAGACCATGTGCAGAAGAGGTAGAGTAGCTTTTTCTTTGTTGATGTTACATGGGCTGAGATACTTGTTTATAGATTTTTCGACCTCATTTTTTTGCCTATTTTCATATTTTAACACAATTATCAGAAAATGGAGAGCGGAAGCTACAAGTAGACACTATTAACGTATGTGTTTAAACTGGTTAATTATACAGGGTTGTGAAAAGGTCAAATCACTTCCACGACAAAGGCACTCATAATCATAAACTATGCTCAGATTCAAGTTACCCATTCATGTCCGTGTTTTCAATAATTCAGATTATTCTGAGTCAGATACCAAACTTTCATAAGTTGTCATGGCTATCAATCTTAGCTGCAGTCATGTCATTTGCTTACTCCTCCATCGGCCTTGGACTTTCCATTGCCAAAGTTAGAGTTATAAATGTACCTTAAAGTGTTTGTGCTTGTATTTCTGTGGCTGTGTGAATATTAAATGATGAATGGATTGTGCAGGAAGTGATGCACATCCAAGAACACTGACATGTACAACAGTATGAGTGGACGTGATAGGGTCTTAAAATATCTAGAGTACATTTCAATTTATCGGAGATATTGTTGTTTCTTATAACTATTCCACTGTCCTCATTGAGATTTAGGCATGTTTTACTTATTTTATATACATCTAGCATTAATTGTCATATACGTTTGCACGTAACTCATACAATGGAGGTGCTGATGACGGTTACAATTTGGGTGGTGGAGTTTACAGTAGAAACATTGCAACTACTGTTGCACCAACGTCATCATATGCTGCATCAAATGGTGGCTACGACACAACTTTTGCAGACTTCTACGGTAGTAGTTCAGTATATGGAAACAGCACATGGCAAACAGCACATGGACATTGATATATTTTTATTTCGATAACTGTATAAATGGATATGTTTTCAAATGTTATTATCTTATGCTGATGCAGAAGTGCGATCAAAATATTGACCAGGTCTTATAGGTTGATCTCTTATAGGTTGATCTGCCAATGAGTGTTAAGCATGTGGTTTACATTAGACTCTTTAATTATTATTTCTTACTTAGTAGATATATCTTACACTATTACCATATGTATTTTTTAGCTAGAACATTATTAGAATACTATTACTGCTAGTTTTCAAAGAAAACTAGTATATAATATAGTTGAATAAACTGTTTGCATTATTGTTTGCTAGTTATGCTAATTTGTATATTGCAACAGGTACTTGTTATAACTTAATTTAAAAGCAACGTAACTATAACTACATCATATTGCTCTATATGTTAACTGATGTATTTTATTATGTCAGGTCTCCATTGAAGCAATATGCATTGCTACTGCTCTGCGATATGGCCCATGTATCATGTAACTCAAGAGAGCAGTTAAGAACTCATGGGGGTTTAGATGTGTACGTACCTGAGCGTACTTCGTGACAAGTTCTAGTCAATCATAGCATTAGATTCTATTATTGTATGCCTGGCTCATGACAATGACAGTAAGAAAGTGGAGTAATCTTTACAAATCAACTCAGGGCTCTACAGGTATTAACTTACCATTAGTATTCACCGGGCAAGAGGCTATTTGGTAGAAAGTTTTCGAGGTTATCATTTATTCATTTATAACTTTTTTTATTTTGCACTCATTCATGGTATTAGCTTTGTCTCAATTATCTTACTTTTACTATGTAATTCATAGCATGCTAAAAGAAACAACTAAATTGAACATAGTTACTATAATTAAACAAATATTTTTAAAAGTTGATATCTCCTTTAACCATATTCATTCCCTGTAATTTATTTCTTATAAAGTGTAAAAGAAAGTTTTAACTATCTAGTAGCTATAATAATTATGATGAAACCACAATGGTACTATATATAAAAGTCAGATAGTTGGCGCCATTTTAGACTAGATCAAATTATGTTAATTGAAACTTGAATCTGGAAATAATTTATGATCACAAACTTACAAGTTAAACTTATATCATCATATTGTATTATGATAAAAGCGCTTTAATTTTGAACTTCTGTTATGTAATTGAAAAGTGCTTGTTCTCTCCTTTTGCAGAATTGGATGATTTCTTCGAAGTCCCTGCTTTCCTTGCATGGTGACTAGTGTGCTTCCGTCTCAAATGATCAAGATGACAACGATACTCATGTGACTTAAGGTGGCGCTACTTCCTAGGATTCTAATTATGTAACTATCCTTAGTATTTAAACTTCGTAAATTGGTGCAAGTTAGATTTGGTACATTTAAATTAGACTTGGTCGTATTTTTATTATTTTGGTAGTTTGCTATATCATGGGCAGATCTGTTAAAGAGAGTTGTTAGAATAGTTAATCCTCTGTATTGTATTATCTACCTTGGTTGGTTGTTGATGTGATTGACGTATGTACTAGAAGGCTATTTCGAAAAATTTATGAAAAGTGTTGCATTTGACTTTTATCATTGTTGCATTATATATAAATAGTATTGCCAAAAAAAAATATGATGTTACAATTGTAAATTTTGTCGTTGCATTATAGCATGGTAGTGTTGCATTAGTTTAGGTGGGACTCACGGTTGACGTGGCACTTGTGTGACCCACTGCTGACGAGGCATGTGGGCCCCACTACTAACGTGGCATGTGGGCCCCACTGCTGATGTGGCATTGTTGGGCCCCACTGCTGACGTGGCACTGTTGGGCTCCACTGCTGACGTGGCAATTCTGATGTGTCACTGCTGAGTGGGGCCCACTGATGACGTGGCAGTGCTGATGTGGCACTGCTGACGTGCACTGTTGACATGGATGTTGGGGCCTAGTTGCTGACATGGCAGTTGTGGGTCCCACCTTTTGACCCCATTTAATCAGTTTTTTTGAAAACTAATGCAACGCAATCTACTGTTACATTTGGCCAATAAAGCGTTGCATTAGGGCCTTAATGCAACACTTTTCCTACTGTTACATTTGAAAACTAAAGCGTTGCATTAGATAGCAAATGCAGCGCTCGCAGATGCAATGGCAAAATCGCGTTGCATTAGGCCTAATGTAACGTAAAATGGGTCAAATGTAACAGAATGGCAGTGTTGCATCAGGCCATCTATGGCGTAGTGATAGTTCAGCCTTGAAGAAGATAAAGACATGTAAGAACCAGATGATGGAGCAATGAAGAAGATAAAGACATGTAGTAATGTAGTATTTAAAACCACCATAAATTGACCTTCATAATTCCATTAGCTTGGAAATATCACATAGGATGGGGCCATAACCAAACACGTTTAATTTATGCACAATACATATATGTATATGAATATATGTGTAGATATGTATGTGTTGGAATGATGTATGTATTAGATACGACACCCATGCCATGTCTGCTTAAGAAAGATAAAATCTGTAACGATTCAAGATTTTAAAATTAACAAACGATCATGAGATTCTTGTGTTTATGACATATGGATTTTTAAAACACGGAATTAAATATTGATTTTTGATATCTATAACTAGGATTTTTTGACAAAAACGGATATGCGTATTCGTAAGGCTGATGAGTTTTAAGTGTGACCACTGGTATCCTCCATCTACCTGGGAAATGAACAATTTAAGATGTCAATTTGAAATATTTGGTTCAAGGAAAAATTGAGGATCTCTTTATGATGTGATCATGATCGTTATAAATTTTCTAAACCCCTTAACAAAATATTAAGTTTTACTCGGATGCTTTCCAATGAATGAACACTCATCGAATCCTAGATCGATTAGGGGAAGGACTGTCAGTGGCAGGGGACTCCTATCTATCGTGGTGAGATGCGACGAATATAAACGGTTATATTCGGCCGTTGTATCATTGGGTCTAACTTAACTGAGTCGTCATAATAAGGTGAAAATAAACGGTTATATTCAACCATTATGAACTTAGAAGCATGGAGTTTGGTTAAAAGTCTATTAGATAGATCAGATCAATGGTTGTTCACCAAACTATCCAAGAATTATATATGATATAATTGACAACTGTTGTCTACCTAAATAATCATTTTTTAAGGACTTCCAGTGGTTGACTTAGGACATGACGAAATATGGATCTTGGCTCACTAGAAAGAATTATGGGATATACTTTCCAAATTAATAGTAAGGGCTATTAATTTGATAAAAATAGTGGGAGATATATTATGAATATATCATAATCATTTGAACATAATAAATAACTTAGACAGTCTAATGTTTATTTTATGCATTTTAAACATTGTAGATATTTAAATGACAAACAATACAAATACTTTCTCCGTATGAGCAACACTTGAGAAGGACAAGCTGACAGGAACTAACTTCCTGGATTGGTATAGAAATTTGAGGATTGTCCTCAGGCAAGAGCGTAAGATCCATGTCATTGAAATTCCTTCACCTGATCCTCCTGCTGAGAATGCAACTCGCGTTCAGCAAAATGCTTATCAGAAGCATATTGATGATGTGAATGATATTGCATGTCTCATGCTGGCAACCATGAGTGTTGAGCTTCAAAAACAATATGAACATATGGATGCTTATGAGATGATTGAACACCTTCAAAGAATGTTTGAGGGACAAGCTCATCAAGAAAGGTTCAACACGAGCAAAGCACTGTATGCTTACAAACAGGGAGAGCGTGAACCTGTTCAACCACATGTTATGAAGATGATAGGTTATATTGAGTATCTTGATACTTTGGGTTTCCCGATTGGTTTGGAAGCTCAGATTGACTTAATCTTGCAATCTTTGAACCGCAACTATACTCATTTTGTTATAAACTACAATATGAATGAGATAGACAAAACACCCACTGAATTGTTAGCCATGTTACGAACTGCTGAAACCAACATGAAAAGGCTGAACCTGCTGCCATGTTGATGGTAGATAACAAAGGTAAGGCTAATAGGAAAGGCAAATGGAAGGGAAAGAAGGAGATTGGATCTGCTTCTGGTCCCAAGCCAAAGGCTAATCCCAAACAGGCTTTAAAGCCTAAGGGTGTTGTTGCAAAGGGTGATTGTCACTACTATGGTAAACCAGGTCATTGGAAGAGAAACTGTCATGCTTATTTGGAGGATCTGAAGAAGAAGAAGGCTAGTCAAGCTTCTGATTCAGGTATTTATGTTATAGAGGTCAATTTGTCAACTTCTACATCATGGGTATTGGATACTGGATGTGGTTCTCACATTTGTATAAATGTACATGAACTACAAAGGAGTAGGACTTTGGCTAAAGGAGAGGTCGACCTACGAGTTGGCAATGGAGCAAAGGTTGCTGTTTTAGCTGTAGGGACTTATTATTTATCATTGCCCACTGGGCTTATTTTAGAACTTGAGAACTGTTTTTACGTGCCTGAAATTTGCAGAAACATTATTTCGGTTTCTTGTTTAGATAAGAAAGGTTTTGCATTTTTAATTTAGAACAATAGTTGTTCCTTTTCTTTGAATAATGTTACCTATGGGGTTGCACGTTTATTTAACGGTTTATATGTTCTTGATTTAGACACTCCTATCTATAATGTGAATAACAAACGTCTTAAAATAAATGACTCAAATCAAACATACCTCTGGCACTGTCGTTTAGGCCATATAAATGAGAGGCGCATTTCCAATTTATATAAGGATGGATACTTGGATAAGTTTGACTTTGAATCATACGAAGCATGCGAACCTTGTCTCATTGGAAAAATGACTAAATCTCCTTTTACTGGACAAGGTGAAAGGGCCACTGAACGATTAGAACTTATACATAGTGATGTATGTGGTCCTATGCGTACTATGACAAGAGGTGGCTTTTCCTACTTTATCACGTTTACTGATAATTTCAGTAGATATGTGTATCTTATGAAGAACAAATCCGATTCTTTTGAAAAGTTCAAAGAATACAAAGCTGAAGTAGAAAAGAAAACTGGAGGAAGTATTAAGGCTCTATGATCTGATCGTGGAGGTGAATACTTAAGCCATGAATTTAAGAGTTTATTAAAAGAGTATGGTATTGTATCACATCTCACTCCTCCTGGAACACCACAATGGAATGGAGTTTCTGAAAGGAGGAATCGTACTTTGTTGGACATGGTACGATCGATGATGAGTCATGCAGATCTTCCAATTAGTTTCTGGGGCTACGCCTTGGAGACGGCTGCTTATACACTTAACCGAGTTCCTACTAAAACGGTTCAGAAGACTCCATATGAGATATGGACTAAGAAACGTCATAGCATGTCATTTATGAAAATATGGGGATGTGAAGCGTTTGTGAAACGTTTAACTTCTGACAAGCTAGGACCTAAATCAGACAAATATAATTTTGTGGGATACCCAATTGAAACAAAGGGTTATTCATTCTATAATCCTTCCGAGAACAAAGTGTTTGTTGCTCGAACTACAGTTTTTCTTGAAAGAGATGCTTTCGAAGAAAAACAGTGGGAGGAAAATAGATCTCGATGAAGTTCGAGGCCCACAATGTTGGGTTCCGAGACATAAAACGCAGCGGATTAAACGTAAATATAACGAAAAATTTCGGAACCCTAACGCAGGATCATGTATAAGATTGACAGATTATGGTGAAACGGAATCATACCTTTGTTTGGTCTTGACTACTACGAACTCAACGGAGATCCTAGCTTTCACGACTTGTGTCTTCCTCTTGAAAACACCTCTATGGTATCCACACGAACACCTTCAAGAACGTCTCACGATCTTGATTATGGAACGGATGTACTAGCCTCCTCTAGATGATTTCGAAATCTGCCTCTGCCTTTTCTGCTGCTAGGGTTGGTTTTTCTCAAAAACTTAATACCTATTAACCCTACATTATCTATTTATAATGGTTGGTTAATAGGCTCATAATAGCAACCCATAACAGCAAAGCCTAACCCATGTAGGTTTAGGATTAAATAATAAAACCGAATTTTATTATTTAATTAATAACTAAGTCACACTTAATTATTAATGGCAGAATTCAAATTCGAATTTATATTATTTCAATTAATTAAGCCTCACTTAATTAATATAATAAAATTCAAATAATCATCAATTAATTTAAATCTATAATTTAAATTAATTATTCCTTTAAGTACTCTATGTGTGTGACCCTATAGGCTATTATTTAATTAGCAATAATTTTATTCTCCAATAAAATTATAAACAATGAGCGGTATCTAGTAATACATCATTGCTACCCAATTAAATAATAATTAAATCGTGATTCGATAAAACCTTTCGTGATTAATATTTCCGTGTAATATAATCCCTTTAACCATATATATTATAGATTAAACTCGAGGCATGTATTTAGTCATCCTCTTCAACATTTAATCCGAGTTTACTTGATCCATGAGTAGACTATGAAAACAAATCATTATTTGAGCACGGCCATGCATTTTATAGTCTCACTCAATCAAGAGGCCAATAATATCTCTCCTAATTATAGGAGGGTTAAATCCTTTATCTATCATTCATATTTCTCATACGACTCATGATATACCCGATGTCCACTTTTATCATCACCCGGTCAAAGGTAACTTTTAATGTAGTCAAAGTATATTAATCCTCGTATAGAAATATAATGATCTCAAGTCAAAGTATCATTACACCATTATCACTGTGAATCTTTCTTATGACTTTATTAAACATGAAGAATCTCACTGTGGGTCTGTCCAGTATCATGTACTCCTACATGTACCTATGTATTGACTTTAGTATCCCCATACTTATAACCAATGAGATGTGGTTATCAGTCAAACAAAATAGTAGTCTATTTATGTATTATTATTGTCCTATAATAATAATACTCGACTAGGGACATTTAAGAATATGATATATTATATAATCTCAAGTTCAAGTCATGTACTAAACTATACAACGTGTATCATGATTCCAAGGACATTTATTATGCTAACAAATATATCGCAGTAATTAAAGTCATAATAAATATGTTTATTGAATAATCAATTGACATAAAGGTTTATCAAAATAAACATTGTATTGCCTCTAGGGCACCTATACCAACAATCTCCCACTTGCACTAGAGCCAATCACCCATGTCTCTAATACCCATGGAACTAGTGTGACCGTCGTGCTTCTTCTGCGACAAGCCTTTGGTCAGTGGGTCTGCAATGTTATCATTTGTGTGCACTTTACATATGTGTATGTCACCCCTTTCATTAATCTCTCGAATGAGGTGATATCTCCTGAGTATGTGTTTGGTTCGGGAGTGAGCTCTAGGTTCTTTAGCCTGTGCAATGGCTCCATTATTATCGCAGTATAGATCAATGGGATCTGCGATCGATGGAACCACTCCCAAATCAGTAATGAATTTTCGAATCCAAACAGCTTCCTTAGCCGCTTCACAAGCTGCAATGTACTCAGCCTCCATTGTAGAATCAGCTACTGTTTCTTGTTTTGAACTCTTCCAACTTACAGCACCTCCGTTTAGACAAAACACAAAACCAGACTGTGATACAGTATCATCCCTGTCTGTTTGAAAACTTGCATCAGTGTAACCTTTTACAACCAATTTTTCCTCTCCTCCATACACCAAGAATGAATCTTTAGTCCTTTTCAAGTACTTTAGAATATTCTTGACAGCCGTCCAGTGACCTTCACCTGGATTAGATTGGTATCTGCTCGTCATGCTTAAAGCATACGAAACATCTGGGCGAGTACATACCATCGCATACATGATGGATCCAATTGCTGAGGCATATGGAACCTTACTCATGCGGTCCTTGTCATCCAATGATTTCGGACACTGATCTTTAGAGATCGTTATGCCTTGAGACAAGGGGATATATCCCCTTTTTGCATTTTGCATACCAAAACGATGCAAAACCTTATCGATGTATGTACTCTGACTTAGACCGATCATCCTTCTAGATCTATCCCTATAGATCCTCATTCCTAGAATGTAGGATGCTTCTCCTAAGTCTTTCATAGAGAAGTTGCTCTCTAACCAAATCTTAACAGCCTTGAGAGAAGGTATGTCATTCCTCATTAGTAGTATGTCATCAACATATAGTACTATGAATGCCACATGGCTCCCACTAACCTTCTTGTAAACACAAGGTTCATCTTCGTTTTGAACAAAGCCATACTCTTTGACTGTTTCATCAAAACGGATATTCCATCTCCTAGAGGCTTGCTTCAATCCATAAATGGATCGACGTAATTTACATACCTTGCTAACATTCCTTGGATCGACGAAACCTTCAGGTTGTGTCATGTACACATCCACATCCTCTTCAAGGATTCCGTTAAGGAAGGCTGTTTTGACATCCATTTGCCAGATTTCATAATCATGGAATGCTGCAATAGCAAGCAAAATCCTTATGGACTTGACCATAGCCACTGGTGAGAAATCTCATCATAGTCAATACCATGAATTTGTCTGAAACCTTTTGCAACCAGCCTTGCTTTATAGGTCTGAACATTTCCATCCATGTCAGTTTTCTTCTTGAAAACCCATTTGCACCCTATGGGTTTTACCCCTTCAGGTGGATCAACCAAAGTCCATACTCGGTTTTCGTACATGGAATCCATCTCGGATATCATGGCTTCTAGCCATCTCTTAGATTCTGGACTGTTCATAGCATCTTGGTATGTGAGAGGCTCATCTTCATCTATAAGCATCAAATCACCACATTGAGTCAAAAGAAATCCATATCTCTCTGGCTCATGGCGAATTCTACCAGTTCTACGAACAACCTGTGTTTGTTGAGCGTTATCATTATCCTGCTCATGTTCCACTTCAGGTTCAATGCTATTTTGTGGTTCTCAATCTTCATCGAGGTCTATAGTTCTCCCACTATTTCTTTTGGAAACAAAATCTCTTTCCATGAAAACAGCGTCTCGAGCAATAAACACCTTCTGCTCAGAAGGACTATAAAAATAATACGCCTTTGTTTCTTTAGGGTATCCCACAAAATTGCACTCTTCAGATTTAGGTCCAAGCTTGTCAGATACTTGACGTTTCACAAACGCCTTGCATCCCCAAACTTTCATAAAATTCATGCCTGACCGTTTCTTCTCCCATATCTCATATGGAGTCTTTTGAACCTTCTTAGTAGGAACACGGTTAAGTGTGAAAGCCGCTGTTTCTAGAGCATAACCCCAGAAACTAATTGGAAGATCTGCATGACTCATCATCGATCGCATCATGTCCAACAAGGTGCGATTTCTCCTCTCTGAAACTCCATTCCATTGAGGTGTACTTGGCGGAGTGAGTTGTGATACAATACCACACTCCTTTAAATAATCTTTAAATTCTGTGCTCAAGTATTCCCCTCCACGATCAGATCGTAAGATTTTAATACTTGCACCTCCGCCAATTTGCTTTTCTACTTCAGCCTTGTATTCTTTGAACTTTTCAAAAGAATCGGATTTATTCTTCATAAGATATACATACCCATATCTACTGAAATCATCAGTAAATGTTATGAAGTAGTAGTAGCCTCCTCTAGCCATCACACGCATTGGGCCACATACATCACTATGTATTAGCTCCAGACGTTCAGTGGCCCTTTGACCCTTACCAGTGAAAGGGACTTTAGTCATTTTACCAAGCAAACAAGATTCGCATTCTTGGTATGATTCAAAATCAAACTTATCCAAATATCCATCCTTATGTAATTTGGATATGCGTTTCTCATTTATATGGCCTAGACGACAATGCCAGAGGTATGTTTGATTTGAGTCATTAACTTTAAGTCGTTTGTTTTCTATATTACAGACAGGATTATCTAAGTCAAGAACATATAAACCATTAAACAAACCCGCAACACCATAGGTTAAATCATTCAAAGCAAAAGAGCAACTGTTGTTCTTTATTGTAAACGAAAAACCTTTCTTGTCCAAACAAGAAACAGAAATAATGTTTCTGCGAATCGCAGGCACGTAATAACAATTTTCCAGTTCTAAAACTAGCCCAGAGGGCAAAGATAAATAATATGTTCCTACAGCTAAAGCAGCAACTCTTGCTCCATTGGCAACTCGTAGGTCCATTTCTCCTTTAGTCAATGTCCTACTTCTCTGCATTTCCTGCACATTTATACAAATGTGAGAAGCACATCCAGTATCCAATACCCAAGATGTAGAAATAGACAGATTGACTTCTATAACATATATACCTGAAGTAGAAGCTTGCTCAGCCCTCTTCTTCTTCAGATCCTCCAAGTAAACTGAACAGTTTCTCTTCCAGTGACCAGTTTCCTTACAGTAGTGACATTCACCCTTAGCGACCCCACCTTTAGGCTTTAAAGCCTGTTTAGGACCTGACTTTGGCTTGGGTGTAGAATCAGAACCTGTCTTCTTCTTACCCTTCCACTTGCCTTTCCCTTTGGCCTTACCTTTATTGCCCACCATCAGTATGGGAGTAGGTTCAGCCGTCTTCATGTTGGTCTCATATGTTCTCAACATAGCCAATAATTCAGTAGGTGTTTTGTCAAATTCATTCATATTGTAGTTCATAACAAACTGAGTGAATTTGTTGTTCAAAGAATTCAAGATTAGGTCAATACCAGTTTCCGGACCAATCGGGAAACCCAAAGTATCAAGATACTCAATGTAACCAATCATCTTCAGAACATGTGGGCCAACTGGTTCACTTGCCCCTTGTTTGCAATTAAAGAGTGACTTACTCGTGTTGAACCTTTCTTGACGAGTTTGGCTTGCAAACATGCTTTGCAAGTGCTCATAGATAGTATATGCATCCATATGCACATGTTGTCTTTGAAGCTCAGCACTCATAGTTGCCAACATAAGACATGCAACATCAGTTGCATCATTCTCATCCTTTGTATGGGCCGCTCGTTCCTCAACAGTAGCGCCCTCAGGAAGGGGACCTGCCGGAGGAATATCAATGACATGAAGCTTGCGCTCCTGCCTGAGGACAATCCTCAAATTCCTCTGCCAGTCTAGGAAGTTGTTTCCTCCTGTCAGCTTATCCTTCTCAAGGACAGATCGTACGGATAGTGTGTTTGTGTTGTTTGTCATTACTTGGTATCTACAATGATAAAAGCACAAAATTAAACATTAGATTGTCTGAGTTATTTATTATGTTCAAATGATTATGATACATTCATAATATATATCTCCCACTATTTTTATCAAATTAATAGCCCTTACTATTAATTTGGAAAGTATATCCCATAATTCTTTCTAGTGAGCCAAGATCCATATTTCGTCATGTCTTAAGTCAACCACTGGAAGTCCTTAAGAATGATTATTTAGGTAGACAACATTTATCAATTATATCATATATAATTCTTGGATAGTTTGGTGAGCAACGATTGATCTTATCTATCTAATAGATTTTTAACCAAACTCTATGCTTCTAAGTTCATAATAGTTGAATATAACCGTTTACTTTCACCTTATTATGACGACTCAGTTAAGTTTGACCCAATGATACAACGGCCGAATATAACCGTTTATATTCGTCGCATCTCACCACGATAGATAGGAGTCCCCCGCCACTGACAGTCTTTCCCCTAATCGATCTAGGATTCGATGAGCGTTCATTCATTGGAAAGCATCCGATTAAAACTTAATATTTTGTTAAGGGGTTTAGAAAATTTACGACGATCATGATCACATCATGAAGAGATCCTCAATTTTTCCTTGAACTAAATATTTCAAATTGACATCTTAAATTGTTCATTTCCCAGGTAGATGGAGGATACCAGTGGTCACACTTAAAACCCATCAGCCTTACGAATACGCATATCCGTTTTTGTCAGAAAATCCCAATTATAGACATCAAAATCCATATTCAATTCCGTGTTTTAAAAATCCATATTTCATAAACACAAGAATCTCATGATCGTTTGTTAATTTTAAAATCTTAAATCGTTACAGATTTTATCTTGTTTAGCATGGCAAGCATGGCATGGGTGACGTATCTAATACATGCATACATCATTAATCTAATTAAAGCATGCGTCTTCTACTCTACACATACATTCATACATCAATATGTAAAGTGCAGTATGTAAACGTGCTTGGTTATGGCCCCTTTCCTATGTGATCCTTTCGAGCTAATGAAAGGATCAAAGTCAATCTATGGTGGTGAAATATAAATACAATTACATGTCTTCATTCTTCTTGTATCCATGGGTGCTTGCTCCTCTCTTGGATCATCCTTCAATCTTCAAGTACATTACATGGAATAATTGAATACAACCTATACTAATGTACTTACATAAGAAAACTCGAGTTACATTCGAGGTTAAACAATTACAAGAATGAAGAAAACGACATGCAAGTCGTATTTATAAAACCAAAACCAAAACCATTAATCTAGGGGTCTAAGGGCCATAACCAGCACCATGCTCAAGTACACAAAATAAAATATTGCTGCTAAACTCTAATCAGAGACCATCGGAGTTTGTTAAACTCTGACCATGCCCTATACTATGACCTGGCCATCAGAGTTTATTAAACTCTAAGCGAGTCCATCAGAGTTTGTTAAACTCTGACCCAGCTCCAATTTCACAAACTCTGATCAGACACAGAATATACATTCTCTGACAGTTACATATTGGCAGAAGCATAGCAGTCTCATAACAAGCATGGCAGTCTCATAACAGAAGCATGGCAGTGGCATAACAGATTATGACAAAACAGTAGCATGGCATGGCAGTCACCAAAACAGGCATGTATGCATCAAATACATAAAACACGTAACCAAATCAGTCCCTTATGCAGTAAGCTCTGATACCATTGTTGGGTTCCGAGGCATAAAACGCAGCGGATTAAACGTAAATATAACGAAAAATTTCGGAACCCTAACGCAGGATCATGTATAAGATTGACAGATTATGGTGAAACGGAATCATACCTTTGTTTGGTCTTGACTACTACGAACTCAACGGAGATCCTAGCTTTCACGACTTGTGTCTTCCTCTTGAAAACACCTCTATGGTATCCACACGAGCACCTTCAAGAACGTCTCACGATCTTGATTATGGAACGGATGTACTAGCCTCCTCTAGATGATTTCGAAATCTGCCTCTGCCTTTTCTGCTGCTAGGGTTGGTTTTTCTCAAAAACTTAATACCTATTAACCCTACATTATCTATTTATAATGGTTGGTTAATAGGCCCATAATAGCAACCCATAACAGCAAAGCCTAACCCATGTAGGTTTAGGATTAAATAATAAAACCGAATTTTATTATTTAATTAATAACTAAGTCACACTTAATTATTAATGGCAGAATTCAAATTCGAATTTATATTATTTCAATTAATTAAGTCTCACTTAATTAATATAATAAAATTCAAATAATCATCAATTAATTTAAATCTATAATTTAAATTAATTATTCCTTTAAGTACTCTATGTGTGTGACCCTATAGGCTATTATTTAATTAACAATAATTTTATTCTCCAATAAAATTATAAACAATGAGCGGTATCTAGTAATACATCATTGCTACCCAATTAAATAATAATTAAATCGTGATTCGATAAAACCTTTCGTGATTAATGTTTCCGTGTAATATAATCCCTTTAACCATATATATTATAGATTAAACTCGAGGCATGTATTTAGTCATCCTCTTCAACATTTAATCCGAGTTTACTTGATCCATGAGTAGACTATGAAAATAAATCATTATTTGAGCACGACCATGCATTTTATAGTCTCACTCAATCAAGAAGCCAATAATATCTCTCCTAATTATAGGAGGGTTAAATCCTTTATCTATCATTCATATTTCTCATACGACTCATGATATACCCGATGTCCACTTTTATCATCACCAGGTCAAAGGTAACTTTTAATGTAGTCAAAGTATATTAATCCTCGTATAGAAATATAATGATCTCAAGTCAAAGGATCATTACACCATTATCACTGTGAGTCTTTCTTATGACTTTATTAAACATGAAGAATCTCACTGTGGGTCTGTCCAGTATCATGTACTCCTACATGTACCTATGTATTGACTTTAGTATCCCCATACTTATAACCAATGAGATGTGGTTATCAGTCAAACAACATACTAGTCTATTTATGTATTATTATTGTCCTATAATAATAATACTCGACTAGGGACATTTAAGAATATGATATATTATATAATCTCAAGTTCAAGTCATGTACTAAACTATACAACGTGTATCATGATTCTAAGGACATTTATTATGCTAACAAATATATCGCAGTAATTAAAGTCATAATAAATATGTTTATTGAATAATCAATTGACATAAAGGTTTATCAAAATAAACATTGTATTGCCTCTAGGGCACCTATACCAACACACAAGATAACATTGAACCAATGGAGGAACTTGAGCAGGATGTACAAGACCACAATATTGCTCAAGAAACACAGGTTATTCGTAGGTCTAGTAGGATTCGCTATGAGCCTGAGAGATATTATAGATTTCTCTTAACTCAAGATGGTGATGTGATGCTTATCGACGAAGATGAGCCCTCTCACCTACTAAGATGCTATGAACACTCCAGAATCCAAGAAATGGCTGGATGCCATGAAATCTGAGATGGAATCCATGTATACTAATCAAGTATGGACTTTGGTTGATCCACCTAAAGGGGTAAAACCTATAGGGTGCAAGTGGGTTTTCAAGAAGAAGACCGACATGGATGGTAATGTACAGACCTATAAGGCACGATTGGTGGTAAAAGGTTTCAAGCAAATTCATGGTATTGACTATGATGAGACTTTTTCACCAGTGACTATGGTCAAGTCCATCAGGATTTTGCTTGCTATAGCTGCTTACTATGATTATGAAATCTGGCAGATGGATGTCAAAACCGCTTTCTTAAATGGGAGCCTTGAAGAAGATATGGATGTGTATATGACACAGCCTGAAGGTTTTGTTGATCCAAAGAATGCTGTAAAGGTATGTAAGCTGCGTCGATCCATTTATGGATTGAAACAAGCCTCAAGGAGATGGAACATTCATTTTGATGAAACTGTCAAAGAGTTTGGGTTTATTCAAAATGAAGATGAACTATGTGTTTACAAGAAGGTAAGTGGGAATAATGTGGTATTCCTATAATTATATGTTGATGATATATTAATAATAGGGAATGACATTCCTTCTTTACAGGCTGTTAAGACTTAGTTGAGTAAGAATTTCTCAATGAAAGACTTAGGCGAAACGACCTATATTTTAGGTATCAAGATCTATAGAGATAGATCAAGAAGAATGATCGGCCGAAGTCAGAGTAGATACTAGTCTAATCCAGGTGAAGGTCACTGGACAGCAATCAAGAATATTCTTAAGTACTTGAAGAGGACTAAAGATTAATTCTTGGTATATGGAGGAGAAGATAAGCTGGTTGTAAAAGGTTACACCGACGCTAGTTTCTAGACAGACAAGGATGATTCGATTTCTCAGTCTGGATTTGTGTTTTGTCTAAATGGAGATGTTGTATGCTGGAATGGTTCACAGCAGAGACAGTTGTTGATTCTACAATAGAGCCTGAGTATATTGATACTTATGAAGCAGCCAAGGAGATTGTTTGAGGATGTACTTAGGAGATATCACCTAATTAATGAGATTAATGATCAAGGAGATATACATATATGTAAAGTGCATACTAATAAGAATAATGCAGACCCACTGGCTAAGGCTTTGTCGCAGCAGAAGCACGAAGGTCATACTAGTTCCATGGGTATTAGATACATGAGAGATTGGCTCTAGTACAAGTGGGAGATTGTTAGTATTGGTGTCCTAGAGACAATACTTTTAATGTTTTATTGAAAACAATTAAGGATTATGTTTTATGTGATTATTTAATTAATATTTATTATGTCTTTATTTATTGCGTCATAAATTGAAAGAATAATAAATGTCCTTGGAATATTAATACGTAATATATATCTTTAAGTATGTGACTTAAAAATGAGATTATATGAATAGTATTTTATTCCTAAAATTCCCTAGTCAAGTATTATTATTTAAGGACAGTAATAATGCAATAAGACTAGTATGTTTGTTGACAGATGACCACAACTCATTGGTCATAGGTATGGTGATACTAAAGTCAAGAACATATGTGTATGTATCAATACATGACACTGGAAAGACCCGCCATGAGATTCTACATGTTAATAAGTGTCATAAGAAATCTCACAGTGATAATGATGTAATGATCCTCTGACTTGAAATCATTATATTCCTATACAAGAATTAATATACTTTGATTACACTCAAAGTTACCTTTAACCGGATAATGATAAAGGTGGACATTGTGTATGCTATGAATCGTATGGGGAATATGAATGATAGATATAGGATTTAACCCTCCAATTCTATGAGTGATATTATTGGCCTCTTGATTGAGTGAGACTATGAATGGCATGGCCATGCTCAAATATTGATTGGTTTAAATAGTCTACTCATTGATCAAGGAAACCAAGATTAAACGTTGAAGAAGATGACACTATACATGCCTCGAGTTTTATCTATAATATAAGGTTAAAGGGACTATATTACATTGCACATTATTCACGAAAGGTTTAATTGAATCACCAATTATTATTGTTACTTGGGTAGCAATGATGTATTATTAGATGCCGCTCATTGTTTATAATTTTATTATTAGATAATAAAATTATTGCCAACGTAATAATAACCTAAAGGGTCACACACAAAGAACGTCAAAACGGAGGTTTATTTAAATTACGAATTTAAATATATTATTGTTTATTCGAATTTAATTATTGAATTACTTAAGTGAGACTTGATTAATTATATTAGAATTCGGATTTAATAAGTATTATTATTATTTGAATTTAATTATTGAATTAATTAAGTGGGACTTGATTAATTATATTAGAATTCAGATTTAATTATAATAATAACCCAAAGTCATAATGGGTTTTGGAAACCACATGGATTAGGGTTAGGCCCAAAATCTCTCTCTCCCCTATATATACATAATGATGTATAGTATTAGGGTTTAATCATCAAATTTCATTTTTAGAGAAAAACCCTAGCTGCTCAACATCAAGAGAGGCTAGAGAAAGAGAGAGAGAGAGAGACAAACAATTCGGCTAGTACCGACTCCAGTGATCGTAGGACGATCGGGCGTTCGTGTGGACCTCTTTAGAGAGCAAATCTTTGCAACAAAGGATTGCTATGATTCATTTTTCTGGACCTCCATTAAACAACATACAGAAAGCTTTGTTAAGGTACAGACTTCTTCACCATAATCATCCAACATTATACATGGATCCTGCGATTGAGTTTCGAATTTTTTATTGTTTTTACGTTAATTCCGCTGCGTTTTCATGCCCGAAACCCTTCACAAAGGATATAAGAATAGCAGTACCTCATCACTTGGAGTAATGATCTCATCAATCAAACTTGAGGCTGCATCCAATGGCATTCCTTCCCAAAATGTTTCATGATCAGAGTCTAAAGGCAGTCTAGACTCTGACTCAACATTAGACTCTGGTTCAGGAGTTTTCTTACTTTCAGAGTCTGGCTCTACAGGAGCCTTGGGAGCATCTAATTCCTGCAAAACAGGGTTAGTAATAATAAGAGGCTTGTGTGTGTGTGCAGAATAAGCCTTCCTTAACCTTCTGTACTTCTGATCAAAAGAATTTTCAGGAGAGTCAATTTGAGAATCCTGAGGTGCATTCCTAGGTTTTTCAGAGTCTATAGCCTTTTCAGAGACTACAGACTTGGATTGAAGGTTAGAATCAAGTGTATCATAACCTTCTTTTAGCAAAGAAAGACCTTCAACAACTTGTTTCTCTAGAGGGTTGAGCTCCTCATCACTGTGCTCATCTATAAGCCTGGTTTGAACCAATTTTCTCCTCTTTACAACTGGTGTCTGTTGAGAGACACCAAAGGTTGGTTTCTTTTTGGATTTTGGTTTTGAAGATTGTGTAATTGAAGGGGATTTAGTGACTTGGGTAGGTGCAGGGGGACTCTCCAGTACTTGTTCCTGCACCATGTCACCACCAAAAAAAGAATCATTGTAGATATAAGGTTTGTAGGTTGAGAGTTTTACCTGCATTACCTGTGGATAGTGCATGGCAGGTAGACTCTTCTTTTTGTCATCAATTCTCTTGATGTCAGATAATATCCTCCTTTATTATTTGTAGGCCTGCACACAACAATCATCTGCCAACTTGGTTGACATGTCAGGAATGAAGTGATTAAGGAGAATCATAAGAAATCTATGATAGTAGACTTTCTTCCTCCCCTCATACACATTATTTAATTTTGCTCCCATTTGAGTGAGCAGCATATCACCAATGTTGATCACTTTATCAAATAGGAGACTGTGACCAATTTGATAAGTAATAGCATCAAAGCCACTACACTTACCAGTGAAGCACTTAGTAATTTGATCAAAGAAAAAGGACCATTCTTTTCTTAAGTAAGGCCTAGTTATTTTACTCATGTTATCTAAGCTAGCAGAATAACCTATTGCCTTAAACATGCTTTTAATGTCATCATCAGATACAATATTATCAAAAGAAGACTTAACATACAATTTAAATACAGAATTAAGCACATCTGCAGTGACATCAAATGTAGTCGAGCCAAAGGTGAACATTATTTTACCTGGTTGATCCTGAGAAGGATCAACGACCTGTGCAGAACTCCAGGCTTTTGAGAAAGCAGGTATGATTTCTTTTGAGATTATCCTTAGTAGAATCACTTGTAGATCTTTGCTAAATAACTTGATGAATTTATTTTATCTAAATTGGTTAGTGAACTTGAGATATAATTTATATGCATATTTGTTGGAAATCCCGTCTGCAAGAAATTCTTGAATGAGTTCACAAGTATTAAATCGTCCATATTTAAAGGACTTGTGAATTTATTTTAAATCCAGTACCTTGTACTTTTTGCTATTAGTTTAATTATCATGCTTACAATGTTATATGCATATGTGGTAGTTAAATGATTTAGCATAAGTTAGCAGCATAATTATTTGTATGTTAAATATTTGATGAATATTAGTCAATGATATCTTGCTTAATTGCTATGATATTTTTAAATATTTTATTATAAATAATTGTGATACTTTTGATATTAGTGACGGTATTTAGAATTTCTGTTCTAAATAAATAATGCATATTTCAAAACTCACTAATATTGGAAGACGAAGTATTTTCTAAGTCATGCGTATAAAACTCTCAATATTTTATATACTTAGAAAATATTTCTAAAATTTGATTTTATTTGCGAGAAGTTGTAATTAGGATTACAAGTATTAAATGCTAATATTTAAAGGACTTGTGAATTTCTATTCAATTATTTTCTCGAGTTTACGTATATCAATAATAATTGTTATGAGTATAATTGTAATATGCTAGAATGATAATTATTAGATATAACGTAGGAAGTTAGATGCTAATATTCAATCCTATGAATATTTTAGTATTTAGCGAAATTATTTTATCTTATGAAAATTATGGATTGAAGTAACTCAATGTTTATCAGTTTCATAATTTTGATTTGATAAAATATTAGAAGCATAATTTCTTGCATTTTAAAATTATTGATAAATATCAAGTAATGATATTTTGTTAATATTTATGTGCAATTAATTGTGATATTTTTAGTATTAGTGATAATACATGTTGTTTATCTGAAATCACTAATAATAAAAATATGTCTAAATGCTTATTGTTCTACTGAATAATTACCACATGTTATTTGATTTATATATATGCATGTTATTGGTAATTGTTTAGTACAATATGAGTATTTAATTTATTTTGATTTATTTAAATTATGATGATATAAAACAATTCAGTGATATATTGGTTCGATGATTTATGTAAATTAAAATAAATTTGCAGCATAATTATTCGTAGTATAAATATTTTCTTTTATCACTTTTTGATAATTGATTAATATTTTATTATAAAATAATTGTGATATATTGATACTAATGGATTTGCTTAGTCTTTATTCTTAGTGAAAATTGGTTTTTGCAAAAGCCGTTAGTATTAGTATATTTAGTTTTCTTTCTTTGACTGAATTTTAAACTTGAATGTATTAAAAAGAAACTCTTGTCTATTTCTTTTTCAAAATGTATTATTCAAAGATACATTCATTTTTCTATCAGTTTTAGAGAAGAAAACATCAAGATTCTTTTTCAAAACTTCTCTTTTGAAAATCGTTTGATTTACAGCCCTACTTTATTTTCCCAAACCTAGGGTGTGAATCAAATTTTTCTTGAGGATAATTTTTCTCCAATCTCAATATCTATTATCCTCTCTCTAAAGCTGTTTTTAAAAGTTTTATTATTAAAAGCTTTCTCTCTCTTAATTTTTCCTTTTAAAGTGGCAGATACTTTGTGACTGCTATTTTATTTGGAGAAATTATTTTTACTTTGAGGTATCAATCACTTGTAAATTTATTTGTTTTTAAATACTTGCTTCAATGTATGTTTCACATTGATTCAGAGTACCTAAACAGTGGTTGTTGCTTTGACGACCTAGTGCTGTATTGTTAAGCATTCATTCACCCCAATTGTCATGTTTTTATTTTAGGTCAGGGATACTATCAGGTGGACGAAAATGATGTAAATCATAATTATATTATGAGTCGAAAAATCATAGTCCTCTATCTGATAAGGATGTTTTGCAAAACTATTTTCAAAACTTACACTGCTTAGGTTTTAAAGGAAAAGAGTCATTTTATTGAGATAGAATGTGGTAAGAGTGTTGACTTTCTTCTTTGGTATAAATTTCCGCGTTTTATTATGGGAAGTTTGCCTTATATAAAATTTATAAGGGATAGAATTTTTCTCTGATACACTTTTCCGCGTTTTATTATGGGATAAGTATCTTCAAGAAAATTTCTATTGGCATCATGTTCTTAAATGATAAATCTTTAGAACCGACAAAACTCTTTTATTAAAAGTGCTTTAATGCAATCAATTACCATTCCTTCTTATATTTTTCCTTCTCATTGGGATGAAAAATATATTTTAGAATGTTAAGGTGATTATCTTTTAATCTTGATTGATTCTTCCGTTTAGCCCTCAGTGGCTACAGAAGCTGGCCAGGAGGTTGAAAACCCATCAATCTCTTACCCATGCCTTAGTACCAAACACTCATTCATCCACTTCTATATATTAACCCTTGGAGATATAAGGAACTTATGTTAGTTAGAGGTTGATAAGGGAGAAACTGCACTTGTGCAGCAAATAAGGATGAAGTCGGAAGTGCACCCAAAGCTCTACCTCCAGAGAAGTAAAGTAGTATATAACTGAGGTAATTATAAGCTCATCTGTATCTTCTCAAAATGATACAGAGCTGAAAAGGCAATTAAACTGTCTCTGGAATCATTCTCTCAAAAGGGTGAGTCCATTGAAATTCGCTCGTCAGCCAGAGCATCTTGTAATGAGTCAAGCACACCACTGACACTCACGCTGATGGTAAGCCTAAATAGATAAATTCTAGGAACACATTGCAAGGCGTGCATAGTGAGAGGTATAGGCATTTAGAAAAGATACGAACTCTAGCCATACATTACATTTTCCAGGTATCTACCTCAAACATAAGTTAATCTTCTGCATCCTAAAAGGGAGATCTCTTATTCAGATTTATCTGGGTTTGAGAGACAACTGCTTGACAAGAATTCTTCAGATGAGTCAAGTAGGGTATTTTATTAAAAAATTCCATCACAGGGAGGGAAATGTAGGCTCTAAATTGTCATTCATTACATTGCCTACTACGTCGCCCCTCCTAGAGGGAACATTTCCAGATCCTGAAAAGAAATGTCCACCTCCCGTTTACGGAGAAGGTGTGAGGTAACTCCTTGATAGAACAAGGCAGGATTCCTTAACGGATTTTAAAATCTTGGGATAACCCATCTCAAAGAGGTGAGGCTCCACTAGACAGTGATTTAGCAAACACTATTGAGTCTGGTGCTGAGATAGTGCTTATGCATGATAGATCAAAAACACCTCTACAAGACAATTCTCCACTTAATAGTTATTCAATTCATTCTGATGAATCAGGTGTTGGGAATATATATGAATTGATGGATTTCACTTGCAGGTATAGAAGGCTATATTTGAAATGCAAAGTGAAAGTGAGAGAGAGAAATACTTAAGTGAAAGTGAGGGAGAGATACACTTGATTGAGAGATAGGGAGAGAAAGAGTGAAACACTTCAAAGTGTTCGACACTTTAGTGTAAACACCAACAGAATGTAGTAGAAGTAAGGAAACCATAGCCCAAACACTTACTGTTGCTATTTGCTACTTCTAAAAAAAAGCTACTATATTTTCCCAAACAATGACATATAAGAACCGTCTTTGGAAGGCAAGCCATTCAAAAGATGGGCGATTGGAGGATTTCTCTACTAAGGGGGAGAATTTAGTAAGAAAAAGGAAAACAGATAAGTTAATAAAGTCTTATCTTCGTATCCTTAGAGGGAGTTAATATCCTTCGGGGGAGAAGTTAGACAAGAAAAAGAAGAAAATCTTATCTTCTGATCCTTATGGGAAACAACAGATTATGGGAGAATCAAGAAACTGTATCCTATACTTGAAAGGAGTTGTTAGTAGAAGATTCATCATCCAAGTGGGATGTACAGAAAAGCATTGACACTTCCAGTGTTCATCTAAAGGGAGAAGAAGAAAGAGAAGAAGAATCACATTTTCAGGGGGATAACATTACTTGAGTTATGTTCTATTGAAGACGTTCCCAGGAATTTTAATTCTTATGAAGCTCTGTTTATGATAAGTTCTTTCAGTTCAACTATGAAGGATTTTGAAGTAGAGAAAGCTCAAACACAGACAGAAATGAAGATGATACTGCATGAATATCAGTTCAGTGCTAGAGGAATAAACATCTTTCATTTCAGTTACACAAGAAATCTGGAAATGCAAAATCTGATCCAGAAAAACCAGTAGCATTATTTACAAGTCCCGGACCATTACTTTTTCTAGTTTTTAGTTGAGTTATCCTCTATATGAAATTTTTTGCTAAGTTTAACAATCAAATATAGGGAGAATATTGGTGAGATTACGAAGTTGTATGAATAGTAATCGTGATAACTCAATACTAGAACAGGAAAAGTAAATAATACTACGCCTACACAGAAATTAGGAAGAAATGAAGACAAGGCAGATACAGTGAATCAAGACATTAGAAGAAGTTTTGAAGTCTACTACAGGTCATTGAGACAAGTAACTTAATATGTTCATGCTTTAGTGAATAATAATGGTTGAAAACTTTCAGGGCTTTAGAAGTGTTGAAGATTCAGTATAGAAGTGCCACTAGAAGATTTCAGTGTAAAGGCATGGATTGTAGATAGACAGTGTTCGAAACATAGGAACCTAGAACGATTGAAGATAAGGTAAAGAAAAGGTTAAAGAAGACAGCTGCAGTCTTGAAGCTATACTCACTGAAAGAAGTTTAGTTATATGTTCAAGCATCAGTGAAGAACAGAGAATGAAGTATTCAAGATTGTGGTAGTAATGGAGTCGTTGTCTAAGTACCAGAAAAGATTCCAATGAAAGTACTGTAGGGTTTCGTGACACAAACGCAGCAGAATAAACGCGAAAAATAAATCAAAATAGCGAAACCCTCCGCAGGATCCATGCGAAAACAAAAGATTTAATTCGGAGATTAAGAATAAATACCTTTAGAAGCTTTAACAGTTCATTAATGGAAGATTAATGGAGGTCCAAAGCTTGTTTAATCACCACGTATCCCGCTCTCGCGATCTACGCTCTACGGTATCCACACGAACACTTTTCATGAAGGATTGATGTGTACTAGCACCCGAAAACTTCTTCTCTCTCTATCTTCCTCCTCTCTTAGAGCGACTAGGGTTTTTGTAAAATCTCTCTTTTATTAAATCAGCCTATAAAGAGATTATATAGAGAGAGGAATAAGTTTTCTAATTATAATCCAATTATAATTAATACTAATCCAAAATTCTAAATTATTTAATTAAGTCTCACTTAATTAATTAATTATTAATTTTGGAATTAGTTTAAGTAATTCATTTATTCTATATATATAATTAATTAAGTCATACTTAATTAATATCATAAATAAAATAAATTACTTATTTAATTTAAATTCATAATTTAAATTATTTCTCCTTCAAGCGTTCTTTGTGTGTGACCCTGTAGGTTATTATTACGTTGGCAACAATTTTAATATCTAATTAAAATTGTAAACAATGAGCGGCATCTAGTAATACATCATTGCTACCCAAGTAATAATAATAAATCGGTGATTCGATTAAGCCTTTCGTGAATAATGTTCCATGTAATATAATCCCTTTAATCTTGATATTATAGATTAAACTCAAGGCATGTCTCGTGTCATCCTCTTCATAATTTAATCTTTATTTTCTTGATCGATGAGTAGACTATTAAAATCAAATCAACATTTGAGCACGGCCGTGCATTTCATAGTCTCACTCAAACAAGAGGCCAATAATATCACTCCTAAAATTAGGAGGATTAAATCCCATCTAGATCATTCATATTTCTCATACAATTCATAATATACCCAATGTCCACTTTTATCATCACCCGATCAAAGGTAACTTTTAATGTAATCAAAGTATATTAATTCTCGTATAGAAATATAATGATTTCAGGTCTAAGGATCATTACACCATTATCACAGTGAGAATTACTTATGACACTTACTTAACATGTAGAATCTCACGGTGGGTCATTCCAATGCCATGCATTGATACATGCACTTATGTTCTTGACTTTAGTATCCCCATACCTATGACCAATGAGATGTGGTCATCTGTCAAGAAACATACTAGTCTTTGTGCATTATTATTGTCCTTAAATAATAATACTCGACTAGGGAATTTTAGGAATAAGATACTATTCATATAATCTCATTTTTAAGTCACATACTTGAAGATATATAATACGTATCAAAATTCCAAGGACATTTATTATGCTTTCAATTTATTACGCAGTAAATAAAACATAATAAATAAATAATAATCAATAAAACATAATCCTTAATAATAAATATTTTCCTTAAAATATAAAAAGTATTGTCTCTAGAATACAATTACTAACAAGTACTATGTTTATTGACAGTCATTGTTCGAACCAATGAAGTTGCTGTAAACTTAACAATGTACGTAAGGCTATAATACGAAGACCTGGATCAAAGTTATTCCTCTGTGAACCAGACCAGTTGCACTAGGCATCAGCAGTTTGTGAAAGGAATTTGAGTATTAACTATAGAAGAATTGTTAAGTTGAAGAACGTACTTGGAAAGAACGGTTATTTATTAAGGTACGAAAAGTTATTTGTAGAGGCTATAACAAAACAGCTAAACAGCTCAAAGGGTGCAGGGTGCAAAGTGTCACAACCTTGGTATGAAAAGTGAAAGTTTCTGAACTACAGTGGAATAACGGAAACAACATAGGGTACAGGGTGTAATGTGATAAGACTTTGGTACAAGAAATGGAAGTTGGGGAACTTCAATCAAGGAATGAATAGAGAGTCAAAGTGTAGTGACTAAACCGCACTTTGACTATGAAAATTAAAATCAGGTGTAACTAAATGATACGGGCGCAACATAAATTCTTTGGCGCAGTAAAAATACATCGAAGTAACAAAATCCATAGGCGCCACATAGCCCTCAGCCAATCAAATTACAGCAGCCTACTTTATTGATTTAAAGTCTACACAAATAAAAAGAGGACAACCACTCATGCATCAAAGAGTGGTCTTCTTCAACATAAAATATGTAGAGAGCAGCCATGGTCGGAGCATGAGATTTAATTTATACACACCCATACCTTGCTCCCGGTCAGATATTAGGACCCGATTCTTTAGCGAAAAATGCCCAGGGCTCCTAGATATCACTCCCTATTGAAACTATTTTTCCTTATAATAATTTAGATATATTTGTATAGGAACCGAGCCTTATATTTTTGTGTTAGTAGCAAAGAACTAATTTGTTCTTTGGAAACCAGTTATATTTTTAACTGGATGTAGCAACCTCCAAGTATATATATAAAAGATATATTCCGCGAATCTTGTCCCGTTTATTTTACTTGCTAATTTTCTTGAACCTAATTGATTCATCCGGACACACATAAAATTAGTAGGCATCTCACGTAAACACTACAAATGGTCAAACCCACTCTGAAGCAATAATTTATTTATCCGCAAATTCCGAAAAGAATTTAAATTGTTGTGAGTATCGTATTTAAACCCCCTTCTACGATTCTTCGGGACCCAACAAGGTATTGGCTTGAGTGTCGTCACCCTTGTTCAATGCCCCTGATTGAGGGCTATTTTCAATATTGTCATCCTTTTGAGAGGACGCCAATAGTGGTGTGTTTGATTCCTTTTCAACAGCCACAGTCTGTTAGGAGACTGTGGAGTGGCTAGGCAGGGTTGTCTCACCCCCACTCACCTTATCTTTCTGGGTTCTTTGATGTTCCCAGTTCCCTCACCAGTTACAACCTCTTCTAATCTATTAACTAAAACAGGTGTTTTTCTTTTCTTTATTTTTATAACAACAGGTTTTTGGGAACCTGTTGAGGTTTCTTTCTTAGATTTGGGTTTTGAAATTTGTTGTGTGGCTTGGGTAGAAGGGTTGGGGTCATTACTAACACCCTCCATAGCCACATAAGGCAAATAAATTTGGGATTGGAAGAAGGAGTTAGAGTAGAAATGTATACCTTTACAAACTCAGGATAAATTAACTCCACCTCATTGTGGAGGTTAATTCTCACCAGGTCCTTGAAAACTATTTTATTTTGAGTCTAACACTCCAGAGTTTCAGTTTCCCTGCATATCTAAATTTCTTTGACAAAGTGATTAATAAAAATCATGATAAACCTAACATAGTATATATGATTAGACCTATCATATTTCTTACATAACTTAGCAGCAATTTCATGTAGCAATATAGATGATAAGTCATGATAACTATCAAATAAGACATTATATGCTATCTGTTGCATGCTAGAAGTAATGGCATTAAAATTACTAATTTTAACACTAAAACATTTTATGATAGCATTAAAGAAATAAGACCACTATCTCCTAAGATATTTTTTAACATCATATCCTAAATTAATGTTAGGATTTGCATAATTAACAACCCTAAACATGTTTCTAATATCTGATTCAATGGGTGCATTATCAGTATTATTAGCAGGCAAATCTAAACATTCATTTAAAATTAAAGTAGTAAGAATATACTCTTGTCCTTTGGAGTTGAATTTGATGCTTGAGTAGTCATCAACAACTTCTACAGAGGTCCAAAATTCTTTCACCAGATTGCAGATGATTGTTGTGCTTCCTTCAAAGCCTTTTGTAACTTGCTGGTGGTAAATTTGTCCTTGAGGATGGCGCTTCATGATCACTAGAATAGTTATGATCATTGTGATGTGATTGAGTGGTTGAGAACCTCCCTCTGAGATGGACACTCTACTTGAGGATTATTGAGTGGAGTTATAATTCATCGATGGGTTATCAATTGATGTATTATCTATCGATTGATGATCATCAACTGATAAGTTATATGTTGATGCATTGACATCAATTGATGGGGAATTTCCGGGTACTTGATTTCTTGAAATTTCCACATTATCATCACTTTCTTCACCATTACCATTTGATTCATTCTCAATGCAAAGAGTCATGGTATCTTTCATCAAACAACCCTTGAATTTTCTTGTCAACAAAAACTACAAGCATAGATTCCATAACAATGTATAATCTAAGACTTTGTAAGCCTTGGTTGTTATTCCATATCCAACAAATATTGCCTCATCAGCCTTGGTTTCAAACTTTCCCAAATTTTTTCCATGATTTCTTAGGACAAAACATTTACAGCCAAAGACATGAAGAAAATTTATTGTTGGCTTCTTGTCTTTCTTCATCAATTGATATGGAGTTTTTTCGTGCAGTTGATTGACCATGGAGATATTCTGAATGTAGCATGTTTTGTTAATTGCTTCTGCCCAGAAATATGTGGGTAGATTGGCTTCTTCCAACATAGTTCTTGCAGCTTCAATCAAGGTTTTGTTTTTCTTTCAACAACTCCATTTTGTTGGGGAGTTCTAGAAGCATAGAAGTGATTAGTGATACTTTTTTCTTCACAGAATCCTGTCATTGTTGCATTCTTAAACTCAGTACCATTATCACTCCTTATTTTCTTGACCTTCCATTCAGATCAATTTTCAACATTATTTACATGATGGATAATAAGTTTGTTTACCTCATCTTTGGAATGCAAGAAATGTACCCATGTGTATCTTGTTAAATCATCCACAATGACTAAAGCATATTTCTTTTTGGCATTAGACATAATGTTGACATGAACAAATAAATCCATGTGCAATAACTCCAAAGGCTTGTCAATTGATGATTCTAACTTTGACTTGAATGATGCCTTCTTTTGTTTTCCTTTTTGACAAGCATCACACAAACCATCCTTGGTGAATTCCATCTGTGGAATGCCTCTAATCAAATTTTTTCTAACCAATTAATTCATGGCTTTGAAATTTAGATGGGCTAGTTTCTTGTGCCAAATCCAACTTCCATCTGTGTTGGCCTTGCTTAATAGACATGTCATTAAGTTTGCCTTCACTGAATTGAAATCAACCACATAGACATTTTCTTTTCTTCCTCTAGTTAAGAGAATTTTACCAGATTTTTTGTTAGCTATGATGCATGATCCAGTTTAAAACCACACACAATTTCCATTATCACACAGTTGACTAATGCTCAGCAAATTAAGCTTTAATCTATCAACTAGTGCTACAAGTTTAATTATAACATTTTCACTTGTAATAGAACCATATCCCAGAATAAAACCTTTGTTTTTATATCCAAAAGTAATGGGCCATCCTTTTCCACGAACTTTGTGAGGAAGAACATATCTTCTATTATGTGCCTAGAACATCCACTGTCTAGATACCATAGATTTTGCCTCCTATTTCCCTGTACACAATAAAAAACAATCAAGTTGTTTTTGGTACCCAAGTTGCCTTGGGTCCTATTTTATTAGTTACAGTCTGGGCCTTGGTTGCCAACTTTGGTTCCTTTTGTTTTGGTGGGTTTAAATCCACTTTAACTTTGAGAGTTGATTTTTAGGGTTCAGACACCTTGGAACTCATGACAGAATTATCGTGCATATCATTATGAACTTTAGGCATGTCATTATGAACTTTAGGCATGTTCCATGGCATTCCAGGCATGTTCATATTTTCATATGCAAAGAATGGATTAACATGTATTAAAATTGTGCATATGACATATGAGCATGTGGAACAACTAAATTAGAAGACATGACATTCACGAGCATATGATTGGAAAACATAGCATTTGCAAACATGGTTTGTGCATTTAAATCATTTGCAGGTGCAGAATTCTTTTCTTTCTTGCAATGCATAGACAAATGATTTACACTACCACATTTAGCACAAACCTTTCTAGGTGCATACATATCAGGAGTATAATTATTGTGCTTGTTTATGCCTACCTTTCCATTCCTATTCTTTTTCTTTTTCTTTTTCTCAGACTTAAGTTGAATGACCTCAACATGTGCTATCTTTTCTAATTTGACTTTTAACTATTTCTTAGATAAGATACCATTATTGATCTTTTCAACCTTAGTCTCAACTTGATTTATGGGATTCTTTTCCTTAACAAATTTTATAGGGATGCTAAATTTGTTCTTCTTGTTAGCCATTGATGGTTTACTTATCGATGGATGCCTATCACTTGATCCAGCATCAATCGATTGATAATCCTCATCGATCGATAGTGGATTAGCAGTCGATTGATCTTTATCATTTGAGGTGTTAACCAATGGCTTGCCTATTGATTTAGGGGATTCTCCTAAAGTATCTAAATCCTGAAAATCAATGATTTGTTTGGCAGTTTTAGCTGACCTATTCCATTTGTTAATGGTTTCAATTTCTTCATCCAGTTTTTCTTTCAACAATTCTTCTCTTCTCAAACTGTTTACTAGTTCATCCCTAGCATCTTTACTTTCATGCTTGTATCTTTCTAAACAAATGAGTTCATTTTTAAGAAAAGTGTTTCTCTCAGTTAAGGCATCAATGATGTTCTTTAACTTGAGATTTTCTTTGTTTAGATATTTCAAAATGACATGCAAACTGTACAGTTCATTAGACATTTCATTTATAGTACTATTGCATTCATCGTTTGATAATTCAAAAAAGTTAGTAGCTAGTACCTGATTTGATGATGAACTTAGCCTCTTCATCTTCATGATTGACCATTAGTGTTAGATTGATAAATTCTTTTGAATCACTATCTTCAGCATCCCAGTCCTTCTCCTCAGTTACAAAAGCCTTTTCTCTTTGTTTGAGAAGGTCAAAATACTTCTTTTTATAGTCAATGTCATCATATGATTTTGCCTTCTTCTCTTGCTTTGGTTTTCTGCACTAATTGAAGAAATGACGAGCCAATCCACAGTTAAAATATTTGAACTTTATCCTGTCAACCAATATCTTGTTTTGATTGTCATTTCTAAAATGGGATCTAGGTCTTTGAGAATTTGGATTCCTCTTGAATTTTAGCTTTGAGAATTTCCTTGACAGAAATGCAAAGTACTCATCAATTTCATCTAAATCATCCTGGGAGCATGCTTCAATTTCTTCACATTTACCCATTCCTTTTCCTTTCGATGATTTTTCAACAGCATCATCAGCCATCATGATAGATCCATCTACACAGCCACATTCCTTCTTGTCTTCATTTCTGTGGACCAAATCAAACCTACCATATTGTATTTACTTGTCATATTACAACAATCTAGTACTTCTTGTATTAAATAGTGACTTAGTTTATTTAATTATATACTTGTAATTAGAAGCTTGTTTCTACTGCATCTCCAAATGTCAATGAGTGATATCAAGAATAATTGTACTGGTAGAAGATTCTATGAATCATGCATCAGGAGAATGAAGATTACATCAAATAAGGAGTTACAGAAGAAATTGTTTCTAAGGCAATTGTTCAATAGAGAAGTCACATTGATAGAGAATTCATAAGTGTAAACTGGCAGAGAAGTCTCAAATCACTCAATCGATAAGTCTACTCAATTAAGAAGTCAGGGATACAGAGTCATTCGAGAAGTGTAAAGAAATGATCAATCGAGAAGTCTAGTTAAACAAATCGAAAAGTTACCTAAGGAAGCAATCGAGATGTCTGTGAAATGAATCAATCGAGAAGTTTGTGAAATGAATCAGTCGAGAAGATTGTGAAATGAATCAGTCGAGAAGTCTGTGAAATCAAGTCAATAGAGAAGTCTAGCCTGATAGAGAAGTTATCAAAAGAAGTATGCAATCGAGAAGTCTAGACATTTGAAAAGTCTTAAGTCAAAGACCAACCGAGAAGTCTCACAAGTACCTGATCGAGCAGCTCACAACATGACTTCTCGAAGTGCAATAAAGCTGAGTATTTGAATGTTTCAAACAGCTATTTTTAAGGAGATTTACAGAAGAATAAGACAAGTAATCTGAAGCATTGTCGTGATCAGGTTTGTCAAACCTGTGAAGATAATGACAAGTCTACAATGAATCTTGATAGGAAAAGAAGACGAAGACAGAAGGAAGAAAGCAGAATGAAAAGGCTGTTAAAGAATTATGTTAGCTAGAAATAGATAGCAGTCAAATATAAAGTGTTTCTTATCTGTTTCTAGTTTTAGCATAACTGTCTAGTGAGAGCATGTGCAAATGAGACATGTTGTCTATATAGTATAGAGCACATTTTCACTAGACAACAAGAGTGAAAAAATTGTATACACATCTTTCTTTGTTTTCTTTTAAGAACAAGAAGATGAGAATCACACAAAGATTATCAGATTGTAGCAAATCATTCTAATACAAAATTAGATTGACAGTTAACTATGAAGTGTTTATTTAAGTTCCGCATCTCTAAGGTAAACATTGTTAAAATTAATAAAGCTACAATATAAGTTATCAGTTCAGAACGAACAAAGAATTAAAGGTTAAGAAACAAAATACCTCAACCTGTACATTCACCCCCATTATATAGTTTTGGTTAAACTCATTCCCAATAAGTGGTATTAGAGCAGGCGTTGACATATAAATAATACAAAGATCAAAATGAGTTCCTAGAAACTTAACAGCTTCAAGATTCCTCCATTTGACAGAGAACACTATATTCTATGGAAAAAGAAAATGTTCACAATCATCAAGACTGCGAACTACATGTATCCTGATATCCTGAAAAATGGACCATTCATGCTCGTAACACTAGTTCCTAAAACAACTAGTGGCTCAGAGGTTATATCAGTCACATGGGTACCAAAAGATCCATCTCAGTACACTGACACAGAAAGAGAGAAAGTGGCTCTTGACAATAGTCTCATACTCATCCTGATTTTACTCTCTAGATATGGTCATGTATAACAATGTTGTCAACTGCACCACTTCCAAGTAAATTTGGGAAACCGTAGAGCTACCATGTGAAGACACAGTGGAAGTAAGAGAAAATCAAAGACAACTGTTGGTCTCACAATATGAAGCTTTCATGTCAAAACCAAATGAAAGCATAATGAGGTCTTTGAGAGGTTTAACAAACTAATCAATGAACTGCAGTTACATGGAAAAGCCTATAAGACAGAAGAAAAGAACTTGAAATTCGTAACTCTTCTAGAGAATTTGGAACACAAAATTGTTGTTATCAGATAAGAAAGAGATTTAGCAAGACTTCCACTGGAATACTGAAGACATATGAACTAGAGTACTTTTAAAAGAAGTCTATTCTAGGAAACAGAAGTTAGATGAAAAATGTTTCTAGTGCCCTAATTGTCAAAGAACTAGGAAAGATGGAAAGAGTTGGTATAAGCCAAAGAAAGAAGTGTGAGGAAAGTGTTGAAAAAGACAATGAAGAAGAACTTGTCAAAGGAGAAACTGATGAATATGAGTTCTACACTATTGAGGAGCTTGAGAACATGGACAACAAATCTATGGCCTTCATGGCTAGAAATTTAGGAAACTTGAGGTTTAAGAAAAATAAAAGCTTCAAGCCAAAAACAAAATTCAGCTCTTCAAGCAAAGGCAAAGTTCTCAAGAGCAACTTCAAAGGTAAAAAATAAGGTGTTATAATTGTGATGAATTGGGACACTTTTCCACTGAGTGTAGAAAGCCAAAAGCAGCCAAAAAGGACAAAGAATATTTAGAATTGGAAGCCAAGTATGAAGCTTTGTTAAAGAAGCAAATTGGTATAGCATACATTGTTGAACGCAAATGCTGGGATGACACTGATGAGGATGAAGAAGATGAATATGGGAATTTGGCACTCATGATCAAATGAGATGAAGGACCATCAACCTCAACAAATCAGGTAACAATCCTAACTTCTATTGAAATGTCAAAATCTCAATATAAGAAAACTGTGGAAGAATTAAGTGTTGAGATGTTTAATATACGTACCAGTATGAATGCTGCTTATGAGAAAATTGATAGATTGTTGAAAGCTAGTGATGAACTGTCTGTTAAGAATGAACATCTAGAATTATCCTTGGTTAATACTCAATCCATGAAACAAAGGAATGGGTAGTTGAAAAATAAGATTACTTGCTTAGAATAGATTGAAAAGTGAAAGTCATATTACTAGTCCTATTTATAATAAGTAGATGACAACTCAACTCAGGTAAGAAAGTGAAGTAAATAATAAATATTGAATATAGAGGAAGAACAAAGAGAAGCTAAGACAGGACAAGACAAGACATAAAAACCACTACAGAAGAAATGAGAATCAACATTGTAGTTAGTCATCCGTGAACCAGACCAGTGCATAGGGTGTCAACAATGTCAGTGAAGATTCGTCATCAAAAAGTTCAAGTGGTTAAAAAGGTTATTGTTGAAGAACAGAAGATTCTTATCTACATCAACAATAGTCAAGCCTTTAATTTAATTCTCTATTAATTAATTAAATTAATTAGTTAATTTAATTAGTAAATTAATTCACTCAGAATTAATTTATTTCTTAAATTAATTAAAGGATTAATTAATTCAGAATTATTTTAGAATGACAGAAGACAGAAGCTAGAAGCTCAAAGGGATACGGTATTGACTTGAAGAAAAGACGGAAAAAGAAATGACACGGAAGAAATATAAATTGATATATTCTTAAAGGTGGAACCCCGTTTGGAATTGATTTATCATTTTCAAGTGAAAAGGAGTTCGGTTCCAGACGATCAGGAAACCGCAGCTTAGAGCGTAAGGATTTATTTAATTAATAAATATTTTATTTATTTAGTAAATTATATTTATAAATATCTAAATAATATTAGATATTTATTTTTATAATTTCTGAATTAAATTTATTATTTATTAATTAAAGATTATAAGCTGTGCGGGTCGAAAAGCATTTCTACGGAGCTCATCACTACAGGACGAAATAGGCCCCTTTCTTTTCCTTAGAGCTGTTAAACGAACCGAGCAGACTCGAACTCGACTCGACTCGACTCGGTAAAAACCCGACTCGACTCGACTCGGTTCGTTAACGAGCTCGAGTTCGGCAAGAAAAAAAAGCTCGTTAAGCTTAACGAGTCGAGTCGAGTTTTTTGGTTGTTCGACTCGACTCGACTCGGTACTCGACTCGACTCGGTACTCGATAAAAAATATATTTTTTTTTATTGTTTTAGTTTTTAATTTTTAATTTTTAGTGTTTTAATTTTAGTTTTTAGTATTTTAATTTTTAGTTTTTAGTGTTTTAATTTTAGTTTTTATTTAAAAAAATAAGCCCAAAAAAAATATAAAAAAATAAAAAAATATCGAAAAACCCGACTCGACTCGGGATCGACTCGACTCGGGATCGACTCGGTAGGCTCGTTACCGACTCGACTCGACTCGGGTCATTAACGAACCCGAGTTCGGCGCAAAAAAAAACTCGTTTAATAATCGAGTTCGAGCTCGACTCGGTTAGAAAAACTCGAGATCGAACTCGTTAAGGAAAAACTCGACTCGACTCGGCTCGTTTACAGCTCTACTTTTCCAAATTGAAATGGCAGGAGTTGTTTTTTCCATGAACCAATCACAGCATGCCAAGTGTCCCATTCAAATGAAAAGAAATGCTGTTGAAAAGGTAATGCCGAAGTGTTCAAAAAGGTCATACCGAGAATGAATTAAAAAGGTAATACTGAGCTTTTCATTAAAAGTAATACCGAAGGTTTTCAAGAAAAGTAATACCGAATTACTTTTTGAAAAAGGTAATACCGAATTAGCATATCGGAAAAGTAATACCGAAATTCAAAAGTAATGCCCAGCTTTCTGAAAAGTAATACAAGACTTAATTCTTGTTAAAAAGGTCATAGTGAAAAGTAATGCTGAAAAGTAATGCAAAGCTTTTCCAACCTCTATAAATATGAGGAGAGCACTTCTCATTTCAAGAAGTAGAAAATCAGTTCAAATTCAGAAATTTGTCTGCATTGTACTATTCATAGACTTTCTGTGCTGGTTTGATTTTAATTTCTAAAGTAGAACAATTCATGTCAAATTTGTTCTAGGAATTAAAGTTTATTCTACCTGATGTTGTAACACCCTTTCAAGTTTAATATACGTATTTAACTTGAATCTTGTTTACTTACTTGCTAATTTTCTATATCTTAAATGTTATATCATAAAAATAGAAAGCTAGTAAGTCAGCCTTCAAAACACTACAAGCACTCGAACCCTCAGCTAAAGCAATAATTTAATTCCGCAAATTCTGAAAAGAATTTTAAATTGTTGTCAGTATCGCATTCAACCCCCCTTCTACGATACTTCTGGGACCCAACAATTGATATCAAAGCAAGCTGATTGATATACAAATCAAGATCCGCAGTCCAGTGAAGCTCAGGGTACCGAAGCTGTTTTGAACTCTGAATATCTAGAGGCCTTGTTAAATAAATTTAGTTTATAAATTTAAATTTAGATAAATTTATTTTATAAATGCTATTTAAAATAAATTTATTTTATAAATGTTATTTAAAATAAATTTATTTTGTAAATTTAATTTAAATGAGTTTATTATTTAAACTTGAAAATGTTTCTTTTATAAACTTAATTTAAATAAGTTTACTTTATAAATTTTAATTTAAATACATTTATTCTTTAAATTTAAATAGATTTCCTTTTATAATTTAAATTTGTTTAGATAATTTTATTTTATAAATTTAACTTTAGATAAATTTATTTTATAAATGTTATTTATGATAAATTTATTTTGTGAATTTAATTTAAATGAGTTTATTATTTAAACATGAAAAAGTTTGTTTTATAAACTTAATTTAAATAAGTTTACTTTATAAATTTTAATTTAAATAAATTTATTCTTTAAATTTAAATAGACTTACTTTTATAATTTAAATTTATTTAGATAATTTTATTTTATAAATTTAAATTTAGATAAATTTATTTTATAAATATTATTTAAAATAAATTTATTTTGTGAATTTAATTTAAATGAGTTTATTATTGAAACTTGAAAAAGTTTCTTTTATAAACTTAATTTAAATAAGTTTACTTTATAAATTTTAATTTAAATAAATTTATTCTTTAAATTTAAATAGATTTCCTTTTATAATTTAAATTTATTTAGATAATTTTATTTTATAAAATTAAATTTAGATAAATTTATTTTATAAATGTTATTTAAAATAAATTTATTTTGTGAATTTAATTTAAATGAGTTTATTATTTAAACTTGAAAAAGGTTTATTTTATAAACTTAATTTAAATGAATTTATTTTAAGTAAATTTATTAGTTAAATTTATATAGATTTAATTTATAATCTAAAGATATTAAAACTTGGTCCATTTTTCCAAAAGGGTTTGTACTTGAAAAATTCTTCGTTTTGACTCAGAATTAATTCGCAGAGCATATGACCCGGTTTCGAGGAAAGTGGTCATTTCGTATTAGTAGGTTTATTCCGGAGCATTTGGATTTTATTGTGGATGATACGACTGTTCATGTTATAGTTCCACAAACTGCTCAAATGTAAAGATATGATAGATTTATTAGTGGGGAACTCTGAAGATTTTTTTCTGACTCTACTGATCATTCTAGTTTTTGTACTTGTACAAAACGGATTTAAAAATCGTTAGAGGTCACAACTGAAGAATCATATGAGGCTAAAAGTAGCAAGACAAGATCAGGGCTGTGCTACAATATTCAAGAAGCCTGAACAAGCAAATGATGACAGAGACTGTGTTGAGTTAAAAGTATGTGCGTATTTTCAAATGAATTGCTCACACTCACATAGTTGTACTTAAATGTCAAATCACTTCAAGTATTGCTTGTTAAGGAATAGAAGATTAAAAGATGGTAGAATTATCTAAGTAGTCAGTAAAATTTGTAGATTCGAGACTTTATCTAAAACTGACTTAGGTAATTAGATATAATTAAAATGTTAAACTACAACAGAAATGGATTAGACAGAATTAGTAATTAAATTGTTAGTTCTTCTATTCCATGTGCTTTTAGAAAATTATTGAATATCTGTAAATCTGCTGAACACCTGATACACTTGTGTAGAATGGTTAAAGTAGATAGTACTGAATTTTCTAATATGCATAACATGCCTGAATTGCATAATTCTTATCTATAATGCATTGAAGTTGAATGTTTACCATGTGCTCTTATTTTTCATGCTTGTTCGTTTAAATCTGAAAATGCATATCTTAGGACTTGCATAATCTTAGGCAAAGCATCAATAAGAATCACAATAGGGTAAAGACTGCTAGTCCACCTTAAGATAGGTTGGAATCACTAATCTCATAGCCTAAAGACTACCTTGTCAAGGCTGCTGTGAATGAGAAGTGTTCAGTCAAAGATAAGTTTGTGTATGTTAAGGTTGAAGATGTTGTTACCACTGTTGAAAGTAATATCTATAACCCATCTGGACTCAATTGAAGTTGAGTACCAAGAATCTTAATCATTTGTGATTGCAGAGAATAAACAAAGGTCAAAAGTTATGTGATTTCTTGACATTTATTGTTCGAGACATATTTCTAGCATTGAAGCTCTACTATCACAGTTGGTTGAGAAAGCCTACCCAATGGTAACCTTTGGAGATGACAGCAAAGGATGTACAAGGGACTTGGCTATCATGAGTTTGGAATTGTCATCACTGGAAATATCTTTCTTGTCGACGGACTTAAGCACTAATCACTATCTATAGGGCACTAGAGAATTCTTTGTCAAAGGTTCTGGAAAAGCATTGAAATAGAAAAATGTTTGATTTCAAGCAAGAAAGATGGAAGATCACTCAACTGAGAGTGAATTGGTGATGTTCGTGCATTCAACAGATAATATATCACATATGGTGATTGATCACATCAAGCAGATCAAGTTGGAAGCAAAGTACTTTGAAATTGAAACGATTAACAAATCATGCTTCTTTATTCAACAAGATCGTGAAAAGACATCATATGAGTCAATGGCCAACCAGAAGCAAACACTGTAGTTCTTTCGTGTGTTTGGAGGAAATTATTATTTATTGAAGATTTATATGAGCATATTGGCAAGTTTAAAATTAAGGCTCAAGGAACAATTGTCCTCGGCTACTCATTGAAGTCGAAAGCTTTCAAAGTAAGATGCGATGTAAAACCAGAAGGTGATTGAAAGTCTGAATGTGTCGTCCTATTACACCAAGCTCCCGAGCATTAAAATAAAAGTCTATTCTGAATCTGTGAAACTTGACATCTTGTCAGAGTCATATTCAGATATTGATGATGAAACTGAGGTTGCAGAAGGAATCAATGTTAATGATGATGATTCAGATCCTAGTAGTGGAAATGGTAGTGAATCTACACAACTCGTGGACTTTAACAGAATCTACTCAACAAGGTGAAGGATCTTCAACACATCCTAGAAGCAACTCAGGGGGAGCAAATAAAAGAAGGATCTACTAGTCATACTCAATACAATGAAGATCAAAGGAATACATTAAGAACATATCTGTTGAGACAAAGGGTTTGGAGTCAAAGTCATTCCTGGAGTCTAGTTCTTAGTGATCCGGATACTAGAGTAAAGACTAGAAGTGCTATGCAAAGTAAATGGTTACTCTTCGGGAAAGAACAATTGTTAAACAGTTGGAATCCTAAAGAAGATTGAAGAAGCACTGATTGATCCAGATTGAGTGATTGCAATACAAGATGATCTCAATCAGTTCGAAGGCAGAATCTACTGAATCTGGAACCCAGACCACAAGACAAAGTTGTAATTGGTACTGTAAGGGTTTTCAGAGACTGGATGATTTTTGGCATTGTTATGAGGGACAAAGCCAAACTGGTTGCTACAGAAGGTATCGACGATGATGGAAACAGAATCTTCGGGACTTTCAAGATCTAACTAAAGCACTAGAGACGAGACTTGATACTATTAGGGCTGAACAAGTTGATGTACAACAACTCCTGGACTTTGAAGTTTCATATCCACTGGAATTTGTATATCATTCTCTTTACAAAGCTCTCTATGACGGAGGTAAGAGATCAAGCAATCGTCAAGGACATGATATAGATAATGCAGGTTATAAGAAAGACATAGAGGTAATTATCAGAAGCTGTCAAACTCCATCAACTCTGCTGGATAATCTCTTCACCACTCACGGAACAAGCGCATGGACACCATGTATCATTTATATCGAGAGTAGTCCTTAATAGAATAACCTGCAGATATTTACTAAAACAGCTCGATAAATTCATTTTGTCTAAGTTGGTTAGTGAAGTTGGGATATTATTTATGTGCATATTTGTTGGAAATCTCATCTATAAGGAATTCTTAAATGAGTTCACAAGTATTAAATTTTCCATATTTAAAGGACTTGTGAATTTATCTGAAATCCAGTACCTCGTGCTTATTGCTACTACTTTAATTATCATGTTTACAATGTAATATGCATATGTGGTAATTAGGTGTACTAGCATAAGTTTGTATATTATCTTAATTGACTTAAATTATGATGTCAGACAATTTGATGTCATATCAGTCTCATGATTTAAATGAATTAAAATAATATGCAGCATAATTGTTTGTATGATAAATATTTTATGAGTATTAGTTAACGATATCTTGCTTAATTGTTTGGATATTTTTCTCTGATATTTTTAAATGTTTTGTTACAAATAATTTTGACACTTTTAATATTAGTGACATTATTTAGAATTACTGATCTAAGTAATCAATGCATATTTCAAAAATCACTAATATTGGAAGTGGAAGTATTTTATATATGTGTGTATAAAATTCTCAATATTTTATATACTTAGAAATATTTCCAAAATTTTATTTTTGTACAGTTTTATTTAATTGTCATTTATACTGTAAATATATTTTATTTTTATTTTCAAAATTTGTTTTTACTTTGACGTATCAACCATTTGTAAAATAATTTATTTTCAAACACTTGTTTCAATGTATGTTTCACATTGATTCAATGTACCTAAACAGTGGTTGTTGTTTTGAAGGCCTTATACTGTATTGCTAAGAATACATTCACCCCTATTCTCATGAAATTTTCTATTTTAAGTTAAGGATAATATCAAGTGGACGAAAATGATGAATATCATAATTGCATTATGAGTCGGAAAATCATAGTTCTCTACCTGATAAGGATGGTTTGCAAAACTGTTTTCAAATAGTACAGTATTAAGGTATAAAGGAAAAGAGTCATTTTATCGAGATATAATTTGGTAAGAGAGTTGAATTTCTTCGTTGGTATAAATTCCCGAGTTTTATTATGGGAAGTTTGCCTTATAAGAAATTCATAAGGGATAGAAACTTTCTTCTCTGATACACATTCCCACGTTTTATTATGGGATAAGTATCTTAAAGAAAATTTCGTATCATGCTCTTAAATGATAAATCTTTAGATCCGACAAAACTCTTTTATTGAAAGTTCTTTAATGCAATCTATTACCATTCCTTATTATATTTTTCCTTCTCCTTGGGATGAAAAATATGTTTTGGAATGTTAATATGATTATCTTTTTGTCTCGATTGGTTCTTTCCAGTTAGCTCCCAATGGCTTTAGAAACTGGCTATACTGTACATATATTTTTTAAAAAATTTCTTAAGAGAGTTGAATTTCTTCTTTGGTACAATTTCCCGCATTTTATTATGGGAAGTTTGCCTTATAGGAAATTCATAAGTGATAGAAACTTTTTTCTCAGATACAACTTTCCCACGTTTTATTAAGGGATATGTATCTTAACGAAAATTTCGTATCATGCTCTTAAATGATAAATTTTTGTTTTTTTTCGGTTGGTACATATTGTTTTTGTTTTCAAACTTTTAGTATCATTATTTATATATAAATATGTGTGTAAGTTTATTTTTATTTTTTTCCTATAAAATTGGCAAATTTTTATTTTATAGTTATTTATATTTCATATTTATTAAATTGGCATATTTTTTTTCAATTTATTTTTGTCTACGAGAAATTGTTCTAAGAATCATAAGTATTAAATGTCAATATTTAAAGGACTTGTGAATTTCTTTACATATACTTTCTCGAGCTTACATATATCACTGATAATTGTTATGAGTATAATTGTCATATGCTTGAGTAACAATTATTAGATATAATGTATGAAGTTAAATGCTCATTTTCATTACTATGATTATTTAGTATTTAGCAAGAGTATTTTATCTCATTAAAATTATGAATTGAAGCAATTCATCGTTTATTAGTTTCATAGTTTTAATACGATGAGATATTAGGAGCATAATTATTTGTTTTTTTGAAATTATTATTAACTATCATATTTTGATAATTTGTTATTGTTTCATTGCAAATAATTATGATTTTTGTTGTTAGTGATATTATATATATATTGTTTATCTGAAAATCACTAATAATAAAAGCATATCTGTGTCCTGCCGAACAAGAGCAATCGACTCGAGGTAAAAGCAGGTAATCTCGATCTTGATATATTATTTAATCAATTTATATAAATATATATATACAATTGATATATTGAGCCCTCAGTGGCTATAGGACAAGATCAAGGGATTGAAAACCTACAATCTCTAACACAGATCATAGAACCAAACACTCAAACAGATACAACTTCATCTACTAAACCCCTGAAAAGAAAATGTTTATCAACTAAAGAGGGTGAGAGAGTAAGTGCCTCTAGTGCACTAGAAAAAAGAAGTATCTATGAGTGTTCCAGCAGCTATGCCTCTAGTTAGAATATGAAATTGAAACCAAGGCAACTGCTAACTAATTTATATCCTCCCAAAAAGGTATAGATTTACAAATGGCAAAACTGTTACTATGTTCGTCATCTTAACATGATGAGTCTATTGAATTTGGCCTGTCAGCCAAGGCCATTTGTAAAGAGTCAACTTCATCTGGGCACTCTCAAACACTGCAACCATAAATGTATATATTCAAATGCACTGTAAGGATTGTCACACACTATGGATGAATTGACGGAAGCAATTATTCTAAACTTCCATATCAAGGAAGGAAGGATAATTGATGATTCTGACTGAATCAACATGCCTTCACAGGCGTCAGGAGGAAACTTGGATCATTTGCTACATTATAGATCCTTGTCTCCCTCCCCAGATGGAACATATCTGGATTCCTAACGGAATAGATCATCTTAGATGATCAGCAACTCATTGAATCTATTCCTGAAGCAATTCAGTTATTAAAATCAAATTTTTTGTTAGATTCAATTGAGGACGGGGATTTACGAAACCCCATTGCACCACCAGTGACCTCTCTTGAAGGGGCTATGGTGATCTTTCTTGCAGATACAAAAGACTATGTCATCCGTACTGAGAGAGAAATAGTGTTGTGAGAAAAGAGTGAAACACAAGTGAGAAAGAGTGAAAATATATATTCTATGAGTGAAACACTTAGATAGTATATGAGCGAAACACTTGTGAGAAACACAAAGGAAAATCACACACTAGCACAATTACCAAATCCCATTCCCAATTCCCTATTACAGATTTCTAATGTTACTCAACTAAGGGGGATGAAATTTCTTCTGATATTAAGGATTCTGAAGAGGATTATGTTGGTGTAGGTGCCCTAGAGGCAATACAATGTTTATTTTGATAAACCTTTATGTCAATTGATTATTCAATAAACATATTTATTATGACTTTAATTACTGCGATATATTTGTTAGCATAATAAATGTCCTTAGAATCATGATACACGTTGTATAGTTTAGTACATGACTTGAACTTGAGATTATATAATATATCATATTCTTAAATGTCCCTAGTCGAGTATTATTATTATAGGACAATAATAATACACAAATAGACTAGTATGTTGTTTGACTGATAACCACATCTCATTGGTTATAAGTATGGGGATACTAAAGTCAATACATAGGTACATGTAGGAGTACATGATACTGGACAGACCCACAGTGAGATTCTTCATGTTTAATAAAGTCATAAGAAAGACTCACAGTGATAATGGTGTAATGATCCTTTGACTTGAGATCATTATATTTCTATACGAGGATTAATATACTTTGACTACATTAAAAGTTACCTTTGACCGGGTGATGATAAAAGTGGACATCGGGTATATCATGAGTCGTATGAGAAATATGAATGATAGATAAAGGATTTAACCCTCCTATAATTAGGAGAGATATTATTGGCCTCTTGATTGAGTGAGACTATAAAATGCACGGCCGTGCTCAAATAATGATTTGTTTTCATAGTCTACTCATGGATCAAGTAAACTCGGATTAAATGTTGAAGAGGATGACTAAATACATGCCTCGAGTTTAATCTATAATATATATGGTTAAAGGGATTATATTACACGGAAACATTAATCACGAAAGGTTTTATCGAATCACGATTTAATTATTATTTAATTGGGTAGCAATGATGTATTACTAGATACCGCTCATTGTTTATAATTTTATTGGAGAATAAAATTATTGCTAATTAAATAATAGCCTATAGGGTCACACACATAGAGTACTTAAAGGAATAATTAATTTAAATTATAGATTTAAATTAATTGATGATTATTTGAATTTTATTATATTAATTAAGTGAGACTTAATTAATTGAAATAATATAAATTCGAATTTGAATTCTGCCATTAATAATTAAGTGTGACTTAGTTATTAATTAAATAATAAAATTCGGTTTTATTATTTAATCCTAAACCTACATGGGTTAGGCTTTGCTATTATGGGCCTATTAACCAACCATTATAAATAGATAATGTAGGGTTAATAGGTAGGAAGATTTTTTGAGAAAAACGAACCCTAGTAGCAGAAAAGGTAGAGGCAGATTTCGAAATCATCTAAAGGAGGCTAGTACATCCGTTCCATAATCAAGATCGTGAGACGTTCTTGAAGGTGCTCGTGTGGATACCATAGAGGTGTTTTCAAGAGGAAGACACAAGTCGTGAAAGCTAGGATCTCCGTTGAGTTCGTAGTAGTCAAGACCAAACAAAGGTATGATTCCGTTTCACCATAATCTGTCAATCTTATACATGATCCTGCGTTAGAGTTCCGAAAATTTTCGCTATATTTACGTTTAATCCGCTGCGTTTTATGCCTCGGAACCCAACAAATATTAAGTTTTAATCAGATGCTTTCCAATGAATGAACACTCATCGAATCCTAGATCGATTAGGGGAAAGACTGTCAGTGGCAGGGGACTCCTATTTATCGTGGTGAGATGCGACGAATATAAACGGTTATATTCGGCCGTTGTATCATTGGGTCAAACGTAACTGAGTCGTCATAATAAGGTGAAAGTAAACGGTTATATTCAACCATTATGAACTTAGAAGCATAGAGTTTGGTTAAAAATCTATTAGATAGATAAGATCAATCGTTGCTCACCAAACTATCCAAGAATTATATATGATATAATTGACAAATGTTGTCTACCTAAATAATCATTCTTAAGGACTTCCAGTGGTTGACTTAAGACATGACGAAATATGGATCTTGGCTCACTAGAAATAATTATGGGATATACTTTCCAAATTAATAGTAAGGGCTATTGATTTGATAAAAATAGTGGGAGATATATTATGAATGTATCATAATCATTTGAACATAATAAATAACTCAGACAATCTAATGTTTATTTTGTGCTATTATCATTGTAGATACCAAGTAATGACAAACAACACAAACACATTATCCGTACGATCTGTCCTTGAGAAGGATAAGCTGACAGAAGGAAACAACTTCCTAGACTGGCAGAGGAATTTGAGGATTGTTCTCAGGCAGGAGCGCAAGCTTCATGTCATTGATATTCCTCCGGCAGGTCCCCTTCCTGAGGGCGCTACTGTTGAGGAACGAGCGGCCCATACAAAGGATGAGAATGATGCAACTGATGTTGCATGTCTTATGTTGGCAACTATGAGTGCTGAGCTTCAAAGACAGCATGTGCATATGGATGCATATACTATCTATGAGCACTTGCAAAGCATGTTTGCAAGCCAAACTCGTCAAGAAAGGTTCAACACAAGCAAGTCACTTTTTAATTGCAAACAAGGGGCAAGTGAACCAGTTGGCCCACATGTTCTGAAGATGATTGGTTACATTGAGTATCTTGATACTTTGGGTTTCCCGATTATTCAGGAAATTGGTATTGACCTAATCATGAATTCTTTAAACAACAAATTCACCCAGTTTTTCATAAACTACAACATGAATGAATTTGACAAAACACCTACTGAATTGTTGGCTATGTTGAGAACGTATGAGACCAACATGAAGACGGCTGAACCTGCTCCCATACTGATGGTGGGCAATAAAGGTAAGGCCAAAGAGAAAGGCAAGTGGAAGGGTAAGAAGAAGACAGGTTCTGATTCTACACCCATGCCAAAGTCAGGTCCCAAACAGGCTTTAAAGCCTAAAAGTGGGGTCGCTAAGGGTGAATGTCACTACTGTAAGAAAACTGGTCACTGGAAGAGAAACTGTTCAGTTTACTTGGAGGATCTGAAGAAGAAGAGGGCTGAGCAAGCTTCTACTTCAGGTATATATGTTATAGAAGTCAATCTGTCTATTTCTACATCTTGGGTATTGGATACTGGATGTGCTTCTCACATTTGTATAAATGTGCAGGAAATGCAGAGAAGTAGGACATTGGCTAAAGGAGAAATGGACTTACGAGTTGCCAATGGAGCAAGAGTTACTGCTTTAGCTGTAGGAACATATTATTTATTTTTGCCCTCTGGGCTAGTTTTAGAACTGGATAATTATTATTACGTGCCTGCGATTCGCAGAAACATTGTTTCTGTTTCTTGTTTGGACAAGAAAGGTTTTTCGTTTACAATAAAGGACAACAGTTGCTCTTTTGCTTTGAATGATTTAACCTATGGTGTTGCGCGTTTGTTTAATGGTTTATATGTTCTTGACTTAGATAATCCTGTCTGTAATATAGAAAACAAACGACTTAAAGTTAATGACTCAAATCAAACATACCTCTGGCATTGTCGTCTAGGCCATATAAATGAGAAACGCATATCCAAATTATATAAGGATGGATACTTGGATAAGTTTGATTTTGAATCATACCAAGAATGCGAATCTTGTTTGCTTGGTAAAATGACTAAAGTCCCGTTCACTGGTAAGGGTCAAAGGGCCACTGAACGTCTGGAGCTAATACATAGTGATGTATGTGGCCCAATGCGTGTGATGGCTAGAGGAGGCTACTACTACTTCATAACATTTACTGATGATTTCAATAGATATGGGTATGTATATCTTATGAAGAATAAATCCGATTCTTTTGAAAAGTTCAAAGAATACAAGGCTGAAGTAGAAAAGCAAATTGGCGGAGGTGCAAGTATTAAAATCTTACGATCTGATCGTGGAGGAGAATACTTGAGCACTGAATTTAAAGATTATTTAAAGGAGTGTGGTATTGTATCACAACTCACTCCGCCAGGTACACCTCAATGGAATGGAATTTCAGAGAGGAGAAATCGCACCTTGTTGGACATGGTACAATCAATGATGAGTCATGCAGATCTTCTAATTAGTTTCTGGGGTTATGCTCTAGAAACAGCGGCTTTCACACTTAACCGTGTTCCTACTAAGAAGGTTCAAAAGACTCCATATGAGATATGGGAGAAGAAACGGTCAGGCATGAGCTTTATGAAAGTTTGGGGATGCAAGGCGTTTGTGAAACGTCAGGTATCTGACAAGCTTGGACCTAAATCTGAAGAGTGCAATTTTGTGGGATACCCTAAAGAAACAAAGGCGTATTATTTTTATAGTCCTTCTGAGCAGAAAGTGTTTATTGCACGAGATGCTGTTTTCATGGAAAGAGATTTTGTTTCCAAAAGAAACAGTGGGAGAACTATAGACCTCGATGAAGATCGAGAACCACAAAATAGCATTGAACCTGAAGTGGAACATGAGCAGGATAATGATAATGCTCAACAAACACAGGTTGTTCGTAGAACTGGTAGAATTCGCCATGAGCCAGAGAGATATGGATTTCTTTTGACTCAATGTGGTGATTTGATGCTCATAGATGAAGATGAGCCTCTCACATACCAAGATGCTATGAACAGTCCAGAATCTAAGAGATGGCTAGAAGCCATGAAATCCGAGATGGATTCCATGTACGAAAACCGAGTATGGACTTTGGTTGATCCACCTGAAGGGGTAAAACCCATAGGGTGCAAATGGGTTTTTAAGAAGAAAACTGACATGGATGGAAATGTTCAGACCTATAAAGCAAGGCTGGTTGCAAAAGGTTTCAAACAAATTCATGGTATTGACTATGATGAAACTTTCTCACCAGTGGCTATGGTCAAGTCCATAAGGATTTTGCTTGCTATTGCAGCATTCCATGATTATGAAATCTGGCAAATGGATGTCAAAACAGCCTTCCTTAACGGAATCCTTGAAGAGGATGTGGATGTGTACATGACACAACCTGAAGGTTTTGTCGATCCAAGGAATGTTAGCAAGGTATGTAAATTACGTCGATCCATTTATGGATTGAAGCAAGCCTCTAGGAGATGGAATATCCGTTTTGATGAAACAGTCAAAGAGTATGGCTTTGTTCAAAACGAAGATGAACCATGTGTTTACAAGAAGGTTAGTGGGAGCCATGTGGCATTCATAGTACTATATGTTGATGACATACTACTAATGGGGAATGACATACCTTCTCTCAAGGCTGTTAAGATTTGGTTAGGGAGCAACTTCTCTATGAAAGACTTAGGAGAAGCATCCAACATTCTAGGAATGAGGATCTATAGGGATAGATCTAGAAGGATGATCGGTCTAAGTCAGAGTACATACATCGATAAGGTTTTGCATCGTTTTGGTATGCAAAATGCAAAAAGGGGATATGTCCCCGTGTCTCAAGGGATAACGATCTCTAAAGATCAGTGTCCGAAATCATTGGATGACAAGGACCGCATGAGTAAGGTTCCATATGCCTCAGCAATTGGATCCATCATGTATGCGATGGTATGTACTCGCCCAGATGTTTCGTATGCTTTAAGCATGACGAGCAGATACCAATCTAATCCTGGTGAAGGTCACTGGACGGCTGTCAAGAATATTCTAAAGTACTTGAAAAGGACTAAAGATTCATTCTTGGTGTATGGAGGAGAGGAAAAACTGGTTGTAAAAGGTTACACCGATGCAAGTTTTCAAACAGACAGGGATGATACTGTATCACAGTCTGGTTTTGTGTTTTGTCGAAACGGAGGTGCTGTAAGTTGGAAGAGTTCAAAACAAGAAACAGTAGCTGATTCTACAATGGAGGCTGAGTACATTACAGCTTGTGAAGTGGCTAAGGAAGCTGTTTGGATTCGAAAATTCATTACTGATTTGGGAGTGGTTCCATCGATCGCAGATCCCATTGATCTATACTGCGATAATAATGGAGCCATTGCACAGGCTAAAGAACCTAGAGCTCACTCCCGAACCAAACACATACTCAGGAGATATCACCTCATTCGAGAGATTAATGAAAGGGATGACATACACATATGTAAAGTGCACACAAATGATAACATTGCAGACCCACTGACCAAAGGCTTGTCGCAGAAGAAGCACGACAGTCACACTAGTTCCATGGGTATTAGATACATGGGTGATTGGCTCTAGTGCAAGTGGGAGATTGTTGGTGTAGGTGCCCTAGAGGCAATACAATGTTTATTTTGATAAACCTTTATGTCAATTGATTATTCAATAAACATATTTATTATGACTTTAATTACTGCGATATATTTGTTAGCATAATAAATGTCCTTAGAATCATGATACACATTGTATAGTTTAGTACATGACTTAAAACTTGAGATTATATAATATATCATATTCTTAAATGTCCCTAGTCGAGTATTATTATTATAGGACAATAATAATACACAAATAGACTAGTATGTTGTTTGACTGATAACCACATCTCATTGGTTATAAGTATGGGGATACTAAAGTCAATACATAGGTACATGTAGGAGTACATGATACTGGACAGACCCACAGTGAGATTCTTCATGTTTAATAAAGTCATAAGAAAGACTCACAGTGATAATGGTGTAATGATCCTTTGACTTGAGATCATTATATTTCTATACGAGGATTAATATACTTTGACTACATTAAAAGTTACCTTTGACCGGGTGATGATAAAAGTGGACATCGGGTATATCATGAGTCGTATGAGAAATATGAATGATAGATAAAGGATTTAACCCTCCTATAATTAGGAGAGATATTATTGGCCTCTTGATTGAGTGAGACTATAAAATGCATGGCCGTGCTCAAATAATGATTTGTTTTCATAGTCTACTCATGGATCAAGTAAACCCGGATTAAATGTTGAAGAGGATGACTAAATACATCCCTCGAGTTTAATCTATAATATATATGGTTAAAGGGATTATATTACACTGAAACATTAATCACGAAAGGTTTTATCGAATCACGATTTAATTATTATTTAATTTGGTAGCAATGATGTATTACTAGATACCGCTCATTGTTTATAATTTTATTGGAGAATAAAATTATTGCTAATTAAATAATAGCCTATAGGGTCACACACATAGAGTACTTAAAGGAATAATTAATTTAAATTATAGATTTAAATTAATTGATGATTATTTGAATTTTATTATATTAATTAAGTGAGACTTAATTAATTGAAATAATATAAATTCGAATTTGAATTCTGCCATTAATAATTAAGTGTGACTTAGTTATTAATTAAATAATAAAATTCGGTTTTATTATTTAATCCTAAACCTACATGGGTTAGGCTTTGCTGTTATGGGTTGCTATTATGGGCCTATTAACCAACCATTATAAATAGATAATGTAGGGTTAATAGGTATTAAGTTTTTAAGAAAAACGAACCCTAGCAGCAGAAAAGGTAGAGGCAGATTTCGAAATCATCTAGAGGAGGCTAGTACATCCGTTCCATAATCAAGATCGTGAGACGTTCTTGAAGGTGCTCGTGTGGATACCATAGAGGTGTTTTCAAGAGGAAGACACAAGTCGTGAAAGCTAGGATCTCCGTTGAGTTCGTAGTAGTCAAGACCAAATAAAGGTATGATTCCGTTTCACAATAATCAGTCCATGATTATACATGATCCTGCGTTAGGGTTCCGAAATTTTTCGTTATATTTACGTTTAATCCGCTGCGTTTTATGCCTCGGAACCCAACAGATTACTCAACTAAGGGGGAGAAGTGTTGAACAGTTCGAACTGTTGAACAAGATCCAAAAAGGGAGAAGTAGATCCAAAAAGGGAGAAGTGTTGAACGAGATCCAAAGGGGAGAATTATTTAAAGACTTTTACTAGAATAAGATTACTCCATTGTTGAACAAGAAAAGGGGGTATATAACAACATGCTTGGATTGGATCCATTTGATTTTAGAAAATTCTTGTGTATAGGATTAACCGGATTTTCTAAAATACATAACATGGCATAGTTTGCATTTTTTATATCTGCGATGGTTTAATGCTGTATGTATGTCATGTCTGTTGTTACCTCTGTTAAATTAGTTGGATAATTCACGTAAGGGGATAATGAATTCACCTTGGGAGAGAAGTGAAGACAGAAGTTGGAGAAACAGAGGATAGATGGTAAGAAGAGAACAAGACTTCATCCCTGCCATCATAAGGGGGAGTAGTGATGAGTCTGAGAAATGAAGATAATACTACTTGTATAATATGTTCAGTGCTAGAGGAACAAACATCTTTCATTTTAGTTTCTCAAGAAATCTGGAAATGCAGAATCTGATCCAGAGAAACCAGCCACTAAAGATCTACCAATGACACCTGGTCACAAAAGTTAAACACTAGAAGAAGGTGAAATTGATACTTCTGAAGCTGGTAATGATAGGTAAGTCAAGATAGAACTTTGTTAAATATGTTCTGTCTAGAGGAACATCTATCTTATATTTATCTTTCATAATTGAAATCTGGAAATGTATTATATGATCCAGAAAACAATTTATTATTTACAGTTCTTAAATGTCGTTTTATTTTCTTAGTTGTTAGTTTGAGTTATCCTCTAGGAATTTGTGTGTTAAATGTTTAACAACAAATAGGGGGAGATTGAAAGTCATATTACTAGTCCTATTTGTAATAAGTAGATGACAACTCAACTCAGGTAAGAAAGTGAAGTAAATAATAAATATTGAATATAGAGGAAGAACAAAGAGAAGCTAAGACAAGACAAGACATAAAAACCACTACAGAAGAAATGAGAATCAACATTGTAGTTAGTCATCCGTGAACCAGACCAGTGCACAGGGTGTCAACAATGTCAGTGAAGATTCGTCATCAAAAAGTTCAAGTGGTTAAAAAGGTTATTGTTGAAGAACAGAAGATTCTTATCTACATCAACAATAGTCAAGCCTTTAATTTAATTCTCTATTAATTAATTAAATTAATTAGTTAATTTAATTAGTAAATTAATTCACTCAGAATTAATTTATTTCTTAAATTAATTAAAGGATTAATTAATTCAGAATTATTTTAGAATGACAGAAGACAGAAGCTGGAAGCTCAAAGGGATACGGTATTGACTTGAAGAAAAGACGGAAAAAGAAATGACACGGAAGAAATGCAAATTGATATATTCTTAAAGGTGGAACCCCGGTTGGAATTTGTTGGTCCCTGATATTGTAGAAGGGGGGGTTGAATACAATATCAATATTTAATCGCGGAATAATTTGGATTAAAAATATTATTATAATTACTCGCGAAATATTAATTATAATGAAATACTGTTCAAGTGAAAGATATAATTTAAACTTGATTAGTATTACAAAATTAATATTTTAGAAAACTGTTATATAATTGATAAAAAAGTCTAGAACAAATTTGACATGAATTGTTCGAGTTTAATCAATTATATTCAAACTCAGCACAGAAATCTGTGAATATTACAATGCAGATAAATTACTGAATTTGATCTGATTTTTTAACTTCTTAACAATTGAACTCCTACAAGTGAAGGGATGATCTCATATTTATAGAGATTTCAAAAAGGCTGCTATGACCTTTTTGAGTATGACTTTATTTCAAGAAAATAAGTCTGTATGACTTATTTTAACACTTGTATGACTTATAAAAGACTGGGCATGACATATTTTGGTCGGTATGACTTATTGAAGCTCGGTATGACCTTTTGAAAAGTTCGGTATGACCTTTTGAAGTTCGGTATGACTTATCCCACTTGCTCCAGCATGACCTTTAATCAATCTGCTCGGTATGACTTCTTGATTCAGCCTGCTCGGTATGACTTATCCCTATATATATATATAAGAAACTCGGTATGACTTATTTAAGTAAGTCATTCGGTATGACTTATTTAATAAGTCATACTAACTGTTTATATATATATATATAAAGCATATTGATCCATTTCTTTTATAATAAATTAATTCTACTTAATTTGATTAGTTAATTTATAAATTAAATTAAATTCAACTTGAATTAATTTAATTAGATAAATTAAATAATTAATTAACATTTGATAGTAGAATTAAAATACTATCTTTACTCGCATAGCCGTGCTGTCAGTCTTGAAATCTTCCCGTCTTTTCTTTGTCTTCTGATCTTGAAACCTCTTGAATTAAATGAAGAATAAGTATTATATTAGTTGACACACAAATGTACTGTCTGGTTCATTTGTGTCATCCTAATAAATATTTTCCATTTAAATAACTTTTAACTAGAGGCCTTCTGTCATATTTTCTTCTTCACTGTTTTCATTCTTCTTCTGGAATCTACTTGTAGTAACCACTTGAAATCTTCCATATTTTCTGTCTTCTATAGAAGTACTACCACAATATTATTTTCACTGACGCTTGAACATATAAAAATGAACTTCTTCCAGTGTTGAGTAGCAATCCTATAAAAATTCTTCTGATACTTAGATCCTCTGTGATTAGTTGACTGTCTTCGTCTTGATTCCTGTTTGGTGTTTGTTATTTACTTCTCTTTATTAGCTAGAGTTGAGTTGTCATCTAATTATTACAAATAGGCCTAGTCATATGCCTTTCAATCTCCCCCTATTTGTTGTTAAACATTTAACACACAAATTTCTAGAGGATAACTCAAATAACAACTAAGAAAGTAGTACGACATTTAATGACTTGTAAATAATAAACAAAAGTTCTGGTTTTATATTTAACAATTTTCCAGATTCATACATAAAACAAAAATACAAGATAGATGTTCCTTTAGCACTGAACAAATATTACAAAGTTTCTATATTGTTCTATCTAATTTTTCAGTCTTCTAATGTATCAACTTCACCTTCTTCTAGGATTGAACCTTTATGAACAGGTGTCCTTGGTACCTCTTCAGTTATTGATTGATCTGTTGTGGTGGATTCTCCATACAACCTTCTTTGTTCAGCTATTGCTAACTGCCACAGTACTTCCTGTTCAACAGGATCTACTACCTCTTCTTCTACATCATATGGTTGTGTTGAATCTATCTTTGGTATTTGCCTGATGTATGAAGGAATTCTTTTCGACAGACAGTAGTTTCTTATCTTTTCTGCAGCATCCATCTTAGCTTGAGATCTGAATCCTTTCGACCTTAGCATCCTTTCGACTTGAATCATGTACTTAACCGTGTAGCCCTTAAAAGATTCCTCATTTAACTGCATGATTTGATACAACTTGTTTGAGAAAAATCTTACCTCGTGAGGATCAAATAAAATCTGAGGACTAACAGCTGTGGCAAAGACTCTAAGTCTATCCCTGAGAAGTTCATTTTCTTCTGAGCTTCTCTTTATTCTATTCAAAAACGTCCATATTACAGATAAGCTTCTTTGCCTGAAAAACTCCAAGGAAATTCTGAATGTTCCATTCCTGTGTGTGTAGACTAGTATCTGCCAGTCTTCAAGAATGTGATCCACTAAGATAGTGATGTAGTCCACTTCCTCTTTCAAAGCTTTCATGAAGCTGTCAATGTTGTCATTTGACTTTTCTAGACGCTCAATTATTGATTTCAGATGCTTGTCTTCAAATGGACCCTTTTGCTGTTTGTCCATTATTTCTCTTGCAGTATCCCATTTCTTTCCAATCTTGAGCTGTACATCTCTCTTCTTTTCTCTGACTGCTATGGCCCAGAGATTTTGCTTTTCTTGGCTTTCTTCTTTTTCAGCCTTTGTTCTTTCTATGACTAGAGCTTTCAGATTTTCAGTTTTTGCATGACTTACCTTGATGTCTTCTTTTAGTTTCTTCATTGCCTCTTCATAGGCTGGATCAACTTCTTTTTCTTCTAGAAACAAAAAATCTTCATCAAATGCAATCTCTTCCCCAGCTCTGCAGTAGTCAGGAAAGTTTGATTCATCATGAGCACCGTCATCAATGAATTTCTCTTGAGCATAAAACTGTTTTTCTGGTTCTGGATCATACGATTGAAATTGATCTTCAGAATACAGTTTAGCTTTCCCTTTGTTTTGAGTAGAAGCCCCTCCATCTCCAGTTACTTTCTCCTTTGATTTCTCCCCCTTTGTTGAGGGATCCTCTTGAGTTTTAGAGACTTCAAAAGATGTCAACATTTTCTGCATAGTCAGATAGACTTGCTTTATTCCTTCATTCAAATGTGTCATTCCATCATCCAGTTTGCTGAATCTTTGTGTAGAGATCTTTTCATTTTCAATGATTGTTAATGTCAAGCTTTTCTCAACTTCATCAATCTTTTCATGTAATTTGCTGACTTCTTTCATGTCTTCAGCAATAAGATTCTGTACACTCTGGATGTCTTGAGTTTTTAGAAGAATGGAGGTTTTGACATCATCAACATCTTTTCGTACTATTGTTAGCTGCTGTGTTACAGAGGCAGATGTAGATTTTTCTTCTGCTTGTGCTTTAACTTTTAATAACTCAGCTTGACAATTTTCATTTCATTCTGGAGAGCTTCCATTTTGGATAATAGTTCACTGTGTGTGTGTGCACTCATCTCACTTGCACTCCTGTTTATCTCACTATCACTCTGTGCATGTGTTTCACTCTGTGTTTGCCTCACATCACTCGTGTTTAGATCCTTTCCAGATCCTGAAGTTGTACCTGCATATATAACAATAGCTTTTGAAGAGTCAAAATGCTCTTCTGATGCCTGTGAAGGCGCGTCCTCAACAAGATTAACTTGAAGTGGCTCCGCTACTGACATAGCTACTCCGTGAATGGAGTCCCATATCCCTCTATGGAGTGGTTGCCTCTCAAATCCACCAGTGGATTCGAGACCTTCTCGAATGAGAACTGGATGTAAGAAATCCAGCGGAGTCACCACCTTAGACAATGTAATGACAGGCTCTTGAGAGTCTGTGGTGCTCCTTAGTACCGCAGAGGGTATCTGATGCTGCACTGCATTGAAAATGTCATGGTCCACAACATAGGTGGCATCCGACGAATTTTTATTAAAAACATTTTCTTCAACAAATGTGCCCTCCTGTGTTTGTATTCCTTTAAGTGAAGGTTCTGCTAGAGTGATTGCTAGCAGTGTGTTTTCCTCACTATCTAATGCTGTAGCCGAGCAGCGAATTAGATCACCTGGTTGAGCAAGTGTATCTAGAGAATCTTGGATGGCCATATTAAAATCCATATCCCATTGACTGGAATAGGTTGTGGCTGCAGTTGTCTCAGGGTCAACTCTAGAAATTTTTGAAGGAGGAGACAAAGCTGCGGGTTCACTCACATCAGCACCAAGACCCCTAACTATTCTGACAGGTTTCTTCCTTTTTCTGACTTTTAGCGAAGAAGAGGATGAAGGAGAAACTGTTTGAGGCTCTAATTCAGCTGGGGGCGGAACCTGTGTGTTTTCAGGTTCGTAGCTGATATCCTGGAGTGTAAGAACACCATCATAGTCCGCCACAGATAAATCTAACAGTGCAGTGGATATATCTATAGGTATTGAACTAGAAGATTGTGAGTGAGATATTACCTGTTGATCTTGTGCCATTTGATCGACATGCTGAGCAGCTTCAAGTAGAAGGTGCACAGGATGATCCATTTGTATTGGCACTTGCTCTGGCTCTTGTTCCTGCACAGGATTAGCAATGTGATCTAATATCTCAGCCATGTAATCTGTCCTTACCACTTGCACATTTTGAAACTTGGGGTTGTTGTGGAGCCTTGCGAATAAGTTGTTCTGAGAAGTCGGAGATTCTTCTACAGGACCATTCTGAAATAAGGCTTTATCTTCATCCATCAACAAGTCATTCATGAACAGCATCAGGAATCTCAGATAGTAGACTTGAATGTCCTGTTCCCTGCTTTCTGGTTTCCCCATCTTCCTGATTATTTCTTTTAGAATCAACTTCCCAAAATTTATCCTCCTGTTGTGGGCCACAGAAAACCCTATTATTTGCAGTAGTGAAGATATATTGTTAAAGTTGTTCTTTGTAGTGGGTGCAAAAACTTTGGCTAACGTCCCAAAGAAGTAGTCCCATTCGCTTACCAATCTGGACTTCGTCAATCTTACCAAATTGATCTCACCCTGATATCTAATGGAATAGAAAAACTCTAGAATTTCTGGTACAGAGGGTGGATCCATGAAGTTGTCAGTTGGAAAGCCTAAAATCATGTTCACGTCCTCTTCAGTCACCATATATTCATGATCTCCTATGCTGAATGAGAATTGAACTCTGCCTGCAGTACTCATATTCCTAGCAGTGGAATACAGAGCCCTAAGTGCTAACACTTGCAACGGGGCGTCCAGAGTAATTGCAGTTCTTACAAGTGAATGTTCATTCATAAAAACGATCCACGGTCGAAATCTCTCGACTGAACAATTCACCGGATTGAAAAATCCTACAAAATTAGTTTTTACTAATTCGCAAAAACCAGCCATTTTTGTTGTAGATTTAAGCTATTACAAATAATAAAATTACAATGTGCGATTACAATTCAAAATTAACAATTACAAGTTAATAAATCGAAAATTACACTTTTAAATAGAAACCCTAATTTCTAATAATCCCTAAATTGTCTTTAATCAGTAAATCACTACACGACTGTCATTAGTCACAATCAACACCACTTGCTTCGATTTTTAACAAGAAAAAGAACAATCACTGCGTTTTTTTAAAAAAAATGGGCAGAGTTTTGCTTGTTTTAGTCAATTTTAACAAACTTAGCAAGCAAGGAGCTTGAAATCAGCAAGTAACAGCAACTGAAATCAGTTGAGATGGATGAGAATCGATCGATTTCTTGTAAAATGGAAGAAAACTGTTCGTTTTTATGTATGTAGCAGTGTGTATCTATTGCTGTTTATGACTTAATTAAAGAAGGAAATAAAACTAAAAATAGCCGGTATGACTTATTAAAGAAGCCTGCTATGACTTGTTTTTCAAAACGACTCGGTATGACTTTTCAAAAGTCATATCGAGTTTTTATTCATAGGATAAAACTGTTTTAATTAGCAGGTCTCGGTATGACTTAAGAGAAAAAAAAAAATTAAATGAATTCTCGGTATGACTTATCATTAGAAATAAAAAGTCATGCCGAGATTCATTTAAAATTAAATGTCATACCGAACTTTCATCATAATAAGTCATTATGGGATAATAAATAATATATACTTAGTAAATAGTTGACTAACAAAAATTTACATACTAAATAGATATAAAATAAATATTTACATTACTAATTGATTTAATTAATTTAAGAATTAAATTAACTCATGTTTGAATTAATTTAATAAGCAAATTAATTGAATAATTAATAACATACTCATTTATTTTAAAGTACAATAATAATTAGAAAATTATACATTAATTTACATAAATGCTTATAAATGCTTAATTTAAACAAAAGTACTTATGCTTTAATTGAAATAATTATCTTGTAAGAATATTGATTTAATTTTTAGATAATTTTTCAAAAATTCATAAGCCCTAGGATTTTATTAATTCAAGTCTCATAAACTCTTTAAATATTAACATTTAATATTTATGAGCTTAAAATAATTCCTAGCAACCAAAAATTTAGCCATAGTTTAGCATCCCTAATTCACTAACCAGCTTTGAGAAAGTGGATTCATCAAGTGGCTTTGTGAAGATGTCGGCTATCTGATCTTCTGTGGGTACGAAATGTAACACCACAGTTCCGTTCATGAAATGCTCTCTAATAAAGTGATACCTTATGTCAATATGCTTGGTTCGCGAATGTTGAACATGATTGTTAGAAATTGCTATCGCACTTGTGTTGTCGCAGAAAATTGGAATTTTGTTCAACGCAAGTCCATAGTCATTTAGCTGATTCCTAATCCACAAGATCTGTGCACAACAGCTACCTGCCGCAATGTATTCTGCTTCGGCTGTCGAGGTAGATACTGAATGTTGTTTCTTGCTGTACCAGGATATCAACCGTCGTCCTAGAAACTGACAGCTTCCAGAAGTACTTTTCCTGTCCTTCCTGCACCCTGCATAGTCTGAATCTGTATAGCCAATTAGGTCAAAACCTGTATCCTTAGGGTACCAAATTCCAAGATCTGGTGTACCCTTTAGATATCTAAAAATTCGTTTAACAGCTATTTGATGAGATTCTCTTGGGTCAGATTGAAACCTTGCACATAAGCATGTTGCAAACATTATGTCGGGTCTACTAGCAGTTAGATATAATAATGAGCCTATCATACCTCTATAGCTTGTGATGTCAACTTTCTTACCAGTTTCATCTTTGTCAAGCTTCGTGGCTGTTGGCATTGGGGGTTTTGCCGGTGAAGAATCTTCTAGACTGTATTTTCTGAGAAGATCTCTTATGTACTTTGATTGGCAAATAAAAATCTCATCTTCCTTTTGCTTTACTTGCAATCCAAGGAAGAATGACAACTCACCCATCATGCTCATCTCATATCTACTCTGCATTAACTTAGCAAATCTCATGTCCTTGGTGCTTGCTTGAGTCCATAGAGAGCTTTGAAAAGAAAGTACACAAAATCAGCAAACTCTGGATTTTCAAAGCCAGGGGGCTGTTCCACATATACTTCCTCTTCTAGCTTTCCGTTCAGAAATGCACTCTTCACATCCATTTGATAGACTTTAAAATTGAAATGTGCTACGAATGCCAGAAATATCCTGATGGCTTCAAGTCTTGCAACTGGTGCGTAGGTCTCGTCATAATCAATTCCCTCTTCCTGAGAGTAACCCTTTGCAACTAGTCTGGCTTTGTTCCTTGTAACAATGCCATCACCGTCTAGCTTGTTCCTATATACCCATTTTGTGCCAATAACAGATCTATCTTTAGGCCTGGGTACCAGTGTCCAGACTTCTTGTCTTTCGAACTGATTGAGCTCTTCTTGCATGGCAAGAACCCAATCTGGATCAATTAGTGCCTCTTCAATCTTCTTTGGTTCTTCTTGAGATAGAAAAACTGAAAATAAACACTCATTTGAAGTTGCACTTCTGGTTCTTACTCCAACATCTGGATCACCTATGATCAATTCAAAGGGATGATCTTTACTCCATATCCTTTCCCTCGGAAGGTTTGATCTTGATGATTCGCCTTGAAATTCATTGTGATGTTGTGTTGTGCCAGTTGATCTTTCATCTCCCCTTGAGTTGCTGCCAGGATGACTTGTTGATCCACCACTGGTATTAGTAGTATCTCCAGTGTTACCATTGTTTCCACCATTATTACCTGGATCATTACCATCATTGTTGTCATCATTTCCTGCTGCAACCTCAGGCTCTTCTTCATCATCAGAATGTGAGTCTGGATAATTATCAAATTTTAATGACTCAGAAGAATCTTCAGTTTGGATACTTAGGAGTTTAGTGTCATCAAAAGTTACATTGACACTTTCCTTCACTTGGTGTAATAACCCGAATTTTCGATACTTGGGGTTATTAAGATTTTTGGATAAAATTTTTCATTTTATGAATAAACGATTTTATGGATATATTGTCATATGGAACTTAAGATATGAAGTCGTATTATTAATATACGATGTAAATGAGTGCATGTAAATTAATTCAGAATTCAGAAAGTGGCAACTTTTCTTTGACCCTAACCTGGTGGTACTGTGTGGAAATGATGTAGGAATATTTATTCGTTTCAAAATAAATATTCGAAGAAGATATTCCTAATCTAGGGAACAAATGAACGTATGGATGAATTGTCAGAATTCCAAGATTCACAACTTGAGAATATTCAGTAGTTCGTATTTTAAGTGGTATGCGTAGTATATGCAGGACTTCTTTAAGATACGTTATCCGATAAATTGCATCCGAACCCTTTGAATAAATGGGATGAATTTTATAAAAGAGTACGTATTGACTAATATTTAGTGAGTAGTGATTTTGGTGGAGGATAATTATATTAGAAATTCTCGGAAAGAGTTAAGGGGTTAATCGTGTAGTCGCGAATCGTTACAAAAAAACCAAGATCAAAACACTACCTTGTGTTAATTAAAGAGTCGAATTTTATAAAATGCAAGAAGAATGAATACTTGCATGGGTAATTAAAAGAGCTAGTAGTATTGACCAAAGTCAAAAGTAGCCAACATTGACTTCCCCTTTGACTTGATTAAAACACTTGTTTAAGTCATTTTATCCAAACAAAGCAAGCACTTCCCCATTCCAAGAGAAGCTCTCGGCTGAATACAAGGAGAAAATTCAAAGCTTCATCAATACTTGCTTGTTCATCTTGGTTAAGGGCTTAAAAGAAAGGTATAACCCCCACCTAGCTTATCTATGAATCTTGCACATAGTTATCCATGGAAACTCTTGATTTTCTTGATTTCTTAAGAGCATGAATAGTGATTACGAAAATTCATAATTTTGTTTCTTTGATTTAAGGTTTCCTTTAGCTTGGTTGATGATTGTTTAAGCTTATACAAGTCATGAGTAATTGAACACTAGCTTGTAAGAACATGAAATTGTGTTGGCTGATTTCAATGATTTATTGGCAATGGTTGGAGTATTAATAAATTTTGTTTGGGCTTGGGATGTCTTGAGTACATTCCCAAGTAGTAGTGTAAAATATATGGAAGTCGTTTGGGTTGAATTGGATGAGTTTAAAATGAGGTAAACGACGAACGTACAAAGTGAACCATGCAAAATTGTTTCTGCCTAACCAACTGTTCATAAAACCCGAAGGGTCTACCCTAACTTGCTTGATGATTTCTTTATATGATTAGATAGATATTAGTCTCTAGATCGTTTGCGCGCTAATTTTGATTCAAACAGAGTTATGAGCTAAAAGTTATGGCCAAAATGGTGAGGAGAGGCAGAAAACTCAGCTGCCCTGTTTTTAACTAACTTGGAGGAGGTGATCAGCCTAGCTAGACTGCCTTATAAAATCTGAAACTTTTACATAAAATACTTGGAACATATGAGATTACCTGGGAAAAAGAATCGGATTAAAAGGAGTAAAATCTGATTTATTAAAATTGGTTGAGTGCAAGTTATGTAATAGAAATTTTCAGAAACATGAATTCTAGAACCCTGTTACTGCCCTGTTTTGAATGAATTGTTTGGAATACTTAACACCATTTATGGACTGTGTATTTTCTGGGTCTATGTTATAATTGGAGTCTAGTTAGTGTAGCCTCAAACGGTGAGTCGATTGGATTAACGAGCTAGGAGATATAACGATTTTAGTAAAGGTTGTTTATAACCTATGAATTGATTAAACATTGAACTTTGGAGAATTGTTTTACCTAGCTAACAACCTTAGCTCGAGTTGAAATTTTTATGGCATGTTGTTAGTAGTACAAGGAAGACCTGAGAAAAGGAATCATGTCAAATGGATTAATTTTCAATTTATTAAAAATGCTAGCAAACAGGGTGTTAAGTGAAATAATCATAAGAAAAATGTTAAGCAACCGTCTTGGGAAATGATTTCGAGCAAGTTAGAGAACTTGTCTCGAGTCGGTCAAGTAACGGAAGTTGTTGAGGAATATCATGACTACATGTTAGTATAAAGAACTTGATTAAAAAACCATTGACGTGATAGCTTTACAAATATCTACAGTGGGCCCGAAGAGGTGAAACGTCGGGCAAAACAAGAGTTAATAAAAAGAGATTATATTTGTAAAGTTAAAGTGATTACTTGGGTTGAGTGGAAGAGTTTTGATTTTAATGAAATTGCTTGAACTCCCCACCATCAGCAATGAGTTTACATGAGTTGGTGGAGTAATCTTATGATTCGAAAATGATTTAATTTGAGCAAACGATTTAGTTTCGCTTAAAGGACATGATTCGATAATTGATTACTAATGGTTTCGAATTGTTGGAACTACTTAGTCATTCTGGATTTTTCTAAATTAGTAGTTGGTCACCGTCGGTTAGGGCGGGTTGGACTTGGTTTTCAAAACGTTATGATTAAAACCGGAATTGACTATAGTATGGTGAAGGAATTGGTTTTAAAGTGAGTTTGACTTTATATATAGTCGAAGGAATTGTTGATTGGCTTGGTTTGAAAACAGGTGGATAGTCCGATTTACGAAAAGGTCATGTCCAATTTTCTGCAGAAAAGACAGCCGCTTAGGCCTAATAAGCGTCTAAGATGGATAAACTTTGAAAACAAAAGGTTTAAGTGTAAAATGGGAGAAGTGGGAATAACATCCTTGGACTCCAGGCAAGTTTCCGACTCTATTGTTTTATTCCATATCAGAATATTGTTGATTCATGGTGAAGCCAAACTTTTTGAAATCTTTGACTTAATGATAAGTTCTTCGATTATACATTTTGTGGTGTTTGGAACTACTTAGCTCATGATTGTTATTGGAAATGCACGTCGGCATTTCACCTTGAACTGTCTTGTTCATATATAACTTGATTCTTCTGCTACTCTGAACTTCTCGAAAAGTTAGAGTATGCAAGTATCTGACACTTTGTCACATTGATTCTGATGTATGACATATGTATGCATAGTTTGTTTAAGGTAGTTCCTTGTGAGTAGGACTAGATCCTTTCAACCTAGTTTTGAGATGCCTCTGAACTTCTTAAAAAGTTAGAGGACGTTTGCTTTCAGTTTTGTATAACTGAATCTGGTGTCGAGTACATTTTTTTTTGGTGCTCGATGGTCGACCGGGAGTAGTCTAGCGTGTCTCGACGGTTAGTCGAGGTTTACTGTTTTAAATAATATTTATTTTATTAAATATTATTTAAAGAATATGGAAAGTATTTAAAGATTAAGTAAATACTTTCAGGGCGTTGAAATTATTTAAATATGTTGAATCGTTTAAGATTATTTAAATATTAAATAATCTTGAGTATATTGGGATTAAATATTTTAATTCTTTTAAATCCTTTTAATATTTTTCGAGGACTATTCTAGGCCTCTTAAATATTAATAAAATAGTTATTTGTTCTTTAAAAATATTCTGGAGTTGTCTAAGCATCTTTGATTATTATTTTTCATTAAATAATAAATAACGAGCGATGACTCGGATATTTTGGATTTATTCTGAGTCGATAACTTCAGGTTCGGGAGGTAACGTCCGACTCCGATATTCCTCCCAGTTGTATTGGTGCCTTTAAGGCCCATTTTTCACTCCAAAACTGTAATGTTTTGTGGAGTCTATTTTAGCTAGTATTAGCGGCTCCCCGGTCGCATTCTTGAGTCTCCTTGATTCAAGGGTTTCTGTCTTATTAAATTCGTTGACTGAGAGTCAACCCAGATGTTTCGAGAGTACTCCCACCTCGTTTCGGGAGCCAAGCTATTGTCAGATATTGAAATCTTACAATAGGTCGTTGTTGTTCTGGAAGGTTGTATTAAATTCCCTTCCCTATCTGTTGATTGAAATCCTGTGATGGATTGTTGTGTTGTTCTGGAAGGTTGTATTAAATTCCCTTCCTTATCTGTTGATGAAATCCTGTGGTGGATTGTCGTTGTTGTTCTGGAAGGTTGTATTAAATTCCCTTCCTTATCTGTTGATTGAAATCCTGTGATGGATTGTTGTGTTGTTCTGGGAGGTTGTATTAAATTCCCTTCCTTATCTGTTGATTGAAATCCAGTGATGGATTGTTGTGTTGTTCTGGGAGGTTGTATTAAATTCCCTTCCTTATCTGTTGATTGAAATCCTGTGATGGATTGTTGTGTTGTTCTGGGAGGTTGTATTAAATTCCCTTCCTTATCTGTTGATTGAAATCCTAGAGTGGATTGTTGTTGTTCTGGAAGGTTGTATTAAATTCCCTTCCTTATCTGTTGATTGAAATCCTAGAGTGGATTGTTGTTGTTCTGGAAGGTTGTATTAAATTCCCTTCCTTATCTGTTGATGAAATCCTATGATGGATTGTTGTTGTTCTGGAAGATGGTATTGAATTCCCTTCCTTAACAGTTGATTGAAATCCTAGAGTGGATTGTTGTTGTTCTAGAAGGCTTGTTTAAATTTCCTTCTAAGTTTGATGATTTTTAAAGTATTCATCAGGGACTGGAGTAAAAGTTGCGTAAGAGGTCGGGGACGCACGACCCAGCCGTAATTAAAGGCCCATGAGTTGCCTAGGGTGACGTCCCGATAAGGGGTTGTCCTTCTACTAGTAGAGAAAATGACGAAATGTCGATTGTACATGCGACTGATCATCGAGTACAATAAGGCGTTGAAAAATCTCCAGTTAATCCCGTTTCTTCCAATTGGAATTTGACGTTGCACTGTAACGAAAGCCTAGGTGTTGTGTTACCGATAGTGTCAACGGGAATGTAATCCACTCTGAGTTGGTTGGTTGTTTTGAGTACCGTTTTATTCGTATATATATCAGTTTCATTGTTCCTACACTATAACGAAAGCCGTGGTGCTAAGTTACTGATAGTGTTAATGGGAATTGATGAACTTCCGTTCATTCTTTTCGCAGTATAATGAACTGCTTGCTTATTGGTACTCAAACTAATGGTACTCGGTGATTGAGGCCATTGTGCTAAGTTATTGATATTGTCAAACTCAATAATCATAAACTTAAATTGTTGTATTGCAGTAACGTGAACTGCATTATTGTTGTGAATATCTTCTTGCATCATGAACCTTGAGTCGTTTATTGTCGAAATAAAATTGGTTATACATCTTCCATCGGATTGCTAGTTATGTACTTTATTGTGGAATATCCAGTTGGGATAATTATGGCTATCACCTTTTCCTTGAAATATTCTGATAAATAACTTGCTGAGCATTCTTTGGCTCATTCTTGCTTTTTGTAAATCTTATATCTTGCAGAAAGAGATGACTATGAATTGTCTACCTCGAGTATTATGTTAAGGAACAGGAAGATTCGAGCTTGAGCTAGTCAGGTTCAGGACTTCAATAAATGGTGCAAGAAAGACGGGATTCCAGATTACAATCCTAGACTTATTGAAAAATATGTAATGTGACAGTAGATCTTGGATTAATGTTTACTTCTAATGTAACATCATGTGGAAGTTATATTAGTAGTGTGAGATCCTGAGAATACATTGGTTTGTAATAACTATTACTATTTTAAGTTCGTTTCCTGAGACTATAACTTGAGTTGTGTATTTGGTTTGGGGTCACTGCTTTTATGTTTGGTTATTATAATGGTTAAAGCAGGTGAGTGATGTTATTGTGGTGAAAATTGGATAGTGACAACCTGGATTCCTGACCCCGGATCTGGGGGCGTCACACTTGGTGCTGATCAATTATGTATACCCTATATGCTCTTCTTGAGTATCCGACAAAAATAGCTTCATGTGCCTTGTCCTCAAATTTTCCACGATGTACATTTCCATCCTTTAGCACAAAGCATTTGGCTCCAAATACATGAAAGTACTTGAGAGTAGGTTTCTTTCCAGCCATTAATTCATAGGGAGTTTTCATATGATCTTTGTTGATCAGAGTTCGATTCTGAGTATAACAAGCTGTATTTACTGCTTCAGCCCAGAAGTAGATAGGTAACCTTGATTCACTTAGCATAGTTCTTGCAGCTTCAATCAGGGTTCTATTTTTCCTTTCTACAACTCCATTTTGTTGCGGAGTTCTTGGTGCTGAAAATTGCCTAGCTATTCCCTTGTCTGAGTAGAAATTATTCAGAACTTCATTTTTGAATTCTGTTCCATTATCTGATCTGATTTCCCGGACAGATAACTTTGAATCTAACTCAATCAGCTTTATATGATCAATCACCAAATGTGGAGTTTCATCCTTAGAGTTCAAGAATAAAACCCATGTATATTTTGTGAAGTCATCCACAATCACTAAGGCGAATTTCTTCCTTGACATAGACAGAATATTTACTGGACCAAATAAATCCATGTGTAGGAGTTGAAGTGGTTCAGTGATGTTTGTAGTGTCTGTGCCTCTGTAAGTTGCTTTCTTTGACTTCCCTTTCTGACATGCCTCACACAATCCTTCTTGTGTAAATTCCATCGGAGGCAGTCCTCTCACCAAATCCCTCTTTACTAGAGAGTTCATTGTTTTGAAATTCAAGTATGAGAGCTTCTTGTGCCATAGTCAACTTTCTTCTGTTGAAGCTTTTGAATAAAAACAGTTTGCTTCATCTTTAGTTCCCGAGTTGAAATCAGCTACGTACAAGTTTCCTTTCCTTACTCCACGCAAGGCTAGTCTGTCTTCTTTAGAATGAGCTATTAAGTACTTCTCCTTGATAAAGTTTACTTTGTAACCTCTATCACAGAATTGACTGATGCTGAGTAGATTGTGCTTAAGTCCTTCCACCAAAGAGACGTTTTCAATGATAACATTTCCAGTATTTAACTTGCCATATCCCGTGGTCATTCCTTTGCTGTTATCTCCATAGGTGACGACTGGGCCAGCTCTCTCAACCACGTCTGATAGCAGGGCTCTATCTCCGGTCATATGCCTTGACGATCCGCTGTCCAGGATCCATATAACTCGGTTTACCTGTTTAACTCCCTGCAATTATCAAACGGATTAATTCGTCTTCAGAGCCCAAAATTGATTGGGCCCGGCATACTTAAAGAATTGACCTTTGTCTGCTTTGACAACAGATCCTTTTCGAATAACATCATTTTCTTCCTTGACTGCTCCTACCTTCCTATAGACAGTCTTAACAACTTTCTGTTTAGACTTAGGAATATATGATTCCTTCTTCTTAGGTGAAGGAGTCGCAGTAATGGGTTTAGCAAATTTACTATTGATGTGCTGTCTAGGTGTCATGTTATCTTTCTTAGCTATCATGCGTTTAAAGTAAGCAGTCATAGCATTAAAGGCACATAACATGCAATTCATTATACCACATGGTTTATGGAAAGCATCAATAGTAGGCATGTTATTCAATACAGTAGGGGGCTTAACAGATTTTTCTTCAATTTTATCAGCATATTTGAAGTTTTCACTAGAATGAAATTTATTGTTACTGTTCCTACTGTTCACAAACGTGTTGGATCTGTTCATCTTATTCTTTAAGTCTTTTGCACCTACACCAGGTCTGGGGGAATCAGAAGTTCCCACATCTTCCACCGGTGTCTCTAGTGCACATTTTTCTTTCTAGACATTAACTCCTTTTATGTCCTTAACCTGTTCTCCTCTCTTCTTCTCTTCCAACTACATTTCATATGCAATTAGTACAGAGCTCTCAAGGATGGGTTCAGCTATCGGTGTTATGAAGAGAGGTTTCGGTGTGTCTTTAACAACATGTGGGATACCCCTTTCTTCAGCACTTTTTCTAAAGGGGGTTATGTTGCTTGGCTTTCCTACAGATTTGTTATACTCGAAGCCTATTCCAACTTTACGATTTATTTCTTGTTGGTCAACTAGGTTCTTAACAATATATGAGGAATTCTTATATGCAAGACACTTCTTCTTTTCTTCTTCTATCTGGTTTCTGAGATTAGTTTCTACTACAACATGACAACTGACTTTGCTGACTTGAACAGCTAAGTCTTCAGTCAACTTAACAGTCAACTTGTCTTGATTTCTTTTTAACTGTTTAAGAACTTCAGTCTCATCAATTAACTCTTTGACTTTGAGTCTGAGTTTCTTAACTTTATCTCTTTCACCATCTAGTTCTTTACCTAGCAAAGCAAACATCTTAGGACAAGAAGGATTTACCTCTATTCCTCTGTCACGGGTGGGAGACAGTGATTCCTCTGATGAAGCCATAAGAGCAAGATTTCCCAGCTCTTCCTCATCATCGTTATCTGAGTCATCCCAGCTTTTGCCTGCTGCTAGATAGGACTTTCCTTGATGCTTTTTCACGAGCGCATCATATTTCTCCTTGAGTTCTTCGTAAGACTCTCTCTTCTTCCCTTGCTTAGGCTTCTTGCACTCTGTTGTGAAGTGGCCTAGCTCATTACAGTTGAAGCAACGAAACTTGCTTCTATCAACTAAGCCGGTCTTGTAGCCGCTTTTTGATACTGCTGTCGAAGAACCTCCTTTTTGGAATCTTCCAAAATTAGGCTTACTTCTGAATGAGGAGTTTCTTCGGAATCTCATGTTGCCAAACTTCCTGGCAACCATAGCTAGAGATTCATCTTCTAGCTGATCTAGTTCTTCCAGTGAGTAGAAATCACCGTCTTCTTGTTTGTCAGAATTATGTCCAAGTTCTGGAACCACATACTCTGTTGAACTGTTAGAAAGTGCAACAGCCTTCACTTCTTCTTTCTCTGGTGCTAGTACCATTAATGCCTTGGAGGAACTCAGTACCTTACCTCTTCTGTACATCTCTCTGGTTTGGATCTGTTCCAGCTCATAAGTTTTTAAAACTCCGTAGAGTCTTTCTAGGGTTACCTCTTTCATGTCCCTAGATTCCCGGATGGCTGCAATCCTGTGCTCCAGATGCTCTGGTAAGGTCATTAAAAACTTCCTGTTCACCTCTTGGTTCTGATAAAACTTTCCATTCATGTTGAGCTCGTTTATCAGTTTGTTTAGTCTCTGAAACACCTCAGAGATACCCTCACCAGGGTTGGATCTAAACTGCTCATATTGGGTGGTCAGGATCTCCAGTCTATTCTCCTTAACTTCTTCAGTTCCCTCATTGATAATTTCAATTATTTCCCAGATCTGTTTTGCATTCTTGCAATTGACTACTAGGTTGTACATGATGTAGTCTAGGGATTCAATTAATATGAGCTTCAGGTTATTATCAAGGGACACAGCTTCTGTTTCCTCATCTGTGTAGTCTGCCGGACTTTTTGGAAACTGTCTGTGGGGAATTACGACCCCATTTACTGTATGTTCGAGAACAACTGATATAGGGTGCTCAACACCTTTGGCCATTATTAATGCGTACTTGGGATTTGCAATCCCGATAAACAGTAGCATTTTGTGTTTCCGCAAGTTGTAGTGTTCTCTGTCGAACTGTGGAATTTTAATACTAGTCACTTTCTGGGTACTCATCTTTAATAAGATTAAAAATTAAGTGTTTCAAAAAATATTTTAATTTTTGACTTAAAACAATTTTTGATCAAAAATAATTTTTCAGAGAGAAAAAAATTATTTCGAATTAAAAATAATTTTTATGATCTGAATGAGTTCGCGGAATTTGATTTGGATATGATATTAACTATATCAACCAGCTCTGATACCAATTGTTGGTCCCTGATATTGTAGAAGGGGGGTTGAATACAATATCAATATTTAATCGCGGAATAATTTGGATTAAAAATATTATTATAATTACTCGCGAAATATTAATTATAATGAAATACTGTTCAAGTGAAAGATATAATTTAAACTTGATTAGTATTACAAAATTAATATTTTAGAAAAATGTTATATAATTGATAAAAAAGTCTAGAACAAATTTGACATGAACTGTTCGAGTTTAATCAATTATATTCAAACTCAGCACAGAAATCTGTGAATATTACAATGCATATAAATTACTGAATTTGATCTGATTTTTTAACTTCTTAACAATTGAACTCCTATAAGTGAAGGGATGATCTCATATTTATAGAGATTTCAAAAAGGCTGCTATGACCTTTTTGAGTATGACTTTATTTCAAGAAAATAAGTCTGTATGACTTATTTTAACACTTGTATGACTTATAAAAGACTGGGCATGACATATTTTGGTCGGTATGACTTATTGAAGCTCGGTATAACCTTTTGAAACGTTCGGTATGACCTTTTGAAAAGTTCGGTATGACTTATCCCACTTGCTCCAGCATGACCTTCAATCAATCTGCTCGGTATGACTTCTTGATTCAGCCTATTCGGTATGACTTATCCCTATATATATATATATAAGAAACTCGGTATGACTTATTTAAGTAAGTCATTCGGTATGACTTATTTAATAAGTCATACTAACTGTTTATATATATATATATAAAGCATATTGATCCATTTCTTTTATAATAAATTAATTCTACTTAATTTGATTAGTTAATTTATAAATTAAATTAAATTCAACTTGAATTAATTTAATTAAATAAATTAAATAATTAATTAACATTTGATAGTAGAATTAAAATACTATCTTTACTCGCATAGCCGTGCTGTCAGTCTTGAAATCTTCCCGTCTTTTCTTTGTCTTCTGATCTTGAAACCTCTTGAATTAAATGAAGAATAAGTATTATATTAGTTGACACACAAATGTACTGTCTGGTTCATTTGTGTCATCCTAATAAATATTTTCCATTTAAATAACTTTTAACTAGAGGTCTTCTATCATATTTTCTTCTTCACTGTTTTCATTCTTCTTCTGGAATCTACTTGTAGTAACCACTTGAAATCTTCCATATTTTCTGTCTTCTATAGAAGTACTACCACAATATTATTTTCACTGATGCTTGAACATATAAAAATGAACTTCTTCCAGTGTTGAGTAGCAATCCTATAAAAATTCTTCTGATACTTAGATCCTCTGTGATTAGTTGACTGTCTTCGTCTTGATTCCTGTTTGGTGTTTGTTATTTACTTCTCTTTATTAGCTAGAGTTGAGTTGTCATCTAATTATTATAAATAGGCCTAGTCATATGCCTTTCAGAATTGATTTATCATTTCCAAGTGAAAAGGAGTTCGGTTCCAGACGATCAGGAGACCGCAGCTTAGAGCGTAAGGATTTATTTAATTAATAAATATTTTATTTATTTAGTAAATTATATTTATAAATATCTAAATAATATTAGATATTTATTTTTATAATTTCTGAATTAAATTTATTATTTATTAATTAAAGATTATAAGCTGTGCGGGTCGAAAAGTATTTCTACGGAGCTCATCACTACAGGACGAAATAGGCCCCTTTCTTTTCCAAATTGAAATGGCAGGAGTTGTTTTTTCCATGAACCAATCACAGCATGCCAAGTGTCCCAATCAAATGAAAAGAAATGTTGTTGAAAAGGTAATGCCGAAGTGTTCAAAAAGGTCATACCGAGAATGAATTAAAAAGGTAATACCGAGCTTTTCATTAAAAGTAATACCGAAGGTTTTCAAGAAAAGTAATACCGAATTACTTTTTGAAAAAGGTAATACCGAATTACTTTTTGGAAAAGTAATACCGAAATTCAAAAGTAATGCCCAGTTTTCTGAAAAGTAATACAAGGCTTAATTCTTGTTAAAAAGGTCATAGTGAAAAGTAATGCTGAAAAGTAATGCAAAGCTTTTCCAACCTCTATAAATATGAGGAGAGCACTTCTCATTTCAAGAAGTAGAAAATCAGTTCAAATTCAGAAATTTGTCTGCATTGTAATATTCACAGACTTTCTGTGCTGGTTTGATTTTAATTCCTAAAGTAGAACAATTCATGTCAAATTTGTTCTAGGAATTAAAGTTTATTCTACCTGATGTTGTAACACCCTTTCAAGTTTAATATACGTATTTAACTTGAATCTTGTTTACTTACTTGCTAATTTTCTATATCTTAAATGTTATATCATAAAAATAGAAAGCTAGTAAGTCAGCCTTCAAAACACTACAAGCACTCGAACCCTCAGCTAAAACAATAATTTAATTCCGCAAATTCTGAAAAAAAATTTTAAATTATTGTCAGTATCGCATTCAACCCCCCTTCTACGATACTTCCGGGACCCAACAAAAAGTTCTTAAGAGACCAAATCTCTGAGAATGAACCAAAAATAAAATCTTATAAAAACTCATTTGTAGTTCTACAAGAGTTTCATGAAAAACACTAGGAAAATTCTAAGGTTGGAGTTGGGTTTGACTATGACACTATTAAAAGGAAAAAGTATAAGTTAGGAAAAGGCAAGAAAATTGAATTCCCTGACAATCCTCATATCTTGAAAAATGTTGAAGCTCCGATTTTTAAAAAGGCAACTATTGAGTTTAATGATGCAAGTATGATCATCAAGCAACAGTTAAATGATGAGGATGAGCTAGAGGCTAAGAATGATGTGCCTTGTATTGAAGTAGAAGAGCAAACAGTCAAGGCCAAGTCCACCTCTATTAAGCTTGAAAGAAAGGAAAATGTCCAGAAAAATGATATCGAGGAAAATGTCAAGAAAAATGACTCCATGCATGCTAAGAAGAAAAAGGCAAATAGAAATGAAAAAATAGGCATTAATAAATACAACAATTATGCACCTGTTCACAATGCTCCTAGAAAGATTTGTAAAAAATGTGGTTCAACAAATCATCTTAATCATGTGTGCAAGAAACCTTTTGTTAATAATGCTGAATTTGTTTGCGGTTATGTTAAACCTTTGATGCATGATAATAACAAATTCTGTGACAAATTTGATTGTATGCCATGCAACCTGAATGTTATGAATACGTGCTTTAGATTAAGGAAACAACTTGTTGAAGGATGCATCAGTCAAAATGAAAACAACAAAACTGCTAGACCCAAATCTACTAGTCCAACTAAAGGAAGAAAACATTCCATGTCACCTAAAAATGCATCTAGTTCAGATAGCATCAACCAAACTAAAATTGAACATCAGAAAAAAGAAATTGTGCATGACAAGATGACTAAGACTGTTGAGAAGAAGAATAACAGTTATGTAACTAAGCAAAAAGGACCAACCTAGTTTGGGTATAAAAAAAACTTGATACTGTTTTGACTGCAGGGCACATGTAAGTGAAGGGTTTCAGACATGAAAACGCAGTGGATATAACGTAAAACAATAAAAAAATGAAACCCTATCGCAGGATCCATGTATAACTTTGGATGATTATGTTGAAGAAGTCTGTACCTTAACAAAGCTTTCCGTATGATGTTTAATGGAGGTCCAGAAAATCGAATCACATCAGCCCTTTGTTACAAAGATATGCTCTCTAAAGAAGTCCACACGAAAGCTCGATCGTCCAACGATCACCGGAGTCGGTACTAGCCGAATTGCTTGCCTCTTCCTCTCTCTCTTATTTTCTCTAGCCTCTCTTGATTTTAAGCAGCTAGGATTTTTCTCTAAAAATGAAATCTGATAATTAACCCTAATACTATACATCATTATGTATATATAGGGGAGAGAGAGATTTTGGGTCTAATCCTAATCAATGTGGTTTCCAAAACCCATTCTGATTTTGGGTTATTATTATTATTAAATCTGAATTCTAATATAATTAATCAAGTCCTACTTAATAAATTCAATAATTAAATTTGAATAATAATAATAATAGTTATTAAATCCGAATTCTAATATAATTAATCAAGTCCCACTTAATTAATTCAATAATTAAATTCGAATAAATAATAATATATTTAAATTCATAATTTAAATAAACCTCCGTTTTGACATTCTTTGTGTGTGACCCTTTAGGTTATTATTATGTTAGCAATAATTTTATTATCTAATAATAAAATTATAAACAATGAGTAGCATCTAGTAATACATCATTGTTGCCCAAGTAACAATAATAATTGGTGATTCAATTAAACCTTTCGTGAATAATGTTCCATGTAATATAATCCCTTTAACCTTTTATTATAGATCAAACTCGAGGCATGTATAGTGTCATCCTCTTCAACATTTAATCTTAGTTTCCTCGATCAATGAGTAGACTATTTAAACAAATCAATATTTGAGCATGTCCATGCATTTCATAGTCTCACTCAATCAAGAGCCCAATAATATCACTCCTAAAATTGGAGGGTTAAATCCTATATCTATCATTCATATTCCTCATACGATTCATAGCATACCCAATGTCCACCTTTATCATTACCCGATTAAAGGTAACTTTAAGTGTAATCAAAGTATATTAATTCTCGTATAGAAATATAATGATTTTAAGTCAGAGGATCATTACATCATTATCACAGAGAGATTTCATATGACACTTATTAACATGTAGAATCTCATGGCAGGTCTTTTCAGTGTTATGTATTGATACATATAATTATGTTCTTGACTTTAGTATCACCATACCTATGACCAATGAGATGTGGTCATCTATCAATAAATATACTAGTCTTATTGCATTATTACTGTCCTTAAATAATAATACTTGACTAGGGAATTTTAGGAATAAAATATTATTCATATAATATCATTTTTTAGTCACATACTTAAAGACATATATTATGTATTAATATTCTAAGGACATTTATTATTCTTTCAATTTATGAAGTAGTAAATTAAGATATAATAAATATTAATTAAATAATCACATATCATAATTGTTTTTAATAAAATATTAAAAGTATTGTCTCTAGGACACCAGTACTAACAATCTCCCACTTGTACTAGAGCCAATCTCACATGTATCTAATACCCAAGGAACTAGTATGACCTTCGTGCTTCTGCTGCGACAAAGCTTTGGTCAGTGGATCTGCAATGTTATCATTTGTATGCATTTTACATATATGTATATCCCCTCATTTATTAATCTCTCGAAGAAGATGATATCGTCTGAGTATATGCTTTGCTCGAGAATGAGACCTTGGTTCCTTAGCCTGCGAAATGGCTCCATTATTATCATAGTATAAATCTATCGGATCTGCGACTGAAGGAACTACATGAAGACCTGCAATAAATTTTCGAATCCAAACAGCCTCATTGGCTGCTTCACAGTCAGCAATATACTCAGCCTCCATTGTAGAATCGGCAACCGTCTCTTGCTTTGAACTTTTCCAGCTTACACCACCTCTATTTAGACAAAACACAAACCCAGACTGAGAAATCGAATCATCCTTGTCTGTCTGGAAACTAGTGTCGGTGTAACCTTTTACAACCAACTTATCTTCACCTCCATATACCAAGAATTGATCTTTAGTCCTCCTCAAGTACTTAAGAATATTCTTGACTGTTGTCTAGTGACCTTCACCTGGATTAGACTGGTATCTACTCGTCATGTTCAAAGCATACGAGACATCAAGATGAGTACATATCATTGCATACATTATGCAACCAATTGCTGAAGCAAATAGAACTTTACTCATATGGTCCTTATCATCCAATGATTTTGAACTGTTATCTTTTGAGATCGATATCCCATGAGACATAGGGACAAATCCCCTTTTAGTATTTTACATCCCAAATCGATGCAAAACTTTATCAATGTATGTACTCTGACTTAGACCGATCATTCTTCTTGATCTATCTCTATAGATCTTAATACCTAAAATATAGATCTTAATATGGATCTGTTGGTGTAGGTGCCCTAGAGGCAATACAATGTTTATTTTGATAAACCTTTATGTCAATTGATTATTCAATAAACATATTTATTATTTCTTTAATTACTGCGATATATTTGTTAGCATAATAAATGTCCTTAGAATCATGATACACATTGTATAGTTTAGTACATGACTTGAACTTGAGATTATATAATATATCATATTCTTAAATGTCCCTAGTCGAGTATTATTATTATAGGACAATAATAATACATAAATAGACTAGTATGTTGTTTGACAGATAACCACATCTCATTGGTTATAAGTATGGGGATACTAAAGTCAACACATAGGTACATGCAGGAGTACATGGTACTGGACAGACCCACAGTGAGATTCTTCATGTTTAATAAAGTCATAAGAAAGACTCACAGTGATAATGGTGTAATGATCCTATGACTTGAGATCATTATATTTTTATACGAGGATTAATATACTTTGATTACATTAAAAGTTACCTTTGACCGGGTAATGATAAAAGTGGACATCGGGTATATCATGAGTCGTATGAGAAATATGAATGATAGATAAAGGATTTAACCCTCCTATAATTAGGAGAGATATTATTGGCCTCTTGATTGAGTGAGACTATAAAATGCATGGCCGTGCTCAAATAATGATTTGTTTTCATAGTCTACTCATGGATCAAGTAAACCCGGATTAAATGTTGAAGAGGATGACTAAATACATGCCTCGAGTTTAATCTATAATATATATGGTTAAAAGGATTATATTACACGGAAACATTAATCACGAAAGGTTTTATCGAATCACGATTTAATTATTGTTTAATTGGGTAGCAATGATGTATTACTAGATGCCGCTCATTGTTTATAATTTTATTGGAGAATAAAATTATTGCCAATTAAATAATAGCCTATAGGGTCACACGCAAAGAGCACTTAGAGGAATAGTTAATTTAAATTATAGATTTAAATTAATTGATAATTATTTGAATTTTTATTATATTAATTAAGTGAGACTTAATTAATTAAGATAATATAAATTCAAATTAGAATTGTATTTCTGCCCATAATAATTAAGTGTGACTTAGTTATTAATTAAATAATAAAATTCGTTTTATTATTTTCCTAGACCTACATGGGTTAGGCTTTGCTGCTATGGGCCTGTTAACCAAACATTATAAATAGATAATGTAGGGTTAAGAGGCACAACACGTTTTTGATAGAAAAACCCTAGAAGAGGCAGCAAAGAGGCAGGAAGACAATTCGAATTATCAAAGGTTTGCTAGTAAATCCACTCCGTAATCAAGATCGTGAGACGCTCTTGAAGGTGCTCGTGTGGATACCATAGAGGTGTTTTCGAGAGGAAGACACAAGTCATGATAGCAAGGATCTCCGTTGAGTTCGTGACATTCAAGATCGTAATAGGTATGATTCGATTATCACTATAATCCGCCCAATCTTATACATGATCCTGCGTTAGGGTTCCGAAATTTTTCGTTATATTTACGTTTATCCGCTGCGTTTTATGCCTCGGAACCCAACAATGGCATCAGAGCTACGTGTATAAAGGACTGATTTGGTTACGTGTTTTATGTATTTGATGCATACATGCCTGTTTTGGTGACTGCCATGCCATGCTACTGCTTTGTCATAACTGCCATGCCACTGCTTATGCTACTGCCATGCCTGTTATGAAACTGCCATGCCTGTTTGATGACTGCCATGCTTCTGCTATGCTACTGCCATGCTACTGCCATGTATATTCGAATTGTTATTCATATGATGAGTAAATAGATGATGATACTAGCATGTTAATGATTTGTCATGACTGATTTATATGCCTGTTTGCGATTTGTATATTTTGCATGAGGGTCAGTTTGTATATGATACAAACTGGTGGAAAGATTATGTTGGACATGATCTGTTAATTGGGATATGATAAGTATGTATATGATACATGCTTCTGAAACTGTGTAAATTGCAGTGGGGAAAAAGGCCAACAGATATGATCTGTAATTCAGCTCGACCCCAGCTGGGGGCTGCCGCCCCCAGACCCCGCCCGGGGGCTGCCGCCCCCGAACCCCCGCCCAGGGGCTGCCGCCCCCGGACCCCCGCATTATTTTTGTTGTGTACTTGAGCATGGTGCTGGTTATGGCCTTTGGACCCCTAGATTAATGGTTTTTGGTTTTGGTTTTATAAATACGACTTGCATGTCGTTTTCTTCATTCTTGTAATTGTTTAACCTCGAATGTAACTCGAGTTTTCTTATGTAAGTACATTAGTATAGGTTGTATTCAATTATTCCATGTAATGTACTTGAATATTGAAGGATGATCCAAGAAGAGGAGCAAGCACCCATGGATACTAGAAGAATGAAGACATGTAATTGTATTTATATTTTACCACCATAGATTGACTTTGATCCTTTCATTAGCTCGAAAGGATCACATAGGAAAAGGGCCATAACCAAGCACGTTTACATACTGCACTTTACATATTGATGTATGAATGTATGTGTAGAGTAGAAGATGCATGCTTTAATTAGATTAATGATGTATGCATGTATTAGATACGTCACCCATGCCATGCTTGCCATGCTAAACAAGATAAAATCTTTAACGATTTAAGATTTTAAAATTAACAAACGAACGATCATGAGATTCTTGTGTTTATGAAATATGGATTTTAAAACACGGAATTAAATATGAATTTTTGATATCTAAAACTGGGATTTTCTGTCAAAAGCGGATATGCGTATTCGTAAGGCTGATGGGTTTTAAGTGTGACCACTGGTATCCTCCATCTACCTGGGAAATGAACAATTTAAGATGTCAATTTGAAATATTTGGTTCAAGGAAAAATTAAGGATCTCTTCATGATGTGATCATGATCGTCGTAAATTTTCTAAACCCCTTAACAAAATATTAAGTTTTAATCGGATGCTTTCCAATGAATGAACACTCATCGAATCCTAGATCGATTAGGGGAAAGACTGTCAGTGGCAGGGGACTCCTATCTATCGTGGTGAGATGCGACGAATATAAACGGTTATATTCGGCCGTTGTATCATTGGGTCAAACTTAACTGAGTCGTCATAATAAGGTGAAAGTAAACGGTTATATTCAACAATTATGAACTTAGAAGCATGGAGTTTGGTTAAAAATCTATTAGATAGATAAGATCAATCGTTGCTCACCAAACTATCCAAGAATTATATATGATATAATTGACAAATGTTGTCTACCTAAATAATCATTCTTAAGGACTTCCAGTGGTTGACTTAAGACATGACGAAATATGGATCTTGGCTCACTAGAAAGAATTATGGGATATACTTTCCAAATTAATAGTAAGGGCTATTGATTTGATAAAAATAGTGGGAGATATATTATGAATGTATCATAATCATTTGAACATAATATATAACTCAGACAATCTAATGTTTATTTATTGCTTTTATCATTGTAGATACCGAATAATGACAAACAACACAAACACACTATCCGTACTATCTGTCCTTGAGAAGGATAAGCTGACAGGAGGAAACAACTTCCTAGACTGGCAGAGGAATTTGAGGATTGTCCTCAGGCAGGAGCGTAAGCTTCATGTCATTGATATTCCTCCGGCAGGTCCGCTTCTTGAGGGCGCTACTGTTGAGGAACGAGCGGCCCACACAAAGGATGAGAATGATGCAACTGATGTTGCATGTCTTATGTTGGCAACTATGAGTGCTGAGCTTCAAAGACAACATGTGCATATGGATGCATATACTATCAATGAGCACTTGCAAAGCATGTTTGCAAGCCAAACTCGTCAAGAAAGGTTCAACACGAGCAAGTCACTCTTTAACTGTAAACAAGGGGCAAGTGAACCAGTTGGCCCACATGTTCTGAAAATGATTGGTTACATTGAGTATCTTGATACTTTGGGTTTCCCGATTGGTCCGGAAACTGGTATTAACCTAATCTTGAATTCTTTGAACAACAAATTCACTCAGTTTGTTATGAACTACAATATGAATGAATTTGACAAAACACCTACTGAATTGTTGGCTATGTTGAGAACATATGAGACCAACATGAAGACGGCTGAACCTGCTCCCATACTGATGGTGGGCAATAAAGGTAAAGCCAAAGGGAAAGGCAAGTGGAAGGGTAAGAAGAAGACAGGTTCTGATTCTACACCCAAGCCAAAGTCAGGTCCTAAACAGGCTTTAAAGCCTAAAGGTGGGGTCGCTAAGGGTGAATGTCACTACTGTAAGAAAACTGGTCACTGGAAGAGAAACTGTTCAGTTTACTTGGAGGATCTGAAGAAGAAGAGGGCTGAGCAAGCTTCTAATTCAGGTATATATGTTATAGAAGTCAATCTGTCTATTTCTACATCTTGGGTATTGGATACCGGATGTGCTTCTCACATTTGTATAAATGTGCAGGAAATGCAGAGAAGTAGGACATTGGCTAAAGGAGAAATGGACCTACGAGTTGGCAACGGAGCAAGAGTTGCTGCTTTAGCTGTAGGAACCTATTATTTATCTTTGCCCTCTGGGCTAGTTTTAGAACTGGAGAATTGTTATTACGTGCCTGCAATTCGCAGAAACATTATTTCTGTTTCTTGTTTGGACAAGAAAGGTTTTTCGTTTACAATAAAGGACAACATTTGCTCTTTTGCTTTGAATGATTTAACCTATGGTGTTGCGCGTTTGTTTAATGGTTTATATGTTCTTGACTTAGATAATCCTGTCTGTAATATAGAAAACAAACGACTTAAAGTTAATGACTCAAATCAAACATACCTCTGGCATTGTCGTCTAGGCCATATAAATGAGAAACGCATATCCAAATTACAATTGGATGGATATTTAGATAAGTTTGATTTTGAATCATACCAAGAATGCGAATCTTGTTTGCTTGGTAAAATGACTAAAGCCCCTTTCACTGGTAAGGGTCAAAGGGCCACTGAACGTTTGGAGCTAATACATAGTGATGTATGTGGCCCAATGCGTGTGATGGCTAGAGGAGGCTACTACTACTTCATAACATTTACTGATGATTTCAGTAGATATGGATATGTATATCTTATGAAGAATAAATCCGATTCTTTTGAAAAGTTCAAAGAATACAAAGCTGAAGTAGAGAAGCAAATTGGCGGAGGTGCAAGTATTAAAATCTTACGATCTGATCGTGGAGGAGAATACTTGAGCACTGAATTTAAAGATTATTTAAAGGAGTGTGGTATTGTATCACAACTCACTCCGCCAGGTACACCTCAATGGAATGGAGTTTCAGAGAGGAGAAATCGCACCTTGTTGGACATGGTGCGATCGATGATGAGTCATGCAGATCTTCCAATTACTTTCTGGGGTTATGCTCTAGAAACAGCGGCTTTCACACTTAACCGTGTTCCTACTAAGAAGGTTCAAAAGACTCCATATGAGATATGGGAGAAGAAACGGTCAGGCATGAGCTTTATGAAAGTTTGGGGATGCAAGGCGTTTGTGAAGCGTCAAGTATCTGACAAGCTTGGACCTAAATCTGAAGAGTGCAATTTTGTGGGATACCCTAAGGAAACAAAGGCGTACAATTTCTATAGTCCTACTGAGCAGAAAGTGTTCATTGCTCGAGATGCTGTTTTCATGGAAAGAGATTTTGTTACCAAAAGAAACAGTGGGAGAACTATAGACCTCGATGAAGATCGAGAACCACAAAATAGCATTGAACCTGAAGTGGAACAAGAGCAGGATAATGATAATGCTCAACAAACACAGGTTGTTCGTAGAACTGGTAGAATTCGCCATGAGCCAGAGAGATATGGATTTCTCTTGACTCAATGTGGTGATTTGATGCTCATAGACGAAGATGAGCCTCTCACATACCAAGATGCTACGAACAGTCCAGACTCTAAGAGATGGCTAGAAGCCATGAAATCCGAGATGGATTCCATGTACGAAAACCGAGTATGGACCTTGGTTGATCCACCTGAAGGGGTAAAACCCATAGGGTGCAAATGGGTTTTCAAGAAGAAAACTGACATGGATGGAAATGTTCAGACCTATAAAGCAAGGCTGGTTGCAAAAGGTTTCAGACAAATTCATGGTATTGACTATGATGAGACTTTCTCACCAGTGGCTATGGTCAAGTCCATAAGGATTTTGCTTGCTATTGCAGCATTCCATGATTATGAAATCTGGCAAATGGATGTCAAAACAGCCTTCCTTAACGGAATCCTTGAAGAGGATGTGGATGTGTACATGACACAACCTGAAGGTTTTGTCAATCCAAGGAATGTTAGCAAGGTATGTAAATTACGTCGATCCATTTATGGATTGAAGCAAGCCTCTAGGAGATGGAATATCCGTTTTGATGAAACAGTCAAGGAGTATGGCTTTGTTCAAAACGAAGATGAACCTTGTGTTTACAAGAAGGTTAGTGGGAGCCATGTGGCATTCATAGTACTATATGTTGATGATATACTACTAATGGGGAATGACATACCTTCTCTCAAGGCTGTTAAGATTTGGTTAGGGAGCAACTTCTCTATGAAAGACTTAGGAGAAGCATCCTACATTCTAGGAATGAGGATCTATAGGGATAGATCTAGAAGGATGATCGGTCTAAGTCAGAGTACATACATCGAAAAGGTTTTGCATCGTTTTGGTATGCAAAATGCAAAAAGGGGATATGTCCCCGTATCTCAAGGGATAACGATCTCTAAAGATCAGTGTCCAAAATCATTGGATGACAAGGACCGCATGAGTAAGGTTCCATATGCCTCAGCAATTGGATCCATCATGTATGCAATGGTATGTACTCGCCCAGATGTTTCGTATGCTTTAAGCATGACGAGCAGATACCAATCTAATCCAGGTGAAGGTCACTGGACGGCTGTCAAGAATATTCTAAAGTACTTGAAAAGGACTAAAGATTCATTCTTGGTGTATGGAGGAGAGGAGAAACTGGTTGTAAAAGGTTACACCGATGCAAGTTTCCAAACAAACAGGGATGATACTGTATCACAGTCTGGTTTTGTGTTTTGTCTAAACGGAGGTGCTGTGAGTTGGAAGAGTTCAAAGCAAGAAACAGTAGCTGATTCTACAATGGAGGCTGAGTACATTGCAGCTTGTGAAGCGGCTAAGGAAGCTGTTTGGATTCGAAAATTCATTAATGATTTGGGAGTGGTTCCATCGATCGCAGATCCCATTGATCTATACTGCGATAATAATGGAGCCATTGCACAGGCTAAAGAACCTAGAGCTCACTCCCGAACCAAACACATACTCAGGAGATATCACCTCATTCGAGAGATTAATGAAAGGGGTGACATACACATATGTAAAGTGCACACAAATGATAACATTGCAGACCCACTGACCAAAGGCTTATCGCAGAAGAAGCACGACGGTCACACTAGTTCCATGGGTATTAGATACATGGGTGATTGGCTCTAGTGCAAGTGGGAAATTGTTGGTGTAGGTGCCCTAGAGGCAATACAATGTTTATTTTGATAAACCTTTATGTCAATTGATTATTCAATAAACATATTTATTATTTCTTTAATTACTGCGATATATTTGTTAGCATAATAAATGTCCTTAGAATCATGATACACATTGTATAGTTTAGTACATGACTTGAACTTGAGATTATATAATATATCATATTCTTAAATGTCCCTAGTCGAGTATTATTATTATAGGACAATAATAATACATAAATAGACTAGTATGTTGTTTGACAGATAAGCACATCTCATTGGTTATAAGTATGGGGATACTAAAGTCAACACATAGGTACATGCAGGAGTACATGGTACTGGACAGACCCACAGTGAGATTCTTCATGTTTAATAAAGTCATAAGAAAGACTCACAGTGATAATGGTGTAATGATCCTCTGACTTGAGATCATTATATTTTTATACGAGGATTAATATACTTTGATTACATTAAAAGTTACCTTTGACCGGGTAATGATAAAAGTGGACATCGGGTATATCATGAGTCGTATGAGAAATATGAATGATAGATAAAGGATTTAACCCTCCTATAATTAGGAGAGATATTATTGGCCTCTTGATTGAGTGAGACTATAAAATGCATGGCCGTGCTCAAATAATGATTTGTTTTCATAGTCTACTCATGGATCAAGTAAACCCGGATTAAATGTTGAAGAGGATGACTAAATACATGCCTCGAGTTTAATCTATAATATATATGGTTAAAAGGATTATATTACACGGAAACATTAATCACGAAAGGTTTTATCGAATCACGATTTAATTATTGTTTAATTGGGTAGCAATGATGTATTACTAGATGCCGCTCATTGTTTATAATTTTATTGGAGAATAAAATTATTGCCAATTAAATAATAGCCTATAGGGTCACACGCAAAGAGCACTTAGAGGAATAGTTAATTTAAATTATAGATTTATATTAATTGATAATTATTTGAATTTTTATTATTTTAATTAAGTGAGACTTAATTAATTAAGATAATATAAATTCAAATTAGAATTGTATTTCTGCCCATAATAATTAAGTGTGACTTAGTTATTAATTAAATAATAAAATTCGTTTTATTATTTTCCTAGACCTACATGGGTTAGGCTTTGCTGCTATGGGCCTGTTAACCAAACATTATAAATAGATAATGTAGGGTTAAGAGGCACAACACGTTTTTGATAGAAAAACCCTAGAAGAGGCAGCAAAGAGGCAGGAAGACAATTCGAATTATCAAAGGTTTGCTAGTAAATCCACTCCGTAATCAAGATCGTGAGACGCTCTTGAAGGTGCTCGTGTGGATACCATAGAGGTGTTTTCGAGAGGAAGACACAAGTCGTGATAGCAAGGATCTCCGTTGAGTTCATGACATTCAAGATCGTAATAGGTATGATTCGATTATCACCATAATCCGTCCAATCTTATACATGATCCTGCGTTAGGGTTCCGAAATTTTTCGTTATATTTACGTTTATCCGCTGCGTTTTATGCCTCGGAACCCAACAGGATCAACCAAAGTCCATATTTGATTAGTATACATGGATTCCATCTCAGATTTCATGGCATCCTGCCATCCCTTAGATTCTGGAGTGTTCATAGCATCTTAGTCCGTGAGAGGCTCATCTTCATCCACAAGCATCACATCACCATCATGAGTCAAGAGAAATCCATAATATCTCTCGGGCTCATGGCGAATCCTACCAGACCTATGAACAACCTGTGTTTCCCGAGCAGTATTGTTTTCTTGTACATTCTGCTCAGGTTCCTCCATTGGTTCAATATTATTATGTGGGTCTCAAATTTCATCGTTATCTATTATCCTCCCACTATCTTTCTTAGACAACATTTCTCTTTCAAGGAACACTGCAGTCGAGCAACAAACACTTTGTTCTCTGAAGGATTATAGAAAGAATAACCCTTTGTTTCAATTGGGTATCCCACAAAATTTTATTTTTATGATTTAGGTCTTAACTTGTCAGAAGTTAGATGTTTCATAAACGCCTCATAACCCCAAATTTTCATAAATGACATGTTATGATGTTTCTCAGTCCATATCTCATATGGAGTCTTCTGAACCGTTTTAGTAGGAACTCGATTAAGTGTATAAGCAGCCGTCTCTAGGGCATAGCCCCAGAAACTAATTGGAAGATCTGCATGACTCATCATCGATCGTACCATGTCCAACAAAGTACGATTCCTCCTTTCAGAAACTTCATTCCATTATGGTGTTCCGGGAGGAGTGAGCTATGATACAATACCACACTCTTTTAATAAACTCTTAAATTCATGGCTTAAGTATTCACCTCAACGATCAGATCGTAGAGTCTTAATACTTCTTCCAGTTTTCTTTTTTACTTCAGCTTTATATTCTTTGAACATTTCAAAAGAATCGAATTTGTTCTTCATAAGATACACATATCCATATCTACTGAAATCATCAATAAACGTGATAAAGTAGTAAAAGCCACATTTTGCCATAGTACGCATAGGACCACATACGTCACTATGTATAAGTTCTAATCGTTCAGTGGTTCTTTCACCTTGTCCAGTAAAAGGACATTTAGTAATTTTTCCAATGAGACAAGGTTCGCATGCTTCGTATGATTCAAAGTCAAACTTATCCAAGTATCTATCCTCTTGTAACTTGGAAATGCGTTTCTCATTTATATGACCTAAATGACAGTTCTAGAGGTATGTTTGATTTGAGTCATTAGATTTAAGATGTTTGTTATTCACATTATAGATAGGAGTGTCTAAATTAAGAACATATAAATCATTAAATAAACGTGCAACCCCATAGGTAACATTATTCAAAGAAAAGGAACAACTATTGTTCTGAATTGAAAATGCAAAACCTTTCTTGTCCAAACAAGAAACCGAAATAATGTTTCTGCAAATTGCAGGCACGTAAAAACAGTTCTCAAGTTCTAAAATAAGCCCAGTGGGCAACGATAAATAATAAGTCCCTACAGCTAAGGCAACAACCTTTGTTCCATTGCCAACTCGTAGGTCGACCTCTCCCATTGCCAAAGTCCTGCTCCTTTGCAGCTCCTGCACATTTATACAAATGTGAGAACCACATTCAGTATCCAATACCCATGATAGAGAAGTAGACAAATTGACCTCTATAACATAAATACCTGAATCAGAAGCTTGACCAGCCTTTTTCTTCTTTAGATCTTCCAAATAAGCATGACAGTTTCTCTTCCAATGACCTGGTTTACCACAGTAGTAACAATCACCCTTTGCAACAGCACCCTTGGGCTTTAAAGCCTATTTGGGATTAGCCTTTGGCTTGGGACTAGAAGCAGATCCAATCTTCTTATTTCCATTCCATTTGCCTTTCCTTTTAGCCTTACCTTTGTTGTCTACCATCAATATGGGAGCAGGTTCAACCTTTTTCATGTTAGTTTCAGCAGTTCGTAACATGGCCAACAATTCAGTGGGTGTTTTGTCTATCTCATTCATATTGTAGTTCATAACAAAATGAGTATAGTTGTTGTTCAAAGATTGCAAGATCAAGTCAATTTGAGCTTCCGGACCAATCGGGAAATCCAAAGTATCAAGATACTCAATATAACCTATCATCTTTAGAACATGTGGTTGAATAGGTTCACGTTTTTCCTGTTTAAAAGCATACAGTGCTTTGGTCGTGTTGAACCTTTCTTGACGAGCCTGTCCCTCAAACATTCTTTGAAGGTGTTCAATCATCTCATAAGCATCCATATGCTCATGTTGTTTTTGAAGCTCAGCACTCATGGTTTCCAGCATGAGACATGCAATATCATTCGCATCATCAATATGCTTTTGATAAGCATTTTGCTGAACACGAGTTGCATTCTCAATAGGAGGAGCAGGTGAAGGAATTTCAATGGCGTGAAGCTTTCGCTCCTGCCTGAGGACAATCCTCAAATTTCTATACCAATCAAGGAAGTTAGTTTTTGTCAGCTTATCCTTCTCAAGGGTTACTCTCACAGAGAAGTTATTTGTGTTGTTTGCCATTAAAAATCTACAATGTTTAAAATGCATTTGCAGAAGTTTAATTATGTTCAAGTGATTATCATATACATTCATAATATATCTTTCTCGCTATTTTTATCAAATCAATAGCCCTAACTATTAATTCGGAAAACATTTCATTAAATCTTTCTAGTGAGCCAAGATCTATATTTCATCCATGTTTTAAGATAGCGTTGGCTAATACACCCAAAACACGACTATTTAGGTAAACAACATTAGTCGATTATATCAAATATAACTCTTGGATAGTTTGGTGGAACAACACTTTGTACACATTTATCCAATAAATCTCACCAAACTCTATGCCTCTAAACCCACAATCCTATTGTGATGATTTAGTTAAGTTAGACCCGATGTTTCAATAAACTAAGTCACTTACTTATCACGTCTTCCCATGATTGATAAAATCACCTTGCTTTGGAAAACCCACTCCTTCTCAATCTAGATCTTGACGAGTATTAAACATTGGAAGGCATCCGATTAACTTAATATGTATTTAGGGACTTTAATGTTTATATGAACGATCATGATCCCATCATAAAGAGATTCTCAATTTTTCCTTGATCAAATAATCCATTTCAATATTCGTCAATGGTTTGATTTTCAGATCGTCGGAGAAGTCACAAGCGGTCTCACTTAAAACTCAACTTTCTTATGAATAATAATTCGCTTTTGACAAAATCTCCCCATATTAGAAAAATAAAATTCATATTCAATATCGTGTTTCATAAACATAAGAATCTCATGATCGTTTGTTTAATTTTAAAATCTTGAATCGTTACAGATTTTTTTCTTTCTTAAGCAAGCATGGTATGGGTGTCGTATCTAATACATACATCATTCTAACACATATGTATCTACACATGCATTCATATACATATATGTATTGTGCGTAAATTAAATGTGTTTGGTTATGGCCCCATCCTATGTGACATTTCTAAGCTAATGGAATTATCAAGGTCAATCTATGGTGGTTTAAAATACTACACTATTACATGTCTTTATCTTCTTCATTACTCCATCATCTGGATTGCCTCCTAGCTTCCTTGCTTCCAAGTCTCCATTGAACAATTACATTGAATAATAAATAAATCTATTCTAATGAAATTACAAGAAGAACTCGAGTTACATTCGAGATTAACAATTACAATGAATAAACGACATGCAAGTCATATTTAGAAACCAAAATCATAAAACAAAACAACTATCATATGGGTATTTAGGCCATAACCATCCACCATGTTATCACATAACACATGTAATATATCTCATATTATATAAACATATCATATAATCATATATATTAAATTTTAAAATTTCAGAAAATCAAATAAATTTCAAAAAATAATAAATTGCCGTTTTGGGGACTGTAACGTCGTCAAACGGCTTACAGACGTGAAGCTGACTTTGTCAGTATTGCTTAGTGACATGATTTTAGTCAGAAAACACATATAGTTTGCAAAAATAGTACACTGGACACAAATTTCAGAAAATCTACCGAAGCCGTTTCAGAATTCGTATCAAATACGATTCCCATAACAAGAACAAATATGTATCATATACATACAACAATACACACAATCATCCCATGATTATACAACACATGAATATCATATATTCAAAATCATATAAAATATATATATCAACATATAGTAATGGCATATCATATATATGTTTATATACGTCGAAAAACTGTTAAACACGTAACCAAATCATCCCATTATACACGTAGCTATGATGCCATTGAAGGGTTTTGGGCATGCAAATGCAGTGGATATAACTTAAAATAATAAAAAACATAACCATATCGCATGATCCATGTATAACATTGAATGATTATGGTGAAGAAGTCTGTACCTTAACAAAACTTTCCGTATGATGTTTAAGGAGGTCCAGAAAAACGAATCAAAGCAGTAAGAAGAAGAAGGTTTGTGCCTTACAAAAACTCCAACAATTAACTGAGGACTCCATTAGGCTTAGACTAATCAACTTCGCTTTAAAAAAAATGCTAAAAAATGGTTATATAGTCTACTGGTCAACTCTATTTCAATGTGGGAGGGATTTGTGGTAATTTTTATTAAAAAATATTTTCCGAATCACATGACCACAAAAATCACAAATGAAATAAACCAATTTCATCAAAAATAAAATGAGTCATTTTGGAAATATTTTGACCGTTTTAAAAATCTTTTGTCCCAATGTCCCTACCACGGAATAGAAAAATGGTGACTCTGTAAGATTGTCTATGAAGCCTTAGATAGTCCTACGACTGCTTTGTTAGAGTCTATGAGTCAAGGTAAATTCATGGAAAAAGATGAGGATCAGGGTTGGGAATTTTTCGAGGAACTAGCAGAAAAGACAATGTTGTGGGAGTCCACTAGGGAGCCTATTAAGTCTAATGAATCACTGAGCTCGTCTTCTAGGGGTTTACATGTAGTTAATAATTCGATTACCACTGAGGCCAAGTTAGCTACCCTTACTAAGCGACTCGAACCTTTAGAAACCATCGGATCTCCCTCACAAATGTCTATGTGTGCACATCATAATTCCCTAAATCAAGGACCCAAAAACTTTTCCGGGTTTGAACAAGCTAATGCTATGTTTCAAACAACCCTTAAGAATGATCCATTTGCACCTACTTACATTAATCCTAGGTGGAGAAATCACCCAAATTTCTCATGGAACCAAGGTCAAAACTATCAACCATCTCAACCCAAATTTCAAAAGCCCAATTCTAGCTCTTACCCAAATCAAAGTCTTGGTCCTTATCCAAACTCAACTCAAGCACCTTTGAACCCACCCGGTTTTAATGATTCAGATAAGAGACTTAGTTCCTTAGAGAAGAGTATTGAGGCGTTGCTAAAGTCCCAAACGAATTTAACTCAATCCCAATAAACTTTCATGCAGACCATGACCCAAGATAGGCAAATCTTAAATGCCAATTCTCAATCCATATCTAAATTAGAGGTCTAGATGAGTCAATTAGCCAACACCATTTGTGAGCGTGAGAAAAATAAGTTTCCAAGTCAAACTGAAGTCAATCCTAAGTTTCCTCCCAATCAAAGACCTCATGAGAGTATTAACGTGAGGTCAGGAACTCAAGTTGACAATAAGGTTGACATTGATTCCAATGATGAAGAGGAAATGAATTCTAAACCTAGTCCATCTCCTTTTATGCCTAGTAAAGATCAACCCAATCAACTCAAAATTTCTAAGTCGCTAGGATCATTTAGTGAACCTTCTTCATCTATTAAGCTACCTTCAAAACCTATCTCTGACATGGCGAATGAAATAGTCTTTAAACCAAAAGCTCCTTATCCTCAAAGACTCATTTCGAACAAACAATCTGCTCAATTAGACCAAATTTTGGAAGTTTTTAAGCAAGTCAAGATAAACATTCTTCTTTTAGATGTCATTCAATAAGTTCATTCTTATGCCAAGTGTCTAAAAGATTTGTGTACTCACAAGCGATCCACTCATGTCCTTAAAAAAACCTTTTTGGCCTCTCAAGTTAGTTCAATTCTCTCAAATGAAATTCCCATGAAATATAAGGACACCGGTTGTCCTACAATTTCTTGTGTCATTGGCGATACCTTTGTGGATAAAGCTTTACTTGACTTAGGAGCTAGTGTGAATCTCCTTCCATTTGTTGTCTATCAAGCCCTAGGTTTATGTGAACTTAAGAAGACAAACATGACACTTCAACTAGCTGACCGTTCTATCAAAATGCCTAAGAAAATAAGAGAAGATGTGTTGATCAAGGTTGGTGATTTTATCTTCCTAGTTGACTGTGTTGTTCTTGAGACTCAACCCGTCACAAATCCTAAGAACCAAATTCCCATCATTTTAGGAAGACCTTTTCTTGCTACATCCAATGCCTTGATTAATTGTAGGAATAGTTCAATGAAACTCACATTTGAAAACATGACCATTGACCTTAATATTTTCAATGTAGGAAAAGAACTGAATGAGCTTTATGAACAAGCAATAGGTGTTAATGTGGTCAACAACTTTGTCACATGGTCTAGCTTTGAGGATAGTGAAATTGAGTCTCTTCTTAGGGAGGATGTCAAGGTCAACTATGAGATTAATCGAGAATTTCATGAGTTATTACAAGATTTGACCTCAGAAGAGTTGTTAGAAGAATTGAATGACATTTGTTCAAAATAGGAAACTTCACCCGAGAATGTTTGTGTTGAACCTATGCACATTGTTAGGAGTCCCGTAGGTAAACCACCTACACTTGATTTGATGTTGCCTCACTCCAAATTTGACCAAGGTACCTTAGAAGAATATGTACCCATTTCTTATGACATTCCTAGTGTTTTGAACCATGATCAAATATTAAATGTCTCTAATTTTCTTAAACAAAATGAAGAAGCATTAATAGGGTTTATGAAAAACATTAGTGATACATGTCCTATAGGGTTGAATGAGTGCACCTATCTAGAGAAAATCTTTTCTAATCAAAATTTTGAAAAATGTCTTGACTCTTTCTCGAAACTTCATTCTATTTTCCCTTCTAGAATTGGCTAATTAAAGTTTCAATTTGGTGTCTACCCTCGTGACATTCAGGTATGGGGGAGGCAATGTGGGTGTGAGTTGTGTTAGTTAGAGTTGTTTTTCAATATGTTACTTATCTTTCATCCTTTATCAGTATTTTCTTACCATTCTCCTTTGAATATTTCTATTTTTTGCATACATTGAGGACAATGCATGATTTAGGTATGGGGAAGAGTGCTAGTAATGTTAAAAAATTTAAAAAAAATACAAAAAAAATTAAAAATTAAAAATCCAAAAATAGAAATATTAGGTTGGGTTGTCCTATCCTCTATTTGAACTTTAGGACTAGTTGGTGTTAGCATTTGTTTTCAAAAATTATATATATAATGCCTTTCAAAAATTATAGTTGCCCTAAGACCAACTGGTTTGGGAGTCACTGATCCAAAACTCGCTACATGGGTAACATAGAAAGCCTAAGAAAACAGACACTATACAATCGATTAAAAAAAGAAAAAAAGGCTATATATATATATATGAATTTGTGATATCTGGCTAGATACTTGTTTTAATAGAGATTGAGTAAGTTCAATATTGGTTGAAAAAGAGCAAATATTCTTATGCAGTTCATCTACCAGAGGCCTTAAATTCATTACACACCTTGAGATTTTTTGTAAACATTTAGATTCGACACCAGTACATTGAAGTTACCAACAATTCGACTATTATTAGAAAAGTCAGCTAAGGCATGTATTTTCCCTATAAAATCTTTTTGTTAACACCATTGAAAACTAGAGTGAAAATTGAGTCGGGACAATTACTGGAATTATTTCACAGATTTTATGGGTATATCTTCTATAAACCTTTAGGAGACAACACTCCTCTTATAGAGATTGTCTATGAGTTTAACGGGTTGGTAAACTTAAAATTACCCGTCACGCCTACGAAAAGGAGCCTAGGACTTCTCTTAGTTAGCTTTTTAACTTTTGATTTTACTCGAGGACGAGCAAAAGATAGGTATGGGGGCATTTGATTAGTGCATATTTTTGTATATTTTTATACCTATTTATTGTTTGCCTTAGTATTTTTAATTAACTAATTTGATACATTTTCATAATTTTGTAGATATTTGATTAAAAAAGAAAAAAAGAAGAAAAAAAAGGAAGAAAATGGGAGAAAAGAGCAAGAATAGAAAAGAAGTAAAGTTTGAGCCAAGCCATCAAGCTATACTTGGAGTCAAATCAAAGGACAAGTGGATGGATAATGATGAAAGGTTAGGATTTACCCAATACCATAATTTTGTCATATAAATACTCCTCTTCTCCCATTGTATTCTCATCTTTAGTTTACCCTAGTTTTAGTAGTAGCATCTCTTTTAATTTTCTAGATCTAGTTCTTAGCTCTCTCAAATATTGTAAACACTTTTCATATTAATGCAAGTCTTTATTTTCTTTTATACTAGTCTTCATCTTCATCTTTAAATTTATGGCTATTTTCTAAGTACCACAAGTTGTATACTTGAGAAATGAAAGGAGCCTTTTTAGATTAATATTCTAGATCTAATTTACTTCATCTCTCTACTTTACTTCTTAGTTTTACTCTTTATTATCTTGTCATGAGCCTCTTTAAATCTCTATTTTAAATGTGGGTTTAATGATTTTAGATCTTTAACTTTGTTATTGTTGGTTCTTGATTCTAGATTGTAGATCTTAGTTTCTCTTTCTACTTGCATTTTATCTCCTTTATTTTTTAATCTACTTTTCTTTTTTATATTTTGTGGTTGAGCCCCTATTAGATTTCAATTCTATTAGTGAGTTTGATTCACATAACATTTAGATCTACTTTTATTTTTTGGTTGTCGACTAGAGCTTATGGATCTAGTATTTTTTGTTAGTTTGGTTTGAGGTTACTTTAATGTCACTTTTAATATTAAACCCATTTTTAAATTTCAATTTTATTAGTAGGTTTAATAATTTAAGCTTAGGTTTCTATCCATTAGTAGTTTAATTTTGTTTTCTTTTTAGTTTTGGATATAATTTTAGTAGTGTTAAAATAGGATCTTTAATTTTTTTTAGATATAGTTTACTAGCTTACTTGTTTTTTTTCCTTTTATTAGTATAAATAAAGTTCACCTTGAAATTAAATTATCTAATTCGCCTAAGTTAAATTTTAAGGATCGCGAAATTAATTTAGTCCTTGTGGTTCGAATCTTAAAATACTAAAGCGAGATCGTGCACTTACGATAATTTCAAAATTAATATTTTTAGCACATCAGCTCTACAATTAATTCATATGGATCTGTTTCGACCAGTAAATGTTATGTCAATGTCCAAGAAGAGATATGCACTTTTCATGGTTGATGACTTCTCCAAATACACATGAGTGGATTTCCTACACTCAAAAGATGAAGCTCCTGAGCTTATCATTGAAAATCTGAGGAGACTGGATAGAGGCCCAACACCTGTTGTGGCTATAAGGAGTGATAATGGAACAGAATTCAAAAATGCTACATTAAATGAATTCTGCAAAGAGAATGAAATTACTCACCAATTCTCAGCTCCAAGAACTCCACAACAAAATGGAGTTGTTGAGAGAAAAAACAGGACTTTAATTGAAGCTACAAGAACCATGTTAACGGAAGCAAGTCTACCAACTAGTTTTTGGGCTGAAGCTGTCAAGACTGCATGTTACATCCAAAACAGGACACTCATCACAAAACCAGTTCGAAAGACTCCTTATCATATCATGACAAACAGAAAACCATATGTCAAGTATATGCATGTGTTTGGAGCAAAGTGCTTTGTTGTCAAAGATGATGCTGATCATCTAGGAAAATCTGAAGCCAAAGCATATGAAGGAATTTTTGTAAGGTACCCCTTGGACAAAATTTTCTATATAGTATATGTGATTGATCAATAGAAAGTGATGGAAAACACAAATGTGACTTTTGATGACTTCAAGTTTCTTTTCATGAGTCTTGAAGAAGAAAACTGTGACACCTTAAGATTTGAAAATAAAATGGAAATGGAGGCATCTGAAAATGAAAAGGATAAAAATGCACATGAAAGATCACATGTGGATGTTTCACATGGTGAAAATGCAGAGAGAATTACTGAGGATTTAAGTCACATTCAACTTGAGAATGCTCCTCACAACCCTAACATGAATTCAGGGGAGCCTCTCAAGGATCAACGACAAATGCAAATAACTTGAATCAAGAGAAAACTAGTTCAAATGCAAGAGGAATAGCTCATGAAACAAAATGGAATAGAGCTCACACTACACATCAAATCATTGGAAATCTTGATGAAAGTATGAGAACAAGAAGGGCAACCATAAATAAATGTTTGTATGCTTGTTTTCTCTCTCAAAATAAACCCAAAAAGATTGAAAACCATTGTTGGATCCAGAATGGATTGTTGCCATGCAGGAAGAACTAAACCAATTTTAGAGGAACAATGCTTGGGAATTAGTGTCACCTCCAAAAGACAGATCAATTATTGATACTAAATGGGTCTATAGAAACAAAATGGATGAACATGGAACTGTCATAACGAACAAGGCAAGTTTGGTGGCAAAATGATATTCCCAAGAAGAATGCATTGACTATTATGAAACTTTTGCTCTAATTGCAAGACTTGAGGCAATAAGATTTTTTCTAGCATTTACAGCACATTCAAACTTTAAAGTCTATCAAATGGATGTTAAAAGTGCATTTCTAAATGGTGAATTGGAAGAAGAGGTTTATGTACAACAACCACCTGGCTCTGAAGATTCCAAATTTCTTAATTTTTTCTACATACTTCTCAAGGCATTGTATTGATTCAAACAAGCCCTAAGAGCATGGTATGACACACTGTCAAAGTTTCTACTGGAAAATCAATTTACTAGAGGAACAATTGACAAAAATCTTTTTTATAAAAAGCATGGTGATGACATCATCCTAGTTCAAATTTATGTGGATGATATCATCTTTGGATCTACAAATGAAAAGTTGTGTCAAAGATTCTCAAAGCTAATGCAAAGTGAATATGAAATGAGCATGATGGGAGAGCTCAATTACTTTCTAGACCTTCAAATAAGTCAAAGAACAGATGGCATCTTCATAAGCCAAACCAAGTACATTAATGACTTGCTCAAAAGGTTTGACATGCAAGATTTTTCAACTGCAAAAACTCCAATGTCTACAGCTATCAAACATGATGAAGATAAGAAGGGAAAAACTGTAGACTTGAAGACCTATAGAGGAACGATTGGATATCTACTATATTTAACAGCTAGTAGGCCAAACATTATGTTCTCTACATGTTTGTGTGCAAGATTTCAGCCCAATCCAAAGGAATCTCATCTCATTACTGTCAAGAGAATTCTGAGATATCTTAAAGAACTACTCTGATGAGATTATAGTACCCAAAGGAAACATGATTCAATCTAGTTGGATATTCTGATGCTGATTTTGCTAGGTGCAGAGTTGATAGAAAGAGCACCTTTGGAAGCTGTCAATTTCTTGGACAGAGATTGGTGTCATGTTATAGCAAGAAGCAACAATCAGTTTTAACTTCCACAGCTGATGTTGAATATATAGCTGCCGGAAGTTGTTGTGCTCAAGTGCTTTGGATAAGAAATCAATTAAGGGATTATGGACTAGTTTTGAAAAGAATTCCTATCATGTGTGACAACACTAGTGCTATATCCATTGTTGCAAATCTAATGAATCGTTCAAAGACAAAGCACATTGATGTAAGGTACAATTTCATAAGGGAACATGCATAAAATGGTGTGATTGAATTATTCTATGTTTCTACACAAAAACAGCTAGCTGATATATTTACTAGACCACTAGATGAATCCACCTTTAACAGGCTGGTTAGTGATATTGGGATGCTAAATTCTTCTGGCTAGTGGCTACATAAATATATCTCACCAACTATTACAACAACTACTTCACAGACATGAATTCTCAATGATTTATCTAAGTGAAGTAAACTGATGTATATTTATAAATATATCAGTCATATTGTTGTACATTGTTTCTGAAAAATTAAAATTGTAGCTTAAACCTATTTTTATGTTCCAAGTAAACCTGAAAAGAATTATTATACTTGTGCATTTTTAAAAAACAAGTGTGATATTCAACTCTGCAGGAATATTTAACAAATGCATTTTTATTTCTAGATTAAAATAATTGAATTTAGTCTGAAAAATGTGTGCTTGATAAATTTTTCTTATTTTATTTTCTAAGTGGAAATAGAGTAAACTTTCAAAACTGGAGTTTGTGATTAAGTTTCCATTCTTTTCTGACTTCTCAACTAGGTATAATTCTTGAGTTCTCGATTATTCTCAAATAGAGTTCTCGAATAATTCTTTAGTGAGGTCTCGATCAAATTAGTATTTGAGTTCTTGATCACTAGAGTAAATTCTGACAGTTCTCTACTAAAGTAACTTTATTCATCTTCTGAGTTCTCGATCATTCAAAATCGATTACAATTCAAGTCGAGTTGTCTGAGTCATATAAATAGCAAAGTGGATCTAACATTTCATTTCTACACTTAATCACAAACTCAAAGAACTCTTTGCTCTCAATAGTTATATTTGAACTCTCTCACTTCTTTTCTCTAAAACCTTCGTTTCTTCAAAAAAAAATTACACCACTCAAATGGCGTCTTCTAGTTTCATCCCTATAGCTGAGGTTTATGTCATTCCAGAAAATAACTTTCTAGTTATTGCCAGAGATGCGGATGCCAAGCCTCAGTATAAGTGTTTCAAAAAAATTCTCATTGAATTATACTTGAAGAAGGCTCTGTTCAACAACCCACCATTATACTTGGACATACTGGTGCAGTTCTGGAATACTGCCAATTGGAGAAGAATGAGAGCTCCAAGATTCTAGTCACCTGCAAGATCCAACTAGAGAACATCACATTTGATGAAAATGATATGAATGCAATTTTGTCTCTTCTAAAAGAGAACCATGACAGGATGCCAACAGAAGCTGAGCTGGAGGACTTCATGGAGTTTATCAGGTACTCTGATGAAATCAAGCTTGGGAAGCTCAACAAGAAGTTTGTTCGAAAGGAGTGGTCATTCCTTTTTGAAACTCTATTGAGAGTCTTCACTTACAGGAAGATAGGATTTGATCAAATAAGCTCAGTTGCCTTAAAGTTGGCCTACTTATTGGCCAACAACCAGAAGCTCAATATAGGCAAACTCATTCTTGGGGAGCTCATAACCAGAATTCCCAAAAGTGGTAATGAGATTTTCTTCCCTCATTTTATTCAATCAATTCTTAATTATAAAAATTCCAGTTTTATTGAACTATTTTCGATGAACAGAAAGAGAATTGGTCAGTCCAAGTCCACGTCAAAAATCATTTTTGCTACATTGGACATAAGAAACACAGTGAATGTACCTCTCCAAATCATACCTCATATGAGGAGTGTATTTGAAGGGTATCCACTAGTGTAGCCTACATATGGTTACTTACTTCTAGTAGAGAGTTCCATGGCTGTAGATGTACCTAATGCACCTAACCTAAGAACTCTTAACCCAACTAAGCCCATTCTTTCAAATCCCCTAGATGTTAGTAAGCTAACCTCCACATCCTCTCAACATGGTATGGTTGAAAAGAAGAAAAGGAAGAAACCTGCTCCAAAGAAAAAGCTCGAAATAGTTATAGAAAGTGTTGAAGAATCCCACTCAGATGATTCACCTGTAGAACCTCTCAAGAGGAGAAAGAAAAGTAAAGAGGCCACACCAGACTATTCTACATCCTCTCAACAGGGTGTAGAGGTTACAAAGGGACTACACTTACTACTAGGTGAACTTTTTCAACAAAGTGCATCTATTGAAATTGGGAGCCAGCCCACTCCACTCTGTAAAGAGTCTGCACTAGCATAGGAACTCACTCCTGTTGCTGATAGAAGTATAGTTGAAAATGAGACACAAGAGTACATAGGAATGTCCATTGAAACTTCCCTATATGCTCATGGGGAGTTGCCAACACTTTTCTCTTCTCAAATTTCTTCTCAACAAATTGTATCTAGCAAACACAAAAGGTTGTTGATCACTAGGAATCTAACCCTCCTGGTGAGCCAATTTCAAGTGACTTGGTGCATGACATCTTGCTCCCCATCCAGGTAATACATCTAGATGGTGAGGAAATACATGATTGGGTATATCCTAATAACACTATCAAACCACAGAGGTTCCAGAAGTTTTTACTTCAGACTCTGTGGGGGCTAAAGTAATCTAGGGGACCTTCACTCCATGAAAATGGCATCCCCTAGACAATCCCTAGTCATTCAAAGGCTGTCTCCTAGGGAGAAATCACCTATTCATCCAGGATCTTTGGAATCATTTGAGAAATTAGATGAGGAAATTGATACTTAGGGGACCACTGTAATAAGTGGCCCTAGCTTTTACTTCATGTCACAATGGCTGAAGTCTGTGCAACATGGCAGTTCTTCAGGACCATCTACTGATGGGTTACTTTCTGAGGATTAATTAAAAGAGCTCTACAAAGATTAGATGGATGGCTTCTATCACATTGCTCAATAACTCTTGACAACACACCTGCCAAATCAAGATTATGTTGTTATTCTGTTGGAATATGCAAATGATCAGGAGGAGATCAAGGATAAAAATGTGCAAATGGCTGAAGAAGGAGAGGCCAATGTGGATGCCTGGTTGGACAAGAGGCAAACTGTGAGCATGGATGAGATGTTGCAGTGATGAGGGAGAAATATCTGACTTCTCTTGGATAATGTGAAAAGTTCTTCACTCCCTCTGCAATCTATGATGCTATTCATCAAGCTGCCAAGGTGCAACTGTAAGCCAACCACTACCTAGAAAGGGGCCTCTAGTATGAAATTGAAGATCATAGAAGCAAGAGGGAGAGTAGAATGAACTTAATTGCTGAAAAGTTCATCCTTAGTGGAACGCATGTTCCTAGACCAGTCATCCTTGGCAAGGCTCCACATGAAGGAAATGAATGATAAGATGGAGAAGATAGAAAGTGCCTTCAAGGAAATGGTTGAGAGTAATGCCAATCTCCAATAGACTCAATCAAGGACAAACAACATGGTGGAGGTTCTCTACTAGAACAGGCATGCTGATATGCTGCCAAAGGATGTCAAGTTACATTAAATGACTCATTTTCAGGTGGATCTGTATTATCAGTCAAAAGCAAAGGATGAGCAGGCTCAAGCCTCTACAGTTGTCAGATTAACTAAAAAAATGGAGCAACTGACTGCGGATCAACACACCATCTCAACCACTATGAATGAAGTTATTGATAGTGTGATCTCCCTCCAAAAGGAAGTCCATTCCTCAATGTCTGCCCAAGGCGTCACTCTTCAACAAGTCTCACACCACCTAGCCAACATTCAAAGTCTTCTCTCCACTATGCCTACTTCCAACCAAGCTCCTCAAGTGCAAGTCTCTTCTAACATTAGGCCTACTCACTCTTCCTTTCTACACCAGCAACAAGATATCAACCCTAAGGGGGAGAAGGAAAAAAGGAAGGAGATTGAGGGAGAAAGAAAAAAGGCAGTAATGGCAATTCTTAGAAAAGAGGTGTTGATGCCCTGTGCCGATAAAGAATTCTTGCTTGAGTTAAAGAACCTCAAGGCACAAGTCAAAGGTCATCATTAGGATTACAAGAATATTTTGGATAATGCTATTATAGCTGTAAGGGGAGTGAAATATGAGAGAAATGGAAAACTATGCAAAGAGCCAGTAGTGTAGATGGAGTCTGATTACTTCAAGCTATCTATTGGGACATTTTATCAACTCTCATATACTGAATTAGAGTGCATGCACAAGGCAGTTGAAACAGTGACCCAAGGAGATGAGGAATTAAAAAAATCAGTCTTAGGTCATCTCCTGCCTATCTCACTTCTTGAGGCCTACTGCAATCCAGATGGAGTGTTATATTTGTCCAAAGAAAACAAGCTGGCACACTTCATGCTCTCCAAACACTTGAATCAAGGAAACAGAAACCAAGTAATGGGTCTAATTGATCTACTTGAAAACAAGCCTGGTAAACAGGAAAAAGACAAAGTTATTTTGGAAAAATTGATGAAATTCATAAATGATCAAGTGTCAAACTTTGCAAATAAAGAATTAAAGAGGAAGAAGAAGGATAATGAAGACAAAGGTCAGGGAAAGAAAGACAACAAACCTGCACCTATGAGTGATAAGGGTGGAAGGATGGAGGATAAGGGAAAGAAGGATGGAGATGAGAAGAAAAAGAGAGATGAGTTAGTCAAGGAGAATAAATATGAAAGGAAGAAGCCATCCAAGAAGCAAGTTGCTGGTACTCATACTAGTGTGCATATCCAAATTCAAGACACTAATATGATTCCAATAATTTCTGAAACTGCTAGAATTTCAAAATCTAAATTACTAAAAAGATATCTTGTCAAGGTGACTGCTAATGGAGTGATAAAAAAGGAAATAAAAGAAAGTTAACTCAAGAGTTTAAAGCTATGTCAATATATCAAGGTCAACACTTCAACAAAAAAATAATTCAAGAAATCTACTAGTTCATTGCTAGTTAGATGTCCTAAATGGAGAAAGTAGTTCATTGTTCCTAACAAAGGTCTACCAGTTAAGCCTATCCAAGAGGTTGTTGAAGTTGATAAAGTAAAGATCAAACAATGGAAGACAGACAGAATTAAAAAGGTTGTGATAAGGGACAAGAGAATGTTTGTGACCACTGTTGATGGGGAATAAAGACCTTTTTATAATGATAATTCAACTTCAACCACTCATGATATCAAAAGTGTGATCAGTCTTTTTGACAAGAAGTGCATGATAGATAAATTAAAAATGGTTAAAGTAGCTAAGTTCTTGACTAGGAAGTACCAAAAGAAAACTGACAAAGTCAAGTACTTGGAAGAGATGGTGAAAAAAAAAAGGTGAAAGAAGATGAGGAGATAAAGAGATTGTTTGAAGAGCTGAGGAGACAAGGAAAATGTAGAGTATTCAAAGATCCTGATAGAATTGAGTTCAAACTGAGGAATGAAGTAACAACCAAAATCAGACTCAAGTTTGTCATTGATTATCCCCTGTAAACTCTCAAAATTGCTGCTGACATGCTGAGAGATGCAATTCTAATTGAAGAAGTAATGGTCAGAAAACAAATTCTCCAGGCTATTGAAGAGATCAACTCCAGGGAGGAAAAAGAAAAGAAAGCAAGATATGATCAATTCAGACAATAATAACAACAATAAAGGTAGGCTTGATATCTTGTATTAATTTGTGAAATTGTATTTTCCCAAATTGGGGGAGATTGTTGGACCAAATCAAGCCTACCGTATTGTATTTACTTGTCATATTGTAACACTCTAGTACTTCTTGTATTAAATAGTGACTTAGTTTATTTAATTATATACATGCAATTAGAAGCTTGTTTCTACTGCATCTCCAAATGTAAATAAGTGATATCAAGAATAATTGTACTGATAGAAGATTCTATGAATCACGCATCTGGAGAATGAAAATTACATCAAACAAGGAGTTACAGAAGAAATTGTTTCTAAGACAATTGTTCAATAGATATTCACATTGATAGAGAAGTCACAAGTGTAAACTGGTAGAGAATTCTTAAATGACTCAATCGAGAAGTCAGGGATACAGAGTCATTCGAGAAGTGTAAAGAAATTCTCAATCGAGAAGTCTAGTTAAACAAATCGAGAAGTTTGTGAAATGAATCAGTCAAGAAATCTGTGAAATGAATCAGTCGAAAAGTCTGTGAAATCAAGTCAACCGAGAAGTCTAGCATGATTGAGAAGTCATTAAAAGAAGTATGCAATCGAGAAGTCTAGACATTCGAGAAGTCTCAAGTCAAAGACCAATCGAGAAGTCTCACAAGTACTCGATGGAGCAGCTCACAGCATGACTTCTCGAAGTGCAATAAAGATGAGTATCCGAATGTTTCAAATAGTTATTTTCAAGGAGATTTGCAAAAGAATAAGACAAGTAATCTGAATCATTGTCATGATCAGGTAAGTCAAACCTGTGAAGGTAATGACAAGTCTACAATGAAGCTTGAAAAGAAAAGAAGACAAAGACATAAGGAAGAAAGTAGAATGAAAAGACTGTTAAAGAATTATGTTTGCTAGAAATAAATAGCAGTCAAATGTAAAGTATTTCTTGTATGTTTCTATTTTTTGCATAACTGTCTAGTGAGAGCATGTGCAAATGAGACATATTGTCTATGTGGTTCCAGAATGTGGTCATACTTCAAGTAACCAGGAAGATGGTGAGTTTTACTTAATAGAAGAATTGGATCAACTGGAAGATGAATCTCTAGCTATGGTTGCAAGGAGATTTGGCAACATGAGATTCAGCAGGAACTCCTCTTACCAATGTAAACCTAATTTTAGAAGGTTTCAGAAAGGAGGTTCTTCAACATTTATGTCAAAAAGCGGCTACAAGACTGGCTCGGTTGATAGAAGCAAGTTTTGTTGTTTCAACTGTAATGAGCTAGGTCACTTTACAACATAATGCAAGAAGCTGAAGCAAGGAAAGAAAAGAGACCCTTATGAAGAGCTGAAAGAAAAGTATGGTGCACTTATGTTAGAAATCTATGTAACTTTGATGATAACATTAAATCTTAGAATCATGAATTTATATTTTTATTATAACTGATCAATTGATATGAAAACTATAAATATCAATTGATCAGGAAACCATTTATTAGTTGACATGTTTATATTAATCAACTGATAATATGGAAGGTAGCATAGGTTTACTTAGCCTATTTCAATTGATATGACTTTAGTCGATTGATAAACTCTTGATACTAGAGTCGATTGATATTGGTTATCAATTGATGTATAATTTAGACTGTCAAATTGTAATTATTTGAAGACAGAAAAATTGTACAAATGAATGATGATCAATTGATATGGAGGCATCAATGGATAGAAGATCAATTGATGAAAAGTCAAGTCCAAGATTGAAGACCATCAACTGATGTGAAGACCCATCGATTGATAACATCTATCAATCGATAAGTCATCAGCTATTATCAGTCGATGGATATCTAGATCAATCGAAGAAGAATATCAGTTGATGGATACAAGGAAGAATCAATTGATATTCTTAACAATAAATTATCAATTGATAGGGACTGCACGACAAGACATAAAGCATACCTATGGAAGAAAGTTTATACTGACTGTGAAGACTCAGATTGAAGCTGTCTTTCCAAGTCTGAAGACCTTTCTCAAAATAGAAAAAGGCAAAAGGAAAGTTATATCAGAAACAATCCTAGAATAGATTAATAATTTTATACTCTTTCTAGGAATTGTAAAAACACACTTGTGTTATATAAACAAGAAATGTAGCATTGTTAGAAATATAGAAGTTAGACAATATTTCAAGAACAACTGTTTAAGAACAGCACTTGTAAAAACAGTTATTCAACACTCTAACTTTGTAATCGCAACTAGGTTTCATTAACCTAGATCATTTGAGTAAAAATACACACTGATGGATAAACCAATCCATCAGTAATTTTAAACATCTTGTGTTTGTTCAAATACGTATCTTAGCTTTAATTGTTCTTACTTTAAATCTCATCAAACATTATCAAGAAAACTGTTAAAAGTTTTAACATGTGAAATATTTGTATTCAATCCCCCTTCTACAAATATTGACATTGTTATAGGGAATAATAATTGGTATTAGAGAAGACTTTCAATATACAGAAAGTTTAAAGATCAAGAATGAGTCAATATGGGCCAAAAGGGAAAAAATGAGTACTTTGCATGGAAAGTTAAAATGCACATGCATCTACTTTCTCTTGATCCTTCCAATGTTAACTACATAGAAAAAGGTCCTCATGTTCCCATGAAGCTGGTCACAGGTGTAAATCCTGATGGAACTCCTGCATTTGACAAACATGTTCCAAAACTCATCACTAAGTTCACAGAGGAGGATGAAAAAGAAGTGCTTAAGGACAAAAAGGCCATGAACATTCTGTTCCATTATCTAGATAAAGATATGTTTGACAATGTGATAAACTACACTTCATTAAGGGAGGTATGGGATACTCTTCAAACTCTATGTGAAGGGACTGAACAAGTTAGGAAAAATAAGATGGAACTCTTGAATCAGAAATATGAATCTTTTCATTACCAGAGTGGAGAAACCATCAATGATACCTATAGTAGGTCCCAAAATCTTTTGAATGGACTAAAAATGTATGGTAGGGTTTATGTAACTGAAGATACAAATCTGAAATTTCTTAGATCTTTTTCAAAAGAATGGAAACCAATGACTGTCTCCATTAGACAATCTCATGGTTTCAAGGACTATAATCTTGAGAAACTTTATGGTATTCTCAAGATATATGAGTTGGAAATCCAACAGGATGAGGAGATTGAGAAGAATCAAAGAAAAGAAAAGAGTGTGGCTTTGATGGTTAAGGGAAATGAAGACAAGAAGGAAATTGGCTGTGTAGATGGATCTATCATGATGGCTGGTGATGCTGTTGAAGAATCATCCAAAGGAAAGGGAAAGGGAAAATGTGAAGAAAGTGAAGCATGCTCTCAGGATGATTTAGATGAGATTGATGAGCACCTTGCATTTCTGTCATGTAAATTCTCAAAGCTAAAATTCAAAAGGAATCCAAATGCTCAAAGGCCTGAATCCCAGTTTAGAAATAACATCCAAAATAAGAATTTGGTTGATAGATCAAAGTTCAAATGTTTTAACTGTGGATTGGCTAGTCATTTCTCCAATGAGTGCAGAAAGCCAGAATAAGAGAAGAAGGCAAAATCACATGATGGCATTGACTACAAGAAGAAGTATTTTAACCTTCTCAAACAAAAAGAAAAGGTTTTTGTAACTGAAGAGAAAGATTGGGCTGCTGAGGATAGTGATTCTGAAGAATTTATCAATCTAGCATTAATGGCCAATCATGAAGATGAAGAAGCTAGTTCATCATCAAATCAGGTACTAGCTACCAACTTTTCTGAATTATCAAAAGATGAATGCAATAGTGCTATAAATGAAATGTCCAATGAACTGTACAACTTGCATGTCACTTTGAAATCTCTAAACTAAGAAAATCTCAAGTTAAAGAACACCATTGATGCCTTAGCTGAGAGAAACAATTTTCTTGAAAATAAACTTATTTGTTTAGAAAGATTCAAGAAGGAAAGTAAGGATGATAGGGATATAGTAGTAAACAGTTTGAAAAGAGAAGAATTGTTTAAAGAACAATTAGTTGGAAAAATTGAAACCATTAGAAAATAGAATAGGTCTGCAAAAACTGCCAAGAAAATTATTGATGTTCAGGGTGTAGATACCTTAAGAGAATCTCCTAAATCAACAGGCAAGCCATCGGTTAACTCATCAATGGATACAGATCAATCGACTTCTAATCCTCTATCGATCGATGAGGATTATCAATCGATTGATGTTGAATCAACTGATAATAATCCATTGATAGGAAAACCATCAATGGCTAACCAAAAGAACAAGTTTAGCACTCCTATAAAGTTTGTTAAGGAAAAAGATCCCATGAGTCAAGTTGAGACTAAGGTTGAGAAGATTAATATTGGTAGCTTATCTAAGAATCAATTAAAAGACAAATTGGAAAAGATAACACCTGTTGAAATTAATCATCCTAAGTCTGAGAAAAAGAAGAAGAATAGGAATAGAAAGGTTGGCATAAATAAGCACAGTAATTACACTCTTGATATGTATGCACCTAGAAAGGTATGTGCTAAATGTGGTAGTGTAAATCATTTATCTATGCATTGCAAGAAAGAAAACAGTCCCATACCAGCAAATGATTTGAATACACATACCATGTTCACAAATGCCATGCCTGCCAATCTTATGCTTATGAATGTCATGTCCCCTAATTTAGTTGCACCACATGCTCACATGCCATATGCACAATTTCTATACATGTACAATCCATTCTTTGCATATGCAAATATGAATATGCCTGAAATGCCATGGAACATGCCTAATGTAGATAATGAAATGCATGGAAATTATGTCATGAGTTCCAAGGTGTCTGACCATTAGTCAACTGTGTGATAATGGAAATGGTGTGTGGTTTTCAACTAGATCATGCATCATAGACAAAAAAGAATATGGTGAAATTCTCTTAACTGGAGGGGAAAAAAAAGAAATGTTTATGTGGCTGATTTCAATTCTGTGAAGGCAAATTCAATGACATGTCTACTAAGCAAAACCTACACAGATGAAAGCTAGATTTGGCACAAGAAGCTAGCCCATCTAAATTTCAAAGCCATGAATCAATTGGTTAGAAAGAATTTGGTTAGAGGCATTCCATAGATATAATTCACCAAGGATGGTTTGTGTGATGCTTGTCAAAAAGGAAAACAAAGGAAGTCATCATTCAAGTCAAAGTCAGAATCATCAATTGACAAGCCTTTGGAGCTATTGCACATGGATTTATTTAGTCCTGTCAACAACATGTCTATTGCCAAAAAGAAATATGCCTTAGTAATTGTGGATGACTTCGCAAGATACACATGGGTGCATTTCTTACATTCCAAGGATAAGGCAAGTAAATTAATTATCAATCATGTGAAGAATATTGAAAATTGTACTGAATGGAAGGTTAAGAAAATAAAGAGTGACATATGGTTCTGAATTTAAGAATGCAACAATGACAGGATTCTGTGAAGAAAAAGGGATCACTCATCACTTTTCTACTCCTAGAACTCCCCAATAAATTGGAGTTGTTGAAAGGAAAAACATAACCTTAATAGAAGCTGTTAGAACTATGTTAGAAGAAGCAAAACTTCCTACATATTTCTGGGTAGAAGCAATTAACACTGCTTATTACATTTCCATGATCAATAACTCACAAGGAAAAACTCCATATCAATTGATAAAGAAAAACAAGAAGTCAACTGTTAATTTTCTTCAAGTCTTTGGCTGCAAATGTTTTGTCCTAAGAAATCAGAGAGAAAATTTGGAAAAGTTTGAAGCCAAGGCTGATGAGGAAATATTTGTTGGATATGGAATAACAACCAAGGCTTACAGAGTCTACAATCTTAGATTACACATTGTTATGGAATCTATGCATGTGGTCTTTGATGACAAGAAAATTCAAGGATTTTTTGATAAAGGATATCATGATTCTTTTCATTTTGAAAATGAGTCAACTGGTAATGGTGAAGAAAGTGATGATGATGTGGAAATTTCAGGAAATCAAGTACCCAGAAATTCCCCTTCAATTGATGTCATTACACCAACAGATAATTTATTAGTTGATGATCATCAATCGACTGATAATACATCAATTGATAATCCATTGATGGATAATAGTTTTACTCATCAATCCTCAAATTGAGTGTCCATCTCAGGGGAAGGGTTTTCAACCACTCAATCACTTCACAATTATCATAACAATGCAGATGATCATGAAGCATCTTCCTCAAGGACAAATTTATCACTCATGATCTTTGTTGAATAAAGAAGCATGTTGTGTTAATTGCTTCAACTTCAAAGTACCTTTATAAGTGCATATTTCATTTAGAACTTCATTCATGAAATTCAGTTCCAATATCTGACTTCAAAGTTCTCACAGTTTACTTTGCTTCCAACTTGATCTACCTAAAGTGATCAATCACCACACGTGATATATTATCTATTGAATGCACGAACATCAGCAAATTATAACTAGGGTTATCATTAACCACCACTAAGCATATTTCTTCCATGACATTACTTGCTTCAGTGGGTGTTTTCATTGACTTCCCTATTTGACATACTTCAAAATGTCCTTCTAGATAGAATTACATATGAATCAGTCCTCTCACCAATTTTTTCTTTATCAAAGAATTCATTGTCTTAAATATCAAGTGTGAAAGCTTCTTATGTCATAGCTTACTCTTTATTGATGAAGCTTTACTAAGAAACTTACTTCACCTTTACGTATAAAATTCATGTCAGCTACGAACATATTTCTTCACTATTAGTTGAGTGAGCTTCCATTTTTCATGCTCAAAATCAAAAACTTTTCCTTTTCAATGCTTTTTCAGAAAACCTTTGACAAAGAATTCCCTAGTGCCATGTAGATAGTGCTTAAGTTCGTCGACAAGAAAGATATTTCCAGTGATGACAATTCTAAAATCATGATAGCCAAGTCCCTTGTACATCCTTTGTTGTCATCTCCAAAGGTTATCGTTGGGTAGGCTTTCTCAATCAACTGTGATAGTAGGGCTTCAATGCTAGTAATATGTCTCGAACAATAAATATCACGAAATCACAGAACTTTTATCTTTTGTTTCATACTCTGCAATCATAAATGATTAAGATTCTTGGAACTCAACTTCAATTGAGTCTAGATGGGTTAGAGATATTACTTTCAATAGTGGTAACAACAGCTTCAGCCTTAACATGCACAAACTTATCTTTGACTGATCATTTCTCATTTACAGTGCCTTGACAAAGTAGTCTTAAGGCTATGAGATTATTGATTCCAACATATCTTAAGGTGGACTAGAAGTCTTTACCCTATTGTGATTCTTATAGATGTTTTGCCTAAGATTATGCAAGTCCTAAGATATGCATTTTCAAATTTAAATAAACAAGCATGAAAATAAGAACACAAGGTAACATTTAGCTTTAATGCATTATTGATAAAAATTATGCATTTCAGGCATGTTATGCATATTAGAAAATTCAGTACTATCTACTTTAACCATTCTACACAAATGTGACAGGTGTCAAGCAGATTTATAGATATTCAATAATTTTCTAAAATCACATGGAATAGAAGAACTAATAATTTAATTACTAATTCTGTCTAATCCATTTCTGTTGTTGTCTAACATTTTAATTATCTCTAATTACCTAAGTCAGTTTTAGATTAAGCCTTGTATCTACAAATTTACTGACTACTTAGATAATTATACCATCTTTTAATCTTCTACACCTTAATAAACAATACATGAAGTGATTTGACATTTAAGTACCACTATGTGAGTGTGCGCAATTCTTATGAAAATAAGCACATAAACAATTTCAAGAATATGCAGAATATATGAATAAAACATTATAAGCAATATCAAATTTCACATACACTTAACAAGTCATTTATCACAATAAGAACTGTAAAGCATAATGTAACGTAGTATGTAATAGTGATAACGATAACTCAACTAAGAAACAAAGACAGATAAATAATACTAATAACATGCAAACAGAAAACATACATACATCACTGCAGAACAGTCAAGATGTAAAGTTTACTGAACGACAGCGAGAGAAGTTCATTAATATGTTCAGGCCTCAGCAACAAATAAGTGTTCAGTAGATTTCAGACTAAAGGCAGTGCAATGATTCAAGTATAGTTGTCAAAGGGTTTCAGTGATCAGAAGCAATGAAACAGTCCAAAGTTAGTCAACTGAAACAGAACAGAAGTCAAGGGATTTTAATTCAGTGTTAGTCGTTTGTGAACCAGATCAGTGCACTAAGCGTCAGCACAACAAGAAAAGAATTACCTAGATTAATCAGAAGAAAATCAGTTGATCAAGCCAAGCCAGAAGAGTGAAATCCAAGTAGTTGTTACTTCAAGAGTTCAAAATATATGTTAAGACAAGTAATACTACATTTAGTGGTTCCTACACAGGTGAAACATAGTGTGAAGCGCAACAAACTTCACTTGGGCGCAACAAAACAAGTTGGAAACTAAGGGAAATCTAAGTGAAGTGTTTTTGTGGCGCCTGCACAAGGGAATGGGAGTGCAGGCGCAACAAAACAATATGAGGCGCAATAAAAGGAAGCCAAGGCGCAACATGCACTTTAATGGCGCCTACACAGTGTAGATAGTGTACAGGCGCAACAAAGATAAAGCTAAGGCACAACAAAGTTTCTAAGGCGCAACAAACCTTGATCAAAAGAATAACTCAAGTAAAATTAAGGTTTGTGGCGCCTACACACTACAACCAGTGTGCAGGCGCAACAAAAGGCGCAACAACCTGTTGGAGGCGCAACAAAGGACTTGAACAATTATGGAATTCAATTTTTCAAAAGTCTACAGATTATATATGGGTTAAATCAAAGGGGAAAAGATTTGATTCATCTTCAACAAAAAGAGATACAGACGGGAGCACCATTAAGGCTTGACATTAATATCACCCAATTGTATTTCTATTGTAATGTAGATTGAACCCATTGAAGCTAATCATTTGATTAGAAGTGTAGCACCTCAGGGATTTAATAATACATTGTTATTTCCCCGAATCGTTGTGTTTCATTAATTGCCATTTTTATATCTTAAAAAACACAAACACTTAATCCGCAATTAAATGAAAAATCTACCATATCATATTCAACCCCCCCCCCCTTCTATGATGATTTTGGACCTAACAAGAACAAATATAAAATATATGATCTATGACCTGTTTATCTATTATCAATTTCAAAACATTAGCAGAGTTATTAAATCACATAAGATTTAAATCAAGTTCAAGCAAATGTTCAGGATTCACCTAATCATCTGGAATAACCTATCTAATTCTAGATATACGTTTTACTGCATTCAAAATCAAGTATGAAATGTACTAACTTTAACTCATAAGTCCTAGCATGCAATATCTAATTTTTAGCAATCAATTAAACATTTAAGTCCTAAGATGCTAACATGCTGACATGAATTAATACATTTGAGTACTTAATAATCATACAATTCTGAATTTGAAAAAAGTATACTAATTAGAATGTGTACCTGTGAAGTGCATAGTGATTCATCTCTAGTGTTGGTCATTGATGCCAGATATCCATGTGGTTCATCACTGTCACTGATAGAATCAACTTTGCATTTAACTTCACCAATAAATGCTTTCACTTGCTATAACCTTACTAATGCTTGACATTCCTGCTTTTAACCTAACAAAGTCTATGTCATCATTTACTTGTTTAGGCTTCTTGAATAGTGTAACACAACCCTGATATTGTCTTGCTAATTTTAGTCATCCATGTTCCTTCAGTTGTGACCTCTAACGATTTTTAAATCCGTTTTATACAAATACAATCGTACAAAAACTAGAATGATCAGTAGAGTCAGAGAAAGATTCAGCAGAGTTCCCTACTAATAAATCTATCCTTTCTTTATATTTGAGCAGTTTGTGGAACTATAACATAAACAGTCGTAACATCTACAATAAAATCCAAACACTCTGGAATAAACCTACTAATATGAAATGACCACTTTCCTTGAAACTGAGACATATGCTCTGTGAATTAATTCTGAGTCAAAACGAAGAATTTTCCAACTACAAACCCTTTTAGAAAAATGGACCAAGATTTTTAATAAGTTTAGATGATAAATTAAATCTATATAAATTTAAATAATAAATTTACTTAAATTTAATTTATAAAATAAATTTATTTAAATTATGTTTATAAAATAAACCTTTTCAAGTTTAAATAATAAACTAATTTCAATTTATAAAATAAATTTATTTAAATAAAATTTATAAAATAAATTTATCTAAATTTGAATTCATAAAGTAAATTTTTTTAAACAAATTAAAATAATTAAAGTAAATCTATTTAAATTTAGTGAATAAATTTATTTAATTTAAATTTATAAAATAAACGTATTTAAATTAAGTATATAAAATAAAAAAATTCAAGTTTAAATAATAAACTCATTTAAATTAAATTCATGAAATAAATTTATTTTAAATAAAATTTATAAATATATATATATAGATATATAGATATATAGATATATAGATATAGATAGATATAGATATAGATATATATAGATAGAGATATAGATATAGATATATATAGATACATATTCGACTACAGATCTCCAACAAGACCTTTGCAAAACTTTTGATTTCTTGACTGCGTTTCATCACCTACAACTGCTATTCAGTTGCTTTAATTCATTTTACGAGCAAAAAAGCTTGCTGGTTTGATTAAAATCGGATTAACAAGTCAAAACTCTGCCCGTTTTTTGTTTAAATCGAACTGTTTCGGACCTAGCTTAAAGGACTGGGGTTGATCATTGTTTAGTGAATAAAGGACTGAAACATGAGTAATTTTGTGTGTTCAAATCAATTTGGGGATTTATTGCAATTAGGGTATTTGATTAATTGGGTGTTAATTTTCGAATTGTGTGCTTAATTCAAATTAATTGTTAATTTTCTTATTAAAATTGGATTTTAAAAGAAAATTCTATTACATCCTATTTAAAAATGGCTGCAATTTTTTAGATCACAAAGTCAAACTTTATTGAGTATTTTGATCCAGAGAAGTGCATAGAGGAGAGATTTAGGCCTTGGATCAAATTTATGAACGAACACTCCTTGGTGAGAACATCAATTACCTTAAGTACCCCGTTAAAAATTGAACCTCTTCGAGCCTTGTACTCAACTGCCAGAAATTGTACGACTGATAGGTTGGTTCAATTTTCATTCAGAATTAGAGAAACAAAGTACATTGCAGATGAAATTGACTTTCATAGAATTATAGGGTTCCTCACAGAAAATTTTGAAACCCTACACACAGTTCAAGAAATCACTAATTTCTTCCAGTCAATTCAATATCAAGTCACTTTGGATCTAGTGAAGTTGTCCAAGTCCCAGCTGGTGAGTGAATGGGATTATTTCTTTGATACTCTAGCCAAAGTATTTGCTCCAACCATTGTTGATCCCTGATATTGTAGAAGGGGGATTGAATACAATATCTGAATTTATTCGAGGAATTATGGATTTAAAAATATTACTTGAAAAGATATGATTTTAACTTGAAAAGTATTAAAAATTAATATATTGAAAGTGTAAATACCTGTTTAGAATTCTAGAACGATTTTGATATGAATTATTTTAAAATAACAATTATAATTCAAACCAGCACAAAAAGTCTGTGAATATTACAATCAGATAAATTACTAATTTTAAATGTTTTTCTCAACATGTTTCAATACTTCAAATATGAAGTTGTGACCTCATATTTATAGAGGCAGAAAGCTGATATAACTTTCTAGATCAGGACTTTTTTCAGACTCTTTTTAAGCCTGTATGACTTTCAAATAACACTTGTATGACTTTTGAAATCATTCGGTATGACATTTGAATTCTTCGGCATGACATTTCAATCTTGAGCTCGGTATGACTTTCATTGAACAGCTCGGTATGACCTTTGAAATAGCTTCGGTATGACTTTTTTATTCAACATTCGGTATGACCTTTGCTTTGGCTTCAGTATGACCGTTCTGAATGTAACTTGTATGACCTTTTCTACTCCAAAATTCGGTATGACTTTTTTTCACTTGCTCGGTATGACTTTTGACAATAGTTCGGTATGACTTTTTCTACAAGGCCTTGTATGACTTTTTTATACTAAATTCGGTATGACTTTTACATAAGTCTTTTAGACTTTATTAAAATTCATACCAAGTCATATATTTTTATAATAAATTAATTATACTTAATTTAATTAAATAATTTATAAATTAAATTAAATTCAACTTGAATTAATTTAATTAGATAAATTAAATAATTAATTAATTTTTGTTAGTAGAATTAAAATACTATTTTGACTTGTATAACCTTGTTGTTAGCTCGGAAGTCTTTTCGTCTTCGCTCTGTCATTGTCGATGTAGATCAAACTCTTTTGTCCTTCAACAATAACCTCTCTAACCACTTGAATATTTTGATGATAAATCTTCACTAATATTGTTGACACCCTGTGTACTGGTCTGGTTCACGGATGACTAACTACAATATTGATTCTCATTTCTGCTGTAGTGGTCTTTATATCTTGTCTTCTCCTATCTTGTCTTCTTTTTATTTTTCCTCTATAATTTTCTTCTTCTGGAGTCTTTCTATAGTAGGCACTCAAAATCTTCTGTATCTTCTGAACTCATTGAGATACTAATCTTTTATTTTACACCGACGCTTGAACATATAAATGAACTTCTTCCAGTGTTGAGTAGCAGTCTTGTCAGAATTCTTCTGATATTCTGATTCTTTGTGTCTAGTTGACATTCTTCGTCTTGATTCATTTTTCAATATTTATTATTTATTTCACTTTCTTATCTGATTTGAGTTGTCACCTAATTATTATAAATAGGCCTAGTCATATGACTTTTAATCTCCCCCTATTTGTTGTTAAATATTTAATACCCAAATTCCTAAAGGATAACTCAACTAACAAATATGAAAATAATAAAACATTAAACTATGTAAATAATAAAATGTTTTCTGGATGATATAATACATTTCCAGATTTCACAAGTAAACAAGAAATGAAAGATGAAAGACAAATCTTCAAGTTAAATCATCTTCACTTCTCAGACTCATCATTCCTCCCCCTTAGGTTGGCAGGGATGAAATCTTGTTCTCTTCTTACCACTTCTCCTCTGATTCTCCAACTTCTGTCTTCACTTCTCACCCAAGGTGAATCATTTTCCCCTTACGTGAATTACTCAACACTTTTCTTATTCAACCATTTTAATAGAGGTAACAATAGACATAACATACATTCAGCATTAAACCATCGCAGATATAAAAAATGCAAACTATGACATGCTATGCATTTTAGAAAATCTGGTTTATACTATATGCAAGAATTTTCTAAAATTAAATGTAATAAAAGAGTTAATAAATAATCACTAGTTCTATCCAATCCAAGCATGTTGTTATATACCCCCCCCCCTTTTCTTGTTCAACTAATTCTCCCCCTTAGTTGAGTAATCCTCTATAGAATAAATTTTCTCCTCCTTAGTTAAGTAACATTAGAACTATATATGTAGAATGGGATTCGGTATTTGTGCTAGTATGTGATTTTCTCTTGTGTATCTGACAAGTATTTTGCTCAAATACTCTCTAAGTGTTTCACTCATAAAATATATATTTTCATTCTTTCTCACTTGTGTTTCACCCTTTTCTCACAACACTATTATTTTTAGTACTGATGACATAGTCTATTGTACCTGTAAGAAAGAATAATATAGCCCCTTCAAGAGAGGTCACTGGTGGTGCAATGAGGTTTCATAAATCCCCGTCCTCAATTAAATCTATGAAAATATTTGACTTTGATAATTGAATTACTTCTGGAATAGATTCAATGAGTTGTTGATCATATAAAATAATTTGTTCCGTTAGAAATCCAGAAATGTTTCATCTGGGGAGGGAGACAAGGATCTATAATGTAGCAAATGATCCAAGTTTCCTCCTGACACCTAGTAAGGCATGGTGTTTTAAATACCTTTCTTAGTTCATCCGAAGAACTATTACCAAGAAGTTGCCTCTCATCCTCAGATTAATCTTCACATAGGATCTCCCGTGTGGAAGCCAGGTATTTTCCACCTTAAAGGGACGATATGTTTGATTCTGTAATGTATGGCAGTTGAGAATCCATATTTCCCTCGTATGCCTGTAAAGGTATTTGATTCAGTCAGAATCATCAATCATCATTCCTTCTTGATATGGAAGTTAGAATAATTATTTATGTCAATTCAACCTTAGTGTGTGACAATCCTTACAGTGCATTTGAACATATACATTTATGGTTTGCAGTATTTGAAAGTTTATAGATGAAGTTGACTCTTTACCAATGGCCTTGGCTGACAGGCCTAATTCAATAGACTCATCACGTTAAGATGACGAACCTAATTACTGTTTTACCATTTGTAAATCTATATCCTTTTGGGAGGATATAAATTAGTTAACAGTTACCTTGGTTTCAATTTCTCCTTCTAACTAGAGGCAGAGCTGATGGTTCATTCATAGATACTTCCTTATCTAGTGCACTAGAGGCACTTACTCACTCACCCTCTTTAGTTAAGAAAACTTTTCTTTTCAGGGGTTTAGTAGATGAAGTTGTATCTATTTGAGTGAATGTGGTTCTATGATATGTATTAAAGAATGTATATTTTCAATCCCTTGATCTTTTCCTATATTCACTGAGGGCTCAGTATATTAATTGTAATTATTTGATACCAATTGATTAGAGAATATATCAAGCTCGAGATTACCTGCTTTATCTCGAGTCGATTGCTCGTGTTCGGAAAATTTTGAAAATAAAAGTATGTTGAAGAGTTTATGATTTAGAACACAGATATAATTTTATATACACATAACTTAGAAAATAATTCACCTTTCAATATTAGTGAATTTTGAAATATGCATTGATTACTTAGAACAGAAATTCTAAATAATATCACTAATATTAAAAGTGTCACAATTATTTATAATAAAACATTTATAAATATCAGAGAAAAAATATCAAAATAATTAAGCAAGATATCATTAACTGATACTCATAAAATATTTAACATACAAATAATTATGCTGCACATTATTTTAATTCATTTAAATCATGAGACTGATATGACATCGAATTGTTTGACATCATAATTTAAATCAATTAAGGTAATATTCAAACTTATGCTAAGACACCTAATTACCACAGATGCATATTACATTGTAAACATGATATTTAAGGTAGTAGCAAAAATCCTACACAAGTCTGTTCGCGTATGTATATATCTTATGTGTAACCCATTAAAATTTGAAATAAGCTGAGTATGACTTTTAATAAACTTTTTTTTATTCTAAATATAGCAGGTATGACTTTTGAGAAATGGTCTCGGTATGACATTTCAAATTTCATACCGATTTTAAATAAAACTCATGCTATTATACAGTAAAATAAAATAAAATAAAATAAACAAATATATATATATATTATTAATTGTTCCTAAATTTGAAATAAAATATTTAAAATCTTATTCGAATTTTAGATTTAATTAATAATAATAATAAATATTTACAAGCAATAACAATTTTAAAATCAATACAATAATTTACATACAAATGCTTAAAATATTTAAATATATAAGATGATAAACAAAAATAAGTACTTATATTATACTTGAAATAATTATCTATTAAGAGTATTAATTTATTCTCAAGATAATTTCACCAAATATTCATAAGCCCTAGGATGCTGTTGATTTGAACTTCATAAATTTTTTAAATATTAACATTTAATATTTATGACCTCAAATCAACTCTTAACGATCAAAAGTTAACCATTATTTAACATCCATAACTCACTAACCAACTTAGAAAAAGTTGATTCATCAAGTGGTTTCGTGAAGATGACAACAATTTGATCTTCTGTGGGTACAAAATATAACACCACAGTTTCGTTCATGGCATGCTCTAGGATAAAATGATACCTTATGTCAATGTGCTTGGTTCGAGAGTGCTGTATAGGATTTTTGGAAATAGCTATGGCACTTGTATTATCACAGAATATTGGAATTTTTTTAAATGCAAGTCTATAGTCATTTAGCTGATTCCTTATCCACAAGATTTGTGCACAATAGGCCGCAATGTATTTTGCTTCGGCTGTCGAGGTAGATATTGAATGTTGTTTCTTCCTATACCAAGAGAACAACCGAAGTCCTAGAAATTGATAGCTTCCAGAAGTATTCTTCATGTCCATCCTGCATCCTGCATAATCTAAATCTATATAGCCTATTAGTTCAAAACCTATATCTTTAGGGTATCTGTTGGTGTAGGTGCCCGAGAGGTAATACAATGTTTATTTTGATAAACCTTTATATCAATTGATTATTCAATAAACATATTTATTATGACTTTAATTACTGCGATATATTTGTTAGCATAATAAATGTCCTTAGAATCATGATACACATTGTATAGTTTAGTACATGACTTGAACTTGAGATTATATAATATATCATATTCTTAAATGTCCCTAGTCGAGTATTATTATTATAGGACAATAATAATACATAAATAGACTAGTATGTTGTTTGACAGATAATCACATCTCATTGGTTATAAGTATGGGGATACTAAAGTCAACACATAGGTACATGCAGGAGTACATGGTACTGGACAGACCCACAGTGAGATTCTTCATGTTTAATAAAGTCATAAGAAAGACTCACAGTGATAATGGTGTAATGATCCTCTGACTTGAGATCATTATATTTCTATACGATGATTAATATACTTTGACTACATTAAAAGTTACCTTTGACCGGGTAATGATAAAAGTGGACATCGGGTATATCATGAGTCGTATGAGAAATATGAATGATAGATAAAGGATTTAACCTTCCTATAATTAGGAGAGATATTATTGGCCTCTTGATTGAGTGAGACTATAAAATGCATGGCCGTGCTCAAATAATGATTTGTTTTCATAGTCTACTCATGGATCAAGTAAACCCGGATTAAATGTTGAAGAGGATGACTAAATACATGCCTCGAGTTTAATCTATAATATATATGGTTAAAGGGATTATATTATACGGAAACATTAATCACGAAAGGTTTTATCGAATCATGATTTAATTATTATTTAATTGGGTAGCAATGATGTATTACTAGATACCGCTCATTGTTTATAATTTTATTGGAGAATAAAATTATTGCTAATTAAATAATAACCTATAGGGTCACACACATAGAGTACTTAGAGGAATAGGTAATTTAAATTATAGATTTAAATTAATTGATGATTATTTCGAATTTTATTATATTAATTAAGTGAGACTTAATTAATTGAAATAATATAAATTCGAATTTGAATTCTGCCCTTAATAATTAAGTGTGACTTAGTTATTAATTAAATAATAAAATTCGGTTTTATTATTTAATCCTAAACCTACATGGGTTAGGCTTTGCTGTTATGGGTTTCTGTTATGGGCCTATTAACCACCCATTATAAATAGATAATGTAGGATTAATAGGTCATAACGTTTTTGATAAGAAAAACCCTATAGAGGCAGCAGCAGCAGCAAGCACATCAAAGGCAGTTTCGAAATCATCTAGAGGAGGCTAGTACATCCGTTCCATAATCGAGATCGTGAGACGTTCTTGAAGGTGCTCGTGTGGATACCATAGAGGTGTTTTCAAGAGGAAGACACAAGTCGTGAAAGCTAGGATCTCCGTTGAGTTCGTAGTAGTCAAGACCAAACAAAGGTATGATTTCGTTTCACCATAATCTTTCCAAGCTTATACACGGATCCTAGGGTTTGGGTTCCGAAAATTTTCGTTATATTTACGTTTAATCCGCTCCGTTTTATGCCTCGGAACCCAACAGTATCAAATTCCAAGATTTGGTGTACCCTTCAGATATCTAAAAATTCATTTAACGACTATAAGATGATATTCCCTAGGATCATACTGAAACCGTGCACATAAGCATGTTGCAAACATTATGTCAGGTCTATTTGCATTTATGTATAATAATGAGCCTATCATACCTCTGTAGCTTGTGATATCAACCTTTTTACCGGTTTCATCTTTGTCAAGCTTGGTGGCTGTTGGCATTGGGGTTTTTACCGGTGAGGAATCTTATAGACTGTATTTCCTCAGAAGATCAATTAGGTACCTTGATTATCAAATAAAAATTGCATCTTCCTTTTGTTTCACTTGTAGTCCAAGGAAGAATGATAGCTCACCCATCATGATCATCTCATACTTACTCTGCATCAACTTAGTAAATCTCTTGCACAAGTTTTCGTTTGTAGAACCAAATATAATATCGTCAATATAAACTTGGACAAATATCATATCTTTATCATGAAATTTATAAAAGAGAGTTTTATCTATAACACCTCTAATTAAACCATTTTCAAGTAAACACTTAGAGAGAGTGTTATACCATGTCCTCGGTGTTTGCTTAAGTCCATAGAGGGCTTTGAATAGAAAATATGCAAAATCAGCAAACTCTGGATTTTCAAAGCCAGGGGTTGCTCCACATATACTTCATCTTCTAACTCTCCATTCAGAAAGGCATTCTTCACATCCATTTGATAAACTTTGAAATTGGAGTGTGCTGTAAATGCTAGAAATATTCTGATAGCTTCAACTCTTGCCACTGATGCATATGTCTCATTATAATCGATCCCTTCTTCCTCGGAGTAACCCTTTTCCACCAGTCTGGTCTTGTTCCTTGTAATAATGCCATCACCGTCTAATTTTTTTATGTATACCCATTTGGTGCCAATTACATATCTGTCCTTTGGCCTGGGTACTAATGTCCACACTTTTTGTCTCTCAAACTGATTGAGCTCTTCTTGCATGGCAAGAACCCAATCTGGATCAGTTAGTGCATCTTTAATTATTTTGGTTCTTCTTGGGATAGAAAAACTGAAAATAGACATTCATTTGATGTTGTACTTCTAGTTCTAACCCCAATATCTAGATCACCTATGATCAATTCAAAAGGATGATCTCTACTCCATATCCTTTCCCTCGGTAGGTTTGACATTGATTATTCTCTTTGATATTCATTATGATGTTGTGTTCTGCCAGGATGAATTGTTGATCCACCATTGGTATTAGTTGTATCTCCAGTGTTTCCATTGTTTCCACCACTATTACCTGGATCATTATCATCATTATTGTCATTATCATGTCATGTTGCAGCCTCAAGATCTTCTTCGTCATCGGACTATTAGTTTAGCTGATTATCAAATTTTAATGACTCAGAAGGATCTTCAGTTTGGATATTTGGGAGTTTAATGTTGTCAAATGTAACATTGACACTTTCTTTCACTTGGTGCTGATCAATTATGTACACCCTATATGCTTTTCTTGAATAACTGACAAAAATAGTTTCGTGTGTCTTGGCCTCGAACTTGCCACGATGTTCATCTTCATCTTTCAGCACATAACATTTGGCTCCAAATACATGAAAGTACTTGAGTGTTGGTTTCTTGCCAGCCATTAATTCATAGGGAGTCTTCATATGATCTTTATTGATTAGAGTTCAATTCTGGGTATAACATGTTGTATTTACTACTTTAGCCTATAAGTAGATAGGTAACCTGATTCACTTAACATAGTTCTTGCACCTTCAACCAGGGATCGATTCTTCCTTTCTACAACTCCATTCTGTTATGGAGTTCTTGGTGCTGAATATTGTCTTGTTATCCCTTTGTCTGAGCAAAAGCTATTTTGAATTTCGTTCTTGAATTCTGTTCCATTATCTGACCTTATTGCTCAGACTATTAGCTTTGAATTTGAATCTAACTCAATTAACTTGACGTGATCAATCACCAATGGTAGAGTTTCATCCTTTGAGTTCAAGAATAAAACCCACGTGTATTTTGTGTAGTCATTCACAATCACTAAGGCATGCCTTTTCTTTGACATTGACATAATATTAACTGGACAAAATAAATCCATACATAACATGAAGTGGTTCAGTAATGTTTGTAGTGTATGTGCCTTTGTGACTTGCTTTATTTCACTTTCCTTTCTTACATGCCTCACACAACCCTTTTTGTGTAAATTCCATCGGAGGTAGTCCTCTCACTAAATCCCTCTTGACTAGAGAGTTTATTGTTTTGAAATTTAAATGTGAGAGTTTCTTGTGCCATAGTCAGTTTTCTTCTGATGAAACATTTGAGTAGAAACAATTTGTTTAATTCCTTTCCTTACTCCACATAAGGCTAGTTTGTCATCTTAGTATGAGCTATTAAACACTTTTCCTTGATAAAGTTTACTTTTTATCCTTTATCACAAAACTGACTGATACTGAGATGATTATGTTTAAGTCCTTCCACTAAATAGACATTTTCAATGATAACATTTCCAGCATATAACTTTTCATATCCTGTAGTCATTCTTTTGTTGTTATCTCCAAAGGTGACGATTGGGCCAACTCTTTCAACTACATCTGGTAACAGAGCTCTATCTCCGGTTTACCTGTTTAAGTCCCTGCAATCATCAAACGGATAAATCTTCATCGAAGCCCAAAATTGATTTGGCCCGTTATACTTAAAGTATTGACCTTTGTCAGCTTTGACAATAGATCCCTTTTGAAAAACAATAGTATTTACCTTGATTGTTCTTACCTTCCTGTAAATGGTCTTAATAACTTTCTATTTAGACTTCGAAACATATGTTTCCTTCTTGACAGGTGAAGGAATCACATTCTTGGATTTCACAAATTTATTATTGATATGTTATCTAGGTGATATGTTATTTTTATTTGCAAGTATACTTTTAAAATATGCAGACATAACATTAAAAGCATATAACATACAGTTTACAACACCACATGGTTTATGGCATACATCAATAATAGGCATGTTATTCAAAACAGTAGGTATCTTAACAGTTTCTACTTCAACTTTATCAATAGTCTTAAAGTTCTCGGTAGAATAATATATGTTATTATTATTCCCACTATTAACAAACTTATTAGGTCTGTTCATATTATTCTTTAATTCTTTAGCACCTATATCAGGATTGGGGGAATCAGAAGTTCCCACATCTTTCACTGGTGTCCTGGGTGCCTATTTCTCTTTTTGGACATTAACTCATTGTATGTCCTTAGCTTATTCCTCTCTTTTCTTTTCTTCCCCGAGATCCTCTAAATTTATTTCATAAACAATTAATATAGAGCTCTTAAGGATTGGTTCTGCAATAGGGTTTATGAAAAGAGGTTTAGGTGTGTCCTTAATAACATATGGAATACCCATTTCTTCAGCATATTGCCTGAACGAGGTGATGTTGCTTGCCTTTCCTACAGATTTATTGTACTCAAACCCTATTTCAACTTTACGTTTTATCTCCTGTTGGTCAATTAGGTCTTTTACAATATAAGATGAATTTTAATAGGCAAACACTTCTTCTGTTCTTCCACTATCTGATTTATGAGCTAAGCATCAACCTTAACATAACAACTGACTCTATTTATTTGAAAAGCTAATTCCTCAGTCAATTTGTCATTTCTGGTTTTTAATAATTTTAAAACATCATTCTCATCATGTAAGGCTTTGTTTTTTAGAATTAGTTTCTTAACTCTATCTCTTGTATCATCTAGTTCTTTACGAAGCAGTTTAAAAATTTTAGGGCATGAAGGATCTACCTCTATTCCTCCTTGACGAGTTGGAGACAATGATTCTTCATATGAAGCCATAAGAGCAAGATTTCTCAAATCTTTCTCATCATCGTTGTTTGGTTTGTCCCATCTTTTTCCCTTTCCTAGATAAGACCTGCCTTGATACTTTTTCACAAGTGCATCATACTTTTCTTTAAGCTCTTCACAAGACTCTCACTTCTTTTCTTATTTTGGCTTCTTGCATTCAGTTGCAAAGTGACCTAGCTCATTATAGTTGAAGAACCGAAACTTGCTCCTATCAACTAGGTCAGTCGTGTAGCCACTTTTTGATACAACTGATGAAAAACCTCCTTTTTGGAACCTTCTAAAATTAGGTTTAACTTTATAAGAGGAGTTCCTTTGGAATCTCATGTTGCCAAACCTCCTGGAAACCATAGCTAGATATTCATCTTCTAGCTGATCCAGTTCTTCCAATGAGTAGAACTCACTATTTTCCTGGTTATCTGAAGTATGTCCAAATTCTGGAACCACATACTCCTTTAAACTGTTTGAAAGTACAACAATCTTCACTTCCTTCTTCTTTGGTGCTTCCACTAACAATGCTTTAGAAGAACTAACAACCTTACCTCTTCCATACATATTTCTGGTCGGGATCTGTTCCAATTCATAGATCTTTGGAACTCTATAGAGTCTGTCTAGTGTAACTTCTTTAATGTCCCTAGACTCCCGGATGTCCGTAATCCTGTGTTCCAGATGCTCTGGCAAGTTTAGTAAAAACTTCATGTTCACCTCCTGGTTCTTGTAATATTTACCATTGAGATTCAGTTCGTTCATCAATTTGTTCAGTCTCTGAAACACCTCAGAGACAGCCTCACCAGGGTTGAACCTAAACTGCTCATACTGGGAGGTCAGGATCTAGATTCTATTTTCCCTGACCTTTTTAGTCCTTTCATTTATAATATCTATTGTATCCCAGATTTGTTTGGCATTTTTACAATTGACAATGTGATTTTACATAAAGTAATTTAGGGATTCTACCAGTATGAGTTTGAGACTATTATCCAGGGATACATTTTCCCTTTTGTCCTATGTATAATCAGCCGGATCTTTAGAGAACTGAATATGAGGAATTACAACCCCATTTACCTCATGCTCGAGTATAACTGTAATCGGGAGCTCAATACCTTCAGCCAAAATCTTTGTATATTTTGTATTGGCAGTCCCGAGAAATAACAACGTCTTATGCTTCCACAAGTTGTAGTGATCTTTGTCAAATGATGGGATTTTAATGCTAGTTACTTTTTGAGTACTCATCTTTAATAAGATTAAAATTAAGTGTTTCGAAAAATTTTCTGATCAAAAATAATTTTTGGGTAAAAATTATTTCAAATTAAAAATATCTTTTGATATCTGTATGAGTTGCAGAATATTTTGTTTAGATTTGATATTACAAATATCAACCTGCTTTGATGTCAATTGTGGGTCTCTGATATTGTAGAAGGGGGTTGAATACAATATCTGAATTTTTTCGTGGAATTATGGATTTAAAAATATTACTTTAATTTCTCATGAAATATTATTTATAACGAAATACTGTTCAAGTATAAGATATGATTTTAACTTGAAAATTATTACAAAATTAATATGTTGAAAGTGTAAATAACTGTTTAGAATTCTAGAACGATTTTGACATGAATTGTTCTAAAATAACAATTATAATTCAAACTAGCACAGAAAGTCTGTGAATATTACAATCAGACAAATTACTGAATTTGAATATTTTTCTCAACGTGTTTCAACACTTCAAATATGAAGTTGTGACCTCATATATATAGAGGCAGAAAGATGATATGACTTTCTAGATCAGGACTTTTTTCAAACTCATTTTAAGCATGTATGACTTTCAAATAATACTTGTATGACTTTTAAAATCTTTCGGCATGACATTTGAATTCTTCGGTATGACATTTCAATCTTAAGCTCAGTATGACCTTTGAAATAGTTTTGGTATGACTTTTTTATTCAACATTCAGTATGACCTTTGATTTGGCTTCGATATGACCTTTCTGAATGTAGCTTGTACGACCTTTTCTACTCCAAAATTCAGTATGACTTTTTTTCAGTTGCTCGGTATGACTTTTAATAGTAGCTCAGTATGACTTTTTCTGCAAGGTCTTGTATGACTTTTTTTATGCTAAATTTGGTATCACCTTTAAATAAGTCTTTTAGAGTTTATTAAAAGTCATACCAAGTCATATATTTTTATAATAAATTAATTCTACTTAATTTAATTAAATAATTTATAAATTTAACTAAATTTAACTTGAATTAATTTAATTAGATAAATTAAATAATTAATTAATTTTTGTTAGTAGAATTAAAATACTATTTTGACTTGTATAACCTTGTTGTTAGCTCTGAAGTATTTCTGTCTTCGCTCTGTCATTGTCAATGTAGATCAAACTCTTCTGTCCTTCAACAATAACCTTTCTAACCACTTGAACTTTTTGATGACGAATCTTCACTGACATTATTACAACATATGCACTGGTCTAATTCACGGATGACTAACTACAATGTTGATTCTCATTTCTGCTATAGTGGTTTTTATATCTTGTCTTGTCCTGTCTTGTCTTCTTTTTGTTTTTCCGCTATAATTTTCTACTTCTGGAATCTTTCTGTATTAGGCTCTTAAAATCTTCTGTATCTTCTGAACTCCTTGAGATACTACTCTTTTATTTTACACCGATGCTTGAACATATAAATGAACTTCTTCCAGTGTTAAGTAGCAGTCTTGTCAGAATTCTTCTGATATTCTGATTCTTCGTGTCTAGTTGAGATTCTTCATCTTGATTCATTTTTCAATATTTATTATTTACTTCACTTTCTTATCTGAGTTGAGTTGTCACCTAATTATTACAAATAGGCCTAGTTATATGCCTTTCAACCATGAAGAGCAACATTCACAATATTTCATCACTTTTACAAGTGATTGGGTATTTTGTGGCCCATAATAGGAGAATCAATTTTGGGAAGCTAATTTTGACAGAGATCGTAAGGAAGATTGGTACAGCTGAAAGCAGACACAAAGGTTTAGATCAGAAAGTGACTTGCTTCTATCCAAGGTTTTTAATACTATTAATGAATAGTCTGTTGTCAGAAGAAAATAAAGCACGTTTTGTGTACAGCCCAGTGGAAGTATCTCCAACTCAGAAAAATTTGTTCACCAGGCTCTAAAATCAAAACAAGTTCCCAGGAGTAGCCATTGTAATGACTCAATACATGGTTGTGATCTTAAATTGAATTGCAAATCATGCACAAGCTCAACCTGAACAGCAAGAGCAAGAGCCATTTCAAGAACCACAACCTGAGCAGTTACTACTAGAAACTGCTCATCTTAAAGAACAAGAGGCACAAGTACATCAGGTAATAATTCAAACCTTAGTCTCTAATTTCTTACGTTTAAATATATCTGGGACAGACTATAATTGTGGTCTTGCACTTCAGGATATCTGGCAGTCTCAGTTTGGTGAGCAACGATTGATCTTATCTATCTAATAGATTTTTAACCAAACTCTATGCTTCTAAGTTCATAATAGTTGAATATAACCGTTTACTTTCACCTTATTATGACGACTCAGTTAAGTTTGACCCAATGATACAACGGCCGAATATAACCGTTTATATTCGTCCCATCTCACCACGATAGATAGGAGTCCCCTGCCACTGACAGTCTTTCCCCTAATCGATCTAGGATTCGATGAGCGTTCATTCATTGGAAAGCATCCGATTAAAACTTAATATTTTGTTAAGGGGTTTAGAAAATTTACGACGATCATGATCACATCATGAAGAGATCCTCAATTTTTCCTTGAACTAAATATTTCAAATTGACATCTTAAATTGTTCATTTCCCAGGTAGATGGAGGATACCAGTTGTCACACTTAAAACCCATCAGCCTTACGAATACGCATATCCGTTTTTGTCAGAAAATCCCAATTATAGACATCAAAATCCATATTCAATTCCGTGTTTTAAAAATCCATATTTCATAAACACAAGAATCTCATGATCGTTTGTTAATTTTAAAATCTTAAATCGTACAGATTTTATCTTGTTTAGCATGGCAAGCATGGCATGGGTGACGTATCTAATACATGCATACATCATTAATCTAATTAAAGCATGCATCTTCTACTCTACACATACATTCATACATCAATATGTAAAGTGCAGTATGTAAACGTGCTTGGTTATGGCCCCTTTCCTATGTGATCCTTTCGAGCTAATGAAAGGATCAAAGTCAATCTATGGTGGTGAAATATAAATACAATTACATGTCTTCATTCTTCTTGTATCCATGGGTGCTTGCTCCTCTTCTTGGATCATCCTTCAATCTTCAAGTACATTACATGGAATAATTGAATACAACCTATACTAATGTACTTACATAAGAAAACTCGAGTTACATTCGAGGTTAAACAATTACAAGAATGAAGAAAATGACATGCAAGTCGTATTTATAAAATCAAAACCAAAACCATTAATCTAGGGGTCTAAGGGCCATAACCAGCACCATGCTCAAGTACACAAAATAAAATATTACGGGGGTCCGGGGGCGGCAGCCCCTCGGCGGGGGTTCGGGTGCGGCAGCCCCCGGGCGGGGTCTGGGGGCGGCAGCCCCCAGCTGGGGTCGAGCTGCCAGGTCAGCTTGGAAATTTTTTATTTTCGAAGAACAGTCCTATTCAGAAATCATCAATTTCTGAACTACAGATCATATCTGTTGGCCTTTTCCCCACTGCAATTTATACAGTCCATCAGAGTTTACTGCTAAACTGTGATCAGCACAGTCCATCAGAGTTTACTGCTAAACTCTGATCAGCACAGTCCATCAGAGTTTACTGCTAAACTCTGATCAGCACAGTCCATCAGAGTTTACTGCTAAACTCTGATCAGCACAGTCCATCAGAGTTTACTGTTAAACTCTGATCAGCACAGTCCATCAGAGTTTACTGCTAAACTCTGATCAGCACAGTCCATCAGAGTTTACTGCTAAACTCTGATCAGCACAGTCCATCAGAGTTTACTGCTAAACTCTGATCAGCACAGTCCATCAGAGTTTACTGCTAAACTCTGATCAGCACAGTCCATCAGAGGTTACTGCTAAACTCTGATCAGCACAGTCCATCAGAGGTTACTGCTAAACTCTGATCAGCACAGTCCATCAGAGTTTACTGCTAAACTCTGATCAGCACAGTCCATCAGAGTTTACTGCTAAACTCTGATCAGCACAGTCCATCAGAGTTTACTGCTAAACTCTGATCAGCACAGTCCATCAGAGTTTACTGCTAAACTCTGATCAGCACAGTCCATCAGAGTTTACTGCTAAACTCTGATCAGAACAGTCCATCAGAGTTTACTGCTAAACTCTGATCAGCACAGTCCATCAGAGGTTACTGCTAAACTCTGATCAGCACAGTCCATCAGAGTTTACTACTAAACTCTGATCAGCACAGTCCATCAGAGTTTACTGCTAAACTCTGATCAGCACAGTCCATCAGAGTTTACTGCTAAACTCTGATCAGCACAGTCCATCAGAGGTTACTGCTAAACTCTGATCAGCACAGTCCATCAGAGTTTACTGCTAAACTCTGATCAGCACAGTCCATCAGAGTTTACTGCTAAACTCTGATCAGCACAGTCCATCAGAGTTTACTGCTAAACTCTGATCAGCACAGTCCATCAGAGGTTACTGCTAAACTCTGATCAGCACAGTCCATCAGAGTTTACTGCTAAACTCTGATCAGCACAGTCCATCAGAGTTTACTGCTAAACTCTGATCAGCACAGTCCATCAGAGTTTACTGCTAAACTCTGATCAGCACAGTCCATCAGAGTTTACTGCTAAACTCTGATCAGCACAGTCCATCAGAGTTTACTGCTAAACTCTGATCAGCACAGTCCATCAGAGGTTAATGCTAAACTCTGATCAGCACAGTCCATCAGAGTTTACTGCTAAACTCTGATCAGCACAGTCCATCAGAGGTTACTGCTAAACTCTGATCAGCACAGTCCATCAGAGGTTACTGCTAAACTCTGATCAGCACAGTCCATCAGAGGTTACTGCTAAACTCTGATCAGCACAGTCCATCAGAGGTTACTGCTAAACTCTGATCAGAACAGTCCATCAGAGTTTACTGCTAAACTCTGATCAGCACAGTCCATCAGAGGTTACTGCTAAACTCTGATCAGCACAGTCCATCAGAGGTTACTGCTAAACTCTGATCAGCACAGTCCATCAGAGTTTACTGCTAAACTCTGATCAGCACAGTCCATCAGAGTTTACTGCTAAACTCTGATCAGCACAGTCCATCAGAGTTTACTGCTAAACTCTGATCAGCACAGTCCATCAGAGGTTACTGCTAATCTCTGATCAGCACAGTCCATCAGAGTTTACTGCTAAACTCTGATCAGAACAGTCCATCAGAGTTTACTGCTAAACTCTGATCAGAACAGTCCATCAGAGTTTATTGCTAAACTCTGATCAGAACAGTCCATCAGAGTTTACTGCTAAACTCTGATCAGAACAGTCCATCAGAGTTTACTGCTAAACTCTGACCATGCCCTATACTATGACCTGACCATCAGAGTTTATTAAACTCTGAGCGAGTCCATCAGAGTTTGTTAAACTCTGACCCAGCTCCAATTTCACAAACTCTGATTAGACACAGAATATACATTCTCTGACAGTTACATATTGGCAGAAGCATAACAGTCTCATAACAGGCATGGCAGTCTCATAACAGAAGCATGGCAGTGGCATAACAGATTATGACAAAACAGTAGCATGGCATGGCAGTCACCAAAACAGGCATGTATGCATCAAATACATAAAACACGTAACCAAATCAGTCCCTTATACACGTAGCTCTGATGCCATTGTTGGGTTCCGAGACATAAAACGCAGCGGATTAAACGTAAATATAACGAAAATTTCGAAACCCTAACGCAGGATCATGTATAAGATTGACAGATTATGGTGAAACGGAATCATACCTTTGTCTGGTCTTGACTTACACGAACTCAACGGAGATCCTAGCTTTCACGACTTGTGTCTTCCTCTCGAAAGCACCTCTATGGTATCCACACGAACACCTTCAAGAACGTCTCACGATCTTGATTACGGAATGGATGTACTAGCCTCCTTTGATGATTTCGAATTCTGCCTCTGCCTTTTCTCTCTGCCTTTGCTGCTGCTAGGGTTCGTTTTTCTTAAAACTTTCTACCTATTAACCCTACATTATCTATTTATAATGGTTGGTTAATAGGCCCATAATAGCAACCCATAACAGCAAAGCCTAACCCATGTAGGTTTAGGATTAAATAATAAAACCGAATTTTATTATTTAATTAATAACTAAGTCACACTTAATTATTAATGGCAGAATTCAAATTCAAATTTATATTATTTCAATTAATTAAGTCTCACTTAATTAATATAATAAAATTCAAATCATCATCAATTAATTTAAATCTATAATTTAAATTAATTATTCCTTTAAGTACTCTATGTGTGTGACCCTATAGGCTATTATTTAATTAGCAATAATTTTATTCTCCAATAAAATTACAAACAATGAGCGGTATCTAGTAATACATCATTGCTACCCAATTAAATAATAATTAAATCGTGATTCGATAAAACCTTTCGTGATTAATGTTTCCGTGTAATATAATCCCTTTAACCATATATATTATAGATTAAACTCGAGGCATATATTTAGTCATCCTCTTCAACATTTAATCCGGGTTTACTTGATCCATGAGTAGACTATGAAAACAAATCATTATTTGAGCACGGCCATGCATTTTATAGTCTCACTCAATCAAGAGGCCAATAATATCTCTCCTAATTATAGGAGGGTTAAATCCTTTATCTATCATTCATATTTCTCATACGACTCATGATATACCCGATGTCCACTTTTATCATCACCCGGTCAAAGGTAACTTTTAATGTAGTCAAAGTATATTAATCCTCGTATAGAAATATAATGATCTCAAGTCAAAGGATCATTACACCATTATCACTGTGAGTCTTTCTTATGACTTTATTAAACATGAAGAATCTCACTGTGGGTCTGTCCAGTATCATGTACTCCTACATGTACCTATATATTGACTTTAGTATCCCCATACTTATAACCAATGAGATGTGGTTATCAGTCAAACAACATACTAGTCTATTTATGTATTATTATTGTCCTATAATAATAATACTCGACTAGGGACATTTAAGAATATGATATATTATATAATCTCAAGTTCAAGTCATGTACTAAACTATACAATGTGTATCATGATTCTAAGGATATTTATTATGCTAACAAATATATCGCAGTAATTAAAGTCATAATAAATATGTTTATTGAATAATCAATTGACATAAAGGTTTATCAAAATAAACATTGTATTACCTCTAGGGCACCTACACCAACATATCAGACCATGGAGAAACTTATAAAATCATTTGAGGCTTCAAAATCTGTAGATGATCCCTCAACTAATGGGGAGAAAGTAAGGGAGAAAGAAGAACAAGTGAAAGAAAAGGGAAAAGCCAAGATTTATAAACAAGATCAATATGTGTAAACTGAATCAAACATTCTAGAAGAACCATTTTATCCTGAAGATCACTTTGTTGAGGATAGTGGTTAAGATGATACTTACAATCCAGACTACTGCAAAGCTGAAGATGAAACAACCTTTAATGAAGAATTTTTGTTTCCCAGAGAAGAACAATCTGATCCTGCCTATGAAGAGGCTATGAGGAAGTTAAAAGAAGATATCAAGGCAAGTGATGCTAAGTTCGAAAAGCTGCAGACTTTAGTCAAGGAAAAAGCTAAGGCTGAAAGAAAAGAGAGCATGGAAAAGCAAAATTATGGGCAATTGATGTGAGGGAAAAGAAGAAAGATACTCAGCTGAAGATAGGTGCTAAATGGGATGCTGTTAGAAAAGTTATGGACAAAGAACAGAAGGGTCCATTTCAAGATAACTTGTTAAAGTCAATCATCAATCGTTTAGAAAGTTCAAATGATAGCATTGATAATTTCATGAAAGCCTTAAAAGAAGAAGTTGATTACATCACTATGTTGGTTGATCATATTCTCAAGGATTGGCACATCTTAGTTTACATCCATAGGAACGGTTCTTTCAAAATTTTCTTGGAGTTATTTAGAGCAAGATCTCCATATGTTTTGTGGATTATGCTGAATAAGGTAAAGAGTAGTTCAGAAGAGAATGAGCTTTTACGAGACAAATTCAGAGAATTTGTAAAGTTTGCAAGTCCTCAAATCATTAATGATCCACATGTAGTAAGATTTCTCACTGACAAGTACTATCAGATTCTAAAGCTAGATGAAGATTCCTTATAGAAATACTCAATCAAGTACATGATTGAAGTTGAGACTATGCTGAGAGCTAAGGGTTTCAGAACTCAAGACAAGACAGAAGCTGCTGAGAAGATCCGGAATTATTGTTTAAAAAAGAAAATCAGCTCTTACATCCAGAAAATGTCAAAGATAGATTCCAGTCAGCCTTATGATATTCAAGAAGAAGAAGATGATCCAGTTTTGCAAGAAGTGCTTTGGCAATTATCACTTGTAAATCAAAGAAGGTTATATGATAAGCCCATTCAACTAGAGAACCCATCCACTGAAGATGTACCAATGACACATGTTCACAAAAGTTCAACTCTAGAAGAAGGTGAAGTTGATACTTCTAAATATGGTGAAGATTGGAAACATAGATAGGTCAAGATAGAACTTTGTAATACATGTTCAGTCTAGAGGAACATCTATCTTGTATTAATCTTTCACGCTTGAATCTGGAAAATTATTAAATATAATACCAGAACTTTTTGTTATTTACAGTTCTCAACGTTTTATTATTTTCTTATTTGTTAGTTGAGTTATCCTCTAAAAATTTGTATGTTATATGTTTAACAACAAATAGGGGAGATTGAAAGGCATATGACTAGGCCTATTTGTAATAATTAGATGACAACTCAACTCAGATTAGAAAGAGAAGTAAATAATAAATATGATAACATGAGTCAAGACGAAGAAAGTCAACTAGACAAGAAAAATCAGATTAACAGAAGTATTTTGATGAGATTGCTACTCTACACTGGAAGAAGTTCATTAATATGTTCAAGCGTCAGTAAAAAAAAATAAAGAAGTAGTATTTTAGAAGAGTTCAGAAGATACAAAATATTTTTAGTGGCTACTACAGAAAGATTCCAAGAAAAGAAAATTATAGAGATAAAGTTAGAAGCGAGAACAAGATAGAAGATCACAGATTTAATGTTAAAAGGTGAAGAACATTTATTATAGTATGACACAAATGAACTAGACGTACATTGTGTGTCAACTATATAGATGAAGGTTCAACATCGAGTACAAGTGATGTTCAGACATACGGTACGGTGAAGACGAAAAGACTCAAGTCAAATCAACAATGGTTATGCAGTGAAGAAACTAATTAATTCTCTTATCAAAAGTTAATTAATTATTTAATTTATTTACTTAAATTAATTCATGTTGAATTGATTTAATTTATAAATTATTTAATTAAAATTGGTGGAATTAATTAAGTTAAAAAGAATATTTTATTTAACAAATAAAATAAGTCTTATTGCACCCATTTAGAAAATCTTACCGAATTTCTATTAAGACTTTAGAAAAACTCTTACCGAATACAAGTGGGAAAGGTCTTACTGAAAATTGGATAAAGAAAGGTCTTGCAAGCTACTTCAAAAAAGTCTTACCGAGCTTGGATAAAGGTCTTACCAATTTTATATGTGAAAAAGATTTTGTTGAAGCCTTAGAAAAAGTCTTACCGAATTTAAAGAAGGTCTTACCGAGTTTTAAAAGTCTTGTCCACTGATTTATCAAAAGTCTGAAGGCATAATTAATTGTCTTTTAGAAGTCTTGTTAGAAAAGTCTTATTAGCAGCGACCTCTATAAATATGAGCAAATGGCTTCATAATTAAGTTGTTAAAAACATTCAAATTCAGTAATTTGTCTGATTGTAATATTCACAGACTTTATGTGCTAGTTTGAACTATAATTGTTAATTTAGAACAATTCATGTCAAAATCATTTTAGAATCTTAAACAGTTATTTACACTTTCATCATATTAATTTTGTAATACTTTTTAAGTTAAAAATCATATCTTCTACTTGAACAGTATTTCATTAAAATTAATATTTCAAGATAAATTAAAATATTATTTTAAATCCAAAATTCCATGAGAAAATTTTAAATTGTATTCAACCCCCTTCTACAATATTAGGGACCAACACGGTCTCTCTTAAAAACTGACTTCCTTACAAATTAAACTAATAATCTGCTTTTGACAAAATCTCCCCATATCAGAAAAAAAAAAATTCTTATTTAATACCGTGTTTCATAAACACAAGAATCTCATGATTGTTTTTTCAATTTTAAAACCTTAAATTGTTACAGATTTTATCTTTCTTAAGCAATCATGGCATGTGTGTTGTATCTAATACATACATGATTAATCAATATTAAGCATGCATCTCGATTATATCTATGCATACATACCAATACATGCAATCATATACATATATGTAATATGCGTAAATTAAACGTGTTTGGTTATGGCCCCATCTTATGTGATCTTTCCAAGCTAACGGAAATCTCAAGGTCAGCCTATGGTGGTTTAAAAATATTATCTATTACATGTCTTCTTTCTTCATTGCTCCAACATCCCCTTTTGGATTGGCTCCTAGCTTGTAAGTCTTCATTGATAATTACATTGAATATTGAAACAAAACTATTCTAATGAAATTACAAGAAGAACTCGAGTTACATTTGAGATAATTAAATTACAATGAATAAGCGATTTGCAAGTCGTATTTAGAAACAAAAACCATAAATCAAAACCATTATCTTATGGGTCTTTTGACCATAACCATCTACCATGTTATCACATAACACATATAATATATCTTAGATTATATAAACATATCATATAATCATATATAACAATTTTTAAAATTTCAAAAAATCAAATAAATTTTAGAAAATAATAAATCACCGTTTTCGGGCGTGTAACAACATTGAATGGCTTATAGACGCAAAGATGATTTATTAAGTATTGCTCAGTGACCCGATTCCAGTCAGAAAACACATACTGTTTGCTTAATTCGGACACTGGAGAGAGATTTCACCAAATCTGTTTAACTTTTTCAGAAATTGTATCGTATACAATCTTAATAATAAGAACAACATATATCATATATACATACGTAGCGATAAATGCAATCATCACATGACTATATAATCCATCATGAATATCATATATATTCAAAATCGTACAAAACATATATATCAACATATAACCAAGGCATATCATATACATGTTTACATACATCGAAAAACTATTAAACACATAATGAATTAAAATATTTCGCAAGTAGCTCTGATGCCATTAAAGGGTTTCGAGCATCAAACGCAGCGGAATAAATGTGAAAAAACTAAAAGAATTGAAACCCTCCGCGGGATCCATGCGAAAATATAATATTTAATTTGTGGATTAGTGTTTAACCTTTTCGAAGCTTTACGTGAGTGTATTTAATGAAGGTCCTAACTGCAAGCACCTCATAGCCCTAGCTACAAGAACCATGCGTTAATGGTATCCACACGACCGCTGGAAAGGATTTCTTTGATGGTACCATCATTGGATCACCTTCTTTAGCCTCCTTCTTTCTCACAGATTTACTTGCCTCTCTCTTGTATGGAGCTGCTAGGGTTTTCTGTCAAAACAAATTTCAAGAAGTGTATGAAAAACAATACATCATTATGTATTGATATGCAGGCTAGAGATGGATAACCTAATCTGATTTGGGATTCCAAAACGCAACCCGATTTGGTTTTATTATTAAAAATGAATTGTAATTATTTCAGTTAATCAAGTCAAACTCAATTAATTAATTAAATTCGAATTAATAATAATTATATTTAAATTCAAAATTGAAATAAATAATCCAAATTTAAAGCATTCTTTGTGTGTGACCCTTTAGGTTATTTTTACGTTGGCAATAATTTTATTATCCAATAATAAAATTATAAACAATGAGCGGCATCTAGTAATACATCATTGCTACCCAAGTTATAATAATTAAATCAGTGATTCGATTAAGCCTTTCATGAATAATGTACAATGTAATGTAATCATTTTAACCTTATATTATAGATTAAACTCCAGGCATTTACTGTGTCATCTTCTTCAACATTTGATACGGGTTTCCTTGATCAATGAGTAGACTATTAAACAAATCAACATTTGAGCACGGCCATGCATTTTAGAGTCTCACTCAATCAAGAGGCCAATAATATCACTCCTAAAATATGATGGTTAAATCCTTTATCTATCATTCATATTTCTCATATGATTCATAGTATATCCAATATCCACCTTTATCATTACCCGATTAAAGGTAACTCTGAGTGTCATCAAAGTATATTAATTCTCGTATTGAAATATAATGATTTCAAGTCAGTGGATCATTACATAATTATCACAGTATGAATTACTTATGACACTTATTAACATGTAGAATCTCACGACGGGTTATTCTAGTGTCATGCATTAAGACATGCACTTATGTTCTTGACTTTTAGTATCACCATACTTATGATCAATGAGATGTGGTCATCTGTCAAAAAACATACTAGTATTTGTGTTTTATTATTGTCCTTAAATAATAATACTCGACTAGGGAATTTAAGAATAAGATACTATTCATATAATCTCATTTTTAAGTCACATACTTAAAGACATATAATACGTATAAAAATTCTAAGGACATTTGTTATGCTTTCAATTTAGTACGCAGTAAATAAAGACACAATAAATATTTATTCAATAATCAATAGAACATAATCCATAACTGTTTTCAATAAAACATAATAGTATTGTCTTTAGGACACCAATACTAACAAGTTTAAATGAAGATAATCTGAATGCAAGCCTCTCTCTCCCAACTATAAACTATGATGAAGAGCCAACTGATGTCCAACACATTGAATTTATGGAGTTCATCAGGTATGCAGAATAAATCAAGCTTGGGAAGCCCAACAAAAAGTTTGTGAGAAATCAGTGGTCATTTGTCTTTGACACTCTACTCAGGGTCTTCACCTGCAGAAAAACTGGTTATGATCGAATCAATTCTATTACCTTCAAGCTGACCTACTCTTTAGCCAATAACCTGAAGCTGAATGTAGGAAAGCTCATTCTTTGCGAACTCATAACAAGGATTCCTAAAAAAGGTAATGAGATTTTTTCCCCTCGTTTTATTCAATCTGTTCTCAATTTTAAAAGTCCTACTTTGATTGAATTGTCTGGGATGAACAAACAAAGAATTGGCTATAGTAAGTCCATGTCCAAAATCATTTTTATGACATTGGACAAACGCAATCAAGTGAATGTGCCTCTGCAAATCAAACCTCTTATGATGAGTGTATTTTCAGGGTACACACTTATGGAGCCTACTTATGGTTATTTATCTGCAGTATTCCCAAGGAGGTTGAAGTACCAAATGTTCCTAACCCAGGGACTCTCAACCCAACTGAAATCATTTCTTCAAATCTACTAGAAGTTAGTGAATCAACCTCCACATTCTCTCAACAGGCTATGGTTGAAAAGAAGATACAGAGGAAACTAGCTAGTAAGAAAGTATCATCTAGTCTAGACACTATTGGAAAAATGAAGAACCAGAGTCACATGTGGCCTCCCTAACCAGGAGAAAGAAAAACAAAGGGACCATACAAGATCACTCTGCACCCTCCCAACAAGATGCATAGTTTACAATGAGATTAAACTTGTTGCTAGGGGAACTCTTTCAACAGAGTGAACCTATTGAAAATGGAAGCTAGCCCACTTCATCTTGTAAAGAGTCTGCACCATCTCAAGAACCCACTCTTGTTGAAGACTGATGTTTCGTTGAAAAGGATACACAAGTGCACTTAGATGATTCTTTTGAAACTTCCTCATTCCTTCAGGGGAGTTGCCAACACTCACTTCTACTCCCACTACTTCTCAAATCACTCAAATTTCTTCTTCACCAATTGTGCAAAGAGATGTACAAGAGGTTGTTGATCACTAAGAATCCATTGCTCTTGGTGAGTGAAACTCAAGTGACTTGGTGCATGACACCTTGCTCACTACCTAGGACACATATTTAGATAGTGAAGGAATGAAATCTTGTGCATATCTTAATGACACCATCAAAACTACAGAGGCTCCAGGAGTTTTTACTTCAGACTCTATGGATGAGATTGCAATACTACCCATGGGTTTCATTCATGAGCCTATGGAGACCCTATCTTCACAGATATTGGGTAATCTAGGGGACCTTCATACCATGCAAATGACATCCCCTGGAAAATTTCCAGTCATTCAAAGACTGTCTCCTAGGGAGAATCCCTCTATCCATCTAGCATCTATTGATGACTCATCTGAAAATTTGGATGAGGAAATAGACACTGAGGGCCTACAGTAACAAGTGGTGACCCTAGCTCTAACTTTTTGTCACAATGGCTGAAACTTGTTCAACATGATAGGGATTTAGGACCACCAATTGGTTCATTTCTTCTTGAAGAACAACTAAAACAACTCTATGGTGATCAGTTGGATGGGTTCTATGACATTTCTCAGAAATTTATCACGTCTCACCTGCCAAACAAATATTATGCAGCCATTCTGCTAGAGTATGCAAAAGATTGGGGGGAGCTAAAGTCTAAAAATAAAGCTATGGCTGAAGATGGTGAAAGCAATATGGATGAGTGGCTGGATGCAAAGAACTCAGTTAATTTGGAAGAGATGTTACAATGGATAAGGGAGGAGTATCTTACATCATTAGGCTCCTGCTCAAAATCTTTAACTCCCTCGGCTATATATGATGATGTCATTTATGAAGCAGCCAATGTGCAACTACAATCCAATCACTATCTGGCAAGGGGGCTTCAAGCTAAAATTGCTGAGCACGGAAGAAAATTAGAATCCATAATGGAGAGTGTGTACAATTCTTTGACCAACAATTTTCTAAATATGTCAAAGCTTCAACATGAGACTTCTACCTATAGATCAAAGATTAATGAAATGCAAGGAAAAATGGGGAAGATGGAGAACACATTTGTCTCTATGACTCAGAGCAATGTAAAACAAAAATAAGATAATGTCATAATCAACTACATGTTGGAAGTTCTCTACAAAAGTAGGCATGCTGACATGGTGCCTAAAGATGTGAAGCTACATGAATTGACACCCTTCTAGGTTGATATCTACTATTCCTCCAAGGCCAAAGATGAAAAATCTCAATCTTCAACAATTGAGGGCCTAAATGCCAAGATGGCTGAAGCTCACACTCTTTTATCCAACATAGTCAATCAGGTTGTTACATATTTTGGATCTTTGAAATGATAAGTAAATTCATTAATGACTTCTCAGTCTGGTGTTCTTAGTCAAGTATCAAATCAACTCACTTTTATTCAAGCTATACTATCAACTCTCACTCCTTCAAGCCAAGCTTCTCAAGTATAAATGTCAATCCTAACAGAACCTACTCACTCTTCATTCCTAGCAACACAAGATACCAAGCCTAAGGGGGAGAAGGAGAATATGGATGAAATTGAGGCAATAAGATAAAAGGCTATTATGAAAATTATTAGAGAAGAAGCAAGGAAGCCTCTAGCTGACAAGGAGTTCTTTTTGAATTTAAAAGCCATCAAGATAGATGTGAAAGTCAATCACTGGAATTACAAGAATCTTCTCCAAAATAATATAGTGCCGGTAAGAGGGATAAAGGTGGTACGTGGTGAATGGGAAAGAATTCAAGGAGCCAATAGTGCAGATGGAGTCTGGCTATTATAGAATATCCATTGACAGTCTCATATATGTCTCATACACATAATTGGAATGCCTCTACAACAATGTGGATTCTGTGATCAAGGAATATGATGAGCTGAAGAATGAAGTTATATTCAAGATAATGCCAAGGACACTTCCTAAAGCCTACTGCAATCTTATATTGTTCACTCTACCTCTCCTCTCAGAAAACATTATCTCATTTCAAGATCCCCCAACATCTAACTCATGCCAATAGAAGACAAATCATCAATCTGATTGAGCTGCTATAGAAAAAGCCAGTAGTGAGAGAGAAGGACACACAAATGATTGAGATCATGAGAAAATTCAAAAATGGACAAATAGCTGACTTTGCTATAAGGGAACTTAGCAAGAAGAAGAAGGATGAGGAGGAGGATGATCAAAATAAGAAGGTTGAAAAACCTACATTCATGAGTGATAAGGATGGAAAAGACAAGAAGAAAGATGATGAGAAGAAAGACAAGAAAAATGATGAAAAAAGCAAGGAGAAGAAGTCTGTAGGAAAGAAAAGTCAAAACCAGCAAGTTGTTGATAAATATGTTAATGTACCTAACAAATCTCAGGGAATTAACTTAGTTAACACAATTTTTGAAACTGTTCAATAACAAATTCCCATCAAATCTAAATCTCCTCAAAGAAAACTAGTAAAAGTAATTGCTCATGGAGTGATAAGGAAGGAACTGAAGAAAGCATAAGCTTTTCAACTTAAGCCATGCAAACATATCAAAACAAACTCAGAGTCAAGAAAAAAATTCAAGAAGTCTGTGTTGGTGTAGGTGCCCTAGAGGCAATACAATGTTTATTTTGATAAACCTTTATGTCAATTGATTATTCAATAAACGTATTTATTATGACTTTAATTACTGCAATATATTTGTTAGCATAATAAATGTCCTTAGAATCATGATACACATTGTATAGTTTAGTACATGACTTGAACTTGAGATTATATAATATATCATATTCTTAAATGTCCCTAGTCGAGTATTATTATTATAGGACAATAATAATACATAAATAGACTAGTATGTTGTTTGACTGATAACCACATCTCATTGGTTATAAGTATGGGGATACTAAAGTCAATACATAGGTACATGTAGGAGTACATGATACTGGACAGACCCACAGTGAGATTCGTCATGTTTAATAAAGTCATAAGAAAGACTCACAGTGATAATGGTATAATGATTCTTTGACTTGAGATCATTATATTTCTATACGAGGATTAATATACTTTGACTACATTAAAAGTTACCTTTGACCGGGTGATGATAAAAGTGGACATCGGGTATATCATGAGTCGTATGAGAAATATGAATGATAGATAAAGGATTTAACCCTCCTATAATTATGAGAGATATTATTGGCCTCTTGATTGAGTGAGACTATAAAATGCATGGACGTGCTCAAATAATGATTTGTTTTCATAGTCTACTCATGGATCAAGTAAACCCGGATTAAATGTTGAAGAGGATGACTAAATACATGCCTCGAGTTTAATCTATAATATATATGGTTAAAGGGATTATATTACACTGAAACATTAATCACGAAAGGTTTTATCGAATCACGATTTAATTATTATTTAATTGGGTAGCAATGATGTATTACTAGATACCGCTCATTGTTTATAATTTTATTGGAGAATAAAATTATTGCTAATTAAATAATAGCCTATAGGGTCACACACATAGAGTACTTAAAGGAATAATTAATTTAAATTATAGATTTAAATTAATTGATGATTATTTGAATTTTATTATATTAATTGAGTGAGACTTAATTAATTGAAATAATATAAATTCGAATTTGAATTCTGCCATTAATAATTAAGTGTGACTTAGTTATTAATTAAATAATAAAATTCGGTTTTATTATTTAATCCTAAACCTACATGGGTTAGGCTTTGCTGTTATGGGTTGCTATTATGGGCCTATTAACCAATCATTATAAATAGATAATGTAGGGTTAATAAGGATTACGTTTTTGGGAAAAACAAAACCCTAGCAGCAGCAAAGGCAGAGAGAAAAGGCAGAATTCGAAATCATCAAAGGAGGCTAGTACATCCATTCCGTAATCAAGATCGTGAGACGTTCTTGAACGTGCTCGTGTGGATACCATAGAGGTGTTTTCGAGAGGAAGACACAAGTCGTGAAAGCTAGGATCTCCGTTGAGTTCGTGAAAGTCAAGACCAAGTAAAGGTATGATTCCGTTTCACAATAATCAGTCCGCTTATTCATGATCCTGCGTTTAGGGTTCCGAAATTTTCGTTATATTTACGTTTAATCCGCTGCATTTTATGCCTCGGAACCCAACAGTCTGCTAGTTCTAAGCTAATAAGGATTCCAAAATGGAGAAAGTAAATCATAGTACCTAACAAAGGATTTGCCATCAAGCCAATCAAAATAGAGGATATATATGACAAGCTTAAATTCAAGAAAATGTATGAAGACAGAATTTCAAAGGCTGTAGTAAGGGATCATAAATTTTTTATCACAAATCGTGACGGTGAAGAAAATAGGAGTTTTACTATGATGGTTCATCTATCACCACCCATTCATGATTTGGCATAGATATTTCAATGGGATATTGTTAGACTTCATGGTGTGCCTGTTTCGATAGTTTCAAACAGGGATACGAGGTTTACTTCACATTTTTGGAAGGGATTTCAGCAGGCTTGGGGTATGAGGTGTAATTATAGTACAACTTTTCACCCACAAACTGATGGACAATCAGAGAGGACTATTCAGATGTTGGAGGATATGTTGAGAGCTTGTGTTTTGGAGTGGTTTGGTGATTGGGACAAGTATCTATACCTTGTGGAGTTTGCATACAATAATAGCTGGCAAGCGAGCATTGACATGCCACCATTTGAGGCATTGTATGGTAGAAAATGTAGAGCACCATCTCGTTGGAATGAGGTTGGAGAGAGTGTTATTGAAGGGCCATAGTTGGTTCAGGTAACTAACGAGAAGGTGGAATAAGCTAAAGAAAACTTAAAGGAAGCTCAATCGCGTCAAAAGAGCTATGCAGATCAAAAGAGGAAGTTTGGCAGATTTGAGCCTGGTGATCATGTGTTTTTAAAAGTGTCTCTTTGGAATGGTGTTAAACGTTTTGGTATGAAAGGGAATCTTAGTCCAAGATATGTTGGTCATTTTGATGTTATAGAGAGAGTGGGGGAAGTTGCTTATAGAGTAGCATTGCCACCACAATTATCTCATGTGCATAATGTGTTCCATGTGTCTGTTCTAAGAGGCTACAAGTATCATCTATTGCACGTAGTTCAATATTCGTTACATAAGATTAAGGAAGATCTTTCTTATGAGGAAGAAGCTGAAGCTATTTTAGCTCGAGATGAATGAATTATGAGGAAGAGAACTATTCCGTTTATTAAAGTTTTGTGGAAGAACCATTCTGAGAGAGAGAGGCTACTTGAGAGTTGGAAGAATCTACCCGTGAGAAATATCCACATTTATTTGATTCAGGTATGAGTTTTAGTTTCACTAGATTCCGGGGACATAATCTTTTTTAAGGGGGTATATATGTAATATCTATAATTATTTATTTAGTTACTAATAATAATACTGATATAGTTTTCAAAAATAGTTCTTAATAAAATTTGATTAAAATAGAATTGGGTATTGAGATTAGAAAAATGATATTAATTTTGAAACTATATATATAATATAACTCTTATAATGCACCTACATTATTTTATCGAAACTCTAATACAATCGGAGAGAAAAAAAAGGGGCCAGACGAGTAACCAAAGGAAGAGAAACAGAGGGACGGTGATTAGACTTATTGAATTGTGAAGCAGGTAACTACTATATTAATTTGTATGGGGGAGAACACTAATCTCTATTCTACTTGATGATTGAATGAACATATGAACTGATTACATATGTATATATGGTACACGAGTGGCCAGGCTAACTCCTTTCTTTAGTATTCGATTATTTTATTATTAAAATATGATCATGGATGTGTAATTAAGATATTTTTTATTGATTATACTTAATTACATGTAGCTTGCCTTTTATGATAATAGCACAGTGGGATATCTGGGTGCGTATGCCATAGCCTGTATATACATGTGCGGGGTAATAACTTATATATCTTATTTATTATTTACTAATAAAAATTGGCTGATCATGTTTTGTTTTATTTGTATAACATATATTCGAGTGGTTATCATCGTGATGTTACAAGATTACTTCTGCGAATTCTATACGATATTATATCGGCTTATATTTGGTTAATGTTTACTTTATATCGTATAAATATATTAATAATAGATTATAATTTTATATTTAGATCAGGAGCCGGGAGTTTAACGGGTAGTTTGTGGATACTATTAGTACTTGTGATCGCTATATTTAATGTACGAATTTCGTCCCCTTTATCTTCAGCGCTACTCTTTCTAGGATTAATTATATTTAATTCGTTCCGTTCGTAAATATGGTCCTTCCGTTATTATCCGTTTTAACTGTTTTTATTTTCAGAAAGTTATTTTAAAGTCTGTTTTCTAAATATTTAAATATTTGTCTCTACGATTTTCGAAAATTATGTATGTTACATATTTGCGTAGAGTATTTGAAATATATGTTCATGTGATTTTAAAATTATGGAAATTATTTTATTTTAACTCTTAGAGTGATATAGGGTATACCGAGTTAACCAGCTGTAGGGGTACTATAGTCATGTCATTGCGACACCAGTGGCATGACACTTCTGTGACAGCGTGATTGGTCACGGCGTATCCTTCTGATAGCTCAGGAGGCGAGCTTTGTGCATTTGATATTTGTTTGAGGATACATGGGTGCACCCAGATTTGATTTGATTTGTGATTTGATATTTGACGGTGACGTTGTATATGTCATACACGTTGTCCGGTTTGTTGCATGGATTAGGTACCCTATGATGTGTGTATTTGTTATATGTTTTGATATCGGTATAAAATATCATAACCCCTCATTGCTTCAGCCTTGTGTTTAAAAATTAAAGTTTATTTATTATTATCAAATTATATATCTTGCTTTTTATTTTATAAACTGTATTCCAATCCGTACTGGGAATTTGGCTCATGTCGTATTCTTTCTTCTAGCAGGTACTTAGGGGGATCTCGGGCTGTGTGATGGAGAGCCGCCTTTATTCCACTTATTAGGGCATTTGAACTTTCCATATTATTTAGATATTATTTATTATTAGAGATTTCAGATTTATTCGCATTTATCGCTTTGAGTTATTTTGGAGGTTTTAATATTATTTTAGAGACACGTTGGACCTATTTAATTATTTTGAGGTGGATTTTAGTACTCTGTATACATGTTTATGATTTGAAAAGTAACCCGTCATCTCATTTTGGGAAGTGTGTGATACAGAGATGTCATCAGAACTTAGGTTGTTTTTTGTAGAAAACCTATTTAGGTTTGACCTGTGGTTGATTGATTCTCCTCCTTTTAGGAGCCTGGTCCTTTTGAGAGGAACCAGACCCTTGGCTAATGGATTTAGTGACTCTAGAAGGTCGAACTCTTTCAAATGGTTTAGAGTGTAGGTTAGGAATGGAAAGGTTAACACCATTATCATCACCCAAGGAAAATACATTGTAGTCCCCAACAAATTTTAAATTTAGATCATTTACAGTAGAAAGCATGAAATCAGTTATAAACAAACCCAATTCAGTGTTAAGTGGTTTACTGGTTAACATAGAATGGGTGTTCTTTTTCAGTGTTGGGGACTCCATGCATTGAACACTATCTAAATTTATTATGCCTACAACTGATTTAATGATAAGCATAAAAAATCTAGGATAGTAGATTACCGATTTTCAACAAGAGGTTTGAAGGCTTCTCCAGCTTCACCCACTGAAACCATGGTGGTGAAGTTGGTTTGGGCAAGAGAACAAATGATTAAAGGTCCAGACATGGTTAAGAGATCAAGGTTTAGAAGATTGAAGAACGGTTTAGAGAAGAAGTTGCAGAGAAAATAGAGAGTTTTTAGGGCGTTAGAAAATTGAGAATTTAAATGAGAAATAAAGAATGTGAGAGATTTAAGTTGTGTATATATATGATGTGAAAAAGTTGTTGTCGAGACTGAATTTTAATCGATTTAATTGACAATTGTAACTATTAATCCAATTGCCTCTTGATAGTAACTTTTACGCTAAAAATCACAAGCATTCTTGACAGTAACATTAGCGGTTAGAGAATATATAAAATAAATGAATAACCCTAATATTAACTGTTGACAGTATGTTATGCAGGGAATTTAGAAAAGTATATTGTCAAAGGATACTAACAGTAAGTTTCAGAATTGAATAGTAAGTTTTAGTCCCGCATAATATGCTGTCAAGATTTCTCAATCTTTTGACAGTAAGTTTCACAGGATTCGACAGTAAGTTTCAGTCTCGCGAACTATACTGTCAAGACTTCTCAATCATGTGACAGTAAGTTTCACACATGCTGACAGTAACTTATTACCATATGACAGTATGAATAAAACATACTGTCAAGACCATTGACAATACTTTTTATTAACCTCATATGAATTAAGTTACTTTAAAAATAAATTAGTTAACCTCTCAGTAATATATCATCATGTATTTCCACTGTGACAGAAATTATAACACCTCAAGAGGCCATTAATTCACAGTGAAATTCAGTTAACTAAATTTTTTGATCAACTAAACAGAATTACATTAACAAGTTAAATTTAACATACTCAATTCACTCACTAGCCTGTTGAATGTCTTTTCATCCAATGGTTTGGTGAAAATATCTGCAAATTACTTCTCTATGGGCACATAGATGAAATTGATTGTGTCTTCTTCCACATGCTCTCTAATTAAATGATGTCTGATGTCAATGTGCTTAGTTTTGGAGTGTTGAACAGGATTCTCAGAAATTGCTATGGCACTAGTGTTATCACAAAAGATAGGAATTCCTTGCAGAGTCAACCCATAGTCCAATAGTTGGTTCATCATCCAAAGTAACTAAGCACAACAACTACCAGCTATAATATATTCAGCCTCTGCAGTTGAATTTGACACCGAATGCTGCTTCTTGCTAAACCATGAGACCAATCTTTCCCCCAAAAAATGATAGCTACCTGTTGTACTCTTTCTGTCTATTCTGCACCCTGCATAGTCTAAGTCTGAATATCCAACCAAGTCAAAACCAGAATATTTTGGATACCAAAGGCCTAAATTTTGAGTCCTTTCACATACCTAAGAATTCTCTTTACTGCCATTAAATGTGACTACTTTGGATCAGACTGAAACCTTTCAAACAACTCTGTTGCAATCATGATGTCAGGCCTGCTAGCTGTTAGGTAGAGGAGAGAGCCAATCATTCATCTATACATTTTGTTGTCCACCTTCTTTTCTTTAAGATCCTTGTCAAGTTGAGTTGCAGTTGAGATTGGAGTCTTTGCAAGAGATGAGTCTTCCATATCAAATCTTTTCAAAAGATCCTTGACATACTTAGTTTGGCAAATAAATATTCCATCTACTTTTTGATAGACTTGAAGTCCAAGAAAGAATACCAATTCACTCATCATACTCATCTCATATTTGTTCTGCATCAACTCAGAGAATTTCTTGCATAGATCTTCAATTGTTGAACCAAAAATAATTTCATCAATATAAACGTGAACTAAAATGATATCATTTCCATGCTTTTTGTAGAAAATAGTTTTATCCACAATCCCTCTTGTAAAGTTATTATCAAGAAGAAACTTGGAAATAGTATCATACCAAGCCCTTGGTGCTTGCTTTAGACCATACAATGCTTTGAGTACTGTACACAAAATTCCTCATTTTAGGATCTTCAAAGCCTGGAGGCTGTTCAACATACACTTCTTCTTCTAACTTTCCATTAAGGAAAGCACTTTTAACATCCATTTGAAAAACCTTGAAGTTGTTGAATGCAGCAAAAGCCAAAAAGATTCTTATTGCCTCAAGTCTGGCAAGAGGAGCAAATATTTCTTCATAATCAATCCCTTCCTGTTGATAGTAACCTTTTTCCACCAGCCTTGCTTTGTTTCTTATGATAGTACCACAATCATCCATCTTGTTCCTGTAAACCCATTTGGTGCCTATTATGGATTTGTTCTTTGGTCTAGGCATCAATTCCCAAACACAACTTCTTCCAAATTGATTAAGCTCTTCTTGCATGGCATTAATCCAGTCTTTAGCAGCCAAAGCTTCTTCTAGAGTTTTGGGTTCAGTTTGAGAAAGGAAACAAGAGTACATGCATTCATTAGCTACATTTCTTCTTGTTTTGACTCCAGTTCTTGGATCACTAATGATTAAATCATTATTGTGATCTCTGTTCCATTTTGTTCCTCTTAGAGAGTCACTAGAGTCTTCAATACCTTGTTGATTGACAGCATCTTTTGCTCTTGCACTGTTGACAACATCAATTTCTTCAAGTCCACTATTCATTGGAACATTTCCAGAAAAGTTAGTTTTTTGAGTAGTTCCTTCATTTTCTTCAGATTGGTTAGGAACCATTGTTGGACCAGAAATTGTGTGATCAACTCTCGGTGAATCTTCATCAATCTCTTCTAGATAGCCTTGATTTTCAAATGCTAAAGATTTTGTTTCTTGACTTCCTTCAATTCCAAGAAATTTAGCTTCATCAAAGGTGACATTTACACTCTCCTCCACAGTCTTGTGATCAATGATGTAGACTCTGTATGCAGTCATGTCAATACCATACCCCATGAAAATTCCTTCAAGTGTTTTAGTATCAAACTTTCCTTTGATCTCAATTGAATCTTTCATGAAGTAGCACTTGCTTCCAAAGACATGGAAATAGTTGACAGTTGATTTCCATCCTATGAGCAATTCATAAAGTGACTTTCCATAAGCCTTGTTGACTATAGTCCTGTTTTGAGTATAACAAGCTGTATTGATTGCTTCACCCTAGAAATAGATAGGAAGTTTTGCTTCACTTAACATTGTTCTTGCAGCCTCAATAAGAGTTCTGTTTTTTCTTTCCACAACACCATTTTGTTGAGGTATCTTTGGTGCAGAGAATTGTTGAGTGATACCATTGTCTTTGCAGAAATCATTCATGATACTGTTTTTGAACTCAGTACCATTGTCACTTCTCAAAGTATGCACTTTGTACTTAGGATTCTTGTCAAGAACCCTTATCAAATCAATAATTTCTTGTGCAGCTTCATCCTTAGATGCTAGAAACCTCACCCAAGTATATCTGAAGAAACCATCAACCATTACTAAGGCATATCTTTTTCTTGCCAGTATTGCACATTCACCAGACCAAATAAGTCCATGTTAATTAGTTGAAATGCCTCATTAATTGAACCACTAGGAGTGCTTTTGTGAGTAGCTCTCCTTAGCTTCCCTTTCTGGCAATCCTCACACAATCCTTCTTGACAGAATTCAAGTTGAGGAAGCCATTTCACTAATTCTCTCTTTATTAGATGATTTATTGCTTTGAATTTCAAATGGGAAAGCTTCTTGTGCCATAACCAACTTTCAGATGGAGAAGCCTTACTGTAAAAGCAGTAGACTTTGTCTTTCCTTACAGAATCCAAGTCAGCTATGTAGAGGCTTCCTTTTCTTACTCCTTGAAGAGCTTCTTCTCCTGTCTTCTTGTTGACAATGGAACATCTATCTTGATCAAAGCCAACTTTAAAACCTCTTTCACAAAATTGAGTGACACTCAACAAATTATGCTTCAATCCATTTACTCGAGCAATTTTCTCAATTTTCAAATTTCTAACTTCCAATATGCCATATCCCATTGTGAAACCAATGATGTTGTCACCAAAGGTCACATAAGGGTCAGCCATTTCCTTGAACTGTGATAGCAGGGCTTTATCACCTCTCATGTATCCTGAGCATACAATATCAATGATCCACATGATTTTTTTATTTTTTATATTGCCCTGCAAAGTAAAATATCTCAAGTTACTTTTGGTACCCAATTTTTATTGGGTCCATCTTGCTTAGCTAAATCACAGTGTGAAGTTGAATCAATTGTAATTCTTTTTTTGCTTTTAGCATGACTCATGTAGCTACCCATTCAGTTTTGATTACTGGTTTAATAGTTTTGTTCTTGGATGGCTCGTCCATCCTAACTTTAGGAGGACTTGGGGTCTTTGCCTTTTCAGTTTTAGCATTCTTATGCAAGCATTCTTGATTATTAGCAAAAGGCATGTTAAAGCAAATACTCATCAAGTTCATTTTACATGAAATGCAATCAAAATCACCACTGTGAGTTACTTGTTTGTTCTTTAAAGGCATGATGTGTAAATTTCCATTACTAGAGGTAGCATTCTTAACATTAGACTTGTCCTTGTTGCAAACATGGGTTAGATGACTAGAAGACCCACAATTATTACACAACTTTCTAGGAGTATTAGGAATATAATCATAATTGTTCTTCTTGTTTATTCCTAGTTTTTCATTCATGTTCTTCTTGGTCATCATGACAGTATGTTTAGAAGTTACTGTCATGATGGTGTTGACAGTAGGTTCAGATGGAGTTGTCTCGACAGTAAGTTTAGATCTCACAATCTTGACAGCAGCTTCTGAACTTACTGTCTTGCCAGTGTTGACAGTGTCTTTTAAACACAAGTTAATGTAAAGGTCAAAACTATCTATCTTGGGGATTTTGACAGTATCTTTTACCTTAAGGGACTTAGTGACAGCTTCTTTGTCCTCATCATCTATTTCTTGTTTAATAATTAATGCTTCTTCATCAAATTCGAATTCTGCCCTTTTGAACATGGGATTCTTAACTTTCTTTAGAATAGAAGGTTTGATAGTATGTTTGATGTCTTCCTCTACATCATGTTTCTTTCCATTTTTTTTCTCATAGTTAAAACCTATACATACCTTTTGATTTTCAGTATTATCATCATGGTAAGATTTTAACAGGGAAGAGGAATTCTTGAAAGCCTTGATTTTGAATTCATTTTCAGAAATCTGTTTTTTGAGAAATTCCTCAATCTAGGAAGCACAAACAACCTTGTTTTTAAGAATCTCATTTTCTTGTTGTAAGGACTCAAAAGTATTATGTTTAAGTTCTAGTTCATGATTTTTAATTCTCAATAATTTATTAGCACTAGACAATTTGACTATCTCATTATTAGCAGCTAACATGCTTGTATGAATATTGAAAATTTCAAAACTTAAAGTTTTAACAGTTTTCTTATACTGAGATGTAGTCATATCAACAGTAGTAAGAATGGGTACCTGACTTGATGAAGTGGATGAACCTTCTCCAGTGTTTTCCATGAGAGCAAGATTTTCATATTCTTTCTCCTCTTCATCATCAGAATCTTCTCAACACTTTCCTTCAGCCACAAAAGCTCTTCCCAATTGCTTTTTAAGCAAGGCTTCATACTTGGCTTTGAGTTCCTCATAATCATTGTCATTTCTTCTCACTTGTTATAGCTTTTTGCATTCTGTTATAAAATGCCCCATCTCATTATAGTTGTAACACTTTATCTTGGATTTATCCACCATACCTATTTTGTATCCACCTTTACCACTTCCTCCAGGTTTTGAAGTATTTGGCTTGTTGAACCTAGAGCTTTGTCCTCTGGGTTTGAAAGTTTTGTTCTTCTTGAATCTCAAGTTGGAGAACTTCCTTGCCATGTAGGCTATGGTTTTGTTTTCCATGTTGTCCAGTTCCTCCAAAGTGTAGAACTCATCTTTATCACCATCCTTGAGTTCCAGAGTCAAACTTTCATCTTCATCTATGATTTCTTTAATCTTGATTTGTTGTTGATGTTGAGATTCCTTGAGCTACATCATCTGTAGATCCTGAGCTGCTAGAGCATTTGATGTGTTGGCCATTTTTCCTCTTTGACCAGCTTGAATAGCTCTCTTTTATAGTAGCTCTAGCTCACAAGTCTTAAGAATGCCATATAAAGTTTCAAGAGAAACTTTTGATAAATCTCTTCCTTCTCTTATGGCAGAAACCTTGTGCTCTAGATGGTCAAGAAGTGTCAACATGAATTTCATGTTGATTTCTTTTTTGTCATAAAACTTTTCATGCAGCTGCAAGTCATTTATCATCCTATTAAACCTCTCAAACATCTCAGTCAACCCTTCACTTGGTTTAGCCATAAAGGCTTCATACTGATACACCAGAATCTGTCTATGATTTTCCTTGACCTCTTCTATTCCTTCACAGAGTATCTCAATGGTTTTTCATATTTGTTTGGCACTGGTGCAGTTGACAATGTTATTGTACATGACATTGTCAAGTGCTTCTATGATGATAAATTACAAACAATCATCCAGATATACTTTTTCTCTTTTAGTGTCATTGTACTCTGAAACTTTTTTAGGAACCCAGTAGGCTGGTATTGTTTCACCATTTATTGTAGTTTCAGGTACATATGTTTGAGGAATGAAAGGACCATTTTCCAGTATTCCAAGGTAAAGAGGGTTGGCTGTTTTTATGAACAACATCATTTTTCGTTTCCAAATATTTTAGTGTTTTTTGTCAAAGGTAAGTATTTTTATACTGCATACTTTCTGTGCACTCATGTTTAGATCTTTTCACGTTATGTATATCTAACTTGCAGCTCTGATACCAGTTGTTAGACAGTATGAGTGTTGTAGAATGGGGGGTTGAATGTAACTTGATAATTTATTAATAATCTTACTAACAACAAACAAGAAATAATAAAATCAAGTAACAAATGCAAACAACAGTAAGCAAGGAAATGAAGAAAGATGTTTAACTTTAAAATTTAATTTTATTAATTTTTGTTTTGCTACAACTAACTGAAAAATGTTTCCACCTTCAATAGATACAATAACAAGAGAGTTGTTAGTGTTTCTATGCTTGAGAAAAGTTAAGCTCAGTTGCATAAGAGAAAGTATTTGTGAGATATGTGTATTTAAGCTAAAACACATATCCCACTTACAAGTGTATTTTCCCTTGTTCCTAGGACAATGCTTGAAATAGAAACTTCACTTTTTCTGTTCAAACTTGTCTTCATTCCATTTGTAGATAAAGTTATTCTGAGATATGCAGAAATCCTTGATTCCTTGAACACGCCTTATCTTTTTGCTTGTCTTCTCTCAAGTTGCAGTAGTAGGCTTAACAGACTAGATAGCAATGTCAAAATCAATCCTTGAATTTTTACTACCTAGTCTGTTACTTGAAACAGATTGTCAGCTTCACCAAAAGGTTACTGTCAACCTTTAACTTCTCTTTGGTGACAGTATCTTCGACAACACACATGTTGCTGTCAATCCTGACATTCTTCTAAAACATGTTGTTGTCCAAATCTACTGTCAACTTTCCCTGCCAATGTTGCTGTCAACTATTTTCGCCAAAGTTGTTGTCAGTAAAACTTGTTATCTTCAAATCTTCATTCTCCGCCAAGTTTACTATCAAGAAAATAGTTGTTGTCAGTAATACTTGTTATCTTCAATTCGTCAATCTCCACCAAGTTTACTGTCAAGGGAATAGTTGTTATCGTCTGTTCCAAAAGGTGCTGTCACTTGAATATGCTGTCGTAGGATTCAGTTTACAGAATGTTACTGTCAATTATTTGATCCATGATGTGCATGAACACTTTGTGAACTTCTGCTTCATAGATCATTTATTATATTTTTACAAGACAGTAACTATGGAGACTTACTGTCACCTACATGGCTTTAATACATACTGTCACAAGTGACAACAAAACATACTGTCAACACACATATGATAGTATATTTTACTTAGTTAATTTCTGATTAATCTAAGTATTATTTACTTGATTACAATGTTAACACCACAATCCCTAACAGGGATATTATTAGACTTCATGGTGTGCATGTGTTGATAGTTTCAGACAGGGATACGAGGTTTACTTCGCATTTTTGGAAGGGAATTCAGCAAGCTTGGGGTACGAGACTTAATTATAGTACAACTTTTCACCCACAAACTGATGGATAGTCAAAGAGGACTATTCAGAAGTTGGAGGATATGTTGAGAGCTTGTGCTTTGGAGTGATCTGGTGATTGGGACAAGTATTTATACCTTGTGGAGTTTGTATATAATAATAGCTGGCAAGCAACCATTGGCATGCCACCATTTGAGGCGTTGTATAGAAGAAAATGTAAAGCACCAACTTGTTGGAATGAGGTTGGAGACAGTGTCATTGAAGGGCCAGAGTTGGTTCGGGTAACTAACAAGAAGGTGGAATAGGCTAAAGAAAACTTAAAGGAAGCTCAATCGCGTCAAAAAAGCTATACAGATCAAAAGAGGAAGTTTGGCGGATTTGAGCCTGGTGATAATATGTTTTTAAAAGTGTCTCCTTGGAAGGGTGTTAAACATTTTGGTATGAAAGGGAAGCTTAATCCAAGATATGTTGGTGATTTTGATGTTATAGAGATAGTGGGGGAAGTTGAACAAGAGATCGAAAGGGGAGAATTGTTGAACAAGATCCAAATAGGAGAATTGTTGAACAATGACTTTTACTAGAAGAGGATTACTCCTTTGTTGAACAAGAAAATGGGGTATATAACAACATGTTTGGATTGGATAGAACTAATGATTAGTTATTAATTCTTCTATTCCATTTAATTTTAAAAGATTCTTCTATATAGGAATTAACTGGATTTTCTAAAATGCATAACATGTCATAGTTTGCATTTTTTATATCTGCGATGGTTTAATGCTGTATGTATGCCATGTCTGTTGTTACCTATATTAAATTGGTTGGATAATTCAAGTAAGGGGAGAATGAATTCACCTTGAGAGAGAAGTGAAGACAAAAGTTGGAGAAATAGAGGAGAAGTGGTAATAATAAGATAACAAGACTTCATCCATGCCATCCTAAGGGGGAGTAGTGATGAGTCTAAAAAATGAAGATAATACTACTTGTATAATATGTTCAGTGCTAGAGGAACAAATAACTTTCATTTCAGTTTCTCAAGAAATCTGGAAATGCAGAATCTGATCCAGAGAAACCAGCCACTGAAGATCTACCAATGACACCTGGTCACTAAAGTTAAACTCTAGAAGAAGGTGAAGTTGTTAATTCTAAAGCTGGTAATGATAGGTAAGTTAAGATAGAATTTTGTTAAATATGTTCAGTCTAGTGGAACATATATCTTATATTTATCTTTCATAATTGAAATCTGGAAATGTATTATATGATCCAGAAAATAATTTATTATTTACAATTCTTAAATGTCATATTATTTTCTTAGTTGTTAGTTGAGTTATCCTCTAGGAATTTGTGTGTTAAATGTTTAACAACAAATAGGGGGAGATTGAAAGTCATATGACTAGTTATATTTGTAATAAGTAGATGACAACTCAACTCAGATAAGAAAGCGAAGTAAATATTAAATATTGAGTATAGAGAAAGAACAAAAAGAAGCCATGACATGACAAGACACAAAGATCACTACAGCAGAAATCAGAATCAACATTGTAGTTAGTCATCCGTGAACCAGACCAGTGCACAGGGTGTCAACAATGTCAGTGAAGATTCGTAATCAAAAAGTTCAAGTGGTTAAAAAGGTTATTGTTGAAGAACAAAAGAGTTTTATCTACATCAACAATAGTCAAGCCTTTAATTTAATTCTCTATTAATTAATTAAATTATTAGTTAATTTAATTAGTAAATTTATTCACTCAGAATTAATTTATTTCTTAAATTAATTAAAGGATTAATTAATTTAGAATTATTTTAGAATGACAAAAAACAGAAGTTGGAAGCTCAAAGGGATACAGGTTTGTTTGGAATGCAGTGTACAAGAGTCAGAATTAAAGATTGAATATTTGACTGGGTACATGCAGTGGTGAAAATAAGTATTGTGTAGTTTAAAGAGTCAGATTATTTCAGTAACAGAGGTACTTCTAATTGCAACTATAGATACAGCTAAACATGCTTGACGGTACTGACTTGAAGAAAAGACGGAAAAAGAATTGACACAGAAGAAATGTAGAGTCATATATTCTTAAAAGTGGAGCTCCGATTGGAATTGATTTATCATTTCCAAGTCAAAAGGAGTTCGGTTCCAGACGTTCAAAAGACCGCAGCTTAGAGCGTAAGGATTTATTTAATTAATAAATATTTTATTTATTTAGTAAATTATATTTATAAATATCTAAATAATATTAGATATTTATTTTTATAATTTCTGAATTAAATTTATTATTTATTAATCAAAGATTATAAGTTTTGCGGGTCGAAAAGCATTTCTACGGAGCCTATTCACTAAAAGACAAAATAGGCCCCTGCTTATTTCAAATTGAAAGGGGCAGGTGTTTTATGTTTTAAAGCAACCAATAGAAGCCTGCCACGTGTCCAAGCAAGTGGAAAAGAAATGCTGATGAAAAGTCATACCAAGAGAAGTGAACAAATGTCATATCGAGCTTTGATTTAAGAAAGTCATACCGAGCTGATTTTATTTAATTAAAATAAGTCATACCGATTTATTTAATTAAAATAAGTCATACCGAGCAGATTTTATTTAATTAAAATAAGTCATACCGATTTTTTTAATTAAAGAAAATCTGAATATGACTTTAGAAAAGTCATACCGAATTTCTGAAAGTCATACCGAGTGAAAAAAATCATGCCCAGCTTTTTTAAGAGTCATACAAGGCTTAATTCTTGTTAAATAAAGTCATAGTGAGAAAAGTCATACTAGCTTTTCAACCTTTATAAATATGAGGCTTGATCTTCATAATTCAGTAGTAGAAAAACAGTCAAATTTAGCAATTTGTCTGCAACATCATATTCACAGACTTTCTGTGCTGATTTGAGTATAATTTCTTAAGTAGAACAATTCATGTCAAATTTGTTCTAGGAATTAAATGTTTATTCTTCTGAATATTGTAACACCCTTTCAAGTTTAATATACGTATTTAACTTGAATCTTGTTTACTTACTTGCTAATTTTCTATATCTTAAATGTTTAATCATAAAAATTGAAAGCTAGTAAATCACCCTCCCAAATACTACAAGGACTCTAACCTTCAGTTAAAGCAATAATTTAATTCCGTAAATTCTGAAAAGAATTTTAAATTGTTGTCAGTATCGCATTCAACCCCCCCTTCTATGATACTTCCGGGACCCAACAATTGGCATCAAAGTAAGCTGATTGATATACAAATCAAGATCTGCAGTCCAGTGAAGCTCAGGGTACCCAAGTTGTTTAAACTCTGAATGTCTTGAGGCCTTGTTAAATAAATTTAGTTTATAAATTTAAATTTAGATAAATTTATTTTATTAATATTATTTAAAATAAATTTATTTTATGAATTGAATTTCAATGAGTTTATTATTTAAACTTGAAAAAGTTTGTTTTAGAAACTTAATTGAAAGAAGTTTACTTTATAAATTTCAAATTAAATAAATTTACTCTTTAAATTTAAATAGATTTACTTTTATAATTTAAATTTGTTTAGATAATTTTATTTTATAAATTTAAATTTAGATAAATTTATTTTATAAATGTTATTTAAAATAAATTTATTTTGTGAATTTAATTTAAATGAGTTTATTATTTAAACTTGAAAAAGTTTATTTTATAAATTTAATTTAAATAAGTTTATTTTATAAATTTAAATTAAATAAATTTATTCTCTAAATTTAAATAGATTTTTTATTATTATTTAAATTTGTTTAAATAAATTTATTTTATAAATTTAATTTAAATTAGTTTATTATTTAAACTTGAAAAGGTTTATTTTATAAACTTAATTTAAATAAATTTATTTTATAAATTTAATTTAAGTAAATTTATTTGTTAAATTTATATAGATTTAATTTATAATCTAAAGATATTAAAACTTGGTCCATTTTTTCAAAAGGGTTTGTACTTGGAAAATTCTCCGGTTTGGCACAGAATTAATTCGTAGAGCATATGACCCGGTTTCGAGGAAAGTGGTCATTTCGTATTAGTAGGTTTATTCCGGAGCATTTAGATTTTATTGCGGATGATACTACTGTTCATGTTATAGTTACACAAACTGCTCAAATGTGAAGAAAGGATAGATTTATTAGTAGGGATCTCTGTTGAATTTTTCTCTAACTCTACTGATCATTCTAGTTTTTGTACTTGTACAAAACGGATTTAAGAATCGTTAGAGGTCACAACTGAAGAAACATATGAGGCTAAAAGTAGCAAGACAAGATCAGGGTTGTGCTACAATATTCAAGAAGCCTGAACAAGCAAATGATGACAGAGACTGTGTTGAGTTAAAAGCAGGTGCGTATTTTCATATGAATTGCTCACACTTACATAGTTGTACTTAAATGACAAATCACTTCATGTATTGCTTGTTTAGAAGTAGAATATTAAAATATGGTAGAATTATCTAAGTAGTCAGTAAAATTTGTAGATTCGAGGCTTAATTTAAAACTGACTTAGGTAATTAGAGATAATTAAAATGTTAGACAACACAAATGGATTAGACGGAATTATTAATTAAATTGTTAGTTCGTTTATTCCATGTGCTTTTAGAAAATTATTGAATATCTGTAAATCTATTGAATACCTGATACACTGGTGTAGAATGGTTAAAGTAGATAATACTGAATTTTCTAATATGCATAACATGCCTGAATTGCATAATTCTTATCTATAATGCATTGAAGCTGAATGTTTACCATGTGCTCTTATTTTTCATGCTTGTTCGTTTAAATCTAAAAATGCATATCTTAGGACTTGCATAATCTTAGGTAAAGCATCAATAAGAATCACAACAAGGTAAAGACTGCTAGTCCACCTTAAGATAGGTTGGAATCACTAATCTCATAGCCTTAAGACTACCTTGTCAAGGCTGCTGTGAATGAGAAGTGATCAGTCAAAGATAAGTTTGTGCATGTTAAGGTTGAAACTGTTGTTACCACTATTGAAAGTAATATCTCTAACTCATCTGGACTCAATTAAAGATTGAGTACCAAGAAACTTAATCATTTGTGATTGCAGAGTATGAATAAAAGTCAAAAGTTATGTGATTTCGTGACATTTATTGTTCGAGGCATATTACTAGCATTGAAGCTCTACTATCACAGTTGATTGAGAAAGCCTACCCAACGGTAACCTTTGGAGATGACAACAAAGGATTCAAGGGACTTGGCTATCATGATTTTGGAATTGTCATCACTGAAAATATCTTTCTTGTCGACGGACTTAAGCACTAAGCACTATTTATAGGGCACTAGAGAATTCTTTGTCAAAGGTTTTCTGGAAAAGCATTAAAATAGAAAAGTGTTTGATTTCAAGCAAGAAAGATGGAAGATCACTCAACTGAGAGTGAATTGGTGATGTTCGTGCATTCAACAGATCTGAATGTGTCTTCCTATTACACCAAGCTCCTGAGCATTAAAATAAAAGTCTATTCTGAATCTGTGAAGCTTGACATCTTGTCAGAGTCATATTCAAATATTGATGATGAAACTGAGGTTGCAGAAGGAATCAATGTTAATGATGATGATTCAGATCCTAGTAGTGGAAATGGTAGTGAATCTACACAACTTAGGGACTTTAACAGAATCCACTCAACAAGGTGAAGGATCTTCAACACATCCTAGCAGCAACTCAGGGGGAGCAAATAAAAGAAGGATCTACTAGTCATACTCAACACAATGAAGATCAAAGGAATACATTAAGAACATATCTGCCGAGACAAAGGGTTTGGAGTCAAATTCATTCCTGAAGTTTAGTTCTTAGTGATCCGGATACTAGAGTAAAGACTAGAAGTGCTATGCAAAGTAAATGGTTATTCTTCAGGAAAAAACAATTGTTAAACAGTTGGTATCCTAAAGAAGATTGAAGAAGCACTGATTGATCCAGATTGGGTGATTGCAAATGCAAGATGATCTCAATCAGTTCGAAGGCAGAATCTACTGAATCTGGAACCCAGACCACAAGACAAAGTTGTAATTGGTACTGTAAGGGTTTTCAGAGACTGGATAATTTTTGGCATTGTTATGAGGGACAAAGCCAAACTGGTTGCTACAGAAGGTATCGACGATGATGGAAACAGAATCTTCGGGACTTTCAAGATCTAACTAAAGCACCAGAGACGAGACTTGATACTATTAGGGCTGAACAAGTTGATGTACAACAACTCCTAGACTTTAAAGTTTCATATCCACTGGAATTTGTATATCATTCTTTTCACAAAGCTCTCTATGACGGAGGTAAGAGATCAAGCAATCGTCAAGGACATAGTATGTCACTCTAACTGCTAATTACTTGAAAATGATTTTATATTATAGTCGTTATACACATATCTCTCTAGAATACAAGGCACACACAAATAATGTAATATTAGTGCAACTATACCATGATTATATTATATGTGGGTATACTGTGCATAAAGACCATATATTTTATTCTCAATATGCCTATGTGCAAGTTTCCACGTGGATAATAGAGAATCTAATCTTATAGCTAAGATATGAATTGTTAGATATCTTAAGGGATTACCAATTCTAAGAATCAGGTACCCTAAAGATACTAGGTTTAACCTAATTGGCTATATAGATATAGATAATGCAGGTTGAAAGAAAGACAGGGAAGTAATTACTAGAAGCTGTCAAACTCCATCAACTCTGCTGGATAATCTCTTCACCACTCACGGAACAAGCGCATGGACACCAGGTATCATTTATATCGAGAGTAGTCCTTAGTAGAATAACTTGCAGATATTTGCTAAACAGCTTGATAAATTCATTTTGTTTAAGTTGGTTAGTGAAGTTGGGATATTATTTATGTGCATATTTGTTGGAAATCTCATCTGTAAGGAATTCTTAAATGAGTTCACAAGTATTAATTTTACATATTTAAAGGACTTGTGAATTTATCTGAAATCCAGTACCTCGTGCTTATTGCTACTACTTTAATTATCATGTTTACAATGTTATATGTATATGTGGTAATTAGTTGTTCTAGCATAAGTTTGAATATTATTTTAATTGATTTAAATTATGATGTCAGAAAATTCGATGTCATATCAGTCTCATGATTTAAATGAATTAAAATAATATGCAACATAATTGTTTATATGATAAATATTTTATGAGTATCAGTTAATGATATCTTGCTTAATTATTTTGATATTTTTCTCTGATATTTTTAAATATTTTGTTACAAATAATTGTGACACTTTTAATATTAGTGATATTATTTAAAATTACTGATCTAAGTAATCAATGCATATTTCAAAAATCACTAATATTGAAAATGAACGGAAGTATTTTCTAAGTTATGTGTATATAAAATTCTCAATATTTTATATACTTAGAAAAATTTCCAAAATTGTTTTTACTTCGAGGTATCAACCATTTGTAAAATAATTTATTTTCAAACACTTGTTTCAATATTTGTTGCACATTGATTCAAAGTACCTAAACAGTGGTTGTTGTGTTAGTCCCAAATATCGTAGAAGGGGGGTTGAATACGATATTGTCCAATTTATTAAATATTCGCGGAATGGTTCTTAATGGACTTTAAACAGTTCGAACAGTTATTAAATCAAACACAAGGTATGCAATAACACAACAGTTCGGGGAATATATCTTTTGATTTATATAAACCCTGAGGTGCTCCACAAATCTAATCTTTCGATTAGTTACAATGATTCACTAGTACAGCAGTTAGATTACAAGCTTTAATAAGAACAATCAAAGTAACAACAGCTGAGTACAAAATTAATGGCTTCTGTGTTTACTTCTCTTGAATGCTCTCTGTGTTTCTCTCTTAAATTGCTCTGTGTATCTTCGTCTGTTAACTGAATGAATCTTACCAAAGACGATGCCTTTGCTGCTTTTTGTGTAGACTTTTTCAACTTCGGATACGTGGCCCATTTTGTGCCAAGTAAATCAGTTGCTTCTTCGCTTCTGTTTAACTTAAGTATCGGAACAATTTCTGAGTAATTGTTAAGTATCGATGAGTCTGTAAAATAACTATCGGACACTTAAAACAATACATGAAATAAAATTAATTATTTCAAACTGAGCAACTATCGGAGATATATTAACTATCGGAATTATTCTCCAATAAATTAACTATCGGAATTTCCATGCTCTTAGCAACTATCGGAAATTCATGGCTTGCTTTTATTTTCTTTACCCGATAGTTAATAACTATCGGGAAGTGGCATAGCTTTTCTTTGCTTATCCATTTAACTCACCCGATGGTTATTAACCATTGGTGAATAGGACAAAATAGGAATAAGACGAAACAGCTTGACTAGTTGACTTCTGGATACAGCTTCTGTAGTCTTCTTTCCTTTGCCAATTTCAAGCCTGATAAGCCCTTAATATATTTTCTTCCACTGCAACCAAGTCAACTAAATATTTCCTTGTTAATTCGACCTTGATTTATTCTGGGCTTAATCACATACCACTTAGGTTACTCATCTCAGTATCTAGTCAATTCTTCTGAATCAGTGATGCAGTTCTCAAACTCTTTTGTGCTGTCGATTGGTGCAACTGGTCTGGTTCACAACCGACTAGCAAGAACTTGATCTTCACATCTTCTTTGCTATACAATTGACCTGTTCCATCATGTTAAGAAGTGCTTCTATTGTAAGTACATTGGAATCCTCTGGCACTTATGTTGAACCATAAACATATCTGAAACCCTGAACATCTTCGAACTTTATTCTTCACTGAAGTCTGAACATATGAATGAACTTCCTCCAGCAATCTATAATAGACTCCAAGATTCCATCTAATATTTTGATTCTTTGTATTTGCCCTATATTCTATCTTATCGATTCCTGTACTTGAGCTCTGCAATTCATTGCTTGACTAACTTGCAGATTGGATCACTAGAATCTTTCTGGTACTTTGACAACTGCTTCACTGCTTCAACATCCTTGAATACTTCAACCTTTATTCTTCACTGAGGCATGAACACATTAATGAACTTCTTCCAGTGAGCTAATGCTTCAAGTCTGTAGATTTCTTCTTTATCCTTTGTCTTTACCAAGTCTTCATGTCTTCCTGATTCTGGTGATAACTTCATATTATTTACACGTCCTGTTCTTGTGTTGAGTTATAACCCTATGTTACATATAGGTCTATACATACAGCCTTTCAATCTCCCCCTATTTGTTTGGTAGAGATTAACAAGCAAATCCCTAGAGGATAACTCAACTAACTACAAGAAAATATTAATGCTCTAGACTTGTAAATAATACTACTTGGGTTCTGGATCATATAATACATTTCCAGATTTCTATATAAAGTAAAGAGAAATAGAAGATGAGTGTTCCTTTAGCACTGAACGCATCTTCAATAGATATCATCTTCATTCCTCTGAGTTTGAGCTTTTCTCTGCTTCAAAATCCTTCATAGCTTGACCTACAAAGAACTTATCATAAACTGAGCTTCATAAGAATCAAAATTCTTGGGATCATCTTTAATAAACCATAGAACATTGCTCAAATAATGTTCTCCCCCTGAGAATGTGATTCTTCTTCTTCTTCCCCTACCAACTTGCCTTTCCCTTTGTCTTTACTCCTCATATCAGCACCAGATTCTTTTTCTTGCTCTCGCACTATCATCTCCCCCTTAGTTGTGTTATCCTCCGAAGCAGGGATTTGAATAGTTTGAGATTAATGCTTTTCAAACAAATCTGTTACAAACTTCTGCATATCCGTCTTGAAATTCTGTAAATCCTGCAACATGTTGTATTGAACAGATTTTATTTCCATGACATTGCTGTGAAATTCAGATTTCATTTCGGTGACAGTAGTCTCCAGGTTATAAACCTTTTGACTTAGTGATTGTGTGTGCATTGTGAGGGTATTTATTTGGCTGGTAGGTGTCTCACGAACAGGTTCTGTAAGTGTTTGTCTCTCAATTCTCTCACTCAGTCTTAGGGGTGTGGGTGAATAATGATCACTCAATCGTTCTGTTGGTGTTTCACTCACTCTCCTTGACTCCAGGAAGTCTTCTGTACCTGCAGTGAAAATCCTAAATGGCTCATCCGAAAAACTATTGCCAAGTAGTTGCTTCTCCTTTCCACTAATAGTGGTGGAGACCTCCTTATGAGGAGCCAGGAATGTTCCTCCTGGGGGGCTTATCACATTGGATCCTGTAATGTTTAGCAAAGAAGGACCCGTGACTCCCGCAATAGCCTGTGAAGGCATGACCTGTACAGGATCTACCTGCATAGGTTCTGCTACTGTAGTAGCAATATCCGCCAATTCCTCCTGTGTGTGCTCCTTTCAGTGCAACATTTAACTTGGTTGGAGGCTCAATTATTGACACTCGTTCAGATGCCCTGGCTGACGGGCGAATTTCAATAGGTTCACCCTGTTAAGAGGATGTCCCCAGAGACTGTGTATTTGCCTTTTTCAGCTCTATGTCCTTTTGAGAGGGCATAGATGGGCTAACAGTTACCTCAGGTTCTTCTAATCTCCTTCTAGTCAGAGGTAGAGCTGTTGGGGTTCCCTCACCTGCCTTATGTGGTGCTTCTAAGGCACTATCTCCCTCGCTCACAAATTTTCTTTTTAGGGATTGGAGAGAAGATAACGGTAAGGATTGAGTAGTGTTTGGTTCTGAAGCAAGGGTTAGAATCTGTTGGTTTGCAGATTCATTGCCTTGTCCTATTGCCACAGAGGGCTCAGCAGTAAGTTCCATTTCATTATCTTCATACAAATTGTGCAAATTAGTAAACAGTGAAGATATAGATTCAGTAGGACTACCTGACTTACTACCTGTTAGAGAGATGGGATGATATGAATCTTGAGTATTAGCATTCCCAAGTGAATCTCCTCCAAATGTAACTTGTACCTCATTCGAGTAATATTCGTGCCCAAGCCCGATAATCAGCAGGTAGGGTCTGAATATTATAATCGACAACTAAATTCGTACGAGTGATACTAAAAATTCCAGCCATTTTTAACAAGTAAAAATTACCAAAATTTTTAACTTTTACAAAACAAAAACGAACTGAGTTTATTCGAATACGAACCAAAAACACCCAAAAATTCAAACTTCTCCAAAAATTCTAAAAATAATATATGATAAACTAGGAGAGATTTGAAATACACCGGTATTTTTATTACAAATTTTGGACCTCTGGTTAACCCAAGAAAAATTCCCAAAATTCAAAAGACTCGTAAATATTCGAAATTTTTCGAAACAAAACTAAACAAAATTAGTATGGAAATGAAGCTAGTTAACAGATCTACACTTTCACGGTTTTAGATTTGCAAAATAAGTCCTAGAATTGTAGATATTTGAAGAGAAAAAATCAATTTGGCTCCGATATTACTAAACTATCGGCACATGCAAACAAAAGTAAAGTAAATCAATTTATATATATATATGCCTTAGCTAAGTATCGGCACATGCATGTAACAAAAAGAAAAGTAAAGTACTACATCCACCACCCGATGGTTAATAAGTATCGGTATTTTGGTTTTTTTTTTTTTATAAACTTTAATCAACGGATCATGCAAAGAAAAAAAATATAAAATATAAAATATATATATATATGTAACTATCGGGACATGCATTTAATTAATTAAAATAAAATACTCTTCCCGATAGTTAACAACTATCGATTCGATGCATGTATATTTAAATAATAAAACAAAACATAGTTAACCATCGGGACATGCAATGTAATTAATTTAAAATTAAAATACATTTCCGATAGTTAACAACTATCGATACATGTAAGTTAATTTTAATTAGAAAATCATTAATAATTGAAATACTGATGATTTAAAAATTAAAATAAAACTTGCATTTATCAAATAATTTAAAACATGTAAACATATAAATTCAAATTGACATAAACTTAATTAAATAGAGATTTCTTGAATTAAAAATTTAATATTCCTAAAATAGAATTATTAAAATTTTAATTTAGAAATAATTAAAAATTAAATATAATTCAATTTGAATTACACAGACAAACATATAAATATATAATATATATAGGTGGTTGTTTAAAGATTTTGAAAACCAAAAAAAAATTGTTCCATACTCTGTTGCAGTTGTAATTTCCAAAAATTTAAAACCAACTCAATCACAATTCAAATAATAATAACAGCATACTAAGAATCATTCAATCAGATATGCATATTAATACTGAGAACTGTAATTGCTACACATGCTTTCAGTGAGAGCCAGGAAACTAAATAAACAAGACAGTACATCCAAATTCTCACTAAAGATCACAACTTTCTGATATAGAATCTCTTAGCAAGATTTCATGACATTGAAATCCACCAATTAATTCTAAACCACAGACTGTTATGCTTCTTGTTAACTACAAACATTTATGTAGCAGTTAACTACTTATGCTATATCGAATAATTATCACAAAGCATAACTGGTATACTTATAATAATTAATATTGATATTCATAAGCCCGAGATCATAAGTTAGACTGGAGTTCACAAGTCCTTTGGATATAAAGATTCAATAACTTGTGAATCCATACAACTCCTCGCAAACTAAAATTAATTTAGATTTAACATCCCTAATTCACTAACCAACCTAGAGAAAGTGGATTCATCTAGTGGTTTCGTGAAGATGTCTGCAAGTTGTTGTTCTGTGGGTACAAAGTGCAACTCCACAATCCCATTTATGACATGCTCTCGTATAAAGTGATACCTGATATCAATATGCTTTGTCCGTGAGTGCTGAACCGGATTGTTGGTTATAGCTATGGCGCTTGTGTTGTCGCAGTATATTGGAATCTTGTTCAACATAAAGCCATAGTCTTGGAGCTGGTTTCTCATCCGTAGAATCTGAGCACAACAGCTACCTGCTGCGATGTATTCTGCCTCTGCTGTTGAGGTAGACACTGAGTGCTGCTTCTTGCTATACCATGAGACCAATCTTCTTCCCAAGAATTGACAGCTTCCAGAAGTACTCTTCCTGTCAATCTTACAACCTGCAAAATCCGAGTCTGTATAGCCGATTAGGTCAAAACCGGTACCTTTAGGATACCAAATTCCCAAATTTGGAGTACCCTTCAGGTATCTAAAAATTCTTTTGACAGCTATAAGGTGAGACTCTTTTGGGTTAGCTTGGAACCGTGCACATAAGCAAGTGGAAAACATAATATCTGGTCTACTTGCAGTTAAGTAGAGTAGAGATCCAATCATACCTCTATAGCTTGTGATGTCGACAGATTTACCTGATTTGTCCTCATCAAGCTTTGTGGCAGTTGGCATTGGAGTTTTGGCTGGAGCTGAATCTTCAAGTCCATATTTCTTCAGAAGATCTCTGATGTACTTTGTCTGACAAATGAAGATCCCATCTTTCTTCTGACTTACTTGAAGTCCAAGAAAGAATGTCAGCTCGCCCATCATACTCATCTCGTACCTACTCTGCATTAACTTAGCAAATCTCTTGCAAAGCTCATCATTAGTAGAACCGAATATTATATCATCAACATATACTTGTACTAATATCATAGCATCTTTATGCATTTTATGAAAGAGAGTCTTATCTATGACACCTCTGATAAAACCATTTTCAATTAAGAATTCAGATAGTGTTTCATACCATTTCCGAGGTGCCTGCTTGAGTCCATAAAGAGCTTTAAAAAGGAAGTACACAAAGTCCATATAGTCTTTGTTCTCGAAACCCGGAGGTTGCTCTATATATACTTCTTCTTCCAGCTCCCCGTTCAGGAATGCACTCTTCACATCCATTTGATAAACTTTAAAGTCTGAATGTGCTGCGAATGCCAATAGCATCCTGATGGCTTCAAGTCTTGCTACTGGTGCATAGGTCTCGTCATAATCTATTCCTTCTTCTTGAGAATACCCCTTAGCAACCAGTCTGGCCTTGTTCCTCGTAACAATGCCATTTTCGTCCAACTTATTCCTGAATACCCATTTAGTGTCAATCACAGATTTGTCTTTAGGTCTGGGTACCAGTTTCCACACTTTCTGCCTATCAAACTGATTGAGTTCATCTTGCATCGCAATCACCCAATCTGGATCTTCTAGAGCATCTTCAACCTTTTTAGGTTCTTCCTCTGATAGAAAACCAGAGTACAGACATTCATTCTCTATTGCTCTTCTAGTCCTCACACCACTCTCTGGGTCACCAATGATTAATTCAAAGGGATGATCTTTGTTCCATACCCTTTGTCTAGGCAGATTAGCCCTTGATGATTGTCCTTCTTCGTAGTTGTGTTGAGAGTGACTAGCTGATCCTTCTTCACCTCCCCCTGAGTTGTTGCTTCCATTGTTTGATGATCCACCAGTTGAGCTAGCAGGTTCAGTAACAGACTGATGTTCAGATAAAGTCTGTAACTGTGACTGTGTGGCAATACCAACACTTCCACTGCTTTGCTCTGGATTATCAACATTCGTGTATTCATAGATACCAGATGCAACACCAGGTACGTCTTCATCTCCTAAGTAGTATTCTGATAGATTTTCAATTTTCAAAGATTCAGAATCTTTATCTTTTTGAAGACTTGGGAGTTTGGTGTCGTCAAACGTTACATTAAGGCTTTCAATGACCTTATGAGTTTCAATCACATATACCCTGTACGTCTTAGACTCCAGTGAGTAACCAAGGAAAATCCCTTCATCTGCTTTAGCATCAAATTTGCCCAGATGTTCATCTTTCAATACATAGCATTTTCCACCAAACACATGAAAGTACTTCAGGGATGGCTTTCTGTTGGTCATAATCTCATAGGATGTCTTTTCTAGATCTTTATTAATCAGGGTCCTATTCTGAGTGTAACAAGCTGTGTTTACTGCTTCTGCCCAAAAATATGTAGGTAGCTTTGACTGGCTTAACATTGTCCTTGCTGCTTCAATCAAAGTCCTGTTTTTCCTTTCTACCACTCCATTCTGCTGTGGAGTTCTTGGGGCTGAGTATTGTCTTGAAATTCCTTGCTCCGTGCAGAATTCATTTAGAACTGCATTTCTGAATTCAGTTCCATTATCTGATCTGATCGTCCGCACAGGCAATCCAGCTTCCACTTCAATCTTTTTAATGTGATCGATTACCATTTGAGGTGTTTCATCCTTAGAATGCAAAAACAACACCCACGTGTACTTGGAGTAGTCGTCGACAATCACTAATGCATATTTCTTCTTTGAAACTGACATGACATTAACCGGTCCAAATAGATCCATATGAATCAACTGGAGAGGTTCGCTGATGCTTGACATGTCTTTACTTCTATGTGACGCCTTCTTTGACTTACCCTTTTCACATGCTTCACAGAGTCCTTCTTGGTAGAATTCCATCTGTGGTAAACCTCTCACCAATTCTCTTCTAACTAAAGAATTCATCGCCTTGAAGTTCAGGTGAGATAGTTTTCTGTGCCATAACCAACTCAACTCAGAGGATGCTTTACTGTAGAAACAACATGCTTCTCCTCTGCTTGCAGTGTTTAAGTCAGCTACGAACAGATTTCCTTTTCTTACTCCTTTAAGAGCAAGCTTTTCATCTTTCCTGTTGGTGATCAGACACTTTTCCTTCCTGAAGTCCACATTATATCCTTTATCTATAAATTGACTGACGCTCAGCAAGTTGTGCTTCAGACCGTCAACAAGAGAGATATTTTCAATGATGACATTTCCAACTTCCAGACTACCATATCCCTTAGTAAATCCTTTGCTGTCATCTCCAAAGGTTACAACTGGGCCGGTCTTCTCAACCACATTGGTCAGCAGGGACTTGTCTCCTGTCATATGCCTTGAACATCCACTATCCAGAATCCACATGACTTTTTCATTAGTACCTATGCCCTGCAACCACAAAGTGATTAATGTTTCTTTGGCACCCAAACTTGTTTGGGTCCAAGAAATTTAGAGGTTCTTGCAGATGGTGTAACAGGTTCAGTTTTCACATCTTTAAGTTCTACTTTGACTGAACTCGAATCATGTTCCTTTGCCTTGACAGATTTGTCTTTTGGCTTAGGAGATTGAGTCTCCTTCCTAACCTTAGGAGGACTAGCAGTCTTTGCCCTTACCTTTTTCTTATTCATGCTTCTTTCTATGCCTATGCAATTACTTGAAGTAGATGCATTCATCAAATTAAAATAAGCATGCATAATGTTAAAAGCACATGGCATACATCCAGTAATACCACAAGGCAAATGAGAACTATTCATGCTAAACATGTTCTGCACAATAGGAACATCAGATTCTACTTTACCCTTATTACATGCATGACTAAGGTGTCCAGCAGAATTGCAATTAGTACACAATTTCCTAGGTGCAGTGGGTGCAGGTGTAGCAGAATTAGCAATTTTAACACCTACTTTCCCATTCCTATTACTCTTTGACTTAATCTTGTTACCACCTAATTCAGTTTTAACAGATTCAATTTTAACTGACTTATTAGGTGTAACTTCTTCTACATTATTTTCCTCAACTTCTTTCTCTTTTAACTTATCCTCAACAAGCATTTCTTGTTTCCATACGATAGTATCTTCATCTAAGGGTTCTGAGAGTGGGAGCTTAAAGACAGGATTACTACTCTTCTTAATGACAAAAGGAACATTTTCATTTTCTAATAAAACAGTACTAGAAGCATTGAAAATTATATTCCTTTTATCCTTCTTGTTTTTCCTTTTATGTTCATCGTAGTCAAAGCCTATACATGTCTTGTTATCTAAGCTCTGCTTATCCATTATGTCTTTAGCAATATTAGCTGAGTTCTTAAAAGCTTCCAATTTTAACTCTAGCTCAGAAATCTTAGCCCTAAGTGCTGTCTCAACCTCTGCATTACAGATAACCTTATTTTCTAAATATTCATTTCTTTCCTTAAGGTTATTAACTGTGATTCCTACAAGCTCTAGTTGTTCCTTTCCAGATTCTAGCTTTTTAATCTTCGCAACTAGTCTAGCATTTTCTGCTTCAGAAGCTAGCATGCTTGTATGAATGTTAAACATCTCTATACTCAAGTCATTAACAGTATTTTTATATTCAGATAGAGACATATCTACAATGGTGAGAATAGGTACCTGTGCTGATGATGGAGATTCTTCTGAAGTGTCTGCCATTAATGCAAGATTTCCATATTCTTCTTCTTCAGAATCTGTGTCATCCCAGCTTCTACCTTCAGCAATATAAGCCTTGCCTTGTTGTTTTGCAACCAAAGCATCCAATCTCTGTTTCAACTTCTCATTCTCCCTTTTCAACTCATCATAGCTTTTCTTTTCGTATGAACTCTTCTTTTCATAAACCTTATTGTCTTTTGCTTGTTTCGGTTTCTTACATTCAGTGGCGAAATGCCCTAGTTCATTGCAGTTGTAGCACCAGAACTTACTACGGTCTACCATGTTTGACTTGTAACCACCTCTTGAGTTGGATCCCGAAAATGATCCTGTCTTCTGAAATCTGCTACCAAAACTTTTCTTTTACTTGGGATTCCTTCTGAATCTTATATGCTTGAAACGCCCTGCCAAGTACGCCATAGATTTGTCTTCCATCTCATCAAGCTCTTCCAATGTATAAAAATCATCTTCCTCTTCAGCTTGTGATTCTGTAGCCATTTCAGCTTCAATGATCAATTCTTTACCAATCTTGGTTTCAACAACCTTTGCTTCAGAAGTCTTCACTTCATCTGCCACAAGAGCTGTGGTCTTCATTAGTGCTGCACTCTTACTGTCCACTGAGCCGGAACCATAGATAATCAACCTCTGTTCTTGTTCCATTTCATAAGTCTTCAATTTTCCATATAGCTTTTCAAGGGGCATGACATTGAAGTTGTCCCTTTCTCTAATTGAAGAAACTTTATGCTCAACATGATGTGGAAGAGTCAACATAAACTTTCTGTTCGTTTCCCTTAATGGATAGTTCTTCCCCTGGATACTCAATTCATTTAACAATTTATTATATCGCTCAAAGACTTGAGTGATTGTTTCTCCAGGAGTAGATTTGAACGCTTCATATCTTGATGTCAGTATATCCAACCGGTTCTCTTTTACTTCTTCTGTTCCTTCCATAATCAGTTCGATGGTTTCCCACATGTGCTTTCCAGATATACAATTTAGAATTTGATGGCACATGTCTTCATCCATTGAGTCAACAATAATCAACTGAAGGCCTATGTCCAATGCAACAATTTCTTTCTCTGTATCAGTGAACTCTGTAGGATCCTTTGGAGTAGACCTTTGAGGAACTCTTACTCCGTCCACTGTAGATTCAGAAATCATCTTCATTGGTACAAACGGTCCGTTCTCTAAGATACCCATGTACAATAGATTTGCAGCCTTAATAAACAGGGTCATCTTCTTTTTCCAGAGATTATAATTCACTCTATCAAACTGAGGAACCTTAATACTTCCTACTTTCTGAGAACTCATGATATTGAATTTTTCAAAATTATTTAAAGTTCAAAACAATTTCTGAGTGAAATATTTTGAAAATTAAAAAATTCGCGAAAAATTCCAGAAGCTTAATACTGAACTCCGAACAATAGATCCTGATTTGTAAACTCAATCAGTAAGCTCTGATACCAATTGTTAGTCCCAAATATCGTAAAAGGGGGGTTGAATACGATATTGTCCAATTTATTAAATATTCGCGGAATGGTTCTTAATGGACTTTAAACAGTTCGAACAGTTATTAAATCAAACACAAGGTATGCAATAACACAACAGTTCGGGGAATATATCTTTTGATTTATATAAACCCTGAGGTGCTCCACAAATCTAATCTTTCGATTAGTTACAATGATTCACTAGTACAGCAGTTAGATTACAAGCTTTAATAAGAACAATCAAAGTAAAAACAGCTGAGTACAAAATTAATGGCTTCTGTGTTTACTTCTCTTGAATGCTCTCTGTGTTTCTCTCTTAAATTGCTCTGTGTATCTTCGTCTGTTAACTGAATGAATCTTACCAAAGACGATGCCTTTGCTGCTTTTTGTGTAGACTTTTTCAACTTCGGATACGTGGCCCATTTTGTGCCAAGTAAATCAGTTGCTTCTTCGCTTCTGTTTAACTTAAGTATCGGAACAATTTCTGAGTAATTGTTAAGTATCGATGAGTCTGTAAAATAACTATCGGACACTTAAAACAATTCATGAAATAAAATTAATTATTTCAAACTGAGCAACTATCGGAGATATATTAACTATCGGAATTATTCTCCAATAAATTAACTATCGGAATTTCCATGCTCTTAGCAACTATCGGAAATTCATGGCTTGCTTTTATTTTCTTTACCCGATAGTTAATAACTATCGGGAAGTGGCATAGCTTTTCTTTGCTTATCCATTTAACTCACTCGATGGTTATTAACCATTGGTGAATAGGACAAAATAGGAATAAGACGAAACAGCTTGACTAGTTGACTTCTGGATACAGCTTCTGTAGTCTTCTTTCCTTTGCCAATTTCAAGCCTGATAAGCCCTTAATATATTTTCTTCCACTGCAACCAAGTCAACTAAATATTTCCTTGTTAATTCGACCTTGATTTATTCTGGGCTTAATCACATACCACTTAGGTTACTCATCTCAGTATCTAGTCAATTCTTCTGAATCAGTGATGCAGTTCTCAAACTCTTTTGTGCTGTCGATTGGTGCAACTGGTCTGGTTCACAACCGACTAGCAAGAACTTGATCTTCACATCTTTTTTGCTATACAATTGACCTGTTCCATCATGTTAAGAAGTGCTTCTATTGTAAGTACATTGGAATCCTCTAGCACTTATGTTGAACCATAAACATATCTGAAACCCTGAACATCTTCGAACTTTATTCTTCACTGAAGTCTGAACATATGAATGAACTTCCTCCAGCAATCTATAATAGACTCCAAGATTCCATCTAATATTTTGATTCTTTGTATTTGCCCTATATTCTATCTTATCGATTCCTGTACTTGAGCTCTGCAATTCATTGCTTGACTAACTTGCAGATTTGGATCACTAGAATCTTTCTGGTACTTTGACAACTGCTTCACTGCTTCAACATCCTTGAATACTTCAACCTTTATTCTTCACTGAGGCATGAACACATTAATGAACTTCTTCCAGTGAGCTAATGCTTCAAGTCTGTAGATTTCTTCTTTATCCTTTGTCTTTACCAAGTCTTCATGTCTTCCTGATTCTGGTGATAACTTCATATTATTTACACGTCCTGTTCTTGTGTTGAGTTATAACCCTATGTTACATATAGGTCTATACATACAGCCTTTCATGTTGCTTTGAAGGCCTTATACTGTATTGCTAAGAATACATCCACCCCTATTGTCATGAAATTTTCTATTTTAAGTTAGGGACAATATCAGGTGGACGAAAATGATGAATATCATAATTGCTTTATGAGTCGGAAAATTATAGTCCTCTATCTGATAAGGATGGTTTGCAAAACTATTTTTAAATAGTACAGTATTAAGGTATAAAGGAAAATAGTCATTTTATCGAGATATAATTTGGTAAGAGAGTTGAATTTATTCTTTGGTATAAATTCCCGCATTTTATTATGGGAAGTTTGCCTTATAGGAAATTCATAAAGGATAAAAACTTTCTTGTATGATACAACTTTCCCGCATTTTATTATGGGATATGTATCTTAAAGAAAATTTTGTATTATGCTCTTAAATGATAAATCTTTAGTTCCGACAAAACTCTTTTATCAAAAGTGCTTTAATGCAATCTATTACCATTCCTTATTATATTTTTCCTTCTCATTGGGATGAAAAATATGTTTTGGAATGTTAAGGTGATTATCTTTTTACCTCGATTGGTTCTTTCCAGTTAGCCCCTAGTGGCTTTAGAAACTGGCCAAGAGGTTGAAAACCCATCAATCTCTTACACAGGCCATAGTACCAAACACCAATTCATCCACTTCCATATATTAACCCCTGGAGATATAAGGAACTCATGTAAGTTAGAGGTTGATAAGGGAGAAACTGCACTTGATGCAGCAAATAAGGATGATGTCGGAAGTGCACCCACAGCTCTACCTCCAGAGAAGAAAAGGAGTATATAACTGAGGTAACTGTAAGCTCATCTGCATCTTCTCAAAAGGATGCAGAGCTGAAAAGGTAATAAAACTGTCTCTGGAATCATTCTCTCTACAGGATGAGTCCATTGAAATTCGCTCGTCAGTCAGAGCACTTTGTAATGAGTCAAGCACACCACCGGCACTCACGCTGATGGTAAGCCTAAATAGATAAATTCTATGAACACATTGCAAGGCGTGCACATTGAGAGGTACATGGAACATTTTTAGTTTTGTACAGTTTTATTTAATTGTCATTCATACTGTAAATATATATATATATATATATATATATATATATATATATATTCTTAAGAGAATTGAATTTCTTCTTTGGTACAAATTCCCGCTTTTTATTATGGGAAGTTTGTCATATAGGAAATTCATAAGGGATAGAAACTTTCTTCTCAGATACAACTTTCCTGCGTTTTATTAAGGGATATGTATCTTAAAGAAAATTTCTTATCATGCTCTTAAATAATATTTTTTTAACAATTGGTACATATTGTTTTTGTTTTCAAACTTGTAATATCTTTATTTCTATATATATATGTGTGTAAGTTTATTTTTATTTTGTCTTTATTTTTTTTTAATTTGCATATTTATTTATTTCTATACGATTGGCATTTTTTTCTTTAAAATTAGCACATTTATTTTTCCTATAAAATTGGCATATTTTTACTTTATAGTCATTTTTATTTCATTTTATTTTTAAAATTTATTTTTGTCTACGAGAAATTGTTCTAAGAATCATAAGTATTAAATGTCAATATTTAAAGGACTTGTGAATTTCTTTACATCTACATTCTCGAGCTTACATATATCACTGATAATTGTTATAAGTATAATTGTCATATGCTTGAGTAACAATTATTAGTTATAATGTATGAAGTTAAATACTAATTTTCAATCCTATGATTATTTAGTATTTAGCAATGATATTTTATCTTATTAAAATTATGAATTGAAGCAATTCATCGTTTATTAGTTTCATAGTTTTAATACGATGAGATATTAGGAGCATAATTACTTGCTTTTTGAAATTATTATTAATTATCATAGTTTGATAATTTGTTATTGTTTCTTTGCAATTAATGATAATTTTTGTTGTTAGTGATAATATATTGTGGTATCTGAAAATCACTAATAATAAAAGCATATATGTGTCCTGCCGAACAAGAGCAATCGACTCGAGGTAAAAGCAGGTAATCTCGATCTTGATATATTCTCTAATCAATTGATATAGAAATTTATACAATTGATACATTTAGCCCTCAGTGGCTATAGGACAAGATCAAGGGATTGAAAACCTACAATCTCTAACACAGATCATAGAACCAAACTTTCAAACAGATACAACTTCATTTACTAAACCCCTGAAAAGAAAAGTTTTTTCAATTAAAGAGGGTGAGAGAGTAAGTGCCTCTAGTGCACTAGAAAAGAGAAGTATCTATGAGTGTTCCAGCAGCTCTGCCTCTAGTTAGAATATGAAATTGAAACCAAGGCAACTGTTAACTAATTTATATCCTTCCAAACGGGTATAGATTTGCAAATGACAAAACTGTTACTAGGTTCATTCTCTCAACAGAGTGAGTCTATTGAATTCGGCCTATCAGCCAAGGCCATTTGTAAAGAGTCAACTTCATCTGGACACTCTCAAACACTGTGAACCATAAATGTATATATTCAAATGCACTGTAAGGATTGTCACACAATAAGGATGAATTGACGAAAGCAATTATTCTAAATTTCCATATCAAGGAAGGAAGGATGATTGATGATTCTGACTGAATCAACATGCCTTCACAGGCGTCAGGAGAAAACTTGGATCATTTGCTAAATTATAGATCCTGGTCTCCCTCCCCAGATGGAACATATCTGGATTCCCAATGGAATAGATCATCTTAGATGATCAGCACCTTATTGAATCTATTCCTGAAGCAATTCAGTTTTTAAAGTCAAATATTTTAATGGATTCAATTGAGGACAGGGATTTACGAAACCCTATTGCACCACTAGTGACCTCTCTTGAAGGGGCTATGGTGATCTTTCTTGCAAGTACAAAAGACTGTGTCATTCGTATTGAGAGAGAAATAGTGTTGTGAGAATAGAGTGAAACACAAGTAAGAAAGAGTGAAAATATATATTCTATGAGTGAAACACTTAGAGAGTATATGAGCGAAACACTTGTCAGAAACACAAAGGAAAATCACACACTACCACAATTACCAAATCCCATTCCCAATTCCCTGTTACAGATTTCTAATGTTACTCAACGTAGGGGGATGAAATTTCTTCTGATATTAAGGATTCTGAAGAGGATTACTCAACTAAGGGGGAGAAGTTTGAACAAGATCCAAAGGGGAGAATTGTTAAATAAGATATCCAAAGAGGAGAATTGTTCAACAAGATCCAAATAACAGAATTGTTGAACAAAGACTTTTACTAGAAGAGGATTACTCCTTTGTTGAACAAGAAAAGGGGGTATATAACAACATGCTTGGATTGGATAGAACTAATGATTAGTTATTAATTCTTCTATTCCATTTGATTTTAAAAGATTCTTGTATATAGGAATTAACTGGATTTTCTAAAATGCATAACATGTCATAGTTTGTATTTTTTATATCTGCGATGGTTTAATGTTGTATGTATACCATGTCTGTTGTTACCTATATTAAATTGGTTGGATAATTCAAGTAAGGGGAGAATGAATTCACCTTGAGAGAGAAGTGAAGACAAAAGTTGGAGAAATAGAGGAGAAGTGGTAATAATAAGATAACAAGACTTCATCCCTGCCATCCTAAGGGGGAGTAGTGATGAGTCTAAGAAATGAAGATAATACTACTTGTATAATATGTTCAGTGCTAGAGGAACAAACAACTTTCATTTCAGTTTCTCAAGAAATCTGGAAATGCAGAATCTGATCTAGAGAAACCAGCCACTGAAGATCTACCAATGACACCTGGTCACTAAAGTTAAACTCTAGAAGAAGGTGAAGTTGTTGATTCTAAAGGGATACAGGTTTGTTTGGAATGCAGTGTACAAGAGTCAGAATTAAAGATTGAATATTTGACTGGGTACATGCAGTGGTGAAAATAAGTATTGTGTAGTTTAAAGAGTCAGATTATTTCAGTAACAGAGGTACTTCTAATTGCAACTATAGATACAGCTAAACATGCCTGACGGTACTGACTTAAAGAAAAGACGGAAAAAGAATTGACACAGAAGAAATGTAGAGTCATATATTCTTAAAAGTGGAGCTCCGATTGGAATTGATTTATCATTTCCAAGTCAAAAGGAGTTCGGTTCCAGACGTTCAAAAGACCGCAGCTTAGAGCGTAAGGATTTATTTAATTAATAAATATTTTATTTATTTAGTAAATTATATTTATAAATATCTAAATAATATTATATATTTATTTTTATAATTTCTGAATTAAATTTATTATTTATTAATCAAAGATTATAAGTTTTGCGGGTCGAAAAGCATTTCTACGGAGCCTATTCACTAAAAGACAAAATAGGCCCCTGCTTATTTCAAATTGAAAGGGGCAGGTGTTTTATGTTTTAAAGCAACCAATAGAAGCCTGCCACGTGTCCAAGCAAGTGGAAAAGAAATGCTGATGAAAAGTCATACCAAGAGAAGTGAAAGGCATATGACTAGGCCTATTTGTAATAATTAGATGGCAACTCAACTCTAACTGATAAAGAGAAGTAAATACTAAACACTAAACAGGAATCAAGACAAAGACAGTCAACTAATCACAGAGGATCCAAGTATCAGAAGTATTTTGTGGGATTGCTACTCAACACTAGAAGAAGTTCATTTATATGTTCAAGCGTCAGTAAAAATATTGTGGTAGTACTTCTATAGAAGACAGAAGGTACAGAAGATTTCAAGTGATTACTACAGTAGATTCCAGAAGAAGATTGAAATCAGTGAAGCAGAAGAAATGACAGAAGGCCTCTATTTAAAAGTAATTAAATGGAGAATATTTATTAGTATGACACAAATGAACCAGACAGTACATTTGTGTGTCAACTAAAATAATATTTATTCTTCATTTAAATCAAAAGGTTTCAAGATCAGAAGACAAAGAGAAATCAAGAAATGAATTAATATGACTTTTATATATATATATATATATATATATATATATATATATATATATATATATATATATATATATATATATATATATATATATATATATATATATATATATATTTCGAATATGACTTAAATAAGTCATACCGAGTATGATTTAAATAAGTCATACCGAGTATGATTTAAATAAGTCATACCGAATATGACTTAAATAAGTCATACCGAGCTATATATATATATATGTTATATAAGTCATACCTAGTTTTCTTTTAGAAAAGGTCATGCTGAGTTGTTTTTGTTTAATTAAAATAAGTCATACCGATTTATTTAATTAAATAAAATCCAGATATGACTTTCAAAAGGTCATACCGAGCTTTTGATAAGTCATACCGAGTTTTAATAAGTCATACCGAGCTCAGAAAGTCATGCCCAGTCTTTTATAAGTCATACAAGTGTTAAAATAAGTCATACAGACTTATTTTCTTGAAATTAAGTCATACTCATAAAGGTCATAGCAGCCATTTCAAATCTCTATAAATATGAGATGATCTCTTCACTTTTTCAGTTGTTCAATTGTTAAGAAGTTAGAAAATCAGATCAAATTCAGTAATTTATCTGCATTGTAATATTCACAGATTTCTGTGCTGAGTTTGGAATATAATTGTTAAACGCGAACAGTTCATGTCAAAATCGTTCTAAGCTTTTTAACAGTTATATAATCTTTCTACTTATTAATTGTGTAATACTAATCAAGTTAAAATTATATCTTTCACTTGAACAGTATTTCATTATAATTAATATTTCGCGAGTAATTAAAATAATATTTTTAATCCAATTATTCCGTGATTAATTTTCAGATATTGTATTCAACCCCCCCTTCTACAATATCAGAGACCAACAATTGGCATCAGAGCTTGTTGATATAGTTAATATCAGATCCAAACCAAAAATTCCGCAACTCATACAGATCTCAAAAATTATTTTTAATTCGAAATAATTTTTTATTCGAAATAATTTTTTTTCTAAAAATTATTTTTGATCAAAAATTGTTTTAAGTCAAAAATTAAAATATTTTTTTGAAACACTTAATTTTTAATCTTATTAAAGATGAGTACCCAGAAAGTCACTAGCATCAAAATTCCACAATTTGATAGAGAACACTACAACTTGTGGAAACACAAAATGCTACTGTTTATCGGGATTGCAAATCCCAAGTATGCACTAGTCATGGCCAAAGGTGTTGAGCTCCCGATATCAGTTGTTCTCGAACATACAGTAGATGGGGTTGTAATTCCCCACAGACAGTTTCCAAAAAGTCCGGCAGACTATACAGATGAGGAAACAGAAGTTGTGTCCCTTGATAATAACCTGAAGCTCATATTAATTGAATCCCTAGACTACATCATGTACAACCAAGTAGTAAATTGCAAGAATGCAAAACAGATCTGGGAAACAATTGAAATTATCAATGAGGGAACTGAAGAAGTTAAAGAGAATAGACTGGAGATCCTAACCACCCAATATGAGCAGTTTAGATCCAACCCTGGTGAGGGTATCTCTGAGGTGTTTCAGAGACTAAACAAACTGATAAACGAGCTCAACATGAATGGAAAGTTTTATCAGAACCAAGAGGTGAACAGGAAGTTTTTGCTGACCTTACCAGAGCATCTGGAACACAGGATTGCAGCTATTCGGGAATCTAGGGATATGAAAGAGGTAACCCTAGAAAGACTCTACGGAGTTTTAAAAACTTATGAGCTGGAACAAATCCAAACTAGAGAGATGTACGGAAGAGGTAAAGTACTGAGTTCCTCCAAGGCATTAATGGTAGAAGCACCAGAGAAAGAAGAAGTGAAGGCTGTTGCACCTTCTAACAGTTCAACAGAGTATGTGGTTCCAGAACTTGGACATACTGCTGACAAACAAGAAGATGATGATTTCTACTCACTGGAAGAACTAGATCAGCTAGAAGATGAATCTCTAGCTATGGTTGCCAGGAAGTTTGGCAACATGAGATTCCGAAGAAACTCCTCATTCAGAAGTAAGCCTAATTTTGGAAGATTCCAAAAAGGAGGTTCTTCGACAGCAATATCGAAAAGCGGCTACAAGACCGGCTTAGTTGATAGAAGCAAGTTTCGTTGCTTCAACTGTAATGAGCTAGGCCACTTTGCAACTGAGTGCAAGAAGCCTAAGCAAGGGAAGAAGAGAGAGTCTTACGAAGAGCTCAAGGAAAAGTATGATGCGCTCGTGAAAAAGCATCAAGGAAAGTCCTATCTAGCAGCAGGCAAAAGCTGGGATGACTCAGATAACGATGATGAGGAAGAGCTGGGAAATCTTGCTCTTATGGCTTCATCAGAGGAATCACTGTCTCCCACCTGTGACAGAGGAATAGAGGTAAATCCTTCTTGTCCTAAGATGTTTGCTCTGCTAGGTAAAGAACTAGATGGTGAAAGAGATAAGGTTAAGAAACTCAGACTCAAAGTCAAAGAGTTAGTTGATGAGACTGAAGTTTTTAAACAGTTAAAAAGAAATCATGACAAGTTGACTGTTAAGTTGACTGAAGACTTAGCTGTTCAAGTCAGTAAAGTCAGTTGTCATGTTGTAACAGAAGCCAATCTCAGAAACCAAATTGAAGAAGAAAAGAAGAAGTGTCTTGCTTATAAGAATTCCTCATATATTGTTAAGAACCTAGTTGACCAACAAGAAATAAATTGTAAAGTTGGAATAGGCTTCGAGTATAACAAATCTGTAGGAAAGCCAAGCAACATAACCCCTTTAGAAAAAGTGCTGTAGAAAGGGGTATCCCACATGTTGTTAAAGACACACCGAAACCTCTCTTCATAACACCGATAGCTGAACCCATCCTTGAGAGCTCTGTACTAATTGCATATGAAATGCAGTTGGAAGATCTTGAGGAAGAGAAGAAGAGAGGAGAACAGGTTAATGACATAAAAGGAGTTAATGTCCAGAAAGAAAAGCGTGCACCAGAGACCCAAGTGAAAGATGTGGGAACTTCTGATTCCCCCAGACCTGGTGTAGGTGCAAAAGACTTAAAGAATAAAATGAACAGACCCAACACATTTGTGAACAGTAGGAACAGTAACAATAAATTTCATTCTAGTGAAAACTTCAAAGATAATGAGAAAATTGAAGTAGAATCTGTTAAGCCTCCTACTGTATTGAATAACATGCCTACTATTGATGCTTTCCATAGACCATGTGGTATAATGAATTGCATGTTATGTGCTTTTAATGCTATGACTGCTTACTTTAAACGCATGATAGCTAAGAAAGATAACATGACACCTAGACAGCACATCAATAGTAAATTTGCTAAATCCAAGACTGCAACTCCTTCACCTGAGAAGAAGGAATCATATATTCCTAAGTCTAAATAGAAAGTTGTTAAGACTATTTATAGGAAGGTAGGAACAGTCAAGGAAGAAAATGATGTTATTCGAAAAGGATCTGTTGTCAAAGCAGACAAAGGTCAATTCTTTAAGTATGCCGGGCCCAATCAATTTTGGGCTCCGAAGATGAATTAATCCGTTTGATAATTGCAGGGAGTTAAACAGGTAAACCGAGTTATATGGATCCTGGACAGCGGATCGTCAAGGCATATGACCGGAGATAGAGCCCTGCTATCAGACGTGGTTGAGAGAGCTGGCCCAGTCGTCACCTTTGGAGATAACAGCAAAGGAATGACTACGGGATATGGCAAGTTAAATACAGGAAATGTTATCATTGAAAATGTCTCTTTGGTGGAAGGACTTAAGCACAATCTACTTAGCGTCAGTCAATTCTGTGATAGAGGTTACAAAGTAAACTTTATCAAGGAGAAATGCTTAATAGCTCATTCTAAAGAAGACAGACTAGCCTTGCGTGGAGTAAGGAAAGGAAACTTGTACGTAGCTGATTTCAACACGGGAACTGAAGATGAAGCAAACTGTTTCTACTCAAAGGCATCATCAGAAGAAAGCTGGCTATGGCACAAGAAGCTCTCACACCTGAATTTCAAAACAATGAACTCTCTAGTCAAAAGGGATTTAGTGAGAGGACTGCCTCCGATGGAATTTACACAAGAAGGATTGTGTGAGGCATGTCAGAAAGGGAAGTCAAAGAAAGCAACTCACAGAGGCACAGACACTACAAACATCACTGAACCACTTCAACTCCTTCATATGGATTTATTTGGTCCAGTAAATATTCTGTCTATGTCAAGGAAGAAATACGCCTTAGTGATTATGGATGACTTCACAAAATATACATGGGTTTTATTCTTGAACTCTAAGGATGAAACTCCACATTTGGTGATTGATCATATAAAGCTGATTGAGTTAGATTCAAAGTTACCTGTCCGGGCAATCAGATCAGATAATGGAACGGAATTCAAAAATGAAATTCTGAATAACTTCTGCTCAGACAAGGGAATAACAAGGCAATACTCAGCACCAAGAACTCCGCAACAAAATGGAGTTGTAGAAAGGAAAAATCGAACCCTGATTGAAGCTGCAAGGACTATGCTAAATGAATCAAGGTTACCTATCTACTTCTGGGCTGAAGCAGTTAATACAGCTTGTTATACTCAGAATCGAACTCTGATCAACAAAGATCATATGAAAACTCCCTATGAATTAATGGCTGGCAAGAAACCTACTCTCAAGTACTTTCATGTATTTGGAGCCAAATGCTTTGTGCTAAAGGATGGAGATGAACATCGTGGCAAATTTGAGGCCAAGGCACATGAAGTTATTTTTGTCGGTTACTCAAGAAGAACATATAGGGTATACATAATTGATCAGCATCAAGTGTAGGAAAGTGTCAATGTAACTTTTGATGACACTAAAATCCCAAGTATCCAAACTGAAAATTCTTCTGAGTCATTAAAATTTGATAATTATCTAGACTCACATTCTAATGACGAAGAAGAACCTGAGGTTGCAGCAGGAAATAATGACAACAATGATGATAATGATCCAGGTAATAGTGGTGGAAACAATGGCAACACTGGAGATACTGCTAATACCAGTGGTGGATCAACAAGTCAACCTGGCAGCAACTCAGGGGGAGATGAAGGATCAACTGGCACAACACAACATCACAATGAATTTCAAGGCGAATCATCAAGATCAAATCTTCCAAGGGAAAGGATATGGAGTAAAAATCATCCCTTTGAATTGATCATAGGTGATCCAGATGTTGGAGTAAGAACCAGAAGTGCAACTTCAAATGAATGTTTATTTTCAGTTTTTCTATCTCAAGAAGAACCAAAGAAGATTGAAGAGGCACTAATTGATCCAGATTGGGTTCTTGCCATGCAAGAAGAACTCAATCAGTTCGAAAGACAAGAAGTCTGGACATTGGTACCCAGGCCTAAAGATAGATCTGTTATTGGCACGAAATGGGTATACAGGAACAAGTTAGACAGTGATGGCATTGTTACAAGGAACAAAGCCAGACTGGTTGCAAAGGGTTACTCCCAGGAAGAGGGAATTGATTATGACGAGACCTACGCACCAGTTGCAAGACTTGAAGCCATCAGGATATTTCTGGCATTCGCAGCACATTCCAATTTTAAAGTCTATCAAATGGATGTGAAGAGTGCATTTCTGAACGGAAAGCTAGAAGAGGAAGTATATGTGGAACAGCCCCCTGGCTTTGAAAATCCAGAGTTTGCTGATTTTGTGTACTTTCTTTTCAAAGCTCTCTATGGACTCAAGCAAGCACCGAGGACATGGTATGACACTCTCTCTGAGTTTTTACTTGAAAATGGTTTCACTAGAGGTGTCATAGATAAAACTCTCTTTTACAAATTACATAATAAAGATATGATATTTGTCCAAATTTATGTTGACGATATTATATTTGGTTCTACTAACGAAAACTTGTGCAAGAGATTTGCTAAGTTAATGCAGAGTAGATATGAGATGAGCATGATGGGTGAGCTGTCATTCTTCCTTGGATTGCAAGTAAAGCAAAAGGAAGATGGGATTTTTATTTGCCAATCAAAGTACGTAAGAGATCTTCTCAGAAAATTCAGTCTAGAAGATTCTTCACCGGCAAAAACCTCAATGCCAACAGCCACGAAGCTTGACAAAGATAAAACTGGTAAGAAAGTTGACATCACAAGTTATAGAGGTATGATAGGTTCATTATTATATCTAACTGCTAGTAGACCCGATATAATATTTGCAACATGCTTATGTGCAAGGTTTCAATCTGACCCTAGGGAATCTCATCTTATAGCCGTTAAATGAATTTTTAGATATCTAAAGGGTACACCAGATCTTGGAATTTGGTACCCTAAGGATACAGGTATTGACCTAATTGGCTATACAGATTCAGACTATGCAGGGTGCAGGATGGACAGGAAAAGTACTTCTGGAAGCTGTCAGTTTCTAGGACGACGGTTGATCTCCTGGTACAGCAAGAAACAGCATTCAGTATCTACCTCGACAGCCGAAGCAGAATACATTGCGGCAGGTAGCTGTTGTTCACAGATCTTGTGGATCAGGAATCAGCTAAATGACTATGGACTTGCGTTGAATAAAATTCCAATTTTCTGCGACAACACAAGTGCTATAGCTATTTCCAACAATCCTGTACAACATTCACGAACCAAGCACATTGACATAAGGTATCACTTTATCAGAGAGCATGTCATGAACGGAACTGTGGTGCTACATTTTGTACCCACAGAAGATCAAATAGCCGACATCTTCACAAAACCATTTGATGAATCCACTTTCTCAAAGTTGGTTAGTGAATTAGGGATGTTAAACTATGGCTAAATTTTTGGTTGCTAGGAATTAACTTAAGCTCATAAATATTAAATGTTAATATTTAAAGAGTTTATGAGACTTGAATTAATAAAATCCTAGGACTTATGAATTTTTGGAAAATTATCTTAAGTTTAAATTAATATTCTTAAAAGATAATTATTTCAATTAAAGCATAAGTAATTTTGTTTAAATTAATTTACATACTAGTGATCCAAATCTGCAGCTTAATCAAGCAATGAATTGCAGAGCACAAGTACAGTTCTCGATTGATAAATATCAGTTGATGACTTCTCGATCAGGAAATATCCGTTGATGAGTATATATCAGTTGATGACTTGAGTTCTCGATTGATAAATATCAGTTGATGACTTGAGTTCTCGATTGATAAATATCAGTTGATGACTTGAGTTCTCGATTGATAAATATCAGTTGATGACTTGAGTTCTCGATTGATAAATATCAGTTGATGACTTCTCGATTGATGACTTCTCGATTGGCTTTATCAGTCGATGGCTTATTATCAGTTGATGACTTTTAATAAGTCATACGGAGATATTCAAATGCCCTGTCTTAAATTAAGTCATACCGAGCATAGTTTTATTTCCTTAATAATAAGTCATACTCAGCTTTATTTACACATACACACGCTGATACACACAAACTCACGAACAACCTTTTCATTCAAAAAATTCGATCGTTTTTAATCATTTTCAACTGAGTTCAGTTACTAATCCGTGTTTACAAGCATCTGTGCTTGCTAGTTTGTGAAAATCATATAAAACAAAGGAAACTCTGCCCGATTTTCCTCAAAAATCAAACTACTGTTCCTGTTCTTGTTTTTGGAATAATCGAAGCATTCAAGTGATTTTTGTGAACTAGAGGACTGTTGTGTAGTGTTTTACGAATTAAAGCTGATTTGTTTATTAGAAATTAGGTTTTCAATTTTCAAGTGTAATTTTCGGATTTTGAATTGTAATTGTTATTTTTAATTTGTAATCGCACATTGTAATCTTATTATTTGTAATAGCTTAAACAAAAAAAATGGCTGGTTTTTGCGAATTAGTAAAAACTAATTTTGTAGGATTTTTCAATCCGGTGAATTGTTCAGTCGAGAGGTTTCGACCGTGGATCGTATTTATGAATGAACATTCACTCGTAAGAACTGCAATTACTCTGGACGCCCCGTTGCAAGTGTTAGCACTTAGGGCTCTGTATTCCACTGCGAGGAATAGGAGTACTACAGGCAGAGTTCAATTCTCTTTCAGCATAGGAAATCATGAATATATGGTGACTGAAGAGGACGTGAACAGGATTTTAGGCTTTCCAACTGACAACTTCATAAATCCACCCTCTGTACCAGAAATTCTAGAGTTTTTCTATTTCATTAGATATCAGGGTGAGATCAATTTGGTAAGATTGACGAAGTCCAGATTGGTAAGTGAATGGGACTACTTCTTTGGGACGTTAGCCAAAGTTTTTGCACCCACTACAAAGAACAACTTCAACAATATATCTTCACTACTGCAAATAATAGGGTTTTCTGTGGCCCACAACAGGAGGATAAATTTTGGGAAGTTGATTCTAAAGGAAATAATCAGGAAAATGGGGAAACCAGAAAGCAGGGAACAGGACATTCAAGTCTACTATCCGAGGTTCCTGATGCTGTTCATGAATGATTTGTTGATGGATGAAGACAAAGCCTTATTTCAGAATAGTCCTGTAGAAGAATCTCCTACTTCTCAGAATAACTTATTTGCAAGGCTCCACAACAACCCCAAGTTCGAAGATGTGCCAGTGGTAAGGACAGATTACATGGCTGAGATATTAGATCACATTGCTAATCCTGTGCAGGAACAAGAGTCAGAGCAAGTGCCAATGCAAATGGATCATCCTGTGCACCTTCTACTTGAAGCTGCTCAGCATGTCGATCAAGTGGCACAAGATCAACAGGTAATATCTCACTCACAATCTTCTAGTTCAATACCTATAGATATATCCACTGCTCTGTTAGATTTATCTGTGGCGGACTATAATTATGGTCTTACACTTCAGGATATCAGCTACGAACCTGAAAACACACAGGTTCCGTCCCCAGCTGAATTAGAGCCTCAAACAGTTTCTCCTTCATCCTCCTCTTCATTAAAAGTCAGAAAAATGAAGAAACCTGTCAGAATAGTTAGAGGTCTTGGTGCTGATGTGAGTGAACCCGCAGCTCTGTCTCTTCCTTCAAAAATTTCTAGAGTTGACCCTGAGACAACTGCAGCCTCTACCTATTCCAGTCAATGGGATATGGATTTTAACATGGCCATCCAAGATTCTCTAGATACACTTGCTCAACCAGGTGATCTAATTCGCTGCTCGGCCACAGCATCAAATAGTGAGGAAAACACACTGCTAGCAATCACTCTAGCAGAACCTTCACTTGAAGAAATACCAACACATGAGGGCACATTTGTTGAAGAAAATGTTTTTAATGAAAACTCGTCGGATGCCACCTATGTTGTGGACCATGACATTTTCGATGCAGTGCAGCATCAGATACTCTCTGAGGTACTAAGGAGCACCACAGACTCTCAAGAGCCTGTCATTACATTGTCTAAGGTGGTGACTCCCCTGGATTTCTTTCATCCAGTTCTCTTTCGAGAAGGTCTCGAATCCACTGGTGGATTTGAGAGGCAACCACTCCATAGAGGGAGATGGGACTCCATTCACGGAGTAGCTACGTCAGTAGCGGAGCCACTTCAAGTTAATCTTGTTGAGGACGCGCCTTCACAGGCATCAGAAGAGCATTTTGACTCTTCAAAAGCTATTGTTATATATGCAGGTACAGCTTCAGGATCTGGAAAGGAGCTAAACACGAGTGATGTGAGGCAAACACAGAGTGAAACACATGCACAGAGTGATAGTGAGATAAACAGGAGTGTAAGTGAGCTGAGTGCACACACACACAGTGAACTATTATCTAAAATGGAAGCTCTCCAGAAAGAAATGCAAATTGTTCAGGCTCAGTTGGTAAAAGTAAAAGCACAAGCAGAAGAAAAATCTACATCTGCCTGTGTAACACAGCAGCTGACAATAGTACGAAAAGATGTTGATGATGTCAAAACCTCCATTCTTCTAAAAACTCAAGACATCCAGAGTGTACAGAATCTTATTGCTGAAGACATGAAAGAAGTCAGCAAATTACATGAAAAGATTGACGAGGTTGAGAAAAGCTTGACATTAACAATCATTGAAAATGAAAAGATCTCTACACAAAGATTCAGCAAACTGGATGATGGAATGACACATTTGAATGAAGGATTGAAGCAAGTCTATCTGACTATGCAGAAAATGTTGACATCTTTTGAAGCTTCTAAAATCCAAGAGGATCCCTCAACTAAGGGGGAGAAAGCAAAAGAGAAAGTAGCAGCTGAAAACGAAAGGGCTACTACTAAAGATAAAGGTAAAGCAAAGATGTTTTCTGAAGAAGAATTTCAATCGTTTGATCTACAACCAGAAGAACAGTATTACGCTAAAGAGCAATTCATCGATGACAGTGCTCATGATGAATCAAACTTTCCTGACTACTGCAGAGCTGAGGAAGAGATTGCATTTGATGAAGAGTTTTTGTTTCCAGAAGAAAAAGAAGTTGATCCAACCTATGAAGAGGCAATGAAGAAACTAAAAGAAGACATCAAGGCAAGTCATGCAAAAACTGAAAATCTGAAAGCTCTAGTCATGGAAAGAACAAATGCTGAAAAAGAAGAAAGCCAAGAAAAGCAAAATCTCTGGGCCATAGCAGTCAGAGAAAAGAAGAGAGATGTACAGCTCAAGATTGGAAAGAAATGGGATACTGCAAGAGAAATAATGGACAAACAACAGAAGGGTCCATTTGAAGACAAGCATCTGAAATCAATAATTGAGCGTCTAGAAAAGTCAAATGACAACATTGACAACTTCATGAAAGCTCTGAAAGAGGAAGTGGACTACATCACTATCCTAGTGGATCACATTCTTGAATACTGGCAGATACTAGTCTACACACACAGGAATGGAACATTCAAAATTTCCTTAGAGTTTTTCAGGCAAAGAAGTTTATCAGTAATATGGACGTTTTTGAACAGAATAAAGAGGAGCTCAGAAGAAAATGAACTTCTCAGGGATAGACTTAGAGTCTTTGCCACAGCTGTTAGTCCTCAGATCTTATTTGATCCTCACGAGGTAAGATTTTTCTCAAACAAGTTGTATCAAATCATGCAGTTAAATGAGGAATCTTTTAAGGGCTACACAGTTAAGTACATGATTCAAGTTGAAAAGATGCTAAGGTCAAAAGGTTTCAAATCCCAAGCTAAAATGGATGCTGCAGAGAAGATAAGAAACTACTGTCTGTCGAAAAGAATTCATTCATACATCAGGCAAATACCAAAGATAGATTCAACACAACCATCTGATGTAGAAAAAGAGATAGTAGATCCTGTTGAACAGGAAGTGATGTGGCAGTTAGCAAGAGCTGAACAAAGAAGGTTGTATGGGGAATCCACTACAACAGAACAATCAGTATCTGAAGAAGTACCGAGGACACCATTTCATAAAAGTTCAATCCTAGAAGAAGGTGAAGTTGATACAACAGAAAACTGAAGACTTAGATAGAACAAGATAGAAACTTTGTATTAATTGTTCAGTGCTAGAGGAACATCTATCTTGTATTTATCTTTTATGTATGAATCTGGAAAATTGTTAAATAAAACCAGAACTTTTGTTTATTATTTACAAGTCATTAAATGTCGTACTACTTTCTTAGTTGTTAGTTGAGTTATCCTCTAGGAATTTGTGTGTTAAAATGTTTAACAACAAATAGGGGGAGATTGAAAGGCATATGACTAGGCCTATTTGTAATAATTAGATGGCAACTCAACTCTAACTGATAAAGAGAAGTAAATACTAAACACTAAACAGGAATCAAGACAAAGACAGTCAACTAATCACAGAGGATCCAAGTATCAAAAGTATTTTGTGGGATTGCTACTCAACACTGGAAGAAGTTCATTTATATGTTCAAGCGTCAGTAAAAATATTGTGGTAGTACTTCTATAGAAGATAAAAGGTACAGAAGATTTCAAGTGATTACTACAGTAGATTCCAGAAGAAGATTGAAATCAGTGAAGCAGAAGAAATGACAGAAGGCCTCTATTTAAAAGTAATTAAATGGAGAATATTTATTAGTATGACACAAATGAACCAGACAGTACATTTGTGTGTCAACTAAAATAATATTTATTCTTCATTTAAATCAAGAGGTTTCAAGATCAGAAGACAAAGAGAAATCAAGAAATGAATTAATATGACTTATATATATATATATTTCGAATATGACTTAAATAAGTCATACCGAGTATGATTTAAATAAGTCATACCGAGTATGATTTAAATAAGTCATACTGAATATGACTTAAATAAGTCATACCGAGCTATATATATATATATGTTATATAAGTCATACCGAGTTTTCTTTTAGAAAAGGTCATGCTGAGTTGTTTTTGTTTAATTAAAATAAGTCATGCCGATTTATTTAATTAAATAAAATCCGGATATGACTTTCAAAAGGTCATACCGAGCTTTTGATAAGTCATACCGAGTTTTAATAAGTCATACCGAGCTCAGAAAGTCATGCCCAGTCTTTTATAAGTCATACAAGTGTTAAAATAAGTCATACAGACTTATTTTCTTGAAATTAAGTCATACTCATAAAGGTCATAGCAGCCATTTCAAATCTCTATAAATATGAGATGATCTCTTCACTTTTTTAGTTGTTCAATTGTTAAGAAGTTAGAAAATCAGATCAAATTCAGTAATTTATCTGCATTGTAATATTCACAGATTTCTGTGCTGAGTTTGGAATATAATTGTTAAACGCGAACAGTTCATGTCAAAATCGTTCTAAGCTTTTTAACAGTTATATAATCTTTCTACTTATTAATTGTGTAATACTAATCAAGTTAAAATTATATCTTTCACTTGAACAGTATTTCATTATAATTAATATTTCGCGAGTAATTAAAATAATATTTTTAATCCAATTATTCCGTGATTAATTTTCAGATATTGTATTCAACCCCCCCCCCTTCTACAATATCAGGGACCAACAAGAAGTGAACAAATGTCATACCGAGCTTTGATTTAAGAAAGTCATACCGAGCTGATTTTATTTAATTAAAATAAGTCATATCGATTTATTTAATTAAAATAAGTCATACCGAGCAGATTTTATTTAATTAAAATAAGTCATACCAATTTTTTTAATTAAAGAAAATCTGAATATGACTTTAGAAAAGTCATACCGAATTTCTGAAAGTCATACCGAGTGAAAAAAATCATGCCCAGCTTTTTTAAGAGTCATACAAGGCTTAATTCTTGTTAAATAAAGTCATAGTGAGAAAAGTCATACTAGCTTTTCAACCTTTATAAATATGAGGCTTGATCTTCATAATTCAGTAGTAGAAAAACAGTCAAATTCAGCAATTTGTCTGCAACGTCATATTCACAGACTTTATGTGCTGGTTTGAGTATAATTCCTTAAGTAGAACAATTCATGTCAAATTTGTTCTAGGAATTAAATGTTTATTCTTCTGAATATTGTAACACCCTTTCAAGTTTAATATACGTATTTAACTTGAATCTTGTTTACTTACTTGCTAATTTTCTATATCTTAAATGTTTAATCATAAAAATTGAAAGCTAGTAAATCACCCTCCCAAATACTACAAGGACTCTAACCCTCAGTTAAAGCAATAATTTAATTCCACAAATTCTGAAAAGAATTTTAAATTGTTGTCAGTATCGCATTCAACCCCCCCTTCTACGATACTTCCGGGACCCAACACTGATTAAATTAGTATTTATTTTTTAATTAAGATTTCAATTACTAATTACTTTCTATTTAGGAATTTAATTATTATTAAATATTAACATATTCTAATATTAAGCTTATAAAAATAAAATTTATTAAATATTAGTTGACATCTTCTCTAACAAAATTGATTTTATGGAAGATCTAAAAAACGATAGATCGACTTATTAGTGATAAATGTGTTTGACGAGAGGGCTGCTAAATAAGGAGAAGCGTGTTAATTTTTAGAATTTAATAATCATATTATCATTTTATTATTATTTTAAAATTTATGTATTAAAAAATTTATATAAATTTGTATTTGTCTTCTTACCTATAATTAGGTTTCTATAAAAAAATATTAACTTGTTTTAATTGAAAATCCAATCAAATTGGTATTTAACTTCTAATTATGATTTCAATTATTACTTAGCTTCTGATTAGGGGTCTAATTATTAAATATTAACATATTATAATTCTTATAAAAGTAAAAATTTATTAAATATAACTTTATTTATTTTCTAACAAAAATATTTTTATGAGAAATATAAAAAATAAATGATAGAGTGATTAATTAACAATAAATGTGTTTGACGAGAGAGTAGCTCACTACGGAGATTGAATAAATAATGATAAAATGACTCATTAACTAGAAAAATGTTCAAAAAGAGAGCGACTCAATGGCAAGAAGTGTTTTAAATGTTAGATTTTAATAATATGTGTTATGATTTTAAAAAATAAGATCACTTGATTTCTGAGAAAAATTAACAATGATTATATATGTAATAACATTTAAGTTAATTAAGTTCATTTTTATTTTTTATTTGTGTGGACAATCAAATAAAAAATGACAGGAAAGAATATATGAGAAATTTTTAAATTAAGCTGTAAATGATATTATTTATTTTTAATATAAGGTAATATTTAAATATTTCACATTTTTATATATAAAAAATGATTAATTATTTATTTAACAATCAATTTATAAAATATTATTGCGACTAATTTATATATTATTTTAACGGTTCATTTGATAATTTTATTTAAATTATATAATTCCTTATAATTTTTAACAAATTTATAAAAACATCACAAAACCACTGCGAGCGGCTTAATCCACTAGTATTTGAAGTAAAGTATCATAATTGTATACTAACGATGATTTCATGATTAGTAATGAATTAATTGATTTACCCAATAATTAAATAGGTAATATGTATAATTAATTATTATTTTTATATATACATTTATTTAATGTAATTTATATATGGTGAATATAATATATATTTTAATAATTAAATTAAGTGTATTTTATTTTTATTTTATTATATTATTATTTATAAAAACAAAAAAATATATAAATTAAAATTTACAAAAGCAATATGCATTTGAACCATAACACTGAGGGGTCGTTTGGTTCATAAAATTTAGGTATTAGGTATGAATTTTGCCCATTCCAAATTTGTGTTTGGTTGAAATTTTTTATTTTTAAAACTCATGTTTCAAACCCATAACGTGTGGGTATCTAATATCTTCGGGGATGGATATGAGGAATCAAATTAAAAAATTATTATTATTATCTTTGTTTATAAAATTATATGTTAATTTTTAAAATAAAAAATTTATAATGATGTTGTTTAATATTTAATAAATAATTTTTCATATTAACTGTATATAATTTTTTTTTATTAAAAAATATATTAAATTAACAAATTCATTTCATCATTCAACTAAACACGTGATATTAAGAATGATACTTCATCCCCGTACCACCTTAACCCGATACGTGATTACAACCCGATACCACTCCACGATCCGAACGACTCTGAATGACATAACACTGAAAGTCAAAAGCGTCATTGTCTCCTATGTTCGGAATCCTGAAAGTTTGGAGCAATTCTCGAAAACCCTTTAAATTGCACGTTGCAGTTCTAAATTAGCTGATACACCCCAGGAGAAAAAGATGATCGCTGAATCTTCAAATTACTACGGAAAAAACTCAATTTGTAAAAAAAATGAAGGGTGATAGTGATTTAGAAAATCTTAGAGAAATTGATTTAAAAAGTGATGATCGATGAAGTCATATGCATTTTGCTGGAATGCCTATATAGATTGGATTTGATTAATGATTGATAGTTTCTAATTTTTAGGACAATAAGGACTTTCACTAGAGCATGAAGCCTAGAGATATAATTCAGGAACCAGTATCAAGAAGGTGATCATATAATTCTCGAAATTTCCATTTTCAAGTATTTCATCACATCAATCCTTCTGCATACTCATTGGCACATTGACTTGCGTAGATTAAGCTACAAGGACAATATTTCATTATCAGCAATTAGTGCAATGCCAGAAAACTACAATTGGAAAAAGAAAATTAACGAAAACAGTGTGGCCGCAAGGAAAAAACTATAACTGAAGTTGGTTATGAGAATAACGCACATATATGAGAATAACGCATATAAGTATGTCACATGTTTTCAACATAAAATACAAGCACGGTGGTGCATTTGATAAGTATGACCCGGGGCTCCTGTATATTTATTCTAAATTGTGTCCAAACGTAAAAACGGCTTGAGTACATTGAATCCATTACAAGGTGAACATTTCTTTATTTTTCAATAGAGATTGGGGTGTATTGAGCTAGTTTTCAACTGAAGACCAAGCATTTGCTTCAATCCAATTAAATGCCAAAGGGCTTAAGAAAGCATCAGGTATGCCAAAGGAACTAACCAATGCAAGTGCATGGGGTCTTAGCTCACTGCATAGTTTGGCCACTTCCTTTCTCACTGCAGCAGCATTATCCGTTGACAAGTACCCATACCTGAGAAATGCAGCATCTTCTTCTAGGAGGATCACAGCATACAAGGATCTCATTAGACCCAAAATATTCTGCAAGAAAATGCAAACTACAGTTCAGAAACTGATCTCAGCTCGATGTTATCTTACTAAAACCTACGGTACAGAAGTCATGAACAGATTATACACTTTCCTCCTACAATCTCTTACCAAAGATTTGATACTCTCCACGGCTCTAATATTACAACAAATATCGTTGATTGAACTTTATTCTTTCATTCAAAAATCAAAATCAAAATACTTATAATTGTTACAGTTAAAGCCGTTGCAAAGTCTTCCTATAATTAGTCACACACATCACAAAGATTGGAAACAAATTACAGAACTCTCAATTCTACTTTCAAGAAATTCAAGCTCTACACAATTCAGAATTCTATATACAGTACAAACACTCTTACCTTTTAGCTTCATAGTCCATAAGATAATTACTTATCAAGTTGTACTTGATATATTGTTCAAATTATTCTATTTAAGCCAGGCTGTGGTTCAGAGATGGAGTACTAAGAGAGACAAGGGAACAAGTTTGATCAAGGTATTTCTTTGTAATCAGGTTCTAATGTAAGTGGGCATATTAAAGTGTGTCAATAAGATATTTCCTCTATCGTTTTGGTATAGGGACTTGGGGGAAGGCCATATACAATGTTTAGGGGAGAGATAAGTGAAAACTCCATGTATTCCTATTTCCCTCATTCACGATTATTATAGTTGAACATTTAACTTGTGCATTAAAATATTAAACTGGTATTATTTAGTTTTAATCATCTCCTATATATATACAATTATTCCTCTTGTAGTGAGACAATCTATGTTATTCCACAATTGTAATATATTACATTGTGCCTAGATTTTCATCCAATCAAACCTGAGTAATTTAACATGCTGCATCCAAAAAACTATTTTTGACACACTTGGTAGGTAAATGTCGCAGAATATATAAATGTGACGCGAATCTATCAGGAGCAACTGCAGTTACCTTCAGCTGGCCTGTGGGTACAGTTTCCTCGGCCTCTATAAAGATTTGCATAATTGATAGGTCTGCGAAGGCTTTTCCAAGGTCTTCAGCAAGCGAATAAGTCTGTAGGGAAAACACATAACAAATTTTGAAGGTGTGAAGGGAAATTTGTGAGCAAAACTACTAATGATGCATAAATAACGAATTCGGGAAAAGAAAAAACAAATCTAAAATTTCTGTGCATTCTTACCAAAGTGAAAGTTATTTCTCGGCTTACTCCTTGTGCTTGGTGTTGTGCAACTTCTGCAGCAAAACGATTCAGTAGATCTCTTTCTCTCAGGCAAAAGATATTCATCTGCAACAGAAAAGCTTTCCGATTAATCTTACTGTTGTGACATGAGTTGTACAAATGGGTAGTATCTAAAAAGCTATAACCTGAAACTGTATGCTCCTTAAAGTAGAACTTGTGAGCTGAGATGGAATAACAGGGCAAGGTTTGTTCATGTGTTCGAGTCCCAACCCGCTAAATGGTCGGTTTTTCTTCTTGGCAGCCATATATTCTCCAAGAAGTGCCTTACTAACCTAAAATAGAGATGGGTGAGTATAATATATAAACTTCTAACGATACATGTTCAATGAATTATACATGCATTGATAAAAAAATGAAATTTAAGGTATCAATTCAATTGTTATGGAAGCTAACAAATCATGGTTTCAAAAGGTTAACTCCAAAAACTCTCACATACCAAAACTTAAAATTTCACAAGTCCATCTAAACAAAATAGCGACTAGACTAAATAATTCTCTAAGGACATTCAAGGGATACACTTACAAGTTAGGTATAAACAATACCGCGAGTTCTAATCATCTGATTCAAAATTTCAAAGATTCTATGAACTCTTTTTGTGTCAATTGACAACATTACATTTGGACAATCATTACAATACCTGTTGCATAAGAACATTGTTGTCTCCCTCAAACGTGGATTGCACATCATACTCACTTTTGAGATGACCAACACGATTCTCCGTCTTTAAACCTTGTCCACCAACAGCTTCACGACATTCCTGATCCATACATTAGTAAAGCATTAGTGAGCAAGATTTGCGAACAAGTGGCCAGGTTAAATAGGTAATAGTTGTTACAACCTGAAGAGTCCGCATGTTGTGCCAGGTTAAAGTTGGCTTGAACGCACTTGAGACAACATGAATGGTTTTGATTGATTCAGGAGTCCTCTTCACGTATAACTTCTTCAAATAGTTAGCAGCAAAACTCATAGCATATCTGTATCACACACAAGACGCATTAACAGTCAGCATAACCATTAACACATTCAAGTAGACGGTCATTGAGATGTTCCCTAGCACTAAAATATCGAATTAGACTTGACATGTGTCTTTAAAGATATCAAGAAGTTCTATTACAAGTTGGGAAACAAACTCCACAGATGTTCTATTTTTAAGTTGGGCAAAAAATTCCACAAAGGAAAAAGTCAGAACACTAGACTATCTATTTCACAAGCACTTGATAGCAATCACAAATGCAACAGGCAGTGGAACTCGTATCCATCATAAATGGGGCATTAGTAAAGAAAGCTAGTTATATAGGGCTTTCTCGGTAAATATATGGAGCCAATAGACAATGTTTATCTAGATATTCTAGTAATTTCAGTACTTCTACAATTTAAAGTATTAGATTCTTGCTTCCCAAGATTATTAATGTTCTTCTGCCTAAATAGAGGACTTAAAAGGGAAGTACTCTAGGTCTTTGCTACATATATCTTAAATCTAGAAATTTCCTCTATTCTCTTTCTTTTTGACTGGTTGAAATGCTACTACAATGTCAGTTCCTCAGTTGAAGAACATTAACTTGTTCCCCTTCAATCTGTCATGTAGTATGTGGCCAATGTCCTAGTTTAAATACCAAAGTAAAATATAGAAAATCGTCCTTGGAAAATGATTCTTCCATAAATAGAATAGCAAGAAATTTAACCAAAAATGATAAATATATATAATAAGAAAATAACATAAGCGCCATAATTCACCTGACTTGGATGAACTCACTAGCTATATGTGCGGGACATAATATAAAATCATGTAAAACTGACAATTATATTTGCACAAATTATTATAATATGCATAACATATCCCTAGAACTGTACCATTCAAATTTAAATGTAAAAGTCAACCATGGAAGATAGAGTGCAATCGAGACTGGATGTGCATTCGAGCCTGTTTGTTGAACTAAATATGGATATGAAATGGAATTTCCACATCATGTTTTGTGGGCTTGTGGTAATGCTGAGCAAGGAAATAAATGGATTTACACAAAGCTTGTTAGACTTGTTACAATGTTATTGTCATTTTTTTAGTCTAGAACTGCAACAATCTAGTCTAAAACTCTTTCCTTGTTTAAAGAGTTTTTTTTGTAGAATCTGTATTTAAGAATTGCAACGAGTGAGGTGACCTTACGTGATCCTTTTTCTAAAACCCAAATTTTAGGCATTCTAAACGGTGAGTTAGTTGTCTTTGCATCATGAAGAAGAGAAAATACCTAAAAAACAATCTAAGATTCAAGACCGGCATTTCAAAGTAGTACAAATACTATAACAAGGGCTACAACGACTTTGAGATGATAGCGGGAAGTAATGGTCCAAGACTAGTCTCGTAAGTGTTGTACATTTATTTTGAGAAAGTGAATGTAAGTTGTGTTAGGAGATATTTATCTGTATGTAGCTTCTTTGCCTATGTTAAGAGGGTGGTATAGTTCAAAATCTTGAGACATGGGACGTGCTCGGGTACCAGACCAAGGGGTTGACTTATATCTAGTTAATGATATATACATGGTCTTAATATAGATAAATCTCGCGTGTCGGATCCTCCATTCCTTGACTCTTTATATCCTGCACTAAATAGGTAATGATTTTTAAAAGGTAAAGATAAAGTTTTATGAAAAAGCTACTATTTTGAAAACCTATTCAACCCCCCTTAGCTTAATTACCCAATATCAGGGAACTACGAGAATTTTTTTCCTTTATTAACTGGTTCCTTAGTATTAAAATTTTACCCGTTAGTTAACATTTAGGGTGTACTTCTATTTACGGATATATAATCCTTATTATTATTAGACTTTGACTATTGAAATTGAGAAGTATAGATACTTCTCTTCCGCGGTTGAGAAATCTTAGGAATAGTGGTTCTTCTACAGTTGAATCACCTCAGGACTAGTAATTTTCTGCAGTAATCGACCCTAACTTATCCTAATATCTCATATCAGTTCAATATCAGTTTATCACAAAAGACTGCACTGCAGTGGTCCAATAAACAAAGTACAAAGGGAAATTACAGAACATCACAGTACTGAATGAGCCTAAATTGTCAATGACTACCCAGTACTTACGTTTTAGCAAGAAGAGGCAGGAGCCGCCTTTGGTGAGTTGGATAATCAAGCAGAAGGACTTCAGGTCCATTTGATGTTAGAGAAAAGGCACGCCTTGTCAGCGAGTACCTTATGGCGATCGATAAACCAATCTGAGAGCAAAGAAGCTTGATCAAATAAGTTTCAAAGAACACTATCACCACAGACTATACAAATAAAAAGGTGATTTGACTGGAAATCAAGAAACATTATATGTAGAACTTATACCTTAGCTGAGTAAATTGCACTTGATGCAAGTATTACACGACCGGATGTCAAAGGGGCCATGAACGCAGCAAATCTCTGAAATATTGTAACATAAATAATTAAAAGCTTGTTTTGTTATTGTTAGGTCCAAAGTGTTGTAGAGGGGGGTGAATACAACTGTTTAAAATTTATGAGAGAATAAGCAATACGCAGGTAATAAATGATGACACAGAATTTCAAGAATATATCATTATATTCATTGATGGATTTGCTACAACATTCATAAAAGCATCATGATCAGTTGAACAATAAATACAGCAATTAAAGCTAGATTCAACTGATCCTCTCTCTCACTTTTTGTTTTACAGTAAATGCTCTCTCTTAAAAAAATCGTTTAAAATACAGAGATACTCGTTACTACTAAATAACAAAGTGCTGCTTTTATAATGTCATGTAGTCTTCATCTTGTCCTTTTTGTGTACGTGGCCCAATCAGGATTTCGACAACAAAAAGTACTTTAACAACAACTCTGGATCAACCGTTCACAATAAGCCACCTGTCACTTGAACATTAAATGTTACATTTCTACCCGCATCTCGATCTTCGCCTGGACCCATCTCGATCTCGATCTGGGAGAATCTCGATCTCGATCTATGAAGATCTCGATCTCGATCTGTGAAGATCTCGATCTCGATCTGTGAAGATCTCGATCTCGATCTCGATCTGGGAGAATCTCGATCTCGATCTGGGAGAATCTCGATCTCGATCTATCGCCCGGATCGAGATTTGCCTTTCCAGTGTTTTACTTCACTTGCAAATCTCGACCCGCATCTCGATCTGCTGTGGATCGACATTTGCCTTAGCAAATATGCACACATCCAATGTTGACCTTCTTTAGTGACTAATTGAGGATTAACCTTTATGAGCAAGTTTCCTTAGCTTCCTCAATTTCTTTTCCTCACTCAATTCAAATGAGATCTTCTATTACTGACATGAACTTGCCTCCAATGTCCTGACACTTGATGCAATGGCCTGGTTCATAAGTGACTAGTCTTGTAGGGGTTCTTGCTTCTGAATGTCAGTTCTCATTTGTTGATTAACCTTTACATTATCCAGATGTTGATATACATTACATGAAATCACTTTGGTCTTCTTGATACTTCCTTGTCATTAATTTGATTCTCCATTAGATAAGTTAGGGCATGAGCAATACTCAGATTGAACTTCTTCTCACTTATGCATCCTTGATTAACCAAATTAGTTACTTGTAGTTACCAAGTATCATTACCATTTCTTCAGTTGATTGATTCCATGTGCTTCTTCCGTTTCTCTTGTTTTGCTGTTGTTTTATCTTTTACTTAGTTGAGTTACATAATAATTAAGTGTTACAAGTTAGTACACCTATGCCTTTCAATCTCCCCCTATTTGATTGTCTAACAATGACAACCAAATTCACAATGAGGATAACTCAACTAAACAGGGACTGAAAAAAAAGATAAAATAACATTCATAAATGATCATGTTAACTTACATAATGCTTGGCTTGATTAATTAACTTCATGTCTATTACTGATACTTCAAGTGCCAAAATTGGACACCTGTTGGCTCGATTAAATGGCTTCATGCTCTTCTAGAGATTTTCTCTAAGTACTTTAAGAGCACGGTCCACTCAATCTTCAATTATCCTTCTGAAGTCCTTTTAGCAGTATTACCACCGCCGAACTTCGCGAAATAATTGACGCCTAATATAAACCAGTTTCAAGACACTTAGCTAACTAACTTCTACCTTACACTACACAAGAAAACAGATAATATATTTTTACAATGCAGGAAAACAAGAAAACAAATTACAACGCAAAGAAACATTACAAGCATGATACATTAAAACTTTTATTTCTTGCGCTCCTCTTCCTCACGAGCTTTCTTCTTGGCTGCTTTTTCTTTCTTCATGAACTCAGGGTTGCAGACTTCATCCATTCTTTTCTTGAGAAGATTAAGTCCTTCTGCTTCCACATGATTTCTGATCTTGTAATTTCGAAACAACCTCAACCACCTTTCAACCATGCTGCGAGTGGTAAGCTTCGTGGGAATGTCTTCAAACCTCAGCTTTGTGACTTTGTCAGGGTACCCCTTTTCCCCTTTCTTCCTTATAACCAGCTGCTTAGGGTATCCAATGACAATAGCGGTGGTGCATTGCTGTAGCCTCTGAATATCAAGCTGTTGTCTTCTCTTACAGAAGTTATCAAACGTGACCCTCAGATAATCCTGATCAAACTCGTCAATATCATCCATCTCCTCAATCAATTCTCTTATAATACACAGTGTTTCATGACTGTGTTCTGCAAAGATGTCGTACTTGATTTCAATGATGGTTTCCACCTTATGCTTGTCTGTATAGATCAGCAGATCATTCTCATTCTCAGCTTTGCTCTTGACAAACTTGACATTTGCACCAGCCACTGCACCAGCTTCCTTCCTTATTTCCCCTTCTTCTGGAATGTCTATCCTTGGATCTCCGTATCTTTGCACATGCTCTCTTATTGCCTCGTTTTGCAGCTCGAATGCATAGTCTTCAGGTTCCTTCTTAACCACTGGTAGTGTAGCTTCAGGCAACTTGTATCTAGCGTCTTGCCTTCTTATCAGCTTCTCCAAGTCCTTAGCCACCAGCTTCTTTTCCTTTGTTAGAAAACCCTTAGAGAGGACTAGCTTTGCAACTGCCTTCAGCACATTTCCGCTCGGAGTTAGTTTCGAGTCATGCAGATTTACGATCCTCAAGACCTTGTCATGGACATATCTGATCTGGTAGGGATTTAGAATAATGTCAACCCCTCTGTCTTCAGCCATCTTCAACAATTTCTCCTTAAACAGCACTCCAGTCTTGACAGAGGTGTCTACCTTGTGAGCGAATTCTACCAGTTCACTTGCACCCCTTTCATGGAAGAAAGCTTCATCGACCATACACGGCCCGATTTTTGTTATGGGTGTCCAAGTGATCATCAAATTCCATGCCTTCTCCTTGAATATGACTTGTACGGAGGTGCATCCCTGTCTTATGCAATTTAGATAATTCAGCAGCCCAGGGTTTAGATTTTCTAGCTTATGAAGAAGAAAGCTCAATCTTCCCGAGTCATGAGCATAGGCTCTTGGTCCAGCTAAGGCTTCTCTAGCCTTGTCCCACTCGGGACCTTCCCTCCTTATGTCAGCCTGGACCTTAGGATCATTGATCTTTTTCATTTCAAACTCATGCTGAGTTTTCTGAGCCGCTCTCTTCTCCTTTGCCATTAGTTCTTTTTCAACTATCCCTTGTAGAACTTCTTCATTTACTCTTTCTCTGGCTTCCCTGAAAATCTCTCCTTGCATCTCCGCTTCATCAACTTCTTCTTCTGGAACATGCTCGTCAGCAACCGAGTGGTCTCCTGCATCACCTGCAACTCCTGCGCCAGATCCGCCAGGATTTAGACCTCTTTCTTGTTCTCATTCTCTTGCGCGTTGCTCGAGTCTCGACCTCCTTGCCACTAAGGCTTCTACATCCATCTCGTCATCATCAGAATCTTCAATAAAGTCTCCCATAAATGCATCAACAAGAGGTGTTTCTTTCTCAGCTTCTTCTTCAACTACCATCTTCTGCTTGCCTTTGTCCTTAAGAGCCGGTTGAGCCTCCTCCACCTTTTCACCAGATTTGTTTGAGGACTCGATCACCGGACCCTTACTAGTCAGCTTTTTCAGACCCTGATCCTCCTTCTCCCCCTTAGGTGTGTTATCCTCATCAGGAGCATTATCATCATTATTATCGTCACCACCACCACCGGTTGAAGGACCAGGTCCAGCCCTGTTACGGCCAAAGACAGCATCAAGTAGTTCATTGAGCTTCGTCCAAACTTGAGACATGCCATAAGTGACATCATCTACTGATCTGCCAACCTCCACCTGTGCCATGCCGAGATTGTTTATCTTGTCAATCATTTGATTTTGGACGGCAATGAGGTTCTCCATGAACTGAGCTCCAACCTCCAATCTTCCAGAGTGAGAAGAGACAGCAGCAGTAACACCAGCAACTCCAGCCTCCAAAGCCTCCACTTTCTTCACTAAATCCTGCAATTTGGGGGACGGTGTTTGGCTTGGGTTAGACTGTTTACTCTCGCCGGGTTCTGTTTCACTCAAGATCCCTAAAAAGAAGGGATCTACTCTCCCTGTCTCTCCCTCGTGTTTAGAGCCTAACAGTACTAGAGCCTCATCCACTAATCGCTGGGGACTAGCGGTGAGTTGGTCGGCGATATCGGTCAGTGAGACTGAGCCTTTAAGCGCTGTGTCTACGACGGGAGATGACGTTATGACCATGTCATCCCCTTGTTCACTTAGAACCTTTTCTGGTTCGCTGGGCTGTTCTGGAGGCGTAGACCCACCAGTCACCAGATGTCGTTGCTCTGCAAGCAACTTGTTTTCTGATTTAGATGAGGAAGCGTCATCCGTACTGGATTCGACAGACTCTTCCTCATTAAAACTGCCTGAGATACTAGTATCAGAAGTGCTAGTCTCAGTTTGCCATTCCCCTTCCGAGAAATTGCTCAAAGAGCCCTAAGCGGACAACTCAGGGAAGGTAGGGCCAGCTCCTATTGGCTGTTGAGCTGGACCCCCTTCTTGACTCTCACCAACATGCTTAGGCGAGTGCGAATGTGTTGAAATGATTTGGAGAGGAGAGCCACCAGCGTGAGGTGTGGTGGCTGTGAGAGGTGAACTAGCCTTAACAGGTTGTGCAGTTGCCACTGGGTTTGAATCCACTTTTTGCTTCTTTGGAGGTGGCAGAGCTGCTGAAGTGACTACTCTCTCAACTCCTACACTCCCTCCACTCGATTCACTCGACTCAGATAAGCTTGCCTTCCTTTTATCACCAGTTTTAGGGCTGGCTGAACGTTTATGAACAGAAGGGCTTGCAGCCTGGGATAGAGCCTGGGGGTTTTCAGGCCCACGGCTGTAGAAAACAGGTTGAATTGATGATTGATCAAGATCAGCAAGAATAGGTACCTGACTCAGAAGATCGTCATCCTTGTCAGCTCCAGCTTCTGCAACATTTGCCTCAGCCATGTCAACATCCATACCTGCTTGTTCCAAATTTCTAGGCACTTGATCTCCACCTTCAGCTTCGTTACCGCTACTCTCAGCTTCTACTGCAGTAAACTGAGAAGCATGCCTCCTAGCATACTCATCTTGCAGATCCTGGAAGAATGGAGTCAGGCGCAACTCAAAAAGTCTTGACTTTTGCTGGGTTTCCATGGTGGAGATACTCTTTAGAGTCATATCAAAACATGCCATCCTTTCAGAGCCTTGAAATATTCTTCGGTGTTCCTCTGAAAGGACGTCATCCAGAACCATCTGAAGAAATCTTGGCATCCAGCATTTGACTGGACCATCTTCTGGATTCCTTGAGGCATTTTTCTCCAATGCCCACCTCTCATGCAACTGAATCAACAGATGTTTGCCCACATTCACTCTCCTGTTGTTTGCCACTCCATATAGTATTACCCGGCAGCTGTTGTTCATTGGCCTGTAGTCTTTGTCCTTTGGGAACATGCAGCGCTGAATGGCCTGAACTACATAATCCCACTCAGCTGGTAGCATACCGGTGTTAACCTTTGTTACCTTGATAGGACCCGTGGGAGGGCGACAACCTATCTCCGTGAATAATTGCAACATATCCTCCATAGTGGGTTCCGGAGCATAATCTTCTGTAGGAAGCCCGAGTAACTCATTGAACTTCCGCAGACTGACTTCATATTTGACACCACCAATAGTAAAGGATAGGCCTGTTGGATTGACTTTTCCACCCTGAATCTCTAGTGTAGAGTAAGCAGCTTGAAGGGCTTCGACATTCAGGATGGGAGAGGCAGTTAAGGCATGACTTATGATTGATGTGTTGTTGAGGGATTCAATCCAGAACTGATAGTGAATAAATCTACCAGTTGCTCGATCAGCAGAGAGATTAACAAAGTTGGTCTTGGGAATGGTGAAATTTGGGTTTGCCATTTTAATTTTGTGTTTGAGAAAAGAAATGTTCTGAAATGGTTTTGCAATGGAATTTTTAGAGAACAAGTTCTAAATTTAAACAAAATAAAACGTACACGAACCCCACTAATTACCCCACGTAATTAGTGACACACATTAAAACAAATTAACTTCCCCACTAATGACCACTTAACTCCCCACTAATGATTGACAGTTGAGTTTTCGAAAATTAAAGTGAACAGCCGTTACAAAATAAATTATTTTTCCAGAAAACCACAAACACTGCGGTAAAGTTGCACTTTAAGGATTAACCAGTAGTACTCACAACTAATTTTGCTCAAGAACACAAAAGAACTTAAGAATAAGAAAGCACGAAACAAAAACAAACTCACTCGAATGAAGAAGAAAACTAAAGAACTATTTGCAAGAACAGTAATGACGTGAAAACAACACAAGAAGTTCAACAGTTTTAAACAAAATTTTAGCAGAGTTTCGTTTTAGTTATTGATGCTTTTAAGTAATAGTTAGTGATTTTTGTTTAAGAAAATCACAAGAAAACTTGATGTAATGTATGTATACGCGTGTGTATATGAAGAGCTTAAGCTTTTGGAGAGAAAGAAAGTTAATGTAAATAATGAACAGCCTTTTTAATGCTATAATATATACTTGCACGCCTAAAAAGAAGTGACTGAAAAGACAAGTCACATCTCGATCTCGAGATCCGCATCTCGATCCTCATCTAGATGTCGATCTGGATGTCGATCTCGATCCGCATCTCGATCTACATCTCGATGTCGATCTCGATCCGCATCTCGATCTACATCTCGATGTCGATCTTGATGTCGATCTCGATATGGATAGATCGAGATTTGCCATAGAAAATTTCTCATTACTTCATTTAGACACTAACCATAACGATATACAGATCAGCATAAGATTAATGTCATGAAACTTTCTAACCCCTTATGATATGCAACACATACATTTATGAAGTTAAGTACACATTATTAATTATGAATATTCATGAATAACAATAATATGTACACAAACTGAATTATAACAGATAGGTAGCAAAACTAACAGGTGTTAAGCATCCCCAATTCACCAACCAATCTAGAAAATGTTGATTCGTCTAGAGGTTTAGTGAATATATCTGCTATTTGACGTTCAGTAGACACAAAATGCAACTCTACAGTTCCATTTTCTACATGCTCTCTAATAAAATCATACCTGATGTCAATGTGCTTGGTCCTTGAGTGATCCACAGGATTGTTGGTCATTGCAATAGCACTTGTGTTGTCACACATGATAGGAATCTTAGATACTTCCACACCGTAGTCCTTGAGTTGGTTCTTCATCCACAGTATCTGGGCCACACAGCTTCCAGCAGCAATATATTCTGCTTCAGCTGTCGAGGTAGATACTGTGTGTTGTTTCTTGCTTTGCCAAGACATCAACCTTCTTCCAAGGAACTGACAGCTTCCTGAAGTACTCTTCCTATCTATTCTACAACCTGCGTAATCTGAATCCGAATAGCCAACAAGATTAAACCCTGTATCTCTTGGGTACCAAATCCCGAGATTTGATGTTCCCTTGAGATACCTAAAAATACGCTTTACGGCTATGAGATGTGACTCTCTAGGATCCGCTTGGAACCTTGCACATAAGCATGTAGAGAACATAATATCAGGTCTGCTAGCAGTTAAATACAAAAGTGAGCCGATCATACCTCGATAGCTTGAGATGTCTATAGGTTTACCCGCTTTGTCCTCGTCAAGCTTCGTGGCTGTTGCCATAGGAGTCTTTGCTTGTGATACATCTTGGAGACCATACTTCTTCAATAGATCATGAATGTACTTGGTCTGGCAGATAAATATCCCGTCCTTCTTCTGACTAACTTGAATGCCCAGAAAGAATGTCAGCTCTCCCATCATGCTCATCTCATACCTTGACTGCATTAACTTTGCGAATTTAGCACACAGCTTCTCATTTGCAGACCCAAAGATAATGTCATCCACATATACTTGCACTATTATTAGATCATCTTTGCATTTCTTGTAGAAAAGCGTCTTGTCGATTACTCCTCTTGTAAAACCACTTTCTAGTAAGAAGTCTGACAGAGTTTCATACCACTTCCGCGGAGACTGCTTAAGGCCATATACTGATTTGAAGAGTCGATAAACATAATCACAATATTTGATATCGATAAACCCGGGAGGTTGCTCGACATACACCTCTTCATCCAGTTCACCGTTTAAGAATGCACTCTTGACATCCATTTGATAGACTTTAAAACCAAGATGTGTTGCGAATGCCAAGAACATCCTCACTGCCTCTAGCCTTGCTACTGGTGCATAGGTTTCTTCATAATCAATTCCTTCTCTTTGGGTGTAACCCTTAGCAACCAGGCGAGCTTTATTTCGTGTTACACGTCCGTCTTCATCCAGCTTGTTCCTGAATACCCATTTTGTCCCAACAACAGATCTATTCTTTGGTCTGGGTACCAGCTTCCACACCTTCTGCCTTTCAAACTGATTGAGTTCCTCTTGCATAGCAATCACCCAATCAGCGTCATCTAGAGCTTCTTCCACCACTTTAGGTTCCATCTGGGAAAGGAACACTGAATATAGACATTCATTCTCACTGGCAATTTCAGCTCTAGCTTTTCCTCTAGTAGTCACTTCGGCTTCTGGATCACCAATAATTAGCTCGAACGGATGGTCCTTGTTCCAAGTGCGATCCCTAGCAAATGTTCTTGATGATTCAGCTTGTTCTTGTAAGTGAAGGTGACTTAGTCTAGAAGCACTTTCACTAGCTTCCCTTGAGCTAGTACTGGCTCCCCCTGAGTGAGCTGCTCCCCCTGAGTGCATACTGACTCCCCCTGAGTTAGTACCAGGTCTGACGGACGGTGATCCCTCAGTCCTAGTGTTTTGAATTTGCGAAACACTAGACTCTTGATTAATTTCATTATTTATAGTTGGATCACTACCCTGCACTACTGACTCAGGAACTGTATCCACTTCATCAACATCCATATTTTCAAATCTTAGGGAAGTGGGCTCACTATCTTCTTTTTGTATAGAAGGGAGCTTTGAGTCGTCGAATGTGACATTAAGGCTTTCAACCACCTTGCGATCATTAAGCACAAACACCCTGTACGCTGCTACTACTTCAAGAGAATATCCAATGAAAAACCCTTCATCTGCTTTGGCATCAAACTTTCCAAGTTGTGCATTGTCTCTTAACACAAAGCATTTGGCACCAAATACGTGAAAGTACTTGATAGATGGTTTTCGTTTATTCATCATGTAATACGGCGTCTCATTATGGTCCTTTATAATCAGGGTTCTGTTCTGTGTATAACAAGCCGTGCTAACTGCTTCAGCCCAAAAATATAAAGGAAGTTTTGACTCATACAGCATTGTCCTAGCTGCTTCAACCAGTGTCCTGTTCTTCCTTTCTACCACCCCGTTCTGCTGCGGTGTTCTCGGTGCTGAATACTGTCGTCTGATCCCTTTAGATATGCAGAAATCCATTAACACTGAGTTCTTGAATTCTGTCCCATTGTCGGATCGGATAGTCTTCACAGTCAGACTTGCTACATTTTCAATTTCCAGTACATGTCTAATGATCTCATGTGGCACTTCATCTTTCGATGTCACAAACTTCACCCATGTGTATTTGGAAAAGTCATCGACAATTACCAGCGCATATCTTTTCCTTGACATTGACATAACATTAACAGGTCCAAACAAATCCATGTGAAGGAGTTGTAGGGGCTCGGTAATGCTATTCACTTGTTTATCCTTATGCGAGGCTCTTTTTTATTTTCCCATCTCACATGCTTCGCAGAGTCCATCTGGAGTAAACTCCATCTGCGGCAGCCCTCTCACCAATTCTCTCCTTACGAGATTATTCATTGCTTTAAAGTTCAGGTGAGATAATCTTTTATGCCATAGCCAACTTTCATCAGCAGAAGCCTTGCTGTAGAAACACGTGACTTCAGACTGATCAGCAGAATTCATGTCAGCTATGAACAAATTTGACTTCCTTACTCCTTTGAGAGCAAGGCTTCCATCCTTTTTGCTTCGAATCGAACAATCATGCTTCCCAAAGTTGACGTCAAAACCCCTGTCGGTGAACTGACTAACGCTGAGAAGATTATGTCGCAATCCTTCCACAAAAGATACATCCTCAATGATAACATTTCCACAAACGATCTTGCCATATCCCCTGGTGTAACCTTTGTTGTTATCTCCAAAAGTAACCACGGAGCCGGCTCTCAACACCAAATCTGTTAGCAGGGACTTATTGCCGGTCATATGCCTCGATGCTCCACTGTCCAGCACCCATATGACTTTACTCTTTTCCTGTACACTGCCCTGCAAATCCAGAAAGGTTAGGTGCTCTTCGGAACCCAATGATGTTTGGGCCCGGCATCAATAATTTCCTTTTTCTTTTCAGATACAGAAGGCTTTGCCTTGTTGCCATCAGGGACATTCATCTTGACTTTGTCTTTTCCATTGTCAACCTTGACTGGTTTGTCAGGTTTGGGAGTAGACTGGTCACTCCTAACTTTAGGAGGACTTGAAGTCTTAGTCTTTGACCCCACATGCTTTTTCTTACCACTACTAGATGTATGTTCAACAGATGCACTAGCAGTATTCATTAAATTAAAATAAGCATGCATGATGTTTACAGCACATGGCATACAATTAGGATTATTGCATTTAGCATGATTTGCATGCATGTTAGGCAAAGCAGTAGTTGCAGGCATGGTATTACAACCAACAGATTTTTCTTCCTCTACATAGAACGAGCAATAGTAAGACAAATGATCAGTTTGATTACAGATATAGCATGCCTTTCTAGCTCGTGTAGATGTAGATACAGATGCAGGTTCAGTTTTAACTGCCTTTACAGGTGCTTTCATTTGGTCTGATCCTGCTACCCATTGTTTATATGACACCGTCTTAGCCTCCTTGGTTCCTACACCTCTCTTAGCATAAGCAATCTTACTCGCTCTTTTAGAAGTTGTAGGTTCTACTACTTTTTCTTCTGAATCTCTTTCAATTTTAATTTCTTGTTCAATTTTAGTAGCAACAGGATCTATGGTCCTGGGCTCAAACTGCTTAAAGATAGGTTTTCTAACATCCATTAAAACTTCAGGCACATTTTCTTTGACTAACACTGGCTCTAACAACTCAGCAGCCCTATTTTTCTTTTTCTGTGTGTAGTCAAGTCCTATGTTTACTTTTTCATTTTTACTCTTGCCTGCCAGTTTCATGTACATGTCCCTTTCTACGAAAACTTTATTAGCAGCTTCTTCAAAAGATTTACATGTTATTTTAAGCTCAGCTAATTCATTTTTAAGTTCTTCGTTAAGGTCTTCCCTAATCTTAAGCTTGTGTTCTAAAACGTCTACCTGATTCATTAATTGCCTTTCTTTACTTTCTCCTGATTCTAATTCCTCTACCCTGGCCTCGAGAAGTCTATTCTTAAGGGAGAGTTTAGCATTTTCCTCATTAACAGCAATTAGATTTAGTTGGAGATTGTACATATCTTTAGTCATGGCAGCTAATTCATGTTGGTACTCAGGAATAGACATTTCATTTACGGTTAGAATCGGTACCTCTGATTGTTCTGAAGATTTTGCCATTAAAGCGAAATTGCATAGCTCCTGATCTTCATCTTCATCAGACTCGTCCCAACCCTTCCCTTCAGTCACAACATACGCCCGGCTTCCCTTCTGTTGCTTGCTAACCAAGGCATCATATTTCTTTTTCAGATCAGCATAGGATTCCTTGGGATGAACGTACTTGGGCTTCTTGCACTCTGTTGCAAAGTGCCCCAATTCATTGCAGTTGTAGCATCTGAACTTGTTCTTGTCTACCAGGTTAGGTCTGTAGCCACTACCGGATGTGCTACCTCGGCCACTGTAACTTCCCCGACCACTTACACTACTGCCTCTGCCGCTACTGCTGCCTCTTCGGCTGAAAGAACTACCAAATCGTCCTTTCCCACTTCTTTGCTTTCTGAAGCTGATATGAGCAAATTCTCGAGCAATACAAGCATATGACTTGTCTTCTAATTTGTCCAGCTCTTCAAGGGTATAGTATTCATCCTCACTTTCTTCGGATGGATCTTCAATGTCTAATACCACCCTTTCAGGATTAGCAGTTTTCAATGAGACAGCTGCAAGTGCCTTTACAGCAGACTCTTCAGCTACAAGTCCAGACTCACTTACCGCTTTGTTTTCTCCACTATTGTAGGATCTTCTTCTGTCATTTTGTTCCTGCTCCAGCTCGTAGGTCTTCAAAACACCATACAGTTTTTCCAGAGAAGTATTTTTCAAGTCTCTTGACTCTCGAATGGCAGTGATCCTGTGTTCCAGATGTTTAGGCAAATTCAATAGAAACTTTATATTTGAATCTGCTAGTGGATAGACTTTATCTCTTATACTCAGCTCGATAAGCAATTTACTGTAACGTTTGTAAACATCCGCTACGCTTTCTCCTCGTTCGCATCTGAACGATTCATATTCAGATATCAGAATGCGTTTGTGATTATCTCTAACTTCCTCGGTCCCCTCCATCACCACAGCCAGTTTATCCCACATGGCTTTAGCTGTTTTTAATCCCTTTATTTGAACATAGTACTCTGAGTTTAGGGATTCAATTATGACGTTGCGTAACGACGCATCCATACCGACCAATTCTTTATCTGCGTCTGAAAACTCCATTTCCTCTTTAGGAACAGACCGGGATGGAATTAGTATCCCTCCTTCCATTCGCTCTGGCTCAATTCTCATGGGTATGTATGGACCGTTTTCCAATATTCTCAAGTATACCTTGTTTATTGATTCAAGGTAAGCTCTCATCCTTCCGGTCCATTCGTCATAATGTTGTGCATCAAACGGAGGTATCTTAAATCTGTGTGCGGCGGCCATTTTAATAAAATTTAAAATTAAGATAATACACTTTTCAAATTACAATAAATTGTATTTACTTGAAAAATTAATTATCTCACTTTAAATATCCAACACTTAATATCCAACGGATTTTGCACTTAAGATTCAAGCAAGTTAGTTTTAATCACAGGAACAGTAGCAGGGTCCACAATTTTTCAAGTCCAAACAAAAAGGTGTCCACTTTCTAGTTGACAGAAGTTCGAAATTGTCCTTTTTGTTTAGTCAATCAGTTGATTCCAGTTTTGACCACAAGAAAATCCACAAAGCTCTAAAGTACAGTATTTTGGAATTTTGTACAAGTATTCCTTACACCATGACTCAGAACTTTTTAGATCTACGACTTTTTCAAGAAGAAACAAATAAAAACTTTCGGCAAAAACTTCAAGAAAAAATTAGATCTGGGATTTTCAAGAACCAACTCAAACAACATAGTAGGATCTCTGTTAGATGTGTTTAACAGGAGCTCTGATACCAATTGTTATGTCCAAAGTGTTGTAGAGGGGGGGGGTGAATACAACTGTTTAAAATTTATGAGAGAATAAGCAATACGCAGGTAATAAATGATGACACAGAATTTCAAGAATATATCATTATATTCATTGATGGATTTGCTACAACATTCATAAAAGCATCATGATCAGTTGAACAATAAATACAGCAATTAAAGCTAGATTCAACTGATCCTCTCTCTCACTTTTTGTTTTACAGTAAATGCTCTCTCTTAAAAAAATCGTTTAAAATACAGAGATACTCGTTACTACTAAATAACAAAGTGCTGCTTTTATAATGTCATGTAGTCTTCATCTTGTCCTTTTTGTGTACGTGGCCCAATCAGGATTTCGACAACAAAAAGTACTTTAACAACAACTCTGGATCAACCGTTCACAATAAGCCACCTGTCCCTTGAACATTAAATGTTACATTTCTACCCGCATCTCGATCTTCGCCTGGACCCATCTCGATCTCGATCTGTGAAAATCTCGATCTCGATCTGGGAGAATCTCGATCTCGATCTATGAAGATCTCGATCTCGATCTGTGAAGATCTCGATCTCGATCTGTGAAGATCTCGATCTCGATCTCGATCTGGGAGAATCTCGATCTCGATCTGGGAGAATCTCGATCTCGATCTGGGAGAATCTCGATCTCGATCTGGGAGAATCTCGATCTCGATCTATCGCCCGGATCGAGATTTGCCTTTGCAGTGTTTTACTTCACTTGCAAATCTCGACCCGCATCTCGATCTGCTGTGGATCGACATTTGCCTTAGCAAATATGCACACATCCAATGTTGACCTTCTTTAGTGACTAATTGAGGATTAACCTTTATGAGCAAGTTTCCTTAGCTTCCTCAATTTCTTTTCCTCACTCAATTCAAATGAGATCTTCTATTACTGACATGAACTTGCCTCCAATGTCCTGACACTTGATGCAATGGTCTGGTTCATAAGTGACTAGTCTTGTAGGGGTTCTTGCTTCTGAATGTCAGTTCTCATTTGTTGATTAACCTTTACATTATCCAGATGTTGATATACATTACATGAAATCACTTTGGTCTTCTTGATACTTCCTTGACATTAATTTGATTCTCCATTAGATAAGTTAGGGCATGAGCAATACTCAGATTGAACTTCTTCTCACTTATGCATCCTTGATTAACCAAATTAGTTACTTGTAGTTACCAAGTATCATTACCATTTCTTCAGTTGATTGATTCCATGTGCTTCTTCCGTTTCTCTTGTTTTGCTGTTGTTTTATCTTTTACTTAGTTGAGTTACATAATAATTAAGTGTTACAAGTTAGTACACCTATGCCTTTCAGTTATAGATAATTAACTGAAACCAAGGGCTAATAATTTCTTCTTGCCAGTAACGCTGATAAAAGTCATTATCTGTATCACCAAGGCTTAAGAGGTTTATATCTACACAGAGGGAACCGCTTTGTTTTAGAGTAACCACTTTCTGGTTTTTATGGTCAAGAAATAAAGTATGCATGGGGAAGGCTACTTCATTTTAGACAATCACAAATATCCCAGCCTTCTCTTAACCCTTAGGAGATGGATGTTTCATCATGGTTAAAGAAAATATAAATAAGATAAAACAATAATCACCAAAAGATAATCACCTGATCTGGGTCTTTAATCGCACTTAAATATTGCCCATCTGCAGAAACATCAGCAACAGAGTTCAACAAATTCTCTCTTGGTATTCTGACATTGTCAAACCTGGGCACATGTAGAAAGAGAAATGGTTTTGACCTATTAATTCCTGCTATATAGAATAAATTAGGATAAGTGAGTTTATTTTACCAGATTCGTCCATTGTCAACGCCATTTAGACCAATCTTATGACCGCAATCAGCTATACGGATGTTTGGACAAATGTTGCCATCGGCATCTCTGATTTGAACTATAAAAGCATGGACCCCTTGATTTGTTCCATTAATATGAAGCTGTGAGAATACTACCGTGTGTGTTGCATGCTAGAGAAAAAGTTAATCAATTAGAATTCAAGTTCGCTGCTCGAACTGGTAAAACAGAAAATAAACTAGGCACCAGACACATCTGCTATCAGAAAGATAATTTCTTACATTAGCAGCACCTCCAATCCAGTACTTTTGAGCTGATTCACATGGTGTGTTAACGATAAACTCTCCTGTGTTTGCATCATATGTGGTTACTGTCTCAATGCCCCGTACCTGTAGATGAAAACCCAGGAAATCAAGTAAAGTGTTATACTAGAAAAAGGGTAGAACATGCCTCAGCACAAAGACTATACGACTAAACAACCTCCACATACATTACTTCCATGGCCCAACTCAGTCATTGCAAAGCAACCCTTAACTCTGTAATTTTCAGTGTCACTTAACCACTTGTCATGATGTCGCTTTGTGCCAAAAAATTGGAGTGCACCACCCCTGAAATAAATTAAGTGGATATAAACATAGTGGAAGTGGATAAAGCACAAAGTACTACAAATGAGTCTGAATAAGTGCCTCAGTTTATGAAGTCTCTTGCATTCCACTTCCTGGTTTTAAAATTCTGAAATAATTACCCGGTTGGGTTTCTTTTCCAAATCAAACTTATAATTCAACCCATGAGACAATTTTAAATACGTAAGACTGTGCCATATACAAATGTCAATATGTATTAAATTACTACAAATAGTCAAGTAAGATTTTAATCGGAGGCACGTGAAGCAGGTAAACAAAAATACAATTATATGAGATAATGAAAAAAGTGATTTGAACTTAGTTTTATTTTTAAACAACGTACATATATATTTCACTAATATTTTCTCTTGTAAGAGTTGATATAGTTTATCTTTATATTTTAAATATTAATTTGATTTTTTTTTATAAAAAAGATGTACAATGCACAAATTATCATCAAAACATGAATTCAGAAAAGATAAATAAGCACAAAGAAAGAGAGAAAATTAGTGGATTACTATAATCATTTGAGAAAGGACTGAAAAAAGATTTTTAGAGGGAAATGTTATCTCGGGTTTAATGATATATATAGAATATTACAAGAACTCAAATCAGTCTTCAAACTTCTAAAGTACTGGAAATAATATACTTTAAATTGATACTTATCTCAAGTCTTCCATGTACAGTATCTGTCTCTGTCTGATCCTTTGTGTTAATAGATGTTGTTAATTGTGGTACAGGGAACGAATTATATTGCAAATCGATATGTGCTCGCCATGACTGTCGTTAGTAAATAGACTAAGACGGTGTGAATGACAAGCAAGTAATAAAAGTTCAAAAATGTTGATCTAATTAGGACTACGCTTTTTAAGAAAACATGTTAGCCTTACATCATTTGGTTATGAGAATAGATATTCTTTATAATTCACTTTACATTTATATACATGGGGTCTCGCTTCAATAAGAACTGGTGATTTGTCTAGTTGAAACTGGTGATTTGATGCAAATTAAAAATTATTAGTATAAATTATGCTCATAACATATAGGCACACACATACACAAAACAATTACTTACAAATATCATCACAAATCATAGGATTCACATAAACAAAATAAGCTCACAACATTAACACACAATCACACACATAAAACAACAACAAGAAGGCCGGGAAACAAAAATCGACATACCAAAGAAAGAAATGAACTCCAATTTTAATCGAAAGCGAATGATCAAACGAATCACCAACTTCCTGAAGAGCAAACCGTCTAAGTTGAGACTCGGGACTCGAATCGGTCAACCAACCCTTAAACACACCTCGATCAGCCATAAACTCAATTCTCTTCATAGTCATACCTCTCTGTTGCTCCTTCGATTGATTATAATCCGGGCCCACAAACACCTTCCCCCCTCTCTCTCTACGATTAAACAAACTGCTTTGAATAATCAACCCCATCAGCCAGTCTCTGTCCTCTAAGTTATGTGCGTCCATGAGCTTTCGCATCGCTTTGGTGTCGAAATCGATGGTCTCGGAGAGCTCAGGGGGAGAGTAGTGGAGACACACACGTGTGTCTAGACATGATGATGGAGATGAAGATGATGAACGTAGGAGGTGTCGGGTCAGTACTTGGGTCCGAAAGGCCGCCCGGTCCGGTTCATGAGAAGGCCACGACATTGTTTGAATTATTAGCAGAGTTTAGAGATTTTTGAAGCAGAAGAAACAATGGAGTACACGGAACGGGAATATATGTTAGATGTTTATATTTATACACGCTTGACTCTACTTTTGTAATGAATATAAAATACTTACAACTATCTCTTGAAAACCGTGCCATTGACCCATTGTATTTATCTGTATATTCCAATTTTAGTTCTGGATCTCGGATAAGAAAAACAAGTCAGATTTTTCTTAGTCATGCCGAGAAGTTATCCAATTTTTTTTAAAAAATAACGTAATATATATAATTTATTTTAATTTATAAATACATATGTCTTGTATTATTATACAAAAATTATCAATTAAACACAATTTTTAGGATAACTATCATTTTTCTTTTATATTTAGAACAATTTTTAGGATAGTTATCATTTTATTTTATAAATATATGTAATTTTGACATGTACACCCTAAATAGGTGTACGTTTCTAAAATTTTGTGATTAATTTAATCTTATAATTTTACCCCGTTCATTCTAAATTAGGTGTTCATTTTAACTTTTATATAATTATTTAAAAATACTTTATATAATTATATTATCAATTTATTTTAAACATTTTTTTATCTTCTTCAAGGTTAAATTATTCCAATTGATTAAAATGTGATTTCCATTCTTTATTTTATTTTGGAATATTCTCACTACTATTCTTTTAGTCTTAGTTTTGATTTTTTTTAATATTGTATCATTTTTAAAAAATTAAAATATACCATATTATTCCAGTTAAACATTAAAATATGAGAGTATCATATACAGAATTTTAAAAAGTAGTAAAATTAATTATAAAAGACAATAAAACAAAAATATTATAAAGAATATATTTAAATATATTATCAAATTATTTAAAAATTAAAATATATGAATGAAATCCATATTTAAAATCATTTTATTTGTCGGGTAAAATAAAATATAAATATTAGAGCTAAAGACAAATGAAGGAGGACAAATATTTTAGTTATGAGTATTTGTGTGTAAATCTATATATGTGTATATATCATGTATCTTATGTTTTAAATTATTTTATTAAGTAATAGATTATGTTTTATTCAAATATTTTAATAGTAATTTTTTTAATATAATATATCATTATGATTGTTAATTTAAAAAAACGAAGACATAACATACGTAAAATTTAAAATATGACCAAATTACTTATTTATGAATGGGTATGGGCTGAAATATCTATCAATATTCAATAATAATGATTCATTTTACCCGTATGCTTATTTTGAAAAATGTGTATACAATAGAAATAAATGATAAATAAATGTTCGATAAATGAATAATCTCAATAAATAAATTTTTTCGATCCTAATTTGGACAAATAGGTTTAATTAATAACCTCGTTAAATGCATAAACAGATAAGTAAAAATGTAGTGTTTATAGGTCATATATAAATATAAATGAATAATCACTATATTTCAAATAATACTTTTTTTATTTATATAATATATGAAAATATTTCATCCAATAATAATTTTCAAAAATACTAAAAAGACATATTTTTTTGAAAAATGCCTCTAAAGTTGATTGTTTCTTCCTCCAACTAAAATGCATCTTATCCTTAATTTTGTATAATGCATGCACCATTGAAACATTTTGATCATATTACAACAAATAATTTTGCATGGTGACAACAGCTTGAAAAACTTTTTTAAAAAACACGTGTGGTATGACGATAAATAAATAATATATATATTTATATATAATATAATTAAGAAAAACATTTAAAAATATTATCTAAATAAATTAATATTCATTTATTATTAAATAAATATGATACCCAGAATAATCTATTACAGAAGGGGGGTTGAATGTAATAGTACCAACTAATCGATGATGAACACAAGTATGTAGAATGGAGTGCTGTTTTGTATTAATAATGAACTTAAATACAAAACTCTCTCAAGAAATATTGTTCTTAAGAGCTGCTTGGTTACAATACTAATGCTTGAAAAACGTATTTTGATTATAACCTTTCTCTGTGTTTATATAGACACAGCTACAAATACAGTTACAAATCAAAATGGAAATAGAATAGCTTTAATAAGGTAATTTAGACTTGCACTCGAATTCCTTCTTACTATCCAATTCTGACTCTAATTTGTCTGTTTCCTTTTCTGTTAAACTCTGAAGCTAATCTCTGTCGGTTTGTTATTCTCTGATTTGAACATTCTCTGATTTGAACATTCTCTGTTAGAGTAAACTCTGTCCGACAGCTTTATAAACTCTGATGACGTCAGCAATGTAAACTCTGACTTGTATTCTCTGACAACCATCAGTGTTTGCTTCCTAACAATCTCCCCCAATTTATGCTTTAAGAAGTAAAACATAAATTTCACTTATGATATCAGAAATCCAAGACAAATGCATCAGAGTTTGTTTACCATTTTTAACTTAGACTCTTCTATAAGAAAAATCATCTTTCAGAAATTGACTCAGAAGTTTGTCTTCAGCAGCTTTTAGCAAAACAACCAGCTTCTCTTTCAATTCCCTCATTTGTTCAGAAGAATCATCAATCTGATAAATAGCAGCCCTCAAAGCATAGATAGATGATATGTCCATTCTTTCATCCAAAGCAATACAACAAGCCTTCATTCCATCATGATTTAATATCAGTGTAGGAATCCATAACACCATCTTGACTTTTGCATCTCCCTTTCTCATTGCTCTTCTTGATCCATCTTCATGTAAGTATCCAGGCTCATACTCCTCAGAGTTTATCATCAATAATCTTTCACTTTTCTTCTTTTCAGCTATTGCTCCTTCAAGAATTTTTACCCATCTAGAAGTCACCTCATTTTCATCATTTAGGAGGAACAAAACATGTTCAAGTTCTTTAGATGCTTTCTGAATTAAATCTTCTTGAGCAATCTTCATAACTCTTCCATCCTCCAAGAAATAAATGAGCTTCTCCTTAGCTTGAGCACTATCAAAGATGTCCTTCACAATATTAACAGATATTAGCTTGTCCAAATGTTCTTGAGACAGCTCTTCTTCAGGTTTGTTTTTCAATGAATAAGGATCTCTGAAAATGTTTGCTTCACCCCTGTAGACCTTAGCATGTGAATCACCAATACCACCTTTATCTTTTCCAAGTCTGGCATTGAGAGTCAGTGTTTGAGTATTTGTCCACAGAAGATCATACTTTTTCTTCCTTATCAGAGATTGTTGTTGTTCTTCTTCCTCAACATCAAAACTTGAACCACCAGGAAGAAAAGTTATTCCAGACATAGTGAGAGGATTCTTTGGCTTAGCTGGAGCTTTTTGTTGAATTCTAGAAGATGATCTTGTTTGAATTTCTGGGACTGGTTTTGGTTGAACAACTAGTTTGACTGGCTTAGGAATTTCAACATTTTTGGTTTGAATAGGCTTAGCTTCTGGCTTCTTCTGTTGAATAGATACCTTCTTCTGAACTGGACCTTTTCTTATATATCTTTTCTTTTTCTGTACTTGAGCAATGTCAGTACCAGACTTCTTCAATTCAGCTTCTACAGCAACTGGATCCATTCCTGGATGTTCTTCTTCGAACATTTTCTTTGCCAGTTCTGCATCCTTTAAATTTTGTTCTTCAATCTTTTCAGGCTTCTCTTCTTCTTCAAGCCTTTTTGCTAATTCCAGATCAGCATCTATCAGAGTTTGCTTATCAGAGTTTATCTCAGTCTTTGATGTCATCAGAGTTTGTGAGGTTGTCAGAGTTTGCTGCATCAGAGTTTGTTTCCCATCCTTATGACTCCCTTGATCTTCATCATCAGGTCATCAGAGTTTGTGAGGTTGTCAGAGTTTGTTGCATCAGAGTTTTCTTCCCATCCTTATGACTACCTTGATCTTCATCATCAGGTTTGTTAGGTTTGAGAATTACATCCTCTTTGCATTTGTCTGAACCCTTCTCCCCCTTTCTGACATCACTTCTGACAGTAAGAAGTTCAACTATAGTATGGAGCATTCCCTGTATGGAACTAACAGAAGAAGAAAGAGTATCCACTTTACCTTCCAATACAACCTGTTTAGTGGAGACAAAGTGGAGTTCTGCTTCCAGAGAATGTTGAGAAGTGGAAACAGCAGTTCCTAGAAGTACACAATGCTTGGTGACAGATGCCTTCAGATCAGTAACTTCATGTTGAAGTCCCTTGGACATAATAGTAGAAGCTTTCAAAATTGTCTTCAGTTCATCAGAGGATATTTCCTTGTCAGCTTTATTTATCAATGGAAGAACATGAGGCCAAGAAATTTCTCTATCAGGAAACTTCCAAGATGAATCCCAAATGGATTGCCTGTGAGAAGAAAGAAAAGCTTCATCAGATGACTTTTCTTGGAAACTAAAATCCCTTCTGATGCCCTCTGCATCAAGATCAGCTTTAATTTGTCCTTTAAGATCTTCCACCACCATGTAATCAGGATAATCCATCCATAATCTCTCATGAGCATCATGTGCATTAATAGGCCATCTCTTAGTGTTATATCTTTGAGTGAAGGGAATGGTGAGATCTGTGACTTCTTCATCAGCAAAAATCACATCAGAGTCTGTGTCCTTCCCATCAGAGTTTAAAATGTCAACAGAGTTTGGCATAGCATCAGAGTTTGCAGAAACAGGTAAACTCTGAGTACCTGCAAAAGGAACAGAACAACCTAAAGCCCTCTGATTTTTTTAAAGTAATCTCATTATTGCTCACATCACACATATCATAACTTTTAAGAGTTAGATCTTGCTCACTAGAAGTAACTAACTTCTTTCTCAATTTTACCTCTCCTTTTGCCAGATCCAGTGTCTGCCTCTCATTAATTCTGTTTTCTACATATTTTACCTCAGACTTACTAGAAAAGCTCAACACACAATGTCCTACAGAAATAAGAGGTGGCTGAGAAAAGAGATTTAAGGTCACATGAATAGGGGTATCCTTTTCAGGACTATTCATGATCATCTCAGCAGTAAAGGTAGGAAATATAAATTCTGAACTGATACAATCAGAGAATGTAAATTCTGAAGTAGAGTCAGAGTTTATACCTTGAACAATTGTAGATGGTGTCTCCATGGGCAGGACAGAAAGTTGTTCATCTGAAGTTGCCTGAGGAGCTTTAACAGAGTTTGTCTGTCTAGTAGAATAATCTTGGTCTGCAATCATAAAATGGATGATTGGTTCTTGTGGGACCTGAGCCATATCAGCAGCTGCTTCACCACTTTGAGGTGAAGGTTCTTGTGGGCTGGACTCTGCCAGAGATTGGCCTTCAGCATCAGCAACAACAATATCTCCCATATATAATTGAGTGCCTGCATCCAAACTTTGATTGGATGGTTCTTGTGTGGCTGGGGCCTGAACAACTGCTTCAACCCTTTGAGTTGAAGGTTCTTGTGGATTGTACCCATGATCAATGCTGGCTTCATTTGCTGGAAATGTGGCTTCTATTGAACTTTGATCAATAGGTTCTTGTGGGCCTGGCCCTTCAATGACTGCTACTTCACTTTGAGAAGTAGGTTCTTGTGTGTCTTGGCCAAAAATGACAGACTTCCTCTTCCTTCTAGAAAAAAGTTTGGAACTTGGAGAAGCTAAAGTTGATTTTGATTTGTGTGCCTCCATTTCTTTTCTGACTTGTTCATCCAGCTCCCTAACTCTTTCATAAGACATCTCCTTTATAATTTTCTTAGGTGAGTTTGTTGGAGAATCTGAGACTTAAACTGGAGCAGCTTCACTAGATTTTATCAAAGCATCAGAGTTTATCGTGTTAGTGTTTAAAGGTTGAGGTGTTGGCTGATCAGAGATTAGAGCGTCAGAGTTTATGACTGTATCAGAGTTTAGTTCTTCAATAATTGTAGCCTTAGAGTTTACAGCCTTGACCAATCTTTGTCTTTTCTTCTTCTTTTCAGAAATTGGAATCACTGTTTCTGTCTGAGGAGAAATATCAGAAGCCTGTTCAACATTCGTTCTCTTTAGAAAAACGAAACCTTCATCAGAATCTGTATTTTCATCAATCAATTTTCTCTTTTTAGGAGAAGATTTCTTCACTGATTTCCCTTTCTTTTTGCTTGGACCATGATGTTGAGAGGTGTGTGTTGCAACTACAGTCTTTTGAGAGACTGTAGAGGTTGGCAAAGGTGTTTGGGTGTCAGTGTTTGGAGAGTGGCTTGAGTTTGAATCAGAGGGTGCTAAACTCTGATTCACAGCCACTGAGAGAAAATCCCCCCCCCCATACATGGTAGGCATTCTCTGATGTAAGAAAGCCTGACCCGTGTGGGATAAAACAAGTTACAGAGTTTACCTGCATCATTTTTCTTGGCATCTTTCCTTATGAGATCAGCAAATATTCTTTTATTCATTGAAAAACTAACTAAACTCTGGTCATTCTCAAAAGATACATCAGGCAAAAGATAGGAGAAAATTGACTGTAAAAATCTAGCAAAGTAAATTGTATGTGCATCATCATCCATTTTGCTAGCTATCTGCCTAATTATCAAACATGAAAAATCAAAAGACAAGTTGTGGGTCAGAGAATACCCAATTTGCTGTGACAACTGTGGAATTGCATCAAAGTTGGTGCATTTTCCTGTGAAAGCCCTAGTGATACAATCAAAGAAGAAGCTCCACTCTCTTCTTAGATTAGGTCTGGTCAAGCTTCCTAGCTTTGACAAGCTTCCACCATAGCCAATAGACCTGAAAAATTCCTTAATTTGTTCATCTCCAACTAAGTCATCATACACAGCCACTTCTGGAAGATGAAGGGCTTGTCAAACAACAACAGGAGTAATTGAGTGTTCTCCATTACATCGAAATGTGAGGATGGGTTCTTCATTATCACCAGCATTATTGAATTTTGCAGTTGACTAGATTTTGAGTAATGATTGGGCAGAGAAATTTGAAGGTTCTTAAAGCACATAACCAATGTAACTTTGAGCTAGAAAATCCTGAACGACATGAAAATCTTCGGGTGCATCGAATTTATCAAACAAAGAGATATAGTTTGTGGCAGCAAAAGTATAGTTTAGGAAGGTTTGACCTTTGGATGCCATTGAAACAATAAAGATTTGCAGGTTGGAGCAGTTAGGGTTTATGTGAAGCGAGAGTGCAAAAGAAGAATGATAGATATAAATGATTAATTCAAAATAACAATAAGAATTAAACTGTTCCCTTTCAATTGCATAAAACTTGTAGTGGGACACGTGGCAAAAGCTAATTGGAAAAGCAATTATTAGTACAAGTCTCAAAATACAGCAAGTGTGTGTGTACTGTGTAATAATAGGAACCGTCAATCGTGAGATACACGCGCCTTATTACAAGCCCAATCAGAGAATGATAAATATGATGTCAAAAATATAAAATATGATGTCATAAATATAATCTCAGAGTTTACCACTTAATCAGAGTTTATAGATCAGAGTTTAAATGAGTCAGAGTTTAGTATATACTATCAGAGTTTACCACACACTCTGACAATGTTTACTATAAACACTGATAACTTGTGATCAAAGATTAGATGCTTCAATGATCAGGGTTTACTCCATTGACATCAAAGTTTACCTCATACTCTGACATATACTCTGAGTGTCTCAAACTTGCTAATTTGAGCCACTTGTTACCATCCCTAATTCAGAGACCAGTCTGTTAAATGTTGCTTCAGGCAAAGATTTAGTGAATATATCTGCTATTTGTTGATCTGTAGAAACAAAATGTAATTCAATTGTGCCTTCCTCCACATGTTCCCTTATGAAGTGATATCTAATACTAATGTGCTTTGTCAGAGAATGTTGAACTGGATTTCCTGTCATTGCAATAGCACTTTGGTTATCACAATAAATAGGAATTTTTGAAAATTTCAAACCATAGTCTAGCAATTGATTTCTCATCCATAAAATCTGTGCACAGCAGCTTCCAGCAGCAATATATTCAGCCTCTGCAGTTGATGTTGAAATTGATTTCTGCTTTTTGCTGAACCATGACACAAGTCTTCCACCTAAAAATTGACAACTACCACTTGTGTTTTTCCCGTCAATTTTACATCCTGCAAAGTCAGCATCTGAATAGCCTATTAATTTAAAGTCAGACTCCCTAGGATACCATAAGCCAAGATTAACAGTGCCCTTGAGATATCTGAATATCCTCTTTACAGCAATTATATGAGGTGCTCTTGGATTTTCTTGAAATCTAGCACATAGACATGTGACAAACATGATGTCTGGCCTACTAGCAGTCAAGTAAAGTAGAGAACCAATCATCCCTCTGTATGCTGTAATATCAACAGGTTCTCCAGTGTCTTGATCAAGCTTTGTTGCAGTAGCCATGGGAGTTGTAGCAGATGCAGAATCTTGCATTTGAAACTTGATGAGTAGATTCTTTGTATATTTAGACTGATTAATGAAAATACCTTCATCAGTCTGTTTCACTTGTAATCCTAGAAAATAAATCAATTCACCCATCATGCTCATTTGATACCTGGACTGCATTAACTTTAAAATCTTTCACAGAGTTTCTCATTAGTGGAACCAAATATAATATCATCAACATATATTTGAACCAATAATAAATCCTTACCTTGAGTTCTATAAAATAAGGTTTTATCAATTATTCCTCTAGTGAAACCATTTTCAAGTAAAAATAGAGCCAAAGTTTCATACCAGGCTCTTGGTGCTTGTTTTAGTCCATATAAAGCTTTATCCAGTCTGTAGACATGATTTGGATATTTTGAATTGATAAAGCCAGGCGGTTGTTCAACATAGACTTCTTCTTCAATTTCACCATTTAAAAATGTACTTTTAACATCCATCTGGTAAACCTTATATTTTTTATGTGCAGCATAAGCAAGAAAAATTCTGATTGCCTCAAGTCTAGCTACAGGTGCATATGTTTCATCATAATCAATCCCCTCCTGTTGAGAATAACCTTTGGCTACCAGTCTTGCTTTGTTCCTTGTAATTATTCCATCAGAGTCTGTCTTGTTCCTGAATACCCATTTTGTGCTAACAATAGATCTGTTCTTTGGCCTTGGAACTAAGGTCCAAACTTCATTTCTTTCAAACTCATTCAATTCTTCCTGCATAGCAGTGACCCAATCAGCATCCTTCAAAGCATCTTCAACCTTCTTTGGTTCTGTTTGAGAAAGGAAACTATGAAATAGACATTCATTCTGAGTAGCTTTTCTTGTTTTTACTCCACTTTCCAGATCACCAATAATTAAATCAGGTGTGTAATCTTTGGTCCAATTCCTAGGATGTGGAAAAGTCCTTGAACTAGATGATCCCCCATGATTCCTTAATTCATAGAATGATTCCTCTATAAATGCTGATCCTCCCCCTGAAGATGTGCTTCATTCAGAGTTTAAGTACTCAGAGTTTGAGTTATCAGAGATTGAGGTCTCGGAGTTTGAATGATCAGAGTTTAGGGTTTCAGTGTTTGTGTTGTTCAGTGTTTAATCAGATTCTGATATGTCATTTATTGTGTTTTGATCTCTAATGTTAGTATTTGATTGATGTTGCTCCCCCTCAACATGTACAGAATCTTCAATTTCTATTTCAATTAATTCTGAATCAGAGTTTAAAGAATCAGAGTTTTCCTCACCAGAGTTTAGTTGAACAGAGTTTATCTCATCAGAGTTTGGTTCAACAGAGTTTATTTTCTGCAGTTCATTCTCAAATCTCAGAGTTTCCTGTGCATTTTTATCATGTAACCCAGCTATTTTCCCTTCATCAAAGGAGACATTAATTGATTCCATGACTGTCCTTGTCATTAAGTTGAATACTTTGAATGCTCTTGAAGAGGTTTTAGAAGTTGTTGCATATCCAACAAAAATTCATTCATCTGCTTTAAGTTTAAACTTCTTCAATTGTTCAGAATGTGTTTTGAGAATAAAACACTTGCTTCCAAAGATGTGAAAGTATTTGACATTTGGCTTTCTTCCTTTCAAAGATTCATATGGAGTCATTCCATGTTTGTTTATTAAAGAACAATTCTGAGTGATGCATGCAGTGTTCACAGCTTCTGCCCAAAAATAAGTAGATAGTTTTGCTCCTTCTAGCATTTTTCTGGCAGCTTCTATTAAAGTTATGTTCTTTCTTTCAACTACACCATTTTGTTGAGGTGTGCCAGGTGCTGAGAATTGTTGAATAATACCTCTTGTTGAGCAGAATTCCTCCATTGCAGAGTTCTTAAACTCTGTTCCATTTTCACTCCTTAGATTTTTTACTTTGTGAGTTGATCCATTCTCAATCATTGCAATATGATCAAAAATTATCTCTGCAGTTTCATCCTTCTTATGCATAAAGTACACCAAAGTAAATCTAGTGAAATCATCAACTATTACCAGAGTATATTTCTTCTTTCCAATGGACATGATGTTTACTGGACCAAATAAATCAAGATGTAGTAGATGAAAAGGTTGAACAATTGAATTTTCAGTTTTGCTCTTGAAAGATATCTTCTTTTGTTTGGCCTTTTGACATGAATCACAGAGTCCATCAGGATGAAATTGAACTTTTGGAAGACCTCTAACTAGGTCCTTTTTCACCAATTCATTAATGTTTCCAAAGTACAGATGACACAGCTTTTTGTGCCAATTCCAGCTTTCCAAAGATGATGCTTTCCCAAGTAAACAAGTTAAGGAACCTTCAGAGTGTGCATCCAAGCTAGCTTCAAATAAATTGTTATGTCTGTGGCCAATAAGAACTATTTTCCCATTTTTCTTGCTTTTCACTTCACAATGAGTTCCATGAAATTCCATAGAATAACCTCTGTCTGTCATTTGACTCACACTTAGCAGATTATGTTTGAGTCCTTCAACTAGAGCTACATTTTCAATGATGACATTTACAATCACAATATTGCCATATCCCAGTCTTCCTATGTTGCCATCTCCATAAGATACTGCTGGGCCAGCCTTTTCCTCAAACTCTGAAAGCAGGGATTTATTTCCAGTCATATGTGCAGAACATCCACTATCAATCACTATGATGTTTTTTCTGTTTCCCTGCAATCAGTAAATGCAATTTAATTAGTAGTTATGAGGACCCAAACTAGTTTGGGTCATTTCTTTGAAAACTTATTAACTTTAGCAGCAGAAGTTCTTTTATCAGAGTTTAAGTTAACAGAGTTTGCATGATCATAGTTTGCATTCACAGAGTTTGTACTGTCAGAGTTTAGATTCCTTTTATCAGACTTTATCACATATATTTGTTTGATAGTATGTTTTGGAGAATTATTTACTTGAGGCTGTGGTTTATGAGAATTGTTATACGAATTATGATATTCTTTGCATGTATAATTAGAGTGCCATAAACTACCACAGTGAAAACAAGGATTGTATCTAGTTTATTTTCTAGCATCAAACCTAGGTCTTTCAGGTTTTTTATTTTGTTTGCAGTCAATAGCAAGGTGATTAGAATTTCCACAAGTAAAACAGGTTTTCCTAGGAGCATTAGGAATATTCATGTAGTTGTTCTCCTTAGTAATTCCAACTTTACCATTCCTATTTCTTTTCACCTTTTTAGATTTATTAGTGATTGCCTTCAACTTTTCTTTAAGTTGCTTATGTGAAATTAACCCTATATTCATTTTTTTAGAATCTGGCACACTATTGTTTTTAGAGCATTCAGGGAGAGTTTTCTTATCATCACTAGCTCTAACAAACTTCACAGGTTTAGTCAATGTTCCTTTTATGTGTGAATTAGTGTGAATTTCTTTATCAGATTCATAACCTAAGGCAGATGTCCAATTCTTTTCAGAAAGCATTTGTTGGACCTTCTTGCCAGAGTTTGTCCAAACTCTGAAGGTCTCTTTTTCCTTAGCTATCTCAGATTTTAAATAGGTGACTTGTATTTCTAGCTGAGTTTGCATGTTTATAGCATTCTCAAGGTCTTTCTTAATGTTTAACATTTCATAGTTTTCAGATTCAAGTATGTTATTCCTAGCAGTTAGAGTTTGCATCTCATATTTTAATCTCTCATTTTCTAGAGTCTAGGATTTAAAGCTAACATGCAAAGATCTAAGAAAAGACTTTAATTTATAGATGTTATCAGTTTGAAAATTGAAAACAGAGTCTGGTACCTTTTCAGAGTTTAACACTTGAGCATAGTTAGTTTCTTCTTCAGAGTCTGAGGAATCCATCCAGTCTTTCTTTGATGTGATGAGATCTTTCCCAGATTCCTTGCTTCTGCACTCAGTAGCAAAGTGCCCCATCTTATTGCACTTGTAACACTTGATCTTTGATTTATCAAGAGTTTTTGATTTTCCATCTCTATCTTCTCTTTTTCTGAATCTGTCTTTCTTGTCTGTCTCACCATGCTTTTTCTAAAAGTTTCATTGCTTTTTAAATTTTTTGTATTTCTTAAAGCTTTTGACAAACATGGCAAACATATCCATCATGTCAGTGTCTGAAGAGTCATCAGAGTTTATATCAGAGTTTGCTTCAAACTCTGATTCACTACTTTCCTTGATTACAGCTTTTCCTTTTCTTATTGAGGCTTTAAGGACTTTTTCTGTAGGTTCTTCAATCTGGGCCTCAACATTCAAGGCAATAGATTTTGCCTTGCTACTTTTTCTGTTTCTTCTCTGTTGTAACTCTAGATCATGAGTTCTTTGTTAGTGTAGGTGCCCTAGAGGCAATACAATTTTTCCTTTTAATAAACATTTATGTCATTTGATTATTCAATAAACGTATTTATTATGACTTTAATTACTGCGATATATTTGTTAGCATAATAAATGTCCTTAGAATCATGATACTCGTTATATAGTTTAAGTACATGACTTGAACTTGAGATTATATAATATATCATATTCTTAAAGGTTCCCTAGTCGAGTATTATTATGATAGGACAATAATAATACATAAATAGACTAGTATGTTGTTTGACAGATAACCACATCTCATTGGTTATAAGTATGGGGATACTAAAGTCAATACATAGGTACATGTAGGGGTACATGGTACTGGACAGACCCACAGTGAGATTCTTCATGTTTAATTAAGTCATAAGAAAGACTCACAGTGATAATGGTGTAATGATCCTCTGACTTGAGATCATTATATTTCTATACGAGGATTGATATACTTTGACTACATTAAAAGTTACCTTTGACCGGGTGATGATAAAAGTGGACATCGGGTATATCATGAGTCGTATGAGAAATATGAATGATAGATAAAGGATTTAACCCTCCTATAATTAGGAGAGATATTATTGGCCTCTTGATTGAGTGAGACTATAAAATGCATGGCCGTGCTCAAATAATGATTTGTTTTTCATAGTCTACTCATGGATCAAGTAAACCCGGATTAAATGTTGAAGAGGATGACTAAATACATGCCTCGAGTTTAATCTATAATATATATGGTTAAAGGGATTATATTACACGGAAACATTAATCACGAAAGGTTTTATCGAATCACGATTTAATTATTGTTTAATTAGGTAGCAATGATGTATTACTAGATACCGCTCATTGTTTATAATTTTATTGGAGAATAAAATTATTGCTAATTAAATAATAGCCTATAGGGTCACACACATAGAGCACCTAGAGGAATAGTTAATTTAAATTATAGATTTAAATTAATTGATGATTAATTCGAATTTATTATATTAATTAAGTGAGACTTAATTAATTGAAATAAATTCGAATTTGAAGAATTATATTTCTGCCAATAATAATTAAGTGTGACTTAATTATTAATTAAATAATAGAAGCATGTTTTATTATTTAATCCTATGCCTACATGGGTTAGGTTTTTGCTAAAAAGGCCCATTAACCAATCATTATAAATAGATAATGATAGGTTAAATGGCTTGCACGTTTTTGTGTAAAAACCCTAGCAGAAGAGGCAGCATAGGAAGAGGCAGAGAGAATTCGAAACCTATCAAAGGAGGCTAGTACTTCCGTTCCGTGTTCAAGATCGTGAGACGTTCTTGAAGGTGCTCGTGTGGATACCATAGAGGTGCTTTCGAGAGGAAGACACAAATCGTGATAGCAAGGATCTCCGTTGAGTTCGTGGCATTCAAAATCTTAATAGGTATGATTCGATTATCACCATAATCCGTCAATTCTTATACATGATCCTGCGTTTGGGTTCCGAAATTTTCGTTATATTTACGTTTATCCGCTGCGTTTTATGCCTCGGAACCCAACATTTTTAACTTGCCATAAACTTCATCTCGACCCCAGCCGGGGGCTGCCGCCCCCAGACCCCGCCTGGGGCTGCCGCCCCAGACCCCGCCCAGGGGCTGCCGCCCCCGGACCCCCGCAATATTTTATTTTGTGTACTTGAGCATGGTGCTGGTTATGGCCCTTAGACCCCTAGATTAATGGTTTTTGGTTTTGGTTTTATAAATACGACTTGCATGTCGTTTTCTTCATTCTTGTAATTGTTTAACCTCGAATGTAACTCGAGTTTTCTTATGTAAGTACATTAGCTTAGGTTGTATTCAATTATTCCATGTAATGTACTTGAAGACTGAAAGATGATCCAAGAAGAGGAGCAGGCACTAGTGGATACAAGAAGAATGAAGACATGTAATTGTATTTATATTTTACCACCATAGATTGACTTTGATCCTTTCATTAGCTCGAAAGGATCACATAGGAAAGGGGCCATAACCAAGCACGTTTACATACTGCACTTTACATATTGATGTATGAATGATGCATGCTTTAATTAGATTAATCATGTATGTATGTATGTATGTATTAGATACGACACCCATGCCATGCTTGTTTAAACAAGATAAAATCTGTAACGACTCAAGATAAAATCTGTAACGATTCAAGATTTTAAAATCAACAAACGATCATGAGATTCTTGTGTTTATGAAATATGAATTTTTAAAACACGGAATTGAATATGGATTTTGATATCTATAATTGGGATTTTCTGACAAAAACGGATATGCGTATTCGTAAGGCTGATGGGTTTTAAGTGTGACCACTGGTATCCTCCATCTACCTGGGAAATGAACAATTTAAGATGTCAATTTGAAATATTTAGTTCAAGGAAAAATTGAGGATCTCTTCATGATGTGATCATGATCGTCGTAAAATTTTCTAAACCCCTTAACAAAATATTAAGTTTTAATCAGATGCTTTCCAATGAATGAACACTCATCGAATCCTAGATCGATTAGGGGAAAGACTGTCAGTGGCAGGGGACTCCTGTCTATCGTGGTGAGATGCGACGAATATAAACGGTTATATTCGGCCGTTGTATCATTGGGTCAAACTTAACTGAGTTGTCATAATAAGGTGAAAGTAAACGGTTATATTCAACCATTATGAACTTAGAAGCATAGAGTTTGGTTAAAATCTATTAGATAGATAAGATCAATCGTTGCTCACCAAACTATCCAAGAATTATATATGATATAATTGACAAATGTTGTCTACCTAAATAATCATTCTTAAGGACTTCCAGTGGTTGACTTGAGACATGACGAAATATGGATCTTGGCTCACTAGAAAGGATTATGGGATATACTTTCCAAATTAATAGTAAGGGCTATTGATTTGATAAAAATAGTGGGAGATATATTATGAATGTATCATAATCATTTGAACATAATAAATAACTCAGACAATCTAATGTTTAATTTTGTGCTTTTATCATTGTAGATACCAAGTAATGACAAACAACACAAACACACTATCCGTACGATCTGTCCTTGAGAAGGATAAGCTGACAGGAGGAAACAACTTCCTAGACTGGCAGAGGAATTTGAGGATTGTCCTCAGGCAGGAGCGCAAGCTTCATGTCATTGATATTCCTCCGGCAGGTCCCCTTCCTGAGGGCGCTACTGTTGAGGAACGAGCGGCCCACACAAAGGATGAGAATGATGCAACTGATGTTGCGTGTCTTATGTTAGCAACTATGAGTGCTGAGCTTCAAAGACAGCATGTGCATATGGATGCATATACTATCAATGAGCACTTGCAAAGCATGTTTGCAAGCCAAACTCGTCAAGAAAGGTTCAACACGAGCAAGTCACTCTTTAACTGCAAACAAGGGGCAAATGAACCAGTTGGCCCACATGTTCTGAAGATGATTGGTTACATTGAGTATCTTGATACTTTGGGTTTCCCGATTGGTCCGGAAACTGGTATTGACCTAATCTTGAATTCTTTGAACAACAAATTCACTCAGTTTGTTATGAACTACAATATGAATGAGTTTGACAAAACACCTACTGAATTGTTGGCTATGTTGAGAACATATGAGACCAACATGAAGACGGCTGAACCTGCTCCCATACTGATGGTGGGCAATAAAGGTAAGGCCAAAGGGAAAGGCAAGTGGAAGGGTAAGAAGAAGACAGGTTCTGATTCTACACCCAAGCCAAAGTCAGGTCCTAAACAGGCTTTAAAGCCTAAAGGTGGGGTCGCTAAGGGTGAATGTCACTACTGTAAGAAAACTGGTCACTGGAAGAGAAACTGTTCAGTTTACTTGGAGGATCTGAAGAAGAAGAGGGCTGAGCAAGCTTCTAATTCAGGTATATATGTTATAGAAGTCAATCTGTCTATTTCTACATCTTGGGTATTGGATACCGGATGTGCTTCTCACATTTGTATAAATGTGCAGGAAATGCAGAGAAGTAGGACATTGGCTAAAGGAGAAATGGACCTACGAGTTGGCAACGGAGCAAGAGTTGCTGCTTTAGCTGTAGGAACCTATTTTTTATCTTTGCCCTCTGGGCTAGTTTTAGAACTGGAGAATTGTTATTACGTGCCTGCAATTCGCAGAAACATTATTTCTGTTTCTTGTTTGGACAAGAAAGGTTTTTCGTTTACAATAAAGGACAACAGTTGCTCTTTTGCTTTGAATGATTTAACCTATGGTGTTGCGCGTTTGTTTAATGGTTTATATGTTCTTGACTTAGATAATCCTGTCTGTAATATAGAAAACAAACGACTTAAAGTTAATGACTCAAATCAAACATACCTCTGGCATTGTCGTCTAGGCCATATAAATGAGAAACGCATATCCAAATTACATAAGGATGGATATTTGGATAAGTTTGATTTTGAATCATACCAAGAATGCGAATCTTGTTTGCTTGGTAAAATGACTAAAGCCCCTTTCACTGGTAAGGGTCAAAGGGCCACTGAACGTTTGGAGCTAATACATAGTGATGTATGTGGCCCAATGCGTGTGATGGCTAGAGGAGGCTACTACTACTTCATAACATTTACTGATGATTTCAGTAGATATGGATATGTATATCTTATGAAGAATAAATCCGATTCTTTTGAAAAGTTCAAAGAATACAAGGCTGAAGTAGAGAAGCAAATTGGCGGAGGTGCAAGTATTAAAATCTTACGATCTGATCGTGGAGGAGAATACTTGAGCACTGAATTTAAAGATTATTTAAAGGAGTGTGGTATTGTATCACAACTCACTCCGCCAGGTACACCTCAATGGAATGGAGTTTCAGAGAGGAGAAATCGCACCTTGTTAGACATGGTGCGATCGATGATGAGTCATGCAGATCTTCCAATTAGTTTCTGGGGTTATGCTCTAGAAACAGCGGCTTTCACACTTAACCGTGTTCCTACTAAGAAGGTTCAAAAGACTCCATATGAGATATGGGAGAAGAAACGGTCAGGCATGAGCTTTATGAAAGTTTGGGGATGCAAGGCGTTTGTGAAGCGTCAAGTATCTGACAAGCTTGGACCTAAATCTGAAGAGTGCAATTTTGTGGGATACCCTAAAGAAACAAAGGCGTATTATTTCTATAGTCCTTCTGAGCAAAAAGTGTTTATTGCTCGAGATGCTGTCTTCATGGAAAGGGATTTTGTTTCCAAAAGAAACAGTGGGAGAACTATAGACCTCGATGAAGATCGAGAACCACAAAATAGCATTGAACCTGAAGTGGAACAAGAGCAGGACAATAATAACGCTCAACAAACACAGGTTGTTCGTAGAACTGGTAGAATTCGCCATGAGCCAGAGAGATATGGATTTCTTTTGACTCAATGTGGTGATTTGATGCTCATAGATGAAGATGAGCCTCTCACATACCAAGATGCTATGAGCAGTCCAGAATCTAAGAGATGGCTAGAAGCCATGAAATCCGAGATGGAATCCATGTATGAAAACCAAGTATGGACTTTGGTTGATCCACCTGAAGGGGTAAAACCCATAGGGTGCAAATGGGTTTTCAAGAAGAAAACTGACATGGATGGAAATGTTCAGACCTATAAAGCAAGGCTAGTTGCAAAAGGTTTCAAGCAAATTCATGGTATTGACTATGATGAAACCTTCTCACCAGTGGCTATGGTCAAATCCATAAGGATTTTGCTTGCTATTGCAGCATTCCATGATTATGAAATCTGGCAAATGGATGTCAAAACAGCCTTCCTTAATGGAAGCCTTGAAGAAGATGTAGATGTGTACATGACACAACCTGAAGGTTTTGTCAGTCCAGGGAATGTTAGCAAGATATGTAAATTACGTCGATCCATTTATGGATTAAAGCAAGCTTCTAGGAGATGGAACATCCGTTTTGATGAAACTATCAAAGAGTATGGATTTGTTCAAAACGAGGATGAACCTTGTGTTTACAAGAAGGTTAGTGGGAGCCATGTGGCATTCATAGTACTATATGTTGATGACATACTACTAATGGGGAATGACATACCTTCTCTCAAGGCTGTTAAGATTTGGTTAGGGAGTAATTTCTCTATGAAAGACTTAGGAGATGCATCCTACATTCTAGGAATGAGGATCTATAGGGATAGATCTAGAAGGATGATCGGTCTAAGTCAGAGTACATACATCGATAAGGTTTTGCACCGTTTTGGTATGCAAAATGCAAAAAGGGGATATGTCCCCGTATCTCAAGGGATAACGATCTCTAAAGATCAGTGTCCGAAATCATTGGATGACAAGGACCGCATGAGTAAGGTTCCATATGCCTCAGCAATTGGATCCATCATGTATGCGATGGTATGTACTCGCCCAGATGTTTCGTATGCTTTAAGCATGACGAGCAGATACCAATCTAATCCAGGTGAAGGTCACTGGACGGCTGTCAAGAATATTCTAAAGTACTTGAAAAGGACTAAAGATTCATTCTTGGTGTATGGAGGAGAGGAGAAACTAGTAGTAAAAGGTTACACCGATGCAAGTTTCCAAACAGACAGGGATGATACTGTATCACAGTCTGGTTTTGTGTTTTGTCTAAACGGATGTGCTGTAAGTTGGAAGAGTTCAAAACAAGAAACAGTAGCTGATTCTACAATGGAGGCTGAGTACATTGCAGCTTGTGAAGCGGCTAAGGAAGCAGTTTGGATTCGAAAATTCATTACTGAATTGGGAGTGGTTCCATCAATCGCAGATCCCATTGATCTATACTGCGATAATAATGGAGCCATTGCACAAGCTAAAGAACCTAGAGCTCACTCCCGAACCAAACATATACTCAGGAGATATCACCTCATTCGAGAGATTAATGAGAGGGGTGACATACACATATGTAAAGTGCACACAAATGATAACATTGCAGACCCACTGACCAAAGGCTTGTCGCAGCAGAAGCACGACGGTCACACTAGTTCCATGGGTATTAGATACATGGGTGATTGGCTCTAGTGCAAGTGGGAGATTGTTAGTGTAGGTGCCCTAGAGGCAATACAATTTTTCCTTTTAATAAACATTTATGTCATTTGATTATTCAATAAACGTATTTATTATTACTTTAATTACTGCGATATATTTGTTAGCATAATAAATGTCCTTAGAATCATGATACTCGTTATATAGTTTAAGTACATGACTTGAACTTGAGATTATATAATATATCATATTCTTAAAGGTTCCCTAGTCGAGTATTATTATGATAGGACAATAATAATACATAAATAGACTAGTATGTTGTTTGACAGATAACCACATCTCATTGGTTATAAGTATGGGGATACTAAAGTCAATACATAGGTACATGTAGGGGTACATGGTACTGGACAGACCCACAGTGAGATTCTTCATGTTTAATTAAGTCATAAGAAAGACTCACAGTGATAATGGTGTAATGATCCTCTGACTTGAGATCATTATATTTCTATACGAGGATTGATATACTTTGACTACATTAAAAGTTACCTTTGACCGGGTGATGATAAAAGTGGACATCGGGTATATCATGAGTCGTATGAGAAATATGAATGATAGATAAAGGATTTAACCCTCCTATAATTAGGAGAGATATTATTGGCCTCTTGATTGAGTGAGACTATAAAATGCATGGCCGTGCTCAAATAATGATTTGTTTTTCATAGTCTACTCATGGATCAAGTAAACCCGGATTAAATGTTGAAGAGGATGACTAAATACATGCCTCGAGTTTAATCTATAATATATATGGTTAAAGGGATTATATTACACGGAAACATTAATCACGAAAGGTTTTATCGAATCACGATTTAATTATTGTTTAATTAGGTAGCAATGATGTATTACTAGATACCGCTCATTGTTTATAATTTTATTGGAGAATAAAATTATTGCTAATTAAATAATAGCCTATAGGGTCACACACATAGAGCACCTAGAGGAATAGTTAATTTAAATTATAGATTTAAATTAATTGATGATTAATTCGAATTTATTATATTAATTAAGTGAGACTTAATTAATTGAAATAAATTCGAATTTGAAGAATTATATTTCTGCCAATAATAATTAAGTGTGACTTAATTATTAATTAAATAATAGAAGCATGTTTTATTATTTAATCCTATGCCTACATGGGTTAGGTTTTTGCTAAAAAGGCCCATTAACCAATCATTATAAATAGATAATGATAGGTTAAATGGCTTGCACGTTTTTGTGTAAAAACCCTAGCAGAAGAGGCAGCATAGGAAGAGGCAGAGAGAATTCGAAACCTATCAAAGGAGGCTAGTACTTCCGTTCCGTGTTCAAGATCGTGAGACGTTCTTGAAGGTGCTCGTGTGGATACCATAGAGGTGCTTTCGAGAGGAAGACACAAATCGTGATAGCAAGGATCTCCGTTGAGTTCGTGGCATTCAAAATCTTAATAGGTATGATTCGATTATCACCATAATCCGTCAATTCTTATACATGATCCTGCGTTTGGGTTCCGAAATTTTTGTTATATTTACGTTTATCCGCTGCGTTTTATGCCTCGGAACCCAACATTTTTAACTTGCCATAAACTTCATCTAAGGACATCTCATCTAAATCATCACTGTCTCTAATCAAGGATGTCTGCAGATCCCATTCTTCTGGAAGAGCCCTCAGAAATTTGGTGTTTGAATCTTCATTGTCATATACTTTATCCACCAAGGCCAAGTTATTCAACAGAGTTAAAAATCTGTCATAGATATCTGTTAGGGACTCATTCTGTTTATCTTCAAAATATTCATACTCTTGTATAAGTACAGATCTCCTATTTTTCTTGATTTCCCTGGTTCCATGACATTGAACATCTAGTGCATCCCAGATTTCTTTTGCTGTCTTGCATGCTATTACCCTGTTGGACATTACAGAGTCAAGACTGTTATGCAATATGTTTCTTACCTTGGTATCTTTGAGGACTTCTTGCTTTTCCTCATTGGTCCATTCTTTCTTATCCTTTAATGTATAATATTCAGGAACTTGTCTTCCTTCTACAACAGTTGCAGGCACCAGTTTTGTTGGAAGATACTGACCTTCATTGATCCTGTCCAGATAGTCAGGGTCTGTAGCTTCTAGTAACATCAACATCTTCACCCTCCATGTAGGGTACTCAGCCTTCTTCAATATTGGAATCCTGATGCTTTCATACTTGTTACCCGACATGATTATTTGATATTTTGAGTTGAAATTAACTGTCTTCTCTGATACCAATTGATACCCAGAATAATCTATTACAGAAGGGGGGTTGAATGTAATAGTACCAACTAATCGATGATGAACACAAGTATGTAGAATGGAATGTTGTTTTGTATTAATAATGAACTTGAATACAAAACTCTCTCAAGAAATATTGTTCTTAAGAGCTGCTAGGTTACAATACTAATGCTTGAAAAACGTATTTTGATTATAACCTTTCTCTATGTTTATATAGACACAGCTACAAATACAGTTACAAATCAGAATGGAAATAGAATAGCTTGTTAGTAATTGTGCTCTAGAGACAATACTTTTTATATTTTAAGGAAAATATTTATTAATAAGGATTATGTTTTATTGATTATTATGTTTTATTTACTGCGTAATAAATTGAAAGCATAATAAATGTCCTTGGAATTTTGATACGTATTATATATCTTTAAGTATGTGACTTAAAAATGAGATTATATAAATAGTATCTTATTCCTAAAATTCCCTAGTCGAGTATTATTATTTAAGGACAATAATAATGCACAAAAACTAGTATGTTTCTTGACAGATGACCACATCTCATTGGTCATAGGTATGGTGATACTAAAGTCAAGAACATAAGTGCATGTATCAATGCATGGCACTGGAATGACCCGCCGTGAGATTCTATATGTTAAATAAGTGTCATAAGTAATTCTCACTGTGATAATGGTGTAATGATCCTTAGACCTGAAATCATTATATTTCTATATAAGAATTAATATACTTTGATTACATTAAAAGTTACATTTGACCGGGTGATGATAAAAGTGGACATTGGGTATATTATGAATCGTATGAGAAATATGAATGATCTAGATGAGATTTAATCCTCCTAATTTTAGGAGTGATATTATTCGCCTCTTGTTTAAGTGAGACTATGAAATGCACGGCCGTGCTCAAATGTTGATTTGATTTTAATAGTCTACTCATCGATCAAGAAAATAAAGATTAAATTATGAAGAGGATGACACGAGACATGCCTTGAGTTTAATCTATAATATCAAGATTAAAGGGATTATATTACATGGAACATTATTCACGAAAGGCTTAATCGAATCACCGATTTATTATTATTACTTGGGTAACAATGATGTATTACTAGATGCCGCTCATTGTTTACAATTTTAATTAAATATTAAAATTATTGCCAACGTAAAAATAACCTACATGGTCACACACAAAGAACGCTTGAAGGAGAAATAATTTAAATTGTGAATTTAAATTAGATAAGTAATTTATTTTATTTATGATATTAATTAAGTATGACTTAATTAATTATATAAATAGAATAAATGAATTATTTAAACTAATTCCAAAATTAATAATTAATTAATTAAGTGAGACTTAATTAAATAATTTAGAATTTTGGATTAGTATTAATTATAATTGGATTATAATTAGAAAACTTATTCCTCTCTCTTTATATAATCTCTTTATGGGCTGATTTAATTGAAGAGACATATTTTTACTAAAACCCTAGCTGTTTTGAGAAAAGAGGAAGATAGAGAGAGAAGCAGTTTTCGGGTGGTAGTACATATCAATCCTTCATGAAAAGTGTTCGTGTGGATACCGTAGAGCGTAGATCGCGAGAGCGGGATACGTGGTGATTAAACAAGCTTTGGACCTCCATTAATCTTCCATTAATGAACTGTTAAAGCTTCTAAAGGTATTTATTCTTTATCTCCGAATTAAATCTTTTATTTTCGCATGGATCCTGCGGAGGGTTTCGCTATTTTGATTTATTTTTCGTGTTTATTCCGCTGCGTTTGTGCCTCGAAACCCTACAATGGCATCAGAGCTACTTGCGAAACATTTTAATTCGGTTATGTGTTTAATAGTTTTCGATATGTAAGCATGTATACGATCTATCATGATTTTGTATTGATACAATATGTATATATTTTTATATATTATGAATATATGATATTCATATGATGTATAATCATGTGATGATTGTGTGTATTGATGTATGTATATGATACATGTTTGTTCTTATTATGGGAATCGTATTTGATACGAATTCTGAAACGGCTGTCGTAGATTTTCTAAAATCTGTGTCTGTTGTCCGATTTTCTCAAACGATATGTGTTTTCTGACTGGAATCGGGTCACTGAGCAATACTGGCATAGTCAGCTCTGCGTCTGTAAGCCATTAGATGTCGTTACAGGCCCCAAAACGGTGATTTATTGTTTTCTGAAAATTATTTGATTTTCTAAAATTTTGAATGTATGTATGTATATATTATGAATATATGATATTTATGTGATGTATAATCATGTGATGATTGTATGTATCACTGTGTATGTATATATGATATATTCGTGTTCTTGTTATGGTCATTGTATATGATACGATTTCCGAAACACCGTCAGATTTGGTGAAATCTGATTGCTGAATCCGATTTTTGCAAACGGTATGTGTTTTCTGACTGGAATCGGGCCAACGAACAAAACGGATAGCTATGCTATTACCGACAGGTCTGTAAGGCGTTTGACGTCGTTAAGGGCCTCGAAATAGCGATTTATTGTCTTCAGAAATCTGTTTTTAATTTTCTGAAATTTCGAAATTTGTTATATATGATTATATGAGATATATTATATGTGTTATGTGATAGCATGGTGGATGGTTATGGCCTAAAGACCCATAGTATAGTGGTTTTGATTTATGGTTTTGGTTTCTAAATACGACTTGCATGTTGTTTATTCATTGTAATTTAATTATCTCGAATGTAACTCGAGTTCTTCTTGTAATTTTATTAGAATAGTTTTATTTTTATTATTCAATGTAATTATCAATGAAGACTTCCAAGCAAGGAGGCGATCTAAACGGGGATGTTGGAGCAATGAAGAAAGAAGACATGTAATAGATAGTATTTTAAAACCACCATAGACTAACCTTGATATTTCCATTAGCTTGGAAAGATCACATAGGATGGGGCCATAACCAAACACGTTTAATTTACGCACATTACATATATGTATATGATTGCATGTGTTAGTATGTATGCGTAGATATAATCGAGATGTATGCTTAATATTGATTAATCATATATGTATTAGATACGACACTCATGCCATGTTTGCTTAAGAAAGATAAAATCTATAACGATTCAAGATTTTAAAATTGAACAAACGATCATGAGATTCTTGTGTTTATGAACACGGTATTAAATATGAATTTTCTTTTTCTGATATGGGGAGATTTTGTCAAAAGTGGATTATTAGTTTAATTCGTAAGGAAGTTGGGTTTTAAGTGAGACCGCTTGTGACTTCTCCGACGACCTGGAAATCAATCCATTGACGAATATTGAAATGAATTATTTGATCAAGGAAAAATTGAGAATCTCTTTATGATGGGATCATGATCGTTAAAATAAACAATAAAAATCCCTAAATACATATTAAGTTAATCGGATGCCTTCCAATGTTTAATACTCGTCAAGATCTAGATTGAGAAGGAGTGGGCTTGCCAAAGCAATGTGCTTTTATCAATCATGGGAAGACGTGATAAGTAAGTGTACTTAGTTTGTTGAAACATTGGGTCTAACTTAACTAAATCATCACAATAGGATTGTGGGTTTAGAGGCATAGAGTTTGGTGAGATTTATTGGATAAATGTGTACAAATGGTTGTTCCACCAAACTTTCCATGAGTTATATTTGATATAATCGACAAATGTTGTCTACCTAAATAGTCATGTTATGAGTGTATTAGCCAACCCTATCTTAAAACATGGATGAAATATGGATCGTGGCTCACTAGAAAGATTTAAAGAAATGTTTTGCGAATTAATAGTTAAGGCTATTAGTTTGATAAAAATAGTGGGAGGTATATGATGATATACCATAATCACTTAAACATAATTAATATTAAATTTGCAATTCATTTTATTTTATACACTTTAATATTGTAGATATCAAATGATAAACACAAACAACTTCTCTATGCGATCAGTTCTTGAGAGGGACAAGTTGACGAAAATATATTTCCTTGACTGACATAGGAGCTTGAGGATCGTCCTCAAATCTCTTCCCCTACTCTTAAAGTTGAGAATGTAACATGTACAAATCATAGTGCTTATTGGAAGTAAATTGATGTTGCGACTGATGTTTCATGTCTCATGCTCGCAAATATGTGTGCTGAGCTTAAGAAGCAATATGAGCATATAGATGCTTATGAGACGATTGAGCACAAGATACATTTAAAAATAAAAGGGCACTATACACTTACAAGTAGGGAGAGTGAGACCCGGTTACACCACATGTTCTAAAGATTATAGGGTATAATGAGTACCTTTGATATTTTGGGTTTCCAGATTGGTCTGGATACTTAGTTAGATTTGATCTTACAATCTTTGGACAAATATTATTCTTAGTTTGTTATGAACAATAAAATGAATAAGATTGGTAAAATACCCATTGAGTTGCTAAGTATGTTGAGAACTGCTGAAAGCAATTTGATAAATGCATGAACTACTACTATATTGATGGTAAACATAGGGAATGCAAAAGGGAAAGGAAAATGGAAAGGCAAGGAGAAGATTTGATCTAGTTCTGTTGTCAAACCAAAGTCCAATCCCTAAAGCAGACTCTAAAGTCTGAATGAGGTGTTGATAAAGAAGACGATTGTCGCTTCTGTGGAAAATTGGGAGACTGGAAATTAAACCGTCATGCTTATTTGGAAGATCTGAAAAAGATGATCAATAAGGGTCAAGCTTCAGGTATCGAGTTAGAATTGGAGTAAAAGTAGTTGCTCTGGTTAGAGGAACTCGTTACTTAACTTTTAGCCTATAAGGAAAATTTAGAACTTGATAATTGTTATAACGTGCTTGCAATTGGCAGAGACATTATTTCAGTTTCTTGTTTGGACAAGAAGAAAGGTTTTTTCATTTTAATTAAATAACAATAGTTGTTTATTCTATTTTGATGATGAGGCTTATAATGTTGCACAACTAATTAACAATTTATATGTTCTAAAGTGACTCAAATCAAATATTACATTTGGCACTGTTGTTGAGGCCATATTAATGAGAAATGCATTTCCAGAATACATAAGGATGCATTCATAGATAAGTTTGATTATGAATTATACAAAATGATGCGAATCTTGGTTTATTTGGCAAAATGACTAAAGCTCATTTTACCGGACATGGTGAATGGGTCATTGAACGGGTATGACTTATACATAGTGATGTATGTGGTCATATGTATACGATGACAAAAGGTAGATTTTATTAACTTCATAAAATTTACTAATTATTTTAGTAGATGCCGCTCATTGTTTACAATTTTAATTAGATATTAAAATTGTTACCAACGTAATAATAACCTACATGGTCACACACAAAGAACGCTTGAAGGAGAAATAATTTAAATTGTGAATTTAAATTAGATAAGTAATTTATTTTATTTATGATATTAATTAAGTATGACTTAATTAATTATATAAATAGAATAAATGAATTATTTAAACTAATTCCAAAATTAATAATTAATTAATTAAGTGAGGCTTAATTAAATAATTTAGAATTTTGGATTGGTATTAATTATAATTAGAAAATTTATTCCTCTCTCTCTATATAATCTCTTTATGGGCTGATTTAATTGAAGAGACATATTTTTACTAAAATTCTAGCCGTTTTGAGAAAAGAGGAAGATAGAGAGAGAAGCAGTTTTCGGGTGCTAGTACACATCAATCCTTCATGAAAAGTGTTCGTGTGGATACCGTAGAGCGTAGATCGCGAGAGCGGGATACGTGGTGATTAAACAAGCTTTGGACCTCCATTAATCTTCCATTAATGAACTGTTAAAGCTTCTAAAGGTATTTATTCTTTATCTCCGAATTAAATCTTTTGTTTTCGCATGGATCCTGCGGAGGGTTTCGCTATTTTGATTTATTTTTCGTGTTTATTCCGCTGCGTTTGTGCTTCGAAACCCTACATAGCTTTAATAAGGTAATTTAGACTTGCACTCGAATTCCTTCTTACTATCCAATTCTGACTCTGATTTGTCTGTTTCCTTTTCTGTTAAACTCTGAAGCTAATCTCTGTCGGTTTGTTATTCTCTGATTTGAGCATTCTCTGTTAGAGTAAACTCTGTCCGACAGCTTTATAAATTCTGATGATGTCAGCAATGTAAACTCTGACTTGTATTCTCTGACAATTATCAGTGTTTGCTTCCTAACAAAATATTATACTCATTTATTAATAAATAATTAATCAAATTAAATAAATATATATTTCTGATCCAAACATATTTATTTATTGATATTGGAGTGTATTTCATAATCATGAATATTACTTGTTCGGTCATTAATCGATCATTACTTACTCAAAGATCTGTACATGCTCAAACCAAGTTGTCCCAGTAATGATTCACCACTCACCTGGTTACATGACCGAAACTAGGATATAAATTCGATACCAAAAAATATGAATTAATATCGGGGTTTTTGATTTCGGATCGGATTCTTAGGTAAATTTTTACCCGTTTAGATTTAGGAGATTCAAAATATTTGAACCCGATCTGAAAATTTAATATATATAATATATAAATATTAATTTATATTATAAAAAATATTAATTTATGATATATTTACATATCTTTTAAATAATTATATTCAAATATCATCATATAAAGTTATTATTATATATTATTCAATATATTATAGATATAAATAATTATATATTATTAAAATAATTAATTCGGGATTGTCCAAACACATAACAAGTCAAGTATTTCAATCCATTTCGAGTTCAGGTCGATTTTGGATTGATCAACAAATCCGACACCAACCCGACCTATCAGCCAAATTGTCACCGCTACATGTGATAAGCTTTAATTTTTCATTTTATGCACACGTAGGATAATCATACGTATTCTGAGTTGCCCATTTAATATAGACTCATACCCACTCGATCAGAACCCGCGTAAAACTACATATATATGGGTATTGAAAATAGGTATATTAGTCCGCGTAAAACTACATATATATGTGTATTGAAAATAGGTATATTAGTCCTTAACCCAAATATAAAGGTAACACTATTAAATTAAAAAGATGAAACCACAACATACCGTAAAGTTAAAACCAAAATGATATGTTCGAAAATTTTTCTCTTTATATTTTAATGATACCTAACAATAAAAAATATAGAAATATTATTATATAATTATTTTGTTTCTAATTTTATTTATTTAATTTTTTTACGTATAATAGTTTATTAATATTATTACAATTCTAAATTATATAATGCTCTAACATATTATTAAAATAAATTAATGATGTGATAATTGATTTTATGCACTTTATATCATTTTACGACCCGGTAATTTGGTTTTTATATTATTTAATATTTGAAATATTTTCACACATTATTTAATGCATAGAAGAAGACCAGTATATCAAGAACTACAATCTAATTTATTTAATGTTGAACTCTGAATCTTTTTATCGACTCTTACATAAGACGAAATTATGTATTTAAATTATATAATAACATTTTCAAGAATTTAGATTTCGTTTAAAATTTAAAATCAAAATTTATCTAATAAAATAATAATATAGAAGTTTCTGACTAAAAATTTCATGATATACATATTTTAATTCAAAATCAAATAAATTTCTGACTAAAAATTGTGTTAAGCCAAAAATTTTGGATTGTCCCTTTATTAATTTAAAATCAAAAATCATATAATAAAATGAACAATATTTGTGGTAAAGTACGTAATAAAAAGAGATCGAGGAAATAATGAAGCTTTTTTAATTGAAAATGTGATTTGTGGCCTAGGAGTAGTAATTCGAAATGAACATGAAGGCTTGGTAGTTATTGCAGTAAAAAGGGTGTTGGCAGGATGCCCTCAAATAGCAAAAATTATGGCGGTTTAGATACGACTGCAAATTGCGAGAAATTTTGGCTATCCAAATATTGTTCTTTAGCGCCATTAAACACCACAATTTTGGACACGACACGATTTACACGACACGGAACGACACGAAAATTTAGTGTTTGTGTTTGCATTTTCAGTACACGACACGAAAGTACACGAACACGAATGTACACGACCGAGATTTAGTGTCGGTTTTGTGTTTACCCTTCGAGTACACGACACGACACGAAGTACAGGACATAAATAAATTTATAATTAAATTTTAATATTTATAATGAATATATGTATATTTATAATAAATATATGTATATTTATTGTTAAAATAATACATGATTTTATAATATTGTATGTAAATATGATTTAAATATATATATTTAATATATTTTATAAAAAAATTATCTTAAAAACTTTTATTTTTATTTATTATTATTATTTATTTATATTTATATTCAATTTTACACGAAACACGACACGAGAACGACACGAAAACAAGGTACACGAACACGAAAGTACACGGATTCTAAATGAGTCGGTTTTGTATTTGACATTTAAGTATACGAAACACGAAAGTACACGACACGAAATTACACGACACGGACGAATTGCCAGGTCTAAGCGCCATGTCGCGAATGTGGTGAATAATATCAATAAAGGCATACTAGACTATTAGTTCAAACTGGATTAGTTCTGATTGGATATAATGAAACGAATATGTAAATATATTATTTTCAACAAATGACGTGATTATATCTCAAAAAATGGATTAATCAACTATTATTTTTATTTTATATTTGTTCGACGCGATTATTTTTATAGATGGCGTATGATTTTTTTATTAAATTAATATTTACTCAAAAAAATATCAATAAAGGCATACTGGACTATTTTCCCGTATATTTAATTATCGAAGACAAATAAAGGCATACTAGACTATTTTCCCGTATATTTAATTATCAAAGACATCTGAAAAGATCATTCAGTGGCCAGAGGGGATTTAATATATAGGGGGTGTTTGGCTTACCTTATAAGTAATAAGTTTTTTTTTTAAAAGTATTTTCATATTTTTTTTGAAAATTAATATTTTTTTTAGAAATTTAAGATCAAATCTTATTTCCAAATTTGAAAATAAGTTACTTATTTTCAGAAAAAGTACATATATACCAACTTTTTTTGCTTATAAGCTGCTTATAAGTCCAGACAAACGAGGCAATAATCCTGAACATATTTTTATTACTCCTTTTCCCTCTTATCCTTTTGATAAAGTACTGCACGCAACTCTAAATCTTAATAAAATGAGTTGTACTTAATATTTTTTAATTATTCTTTTTATGAATAAAAGTATTTTTAAAACCCTTTAATTCAAAAAAGAATATTAAAAATTAATATGTAAAACTCTTTTTATTTAGATTTTGAGTTGCGTGCGGTGCCCTATAAAAATGACCAAAGGAAGTAGTTATTTCCCTCAAAATATTTAAACTCTTACAGAATTTGATTTAATAATATAATGCTCGCTCTTTCCACTTAAAAAAGTAAGGAAATACAAAGACAAGTTTTTCAATGAAGTCTTCTTCTCTTCCTTTTCTCCTCTTTCAAACTCTAATGTTTCAATCATCTGCCCCTCCTTCCTTCTCTCTCCTCTTTTCTTTCTTCGTGGATTTCTTTTTTTTTATATATATATATAACTAATTTATTTAATTTTATAAGAGGTAGAGACCTACTATAAATCCATGAGAACATGGAGGAGTCATGAGATGAGTGAACTCACCTCCAATTTATAAATTATGCCGCAAGGACATAGTAACAAACCATAGTTAGATTACATGAGTGAAAGTTAGAACTAGTTAAACTAACTACTACTCCAACCGGATTACAAATCAGCAGACCATATTAGGCTCCTTGATTGTCTCCTTGGTTGCCTCCTCTATTGCTGCTGCTTGGTTGTGTGCTCCCATAATGCTTCTTTGTGATGCTTTCATTGGCTGGATTGACGTCCGCTTGTCCCCTTTGCTGCCTTCCTCGGTGGGGTCTTCGGTTAACATCTTGTTCGTCTACCAGAAATGTTTTTCCAATGTCTTCTACTTACTCAATTCCAAAGCCATCCAAAGAGACAGGGCATCCCAGGAAAGTAGACGAGTCTAACACCATATGATTGAAGCCAATTGGTAGCATTCTTTCCGGGATACTTGAGCAAGGGGCATAATCAAGCAAAACAAGAGCGTTAGCAACAATCTCCTCACTGTCCCCTTAAAGAGGAACCTAGACTTTTGGCGGTTTACCCTCAGAAGAGATTTCAATCAGCATTTTCACAGCAAAACTTGGGCCATAGCCAACCACAGGAGGCCCCGACGCAACAGGCAAGCCAATCATGTTAGTTATGAACTCAAGACCCTATTTATTACAATAAGGCCTATGGATAGAGGAGATGGTAACCCAGGCAAATTTAGCATCAATGATACGATGACAAAAGTTAAGCAAATCATCTAAGGTTTAACAACAAGCACACACCCATCTATGATAAGACTTTGTTGTTCTAACACATTGTTCTTACCGAGTCTATGAGGGAAGGCAAGGCTAGAGAAACCCTTCGAGTTGTATGATACACTCATAAGACTCGGTTTATTCCAACTATTCATTAACAGATCTTTAACATTTTCAATAGGAACGGGATGTCTAATAATAAAATCCATTAAAGCATATTCATTCATAAGCATTACTTGTACATCATCAGTGCTATCAAGGGTGTTTAAAGGACAGTCCCCAAAGGCAACAGAGTATGAAATAGTAGGAGTGCCAGAGTTTGTGGCTAACAGAGCTACCTTTGATTTGAACCTGATGAAACCATCGTCGTCCATTAACCGATCTGAAATGGAGAGCTTTCTACTTGATTCCTTGGATTATGCGCCAGCGTTGTCAAGGGGTGATTCTTGTGAAGCTGATGAGCCCCAACACCAGCACATGTCTTGTGAATCGGCGATAATTGGATAAATCCAACTTTATCAACTCACTCTTAGTCCAGGTATGCTTGGGTTCCAGCAACCTTGGTTAACATGACCCTTGAAGGAGGGAGTTACTCATCAACGATTTCAGGTGATGGGGAGTAAGAAAGGTCACGCAGCAAGTTCAAATGGTAAGAATCGAGTGATTCCGAAGAATCTAGTGACGAGGGATAGATCTGATGAGGAAGCATATTAAGGGGAAAAAGGAGGATGAGAGTGTGCATGGTGGCTACTAGGGTTATAGAAGAAGAAAGAAGGGGAGAAATGGGAGGAAAAGAGATGGAGGGAAAAGAAGAGATAGAAAGAAGTGGAGGTTGACTATCATGCGGCTGCTATTCTTCATTAATAAACCATCTCTTATTATTGGTAAAAAAATCTCTTTAGAGTAACCCTCTCTTTGAGGATCCAATTCACTTATCATGAGCAGTTCTATGTTTAAAGATGTTGCTACAAGCATGGAATCGACCCCAAACCCTTTCAGGTTAGAACTCTCATAGACCCCCACCATACATGAAAGTCTTCTTAACTCTATGGATATATATTATTTTTTAAGAATGATGTTCAAGGAGCAGAGAAAAAGGTTACAACACTAACTTCCCTCCCACATGAACCAATCTCATATGAATTGATTCTTCATTTCTTGGACATTTACTCGAACTAAGAAAATGATGTTATGTGAATTAAGAAAACATATGCCTTATCGATATCCATTATTGAAGGTTCTACGTTGCATCAAGAACCTATAGGATTTTGTTTGTCTTATAAAATCAGTTGTATTTCTCATCTATCTGGTGAGACTTGTTTAAAAATGCTTATTTTTGTATGGCCTATAACCTATTTCGTTAAACCCCCCAATAAAAATGAGTATGATTTAGTGTATTGTTTTGACTATTTTGATCTTTATTTAACTATGAAATTTGTCATCATGTGGAGAATTTTTATGAAGAAAGAGTGTCATATTGCTACAATCATCCTTTTTAAATATGATGTGCAAGTTTGTTCCTCTACTTTGTTCAAGGGTTTGAATTAATATGAGGATGTTGGGTTTATGTTCATAAGATTTAAAACTACCTGCATATTGTTTAGGACACCTTTATTCAGAATTCCAATACTTTTCTACTCTCTTTAGAATCAAATTTAGTCTTATATCTCAATTCAAGACTTTCATTATTATCTTAGCACAAGTTTTATTCCTTCACTACCCTCCATATATTGGTGTTGTGATTGGAGCACAAGTTTTGACTTATACATGGGGTACTTGACTTTATAAAGAGTAAAAATATTAGATTGATGCGAATAATGATGAATGGTCTCCTTGGATCTCACATTAATTATTACATTGAATTCTTTTTCATGGATTTTCTTCTTACACAAATGGTTTCCATGTTTGAATAATTTACCTATGTCATGGAAAAGGCAAATTTTGTCGTTAAACAACTATTTTGGAGACTCGTGGGAGACCTGTGGAGACTCCAAGGAACAAGTTGCACCTGAACAATAGGTCTTTAGTGCACTTTGTTGCACTTGTGATATTCAAAATGGATGGCATAATGTCGGGTTCAGATGTGGCTTCTTTATTTTAGTGTTATTCTTTGATTCATGTTCTTTTTAAACGTTAAAAGGGTTGTTCTGCCTACTTTACTTTGTTTCACATAAATTTATAGAAGTTTGTTCACAATTCATGAACTTCTCTAGACTCTTTGTGGAAACTTAAATTTTATGTATCTTAATTTTTCAAGTCGCATAAGATTACTATACTCCATTTTATGCCACTTTTGTTTATGAGCTCAATACCCTAACTGAAAGGAGGTATTTTAAGCTGATTTAGTTCATAATCATTATTGTTGTGAATAATGTTTGGTGTCTTCTTGAGGATTTCAATTCTTACTTTTCTCTGGACGAAACGAATGGTAACCAATCTTGCGATATCACTGGTATATATGATTTTAAATATTATATTTTTTTATTGGTTGCATATATTATGATATATGGGTGCTTTTATACATAGTGGCATTGTTGTTAAGATAACCCCAATATATGCCAAAACTTGATCGTATACTGACTAATGGTAAATGACAAGACTTATTCTCTTTGTCAATGATAAATTTCAGGTCCCCTTGTATCTTTGACTACAACCCATATGTAGTCTTCTTAGGTATTGCTAGACCTGGAAAAATGGGTCTGGATCTGAAGAATCGAAATGAAATTGATGGAACCGAATTTGATTTTATATCCAAAATTATATAATCCGATAAATATTCGAAAACCGATTTGATCCGAATCAAAAATTACCCGAACCGAAAATTTAACTGAAAATAATCCGAAACACTAGACCCGATAATGACTTGGAACCGATTAGAACTGAATATACAATCATTTACACCGAATATGACTCGAATTACGAGATCTGATTCAAAACAAATACGAATTATATCGAATTAGAAAAAATATAAATTGAATTTTAATCTAAACTTTTAGTTATATTTTAATGATTCATAGGGCTATAGTATTAACCCACTTTTTATTCACTAAACTAATCTATTCTTAAGCAAAATTCATATCTAAAATAATTTTTTATCAAAAAATTAAAATTATTATACAATCAAAATTTTAAAAACTTATATTATTTTATATTATAACTATTATATATTTAATAATAAGATGATTTTTTTAAAGTTTCACAAATAAAAAAATAGAAAGAAAAAGATAATGAATAAGTTATTAATTCAACAAACATATTTAATGACATTTATTTTAGTTTTACTATAATTAAAAACTAATTCAAAATTAATCTAGATTGTATTTTCCTGATTCGAAATGATCTGAACCAAACTTTATCTGATCTTAATTTGAAATTAATTTTTTTTAATCCAAACTATATCAGTTCTGAATCAGAACCGATCTTATCCGAATAGTACTCCAAACATATCAGAACCGAAAGTTGATCTGATCCAAATGAATCCGATCCGAAACCGATCTGGTTATCCGAATTGCCAGGTCTAGGTGTTGTCTCGTCAGAAACCACAAACCTTTCTAATTTTTTAACCATTTGATACAACATGTCTCTTTAATTGAAGAAGTTAGAGTTGCTTGATCTTAGTAATCCTTGGTTTGTATTGACAGAAAATTAAAAACGATGAACATGACTATGAATTCTTCAACTTTGAATCTAGGGACCTTCATGCTCAAGTTAATATTGTCGGAGCTGCATGCTCTTGTTTGTTTTCAAAGTTCTATGCCAAGTTCTCCCTCGTTTTCAGTTCTAAGAGGAGGAGCATTTTTCTAATGTCCCTAACCTTACTCTTGTAAATGAAGAATCTTTTCTTTAGAAAAACTCTCATGTAAAATAGTTGAAATGTGGCGACAACAATATAAATTTTGATGCCTTAGTGAATAAGAACAAAGTTATCAATGCAGAAAAACTAATTGAAGTTGTTGCAGATATTCCAAAACCATCATACTCAGGAGATATAAGGATGGATGAAAGTAGTTCACATCCTGGTGATAGGAAAGGGAAAGGTATTCTTATTGAAGATAATAAAAAGAAAAAGAATATCACAGGTGGTGGTGAGAAGTTGATGCAAGGAGCTATAATGTCCGGAATTTTGACAAGGGAGAAACAACTATAGCTTGGTGAAGAAGCAACAATTTAACTTCAAAGACAATTTGATCATGAAGATGCTCAAATTAGAGAAGAAAGATCCAAGGATGTTGGAAAATCTAAAACTAAGCAAAATGAGAATGAAAAGAAAATTGAATATTGATGAGGAAGTGGTGAATAAGGAGAAACAAGTTAAGAAAACCAAAGTTGAAGAGTCTAGTAGTGATAAACCAAGGAGATGGAACTGGTTCAGTACAAGGTAAACAATTATATTCCAATCAAGACAAATGGAATGATTGCTCTAAAAGGCCAAAGGAAGAAAGATGTAGATCTTCTACATGCTAAATATGAAGACGGCACATACTTGACCTATACTTTTTCTTAAGTAATGGACCAAGACTATGCAACTCTAAGAAAGATCTACACTCTACTCAACAAAAGATACTATATAACACAGGAACTTGGTCAAGACATCATGAAGAGAATGAAGGAGATGAGAGAAGCTCCAATTCAGGAAGATGTTGCAGAACAACCTCTAAAGATCTGGAATTCTGAAGGAAAAAAGTTCTACATGAGCCTTTCTACATGATGATCTATGTTGACAAGGATGACAGGGAAAAATACATTGATATATGTAAGGAGATTGAAAAACTGCCAAACCTGGAACTTACTTGGCCAACCAACTGGACTACAGAGTAAAGGATGAGAAGATTCTAAAGGGGTCACTGTACAGTCAAATGAAGCAGAATGAAGACAAAGCTAGTGAAGAATTGAGAAGGCCGAAAAATAGAAGGAGATGAAAGCTTAAAAACAATTCTACTGATTACTGGTACTTAAAAAAATTTGTCTCACATTTTATTTCTTATCAATTTATGATTCCTGATGAAATGAAAATTTGTTCGGGGTTTTGTTATCATCAACATAGATTTATGTCTATTACACTGATAAACATAAATAGGGGGAGATTGTTAGGAATCATGTAGTTTGATAATAACATTATATTTAGAATCATAAATTTGATATTAACTATTGTAACTAATCAATGGATATGAGATATATAAATATTCATTGATTAGGTAGTCATTTATCAGTTGAAGGCAATTGTAATCAACTGATAAATTGGTTTGTAGCAGTTGATCTAGAATACTTTATATTATCAGTTGATTGTAATAATTGATGAATATGTAATTAGTCAACTGATGTTCATTGGCTTCGATTGATAGCTCATCAACAGATATGAAGGATTGCTGACCAAGTATAAATATTCTAAGTCATAATTCACATATATGAAGTGATCAACAGATAAAGGAGTCAATGGATATCAATCAATGGATCTTCATCAATGGATAAATCTATCAAAGTAATCAATGTATAAAAGAGCAATTGATGGATAAGGGATCGATGGATATTCAAATATCCATTGATACATCAATTGATCAATGGATAACCTATCTGTTGATGGATAAACAAAGAGGTATCAATTGATAAGCTTCACAACTATTATCAATTGATCAAGATTTTCTAAAATGGTTAAAGACAAGAGGGATGGAATCTTTGCAGCAGTCTAGATCAATGGAAAATGGTCTGTGTTTTCCCAATTACACAAGTAAAAAGGGGGGTTGAATACTTGTGTGCTCTTTTCACCTGATTAAAATCAAGTTAATGTAAATTAAAGCTTTGAATTAAGAACAAAGAACAAACACAAAGATATGAATGAATACTATTTGTATTATTGATATATGAATACAAACTCTCCTAGGGTATACACAAACCCTAACAGCTTCTCTGTGTTTCTCACAGCAACTCTCTCTATCTCTGTGCTCTCAAAAACTTTGACTTATAAATTAGGTTACATAGAGTGTTTATATAGAGAGTTGTCTATCAACTAATAACAGAAAATCAAATTACAATAGGAATAGAATTCCTAATTATTAGTTAACAGTTTCCTTCCGTAATTCTTCTTCCTTCCCATAGCATATCTGCAATATATTTGCCTTTATCTTTGAAGACTTTCCTTTATTGTGATCATCTTCCAAATTGTTAGGTCCTAAATCATCATAGAAGGGGGGGGGGGTTGAATATGATGTTGGTAGATTTTCATTTAATTACGGATTAAGTGTTTGTGTTCTTGAGATATGAAAATGATGGTAAATGAAATACAACGATTCGGGGAAATAAAGATATATTATTAAATCTCTGAGGTGCTACACTTCTAATCAAGAGATTAGCTTCGGTGAGTTCAATCAATATTACAACAACAATACAGGTGTGTGTTTAATGCTAAGCTTTAATGGAGCTCCCATAAGTTTGTTGAGTTTACTGAAGAAGATGCACATTAATTCTTTCGAATTAAACCCATATATATTTGTGTAGACTTTTGGAAATCAACTGAATTGAATTTCCAACAATGTAAGTCATTTGTTGCGTGTTGGGTCCCGGAAGTATCGTAGAAGGGGGGTTGAATGCGATACTGACAACAATTTAAAATTCTTTTGGGAATTTGCGGAATTAAATTATTGCTTTAGCTGAGGGTTATAGTCCTTGTAGTGTTTGGGAGGCTGACTTACTAACTTTCTATTTTTAAGATAAAACATTTAAGATATAGAAATTATCAAGTAAGTAAACAAGATTCAAGTTAAATACGTATATTAAACTTGAAAGGGTGTTACAACATCCGGTAGAATAAACATTTAATTCCTAGAATAAATTTGACATGAATTGTTCTACTTAAGGAATTAAAACCAAACTAGCACAGAAAGTTTGTGAATATGACGTTGCAGACAAATTGCTGAATTTGTTATTTTTCTACTTGAGGAAAATGAAACCTTCATCTCATATTTATAGAGATTGAAAATGGCTGGTATGACCTTTATCAGCATGACTTAATTTAATGAAAATAAGTCTTGTATGACTTATTTAACACTTGTATGACATTTCTAAAACTGGGCAAGACTTCTGTGTGGTCGGTATGACTTATTTATTAATTAAAAAATCGGTATGACTAGTAATATGATTTTCAATCTCCCCCTATTTGTTGTTAAACATTTAACACACAAATTCCTAGAGGATAACTCAACTAACAACTAAGAAAATAATACGACATTTAAGAACTGTAAATAATAAATTGTTTTCTGGATCATATAATACATTTCCAGATTTCAATTATGAAAGATAAATATAAGATAGATGTTCCTCTAGACTGAACATATTTAACAAAGTTCTATCTGGACTTACCTATCATTACCAGCTTCAGAAGTATCAACTTCACCTTCTTCTAGAGATCAGGTGTCATTGGTAGATCCTCAGTTGCTGGTTTCTCTGGATCAGATTATGCATTTCCAGATTTCTTGAGTGAACTTAGAAATGAAAGATGTTTGTTCCTCTGGCACTGAACATATTATACATGTAGTATTATCTTCATTTCTCAGACTCATCACTACTCCCCCTTAGGATGGCAGGGATGAAGTCTTGTTCTCTTCTTACCATATATCCTCTGTTTCTCCAACTTCTGTCTTCACTTCTCTCCCAAGGTGAATTCATTCTCCCCTTACGTGAATTATCCAACTAATTTAATAGAGGTAACAACAGACATGGCATACATACAGCATTAAACCATCGCAGATATAAAAAATGCAAACTATGACATGTTATGCATTTTAGAAAATCCAGTTAATCCTATATACAAGAATTTTCTAAAATCAAATGGATCCAATCCAAGCATGTTGTTATATACCCCCTTTTCAACAATGGAGTAATCCTCTTCTAGTAAAAGTCTTTGTTAAACAATTCTCCCATTTGGATCTTGTTCAACACTTTTCCCTTTTTGGATCTACTTCTCCCTTTTTGGATCTTGTTCAACAGTTCGAACTGTTCAACACTTCTCCCCCTTAGTTGAGTAATCCTCTTCAGAATCCTTAATAATAGAAGAAATTTCATCCCCCTTAGTTGAGAAACATTATAAATCTGTAACAGATAATTGGGAATGAGATTTGGTAATTGTGCTAGTGTGTGATTTTCTTTTGTGTTTCTGACAAGTGTTTCGCTCATATACTCTCTAAGTGTTTCACTCATAGAATATATATTTTCACTCTTTCTCACTTGTGTTTCACTCTTTCCTCACAACACTATTTCTCTCTCTCAGTACGGATGACATAGTCTTTTGTACCTGCAAGAAAGATCACCATAGCCCCTTCAAGAGAGGTCACTGGTGGTGCAATGGGGTTTCGTAAATCCCCGTCCTCAATTGATTCTATTAAAATATTTGACTTTGAAAACTGAATTGCTTCAGTAATAGATTCAATGAGTTGCTGATCATCTAAGATGATCTATTCCGTTAGGAATCCAGATATGTTCCATCTGGGGAGGGAGACAAGGATCTATAATTAAATGATCCAAGTTTCCTCCTGACGCCTGTGAAGGCATGTTGATTCAGTCAGAATCATCAATCATCCTTCCTTCCTTGATATGGAAGTTTAGAATAATTGCTTCCGTCAATTCATCCTTAGTGTGTGACAATCCTTACAGTGCATTTGAATATATACATTTATGGTTTGCAGTGTTTGAGAGTGTCTAGATGAAGTTGACTCTTTACTAATGGCCTTGGCTGACAGGCCGAATTCAATAGACTCACTCTGTTGAGAGAATGAACCTAGTAACAGTTTTGCCATTTGCAAATCTATACCCTTTTGAGAGGATATAAATTAGTTAGCAGTTGCTTTGGTTTCAATTTCATATTCTAACTAGAGGCAGAGCTGCTGAAACACTCATAGATACTTCTCTTTTCTAGTGCACTAGAGGCACTTACTCTCTCACCCTCTTTAGTTGATAACACTTTTCTTTTTAGGGGTTTAGTAGATGAAGTTGTATCTGTTTGAGTGTTTAGTTCTATAATCTGTGTTAGAGATTGTATGTTTTCAATCCCTTGATCTTGTCCTACAGCCACTGAGGGCTCAATATATCAATTGTATATATTTTTATATCAATTGATTAGTTAATATATCAAGATCGAGATTACCTGCTTTTACCTCGAATCGATTGCTCTTGTTCGGCAGAACACAGATATGTTTTTATTATTAGTGATTTTCAGATAAACAATATATATATATTATCACTAACAACAAAAATCATAACTAATTGCAATGAAATAATAACAAACTATCAAAATATGATAATTAATAATAATTTCAAAAAGCAAGTAATTATTCTCCTTATATCTCATCGTATTAAAATTATGAAACTAATAAACGATGAATTGCTTCAATTCATAATTTTAATAAGATAAAATAATCTTGCTAAATACTAAATAATCATAAGAATGAAAATTAGCATTTAACTTCATACATTATATCAGAGATATATGTAAGCTTGAGAAAATAGATGTAAAGAAATTCACAAGTCCTTTAAATATTGACATTTAATACTTATGATTCTTAGAACAATTTCTCGTAGACAAAAATAAATTTTAAAAATAACATGAAATAATAAAAAAATTATAAAGTAAAAATATGCCAATTTTATAGGAAAAATAAATATGCCAATCGTTGATACCAATTGTTGAAAAAAAATATTATTATAGCGCATGATACGAAATTTTCTTTAAGATACATGTCCCTTAATAAAACGCGGGAAAGTTGTATCTGAGAAGAAAATTTCTATCACTTATGAATTTCCTATAAGACAAATTTCCCATAATAAAATGCGGGAATTTGTACCAAAGAAGAAATTCAATTCTCTTAAGGAAAAAATATATATATTTACAGTATGAATGCCAATTAAATTAAACTGTACAAAACTAAAAATGTTGCATGTACCTCTCACTGTGCACGCCTTGCAATGTGTTCCTAGAATTTATCTATTTAGGCTTACCATCAGCGTGAGTGCCGGTGGTGTGCTTGACTCATTACAAAGTGCTCTAGCTGACGAGCGAATTTCAATGGACTCATCCTGAAGAGAGAATGATTCCAGAAACAGTTTTATTGCCTTTTCAGCTCTGCATCCTTTTGAGAAGATGCAGATGAGCTTACAGTTACCTCAGTTATATACTCCTTTTCTTCTCTGGAGGTAGAGCTGTGGGTGCACTTCCGACATCATCCTTATTTGCTGCATCAAGTGCAGTTTCTCCCTTATCAACCTCTAACTTACATGAGTTCCTTATATCTCCAGGGGTTAATATATGGAAGTGGATGAATTGGTGTTTGGTACTATGGCCTGGGTAAGAGATTGATGGATTTTCAACCTCTTGGCCAGTTTCTAAAGCCACTAGGGGCTAACTGGAAAGAACCAATTGAGATAAAAAAGATAATCATCTTAACATTCTAAAACATATTTTTCATCCCAAAGAGAAGGAAAAATATAATAAGGAATGGTAATAGATTGCATTAAAGCACTTTCAATAAAAGAGTTTTGTCAGAATTAAAGATTTATCATTTAAAAGCATTATATAAAATTTTCTTTAAGATACATATCCCATAATAAAGCGCGGGAAAGTTGTATCATAGAAGAAAGTTTTTATCCTTTATGAATTTCCTATAAGGCAAACTTCCCATTATAAAACGCGAGAGTTTATACCAAAGAAGAAATTCAACTCTCTTACCAAATTATATCTCGATAAAATGACTCTTTTCCTTTATACCTTAATACTGTATGATTTGAAAACAGTTTTGCAAGCCATCCTTATCAGATAGAGGACTATGACTTTCCGACATATAATGCAATTATGATATTCATCATTTTCGTCCACCTGATAATATCCCTAACTTAAAATAGAAAATTTCATTACAATAGGGGTGGATGTATTTGAAGGGTTTCGTGACACAAACGCAGCGGAATAAACACGAAAAATAAATCAAAATAGCGAAACCCTCCGCAGGATCCATGCGAAAATAAAAGATTTAATTCAGAGATAAAGAATAAATACCTTTAGAAGCTTTAACAGTTCATTAATGGAAGATTAATGGAGGTCCAAAGCTTGTTTAATCACCACGTATCCCGCTCTCGCGATCTACGCTCTACGGTATCCACACGAACACTTTTCATGAAGGATTGATGTGTACTAGCACCCGAAAACTTCTTCTCTCTCTATCTTCCTCCTCTCTCAGAGCGGCTAGGGTTTTTGTAAAATCTCTCATTTATTAAATCAGCCCATAAAGAGATTATATAGAGAGAGGAATAAGTTTTTTTTCTAATTATAATCCAATTATAATTAATACTAATCCAAAATTCTAAATTATTTAATTAAGTCTCACTTAATTAATTAATTATTAATTTTTGGAATTAGTTTAAGTAATTCATTTATTCTATTTATATAATTAATTAAGTCATACTTAATTAATATCATAAATAAAATAAATTACTTATTTAATTTAAATTCATAATTTAAATTATTTCTCCTTCAAGCGTTCTTTGTGTGTGACCCTGTAGGTTATTATTACGTTGGCAACAATTTTAATATCTAATTAAAATTGTAAACAATGAGCGGCATCTAGTAATACATCATTGCTACCCAAGTAATAATAATAAATCGGTGATTCGATTAAGCCTTTCGTGAATAATGTTCCATGTAATATAATCCCTTTAATCTTGATATTATAGATTAAACTCAAGGCATGTCTCGTGTCATCCTCTTCATAATTTAATCTTTATTTTCTTGATCGATGAGTAGACTATTAAAATCAAATCAACATTTGAGCACGGCCGTGCATTTCATAGTCTCACTCAAACAAGAGGCCAATAATATCACTCCTAAAATTAGGAGGATTAAATCCCATCTAGATCATTCATATTTCTCATACGATTCATAATATACCCAATGTCCACTTTTATCATCACCCGGTCAAAGGTAACTTTTAATGTAATCAAAGTATATTAATTCTCGTATAGAAATATAATGATTTCAGGTCTAAGGATCATTACACCATTACCACAGTGAGAATTACTTATGACACTTACTTAACATGTAGAATCTCACAGCGGGTCATTCCAGTGTCATGCATTGAGACATGCACTTATGTTCTTGACTTTAGTATCCCCATACCTATGACCAATGAGATGTGGTCATCTGTCAAGAAACATACTAGTCTTTGTGCATTATTATTGTCCTTAAATAATAATACTCGACTAGGGAATTTTAGGAATAAGATACTATTCATATAATCTCATTTTTAAGTCACATACTTAAAGATATATAATACGTATCAAAATTCCAAGGACATTTATTATGCTTTCAATTTATTACGCAGTAAATAAAACATAATAAATAAATAATAATCAATAAAACATAATTCTTAATAATAAATATTTTCCTTAAAATATAAAAAGTATTGTCTCTAGAGCACAATTACTAACAATCTCCCACTTGCACTAGAGCCAATTACCCAAGTATCCAATACTCATGGAACTAGTGTGACTTTCGTGCTTCTGCTGCGACAAAGCCTTAGTCAGCGTGTCTGCAATATTATTATTATTATACACTTTACATATATGTATATCTCCTTGATCATTAATCTCATTAATTAGGTGATATCTCCTAAGTACATGCCCAAACAGCCTCCTTGGCTGCTTCATAAGCATCAATATACTCAGGTTCTATTGTAAAATCAACAATTGTCTTTGCTGTGAACCATTCAAGCATACAACATCTCAATAAAACACAAAGCCAGACAGAAACATTTAATTATCGTTATCTGTCTAGAAACCAGTATCACTGAAACCTCTTACAACTAGCTTCACATCTCCTCCATATAACAAGAATGAATCTTTAGTCCTCTTTAAGTACTTAAGAATATTCTTGACTGTCGTCCAGTGACCTTCACCTGGATTAGATCGGTATCTACTCATCATGGTTAAAGCATACGAGACATCAGGACAAGTACATATCATTGCATACATTATAAAACCAATTGCTGACGCATATGGAATTTTACTCATGCAGTCCCTATCATCCAATGATTTAGGACAAATTTTATTTTGAGATCACTATCCCATGAGACATTGGGACATATCCATTTTAGTCTCTTTGCATTTGAAATCGATGCAAAACTTTGTCAATGTATGTACTCTAAATTAGGCCGATCAATCACCTTGATCTATCTCTATAGATCTCGATCCCTAATATATATGTCACATCGCCTAAGTCTTTCATTGAGAAATTATTTCTCAACCAAGTCTTCACAGTTTGTAGAGAAGGAATGTCATTCCCTATTAGTAATATATCATCAACATATAATACTAGGAATGCCACATGGCTCCCACTAAACTTCTTGTAAACACAAGTTTCATCTTCATTCTGAATAAAGTCAAACTCTTTTTGACTGTTTCATGAAAACATATGTTCCATCTCCTCGAGGCCTGCTTTAATCCATAAATGGATCGACGCAACTTACATACATTTCCAGCATCCTTTAGATCAACAAAACCCTTAGGGTGTGTCATGTACACATCCATATCTTCTTCAAGGCTCTCATTTAAGAAAGCGGTTTTGACATCCATTTGCCAGATTTCATAGTCATAGTAAGCAGCTATAGCAAGCAAAATCCTGATGGACATGACCATAACAACTGGTGAAAAGGTCTCATCATAGTCAATACCATGAATTTTCTTGAAACCTTTTGCCACCAATCGTGCCTTATAGGTCTGTACATTAGCATCCATGTCGGTCTTCTTCTTGAAAACCCACTTGCACCCTATAGGTTTTACCCCTTCAGGTGGATCAACCAAAGTCCATATTTGATTAGTATACATGGATTCCATCTCAGATTTAATAGCATCCAGCCATCTCTTAGAATCTGGAGTGTTCATAGCGTCTTGGTAGGTGAGAGGCTCATCTTCATCCATAAGCATCACATCACCATCTTGAGTCAAGAGAAATCCATATTATCTCTCGAGCTCATGGCGAATCCTACTAGACCTACGAATACCTGTGTTTCTTGAGCAGTATTATTTTTCTTGTATATTCTGCTCAGGTTCCTCCATTGGTTCAACATTATCATGTGGGTCTCAAACTTCATTGAGATCTATTATCCTCCCACTGTCTCTCAGCAGTTCGAGCAACAAACACTTTATTCTCGGAAGGATTATAGAAAGAATAACCCCTTGTTTCAGTTGGGTATTCCACAAAATTACATTTATCTGATTTTGGTCCTAGCTTGTCATAGATTAGACGTTTCACAAACGCTTCACATCCCCAAATTTTCATAAATGACATGCTGTGACGTTTCTCAGTCCATATCTCATAAGGAGTCTTTTGAACCAATTTAGTAGGAACACAGTTAAGTGTATGTGGAGCCGTTTCCAGGGTGCAACCCCAGAAACTAATTGGAAGATTCATTGACTCAACATTGATCGCACCATGTCCAACAAGGTGTGATCCCTCCTATCAAAAACCTTTCTTTGATATTTTCTACTTCATCTTTATAGTCTTTGAACTTTTCAAATGATTTGGATTAGTTCTTCAAAAGATACATATATCCGTATCTACTAAAATAATTAGTAAATTTTATGAAGTTAATAAAATCTACCTTTTGTCATCGTACACATATGACAACATACATCACTATGTATAAGTCATACCCATTCAATGATCCCTTCACCATGTCCGGTAAAAGGAGCTTTAGTCATTTTGCCAAATAAGCCAAGATTCGCATCCTTTTGTATAATTCATAATCAAACTTTTCCATGAATGCATCCTTATGTATTCTGAAAATGCGTTTCTCATTAATATGGCCTCAACAACAGTGCCAAAGGTAATATTTTATTTGAGTCACTTTAGAACATATAAATTATTAATTAGATGTGCAACATTATAAGGCTCATCATCAAAATAGAATAAACAACTATTGTTATTTAATTAAAATGAAAAAGCCTTTCTTGTCCAAACAAGAAACTGAAATAATGTCCCTGCCAATTGTAAGCACGTTATAACAATTATCAAGTTCTAAATTTTCCTTATAGGCCAAAAATTAAGTAACGAGTTCCTCGAACCAGAGCAACTATCTTTACTCCAATTCCAACCCGATACCTTAAGCTTGACCCTTATTGATCATCATCTTCCGATCTTCCAATTAAGCATGACAGTTTAATTTCCAGTCTCCCAACTTTCCACAGAAGTGACAATCGTCTTCTTTATCAACACCTCATTCAGACTTTAGAGTCTGCTTTAGGGATTGGACTTTGGTTTGACAACGAAACTAGATCAAATCTTCTCCTTGCCTTTCCATTTTCCTTTCCCTTTTGCATTCCCTATGTTTACCATCAATATAGTAGTAGTTCATGCATTTATCATATTACTTTCAGCAGTTCTCAACATGCTTAGCAACTCAATGGGTGTTTTACCAATCTTATTCACTTTATTGTTCATAACAAAATAAGAATAATATTTGTCCAAAGATTGTAAGATCAAATCTAACTGTCTCCAGACCAATCTGGAAACCCAAAATATCAATGGTATTCATTATACCCTATAATCTTTAGAACATGTGGTGTAACCGGGTCTCACTCTCCCTACTTGTAAGTGTATAGTGCCCTTTCAAATATATCTTGTGCTCAATCGTTTCATAAGCATCTATATGCTTGTATTGCTTCTTAATCTCAGCACATATATTTGCGAGCATGAGACATGAAACATCAGTCGCAACATCAATTTGCTTCCAATAAGCACTATGATTTGCACATGTTACATTCTCAACTTTAAGAGCAGGGGAAGAGATTTGACTAATATCGTGGTGCCCGAGGACGATCCTCAAGCTCCTATGTCAGTCAAGGAAATATATTCTCGTCAACTTGTCCTTCTCAAGAACTGATCGCATAGAGAAGTTGTTTGTGTTTATCATTTGATATCTACAATATTAAAGTGCATAAAATAAACTAGGTTGCAAATTTAATATTAATTATGTTTAAGTGATTATGGTATATCATCATATACCTCCCACTATTTTTATCAAACTAATAGCCCTTACTATTAATTTGGAAAGTATATCCCATAATTCTTTCTAGTGAGCCAAGATCCATATTTCGTCATGTCCTAAGTCAACCACTGGAAGTCCTTAGAAAATGATTATTTAGGTAGACAACAGTTGTCAATTATATCATATATAATTCTTGGATAGTTTGGTGAACAACGATTGATCTTATCTATCTAATAGACTTTTAACCAAACTCTATGCTTCTAAGTTCATAATAGTTGAATATAACCGTTTATTTTCACTTATTATGACGACTCAGTTAAGTTAGACCCAATGATACAACGGCCGAATATAACCGTTTATATTCGTCGCATCTCACCACGATAGATAGGAGTCCCCTGCCACTGACAGTCCTTCCCCTTATCGATCTAGGATTCGATGAGTGTTCATTCATTGGAAAGCATCCGAGTAAAACTTAATATTTTGTTAAGGGGTTTTAGAAAATTTATAACGATCATGATCACATCATAAAGAGATTCTCAATTTTTCCTTGAACCAAATATTTCAAATCGACATCTTAAATTGTTCATTTCCCAGGTAGATGGAGGATACCAATGGTCACACTTAAAACCCATCAGCCTTACGAATACGCATATCCGCTTTTGTCAGAAAATCCCAATTATAGATATCAAAAATCCATATTTAATTCCGTGTTTTAAAAATCCATATTTCATAAACACAAGAATCTCATGATCGTTTGTTAATTTTAAAATCTTGAATCGTTACAGATTTTATCTTGTTTAAGCAAACATGGCATGGGTGTCGTATCTAATACATACATGATTAATCAATATTAAGCATGCATCTCAATTATATCTACGCATACATACCAATACATGCAATCATATACATATATGTAATGTGCGTAAATTAAACGTGTTTGGTTATGGCCCCATCCTATATGATATTTCCAAGCTAATGGAAATATCAAGGTCAGTCTATGGTGGTTTTAAAAATACTATCTATTACATGTCTTCTTTCTTCATTGCTCCATCATCACCTTTTTGGATCGCCTCCTTACTTGCAAGTCTTCATTGATAATTACATTGAATAATAAAAAATAAAACTATTCTAATGAAATTACAAGAAGAACTCGAGTTACATTCGAGATAATTAAATTACAATGAATAAACGACATGCAAGTCGTATTTAGAAACCAAAACCATAAATCAAAACCACTATCCTATGGGTCTTTAGGCCATAACCATCCACCATGCTATCATATAACACATATAATATATCTCATATTATATAATCATATCATATAATCATATATAACAAATTTCGAAATTTCAGAAAATTAAAAACAGATTTCTGAAGACAATAAATCGCTATTTCGAGGCCCTTAACGACGTCAAACGCCTTACAGACCCGTCGGTGATAGCTATGCTATCAGTTTTGTTCATTGGCCCGATTCCAGTCAGAAAACACATATCGTTTGCGAAAATCGGATACGGCAGTCAGATTTCTCTAAATCTGACGGTGTTTCAGAAATCGTATCATATACAATTCTCATAACAAAAACAAGCATATATCATATATACATATACAGAGATACATACAATCATCATATGATTATACATTATATGAATATCATATATTCATAATATATACATACATATACTCAAAATTTTAGAAAATCAAATAATTTTCAGAAAATCATAAATCACCGTTTTGGAGGCTGTAACGACATCTAATGGCTTACAGACGCAGAGCTGACGATGTCAGTATTGCTCAGTGACCCGATTCCAGTCAGAAAACACATATCGTTTGCGAAAATCGGACAACAGACACAGATTTCAGAAAATCAACGACAGCCGTTTCAGAATTCGTATCGAATACGATTCCCATAATAAGAACAAACATGTATCATATACATACATCAACACACATAATCATCACATGATTATATATCATATAAATATCATATATTCATAATATATATAAACATATACATATTGTATCAATATAAAATCATGATAGATCGCATACATGCTTATATATCAAAAACTGTTAAGCACATAACCGAATTAAAACGTTTCGCAAGTAGCTCTGATGCCATTGAAGGGTTTCGTGACACAAACGCAGCGGAATAAACACGAAAAATAAATCAAAATAGCGAAACCCTCCGCAGGATCCATGCGAAAATAAAAGATTTAATTCAGAGATAAAGAATAAATACCTTTAGAAGCTTTAACAGTTCATTAATGGAAGATTAATGGAGGTCCAAAGCTTGTTTAATCACCACGTATCCCGCTCTCGCGATCTACGCTCTACGGTATCCACACGAACACTTTTCATGAAGGATTGATGTGTACTAGCACCCGAAAACTTCTTCTCTCTCTATCTTCCTCCTCTCTCAGAGCGGCTAGGGTTTTTGTAAAATCTCTCATTTATTAAATCAGCCCATAAAGAGATTATATAGAGAGAGGAATAAGTTTTTTTTCTAATTATAATCCAATTATAATTAATACTAATCCAAAATTCTAAATTATTTAATTAAGTCTCACTTAATTAATTAATTATTAATTTTTGGAATTAGTTTAAGTAATTCATTTATTCTATTTATATAATTAATTAAGTCATACTTAATTAATATCATAAATAAAATAAATTACTTATTTAATTTAAATTCATAATTTAAATTATTTCTCCTTCAAGCGTTCTTTGTGTGTGACCCTGTAGGTTATTATTACGTTGGCAACAATTTTAATATCTAATTAAAATTGTAAACAATGAGCGGCATCTAGTAATACATCATTGCTACCCAAGTAATAATAATAAATCGGTGATTCGATTAAGCCTTTCGTGAATAATGTTCCATGTAATATAATCCCTTTAATCTTGATATTATAGATTAAACTCAAGGCATGTCTCGTGTCATCCTCTTCATAATTTAATCTTTATTTTCTTGATCGATGAGTAGACTATTAAAATCAAATCAACATTTGAGCACGGCCGTGCATTTCATAGTCTCACTCAAACAAGAGGCCAATAATATCACTCCTAAAATTAGGAGGATTAAATCCCATCTAGATCATTCATATTTCTCATACGATTCATAATATACCCAATGTCCACTTTTATCATCACCCGGTCAAAGGTAACTTTTAATGTAATCAAAGTATATTAATTCTCGTATAGAAATATAATGATTTCAGGTCTAAGGATCATTACACCATTACCACAGTGAGAATTACTTATGACACTTACTTAACATGTAGAATCTCACAGCGGGTCATTCCAGTGTCATGCATTGAGACATGCACTTATGTTCTTGACTTTAGTATCCCCATACCTATGACCAATGAGATGTGGTCATCTGTCAAGAAACATACTAGTCTTTGTGCATTATTATTGTCCTTAAATAATAATACTCGACTAGGGAATTTTAGGAATAAGATACTATTCATATAATCTCATTTTTAAGTCACATACTTAAAGATATATAATACGTATCAAAATTCCAAGGACATTTATTATGCTTTCAATTTATTACGCAGTAAATAAAACATAATAAATAAATAATAATCAATAAAACATAATCCTTAATAATAAATATTTTCCTTAAAATATAAAAAGTATTGTCTCTAGAGCACAATTACTAACAGTATTCTTAGCAATACAGTATAAGGCCTTCAAAGCAACAACCACTGTTTAGGTACTTTGAATCAATGTGCAACAAACATTGAAACAAGTGTTTGAAAACAAATCATTTTACAAATGGTTGATACCTAGAAGTAAAAATAATTTTGGAAATATTTCTAAGTATATAAAATATTGAGAATTTTATATACACATAACTTAGAAAATACTTCCGTTTCTTTCAATATTAGTGAACTTTGAAATATGCATTGATTATTTAGATCAGTAATTCTAAATAATGTCACTAATATTAAAAGTGTCACAATTATTTGTAACAAAATATTTAAAAATATCAGAGAAAAATATTAAAACAATTAAGCAAGATATCGTTAACTAATACTCATAAAATATTTATCATACAAACAATTATGCTGCATATTATTTTAATTTATTTAAATCATGAGACTGATATGACATTGAATTGTCTAACATCATAATTTAAATCAATTAAGATAATATACAAACTTATGCTAGAATACCTAATTACCACATATGCATATTACATTGTAAACATGATAATTAAAGTAATAGCAATAAGCACGAGGTTTTGGATTTCAGATAAATTCACAAGTCCTTTAAATATGGAAAATGTAAAACTTGTGAACTCATTTAAGAATTCCTTACAGATGAGATTTCCAACAAATATGCACATACATAATATCCCAACTTCACTAACCAACTTAGACAAAATGAATTCATCAAGCTGTTTAGCAAATATCTGCAAGTTATTCTACTAAGGACTACTCTCGATATAAATGATACCTAGTGTCCATGCGCTTGTTCTGTGAGTGGTGAAGAGATTATCCAGCAGAGTTGATGGAGTTTGACAGCTTCTGGTAATTACCTCCCTGTCTTTCTTATAACCTGCATTATCTATATCTATATAGCCAATTAGGTTAAACCTGGTATCTTTAGGGTACCTGATTCTTAGAATTGGTAATCCCTTAAGATATCTAACAATTCATATCTTAGCTATAAGATTAGATTCTCTAGTATCCACATGGAAAATTACACATAGGCATATTGAAAATAAAATATATGGTCTTTATGCACAGTAGACCCACATATAATATAATCATGGTATACTTGCACTAAACATTATGTGTGTGTGCCTTGTATTCTAGAGAGATATGTGTATAACGACTCTAATATAAAATCATATTCAAGTAATTAGCAGTTAGAGTGTCATACCGTGTCCTTGACGATTGCTTGATCTCTTACCTCCGTCATAGAGAGCTTTGTGAAGAGAATGATATACAAATTCTAGTGGATATGAAACTTCAAAGTCCAGGAGTTGTTGTACATCAACTTGTTCAACCCTAATAGTATCAAGTCTTGTCTCTGGTGCTTTAGTTAGATCTTGAAAGTCCCGAAGATTCTGTTTCCATCATCGTCGATACCTTCTGTAGCAACCAGTTTGGCTTTGTCCCTCATAACAATGCCAAATTTCATCCAGTCTCTGAAAACCCTTACAGTACCAATTACAACTTTTATTTTAATGCTCGGAAGCTTGTTGTAATAGGACGACACATTCAGACTTTCAATCACCTTCTGGTTTTACATCACATCTTACTTTGAAAGCTTTCGACTTCAATGAGTAGCCGAGGACAATTGTTCCTTGAGCCTTAATTTCAAACTTGCCAATATGCTCATATAAATCTTCAATAAATAACAATTTCCTCCAAACACACGAAAGAACTTTAGTGTTTGCTTCTAGTTGGCCATTGACTCATATGATGTCTTTTCACGATCTTGTTGAATAAAGAAGCATGATTTGTTAATCGTTTCAATTTCAAAGTACTTTGCTTCCAACTTGATCTGCTTGATGTGATCAATCACTAAATGTGATATATTATCTGTTGAATGCACGAACATCACCAATTCACTCTCAGTTGAGTGATCTTCCATCTTTCTTGCTTGAAATCAAACACTTTTCTATTTCAATGCTTTTCCAGAAAACCCTTAAAAAAGAATTCTCTAGTGCCCTATAGATAGTGATTAGTGCTTAAGTCCGTCGACAAGAAAGATATTTCCAGTGATGACAATTCCAAACTCATGATAGCCATATCCCTTGTACATCCTTTGCTGTCATCTCCAAAGGTTACCATCGGGGAGGCCTTCTCAACCAACTGTAATAGTAGAGCTTCAATGCTAGTGATATGCCTCGAACAATAAATGTCACGAAATCACATAACTTTTGACTTTTGTTTCATACTCTGCAATCACAAATTATTAAACTTCTTGGTACTCAACTTCAATTGAGTCCAGATGGGTTAGAGATATTACTTTCAACAGTGGTAATAACAGTTTCAACCTTAACATGCACAAACTTATCTTTGACTGATCACTTCTCATTCACAACAGCCTTGACAAGGTAGTCTTAAGGCTATGAGATTAGTGATTCCAACCTATCTTAAGGTGGACTAGCAGTCTTTACCCTATTGTGATTCTTATTGATATTTTGCCTAAGATTATGCAAGTCCTAAGATATGCATTTTCAGATTTATACGAACAAACATAAAAAATAAGAGCACATGGTAAACATTCAGCTTCAATGCATTATAGATAAGAATTATGCAATTCAGGCATGTTATGCATATTAGAAAATTCAGTACTATCTACTTTAATCATTCTACACAAGTGTAACAGGTGTTCAGAAGATTTACAGATATTCAATAATTTTCTAAAAGTACATGGAATAGAAGAACTAACAATTTAATTACTAATTATGTCTAATCCATTTATGTTGTTGTCTAACATTTTAATTATCTCTAATTACCTAAGTCAGTTTTAGATTAAGCCTCGAATCTACAAATTTTACTGACTACTTAGATAATTCTACCATCTTTTAATCTAATATACCTTAACAAGCAATGCACTAAGTGATTTGACATTAGAGTGCAACTTTGTGAGTGTGATCAATTCAACATTAGCAAAGGTATTAAATCACAGAAGATTTAAATCAAGTTCAAGCATATATTCAGGATACATCTAATCGTCTAGAATAATCATATCTAATTCTAGATATTCATTTTACTGTATTGAAAATCATACAGTTCTGAATTAGATAAAGGTATACTAGTTAGAATGCGTACCTTTGAAGTGCTTAGTGATTCATCTCTAGTGTTGATCATTAATGACAGATATCCATGTGGTTCATCACTATCACTGATAGAACCAACTTTGCATTTAACTTCACCAATAAATGCTTTCCCTTGCTGTAACCTTACTAATGCTTGACATTCCTGTTTTTAACTCATCACAGTCTCTGCCATCATTTGCTTGTTCAGGATTCTTGAATATTGTAGCACAGCCCTGATCTTGTCTTGCTACTTGTAGCCTCATATGTTTCTTCAGTTGTGACCTCTAACGATTCTTAAATCCGTTTTGTATAAGTACAAAAACTAGAATGATCATTAGAGTCAGAAAAAAAACTTCAGAGTTCCCCACTAATAAATCTATCATATCTTTACATTTGAGCAGTTTGTGGAACTATAACATTAACAATCGTATCATCCACAATAAAATCCAAATGCTCCGGAATAAACCTACTAATACGAAATGACCACTTTCCTCGAAACCGGGTCATATGCTCTGCGAATTAATTCTGAGCCAAAACGAAGAATTTTCCAACTACAAACCCTTTTGGAAAAATGGACCAAGTTTTAATATCTTTAGATTATAAATTAAATCTATATAAATTATCCTAATAAATTTACTTAAATTAAATTTATAAAATAAATTCATTTAAATTAAGTTTATAAAATAAACCTTTTTCAAGTTTAGATAATAAACTCATTTAAATTAAATTCACAAAATAAATTTATTTTAAATAAAATTTATAAAATAAATTTATCTAAATTTAAATTTATAAAATAAAATTATCTAAATAAATTTAAATTATAAAAGGAAATCTATTTAAATTTAAAGAATAAATTTATTTAAATTAAAATTTATAAAGTAAACTTATTTAAATTAAGTTTATAAAAGAAACTTTTTCAAGTTTCAATAATAAACTCATTTAAATTAAATTCACAAAATAATTTTATTTTAAATAACATTTATAAAATAAATTTATCTAAATTTAAATTTAAAAAATAAAATTATCTAAATAAATTTAAATTATAAAAGTAAGTCTATTTAAATTTAAAGAATAAATTTATTTAAATTAAAATTTATAAAGTAAACTTATTTAAATTAAGTTTATAAAACAAAATTTTTCAAGTTTAAATAATAAACTCATTTAAATTAAATTTACAAAATAAATTTATTTTAAATAACATTTATAAAATAAGTTTATCTAAAGTTAAATTTATAAAATAAAATTATCTAAACAAATTTAAATTATAAAAGGAAATCTATTTAAATTTAAAGAATAAATTTATTTAAATTAAAATTTATAAAGTAAAGTTATTTAAATTAAGTTTATAAAAGAAACTTTTTCAAGTTTAAATAATAAACTCATTTAAATTAAATTCACAAAATAAATTTATTTTAAATAACATTTATAAAATAAATTTATCTAAATTTAAATTTATAAAATAAAATTATCTAAATAAATTTAAATTATAAAAGGAAATCTATTTAAATTTAAAGAATAAATTTATTTAAATTAAAATTTATAAAGTAAACTTATTTAAATTAAGTTTATAAAAGAAACTTTTTCAAGTTTCAATAATAAACTCATTTAAATTAAATTTACAAAATAAATTTATTTTAAATAACATTTATAAAATAAATTTATCTAAATTTAAATTTATAAACTAAATTTATTTAACAAGGCCTCTAGACATTCAGAGTTCAAAACAGATTCGGTACCCTGAGCTTCACTGGACTGTGGATCTTGATTTGTATATCAATCAGCTTGCTCTGATACCAATTGTTGGGTCCCGGAAGTATCGTAGAAGGGGGGTTGAATGCGATACTGACAACAATTTAAAATTCTTTTGGGAATTTGCGGAATTAAATTATTGCTTTAGCTGAGGGTTATAGTCCTTGTAGTGTTTGGGAGGCTGACTTACTAACTTTCTATTTTTAAGATAAAACATTTAAGATATAGAAATTATCAAGTAAGTAAACTAGATTCAAGTTAAATACGTATATTAAACTTGAAAGGGTTTTACAACATCCGGTAGAATAAACATTTAATTCCTAGAACAAATTTGACATGAATTGTTCTACTTAAGGAATTAAAACCAAACTAGCACAGAAAGTCTGTGAATATGACGTTGCAGACAAATTGCTGAATTTGCTGTTTTTCTACTTGAGGAAAATGAAGCCTTCATCTCATATTTATAGAGATTGAAAATGGCTGGTATGACCTTTATCAGCATGACTTAATTTAATGAAAATAAGTCTTATATGACTTATTTAACACTTGTATGACATTTCTAAAACTGGGCAAGACTTCTGTGTGGTCGGTATGACTTATTTATTAATTAAAAAATCGGTATGACTTTTTAATTAAATAAAAAATAAGTCCAGCATGACCTTTTGAACACAGAAAATTCGGTATGACTTATTCTGGTATGACTTTAGGTCGGCAGAAGCTCGGTATGACTTTTGGAATAAGCTCGGTATGACTTTTGCTTAACAGCCTTGAATTCTCTCGGTATGACTTCTTTTAATTGTTCGGTATGACATATGAATTCACTCGGTATGACATTTTCCATCTGCATGCTTTTCTTTTCTTTTCCAATTGTTTAGACATGTGGCAGGCTATGATTGGATCTTTAAAAAACCTGCTGCCAATTTCAATTTGAACACATCAAAGCCTATTTCGTCTTTTAGTGATTCAGCTCCGTAGAAATGCTTTTAGACCCGCACAGCTTATAATCTTTGATTAATAAATAATAAATTTAATTCATAAATTATAAAAATAAATATCTAATATTATTTAGATATTTATAAATATAATTTACTAAATAAATAAAATATTTATTAATTAAATAAATCCTTACGCTCTAAGCTGCGGTCTCTTGATCGTCTGGAACCGAACTCCTTTTGACTTGGAAATGATAAATCAATTCCAACCGGGGTTCCACTTTTAAGAATATATGACTCTGCATTTCTTCCGTGTCAATACTTTTTCCGTCTTCTGTTAAAGTCTGTACCGTCAGGCCTGTTTAGCTGTATCTACAGTTGCAATTAGAAGTACCTCTGTTCCTTAAATAATTTAACTCTTTAAACTAGCCAATACTTCTTTTCACCACTGCATGTACCCAGTCAAATATTCAATCTTGGATTCTGACTCTTGTACACTGTATTCCAAACAGACCTGTATCCCTTTGAGCTTCCAGCTTCTGTCTTCTGTCATTCTAAAATAATTCTAAATTAATTAATCCTTTAATTAATTTAAGAAATAAATTAATTCTGAGTGAAATAATTTACTAATTAAATTAACTAATTAATTTAATTAATTAATAGAGAATTAAATTAAAGTCTTGACTATTGTTAATGTAGATAAAAACTCTTCTGTTCTTCAACAATAACCTTTTTAACCACTTGAACTTTTTGATGACGAATCTTCACTGACATTGTTGACACCCTGTGCACTGGTCTGGTTCACGGATGACTAACTACAATGTTGATTCTCATTTCTTCTGTTGTGGTCTTTGTGTCTTGTCTTGTCATGTCTTGGCTTCTTTTTCTTCCTCTATATTCAACATTTATTATTTACTTCGCTTTCTTATCTGAGTTGAGTTGTCATCTACTTATTATAAATAGGACTAGTAATATGACTTTCATTTCGCCTTGAAGAATGTGGACAATGTGTAGGCACCACTAAATTATTTGTTGCGCCTTTAACATTTTTGTTGTGCCACTAAGTGTTTGTTGCGCCTGTGCACTGAGTTCATAGTGCAGATGCCACAAACCACTTGGATAATTTTCTAGATGCTTTTCCTTGTGCTTAGCCTTTTTCTTGCGCCTGTACTCTACAATCCTTGTGTAGGCACCACTAAATCCTCCCTTATACTTTTGTTGTGCCTTGTATTTGGTTTGTTGCGCCTACACTCTAGTTGTAGTGTATAGGTACCACCAAATCTTACCTTTGAAGATTGTTGTGCCTTTAAATCTACTAAACGCCATGGAAAGCAATTTGTTTCACTTCATACATGGTTTCAAGAGTGTAGGAACCACCAAATGTAGTAATACTTGCCTTAAGATAATTTCTTGTTGCTTGAAGTATTTAACACTTGGTTTTCACTTTACTGGCTTGATCAACTAAATTTCTTCTGATAAATCAAAGTAATTCTCTCCTTGTTGTGCTGACGCTTAGTGCACTGGTTTGGTTCATAAATGACTAACACTGAATTGAATTCCCTTGACCTCTGTTCTGTTTTAGCTGATTAACCTTGGACTGTTGCATTGCTTCTGATCACTGAAACCCTTTGACAATTATACTCAAATCATTACACTGTCTTTAATATGAAATCTTCTGAACTTTTATTTATTGCTGAGGCCTGAACATATTAATGAACTTCTCTTACGGACGTTCAGTAAGCCTTTCATTTTGAATGCTCTGTAATGATGTATGTATGATTTATATTTACATATCCTTCTGGATTTCTGTGCTGCATATTAGTATTATTTGACTGTCTTTGTTTCTTAGTTGAGTTATCATTATCACTATTACATATTACGTTACATTATGCTTTACACAAATTCAGCTTCAGCTTTATAGACTCTGAAAACCTTCAGACTCTGATGATCTTGAGTCTCTGACAGACTATAGACACTGACAGTCTATAGACTCTAATTGAACTCCAGACTCTGATTTGCATCCAAACTCTGGTTTTATTTCTTCAGAAAATCTTCTAAGTACAAATACTCTTGATACATGTACATGGACTAACTAGACTCTGATTAACATTTACTTGGATCAGAGACTAGAAAGACTTATTCTATTATAGATATATCTATGATAGACTCTGTTATAGTATTTTGTACATCATCAAATGAATATATTCTTAAAAATCTCCCCTATTTATGCTTTATAAAATATAAGCATAAATCAAGGTTTAATGATGTCAAAACTAAAGAATAACAATGAATTCTAGAATAATATTAAAGTTTACAAAGGAAAAACAATTTCTACCTAACTGATCTTCTCAAATCCCTTGTTGTTTCTCATAAATGAATTCAGCTTGTTTTCTTCAACAATGGCTAGAGCTTCTCCAATAAACTTTTTTACCTCCTTCAACTCATCAGTCTCACTTTTGATTTGACAGTAAGCTGCTCTTATATCATTTGCACTCTTACTCCTTCAAATCTTTCAGTAGCAAGACACTTGGCTTTCCACTCATGGGCTGAAATCCAATGTAATGACCACACCTTCTGTAAATTTGATATCCTTTACCTCCAGTGGCATGCTCTGGTCATTCCCATCATCATCAACAAATTTCAAAGTGAATTTACCCATTTGCTTATTTGCTTGCTACAGAGTCAGCTTCCTGTCAATTTCCTTAAACCATTAGTGTGTGACCTCCTACTTACTTCTCTTTACTTCATAAGATATTTGTAGGAGAAATCTAATATACTGCAGTTCATCAGCTTGTTTGAAGAAGATGAAGTTTGATTGGTTAATCCATCTGACAGTCCCTCCTTTTAGAAATTACACCAGCATTTTATTTTTTACCTTTTCTATACCTCCCAGACCTCCTGTAACCTCTCTTTCAAAGACATTATAGACAATTTGAGCAGATACAACTTTGTTCAAGTATATTTGTGTAATCTTTTCAAACTCCCTATTTGTCAAGGATTGAGGATCCCTGGTTAGAGTGGTAGTTCTATCAATATCAGAGTCTGCAAAACCTCCAAGCCCTATCTTCTTCCTGGCTCTCAGTTGAAGATTTGATTGACTATATTGCTAGTAGATAGGTTCTTAAATTTTTTGACTTTGAATTGCATCAGTCTCTGATCTCTTTCTTTGCTTATCAGAGTCTGGCTTAGACTCTGATTTCTCATGTCCAGTCCCTGACTGGTGTATTTGAGTTTTTGTTACCACAGCCACTCCAGACTGTTTTTGTTACCAGGTCCCTTAGGACCATGAAAATCCTTATCATCATCACCATCTCTCCTCCTTTTAACTCCCCTTGGCTTGTCTTCCCCCTGCAACTCCCATCCTCCTCCTTCTTGAAGATTCACCACCAGCCTTCCCGTTCTCTCCCTTTTTGACATCATCACCCCTTGTGATAGCCAAAAGAATGTTTTCAAGAACAGAAGTGATATTGGTGTGATTAGTGATAACTTGATCCACGTTGGCAGTTAGAGAGTTGACAGAATTTTGGAGAGTTATTTGTTTAGCCTTGAAATCAGCCAATGAATCTTTCATAGCAACATCCTTAGACTGTTGAAGAGAGTACAAAGTCTCAAACTTTGTTTGGAGTAGGGCAATGGTGGTATCCACATTGGTCACTTTTGTTTGGATATGAGATATATCTATGACCATAGCAGCTAGTTGAGCATGTGCAGAGCTGAGGTCAACAGATACATCTTTTTCTTCTTCTTCAAGTAGAGAGTCATCAGGCTTCTCACTAGGATAGTGACCACGCTCTTGAAAGAAAGAATTCTTTTGAAAAGCCTTTAGTCTCTCAGATATATGAATATCCAGTATGCATGTAAAATTAGCTTCATCATCAATACCCTTAGTCTATGATGACTTCCAAGATTGAGGAAACATCTGATCAAAGTAATTGAAAGATGGATTCACCTCCCATTCATCTTCAGAGGTTGAATAATCAACAACATCAACATGCTCTATTTTTGTTACTATAGACCCTGACTCCTAAATAGAGTGATTAGGACCTATAGACTATGGAAGCCTTTCCTGAATTGGCATGATTAAGATAGGTTGTCCTTACTTCAAATATGCAGTACCAGGTTGAATATGTGAATCATCTCCTGGCTAGAGAATCCACCAAATGAAGTTATGGCCTCTGTGTAAAAGATTTCTGAGCAGCTAGAGCCTCTTTCTTCTTGCCAATCTAAAAAATAAGAGTATAAGTGTTTTCATCCATTCCATGCTCTAACTCATTGGATCAACTCTTGGGAAAATCTTGATCCCAATAAATGAAGCTAGGTTCAGGATACCCTAATCTCTTATTCTTACGGTGGGGTTGGACACCCACTTTCTCAATCTCACTCAGGCTCACTACAACCTTTTCTACCTCTCATTTTGCTTGGACCAGTGTCAACCACTCAGTAATATTTTCACTCATTTTGGAAGGTGCACTGAATAGTCCTACAGAAGGGGGGGTTAAGAGAATAAAATTATGCTTCAATACCTGAACCACCTTGATGGAGGGGAACCCCTTCAACTGTCTGAAGGCTAGGGGTTTCCATCAAGGGGTGAGCAGCAACAGACTCTGACCCTTACTAGCTTCTTCTTTTTCATCAGAGTTTGTTGGCTCCAGTATCATAGTCTCAGGGTCTACTATAGACTTTGACTACTTCAGTATGACTTCATTAGAATCCAGAGTCTTAGTGTCACCATCTTTGACTGTTGGTGCATGAGACTCCCCCTCCAGATGGATAGACTCTGACATAATTAATGTTTGAGTTTTTTCTTGAGCATCCATCAGAGTCTGTCCTTATATATCATTGGGGTTCTCATCAACATGTTGTGGAGATGTCAAAGAAGGCCTAACAACATGCCCCTCTGTCCCACTATCACCCAACCTCTGACTAGGTGGTTCTTGTATGGGTGAGACACACTGATTTCCTATACCACTAGTCACCACTGGTGTACTAGTGCCTTCTCCCATCTTCTTACCACCACCTACTACCTTCTATTGTTAACCTGAAATGAGTGCATCCATGTTGATGTTGAAGGCCCTTGTGTGGATTGCAGAGTGTGACTGAGCAGTTGAGAGATGAAAGAGGTCTTCCAGTTCCCTCCTTACTCTTTGATAGTAAGTGCCCTTATATTGATCCAACCTACTCTGGTAGGTAGGATATAGAAATGTGTGTGCCACTATCCTTACATGATGCACAAGATAGTCATTCACCTCTAGTGAAAGAGAATGTGGAGTTGATATCCATTGAATGGTTGTCCTGTAGGTTACCCCATTTTCCCAAATTGCTTCATAGTAAAAAACTAATTGTTCATCCTTATTTTCTAACTCAACAACAGACTCTGATTCTTTCCTTTTTAGGACTTTGATCTTTTTAGATTTTGTCTTGCCAGAGTCTGGCATACCAAGTGCTTTGAGAACTTCAAATGTCCTGCCTTCTATGACCCTAGCTGCTTGAGTTTGAAGTGAAGAAGTGAAGAGGTAGCTATATAGATTTGTGACCACATCCTGTGTAGACATTTGTAGATCCATCTACATTTTCTTCCTTAGGGCATCATAGGTAGTAAGAAGATCCAATACTTGAGATTTAGTCTGATATTGATCTGGATCCTCAACTAGTTCCACCAAAGGATATAAGAATAGCAGTACCTCATCAGTTGGAGTAATGATTTGATCAATGAGACATGAGGCTGCATCCAATGGGATTCCTTCCCAAAATATTTATTGATCAGAGTTTAAAGGCAGTCTAGACTCTGACTCAACATTAGACTCTAGTTCATGAGATTTTTATCTTTCAGAGTCTGGCTCTGTAGGAGCCTTGAGAGCATCTGTTTCCTGTAAAACAGGGTTAGTGATAACAATAGGCTTGTGTGTGTGCGCATAATAAGCCTTCCTCAACCTCCTGTACTTCTTGGTAAAAGATTTCTCAAGAGACTAAATTGGAAAATCCTGAGGTGCATCCCTAGGTATTTCAGAGTCTGTAGCCTTTTGAAAGTCTACAGACTTGGCTTCAAGGTTAAACTCAGGTGTATTATGACCTTCTTTTAACAAAGAAAGTCATTCAACAACATGCTTCTCTAGTGGATTGAGCTCCTCATCACTTTACTTATCTACAAACCTGGTTTGTACCAATCTCCTCCTTTTTACAACTGGTGCCTGTTGAGAGACACCAGAGGTTGGTTTTCTAGATTTAGGTTTTTGAAATTGTTTGAGTGAAGGGGATTTGGCTACTTGGGTAGGTGTAGGGGGACTCTCCAATACATTTTCTTGCACCATTTCACCACTAAAGAAAGAAGAATTGTAGATAGTAGGTTTGTAGTTTGAGAGTTTTACCTGCATTATTTGTGGATACACCATGGCAGATAGACTCCTTTTCTTGACATCAATTCTCTTGATGTCAAAAAATATCCTCCTTTGTTGTTTATATGCCTACACACAACATTCATCTACAAGCTTGGTAGACATGTTAGGAACAAAGTGGTTCAAAAGAAGCATAAAAAATTTATGACAATAGATTTCTTTCTTCCCGCTTGTACATTATTCAATTTTGCTCCTATTTGAGTGAGCAATATATCATCAATGTTGATCACCTTAACAAACAAGAGACTATGGCCTATCTGGTATGTAATGAAAGTAATAGCATCAAAACCACTACATTTACCAGTAAAACATTTTGCAATTTGGTCAAATAAGAAGGACCAATCTTTCCTCAAGTAAGGCCTAGTTAACTTACTCATGTTATCTAAACTAGCAGAATAACCTAATGACTTAAGCATGCTTTTGATTTCATCATCAGAAACAGTTTTATCAAAAGGTTGATTAACAGGTAGCTTAATCACAGAGTTAATAACAGCAACAGTGACATCAAAAGTAGTAGAGCCAAAGGTGAACATTATTTTACATGGTTGATCCTGAGTCGGATCAACAATCTTTGCAAAGCTCCATGCTTGAGAGACTGCATCCATGTGAATGACATGAAATGCCTTTAACACATAGCTGAGCTCACTTTGCTCAAAAAAATCCATCACTGGGTAGTAGTCAGTGTCTACACCCTTCTTCTCTCCTAGGGTTGGAACGTGGTTTTGTTGGGTTCCGAGGCATAAAACGCAGCGGATAAACGTAAATATAACGAAAATTTTCGGAACCCAAACGCAGGATCATGTATAAGATTGGACAGATTATGGTGAAACGGAATTATACATATTCTTGTCTTGACTTTCACGAACTCAACGGAGATCCTAGCTTTCACGATTTGTGTCTTCTTCTCGAAAACACCTCTATGGTATCCACACGAGCACCTTCAAGAACGTCTCACGATCTTGAATACGGAACGGATGTACTAGCCTCCCTTTGATGATTTCGAATTCTATCTACTGCCTCTTGGCTGCTATACCTTCTAGGGTTCTTGTAAAAACGTAATGACCTCTTAACCCTACATTATCTATTTATAATGTTTGATTAACAGGCTCATTACTGCAAACCCTAACCCATGTAGGTATATAATTAAATAATAAAATGAATTTCTATTATTTAATTAATAACTAAGTCATACTTAATTATTATTGGCAGAAATACAATTCTAATTTGAATTTATATTATCTCAATTAATTAAGTCTCACTTAATTAATATATAATAAAATTCAAATAATTATCAATTAATTTAAATCTATAATTTAAATTAACTATTCCTCTAAGTGCTCTATGCGTGTGACCCTATAGGCTATTATTTAATTGGCAATAATTTTATTCTCCAATAAAATTATAAACAATGAGCGGCATCTAGTAATACATCGTTGCTACCCAATTAAACAATAATTAAATCGTGATTCGATAAAACCTTTCATGATTAATGTTTCCGTGTACTTAAACTATACAATGTGTATACAATGTGCTTAAACTATACAATGTGTATCATGATTCTAAGGACATTTATTATGCTAACAAATATATCGCAGTAATTAAAGTCATAATAAATATGTTTATTGAATAATCAAATGACATAAAGGTTTATTAAAAGAAATATTATATTGCCTCTAGGGTACCTACACTAACAGGTTAGTGGTCATGAACTCATAGTCACCAAAAGTGAATGCAATATCCTTGGGTCCTCACATGACGGTGGATTGAGCAGCCATTGAATTTCTTGTTTTGAGAAATATAAAAATTCTTGAAGAAATAAGTTAGGGTTCTTGAAGAAGCTCTGAGAGTAACTTTGCCTTAGAAAATAGGTTGCAATAAATAAGTGAGTTAATTGTATGTAGAATTGGTATTTTGTTAAACTTGCATACAATACACACGAGTCTATAGTCTGTAACCAGTAAAAAGTAATTATTGCCACCTATTTCAAGTCATTTGAACGGTTAAAAAATAATCAGAGTCTGCAAAAGTAAATTTTAACCGTTTCAGAGTCTAAGAGTCATGGCTCTTAGAGCCTATAGACCTGTCAGAGTCTAGAAATTAGACTCTGTCAAGATAAAGTACTTCAAGAATATTGCAATAAAAAATTATAGTTTGACAAATCAGGGACTATCATTAAAGTACATACCTTGCTACTTGTAATGACTATACAATTACATATTTAACATACCTAACTCAACTACCAGTCTGAGAAAGGTGGACTCATCAAGTGGTTTTGTTAAAATATTTGCAATTTATCTGTCAGTTGGAACATAATGAAGTTCAACAGTACCATTTTCAACATGTTCTTTAATAAAATCATACATGATATCAATATGCTTTGTTCTGGAATTTTGGACGGGATTTTTTATAATTTTAATAGCACTAGTATTATAACAATACATAGGAATATTTGAAAATGTTAGTCATAATCAAGTAATTGATTTCTCATCCACAGAATTTGGGAACAACAACTTCCAGCTGCTATGTATTCAGTTTCAGCTGTTGAGGTTGATACAGTCTGTTGTTTAAAATCCCTAACTTATTAACTTAAATAAATTTCACGTAAAATCCAATAAAAATTACAATTTCTCAATATCCCAAAACTTACAATTTACAAATAAAAAGTTACAACTAAATTCTCCGAATTCAAATCTAAATATAAACATTACAACTCCTCAAAGCCAACAACTCACACTTTTTCCAAAAGATAGCCCACCTAATAATGAATACCTGCCGGGAGAAATCAAGAAACATAGACCGACAGTGAGCGAAAGGCTCATATACATGTATAAAATGATGCAAAGAGTACAAGTGTTAGACATGCTGATAACATTAAAAAAAATATTTGAATAAAGAATGATGAAACAAATAGAAAGAGACAAAAGATATTGGTCATACTTAACTCACAATATAAACAAATAACAAAAAAAAGTAAAAAGACACTGTAGATATCTTACACTATCAACTTACATATATACTCTTAAATCACAAATATTCATACTCTTACATATTCTCTTATAGCTAATAATATCTTCTAAAATATTCTAATAATAAAATAAGTATAACTAATAAATCAATAATAACTCACTAATATTATTCATAATATTAAATAAAATAGCTATATATATTCTAAAAAAATACGAGATGTTACATTCTTCCCTCCTAATAGAAATTTCATCATCGAAATTAATCTTACACACCTCTATAAAAAAAGTCATGATAACGTACACGAACTGTCTTCTGTGATCTCGTAAGTAGCTCCATATTGACGTTGCATTTAACTAAATCATGATCTTCGTTGATAACTAACACTAAAAGTACTAAATTGACCACTTACTTAACGGTTAACTAGAAAGTGCCCTCTATTCCAATTTTGTATCATTGGCCTCCTTTTATCGCTGCTACTTGATAATACCACTAAAAATATCGATATCCACTTTTAAATCTAATAAAATGTCAGACATTAATTGGAAACTGATGAATATGTCCTTATTGTTGTCTTCCATGAACCTAATTTTCTTTCGAAAATTTATTTACTTTACAGTTGCGTCTCCACATTGTATCTTTATTACTAGTTTTCATCATATTGCACACACTTACGATAAGGATCGCACGAAAGATAATTCTAAGTACTAACGAAAAGATATCCAAATAATACGAAACAAATAATATTTTTAACTTACTAACAAACTTATTATCTACCCATACTCACAGGTCGAGCCTAAAGACAAATCTTCGTAATCCTGAAATCTATCTTACAACTACCTAAATATCACAAGTCGAGCCTAAAGGCAAGTCTACAGAATCATAAAACTCTAGCTCTGATACCAACTTTAAAATCTCGAACTTATTCACTTAAATAAATTTCACGTAAAATCTAATAAAAATTACAATTCCTCAATATCCCACAACTTATAATTTATAAATAAAAAGTTTAAACTAAATTCTCCATATTCAAATCTAAATATAAATGTTACAATTTCTCAAAGCCAACAACTCGCACTCTTCCCAAAGGTAGCCCACCTAATAATTAATACCTGTAAGGGAAATCAAGAAACATAGACCGACAGTGAGCGAAAGGCTCATATACAAATATAAAATGATGTAAAGAGTATAAGGATTAGACATGCTGATAACATAAAAAAATATCTGAATAAAAAATGATGAAACAAATCGAAAGAGACAAAAATATTGTCATATTTAACTCACAATATAAACAAATAACAAAAAAAGTAAAAAGATACTATAGATATCTTACAATGTCAACTTACATATATACTCTTAAATCACAAATATTCATACTCTTACCACGTACTGATAATAATATGAAATAGATCAAAAGTGAACTTACTTATGGATATGGGAGATAATCTTACACTTACAGGATATCCTACATTTCGGTTCTCCAGAATATATAGTCATCAAAACTTATAGAGGTTTGCATAGAACAAATCAAATGCTACCCAAATGGCCAAAATACACATACAAAGTAATCATGACTATACATGTCCCTTAACTCCGGCTACACGCCCATACTATTTAAATACACCGCATAGGAGGTGTCAAAACATGAGATTAATCCACTCATGACAGATTCTTACAATATCTCCCAAATTAAAATATAATCACAAATAACTTATGTTAGTCTTAGATATAGCTTACTCGAAAAGAAGTCTAATAATATATATATATATATATATATATATATATATATATATATATATATATATATATATATATATATATATATATCACAAATCAATTGAAAATAACTTAGTCGAATATTACCAACCCAAATATCATATAAATTAGATTATACAAAATAAAATCAGACCTGACCAGTGTTGGGTCCCGGAAGTATCGTAGAAGGGGGGTTGAATGCGATACTGACAACAATTTAAAATTCTTCTCAGAATTTGCGGAATTAAATTATTGCTAAAGCTGAGGGTTCGAGTATTTGTAGTGTTTGGGAGGCTGACTTACTATCTTTCTATTTTCGTGATTAAACATTTAAGATATAGAAATTAGCAAGTAAGTAAACAAAATTCAAGTTAAATACGTATATTAAAACTTGAAAGGGTGTTACAATATCCGGTAGAATAAACTTTAATTCCTAGAACAAATTTGACATGAATTGTTCTACTTTAGGAATTAAAATCAAACCAGCACAGAAAGTCTGTGAATATTACAATGCAGACAAATTGCTGAATTTGAACTGATTTTTCTACTACTGAATTATGAAGCATATGCCTCATATTTATAGAGGAAATTCTAAGCTTGTATGACCTTTATCAGCATGACTTAATTTAATGAAAATAAGTCTTGTATGACTTATTTAACACTTGTATGACATTTAAATAACTGGGCAAGACTTCTGTTTGGTCGGTATGACTTATTTTATTAATTAAAAAATCGGTATGACTTTTTAATTAAATAAAATATCAATTCAGCATGACCTTTTGAACACAGAAAATTCGGTATGACTTATTTTAATAAGCTCGGTATGACTTATTAAAAAGGAAGGTCGGCAGAAGCTCGGTATGACCTTTTTTAATTAATTAAAAAAAATGGTATGACTTTTTAATTAAATAAAATCGGTATGACTTTTGATTGAAAAGCTCCGGTATGACATTTGCTCAACTGCCTTGAATTCTCTCGGTATGACATTTCATCACCTGCTTTTTTCATTTCTTTCCACTTTGAATGGACACTTGGCAAGCCTTGATTGGTCACTTTAAAAACCTCCTGCCAATTTCAATTTGCAAAAGCAAAGGGCCTATTTCGTCTTATTATAGATAGGCTCCGTAGAAATACTTTTCGACCCGCACAGCTTATAATCTTTGATTAATAAATAATAAATTTAATTCATAAATTATAAAAATAAATATATAATATTATTTAGATATTTATAAATATAATTTACTAAATAAATAAAATATTTATTAATTAAATAAATCCTTACGCTCTAAGCTGCGGTCTCTTGATCGTCTTGAACCGAACTCCTTTTGACTTGGAAATGATAAATCAATTCCAACCAGGGTTCCACTTTTAAGAATATATGACTCTGCATTTCTTCCGTGTCAATACTTTTTCCGTCTTGTCTTAAAGTCTGTACCGTCAGGCCTGTTTAGCTGTATCTACAGTTGCAATTAGAAGTACCTCTGTTCCTGAAATAATTTGACTATTTAAACTAGCCAATACTTCTTTTCACCACTGCATGTACCCAGTCAAATATTCAACCTTGGATTCTGACTCTTGTACACTGCAATAGAAACAAACATGTATCCCTTTGAGCTTCCAGCTTCTGTCTTCTGTCATTCTTTTTAACCACTTGAACTCTTTGATGACGAATCTTCACTGACATTGTTGACACCCTGTGCACTGGTCTGGTTCACGGATGACTAACTACAATGTTGATTCTCATTTCTGCTGTAGTGGTCTTTGTGACTTGTCTTGTCCTGTCATGGCTTCTTTTTGTTCTTCCTCTATATTCAATATTTATTATTTACTTCGCTTTCTTATCTGAGTTGAGTTGTCATCTACTTATTACAAATAGGACTAGTAATATGACTTTCAATCTCCCCCTATTTGTTGTTAAACATTTAGCACACAAATTCCTAGAGGATAACTCAACTAACAACTAAGAAAATAAAACGACATTAAAGAACTGTAAATAATAAATTGTTTTCTGGATCATATAATACATTTCCAGATTTCAATTGTGAAAGATAAATATAAGATAGATGTTCCTCTAGACTGAACACATTTAACAAAGTTCTATCTTGACTTACCTATCATTATCAGCTTCAGAAGTATCAACTTCACCTTCTTCTAGAGTTTAACTTTTGTGACCAGGTGTCATTGGTAGATCTTCAATGGCTGGTTTCTCTGGACCAGATTCTGCATTTCCAGATTTCTTGAGTAACTGAAATGAAAGATATTTGTTCCTCTAGCACTGAACATATTATACAAGTAGTATTATCTTCATTTCTCAGACTCATCACTACTCCCCCTTAGGATGACAGGGATGAAGTCTTGTTCTCTTCTTACCATCTATCCTCTATTTCTCCAACTTCTGTCTTCACTTCTCTCCCAAGGTGAATTCATTCTCCCCTTACGTGAATTATCCAACCAATTTAATAGCGGTAACAATAGACATGGCATACATACAGCATTAAACCATCGCAGATATAAAAAATGCAAACTATGACATGTTATGCATTTTAGAAAATCCGGTTAATTCCTATATACAAGAATTTTCTAAAATCAAATGGATCCAATCCAAGCATGTTGTTATATACCCCTTTTTCTTGTTCAACAAATGAGTAATCCTCTTCTAGTAAAGGTCTTTAAACAATTCTCTTCTTTGGATCTTGTTCAACACTTCTCCCTTTTTGGATCTACTTCTCCCTTTTTGGATCTTGTTCAACAGGTTGAACTGTTCAACACTTCTCCCCCTTAGTTGAGTAATCAATCCTCTTCAGAATCCTTAATAACCGAAGAAATTTCATCCCCCTTAGTTGAGTAACATTAGAAATCTTTAACATGGAAATTTGGAATGGGATTTGGTAATTGTGCTAGTGTGTGATTTTCCTTTATGTAACTGACAAGTGTTTCGTTCATATACTCTCTAAGTGTTTCACTCATAGAATATATATTTTCACTCATTCTCACTTGTGTTTCACTCTTTTCTCATAACACTATTTCTCTCTCAGTACATATGACACAGTCTTTTGTACCTGCAAGAAAGATCACCATAGCCCCTTCAAGAGAGGTCACTGGTGGTGCAATGGGGTTTCGTAAATTCCCGTCCTCAATTGAATCCATTAAAATATTTGAATTTAATAACTGAATTGCTTCAGGAATAGATTCAATGAGTTGTTGATCATCTAAGATGATCTGTTCCATTAGGAATCCAGATATGTTCCATCTGGGGAGGGAGACAAGGATCTATAATTTAGCAAATGATCCAAGTTTCCTCCTGACGCCTGTGAAGGCATGTGATTCAGTCAGAATCATCAATCATCCTTGCTTCCTTGATATGGAAGTTTAGAATAATTGCTTCCGTCAATTCATCCTTAGTGTGTGACAATCCTTACAGTGCATTTGAATATATACATTTATGGTCTGCAGTGTTTGAATGTGTCCAGATGAAGTTGACTCTTTACAAATGGCCTTGGCTGACAGGTCGAATTCAATAGACTCACTCTGTTGAGAGAATGAACCTAGTAACAGTTTTGCCATTTGCAAATCTATACCCTTTTGGGAGGATATAGATTAGTTAGCAGTTGCCTTGGTTTCAATTTCATATTCTAACTAGAGGCAGAGCTGCTGGAACACTCATAGATACTTCTCTTTTCTAGTGCACCAGAGGCACTTACTCTCTCACCTTCTTTAGTTGATAAACTTTTCTTTTCAGGGGTTTAGCAGATGAAGTTGTATCTGTTTGAGTGTTTAGTTCTATGATCTGTGTTAGAGATTGTATGTTTTCAATCCCTTGATCTTGTCCTATAGCCACTGAGGGCTCAATATATCAATTGTATATATATATATATATATATATATATATATATATATATATATATATTTATACCAATTGATTAGATAATATATCAAGATCGAGATTACCTGCTTTTACCTCGAGTCGATTGCTCTTGTTCGGCAGGACACAGATATGTTTTTATTATTAGTGATTTTCAGATAAACAATATATATATATATATATATATATATATATATATATATATATATATATATTATCACTAACAACAAAAATCATAATTAATTGCAATGAAACAATAACAAACTATCAAAATATGATAATTAATAATAATTTCAAAAAGCAAGTAATTATGCTCCTAATATCTCATCGTAGTAAAACTATGAAACTAATAAACGATGAATTGCTTCAATTCATAATTTTAATAAGATAAAATACTCTTGCTAAATACTAAATAATCATAGGAATGAAAATTAGCATTTAACTTCATACATTATATCAGAGATATATGTAAGCTCGAGAAAGTAGATGTAAAGAAATTCACAAGTCCTTTAAATATTGACTTTTAATACTTATGATTCTTAGAACAATTTCTCGTAGACAAAAATAAAATTTAAAAATAAAATGAAATAAACTATAAAATAAAAATATGCCAATTTAATAAAAAAATAAACACAAAATAAAAACAAACTTACACACATATAACGAAATAATGAAACTAAAAAAATCTGAAAACAAAAACAATATGTACCAATTGTTAAAAAATATTATTATAGCGCATGATATGAAATTTTCTATAAGATACATGTCCCTTAATAAAAAGCGGGAAAGTTGTATCTGAGAAGAAAATTTCTATCACTTATGAATTTCCTATAAGACAAATTTTCCATAATAAATTGCGGGAATTTGTACCAAACAAGAAATTCAATTCTCTTAAAGAAAAAAAATATATATATTTACAGTAACAATGCCAATTAAATAAAATTGTACAAAACTAAAAAATGTTGCATGTACCTCTCACTGTGCACGCCTTGCAATGTGTTCCTAGAATTTATCTATTTAGGCTTACCATCAGCGTGAGTGCCGGTGGTGTGCTTGACTCATTACAAAGTGCTCTAGCTGACGAGCGAATTTCAATGGATTCATCCTGTAGAGAGAATGATTCCAGAGACAGTTTTATTGCCTTTTCAGCTCTGCATCCTTTTGAGAAGATGCAGATGAGCTTACAGTTACCTCAGTTATATACTCCTTTTCTTCTCTGGAGGTAGAGCTGTGGGTGCACTTCCGACATCATCCTTATTTGCTGCATCAAGTGCAGTTTCTCCCTTATCAACCTCTAACTTACATGAGTTCCTTATATCTCCAGGGGTTAATATATGGAAGTGGATGAATTGGTGTTTGGTACTATGGCCTGGGTAAGAGATTGATGGGTTTTCAACCTCTTGGCTAGTTTCTAAAGCCACTAGGGGCTAACTTGGAAAGAACCAATTGAGATAAAAAGATAATCACCTTAACATTCCAAAACATATTTTTCATCCCAAAGAGAAGGAAAAATATAATAAGGAATGGTAATAGATTGCATTAAAGCACTTTCAATAAAAGAGTTTTGTCAGAATTAAAGATTTATCATTTAAAAGCATTATATAAAATTTTCTTTAAGATACATATCCCATAATAAAACGAGGGAAAGTTGTATCATAGAAGAAAGTTTTTATCCTTTATGAATTTCCTATAAGGCAAACTTCCCATTATAAAACGCGAGAATTTATACCAAAGAAGAAATTCAACTCTCTTACCAAATTATATCTCGTTAGAATGACTCTTTTCCTTTATACCTTAATACTGTATGATTTGAAAACAGTTTTGCAAACCATCCTTATCAGATAGAGGACTATGATTTTCCGACTCATAATGCAATTATGATATTCATCATTTTCGTCCACCTGATAATATCCCTAACTTAAAATAGAAAATTTCATTACAATAGGGGTGGATGTATTCTTAGCAATACAGTATAAGGCCTTCAAAGCAACAACCACTGTTTAGGTACTTTGAATCAATGTGCAACAAACATTGAAACAAGTGTTTGAAAACAAATCATTTTACAAATGGTTGATACCTCGAAGTAAAAATAATTTTGGAAATATTTCTAAGAATATAAAATATTGAGAATTTTATATACACATAACTTAGAAAATACTTCCGTTTTTCAATATTAGTGTTTTTGAAATATGCATTGATTATTTAGATCAGTAATTCTAAATAATGTCACTAATATTAAAAGTGTCACAATTATTTGTAACAAAATATTTAAAAACATCAGAGAAAAATATCAAAACAATTAAGTAAGATATCATTAACCGATACTCATTAAATATTTATCATACAAACAATTATGCTGCATATTATTTTAATTCATTTGAATCATGAGACTGATATGACATTGAATTGTCTGATATCATGATTTAAATCAACTAAGATAATATACAAACTTATGCTAGAACTCCTAATTACCACATATGCATTTTACATTGTAAATATAATAATTAAAGTAGTAACAATAAGCACGAGGTTCTGGATTTCAAATAAATTCACAAGTCCTTTAAATATGGAAAATTTAATACTTATGAACTTATTTGAGAATTCCTTACAGATGAGATTTTCAACAGATATGCACATAACTAATATCCCAACTTCACTAACCAACTTAGACAAAATGAATTTATCAAGCTGTTTATCAAATATCTGCAAGTTATTCTACTAAGGACTACTCTCGATATAGATGATACCTGGTGTCCATGCGCTTGTTCCGTGAGTGGTGAAGAGATTATCCAGCAGAGTTGATGGAGTTTGACAGCTTCTGGTAATTACCTCCCTGTCTTTCTTATAACCTGCATTATCTATATCTATATAGCCAATTAGGTTAAACCTGGCATCTTTAGGGTACCTGATTATTAGAATTGGTAATCCCTTAAGATATCTAACAATTCATATCTTAGCTATAAGATTAGATTCTCTAGTATCCACGTGGAAACTTGCACATAGGCATATTGAGAATAAAATACATGGTCTTTATGCACAGTAGACCCACATATAATATAATCATGGTATACTTGCACTAATATTACATTATCTGTGTGTGCCTTGTATTCTAGAGAGATATGTGTATAACGACTCTAATATAAAATCATTTTCATGTAATTAGCAGTTAGAGTGTCATACTATGTCCTTGACGATTCCTTGATCTCTTACCTCCGTCATAGAGAGCTTTGTGAAGAGAATGATATACAAATTCCAGTTGATATGAAACTTCAAAGTCCAGGAGTTGTTGTACATCAACTTGTTCAGCCCTAAATAGTATCAAGTCTCGTCTCTGGTGCTTTAGTTAGATCTTGAAAGTCCCGAAGATTATGTTTCCATCATCGTCGATACCTTCTGTAGCAACCAGTTTGGCTTTGTCCCTCATAACAATGCCAAAAATCATCCAGTCTCTGAAAACCCTTACAGTACCAATTACAACTTTGTCTTGTGGTCTGGGTTCCAGATTCAGTAGATTCTGCCTTCGAAATGATTGAGATCATCTTGCATTGCAATCACTCAATCTGGATCAATCAGTGCTTCTTCAATCTTCTTTAGGATTCCAACTGTTTAACAATTGTTCTTTCCCGAAGAGTAACCATTTACTTTGCATAGCACTTCTAGTCTTTACTCTAGTATCTGGATCACTAAGAACTAGACTCCATGAATGACTTTGACTCCAAACCCTTTGTCTCGGCAGATATGTTCTTAATGTATTCCTTTGATCTTCATTGTGTTGAGTATGACTAGTAGATCCTTCTTTTATTTGCTCCCCCTGAGTTGCTGCTATGATGTGTTGAAGATCCTTTACCTTGTTGAGTGGATTTTGTTAAAGTCCATGAGTTGTGTAGATTCACTACCATTTCCACTACTAGGATCTGAATCATCATCATTAACATTGATTCCTTCTGCAACCTCAGTTTCATCATCAATATCTGAATATGACTCTTCTAGTTTTACATCACATCTTACTTTGGAAGCTTTCGACTTCAATGAGTAGCCGAGGAAAATTGTTCCATGAGCCTTAATTTCAAACTTGCCAAGATGCTCATATAAATCTTCAATAAATATCAATTTCCTCCAAATACATGAAAGAGCTTTAGTGTTTGCTTCTGGTTGGCCATTGACTCATATGATGTCTTTTCACGATCTTGTTGAATAAAGAAGCATGATCTGTTAATCGCTTCAACTTCAAAGTACTTTGCTTCCAACTTGATCTGCTTGATGTAATCAATCACCATATGTGATATATTATCTTTTGAATGCACGAACATCACCAAATCACTCTTAGTTGAGTGATCTTCCATCTTTCTTGCTTGAAATCAAACACTTTTCTATTTCAATGCTTTTCCAGAAAACCTTTTGACAAAGAATTCCCTAGTGCCCTGTAGATAGTGCTTAAGTCCGTTGACAAGAAAGATATTTCCAGTGATGACAATTCCAAACTCATGATAGCCAAGTCCCTTGTACATCCTTTGTTGTCATCTCCAAAGGTTACCGTTGGGTAGGCTTTCTCAATCAACTGTAATAGTAGAGCTTCAATGCTAGTAATATGCCTCGAACAATAAATGTCACGAAATCACATAACTTTTGACTTTTGTTTCATACTCTGCAATCACAAATGATTAAGCTTCTTGGTACTCAACTTCAATTGAGTCCAGATGGGTTAGAGATATTACTTTCAACAGTGGTAACAACAATTTCAACCTTAACATGCACAAACTTATCTTTGACTGATCATTTCTCATACACAGCAGCCTTGACAAGGTAGTCTTAAGGCTATGAGATTAGTGATTCCAACCTATCTTAAGGTGGACTAGCAGTCTTTACCCTATTGTGATTATTATACATGCTTTGCCTAAGATTATGCAAGTCCTAAGATATGCATCTTCAGATTTAAACGATCAAGCATGAAAAATAAGAGCACATGGTAAACATTCAGCTTCAATGCATTATAGATAAGAATTATGCAATTCAGGCATGTTATGCATATTAGAAAATTCAGTACTATCTACTTTAACCATTTACACAATTGTGACAGGTGTCAAGTAGATTTACAGATATTCAAAAATTTTCTAAAAGCACATGGAATAGAAGAACTAACAATTTAATTACTAATTCTGTCTAATCCATTTATGTGTTGTCTAACATTTTAATTATCTCTAATTACCTAAGTCAGTTTTAGATTAAGTCTCGAATCTACAAATTTTACTGACTACTTAGATAATTCTACCATATTTTAATCTTCTACTTCTAAACAAGCAATACATGAAGTGATTTGACATTTAAGTGCAACTATGTGTGTGTGAGCAATTCATATGAAAACACACACCTGCTTTTAACTCAACATAGTCTCTGTCATCATTTGCTTGTTCAGGCTTCTTGAATATTGTAGCACAGCCCTGATCTTGTCTTGCTACTTTTAGCCTCATATGATTCTTCAGTTGTGACCTCTAACGATTCTTAAATCCGTTTTGTACAAGTACAAAAACTAGAATAATCAGTAGAGTCAGAAAAAAAATCTTCAGAGTTCCCCACTAATAAGTCTATCTTATCTTTACATTTGAGCAGTTTGTGGAACTATAACATGAACAGCCGTAACATCCACAATAACATTCAAATGCTCCGGAATAAACCTACTAATACGAAATGACCACTTTCCTCGAAACCAGGTCATATGCTCTGCGAATTAATTCTGAGCCAAAACGAAGAATTTTCCAAGTACAAACCCTTTTGGAAAAATGGACCAAGTTTTAATATCTTTAGATTATAAATTAAATCTATATAAATTTAACTAATAAAGTTACTTAAATTAAATTTATAAAATAAATTCATTTAAATTAAGTTTATAAAATAAACCTTTTTCAAGTTTAAATAATAAACTCATTTATATTAAATTCACAAAATAAATTTATTTTAAATAACATTTATAAAATAAATTTATCTAAATTTAAATTTATAAAATAAAATTATCTAAACAAATTTAAATTATAAAAGGAAATCTATTTAAATTTAAAGAATAAATTTATTTAAATTAAAATTTATAAAGTAAACTTATTTAAATTAAGTTTATAAAAGAAACTTTTTCAAGTTTAAATAATAAACTCATTTAAATTAAATTCACAAAATAAATTTATTTTAAATAACATTTATAAAATAAATTATCTAAATTTAAATTTATAAAATAAAATTATCTAAACAAATTTAAATTATAAAAGGAAATCTATTTAAATTTAAAGAATAAATTTATTTAAATTAAAATTTATAAAGTAAACTTATTTAAATTAAGTTTATAAAACTTCTCAAAGCCAACAACTCGCACTCTTCCCAAAAGGTAGCCCACCTAATAATGAATACCTGTAAGGGAAATCAAGAAACATAGACCGACAGTGAGCGAAAGGCTCATATACAAATATAAAATGATGTAAAGAGTATAAGGATTAGACATGCTGATAACATAAAAAAAATATCTGAATAAAAAATGATGAAACAAATCGAAAGAGACAAAAGATATTGTCATATTTAACTCACAATATAAACAAATAAAAAAAAAGTAAAAAGATACTATAGATATCTTACAATGTCAACTTACATATATACTCTTAAATCATAAATATTAATACTCTTACCACTTACTGATAATAATATGAAATAGATCAAAAGTGAACTTACTTACGGATATGGGAGATAATCTTACACTTACAGGATATCCTACATTTCGGTTCTCCAGAATATATAGTCATCAAAACTTATAGAGGTTTGCATAGAACAAATCAAATGCTACCCAAATGGCCAAAATACACATACAAAGTAGTCATGACTATACATGTCCCTTAACTCCGGTGACACGCCCATACTATTTAAATTCACCGCATAGGAGGTGTCAAAACATGAGATTAATCCACTCATGACAGATTCTGACAATATCTCCCAAATTAAAATATAATCACAAATAACTTATATTAGTCTTAGATATAGCTTACTCGAAAAGAAGTCTAATTATATATATATATATATATATATATATATATATATATATATATATATATATATATATATATATATATACCACAAATCAATCGAAAATAACTTAGTCGAATATTACCAACCCAAATATCATATAAATTAGATTATACAAAATAAAATCAGACTTGACCAGTGTTGGGTCCCGGAAGTATCGTAGAAGAGGGGTTGAATGCGATGCTGACAACAATTTAAAATTCTTCTCAGAATTTGCGGAATTAAATTATTGCTAAAGCTGAGGGTTCGAGTATTTGTAGTGTTTGGGAGGCTGACTTACTATCTTTCTATTTTCGTGATTAAACATTTAAGATATAGAAATTAGCAAGTAAGTAAACAAGATTCAAGTTAAATACGTATATTAAAACTTGAAAGGGTGTTACAATATCCGGTAGAATAAACTTTAATTCCTAGAACAAATTTGACATGAATTGTTCTACTTTAGGAATTAAAATCAAACCAGCACAAAAAGTCTGTGAATATTACAATGCAGACAAATTGCTGAATTTGAACTGATTTTTCTACTACTGAATTATGAAGCATATGCCTCATATTTATAGAGGAAATTCTAATCTTGTATGACCTTTATCAGCATGACTTAATTTAATGAAAATAAGTCTTGTATGACTTATTTAACACTTGTATGACATTTAAATAACTGGGCAAGACTTCTGTTTGGTCGGTATGACTTATTTTATTAATTAAAAAATCGGTATGACTTTTTAATTAAATAAAAAATCAATTCAGCATGACCTTTTGAACACAGAAAATTCGGTATGACTTATTTTAATAAGCTCGGTATGACTTATTAAAAAGGAAGGTCGACAGAAGCTCGGTATGACCTTTTTTAATTAATTAAAAAAGTCGGTATAACTTTTTAATTAAATAAAATCGGTATGACTTTTGATTGAAAATCTCCGGTATGACATTTGCTCAACTGCCTTGAATTCTCTCGGTATGACATTTCATCACCTGCTTTTTTCATTTCTTTCCACTTTGAATGGACACTTGGCAAGCCTTGATTGGTCACTTTAAAAACCTCCTGCCAATTTCAATTTGCAAAAGCAAAGGGCCTATTTCGTCTTATTATAGACAGGCTCCGTAGAAATGCTTTTCGACCCGCACAGCTTATAATCTTTGATTAATAAATAATAAATTTAATTCATAAATTATAAAAATAAATATCTAATATTATTTAGATATTTATAAATATAATTTACTAAATTAATAAAATATTTATTAATTAAATAAATCCTTACGCTCTAAGCTGCGGTCTCTTGATCGTCTGGAACCGAACTCCTTTTGACTTGGAAATGATAAATCAATTCCAACCGGGGTTCCACTTTTAAGAATATATGACTCTGCATTTCTTCCGTGTCAATACTTTTTCCGTCTTGTCTTAAAGTCAGTACCGTTAGGCCTGTTTAGCTGTATCTACAGTTGCAATTAGAAGTACCTCTGTTCCTGAAATAATTTGACTCTTTAAACTAGCCAATACTTCTTTTCACCACTGCATGTACCCAGTCAAATATTCAACCTTGGATTCTGACTCTTGTACACTGCAATACAAACAAACCTGTATCCCTTTGAGCTTCCAGCTTCTGTCTTCTGTCATTCTTTTTAACCACTTGAACTTTTTGATGACGAATCTTCACTGACATTGTTGACACCCTGTGCACTGGTCTGGTTCACGGATGACTAACTACAATGTTGATTCTCATTTCTGCTGTAGTGGTCTTTGTGACTTGTCTTGTCCTGTCATGGCTTCTTTTTGTTCTTCCTCTATATTCAATATTTATTATTTACTTCACTTTCTTATCTGAGTTGAGTTGTCATCTACTTATTACAAATAGGACTAGTAATATGACTTTCAACCAGTTTTAGAGAAAGTCAATTTACTCTATAAAGATGATCTCGAATGTAAAAGTATAAAACACAAAACATGTAGACAATTCTGAGACCTTTCTAAAATGACAAGACTCGTCAAAAATGGAGAAGTAACGAAAGCAGAAAACAAATAAATATGAGCTGTTAGAACAGAATTAACACATGATTACAGTAGTATTTTGATATTTACGACAACGAGATCACAGAATTTCACAGCGGAATGTAAATAAAGAACGAAGAGCTTGAATAGATCTTTCCAGAATGATATTACTTACAAAATGATATTACTTACAAAAATCGAATACAATTTCAATTTACTATGAATATTTGAAGTTACAGCATATAAACCTGAATTAACACATCAGATTTTATAAAAGACAAATTTCAACATAGTTAGGAACCGAATTTCAGAAAACGTAAAGAACGGAAGTTGTAGATAATCAAAATATCTTTCCAGACACAATAAAATCATAACAATCCGACAAATAATGAATCAGATACTAATTTAACAAGAAATTAGATTATCAAGAGATCAAACAAACGAATTGGGTAGAGTCATAACAAGATAGAGAGTATAACAAAAATATTTGTACATTAACGATACGATAACAAAGAGAATGTGTAGAATGTATCCGTACCTTTAAAATCAAAGAATAAGAATCACAAGAAATCTAGATGTCACAATCACAATAACCTTATTTTATCGGTTTTCCCTTTGACCATTTCTTCTTCTCTTTATCTTTTCTTTCTTTTTCTCCATTGTTGCCCAACTATTCTTACATATCTATTCTTTTTCTAAACCCTAACTCCTGTTCTTTTTCCTTTTCTTTTTTATCTATTCTTTTTTTCTTTTTCTCTTATAGCTAATAATATCTTCTAAAATATTCTAATAATAAAATAAGTATAACTAATAAATAAATAATAACTCACTAATATTATTCATAATATTAAATAAAATAGCTAAATGTATTCTAAAAAAATACGGGATGTTACATGTTGTTTCTTGCTAAACCAAGAAATTGACATTGGTCTGTTGTGTTTTTACTGTCCACTTTGCATCCGCCATAATCAGAGTCTGAATAGCCAACTAATGAAAAATCAGACTCTCTAGGATACCAAAGTCCTAGAGTTTGTGCACTCTTGAGATATTAAAAAATTCTTTTCATAATAATTAAATGTGATTCTCTAGAGTCATCTTGAAATCTGCACACAGGCATGTTGTAAACATTATATCTGGTCTACTAGCAGTTAAATACAATAATGAACCAATCATACATCTATAGCTAGTATTGTCAACTTTCTTACCCTTTGGGTCAGAGTCTAGCTTAGTGGCTGTTGACATGGGAGTTTTGGTAGTTGCACAATCTTGTAAATCAAACTTCTTCAAAAGTTCATTTACATACTTTGATTGACAGATGAAAATTCGATCATCTGTTTGTTTGACTTGAAGTCCTAAAAAGAAGTTCAATTCTCTCATCATGCTCATTTTATATTTAGACTGCATTAGTTTGCTAAAGCTTTCACAGAGTTTCTCATTAGTAGAATCAAATATAATATCATCAACATAAATTTGGACAAGCCGAATATCATCTTTATGTTTTCTAATAAAAAGAGTTTTATCAATGGTACGTCTTGTGAAACCATTTTCAAGAATTTTTTTGATAGAGTTTCATACCATGCTCTAGGTGCTTACTTCAATCTATACAATATTTTGTCTAACTTGTAAACATGATCAGAAATTTTAGATCAACAAATCCTGGGGGTTGCTCCACATAGACTTCTTCCTCTAATTTTTCATTCAAGAAGGCACTCTTCACATCCATCTGATAGACTCTGAATTTTGAATGAGCTAAAAATGTAAGAAACATTATGATGACTTCCAGTCTTGTTACTGGTGCAAAGTTTTCATCATAGTCAATTCATTCCTCTTGTGAGTATCCTTTTACAACTAGTCTTTCTTTGTTTCTTACTACAATACCATTCTCATCAAGTTTGTTTCTGAACACCCATTTTGCACCAACAATTGATCTATTTCTAGGTCTTGGAACAAGCTTCCACACTTCATTTCTCTCAAATTCATTTAGTTCTTTCTAAATTGTAATAATCCAATCAGGGTCTTGCAAACCTTCCTCAATTTTCTTTAGTTAATTCCTTGAGAGAAAGCAACTGTATAGACATTCATTTTAAGTGGCTTTCCTTGTTTGCACACCACTCTCAGGATCACTAATTATTAAATCAAGAGTGTATTCCCTTGCCTATTTTCTAGTTGGTAGAAGATTGGTTCTGGAACTTGAAGCTCCCCCTAAATCATTGGCATTTTCTATTTGTAAGTGGAAATCAAATGAAAAGGCTCCCCCTGAGTTGTTTGACCCTACAAAGGTTTCAGAGTTATTTGATTCAAACCCTGATGGACTAGACTCTGAAGAACTAGACTCTGTCTGTATAGACTCTGACTGACTAGTCTCTGAATTTTTAGACTATGAGTTAATTGAAGTAGAATTTTCTGGCTCCCCCTCAGAGTGTGCAGGTTCTTGCATTTTCTCAGGAGTGATTTGAGACTCTTCATTTTCATCATCTTCATCTATCTCAGAACTTTCAAAATTTTCAAATTCAAGTGTTGTAGACTCTATTTCATCCTGCAGACCTGTAATCTTTCTATCATCAAATGCAACATGAATAGATTCCATAACAATTCTGGTTCTGGGATTGAAGACTCTGAATGCCTTTGTATTTGGTGCATATCCAAGGAATATAGCTTCATCTGCCTTTGCTTCAAATTTACTTAGATTTTCAGGATGTACTTTCAGTACAAAGCATTTGCACCTAAATATGTGAAAGTGTTTCACACTTGGCTTCTTGTCCTTCACCATTTCATAGGGAGTCATTCTATGCATGTTTATCAATGTACAGTTCTGAGTGAAACATGTTGTATTGACTACCTCAGCCAAGAAATATACTGGCAGTTTAGATTCTGCCAACATTATCAGGTTGCCTCTATGAGTGTTCTATTCTTTCTCTCAACTACTCCATTTTGTTGGGGTGTTCTTGGTGCAGAATTTTTTTTAGTAATTCCCTTTGATGCACAATATTCCTACATGATTGCATTCTTGAATTCAGTACCATTGTCACTCTTTAGAATTCGTACTGTCTTCTTTGATTTAGTTTCCAGAAAAGTGACATGGTCTATTATCTGTTGTGTAGCTTCATCCTTTTAGTGCAAAAAAAACCCATATGAATCTTGTAAAATCATCTACAATGACAAGAGCATATTTCTTTTTGTTAATTGACATCACATTTACTGGACCAAACAAATCAAAATGTAATAGATAAAAGGGTTCAGAAATGGTGTTTATTGTTTTGCTCTTGAAGGATGTTTTCCTTTGTTTTCCAAGTTGACATGCTTCACAAAGTCCATCTTGAACGAAATCAACTTGTGGTAAATCTCTCACAAGACTTTGTTTTACCAACTTGTTGAGTGTTTTGAAGTTGATGTGTGACAATTTCATGTGTCATTTCCAGTTTTCTTCAATTGAGGCCTTGTTGTATAAAAATGTGATTTCATTGTGAGTGCAATCCTCAAAGATGGCTTCATATATGTTACCATGTCTATGTCCTTTGAAAACTAAAGTGCCCTTTTGTTTGTGAGTTACAAGACACTCTTTGTTGTCAAAACCAGTATGGTACCTTTATCTCCAAGTTGACTAATAACAATCAATTGTGCTTCAAGCCATCAACTAGAGCTACTTCTTCAATGAAAACATTTCCAAATACAATCTTGCCATATCTCAGTGTTTGTCCTTTGTTGTCATCTCCAAAGGATAATTCTTGGCCAACCATCTCCACAAAGTTTGTAAGAAGGGATATATTTCCAGTTATGTGTCCTGAGCATCCACTGTCCAGGATTAGGGTTACTTTCTTTACTCTTGTTCCCTGCATACAGATAACAACTAGTTAGATGTTTTGAGGACCCAAACAGTTTTGGATCCCTTCTTACTAACTTTAGGTGAAACAGGTTTAGAAATTTTTAATTTAGATTTACCTGTTTCCTTTGTTGCCTTAGACTCTGGTGGAGTCTTGACAGTGTCATACCAACTTTTATCAATAGAAGATTTTAGCTCATAAAAATTATAATACAAATCATGATAGTTCCTACACATATAAATAGAGTGAAATATGCTACTACAGTGATAACAGGGTTTCTATGGAATGTAGTGACTAGTCACAGTCTGAGGGGATTTAGACTCTGATTTCTTCTCAATTTTTGTTTTACAATCTAGAGCAAGATGATTGTGGTTTCCACATCTGTAGCATTTTTTCCTATGAGCATTAGGATCTTTTTTATAGTTGTTGGCTTTGTTAATGCCTTCCTTTCCATTCCTATTCTTCCTAGTTTTGCCAGACTCTGGTAAGTTTTCTAGCCTTTCCTTTTACTTGGTCTTAGATAAGAAACCTATATTTATGTTTTTCTTAGCTTTCTTTTCTCCTGATTCATCTATCTTTTTATCAACAGCATGGGGTTTATTGATATATGAGTTTGTGGTTCTTTTATGTAACTCAGTCTTAACTTCAGAAGTCACAAACTTAACAAGAGTAAAGGTGCTATTGTCCTTACTCTTATTGACTTGGCTAGATTCTACATTGTTATTATTCTCAACAATAGGTTTTTTTACCTTGACTCTTGTCATAGCCTAGACCAGCAGTTTGACACACATTTTGATTGTTAAGAATTTCCTGAACTTTTCAACTAGAGTCTGCCTACACTTTGAACTTAAGCCTTTCTTCTTCTAGTTCTTTTCTAACATAATCATAGGCTTTTAAAACTTCATTGTAGTTGTGTCTATACTTCTCATAATCCTTTTTGTATCCTTCCATAAGAACCAATTCAGACTCTAGATGGTTATTCCTACTTGTCAAGATTAGATTTTCTTCTATTAACCTATCATTGTCATTTATGAGTGATCTAAAATTAGTCATTAACTTTTTAACTTCACTTTGAACAATCTTTATACCATCAGAGTCTAAACTAAGTAAAGATTTAGCAGAAAAAAATTGATACTTGAGATTTAGGAGATGAGGATTCTTTAGGAGATTCTGATTTTTCTGAGGAGAAGTGATCAACGCTAGATTTTCATAATCTATTTCATCCTCTAAGCTTGAATCTGCCCAATCCTTTCCTTTGCCTTGATTTTTAGCTTTTTTATGCTCATTAGCAAAATGGCCCAATATTCCACAGTTGAAGCACTTGACTTTTTCCTTGTCAAGCTTGATTATAGTGCTTTTTCTTTTCTCAACTTTTTTATCCTCATTTTTTAGTGTTGGCCTCTTGCTAAATTTTACAGTTCTTTTGTTGAATTTCATTCTTTTGAAATTCTTAGCAAATATAGCCATTATTTGACTTAAATCTATCTCCTCATCAGAATTAGAGTCTGTGTCATAGACTCTGATTTAACAATAGTTTTACCCTTTTTCCTTGAATCATTAATTTTTGTTTTTTTGGATTCTTCCTGTTATTCTTTCTCAGACTCCATCAATAGTGCCACATATTTTGGTTTTCCGAATTTCTTATTCTTTCTCTATTGCATCCCCAAATCATATGTCTTGATTCTGCCATACAATTCTTCTTGAGTTATTTCATCCAAATCTTTAGCTTCTCATATAGCAGTTGTTTTATTATCTCACTCTTTTGGAAGGGCTCTTAGAAACTTGGTATTGGTGTCTTCGGAATCATACATTTTACCAAGAATAGCAATCTCATTCAGGAGTTTAGTAAACCTATCATACATCTCAATGATGGTTTCTCCGGCTTTTGACTCAAAATACTCATACTCCTGAATTAGCAGAGACCTTGCATTCTTCTTGACATCCTTGGTTCCTTCATAGTGTACTTCAAGTTTTGTCCACATCTTTTTAGTAGTGTTAGAAAATAAACACTGATGATGTCAGAGAATGCTCAAAGAACAGAGTTTACAACTGTTGACGTCATCAGAGAATAGGAAGCTGTTGTTCAGAGTTTGCTATATCAGAGAATACTCAATCAGAGTTTACTCTAACAGAGAATGCTCTATCAGAGATTAACAACCAACATAGTTTACAAATCAGAGTTTAAGAAGGAAACATACAAATCAGAGTTTGATTTTGATAGTGAAGAAGGAATTCGAATGCAAGTCTAAATTACCTGATTGAAGCTATTCTTTTCATTATCTATTTTGTAATAAGAAATTGTAACTCTGTCTATATAAACACATACATAGGTTAACATTATTATAACATTCAAGATATATTTTTCATAACCTTATAGCTCTTAAGAACCTTATTTTTCTTGAGAGAGTTTTGTATTCCATTCATTATCTTTAATACAAAAACAATATTTCTTTTACATACTTGTGTTCTTGATTGAATATTTGATACTATTACATTCAACCCCCCTTTTTTAATAGATTATCTATCTGGGCAAACAATTGGTATCAGAGCAGGAAGTTAAATTCAACTAAAAGATCATATAAACATGTCTGGAAATAAGTATGAGAGCATAAGAATTTCAATCTTAAAGAAAGCTGAATACCCTACATAGAGGGTGAATATGTTGATGTTTTGGAAGCAACTGATCCTGATTATATAGACAAAATCAATGAAGGACATTATCTACCAACCAAGCTAGTGCCATCAATAATTGTAGAAGGAAGATAGGTTCTAGAATATTATACACTGAAGGACAAGAAAGAATGGACCAATGAAGAAAAACTAGAAGTCCTCAAAGATGCCAAGGTAAGGAACATATTACATAACAGTCTTGACTCTGTGATGTCTAACAGAGTAATAGCATGCAAAACAGCAAAAGAGATATGGGATGCACTAGAGGTTCAATGTCAAGGAACCAAGAAAATCAAGAAAAATAGAAGATATGTTCTAATTCAAGAATATGAATACTTTGAGGCAAAACAGAATGAATCCCTCACAAATATCTATGACAGATTTCTAACTGTATTAAATAACTTGTCTTTGTTGGATAATGTGTATGACAATGAAGATTCTAACACCAAGTTTCTAAGGGCTCTTCCAAAAGAATGGGATCTACAAACTTCTTTAATAAGAAATAATGTTGATTTAGATGAGATGTCTTTAAATGAAGTTTATGGAAGATTGAAAACTCATGATCTGGAATTACAGTAAAGAAAGAATAGGAAGAGTAGCAAGGCAAAATCTATTGCCTTGAATATTGCGACTAAAATTGAAGAACCAAAAGAGAAATCCTTGAAAGTTTCAACAAGAAAAGGAAAAGTTGTTATGCTCAAGGAAAGCAGTGAATCAAAGTCTGAGACAAACTCTGATAACTCCACAGACTCTGACATAATGGAGATGGTTGTTATGATTGTCAAGGGCTTCAAGAAGATGAAGTATAAAAAGAATAGAAAGCAAGTGAATTTTTAGAGGAAACATGGAGAATCAGACAAAAAGGACAGATTCAGGAAAAGAGAAGATATAGATGAAAAATAAAAAACAATTGATAAATCAAAAGTCAAGTGTTACAAGTGTAATAAGATGGGACACTTTGCTACTAAATGTAGAAACAAGGAATCTGAAAAAACACTCATCACATCAAAGAAAAATTGGATGGATTCATCAGATTCTGAAGAGGAAACAAATTATGCACTTATGGCAAACACTGATGCTCCCATTCCAAACTCTAATAAGGTACCAGACTCTGTCTTCAATTTTCAAACTGATAATATTTGTGAATTAAAGTCTTTTCTTAGATCCTTGCATGTTAGTTTTAAATCACAGTCTCTTGAGAATGAGAGATTAAAATCTAAGATACAAACTCTAAATGCTAGGAATAACATTCTTGAATCAGAAAATTCTAACATGCTTAACATTAAGAAAGATTGTGAAAATGCCAACATATGCAAACTTAATTAGAAATACAAGTTGAATATTTGAAATCTGAGATAGCTAAAGAGAAGGAAAATTTCATAATTTGGACAAACTCCGGAAAGAGAGTCTAATAAATGCTTTCTAACAAGAATTGGACTTCTGCCTTAGGTTATGAATCTGACAAGGAAACACACACTAAAATACACACAAAAGGAACATTGAGTGAACCTATAAAATTTATTAGAGCTAGTAATGACAAGAAGAATATCTCTAGTGAATGCTCTAATAATAACAAAGGTAAAAAGAATAGTGCGTCAGAAAATAAAAAGGTGAATATAGGATTATTCTCACAGAAGAAACTTAAAGAAAAGTTGAAGGTTGTCACTAATAAAAACAAACCTAAAAAGGTGAAAAGAAATAGAAATGGCAAAGTAGGAATTACTAAGGAGAATAACTATAAGTATATTCTTGATGATCCTAAAAAACCCTGTTTTACCTGTGGTAATTCAAATCACCTTGCCATTGACTGCAAATAAAATAAAAAGAAGGAACCCGAGAGACCTAGTTCAGAGGCTAAAAGACAAACTAGATATAGACCACAAAATCCCTATTTTCACGGTGGTAGTCTGTGGCATTCAATTTATACATGCAAAGATTATAATAGTTTGTATTACAATTATTATGAACCATTGCCTCAACTAAATAAATCTCCAAAACATACTGTCAAACAAATATGTTAGGTCCAAAGTGTTGTAGAGGGGGGGGGGTGAATACAACTATTTCGAATAATGAGAGAATATATAAAATAAATGCAGGTAATAAATGATGACACAGAATTTCAAGAATATATCATTATATTCATTGAAGGATTTGCTACAACATTCATAAAAGCATCATAACCAGTTGAACAATAAATACAACAATTGAAGCTTGATTCAACTGATTCTCTCTCACTTTCTTTTCACAGTAAAATGCTCTCTTTTAAAAATATTCAGTAGTAAATACAGAGATTGCTATTTTTACAAATAAAACAAAGTGCTACTTTTATAATGTCGTGTAGACTTGATCTTGTCCTTTTTGTGTACGTGGCCCAATCAGGATCTGTTAAACAAAAAGTACTTTCCCAACCACTCTGGATCAACCGTTCACAATAAGCCACTTGTCCCTTGAACATTAAATGCTACATATCGACCCGCATCTCGATCTCGGCCTGGACCCATCTTGATCTCGATCTTGGATTTCAATCTCGATCTCAATCTCAATCTGAGAAAATCTCGATCTCGATCTATGAAAATCTCGATCTCGATCTGTGAGGATCTCGATCTTAATCTATGAGAATCTCGATCTCGATCTCGATCTATCATGTATCGAGATTTGCCTTGATGTTTTACTTCAATTATAAATCTCGATCCGCATCTCGATCTTGTTGGTGTAGGTGCCCTAGAGGCAATACAATGTTTATTTTGATAAACCTTTATGTCAATTGATTATTCAATAAACATATTTATTATGACTTTAATTACTGCGATATATTTGTTAGCATAATAAATGTCCTTAGAATCATGATACACATTGTATAGTTTAGTACATGACTTGAACTTGAGATTATATAATATATCATATTCTTAAATGTCCCTAGTCGAGTATTATTATTATAGGACAATAATAATACATAAATAGACTAGTATGTTGTTTGACTGATAACCACATCTCATTGGTTATAAGTATGGGGATACTAAAGTCAATACATAGGTACATGTAGGAGTACATGATACTAGACAGACCCACAGTGAGATTCTTCATGTTTAATAAAGTCATAAGAAAGACTCACAGTGATAATGGTGTAATGATCCTTTGACTTGAGATCATTATATTTCTATACGAGGATTAATATACTTTGACTACATTAAAAGTTACCTTTGACCGGGTAATGATAAAAGTGGACATCGGGTATATCATGAGTCGTATGAGAAATATGAATGATAGATAAAGGATTTAACCCTCCTATAATTAGGAGAGATATTATTGGCCTCTTGATTGAGTGAGACTATAAAATGCATGGCCGTGCTCAAATAATGATTTGTTTTCATAGTCTACTCATGGATCAAGTAAACCCGGATTAAATGTTGAAGAGGATGACTAAATACATGCCTCGAGTTTAATCTATAATATATATGGTTAAAGGGATTATATTACACGGAAACATTAATCACGAAAGGTTTTATCGAATCACGATTTAATTATTATTTAATTGGGTAGCAATGATGTATTACTAGATACCGCTCATTGTTTATAATTTTATTGGAGAATAAAATTATTGTTAATTAAATAATAGCCTATAGGGTCACACACATAGAGTACTTAAAGGAATAATTAATTTAAATTATAGATTTAAATTAATTGATGATTATTTGAATTTTATTATATTAATTAAGTGAGACTTAATTAATTGAAATAATATAAATTCGAATTTGAATTCTGCCATTAATAATTAAGTGTGACTTAGTTATTAATTAAATAATAAAATTCGGTTTTATTATTTAATCCTAAACCTACATGGGTTAGGCTTTGCTGTTATGGGTTGCTATTATGGGCCTATTAACCAACCATTATAAATAGATAATGTAGGTTAATAGGTAGGAAGTTTTTAAGAAAAACGAACCCTAGCAGCAGCAAAGGCAGAGAGAAAAGGCAGAGGCAGAATTCGAAATCATCAAAGGAGGCTAGTACATCCATTCCGTAATCAAGATCGTGAGACGTTCTTGAAGGTGCTCGTGTGGATACCATAGAGGTGCTTTCGAGAGGAAGACACAAGTCGTGAAAGCTAGGATCTCCATTGAGTTCGTGTAAGTCAAGACCAGACAAAGGTATGATTCCGTTTCACCATAATCTGTCAATCTTATACATAATCCTGCGTTAGGGTTCCGAAATTTTCGTTATATTTACGTTTAATCCGCTGCGTTTTATGCCTCGGAACCCAACAATGGCATCAGAGCTACGTGTATAAGGGACTGATTTGGTTACGTGTTTTATGTATTTGATGCATACATGCCTGTTTTGGTGACTGCCATGCCATGCTACTGCTTTGTCATAATCTGTTATGCGACTGCCATGCCTGTTATGAGACTGCTATGCTTCTGCCAATATGTAACTGTCAGAGAATGTATATTCAGTGTCTGATCAGAGTTTGTGAAATTGGGGCTGGGTCAGAGTTTAACAAACTCTGATGGACTCGCTCAGAGTTTAATAAACTCTGATGGTCTGATCAGAGTTTAGCAGTAAACTCTGATGGACTGTGTCAGAGTTTAACAAACTCTGATGGATTCGCTCAGAGTTTAATAAACTCTGATGGTCAAGTCAGAGTATAGAGCATGGTCAGAGTTTAACAAACTCCGATGGTCTCTGATCAGAGTTTAGCAGTAAACTCTGATGGACTGTGCTGATCAGAGTTTAGCAGTAAACTCTGATGGACTGTATAAATTGCAGTGGGGAAAAAGGCCAACAGATATGATCTGTAGTTCAGAAATTGATGATTTCTGAATAGGACTGGTCTTCGAAAATAAAAAATTTCCAAGCTAACCTGGGGGCTGCCGCCCCCAGACCCCGCCCGGGGGCTGCCGCCCCCGAACCCCCGCCCAGGGGCTGCCGCCCCCGGACCCCCGCAATATTTTATTTTGTGTACTTGAGCATGGTGCTGGTTATGGCCCTTAGACTCCTAGATTAATGGTTTTGGTTTTATAAATACGACTTGCATGTCGTTTTCTTCATTCTTGTAATTGTTTAACCTCGAATGTAACTCGAGTTTTCTTATGTAAGTACATTAGTATAGGTTGTATTCAATTATTCCATGTAATGTACTTGAAGATTGAAGGATGATCCAAGAGAGGAGCAAGCACCCATGGATACAAGAAGAATGAAGACATGTAATTGTATTTATATTTCACCACTATAGATTGACTTTGATCCTTTCATTAGCTCGAAAGGATCACATAAGAAAGGGGTCATAACCAAGCACGTTTACATACTGCACTTTACATATTGATGTATGAATGTATGTGTAGAGTAGAAGATGCATGCTTTAATTAGATTAATGATGTATGCATGTATTAGATACGTCACCCATGCCATGCTTGCCATGCTAAACAAGATAAAATCTGTAACGATTTAAGATTTTAAAATTAACAAACGATCATGAGATTCTTGTGTTTATGAAATATGGATTTTTAAAACACGGAATTGAATATGGATTTTGATATCTATAATTAGGATTTTCTGACAAAAACGGATATGCGTATTCGTAAGGCTGATGGGTTTTAAGTGTGACCACTGGTATCCTCAATCTACCTGGGAAATGAACAATTTAAGATGTCAATTTGAAATATTTAGTTCAAGGAAAAATTGAGGATCTCTTCATGATGTGATCATGATCGTCGTAAATTTTCTAAACCCCTTAACAAAATATAAAGTTTTAATCGGATGCTTTCCAATGAATGAACACTCATCGAATCCTAGATCGATTAGGTGAAAGACTGTCAGTGACAGGGGACTCCTATCTATCGTGGTGAGATGCGACGAATATAAGCGGTTATATTCGGCCGTTGTATCATTGGGTCAAACTTAACTGAGTCGTCATAATAAGGTGAAAGTAAACGGTTATATTCAACCATTATGAACTTAGAAGCATAGAGTTTGGTTAAAAATCTATTAGATAGATAAGATCAATCGTTGCTCACCAAACTATCCAAGAATTATATATGATATAATTGACAAATGTTGTCTACCTAAATAATCATTCTTAAGGACTTCCAGTGGTTGACTTAAGACATGACGAAATATGGATCTTGGCTCACTAGAAAGAATTATGGGATATACTTTCCAAATTAATAGTAAGGGCTATTAATTTGATAAAAATAGTGGGAGATATATTATGAATGTATCATAATCATTTGAACATAATAAATAACTCAGACAATCTAATGTTTATTTTGTGCTATTATCATTGTAGATACCAAGTAATGACAAACAACACAAACACACTATCCGTACGATCTGTCCTTGAGAAAGATAAGCTGACAGGAGGAAACAACTTCCTAGACTGGCAGAGGAATTTGAGGATTGTCCTCAGGCAGGAGCGCAAGCTTCATGTCATTGATATTCCTCCGGCAGGTCCCCTTCCTGAGGGCGCTACTGTTGAGGAACGAGCGGCCCATATAAAGGATAAGAATGATGCAACTGATGTTGCATGTCTTTTGTTGGCAACTATGAGTGTTGAGCTTCAAAGACAACATGTGCATATGGATGCATATACTATCTATGAGCACTTGCAAAGCATGTTTGTAAGCCAAACTCATCAAGAAAGGTTCAACACGAGCAAGTCACTTTTTAATTGCAAACAAGGGGCAAGTGAACCAGTTGGCCCACATGTTCTGAAGATGATTGGTTACATTGAGTATCTTGATACTTTGGGTTTCCCGATTATTCAGGAAATTGGTATTGACCTAATCATGAATTTTTTGAACAACAAATTCACCCAGTTTATCATAAACTACAACATGAATGAATTTGACAAAACACCTACTGAATTGTTGGCTATGTTGAGAACATATGAGACCAACATGAAGACGGCTGAACCTGCTCCCATACTGATGGTGGGCAATAAAGGTAAGGCCAAAGGGAAAGGCAAGTGGAATGGTAAGAAGAAGACAGGTTCTGATTCTACACCCAAGCCAAAGTCAGGTCCCAAACAGGCTTTAAAGCCTAAAGGTGGGGTCGCTAAGGGTGAATGTCACTACTGTAAGAAAACTGGTCACTGGAAGAGAAACTGTTCAGTTTACTTGGAGGATCTGAAGAAGAAGAGGGCTGAGCAAGCTTCTAATTCAGGTATATATGTTATATAAGTCAATCTGTCTATTTCTACATCTTGGGTATTGGATACCGGATGTGCTTCTCACATTTGTATAAATGTGTAGGAAATGCAGAGAAGTAGGACATTGGCTAAAGGAGAAATGGACCTACGAGTTGGCAACGGAGCAAGAGTTGCTGCTTTAGCTGTAGGAACCTATTATTTATCTTTGCCCTCTGGGCTAGTTTTAGAACTGGATAATTGTTATTACGTGCCTGCGATTCGCAGAAACATTATTTCTGTTTCTTGTTTGGACAAGAAAGGTTTTTCGTTTACAATAAAGGACAACAGTTGTTCTTTTGCTTTGAATGATTTAACCTATGGTGTTGCGCGTTTGTTTAATGGTTTATATGTTCTTGACTTAGATAATCCTGTCTGTAATATAGAAAACAAACGACTTAAAGTTAATGACTCAAATCAAACATACCTCTGGCATTGTCGTCTAGGCCATATAAATGAGAAACGCATATCCAAATTACATAAGGGTGGATACTTGGATAAGTTTGATTTTGAATCATACCAAGAATGCGAATCTTGTTTGCTTGGTAAAATGACTAAAGTCCCTTTCACTGGTAAGGGTCAAAGGGCCACTGAACGTCTGGAGCTAATACATAGTGATGTATGTGGCCCAATGCGTGTGATGGCTAGAGGAGGCTACTACTACTTCATAACATTTACTGATGATTTCAGTAGATATGGGTATATTATGAAGAATAAATCCGATTCTTTTGAAAAGTTCAAAGAATACAAGGCTGAAGTAGAAAAGCAAATTGGCGGAGGTGCAAGTATTAAAATCTTACGATCTGATCGTGGAGGAGAATACTTGAGCACTGAATTTAAAGATTATTTAAAGGAGTGTGGTATTGTATCACAACTCACTCCGCCAGGAACACCTCAATGGAATGGAGTTTCAGAGAGGAGAAATCGCACCTTGTTGGACATGGTGCGATCGATGATGAGTCATGCAGATCTTCCAATTAGTTTCTGGGGTTACGCTCTAGAAACAGCGGCTTTCACACTTAACCGTGTTCCTATTAAGAAGGTTCAAAAGACTCCATATGAGATATGGGAGAAGAAACGGTCAGGCATGAGCTTTATGAAAGATTGGGGATGCAAGGCGTTTGTGAAACGTCAAGTATCTGACAAGCTTGGACCTAAATCTGAAGAGCGCAATTTTGTGGGATACCCTAAAGAAACAAAGGCGTATTATTTTTATAGTCCTTCTGAGCAGAAAGTGTTTATTGCTCGAGATGCTGTTTTCATGGAAAGAGATTTTGTTTCCAAAAGAAACAGTGGGAGAACTATAGACCTCGATGAAGATCGAGAACCACAAAATAGCATTGAACCTGAAGTGGAACATGAGCAGGATAATGATAATGCTCAACAAACAGAGGTTGTTCGTAGAACTGGTAGAATTCGCCATGAGCCAGAGAGATATGGATTTCTCTTGACTCAATGTGGTGATTTGATGCTCATAGATGAAGATGAGCCTCTCACATACCAAGATGCTATGAACAGTCCAGACTCTAGGAGATGGAATATCCGTTTTGATGAAACAGTCAAAGAGTATGGCTTTGTTCAAAACGAAGATAAACCTTGTGTTTACAAGAAGGTTAGTGGGAGCCATGTGGCATTCATAGTACTATATGTTGATGACATACTACTAATGGGGAATGACATACCTTCTCTCAAGGCTGTTAAGATTTGGTTAGGGAGCAACTTCTCTATGAAAGACTTAGGAGAAGCATCCTACATTCTAGGAATGAGGATCTATAGGGATAGATCTAGAAGGATGATCGGTCTAAGTCAGAGTACATACATCGATAAGGTTTTGCATCGTTTTGGTATGCAAAATACAAAAAGGGGATATGTCCCCGTGTCTCAAGGGATAACGATCTCTAAAGATCAGTGTCCGAAATCATTGGAAAACAAGGACCGCATGAGTAAGGTTCCATATGCCTCAGCAATTGGATCCATCATGTATGCGATGGTATGTACTCGCCCAGATGTTTCGTATGCTTTAAGCATGACGAGCAGATACCAATCTAATCCAGGTGAAGGTCACTGGACGGCTGTCAAGAATATTCTAAAGTACTTGAAAAGGACTAAAGATTCATTCTTGGTGTATGGAGGAGAGGAAAAACTGGTTGTAAAAGGTTACACCGATGCAAGTTTTCAAACAGACAGGGATGATATTGTATCACAGTCTGGTTTTGTGTTTTGTCTAAACGGAGGTGCTGTAAGTTGGAAGAGTTCAAAACAAGAAACAGTAGCTGATTCTACAATGGAGGCTGAGTACATTGCAGCTTGTGAAGCGGCTAAGGAAGCTGTTTGGATTCGAAAATTAATTACTGATTTGGGAGTGGTTCCATCGATCGCAGATCCCATTGATCTATACTGCGATAATAATGGAGCCATTGCACAGGCTAAAGAACCTAGAGCTCACTCCCGAACAAAACACATACTCAGGAGATATCACCTCATTCGAGAGATTAATGAAAGGGGTGACATACACATATGTAAAGTGCACACAAATGATAACATTGCAGACCCACTGACCAAAGGCTTGTCGCAGAAGAAGCACGACGGTCACACTAGTTCCATGGGTATTAGATACATGGGTGATTGGCTCTAGTGCAAGTGGGAGATTGTTGGTGTAGGTGCCCTAGAGGCAATACAATGTTTATTTTGATAAACCTTTATGTCAATTGATTATTCAATAAACATATTTATTATGACTTTAATTACTGCGATATATTTGTTTGCATAATAAATGTCCTTAGAATCATGATACACATTGTATAGTTTAGTACATGACTTGAACTTGAGATTATGTAATATATCATATTCTTAAATGTCCCTAGTCGAGTATTATTATTATAGGACAATAATAATACATAAATAGACTAGTATGTTGTTTGACTGATAACCACATCTCATTGGTTATAAGTATGGGGATACTAAAGTCAATACATAGGTACATGTAGGAGTACATGATACTAGACAGACCCACAGTGAGATTCTTCATGTTTAATAAAGTCATAAGAAAGACTCACAGTAATAATGGTGTAATGATCCTTTGACTTGAGATCATTATATTTCTATACGAGGATTAATATACTTTGACTACATTAAAAGTTACCTTTGACCGGGTGATGATAAAAGTGGACATCGGGTATATCATGAGTCGTATGAGAAATATGAATGATAGATAAAGGATTTAACCCTCATATAATTAGGAGAGATATTATTGGCCTCTTGATTGAGTGAGACTATAAAATGCATGGCCGTGCTCAAATAATGATTTGTTTTCATAGTCTACTCATGGATCAAGTAAACCCGGATTAAATGTTGAAGAGGATGACTAAATACATGCCTCGAGTTTAATCTATAATATATATGGTTAAAGGGATTATATTACACGGAAACATTAATCACGAAAGGTTTTATCGAATCACGATTTAATTATTATTTAATTGGGTAGCAATGATGTATTACTAGATACCGCTCATTGTTTATAATTTTATTGGAGAATAAAATTATTGTTAATTAAATAATAGCCTATAGGGTCACACACATAGAGTACTTAAAGGAATAATTAATTTAAATTATAGATTTAAATTAATTGATGATTATTTGAATTTTATTATATTAATTAAGTGAGACTTAATTAATTGAAATAATATAAATTCGAATTTGAATTCTGCCATTAATAATTAAGTGTGACTTAGTTATTAATTAAATAATAAAATTCGGTTTTATTATTTAATCCTAAACCTACATGGGTTAGGCTTTGCTGTTATGGGTTGCTATTATGGGCATATTAACCAACCATTATAAATAGATAATGTAGGGTTAATAGGTAGGAAGTTTTTAAGAAAAACGAACCCTAGCAGCAGCAAAGGCAGAGAGAAAAGGCAGAGGCAGAATTCGAAATCATCAAAGGAGGCTAGTACATCCATTCCGTAATCAAGATCGTGAGACGTTCTTGAAGGTGCTCGTGTGGATACCATAGAGGTGCTTTCGAGAGGAAGACACAAGTCGTGAAAGCTAGGATCTCCGTTGAGTTCGTGTAAGTCAAGACCAGACAAAGGTATGATTCCGTTTCACCATAATCTGTCAATCTTATACATGATCCTGCGTTAGGGTTCCGAAATTTTCGTTATATTTACGTTTAATCCGCTGCGTTTTATGCCTCGGAACCCAACAGATCTGCTGTGGATCGACATTTGCCTTGGCAACAATGTACTCATTCAATGTTGACTTTCTTTAGTGACTAATTGTGGATTAACCTTTATGAGTAAGTTTCCCTAGCTTCTTCAATTTCTTTTCCTCACTCCATTCAAATGAGATCTTCTATCACTGACACGAACTTACCTTCAATGTCCTGACACTTGATGCAATGGTCTGGTTCATAAGTGACTAGTCTTGAAGGGGTTCTTGCTTCTGAATGTCAGTTCTCATTTGTTGATTAATCTTTACATTATCCAGTTGTTGAGATGCATTACATGAAATCACTTTGGTCTTCTTGATACTTCTTTGACATTAATTTGATTCTCCATTAGATAAGTTAGGGCATGAGCAATACTCAGATTGAACTTCTTCTCACTTAGGCATTCTGGATTAATCAAATTAGTTACTTGTTGTTGCCAAGTATCATTACCATTTCTTCAGCTGATTGATTCCATGTGCTTCTTCAGTTTCTCTTGTTTTGCTGTTGTTTTATCTTTTTACCTAGTTGAGTTACATAGTAATTAAGTGTTACAAGTTAGTACACCTATGCCTTTCAATCTCCCCCTATTTGATTGTCTAACAATGACAACCAAATTCACAATGAGGATAACTCAACTAACCAGGGACTGAAAAAGATAAACTAACATTCATAAACGATCATGTCAACTTGCATACTGCTTGGCTTGATTAACTAGCTTCATGTCTATCACTGATACTTCAAGTGCCAAAATTGGACACCTGTTGGCTCGATCAAATGGCTTCTTGCTCTTCTAGAGATTTTCTCTAAGTACTTAAGAGCACGGTCCACTCAATCTTCAATTATCCTTCTGAAGTCCTTTTAGCAGTATTACCACCGCCGAACTTCGCGAAATAATTGACGCCTAATATAAACCAGTTTCAAGACACTTAGCTAACTAACTTCTACCTTACACTACACAAGAAAACAGATAATGTACTTACAATGCAGGAAAACAAGAAAACAAATTACAACGCAAAGAAACATTACAAGCTTAATACATTAAAATCTCGATTTCTTGCGCTCCTCTTCCTCACGAGCTTTCTTCTTGGCTGCCTTTTTTTTCTTCATGAACTCAGGGTTGCAGACTTCATCCATTCTTTTCTTGAGAAGATTAAGTCCTTCTGCTTCCACATGATTTCTGATCTTATAATCTCGAAACAACCTCAACCATCTTTCAACCATGCTGCGAGTGGTAAGCTTCGTGGGAATGTCTTCAAATCTCAGCTTAGTGACTTTGTCAGGATACCCCTTTTCCCTTTTCTTCCTTATGACCAGCTGCTTAGGGTATCCAATGACAATAGCGGTGGTGCATTGCTGTAGCCTCTGAATATCAAGCTGTTGTCTTCTCTTACAGAAGTTATCAAACGTGACCCTTAGATAATCCTGATCAAACTCGTCAACATCATCCATCTCATCAATCAATTCCCTTATGATACACAGTGTTTCATGACTGTGTTCTGCAAAGATGTCGTACTTGATTTCAATGACGGTTTCCACCTGATGCTTGTCTGTATAGATCAGCAGATCATTCTCATTTTCAGCTTTGCTTTTGACAAACTTGACATTTGCACCAGCCACTGCACTAGCTTCCTCCCTTATCTCTCCTTCTTCAGGAATGTCTAATCTTGGATCTCCGTATCTCTGCACATGCTCCTTTATTGCCTCTTCTTGCTGCTCGAATGCATAGTCTTCAGGCTCCTTCTTAACCACTGGTAGTTTGGCTTCAGGCAACTTGTATCTAACATCTTGCCTTCTTATCAACTTCTCCAAGTCCTTAGCCACCAGCTTCTTTTCCTTTGTTAGAAAACCTTTTGAGAGGACTAGCTTTGCAACTGCCTTCAGTACATTTACGTTCGGAATCAGTTTCGAGTCATGCAGATTTACAATCCTCAAGACCTTGTCATGGACATATCTGATCTGATAGGGATTTAGAATAATGTCAACCCCTCTGTCTTCAGCCATCTTCAATAGTTTCTCTTTAAACAACACTCCAGTCTTGACAGAGATGTCTACCTTGTGAGCATATTCTACCAGTTCACTAGCACCCCTTGCATGGAAGAATGCTTCATCAACCATACACGGCTCGATTCTTGTTTTGGGTGCCCAAGTAATCATCAGACTCCATGCTTTCTCCTTGAATATAACTTGAACAAAGATGCATCCCTGTCTTATACAGTTTAGATAGTTCAGAAGCCCAGGGTTTAGATTTTCTAGCTTGTGGAGAAGGAAACTCAATCTTTCTGAGTCAGGAGCATTGGCTCTTGGTCCAGCTAAGGCTTCTCTAGCCTTGTCCCACTCGGGACCTTCCCTCCTTATGTCAGCCTGGACCTTAGGATCTTTGATCTTTTGCATTTCATACTCATGCTGAGTTTTCTGAGCCACTCTCTTCTCTTTTGCCATTAGTTCCTTTTCCACGATTCCTTGAAGCACTTCTTCATTCACTCTTTTTCTGGCTTCCCTGAAAATCTCTTCTTGCATCTCCGCTTCTTTCGCTACTTCATCAACTTCTTCATCCGGCACATGCTCGTCAGCAACCGAGTGGTCTCCTGCATCACCTGCAACTCCTGTGCCAGATCCGCCAGGATTTAGACCTCTTTCTTGTTCCCACTCTCTTGCCCGTTGCTCGAGTCTCGACCTCCTTGCCACTAAGGCTTCTACATCCATCTCATCATCACCAGAATCTTCAATAAAGTCTCCCATAAATACATCGACGAGAGGTGTTTCTTTCTCAGCTCCTGCTTCTTCAACTACCATCTTCTTCTTGCCTTTGTCTTTAGGAGCCGGTTGAGCCTCCTCCACCTTTTCACCAGATTTGTTTGAGGACTCGATCACCGGACCCCTACTAGTCAGCTTTTTCAGACCCTGATCCTCCTCCTCCCCCTTAGGTGGGTTATCCTCATCAGGAGCATCATCAACATTTTTATCGTCACCACCACCACCGGTTGAAGGACCAGGTCCAGCCCTGTTACGTCCAAAGACAGCATCAAGTAATTCATTTAGCTTCATCCAGACTTGAGACATGCCATGAGTGACATCATCTACTGACCGCCCAACCTCCACCTGTACCAATCCAAGATTGTTTATCTTGTCAATCATTTGATTTTGGACGGCAATCAGGTTCTCCATGAACTGAGCTCCAACCTCCAATCTTCCAGAGTGAGAAGAGACAGCAGCAGTAACACCAGCAACTCCAGCCTCCAAAACCTCCAACTTCTTCACTAGATCCTTCAATGTAAGGGACGGTGTTTGGCTTGGGTTAAACTGTTTACTCTCGCCGGGTTCTGTTTCACTCAAGATCCCTAAAGAGAAGGGATCTACTCTCCCTGTCTCTCCCTCGTGTTTAGAACCTAACAGAACTAGAGCCTCATCCACTAGTTACTGGGGACTAGCGGTGAGTTGGTCGGCGATATCGGTCAGTGAGACTGAACCTTTAAACGCTGTGTCTACGTTAGGAGATGGCGTTATGACCATGTCATCCCCTTGTTCACCAAGAACCTTTTCTGGTTCGCTGGGCTGTTCTGGAGGCATAGACCCACCAGTCACCAGATGTCGTTGCTCTGCGAGCAACTTGTTTTCTGATTGAGATGGGGAAGAGTCATCCGTGCTGGATTCGACAGACTCTTCCTCATATAAACTTCCTGAGATTCTAGCATCAGAAGACCTAGTCTCAGTTTGCCATTCCCCTTCCGAGAAATTGCTCAAAGAGCCCTGAGCGGATAACTCAGGGAAGGTAGGGTCAGCTCCTATTGGCTGTTGAGATGAACCCCCTCCTTGACTCTCACCAACATGCCTAGGCGAGTGCGAATGTGTTGGAATATTTAGGAGAAGTGAGCCACCAGCGTGAGGTGTGGTGGCTGTGAGAGGTGAACTATCCCTAACAGGTTGCGCAGTTGCCACTGGGATATCCATCTTTTGCTTCTTTGAGGGTGGCAGAGCTGCTGATTTTACTACTCTCTCAACTCCTACTCTCCCTCCACTCGATTCACTCGACTTAGATGGGCTTGCCTTCCTTTTATCACCAGTTTTAGGGCTGGCTGAATGTTTATGAACAGAAGGGCTTGCAGCTTGGGATAGAGCCTGGGGGTTTTCAGGCCCACGGCTATAGAAAACAGGGGTTGGTTGAATTGAAATTTGATCAAGATCAGCAAGAATAGGTACCTAACTCAGAAGATCTTCATCCTTGTCAGCTCCAGCTTCTGCAACATTTGCTTCAGCCATTTCAACATCCACTCCTGCTTCTCCCAAATTGCCAGACACTGGATCTCCACCAGCAGCTTCGTTGCCACTACCTTCCGCTTCTACTGCGGTAAACTGAGAAGCCTGCACCCTAGCATACTCATCTTGCAGATTCTGGAAGTACGGAGTCAGGCGCAACTCAAAAAGTCTGGACTTTTGCTTGGTTTCCATGGTGGAGATACTCTTTAAGGTCATATCAAAACATGCCATCCTTTCAGAGCCTTGAAATATTCTTCTTTGCTCCTCTGAAAGAACGTCATCCAGAACCATCTGAAGGAATCTTGGCATCCAACATTTGACTGGTCCATCTTCCGAATTCCGAGATGCATTCTTTTCTAGTGCCCACCTCTCAAGCAACTGAATCAATAGATGTTTGCCCACATTCACTCTTCTGTTATTTGCCACTCCATATAGAATTACTCGACAGCTGTTGTTTATCGGCCTGTAGTCTTTGTCCTTTGGGAACATGCAGCGTTGAATGGCCTGAACTATATAATCCCACTCAGCTGGTAACATACCTGTGTGAACCTTTGTTACTTTGATAGGACCCGTGGGAGGGCGACAACCTATCTCCGTGAATAATTGCAACATTTCTTCCATAGTGGGTTCCGGAGCAAAATTTTCTGAAGGAAGCCCAAGAATCTCATTGAACTTCTGCAGACTGACCTCATATTTTGCACCACTGATAATGAAGGATAAGCCTGTTGGATTTGTTTTACCACCCTGAATCTCTAATGTTGAGTAAGCAGCTTGAAGAGCTTCGACATTCAGGATGGGAGAGGTGGTTAACGCATGACTTATTATGGATGTGTTGTTGAGGGACTCAATCCAGAACTGATAGTGAATGAATCTACCAGTTGCTCGATCAGCAGAGAGATTAACAAAGTTGGTTTTGGGAATTGTGAAATTTGGGTTTGCCATTTTAAATTTGTGTTTGAGTAAAGAACTGTTCTGAAAAGGTTTTGCAATGAAAATTTAGAGAACAAGTCCTAAATTTAAACAAAAAAAACATACACTATCCCCACTAATTACCCCACGTAATTAGTGACACAATTTAAAGCAAATTAACTTCCCCACTAATGACCACGTAACTCCCCACTAATGATTGACGGTTGAGTTTTCGAAAATTAAAATGAACAACCTTTTTTGTTGTTTTAGCTATGAAAAAAAAATTAAATTTCGGAAAAACACAAAACAGGGCGGTTAAGTTGCACTTTATGGATTAAACGATAATACTCACAACTATTCCACTCAAGAACACAAAATAACTGAAGAACAAGAAAGCAACAGTTTAACCAAAATTTTGGCAGAGTTTCGTTTTAGTGATTAATGCTTTCAAGTAACAGTTAGTGATTTTTGTTTAAGAAAATCACAAGAAAACTTGGTGTAATGGCAGAGAAGAGAATGCAGTGTATGTATGTATATGCGTGTGTATATGAATGAGTTTCAGCTTTTTGGAAAGAGAGAGAGAGAGAGAGAAAGTTAATGGAAATAATGAACAGTCTATCTAAGGCTATATATAATTATATAGGCATGCTTAAAAAGAACTAAAAGGACAAGTCTCATCTCAATCTCGAGATCCGCATCTCGATCCACATCTCAATGTCGATCTAGATGTCGATCTCGATCCGCATCTCGATCTACATCTCGATGTCGATTTCGATCCGTATCTCGATCTACATCTCGATGTCGATCTCGATGTGGACAGATCGAGATTTACCTTAATAATTTTTAAGCAATTTCCGCAAGTCGATCTCGATCTCGATCCAGAAACAGATCGAGATTTGCCTTAGACAATTTCAATGATATTAACTTCCCCTTATGACATGCAACACATACATTTTTGAAATTAAATACACATTATTAATTATGAATAATCATGAATAACAATAATATGTACACAAACTGAATTATAACAGATAGGTAGCAAAACTAACAGGTGTTAAGCATCCCCAATTCACCAACCAGTCTAGAAAATGTTGATTCGTCTAGAGGTTTAGTGAATATATCTGCTATTTGGAGTTCAGTAGACACAAAATGCAACTCTACAGTTCCATTTTCTACATGCTCTCTAATAAAATGATACCTGATATCAATGTGCTTGGTCCTGGAGTGATCCACAGGGTTGTTGGTCATTGCAATAGCACTTGTGTTGTCACACATGATAGGAATTTTAGATACTTCCACACCGTAGTCCTTGAGTTGGTTCTTCATCCACAGTATTTGGGCCATACAGCTTCCAGCAACAATATATTCTGCTTCAGCTGTCGAGGTTGATACTGTGTGTTGTTTCTTGCTTTGCCAAGACACCAACCTTCTTCCAAGGAACTGACAGCTTCCTGAAGTGCTCTTTCTATCTATTCTACAACCTGCGTAATCTGAATCCGAATAGCCAACAAGATTAAACCCTGTATCTCTTGGGTACCAAATCCCGAGATTTGATGTTCCCTTGAGATACCTAAAAATACGCTTTACGGCTATGAGATGTGACTCTCTAGGATCCGCTTGGAACCTTGCACATAAGCATGTAGAGAACATAATATCAGGTCTGTAAGCAGTTAAATACAAAAGTGAGCCGATCATACCTCGATAGCTTGAGATGTCTACAGGTTTACCCGCTTTATCCTCGTCAAGCTTCGTGGTTGTTGCCATAGGAGTCTTAGCTTGTGATACCTCTTGGAGACCATACTTCTTCAATAGATCATGAATGTACTTGGTCTGGCAGATAAATATCCCGTCCTTCTTCTGATTCACTTGAATACCCAGAAAGAACGTCAGCTCTCCCATCATGCTCATCTCATACCTCGATTGCATTAACTTTGCAAATTTAGCACACAGCTTCTCATTTGCCGACCCAAAGATAATGTCATCCACATATACTTGCACCATTATTAGATCATCTTTGCATTTCTTGTAGAAAACCATCTTGTCGATTACTCCTCTGGTGAAACCACTTTCTAGTAAGAAGTCTGACAGAGTTTCATACCACTTCCGCGGAGACTGCTTAAGGCCATATACTGATTTGAAGAGACGATAAACATAATCACAGTATTTGTTGTCGACAAACCCAGGAGGTTGATCGACATACACTTCTTCATCCAGTTCACCGTTTAAGAATGCACTCTTGACATCCATCTGATAGACTTTAAAACCATGATGTGTTGCGAATGCTAAGAACATCCTTACGGCCTCTAGTCTTGCTACTGGTGCGTAGGTTTCATCATAATCAATTCCTTCTATTTGAGTATAACCTTTAGCAACAAGGCGAGCTTTATTTCGGGTTACAAGTCCGTTTTCATCCAGCTTGTTTCTGAATACCCATTTTGTTCCAACAACAGATCTATTCTTTGGTCTGGGTACCAGCTTCCACACCTTCTGCCTTTCAAACTGATTGAGTTCCTCTTGCATAGCAATCACCCAATCAGCGTCATCTAGAGCTTCTTCCACCACTTTAGGTTCCATCTGGGAAAGGAACACTGAGTATAGACATTCATTCTCAGTGGCAATTTCAGCTCTAGCTTTTCCTCTAGTGGTCACTCCGGCATCTGGATCACCAATAATTAGCTCAACCGGATGGTCCTTGTTCCAAGTACGATCCCTAGCAAATGTTCTTGATGACTCAGCTTGATCCTGTAAGTGAAGGTGACTTAGTCTAGAAGCACTTTCACTAGCTCCCCCTGAGCAAATACTAGCCCCCCCTGAGTGAGCTGCTCCCCCTGAGTGCATACTTACTCCCCCTGAGTTGGTACCAGGCCTAACGGAAGGTGATCCTTCAGCCCTAGTGTTTTGTATTGGCGAAACACTAGACTCTTGATTAATTACATTATTTATCGTTGGATCACTATCCTGTACTACAGACTCAGGTATTGTATCCACTTCATCAATATCCATATTTTCAAATCTTAGAGAAGTGGGCTCACTGTCTTCTTTTTGTATATAAGGGAGCTTTGAGTCGTCGAATGTGACATTAAGGCTTTCAACCACCTTGCGATCATTAAGCACAAACACCCTGTACGCTGCTACTACTTCAAGAGAATATCCAATGAAAACCCCTTCATCTGCTTTGGCATCAAACTTTCCGAGTTGTGCATTGTCTCTTAACACAAAGCATTTGGCACCAAACACGTGAAAGTACTTGATAGATGGTTTTCGTTTATTCATCAGATAATACGGCATCTCATTATAGTCCTTTGTAATCAAGGTTCTGTTCTGTGTATAACAAGCCGCGCTAACTGCTTCAGCCCAAAAATACAGAGGAATTTTGACTCATACAGCATTGTCCTAGCTGCTTCAACCAGTGTCCTATTCTTTCGTTCAACTACCCCATTCTGCTGCGGTGTTCTCGGTGCTGAATACTGTCGTCTGATCCCTTTAGATATACAGAAATCCATTAACACTGAGTTCTTGAATTCTGTCCCGTTGTCGGATCAGATAGTCTTCACAGTCAGACTAGCTACGTTTTCAATGACCAGTACATGCCTAATGATCTCATGTGGCACTTCATCTTTAGATGTCACAAACTTCACCCATGTGTATTTGGAAAAATCATCGACAATCACCAGCGCGTATCTTTCCCTTGACATTGACATAACATTAACGGGTCCAAACAAATCCATGTGAAGTAGTTGTAGGGGCTCGGTAATGCTATTCACTTGCTTATCCTTATGCGAGGCTCTTTTCGATTTTCCCATCTCACATGCTTCGCAGAGTCCATCTGGAGTAAACTCCATCTGCGGCAGCCCTCTCACTAATTCTCTCCTTACGAGATTATTCATTGCTTTAAAGTTCAGGTGAGATAATCTTTTATGCCATAACCAACTTTCATCAGCAGACGCCTTGCTGTAGAAACACGTGACTTCAGACTGATCAGCAGAATTCATGTCGGCTATGAACAAATTTGACTTCCTTACTCCTTTGAGAGCAAGGCTTCCATCCTTTTTGCTTCGAATCGAACAATCATGCTTCCCAAAGTTGACGTCAAAACCCCTGTCGGTGAACTGACTAATGCTGAGAAGATTATGTTGCAATCCTTCCACAAAAGACACGTCCTCAATGATAACATTTCCACAAACAATCTTGCCATATCCCCGGGTGTAACCTTTGCTGTTATCTCCAAAAGTAACCACGGAGCCGGCTCTCAACACCAAATCTGTTAGCAGGGACTTATTGCCGGTCATATGCCTTGATGCTCCACTGTCCAGCACCCATATGACTTTACTCTTTTCCTGTTCACTGCCTTGCAAATCCAGAAAGGTTAGGTGTTCTTCGGAACCCAATGATGTTTGGGCCCGGCATCAATAATTTTCTTTTTCTTTTCAGATACAGAAGGCTTTGCCTTGTTGCCATCAGGGGCATTCATCTTGACTTTGTCTTTTCCCTTGTCAACCTTGACTGGTTTGTCAGATTTGGGAGTAGACTGGTCACTCCTAACTTTAGGAGGACTTGAAGTCTTAGCCCTTGACCCATCATGCTTTTTCTTACTACTACTAAATGTATGTTCAACAGATGCACTAGCAGTATTCATCAAATTAAAATAAGCATGCATGATGTTTACAGCACATGGCATACAATTAGGATTATTGCATTTGGCATGATTTGCATACATGTTAGGCAAAACAGTAGTTGCAGGCATGGTATTACCACCAACAGGTTTTTCTTCCTCTACATAGAACGGGCAATAGTAAGCCAAATGATCAGTTTGATTACAGATATAGCATGCCTTCCTAGCTCGTGTAGATGTAGATACAGATACAGGTTCAGTTTTAACTGACTTTACAGGTGTTTTCATTTGGTCTGACCCTGCTACCCATTGTTTATATGACACCGTCTTAGCCTCCTTGGTTCCTACACCTCTCTTAGCATAAGCAATCTTACTCGCTCTCTTAGAGGTTGTAGGTTCTACTACTTTTTCTTCTGAATCTTTTTCCATTTTAATCTCATGTTCAATTTTAATAGCAACAGGATCTATGGTCCTAGGCTCAAACTGCTTAAAGATAGGTTTTCTAACATCCACTAGAACCTCAGGCACATTTTCTTTGACTAACACGGGCTCTAACAACTCAGCAGCCCTATTTTTCTTTTTCTGTGTATAGTCAAGTCCTATGTTTACTTTTTCATTTTTACTCTTGCCTGCCAGTTTAATGTACATGTCCCTTTCTACGAAAACTTTATTAGCTGCTTCTTTAAAAGATTGACATGTTATTTTAAGCTCAGCTAATTAATTCTTAAGTTCTTCCCTAATCTTAAGCTTGTGTTCTAAAACGTCTACCTGATTCATTAACTGCCTTTCTTTACTTTCTCCTGATTCTAATTCCTCTACCCTGGCCTCGAGAAGTCTATTCTTAAGGGAGAGTTTAACATTTTCCTCATTAACAGCAATTAGATTTAGTTGGAGATTGTACATGTCTTTAGTCATGGCAGCTAATTCATTTTGATACTCAGAAATAGACATTTCATTTACGGTTAGAATTGGTACCTCTGATTGTTCTGAAGATTTTGCCATTAAAGCGAAGTTGCATAGTTCCTGATCTTCATCTTCATCAGACTCGTCCCAACCCTTCCCTTCAGTCACAACATAAGCCCGGCTTCCCTTCTGTTGCTTGCTAACCAAGGCATCATATTTCTTTTTCAGATCAGCATAGGATTCCTTGGGATGAACGTACTTGGGCTTCATACACTCTGTTGCAAAGTGCCCCAATTCATTGCAGTTAAAGCATCTGAACTTGTTCTTGTCTACCAGGTTAGGTCTGTAGCCACTACTAGATGTACTACCTCGACTGCTGTAACTTCCCCGACCACTTACACTACTACCTCTGTTGCTGCTGCTGCTTCTTCGGCTGAAAGAACTTCCAAATCGTCCTTTACCTTTTCTTGGCTTCCTGAAGCCGATATGAGCAAATTCTCGAGCAATACAAGCATATGACTTGTCTTCTAATTTTTCCAGCTCTTCAAGGGTATAATATTCATCCTCACTTTCTTCGGATGGATCTTCAATATCTAATACCACCCTTTCAGGATTATCAGTTTTCAATGAGACAGCTGCAAGTGCCTTTGCAGTAGACTCTTCAGCTACAAGTCCAGATTCACTTACCGCTTTGTATTCTCCACTATTGTAGGATCTTCTTTTGTCATTTTGTTCTTGCTCCAGCTCGTAGGTCTTCAAAACACCATACAGCTTTTCGAGAGAAGTATTGTTTAAATTTCTTGACTCTCGAATAGCAGTGATCCTGTGTTCCAGATGTTTAGGCAAATTCAAAAGAAACTTGATATTTGAGTCTGCCAGTGGATAGACTTTATCTCTTATACTCAGCTTGATAAGCAATTTACTGTAACGTTTGTAAACATCCGCTACACTTTCTCCTCGCTCGCATATGAACGATTCATATTCAGATATCAGAATGCCCTTGTGATTATCTCTAACTTCCTCGGTCCCCTCCATTACTACTGCCAGTTTATCCCACATGGCTTTAGCTGTTTTTAATCCCTTTATCTGAACGTAGTACTCTGAGTCTAGGGATTTAATTATGACGTTGCGTAACGACGCATCCATACCAACCAATTCTTTATCTGCGTCTGAAAACACCATTTCCTCTTTAAGAACAGACCGGGATGGTATTAGTATCCCTCCTTCCATTCGCTCTGGCTCAATTTTCATGGGTATGTATGGACCGTTCTCCAAAATTCTTAAGTATACCTTGTTTATTGATTCAAGGTAGGCTTTCATTCTTCCGGTCCATTCGTCATAATGTTGTGCATCAAACGGAGGTATCTTAAATCTGTGTGCGGCGGCCATTTTAATAACGTTTAAAATTAAGATAATACACTTTTCAAATTATAATAAATTGTATTTACTTGAAAAATTAATTATCTCACTTTAAATATCCAACACTTAATATCAAATGGTTTTACACTTAAGATTCAAGCAAGTTAGTTCTAATCACAGGAACAGTAGCAGGGTCCACCACTTTTTCCAGTCCAAACAAAAAGTTGTCCACTTTCTAGTTGACAGAAGTTCTAATATGACCTTTTTGTTTAGTCAAACAGTTGATTCAAATTTTGACCACAAGAAAACCCACAAAGCTCTAACGTGCAACGTTTTGGAATTTTGTACAAATATTCCTTACACCTGACTCAGAACTTTTTAGATCTATGAACTTTTCAAGAAGAAACAAGTAAAAACTTTCGGCACAAACTTCAAGAAAAATTGGATCTGGGATTTTCAAGAACCAACTCAAACAACACAATAGGATCTTTGTTAGATGTGTTTAACAGGGGCTTTGAGCTTTGATACCAATTGTTAGGTCCAAAGTGTTGTAGAGGGGGGGGGTGAATACAACTGTTTCGAATAATGAGAGAATATATAAAATAAATGCAGGTAATAAATGATGACACAGAATTTCAAGAATATATCATTATATTCATTGAAGGATTTGCTACAACATTCATAAAAGCATCATAACCAGTTGAACAATAAATACAGCAATTAAAGCTTGATTCAACTGATTCTCTCTCACTTTCTTTTCACAGTAAAATGCTCTCTTTTAAAAATATTCAGTAGTAAATACAGAGATTGCTATTTTTACAAATAAAACAAAGTGCTACTTTTATAATGTCGTGTAGACTTGATCTTGTCCTTTTTGTGTACGTGGCCCAATCAGGACCTGTTAAACAAAAAGTACTTTCCCAACCACTCTGGATCAACCGTTCAGAATAAGTCACTTGTCCCTTGAACATTAAATGCTACATATCGACCCGCATCTCGATCTCGGCCTGGACCCATCTTGATCTCGATCTGGGATTTCAATCTCGATCTCAATCTCGATCTGAGAAAATCTCGATCTCGATCTATGAAAATCTCGATCTCGATCTGTGAGGATCTCGATCTTAATCTGTGAGAATCTCGATCTCGATCTCGATCTATCATGTATCGAGATTTGCCTTGATGTTTTACTTCAATTATAAATCTCGATCCGCATCTCGATCTGCTGTGGATCGACATTTGCCTTGGCAACAATGTACTCATTCAATGTTGACTTTCTTTAGTTATTAATTGTGGATTAACCTTTATGAGTAAGCTTCCCTAGCTTCTTCAATTTCTTTTCCTCACTCCATTCAAATGAGATCTTCTATCACTGACACGAACTTACCTTCAATGTCCTGACACTTGATGCAATGGTCTGGTTCATAAGTGACTAGTCTTGAAGGGGTTCTTGCTTCTGAATGTCAGTTCTCATTTGTTGATTAATCTTTACGTTATCCAGTTGTTGAGATGCATTACATGAAATCACTTTGGTCTTCTTGATACTTCTTTGACATTAATTTGATTCTCTGTTAGGGATATATTCATTTGATGATGTACAAAATACTAGAACAGGGTCTAGATTAGTTTATCTGTAATAAGTCTTTCTAGTCTCTGAAATGAATAATCAGAGTCTAGATAGTCAACATTCATGTTACTTGTACTTAGAAGAATTTCTATAGAAAGTGAAACCAGAGTCTGCATGAAGATCAGAGTCTGGAAGGTGATCAGAGTCTATAGACTATCAGAGTCTGTGATCTATCAGAGTCTACATGTGATCAGAGTCTGAAGATCATCAGAGTCTGAAGATTTCAGAGTCTATACAGTTGAGGATAAATTTGGAAGAAGATCACAGGAATGGAAAGTCTTCGAAGATCAAGATAAATATATTGCAGATATGCTATGGGAAAGAAAGAGAATTTTAGAAGGAAACTGTCAACTAATAATTAGGAATTCTATTCCTATTGTAATTTATCTTTCTGTTATTAGTTGATAGGTAGCTCTCTATATAAACTCTATGTAACCTAATTGTAAAGGTGTGGAAGTCGAGACATAATCATCTGAGTGAAATTTTGTGAGAGCATAGAAATAGAGAGAGTTGCTGTGATAAACACAGAGAAGCTGCTAGGGTTTGTGTACACCCTAGGAGAGTTTTGTATTCACAAATCAATAATACAAAACAGTACTTATTCATATTTTTGTGTTTGAGTTTGTTCTTAATTTGATTTTAAATCGGGCAGAAAAGACATACAAGTATTTAACCCCCCCTTCTACTTGTACGACTGGGAAAACAATTGGTATCAGAGCCTAACGTTTAAAATCGATCAAAGATGTCTGGAAACAAAGATGGCAATTCTAAGATTCCTATGCTTAAGAGAAACGAGTTCACCCATTGGAAGGTTAAGATGCTGCACCATCTGGAAGCAACAGACCCTGACTATCTTGACAGGATTAATGAAGGACCCTTTGTGCCCTTAAAAATTGTGCCTCAAATCAATGAGGAAGGCAAAATAACTGAAGAACATCTCGTTGAGAAACCAAAGGCTGAATGGACAAAAGAGGACAAAGAAAATGTCCTTAAGGAGGCAAAAGTAAAGAACATTCTCTTTAACAGTTTAGATTCTGTTCTAACTAACTGTGTCATATCATGCAAGACTGCTAAGGAGATGTGGACAAAACTTGAGGTGCACTGTCAAGGGACTAAAGATGTCAAGAAGAATGCTAGGTCTTTGCTCATTCAAGAGTATGAGTACTTTGAAGCAAAATCTGGAGAATCTATCACTGAGATGTATGATAGGTTTACAAAACTCTTGAATGAGATGGCTATGCTTGGTAAGGTTTATGATTCTGAAGATACGAATACCAAGTTTCTGAGAGCACTTCCTGAAGAGTGGGACAATAAGACTACAGCCATAAGAGAAGCTAGAGATTTGGATGAACTAACTCTAGAAGAATTGTATGGCAGACTCAAGACATATGATTTGGAGATGCAACAGAGGAAGAATAAGAAGTCTGTGAAGACAAAATCTGTGGCACTCTTACTGGAGTCTGAGAAAGAACAACAGGAACAACCCACAGAAGCTAGAATCAAGGATTCAAGGAAGAAGGGTAAAGCTGCTGTGGAGTCAGAGTCTACTGACACAGACTCTGATTCTGATGAAGAGGTTGATCTTAGTCAAATAATGGCTATGTTTGCTAAAAAATTTAAAAGAATGAAATTCAACAAAAGAACTGGCAAATTTAGCAAAAGGCCATCATTTAAGAAGGAAGATGAGAAGGTTGAGAAGAGCAAGAGTACAATAATCAAACTTGACAAAGCAAAGGTCAAATGTTTCAACTGTGGAATATTGGGCCACTTTGCTAGTGAATGCAGAAAGTCAAAAAGTCAAGGAAAAGGAAAAGCACTTCTATCAACTGGAAAGGACTGGGCAGACTCAAGCTCAGAGGATGAAATTGATTATGAAAATCTAGCACTAATGGCATCCTCCTCAAGAAAATCACAGTCTCCCAAAGAACCCTCATCTCCTAAAACTCAGGTATCAATCTTTACTCCTGAATCCTTAATTAATTTAGACTCTGATGGCATAGAGATTGTGAAAAGTGAGGTTAATAAAATTATGACAACATGTAGGTCTCTCACTAGTGAAAGTGAAAGGTTGAGAGAAGAAAATTTAACCTTAACTAAAAGGAATTGTCATGTAGAATCTGAGTTATTATTAATGGAACAATACAAAAAGGATTCTGAGAAATATAGTCATAACTACACTGAAATTTTGAAAGCCTATGACTATGTTAGGAAAGAACTAGAAGAAGAAAGGCTTAAGTTTAAAGTTTGGACAGACTCTGGTAGAAAAGTTCAAGAAATTCTCAATAATCAAAATGTGTGTCAAACTGCTGGTCTAGGCTATGACAAGAGTCAAGACAAAAGACCTATTGTTGAGAATGATAACAGTGAAGAAGCTAGCCAAGTTAATAAGACTAAAGACAAAAGTACATTTGTTCCTGTTAAGTTTGTGACACCTAAAGAAAAATCTGAAACCACAAACTCATCTGTCATTAGTCCCCCTGTTGATAACAAAAAGACAGATGAAACAGGAGCAAATAACTCTAAGAAAAATATTAATATAGGGTACTTGTCTAAGTCAAAATTAAAAGAAAGGCTAGAGAACTTATTAGAGTCTACCAAAACTAGGAGAAACAGGAATGGTAAGGAAGGAATTAATAAGGCAAACAATTACCAAAAAGATCCTAATGCTCCTAGAAAGAAGTGTTATAGATGTGGCAACCACAACCATTTGGCTATAGATTGTAAAGCAAAGATTGAGAAGAAATCAGAGTCTAGTCCTTCTCAGACTCTGAAAAGTCACTACATACCACAGAAACCTTGTTATCACTGTGGTAGCATATTTCATTCTATATATATGTGTAGGGACTATCATGATTTGTATTACAATTTTTATGAGCTAAAATCTTCTATTGATAAAAGTTGGTATGACACTGATAAGACTCCACCACAGTCTAGAGCAACAAAAGAGACAGGTAAGCCAAAGGTGAAAATTATTAAGCCTGTTTCTCCTAAAAATAGTAGAAAAGGATCCAAAACTGTTTGGGTCCTCAAAACATCTAACTAATTGCTTTATGTATGCAGGGAGCTAGGGTAAAGAAAGTAACCCTAATCCTGGACAGTGGATGCTCAGGACATATGACTGGAAAGAAATCCCTGCTTACAGACTTTGAGGAAATGGCTGGCCCAGAAGTATCATTTGGAGATGGCAACAAAGGACAAACACTGGGCTATGGCAAGATTGTACTTGGGAATGTCATCATTGAACAAGTAGCTCTAGTTGATGGCTTAAGGCACAATTTAATAAGCATAAGTCAACTTGGAGACAAAGGTTACCATACTGGCTTTGACAACAAAGAGTGTCTTGTAACTCACAAAGAAACAGGCATTGTGGTTTTCAAAGGAAACAGACATGGTAACATTTATGAAGCCAGCTTGGAGGATTGCATAAACAGTGAAGTCACATGTCTATACAGCAAGGCCTCAACTGAAGAAAGCTGGAAATGGCACAAGAAACTGTCACACATCAACTTCAAAACACTCAACAAGTTGGTTAAACAGAATCTTGTAAGAGGATTACCACATGTTGATTTTGTACAAGATGGACTTTGTGAAGCATGTCAACTTGGAAAACAAAGGAAATCATCCTTCAAGAGCAAGACAATAAATACCATTTCTGAACCCTTTTATTTACTACATCTTGATTTATTTGGTCCAGTAAATGTTATGTCAATTAACAAAAATAAATATACTCTTGTTATTGTAGATGATTTTACAAGATTCACATGGGTGTTCTTTCTACATTCAAAGGATGAAGCTTCTCAACACATAATAGATCATATCACTTTTCTGGAAAGAAAATAGTAAGAATTCTGAGGAGTGACAATGGTACTGAATTCAAGAATTCAATCATGGAGAACCACTGTGCATCAAAGGGAATTACTCAACAATTTTCTGCGCCAGGAACTCCTCAACAAAATGGAGTTGTGGAAAGAAAGAATAGGACACTCATAGAAGCTGCCAGAACAATGTTGGCAGAGTCTAAGCTGCCAGTATATTTTTGGGCTGAGGCAGTCAATACAGCATGTTTCACTCAAAACTGCACTCTAATAAACATGCATGGAAAGACTCCCTATGAAATGATAAAGGACAAGAAGCCAAGTGTAAAACACTTTCACATATTTGGATGCAAGTGTTATGTACTGAAAGTACATCCTGAAAATCTAAGCAAATTCGAAGCCAAGGCAGATGAATCAATCTTTCTTGGATATGCACCAAACACAAAAGCATTCAGAGTGTTTAATCTCAGAACCAAAATTGTTATGGAATCTATTCATGTTGCATTTGATGATAAAAAGTTTACAGGATTGCAGGATGAGTCAGAGTCTACTACACTGGAATTTGAAAATCTAAAAAGTTCTGAGATAAATGAAGAAGAAGAGGATGAAGACCCTCAAACAACTCCCGAACCAACACAGGAATCTGCACACTCTGAGGGGGAGTCAGAAAATTCAACTCCAAATAATTCAGAGTCTAACAGGTCAGGGTCTACCCAGACAGAGTCTAGACAGACAGAGTCTAACTCATCAGGGTCTGGGTCAAGCAACTCTGAAGCCTTGTCAGAGTCAAGCAATTTAGGGGGAGCCTCTTCATTTGAATTTCACTCAAATACAGAAGATGCAAATGACTTAGGGGGAGCTTCAAGTTCAAGAACCAATCTTCCACCAGCTAGAAAATGGACAAGGGATCACACTCCTGACTTAATAATTGGTGACCCTGAGAGTGGTGTACAAACAAGAACAACCACTCAAAATGAATGTCTTTATAGCTGTTTTCTCTCAAAGAATGAACCCAAGAAAATTGAGGAAGCCTTGCAAGACCCTGATTGGATTATTGCAATGCAAGAAGAATTGAATGAATTTGAGAGAAATAAAGTGTGGAAACTTGTACCAAGACCTAGAAATAGATCAGTGGTTGGTGCAAAATGGGTGTATAGAAATAAACTTGATGAGAATGGAACTGTAGTAAGAAATAAAGCAAGGCTAGTTGCAAAAGGATATTCACAGGAGGAAGGAATTGACTATGATGAAACTTTTGCACCAGTAGCAAGATTGGAAGCTATCAGAATGTTTCTTGCCTTTGCAGCTCATTCAAAATTCAAGGTGTATCAGATGGATGTGAAAAGTGCCTTCTTAAATGGAGAATTGGAAGAAGAAGTCTATGTGGAGCAACCACCAGGATTTGTTGATCCAAAGTTTCCTGATCATGTTTACAGGTTAGACAAGGCACTATATGGATTGAAGCAAGCACCTAGAGCATGGTATGAAACTCTTTCAAAATTTCTTCTGGAAAATGATTTCACAAGAGGTACCATTGACAAAACTCTCTTTATTAGAAAATGTAAAGGTAATATTTTGCTTGTCCAAATTTATGTTGATGATATTATATTTGGATCTACTAATGATAAACTCTGTGAAAAGTTTAGTCAACTAATGCAGTCAAATTATGAAATGAGTATGATGGGAGAATTAAACTTCTTTTTGGGGCTTCAAGTCAAACAGAATGATGATGGAATTTTCATCAATCAAACAAAGTATGTAAGAGAACTGTTGAAGAAGTTTGATATGCAAGACTCTGCAACTGCTAAAACTCCCATGTCAACTGCCACAAAGCTAGACTCTGACCCAAAGGGTAAGAAAGTTAACAACACTAGCTACAGAGGTATGATTGGCTCATTGTTATATTTAACTGCTAGTAGACCAGACATAATGTTTGCAACTTGTCTATGTGCTAGATTTCAAGCTGACCCTAGAGAATCACATTTAATAGCTGTGAAAAGAATTTTTAGATATCTCAAGGGGGCACAAACTCTTGGACTTTGGTATCCTAGAGAGTCAGATTTTTCACTAATTGGTTATTCAGATTCTGACTATGCAGGATGCAAAGTAGACAGGAAAAGCACAACAGGACAATGCCAGTTTCTTGGCAACAGATTAATTTCTTGGTTTAGCAAGAAACAACAGACTGTATCAACCTCAACAGCTGAGGCTGAATACATTGCAGCTGGAAGTTGCTGTGCTCAAATCCTGTGGATGAGAAATCAATTACTTGATTATGGACTAACATTCTCAAATATTCCTATGTATTGTGATAATACTAGTGCTATTAAAATTGCAGAGAATCCAGTCCAACACTCCAGAACAAAGCACATTGATGTCAGGTATCACTTTATTAGAGAACATGTTGAAAATGGTACTGTGACACTTCACTATGTTCCAACTGACAGACAGATTGCAGACATTTTGACAAAACCACTTGATGAATCTACCTTTCTCAAACTGGTAGGTGAATTAGGTATGTTAAATATGTAAGTGATCAAAATTAAAGAAGCAAGGTATGTACTTTAATTATAGTCCCTGTCTTAACACACTGTGATTAATTGTTAGTGCAACATTTTGTTTGGTATTTTACCTTGACAGAGTCTAGACTCTGACGAGTCTGTAGACTCTGAAAGTCAGTAGACTCTGAGAAAATTATCGCCTAGACTCTGAAACGGTTAAAATTCGCGCCTGCAGACTCTGATTGCATTTAAAATGTTCAAATGACTTGAAATAGGCGGTAACAGTTATTTTTTTGACCGGATACAGGCTGTAGACTCGTGTGTATTGTATGCAACTTGAACAAAATAGAATTTTTCATACAATTTACTCACTTGTTTATTGCAATTGATTTCTAAGGCAAAAATATTCACAGAGCTTTTTACGAACCCTAGCTAAATTCTTCAAGCTTCTCCATCACTTTCAACTTAACAACTTTAATGGCTGCCGTTTCTACTGTCATGAGAGGACCCAAGGCGATTGCGTTCACATTTGGGGATTTCGAGTTCATGACCACAAATCATGTTGCTGCTCTTGGAGATAGGAAAGGGGTAGACGCTGACTACTACCCTGTGATGGATTTCTTGGAGCAATCCGAGCTACACTACATTCTCAAGGCATCACCAGTCATTCACATGGATGCTGTATCACAAGCATGGAGCACTGCAAAAGTAGTTGATCCTTCTCAGGATCAACCAGGTAAAATAATGTTTACCTTTGGTTCGACTACATTTGATGTCACTGCAGATGTGCTTAATTCTGTGTTTAAACTGCCTGTTAAGTCTACTTTTGATGAAATTGTATCTGATGATGACATTAAAAGCATGTTTAAGGCAATAGGTTATTCTGCTAGCTTAGATAACATGAGCAAGATAACTAGGCCTTACTTAAGGAAAGAATGGTCATTTTTCTTCGATCAAATTGCTAAGTGTTTTACTGGTAAGTGTAGTGGATTTGATGCTATTACTGCTATTACTTATCAAATTGGTCATAGTCTCCTATTTGATAGAATAATCAACATTGGTGATATGTTGCTCACTCAAATGGGAGCAAAATTAAATAATGTGCATGAGGGGAGAAAGAAAGTCTACTATCATAGATTTCTTATGATTCTCCTCAATCACTTCATTCCTGACATGTCAACCAAGTTGGCAGATGATTGCTGTGTGCAGGCATACAAACAGCAAAGGAGGATATTCTCTGACATTAAGAGAATTGATGACAAAAAGAAGAGTCTACCTGCAATGACATATCCACAGGTAATGCAGATAAAACTCTCATCCTACAAACCTTCTATCTACAATGCTTCATTTTTTGGTGGTGAAAGGGTGCAGGAACAAGTAATGAAGAGTCCCCCTGCACCTACCCAAGTCACCCAATCCCCTTCTATTATACAATCTTCCAAACCAAAATCCAAAAAGAAACCAACCTCTGGTGTCTCTCAACAGGCACCAGTTGTAAAGAGAAGAAAATTGATTCAATCTAGGCTTATAGATGAGCACAGTGATGAGGAGCTCAATCCACTAGAGAAGCAAGTTGTTGAAGGACTTTCTTTGCTAAAGGAAGGTCATGATACACTTGATTCTAACCTTCAAGCCATGTCTGTAGACTCTCAAAAGGCTACAGACTCTGAAAAACCTAGGGAAGCACCTCAGGATTCTCATATTGAGTCTCCTGAGAAATCTTTTGCTAAGAAGTACAGAAGGTTAAGGAAGGCTTATTCTGCACACACACACAAGCCTGTTATTAGTATTAACCCTGTTTTGCAGGAAACAGATGCTCCCAAGGCTCCTGCAGAGCCAGACTCTGAAATCAAGAAAACACCTGAACCAGAGTCTAATGTTGAGTCAGAGTCTAGACTGCCTTTAGACTCTGATCATGACACATTTTGGGAAGGAATGCCATTGGATGCAGCCTCGTGCCTAATTGATGAGATCATTACTCCAAGTGATGAAGCACTGATATTCTTATATCCTTTGGTGGAATCAGTTGAAGATCCAGAGCAATATCAGACTAAATCTCAAGTCTTGGATTTTCTTTCAACCTATGAAGCCCTAAGGAAGAGAATGGAACAGGAGCTACAAATGTCTGCACAGGATGTGGTCAAAAATCTTTATAGCTACCTATTCAACTCTTCATTCCAAGAACAAGCAGCTGGGCTCATAGAAGGCAGAACAAATGCAGTTCTCAAAGCACTAGGTGTGCCAGACTCTGAACAGCAACTTACAAAGAAGCCTAAAAAGCTTAAGGTCCACAAAAGGAGAGCCTCAGAGTCTGTTGTTGAGTTGGAAACTGAGTTTGAGCAACCAGTTTTTAACTATGAAGCAATTTGGGATAATGGAGTTACCTACAGGACAGCCATTCATTGGATCTCTCAAATTCAACCTCTGTCAAGACAGGTGGCTGACTATCTTGTCCATAATATAGGTACAATTGCCAACAAATACATCTATCCAACCTACCAAAGTAGACTGGATCAATTTAAGGGCACATATTTTCAAAGAGTAAGAAGGGAACTGCAGGACCTCTTCAATCTCACAGATGCCCAGGCAATCAATGCAATCCATCTCAGGGCCTTTCATCACAAGTTGGATGCATTTATTCTTGAAGAACAACAGGAGGTAGCAGGTGGTGCAAGGCAGTTGGAGGATGGGACTAGTGCACCAGTGGTGACTAGTGATAGAGATGCTCAGTCTGCCTCACCCACACAAGAACCACCTAGTCAGAGGTTGGGTGATAGTGGGGCAGGGGAGTATGCTGTTGAGCCCTCCTTGACAACTCACCAAAAAGCTGATGAGAACCCCAGTGATATGGGAGGACAGACTCTGATGGATGCTCATGAAGACATTTCCCAATCTATTCTATCAGAGTCTATCCACCTTGAGGGGGAGTCTCCTGCACAAACAGTCAAAGATGGTGACACTCATACTCTGGCTTCTAATGAAGTCATGCTGAAGCAGTCAGAGTCTAGAGTAGACCCTGAGACTGGAATACTGGAGCCAACAGACTCTGAAAAGAGAGAAGATGCTAGTAAGGGTTCAGAATCTGTTGATGCTCACCCCTTGGTGGAAACCCCTAGCCTTCAGACATTTGAAGGGTTTCCCCTCCATCAAGGTGGTTCAGGTATTGAAGCACCATTTTTATCTCTCAACCCCTCTTCTGTAGGTTTATTGAGTGCACCCTCCAAATTGAGGAAAAAAATTTCTGAGAGGCTGACCCTGGACCAGGCAAAAGGAGAGGTAGAAAAGGCTGTAGAGAGCCTGAGTGAGATTGAGAAAGTGGGTGTCCAACCCCACTGTGAGCATGAGAGAATAGGGTATCCTGAACCTAGCTTTACTTATTGGGATCAAGATTTTCCAAAGAGTTGGTCCAATGAGTTGGAGCAGGGGATGGATGACAATTCACTATGTTTGATTGTGCAGATTGGCAAACAGGAGGAGGCTCTTGCTGCTCAGAAATCATTTACACAGAGACCCCAACTTCACCTGGTCGATTCTCTAGCAAGGAGAGCAGATAGAGTCATGGAGGCTTTGGTGGATAACCCTGTCATTTTCACTGAGGCTGCAACATTGAAGTCAGAAGAACCTCTTTTAATAATGCCTATAAGGGCTAGACTTCCAGAGTCTACAGTCTCTGATCACTCTCAGGAGGAGTCAGGGTCTATAGTCCCGTTTGCAGTTTCGGTGTCTACACCACCACCAGAGTCTACACCTCCATTCACATAGCCAGAGCCTGTTGCTGAGGAATGCAATTCTGCAGATGATGATCTTGTTCCTCCTTCTTTTATCTATTTTGATCAGGTGTTTCCTCAGTCTTGGGAGTCTGCACAGCAAAGAGGCATCAATGATAAAGATTCTTTTGAGTGTATTTTGGATATTCATCTTTCTGAGAGACTTAAGGCTTTTCAGAAAAAATCTTTTCAACAGGAACATGGTTACTATCCTGGTGAAGAAGATCAAGTCTTAGATGGAGCTGTTAAAGCTAAGCTGCCTGATGTTGCTGCTCAGTTATCCAGTGTGGTCCAGGACATTTCTCATATTCAAACAAAGCTCACTGGTGTTGATAATACAACTTCTCTGCTCAATACAAGATTTGATAGAATTCACTCCCTTCAATTATCCAAAGAGGTCGCTTTTAAAGATGCTCTAGCTGCTATCACTGCCACTCAAGTCTCTCTTCAAACTACAGTTTCTGATTTGACCACTAAGGTTGATTCGGTTATTGCAGCCCAGGCAAATATCTCCACTGTTCTTGAGCAGATTCTTTTGGCTGTCACCAGTAATGATGATGTCAAAAAGGGGGAGAAGGTGAAGCAAGGTGAGTCCTCCAGGAGACATAAGGATGAGGGATGCAAGAATAAATCAAGGGGAGTTAAAAGGAGGAGAGATGGTGATGATGGAGATAGTTCTCATGGTTCTAAGGGTCCTGATGGTGTGCAACAAAAGCAATCTGGAGTAGTAAGAACTCCAACACATCAGTCAGGGACTAGACATGGGAAATCAGAGTCTAAGTCAGACTCTGATAAGCAAAGAAAGAAGTCAGACTCTGATCAAACTCAAGAACCTTCATACTGGAAGTGCAGTCAATCAAATCTGCAACTTAGAGCTAAAAAGAAGATAGGTCTTGGAGGATTTGAAGAATCTGATATTGACAGAACATCTACTCTAACCAGGGATCCTCAATCCTTGACAGATAGGCAGTTTGAGAAGATCACTCAGAAGCACTTAAATAAAGTGGTGTCTGCTCAAATTGTGTATAATGTTTTTGAAAAGAAGATACAAGGAGGTCAGGGAGGTACAGAAAAGGTGAAGAATGAGATGCTGGTTTACTTCTTAGAAGGTGGAAGTGTAAGATGGATTAGTCAGTCAAATTTTATCTTTTTCAAACAGGCTGAGGAACTACAGTATATTAGATTCCTACTTCAAATTGCTTATGAAGTTAACAAGAGCAAAGAAGCTGTCACACACAAATGGTTCAAGGAGATTGATAGGAAGCTGATTTTGCACAGACAGGCAAATCGACAAATGGGCAAATTTTCTTTAAAATATGTTGATACTGAGGGAAATGATCAAGTCATGCCATTGGAGGAAAAACGGATTAAATTTCAAGAAGGTGTGGGTCATTACTTTGGGTTTCAGCCTATGAGTGGGAAAGTTAGTGTTCTGATGTTGAAGGACTTAAAAGATCAAGAAAGCAGTGCAAATGATCTGAGAGCAGCTTACTGTCAAATTAAATATTCAAATGAAGAAATGAAGAAATTAAAGAAGTTTGTTGGTGAAGCTCTTGCAATTGTGGAAGAAAATATGCTAAATTCATTTTTGAAGAACAATCCAGCCTTTGAGAAGATTAAATGAGAAGTAATTCTTTTTCTTTTTTAATTCTTTTATACTGTTCTAGATTATTAGTTTTATTCTTTAGTTTTGACATCATCAAACCTTGATTTATGCTTACATTTTATAAAGCATAAATAGGGGGAGATTGTTAGGGATATATTCATTTGATGATGTACAAAATACTAGAACAGGGTCTAGATTAGTTTATCTGTAATAAGTCTTTCTAGTCTCTGAAATGAATAATCAGAGTCTAGATAGTCAACATTCATGTTACTTGTACTTAGAAGAATTTCTATAGAAAGTGAAACCAGAGTCTGCATGAAGATCAGAGTCTGGAAGGTGATCAGAGTCTATAGACTATCAGAGTCTGTGATCTATCAGAGTCTACATGTGATCAGAGTCTGAAGATCATCAGAGTCTGAAGATTTCAGAGTCTATACAGTTGAGGATAAATTTGGAAGAAGATCACAGGAATGGAAAGTCTTCGAAGATCAAGATAAATATATTACAGATATGCTATGGGAAAGAAAGAGAATTTTAGAAGGAAACTGTCAACTAATAATTAGGAATTCTATTCCTATTGTAATTTATCTTTCTGTTATTAGTTGATAGGCAGCTCTCTATATAAACTCTATGTAACCTAATTGTAAAGGTGTGGAAGTCGAGACATAATCATCTGAGTGAAATTTTGTGAGAGCATAGAAATAGAGAGAGTTGCTGTGATAAACACAGAGAAGCTGCTAGGGTTTGTGTACACCCTAGGAGAGTTTTGTATTCACAAATCAATAATACAAAACAGTACTTATTCATATTTTTGTGTTTGAGTTTGTTCTTAATTTGATTTTAAATCGGGCAGAAAAGACATACAAGTATTCAACCCCCCCTTCTACTTGTACGACTGGGAAAACATTCTCCATTAGATAAGTTAGGGCATGGGCAATACTCAGATTGAACTTCTTCTCACTTAGGCATTCTGGATTAATCAAATTAGTTACTTGTTGTTGCCAAGTATCATTACCATTTCTTCAGCTGATTGATTCCATGTGCTTCTTCAGTTTCTCTTGTTTTGCTGTTGTTTTATCTTTTTACCTAGTTGAGTTACATAGTAATTAAGTGTTACAAGTTAGTACACCTATGCCTTTCAAAATATATTTGATAAAATTTGATAAAAGAAAAGTAAACTCTAACAGTATAAACTCTGATAATGCAAACTCTGATAGTGCAAACTCTGTTAACATAAACTCTGATAAAAATACTTCTATTGCAAGATTTAAAAAGTTTCAAAAGAAAGAACCCAAACTTATTTGGGTTCCGAAATCTACTAATTAATTTGCAATAAATATGTGTGTCCATGATATTGTAGAGGGGGGTTGAATACAATATCTATAAATTGTCACGGTATTTCGGATTTAAAAATATTATTTTAATTAATCACGAATCATAAATTTTAATAAAATACTGTTCAAGTAGAAGATATAATTTTTAACTTGAAAAGTTTTACAAAATTTATCTGATATGATTGTATATAATTGATAAAGTTATCTAGAACAAGTTCGATATGAAGTGTTCGGGTTTAACAATTATATTCCAAACTTTGCACATAAATATGTGAATATTACAATGCATATAAATTTCTGAATTTGAATGTTTTGAACAACGATGAAATATGAAGTGGATACCTCGTATTTATAGAGGAATGTAAAGCTAGTATGACTTTTCCACTTTGACTTTATTTAACAAGAAATAAACCTTGTACGACTTATTAAAAAGACTGGGCATGACATTTGAAATTCGGTATGACTTTTTTAAAGTCATATCCGGATTTTCTTTTAATTAAATAAATTAGCATGACTTATTTAAAAATAAAATCGGTATGACCTTTTAAATAAAAGTTTGGTATGACTTATTTAAATAAGTCAGAATGACTTCTATTAATAAATATCGGTATGACCTTTCATTAAAGAGCTCGGTATGACTTTTGATATATATAACTTGGTATGACTTATTTTAATAAAATTCGGTATGACTTTTATTAATAAAAATCGGTATGACTTTTATTAATAAAATTCGGTATGACTTATTATAAAGTCATTTGAATTATATTAAAAATCATACTAAGCTATATATATTTTATAATAAATTAATTCTACTTAATTTAATTAGTTAATTTATAAATTAAATTAAATTGAACTTGAATTAATTTAATTAGAGAAATTAAATAATCAATTAACTTTTGATAGAATTAAAATATTATGTTGACTTATATAACCATGTAGTCTTCTTCGAAGTCTTTCCGTTTTTGTTTTGTCTTCTGTCATAAAATCACTTGAGCTAACTGAAGAATAAATATTAATTTAGTTGACACACAAATGTACTGTTTGGTTCATTTGTGCCATACTAATAAATATTCTTCACTTATTAACTTTTAAGATGTGGCATTCTATCATTCTTTTGCTTCACTGTCTTTCCTCTTCTTCTGGAATCTTCGTGTAGTAGCCACTATAAATCTTCTGTATCTTCTGAAATACCATCACTTTATTTTTCACTGACGCTTGAACAAAATTAATGAACTTCTTCCAGTGTTGAGTATTAATTTCATTACAAGTCTTCTGATATTCTGATTCTTCGTGTCTAGTTTACATTCTTCATCTTGATTCCTGTTTAGTGTATATTATTTAGTACTGTTTCTTATCTGAGTTGAGTTGTCATCTAATTATTACAAATAGGCCTAGTTATATGCCTTTCAATCTCCCCCTATTGGTTTTTAAACATTTAACACGCAAATTTCTAGAGGATAACTCAACTAAAACTAAGAAAGTAATGCAACAAGTAAAAACTGTAAATAATAAAAAGTTCTGGTTTTATATTTCACAATTTTCCAGATTCATACACGAAAGATAAATATAAGATAGATGTTCCTCTAGCACTGAACAAATATTACATAATTTTCTATCTGGACCTATCTGAGTCTTCAGTCTTCAGTGGTATCAACTTCACCTTCTTCTAAATTAGAACTTTTGTGCACTGGTGTTCTTGGTATGTCTTCAGATACTGATTGATCTGTTGTAGTGGATTGTCCATAAAACCGCCTTTGTTCAGCCTTGGCTAACTGAAACAACACTTCATACTCAATAGGATCTACTGCTTCTTCTTTAACATCAAATGGCTGAGATGAATCTATCTTCTTGATTTGCCTGATGTATGAAGGGATCTTTTTAGACAAGCAGTAATTTCTTATCTTCTGTGCAGCGTCTAACTTTGCTTGAGACCTGAACCCTTTAGACCTAAGCATCTTTTCAACTTCGATCATATTCTTGACTGAATAGCCCTACAATGATTCCTCATCTAAATTCATGATTTGATAAAACCTGTTTGTGTAAAATCTTACTTCATGAGGATCAAATGTGATTTGAGGACTAACAACTCTTGAAAAGTCTCTAAGTCTGTCTCTGAGAAGCTCATTTTCTTCTAAACTTCTTCTGATCTTGTTTAACAGGGTCCATATTACTGACAATGATCTTTGTCCAAAGTACTCTAAAGAGATTCTGATCGTTCCATTCTTGTGTGTATAGACTAAGATATGCCAGCCTTCTAGAATATTATCAACTATCACAGTGATATAATCTATTTCCTCTTTCAGAGCCTTCATAAAATTATCTAGGCTGTCATTTGACTTTTCCAAGTGCTCAATCAATGACTGTAACTTGTAGTCTTCAAATGGCCCTTTTTGCAGATTTTCCATGATTACTCTGGCAGTGTCCCATTTCTTTCCTATCTTGAGCTGCACATCTCTCTTCTTTTCTCTAACTGCAATGGCCTAGAGATTTTGCTTTTCTAGGCTAACTTCTTTTTCAGCCTTTGATCTTTCTATGACTAAAGCTTTCAATTTCTCAGTCTTAGCATGACTTATCTTGATGTCTTCCTTTAATTTCTTCATTGCCTCTTCATAGGCCGGATCAATTTCTTTTTCTTTCGGAAAAAAAATTCTTCATCAAAGGCAGTCTCTTCCTCAGCTCTGCAGTAGTCAGGATTGTATGATTCATCATGAGCACTGTCATGAATAAATTGTTCTTGATCATAATACTATTCTTCTGGTTCTGGATCATACAATTGAAACTATTCTTCAGAATACAGCTTTGTTTTTCCTTTGTCTTGAGTAGCCCCTTCATCTCCAGCTACTTTCTTCTTTTCTTTCTCCCCCTTAGTTGAGGGATCCTCTTGAAATATAGAAAGCTTCAAAGGATGTCATAATTTTCTGCATGGTCAGATAGACCTGCTTCATGCCCTCATTCAAATGAGTCATTCCATCATCCAATTTGCTGAATCGTTGAGTTGAGATCTTTTCATTTTCAATTATAGTCAGAGTCAAGCTTTTCTCAACTTCATCAATTCTATCATGTAAAGAGCTTAATTCTTTCATATCCTCAGCAATAAGACTTTGCACATTTTGGATATCTTGAGTTTTAAAAAGTATGGAGGATTTGACATCATCAACATCTTTATTGTCAACTGTTGTGTTACAGATGCAGATGTAGACTTCTCTTCTGCTTGTGCTTTAACCTTTACCAACTCAGCCTGAAAAATCTACATTTCCTTCTGGAGAGCTTCTATTTTTATAGTAGTTCAGTGTGTGTGCACACTCACCTCGCTTGCATTCTTGTTTGATTCACTTAAACTATGTGCATGTGCTTCGCTCGGTGTTTACCTCAATTCACTCATGTTTTGCTCCTTTCCAGATTCCGATGCTGTACATATATATATTATAATAGCTTTTGAAGAGTCTTAATGCTCTTCTGATGCCGGTGAAGGCGCGTCCTCAACAAGTTTAACTTGAAGTGGATCCCCTACTGACGTAGTTACTCTGTGAATGGAGTCCCAACTCCCTCTAAAGAGTGGTTGCCTCTCAAATACACTAGTGGATTCGAGACCTTTTTTTAAAAGAACTGGATGTAAGAAATCTAGAGGGATCACCACCTTAGACAATGTAGTGAGTGGCTCGTAAGAGTCTGTGGTGCCCTTCAATACCTGTAACGGTATTTGATGCTGCACTGCACCAAAAATGTCTTGGTCCACGATGAATGTGACATCCCACAAGTTTGTTTCAAAGAAATTTTCTTCATAATTTGTGCCCTCATCTGTTTGTGTTTCTGCAAGCGGAGGTCCTGCTAGTGTGAGAGCTAGCAGTGTGCGTGACTCTTCACAAGATGTCGTGGATGGATGACGAATTTCAATAGAATCACCTGTTTGATCGAGTGAGTCCAGTGACTGTTGAATTTCCTTTTCAAAGTCCAAATCCCAATGAGAGGATAAGGATGGGTCTGTAGTTGTCTTTGGTTCAGTCCTCGATCTTTTAGAAGGTGGAGACAGAGCTGCGGGTTCACTCACTGTGACACCTCTACCTCTTACTTTTCTAACTAGTTTCTTCCTTTTTCTGAGGTGAATTAAAGAAGTTGGAGAATGAGAAACTGTTTGAGGTTCTATGACAGCTTGGGATTGAACCTGTGTGTTGTCGGGTTCATAGCCGAAGTCCTGAAGTGTAAGAACATAATCATAGTCCGCCACAGATAAATCTAAAATAATATTACTTATATTTATAGGTAGGAAATTGGAAGCTAAAGTGTGAGTTATTACATGTTGTACCTCTGCCTCATGTTCTGCATGTTGAGCAACTTCAAATAGAGGCTGTGCAGAGGTTTCAACTTCCACTGGTACTGGATCTAGAGTTTTCTCTGTCTCTTGCTGATGTGGTTGAGCCTGTGCAGGATTTACAATTCGATCTAAGATCTCACCCATGTACTCTGTTCTTACCACTAGGACATCGTGAAAATTTGGATTATTATTTAGTCTTGAAAATAAGTTCCTCTGAGAAGTGGGAGATACTTCTGTAGAACTATTCTGGAATAGTTCTTTATCTTCATCTAACAATAACTCATTCATGAATAACATTAGGAACGTTGGATAGTAGACTTGCACATTCTGTTCCTTGCTTTCTGGGGATCCCATTTTCTTGATAATTTCTTTCAAAATCAACTTCCTGAAATTAATCCTCCAGTTATGGGCCACATAATACCCAATTATTTGAAGTAGTGAACAAATATTGTTGAAGTTGCTCTTTGTAGTGGGTGCAAACACTTGTGCTAGTATGTGAAAGAAGTAGTCCCACTCGCTCACCAACTTGACTTTCGACAATTTCACTAGATTTATCTCACCTTGATACTGAATAGCATTGAAAAATTCAATTATATCTGGAACAGTTGGTGGATCAACAAAATCTCTGTCTGTGAATCCTAGAATTATGTTCACATCATCTTCAGTCACCATGTACTAACGTTCTCCAATAGTGAATGAGAATTGCACTCTTGTTGTTATAGTCATGTTCCTTGCTATAAAGTACAATGCCCTAAGTGCTAACACTTGTAACGGGACGTCCAGTGTGATTGCTGTTCTAATTAGTGAATGCTCATTTAAAAATATTATTCACGGCCTAAACCTCTCAACTGAGCAGTTCACTGGATTAAAAAATCTAACAAAATTGGTCTTGATAATTTCACAAAAACCAGCCATTTTAATTTAAACTATTACAAATAATAAATTACAAAGTTGTAATAAAATAGTAAAATAAAAATTACAAGTCCGGAATTATGATAATTATATAGAAAAATTAAAACCCTAACTGCAACCAATCTTTTAAGTCAAATTTAATCAGTCAAAAATTACCCAACAGGCCTTTAATCAATAAAATCACAATTTACTTCGATTTAGTCCAAATATACGAACAGACACAAAATTGGGCAGAGTTTCGACTATTTTTACTTAATTTTCTAAAACTAGCAAGCTTTTAGCTTGAAATCACAGCAACTAATCAGTTGTAAAAGACAAAATCGAATAATTTTGAACTGTTCTTAAAAGGTTGAGTAGTGTTTATGCGTGTATCTGTGTTTATGTGTATATATATTGCTGAGTATGACTTTAATTAACTCAATATGACTTTTTTTAGCAAGGAAAAGACTCGGTATGACTTTTAAAAAGTCATACCAAAAAAATAATACAAACTAAATCAGTCGGTATGACTTTTAAAAAGTCATATTCAACTAATTTAGTAAAATAAAACAGAATAATATACATAAGACTCGGTATGACTTATTTATGTTAAAACTCGGTATGACTTTTTATTTATATAAAAAGTCATGCCGGTTTTCTTTAAAAAATAAGTCACGCTAAACTAATATAGAATAAAAATATAATAGAATAAAATAATTACTTATATTATTAATTGTTTCTAAATTTGAAATAAAATAATAAAAATCTTATTCGAATTTTAGATAAATTAATAATGATAAAAAAAATATTAACAAAAAAAATTTATTTAGAAACTTTAAGATAAATAACAATAATTTGCATACTAACAAATTATTAAAGACATATAATAAATATTTATATTATTAACTGTTATAATTAATTTAGGAATTAAATTAACTCATGCTTGAATTAATTTAATGAGTAAATTAATTTATTAATTAATAACATATTCATTTATGTTATTGTATAATACTCCCTCCGTCCCAACCAATTCTTTACACTTTCCTTTTTGGGACGTCCCACCCAATTCTTTACATTACTAAAAATAGTAACTTTTAACAATAAATATATTATTACATCCACTACTTCACTCCACTTTTTCAACACTTTACACTATTACACCCACTATTTCATTTATTTTAACAATAAAATCACTATTACACCCACTATCCTTGGTCTCCGTGCCCGGACCAAATGTAAACATTTGGCCGGGACGGAGGGAGTAATAATTAGTGATATATATATTAATTTACATAAGTGCTTATAAAATGCTTAAATTAAACATAAGTACTTATGATATAATTGAAATAATTATCTATTAAGAATATTAATTTAATCTTAAGATAATTTTCCAAAAATTCATAAGTCCTAGGATTTTATTAATTCAAGTCTCATAAATTCTTTAAATATTAACATTTAATATTTATGATCTTAAATTAATTCCTAGCAATAAAAAATTAGCCATTATTTAACATCCCTAGTTCACTAACCAACTTTGAGAAAGTGGATTCATCAAGTGGTTTCGTGAAGATGTCGGCTATTTGATCTTCTGTGGGTACAAAATGTACCACCACAGTTCCGTTCATGACATGCTCTCGGATAAAGTGATACCTTATGTCAATGTGCTTGGTTCGCGAATGTTGTACATGATTGTTGGAAATAGCTATAGCACTTGTGTTGTCGCAGAAAATAGGAATTTTGTTCAACGCAAGTCCATAGTCATTTAGTTGATTCCTTATCCACAAGATCTGTGCACAACAGCTACCTGCCGCAATGTATTCTACTTCGGCTGTCGAGGTAGATACTGTGTTGTTTTTTGCTGTACCAGGAGATCAACCGACTTCGCAGAAACTGACAATTTCTAGAAGTACTTTTCATGTCCATCCTGCACCCTGCATAATCTGAATCTGTATAGTCTATTAGGTCAAAACCTGTATCTTTAGGGTACCAAATTCCAAGATTTGGTGTACCCTTAAGATATCTAAAAATTCGTTTAATGGCTATTAGATGAGATTCCATTGGGTCAGATTGAAACCTTGCACATAAGCATGTTGCAAACATTATATCGGGTCTACTAGCAGTTAGATATAGTAATGAGCCTATCATACCTCTATAGCTTGTGATATCAACTTTCTTACCAGTTTCATCTTGTCAAGCTTGGTGGCTGTTGGTATTGGGGTTTTTGCCGGTGAAGAATCTTCTAGACTGTATTTTCTGTGAAGATCCCTTACGTTCTTTGATTGGCAAATAAAAATCCCATTTTCCTTTTGCTTTACTTGCAATCCAAGGAAGAATGACAACTCACCCATCATGCGCATTTCATACCTACTCTGCATTAACTTAGCAAATCTTTTGCACAAGTTTTCGTTAGTAGAACCAAATATAATATCGTCAACATAAACTTGGACAAATATCATATCTTTTTTCATGTATAAAAGAGAGTTTTATCTATGACACCTCTAATGAAACTATTTTCAAGTAGAAACACAGAAAGAGTGTCATACCATGTCCTCGGTGCTTGCTTGAGTCCATAGAGAGCTTTGAATAGAAAATACACAAAATCAGCAAACTCTGGATTTTCAAAGCCAGGGGCTGTTCCACATATACTTCCTCTTCTAACTCTCCATTAATAAATGCACTCTTCACATCCATTTGATAGACTTTAAAATTGGAATGTGCTGCAAAGGTCAGAAATATCCTGATGGCTTCAAGTCTTGCAACTGGTGCGTAGGTCTCGTCATAATCAATTCCCTCTTCCTGAGAGCAACCCCTTGCCACCAGTCTGGCTTTGTTTCTTGTAACAATGCCATCACCGTCTAACTTGTTCATGTATACCCATTTCGTGCTAATAACGGATCTATCTTTAGGCCTGAGTACCAGTGTCCAGATTTCTTGTCTCTCGAACTGATTGAGCTCTTCTTGCATGGAAAGAACCCAATCTGGATCAATCAATGCATCTTCAATCTTCTTTGATTCTTCTTGAGATAGAAAAACTGAAAATAAACATTCATTTAAAGTTGCACTTCTGGTTCTAACTCCAACATCTGGATCACCTATGATCAATTCAAAAGGATGATCTCTTCTCCATATTCTTTCCCTGGATAGGTTTGATCTTGTTGATTCACCTCGAAATTTATTGTGATGTTGTGTTCTTCCAGTTGATCCTTCATCTCCCCCTGAGTTGCTAACAGGATGACTTGTTGATCCACCACTGGTATTAGTAGTATCTCTAGTGTTACCATTGTTTCCACCACTATTACCTAGATCATTATCATTATTGTCATCATCATTTCCTGCTGCAACCTCAAGTTCTTCTTCGTCATCAGAATGTGAGTCTGGATAATTATCAAATTTTAATGACTTAGAAGAATCTTCAGTTTGGATACTTGGGAGTTTAGTGTCATCAAAAGTTACTTTGACACTTTCTTTTACTAGGTGATGATCAATTATGTACACCCTATATGTTCTTCTTGAATATCCGACAAAAATAGCTTCATGTGTTTTGGCCTCGAACGTACCATGATGTTCATCTCCATCCTTCAGCACATAATACTTGGCTCCAAATACATGAAAGTACTTTAGAGTAGGTTTCTTGCCATCCATTAATTCATAAGGAGTCTTCATATGATCTTTGTTGATCAGAGTTCAATTCTGGGTATAACATGCTGTATTTACTGCTTCAGCCCAAAAGTAGATAGGTAACCTTGATTCACTTAGCATAGTTCTTGTAGCTTCAATCAGGGTTCTATTTTTCCTTTCTACAACTCCATTCTGTTGCAGAGTCCTTGGTGCTGAATATTGTCTGATTATCCCCTTGTCTGAGCAAAAGTTATTCAGAACTTCATTCTTGAATTCTGTTCCGTTATCTGATCTGATTGCCCGAACAGGTAACTTTGAATCCAACTCAATCAGCTTTACATGATCAATCACCAAATGTAGAGTTTAATCCTTAGAGTTCAAGAATAAAACCCATGTGTACTTTGTGAAGTCATCTACAATCACTAAGGCATATTTCTTTCTTGACATAGACATTATATTTACTGGACCAAATAAATCTATGTGAAGGAGTTGAAGTGGTTCAGTGATGTTTGAGGTGTTTGTGCCTCTTTGACTTGCTTTCTTTGACTTCCCTTTCTGACATGCCTTGCACAATCCTTCCTGTATAAATTCCATCGGAGGCAGTCCTCTCACCAAATCCTTCTTGAGTAAAGAGTTCATTATTTTGATGTTCAGATGTGAGAGTTTCTTGTGCCATAGCCAGCTTTCTTCTAATGAAGCCTTTGCATAGAAACAGTTTGCTTTATCTTCAATTCCGGAGTTGAGATCGGCTACGTACAAGTTTTCTTTCCTTACTCCACGTAAGACCAGCTTGTCATCTTTATAATGAGCTATTAAACACTTCTCCTTGATAAAGTTTACTTTTTATCCTTTATCACAGAATTGACTGACGTTGAGTAGATTATGCTTAAGTCCTTCCACTAAAGAGACGTTTTCAATGATAACATTTCCAGTATTTAACTTGCCATATCCCGTAGTCATTCCTTTGTTGTTATCTGCAAAGGTGACGATTGGGCTAGCTCTTTCAATCACGTCTGATAGCAGGGCTCTATCTCCGGTCATATGCCTTGAAGATCCGTTGTCTAGGATCCATATAACCCAGTTTACCTGTTTAACTCCCTGTAAATATCAAACGGATTAATTCACCTTCGGAGCCCAAAATTGATTAGGCCCGGCATACTTAAAGAATTGACCTTTGTCAGCTTTGACAATAGATCCCTTTCGAATAACAACATTGTCCTCCTTGACTGTTCCTACCTTCCTATAAACAGTCTTAACAACTTTCTATTTAGACTTAGGAATATTTGATTCCTTCTTCTCAGGTGAAGGAGTCGCAGTCTTAGATTTAGTGAAATTACTATTGATGTGTTGTCTAGGTGTCATGTTATCTTTCTTAGCAATCATGCATTTAAAATAAGCAGTCATTGCATTAAAAGCACATAACATACAATTCATTATACCACAAGGTTTATGGAAAGCATCAATAATAGGCATGTTATTCAATACAATATGTGGCTTAACAGATTCTACTTCAATTTTATCAGCAAGTTTGAAGTTCTCAGTAGAATGAAATTTGTTGTTACTATTCCTACTGTTAACAAACGTATTAGGTCTGTTCATTTTATTCTTTAAGTCTTTTGCACCTATACCAGGATTGGGCGATTTAGAAGTTCCCACATCTTTCACTGGTGTCTGAGGTGCACTCTTCTCTTTCTGGACATTAATTCCTTTTATGTCACCCTGTTTCCCTCTTTTCTTTTCTTCTTCTAGATCTTCTAACTGCATTTCATATGCAATCAGAATAGAGCTCTCACGAATTGGTTCAGCTATCAGTGTTATGAAGAGAGGTTTCGGTGTGTCTTTAACAACATGTGGGATACCCCTTTCTTCAGCACTTTTTCTGAAAGGGCTTATGTTGTTTGGCTTTCCTACAGATTTATTGTACTCGAAGCCTATTCCAACTTTTTGACTTATTTCCTGTTGGTCAACTAGGTTCTTTACAATATACGATGAATTCTTATTAGCTAGACACTTTTTATTTTCTTCCTCTATCTGGTTTCTGAGACATGTTTCAACTTTAACATGACAACTAACTTTATTGACTTGAATAGCTATGTCCTCAGTCAACTTGTCAGTCATCTTGTCATTATTTCTTTTTAACTATTTTAGAACTTCATTCTCATCAGTTAAAGATTTGATTTTAAGTCTGAGTTTCTTAACTTTATCTCTTTCACCATCTAGTTCTTTACCTAGCAATGCAAACATTATAGGGCAAGAAGGGTTTACATCTATTCCTCCTTGTCTGATGGGAGACAATGATTCTTCGGATGAAGCCATAAGAGCAAGATTTCCCAGCTCTTCCTCATTATCATTGTATAAGTCATCCCAGCTTTTGCCTTCTACTAGATAGGACTTTCCTTGATGCTTTTTCACAAGAGCATCATACTTCTCCTTGAGCTCTTCGTAAGACTCTATCTTTTTCCCTTGCTTAGGCTTCTTGTACTCAGTTACAAAGTGGCCTAGCTCATTACAGTTGAAGCAACGAAACTTACTTCTATCAACTAAGCCGGTCTTGTAGCCACTTTTTGATACCATTGTTGAAGAACCTCCTTTTTGGAATCTTCCAAAATTAGGCTTAACTCTGTAGGAGGAGTTTCTTCTGAATCTCATGTTGCCAAACCTCCTGGCAACCATAGTTAGAGATTCATCTTCCAGCTAATCTAGTTCTTCCAGCGAGTAGAACTCACCATCTTCTTATTTGTCAGAAGTATGTCCAAATTCTAGAACCACATACTTCGTTGAACTGTTAGAAGGTGCAACAACCTTCACTTCTACCTTCTCTAGTGCTTCTACCATTAATGCCTTGGAGGAACTCAGTACCTTACATCTCCCATACATCTCTCTGGTTTGGATATGTTCTAATTCATAAGGCTTTAAAACTCCGTAGAGTCTTTCTAGGGTTACCTCCTTCATATCCCTAGACTCCCGGATAGCTGCGATCATGTGTTCCAGATGCTCGGGTAAGGTCAACAAAAACTTCCTGTTCACCTCCTGATTCTGATAATACTTACCATTTATATTGAGCTCGTTTATCAGTTTGTTAAGTCTCTGAAACACCTCAGAGATACCCTCACCAGGGTTGGATCTAAACAACTCATATTGGGAGGTCAGGATCTCCAATCTATTCTCTTTTACTTCCTCAGTTCCCTCGTTGATAATCTCTACTATTTCCCAGATCTGCTTTGCATTCTTGCAGTTGACTACATGATTGTACACGACGTATTCTAGAGATTCAATCAATATTAATTTGAGGTTGTTGTCCAGGGACACAACTTCTGCTTCCCCTTCTGTATAGTCTGCCAAACTTTTCAAAAACTGTCTGTGGGGGATTACGATCCCATCTATCTGATGTTCAAGAATAACTTATATAGGGGGCTCAACACCTTTCGCTAATACTAATGCATACTTGGGATTGACAATCCCAATGAACAATAGCATTTTGTGTTTCCACAAGTTGTAGTGTTCTCTGTCGAACTGTGGAATTTTGATACTAGTCACTTTCTGAGTACTCATCTTTAATAAGATTAAAAATTAACTGTTTCAAAAAATATTTTATTTTTTGACTGAAAACAATTTTTGATTAAAAATAATTTTTAAAAAAAAATTATTTCGAATAAAAAATTATTTTGTATTAAGAATAATTTTTGAGATCTGTATATGAGATGCGGAATTTTTGGTTCAGATCTGTTATTAAAAATATCAACCAGCTCTAATGCCAATTGTTGGTCCCTGATATTGTTGAAGAGGGGTTGAATACAATATCTATAAATTATCGTGGTATTTCGGATTTAAAAATATTATTTTAATTAATTATGAAATATAAATTTTAATGAAATACTGTTCAAGTAGAAGATATAATTTTTAACTTGAAAAATATTACAAAATTTATCTGATCTGATTGTATATAATTGATAAAGTTATCTAGAACAAGTTCGACATGAAGTGTTCGTGTTTAACAATTATATTCCAAATTTTGCACAGAAATCTGTGAATATTACAATGCATACAAATTTCTGAATTTGAATGTTTTGAACGACGATGAAATATGAAGCGGATAACTCATATTTATAGAGGATTGCAAAGCTAGTATGACTTTTCCACTATGACTTTATTTAACAAGAAATAAGCCTTGTATGACTTATTAAAAAAACTGGGCATGACATTTGAAATTCGGTATGACTTTTCTAAAGTCATATCCGTATTTTCTTTTAATTAAATAAATCAGCATGACTTATTTAAAAAGAAAATGGGTATGACCTTTTAAATAAAAGTTCGGTATGACTTATTTAAATAAGTCAGAATGACTTGTATAAATAAATCTCGGTATGACCTTTCATTAAAGAGCTCGGTATGACTTTTGATATATATAACTCGGTATGACTTATTTTAATAAAATTCGGTATGACTTTTATTAATAAAAATCGGTATGATTTTTATTAATAAAATTCGGTATGACTTATTTTAAAGTCATTTGAATTATATTAAAAATCATACTTAGCTATATATATTTTATAATTAATTAATTCTACTTAATTTAATTAGTTAATTTATAAATTAAATTAAATTCAACTTGAATTAATTTAATTAGATAAATTAAATAATCAATTAACTTTTGATAGAATTAAAATATTATTTTGACTTATATAACCATGTAGTCTTATTTGAAGTCTTTCCGTCTTTGCTTTGTCTTCTGTCATAAAACCACTTGAGCTAGCTGAAGAATAAATATTAATTTAGTTGACACACAAATGTACTGTCTAGTTCATTTTTGCCATACTAATATATATTCTTCACTTATTAACTTTTAAGTTGTGGCCTTCTATCATTCTTTTGCTTCACTGTCTTTCCTCTTCTTCTGGAATCTTCGTGTAGTAGCCACTATAAATCTTCTGTATCTTCTGAAATACCATCACTTTATTTTTCACTGACGCTTGAACAAAATTAATGAACTTCTTCCAGTGTTGAGTAGCAATTTCATTACAAGTCTTCTGATATTCTGTTTCTTCGTGTCTAGTTTATATTCTTCGTCTTGATTCCTGTTTAGTGTTTATTATTTATGACCGTTTCTTATCTGAGTTGAGTTGTCATCTAATTATTATAAATAGGCCTAGTCATATGCCTTTCAAAATAATTATAGGAAAATAGGAAAAACATCCTAGTGATTGATAGTGGATGTTCTGCACATATGACTAGAAACAAATCCATGTTTTTAGAGTTTGAGGAGAAGGCTGGCCCAACAGTATCTTTTGGAGATGACAACATTGGAAGAACCCTGGGATATGACAATATTTTTATTGGAAATGTCATCATTGAGGATGTAGCTCTGGTTGAATGACTCAAACATAATCTGTTCAGTGTGAGTCAAATGACAGACATAGGTTATTCTGTGGAATTTTATGGAACTCATTGTGAAGTGAAAAGCAAAAAGGATGGGAAAGTAGTTCTTATTGGTCACAGACATAACAACTTATTTGAAGCTAGCTTGGATGTAAATTCTGATGGTCCCTTAACTTGTTTACTTGGAAAGGCATCATATTTGGAAAGCTGGAATTGACACAAAAAACTGTGTCACTTGAACTTTGGAAACATAAATGAATTGGTGAAAAAGGATCTAGTCAGAGGTCTTCCAAAAGTTCAATTTCATCCTGATGGACTCTATGATTCATGTCAAAAGGCCAAACAAAAGAAGACATCTTTCAAGAGAAAAACTAAAAATTCTATTGATCAACCTTTTAATCTATTGCATCTTGATTTATTTGGTCCAGTCAACATTATATCCTTTGGAAAGAAGAAATATACTCTGGTGATTGTAGATTATTACACAAGATTTACCTGGATGTACTTTTTGCATAAAAAGGATGAAACTGATGAGATAATTTTTTTTATCATATTGCTATGATTGAAAATGGATCACCACACAAGGTAAAGAATCTAAGAAGTGATAATGGAACAGAGTTTAAGAATTCTGCAATGGAGGAGTTCTGCTCAATAAATGGAATCATTCCACAATTTTCAACACCTGGAACACCTCAACAAAATGGTGTAGTTGAAATGAAGAACATGACTCTCTTTGAAGATGCAAGAATAATGTTAGAAGGAGCAAAGCTACTTATTTTTTTTGGGCAGAAGCTGTGAATACTGCATGCATTACTCAAAATTGCACTTTGATAAATAAACATGGAATGACTCCATATGAAGCAATGAAGGGAAGAAAGCCAAATGAAAATACTTTCACATATTTGGAAGGAAGTGTTTTATTCTCAAAACACATCCTGAACAGTTAAAGAAATTTAAACTTAAAGCAGATGAAGGAATTTTTATTGGTTATGCAACAACTTCTAAAACCTCTTAAAGGGCATTCAAAGTGTTTAATCTAAGGACCATGTCAGTCATATAATCTATAAATGTCTTTTTTGATGAAGGAAAAATAGCTGGGTTATATGATGAAGATGCTTAGGAAACTCTGAGTTTTGAAAATGAATTGCAGAACACAAACTTTATTGAGCTAAACTCTGATGAGATAAACACTATTGAGCCAAACTCTGATGAGTTAAACTCCAATTCAGAAATGATTGAAATAAAAATTGAAGATTCTGCACATGTTGAGGGGGGAACAACATCAATCACTTACTGATATTGGAGAAAAAACCTCAATTATTGAAATATCAGAGTCTGACCAAACTCTGACAAAAACAAACTCTGAAACCCTAAACTCTGACCAATCAAACCCTGAAACCACAAACACTGATCACTCAAAATTTGATCATTCAAACTCTTATTACATAAACTCTGAGACATCAAACATTAATCACTCAAACTCTGATCATTCAAACTCTGAGTACATAAACTTTGAGACATCAAACACTGATGGAAGCACAACTTCTGGGGAGGATTAACATTTACAGAGGAATCATTCTATGAGGCACAAATCATGGGGGATCATCTAGTTTAAGAAATTTTCCACATCCAAGAAAGTGGACCAAAGATCACACCTGACTTGATTATTGGTGATCTAGAAAGTGGAGTACAGACAAGAAAAGCTACTCAGAAAGAATGTCTATTTCATAGTTTTCTTTCTCAAACAGAACCAAAGAAGGTTGAAGATGCTTTGAAGGATGCAGATTGGGTTACTGTAATGCAAGAAGAATTAAATGAGTTTGAAAGAAATGAAGTTTGGACCCTATTTCCAAGGCCAAAGAATAGATCAATTATTGGTACAAAGTGGGTTTTTAGAAACAAAACAGACTCTGATGGAATCATTACAAGGAATAAAGTAAGACTAGTTGCCAAAGGTTACTCTCAACAGGAAGGCATTGATTATGATGAAACTTTTGCACCTGTAGCTAGACTTGAAGCAATCATAATTTTTCTTGCTTATGCTGCACACAAGAAATTCAAGGTCTACTAGATGAATGTTAAAAGTGCATTTTTAAATGGAGAACTTGAAGAAGAAGTATATGTTGAACAACCACCTGGCTTTGTCAATCCAAAATATCAAAATCATGTCTACAGACTGGATAAAGCCTTATATGGACTCAAGCAAGCACCAAAGGCCTGGTATGAAACTTAGATCAATTTCTACTTGAAAGTGGTTTTACAAGAGTTTTAGGACCTCAGCGCTTACCATTGCACCAAAACTCCGGAGTGATAGTGAGGTGCTACTTTATTCCCTTAAGGGAACAGTCAGCGCCAACGTTTCGAATAGGCAAGATGCTGGATATTCCCAACAATCCCCCCCCCCAGCATATTGCCAATATTCAAGCAAATGCCTTACGTTGAGACTCGAACACGTGACCTGCTCTGATACCACTTTTTAGGACCTCAGCGCTTACCATTGCACAAAAACTCCGGAGTGATAGTGAGGTGCTACTTTATTCCCTTAAGGGAACAGTCAGCGCCAACGTTTCGAATAGGCAAGATGCTGGATATTCCCAACAAAGAGGTACAATTGATAAAACCTTGTTTTATAGAACTCAATGTAAGGATTTATTATTGGCTCAAATATATGTTGATGATATTATAATTGGTTCCACTAAAGAGAAACTCTGTAAAAGATTTTCAAAGCTAATGCAGTCCAAGTATCAAATGAGCATGATGGGAGAAATGAGTTATTTTCTAGGGTTGCAAGTAAAATAGACTGATGAAGGTATTTTTATTAATCAGTCCAAATATACAAAGAATTTACTCACAAAATTTCAAATGCAAGATTGTGCATCTGTTACAACTCCAATGGCTACTGCAACCAAGCTTGATCAAGACACTAGAGAACTTGTAGATATTACAACATATAGAGGAATGATTGGATCAGTTCTCTTTTTGATAGAAAGTAGACCAGATATCATGTTTGCCACATGTCTATTTGCTAGATTTCAGGGAAATCCAAGGTAACCTCATTCGATTGCAGTTAAAAGAATTTTCAGATATCTCAAGGGCACTATCAATCTTGGCTTATGGTATCCAAGAGAGTCTGACTTTAAGTTAATAGGCTATTCAGATGCTGATTTTGCAGGATGCAAAATTGATAGAAAAAGCACAAGTGGCAGTTGTCAATTTCTAGTGGAAGAATTGTATCATGGTTCAGTAAGAAATATAAATCTATCTCAACATCAATAGTAGAGGCTGAATATATAGCTGTAGGAAGCTGTTGTGCATAAATTTTATGGATAAGAAATCAACTGTTAGACTATGGTTTGAACTTCTCAAAAATTCTTATTTACTGTGATAATCAAAGTGCTATTGCAATGACAGGAAATCCAATTCAACATTCTCTGACAAGTGGCTCAACTCCAGATGACAAGTAGCAGACAATCAGAGTATATGATAAACTCTGTTAGAGTATGTGGTAAACTCTGATGAAAAATGGAGTAAACTCTGATCATTGGAATATCTAATATCTGATCCCTAGATATCAATGTTTATGGTAAACTCTGTCAGAGTATGTGGTAAACTCTGACAGTGAATGATAAACTCTGACTTATATCAACTCTGATTACATGCTAAACTTTGAGATTATTTTTATGACATCATATTTCAGTGTATGACATCATAATTTCTATTCTCTGATTGGACTAATCATAGGGAGCGTGTATCTCACGAAAATTGATTCAGTTTTAGACACAGATACACACACTCTTACTCTATTTTGAGAATTACACTACTCGTTACTCTTCCAATAATTTCATGCCATGTGTCCCACTATACACTATATGCAATTTAGAGAGAATAGTTTATTTCTTATTTTCACTTTCTGCATCTTGCTTCTCTCTTATTTTCTCTAAAACCCTAATTCTTCTCTACCTGCTAATCTCTGTATTTCAATGGCATCCAAAGGTCTTTCTTTCCAAAACTACACATTCGCTGCTACTAACTACATCTCCTTGTTGAATAAGTGTGAAGCAAAGCAGGATGTTCTGGAACTCAAGGTTGATAATCTTTCCACTGCTATCAATTCTATGCAGAACATGCTACATACAATTATTGAGATCCTGACTGGTAGAAAAGGGAATGATGTCAGAAAGGGGGAGAAGGTGTCTACAGATAAATGCAAAGAGGTTGTTGTATAAAAAGCTGATAAACCTGATGATGATGACCAAGGGAGTCATAAGGATGAGAAACAAACTCTGATGCAACAAACTCTGATGTCTGAACAAACTCTGACAACCTCACAAACTCTGATCAAATCAAACTCTAGGATATACTTTGACAAGAAGTAAACTATGATTGATGCTGACATGGAATTAGCAAAAACACTGGAAGATGAAGAGAATCTTGAGAAATTGAAGAGTAGAATTTAAAGAATGCAGAACTGGCAAGAAAGTTATTTGAAGAAGAAAATTCATGAATGGATCCAGTGGCTGTAGATGAAGAATTAAAGAAGTCTGGTACTGACAATGCTCAAGTCCAGAAGAAATGGAAATATGTAAAGAGAGCTCCATTTCAAAGAAAAACTCCTACACAACAAAAGAAAATTGTTCTTAAGCATGCTCAAGTCAAAACTGTTGAAACTCCTAAGCAAATTGTTCAATCAAAACCTATTCCAGAAATTGTGAAGAAAGCTCCAGCCAAATCAAGAACTCCTCTCACCATGAAAGGAACAACATTTCTCCCAGGTGGATCAAGTTTTGAAGATGAAGAAGAAGATCAACAATCTATGATCAGAAAGAAAAAGCCTGATCTTCTATGGACAAAAACTCAAACTTTGACTCTCAATGCCAGACTTGGTAAAAACAAGGGTGGTATTGGTGATTCACAAGAAAAGGTCTACAGGGGTGAAGCCAATACTTTCAGAGATCCTTTCTCATTGAAAGACAAGTCTGAGGAAGATTTATCTCAAGAACATTTGGACAAGCTAATATCTGTGAACATAGTGAATGATATCTTTGATGGTGCTCAAGCAAAGGAGAAGCTGCTATATTTCTTGGAGAATGGAAGAATTTTGAAAATTGCTGAAGAAGATCTGATTCATAAGGCATCTAAAGAACTTGAACATGTTCTTTATCTTCTTAATGATGAAAATGAAGTCACTTCCAGATGGGTCAAAATTCTTGAAGGAGTGATAAATGAGAAGAAGAAGAATGAGAGGCTACTGATGTTAAATTCTGAAGAATATAAACGAGGGTATGTACTTGAAGATGATTCTGAGAAAGCCATGACAAAAGGAGATGCAAAGGTCAAGATGGTGTTAGGCATTCCTATACTTATTTTAAATCCCGATGGAAAGAAGGCTTGTTGCATTCCTTTAGATGAAAGGATGGATATATCATCAATATATAATTTAAGAGCTACAATACTTCAAATTGATGATTCTTCTGATCAAATAAAAGAACTGAAAGAAAAGTTAGTTGAACTGCTGAAGAATGCTGAGAAGAAGCTATTGGATAATTTTCTAAAGGAAGACTTTTCATATAGAAGGATCTAAGTCAAGGAGAAAGATTCAAACTCTGATGCATTTGTAAATATTTCTGACATCATAAGTGTAATTTATGTTTTAGTTAATAAAGCACAAATTAGGGGAGATTGTTAGAAAATAAACACTGATGTTGTCAGAGAATGCTCAAAGAACAGAGTTTACAATTGTTGACGTCATCAGAGAATAAGAAGTTGTCGGTCAGAGTTTACTCTATCAGAGAATACATAATCAGATTTTACTCTAACAGAGAATGCTCTATTAGAGATTGACAACCGACAAAGTTTAGAAATCAGAGTCTAAGAAAGAAATATACAAATCAAAGTTTGATTTGGATAGTGAAGAAGGAATTTGAATGTAAGTCTAAATTACCTTATTGAAGCTATTCTTTTCATTATCTGTTTTATAATAGGAAATTGTAACTATGTCTATATAAACACAGACATAGGTTAACATTATTATAATATTCAAGATATATCTTTCATAACCTTGTAGCCCTTAAGAACCTTGTTTTTCTTGAGAGAGTTTTGTATTCCATTTATTATCTATAATACAAAAATAGTGTTTCTTTTATATACTTGTGTTCTTGATCGAATATTTGGTACTATTACATTCAAACCCCCTTCTGTAATAGATTATCTATCTGGGCAAACAAGTAGTTTTGCATGATATTACACAGTTTGTGAGAATATAGTCCAAATTGTTAAAGAGAATATTCTTCACTTTTGCCTCCTTGAGAACATTCTCCTTGTCCTCCTTTGACCACTCAGCCTTTGGTTTGTCAACAAAGTGCTCTCCAATCTTTGAGGAGTCTACTCAGCCTTAAGGAACAAGCCTTGAGGGCACATAAGATCCATCATGAATTCTTACTAGATAGTCAGGGTCTGTAACCTCCAGATGGTGCATCATCTTGATCTTCCGGTGGGTTTACTCGTTCTTTTTTAGCATACGGATTTTAGAATTTCCATATTTATTTCCAGACATCTTTGATTGATTTTAAATTTTAGGCTCTGATACCAATTATTTTTCCAGTTACACAAGTAGAAGGGGGGTTGAATACTTGTGTGCTCTTTTTGCCTGATTAAAATCAACTTAATATAAATTAAAGTTTTGAATTAAGAACAAAGAACAAACACAAAGATATGAATACAAAATCTCCTAGGGTGTACAAAAACTCTAGCAGCTTTTCTGTGTTTCTCACAGCAACTTTCTCTATCTCTATGCTCTAAAAAACTTCGACTTATAAATTAGGTTATATAGAGTGTTTATATAGAGAGCTGCCTATCAACTAATAACAAAAAATCAAATTATAATAGGTATAGAATTCCTAATTATTAGCTAACAGTTTCCTTCTATAATTCTTCTTCCTTCCCATAGCATATCTGCAATATATTTACCTTTATCTTCAAAAACTTTCCTTTATTGTGATCATCTTCCAAATTCAGCTTCAGCTTTATAGACTCTGAAAATCTTCAGACTCTGACGATCTTCAGTCTCTGACAGACTATAGACTCTGACAGTCTATAGACTCTAATTGAACTCCAGACTATGATTTGCATCTAGACTCTGGTTTTATTTCTTCAGAAAATCTTCTAAGTACAAATACTCTTGATACCTGTACATGGACTAACTAGACTCTGATTTACATTTACTTGGACTAGAGACTAGAAAGACTTATTTTATTACAGATATATCTGTGCTAGACTCTGTTATAGTATTTGTACATAATCAAATGAATATATTCCTAACAATATGTGTCAGGACTGTGCAGACTTTAAAGAAACACAGTCTTCAAGGAAAAGAACAGGACAAGAACTTTTCTAGAAAAAAGCCAATGAAGACTATGAGAGAAACTACTTTTATTCTAGTGCAAACATTGTAAAATGTAATTTATTTTGTATCAGTTGATATGAATAGATCAGTAGAATATACTACTATATATTATAAGTTATACATTATAACTAAAAGTGAGTTGAACACACACAAGTAAGAAAACACCTTAGCAGATAGAGAAGATTGTAAGTGCTTTCTGTGTAGTTCATGAATTCTTGTAAAGAGCTTGGTTTTTTGACCAAGATCAATTGAAAACAAATCAATTCACTAGTGAAAAAACTAATCCACTAGTAATTTTTAAACACTACTTTTTATTTTTTCAATTTCTGTTTTTAAATGTTCTTTCTAGTTTAAATTTCAAATACTTTATTAACTCAATACAAACTCATCTAATCCGCAAGAATTTATAAAAAGTTCTTGACTTTGTATTCAACCCCCACTTCTACAAACTCATTGTTAGTGCAAGAGCAAATAACACAGTAGATAACAAAATATAAAATATAATAAGAATAATAACAAAACATAAAATATATTAAAAAAGAATTTTTATACATATATATGTTACCACACCACTTGCATTTTTATTCCTTTTTCATTTAGAATTATTTTATCCTTTTCACTTGCTTTCTTTTTCATCTGCTCAGTTGCATTCACTTTCCCTTGCTCACTTGTTTCTTTATTTTCTTTTTCAGTTGGAATGATTTTATCCTTCTCAATCACTTTCTTTTTATCCTACTCAATTATAATGTCTTTTCCCTGCTCACTTGCTTTTTTTCCAGTTAGAATGGTTTTCTCCTTCCCACTCACTTTCTTTTTCTCCTGCTCAGCTGCATTGTCTTTCCCCTGCTCACATGCATTTTTATTCTCCACTACTGTAGGTGTTAATTTCGTAATAACGAACTGCATATCTTCATCAACTGTCTTCTTTTTATCCTTTGTATTTAATTTGTTGAAGATTTTGTATTGTCACAAACTTTCATTTCAATTATTTTTTCTCCTGCTCAGCTGCATTGTCTTTCCCCTGCTCACTTGCATTTTCATTCTCAACTACTGTAGGTGTTGATTTCATAATAACGAACTACATGTCTTCATCAACTGTCTCCTTTTTATCCTTTTGATTTAATTTATTGAAGATTTTGTATCATCACAAACTTTCTTGTCAATTAAAAATCTTGACCTACAACATTAAAAAAGAACATATATTATTACTCATATTCGTTTACAATACTTAAGATTTAACTAGTTCCATCGATCTAAGAAATAACTTCTAAATAAAAAAAATTACTTGGAAAATAACTTATCCTTGGTCTTATGATTACATGGGGCTGCATTTGCTTTGCTGGCTCAATTATTTTGTCAAAAATAGTGTCAATATAGAGGTCTAGGAAAGAACCATCTTCTAACCCTTCTACAAGACCACACACATCTGTGTCATTAGTTATTATTTTCTAACAACCACCTCCTTTCTTCACATAAACTCCACCAATTTCAGTGTAGACAACATCATCTTTCATATACTCCATAAGTAATGAATATGAAAATATGTCAACGTCTATGGGTGTAGGAATCTTGGTACACTTTCCACATGAATATTTAGTTTTTTGAAACTCTCCCTTATGGTTATTAAATTAATAAAAAAATAGTTCTCTGCCATATCCTGAAAATAATAGAAATAGAAAAATGTATAATTAGTTAATTGATTCAAAACACATGTATATATATATATATATATATATATATATATATTGGAAAAGAATATAAATAGAAAAATATATAAGCAATTAGTAATAAATAACAGAAATAATTAACAAATAATAGGTAAATGTCGATAAAAATCAAAACACTTATACAAACGATCAAGTGGCAAGTAAAATAAAAATGAATAATGCTTAATCTATTTGAGCTCAATGTCAACTAGAACTCATAAATTACAAGTAGAAGAATAATTCATTACATTACAAGCAAGAAAAAAATATATAAATTGAAATGAGAGAAATTAAGAAGTCTATTCATTCACAAAATTCATCATCCGCCTCCTCTTCACAAGAAACAATGGGAATTTGTTCACTAGGCATATCATTTCTATACCAACTAACATCATCATTTTGGTTATACAAATTAAAGTTGACTTCTACATCCCGCATAGTAGGTCCACAAACATCTTGAATGTAAAAAAATTGTTGTACTTTTGTAGCTAGAAAATTTTTATCATGCTTTTGATATAATTGATTGAAATTAAAAAGTGTAAGCCAATAACAGTCCTTATCTTTTTGGTACCAATAACATTTGAACAAAACTACCGTAAATGCTCCCCAATAATCTACTTCAATCATTTCTTCAATTGCTCCATAGTAACATCTCCAACTGTTGGATTTTGATTTTTCGAACTTGCAAAATTGGTGTTAGGGATGTCAAAAGGACACCGCTATTTTGTGTCATACATTTGGTATATCTCTGCTTTGTGTAAAATCTAAATCCATTTATTGCATAGCCATTAAATTTCTTAGCTGCTCGTTGAGGCCCTTTTGCCAAATTTAATAGTTATAAATCAGTTTCCGTTCTTTTTTCAACCTCCTCCTTTAACCATTTGTAAAATTCATTTGTATGTGTTATTTCTCTTCCGTACCTTTTTGACTTTCCATGGTTGTCAAATAAGGTATGATGTTCCATATAATTTTTAAACAAAAAAATTCCATGATTGTTACATACTATTATAAATTACTGTATAAACTTGAAAAAATAATAGAAAAAAAGACATACTTAATCAACTTTTCAACTTCAATATTTCCACAGTTGAATAATATGTATCAATGATTATTAATCCACACTTTGTCAGTCAAATGTATAGATTTTCCATCTTTGTTTCTCTTCGACCCAATGGGGTATCCAATATTTTTATTCTCATTCGTCTTGTTTTCGCCGTCATCACTTAAAAATCTAGAACAAAAGTCAAGCACTCTTACGCCAAGTACCATTCAGCCATGGACCCTTCTGATTTACTTATATTACAGACGTATGATTTCAATTTACTGAGGTATCTCTCAATTCCAAACATCCATCTAAGGTGCAGTGGTCCTCCAAATTCATCTTCTTTACATAAGTGAACTGATAGGTGAACCATGATGTCAAAATGTGCCAATGGAAAGATCATTTCTAGTTCACAAAATATTTTAATGATTTCTTTTTGCAACTTTCGAATATCCTTCACGTCAATAACTTTGCCATATATGCCCCTGAAAAATGCATCCAATCTAACTAAAAGTATTATGTCCTCAGGTTTTAAGGTTTTTATAACAAAAAATTATAGTAAATACTGGAGAATAAATTGTGCATCTTGAATTTTATATCCGGATATCTGCCTTTCATCCATTTGCATACAACGACTAATATTGGATGCACTTCCATATGAAATTTTAGCATTCATCAGTATTGATCAAAAACTTTCTTTTTCTTTTTCGTCATGTCAAAATTTGCTGCCCTGATTTCATAGTGATTGTTATTGGCTGATTTATAGGGATGAAAAACTTTCTGAGTACCCATTTCTTGCAAATCTATATGAGCGTTCAGATGGTCTTTGGTCCTGCCACCAATATTCAACAAAGTTCATAATATTTTATTACAAATATTTTTTTCTATATGCATGACATCAAGATTATGGATAAGCATATTATCCCTCCAATATGGTAATTGAAAAAATATGGACTTCTTCTTAAATGGATAATCTAACCCCTTTTTCTTTTTCTTTGTATTTCACTTCCCAAAACAATTCTTATATCATTTCAGCAATTCTTCAACATCCATTCCAGTTAAGGGAGGTGGATAAACATATGTTTCGACCTCACCATTAAATCTTCTAGTATCAAACCGAAGCTCGTGGTCAGGAGGAAGAAACTTTCTTTGGTTCATATAGCAAACTTTCCAACTATGCTTCAGATAGGATGAAGAGGTACAATACTGACATACTGGACAACCTAATTTTCCCTTGCTACTCTAACCCGATAAAACTGCATACCCAGGACAACCTAACTTACGGGTCGACACTTTATATATCCAGTTTACAAATGATGGACAAGGATCCTTACATACCACATGATCATATACATTTTCTCGAGAGTACTAGAAACAATTACCACAATCTTTGCAAGGGCATATTAGTTCATTTCCTATCGCAATATTAGTAAATTCATTTCTAATAAAATCTTTGACCCCATTACTGTATTTCTCACTATACTTTGGAAGTGATATCCATGTCATCTTTGAAAATTCACAAACCTATTTTTACACACAAAATTAAACAAATACAGAGAAGATATAAAATTTATATACATAATGTGTAATATGGCATAAACAATACACAAGTTATATATAAAAATACACAAGATATAAATATATACATGTTAGTGTAGGGGCCCTAGAGGCAATACAATATTTCTTTTGATAGACTTTTATGTCATTTGATTATTCAAAAAACGTATTTATTATGACTTTAATTACTGCGATATATTTGTTAGCATAATAAATGTCCTTAGAATCATGATACACATTGTATAGTTTAAGTACATTACTTGAACTTGAGATTATATAATATATCATATTCTTAAAGGTCCCTAGTCGAGTATTATTATTATAGGACAATAATAATATATAAATAGACTAGTATGTTGTTTGACAGATAACCACATCTCATTGGTTATAAGTATGAGGATACTAAAGTCAATACATAGGTACATGTAGGAGTACATGGTACTGGACAGACCCACAGTGAGATTCTTCATGTTTAATAAAGTCATAAGAAAGACTCACAGTGATAATGGTATAATGATCCTTTGACTTGAGATCATTATATTTCTATACGAGGATTAATATACTTTGACTACATTAAAAGTTACCTTTGACCGGGTGATGATAAAAGTGAACATCGGGTATATCATGAGTCGTATGAGAAATATGAATGATAGATAAAGGATTTAACCCTCCTATAATTAGGAGAGATATTATTAGCCTCTTGATTGAGTAAGACTATAAAATGCATGACCGTGCTCAAATAATGATTTGTTTTTCATAGTCTACTCATGGATCAAGTAAACCCGGATTAAATGTTGAAAAGGAAGACTAAATACATGCCTCGAGTTTAATCTATAATATATATATATATATATATATATATATATATATATATATATGGTTAAAGAGATTATATTACACGGAAACATTAATCATGAAAGGTTTTATCGAATCACGATTTAATTATTGTTTAATTGGGTAGCAATGATGTATTACTAGATGCCGCTCATTGTTTATAATTTTATTGGAGAATAAAATTATTTCCAATTAAATAATAGCCTATAGGGTCACACGCATGGAGCACTTAGAGCAATAGTTAATTTAAATTATAGATTTAAATTAATTGATGATTATTTGAATTTTATTATATTAATTAAGTGAGACTTAATTAATTGAGATAATATAAATTCAAATTATAGGAGTATTTCTGCCTATAATAATTAAGTATGACTTAGTTATTAATTACATAATAGAAATTCATTTTATTATTTAATCATATACCTACATGGGTTAGGTTTTGCTGAATGGGCCTGTTAACCAGCCATTATAAATAGATAATGAAGGGTTAAGAGGCTGTTACGTTTTGAGAAAAAACCTAGAGTGGGCAGTAGCAAAGGAGGCAGAAACTAACAACTCGAAACATCAAGAGGGAGGCTAGTACATCCATTCCGTAGTCAAGATCGTGAGACGTTCTTGAAGGTGCTCGTGTGGATACCATAGAGGTGTTTTTCGAGAGGAAGACACAAGTCGTGAAAGCTAGGATCTCTGTTGAGTTCGTGAAAGTCAAAATCTTAATAAGTATAATTCTGTTTCACCATAATCTGTCCAATCTTATACATTGATCCTGAGTTTGGGTTCTGATTTTTTTTGTTATATTTACGTTTATCCGCTGCGTGTTATGCCATGGAACCCAACAATACATATATAAAAATAGACACTAACACCAAAATATGCATGACATCTATATATATAAACACAACAAAATATCTAAACTGATATCGGAAAGAGCTGGGTAGCTGAAATCATTTCAAGAAAAAAGTCATGGTTGACTAGTCAAGCTGAAATCTTGTTTTCTTCAAACAGGATCTTTTAGTATAATTTAATTTATTGTTGAGGTTCGCTTACATGAATTAGAAAAGTTGTGAATTTCAGTTATGTTTACCTTGGAGTTTGATGATACAATATATGTTATTGTTGGAATATGTTGTTGAATAGTTAATTTCCATTCTGTTTGGATTGAAGTACTTTTAGCTAGCCATGCTTATTTATGTGGATGTGTTACTTTAGTTGTTTGTAATGATAAAAAATATGATGTCTTAAATAAGCTATTACATCATTTAAACCGAAGAAACTGATGTTAAATTTGTAATAGGCATCAGATATAAAGATAAAACATGATGTCTTAAAGAAACTAGTAAATCGTCTCTATAAAAACAACCGATGTTAAATATAGCTATAGACATCTACTTTTATAAGAAAATTGATGTCCAAAATTAGTTTTAACATCGTCTTTACTTAGGAGACGATGTCTTATATCTATTTTAACATCACTTGAAAACTGATGTGTAAAGTATATACTTTTAACATCACATGCGAAGACATCGGTCAGAAATTTCTCAGATATCAGTTGACAACTGATGTTGTATGCAGTTTTTCTAGTAGTGAAACATAAGTTCAGGAACCTTTTATGTAAAACTGTAAAAAGTAGGCGCTCGTAGATCCTAACACATGACCTACAATCACCTCACTTACACATGTTCCTCCTCTCTAACCTAGCTTACATGACAACTTGTCTTCCATAAGAGATCATATTCTACAATATTTTGACCCAAGTTCCTGTCATGTGTTTGATTTGTGTTACTTTAGTATGCAAGCTTTGGCTTTCGCTAATCAAAAAACCTAGATTAATCAACTCCCGCCTCGCTCATACCTCTTCAATTCTTCAAAATTCGACAACCACTTCTATAGTTGTTCATACGTATGATTATATGCATCAAACTTCAGATATCACTGTCATTCACAACAATAATTCAATATTTCATAATATTAATGATTCGGTAATTAAAATATGTGACCAAATCTTCCGCTCTGATCAATCCATCTTTAAATATTGTGGTTCTGATTTACCTGCACGAATTAATATAATTGATTCAGTTAATGGTCTCTTTTATTTCTCCCATATTCATGCCACAAGACTACTTTTTTATATGGAATCTTGTGACCAATGTCTTCGTAACAATTCATAAATCGTCTATTCCAAGTAATAAAATCCTTATTAATGCTTTATATTATTTATTCTACTAAGATCTGGTTAAAGCAGATGTTAAGATTATGCACATTGAATTATTACGTGTTAAGAACAAATATAGATATAAATTAGTTCGAGTTCATTTATACACTTTAAACGCTGGGGTTTAGAAAGAAATTAAAGATGAGACACTTCCCGTGACATGGTTTATAACCATGGGAAGTGTGAAGAGTAGGCCTAGTTACACTTATGTGCATTTTCTATTTGAAGACAGAATTCTGTATATATTGATGGCCTTTGATTTTGATAACGAGGTGTTTAATATGTTTCTCATCCAAAACCCTCTATTGGTAGGGATTATATTAACTGGATGGACTCTCTTGGTATTATAAAGGACCGAGTCATATATACTTTGGATGAGATTCATGGTACTTGATTTGAAAAATGCATTTTGCCCAATAATTGAAAATGCATGATGAGTTCAAACTTAGTTTAAGCAACAGTGACATTGTATTCCAAGATGGAAAGGGAGACCTAATATTGCTTGAAACTGGTCAAAGAAGTAAGATCAAGACTCTTTATATGATTCTAAAAGCCAAAAGGAGGGTTAGAGTTGATGATTATTCTTTTATGAGAATTAGATGCCGTGTTATTCCCTACATAGAAAGCCTAATTTGCGTCAAGGGAATGCAAGAACTCAATATAAACAACAATAAAGATGAAACCAAGAAGGAACCTCAGTTGCCAAAGAAAACAACAAAAATTTGACTCTAGTTTTGGGGGTTGCAGTCTTTATTTTATGATTATTGTTCAACATATTAATGTTCTCTGCGTTCGTTGCTTTTATTTAAGCACATAGAGTATTGTTTTTTGTCAGCTACTTAGCTTCAGCCAGGCAGCTGGGGATGCAATAGATTGTGATAATAATATAGTATTTAATATTTATTATAATTAGAACATGAAAATTATTTTAAATAATTAATGTTACTTATTATTTTTGGTATTTTACTATACTCATATACTCTCTGTTTCTGTTCATCATTTATTTTAATTGTTTTTTTATTTCTGGTGATAAAAAAATATTTATTTTTGTGTATTTATTAAAAAAATTATTTTTTTTACGATTTTACAATCTTTTAATATTTTTTTACAAATATATGGTATGCAACTAAAACTAACCGAATGTAACTAAAACATCCTAGTAGTCGTAGTTCTTTCTCCGGCGTCTAGGCTTGTACTATAATTGATGTTTGGTGTTGAGTTGTGAGTCTTAACTTGTTTGAACTCGGTAGTGACTCAGTGAGTCAACTCACCAGTTGGATGATTTCCAGGTGCTTATGGTTTAATTGAGTATATTTGCTTGTTATATGCGGTTTTGGAAAATTATTAGTGTGTATAACTACCACTATTAAGGTGCACTGATTCTTAACCCTTGTACATTACTTTGATTCCTTGGTAATTGATAATAGTGATTGAATTTATGTGAAGTATGCTATGTTTAGTGTATTCTGTTACATAGTAATGCTACATCTCTTATTGTTGGTATCCTTGACAATATTGTATGGTGTCTGTTGTAGTTGTTGTAGTTAGTATGTTGTTTCTTGAATTGGTATAGTTCTTGTAGAGTATCTTCTTAACCTTAAAAATACTTTTTTAATTGCGGTTGGTTGTTGTCTTATATCCAACTTATATAAGGTCTGTTTTGAGATATCTAGTATGCCCTGTCAATAAGTTGATACATGTAACTGTTATTAGTTCTTTATTTTGATGTATGTGACTAAAAGTGTATCTATATATAATTGTTGATATATGTTGGTGTTTGATTTTGGTAAAATAATATTTTTAGATCAACTAGAATATGGAAAGGTTGTATAGTTTTAAAATTGATTTAATATATACTCCCTCCGTCCCGGCCAAATGTTTACATTTGGTCCGGGCACGGAGACCAAGGATAGTGGGTGTAATAGTGATTTTATTGTTAAAATAAATGAAATAGTGGGTGTAATAGTGTAAAGTGTTGAAAAAGTGGAGTGAAGTAGTGGATGTAATAATATATTTATTGTTAAAAGTTACTATTTTTAGTAATGTAAAGAATTGGGTGGGACGTCCCAAAAAGGAAAGTGTAAAGAATTGGTTGGGACGGAGGGAGTATTATTTATGGCACTATTAGTTGTGTGCTATAATTTAGATAATTTTTATTTATAGTAGTTATTAAACGGATTATGCTTATTAATTAGATAATAATTTAGGAGTTTGAGTTAAATCGGAGAATATTTGTGATTTTGTACCATTTATGGTTAGTTATGTTTGATGACATATATTTTGGGCTTTTAAGAGATAATCAAATGTCATTTTGATGACTTGTCTATTTCATGTAGACTTTTTAAAATTCAAAATTTTGTTAAATATTTATAGTAATTTCGACTCACCAAGTAAGATGTTATTTGACGTGTCCGACCAAAGGGACCTCTTTGGTTGGACTTTAATTCTTTCTTCACTTTAATTTATAATAGTTTTGTTTTCAAAAAGTCTTATAATTTATTTCTTCTTTTATCGAATTTTTAAGTCAAAATTTTGTACTTTCTTTTATAAATATTTTTAAATATATATGTTATTTCCATCATATAAATTTATCCTATTTTTTTAGTAAATGGTTGATCTTATTATTGAGATTTATGTAATTTTTTTTATTTCTCTTATTTTTCAGGTACATGGGGTATTCTACTTTTCAAGCAAGCACTATGGTTGTTTTCTTATTAGACATTAAAGTTTTATTGTGTAAATGTCCAATGGACATATCTGCATTACCTGTCGGTTAAATGAAAAAGTTTCTTGAATAAAAGGAACTCCTTGATCCGACTATTGTAGTCCAATACAATTCATCATACGTTATCGTATTTTGTGACAAAAAAACACAATAAACATAAATAAGGCAGATTCATATACATATGCATACATAAAGAAGCTACAAAATATAAATAGGCAGGGCAAAATCACAAACTCTGTAAACATAAATAAGTTGGCTAAGAGCATCTCCAATTCTAAAATCTAAAATGGTTGGCTATAATGATTGGCTATCATGATTATGCAAAATTTTAGCTAAGAGGTTTGATATATGCTCCAATAAGATTATCTACAATTATAATTATATAAAATTATACCTAAAGGTTTTTTTTGTTCAACAAATATAACCAACCAAACATGGTTGTCTATATTTTTTGCTAAGGGGATAAAAGGTTGGAGTGTTAGAATTTTTACATATTCTCTAAAAGTGACACATACATGCCACCTAGACTATTTAGCTAAGGGTTTTTCTACAATTGGAGATGCTCTAAGCTCTGTATACATAAAAAATAGGACAAAATTCCAAGTTTAGTAATAAATGTTGGAGGTATGTATATAGTCACAACGGGTAGACAAAATTATTGAGCAGATGATAAGAACTTGGTATTATACCTTCATCAAAATATGTAAAAATATATGCATGATGTCTCACATATGAAGGTAAAAATTGAGAAAGAATCAATAATAATAGGTAAAAATCAAGATAACTCATCTGAATAAACGTCATGACGTGAACTTAATCAATGCACTAAAGTTGAATTTGCCCCGCTATATACACACGGACTCATGACAATCAACCTCCAACTTTACACAAATTTTGTCTCACTGGTGTAGTATAGGGAAACAGATTGAAATCACTCTTGATCATTTCCCATAAACCTGATTATCTATGTATGAGAGTAGTTTTTGATTGTCTGTTCAAAACCATGATCAAGGCCTCCTTTTGTATTTGTAAAAACTAGTAACTCCAGGAGAACTAGAGAGCCATCAGTCAAGGTCTCAAATTGAAAAGTCTTTTTTTCCACAAAGTCTCACACATAAAATAATATATATATATATATATATATATATATTATCTTTCTTTTGAAACAAACTAAAAAAATTGGAATATTATATTTATTTGAAATAATAAAATATATATATTCCAACAATCCCCCACATGATTGAAAAGAAAAAATAATAGTTTTATGGGCAATGGATAATCAGTTTCTTAAGCATCAATGTCTTTTGGACTTGAATTGATACATAATGCATACAAGTATGTTCCACAACCATGTTAGGTGAAAAAAATTCTTGAACCTCTCATGGTAGTTAGTGAAAATATATATGCGCACTAAAACCTTTCTCAAATTAAAAGTGTTCTCGCAAGACATTAACTTTGATAATGTCATTCATAATTTTATGATAAAATGCCCTACATTTTAGCTGGATGTTCATTAATGCTCTAGAGTCCTTAATCTACAGGATCTCATAGAGGATTGGGCGTAACCCCCACATTTACATAGGTAAGTTCATCAAGTTTGTATTGTCGCAAACCACCTCATACAAGGCTATGAACTTATTAAGAACATTAGTTCATCCTAACACATATGATAATAACAAAAATACTACATCACTTTATTAACAAGAATGGTAGTAGTATACATAAACATGAGTTCTTTTGTGACTTCGTTTGACCCAATGAACTTAGATATTTCTAAGATGAGTATCCATCACAATTCACTCCACAATAGGCTTCAAACCCATATCTATTTGTGCCAACTCTAGCACCATGCAAAGGTCATAAACTTGAGTTCTTTCGTGATTTATCACAATTCACTCTACGATAGGTATCAAACCTATTTTGTGCCAACTCCAACAATAAAATTTCATAAAGACCTTTGCTGAAAGGATCTGCAGTATTCCTCTCCTACTTTTATAATTAAGTGATATCACGTTATTGCTTATCAGATTTACACATTAGCATGCCTTAGGCGTCTATGCCTTCACTTTCTTATAAATATAAAGTTTGCCAACCTTGAACAAATCACACAATGTCAATCACTTTTCTTGAATTACAAACTCAATACTTGTCATCCAAATAGTTATTATTTTCTCAAACAGAAAAAATGTGCATGTAACTCAATCAACATGACATCCAATTAACATAAGTAATTATACGGTACACATGCACAATGTTTTAATATTGACAAAAATTGGCAACCCCCATAGCAAAATAAAGTGAATATCGAAAGTATTTACCTAAAAATTATAATTTGATTAAATAACTTTAAAATCTTCTCAACATAATGAGAATAATTTAAGACAACTCGTGTGAATTTCTAGTAATTCACATCTGCCTCTTCTAAGCCCTTCATATCAAAGCAAGAAGTTAGGAAAATCTTACTTGTGTTAACAACATTTTTATTATCCACATATAAATATATGATCACACAACCAAATTGATCAAATTGAAGTAAACACAAGCATCATAATTATTTACTTGAAAGCCATTATATATGATGGTATTATGAAAGTTTTCATACCAGTTTTCGGGCTTGTCTAAGACCATAATCTTATAAATTTACATACTTTGTGTTCTTGTCCAGGGACAAAATATCCTTCTGTCTGTTTCACATATATATCCTTATTGGAGTACATGTGACGAGTTGCACCTGTATCCACCACTCATTCAGAAATGCATACGAAAAGTTAACCAACGACTACACACATATATTAAGGATGATTCTTAAATGATGTCATATCTCATTCAGGCATATTATCAAACAGGTTTCAAGCACATCTTGCATTATATAAACTCTTACATAAATATTAGACATTATCACAAGTAAAAATAGAAATAATCATTATAGCTCAATCTCCGTACACATATATAAATTTGTCTAATACACAAAATTTCAATTTTAGAATGTTGGAGGTATTTATATAGTCATAACCGGTAGACAAAATTATTGAGCAAATTATATGAACTTGGTATTATACCTTCATCAAAATATGTAAAAATATATGCATGATGTCTCACATATGAAGGTAAAAATCGAGAAAGAATCAATAATAATAGGTAAAAATCAAGATAACTCATCTGAATAAACGTCGTGGCGTGAATTTAATCACTACCCTAAAGTTGAATTTTCCCCGTTACAGACACACGGACTCATGACAATCAACCTCCAGCGTTACACGACATCTGTCTCACTAGTATAGTACATGGAAATAGATTGAAATCACTCTTGATTATTGACCATAAACCTGATTATCTATGTATGAGAGTACTTTTGGATTGTCCGTTCAAAACCATGATCAAGACCTCTTTTTGTATTTGTAAAAACTAGTAACTCCAGTAGAACTAGAGAGCCAAAAGTCAAGGTCTCAAATTGAAAAGCCTTTTTTTCCAAAAAGTGTCACACATAATATATATATATATATATATATATATATATATATATATATATATATATATATATATATATATATTATCTTTCTTTTGAAACAAACTAAAAAAAATTAGAATATTTTATTTATTTGAAATAATAAAATATATAAATTCCAATAATAAACCTTAATTAAAAAATAAATCCCAAGTCCTAATTGAGAATCTCAGTAAATAAAAACCCTAATTGAGAAGCTAAGTAAATCAAAAACTCGATCTTTAAAAATAAATTCTCAAAATCATAAACAAATCCTAATTGAAACTTTGAGTTTGAATATACTACATACTAGGATATTCGAGCCGTTTTCCCACAAATTAAACCTTCGAATTTGAATATTCGAGCTTGAATCTTCGAGTTTGAATCTTCAACTAATTTCTGAGTGTTTTTGTCAGAATTGAGTGAGTGAGTGTTTTTGAGTGAATGAGTGAGTGTTTTTAGTTTTTGTTTAAGTGTTAACAAAAACATCCGGCAACCAAAAAATTAAAAGGTTTGCCTCTTTTTTTATAAGCCTGCCAATTTTTTGACCCAAAAGTGTTAAATCAGTGGCAACGTTTTTCAAAATCGTTGCAATATAATTTATGTTATATATAATATAATATTTTTTCAAATCAATTGTAATATTTTTTAAAAGTAGTACAATATCTCTGAACTTGTCAAAACTTTTCAAATAATAACAACAAGTTTTAAGTAATTTTATAATATTTGGTTACTATAAGCAATCTATGGTGTAGTTGTATCTTTGGGAGAGAAAAATATAAATTTTAGAAGAATTATTTTTAACAAAAGAAAAAAAATTTGTATCGCAATATATGTCATAAAATTAATTGAAGAATCCTAATTTTTGGATTACTTCTCCACATCGTTAAGTCTTAATTTTTAATTACTTTATAGTTCAATTTAGTTGATAGTTAAACACATAACTATTTATTCACTTTTTTAAATAGTAAAGAATCATCTACTTGACTTGATATTGAACTTAACCCTTTCATGTGAACAAACTTTTACGAATTTACACTTCAACAATTATCTATAGGACTGTGAAAATAATCCACACATAGCGAAACAATGTTGATGCTAGCGTGTAAAATAGTGAAAAATTGTGCATTAGAACGAGCATAATTTTAATCAAAATCGTTGAGAAGACTACTACATAGGATTAAACTAGTCAGTGTCTGTATAAATATCACAAATTGATGCCCACTCGTGATTGTATTTTGTTTGGTTAAAAATTCCGGATAAAATAACACTAATACCTAATTTTTTTACTTTTTCTGTTATAGACGCCATATCTAATTATGCTCATAACACAAAATTATCCACTACTTACTTCAATGACCACTATCACAGACATATAATTAAACCATTTCTAAAATGTTGAACTCAAATGTATTATTTTTAATACTCCTGTTCATTGTTGTCCTAGAAATGAAATGAAATCTCTTAACTTTTTATTGTTATATGATATTGATCATATAAAAGTGAGTTTGAAGGTTTTCCATTCTCATCAACTTTTTCAGAATGTCCTTGTAAACTTTTTACTTGATTTATAATATTATTACTTTAAACAAAAAATTATAATATAAATATACTAAAATTAACCATTATTCTAAAAATCGGTTTATTCGTAACTCAAATTGATTAAATTCCCCATTATCCAATTAATCATTTCGATTAATCCCAATTTATCCGATTAACCCTCTTCTATGTAGGCCTGTCAATGGATCGGAACTCTGATCCGATCTGAAACCTTATAAGCGGATATAGATTTATATAAAATCAATTCGATCCGTTAAAAGTCCGATCTGATATTATATTTTAAATAATTATATATTTATATATATATATATTATATTTAAATAAATATAATTATATTTATATAAATGTGTAAAATCTAAGTATTTTAGTTTTGGTGCAAATAGTTACCTTCTACTTTTGTAAAGTTTATCGGTCAAATTTCATGTTGGAACTCGATATATATTAATATTAAATATATATATATATATATATATATATATATATATATATTTATATCTACATTCATACTCTAAATTGACTCATTTTAATAATTATCATTAATGTAATATATAATAGTTAAGGTAAGTTTCATATCAAATTTTGAAATCTTAAGGTAAGTTCATTAATATAAATTATATCATAACATATATAGGTTTGGATAAAATCCATAATCTTAATTTGGTATCTAGTGCCGTATCAAATATTGATAAAATATAAGAGTAATAAATTTTATATAAAAATTGACATACCACATAATTAAATAATATGAGTAAATTATTAAAAAAATAACATATAAAGAATATTATAAGTAATTTGAAAAAAATAATTTTGAATAAAATTTAAGATACAAAGAATTAAAAATAAAAATTAAATATGAATTAAAACATATAAAATATTATCGTATGAGTAAATATTAAATAAAAATTAACACATATAAAATATTATAAATAATAATAAAGAAAAAAATTAAGATATTTAAAATAAATTTAAGAAATATTTAAAATAAATTTAAGAAATTATTAAAATAATTTAAACTTATTATGTGAAAGTTTTGAACATAAAATAGTTAAATATAAATATTTTTATATTTATTATGTTATATTATAATAATAATATTTATTAATATATAAATTATAATATACTGTGCATGTAGTACAAATAAATAACTTAAATATAAAAAATTAATAAAATATTTAATTAAATTGAATATTGATCCGATTACTCCGAAACGAACTTCCTCCTATCCGACCCGAAAAATAAATAGATTTGGTTATGCATATTTGATCCATGCCTACTTCCGTGCCTCCCGGACTAACGATTTGACTTTTAATTACACGGAAATTAACTTAATTTTTTTAACACAAAGGCCCAAGACTAGAGAGAAGCAAGTCCCCGACCTAGCAAGAAGAAGCACATGGTTCAAGTCCCAGTTGATAGCAATGAGCGATCGGCGTGTTTCACTTGAAAATATCCTCACTATCCTCATCGGCGTTGTTATTATATCCCCCTCCTTCGCTAGTCCCTTACCTTTTGGAATACACCCTCTAGGTACTAGCTTTACACACACACTCTCTCTCTCTCTCTCTCCCATTCTCTGTATGTATAATTTATTGTACAGCGGTAGTTGTAATTTACAGTTTTGTTTCTGGGAGTTACTTGCAGATGCCAAGTACTTTGATTCAGATGTTATCAAATGTAAAGATGGTTCAAATTTGTTTAGCAGAGATCGTATTAATGACAATTTCTGCGACTGTCTCGATGGTTCTGACGAGCCTGGTACCTTTTTTTTGCTTTACCACTTACCATTTTATTGTTATGGCCTTTCTGTATATGCATGGAATATTTAGCCCCAACATTTGTCCCCGAAATTTCGAGAAGATCTGAAGTTCTTTTTGTGCTTAAAACGTCTTGTGACTAAAACCAATGTTACAACATATTCTGTATTCATATCATTACGAACCAGGAAGGTAATCGAGAATAAAATTAGAGGTACTCTCTCGTGTTCTGCTAACGAAGGGGAGAGACAAGACAAAACCATAAGAGAAATTGTAGTTCAATATTTTGTTGTATAGTAGTAATTAAATGGGGCTTAAAACTGGCAGAGGGATTGCTTGAATTATAAATGCCTTACTCAACAGTTCTAAAGGTCTCATTCTGCAAGGAGTTTCTACTTCATGTTTGATATTCAGCGACATCAGATAGTTGTTCATGTCATCACTAACTTCAGGATGATCGATAAACAAGAGATTTTGATCAAGTACTTGGCTTTCTACCGTTAATTTTTAAGGAAGAAGCAGTCATGCAAGTATGTTTTTGTATGGTGCAGCTTAGGGGAACAGGACACTAGCCAACATCTTTTGACTGTCATATATTCTCTTAGAAAAGATATTTGTCGAGTCCGTATTTGTCCTCTGGACTTGGGGATTTCCTTAACGTTGTTAAATCCTTGAGCAAAGAAGAAACAGAGACAGAGAGCTCAAAGGGTGACATGAGTAGCTCAAAGAAAGTATAGATCTGGCCAGGTAATTTTCCGCTGCAATGAAGTATGCTGTATTCCAGAAGAGATAGCTTTGCTCTGTAGTTGACTTACACTCTAACTACTTTGAGGTCTCAGGCTGCTTAAGCAGCAGCAGAGGTGAAATATCTCATTTAGTAGTTGCGGCAGTCATTTGAAACTTAGAGAAATTTGCTTCTAGGAATTCAGAATAGTAGACCTCATTTATAAAACCTTATTCTAAAAGTGTTATTAATTGTGTCGTAGGATTCTTCAACGGGAAGGAAATGGTTCTCCTCCTATATAGAGGTATGTTGTCTTGCGCTTGAATATTAGAAATAATTAAGAAACCAATATATATGAAGGCATGAAAGTCCAATCTTTCAACAGCTTCCAAAAAGATACTCAATTCAATTCCCATAGATCCGATGGCTCAACCGCTCAAGCACGTAGTCATAGAACCTTGACATAAAATATGGCAATCACATAGGAAAATAATAGTTGTCAGATGCACAATAGGCTTGAGGGACATGTTTGAAATAGTAGCGTTATGAAGTAGCTCCTTAAAGTGTATCCCAATACTATGTTGAAATGATTGATTCACACTTCGAGAGATGGGAGTTGAGATCAATATTTCAAAATGAAATTTTCAACTTCGTGGCTTGCTCCTTGTGAATAGTGTAGGTCATCTTTCGAGCGTTTGGAGATTTGAACTCACTTTTTGGCAATTTTGACTCGTTTTTGGCCATTTGGGGGCACGCCTTTTTTTTAAAATTATGGAGCTCATTAGGTGATTAGTTTCCTGGGCGCACCATGTGACTCCTGTTTGTACCAGAATTTTCACACTCCAACATCAACTTATCAGCTGTTAGAAGAGGTCAAATAACAAGTCCTACTTTTTAGCAGATGATGGGTATCTGATCCCTTGTTAATAGGATCATGGAGAGGTGGTAGCCTATCATCAAGGCATGTGCAAATCAAGATAAATATAGCAAAATATCAACACATATCTTTCTTATCATTTGCAAGTGGAATTTTACACTGACGAGTAGCAGCACAGTTGACGGCCGGACGAGTAAAACCGACGAGTATGCACTGCTTGAATGACCTACGAATTATTTGGTTATATTTATCAACATTATTCATTGAATAATTCAATACCAGTGGAATTATTTAATTAAACACAGATAATTATCAATTACATTGATAATCAACAAAGGTCCTTTAAAATAGGGACTATTGACAAGCTGACGAGTAGACTGGGTCTCGACGGGTAAGGCAGAAAATACCCGTCGGGCGAAATTTTAGGAAGAGATAAGACTTTTGATTCAACTACAATTCAAATATAGATAAGGATAAGGAAGCAATCCCATAATTCAAGGAACGTGATCAGAAGGTGCAGCATGGAAATAGGATCGTGGAGAATAACAAAATCATATTATAAATATGATTAAGAGGATTAAAAACAAAGGATACACAACCAGAATATAGAGACACAAGAGATACAGCCGACGGGTAACAGTTGCATAGTCGACGAGTAGCTGCTGCATAACCGACGAATAGGCAGTTTATGTATTTTTCTCCATTCAAATCTCTTGTAATCGATCTTAAACAACATTATAGTGGATTTTCTTGGCTGGGCACACCCCACCCGCGGTTTTTATCCTTTTACTAGGGTTTTCCGCGTCACCAAACTTGTCTCTTGTTATTCTTTATTTTCAGTCGTCGACTAGCTTTCATTCTTTTTTCTACTCGTCCAAGCATCTAAATACATTTTATAAACGATTTTACAATAAAAGAACTTAGCTATTAACCCTTCAAAATTTGGCTAAAACAGTTTGGCGCCGTCTGTGGGAAATTAGCTAAGAGTTCTCTACAATTTCTACGATTATGGCTAACAATCCACAGCAAATTGATGAACAAACTACGGTTCCTCCCGGAGATGGTGAAATAACTACGATCATGAAGAAATTGCAGGCTGATGTTGAGGTTTTACGATCTGAGAATGAAAATCTCAGGGCAGAGCTGAGTACACTGAAATCCAATAACACAACTGGTTCCAAGAATACAATGACGAGCGTAGTTGCAAGGCGTCTAGATTTTGGTGAGGGAGAGCAGCCGAATGCAGATGAGCCCCACGTGGTTATTTTAGATGGAATTAACAACGACACGATGAGGGGCAACAAGGAGTCTGAATACAATAAAGATGCATCTGAAAAGTATGACTATGACTATGAAAAGACCACCAGGAAATCCAAGCATCGGAGTTCCAGATCAGAGAGCAGCACGATTGAGGCCATGAAGCAAGAGTTGAGAGAAATGAGGAAATTAATACAAAGAATTCCTGGAGTACCAAAGCCTCTTGAAAAAGCAACACCAACGAGCTACGCGGATTCACCATTTGCAGACAACATTGCTATGATTGAGATACCGAAGAGGTTTACAATTCCGAACATGAAGGAATATGATGGTTCAACTGATCCGGAGGAACACATAGCGCAATACAAGCAACGTATGTTCACGGTGCCGATTCCCAAAGAGCTGAGGGAGCCATGTATGTGCAAAGGCTTTGGTTCGACGTTGACAGGACCTGCTCTTCAGTGGTTCGTCGGGCTGTCAAATGGGACGATAGTGTCGTTTGCTGATCTCGTCGATGCATTCAACCTACAATTTGCTAGTAGCAGACGTTTTGAAAAGACGACAAGTGACCTATATCGCGTCATCCAGAACTACAGGGAACCACTGAGAGACTACTTGACAAGATTTAACATGGAAAAAGTGGCAATTACCAACTGCCACATACCGACGGCTATTGAGGCCTTCCGTCAGGGACTGATCAGGGACTCCTCTCTATACGACGAATTGACCAAGTATCCATGCAAGTCAATGGACGATGTCCAAGCCAAAGCTATGTCACATGTTAGATTGGAGGAAGACAAACGGGATAACGATGACAGCTACTATCATCCAAACAGGAAGGCCTCGACGACAAGAACTAGGGACTACAAGCCATATTCTAGAAGTGAAGGAACAAGTTCCCCTGACCGTCCTTATTTGACGCCAGCGTCGGACGAGTGGCATTAAAGTTGTCGACAGTAGACGAGGTCGAATTCGAAGAAGTTGAAGTGCGTTTCACCTTAAGACGTATAATGCGTAATCTTATCTGCCCTTGCTTTTATTTGTTTTTGCTACAATAAGTTGTCGGGACATATTTTCAATTATTTGCATTATTAGTTCTTTCTGCTATTTGAGTTTCGAATTGAAAACTTATATTGGTTTATGATTGAGACATGATTGCGCCTTCTTATTGTTGTTGGGTACTGTTAAAAATGAGAAAATTACTACATAAAACGCTACCAACACGGAGTCACAACGACAAAGAGATATAACACATAGGCATTACAATGGACAACGATCTATGACGCAAAGAAATAAGGAATCAGGAGACGTCCGACAGGTCCTAAAGGACTTAATTACACATGTCATCAATCTGACACGTTGGACGAGTAAGGGATAGTCGTCGGTCAAGTCAACATGTCTGACAGAAGAAGTGTATGTCCAAGGAAGTATAGTGATAGTAGATAACATGACACATCTGACAATAAAAATAATAATAAGAAGAAAACGTGTCGTACACATGCCTGACAAAGTATGAATATCGACACTAACACTGAACACACCCGACGACACGACGTGAATGAAAGACGGAATGCTGACGACAAGAAGCAGACAGGTTGGACGCTGAAAATCAAGGAGTACCCGTCAAGTGACGTCCAACTCACCAACGACAATGAGGCCAGAGTGTTCAGAATGAGGATGTCAAGGTTTGTACTAATTGATGGTTTTTTATTCAAGAAGTCAGTCACATGATTATTACAAAGATATTTAGAAGACGAGGAGGCAAAAACTTGTTATTCAAAATACTACGAATGGGCTACTATTGGACGACTATCAGGCAAGATGCTATTGACTATGTCAAAAGGTGTGATGCTTGTCAAAGGCATGCACCCGTCAAACATCAACCATCAGAATATTTGCACCCGTTAAACATCATCCGTCAGAATATTCGCACCCGTCCAACGACATGCAACCTGTCGACATCAACGAATCAGTAAGATATGTTCTTATCGATTACATGCCAAGTGCATGACAATATTCTTCTTACTTACAAAGATTGAAATTCCAACGACTTTGTCATGTCTTACAATGACGATATGAATTCAAGGAACACGGCTGATCACGTCAAACACTTGATAGAAGCTTTTGAATTGACGTCTCCAATATCCGTCAAGGACTAGACAGAAACATACGACATGCGACATGCTCCGAGAGAATCTAACACACAAGCTGACGCATTTGGATTAGGGGTAGTGTTTAGACATCTCAACATGTCCAACATTCCAATCATATCCGTCTTCAAACCAGCCATTCAAAAAGATGACACCTTGGAAGAGATCATGTATATCACGACACACTACACCAACATGACAAGTTAGATACGACAACTCGGAGACAACCTGTCCGACGACATCCAACATGTCGATATACATGACTTTTACATTTATTTTTCTAATCCCCGTACGTGGACACAATGACGAGGGGCAGTACCTCATGACATTTACGACAAGGGGCAACAGCCCTCGACATTATGCGATAATTACAACATTAACAATCAATGAGGACGACGCCCAAAAGATCGACATGACAGACGCTAGTTTCTCTAGTGTGTGGGACATATGCAGTCCTACCAACAGAAGTAATGACACCAACAACTCGTTATGGCCTCCTGACGAGTAATGTCAACAACGACGAACTTTTTCATGACTAGGACACTATCGACGAGCTACACGACATGACCAGGACAATGTCGACAAGCTGCACGACATGAACAAAATTAGAATGACGTTGTATTAATAAAAAGTGGTCGACAACAAGGTGTACATCAAGAAATTTCATGTGGGAGACCTCGTCTTGAGGAAGGTCTTTCCAAACACTGTTGACGTCAATACAGGAAAGTTTGCTGACATGTAAAGACCTTACTTAACTGACATCATCGCTGGACGAGGGGCATACATGCCATCAACACTTGACGGACGCCAATTCTAATGAGTTAGAATGCAATTCATTTGACAGCATACCACAAGTAATCTCTCATGCGCCTTTTAAATGTTTTATTTCGCAATACATTGTCATGTTAGTAGTCTGATATGTGTAATATGTTGATACTTCTTGCATGTGTGATGCCTTATATGAATTTATATGCCCAACTTGCTTATAAGCTACGTGATTTATCTATGCAATATAGTAAAACATGCATGCCGTTTGTTTCTTGTTAATCTACTAAACATATCTTCGATGTTTAAGTTTTTCTTTACGTAGCGTACTTGCATGACTATAAATACATTACGATTCTACGATACATGGCCATTACAATTACATGATAACTAGGGGCATTGTATCCCGACATTATCTATTATTGGGCTGATCACCCACGACGAATAAAAACTAAAGGCCCCGTCCTTTAACTACGAAACCAACAAAATGAGAAACAAAATTAATTACTTGTAAGTAATAATTTTCTGCATTCTCCACATTAAAACCAAAAACTACGAAAAATTAAGTTTGTTTCAAGAGGGGGAAGGCCTTTTAGCAACTTAAACGTGTGCATGCACTTACGTAAGAAAAACGATATCGACGACCGACGCAACGAATTGATGAATCAACAAATCGACGAGTAAAATGACCTAACGAATATTACATATTACACATATGACATATACTACGTATGAAATTCATTATAAATTATTATTACACATATGATGTGTGTCACAAGTACATCCACCTACAAATCTACTCGACAAGATTTAATTACTACATTACAATTACATGTCATATTGACATACGACGTGAAAAACTTGTGTATCACATTGACACAACATTTTATAAATTACATGTCTCATTGACATTTTACGAATTGCAAGTCATTTTGACATATTACAATTGCAAGTTATACATGTCGTCGACATGTTACACGTTACAAGTCTACGACATGTCATATATTTTGACTACAAGTTACATCGACATGGTATATGTCACATTCACGAATCTCGAACATGTATTACACATTATGGTTACATTTCATGATTACAAGCTATGTGTATGCATCTACGTATTTCAACTGCAAGTTGAAATAATTACGACTACGAACTACGCCTATGAATCAAGTATTATGGTCATAGCACACGTGTCTCATGACAGTACAATGACAACAGTACAATGACGAATTACAAATATCGACTGCATGTCATGTGTTACAATGACAATACAACGCCAAATTACATAACACGATGACAAGTGAAATATTATGACGACAAGTTACACTTTTTGTTTACAACTTGCATGTTACATTTACAAGACGCGTTACAATACATCTTACGTGTTGACACTCTTACAACTACTCCAGCCTAAGGAATCACATGAACCTGTCAAAAGCTATTTAAAATAAATGGACGCATATAAATATGCGATCGACAACGACAAGATTATATTCGACATGAAGAGAATTTTATTGGTTGTATGTCTCCACCCAATAAAATTAGGGGCAATTGTTTGTACCAGAATTTTCACACTCCAACATCAACTTATCAGCTGTTAGAAGAGGTCAAATAACAAGTCCTACTTTTTAGCAGATGATGGGTATCTGATCCCTTGTTAATAGGATCATGGAGAGGTGGTAGCCTATCATCAAGGCATGTGCAAATCAAGATAAATATAGCAAAATATCAACACATATCTTTCTTATCATTTGCAAGTGGAATTTTACACTGACGAGTAACAGCACAGTTGACGGCCGGACGAGTAAAACCGACGAGTATGCACTGCTTGAATGACCTACGAATTATTTGGTTATATTTATCAACATTATTCATTGAATAATTCAATACCAGTGGAATTATTTAATTAAACACAGATAATTATCAATTACATTGATAATCAACAAAGGTCCTTTAAAATAGGGACTATTGACAAGCTGACGAGTAGACTGGGTCTCGACGGGTAAGGCAGAAAATACCCGTCGGGCGAAATTTTAGGAAGAGATAAGACTTTTGATTCAACTACAATTCAAATATAGATAAGGATAAGGAAGCAATCCCATAATTCAAGGAACGTGATCAGAAGGTGCAGCATGGAAATAGGATCGTGGAGAATAACAAAATCATATTATAAATATGATTAAGAGGATTAAAAACAAAGGATACACAACCAGAATATAGAGACACAAGAGATACAGCCGACGGGTAACAGTTGCATAGTCGACGAGTAGCTGCTGCATAACCGACGAATAGGCAGTTTATGTATTTTTCTCCATTCAAATCTCTTGTAATCGATCTTAAACAACATTATAGTGGATTTTCTTGGCTGGGCACACCCCACCCGCGGTTTTTATCCTTTTACTAGGGTTTTCCGCGTCACCAAACTTGTCTCTTGTTATTCTTTATTTTCAGTCGTCGACTAGCTTTCATTCTTTTTTCTACTCGTCCAAGCATCTAAATACATTTTATAAACGATTTTACAATAAAAGAACTTAGCTATTAACCCTTCAAAATTTGGCTAAAACAACTCCAGCCATCGCCACTACTTTAAGTTGGTTCCTTTTTGTTGAACTTATCCAATAGATATGCAAATAATATATTCTTCAAAAGATGTAAGAGTTGATCAGTTGAAAGTAACAATCTATAATCACGTAGCTTCTTTGCTTCACCCCTCTTTAAGAATTGCTAGCAGTCATACTCTAAAAATTGTGCAGTATCAGATACCGTTAATATTCTTGTCACCCGTGCCTTTATTTAGGTGGAACAATATTATGTGAGCTTTACAGGCACCCCCAGTTATGAAGCGCCTGAAGTGTTCGCCGCAGGAAATCATAACAAGGTCACAAGAGTTATTTTTATTTCCCCTTCCGCCCTCATGTGCTACATATTGAATTGTAGCCATGTCCAAAATTAGAGAAAAACTGAATTAGCTTTTGCTTCCGGATTTGGGGACTTTCTTTAGGTTTGTTCTCAAGTCTAACAAGAAAATCACATTAATCCTTGTCTAGCTCATAATCTTCAGACAGCAGTTCCATTTAGAAATTCAGCTCGGGGTGGAGAGCTCAATCCTCTAGCTAGTCTGAGATTTGTTAAAATTTGTTACTACTGTAGCTTCTTACCTATTTCTTGCTTCACAAGTGGGTGTGGATGCGCAGGGACATGCTACCTGGCCAATGTTAACTCATGTTATGACCTCTGAATTTCGTGACATCTGTTGTCAACAAGTCAAAATTCTTTTATAGTGGAGCGCGTTTAAGGCCTCTGAAACAGGAGTCAAGAGCAAGACATAAGTTATACTTCAGTATTTATTTAGTTGGTTGGTTCAATCTTGGATCTCCTTTTTTGAAATTAAACCCGCCCATGGCAGATTTAGACCTGATCTAAACAATTATTGAATTTGGTCAAGTGAACGTCGTAATTTTACCGTGGTGGCGTGGTGGATATATCACACGGGAGTTTGTAACATATTTGAAATCAAATATTTGGGTTGCACGTATGGAGACATATGTGGAAGCCACAGATCTTTGTGCTGCGGTGGAAGAAGAAATTGATATTATTGTGTCCGAAAATTTCACCGTGGCAGAAGTAAAAGCACGAGTAAGCTACTACCCCGGAACTTGAAGATGACGTCTTGTTTTAATGGAAGTTTAAAATTATAAAAGCAAGGCAATACATCTTATCCCTAAAAGCACTACTACAATTTAAATATATTCAAAACGAAACTAATCTAATCTTATTTATCCTAAAAACTTGGTCAACATTAACCAATTATTAAAATTTAAAAAATCAAAGCATAATTTTAAAAAGTTTTCCTTCTTTATAATCCTGGAGAGACCCAACATTATATATAGGGCGACTCTTTATGAAGCAGAACAATGATCCTCATTTGATCAGTTTTACTGTTTTGTGTGTGGGTGAATCGAATATTAAGAAATTCAATCCGTAAATGCATGCAAATGAGTGAGTAAATAATATACTGAAAATTCACTTTGAGTTATACAAATATTCAAATGCCTTCTAATCTAAAATCTTAGTTGTATTGTTGTCATATGCCGAATATTGGAATAACATTCATTTTATGTTGCTAGTACTCGTAAGTATAGTTATTACTTAATTTTGAAATTGAAGTTTATGAAAACTAAATTAGTATTGCCCTGAGATGATATATGATGTAAAGAGAGTGAAACTGCCTTGTGCAAAATCAACGGTTTAGTCTTGTCTCTTGCAAAACAGTTGGATCATGTTGGGTTGCTTTTTAATTGTTTGAAATTCTTCTAGTGACATGTCTGATAGTCCACCCCACTCAAATAATGACTGTCTTGTGGTTTAAGCTGATTAATCTCATCTATAAAGTATGGTTTTATTGCATATTCTCAATCCATTAACGTTATACTCGTGTTCTTGTTTTTCTTCTTGTTATCTTAACCAGGAACTTCAGCCTGCCCAGGCGGCAAATTTTATTGCAGGAATGCTGGAAGCAGTCCTCAGTTTTTGTTTTCTTCTCGCGTAAATGATCAAATATGTGGTATGTTTGCTCAATTTTAATTTTGGATTAAAAAATATGTGGACAAGGCTTCATATATAACTCACTTCATTATGCTCTCTTGTTACCTTATACACCACTTTTAGTTCCTTCTTGCTGTGGATTCGACTTTGACTTTGTAATGTGTGCATGACTTTGGAGAGTTAAAGAGAGGAACATTAGTGGAATTTATAGAGCATGTCATTCCACTAGTTTTCGTGTAGTTCTGGTATTGGCCTTGACATGATGTCTTAATTATGGACTTATTGCACTATAGCTGTCCAGGGAAAGGTCATTCTGTATGAAATTATGAGATGAATGTAAAATTGGAATGGCCATTTTGTTGCATACTATATTGCAGAATTTTTTCATGAATAAACATAACTTCATTATTATTGTTTTGCTTAGGAAAAGTAAACATTTAGAAAGTGTTCAGAAGGAATCGAACATGTACAGGCAACGACAGATGCTTCTAATGTTTACATATTGAGATTGTTAAATTTTTGTAAAGTTCTAATTACTATTTTTCCAAATTTACTAAATTATTTTGCAATGTTTGATTCTTAGTAAATTATTGTTAAATATTAACAATAATTGCCAATTATTTACGAGGTTATTTTAAAATAATTTGTCAGTATTATTGGTTATTATTTCTTCTATGGTAAAGATTAATTTAATATTTGATTAGTTTTCATCAGATAACAATAATATAACATATCCTTATAATTTAATATCATATATTATATACATAATTTAAATTAGTTTCTTTGAACTAATTCAAAAAGTAAATCTTTAAACTAAGTTAAAATTGTCTAATATTAGCTTCGCTAAGAAATTTGTACCACTCAACTTAAAATTCTTGGTCCACCACTATTCATGTGTTCTTTAGAGATATCACTTCTTGGAGCATTATGTTACTTTATCGATATCCAATCCAAACGACGATGTCATTTTCTTTTTACTGAATCCTCCCAATCCTGTTTGTACTTATTGAATAAATCCTTCCTTTTACTTCCAATATGTTATTTATTTATTATTAGTAAATAAATTGATGGGTCATTAGATTGGAGTTCAATTGAAATTTAGGCGCATGTGTTTGTCATAGATATTTCAATTCAATATTTTCCTAGACTGCTGCGATGGAAGTGATGAATATGATGGACGTATGAATTGTCCCAACACATGTGTCATGGGTGGAAATCTTGCATATAAAAGGATCGATTATGGTGCAACAATTGGTAACCGTTTTGTTGACAGAAAAGTAGTTCAAAGTAGGCTTGACATTGGTGACTCAGTTCAGAAACTTACAGGTAGCTATGCTAAGCTTTCTAGTTTTCATAAGCAATCAATTATTACCAAACATTGACATCTTATTAATGATTCCAGGTCTAAAGGTAGTGATAATCATACAAGTTTTTTTCATCATAGTTGTGTTGGGTTTTCGGCTATTTCACCGGGGCGTCAGATCCAGAAGAAAACAATCTCGTTGACACAAAAATGAGTGTTTGCTCCGTCTCATAGCGTTTTATGGTTGCATTAATGTTTGTACCAGGGCTAGAGGCCTAGAGCTAACTGCAGGCTGGAGTACATGTATGGAGGAGGGCACTTCCGTCCCATAGAGAGGAAATATATTGTTTTCAGTTGTGTAGTTTGTAATATTTTTGTATACAAGTGGCCAAAATTTGTGTTGATAAATAACTTAACCTCCACCAGTGACATAAATTAAACTTAGATCTTGTGAGATTAGATCAGAGTCATTTTTTTAAAATGTATCTGTTTTCAGTTTATGGTGTAATTGTTATTGGACATCGTTCTCTGTTTCAGCTTTCCGTGGAATGAAATTGAAACTTCTCACTCCATGTAGCACAATTTTATTGAATCTATATTAGCTGAAAATCCTACTGGTAATAAATACCATGTCCGGAAATGGGAACTGAAAACGATGACCTTCAAAATAGACAGGTCTGAATGAGACGAATAATTTATTTGCGAATAAATTGACCTAAAGTCGAACTCGAACTGAATTGAGTTATTCACTATCGGTTCATGTATTTATTCGATCCCAATTTATAAAGTATAATTCACACATTTTTTATTGAATCAGTCCAAATTTATAATATATAATTCACACGGTATATAATCTTACATCCAAAACGTATATATTTTTTTATATATTTTCATATAAAGATGTAATAATATTATCACATTTATTTTAAATTATTCACAAAAATACGAGGTCACTATTCCAGAAACCACAAGTCATGTATTATCAAATATTCAAGTTTTATTTATAATTATAAATTATATATTTTTTTGTAACAAATTAATACATCAGTTTACAAAATATATTAAAACACACACACACACACACACAATTTTAGAATTTCAATATGTAAAAGTAATAAATCCTGTCTTTAATTAAAGATTAAAAAATATATTATTTGTCACGTAAAAATCAAAATTATATGGAAATTTGACGATATGTAAATATATAATAATAGTTCAAAATTTTAACATACTAAATTATTTATAAAAATTAAAAAATATTTATTTTATCTGAATTGAGCTGAGCTTAAGGTGTACGGATATAAATTCAACTCAATTTATTTATCAAACCCAACATATTTTATATTCAAGCTCATGTTGAATCAATAAATGTATTGAGTCGAGCGCACTTAACCAAACTGAGTTTAAATATTGTTCTCATAGAGGTTTGTTGTATATATGATAAATAAGAGAGAAGAAAATATTTATGAAATTCCGGAATAAGAATCGAACAAATACTATTTCTTTCTTGTTTTTTTTAGTACTTTTTCTATTAGGAACTATCCTCGATATATATGCCATTCATCCTCTTCCTCCCCCTCATAAAATAAATCTGTCCAATACACATTTAATGACATATTTATGCATAATCAATATTATAACTATACATGTAACTTACAAATACATAAATATATGTACATAATTTTTTTAGAATTTGTTCGGCAAATAAGCAAACACTAACATCTCCCACTTCACGTATTTGTCAAAATACTCATTTGTGAGTCTCACCTTTCACCGGGTGTACAACTTTAAAATCCACTCTCATTATTTGTTAGAATGTTAAAATTTAAATATTCATGTTTCTTAATTTTTTCAACTAATTTCACCAAAATTAAATTAGTATCCGATGTTGAATTCTTATTATCTTTATTACCTTCAAAATGCGTACTTTAATAACCAATAGCTTCAAGCAGGCTTGCCTAATATACTAATTCATAGTGGATGTATCCTTCAAGACTTCAAGTACTTCATGATTCTCTTTACAATTTCTTTGTTAAAATTATTTATCATCCACTTACAAGACTAAGGGTGAATATGCAAAATCAAATCAACTGATTACACAATACAAGATACATCAAACTTTCGATTACTTACACATATGATACAAATATTGATTCTCATTTTCAAATTAATCGCTTTCTCATCATTTCCAAAGGGGTTGGCGCTGGACTGCAATTCGGTATCATAAAACGAGTAAGCATTTTATTTATAAAATTTTCAAAGTTCAAACTCAACATTCTAATATTTCTATTCCTTAATCTAGATTTTATGAACATATAAGATATCACCGTATTTTCAATCTTAGAGTCGCTACTACATTTCAACTTAATTTTGTTCAACGTATCTTTATTCTTTTTCCCTAAAATTATGCCATCCACATATCGAATTGTTATAGGGAGAAACTGATATAACAGTATTAACAGAGGTATGCTAGAACGCGGAGTAAAATATGATGATTTTTTTTTTATTATTTTTGATGAAGAATGCGAAGAACATGTGTGGAAAGTGATGAATTTTGGTAGCTGATATGTTTATTGATTTGTTAGGTCAAAGAAAATATGCTTATCTTTTTGCCAACTTTTAGTCAACTGAAAGAAAAAGCCTACATACCCCATTTATAAGGGTTCAAGTTACACGTAGTTCTTGGAGGACAAGTTACATATATGGGTTAGGTATTGGTCTAGTCCATCAGGGCGCAAGTCCGTCGGACGTGGAGGGTGGACATTCAAAAGTCTGTAACTACCATGGCCCAAGTCCGTTAGGCATGGAGGATTGTCATGAAGTTGTAGAGCAACGTGCCCCCATAGGGAGTTGTACGTGAAATGGCCTCGCCGAAGCAGTATTTAGAGGTGATCCTGTAGGGATCTCTTAGGGATTGATGAGATGTGAGTCCATAGGACTAGTTGTCTTTAGATAGATAATTATGTTCAGGTCCTACCCGTAGGACCTTCTATAATCTTCAAATCAGTAGAGAATATAATGTGAAATGAGGTGACCCCATGAGGCTAGAGACTTTCCAGTTAGCTATTAGAAATCATGTTTCTAAGAATGTTGTGTGAACCGATTAGATATGAGGTATCAAACTGGGTTGAGGCCGGTTCTCATCTCTTCATGTGTTTGAGGTTGAGATTGAGTTATGTTAGTTAGAGATGCCATAAAGTCACTATGTAATTTGTAGAAGGGGGAGGGTTGCATACAAATTAAAATTTATGGTTTATGTATGCAATATGATAAAGAACTTGAAACTTGAAAGAAGTAAAACTAATAAAGTAAAAAACAACACAATTTTAAAATTGCTGGTCGATTGATTTTATCCACTAAATTGTTTTTCTCTGATTCATCTAGGTCTAAAAGCCTAGCTTCTTTTTACAAAGTTGAAGAACTTGTGTTCTTACAATTTTGTTTCTTAGCTTCTTAAACAACTTGTACTCAGAAAATATAAATTCCTACTCACTTTTTACTTTTCTAATACATTGGTTTATATATTACCAATGTGTTTATAGAATTCTAGTCAACAGATAAATGAAAACAATATTAAACTAGAAATCTTCTACTTCTATCTTTCCTTTTTCCATTGAGCAAATTGAGAAATATTTTTGTCCTGCATTCTTCTAGGAAAGACATTTCCTTCAAAGTCTTGACAATTAAGATAAATTTGAATGTCTTCCAATGCTATCTTCTGTCTGAAAAGATTCCTAACTTGATCTTTATGTATAGTCACCATCAATTGATAATTTACTGTTAAGCATATCAACTGATCTTGGTCTGGAGTCTTCAACTGATATTTGGTCATCCATCAACTGATATATTTTATCCATCGACTGATATTTTATTTATCTATCGATGTATCAATTGAGGGGTCTTCAGCATCCATCGAGTCTTCAGGACATTCATCGACCTTTTTTTATCTGTTGATCACCTATAACTTGTGTATTTTCTTGTCTTCAAAGCATTACAATTTAACATATTATTTATACATCAGTTAATGAAGAACATCTATTGACTCAAAAATCCATCGACTCTAAAATACATGATCCATTGATTATTTAGACTATCAATGGATAATATACTTAGACAACATTGTTTCTAACATACAATATTTTGATACAAATGAACTTCAACTGATAATTGGCTACCTAGTTAATGGATATTTATCCATTGACCAGTTACAAATATAAAATTTAAACTCTTGATTCAAATGGTTAATGTTATCATCAAGCTACATAATATATAACAATCTCCCATATTTATATCTATAAATTTTTCAGACATAAATCAGGTTAATGATAACAAAACACTAAACACATACAAGAAATTTAGAATCAATAATTATACAGTGATTTAATCAAGAGTTTTGATTATACCATTTAGAAGTTCCTTCTTGGCTGAATGAATGATCTTCAAATCTTTAATCTTCTACTTCTTCTTTTTCTTATCCCCATTCCTCTTCATTTAATTCACAAATCTCTACATTAGGCATTTCTCATCATCATCAGCTTCAGATAATTGACCTGCTAAATAGCTTAGCTCCATATTAGGAAGTACTTCCAAGTACTTGAAAACATCCAAATATCTTGAGACTCATTCTCTGTCCTTGTAAATCATCATGTAGAATGGCTCTATCAAAACCTTCTTATTTTCAGGATTCTACATATTTAGTGGTCTTCTCTCCATTAGCTCTGTTACTTTCCTCCTGAGTTTGGATATCTGTTGTATACTTTCACTTGATATTGTCTCGGTAAAGTGAAATTTGGTGTTGTTCAATGGAAGAATATTCTTCAAGGTGTAGTAGTCCTGCTCCATAATATCCTTCAATTAATAGACCAGTTTCTTCCCATCTTCATACTCTAGCTTCATGCATTCAGATGTTGATCCAATTGTTAGATGTACCTTGCAAGAAATTACTCCATCTGTTCTTACATATGATTCAAACCTGAAATCATGTGGTTACAGTTCTATCTCCCTTTTTTGACTCTTGTCTTTAATTTGTTCTTGAATTTCACTGTCTTTCCTCTCGGGCGTCTTTGGCTTGTTGCCAGGATGCTTGACACCTCTCTTTTTGGTTCTCATCCTATTAGCCTTCATTTGTTCTTTTTCTCTCTGAAGAAGCACATTAAATCGAACATGTAATTGTAAAAGAGCTTTTTCATCAATCTTCATCTATTTTACCTTGAATAACTTCCCACTTGCAATTGTTTCACTAATCAATTTTTGACCTTCCATGCCTAGAGAGTTCCTCTACATCACCTGGCTTCATCAATCCTTTACCATGTCTTTTCTCCATTGCCTCTTCTTGAATGATCTCAACTTTAGGTTGTTTACTTGGTGAACCTTCAGTTTCCTTCCTAGACTCCACCATCTTGGCTTCTTGAATTTGTAAAGGAACAACTGCTGTTTTTCTTTTCTGAGCATCCCGAGACACAAAAACTGCTATTAGTTCAATATCCTTCTTCATTTACTCTACTATCATGTTTCCTTCAATGATTTTGGCTTGTGTATCCCTTTATCTTTCTACCCTCCTTGGTTTAATTGCATCAAGTCCTTTCAATGATGATGATGACTTCGGTCCTCCTCCTCCTGATTTTACAGCAGGTAACATAATCTTGTTTTGTATTTCTCCTTGAAATGAATACTTTGACTTCCCTTTGCTACTCTCACCACTAATTGGATCACTTGATTTGGAAGACTTGACCACATCTGACTTCTTTTCTTCCCTTTTTTGTTATCATCACCTAGGGCTTGAAAGACAGATGGAGTCTTGAGTAGCTTGTCCAATAGCTTAGTTTGAGTTATCTGATTTTATAAAATAAGCTTCATGTTCAATTCCATAGAAGTCATCCTTGCATCCAATGTCTTCATTTGTTCCTCCACAGTAGATTCCTTCTTCAACCTCATCTCCATATTATGCATTGTTGACATCTTGAGCTTCTCATCTAGCCTCCTCTCAATGGCTGAATTAGTTCTTTCAATTGCTTCACTCGAATCCTTCATTTGGTTCTTCAATATCGTGGATTGCATCTTAGTTATTTTGAGATTGTCATTGTAGAATTGAAGAACTTTCCTTTGAGTGGGATCCTCAAGTTCTATCTCCATCACGACTCTTCTATAATGTCCAATAATTGCATCCTCCACATCTCCAAAATATGTGGTTTCTCATCAAATCCATATATCTGTCATCTCCTCTTCAAAATTTGTCTCCAATATCTCCTTATGACTCCTTACTTTTTCTTCTGTATGAACCAATCCTAGCATCCTTTCAGCCTCTGTATTTGATGTTGAGGCTAGGTACTGGTAGGCTGCTTCCTGATGTTGAAAGGTTGATGCATCTAGGTTGACATTAACTTTATCTTCATATACTCCAAGACCTCCATTAACCACCATAGTTTCTGGAACTTCCTCTGACTCGGTGGTTTCTGCAGCAGCTCCTTGTTTTCCATCTCCCCCTGACTCCAAGCCTAACTCAGTAACACGTTCTTGAGCTAATTCTTCAATCTTTGATTCATCCTGTGCACACTCAATCTCTCTATTTTGTATCAGAAGAAATGGGGAGCCCCTCACTCTCTTTCACACATTTTGCCAGGCTGTAAGCCTGCCTCTCCACACCCTCACTCATGTTGATAAGTGTTTTTGCTACATCAATGGATGTGAGTACATTGGTCGATGGATAAGAAATATCCATCGACGGATGAGCATATCTCGAGGTTTGAACATTAGTCAATGGATGAAGAATATCAGTTAATTGGATATCCATCTACTGAGAAATATCAGTTGTTTGAGTGAGAATTGTTTCAGAAAAAATATTTAAAATAAGGTTTGAGAGAGACACATGTTCTTCTAAGGTGTTACCTAAAATAGAGAAACATGATAAAGTGTTGGCTTCTCCTTAAGTTAAAAATAAGGAGAATTTGAAAATGTGTGATTGTCTCTCAGAACATTTTCTGAAGAAATTTGAGTAGTTGAAGGAACATAGATATATAATGAGTGGGGCTGCATCTCCACATTTATTGGAGATGTATCAAGCTAAGAAAAGGAAGGCTCAACCAAGGGTTGAGCAAGCGTGTGAAAGTTACCCTGTGCATCTGTTCTTGGTTTCTTTCTCCTTCATTCAAAATTATGTGGGGGTTTTGATAGGGTTTTGGTTTTAGTATTTCTTTTATTCTGTGTCCCTGGATGATGACTCTTTTCAGTGTTGAAATCTTTTTGGAAAGATGCCAATTGGGATGTGTTAGTTTCCTTTTGAACATTTGTACCCTTTTAGATGACACATGGTGGCTTGGTTGGATTATCTCACCCTCACCTGCCTTATTCTTCAGGGTTCCTAGATGTTCCCATGTTCTATCGCCACCTTACTCCACCTGAACACTCTCATCATGTTTTCTTTTCTTGGATTTTACAACAATAGATTTTTGAGAACCTGTTGAGGTTTTCTTCTTATACTTGGGTTTTAAAATTGGTTTTGCAACTTGAGTAGGAGGGTTGGGGCCAATACTAACACCCTTCATAGTTGTAGAAGGAAAAGAAGATTGAAATTTTATAGAAGGAATGGTAGAAATACCAATAGTTGAGAAATATAATTGTAGAAATTGAGGACAGATCATGCACAATCTAGGATGTCAGTTGATTTTGACCAAATCCTTGAAAACTCTCTTATTTTGGACCCAACAATCCATGGTGTCCATTTCTAAGGTTATTTCAATGCCCTTCACAAGATGGTTAATCACAAGCATAATAAATCTAACATAATAAATATTCTTAGACATGTTATCTTTGTGGCCAAATTTAACTATAAGTTCATTTAACAAAAGTTTACCTAAGTCACAGAATTTATCAAATAGTAAACTATAGGCAATTTGTTGCATACTAGTGTTTATAGCATTTAAGTTACTAATCTTGTCATAAAAGACTTTAATAATCACATTAAAGAAATATGACCATTATTTTCCGAGATTTTTTCTGACTAGTGCTCCTAGACTATCATATTGAGAAGCATAATTAATCTTACACAATATATCTCTAATATTATTATCACTATGCAAAGCATCACTAGTACTAGTAGGCAATTATAGGCATTCTTTTATAATAAGAGTGTTGAGAATTTACTTATTACTCTTGCACTCGAATGAGATGATAGAGTAGTCTGAGAATGTACTTACTACCCCTGCCTCTGTGACAGCTACACACCCTGCAACATTGTTCTTCTCGTATGTGTATCCAGTGGATGAAATGATCTTCTTTTGAGGAGCCATCAATGATTTAGATAATGAAGAGTAATAATTAACTAGGAAAAACTGTAAATAATATTAACGAGAATTTTAAGCAAGAAATTAGGGTTCTTGAGCACAATATTGGAGAGAGGGAGAGAGAGAACTGAGAATAAAAATTACAGGTAAGAAATGATTGAAATGTAATGAATTGCTATTTATATTTTCAGAAATTAATCAATCTCTCTTTCTCCAATTGGTGATAAAATGACCATTAGTAAATAAAGAAAATAAAAAGTTATTGTAATTAGTAATCGACTTTATACATATAGAACTGTATGTATAGTTCGATGAATAATTAACAGAACCAACGGATAAGAAATGATGTGCTTCGATGGATAAGAAATAGGCTATAAAGATTCTTTATCAACAAATAAAGAATATCCATCCGACAGATAATATTTATCGATTGATAATTTTATCAATTGATCAATTAAATAAATTTAACTGATCAATTATAAATTTATCAGAAATATCACTATCAATGACTGCCAATCCTAAAATTGAACTAAACAAATTGAATTAAGTAAAATTCGACATACCTAGCTCACTTACTGGTCTTGAGAATGTAGATTCATCCAATGACTTGGTGAATATGTCTGCCAATTATTTTTCACTGGGAACAAAATGCAATTCTAAAATTCCATTCATCACATGTTCCCTAATGAAATGATACCTAATGTCAATGTTCTTGGTTCTAGAATGTTGCACAGGATTTCAGTGATGGCAATGATACTTGTGTTGTCACAGAAAATAGGATTCTTGTTCAAGTTAAACCCATAATGAAAAAGTTGATTCCCCATCCATAATACTTGTTCACAACAACTTCCAGCATTAATATATTCAGCTTTAGCAGTTGATGTTGACACTGAAAGTTGCTTTTTACTAAACCAAGATACTAGTTTATTTCCTAGAAATTAACAGGTTCTTGTTGTACATTTTCGGTCAATTTTGAAACCTGCATAGTTTGCATCTGAGTAGCCAATTAGATCAAATCCAGAATTTTAGGATACCAAATACCTAAATTTGGTATACCCTTGAGCTATCTGAAAATTCTTTTAATAACAACTAAATGAGACTCCTTAGGATTAGCTTGAAATCTAGCAAAACATTTTGTCTGGCCTATTTGCAGTCGAATAAAGTAATGAGCCAAACATGCCTCTATAACTTGAAATGTCCACATTAGATTCCTTAGTATTCAATTTAAGTTTAGTGGTAGTGGCCTTGAGAGTTTTTACAAAAAAATAGTCAACCAAGTCAAATTTCTTTAAAAGATCATAAACATATTTTGTTTGACTAATGAAAATATCATCTTTGACTTGTTTGACTTGCAAACCAAGAAAATAATTTAGCTCTCCCTTCTTGCTCATTTCTTATTTACTCTGCATTAGATTAGCAAAATTTCTGTAAAGTTTCTCATCTCTAGAGCCAAAGATAATGTCATCTACATACATTTGAACTAGTATGATAGATCTATTAACATTTATTTGAAAAAAAGTTTTGTCGATCAATAGTTCCTCTTATGAAGTGATTCTCAATCAAGAATTTAGAAAGTGTGTCATATCAGGCTCTTAGTGCTTGCTTCAAATCATACAGTGCTTTGAGAAGAAAATAGACAAATCCATGATGGATTGGATTTACAAAGCCAAGATGTTGGTCCCCGATATTGTAGAAGGGGGGTTGAATACAATATCTGAAATTAATCGCGGAATATTTGAATTAAAAATATTATTTTAATTGCTCGCGAAATATTAATTATAATGAAATACTGTTCAAGTGAAAGATATAATTTTAACTTGATTAGTATTACAAAATTAATATTTAGAAAACTGATATATAATTGATAAAAGGATCTAGAACAAATTTGACATGAACTGTTCGTGTTTAACAATTATATTCCAAACTCAGCACAGAAATCTGTGAATATTACAATGCAGACAAATTACTGAATTTGAGCTGTTTTTTCTAACTTGAAATAATGAAGTGATCTCCTCATATTTATAGAGGTGGGAAAAGCTTTGCATTACTTTTCAGCATTACTTTTCAGTATTACCTTTTTAACAAGAATTAAGCCTTGTATTACTTTTCAGAAAGCTGGGCATTACCTTTGATTTTCGGTATTACCTTTTCAAATAGTAATTCGGTATTATCCTTTTCAAAAAGTAATTCAGCATTACCTTTTAATAAAAGTAATTCGGTATTACTTTTAAAAAGTAATGCATTATTACTTTTTAAGAACTGGTTCGGTATTACTTTTGAAATGAACTACCTGACCAAATTGATTAACATTGCTTTTGTCTTGACACGTGGCATGCTGTGGTTGGTGAAACAAAACAACCACCTGCCAATTCAAATGAAAAATCCGGGGGCCTATTTTGTCCTATTAGGGCTAGGCTCCATAGAAATGCTTTTTGACCCGCACAGCTAATGATCTTTGATTAATAAATAATAAATTTAATTCAGAAATTATAAAAATAAATATTTATTAATATTTAGATATTTATAAATATAATTTACTAAATAAATAGAATATTTATTACTTAAAATAAATCCTTACGCTCTAAGCTGCGGTCTCCTGAACGTGTGGAACCGAACTCCTTTTGACTTAGAAATGATAAATCAATTCCAACCGGGGTTCCACTTTTACGAATATATTAATCTGCATTTCTTCCGTGTCAATTCTTTTACCGCCTTGTCTTCTAGTCAGTACCGCCAGGTCTGTTTAGCTGTTTCTGTATCCTTTTGAGCTTCCAGCTTCTTTCTTCTGTCATTCTAAAATAATTCTAAATTAATTGATCCTTTAATTAATTTAAGAAATAAATTAATTCTGGGTGAATCAATTTACTAATTAAATTAACTAATTAATTTAATTAATTAATAGAGAATTAAATTAAAGGCTTGACTATTGTTGAGGTAGATAAAACTCTTCTGTTATTCAACAATAACCTTTCTAACCACTTGAACTTTTTGATGACGAATCTTCACTGATATTGTTAACACCCTGTGCACTGGTCTGGTTCACGGATGACTAACTACAATGTTGATTCTCATTTCTACTGTAGTGGTCTTTGTGTCTTGTCTTGTCTTATAGCTTTGTCTTCACTATTTCTTTTCTTGGAATCTCTTTGTAGTAGGCACTTGAAATCTTCTATATCTTCTGAACTCTTCTGAAATACTACTCCTTTATTTTTCGCCGACGCTTGAACATATTAATGAACTTCTTCCGGTGTAGAGTAGCAGTTTCATTAGAACACTTCTGATATTAGGATTCTTTGTGTCTAGTTGACATTCTTTGACTTGATTCCTTCCTCATTATTTATTACTTACTTCATTTTTTACTTTAGTTGAGTTGTCATCTACTTATTATAAATAGGCCTTGTCATATGCCTTTCAATCTCCCCCTATTTGTTGTTAAGCATTTAACATACAAATTTCTAGAGGATAACTCAACTAACATCTAAGAAAATAATATGACATTTAAGAACTGTAAATAATAAATTGTTCTCTGGATTATATAATACATTTCCAGATTTCCTGAGTTAACTGAAATGAAAGATGTTTGTTCCTTTAGCACTGAACATATTATACATGTAGTATTATCTTCATTTCTCAGACTCATCACTGCTCCCCCTTAGGATGACAGAGATGATGTCTGTTCTCTTCTTACCACTTTTCCTTTGAATTTCCAACTTCTGTTTTTACTTCTTACCCAAGGTAGATTCATTTTCCCTTTTCGTAAATTATCCAACTTTTCTTGTTCAACAATTGAGTAATCCTCTTCTGGAAAAAGTCTTTGTTTACTTCTCCCCTTTTGATCTACTCCCCCTTAGTTGAACACTTTAACATTTTGGAGTAATCCTCTTAGTAATTCTCCCCCTTAGTTGAGTAATCCTCTTAAGAATTTAAAAGTCATTTTCTGGAGAAATTTCCATCTTGGTTGAGTAACATTAGAAATCTGTAACAGGGAATTGGGAATGGGATTTGGTAAGTGTGCTAGTGTGTGATTTTACTTTGTGTTCCTCACAAGTGTTTCGCTCATATACTCTCTAAGTGTTTCACTCATAGAATATATATTTTCACTCATCCTTACTTGTGTTTCACTCTTTTCTCACATCACTATATCTCTCTCTCAGTACGGATGACTCAGTCTTTTGTACCTGCAAGAAAGATCACCATAGCCCCTTCAAGAGAGGTCATTGGTGGTGCAATGGGGTTTCGTAAATCCCCGTCCTCAATTGAATCTATTAAAATATTTGATTTTATAAACTGAATTGCTTCAGGAATAGATTCAGTGAGTTGCTGATCATCTAAGATGATCTATTCCGTTAGGAATCCAGATATGTTCCATCTGGGGAGGGAGACAAGGATCAATAATGTAGCAAATGATCCAAGTTTCCTCCTGACGCCTATGAAGGCATGTTGATTCAGTCAGAATCATCAATCATTCTTCCTTCCTTGATATGGAAGTTTAGAATAATTACTTCCGTCAATTCATCCTTACTGTGACATTTCAAATGCTCCCTCTTGGTCCCTTTTGGTCCCAAGTATGTGTTTACATTGTTGGTCCCTTGGTGTTGGTCCCTAAAACATAAGACAAAAAATTTGTGGTTTCTTGAAAAATGTCAGATGAAATTGACTCTTTACAAGTGGCCTTGGCTGACAGGCCGAATTCAATAGACTCACTCTGTTGAGAGAATGAACCTAGTAACAGTTTTGCCTTTTCCAAGTCTGTATCCTTTTGAGAGAACACAGATGAGCTAATAGTTATCTCAGTTTATATATATTTGAATCACCTTTCTAGAGACAGAGCTGTTGGTTCACTCACATCACCAACCTTATCAAATGCACTCAAGGCATTGACTCCCTCATTCTTAGCAATTAGGTATTCTGTTTAATGGTTAGAGAGACGGATGTGATTGTGTTTGAGTGTTTGGTTCTAAGATCTTGGATAGAGATTGATGCCAATGTTTGGGATCTAACTATTAGAAACAATTGGATGATCAAGCTCATAGATCTTTCCTACTTCTCAAAAGAGACGTGAAATAATCAGCACTTATTTATATAGAAATAAACATAAAAATAATAATAAAAAAGGATGCCAAAGTTGAAAAATAAGCAAAACTATACATACTTATATATATAAATAATATATGCCAATTATTGGAAAACAACAATAATATAAAATATTTACAGTACATATGCCAAATTAATAAAGCTGTACAAAAATAAGGAAAATCTTTTTGAGTTTTCTTTTTCATTTTGTTTGTTTGTTTTTGATAATTTTAAGGAATATATACAGTGTATTTACAAGGATTGCTTAAAATTAAATATGCAATTTAAAACATCATGCAATAATTAGTTCATGTTTAACATCCCTAACTCACTAACCAACTTAGAGAAAGTGGATTCATCAAGTGGTTTCGTGAAGATGTCGGCAATTTGATCTTCTGTGGGTACAAAATGTAACACCACAGTTCCATTCATGACATGCTCTCGGATAAAATGATACCTTATGTCTATGTGCTTGGTTCTTGAATGTTGTACAAGATTATTGGAAATAGCTATGGCACTTGTGTTGTCGCAAAGTATTGAAATTTTAGATAGCGCAAGTCTATAATCATTCAGCTGATTCCTTATCCACAAGATTTGTACACAACAACTACCTGCCGCAATATATTCTGCTTCGGCTGTCGAGGTAGATACTGAGTGATGTTTCTTGCTGTACCAGGAAATCAACCGTTGTCCTAGAAACTGACAACTTCCAGATGTACTTTTCCTGTCCATCCTGCATCCTGCATAATCTGAATCTGTATAGCCTATTAGTTCAAAACCTGTACCTTTAGGGTACCAAATTCCAAGATTCGGTGTACCCTTCAGATATCTAAAAATTCTTTTAATAGCTATAAGATGCGATTCTCTAGGATCGGATTGAAACCTTGCACATAAGCATGTTGCAAACATTATATCGGGTCTACTAGCAGTTAGATATAATAATGAGCCTATCATACCTCTATAGCTTGTGATGTCAACTTTCTTACCAGTTTCATCTTTGTCAAGCTTGGTGGCTGTTGGCATAGGGGTTTTTGCCGGTGTAGAATCTTCTAGATTGTATTTCCTTAGAAGATCCCTTACGTACTTTGATTGGCAAATAAAAATCCCATCTTCCTTTTGCTTCACTTGCAATCCAAGGAAGAATGACAGCTCAACCATCATGCTCATTTCATACCTACTCTGCATTAACTTAGCAAATCTCTTGCACAAGTTTTCATTAGAAGAACCAAATATAATATCGTCAACATAAACTTGGACAAATATCATATCTTTATCATGTAATTTATAAAAGAGAGTTTTATCTATGACACCTCTAGTAAAACCGTTTTCAAGTAAAAACTGAGAGAGAGTGTCATACCATGTCTTCGGTGCTTGCTTGAGTCCATAGAGGGCTTTGAATAAGAAATATACAAAATTAGCAAACTCTGAATTTTCAAAGCCAGGGGGCTGTTCCACATATACTTCCTCTTCTAACTTTCCATTCAGAAATGCACTCTTCACATCCATTTGATAGACTTTAAAATTAGAATGTGCTACGAATGCCAGAAATATCCTGATGGCTTCAAGTCTTGCAACTGGTGCGTAGGTCTCATCATAATCAATTCCCTCTTCCTGGGAGTAACCCTTTGCAACAAGTCTGGCCTTGTTCCTTGTAACAATGCCATCACCGTCTAACTTGTTCCTATATACCCATTTCGTGCCAATAACAGATATATCTTTAGGCCTGGGTACCAGTGTCCATACTTCCTGCCTTTCGAACTGATTGAGTTCTTCTTGCATGGCAAGAACCCAATCTGGATCAGTTAGAGCATCTTCAATTTTCTTTGGTTCTTCTTGAGATAGAAACACCGAAAATAAACATTCATTTGAAGTTGCACTTCTGGTTCTAACACCAACATCTGGATCACCTATGATCAATTCAAAGGGATGATCTTTGCTCCATATCCTTTCCCTTTGTAGGTTTGATCTTGATGATTCGCCTCTATATTCATTGTGATGTTGTGTTGTGCCAGTTGATCCTTCACCTCCCCCTGAGTTGCTGCCTGGATGACTTGTTGATCCACCATTGGTATTAGTAGAATCTCCAGTGTTTCCATTGTTTCCACCACTATTACCTGGATCATTACCATCATTGTTGTCATCATCATTTCCTGCTGCAACCTCGGGCTTTTCTTCTTTATCCGAATCTGAGTCTGGATGATTGTCAAATTTTAATGACTCAGAAGGATCTTCATTTTAGATGCTTGAGAGTTTAGTGTCGTCAAATGATACGTTGACACTTTCTTTTACTTGGTGCTGATCAATTATGTACACCCTATATGCTCTTTTTGAGTAGCCGATAAAAATTGCTTCATGTGCCTTGGCCTCAAATTTGCCACGATGTTCATCTCCATCTTTTAGCACAAAACATTTGGCTCCAAATACATGAAAGTATTTGAGTGTTGGTTTCTTGTCAGCCATTAATTCGTAGGGCGTCTTCATATGATCCTTGTTGATTAAAGTTCGATTCTGGGTATAACAAGCTGTGTTTACTGCTTCAGCCCAGAAGTAGATAGGCAACCTTGATTCACTTAACATTGTTCTTGCAGCTTCAATTAAGGTTCGATTCTTCCTTTCTACTACTCCATTCTGTTGCGGAGTTCTTGGTGCTGAGAATTGTCTTGTTATCCCTTTGTCTGAGCAGAAGCTATTCAAAATTTCATTCTTGAATTCTGTTCTATTATCTGATCTGATTGCCCGGACAGGTAGCTTTGAATCTAACTCAATCAACTTTACATGATCAATCACCAACTGTGGAGTTTCATCCTTAGAGTTCAAGAATAGAACCCACGTGTACTTTGTGAAGTCATCTACAATCACTAAGGCATATTTCTTCCTTGACATAGACATGATATTGACTGGACCAAATAAATCCATATGAAGCAGCTGCAGTGGTTCAGTAATATTTGTAGTGTATGTGCCTTTGTGAGTTGCTCTTTTTGACTTCCCTTTATGACATGCCTCACACAATCCTTCTTGTGTAAATTCCATCGGAGGCAGTCCTCTCACCAAATCCCTCTTGACTAGTGAGTTCATTGTTTTGAAATTCAGGTGTGAGAGCTTCTTGTGCCATAGCCAACTTTCTTCTGTTGAAGCTTTTGAATAAAAACAGTTTGCTTCAGCTTCAGTTCCCGAGTTGAAATTAGCTACGTACAAGTTTCCTTTCCTTACTCCACGCAAGGCTAGTCTGTCTTCTTTAGAATGAGCTATTAAGCACTTCTCCTTGATAAAGTTTACTTTGTAACCTCTATCACAGAATTGACTGACGCTGAGTAGATTGTGCTTAAGTCCTTCCACTAAAGAGACATTTTCAATGATAACATTTCCAGTATTTAACTTGTCATATCCCGTAGTCATTCCTTTGCTGTTATCTCCAAAGGTAACAATTGGGCCAGCTCTTTCAACCACGTCTGATAGCAGGGCTCTATCTCCGGTCATATGCCTTGACGATCCACTGTCTAGGATCCATACAACCCGGTTTTCCTGTTTAACTCCCTGCACATATCAAACGGATTAATTCGTCTTCGGAGCCCAAAATTGATTGGGCCCAGCATACTTAAAGAATTGACCTTTGTCAGCTTTGACAACAGATCCTTTTCGAACAACAACTGCATCCACCTTGACTGTACTTACTTTCCTATAAACAGTCTTAACAACTGTTTGTTTAGACTTAGGAATATATTTTTCCTTCTTGACAGGTGAAGGTATCGCAGTCTTGGATTTTGCAAATTTATTATTGATGTATTGTCTAGGTGTCATGTTCTTTTTATTAGCAGTCATGCGTTTGAAATAAGCAGTCATAGCATTAAAAGCACATAACATACAATTTAACATACCACAAGGTTTATGGCATACATCAATAGCAGGCATGTTATTCACGGCAGTAGGAGTTTTAACAATTTCTACTTTAACTTTTTCAGCAGATTTAAATTTTCAGTAGAATGGCATCTGTTGTTACTATCCCTACTTCTAACAAACTTATTGTTAGGTCTGTTCAAATTATTCTTTAAGTTCTTAGCACCTAAACCAGGAGTGGATGAACTAGCAGAGTTCACATTTTCTATTGGTCTTTTAGGTACATATTTAGCTTTCTGGACATTTATTCCTTTTATGTCCCTAGTCTGTTCTTCTCTTTTCTTCTCTTCCTCGAGATCCTCTAACTGCATCTCATAAGCTATCAGTATAGAGCTCTCAAGGATAGGTTCAGCAATAGGTGTTATGAAAAGAGGTTTGGGTGTGTCTTTAACAACATGAGGAATACCCCTTTCTTCAGCGCTTTGCTTGAACGGGGTAATGTTGCTTGGCTTTCCTACAGATTTATTGTACTCGAAACCTATTCCAACTTTTCGGTTTATTTCCTGTTGGTCAACTAGGTTCTTTACAATATAAGAGGAATTTTTATAAGCTAGACACCTTTGCTTTTCTTCTTCAATTTTATTCTTTAAAAAAGCTTCAATCTCAACATAGCAGTTGACTCTATTAACTTGAAATGCAACATCTTCAGTTAATTTCTCATTTATAATTTTCAGCTTTTTCAATTCATAATTCTCCTCTGATAAAACTTTGTTTTCGAAAATTAAAACTTTTATTCGATCTCTAGCATCAGTTAAATTCTCACCTAGCAATTTAAACATTTTAGGACAGCTAGGGTTTACCTCAATACCTTGTCGAGGTGGAGATTGTGATCCTTCAGAAGAAGAGGCCATTAGAGCAAGATTTCCCATTTGATCTTCTTCATCATTGTCGGAATCATCCCAGCTTTTTCCTGCTGCTAAGTATGATTTTCCCTGATGTAATAACCCATATTTTTGACACTTGATATTATTAAGAATTTTGGATAAAATTTTTCATTTTATGAATAAACGATTTTATGGATTTATTTTCATAAGGTACTTGAGATATGAGACCGTATTATTAATATACGGGATATTCGAGAATATGCATATCGGTGTTTACGGTAGCATACGTAATAAATATAGGACTTATAATTAGTTTTAGTCCAACGATATAAATTTGAAGTCCGGATGAAAGTCGTAACAGAGTTTGAGAGACAGTGTAAGTGAATAGCATTTATTCAGAGATTTGTTTCGTAAAATTTTGAAACAATTAAAGAGTATTAATTTAATGATTCTAAAATATATTAGAATCATAATATGAGATTTTAAGTTTTTAAAACTTAGGTCGGACAAAAGAAAAGAGAACGAGAACGAGAGATTAAAAACGTTATCGGGAAGTTACGCGACTACCGCACAAGCCTTTTAAAACACTAGCTTCCACCACACACCACACAAAAAAATCAGTTTCCCCCCCATTTTTTTGAAGAAAACCGAAGTGGAGAAGGAGAGAAGAAAAAATGGAGAAGAAAAATCAAGAACTCACTCATCTCTTGCTTGTTTCTTGAGTTTAATGGCTTGATTCGAAGGTAATCATCTCACCTTGCTTTGTCTTGATTCTTGTAATCATTCCTCCACTAAATCTTCACTTATGATCCATGGAAGATTCGAATGAACAGTAAATTCGGAAATTGAAAATTTGTTTTCTTTGATTCTTGAGTTCCTTTAGCTTGGTTAATGATTTTTAAGAGTTATTTAGGCTATGGGTAACATTGTTTAAGCATGGAAAGTCATGGATGCATTTGTTTGGTTAATAATTAATAAACTCATTTCATAAGTTGGAGTTGGTTGGATGATTTGGAATTGATGTATTGTAATGTTGATTGAGGAGTTTGGGATTGATTGTTGGTTGAATTGAAGTATAATAGAAATGGAAAACGATGAGAAAACAAACGTTACCATGCCAATTTTTTTCTTCTCCTTACTGCTGTAACTGTCCAGAAAATCTGGCAACATTCGGTCACTGTTCCTGGCTTATGGCTGATATGGTTAGATAGTAGATAGTCTCTAGATCATTTGCGCGCTAATTTTGCGTCATTTGGAGTTACGAGTCAAAAGTTATGAACGTTTTAGTAACGGTAGGGCAGAAAATAGAAATTCTGTTTTTGTCCAACTTTGAGGCCATGATTGGACTAGCTACGGAACTTAATAAAATCTGAAATTTTATGAGATATTCCTTGACAGTCATAGAAGACCTCAGAAAAGAAAACATGTCAAATGGATTAATTTCCAATTTATTAAAAGTGCTAGAAAACAGGGTGTTAACGGAAATGAACATGAGGAAATGGTGAAGCAACCGTTTTGGGAGACGATTTCGAGCAAGATAGAGAACTTGTCTCGAGTCGGTCAAGTAACGAAAATTGTTGAGGAGTATCATGACTACATGTGGGTGTATAGAACTTGATTAAAAATCATTGACAAGACAGTTTTGCGAATAGCTAAAGTAGGCACGAGAAGGTGAAATATCGGGAAAAATAAGAGTTAATAAAACTATCTAGTACAAATTTTAATGGCCATATTTGGACTTGGCATATGTGGTGAATATTTTGAGATTGATTTGAGGTTGTATTTGAGGTGTTTTTACACCGGGCATAGTCCAACTTACGAATAGGTCATGCCCAATTTGCTGCAGAAAATACATTCACTTAAGTTCAATAAACTTTAGAATTAAGAAAACGTATAAATGAAATGTTTCAGGGTAAAATAGAGAATCATGGCTTAAATAATATGGCCATTTATATATGAGTTAATATTGAGGATTTAGAGGGATTAATGCCATAATAAAATGTACATACGTGATGACTAATGAGATATGAAAGTCTACAATGTGATACTTTTGGGGCATAGTTGTAATAAGAAGTTGTGAGTTTCCCAAAGGGGGATTTCTTCGTTTGGTTTGATTTTGGTTTTAATAAATATTGTGTATTTGAGTTGTGTTTGCTTGGGATATGAGACCAAGCTGATATATATCTTGTTATGTTAGAACATAATCAAGTAGGAGTAATGAGACATCATGTGACGAGAGAAGATATGGACCTACTGTGATTGAAGGAGAATTAATTAGAATTTCTTCTTCATTGCTAAGGACCAAAGGCAAGTTTTCGAACCTTTTTACATTTTGGTGAATAATACTTCATTAAAAGATTCTGTTTTATTTTGGAATATATTTTCTTACAAACATACATATATGTCTGTACTGTTCACTATTCATTACCTTGTGATTACTTGTGCTTACTTATCAACTCTGAATCTTATTAAGTTAGAGTGCACATAAGTAGAGAATGAGAAGTGTTCTAAGAGTTGAGTTTCCGAGTTTATGTTTGAAGTTTTGACCGGGAGTAAGGGTGTGAGTTTCTGACAGTTTGTCAAACAGAGTTTGAGAACTTTTCTTCGGAAATGCTTTGGGACATTATCAAATATTAAATAAATATTTTGTTAAACGTCCATCGAATCTTTAGAGTTTAATGAAGTATTTAATTAATTTAACATTATTTGATTAATTAGATATTATTTAATGAGAGGTTAAAAGGTATGAAAATCTTTATTTAACCTTTGAGAAAATTATTTGAGTTATCCAAAATGGATATAAAATATTCTAACAATGATTTAGTTATCCGATATTCATTCTGAGAACTTTGGTGATTTTAAAACAACTCCATGGTCGTGTGATTTTGAAAACTTCTTGTGTGAGAAATATTTGAGCAAAAAGAGATTATTTGACTATAAGTCAACATGTGCGTATAAGATTACTTCCTCATAATTCTGGGAGTTAATCAATCCTCTGGTGTTTAAATCTGAGAAGAGAATGAGATGTGATTTTGGACTGAATTCAATTTCCTTCCAAATAAATTATTCAATTGGATTGGAGTACTAGAGAAAGTCGACGTGCTTGCACGGCGCATTATGTGTACAAAGTGTAAGAGCTGCCAGACGGGTATGCCATGAAGTATACTATGGCCCGAATGCGGTCAGGGTGACGTCAGAGAAAAGGCGGATCATCCACTACTAGTAGAAGAGTAGAAAAACAGAGATGTCCCTCGGAGAGGCAAGTGTGGGCGACTGATCACCGACCTACATTGTCACTATAATTACTCCAATGAAAGTCCATTCTTCCAAATTGGGATTTGACATTAACACTGTAATGAAAGCCTAGGTGCTGAGTTACCGATGGTGTTGATGAGATTTGAGAAATCGTGTTGAGAATTCCATGGTGTTAATGAGAATTGTTAGACTTTCACTGTTCTTACACTATAACGAATGCCAAGGTGCTAAGTTACTAATAGTGTTAATGGGAACTGTTGAACTTTCACTGTTCTTACACTATAACGAAAGCCGATGTGCTAAGTTACAGATAGTGTTAATGAGAATTGTTGAACTTTCACTGTTCTTACACTATAACGAAAGCCGATGTGCTAAGTTACAGATAGTGTTAATGAGAATTGTTGAACTTTCATTGTTCTTACACTATAACGAAAGCTAAGGCGTTAAGTTACCAATATTGTTAATGGGAACTGTTGAACCTTTACTGTTCTTTTCTCGATATCTTGAACTTCTTTCTTAATGATTCTTAAATGAATAGTAACACTGTAACTGATGTCATTGTGGTAAGTTACTGATAATGTGACGAGAGCTTGAGAACTTTTGTGGTGTGCTTAGCAATATCTAGAATTGCTTACTTTTCAAACTCTATATTGAGTTAAAATTTCATAAATTATTTTAATTGCTATTATGACTGGAGTTATTGCTGGGCTATAGTAGCTCATCCTTGCTTTGTTTTAAAATTGTCCAAACACAACAGCTAGATCAGATGGATCGCATTACTTCAAATTGTAACCCTACAGTGAAAGGTAGTTTGACGAGACTTATCCGCATAGTTCGGAAGCAGAAGGCAAGATGCCAGGTGTTACGGATCAAAAACGGGGTGTCTTTAATACGTAATTAATGTTAGGGTTTGGGAGAGCTTCGAGCTTTAATGGCTGCACTAACGTTTCGTGACTAAATCAGGTCCTCGTTAACTGCCTACGTATCTCTGTTCGTATGAGAATCAAGCCAAAAACGTAGTTCTAATGTTGAGGGGTTAGGCCCTTTATATAGGCACATGAGGGCCTTGGAATCAAACTAGAGTTAGGAGACTTCGGGGCCAAGTCTCCTAGTGATATGAGGTTGTTGCAACCTCTTAGGACTGAGAGTTCTTGTTAGACTCTGATAGGTGTAGTCTTATCCTTGTGATAGGATATCCATAGATGAAGGACCTCGTGGGTCTCTTCCCATGTTTGGGCTGCTAGATACTTCTAGGATCTGGGCCTTCAATAGGATTCTTGGGCCTTTACTGAGCTTTTATTAATTAATTACGAAATTAATTAATGGCAAAGGCTTAATGGGCCTATGACTCTAACAGAGCTTTGTGGGCCGGACTTGCAAATCCAGTTGATCCTAGGATTTATTTTCCTAGTTCGTTTCTGGGGCCCAAGCTTTTGGACCATATCAGGTCTAATAATAAATGTTGTATTTATTACTTTTTCAGGGCTATTTTTACCCATATCATTTGCCCCCCAGCTTTTGGGAAAACTTCATGAGTTTTCGTAAAAGTTTCACAAAGGGTTTTAAGTGCCTTACCGGGCTTTTGACTTATTTTAGTCAACCTTATTATCTGGGCTCAGGCCTTGTATTGTTAATTCTTCTAAAGAATCATATAAATTGGTCCCCCAAGGATATCAAACTTATAGAAAAATGAGAATTTATTTTATTTTTTTATTTTTTAAAATTCACACTATTTCGACCTCGAATGAGGTCGATTTCGATCTCAATTCCCCCTCCAAGTCGATGGGATTCGAGGTCGATTTGAGCTTCTGTCATTCTGACCATTTCGACCTGGATTGAGGTCGAAAATGACCTCAAATTCTACTCCAGGTCGATTCTTGAAATCGAGCTCGAATTCGACTTGGATCGAAGTCGAATAAATTGTGCCTCCTGGTCGATAGGAGGTATTTGAAGTCGAACTCGATTTCGATTGAAGTCGAATATACCAGCAAAATTACATTGAGGTCGATTATGTGATTTGAGGTCGAATTCGACTTCGATTGAGGTCGAATTAGACTTGAAAATCCCTTGAGGTTGAAACACGAGCATGAGGTCGATTTCGACCTCGATTGAGGTCGATCATGTGATTTGAGGTCGAATGGGCCTTCATGGCTATTTGATGTTAAAAGCGAGACTTGAGGTCGTTTTCGACCTCGATTGAAGTCGAATTAGGCCCCAAAATTCCTTGAGGTCGAAACAAATAAGGGTGTCGCTTTCGATCTCGATTGAGATCGAATAAGCCTCCATGGCTGCTTGGTCAAAAATGAGACTAGGTTCGATTTCGACCTCGATTGAGGTCGAATTAGACCTGAAAATCCTTTGAGGTCGAAACACTTTAGGGCCTCAAGGCCTTATTTTCTTCGACTAGGAATGAAGTCGAATTAGACCTCAAAACTCTTTGAGGTCGAAACTCTTTTGGGCCTCAAGGCCTTATAATCTTCGACTAGGAATGAAGTCGAATTAGACCTCAAAACTCTTTGAGATCGAAACTCTTTTGGGCCTCAAGGCCTTATAATCTTCGACTAGGAATGAAGTCAAATTAGACCTCAAAACTCTTTGAGATCGAAACTCTTTTGGACCTCAAGGCCTTATAATCTTCGACTAGGAATGAAGTCGAATTATACCTCAAAACTCTTTGAGGTCGAAACTCTTTTGGGCCTCAAGGCCTTATAATCTTCGACTAGGAATGAAGTCGAATTAGACCTCAAAACTCTTTGAGGTCGAAATTCTTTTGGGCCTCAAGGCCTTATAATCTTCGACTAGGAATGAAGTCGAATTATACCTCAAAACTCTTTGAGGTCGAAACTTTTTTGGGCCTCAAGGCCTTATAATCTTCGACTAGGAATGAAGTCGAATTAGACCTCAAAACTCTTTGAGATCGAAACTCTTTTGGGCCTCAAGGCCTTATAATCTTCGACTAGGAATGAAGTCGAATTAGACCTCAAAACTCTTTGAGATCGAAACTCTTTTAGGCCTCAAGGCCTTATGAGTTGTGGGCTTAGTATGCCCAAGTTCTAGATCCTTATTGGTTCATGGATTACAGAGTCTTGGGCCTTAAAACATGGGCCTTATGAGCCCACTCACCGGTCATACCGGTTGACTTACCCTTTAACGGTCGTGTGACCTAGAAACACCTGTTAAAAGGTGAATACAAACGGTCATGTGACCGGCTGGAGGGCTATATATGAGTGAGGTGAGGGGCTTCATCATTCACACTTCTCATTTCTCACTTCTCAAATCTCTTACATACTTGAGCTCTCAAGCTTCTCAGTAGTTCCAGTCCTTAGTTCTCTCAAGGATACTCAGTAGCTCGAAAATCAAATGGCTGACAAGAAGAACTCAAGACTGGCAGCTATGAACGTGGGGTCTACTAAGCGAGGTAAACCTCTTCGACGAATCCCCATTTTCTCTCCTTATATGTCTTTAATCGATATGATAAACCAACGAGGGGACGAGTATCCTAGCTTGTCCCATTTAGATTCTTACAGTAGTAGTAATAAGTTTCTTGATTCTGATTTGGTAGAAAAGTATAATCGTCTTTTCAATTTCCCTCCTCGTTTCACCATCTCTTTGGCAGAGCCTGGCGACAGGACCTGCCATTGGCACCCTTCCAAATTATTTGTATACATAGATGCCCTGCTAGTGGGGCTTAGGTTTCCTTTGCATGAATTCATCCCCACACTTTTAGCTGATGTTCAAGTTCACCCTTCTCAAATCGTTCCCAATGGATGGAGGCTCATTCATTATTTTATGGTCCTTTGTTTAGAAAAGAAAATAAAATGACTGTCCCCCTCTTTCGTAAAATTTTTCAATTCAAAAATTCTTCTAGCCTTTCTCTTGGCTGGGTTCACATAGCCCATAGGCCAAATAAACCTCACATTTTTTATAACTCTTCAATTCCCGACAATAATCTTCACTGGAAGGAAAACTTTGTTCAAATTTCATGGGAGGGGGGAGACTGGGGTACTCTCTTTAGGCCCACTTTTGGAAAAGTCGCAGATGGGAGCGCCGAATCAATCCTGCTCTCTTTGGAGGAGCAGAATGCTTATGCTGCGCTCACTCAGGCGGAGACCAAGGAAGTCTCTTGGGCTCTTCTTGATGAGTGTAGGCTAAAAGCAGTGGGCCTATCGAGAGCCTTAAATAAAGGTATGCCGCTTTTACCTAGATTTGTCTGTTTACTCTGCACATTGGATTGTTTTACTGTCATGCTTATATTCTGTTCGCTTTTTCAGCTGCTGCGCAAATCAACGAGTGGACCATTCCACCCGTGGAAGAAACTGGCCGTATGAAGCGGCTAAAGCTGATGAACGACCCCAGACAAGGGAAAGAGCCTCCAGCTTTTTTGCAGCCTCATTCTGAGCCCACTGGGGCTGGTGGCAGTGAAACTGTTAGAGCACCAAAATCCCTAGCTTACAAGCCGGGCTGGGGATTCAGGAAGTCAGATACCGTGGTTGGATGCACGGATCATGCTAGGGATTGGTCCCTCCATTCTTTGACTCCTTGTGATTACAAGGATATAGTTTTGGGGCGAGACGAGGAGAGTACCAAAGCTTTGGGTGCACAAGCACTGGCGTCGGTAAGTTTCTTTACTTATCTAATTTGCACTTTGCTTTTCTTGCACACACTATTCCTTGGCCTTTAATGTGTTTTAACGTGGTTTGTTGGTTTTTCAGGCCAATGCCTACTTTCAGGCTTCCCTCCACCAGACATAGTTGTGGAAGGTTCAAGCAGGAAAGCACAAAAAGGAGCTTACTAAAGCTAACGCCAAGATCATGCAACTGGAGGAGAAGTTGGCGGAGAAGGAGGACATGCTAAATCGGGCTCAAGCTGAGATAATAGAACTCCGGGCCGATCAAAATGCAACCATTGACATGTATTTGGGCTCGGAGGAGTATCAAGACTTGATTCAGCAGCATGACGATCTTCTTTTTCCGGCCAACTACACAATTGGTTGGAATGAGGCTTTGAAGGCAGTGTTGGCAAAGCATCCGGGGTTGTTTGACCCTAAAGTGGACTTTCAGAGTCCCCAGTCGGCTGAAGCTCTAAAGCAGTTGATTGCGGCTCAGGAAGAAGCCGAGGGGGATAGCAGTCCTGATGTTAGGCAACAAAGGGCTAACGAGCCTAGCCCCACTCCATCTCCCCCGCAGTCAGTTCCCAAGACAACTCCTCCAGCCCCGACAGAAGACAGTTCCTCTAGAGAAGAAGAATCTGATGAAGGTGAAGAGGGTTCGTCTTCAAGCGGCGAGGATTCTTCGGGAGAAGAGGAGGAGGGAGAAGAGGAGGAAGAAACATAGATAAGATTTCTTTTGCCATTATTTATGTTGCCCCCAGGGGTTTTGTAAAAACATTCAACCTTTGGGTTCTTATTTATGTATTTTACTTTCCTGTCTTTTTACTTCTTGCCTTAGTTTTGCTTTGTTTTTCGTGTTTATCTTGAACATAAACAACAACTACTCTTGAGGCTTGTAAAAAGACTAAGTAAAAATGACGAACGTCATATAAGGAAAACAGAAAGCATTTCTCGAAACTTATAATTTAGTATAAAAAGAAACAACTTATGCCTTCAAGGCTTGAACAAGTCATTAATTAAATGTTCTCAATAAAAACTAACAATTTAAACATAATAAACTCTCAAGTTGGCGGCATTCCAGCTTCTAGGGACTTCAATCCCTTCAAGGGTCTGGAGTTTGTATGCTCCTTGCCCGGTGACTTCCTTTACTTGGTACGGTCCTTCCCAGTTTGGGGCTAACTTGCCCTTGGGACCAACTCCAGATGCCTCGATCTTTCGCAGGACTAAGTCTCCTTCGCGGAAGAACCTTTCTTTGACTCTCAGGTTGTAGTAGAACGAAGCTTTCTTCTGGCTTTCTACTATTCTGGCATTAGCTTCGTCGCGCAGCTCATCTATTAGGTCTAGAGCCAGTTTCATGCCTTCTTCATTGGTGTCGACTTGAAATTCTTGAATCCTTAGTGATGTCTGAGCAACTTCAACGGGTACCACTGCCTCGGCCCCATAGGCTAGTTGGAATGGGGTGGCTCCTGTTGATGTCCTGCAGGTAGTTCTATATACCCATAAGATTGGGAGTAGCTCATCAACCCAAGTCCCTTGGGAGCGTTCAATCCTTTTCTTGAGTCCATCTAGGATAATTCTGTTAGCAACTTCAGCTTGCCCATTTGACTGCGGATGAGCTACTGAAGTGAAGCGTAGTTCAATGTTATAATTCCCACAGTATTCCATAAAGTCCTTATTGTTGAACTGAGTTCCGTTGTCCGTCACTAGGATTCGGGGAAGCCCGTATCTGCATATAACATTCTCCCAGAAAAACTGAGTTACGTTATTTGTGTCGATCTTGGCCAAGGGCTTGGCTTCTATCCACTTAGTGAAGTAGTCAATGGCAACAATGAGAAACTTTCTTTGTGCGCTGGCCATAGGGAACGGGCCTAATATATCCATTCCCCACATAGCAAAGGGGATTGAAGAACTTATTGATGTCAACATTTCAGGGGGCTGCCTGACGATGGGTGCAAACCTTTGGCAGCGATCGCTTTTCTTAACATATGCTTTTGCATCTTTAAGCATCTCAGGCCAATAGAATCCTAGCCTTATAACTTTATGAGCCAAGGCCCTGCTTCCAAGATGTTGGCCACATACACCATCATGAACTTCTTTCAGGGAAGCTTCAGCCTCATGGGGTTTCAGGCACTTTAAATAGGGTATCACGTATGATTTTTTGTAGAGTATTCCTTCTATGAGGGCATACCTCGAGGCCCTAACCGACAGTTTGCGGGCTTCCACGGGGTCAACAGGTGTTTTTCCTGTTTCCAAGTAGAGTTTGATGGGATCCATCCAACACGTTCCTGGCCCAATAGGAGCTATTAGTTTTGCATCAATGCTTGGGGTCTTCAAGACTTGAAAATAAACACTGCCCGAGTAGCTTTCAATTTCTGATGATGCAAATTTGGACAGGGCATCAGCCTTCGTGTTTTCCTCTCTCGGGATGTACTCAAAGTGACATTCTTCGAACTGTGTGGCTTGAGCTTTAACGATTCTCAAATACCTGGCCATAGTCATGTCTCGGGTCTCAAACTCCCCATTTACTTGAGAGATTACTAACCTTGAGTCACCACATACTTTCATGTTTTTCACCCTCAGGGTTCTGGCCAGACCAAGTCCAGCTATCAAAGCTTCGTATTCCGCTTCGTTGTTTGTAGTTGGAAAGTCCAACTTGATTGCATATTCGACAATGAAGCCATCCGGGCTTAGTAAAACTAGTCCAGCTCCACTAGTTTTTGCTTTTGAAGCTCCGTCAAAAAAGAGCAACCAGTATTCTTTGAGTTCTTCCTCTTTTCCTTCTTTCTCCTTATTACCTTCTTTATCCTCTCCTTGCCCCCCGACTTCTTGGTTTAGAACGGTACATTCAACCACGAAGTCAGCTAGAGCCTGGGCTTTGATGGCTGTCATTGGCTTGTATCTGATTTCGAACTCTCCAAGTTCAATGGCCCATTTGATTAGCCTTCCACTGGCCTTGGGGCTATGCAGTATGTTTCTCAGGGGTTGGTCTGTCAGGACTTCAATAACATGCGCCTGGAAGTACGGGCGTAACTTCCTCGAAGCCATTATTAATGCTAACGCAATCTTTTCAATCTTTGAATAGTTCAGTTCTGCACCATGCAGAATCTTGCTAACATAATAGATGGGCTTCTGAACCTTAGCTTCCTCTTTCACAAGTACTACACTCAGGGCTGAGTTTGAGACAACCCGATACATGAATAGCACCTCTCCTGGTTTTGGTTTGGCAAGCAAGGGCGGCTCAGCCATGTATTTTTTTAGTTCTTCAAATGCTGCTTGGCTCTCCTCATTCCATTCAAAGTTCTTGACCTTCTTGAGGGCCTTGAAGAATGGCAGACACTTCTCTCCAGATTTGGATATGAAACGCCCCAGGGCTGCTATCCTTCCAGTGAGCTTTTGGACCTCCTTAACAGTCTTGGGGGGCTCCATGTCCAAGATTGCTTGAATTTTATCGGGATTGGCCTCAATGCCTCTTTTGGAGACCATCAGGCCTAGAAATTTTCCAGACCCTACACCAAAGGCACACTTGGCCGGGTTCAACATCATTTTGTGGGTTCTCAGAATTTCAAATGCTTCACTCAGGTGCGCAAGATGATCGGCTTTGTCTAAGCTTTTGACTAACATGTCATCTACGAAGACCTCCATGGTCGTACCAATGAGATGTTTGAAGATCTTATTCACAAGCCTTTGATATGTGGGTCCTGCATTCTTAAGTCCAAAAGCCATAACCAGATAACAAAAAACACCAAAGTCAGTGATGAATGATACCTTAGGGATGTCATCGGGGTGCATTTTAATTTGGTTGTAGCCACTGAAACCATCCATGAAGCTAAGCATCTCGTGCCCAGCCGTGGCGTCTATCAACGTGTCTTTCCTTGGTAATGGGAAACAGTCCTTAGGACATGCATCATTCAAGTCAGTGAAGTCTACGCACATTCTCCATTTCCCATTGCTCTTTTTGACCATCACAGGGTTGGCCAGCCATTCAGGAAATTGAATTTCTTCAATAAATCCGGCTTCTAACAATTTTTCTAGTTCCTGTTTAATGGCCTCCTGTCTTTCAGGGGCAAAACTTCTTTTCTTCTGTTTGACCGCTGTCCTTCCAGGATTTACATTCAACTGATGTGTTATAAGTTCGGGGTCTATTCCTGGCATGTCAGCTGCTGTCCAAGCGAAAACATCCCTGTTATCTTGCAGGAACTGTACCAGTTGTTATTTCAGGTCCTTGGGGAGTGAAGCCCCGGCATATGTCACTCTCTCAGGATATGAAGGATCCGGGGGATGGACTCCAAGTCCTCCGCAGGTTTCCCCCTACTCTCTTCGTGATCTCTGACATCCATATCTTCAATGGGGAGAACCTGCCCCCCAGTGCCATCAGGCTTCAAAGCAGCCACATAACAGCTTCTGGCCATCTTCTGATCTCCTCTTTCTTCCCCCACTCCATTCCTGGTCGGGAACTTGAGTTTCAAGTGGTATGTAGAAGCTATTTCTTTGAAGGCATGCAACCCTGTCCTCCCAAGGATTGCATTATAGGTAGTGCTTGCCTTAATAACTAAGAAATTCAGCATTTGAGTGGACAGTCGAGGTTCTTCGCCCATAGTCATTGGTAGTTGTATGATCCCCTCGATCCGAGACTCCACTCCATTAAAACCGTATATGGGCATGTTGGAGGGGGTTAGCTGTGAATCACTGTATCCCATTTTCACATAGGCATCATAAAATAGGATGTCAACAGAAGAACCATTGTCTACCAAGACTCTTTTCACATGAGAATTCCCTATGGTGGGGGTGATTACTAAGGGATCATCGTGGGGGAACTTTACCCCTTCTAGGACAGAGTCATCGAAGGACAACGAGATCTCAGTCCTTGCCCTCTTAGGAGGTTCTCCTACAATGCTCATTACCTCCCGGGCATACGCCTTCCTGGAGTTTCGGGAGTTGCCTGCTGCAGTTGGCCCTCCTGATATTACGTTAATCACAGGCCCTCTGGGCTGATTGTTTCTTTCCTTGGGGTCTGAGTCCCTTCGTTTGTCGTTCCTTCTATCGTCTCTAGCACCATCCTTGGTGTATTTTTCCAACTTCCCTCTTCTAATCAGAAATTCGATCTCGTCTTTCAACTGACGACAGTCGTCAGTGTCGTGTCCCACATCCCTATGGAACCGGCAGTATGCGCTCTTATTTCTCTTTTCAGGATCAGTCCTCAGTGGCTTCGGCCATCGAAGGTCTTTACCCTTCTCAATGTCCATTAGTATCTGGCTACGGGCGGTGTTTAGTCTTGCATACTCGGTGAACCTGGCACCTCCTTTTTCCTTGGAGTCATTGGCGTCACCATTCTTTGCATACTTGGTATCAACAGTGTACTCGGTATCGCTGGATCGTTTTTTAGGATAGGCGTTCGAGGTCTGAAACCCTTGAGCTTTTCTCATACTTTCCTCAGCCTTGATATACTTTCCTGCTCTCTCTTGGAGCTCATTCATAGTTTCAGGGGCCCTCTTGGCTAACGATCTCCTGAAATTTTCGTCAGAAGTCCCTTGCTGCAAGGCTATCATAGCTACCTTCTGATCTAGATCAGGGACCTTCAAGGCTTCCTTTGTGAACCTATTCATGTAATCCCTCAAGGATTCGTTCTTCCCCTGGTGCATGTTCATTAGCGAAGCTGAGCTCTTTTCATGAGTCTTGCTGCTAATGAATTGACCAACGAAGGCCCTGCTCAGATCCTTGAATGACCCAACAGAGTTTGGTGGTAGACGGCTGAACCACCGCTGAGCCATGCCACTCAGGGTTTAGGGAAACGCCCTACACTTGATGGCATCGTTTACAGGCTGCAGCAATAGTGCATTAGAGAACGTGAGAACATGATTTGAGGGATCTCCCGTTCCATCATAGGCCCTGATTGTTGGCATCTTAAACTTCCTTGATATCTTTTCATTCATAATATTCTCTGTGAAGGGGGGTGTGGGATCATCAGGATCTCCCAGCGGTAATAACTCTTGGGGATCAGCCCTTACATGATTTGTTCTTATTTGCATCGGGGGCTCATCCTAATCTATTACAGAGGTGTTTCTCATCAACTCTCCAGCACCCTCCACTCTGGGGTGCTGTCGCCTTGCCAATGCCTTCTCCAGGTCTTTCCTTAGTCGTTGAGCTTCAGCCTCATGAGCGCGTATTCTTTCCTGAAGGTTCAGGGAGTCATTACTTTGAGGCCCTCGGGGCTGGGTACTCCTCCCTCCAAGGGGCTCCTTACCAGGTCGCCTCCTTCGTGGGTTAACATCTTCGTCAGATGACTTCTCGTCATCAGTTGAGTAAGGTCCAGAGAAGTCCCGACTTCTTCGTTGTGAGGTATAGTGGGGCAACAGCCCTTACTCATAAGGGGGCTCATAGTTCCTTGGGAGCCCATAACGAGGGTCGGGAGTTATAGCAGACGGGACCTGCATAGTAGGAGGAGCAACAAAAGTAGTATGAAGGGGTGGAATTACCTGGAGCGGAGGAGCTGAAGCATGAATTGACACATCGGGGTTGGAAGGATGAACGACGATGCTGAGGGGTCCAGCATGCCGGGTGCTTACTTCAGGGTCCTCAATAGAGGTGGTTGGAACAACAGCTTGTTGCCCCTGAGTTGTAATAGGGGGAACAGTGGTGTTGACAGCGGCGCCAGGGATCTCTCCTTCAAGGGTGCTTGCAGTACTTCGTGTTCTTGCCATGGTTATTATTCGTACTTCCCACAGACGGCGCCAAATGTTACGGATCAAAAATGGGGTGTCTTTAATACGTAATTAATGTTAGGGTTTGGGAGAGCTTCGAGCTTTAATGGCTGCACTAACGTTTCGTGACTAAATCAGGTCCTCGTTAACTGCCTACGTATCTCTGTTCGTATGAGAATCAAGCCAAAAACGTAGTTCTAATGTTGAGGGGTTAGGCCCTTTATATAGGCACATGAGGGCCTTGGAATCAAACTAGAGTTAGGAGACTTGGGGGCCAAGTCTCCTAGTGATATGAGGTTGTTGCAACCTCTTAGGACTGAGAGTTCTTGTTAGACTCTGATAGGTGTAGTCTTATCCTTGTGATAGGATATCCATAGATGAAGGTGTTAGGGAGTATACTGAACTATTCGTTTGAAGTATATGACATTGTCTTTTTTTATTGAGAATCTTGAATGCGTATTTTAACACTGTTTGTATATTATATGTTGTGGATAATCTAGTATCAAATGGGATAACAGAAGATTAGATTGTCAGTGTCTATATATAATATAATAAATGTTCACAGTTTAAGTGGAGTTAAACAAACCACTGGAATGACTGAAGTATTATTTGGAAATAATCTATCTTGATTATTGAATAATACTTGTATGCTTTGTGTATATTGAACGGGATTAAAATATTAGAATTGTTCTTCTATTCTGATAATAAAGAAGAACTAAGATTCTATAATATTATTATTACTTAGGTTCTTAATCCGGATACAGTGATTGACACTTGTATGCAATGCACATGTTTTGATTCATATGTGATGTGATTTTTTGTTAATCACAATATTATGTTTTGGACAATGACATTGCATACAGAGTGGGATATTGACTATAAAAGGAAACCGTGTCCGAAAATATTCGGGTGATGATGTCCTCTTGAAAGCTCATAAAGATAATTATGCTTTAGTCCTGCAGGCAGATTTGTTCTTGCATAATTATAAGGTTGAGTGGATGATCAAGGATAAAAGATATTGATTAAATTAATTATCAGAAATTAATTTAATTAATGGACATTCGATATCTTAAACATGGGGAATTTAATAAGCAAATAATATTGGAGCCGAATTAAATAATTAAATTACGGCATAAGGAGAGGTAGTGCAAATATTAATTCTTTAGTGGATTGAATTAATATTTAATGACATTGGGCTTGACCCAGAATGTCATTGGAAGGCCCGACCTAATTATCCAGGATCCCTACTGTAGCCTATATATTCATCTTATTCTCTTCTAGCTATGAGTTGGAAAAACTAGGGGTTTTGTGAGAAGCCGTTCAAGGAGGCAACCAAGAACTAGGGTTCCAAGATCTCAAAGCTAGAAGGGAGGCAACCTTGGGAGGATCGAAGGCCACACTTCGCTCAAGGTGAATACGGGAATACAGTAGAAGACGTAGATTTGAATCGCTTGCGCCGTAGCGATTAAGGTTAATTTTCTATTCAAACTCGTTCGTTTTCATATCATAAAACGCAGCATCATGATTCGATTGTCCCAACAATTGGCATCAAGAGCCAGGTTCTAGGGTTCTGCGTTATATGATATGATGTCCATGTCGTAATTATGTATGTATATAGTGGTGGGTTTGTATTGTTTTTTGATGCAGGTTGTTATCCACTATTATGGCCATGGTTGTAATTATGTTTTTGGATCCCACGTGGTTTATCGTGGTTGTAAATTAAATCATGAGGGTGGATCATGATTAGTTTTAAATTTTGATTTCTATTTTGATTGTAATCTTTTAATTCGAATTGTATTCAATTTAGATTATGATCTGATGTAATAGAATAGATTTTTCTGTTGTATTTGTCGTATGTAATTGTTTGATCAACGAAGATGCGAGAAACAGAGTTCTTCCGCTGCTATATGCTATTTTCGTGGCTGCTTCGCTGTTCTGGCTACAGATTTTGCATACGATATCCGATTGGGGCGAATAATACCTTTTCGGAAACGGCAGAACGAGACCTACAGGCTGAGATGGAATCCATCTCCAGATTTTTCAAGCCATTCTGAGCTCGTTTAGGCAGTCAAACAGGCGGCTGAAGATTTTCGAAAATTTATCGATGGATGATTTTGAAGATTATTCTTCGGGGCCATAATAGTGGATGTATTTTATTATGTTTTACATAATGTTTGCTGATCTTGATTATTACTACTATGTGTTCCATGTTTGTTTGTTATGCCATGTGATACTAACCCTTCGCATGCTAGAACGACATGGACATAGGGCTGTTTTATTATGCTTTAATCATGATGAGTATGCTGCTATGTTATGTGTTATATGTATTGTTATTATGATACATGTGGACTGCGAAAAAATAACATAGAACGATGCATCTAGATAAAATCCTCATAGTAAAATACTAAGTGGGAGAGAGAATTAATTTGGTATTAAATCCCATGGTCTCCATTATTGTTTGTATGTAATTTAACACTAAGTCGAATATAAATTATGTATACGTCACCCATCGTGGCATGTAATTTATGGTGTCTAGAGTGTTATGGAAATTACTAGAACAAACTTCTAAAATTAATTATGAATATTGGAAGGTACATATGTCACCCAACGTGGCGTACTAAGTTTCATAGAATTCAAATAATAAAAGAATACCCTATTTTTTGATAGCTTTCACGCTCAACTAGGAAGAGAATCTAAAATAACACATCTTTGAGTATTCTTGCGTTGGTGTCTAGGAAAGCGTGCAGCTTACCTGACCATTTAGATTGGTGTCTAGAAAAGTGGTTAGCCTCTTGGCAATGCTTCCACCGGCCTGGCCAGTCAGTCTGAATACTCTTTAGATTTGTAATTTTAGTAGTATCTTATTGTTAGGAGCAAGAATTTATCATAGTCAAAAGGCGCATCTGGTATTATTATTATTAATTTAAGATTTAATAATGGTATACACTTAGCTATGAAAAATAATATAGATCACCCTAACGTGACTAATTATTTAGTAGTAGGACCGAAGTAACATTTAAATAAATTTAGGTGGTATATAAGTCACCCAACGTGGCATACCGGAAACCTATGGTGTTTAAGTGTTGGTGTTTTAATTTTAAATAATTGTTAGAGGAACCAATTTTTTTAAACACCCTCTAATTATGTGTTATATGTATGATTCTCAGGATATAATGGGCTTTAATCCACTTTTTACCATACTTAAGGATAACAAACTTACTGGACCTAACTATATTGAATGGAAACGTAATTTGGACATTGTGTTGACTGCTGAGGAGTACAAATTTTGCATTAATGAACCCAAGCCAGAGGAGCCTGCTGAGAATGCTTCTGAAGTTGAGAAGGAGTATTATAAGAAGTGGATTAAGGCTGATGAGATGTCGCGATGTTACATTCTGGCAGCAATGTCAGGTGTTTTGCAGCATCAGTATCAGGCTATGGTCACTGCTTCAGATATGCTCTTTAATCTCAAAGAACTTTTTGGAGATCAGAATAGGGCTGCAAGGCAAGTAGCAATGAAAGCTTTAATGAACAATCAGATGGCTGAAGGGACACCTATAAGGGATCATGTTCTCAGGATGATGTCACATCTGAATGAGATGGAGATCCTTGGTGCTGAGGTTGATGGGGAAACCCAGATCGATATCATCCTTATGAGTTTACCCAAAAGTTTTGAGCAGTTCCGCTTGAATTACACCATGAACAAAAGGATGTATAGTCTTGCGGAACTTCTGACAGAACTTCAGGCAGCTGAAGGACTTTTTCAGCAGAGTGTTCAAGTCAATGTGGCTGAGAAACCTTCTTCTTCTAAGCCGAAAGCCAAGAAGAAGAAAAAGGCTCAGACACAGAAAGTTGTGAAAGCTGTGGGAGTTCAAGGTGGTGCTGTGAAAAAGCCCAAGGGCAAGTGCTTCAGGTGCAAGCAGTCGGGTCACTGGAAACAGGATTGTCCTCTTCCTAAGAAGAAAAACAATACTGGTATGTCTCTTTCTCTAGTTACAGAAACATATATAGCGGCTATATCTACGAGCACTTGGTGTGTAGATACAGGAGCCACTGATCATGTTTGTAATTCTATGCAGGGGTTCCAGCAATCCAGAATTCTTAGAGATGGCGAGATATATGTGTTCATGGGAGATGCTACGAAAGTAGCAGTAGTTGCAGTGGGAGATGTTAATTTATCTTTTGGTGATGATAGGAATTTGGTTTTGAACAATTGTCTTTATGTACCTTCGTTTAGAAGGAATTTAATTTCGGTTTCTAAACTTGCTTTGGATGGTTATAATGTTTGTTTGGATCATAATGTTTCAATTATGAGGAATAAACTAGTTATATGTTCTGGTACATTGCAAGACAATTTATACATAATCACTCCTAATCAACCTGCACTGCAACTACAACATAGGGTATTAAATAACACATCTTCTATGACTACTAAAAGAAAGGAACCTTCTTCTTTGAACCAAACATATCTTTGGCACTTAAGATTAGGTCATATTAACTTGAGGAGGATTCAAAGACTGGTAGTAGATGGGCCTTTAGGCTCATTGGCAGTGGAGCCATTTCCAGTCTGTGAATCCTGCTTGGAAGGTAAAATGACCACTAGGCCTTTTAAGGCAAAGGGGAATAGAGCCAAAGAAGTGTTAGAATTGGTTCATACTGATTTATGTGGACCCATGAATATTCAAGCAAGAGGTGGTTATGAATATTTTGTCACTTTTATTGATGATTATTCTAGATATTGATACATTTATTTGTTGCGCCGTAAATCAGAGTGCTTTGACAAGTTCAAGGAGTACAAAACTGTAACGGAGAAGCGACATGGAAAATGTATCAAGTCATTACGATCAGATCGTGGTGGCGAATACTTGCTTGGAGAATTTAGGGATTACTTATCAAAGAATGGGATCATGTCTCAGTTGACTGCACCTGGAACACCCCAACAGAATGGTGTAGCGGAGAGAAGGAATCGTACTCTTTTGGAGAGTGTTAGATCGATGATGAGTTATTCAGAATTACCCAAGTCGTTTTGGGGACATGCTTTAGAAACAACAGCTTATCTTTTGAATTTAGTTCCTTCTAAGTCAGTTCCTAAGACTCCAAAAGAATTGTGGACTGGTTCAAAACCTAGTCTAAGACATATTCGGATATGGGGTTGTCCAGCACATGTGTTGAACAAGAACATGACTAAGTTAGAATCTCGTACAGAAGTAAGGCTTTTTGTAGGCTATCCCATGGGAACGAAAGGATATTTATTTTATAGTCCTAAGGATCGGGATGTCATTGTTAGTACCAATGCTAGATTCCTAGAGGAGGACTATATGATGAACCATAAACCCATGAGCAGTGTCGTTTTAGAGGAACTAGTGGTAGAGACAAATAATGAACAAGTGCCAATAGTACAAGTAGAACAGCCACAAGAGAACACACAACCTATCACTAATACCACACCGGTGTCTCGTCGTAGTGGGAGGGTTATTCGTAAACCCAGCAGATTCATGTTATTGGGAGAGTCTTCGGACTTGGTCTCTGAGGAACATGATGAGGATCCCATGACATACGAGGAAGCACTGCAAGACAAAGATGCAGATCTATGGCAAAAAGCAATGAAATCTGAGATGGAATCTATGTATTCAAATCAAGTCTGGGAGCTCGTGGAACCACCCAAAGGTGTAAAACCCATTGGATGTAAGTGGATCTACAAGAGAAAAAGAGGATCTGACAAAAAGGTAAAAGCTTGGAAAGCAAGACTTGTTGCGAAAGGGTATACTCAGAAAGAAGGGATCGATTATGAGAAACCTTTTTGCCAGTAGTCATGCTAAAGTCGATCCGGATTCTTTTATCTATAGCAGCTCATCTCGATTATGAGATTTGGCAAATGGATGTCAAGACAGCTTTCCTAAATGGGAGTCTTGATGATGAGATCATCTATATGCAACAACCAGAAGGATTCATTAAGGAAGGCCAAGAGCATCTGGTATGTAAGCTTAAGAAGTCCATTTATGGACTTAAACAAGCTTCTAGGTATTGGAATATTCGCTTTGATCAGGTAATCCAGACATACGGATTTGATCAATGTCCAAGCGAGTCGTGTGTGTACAAGAAATGTGAGGGTAGTTCAGTGACTTTTCTAGTGCTATACGTAGATGATATTTTACTCATTGGAAACAATGTAGGGATGTTATCAGCGGTAAAGGCATGGTTGTTCAAACAGTTCGAAATGAAGGACTTAGGTGAAGCGGCATACATCCTTGGGATCAAAGTTATAAGGGATCGCAAGAAAAGGATGTTGGCTTTATCCCAAGAGCCCTATATTGATGAGGTATTGGCTCGTTTTAACATGCAGGACTCCAAGAAGGGTAACCTACCTTATAAACATGGAGTTGCTCTATCAAAGAAACAGTGTCCTAAGACACCAGAGGCGATAGAGAGCATGAAAGCGGTTCCCTATGCTTCGACATGCGGAAGCTTAATGTATGCAATGTTATGTACGAGACCTGATATTTGTTTTGCCGTGGGCATGGTTAGCAGATATCAGTCAAACCCAGGACAGGAACATTGGGGTGCAGTAAAGGCTATACTCAAGTACCTGAGAAGGACTAAGGAGTATATGCTAATTTACAAGGCCTCAGATTTGTTACCTCTAGGATATACCGATTCAGATTTCCAAGCAGATAGAGATAAGAGGAAATCAACCTTGGGATATGTGTTTACCTTAGGAGGTGGAGCTGTAATATGGAGGAGTGTAAAGCAGAAATGCGTTGCTGACTCTACCACGGAAGCCGAATATGTGGCAGCTTCGGAGGCAGCCAAAGAGGCAATATGGTTCAGAAACTTTCTTTTGGACATAGATGTGGTACCTAATTTGCCTAGGAGCTTGACAGTGTATTGTGATAACACTGGTGTTGTGGCAAATGCAAAGGAACCGCGAGACCATAAGGCAGCAAAACACATCGAGCGTAAGTATCACCTTATACGACAATTCATTAAGCGAGGAGATATTATTGTGACTGATATAGCATCAAAGGACAACCGGGCAGATCCTTTCACAAAGAGCTTACCAGCTAAGGCTTTTGAGCAGCATGTGGAGGCGATAGGAGTCAGATGTATGGTCACATAATAGTTATTTAATTGGTAGTGGATTGCTTGTAATATAACACTGATATCCTCAAAGAATAGCTTGAGTATAAGTGGGAGATTGTTAGGGAGTATACTGAACTATTCGTTTGAAGTATATGACATTGTCTTTTTTTATTGAGAATCTTGAATGCGTATTTTAACACTGTTTGTATATTATATATTGTGGATAATCTAGTATCAAATGGGATAACAGAAGATTAGATTGTCAGTGTCTATATATAATATAATAAATGTTCACAGTTTAAGTGGAGTTAAACAAACCACTGGAATGACTGAAGTATTATTTAGAAATAATCTATCTTGATTATTGAATAATACTTGTATGCTTTGTGTATATTGAACGGGATTAAAATATTAGAATTGTTCTTCTATTATGATAATAAAGAAGAACTAAGATTCTATAATATTATTATTGCTTAGGTTCTTAATCCGGATACAGTGATTGACACTTGTATGCAATGCACATGTTTTGATTCATATGTGATGTGATTTTTTGTTAATCACAATATTATGTTTTGGACAATGACATTGCATACAGAGTGGGATATTGACTATAAAAGGAAACCGTGTCCGAAAATATTCGGGTGATGATGTCCTCTTGAAAGCTCATAAAGATAATTATGCTTTAGTCCTGCAGGCAGATTTGTTCTTGCATAATTATAAGGTTGAGTGGATGATCAAGGATAAAAGATATTGATTAAATTAATTATCAGAAATTAATTTAATTAATGGACATTCGATATCTTAAACATGGGGAATTTAATAAGAAAATAATATTGGAGCCGAATTAAATAATTAAATTACGGCATTAGGAGAGGTAGTGCAAATATTAATTCTTTAGTGGATTGAATTAATATTTAATGACATTGGGCTTGACCCAGAATGTCATTGGAAGGCCCGACCTAATTATCCAGGATCCCTACTGTAGCCTATATATTCATCTTATTCTCTTCTAGCCATGAGTTGGAAAAACTAGGGTTTTTGTGAGAAGCCGTTCAAGGAGGCAACCAAGAACTAGGGTTCCAAGATCTCAAAGCTAGAAGGGAGGCAACCTTGGGAGGATCGAAGGCCACACTTCGCTCAAGGTGAATACGGGAATACAGTAGAAGACGTAGATTTGAATCGCTTGCGCCGTAGCGATTAAGGTTAATTTTCTATTCAAACTCGTTCGTTTTCATATCATAAAACGCAGCATCATGATTCGATTGTCCCAACAGAAGGACCTCGTGGGTCTCTTCCCATGTTTGGGCTGCTAGATACTTCTAGGATCTGGGCCTTCAATAGGCTTCTTGGGCCTTTACTGAGCTTTTATTAATTAATTACGAAATTAATTAATGGCAAAGGCTTAATGGGCCTATGACTCTAACAGAGCTTTGTGGGCCGGACTTGCAAATCCAGTTGATCCTATGATTTATTTTCCTAGTTCGTTTCTGGGGCCCAAGCTTTTGGACCATATCAGGTCTAATAATAAATGTTGTATTTATTACTTTTTCAGGGCTATTTTTACCTATATCACCAGGATGAAGAGGATTTGGTTCAGAGTATCTAGATCTGGTGTAAGAATTATTTAGAAGTTGATATGTAATAAATATTATCTTGTATAGAAAATTATTGGTAGCTGGTATACTTCTTATCGAAGTTATACTAGTTTTATAAGATTTGTGTAAATAGAGAAGGGTTATAGTAATTGGTGGTAATTGGAAAATGGGTTCAAAAATCTATATTTGAGGAACTTTATGGATGGGGTCACAAGTGTGATTTTACCGGTTGAGAAATGTAATAATTGATGTCTGACTTGGGATTCTTGTTTCTAGCCCTATAACCTAAAAGATTCTTGAGAGTTGGGGTCACAGATGTATTTTTCAGTTGTTGTATGTCTACAGGTGAAATTATAACTGTTAAACAGGTCATGTTATATTGAGGATTTTCGCAGTGACGACCAGATCCATGACCCCGGATTTGGGGGCATTACACCTGATGCTTCTTCAGTAGAGCGTCATATTTCTGTTTGAGCTCGTCATATGAATCTTTCTTTTTTTCCTGCTTGGGCTTTCTACAATCAGTTGCAAAGTGTCCCATTTCATTACAGTTGAAGCAACGGATCTTGCTTCTGTCTACCATCCCTGTCTTGTATCCACCTTTTGTGTTGGATGTGCTAGAAGAGCCAGCTGTCTGAAATCTGTTTGCCATAGGCTTGAATTTGAAACTAGGGTTCCTCCTCAATCTTGTATTTCCAAATTTTCTAGCAATCAGAGCCAGAGATTCATCCTCAAGTTGATCGAGTTCTTCCATTGAGTAGAATTCACTATCAGCTGAATTCATTAAAGTTGCACCAACTTCTGCAACAATACCCTGATCATTTATGTTGACTGAAGAAAATTCAGTCTTAGCTTTTCTGTACTCTGGTTCTTCTGCTACAAGAGCTGTAGACTTGCTGACCACCTTGCCTGTACCATATATTTCTTTCTGTTGAATCTGCTCTAGCTCATAGGTCTTCAGAATGCCATAAAGTCTTTCCAAAGAAATTTCATTCATAACCCTTGACTCTCTGATGGCTGTTATCCAATGCTCTAGGTGTATTGGCATTGTCAGCAAAAACTTCCTACTAATCTCCTTCTTCGTATATTGTTTGCCATTGAGATTTAGATCATTTATCAGCTTGTTGTATCTCTCAAAAACTTCAGAGATACCTTCTCCAGGATTTGATCTAAAATGCTCATATTGAGACGTTAAGATTTCCAATCTGTTCTCCCTTACTTCTTCTGTTCCTTCATTTAGTATCTCTATCGTTTCCCAGATGTGTTTGGCATTTTTACAATTAACAACATGATTGTACATTCCGGGATCAAGAGATTCCACTAAAATTAACTGCAGATTGGTGTCCAATGTATCCAGTTCCTTTTCTGTCTCAGTGTACTCAGAAATATCTTTTTCAAATTGTTTGTGCGGAATGAGTACACCATCTTCCATATGCTCAGGAAAGATATTTATTAGAACAGCAACACCAGTTTTTAAAATATCCTTGTACTTAGGATTTGCAGCTCGAAGAAACAAGGTCATCTTTCTCTTCCACAAATTATAATTGTCTTTATCAAATTATGGAATTTTAATGCTACTGACTCTTTGAGTACTCATCTTTAAATAAGATTAAAAATTAAGTGTTTCAAAAAATATTTTAATTTTTGACTTAAAATAATTTTTGATCAAAAATTATTTTTCAGAAAAAAAATTATTTCGAATAAAAAATTATTTCGAATTTAAAATAATTTTTGAGATCTGTATGAGTTCGCGGAATTTGATTTGGATCTGATATGAAAAATACCAACCAGCTCTGATACCAATTGTTGGTCCCTGATATTGTAGAAGGGGGGTTGAATGCAATATCTGAAATTAAACGCGGAATATTTGAATTAAAAATATTATTTTAATTGCTCGCGAAATATTAATTATAATGAAATACTGTTCAAGTGAAAGATATAATTTTAACTTGATTAGTATTACAAAATTAATATTTAGAAAACTGATATATAATTGATAAAAGGATCTAGAACAAATTTGACATGAACTGTTCGTGTTTAACAATTATATTCCAAACTCAGCACCGAAATCTGTGAATATTACAATGCAGACAAATTAATGAATTTGAGCTGTTTTTTCTAACTTGAAATAATGAAGTGATCTCCTCATATTTATAGAGGTGGGAAAAGCTTTGCATTACTTTTCAGCATTACTTTTCAGTATTACCTTTTTAACAAGAATTAAGCCTTGTATTACTTTTCAGAAAGCTGGGCATTACCTTTGATTTTCGGTATTACCTTTTCAAATAGTAATTCGGTATTACCTTTTTCAAAAAGTAATTCAGCATTACCTTTTAATAAAAGTAATTCGGTATTACTTTTAAAAAGTAATGCGGTATTACTTTTTAAGAACTGGTTCGGTATTACTTTTGAAATGAACTACCTGACCAAATTGATTAACATTGCTTTTGTCTTGACACGTGGCATGCTGTGGTTGGTCAAACAAAACAACCACCTGCCAATTCAAATGAAAAATCCGGGGGCCAATTTTGTCCTATTAGGGCTAGGCTCCATAGAAATGCTTTTCGACCCGCACAGCTTATGATCTTTGATTAATAAATAATAAATTTAATTCAGAAATTATAAAAATAAATATCTATTAATATTTAGATATTTATAAATATAATTTACTAAATAAATAGAATATTTATTAATTAAAATAAATCCTTACGCTCTAAGCTGCGGTCTCCTGAACGTGTGGAACCGAACTCCTTTTGACTTAGAAATGAGAAATCAATTCCAACCGGGGTTCCACTTTTACGAATATATTAATCTGCATTTCTTCCGTGTCAATTCTTTTACCGCCTTGTCTTCTAGTCAGTACCGCCAGGTCTGTTTAGCTGTTTCTGTATCCTTTTGAGCTTCCAGCTTCTTTCTTCTGTCATTCTAAAATAATTCTAAATTAATTGATCCTTTAATTAATTTAAGAAATAAATTAATTCTGGGTGAATCAATTTACTAATTAAATTAACTAATTAATTTAATTAATTAATAGAGAATTAAATTAAAGGCTTGACTATTGTTGAGGTAGATAAAACTCTTCTGTTCTTCAACAATAACCTTTCTAACCACTTGAACTTTTTGATGACGAATCTTCACTGATATTGTTAACACCCTGTGCACTGGTCTGGTTCACGGATGACTAACTACAATGTTGATTCTCCTTTCTACTATATTGGTCTTTGTGTCTTGTCTTGTCTTCTAGCTTTGTCTTCACTGTTTCTTTTCTTGGAATCTCTTTGTAGTAGTCACTTGAAATCTTCTGTATCTTCTGAACTCTTCTGAAATACTACTCCTTTATTTTTCGCCGACGCTTGAACATATTAATGAACTTCTTCCGGTGTAGAGTAGCAGTTTCCTAGAACACTTCTGATATTAGGATTCTTTGTGTCTAGTTGACATTCTTTGACTTGATTCCTTCCTCATTATTTATTACTTACTTCATTTTCTTACTTTAGTTGAGTTGTCATCTACTTATTACAAATAGGCCTTGTCATATGCCTTTCACAAGAGGTTGCTGTTATTCCCAAAACAATATCAATATATATTTGTAGAGGGGGGTTGAATACAAATACTAAAACTTTTTCTTGATTTCTTAGTATTTGTTCTTAAACTGAATATTTAGAGAAGTGTTTTTATGAACAATAATAACTAAAATGTAAATTGAACAAGATATTAAAAATTACTGATGGATTGGTTTTTCCATGAGTGTATATATTGCTCAAATAATCTAGGTTTTTGAAAACCTAGCTTCTTTTTACAAAGTTAGAAAATAAACCAACTGTTCTTACAAAGTGTTCTAAGGCTTGAACAGATGATTCACAGAGATATTCTAACTTAGTTTTTTTTTTAACAATGCTACCACTCTTGTTTATATATTACAAGAGTGTTTACAATATCAAAAATAGAGTACAAAACAAAAATACATATTATAGGAATGTTACTAATCTATCTTTCCATTCTGTCTTTTTCTGTTTTGGAAAATGTCTCGAGTCTTGGAAAGACAGCTTTAATTTGAGTCTTCACAATCAATGTTGACTGTCTTCCATAGGTGTTCTTTTGTTTGAATATTTCTGACATTTTGTTTCTTTGTGCAGTCCCTATCAATTGATAATTTGTTGTTAAACATATCAATTGATTCTTCCTTGCATCATCAACTGATGTTAGTCTTTGATTGATCTTGATATCCATCGATTGATAATAGCTGTTGACTTATCGATTGATAGATGTTATCAATCGATATATCAATCAATGGGTCTTCATATCAGTTGATGGTCTTCAATATTTGACTTGATTTTGTTATCAATCGATCCTTCATCCATTAATACTTCCATATCAATTGATAACCCTTCACTTGTATAATTTTCCTGTCTTAAAATAATTATAATTTGACAGCCTAAGTTATACATCAGTTAATGACCTATATCAATCGACTCTAGTATTAATTGATGAGATTATTATCAATTGACTTAAGCTATATCAATTAAAATAGACAAAGCACAACTATGCTACTATTTATATTATCAGTTAATTTTGATAAAAATTTTAACTGATAAATGGTTTCCTGATCAATTGATATTTATAAACATAATATCAATTGATTATTTACAATAAATAAAATTTCAATGATTCTAATGTTAAAGTTATCATCAAGCCTACATTAATTCCTAACAGCTGCTCCACATAAATTGCCTTTTCCAATTCCCCATTCAAGAATGCACTCTTGACATTCATCTGGTAGGCCTTGAAATTTGCATGAGCAACATAGGCCGAAAAATCCTTACGGCTTCCAACCTTGCAATAGGTACACATTTTTTTTATCAAAATCAACACCTTTTTCTTGTGAATACCCTTTTCCTACTAGCCTTTCTTTATTTACAGTCACAACACCAGTTTCATCCATTTTTTCTGAATAACCATTTTGTGCCTATCACAGACTTGTTCTTTTGTTTGGGTACTTGTTTCCATACTTTGTTTCTCTCAAACGGGTACAACTCTTCTTCATAACACCTACCCAATCTGGATCCTGCAAGGCTTCTTCAACCTTTTTAAGTTCTTCTTATGATAAAAAGCTACTATACAAACATTCATTTTGAGTTGTTCTTCTTGTTTTGACACCATCTTCTGCATTTCCAATGATCAACTCAAAGGGATGACTCTTGGTTCATTTTTCTAAGGTGGTAAGTGATTTCCTAATATGATTGTTGAATTCATGTTGATTTGAAAAAGAGTGATTGCTTGGAGACCCCCTATGTTGGATGCCTTTGAAATTGAATTTTGATTATCAATTGATACATTGAGGCATTAATATCAATTGATGGAGGGTTCCTTTGAATTCTATCAACAAGAACTTCATCATCACTTTCCATATCATCACTTTTTGATTCATTATCAAAATACAAAATCTCATGGTTTCTTTCATCAAATAAACCATTAATCTTCTTATCATCAAATACTAAATGAATAGATGTTAGGAATTATGAGATTTGATGATAACAAATTACTTAAAATTACAATAGGAATTTAAATTTCATTATAACTAGTATGGATATATGACTTATAAATATCCATTGACTAGGAAACCAATTATCAGTTGAAGCTTATTTATCACCTGATAAATTGGATTGTAACTATAAGGCATAATGTAACGTAGTATGTAATAGTGATAACGATAACTCAACTAAGAAACAAAGACAGATAAAATAATACTAATATGCAGCACAGAAATCCAGAAGGACATGCACCCAGAGGTAATACATACATCACTGCAGAGCATTCAAGACATAAAGTTTACTGAGCGACAGCGAGAGAAGTTCATTACTATGTTCAGGCCTCAGCAACAAATAAGTGTTCAGTAGATTACATACTAAAGACAGTGCAATGATCCAGGTATAGTCGTCAAAGGGTTTCAATGATCAGAAGCAATGAAAAAGTCCAATGTTAATCAGTTGAAACAGAACAGAAGTCAAGGGAATTCAATTCAGTGTTAGTCGTTTGTGAACCAGACCAGTGCACTAAGCGTCAGCACAACAAGAAAAGAATTGCCTTGGTTAATCAGAAGAAAATCAGTTGATCAAGCCAGAAGAGTGGAATTCAAGTAGTAATTACTTCAAGAATACAAGAAATTTTTTAAAGGAAGTAACGCTACATTTGTTGGCGCCTACACACTATAATCAGTGTGTAAGCGCAACTGTGAGATACAGTCTTATGGATTAGGTTTTGATTATTTTGTCTTAATGATAAGTGTAAATTAAATTAGCATTAGGAAGTTACTAATTAATATAGTAATCCTCCCTTAGGTTATTCGAAGTGACAGTCAACGAGAAGAAAGTCAAATTGGGTCAAACTGCTTTTATAAACAAAACCAAATGATTTTCTCTCTATATATATTTAGATAAGATTTATCAAAATAATGATAAAATCAAATCTAATTTATATATGTTATATTTTGAGGCATATACTGAAGATGAACAAATATAGCAATTTAACACTGCTTTTACGAGTCAGAATATGTGTTATCTATTCAAAAGAGTGTTTGTTTTAAAGATTTTCAAGGAAATATATTTTTAATATATTTTCTAAATATATTTGTTCAATTTATCTTCAACAAAGTTCTGCCTAGATATAAAATACAAATTTTATCCCTGAAGCCCTAAATTGTCCTATTTCCTTGGATAATTTGTATTTTAATTCAAATTAAATATTCCTTGGACTTCATAGTCATTATTATTTTAGGAATATTATATTTGAATATGTTCTGAGTCAAAACTTTAGTCCAAACGTTGACAAGTTCTGACAAATGGCTATCGAGTAGTGTTTCGGGCTGTAGGGACAGCGAAACGATCTTTTTCTCAAAATAATATCTACACATGTCCAAATGACTTGAAACTTGGGGAATGTCATTAGAATGTTGAAAAAGAATTTTAGGATTTTTTTATAATTTTTGGGTGACTTTTATTTTTGGCCTGTATTCCCGACTTCGTTATTGGTTATTCGGTCAATTAAAAGTCAATGAAGGTCAACTCCAAATTGAGTAGGATTTTGACCATGACCTATTGGGATTATTCCCAGATGGTTCCCAAATTTGCATAATTTTTGGAGCATATTTTGAAAAACATCATATTTCCAACGTATCGTTCGGTTTCGTGTTTATTAGCTTTATTAATTAACTGAATGATGTTAGCACGTTTTTCCAAGCACCTATGTGGCCTCTTTCAGCTGATACAACTTTAATTTGAATTGTTGTGGCTCTCCTTGCTCCATGTAAACCCTTGTCCCCTTGTCCCCTTTTAAAATAAATCAAAAATGCTTCATTTTTTGCCTATAAATAAAGCCCTCCCCCCACACCATCTCTTAAGCCTTTTAGTGCCAAGTATATGCTGCAAATTTCTCTCCCAAGAAGCTCTCAAGATCAGTAGCTTTTCATCTCCAAGAGTTCTTGCCCTTTAAGCTTAGTTCTTACATAGATCTTACCCCTTTCAAGCTTAAAAACCCATATACTTGCACTTTAAACACACCAACCGTACAAGTCCCTTTAGGCTACCCAAAGACCATATACCTACTGCCCTTAGACTTGTTTAGTTGCCCCCAAAGTTATACCAAAAGTTCACTTTCCGGCGATTTTCCGGCGACTTTTTCCGGCGACTACTTTTTGTGTGTTTTGGCTTCAAAATTGGCTTTTTCTCTTGATTTCTCTCTAGATCTTAAGGGTTACAAGTTGATTTCATTTTTATGTGTTAGTACACATATTAGGCAGATTATAAATAGATTTGTGCTTGCTTGGTTTGTTTGTTAGATCTATTATATAGTTAGCCTTGTCTACGATTTATATAGTTACGTGCTTAAATTGTTTGTTCGTTGTCTTCTATATAAATTGTGATAACCGTTGGAAGAGCTTTAAATTGATCTCTTGCTCTTCACAACAAAGTTGTTTATATCCTCGGTGTAGGCTTCCGGGATTAATAACGACTCTAAGTTACTTAAGTTCCGAGTAGAGACCGATTTGTATAAATCTCATAAAGAGATATAAGCAAAAGGACTCCTTGTTGAATTTGGTAATTAAACTAGCTTCTATTCCAAGTTGAGACCTACTTGTATAAGTCTTACTTAGAGACATAAACAAAAGGACTCCTTGTTGATAAGTTGCAAGTTAACTCATTTTATTTCCGAGTTGAGATTCCATTCGTATAAGTCTAAATTATTAGACATAAACGAACTTCTCCTTGTTTGAAATAAATAGAGTATTAATCTCACTTAATTCCGAGTCGAGACCAATTTGTGTAAGTCGAGGTACGACATAAACAAAAGGACTCCTTGTGGAACAATTAAGTGAAAGAAACTAACTTATATTCCGAGATAAAAATACTCGTATAAATCTCACTTAGAGATATAAAAGAAGCTTTCTCTCGTAGAATATTTGTCAAGTTTAAACTCACCTTAATTCCGAGTTGAGACCAATTTGTATAAGTCGAGGTACGACATAAACAAAAGGACTCCTTGTTGAATTATTCGTGAAAGAAACGAACTTGTATTCCGAGTTATACTCTTTCGTATAAATCTCACTTAGAGATATAAACGAAGTAAACTCGTAGAATATTTGTAAGTTTATTCTTTAACTTCGAACACCGAGTTAAGGGTTATTTGTATAAGTCGAGGTACGACGTAAACAAACCTAACTTGTTGAGTTCTTGAAGTTAATCCAACTTTGATTCCGAGTTAGATACTATTCGTATAAGTCGAGGTACGACATAAACGAAACATCCTCGTTGAATCTTAGTGGTATATCCGGTGTTTGTTTAAAGGTCATAGTTTAGTTGTTTTAATTTCCAAGACCTTATAAAACAACCCACTCTTAAAACGTTCTTGATCTTATTCAAGTCACAATATATTTGGCTTAGTTATTTTCAGCCTTATATATCCTATATATATTATATATTTAATTTAAGTGCTTGCATTCATACGCTTTACATAACGCTCTTTACTTTAGCATACGCACTTAATTTACTGCATACACGTTCACACACAACGTGTGGTTCGTCCTTCTCACGAAGCGACTTACCCCGACTCACATTTATATATTCTGTTGCTTCGGCTATATTATATATATCTGTTTTTTTTCGGTCTAGTACAGTAATATACTAGTCCACCAATCTTCTTTTCTTAAACAGGGATTATTAAGTCGTAGTACTGGTTGTCTAGACTTTGTTAGTGAGGTGAAGTGAAGTGAGGTGATCCTTGTTCTAAGACCCAAGTCTTAGGCACGCCGACGGGAAGTTGGGTGTCTTTGCACCGTGAAGAAAAGGAAAGACCCAAGACCTAAGACCTAAGATCCAAGACCTACAAAGGGTTAGAGGAACATAGTCTACGCAGGGTTGTAATTTATTCTTTTTCTTACTTGTATTTGAGGAGGTAACGGGAAGTTACGCTCCAAGATAAACTTGTAAGGGTTCTACTTAGATTGTGAGGAGGTAGCGGGGAGTTACGCTCCAAGATTAGTCTAGTAGGGTTTGCTATTGTATTTTGAGGGGTTAACGGGGAGTTAAGGTCCGAGATAGATACATAGTGGTTGTAACAGGCTTCTCCGCCGCTATAAGGAGTGAATCTTTTTATAGTGGGAAAATCTCGAGTTCAGGGAGGGACTCGGGGACTGGACTAGGGGTGAGCGGATCCGTTAGGGGATTGCGCCATCGCAAACCAGGATAAAAATCTTGTGTGTGGTGCTCCATTTCTTTACTCTCTTTTAATTTCCGCATTTGACTTACTAGTTGACTAGTAACATTTTTAAAAGAGAAGAGAAAATTTTAAAACGCTAAGCTCTAATTTTTAAAAGGGTATTAAGCTATTCAACCCCCCCCTTCTAGCTAATACCCCATCCTTACGGACCTAACAGTTGGTATCAGAGCAGTGCTTTTGACTGTGTTCCGTGGCCTTTTTCAGTGCCTACGAACGCGACAAAAAGTTGATCTTTTATGGCGTATTTGAGTACCATTGGTTGTGGTGAAGGTCTCTCAAGTTCGAGACCTCCTTTATTCGACGGCACCAACTTTGCTACTTGGAAAACAAGATTTAGAATCTATGCTAAATCCCAAGGTGTCAAAGTGTGGATGGCTATCGAGGACGGTGTTGTTGTTCCGACTAAAGTAGTTGACGATATTGTCATCGAAAAGAAAGTCAGTGAATACACCCGTGAAGAAGAAGAGTTAATGAACATAGCCGCGAAAGCGGAAATGGTCTTAACCAGTGCACTTGCAGAAAAAGAATACAAAAGAGTTAACAACTGCAAGTCGGCACAAGAAATGTGGAACAAATTGGTTATTACCTACGAGGGAACTATGGATATTAAAGACTCTCGAATGGATACTCTTATCCAAGAATACGAGAACTTTAAACTCCTCGAGGGTGAAACCATCATCGATATGGAAACGAGATTTACTCGGATTATTGATGAACTTGCACAACTCGGAAAAGCTTATTCGGTTAATGAGAAAAATCGAAGGGTGTTAAAAGCTTTACCTCCGAGTTGGAAAGTTAAAGTTACCACTATAAAAGAAATGCATAATTTGAATGCATATACCATCGATAGTTTATTCGGCAACCTTCGTGCATACGAAGAAGACAATGCTCCGGATAAGCCTTTTCCTAAAACTGAAGAGAAGAGGAAAAGTATGGCTCTAAAAGCAATACTCATCGATGAAGATGAAAACGACGACGATTTAAACGAAGAGTTAGAAAATCTCGACGAGCAAGAAATTGCTTTACTAACGAGACAACTCCGTCGTGTTTTACAAAGCAAAGCTCAAAGATACGGGAAAGGCTTTCTTAAATCCGGTAACCAACAACGAGTTTTCAACTCTAAGGGTAGGCCGAATTATAAGAACAATTTCACTAGTACGAGCTATGCTAAAGGCAAAAGTGTACAACAACAAGCAAATAATGCTTATAATAATAACTCGAAATTTGCGAGTAATTGTACACCAAAGCCTAAAGAGACAAATCCCGAAGAAAATGAGAATGTTTGTTTCGAATGTAAACAACCTGGTCATTTTAAAAGGGAATGTCCAAATTTGTCTAAAGGACAAATTCTTGTTGCTGAAAGTGGATGGGATTTAAGCGAGGATGAGGAAACTCCGGAGAAGAATGAAGAAATTGTTAACCTCTGCTTAATGGCAATCGGAGACGAAACTATTCCTACGGAAGCCTCCACTTCTCTACAAGAGGTAATATCTAAACCAATTTCAATTTCGTCTTATAGTAGTAATGCTATTAAATTGTCTAAAATTGATCATTATGACATGGATATTTCTGAGCTTAGAAATCTGGTTAAAGATTTGAAAATTGGTTATGATGAATTGAATCGAAGCCATACCAAGACCAAATCCGAAAAAGACAAATATGAGGATTTGTGTCTCCAACTTCAAATAGAGGTCACTAGTTTGACCGACGTACATGTTAAAGACATGGAGTACGTTACTAACATTCTCTTTCTTAATGAAAGCTTGAAAATCGAGACAAACGAAAAGGATGATCAAATTCGTACTCTAGTAGTCGAAAATACGTCTCTGATTCGACAAGCTGAAGAGATTGAGAATGATAAGATTCATTTAGACGAATGCAATCGTGAGCTCCACGTTGAGCTTTTAAATTTGAAAATTCAAAATGAATCACTGATTCAAGAGAATTCTTCAAAATGCAATCGTATAAATGACCTCGAACAGTCACTTACGGGAGATCGAGAGGAAGAGCTTCATGAAGCCTTAAAAGAACAAAAATTTGACTACCAACTTCAATTGATGAGTAAAAACTCGATTATGCCAAACTTAAAAATAAGGCAGATGTTGAACTCGAAAGTCGTCAAAGACTTGTCTCGGAATTAGAAACGATGAAGTTGGAAAGTCAAAGGCTTAAAGATGAAAACCAAAAGCTCTTATCTCTAGTCATGGACAAAGAGAATTCCTTGATCAACAAGATTAATACCTTGGTCAAAGAAAAGGAAAATCTCGAAGTCACTTTGAAACAATTCACTAAGGGCAGTGCCATTTTAGAAAGAATGGTATTTGGTACCCGGGAATCATTTAATCGTGAAGGATTGGGTTATGAACATAATGATCCTCCTAAAAAGGAAGAGCATAAACCTAGACCTTCGATTAATGCTACACCTAAGTCACCCACACCTAAGTGTACGTATTGCAATGTAAGTGGACATACTCGTTTATATTGCAAAGCTATAGAAGGTGAACTTAAGGGGAAGTACAAATGGGTTCCTAAAGGATCAACCTCTAAAAATAGAAATGACAAGAAATTATCACAAAAGAGGAATGACCCTAAAGTGAAAGTTCAAAGTCAACCTAGGTTTTGGTATCATCAAGAACCTATAATCTATGTACCAAGGAACATGAAAAATGTTCATCCTAACTCTAGTTTAACTAGAAAGGATAATGTTCGTCAAAATAGCTCTAAGACTCAAAATCCTATCTACAATGGTAAATCTAGTAACATAAATGCAAACATGTCTAAGAATGCAAATTATCATGCTAGATCGAGTCATATTGCTAATATGAGTCATAATGTTTATCCTAGTACTTCGAATACTCATGTTAGAATTAATAATGCGAATTACAATGCCAATGCTAATCCTAGAAATTCGATTATTACCATATTCCCACATAGTAAGACTCATAATCATGCTAAATATAACAAATATACTCCTAGAAGAAATCCATATCATATCTCTGCTAGGAATAAAGCATCTAGAAGGTTATATGATGATGCACAATATTATCCCATGCCTAGATTTGTTAATGCTATTTCACATATGCCTTATGATGTACTAACCCAAGGACCCCTAAGACAAAGGGGTACCAAAAGGTTTAACTGATCTGTTATGCAGGTATGCCTTACTGCTAAGAAAGATGTGTGGTATCTTGATAGTGGGTGTTCCCGACATATGACTGGCAATAAGTCATTATTGAACAACATGAGAAAGGTAGCCGCAGGAAGTGTAACCTTTGGAGATAGCAGTAAGGGTGACATCGTTGGCATTGGAGATATTGGAAATGAACGATTCAAAATAACAAACGTACAATTAGTCACGGGACTAAAATACAATTTGTTATCTATAAGTCAACTATGTGATAATGGTTGCAAAGTCGTTTTTCGTTCATCACATTGTTCTATTTACAATGTAGACGGAAGACTGGCTCTAAATTGTCCACGTGATAAAAATGTATATACGTGTGACACTACGAAATATGAGAATGTATGTTTGGTTTCCATTAATGAGGATCCATGGTTATGGCATCGTAGGTTGGGCCATGTTAACATGAAACTCATTAAAACTATATGTTCGAAAGAACATGTACGTGGATTACCGAAACTCAATTTCGTTAAAGATCATATATGTGAAGCTTGTGAAATTGGCAAACAAATTCGAGCATCTCACAAAGCCAAATTCATGGTGTCTACTTTTAGACCACTTGAGCTATTACATATGGATCTTATCGGACCGGTCCCAGTACAAAGTCTTGGAGGAAGCCAATACACCCTCGTGGTAGTTGATGACTACTCTCGATTTACATGGACTGAGTTTCTAAAATCAAAGAGTGATGCATTTGAATCATTTGCCGCTCTTTGCAAACGCATACAAAATCAACAAAATGAATCGATCATCTATATAAGGACTGATCATGGGAAGGAATTCGAGAATTCAAAATTTGTTGAGTTTTGTGAAGCGTATGGTATTACTCACAACTTTTCTGCACCTTATACACCTCAATCAAATGGGGTAGTTGAAAGGAAAAACAGAACGTTGCAAGAAATGGCAAACACTATGCTTAATGAATATCGTCGACCAAAATATTTTTGGGCCGAAGCTATGTCTACTGCTTGCCATGTTCTTAATAGAGTATTATTACGACCTATCAAAATGAAAACTCCTTATGAGCTCTATTTTGGTAAAACTCCTAAGCTTAATTACTTCAAAGTTTTTGGAAGTAAATGCTATATCATGAATACCAAAGATTATTTAACGAAATTTGACCCAAAATCTGGAGAGGGCATTTTTCTAGGATATTCTGTGAATAGCAAAGCTTATCGAGTATTTAATCTTAGTACTTTGGTTGTGGAAGAATCAATGAATGTTGCATTCGATGAATCTAAACCAAACTCAAAGTTTAAAGATTTGATAGAAGAGGAACCAGATTCAAATGGTCATATTCCAAGTGATGTTGAAAATGTTATTCGACAAATTGGAAATATGAATCTTGAACCTACAATCTCAAAGAATCCTCTGGAAAAAGATGAGAACGAACTTGAATTGCCTATGGAAATACCATTGCTTAAAAATCATCCGATAGACTATGTCTTAGGGGATTTAACTAAAGGTGTTCAAACTCGTGCTCAAGTTCAAAACATTGTGAGTCATATGGCCTTTCTATCACAAATAGAACCCAAAACCGCAAAGGAAGCGTTATTGGATGAGGATTGGATTTTTGCCATGCAAGAAGAATTAAACCAATTCTCTCATAATAAAGTTTGGGAACTAGTTCCACAACCCCCTGATACTTCCATTATTGGAACAAAGTGGGTCTTTCGTAACAAGTTAGACGAAAGTGGAATAGTGGTAAGAAATAAAGCACGATTGGTTGCTCAAGGCTATACTCAAATGGAAGGAATAGATTTTGATGAAACCTATGCTCCCGTGGCTCGAATTGAATCGATTCGAATGTTTTTAGCCTTCGCTTGTCATAGAGGTTTCAAAGTCTATCAAATGGATGTTAAATCTGCTTTCCTTAATGGTGTCTTAGAAGAGGAAGTATATGTAAGACAACCACCTGGATTTGAAGATCACTTACATCCTGAATACGTGTACAAATTGTACAAAGCTTTATACGGGTTAAAGCAAGCTCCTAAAGCTTGGTATGAGAGGTTAAGCAAATTCCTTACTGAAAATGGTTTCAAAATAGGAGTTGTTGATACCACTCTCTTTACAAAGTATGAAAATGATGACATCTTGCTCGTTCAAATTTATGTAGATGATATCATCTTTGGTTCTACCAAGGAATCTCTATGTAAGGAATTCTCAGATATTATGAGTAAAGAATTTGAAATGAGCATGATGGGGGAATTGAATTTCTTTTTAGGACTGCAAATTAAGCAATCCGATGAAGGCATTCATATTTCACAATCGAAATATTGCAAAGAAATGCTCAAGAAATTTGAGATGGAAAACTGTAAAACCATCAGTACCCCTATGTCACCTGCTTTAAAGATGACTGAAGATCCTAGTGGTATCTCTGTGGATACAAAGAAATATCGAGGAATGATTGGCAGTCTTCTTTATATTACTGCAAGTAGGCCTGACATACAGTTTAGTGTGTGTAAGTGTGCCCGCTTTCAAGTCAACCCTAAGGAATCTCATGTGTCTGCTATAAAGCGGATATTCAGATATCTTAAAGGGACCACTGATATGGGTCTATGGTATCCAAAAGGACAACTATTTGACCTAGTGTGCTTTTCTGATTCGGATTATGCCGGACACTTGATTGATAGAAAAAGCACAAGTGGTACTTGTCAGTTTCTAGGTGGATGTCTAGTTTCTTGGTTTTCTAAGAAACAAAATTCTGTGTCTATATCCACTACAGAAGCTGAATATATAGCAGCTGCAAAATGTTGTGCTCAAATCCTCTGGATGAAGCAAACTCTAGCTGACTATACTGTAAAATTTGATGCAGTGTCAATTCAGTGTGATAATATAAGTGCAATAAATTTAAGTAAAAATTCTGTGTTACACTCATTATCAAAACACATAGATATCCGACATCATTTTCTAAGAGATCATGTCTCTAAAGGCAATATTGAGATGGTATATATTGATACTGAACATAATATTGCGGATATCTTTACGAAACCTTTGAGCTCCGATAGATTCAATAAACTCCGTCTGGAGTTAGGAATGCTAGTGTGCCCAAAGTAAAGACACCGAGTGTCTCTAATTTTGTTGAATTAATTTTCAGTGAAATTTGCTCCGCTTGTGGTTAAGGTTTTATTTGACCGGATTTCAAGGTGAAATTCAGATTTGTCAATAATGACGTTGATTATAAGTTGTTCAAGCTTTATTGCGAAATTAAGCTCAATAAAATAATATTGGTTAACACAGCTATGGATTGGCCTTGGAATACTTCGTATTTCAAAACTCGGGAAAATAGTGAGTGTTAATCAATATGTCCCAAGAAATATTTTTAATTGAAATTTAAAAATAAATTTCTTTGTTTATAAAAATATTCTTCTTGGTGATTAATTATTTTATAAAAATTAATTACACTTCTTGATGTAATTAAAATTATAAAATAATTTTATAATAGTCACATTATTTTATGCAATTAATTACAAAATTTTGTAATTAAAAGTATAAAATTTATGCGAAATTAAAATTGTAATAATATAATTTTTAATTATATAAAACACAATTTTAATTTATTTTAAGCTTGATTAATCTCAGCTGTTAGATCTTTGGAGATTAAATCCCAGCCCTTCATTAAATAAATATAAAAGGAAAAGAAATTTTTTTTCCTTATTATTGCACAAGCCGTACAGCCTGTTCCTCCCCAAATTCGACCCATTCACAAACCCTAAAATTTTGAACCTCAATTCATATCAAACTATGAATTTTTCAGTCAAACTGACCATGAATTCATATTCTACACTTCAAAAGCTTTCGATTCATCCACGTTTTGCTATCAAATAAGTTCAAAATCGATGGGTCTTCTAAACCCTAATCTATGAAGCTTCATTTCTATGAAATCAATGATTCGTGCTCTCGCAGAAAAGAAGATGTGATGATCTACACTCTAAATAACGTCTCTTCATCAAGAAAAGATCCTCAATCTCACTTGGTTCGAACAGAGTTGCAAGCCCTAACTCAAATCTAGCAGTTACCAGTCGATTTGAAGAGAAGAACTTGACACGATGATGAATTCATCACCCTCTGTCTCAATCATTGTCAAATTCTCACTGGTTCATTACATATCAATATATAATTTAATGAATACTGACTATGGTTGTATGAGTATTGCAGGTACTACTCATCGAGGGAGCCAACACGGATGAAAATCATTAATATCTCAGTGAATCATGAACAAGTCAGGCTAAACTATACAGTGGAATGAAGGGAAGTAGAGGTATTTAGCATGAGTCACTAATTATTGATGATACCCTGTGTGTATGTCCACCACAGTGCTGGTATGGCTCACAAGTCCATAAATTTCATTCACTTCATGACTTGATTGCCTATATGATCTTTATTACTATTTTGATGTATATGAGTATTTGAATATACTTATTACTAATGGTTAAATAATATGAAAATGGTATGATTTCTTGTGTTGAGTGTCAACTGTATTTTCATATTTCTTGTTAGTATACACCTATCTTACATCTGATTAAATGCACAATTGATTAGCTGACTTCTGGGGCTTTAATCAGTTTTGGTGAAATGATTAAGTGTCTTAGTGTTTCTTAATGTATTTAGATTTGGACATTGCTTGTTAATCTAACTGTTATCTTGAGCTTTAATGTATTAACTTATTGATGACAGCTTAGTCTATTATCACTAGGTGTCCAGTGAAGTCAGTATTAGTCTTAGCCTATTTTTCCAGTGGTATGTATCCTAAGTGTAATGGTCTTACTTCTAAAAAGGTGATTAGAAATCAAAAATTCAAATTGTTTCATGACCTGATTGTATGTGTACATTATTATTAGGTCACAAATCACACACCTTTGCCCTGAGATTATGGACTGCCTGGAATGTCACAAGAGCATTCCTTGATCTGTTCCCAGATCAAACGGCCACTATTAATGTCATGTGCATTAATTCATCATCTTCAAGCTTCATTAACATGTTTGTAAGATCTATGCATCAGCCTAACTAATTTGATTATATCCTCTCTGATTGCTCTGTGAAAATCTATATGCTATGTGTTCAAAGTTGAGTGGGAATTGCTTAAATGATTTGAAATTACTGTTGCATCCTCTAGAACCTACTTGCCTGATTTAATGGGATCCTTCTGTGAATTTCTGAAAGTCTGCAACCTACTCCTCTTTATGTCTTTCATAGGAATGTACTTGTGCTAAGGACTATGCATGCCTGTATTTATGAATCAATTGCTAATAGACTTGCTTATTTTTTTGTTGTTGATCTTATGCTTAGCCCAGTTATAGTAGTACATTACCATGTTATTTAGGAGACAATGTACTCTGCAATATTGGTAACCTATTTAGTATTTTCTAGATCTTAACTGGTGATCAAGTTACTTGCTAAATTCTTGCTCAGTTCTTAGAATTAAAATATCTTATGCAAAGAATTTGATTGAATACTACCATGGTGTATCTATGATTGATTGGCTAGTCATAATTGTGTTCAATAAATTATTGCCAAACTTTAAAATTGGAATTTTGTCTTCATTTGACATGTTTCAGATTTGTGGTAAGATAAAGAAACCATTTGATTTCCTTGCCTGGTAATTGTTAACTATTGGAGTCATAGAAATTTGTTTGGTACTTTTGACAAATTGCTATGTAACATGCTTGATTTGCAGTCTTTAATGTCATCTGTTACCATGATTAATTTATTCTATGTCTACAGCAAATTGTAAAGCATGATACAATCTTAAATGTATTATATGTGTAGCAGTTGATAAGAAGCTCTGCCTCTCATTAAATGAGCATGTTGTGTGAATTGCAGACTGTTGTCCTTTTTGAAGTACTTGTCACTGTTTGATGTACTTTTAGGAAACCTGTTGATTGATTTCTTGTACTTGTCTGCAGAACTGCTTTCTTTTTGTAATTTATGTCATATTCCTGGCAGAATGCTTAATTAAAAGTTCAGTTCTTAATTGTTTTTCTTCTATCTGTCACTCTATGACATTAACTTGCTCATTTTATATTAATAGGATTTCTGAGGCACTGTCATTTACCACACACTTGTATTGACACAATTAAGCCATGTAGTCCCTGTTATGCATTACTTGATACAAAGATTATATGAACACATGTGTGTGTATGTGAGTACATGAATCTACTTGTGAATATATACACCTTAAATGTTGTTTCTATTCCAGTTCCTGCAAGACCTACCACCTAGTATCTGCAGCCTTTTTGCTCTATGAAACATTGTATTACAATTACTTGGTTGTATGTATGCTGGTTGGTCTATATATGAATGCAGTAGTTTCACTTGTCTATTCACTTCTCATGCATTTATGTTCTGTGTCTTATATTCTTAAACACCAGTGTCTTCTTGCTCCTTAATTCTTCTATCTGCATTTATTTCTTGATTTCATTCCTTTTGTGGTCTTTAATGGCATCTGAGTCAGATCTTGTTAACACTACATTGTGTCTGGGTAATGTCTCATCCACCACACACCCTTCCACTTCCAATAATAGGAATAGGAAGAAACCAAGAAAACAAAGCCTTCCTGTTTCTACTTTCACTAATCCTATTTCTAGGTCTATCAAATCTAAGCTGCAACCTGGCTGCCTGATCCACCTTGATAAAAGGACTGAATTGTATCAAATGTTTGCTAAGTCTAATTGGGAACCAATCTTGTTTTATCCAAACAGAAAGGTCCTCCCAAACATGGTTACTGAGTTTTACAATAATATGGAGGTTAGGCATGGAGTTGGAGAGACTGTCTTTGTCACATCTGTTGTTAATGGAAAAGCATTGTTGTTGGATCACATAGAGCTTTGTAAGGCCCTCAAACTCAGCCTTAAACTTCTTAACCTTGCAAACATAGACATTTCCAAGGAATTCACTTTCAATAAGATGGGACTTAAACTTTATCTCTCTGTCTTTTGTGAAGTAGAGGTTCCACACAACCTCTTTGTTGAGGATAAGGGAGTATCCTATGAACATTTCTCACCCATCTTTCAAAACCTTGCTTTAATCATGAGAGGAAATATATATCCAAACACTACCCCTGACAAACTCATGTCTTTTGCTGAGATAAAACTCATGTACAAACTGGCCAGCCAAAAAGTGACCTTTAACATCTCTTATGTAATCTTACTTCAAATGATAAATGGCTTTAAGAAAGGTTACATGCTTTATGGTCTTTTGCTCACCAAGGTGTTTGAACATTTCAAACTCAATATCAATCAACTTCCTCATTTCCAAGTGGCCAGTACTATCTCTGACAGAGTTGTTAGAACTGTTATACCCTTACCTGGCTTCTCTGGACCTCCTCCTCCTTTGGCTGTAGCACCTGTAAATGATGATGCAGTGGTGCCTGTTATACCTATCCCTGCTAATGAGGTCTCCTTATCTGAGCTTAAAACCAAGCTCCTTACACTTGAGAAAAGCCACACTGAACTTGAGGCCTTGCTTATGTCTCTCCAGGAACAATTCAAGGCATTATCTGAGAAGTTTCAGTTGACTGAAACTAAGATAGGTGTCTTAGTGGAAATCTTATCTAACTCAGTTACTAGAGCAGGTAAAGTAGATGATGGATTGTCCCAAATGATAAATGTCCAATTAGGATTGTTGGACATCCCTTTTCTGCCCCTAGTTGAGGAACCACATGATGATATACCTGTGATGGCAGCTGGAAATGTAGGACCAGAAAATGAGGTTGGTGGTAGTAATATGGAGACAGATGATGCTAGTGACAAATTGCCTGAAATATCAGGGTTTGATCTCATTGATGAATGAGCTTGGAACTGATTCCTGTGTTGGAAGATACATCAGGGGTGTGATGGTGGTTGTTTAGTGTCTTTGTGTTATCTGCTTCTTCTTATATGCTTTTGATCTGCACTTCAGTTATTTAAGTTATTTATCTGTCAGTTGCTGAAATATCTATGCTACTTTTGCTTATTCCTGTGCTAGTGTTGTCTTAAATATTAAGTATGTAGAGTGACCATAGAATCATGTTTGTATGGTCAACCTAGCAATACTTGATGTGTATCAGCTGCTTTTGTTATTATCATCAGATATGTATTGAAGCTGGATTTACATGAATGAAATTGTGATGCTTCATATTTAGTGCTTCTGCATATTATCTTTATTTTCTATACTAACATTGTTAGTTGGCAGGTACACAAGACAAGACATGATTCTACACATCACTTGCTTATACAAGGAACTAACTGTGATGTTTGAGAAACTGTGAAGTGTTTCTAAAATAAATTATGTACTCCTGATATATGACACAAGTTACCACTCAGTTGTAGTAATTATGTGTTGAGTTTTTAAACAGCATTTCCCCGATCCCCATTTGAAATTTCATAAGTGTTCTTCTCTTAAATTGTTACAGGAACTAATTTTGTGCTATGGTGCTAATTATTATATTAACTGCTAATTCAGTTAATAACAGGCTTATGGATTTAAAACTTGCACCTAGTATTTTTTTTATTCATATTAACCAGGAACAACTAATTTGATTTTTCAAATGTAAACAGGAGAAGAATTCAAACCCTATACTTGAAACCAGCTTCCATATTCCAGTGCATAAATTTATTCAAAATTGAATAAATTCTAAAGGGAAGTTTTTATACTCTATCTCCTCAAATTTGTAACTTAGAAATTTAATTAAGTTTTCAAAAACTCATAATTATCTTTGAAAATTAGATTTCTACTTATAAATTTGTTTTTGATATTTAATCTCAACAAGGGGAAGAGAGTGTAAAATGAATATTCATGAGAGAGTTGAAATGAATATAATTGTTCATAATTTGGTAAAAATAAAGGGGAAGAGAGTAAAAATGAATATGCTTAAACATCAATGTGAAGGGAAGGGAAGTGTAATTTAGATAGAATTTTATTCAATAATAGAATTCTAATCTACCAATATTTTGCAGCATATAAGGAATTGAAAAATTGATACAGAATTAAAAATTCTTATCAAATGGAAGGCATACAACAAATTTTTTTTGGAAATTGGAGTATACAAGCTGAAACTGGAATAATGATAAGTGCTCACTTATCAAAGGGTATATATACTCAATCTTTCTGTGTGCATCCTAACTGCTGCATAATATTTTGTTTGCGTATCTGCTATGCATTTAAAATCAAGAAAGATTTTCAACACTGTAGGGGAAGTGTTAATTAGATTTTAATAATCTAAAAATGCATAAATTAGATAGTTGCATACACGTAGGGGAAGTCTAGGATTGTCATACACATATTTAATTTTACACTAGAATGTTTCGACAAAATATCAAAAAGGGGAAGATTGTGAGATACAGTCTTATGGATTAGGTTTTGATTATTTTGTCTTAATGATAAGTGTAAATTAAATTAGCATTAGGAAGTTACTAATTAATATAGTAATCCTCCCTTAGGTTATTCGAAGTGACAGTCAACGAGAAGAAAGTCAAATTGGGTCAAACTGCTTTTATAAACAAAACCAAATGATTTTCTCTCTATATATATTTAGATAAGATTTATCAAAATAATGATAAAATCAAATCTAATTTATATATGTTATATTTTGAGGCATATACTGAAGATGAACAAATATAGCAATTTAACACTGCTTTTACGAGTTAGAATATGTGTTATCTATTCAAAAGAGTGTTTGTTTTAAAGGTTTTCAAGGAAATATATTTTTAATATATTTTCTAAATATATTTGTTCAATTTATCTTCAACAAAGTTCTGCCTAGATATAAAATACAAATTTTATCCCTGAAGCCCTAAATTGTCCTATTTCCTTGGATAATTTGTATTTTAATTCAAATTAAATATTCCTTGGACTTCATAGTCATTATTATTTTAGGAATATTATATTTGAATATGTTCTGAGTCAAAACTTTAGTCCAAACGTTGACAAGTTCTGACAAATGGCTATCGAGTAGTGTTTCGGGCTGTAGGGACAGCGAAACGATCTTTTTCTCAAAATAATATCTACACATGTCCAAATGACTTGAAACTTGGGGAATGTCATTAGAATGTTGAAAAAGAATTTTAGGATTTTTTTATAATTTTTGGGTGACTTTTATTTTTGGCCTGTATTCCCGACTTCGTTATTGGTTGTTCGGTCAATTAAAAGTCAATGAAGGTCAACTCCAAATTGAGTAGGATTTTGACCATGACCTATTGGGATTATTCCCAGATGGTTCCCAAATTTTCATAATTTTTGGAGCATATTTTGAAAAACATCATATTTCCAACGTATCGTTCGGTTTCGTGTTTATTAGCTTTATTAATTAACTGAATGATGTTAGCACGTTTTTCCAAGCACCTATGTGGCCTCTTTCAGCTGATACAACTTTAATTTGAATTGTTGTGGCTCTCCTTGCTCCATGTAAACCCTTGTCCCCTTGTCCCCTTTTAAAATAAATCAAAAATGCTTCATTTTTTGCCTATAAATAAAGCCCTCCCCCCACACCATCTCTTAAGCCTTTTAGTGCCAAGTACATGCTGCAAATTTCTCTCCCAAGAAGCTCTCAAGATCAGTAGATTTTCATCTCCAAGAGTTCTTGCCCTTTAAGCTTAGTTCTTACATAGATCTTACCCCTTTCAAGCTTAAAAACCCATATACTTGCACTTTAAACACACCAACCGTACAAGTCCCTTTAGGCTACCCAAAGACCATATACCTACTGCCCTTAGACTTGTTTAGTTGCCCCCAAAGTTATACCAAAAGTTCACTTTCCGGCGATTTTCCGGCGACTTTTTCCGGCGACTACTTTTTGTGTGTTTTGGCTTCAAAATTGGCTTTTTCTCTTGATTTCTCTCTAGATCTTAAGGGTTACAAGTTGATTTCATTTTTATGTGTTAGTACACATATTAGGCAGATTATAAATAGATTTGTGCTTGCTTGGTTTGTTTGTTAGATCTATTATATAGTTAGCCTTGTCTACGATTTATATAGTTACGTGCTTAAATTGTTTGTTCGTTGTCTTCTATATAAATTGTGATAACCGTTGGAAGAGCTTTAAATTGATCTCTTGCTCTTCACAACAAAGTTGTTTATATCCTCGGTGTAGGCTTCCGGGATTAATAACGACTCTAAGTTACTTAAGTTCCGAGTAGAGACCGATTTGTATAAATCTCATAAAGAGATATAAGCAAAAGGACTCCTTGTTGAATTTGGTAATTAAACTAGCTTCTATTCCAAGTTGAGACCTACTTGTATAAGTCTTACTTAGAGACATAAACAAAAGGACTCCTTGTTGATAAGTTGCAAGTTAACTCATTTTATTTCCGAGTTGAGATTCCATTCGTATAAGTCTAAATTATTAGACATAAACGAACTTCTACTTGTTTGAAATAAATAGAGTATTAATCTCACTTAATTCCGAGTCGAGACCAATTTGTATAAGTCGAGGTACGACATAAACAAAAGGACTCCTTGTGGAACAATTAAGTGAAAGAAACTAACTTATATTCCGAGATAAAAATACTCGTATAAATCTCACTTAGAGATATAAAAGAAGCTTTCTCTCGTAGAATATTTGTCAAGTTTAAACTCACCTTAATTCCGAGTTGAGACCAATTTGTATAAGTCGAGGTACGACATAAACAAAAGGACTCCTTGTTGAATTATTCGTGAAAGAAACGAACTTGTATTCCGAGTTATACTCTTTCGTATAAATCTCACTTAGAGATATAAACGAAGTAAACTCGTAGAATATTTGTAAGTTTATTCTTTAACTTCGAACACCGAGTTAAGGGTTATTTGTATAAGTCGAGGTACGACGTAAACAAACCTAACTTGTTGAGTTCTTGAAGTTAATCCAACTTTGATTCCGAGTTAGATACTATTCGTATAAGTCGAGGTACGACATAAACGAAACATCCTCGTTGAATCTTAGTGGTATATCCGGTGTTTGTTTAAAGGTCATAGTTTAGTTGTTTTAATTTCCAAGACCTTATAAAACAACCCACTCTTAAAACGTTCTTGATCTTATTCAAGTCACAATATATTTGGCTTAGTTATTTTCAGCCTTATATATCCTATATATATTATATATTTAATTTAAGTGCTTGCATTCATACGCTTTACATAACGCTCTTTACTTTAGCATACGCACTTAATTTACTGCATACACGTTCACACACAACGTGTGGTTCGTCCTTCTCACGAAGCGACTTACCCCGACTCACATTTATATATTCTGTTGCTTCGGCTATATTATATATATCTGTTTTTTTTCGGTCTAGTACAGTAATATACTAGTCCACCAATCTTCTTTTCTTAAACAGGGATTATTAAGTCGTAGTACTGGTTGTCTAGACTTTGTTAGTGAGGTGAAGTGAAGTGAGGTGATCCTTGTTCTAAGACCCAAGTCTTAGGCACGCCGACGGGAAGTTGGGTGTCTTTGCACCGTGAAGAAAAGGAAAGACCCAAGACCTAAGACCTAAGATCCAAGACCTACAAAGGGTTAGAGGAACATAGTCTACGCAGGGTTGTAATTTATTCTTTTTCTTACTTGTATTTGAGGAGGTAACGGGAAGTTACGCTCCAAGATAAACTTGTAAGGGTTCTACTTAGATTGTGAGGAGGTAGCGGGGAGTTACGCTCCAAGATTAGTCTAGTAGGGTTTGCTATTGTATTTTGAGGGGTTAACGGGGAGTTAAGGTCCGAGATAGATACATAGTGGTTGTAACAGGCTTCTCCGCCGCTATAAGGAGTGAATCTTTTTATAGTGGGAAAATCTCGAGTTCAGGGAGGGACTCGGGGACTGGACTAGGGGTGAGCGGATCCGTTAGGGGATTGCGCCATCGCAAACCAGGATAAAAATCTTGTGTGTGGTGCTCCATTTCTTTACTCTCTTTTAATTTCCGCATTTGACTTACTAGTTGACTAGTAACATTTTTAAAAGAGAAGAGAAAATTTTAAAACGCTAAGCTCTAATTTTTAAAAGGGTATTAAGCTATTCAACCCCCCCTTCTAGCTAATACCCCATCCTTACGGACCTAACAGCAACAAAGGTTAAAAGGCACAACATAGAATGTTGCTAAGTCATTAGTGGCGCCTATACAGGGAAACAACTGTATAGGCGCAACTAACATAAACAGGAAACAATTTCTGAGGAACCAGGCAACAAACAAATTCTAGGTGCAAGAAACACTTGGATATTCTTCCAAGTAGGTAGTGGCGCCTGCACAAGAGATTGAGAGTGCAGGCGCAACTAAATTTCTAGAGGCGCAAAAAAGAATGGTTCTAAGGCTTTAGTGGCGCCTGTACAGGGAAACCACTGTACAGGCGCAACTAACATGGATGTGGAGGCGCAACAAATAACAAGATTCAACATACCAAGCTAGTGGTGCCTGCACACCACTCACACTGTGAAGGCGCAACAAGGGACTTATGCATTGTGGGAATTCAATTTCCAAAAAGCCTACAATTATATATGGGTTTAATTCGAATGAATTAAAAAGGTGATCATCTTCAGCATTCAACACAAACAGACGGGAAGCTCCATTAAAGCCATACATTTATTTCACCCAACTGTATCTGTGTTGTAATATTGTTTTGAACCCATTGCAGCTAATCTACTGATTAGAATTGTAGCACCTCAGAGATTTAATAATATATTGTTATTTCCCCGAACTTTGTGTTTCAAGTACTGTCAAGTTCATATCTCTTAAACACAAAAACATAATCCGCAATTAAAACGAAAAATCTACCATATCATATTCAACCCCCCTTCTATGATGATTTTGGACCTAACAGTAACATTTGATTTATGTTTCATTATCAATTGATTGTATTGCCTCGATGAATGATGTGAAGTAGTCGACTGATGTTATTGACTTCAATTTATAGCTTCTCAATGGATGTGAAGAATGGTTGATCAATTGTAAATATTCTAAATCAGAATTCTCACAAATGAAGTGATCAACAGATATTGGAGTCAATGGATAAAGACACTACTCAACGGATAAAGGCTATCAACAGATAAAGGCAATCAATGGATAAAGGGAATCAACGGATAAATGACCATTAATGGATAAGGATTCGATGAAAAATCTAACTATCCATTGATAGATCAATTGATCGATGGATAACCTATCCATCGATGGATGAGCAAAGGAGAATCAACTGATAAGCCTAACAACAATTATCAGTTGATCAAGGTTTCCCAATTACTTAAAGGCAAAAGGAATGAGATCTTTGCATAAACTAAATCAATGAAAGACAATCCTATCAGGATTGTGAAGACTTTCAAGGTAACACAATCTTCAAGGAATGGATCAAGACAAAGATATTTCCAGGACTAGACAAAGTCTAATGAAGACTGTAAAAGTAACTAATTTCTATTTTCAGTCAACATTGTAAAGTGTATTCTATAATGTTATCAGTCGATAGAAAATAGAGCTAGAAGAAAACTACTATATAGTGGTTAGTAGTCTATAGTAGCAAAATGTGAATGTAAGCATTGAAGTGAAAAACACAACACTTTGTAGGCATCTTTGTAATTTTACCAAGATTAATTGAAAGCAAAAATACACTAGTGGAAAAAACAATCCACTAGTAATTTTTATATTGCTTTTGTTTTCAATTTATAAGTATTACATTCTTAGTTCAATTAGTTCTCTTTTACCATACACTCAAACACTTTTGTTGAACAAACTTAAATCCTCAAGAATCTGAAATAATTCTTAAGTCTGTATTCAAGCCCCCATTCTCCAAACTTATTGTACTCAAGGGCAAATAACAAGAGATTCCATAAAAATATTTAGTCTGAGATTGTATATTCTATAGGTTTTACTTGATATCTCATATCCAGTAAAGATTACTTCATCAACATTGACCTCAAATTTTCCTAAGTTTTAACCTTGATTTCTCATTATAAAACATTTGCAGCCAAAGATATGAAGAAAATTAATTTTTGGTTTATTTTATTTCTTCATCAACTAATATGATGTTTTAAATTAGGTTTGATTCACAATGGATACAGAAAAATTCTGAATGATTCCTTTTTTATCAAAAAATTCCTTCATAATAGAATTATTGTACTCAGTTCCATTGTCACTCCTGATAGTCTTCACTTCAAATTATGTACCAGTCTCAACTTTCTTCACATGATTTATAATGAATTGATTTGTTTCATCTTTGGAATGCAGAAAATACACCCAAGAAATTCTTGTGAAATCATCCACTATTACCAAAGCATATTTTTTCTTAGAGATGTATATGATGTTAACTAGACCAAACAAATCCATGTGTAGCAATTCAAGAGGCTTATCAATTGATGATTCAGTTTTGGATCTAAATGATGTCATTCTTTATTTTTCCTTTTGACAGGAATCACATAAACCATCCTTGGTGAATTCCATCTGAGGAATGCCTCTAACCACATTCTTATTAACCAACTAATTCATGGCCTTTAAGTTGAGATGAGCTAGTTTCTTGTCCCATAACCAACTCTCATTAATTTTAGCTTTACTAAACAGGTATGTCATTGTGTCTATCTTGATTGAGTTGAAATCAACAACATAAACATATCCTTTTCTGTTTACAGTTAATAGAACATCACCAGTTTCTTTGTTTAAATGATGCATGATTAAGTTATAAAACATACACCATTTCCATTATCACACAGTTCGCTGATATTTAGTAGATTATGTCTAAGACCATCAACTAGTACTACAGGTTTGATTATTACATTATCCTTTGAAATCAAGCCATATCCCAATGTATAACCTTTGACGTCATTTTTATCTATCTCCAATCATGTGTCTTGAACAACCACTATCCAAGTACCAAAGATTTCTTCTCTTTCCCTACACACATCTAAAAACAATCAAGTTGATTTTGGTACCCAAGGAACTTGGGTCCTTTCATATTGGTTGCAACCTTTGCCTTAGGTACCAATTTTTCAACCTTTGGTTTAGGTGGATTTAGGTCCACTTTAACTTTAGGAGTTGGGATTTAGGACATTGGGACATTAGTACTCATAGTAGGCATGCCATTCATGCAATTTGAATTATGTAATTTAGATGCATGTTTATTGTTTTCATAAGACATGATAGGCATGCTCATATGTGCATAGGTAAAGTATGTATTAAACATATATGACATTGATGCATATGACGTAGGAACATTTGATGCAAATAAATTAGAAAGTATGGCATTTACAGGCATGTTATTAGCAGACATGACAAGGTTTGGATTCTTACAATGCACAAACAGATGATTGAAACTGCCTCATTTAACTCATGTTTTTCTAGGGGGATATATGTCTGGCATGTAATTGTTGTGCTTGTTGATTCTTACTTTATCATTCTTATTTTTCTTTTGTTTCTTCCTTGGGTTTAATAAAAGGTTCTATCTTTTCAAGTTTTTCTTTAATTGTTTCTTAGATAGGAAACCTATAGACCTTAACAACTTTATCTTGGATTGTTTCTAGGTTACTACACTCTGTCACAAATTTAATAGGTTTACTAAATATATATTTTTTCCTTAGTAGTCTTATCAGTTGATTTATTTACTTGGCAATGGATAATTATCAATAGACTTGTTATCAATCTATTGATAATCCTTATCAGTTGATATATGATTAATAGTTGATTGATCATTATCCATTGACTTACAATTATTAACCGATGTTTCTTTAAGAAGTTTGTGTTTGACAAAGGATTCCATTCCTTGAACCACAATGATTTTTCTAGAAACCTTAGCTGACCTATTCCATCTTTATATTGTTTCTTGTTCAATTGTAAGTTTTTCTTTCAGAGTTTCCTCCCTCCTCATGCTATTAACTAGTTTATCTCTAGCATCTTGACATTCCACCTTAAATCTTTCTAGATTTACCAACTCATTTTCTTGAAAAGTATTTCTCAAATATATCACCTATTGTGTTCTTGAGTCTAACATTTTCTTTAGATAAAGATTTAAGTGTGACATGCAAGTTGTATAATTCATTTGACATTTCATTGATTGTAACATTGCATTCATCTTTATACATATCTGAAAAGTTGGAAGTTAATACCTGATTTCTGGATGAACTAGCTCTTTGATCAACATTATCAACCATGAGTGCCAGATTGTTGAACTCTTCTTCTTCTTCAGACTCACTATCCTCAGCAACTCACTCCTTTTCTTTAGTTACAAAGGCCTTTTCCTTTTGTTTAAGAAACTCAAAATATTTCTTGTTATAATCAATTCCATTGCTAAACTTAGATTTAGAATCTAGATTTGGTTTCCTGCACTTATTTAAAAAGTGATCAGCCAACACAGTTGTAAACTTTGAATTTAGACCTATCAACAAGATTCTTATTTTAATTTGTCTTTCTTGTACTGGGATTCAGGCCTCTAAGCATTGGGGTTTTTTTTCCTGAATTTAATGTATACTTTCTTGAAAAGAATACCAAGCATTTATCAATCTCATCTAAATCTTTTAGAGTGTAAGAATTATCTTCATCAGCCATGTTCTTTCCCTTGTTAATTCTTGACTCAACCACACTAGCACTCTTCTTTTCAGCAACACCATAAAGTTCCCGTTCTTCACTACACTTGGCCTTTGTACCTTTAACAATTAAAGCTATTGTCTTTTCTTTCCTTTGGTTCTTCTCAATCTCGTTATCTTGCTGCATTTCAAGTTCATAAGTTTTGAGAAATCCATATAGCTTTTTCAAAATATATTCTTTAAAATCATGAGATTGTCTAATAGAAACTGTCATGGGTTTCTATTCTTTTGGAAGTGACCTAAGGAACTTCAGATTTATGTCCTCGGTAGCATACACCCTACCATACAGCTTCAACCCATTAAGCATCTTTTGAAATATGTTATAAGTATCATTGATAGATTCACCACTTATGAAGTGAAAAGCCTCATACTTTTAGATTAACAGCCGCATCTTATTTTTCCTGACTTGTTTAGTACCTTCACATAAAGTTTGAAGAGTATGCCAAACTTCCTTGGATGTGTTGTTATTGATTATATTATCAAACATATCCTTCTCTAGACCATTGAACAGAATATTCATGGCCTTTTTATTATTGTGCACCTCCTTCTCATCTTTATCTGTGAATTCTGAGACAGGTTTGGAAATATGCCTATCATGTTCCTGAGTGCCATCAAGATTGACACCAGTGACAATCTTCATAGGTACATGAGAACCCTTCTCTATGCAATGCACTTAGGAAGTATCAAGTGAAAGTATGAGCAAATACATCTTTACTTTCCAATAAAAGTAGTCATCCTTCTCTAACATATGAATACTGACACATGTGTCTTTGTGACCCATAATGACTTTTTCTCTTAAACTCTCTGTATATTGAAACATGGCTCTGATACCACTTGTTAGTTAGAGATGCCCTTAAGTTACTATGTAATTTGTAGGGGGTTTGAATAGAAATTAAAATTTATAGCTTATATATGCAATATGAGAATAAAATTAAAACTTGGAAGAAGTAAAACTAATAAAATAAAAAACAACATAGAGTTTTAAAATTACTGGTGGATTGATTTTATCCACCACAATATTTTTGCTCTGATTGCTCTAGGTCTAAAAACCCATCTTTTTACAACTAGTGTTTTTACAATTTTGCTTCTTATCTTCTTGAATAACTTGTACTTAAAAATGTAAATTTCTACTCACTTTTTACTTTACTCTTACATTGGTTTATATATTACTAATGTGTTTACTGAATTCTAGTCAACAGTTAAAACAAAACAATCCTAAACTAGAAATCCGCTACTTCTGTCTTTCCTTTCTACATTGAGCAAATTGGAAAATACTTTTGTCCTGCATTCTCTCAGCAAAGAAAATTCCTTCAAAGTCTTCATAGTCAAGATGAATTTGATGATCTTCCAATGCTATCTTCTGTCTGAAAAGATCCTGACTTGATCTTCATGTATAGTCACAATCACTTGATCCTGTACTAATAAGCATATCAACTGATCTTGGTATGGAGTCTACAATTGATATTTAATCATCCATCGACTGATATATTTTATCCATCGACTGATATTTGATTTAATAATCGATGGGTCTTCGACATCCGTTAGTCTTCTTTCTTCAATATCCATCGTGTCTTCAAGACATCCATCGACCTTTATTTATCTGTTGATTACCCATCACTTGTGTATTTTTCTGTCTTTAAATAATTACTATTTAACAAACTTTTTACACATCAGTTGATGAACAACATCTGTTGACTCAAACTTCCATCGACTTAGAATACATTATTTATTAATTATTTAGACTATCAATGGATAATAAACTTAGACAATATTGTTTCTAACATACCATATTATCAATTGATACAAATGAACTTCAATTGATAATTAGCTACCTAGTCAATGGATATTTATAAAAGACATATCCATTGACCAGTTACAAATATAAAATTTAAACTCATAATTCTAATGGTTAATGTTATCATCAAGCTACATAATTCCTAACAAGTTAGTTCTTCCATAAGAATAAAGTAGCCAAGCGAGCCTAAGGCTAGAGGGTTGGCGTTGTGATATCACGCTAGAACAAGTCCCTTAGAATATTTCATACTTTGTTTGAACTCAGTATGAGAAGCTTCGACACTCTGTTGCATCTCTGAGATTTGGTGGACAGAGTGTTGATCTTCTTTTGAAGCTTCAGTCTTAAAATCCTCAAGCTTCTACTTCACGCAAGCCACTTCTTTTTTATAGGCGATCGCCTGATCCCTAACCTGGTTCTCTAAAGACTCTATTTTGCTTTTGTAAACATCTTCCTCTTCAGTTAGGCCGATAATGTCTTTCTTCAGTTTTCGGATTTCAACATCCTTAGCAGCGAAACGGCTCAAGCCATGGATAACTGTCTCGCTCATGGCTTGGCGAAAACAAAAATCTGCTTTAGTATCATTGCGACTACACCAGTTATCCACATCTTTTGTAGTGAAGTGGTACTGGGCGATCTTGGCAAAATGATTACTAATACCAGTTGAAGGGGACTCCTTCGATAGGTTGGTCACCATTTTTTCTCTTGGCATTATTGTTTTTGGGTGAGCTACCTCAGAAGCGGCGCCCTTCTTCCTAATGAAGGGATTGGAGCCAAAAGGAATATTAGCCATTTTACCTTAAAAAAAGATAAGTTACATGGTAAGGCACAGTGGTATAGATGTAAAAGGTGAGGTAATTCGATGCAAAGGAACTCAACATGCATGTAAATAGATAACACAAAATTTATAAAAGTAAGCAGGTGATGTTCTTATGTGACTAAAGGGTGAGGCCTCTAACATTTCCCCTTGAGTCCAGCCAGTTATTTTATTCGTTATTTTTTTGATAATTTTATTCTTGGTAAATTTTACAAATGAGACTCTTCCATAGCCCTCATTGTAGAATATGTTTTCTTGTAAAGAGGATGGAGTGATTAACTTGTCTAGGTCTTTGTCTATATTGGAAAAATTAAGAATAATTTCTGCTCGGCAAAGGGCTTCACCATCTAGGTCAGTCTGGTAAGGCTTATCTTAAAGGAAAAATAAAAAGACAGTTAAGAATAATATATTAACCCATGAAATGAGAAAGGGCGAAGTCAGAAGAAGGGGCAAATCTGCTTACATGTGCTTGAAGGTTAAATTGTGTTTTGACTCGAGGAATATCATACAAGTAGAAGTAGTCCTCTTTCAATTTTTTCATGCTACTAGTGTTCCTGGTAGAAAAATTTATTCTTCCAAGCGATCCCCACAACATATAATAGTAGAAACCGAGGTCTACCCCGCTGCTTCGAAAGCTCGAGAAATAGTTTAACTCTTCCATAGTGGGAGGTGGAAATCCTTGGCTTATATACAACATGTATATCCCAATAGCGAGTCTATAGCTTTTAGGAGAAAGATTGATGGGAGAAATCTTGTGGTACTCAATTATCGCCTTCAAAAAAGGATGAAGATGAGAGCCAAAACCTAGCTTGACGAGCTTGTTGGTATGACCATCTGTGGAGTTAGAAGTCCCGAGATATTGAACCAATGTATCATCTTCATATGGTGAGGACAAATGAATTGGACACTTAAATTATAATACTCCATGATCTGCATGAATTCCCCTGACAAGGTGTTAGAAGTAAAGGCTACACATGATATGATTTTATTATGTTTCCTAAACTCAGTTTTCTCCACCTCTATTATTTCATATGAGTATTAGAGATGAATTTCTTGGTCAAAGACCTTCTATTTGTAACCTACATCTTTTGAGGGATATTGTAGTTCTTATTCATCCTCAGATACAGATAAATTGGCCTTTGAAATCCTCACCAACTTCACCATTATCAGGGGCATCCCCCTCTAGAACTTGGTCATATTCAACTTCTGCCTCGCTTTCTTGGTGTCATCTTTATGTCTGGAAGCATCTTGAATCTCCTTTCTCTCACTCTCTACCAGCCTTGCCCATTCATTTAGGCATGAACCCATAAATCTACAAGCCCAAAAGAATGACTAGACCAGGAACCTCACCTACTTGACAAGGCTCAAGTATGAGCAACTATTACTAATAAGGAGAGACCAAGATCTTTTTTAAGAGATAAGACCTAATGTTGATCAACCTAGGAGGGTGAATGATCGTCCACTTGTCTTCAGCTTCGCCCAACAATGGCCCAGTCAACTATATATTGTCATAATCATAAAGACAAAAAAGCTAGCCCAATCCATATTATTTATATGTTAAAGATTTGATGCAACTTGAAGATTAGTTTTGAAGGCTAGGCTCTACCCAGGCTAATTGGTTTTTCACCTAATTAGGGGGATCTAGTTGCCTCGTTTTTAGGGTCACTTCTAGGATCTTTACTCATTAAAGTTATTATTTGAGGTCAATGATGGGACTGGATTAGGATGACATCAACATACTCGGGACAACGACTTAGCCATCACATTACTTATAAGTAGCTGGGCCTGAAAGGTTGTTATTTCCCAGAATAGTGTCAATATTTGTAGAAGGGGGGTTGAATACAAATATTCAAAACTTTCTATGTTTTAATATTTGTTCTTGATTTTTGAGTGTTTTAGAGAATATATATGAACAACAATGAAATTGAAAATGCAATGAATAAAGATATTTAAAATTTCTGATGGATTGGGTTTTCCATCAATGTATAATTTTTCTCAATGTTTCTAGGTTAATAAAACCTAGATTCATTTTTACAAGGTTAGAAAATAAACCAATTGTTCTTACAAAGTGCTCTAAGGCTGAACAGTTGATTCAAGAAATATTGTCTTACTTGTATATTTTTCTAACAATGCTACCACACTTGTTTATATACCACAAGTGTGTTTACAATACCTAGAAAGAGTATAATATAATTAATTTAAACTAAGATTGTTTCTGATCTATCATTCCTCTTGCCTTTTTCCATTTTAGGAAAAGTCTTCAGACTTGGAAAGACAGCTTCAACTTGAGTCTTCATAGTCATCATAGATTGTCTTTCATAGGTGTGATTTTGTCTTTCAACTTGTCAACTTGTATTGTCTCAGTCAATTGATAATTTGCTATCAAGCATGTCAATTGATCCTTTCTTTTATCCATCAACTGATATTCTTCTTCAATTGATCTTTGTATCCATCGATTGATAAAAGATGACTCATCGATTGATAGATGTTATCAATCGATATATCAATTGATGGATCTTCACATCAGTTGATGGTCTTCAAAGCTTGACTTGGTTTCTTCAATTGATCTTCTATTCATTGATGCTTCAATATCAACTGATTATCCTTCATTTGTATAATTTTCTATCTTCAAATAATTATAACTTGACAGTCTAAGTTATACATCAGTTGATGACCTATATCAATCGAATCTAACATCAATTGATGAGAATAATATCAATTGACTTACACCTTATCGATTGAAATAGACTAAGTACACTTATGCTACAATCCAAATTATCAGTTGATTCATATAAACATTTCAACTGATAACTACTTTCCTGATCAATTGATATTTATAATTTTCATATCAATTGATCAGTTACATCAATTAAAATTTCTATGATTCTAAGTCTAAAGTTATCATCAAATTATATGTAGATTCCTAACAATCTCCCCCTATTTCCAAAATTCAAAGTGCTATTTAAATTTCTTGATTCTATTTGAATGAAAATGATTATGGGTTTTGTTATCATCAAGTATATTTATGCATGTTCATGTCATAGACACAAATACCAGTTTTATGAGTAACTTCTACAAGCAACTCCAATGTCTTCATAATCTTCATAATCCAATTACTTCTTCTCCATTCTCTTCTCAGCATTTTCCTTTAGTTGTCATGAATGAACTCCTCAAAATTGTTTCATCTCTGTCAGTCTCTCTAAGTTGCCTCATTAGGTAGTTAATTTCTTCATCTATGATTTTGTCCAGATATTTACATATATCAAAGAACTTTGTGTTTCCCTCCACATTTGTAAAAATCATGGCATATTTTGGCTCCAACACCACCTTTTTGAGTTGAGACTTCCATAGCTTAAGGGATGAATCAGGTTCAGCTTCTGCCTTTGATTTCCTCAGCTTTGAGATTTGGTGTTGAATTTCCTGAGCAATTGTTGTATTGAGTTTGTACTTTCTGTTGAGTAGAGGAAGAATGGTCTTCAGGAAACTGTAGCTTTGCTTCATTATCACCTTCATTGAGTAAGTGATTTTTGGTCCATTTTTATATTTCAACCTCATTGATTCTTCTTGGTTAGAGGTTGTAGGGTGAGTTCTTATTCCTATCAACCCTTTTTCACTTACCACTGGTATCCCTTTCATGTCATATCTTTCAATTGTCATTTCCTCTTTAATTTCTTCTTGTTGAATTTGGAGATTTTCCTGAACCACTTTTTCTTGAGTAGAACTAGTCCTTTTCTTGGTCATGGCTATTTTTCTCCTTTTTCTTAGTGGTTGATCTTCCTGTTGCTCTTCCATATTCCATTGAATTTCCATTTACCTAGCAATTTCTTCATTCTCCTTTTCTCTTCTTGTAGCATCTGAAATTCCTAAGGAAATGGTTCCTTGAAGAAACTTCTGGCCAACTAGCTTCTTCTTTTCTTTTTCTTCTTCAATCATTATTGATTTTTCCTTTTTCTCCTCTTCAATGGCTTCAATATCAATTAGAAAGGCTTCTACATTTGAGTTGCTTTCTTTGGCAGCCTTCTTTACATTTTCATTTACCACTCTTGTCTGAGCAATGAACTCATCCAAGTTTCCTGATTCTGCTGCTATTGTCACTAACTCAGTGCTCTTCTTTAGATCTTCAATTATTTTCATTTCCCTCTCAATCATCAATTGAGTTTCTCTTTCCCTAGAAATTCTTCTAGCTTCTAGTTCATCTTCAAATTTCTTCAATTCTTTCTTTTTCTGTTCTAAGTCATCTGAGGGTGACTTAGATGACTTTGAATATTGTTCATCCCTGTTACTTCCATTTTTGGTGACCCTCTTTATTGCAGTACCACCACTGCCTTTTCCATCACCATCACCATCATTCTTAGCATTCTCCCCCCCTTTTATTATCATCAATTTGAGGATGTGGTGGCATTCCGTCAAGAAATTTTTGAAGAATAGAAGCATGTAGACTCTGGCCTTTAATAATGTCATCCATCTTCTTTTCTAGAGACCCCACTCTTGTTTCCAAGGCTATAAAATTCTTGGATTCTTTGAGCAACTTGTCCTTGATTTGACCCATAGTATTCATAAGAAGCTTCTCATCTAACCTTCTTTCCTGTGTATCCTTGTTAGAAGTGATAGATCCCTTAATAATCTCCAATTCTCTCCTCACTCTTGTCACTGTGATCTTCTAAATTTTTAATGAATCCTTCATATAGTTGGCAATCCTCCTTTGAAAGGGATCTTCAATTTCTACTTCCACCATTGCCCTCATATATTGAGAAAGAATCTCAGTTTCAGCAGCTTCTATGGAACCATCAATGGTACTCATCCATGGCTCTTCATTAGAATCATCTTCTAACTTTTCAGGTGCCATATAACATGTATCTGTTGTATTGGCAATGCTCTCCTTCAGTTTCCTGGCCCTCTATTCAGTATGCTCAATTCCCAATAATTGCTCTGTATCCCTGTTACTTGAAGCAACCAACCTTTGATATTATGGATCAGGGTGAATAAAATTCTGTGGATCCAAGTCACCAGCATCAACTTCTTCATCTTCAATTCCCTTATTAATTCCACTCCCACATGCTTCTTCATTTGAAACTCCCCCTATCTCCTTTACTCCTTCTTTTTCTGACATCAACTCATTCTCCAACTCCTATGCAAATAAAATAATTATTTTATCTCTCTCACTCATCTCTCTATCTTGCATCAGGATCTCATCCTGGAATCTCACCTCTCCCTCACTCATAACATGTGCAACTTTTAAGGTGGGGCTCTCATGTGTTTCACTCACATTCTTGAAAGAAATAGGAATGACCTCACTCACTCCCTCTCCTTTCACCAGGTTATAATCCTGCCTCTCACTCAAATTACTCAATCCTAAGAGTGTTTGTGCAACATCAATTGATTGAGTATCAGTTAATGTAAAGAAATTATCAGTCGAAGTGTTTAGGATATCCATCAATTGATGCATACCCATCGATTGATCTTGAGTATCAATCGATGGCTTATCAGTCGATGGATGAATATCAATTAATGAAGAAACATCAATTGATGGAGTAGAAACATTTGAGGATATTATTTGAGAAGTGATATTTAAGATAACATGTGAGATGGAATCTTGAATTTCCTGGGAAGAAAATTCAGAAGAGAGTGTTGGCTTCTCTTGGAATATCAAAGAAGGAGAATTTGAAAATGCATGATTATCTATCAGAACATTTTCTGAAGAAATTTGATGAAGTGGGGAAAGAAGAATAGAAGGGATTGGAACTGAGAGTGAATGGGGCTGCATTTCATCATTTATATGAGATGCATCAAACTGACTTTGATAAGTCTTCATCACAATTTCCTGTGATTTTGCAGTGTGTGTTTCCCTATGTACAAAGGTGACTCTTTTCTTCCTCATTTCATATGATTTTGGTGTTTTGGCTTGTGTGTCCCCAACTTGGTTCTGTGCCCCTGGTTGTGGGCTCTTTTTAATATTGTCATCTTTTTGAGAGGATGCTAATAAGGATGTGGTAATTTCCTTATTAACATCAACAATCTTTTAAGAGACTTTGGAGTGGCTTGGTTTAGGTTGTAGACCCTCACTCTCCTTGTCCTTCTAAGTTCTTTGAAGTTTCCCAGTTCCCTCATCACCTATATCCACCTCAAATCTATCTACCACAACTTGTGTTTTTCTTTTCTTTGATTTTACAACAACATATTTTTGGAAACCTGTTGAGGTTGGTATTTTAGATTTGGATTTTGAAATAAGTTATGTGGCTTGGGTAGGAGGATTGGAGTCATTTCTACCACCCTCCATAGCCACAGAAGGCAAACAAGATTGAGGTTGGGAAGAGTTTAAAGTAGAGATTAATACCTGAACAAAAGAGGGATAGATCAATTCCACATTACTATGAAGTTTGATCCTTACCAAGTCTTTAAAGACCCTTTTGTTTTGGACCCAGCAGCCCAATGTCTCTGTCTCTCTTGTGATTTCTATGTCCTTCAAAAAATGGTTAATAAACAACATAATAAATCTATTATAATATATATGATTAAAACTATTAGATTTATCACCTAACTTTACAGCAATCTCTTTAATTATTTTTGATGAAAATTTAAAAAATCTATCAAATAGAATACTGTAGGCAATTTCCTGCATACTAGTTGTTATAACATCAAAGTTACTGATCTTACCACTAAAATATTTTATAATTGCATCAAAGAAGTAAGACCACTCTTTTCTAAGATGCTTTCTAACAACATGACCTAGACTCATATCAGGGTTCACATATTTAACAAACCTATGCATGTTTCTAATATTTTTATTTATTGGTGCTGTGTCAGTATTATTAGCTGGTAGATTTAAACATTCATCAATAGCAACAGTAGTTAAAGTGTACTTATCTCCCTTGCATAAGAAAGAAATGGTTGAGTTGTCCTTGGCAACTTCTGCAGTGGCCCAGAATTCCTCCACCAATTTGCAAATAATCTTTGGGGCTTCAATTAAAGTTGTCCTCACCTTGCTACTCTCCAAGAATCGCATTATTGGATGGAAACTTTGTGGTGCTTCTTCCACAACAGTGCAGGCAATGAAATTATTCAACTCATAGTAGTATCCTGCTAGTGAAACCTTCTTAGAAGATGAAGAAGATGAAGATGCCATTTCTTGTATATGGAGATTAGATATTACACTAGAGAGATTGAGAATGTTAAAGATTGAAAACATAGAGAGTTAAAGATTGAGTTCGTCGATTCAGAGAGAGAGATAGAGAAGTTGTTAGTAAAATTGCAAGTAAGAATTAAAAATTATTTTAATCTCACTATTTATATTTACTGAGTTCCCAATCAATTTCTTACTCAAAATAGAACTTAATCCACCTTTGGAGGAAAAATGAAAAGCAGAAATTACTAATTTTGGCAATCGACTGTTATACATACAAAGATGTATGTATTAATCAATTGATAAAATAAGTAATCAATAGCTAGAATTTGTACAGATCGATTGATGACATGGACCCCTTAGATTCCAGGTCATCGATTGATAACTAACTTATCCATCGACAGGTATGACTATCCATAAATAAATATATCATCAATTGATATATTTATCTATCGACAGCTGCAGAAATATCCATTGATATGTAAAATGTTTATCAATTTATTATGGACGAATCAATGGATTAACATAGTCAATGGCTATAATAAAAAAAATATAGATCACAACTTGTCAGACATTTAATAGATTAAGCATAGTTAAACATACCTAAATCACAGACCAATCTATTGAAAATAGATTCATCTAATAGTTTGGTAAAAATGTCTGCAAGTTGTCTTTCACTAGGAACAAATTGTAATTCAACTGTACCATTCATTACATGTTCCTTAATGAAGTGATACCTTATGTCAATATGCTTGGTTCTGGAATGGTGCACATGATTTTTTGTTATTGTAATGGCACCTGTGTTATCACAGAAAATAGGAATCTTATTCATGTTGAACCCATAGTCAAGTAGTTGATTCATCATCCATAATATTTGTGCACATCAACTTCCAGCTGCAATATATTCAGCCTCTACAGTGGATGTAGACACTGAATTTTGCTTCTTGCTAAACCATGATACAAGCTTGTTTCCTAGAAATTGACAGGTGCCTGTGGTAGTTTTTTTATCTATCCTGTAACCTGCATAGTCTGCATCTGAATACCTGTGACTAGCTTCATAGGAACATGAGGACCTTTCTTTATGCAGTGAACATAGGAAGGGTCAAGAGAAAGTAGATGCATATGCATTTTCACTTTCCAAGCAAAATATTCATCTTTTTCTAGCACTGGAATTTTCACACCTGAATCTTTTTGGCCCATATTGATTGTTCTTGATCTTTAAACTTTCTGTATGGCGAAAGGCTAAGCTCTGATACCAATTGTTATTTCCTAGAACAGTGTTAATATTTGTAGAATGGGGGTTAAATACAAATATTCAAAACTTTCTTTGTTTTAATATTTTTCTTGATGTTTGAGTGTTTTAGAGAATATGTATAAATAACAATGAAACTGAAAATAAAATGAACAAAGATATTTAAAATTACTAATGGATTGAGTTTTCCATCAGTGTATATTTTTGCTCAATGTTTTTAGGTTAATAAAACCTAGCTTCATTTTTATAAGGTTAGAAAATAAACCAATTGTTCTTACAAAGTGTTGTAAGGCTGAACAATTGATTCTAGAAATATTGTCTTACTTGTATATTTTTCTAACAATGCTACCACACTTGTTTATATACCACAAGTGTGTTTACAATACCTAGAAAGAGTATACTAAAATTAATCTAAACTATGATTGTTTCTGATCTATTCTTTCTCCTGACTTTTACCATTTTGGGAAAAGTCTTCAGACTTAGAAAGGTAGCTTCAACTTGAGTCTTCACAGTCATCATAGACGGTCTTCCATAGGTGTTCTTTTGTCTTTTAACTTGTCAACTTGTGTTGGCTCACTCAATTGATAATTTGCTGTCAAGCATATCAATTGATCCTTCATTTTATCCATCAACTTATATTCTTTTTTGATTGATCTTTTTATCCATCGATTGATAAAAGATGACTCATCGATTGATAGATGTTATCAATCGATATATCAATCGATGGGTCTTCATATCAGTTGATGGTCTTCAATGCTTGACTTGGTTTCTTTAATTGATCTTCTATCCATTGATGCTTCAATATCAACTGATCATCCTTCACTTGTATAATTTCCTGTCTTCAAATAATTACAACTTGACAGTCTAAGTTATACATCAGTTGATGACCTATATCAATCGACTCTAACATCAATTGATAAGAATAATATCAATTGACTTACACCTTATCGATTGAAATAGACTAGGTACACCTATGCTACAATCCAAATTATCAGTTGATTCACATAAACATTTCAACTGATAACTGGTTTCCTGATCGATTGATATTTATAATTTTCATATCAATTAATCAGTTACATCAATTAAATTTTCTATGATTCTAAGTCTAAAGTTATCATCAAATTACATGTATATTCCTAACAAAGGTCTAAACACGGGAACACTTACGGCGATAGCCCAACTGCCACACGAGGGGAAACCTAATCCTATTAGGTTCATTAGTTCTGAAGAACTATGTTTGGCTTGATCCCTATAACACATTGTTTAGTGAAGATCTGACTTTGGCTCTCTAGAACCCTAACTCTTGTGGCTAACTCTTCAATCAAGTAATTTCATCCCCAATAAAACAACACATTTCTACCCACCTACATTGTTCAACGTCATTAACTACCATCATACTTTTAGCACTCTTCCTAAATTCGTTATCATAAAATTTCTTTGTGATTAGTTTGTTATAAAATATATATACAAACAGGGAGAAAGAATTTAGAAAGAGAAATAAAGTACAAAAGTCATAAAATAACACTACAACAAAACAGGGCAAAACTGACCGCCCTAAATGGTCGGTTAATGCCGCTTCTAGTCGTTTATAAATCTATAACCGACCAATAGAGGTGGTCAGTAATAACCTGGTCGTTAATGACAATTTGGTCGGCTTTACAGGTTATTATTGATCACAGCAACGGTCAGTTATGCATATGGAAATTTTTGTCATGGGTGGGCCCATTTGTCCTATGTCGTAACATACGTCAATCAAGAGGTAAAACTGATAGACGCTAGTCGGCAAAGCTGCGGTACACCTGTTGACTTTTGTTGAACAAAAGTGTACAAAGTTGGTCAGGTTTCTAGCAGAATCTCTATTGAAAAACGTAATCGACCGCGTAAAACTGACCGACCTCTATGAACGTGGTCGGTTTTCTGGGTGAAACTATGGTCGATTATAGAACCAGTCTGTCGGGTTTTTTTATGGTAAAAGTGGTCGGTTAAGACCTTCTTCGGTCGGTTTTCTGGGTTTTTTTTTGAAAAAAAAAAGGTTTTCCTAGTCTCTAGTATTCATTGTTCGATGTTTGTTGTGTGTGTCAATGAAGTCTTTCCGGGGTAGAAAGAAAAATATAGCAAAAATACACATAACCAACGGATATGTGCATGCATGAACAGTTACATACGAACACGTAAAATACAAACCATGTCAAAAACATTTAAGTTTGAATTAAAAACACAAATTTTAGCCCTCAAGAACCATCAAGAATTATAAAATAAATACACAAATATCATCAAAGCCATAAATATATACACATAAACACTGATTTGGTCCTCAAAACCATTAAGAACCATCAAATATATACACATAAATACTGATTTTACATAAATTTGAAGTTAAAATTTGAACCATAAAATATATATGTATATATTCGAAATAAAAATTTGAACTATTATAATAATTAACAAGTCTAGAATATATAATCAAAATTTATATGTGTACATATATATACACATATTTGGATTAACAAGTATAGGAAAAAGACTTACAAATGAGAGAATATACTTTATTAGGGTTTATCACCATTTTTTGAGAGAATATAAGATTCAAACTTTTGATTTAGTACTTTTACAAATTGAGAGTATTCTACTGTGTGTTTTGTACTTGATGTAAGAAAATGAATGTTTAAGAGTGTTTTTTTATTTATAACCAGGTACTTAATAGACCGAAGGGATAGTCGGTTATGTCATCAAAATTTGTGCCAGGTACAATAGAGTCCATTTTTAAATTGGTGGGGGTTTTAACTTCTTCACAAAAAAATTCATTTTCCCACCAAAAACTCATATTTTCAACAAATATATTTTATATATTATTTATAATTTAATCGGTCATTATGTAGAGTACTAAAAAATATTATATGTAAATATATATTTTTATTTTATTATATAATATGACACTTGTTAAGATATTCATTTATTTTCAAGTTATTAACAAGTAATATATTATTTTATTATTATATTATTTTAAAATAAAATAATTATAAGCACCCGGTCGGTTATGATATTATTGATTGACTTGGTTGACCAAAAGTGTGCCCAATTGGTCGGGTTTCTAGCAGTAGTGTAAAATTACGAAACCGACCTCCTCAAAACTTATCGGGTTGTATGAGTGTGGTCGGTTTACTGGGTTCTTCTTATGGTTAAGTTGGTCGGTTATATTCTGTATCGGTCAGTTTTCTGTATTTTTTATGGTAAAAGCGGTAGGTTATGACCTTCTTTGATCAATTTTTGGGGTTTTTCTAGAAAAAAATCCATGTTTTCTGCAGTTTCTATTACTCCCCCTTTTACCAATCCATTCAATATCAAATATCACTAATCCATTCAATATTATCACTAAACCATTCAATACCATACCAATAAACTTCATATTATTACTACATATTAGTCCATACTCTACCAATAATAAATTTCATCATTGTCAATTTAAAAAAATCAACAACATATTTGTTAATTTCATCAAAACCATCATCATCTTCATCATGATCATCATCTTCTTCTTCATCTTCCTTTTCGTCGTCGACATTATCATCATCATTAAAATTATTATCTTCTCCTCCTTCTTTTCCTCCTCTTCCTCCTCCTCCTCCTCCTCTTCTTCTTGAGTTTTTAATTGAGTGAACATATTTGTCCAATTTGTGCTAAATCAACAAATAGAGAAAATGAGGTTCCAACATTTGATCTATCTTCTTGATAATCATCTTCAATATCGTTTAACACATTTATAGATTCATTTATTGGAAGACTTTTAGCTGAGACTACTGTATGCCATTTATTTTTTGGTTCAATACACTAGGAGTATAATATGTTAGTAATTGTACTTTAGAGACAATACTTTTTATATTTTAAGGAAAATATTTATTATTAAAGATTATGTTTTATTGATTATTATTTATTTATTATGTTTTATTTACTGCGTAATAAATTGAAAGCATAATAAATGTCCTTGGAATTTTGATACGTATTATATATATTTAAGTATGTGACCTAAAAATGAGATTATATGAATAGTATCTTATTCATAAAATTTCCTAGTTAAATATTATTATTTATGGACAATAATAATGCAAAAAACTAGTATGTTTCTTGACAGATGACCACATCTCATTGGTCATAGGTATGGTGATACTAAAATCAAGAACATAAGTGCATGTCTCAAAACATGGCACTGGAATGACCCGCCGTGAGATTCTACATGTTAAATAAGTGTCATAAGTAATTCTCACTGTGATAATAGTGTAATGATCCTTAGACCTGAAATCGTTATATTTCTATACGAGAATTAATATACTTTGATTACATTAAAAGTTACCTTTGACCGGGTGATGATAAAAGTGGACATTGGGTATATTATGAATCGTATGAGAAATATGAATGATCTAGATGAGATTTAATCCTCCTAATTTTAGGAGTGATATTATTGGCTTCTTGTTTGAGTGAGACTATGAAATGCACAGCCGTACTCAAATGTTGATTTGATTTTAATAGTCTACTCATCGATCAAGAAAATAAAGATTAAATTATGAAGAGGATGACACGAAACATGCCTTGAGTTTAATCTATAATATCAAGATTAAATGGATTATATTACATGGAATATTATTCACGAAAGGTTTAATCGAATCACCGATTTATTATTATTACTTGGGTAGCAATGGTGTATTACTAGATGCCGCTCAATGTTTACAATTTTAATTAGATATTAAAATTGTTGCCAACGTAATAATAATCTACAGGGTCACACACAAAGAACGCTTGAAGGAGAAATAATTTAAATTGTGAATTTAAATTAAATAAGTAATTTATTTTATTTATGATATTAATTAAGTATGACTTAATTAATTATATAAATAGAATAAATGAATTATTTAAACTAATTCCAAAATTAATAATTAATTAATTAAGTGAGACTTAATTAAATAATTTAGAATTTTGGATTAGTATTAATTATAATTGGATTATAATTAGAAAACTTATTCCTCTATCTATATAATCTCTTTATGGGCTGATTTAATTTAAGAGACATATTTTTACTAAAACCCTAGCCGTTTTAAGAAAAGAGAAAGATAGAGATAGAAAAGCAGTTTTCGGGTGCTAGTACACATCAATCCTTCATGAAAAGTATTCGTGTGGATACCGTAGAGCGTAGATCGCGAGAGCGGGATATGTGGTGATTAAACAAGCTTTGGACCTCCATTAATCTTCTATTAATGAACTGTTAAAGCTTCTAAATGTATTTATTCTTTATCTCCGAATTAAATCTTTTGTTTTCACATGGATCCTGCAGAGGGTTTCGCTATTTTGATTTATTTTTCGCGTTTATTCCACTGCGTTTGTGCCTCGAAACCCTTCATAATATACTTGAGAGACTTGACTAACTAAAATAAAAATTTCACTATATCTGAATCTTGAACTTATATCGACCGTAACCACTCGATTTTTATCTATTATAATACCATTATGAAGACTATCGAACCATATAAATTTAAACAAATATACATGATTACCTCCTTCATAAATAAGTCTCATTATTTATTGCATTTGACCATAATACTCAAGACTCCTATAATGCGAAGTTCCTTTAACGATAACACCGGAACCGGTTATAGATTTAGTTTAAAATTTATATCCATTTACTCGACAAGTCTCAAAAGTGATGACTTTCAATGCCGGCCCCTAAAGCAAATGTTTGGAACGAGGAACGTCCACTTCATGATTCTCAACCTATTAATAATAGACATATTAATAATGAGTTAAAATTACGAATAAAATAAATATTTAAAATTTTAAAATTTATCATTTTTTAAAACAAGTTTTAAATCGCTTCCTTATAAAATCATCTAATTCTTGAGGTGTTTTCTCCAGACGTTATCTCATAACACAAGTTTGGTACGTTCTAAGAAATTTAATAAAATCAATATCAATTAATAATGAGTAAGTGAATAACATACAAATATTGGGGTAAGTGAATGACACCTTAGGTAAGGTTGAACTTCCAGAGAATTCAAAAGAACATATTCTTCTGCTAACATTATTTCATCATCATTCATATAACGAATTCCTTCTTTGTGAAGAGATTCAATTGGATACCCAAAACTTCTAACTTTTGAGAATTTTCTATGTCATCGAAAACTTCATTACGACTTACTTTACTATGAACTGAGTAAAAGGCAAAATAAAATAAATAAAAATTGAGAATCTTTTCTTCCATATATTGTTCCGCAATTGAACCCTCAACTTTTGCTTTATTATCAAACTTTTATTTTAATTTACCTAACAAATGCTTAATTTGTTAGGAATGAGATGTACAGAAACTATACAGAGGGGGGATGAATGTATGGTTTAAAACTTTTTATGTATTCTTTGATTCTTGCTTGTTATGAACTGATAATCAAATGTTATAGTTTTACTAACTTAGTAGTGTTTATTTAAGATATACGAAATTTAAAATGAACACTAAAAGTTAACTTTCAATCTAATTATGTATTGGAATAAATTACTATAATATGAGATTCTAGATTTGAATCTCAGCTTCTAGTTCTTGAAAGAAAAAAGGAATGAAAACTATTTTACTCTCTTTACTGACTAGTGAAGCTGTGCTATTGGCTATATAGACATGTCTCATTTGAACATGCTCTCACTAGATAGTTATGCTAAACTAGAAACATACAAGAAACACTTTGTTATTTACCCTCAAGTACATAAAGTTTGTAGTGGGGGTGGGGTTGAATACAAACTTAAGAATTATTTCATATTCTTGCGGATTTAAGTTTGTTCAATAAAAGTGTTTGAGTGTTTGGACAGATTAAACAAAAAGAGAAAATTAGAAGAGCTAAAGTAAATTTGAAAACAAATCTTTTAAAATTATCAGTGGATTGGTTTTTCTACTAGTGTATTTTTACTTTCAATTAATCTTGGTAAAGATACCAAGCTGCTTACACAATGTGATTTTGAACTAAGAAAAGCACTACAAATATTTTCTATCCATCTATTGTGCCTTTCTTGAGTTCTTGATATTTTTCACACATAATGCTACAATGGACTACTACTACATATATAGTAGTTCACATTCTACTTCTATTTTCTATTATTCGATTGATAACATTGTGAGTTACAAATTACAGTTTACAATGTATTCACTAAAATAGATTGTAGTTTCTTTTTACAGTCTCCTTTGCATTTTTCTTGTTCTGGAAAAATCTTTGTCTTGATCTTTTCCTTAAAGACTGTATTGCCTTGAAAGTCTTCACAATCCTTACATGACTGTCTTCCATTGATTCAGTTTCTGCAAAGATCCCATTCCTTTTGTCTTTAACCAATTTGGGAAACCTTGATCAACTGATAATTACTGTCAAGCTTATCAGTCGATCCTCATTTGCTCATCCATCGATGGATAGGTTATCCATTGATCAATTGATGTATCGATGGATGGTTAGATTATCCATCGACTCCTTATCCATTGATGATCCTTTATCCGTTGATTGCCTTTATCCGTTGATAGCCTTTATCCATCGAGTAGTGTCTTTATCCATTGAATCTGATATCTGTTGATCACTTCATTTTTGAGAATTCTGACTTAGAATATTTACACTTAATCAGCCATTCTTCACATCTGTTGAGAAGCTATAAATTGAAGTCAATAACATCAGTCGACTAATTCACAACATCCATCGAGGCAATACAATCAATTGATAATGAAACATAAATCAAATGTTACAATCCAATTTATCAGTTGATTAATAAGCTTCAACTGATAACTGGTTTCCTAGTCAATGGATATTTATAAGTCATATATCCATCGACTAGTTACAATAAAATTTAAATCCCTATTGTAATTTTAAGTAATTTGTTATCATCAAATCTCATAATTTCTAACAATCTCCCCCTATTTATGAATATGTGAAATATGCATAAATTTTCTGTTGATGATAACAAAACTCCTAAACATTTTCATTCTAGCAGGAATTACAATATTGACAAAAGTAATTTTGAGACAGAGTGATCAAATACCAGTAGTAGATGAATTCTGATAACTTTGATGTTGAGTCTAAATCTTCTACCTTCTTCTTCTTCCCCTTGACTCATTCATCCTATCTTCATTTTCCTTCATCTTTCTCTATAGGGATCCTTTCAAAATTTCTCATCCTCAACCCTGTAGTCTAGTTGGCTTGCAAGATAATTCAGTTCCAGATTGGGCAGTTTGTCTATCTCTTGACAAATATCAATGCATTTTTCCCTGCCTTCTTTGTCCTTGAAAATCATCATGTAGAATGGTTCATGAAGTACCTTCCTTCCTTCAGGGTTCCAAATCTAGATTCTGTCATCCCTTTCTACTTGAATATGTGCATCCCTTATCTTCTTCATTTTTTCAAGGATGGCTTTACCTAGCTCTTCAGTTAGATAATACTTCCTGTTGAGCAGGGTATAGATTTTCCCTAAGGTGCCATTGCCTTGTTCTATGACTTGATTAAATGTGAAAGTTGAATGTGATCCATCTTCATAATCATTGTGAAGTAGATCAATATCCCTCTTCCTTTGACCTTTTACTGCAGTCATTCCTTCAATTTTGATTGGCAAAAAATTCTCTGGTTTGGATTTGAACACTTCTATTTCCTTGGATTGACTACTCCCAGATGCTTGAATTTCAAGCTTCATCTCCTTTGGATTCTCCTCCATGGCTGTCTTTTCATCAACAACAAGTTTCCTTTTGACTCTAGAAGTTTTAGGTTTGTCTGCAGGCTTGTTTGCTCTTTGCTTCATCCTTGACCTCCTTTCACCTTCTTGACTTCTGGCTTCTCTAATTAGCCTATTCTCCTCATCAAATTTCTTTTGCAGTTAAATGGCTAGTTCTTCTTATGACTTCTCTTGTTGCTCCCTTCCTTTCATACCAACAACTATTGCTTTACTCAATAGTGTCTCACCTCCATTCATGGCAGAATTCTTCTTCTTTCCTTCTTCTATTAAAATGCGCTTCCCCTTTCTGTCACCAGTTTGTGATCTACCTTCATCTACCCTTATTTCTCCTTTCTTTACTGCCTCAAGAATTTATGGCATTAAGGCAATTGACTCTTGTGCATCAATCTCCTTATTTTTACTGGCAATTGAATTAAATTACCTTACAATCTGTTGAGCCAATGCCTTCTTTGGACCTGTCTTTTGAATAACATTCTCTGTAGTTTTGATCACAACTTCAATCTCTATTCTCCTTAACTCCCCATCCTTCTCCCCCTTTTTGTTATCAGCAACTGGTTCTTATTCCAAGGAGTGAGAAATAAGAGGGGTTTCCAAGAGTCTATTCAGAAGTTTGATTTCAGTGACTTGATTCTTCAAAATTTGGTCCATGCTAACTTCCATGGCAGTCACTCTTTTCTCCAATGCCACAACTTTGTACTTGGCTGTACACTCAGTATCAAGCCTTTGCTTGATTCTTGTTAACATTGGAACCTGTTACATGCATCTTTTGGATTTTTAAGTTATCTATGTGGAAGTTGAGAATTCTTCTGTGTACAAGATCCTCTACATTTAATTCAGCCATAGATCTTCTGTAGTGTGAAACTATGACTCTTTCAGTGTCAGCCAAACTTGTAACGATTGTGATATTTTAATTATTATAATAATGTGAAAAATATGATTGTTATGATCCAATGTGTATTGTGTGTTATGTGGTCCTATTATATGTCCATTTGACTGCCAGTTTGACCAAAATATGTTAATGTGAATTATTAAAGTGTTTTATGGTTTTTAAATGCCATTTTAGTGTACTGTTTGATTTTTATAAAATATTTGGTGTGTCCAAATATTATGAAATTTTATATGTAGCTTCCTAGTAATATTAAAGACTTTCTAAAAATAGTTGTGTAATTAAATTCAGTCCCAATAGTTTTATATAATTTTCTCAGTCTTGTTTTATCCTGAAAATATTCATCTTCTAAATTCCATAGTTAATTATTGGGACATCCAAAAATCATGATATGTTTTCCGAAATGTTTCCTGAATATTCAGAGACTTTTTAAAAATAAAAATTTATTTTATTCGAGCCCCAAAGTAATTTTAAAGATTTTCCATTCTTATTTCCTTTTAAAGTGCTTAAACTTCCATGAATTTTACTTAATTATCTGTTCATCAGAAAAATATTCTAAAACTATGTGTGAGCTTCTAAAATCATGTTATAAATTTTAAAAATATACAACTTATTTTTGTATCCTTTTTCTATCAAAATTCCAATTTTAAATTATTTTAATTCAGAAAACTAGTAATTGTGAAATTACCATCTTGCCCCTGCCATTATAAACACCCACCAGCCCTCTTTCTTCCCCATTCTGCATCTTTGTTCTGTTCTAAGTCGGTGATGAGTCTCCTCTTGCATTTTCTCGATGTTCTTGGCATAATCCATGATTTGTACATGTTTTAGCTAGTACTAGTGTTAATAATCTCATCTTCTATTACTTTGTTGCAATTTGTATATATATGTGTGCATGCCGTGTATGTATGTATGTCAAAGACCTGCATGCAACTGATTTGGGGACTTGATTTCTTGATTTAAGATATGACTATGCTATAATAGGAGTAAATGAATGATTGAGTGTTGATAGAACCACCATCGGTTCTCCACCGGATCATCACCATCGGCGATGACCTCCGAGGAGCCTACGGTGTGAGTTTGCTTGTAATCTTAACGTAGAGATGATGATCTTGTCAATTATATTCTGTTCTTGTTAACCAGAGGAATTTCATGTTGGCTATGGTACCATTTTGCATATGTCCGAATTAGTTGTATCAAATTGTTTGAGTTCTAGTCTATGTTCGGCTTATTCGAGTCATGTAGACTTTGTAACTATGATATGATGATTTGGTATCTTGATTGTAGTCACTAGATGCTTCGAATTTGATGATAACTACAAGTACTTACTTGTTGATAATTAAAGGTAGATTGATTTTTAAGAATTAGAAATAGATTTTGGGCAAAGAAACTGCCATATTCTGTTCTGTTAATTAGGAACTAATTATGCCCTGCTCTAGGCAGTGACTAGGTGTAGAACATGTTGCTTATTATTTCAAGTTTAATTGGGCACTAATTTTACGTTATTTGGACAAGCGAGTAAAAAGTTATGGTCATTTTAGTAAACACCGTGCAGCGCCGAAAAAATTGCTGTTACGGTTTCTGATTTCAAATAATTCGTTTTTAGTCTTTTCTAAATTATTTACAACTGAAACTTTTATATGATTTTGGTTTAGTATTCAAGTATGTACCTGGAAAATTTGGTGTCAAAATGATTATTTTTCAATTTATGAAAAATGTTTTACCATAGCCTGCGCAATGTGGTTTTCAGTTACTCACTTATTTTAAAAGATTGATTTCTTTATATGGGTAACCATGAATCATATAAAGTTTTGATACTAGCACTAGTATGTTAAATTGGTTCGTTTACCTTGTTTTGATTTTAATATTTGATTAGATTCAATAATGGTTGGTTGAAGAATTTTAATACTATGATTCGAATTACATGTTTAAGTGTATATTCGACTATAAAGGTACAAATTGATATAATTGCTAATATCTGAATATGAGAAGTGAATTGAGTTTTATGATTTATGTGGATATTGCTTTGTAGGGGATGGATTTTGTATTATATAGGACTGATTATATATAATTGTCATTAGTGGTTGGTTGTGTCAGTTGAATTCCGACGGGTAACTCTATTTACAGGAGAGATGCTGCCGAAATTTTTCTAAAACTGAATGATCTTTTTAAAACATTATTGGCACATCACTTCTGTATAGGAAGGGCTATCAGTCAGGAATAGTATTAGTAATATAATCAAAGTGATTGTCTATGCACTATGTGCCTATTGATGTATACTTGTTATGTGATATACCTTATTAATATACGTGTCAAGGGATTACAGTAACGAAAGGGGTAGATAGAGTTAGACGTTATAGAGAACGTCGAGTATGAATGAGATACTGAAATAGTATTATAAATGTATAGATTCGAAGGTAATAGAAGTGAAGGATAAAGGAAAAGCAAAGATAGAAAGTTAGTGACGAAGATAGTAGGATCCACCTGTTCAGCAGCCGCAGCTATATTTTGAGGCAAGTAACTCCTGCCTGTGTTCTCCTTTAAAGATATGAACTGTTTTACACTTTTACAACTGTTTTACACCCTATAACTATTTTAATCCTACAACATGTTTTATTCTAAATGTTAAACTTAAAACTGTAATTTCATATAAACCTTGAATGTACCTTATACTTTTCAATCCCTGAACTGTTAAACCCTTATTGACCATCACCTTATGAACTTGTTTCAAAAATTTTAAGTTGTTAACTCTGAACTGTTAACCTTAACCATGATTAGTACCCCATTGCTACTCCCTACTTATTGTTTTAAATCCAATGTTGTTAAAAAATTTTGAATCTTATTGCCATCCTTTACAATTGTTTTAAGACTTATGTCTATGACATGATTCTGATTCTTTACTTAAATCCTGCTCACTTTACTGCAAAAGAGACTTGAATATAAACTTGTCTTCGAATAAAATTTACATCTGTCTCTTAACTTTTAAAAGATGGATTTAAATATGAAAGCCGACTTTCAAGAAGTCTTTTTCATCAAATGATTTGGTAAGTTTAAAAGAAATGATGTTGATATTATAGGAATTCCGATCAAAATGGTTTCTGCGGATTCCTATAGGTTGGAGGCGTAAGAGGCCGAGTGACGCCAGTCCAGCACTTTTATGTGAAGACTATAATGAGTTAGTCAATGGCTATAATGAGATAGCCCAAGGCCAATGGCAATAAATGCCTTTATGAGTACTCCTTATGTCCAGAGGGACTTCGGTCCGTTATGGGGACTTTACGTGGCTGATCACCCGTATTGTCCGGGCATTGTGAGAAAACTCCAATCAAAATGATTTGGTTTTATAATTAAAAGTCCTAATGAAAGGACAGTTTTATGAAATGATTTGGAAAACAAAGTCTTAATGAAAGGACGGTTTTATGAAATAATTTGGAAAACAATATCCTAAGGAAAGGATAGTTTTACAAGAATGATTTTTGAAATGATTAGTAATGAATTTTGAAATGCCTTACAATACCCTGCTTTATATAGCATAGAACTGTCAGATATATCTTGATTTTGACTTCGTTTCACTTATTGTACATTGCTTCCTGTTATCCATCTAACCCCTACGAAGTATTCCTAAACCTTGAAATGATTATTTTGTAGAAGTTTCTTAAAACCTTTCACCCCAGACAATTAGAAACATTAACCCTGAACTGAACTCTTCAAATACCTATGCTTCTATCAGTGAAAGCCATGAAAGAAAGTTTTTCGTGTAATGAATACCAAGATTAGAAATTGTGGAGTATAATTATGGGACAATAATGTCCAGGAATGATTTTTAAGTATGATTATGAGAAAGGATTTCTAAATTTTATATAATATTGTAGAACTGTTTTAACCTGTATGGTTACTTGCTGAGCTTTTGTAGCTCATTCTTTTATTTTCTAACCTCTACAGTTTTGAGAAGCATGGTGCATTTTAAGCATACTGCGAGGAAGAATACCTCATATATTAATTTTGCTAGGCTGGCTGAAGTGGAACAGGTAGGATCACAGCTGAGTTAGAAGGGAAAAACTTTGTTAAGTCTTAAGTGTATTTATGTTGATAGACTTTTGTGAGATGATTCAGAGTTGTAATAATATTTGTTTTGGTGATGTAAACTTAATGAATGTAGAGTTGTGCTTGTTTCATATCATTACATGTTAAAGTTCCAGGGTAGTTGTCGGGGTCATATATATATATATATATATATATATATATATATATATATATATATATATATATATATTTATGCTTTGTTTATATTTATATAGGATGCATGCATATAGAGTGTTAGTGACTCTCCGATCTAGACCCCAGGTCGGGAGGGCGTCACAAAACTAGTTTCATCACTAGCCATTGCAGGCTCCAATAGCTCATCATCAGAATTATTCTTAAAATCTTCAGCCTCTTGATTAGTGGCTGCTCCTGAATTGTTGCCAACATCTTTTCAGCATCTTGATTAGTGGCTACTGCCAATTCTTGGTAGCGTGGATCTTTATGTTGAAATGTTGTAGCATCAAGATTAAATTAAATCTCATCACCCACCTCCATGTGGGCATCTGCAACTCCTACAAGAATTCCATATTCTTCATTTCTTCCATCTCCCCCTAACTCCAACCCTAACTCCTGGGTGAGTTTAGCTGCAACCTGCACAGTTTTAGAAGTTGATGCTTCATGAGATGGTGAAATTGGTTTTTCTCTATTCTTTTCTCTCTCACTCTCTTCTCTCTGTTTTTGCATCAGGATCTCATCCTGGATTATCACCTCTCCCTTACTATTCTCTCATTTTGCACCACCTGCTAAGGTGGAACTCTCTTTGCTCACACCCTCTCCTTTTGCCACCTCAGAAGAAATTGAGGCCCTTTCATTCATACACTCTCCTTTTGCCAAGGTATGCAACCCTTGCCTCTCACACACCTCACCCACTCCACTCAATCCTAGTAGAGTATTGGCCACTTGAATTGTTTCAATGGATGATTCATGAATTGAAAGTGAAGTGTCAACCGATGGATGAGGAATATCCATCGATTGATGAATATCCGTTGATTGGATATCAATGATGGATGTAAGGATATCCATCGATGGAAGTGAACTATTCAATGGATGTTGAAAATTATCTGTTGATTGAGTCATATCTATTGACTTGTGAGTATTATCAATATTTTCCTGATCAACCAAGGTGTTAACCTTATTTGGTGATACATGTGAGAGTGTTGGCTCCACCCTGAGTTGTAAAGAGGGTGAATTTAAAACATTGAAGTTATCAATCAATAAAGTTTCTGAAGAAATAGATCTTAAAGGAGATTGAGGTGATGGAATAGATAGTGAATGGGGTTGTGCCTCAGGAAAATTCTGAGACACATCAAAAGAAGAAATTGAAGGCTCCACGAAATTTTCATTTAGCTTTGCAAGTGTGTGCGCTCCCTGTACAATGTTACTGTCCTTCTTTTTCCTTTTGTATGGTTGAATTATTTTATGTCCCTAACCCCCATCAATTGGTCCTGGTTGAGACCTCTTTTCAATAGCTACACCTTGGTGAGAAGGTACAACTAGGGATGTGCTAATATCCCTTAACGCAGCCTCAATCTTTTGAGAGATTGGGCCGGTGGCTGGCTGGATACTCTCATTCTCTCTTTCCATATTCTTCTGGATTTCTTGATGTTGGCCAGCTCCCTCACCCATGTCAACCACCTTCACACTCCCCTCAGTTTTTTTTCTTTTCCTAGTTTTTACAACAGTAGTCTTTTGAGAAACTATTGAGGTGGTTTGTTTAGATTTGGTTTTAGAAGGTTATGTAACTTGGTAGGAGGGATGTGGGCATTTTCAACTCCCTCCATTGTTGCAGAAGGCAAATAAATTGGGATGCCAGAGGAAGTAAATGAGAAATTAAGTTTCTTGAGATATACATGCGCAAAGGAAGGATAAATGAGGCACAACTTAGGGTATAAGTTGATTCTCACTAAGTCCTTGAAGACGCTCCATTGTTTCTATCTCTGCTATAATCTCATAATCTCCAATAGCAGTATTAATCAACAGCATAAAAAATCTAACAAAATAGATGTTATTTTTCCTAGATGCCTTATTTCCTAATTTAGCAGTTAACTCATTTAGGAGTAATGTGCTAAAATTAAAGTACTTATCAAACAGGATAGAATAAGCAATTTCTTGCATACTTGTGGCAATTGCATCAAAATTACTTATTTTTCCAGAAAATACTGTAATAATAGCATCAAAGAAATAACTCCATTCTTTTCTATGATTTTTCCTAACAACCTCACCTAATCCAGTTTCAGCATTAGCATAGTTAACGGTTTCTAACATATCCCTAATGTCAGTCTCAGTGGGTGACTTATCATAATTATTTTCAGGCAATTCTAAGCATTTAGAAAGAGTAGTACTTGTAATGGTATAGGGATTACCTTTGCAAGTATAAGAAATTACCTTCCCATCTTGTGAGACTTCTGCAGTGTTCCATAGCTCTTCAATAAAAGAGCATACTATTGTTGGTGCTTCACTGAGAGCCTTGGACACTTTGTAGTCTCCCAGAAACCTCATCAATGGATGAAAGTCTATAGGAGCATCATCCACGGTTAGGCATGCGGCAAAATTGTTTTGTTCATAGGTGAACTCGGTTGAGGAAACAATCTTCTTTTGAAGTGCCATTGCTGTTCTTAGAGATATTGGAGAGAAAACTTGAAAACAAGTGAATGAATTCGACTTAAGAGTTCTTGAGAGGAAGAGATAGAGATAAAAAGTTTAGATATTGAGAATAAAATAGCAAGTAAGATTGGAATGACAAATGACTTTGCTATTTAAATTTTTGAGATTAAAATGACTTGAATAATTAGTTTAATTAAGAATATAATCGTTGAAAGATAAAAAGAATTAAAGTAAATTACTCTAAATTGCAATCGATGGATATATTCATCTGTTGACAAATAAAGTAAAGAATCAACGGCTATAATTTGATCAATGGATGTGTAAAACTGTAGAAATTTTATTACCATCGATGGGTAATTACATCCATTGAGTCAGAAAAAGAAAATTTATTTATCGATCTTTAAACAATTACCAGGGTAATTATCTATCGACAGATAAATATCCATTGATTGATAAATATCAGTTGAGAATAGCTTATCAGGGTTTGCAAAGAGCTGGGTCAGAGTTTATTAATCTCTAAACTCTGATGAACTAGTCAGAGTTTATTAGTCTTTAAACTCTGATGAACTAGTCAGAGTTTATAAATAAACTCTGATAAAACTGTAATATATCCATCGATCGCTAAAGAATATCCATTGATAATTAACACAGTTATCAGTTGATCACTTTTTTTCAACAGATAATTGTGAACAATGTCTACAAAAAAAATATAACTTAACAAACATTTAGGATTGCGCAAAAATAAGCATACCTAATTCACAGACTAATCTATTAAAAGTAGATTCATCAAGAGGTTTGGTAAAAATATCTACAAGTTGTTGTTCACTATGGATAAAATGTAATTCAACTATACCATTCATTACATGTTCTCTAATGAAATCATACATTATGTCAATGTATTTGGTTTTGGAATGTTGCACATGATTTTCTGTTATTGCAATAGCACTTGTGTTATCACAGAAAATATGAATCTTGTTCATGTTGAACCAATTGTCAAATAATTGATTCCTCATCCATAATATTTATTAGTATTGGTGTCCTAGAGACAATACATTTAATGTTTTATTGAAAATAATTAAGAATTATATTTTATGTGATTATTTAATTAATATTTATTATGTCTTTATTTACTGCGTCATAAATTGAAAGAATAATAAATGTCCTTGGAATATTAATATGTAATATATATCTTTAAGTATGTGACTTAAAAATGAGATTATATGAATAATATTTTATTCCTAAAATTCCCTAGTCAAGTATTATTATTTAAGGACAATAATAACGCAATAAGACTAGTATGTTTGTTGACAGATGACCACATCTCATTGGTCATAGATATGGTGATACTGAAGTCAAGAACATAAGTGTATGTATCAATACATGACACTGGAAAGACTCGCCGTGAGATTCTACATGTTAATAAGTGTCATAAGAAATCTCACAGTGATAATGATGTAATGATCATCTGACTTGAAATCATTATATTTCTATTCAAGAATTAATATTCTTTGATTACGCTCAAAGTTATTTTTAACCGTGTAATGATAAATGTGCACATTGGGTATGCTATGAATCGTATGAGAAATATGAATGATTGATATAGGATTTAACCCTTCAATTCTAGGAGTGATATTATTGGCCTCTTGATTGAGTGAGACCATGACCATGCTCAAATATTGATTTGTTTAAATAGTCTACTCATTGATCAAAGAAACCAAGATTAAACATTGAAGAGAATGACACTATACATGCCTCGAGTTTGATCAATAATATAACGTTAAATGGATTATATTTCATGGAACATTATTCACGAAAGGTTTTATTGAATCACCAATTATTATCGTTACTTGAGTAGCAATGATGTATTACTAGATGCCGCTGATTGTTTATAATTTTATTATTGGATATTAAAATTATTGTCAACGTAATAATAACTTAAAGGGTCACACACAAAGAACGTCAAAACGGAGGTTTATTTAAATTATGAATTTAAATATATTATTATTTATTCAAATTTAATTATTAAATTAATTAAGTAGGACTTGATTAATTATATTAGAATTCAGATTTAATAAGAATTATTATTAATTCAAATTTAATTATTGAATTAATTAAGTGGGACTTGATTAATTAAATTAGAATTCGGATTTAATAAGAATTATTATTAATTCAAATTTAATCATTGAATTAATTATGTGGGACTTGATTAATTATATTATAATTCAGATTTAATAATAATAATAACCCAAAATATAATGGGTTTTGGAAACCACATGGATTAGGGTTAGACCCAAAATCTCTCTCTCCCCTATATATACATAATGATGTATAGTATTAGGGTTAATGATCAGATTTTATTTTTAGAGAAAAACACTAGCTGCTCAAGATCAAGAGAGGCTAGAGAAAAGAAGAGAGAGATAAAGAGGTAAACAATTCGGCTAGTACCGACTCCGGTGATCGTTGGACGATCGCGCGTTTGTGTAGACTTCTTTGGAGAGTAGATCTTTGCAACAAAGGGGTGCTGCGATTCATCTTTTCTGGACCTCCATTAAACAACATACAGAAAGCTTTGTTAATGGACAAACTTCTTCACCATAATCATCCAAAGTTATACATGAATCCTAAGATAGGGTTTCATTTTTTTTATTGTTTTACGTTATATCCGCTGCGTTTTCATGCCCGAAACCTTTCAATGGAATCAGAGCTACGTTTATAATGGGATGATTTAGTTATGTGTTTAATAGTTTTTCTATGTATGTAAACATATATATGATATGCCATGACTATATGTTGATATATATGTTTTATATGATTTTGAATATATGATATTCATGTGTTGTATAATCATGGGATGATTGTTTTTATTGTTGTATGTATATGATACATGTTTGTTCTTGTTATGAGAATCATATTCGATATGAATTCTGAAACGGCTTCGATAGATTTTCTGAAATCTGTGTCCAGTGTTCGATTTTCGCAAACAATATGTGTTTTCTGATTGGAATAGTGTCACTGAGCAATACTGTTACTCAGCTTCGTGTTTATAAGCCGTTTGACAACATTATAGGCCCCGAAACGGCGATTTATTATTTTCTAAAATTTATTTGATTTTCTAAAATTTCGAAATTTATTATATATGATTATATGATATGTTTATATAATCTGAGATATATTACATGTGTTATATGATAACATGGTGGATGGTTATGGCCTAAAGACCCATAGGATAGTGGTTTTGTTTTATGGTTTTGGTTTCTAAATATGACTTGCATGTCGTTTATTCATTTTAATTGTTAATCTCGAATGTAACTCGAGTTCTTCTTGTAATTTCATTAGAATAGATTTATTTATTATTCAATGTAATTGTTTAATGGAGACTTGGAAGCAAGGAAGCTAAGAGGCAATCCAGATGATGGAGCAATGAAGAAGATAAAGACATGTAATAGTGTAGTATTTGAAACCACCATAGATTGACCTTGATAATTACATTAGCTTGGAAATATCACATAGGATGGGGCCATAATCAAACACGTTTAATTTACGCATAATACATATATGTATATGAATGCATGTGTAGATACATATGTGTTGGAATGATATATATATTAGATACGACACCCATACCATGTCTACTTAAGAAAGATAAAATCTGTAACGATTCAAGATTTTAAAATTAAACAAACGATCATGAGATTCTTGTGTTTATGAAACACGGTATTGAATATGAATTTTCTTTTTCTGATATGGGGAGATTTTATCAAAAGCGAATTATTATTTGTAAGAAAGTTGGGTTTTAAGTGAGACCGCTTGTGACTTATCCGACGATCTGGAAATCGAACCATTGATGAATATTGAAATGGATTATTTGATCAAGGAAAAATTGAGAATCTCTTTATGATGGGATCATGATCGTTCATATAAACATTAAAATCCCTAAATATATATTAAGTTAATCGGATGCCTTCCAATGTTTAATACTCGTCAAGATCTAGATTGAGAAGGAGTGGGTTTGCCAATGCAAAGTGCTTTTATCAATCATGGGAAGACGTGATAAGTAAGTGATTTAGTTTCTTGAAACATTGGGTCTAACTTAACAAAATCATCACAATAGGATTGTGGGTTTAAAAGCATAGAGTTTGGTGAGATTTATTGGATAAATATGTACAAAGTGTTGTTCCACCAAACTATCCAAGAGTTATATTTGATATAATCGACTAATGTTGTCTACCTAAGTAGTCATGTTTTGGGTGTATTAGCCAACGCTATCTTAAAACATGGATGAAATATGGATCTTGGCTCACTAGAAAGATTTAATGAAATGTTTTCCGAATTAATAGTTAGGGCTATTGATTTGATAAAAATAGTGGGATATATATATTATGAATGTATATGATAATCACTTGAACATAATTAAACTTCTGTAACTAACTAATACGCAGTTTAAACATTATAGATATTTAATGAAAAATAACACAAATAACTTCTCTGTGAGAGCAACTCTTGAGAAGGACAAGCTGATAGGAACTAACTTCCTTGATTGGTATAGGAATTTGAGAATTTCACTCCATTGAAATTCCTTCACCTGCTCCTCCTACTGAGAATGCAACTCATGTTCAGCAAAATGCTTATCAGAAGCATATTGATGATGTGAATGATGTTGCGTATCTCATTCTAGCAACCATGAGTGCTGAGCTTCAAAAATAACATGAGCATATAGATGCTTATGAGATGATTGAACACCTTCAAAGAATGTTTGAGGGACAGGCTTGTTAAGAAAGGTTCGACATGAGCAAAGCACTGTGTGCTTGTAAACAGGGAGAGCGTGAAACTGTTCAACCACATGTTCTAAAAATAATAGGTTATATTGGGTATCTTTATACTTTGAGTTTCCCGATTGGTCCAGAAGCTCAGATTGACTTGATCTTGCGATCTGTGAACAACAACTATTCTCATTTTATTATAGACAAAACACCCATTGAATTGTTGGCCATGTTACGAACTGCTGAAACCAACATGAAAAAGGCTAAACCTGCTATCATGCTGATGGTAGACAACAAAGGTAAGGCTAAAAGGAAAGACAAATGGAAGAGAAAGAAGAAGATTGGATATGCTTCTGGTCCCAAGCCAAAGACCAATCCCAAACAGGCTTTAAAGCCTAAGGGTGCTATTGCAAAGGGTGATTGTCACTACTGTGGTAAATCAGGTCATTGGAAGAGAAACTGTCATAATTATTTGGAGGATCTGAAGAAGGAGAAGGCTGGTCAAGCTTCTGATTCAGGTATTTATGTTATAGAGGTCAATTTGTCTACTTCTACATCATGGGTATTAGATACTGGATGTGGTTCTCACATTTGTATAAATGTGCAGGAGCCGCAAAGGAGTAGGACTTTGGCAAAGGGAGAGGTCGACCTACGAGTTGGCAATGGAGCAAAGGTTGCTGCCTTAGCTATAGGGACTTATTATTTATCGTTGCCCACTAGGCTTATTTTAGAACTTGAGAACTGTTTTTACGTGCCTGCAACGTGTAGAAACATTATTTCGGTTTCTTGTTTGGACAAGAAAGGTTTTGCATTTTCAATTCAGAACAATAGTTATTCCTTTTCTTTGAATAATGTTACCTATGGGGTTACACGTTTATTTAATGGTTTATATGTTCTTGATTTAGACACTCCTATCTATAATATGAATAATAAATGTCTTAAATCTAATGACTCAAATCAAATATATATATCTGACACTGTCGTTTAAGCCATATAAATGAGAAGTGCATTTCCAAGTTACATGAGGATGGATACTTGGATAAGTTTGACTTTGAATCATACGAAGCATGCGAACCTTGTCTCATTGGAAAAATGACTAAAGCTCCTTTTACTGGACAAGGTGAAAGGGCCACTGAACGATTAGAACTTATACATAGTGATGTATGTGGTCCTATTCGTACTATGGCAAGATATGGCTTTTACTACTTTATCACGTTTACTGAGGATTTAGTAGATATGGATACGATTATCTTATGAAGAACAAATCCGATTCTTTTGAAAAGCTCAAAGAATACAAAGCTGAAGTAGAAAAGCAAACTGGCGGAAGTATTAAGACTTTACGATCTAATCGTGGAGGTGAATACTTAAGCCATGAATTTAAGAGTTTATTAAAATAGTGTGGTATTGTATCACAACTCACTCCTCCCGGAACACCACAATGGAATGGAGTTTCTGAAAGGAGGAATCATACTTTATTGGACATGGTACGATCGATGATGAGTCATGCAGATCTTTCAATTAGTTTCTGGGGCTACGCCCTGGAGACATCTACTTATACACTTAACCGAGTTTCTACTAAAATGGTTCAGAAGACTCCATATGTGATATGGACTAAGAAACGTCATAGCATGTCATTTATGAAAATTTGGGGATGTGAGGCGTTTGTGAAACGTCTAACTTCTGATAAGCTAGGACCTAAATCAGAAAAATGTAATTTTGTGGGATACCCAATTGAAACAAAGGGTTATTCTTTTTATAATCCTTCATAGAACAAAGTGTTTGTTGCTCGAACTGCAGTATTCCTTGAAAGAGAAATGTTGTCTAAGAAAGACAGTGGGAGGATAATAGATCTCGATGAAATTCGAGACCCACATGATAACATTGAACCAATGGAGGAACCTGAGCAGAATGTACAAGAAAACAATACTACTCAAGAAACACATGTTGCTCGTAGGTCTGGTAAGATTCGCCATTAGCCCGAGAGATATTATGGATTTCTCTTGACTCAAGATGGTGATGTGATGCTTGTGGATGAAGATGAGCCTCTCACATACCAAGATGCTATGAACACTCCAGAATATAAGAGATGGCAGGATGCCATGAAATCTGAGATGTAATCCATGTATACTAATCAAGTATGGACTTTGGTTGATCCACCTGAAGGGGTAAAACCTATAGGGTGCAAGTGGGTTTTCAAAAAGAAGATCGATATGGATGGTAATGTACAGACCTATAAAGCACGATTGGTGGCAAAAGTTTTCAAGCAAATTCATGGTATTTACTATGATGAAACCTTTTCACCAGTGGCTATGGTCAAGTCCATCAGGATTTTGCTTGCTATAGCTGCTTACCATGACTATGAAATCTGGCAAATGGATGTCAAAACCACTTTCTTAAATGGGAGCCTTGAAGAAGATGTGGATGTGTATGTGACACAGCCTGAATGTTTTGTTGATCCAAAGAATGCTGGAAAGGTATGTAAGTTGCGTCGATCCATTTATGGATTGAAACAAGCCTCAAGGAGATGGAAAATTCATTTTGATGAAACTGTCAAAGAGTTTGGGTTTATTCAAAATGAAGATGAACCATGTGTTTACAAGAAGGAAAGTGGGAGCAATGTGGCATTCCTAGTATTATATGTTGATGATATATTAATAATAGGGAATGACATTCCTTCTTTACAGGCTGTTAAAGTACCAAAGACTTCTTCTTTTTCCCTGCACACATCCAAAAACAATCAAGTTAATTTTGGTACCCAAGTTGCCTTGGGTCCTTTCTTATTAGTTGCTACCTTTGGTTTAGTTTTCAACTTTTGTACCTTTGGTTTAGGTGGTTTTACCTCCACTTCAACCTTAGGTGTTGATTTCCCCACCTCAGGATTCTCAGTGCTAATGTTTGGAATATTCATGCTTGCAGAATTAGAGAAATTTGGAGCATGAAAATTGTTATGAATATTCCAGGGCATAGCAAGCATATTCATCTTGGCAAATGCAAGATATGGATTAATCATATAAGGGATTGATGTATATTGAGTGAGAATAACATGAGGATCAACTAAATGAGAGTAAATAGAATTAGAATGCATGTTAGGTATAACAGGCACATTGGATGATGCAGGCATATTGGACTTGCATTGCACAGATAAGTGATTCTTACTACCACACTTAGCACATATCTTTCTAAGAACATACTTGTCAGGTGTGTAGTTATTGTTCTTGTTTATGCCTACTTTACCATTTCTGTTCTTTTTATTAGGCCTAATATTAGGCTCTATCTTTTTTAACTTTTCTTTCAATTGGTCTTTAGATAAGAAACCTATATTAGCCTTTTCAATTTTGATTTGAGATTTAGAGGAGCTTTCTTCTTTTACAAATTGAACAAGTCTGTTAAGATTGGTTTTTAAAATAGTTCATTTAGCAGTTGATGATTCCTCAATCGATGAATGATTATCCGTTGGGATAATATTATCAATCGATGGATAATCCTTATCAGTTGATTCAGGATTAACAATCGATTGCTTCTTTTCCAAAGATTGATTTTCATCATGATTAGCCATTAGTGCAAGATTGATGTATTCCTCTTCTTCAGAATCATCCTCAACAGCCCTGTTATTCCCTAGAACAATGTCAATATTTGTAGAAGGGGGGTTGAATACAAATATTAAAACTTTTTGCTTCTTTTAATATTTGTTCTTGATGTTTGAGAGTTTGAGAGAATATGTTTGAACAAATAGTAACTGAAAATTAAACTAAACAAAGAGATTTAAAAATTACTAATGGATTGGTTTTTCCATCAGTTTATAATTTTGCTCAATGTTCCTAGATTAAAAAAAACCTAGCTTCATTTTTTACAAGGTTAGAAAAATCAACTGATATTACAATGTGCTCTGAAGCTTGAACAATTGATTTAAGAAATATTGTCTAACTTCTATATTTCTAACAATGCTACTACACTTGTTTATATACTACAAGTGTATTTTTACAATTCATATTCTAGGATTGTTTCTATCTGTCTCTCTTTTTCCTTTTTCCTTTTTAGGAAAACAGACTTGAAAGACAGCTACGGATTGAGTCTTCATAGCCACCCTAGGTTGTCTTCCATAGGTGTACTTTTGTTCTGTGGATCTACAACAGATAGTCTTTCTGTGTTGTCATAATCAATTGATAACTTACTGTTAATCATATCAATTGATTCATCCTTTAATCCATCAACTAATGTTCTTTTTCGATTGATCTTTATATCCATCGATTGATAATGAATGACTTATCGATTGATAGATGTTATCAATCGATATATCAATTGATGGGTCTTCACATCAGTTGATAGTCTTCAATTCTTGACTTGGCTTCTTCGATTGATCTCTCATCCATCGATACTTCAATATCAATCGATCATCCTTCACTTGTGCAATTTCCTGTCTTCAAATAATTATAATTTGACGGTTTAATTTTCACATCAATTGATGATCTATATCAATCGACTCTAACATCAATTGATTTACACCTTATCGATTGGAATAGACTAACTACACCTATGCTACAGTCCAAATTATCAGTTGATTCATATAAAAATTTCAACTGATAAATGGTTTCTTGATCAATTGATATTTATAAATTTTCATATCAATTAATCAGTTTCATCAAATAAAATTTCTATGATTCTAAGATTAATGTTATCATCAAATTAAATATAGATTCCTAGCAATCTCCCCTATTTGTGTCTGCGATATGAACAAGAATAAATCTACTTGATGATAACAAAACCTTTAATAATTTACATTCAGAAAGAATCAAGAAATTTATTTAGCACATTAATTTTGGAAGTACCAGATTGATAGATAACTCCTGCAAGCAGCTTCAATGTCTTCATTGTCACCATGATTCAATTAGCTTCTCTTCCTTCTCTTCTCAGCATTTTCCTTTAATTGCCTCATGAAAGAACTTCTCAAAATTGCTTCATCCCTATCAGTTTCTCCAAGTTGCCACATAAGGTAATATATTTCTTCATCTGTGATTTTGTCCAGATATTTGCAGATATCAAAGAACTTTGTGTTGCCCTCCATATCTGTAAAAATCATAGCATACTTTGGCTTCAACACCACCTTTTTGACATGTGACTTCCATAGCTTTAGAGGTGAATCAGGTTCAGCTTTTGCCATGGATCTCCTTAGCTTTGAAATTTGCTGTTGAATCTCCTGAGCAATTGTTGTGTTGAGTTTGTACTTTCTGTTGAGTAGAGGAATGATAGTCTTTAAAACAATGTAGCTCTGCTTCATTATCACTTTCATTGAATAGGTGATCTTCACTCCATTTTCATACTCCAATCTCATAGATTCTTCTTGATTAGAGGTAGCAGGGTGAGTCCTCCAATTAGTCCTTTTTCATTTATTACTGGTACTCCTTTCATATCATAACTTTCAATTGTCACCTCCTCCTTTATTTCTTCTTGCTGACCCTGAAGGTTTTCTTGAACCACTATTTCTTGAATAGAACTTGACCTTTTCTTGGCCATAGCTATTTTTTTCTTTTTCCTCAGTGTTGCTCCATTGATTGATCTTCCATATTCCATTGTATTTCCATTTGCCTTGCTATTTCCTCATTCTCCTTTTCTCTTCTTGCAGCATCTGACAATCCTGTATAAATTGCTCCTTAAAGAAGCTTCTGGCCAACTGACTCTTTCCTTTTCTTTTATTCTTCAATCATTATGGCTTTACCCTTTTTCTTCTCTTCAAGGGCTTCAAGATCAATTGATAGAAAGGCTTCAACATTTGAGTTGCTTTCTTTGGCAGCCTTTTATGCATCTTCATTCATTTTTCTTGTTTGAGCAATGAACTCATTTAAGTCTCCTTTTTCTACTACCTCCGTCACCAACTCAGTGCTTTTCTTCAAATCTTCAATTCTTTTCCTTTCTCTCTAAATCATTGATTGAGTTTCTCTTTCCCTAGAAATCCTTCTAGCTTCTAGATCAGTTTCAAACTTCTTGAATTCTTCCTTTTTCTGTTCTAATTCATCTTTGGGTGAATTAGATGACTTAGATCTTTTTGAAGACTGATTATCCCTGTTACTTCTATATTTGAATCTTTTTGTTGCAGAACCACCAATGCCACTTGTCTTGTCTATACCAGAACCTCCTACACCACCACTACCACTGCCTTTATCATCACCATTATCACCATCATCCTTCTTCTTTGCATTCTCCCCCTTTTTTATCATCAATTGGAGGGGGGGTGGCATTCTGTCAAGAAACCTTTGAAGAATGGAAGCATGAAGACTTTGACCTGCAATTATAGCATCCATTTTCTTTTCTAGAGATTCCACTCTAGTTTTCAAAGCTGCAAAGTTCATTCAATCCTTGAAGAGCTTGTCTTTGATGTGATTCAAGGTGTTGAATGGTAGCTTTTCATCCAATCTCTTGTCCAAAGCATCCTTGTTGGCAGTGATAGAGTCCTTGATAATCTCTAGTTCCCTCTTCACTCCTGTCACTGTGATCTTGTGAATTTTCAGTGACTCTCTCATATAGTGAGCAACTCTCCTTTGAATAGGATCTTCAATTTCTCCTTCCACCATTGCCCTCCTATATTGAGAAAGAATCTCAGTTTCAGCAGCTTCTAAGGAACCATCAACTGTGCTCATCCATGGCTCCTTATCAGAATCTTCTTCAAGCTCTTCAGGTGCCATATAACATGTATCTGTTGTATTGGCAATGCTCTCCTTCAGATTCCTGGTCCTTTGTTCTGTATGATCAATTCCCAAGAGTTGTTCTGCCTCCCTATTACTTGAAGTAGCCAACCCCTGATATTTTGGATCAGGATAGATGAAATTCTGTGGATCCAATTCACCAGCATCAACTTCCTCTTCAATGTCCTTAGCAATTCCACTCCCACTAGCTTCTGTATTTGATACTCCCCCTATCTCCTTGACTCCCACCTCTTCTGCCATCAACTCATTTTCTAACTCCTGTGAAAATAGAAGAATTGTTTTATCTCTCTCACTCATCTCTCTATTTTGCATCAGGATCTCATCTTGAAATCTCACCTCTCCCTCACTCATTTTCTATGCACCTTCTAAGGTGCGGCCCTCAAGTGTTTCACTCTCATTCCTGGAAGAATTAGGAATGTCCTCACTCACTCCCTCTCATTTTGCCAGGCTGCAATCCTGCCTCTCACTCAACTCACTCATTCCTACAATAACATTGGCTTCACTATGAGATATGGAAAATTGATTCATGGAAATATTGTCATTGAAGATGTAGCTTTGGTAAATGTTGTCATTCCAAAGAGTGTTTGTGCAACATCAATTGATTGAGCATCAATTGATGTAAAGATATTAACAATTGAGGTGTTTGGGATATCCATCAATTGATGGATATCCATTGATTGATCTTGAGTATCGATCGATGGCTTATCAGTCGATGGCTGTATATCAATTGATGAAGGAACATCAATTGATGGAGTAGAAATAGTTGAGTAAATGATTTGAGAAGAGATATTTTTAATAATATGAGAAACGGAATCCTGAATATCCTGAGAAGAAGATTCAGGAGAGAGTGTTGGCTTCTTCTTGAAAAATAAAGAAGGAGAATATGAAAATGTTTGATAAATATATCAAAACAGTTTCTGAAGAAATTTGTTGGGATGGAGAAGTAAGAATAGAAGGGATTGGAATTGAGAGAGAATGGGGCTATATCTCATCATTTATATGAGATGCATCAATCTGACTTTGAGAAGGCTCCACCACAGTTTCCTGTGATTTTGCAGTGTGTGATTCTCCATGTGCAAAGGTGACTTTCATCCTTCTCCTTTCATATGGTGTTATTGTTTTGGCCTGTGTGTCCCCAAATTGGTTCTGTGCCCCTGATTGTGGGCTATTTTCAATATTGTCATCCTTTTGAGAGGATGGCAAAAAGGATGTGGTATTTTCCATATTAACATCCACAGTCTTTTGAGAGACTGTGGAGTGGCTTGGTTGAGGTTGCTCACCCTCACTCTCCTTATTCTTCTGAGTTCTTTGATATTCCCCAGTTCCCTCACCACCTACATCTCCTTCTAGTCTATCTACCAAAACAGTTGTTTTTCTTTTCTTGGATTTTTCAACAACAGGTTTTTGAGAATCTGTTGAGGTTGGCCTTTTAGATTTGGACTTTGAAACTGGATATGTGGCTTGGGTAGGAGGGTTAGGGTCATTACTAACACCCTCCATAGCCACAGAAGGCAAAGAAGATTGGGGATTGGAAGAAGTTAAAGTAGAGATAAATATCTGAACAAAAGGAGGATAGATCAATTCCACATTGCTGTGAAGATTGATCCTTACCAAGTCTTTAAAGACCCTTTTGTTTTGAGTCCAGTAATCCAAAACTTTTGTACTCCTGTCAATCTCAATATTCTTGACAAAGTGGTTAATAACAATCATAATAAATCTAGCATAATAAATATGATTAGATCTATTTATTTTATTTCCCAATTTGGCAGATATTTCATTGAGTAACAAGCTACTTAAATTATGATATCTATCATATAGAATGCTATACTCTACTTGTTGCATATTTGTTGTTATTGCATCAAAATTACTAACCTTACCAGAAAAACACTTTATTATTGCATCAAAGAAATATGATCATTCTTTTCTTTGATTGTTTCTAACTATACTTCCTAGACTAGCATTAGAAGCAGTGTAATTGATTTCTCAAAGCATGCTTCTAATTTCTGTGTCAGTGGGTGAATTTTCTGTATTATTTGCAGGAAGATTTAAACATTCACCCAAGACTATAGTTGTTAGAATATACCTCTGTCCTTTGCAATCAAAGGAGATTGAAGAAAAATCATCTGCTACTTCTGCAGTTATCCAGAACTCTTCGACTAGATTGCACACTATCTTTGGTGCTTCTGTGAGGGCCTTTGATATCCTTAAACTTCTTAGGAATTCCATTATAGGATGGAATTCTGTTGGGGCTTCCTCCACCACAGAGCAAGGAACAAAGTTGTTGAGTTTATAGTAGAATCCAGATTGTGTGACTTTCTTCGATGATGCCATAAGTGTGTTTGAAGATGAGATGGGAATTAACTGGAAAACTTGTTAGTAATTATACAGAAACATCAATTAGATAGTAGAAATTAGTGTTATTAGCAAGAGATAGATACAGAGAGAGAGTTCAAAGATTGAGAAAGAGAGAAAGAGAATTCGTTAGTAACAATTACAAGTAAGAATGAACAGATGTTTTAATCTCACTATTTATATTTACTAATTTCTCAATCAATTTCTTACTCAAAATAGAACTTAATCGACCGTTAAAAAAATGTAAAGTAAAAGTTACCAATTTTGGCAATCGACTATTATACATACAGGAATGTATGTATTAATCAATTGATAAAATGATTAATCAACGGCTAGATTTTTGTACAGATTGATTGATGACATGGACCCCTTTAAATTCCAGGTCATCGATTGGTAAAGCATGTTCATCGACAGGTACAGTTATCCATCGATAAATAAATATATCATCAATTGATATATTCATCTGTCGATAGCTACAGATATCCATCGATAAGTAAATATATCATCAATTGATATATTTATCTGTCGATAGCTACAAATATTCATCGACAAGTAAATATATCATCAATTGATATATTTATCTGTCGATAGTTACAAATATCCATCGACAAGAACAATGTTTATCAATTGATTAATGAAGAATCAATAGATTAACATAGTCAATGGCTAAAATTTATATAAATATATATATATATAACTTGTTAGACATTTAAAACATTAAATATAATTAAGCATACCTAAATCACAGACCAATCCATTGAAGGTAGATTCATCTAATGGTTTGGTAGAAATGTCTGCAAGTTGTCTTTCACTAGGGACAAAATGTAATTCAACTGTACCATTCAGTACATATTACCTAATGAAGTGATACCTTATGTCAATGTGCTTGGTTCTGGAATGTTGCACAAGATTTTCTGTTATAGCAATGGCACTTGTATTATCACAGAAAATAGGAATCTTGTTCATGTTGAACCCATAGTCAAGTAGTTGATTCCTCATCCATTATATTTGTGCACAGCAACTTCCAGCTGCAATGTATTCAGCCTCTGTAGTAGATGTAGACACTGAATTCTGCTTTTTGCCGAACCATGATACAAGCTTATTTCCTAGAAATTGACAAGAGCCTGTAGTACTTTTTCTGTCAATTCTGCAACCTGCATAGTCTGCATCTCAATAACCAATTAGATCAAATCTAGAATCTCTAAGATACCAAATTCCAAGATTTGGAGTTCCCTTGAGATATATGAATATTCTTTTTATTGCAATCAAATGAGATTCTCTAGGATCAGCCTTAAATCTAGCACAAAGACATGCAGCAAACATCATGTTTGTCCTACTTGCAGTTAAATAAAGTAATGAGCCAACAATGCCTCTATAACTTGAAATGTCCACCATAGCTTCCTTAGTATTCAGTTCAAGTTTAGTTGTAGTGGTCATGGGAGTTTTTATAGAAGAACATTCACTTAAATTAAATCTTGTTAATAAATCAAACATATATTGGGTTTGATTTATGAAAATGCCATTTTTGACTTGTTTGACTTGCAAACCAAGAAAATAGGTAAGTTCTCCCATCATTCTCATTTCATATTTACTTTGAATCAACTTAGCAAACTTTTGACAAAGGTTTTCATTAGTTGAGCCAAAAATAATGTCATCTACATAGATTTGAACAAGAATCATAGAGCCACTAACATTTCTATGAAAGAGAGTTTTGTCAACAGTACCTCTTGTGAAGTGATTCTCAATCAGGAATTTAGATAGAGTTCCATACCAGGCCCTAGGTGCTTGTTTTAATCCATAAAGCGCCTTCTAAAGATTGTACTCAAATCCAGGATAAACAGGATCAATAAAGCCAGGAGGTTATTCTACATATACTTCTTTTTCTAGTTCTCCATTGAGAAAGACACTTTTCACATCCATCTGATACACCTTGAAATTTGCATGAGCAACATATGCTAGAAAGATTCTGATTGCTTCCAACCTTGCAACTGGTGCAAATGTTTCATCCAAATCTATGCCTTCTTCTTGTGAATAGCCCTTTGCCACTAATCTTGCTTTATTCCTTGTCACTATACCAGATTCATCCATTTTGTTTCTGAATATCCATTTTATGCCAATGACAGACTTGTTCTTGGGTTTGGGCACCAGCTTCCATACCTTGTTCCTTTCAAACTGATTCAACTCTTCTTGCATAGAAATTATCCAATCAGGATCATTAAAGGCTTCTTCAATCCTTTTTGGTTCTTCTTGAGATAGAAAACTGCTATACAAGCATTCATTTTGAGTTGCACTTCTGGTTTTGACTCCATCATTTGCATCTCCAATAATCAATTCAAAGGGATGACTTTTTGTCCATTTCCTTTGAGATGGTAAATTTGTTCTTGAAGATGATGCTTTATGATCATTGAAAGTGTTTTGATCATTGTGATGTGATTGACTATTTGAGAACCCTCCTCCTGAGATGGATACTCCACTTGAAGATTGTTGAGCAGAGTTGTTATCCATCGAATGATTATCAATTAATGTATTATCAGTCGATTGAAGATTGTCAACTGATAAGTTATCTGTTGATGCGTTGACATCAATTGATGGGAGGATTCTAGGTATTTGATTTCTTGAAATTTCCACATCATCATCACTATCTTCAATATTGCTTATTGATTCATTTTCAAAATGCAATAGGTCATGAAATCCTTCATCAAACAACCCTTGAATTTTCTTGTCATCAAAGACTACATGCATAGATTCCATAACAATGTGTAATCTAAGATTGTAAACTCTATATGCTTTGGTTGTTATCCCATATCCAACAAATATAGCTTCATCAGCCTTGGCTTTAAATTTTTCTAGATTTTCACCTTGATTTCTCTGTACAAAGCATTTGCAGCAAAATATATGAAGAAAGTTAACTGTTGGCTTCTTCTTCATCAATTGATATGGAGTTTTGCATTGAATTTGATTAACCATGGTAATATTCTGAATGTAGCAAGCAGTATTAATTGTTTATACCCAAAAGTATGTAGGTAGTTTTGCTTCTTCTAATATAGTTCTAGCAGCTTCAATCAATGTCCTATTTTTCCTTTCAACTACTCCATTTTGTTGTGGAGTTCTTGGTGCAGAGAAATGATGAATGATACATTTTTCTTCACAAAATTCTTTCATTGTTGCATTCTTGAATTCAGTACCATTATCACTTCTAATTTTCTTGACCTTCCATTCAGTGCCATTGTCAACATTCTTCACATGATTGATAATTAATTTACTTGACGCATCCTTAGAGTGTAAGAAATATACCCATGAAAATCTTGTGAAGTCATCCACAATGACTAAGGCATATTTCTTTTTGGCAATTAACATGATGTTGACTGGATCAAATAAATCTATGTGCAATAATTCCAAAGGCTTATCAATTGATGATTCAGACTTTGACTTAAATAATGCTTTTCTTTGTTTTCTGTTACGTCCAAATGTGTTGTAGAGGGGGGGGGGGGGGGTGAATACAACTTTTTGAATTTAAGAAGCAATAAATACCATGTAATAAATAAACACAATGATTCAAGGAATATATGTCTTATATATAACTTGAAAGGGTTGCTATAACATTCATTACAAAATACACCAGAAGTAAAGAGGGTAGTAAATGATACTAAGCTCTGTGAATACTCTCTCTCTCTTTTACAAGTGTTTATCTCGAAAATATTGCTCTTTTTAAAATAATACACAAGTACTTCTATTTATACTACTTGTAATCTATGTCCTGTAGTCTTCAAAGACTAAGATATACGTGGCCCAATGATGTCCACATAAATCTTATCTTATCTTGAAAGCTTGGAAATCTGCCAATTAGATGATGCCATGTGTCATGTTGAAACTGCCCTCTATGTAGAACATCAACTTGAGAATTTCTACTTGGCCATCTCGAACATCTAAGTAGAATTTCTACATAGGAATATTCTAATTGGCCATCTCGAACATTTAAGTAGAATTTCTACATAGGAATATTCTACTTGGCCATCTCGAACATTTTGTACTTAGAGAAATTCTGGGCTTCAACTTGAAACTTCAATACAAAATCTTGAACTTGTGATTTCTTTATGTCTTCCATATTCTTCAACAAGCTCTTGAACCTGGATCTCTATTACTGACATAAACTTGCTATCAATGTCCTGACACTTGATGCAATGGTCTGATTCATAAGTGACTAGTCTTGATAGTGTCTCTGCTTCTTGAATAGATTACCATATTCAATTAGTAATGTGGCTTTCCAGTTATTGCTTTCCTTCTTGTTCACTTGGAATCAATTAGTCTTATTGATACTGATAGTTATGATCTGGAACCTTTAAGTTACAAATCACTGAAGCATGAACAACTCTGACTTGAACTTCTTTCAATGATTTTTTTTGTTTGATCATAGTTAACATGTTGAATTGTATCAATTACCTTGTCTTCATTTAATATTGATTTCTTTGTGGCTTCATGTTCTTGATTGTCTTCTAGTTAAGTATATTTTCCTTTAGTTGAGTTACATAAGTTATAGTGTTACAAGTTTAGACACTCTGCCTTTCAATCTCCCCCTATTTGATAGTCTAACAACGACATTCAAATTAACAAGGGATAACTCAACTAAACAATGAGACGAGAAAAAGATAAATAACATTACTGTCATGTTTAAATTACAACTGAAATAAACTTTGAAAACAATTCAAAGAACTAGAATAAATAAAACTTAAGCTAGACAAAGAATTCGAACTTCGAATTAAAGACCATTTGAGTGATTCCTATCACCTGGATTATTTCATACCTTTCAGTCAAACATATATCACCTTATTGGATCCACTCTGATTCACGGTTACAGTATGGTAAGTTAGCCTATCTCGCATACCGTGATCAGGTGAATTTTCCTCAAGTGAGTTAAAGCAACCAACAGATATGAAGTTTTTCCAACTTCAAGTTCACACCACTCTGACCTTTAATTCTAATTTCGTCTCCTCTTCCTAGCTTCTTCAGCTTGGCGCTTCTCTTCTTTCAGCTTTCTGCGCATTTCCTTCTGCTGCTGTTCTCTCTTGTAGACTGGATCATGAAGCTGCTTCCACCTTGCATTCAACAGACTTAGCGCTTCCATTTCTAGAGGGTTCTTGGGCTCTGGATAAGGATGCCTGAAAAGCCTGCTCAGTTTGTCCACCTCCTGAGTAGTTCTGATCTTTGGAATATCCTCAAAATTCTTCATTATGAGCTGAGATTTCCAATGTGATTTATCAGCCTTGAACTGACAATAGATCATTTTGGGGTAGCCCTTGACACGGTTAGTATTGTGGACACTAGCCACATCTCGCTCCATTCGTTTATTCTCCACCACTACTTCAGACAAGTACTTCAGAAGTCTCTGCTTCTCATCCACATTCTCATTCTCCACTTCGCCCCATTTGAATACTTCTAAAACTTTTTCCAGAAATCCGGCATCTTGAGTCTGCAGCAGCCATTTTCTACTCATATGCAATAATGTTTGATTCTGGTCTGCATCTATGAACGCCAAAGCATCAGATGTGTCATCGTCATACGAGTGTATCCAGTATAAACTTTCTCTTCCTGGAACACCAATTGCCTCCCTTATTTCTCCTTGTTCTAGTGATTCAGAAGGAAGAGTCAGAGTTTCATCTACATTTTTAACAACTTGTAGAATATTCCATTTTCTTTCAATTAGCTCCAGCTCAACCTTTACATTATCTAGGGGGTTTGGAACAATAATATCACACTTCCAAATCTCATTGCTCATCTTGAATATGATCCTCTCATAAACTCCACTGACTTCTCCTTAATGTCAGAGGTGAATCCCTTACTCATCATTTGCCTACAGACAGCTTTTAGGGATTCTACCGATAGAGCCATTAGGTCATTTTCTTCTAAACTAACCCTCTTCATTTTTCCATCAACAACCATCTGAACAACATCAGGATTTGTTGAGAATTCTGGTCCCTTGTCCTCTGCTAGCTGCATTAACTGATCTCTATACAGAATGCTAAGCTCCTCAGCTTGAGAATATTGAATTTTTATTTCTAGCAAGAAAAACTCTGACGCAGATCTTCTCAAGATGAATTGATCATCCACATATAAGAAAGATGTCAGGACTCCTTCGACTAAAGACAAGATGACCTGCCACTCCTTAACCATCGCATTGTATCCAACTCTGACTTTAGAGATCAACCTTTTCAAAGCACTTATATAGTCAACAGTCAGTGGATTCTGCAAGTTCAAGTTGTAGAATAAGTCTTCCGCCTCTTTGTTATGAGTTCCTTTTGCACAAACTCCCAATAGAATCTTCCTTGCATCATCCCATTTCTGTCTGATCCTTCTCTTGTCCAGATCAACTTGAGGATCAGCTAACCTTGCAAGCTCATGATCATACGGTTTCTCCTTGAGCTCTGTTTGCTTTTCAAGGAAAACAGCCTCATCTTGCATCATCTTCATTTTATAGAACTGAGCTCGTTCCAAGGCCAACTGTTGAGCTTTCAGGGTCTCTTCATCAACACGTATTTCTTTAGGCTTTCCGAAAGACATTCCAGCACCTCTACCTTGTTCCATCAAAGATCTTTTAATTGCATGTGCTAAAGGTACATCCTCCATATCAGAATCTGAATCAAGTACCTCATGTACTTCTTCCTGATGATAACTCAAGTCAATGAATGGCTCTTCTTGCTCAGCCACCACTGCCTTACCCTTTCTCTTCCTCTGAGCCTCCTCTTCAATTACTAGCTCATTTTCTTTGACAAAATCAGGAGCCTGTTCTTCAATCTCCTCAATAATTAGCGACTGCTATCTCATCTCCTTTGCACTCTCCCCCTTAGGTGAGTTATCCTGAACACCACCCTTCTCTCCAGATCCACCAGTAGCATAGGAACCACCAAAACCCGAACCCGAGGATCCAGCTCCACCAGCACCTCTAGTACCACCAGCACCATCATTATCAGGGGGAGGTTAGTTATATTGATTGTCAAAGCACTCTGGGGAAACAAAGCTCCTAACTGCTTACATCAGTCCGCTTATCTCTGTTGCCATTGTATGCATTATGCTTTCCACTGCTCCCATTCTATCATAAAGAGTGCTGCCCAAGACACCACCAGCGTGGCCCAAGTCATTCATCTTGTTTGCCAATTCATCGAATGCTGTCGTTTGACTGGCCATTCGTGCTGCTTAGTCATCAAGAGCTTTCTTGTTGTCTGCAACATTGATCCCTAACTGCCCCATCGACTGCCCGAACTGCTTTATTTCATTTTTAATTGCTGTCATACGAGTGTCAAGATTTTCAAGATTAAGGGACGGTGTTTGTCTTGGGTGTCCTCGCTCTAAAAATCGTTCTGTTACTGTTTGTCGCTCGGTTTCGGGCCTTGAAAATAAAGGTCCCTCACTCCCTAAACGCTGACACACACTCCCTGTCTCACGCTCGTGTATGTCTTCAACAATATTCCTGAAAGCGAAAGCAGTACCTGCAGAAACTGGATAAGCAAAACGAGTAGCAGTTATGGGATCTGTTCCTGTCATATCCTGAGGTGGAATCTCAGGCTGAGAGGCTGTAGAGTGTTCTAGTACAACATCAGAACCGATCCTCTCTGTAGCATCAGTATGTACCGGTGAAGGTACTTCTGAAGCAATTAAAACTTCTGGCCTTTCTGAAGCAACAGTCTCTTCAGAAGGCACAAAATCCTCACCAAAATCCATATGTGTAGAATGTGCAATGGGTGAACCACTCACGTGAGGTGGAGAGGTTGTGATAGACACACTAGGTTTGGACTGGGCTTTTCAAGCTGCAGCATGTGAAAATTTGGCTTTCTTCCGAATAAGTGGCTGCACTTCGCGGTCACTCTCAGAACCCTCACCTAAATCTACAGGTGTCGGGCTTTTAACTCCCGTCAGCGAGGGTGAAAGAGAAGAAGCAAGAGTATCAGACTCAGAATCAGAAATGTAGCCCTCGCCCTGGGATAGATCCTACGGGCTAGCAGAATCTTGGGCCATGGAATCAGATTTAGATGAAGAAGAAGTATCAGTAGTGTGAACAGAGAGTTGCTCTTATTCAAAGAAATTTCCTCCTTCATTACCTTGTCCAGCAAAGGGATCAGAATCAGCATATGGAGTAGGTTGACTTTCCCTTTGACCGACAGAGGTTTGACCGTGAGGATGTCCATCATCATCTTCATCACCAAGATTCTCGTCAGGAATCCCTTGAAATGCGTTAGCATGGGCATATGGATTCTGAGCATGTGATGATACGTGGGAGGTCCCCGCCATTGAAGTAATACCTGCATCATACTTAATCCACACTTGAATATTATCAGGAATATACATCCCTTTACCATGATGTTTATCTTGATTAGCAATTGTTGTGAGTGACTTGGTGCCCATGCCCAGTGATGCAGATGTTGCACTCGTTGCAAATGCCTGTCTTACATAGAAAGCATCAGTCGGTACTAAGTGATTAATAAGCATTTGTAAGAAACGAGGATACCAGCATATAACATTAGTAGTTGTAAGGTCTCTGCTTTCAGATGATCCCATTGTAGCCACTATTTCTGAAAGAACGATTCTTCCATAATTAATGTCCAGTTCACGGGCTAGGGACACTGCAAAGACTTGCATGGGAATTGGAATCTGATGATAATCTTTTTTGCGCGCCCGAAAATATCTTGTGATGGCCTCGAAAAAATAATTCCATTCCACATGGAAGTATTATTTCTGGATGGCGCCAGTTGAGATCCGTTCAGAAGGAGGATAACATCCAATCTCCTCAAAGAACTTGATACGATCTGCCGTTGTAGGTTCGGGGTCATAAACATCTTTGATTGGGAATCCCAGAACCCTGTTGAACACTTCCTCCGTAACTAGATATTCCTGACCCGCCAAGGTAAACCTGAAACCATAGGGGGTAGATTTGCTCCCAAAAGTAACCGCACTAGTCCATAATTGCTGTAAAGCATCATGGACTAGTGTTGGTTTAGCAGTAAAAGCAACACTAGCCTTGGAGTACAAATTGAGAAATCGTACCCAAAACTTGAAGCGCGGGAGATGATCACCAATTTCCGTAGTAATGTTAAAAAAATTATTTTTCGCAAGTGAAAATTGGTGAACCATTTTTAAGAAAAATATTTTCCTTGAGTTAAAGTTTGATTTGAGAAAAACAAATAAAGACGGCAATTAATCAAGGAAAAATAAAAACGCGTAAATTAATTAATTCCTTTTAGAAGATCGAGAAGATGAACAGCCGAGTAAACTAAACTACAGAATCAATTATGACCAATATCAAATCAAACGGAACCCAATCCACTAATTATTGCAACCCAAATAAGTGGTATAAAAACTAAACTATGTATGCAATTAACTGTGATGGTTGTGTGTATATGCGTGTATATAACAAACTGAGCAAATCAACAAACACGATCAAATAAACAAACAGAGGCAAGGAGAACGCAAACAGAGAATAGTAATCTAAAATCGGGCAGCAGTTCGTGGTATGTAAGAGATTTGACACAATCGAATGAACAGGGCTTCGAATGTTTGAAATCATCGCAGGGAGGGAGGGTGGGGGCTGTAAAAGATTAGGGTTAAAAATAATTAGGTAAAAGTGAAAAATTAACACGAGTTAGAGATGTATATATAGGCATAAATAAGCAAAGACAAAAATACCCCTGTGAAAACAAGAAAAAAAATACTAAGTACGCACTGGGGGACCTAAGTCGAACACTATCTCGAACATTTAAGTCGAAATTCGAGATGAGTTTCGAGATAGGGACTATCTCGAACATCAAGTCGAAATTCGAGATAAAGTTCGAGATAGACACTAACTTGAACAAATAATCACTTAATTAATTAAAACAGCATAAAAACCCACCAGGGATTCCCATCTCGAAATTGCAAGACGAAATTCGAGATAATATTCGAGATAGTGACTAACTCGAACATCAAGTCGAATATTCGAGATAATATTCGAGATAGAGACTAACTCGAACATCAAGTCGAATATTCGAGATAATATTCGAGATAGAGACTAACTCGAACATCAAGTCGAATATTCGAGATAATATTCGAGATAGACCGTATCTCGAATATTCTTCCCAGACTTCGAATTTTCAAAATTTTTAATTTTGAAGATAGTTATAATAATTTGGCAATAAAAATAACAATTAAATTTTGCCAAATTAATATAAATATCAATTCAAGGATTTTTAACAAAGTAAATAATTAAAAACATTCCTTGACAATTCTAAGGCCTCTAAATTAATAAAAATTTCATGAAAAATGCAAGTAAATTCATCTAAAAATCATGAAAAATTTAGAATAATATGAATTTAACTCCCCCTATGATCATGCAATCTAACCAACATAAATTCAAAGATTTAACCAATAATTACACATAAAGCATAATGAATTTATGTAAAATAACGCAACATGTATCCTAAAATACTCATTAATTAACTATTTTAAAGTCTAAGTCCTTAATGATTAATTAGGATGCAGAAGTGATATTTTGAGCAATTGTAGAGATTATTTACATATGTTTTCAACTATGCACAAACAAAATAGGCAATTGAAAAGACTAAAAACATATGTACATGATTAAAACTGGAATTTTATAGATAGGAGAAATCACTAACTTGTGTTAAACATCCCCAATTCACTAACTAACTTATTGAATGTTACTTCATCAAGAGGTTTACTGAATATATCTGCAATTTATTGCATTGTGGGCACAAAATGTAACTCAACAGTCCCCTCCTCGACATGTTCTCTAATGAAGTGATACCTGATATCTATGTGCTTGGTTCTTGAGTGGTCTACAGGATTGTTGTTCATGGCAATGACAATTGTTTTGTCACACATGATTTGAATCTTTTTATGCTCCATGCCATAATATTTCAATTGGTTCCTCATCCACAGTATTTGAGCTACACAGCTTCCAGCAGCAATGTACTCAGCTTCAGCAGTAGAAGTAGATACTGTATGTTGCTTTTTACTTTGCCAGGACACCAATCTTCTTCCTAGAAATTGACAGGCACCAGATGTACTTTTCCTATCAATCTTGCAACCTGCATAGTCTGAATCCGAATAGCCTATTAGATTAAAACCTGTATCTCTTAGGTAACAAATTCCTAGATTTGATGTTCTCTTGAGATACATAAAGATTCGTTTGACGGCTATGAGATGTGACTCTCTAGGATCCGTTTGGAACCTTGCACACAAACAAGTTGCGAACATTATATCAGGTCTACTTGCAGTTAAATAAAGAAGTGAGCCAATCATACCTCGATAGCTTGTGATGTCAACTGGTTTACCTGATTTGTCTTCATCAAGCTTCGTGGCAGTGGACATGAGAGTTTTAGCTGTTGACGCATCTTCTAGATTATACTTCTTGAGTAAATCTTTGATGTATTTGGATTGACAAATAAAAATTCCTTCTTTTCTCTGACTGATCTGTAACCCAAGGAAGAATGACAGCTCCCCCATCATGCTCATCTCATACTTATCCTGCATTAAGTTGGCAAATTTCTCGCACAAGCGTTCATTAGATGACCCAAAAATAATATCGTCCACATGGACTTGAACAAGTATTAAATCACCCTTTACATTTTATAGAACAATGTTTTATCAATTACTCCCCTAGTAAAACCACTTTCAATTAAGAACAAGGATAGGGTTTCATACCATCGTCTTGGGGATTGTTTGAGGCTATAGACAGCTTTGAAGAGAAAGTACACAAAATCTACAAGTTCTGGATCAACAAATCCAGGTGGCTATTCCAGATATACTTCTTCTTCTAGCTCTCCATTCAGGAAGGCACTTTTCACATCCATATGAAAAACCTTGAAGTTCTTGTGTGCTGCAAAGGCCAAAAATATCCTGACTGCCTCAAGTCTTGCAACTGGAGTGTAGGTCTCATCATAATCAATACCTTCTTTTTGAGAATAACCCTTCGCTACTAAACGAGCCTTGTTTCGTGTTACAAGTCCGTCTTCATCCAGTTTATTTCTGAATACCCACTTAGTTCCAATTACTGATCTGTTCTTCGGTCGGGGTACCAGTTTCTAAACTTTCTGCCTTTCAAACTGATTGAGCTCCTCTTGCATTACAACCACCCAATCAGCATCACCAAGAGCTTCTTCTATTTCTTTAGGTTCCATCTTGGACAAGAACCTAGAGTATAAATAGATATTAGCCATGTCAGCTCTTGCAGTTCTTCTAGTAGTCACACCAGCATCTGGATCACCAATAATTAATTCAAACGGATGGTCTCTACTCCATACACGTTCTCTTGGAAATTGTCTTGATGATTCAGCTTGACTTTCTGAATTGTTGTGTTGACTACTTGTGTTATTTCCACTAACTCCCCCCGAGTTAGTTCCAGCTCCTACAGAACTAGTGTCATCTCTTCTTGAGCTTTGACCACTTGTCCTTGAGCTGCTATTTACTCCTCCTGAGATGTTGCCGGATCGTGCGGAAGAAGTTTCCACTGATCTTTCACTAGACTCAGGTATTTCTTCTCGAACACTTGGCATATTTGAAGTAACAACCAACTCAGGTTCATCTTCAATTTCATCTAAGTCCAGATTTTGAAACTTTAGGGACTCAGGTTCACTATTATATTTAGAAATTGATGGGAGTTTGGTATCGTCGAATCTAAAATTATAACTTTCAATCACTTTTCGATCACTCATTAAGAATACCCGATAAGCTTCCACCACATCTGTAAAATAACCGACAAATATCCCTTCACTTGCTTTTGCTTCAAACTTGCCTAAATTTTCATCGTCTATTAGTACATAGCATTTTTAAATTCCGTGCCGTTGTCTGATCTAATCGTCTTCACAGTTAGTGTTGAAACATTCTCAATTTGAGTGATATGATCAATGATTTAGAAAGGTACTTCGTCTTTTGTCATAACGAACAATACCCATGTATACTTGGAGAATTCATCCACGATTACCAACACATATCTTTTTCTTGATAACGATAGTACATTCACTAGGCCAAATAAGTCCATATGTAGAAGTTGCAGAGGCTCAGCGATACTAGAAATTTCTTTACTCTTATGCGATGCTCGCTTTGAATTTCCCATTTCACATGCTTCGCAGAGTCCTTTAGGAGCAAACTCCATTTGAGGTAGATCTTTCACCAATTCTCGCCTCGCGAGAGCATTCATCATTTTGAAGTTTAGGTGAGATAGCTTTTTATGCCATAACCATCTTTCATCATCTGAAGCTTTACTGTAAAAACAGGTGACTTCATTTTGGTTTGCCAAATCCATATCAGCAACAAAAAGATTTTCCTTCCGAGCTCCTTTTAAAGCCAACGAACCTTCCTTGATGTGATTTATTGATACACCTTTCTTATTGAAGACAATTTCATAACCTTTGTCACAGAATTGACTGATACTCAACAGATTGTGCTTCAATCCCTCAATATAAGAAATATCTTCAATGATGACATTACCAGTCTTCAGTTTGCCATATCCCTTTGTCACTCCTTTGCTGTCATCTCCAAAGGTGACATAAGGGCCAGCCTTTATAACCAACTCTGTAAGCAGGGACTTGTTTCCTGTCATATGCCTTAATGCTCCACTATCTAGCACCCATATAACTTTATTTTTTTCCTGCTTAATTCCCTACAATAACAGATTGATTAGGCGTTCTTCGGAACCCAAGATTGATTGGGCCCGACTTTTCTATAAGATCGAGAATTATCAGATTTAACAACAGGAGATGCACTCTTTTTAACATTACTAGAGTTTTCGACTTTGTCTTTTCCTTTTTCAGACTTGACGGATTTGTCAGTCTTAGGAGAGGCCTTGTCACTCCTAACTTTAGGAGGACTAACAGTCTTAGCTCTTACATGCTTCTTTTTGACATTAGAACTAGCAGAAGAATTTAGACATGATTGGCTAGTTGCATTCATCAAGTTCACAAACGTTTGCATGACGTTAAAAGTGCATGGCATACAATTCGGTTGACCACATTGTGCATGATTCTGATGCATATTATTCATTGTGTGTGGTACAGGCATGGCATGTGCAACAGGAATATTCATGTTAGATTTACATGCATAAGAAAGATGTTCAGTTGATTTACAGTGATAACATGCTTTCTTTATTCGTTCTTCCTTAACCTCTTTTAAGCCTTTTTCCTTTTTACTCTGTTGTTTAACAGCCTTAACTCCTAATCCTGGTCTAGATTCTTCTCTAGGGGATTTGATTCTAACTGATTTAGTAGGAGTTACAGGTTGTTCTCTCTTGCGATCTTCCATCTCTATCTCATATCTAACTAATAATTCAGTCTCTTCTTCTTCACGAGGAACGAAGTGTTTAAAGATAGGTTTGACAGCAGATTTAAGAATAGTAGGTATTTCCTTATCAATCGCACTGGAACTAGTGTCTACAGGCCTTTTTCCTTCTTTCTTAGATAAGTTAGAATAGTCAAGTTCTACACCGACTCCAGTTATCTTCTTAAATGTGCCACTATCAACATTCACTTTACTAGCTGCTAGTTTATAAGCTTCGCATTTAGTTTCTAACTCAACTAGTTTATCCCTAAGACATGCTTCTATTTCATCCTTAAGGTTGAGCTTGTGTTCCAAAGTTTTAATAGAGTCTCTTAGGGAAGTATCTATAGTGCAAGCAGCCTCTAATTCTTCCATTTTTGCCTCAAGCATTCTGCATTTGGAAACAAGTGTTTTCTGTTCTTTTTGAGAAGTATTTAGGCTTTTGCACAACATATAGATCTCTTCACTAAGAGCCCCGTTCTGCACCTTATAATCCTCAATAGACATTTCCTCTTTAAGGGTTAGAACTGGTACCTCTGGTTCATCTGATGTCTCAGCCATGAGGGCAAAGTTTGCTGTATGAGTAACTTCTTCCTCATCTGAATCATCCCAAGCTCTGCCTTCTGTTACAACTAAAGCTCTCTTTCCATGTCTTTCCTTCACCAGGGCTTCATACTTGTTTTTGAGGGCTTCATAAGTTTCTTTGGGATATGTCTGTTTCGGCTTCTTGCAGTCTGTAGCAAAATGTCCAGCTTCACCACAGTTATAGCATTAGAAATTCATTTTGAAATCCAACGGTGATTTGTAGCTGGCACTCTTGGCTTTCCCTTTGTAACCTTGAGAACTACCACCACCCTTAGTAACCCGATAGTAAGATGAAGATTTTCTTTGTTGATGGTTACTCTTTCTGAATCTTATGTTGCTGAACTTCCTTGCCATGTATGCCACGACACTATCATCCATGTTGTCCAGCTCTTCTTGGGTGAAGTAGTCATCATCACTATTTGATGTGCACTCGTCATCATTTTCAACTTGATGTGGTGCAGGTGATGATCTAGGTTTCTCTGCAATCATTGCCTTTTTAGACTCTTCCTCGTCAGCAATTAATCCTGATGTCGCTTCCTTTCCTCTTGAATCATTATCCCATGTTTGATCTTGAAGGGTCTCCAACTCATAGGTCTTTAAAATTTCATAATATTCTTCCAGAGAAGTTGTGTGCAAATCTCTGGTTTCTCTAACAGCGTAGACTCTATGTTCAATGCTTTTTGGCTATTTTCTTAGATATCTCATGTTGACTTCAACCACGGGGAGAGTTACACCTCTCAGATTCAAATCCAAAACTAACTGACTGAATCTTAGATAGACATCTATTATGCTTTCACCTTTTCTTATTCAGAAGGTATCATACTCCATCTTGAGTATAAGTGTTTTGTTGCTTCTGACCTCAGCGGTACCTTCCATGATGACCTCTAGCTTATCCCAAATCTTATTCGCTGTAGTTAGTCCTTTAACTACATTAAACATCTCATGATCTAGAGATTCCATTAGTGTTTGTCGAACGGATGTATCGAAAGCTATCTGCTCCTTGTCAGCATCTGAAAAGTCTACTGCCTTCTTAGGCTCAAACCGTTGTGGTGCTACCACATCTCCTTCTATATGCTCAGGAACAACAACCATTGGTATAAATTTACCTTTGTCAAGGACTTCCAGATATTCAGGATTGACGGACTCAAGGTAAAGTTTCATTCTCAACACCCATTCTTCATAATGATCTCGGTCGAACATTGGAATCTTGAAATTATTTTTAGGTGCCATCTTAATGTGGATTTAAAGTAAAGATAATAAACTTTTATTATTACTTGAGTAGTAATTAAAAGAAAATTAAATTATCTCAAAATAAATCAAGGTTCAAGTTCTGGACACCAAAAATTTCTAAGTACCCAAGACTAGGCTATGTAGAATATCTATGCAGAACTACTGCCTAAGTCGAAATTCTCTAAATAGAATTTCAAGTCGAATATTTAAGTAGAATATTCAATTCGAATATTCAAGTAGAATTTTCAAGTCGAATATTCAAGTAGAATATTCTATGTAAAACTTTTGTCCTTAAAAGAGATTTGCTGCAGGTCACTTTAATATTGAATAAACAATATTACTTTTCACACTTTGACTTTTGTGGCTTTTCTCACCTAACTCACCTAACCCACGTGTTAGGTACTGAATATCTTCTGTAATACTTTTTGTTGTGAGATATATGTCAAATCAAAAGCCAATAACACCTTTTTTACTTTTTGTCTTTTGAAAAGGTAATCAGAAGTTGCTGGGTTTGTCTTTTTTATCAAGAATAGTGATGACTTCTTGAAGAACACCAAAAATCAAATTACCCAAAATAATTCACAAAAATTATCTAAAGTCCACCCATGCTAAATAATCACACCTGGAGTATTTAAATAATTTTTAGACGGAGTTTTCTCTGTCAGACAAATTATAGCACACTTTCTAAGAAAAACTTGAAAAGTAGATATGTAAAAGAAAACTCACGAATCTTCTACCAAACACAAGGATCTATGTTTTGTATGTTAAACATGAGGCTTTGATACCAATTGTTAGGTCCAAATGTGTTGTAGGGGGGGTGAATACAACTTTTCAAATTTAAGAAGCAATAAATACTATGTAATAAATGAACACAATGATTCAAGGAATATATGTCTTATATATAACTTGAAAGGGTTGCTATAACATTTATTACAAAGTACACCAGAAGTAAAGGGGGTAGTAAATGATACTAAGCTCTCTGAATACTCTCTCTCTCTTTTACAAGTGTTTATCTCGAAAATATTTCTCTTTTTAAAATAATACACAAGTACTTCTATTTATACTACTTGTAATCTATGTCCTGTAGTCTTCAAAGACTAAGATATACGTGGCCCAATGATGTCCACATAAATCTTATCTTATCTTGAAAGCTTGGAAATCTGCCAATTAGATGATGCCATGTGTCATATTGAAAATGCCCTCTATGTAGAACATGTTATTCCCTAGAACAATGTCAATATTTATAGAAGGGGGGTTGAATACAAATATTAAAACTTTTTGCTGGTTCTAATATTCGTTCTTGAAGTTTTAGAATATAGAGAGAATATGTTCTAACAATTTAAGACTGAAGCGTAAATTGATCAAGGAGTTTTAAAATTACTGATGGATTGGTTTTTCCATCAGTGTATATTTTTGCTCAATGTTCCTAGGTTAAAAAAAACCTAGCTGCGTTTTTACAAGATTAGAAAACAAATCAACTGTTCTTACAAATGTGTTCTTAAGCTTGAACAGTTGATTAAGAGATATTGTCTAACTTATCTGTTTTCTAATAATGCTGCTACACTTGTTTTGTTAGGAATTATGAGTTTTGATGATAACAAATTACTTAGAATTTCAATAGGGACTCAAAATTATTTTGTAACTGATCAATGGATATGACTTATAAATATCCATTGACTAGGAAACCAGTTATCAGTTGAAACTTGTTTATCAACTGATAAACTGGATTGTAGCATTGATTTATTTTTCACTATCAATTGATTGTATTACCTCGATGGATGCAATAATGTAGTCAACTGATGTTATTGACTTCAATTTCTAGCTTCTCAACAGATGTGAAGAATGGCTGATCAATTGTAAATATTCTAAGTCAGAATTCTCACAAGTGAAGTGATCAACTGATGTTGAAGTCGATGGATGAAGACACTACTCAACGGATGAAAGCTATCAACTGATACAAGTCATCAATGGATAATTACAGTCAACGGATAAAGAACCATCAATGGATAAGGAGTCGATGGATAACTTAATTATCCATCGACACATCAACTGATCAACATATATCCTATCCATCGATGGATAAGCAAAGGTGAATCAACTGATAAGCTTAACAGCATTTATCAGTTGATTAAAGTTTCCCTATTTAGCTAAAAGCCAGATATTACGGGAACAGTGCAGAAACTGAATCATTGGAAGACAGTCCTGTCAGGACTGTGAAGACTTTCTAGGCAACACAGCATCCAAGGAATATCTTAAGACAAAAGACACTTCCAGAGCTAGTTAGTTCTACAAGGAAAGCTGTGAAAAGGAGCTAGTTTCTATTTTTATATAAACAGTATAAATTGTAATATTATATTGTTATCAGTCGATAGAGAACTAGTGTAGTAGTTTTTGTTTATATAAAAAGCAAAAACACAGTAGCAAAGAAGGAGTTTTTAAGAAGAACTCAAGAAAAGCAAAGTAGAAAATCAGGCAGAACTTGTAATGCTTTTCTAAGTTCTACATTCAACTTTGTACGCAGCTTAGTATTTTTACTAAGATCAATTGAAAGCAAAAACTCACTAGTGGAAAAACAATCCACTAGTAATTTTTAATCTTGTTGTTTCTGTTTTCAACACTTTAGTTATCCAGTTCTTAGTTACATCAATCTTAATTAAACACTCTCTTTGTACAAACTTATTTCCGCAAGAAGTTGAATTAATTCTTAAGTTTGTATTCAACCCCCCTTCTCCAAACTTAGTGTACTTAAGGGCGAATAACAATTGGTATCAGAGCAGGCTTTCAACAAACAGAAAGTCAAGATCTAAAAGTACATCAAGAATGGGTCAAAGAGAAACAGGAGTTAAGATTCCAGTTCTAGAGAAAGATGAATATTTTCACTGGAAAGTAAAAATGCACTTGCATCTGCTATCTATTGATCCTTCCTATGTTCATTGCATAGAGAAAGGTCCACATGTGCCTATGAAAATAGTTACAAGTGTAAATGCAGACGGTACTCAAGCACCAGACAAACTCATTCCTAAATCTGTGAGTGAGTATACAGATGAAGATGAAAAGGAAGTACACAAGGACAAAAAGGCCATGAATATCTTGTTTAATGGTCTTGACAAGGACATGTTTGACAATGTCATCAGCTGTACAACCTCCAAAGAAGTCTGGGACACTCTTCAAACCCTCTGTGAAGGTACTGAGCAAGTAAGAAAGAACAAGATGCAACTCTTGATTCAAAAGTATGAGGCCTTTCACTTCAAGGGTGGTGAAACAATAAATGATACATATAGTAGGTTTTAAAAGCTGTTGAATGAGCTTAAACTATATGGAAGAGTTTATGCTGTTGAGGACACCAACCTCAAATTCTTGAGGTCCCTACCCAAAGAATGGAAACCAATGACTGTCTCTATAAGGCAATCTCCTGACTTTAAAGATTATACCTTGGACAAGCTGTATGGCATCTTGAAAACCTATGAGTTGGAGCTACAGCAAGATGAGGAAATTGAGAAAAGTCAGAAGAGAGAAAAGTCCATTGCTTTGGTGGTCAAGAAAAAGCAAGTTGCAGAAACAGATGAAGATGCTGATTTCAAAGAAGGGAAGAAAGAAGGTCATGGCAATGGTGCAAATTATGTTAGATATGATGAATCTTCTACTGGTAAAGGAAAAGAACTTTGTGACAGTGATGAGTCACTCATCAAAGATGAAATGGATGAAATAGATGAGCATTTAGCTTTTCTATAAAGAAAATTTTCTAAACTCAAGTTCAAAAGGAATCCAATGCAAAGGCCTGGATCACAGTTCAGGAGAGACACTCAACAAGGCAAAAATCTTGTTGACAGAACTCAATTCAGATGCTTTAACTGTGGATTGGCTGGTCACTTTTCAAGTGAATGCAGAAAGCCCAAAGTTGAAAAGAGGTCAAAGTCTAGTGATGGTATTGACTATAAGAAGAAGTACTTTGACTTGCTCAAACAAAGAGAGAAGGCTTTTGTGACAAAAGAAAAGGACTGGGCTGCTGAGGAGGATTCTGAAGAAGAAGAAGAACACATCAATCTTGCACTAATGGCCAATCAAGATGACCAGGAAGCTAGTTCATCTAGCAATCAGGTAATTTCTACAAATCTATCTGAGTTGTCCAAAGATGAATGCAATATTACTATTAATGAAATGTCTAATGAATTGTATAATTTGCATGTCACTCTTAAGTCTTTGAACAAAGAGAACACTAGGCTCAAATTAACATTAGAAACTCTCACTGAAAGAAACAATTTCTTAGAGAGTGAGCTAGTGCAATTGGACAGACTCAAGATGGAAAACAAAGATGCTAGAAATGAACTAGTTGACAGTAAAAAGGAAATAGAGAAGTTAAAAGAAAAATTAGAGGATGAACTAAGAACCATTGACAAGTGGAACAGGTCAAGTAAAGCCAGTAAGAAGATGAATGACATTCATGGAACAAACTCTTTCACCATGTTGTCTGAAACTCTTGAGAAAATAGCCATTGATGAAGATCAATCTTTAGAAAAGAAGCAATCGATTGATAACTCTGAATCAACTGATAAGAATTATCCATCGATTGATAATGCTATTTCAACAGATAATTATCCATCGATTGAGAAGTCATCAACTGCTAAGAAATGTGATATTAAAACTAAGTTTAACAGACCTATTAAATTTGTCAAAGAAAGTAGCTCCTCTGAAGCTCAAATCAAAGTTGAAAAGGCTAATATAGGATTCTTATCTAAAAATCAGTTGAAAGAGAAATCGGAAAAGATAGAACCTAATATTCAGCCAAATGAAAAGAAGAAGAAAAATAGAAATGGTAAAGTAGGCATAAACAAGCACAACAACTACACACCTGACAAATATGCTCCTAGGAAAGTATGTGCTAAGTGTGGTAGTAAAAATCATTTATCTGTGCAATGTAAACTCACCATGCCTACAGCAACAAATGTACCTGCTATACCCAACATGCATACCAGTTCTGTTTTTCCCCATTTAGTTGATTCTCATGCTATTCATGCTCAGTATGCATCAATGCCTTATATGTTTAATCCATATCTTGCATTTGCCAATATGAATATGCCTGCTATGTCATGGAATATGCTTAACAATCTTCATGCACCAAATTTTTTCAACTCTGCAAGCATGAGCATTCCAAATATTAGCACTGAGAATTCTGAGGTAGGGAGACCAACTCCTAAGGTTGAAGTGGAAGTAAAACCACCCAAACCAAAGGTACAAAAATTGGAAACCAAGCCAAAGATAACAACTAATAAGAAAGGACCCAAGGCAACTTGGGTACCAAAATCAACTTGATTTGTTTTGACTGTGTGCAGGGAAAAAGAAGAAATCTTTGGTACTTGGACAGTGGGTGTTCAAGACACATGACTGGAGATAAATCCCTGCTCACAAAGTTTGAGGAGAAAGCTGGCCCTGGAGTAACTTTTGGAGATGACAGCAAAGGGCACACCATGGGATATGGCTTGATTTCGAAAGAGAATGTCATCATTGAACCTGTTGCATTAGTTGATGGCATAAGACATAACTTGTTAAGCATAAGTCAACTATGTGACAATGGAAATAAAGTCTGTTTCACAACAGAAGCATGCATAATTTCCAACAAGGTAGATGGAAGCCCGGTCATGACTGGGAATAGAAAAGGGAATGTGTACATAGCTGACTTCAACTCAACAAATGCAGAATCAATGACTTGTCTTCTCTCTAAGGCAAGTACACATGAAAGTTGGTTGTGGCATAAGAAATTAACTCACTTGAATTTCAAAGCCATGAATCTCTTGGTTAAGAAAAATCAAGTGAGAGGCTTACCACAAATGGAATTTGTCAAGGATGGACTTTGTGATGCTTGTCAGAAAGGAAAACAGAGGAAGGCATCATTTAAGTCGAAATTGGAATCTTCAATTGAAAAGCCACTTGAGTTATTACATATGGATTTGTTTGGTCCTGTAAATATCATGTCTATTGCAAAGAAGAAGTATGCTCTAGTCATTGTGGATGATTTTTCAAGATTCTCATGGACTTATTTTCTACATTCAAAGGATGAAGCTAGTCATCTCATCATCAAGCACATAAGAGAAAATGAAAAAAATCTTGAATTGGATGTAAAGAAGATAAGGAGTGACAATGGAACAGAATTCAAAAATTCCACAATAAAAGAGTTCTGTGAATCAAAAGGAATCATACACACATTCTCTGCACCCAGAACACCTCAACAAAATGGGGTAGTTGAAAGGAAAAATACGACATTGATTGAAGCTGCTAGAACCATGTTGGAAGATGCCAAACTTCCAACATACTTCTGGGCTGAGGCCATAAACACAGCATGTTTTACTCAAAACATCTCCCTAGTAAATAAAGCTCAAGGGAAGACTCCTTATCAATTGATCAAGAAAGACAAAAAGCCAAAGGTGGGATTTCTTCATGTCTTTGGCTGCAAGTGCTATGTTCTAAGAAATCAAGGTGAAAATCTAGGAAAATTTGAAGCCAAGGCTGATGAAGCTATATTTGTTGGGTATGCACTATCAGGCGTAGCCTATAGAATCTACAATCTCAGACTACACATTATTATGGAATCTGTACATGTAGTATTTGATGATAAAAAGATTCAAGGCTTGTTTGATGAAGGAAATCATGACACACTGCATTTTGAGAATGAATCAAATAATGTAAATGATGATGAAGAGGCAGAAATTATAAAACCTCAAGTGTTCAGAAACCCAATATCAATTGATGTTAGTGCATCAATGGATAATTTATCAGTTGACAGAAATCCATCAACTGATAATGCATCAACTGATAACTCCTCAACGGATAATCAACAATCTACATCTAGGGTATCCACTTCAGGGGGAGGGTTTCAGAATCAATCTACAAATTCAGATCACTTTGAGTTCAATACAAATGATAATGAAGCTTCATCATCAAGGCAAAATTTGTATCCTCAAAGAAAATGGACAAGAAGCCATCCATTTGAACTAATTATTGGAAATGCAGAAGATGGTGTCAAGACAAGAAGTGCTACTCAAAATGAGTGTCTGTATAGCAGTTTTCTGTCTCAAGAAGAACCCAAAAGAATTGAAGAGGCTCTCATGGATCCTGATTGGGTTTTGGCTATGCAAGAAGAACTGAATCAGTTTGAAAGAAATAAAGTATGGAAGCTGGTGCCCAGACCAAAAGATAGATCAGTAATTGGTACAAAATGGGTATTCAGAAACAAAATGGATGAAACTGGTATTGTGACTAGGAACAAAGCAAGGCTTGTAGCAAAGGGTTATTCACAAGAAGAAGGAATTGATTTTGATGAAACTTTTGCACCAGTTGCAAGGTTAGAAGCAATTAGAATCTTTCTGGCCTATGCTGCACATGCTAATTTCAAAGTCTACCAGATGGATGTGAAAAGTGCATTTTTGAATGGAGTACTAGAAGAGGAAGTCTATGTGGAACAACCTCCTGGCTTTGAAGATCCAAAATTTCCTAACTTTGTCTACTTTTTACTCAAAGCACTTTATGGCTTGAAGCAAGCACCAAGGGCCTGGTATGACACTTTATCTCAATTTCTCGTTGAGAATCATTTCACAAGAGGTACTGTTGATAAAACTCTATTCAGTAGAAATGTTAATGGCTCTATCATTCTTGTACAAATTTATGTGGATGACATTATTTTTGGATCAACAAATGAGGAACTTTGCAAGAAGTTTGCCAAACTAATGCAGAGTAAATATGAAATGAGCATGATGGGAGAGCTTACCTACTTTCTTGGGTTACAAGTCAAACAGGTTAAGGATGGTATTTTTATAAATCAAACAAAGTACATTCGTGATTTGTTAAAGAAATTTGAGTTAAGTGAATGTTCTTCTGCAAAAACTCCCATGGCCACTGCCACTAAACTTGAATTAAATACCAAAGAAGCTAAGGTGGATATTTCAAGTTATAGAGGCATGGTAGGCTCACTTTTATATTTAACTGCTAGTAGGCCAGATATAATGTTCTCTACATGCTTATGTGCTAGATTTCAGGCTGATCCTAGAGAATCTCATTTAGTAGCTATTAAAAGAATTTTCAGATATCTTAAGGGTACATCAAATTTAGGTATTTAGTATCCTAGAGATTCTGGTTTTAATCTAATAGGCTACTCAGATGCAGATTATGCAGGTTGCAAAATAGACAGGAAAAGTACTACAGGCACCTGTCAATTTCTGGGAAACAAACTTGTGTCATGGTTTAGCAAAAAGCAACACTCAGTATCAACTTCAACTGCAGAAGCTGAGTACATTGCTGCTGGAAGTTGTTGTGCACAAATTTTATGGATGAGGAATCAACTATTTGACTATGGGTTCAACTTGAACAAAATTCCCATCTTCTGTGACAATACAAGTGCCATTGCAATAACAGAAAATCCTGTGCAACATTCCAGAACCAAACACATTGACATAAGGTATCATTTCATTAGGGAACATGTAATGAATGGTACAGTTGAATTACATTTTGTTCCTAGTGAACAACAACTTGCAGACATATTTACCAAACCTCTAGATGAATCTACTTTTAATAGATTAGTCTGTGAGTTAGGTATGCTTAATTATGCTCATGCTTAAAATGTCTGTCAAGTTTTGTAGCCATTGTTCACAATTATCAATGGATATTTATCTATCGACAGATAATTACCTAAGTAATTGTTTATCGACGGATAAATCCCTTCTTATTTGATCAACAGATAAATGTTATTCCTATCAATGGATATTTATCTATCGACAGTTAATTATCTTGGTAGTTAGTGATCGATCGATATATGATTAATTCTCTATTTTTATCCGTCGATAGTAATAGAATTTCTACAGTTTTATTCATCCGTTGATCAGATTATAGCCGTTGGAGAATTACCATCAAGGGTAATAAACTACAGTCTTTTATACATCAACGGTTATCTGCCTAATTAAAAAGTCCTTTCAAGTCTTTTTAATACTAGAAAATATAAATAGCAGTTACAATTAAAAATTCATTCTTACCTGCTATTTTTTTCTAAACTATTCATCTCTATCTCTCTCTCAAGCTAATTTTATCTAATTCTCACGAGCTCTCACAAATTCTTTCAAGTTCACTTTAATTTCTTGAATATCAACTGAAAGAATGGCACCACAAAAGAAGATCGTCTCTTCCACTGGGTTCACTTATGAACAGAACAACTTCACAGCATGTCTAACGGTGAATGATGCTCCTGTGGACTTTCATCCATTGATGCGATTCCTAGGAGATTGCAAAGTTTCCAAAGCTCTCAGCGAAGCACCAACAATCGTGTGTTCCTTTGTTGAAGAACTATGGACCTCTGCAGAGATTTCACCAGATGGGAAGGTAATTTCTTATTCTTGCAAAGGTAATACCTATACAATTACTAGTACTTCATTATCTGAATGTTTAGGGTTGCCTGCAAATAATTGTGATAAGCCCCCAACTGAAGAAGAAATTAGGGACATGTTAGAATCCGTTAATTATGCAAATGCTGAAACTGGATTAGGAGAAGTTGTTAGGAAGAATCTTAGGAAAGAATGGAGTTATTTCTTTGATGCCATAATTAAAGTATTTTCTGGAAAAATAAGTAATTTTGATGCAATTACAATCAGTATGCAAGAAATTGCTTATTCTGTCCTATTTGATAAATATTTTGATTTTGGCACATTACTCCTAAATGAATTAACTGCCAAGTTAGGACCCAAGTCATCTAGGAAACATAATATCTACTTTGCAAGATTTTTCATGATGATTATTAATGCCTCTATTGGAGAGTATGAAATAAGTGCAGATATAGAGTCCTTGGAGCCATGGATGCAAAACAAGAGGGTTTTCAAGGATCTTGTGAGAATCAACTTACACCCTAAGTTGTGCCTCATTTATCCTCCTCTTGTGCAGGTATATCTTCAAAATCTCAATCTTTTACATTCTTCTTCAAAATCTCAAATTTCTTTGCCTTCTGCAACAATGGAGGGAGATGGAAATGCCCCCATTCCTCTTACCCAAGTTGCACAACCTTCAAAACACAAGTCTAATCAAACCACCTCAGTAGTTTCTCAAAAGACTACTGTTGTAAGATCTAAGAAAAGAAAAACCACTGAGGGGAGAGTGAAGGTGATTGATAAGGGTGAGGGAACTGGCCAACATCAAGAAAGCCAGAAGGATAAGGAGAGTGAGATTGAGAGGAACCAGCCAGCCACCAGTCCAATCTCCCAACAGATTGAGGCTGTAGTAAAGGACTTGAACACATCCCTAGTTGCATCTTCTAAAAAAGATGTAACTATTGAAAAGAGGTCTTAACCAGGACCATCAGATGGGGATAAGGGTCACCAAATAATACAGCCATACAAAAGAAGAAAGAAGGTTACAAATACTGCACAGGGCACACACACACTTGCAAAGCCAAATGAAAATTTGGTGGAGCCTTCAGTTTCTTCTTTTGATGTGTCTCAGAATCTTCCTGAGGCACAGCCCCATTCTTTATCTGAATCTTCTCCTCAATCTCCCTCAAAAACTATTTCTTCAGAAACAGTGTTGATTGACAACTTCATTGTTTCAAATTCACCCTCTTTGCAACTCAGGGTGGAGCCAACACTCTCACCTGCATCACCAAATAAGGTTAACACCTTGGTTGATCAGGCAAATACTGTTATTTCTCTCCAGTCAATGGATATTATGCAATCAACTGATAACTTCCAACATCCATTGACTAGTTCACTTTCATCGATGGATATCCTTACATCCATCGACGAGCTCCCATCAACGGATATTCATCCATCGATGGATACTTCTTATCCATCGATTGATCCCTTAATGTCAATTCATGAATCATCCATTGAAACACTTCAGGTGGCCAATACTCTATTAGGATTGAGTGGAGTGGGTGAGGTGTGTGAGAGGCAAGGTTTGCATACCTTGGCAAAAGGAGAGTGTGTGAATGAGGGGCCCTCAAATTCTTCTGAGGTGTCAAAAGGAGAGGGTGTGAGAAAAGAAAGTCCCACCTTAGCAGGTGATGAAAAAGGAGAGGAAAGTAAGGGAGAGGTGAGAATCCAGGATGAGATCCTGATGCAAGAAAAGAGAGAAGAGAGTGAGAGAGAAAAGAATAGAGAGAAACCAATTTCACCATCTCATGAAGCATCAACTTCTAAAACTGAGCAGTTTGAAGCAGGACTCACCCAGGAGTTGGGGCTGGAGTCAGGGGGAGCTGTAGACTATGAAGTCCCTGCAGGAGGTGCAGAAGTCAACATGGAGGTGGAGGATGAAATTGATGTAAATCTTGATGCTTCAACCTTTCAACATGAAGATCCTCATTATCAAGAACTAGCAGCAGCATCTAATCAAATAGCTGAGCAAATGCTGGGTTTAGTGCAGACAGAAGAGCAATTCAGGAGTGGGAAAGAGTTTTTGGCCAGTCAACCTGATGATATATCCCACATGAATCCTGAAGATTTTGATGATAATTCTGATGATGAACTTCTAGATCCACAAGTGGCTAGTGATGAAACTAATTTGGCTGAAACAGAAAGGGCCATCATTTCTCTTTACAGAAGGTCCATGGCTGAAGTAGATGTAGTGGATCCCCTGCACAGGAGAATTCTGAACTTTTACAGGGATAATTTGAAGATCCAGAAAATGCATGTCACAAGCTCCAAGTATGAATTGAAGAAAATAAGAGAAGACATTGACAGCTCAAGGATGCATTTTGACACCACCATTGACTCCAGACTCAGCCTCACAATGCTGACTAGAATCAAGCAAAGGTTGGACACTGAGTTTTCAGCAAAGGACAAGGTAATGGAATTGGAGAAAAGAGTAACCTCTATGGAACTTAACATGCAGCAAATTTTGAAGAATCAAGTCACTCAAATCAATCTTCTGGGTAAACTCTTAGAGACTCCCATACTCTCTCAGTTAGTAGCACAAGTGCTAGTTGCTGATAACAAAAAGGGGGAGAAGCAAGAAGCTGATGCATTGGAGAAAGCAAGTGGTACTGAAGTTGTGGTAAAGTCTACAGATCCCAAGAAGGAGTTGGCTCAAGACATAGTAAGGAAATTTGATGCAATTGCTGCAAGTGCTAGCAAAATCAAGGAAACAAGTTCCAGTAGCTCACAACCTGGTGACAGGAAAGGAAAGGGAAAGCTAATTGAAGATGATAAAAAGAAAGCTGTCACAGGTGGAGGGGAAAGTGAAAAATTGTTGAGCAAAGCCATAGTAGTTGGCATAAGAGAAAAGAAACAACAAGAAAGAAGACAAGAAGAATTAGCCATTCGATTGCAAAGGGAATATGATGAAGAGGATAGGCTAATAAGAGAAGCCAGAAGAAAAGAAGGTGAAAGGAGGCCAAGGATGAAGCAAAGAGCAAACAAGCCCAAAGATGCACCAAAATCATCTGGAGATAAAAGACCATTAGCTGATGAAGACAAAGAAGACAAGGAGAAGAAGCCAAAACAAGTCAAAACTGAAGGTCAAGCTTCTGGGAGTAATCAAGCCAAAGAAATAGAGGTGTTCAAACACAAATCTGAAAACTTTGTGCCAATTAAAGCTGAGGGAATGATTGCAGCAAAAGGGCAAAGGAAGAAAGATGTTGATCTTCTTCACATTGAGTATGAAGATGGATCACACTCAACCTTCACATTCAACCAAGTATTGGATCAAGGATATGGCATCTTGAGGAAAATCTACACTATGCTCAACAGGAAGTATTATCTAGCTGAAGAGCTAGGGAAGGCCATCCTTGAAAGAATGAAGAAGATAAGGGAGGCACCTGTTCAAGAAGAAAGGGATGACAGAATAAAGATCTGGAATCCTGAAGGAAGAAAAGTGCTTCATGAGCCCTTCTACTTGATGATATATAAGGACAGGGAAGGCAGAGAAAAATGCATTGATATTTGTCAAGAAATAGACAAACTGCCAAATCTGGAATTAAATCATCTGGCAAGTCAATTGGACTACAGAATTGAAGATGAGAAGATATTGAAGGGAACCCTCTACAGGAAGATGAAGGAGAATGAAGACAAGATGAATGAGTCAAGGGGAAGAAGGAGAAGATAGGAGATTCAACCTCAATCATCAAAATTATCAGAATTCATCCTTGTCTGGTATATGATTACTCTGTCTCAAACTTTACTTATCAATATTGTAATTCTTGTAAGAATGAAAATGTTCAGGAGTTTTGTTATCATCAACAGAAAATTTATGCATATTTTAAATATTCATAAATAGGGGGAGATTGTTAGGAATTATGAGTTTTGATGATAACAAATTACTTAGAATTTCAATAGGGACTCAAAATTATTTTGTAACTGATCAATGGATATGACTTATAAATATCCATTGACTAGGAAACCAGTTATCAGTTGAAACTTGTTTATCAACTGATAAACTGGATTGTAGCATTGATTTATGTTTCACTATCAATTGATTGTATTACCTCGATGGATGCAATGATGTAGTCTGAAAGGCATATGTTTAGAAGCCTAATTGTTTAGCGAGATGACAACTCAACTCAAACATAGATAATTTGTAAGTAAATATATTATCTGTCACAGGAATCTTCAGCAGATATTATCTGACAAGAAAAAGAAGATCAAAGTCAATCTACAGACTTGAAGCAGTACTGCATTGAAAGAAGATCAATTTAATTGATCATGCCTCAGTGGAGTATTTAAGTTTGAAGAAGCTACAGTGTCAGAAGATTTAATTTGTGTGACAACAAATATAGTCAAGTCAGAAGGAGCAGAAGTGAACCACATTATAAAAGTCAAGTGAAGAATTTTATTTGTTGTGAATCACTCGTGAACCAGACAGTACACGGAGTGTTGGCAAAATACAGAGAAAGTTCTTTATTACAGAAGAAGTGGTCAGCTACAGACATTGGTGAGAAGTCAGAAGATTTAATTTGTGTGACAACAAATATAGTCAAGTCAGAAGGAGCAGAAGTGAACCACATTATAAAAGTCAAGTGAAGAATTTTATTTGTTGTGAATCACTCGTGAACCAGACAGTACACGGAGTGTTGGCAAAATACAGAGAAAGTTCTTTATTACAGAAGAAGTGGTCAGCTACAGACATTGGTGAGAAGACAGAAGATTAAAATTTATATCATCAAGAGTCGTGGAGTCAAGACTTTAATTTAATTCTCTATTAATTGATTAAATTATTTAGTTAATTTAATTGGTAAATTAATTCAATCAGAATTAATTTATTTCTTGAATTGATTAAGAAATTAATTAATTTAGAATTATTTTAGAATGAAGAAGACTTTAATTTAATTCTATTATCAAAAAGATAATTTATTATGTATCCTATTTAATTAGATTAATTCAAAAAGAATTAATTTAATTTATAAGATATATAATAAACTAAATAGAATTTAAATTAAAAAGAAAATAAAAAAAAAAAAGAGGAAAGAAGACATATACTATATATATTCAGTCGACCAGATGTTTAGTCGGGAAGACTTTTGAAAAGTCTCCCGGAGACTTTTCAAAAGTCTCCCCGAGTTGTTGATTTAAATGAAAAACAATATTCATTTCAATTCAAAGCAGGTCGGCAGTAATAATATTCGGGAAGACTTTTAATAAGTCTCTCCGAGATTTTATTAAAAGTCTCTCAAGGTTAAATATGTCTTCCCGAGCTATCAAAGTCTTCCCCAACAAATTAAATGATTTTTCATTTAATTCCAGAAGTCTCTTCAAGCCCAGAAAAAGTCTCCCCGAGGAGAAAAAGTCTCCCCGACCAAGAAAAGTCTCCTGAGCCTGAATTTGTCTATAAATACAAGATTGATCAGCAGCATTCACTTCAATTCTATTAACATTCTATTCGGCTTAAACAAAAATTCAAGAGCATTTAATGTCAAAATCTCTCTAGAATTTTAAGAGCTAAATTAGTGAATATTTTCTGATTTAATCTTGTAACCCACCTCAAGTTTAATATAAGTATTTTACTTGAACTGTGTTTCTTTGATTATTATTTCGTGATAATAATTTAAATTGTTTAATCAAAAATTATCCGAAACAGATTCTAATATTTATTAAAGATTGTATTCAACCCCCCCTTCTACAATCATTTGGACCTAACAATTGGTATCCGAGCCATCTGATTGACATAAAAATCAAGATCCTAATATTTTAATTTATTAAAAATTCGAAACTTTTAATTTATTAAAAATTCGAAAATTTAATTTATTAAAAATTCGAAACTTTTAATTTATCAAAAAGTAGAAACTTTTAATTTATTAAAAATTGAAATTTTAATTTATTAAAATTTCAAAAACTTTAATTTATTAAAATTTCTAAAATTTTTAATTTCTTAAAAATTTGAAATCTCCTTAAATCTTAAAATTTTCAAAACTTTTAATTCATTAAAAATTCGAAATTTTTAATTCTTTAAAAAATTCGAAATTTTTAATTTATTAAAAATTCGAAAATTTTTAATTTCTTAAAAATTCGAAAATTTTTAATTCCTAAAAATCTCAAATCTTTTTAATCTTCCATTATTTTAATATGAGTACTCAAAGAGTGAGTAGCATTAAAATTCCTCCATTTGATAAAGATAATTATAATCTTTGGAAGAGGAAGATGACATTATTTCTTCGAACTGCAAACCCTAAGTACAAAGATATTTTGAAGACCGGTGTTGTTGCTCCAATAACAATCATTCCTGAGCATATGATAGATGGTGTACTTATTCCGCACAGACAATTTGATAAAGAAATTTCTGAGTACACTGATACTGAAAAGGAACTGGATTCTTTGGACACCAGCCTGCAGTTAATTTTGGTAGAATCTCTTGATCCCGGAATGTACAATCATGTTGTTAATTGCAAAAATGCTAAACACATCTGGGAAACGATAGAGATACTGAATGAAGGAACAGAAGAAGTGAGGGAGAATAGATTGGAAATCTTAACGTCTCAATATGAGCATTTTAGATCAAATCCTGGAGAAGGTATCTCTGATGTTTTTGAGAGATACAATAAACTGATAAATGATCTAAATCTCAATGGCAAACACTATACGAAGAAGGAGATCAATAGGAAGTTTTTGCTGACAATGCCAATTCACTTAGAGCATAGGATTACTGCCATCAGGGAGTCAAGGGACATGAATGAAATTTCATTGGAAAGACTTTATGGGGTATTAAAGACCTATGAGCTAGAGCAGATTCAACAGAAAGAAATATATGGCACAGGCAAGGTGGTCAGCAAGTCTACAGCTCTTGTAGCAGAAGTACCAGAACACAGAGAAGCTATGACTGAATCTTCTTCAGTCAAAGTCATTGATCAGGGTATTGTTGCAGAAGTTGGTGCAACTCAAATGAATTCATCTGAAAGTGAATTCTACTCAATGGAAGAACTTGATCAACTTGAGGATGAATCTCTGGCACTGATTGCTAGAAAATTTGGAAATACAAGATTCAGGAGGAACCCTAATTTCAAATTCAAGCCTATGGGAAACAGATTTCAGAGAGGTGGTTCTTCTAGCTCATCCAATACAAGAGGTGGATACAAGACAGGGATGGTTGACAGAAGCAAGATTCGTTGCTTCAACTGCAATGAAATGGGACACTTTGCTACAGATTGTAGAAAGCCCAAGCAGGAAAGAAAGAAGGATTCATATGACGAACTTAAACAGAAATATGAGGCTCTTCTGAAGAAGCATCAGGGAAGATCATACTTAGCAGAAGGAAAAAGCTGGGATGATTCTGACAACGATGAAGAAGAAGATATAGGAAATCTTGCTCTAATGGCCTCTTCTTCTGAAGGATCACAATCCCCACCTCGTCAAGGAATTGAGGTAAATCCTAGCTGTCCTAAAATGTTTAAATTGCTGGGTGAGGATTTAACTAATGCTAGGGATCGAATAAAAGTCTTAATTCTCAAAAATCAAGTTTTATCAGATGAGAATTCTGAATTGAAAAAGCTGAAACTTATAAATGAGAAATTAACTGAAGATGTTGCATTTCAAGTTAATAGAGTCAACTGTTATGTTGAAATTGAAGCCTTTTTGAAGGATAAAATTGAAAAGGAAAAGGTCAGGTGTCAAGCCTATAGAACTGCTTCATTTGTTATGAAAGACCTAGTTGACCAACAAGAAATTAAACGCAAAGTTGGGATAGGTTTTGAATATAACCAATCCGTAGGAAAGGCTAGTAACATTACCCCTTTTAAAAAGACTGCTATAGAAAGGGGTATTCCACATGTTATTAAAGACACTAAGAAACCTCTGTTCATAACTCCTATTGCAGAACCAGTTCTTGATAGTTGTGTAATAGTGGATTATGAAATTAAACTTGAAGACCTTAAAGAGGAAGAGAAAGAACAAGAAAAACCTGTAAGGGACATAAAAGGAATAAATGTCCAGGAAGCTAAATATGTACTTAAAAAACCAATACAAAATGTGAACACTGCTAGTTCATCCACTCCTGGTTTAGGTGCTAATGAGCTTAAGAAAAATCATAACAGACCTAATAAGTTTGTTAATAGTAGGGAAAAGAACAACAGATTCCATGCTACTGAGAACTTTAAAAATGTTAATAAAGTTAAGGTAGAAACTGTTAAGACTCCTGCTATTGTGAATAAAATGCCTACTATTGATGTATGCCATAAACCATGTGGTGTAGATAACTGTATGCTATGTGCTTTCAATGTTATGTCTGCATATTTTAAAAGCATGCATGCTATGAATGTCAATACTACACCTAGACAGCACTTAAATCACAGGCATGCTAGATCAAAGACTGCCAGTCCTCCTGTTTCTCAGAAGGAGACATTTTCTCCTAAGCCTGTATACAAAAATGTTAAGGCTGTTTACAAGGAGAAGTGTTCAGACAAAGTAGTAGATGAGTTTGTCAAGTTGGGTTCTGTTGTTAAACCTGACAAAGGACAATTTTTCAAATATGCCGGGCCCAATCAATGTTGGGTTCCGAAGAAGGCCTAACTCATTTGATGATTGCAGGGTGTAAAACAGGTGAACCGGGTTATTTGGATTCTCGATAGTGGATCCTCACGACACATGACCGGAGATAGAGCCTTGCTATCAAATGTTGTTGAGAGAGCTGGCCCAGTAGTTACCTTTGGAGATGACAGCAAGGGTATGACTAAGGGATATGGCTGTTTAGAAGCTGGCAATGTCGTCATTGATAATGTATCTTTTGTGGAAGGTCTCAAACACAATCTTCTGAGTATCAGTCAGTTTTGTGACAAGGGATACACAGTGAACTTTGTGAAGGAGAGATGTTTGATTTCTCACAAGAAGGATAAAAAGCTTGCTCTTCAGGGAGTAAGGAAAGGAAACTTGTTCGTAGCCGATCTGAACTCAGGTTGCAGAGATGAAGTCAATTGTTTTTATGCTAAAGCTTCGTCAGATGAAAGTTGGCTATGGCACAAGAAACTCTCACACCTTAATTTCAAATCTATGAATTCTCTAGTCAAAAGAGAATTAGTGAGAGGACTGCCTCAATTGGAATTCACTCAAGAAGGACTTTGTGAGGCATGTCAGAAAGGGAAAGCAAAGAAAGCATCACATCCAAGCACTGACACATCTAGTATTACTGAACCACTACAATTAATTCATATGGATTTATTTGGTCCAGTTAATGTTATGTCAATATCACATAAAAGATATGCCTTGGTGATTGTTGATGACTATTCAAAGTATACATGGGTTTTATTCCTGCACTCAAAGGATGAAACTCCTCAAGTGGTGATTGATCATATAAAAATGATTGAGTTGGATTCGAAGCTTCCAGTTAGAGCTATAAGGTCAGACAATGGAACTGAGTTCAAGAATGCAGTTCTGAATGACTTTTGTTCTGAAAAGGGAATAACTAGACAATTCTCAGCACCTAGAACTCCGCAACAGAATGGAGTTGTAGAAAGGAAGAATCGTACATTAATAGAAGCTGCAAGGACTATGCTGAGTGAATCAAGGCTTCCAATGTACTTTTGGGCTGAAGCTGTAAATACTGCATGTTATACCCAGAATCGAACTCTGATCAACAAGGACTTAATGAAGACACCCTACGAAATAATGGCTAACAAGAAACCAACGCTCAAGTACTTTCATGTATTTGGTGCTAAATGCTTTGTACTTAAAGACGGAGAAGAACGTATTGGGAAGTTCGAAGCTAAAGCTCTAGAAGCTATTTTTGTTGGTTATTCTAAAAGATCTTATCGGGTGTATATTATTGATCAACATCATGTCAAAGAAAGTGTCAATGTAACTTTTGATGACACAAAATTCCCTAACATCCAAAATGATGATCCATCTGAAACTCTTAAGTTCAACAATATGTCAGACTCACACTCAGATGATGAAAATGAACCTGAGGCTGCAACAGGAAACGACAATGTTAATAATGCTGATGATCCAAGTGGTAGTGGTGGAAACAGTGAAAACTCTGGAGATACCACTAACACACAAGGAGATTCATCAAGAGATCCTAGCAGCAACTCAGGGGGAGGAGATGAAGGATCAGCAAATCAAACACAACATCACAATGTAATTCAAGGCGAATCATCAAGATCTAATCTGCCAAGTCAGAGAATTTGGAGTAGAGCTCATCCTTTTGAGCTGATCATTGGTGATCCAGATGTTGGTGTTAGAACAAGAGGTGCTACACAGAATCAATGCAATTATTCTGGGTTTCTATCTGAAATGGAACCTAAGAAAATAGAAGAAGCACTGTCTGATCCTGATTGGGTGATTGCTATGCAAGATGAACTCAATCAATTTGAATCTCAAGAAGTTTGGAAACTGGTACCCAGACCTAAGGACAAGACTATAATTGGCACACGATGGGTATTCAGAAACAAGTTAGATGAAGATGGCATTGTAATAAGGAACAAAGCCAGACTGGTTGCAAAAGGTTATTCCCAAGCTGAAGGAATTGATTATGATGAAACCTACGCTCCAGTTGCAAGACTTGAGGCTATCAGGATGTTTCTGGCATTCGCAGCTCACTCCAATTTTAAAGTTTATCAAATGGACGTGAAGAGTGCATTCCTGAACGGAAAGTTAGCTGAAGAGGTATATGTACAACAGCCCCCAGGCTTTGAAGATCCAGATCACATGGACTTTGTATATTTTCTTTTCAAGGCTATCTACGGTCTCAAACAAGCACCCAGAACATGAGGTTTGCTAAGTTAATGCAGAGTAGGTACGAGATGAGCTTAATGGGAGAGCTGAAATTCTTCCTTGGACTTCAAGTGAGTCAAAGAATAGATGGAATATTCATTTGTCAGTCCAAGTACCTTAAAGAACTTTTGAAGAAGTATCACATGGAAGATTCAGCATCTGCAAGAACTCCCTCATCTACAGCTGTCAAGCTTGGAGCATGTGAAAACTCAATAAAGGTAGACATCACAAGCTACAGAGGTATGATTGGATCTCTACTTTACCTAACTGCAAGCCGACCAGATATTATGTATGCCACTTGTATATGTGCAAGGTTCCAAGCGGATCCTAGAGATATTCATCTTGTTGCTGTGAAAAGAATCTTAAGATATCTTAAGGGTACACCTAATCTTGGTATCTGGTACCCTAAAGAATCTGGTTTTAATCTAATAGGATATACAGATTCTGATTATGCAGGTAGTGTTGTTGATAGGAAGAGCACCTCAGGGAGCTGTCAATTCCTAGGGAGAAGATTGATTTCCTGGTACAGCAAGAAACAGCAAACAGTTTCCAATTCTACAGCAGAGGCTGAGTACATTGCTGCGGGAAGCTGTTGCGCTCAGATCTTATGGATAAGGAATCAACTCCGAGATTATGGCTTTGTGTTAAATAAAATTCCTATTTTATGTGATAACACAAGTGCCATTGCAATCTCCAACAACCCTGTACAGCACACGAGGACAAAGCACATAGATATCAGGTATCATTTTATTCGAGAACATGTCATGAATGGTACTGTGGAATTACACTTTGTACCCACAGAAGAACAGACTGCAGATATTTTTACTAAGCCACTTGATGAATCCACATTCACCAGGTTGGTTGGTGAACTTGGGATGTTGAATAGCTTTTCATCTTAAATCCCAGTTCACATCTGCATTATGCTCTTAAATAAAATTTCAAGTGTTTGTTATGTGAATATTTGTCATAACACTTGTGAATTTATTTTATTAAATTCTAGTTCTCGAATGTGTGTTTAGTGTAAATTATTATAATATTTTATTTTATCTACTTTTGGTTGTATTGTACTATATTTTAATTTTAGATTATTATATTTAAAAATAATTTAATCAAAATTTTACAAGTTAGAATTTTGATAAAAGATATTTTTATTTGAAAATAATTTAATATTGAAGTATAGATATTTTAAGTATAACTTATTATTATTTTATATAATTTTAGTTTAATTAATTATATATATATCGTATTTATTGTTTAAAATATAGACTTTTAAAACTATTATTTATGTATATATAAAGTTCGGGAAGATTTTTTCTACTCAGAAAGACATTCAAAAAGTCTCCCCGAGTTATAGTAAATGTCTCTCCGAGTTTTGTTTTTTATTTATTTTATTTTATTTTATTTTAATTTTTCATTTTCTAAAAATCAAAGAGACTTTTGATTTATAGTTTAATTTTATGTTTAAGTTTAAAATGAAAAGTCTCCCCGATTTTTGTTTTTATTCTTTTTCATGACTGTTAATTCAAAAGTCTCCCCGAGACTTTTGAGATTGTCTCCCCGAGACGATTTATAAATGTCTCCCCGAGACGATTTATAAATGTCTCCCCGAGACGATTTATAAATGTCTCCCCGAGACATTTATCTACTGTATGCTTTACTATGTTATTTTAAATTATTTTTTCTTTTCTTTCAAAAGTCTCCCCGAGACTTTTGGGAAAGTCTCCCCGAGACACAAATGTCTCCCCGAGACATAAAAGTCTCCCCGAGACTTTGCCTATATATATATATGTTCAGTTTTCATTCTCTAATCCTATCTAATCCTATTCTATTCCGTTTTTTAATTGCCAAACCCAATCAAACTCTTGCAAATTTTTCTCTCTATTAAACAATTGTGTGTGTAAGTTTTTTTTATAATTAGTTATTTACTAAATCTTAATCAGTTTTTTTTCTTCTTTTAAATTTAACTGACTGATGGATTTAGAAACAATTGTAAAATTTTTGATCACTTATTTAATTTCACCTGTTCTATTTATTTTCTAATAAATTACATTGTTTGTTACGCAGATAAATTGTAATGGCTGCTGTCTTTGAAATCTGCAAGACTAACTATGTAGGGTACTTTGATCCTACAAGATGTCCAGAACCCAGATTCATTCCCTGGATTCGATTTCTCAATGAGCATCCTATGATCGGAACTTCAATATCCCTGGACCCTGTTCTGAAGATTGATCCACTGAAGGCTCTCTACTCTACAGCTGTTAATTGCTCAACCAGCACGTCAACTCGCTTCGCATTCAAAGTAAGAGGAAGAGATTACTGGGTAACAGATATTGATGTAAACAGGATTCTAGGCTTTCCAACAGACAACTTTGATCCACTACCGACACCACAGGAGTTGATAGAATTCTTTCAAACCATCCAGTATCAAGGTGAATTTAATATGGTTAGACTGTCCAAGACTCATCTAGTAAGTGAGTGGGACTACATCTTTGATACACTGGCCAAGGTATTTTCTCCATGTCTGAAGAATAGTTTTCACAACATTCCTCTGCTTTTACAAAACATAGGATTTGCTGTGACACATAACCGGAGAATAAATTTTGGGAAATTAATTTTGAAAGAGATAATCAGGAAAATGGGTACTTTTTCAAGCAGAAGTCTTACAGAAGATCATACAGTTCATTGCTACTATCCAAGATTTCTGACTTTGTTTTTGAATGACAAGCTAACTAATGAACACAAAGTGTTATTTAACAATTCACCTATAGTAAGATCGCTTTCCACGCAAAGAAATCTTTTTACAAGGTTGTCGAAGGCAAACAAACTACCAGGTGTTCCTGTAATTTATACACCATACATGGCTCAATTCATTCATCAACAACAAAATCAAGCACCAGCACCAGTGTTTGATGCAGGACCTCTACAAATGATTCCTGCTCCTCCAAGTGAAGATGAAGATGAACAAGTTGAACAACTTGAAGAACATCATGCTCAAGCAGAACCAATTGCCTCTGCTCCTGTAAGTACTCAGGTAAGGAATTCTTCTATTGTGAATTTTGACTTAAATCTTGACTTAAAATATATCAGTGTTAAGCCCCCAGTGGCTATTAGGATAGATCATGAGTCTGAAATCCAACAGTCTCTGACACAGGTCTTAGATCCATACACTGCTACTTCGTCATCACAATCTCTCTCCCAAACACAGAAGAGAAAACATACACAGTTAGGGAGTGAAGAAGACTTGATTCCTGCTCCACAGAAGAAGCAAATGCTTGGTACTTCATCTACCCTAGTAATGGTAGAACATGATGCTTCACAACATCAAGTGCCTTCACAGGCTTTAGGAGGAAACTTGGATCTCTCGCTGATTCCTAGATCCTTGCCTACCTCCCCGGATGGATCATATCCGGAATCTGAAAAGATCTACTCATCATCTCAAGATGATCAGCAACTCTTTGAGTCTTACCCTGAGGCAACTCAGTTTTCTATTCCAAAAGAAACGCAAGACTTTATTGAGGATTGGAACTTGCAAAGTTCCATTGCACCACCAGTGACCTCTCATGCAGGGGCTTTGGTGATCTATACTGCAGGTACATCTGAAGGCTCGGATTTTGAGTTAAACACGAGCGAAGAAAGGCAAACACTGTGTGATACACCTACACGTGAGGTGAGTGAAACACTCTTACAAATAGGAAAAATGAGTGCACACACAGGCACAGAAAGTGAGATGCAAAATATGTTACTGTCCTTTCAACAACAGATGGATGCACTGAAAGCAGAAAATGCACAACTTCGAGCTCAAGTAAATGCTCAAAATTCTTCAGATCCAGTTTCAAATCAGTTTTCTCTCATTAGAAAGGATCTTGAAGAAGTAAAGGCAACTGTGCTTCTCAAAACAAATGATGTGAATCAAACGCAAGGTGTTATAGCAGCTGATATCAAGGACTTGAGACAGAATCAAATTCAAATTGCTGATAATCTCACAGAGATAAATAAGATCTCAAATCGTATTGATGTTCTAGAAGATGATTATCATCAGTACAATGCTCTTAATTCCTCGAGATTTGCAATGATTGAAAGAGGCATAGATCAGCTGAATGAAGGTTTGAGGCATGTCTACAATATGGTAAAGTCTGGAACTACACCCATCCCAGAACAACAACAATTCTTTGAAGGGACTTCAGTCAAGGATCCCTCAACTAAGGGGGAGAAGGTACAAGAAAAAGCTTCAGTCAAAGGAAAAGGGAAAATGCATGACACAGTACAAGAAGCTGCTACAGATCAATACAAGTCAGATCAATCCTACTATGCAGCAGAACAAGATTTTTCTTTCTTTGAACCAGAACAACAAACTCCTGGAAAATCAAATTTTGGTGATGCTGAAACAGGTGAGTTTGACAGAGAATTTCTTTTCTCTGATGAAACAGAAAGAAATGCTGAGCTGGATGAAGAACTTAGAAGATTTCAAGAAGAATCCATAGAGAAAAACTTTGAGTTAGATGCAAGGATTTTTGAAATGCAAAATGAAGCTCAAGCAAGAAAAGACAAGCTTGATAAGCTTAAGGCTCTCCTACAAGTTAAAACCAAGGAGAACAAGGAAGCAGCTGCACAAAAGCAAAAGCTATGGGATGCTGCAATCACTGCCAAGAGGGAAGACATTAAAAGAAAGTTTGGACCAAAATGGGATCAAGCTAGAATGATCATGGATCAACCTCAGATTGGCACATATCAAGACAGAGAGGTATCCGGCATGATAGGTGAACTATTCACTGCCAATACAACTGTAGATCTTTACATGGCTGCATTAAAGCTAGAGGTCAGGTATATCACAGTTGAAGTAAATATAGATGGCTGGCATATCATAATTCATCTTGATAATTATGGTTTCTACAAAGTCTCGTTGGACTTCTTCAGAACAAGAACACCCTCTGAGTTATGGGTTATGCTGTGTAAAGTAAAAAGAAGTTCAGAGATGAATGAAATACTCCGAGATCACATTCGAGACTTTGCTACTCTAAGGAGTCCAGAAATCATACCTGAACCTTATGAAGTAAGGTTTGTGAAAAATAATCGATATCAAATAATTCGTCTCAATTCAGAGTCTATGACTGGATATCCTTTGAACTACTTAATAGACGTAGAGAAAATGCTACGGTCTGAAGGATTTCAAAGTCAAGCTAAATCAGTTGCTGCTGATTATATCCAAGACTACTGTATGTCTAAAGATATTGATTTTTACAAGCAATGGAAAGGACTAGAAGAGTTCAAGCAACCAACTTCAATTCCACATGATCCTCTTGATAATGAAGTTTTGTATAGACTTTCTATATCAGAACAAAACAAGGTGTATGGGGTTTCTGGAAGCTCTCAGACAGTACCTGAACCAGAACCACGCACACCTATTGTTGGTGTTGAAGAAACAGAAGAAGGTGAAATACAGTCTCAAGATGATCAGATTTGAAGAAATGTTAACATCTTTTGTTACTAGAACTAGGATAGATCAAGATAGAAATCTGTACTATTTGTTCAGTCTAGAGGAACAACTATCTTGTATTTATCATTAATGTTTGAATCTGGAAATGTTTAAATATAAACCAGAACTAAGTTTGTTTATTTACAAGTTTTATTGTTATATCTTTTTCTTGTTTGTTAGTTGAGTTATCCTCTAGTGATTTGCTTGTTATTGTTTAACAAACAAATAGGGGGAGATTGAAAGGCATATGTTTAGAAGCCTAATTGTTTAGCGAGATGACAACTCAACTCAAACATAGATAATTTGTAAGTAAATATATTATCTGTCACAGGAATCTTCAGCAGATATTATCTGACAAGAAAAAGAAGATCAAAGTCAATCTACAGACTTGAAGCAGTACTGCATTGAAAGAAGATCAATTTAATTGATCATGCCTCAGTGGAGTATTTAAGTTTGAAGAAGCTACAGTGTCAGAAGATTTAATTTGTGTGACAACAAATATAGTCAAGTCAGAAGGAGCAGAAGTGAACCACATTATAAAAGTCAAGTGAAGAATTTTATTTATTGTGAATCACTCGTGAACCAGACAGTACACGGAGTGTTGGCAAAATACAGAGAAAGTTCTTTATTACAGAAGAAGTGGTCAGCTACAGACATTGGTGAGAAGTCAGAAGATTTAATTTGTGTGACAACAAATATAGTCAAGTCAGAAGGAGCAGAAGTGAACCACATTATAAAAGTCAAGTGAAGAATTTTATTTGTTGTGAATCACTCGTGAACCAGACAGTACACGGAGTGTTGGCAAAATACAGAGAAAGTTCTTTATTACAGAAGAAGTGGTCAGCTACAGACATTGGTGAGAAGACAGAAGATTAAAATTTATATCATCAAGAGTCGTGGAGTCAAGACTTTAATTTAATTCTCTATTAATTGATTAAATTATTTAGTTAATTTAATTGGTAAATTAATTCAATCAGAATTAATTTATTTCTTGAATTGATTAAGAAATTAATTAATTTAGAATTATTTTAGAATGAAGAAGACTTTAATTTAATTCTATTATCAAAAAGATAATTTATTATGTATCCTATTTAATTAGATTAATTCAAAAAGAATTAATTTAATTTATAAGATATATAATAAACTAAATAGAATTTAAATTAAAAAGAAAATAAAAAAAAAAAAGAGGAAAGAAGACATATACTATATATATTCAGTCGACCAGATGTTTAGTCGGGAAGACTTTTGAAAAGTCTCCCGGAGACTTTTCAAAAGTCTCCCCGAGTTGTTGATTTAAATGAAAAACAATATTCATTTCAATTCAAAGCAGGTCGGCAGTAATAATATTCGGGAAGACTTTTAATAAGTCTCTCCGAGATTTTATTAAAAGTCTCTCAAGGTTAAATATGTCTTCCCGAGCTATCAAAGTCTTCCCCAACAAATTAAATGATTTTTCATTTAATTCCAGAAGTCTCTTCAAGCCCAGAAAAAGTCTCCCCGAGGAGAAAAAGTCTCCCCGACCAAGAAAAGTCTCCTGAGCCTGAATTTGTCTATAAATACAAGATTGATCAGCAGCATTCACTTCAATTCTATTAACATTCTATTCGGCTTAAACAAAAATTCAAGAGCATTTAATGTCAAAATCTCTCTAGAATTTTAAGAGCTAAATTAGTGAATATTTTCTGATTTAATCTTGTAACCCACCTCAAGTTTAATATAAGTATTTTACTTGAACTGTGTTTCTTTGATTATTATTTCGTGATAATAATTTAAATTGTTTAATCAAAAATTATCCGAAACAGATTCTAATATTTATTAAAGATTGTATTCAACCCCCCCTTCTACAATCATTTGGACCTAACATAGTCAACTGATGTTATTGACTTCAATTTCTAGCTTCTCAACAGATGTGAAGAATGGCTGATCAATTGTAAATATTCTAAGTCAGAATTCTCACAAGTGAAGTGATCAACTGATGTTGAAGTCGATGGATGAAGACACTACTCAACGGATGAAAGCTATCAACTGATACTAGTCATCAATGGATAATTACAGTCAACGGATAAAGAACCATCAATGGATAAGGAGTCGATGGATAACTCAATTATCCATCGACACATCAACTGATCAACAGATATCCTATCCATCGATGGATAAGCAAAGGTGAATCAACTGATAAGCTTAACAGCATTTATCAGTTGATTAAAGTTTCCCTATTTAGCTAAAAGCCAGATATTACGGGAACAGTGCAGAAACTGAATCATTGGAAGACAGTCCTGTCAGGACTGTGAAGACTTTCTAGGCAACACAGCATCCAAGGAATATCTTAAGACAAAAGACACTTCCAGAGCTAGTTAGTTCTACAAGGAAAGCTGTGAAAATGAGCTAGTTTCTATTTTTATGTAAACAGTATAAATTGTAATATTATATTGTTATCAGTCGATAGAGAACTAGTGTAGTAGTTTTTGTTTATATAAAAAGCAAAAACACAGTAGCAAAGAAGGAGTTTTTAAGAAGAACTCAAGAAAAGCAAAGTAGAAAATCAGGCAGAACTTGTAATGCTTTTCTAAGTTCTACATTCAACTTTGTACGCAGCTTAGTATTTTTACTAAGATCAATTGAAAGCAAAAACTCACTAGTGGAAAAACAATCCACTAGTAATTTTTAATCTTGTTGTTTCTGTTTTCAACACTTTAGTTATCCAGTTCTTAGTTACATCAATCTTAATTAAACACTCTCTTTGTACAAACTTATTTCCGCAAGAAGTTGAATTAATTCTTAAGTTTGTATTCAACCCCCCCCTTCTCCAAACTTAGTGTACTTAAGGGCGAATAACATGTTTATATACTACAAGTGTTCTTTTACAATTCCTATTCTAGGATTGTTTCTACCTGCCTTTCTTTTATCTTTTTTTTTTTTATCTTTGAAAAGGTTTGAAAAGACAGCTTTTGATTGAGTCTTCACAGCCACTCAAGACTGTCTTCCATAGGAGTGCTTTTGTTCTCTCGATCTTCAACAGATATTCTTTCTGTGTTGTCACACTCAATTGATAATTTGCTGTTAGGCATACCAATTGATCTATCCTTTAATCCATCAACTGATGTACTTCTTCGATTGATCTTTCTATCCATCGATTGATAAAAGATGGCTTATCGATTGATAGATTTTATCAATCGATATATCAATCGATGGGTCTTCACATCAGTTGATGGTCTTCAATGCTTGACTTGGCTTCTTCGATTGATCCTTCATCCATCGATGCTTCAATATCAATTGATCATCCTTCACTTGTGTAATTTCCTGTATTCACATAATTACAATTTAACATTTTAATTTACACATCAATTGATGATCTATATCAATCGACTCTAACATCAATTGATGAACAAAATATCAATTGATTTACACCTTATCGATTGAAATAAACTAAGAACACCTATGCTACAATCCAAATTATCAGTTGATTCATATAAACACTTCAACTGATAAATAGTTTCCTGATCAATTGATATTTATAACTTTCATATCAATTGATCAGTTACATCAAATAAAATTTCTATGATTCTAAGATTAATGTTATCATCAAATCACATGTAGATTCCTAACAATCTCCCCCTATTTGTGTCTGTGTTATTAACAGGCATAAATCTACTTGATGATAACAAAAACCCTTAAAATTAACATTTAGATAGAATCAAGAAACTTAATTGGCACATTAATTTTGGAAGTACCAGATTGATAGATAACTCCTGCAAGCAGCTTCAATGTCTTCATAATTTAATTTAGTTCCTCTTCCTCCTTTTCTCAGCATTTTCCTTTAGTTGCCTCATGAAAGAACTTCTCAAGATTGATTCATCCCTGTCAGTTTCTCCAAGTTGCCTCATAAGGTAATGTATTTCTTCATCTGTGATTTTGTCCAGATATTTGCAGATATCAAAGAACTTTGTATTGCCCTCTATATCTGTAAAAATCATAGCATACTTTGGCTCCAACACCACCTTTTTGACCTGTGACTTCCATAACTTTAGAGGTGAATCAGGTTCAGCTTCTGCCTTGGATCTTCTTAACTTTGAAATTTGTTGTTGTATCTCCTGAGCAATTGTTGTGTTGAGTTTGTACTTTCTGTTGAGTAGAGGAAGAATAGTCTTTAAAACATTGTAGCTTTGCTTCATTATCACCTTCAATGAATAGATTGTTTTCACTCCATTTTCATACTCCAACCTCATTGATTCTTCATGGTTAGAGGTTGTCGGGTGAGTCCTTACTCCAATTAATCCTTTTTCATTGATTACTGGTATTCCCTTCAAATCATATCCTTCAATTGATGCATACCCATCGATTGATCTTGAGTATCGATCGATGGCTTATCAGTCGATGGATGAATATCAATTGATGAAGGAACATCAATTGATGGAGAAGAAACAGTTGAGATAATTTGTGAAGTTATGTTTGAGATGATATTGGAAATAGAATCCTGAAAATTCTGAGAAGAAGATTCAGGAGAGAGTGTTGGCTTCTCCTTGAAAAACAAAGAAGGAGAATATGAAAATGTTCGATAATCTATCAAAACATTTTCTGAAGAAGTTTGAGATGGGGAAAGAAGAATAGAAGAGATAGGAATTGAAAGAGAATGGGGCTGCATCTCATCATTTATATGAGATGCATCAAGCAGACTTTGTGAAGGCTCCTCCACAGTTTCCTGTGGTTTTGCAGTGTGTGATTCCCCAAGTGCAAAGGTGACTTTCTTTTCTCTTCTTTTGTATGGTGTTAGTGTTTTGGCTTTTGTGTCCCCAATTTGATTTTGTGCCCCTGGTTGTGGGCTATTTTCAATATTGTCATCCTTTTAAGAGAATGACAATAGGGATGTGGTATTTTCCATGTTAACATCCACAGTCTTTTGGGAGACTATGGAGTGGCTTGGTTGAGGTTGCACACTCTCACTCTCCTTATCCTTCTGGGTTCTTTGATGTTCCCAGTTCCCTCACCACCTACATCCTCCTCTAATCTATCTACCACACTAGTTGATTTTCTTTTCTTGGTTTTTACAACAGCAGGTTTTTGAGAACCTGTTGAGGTTGGTTTCTTAGATTTGGATTTAGAGATTGGTTGTGTGGCTTGGGTAGGAGGGTTGGGGTCATTACTACCACCCTCCATAGTCACAGAAGGCAAAGAAGAGTTAGGTTGAGAAGTGTTTAAAGTAGAGATAAATACCTGAACAAAAGGGGGATAGATCAATTCCACATTGCTGTGAAGATTGATCTTAACCAAGTCTTTAAAGACCCTTTTGTTTTGAGTCCAGCAATCCAAAATTTATGTATTCCTGTCAATCTCAATATCCTTGACAAAGTGGTTAATAATAATCATAATAAATCTTGCATAATAAATATGATTAGATCTATTTATTTTATTCCCCAATTTGGCAGATATTTCATTGAGTAACAGGCTTCCTAAATTATGATATCTATCATATAAAATGCTATACCCTACTTGTTGCATACTTGTTGTTATTGCATCAAAATTACTAACCTTACCAGAAAAACACTTTATTAAAGCATCAAAGAAATATGACCATTCTTTTCTTAGATTCTTTCTAACAATACTACCTAGACTAGCATCAGGAGCAAGGTAATTGATTTCCCTAAGCATGTTTCTAATATCTGTGTCAGTGGGTGCATTTGCAGTATTATTTGACGGAATATTTAAACACTCACCCAAGACCACAGTGGTTAGAATATACCTTTGTCCTTTGCAATCAAAGGAGATGGAAGATAAATCATCTGCTACTTCTGCTGTTGTCCAGAATTCTTCAACTAGATTGCACACTATTTTTGGTGCTTCTGAGAGGGCCTTTGAAAATTTTGAATTCTTTAGAAATTCCATTAGAGGATGGAATTCTGTTGGGGATTCCTCCACCATAGTGCAAGCAACGAAGTTGTTGAGCTCATAGTAGAATCCTGATTGAGAGACCTTCTTTGATGATGCCATAATCGAGTCTAAGGTTATAGAATTGAATTATCTGACAAACTTGTGAGTAATAAAGCAGAAACAACAATTAAACAGTAGTAAATTAGGGTTATTAGCAAAGTGTAGATACAGAGAGAGAGAGAGAGATCTAAGATTGAGAAAGAGAAGGAGATAGAGAAGTCGTTAGTAAAAATTGCAAGTAAGAATTAAAAGATGTTTTAATCTCACTATTTATATTTACTGATTTCTCAATCAATTACTTACTCAAAATAGAACAAAATTGACCGTTGGAAGAGTATGTAAGAGTAAAAGTTACCAATTTTGGCAATCGACTGATATACATACAGGAGTGTATGTATTAATCAATTGATAAAATAAGTAATCAACGGCTAGAGTTTGTACCGATCGATTGATGACTTGGACTATTAAAATTCCAGGTCATCGATTGATAAATTGCTTATCATCGACAGGTACAATTATCCATCGATAAACAAATATATCATTGATTGATATATCTATCTGTCGATAGTTACCCCTATCCATCGATAAACAAATATATCATCAATTGATATATTTATCTGTCGACAGCTCCAATAATATCCATTGATATGTAAAATATTTATCAGTTGATTATTGAGGAATCAATAAATTAACATAATCAATGGCTACAATCAATATAATTACATAACTTGTCAGACATTTAAAGGGTTAAATATAATTAAGCATTCCTAAATCACAGATCAATCTATTGAAGGTAGATTCATCTAATGGTTTGGTAAAAATGTCTGCAAGTTGTCTTTCACTAGGGACAAAATGTAATTCAACTGTACCATTCATTACATGTTCCCTAATGAAGTGATACCTTACATCAATGTGCTTAGTTCTGGAATGTTGCACATGATTTTCTGTTATAGCAATGGCACTTGTATTATCACAGAAAATAGGAATCTTGTTCAAGTTGAACCCATAGTCAAGTAGTTGATTCCTCATCCATAAAATTTGTGCACAGCAACTTCCAGCTGCAATGTATTCAGCCTCTGCAGTAGATGTAGACACTGAATTCTGCTTCTTGCTAAACCATGAAACAAGCTTATTTCCTAGAAATTGACAGGAGCCTGTTGTGCTTTTTCTGTCTATTCTGTAACCTGCATAATCTGCATCTGAATAGCCAATTAGATCAAATCCAGAATCTCTAGGATACCAAATTCCAAGATTTGGAGTTCCTTTGAGATATCTGAATATTCTTTTTATTGCAATCAAATGAGATTCTCTACGATCAGCTTGAAACCTAGCACAAAGACATGTAGCAAACATTATATATGGCCTACTTATAGTTAAATAAAGTAATGAGCCAACCATGCCTCTATAACTTGAAATGTCCACTATTGCTTCCTTAGTGTTTAATTCAAGTTTAGTTATAGTGGCCATGGGAGTTTTTGCAGAGGAACATTCATTTAAATCAAATCTCTTTAATAAATCAGAAATATATTTGGTTTGATTTATGAAAATACCATCTTTAACTTGTTTGATTTGCAAGCCAAAAAAGTAGGTTAGTTCTCCCATCATGCTCATTTCATATTTACTCTGCATCAACTTAGCAAACTTTTTACAAAGTTTTTCATTAGTTGAGCCAAAGATAATATCATCTACATAGATTTGAACAAGAATCATAGAGCCATTTACATTTCTATGAAAGAGAGTTTTATCAACAGTACCTCTAATGAAGTAATTCTCAATCAGAAATTTAGACAGAGTGTCATACCAGGCTCTAGGTGCTTGTTTTAATCCATAAAGTGCCTTGAGAAGATAGTATACAAATCCGGGATGAACAGGATCAATAAAACCAGGAGGTTGTTCTACATATACTTCTTCTTCTAGTTCTCCATTGAGAAAAGCACTTTTTATATCCATCTGATATACTTTGAAATTTGCATGAGCAGCAAATGCTAAAAAGATTCTGATTGCTTCCAACCTTGCAACTGGTGCAAATGTTTCATCAAAATCTATGCCTTCTTCTTGTGAATAGCCCTTTGCCACTAATCTTGCCTTATTTCTTGTCACTGTACCAGATTCGTCCATTTTGTTTCTGAATACCCATTTTGTACCAATGATAGTCTTGTTCTTTGGTTTAGGCATCAGCTTCCACACTTTGTTTCTATCAAACTGATTCAACTCTTCTTGCATAACATTTATCCAATCAGGATCATTCAAGGCTTCTTCAATCCTTTTAGGTTCTTCTTGTGACAGAAAGCTACTATACAAGCATTCATTTTGAGTTGCACTTCTAGTTTTGACACCATCATTTGCATTTCCAATAATTAGTTCAAAGGGATGACTTTTTGTCCATTTCCTTTGAGATGGTAAGATTGTCCTTGAAGATGATGTTTCATGATCATTGGAAGAGTTATGATCATTGTGAAGTGATTGACTATTTGAGAACCCTCCTCCTGTGATGGACGCTCCATTTGAAGATTGTTGAGCAGAGTTGTTATCCATCGAATGATTATCAATTGATGTATTATCAGTCGATTGATGATTGTCAACTGATAAGTTATCTGTTGAAGCAATGACATCAATTGATGGGAGGATTCTAGGAACTTGTATACTTGTAATTTCCTCATCATCATCACTATCTTCAATATTACTTGAGGATTCATTTTCAAAATGCAATAGATCATGAAATCCTTCATCAAACAACCCTTGAATTTTCTTGTCATCAAAGACTACATGCATAGATTCCATAACAATGTGTAATCTAAGATTGTAGACTCTATATGCTTTGGTTGTTATTCCATATCCAACAAATATAGCTTCATCAGCTTTGGCTTCAAATTTTCCTAGATTTTCACCTTGATTTCTCAGTACAAAGCATTTGCAGCCAAAGACATGAAGAAAGTTAACTGTTGGCTTTTTGTCTTTCTTCATCAATTGATATGGTATTTTGCCGTGATGTTTATTGACCATGGAAATATTTTGAGTGTAACAAGCAGTATTAATTGCTTCTGCCCAGAAGTATGTAGGAAGTTTTGCTTCTTCTAACATAGTTCTAGCAGCTTCAATCAAGGTCCTATTTTTTCTTTCAACTACTCCATTTTGCTGTGGAGTCCTTGGAGTAGAGAAAAGATGAGTGATACCTTTTTCCTCACAGAATTCTCTCATGGTTGAATTCTTGAATTCAGTTCCATTATCACTTCTAAATTTCTTGACCTTCCATTCAGTGCCATTTTCAACATTCTTCACATGATTGATAATTAATTTGCTTGCCTCATCCTTAGAGAATAAGAAATATACCTATGAAAATCTTGTGAAGTCATCCACAATTACTAAGGCATATTTCTTTTTGGCAATAGACATGATGTTGACTGGACCAAATAAATCTATGTGCAATAATTCCAGAGGCTTATCAATTGATGATTCAGACTTTGACTTGAATGATGTTTTTATTTGTTTTCCTTTTTGACAGGCATCACACAGTCCATCCTTGGTGAATTCCATCTGTGGAATGCCTCTAACCAGATTCTTTCTAACCAATAAATTCATGGCTTTGAAATTCAAATGGGCTAGTTTCTTGTGCCACAACTAACTTTCATCTGTATTGGCTTTGCTAAGAAGGCATGTCATTGAATTTGCTTTTACAGAGAGAAAATCAGCCACATAGACATTCCATTTTCTTTCTCCAATTAAGAGAATTTCACCACATTCTTTGTTGGCTATGATGCATGATTCAGTTGTAAACTACACACCATTACCATTATCACACAGTTGACTAATACTGAGCAAATTGTGCTTCAATCCATCAACTAGTGCTACAGGTTCAATGATAACATTTTCTTTTGCAATTGAGCCATATCCCAGAGTAAAACCTTTGCTGTTATCTCCAAAAGTAACTCATGGGCCAGCCTTTTCCACAAACTTTGTGAGCAGGGATAAATCTCCAGTCATGTGCCTTGAACATCCACTATCCAAATACCAGAGATTTTTCTTCCTGTTTTCCTGCACACACATAAAACAATCAAGTTGCTTTTGGTACCCAAGTTGCCTTGGGTCCTCTTTTATTAGTTGCAGTTTGAGCCCCTGTTGTCAACTTCGGTTCCTTTTGTTTTGGTGGGTTTAAATCCACTTTAACTTTGGGAGTTGACTTTTGGGGCTTTGACACCTTGGAACTCATGGCAGAATTTCCATGAATTTCATCATTTACATTAGGCATGTTCCATGGCATTCCAGGCATGTTCATATTAGGATATGCAAAGAAAGGATTATACATGTATGGAACTTGTGCATAAGGCATATGAACATTAGGTGCAACCAAATTAGAAGACATGGCATTCATGAGCATAGGATTTGTAAACATGGCATTTGCAGTCATGGCATGTATATTTAAATCATTTGCAGATATAGATTTCTTTTCATTCTTGCATTGCATAGACAAATGATTTATACTACCACATTTAGCACATACCTTTCTAGGGGCATACATATCAGGAGTGTAGTTGTTGTGCTTATTTATGCCTACTTTACCATTCCTATTCTTTTTCTTTTTCTCAGACTTAGGTTGAGTAATTTCCACATGTGCTATCTTTTCTAATTTTTCTTTTAGTTATTTCTTGGATAAGCTACCTATGTTGATTTTCTCAGCCTCAGCCTCAACTTGATTTTTGGTTTCCTTAGCCATTGATGATTTACTTGTCGATGGATGCTTATCGATTGATTCAGCATCAATCGATTGATAATCCTTATCAGTTGATGAAGGATTAGCAGTCGATTGATCTTTATCCATTGAAGTATTAGCCAATGACTTGCCTATTGATTTGGGGAGTTCTCCTAGAGTATCTACACCCTGAACATCAATAATTTGTTTGGCAGTTTTAGCAGACCTATTCCATTTGCTAATGGTTTCAATTTCTTCAGCCAATTGTTCTTTCAACAATTCTTCTCTTTTCAAACTGTTTACTAGTTCATTCCTAGCATCCTTTCTTTTCTGCTTAAATCTTTCTAAACAAACAAGTTCATTTTCAAGAAAAATATTCCTCTCAGTTAAGGCATCAATGGTGCTCTTTAACTTGAGATTTTATTTGTTTAGAGATTTTAAAGTGACATGCAAATTGTACAATTCATTGGACATTTCATTAATAGTACTATTGCATTCATCAGCTGAAAGCTCAGAAAAGTTTGTAGCTAATACTTGATTGGATGCTGAACTAGCTTCTTCATCCTCTTGGTTGGCCATTAGAGCTAGATTAATATATTCTTCAGAATCACTGTCCTCAGCAGCCCAGTCCTTCTCTTCAGTGACAAAAGCCTTTTCTTTCTATTTTAAAAGGTCAAAGTATTTCTTTTTATAATCAATACCCTCATATGTCTTTGCCTTTTCTTGCTTTGGCTTCCTGCACTCACTTGAGAAATGACCAGCCAATCCACAGTTAAAACATCTGAATTTAGATCTATCAACCAAATTTTTATTTTGATTGTTGTTTCTAAACTGGGATCCAGGCCTTTGAGCATTTGGATTCCTTTTGAATTTTAGCTTTGAAAACTTTCTTGACAAAAATGCAAGGTGCTCATCAATCTCATCCAAATCATCCTGTGAGCATGTTTCATTTTCCTCACATTTGGTCTTTCCTTTTCCCTTGGATGATTCTTCATCAGCATCATTAGCCACCATCATGACTTCTTCTGAACAACCAGTATTTTTCTTTTCTTTCTTGTCTTCATTCCCATTTACCATCAAAGCCATAGTTTTCTCCTTTCTTTGATTCTTCTCAATCTCTTCATCTTGTTGAATCTCCAGTTCATATGTTTTGAGAATACCATATAATTTCTCTAGAGTATAATCTTTGAAGTCTTGAGATTGTCTAATGGAGACAGTCATTGCCTTCCATTCCTTTGGAAGAGATCTTAGAAATTTGAGATTTGTATCTTCTGTTGCATAAACCCTACCATATAGCTTTAGACCATTCAATAACTTTTGGAATTTGCTATAGGTATCATTGATGGCTTCACCACTCTTAAAATGAAATGATTCATATTTTTGAATTAAGAGTTGCATCTTATTTTTCCTAACTTGTTCAGTTCCTTCACACAGAGTTTGAAGAGTGTCCCATACTTTTTTTGATGAAGTACAGTTTATCACATTATCAAACATATCTTTATCTAGACCATTAAACAAAATGTTCATGGTTTTTTTGTCTTTAAGTACTTCTTTTTCATCCTCTTCTGTGAACTCAGAAATGAGTTTTGGAACATGTCTATCAACTGTAGGAGTTCCATCAGGGTTTACACCTGTGACTAGCTTCATGGGAACATGAGGACCTTTCTCTATGCAGTGAACATAGGAAGGGTCAAGAGAAAGAAGATGCAGATGCATTTTTACCTTCCATGGAAAGTATTCATCCTTTTCCAACATTGGAATTTTTACACCTGAATCTTTTTGGTCCATATTGACTGTTCTTGATCTTTAAACGTTTTGTATGTTGAAAGCAGGCTCTGTACCAATTGTTATTCCCTAGAACAATGTCAATATTTGTAGAAGGGGGGGTTGAATACAAATATTAAAACTTTTTGCTGGTTCTAATATTCGTTCTTGAAGTTTGAGAATATATAGAGAATATGTTCTAACAATTTAAGACTGAAGCGTAAATTGATCAAGGAGTTTTAATATTACTGATGGATTGGTTTTTCCACCAGTGTATATTTTTGCTCAATGTTCCTAGGTTAAAAGAAACCTAGCTGCGTTTTTACAAGATTAGAAAACAAATCAACTGTTCTTACAAATGTGTTCTTAAGCTTGAACAGTTGATTAAGAGATATTGTCTAACTTGTCTGTTTTCTAATAATGCTGCTACACTTGTTTATATACTACAAGTGTTCTTTTACAATTCCTATTCTAGGATTGTTTCTACCTGCCTTTCTTTTACCTTTTTTTTATCTTTGAAAAGGTTTGAAAAGACAGCTTTTGATTGAGTCTTCACAGCCACTCTAGACTGTCTTTCATAGGAGTGCTTTTGTTCTCTGGATCTTCAACAGATATTCTTTCTGTGTTGTCACACTCAATTGATAATTTGCTGTTAGGCATACCAATTGATCTGTCCTTTAATCCATCAACTGATGTACTTCTTCGATTGATCTTTCTATCCATCGATTGATAAAAGATGGCTTATCGATTGATAGATTTTATCAATCGATGGGTCTTCACATCAGTTGATGGTCTTCAATGCTTGACTTGGCTTCTTCGATTGATCCTTCATCCATCGATGCTTCAATATCAATTGATCATCCTTCACTTGTGTAATTTCCTGTCTTCACATAATTACAATTTAACAGTTTAATTTACACATCAATTGATGATCTATATCAATCGACTCTAACATCAATTGATGAACAAAATATCAATTGATTTACACCTTATCGATTGAAATAAACTAAGAACACCTATGCTACAATCCAAATTATCAGTTGATTCATATAAACACTTCAACTGATAAATGGTTTCCTGATCAATTGATATTTATAACTTTCATATCAATTGATCAGTTACATCAAATAAAATTTCTATGATTTTAAGATTAATGTTATCATCAAATCACATGTAGTTTCCTAACAGAACATCTACTTGAGAATTTCTACTTGGCCATCTCGAACATCTAAGTAGAATTTCTACATAGGAATATTCCACTTGGCTATCTCGAACATTTAAGTAGAATTTCTACATAGGAATATTCTAATTGGCCATCTCGAACATTTAAGTAGAATTTCTATATAGGAATATTCTACTTGGCCATCTCGAACATTTAAGTAGAATTTCTACATAGGAATATTCTACTTGGCCATCTCGAACATTTTGTACTTAGAGAAATTCTGTGCTTCAACTTGAAACTTCAATAAAACATCTTGAACTTGTGATTTCTTTATGTCTTTCATATTCTTCAACAAGCTCTTGAACCTGGATCTCTATTACTGACATAAATTTGCTATCAATGTCCTGACACTTGATGCAATGGTCTGATTCATAAGTGACTAGTCTTGATAGTGTCTCTGCTTCTTGAATAGATTACAATATTCAATTAGTAATGTGGCTTTCCAATTATTGCTTTCCTTCTTGTTCACTTGGAATCAATTAGTCTTATTGATACTGATAGTTATGATCTTGAACCTTTAAGTTACAAATCACTGAGTCATGAACAACTCTGTCTTGAACTTCCTTCAATGATTTCTTCTTTGTTTGATCATAGTTAACATGTTGAATTGTATCAATTACTTTGTCTTCATTTAATATTGATTTCTTTGTGGCTTCATGTTCTTGATTGTCTTCCAGTTAAGTATCTTTTCCTTAAGTTGAGTTACATAAGTTATAGTGTTACAACTTTAGACACTATGCCTTTCATTTTCCCTTTTGACAGGCATCACAAAGTCCATCCTTGGTGAATTCCATCTATGGAATGCCTCTAACCAAATTCTTTCGAACCAATAGATTCATGGCTTTGAAATTCAAATGAGCTAGTTTCTTGTGCCAAATCCAACTTTTATCTGAATCGGTTTGCTCTGTAGGCATGTCATTGAATTTGCCTTTACAGAGTAAAAATTAGCCACATAGACATTTCCTTTTCTTTATCCAGTTAAGAGAATTTCACTAGATTTCTTGTTGGCTATGATGCATGATCCAGTTGTAAACCACACACCATTACCATTATCACACAGTTGACTAATACTGAGCAAGTTGTGCTTCAATCCATCAACTAGTGCTACATGTTCAATGATAACATTTTCTTTTACAATTGAGCCATATCCCAGGGTGAAACCTTTGCTGTTATCTCCAAAAGTAACTCCTGGGCCAGCCTTTTCTACAAAATTTATGAGCAGGGACAAGTCTCCAGTCATATGCCTTGAGCATCCACTATCCAAATACTAGAGATTTTTCTTCCTGTTTCCCTGCACACACATAAAACAATCAAGTTATTTTTGGTACCCAAGTTGCCTTGGGTCCTCTTTCATTAGTTGCAGCATGAGCCTTTGTTGCCAATTTTGGTTCCTTTTGTTTTGGTGGATTTAAATCCACTTTAACTTTGTGAGTTGGCTTTTGGGGCTTAGACACCTTGGAACTTATCACAGAATTTCCATGTATTTCATTATCTACATTAGGCATGTTCCATGGCATACCAGGCATGTTCATATTTGCATATACAAAGAAGGGATTATACATGTATGGAACTTGTGCATAAGGCATATGAACATTAGGTACAACTAAATTAGAAGACATGGAATTCATGAGCATAGGATTGGTAAACATGGCATTAGCAGTCATGGTATGTACATTTAAATCATTTGAATATATAGATTTTTTTCATTCTTGCATTGCATAGACAAATGATTTACACTACCACATTTAGCACATACATTTCTAGGAGAATACATGTCAGGAGTGTAGTTGTTGTGCTTATTAATGCCTACTTTACCATTCCTATTCTTTTTCTTTTTCTTAAACTTAGGTTGAGTAATTTCCACAGGTGCTATCTTTTCTAATTTCTCTTTTAATTGTTTCTTGGATAAGCTACCTATATTGATCTTCTCAGCTTCAGTCTCAACTTGATTTTTGGTTTCCTTAACAAACTTGATAGGAGTGCTAAATTTGTTCTTTTTATTAGCCATTGATGATTTACTTGTCGATGGATGCTTATTAGTTGATTCAGCATCAATCGATTGATAATCCTTACCAGTTGATGAAGGATTAGCAGTCGATTGATCTTTATCCATTGAAGTATCAGTCAATGGCCTGCCTATTGATTTGGGGAGTTCTCCTAGAGTATCTACATCTTGAACATCAATAATTTGTTTGGCAATTTTAGCAGACCTATTCCATTTGTTAATGGTTTCAATTTCTTCAGCCAATTGTTCTTTTAACAATTCTTCTCTTTTCAAACTATTTACTAGTTCATCTCTAGCATCCATACTCTCCTTCTTAAATCTATCTAAACAAACAAGTTCATTTTCAAGTAAAATATTCCTCTCAGTTAAGACATCGATGGTGTTCTTCAATTTGAGATTTTCTTTGTTTAGAGATTTTAAAGTGACATGCAAATTGTACAATTCATTGGACATTTCATTAATAGTAATATTGCATTCATTAGTTGTAAGCTCAGAAAAGTTTATAGCTAGTACCTGATTTGAAGATGAACTAGCTTCTTTATCTTCATGTTTGGTCATTAGTGTTAGATTAATGAATTCCTCATAATCACTGTCCTCAGCAGCCCAGTCCTTCTCTTCAGTGACAAAAGCCTTTTCTTTCTGTTTCAAAAGGTCAAAGTATTTCTTTTTATAATAAATACCATCATAAAACTTTGCCTTTTCTTGTTTTGGCTTCCGGCACTCATTTGAGAAATGACCAGCCAATCCACAGTTAAAACATTTGAATTTAGATCTATCAACCAAATTTTTGTTTTGATTGTTACTTCTAAACTGGGATCCAGGCCTTTGAGCATTTGGATTCCTCTTGAATTTTAGATTTGAAAACTTCCTTGACAGAAATGCAAGGTGTTCATCAATCTCATCCAAATCATCCTGTGAGCATGTTTCATTTTCTTCACACTTGCCCTTTCTTCTTTTGAATGATTCTTCAACAGCATCACCAGCCATCATGACAGACTCTTCTACACAGCCATTTTCCTTCTTTTCTTCATTTCTTTTTACTATCAAAGCCATAGTTTTCTCCTTTCTTTGATTCTTCTCAATCTCCCCATCTTGTTAGATTTCCAACTCATATGTCTTGAGAATACCATAAAGTTTCTCAAGAGTATAATCCTTGAAGTCCTGAGATTGTCTAATGGAAACAGTTATTGGTTTCTATTCTTTTGGAAGAGATCTAAGAAATTTTAGATTTGTATCCTCAGTTGCATAAACCCTACCATATAGCTTCAGTCCATTTAGTAACTTCTGAAATCTACTATAGGTGTCATTGATAGATTCTCCACTCTTGAAATGAAATGATTCATACTTTTGAATCAAGAGTTGCATCTTGTTTTTCCTTACTTGTTTAGTCCAGTGAACTCATAGATGAGTTTAAGAATATGTTTGTCAAGTGCAGGAGTTCCATCGGGGTTCACACCTGTGCCTAGCTTCATGGGAATATGAGGACCTTTCTCTATGCAATGAAAATAGGAAGGGTCGAGAGAAAGAAGACGCAGATGCATTTTTACCTTCCATGGAAAGTATTCATCCTTTTCTAATACTGGAATCTTTACACCTGAATCTTTTTAGCCCATATTGACTGTTCTTGATCTTTAAACTTTCTGTATGTTGAAAGCCTGCTCTGATACCAATTGTTATTCCTTAGAACAATGTCAATATTTGTAGAGGGGGGGGGGGGTTGAATACAAATATTAAAATTTTATACTTCTTTCAATATTTGTTCTTGATGTTTGAGAGTTTGAGAGAATATGTTTGAACAAATAATAACAGAAAATTAAACTGAACAAAGAGATTTAAAAATTACTGATGGATTGGTTTTTCAATCAGTTTATATTTTTGCTCAATGTTCCTAGGTTAAAAGAAAACCTAGCTTCATTTTTACAAGGTTAGAAAAATCAACTAATCTTACAATGTGCTCTGAAGCTTGAACAATTGAATGAAGAAATATTGTCTAACTTCTATATTTCTAACAATGCTACTACACTTGTTTATATACTACAAGTGTAGTTTTACAATTCATATTCTATGATTGTTTCTATCTGTCTCTCTTTTTCCTTTTTCCTTTTTAGGTTGTCTTCCATAGGTGTGCTTTTGTTCTGTGGATCTACAACATATAGTCTTTCTGTGCTGTCACAATCAATTGATAACATGTTGTTAAGCATATCAATTGATTCATACTTTAATCCATCAACTGATGTTCTTTTTCGATCGATCTTTATATCCATCGATTGATAAGGAATGACTTATCGATTGATAGATGTTATCAATTAATATATCAATCAATGGGTCTTCACATCAGTTGATAGTCTTCAATTCTTGACTTGGCTTCTTTGATTGATCTCTCATCCATCGATGCTTCAATATCAATCAATCATCCTTCACATGTGCAATTTCCTGTTTTCAAATAATTACAATTTGATAGTTTAATTTTCACATCAATTGATGATCTATATCAATCGACTCTAACATCAATTGATAAGAATAATATCAATTGATTTACACCTTATCGATTGAAATAGACTAAGTACACCTATGCTACAGTCCAAATTATTAGTTGATTCATATAAAAATTTCAACTGATAAATGGTTTCCTGATCAATTGATATTTATAAATTTTCATATCAATTGATCAGTTACATCAAATAAAATTTATGTGATTCTAAGACTAATGTTATCATCAAATTACATGTAGATTCCTAACAAGCCCAGTCGTTTTCTTCTGTTACAAAAGCCTTATCCTTTTGTTTGAGCAAGTCAAAGTACTTCTTCTTATTGTCAATACCATCACTAAACTTTAACATCTTCTTCATTTTTGGCTTTCTGCATTCATTAGAAAAATGAACCGCCAATCCACTGTTAAAGCATTTGAATTTGTTGGTGTAGGTGCCCTAGAGGCAATACAATGTTTATTTTGATAAACCTTTATGTCAATTGATTATTCAATAAACATATTTATTATGACTTTAATTACTGCGATATATTTGTTAGCATAATAAATGTCCTTAGAATCATGATACACATTGTATAGTTTAGTACATGACTTGAACTTGAGATTATATAATAGATCATATTCTTAAATGTCCCTAGTCGAGTATTATTATTATAGGACAATAATAATACATAAATAGACTAGTATGTTGTTTGACAGATAACCACATCTCATTGGTTATAAGTATGGGGATACTAAAGTGAACACATAGGTACATGCAGGAGTACATGGTACTGGACAGACCCACAGTGAGATTCTTCATGTTTAATAAAGTCATAAGAAAGACTCACAGTGATAATGGTGTAATGATCCTCTGACTTGAGATCATTATATTTCTATACGAGGATTAATATACTTTGACTACATTAAAAGTTACCTTTGACCGGGTAATGATAAAAGTGGATATCGGGTATATCATGAGTCGTATGAGAAATATGAATGATAGATAAAGGATTTAACCCTCCTATATTTAGGAGAGATATTATTGGCCTCTTGATTGAGTGAGACTATAAAATGCATGGCCGTGCTCAAATAATGATTTGTTTTCATAGTCTACTCATGGATCAAGTAAACCCGGATTAAATGTTGAAGAGGATGACTAAATACATGCCTCGAGTTTAATCTATAATATATATGATTAAAGGGATTATATTACACGGAAACATTAATCACGAAAGGTTTTATCGAATCACGATTCAATTATTATTTAATTGGGTAGCAATGATGTATTACTAGATACCGCTCATTATTTATAATTTTATTGGAGAATAAAATTATTGCTAATTAAATAATAGCCTATAGGGTCACACACATAGAGTACTTAAAGAAATAATTAATTTAAATTATAGATTTAAATTAATTGATGATTATTTGAATTTTATTATATTAATTAAGTGAGACTTAATTAATTGAAATAATATAAATTCGAATTTGAAATCTGCCATTATTAATTAAGTGTGACTTAGTTATTAATTAAATAATAAAATTCAGTTTTATTATTTACTCCTAAACCTACATGGGTTAGGCTTTGCTGTTATGGGTTGCTATTATGGGCCTATTAACCAACCATTATAAATAGATAATGTAGGGTTAATAAGGGTTCACGTTTTTTTATAAGAAAACCCTAGAAGAGCAGCCACATAGTAAAGACAGAGACAAATTCGAAATCATCAAAGGAGGCTAGTACATCCATTCCGTAATCAAGATCGTGAGACGTTCTTGAGGATGCTCGTGTGGATACCATAGAGGTATTTTTGAGAGGAAGACACAAGTCGTGAAAGCTAGGATCTCCGTTGAGTTCGTGAAAGTCAAGACCAAACAAAGGTATGATTCCGTTTCACCATAATCAGTCCATGATTATACATGATCCTGCGTTAGGGTTCCAAAATTTTCGTTATATTTACGTTTAATCCGCTGCGTTTTATGCCTCGGAACCCAACAGATCTGTAGTAAGTTGTTCCACTTTCTCAGTTAATTTGGCAATTATAGAGGCTTGAGTCTGCCCATCCTGTGCTTTTGACTGATAATACAAATCCACCTGAAAAGGAGTCATTTCATGCAACTTGACATCCTTTGGCAGCATATCAACATGCCTGTTCTTATAGATATGATATGTAGTTCAGAAATTGATGATTTCTGAATAGGACTGGTCTTCGAAAATAAAAAAAAATTCTGATTTCGAGCTGACAAGTCAGCTCGACCCCAGCCTGGGGCTGCCGCCCCTGGACCCCGCACGGGGCTGCCGCCCCGGACCCCGCACGGGGGCTGCCGCCCCCGGACCCCCACCCAGGGGCTGCCGCCCCCGGACCCCCGTATTATTTTTGTTGTGTACTTGAGCATGGTGCTGGTTATGGCCTTTGGACCCCTAGATTAATGGTTTTTGGTTTTGGTTTTATAAATACGACTTGCATGTCATTTTCTTCATTCTTGTAATTGTTTAACCTCGAATGTAACTCGAGTTTTCTTATGTAAGTACATTAGTATAGGTTGTATTCAATTATTCCATGTAATGTACTTGAAGATTGAAGGATGATCCAAGAAGAGGAGCAAGCACCCATGGATACAAGAAGAATGAAGACATGTAATTGTATTTATATTTTACCACCATAGATTGACTTTGACCCTTTCATTAGCTCGAAAGGATCACATAGGAAAGGGGTCATAACCAAGCACGTTTACATACTGCACTTTACATATTGATGTATGAATGTATGTGTAGAGTAGAAGATGCAAGCTTTAATTAGATTAATGATGTATGCATGTATTAGATACGTCACCCATGCCATGCTTGCCATGCTAAACAAGATAAAATCTGTAACGATTTAAGATTTTAAAATTAACAAACGATCATGAGATTCTTGTGTTTATGAAATATGGATTTTTAAAACACGGAATTGAATATGGATTTGACATCTATAATTGGGATTTTCTGATAAAAACGGATATGCGTATTCGTAAGGCTGATGGGTTTTAAGTGTGACCACTGGTATCCTCCATCTACCTGGGAAATGAACAATTTAAGATGTCAATTTGAAATATTTAGTTCAAGGAAAAATTGAGGATCTCTTCATGATGTGATCATGATCGTCATAAATTTTATAAACCCCTTAACAAAATATTAAGTTTTAATCGGATGCTTTCCAATGAATGAACACTCATCGAATCCTAGATCGATTAGGGGAAAGACTGTCAGTGGCAGGGGACTCCTATCTATCTTGGTGAGATGCGACGAATATAAACGGTTATATTCGGCCGTTGTATCATTGGGTCAAACTTAACTGAGTCGTCATAATAAGGTGAAAGTAAACGGTTATATTCAACTATTATGAACTTAGAAGCATAGAGTTTGGTTAAAAATCTATTAGATAGATAAGATCAATTGTTGCTCACCAAACTATCCAAGAATTATATATGATTTAATTGACAACTGTTGTCTACCTAAATAATCATTTTTAAGGACTTCCAGTGGTTGTCTTTGGACATGACGAAATATGGATCTTGGCTCACTAGAAAGAATTATGGGATATACTTTCCAAATTAATAGTAAGGGCTATTGATTTGATAAAAATAGTGGGAGATATATTATGAATGTATCATAATCATTTGAACATAATAAATAACTCAGACAATCTAATGTTTATTTTGTGCTTTTAACATTGTAGATACCAAGTAATGGCAAACAACACAAACACACTATCCGTACGATCATTCCTTGAGAAGGATAAGCTGATAGGAGGAAACAACTTCTTAGACTGGCAGAGGAATTTGAGGATTATCCTCAGGCAGAAGCACAAGCTTCATGTCATTGATATTCCTCCGGCAGGTCCCCTTCCTGAGGGCGCTACTGTTGAGGAACGAGCGGCCCACACAAAGGATGAGAATGATGCAACTGATGTTGCATGTCTTATGTTGGCAACTATGAGTGCTGAGCTTCAAAGACAGCATGTGCATATGGATGCATATACTATCTATGAGCACTTGCAAAGCATGTTTGCAAGCCAAACTCGTCAAGAAAGGTTCAACATGAGTAAGTCACTCTTTAATTGTAAACAACGGGCAAGTGAACCAGTTGGCCCACATGTTCTGAAGATGATTGGTTACATTGAGTACCTTGAAACTTTGGGTTTCCCGATTGGTCCGGAAACTGGTATTGACCTAATCTTGAATTCTTTGAACAACAAATTCACTCAGTTTGTTATGAACTACAATATGAATGAATTTGACAAAACACTTACTGAATTGTTGGCTATGTTGAGAACATATGAGACCAACATGAAGACGGCTGAATCTGCTCCCATACTGATGGTGGGCAATAAAGGTAAGGCCAAAGGGAAAGGCAAGTGGAAGAGTAAGAAGAAGACAGGTTCTGATTCTACACCCAAGCCAAAGTCAGGTCCTAAACAGGCTTTAAAGCCTAAAGGTGGGGTCGCTAAGGGTGAATGTCACTACTGTAAGAAAACTGGTCACTGGAAGAGAAACTGTTCAGTTTACTTGGAGGATCTGAAGAAGAAGAGGGCTGAGCAAGCTTCTACTTCAGGTATATATGTTATAGAAGTCAATCTGTCTATTTCTACATCTTGGGTATTGGATACTGGATGTGCTTCTCACATTTGTATAAATGTGCAGGAAATGCAGAGAAGTAGGACATTGGCTAAAGGAGAAATGGACCTACGAGTTGCCAATGGAGCAAGAGTTGCTCCTTTAGCTGTAGGAACATATTATTTATCTTTGCCCTCTAGGCTAGTTTTAGAACTGGAAAATTGTTATTACGTGCCTGCGATTCGCAGAAACATTATTTTTGTTTCTTGTTTGGACAAGAAAGGTTTTTCATTTACAATAAAGAACAACAGTTGCTCTTTTGCTTTGAATGATTTAACCTATGGTGTTGCGCGTTTGTTTAATGGTTTATATGTTCTTGACTTAGATAATCCTGTTTGTAATATAGAAAACAAACGACTTAAAGTTAATGACTCAAATCAGACATACCTCTAGCATTGTCGTCTAGGCCATATAAATGAGAAACGCATATCCAAATTACATAAGGATGGATATTTAGATAAGTTTGATTTTGAATCATACAAAGAATGCGAATCTTGTTTGCTTGGTAAAATGACTAAAGCCCCTTTCACTGGTAAGGGTCAAAGGGCCACTGAACGTCTGGAGCTAATACATAGTGATGTATGTGGCCCAGTGCGTGTGATGGCTAGAGGAGGCTACTACTACTTCATAACATTTACTGATGATTTCAGTAGATATGGATATGTATATCTTATGAAGAATAAATCCGATTCTTTTGAAAAGTTCAAAGAATACAAGGCTAAAGTAGAGAAGCAAATTGGCGGAGGCACAAGTATTAAAATCTTACGATCTGATCGTGGAGGAGAATACATGAGCACAGAATTTAAAGATTATTTAAAGGAGTGTGGTATTGTATCACAACTCACTCCGCCAGGTACACCTCAATGGAATGGAGTTTCAGAGAGGAGAAATCGCACCTTGTTGGACATGGTGCGATCGATGATGAGTCATGCAGATCTTCCAATTAGTTTCTGGGGTTATGCTCTAGAAACAGCGGCTTTCGCACTTAACCGTGTTCCTACTAAGAAGGTTCAAAAGACTTCATATGAGATATGGGAGAAGAAACGGTCAGGCATGAGCTTTATGAAAGTTTGGGGATGCAAGGCGTTTGTGAAGCGTCAAGTATCTGACAAGCTTGGACCTAAATCTGAAGAGTGCAATTTTGTGGGATACCCTAGGGAAACAAAGGCGTACTATTTCTATAGTCCTTCTGAGCAGAAAGTGTCCATTGCTCGAAATGCTGTTTTCATGGAAAGAGATTTTATTTCCAAAAGAAACAGTGGGAGAACTATAGACCTCGATGAAGATCGAGAACCATAAAATAGTATTGAACCTGAAGTGGAACAAGAGCAGGATAATGATAATGCTCAACAAACACAGGTTGTTCGTAGAACTGGTAGAATTCGCCATGAGCCAGAGAGATATGGATTTCTCTTGACTCAATGTGGTGATTTGATGCTCATAGACGAAGATGAGCCTCTCACATACCCAGATGCTATGAACAGTCCAGACTCTAAGAGATGGCTAGAAGCCATGAAATCCGAGATGGATTCCATGTACGAAAACCGAGTATGGACTTTGGTTGATCCACCTGAAGGGGTAAAACCCATAGGGTGTAAATGGGTTTTCAAGAAAAAAACTGACATGGATGGAAATGTTCAGACCTATAAAGCAAGGCTGGTTGCAAAAGGTTTCAAACAAATTCATGGTATTGACTATGATGAAACTTTCTCACCAGTGGCTATGGTCAAGTCCATAAGGATTTTGCTTGCTATTGCAGCATTCCATGATTATGAAATCTGGCAAATGGATGTCAAAACAGCCTTCCTTAATGGAAGCCTTGAAGAGGATGTGGATGTGTACATGACACAACCTGAAGGTTTTGTCGATCCAAGGAATGTTAGCAAGGTATGTAAATTACGTCGATCCATTTATGGATTGAAGCAAGCCTCTAGGAGATGGAACATCCGTTTTGATGAAACAGTCAAAGAGTATGGCTTTGTTCAAAACGAAGATGAACCTTGTGTTTACAAGAAGGTTAGTGGGAGCCATGTGGCATTCATAGTACTGTATGTTAATGACATACTACTAATGGGGAATGACATACCTTCTCTCAAGGCTGTTAAGATTTGGTTAGGGAGCAACTTCTCTATGTTGATGACATACTACTAATGGGGAATGACATACCTTCTCTCAAGGCTGTTAAGATTTGGTTAGGGAGCAACTTCTCTATGAAAGACTTAGGAGAAGCATCCTACATTCTAGGAATGAGGATCTATAGGGATAGATCTAGAAGGATGATCGGTCTAAGTCAGAGTACATATATCGATAAGGTTTTGCATCGTTTTGGTATGCAAAATGCAAAAAGGGGATATGTCCCCGTGTCTCAAGGGATAACTATCTCTAAAGATCAGTGTCCGAAATCATTGGATGACAAGGACCGCATGAGTAAGGTTCCATATGCCTCAGCAATTGGATCCATCATGTATGCGATGGTATGTACTCGCCCAGATGTTTCGTATGCTTTAAGCATGACGAGCAGATACCAATCTAATCTAGGTGAAGGTCACTGGACGGCTATCAAGAATATTCTAAAGTACTTGAAAAGGACTAAAGATTCATTGTTGGTGTATGGAGGAGAGGAAAAACTGGTTGTAAAAGGTTACACCGATGCAAGTTTCCAAACAGACAGGGATGATACTGTATCACAGTCTGGTTTTGTGTTTTGTCTAAACGGAGGTGATAATGGTGTAATGATCCTCTGACTTGAGATCAGTATATTTCTATACGAGGATTAATATACTTTGACTACATTAAAAGTTACCTTTGACCGGGTACTGATAAAAGTGGACATCGGGTATATCATGAGTCGTATGAGAAATATGAATGATAGATAAAGGATTTAACCCTCCTATAATTAGGAGAGATATTATTGGCCTCTTAATTGAGTGAGACTATAAAATGCATGACCGTGCTCAAATAATGATTTGTTTTCATAGTCTACTCATGGATCAAGTAAACCCGGATTAAATGTTGAAGATGATGACTAAATACATGCCTCGAGTTTAATCTATAATATATATGGTTAAAGGGATTATATTACACGGAAACATTAATCACGAAAGGTTTTATCGAATCACGATTCAATTATTATTTAATTGGGTAGCAATGATGTATTACTAGATACCGCTCATTGTTTATAATTTTATTGGAGAATAAAATTATTGCTAATTAAATAATAGCCTATAGGGTCACACACATAGAGTACTTAAAGGAATAATTAATTTAAATTATAGATTTAAATTAATTGATGATTATTTGAATTTTATTATATTAATTAAGTGAGACTTAATTAATTGAAATAATATAAATTCGAATTTGAATTCTGCCATTAATAATTAAGTGTGACTTAGTTATTAATTAAATAATAAAATTCAGTTTTATTATTTAATCCTAAACCTACATGGGTTAGGCTTTGCTGTTATGGGTTGCTATTATGGGACTATTAACCAACCATTATAAATAGATAATGTAGGGTTAATAAGGGTTAACGTTTTTTATAAGAAAACCCTAGAAGAGCAGCCACATAGCAAAGGCAGAGACAAATTCGAAATCATCAAAGGAGGCTAGTACATCCATTCCGTAATCAAGTTCGTGAGACGTTCTTGAGGGTGCTCGTGTGGATACCATAGAGGTGTTTTCGAGAGGAAGACACAAGTCGTGAAAGCTAGGATCTCCGTTGAGTTCATGAAAGTCAAGACCAAACAAAGGTATGATTCCGTTTCACCATAATCAGTCCATGATTATACATGATCCTGCGTTAGGGTTCCAAAATTTTCGTTATATTTACGTTTAATCCGCTACGTTTTATGCCTCGGAACCCAACAGATCTGCAGTAAGTTGTTCCACTTTCTCAGTTAATTTGGCAATTATAGAGGCTTGAGTCTGCCCATCCTGTGCTTTTGACTGATAATACAAATCCACCTGAAAAGGAGTCATTTCATGCAACTTGACATCCTTTGGCAGCATATCAACATGCCTGTTCTTGTAGAGAACTTCTACCATGTTATTTATCCTTGGTTGATTCTGTTGAAGAGTGGCATTACTTTCAACCATTTCCTTGAAGGTCTTCTTCATCCTCTCCATCTTATCATTCATCTCCTTTACTTGAAGCCTTGCCAAGGATGACTCAGATCTAGGAGCACACATATCACCAAGCATGAACTTTTCATCAATTGAATTCATTTTTCTCCTCATCTTGCTTCTGTGATTTTCAATTTTAGACTGGAGGCCCCTTGTTAGGTAGTGATTGGCTTGTAGTTGCACTTTAGTAGCCTCATGGATAGCATCATAGATTGTAGATGGCGTAAAGGTCTTTTTACATGGTCCAAGAGAAGTCAAATATTTCTCCCTCATCTACTGTAGAATATCCTCCATGCTCACATTTTGCTTCTTGTCTAACCAAGCATCCACATTGACCTCTCCATTCTTTAGTCATTTGCTCATTTTCATCTTTAATGTCCTCCTGATCCTTTGCATATTCCAACAAAATAAAAACATAATCTTTATTTGGCAGGTGTGCAGTCAGGAGTTGTTATAACATGTGGTGAGATATATTTATGTAGCCACTAGCTACAACAATTTAGCATTCCAATCTCACTATACAACATGTTAAAGGTGGCTTCATCTAGTGGTTTAGTAAATATATCAGCCAACTATTTTTATAAAGGAACATAGAATAATTCAATCACACCATTTTCTGCATGTTCCCTTATGAAATTGTACCTTACATCGATGTGCTTTGTCTTTGAATGGTTCACTGGATTTACAACAATAGATATAGCACTAGCATTGTCACACATGATAGAAATTCTCTCCAAAACTAATGCATAATCCCTTAACTGATTTCTTATCCAAAGCACTTGAGCACAATAACTTCCAGCAACTATATATTCAGCCTCTATCAGCTGTGGAAGTTGAAACTGATTTTTAATTCCTGCTATACCATGACACCAATCTCTGTCCAAAGAATTGACAGCTTCCAGAGGTGTTCTTTCTATCAACTCTGTAACCAGTAAAATCAACATCAAAATATCCATAATCCCGGTTAAATCCTGTTTCCTTTGGGTACCATAATCCCATCTGAGTTGTTCCCTTGAGATATCTCAGAATTCTCTTGACAACAATGATATGTGATTCTTTTGGATTGACCTGAAATCTTGCACTTAAACATGTAGAGAACATAATATCTGGCCCACTAGCTGTTAAATATAGTAGAGATCAAATCATTTCTCTATAGGTCTTCATGTCTACACTCTTTCCTTTCTTATTTTCATCAAGTTTGATAGATGTAGACATTGGAGTTTTTATAGGTGAGTAATCTTGCATGTCAAACCTTTTGATCAAGTCATTAATGTACTTTGTTTGACTTATGAAGATGCCATTTATTCTTTGACTTATTTGAAGGCCTAGAAGGTAATTGAGCTCTCTCATCATGTTCATTTCATATTTATTTTGCATGAGTTTTGAGAATCTTTGACACAACTTTTCATTTATAGAGCCAAAAATGATATCATCCACATAAATTTGAACTATGATGATGTCCTTACCATGCTTCTTGTAAAAGAGAGTTTTATCAATTGTTCATCTAGTACATTTATTTTCCAGTAGAAACTTTGACAATGTGTCATGTCTTGGGGCTTGTTTGAGTCCATACAATGCCTTGAGAAGTCTGAAGATAAAATCATAAAATTTGGAATCTTTAAAACTAAGTGGTTGTTGTACATAAACCTCTTCTTCCAATTCACCATTTAGAAATGCACTTTTGACATCCATTTGATAGACTTTGAAATTTGAATGTGCTGCAAATGCTAGAAAAATTCTTATTGCCTTTAGTCTTGCAACTGGAGCAAAAGTCTCATCGTATTCAATGCCTTCTTCTTGTGAATATCCTTTTTCCACCAATTTTTGCCTTGTTTCTTATGATAATTCCATGTTCATCCATTTTGTTTCTATGCCCATTTAGTACCAATAATTGATCTGTCTTTTGGAGGTGGCACTAATTACTAAACATTGTTTTTCTAAAATTGATTTAATTCTTCCTGCATGGTAACAATCCAGTATGGATCCAACAATGCTTCTTCAATCTTTTTAGGTTCATTTTGAGACAGAAAATAAGCATACAAACATTTATTTATGGTTGCCCTTCTTTTTCTCAAACCTTCATCAAGATTTCCAATGATTTGATCTGCAGTGTGAGTTCTATTCCACTTTGTTTCATAAGCCACACCTCTTGCATTTGAAATAGTTTCCTCCTGATTCAAGTTGTTTGCATTTGATGTTGATTCTTGAGAAGCTCCCCCTAAATGCATGCTAGGGTTTTGAGGGGAATTCTCAATTTGAATGTGACTGAATCCTCAGTATTTATCTCTTCATTTACACCATGTGAAATTTCCACTTGTGAGCATTCATGTACATTTTCATCCTTTTCATTTTCAGATGCTTCCATTTCCATTTCATTTCCAAATCTCAAGGTGTCACGATTTTCTCCTTCAAGACTCGTGGCAAGAAACTTGAAGTCATCAAAAGTCACATTTGTGTTTTTCATCACTTTTTGTTGATCAATCACATATACTCTATAGCCAACCTTGTCCAAAGTGTATCCTACAAAAATTCCTTCATATGTTTTGGCTTTAAATTTTCGTAGATGATCAACATCATCTATTCCGAGAATTTACGAAACTATTTTCTCACAAAAACACTATTCACTTCTCCGTTTCTCAAACTCTGTTCTGGCTTCCTAAAGGACTTTAAATATATTTTATGGAACTAATTTAATAAGAAGTCTCATATTTATTATATATGTTGAATTAATTGCACATACTACAAACATCCTCAAGTCATACACCTCTAAAATCTAACAGAAGTCGCGTACGCTCCAATATCTCGTTCTGCACAAAACTAGTAGCAGAATTGAAATTTTTTGAAAAATAATATGAATTACATTCACTTATTTCTTCCATATAATAATAATACGGCTTCGAAATCTTTTAAGTTTCGACATTTACAAAAACAATATTCACTATTCACCGGAAACTTAAAGAAAGCACTATTCGTTATTCACAGGATTTTTTTTTCAAAACTCTTAAAATTTCAGGTTATTATACTGCTTCCACCTTTCTAGGGTTCATTTCTTCATCTTCTTCATCTTCTCAGCATTCTCCTTCAGTTGCCTTATGAATGAGTCTCTCAATATCTGCTTATCTTTGTCTGAATCTCCAAGCTGACTCATAAGATAAATAATTTCTTGATCTGTGAATTTGTTAAGATATTTACAAATGTCAAAGTTCTTTTTCTTTCCTTTGACATCTGTGAATATCATGGCATAAACTAGTTCCAGCACCACAGTCTTCACTTGAGACTTCCAAAGCTTCAAAGGAGGATCTGGATCAGCTTCTACAGGCAGTCTCCTTAGCTTTGTGATATGATGTTGTAGCTCCCGAGCAATAAAAATGTTTGACTTGTATCTTCTGTTGAGTAGAGACATAATTATCTTCAATGTATTGTAACCCTACTTCATGATCAGCCTCATTGCATAGGTTGCTTTGTGTCCATCTTCATATTCCAAACTCATATACTCCTCATGATTTGAAGTTGATGGATGAGTTTTGCAACCTATCAATCCTTTTTCATTTATTCTTGGCACTTCATTCAGTTCATATCCTTCAAGAATAATTTCTTTTGAGTCTTCTTGTTTTTCCTTTATTGAAGATTGTTCCTGTTGGGTAGATTCTTGGGGCTTGACTGTCCTTTTCTTGGCCATTTTAATTTACCTCTTTGGCTTTGGGGATTGGTCCTGAATTTCATCTATTTGATTCCACTCCAGCTGCATTTGCATTGCCATTTCAGCATCCTCATTTTATCTCCTAGCAGTATTTACACTTCCTGAAGAAATGGCTCTTTGTAGAAACTTTTTTCCTAAAAATATTTATTTCTTCTTCTTCCCCTCATCAATCAAAATGGCTTTCCCCTTTTTCATTTTTGCTAATTGAGAAAGTTTATCTGCATGAAAGTTTACTTCAGTTGAGATTGCTGTTGCATTCTCATTTACAGCCTTGGTCTGTGCAATGAAATCATCCAAGCTTCCTGTTTGAGCAGCCTTTGTCACCATCTTTGTGCTCTACTTCCTTCTATTTTCCTGATCCTACTTACCCCTACAAATCTGCTACTACTGCTAGCTCCAACTCCCCATATTCCATTCCCATCACTGTCATCCTTATCCTTGTCTCTTTTATCTTTAGTCTCCCATTTTTGTTATTATCACAAGAGGGAAGTGGTGGCATACTATCAAGAAACTTTTGTAGAATTTATGCATGGAGGGTCTGTCCTTTAATAATGTCATCCATCTTGGATTCAAGAGAAGAGACCCTCTTTTCCAAGTTATTGAAACCCTTAGCATCTTCTAGATATTTCTGTTGAATATGATGGAGGGTGCCATGGGGTAATTTTTCATCCAACCTTCTCTCTAGCACATCCTTGGTAGAGGAAATAGAGTCCTTGATTGAAATCAATTCCTGTCTAACTCCTATCACAGTCATCTTCTGAACTTTTAGTTGATCCATCAAGCACTGAGCTATTCTTCTGTGTGTAGAATCAGTAAATTCCACCTCCATCGTTGAGCTCCTATATTGAGAAAGAAGTTCTTCTTCTGCATCTGCCAAGTTGCCATTAACTGTGCTCATCCAGGGTTCTCCATCACTATCATTGTCAATATCTCCTAGAGCCAGATGACACACATCCTCAACATTGACTATCATCTCCTTCAAATTTCTGGTTCTCTGTTCAGTATGCTCCAATCCCATAATTGATTCAGCAGCTCTATTGGTGGAGGTAGCCAATCCTTGATATCTTGGATCAGGATGCACAAATTTCCTTGGATCTAACTCTCCTACATCAACATCTTCCTCGGCTTCACTAACAACCTATTTAACACTTCAGCCTCCTTTTTAACTCCACTACTACCATCTTCATTTACAGTAGGAACTCCCCTTATGTCATGCACTTCCCCTATGTCCTGCACTTCTTCTCCTTTAGACATTAGTTCATTCTCCAGCTCCTGTGCATATTGAAGAATCTTGAAGTCACTCTCACTCATTTCTCTATTTTTCTTCAGGATCTCATCCTGGAATCTCACCTCTCCCTCACTCATACCTTATGCACCTTCTAAGGTGGGGCCCTCAAATGTTTCACTCTCATCCCTGAAAGAAATAGGAATGATCTTACTTACTTCCTCTCATTTTCCCAGAACGCAAGCCTGCCTCTCACTCAACTCACTCATTCCTACAATAGCATTGGCTTCACTATGAGATATGGCAAATTGATTCATGGAAATGTTGTCATTGAAGATGTAGCTTTGGTAAATGTTTGAAGCAAAAGTTTTTTAGCATCACTCAATTTTGTAACGAAGACTTGAAGGTGGAGTTTGATAAAGAAATGTGTCTCATATCTCACAGAAAAACCAAAGAAATTGCTCTACAAGGAATAAGGAAGAGAAGCTGATGACAAAGCATTTTGCTCCAAACATATGCATATGCTTTACAGATGGTCTTCTATGTGTCGTGATATGATAAGGAGTCTTTCCAACTAGTTTTGTGATGAGTGTCCTTTTTTGAGTGTAACATGCAGTCCTGACAACTTCAGCCCAAAAACTAGTTTGTAGACTTACTTCTGCTAACATGGTTCTTGTAGCTTCAATTAAAATAAGTTTTTCCTCTCAACTCCGTTTTCCTGTGGAGTTCTTGGAGCTAAGAATTGGTGAGTAATTCCATTTTCTTTGCAAAATTCACTTAATGTAGCATTTTTGAAATTTGTTCCATTATCATTCCTTATACCCACAACAAGTGTTGGGCCTTTATCCAATATCCTTAGATTTTCAATGATAATCTCAGGAGCTTCATCTTTTGAGTGTAAGAATTTCACCCATGTGTATTTAGAGAAGTCATCAACCATGACAAGTGCATATCTCTTCTTGGACATTGACATAACATTTACAGGTCCAAACAGATCCACATGAATTAATTGTAGAGGCTTTGTGATTGAAGTGAATTCTTTTCTTCTGTGACTGGACCTCTTCATCTTTAATTTTTGACATTCCTCACACAATCCTTCTATGCAGAATTCAAGTGAGGGCAAGTCCTTTACTAATTCTCTTTTTACTAGAGAATTGAGATTCTTGAAGTTCAAGTGAGACAGCCTCTTGTGCCAAAGCCAACTTTCACTTTCAGAGGCTTTGGTGTAGAAACAACATATTTTATCTTACTTGTAGAATCCAAGTCAGCTACAAATAGGCCCCTTTGAGAGTGGGATGTCTAGTATTCTAGAGTTAAACATGATCAGCTTGAAAGGATTTCAGCTTTTGATTGTCAGAATTATTTTATAAGTACCACCTATGTTAAGACTTGTAAATTAAGTGACTTTTGAGCTTCCAATACAGTTTCAAGTAGAAACTGCTATAGGGGCATAAACTGATTTGGGATATTCTAGGAATGTAAGTAACTAGTACTTATCAACTCTTAATGTATATGTTTCATTTTCTGAGACTATGGCTCGATTAAGTGTTGAGTTTAACGAGGTCACTATAGTTGATAATTTTATTGTGGATCAGAGATATATATGTTTATGAACAGGGATTAGACTGTGACGACCTAGTTCTCCGACCCCGTGTCTGGGGGGTGTCACAGAGATGGTATTAGAGCCTAAGATATAGTACTCAGAAACGAGAGAGTTATGAGGATAACTATAAATGAGATAATAAAGAACCCTCATCGAGTTCTAAGTCAGACTACCGGATGTAGTTTTGACAAGTGATAATAAAAGAGTTAAAACCCTCAAGGGAATTATAAGAGTATACTGATATGAGTTCTTGTCTATATTGAGGCGTTAGTGTCTGAGGATTTTGAGGCATAACCTGACCAGGAGATGTTAGAGAAAGAGAGTGAGAGCCCCAGCTGAGGATGAGACTGCTCACGTAGCACTAATTTATAGAGTAAGATTAAACTACTTATGTAAGAATAGTTACGACTAGTTAATGAAGGATCTTTAATGAGAAGTTATCGCATACTAGCCTAAGGAGACGCATCCAGGCGGGAGGAGTTATAATTCAGACTGTGAGGTCAAATGGAGAATTTTAGAGCCCATTTGAGGAGTCGAGAAGTACGACCATTGTAGTACTAAATATGCTAGCAAACCCAGAGATAGGGGCATCATTATTGAGCGGAGATGGCCACATCGTTCTTAACATGATAGCCAAGTTAGAGCCAACGACGCGTAAAAGCGTAACTAAACTTTCATTATTTGTCAACAAGCCGAAGAGATAGTGTGCATTTCACCAGACTTTATTAATTTTATGGAGCGAATGAGATTGATGGTCCAAGGAAATGACTGTCGATATTGTAGTTGATTGACTTTGTGCATTAATTGTGAATGTTATGGGATTGTAATTGAGGGTTTTTTTATACTGGGTATAATCCATTTTACGAATAGGTCATGCCCAATTTTTGGTGGAAAATACATCTGCTTGAGTTCGTTCAATAAACGTTTAGAATCAACGAGACTTATAAACAAAATGTCTAAAGGTAAGATAGAGTAGCATGGCTTAAAGGATATGGTCATCTATATATGAGTAATAATAGGGGAATTAGATGGATTAAAATCTGTAATAAAGTGGACCTGCATGTGGACTTAAGAAATATGAAAGTCCATAATGAAATAATATCGAGGAACAATTGTAATGAGATGTAGCGAGTTTCCCAATGGGTATTAGTTTGGTTGGGTCTGATATTGGGCTTTAATAACCAAATGTGTAGTCAAAGTGTGTCTGATTGATTTATGAGATCGAGCTACTATATATTTTGTTCAGTTAGAACGTTATCGAGTTAGAGTAATGTAAATTTTAAAGAAGTTTTATTTCATACGTACAGTAGTGTTATCCAAAATTTATGGAGAATCATAGAAAGATAAAGTTTTTGGGCCTAGATAAGAGAAAGGCGGAAAGCCAGAAAAGAGTGCAGGGAATGTAAGCGTTCCTAGAAAAATTAATAAAGGACCAAAGCTCTATTTCAGTGAAAAATAAATGTATTAAGAACCCAAAATTAGATTGCAGTTAAGTGTGCCCATAACGTGAAACTTAGATACCAGAGTACCGATCTTACGAAGATCTAATTCCTTTTCAGTTAAGAAATTTAGTTTTTTTTATTGAGAATATATTAATTGATGAATTGTGACGCTTATATTGATAGTGAGAGTAAGTATGCGAAGTGAAGCAAGCCCAATGAGAATGAGAATGTGTTTGAAGGAAGACAAAGAATAAGAAGTTTTGACCAAGGTTAAGACAAATAGATTGTTACAACGAGATGTGAGTCTTACTTACCCTATGAGGTTGATATGGAAAAAGGAGAAAACCTAATAAAGAGGAGATTCTCATAGTTAATGAAAGAGATTATTTCTAATTGTTAGTTTTTGATAAATGATGTTAAAATTTAAAACATGTTATATATGCAGAGAAGGGAGTACCCGACTTAAGGGACATCCCAGTAGTGAATGAAATTGAGGATGTGTTTCCAAGTGACCTTCTGAGATTACCACCCGAACGAGACATAGAATTTGCTATAGACTTAGCACCAGGGACCTCACCAATTTCAAAGGCTACCTACCGGCTAACTCCTATCGAGATGAAGGAATTGGCCATTCAGTTAAAAGAGTTGTTAGAAAAGGGAATGATGAGACCGAGTGTGTCACCTTGGGGTGCACCAATGTTATTTTTTTTAGAGAAGAAAGAGGGCAGTATGAGATGATGTATTGATTACCGAGAGCTAAATAAGCTGACTATTAAGAACAAATACCCACTGCTAAGGATAAATGATTTTTTTTCAAACTGAAAGGTGCAGTCTACTTTTCGAAGATTTACCTGAAAACCGTATATCGCCAAATAAATATTAAACCAGAAGATGTGCCGAAGACGGCCTTCCGCACAAGATATGGACATTATGAGTTCTTAGTGATGTCATTCGGATTAACCAATGCGCCAGCCGCTTTTATGGATTTAATGAACCAAGTTTTCAAAAAAGTATTTGGACGAGTATGTCAAGAGAAAGTAATAGAGGAACAAGGAGAGGAAATAGTTGGAAATAACCAAAGGTGTGAGAAAGACGAAAAGGGGATCCTGAGATTTATTAATAGAATTTGGATTCCAAATGTCCCAGAGCTGAAATATTAGATTTTGCACGAGGCACATAATTCGATTTTTTTCCATCCACCTTGGAAGTACCAAAATGTATAGAGACCTGAAAAAGTATTATTGGTGGCCAAATATGAGAAGAAACGTTGCAGAGTGGGTAAGTAAATGTTTAACTTGCCAAAGAGTGAAAGCGGAATACCAGAGACCGAACGGGCTTTCACAATGCTTAGAGATTTCTGAATAGAAATGGGAGCATATTGTGATGGATTTCGTAGTAGGGCGACCGAAAACTAAAACAAACCACGATGCTACAGGGGTTATAATAGACCGGTTAACTAAGTCAGTGCACTTTCTACCTATCAACGAGGGGTACACCATTGACCGACTAGTCGAGATGTACCTAAAAGTGATTATGGTAAGACATGGAGTTCCAGTAACCATTGGGTCAGATAAAGATCCGAGATTTAATTCTAGATTCTAGAGAAGATTTCAAGACTGTCTAGGGACTAAGTCGAACATGAGTACCACTTACATCCCCAAACAGATGGTCAAAGTGAAATGACTATTCAAACCATAGAAGATATGTTGAGGGTTTGTGAAATAAATTTTAAGGGAAATTGGGATGATCATTTACCACTAATTGAGTTTTCCCACAATAACAGTTACCACGCGAGTATAGGAATGTCTCCTTATGAAGCCTTATATGGAAGAAAATGTCGATCTCCCCTATTTTGGGAAGAGGTTGGCGAGTGAAAAATATTGGGACCCGAGTTGGTTCAGCGAACGAATGAGACAATTGACCTAATAAGGAAGCAATTAGTGGCAACCCAAGACAGGCAGTGCAAGTATGCTGACCAATCTAGAAAAGACAGAGAATATGAAGTTGGAGACTTAGTGTTACTTAAAGTGTCCCTATGGAAGTGATTGATGAGGTTCGGTAAAAAGGGAAAGTTAAGTCCCAGATGTATTGGACCATTTGAGATCTTGAAGCGTGTTGGGAAAGTAACCTATGAGTTAGCTTTGCCTCCAAACCTTCAACAGGTGCATAATGTATTCCATGTGTCTAAGTTATGGTAATATAATGTGGACGCTAGACATGTGATATAGTATGATTATATAGAGATCCAATCTGACATATCCTATGTGGAGCAGCCGATAGAGATTCTGGATCGGAAAGAACATGTTCTGAGAAACAAAGTTGTCAAACTAGTAAGAGTGCTGTAGAGAAACCAGAAGGTCGAAGAGTCGACCTGGGAGTTAGAGAGTGCAATGCTAGAGAAATATCCTCACTTGTTTTAAATGAGATTCTGGGACGGAATCCTTTTAAGGAGGAGAGACTGTAATAACCTGAAATTTTAAGAGTTTTGAAAAAAAAATCTGGTGAATAGTGTTTTTGTAAATGTCGAAACTTAAAAGATTTCGAAGCCGTATTATTATTATGTGGAAGAAATAAGTGAATGTAATTCATATTGTTATTCGAAAAATTTCAATTCTGCTACTAGTTTTGTGCAGAACGAGATATTGGAGCGTACACGACTTTTGTTAGATTTTAGAGGCGTATGACTTGAGGATGTGTGTAGTATGTGTAATTAAGTCAACATATATAATAAATATGAGACTTCTTATTAAATTAGTTCCATAAAATATATTTAAAGTCCTTTCGGAAGCCAGAACAAAGTTTGAGAAACGGAGAAGTGAATAGTATTTCTACGGGAAAATAGTTTCATAAATTCTCGGAACAATTAAAGAGTATTAATTTAATCATTCTAGAATATATTAGGATCATAAAATGAGATTTTAAGTTTTAAAATTTAGGTGGGACGAAAGAAAAGAGAATGAGAATGAGATATTAAACCGTTTTCGGGAAACTGCGCGGTTAATACACAAACCTTTTTAATAACAAGTCTTCCACCACACACCACACAAAAATCACTTTTTACTTTTTCTTTTCTTCATTTTGAAGAACCTCAGAAGAAGCTTCATGGTGGTGGGAAGATAAATCATCATAACTTTCTCATTTCTTGCTTAATCGATGAGTTTGGTAGCTTAAATTGAAGGTATAACACTCATCTTGCTTTCTCTTGATTCTTACAAGCACCCATCCAAGAAATCTTTAGCTACGATTCAAAGAAGATGAGAATGAATAGTATTTTCAAAAATGAAATTTTTTATTTCTTGATTCTATCCATGTTATGGTTTAGTGGATGATAGTTATAGTGTATACATGTTATGGGAAGTATAAAATAAGCTTGGTGAGTCCTAGAAATACATGATTTGATCAATTGATTCTAGAGTTTATTTTTCATACTTTTCTAATCTTTGGATCTTGAGATTGTGTAATGTTGTAGTATAGAGATGGTTGAGTTATGTTGCTTGTTTGAGTGAATTGAAGTAGTTAGAAATGGAAAACGTTGTAAACACAAACGTCGTAATGCCCGATTTTCCTAAGCTGTCAACTGTTGTCCAAAACTCGAAGGTGATTTTTCTTGTTCTTGATTATTGATTGACTTGGTTGTGTAGATAATAGTCTCTAGATCGTTTGCGCACTAATTTTGCATTATTTGGAGTTACGACTCAAAAGTTATGACCGATTTACTAAAAGTATCGCATAACTTAGAAACCATGTTAATAACCAACTTTGAGGCTATCATCAAAGTAGCTAGGATTCTTAATTTCATGTGAAACTTTTATCTAAAATACTAGAGATGTCAAGGATGACTCCAGAGAAAGATTTAAGTTAATCGGATTAAAACTCAATTTACTAAAAATACTAGAAGTTGGGTGTTTAAAGTGAGAATTACTAAAAAGTGACTAAGTGCTTATTGTCACTATAAAACGTAGACGTAAGTTGAACTTCAAGACTTAATTCCTACACTAGTTATGTATGAAAGTTTTTAAGGGATAACATGAGAACGTGATGAGTTAAAGAAGTAGTTTAAAACTTGTTGTTACAGGGTACTTATGAAGTCACGAAAGTGAGTATAAGTCAATAAAGAGTATAGAATTCTAAGTACTAATTTGAGATTTTGTGCTTAATTCTTAGAGTATCGTCGAGGAACGGAAACCAACCAACCCTGTAAGAACTCCAGGCAAGTTTTCGAACCTTTTTACCTTTGGACTATAACTGTTCATAAAGAGGTTATGTTGTGTTATGGAATTAAACTTTCTTACAAATGTACATATATGCTTGTATTGTTTACTATTCATTAATTGTGCTTACTTATCAACTCTGAATCTTATAAAGTCAGAGTGTGCATAAGTAGAGAAGGAGAAGAGTTCTAAAAGTCGAATTTCAGAGCTTGTGATTGAGATTTTGACCGGGAGTTAGGGTGTGAGTTTCTGACAGTTTGTCAAATAGAGTTTGAGAACTTTTCTTCGGAAATGCTTTGAGACATTATCAAATATTAAATAAATATTTTATTAAACGTCCATCAAATCTTTAGAGTTTAATTAATTATTTAATTAATTTAACATTATTTGATTAATTAAATATTATTTAATGAGAGGTTAAAAAGTATGAAAATATTTATTTAACATTTGAGAAAATTATTTGAGTTATCCAAAATGGATATAAAATATTCTAACAATGATTTAGTTATCCAATAATCATTCTGAGAACTTTGGTGATTTTAAAACAACTCCCTGGTTGTGTGATTTTGAAAACTTCATGTGTGAGAAATATTTGAGCAAAAAGAGATTATTTGACTATAAGTCAACATGTGTATATAAGATTACTTCCTCATAATTCTGGGAGTTAATCAATCCTCTGGTGTTGAACTGGAGTACTAGAGAAAGTCGACGTGCTTGCACGGTGCATTATGTGTACAAAGTGTAAGAACTGCCAGATGGGTATGCCATCAAGTATACTATGGCCCGAATGCGGTCAGGGTGACGTCAGAGAAAAGATGGATCATCCACTACTAGTAGAAGAGTAAAAAAACAGAGATGTCCGTCGGAGAGGCAATTGTGGGCGACTGATCACCGACCAACATTATCGCTATAAATTACTCCAATAAAAGTCCATTCTTCCCAATTGGGATTCAACATTAATACTGTAATAAAAGCCTAGGTGTTGAGTTATTATAGTGTTGATGAGAGTTGAGAAATCGTGTTGAGCATTCTATAGTGTTGTTGAGAGTTAAGAAATTTTGTTGTGCATTCCATAAGTGTTTTGAGCTATTTATTTATTTAAACATATGGTGTATGGTAAATTTTAGACTTATATACTGTCTTTTATATTGAGATAAATTGCAGGTTATTATTGTTAAACTGCTATGGTGTTTTAAATTATTGTTGGGCTATACTAGCTCACTATTGCATTGTTTTAAATTTCCAAACACAACAGATAGGTGTGATGGCTCGCATATTTCGGACTGCCCACTAAAGCATAAGGGCAAGGGGCCCCTTTTGATTTCAGCTTGAGAGGGATGAGACTGCTCACGTAGCACTAATTTATAGAGTAATATTAAACTACTTATGTAAGAATAATTACGACTAGTTAATAAAGGATCTTTAATGAGAAGTTATCGGATACTAGCCTGAGGAGACGCATCCAGGCGGGAGGAGTTATAATTCAGACTGTGAGGTCAAATGGAGAATTTTGAATCCCATTTGAGGAGTCGAGAAGTACGACCATTGTAGTACTAAATATGCTAGCAACCCCAGAGATAGGGGAAGCATTATTGAGCGGAGATGGCCACATCGTTCTTAACACGATAGCCAGGTTAGCCAAGTTAGATTGTAATTGAGGTTTTTTTTACACCGGGTATAATCCGTTTTACGAATAGGTCATGCCCAATTTTTGGTGGAAAATACATCGGCTTGAGTTCGTTCAATAAACGTTTAAAATCAACGAGAATTATAAACAAAATGTCTAAAGGTAAGATAGAGTAACATGGCCTAAAGGATATGGTCATTTATATATGAGTAATAATGGGGGAATTAGATGGATTAAAATCTGTAATAAAGTTGACATGCATGTGGACTTAAGAAATATGGAAGTCCATAATGAAATAATATCGAGGAACAATTGTAATGAGATGTTGTGAGTTTCCCAATGGGAATTAGTTTGGTTGGGTCTGATATTGGGTTTTAATAACCAAATGTGTAGTCAAAGTGTGTCTGATTGATTTATAAGATCGAGCTAATATATATTTTGTTCAGTTAGAACGTTATCGAGTTAGAGTAATGTAAATTTTAAAGAAGTTTTATTTCATACCTACAGTAGTGTTATCCAAAATTTATGGAGAATCATAGAAAGATAAAGTTTTTGGGCATAGACAAGAGAAAGGCGGAAAGCTAGAAAAGAGTGCAGGGAATGTGAGCGTTCCTAGCAAAATTAATAAGGGACCATAGCTCTATTTTAGTGAAAAATAAATGGATTAAGAACCCAAACTGAGATTGCAGTTAAGTGTGCCCATAACATGAAACTTAGATACTAGAGTACCGATCTTATGAAGATCTAATTCCTTTTCAGTTAAGAAATTTAGTTGTTTTATTGAGAATATATTAATTGACGAGTTGTGACGCTTATATTGATAGTGAGAGTATGTTATTTATATACATACAATCCATATCGCGCTTAATTTACATACTTATATATGTCAAAGGGACCAGCCCCTTTTCTTTATTAATCCAATTTAACTCATAAACTTGTCATGGAGTATGTCCCAGCATTCATGCAAGTACCTGGATCATCTTGAAGAAACTCCAGCGTGATTGCGTTTTGGTTTAGTTTGGTTAGAGTCAAACCGTAATTAAATTGTATAGTTACGGTTTAAAAAAAATTCAATCCAACTCATAAATCATAACCCAATTAAACTGAATTAAATTGGGTTCGGTTTAACGAATTTTCCGATTTAAAATATATTTGTAATCTCAATAATAAAAATTTTTGAAAAAAATACTTTTCCTATTATAACTTTCTAATCTTATTCAAATTTTCATTTTTCTAATGTATATAATTGATTGTAAAATTATTTTATAAGTTCGTGATAAAGTAAAATTATCCTTCTAAATTATCAATAATTTATAATAGTATTACTCTTAATTTAATATGATAGCTTGAAACAGGTAGATAATAATATAAATGTCTTCAATATTATTTAAAATTAAATTATGACAATTATACGTTTAATATGCCTTAACAGTTATTTAATTTATAATTGAAATATAATATAAAATAAATTATATATATATATATATATATTATATATATATATAATTTATATAATTTATTTAAATATAAATTATATATATATATATATTATATATATATAAATTATATATATATATTATATATATATAATTTATATATATATATATAATTATATAAATTATATAAATTATATATATATATATTATATATATATAAGCGATAGTTGAGCAACCATCTATCTGCGATTTTTTTTGCGTACAAGAAAAAACCTAGTATGCCCTACAGAAGCGCAAATAGATGACGTGACTCCTGGATTCACAAAAATTTCACGGTATTAATACTATCCCTGGAAAAAAAGAACGAATAGATGGTTCTGATAATCAATTGTCAGAGACCAAGACCCTATATATATATATATATACATTATTCGGGTTGGAGGCAGATAAATTTAAAGATAGATTAAAACCAACCCATAACCCCCAGTTTTCTGAGGTAGTCGAATCGGAACCGTGAACTACAAATCAATCTCCATATATTCAAATCGAATTAAAAATAAGTTTGTTTTTTCGAATTGTGTAGTTTAACCCGGTGATGATCACTTGAGGAAGTTAAAATTTTAGTGAGTGCTAAAATAGTGAATATACTTTAAGATACTTTTATTGCCTATCCAAATGAAATCACTAGGGCTGGAATCTTTATTCCTTTCTTATAAGGAACCTACTTCCACTTTGAAATGAATGTTTTCATAATATATTAATTAATGCACTATTTTTCTCTTGTAACTTTTTTTTTTGTACTTTGTTCATTTTAATTAATTTTTAAATATAAAAATTAAACAAAATATATGCATTAAGAATACTATTCAAGATTAATACATATTAATTAATTGTTATTCACTAGAACAATGCCGATATTTGTAGAAGGGGGGTTGAATACAAATATCTCTCCTTTTAAATATTTTTAAAAGTTTGAAAGTGTTTGAAGAAATTGTTAAAGTATGAACAATTAAAATTTAGATAAATATTTGAACAAACACAAGATATTTAAAATTACTGATGGATTGATTTTTCCATCAACTTGTATTTTTTTTCCAAATGATCTAGGTTAAAGAAACCTAGTTGCGATTACAAGGTTAGAGAATAGAACGACTGTTTTTATAAATGCTCTTTTTAAACAGTAGTTCTTGAAATATTGTCTAACTTGTCTCTCTAACAATACTACCACACTTGTTTATATAACACAAGTGTTGTTGGTGAGATTACGAAGTTGTATAAATAGTAATCGTGATAACTCAACACTAGAAAAGGACAAGTAAATAATACTACGCCTACATAGAAATCAGGAAGAAATGAAGACAAGGTAGATACAATGAATCAAGACATTAGAAGAAGTTTTGAAGTCTACTACACGTCATTGAGAGAAGTTCATTAATATGTTCAAGCCTCGGTGAAGAATAATGGTTGAAGACTTTCAGGGTTTCAGAAATGTTGAAGATTCAGTATAGAAGTGTCACTAGAAGATTTCAGTGTAAAGGCATTGATTAAAAATAGACAGTGTTCGAAGCATAGGAATCTAGAAGGGTAAAGACAAAGGCTAAAGAAGACAGCTGCAGTCTTGGAGTTATATTCATTGAAAGAAGTTCATTTATATGTTCAAGTGTCAATGAAGAACAAAGAATGAAGTATTCAAGATTGTGGTAGTAATGGAGATGTTGTCTAAGTACCAGAAAAGATTCCAGTGAAGTTACAGTGTTTATTGATAGTCAATGTTCGAAGCAATGAAGTTGCTGCAAACTTAACAATGTACGTAAGGCAACAATACGAAGACCTGGATCGAAGTTAGTCGTCTGTGAACCAGACCAGTTGCACTAGGCGACAGCGGTTCGTGAAAGGAATCTGAGTATTAATTATAGAAGAATTGTTAAGGTGAAGAACGTACTTGGAAAGAACGGTTATTTATTAAGGTATGAAAAGTGATTTGTAGAGGCTACAACCAAACAGTTAAACAGCTAACAGCCAAACAACTAAACAGCTCAAAGGGTGCAGGGTGTAAAGTGTCACAACCTTGGTACGAAAAGTGAAAGTTTCTGAACTACAGTCGAAGAACAGAAACAACTCAAGGTACAGGGTGTAATTGAAGGAATTTATGCACCAGCGGAAGCATTGAATAACATTTATTTGCATATATTCCTATGTATACATACATATAGATACAAAAACTATTTTACAAATTGAAGAATACATTGATTGCTTTCCGGCAACAGCTAGAGAAGATCTTGTTCTTCAATCCTTGCAATCACCCCTCAAGTGTGGAGTGCTCTAAAGATATCCACTAAGAATCAAACTAAAAGATGAAGGAGGAGGCTAGAGAGAAAATTAGGGTTGCCTCCCTTTTAAAATATTTCTCACAAATATTAGGGTTCTTTTATTAGGGTTTATAATCCTATATTTATAGGAAAATATCTCAGCTGAGATATTTTCTATAAATATCTTATTATTAATTCTCTTTTTAATTAATTAATCTTATTAATTAATTAGTTAATGATTAAAACTATTTTAATCATTAATTCCTTTTTCTAAACTCTTTTAGAAAATTATTCTCTCTTCATATTTAATTACTTTAATTAAATATTTAATTAATAATATTAAGATCTTATCTTAAATAATTTATAATCAATTAAATATCATTTAATTAATTTATAAAATTTGCTAAGTAATTATTTATTTCATAAATAAATAATGACTAGCTATTATTAATTGTTCATTCATCTATAATTTAATCTCTTTTATGGAGTGACTCTTTAGGTTCAATATTAAGCCGGTAGTAGAAATAAATAATAATAAATATTTTATTTATTATTTATATGAATTCTATTAATTCATTAAATATAATTAATCTGATTAATTATATTTATTCTACATCGTGAGTGATGCTTCTCAACATATCGCGACTATCTAGATAATACGAAATCATTGCTTAGAATACTTAGAACCGGTCAGTAATTAGTTACCGTACAATTAATTCCTTCTACCCTTCAATATCCCGATTAAATACAAGGCATGGAACTCGTGTCAAGCCTATCTAATTTAATCATATAATTTCTTATTCATAATGCAAAGTTCCTTTTAATGCAAATTAGAAACTCTTACTAATTTCATTCACTCTGGCCAGAGATTCCTGAACTTGCATATCTAAGAATAATATAGGATATTCACTTCCTTTACTGGAAGGGGCAGATCCTTTATTGATCCGTTAACTATCTCCATACACAAATCACTATGCCCAGAATGGACCTAATGAATGTCCTAGAGACTAAGGACTAAACCAAAGCATAAATCATTGTGTACGAGATTACTCTAACGATCTCAAGTCTAAGGATACTTGTACAACTATTTACTTAATAAACAACTATCAACACGTGAGTAAACTCCATTAGTTGTTCTACTTATCGAGTCATGTTCACTGAACTTATTCCTTAATAAGCACCTACATACTAGATATAGTGTCACAACACAAATGTCTATGAGAACAGACATCCTCCTAAGAGAGCTAGCATAGTATGTACTGATCTTTACGGATTTACCAATTTCCAATTAGTTATCCTATGATCAGGAACTGTTTAAGTCTAAAGCTATTATCTTCTAGATCTCATTATTACAATCTCATTATAATTCTAGAAGCTTTGCTCTAAATTATGGAACATCTTATTTAATACACTTCAAATAGATTAAGCCCGTAACAAAAATACTTTATTATTATCAAATGAAATCAAATAAGAGTAGCAGAAAGTTTTTCCTAACTCATCATACATGATTGGTTTTAGGTCAAACACTTTCAGTAATGTGGCAAGACTTTGGTACAAGAAATGAAAGTTGGGGAACTTCAATCAAGGAATGAGAAGAAGGTCAAAGTGCAGTGATCAAATTGCACTTTGACCATGAATAGTAAGGCGCAACAAACTTGAAGAATTTGTTAAGTAATCAAATTCAAGTGGCGCCTATACAGGGGTAGTCATGTGCAGGCGCAACAAAAAGGCCACTTGACTTGATTAAAATTATACTCCATTTTATGTGGCGCCTCTCCAATACAACCACTGTATTGGGCGCAACAAAAGTTTCTGGCACAACAAAAATATTCTGGCGCAACAAATATTTCTTGGACCCACTCAGCCCTCAGCGAATCAAATTACAGCAGTTACTTTATTTGATTTAAAGTCTACACCAATTAAACACGGAGTTGTCTTCTCCAACACAAAAAAATATGTAGAGAGCCACTGCCATGGCCGTAGCAAGAGATTAATTTATACACACTCATACCTTGCTTCCGGTCAGATATTAGGACCCGGTTCTTAAACGAAAAATACTCAGGGCTCCTAGATATCACTCCCTACGGACTCAGTTTTTCCTTGTACTAATTTATATATATTTGTATAGGAATTGAGCCTAATATTTTTGTGTTAGTAGCAAAGAACTAATTTGTTCTTTAGAAATCAGTTATATTTTTAACTGGGTGTAGCAACCTCAGGGTTTATATACGAAAGATATATTCCCCGAAACTTGTCTCATTAAATTACTTGCTAATTTTCTAGAACTTTAATATTTATTCATAAACACAGAAAATTAGTAGGTAGTTCACCTAAACACTACAAATGGCCAAACCCACTCTGAAGTAATAATTTATTTATCCGCAAATTCCGAAAAGAATTTAAATTATTGTGAGTATCGTATTCAACCCCCGCTTCTACGATACTTCGGGACCCAACAATTGGTATCAGAGCTAACTGATTGATATACAAATCAAGATCCGTAACTCAGTGAAGCTAAGGGTGTCAAAACTGGTTGGACTCAGATTATTTAGAGGCCTTGTTAAATAAATTATAAACTATTAATAAGTTTATTTTGTAAACGTTTATAAAAAAAATTTATAAACTTTTATTAGTTTATATTATAAATTTTAATTAGTTTGTTTTATAAACTTTTATTAGTTTATATTATAAATTTTAATTAGTTTGTTTTATAAAATTAATATTAAATTTATTTTATAAACTTTTATAAAATTTGTTTTATAAACTTTTATTAATTTATGTTATAAATTTTAATTAGTTTATTTTATAAATATTTAGTTTATAATCTAATTAAACTTGGTCCATTTTTTTTTCACCTGGCCAGTAGGTGACTTGAGGTCATGTGATTAAAAGTGAATGTCAAGCAGCGAATCAGTGAATTGATTGAGTTCACGCGCCAAGCAATTTCAAATGACTTGGTGAAATTTGGTCAAGTACTAAACTTGTTGCGCCTCTCCTCTACTCCCGCTGTGCAGGCGCCACAAAGAAAAAAAATATTTTCAAAGGCAATTGATTTTGTTGCGCCTGTACAGGGACTCCACTGTACAAGCGCCACAAAAATGCCAGGCACCACAAACCCTTAATATCAGTTTGGTACCCTAAGTTTTGTATCCTTTAATTTTTATTTTTTATTTTAGATTTTTTTGTTTTTCCAGAAAATTTAAAATTCTTGAAAACTAAAATTTTTCTTAAATATTAATTTACGATATTTTAATTTTTAAGAAAATTCAAAATTCTTGATAATTAATTTGTTGTATATTTTTATTTTTTGATTAATTTATTTTCTAAGAAAATTAAAAATTCTGTAAATCTAAAATTTTCTTAAATATTAATTCGAGGGTGCTTAAGGGTTTGTAGTTGAAGATTTTTCTGGGCATTGAAGACAATAAAAATTTGACTGAAGATTATCCAATGAGGTTAATTCTGGAACAGGCTAAAGAAGTTGTGATATTAATTTGCTCAGAGGTTTACTCCATAGGATCCCACAAATATTTCGGAAGCTGCAAAAGAAGAGATTAATTTGGGCATAGTTTTTGGTTGATTTAAGTTGAATTTTTGGATGAAAAATCTTAGGGGTTAAAGTAGTGAAGGAGAACAGACTGGCCTACCTGAAATCTCAGTACAAGCCTTAAAGTTTATTCTACAGAGAGATTTCAGGAAGTTCGTGCTAACACTGTAGATCATCTAGAACACGGGGATTATAGCCAACATGGATCTAAGGATACTACCACATTGTCTGTAAAAGACTTGTATGTGCTGAAGACCTATGAACTAGAACAAGAGCTGAAGAAGATAATATTTGGTAAAGCAGGTTGTTAGCATATCCACTGTATTTGTGACCTAGGAACCAAATTTGATTGAAGTCAAGGTTGAGAACCTCTTAACAAAAAAGAAATGATCCAAGAAGCTGAATTGAAGATGTAGCAGCTCGAAGTAGTGGTCAAGGTGTTGCATGTAAATTTAACACTTTGGAATATCTTGAGAACTGGACTGCAAGTCAAGCCTGCAGGGCAACAGGAAGTTCAGTGACATCAGATTCAAACGGAATCCAAATTCTTAATCTAAGGTCATTACCTATAGATTCCATAAAGGAGATTTTCAAGATCAGTTCAAGAGGTGATTGCAAGACAGGGATGGTTTTTATTTGAAAGACAAGATCAGGAGTTTTCTACACAGTTTGAAGAAGCCTGTACAAGCAAAAGATGACAGACACTATGTTGGGTTGTAATAGAAATCTCAAGCATTAGTGAGGATGCAGCAAGGGAAAGTATTTGTTGATGAAGTTAAATGTAAGGCTGATTCTATCAGTGACAGTGCTAAACCAAATAGATATCTCGCATCAATGACCAACACTGGAGATAAATCACTAAGCACTTCACAGGTACACATTCTAACTAGTATATGTTTATCTAATTCAGAACTGTATGATTATTAAGTTTTGAAATGTATTATATTCATGGAAGCATGTTAGCATCTTAGGACTTAAATGCTTAATTGATTGCTAAGAATAAGATTGCATGATAGGATTCATGAGTTTAAATAAGTACATTTCATAATTAATTTTATATGCAGTAAAATGAATATCTAGAATTAGATAGGGTATTCTAGACGGTTAGGTGCATCCCTAAACATTTGCTGAAACTTGAGTTAAATCTTATATGATTTAATACCTCTGCTAATGTTGTGAAAATTGCTAAATAGACAAACAGGTCATAGATATGATATTTTATATTTGTTCTTATTATGATAAATGACTTGTTAAGTGTATGTGGAATTTGATATTGCTCATAATGTCTTATTCAAATATTTTGCATATTCTTGAATTGTTTATGTGCTTATTTTCATATGATTTGCCCAAACTCACATAGTTGCACTTAAATATCATATCATATCATGTATTGCTTGTTAGGGATTAGAATATTAAAAGATGGTAGAATTATCTAAGTAGTCAGTAACATCTGTTGATTCGAGGATTAATCTAAAACTGACTTAGGTAATTAGAGATAGTTAAAAATGTTAGACAACAACAGAAATGGATTAGACAGAATTTGTAATTAATTTGTTAGTTCTTCTATCCATGTGCTTTTATTCATATTGAAGTTGTTGTTACCACTGTAAACAGTAATATCTCTAACCCATCTGGACTCAATTGAAGTTGAGTACCAAGAAGCTTAATCATTTGTGATTGCAGAGTATGTAACAAAAGGCAAAAGTTATGTGACTTTGTGACATTTATTGTTCGAGGCATATGATTAACATTAAAGCTCTAATATCATATTTGGTTTAGAAGGCCTCCCCGATTGTAACCTTTGGAGATGATAGCAAAGGATGTACAAGGGATATGGCTATCATGATTTAAGAACTGTCATCAGTAGAAGCATCTTTCTTGTGAATAGACTTAAGCACTATCTACAGGGCACTAGGGAATTCTTTATCAAGGGTTTTCTAGAAAAGCATCAAAAAGGAAAAGTGTTTGATCTCAAACAAGAAGGTTGGAAGCTCACTCAACTGAGAGTGAGGAAGTTTGTTCGTAGATGACATGGATTTTGTATGCAAAGGTGAAGTGAACTTTTTAGTAAAGCTTCATCAGGAAAGAGTTAGCTATGACATAAGAAGCTCTCACACTTATTGATCAAAACAATGGATTCTCCGATAAAGATGAAATTGGTGAGAGGACTGCTTCTAATGGAATTCTATCCAGAAGGACATTTTGAAGTATGTCACATAGGGAAGTCAATGAAAACATCACACGAAGCAAATTATGTCATGGAAGAAATATGGTTAGTGGTGGTTGATGACAACCCTAGTTACAAGTTGGTGATGTTCGTGCATTCAACAGACAAAATGTCATAGATGGTAATTGATCACATCAGGTAGATCAAGTTGGAAGCAAAGTAAGCTGTGAGAACTTTGAAGTCAGATAATGGAACTGATTTTCATGAATGAAGTTCTAAATGAATTCTGCACTGAAAAAGGTACTTTGAAGTTAAAGCAATTAACACAGCATGCTGCTTTAATCAACAAGATCGTGAAAAGACATCATATGAGTTAATGGCCAACCAGAAGCAAACACTGAAACTCTTTCTTGTGTTTGGAGGAAATTGATATTTACTGAAGACTTATATGAGTATCTTGACAAGAAGTTAAGACTCAATGAACAATTTTCCTCTGCTACTCATTAATGATGAAAAACCAGAAGGTGATTAAAGGTCTAAATGTGTCGACCTACTACACCAAGCTCCCAAGCATTCAAATGAAAGACTATTCTGAATCTTTGAAGTTTGACATCCTGTCAGAGTCAAATTCAGATATTGATGATGAAACTGAGGTTGCAGAAGGAAACAATGATAATGATGTTGATTCAGATCCTATTAGTGGAAATGGTAGTGAAACTACACAACTCATGAACTTTAACAGAATCCACTGAAAAAGGTAAAGGATCTTTAACACATCCTAACAGCAACTCGGGGGGAGAAAAATAAAAGAAGGATCTACTAGTCGTACTCAACACAATGAATATCAAAGGAATACATCAAGAACATATCTGCCGAGACAAAGGGTTTGAAGTCAAAGTCATTCCTGGAGTCTAGTTCTTAGTGATCCGGATTATTGAGTAAAGGCTAGAAGTGCTAATCAAAATGAATATATATTTTTCGGGAGCCAACAATCAACAATTGGTATCCCAAAGAATAGTGACGATGCACTGAGTGATCCAGATTGGGTTATTGCAAATGCAAGATGATCTCAATCAGTTCGATGGCAGAAACTACTGAAGCTGGAACCCAGACCACTAAAGTCGAAGCTAAAATTGGTACATTAAGGGTTCAAAGAAATTGGATAATTATTGGCATTGTTATGAGGGACAAAGCCAAACTAGTTGCTACAGATTAATATCAAGTAGAAGGTATCGACGATGATGGAAACTGAATCTTTGGGACTTTCAAGATCTAACAGTAAGCACCAGTAACAAGATTTGATCCTATTAGGGCTGGACAAGTTGATGACCTAATAATAGGATATTCCTAGCACATGTTGAGCATTCAAGCATGGATATCTATCAGATGAATGTGAACAAAGTGCATTCCTGAATGATGAGTTAGAAGTTGAAGTTGATGTACAACACTTCCTGGACTTTGAAGTTGCAGATCATTAGAATTTGTATATCATTCTTTTCACAAGCTCTCTATGAATGGAGATAGGGATTGAAGCAAATCGTCAAGGACATGGTATGACACTCTAACTGCTTATTACATGAAAATGATTTTATATTAGAGTAGTTATACACACACACACACACACACACACACACACACACACACACACACATATATATATATATATATATATATCTAGAATACTAGGCACACACACAATGTAATATATGTGCAAGTATACCATGATTATATTATATGTGGGTCTACTAATGAAAATTTGGCAAGAGATATTTGCTAAGTTAATGCAGAGTAGGTACAACATGAGCATGTTGGAAGAGTTGCAATTCTTTTTGGATTACAATTAATCTAAAAGAATGATGGCAATTAAAGTAAGTCAAAGATCTTTTGAAGATGCACAATTTGGAAGATTCTAGACCTGCCAAGACTTCTTGCCAACAAACCACTAAACTTGATCAGGGCAAATCAGGTATATGAACTGAAGTGACAAGCTATAGAGGTATGATCAGCTCATTACTTATTCTAGTGCATAAAGACCATATATTTTATTCTCGATATGCCTATGTGCAAGTTTCCAAGTGGATACTAGAGAATCTTATCTTATAGTTAAGTTATGGATTGTTAGATATCTTAGGGGATCACCAATTCTTGAAATCTGGGACCCTAAAGATACTAGTTTAACCTAATTGGCTATATAGATATAGATAATACAGGTTGTAAGAAAGACAGGGAAGTCATTCCTAGAAGCTGTCAACTCCAACAACTCTGTTAGATACTCTCTACACCACTTAAGGAACAAGCTCATGGACAACAGATATCATTTATTTCGAGATTGTCCTTAGTAGAATAACTTGCAAATATTTGTTAAACAACTTGATGAATTCATTTTATCTAAGTTGGTTAGTGAACTTGGGATATTATTTGTATGCATATTTGTTGGAAATCTCATCTGCAAGGAATTCTTAAATGAGTTCACAAGTATTAAATCGTCTATATTTAAAGGACTTGTGAATTTATTTTTAAATCCAGAACCTCATACTTTTTGCTATTAGTTTAATTATCATGCTTACAATGTTATATGCATATGTGGTAGTTAAATGATTTAGCATAAAGTTAGTAGCATAATTATTTGTATGTTAAATATTTGATGAATATTAGTCAATGATATCTTGCTTAATTACTCTGATATTTTATTCTGATATTTTTAAATATATACAAATAATTGTGATACTTTTGATATTAGTTATAGTATTTAGAATTTCTGTTTTAAATAAATAATGCATATTTCAAAACTCACTAATATTAGAAGACGAAGTATTTTCTAAGTCATGTCTATAAAATTTTCAATGTTTTATATACTTAGAAAATATTTCTAAATTTGGTTTTGTTTGCGAGGAGTTGTAATTAGGATCACAAGTATTAAATGTCAATATTTAAAGGACTTGTGAATTTCTATTCAACTATTTTCTCGAGCTTACGTATATTATTAATAATTGTTATGAGTATAATTGCAATATGCTTAAGTGACGATTATTAGATATAGCGTAGGAAGTTAGATGCTAATATTCAATCCTATGAATATTTAGTATTTAGCGAAATTATTTTATCTTCTTAAAATTATGGATTGAAGCAATTCAATGATTATCAGTTTCATAATTTTGATTTGATAAAATATAAGAAGCACAATTTCTTGCATCTTGAAATTATTGATAAATATCAAATAATTGGTATCAGCGTGTAATTAATTGTGATATTTTTAATATTAGTGATAATACAAGTTGTATATCTGAAATCACTAATAATAAAAATATGTCTTAATACTTATTGTTCTACTAAATGATTGCCATGCCTCTTTGATTTATATATATGCATGTTATTGGTAATTGTTTAGTACAATATAAGTATTCTATTTATTTTGATTTATTTAAATTATGATGATATAAAACAATTCAGTGATATATTGGTTCCATGATTTAAGTAAATTAAAATAAAATTACAGCATAATTATTCGTAGTATAAATATTCTCTTTTATTACTTTGTGATAATTGATTAATATTTTATTACAAAATAATTATGATATATTGATACTAATGGATTTGCTTAGTCTTTATGCTAAGTAAAAATTGGTTTTTGAAAAAGCCGTTAGTATTAGTATATTTAGTTTTCTTTCTTTGACTGAATTTTAAACTTGAATGTATTAAAAAGAATTTCTTGTCTGATTCTTTTTCAAAATGTTTTATTCAAAGATACATTCATTTCCCTATCAGTTTTAAAGAAGAAAACATTAAAATTCTTTTTCAAAACTTCTCTTTTGAAAATTATTTGATTTATAGCCCTACTTTGATTTCTAAATCTTATGGTGTGAATCATATTTTTTTTGGATAATCTCTCTTTAAATCTCAAAATCTTTTATCCTCTCTGCAAAGTTGGTTTTAAATGCTATATTTTCAAAACCGTTTTCTCTCTTAATTTTTCTTTTTAAAGTGGCAGAAACTTTGTGACTGCTATTTTATTTGGAAAAATTATTTTAACTTCGAGGTACCAATCACTTGTAAAATGATTTATTTTTAAACACTTGTTTCAATGTATGTTTCACATTGATTCAGAGTACCTAAACAGTGGTTGTTGCTTTGAAGGCCTAGTGTTGTATTGTTAAGCATTCATTCACCCCAATTGTCATGTTTTTATTTTAAGTCACGGATACTATTAGGTGGATGAAAATGATGTAAATCATAATTGTATTATGAGTCAGAAAATCATAGTCCTCTATCTGATAATGATGTTTTGCAAAACTATTTTCAAAACTTACAGTACTTAGGTATAAAGGAAAAGAGTCATTTTAATTGAGATAAAATTTGGTAAAAGAGTTGAGTTTCTTATTTGGTGTAAATTCCCGCGTTTTATTATGGGAAGCTTGCCTTATAAGAAATTTATTAGGGATATAATTTTTCTCTGATACTCCCGCGTTTTATTATGGGATACGTATCTTAAAGAAAATTTCTATTGGTGTCATGTTCTTTAATGATAAATCTTTAGAACCGACAAAACTCTTTTACTAAAAGTGCTTTAATGCAATCCATTACCATTCCTTATTATATTTTTCCTTCTTTTTAGGATGAAAAATATATTTTGGAATGTTAAGGTGATTATCTTTTAATCTTGATTGATTCTTTCCAAGTAGCCCCCAGAGGCTATAGAAGCTGACCAAGAGGTTGAAAACCCATCAATCTCTTATCCAGGCCTTAATATCAAACACTGATTCAACCACTTCCATATATTAATCCCTGGAGATACAAGGAACATATGTAAGTTAGAGGTTGATAAGGGAGAAACTGCACTTGATGCAGCAAATAAGGATGAAGTCGGAAGTGCACCCACAGCTCTACCTCCAGAGAAGTAAAGTAGTATATAACTAAGGTAACTGTAAGCTCATCTGCATCTTTTCAAAAGGATGCAGAGCTGAAAAGGCAATAAAACTGTCTCTGGAATCATTCTCTCAACAGAGTGAGTCCATTGAAATTCGCTCGTCAGCCAGAGCATCTTGTAATGAGTCAAGCACACCACTAGCAATCACGCTGATGGTAAGCCCAAATAGATAAATTCTAGGAACACATTGCAAGGCGTGCACAGTGAGAGGTATAGGCATTCAGAGGAGATACAGACTCTAGTTAGCCATACAGTACATTGTCCAGGTATCTACCTCAAATAGACGTTAATCTTCTACATCCCGAAAAGGAGATCTCTTGTTCAGATTTATCTAGGCTTGAGAGGCAACTGCTTGACAAGAATTCTTCGGATGAGTCAAGTAGGGTAGTAGAAGTGAGGAAACCATAGACCAAACACTTAACCTTGCTACTTGCTACTTCTGAAAGAAAAGCTACTATATTTTCCCAATCAATGACAGACGAGAACCTTCTTTGGAAGACAAACCATTCAAAAGATGGGCCATTGGAGGATTCCTCAACTAAGGGGGAGAATTTATAGGAAGAAAAAAGAGAATTTAATAAAGTCTTATCTTCGTATCCATGGGAGAAGTTAATATCCTTAGGGGGAGATTTTAGACAAGAAAGAAAAAGAAAATCTTATCTTCTGGTCATAGAAAATAACATAATATTGGAGAATCAAGAAACTGTATCCTATACTTGAAAGAAGTTGTCAGTAGAGGATTCCTCATCCATATGGGATGTACAGAAAAGAATTGACACTTCCATTGATTATCTAATGGGAGAAGAAGAAAGAGAAGTAGAATCACATTTTTAGGGGGGAAACATTATTTTAGCTATGTTCTATGTTCAACAGAAGACGTTCCCAGGAATTTGAATTCTTATGAAGCTCTGTTCATGACAAGTTCTTTAAGTTCAAACTATGAAGGATTTTGAAGCAAAGAAAGCTCAAATAGACATAAATGAAGATGATACTATATGAATATCAGTTCAGTGCTAGAGGAACAAGCATCTTTCATTTCAGTTACACAAGAATTCTGGAAATGCATAATCTGATCCAGAAAAATCAGTAGCATTATTTACAAGTCTCGGACGATTACTTTTTCTACTTGTTTGTTGAGTTATCCTCTCTATGGAATTTGTTTGCTAAGTTTAACAATCAAATATGGGGAGATTGTTGGTGAGATTACGAGGCTGTATGAATAGTAATCGTGATAACTCAACACTAGAACAGGACAAATAAATAATACTACGCCTACATAGAAATCAGGAAGAAATGAAGACAAGGCAGATACAATGAATCAAGACATTAGAAGAAGTTTTGAAGTCTACTACAGGTCATTGAGAGAAGTTCATTAATATGTTCAAGCCTCAGTGAAGAATAATGATTGAAGACTTTCAGGGTTTCAGAAGTGTTGAAGATTCAGTATAGAAGTGCCACTAGAATATTTTAGTGTAAAGGCATTGATTGAAAATAGACAGTGTTCGAAGCATAGGAATCTAGAAGGGTAAAGACAAAGGCTAAAGAAGACAGCTGCAGTCTTGGAGTTATACTCACTGAAAGAAGTTCATTTATATGTTCAAGTGTCAGTGAAGAACAGAGAATGAAGTATTCAAGATTGTGGTAGTAAGAAAAGATTCTAGTGAAGTTACAGTGTTTATTGACAGTTAGTGTTCGAAGCAATGAAGTTGCTGCAAACTTAACAATGTACGTAAGGCAACAATACGAAGACTTGGATCGAAGTTAGTCGTCTGTGAACCAGACCAGTTGCACTAGGTGTCAGCGGTTCGTGAAAGGAATCTGAGTATTAATTATAAAAGAATTGTTAAGGTGAAGAACGTACTTGGCAAGAACGGTTATTTATTAAGGTATGAAAAGTGATTTGTAGAGGCTACAGCCAAACCGCTAAACAGCTAACAGCTAAATAGCTAAAAGGGTGCAGGGTGCAAAGTGTCACAACCTTGGTACGAAAAGTGAAAGTTTCTGTACTACAGTCGAAGAACAGAAACAGCTCAAGGTACAAGGTGTAATGTGGCAAGACTTTGGTATAAAAAATGAAAGTTGGGGAACTTCAATCAAGGAATGAGGAGAAGGTCAAAGTACAGTGATCAAATTGCACTTTGACCATGAATAGTAAGGCACAACAAAACAGGCGCAACAAACTTGAAGAATTTGTTAAGTAATCAAATTCAAGTGGCGCTTATACAGGGGTAGTCATGTGCAGGCGCAACAAAAATGCCACTTGACTTGATTAAAATTATACTCCATTTTATGTGGCGCCTCCCCAGTACAACCACTGTATAGGGCGCAACAAAAGTTCCTGGCGCAAAAAAAATATTCAGGCGCAACAAATATTTCTTGGACCCACTCAGCCCTCAGCGAATCAAATTACAGCAGTTACTTTATTTGATTTAAAGTCTACACCAATTAAAGAGGGAGTCGCCTTCTCCAACACAAAAAAATATGTAGAGAGCCACTGCCTTGGCCGGAGCAAGAGATTAATTTATACACACTCATACCTTGCTTCCGGTCAGATATTAGGACCCGGTTCTCAAACGAAAAATACTCAGGGCTCCTAGATATCACTCCCTACGGACTCAGTTTTTCCTTGTACTAATTAAGATATGTTTGTATAGGAACTGAGTCTAATATTTTTGTGTTAGTAGCAAAGAACTAATTTATTCTTTGGAAACCAGTTATATTTTTAACTGGGTGTAGCAACCTCATGGTTTATATACGAAAGATATATTCCCCGAAACTTGTCTCATTAAATTACTTGCTAATTTTCTAGAACTTTAATGTTTATTCATAAACACAGAAAATTAGTAGGTAGTTCACCTAAACACTTCAAATGGCCAAACCCACTCTGAAGCAATAATTTATTTATCCGCAAATTCTGAAAAGAATTTAAATTATTGTGAGTATCGTATTCAACCCCCCTTCTACGATACTTCGGGACCCAACAAGTGTGTTTACAATTCCTAGAAAGAATATAAAATAATTAATCTATTCTAGGATTGTCTTTTATCTAACTTTCCTTTTTGCCTTTTTCTATTTTGAGAAAGGTTTGCGGTTTTGGAATGACAGCTTCACTCTGAGTCTTCACAGTCAGTATAGACTGTCTTCCATAGGCATGTTTTATGCTTGTTGTGTAGGCCCTATCAATTGAGAATTTGTTGTTAAGTATATCAATTGATTCTTTCTTGTATCCATCAACTGAAATTCTTCTTCAATTGATTTTGATATTCATCGAGTGATAATAGCTGTAGACTTATCGATTGATAAATGTTATCAATCGATGGGTCTTCATATCAGTTGATGGTCTTCGCTTTTCTTGACTTGGCTTTTTATCAATTGATCTTCTATCCATTGATGCCTCCATATCAATTGATCATCCATCACTTGTACAATTTTCCTGTCTTCAAATAATTATAATTTGACTGTCTAAGTTATACATCAATTGATAACCAATATCAATCGACTCTAGTATCAATCGATAAGAGTTTATCAATCGACTAAAGTCATATCAATTGAAGTAGACTAAATACACTTATGCTACCATCCATATTATCGGTTGATTAAAATAAACATGTCAACTGATAAATGGTTTCCTGATCAATCGATATTTATAGTTTTCATATCAATTGATCAGTTACAATAAAAATAGAATTTCATGATTATAAGATTTAATGTTATCATCAAAGTTACATAGATTCCTAACAATCTCTCCCTATTTATGTTTGTAACAAAAATAAGCATAAATCTATTTGATGATAACAAAACCCCTAATACAATTGCATTCATATAGAATCAAGAAATTAAATAGCACTTAAAATTTAGAAGTACCATTGTTATGAACTTTGCAGGCTACTTGTGACACCCCTAGACCCAGGGTCAGAGATCTAGGCCGTCACAGTGTAATCCCTATTCATAAACACATATATCTCTGATCCACAAAAAAATTATCAACTATAGTGACCCCGTTAAACACAACACTTACAAGGGGCGGGAATTGTACATAATAAGTATGTTATAACATATATTTGTTCTGAATCATTAAACGGGCAAACTGCGAAGTTTATGTAGCGGTAAACCTGCAAGTCAGCATGATGCTACAAGCGTTATGTTACCATTGTGAAATATTATAACAGACATTCGAGGCGTTTTCAACCTTTTCTACCTCCTGTTTGAAGTTAGGAATGAATAGTTCCCATTTGAGTTGTGACAAAACATGGGCAGTTAAATATGTTTTTCGAAGTCGAATTCTGGTGAACACAAAAGCACCGTGAATTGATCCGGACTATCCGGTATCTGAGTTTATATATATCGGGCTTGAAAATATGATAATTGTCTCAAATTCATTTAATAAATGATCCAACTCTGGCAGAAAAATTCAATCCGGATAAAATATTATCCCAGATATGAATACTCATATACCCGCTCAAATTATGTCTCATATTATTTTTCATAAAATGATCCTACCCGAATATGATCCATGATTCGTATTAGGTTCAAACCCTCGTGTGGATTATATTTTTAATCCATTATATTTCTAAGTAAATAACCATTTTATAATTGTTTAATATCTTTTATAACTTTAAATTTTCACAAAATATGATTTATCTATTATATCATATATACTTAATACATTATACATTATATATTTATGTTTTTAATTCGTGATTATTATATTTTTTTATAATGTTATGTTTATTTTAAAATAAATAATCATTTATATATTTCATATAAAAATGATACTTAATGTTAATTGATCATATTTGACTCGTATTCGGTGGATAACAAACTACTCGGTTAAAAAATTAAAAATATGGCACTGACTCATATTCGATTTGGATCTGGAACTCAATATTCGGGATCAATTTATATCCGAATAAAATGATATTGTACCTAAATCCCAACACACTAAAAAGTAAAATGATCTGGGACTTGAGTAATGGTGTGTCCGATTTTACCCAGATCATTTTACACCCCTACACAAGAGTTTTCGGATGAACTCCCCTATGCTCGAGAAATGGCTCATTTTTAAGCCTTTTGACAAGATTGAATACCCTATTTCATGTATTTTTTCACAAGCTAGGTTTTCAAATATGTAAAATTCGAATAATTTCGAGATAACAAATGCGTACAACACATACAGCGGGGATCCCATATCTTCCACAGATGCAGCTCTATCACAAAAAAAAACTAATTGAAACTAGCTAGCTAGAAGCCTAGAAGTATATTCTATGTATAAATCATATGATTGTTTATATAAAGGCAAGTACCTTTGACTCAGATATATGGGTAGGAGGATGCAAAGTGCATAATGTGCGGAAAAAGAAATATTTCTAAATACCAAAATAATTAGGTAATTGAGCAGCTAATTAAATGAACAGATCGATCCGGTGACCTTTCGGAACATTACAAGGGAAAAATATGATGTAAAGTTCCACTTACATTGTCAAAGGACAAATCCTTCGTGGCTTTTCGACACCGCAAGCAGTACTCACAGAATGCTAAAGGAAGGAGTAGTATTAATATACCAAAGGCACCGAGTATTGTAATATTACTCGAAAAGTTATCAGGGGAATCAAGTGATGCAATATAACAACTTGTATATTCATAAGATTCAAGGACCCTAGTCCCTGAAATGTCGAATCCTTGGTGAATATTATACATGTAGATTCAATGACGTGAACAGCTCTTTCATGATCAGATATTGGTTATGTTACAATATTACTTGACGCGGCCACCATTATGTCAGCTGTAGGTACATATATAACTAATTAATGACGATGCTTGCTAGTTGAGTCCAACATAGTTCCAGTTAAAATAATTAGGAACATTAATTTAATAGCAACGTCAACGGTATATAAATCCATGCATGGAGATGTAGATGGTGTACTCAAGCAGCAATTTAATCCATCCATTGCTCGAAAAAAGATAAGCACTCTATTCATGGCTTACTTGAAGGTTTTTATGTGTATGTTTCTGATGCTGCAGTCATTAGTGATAAGGTTAGAAGCTCGGCCTCTAGAGATTTATAGGCACCAGAAAAACATAACCGAACCATTTCGGAAATTATTTGCGAAAAGAGAATGCAAGTCTATGTATCTATGTATCTTATTCCAAATCTTTCCAACTCCAATATATACATACACTATAAGCAAGCTCACTTATGATAGATAATAAATATCATCTTTTGATGAGAAGTGCACCCGCACATACATGCATGTATGAGTATGACTATATAAAGACAAACTGCGTGCAGAATAAACAAACTCAAATTACGTGCAAGCAACTACTTGCATTCTACGTAATTCTAATGATGTTTGGGGTCAGGTCCTCCCGGACTAATCCGCGCAGGCTCTGCTGCTTCACTTGCTGCGAACTTCTCACGAGACGCATCCAGTTCTCTTTTCGCAAATAATTTCCGAAATGGTTCGGTTATGTTTTTCTGGTGCCTATAAATCTCTAGAGGCCGAGCTTCTAACCTTATCACTAATGACTGCAGCATCAGAAACATACACATAAAAACCTTCAAGTTAGCCATGAATAGAGTGCTCATCTTTTTTCGAGCAATGGATGGATTAAATTGCTGCTTGAGTACACCATCTACATCTCCATGCATGGATTTATATACTGTTGACGTTGCTATTAAATTAATGTTCCTAATGATTTTAACTGGAACTATGTTGGACTCAACTAGCAAGCATCGTCATTAATTAGTTATATATGTACCTACAGCTGACATAATGGTGGCCGCGTCAAGTAATATTGTAACATAACCAATATCTGATCATGAAAGAGCTGTTCACGTCATTGAATCTACATGTATAATATTCACCAAGGATTCGACATTTCAGGGACTAGGGTCCTTGAATCTTATGAATATACAAGTTGTTATATTGCATCACTTGATTCCCCTGATAACTTTTCGAGTAATATTACAATACTCGGTGCCTTTGGTATATTAATACTACTCCTTTAGCATTCTGTGAGTACTGCTTGCGGTGTCGAAAAGCCACGAAGAATTTGTCCTTCGACAATGTGAGTGGAACTTTACATCATATTTTCCCTTGTAATGTTCCGAAAGGTCACCGGATCGATCTGTTCATTTAATTAGCTGCTCAATTACCTAATTATTTTGGTATTTAGAAATATTTCTTTTTTCGCACATTATGCACTTTGCATCCTCCCACCCAAATATCTGAGTCAAAGGTACTTGCCTTTATATAAACAATCATATGATTTATACATAGAATATACTTCTAGGCTTCTAGCTAGCTAGTTTCAATTACTTCCTCCCTCTCCTCCTTATTATAGGTTGTTGGACTTTTTGCACACAATTCAAGGTGCTTTAACTACATAGCTAAATATGTTATTTTTTAATTTTTATTTTTCTGAATTAAAATATTAAATATATATTTTTATTCAGCAAAAGAAAATTTCAAAAATAACAAGTTTAACTATGTGATCAAAAGACTTTGAAGTGTGTGTAAAAAGTCAAACGACCTATAATAAGGACCAATAATTTTTTTTTTTATGATAGAGATGCATCTGTGGAAGATATGGGATCCCGGCTGTATGTGTTGTACGCATTTGTTATCTCGAAATTATTCGAATTTTACATATTTGAAAACATAGCTTGCGAAAAAATACATGAAATAGGGTCCTCAATCTTGTCAAAAGGCTTAAAAATGAGCCATTTCTCGAGCATAGGGGAGTTCATCCGAAAACTCTTGTGTAAAACTCTTGTGTAGGGGTGTAAAAAGATCCGGCTAAAATCGGACACCCCATTACTCAAGTCCCAGATCATTTTACTTTTTAGTGTGTTGGGATTTGGGTACAGTATCATTTTATTCGGATATAAATTGATCCCAAATATTGAGTTCCAGATCCACACCGAATATGAGTCAGTACCATATTTTCAATTTTTTAACCGAGGAGTTTGTTATCCACCGAATACAAGTCAAATATGATCCATTAACATTAAATTTCGTTTTTATATGAAACATATAAATGATTATTTATTTTAAAATAAACATAATATTATAAAAAAACATAATAATCACGAATTAAAAACATAAATATATAATGTATAATGTATTAAGTATATATGATATAATAGATAAATCATATTTTGTAAAAATTTAAAGTTATAAAAGATATTAAACAATTATAAAATGGTTATTTACTTATAAATATAATGGATTAAAAATATAATCCATACGAGGGTTTGAACCCAATACAAATCATGGATCATATTCGGGTAGGATCATTTTATGAAAAAAATATGAGACATAATTTGAGCGGGTATATGAGTATTCATATCTTGGATAATATTTTATCCGGATTGAATTTTTCTACCAGAGTTGGATCATTTATGAAACGAATTTGAGACAATTATCATATTTTCAAGCCCGATATATATAAACTCAGATACCGGATAGTCCGGATCAATTCACGGTGCTTTTGTGTTCACCAGAATTCGACTTCGAAAAACATATTTAACTGCCCATGTTTTGCCACAACTCAAATGGGAACTATTCATTCCTAACTTCAACCAAGAGGTAGAAAAGGTTGAAAACGCCTCGAATGTCTGTTATAATATTTCACAATGATAACAGAAGGCTTGTAGCATCATGCTGACTTACAGGCCTACCGCTACATAAATTTCGCAGTTTGCCCGTTTAATGATTCAGAACAAATATATGTTATAACATATTTATTATGTACAATTCCCGCCCCTTATATGCCATGTGCTCACTGCATGGAATTAAAATAAACTGCCTAAATAATGACATAATGGCATAAAATATGTAATGAAAACAGACTAATGACATACTCGAAATATGGCATAACGTCAGTAGTATTTTGTAGAAGGCATAAATGTGCTAGGTGCAAATTGGTGTTGCTGGGGGTTATCATGGTTGCACCAGATACTGGCCTGCATACGGCATCCTTAGTATGCCTTCCACTTTTTGGTACCCCAATAGTCGTTTCTTCGTGACTGACCAAACACTCAACGACCTCTTCTGCAATATAAGCCTCTGTAATACAACCTTCTACACGAGCACGATTCCTCACATATCCCTTGAATGTCTTCATATATCTCTCAAACGGATACATCCACCTAAGAAAAATTGGCCCACACAACTCAACTTCTCGTACAAGATGAACCGAGAGATGAAACATTAAATCGAACAAGAAAGGGGGGAAGTATTTTTCCAGGTGGTATAAAGTTTCTACCAACACAGATTGCATTTTCTCTAACTTATCCACCTCAATAACTTTACTGCAAATTGCGTTAAAAAAAAAAGACAAAACCTAACAACAACAATTCATCCACTCCTATTTGGAACTCTCTTGTTCTTCTATCAGCCCACACCCAAGACCTATCCATCTTTTAAAATAAAAAAGAATCAAAACTTTTTCTTGACTAAGGTAACAAATATACCAGTGAAGCATACAAATTTGTCCTTCTTTATAGTAATTTTATGTCGTTACATAGCCACCAGGTTAGAGAAGACAGCAAGGACAATCATGAAGATACATAAGATCTTGTCCTTCTTTGTAGCAATTTTATGTCGATCCCTGAAATGGCAAAAACATGAAATGAGTCCCTATAGACATTATGTTGATCCCTGGACTATAAATATAAAACTATTTTGAAAGAAACAAGTCATTCTTTGTGATTTCCTATCTATTCCAATTCTGGGACATAGGCTAACCAATCTTTACTTGGTTTACATCCTCAATATTCAGCAACTTAGCAATTATCTATATTTCTCTCTATAAAAAGATTACTAGACAAGAGTTCTGCTGGAGCTTCATACTAATAATGAATAGCTCTATTTATGTATGGCCTATATGTACCCTCAACTTAAAATACATATATATGGCCTATATGCAAAGCTTGAAGTGATAAAATGCAAAAAAAAATTCACAACCATTTGTTAAGCTATGTAAATGTCATATAATTTATCATATTCAACAAAATTCCACATGTATATATATAATCTGAATCCCCAGAACCAAATTTCAGCTCTTATTAACCCTCATTAAAGCTAATTACAGCAGCAAATTAGAAAAAAAGAGCAATAAAGCAACTGTAGCAGCAAATGACAAATATGAGTAGTAAAAGAACATAATTAAGATACTAGTAAACATAAATCCCCCAATATGAGTATAAACCCTAATTTTAAATTTTCAAATAAATTTTGTCACAACAAAATACCTTAGTTAAGATAGTGGAAGGTTTGGTTGTCTTCAACTACTTCACATATTTGAGATGAAGAAGCTCTAAACAGAGATGACCCAGATGAGATTTGACATAAATTAGAAAGCTTTAAACACAGATGAGATGAGACGAAGATGAAATATAAAAGGGTTGAATAAATTTAGATGAGATGTAGAAGAAATTTAGCTTTAAACATAGTGATTAATTTGATTTTGAAGAAGGGAGGAGTTATTTGGTTTTGATTTGATTTTGAATAAGGGAGGTATGAGTTGAAGTTCAGACATAGATGCTCTCGACAAAGGGAGGAGTGTGTGCTTTTTGAAATTAATAGATAAGATAATATTTTATGATGGAGAAATTTGAAAAAAAGCTTAATATCACACAATGGTTTTTAACCGTTGTCTTATACACACAACGGTTTATATAATACACAGCAACCGTTGTCGGATAGACTTTACCATAAGTCTATACCAAGAAAACCATTGTATATTATACACAACGGTTTATATTAATAGGGGATCATTGTAGTAAAATTTTAACCGTAACGGAATTTGTAAAAATACTATTGTCTGGATCACATAAAGCTTTTTTAATAAAAAACCATTATCTCTATTGCTTTAATTTTTTTTGTTATTATACTAATTATTTTTAAAACTGCATCAACTAATTACTATTTAACATATGACTCAGTCTAGAATTTATATGTTACAAACTTGTAATTAGAAATCATATTTAATTGTTTCATTTTATTTATGTTAAGATACAATATTCATGATATATTTACGTAATATTATTGTAGAAATTGGTTTCCACGAAATTAAGCTATAATGTTAACAACAACAATGTCATATGTTACAAGTTACAAAACCGACGTCAACTAATTCAGATTTAACTGACGATTAAGTGTAGAATATACATGTTACAAACGTGTAATTTGAAGTCGTATTTAATTGTTTCATTTTATTTATGTTAAGATATGATATTTAGGATATATTTACATAATATTATTGTAGAAATTGGTTTCTACGAAATTAAGGTATAATGTTAATAACAATAATATCATATGTTACAAGTTATAAAACCGACCTCAACTAATTCAGATTTAACTTATGATTCAGTCTAGAATTTATATGTTACAAATGTATATTCAAAATCTCATTTAATTATATAATTTTATTTATGTTAAAATACAATATTTAGGATATATTTACTGAATTTTATTTTAGATATTAATTTCTACGAAACCAAAGTATAATGTTAATAACAATAATGTCATATGTTAAAAGTTATAAAACCGATGTCAACTAATTTAGTTTTCAATATCTAATATTTGTAATTTAAAAATATTATTCTCACGTAAAATAATACAAATATAAATTTAAAAAAAATTAATTAATTTAAAAACAATATTATAAAATCAAATAAATTCAACCAATCTTTAAATTTTTTATTTTTTATTTATAATTTTAATTTAAATAAAAATAAAATCCCCCCTTTTTCCCCTCATTCCCCCCCCCCCCCCAAATTTTCATTTCCCCCCTTTTCCCGATTACTCAATTCAAACACTTTTCCCCTTTTCCTAATTACTCAATCCGGCCAAACCCTCTTCCCAATTACTCTAACCCTCATTTCTCCCTCTCGACTCTTTTCTCCCGATAAACCCATCTCCCATCTCCCATCTTCTTCAAACCCTAACTCTAACAGGTACTCCATCTCTCTCTCTATTTGTGTGTTTCTCTCTTTCTCTATGTATCTCTCTCTTTGTTTGTCTCGTTCTCTATCTATCTCATTTTGATATTTCTCTCTCCGTCTTTCTGTGAATCTATCTCCATCTTTGTGTCTGTGTGTTTGTATCATTATGATGTGTATCATTTACATATGCATGCAATTGATTATGTTAGTATATATTCCGTTTCTTGTTTAGGGTTTCTTTAATTTCTCAGTTGGGTATCTGAATCTTGAAATGAGACTTTAGTTTGGGTTAAATTTGAGATGGGTTCTATTTATAATATGATGGGATGATATGATGGGAGGGTGTTAATATATATTAATATATATGTTTGGCAACTTGCATAAGCTCTTTATATGGTTTTTGTTGATAATATGTTGATAATATGTACTAGTCAGTGTCTGTTTTTATATGATTTTTGTTTGCGATGATGGGGTCCTGTACTTTTTGATGTAATTTATACAACATTGAACTACAGGCATCTGTGTAGGCTTAAGAAATGTATGCTTTACAAGCCAATTCTATGTTATTGCATCATGATGTACTCAACTTATTTGTTGTATTAATCTATGTTAGAGCTCTTTACATGGCTTTTGTTTGCGATGATGGGGTCTGTTGATAATATGATGATGGGTTAAATTTGAGATATGGAGGGTGTTAATATATGTTTGTGTAATAGAGTTTAATCATTTGCAATTCTATTGTGCGTTGCTTATGCTCTAAATATTGTGTTTGGTGTTTCTAATGTACCTTGCATATTCTCTAAATATTGTGTTTGGTTTTTCTACTGTGATTCTACTGTTTTTGTTCACGATGATGGTGTAATATAGTTGAATCATTTGTGGTCTTCAGATTAATCATGACACCTTCAAAAAGGTGGAATTCGTCTCCAAATACAACCACAAAGAATCTTATGAGGGCATTAAAGAAGAACAAGTCTATAGAGAAGCCGCTGCAGTCTTCCCCTACGAGATCTTCTCCTCGATCAAAAGGGAACGAGATGAAGGCAGTGCAGTCTACCCCTTCAGATTTTCTCCTTGATAAAAAACGAACGAGACGAAGGCAACGTAGTCTACCCCTATGAGATTCTCTCCTCGATCAAAAAAGAACAAGATGGACGAAGTCCAGTCTTGCCCTGTGAATTCTTATCCTCAGACTACAAAGAAAAATGTTATTTCCACAAACTTGCAGAGTAAATTGTCTAAAAAGAGGAAACGGGTGGAACAAGAAAAGCCTATCAAACCAGTCGGACTAAAACTTTTAAAGAGAGGATCTGTTACAATGCATAGGATCGTTAGGCGTAAGATATTGGAAATCAAATTGACAGTTTCTTTCAATTTAAAGGGTGAAGCTTATGGTCCAGCAGCCAGGGAGATGCAATCTTATATTGGTGTTCTTGCCATAACCAAAGTTCCAATATATTATGAGTCTTGGAAACAAGTTCTGAAGGAAAAAAATAAAGATTTGGGAATGTGTCAATATTGCATTTGATGTGCCATCAACAGCAAGGAAGATGGTGTTCAATTCTGCATGCGCGAATTGGAGGGAGTTCAAAAGTCGTTTAACAACCCAATATATCCTTCCATATATAAATAATCCTGAACTGCTAGAGCATCCTCCGGGGGACTACACATCTATCGAGATGGCTCATTTAGATCTCTTTGTTATTGACCGCCTATCTGATAATTTCTCTATAAGTGTGTCACTTTTTTGTTATCAAATTCTTATTTTGTCCATCTATTTACTGGGATATCTTTGTAACTAACATTTATATGTTGTGTTTTATGAAGTTGATCCACACTTATCAAAAAAAGAGAAGGAGTATGAATGATTATCCTCACTATATGTCTCGTAAGGGATATGCGAACCTGGAACAAGAAATGGTTAGTGATCAAGAAACATATTACTTTCATATTTTAGTAACGTTGTATGATTATGGTTTAATGTTAAGATTTTGAAATATGTTTGTACATATCCAGTCTGGAGGTGATCCAGAAATAGAGATAGATCAATCATCTACATGGGTGCTTGCGCGACAAGATAAAGATGGTAATTTTAAGTCAGATGAAGTTAGTAAGATTGCTGAAGATATTGTAAGTTATTCAGTTTTATTATATTAGTGAAACATGTATAATTATATGTTCTTGATTTCTTTGTCAAGTTAATATTCCAAGGAACGTACATAAGCCAGAAAGGGTTTTTTTAGGTGTCGATCATTTATCTCAAATGCATAGATTGTTTGTTATATTTTTCAACATTGATGCTTTTTGAACTTGTTACATAAGCTAGAAAGGGTTTTTTTAGGATGTCCACTAAGAAAAATGGTTTGTTGTATTGTATTAAATGCTAATGATAAATGCTAAATGAATAAATTTTTCTTAATTTAGTGGGTTTGATCGGGCTATTTTGGTTCACATGTATTATGATATTGGATTAGTGTTCTATTTTTTTGCTTTTATGCTTGACATTCTCTGTTCATTTTTTAGGTGAAGATGAAAAAGAAACTTGAGGATGGAGAAGTGACAGATGAGGGAACTGATGATATTTTAACAAAGGTGCTCGGTAAGCCGGAGCACCGAGGACGAGTACATGGGCAAGGGACTCATGTTAAGCAGTCCACCAATTTTCATCTTCCAAGGTAGAAAATGAAAAGAAGGTCTATTGATGATAAGATACAAGAAGGTGTTCAGAAATTCATGAAAGAGGAGACCGAAAAAATAATTCGTGAGAGACATGTTTTTTGGGAGGCAGAGATGGAAAAATGGAAAGCATTTTTGTGCGCAAAACAATTTGATTTTAATTATAGTCCAAATTTTGGATCACAACAAGGAAGCTATTCGAAGGGTGTTTTAAAAGAGTTGGAGTTGGGGGGTGTAAAGAAGAAACTGGATCTCATCAAAATCCCTGGGATTAAAGAGAAGGAGGCTGAGATCGAGGAGAAGGAGGCTGAGATCGAGGAGAAGGAGCATGAGATTGAAGAGAAGGCTGATGTTGAAGAGAAGAAGAATGAGGTCGAAGAAAGGGCTGATCGGGAGGTTTGTGAGAAAGCTGATGAATTACCAGCCAAGAGTTATTTGGAGTGGGAGTTGGCCGCTGGCTCGCGAACCAATATTGTTGCTTATGCAAAAATTGATACAGATTGTGATGTTCTTTATAGGAAATCGCTTAGAAAAAAAATGAACGAGTCTCGATTACCCGTGTAGTCCAAGGCTCTGCTAAGATTCCTTTCCCTATTAAGGATGAAATCATTACTGTCGAACAAGCTATGAGAACATTTATTGCATGGCCGAGAGACCTCATAATTGAAGTGAAGACTAGCTGTGCTCCGTCGAATGAAATTGCAAAGGTTAACTTTTGTTTTAAACATATGTTCTTTTTTTAGCTATAAAGAATAGTGAGTCTAATTCTTTTTAATAGTTCAGTTTGCATTCTTATTATTCTCTTTAAATTTTCCATTTCAGAAAAGTAAGAAAATTGGTGGGAAAAAGTTAAAGAAGTATATAGATTGTGTCCGAGAGCTTGAGTTTGTGGTTGAGATGGGTGGGGATTACAACCCCAATCTAAAGCGCTTAAGGCTTTGGGCGAAAAATGCCTTGATGGATGACCGTACAATTACTTTTGAGCTAAGCAAAGAAGGTTTTGGAGAAAGCACTAAACATGTTATTCTTTTATCAGACGTGCATGCTTTATGCAGTGGTGGGGAAATCTCAGGCTCTGTCATTTGCTTGTATATAAAGTAAGTTTCAAATTTGAAAAATTTGTTATGTGATTCTTGATTAGAATTTTGAACTTGTCTAAATGATTGTTTAATTTTCTTATACAATATATTTCAAGACCATTTGAGAAGACATAAGATGTCCGAGATGATATCATTTGTTAATCCTGGAAAGATATGCGCCCTCGGTTGTGGAAATGCAGGAGAAAGGTCAAAAGCTCTTTCTTTAAGATTTAAGAATGCAAAGCCAGGTCAAATATTTATGTTGCCATATAACCATGTGTGAGTACCCCTATATTTTACTTTTATTACTTTGTTACTTGTGATATGTAGATTCACTTTTAATTTTACTCTTTTGTCATGTGACATGCTTTATTTTGCATATCTAGCTCCAAAATATATTTGTTAGTTCTAAAGTTCAATATTTAAGTTTTTTTAAATAGAGTTGGTATTGCTACAAATTAAGTTCTATAAAGTGTCTTTTAATTAGGAATTAATTGCTGGAAACAATTTTTTGATGTTTATTACTTTTCACCTAATTTAGCATATATAGTAATATATAAATTGGAGGAAACTCATAAATAATCGAAGTCATTAATTGGTGGAATTAACTAGACTCGCATTGTTACTATTCATCATGTCATATAGTACAAATTGCAGTAGCCAATTCAATTGACACGCGCACTTACTTTTTAATCACTCCTCGGAATAAGAGTAAGATAACTGAAAGATTAATGGAGATTAATCATGTTAATTAGTTGAGGACCGTGTTTGAAGGAATGAGCCGGATAATATAAAATTTAATTTAATAATCTGTTGACTATTGAGTCAGTGTTTAATTTTTTTAGGACACTCTCCACTAAAAAATAAGAGAAATTGTAAAAACAAATGTTATTTTCTTTTCCTTCTTGGTAATTTTAGGTTCTTTCAAACTCCATGTTAAATTGGCTTTCTATTATTATTTATGACTTTGATTAATATATTAATATATAAATTTGACATGTTCCGATTAGTATTTATGAAATTATTTTCTAATTAAACAATGTGACATATATATATATATATATATATATATATATATATATATATATATATATATATATATATATATATATATATATATAATGTCTTTATCCTTTGGTAGGAATCATTGGGCATTGACTGCTGTGATCCCAGACACGCAACTGGTGTACCACATGGACCCACTGAAGCGTCAGATAGCAACTGAAGAATGGATAGAAGTGGTTGACTAGTAAGTGCCACATTATAAAATTATTTAATGTTCAATCTTTTAAGTGCTTATGTGTTACTGTTGATATATATTAATATATTGGCGCAGTGATATTAAGCTTTACAAGGAAAATGCAAAGAAGTTTTTGAAGAAGAAAATAGTATGGGAGAATTTGGCGGTAATATTATTTCCGTAATATGTATGTTATCAATCAGTTCTCTGGTCTCTTCATGCATGTTTAATTTTTATAATTTCTTTATGTATTTATTAGGGCATTCCTCTCCAAAATGGGAGTACAGATTGTGGCTTAATTATCATGCGTTATATGAAAGAAATATCCATGGATAAGGAATTCAGATTTGCAACAAAGGTAGAAATTATAATTTTCATAAACTTGTGTCAATGTTCTTGTGTTTTGTGGTGACAATCTCTGAGTTGTACTTTATTTTACAGTGGTTATGAAGGACAAACCTAGCTTACAGTGTCGAGGACATCAATGAAATTAGGATTGATTGGGCAGAGTACTTCATGAAGCACCACGCTACTTAAAAACTTCAAGGTCAAGGCATTTGGTATTTTTGGTTGAACATGGATGGTTTAGGATTTTTAATGGGAATCTGTTGAATTTTTAATATAGATGTTCATCCCAAAATATTTGGTTGGTTTTGGTAACCTTGTTAATTATTGGTTATTTTGCTTTTGATTTTGGATTTAGAATGATGTAATGGTGGTTTGGTCGGTGAATGATTGGATGATTCTCGTGGTTGTAGAATGATACTGATAGTTTTTTAGTCAATGAATGGTTGTGTTTTAGTAGTTTTTGGTGAATATAGTATTGATGTTTTTTGGCTTTTTGATTTTTTGTTATAGTTTGTTTAATTTTTTCCCAAAAACATTGTTTGTTCTATGTTTAGCTAATGGGACATCTATAAATCCAGTTGTTATTAACCACATCAGACAATGGCCAACCTTTTTGAAAATATTGTTTGTAAGCATCTAAAACAATGGCTTTTAAACAACGAACCATTGTGGGAAGAAATATTATACAATACATTAAAATAAAAATACCATTGTCTCACTAAATCGAATACAACATACACTATGACAAAAACCATTGCCCAAGTAAGTGAAACACAACACACACTATATAAAAAAAACCATTCTCTAACTAGATAAAACACAACAAAGCATATAACTAAAATAATTGTGTGATCAAGTGAAACACAACTAGCAATTTAACAAAATTTTTGTAATAGAGCTATTTATACAAAACTTTTTATTTAGAAAATACTTGTTTAACTCAACCAGACACAATCAATAATTACTAAATATCTGTTGTGTGTTAGAATTGTGACAACACTTTAAGACATGGTAAAACTTTGTCTGTAGAAAACTATAACAACTGGTTCTTGAGTACCAAATTGTTGTGTGAAAGGCTCTCATTCGTTGCATTCTTTTCTAAAAACACTTGTGAACTCACCTATACAACAATGATATTCATTGATAAAACTCTTATGTAAAAGTTGATAAAACAACTCTTTCTATTTAGAGAACCATTATTTTAACCCATCAACAACAACATATTTTATTGTCAAAACACTTGAGTCACTTCATTTTATACAAGTAGTTTTAAACATAGCGTTGTTGCTTCTAGGTGTTTTACAACGGTGTCTAGAACATAAGGTGTTGTTTTGCTCTCTTTTAGACAACCGTTGTGTGTTTCAGTTTTCCTTGTAGTACCGGCATCCCTCCCGCGGGCTAGTATCATTATATATAATTATAAATCCATTCACATGCACGTAAATTATGTGTAAATTGAAAACTTTATAAATAATATATTAATATATTAATAGAATAATACTAGAGAAGATTATAAGTGATGTAGAAATATTTTTGCTTACTGTATATTAGTATATAAACCTGTTTAAATAGGCAACGTGTATGTACATGTGGGTTTAGTTTCAGATAATTATCTTATTCTATAACTAAGGTAACTAATCTGATGATAAGATTTTGATAAGTCATAACACTTTCAAACTGTAACAACTAATTACAACATAGCTAAATATACTCTAACATGTTCAGCTATTATACACCCTCAATATGGAGGCTCCATTGGTGACTCCCAGCTTGGAACATATGAATATGAAACCTTGACGTGGAAGAGGATTTGTCAGAATATCAGCCCATTGATCTTTGGTATGCACATGGTTCAGTTGGAGAGTGCATGAACTGTGATAACCGGTTTACAGCATAGGAAACCTCTGAGTGGGTGATAGAAAGATATTGTAATCCTCCAGGCGGGTGATAGAAAGATATTGTAATCCTCCCAAGAGTTTCCGGTATGGTGTAGGATCAATAAATTTTGTGTCATCACGATGTACAAGAGCGGTAGAAGAATTCAAGGGTATTGTTGTCTCTTTTGCACCAACCATGCGGTGCTGAGAAAGAAGGTCTGAGATATGACAAGCTTGGGATAAAAATAGACCAGTACTAGTAGGAATGACTTCTACTCAGAGAAAGTTGTTGAGATTCCCAAGGTCTTTCAAAGAAAACCTTTTATCCAGTTACTGAATGAATTTATTGATATATTCTGGATTGTTGCCAATAATCACGATATCATCTACATACACAATTAAAAAAATAGTTATATTGGCCATTGTGTATGTAAAAAGAGATGCATCAACTTTGGAGTTGTGGAAGCCAGATTGAAGAAAGAAACTCTTGAATTCTTTATGCCAAGCATGAGATTCTTGTTTAAGGTCATAGATTGCCTTACGTAGTCGACATACATGATGTGGATAAGAGGAGTGAATAAATCTAGGCGGTTGTAATATGTAAACTTCATCTTTAAGTGTGCCATTAAGGAAAGCATTGTTTATGTCAATTTGCCGAAGAACCCAGCCATGAGATATTTCAATACTGAGAATAATGTGAATCGTTACAGGTTTTGTAACTGGACTAAAAGTTTCTGAATAATCAACCCCAAGTCTTTGTTGGAATCCTTTAGCAACTAACCTCGCCTTGAACTTCTCCACTGAACCATCTGGATTTCTTTTGATTCAAAATACCCATTTTGAGGCAATGACATTATGATTAGTATATGGTACAATATCCCAAGTCCCCTTACGAATGAGCGCATAAAACTCTGATGACATGGAAAGATGCCATTTTGGATCTTTTAAAGCTTGAGTGACACAAGTTGTTTCAAGTGATGTGGCCATTGGGTAAGATGTTATGTAATTGATAAAGGAGTTGTTGAAGTAACGAGGATTTGGTTTTCGAAGACGGGCTGATCAGTGGATGTTTTATGAAGATGAACTTGCACTATTTGAAATGAGAGATGTAGGTGAAGGTGGGGGTGAAGAAGGTTGTTTTAATTCGAATAGTATCGGAGGATGTAGTATGTAGTGATGGAATAGTGGGATGTGGCTGGTTTGTTAATGAAGTTGAAGTCAAAAGATCCCTGGTAGATTCAGCTGCTGTAGGAGAAGAAAATGATGACATATCCTGCACAGGGAAAACACTTTCAATAAAATGAACATGCCTAGAGAAATAAAGCTTGTTAGTTTTGATGTCAAGACATTTGTAAGCTGATTTATTAGATGAATAGCCAAAGAATAAACAAGGGTTAGACTTTGGGTGAAGTTTGGAATATGCATAGGGACGCAAATAAGGGTAACATAAACATTCAAATTTTTAAGTCGATTGTAATTTAGTAATTGACCAAAAAGATTCTCGAATGAGCTGTAAAAATTATGTGACTTGAGTGGCATTCTATTAATCAAGTAAACAACAGCAAGAAAAACATAAGACCAAAAATGTAGTGGCAAAGAAGCATGGTGAAGTAAAGTCAAACCAGTTTCAATAATGTGATAATGACGACGCTCAGCGTGTCCATTATGTTCAGGTGTATATGCTGGCGTTGTAAAATGAGATATCCCAATAGGGTTAAAAATAGTTCTAAGAGCAACATATTCTCCACAATTGTCAGAATAAATTGAAAGAATTGCCAATTGAAAGAATTTTTCCTTTACAGTCTTAAATTGTATGAAAACTTCTTTGACATTAGATTTTTGTTTGAGTGGATAAAGCCAAATGTATTTGGTAAAATGATCAACAAAAATAATATAATATTTATAATTGTCGATGGAAAGAGATGTAGGTCCCCAAACATCAGTGTATATCAACTCAAGAGGTCTAGAACTAGTTAAAGATGAACTACTAAATGGTAACTTGTGACTTTTATTACAGAAACATGCAATACAAGAAATATTGAAATCTGATGGAACATTATCAACCAATTTATTTGAGACTAAAGTGGACCTAAGAATTGTAAAAGTTGGATGACCAAGACGACTATGCTGCTACGAGATTTGAGATAATTTACTGAAATTTATTTGTGGCATGATGGAATTTAGTGCATAATAACATCATTTTCGTTCTCCCCTTGCAGTAGAACCTCCCCCATTTTGAAATCCTTGACCTGAAATTTAGTTGGAAAAAAATTCAACAGAAACATGATTAGTAGAGAAAAGTTTACCTATAGATATGAGATTTTGATTTAATGATGGAACGCAAAGAACATTGTCTAATTGAAATGATTTTGTTCTAGAATTTAATTGTGTGGTGCCTATGTGTATGATTTTCAAACCTGAACCATTGTCCATTTGAATTTCATCTGGACCACCATAATCTATGAAATTGGTATAGGTATTGGGATTATTTGTAATGTGGTGGGAAGCACCAATATCGAACAACCACTGTTGAGATGGATGAGAATTAACAACAGTGTTATTTGTCGTTGGAGGTGGAACTTGAATATCATTGTTCTTGAGAAATTTGGCTAGCTGCCTACATGCCTTGGTGCTGTGATTTGGCTGTTGGCAATAATGACAATAAGTTGATGATCGATTGGTAGAATTCATTGATTGCTAGCGGCTTCCCCAATTATGTTGAAATTTATTGCCATTGTAGTGATTTGAAACATTATTGTTTTTGTTGTTACGAGGTCCTGTGTACTGGTGTTGGTCTGTACCTCTGAAGTTGTTACTGGTTTTGTGAGTGAAATTGGCAGTAATAACAGTTGGCTCTAGTACTTTGGGTTTCAATCCTCTTTCACAATCTATTAATTTTTCATGAAGTTCTATGAAAGTCATGGGAGAATCATGCATTTTGATGGCATCACTAATATCCTTATAGTCGTCAACAAGACCCGCTAGAACATGGAGAACCATATCATCATCAGATATTGGATGGCCAGCAAGGGCAATTTCATCAATTGTCGATCGAATATCTTGAAGATATTCAGTAATAGTTCTGGATTTACATGGATTGCCATGAAGATAACTTTTCAGAGAAATGATTCGAGACCTTGATTTGTTTACATAGAGAGTTACGAGATGATCACACATTTCTTTTGATGTCTCTACGGTGGAAATTAATGGTTGGATTGCTTCATGGCAGCTTCCAAGCATTGCACTCAAAATGATTTTGTCTTGACAATTCCAAACTGAATATGTCGGGTTTGCTGTTCCACCAGTTTGGAGCATATTCGGAGTGATCATTATTTCATCAATGTAGCTTTTAACACCCAATCCAATTAGTGCTGATTAAAAATGAGTACGCCACACCAGGAAGTTCATCTAGGTTAGCTTCGTGGGCAGATGCGTAGGTGCATTCACCTGAATCATAATTATGGCTGTTGTTTCGATGAAATTAGGATTTGTTATAGTAGATGTCACCATGATGGATGGATTTGGTTAAGTAATGTAAAGCTAGGATAATAGGATCGATTTTAAGAGGCTGTAAAGCAAGTAAGCTCTGATACCATAAAAGAAAAATACTAGAGAAGATTATAAGTGATGTAGCAATATTTTTGCTTACTGTATATTAGTATATAAGCCTGCTTAAATAGGCAACGTGAATGTACATGTGGGTTTAGTTTCAGATAATTATCTGATCCTATAACTAAGGTAACTAATCTGATGATAACATTTTGATAAGTCACAACACTTTCAAACTGTAACAACTAACTACAACATAGCTAAATGTACTCTAACATATTCAACTATTATATATATATATATATATATATATATATATATATATATATATATATATATATATATATATATAATTATACAAAAATATATATAGACATTGAATCTCGTTTATATAATTCTCTTAATATAATCCGAAAATTACAATTTTTATCTTAGAGGAACTCTCGTATAAATGTAGCAACAAGTTTTTATGCGAGCTCCACGAGTTAACTCAGTTGGTAAGAACAAGTGAAAACTATTCTGCAGACCAAGGTTTGACTCTCTCGGGAGACGCTTGACACGTTTGCCCTTAGTAATTGAGTTCGAATTTACCTGGTTATGGGTGGGGGCAGTCCATAATCTGAGATTTAAAATCCCATAGGAGTAGTTTCTCGTAAAAAAAATAAGTTTTTATGGATTAATATTATTCAATTAATAACAGTTTGTATCGTTAACATTAAAATATAAAAATTATTTTATAAATATTATTATCGAATAAATAAATTAATTAAAAATATTATTATTAATAATTTTTCTGCATTCGCCACTACCTAGCGTATCTGCACCACCAAAATTTAACGAATATATATCAAAAAATATTAAATGAAGTTTTCATTTATCAAAACTACTATCGTTAAGCAGAGTTTGTACTCTAACACATTATCTTCCATATCGCGTCTTATTTGAGAGATAATTTAATGATTTGTTATAATCACGAAAAATATGTATATTTAATTTTTTCAAATATACACGAGAAATTGACATGAAAATACATTAAAATTTCAACGAGGGAGAACAAAACCCAAATTGGATAGACAAAACTTAATTAATGGGTAAAAAACTCAAAAAAATTATTTAAATAAATATAAAACCAAGTAAAGTAAGAAAAAAGAAGGGTTTATCATTAAAGAAGATGATGTCAATCCAAAAACAATGTACAAGATTGTTATTCCCTACAACAATGTTAATATTTGTAGAAGTGGGAGGTTAAATACAAATATTTACCTATTAAAATTTTCTGTGTTTCCTTGATAATGTTTGAGAGAGTTTAAAGTAAGAATAGTTAAAGCTAGGATAAGTATTTGAACAAACACAAGATGTTTAAAATTACTGATGAATTGGTTTATCCATCAGTGTATATTTTTGCTCAAATGATCTAGGTTATTAAAACTCAGCTGCGTTTACAAGGTTAGAATATGAATCAAATGTTCTTACAAAAGTGCTATCAAACTAAAATAGTTGATTCTAAGATATTTTCTTACTTGTCTATTTTCTAACAATGCTACGACACTTGTTTATATAACACAAGTGTGACAAGTGTGTTTATAATTCCTAGAAAGAGTATAAAATAACTAATCTATTCTAGGATTGTTTCTGATCTATCTTTCCTTTTGCCTTTTTCTATTTTGAGAAAGGTCTGCAGACTTGGAAAGACAGCTTCAATCTGAGTCTTCACAGTCAGTATAGATTGTCTTCCATAGGTATGCTTTATGTCTTGTCGTGTAGTCCCTATCAATTGATAATTTACTGTTAAGCATATAAATTGATTATTCCTTGTATCTATCAACCGATATTCTTCTTTTATTGATCTTGATATCCATCGAATGATAATATCTGTTGACTTACCGATTGATAGATTTTATCAATCAATATATCAATTGATGGTTCTTCATATCAGTTGATGATCTTCAATCTTTGACTTGACTTTTTATCAATTGATCTTCTATCCGTTGATGCCTCCATATCAATTGATCATCCTTCACTTGTATAATTTTTCTATCTTCAAATAATTACAATTTGGCAGTCTAAGTTATACATCAATTGATAACCAATATCAATCGACTCTAGTATCAATTGATGAGAAATTATCAATCGACTAAAGTCATATCAATTGAAATAGACTAAGTACACCTATGCTACCATCCATATTATCAGTTGATTAACATAAATATGTATATTGATAGATGGTTTACTGATCAATCGTTATTTATAATTTTCATATCAATTGATCAGTTACAATAAAATATAATTTTATGATTCCAAGGTTTAATTTTATCATCAAAGTTACATAAATTCCTAACAATCTCTCCCTATTTATATTTGTGACAAAAATAAGCATAAATCTATTTGATGATAACAAAACCCCTAATACAATTGCATTCATATAGAATCAAGAAATTATATAGCACTTAAAATTTAGAAGTACCATTGTTATGAACTTTGCAGGTTGTTTCAACCTTTCCAGGGTTTTATTCATTTCTTCATCTTCTTCCTCTTCTCAGCATTCTCCATCAGTTGCCTTATGTATGAACCTCTCATTATCTGCTCATCCCTGTCTGAGTCTCCAAGTGTTACGGAATAAAAACGATGTTTATTTAATATGCAATTAATGCTAGGGTTTGGGGGAGATTCAAGCTTTAATGGCTACACTAACGTTTCTTGACTATCTCGGGTCCTCGTTAACTGCCTACGTATCTCAATGTGTGTGAGAATCAAGCCAATAACATAGTTCTAATGTTGAGGTGTTAGACCATTTATGTAAGCGCACGAGGGCCTTGGAGTTAGATTAGGGTTATGAGACTTGGGAGTCAAGTTTCCTACTAACGTAAGGTTGTTGTAACCTCTAAGGAATGAGAGACCTCGTTGGACTCTAGCAGGTGAAGTTTATCTTTGAGATTGGGCTTCTAAAGCCTTCCATATAGGACTCTTCCCGTGCTAAGTTTTCTAGATCCTTCTAGGATGAGGGCCTTCAACAAACTTCTTGGGCCTTTATTGAGCATTTATTAATTAATTTCAAAATTAATTAATAGAAAAGGCTTAATGGGCCTATGGCTTCAACAGAGCTTGCAGGTTGGACTTACAAATCCAGTTTATTATTGGATTGCAAATTCAGTTGATCCTAGGATTTATTTTCCTAGTTCGTTTTAATGGCCCATTCCTTTGGACCATACTAAGTCTAATAAACAAAATAATAAATAATATATTTATTATTTCTTCAGGGCTATTTTTACCCACATCATTTGTTCCCTAACTTTTGGGAAAACTTCGTGAGTTTTCGTAAAAGTTTCACAAAGGGTTTTCAGTGCCTTATCGAGATTTTGACTCATTTCATTCAATTTTATCTTGACTTTCGGGCTCAGGCCTTCTATTATTAATTCTTTTAAAGAATCAATATTATACCAACTGGTCTCCTACGAACTTTATTTCTAGCAAACTCACCATGGATGAGTTTCTCACAGGCCTACCTCAAATTGACCTAGATCGTGATCGATTAGGGGTTCAATTTCACCCCAGGTCAATTTGGGGTTTGAGGTCAAAATCGACTTCGATCGTGGTCGAACAAAACTTGAAATGCACTCCCAGGTCGATATGGGGAACCAAGGTCGAAATCGACTTCGATTGAAGTCGATCATAACAGGAAAACCACCTTGAGGTCGATTATGTGACTGAGGTCGAATTCGACCTCGATTGAGGTCGAATTAGACTTGAAAATCCCTTGAGGTCGAAACACGAGCATGAGGTTGATTTCGACCTCGACTGAGGTCGAATTTGGCTTTAATGGCTCTTTGAAGTCGAAACATGAGGCTGGGGTGGAGTTTGACCTCGATTGAGGTCGAACGTGGCCTCAATTGGCTATTGAGGTCAAAACTTAATTCTGGGATCGAATTCATCCTCGTTGAGGTTGAATTAAAGTTCAATTATCCATTGTAGTCGAATGGATGTAGTGATTGATTTTCGACCTCATTTGAAGTCGAATGAGATTTGAGATCAAATAGGCCATCTTGGATTTGGCTTCATTTTTACCTCAATTGAGGTCGAATTTCCTAATTATCTTCCATTTCTAATCAATTTTCATAATTTTGTATCATCCACAAGTGTTTCTGTATTTACTCCAAATATTTTGGGGCTCAAATGGTGCTCACAAGTATTTTTCGTAATATTCCTAATATTTTTAAGAATTTTTTATATACTCACAGGTATTTTTCCTAATAATTTAGGGAGTTTTTGTGTACCCGCATGTATTTTTTCTAATTACTCCTAATAACTTAAGATTTTTTGTGTACTCATAGGTCTTTTTCCTAGTAATTTAGGATTTTTTGTGGATCCACAAGTATTTTTCATAATTTTTCCTAATATTTTAAGAATTATTTGTGTACCCACGGGTATTTTTTATGTACCCACATGTATTTTTCATAATTTTTCCTAATATTTTACGAATTTTTATGTACCCACAGGTATTTTTCCTTATTATTCCAAATATTTAAGGAATTTTTTGTATACCCACGGGTATTTTTTATGTACCCACAGGTATTTTTCCTAATAATTTAGGATTTATTTGTGTACCACATCTATTTTTCGTAATAATTCCTATTAACTTAGGAATTTTTTATGTAGTCACAGGCGTTTTTCCTAATAATTTATAAATTATTTGTGTACTCACAAGTATTTATTATGTATCCGTAAGTATTTTTTATGTACCCACAGGTATTTTTCCTAATAATTTAGAAATTTTTTATGTACCCACGTGTATTTTTCCTAATAATTTATGAATTATTTGTGTACCCACAAGTATCTTTTATGTACCCACAAGTATTTTTTTATGTACCCACAAATATTTTTCCTAAATATTTACGAATTTTTTATGTACCCGCATGTATTTTTCGTAATATTCATAACATTTTTAAGAATTTATATATACCCAAATGTATTTTTCTTAATTTTTCCTGATAATTTAGGAATTTTTGTGTACCAACAGGTATTTTTCCTTAATTTTTCCTAATAATTTAGGAATTTTTGTGTACGAATATGTATTTTTACTAATTATTCCTAATAATTTAGGAATTTTTGTGTACCAAAGGTATTTTTCCTAATAATTTAGTAATTTTTGTGTACCAACGGGTATTTTTCCTAATTATTCCTAATAATTTATGAATTTTTTGTACCAACATATATTTTTCCTTAATTTTTCCTAATAATTTAGGAATATTTGTGTACCAATAGATATTTTTCCTAATTATTCCTAATAACTTAGAAATTTTGTGTGTACCAACATGTATTTTTCCTTATAATTTAGAAATTTTATGTACCCACATGTATTTTTCTTAATAATTTAGAAAATTTTATGTACCCACATGTATTTTTCATAATTTTTCATATTATTTTAGGTACTTTTGTGTACCCACGAGTATTTTTTCTAATTATTCCTAATAACTTAGGAATATTTTGTGTACCCACAGGTATTTTTTTCTAATAATTTAGAAATTTTTATGTACCCACCGGTATTTTTCATAATTTTTCTTAATATTTTAGAAATATTTGTGTACCCACAAGTATTTTTCCTAATAATTTCAGGAATTATTTGTGTACCCACATATATTTTTCCTAATAATTTAAGAATTTTTTATATACCCACGAGTATTTTTCCTAATAATTTAAGAATTTTTTATGTACCCACGAGTATTTTTCCTAATAATTTAGGAATTTTTATGTACCTACAAATATTTTTCCATCAGAGATCAACTTGTAATTTTGTAGGGCTTGATTTGTCAATTTACAAATTTCAGGGAATTTATAAAAATATTCAAACTTCAGTGAAGCATTCATCAGCTTTCAAACTTCAGGGGAGAATTCGTAAATTTATAAACTTTAAGGAAGTTATCGCCAACTTTCAAACTTCAAGGGAGAATTCGCAAGTTTATAAACTTCAGGAAGATAATCGTATGTTTTCAAACTTCAGGGGGCATTTCGTAAGTTGTGCCAAACTTGGGTGACCAATTTGTAGTTTGGCCACCCAAGTATCTCCCAGGTCGACATTCGACCTCATTTGATTCAGCCTCCAGGTCAAAGGGAGGTTGAGGTCGACCTTCGGCCTCGATTCATCTCGATTTCTTTTTTTCCAATTTTTTCCAAATATTATTAGTAAATAATAATATTTATTTTGGGATAATTGGATTTCGAATTTGGAGATGTCCCACTCGGATAAAATTTTATTCGAATAAAGTCCAACCCGTATATTATTACTTTTATTAAATAATAATAATTTCTATTTTTACCCAATTAATTTTTGGATAAATATTTCCTCGATTCAGGGGTGTCCTACTCGGATAAAATGAGGTGTCCCACTCGGATAAAATTTTATTTGAATAAAATCCAACAAGAATATTATTATTTTTATTAAATAATAATAATAATTTATATTTTTATATTCTTGTAGACCTGGATTGAGATCTAATAAACCTCAATTTCAAGCTCAGGTAGATTATGACTAGCTTGAGGGGCCTCATGCCTCGTTTGACTGTTTTGAGGAGTCTCAAACCTCATTTGAGTGACTTGAGGGGTCTCAAACCTCGTTTGACTGAATTGAGGGGTCTCGGGCTTTATTTGAGCCCTATATCGAATAAACCTAGGTTGAGGTCTAATAAACCTCAATTTCAAGCTCAGGTCGATTATGTCTATCTTGAGGGGTCTCAGGCCTCGTTTGACTGTCTTGAGAGGTCTCAAACCTCGTTTGACTGACTTGAGGGGTCTTGAGCTTTATTTGAGCCCTATATCGAATAGACCTGGATTGAGGTCTAATACACCTCAATTTCAAGCTCAAGTCGATTATGTCTAGCTTGAGGGGCCTCATGCTTCGTTTGACTGTCTTGAGGGGTATCAAACCTCGTTTGACTGATTTGAGGTGCTTCGCGCCTCATTTCACAAGGTTGAGGGGTCTCAAACCTCATTTAAGCCGTAGGTCGAGTAAACTTGAATTGATGTCTAATAAACATCAATTCCAAGCCCAGGTTGAATTTGACTAGCTTGAGGGGACTCATGCCTCATTTGACTGACTTGAGGAGTCTCAAACCTCGTTTGACTGACTTGAGAGGTCTGAAACGTAGTTTGACTGACATGAGGGGTCTCGAACCTTGTTTGAGCCCTACAGGGTTTGACCTCCCATAAACCTGGATCGAGGTCGAACAAAGGCTCAATTCTCTACCCAGGTCGAAATAGAATTGATGTCGATGAGCCCTACAGGGTTTGACCTCCCATAGACCTGGATTGAGGTCGAACAAAGGCTCAATTTCTCGCCTAAGTCGAAATGGGATTGAGGTCGATGAGCCCTACAGGGTTTGACCTCCCATAGACCTAGATTGAGGTCGAACAAAGGATCAATTTCTCACCTAGGTCGAAATGAGATTGAGGTTGATGAGCCCTACAGGGTTTGACATCCCATAGACCTAGAGTGAGGTCTAATTGGGGCTCAATTCACCACCCAGGTCGAAATGGGATTGAGGTCGATGAGACCTACAGGGTTTGACCTCTCATAGACTTGGATTGAATTCTAAAAGAGATCACTTCGGCCCTTAGCTCAAATTATGCTTCCAAGGGGCTGGCCTGTCAAGACCTCAATGACGTGCGCCTGGAAGTATAGGCGTAGCTTTCTTGAAGCCATTATCAATGCTAATTCAAATTTCTTAATCTTTGAGTTATTCACCTCTGTGCCACGCAGAATCTCACTGACATAATTGATGGGGTTCTGAACCTTGGTTTCCTCCAATGCTTATTTTCTTGGGGAATCCTTCATCATTACCCAGGCCCCTCAAGGCTTTTCCGTTTACTATCTGCGTTGGCCATGCGTGGCTTATATCTTTTATTCTCGTACCTTGAACCCCTTCAGTACTCGGCACTTTTATTACGTTCATGCATTCTCTTTTGCATTTTTACGTTACGTGCATTGGTACAAAGTTGTTTTCGTGTTTAATAATAACATAACAAAAGAGTTTGAGGATACTAAATAAACTTTTATTAAAATATCTTGAAGTATATCTTCAAATAAAATAGGGTTCCACCCTTACATGATAACAAACCATTTCCCACTTGGGGTAACAATTTCTTGGTTCCTAGTGGTTCCATAGAACCTTATTTCTACTTAATAATCCTTCCAAATATAACTCCTGAAGGAGTTGTCTATTACTTACACGTATTCGCGCTTTCGATCGGGAGTACTTGTCCCCGACTCCGTCGAACCTTAACGAGGCTACATAACATCTCCTTGCCATCTTTTGGTCTCCTTTTTCCTCACCAACTCCATTCCTAGTTGGAAATTTAAGTTTGAGGTGGTAAGTTGAGGCAACAGCCTTGAACTCATGTATCCATGTTCGTCCGAGGATCCCATTGTAAGAGGACACAGCCTTGATCACGAGGAAGTTCAACATTTGAGTGGACTCATGGGGCTCTTGCCCTATAGTCACAGGCAATCGAATTGTTCCCTATATATAGGCATGTCAGAGGGAGTCAGTTGAGAGTCAGTGTACCCCATTTTGAGACAGGCATTATGAAACAGGATGTCTACTGAAGCTCCACTATCCACCAGTTTTCGTTTTACCGAAGAGTTGCCTATCACAAGTATTATCAAATTAGAATCATCATGGGCCTTTCTTTGGTGCTTCCCCCACAATTTGTAGAATTTGCCGGGCATAAGCCTTTCTCGAGTTACTAGAAGTCCCGGCCGCCGTTGGACCTCCAGAGATCATGTTTATTATCGGGCCTCGAGGCTGTATCTTCTTGTCACGATCATCATAATCCATTCGTTGTTCATTATAGTGTCGATTATCATTGTTGTTTCTATCATCTTCTATGATAAACTTTCTGAGTTTTCCCCTTCTGATCAAGAACTCAATCTCATCTTTCAACTGCCTACAATTATCTGTGTCATGACAAACATCCTCGTGAAACTTGCAATACAGATTATGATTCCTCTTCTTAGGATAAGTCTTTAGTGGCTTCGGCCATTGAAGTTCCCTGTGTTTCTCAATGTCCAACAGGATCTCACTTCTTGGTGAGTTTAATCTTGCATACTCGGTGAACCTTGGCCCCTGACCAGCTATTCTTGGGGTATAGTCGGAGTCTTTATTGGTTCTAGGATACTTATCCTCAATATCATACTCATCCTTGACATCATATTGATCTTGCTTTCGTTTTTTGCTACTCCACTCATTTCTGGACGAGTCGTTAGTCTTTTTCAAGCTTTCCTCAACCTTAATATACTTTCCAGCTCTATCTTGGAGCTCATTCATACTTTCTGGAGCCCTCTTGGCTAAAGACCTCTTGAAGTTCTCGTTTGAGGTCCCTTGTTGTAGTGCTATCATAGCTACATTCTGGTCTAGATCAGGGACCTTCAAGGCCTCCTTAGTGAATCTGTTCATATAGTCCCTCAGGGATTCATTCTTTCCCTGATGCATATTCATTAGTGAAGCTGAGCTCTCCTTATGAGTTTTGCTGCTGATAAACTGACCAATGAAGGCCCTGCTTAGATCTTTGAATGACCCAACAGAGTTAGGGGGTAGACGACTAAACCACCTTTGAGCCATACCATTGAGGGTTTGAGGGAACGCCCTACACTTAATGGCGTCATTGACGGGCTGCAGCAACAGTACATTAGAGAATGTGAGAACATGATTTGAGGGATCTCCCGTTCCATCATAGGCCTTGATTGTAGGCATCTTAAACTTCCTTGATATCTTTTCATTCATAATATTCTCTGTGAAGGGGGGTGTGGGATCATCAGGATCTCCAAGGGGCAATAAGTCTTGATGGTCACCCCTAACATGAATTGTCTTTGTTTGCCTCATTGTAAGGGGCTCATCTAGATCTATCACATATACATTCCTTGCTGATCCCCCAGTCCCCTCAGCTCTCGGGCATTGTCGCCTTGCTAGTTACCTTTCCAGGTCTTTCCTTAGTCGTTGAGCTTCAGCCTCATGAGCTCGTATCCTCTCTTGTAGGTTTGTGGATTCAGTGGTTTGAGGCCCTCGGGGCTGGGTACTCCTCCCTCCAAGGGGTTCCTTACTAGGTCGCCTCCTTCTAGGATTAACGTCCTCATCAGTCATTTCATCACCAATCGAGTAGGGTTTAGAAAAATCTTGATTTCCCTGACGTGATCCATGTGGGGGCAGTAGCCCTTGCTCAAAAGAGGGCTCATAGTTAGGTGGAAGCCCATAATGAGGGTTGCTAGGCAACACCGCAGTAGAGACCTGCAATGGGAGAGGAGCAATAAAGGAAGTATTGAGGGGTGGAATTACCTGGAGTGGAGGGACAGAGGCATGGATTGACATATCAGGATTGGAAAGATGAATGATGATGCTCAGAGGTCTCGTACGACCGACCCTTGTTTCAGGCTCCTCAACGGAGGTGGTTGGGACAACAACTCCTTGTTCCTGAGTTGCTATAAGAGGAATGTTGGTGTCAACAGTGGTGTCAGGGATCTCTCCTTTGAAGGTGCTCGCGATACTTCGTGTTCTTGCCATGGTTGCTATTCTCTTCCCACAGATGACGCCAAATGTTAGATTAGGGTTAAAATTGAGGTGTATTTAATACGCAATTAATGCTAGGGTTTGGGGGAGCTTCAAGTTTTAATGGCTGCACTAACATTTCATGACTATCTTGGGACTTCGTTAACTTCCTACGTATCTCAATATGTGTGAGAATCAAGTCAATAACATAGTTCTAATGTTGAGGGGTTAGGCTCATTATATAGGCGCATGAGGGCCTTGGAGTTAGATTAGGGTTAGGAGACTTGGGAGTCAAGTCTCCTACTAACGTAAGGTTATTGTAACCTCTAAGGAATGAGAGACCTCATTGGACTCTAGCAGGTGAGGTTTAACTTTGAGATTGAGCTTCTAGAGCCTTCCATAGATTAGGAGTCTCATAGGACTCTTCCGACGCTAGGGTTTCTGGATACTTCTAGCATGAATGCCTTCAACAGGCTTCTTGGGCTTTTACTGAGCCTTTATTAATTAATTTCGAAATTAATTAGTAGAAAAGGATTATTGGGCCTATGGCTTCAATAGAGCTTGCAGGCTGGACTTACAAATCCAATTGATCATTGGATTGTAAATCCAGTTGATCCTAGGATTTATTTTCCTAGTTTGTTCTAATGGCCCATGCCTTTGGACCATACTAAGTCTAATAAATGAAATAATAAATGATATATTTATTATTTCCTCAGGGCTATTTTTACCCACATCACCAAGCTGCCTCATTAGATAAATAATTTCCTGATATGTGATTTTGTCAAGATATTTATAAATGTCAAAGTATTTTTTATTTCCTTCAACATCTGTGAATATCATGGCATAAACTGTTTCCAGCACCACAGTCTTCACTTTAGACTCTCAAGCTTTGAAGGAGGGCCTGCATCAGCTTCTGCATGTAATCTCCTTAGCTTTGTGATTTGATATTGTAACTTCTGAGTAACAACAATGTTTAACTTGTATCTCCTATTGAGTAGAGGCAGAATTGTCTTCAATGTATTGTAACCCTGCTTCATGATCAGCCTCATTGTATAAGTTTCCTTGTGTCCATCTTCATATTCTAAACGAGGGCCTTGGAGTTAGATTAGGGTTAGGAGACTTGGGAGTCAAGTCTCCTACTAACGTAAGGTTATTGTAACCTCTAAGGAATGAGAGACCTCATTGGACTCTAGCAGGTGAGGTTTAACTTTGAGATTGAGCTTCTAGAGCCTTCCATAGATTAGGAGTCTCATAGGACTCTTCCGACGCTAGGGTTTCTGGATACTTCTAGCATGAATGCCTTCAACAGGCTTCTTGGGCCTTTACTGAGCCTTTATTAATTAATTTCGAAATTAATTAGTAGAAAAGGATTATTGGGCCTATGGCTTCAATAGAGCTTGCAGGCTGGACTTACAAATCCAATTGATCATTGGATTGTAAATCCAGTTGATCGTAGGATTTATTTTCCTAGTTTGTTCTAATGGCCCATGCCTTTGGACCATACTAAGTCTAATAAATGAAATAATAAATGATATATTTATTATTTCCTCAGGGCTATTTTTACCCACATCACCAAGCTGCCTCATTAGATAAATAATTTCCTGATATGTGATTTTGTCAAGATATTTATAAATGTCAAAGTATTTTTTATTTCCTTCAACATCTGTGAATATCATGGCATAAACTGTTTCCAGCACCACAGTCTTCACTTTAGACTCTCAAGCTTTGAAGGAGGGCCTGCATCAGCTTCTGCATGTAATCTCCTTAGCTTTGTGATTTGATATTGTAACTTCTGAGTAACAACAATGTTTAACTTGTATCTCCTATTGAGTAGAGGCAGAATTGTCTTCAATGTATTCTAACCCTGCTTCATGATCAGCCTCATTGTATAAGTTTCCTTGTGTCCATCTTCATATTCTAAACTCATGCACTCCTCATGATTTGAAGTTGCTGGTTGAGTTTTGCAACCTATCAATACCTTTTCACTGATTTTTGACACTTCCTTCAATTCATATCCTTCAAGAATAATTTCTTTTGAGTCTTCTTTTATTTCCTTTATTGAAGATTGTTCTTGTTGGGTAGATTCTTGGGGCTTCACAGTCCTTTTCTTGGCCATTTTAATTTGCCTCTTTGGTTTTGAGGATTGGTCTTCAATTGCATCCATTTGATTCCACTCCAGCTGCATTTGTATTTCCACTTCTGCATCCTCATTTTCTCTCCTAGCAACATCTAAACTTCATAAAAAATGATTCCTTGTAACACTTTTTCTCTTGAAAATCTATCTTTCTTTTTCTTCTCCTCATCAACCATAATCGCTTTTCCCTTTTTCTTTTCTATTAATTGAAGAAGTTTATCTGCATAAACATTTACTTCATTTGCAACTGTAGTTGCATTCTCATTCACAGCTTTGGTATGTGCAATAAAATCATCCAAGCTTCCTATTTGAGCAGCCTTTGTCACCATTTCAGTGTTTTGCTTCAATTGCTCAAACCTTCTCCTTTTTCTTTCAATTAACTCCTTAGTTTCCTTTTCTCTAGAAATTATTCTAGCTTCCAAGTCAGCATCGAATTGATGTGCATTGCTCCTCTTCTTCTCTAAATCATCCCTGGTGGATGATTGTCCCTCATTGCTTCTAGTTCATCCTGACTCCTTATGACTCTTGCTCACTCCTACAAACATCTTGCTACTCCCAGCAGCTCCATTGCCATCCCTGTCATTATCTCTCTTATCAATGTTCTCCCCCTTTTTGTTATCATCACAAGAGAGAGGTGGTGGCATCCTGTCAAGAAACTTCTGTAGAATTTGGCTATGGAGAGCATGTCCCTTAATGATGCCATCCATTTTAGATTCAATAGAGGAGACCCTCTTCTCCAAGTCATTGAAGCCCTTAGCATACTTGAGAAACTTCTGTTGGATATGATGGAGAGTTCCATGGGACAGTTTTTCATCCAACCTTCTCTCTAACACATCCTTGGTAGAAGAAATGGAGTCCTTGATTGAAGCCAATTCTGTCTAACTCCAGTGACTGTCATCTTTTGAACCTTTAACTGATCCCTCAAGCATTGAACAATTCTTCTATTAATAGATTTAACAAACTCCACCTCCATCATAGACCTCCTATATTGAGAGAGAAGTTCTTCATCTACATCTGTCAGGCTACCATCAAATGTGCTCATCCAAGGTTCATCATCACTGTCATTATCAATATCACTAAGAGCTAGGTGACACACATCCTCAGCATTGACTATTCTCTCCTTCAAATTTCTTGTCCTCTATTCAGTGTGTTCCAACCCTAGAATTGTTTCAGCATCCCTGTTGGTTGAAGTTGCCAATCCTTGATACCTTGGATCAGGGAGCATAAAGTTGCTTGGATTCAAGTCACCAGCATTAACCTCATCATCTTCTACAATAACCTTCTCCAAATCTTCAGCCTCCTTATTAACTCCACTACCACCAGCTTCATTAACATTAGGGACTCTCCCTATTTCCTGCACTCCCCTATCTCCTGCACTCTTTCCCCCTCAGACATCAGTTAATTTTCCAGCTCATGTGCATTCTAAAGAATCCTGAAATCACTCTCACTCATCTCTCTATTTTTTTCAGGATCTCAACCTGGAATCTCACCTCTCCCTCAGTCATACCCTATGCACCTTCTAAGGTAGGGCCCTCAAGTATTTCACTCTCATTTCTGGAAGAAATATGAATGATCTCACTCACTTCCTCTCCTTTTGTCAAGCTGCAAACCTGCCTCTCACTCAATTCACTCAGTCCTAAAAGAGTGTGTGCAAAATCAATTGATTGAGTATCAAACTGAGAAGTAGAAGGCTCCGCCACATTTTTCTGTGGCTTTGCAGTGTGTGTTTCCCCATGTGCAAAGGTTACTTTCTTCCTCCTTCTTTCGTAGGATTTAGGAGATTTGGCTTAAGTGTCCTTCATTTTGTTCAATGCCCTTAATTATGGGCTCTTTTCAATATTGACACCCTGTTGAGAGGATGCCAATAGAGATGTGGTACTTTTTTTGTTAACATCCACAACCTGTTATGAGACTGTGGAGTGGCTTGGTTTGGGTTGTACATCCTTACTCACCTTATTCTTCTGGGTTCTTTGATTTTCCCCAGTTCCCTCACCAGTAACCCCTCCAACTAATCTATCATCACTTGAAGTTTTTATTTTTCTTGATTTTTCAACAACAGGTTTTTGAAACCTTTTGAGGTTGGCTTTTTAGATTAGGGTTTAGAAGTAGGTTGTGTGGCTTGGGTAGGAGATTTTGGGTCATTGCTAACACCCTCCACAGCCACAGAAGGCAAAAAAGTTCGGGAGTTGGAAGAAATAAGAGTAGAGATATATACCGGAACAAATTCTAGATAGATTAACTCCACCTCATTATGGAGGTTAATTCTCACCAGGTCCTTGAAAACTCTTTTATTTTGAGTCCAACACTCAAGAGTTTCAGTTTCCCTGCATATCTCAGTTTCCTTGACAAAGTGGTTAATAAAAATCATGATAAACCTAGCATAGTATATATGATTAGATCTATCATGTTTATTACCTAACTTAACAGCAATTTCATGCAGCAATATAGATGACAGATCATGATATTTATCAAACAAAACACTATATGCTATCTGTTGCATGCTGGAAGTTATGGCATCAAAATTGCTAATTTTACCACTAAAACATTTTATAATAGTATCAAAAAAATAAAACCACTCCTCCTAAGATGTTTTCTAACTACATATCCTAAATTAATGTCTGGATTTGCATAATTAACAGCCCTAAGAATATTTCTAATGTCTGATTCAATGGGTGCATTATTAACATTATTAAGAAGCAAATCTAGGCAATCATTTAAAACTAAAGTAGTAAGAATGTACTCTTGTCGCTTGCAGTTGAATTTGATACTTGAGTAGTCATCGACAACTTCTGCAGAGGTCCAGAATTCTTCCACCAAATTGCAGATGATTGTTGGTGCCTTCTTCAAAGCCTTTTGAACCTTGCAACTTCCCAGGAACTGCATCAGTGGATGAAATTCCCTTTGAGCCTCTTCAACCATAGTGCAGGCCATAAAATTATTCAACTCGTAGATGAAAACGGCTTGTGAGACTTTTTTGGATGAAGATACCATTTCTTTGAGTAGAAGATTAAGAGCACAAAAGCTTTGAAGAGCTTAAGAAAGAAAGTAATGAAGATAGAGTACTGAGAGATTGAGAGAAAATTGAGTACAGAGAGAAAGAGAGAAAGAGAATCAGTTAGAAAATGTAAGTAAGAATTAAAAGAAATTTTAATCTCACTATTTATATTTTTGAAGAAAAATTGATATCTCAATCGATTACTTTCTCAAAATAGAACTCAATTTACAGTTGGATTAAAAAAATGAAAAATAGAAATTACCAATTTTGGCAATTGACTGTTATACATACAAGGATGTATGTATTAATCAATTGATAAAATAAGTAATCAACAGCTAGATATTGTACAGGTCGATTGATGACATGGACTCTAAAAATTCCAGGTCATCGATTGATAACTAACTTATCCATCAACAGGTACTATTATCCATCAATAGATAAATATATCATCGATTGATATATTTATCTATTGATGGCTACAAATATCTATCGAGAAACAAATATATCATCAATTGATATATTTATATGTCGATAGCTTCAGAAATATCCATTGATATGTAAAATATTTATCAATTGATTATGAAAAAATCAATAGATTAACATAGTTAATGGCTATAATTCTAAAAATTACTAAAATAAATAACTTGTCAGACATTTAAAAGATTAAACATAGTTAAATATACCTAAATCATAAACTAATCTATTGGAGGTAGATTCATCTAATAGTTTAGTAAAAATGTCTACAAGTTGTCTTTCACTAGTGACAAAATGTAATTCAACAGTACCATTCATTACATATTCCCTAATGAAGTGATACCTTATGACAATGTGCTTGGTTCTTTAGTGTTGAACTGGATTTTCAGTAATATCAATTGCACTTGTGTTGTCACAGAATATTGGAATTTTGCTCAAGTTAAATCCATAATCAAAAAATTGATTCCTCATCAATAACACTTGTGCGCAGCAGCTTTCAACAACAATGTATTCAGCCTCTGCTGTGGATGTAGACACTGAATTTTGCTTTTTGCTAAACCATGAGACAAGCTTATTTCCTAGAAATTGGCAAGTGCCTGTATTACTTTTCCTGTCAATTTTGCAACCTATATAGGCTGCATCTGAATAACCAATTAGATTGAATCTAGAATCTCTAGGATACCGAATTCCAAAATTTGGTGTTCCTTTGAGATACCTGAATATTCTTTCTATTGCAATCAAATGAGACTCTCTAGGATCAGCTTGAAACCTAGCACAAAGACATGTAGCAAACATTATATCTGGCCTACTTGCAGTTAAATATAGTAATGAGCCAACCATGCCTCTATAACTTGAAATGTCCACTTTAGCTTCCTTGGTATTCAATTCAAGTTTAGTTGCAGTGGTCATGGGAGTTTTTGCAGAAGAAAATCCATTTAAATCAAATTTTCTTAATAAATCAGAAATATATTTAGTTTGATTTATGAAAATACTATCTTTAACTTGTTTGACTTGCAAACCAAGAAAATAGGTAAGTTCTCCCATCATGCTCATTTCATATTTACTCTGCATCAACTTAGCAAACTTTTGACAAAGTTTTTTATTAGTTGAGCCAAAAATAATATCATCTACATAGATTTGAATAAGAATAATAGAACCATTGACATTTCTATGAAAGAGAGTTTTATCAATAGTACCTCTTGTAAAGTGATTCTCAATCAAGAATTTAGACTATGTGTCATATGAAGGGTTTCGGGCATGAAAACGCAGCGGAATTAACTTAAAAACAATTAAAAAAAAATCGAATCCCAATCGCAGGATCCATGTATAACGTTGGATGATTATGGTGAAGAAGTATGTACCTTAACAAAGCTTTCGTATGCTGTTTAATGGAGGTCCAGAAAGATGAATCACAACAGTCCTTTGTTGCAAAGATTTGCTCTCTAAAGAAGTCCACACGAACGCCCGATCGTCCTACGATCACCGGAGTCGATACTAGCCGAATTGTTTGCCTCTCTCTCTCTCTCTCTCTCTCTCTCTCTCTCTCTCTAGCCTCTCTTGATGTTGAGCAGGTAGGGTTTTTCTCTAAAAACAAAATTTGATGATTAAACCCTAATACTATACATCATTATGTATATATAGGGGAGAGAGAGATTTTGGGCCTAACCCTAATCCATGTGGTTTCCAAAACCCATTATGACTTTGGGTTATTATTATTATTAAATCTGAATTCTAATATAATTAATCAAGTCTCACTTAATTAATTCAATAATTAAATTCAAATAATAATAATACTTATTAAATCTGAATTCTAATATAATTAATCAAGTCCCACTTAATTAATTCAATAATTAAATTCGAATAAACAATAATATATTTAAATTCGTAATTTAAATAAACCTCCGTTTTGACGTTCTTTGTGTGTGACCCTTTAGGTTATTATTACGTTGGCAATAATATTATTATCTAATAATAAAATTATAAACAATGAGCGGCATCTAGTAATACATCATTGCTACCCAAGTAACAATAATAATTGGTGATTCAATTAAACCTTTCGTGAATAATGTTCCATGTAATATAATCCCTTTAACCTTATATTATAGATCAAACTCGAGACATGTATAGTGTCATCCTCTTCAACGTTTAATCTCGGTTTCCTTGATCAATGAGTAGACTATTTAAAAAAATCAATATTTGAGCATGGCCATGCATTTCATAGTCTCACTCAATCAAGAGGCCAATAATATCACTCCTAGAATTGGAGGGTTAAATCCTATATCTATCATTCATATTCCTCATACGATTCATAGCATACCCAATGTAGACCTTTATCATTACCCGGTTAAAGGTAACTTTGAGTGTAATCAAAGTATATTAATTCTCGTATAGAAATATAATGATTTCAAGTCAGAGGATCATTACATCATTATCACAGTGAGATTTCTTATGACACTTATTAACATGTAGAATCTCACGGCGGGTCTTTCCAGTGTCATGTATTGATACATACACTTATGTTCTTGACTTTAGTATCACCATACCTATGACCAATGAGATGTGGTCATCCGTCAACAAACATACTAGTCTTATTGCATTATTATTGTCCTTAAATAATAATACTTGACTAGGGAATTTTAGGAATAAAATATTATTCATATAATCTCATTTTTAAGTCACATACTTAAAGGTATATATTACGTATTAATATTCCAAGGACATTTATTATCCTTTCAATTTATAACGCAGTAAATAAAGACATAATAAATAATAATTAAATAATCACATAAAACATAATCCTTAATTGTTTTCGATAAAACATTAAAAGTATTGTCTCTAGGACACCAATACTAACATCATACCAGGCTGTAGGTGCTTGTTTCAAACTATGCAGTATTTTAAGAAGATAGTACACAAATCCAAGATGAATAGGATCTTCAAAACTAAGAGGTTGTTCTACATATACTTCTTCATCTAATTCTCCATTGAGAAAAGCACTCTTTACATCCACCTGGTAGACTTTAAAATTAGCATGAGCAATATAAGCTAGAAAGATTCTGATTTCTTCCAGCCTTGTAAGAGGTGCAAATGTTTCATCAAAATCTATGCTTTCTTCTTGTGAGTAGCCCTTTGTCACCAATCTTGATTTATTCCTTGTCACTATACCAGATTCTTCTATTTTATTCCTGAATACCCATTTTGTACTAAAAACATATTTGTTCTTTGGTTTGGGCAATAGCTTTCATACCTTGTTTCTTTCAAATATATTCAACTCTTCTTGCATAACTATTACCCAATCAGGATCATTCAAGGCTTCTTCAATCCTTTTTGGTTCTTCTTGAGATATGAAGCTACTATAAAAGCATTTATTTTGAGTAACACTTCTAGTTTTGACACCATTATTTGCATTTCCAATAATCAACTCAAAGGGATGACTTTTGGTCCATTTCCTTTGTGGTGGTAAGTTTGTCCTTAGGAAGATGTTTTATGATCATTAGCATTGTTATAATCATTGTGATGTGATTGAGTGGTTGAGAACCCTCCCCCTGGGATGGACACTCTACTTTAGGATTGTTGAGTAGAATTATTATCCATCGATGGATTATCAATTGATGTATTATCAGTCGATTGATGATCATTAATTGATAAGTTATCTGTTTGTGTATTGACATCAATTGATGGGGAATTTCTGGGTACTTGTTTTCTTGAAATTTCCATATCATCATCACTTTCTTTACCATTACCAGTTAATTCATTCTCAAAATGCAAAGAGTGATGGTATCCTTCATCAAACAACCCTTGAATTTTTTTGTCATCAAAGACTACATGCATATATTCTATAACAATGTGTAATCTAAGATTGTAGACTCTACAAGCCTTGGTTGTTATTCAATGTCCAACAAATATTGCCTCATCATCCTTGGCTTCAAACTTTCCCAAATTTTCTCCCTGATTTCTTAAGACAAAAAAATTACAGCCAAAGACATGAAGAAAATTTATTGTTGGCTTCTTGTCTTTATTCATCAATTGATATGGAGTTTTGCCTCGTGATTGATTAACCATAGAAATATTCTGAATGTAACAAGCAACATTGATTGTTTCTGCCTAGAAATATGTAGGAAGTTTTACTTCTTTTAACATAGTTCTAGCAAATTCAATTAAGGTTTTATTTTTCCTTTCACAACTCCATTTTGTTGGGGAGTTATAGGAGCAGAGAAGTGATGAGTGATACCTTTTTCTTCACAGAATTCTGTCATTATTGCATTCTTAAATTCAGTACCATTATCACTCCTTACTCGATTCAGTACAACTATCAACATTCTTCATATGATTGATAATAAATTTGTTTGCCTCATCCTTGGAATGTCAGAAATGAACCCATGTGTATCTTTTGAAGTCATCCATAATTACTAAGGCATATTTCTTTTTGGCAATAGACATGATATTGACAGGACCAAATAAATCCATGTGAAATAACTCCAAAGGCTTGTCAATTGTTGATTCTGACTTTGACTTGAATGATGCCTTCCTTTGTTTTTCTTTTTGACAAGCATCACACAAACCATCCTTGGTGAATTCCATCTGTGGAATGCCTCTAACCAAATTCTTTCTAACCAATTAATTCATTTCTTTGAAATTTAGATGGGCTAGCTTCTTGTGCCAAATCCATCTTTCATCTGTGTTGGCTTTGCTTAATAGACATGTCATTGAATTTTCTTTCTGAGAATTGAAATTAACCACATAGACATTTCATTTCCTTCCTCCACTTAAGAGAATTTCAACAGATTCTTTATTGGCTAAGATGCATGATCCAGTTGAAAACTAGACACCATTTCCATTATCTCACAGTTGACTAATGCTCAACAAATTGTGCTTCAATCCATCAACCAGTGCTACAGGTTCAATGATATGATTTTCACTTGCAATAGAGCCATATCCCAGAGTAAAACCTTTATTGTTATCTCCAAAAGTAACTTATGTGCCAGCCTTTTCCATAACCTTTATGAGAAGGGACATATCTCTTGTCATGTGCCTAGAACATCCGCTGTCTAGATACCAGAGATTTTTCCTCCTGTTTCCCTGCATACAATTAAAAATGATCAAGTTGTTTTTGGTATCCAAGCTGCCTAGGGTCCTCTTTTATTAGCTACAGCCTGAACCTTGGTTGCCAACTTTGGTTCCTTTTGTTTTGGTGGGTTTAAATCCACTTTAACTTTGGGAGTTAACTTTTAGGGCTCAATCACCTTGAAACTCAAAATAGAATTATGATGCATGTTTGCAAGATTATTATCAGTTGTAGACCTGTAGACATGTTCCATGGCATTCCGTGCATGTTCATTTTGCATATGCAAAGATGGATTGTACATGTATGAAAATTGTGCATGTGCTGCAACCAAATTAGAAGACATGGCTTATTCCTTGTATGATAATTTGCTGTTAATCATATCAATTGATTCTTCCTTGTATCCATCAACTGATATTCTTCTTTGATTGATCTTGATATCCATCGATTGATAATAGCTGTTGACTTATCGATTGATAGATATTATTAATCGATATATCAATCGATGATTCTTCATATTAGTTGATGATCTTCAATCTTTGATTTGACTTTTTATCAATTGATCTTCTATCTGTTGATGCCTCCATATCAATTATCACTTTATAATTTCCCTGTCTTCAAATAATTATAATTTGACAGTCTAAGTTATACATCAATTGATAACCAGTATCAATCGACTCTAGTATCAATCGATGAGAAATTATCAATCAACTAAAGCCATATCAATTGAAATAGACTAAGTACACATATGCTACCATCCATATTATCAGTTGATTAACATAAACATGTCAACTGATAGATGTGAAGCAAATTTACGGAGGTACGGAAGCGTGATATAACAATTATTTGCCGTAAAACCATATATATGATCGCATATACTCATATAAAACCGAGATTGAATCGAAACCTTACCTTTAAAGCGATCTAAGTGTGTGAACAAGAGATCCTAGCAGCTACTTCTCAGAGTGTGAAGTACTCTACCTGTATCCACCAAGAATTCTTCCTTTGATGAAGATCTTCAAATAATTTCTAAAACTTATTGTTGGGTCCCGGAAGTATCGTAGAAGGGGGGGTTGAATGCGATACTGATAACAATTTAAAATTCTTTTCAGAATTTGCGGAATTAAATTATTGCTAAAGCTGAGGGTTCGAGTCCTTGTAGTGTTTGGGAGGCTGACTTACTAACTTTTTATTTTTAGGATTAAACATTTAAGATATAGAAAAATTAGCAAGTAAGTAAACAAGATTCAAGTTAAATATGTATATTAAACTTGAAAGGGTGTTACAACATCCGGTAGAATAAACTTTAATTCCTAGAACAAATTTGACATGAATTGTTCTACTTAAGGAATTAAAACCAAACTAGCACAGAAAGTCTGTGAATATAATAACGTTGCAGACAAATTGCTGAATTTGTAAGTTTTTCTACTCCTGAAAAATGAAACCAATCTCCTCATATTTATAGAGAAAACTGCTGGCAAGACATTTGAATAAAACTTATTTAAAAAATCGGTAAGACTTTTTAAATAGCCTAACAAGACTTTTTTTATTTACTGGGCAAGACTTTTTATGGTCGGTAAGACTTTTGAAAATCTCGGTAAGACTTTTTAAAAGGTCTGTAAGACCTTTTCTGGTCGGTAAGACTTTTTTTCTAGTGCCCAGCAAGACCTTTTTTATTTTAAAATTCGGTAAGACATTTTAAAAACTGCTCGGTAAGGTAAGACATTTGCATTCTGTAGCTTTTTTTCTTTTCTTTCCTTTTTGACTTGACATGTGGCAGCTTCTGATTGGTCTTTAAACAAAAATATGCACCTGCCAATTTCTATTTGAAATGAAAAGGTGCCTATTTCGTCTTTTAGTGAATCAGGTCCGTAGAAATGCTTTTAGACCCGCACAGCTTATAATCTTTAATTAATAAATAATTAATTTAATTCAGAAATTATAAAAATAAATATATAATATTATTTAGATATTTATAAATATAATTTACTAATTAAAAAAATATTTATTAATAAAAATAAATCCTTACGCTCTGAGCTGCGGTCTTCTGATGGTCTGGAACCAAACTCCTTTTGACTTGCAAATGATAAATCAATTCCAACCAGGGTTCCACTTTTAAGAATATATGACTCTGCATTTCTTCCGTGTCAATTCTTTTACCGTCTTGTCTTCAAGTCAGTACCGTCAGGTCTGTTTAACTGTTTCCCTTGAGCTTCCAGCTTCTGTCTTCTTCATTCTAAAATAATTCTAAATTAATTAATCCTTTAATTAATTTAAGAAATAAATTAATTCTTAGTGAATTAATTTACTAATTAAATTAACTAATTAATTTAATTAATTAATAGAGAATTAAATTAAAGTCTTGATTGTAAGACTATTGTTGATGTAGATAAAACTCTTATGTTCTTCAACAATAACCTTTCTAACCACTTGAACTTTTTGATGACGAATCTTCACTGACATTGTTGACACCCTGTGCACTGGTCTGGTTCACGGATGACTAACTACAATGTTGATTCTCATTTCTGCTGTAGTGGTCTTTGTGTCTTGTCTTGTCTTGTCTTGTCTTGGTTCCTTCTTCAATATTTATTATTTACTTCACTTTCTTGTCTAAGTTGAGTTGTCATCTACTTATTACAAATAGGACTAGTCATATGACTTTCAATCTCCCCCTATTTGTTGTTAAACATTTAACACACAAATTCCTAGAGGATAACTCAACTAACAACTAAGAAAAATAATACGACATTTAAGAACTGTAAATAATAAATTGTTTTCTGGATCATATAATACATTTCCAGATTTCAATTGTGATAGATAAATAAGATAGATGTTCCTCTAGACTGAACATATTTAACAAAGTTCTATCTTGACTTACCTATCATTACCAGCTTCAGAAGTATCAACTTCACCTTCTTCTAGAGTTTAACTTTTGTGACCAGGTGTCATTGGTAGATCTTCAGTGGCTGGTTTCTCTGGATCAGATTCTGCATTTCCAGATTTCTTGAGTGAACTTAGAAATGAAAGATGAAAGATAAATCTTCAAGTTAAATCATCTTCACTTCTCAGACTCATCACTACTCCCCCTTAGGATGGTAGGGATGAAGTCTTGTTCTCTTCTTACCATTTCTCCTCTGTTTCTCCAACTTCTGTCTTCACTTCTCTCCCAAGGTGAATTCATTCTCCCCTTACGTGAATTAACCAACCATTTTAAAAGAGGTAACAACAGACATGGCATACATACAGCATTAAACCATCGCAGATATAAAAAAAATGCAAACTATGACATGTTATGCATTTTAGAAAATCCGGTTAATTCCTATATACAAGAATCTTCTAAAATCAAATGGAATAGAAGAATTAATAAATAATCATTAGTTCTATCCAATCCAAGCATGTTGTTATATACCCCCTTTTCTTGTTCAACAATTCTCCCCCTATTTGGATCTTGTTCAACAATTGAGTAATCCTCTTCTAGTGAGTAATCCTCTTCTATAGAGTAATCCTCTTCTGGTAAAAGGCTTAGTCTTTGTTAAACAATTCTCCCCTTTGGATCTTTGTTTAACACTTCTCCCCTTTGGATATACACTTCTCCCCCTTAGTTGAGTAATCCTCTTCAGAATCCTTAATATCAGAAGAAATTCCATCCCCCTTAGTTGAGTAACATTAGAAATCTTTAACAGGGAATTGGGAATGGGATTTGGTAATTGTGCTAGTGTGTGATTTTACTTTGTGTTCCTCACAAGTGTTTCGCTCATATACTCTCTAAGTGTTTCACTCATAGAATATATATTTTCACTCTTTTTCACTTGTGTTTCACTCTTTTCTCACATCACTATATCTCTCTCAGTATGGATGACACAGTCTTTTGTACCTGCAAGAAAGATCACCATAGCCCCTTCAAGAGAGGTCACTGGTGGTGCAATGGGGTTTCGTAAATCCTCGTCCTCAATTGAATCTATAAAAACATTTGACTTTGAAAAACTGAATTGCTTCAGGAATAGATTCAATGAGTTGCTGATCATCTAAGATGATCTATTCCGTTAGGAATCCAGATATGTTCCATCTGGGGAGGGAGACAAGGATCTATAATATAGCACATGATCCAAGTTTCCTCCTGACGCCTGTGAAGGCATGTTGATTCAATCAGAATCATCAATCATCCTTCCTTCCTTGATATGGAAGTATAGAATAATTGCTTCCGTCAATTCATCCTTACAGTATGTGACATTCCTTACAGTGCATTTGAATATTACATTTATGGTTTGCAGTGTTTGAGAGTGTCCAGATGAAGTTGACTCTTTACAAATGGCCTTGGCTGACAGGCCGAATTCAATAGACTCATCATGTTGAGATGACGCACCTAGTAACAGTTTTGCCATTTACAAATCTATACCATTTTGGGAGGATATAAATTAGTTAGCAGTTGCCTTGGTTTCAATTTCACATTCTAACTAGAGGCAGAGCTGCTGGAACGCTCATAGATACTTCTCTTTTCTAGTGCACTAGAGGCACTTACTCTCTCACCCTCTTTAGTTGATAAAACTTTTCTTTTCAGGGGTTTAGTAGATGAAGTTGTATCTGTTTGAGTGTTTGTGGTTCTATGATCTGTGTTAGAGATTGTATGTTTTCAATCCCTTGATCTTGTCCTATAGCCACTGAGGGCTCAATATATCAATTATAACATTTTGATATCAATTGATTAGAGAATATATCAAGATCGAGATTACCTACTTTTACCTCGAGTCGATTGCTCTTGTTCGGCAAGTATTAAATCAAAAACTCCTCAGAAATTTTTGACAATAAAAGTATGTTGAAGAGTTTGTGATTTAGAACACATATATAATTTTATTATTAGTGATTTTCAGATAACCAATATATATTATCACTAACAACAAAAATCATAATTAATTGCAATGAAACAATAACAAACTATCAATTCATGATAATTAATAATAATTTCAAAAAGCAAGTAATTATGCTCCTTATATCTCATCGTATTAAAACTATGAAACTAATAAACGATGAATTGCTTCAAATCATAATTTTAATAAGATAAAATACTCTTGCTAAATACTTGTGAGATACAGTCTTATGGATTAGGTTTTGATTATTTTGTCTTAATGATAAGTGTAAATTAAATTAGCATTAGGAAGTTACTAATTAATATAGTAATCCTCCCTTAGGTTGTTCGAAGTGACAGTCAACGAGAAGAAAGTCAAATTAGGTCAAACTGCTTTTATAAACAAAACTAAATGATTTTCTCTCTACATATATTTAGATAAGATTTATCAAAATAATGATAAAATCAAATCTAATTTATATATGTTATATTTTGAGGCATAGACTGAAGATGAACAAATACAGTATTTTAACACTGCTTTTACGAGTCAGAAAAAGTGTTATCCATTCAAAAGAGTGTTTGTTTTAAAGGTTTTCAAGGGAATATATTTTCAATGTATTTTCTAAATATATTTGTTCAATTTATCTTCAACAAAGTTCTGCCTAGATATAAAATACAGATTTTATCCCGGAAGCCCTGAATTGTCCTATTTCTTTGGATAATTTGTATTTTAATTCAAATTAAATATTCCTTGGACTTCATAGTCATTATTATTTTAGGAATATTATATTTGAATATGTTTTGAGTCAAAACTTTAGTCCAAACGTTGACAAGTTCTGACAAATGGCTATCGAGTATTGTTTCGGGCTGTAGGGACAGCGAAACGATCTTTTTCTCAAAGTAGTATCTACACATGTCCAAATGACTTGAAACTTGGGGAATGTCATTAGAATATTGAAAAAGAATTTTAGGATTCTTTTCATAATTTTTGGGTGACTTTTATTTTTGACCTGTATTTCCGATTACGTTATTGGTTGTTCGGTCAATTAAAAGTCAATGAAGGTCAACTCCAAATTGAGCAGGATTTTGACCATGACCTATTGGGATAATTCCCAGATGGTTCCCAAATTTTCATAATTTTTGGAGCATATTTTGAAAAACGTCATATTTCCAACGTATCGTTCGGTTTCGTGTTTATTAGCTTTATTAATTAACTGAATGATGTTAGCACGTTTTTCCAAGCACCTATGTAGCCTCTTTCAGCTGATACAACTTTAATTTGAATTGTTGTGGCTCTCCTTGCTCCATGTAAACCCTTGTCCCCTTGTCCCCTTTTAAAATAAATCAAAAATGCCCCATTTTTGGCCTATAAATAAAGCCCTCCCCCCACACCATTTCTCAAGCCTTTTAGTGCCAAGTATATGCTGCAAATTTCTCTCCCAAGAAGCTCTTAACATCAGTAGCTTTTCATCTCCAAGAGTTCTTGCCCTTTAAGCTTAGTTCTTACATAGATCTTACCCCTTTCAAGCTTAAAAACCCATATACTTGCACTTTAAACACACCAACCATACAAGTCCCTTTAGGCTACCCAAAGACCATATACCTACTGCCCTTAGACTTGTTTAGTTGCCCCCAAAGTTATACCAAAAGTTCACTTTCCGGCGATTTTCCGGCGACTACTTTTTGTGTGTTTTGGCTTCAAAATTGGCTTTTTCTCTTGATTTCTCTCTAGATCTCAAGGGTTACAAGTTGATTCCATTTTTATGTGTTAGTACACATATTAGGCAGATTATAAATAGATTTGTGCTTGCTTGGTTTGTTTGTTAGATCTATTATATAGTTAGCCTTGTCTACGATTTATATAGTTACGTGCTTAAATTGTTTGTTTGTTGTTTTCTATATAAATTGTGGTAACCGTTGGAAGAGCCTTACTATATACTCTTGCTCTTCACAACAAATTAGTTGTTCATATCCTTGGCTTACCTATCCGGGATTAATAACAACTCCAAGTTACTTAAGTTCCGAGTAGAGACCGATTTGTATAAATCTCATATAGAGGTATAAACAAAAGGACTCCTTGTTGAATTTGGTAATTAAACTAGCTTTTATTCCAAGTAGAGACCAATTTGTATAAGTCTTATATAGGACATAAACAAAAGGACTCCTTGTTGAATATTTGCAAGTTAGCCCACTTTATTTCCGAGTTGAGATAATATTCGTATAAGTCTATATTATAAGACATAAACGAACATCTCCTTGTTTGAAATAAAAAGAGGCATAAACTAACTTATATTCCGAGATTAGAATATTTGTATAAATCTCATATATTATTTAGAGATATAAACAAAGCTCTCTCGTAGAATATTTGTAAAGTTTAATCTCACTTTAATTCCGAGTCGAGAATTTTTGTATAAGTCTATATATTAAGACATAAACAAAAGTACTCCTTGTTTGAATTATTAAGTGAAAGAAGCCAACCTAGATTCCGAGTTAGATACTATTCGTATAAGTCGAGGTACGACATAAACGGAACACCCTCGTTGAATCTTAGTGGTTTATTTCGAGTTTGTTTTTAAAGGCCAACTTAATTGTTGCTCTAGGCCTTATAAACAACTTGATGTCTAAAATGAGCTTGACATAAGTCAAGTCAATATATTCGGCCATTAGTTTAGATCATATACCCCGGCCTTATATATCGAACAAAAATAAAAGAAGTAGTTAGAAAACGTACTTGATCTCATTCAAGTCAAATATATTTGGTCTATATCTTGACCTTATATATCCCTATATATACTATATATATATTTACTTTAAGTGCTTGCATTGCATTCATACGCTTTACATATCGCAATTTACTTTAGCATATTTACTTTAAAGTACTTGCATTCATACGCTTTACATAACGTACTTTACTTTAGCATACGCACTTAATTTACTGCATACACGTTCACACACAACGTGTGGTTCGTCCTTCTCACGAAGCGACTTACCCCGACTCACATTTATATATTCTGTTGCTTCGGCTATATTATATATATCTGTTTGTTTCCGGTCTAGTACAGTAATATACTAGTCCACCAATCTTCTTTTCTTAAACAGGGATTATTAAGTCGTAGTACTGGTTGTCTAGACTTTGTTAGTGAGGTGAAGTGAAGTGAGGTGATCCTTGTTCTAAGACCCAAGTCCTAGGCACGCCGACGGGAAGTTGGGTGTCTCTGCACCGTGAGGAAAAGGAAAGACCCAAGACCTAAGACCTAAGATCCAAGACCTACAGAGGGTTAGAGGAACATAGTCTACGCAGGGTTGTAATTTATTTTTTCTTACTTGTATTTGAGGAGGTAACGGGAAGTTACGCTCCAAGATAAACTTGTAAGGGTTCTACTTAGATTGTGAGGAGGTAGCGGGGAGTTACGCTCCAAGATTAGTCTAGTAGGGTTTGCTATTGTATTTTGAGGGGTTAACGGGGAGTTAAGGTCCGAGATAAATACATAGTGGTTGTAACAGGCTTCTCCGCCGCTATAAGGAGTGAATCTTTTTATAGTGGGAAAATCTCGAGTTCAGGGAGGGACTCGGGGACTGGACTAGAGGTGAGCGGATCCGTTAGGGGATTGCGCCATCGCAAACCAGGATAAAAATCTTGTGTGTGGTGCTCCATTTCTTTACTCTCTTTTAATTTCCGCATTTGATTTACTAGTTGACTAGTAACATTTTTAAAAGAGAAGAGAAAATTTTAAAACGCTAAGCTCTAATTTTTAAAAGGGTATTAAGCTATTCAACCCCCCCCTTCTAGCTAATACCCCATCCTTACGGACCTAACAGTTGGTATCAAAGTAGTGCTTTTGACTGTGTTCCGTGGCCTTGTTCAGTGCCTACGAACGCGACAAAAAGTTGATCTTTTATGGCGTATTTGAGTACCATTGGTTGTGGTGAAGGTCTCTCAAGTTCGAGACCTCCTTTATTCGACGGCACCAACTTTGCTACTTGGAAAACAAGATTTAGAATCTATGCTAAATCCCAAGGTGTCAAAGTGTGGATGGCTATCGAGGACGGTGTTGTTGTTCCGACTAAAGTAGTTGACGATACTGTCATCGAAAAGAAAGTCAGTGAATACACCCGTGAAGAAGAAGAGTTAATGAACATAGCCGCTAAAGCGGAAATGGTCTTAACCAGTGCACTTGCAGAAAAAGAATACAAAAGAGTTAACAACTGCAAGACGGCACAAGAAATGTGGAACAAATTGGTTATTACCTACGAGGGAACTATGGATATTAAAGACTCTCGAATGGATACTCTTATCCAAGAATACGAGAACTTTAAACTCCTCGAGGGTGAAACCATCATCGATATGGAAACGAGATTTACTCGGATTATTGATGAACTTGCACAACTCGGAAAAGCTTATTCGGTTAATGAGAAAAATCGAAGGGTGTTAAAAGCTTTACCTCCGAGTTGGAAAGTTAAAGTTACCACTATAAAAGAAATGCATAATTTGAATGCATATACCATCGATAGTTTATTCGGCAACCTTCGTGCATACGAAGAAGACAATGCTCCGGATAAGCCTCTTCCTAAAACAGAAGAGAAGAGGAAAAGTATGGCTCTAAAAGCAATACTTATCGATGAAGATGAAAACGACGATGATTTAAACGAAGAGTTAGAAAATCTCGACGAGCAAGAAATTGCTTTACTAACGAGACAACTCCGTCGTGTTTTACAAAGCAAAGCTCAAAGATACGGGAAAGGCTTTCTTAAATTCGGTAACCAACAACGAGTTTTCAACTCTAAGGGTAGGCCGAATTATAAGAACAATTTCACTAGTACGAGCTATGCTAAAGGCAAAAGTGTACAACAACAAGCAAATAATGCTTATAATAATAACTCGAAATTTGCACCAAAGCCTAAAGAGACAAATCCCGAAGAAAATGAGAATGTTTGTTTCGAATGTAAACAACCTGGTCATTTTAAAAGGGAATGTCCAAATTTGTCTAAAGGACAAATTCTTGTTGCTGAAAGTGGATGGGATTTAAGCGAGGATGAGGAAACTCCGGAGAAGAATGAAGAAATTGTTAACCTCTGCTTAATGGCAATCGGAGACGAAACTATTCCTACGGAAGCCTCCACTTCTCTACAAGAGGTAATATCTAAACCAATTTCAATTTCGTCTTATAGTAGTAATGCTATTAAATTGTCTAAAATTGATCATTATGACATGGATATTTCTGAGCTTAGAAATCTGGTTAAAGATTTGAAAATTGGTTATGATGAATTGAATCGAAGCCATATCAAGACCAAATCCGAAAAAGACAAATATGAGGATTTGTGTCTCCAACTTCAAATAGAGGTCACTAGTTTGACCGACGTACATGTTAAAGACATGGAGTACGTTACTAGCATTCTCTCTCTTAATGAAAGCTTGAAAATCGAGACAAACGAAAAGGATGATCAAATTCGTACTCTAGCAGTCGAAAATACGTCTCTGATTCGACAAGCTGAAGAGATTGAGAATGATAAGATTCATTTAGACGAATGCAATCATGAGCTCCACGTTGAGCTTTTAAATTTGAAAATTCAAAACGAATCATTGATTCAAGAGAATTCTTCAAAATGCAATCGTATAAATGACCTCGAACAGTCACTTACGGGAGATCGAGAGGAAGAGCTTCATGAAGCCTTAAAAGAACAAAAATTTGACTACCAACTTCAATTGATGAGTAAAAACATCGATTATACCAAACTTAAAAATAAGGCAGATGTTGAACTCGAAAGTCGTCAAAGACTTGTCTCGGAATTAGAAATGATGAAGTTGGAAAGTCAAAGGCTTAAAGATGAAAACCAAAAGCTCTTATCTCTAGTCATGGACAAAGAGAATTCCTTGATCAACAAGATTAATACCTTGGTCAAAGAAAAGGAAAATCTCGAAGTCACTTTGAAACAATTCACTAAGGGCAGTGCCATTTTAGAAAGAATGGTATTTGGTACCCGGGAATCATTTAATCGTGAAGGATTGGGTTATGAACATAATGATCCTCCTAAAAAGGAAGAGCATAAACCTAGACCTTCGATTAATGCTACACATAAGTCACCCACACCTAAGTGTACGTATTGCAATGTAAGTGGACATACTCGTTTATATTGCAAAGCTATAGAAGGTGAACTTAAGGGGAAGTACAAATGGGTTCCTAAAGGATCAACCTCTAAAAATAGAAATGACAAGAAATTATCACAAAAGAGGAATGACCCTAAAGTGAAAGTTCAAAGTCAACCTAGGTTTTGGTATCATCAAGAACCTATAATCTATGTACCAAGGAACATGAAAAATGTTCATCCTAACTCTAGTTTAACTAGAAAGGATAATGTTCGTCAAAATAGCTCTAAGACTCAAAATCCTATCTACAATGGTAAATCTAGTAACATAAATGCAAACATGTCTAAGAATGCAAATTATCATGCTAGATCTAGTCATATTGCTAATATGAGTCATAATGTTTATCCTAGTACCTCGAATACTCATGTTAGAATTAATAATGCGAATTACAATGCCAATGCTAATCCTAGAAATTCGATTATTACCATATTCCCACATAGTAAGACTCATAATCATGCTAAATATAACAAATATACTCCTAGAAGAAATCCATATCATATCTCTGCTAGGAATAAAGCATCTAGAAGGTTATATGATGATGCACAATATTATCCCATGCCTAGATTTGTTAATGCTATTTCACATATGCCTTATGATGTACTAACCCAAGGACCCCTAAGACAAAGGGGTACCAAAAGGTTTAACTGATCTGTTATGCAGGTATGCCTTACTGCTAAGAAAGATGTGTGGTATCTTGATAGTGGGTGTTCCCGACATATGACCGGTAATAAGTCATTGTTGAACAACATTAGAAAGGTAGCCGCAGGAAGTGTAACCTTTGGAGATAGCAGTAAGGGTGACATCGTTGGCATTGGGGATATTGGAAATGAACGATTCAAAATAACAAATGTACAATTAGTCACGGGACTAAAATACAATTTGTTATCCATAAGTCAACTATGTGATAATGGTTGCAAAGTCGTTTTTCGTTCATCACATTGTTCTATTTACAATGTAGACGGAAGACTGGCTCTAAATTGTCCACGTGATAAAAATGTATATACGTGTGACACTACGAAATATGAGAATGTATGTTTGGTTTCCATTAATGAGGATCCATGGTTATGGCATCGTAGGTTGGGCCATGTTAACATGAAACTCATTAAAACTATATGTTCGAAAGAACATGTACGTGGATTACCGAAACTCAATTTCGTTAAAGATCATATATGTGAAGCTTGTGAAATTGGCAAACAAATTCGAGCATCTCACAAAGCCAAATTCATGGTGTCTACTTTTAGACCACTTGAGCTATTACATATGGATCTTATCGGACCGGTCCCAGTACAAAGTCTTGGAGGAAGTCAATACACCCTCGTGGTAGTTGATGACTACTCTCGATTTACATGGACTGAGTTTCTAAAATCAAAGAGTGATGCATTTGAATCATTTGCCGCTCTTTGCAAACGCATACAAAATCAACAAAATGAATCAATCATCTATATAAGGACTGATCATGGGAAGGAATTCGAGAATTCAAAATTTGTTGAGTTTTGTGAAGCGTATGGTATTACTCACAACTTTTCTGCACCTTATACACCTCAATCAAATGGGGTAGTTGAAAGGAAAAACAGAACGTTGCAAGAAATGGCAAACACTATGCTTAATGAATATCGTCGACCAAAATACTTTTGGGCCGAAGCTATGTCTACTGCTTGCCATGTTCTTAATAGAGTATTACTACGACCTATCAAAATGAAGACTCCATATGAGCTCTATTTTGGTAAAACTCCTAAGCTTAATTACTTCAAGGTTTTTGGAAGTAAATGCTATATCATGAATACTAAAGATTATCTAACAAAATTTGACCCAAAATCTGGAGAGGGCATTTTTCTAGGATATTCTGTGAATAGCAAAGCTTATAGAGTATTTAATCTTAATACTTTGATTGTGGAAGAATCAATGAATGTTGCATTCGATGAATCTAAACCAAACTCAAAGTTTAAAGAGTTGATAGAAGAGGAACCAGATTCAAATGGTCATATTTCAAGTGATGTTGAAAATGTTATTCGACAAATTGGAAATATGAATCTTGAACCTACAATATCAAAGAATCCTCTTGAAAAAGATGAGAACGAACTTGAATTGCCTATGGAAATACCATTGCTTAAAAATCATCCGATAGACTATGTCTTAGGGGATTTAACTAAAGGTGTTCAAACTCGTGCTCAAGTTCAAAACATTGTGAGTCATATGGCCTTTCTATCACAAATAGAACCCAAAACCGCAAAGGAAGCGTTATTGGATGAGGATTGGATTTTTGCCATGCAAGAAGAATTAAACCAATTCTCTCATAATAAAGTTTGGGAACTAGTTCCACAACCCCCTGATACTTCCATTATTGGAACAAAGTGGGTCTTTCGTAACAAGTTAGACGAAAGTGGAATAGTGGTAAGAAATAAAGCACGATTGGTTGCTCAAGGCTATACTCAAATGGAAGGAATAGATTTTGATGAAACCTATGCTCCCGTGGCTCGAATTGAATCGATTCGAATGTTTTTGGCCTTCGCTTGTCATAGAGGTTTCAAGGTCTATCAAATGGATGTTAAATCTGCTTTCCTTAATGGTGTATTAGAAGAGGAAGTATATGTAAGACAACCACCTGGATTTGAAGATCATTTACATCCTGAGTATGTGTACAAATTGTACAAAGCTTTATACGGATTAAAGCAAGCTCCTAGAGCTTGGTATGAGAGGTTAAGCAAATTCCTTATTGAAAATGGTTTCAAAATAGGAGTTGTTGATACCACTCTCTTTACGAAGTATGAAAATGATGACATCTTGCTCGTTCAAATTTATGTAGATGATATTATATTTGGTTCTACCAAAGAATCTCTATGTAAGGAATTCTCAGATATTATGAGTAAAGAATTTGAAATGAGCATGATGGGGGAATTAAATTTCTTTTTAGGATTGCAAATTAAGCAATCCGATGAAGGCATTCATATTTCACAATCGAAATATTGCAAGGAAATGCTAAAGAAATTTGAGATGGAAAACTGTAAAACCATCAGTACCCCTATGTCACCTGCATTAAAGATGACTGAAGATCCTAACGGTATTTCTGTGGATACAAAGAAATATCGAGGAATGATTGGCAGTCTTCTTTATATTACTGCAAGTAGGCCTGACATACAGTTCAGTGTGTGTAAGTGTGCCCGTTTTCAAGTCAACCCTAAGGAATCTCATGTGTCTGCTGTAAAGCGGATATTCAGATATCTTAAAGGGACCACTGATATGGGTCTATGGTATCCAAAAGGACAACCATTTGACCTAGTGTGCTTTTCTGATTCGGATTATGCCGGACACTTGATTGACAGAAAAAGTACAAGTGGTACTTGTCAGTTTCTAGGTGGATGTCTAGTTTCTTGGTTTTCTAAGAAACAGAATTCTGTGTCTATATCCACTACAGAAGCTGAATATATAGCAGCTGCAAAATGTTGTGCTCAAATCCTCTGGATGAAGCAAACACTAGCTGACTACACTGTGAAATTTGATGCAGTGTCAATTCAGTGTGATAATATAAGTGCAATAAATTTGAGTAAAAATTCTGTGTTGCACTCATTATCAAAACACATAGATATCCGACATCATTTTTTAAGAGATCATGTCTCTAAAGGCAATATTGAGATGGTATATATTGATACTGAACATAATATTGCGGATATCTTTACGAAACCTTTGAGCTCCGATAGATTCAATAAACTCCGTCTGGAGTTAGGAATGCTAGTGTGCCCAAAGTAAAGACACCGAGTGTCTCTAATTTTGTTGAATTAATTTTCAGTGAAATTTGCTCCGCTTGTGGTTAAGGTTATTATTTGACCGGATTTCAAGGTGAAATTCAGATTTGTCAATAATGACGTTGATTATAAGTTGTTCAAGCTTTATTGTGAAATTAAGCTCAATAAAATAATATTGATTAACACAGCTATGGATTGGCCTTGGAATACTTCGTATTTCAAAACTCGGGAAAATAGTGAGTGTTAATCAATATGTCCCAAGAAATATTTTTATCTAATGGAAATTTAAAAATAAATTTCTTTGCTTATAAAAATATCCTTCTTGGTAATTAATTATTTTATAACAATTAATTACACTTCTTGATGTAATTAAAATTGTAAAATAATTTTATATTAGACATATTATTTTATGCAAATTAATTACAAAATTTTGTAATTAAAAGTATAAAATTTATGCAAAATTGAAATTGTTATAATATAATTTTTATTATGTTAAATACAATTTTAAATTAATTTAACTCTTGATTAATCTCAGCTGTTGGATCAATTGAAAGTTAAATCCAGGCCTTACATTTTGTTAATACAAATAGAAAACATTTTGTTTCTTTTTAATCAATCAGCCGTACTGTTCTTCACTAAAATCTGATTCATTCGAAACCCTAGTTTTCGGGGATCAAAATTGCATCAAACCATGAGTTTTCTATCTGATTCATTCATGAACTCATGTTCTTCGTGTTCTAAGCTTTCATTTGATACCCACTTTGTCATCAAATAAGTCCAAATTCTTCAAGGGCCATAAACCCTAATTGCTTTACCTCCAACTCTATGAATTTGACGGATGATGGATTCAATCGATCCGCAGCAGTATATTTTGCATCAGCCCATACTAGAGTCTACACAAGGATCATCAATCAAGCACTAATTTGAGGGCTTTCTCAAACCCTATTTGACAGCTACGTGTGTTGCCTAGTGCAAGATGGTTCGATGATGATATTCAAGGCTATTCACAAATCTTACTACAAGAAACTTGGACAAGCTCATCACTCATATCTCAATCTCGTTTGATTGTTACTGGTGTATTGCATATTTGTAAGTAATCGAATGATTCTCAACACGCACTAACTGTTTGTGTACGAGTCCTGCAGGTACAATCATTGAAGGAAGCTAACTCGGAGAAAAATAAAACAAATACTGAGTCACTTCAAGTCAGCTTAGTGTGGATCATTCTTGTTTATATTAATGAAGTGAGGATGATAATTGATAAGTCCAGTAAGGTTTTACTGTGTGTATAAACACCACAGTGCTGGTATGATCCTAAAATCATCAAATTTCATATCCTCTGTGGCTTTCCTACTTATCTGGTAACTGTTAAAATCTTACTCTTGATGAGTGTCTGCTAATTTAGTAGATATGTGATTAGTGTATGTCGTTCATGATTGAGTTTCTCATATCAAATGCTTAAGTTGAAATAACTGCTACTTGCAATTTGAGGTATGTGAACTGTCAAATATGTTGTGCTATAGGGTCTGCAGTATCATAGAAATAAAGCATATCTGTGTACTTGATTAAAATCTCTCTGCTAATTGAGGTTGTTAGAATAGATTCCATATCTTGTATGAGATTGTTTGAAAAGTCTTCTTTTGATGCTTCACACTAGGACACTATGAGCACATACATGCCCTGAGATCATGGACTGCCTGGAATGTCATAAGAGCATTCCTTGATCTGTTCCCAGTTCAAACGGCCACAAATAGCATCATTTGCATTTCTATTTTGTAATTGATTAATTTGCTGTAAGGTTTTAGCATAACTCTGGGAGTGGTAAATGAATTGCTTAAATTGCAAAATTGATTTCCTGCATCTTGAAGAATTTCTCTGAGCTTTATGTGCAATCTAGATAGAAATTATGATTAATTGGGAAAGTTTTGCCATAATTGTGACTATGTGTATTGTTGCTGATATTATTTTTGATAAAAAAAAATGGTCCAATTATATGTTTTTATGGGATTTCAATGTACACCTTTGCAATCTGCAACCTACTCTCCTTTATGTCCTTCATTAAGATGTACTTGTGCTAGAATTGGTGCATGCCTACATTATTTGTGAAATTTGTTACCATGAATTAATTGAACCTGCTTCTGTGTATTCCATAAAGTTCATACTTATTTGAATTAACTCTGAGTTTGCTCTCTTAATGATTAACTGATGATTCCCTGCTTAGTATGAAAACTTTAAGGGCAGTTGTTCTCTTGTTCACACCTACTTGCTAATATGCACTTAAGTCTGTGAGACTAAATATAACTGATGCCTATGTGAAAACTGCTGATAGATTTGATTACCTTAATTTTTGCCCTGTGCTTAATTGATCACATGCTCAGCTCATTTAAAGTGTCACTAATTGAAGCATTCATGCTCCTTTTGTCACAATAACTACAGTCAAATTGCCATGTTAATGAATAGTTTTAAGCATGATTTGTTTGTGTGACTGATCTTAACTGTTGGAATATGCATGATTATATGGAATATGGATGATTAACATGTCTTATTTCATTCTGGTAGGTAGTTACATGTGTAATCAAAATTCTAGTCCATAACATGCTTGATTTGTAAAAATTTAATGCCATCAGTTGCTTTGATTACTATAATTCTCAAGACTGCAGCATGTTGTAAAGTTTGGCACATTTTTAATTGCTTTGTGTTTTCTTAAGAAGTATTGCTATACCTTTCTTGGTAGTTAGGTAATATTTTTTTTAGACACATAATCATGAATTTGATTGATAAAATGACCTGTAGCATGCTTGCCCTGCAGAATTAAATGTCATCTGCTACCTTAACTAGTACACCTTTATTTGCAGCAATTTGTGAAGCATGAGATAATTGTTTATTTGCTAATACTGGCATGAGTACAATGGGGTTATAGTTGGTGATAAGAAGTCCTGATTCTCATTAAATGAGCATGGTGTATGAATTACAGACTGTTGTCCTTCTTGATTTAACTGTCACTGTTTGATGTACTTTAGAGTGATTGTTTGATTGAAATCTAGTACTTTCCTGCAGATTGGATATCTTTTTATGCTTTATGTCAAATTTCCTGGCAGGTTGATAGAGTCTATACTATATATTATACTATTTGTGCAGAACCTGTGACTCTATAACTGATACTTGCCTAGTTTAGACTGCTGCATTTTGCTGAACTATGTTCTATTTGCCACACACTTGTCTGTTCATTATTAAGCCATGCAGTCTCATTGTGTAATATCAGATATATGCAATATATGTATACATATGTGTGTCTGTGAGTACATGAATTCATTTGTATGTTTGCCTGCACCTTAACTGATTCTACATGCATATATACCCCTCATTCCTTGTTTATGTTACTGCACTCTTAAACACTTGTGTCTTCTTGCTCTTAAATACTTGTCTGCACTTATTCTTTGCCTTAAATTTCCTCTGTGTGCATTCAATGGAGTCTGCCAGTAATCTAGTAAACACTACTCTGTGTCTTGGCAATGTTTCTTCCACCACAATTCCTTCCACTTCTAAAAATAGAAATAGGAAGAAACCAAGAAAGCAAGTAAATCCTGTGTCCACCTACACTAATCCAATCTCTAGGTCTATCAAAACCCAAATGCAACCAGGGTGTCTGATTCATTTAGATAAAAGAACTGAGCTTTACCAAATGTTTGCCAAATCCAATTGGGAACCCATGCTCTATTATCCTAATAGAAGGGTTCTTCCTAACATGGTGACTGAGTTCTACAATAATATGAATGTGAGGTATGGAGCTGGTGATGTTGTCTTTATCACATCTGTGGTAAATGGCAAGGCATTGCTACTTGATCACATAGAATTGTGTAAAGCCTTGAAACTAAGCCAAAAACTTCTGAACCTAGCCAATATTGACATCACAAAAGAGTTTGTTTTTAACAAAATGGAACTCAAACTATTCCTATCTGTCTTTTGTGAAGTAGAAGTACCTCATAACTTGTTTGTAGAAGATAAAGGTGTGTCTTATGAGCATTTTTCCCCTATATTCCAAAACTTGGCATTGATCATGAGAGGTAACATTTTTCCTAGTACTTCTGGTGACAAGTTAATGACATTTGCTGAAATTAAGCTAATGTATAAACTTGCCAGTCAGAAAGTTACTTTCAATATCACTTATGTTATTTTGCTTCAAATGATCAATGGATTCAAGAATGGATTTATGCTCTATGGACTACTCTTAACCAAAGTTTTTGAGTATTTCAAGCTTAATGTCAATCAGCTGCCTCATTTTCAAGTTGCAAGTACCATTTCTGATAGGGCTATAAGAACAGTCATACCCCTTCCTGGATTCTCAGGTCCTCCACCACCTTCAGTGATCAATCTTGACACTGATGATGCTATAGTTCCTGCCATTCCTGCAATTCCAAACACTAACCCTGTCATTCCCAACCTTACTTCTATCACAGCCCTTGAAAAACAACTCTTGAACCTTCAAGAAAGTCATGCCAACCTTGAAGCCTTGTGTAAAATTCTTCAAACTAATATCAAAGCTTTGACTGAAAAGCTTGAATCAACTGAAACAAAGGTAGGTGTACTAATTTCCATTCTTGGAAACTCAGTGTCTAGGGCTGGTAGACTTGAGGATGGATTGTCCCAACTGATAACAACCCAACTAGGTTTGATGGACATCCCATTTCTACCCCTTATGGAAGAACCACATGATGACCAACCTGTGATGGCACTAGGTACTGAAGGGCCAGTAATTGTTGATGAAGTGAAGGATATGGACACAGATGCTGTCAATGATGCAATCCCAGAGAAATCTGAGTTTGAAAACATGGCATAAGCCTCTGGACATCTGATTTCTAGTTTCTTTAGAAGTTGAAACACTTCTGTGGTGGTTTGTCTGCTTGTTTGTCTAATTATCTATGTTGTCTTGTGTCAGTTGTTTGTTGTCTGCTATGCTTTTGTTATGTGCCTTCTTTTGCTGCAGTGGTTTAGAGGCAGTGAGTATGTAGGATGACCTTTAGTCTAAGTAGTACTAGGTCATGTTAGCAATACTCAAGTTTGTGTTTGATCAGTTGAAGCAGTATTTGAAATGAATGAATTATCTTCTAGCAGCATTTGTCATTTCATTTTATATGCTTATTCTTGTTTGATCTCTTACTAACACAACAACTTGCAGGTACACAAGACAGATCATGTTTCCAATTAACAGATTATGATTAAAATTGTCAGTTGCTTGGTGATCAGTTAGCAATTAAGTCAACACTCTTTACAGTTAGTACAAGTTCTAACAGTGTGAATGTATACTTAAGATCTGTCCATACTACAGCAGTATACATTTGATAGTAATATTGCTTAGCTTATTACTGAGTTCCCCCATCCCCAGGAATTAAATTGTGGCAGGAATTAATTTTGTGTTTTGATGCTAGTCACTATATTAACTGCTAATTCAGTTAATATTGAATCACTAGCAAACTGTTTCATTATATTTACTACTCATTTGTTTGATAAACAGGGTTATGAATTTAAAACTTGCTCCTCGTATTTTTTTTAATTCATGATAACCAGGAACAACTAATTCGATTTTTTCAAGTGGAAACAGGAGAAGAATTCAAACTCTATACTTGAAACCAGCCTCCATATTCAAGTGCATAAATTTATTCACAATTGAATAAATTCTAAAGGGAAGTTTTTATGCTCTATCTCCTCAATTTGTGATTTAATTAAGTTTTCAAAAACTCATAATTATCTTTGAAAATTAGATTTCTACTTATAAATTTGTTTTTGATATTCAATCTCAACAAGGGGAAGAGAGTGTAAAATGAATATTCATGAGAGAGTTGTAATAGAGGGGAAGAGAGTTGAAATGAATATAATTGTTAATAATTTGGTAAAAATAAAGGGGAAGAGAGTTAAAATGAATATGTTTAAACATCAATGTGAAGGGAAGGGAAGTGTAATTTAGATAGAATTTTATAATAAAATTCTAATCTATCAATATTTTGCAGCTTATAAGGAATTGAAAATTGATACAGAATTAAAAATTCTTATCAAATGGAAGGCATACAGCAAATTTTTTCGGAAATTGGAGTAAACGAGCTGAAACTGAAATAATGATAAGTGCTCACTTATCAAAGGGTATACATACTCAATTTTTCTGTGTGCATCCTAACTACTGCATAATATTCTGGTTGTCTATCTGATATGCATTTAAAATCAAGAAAGATTTTTCAACACTATAGGGGAAGTGTTAATTAGATTTTAATAATCTAAAAATGCATAAATTAGATAGTTGCATACACGTAGGGGAAGTCTAGGACTGTCACACACATATTTAATTTTACACTAGAATGTTTCGACAAAATATCAAAAAGGGGAAGATTGTGAGATACAGTCTTATGGATTAGGTTTTGATTATTTTGTCTTAATGATAAGTGTAAATTAAATTAGCATTAGGAAGTTACTAATTAATATAGTAATCCTCCCTTAGGTTGTTCGAAGTGACAGTCAACGAGAAGAAAGTCAAATTAGGTCAAACTGCTTTTATAAACAAAACTAAATGATTTTCTCTCTACATATATTTAGATAAGATTTATCAAAATAATGATAAAATCAAATCTAATTTATATATGTTATATTTTGAGGCATAGACTGAAGATGAACAAATACAGTATTTTAACACTGCTTTTACGAGTCAGAAAATGTGTTATCCATTCAAAAGAGTGTTTGTTTTAAAGGTTTTCAAGGGAATATATTTTCAATGTATTTTCTAAATATATTTGTTCAATTTATCTTCAACAAAGTTCTGCCTAGATATAAAATACAGATTTTATCCCGGAAGCCCTGAATTGTCCTATTTCTTTGGATAATTTGTATTTTAATTCAAATTAAATATTCCTTGGACTTCATAGTCATTATTATTTTAGGAATATTATATTTGAATATGTTTTGAGTCAAAACTTTAGTCCAAACGTTGACAAGTTCTGACAAATGGCTATCGAGTATTGTTTCGGGCTGTAGGGACAGCGAAACGATCTTTTTCTCAAAGTAGTATCTACACATGTCCAAATGACTTGAAACTTGGGGAATGTCATTAGAATATTGAAAAAGAATTTTAGGATTCTTTTCATAATTTTTGGGTGACTTTTATTTTTGACCTGTATTTCCGATTACGTTATTGGTTGTTCGGTCAATTAAAAGTCAATGAAGGTCAACTCCAAATTGAGTAGGATTTTGACCATGACCTATTGGGATAATTCCCAGATGGTTCCCAAATTTTCATAATTTTTGGAGCATATTTTGAAAAACGTCATATTTCCAACGTATCGTTCGGTTTCGTGTTTATTAGCTTTATTAATTAACTGAATGATGTTAGCACGTTTTTCCAAGCACCTATGTAGCCTCTTTCAGCTGATACAACTTTAATTTGAATTGTTGTGGCTCTCCTTGCTCCATGTAAACCCTTGTCCCCTTGTCCCCTTTTAAAATAAATCAAAAATGCCCCATTTTTGGCCTATAAATAAAGCCCTCCCCCCACACCATTTCTCAAGCCTTTTAGTGCCAAGTATATGCTGCAAATTTCTCTCCCAAGAAGCTCTTAACATCAGTAGCTTTTCATCTCCAAGAGTTCTTGCCCTTTAAGCTTAGTTCTTACATAGATCTTACCCCTTTCAAGCTTAAAAACCCATATACTTGCACTTTAAACACACCAACCATACAAGTCCCTTTAGGCTACCCAAAGACCATATACCTACTGCCCTTAGACTTGTTTAGTTGCCCCCAAAGTTATACCAAAAGTTCACTTTCCGGCGATTTTCCGGCGACTTTTTCCGGCGACTACTTTTTGTGTGTTTTGGCTTCAAAATTGGCTTTTTCTCTTGATTTCTCTCTAGATCTCAAGGGTTACAAGTTGATTCCATTTTTATGTGTTAGTACACATATTAGGCAGATTATAAATAGATTTGTGCTTGCTTGGTTTGTTTGTTAGATCTATTATATAGTTAGCCTTGTCTACGATTTATATAGTTACGTGCTTAAATTGTTTGTTTGTTGTTTTCTATATAAATTGTGGTAACCGTTGGAAGAGCCTTACTATATACTCTTGCTCTTCACAACAAATTAGTTGTTCATATCCTTGGCTTACCTATCCGGGATTAATAACAACTCCAAGTTACTTAAGTTCCGAGTAGAGACCGATTTGTATAAATCTCATATAGAGGTATAAACAAAAGGACTCCTTGTTGAATTTGGTAATTAAACTAGCTTTTATTCCAAGTAGAGACCAATTTGTATAAGTCTTATATAGGACATAAACAAAAGGACTCCTTGTTGAATATTTGCAAGTTAGCCCACTTTATTTCCGAGTTGAGATAATATTCGTATAAGTCTATATTATAAGACATAAACGAACATCTCCTTGTTTGAAATAAAAAGAGGCATAAACTAACTTATATTCCGAGATTAGAATATTTGTATAAATCTCATATATTATTTAGAGATATAAACAAAGCTCTCTCGTAGAATATTTGTAAAGTTTAATCTCACTTTAATTCCGAGTCGAGAATTTTTGTATAAGTCTATATATTAAGACATAAACAAAAGTACTCCTTGTTTGAATTATTAAGTGAAAGAAGCCAACCTAGATTCCGAGTTAGATACTATTCGTATAAGTCGAGGTACGACATAAACGGAACACCCTCGTTGAATCTTAGTGGTTTATTTCGAGTTTGTTTTTAAAGGCCAACTTAATTGTTGCTCTAGGCCTTATAAACAACTTGATGTCTAAAATGAGCTTGACATAAGTCAAGTCAATATATTCGGCCATTAGTTTAGATCATATACCCCGGCCTTATATATCGAACAAAAATAAAAGAAGTAGTTAGAAAACGTACTTGATCTCATTCAAGTCAAATATATTTGGTCTATATCTTGACCTTATATATCCCTATATATACTATATATATATTTACTTTAAGTGCTTGCATTGCATTCATACGCTTTACATATCGCAATTTACTTTAGCATATTTACTTTAAAGTACTTGCATTCATACGCTTTACATAACGTACTTTACTTTAGCATACGCACTTAATTTACTGCATACACGTTCACACACAACGTGTGGTTCGTCCTTCTCACGAAGCGACTTACCCCGACTCACATTTATATATTCTGTTGCTTCGGCTATATTATATATATCTGTTTGTTTCCGGTCTAGTACAGTAATATACTAGTCCACCAATCTTCTTTTCTTAAACAGGGATTATTAAGTCGTAGTACTGGTTGTCTAGACTTTGTTAGTGAGGTGAAGTGAAGTGAGGTGATCCTTGTTCTAAGACCCAAGTCCTAGGCACGCCGACGGGAAGTTGGGTGTCTCTGCACCGTGAGGAAAAGGAAAGACCCAAGACCTAAGACCTAAGATCCAAGACCTACAGAGGGTTAGAGGAACATAGTCTACGCAGGGTTGTAATTTATTTTTTCTTACTTGTATTTGAGGAGGTAACGGGAAGTTACGCTCCAAGATAAACTTGTAAGGGTTCTACTTAGATTGTGAGGAGGTAGCGGGGAGTTACGCTCCAAGATTAGTCTAGTAGGGTTTGCTATTGTATTTTGAGGGGTTAACGGGGAGTTAAGGTCCGAGATAAATACATAGTGGTTGTAACAGGCTTCTCCGCCGCTATAAGGAGTGAATCTTTTTATAGTGGGAAAATCTCGAGTTCAGGGAGGGACTCGGGGACTGGACTAGGGGTGAGCGGATCCGTTAGGGGATTGCGCCATCGCAAACCAGGATAAAAATCTTGTGTGTGGTGCTCCATTTCTTTACTCTCTTTTAATTTCCGCATTTGATTTACTAGTTGACTAGTAACATTTTTAAAAGAGAAGAGAAAATTTTAAAACGCTAAGCTCTAATTTTTAAAAGGGTATTAAGCTATTCAACCCCCCCTTCTAGCTAATACCCCATCCTTACGGACCTAACAATACTAAATAATCATAGTAATAAAAATTAGCATTTAACTTTATACATTATATCTAATAATTGTTACTCAAGCATATGGCAATTATACTTAAAACAATTATCAGTGATATATGTGAGCTCGAGAAAGTAGATGTAAAGAAATTCACAAGTCCTTTAAATATTGACATTTAATACTTATGATTCTTAGAACATTTTCTCGTTGACAAAAATAAATTTTAAAAATAAAATAAAATAAAAATAACAAAAAAAAATATGCCAATTTTATAAGAAAAATAAAAATAAACTTACACACATATATATAGAAATAAAGATACTAAAAGTTTGAAAATAAAAACAATATGTGCCAATTGTTGAAAAACAAAAATTTGTTAATTAAGAGTATGATATGAAATTTTCTTTAAGATACATATCCCATAATAAAACGCGGGAAAGTTGTATCTGAGAAGAAAGTTTCTATCACTTATGAATTTCCTATAAGACACACTTCCCATAATAAAATGCGGGAATTTGTACCAAAGAAGAAATTCAACTCTCTTAAGGAATTTATATAAAATATATTATGAATTTCCTATAAGGCAAACTTCCCATAATAAAATGCGGGAATTTATACCAAAGAAGAAATTCAACTCTTTTAAGGAATTTATAAAAATTATATTTACAGTAAAGATGCTAATTAAATAAAACTGTACAAAAATAAAATTTAGGAAATATTTCTAAGTATATAAAATATTGAGAATTTTATACACATATATATAAAATACTTCCACTTTTTCAATATTAGTGTTTTTGAAATATGCATTGATTACTTAGATCAGTAATTCTAAATAATGTCACTAATATTAAAAGTGTCACAATTATTTGTAACAAAATATTTAAAAATATCAGAGAAAAATATCAAAACAATTAAGTAAGATATCATTAACTGATACTCATAAAATATTTATCATACAAATAATTATGCTGCATATTATTTTAATTCATTTTAAATTATGAGACTGATATGACATCGAATTGTCTAACATCATAATTTAAATCAATTAAGATAATATATAAACTTATGCTAGAACATCTAATTACCACATATGCATATAACATTGTAAACATGATAATTAAAGTAGTAGCAATAAGCACGAGGTTCTGGATTTCAAATAAATTCACAAGTCCTTTAAATATGGAAAATTTAATACTTGTGAACTCATTTAAGAATTCCTTACAGATGAGATTTCCAATAAATATGCACATTAATAATATCTCAACTTTACTAACCAGCTTAGACAAAATGAATTTATCAAGCTGTTTAGCAAATATCTGCAAGTTATTCTACTAAGGACTACTCTCGAAATAAATGATACCTGGTGTCCATGCACTTGTTCCGTGAGCGGTGAAGAGATTATTTAGCAGAGTTGATGGAGTTTGACAACTTCTGGTAATTACCTCCCTGTCTTTCTTATAACCTGCATTATCTATATCTATATAGCCAATTAGGTTAAACCTAGTATCTTTAGGGTACCTGATTCTAAGAATTGGTAATCCCTTAAGATATCTAACAATTCATATCTTAGCTATAAGATTAGATTCTCTATTATCCACTTGGAAACTTGCACATAGGCATATTGAGAATAAACTATATGGTCTTTATCCACTTGAATAAGTAATGAGCTAATCATACCTCTGTAGCTTGTCACTTCAGTTATATACCTGATTTGCCCTGATCAAGCTTAGTGGTTTGTTGGCAAGAAGTCTTGGCAGGTCTGGAATCTTCTAAATTGTGCATCTTCAAAAGATCCTTGACTTACTTTAATTGCCATCATTCTTTTGAATTACTTATAATCCAAAAAGAATCGCAACTCTTCCAACATGCTCATCTTGTACCTACTCTGCATCAACTTAGCAATAGTCTTTTGCACAAGTTTACGTTAGTAGACCCACATATAATATAATCATGGTATACTTGCACTAATATTACATTGTGTGTGTGCCTTGTATTCTAGAGAGATGTGTATGTATAACAATCTTAATAAAATCATTTTCAAGTAATTATCAGTTAGAGTGTCATACTATGTCCTTGACGATTGCTTGATCTCTTACCTCCGTCATAGAGAGCTTTGTGAAGAGAATGATATACAAATTCCAGTGGATATGAAACTTCAAAGTCCATGAACTGTTGTACATCAACTTGTTCAGCTCTAATAGTATCAAGTCTCGTCTCTGGTGCTTGTAGTTAGATCTTGAAAGTCCCGAAGATTCTGTTTCCATTATCGTCGATACCCTCTGCTTGATAGTAACATGTAGCAACCAGTTTGGCTTTGTCCCTCATAACAATGCCAAATATCATCCAGTCTCTGAAAACCCTTACAGTACTAATTAACTTTGTCTTGTGGTCTGGGTTCCAGATTCAGTAGATTCTGCCTTCGAACTGATTGAGATCATCTTGCATTGCAATCACCCAATCTGGATCAATCAGTGCTTCTTCAATCTTCTTTAGGATTCCAACTGTTTAACAATTGTTCTTTCCCGAAGAGTAACCATTTACTTTGCATGGCACTTCTAGTCTTTACTCTAGTATCCGGATCACTAAGAACTAAACTCCAGGAATGACTTTGACTTCAAACCCTTTGTCTCGGCAGATATATTCTTAATGTATTCCATTGATCTTCATTGTGTTGAGTACGACTAGTAGATCCTTCTTTTATTTGCTCCCACTGAGTTGCTGCTAGGATGTGTTGAAGATCCTTCACCTTGTTGAGTGGATTCTGTTAAAGTCCACGAGTTGTGTAGATTCACTACCATTTCCACTACTAGGATCTGAATCATCATCATTAACATTGATTCCTTCTGCAACCTCAGTTTCATCATCAATATCTGAATATGACTCTGACAAGATGTCAAGTTTCAAAGATTCAGAATAGACTTTCATTTGAATGCTCGGGAGCTTGGTGTAGTAGGACGATACATTCAGACTTTCAATCACCTTCTGATTTTACATCACATCTTTCATTGAAAGCTTTCGACTTCAATGAGTAGCCAAGGAAAATTATTCCATGAGCCTTAATTTCAATACTCATATAATTCTTCAATAAATATCAATTTCCTCCAAACACACGAAAGAGCTTTAGTGTTTGCTTCTGGTTGGCCATTGACTCATATGATGTCTTTTCACGATCTTGTTGAATAAAGAAGCATGTTGTGTTAATCGCTTCAACTTTAAAGTACTTTGCTTCCAACTTGATCTGTTTGATGTGATCAATCACCATATGTGATATATTATCTGTTGAATGCACGAACATCACCAATTCACTCTCAGTTGAGTGAGCTTCCATCTTTCTTGCTTGAAATCAAACACTTTTCCCTTTGAATGCTTTTCCAGAAAATCTTTGACAAAGAATTCCCTAGTGCCCTGTAGATAGTGCTTAAGTCCGTCGACAAGAAAGATATTTCCAGAGATGACAATTCCAAAATCATGATAGCCAAGTCCCTTGTACATCCTTTGCTGTCATCTCCAAAGGTTACCGTTGGGTAAGCTTTCTCAACCAACTGTGATAGTAGAGCTTCAATGCTAGTAATATGCCTCGAACAATAAATGTCACGAAATCACATAACTTTTGACTTTTGTTTCATACTCTGCAATCACAAATGATTAAGCTTCTTGGTACTCAACTTCAATTGAATCCAGATGGGTTAGAGATATTACTTTCAACAGTGGTAACAACAGTTTCAACTTTAACATGCACAAACTTATTTTTGACTGATCACTTCTCATTCACAGCAGCCTTGACAAGGTAGTCTTAAGGCTATGAGATTAGTGATTCCAACCTATCTTAAGGTGGACTAGCAGTCTTTACCCTATTGTGTTTCTTATACATGCTTTGCCTAACATTATGCAAGTCCTAAGATATGCATTTTTAAATTTAAACAAACAAGCTTGAAAATAAGAACACAAGGTAACATTCAGCTTCAATGCATTATAGATAAGAATTATGCATTTTAGGCATGTTATGCATATTAGAAAATTCAGTATCATCTACTTTAACCATTTTACACAATTGTGACAGGTAACAAGTAGATTTACAGATATTCAATAATTTTCTAAAAGCACATGGAATAGAAGAACTAACAATTTAATTACTAATTCTTTCTAATCCATTTCTGTTGTTGTCTAACATTTTAATTATCTCTAATTACCTAAGTCAGTTTTAGATTAAGCCTCGAATCTACAAATTTTACTAACTACTTAGATAACTCTACCATCTTTTAATCTTCTATACCTTAACAAGAAATACTTGAAGTGATTTGACATTTAAGTACAACTATGTGAGTGTGACCAATTCATATGAAAAAACGCACCTTCTTTTAACTCAACACAGTCTCTGACATAATTTGCTTGTTCAGGCTTCTTGAATATTGTAGTACAGCCCTGATCTTGTCTTGCTACTTTTAACCTCATATGTTTCTTCAGTTGTGACCTCTAACGATTCTTAAATCTGTTTTGTACAAGTACAAAAACTAGAATGATCATTAGAGTCAGAAAAAAATCTTCAGAGTTCCCCACTAATAAATCTATCCTTTCTTTACATTTGAGCAGTTCGTGGAACTATAACATAAACGATCGTAACATCCACAATAAAATCCAAATGCTCCAGAATAAACCTACTAATACGAAATGACCACTTTCCTCGAAACCAGGTCATATGCTCTGTGAATTAATTCTGAGCCAAACCGGAGAATTTTCCAACTACAAACCCTTTTGGAAAAATGGACCAAGTTTTAATATCTTTAGATTATAAATTAAATCTATATAAATTTAACTAATAAATTTACTTAAATTAAATTTATAAAATAAATTTATTTAAATTAAGTTTATAAAATAAACCTTTTCAAGTTTAAATAATAAACTAATTTAAATTAAATTTATAAAATAAATTTATTTAAATAAAATTTATAATTTGAATTTATCTAAATTTGAATTCATAAAATAAATTTATTTAAACAAATTTAAATAATAAAAGTAAATCTATTTAAATTTAGAGAATAAATTTATTTAATTTAAATTTATAAAATAAACTTATTTAAATTAAGTTTATAAAATAAACTTTTTCAAGTTTAAATAATAAACTCATTTAAATTAAATTCACAAAATAAATTTATTTTAAATAAAATTTATAAAATAAATTTATCTAAATTTAAATTTATAAAATAAAATTATGTAAACAAATTTAAATTATAAAAGTAAATCTATTTAAATTTAAAGAATAAATTTATTTAATTTAAATTTATAAAATAAACTTATTTAAATTAAGTTTATAAAATAAACTTTTTCAAATTTAAATAATAAACTCATTTAAATTAAATTTACGAAATAAATTTATTTTAAATAAAATTTATAAAATAAATTTATCTAAATTTAAATTTATAAACTAAATTTATTTAACAAGGTCTCTAGACATTCAGAGTTCAAACAGCTTCGATACCCTCAGCTTCACTGGACTGCGGATCTTGATTTGTATATCAATCAGCTTGCTCTGATGCCAATTGTTGGGTCCCGGAAGTATCGTAGAAGGGGGGCTTGAATGCGATACTGACAACAATTTAAAATTGTTTTCAGAATTTGCAGAATTAAATTATTGCTAAAGTTGAGGGTTCGAGTCCTTGTAGTGTTTGGGAGGCTGACTTACTAACTTTCTATTTTTAGGATTAAACATTTAAGATATAGAAAAATTAGCAAGTAAGTAAACAAGATTCAAGTTAAATATGTATATTAAACTTGAAAGGGTGTTACAACATCCGGTAGAATAAACTTTAATTCCTAGAACAAATTTGACATGAATTGTTCTACTTAAGGAATTAAAACCAAACTAGCACAGAAAGTCTGTGAATATAACGTTGCAGACAAATTGCTGAATTTGTAAGTTTTTCTACTCCTGAAAAATGAAACCAATCTCCTCATATTTATAGAGAAAACTGCTGGCAAGACATTTGAATAAAACTTATTTAAAAAATCGGTAAGACTTTTTAAATAGCCTAACAAGACTTTTTTTATTTGCTGGGCAAGACTTTTTATGGTCGGTAAGACTTTTGAAAATCTCGGTAAGACTTTTCAAAAGGTCTGTAAGACCTTTTCTGGTCGGTAAGACTTTTTTTCTAGTGCCCAACAAGACCTTTTTTATTTTAAAATTCGGTAAGACATTTTTAAAACTGCTCGGTAAGACTTTTTTAAAATGTCTTATTGAATTTTCGGTAAGACTTTTGAAAGCAGCTCGGTAAGACTTTTAGAATTCATTCGGTAAGACATTTTGAACCACCTGCCAAAACACTCGGTAAGACATTTGCATTCTGTAGCTTTTTTTCTTTTCTTTCCTTTTTGACTTGACATGTGGCAGCTTCTGATTGGTCTTTAAACAAAAATCTGCACCTGCCAATTTCTATTTGAAATGAAAAGGTGCCTATTTCGTCTTTTAGTGAATCAGGTACGTAGAAATGATTTTAGACCCGCACATCTTATAATCTTTAATTAATAAATAATAATTTAATTCAGAAATTATAAAAATAAATATCTAATATTATTTAGATATTTATAAATATAATTTACTAATTAAAAAAATATTTATTAATAAAAATAAATCCTTACGCTCTGAGCTGCGGTCTTCTGATGGTCTGGAACCAAACTCCTTTTGACTTGCAAATGATAAATCAATTCCAACCGGGGTTCCACTTTTAAGAATATATGACTCTGCATTTCTTCCGTGTCAATTATTTTACCGTCTTGTCTTCAAGTCAGTACCGTCAGGTCTGTTTAGCTGTTTCCCTTGAGCTTCCAGCTTCTGTCTTCTTCATTCTAAAATAATTCTAAATTAATTAATCCTTTAATTAATTTAAGAAATAAATTAATTCTTAGTGAATTAATTTACTAATTAAATTTACTAATTAATTTAATTAATTAATAGAGAATTAAATTAAAGTCTTGATTGTAAGACTATTGTTGATGTAGATAAAACTCTTATGTTCTTCAACAATAACCTTTCTAACCACTTGAACTTTTTGATGACGAATCTTCACTGACATTGTTGACACCCTGTGCACTGGTCTGGTTCACAGATGACTAACTACAATGTTGATTCTCATTTCTGCTGTAGTGGTCTTTGTGTCTTGTCTTGTCTTGTCTTGGTTCCTTCTTCAATATTTATTATTTACTTCACTTTCTTATCTAGGTTGAGTTGTCATCTACTTATTACAAATAGGACTAGTCATATGACTTTCACTTATTTTAGAGAGAAAAGAGATAGAGAGATGTAGGCTAGTGTTTTCTCCAAAAACTAAAAGTTCACCCTAAAAGTTCACTCCCTCTAGAATGAAGCATCTCATTCTATTTATAGGACTATCCTAGGGTTTTTCCATAAATAATATATCAATATATATTATTATATTAAACCCCATATTTTATAAAATGCTTTAATAATAATTAAAACTATTTTAATCATTATTTCCTTTTCTAAACTATTTAGAAAATAATTCTCTCTCTCATAATTTAAATCTTTTCATCAAAGAAAATATTGTTTTATGGTGTGACCATGTAGGTTCAATATTAAGCCGGTAGTAGAAATAAATAATAATAAACTTTTTATTTATTATTTATATGAATTCTAATAATTCATTAAATATAATTAACTGATTAATTATATTTATTCTACATCGTGAGTGATGCTTCTCAACATATCCCGACTATCCGGATAATATGAATTCACTGCCAAGAACCTGTCAGTGACTAGTTACCGCACAATCAATTCCTTCCACCCTACAATATCCCGATTAAATACAAGGCGTGGAACTCGTGTCAAGCCTATTAAATTTAATCATATGTTTTCTTATTCATAGTGCAACGTTCATATTAATACAAATTAGAAACTCCTTTCTAATTTCATTCACTCTGGCCAGAGATTCCAGAACTCGCATACTAAGAATAACATAGGATATTCTCTTCCCATACTGGAAGGGGTGGATCCTCTATTGACGTTAACTATCTTCATACACAAATCCCTATGCCCGGAATAGACCTAATGGATGTCCTTGAGACTAAGGACTAAACAAAAACATAGTTCATTATATACAAGATAACTTTAACGATCTCAAGTCTAAGGATACTTGCACAACTATCACTTAGTGAACAACTATTGACACATGAGTAAACTCCATTAGTTGTTCAATTTATCGAGTCACGTTCAGTGAACTTATTCCTTAATAAGCACCTACATACTAGCTATAGTGTCACCACACAAATGCCTATGAGAACAGACATCCTCCTTAAAGGAGCAAGCATAGTATGTACCAATCTTTGCGGATTCACTAACTTCCAATTAGTTATCCTATGATCAGGAACTGTTTAAGTCAAGAGTCATCATCTTCTAGATCTCACTATTATAATCTCATTATAATTCTAGAAGCTTCACTCTAAACTATGAAACATCTTATTTAAGACACTTTAAACAGATAAAGCTCGTAATAAAACAAATAAGTCTTTTATTAATATTAATGAAATCAAATAAGAATACAAGAAAGTTCTTCCTAACTCATCATACATGATTGGATTTAGGACAAACACTTTCAAGATGGTTTCCCGATAGGAATACTGGAAGATCTGCATAGATCATTATGGATCGAACCATGTCTAATAAAGTTCGATTTCTCCTTTCTGATACTCCATTTAACTGTGGAGTATATGGAGGAGTCCATTGAGAGACTATACCATTTTGTTTGAGATAATCTAGAAACTCTCCATTCAAGTATTCACCACCTCGATCTGATCAAATGGTTTTAATACTATGTTTGGTTTGTTTCTCTACTTCATACTTATATTTTTTGAACTTTTCAAAGGCTTCAGATTTGTGTTTCATCAAATACACATATCCGAATCTAGATCGATCATCTGTGAAAGTAATGAAGTACGAAAAACCACCCATGGCTTGCGTAGACATCGGTCCACATACATCTGTGTGTACCAATCCTAGCAAATCTGCAGCCCTTTCTCCATGTCCACTAAATGGAGATTTGGTCATTTTTCCCAATAGACAAGACTCACATGTAGGATATGATTCAAAATCAAAAGGTTCAAGTAACCCTTCCTTGTGCAATGTCCGTAGTCTATTTTCACTAATATGACCAAGTCTGCAGTGCCATAAATATGTGAGATTTTCATCATCCCTTTTCCTTTTATTAGTATGTTCAACTTGTAGTAAACTATGCTCTACGTCACATACCTACAGACCATTATTCAAAATACCACTACCATAAAGAACATTATCTCTAAGAATTGAACATTCATTATTCTTAATAATAAACGAAAATCCAGCCTTGTCTAACATGGGAATAGAAATAATATTCCTCACAATCGAGGGAACAAAATAACAATTATTTAAAATAATAGTCTTGCCCGTAGGCATATGTAAATCAAATAATCCTACAGATACAGCAGCAACTCTTGCTCCATTGCCCATCCGCAGAATAACCTCCTCTTCCTCAAGAGTCCTAATATCCCTTAGTCCCTGCAATGAATTGCAAATGTGAGAACCACAGGCGGTATCTAATACCCAAGTAGAAATTTGATTTAGTGACATGTTTACTTCAATCATAAACATACCTGAGCCAGAAGCGGCAGTCTCACTACCCTTCTTCTTCTTCAGTTCTGCAAGGTAAACCTTACAGTTCCTCTTCCAGTGCCCCACCTTGTTACAGTGAAAGCAAACAGCTTTGCTTTTGGGGTCTTCAGCTTTTGGTGGAACTGGCTTCTTCTCACCTACTTTCTTCTTCTTGGGAGGATTCCACTTCCTTTTTTTGGAAGTGGATCTACCACCAATCAGAAGAACATAACCTTTCTTAGAGGGAAAGTTCGACTCAGCAGTCTTCAACATGTTATGGAGTTCAGGCAGGCTGACATCCAATTTGTTCATGTGAAAGTTCACAACAAACTGCGAGAACGAATTTGGGAGTGATTGCAAGACCAAGTCTTGGCTCAACTCCCCATCCATGACAAAACCAAGTTGCCCAAGACGCTCAATCAGATTGATTATCTTAAGCACATGATCATTCACAGATGATCCCTCCGCCATTCTACAACGGAATAGCTCCCTCGATATCTCATATCGAGCAGTCATGCTTTGTACATCATACAACTCTTGTAGGTGTACGAGAATGGTATGAGCATCCATGTTCTCATGCTGTTTTTGCAGCTCAGAGTTCATAGATGCCAGCATGATGCACTGAGCAACATTTTCTTCATCCATCCACTTCTTGTAAGTTACATGCTCATCATCATGAGCATCTTCGGCAGGAGCATTGGGTACTGGTGAGTTCAGCACATAGTCCAACTTCTCAGCCCTAAGAATAATTCTCAGGTTTCGAAGCCAATCAGCAAAGTTTGGACCAGTCAACTTGTGAGCATCTAGTATGCTTCGTAGTGATAGTGCAGAAGACATGATGTATATCTAAAATCTGTAAATGACAAACACATAACAACACTTAGCAAATAATCAATTTCATTATTAAAACACTATATGAATCGGGTATTTATTCATAAGTGGCTCCCGCTAGTTTATCTAATTTATACAACCCTCTAAGTGAAAAATTAAGCATTCATAATGCTAGTGGGAATAGGGATCCTACATTCCATCACACAACCTCGGCTGTAGCACGAAACGCCATGTGATGTTCAGTAGGCAGACAACTCTTGTCAATAACATCTCATGTCATTCCCTAATTAAAACTTTAGCCTCTTGAATAATTGAGTCACGGTTGTGGCATGACAAACTCAATATTCTAAGTCAAGTCTAACCCAACATTTCATACAACTGAATCAGTCTCCAACTGCCCACGGCTGTGGCACGTAACGACTATTAGATTCTAACTCATTGTATACATCTCTATGTAATAGACAAGTATTTCTTATTTCGAAATCAAAGCCCTCGGCTGTAGCACGAAACGACAATGATTCAAAAATAAGAACTATTTTCTATCATGTTGGAAGGCTATGACCGACACAAGCCCGTTGTGTCATTGGTCAATTACTACTTGATATTATTTTTAATTAAGAGGGATTTTTATTATAAGGTTTATAATTACACATATTTTATAGACACAAATTTCAATTAAATGTTTTCTATAAAGTATTACAATTACTAACCAAATAATTAATTAATAATCAAAACTCTTTTAATTATTAATACTATTTCTAAACCATTTTAGAAAATAAATATCTCCCTTAATTTAATTTCTTAAATTAAATCAATAATTAATAATATTAAGATCACATCCTAACTATTTTAAAATCTAATAAATCTTATTTAATCAATTAATAAAATTTGTTAACTGATTATTTATTTCATAAATAAATAATTATCAACTATTATTAATTAAACAATATTATTTAACAATCATAATCATATTATAAAGAGATTCTTCCTTTTAAATTAAATATTTCAAACCAATAATCGATAATCGGATAATTCCCAGATCGGGGGGAGCATTGTCAAGAGGCGTCACTTAATACCCCTTTCTTAGACAGAATCACCCTTTCTCTCAATATTGAAAATTCATATTTAATTACGTGTTTCGCAAACACAAGAATCTCATGATTGTATATATAATATTATTGTTAGGGCAAGAAACGATTCATATTCTAGATTTTCTAGAGCACGCCTTATGTTGATTTAGGTTCACCTAAATCTATCATCGCATGGTAAATCTAGGCATATATCTCATATATAAAATTAAATAAACAAGTAAGCATACAAGAAATATCATGTCATACAATGATATAATGATGTACGGATTTATTATAGTAAAAAAAAACAATTAAAACAATTAATACATGCTTTAAAACACTTTAGGGAATATGGACAGTTCAAAACTTTTATATTAAAATTATTTGACCACTCCATTAAATCCGTCTCGGAAAAACGAATCCAACGATATATTGCACGCCCAAATCGGAGTTACGGAACTCCCAAAAAATCAAATTTAATGTGGACAGGAGGGGCGTAACGCATTTATCACACGCGTTACAGCCATTAAACCCAATTTTCTGGTGTAACGCGTGAGCCGTATGCGTTACCGTCTGTAACGCATTTCATAAATGCGTAACAGACCATGTTGCGCATTCCTTGAATGCGCAACACCCCTTATGCTCGTCTGTGCGCCACGCGCGCGTGACAGCGGCTGACTGGAAAAAATTGGACCGTTGCAAGTTACTAAGTCTGCCGTTTCTTTTATACATATACGTTTATATGGACTATGTGCAGCCGTTTTTATATATATTAACTATTATAATAACTATTATTAATATCTTTATATTTTAATATTAATAAATTAATTAACTATTAATTAATAAATTAATAAAAAAACATAAAAACATCATTTTTGATATCCATCAGCAGATTAAAATAACCAGATCAGCCAAGGGTCCTAGTGCAAATATTAATCCATATATTTCAACATGCATAATTATTACATGAATTTTAATTAAAACAATTTTTAAAAATTCATAACAAATAATCTATACATCAGAAAATTATGAAAAAAATACTCAGATGATCCACAACACTTGTAGAATCCAGATCAGTGGTCAAAATCTCATGCAAAAAATATTTCGAATTAATTCATAATTAAATCTAAATAAACTTGCAAAAATCATAATAAATCCATACATGCTCCAAAAAATCTGAAATTTTTTACATGAATCTCTATATGCATAACCTGGCTCTGATGCCATTGAAGCAAATTTACGGAGGTACGGAAGCGTGATATAACAATTATTTGCCGTAAAACCATATATATGATCGCATATACTCATATAAAACCGAGATTGAATCGAAACCTTACCTTTAAAGCGATCCAAGTGTGTGAACAAGAGATTCTAGCAGCTACTTCTCAGAGTGTGAAGTGCTCTACCTGTATCCACCAAGAATTCTTCCCTTAATGAAGATCTTCAAATAATTTCTAAAACTTATTTTAGAGAGAAAAGAGATAGAGAGATGGAGGCTAGTGTTTTCTCCAAAAACTAAAAGTTCACCCTAAAAGTTCACTCCCTCTAGAATGAAGCATCTCATTCTATTTATAAGACTATCCTAGGGTTTTTCCATAAATAATATATCAATATATATTATTATATTAAACCCCATATTTTATAAAATGCTTTAATAATAATTAAAACTATTTTAATCATTATTTCCTTTTCTAAACTATTTAGAAAATAATTCTCTCTCTCATAATTTAAATCTTTTCATCAAAGAAAATATTCTTTTATGGTGTGACCATGTAGGTTCAATATTAAGCCGGTAGTAGAAATAAATAATAATAAACTTTTTATTTATTATTTATATGAATTCTAATAATTCATTAAATATAATTAACTGATTAATTATATTTATTCTACATCGTGAGTGATGCTTCTCAACATATCGCGACTATCCGGATAATATGAATTCACTGCCAAGAACCTGTCAGTGACTAGTTACCGCACAATCAATTCCTTCCACCCTACAATATCCCGATTAAATACAAGGCATGGAACTCGTGTCAAGCCTATTAAATTTAATCATATGTTTTCTTATTCATAGTGCAACGTTCATATTAATACAAATTAGAAACTCCTTTCTAATTTCATTCACTCTGGCCAGAGATTCCAGAACTCGCATACTAAGAATAACATAGGATATTCTCTTCCCATACTGGAAGGGGTGGATCCTCTATTGACGTTAACTATCTTCATACACAAATCCCTATGCCCGGAATAGACCTAATGGATGTCCTTGAGACTAAGGACTAAACCAAAACATAGTTCATTATATACAAGATAACTTTAACGATCTCAAGTCTAAGGATACTTGCACAACTATCACTTAGTGAACAACTATTGACACATGAGTAAACTCCATTAGTTGTTCAATTTATCGAGTCACGTTCAGTGAACTTATTCCTTAATAAGCACCTACATACTAGCTATAGTGTCACCACACAAATGCCTATGAGAACAGACATCCTCCTTAAAGGAGCAAGCATAGTACGTACCAATCTTTGCGGATTCACTAACTTCCAATTAGTTATCCTATGATCAGGAACTGTTTAAGTCAAGAGTCATCATCTTCTAGATCTCACTATTATAATCTCATTATAATTCTAGAAGCTTCACTCTAAACTATGGAACATCTTATTTAAGACACTTTAAACAGATAAAGCCCGTAATAAAACAAATAAGTCTTTTATTAATATTAATGAAATCAAATAAGAATACAACAAAGTTCTTCCTAACTCATCATACATGATTGGATTTAGGACAAACACTTTCAAGATGGTTTCCCGATCAATCGATATTTATAATTTTCATATCAATTCATCAGTTACAATAAAATATAATTTTATGATTCTAAGGTTTAATGTTATCATCAAAGTTACATAGATTCCTAACAAGTATTTTTATAATTTTTTTGGAGTTATGATTTTTTTGGATTTCAAATGTTTGGGTAATTATCCACATTCTTATACCAATATCTACTTGGTATAATAAATATATTATATGAATACATTTTTTCTAAGTATAGTTATTAGGAATGAGTTTGTTAAAAACTATGTAGAGGGGGGGTGGAATGTATAGTTGATATCTATTTTTTGATTTGCCTTTGATTATATAACTGATCAAGTATTGTAGCTTTATTTATCCTTAACAGTGTTTGAATGAGATATAGAATTTAAGTAAAACACACCACAAATAAATATCAATCTAATATCTTTATTAGAATGATTTGCTACAATCTGAGAATGTGATTGTAATTCTCAGCTTCTTGCTCTTGAAGGAAAGACGAGGAAAAATACAATTTTTCTTCAAACTATCTAGTGAAGCTTTCCTCTAACTATATAGACACAAGTCTTGTTTGCACATGCTCTCACTAGACATACATGCTAAAAATAGAAATAGACAAAAGATGCTTTACATTTGACTCCATCTATTTCTAGCTAACACAAATCTATGACATTCTTTTCATTCTACTTTATTTCTTCTGTCTTTGTCTTCTCTTCCTTTCAAGCTTCATTGTAGACTTGTCATTATCTTTACATGATAGTTTGTCCTGATCATGACAATGCTTTATATTATTTGTCTTATACTTCTGCAAATTTCCTTGAAACTAGTTGTTTGAATCAACCGAATACTCAACTCCTTTATGCATCGAAAAGTCAGTCTTTGAACTTTAACTGAGTACTTGTGAGACTTATCGATAGATCTTTAACTTGAGACTTCTCGAGTGTATAGACTTCTCGATTGTTATGACTGTTGATGACTTCTGTTCGCACTTTATTCACGCAAGAGAACGTGGTCACAAGTAATACAGTAATAAGTAGGATTCGTTCCCACAGAGACTCGACTTGCTTACGTTTAGTTCACTTATACACCAGAGTATGATTAAGTTTCACTGCTAAGAAAATAACAATTGGAATTTTGATTACACTACTAATTAAAACTTAACGAATTACTTATATAAAATAAACATGGGATTTTAACTTCATTAACTATCTCATCTAGAATCTTATGCCTTTTCAACCTAACATGTGAAAGTGACGATAACTGATCAGACCCTTTAAACTGATAAACGCCAACTTTCGTTGCACGCATACCATCCTAATGAACATCCACAAAAGATAGAAGTCAAATAGTCAACCACTATACTTAGTCCCTATATGTCTATAGAGATTGAAAACATAATGGCTTAAGCACAAGGATCCATAAAATCACATAGTCAGTGCAAGACGGTTAGAATTACACCACAAATTAATACCTGCTCTTAACACGCAAAAACCTATGCTAGCATGGCATGTTCTAAACCCTAGATCCACTTTCGCATTCACGAGGATTTAACAAACAATCATAAATGTTCGCGACGCATTTACAACGAATAAGCTTAACCATACTAGGATATCCATAACAATCATATACTTGGCCTAAAGACAATCAATATCTAGAATCGATAGAGAAATCCATTAAAATCCCATGACAACGATTAGCCCATAATTGGACTAGCCGCCATCATGGGTTCATATGAAAACATAGTAGATAAACAATTAAACATAAAAGACTGATATTAAATTGCAATAGTAAAAGAAACAACCGATAATCCACGTGATGAAAATTATAAAAGAAAAATAGCTTGACGGCTCACAAAGTACTCTGTCTTCTTGTACGATAATAAAAACCCTACTTGCTTAATTAATTTTCTAGATAATGATAATAATAAATAATCCTTATGTCTTATACTAGGTTACATAATAACAAAAATATTCATGGGCCTGCTTCTAACTGGGCCTTAAAAGCTAAACAACTGCAAAATAAAAATTCTGATTTCGACAGGGCGCGGGCGCGCTTGAGGAAGGGCGGGCGCCCTTGAGCTTTCCTTGCTGCAGCGCGTGCGCGCTTGGCGGAGCGTGGGCGCCCCTGAAGCTTCTGGCCAGCAACTGCTTTTCGTGTGCGTATGCTCTTTCAACGACTCGTCTTGCCCTCTCTTGATCTCAACTCAAGTCCTGATCTTCCTCCTATGAAATCCCAGCTCATATTCCACCAAATTATGCAATTATTCAACACTCTGCTACGAACGGCAATCTGCACACCAAAGACACAAAACACATCAAAAGACACTACATACTTGGGCACAAGCGATCAATTTAAGTCAAATTGGAACGTATATAGTGGACCAAAAAGTCCACTAACAACTTCTCGATTAGGTTATACTTCTCGATTGAGTTAGACTTCTCGATCAGGCTATACTTCTCAATTGAGTTAGACTTCTTGATCAAGCTCGATTTCACACACTTCTCAACTAACTTGTTTCGTAGACTTCTCGATTGATTTCTTAGCTAACTTTTTGATTTGTTTAACTGGACTTCTCGAATGAACATATCTCAACACTTCTCGAATGACTCAATGTTCAAGACTTCTCGACTGAGTATACTTCTCGACCAGTTTGCATTCATGACTTCTCTATAAAATGTGACTTCTTTATCAATAAAATGCCTTAGAAACAATCTTCTTCTACAAATCCTTATTTGATGTAATGTTTTCTTTCCTGATGCATGATGCACAGAATCTTCTACCAGAATAATTATTTTTGATACTCCCTCCGTCCCAACCAATTCTTTACACTTTCCTTTTTGGGACGTCCCACCCAATTCTTTACATTACTAAAAATAGTAACTTTTAACAATAAATATATTATTACATCCACTACTTCACTCCACTTTTTCAACACTTTACACTATTACACCCACTATTTCATTTATTTTAACAATAAAATCACTATTACACCCACTATCCTTGGTCTCCGTGCCCGGACCAAATGTAAACATTTGACCGGGACGGAGGGAGTATTACTTATTTACAATTGGAAATGTATTAGAAACAAGCTTCTAATTACAAATGCATAATTAAAATAACCAAGTCACTATTTAATATATGAAGCATTTGAGTGTTACAATAAGACAAATAAATACAATAATGGTTGGCTTGATTTGTTCCAACAATCTCCCCTAATTTGGGAAAAGACAAATTTATAAATTTATGCAAGATATCAAGCCTACCCTTATTGTTTTTATTATTGCTGTTGTTCTTTTCTGAAATGATCATATCTCTGTCTCTTATCTTCTTGTTCCTTGGAGTTGATTTCAGCAATTGCCTGAAGAATTTTTTGTCTGACCATAACTTCTTCAATCAAAATTGCATCCTTAAGCATGTCATCAGCAACATTAAGATTTGCAGGGGATAGTCACGGATAAATTTGAGGCTGGTCTTGGATGTTACTCCATTTTTCAGCTTGAACTCAACTCTACCAGGATCTTTGATAACTCTGAACTTTCCCTGTTTCCTTATCTCTTCAGATAATCTCTCAATCTCTTCATTTTCCTTCAACTTCATTTTCAGCATTTCTTCTAAGTACTTGACTTTGTCAATTTTCTTTTGATACTTTCTAGCCAAGTACTCAGCAATTTCAACCATCTTCAATTTGTCTATCATGCAATTCATGTCAAACAGATTGATCACTGTCTTAATGTTATGAGTAGTTGAAGTTGAGTTGTCATGATAGAAAGCTCTCTCTTCTCCATCAACAGTGGTCACAAACATTCTTTTCTCTCTCAATTATGTATGCCTTCCATTGCTTGATCTTTGACTTTTCATTTTCAACAATTTCTTAAATGGGTTGAACTAATAGACCTTTGTTAGGGACAATAATCTTCTTTCTCCATTTAGGGTATCTAACTAGCAATGAGCTAGTAGATTTCTTGAATTTAGTTCTTGTTGCAGTGCTGACCATGACCTATTGGCATGGCTTCAATCTTTTGAGTTGATCTTCTTTCACTTCCCTCCTTATTACTCCATGTGCAGTCACCTTGACAAGATGTCTTTTTGGTGATTTGGATATTGGAATTCTAGCAGTTTCAGAAATTGTTGGAGTCATATTAGTGTCCAGAGTTTGGATAGGTACACTAGTATGAGTACCAACAACTTGCTTCTTGGATGACTTTTTCCTTTCATACTTTTTGTCCTTGACTGACTCATCTCTTCTCTTCTTATTTTCTCCATCCTTCATTCCCTCATTATCTTTCCTTCCACCCTTATCACTCCTAGGTGCAGGTTAATTATCTTTATTTCCCTGACCTTTTTCTTTATCATCCTTTTTCTTCCTCCTTAATTCTTCATTTGCAAATTCTGATACTTGATCATTTATAGACTTTTTCAACTTCTCCAGGATCACTTTGTGTTCTTCCTGTTTACCAGGCTTATTTTCTAGCAGATCAATCAGAATTATGGCTTGATTTCTATTCCCTTTATTAAAATGTCTGGAGAGCATAAAGTGTGCTAGCTTGTTTGTCTTGGTCATGTACAACACTCCATCTAGATTGCAGTAGGCCTTAGGAAGAGTGATAAGCAGAAGAGGGCCTAAGATAGTTTTCTTCAATTTCTCATCTTCCGGGGTCACTGTTTCAACTGCCTTGTGCAAGCATTCCAGTTCAGTGTATGATAGATGTTGAAATATCCCAATGGATAATTTGAAATAGCCAGATTTTATCTGCACTATTGGCTCTTTGCACAACTTCCCATTTCTTTCATACTTAACTCTCCTTACTGCTATGACAATATTTTTCAAGAACTTTTTATAGTCCCAGTGATGACCCTTAACTTGTGCTTTGAGATGCTTTAACTCAAGCAGAAATTCCTTGTCTGCACATGGTTTCAACACCTCCTGTCTTAGAATGGCCATTACATCTATTTGTCTTTCTACCTCAATCTCGTCCCTTCTTTCATTCTCCCCCTTAGGGTTGATATCTTGTTGTTGCCTGAGAGAGGAAGAGTGAGTAGGCCTCATTTGAGAAGCAACTTGGACTTAAGGAGCTTAGGTGGATGTAGGAATTGTGGAGAGAAGACTTTGAATATTGGCTAGTTGGTTGGAGACCTGTTGGAGTGTGAAACCTTGTGTAGTCATGGAGGAGTGTACTTCCTTTTGTAGGAATCTGACATTTGCAACCACTACATTGACAGTGGTGGAGATGTGCTATTTTGTAGTCAAATGCTCTACCTTTTCAGCCAGTTTAGCAATTGAAAGACATATGACTAGGCCTATTTGTAATAAATAGATGACAACTCAACTGAGATAAGAAAAAGAGGTAAATAATAATTATAAATACAGGAATCAAGACGAAAAAAGTCAACTAGACACTAAGAATCAGATTATCAGAAGTATTTTTATGAGATTGCTACTCAACACTAGAAGAAGTTCATTAATACGTTCAAGTGTTAGTGAAAAATAAAGAAGTAGTACTTCAGAAGAATTCAGAAGATACAGAAGATTTATATTGGCTACTACAAGAAGATTCCAAAAAAAGAAAAATACTAAGATGAAAGACAGTAAAGCTAAAGAAGGACAGAAGACCGCAACTTAAAGTTAAAAGGTGGAAAATATTTATTATAGTATGGCCCAAATGAACAAGACAGTACATTTGTGTGTCAACTAAAATAATAAATATTCATCATCTAACTCAAGTGGTTTTATGACAGAAGACACAACGAAGAAGGGAAGATTTCAGAACTGTCAGCACGGTTATGCAAGTCAAGATAGTATTTTAATTCTACTATCAAAAGTTATTTGATTATTTAATTTGTCTAATTAAATTAATTCAAGATGAATTTAATTTAATTTATAAATTAACTAATTAAATTAAGTAGAAATAATTTATTATAAAAAATATGACTTAATATGACTTTTAATATAATTCAAATGACTTGTTAAATAAGTCATACAGAATTATAATTAAAAGTCATACCAAATTATTGAAGAAAAAGTCAGACCGATGTATTAGAAAAAAGTCATACCGAATTCTTTTTGATAAAAGGTCATATCGAGATGTTTCTTTTATTTAATTATAAAATCATACCAATTTTTTAATTAATAAAAAAAGTCATACTGAATTCCTTTTTATAAAAGGTCATACCGAGATGTTTCTTTTATTTAATTAAAAAGTCATACCGATTTTTAGAAGTCATACACAGCCTTTTAAAAAGTCATAAAAGTGTTAAAAAATGTCATACAGACTTAAATAAAATCTGTAAAATGTCCTGTACTCGAAAGTCATACAAGCTTTTCTACCTCTATAAATATGAGGCTTTCACTTCATATTTCAGTGTCGATTGAAAACATTTAAATTCAGAAATTTGTATGCATTGTAATATTCACAGATTTCTGTGCAAGTTTGGAATATAATTGTTAAACCCGAACACTTCATGTGGAATTCGTTCTAGATCACTTTATCAATTATCATTACCGCAGGGACTGTTTGCAGCATGGGAGCAGATTACCCAAAAAATGGAACAGGATTTGATTATGCAAGCGGTTTATTAATAAAATTTGAATTGAAAGAATAAGTACTTCGATTCCAGCGAAAGTGGTTGGTCAATAGCTTCGGCGCACCCTTACTATATACTTTTCATCTGATTAATTTTGTAATAATTTTCAAGTTAAAATTATATCTTTTACTTGAACAGTATTTCATTAAAATTAATATTTCATAATTATTTAAAATAATATTTTTTAAATTCAAAATTCCACGACAATTTTAGATATTGTATTCAACCCCCATTCTACAATATCAGGGACCAACAATTGGCATCAGAGCTGGTTGATATTTTTAATATCAGATCCGAATCAAAAATTCCGCAACTCATTCAGATCTCAAAAATTATTTTTAATTCAAAATATTTTTTTCTAAAAATTATTTTTGATCAAAAATTGTTTGAAGTCAAAAATTAATTTTTTTTTAAAACACTTAATTTTTAATCTTATTAAAGATGAGTACATAAAAAGTGACGAGCATTAAAATGTCACAGTTTGATAGAGATCACTACAATTTGTGGAAGCAGAAAATGCTACTATTTATTGGGATTGCCAATCACAAGTATGCATTAATTCTGGCCAACGGTGTTGAACCCCCAATGACAGTTATTCTTCAACATGAGGAAGATGTGGTCATAATTCTTCACAGACAATTTCTAAAAAGCCTAGCTGACTACACAATTGAAGAAAAGGAAGCTGTATCCCTGGAAAACAATCTCAAATTCATATTGATAGAATCCCTAGACTACGTCATGTACAATCACGTGATCAATTGTAAAAATGCCAAATATATCTGGGATACAATAGAGATAATCAACGAAGGGACTGAAAAAGTCAGAGGAAATAGACTGGAGATACTGACCTCCCAATACGAGCAGTTTAGATCCAACCCTGATGAAGGAATCTCTGAGGTACTTCAGAGATTAAATAAACTGATAAATGAGCTCAACCTAAATGGGAAATATTATCAGAACTAGGAGGTCAACAAAAAGTTTTTGCTAACCTTACCCGAGCATCTGAAACACAGGATCGCAGCAATCTGGGAGTCTAGGGATATGAAGGAGGTAACCCTAGAAAGACTCAACGGAGTATTAAAGACATATGAATTGGAACAGATCTAGACCAGAGAAATATATAGAAGAGGTAAGGTTCTGAGTTACTCTAAAACATTGATAGTGGAAGCACCAGAGAAGTTGGAAGTGAAGGCTGTTGCACCTTCTAACAGTTCAATGGAATATGTGGTTCCAGAATTTGAACATACATCAGATAAACAAGAAGATGGTGAATTATACTCTTTGGAAGAACTGGATAAGCTGGAATATGAATCTCTAGCTATGGTTTCTAGGAAGTTTGGTAACATGAGATTTCGAAGGAACTCCTCCTACAAAGTCAAACCTAATTTTGGAAGTTACCAAAAAGGTGGGTCTTCATTAGCTATATCAAGAAGCGGCTACAAGATCGGCTTATTTGATAGAAGCAATTTTCGTTGCTTCAACTACAATGAGCTATGCCACTATGCAACTGAATGCAAAAAGATGAAGCAAGGGAAAATGAGAGAGTCTTATGAAGAGCTCAAGGAAAAGTATGATGCACTTGTCAAAAAGCATCAAGGCAAGTCTTATCTAGCAAATGGCAAAAGCTAGGATGACTCAGACAATGAAGATGAGGAAGAGATGGGAAATCATGCTCTTATGGCTTCATCCGGATAACCATTGTCTCCCACTCGACAAAGAGGAATAGATGTAAATCCCTCTTGCCCTAAAATGTTTGCTTTTTTAGGTAAAGAACTAGATGGTGAAAGAGATAAGGTTAAAAAAATAATTCTCACAAATAAAGTCTTACATGATGAGAATGATGTTGTAAACATGTTAAAAAACAAATGTAAGAAATTGATTGAGGACTTAGCTTTTCAAGTCAATAGAGTCAGTTGCTATGTTGAAGTTGAAGCCTATCTCAGAAATCAAATAGAGGAAGAAAAGAAGAAGTGTCTAACCTATAAGAATTCCTCTTATATTGTAAAGAACCTAATTGACCAATAGGAGATAAACCGAAATGTTTGAATAGGCTTTGAGTATAATAAATGATTAGGAAAGCCAAGAAACATAACCCTATTGAGAAAAAGTGTTGAAGAAAGGGGTATCCCACATGTTGTTAAAGACACACCTAAACCTCTTTTCATAACCCCTATAGCTGAACCCATCCTTGAGAGCTCTATCTTAATTGCTAATTAAATGAAGTTTGAGGATATCGAGGAAGAAAAGAAAAGAAAAGAGGGAACAAGTTAGGTACATACAAGGAGTTAATGTCCAAAAAGAGGAAAGTAAACCTAAGACTACAGTGAAAGATGTGGGAACTTCTAGATCGCCCACTCCTGGTATAGGTGCTAAAGACTTAACAAATAATGTGAACAAACCTAATACGTTTATTAATAGTAGGAATAGTAACAACAAATATCATTCTACTGAGAACTTTAAAACTGTTGATAAAGTTGAGGTAGAAAATGTTAAGACACCTACTGTTATGAATAACATGCCTATTATTGATGTATGCCATAAACCTTGTGGTATTTTAAATTGTATGTTATGTGCTTTTACTGTTATGACTGCTTATTTCAAATGCATGATTGCTAATAAAGATAATATGACACCTACACAACACATCAATAATAAATTTATAAAATCCAAGACTTCGATTCCTTCACCTGTCAAGAAGGAAACATATATTCCTAAGTCTAAACAGAAAGTTGTTAAGACGGTTTATAGGAATGTAAGTACAATCAAGGTGGATGATATTGTTATTCGAAGAGGATCTGTTGTCAAAGCTGACAAAGGTCAATTCTTTAAGTATGCCGGACCCAATCAATTTTGGGCTCCTAAGATGAATTAATCCGTTTGATATTTGCAGGGAGTTAAACAGGAAAACCGGGTTGTATGGATCCTGGAAAGCGGATCTTCAAGGCATATGACCGGAGATAGAGCCTTGCTATCAAATGTGGTTGAAAGAGATGTCCCGATCATCACCTTTGGAGATAACAGCAAAGGAATGACTACGAGATATGGTAAGTTAAATACTAGAAATGTTATCATTGAAAATGTCTCTTTAGTGGAAGTACTTAAGTACAATCTACTCAGCGTCAATCAATTCTTTGATAAAGGATTCAAAGTAAACTTTATCAAGGAAAAGTATTTAATAACTCATTCTAAAGATGACAAACTGGCCTTACGTGGAGTAAGGAAAGGAAACTTGTACGTAGCGGATCTCAATTCAGGAACTGAAGATGAAGTAAACTGTTTCTATTCAAAGGCTTCATCAGAAGAAAGCTGGCTATGGCACAAGAAACTCTCACATCTGAATTTCAAAACAATGAACTCTCTAGTCAAGAGGGATTTGGTGAGAGGACTGCCTCCGATAGAATTTACACAAGAAGGATTATGTGAGGTATGTTGGAATGAGAAGTCAAAGAAAGCAAGTCACAGAGGAACAGACACTACAAACATCACTGAACCACTTCAACTTCTACACATGGATTTATTTGGTCCAGTCAATATTATGTCTATGTTAAGAAAAAGATATGCCTTAGTGATTGTAGATGACTTCACAAAGTACATGTGGGTTTTATTCTTGAACTCTAAGGATGAAACTCCACAATTGGTGATTGATCATGTAAAGCTGATTGAGTTAGATTCAAAGTTAGATATACGGGCAATCAGATCCGATAATGGAACAGAATTCAAGAATGAAATTCTGAACAAATTTTACACAGACAAGGGGATAACAAGACAATACTCAGCACCAAGAACTCCGCAACAAAATGGAGTTATAGAAAGAAAAAATAGAACCCTGATTGAAGTTGCAAGAACAATGTTAAGTGAATCAAGGTTACCTATCTACTTCTGGGCTGAAGTAGTAAACACAACATGTTATACCCAGAATCAAACTCTGATCAACAAAGATCATATGAAGACTCCCTATGAATTAATGGCTAGCAAGAAACCAACACTCAAGTACTTTCATGTATTTGGAGCTAAATGTTATGTGCTGAAAGATGGAGATGAACATCATGGAAAGTTCGAGGCCAAGGCACATGAAGTTATTTTTATCGGTTATTCAAGAAGAACATATAGGGTGTACATAATTGATCAACACAAAGTAAAAGAAAGTGTCAATGTTACTTTTGATGACACGAAACTCTCAAGCATCCAAACTGAAGATCCTTCTAAGTCATTAAAATTTGATAATCATCCAGACTCAGATTCAGATAATGAAGAAGAACCTGAAGCTGCAACAAGAGATGATAATGGAAATAATGATGATAATGATCCAGGTAATAGTGGTGGAAACAATGGAAACACTGGAGATACTACTAATACCAGTGGTGGATCAACAAGTACTCCAGGCAGCAATTTAGAGGAAGATGGTGGATCGACTGGCAGAACACAACATCCAAATGAATACCAAGGTGAATCATCAAGGTCAAACCTACCAAGGAAAATGATATGGAGCAAAGATCATCCTTTTGAATTGATAATAGGTGATCCAGACGTTGGGGTTAGAACCAGAAGTGCAACTTTAAATGAATGTTTATTTTCAGTGTTTATATCTCAAGAAGAACCAAAGAAAATTGAAGATGCATTAACTAATCCAGATTGGGTTCTTGCCATACAAGAAGAGCTCAATCAGTTTAAGAGATAAGAAGTCTAGACACTAGTACCCAGGCCAAAAGATAGATCTGGAATTGGCACAAAATGGGTATACAGGAACAAGTTAGACGGTGATGGCATTGTTACAAGGAAAAAGCCAGACTGGTGGCAAAGGGTTACTCCCAGGAAGAGGGAACTGATTATGACGAGACCTACGCACCATTTGCAAGACTTGAAGCCATCAGGATATATCTGGCATACACAGCACATTCCAATTTCAAAGTCTATCAAATGGATGTAAAGAGTGCATTTCTGAATAGAGAGTTAGAAGATGAAGTATATGTGGAAGAGCCCCCTGGCTTTGAAAATCCAGAGTTTGCTGATTTTGTGTATTTTTAATTCAATGCTCTATATGGACTCAAGCAAGCACCGAGGACATGGTATGACACTCTCTCTGAGTTGTTACCTGAAAATGGTTTCATTAGAGGTGTCATAGATAAAACTCTCTTTTATAAATTGCATGATAACGATATGATATTTGTCCAAGTTTATGTTGACGATATTATATTTGGTTCTACTAATGAAAACTTGTGCAAGAGATTTGTTAAGTTAATGTAGAGTAGGTATGGAATGAGCATGATGGGTGTTTGTCATTCTTCCTTGGATTGTAAGTAGAGTAAAAGGATGATGAAATTTTTATTTGCCAATCAAAGTACATAAGGGATCTTCTAAGAAAATACTGTCTAGAAGATTCTTCACCGGCAAAAACCCCAATGCCAACAATCACCAAGCTTAAAAAAGATGAAACTAGTAAGAAAGTTGACATCACAAGCTACATAGGTATGATAGGCTCATTATTATACTTAACTGCATGTAAACCTGATATAATGTTTGCAACATGCGTATGTGCAAGGTATCAATCTGATCCTAGGGAATCTCATCTTATAGCTGTTAAACGTATATTTAGATATCTGAAGGTACCCCAAATCTTGGAATTTAGTACCCTAAAGATACAGTTTTTGACCTAATAGGCTATACAGATTCAGATTATGCAGGATGAAGGATGGACATGAAAAGTACATTTAGAAGCTGTCAGTTTCTAGGAAGTCGGTTGATCTCCTGGTATATCAAGAAAGAACACTCAGTATCTACCTCGACAGCGGAAGCAGAATACATTGTGGCAGGTAGTTGATGTGCACAGATCTTGTGGATAAGGAATCAGCTGAATGATTATGGACTTGCGCTAACTAAAATTCCAATACTTTGCGATAACACAAGTGCCATAGTAATTTCTAATAATCTTGTACAACATTCAAGAACCAAGCACATAGACATAAGGTATTATTTCATCCGAGAGCATGTCATGAATGGAACTGTGGTGTTACATTTTGTACCCACAGAAGATCAAATTGTTGACATCTTCACGAAACCACTTGATGAATCCACTTTCTCTAAGTTGGTTAGTGAGTTAGGGATGTTAAACATGAATTGATTATTGCATGATGTTTTAAATTGCATAATTAATTTTAAGAAAGCCTTGTAAATATACTGTATATATTCCTTAAAGATGTCAAAAAGAAACAAATAAAAAGAAAAAGAAAACTCAAAATGATTTTCCTTATTTTTGTAAAGTTTTATTTAATTGGCATCTGTACTGTAAATATATTTTATATTATTTTTGTTTTCAAAATTTTAATATCATTATTTATATCTATATATGTGTGTGAGTTTATTTTTATTTTTAAATATAAGTTGGCATCGTTATTTTTATTTTAATTTGTATTTTTTTCCTATATATATATAAAATTGTGCTGATTATTTCACGTTACTTTTGAGAAATAGGAAAGATCTATGAGCTTGATCAACCAATAGTTTCTAATAGTTAAATCCTAATCATTGGCATCAATCTCTATCCAAGATCTTAGAACCAAACACACAAATACTATCACATCCATCTCTCTAACCATTAAACAGAATACGTTATTGCTAAGAATGAGGGAGTCAATGCCTTGAGTACATTTGATAAGGTTGGTTATGTGAGTGAACTAACAGCTCTGTCTCCAGAAAGGTGTTTCTAATATATAAATCGAGATAACTGTTAGCTCAATAGGGTACAGACTTGGAAAAGGCAAAACCATTACTAGGTTCATTCTCTCAACAGAGTGAGTCTATTGAATTCAGCTTGTCAACCAATGATACTAAATGAAGAGTTAATTTCATCTGACATTTTCAAAAAATCACAAATAAATTGTTTTATTTTTAAGGACCAACAATTGGTATCCAAAAGGGACCAATAATTAGGACCAAGAGGGAGCAACTGGAATGTCATAGGAATGATGAATTGACGGAAGCAATTATTCTAAACTTTCATATCAAGGAAGGAAGGATGATTGATGATTTTGACTGAATCAATATGCCTCCACAGGCGTTAGGAGGAAACTTGAATCATTTACTACATTATAGATCCTTGTCTCCCTCCCCAAATGGAACATATTTGTATTCCTAATGGAATAGATCATCTTAGATGATCAGTAACTCACTGAATCTATTCCTAAAGCAATTCAGTTTTTAAAGTCAAATATTGTAATAAATTCAATTGAGGACAGGGATTTACGAAACACCATTGCACCACCAGCGACCTCTCTTGAAGGGGTTATGGTGATTTTTCTTTGAGGTACAAGAGACTGTGTCATCTGTACTAAGAGAGAAACAGTATTGTGAGAAGAATGTGAAACACAAGTGAGAAAGAGTGAAAATATATATTCTATGAGTGAAACACTTAGAGAGTATATGAGCGAAACACTTGTTAGAAACACAAAGTAAAATCACACACTAGCACAATTACCAAATCTCATTCCCAATTCTCTATTACAGATTTCTAATGTTACTTAACTAAGGGGAAGAAAATTTCTTCTGAAGAAGATTACTCAATTAAGGGGGAGAAGTGTTGAACAAGATCCAAAGGGTAGAATTGATGAACAAAAGAGGATTACTCAACTAAGGGGGAGAAGTGTTGAACAAGATCTAAAAAAGAGAATTTTTCATTAAGATCCAAAGGGGAGAAGTGTTGAACAAGATCCAAAAGAGAGAATTTTTCATCAAGATCCAAAGGGGAGAATTGTTGAACAAGAAAAGGGGGTTTATAACAACATGCTTGCATTGAATAAAACTAATGATTATTTATTAGTTCTTCTATTCCATTTGATTTTAGAAGATTCTTGTATATAGGATTAACCGGATTTTCTAAAATGCATAACATGTCATAGTTTACATTTTTTATATCTGCGATGGTTTAATGTTGTATGTGTGACATGTCTATTGTTACCTCTATTAAAATGTTAGATAATTCAAGTAAGGGGAGAATGAATTCAACTTGGGAGAGAAGGGAAGATAGGAGTTGGAGAAACAGAGGAGAAGTGGTAATGAGAAGAGAACAAGACTATATCCCTGCCATCCTAAGGGGAGTAGTGACGAGTCTGAAAAATGAAGATAATACTACTTCTATAATATGTTCAGTTCTAGAGGAACAATTATCTTTCATTTCTACTTTACTAATGAAATCTGGAAATGTATTATATAATCCAGAAAATACTTTATTAATTACATAGTTTAATGTTTTATTTTTTTATTATTTATTAGTTGAGTTATCCTCTAGAAATTTGTGTGTTAAATGTTTAATAACAAAAAATGGGAGATTTAAATACATATGACTAGGCCTATTTGTAATAAATAGATGACAACTCAACTGAGATAAGAAAAAGAATTAATAATAATTATGAATACAAGAATCAAGACGAAAAAAGTCAACTATACACGAAGAATCAGATTATCAAAAGTATTTTTATGAGATTTCTACTCAACACTCGAAGAAGTTCATTAATATGTTCAAGCGTCAGTGAAAAATAAAGAACTAGTATTTCAGAAGAATTCAGAAGATACAGAAGATTTATAGTGGCTACTACAAGAAGATTCCAGAAGAAGAAAAACACTAAGAAGAAAGACAATAAAGCTAAAGAAGGACAGAAGACCACAACTTAAAGTTAAAAGGTGGTGAATATTTATTATAGTATGACACAAATGAACCAGACAGTACATTTGTGTGTTACCTAAAATAATAAATATTCATCATCTAGCTCAAGTGGTTTTATGACAGAAGACACAACGAAGACGAGAAGATTTCAGAATTGTCAGCACGGTTATGCAAGTCAAGATAGTATTTTAATTCTACTATCAAAAGTTAATTGAATATTTAATTTATTTAATTAAATTAATTGAAGATGAATTTAATTTAATTTATAAATTAATTAATTAAATTAAGTAGAAATAATTTATTATAAAAAATATGACTTAATATGACTTTTAATATAATTCAAATGACTTGTTAAATAAGTTATACCGAATTAAAATTAAAAGTCATACCGAATTATTAAAGAAAAAGTCATACCGAATTATTAAAGAAAAAGTCATACCAATGGATTAAAAAAAAGTCATACCGAATTCTTTTTGATAAAAGGTCATATCGAGATGTTTCTTTTATTTAATTAAAAAGTCATACCGATTTTTTAATTAATAAAAAAAGTCATACCGAATTCTTTTTGATAAAAGGTCATATCGAAATATTTCTTTTATTTAATTAAAAAATCATACCGATTTTTTAATTAATAAAAAAAGTCGTAACGAATTCTTTTTGATAAAAGGTCATGCTGAGATGTTTCTTTTATTTAATTAAAAAGTCATACCGATTTTTAGAAGTCATACCCAGCCTTTTAAAAAGTCATACAAGTGTTAAAAATGTCATACAAGCTTAAATAAAGTCTGTAAAATGTCATGTACTAGAAAGTCATACAAGGTTTTCTACCTCTATAAATATGAGGCTTTCACTTCATATTTCAGTGTCGATTTAAAACATTCAAATTCAGAAATTTATATGCATTGTAATATTCACAGATTTCTGTCCAAATTTGGAATATAATTATTAAACCTGAACACTTCATGTTGAATTTGTTCTAGATCACTTTATCAATTATATACTTTTCATTTGATTGATTTTGTAATACTTTTCAAGTTAAAATTATATCTTCTACTTGAACCGTATTTCATTAAAATTAAGAGACAAACTATTTCTTTCGAAATCAAGAGATATGAGTTAGGTTAGTGAACGAGAGTTGGTGTGTACACAAAGATTAACCAAGCAATATGTACACACTACTAAACTCGAACAAAGCTTATATATATATATATATATATATATATATATAAACAAGTAACTAACTTATAACCTTTGAGATCTAAAAAGAAATCAAGAGAAGAAGTTATGATCGAAGTCAAAACAAACAAAAACTAGTCGCCGGAAAATGGCCGGAATCTTAACTTTTGGTACAAATCTGGGGGAAACTAAACAAGTCTAGAGGCTGTTGGAATATGATATTTGATTAGCCTAAACTAGCTTGTGTGGTGTGTGTATTATATCAGCAAGAAAGAGGGGGAAACAAGCTTTAAAAGTGATGAAACAATGAAGAATCAAAGCTTGTTTGCAAGATCTTTTAGAGGCTGATATTTTTTGGGATATGGGTGATATGAGGAGAGAAATATTCAGCACTTTCTTGGCATAAAAAGGCTTGAGAAAGAAGTGGGAGAAATGGTGGTATTTATAGGCAAATATTATGGGTTAGGTGGGAGAAATGGGGTGACAAGGCTACTACATGGAGCAAGGAGAGACCCAACAATTTAAATTAAAGTTGCATAAGATGAAATAGGCCACATAGGTGCATGGAAAAATGTGCTAATATAATTCAGTAAATTAGTAAAGCTAATAAACACGAAACTGAACGATATATTGGAAATATGACGTATTTCAAAATATGCTCCAAAAATTATGAAAATTTGGTAAACATATGGAAATATTCCCAATAGTTCATGGTCAAAATTCTACTCAATTTGGAGTTTACCTTCATTGAATTTTAATTGACCGAAGATTCAATTACATATTGAAAATACATGCCAAAAATAAAAGTCACCCAAAAATTATGAAAACAATCCTAAAATTATTTTTCATTATTTTAGTGACATTCCCCAATTTTCAAGTCATTTGGACATGTGTAACTATTTCTTTAAGAAAATGATCATTTCGTTGTCCCTACAGGCCAAAACAATACTCGATAACCATTTGTCGGAACTAGTCGACGTTTAGACTAAAGTTTTGACTTGAAATATATTCAAAAATAACATTACTAAATAAATTATGACTATGAGGTCCATGAAATATTTTTGTTTGAATTAAAATACATTTTATCCATTTAAATATGACAGTTAGGGGTTTCTGGATAAAATCTGTATTTTATATTTAGGAAGAACTTTGTTGAAGACAAATGGAACAAATAAATTTAGAAGATATATTATAAATATATTCCCTTGAAAATCTTTGAAAATAATACTCTTTTGATTTGATGTTACATTTCCTATTTCGTAAAAGCAGTGTTAAAAATGTTGTATTTGTCCGTCTTCAGTCATTGCCTCAAAATGTCACATATATTAATTAGATTTGATTTTATCATTATTTTGATAAGTATTGTCTAATTATATGTTCAAAGAAAATCATTTGGTTAGTTTATAAAAGCAGTTTGACCAAGTTTGACTTTCTACTCGTTGACTGTCACTTTGAATAAGACTAAGTGAGGTTTATTATATTCTTTAGTAATTTCATATTCCTAATTTAATTTACACTTAATGTTTAGATAAAATAATCCAAAACCTAATAAAAAGACTGTATCTCACACAATTAAAAAAAATATCAAGTTTTATTTGATACCCAAACTAAGTTGGGTCCTTTTTGCTTAGTCACATAACTGTTATTCTTCTTTTCAACAGTCCTAGATGACTTTTCATGAACAATATTCTTTTTCTGATGTTCAGTTTTAGCTTGATTAGAGCTACCTCAGAAAGCGGCATTTTTAGGTAACATGGAATGTTTTCTTCTTTTAGTTGGACTGGTGGATTTTGGTCTAGCAGTATTGCTGTTTCCATTTTGTCTGATGCATTCTTCAACAAGTTATTTTCTTAATCTAAAACATGTGTTCATGACATTCATGTTGCATGGCATACAGTCAAATTTTTCACATAATTTATGATCATCATGCATCAAAGGTTTCACATAGCCACAACCAAATTCAACATTATCAACAACATGTTTCTTGCACACACGAGTAAGATAATTTGTTGAACCACAGTTTTTACAAATATTTCTAGGAGCATTGTGAACAGGTGCATAATTGTTGTGGTTGTTAATGCCTATTTTCCCATTCCTATTTGCCTTTTTCTTCTTAGCATGCATGGAGTCATTTTTCTGGACATTTTCCTTGATGTCATTATTTGTGACATCTTCCTTTCTTTTAGGTTTGACAGAGGTGGGATTTTCTTTGACTGTGGGTTTATCTATTTGAACAAAGGGCACATCATTCTTAGCTTCTGATTCATCCTCATCATTTTCAGAGATTTGATCTCTTAGAAACTTCTCAATTTGTTCCAAGCAAGTAATCTTATTTTTCAGATACTCATTCTCTTATTCTATGGATTTCAAGTTTACCAAAGAAAATTCTAGGTGTTCATTCTTGACAATTAGTTCATCATTGACTTTCAAGAGTCTATCAATTTTATCATAAGCAACATTCATACTGATATGTATGTTAAACATTTCAACACTTAATTCTTCCACAATTTTCTTGTATTGAGATTTTGGCATTTCAATGGAAGTTAGAATTGGTACCTGATTTGATAAGGTAGATGTTTCTTCATCTGATTTGGCCATGAGTGCCAAATTTCCATATTCCTATTTTTCATCTTCATCAGAATCATTCCAGCATTTACTTTCAGCAATGTATGTTTTACCAATTTACTTTTTCAGCAATGCTTCATACTTGGCCTCCAATTCTAAGTATTCTTTATCTTTTATGGCTGCTTTTGGATTCCTACACTCAGTAGCAAAATATCCCAATTCATCACAATTGTAGCACCTTATTTTTGACCTTTCCACAGACCCATTTTTGTAACCTCCCTTGAAATTGCTCTTTGGAGCTTTGCCTTTGCTTGAAGAGCCAAAGTTTGGTTTTGGCTTAAAGATCTTATTTTTCTTGAACCTCAAGTTTCTAAACCTTCTAGCCATGAAGGCCAAAGACTTGTTGTCCATGCCCTCAAGCTTTTCAATGGTGTAGAATTCATCCTCATCAGATTCTTCTTTGACAGGTTCTTCTTCTTCAGTGTCTTTTTCAACACCTTCCTAACTTTTCATCCTTTAACCTGAGCCAACTCTTTCCATCTTTCCTGGTTCTTTGAAAATTAGAGCACTAGAGACATTTTCCATCTTACTTCTATTTCCCATAATACACTTCTTTTGAAAGTATTCTAGTTCATATGTCTTTAGTATCCCATATAAAGTTTCCAATGAAAGTTTTTTCTTCCCTGATAGCTGCAATTTTATGTTCCAAGTGCTCAGGAAGAGTTAGCAAAAACTTCAGGTTTTTCTATTTTATTTCATAAGCCTTCATATGTAACTGGAGTTCATTGATTAATTTATTAAACCTCTCAAAGACCTCAGTTATGCTTTCATTGGGTTTTGACATGAAAGCTTCATATTGTGTCACCAACAGTTGTCTCTGATTTTCTCTTACTTCAACTGTGCCTTCACATAACAGCTCTATAGTTTCCTAGATATTCTTTGAAGTAATGTAGTTGACAACATTGTTGTACATAACCATATATAGTGAGTCAATCAGGATTATCATGAGACTGTTGTCAAGGGCTATCTTCTCTCTTTCAGTATCAGTATACTGGGATGCATCCTTTGGTACCCATGTGGCTGGTATTACCTTTTAGCCACTAGTTGTTTCAGGAACTAATGTCACAGGCATGAAAAGTCTATTCTTCAGAATCTCAGGATACATGTAGTTTATAGTCTTGATGAAAGTGAGCAAATTTTTCTTCCATAAGATGTAGTGTTCTCTGTCGAATGTAGGAATCTTTATATTGTTTAGTTTTTGAGAACTCATTCATGATCTTTAAACTTTTTATATGTTAACGGCCTGCTCTGATACCACTTGTTAGGAATGAGTTTGTTAAGAACTATGCAGAGGGGGGTGAATGTATAGTTGATATCTATTTTTCGATTTGCCTTTGATTATATAATTGATCAAGTATTGTAGTTTTGTTTATCCTTAATAGTGTTTGAATGAGATATAGAATTTCAGTAAAACACACCACAGATAAATATCAATCTAATCTTTTTATTAGAATGATTTGCTATAATCTGATAATGTGATTGTAATTCTCAGCTTCTTACTCTTGAAGGAAAGACAAGGAAAAATACATTTTTTCTTTACACTATCTAGTGAAGCTTTCTTCTAACTATATAGACAAGTATTTTTTGCACATGCTCTCACTAGACAAACATGCTAAAACTAGAAACAGACAAAAAATGCTTTACATTTGACTACCATCTATTTCTAGCTAACACAAATATATGATAATCTTTTCATTCTACTTTATTTCTATTGTCTTTGTCTTCTTTTCTTTTCAAGCTTCATTGTAGACTTGTCATTATCTTCACTTGATAGTTTGTCCTGATCATGACAATGCTTTAGATTATTTGTTTTATGCTTTGACAAATTTTCTTGAAACTAGCTGTTTGAATCAACTGAATACTCAACCCTTTTATGCATCGAGAAGTTAGTCTTTGAACTGTTTAACTGAGTACTTGTGAGACTTCTCGATTGATCTTTAACTTAAGACTTCTCGAGTGTATAGACTTCTCGATTGTTATGACTGTTGATGCTTCTCGATCAGGCTATACTTCTCGATTGAGTTAGACTTCTCGATCAAGCTCGATTTCACAGACTTCTTGACTGAATTGTTTCACAGACTTCTCGATTGATTCCTTAGCTAACTTCTCGATTTGTTTAACTGGACTTCCCGAATGAACATATCTCAACACTTCTCGAATGACTTTATGTTCATGACTTCTCGACTGAGTAGACTTCTCGACCAGTTTGCATATGTGACTTCTCTATCAATAAACTGCCTTAGAAACAATCTTTTTCTACAAATCCTTATTTGATGTAATATTTTATTTTCCTAATGCATGATTAACAAAATCTTTTACCAGAATAATTATTTTTGATATTACTTATTTATAATTGGAAATGCATTAGAAACAAGCTTCTAACTGCAAATGCATAATTAAAATAACCAAGTCACTGTTTAATATATGAAGCATTTGAGTTTTACAATAAGACAAATAAATACAATAATGGTTGGCTTGATTTGGTCCAACAATAGTGCGAATGATAAATACCCTAAACTTGCATGATTAACAGAGTTGATTGAATGATTGATCTTTGATTGAATGATGATAAGACTTTCAAATATTAATTATAAACATTGTTTCTTGTACTAATAAAATATATATTTAAATAATAAAATAAAAAATTAAAATTAATGATTAACTATCTACATCTATATACCAATATCCGTCAAAATAATAAAATATGAGACCAATCCCTTTATTTTTCTACTTCAATGACATTTCTATCATGAAACTTGAATTAAAAATAAACACCGAAGCAACAAAGATTTTTTTAAAAGAAAAATTCAAACTCATATGCAAGTATGAGTATTTTGTTGTGGGCTTGTTTCATTCACATAAAATCAATTTAATTTTATATTTAAATAAAATATGTAAGGTATGGGAAATGGAAATACGTATGAATTCTCAGAAATTTTTAGTTGCCCACTTGTATGTAGGTTTTCTCATTTATATAATATGATTTGCTATAGATATACATTGAAATATTATATAACATATCAGCTATTTATGTACGATAAATATACAATATAGATAAGCATATCTACATTTTCTGTTAACTATGACGCCAGATTCATACTCCCCTTCAAGCTGAACATGGCTTAATGTCAAGATTGTCTCGGAAGACAAAGAATGTTGAAGTTGACAAAGACTTGGTAAATACATCAGCAATCTGTTGATCAGTAGGAATATAATGAACTGCTAATTCACCATTACTAACTTTCTCCCGCACCAAGTCAAATTCCAGCTCTAAATGCTTAGTTTGTGCATGATAAATAGGAATTACTGTGAGATAGATGGTACTTACATTATCACAAAAAAAATAGAGGTTTATGGTGAAGAGGAATGCCCAACTCTTTTGCTAAATTCTGAAGACAACTTAATTCAGCAACTGTGGCAGCCACTGCTCTATATCCAGCCTCTGTGCTGGATCGGAAAATAGTGTGTTCATGAAATTAAAGTATTACCATAGTAAATAGCCAAACATGTGATCGAACGTCGTGTGTCAAGACAACCAGCCCAATGTGCATCAGAATAAGCAAAGAAATCTTGAGGATTATTGGAGGATAAGTGAAGGCCATAATCAAGTGTGCCAGCAACATATCGCAATATATGCCTTGCAGCTTGATAATGCACATTGGTAGGAGCATGCATGAATTGGCAAATGCAATTGACAGAAAAAGATAAATATGGCCGCATTATAATAAGATACTGTAGTGCTCCAGCCAGTTGACGATATAGTGTTGGATTCTCCATCAAAACACCATCTATGATTGATAATTTGTTTCCAATAATTCGTGTGGGAACAGGCTTAGAAAATTGCATCATCCACTTCTCCAATATGTCTTTACAATATTTACTTTGCGACAAGAATATTCCAGATGGAGAGTGAGTGACTTGAACACTGAAAAAATAATGCAGATCACCCAAATTAGTTATGGGAAATGCCTCTTTCAATTTGAGAAGAAAGCGAGACAACAAATTTTTTTTGGAGCCCCTGATAATAATATCGTCAACATACGCTAACACCCCTGAAAATGCAAGGTGTAGAACGAGACTCGACTTTATTGGGCACATTACATGTTAAATTGGAAAAACATAATGAGCCAAATACCTTTGCAATAGAATAGTCAGTAACCCTGTTGAATAACTTTTGAAATGGGGAAACGTGATCAAGAATCGGTGTGGGTAGCCTATTGATAAGAAACACAACTGTTTGGAAAGCTTCTACCCAGAAAGATAAATGAGTGGATGAATGATGAATTAAGGTTCTAATAGTCTCAGAAATATTACGATTTTTACGTTCCACAACACTATTTTGTTCTGGTGTGTTTGGACAAGAAGATTGGAAAAAAAATTACGATTCTCATTGAGGAATGTGTGAAATTGGACATTAATAAATTCATCTACGTTATCTGACCATAAAAAAACTTAATCTTGGTGTTTCCTAAATTTTCAATATGAATTTTGATTTTTTAAAGCATGATAATGCATCAGATTTATACTTCATAGGATAAAACCAAGTGAACTTAGTAAAATCATCAACAAATATGATATAATATTTATAACCTGAAATGGAATGTAGCGGAGATGTCCAAGCATCACTGGTGACTAATTCTAAAAATGAGTGAGAAAAAGTTGTAGTTCTACTAAACTGTAAATTATAAGCTTTAGAAATGGAACATGAAGAATAATGAAAATTCACTAGATTTATATTCTTCGAGAAGGGAAGAAAATGCTTAAGATGCTGGATAGTGAAGGAGCTGGGAAGTCCTAATCTGGAATGTGAAATGCCTAAAGGAGCTTGAATAGAAAGAAGAGCTTGTTGACTTTTCATGTAGTCAGTTGGTAGGAATGGATAAAGTGGATCACTGTTGACGCATTTGTGAAGAATCATCCCTGTTTTTGAGTCCTTGATAATATAACCCCATGCATGAAATTCAACAAAATAGTTATAATCATGAATGAATTTATGAATAGAGATTAAATTTTTATGCAAGTGAGGAATAATAAGAGTGCGTGGAAGTAGAAAAGATGTATTTTTTATGTGTATAGAGATGTCTCCAACATGTGTAATCGGTAAAATGGACCCATTGCCAACTGTAACTTGGTTTGCGCTAGTATAAGGAACAAACGAAGAAAGCTTACCATAACTATTTACCATATATATTAGAAGTAGCACCAGTATCCATATACCAAGATAGATTAAAGGACTCATCGATTGAAAGACCTGCAAATCGACTAACTAAATCCGAGAAGGAATTTTGTTGTGGACATACTACTACAATATGACCTATCATTCCATAAGAATAGCAAGAACCAGTAAAACAAGTAGAAGTAGGATGAGATGGAATTAGAGGAGTAGACCCAAGGATACAACATCCGTGTGAACCAAGATTAAAATGATTAAAATCAGAAGAGTTGGGAACATATCTGCCACTTTCATTATGACCATTACCACGCATATTACTACCACGCAAATGACTAGAACCTCACCAGGAATTATAATGCCAGTTTTCAATTCCACGTCCACCAGGAGAGCTAAATGAAGAAAACATTTTTGAAGATGATGGGGGCTTTTGAATAGTAACTAATGCAGTTGGTGTAAGAGAATTAGTTGAAGAAGAATATAGATCAAAATTTTCTAGACGTGCTTCATGATTGAGAATCATTTTCCATGACATACTGAAAGTATGAGGAGGATTTTGATTTCTGTCACTGTTATAATACTCTCATAAGTAGAAGGATCCCCTTGCAAGATACGAGTCACTTTTTCCCGTTCTGTTAAAGGTTATTGACTGGATGCTAAAGTATCAAATATTTCCTTCAACTTTTAAAAATATGTGTTAATGGATAATGTACCTTTGACCAATTTGTCAAGAGAAAATTTGAGATGAAGTTCTCGAGCAGTTTACTTGTCAAGAAAGTAGGACTCAAGTGTCTGCCATGCTTCAGAACTAGTAGTAGAATGATAAATCAATGAAATAACTTATTTCTTTACTGTAGCATTAATCCAACTAAGAATCAATATGTCAAGTTTATGCCAAGCAAGATATTCAGGATTATTGGTAGATATTTTTCCATCAGCGGCCACAAAATTTTTTAGAGGAATAGTAGAAGAAGGCTTGACATGATCAGAGAGATCATTAATATCCTTTATAGGTTTGAAGACTTAGGACCAAGTGAGATAATTGGTCATGTCAAGGTTTTCACTAACATAATCAGTGATGTTAACAAGAAACGGATTAGTGGAGAAAGAAGACGAGGTAGCCATGAGAAGAGAAAAGAAGAGATAACCCATGGTCTTAAAAGAAGTCTGATACCATATAAATTCTAAGAAATTTTTGGGTATTCACTTGTGTGTGGGATCTCTCATTTATATAATATGATTTGTTACAGATATACATTAAAATATTAGATAACATATCGACTATTTCTGTACGATAAATATACAATATAGATACATATCTACATTTTCTGATAACTATGACACCAGACTCATACTACGAACATGCTGCTCAATATTTGAAAACATAAATTAAACTTGAGACATTCCATACCAAATATTGGACATGCTATCTGATAGTTCATAAGCTAAAGTAAGGCCCAAAAATGCAGTAAGGGCCTAGGGTCCGACCCAAGTTACGTAGGTGTCCAGAGTCCACGGTCCATGGTCCACGGTATCTTGTCTTATGTCCACATGTTCCCAACTGTCAAGATAAAAAGGGAGAGTCTCACAATTGGCCCTCGCCGGGAAGATGCCGATGCATGCCTAACATGTGCCAACCAGGTGACCCAGACAAAAAGAAGACAGACGATATTGATGCACCAGGTGACTAGACCATTGCAAACTCGGAGGGCTAAGATCCCATGTACAAATCCATAAACCCTAATACATGCGCCTATAAATAGGAGAAGGAAAAAGGGTTTAGGGGTTATACACTTTCATTTTACACATATGTTCTTGCATCCTGATAGTCTTGCCGCCATCCTTGTCATTTTCTAGCGTAAACAAATACTTATTCTCATGCCAGAGGTGCCGCGGGCAACCACACCTTTCAGCATTGTTTTGTAGAGTCCCCGCCAACAACTACACCGTATTCCTGTCTGGATCCAAACCAAGAAAGGAAAGGGAAGAACCCAGGCGCTTGGACACATATCATTTGGTACTAGAAGGAGGGGGCTCAACCTCCATCATGTGGTCTCGGTGCCGCAGACTCTCCAACATTAATACTCTTTCCTGACGGGAAGGAAAAAACACTAGTAAGTAAACCATCCAAAACCCTCACTCATATTCTGCTATACAACATGGGACATGGTCTCAAGTTTGTTGACAAGTTCTGTTCTGTCCTGGAATTGGACATCTTGCTCTGTCATGGTCTAAAGTGTTCAAATATTATGTTCTTTGGAGGCATTCCGCTATAAAAACAACCTGTACGTATAAAATCCCATACCCCTAAAACATTAACCCCCACCCTAAGACATGCCTCGAAACAGACACCACATATCCTTAACATCTGAATCCCATGATACTAACGAACCTCACTAAAACTTAGACCCCTAAGTTACCCAACAAGCCTAGTAAGATGTCCGGACCTTCCGATCCTCACATAACCTTGGGGGTGGGGGTTAGGTGATAGCAACAGGGGACCAGCATATCTTGATTAAGAAAAAAAAAAAGAAAAATGGTTGGCATCCCCTACCTGATATTGGGTCTTACTTAGGAGCTGATAGATGAATCAATCTAGGTCTACAAAGAGGCCAGGGACCATGACACTTGGTCCACAGACTGCACTAGTTCTCATCACTCCAGAAGATATGTATTTGAAGAAATGGTTTTGAAAGGGGCAAGAAATGATAAGCAGAGAGCCACCAATAAAGCAGACAGTGGGAGGCACTACAGGAAATATGACATAGAGGAAGAAAGGCTCATGGTCTAGAAAATACTGGAGATTCGGGAACGAATCCCGTCTGAGGAGTAAGATAAACTTGGAGGGGTGGTCCGGAAAAGGGTCCAAGAGGAGGAAGAGTAGAACCTCCATGCAAAAAGGACTAGAAAAATTAAAAGATCCCTGTCCCCGGGCACAGATTATGAGGAAAACCATGAGGACCTGATCCAGATGATCCATGAATTTAAACGCAAAGTTGAAGGCAACATCGAGATTGAAGATATCCAAACCCCCATTCGCTTTGGGTCATCATTTATGTTAATTTACTAACATAAATATTATTAATTTGTAAAGTAATTATTGTTAATTTATTACTCCCCACATACTTTAATTCTCACATAAAACTGATAGAAATTATATTATAAAAGTTAAAACAACAAAATTTATTTTATATTATAATTAAAATAAAACAGAATATAAGAATGAAAAGAAACTCGCTTCTTATGTAAAATAGAGGGGGCCAAGGAAATATAGTATTTGATTAGTGGTTATGAGTACAATCTTTATTATCTTGTCAGCCTTTCCACTTTATCACCGGCTCCTCTGTGCATTGGAAGTCAACTAGCAAGCTGATTGTCTTCTATCCTTGTTTGTTTTATCGATACTCTAATAACATCTCATAGTAGACTAGTCACTAATAAGTCATAAATTTATATGAAGTGTTTCGGTACTCTTTACTTCTTTAGGCTTAAAACATATGTATAGCTGTAGTAACTTAGAACGTGTTTTGCTAACGAGTAGTATCATTAGAATAAAAAACTTCACAAAATTATTTTTTAATGAAATTTATTCTATAAACAAAATTATATTGAGGCACATTATATATTAAAAACAAACTCCAGAAATTAGTTTATATTAGTTTAACATTTAAATATCTTTATTTAATAATAAGGAGTTATATTTAATAATAAGGGGTTATATATATATATATATATATATATATATATATATATATGTTGGATCAAATCAAGTCTATTATACTATAATTGCATGTATACTTGTCATGTTGTAACATACTAAGTACTTCATGTATAGGTTGGTGACATAGCTCCTTATTTTATTTATTTGCAGATAGAATTCTATTTCTACTGTAACTCCATTATAATTAAGTGGTCACAAAATAAATTTACTGGTAGAAGATTCAAATAAAGGTGAATCATGCATCAAAGAAATGAAGACCTCGTGAAACAAGGAGTTTAGTATGAAATTGGTTCTAAGGTAAATGATCAATAGAGAAGTTAGCATGTTCGAGAAGTCAAGTATGAGGCTGGTAGAAAAGTCTTCAAATGGCTAAGCATATGATATGTATTCGAGAAGTCAAGGAACTTAAGCCATTCGAGAAGTGAACAAATAGAGGAGTAATCGATAGAGAAGTCTGAAAGTCATATGACTAGGCCTATTTGTAATAAGTAGATGACAACTCAACTCAAATAAGAAAGTGAAGTAAATAATAAATATTGATTAAGGAATCAAAACGAAGAATGTCAACTAGACACAAAGAATTAGAATATCAGAAGAAGTCTGACAAGACTGCTACTCACCACTGAAAGAAGTTCATTTATATGATCAAGTGTCGGTGTAAAATAAAAGAGTAGTATCTCAAGGAGTTCAGAAGATACAGAAGGTTTTAAGTGCCTACTACAGAAAGATTCCAGAAGAAGAAAATTATAGAGGAAAAATAAAGAGAAGACAAGACATGACAAGACAAGATATAAATACCACTACAGCAGAAATGACAATTAACATTGTAGTTAGTCATCCGTGAACCAGACCAGTGCATAGGTTGTCAACAATGTCAGTGAAGATTCGTCATCAAAAAATTCAAGTGGTTAGACAGAAGACAGAACAAAGGCGGAAGATTTTGGATCTAACAAAAAGGTTATACAAGTCAAGATAGTATTTTAATTATACTACCAAAAGTTAATTAATTACTTAATTTATTTAATTAAACTAATTCAAGCTGAATTTAATTTAATTTATAATTATTTAATAAAATTAAGTAGAATTAATTTATTATAAAAGATATGACTTGGTATGACTTTTAATAAGTCTTTTTAGACTATATTAAAAGTTATACCGAATTTAGCAAAATAAATTCATACAAGCTACAAAAAAAAAGTCATACCGAGTTTCAGAAAAAGTCAATTCAATTTTTTCAAGGAAAAAGTCATACCGAGTTGCTCAGAAAAAGTCGTACCGAAGCAGATCATAAAAAGTCATATCGAAGTAGATTTGAAAATTCATACCGAATTTCTAAAAAATGTCCTGAATTGAAAAGTCATACAAGCTTCTCATCCTCTAAAAATATAAGGCTTATGCTTCATAACTTCTAGTTGAAAAACCATTCAAATTCAGTTATTTGTTTGATTGTCATATTCACGAACTTTATGTGCTGGTTTGAATTTAATTCTTTAAGTAGAATAGTTCATGTCATATTTGTTCTAGGAATTAAGAAATATTTTATGGAATATTGTAATACCCTTTCAAGTTTAATATACGTATTTAACTTGATTCTTGTTTACTTACTTTCTAATTTTCTATATCTTAAATATTTATTCATGAAAATAAAAAACTAGTAAGTCAGCCTCTTAAACACTACAAGCACTCGAACCCTCAATAAAAACAATAATTTAATTTCGTAAATTCTAAAAAGAATTTTAAATTATGTTGAGTATCACATTCACCCCCCCCCCCTTCTACGATACTTCCGGGAGCCAATAAAGTCTAGTAATATTGGGTCCCGGAAGTATCGTAGAAGGAGGGTTGAATGCGATACTGATAATAATTTAAAATTCTTCTCAGAATTTGCGGAATCAAATTATTATTTTTGCTGAGAGTTCGAGTCCTTGTAGTATTTGGGAGGCAAACTTACTAGCTTTCTATTTTCACGATAAAACATTTAGAAAATTAGCAAGTAGCTAAACAAGATTCAAGTTAAATACGTACATTAAACTTGAAAGGATTTTACAATATTCGGTAGAATAAACCTTAATTCCTAGAACAGATTTAACATTGATGTTCTACTTAAGGAATTAAGTTCAACCAGCACAAAAAGCCTGTGAATATGACAATCAAACAAATTGCTGAATTTGACTATTTTTCTACTCTAACAATGAAGTCTTTGGCCTCATATTTATAAAAGATGAAAAGTTGATATGACTTTCTTAGAACAGGATAATATTCAGACTTTATTTAAGCCTGTATGACTTTCCAAAAGCACTTGTATGACTTTCCAATAGCTCGGTATGACCTTTGAAAATTCGGTATGACTTTTCAATTTGTCTCGGTATGACTTTTTACTCCAAGCTTTGGTATGAGTTTTATTTAAAAAGTCGGTATGACTTTTTAAATAAATCGGTATGACCTTTAGATTTGCTCGGTACGAATTTTCTAAAATCAATTTGGTATGACCTTTTTATCAATGGCTTCAGTATGACTTTTCCACAGCAGCTCGGTACGACTTTTGCAAACAAGATCTCGGTATGACTTTTTAATTAAAGTTGGTATGACTTTTTCTATTTAAGTCGGTATGAATTATTTTTAACAGAATTTCGGTATGACTTTTAATAATTTCATTTAGACTTTATTAAAATTCATACCAAGTCATATCTTTTATAAGAAATTAATTCTACTTAATTTAATTAAATAATTTATAAATTAAATTAAATTCAGCTTAAATTAAATTAATTAAATAAATAAAATAATTAATTAACTGTTGATAGTTGAATTAAAATATTATCTTGACTTGTATAACCTTTTTGTTAGTTCCGAAATCTTTCTGCCTTTGTTCTGTCTTCTGTCATTCTAAAATAATTCTAAATTAATTATTCCTATAATTAATTTAAAAAATAAATTAATTCTAAGTAAATTAATTTACTAATTAAATTAACTAATTAATTTAATTAATTAATAGAGAATTAAATTAAAGTCTTGGCTGTAAGACCATTGTTGCTATAGATCAAACTCTTCTGTTCTTCAACAATAACCTTTCTAACCACTTGAACTTTTTGATGTCGAATCTTCACTGACATTGTTGACACCCTGTGCACTGGTCTGGTTCGCAGATGACTAACTACAATGTTGATTCTTATTTCTGTTGTAGTCGTCTTTATGTCTTGTCTTGTTTTATCATGTCTTGTCTTCTTTTCATTTTTCCTCTATATTCTTCTTCTGTAATCTTTCGGTAGTAGGCACTTAAAATCTTCTATATCTTCTGAACTCCTTGAGATACTACTCATTTATTTTACACTGACGCTTGATCATATAAATGAACTTCTTTCAGTGTTGAGTAGCAGTCTTGTCAAACTTCTTCTGATATTCTGATTCTTTGTTTCTAGTTGACATTCTTCATCTTAATTCCTTATTCAATATTTATTATTTACTTCGCTTTCTTATCTGAGTTGACTTGTCATCTATTTATTACAAATAGGACTAGTCAAATGACTTTCAATCTCCTTGTATTTGTTGTTAAACATTTAACACACAAATTCCTAGAGGGTGACTCAACTAACAAATAAGAAAATAGAAAAAACTTTTAACTATGTAAATAATAAATTAATTTTTGGATCATATAATACATTTCAAGATTTCAATTATGAAAGATAAATAAGATAGATATTCATATAGACTGAACATATTTAACACAATTCTATCTTGACTTTATCTATAATTACCAGCTTCAGAAATATCAACTTTACATTCTTCTAGAGTTTGAACTTTTTTGACCAGGTGTCATTGGTACATTTTCAGTGGCTGGTTTCTCTGGATCAGATTCTGCATTCTCATATTTCTTGAGTGAACCAGAAATGAAAGATGAAAGATAAATCTTCAAGTTAAGTCATCTTCACTTCTCAGACTCATCACTACTCCCCCTTAGGATGGCGGGGATGAAGTCTTGTTCTCTTCTTACCATTTCTCCAATTTATGTCCTCACTTCTCTCCCAAGGTGAATTTATTCTCCCCTTACGTGAATTATCCAACCATTTTAATAGAGGTAACAACAGACATGGCATACATACAACATTAAACCATCGCAGATATAAAATATGCAAACTATGACATGTTATGCATTTTAGAAAATACGGTTTATCCTATTTTCAAGAATCTTCTAAAATCAAATAGAATAGAAGAATTAATAAAAAAATCATTAGTTCTATCCAATCCAAGCATGTTGTTATATACCCCCTTTTCTTGTTCAACAATAGAGTCATCATGTTAAGATGATGAACCTAGTAACAGTTTTTCCATTTACAAATCTATAACCTTTTGGGAGGATATAAATTAGTTAACAGTTGCCTTGGTTTCAAATTAACATTCTAAATAGAGGCAGAGCTGTTGGAACACTCATAGATACTTCACTTTTCTAGTGCACTAGAGGCACTTACTCAATCACCCTCCTTAGTTGATAAAACTTGTCTTTTCAGAGTTTTATTAGATGAAGTTGTATATGTTTGAGTGTATGTGGTTCTATGATCTGTGTTAGTGACTATAGGTTTTCAATCCCTTGATCTTGTCTTATAGCCATTGAGGGCTCGATATATCAATTATAATAGTTTGTATCAATTAATTAGAGAATATATTAAGATCTAGATTACCTACTTTTACCTCGAGTCGATTGCTCTTGTTCGGTAAGTATTATGACTAAAAATACCAAAAATCAAAAACTCCACAAAAAATTTTGACAACAAAATTATGTTGAAGAGTTTGTGATTTAGAACACAGATATAATTTTATTATTAGTGATTTTCAAATAAACAATATATATTATCACTAACAACAAAAATCACCATTAATTGCAATGAAATAATAACAAACTATCAATACATGATAATTAATAATAATTTCAAAAATCAAGTAATTATGCTCCTAATATTAAAATTATGAAACTAATAAATATTGAATTGCTTCAATTCATAATTTTAATAAGATAAAATACCTCGCTAAATACTAAATAATCATAGGAATGAAAATTATCATTTAACTTTATACACTATATCAAATAATTGTTCCTCAAGCATATGACAATTATACTCATAACAATTATCAGTGATATATGTAAGCTTGAGAAAGTAGTTGTGAAGAAATTCACAAGTCCTTTAAATATTGACATTTAATACTTATGATTCTTAGAACAATTTCTCGTAGACAAATACAAATTAAAACTAAAATAAAATAAGAAAATAAAATAAAAATAAATATTCTAACAAAACAAAAATAAAATAAAATTACTCATATATATATATAAATAATGATACTAAAAGTTTGAAAATAAAAACAAAAATAATATAAAATATATTTACAGTATGGATGCCAATTAAATAAAACTATACAAAAAATAAGGAAAATTTTGGAAATATTTCTAAGTATATAAAATATTGAGAATTTTATACACATTACTTAGAAAATACTTCGCCTTTTAATATTAGTGAATTTTGAAATATGCATTGATTATTTAGATGAGTAATTCTAAATAATGTCACTAATATTAAAAGTATCACAATTATTTGTAACAAAATATTTAAAAATATCAGAGAAAAATATTAAAAGAATTAAGCAAGATATTATTAACTGACACTCATAAAATATTTAACATACAAATAATTATGTTGCATATTATTTTAATTCATTTAAATTATGAGACTGATATGACATCGAATTGTCTAACATCATAATTTAAATCAATTAAGATAATATACAAACTTATGCTAGAACACATAATTATCACATATGCATATAACGTTGTAAACATGATAATTAAAGTAGTAGCAAGAAGCACGAGGTAATGGATTTCAAATAAATTCACAAGTCCTTTCAATATTGAAAATTTAATACGTGTGAACTTATTTGAGAATTCCTTGCAGATGGGATTTTTAACAAATATGCACATAAATAATATCTCAACTTCATAATCAACTTAGGTAAAATGAATTTATCAAGTTATTTAGCAAATATCTACAAGTAATTCTACTAAGGACTACTCTCGAAAGAAATGATATCTGGTGTCCATGCCTTGTTTCTTGAGTGGTGTAAACATTATTCAACAGAGTTGATGGAGTTTTACAACTTCTAGTAATTACTTCCCTGTCTTTCTTGCAACCTGCATTATCTATATCTATATAGCCAATTAGGTTAAACCTAGTATCTTTAGGGTACCTGATTCAAAGAATTGGTAATCCCTTAAGTTATTTAACAATTCATATCTTAGCTTTAAGATTAGATTCTCTAGTATCCACTTGGAAACTTGCACATAGGCATATTAAGAATAAAATATATATGGTCTTTATGCACTTGAATAAGTAATGAGCTCATCATACCTCTATAGCTTGTCACTTCAGTTATATACTTGATTTTGCCTGATCATGCACAGTGGTTTGTTGGAAAGAAGTCTTGGCAGGTCTGGAATCTTCTAAATTGCGCATCTTCAAAAGATCCTTGACTTACTTTAATTTCCATCATTCTTTTAAATTACTTATAATTCAAAAAGAATTGCAACACTTCCAACATGCTCATCTTGTACCTAATTTGCATCAACTTAACAAAAATCTTTTGCTAAATTTTCATTAGTAGACCTACATATAATATAATCATGGTATACTGGCACTAATATTACATTATGTGTGTGTCTTATATTCCAGAGAGATATATATGTATAACAATCTTAATAAAATCATTTTCAAGTAATTATCAATTAGAGTGTTATACTATGTCCTTGACGATTGCTTGATCTCTTACATCCATCATAGAGAGCTTGTGAAGGGAATGATATATAAATTCCAGTAGATACGTAACTTCAAAGTCCAGGAGTTGTTTGACATCAACTTTAACTTCTAACTCACCATTCAAAAGTGCACTTGTTCACATTCATCTGATAGATTTTCATGCTTGAATGATCAACATGTGTTAGGAATATTACTGTTAGGTCATCAACTTGTTCAGCCCTAATAGTACCAAGTCTCGTCTCTGGTGCTTATAGTTAGATCTTGAAAGTCCCAAAGATTCTATTTCCATCATCGTCGATACCTTCTGCTTTATAGTAACATGTAGTAATTTGTCCCTCATAACAATGTCAATTATCATCCAGTATCTGAAAACCCTTAAATACTAATTACAACCTTGTCTTGTGGCCAGGGTTCCAGATTCAGTAGATTTTGCCTTCGAACTTATTGAGATCATCTTGCATTGCAATCACCCAATCTAGATCAATCAGTTCTTCTTCAGTCTTCTTTAAGATACCAACTGTTTAACAATTGTTCTTTCCCGAATAATAACCATTTACTTTGCATAGCACTTCTAGTCTTTACTCTAGTATCCGGATCACTAAGAACTAGACTCCAGGAATGACTTTGACTCTAAACATTTTGTCTTGGCAGATATGTTCTTAATGTATTCCTTTGATCTTCATTGTGTTGAGTATGACTAGTAGATCCTTCTTTTATTTGCTCCCTCTGAGTTGCTGCTAGGATGTGTTGAAGATCCTTCACCTTATTGAGTGGATTCTTTTAAAGTTCACGAGTTGTGTAGATTCACTACCATTTCCACTACTAGTATATGAATCATCATCATTAACATTGATTCCTTCTGCAACCTCATTTTCATCATCAATATCTGAATATGACTCTGACAAGATGTCAAGCTTCAAAGATTCAGAATAGATTTCATTTGAATACTCGGGAGCTTGGTGTAGTAGGACGACACATTCAGTCTTTCAATCACCTTATGGTTTTACATCACATCTTACTCTGAAAGCTTTCGACTACAATGAGTAGCCGATGAAAGTTGTTCCATGAGCCTTAATTTCAAACTTTCCCTGATACTCATATAAATGTTTAATAAATATCAATTTCCTCCAAACACACGAAAGAGCTTCAGTGTTTGAATCTAGTTGGCCATTAACTCATAAGATATCTTTTCACGATCTTTATTGAATAAAGAAGCATGTTGTGTTAATCACTTTAACTTCAAAGTACCTTTATAAGTGCAGACTTTATTTAGAATTTCATTCATGAAATTCAGTTCCAATATCTTACTTCAAAGTTCTCATAGCTTACTTTGCTTCTAACTTGATCTTCCTAATGCGATCAATCACCATATGTGATATATTATCTGTTGAATGCACGAACATTACCAAATTATAACTAGGGTTATCATTAACCACCACTAAGCATATTTCTTTCATGACATTACTTACTTTAGTGTGATGTTTTTATTGACTTCCCTATGTGACATACTTTAAAATGTCCTTCTTGATAGAATTTTAAATGAAGCAGTCCTCTCACCAATTTCTTCTTTATCAAAGAATCCATTGTCTTGAATATCAAGTGTGAGAGCTTCTTATGTCATAGCTAACTCTTTACTGATGAAGCTTTACTAAGAAACTTACTTCATCTTTACGTACAAAATCCAAGTCAGCTATGAATATATTTCTTCACTCTCAGTTGAGTGAGCTTCCATCTTTCTTTGCTCGAAATCAAACACTTTTCTTTTTCAATGCTTTTTTAGAAAACCTTTGACAAAGAATTACCCAGTGGCCTGTAGATAGTGCTTAAGTCCATCGACAAGAAAGATATTTCCAGTGATGACAAATCCAAAATCATGATGGCCAAGTCCCTTGTACATCCTTTGATGTCATTTCCAAAGGTTACCGTTGGGTAGGCTTTCTCAATCAACTGTGATAGTGGAGATTCAATGGTAGTAATATGCCTCGAATAATAAATGTCACGAAATCACATAACTTTTGTCTTTTGTTTCATACTCTGCAATCACAATTGATTAAGATTCTTAGTACTCAACTTCAACTGAGTCTAGATGGGTTACAAATATTACTTTCAACAGTGGTAACAACAACTTCAACCTTAACATGCACAAACTTATCTTTGACTGATCGCTTCTTATTCATAGCAGCCTTGACAAGGTTGTCTTAAGTCTATGCTATTAGTGATTCCAACCTTTCTTAAGGTGGACTAGCAGTATTTTACCTTATTATGATTCTGATAGATGCTTTGCCTAAGATTAGGCAAGTTCTAAGATATGCATTTTCAACTTTAAACAAACAAGCATGAAAATAAGAACACAAGGTAACATTCAACTTTAATACATTATAGATATGAATTATGCATTTCAGGCATGTTATGCATATTAAAAAATACAGTATTATCTACTTTAACCATTCTACACAAAAGTGACAGGTGTCAAGTAGATTTACAAATATTCAATAAAAAAATTTAAAAGCACATGGAATAGACGAACTAACAATTTTAATTACTAATTCTGTCTAATCCATTTTTGTTGTTGTCTAACATTTTAACTATCTATAATTACCTAAGTCAGTTTTAGATTAAGTCTCGAATCTATAAATTTTACTGACTACTTAGATAATTCAACCATCTTTTAATCTTCTAAACCTTAACAAGCAATACATGAAGTGATTTGACATTTAAGTGAAACTATGTGAGTGTGATCAATTCATATGAAAATAAGCACATAAACAATTTCAAGAATATACAGAATATTTGAATAAAATATTATGAGTAATATCAAATTCCACATACACTTAACAAGTCATTTATCACAATACGAACAAATATAAAATATTTGATTTATGACTTGTTTGTCTATTAGCAATTTTCACAATATTAGCAGAGTTATTAAATCACATAAGATTTAAATCAAGTTCAAGCAAATGTTCATGATACACCTAATTGTCTAGAATAACTTATCTAATTCTAGATATTCATTTTACTGTATTGAAAATCAAGTATGAAATGTATTAACTTTAACTCATAAGTCTTAGCATGTAATATCTCATTCTTAGCAATCAATTAAACATTTAAGTCCTAAGATGCTAACATGCTGACATGGATATAATACATTTCAAAACATAATAATCATACAATTCTGAATTAGATAAAAGTATACTGATTAGAATGTGTACTTGTGAAGTGCTTAGTGATTCATCTCCAGTGTTAGTCATTGATGCCAGATATCCATGTGGTTTATCACTGTCACTGATAGAATCAACTTTTTATTTAACTTCACTAACAAATGCTTTCCCTCGGTGTAACCTTACTAATGCTTGACGTTCCTGCTTTACACTCAACACAATCTCTGTCATCATTTGCTTGTTCAGGCTTCTTGAATATTGTAACAAAACCCTGATCTTATCTTGCTACTTTTAGCTTCATATGTTTCTTCAGTTGTGACCTATAACGATTCTTAAATCTGTTTTGTACAAGTACAATTGTACAAACACTAGAATAATTAGTAGATTCAAAGAAAAATTATGCAAAGTTTCCTACTAATAAATCTATCCTTTTTTTACATTTGAGCGGTTTGTGGAACTATAACATAAACGATCGTAACATCCACAATAAAATCCAAATGCTTCGGAATAAACCTACTAATACGAAATGACCACTTTCCTCGAGACCGGGTCATATGCTCTAGGAATTAATTCTCAGTCAAAATGAATAATTTTCCAACTACAAACCCTTTTCGAAAAATAGACCAAGATTTTTAATATCTTTAGATTATAAATTAAATCTATATAAATCTAGCAAATAAATTTACTTCAATTAAATTTATAAAATAAATTTATTTAAATTAAGTTTATAAAATAAACATTTTCAAGTTTATATAATAAATTAATTTAAATTAAATTTATAAATAAATTTATTTAAATAAAATTTATAAAATAAATTTATCTAAATTTAATTTCATAAAATAAATTTATTCAAATAAATTTAAATAATAAAAGTAAATCTATTTAAATTTGGAGAATAAATTTATATAATTTAAATTTACAAAATAAACTTATTTAAATTATGTTCATAAAATAAACATTTTAAAGTATAAATAACAAACTCATTTAAATTAAATTTACAAAATAAATTTATTTTAATTAAAATTTATAATATAAATTTATCTAAATTTAAATTTATAAAATAAAATTATCTAAAAAAATTAATTTATAAAAGTAAATCTACTTAAATTTAAAGAATAAATATATTTAATTTAAATTTATAAAATAAACTTATTTAAATTAAGTTTATGAAATATACTTTTTCAAGTTTAAATAATAAAATCATTTAAATTAAATTTATAAAATAAATTTATTTAAATAAAATTTATAAAATAAATTTATCTAAATTTGATTTCATAAAATAAATTTATTTAAATAAATTTATTTAAATAAATTTATATAAAAAAGTAAATATATTTAAATTTAAAGAATAAATTTATAAAATTTAAATTTATAAAATAAACTTATTTAAATTAAGTTTATAAAACAATCTTTTTAAATTTAAATAATTACTTTTACGATACTGACAATAATTTAAAATTCTTCTCAGAATTTACGGAATTAAATTATTACTTTTACTGAGAGTTAGAGTCTTTGTAGTGTTTGGAAGGCTGACTTACTAGCTTTCTGTTTTCGCGATAAAACATTTAAGATCTAGAAAATTAGCAAGTAACTAAATAAGATTCAAGTTAAATACGAATATTGAACTTGAAAGGATTTTACAATATTTGGTAGAATAAACCTTAATTCTTAGAACAGATTTAACATTGATGTTCTACTTAAGGAATTAAGTTCAAACAAGCACAAAAAGTCTGTGAATATGACAATCAGACAAATTGCTGAATTTGACTATTTTTCTACTCTAACAATGAAGCCTTTAACCTCATATTTGTAGAGAATGAAAAGCTAATATGACTTTCTTAGAACATAACATTTTTCAAAATTTACTTAAGCCTGTATGACTTTCTAAAAGCACTTGTATGACTTTCCAATAGCTCGGTATGACCTTTGAAAATTTGGTATGACTTTTCAATTTGACTCGGTATGACTTTTTACTCCAAGCTTCGGTATGTTTCCCAGAATAATCGATTATGAACACAAGTATATAGAATGGAATACTGTTTTGTATTATTAATGATCTCGAATACAAAACTCTCTCAAGAAAATAATGTTCTTAAGAGCTGCTAGGTTATATAACTATTGCTTAATGAATTCGACATTGAATTATAACCTATCTCTGTGTTTATATAGACACATCTACAAATACAATTACAAAACAGATTATGATAAGAATAGCTTTAATAAGGTAATTAGGCTTGCACTTGAATTCCTTCTTACTATCCAAATCAGACTCTGATTTGTCTGTTTCCTTTTCTGGTAGACTCTGAAGCTAAACTCTGTCGATCTGTCATTCTCTGATTTGAGTATTCTCTGTTAGAGTAAACTCTGATTGAGTATTCTCTGATAAAGTAAACTCTGACCGACAGCTTCCTTAAACTCTGATGATGTCAGCATAAACTCTGTTTAGTATTCTCTGACAATCATCAGTGTTTGCATTCCTAACAATCTCCCCCAATTTATGCTTTAAGAATTAAAACATAAATTTTACTTATGATGTTAAAAATACAAGACAAATGCATCAGAGTTTGTTTACCCTTTTTAGACTCAGATTCTTCTGTAAGAGAAGTCTTCTTTCAGAAATTGACTTAGGAGCTTTTCTTCAGCATCTTTCAATAAATCAACAAGCTTGTCCTTCAATTCCCTCATGTTCTCAGAAGAATCATCTATTTGAATTATTGCAGCCCTTAGAGCATAAATTGATGACCTCTCCATACTTTCATCTAAGGCAATGCAACAGGTCTTCATACCATCAGGATTTAAGATTAGTGTAGGAATTCCTAACACCATTTTGACCTTTGCATCCCCTTTTTTCATTGCTCTTTCTGTTCCATCTTCAAGTATATATCCAGGCTCATATTCTTCAGAGTTTATCATCAACAACCTTTCACTCTTCTTCTTCTCAGCTATTATTCTTTCAACAATCTTCCTCCACCTAGAAGTTGCTTCATTTTCACCATTGAGCAGATATAGAACATGTTCAAGTTCTTTAGATGCTTTATCAATCAGACTTTCTTCAGCAATCTTCAAAACTCTCCCATCTTCTAAAAAATAAATGAGCTTTTCCTTAGCTTGAGCACCATCAAAGATATCCTTCACTACATTAACAGAGATTAATTTATCCAGATGTTCTTGAGAAAACTCTTCTTCAGGTTTATCTTTCAGTGAATAAGGATCTCTGAAGATGTTTGCTTCACCTCTGTAGACCTTAGCATGTGAATCACCAATACCACCTTTATTTTTTCCAAGTCTGGCATTGAGAATCAGAGTTTGAGTTTTTGTCCACAAAGGATCAGACCTTTTCTTTCTTATCAGAGATTGTTGTTGTTCTTCTTCCTCATCATCAAAACTTGAACCACCTGGAAGAAAAATTGTTCCAGACATAGTGAAAGGTTTCTTTGGCTTAGCTGGAGCTTTTGATTGAATTCTAGAAGATGATCTTGTTTGAATTTCTGAAACTGGTCTTGATTGAACAACTGGTTTGAGAGTGTCAATAGATTTGATTTGAATAGGCTTGGATTCCAGTTTCTTCTGTTGAGCAGGTACCTTTTTCTGAATTGGACCTTTCTTTATACTTCTTTTCTTTTTCTGAACTTGAGCACTAACAGCTCCAGATTTCTTCAATTCAGCTTCTACTGCAACTGGATCCATTCCTGGATGTTCTTCTTCAAACATTTTCTTTGCCAGTTCAGCATCCTTCAAGTTTTGTTCTTCAATATTCTCTGGCTTATCTTCATCTTCAAGTTTCTTTGCTAATTCTAAATCAGCATCTATCAGAGTTTGCTTATCAGAGTTTATCTCAGTCTTTGATGTCATCAGAGTTTGTTCAATCAGAGTTTGCTTCCCATCCTTATGACTCCCTTGATCTGCATCATTAGGTTTGTCAGTGTTTAAAATTGCATCTTCCTTGCATTTGTCTGCTGAACCCTTCTCCCCCTTTCTGACATCATGCCCTGTTTTAACAGTAAGAAGCTCGACAATTGTATGTAACATGCCCTGCATAGAACTAACAGAATTAGAAAGATGAGTCACTTTAGCTTCCAATGCATCCTGTTTAGTGGAGACAGAAAGAAGTTTTGCTTCCAGAGAATGTTGAGAAGTGGAAACAGCCGTTTCGAGAAGAATAGAATGCTTGGTGACAGATGCCTTTAGATCAGAAACTTCATGTTGAAGGCCTTTGGACATAATAGTAGAGGCTTTCAAGATTGTCTTCAATTCACCAGAAGAAATTTCTTTGTCAGCTTTATTGATTAAGGCAAGAACATGAGGCCAAGAAATCTCTCTCTCAGGAATCGTCCAAGAAGAATCCCAAATGGATTGCCTGTGAGAAGAAAGAAAATCTTCAGCAGATGACTTTGTGCGGAAACTGAAATCCCTTCTGATACCCTCTGCATCAAGATCAGCTTCAATACGTCCTTTAAGATCTTCCACCACCATATAATCAGGATACTCCATCCCTAATCGTTCATGAGCATCATGTGCATTAATAGGCCATCTCTTGGTGTTATATCTTTGAATGTAGGGAATGGATAGATCGGTGACTTCTTCATCAGCAAAAATCACATCATCAGAGTCTATGTCCATCCCATCAGAGTTTGAAACATCAACAGAGTTTGGCACAGCATCAGAGTAAACTCTAAGTACCTGCAAAAGTAACAGAACAACCTAAATCACTCTGATTTTTTAAAGTAATCTCATTACTTCTCACAACACACATATCATAACTTTTAAGAGTTAGATGTTGCTCACTAGAAGTAACTAACTTCTTTCTCAATTCTACCTCTCCTTTTGCCAGATCCTGTGTCTGCCTCTCAGTTATTCTGTTTTTCACACATTTTACCTCAGACTCACTGGAAAGGCTCAACACACAATGTCCTACAGAAATAAGAGGTGGTTGAGAAAGGATATTTGTAGTCACATGAATAGGGGTATCCTTTTCAGGACTATCCATGATCATCCCAGCAGTAAACGTAGGAAATATAAATTCTGAACTGATACAATCAGAGAATGTAAATTCTGAAGTAGAGTCAGAGTTTATACCTTGAGCATTTGTAGTTGCAGTCTCCATAGGTAGTGTAGAAAGTGATTTCTCACAAAGATCATTAGAGTTTGCCTTTGGATCTTCAGCAGAATTTGTCTGTTGAATGGGAAAATCTTGGTCTGCAATCATAAAATGAATGATTGGTTCTTGTGGGACCTAAGTCATATCAGCAGCTGCTTCACCACTTTGAGGTGAAGGTTCTTGTGGGCTTGACTCTGCCAGAGATTGGCCTTCAGCATCAGCAACAGCAAGATCTTCTAAATTTGTATGGGTGCCTGCATCCAAACTTTGATTGGATGGTTCTTGTGTGGCTGGGGCCTTGACAACTTCTTCAACCCTTTGAGCTGAAGGTTCTTGTGGATTGTACCCCTGATCAATGCTGGCTTCACTTGCTGGAATTGTGGCTTCTGTTGAACTTTGATCAACAGGTTCTTGTGTGCCTGGCCCTTGAATGACTGCTACCTCACTTTGAGAAGTAGGTTCTTGTGTGTCTTGGCCAAAAGTGACAAACTTCTTCTTCAGTCTAGCAAAATGTTTCGAACTTGGAGATGCTGAAGATGATTTTGATTTTCGTGCTGCCATTTCATTTCTTACTTGTTTAGCCAATTCCCTTGCTCTTTCATAGGATATCTCCTTTATAATCTGCTTTGGTGACTGTGTGGGAGAATCAGATACTGGAACTGGAGCAGCTTCACTAGATTTTATTAAATCATCAGAGTTTATCAATTGCTCAGAGTTTATCACTTTAGTGTTGAAAGGTCTTTCAGAGTTTGGCCGATCAGAGATTGGAGCGTCAGAGTTTACAGCTGCATCAGAGTTTATCCCTTCAATCTTTGCAGCCTCAGAGTTTGCAATCTTGACTAATCTTCTTTTCTTCTTCTTCTTCTCAAGAATTGGAAGAACTATTTCTTTCTGAGGAGAAGTCTGAGAAACCTGTTCAACTGTCGTCCTTTTAACAAAAACGAATCCATCATCAGAATCAGTACTTTCATCAATCAATTTTCTCTTTTTAGGAGAAAATGCTTTCACGGATTTTCCTTTCTTTTTGTTTTGGCCATGTTGTTGAGAGGTGTGTTTTACAACTACAGTCTTTTGAGAGACTGTAGAGGTTGGCAAATGTGTTTGGAAATCAGTGTTTAGATTTTGACTTGGGTTAGAATCAGAGATTGCTAAACTCTGATTCGTAGTCACTAACAAAAACTCCCTCCCATACACAATAGGCATTCTCTGATGTAAGAGAAGCCTGACCCATGTTGGATAAAATAGATTAGAAAGTTTACCTTCAGCCTTCTTTGCATCTTTTCTTGATAGATCAGCAAATATTCTTTTATTCATGCTAAAGCTAATTACAGTCTGATCATCCTCAAACTTAATATCAGGTAATAACACATTAAAAATTGATTGTAAAAATCTAGCAATGTAGATAGTGTGTGAATCATCATTAATCTTATTAGCTAATTGCCGAATAATCAAACAGGGAAAGTTGAAATTGAGATTATGGGTCAGAGAATACCCAATCTGTTGAGACAGCTGCGGAATGGCATCAAAATTTATGCATTTGGCAGTGAAAGCCCTCGTAATGCAGTCGAAGAAGAAACTCCATTCTCTTCTGAAATGTGGTCTTGTTAAACTTCCCAGTTTAGATAGGCTACCTCTATAGCCTATTGCGTTGAAAAATTCCTTGATTTGATCATCTCCAACAAAATCATCATACTCAGCCACTTCTGGAAGATGAAGAGCTTGTCTCACCACAGCAGGAGTAATGGAATACTTGCCATTGCATTGAAATATTATTATCGGCTCCTCATTATCATTAGCATTATTGAACTTTGCAGTTGACCAGATTTTGAGCAGAGATTGAGCGGAGAAGTTCGTGGGTTCCTGAAGTGCGTACCCAATATAACTGTTTTGCAGAAAATCCTGGATCACATGAAAATCCTGAGGTGCTTCATCCTTAGATAGAAGAGAGATGTAGTTTGTTGCAGCAAAAGAATAGGTCTGAAAAGTAATACCCTTATACGCCATTGAAGTTTTGAGATTTGAAGTGTGAATAACAATTAGGGTTTGATAAGACGAGAGAGAAAGATAGAATAAACGATGTAGATGAATAATTCACAGTGAAACAAAATGAATTAAATTATTCCCTCTCAATTGCATATACCCTTTAGTGGGACACGTGGCAAGAAATAATTTGAGCAGTAATGAGTAGACCACGTATCAAAATACAGCAAGTGTGTGTGTGCTGTGTAATAATAGGAACCGTCATTCGTGAGATACACGCGCCTTATTACAAGTCCAGTCAGAGATTAATAATTATGATGTTATAAAATGAAATATGATGTCATAAAAATGATCTCAGAATTTACCACTTAATCAGAGTCTACAGATCAGAGTTTATATGAGTCAGAGTTTAGTATGTACTGTCAGAGTTTACCACATACTCTGACAGAGTTTACCATAAACACTGATAACTTGTGAACAGAGATTAGATGCTTCAATGATCAGAGTTTGGTCCATTTTCATCAGAGTGTACCCCATACTCTGACCTATACTCTGAGTGTCTGAAACTTGCTAAGTTGAGCCACTTGTCACCATCCCTAATTCAGAAACTAGTCTGTTAAATGTTGCTTCAGGCAAGGGCTTAGTGAATATATCTGCTAATTGTTGATCTGTAGGAACAAAATGTAATTCAATTGTTCCTTCTTCCACATGTTCCCTTATGAAGTGATATCTGATACTGATGTGTTTTGTCAGAGAATGCTGGACTGGATTTCCTGTCATTGCAATAGCACTTTGGTTATCGCAATAAATAGGAATTTTTGAAAATTTCAAACCATAGTCTAACAATTTATTTCTTATCCATAAGATCTGTGCACAACAGCTTCCAGCAGCTATATATTCAGCCTCTGCAGTGGATGTTGAAATGGATTTCTGCTTTTTGCTTTGCCATGACACAAGTCTTCCACCTAAAAATTGACAACTACCACTTGTGCTTTTCCTGTCAATCTTGCATCCTGCATAGTCAGCATCTGAATAGCCTATCAATTTGAAATCAGACTCCCTAGGATACCATAAGCCAAGATAAGCAGTGCCCTTGAGATATCTGAAAATCCTTTTCACAGCAATTAAATGAGGTGCTCTTGGATTTGCTTGAAATCTAGCACACAGACATGTGGCAAACATGATGTCTGGTCTACTTGCAGTCAAATAAAGTAGAGAACCAATCATTCCTCTGTATGCTGTAATATCAACAGGTTCTCCAGTGTCTTGATCAAGTTTTGTTGCAGTAGCCATGGGAGTTGTAGCAGATGCAGAATCTTGCATTTGAAATTTAGTGAGTAGATTCTTTGTGTATTTAAACTGATTAATGAAAATACATTCTTCAGTCTGTTTCACTTGTAAACCTAGGAAATAACTCAATTCTCCCATCATACTCATTTGATACCTGGACTGCATTAGCTTTGAAAATCTTTCACAGAGTTTCTCATTAGTGGAACCAAATATAATATCATCAACATATATTTGAACCAATAATAAATCCTTACCTTGAGTTCTATAAAACAAGGTTTTATCAATTGCTCCTCTAGTGAAACCATTTTCAAGTAAGAATAGAGCCAGAGTTTCATACCAGGCCTTTGGTGCTTGCTTTAGTCCATATAGAGCTTTATCCAGTCTGTAGACAGGATTTGGATATTTTGGATTGACAAAGCCAGGTGGTTGTTCAACATAGACTTCTTCTTCAAGTTCACCATTTAAAAATGCACTTTTAACATCCATCTGGTAGACCTTGAATTTCTTATGAGCAGCATAAGCAAGAAAAATTCTGATTGCCTCAAGTCTTGCTACAGGTGCATAGGTTTCATCATAATCAATCCCTTCCTGTTGAGAATAACCTTTGGCTACCAGTCTTGCTTTGTTTCTTGTAATTATTCCATCAGAGTCTGTCTTGTTCCTGAATACCCATTTTGTGCCAACAATAGATCTATTCTTTGGCTTTGGAACTAAGGTCCAAACTTCATTCCTTTCAAACTCATTCAATTCTTCCTGCATTGCAGTAATCCAATATGCATCTTTTAAAGCATCTTCAACCTTCTTTGGTTCTGTTTGTGAAAGAAAACTATGAAATAGACATTCATTCTGAGTAGCTTTTCTTGTTTTTATTCCACTTTCCAGATCACCTATAATTAAATCAGGTGTGTGATCTTTGGTCCATTTCCTTGGATGTGGAAAGTTCCTTGAACTAGATGCTCCCCCATGATCTGTGCCTTCATAGAATGATCCTTCTGTAAATGCTGATCCTCCCCCTGAAGATGTGCTTCCATCAGTGTTTGATGACTCAGAGTTTAGGTACTCAGAGTTTGAGTTATCAGAGATTGAGGTCTCAGACTTTGTGGTCTCAGAGTTTGAATGATCAGAGTTTAGGGTTTTAGAGTTTGTGTTGTTCAGAGTTTGGTCAGACTCTGATATTTCAATTACTGTGTTTTGATCTCCAATGTTAGTACTTGATTGATGTTGCTCCCCCTCAACATGTGCAGAATCTTCAATTTCTATTTCAATCAATTATGAATCAGAGTTTAAAGAATCAGAGATTACCTTACCAGAGTTTAGTTGAACAGAGTTTATTTTCTGGAGTTCATTCTCAAATCTTAGAGTTTCTTGTGCATCTTTATCATGTAACCCAGCTATCTTCCCTTCATCAAATGAGACATTAATTGATTCCATGACTGTCCTTGTCCTTAAATTGAATATTTTGAATGCCCTTGAAAAGGTTTTAGAAGTTGTTGCATATCCAATAAAAATTCCTTCATCTGCTTTAAGTTCAAACTTCTTCAATTGTTCAGGATGTGTTTTGAGAATAAAACACTTGCATCCAAAGATGTGAAAGTACTTGACATTTGGCTTTCTTCCTTTCAAAGATTCATATGGAGTCATTCCATGTTTGTTTATTAAAGAACAATTCTGAGTAATGCATGCAGTGTTCACAGCTTCTGCCCAAAAATAAGTAGGTAGCTTTGCTCCTTCTAGCATTGTTCTAGCAGCTTCTATTAAAGTTCTGTTCTTTCTTTCAACTACACCATTTTGTTGAGGTGTGCCAGGTGCTGAGAATTGTTGAGTAATACCTTTTGTTGAGCAGAATTCCTCCATTGTTGAGTTCTTAAACTCTGTTCCATTGTCACTCCTTAAATTCTTTACTTTGTGAGTTGATCCATTCTCAATCATTGCAATATGATCAATGATTGTTTCTGCGGTTTCATCCTTCTTGTGCAAAAAGTACACCCAAGTAAATCTAGTGAAATCATCAACTATTACCAGAGTATATTTCTTCTTTCCAATGGACATGATATTTACTGGACCAAATAAGTCAAGATGCAATAGATGAAAAGGTTGATCAATTGAATTTTCAGTTTTGTTCTTGAAAGATGTCTTCTTTTGTTTGGCCTTTTGACATGAATCACAGAGTCCATCAGGATGAAATTGAACTTTTGGAAGACCTCTAACTAGGTCCTTCTTTATCAATTCATTAATGTTTCCAAAGTTCAGGTGACACAACTTTTTGTGCCAATTCCAGCTTTCCATTGGTGATGCCTTTCCAAGTAAACAGGTTAAGGAACCATTAGAATTAATATCCAAGCTAGCTTCAAATAAATTGTTATGTCTGTGGCCAATAAGAACTATTTTTCCATTTTTCTTGCTTTTCACTTTACAATGAGTTCCATGAAATTCCACAGAATAATCTTTGTCTGTCATTTGACTCACACTTAGCAGATTATGTTTGAGTCCTTCAACCAGAGCTGCTTTCTCAATGATGACATTTCCAATCACTATGTTGCCATATCCCAGTGTTCTTCCTCTGTTGCCATCTCCATAAGATACTGCTGGGCCAGCTTTCTCCTCAAACTCTGAAAGCAGGGATTTATTTCCAATCATATGTGCAGAACATCCACTATCAATCACTAGAATGTTCTTCCTGTTTTCCTGCAATCAGTAAATGCAATTCAATTAGTAGTTATGGGGACCCAAACTAGTTTGGGTCCTTTCTTTGAAAACTTGTTAACTTTTACAGCAGAAGTTCTTTTGTCAGAGTTTGTGTTAACAGAGTTTATATGATCAGAGTTAGCATTTACAGAGTTTGTACTGTCAGAGTTTACACTCCTTTTATCAGTCTTTATCACATATTTTTGCTTGACAGTATGTTTTGGAGAATTACTCAATTGAGGTTGTGGTTTGTAAGAATTGTAATACAAATTATGATAATCTTTGCATTTATAAATAGAATGCCATAAACTACCACAGTGAAAACAGGGATTTGAACTTGTTTGTTTTCTAGCCTCAAACCTAGGTTTTTCAGGTTCTTTCTTTTTCTTTTGTTTGCAGTCAATAGCAAGGTGATTAGAATTACCACAAGTAAAACAGGTTTTCCTAGGAGCATCAGGGATATTCATGTAGTTATTCTCCTTAGTAATTCCTACTTTACCATTCCTATTTCTTTTCACCTTTTTAGTTTTATTAGTGACTGCCTTCAACTTTTCTTTAAGTTGTTTCTGTGAAAGTAATCCTATATTTATCTTTTTAGAATCTGGCACACCATTGTTTTTAGAGCATTCAGGGAGAGTTTTCTTACAATCACTAGCTCTAACAAACTTCACAGGTTTAGTCAATGTTCCTTTTGTGTGTGAATTAGTGTGAAATTCTTTATCAGATTCATAACCTAGGGCAGATGTCCAATTCTTTTCAGAAAGCATTTGTTGGACCTTCTTACCAGAGTTTGTCCAAACTCTGAAGGTCTCTTTTTCCTTAGCTATCTCAGTTTTCAAATATGTGACTTGTATTTCCAACTGAGTTTGCATGTGAATAGCATTATCAAGGTCTTTCTTAATGTTTATCATATCAGATTTTTCAGATTCAAGCATATTGTTCCTAGCAGTTAGAGTTTGTATTTCAGATTTTAATCTTTCATTTTCAACAGACTGAGATTTGAAGCTAACATGCAAGTTTCTAAGGAAAGACTTTAATTCATGAATATCTTCAGTATCAAAAGTGAAAACAGAGTTTGGTACCTTTTCAGAGTTTAAGATGGTAGCATCAGAGTTTGCCATAAGAGCATCGTTAGTTTCTTCTTCAGAGTCTGAGGAATCCATCCAATCTTTCTTTGATGTGATGAGAGCTTTCCCAGATTCCTTGCTTCTGCACTCAGTAGCAAAGTGCCCCATCTTATTGCACTTGTAACACTTGATCTTTGATTTATCAAGAGTTTTTGATTTTCCATCTCTATCTTCCCTTTTTTTGAATCTGTCTTTCTTGTCTGACTCACCAGGCTTTTTCTGAACATTTCCTTGCTTCCTAAATTTTCTGTATTTCTTGAAGCTTTTGACAAACATAGCAAACATCTCCATCATGTCAGAGTCTGAAGAATTATCAGAGTTTTCATCAGAGTTTGCCTCAAACTCTGATTCACTGCTTTCTTTGATTACAGCTTTTCCTTTTCTTGTTGAGACTTTAAGGACTTTTTCTGTAGGTTCTTCAATCTGGGCCTCAACATTCAAAGCAATAGATTTTGCCTTGCTACTTTTTCTGTTTCTTCTTTGCTGTAACTCCAGATCATGAGTTTTCAATTTGCCATAAACTTCATCTAATGACATCTCATCCAAATCAGCCCTGTCTCTAATCAAGGATGTCTGCAGATCCCATTCTTCTGGAAGAGCCCTCAGAAATTTGGTGTTTGAATCTTCATTGTCATATACTTTATCCACCAAAGCCAAGTTATTCAACAGAGTTAGAAATCTGTTGTTAGGTCCAAAGTGTTGTAGAGGGGGGGGGGGTGAATACAAATTTTAGAATAATGAGAGAATGTATAAATGTGCAGGTAATAAATTATGACACAGAATTTCAAGAATATATCATTATATTCATTGAAGGATTTGCTACAACATTCATAAAGGCATCGTGATCAGTTGAACAATAAATACAACAATTAAAGCTAGATTCAACTGATCCTCTCTCTCACTTTTTGTTTTACAGTAAATGCTCTCTCTTTAAAAAATATCGTTGAATTACAGAGATAAAAGTCTGTCTACTAATAAAAACAAAGTGCTGCTTTTATAATGTCATGTAGTCTTGATCTTGTCCTTTTTGTGTACGTGGCCCAATCAGGACTTTGACAACAAAAAGTACTTTCCCAACAACTCTGGATCAACCGTTCACAATAAGCCACTTGTCCCTTGAACATTAAATGTTACATATCTACCCGCATCTCGATCTTCGCCTGGACCCATCTCGATCTCGATCTGTGAAAATCTCGATCTCGATCTGGGAGAATCTCGATCTCGATCTATGAAGATCTCGATCTCGATCTGGGAGAATCTCGATCTCGATCTATGAAGATCTCGATCTCGATCTCGATCTGCCGTGGATCGACATTTGCCTTGGCAAATATGCACTCATCGAATGTTGACTTTCTTTAGTGACCAATTGAGGATTAACCTTTATGAGCAAGTTTCCCTAGCTTCTTCAATTTCTTTTCCTCACTCAATTCAAATGAGATCTTCTATTACTGACATGAACTTGCCTCCAATGTCCTGACACTTGATGCAATGGTCTGGTTCATAAGTGACTAGTCTTATAGGGGTTCTTGCTTCTGAATGTCAGTTCTCATTTGTTGATTAACCTTTACATTATCCAGATGTTGATATACATTACATGAAATCACTTTGGTCTTCTTGATACTTCTTTGACATTAATTTAATTCTCCATTAGATAAGTTAGGGCATGAGCAATACTGAGATTGAACTTCTTCTCACTTATGCATCCTTGATCAACCAAATTAGTTACTTGTAGTTACCAAGTATCATTACCATTTCTTCAGTTGATTGATTCCATGTGCTTCTTCAAGTTTCTCTTGTTTTTGCTGTTGTTTTATCTTTTACCTAGTTGAGTTACATAGAAATTAAGTGTTAAAAGTTAGTACACCTATGCCTTTCAATCTCCCCCTATTTGATTGTTTAACAATGACAACCAAATTCACAATGAGGATAACTCAACTAACCAGGGACTGAAAAAGATAAACTAACATTCATAAACGATCATGTCAACTTGCATAATGCTTGGCTTGATTAATTAACTTCATGTCTATCACTGATACTTCAAGTGCCAAAACTGGACACCTGTTGGCTCGATCAAATGGCTTCATGCTCTTCTAGAGATTTTCTCTAAGTACTTAAGAGCACGGTCCACTCAATCTTCAATTATCCTTCTGAAGTCCTTTTAGCAGTATTACCACCGCCGAACTTCGCGAAATAATTGACGCCTAATATAAACCAGTTTCAAGACACTTAGCTAACTAACTTCTACCTTACACTACACAAGAAAACAGATAATATATTTTTACAATGCAGGAAAACAAGAAAACAAATTACAACGCAAAGAAACATTACAAGCATAATACATTAAAACTTTGATTTCTTGCGCTCCTCTTCCTCACAAGCTTTCTTCTTGGCTGCTTTTTCTTTCTTCATGAACTCAGGGTTGCAGACTTCATCCATTCTTTTCTTAAGAAGATTAAGTCCTTCTGCTTCCACATGATTTCTGATCTAGTAATTTCGAAACAACCTCAACCACCTTTCAACCATGCTGCGAGTGGTAAGCTTCGTGGGAATGTCTTCAAACCTCAGCTTCGTGACTTTGTCAGGATACCCCTTTTCCCCTTTCTTCCTTATAACCAGCTGCTTCAAACTCGTCAACATCATCCATCTCATCAATCAATTCCCTTATGATACACAGTGTTTCATGACTGTGTTCTGCAAAGATGTCATACTTGATTTCAATGATGGTTTCCACCTGATGCTTGTCTGTATAGATCAGCAGATCATTCTCATTCTCAGCTTTGCTCTTGACAAACTTGACATTTGCACTAACCACTGCACTAGCTTCCCCCCTTATTTCCCCTTCTTCTGGAATGTCTATTCTTGGATCTCCGTATCTTTGCACATGCTCTCTTATTGCCTCGTCTTGCTGCTCGAATGCATAGTCTTCAGGTTCCTTCTTAACCACTGGTAGTGTAGCTTCAGGCAACTTGTATCTAGCGTCTTGCCTTCTTATCAGCTTCTCCAAGTCCTTAGCCACCAGTTTCTTTTCCTTTGTTAGAAAACCCTTAGAGAGGACTAGCTTTGCAACTGCCTTCAGCACATTTCCGCTCGGAGTTAGTTTCGAGTCATGCAGATTTACGATCCTCAAGACCTTGTCATGGACATATCTGATCTGGTAGGGATTTAGAATAATGTCAACCCCTCTGTCTTCAGCCATCTTCAACAATTTCTCCTTAAACAGCACTCCAGTCTTGACAGAGGTGTCTACCTTGTGAGTGAATTCTACCAGTTCACTTGCACCCCTTGCATGGAAGAAAGCTTCATCGACCATACACGGCCCGATTTTTGTTATGGGTGTCCAAGTGATCATCAGATTCCATGCCTTCTCCTTGAATATGACTTGTACGGAGGTGCATCCCTGTCTTATACAATTTAGATAATTCAGCAGCCCAGGGTTTAGATTTTCTAGCTTATGAAGAAGAAAGCTCAATCTTTCTGAGTCATGAGCATAGGCTCTTGGTCCAGCTAAGGCTTTGTTATTCCTTAGAACAATGTTAATATTTGTAGAAGGGGGGGTTGAATACAAATATTAAAACTTTTTGTGTGTTCTAATATTTGTTCTTGATGATTGAAAGAATAAGAGAATAAGTTCGAACAAATTAATGCTGAAAAATAAAACTGAACAAAGAGATTTAAAATTATTGATGGATTGGTTTTTCCATCAATATATATTTTTGCTCAATGCTCCTAGGTTAGAAGAAACCTAGCTTCGTTTTTACAAGATTAGAAAACAAATCAACTGTTCTTACACAAGTGCTCTCAAGCTTGAACAGTTGATTAAGAAATATGTCTAACTTGTATGTTTTCTAATAATGCTACTACACTTGTTTATATACCACAAGTGTTCTTTTACAATTCCTATACTAGGATTGTTTCTACCTACCTTCCTTTTACCTTTTTCTATTTTACAAAAAGGTTTGTGAAGGCTCCTCCATAGTTTCCTGTGGTTTTGCAGTGTGTGATTCCCCAAGTGCAAAGGTGACTTTCTTTTCTCTTCTTTTGTATGGTGTTAGTGTTTTGGCTTTTGTGTCCCCAATTTGATTCTGTGCCCCTAGTTGTGGGCTATTTTCAATATTGTCATCCTTTTGAGAGAATGACAATAGGGATGTGGTATTTTCCATGTTAACATCCACAGTCTTTTGGGAGACTATGGAGTGGCTAGGTTGAGGTTGCACACCCTCACTCTCCTTATCCTTCTGGGTTCTTTGATGTTCCCCAGTTCCCTCACCACCTACATCCTCCTCTAATCTATCTACCACACTATATGCTTTTCTTTTCTTGGTTTTTACAACAGCAGGTTTTTGAGAACCTGTTGAGGTTGGTTTCTTAGATTTGGATTTAGAGATTGGTTGTGTGGCCTGGGTAGGAGGGTTGGGGTCATTACTACCACCCTCCATAGTCACAGAAGGCAAAGAAGAATTAGGTTTAGAAGAGTTTAAAGTAGAGATAAATACCTGAACAAAAGGGGGATAGATCAATTCCACATTGCTATGAAGATTGATCCTAACCAAATCTTTAAAGACCCTTTTGTTTTGAGTCCAGCAATCCAAAATTTCTGTATTCCTGTCAATCTCAATATCCTTGACAAAGTGGTTAATAATAATCATAATAAATCTTGCATAATAAATATGATTAGATCTATTTATTTTATTCCCCAATTTGGCAGATATTTCATTGAATAACAGGCTTCCTAAATTATGATATCTATCATATAAAATGCTATACCCTACTTGTTACATACTTGTTGTTATTGCATCAAAATTACTAACCTTACCAGAAAAACACTTTATTAAAGCATCAAAGAAATATGACCATTCTTTTCTTAGATTCTTTCTAACAATACTACCTAGACTAGCATCAGGAGCAGTATAGTTGATTTCCCTAAGCATGTTTCTAATATCTGTGTCAGTGGGTGCATTTTCAGTATTATTTGCAGGAATATTTAAACACTCACCCAAGACCACAGTGGTTAGAATATACCTTTGTCCTTTGCATTCAAAGGAGATTGTAGAAAAATCATCTGCTACTTCTGCTGTTGTCCAGAATTCTTCAACTAGATTGCACACTATTTTTGGTGCTTCTGAGAGGGCCTTTGCAATTTTCGTACTCCTTAGAAATTCCATTAGGGGATGAAATTCTGTTGGGGCTTCCTCCACCATAGTGCAAGCAACGAAGTTGTTGAGCTCATAGTAGAATCCAGATTGTGAGACTTTCTTTGAAGATGCCATTATCGAGTTTGAAGATTTATAATTGAATTAACTGGCAAACTTGTTAGTAATTATAACATAAATAATAAATAGACAGTAGTAGATTAGGGTTCTTAGCAAGAGATAGATACAGAGTAAGTTCGAAGATTGAGAAAGAGAAAGAGATAGAAAAATCGATAGTAAAAATGCAAGTAAGAATTAAAAGAAGTTTTAATCTCACTATTTATATTTACTGATTTCCCAACCAATTTCTTACTCAAAATAGAACTAAATCGACCTTTGGAAGAGTATTGATAATTAAAAGTTACCAATTTTGGCAATCGATTGTTATACATACAGGAATGTACGTTTTAATCAATTGATAAAATAAGTAATCAACGGCTAGATTTTTGTACAGGTCGATTGATAACATGGACCCCTTTAAATTCTAGGTCATCGATTGATAAATTGCTTATCCATCGACAGGTACAATTATCCATCGATAGACAAATATATCATTGATTGATATATTTATCTGTCGATAGTTACCCCTATCCATCGATAAACAAATATATCATCAATTGATATATTTATCTGTCGACAGCTCCAATAATATCCATTGATATGTAAAATATTTATCAGATGATTATTGAAGAATCAATAATTTAACATAGTCAATGGCTACATGTAATATAAATACATAACTTGTCAGACATTTAAAGGATTAGATATAATTAAGCATACCTAAATCACAGACCAATCTATTAAAGGTAGATTCATCTAATGGTTTGGTAAAAATGTCTGCAAGTTGTCTTTCACTAGGGACAAAATGTAATTCAACTGTACCATTCATTACATGTTCCCTAATGAAGTGATACCTTATGTCAATGTGCTTGGTTCTGGAATGTTGTACAGGATTTTCTGTTATAGCAATGGCACTTGTATTATCACAGAAAATAGGAATCTTGTTCAAGTTGAACCCATAGTCAAATAGTTGATTCCTCATCCATAATATTTGTGCACAGCAACTTTCAGCTGCAATGTATTCAGCCTCTGCAGTAGATGTAGACACTGGATTCTGCTTTTTGCTAAACCATGAAACAAGCTTATTTCCTAGAAATTGACAGGAGCCTGTAGTGCTTTTTCTGTCAATTCTGCAACCTGCATAATCTGCATCTGAATAACCAATTAGATCAAATCCAGAATCTCTAGGATACCAAATTCCAAGATTTGGAGTTCCTTTGAGATATCTGAATATTCTTTTTATTGCAATCAAATGAGATTCTCTAGGATCAGCTTGAAACCTAGCACAAAGACATGTAGTAAACATTATGGTTGGCCTACTTGCAGTTAAATAAAGTAATGAGCCAACCATACCTCTATAACTTGAAATGTCCACTTTTGCTTCCTTAGTGTTTAATTCAAGTCTAGTTGCAGTGGCCATGGGAGTTTTAGCAATAGAACATTCACTTAAATCAAATCTCTTTAATAAATCAGAAATATATTTGGTTTGATTTATGAAAATACCATCTTTAACTTGCTTGATTTGTAAACCAAGAAAATAGGTTAGTTCTCCCATCATGCTCATTTCATATTTACTCTGCATCAACTTAGCAAACTTTTTACAAAGTTTTTCATTAGTTGAGCCAAAAATAATGTCATCTACATAGATTGGAACAAGAATCATAAAGCCATTTACATTTCTATGAAAGAGAGTTTTATCAACAGTACCTCTTGTGAAGTGATTTTCAATCAAGAATTTAGACAATGTGTCATACCAGGCTCTAGGTGCTTGCTTCAATCCATAAAGTGCCTTGAGAAGATAGTATACAAATCCAGGATGAACAGGATCAATAAAGCCAGGAGGTTGTTCTACATATACTTCTTCTTCTAGCTCTCCATTGAGAAAAGCACTTTTCACATCCATCTGATACACCTTGAAATTAGCATGAGCAGCATATGCTAGAAAGATTCTGATTGCTTCCAATCTTGCAACTGGTGCAAAAGTTTCATCAAAATCTATGCCTTCTTCTTGTGAATAGCCCTTTGCCACTAATCTTGCTTTATTTCTTGTCACTGTACCAGATTCATCCATTTTATTTCTGAACACCCATTTTGTACCAATGATAGACTTGTTCTTTGGTTTGGGCACCAGCTTCCATACCTTGTTTCTTTCAAATTGATTCAACTCTTCTTGCATAGCAATTATCCAATCAGGATCATTCAAGGCTTCTTCAATCCTTTTTGGTTCTTCTTGAGACAGGAAGCTACTATACAAGCATTCATTTTGAGTCGCACTTCTAGTTTTGACACCATCATTTGCATCTCCAATTATTAATTCAAAGGGATGGCTTTTTGTCCATTTCCTTTGTGATGGTAAATTTGTCCTTGAAGATGATGCTTCATGATCATTGGAAGTGTTATGATCATTGTGATGTGATTGACTATTTGAGAACCCTCCCCCTGAGATGGACACTCTACTTGAAGATTGTTGAGCAGAGTTGATATCCATCGAATGATTATCAATTGATGTATTATCAGTTGATTGATGATTGTCAACTGATAAGTTATCTGTTGATGCATTGACATCAATTGATGGGAGGATTCTAGGTACTTGAACTCTTGTGATTTCCACATCATCATCACTATCTTCAATATTACTTGTGAATTCATTTTCAAACTGCAATAGATTATGAAATCCTTCATCAAATAACCCTTGAATTTTCTTGTCATCAAAAACTACATGCATAGATTCCATAACAATGTGTAATCTAAGATTGTAAACTCTGTATGCTTTGGTTGTTATTCCATATCCAACAAATATAGCTTCATCAGCTTTGGCTTCAAATTTTCCTAGATTTTCACCTTGATTTCTCAGTACAAAGCATTTGCAGCCAAAGACATGAAGAAAGTTAACTGTTGGCTTCTTGTCTTTCTTTATCAATTGATATGGAGTTTTGCCTTGATGTTTATTGATCATGGAAATATTTTGAATGTAACAAGCAGTATTAATTGCTTCTGCCCAGAAGTATGTAGGAAGTTTTGCTTCTTCTAACATAGTTCTAGCAGCTTCAATCAAGGTCCTATTTTTCCTTTCAACTACTCCATTTTGCTGTGGAGTTCTTGGAGCAGAGAAATGATGAGTGATACCTTTTTCTTCACAGAATTCTCTCATGGTTGAATTCTTGAATTCAGTACCATTGTCACTTCTAAATTTCTTGACCTTCCATTCAGTGCCATTGTCAACATTCTTCACATGATTGATAATTAATTTGCTTGTTTCATCCTTAGAATGTAAGAAATATACCCATGAAAATCTTGTGAAGTCATCCACAATTACTAAGGCATATTTCTTTTTGGCAATTGACATGATGTTGACTGGACCAAATAAGTCCATGTGCAATAATTCCAGAGGCTTATCAATTGATGATTCAGACTTTGACTTGAATGATGCTTTTCTTTGTTTTCCCTTTTGACATGCATCACATAGTCCATCCTTGGTGAATTCCATCTGTGGAATGCCTCTAACCAGATTCTTTCTAACCAATAAATTCATGGCTTTGAAATTCAAGTGGGCTAGTTTCTTGTGCCAAATCCAACTTTCATCTGTATTGACTTTGCTAAGTAGACATGTCATTGAATTTGCTTTTACAGAGAGAAAATCAGCCACATAGACATTTCCTTTTCTTTCTCCAGTTAAGAGAATTTCACCAGATTCTTTGTTGGCTATGATGCATGATTCAGTTGTAAACCACACACCATTACCATTATCACACAGTTGACTAATACTGAGCAAATTATGCTTCAATCCATCAACTAGTGCTACAGGTTCAATGATAACATTTTCTTTTGCAATTGAGCCATATCCCAGAGTAAAACCTTTGCTGTTATCTCCAAAAGTAACTCATGGGCCAGCCTTTTCCACAAACTTTGTGAGCAGGGACAAATCTCCAGTCATGTGCCTTGAACATCCACTATCCAAATACCAGAGATTTTTCTTCCTGTTTCCCTGCACACACATAAAACAATCAAGTTGCTTTTGGTACCCAAGTTGCCTTGGGTCCTCTTTTATTAGCTGCAGCTTGAGCCCCTGTTGTCAACTTAGGTTCCTTTTGTTTTGGTGGGTTTAAATCCACTTTATCTTTGGGAGTTGACTTTTGGGGCTTTGACACCTTAGAACTCATGGCATAATTTCCATGGATTTCATCATTTACATTAGGCATGTTCCATGGCATACCAGGCATGTTCATATTAGGATATGCAAAGAAGGGATTATACATGTATGGAACTTATGCATAAGGCATATGAACATTAGGTGCAACCAAATTAGAAGACATGGCATTCATGAGCATAGGATTGGTAAACATAGCATTTGCAGTCATGGCATGTATATTTAAATCATTTACAGATATAGAATTCTTTTCACTTTTGCATTGCATGGACAAATGATTTACACTACCACATTTAGCACATACCTTTCTAGGTGCATACATATCAGGAGTGTAATTATTGTGCTTATTTATGCCTACTTTACCATTCCTATTCTTTTTCTTTTTCTCAGACTTAGATAGAGTAATTTCCACAGGTGCTATCTTTTCTAATTTTTCTTTTAATTGTTTCTTGGATAAGCTACCTATGTTGATCTTCTCAGTCTCAGTCTCAACTTGATTCTTGGTTTCCTTAACAAACTTAATAGGAGTGCTAAATTTGTTCTTTTTATTAGCCATTGATGATTTACTTGTCGATGGATGCTTATCGATTGATTCAGCATCAATCGATTGATAATCCTTATCAGTTGATAAAGGATTAGCAGTCGATTGATCTTTATCCATTGAAGTATCAGCCAATGACTTGCCTATTGATTTGGGGAGATCTCCTAGAGTATCTACACCCTGAACATCAATAATTTGTTTGGCAGTTTTAGCAGACCTATTCCATTTGCTAATGGTTTCAATTTCTTCAGCTAATTGTTCTTTCAACAATTCTTCTCTTTTCAAACTATTTACTAGTTCATTCCTAGCATCCTTTCTTTCCTGCTTAAATCTTTCTAAACAAACAAGTTCATTTTCAAGAAAAATATTTCTCTCAGTTAAGGCATCAATGGTGTTCTTTAACTTGAGATTTTCTTTGTTTAGAGATTTTAGAGTGACATGCAAATTGTACAGTTCATTAGACATTTCATTAATAGTACTATTGCATTCCTCAGATGTAAGCTCGTAAAAGTTGGTAGCTAGTACCTGATTAGATGTTGAACTAGCTTCTTCATCTTCATGATTGGCCATTAATGCAAGATTGACATATTCTTCAGAATCACTATCCTCAGCAGCCCAGTCCTTCTCCTCAGTTACAAAAGCCTTTTCTTTTTGTTTTAAAAGGTCAAAATATTTCTTTTTATAATCAATACCCTCATATGACTTTGCCTTTTCTTGTTTTGGCTTCCTGCACTCACTTGAGAAATGACCAGCCAATCCACAGTTAAAGCATTTGAATTTAGATCTGTCAACCAGATTTTTATTTTGATTGTTGTTTCTAAACTGGGATCCAGGCCTTTGAGCATATGGATTCTTCTTGAATTTTAGCTTTGAAAATTTCCTTGTCAGAAATGCAAGGTGCTCATCAATCTCATCCAAATCATCCTGAGAGCATGTTTCATCTTCTTCACACTTGCTCTATCTTTTTCTCTTGAATGATTCTTCAACAGCATCACCAGCCATCATGACTGACTCTTCTTCATACCCATTTTCCTTCTTCTCTTCATTTCCCTTGACTACTAAAGCCACAGTTTTCTCTTTTCTTTGATTCTTCTCAATCTCTGCATCTTGTTGGATTTCCAACTCATATGTCTTGAGAATACCATAAAGTTTCTCCAGTGTAAAATCCTTGAAGTCCTGAGATTGTCTAATGGAAACAGTCATTGGTTTCCATTCTTTTGGAAGAGATCTAAGAAATTTTAGATTTGTATCCTCAGTTGCATAAACCCTACCATATAGCTTCAATCCATTTAACAACTTCTGAAATCTGCTATAGGTGTCATTGATAGATTCTCCACTCTTGAAATGGAATGATTCATATTTTTGAATCAAGAGTTGCATCTTGTTTTTCCTTACTTGTTCAGTTCCTTCACACAGAGTTTGAAGTGTATCCCATACTTCTTTTGATGAAGTACAGTTTATTACATTGTCAAACATATCTTTATCTAGACCATTAAACAGAATGTTCATGGCCTTCTTGTCTTTGAGTACTTCTTTTTCATCCTCTTCTGTGAACTCAGAAATAAGTTTTGGAACATGTCTATCAAGTGCAGGAGTTCCATCAGGGTTTACACCTGTGACTAGCTTCATGGGAACATGAGGACCTTTTTCTATGCAGTTAACATAAGAAGGGTCGAGAGAAAGAAGATGCAGATGCATTTTGACCTTCCATGGAAAATATTCATCTTTCTCTAAAACTGGAATTTTCACACCTGAATCTTTTTGACCCATATTGACTGTTCGTGATCTTTAAACTTTCTGTATGTTGAAAGCCTGCTCTGATACCAATTGTTATTCCTTAGAACAATGTCAATATTTGTAGAAGGGGGGGTTGAATACAAATATTAAAACTTTTTGTGTGTTCTAATATTTGTTCTTGATGATTGAAAGAATAAGAGAATAAGTTCGAACAAATTAATGCTGAAAAATAAAACTGAACAAAGAGATTTAAAATTATTGATGGATTGGTTTTTCCATCAATATATATTTTTGCTCAATGCTCCTAGGTTAGAAGAAACCTAGCTTCGTTTTTACAAGATTAGAAAACAAATCAACTGTTCTTACACAAGTGCTCTCAAGCTTGAACAGTTGATTAAGAAATATGTCTAACTTGTATGTTTTCTAATAATGCTACTGCACTTGTTTATATACCACAAGTGTTCTTTTACAATTCCTATACTAGGATTGTTTCTACCTGCCTTCCATTTACCTTTTTTTATTTTACAAAAAGTTTTGAAAGACAGCTTCTGATTGAGTCTTCACAGTCACTCTAGACTGTCTTCCATAGGTGTGCTTTTTGTTCTCTGGATCTTCAACAGATATTCTTTCTGTGTTGTCACACTCAATTGATAATTTGCTGTTAAGCATATCAATTGATCCATTCTTTAATCCATCAACTGATGTACTACTTCGATTGATCTTTATATCCATCGACTGATAAAAGATGTCTTATCGATTGATAGATGTTATCAATCGATATATCAGTCGATGGGTCTTCACATCAGTTGATGGTCTTCAATGCTTGACTTGGCTTCTTCGATTGATCCTTCATCCATCGATGCTTCAATATCAATTAATCATCCTTCACTTGTGCAATTTCCTGTCTTCACATAATTACAATTTAACAGTTTAATTTACACATCAATTGATGATCCATATCAATCGACTCTAACATCAATTGATGAACAAAATATCAATTGATTTACACCTTATCGATTGAAATAGACTAAGTACACCTATGCTACAATCCAAATTATCAGTTGATTCAAATAAACACTTCAACTGATAAATGGTTTCCTGATCAATTGATATTTATAACTTTCATATCAATTGATCAGTTACAACAAATAAAATTTCTATGATTCTAAGATTAATGTTATCATCAAATCTCATGTAGATTCCTAACAGGCTTCTCTAGCCTTGTCCCACTCGGGACCTTCCCTCCTTATGTCAGCCTGGACCTTAGGATCTTTGATCTTTTTCATTTCATACTCATGCTGAGTTTTCTGAGCCGCTCTCTTCTCCTTTGCCATTAGTTCTTTTTCAACTATCCCTTGTAGCACTTCTTCATTTACTCTTTCTCTGGCTTCCCTGAAAATCTCTCCTTGCATCTCCGCTTCATCAACTTCTTCTTCTGGCACATGCTCGTCAGCAACCGAGTGGTCTCCTGCATCACCTGCAACTCCTGCGCCGGATCCGCCAGGATTTAGACCTCTTTCTTGTTCCCACTCTTTTGTCCGTTGCTCGAGTCTCGACCTCCTTGCCACTAAGGCTTCTACATCCATCTCGTCATCATCAGAATCTTCAATAAAGTCTCCCATAAATGTATCGACAAGAGGTGTTTCTTTCTCAGCTTCTTCTTCAACTACCATCTTCTGCTTGCCTTTGTCCTTAAGAGCCGGTTGAGCCTCCTCCACCTTTTCACCAGATTTGTTTGAGGACTCGATCACCGGACCCTTACTAGTCAGCTTTTTCAGACCCTGATCCTCCTTCTCCCCCTTAGGTGTGTTATCCTCATCAGGAGAATCATCATCATTATTATCGTCACCACCACCACCGGTTGAAGGACCAGGTCCAGCCCTGTTACGTCCAAAGACAGCATCAAGTAGTTCATTCAGCTTCGTCCAAACCTGAGACATGCCATGAGTGACATCATCTACTGACCTCCCAACCTCCACCTGTGCCAATCCAAGATTGTTTATCTTGTCAATCATTTGATTTTGGACGGCAATCAGGTTCTCCATGAACTGAGCTCCAACCTCCAATCTTCCAGAGTGAGAAGAGACAGCAGCAGTAACACCAGCAACTCCAGCCTCCAAAGCCTCCACTTTCTTCACTAGATCCTGCAATTTGGGGGACGGTGTTTGGCTTGGGTTAAACTGTTTACTCTCGCCGGGTTCTGTTTCACTCAAGATCCCTAAAAAGAAGGGATCTACTCTCCCTGTCTCTCCCTCGTGTTTAGAGCCTAACAATACTAGAGCCTCATCCACTAATCGCTGGGGACTAGCGGTGAGTTGGTCGGCGATATCGGTCAGTGAGACTGAGCCTTTAAGCCCTGTGTCTACGATAGGAGATGGTGTTATGACCATGTCATCCCCTTGTTCACTTAGAACCTTTTCTGGTTCGCTGGGCTGTTCTGGAGGCGTAGACCCACCAGTCACCAGATGTCGTTGCTCTGCGAGCAATTTGTTTTCTGATTTAGATGAGGAAGCGTCATCCGTACTGGATTCGACAGACTCTTCCGCATTAAAACTTCCTGAGATCCTAGCATCAGAAGTGCTAGTCTCAGTTTGCCATTCCCCTTCCGAGAAATTGCTCAAAGAGCCCTGAGCGGACAACTCAGGGGAGGTAGGGCCAGCTCCTATTGGCTGTTGAGCTGGACCCCCTCCTTGACTCTCACCAACATGCCTAGGCGAGTGCTAATGTGTTGGAATGTTTTGGAGAGGAGAGCCACCAGCGTGAGGTGTGGTGGCTGTGAGAGGTGAACTAGCCTTAACAGGTTGTGCAGTTGCCACTGGGTTTGAATCCACCTTTTGCTTCTTTGGAGGTGGCAGAGCTGTTGAAGTGACTACTCTCTCAACTCCTACACTCCCTCCACTCGAATTACTCGACTCAGATAAGCTTGCCTTCCTTTTAGCACCAGTTTTAGGGCTGGCTGAACGTTTATGAACAGAAGGGCTTGCAGCCTGGGATAGAGCCTGGGGGTTTTCAGGCCCACGGCTATAGAAAACAGGTTGAATTGATGATTGATCAAGATCAGCAAGAATAGGTACCTGACTCAGAAGATCGTCATCCTTGTCAGCTCCAGCTTCTGCAACATTTGCCTCGGCCATGTCAACATCCATACTTGCTTCTTCCAAATCTCTAGGCACTTGATCTCCACCTTCAGCTTCGTTACCGCTACTCTCAGCTTCTACTGCAGTAAACTGAGAAGCATGCCTCCTAGCATACTCATCTTGCAGATCCTGGAAGTACGGAGTCAGGCGCAACTCAAAAAGTCTTGACTTTTGTTGGGTTTCCATGGTGGAGATACTCTTTAGAGTCATATCAAAACATGCCATCCTTTCAGAGCCTTGAAATACTCTTCTGTGTTCCTCTGAAAGGACGTCATCCAGAACCATCTGAAGAAATCTTGGCATCCAACATTTGACTGGACCATCTTCCGGATTCCTAGATGCATTCTTCTCCAATGCCCACCTCTCAAGCAACTGAATCAATAGATGTTTGCCCACATTCACCTTCCTGTTGTTTGCCACTCCTTATAGTATTACCCGGCAGCTGTTGTTCATTGGCCTGTAGTCTTTGTCCTTTGGGAACATGCAGCGTTGAATTGCTTGAACTACATAATCTCACTCAGCTGGTAGCATACCGGTGTTAACCTTTGTTACCTTGATAGGACCTGTGGGAGGGCGACAACCTATCTCCGTGAATAATTGCAACATATCCTCCATAGTGGGTTCCAGAGCATAATCTTCTGTAGGAAGCCCGAGTAACTCATTGAACTTCCGCAGACTGACTTCATATTTGGCACCACCAATAGTAAAGGATAGTCCTGTTGGATTTGCTTTTCCACCCTGAATCTCTAGTGTTGAGTAAGCAGCTTGAAGGGCTTCGACATTCAGGATGGGAGAGGCGGTTAACGCATGACTTATGATTGATGTGTTGTTGAGGGATTCAATCCAGAACTGATAGTGAATAAATCTACCAGTTGCTCGATCAGCAGAGAGATTAACAAAGTTGGTCTTGGGAATTGTGAAATTTGGGTTTGCCATTTTAAATTTGTGTTTGAGAAAAGAAATGTTCTGAAATGGTTTTGCAATGGAAATTTTAGAGAACAAGTTCTAAATTTAAACAAAAAAAACGTACACAAACCCCACTAATTACCCCACGTAATTAGTGACACAAATTAAAACAAATTAACTTCCCCACTAATGACCACTTAATTCCCCACTAATGATTGACGGTTGAGTTTTCGAAAGTTAAAGTGAACAGCCGTTTATGTTTAAAAAAAACTTATTTTTTCGGAAAAACACAAAACGTGGCGGTTCAGTTACACTCTAAGGATTAAACAATAGTACCCACAACTATTTCGCTCAATAACACAAAAGAACTGAAGAACAAGAAAGCACGAGACTAAAAAGATAAACTCACTCGAATGAAAAGAAACTAAAGAACTAGTTTGCAAGAGCACAAATGACGTTAAAAGCAACACAAGAAGTTCAACAGTTTTAGACAAAATTTTAGCAGAGTTTCGTTTTAGTGATTAATGCTTTCACGTAACAGTTAGTGATTTTTGTTTAAGAAAATCACAAGAAAACTTGATGTAATGGCAGGGAAGGGAACTCTGTGAATGTATGTATATGCGTGTGTATATGAAGATCTTAAGCTTTTTGAAAGAGAGAGAAAGGTAATGGAAATAATGAACAGTCTTTTTAATGCTATAATATATATATATAGGCATGCTTGAAAAGAAACTGAAAAGACAAGTCACATCTCGATCTCGAGATCCGCATCTCGATCCTCATCTAGATGTCGATCTCGATCCGCATCTCGATTTACATCTCGATGTCGATCTTGATCCGCATCACGATGTACATCTCGATGTCGATCTCGATCCGCATCACGATCTACATCTCGATGTCGATCTCGATGTCGATCTCGATGTGGATAGATCGAGATGTACCTTAACAGTTTTAAGCAATTTTCGCAAGTCGATCTCGATCCAGAACCAGATCGAGATTTGCCTTAGAAAATTTTCCATTACTCCATTTAGACACTAATCATAAAGATATACAGATCAGCACAAGATTAACATCATGAAACTTTCTAACCCCTTTTGACATGCAACACATACATTTTTGAAATTAAGTACACATTATTAAGTAAGAATTTTCATGAACAACAATAATATGTACACAACTGAATTCTAACAGATAGGTAGCAAAACTAACTGGTGTTAAGCATCCCTAATTCACCAACCAATCTAGAAAATGTTGATTCGTCTAGAGGTTTAGTGAATATATCTGCTATTTGACGTTCAGTAGACACAAAATGCAACTCTACAGTTCCATTTTCTACATACTCTCTAATAAAATGATACCTGATGTCGATGTGCTTGGTCCTGGAGTGATCCACAGGATTGTTGGTCATTGCAATAGCACTTGTGTTATCACACATGATAGGAATCTTAGATACTTCCACACCGTAGTCCTTGAGTTGGTTCTTCATCCACAGTATCTGGGCCACACAGCTTCCAGCAACAATATATTCTGCTTCAGCTGTTGAGGTAGATACTGTTTGTTGTTTCTTGCTTTGCCAAGACACCAACCTTCTTCCAAGGAACTGACAGCTTCCTGAAGTGCTCTTCCTATCTATTCTACAACCTGCGTAATCTGAATCCGAATAGCCAACAAGATTAAACCTTGTATCTCTTGGGTACCAAATCCCGAGATTTGATGTTCCCTTGAGATACCTAAAAATACGCTTTACGGCTATGAGATGTGACTCTCTAGGATCCGCTTGAAACCTTGCACATAAGCACGTAGAGAACATAATATCAGGTCTGCTAGCAGTTAAATACAAAAGTGAGCCGATCATACCTCGATAGCTTGAGATGTCTACAGGTTTACCCGCTTTGTCCTCGTCAAATTTCGTGGCTGTTGTCATAGGAGTCTTAGCTTGTGATACATCTTGGAGACCATACTTCTTCAATAGATCATGAATGTACTTGGTCTGGCAGATAAATATCCCGTCCTTCTTCTGACTAACTTGAATGCCCAGAAAGAACGTCAGCTCTCCCATCATGCTCATCTCATACCTTGATTGCATTAACTTTGCGAATTTTGCACACAGCTTCTCATTTGCAGACCCAAAGATAATGTCATCCACATATACTTGCACCATTATTAGATCATCTTTGCATTTCTTGTAGAAAAGCGTCTTGTCGATTACTCCTCTGGTGAAACCACTTTCTAATAAGAAGTCTGACAAAGTTTCATACCACTTTCACGGAGACTGCTTAAGGCCATATACTGATTTGAAGAGTCGATAAACATAATCACAATATTTGCTGTCAATAAACCCGGGAGGTTGCTCGACATACACCTCTTCATCCAGTTCACCGTTTAAGAATGCACTCTTGACATCCATTTGATAGACTTTAAAACCATGATGTGCTGCGAATGCCAAGAACATCCTTACTGCTTCTAGCCTTGCTACTGGTGCATAGGTTTCATCATAATCAATTCCTTCTCTTTGAGTATAACCCTTAGCAACCAGGCGAGCTTTATTTCGTGTTACAAGTCCGTCTTCATCCAGCTAGTTTCTGAATACCCATTTTGTCCCAACAACAGATCTATTCTTTGGTCTGGGTACCAGCTTCCACACCTTCTGCCTTTCAAACTGATTGAGTTCCTCTTGCATAGCAATCACCCAATCAGCGTCATCTAGAGCTTCTTCCACCACTTTAGGTTCCATCTGGGAAAGGAACACTGAGTATAGACATTCATTCTCAGTGGCAATTTCAGCTCTAGCTTTTCCTCTAGTAGTCACTCCGGCTTCTGGATCACCAATAATTAGCTCGAACGGATGGTCCTTGTTCCAAGTGCCATCCCTAGCAAATGTTCTTGATGATTCAGCTTGATCTTGTAAGTGAAGGTGACTTAGTCTAGAAGCACTTTCACTAGCTTCCCTTGAGCTAGTACTGGCTCCCCCTGAGTGAGCTGCTCCCCCTGAGTGCATACTGACTCCCCCTGAGTTAGTACCAGGTCTGACGGAAGGTGATCCCTCAGCCCTAGTGTTTTGAATTTGCGAAACACTAGACTCTTGATTAATTTCATTATTTATCGTTGGATCACTACCCTGCACTACAGACTCAGAAACTGTGTCCACTTCATCAATATCCATATTTTCAAATCTTAGGGAAGTGGGCTCACTGTCTTCTTTTAGTATAGACGGGAGCTTTGAGTCGTCGAATGTGACATTAAGGCTTTCAACCACCTTGCGATCATTAAGTACAAACACCCTGTACGCTGCTATTGCTTCAAGAGAATATCCAATGAAAACCCCTTCATCTGCTTTGGCATCAAACTTTCCAAGTTGTGCATTGTCTCTTAACATAAATCATTTTGCACCAAACACGTGGAAGTAGTTGATAGAAGGTTTTCTTTTATTCATCAGATAATATGGCGTCTCATTATAGTCTTTTATAATCAGGGTTCTATTCTGTGTATAACACGTTGTGCTAACTGCTTCAGCCCAAAAATATAAAGGAAGTTTTGACTCATACAGCATTGTCCTAGCTGCTTCAACCAGTGTCCTATTCTTCCTTTCTACCACCCCATTTTGCTGCGGTGTTCTCGGTGCTGAATACTGTCGTCTGATCCCTTTAGATATGCAGAAATCCATTAACACTGAGTTCTTGAATTCTGTCCCGTTATCAGATCGGATAGTCTTCACAGTCAGACTTGCTACATTTTCAATTACCAGTACATGTCTAATGATCTCATGTGGCACTTCATCTTTCGATGTCACAAACTTCACCCATGTGTATTTGGAAAAGTCATAGACAATTACCAACGCATATCTTTTCCTTGACATTGACATAACATTAACGGGTCCAAACAAATCCATGTGAAGTAGTTGTAGGGGCTTGGTAATGCTATTTACTTATCCTTATGTGAGGCTCTTTTCGATTTTCCCATCTCACATGCTTCGCAGAGTCCATCTGGGGTGAACTCCATCTGCGACAGCCCTCTCACCAATTCTCTCCTTACGAGATTATTCATTGCTTTAAAGTTCAGGTGAGATAATCTTTTATGCCATAGCCAACTTTCATCAGCAGAAGCCTTGCTATAGAAACACGTGACTTCAGACTGATCAGCAGAATTCATGTCAGCTATGAACAAATTTGACTTCCTTACTCCTTTGAGAGCAAGGCTTCCATCCTTTTTGCTTCGAATCGAACAATCATGCTTCCCAAAGTTGACGTCAAAACCCCTGTCGGTGAACTGACTAACGCTGAGGAGATTATGTCGCAATCCTTCCACAAAAGACACGTCCTCAATGATAACATTTCCACAAACGATCTTGCCATATCCCCTGGTGTAACCTTTGCTGTTATCTCCAAAAGTAACCACGGAGCCGGCTCTCAACACCAAATCTGTTAGCAGGGACTTATTGCCGGTCATATGCCTCGATGCTCCACTGTCCAGCACCCATATGACTTTACTCTTTTCCTGTTCACTGCCCTGCAAATCCAGAAAGGTTAGGTATTCTTCGGAACCCAATGATTTTTGGGCCCGGCATCAATAATTTCCTTTTTCTTTTCAGATACAGAAGGCTTTGCCTTGTTGCCATCAGGGGCATTCATCTTGACTTTGTCTTTTCCCTTGTCAACCTTGACTGGTTTGTCAGGTTTGGGAGTAGACTGGTCACTCCTAACTTTAGGAGGACTTGAAGTCTTAGTCTTTGACCCCGCATGCTTTTTCTTACCACTACTAGATGTATGTTCAACAGATGCACTAGCAGTATTCATCAAATTAAAATAAGCATGCATGATGTTTACAGCACATGGCATACAATTAGGATTATTGCACTTGGCATGATTTGCATACATGTTAGGCAAAGCAGTAGTTGCAGGCATGGTATTACAACCAACAGATTTTTCTTCCTCTACATAGAACGGGCAATAGTAAGACAAATGATCAGTTTGATTACAGATATAACATGCCTTTCTAGCTCGTGTAGATGTAGATACAGATGCAGGTTCAGTTTTAACTGCCTTTACAGGTGCTTTCATTTGGTCTGACCCTGCTACCCATTGTTTATATGACACCGTCTTAGCCTCCTTGGTTCCTACACCTCTCTTAGCATAAGCAATCTTACTCGCTCTCTTAGAAGTTGTAGGTTCTACTACTTTTTCTTCTGAATCTCTTTCAATTTTAATCTCTTGTTCAATTTTAGTAGCAACAGGATCTATGGTCCTAGGCTCAAAATGCTTAAAGATAGGTTTTCTAACATCCACTAAAACCTCATGCACATCTTCTTTGACTAACACTGGCTCTAACAACTCAGCAGCCCTATTTTTCTTTTTCTGTGTGTAGTCAAGTCCTATGTTTACTTTTTCATTTTTACTCTTGCCTGCCAGTTTCATGTACATGTCCCTTTCTACGAACACTTTATTAGCGGCTTCTTTAAAAGATTGACATGTTATTTTAAGCTCAGCTAATTCATTTTTAAGTTCTTCGTTAAGGTTTTCCCTAATCTTAAGCTTGTGTTCTAAAACGTCTACCTGATTCATTAACTGCCTTTCTTTACTTTCTCCTGATTCTAATTCCTCTACCCTGGCCTCGAGAAGTCTATTCTTAAGTGAGAGTTTAGCATTTTCCTCATTAACAGCAATTAGATTTAGTTGGAGATTGTACATGTCTTTAGTCATGGCAGCTAATTCATTTTGGTACTCAGAAATAGACATTTCATTTACGGTTAGAATTGGTAACTCTGATTGTTCTGAAGATTTTGCCATTAAAGCGAAGTTGCATAGCTCCTGATCTTCATCTTCATCAGACTCGTCCCAACCCTTCCCTTCAGTCACAACATACGCCCGGCTTCCCTTCTGTTTCTTGCTAACCAAGGCATCATATTTCTTTTTCAGATCAGTATAGGATTCCTTGGGATGAACGTACTTGGGCTTCTTACACTCTGTTGCGAAGTGCCCCAATTCATTGCAGTTGTAGCATCTGAACTTGTTCTTGTCTACTAGGTTAGGTCTGTAGCCACTACCAGATGTGCTACCTCGACCGCTGTAACTTCCCCGACCACTTACACTACTGCCTCTGCTGCTACTGCTGCCTCTTCGGCTGAAAGAACTACCAAATCGTCCTTTACCTCTTCTTTGCTTCCTGAAGCTGATATGAGCAAATTCTCGAGCAATACAAGCATATGACTTGTCTTCTAATTTGTCCAGCTCTTCAAGGGTATAGTATTCATCCTCACTTTCTTCGGATGGATCTTCAATGTCTAATACCACCCTTTCAGGATTAGCAGTTTTCAATGAGACAGCTACAAGTGCCTTTACAGCAGACTCTTCAGCTACAAGTCCAGACTCACTTACCGCTTTGTGTTCTCCACTATTGTAGGATCTTCTTCTGTCATTTTGTTCCTGCTCCAGCTCGTAGGTCTTCAAAACACCATACAGCTTTTCGAGAGAAGTATTTTTCAAGTCTCTTGACTCTCGAATGGCAGTGATCCTGTGTTCCAGATGTTTAGGCAAATTCAAGAGAAACTTGATATTTGAATCTGCTAGTGGATAGACTTTATCTCTTATACTCAGCTCGATAAGCAATTTACTGTAACGTTTTTAAACATCCACTACGCTTTCTCCTCGTTCGCATCTGAACGATTCATATTCAGATATCAGAATGCGTTTGTGATTATCTCTAACTTCCTCGGTCCCCTCCATCACCACAGCCAGTTTATCCCACATGGCTTTAGCTGTTTTTAATCCCTTTATCTGAACATAGTACTCTGAGTTTAGGGATTCAATTATGACGTTGCGTAACGACGCATCCATACCAACCAATTCTTTATCTGCGTCTGAAAACTCCATTTCCTCTTTAGGAACAGACCGGGATGGTATTAGTATCCCTCCTTCCATTCGCTCTGGCTCAATTTTCATGGGTATGTATGGACCGTTTTCCAATATTCTCAAGTATACCTTGTTTACTGATTCAAGGTAAGCTCTCATCCTTCCGGTCCATTCGTCATAATGTTGTGCATCAAACGGAGGTATCTTAAATCTGTGTGCGGCGGCCATTTTAATAAAGTTTAAAATTAAGATAATACACTTTTCAAATTACAATAAATTGTATTTACTTGAAAAATTAATTATCTCACTTTAAATATTCAACACTTAATATCCAACGGATTTTGCACTTAAGATTCAAGCAAGATAGTTTTAATCACAAGAACAGTAGCAGGGTCCACCAGTCTTCCAAGTCCAAACAAAAAGCTGTCCACTATCTAGTTGACAGTAGTTCGAATTTGTTCTTTTTGTTCAACCAAACAGTTGATTCAAGTTCCCTAGTCAACCAATCAAATATTCTTTTATAACCAGATTTTTGACCACAAGAAAACCCACAAAGCTATAAAGTACAATGTTTTGGAATGTTGTACAAATATTCCTTACACCATTACTTAGAACCTTTTAGATCTATGACTTTTCCAGGAAGAAACAAATAAAAGCTTTCGGCACAAACTTCAAGAAAAAATTAGATCTGGGATTTTCAAGAACCAACTCAAACAACACAATAGGATCTCTGTTAGATGTGTTTAACATGAGCTCTGATACCAATTGTTAGGTCCAAAGTGTTGTAGAGGGGGGGTGAATACAACTTTTTAGAATAATGAGAGAATGTATAAATGTGCAGGTAATAAATTATGACACAGAATTTCAAGAATATATCATTATATTCATTGAAGGATTTGCTACAACATTCATAAAGGCATCATGATCAGTTGAACAATAAATACAACAATTAAAGCTAGATTCAACTGATCCTCTCTCTCACTTTTTGTTTTACAGTAAATGCTCTCTCTTTAAAAAATATCGTTGAATTACAGAGATAAAAGTCTGTCTACTAATAAAAACAAAGTGTTGCTTTTATAATGTCATGTAGTCTTGATCTTGTCCTTTTTGTGTACGTGGCCCAATCAGGACTTTGACAATAAAAAGTACTTTCCCAACAACTCTGGATCAACCGTTCACAATAAGCCACTTGTCCCTTGAACATTAAATATTACATATCTACCCGCATCTCGATCTTCGCCTGGACCCATCTCGATCTCGATCTGTGAAAATCTCGATCTCGATCTGGGAGAATCTCGATCTCGATCTATGAAGATCTCGATCTCGATCTGGGAGAATCTCGATCTCGATCTATGAAGATCTCGATCTCGATCTGGGAGAATCTCGATCTCGATCTATGAAGATCTCGATCTCGATCTCGATCTGCCGTGGATCGACATTTGCCTTGGCAAATATGCACTCATCGAATGTTGACTTTCTTTAGTGACCAATTGAGGATTAACCTTTATGAGCAAGTTTCCCTAGCTTCTTCAATTTCTTTTCCTCACTCAATTCAAATGAGATCTTCTATTACTGACATGAACTTGCCTCCAATGTCCTGACACTTGATGCAATGGTCTGGTTCATAAGTGACTAGTCTTGTAGGGGTTCTTGCTTCTGAATGTCAGTTCTCATTTGTTGACTAACCTTTACATTATCCAGATGTTGATATACATTACATGAAATCACTTTGGTCTTCTTGATACTTCTTTGACATTAATTTAATTCTCCATTAGATAAGTTAGGGCATGAGCAATACTGAGATTGAACTTTTTCTCACTTATGCATCCTTGATCAACCAAATTAGTTACTTGTAGTTACCAAGTATCATTACCATTTCTTCAGTTGATTGATTCCATGTGCTTCTTCAAGTTTCTCTTGTTTTTGCTGTTGTTTTATCTTTTACCTAGTTGAGTTACATAGAAATTAAGTGTTACAAGTTAGTACACCTATGCCTTTCATCTGTCATAAATATCTGTGAGGGACTCATTCTGTTTAGCCTTAAAGTATTCATACTCTTGGATTAGAACAGATCTTCTATTTTTCTTTATCTCCTTTGTTCCTTGGCATTGAACCTCTAGTGCATCCCAGATTTCTTTGGCAGTTTTGCATGCTATTACCCTATTAGACATTACAGAGTCAAGACTATTATGCAGAATATTTCTTCATTGGTCCATTCTTTCTTGTTTTTCTTCATTGGTCCATTCTTTCTTGTCCTTTAAGGTGTAATACTCAGGGATTTGTCTTCCTTCCACAATCGTAGATGGCACTAGTTTGGTTGGTAGATACTGTCCTGTATGAATTCTGTCCAAATAATCAGGATCAGTTGCTTCCAAGAACATCATCATCTTCACCCTCCATGTAGGATATTCAGCCTTCTTCAATATAGGGATCCTGATGCTTTCATACTTGTTACCAGACATGATTATTTGATCTTTTTAAGTCGTAATTAACTACCTGCTCTGATACCAATTGTTTCCCAGAATAATCGATTATGAACACAAGTATATAGAATGGAATACTGTTTTGTATTATTAATGATCTCGATTACAAAACTCTCTCAAGAAAATAATGTTCTTAAGAGCTGTTAGGTTATATAACTATTGCTTAATGAATTCGACATTGAATTATAACCTATCTCTGTGTTTATATAGACACAGCTACAAATACAATTACAAAACAGATTATGATAAGAATAGCTTTAATAAGGTAATTAGACTTGCACTTGAATTCCTTCTTACTATCCAAATCAGACTCTGATTTGTCTGTTTCCTTTTCTGGTAGACTCTGAAGCTAAACTCTGTCGATCTGTCATTCTCTGATTTGAGTATTCTCTGTTAGAGTAAACTCTGATTGAGTATTCTCTGATAGAGTAAACTCTGACCGATAGCTTCCTTAAACTCTGATGACGTCAGCATAAACTCTGTTTAGTATTCTCTGACAATCATCAGTGTTTGCATTCCTAACACGGTATGACTTTTATTTAAAAAGTCGGTATGACTTTTTAAATAAATCGGTATGACCTTTTGATTTATCGGTATGACTTTTCTTAAATCAATTCAGTATGACCTTTTTATCAATGACGTCGGTATGACTTTTCCATAGCAGTTCGGTATGACTTTTACAAACAAGATCTCGGTATGACTTTTCAATTAAAGTAGGTATGACTTTTTCTGTTTAAGTCGGTATGACTTATTATTATCTGAATTTCGGTATAACTTTTAATAATTTCATTTAGACTTTATTAAAAGTCATACCAAGTCATATCTTTTATAAAAAAAATTAATTCTATTTAATTTAATTAAATATTTTATAAATTAAATTAAATTCAGCTTGAATTAATTTAATTAAATAAGTTAAATAATTAATTAACTTTTGATAGTAGAATTAAAATACTATCTTGACTTTTATAACCTTTTTGTTAGTTCCAAAATCTTTCCGCGTTTGTTCTATCTTCTATTAATCTAAAATAATTCTAAATTAATTAATCCTTTAATTAATTTAAGAAATAAACTAATTCTAAGTGAATTAATTTATTAATTAAATTAACTAATTAATTTAATTAATTAATAGAGAATTAAATTAAAGTCTTGGCTATAAGACCATTGTTGCTGTAGATCGAACACTTCTGTTTTTCAACAATAACCTTTCTAACCACTTGAACTTTTTGATGACAAATTTTCACTGACATTGTTGACACCCTGTACACTGGTATGGTTCACGGATGACTAACTACAATATTGATTCTCATTTCTACTGTAGTGGTCTTTATGTCTTGTCTCTTCCTATCTTGACTTATTTTCGTTTTTCCTCTATATTCTTCTTCTGGAATCTTTCTGTAGTAGGCACTTAAAATCTTCTGTATCATCTGAACACCTTGAGATACTACTCATTTATTTTACACCGACGCTTGATCATATACATGAACTTCTTTCAGTGTTGAGTAGCACTCTTGTCAGACTTCTTCTGATATTCTGATTCTTCGTGTCTAGTTGACATTCTTCGTCTTGATTCCTTATTCAATGTTTATTATTTACTTCGCTTTATTATCTGAGTTGAGTTGTCATCTACGTATTACAAATAGGACTAGTCATATGACTTTCAAGTAAGCAAAACATCGAGAAGTTAACAATTGAGGCAGTTGAAAAGTCTAAAGAATGAGGCTAATCGAGAAGTCAGTGGTAGTAAACCATTCGAGAAGTCTAGTTTGATCAAGAAGTCATCAAAGCTTAATCTATTCGAAAAGTCTAGGCCTATCAAGAAGTATCATAGCAAACCAATAGAGAAGTCTCAAAGAGTGATCGATCGAGTAGTCTACATCATGACTTCTTGAAGAGATTTGAATGGAGTATTCGACTGAATCAGCAGAGCTATTTTCAAAGAAGTGTGTAGAAGAACAACACAAGTCTTTGAAGCATTGTCATGATCAGGATCAATCAAACCTGTGAAGATAATGACAACTCTATAATGAAGCTTGAAAGAAGAACAAGAAAAAGACAGAAGATAAGGTGCAGATGGGATGGACTGTCAAAAAGAAACACTTAGCTAGAAATAGAATTGTGTACAATGTAAAGTTTCATTTCTCTGATTCTAGTTATAGTATAACTGACTGTGAAAGCATGTGTACCAAAGACATGTTGGCTATATAGTAGAATGCACAGTTTCACATGTTAGTGTGTTGAATAGTATTTATACTTATTTTTCTTCAAAAAAAGAAGCTGAGATTCAAACTAGAATCTCAGAATTGTAGTAAAAGTTATTTCTAATAGAAATTAGATTGAAAGTTAGTTGTATGTCTATTTAATGTTCTTATAACTGTCATTCTTAATCAAACAAATAGATGCACTAAACTAACTTACTATAGTTTGAAGAATACAATCAATTCATCAAAGCAAAAACAAAAAAGAACCAACATATACATTCACCACCCCTGTATAAGTTTCTGCTACTTATTTTTAACAAGTGTTATCAGAGCCAGGTTGTTGACATAAAAATAGTAAAAAGTTCAAAATGAGTTCAGAGATACTTAGTAGTATCAAGATTCCCACATTTGACAGAGAAAACTCCAATGTATGGAAGAAGAAAATACTGATGTTCATCAAGGATGCGAACTACATGTATCCTGAGATCTTGAAAAATGGAAGCTTCATGCCAGTACCACTAGTTCCTGAAACAACTAGTGGCTCAGAGGTGGTATCAGCTACATGGATACCAAAAGATCCATATCAGTACACAGATACAGAGAAAGAAAAAGTCTCACTTGATAATAGTCTCATGCACATACTAATAGATTCTTTAGACATTGTTATGTACAACAACATTGTCAACTGTACCTCATCCAAACACATCTGGGAAACTATTGAGATCCTTTATGAAGGTACAGAAGAAGTGAGAGAAAATCAAAGGCAAATATTGGTTTCACAATATGAGGCTTTCATGTCAAAACAAAACGAAGGCATTACTGAGGTCTTTGAAAGATTTAGCAAACTAATTAATGACATACAGATACATGGAAAGTTCTATGAAACCAATGAAAAAAACATGAATTTTTTGCTCACTCTCCCAGAACATTTGGGATACAAGATTTCTGCTATAAGAGAAGGAAATGATGTAACAAAGCTTCCACTTGAGACACTTTATGGAATTTTAAAGACCTACAAATTAGAATTCTATGAAAAGAAATCTATTCTAGCCAATAGAGGAAAGATGAAAATTTTTTCAAGTGCTTTGATTGTCAAAGAACCTGTGAAGATGGAAAAGATTGGTACAAACCAATAAGTGAAGATTGAAGAGATTTTAGAAAAAGACAAAGAGGATAAGGAAACTTTCAAGAATGAATCTGATGAAGATAATTTATATGCCATTGAGGAGCTTGAAAGCATGGACAACATATCTATGTCTTTCATGGCCAAAAAGTTTAGAAACTTGAGGTTCAAGAAAATCAAAAGCTTCAAGCCAAAACCAAACTTTTGCTCCTCAAGCAAAAGCAAAACTCGTAGCAGCCAGATCAAAAATCAGGTGCTATAACTGTGATGAACTAGGACATTTTGCCACTAAGTATAGAAAGCCAAACGAAATCAAGAAAGACAAAGACTACTTGGAATTAGAAGCCAGGTATGAGGCTCTTCTAAAAAGGCAACCTAGAAAAGCATACATAGCAGAGGGAAAATGTTAGGATGACACTGATGAGGATGAAGAATATAAAAACTTGGCACTCATGGCCATATCAAATGATGGAGCATCATCCTCAACCAGTCAGGTACCAACCTTAACCTCTATTGATATGTCCAACTCTCAATACAAGAAAATTGTTGAAGAATTTAGCATTGAGATGTTTAACATACATACTAGTATGACTGTTGTCTATGAAGAGATAAATATATTGCTGAAAGCTAATGATGAATTGACTATTAAGAATGAAAACTTAGAATTATCTATAGTCACCATGGAATGAAGGAATTTATGCACCAGCGGAAGCATTGAATAACATTTATTTGCATATATTCCTATGTATACATACATATAGATACAAAATTATTTTATAAATTGAAGAATACCTCGATTGCTTTCCGGCAACAGCTAGAGAAGATTTTGTTCTTCAATCCTTGCAATCACCCCTCAAGTGTGGAGTGCTCTAAAGATATCCACCAAGAATCAAACTAAAAGATGAAGGAGGAGGCTAGAGAGGAAATTAGGGTTGCATCCCTTTTAAAACATTTCTCCCAAATATTCGGGTTTATAATCCTATATTTATAGGCAAATATCTCAGCTGAGATATTTTCTATAAATATCTTATTATTAATTCTTTTTTTAATTAATTAATCTTATTAATTAATTAGTTAATGATTAAAACTATTTTAATCATTAATTCCTTTTTCTAAACTCTTTTAGAAAATTATTCTCTCTTCATATTTAATTACTTTAATTAAATATTTAATTAATAATATTAAGATCTTATCTTAAATAATTTATAATCAATTAAATCTCATTTAATTAATTTATAAAATTTGTTAAGTAATTATTTATTTCATAAATAAATAATGACTAGATATTAATAATTATTCCTTCATCTATAATTTAATCTCTTTTATGGTGTGACTCTTTAGGTTCAATATTGATATGGGTAAAAATAACCCTGAAAAAATAATAAATATATCATTTATTATTTCATTAATTAAACCAGATATGGTTCAAAGGCTTGGGCCCTTAAAATAAATAAGGGAAATAAACTCAAGGATCAATTGGATTTGTAAGCATAGCCCACAGGCTCTGTTGAAGCTAAAGGCCCGTTAAGCTATTGTTATTAATTAATTTCGTAATTAATTAGTAAAGGCCCGATAAGCCTGTCGAAGGCCTTCATCCTAGAAGGATCTAGAAACCCAAACGTGAGAAGAGTCCAACAAGGACTCTCATCCTTACAGGGTTAGAACAACTCTATTACTAGGAGACTGGGCCTCCAAGGCCTCCAAGTCTCCTAACCCTAATCTAATTCCAAGGCCTCCGTGCGCCTATATAAAGGGCCTAACCCCTCAACATTAGAACTACGTTTTTTGGCTTGATTCTCTAAACACAACAGAGATACGTAGGCAGTTAACGAGGACCTGAGTTTAGTCACGAAACGTTAGTGCAGCCATTAAAGCTTGAAGCTCCCCCAAACCATAACATTAATTACGTATTAAATACACCTCGTTTTTGATCCGTAACATTTGGCGCCGTCTGTGGGAATCGAATAATAACCATGGCAAGAACACGAAGTACTGCAAGCACCCTTGAAGGAGAGATCCCTGACGCCGCTGTTGACACCACTGTTCCCCCTATTACAACTCAGGGGCAACAAGCTGTTGTTCCAACCACCTCTGTTGAGGACCCTGAAGCAAGCACCCGGCGTACTGGACCCCTCAGCATCGTCGTTCATCCTTCCAACCCCGATGTGTCAATTCATGCTTCAGCTCCTCCGCTCCAGGTAATTCCACCCCTTCATATTACTTTTGTTGCTCCTCCTACTATGCAGGTCCCGTCTGCTATAACTCCCGACCCTCGTTATGGGCTCCCAAGGAACTATGAGCCCCCTTATGAGCAAGGGCTGTTGCCCCACTATACCTCACAACGAAGAAGTCGGGACTTCTCTGGACCTTACTCAACTGATGACGAGAAGTCATCTGACGAAGATGTTAACCCACGAAGGAGGCGACCTGGTAAGGAGCCCCTTGGAGGGAGGAGTACCCAGCCCCGAGGGCCTCAAAGTAATGACTCCCTGAACCTTCAGGAAAGAATACGCGCTCATGAAGCCGAAGCTCAACGACTAAGGAAAGACCTGGAAAGGGCATTGGCAAGGCGACAGCACCCCAGAATGGAGGGTGCTGGAGAGTTGATGAGAAACGCCTCTGTAATAGATTTGGATGAGCCCCCGAGGCAAATAAGGACAAGTCATGTTAGGGCTGATCCCCAAGACTTACTGCCGCTTGGAGATCCTGATGGTCCTACGCCCCCCTTCACAGAGAATATTATGAATGAAAAGATATCAAGGAAGTTTAAGATGCCAACAATCAGGGCCTATGATGGAACTGGAGATCCCTCAAATCATGTGCTCACGTTCTCTAATGCACTGTTGCTGCAGCCTGTAAACGATGCCATTAAGTGTAGGGCGTTTCCCCAAACCCTGAGTGGCATGGCTCAGCGGTGGTTCAGTCGTCTACCACCAAACTCTGTTGGGTCATTCAAGGATCTGAGCCGGGCCTTCATTGGTCAATTCATTAGCAGCAAAACTCATGAAAAGAGCTCAGCTTCGCTAATGAACATGCACCAGGGGAAGAACGAATCCTTGAGGGATTACATGAATAGGTTCACAAAAGAAGCCTTGAAGGTCCCTGATCTAGATCAGAAGGTCGCTATGATAGCCTTGCAGCAAGGAACTTCTGACGAAAATTTCAGAAGGTCATTAGCCAAGAGGGCCCCAGAAACTATGAATGAGCTCCAAGAGAGAGCAGGAAAGTATATCAAGGCTGAGGAAAGTATGAGGAAAGCTCAAGGGTTTCAGGCCTCGAACGCCTATCCTAAAAAATGATCCAGCGATACCGAGTATACTGTTGATACCAAGTATGCGAAGAATGGTGACGCCAATGACTCCAAGAAGAAAGGAGGTGCCAGGTTCACCGAGTATGCAAGGCTAAACACCGCCCGTAGCCAGATACTAATGGACATTGAGAAGGGTAAAGACCTTCGATGGCCAAAGCCACTGAGGACTGATCCTGAAAAAAGAAATAAGAATGCATACTGCCGGTTCCATAGGGATGTGGGACACGACACTGATGACTGTCGTCAGTTGAAAGACGAGATCGAATTTCTGATCAGAAGAGGGAAATTGGAAAAATACACCAAGGATGGTGCTAGAGACGATAGAAGGGGCGACAAGCGAAGGGACTCAGACCCCAAGGAAAGAAACAATCAGCCCAGAGGGCCTGTGATTAACGTAATATCAGGAGGGCCAACTGCAGCAGGCAACTCCCGAAACTCCAGGAAGGCGTATGCTCGGGAGGTAATGAGCATTGTAGGAGAACCTCCTAAGAGGGCAAGAACCGAGATCTCGTTGTCCTTCGATGACTCCGACCTAGAAGGGGTAAAGTTCCCCCACGATGATCCCTTAGTAATCATCCCCACCATAGGGAATTCTCCTGTGAAAAGAGTCTTGGTAGACAATGGTTCTTCTGTTGACATCCTATTTTATGATGCCTATGTGAAAATGGGATACAGTGATTCACAGCTAACCCCCTCCAACATGCCCATATACGGTTTTAATGGAGTGGAGTCTCGGATTGAGGGGATCATACAATTACCTATGACTATGGGCGAAGAACCTCGACTGTCCACTCAGATGCTGAATTTCTTAGTTATTAAGGCAAGCACTACCTATAATGCAATCCTTGGGAGGACAGGGTTGCATGCCTTCAAAGCAATAGCTTCTACATACCACTTGAAACTCAAGTTCCCTACCAGGAATGGAGTGGGGGAAGAAAGAGGAGATCAGAAGATGGCCAGAAGCTGTTATGTGGCTGCTTTGAAGCCTGATGGCACTGGGGGGCAGGTTCTCCCCATTGAAGATATGGATATTAGAGATCACGAAGAGAGTAGGGGGAAACCTGCGGAGGACTTGGAGTCCATCCCCCTGGATCCTTCATATCCTGAGAAAGTGACATATGTTGGGGCTTCACTCCCCAAGGACCTGAAACAACAACTGACACGGTTCCTGCAGGATAACAGGGATGTTTTCGCTTGGACAGCCGCTGACATGCCAGGAATAGACCCCGAACTTATAACACATCAGTTGAATGTAAATCCTGGAAGGACAGCAGTCAAACAGAAGAAAAGAAGTTTTGCCCCTGAAAGACAGGAGGCCATCAAGCAGGAGGTGGAAAAATTGCTAGAAGCTGGATTTATTGAAGAAATCCAATTTCCTGAATGGCTGGCCAACCCTGTGATGGTTAAAAAGAGCAATGGGAAGTGGAGAATGTGTGTGGACTTCACTGACTTGAATGATGCATGTCCCAAGGACTGTTTCCCCTTACCAAGGATAGACGCGTTAATAGATGCCACGGCTGGGCACGATATGCTTAGCTTTATGGATGGTTTTAGTGGCTATAACCAAATTAAAATGCACCCCGATGACATTCCTAAGGTATCATTCATCACTGACTTTGGTATTTTTTGTTATCTGGTTATGGCTTTTGGACTTAAGAATGCAGGAGCCACGTATCAAAGGCTTGTGAATAAAATATTCAAGGCCCTCATTGGCAAAACAATGGAGGTTTATGTTGATGACATGTTAGTCAAGAGCCTAGACAAGGCCGATCACCTTGCGCACTTGAGTGAGGCGTTCGAAGTTCTGAGAACCCATAAGATGATGTTAAACCCAGCCAAGTGTGCCTTCGGTGTAGGGTCTGGAAAGTTTCTAGGCCTGATGGTTTCGAAGAGAGGCATCGAGGCCAATCCTGATAAAATCCAAGCGATTCTGGACATGGAACCCCCCAAGACTGTGAAGGAAGTCCAAAAACTCACTGGAAGGGTAGCAGCCCTGGGACGTTTCATATCCAAGTCTGGAGAGAAATGTCTCCCATTCTTCAAGGCCCTCAAGAAGGTCAAGAACTTTGAGTGGAATGACGAAAGTCAAGCGGCTTTTGAAGATCTAAAAAAGTATATGGCTGAGCCACCCTTACTTGCCAAACCAAAACCTGAGGAGGTGCTATTTCTGTATCTTACTATCTCAAACTCAGCCTTGAGTGCAGTTCTTGTGAAAGAGGAAGCTAAAGTTCAGAAGCCTATCTATTATGTCAGCAAAATTCTACATGGTGCAGAGCTGAACTACTCAAAGGTAGAAAAGTTTGCCTTGGCGTTGATAATGGCTTCAAGAAAGCTGCGTCCATACTTCCAAGCACATGTTATTGAAGTCTTGACAGACCAACCCCTGAGAAACATACTACATAGCCCCAAGGCCAGTGGAAGGCTAATCAAATGGGCTGTAGAACTAGGAGAGTTCGAAATCAGATACAAGCCAAGGACGGCCATTAAAGCTCAGGCTCTGGCTGACTTCGTGGTTGAATGCACCATTCCAAACCAAGAAGTCGGGGGGCAAGAAGAGAATAAAGAAGTTGAAGAAAAGAAAGAAAAAGGTGAAGAACTCAAAGAATACTGGTTGCTCTTTTTTGACGGAGCCTCAAAAACAAAAACTAGTGGAGCTGGCCTAGTTTTGCAAAGCCCGGATGGCTTCATTGTTGAGTATGCAATCAAGTTGGATTTTCCAACTACAAATAACGAGGCAGAATATGAAGCTTTGATAGCTGGGCTTGGCCTGGCCAGAACCCTGAGGGTAAAAAATATGAAAGTATGCGGCGATTCAAGGCTAGTGATCTCCCAAGTAAATGGAGAATTCGAAGCCCGTGATGAAACTATGGCAAGATATTTGAGAATTGTTAAAGCTCAAGCCACGCAATTTGAAGAATGTCACTTTGAATACATCCCCAGAGAGGAGAATGTGAAGGCTGATGCCTTGTCTAAATTTGCGTCATCTGAGATTGAAAGTTACTCTGGCAGCGTATATTTCCAAATCTTGAAGACCCCAAGCATTGATGCAAAGTTAGTAGCCCCGATTGGGCTGGGAGCATGCTGGATGGATCCCATCAAACTCTACTTGGAAACAGGAAAGACACCGACCGACCCGGTGGAAGCTCGCAAGCTATCGGTAAGGGCCTCGAGGTATGCCCTCATAGAAGGAATACTCTACAAAAGATCATATGTGATGCCCTACTTAAAGTGTCTGAGACCCCAAGAGGCTGAAGCTGCCTTAAAAGAAGTCCATGAAGGTGTATGTGGCCAACACCTTGGAAGCAGAGCTTTGGCTCATAAAGTCATGAGGCTGGGATTCTATTGGCCTGATATGCTCAAACATGCAAAAGCATATGTTAAAAAATGCGATCGTTGCCAAAAGTTTGCACCCCTTGTTAGGCAGCCCCCTGAGATGTTGACATCAATAAGTTCTCCAATCCCCTTTGCTATGTGGGGAATGGATATATTAGGCCCGTTCCCTATGGCCAGCGCACAAAGAAAGTTTCTCATTGTTGCCATTGACTACTTCACTAAGTGGATAGAAGCCAAGCCCTTGGCCAAGATCGACACAAAGAACGTAACTCAGTTTTTCTGGGAGAATGTTATTTGCAGATACGGGCTTCCCCGAATCCTAGTGACGGACAACGGAACTCAGTTCAATAATAAGGACTTTATGGAATATTGTGGGAATTATAGCATTGAACTACGCTTTACTTCAGTAGCTCATCCGCAGTCAAATGGGCAAGCTGAAGTTGCTAACAGAATTATCCTAGATGGACTCAAGAAAAGGATAGAACGCTCCCAAGGGACTTGGGTTGAAGAGTTACTCCCAATCTTGTGGGCATACAGAACTACTTGCAGAACATCAACAGGAGCTACTCCATTTCAACTAGCCTATGGAGCCGAGGCAGTGGTGCCCGTTGAAGTTGCTCAGACATCACCAAGGATTCAAGAATTTCAAGTGGACACCAATGAAGAAGGCATGAAACTGGCTCTAGACTTAATAGATGAGCTGCGCGACGAAGCTAATGCCAGAATAGTAGAAAGCCAGAAGAAAGCTTCGTTCTACTACAACCTGAGAGTCAAAGAAAGGTTCTTCCGCGAAGGAGACTTAGTCCTGCGAAAGATCGAGGCATCTGGAGTTGGTCCCAAAGGCAAGTTAGCTCCAAACTGGGAAGGGCCATACCAAGTAAAGGAAGTCACAGGGCAAGGAGCGTACAAACTCCAAACCCTTGAAGGGATTGAAGTCCCTAGAAGCTGGAATGCAGCCAACTTAAGAATTTATTATGTTTAGGTTTTCAACTTTAAATGTTTAAATATCGGTTTATTAGCCTTGAAAGGCAAGACATTTATTAAGCCTTGATGGCATCTTTTTAAGTTATTGAACCTTGATGGCATCTTTTTAAGTTACTTTGTAAAACTTGATAAAGTTTCTAAAGAATGTTTTCATTATCTTTATAAAATATTGGTCATTTGTGCCAAGTCTCTTACAAGCCATGCAAGTATTTGTTGTTTATGAAAAACAAACAAGACTAAGACGGAAAGTAAGAAGACAGGAATATGAAAAACAAAACTGCATAAATAAAAAGCCCCGGGGGGCAAAAATTCTTCACAAAGCCATGAAGGCCAACATAAACTCAGAAATAAAAACCTAACTACTGCTCCGAGGACTCCTCATCGCTGGACGAAGACGAACCCCCTTCGCTTTTGCCGGATCCTTCCTCATCTTCATCAGATTCTTCTTCTTCTCCAGAAGAACTCTCCTCCATTGGCTTTTGAGGGATTGCCTCAGGAACGATCTTCCTCGGAGTAACTCGAACTGGAGAAGGAGTGAGAGAAGGCTCACGCGCCCCTCCTGTCCTAACATCAGGGCTATCTTCCCCATCAGTTGCCTCAGGCTCCTCAAACAACCTCTTCAAAGCTTCGGCTGATTGAGGGCATTTAAGGTCTACCTTTGGGTCAAACAGACCTGGATGCTTATCCAGCACTTCCTTCAGGGCATCATTCCACCCGATTGCACAGTTGGCCGGGAAGACGAGGTCGTCATGAGCCTCGATAAGATCCTTATACTCTTCTGAGGCCATATATTTATCGATTATGGCATTCTTGTCGGCCCTCAACTCAACCACCTCAGCCTGGGCCTGTTTAAGGTGCTCCTCTTTCTCGGTTAACTTCTCCTCCAAATGTTTGATTTTGGCATGCGCCGCGATGAGTTCTTTTTTATGCGTCCCCGCCTTGGTCTTCCACGCTTCTGCTTGGTGCAAAGAGGCCTGGAAGTAGGCATTGGCCTAAAAAGCAACGAAACAAGTTAGAACAAAGAGAAAAGTCCAAAACATAAACGGAAGGACTGTGAAATATGATTTAAGCGAGTAAAGAAACGTACCGATGCCAAAGCTTGTGCACCCATAGATTTGACGACCCCCTCATCGCTCTTCAAAACGATATCCTGATAATCGCAAGGGGTGAGGGAGTGAAGGGACCAGTCCCTGGCATGGTCTGTGCATCCGACCACCGTATCCGACTTCCTGAAGCCCCAGCCTGGCCTGTACACCTGAGATTTGGGCGCTTTTACAGGCTCGCTGCCCTCAGCCTCGTTTGGCCCAGAATGTGGCTGCAAAAAAGCCGGAAGTTCCTTGCCCTGCCGAGGATCGTTCATCAACTTTAGCCGTTTCATCCGGCCAGTTTCTTTCGTGGGTGGAATGGACCACTCATTAATCAAAGCAGCAGCTGAAAAGAAAACACAAGAATATTAGTAAAACGCTGATTCAACAAACTTAACTAGGTAAATCAAGATATATACCTTTGCTCGAGGCCCTGGATAGGCCCACTGCTTTCAACTTATGCTCATCGAGAAGAGCCCAAGCAACTTGCTTGGTTTCCGCCCGAGTAAGCTTGGCATAGGCGGCCTCGTCCTCCTCTGATAGCTTGATGGCGCCAAAACTCCCGTCTGACACCTTGCTAAAAGTAGGCCTAAAAAGGGTCCCCCAATCTCCCCCTTCCCATTTCACTTGAACAAAGTTCTCCTTCCAATGGAGGTTGTTGTCAGGAATTGAAGAGGTATCAAGGATGTGGGGTTTGCGAGGCCTATGGGCAATTTGAACCCAACCTAAGTTAAGGCTCGAGGAGTTCTTGAATTGAAAAATTTTGCGGAAGAGGGGGACAGTCATTTTTATCTTGTTTTCTAAACATAAAACTATGAAACAATTGATAAGCCTCCAGCCATTAGGCATAATTTGGCAAGGATTGATTTGGACATCGGCTAAAAGAACAGGGATAAATTCATGCAAAGGAAACCTAAGCCCCGCTAACAGGGCATCTACGTAAACAAACAAGCAACTTGGTTTCCAATGGCAAGTCCTGTCACCAGGCTCCGCCAAGGAAATGGTAAATCTAGGGGGAAAGTTAAAGACTTTGTTGTAATCCTCTACTACTTCGCTATCAAGAAACTTACTGCTATGGCTATATGCATCCAAGTGGGACTGACTAGGGTACTCATCCCCCCGCTGGTTGATCATATCTATCAAAGACATGTAAGTTGAAAAAATGGGGATGCGATTAAGGGATTTACCTCGCTTGGCCGATCCTGCGTTCATAGCCGCCAGTCTTGAAGCTCTTTTATCCGCCATTTTCGAATTTATAACTATCCCCAAAGAAGCTGAAGACTGGAAACAATAGAAGCTTGAGAGCTCAACAATGATAGAGAAGAAATTTGAGAAGTTAGAAATGAGAGGTGTGAGAAGTGAAGCCCCTCACACCACTCATATATGCAACCCCAGCCGGTCATATGACCGTTTAAATTCACCTTTTGACAGGTGACTCTAGGTCGCTCAACCGTTGGAGGGGATGGCAACCGGTACGGCCAGTTAATGGGCTTAAAAGCCCAAGATTCAAGGCCCAAGGTGTCCTTCATCCATGATCTGAGAAAAATCTAGAACATGGGTCTGCAAGGCCCATAATTCTCAAAAGCCATGAAGGCCCGCCCAACCATGTTGAAAGCCTCGAAGGCCTATGACATGAAGGCCCAATAAAGGTGAGGCCCAAGGAAAATTTCGACTTCAAGGCTATTTGAAGTCTAATTCGACTTCAAACCTAGTCGAAAATAACAAGCCATGAGGCCCAAGGAAAATTTCGACTTCAAGGCTATTTGAAGTCTAATTCGACTTCAAACCTAGTCGAAAATAACAAGCCATGAGGCCCAAGGAAAATTTCGACTTCAAGGCTATTTGAAGTCTAATTCGACTTCAAACCTAGTCGAAAATAACAAGCCATGAGGCCCAAGGAAAATTTTGACTTCAAGGCTATTTGAAGTCTAATTCGACTTCAAACCTAGTCGAAAATAACAAGCCATGAGGCCCAAGGAAAATTTCGACTTCAAGGCTATTTGAAGTCTAATTCGACTTCAAACCTAGTCGAAAATAACAAGCCATGAGGCCCAAGGAAAATTTCGACTTCAAGGCTATTTGAAGTCTAATTCGACTTCAAACCTAGTCGAAAATAACAAGCCATGAGGCCCAAGGAAAATTTCGACTTCAAGGCTATTTGAAGTCTAATTCGACTTCAAACCTAGTCGAAAATAACAAGCCATAAGGCCCAAGGAAAATTTTCGACTTGAAGACAGTTTGAGGTCTAAATCGACTTCAATCGAAGTCGAAGTCGACCTGGGAATAAATTTTCGACTTCAAGACAGTTTGAGGTCTAAATCGACTCCAATCGAAGTCGAAATCGACCTCAGTCACAGATTTCGACTCCAAGCCTTTTTGGAGCCTTAAATCGACTCCAATCGGAGTCGAATTCGACCTCAGTCATAGATTTCGACTCCAGGCATATTTGGGCTCCTGTTCGACTCCAACCCAGGTCGAATCGACCTCACCCAAGTCGAAATCGACCTCAATCTAGGTCAATTTAGGGGAAAATGCAGAAAAGGTATCTTTGGCAATTTAGCTACGAATAAAGTCCTTTAAGGACCGATTATTTAATATTGATTCTCTAGGGAGGGCGTGAGCCCCAAAAATTGGGATAAAAGTGACTGAAACGAGTCAAAAGCCCGATAAGGCACTGAAACCCTTTGTAAAACTTTTACAAAAACTCGCGAAGTTTTCCCAAAAGTTGGGGGGCAAATGATATGGGTAAAAATAACCCTGAAAAAATAATAAATATATCATTTATTATTTCATTAATTAAACCTGATATGGTTCAAAGGCTTGGGCCCTTAAAATAAATAAGGGAAATAAACCCAAGGATCAATTGGATTTGTAAGCATAGCCCACAGGCTCTGTTGAAGCTAAAGGCCCGTTAAGCTATTGTTATTAATTAATTTCGTAATTAATTAGTAAAGGCCCGATAAGCCTGTCGAAGGCCTTCATCCTAGAAGGATCTAGAAACCCAAACGTGGGAAGAGTCCAACAAGGACTCTCATCCTTACAGGGTTAGAACAACTCTATTACTAGGAGACTGGGCCTCCAAGGCCTCCAAGTCTCCTAACCCTAATCTAATTCCAAGGCCTCCGTGCGCCTATATAAAGGGCCTAACCCCTCAACATTAGAACTACGTTTTTTGGCTTGATTCTCTAAACACAACAGAGATACGTAGGCAGTTAACGAGGACCTGAGTTTAGTCACGAAACGTTAGTGCAGCCATTAAAGCTTGAAGCTCCCCCAAACCATAACATTAATTACGTATTAAATACACCTCGTTTTTGATCCGTAACAAATATTAAGCCGGTAGTAGAAATAAATAATAATAAACATTTTATTTATTATTTATATGAATTCTATTAATTCATTAAATATAATTAATCTGATTAATTATATTTATTCTACATCGTGAGTGATGCTTCTCAACATATCGCGACTATCCAGATAATACGAAATCATTGCTTAGAATACTTAGAACCTGTCAGTAATTAGTTACCGTACAATTAATTCCTTCTACCCTTCAATATCCCGATTAAATACAAGGCATGGAACTCGTGTCAAGCCTATCTAATTTAATCATATGATTTCTTATTCATAATGCAAAGTTCCTTTTAATGCAAATTAGAAACTCTTTCTAATTTCATTCACTCTGGCCAGAGATTCCTGAACTTGCATATCTAAGAATAAAATAGGATATTCACTTCCTTTACTGGAAGGGGCAGATCCTTTATTGATCCGTTAACTATCTCCATACACAAATCACTATGCCCAGAATGGACCTAATGAATGTCCTAGAGACTAAGGACTAAACCAAAGCATAAATCATTGTGTACGAGATTACTCTAACGATCTCAAGTCTAAGGATACTTGTACAACTATTTACTTAATAAACAACTATCGACACGTGAGTAAACTCCATTAGTTGTTCTACTTATCGAGTCATGTTCACTGAACTTATTCCTTAATAAGCACCTACATACTAGATATAGTGTCACAACACAAATGTCTATGAGAACAGACATCCTCCTAAGAGAGCTAGCATAGTATGTACTGATCTTTACGGATTTACCAATTTCCAATTAGTTATCCTATGATCAGGAACTGTTTAAGTCTAAAGCTATTATCTTCTAGATCTCATTATTACAATTTCATTATAATTCTAGAAGCTTTGCTCTAAACTATGGAACATCTTATTTAATACACTTCAAATAGATTAAGCCCGTAATATAACAAATAAATACTTTATTATTATCAAATGAAATTAAATAAGAGTAGCAGAAAGTTTTTCCTAACTCATCATACATGATTGGTTTTAGGTCAAACACTTTCATGGAATCCATGAAACATGAAAATGAGTATTTGAAAAATAAGATTACTTGCTTAGAACAAATTGAAAAATTTCTAAGGGACCAAATTTCAGAAAATAAATTGAAAATCAAATCTTATAAAAACTCATAAATACGAGTTCAAGAGTTTCATGAGAAATACTAAGAAAATTACAAGGTAGGAGTTGGGTTTGACTATGACAATTTCAAGAGAAAGAAGTATATCTCAACAAAAGGCAAGAAATTTGAAGTCCTTGGTAATCCTCACATTTTGAAAAATGTCAAAGCTCCAATTTTTAAGAAATCAACTGTTGAGTTTGATGAAGAAAGTCTGGTCATCAAATAAGAGTTGAATGATGAGGATAAACAAGAGGCTAAGAACATTTTGCCATGTGTTGAAATAGAAGAACCAATAGTCAAGGCCAAGTCTGTACCCACACCTGTAGAAAGAAAAGAAACTGTCCAGAAAATTGAAAACATGCATGCTAAAAAGTAGAAGCCAAACAGAAATGGTAAAGTATGCATCAACAAACATAACAACTATGCATCTGTTCTTAATGCCCCTAGGAAGATTGGTAAAAACTGTGGTTCAACAAATCATCTCACTCATATGTGCAAGAAACCTGTTGTTAAATTTGCTGACTTTACTAATGGATATGTTAAGCATTTAATGCATGATGAAAAAAAATTATGTGATAAGTTTAATTGCATGCCATGTAACATTTTATCCATATAATGAACTATTATAGAAGGGGGGATTGAATATAATAGTACCAAACAATTGACTTTAGAACACAAGTATGTAAAAGATGAACTATTTATATTAATTTTGACAAATTTAATACAAAACTCTCTCAAGAAAAATAAAGTTCTTAAGAGCTTCTAGGTTATATAAAAGATGATAACTTAAACGATACATCAATGTAAACCTAATCATGTGTTTATATAGTACACAACTACCTATCTAATTACATCAAAGATAATGATCAATAAATATAAATATACGATTTTGATCATTATCTTCCTAAAAGATAGCTTCCAGAAAGTCAATAGACTTTTACTCGAACACTTTCTTCTTTATATCCAATCATCTCCTGATATGTCGAACCAAACTCTGATAGACTAAACTCTGTCGGTTAGCAAACTCTGATTGAGTAAACTCTAACGACATCTTCTAATCTCTGATGACATCATCTAAACTCTGATCAGCATCAGTAAACTCTGACTTAGTATTCTCTGATCTCATAAGTTCTTCATATCTAACAATCTCCCCCAATTTATGCTTTATGCAGTAAACCAAAAATTTGAACTTATGATGTTAGAAACTTCTAAGACAAATGCATCAGATTTTATTCAGACTACCTTCTCATATTCTTCTGTAAGAAAAATCTCTTATTAGAAATTCATCAAGCAGTTTCTTTTCAGCAGCTCTGAGTAGTTCTTTCAACTTACTCTTTAACTCCTTCATTTGCTCAGAAAAATCATCGATTTGAAATAATGCAGCCCTCAGAATTTAGATAGGTGTCCTCTCCATTTTTTCATCCTTTGGTATGCAACATGCTCTTTGACCATTAGGATTTAACATTAGTGTTGGAATATTTAACACCATATTCACCTTTGCATCTCCTTTAGTCGAACATCATCAGTCTCTCATTTTTCTTCTTTCCATCAGTTACTCCTTCTAAATTCTTCACCCACTTAGTTATAATCTCATTTTCATCATTTAACAGATAAAGAACATACTCAAGTTCTTTTGATGATTTATAAGTCAAATCCTCTTCAGCTAATTTCATTACTCTTCCATCTTCTAGAAAGTACAACTACTTTTCTTTTGGAACAATACCATCAAAAATATCTTTTACTAGATGAACATCAATTAGTTTATCCAAATGATCCTGTGATAGCTCTTCTTCAGGTTTATTCTTCAAGGAATAAGGATCTCTGAAAGTATTTGTTTCTCCTCTGTAGACTTTGGCTTTTGAATCACCAATACCTCCCTTGTTCTTACCCAGTCTGGCATTGAGAGTCAGAGTTTCAGATTTTGTCCAAAAGAGATCAGGATTCTTCTTTCTACACATAGACCATTGTTCTTCTTCCTCATCTTCAAAACTTGTTCCTCCTGGAAGAAATGTGGTTCCAATCATGGTGAGTGGACTCTTTGATTTTGATGAAGCTTTCTGTTGAACTGTCTGAGATGATTGTGATGATTGAGCAGGTTTCTTCTTGATCAGAGTTTTCTTTGGAATAAGAACTTTCTTTTTCTTTAACTGAACTTGAGCATTGTCAGTATCAGTAATCATCTTCTTCATTTCTTCCTTTGCAGCAACTGGATCCAATCCTGGATGTTCTTCTTCAAAGAGCTTCTTTGCCAGTTCTGCATCTTTCTTGATCCTCTCTTTAATATTTTCATGATTCTCTTCCTCTGCAAGCCTTCTGGCCAATTCTTCATCCCCTTTCATTTTTTCAATATCACTTAAAGAATCAAGTTTCATCAGAGTTTGCTTAATGTCTTGAACTTTTCCAGATTCTGAGGGAATCAAAGTTTGATCAGTTTGAGTTTGTATACTCGTTCCACCCTTATGACTCCCTTGGCTTTTATCAGCTAAGCCATCACCACCACCTTCAGGTTTGTCATCAAAGTTTAATACATTGTCCACTTTACATATTTCCTTAGCTACTACTTTCTCCCTTTTTCTGACATCAGAAGAAATAGTCAGTATGTCTGCAATTGTATGTAACATAGTCTGCATAGAGGTCACAACAGAAGCAAATTTGTCAACTTTGGACTCCAAAGCATCCTATTTGGTGGAAATAGCTCTAATTTTAGACTCCATGGCCTATTGATAAATAGAAACAGAACTCTGAACCGCAACACTTATCTTGCTAACAGTTTCTTTAAGATCATGAACTTCACTGTGAAGACCCGTAATCAACACAGTAGTTGCTTTGAGTAATGCCTTCATCTTATCAGAGTTTATTTCAGAGTCTACTTTCTTGATTAGATCATGAACATGTGGCCAAGAAATGTCTTCATGTGGAAACTTCCAAGACATATCCTAGATGGTTTGTCTTGTAGAGCTTAAAAGATCTGCATTAGATGGTTCTCCTCTACTACTATCCGTCCTTATACCTTCTTCATCAAGGGCAGGTTCAATGTCACCTTTCGGTTTTTCAACAACACAGAACTCAAGATAGTCCATCCTCAATCTGTCATAAGCATCAAAAGAATCTAGAGGCCATCTTTTGGAACTATATCTCTGCGTGTAAGAAATGGAAAGATCAGTAACAACTTCATCCTCAAAGATAGGAGTGGAATCCTCAGAGTTTGCATCTTCACAATCTGCAATAACATCAGAATTTGGCACCTCGGAGTTTAGAGATTGAGGGACAGGTTGAGCAGCAGAGCCTGTTTCATATATACCCTGAGTACCCGCACAATGAACAGAACACCCGAAGACACTCTTTTCTTTTAAAGTAATCTCATTACGTCTCACATCACACATCTCATGACTTCAGAGAGTCAGAGTTTGTTCACTAGAAATAACTAACTTCTGTATCATATCTAACTCTCCATTTGCCAGAACTAGTGTCTGCCTCTCATTTTCAATTATGTTTTTCACACATTATACCTCAGTCTCACAAGAAAGGCTCAAATCACAATGTCCTACGGAAATAAGAGGTGGCTGAGAAAGTGGTTACATAAATAGAGGGTTCCTTTTCAGGACTATCCATGGTCATTCCAGCAGTAAAGATGGAAATATAAATTCTGAACTTATGCTATCAGAGTATGTAAATTCTGAAGAAAAGTTAGAGTTTATACCTTGAACATTTATAGAGTTTGATGGAATGTCCAATGGCTTTGCCAAAAGATTAACATCAGAGCTTGATTTCTCAGTAGTTGCAGCAACAGAATTAGAGTTTGGCTACACCTTCATATTTTGGTCTTCAATCACAAAGGTGGTGATTGGTTCTTGTATGACCAAAGTCTGTTCAGTAGCTACTTCACCACTTTGAGATGAAGGTTCTTGTGTGCTAGACTTTGCCAGAGTTTGGCCTTCAGCATCAACAATAATAGGATCTTCAATCAGAGTTTGTGTGCCTGTATCCAAAATTTGATTGGATGGTTCTTGTGTGGTTGGGGCATTAACAGCTGCTTCAACCCTCTGAGTTGAAGGTTTTTGTGGGTTGTACCCCTGATCCAAGTTGGCTTCATCTGCTGGTAAAGTCACTTCTGTTAAACTTTGATCAACAGGTTCTTATGTGCATGGCCTGTCAGAGACTGCTACTTCACTTTGAGAAGTAAGTTCTTGTCTGTCTAGGCCAAAAGAATCCTTCTTCTTTTTCCTTCTTGAGAAAAGCTTGTTAGTTGCTGAGTTTGGAGATGGTTGAGATTTTTGAGCAACCATTTCTTTCTTTACTTCTTCAGCTAATTCTCTCACTCTCTCATAGGAGATTTCCTTGATTATGGGTTGATGAGACTTGAAAGGAGAATCGGAGATTGTGACTAGAACAGGAGAAACTGCTGGATCATCTTGAAAACTAGGATTGTCATCATCATTTTTATCCCGACATTTCTCATCAACAATATCATTGTTAGGCCTTGTTCCTTTTTTATCTTTACTTGGTAACTCATTTGAAGTACCCTCCAAGGTAATTACAGGACTAGTAAAAGGAATAACATGAAGTGATTTACCATCCATTTCAGCCAATTCATCATTTTCTTCTCTATTGGCATTTTCATTATCACCGTCTACCTCAATTCTACTGATGTTAGGTCCAAATGTGTTGTAGAGGGGGGGGGGGGGGTTGTGGCGCCCCCAGATCCGGGGTCGGAGACCTGGGCCGTCACGGCTCCCGTTCTTCCTGTCATTAACACACTTATCTTAATCTTTAATGCTAGCACTTCACCTGCAGTGACCCCACAGTTCATATACACACACACTACTGATTATAGTCTTAGAACGAATACATACTTCATACATAAATCCATCAGAGTAAATATTACAGTCCAAAAGTAAGTTCTTGTCTTATGAAAATGATACGGTTTCTACTTGAAACAGTACTGAATTCTACTACCTGTTCTTGTTAAATAATTTACATAAGTCATATTTATAGATAAGGCGTACCATCAACAACTGTACCCCTATCCTACTTTTACTCCGACTTCCTACCTGGGGTAGGTTGGCGAAGATCCTACGGAATGCGCGGGCGTTTCCCACGCGCTTCCTGGGGGTGCGGCGCATCTGCGACATCCTGCTGTCCTGTTGTGTTGTGATATATAAAGAAAGCAAGGGTGAGCAATATAGCTCAGCAATAAATAATATACTTTCTGAAAACATGCTGTGAAACTGTAAGCTTTCTTCTTTATCAAGTATATACTGAAAACATGCTGTGAGTTATTTGTAAAAGCATTATGAACAAATAACTGAAGTTAAATAACTTTCGTCAAAACATTAAGAGTAAGCTGAATCTTTCAGAACATTTTATTGCTAAACAACACCATCGGTAACTCAGCTCCTAGGCTTTTGTTACGGTGCGTAGCACAATTCCAATTGGAAGAAGGGACTGTAACTGGAGCATCTCCACTCCCGCTACCGTTGTATACGATGATCAGTCGCAACATGCGGCAGCCTTCATCAGCATCCTATGGAAGCCTTCCGTTTCTCTACATGTAGAAGGGGGAGCCCCGGTACTCGCTACCGTTAATGGGTAGTCACCCTAGACCGCATACGGGTCAAAGTGCTGGACCGTGCGTCACTCGGCCTCTTACGCTAACTCCAAGTCCACTGAATTAATCTATAAGTCTGAAACTGGAATATTAATCCAAGCTCCCCAAGTATATAATACTTGTTAATAGATTCGTCTATCTGACCTGGAACTGGAAGTTAATCCTAGCTCCCCAAGTATAGTACTTATTGATAGACCCTCATAGCTGTCAGATTAAGTGATGCAGTCGCCTTACCACACAGATAAGTTGACCTTCATCATATAATCTCCTTTCTCAAGGACTGAATTCATTTTTGAAAATCATGACTTGGGAGTTTGTCGAAAAACTTCACTGCTTTTGATAAGTTGAAAACTCTTACTACTGTGGAAACTTGTTCCAAAACTTGACTGCTTTTGAGAAGTAAATAATCATTCACTTCCTAAACTGAGTTCCTTATTTTTGATAAGTCTGAACATATTTTATTCTTATTAAAAGAATAAAATAAATAATTAAATTAAATATTAGGGAGCTCCTACTATTTTTAAATCATTTTCGAAAGGTCGGAAAGTATTTAAAATAATTATCGAAAGCTTCGAATAATTATTAAAGACCTAAAATAATTCGAAAATGAATTATTAATAATTAATAAATATTTAAATAATATTTATTAATTAAAAATTAATAAATGATTCTCAATAAATGAATATTCAAAATAATATTCATTAATTAAATAAATATTAAAATAATATTTATTATCTCCTTTTTATTCTTTTATTTGAAGAATATCCAGAATATAAATATCAAAATATTTATATCACCTTTTCAAAATAATCTGTCTCCGACTTCTTCCGGATTATGACAGTACTTTATCATTACATGCCGACTCCTGGTCTACGTTTGAAAATACATAACCGCTCTATGCTTAGAGCCTTTACTTTTACCGACTTATATCTATAATACATATAGCATATAGTCGCAATGTTTGAGAAATATGTAAATATACATATTAATTCATGCTTTTCAACATACAGTTATATCACAACAACAACAGTCTTTCGACAAAACATTAGTACATTAAGTACGAGTTTTGAAAACTTGCCTGGGGTCCTGGGGTTCGTCGAGGTGCGGGGGTTTGACGGACGATCTATACAAATCAAATAGAACGTGTCGTTAGTTATTGGTTATCTTAACCACTAACGCTACGCACGCACGAACCATAAGCTTGACATAGGTTAGACCTCTCATTATAGAGTTACTTAACCTTTAGGACATATGTTAATCACTTAAGTCAATTCATGGGTCAATGACATCTTCATACTTGTCACTTTGCATAGGCACTTATGTTCCTTTTCTCATTCATCCTCCTTTAAGGGTTGTTCAGGAATCAGTCCGGCTTTAACAATTTTATAAAATCGAAAATTTCTCCTTTGGTTATGAAATTTTGCAGAGGTCTTGCCTATGTCCCAACTATGTTCCCTTAAAATATCATGATTTTTGGTGACTTTTAAGTGGTCCATTTATATTTTACAAAAGTGTTTCCCGAAACAGTTTAGTAGTTTTAGTTGCTTTCACTAAAATTGACTTATCTCCTAAACCGTATATCGGAATAACATGATTCAAGCGTCAAAACGATGTATGAAACAAGACCTAACCAATTATGGCCAGAGGCCTTTGGGGCCAGTAGCTTGACATTACGATTTTCACAGTTTAAAAGAGTGTTTACGAAAATCGGGCATTACGATGGCTATAAACGCAACGTTTTCCGGATTCAACCAATGTGAATCCATTCCAACCAACACTCATCCTTACTCTTTACATCATGACTACAACAATAAGCTACTCATTTCACCATTACACTACTAACATCAATACAAGAACTCAACCAAAAGCTTAACATCCACATATCTTTACCATACTCAGCTTAAGACTTCAATGATTACTTGGTTGAATTAGGACAAGTTAATAAAGCTACTTTATGGATATTTCCCCTAAATTAGGGAACTTGGTTTCCTAATCTAGTTAAGTACTTGGTTACTCTTACTAATTCTAGTTACTTGGCTAGTTCCCTTGCTTGACTTAGTTACTTGATCTCATCCATGCAAGTACTTGCTTGCATGGCTTGCTTTGTGGTGCATTTTACTTACTCTTAATCCTTTATAAAAACATGATTAGTGATAACACTTCTTATTCCCATCTTTGTAATGTGAACATTTATTAGTCACACTACCTTAACATAATTTAGGATATAATTTCTTTGAATTATAATCCCTTAGGTCGAAACCTACTCCTTTAATCCTTAATATCTCGTAAATTACAAAACACTTAGTAAACGACAAAATCCTCGGATTCTAACGACGTTTACATACACTTATTTACTTAGTATCATCGTAATATAATCCCGGATTTATAATCCTACACCTTCTATATAGTGTGGGCTAACATGGTTTTCGTAAAACTGAAAAGTTATTATTCATTCATAGTTCAGAATTTACAAAAGTTCGGGCTCTTACAGGGGTGAATACAACTTTTCGAATTTAAGAAGCAATAAATACCATGTAATAAATGAACACAATGATTCAAGGAATATATGTCTTATATATAACTTGAAAGGGTTGCTACAACATTCATTACAAAGTACACCAGAAGTAAAGAGGGTAGTAAATGATACTAAGCTCTATGAATATACTCTCTCTCTTTTACAAGTGTTTATCTCAAAAATATTGCTCTCTCTTTAAAATAATACACAAGTACTTCTATTTATACTACTTGTAATCTATGTCCTGTAGACTTCAAAGACTAAGATATACGTGGCCCAATGATATCCACATAAATCTTATCTTATCTTGAAAGCTTGGAAATCTGCCAATTAGATGATGCCATGTGTCATGTTGAAACTGCCCTCCATGTAGAATATCTACTTGAGAATTTCTACTTGGTCATCTCGAACTTCTAAGTAGAATTTCTACATAGGAATGTTCTACTTGGCTATCTCGAACATCTAAGTAGAATTTCTACATAGGAATGTTCTACTTGGCTATCTCGAATATTTTGTACTTAGAGAAATTCTAGGCTTCAATCTTGAAACTTCTATGCAACATCTTGAACTTGTGATTTCTTATGTCTTCCATATTCTTCAACAAGCTCTTGAACCTGGATCTCTATTACTGACATAAACTTGCTATCAATGTCCTGATACTTGATGCAATGGTCTGATTCATAAGTGACTAGTCCTGATAGTGTTTCTGCTTCTTGAATAGATTACCATATTCAATTAATAATATGACTTTCCAATTATTGCTTTCCTTCTTGTTCATTTGAAATCAATTAGCCTTATTGATACTGATAGATATGATCTTGAATCTTTTAAGTTTCAAATCACTGAGGCATGAACAACTCTGTCTTGAACTTCTTTCAATGATTTCTTCTTTATTTGATCATAGTTAACATGTTGAATTGTATCAATTACCTTGTCTTCATTTAGCATTGATTTCTTTGTGGCTTCATGTTCTTGATTGTCTTCCGGTTAAATATCTTTTCTTTTAGTTGAGTTACATAAGTTATAGTGTTACAAGTTTAGACACTCTTCCTTTCAATCTCCCCCTATTTGATAGTCTAACAATGACATTCAAATTAACAAGGGATAACTCAACTAAACAATGAGACGAGAAAAAGATAAATAACATTACTGTCTTGTTTAAATTACAACTGAAAATAAACTTGAAAACAATTCAAAGAACTAGAATAAATAAAACTTAAGCTAGAGAGAAAATTCGAACTTCGAATTAAAGATCATTTGAGTGATTCCTATCACCTGGATTATTTCATAACTTTCAGTCAAACTTTTATCACCTTATTGGATCCACTCTGATTCACGGTTACAGTATGGTAAGTTAGCCTATCTCGCATACCGTGATCAGGTGAATTTTCCTCAAGTGATTTAAAGCAACCAACAGATATGAAGTTTTTCCAACTTCAAGTTCACACCACTCTGACCGTTAGATCTAATTCCGTCTCCTCTTCCTAGCTTCTTCATCTTGGCGCTTCTCCTCCTTCAGCTTTCTGCGCCTTTGCTTCTGCTGCTGTTCTTTCTTGTAAACTGGATCATGAAGCTGCTTCCACCTTGCATTCAACAGACTTACCGCTTCCATTTCTAGAGGATTTCTGGGCTCTGGATAAGGATGCCTGAAAAGCCTTCTGAGTTTGTCCACCTCCTGAGTAGTTCTGATCTTTGGGATGTCCTCAAAATTTTTCATTATGAGCTGTGACTTCCAATGAGATTTATCAGCCTTGAACTGACAATAGATCATTTTGGGGTAGCCCTTAACACGGTTAGTATTGTGGATACTAGCCGCATCTCGCTCCATCCGCTTCTTTTCCACCACTACTTCGGACAGGTACTTCAGAAGTCTCTGCTTCTCATCCACAATCTCATTTTCCACTTCGCCCCATTTGAACACTTCTAAAACTCATTCCAGAAATGCGGCATCTTGAGTCTGCAGAAGCCATTTCCTGCTCATGTGCAATAAAATTTGATTCTGGTCTGCATCTATGAATGCCAAAGCATCAGCTGTGTCATCGTCATATGAGTGTATCCAGTATACACTATCTCTCCCTGGAACACCAACTGCCTCCCTTATTTCTCCTTTTTCCAATGATCCAGAAGGAAGAGTCAGAGCTTCATCTACATTCTTAACAGCTTGTAGAATGTTCCATTTTCTTTCAATTAGCTCCGGCTCAATCTTTACATTGTCTAGAGGGTTTGGAGCAATAATATCACACTTCCAGATTTCATTGCTCATCTTGAATATGACCCTTTCAATAAACTCCACTGACTTCTCCTTAATGTCAGAAGTGAATCCCTTACTCATCATTTGCCTACAGACAGCCTTTAGGGATTCTACCGATAGAGCCATTAGGTCATTTTCTTCTAAACTAACCCTCTTCATCTTTCCATCAACAACCATCCGAACAATATCAGGATTTGCTGAGAATTCTAGTCCCTTGTTCTCTACTAGCTGCATTAACTGATCTCTATATAGAATGCTAAGCTCCTCCGCTTGAGAATATTGAATTTTCGTTGCTAGCAAGAACAACTCTGACGCAGATATTCTCGAGATGAATTGATCATCCACATACAAGAAAGATGTCGTGACTCCTTCGACTAAAGACAAGATGACCTGCCACTCCTTAACCATCGCATTGTATCCATCTCTGACTTTTGAGATCAACCTTTTCAAAGCATTTATATAGTCAACAATCAGTGGATTCTGCAAGTTCAAGTTGTAGAACAAGTCTTCCGCCTCTTTGTTATGAGTTCCTTTTGCACAAACTCCCGATAGGATCTTCCTTGCATCATCCCATTTCTGTCTGATCCTTCTCTTGTCCAGATCTACTTGAGGATCAGCTAACCTTGCAAGCTCATGATCATACTGTTTCTCCTTGAGTTCCGCTTGCTTTTCAAGGAAAACAGCTTCATCCTGCATCATCTTCATTTTATAGAACTGAGCTTGTTCCAAGGCCAACTGTTTAGCTTCCAGAGTCTCCTTATCAACAGGTATTTCTTCAGGCTATCCAGAAGACATTCCAGCACCTCCACCTTGTTCGTTCAAAGATCTTTTAATAGCATGTGCTAAAGGAACATCCTCCATATCAGAATCTGAATCAAGTCCCTCATGAACTTTTTCCTGATGATGACTCAAGTCAATGAATGGCTCTTCTTGCTCAGCCACCACTGCCTTACCCTTCCTCTTTCTCTGAGCCTCTTCTTCATTTACTGGCTCACTTTCTTTGACAAAATCAGTAGTCTGTTCTGCAATTTCTTCAATAGTTAGCGACTGCTGTCTCGTCTCCTGTCCACTCTCCCCCTTAGGTGAGTTATCCGGAACACCACCTTTCTCTCCAGACCCACCAGTAGCATAAGAACCACCAAAACCAGAACCCGAAGGTCCAGCTCCACCAGTATCTCCAACACCACCAGCACCATCATTATCAGGGGGAGGTTGATTGTACTGTTCGTCAAAGCACTCTGGTGGAACAAAGCTCCTAACTGCATACATCATCCTGCTAACTTCGGTTGCCATTGTATGCATTATGCTCTCCACAGCTCCCAACCTCTCATTCAGAGTGCTGCCCAAGATACCACCAGCATGGCCCAAGTCATTCACCTTGTTTGTCAACTCATCGAATGCTGTCGCTTGACTGGCCATCCGTGCTGCGTAGTCATCAAGAGCTCGTTGGTTGTCTCCAACATTGATCCCTAACTGCCCCATAGACTGCCCGAACTGCTTTATTTCATTTTCAACCGCTGCCATACGCGTGCCAAGATTTTCAAGATTAAGGGACGGTGTTTGGTCTGGGTGTCCTCGCTCTAAAAATCGTTCTGTTAGTGTTTGTCGCTCGGTTTCGGGCCTTAAAAATGAAGGTCCCTCACTCCCTAAACGCTCACACACACTCCCTGTCTCACGCTCGTGTATGTCTTCAATAATAGTGCTGAAAGTGAAAGAAGTACCTGCAGAAACTGGATAAGCAAAGTAAGTAGCAGTTATGGGATCTGTTCCTGTCAGGTCCTGAGGTAGAATCTCAGGCTGAGAGGCTGCAGAGTGTTCTAGTACAACATCAGAACCGATCCTCTCTGCAGCATCAGTATGTACCGGTGAAGGTACTTCGAAAGCAATGAAAGCTTCTTGCCTTTCTGAAGTAACAGGCTCTTCAGAAGGCATAAAATCCTCACCAAAATCCCTAGGTGTAGAATGTGCAATGGGCGAACCACTCACGTGAGGTGGAGTGGTTGTGATAGACACACTAAGTTTGGACTGGGCCTGTGAAGATGCAGCATGCGAAAATTTGGCTTTCTTCCGAATAAGAGGCTACACTTCGGGGTCACTCTCAGAACCCTCACCTAAATCTACAGGTGCCTGCCTTTTGACTCCCGTCAGCGAGGGTGAAAGAGAGGAAGCAAGAGTATCAGACTCAGAATCATAAATATAGCTCTTGCCCTGGGATAGATCCTGCTGGCTAGCAGAATCTTGGGCCACGGAATCAGATTTAGATGAAGAAGTATTAGTAGTGTGAACAGAGAGTGGCTCTTGTTCAAGGAAATTACCTTCTTCATTACCTTGTCCAGCAAAGGAAGCAGAATCAGCATGAGGAGTAGGTTGTCTGTCCCTTTGACCGGCAGAGGATTGACCGTGAGAATGCCAATCATCATCTTCATCACCAAGATTTTCGTCAAGAATCCCCTGGAATGCGTCAGCATGGGCAGAGGGATTCTGAGCATGTGATGAAATGTGGGAGGTCCCCGCCATGGAAGTAATACCTGCATCATACTTAATCCACACTTGAATGTTATCAGGAATAGACATCGCCTTACCGTGATGTTTATCTTGATTAGCAATCGTTGTGAGGGACTTGGTGCCCATTCCTAGTGATGGAGATGTTGCACTTGTTGTAAATGCCCGTCTCACAGATAAAGCATCAATCGGTACTAAGTGATTAATAAGCATTTGTAAAAAGCGAGGATACCAACATACAACATTAGTAGTTGTAATGTCTCTGCTTGCAGGTGATCCCATTGCAGCCATGATCTCCGATAGAATGATTCTTCCATAATTAATGTCCAGTTCACGGGCTACGGAAACTGCAAAGACCTGCATGAGAATTGGAATCTGATGATAATCTTTTTCGCGTGCCCGAAAATATCTTGTGATGGCCTCGAAAAAGTAATTCCATTCCACATGGAAATATTGTTTCTGGATGGCGCCTGGTAAGATCCGTCCAGAAGGAGGATAACATCCAATCTCTTCAAAGAACTTGATACGTTCTGCTGTTGTAGGTTCGGGGTCATAAACATCTTTGAAAGGCAGAGTGTCTAAACTTGTAACACTATAACTTATGTAACTCAACTAAAAGAAAAGATACTTAACCAGAAGACAATCAAGAACATGAAGCCACAAAGAAATCAATGCTAAATGAAGACAGGGTAATTGATACAATTCAACATGTTAACTATGATCAAATAAAGAAGAAATCATTGAAAGAAGTTCAAGATAGAGTTTTTCATGCCTCAGTGATTTGTAACTTAAAGACTCAAGATCATAACTATCAGTATCAATAAGACTAATTGATTTCAAGTGAACAAGAAGGAAAGCAATATTTGGAAAGCCACATTACTAATTGAAAATGGTAATCTATTCAAGAAGCAGAGACACTATCAAGACTAGTCACTTAGGAATCAGACCATTGCATCAAGTGTCAGGACATTGATAGTATGTTTATGTCAGTAATAGAGATCCAAGTTCAAGAGCTTGTTGAAGAATTTGGAAGACATAAAGAAATCACAAGCTCAAGATGCTGCTTTGAAGTTTCAAATTAAAGCCCAGAATTTTTCTAAGTACAAAATATTCGAGATAGAATATTCGATATGGCCAAGTAGAACATTCCTATGTAGAATATTCGAGATAGAATATTCGAGATGGCCAAGTAGAACATTCCTATGTAGAATATTCGAGATAGAATATTCGAGATGGCCAAGTAGAACATTCCTATGTAGAATATTCGAGATAGATATTCGAAATGGCCAAGTAGAAGTTCTCAAGTAGATGTTCTACATGGAGGGCAGTTTTAACATGACACATGGCATCATCTAATTGGCAGATTTCCAAGCTTTCAAGATAAGATAAGATTTATGTGGATATCATTGGGCCACGTATATTTTAATCTTTGAAGACTACAAGACATAGATTACAAGTAGTATAAATAGAAGTACTTGTGTATTAGGTTAAGAGAGCAATATTTTCAAGATAAACACTTGTAAAAGAGAGAGAGAGTATTCACAGAGCTTAGTATCATTTACTACCCTCTTTACTTCTAAGTGTACTGTGTAATGAATGTTGTAGCAACCCTTTCAAGTTATATATAAGACATATATTCCTTGAATCATTGTGTTCATTTATTACATAGTATTTATTGCTTCATTAATTCGAAAAGTTGTATTCACCCCCCCTCTACAACACATTTGGACCTAACAATTGGTATCAGAGCTTCATGTTTAATATACAAAACATAGATCCTTGTGTTTGGTAGAAGATTAGTGAGTTTTCATCTATAGATTTACTTTTCAAGTTCTTCTCGAAAAGTGTGCTCAAATTTGTTTGGCAGAGAAAACTCACTCTAAAAATTATTTAAATACTCCAGGAGTAATTATTTAGCTTGGGAGGACTTTAGATAATTTTTGTGAATTATTCTGGGTACTTTGATTTTTGGTGTTCTTCAAGGAGACATTACTGTTCTTGATAAAGAAGATAAACCCAGCAACTTTTGATTACTTTTTCAAGAGACATAAAGTTAAAAAGGTGTTATTGGCTCTTGATTTGACATAAATCTCACAACAAAAATGTTACAGAAGATATTCAGTACCTAGCACGTGGTTTAGGTGAGTTAGGTGAGAAAAGCTACAAAAGTCAAAAAGTGTGAAAAGTAATATTGTTTATTCAATATTAAAAGTGACCTGCAGAAAATTTCTTCCAAGGACAAAAGTTCTACTTGGAATATTCTACTTGAATATTCTACTTGAATATTCTACTTGAATATTCTACTTGGAATATTCTACTTGAATATTCTACTTGGAATATTCTACTTGGACAGAAGTTCTACTTAGAGAAATTCGACTTGGGCAGTTCTACATAGATATTCTACTTAGCCTAGTCTTGGGTACTTAGAATTTTTTTTGGTGTCCAGAATTTGAACCTTGATTTATTTTAAGATAATTTAATTTTCTTTTAATTACTACTCAAGTAATAAGAAAAATTTATTATCTTTACTTTAAATCCGCATTAAGATGGCACCTAAGAACAATTTCAAGATTTCAATGTTCGACCGAGATCATTATGAAGAATGGGTGTTGAGAATGAAACTTTACCTTGAGTCAGTCAATCCTGAATATCTGGAAGTCCTCGATAAAGGTAAATTTGTACCAATGGTTGTTGTTCCTGAGCATATGGAAGGAGATGTGGTAGTATCACAACGGTCTGAGCCTAAGAAGGCAGTAGACTTTTCAGATGCTGATAAGGAGCAGATATCTTTCGACACATCCGTTCGACAAACACTGATGGAATCCCTAGATCATGAGATGTTTAACGTAGTTAAAGGACTAACTACAGCAAAGAAGATTTGGGATAAGCTAGAGGTCGTCATGGAAGGTACCTCTGAGGTCAGAAGCAACAAAACACTTATACTCAAGATGGAGTATGACACTTTCAGGATAAGAAAAGGAGAAGGTATAACCGATGTCTATCTAAGATTCAGTCAGTTGGTTTTGGATTTGAATCTGAGAGGTGTAACTCTCCCCGTGGTTGAAATCAACACGAGATATCTGAGGAACCAGCCAAAAAGCATTGAACATAGAGTCTACGCTGTTAGAGAAACCAGAGATTTATACACAACAACTCTGGAAGAATACTATGGAATTCTAAAGACCTATGAGCTGGAAACACTTCAAGATCAAGCATGGGATAATGATTCAAGAAGAAAAGAAGCTGCATCAGGGTCAGTTGTTGATGAGGTATAGTCTAAAAAGGCAATGGTTGCAGAAAGGCCTAGGTCATCACCTGCATCACATCAAGATGAAAATGATGATGAGTGCACATCAAATAGTGATGACGACTACTTCACCCAAGAAGAGCTGGACAACATGGATGACAGTGTCGTGGCATACATGGCAAGGAAGTTCAGCAATATCAGATTCAGAAAGAGTAACCGACCGCAAAGTAAATCTTCATCTTATTATCGGGTTACTAGGGGTGGTGGTAGTTCACAAGGCTACAAAGGAAAAGGCAAGAGTACCAGCTACAAATCTCCTTTGGATTTCAAAATGAAGTTCAAATGTTATAACTGTGGTGAAGCTGGACACTTTGCTACAGATTGCAAGAAGCCTAAACAGACATATCCAAAAGAAACTTATGAAGCTCTCAAAAGCAAGTATGAGGCCCTGGTGAAGGAAAGACATGGAAAAAGAGCTTTAGTTGTCACAGAAGGAAGAGCGTGGGATGATTCAGATGAGGAAGAAGTTACTCATACAGCAAACTTTACCCTCATGGCTGAAACGTCAGATGAACCAGATGTACCAGTTCTAACTCTTAAGGAAGAAATGTCTATAGATGATTATAAGGTGCAGAACGGGGCTCTTAGCGAAGAGATCTATATGCTGTGCAAAAGCCTAAATACTTCTAAAAAAGAACAGAAAACAATTGTTGCCAAATGCAGAATGCTTGAGGCAAAAGTGGAAGAATTAGAGGCCGTTTGCACTATAGATACTTCCCTAAGAGACTCTATTAAAACTTTGGAACACAAGCTCAACCTTAAAGATGAAATAGAAGCATGTCTTAGGAATAAACTAGCTGAGTTAGAAACAAGATGCGAAGCTTATAAACTAGTAGCTAGTAAAGTGAATGTTGATAGTAGCACATTTAAGAAGATAACTGGTGTTGGTGTAGGACTTGACTATTCTAACTTATCAAAGAAAGAAGGGAAAAGGCCTGTAGACACCAGTCCCAGTGAGATTAAAAAAGAAGTACCTACAATTCTCAAATCTGCTATTAAACCAATATTCAAACACTTTACTCCTCGAGAAGAAGAAGAGACTGATTTACTAGTTAGATATGAAATCGAGATGGAAGATCGGAAGAAAGAACAACCTGTAACTCCTACTAAATCAGTTAAAATCAAATCCCCTAGAGAAGAATCTAGACCAGGATTAGGAGCCAAGGCTGTTAAACAACAGGTTAAGAAAGAAAAGGTTGAAAAAGAGGTTAAGGTAGAAAGAATAAAGAAAGCATGTTATCACTGTAAATCCACTGAACATCTTTCTTATGCATGTAAATCTAACATGAATATTCCTGTTGCACATGCCATGTCTGTACCACACACAATGATTAACATGCATCAAAATCATGTACAATGTGGTCAACCTAACTGTATGCCATGCACTTTTAATGTCATGCAAACCTTCGTGAACTTGATGAATGCAACTAGTCAAACATGTTTAAATACTGCTACTAGTTCTAATGTCAAGAAGAAGAATGTAAGAGCTAAGACTGCAAGTCCTCCTAAAGTTAGGAGTGACAAGCCTTCTCCTAAGACTAACAAATCTGTTAAGTCTGACAAGGGAAAAGACAAAGTCGAAAGCTCTAAGAATGTTAAAGAAAGTGCATCTCCTGTTGTTAAAACTGATAATTCTCGATCTTATAGAAAAGCCGGGCCCAATTAATCTTGGGTTCCGAAGAATGTCTAATCAATCTGACATTGCAGGGCATTAAGCGAAACAGAAATAAAGTTATATGGGTGCTAGATAGTGGAGCATCAAGGCATATGACAGGAAACAAGTCCCTGCTTACAGAGTTGGTTATGAAGGCTGGCCCTTATGTTACCTTTGGAGATGACAGCAAAGGTGTGACGAAGGGATATGGCAAACTGAAGACCGGCAATGTCATCATTGAAGATATTTCTTATGTTGAGGGATTGAAGCACAATCTGTTGAGTATCAGTCAGTTCTGTGACAAAGGATACGAAATTGTCTTCAATAAGAAAGGCGTGTCAATCACTCACATTAAGGAAGGTTCATTGGCTTTAAGAGGAGTTCGTAAGGCAGATCTTTTTGTTGCAGACATGGATTCGGCAAATCAGAATGAAGTCACCTGTTTCTACAGCAAAGCTTCAGATGATGAAAGCTGGTTATGGCACAAAAAGCTATCTCACTTAAACTTCAAAACGATGAATGCTCTCGCGAGGCGAGAATTAGTGAGAGATCTACCACAGATGGAGTTTGCTCTTAAAGGACTCTGTGAAGCTTGTGAAATGGGAAAGTCAAAGCAAGCATCACATAAAAGTAAAGAAATTTCTAGTATCACTGAGCCTTTACAACTTCTTCATATGGATTTGTTTGGCCCAGTGAATGTCCTATCCTTATCTAGGAAAAGATATGCTTTGGTAATCGTGGATGACTTCTCCAAGTATACATGGGTATTGTTCACAATGACGAAAGACGAAGTACCTTTCCTAATCATTGATCACATCACTCAAATTGAGAATGTTTCAACACTTACTGTAAAGACGATTAGAACATACAACGGTACTGAATTTAAGAATGCAGTGCTGAATGACTTCTGTGTATCTAAGGGAATACGTCGTCAGTACTCAGCTCCGAGAACTCCACAGCAAAATGGAGTAGTTGAAAGGAAGAACAGAACTTTGGTTGAAGCAGCAAGAACATTGTTGTATGATTCAAAACTTCCTCTTTACTTTTGGGCCGAAGCAGTGAGTACAGTGTGTTACACTCAGAATAGAACCCTGATCATAAAAGATAAAGAAAAGACACCATGTGAACTAATGAATAACAGAAGACCTACAATCAAATACTTTCATGTCTTTGGAGCTAAATGCTATGTGCTTATAGATAATGAAAATCTAGGCAAATTTGCAGCAAAAGCTCGTGAAGGAATCTTTGTTGGTTATTCTACAGATGTGGTGGCAGCTTATCGGGTATTCTTAGTGAATGATCAAAAAGTGACTGAAAGCTACAACGTCAGATTCGACGATAACAAACTCCCATCAATATCTAAAGATTCTAGTGAACCAGAGTCCCTTAAATTTCAGAATCTGGACTTAGATGAACTTGAAGATGAACCTGAGTTGGTTGTCATTTCAAATGTTCCAAGTGTTCGTGAAGAAACATCTGAGCTTAATGAACAATCGAATCCTACAAGATCAGAAGAAACTTCTTTCACACGATCCGGCAACAACTCAGGGGGAGTAAACAACAGCTCAAGGACAAGTGTTCAAGGCTCAAGACGAGATGACACTAGTTCTGTAGGAGCTGGCACTAACTCAGGGGGAGTTAGTGGAAATACCACAAGTAGTCAACACAACAACTCAGAAAGTCAAGCTGAATCATCAAGACAATTTCCAAGAGAACGAGTATGGAGTAGAGACCATCCGTTTGAATTAATAATTGGTGATCCAGATGCTGGTGTGACTACTAGAAGAACTGCAAGAGCTGACATGGCTAATATTTGCTTATATTCTGGGTTCTTATCCAAGCTTGAACCTAAAGAAATAGAAGAAGCTCTTGTTGATACTGATTGGGTGATTGCAATGCAAGAGGAGCTCAATCAGTTTGAAAGGCAGAAAGTTTGGAAGCTGGTACCCCGACCAAAGAACAGATCAGTAATTGGAACTAAGTGGGTATTCAGAAATAAACTGGATGAAGACGGACTTGTAACACGAAACAAGGCTCGTTTGGTAGCGAAGGGTTATTCTCAAAAAGAAGGTATTGATTATGATGAGACCTACGCTCCACTTGCAAGACTTGAGGCAGTCAGGATGTTCTTGGCCTTTGCAGCACACAAGAACTTCAAGGTTTTTCAGATGGATGTGAAAAGTGCCTTCCTGAATGGAGAGCTAGAAGAAGAAGTATATCTGGAACAGCCACCTGGCTTTGTTGATCCAGAACTTGTAGATTTTGTGTATCTTCTCTTCAAAGCTGTCTATGGCCTCAAACAATCCCCAAGACGATGGTATGAAACCCTATCCTTGTTCTTAATTGCAAGTGGTTTTACTAGGGGAGTAATTGATAAAACATTGTTCTATAAAAATGTAAAAAGTGATTTAATACTTGTTCAAGTCTATGTGGACGATATTATTTTTGGGTCATCTAATGAGCGCTTGTACGAGAAATTTGCCAAGTTAATGCAGGATAAGTATGAGATGAGCATGATGGGAGAGCTGTCCTTCTTCCTTGGATTACAGATCAGTCAAAGAAAAGATGGAATCTTTATCTGTCAGTCCAAGTACATCAAAGATTTACTCAAGAAGTATAATCTAGAAGATGCATCAACAGCTAAGACTCCCATGGCAACAGCCACGAAGCTTGATGAAGACAAATCAGGTAAACCAGTTGACATCACAAGCTATCGAGGTATGATTGGCTCACTCCTCTATTTAACTGCAAGTAGACCCGATATTATGTTCGCAACTTGTTTGTGTGCAAGGTTCCAAGTGGATCCTAGAGAATCACATCTCATAGCCGTCAAACGAATCTTTAGGTATCTCAAGGGAACATCAAATCTAGGGATTTGGTACCCAAGAGATACAGGTTTTAATCTAATTGGCTATTCGGATTCAGACTATGCAGGTTGCAGGATTGATAGAAAAAGCACATCTGGTGCATGTCAATTTCTTGGCAGAAGATTGGTGTCCTGGCAAAGCAAAAAGCAACACACAGTATCTACTTCTACTGCTGAAGCTGAGTACATTGTTGCTGGAAGCTGTGTAGCTCAAATACTGTGGATGAGGAACCAATTGAAAGATTATGGCATGGAGCACAAAAAGATTCCAATCATGTGTGACAACACAAGTGCCATTGCCATGACCAACAATCCTGTAGACCACTCAAGAACCAAGCATATAGATATCATGTATCATTTCATTAGAGAACATGTCGAGGAGGGGACTGTGGAGCTACATTTTGTGCCCACAATGCAACAAATTGTAGATATATTCACTAAACCTCTTGATGAAGTAACATTCAATAGGTTGGTTAGTGAATTGGGAATGCTTAACACAAGTTAGTGATTTCTGCTATCTGCAAAATTTCAGTTTTTAATCATGAACATATGTTTTTAGTCTTGTCATTTGCCTATTTTATTGATACAAAGTTGAAAACATATGTAAATAATCTCTACAATTGCTCAAAATATCACTTCTGCATGCTAATTAATCATTATGGACTTAGACTTTAAAATGATTAAGTAATGAGTATTTTAGGATGCATGTTGTGTTATTTTACATGAATTCATTGTGTTTTATGTGTAATTATTAGTTAAATCTTTGAATTTATGCTGGTATGATTGCATGATCATAGGGGGAGTTAAATTCATATTATTTTAAATTTTTTATGATTTTTAGATGAATTTACCTGTGTTTTTCATGTAATTTTGTTTAATTTAAGAGGCCTTAGAATTGTCAAGGAATGTTTTTATTATTTGCTTTGATAAAAATCCTTGAATTGATATTTATCTTAATTTGGCAAAATTTAATTGTTGTTGAAAAAATTACCAAATTATTCTGACTATCTTCCAAATTAAAAATTTTGAAAATTCTAAGTCTGGGAAGAATATTCGAGATAAGGTCTATCTCGAAATTCATCTCGAAATTCGACTTGAATTTCGAGTTACAGTTCCCCGTGTGCCTGTTTAAAATTCCAAGTCTGGGAAATTGTTCGAGTTAATCTCTATCTCGAACATTATCTCGAATATTCGACTTGATGTTCGACTTGAGTCCCATCTCGAACATTATCTCGAATATTCGACTTGATGTTCGACTTGAGTCCCATCTCGAACATTATCTCGAATATTCGACTTGATGTTCGACTTGAGTCCCATCTCGAACATTATCTCGAATATTTGACTTGATGTTCGAGATAGACCTATCTCGAACACTATCTCGAATATTCGACTTGATGTTCGACTTGAGTCCCATCTCGAACATTATCTCGAATATTCGACTTGATATTCGAGATAGTGTTCCCAGGTTTGTACTTGCAATTTTACTCATTTTAATGGAATTTTGTCTTGATATTCGAGATGGGATTCCCTGGTGGGTTTATTAAGCTGTATTAATTGATTAAGTGATTATTTGTTCGAGTTAGTGTCATCTCGAACTTTATCTCGAATATTCGACTTGATGTTCGAGATAGACCTATCTCGAACACTATCTCGAATATTCGATTTGATGTTCGAGATAGTGTTCGACTTGATGTTCCCCTGTATGTACTTAACGTTTTTTTCTATTTTCACAGGGATATTCTCGTCTTTGCACATATATGCCTATATATACAACATTAACCCGTCTTTCTTTTCACTTTTACCTAATCGTTTTAACCCTAAATTTTTACAGCCCCCACCCTCCCTCCCTGCGATTTCAAACAGTCATTGCCCTGTTCATTCGAGTTGTGTTAAAACTCTTACATATCTCGAACTGCTGCCCGTTTTCAATTTACTATTCTCTGTTTGCCCTGTATTTGTGTATTTGGACCTGTCTGTTCATCTGTTCAGTTTGTCATATACACACAGATATACACACAACTATCACGGTTATTTACAAATATAGTTTAGTTTTTCTATCACTGATTTGGGTTGCAGTATTTACTGGACTGGATTCTGTTTGTTTTGATTTTGATCATAATTTATTCCGTAGTTTAGTTCAAATCGACTGTTCATCTTCTCGATTCTCTAAAAGGAATTAATTAGATTACATTTTTTTCCTTAAGTGTTTACCTTAATTGTTTCTTTTCAAAATATCACATTAACTCAAGGAAAATTATTTTACAAATGGCTCACCAATTTATTCTTGCGAAAAATAATTTTTATAACATTAGTACGGAAATTGGTGATCAACTCCCACGATTCAAGTTTTGGATACGATTCCTCAATCTGTATTCCAAGGCTAGTGTTGCGTTTACTGCTAAACCAACACTAGTCCATGATGCTTTACAGCAATTATGGACTAGTGCGGTTACTTTCGGGAGTAAATCTACCCCCTATGGTTTCAGGTTTACCTTGGCGGGTCAGGAATATGAAGTAACGGAGGAAGTGTTCAACAGGGTTCTGGGCTTTCCAGTTAAAGATGTTTATGACCCTGAACCTTCGACGGCAGATCGTCTCAAATTCTTTGAGGAGATTGGATGCTATCCTCCTTCTGGACGGATCTTAGCTGGCGCCATCCAGAAACAATACTTCCAGGTGGAATGGAATTACTTTTTCGAGGCCATCACGAGATGTTTTCGGCCGCGCGAAAAAGATTATCATCAGATTCCAATTCACATACAGATCTTTGCCGTTTCCCTAGCCCGTGAACTGGACATTAATTATGGAAGAATAGTTCTTTCCGAAATAGTGGCTACAATGGGATCATCTGCAAATAGAAACCTTGCAACTACTAACGTTGTATGCTGGTATCCTCGTTTCTTACAAATGCTCATTAATCATTTAGTACCGACTAATGCTTTAGCTGTAAGACAGGCATTTGCAACGAGTAAAACATCTGCATCACTTGGCATGGTCACAGGGAAAGACAACCTACTCCACATGCTGATCCTAATCCCTTCGCTGGACAAGGTAATGAAGGAGGTAACTTCTATGAACAAGAGCAACTCTCTGTTCACACTACTGATACTTCTTCCCCTAAATCTGATCCCATTGCCCAAGATTCTGCTAGCCCGCAGGATCTATCCCAGGGTGAGAGCTATATTTCTGATTCTGAGTCTGAAACTCTTGATTCTTCTATTTCACCCTTGCTCATGGGAGTTAAAAGGCTGGCATCTGTAGATTTAGGTGAGGGCTCTGAGAGTGACCCAGAAGTGCAGCCAGTTATTCGAAAGAAAGCCAAATTTTCACATGCTGCAACTTCTTCAGCCCAGTCCAAACCTAGAATGTCATTCACACCCACTCCACCTCACGAGAGTGGTTCTACCTTTGCACATTCTACACCTAAGAATTTTGGTAAGGATCTGGGGCCTTCTGAAGAGCCTGTTACTTCAGAAAGGCCAGAAGCTTTCATTGCTTCAGAAGTACCTTCACCGGTACATACTGATGCTGCAGAGAGGATCGGTTCTGATGTTGTACTAGAACACTCTGCAGCCTCTCAACCTGAGATTCCACCTCAGGGTATGACAGGAACAGATCCCATAACTGCTACTCACTTTACTTATCCAGTTTCTGCAGGTACTGCTTTCTCTTTCAGGACTATTGTTGAAGACATACACGAGCGTGAGACAGGGAGTGTGTGTGAGCGTTTAGGGAGTGAGGGACCTTCAATTTTAAGGCCCGAAACCGAGCGACAAACACTACCAGAACGATTTTTAGAGCGAGGACACCCAGACCAAACACCGTCCCTTTATCTTGAAAATCTTGACACGCGTATGACAGCAATTGAAATTGAAATCAAGCAGTTCGGGCAGTCAATGGGGCAGTTGGGGATCAATATTGGTGACAATCAACGAGCTCTTGATGATTACGCAGCACGGATGGCCAGTCAAGCAACAACGATGGATGAATTGACAAATAAGGTGAATGACTTGGGCCATGCTGGTGGTATCTTGGGCAGCACTCTGAATGAGAGAATGGGAGCAGTGGAGAGCATAATGCATACCATGGCGACAGAGATCAGCAGGATGATGTATGCAGTTAGAAGCTTTGTTCCTCCCGAGTGCTTTGACGAACAATTCACTCAGCCTCCCCCTGATCATGATGATACTGGTGGTGCTGGTGGAGCTGGACCCTCGGGTTCTGGTTTTGGTGGTTCTCATGCAACTGCTGGATCTGGCGAGAAAGGTGGTGTCGGGGATAACTCACCTAAGGGGGAGAGTGGTAAGGAGACGAGACAGCAGTCGGTAATAATTGAAGAAATTGAAGAACAAACTGCTGATGTTGTCAAAGAAAATGAGCCAGTGAATGAAGAAGAGGCTCAAAGAAAGAGGAAGGGTAAGGCAGTGGTGGCTGAACAAGAAGAGCCATTCATTGACTTGAGTCGTCATCAGGAAGAGGCACATGCAGTACTTGATTCAGATTCTGATATGGAGGATGTTCCGTTAACACATGTTATTAGAAGATCTTTGAAGGAACAAGGTGGAGGTGCTGGAATGTCTTCCGGACAGCCTGAAGAAATACCTGTTGATAAGGAAACTCTAGAAGCCCAACAGCTAGCCTTGGAACAAGCTCAGTTCTATAAAATGAAGATGATGCAGGATGAGGCTATTTTTCTTGAAAAGAAAGCGGAGCTTAAGGAGAAACAGTATGATCATGAGCTTGCAAGGTTAGCTGATCCTCAAGTAGATCTGGACAAGAAAAGGATAGGACGGAAATGGGATGATGCAAGGAAGATTCTATCGGGAGTTTGTACAAAAGGAACTCATAACAAAGAGGCGGAAGACTTGTTCTACAACTTGAACTTGCAGAACTCACTGATTGTTGACTACATAAATGCTTTGAAAAGGTTGATCTCAAAAGTCAGAGTTGGATATAATGCAATGGTTAAGGAATGGCAGGTCATCTTGTCTTTAGTTGAAGGAGTCCCGACATCTTTCTTGTATGTGGATGATCAATTCATCTCGAGAAGATCTGCGTCAGAGTTGTTCTTGCTAGCAACAAAAATTCAATATTCTCAAGCTGAGGAGCTTAGCATTCTGTATAGGGATCAGTTAATGCAGCTAGCAGAGGACAAGGGACCAGAATTCTCAGCGAATCCTGATATTGTTCAGATGGTTGTTGATGGAAAGATGAAGAGGGTGTGCTTAGAGGAAAATGACCTAATGGCTCTATCAGTAGAATCCCTAAAGGCGGTATGCAGGCAAATGATGAGTAAGGGATTCACTTCTGACATCAAGGAGAAGTCAGTGAAGTTCATTGAGAGGGTCATATTCAAGATGAGCAATGAAATCTGGAAGTGTGACATTATTGCTCCAAACCCTCTAGACAATGTAAAGATTGAGCCGGAGCTAATTGAAAGAAAGTGGAATATTCTACAAGCTGTTAAGAATGTAGATGAAGCTCTGACTCTTCCTTCTAGATCTCTGGAACAAGGAGAAATAAGGGAGGCAGTTGGTGTTCCAGGGAGAGATAGTGTATACTGGATACACTCATATGACGATGACACAGCTGATGCTTTAGCATTCATAGACGCAGACCAAAATCAAACATTGTTGCATATGAGTAGGAAATGGCTGCTGCAGACTCAAGATGCTGCTTTTCTGGAGAGAGTTTTAGAAGTATTCAAATGGGGCGAAGTGGAGAATGAGAATGTAGATGAGAAGCAGAGACTCCTGAAGTACTTATCTGAAGTAGTAGTGGAAAAGAAGAGAATGGAGCGAGATGCGACTAGTGTCCACAATACTAACCGTGTTAAGGGCTACCCTAAAATGATCTATTGTCAGTTTAAGGCTGATAAGTCTCATTGGAAGTCACAGCTCATAATGAAAAATTTTGAGGACATTCCAAAGATCAGAACTACTCAGGAGGTGGACAAACTCAGAAGGCTTTTCAGGCATCCTTATCCAGAGCCCAGGAATCCTTTAGAAATGGAAGCGGTAAGTCTGTTGAATGCAAGGTGGAAGCAGCTTCATGATCCAGTTTACAAGAAAGAACAACAACAGAAGGAAAGGCGCAGAAGGTTGAAGGAGGAGAAGCGCCAAGCTGAAGAAGTTAGGAAGAAGAGACGGAATTAGAATTAACGGTCAGAGTGGTGTGAACTTGAAGTTGGAAAAACTTCATATCTTTTTGGTTACTTTAACTCACTTGAGGAAAATTCACCTGATCACGGTATGCGAGATAGGCTAACGTACCATACTGTAACCGTGAATCAGAGTGGATCCAATAAGGTGATATAACTTTGACTGAAAGGTTTGAAATAATCCAGGTGATAGGAATCACTCAAATGATCTTTAATTCGAAGTTCGAATTTTCTGTCTAGCTTAAGTTTTATTTATTCTAGTTCTTTGAATTGTTTTCAAGTTTATTTCAGCTGTAATTCAAACAAGACAGTAATGTTATTTATCTTTTTCTCGTCTCATTGTTTAGTTGAGTTATCCCTTTGTTAATTTGAATGTCATTGTTAGACTCTCAAATAGGGGGAGATTGAAAGGTAGAGTGTCTAAACTTGTAACACTATAACTTATGTAACTCAACTAAAGGAAAAGATACTTAACCAGAAGACAATCAAGAACATGAAGCCACAAAGAAATCAATGCTAAATGAAGACAGGGTAATTGATACAATTCAACATGTTAACTATGATCAAATAAAGAAGAAATCATTGAAAGAAGTTCAAGACAGAGTTGTTCATGCCTCAGTGATTTGTAACTTAAAGACTCAAGATCATAACTATCAGTATCAATAAGACTAATTGATTTCAAGTGAACAAGAAGGAAAGCAATATTTGGAAAGCCACATTACTAATTGAAAATGGTAATCTATTCAAGAAGCAGAGACACTATCAAGACTAGTCACTTATGAATCAGACCATTGCATCAAGTGTCAGGACATTGATAGTATGTTTATGTCAGTAATAGAGATCCAAGTTCAAGAGCTTGTTGAAGAATTTGGAAGACATAAAGAAATCACAAGCTCAAGATGCTGCATTGAAGTTTCAAGTTAAAGCCCAGAATTTTTCTAAGTACAAAATATTCGAGATAGAATATTCGAGATGGCCAAGTAGAACATTCCTATGTAGAATATTCGAGATAGAATATTCGAGATGGCCAAGTAGAACATTCCTATGTAGAATATTCGAGATAGAATATTCGAGATGGCCAAGTAGAACATTCCTATGTAGAATATTCGAGATAGAATATTCGAGATGGCCAAGTAGAAGTTCTCAAGTAGATGTTCTACATGGAGGGCAGTTTCAACATGACACATGGCATCATCTAATTGGCAGATTTCCAAGCTTTCAAGATAAGATAAGATTTATGTGGATATCATTGGGCCACGTATATTTTAATCTTTGAAGACTACAAGACATAGATTACAAGTAGTATAAATAGAAGTACTTGTGTATTAGGTTAAGAGAGCAATATTTTCAAGATAAACACTTGTAAAAGAGAGAGAGAGTATTCACAGAGCTTAGTATCATTTACTACCCTCTTTACTTCTAAGTGTACTGTGTAATGAATGTTGTAGCAACCCTTTCAAGTTATATATAAGACATATATTCCTTGAATCATTGTGTTCATTTATTACATAGTATTTATTGCTTCATTAATTCGAAAAGTTGTATTCACCCCCCCCCTCTACAACACATTTGGACCTAACAATCTTTGATTGGGAACCCCAGAACCCTGTTGAACACTTCCTCCGTCACTTGATATTCTTGACCCGTCAAGGTAAACTTGAAACCATAGGGGGTAGATTTGCTCCCGAATGTAACCGCACTAGTCCATAATTGCTGTAATGCATCATGAACTAGTGTTGGTTTGGCAGTAAAAGCAACACTAGCCTTGGAGTACAAATTAAGAAATCATACCCAAAACTTGAAGCGCGGGAGCTGATCACCAATTTCCGTAGAAATATTATAAAAATTGTTTTTGGCAAGTGAAAATTGGTGAGCCATGTTTGTAAATATTATAAAAATAGAACAATTTCTTTTAATTAAACAAAGAACTGACTTTGTAACTAAACTACAGAATTTTTCTCAATGAAAGATGCGAAATCAAAATACACCAACCAAGTTTGTAATCAATAGCAGTGATTTGTATGTATATACCAATCACTAATTAAATTACTGACTTCTATGTGATCAATATTACTATGTGCGTGCGTGTGTAGATATGTGTGTATATACAAATCACAGTTAAGAATTGTTATAGATGCACAGAGACACACAATAATGGGATGCAAATAATGATGGAAGATTAAAAACGGGCAGCAATTCGAGATATGTATGAGTTTTAACACAAATCGAATGTACAGGTCGATGAAGGTTTGAAATCGCAGGGAGGGGGGGTGGGGGCTGTAAAAATTTAGGGTTAAAACAATTAGGTAAAAGTGAAAAAGGATGCGAGTTAGAGATGAATATATAGGCATGAATGAGTAAAGACAAGAATACCCCTGTGAAAATAAGAAAAAAAATGTTAAGTACGGACTGGGGAACCCAAGTCGAACACTATCTCGAACATTCAAGTCGAAATTCGAGATGAGTTTCGAGATAGATACTATCTCGAACATCAAGTCGAAATTCGAGATAAAGTTCGAGATAGATACTAACTCGAACAAATAATCACTTGATCAATTAAAACAGCATAAAAAACCAACCAGGGAATGAAAAATCCCGTAAAAACTCAATAAAATTCCAAGTACAATCCTGGGAACTCTATCTCGAACATCAAGTCGAATTTCGAGATAATGTTCGAGATAGAACCTAAGTCGAACATCAAGTCGAATTTCGAGATAATGTTCGAGATAAAACCTAAGTCGAACATCAAGTCGAATTTCGAGATAATGTTCGAGATAGAACCTAAGTCGAACATCAAGTCGAATTTCGAGATAATGTTCGAGATAGAACCTAAGTCGAACAATGTCCCATACTTGGAATTTTGAACAGGCACACTGAGAACTGTAACTCGTACTTCAAGTCGAATTTCGAGATAGACCTCATCTCGAATATTCTTCCCAGACTTAGAATTCTCAAAATTTTTGATTTTGAAGATAGTTATAATAATTTAGCAATTTTTTTTTACAATAAAAACAATAATTAATTTTGCCAAATTAATATAGATATCAAATCAAGGATTTTTAACAAAGTAAATAATTAAAAACATTCCTTGACAATTCTAAGGCCTCTAAATCAATAAAAATTACATGAGAAACACAGGTAAATTCATCTAAAAATCATGCAAATTTTAGAGTAATATGAATTTAAATCCCTCTATGATCATGCAATATAACCAACATAACTTCAAAGATTTCCAATAATTACTTATAAAGCACAATGAATTTATGTAAAATAACACAACATGCATTCTAAAATACTCATTAATTAACCATTTCAAAGTCGAAGTCCATAATGATTAATTAGCATGCAGAAGTGATATTTTGAGAAATTGTAGAGATTATTTTCATAAGTTTTCAACTTTGCACAAATAAAATAGGCGGTTGACAAGACTAAAAACATATGTACATGATTAAAACTGGAATTTTACAGATAGGAGAAATCACTAACTTGTGTTAAGCATCCCCAATTCACCAACCAACATATTGAATGTTGTTTCATCAAGAGGTTTAGTGAATATATCTGCAATTTGTTGCATTGTGGGTACAAAAGGTAACTCCACAGTCCCCTCCTCGACATGTTCTCTAATGAAGTGATACCTGATATCTATATGCTTGGTTCTCGAGTGGTCTACAGGATTGTTGGTCATGGCAATGGCACTTGTGTTGTCACACATGATTGGAATCTTTTTGTGTTCCATGCCATAATCTTTCAATTGGTTCTTCATCCATAGTATTTGAGCTACACAGCTTCCAGCAGCAATGTACTCAGCTTCAGCAGTAGAAGTAGATAATGTGTGTTGCTTTTTACTTTGCCAGGACACCAATCTTCTGCCAAGAAATTGACATGCACCAGATGTGCTTTTTCTATCAATCCTGCAACCTGCATAGTCTGAATCTGAATAGCCAATTAGATTAAAACCTGTATCTCTTCGGTACTAAATCCCTAGATTTGATGTGCCTTTGAGATACCTAAAGATTCGTTTGACGGCTATGAGATGTGATTCTCTAGGATCCACTTGGAACCTTGCACACAAATAAGTTGCGAACATAATATCTGGTCTACTTGCAGTTAAATAAAGGAGTGATCCAATCATACCTCGATAGCTTGTGATGTCAACTGGTTTACCTGATTTGTTTTCATCAAGCTTCGTGGTTGTTGCCATGGGAGTTTTAGCTGTTGATGCATCTTCTAGATTATACTTTTTGAGTAAATCTTTGATGTACTTGGACTGACATATAAGAATTCCTTCTTTTTTCTAACTGATCTGTAATCCAAGGAAGAAGGACAGCTCTCCCATCATGCTCATCTCATACTTATCCTGCATTAACTTGGCAAATTTCTCGCACAAGCGTTCATTAGATGACCCAAAAATAATGTCGTCCACATAGACTTGAACAAGTATTAAATTACCTTTTACATTTTTATAGAACAATGTTTTATCAATTACTCCCCTAGTAAAACCACTTGCAATTAAGAACAAGGAGGGGATTGTTTGAGGCCATAGACAGCTTTGAAGAGAAAGTACACAAAATCTACAAGTTCTGGATCAACAAAGCCAGGTGGCTGTTCCAGAAATACTTCTTCTTCTAGTTCTCCATTCAGGAAGGCACTTTTTACATCCATCTGAAAAACCTTGAAGTTCTTGTGTGCTGCAAAGGCCAAGAACATCCTGACTGCCTCAAGTCTTGCAACTGGAGCGTAGGTCTCATCATAATCAATACCTTCTTTTTAAGAATAACCCTTCGCTACCAAACGAGCCTTGTTTCGTGTTACAAGTCCGTCTTCATCCAGTTTATTTCTGAATACCCACTTAGTTCCAATTACTGATCTGTTCTTTGGTCGGGGTACCAGCTTCCAAACTTTCTGCCTTTCAAACTGATTGAGCTCTTCTTGCATTGTAATTACCCAATCAGCATCACCAAGAGCTTCTTCTATTTCTTTAGGTTCAAGCTTGGATAAGAACCCAAAATATAAGCAAATATTAGCTATGTCAGCTCTTGCAGATCTTCTAGTAGACACACTAGCATCTGGATCACCAATAATTAATTCAAACGGATGGTCTCTACTCCATACCCGTTCTCTTGGTAATTGTCTTGATGATTCAGCTTGAAATTCTGAATTGTTGTGTTGACTACTTGTGTTATTTCCACTAACTCCCCCTGAGTTAGTGCCAGCTCCTACAGAACTAGTGTCATCTCTTCTTGAGCCTTGAACACTTGTCCTTGAGCTGCTATTTACTCCCCCTGAGTTGTTGCTGGACTGTGCTGAAGAAGTTTCTTCTGATCTTGCATTAGACTCAGGTATTTCTTCTCGAACACTTGGCATATTTGAAGTAACAACCAACTCAGGTTCATCTTCAATTTCATCTAAGTCCATATTTTGAAACATTAGGGACTCAGGTTCACTATTATCTTTAGAAATTGATGGGAGTTTAGTATCGTCGAATCTGACATTGTAGCTTTCAATCACTTTCCGATCATTCACTAAGAATACCCGATAAGCTGCCACCACATCTATAGAATAACCCACAAATATCCCTTCACGTGCTTTAGCTTCAAACTTGCCTAAATTTTCATTGTCTATAAGTACGTAGCATTTAGCTCCAAAGACATAAAAGTATTTGATTGTTGGTCTTCTGTTATTCATTAGTTCGAATGGTGTCTTTTCTTTAACTTTTATAATCAAGGTTCTATTTTGAGTGTAACATGCTGTACTTACTGCTTCAGCCCAAAAGTATAGAGGAAGTTTTGATTCATATAACAGAGTTCTTGCTGCTTCAACTAATGTTCTGTTCTTCCTTTCAACTACTCCATTCTGCTGTGGAGTTCTCGGGGCTGAGTACTGACGACGTATTCCTTTAGAAACACAGAAATCATTCAAGATTGTATTCTTAAATTCCGTGCCATTGTCTGATATAATCGTCTTCACCGTGAGTGTTGAAACATTCTCAATTTGAGTGATATGATCAATGATTTGGAAAGGTACTTCGTCTTTTGTCATAACGAACAATACCCATGTATACTTGGAGAAGTCATCGACGATTACCAACGCATATCTTTTCCTTGATAATGATAGTACATTCACTGGGCCAAATAAGTCCATATATAGAAGTTGTAGAGGCTCAGTGATACTAGAAATTTCTTTACTTTTATGCGATGCTCGCTTTGACTTTCCCATTTCACAAGCTTCACAGAGTCCTTTAGGAGCAAACTCCATTTGAGGTAGATCTTTCACCAATTCTCGCCTTGCGAGAGCATTCATCGTTTTAAAGTTTAGGTGAGATAGCTTTTTATGCCATAACCAGCTTTCATCATCTGAAGCTTTGCTGTAGAAACAGGTCACTTCATTCTGGTTTGCCGAATCCATGTCAGCAACGAAAAGATCTGCCTTTCGAACTCCTCTTAAAGCCAATGAACCTTCCTTAATGTGAGTGATTGATACACCTTTCTTATTGAAGACAATTTCGTATCCTTTGTCACAAAATTGACTGATACTCAACAGATTGTGCTTCAATCCCTCAACATAAGAAATATCTTCAATGATGACATTACCAGTCTTCAGTTTGCCATATCCCTTTGTCACTCCTTTGCTGTCATCTCCAAAGGTAACATAAGGACCAGCCTTCATAACCAACTCTGTAAGCAGGGACTTGTTTCCTGTCATATGCCTTGATGCTCCACTATCTAGCACCCATATAACTTTATTTCTGTTCCTCTTAATGCCCTGCAATTACAAATTGATTAGACGTTCTTCGGAACCCAAGATTGATTGGGCCTGGCTTTTCTATAAGATCGAGAATTATCATATTTAACAACAGGAGATGCAACCTTTTTAACATTACTAGAGCTTTCGACTTTGTCTTTCCCTTTTTCAGACTTGACCGATTTGTCATTCATAGGAGAAGGCTTGTCACTCCTTACTTTAGGAGGACTAGCGGTCTTAGCTCTCACATGTTTCTTCTTGACATTAGAACTAGTAGCAGTATTTAGACATGTTTGACTAGTTGCATTCATCAAGTTTACAAATGTTTGCATGACGTTAAAAGTGCATGGCATACAATTTGGTTGACCACATTATGCATGATTCTGATGCATGTTATTCATTGTGTGTGGTACAGGCATGACATGTGCAACAGGAATATTCATGTTTGATTTACATGCATAAGAAAGATGTTCAGTAGATTTACAGTGATAACATGCTTTCTTTACTCGTTCTGCCTTAACCTCTTTTATGCCTTTCTCCTTTTTATTCTGTTGTTTAACAGCCTTAGCTCCTAATCCTGGTCTAGATTCTTCTCTAGGGGATTTGATTTTAACTTGTTTAATAGGAGTTACCGGTTGTTCTCTCTGGCGATCTTCCATCTCTATCTCATATCTAATTAATAATTCAGTCTCTTCTTCTTCTTGAGGAACGAAGTGTTTAAAGATAGGTTTGACAGTGGATTTAAGAATGCTAGGTATTTCATTTTTAATCTTACTGGAACTAGTATCTATAGGCCTCTTTCCTTCCTTCTTTGATAAGTTGGAATAGTCAAGTCCTACACCTACTCCAGTTATCTTCTTAAATGTACCACTATCAACATTCACTTTACTAGCTGCTAGTTTATAAGCTTCGCATTTAGTTCCTAACTCAGCTAGTTTATTCCTAAGACATGCTTCTAATTCTTCCTTAAGGTTGAGCTTGTGTTCCAAAGTTTTAATAGTGTATCTTAGGGAAGTATCTATAGTGAAAGCAGCCTCTAATTCTTCCACTTTAGCCTCAAGCATTCTGCATTTGGCAACAAGTGTTTTCTATTCCTTTTGAGAAGTATTTAGGCTTTTGCACAACATATAGATCTCTTCGCTAAGAGCCCCGTTCTGCACCTTATAATCAACAATAGACATTTCTTCTTTAAGGGTTAGAACTGGTACCTCTGGTTCATCTGATGTCTCAGCCACGAGGGCAAAGTTTGCTGTATAAGTAACTTCTTCCTCATCTGAATCATCCCAAGCTCTGCCTTCTGTAACTACTAAAGCTCTTTTTCCATGTCTTTCCTTCACCAGGGTTTCATACTTGCTTTTGAGGGCTTCATATGTTTCTTTGAGATATGTCTGTTTCGGCTTCTTGCAGTCGGTAGCAAAGTGTCCGGCTTCACCACAGTTATAGCATTTGAACTTCATTTTGAAATCCAAAGGAGATTTGTAGCTGGTACTCTTACCTTTCCCTTTGTAGCCTTGTGAACTACCACCACCCCTAGTAACCCGATAGTAAGATAAAGATTTACTCTGCGGTCGGTTACTCTTTCTGAATCTTATATTGTTGAACTTCCTTGCCATGTATGCCACGACACTATCATCCATATTGTCCAGCTCTTCTTGGGTGAAGTAGTCATCATCACTATTTGTTGTGCACTCATCATCATTTTCAACTTGATGTGATGCAAGTGATGATCTAGGCTTTTCTGCAACCATTGCCTTCTTAGACTCTACCTCATCAGCAACTAACCCTGATGCAACTTCTTTTCCTCTTGAATCATTGTCCCATGCTTGATCTTGAAGTGTTTCCAGCTCATAGGTCTTTAGAATTCCATAATATTCTTCCAGAGTAGTTGTGTGCAAATCTCTGGTTTCTCTAACAGCGTAGACTCTATGTTCGATGCTTTTTGGCTGGTTCCTCAAATATCTCGTGTTGACTTCAACCATGGGGAGATTTACACCTCTCAGATTCAAATCCAAAACTAACTGACTGAATCTTAGATAGACATCTGTTATGCTTTCACCTTTTCTTATTCTGAAGGTATCATACTCCATCTTGAGTATAAGTGTTTTGTTGCTTCTGACCTCAATGGTACCTTCCATGACGACCTCTAGCTTATCCCAACTCTTCTTTGCTGTAGTTAGTCCTTTAACTACATTAAACATCTCATGATCTAGGGATTCCATCAGTGTTTGTCGAACGGATGTATCGAAGGCTATCTGCTCCTTATCAGCATCTGAAAAGTCTACTACCTTCTTAGGCTCAGACCGTTGTGGTACTACCACATCTCCTTCCAAATGTTCGGGAACAACAACCATTGGTACAAATTTACCTTTGTCGAGGACTTCCAGATATTCAGGATTGACGGACTCAAGGTAAAGTTTCATTCTCAACACCCATTCTTCATAATGATCTCGGTCGAACATTGTAATCTTGAAATTGTTTTTAGGTGCCATTTTAATGTGGATTTAAAGTAAAGATAATAAACTTTTCTTATTACTTGATTAGTAATTAAAAGAAAATTAAATTATCTTAAAATAAATCAAAGTTCAAATTCTGGACACCAAAAATTTCTAAGTACCCAAGACTAGGCTAAGTAGAATATCTATGTAGAACAACTGTCCAAGTCGAAATTCTCTAAGTAGAACTTTTGTCCAAGTCGAATTTTCCAAGTAGAATATTCAAGTAGAATATTCAAGTAGAATTTTCTATGTAGAACTTTTGTCCTTAGAAGAAATTTGTTGCAGGTCACTTTAATATTGAATAAACAATATTATTTTTCCCACTTTTTGACTTTTGTGGCTTTTCTCACCTAATTCACCTAACCCACGTGCTAGGTACTAAATATATTCAGTAAAACTTTTTGTTGTGAGATATATGTCAAATCAAAAGCCAATAACACCTTTTGTCTTTTTGAAAAGGAAATCAAAAAGTTGTTGGGTTTGTCTTCTTTAACAAGAACAATGATGAACACTCAAGAACACCAAATATCAAAGTACCCAGATTAATTCACAAAAATTATCTAAAATCCATCCAAGCTAAATAATCACACCTGGAATATTTAAATAATTTTTAGACTGAGTTTTCACTATCAAACAAATTAAAGCACACTCTCCAAGAAAGACTTAAAAAGTAGATCTGTAAAGGAAAACTCACGAATCTCCAACCAAACACAAGGATCTATGTTTTGTATGTTAAACAGATAGCTTTGATACCAATTGTTAGGTCCAAATGTGTTGTAGAGGGGGGGGGGGGTGAATACAACTTTTCGAATTTAAGAAGCAATAAATACCATGTAATAAATGAACACAATGATTCAAGGAATATATGTCTTATATATAACTTGAAAGGGTTGCTACAACATTCATTACAAAGTACACCAGAAGTAAAGAGGGTAGTAAATGATACTAAGCTCTATGAATATACTCTCTCCCTTTTACAAGTGTTTATCTCGAAAATATTGCTCTCTCTTTAAAATAATACACAAGTACTTCTATTTATACTACTTGTAATCTATGTCCTGTAGACTTCAAAGACTAAGATATACGTGGCCCAATGATATCCACATAAATCTTATCTTATCTTGAAAGCTTGGAAATCTGCCAATTAGATGATGCCATGTGTCATGTTGAAACTGCCCTCCATGTAGAATAGCTACTTGAGAATTTCTACTTGGTCATCTCGAACTTCTAAGTAAAATTTCTACATAGGAATGTTCTACTTGGCTATCTCGAACATCTAAGTAGAATTTATACATAGGAATGTTCTACTTGGCTATCTCGAACATTTTGTACTTAGAGAAATTCTGGGCTTCAATCTTGAAACTTCTATGCAACATCTTGAACTTGTGATTTCTTATGTCTTCCATATTCCTCAACAAGCTCTTGAACCTGGATCTCTATTACTGACATAAACTTGCTATCAATGTCCTGACACTTGATACAATGGTCTGATTCATAAGTGACTAGTCCTGATAGTGTTTCTGCTTCTTGAATAGATTACCATATTCAATTAATAATATGACTTTCCAATTATTGCTTTCCTTCTTGTTCATTTGAAATCAATTAGCCTTATTGATACTGATAGATATGATCTTGAATCTTTTATGTTGCAAATCACTGAGGCATGAACAACTCTATCTTGAACTTCTTTCAATGATTTCTTCTTTATTTGATCATAGTTAACATGTTGAATTGTATCAATTACCTTGTCTTCATTTAGCATTGATTTCTTTGTGGCTTCATGTTCTTGATTGTCTTCCGGTTAAATATCTTTTCTTTTAGTTGAGTTACATAAGTTATAGTGTTAAAGTTTAGACACTCTTCCTTTCAACTGATGTTACTGTTTATTTAGTCAGGCAATGCAGAGTCACCAGACTTCGTAACAGCATCAGAGTTTAGTGGGTTAGAGTCTAAGGCTTTAACTGGATCAGAGTTTAGTGGATCAGAGTTTAGTGCCTTTACCAGTCTTCTCATTTTCTTTACAGGCTCTGAGATAGGATTAACATGAAATGGCTTCATGTAAGAAGCAGGAGGAACATCATAGGCCAGTTGAATAACTTTCTTCATTGGAAATACCAAACATTCATCACTGTCATTGGAATCTATAGATTCATCAATTAATTGCCTCTTTCTAGGAGTAGAATGTGACATTGCCTTGCCCTTTCTTTTGAGGTCTGAGCCCTTTTCTTGAGAGGTGTGTTTTGCAACTGAAGTCTTTTGGGAGACAACAGAGGTTGGAAGAGTTTGTGTATCAGTGTTTGATGGGTGACTTGGGTTAGAACCAGATTGGGCTAAACCCTAATTCTCAGTCACAAAAATAAATTCCTTCCCCTACACAGTAGGCATTCTCTGATTCAGTAGAAGTCTGACCCGTGTGGGATAAAACAACCTAGGCAAACCAACTTCATTTTATTTCTGAACATTTTTCCTTGTCAAGTCAGTAAAAAGCCTTTTATTCATTTTAAAACTAGGCAAACTTCTTGTCATTTTTAAAACTAACATTAGGCAATAAATGACTAAAAATCAACTGTAAAAATCTAGCATAGTAGATATTATGTTCATCATCACTAATTGTACTACCTAACTGCCTAATTAATATACAAGGAAAATTAAAATGCAAATTATGGTTCAGAAAATACCCAATTTGTCGAGAGATTTGAGGGATGGCGTCAAAGTTTGTGCACTTGGTAGTAAAAGCCCTGGTGACACAATCGAAGAAGAAACTCCATTCTCTTCACAGATTTGACCTTGTGAGGCTCCCCAGTTTTGATAGGCTTCCTCTATAGCCTATTTCTCTAAAGAATTCTCTGATGTATTCATCATTAACAATATCATCATATGCTTCAATCTCATGAAGATGAAGAGACTAACGAACAACTTCAGTAGGGATCGAGTAACGACCATTACACTGAAAAGTGATGGTTGGTTCCTCTTTATCACTAGCATTGTTAAACTTGGTGGAGGACCATATCCGCATCAGATATTGTGCGGAGATATCAATGGGTGATTGTAGAGCATACCAATGCCGCTGTTTGAGAGAAAATCCTTGATGACATGAAAATCTCCAAGAGCATCTGCTTTATCAAGAAGAGTAGTATAGTTAGTAGCAGCAAATGTGTAGTTCTTGAAGGAAATTCCTTTAGATGCCATTGATATAGTAGTATGAAGGTGTGAAAGGTTAGGGTTTTGAGAATACGAGAGAGAGATAGAGAGAATAAGATGCAGATGATAATTCAAAGTAAGAATATGAATGAATTAACACTTCCCTCTCAATTAGTCTTTTAACTCTTAGTGGGACACGTGGAAGCACATTAGAGGTGTTAAAAATGACTAATACAATTCTCAATATACAACATATATATGTGTATCTGTGTATAAAACTGAAACATTCTTCGTGACAGACACGCGCAGTCATTATTACTCCAATTAGATATTAAAAAATATGATGTCACTAAATGTTAGGAATTATGAGATTTGATGATAACAAATTACTTGGAATTACAATGGGGATTTAAATTTCATTGTAACTAGTCGATGGATATATGGCTTATAAATATCCATTGACTAGGAAACCAGTTATCAGTTGAAGCTTGTTTATCAACTGATAAATTAGATTGTAACATTTGATTTATGTTTATCTATCAATTGATTGTATTGCCTCGATGGATGCTGTGAAGTAGTCGACTGATGTTATTGACTTCAATTTATAGGTTCTTAACGGATGTGAAGATTGGCTGATCAATTGTAAATATTCTAAGTCAGAATTCTCATAAATGAAGTGATCAACAGATATTGGATTCGATGGATAAAGGCTATCAATGGATAAAGGTTATCAACTGATAAAGGCAATCAATGGATAAAGGACCATCAATGGATAAGGAGTCGATGGATAATCTAACTATCCATCGATACATCAATTGATCAATGGATAACTTATCTATCGATGGATGAGCAAAGGAGAATCAACTGATAAGCTTGACAACAATTATCAGTTTATCAAGGTTTCCCAAATTGGTTAAAGACAAAAGGAATGGGATCTTTGCAGAAACTAAATCAATGAAAGACAGTCCTGTCATGATTGTGAAGACTTTCAAAGCAAGACAGTCTTCAAGGAATGGATCAAGACAAAGATATTTATCAGACTTGATAAAGTCTAATGAAGACTGTGAAAATAACTAATTTTTATTTTCAGTAAACATTGTAAAGTATATTCTATAATGTTATCAGTCGATAGAAAATAGAGGAAGAAAAAAACTACTATATGGTGGTTAGTAGTCTATAGTAGCAAAGTGTGAATGTAAGCATTGTAGTTGAAAAATACAACACTTTGTAAGCAGCTTGGTAATTTTACCAAGATTAATTGAAAGTAAAAATACACCAGTGGAAAAACCAATCCACTAGTAATTTTATATTGTTTATCTTGTTTTCAATTTATAAGTATTACATTCTTAGTTCAATTAGTTCTCTTTTACCATACACTTCAAAACACTAAAATCTTAAACAAATTTAAATCCGCAAGAATCAGAAATAATTCTTAAGTTTGTATTCAACCCCCCTTCTCCAAACTTATTGTACTCAAGGGCAAATAACAATTGGTATCAGAGCCTAGCTTTCAACATACAGGAAGTTAAGATCTAAAGTACATTAATTATGGGTCAAAAAGACACAGGAGTGAAGATTCTAGTTCTAGAGAAAAATGAGCACTTTCCCTGGAAAGTAAAAATGTACTTGCATCTGTTATCCAATGATCCTTCTTATGTCAATTGTATAGATAATGGTCCACATGTGCCTACGAAGACAGTTACAAGTATGAATGCAGATGGTACTTAAGCACCAGACAAACTCATTCCAAAACCTGTGAGTGAATACACAGATGAAGATGAGAAGAATGTACACAAGGATAAAAAGGCTATGAACATTTTGTTTAATGGTCTTGACAAGGATATGTTTAACAATGTTATCAACTGTACAACCTTCAAGGAAGTCTGGGATACTCTTCAAACTCTATGTGAAGGCACTGAACAATTGAGAAAGAAGAAGATGCAACTCTTGATTCAGAAATTGAGGCCTTTCACTTCAAGAGTGGTGAAGCAATCAATGACACATATAGTAGGTTTTAAAAGCTGTTGAATGAGCAAAAATTATATGGAAGAGTATATGCTGTTGAAGATACCAACCTCAAATTCTTGAGGTCCTTACCCAAGGAATGGAAACCAACGACTGTTTCTATAAGACAATCTCTTGACTTTAAAGAATATACTTTTGACAAGCTGTATGGAATCTTGAAAACCTATGAGTTAGAACTACAGCAAGATGAGGAAATTGAGAAAAGTCAGAAGAAAGACAAGTCTGTTGCCTTAGTGGTAAAGGATAAGCAAGTTGGAGAATCCTGTGAAGATGTTGTAGAATTACCCTGTTAATTGTTTATCGATCGATAAATAAATTTTCTTTTTCTGACTCAATGGATTTAATTACCCATCGATGGTAATAGAATTTTTACAGTTTTACACATCCATTGATCAAATTATAGCCGTTGATTCTTTACTTTATTTGTCAACAGATGATTATATCCAACGATTGCCATTTAGAGTAATTAACTTCTATTCTTTTTATCTTTCAACGGTTATATTCTTAATTAAACTGATTATTCAAGTCATTTTAATCTCAAAAATATAAATAACAATTTCAATTCTCATTTCATTCTTACTTGCTATTTTATTTTCTATCTCTAATCTCTGTATCTCTATTTCTCAAGAACCCTAAAGCAATTTCACTAACTTTTCTTCAAGTTTTTTCTCTAAGAACATCAATGGCACCCTAAAAGAAGATTGTTTCCTCAATAGGGTTTATCTATGAATAAAAAAAAAATTTGTTGCGTGTCTAACCGTGGATGATGCTCCCGTAGACTTCCATCCATTGATGAGGTTTTTGGGAGACTGCAAAGTGTCCAAGGCTCTGAATGAAGCACCAACAGTTGTATGCTCACTTGCTAAAGAGCTATGGAACACTGCAGAAGTCTCACAAGATGGGAAGGTAATTTCTTACACTTGCAAAGGTAAATCCTATACCATTACAAGTAGTACTCTTTCTGTATGCTTAGAATTGCTTGAAAATAATTGTGATAAGTCACCCACTGATAATGATATTAGGGATATGTTAGAAGATGTTAACTACACTAATACTGAAATTGGATTAGGTGAAGTTGTTAGGAAAAATCTTAGAAAAGAATGGAGTAACTTCTTTGATGCTATTATTAAAGTATTTTCTGAAAAAATAAGTAATTTTGATGCAATTACCACAAGTATGCAAGAAATTTCTTATTCTATCGTATTTGATAAGTACTTCGATTTTAGCACATTACTCCTAAATGAATTAACTGCTACATTATGAAATAAGGCATATAGGAAAAATAACATTTATTTTGCTAGATTCTTTATGCTATTGATTAATGCTGCTATTAGAGATTATGAGATTACAGCAGAGATGGAAACACTGGAGGCTTAGACTCAGAACAAAAGGGTCTTCAAGGACTTGGTGAGAATCAACTTACACCCTAAGTTGTACCTCATTTATCCTCCTTTTGTGCAGGTATATCTCAAGAAACTTAATTTCTTTTTTACTTCCTCTGATATCTCAATTTCTTTGCCTTCTGCAACAATGTAGGGAGATGGAAATGCCCCCATCCCTCATACCCAAGTTGCACAACCTTCTAAATCCAAATCAAAATACACCACCTCAGTAGTTTCTCAAAAGACTACTGTTGTAAAAACTAAGAAAAGAAAAACAACTGAGGGGAGTGTGAAGGTGGTTGATAAGGGTGAGGGAACTGGCCAACATCAAGAAAGCTAGAAGAATAAGGAAGGAGAGTTTCAGATTGTCCAGCCAGCCACCAACCCAATCTCTCAAAATATTGAGACTGTGATAAATGATTTAAACACATCCCTAGTTGGACCTTCTCAACAAGGTATAGCTATTGAAAAGAGGTCTCAACCAGGACCAATTGATGGGGGTGAGGAACACAAAATAATTCAACCATATAAAAGGTGAAAGAAGGACAATAACAATGCATATGGAACACACACACTTGCAAATCCAAATGAAAATGTGGTGGAGCCTTCAGCTTCTTCTTTTGATGTGTCTCAGAATTTTCCTGAGGCACTGCCCCATTCATTATCTATTCCATTTCCACAATCTCCTTCAAAATATATTTTTCAGAAACATTGATGATTGATAACTTCAATGTTTCAAATTAACCTTCTTTACAACTCAGGGTGAAGCCAACACTCTCACCTGAATCACCAAATAAGGTTAACACCTTGGTTGATCAGGAAAATATTGTAAATTCTCACAAGTCAATGGATATTACTCAATCAACTAATAATTTCCAACATCCATTGATTAGTTCACTTCCATCGATGGATATCCTTACATCCATAGAGCAGCTCCAATCAACGAATATTCAACAATCAATGGATATTTCTCATCCATCGATTGACACTTGAATTTCTATTCATTAATCATCCAATGAAACAATTCAAGTTGCCAATACTCTACAAGGATTGAATGGAGTAGGTGAGCTGTGTGAGAGGCAAGGTTTGCATACTTTGGCAAAAGGAGAGTGTGTGAATGAGAGGCCCTTAATTTCTTCTGAGGTGGCAAAAGGAGAGGGTGTTAGGAAAGAGAGTTCCACCTTAGCAGGTGATGCAAAATGAGAGAATAGTAAGGGAGATGTGACAATCGAGGATGATATCCTGATGAAAAAATAGATAGAAGAGAGTGAGAGAGAAAATAAAAGAGAGAAACCAATTTCACCATCTCATGAAGCATTAATTTCTAAAACCGAGCAGGTTGCAGCTGAACTCACCCAGAAGTTATAGTTGGAGTTATGGGGAGATGGAGGAAATGAAGAATATAGAGTTCCTGAAGGAGTTGCAGATGCCTACATGGAGGTGGATGATGAGATTGAATTTAATCTTGATGCTACAACATATCAAGAGGCTGAAAAGATGTTGGGATTAATGCAAATAGAAGAACAATTAAGGAGTGGCAAGGAGAGCTTGGTAAGATAGCCTGATGATGTGTCTCACATGAATCCTGAAGATTTTGAAGATAATTATGATGATGAGCTATTGGAGCCTGTAATGGCTAGTGATGAAACTGGTTTGAGTGACACTGAAAGGGCCATAGTTTCATACTACAGGAGACCTTAAACTTCTGGAGTTAAAAAGAAACTTGTTAATGGAAAAGTGGCTGAGGAGGAGAAGCCAAAGGAGAAAAAGATTGAGAGTCAAGCATCTGGGAGTGGTCAATCCAAGGATATAGAGGTGTTCAAATCCAAACCTCAAAATTTTGTTTCAATCAAAATTGAAGGAATGACTGAAATTAAAGGACAAAGAAAGAAGGATGTAGATCTACTTCACATTGACTATGAGGATGGATCACATTTAATTTTCTCATTTGATCAAGTCATGGAACAAGGCTATGGAACCTTAAAGAAAATCTACACCATGCTCAACATGAAGTATTATTTAACTGAAGAGCTAAGTAAAGCCATCCTTGAGAAGATGAAGAAGATAACGGAGGCACCTATTCAAGTAGAAAGGGATGACAGAATTAAGATTTGGAACCCTGAAGGAAGGAAGGTACTTCATGAACCATTCTACATGTTGATTTATAAGGACATGGAAGGCAGGGAAAAATGCATTAATATTTGCAAAAAGGTAGACAAACTGACCAATCTGGAATTGGATTATCTTGCAAGCCAACTATACTACAGGGTTGAGGATGAGAAGATTTTGAAGGGATCACTATATAGAAAGATGAAAGAAAATGAAGATAAGATGAATGAGTCAAGGAGAAGAAGAAGAACGTAGAAGATTCAGACTCAACATCAAAGTTATCAGAATTTATCTACTACTGGTACTTGATCATTCTGTCTCAAAAAATCAATTTTGTCAATATTGTAATTCCTGCTAGAATGAAAATGTTTAGGAGTTTTGTTATCATCATCAAAAAATTTATGCATATTTCACATATTCATAAATAGAGGGAGATTGTTAAGAATTATGAGATTTGATGATAACAAATTACTTAGAATTATAATAGGGATTTAAATTTCATTGTAACTAATAGATGGATATATGACTTATAAATATCCATTGACTAGGAAACTAGTTATCAGTTGAAGCTTGTTTATCAACTAATAAATTGGATTGTAATATTTGATTTATGTTTCTCTATCAATTGATTGTATTGCCTCGATGGATGCTGTGAAGTAGTCGACTGATGTTATTAACTTCAATTTATAGCTTTTCAACGGATGTGAAGAATGGCTAATCAATTGAAAATATTCTAAGTCAGAATTCTCACAAATGAAGTGATCAACAGATTTTGGAGTCGATGGATAAAGGCCGCAACGAATAAAGGCTATCAACGAATAAAGGCAATCAATGGATAAAAGACCATCAATGGATAATGAGTCGATGGATAATCTAACTATCCAATGATACATCAATTGATCAATGGATAACCTATCCATCGATGGATGAGCAAAGGAGAATCAACTGATAAGCTTGACAGCAATTATCAGTTGATCAAGGTTTCCCAAATTAGTTAAAGACAAAAGGAATGAGATCTTTGTAGAAACTGAATCAATGAAAGACAGTCATGTCAGGATTGTGAAGACTTTCAATGCAACACAGTCTTCAAGAAATGGATCAAGACAAAGATATTGTCATGACTAGACAAAGTCTAATGAAGACTGTGAAAGTAACTAATTTATATTTTCAGTAAACATTGTAAATTGTATTTTATAATGTTATTAGTCGATAGAAAATAGAGGTAGAAGAAAACTACTATATAGTGGTTAGTAGTCTATAGTAGTAAAGTGTGATTGTAAGCATTATAGTTAAAAAATACAACAATTTGTAAGCATCTTTGTAATTTTACCAAGATTAATTGAAAGCAAAAATACACTAGTGGAAAAACCAATCCACTAGTAATCTTTATATTGCTTGTCTTGTTTTCAATTTATAAATATTACATTTTTAGTTTAATTAGTTCTCTTTTACCATACACTTCAAAACACTAAAATCTTAAACAAACTTAAATCCGTAAGAATCAGAAATAATTCTTAAGTTTGTATTTAACCCCCCTTCTCCAAACTTATTGTAGTCAAGGGCAAATAACATTGAATTAATACTGATGTCATATATAAAATAATTAATAATAATTCAGATTTTGACATGTAGACTGAGACCAGAGATTAGACTCTCCATGGATCAGATTTTACTGCATTCTTTGACAGAGTTTATCACATACTCTGACAGAGTTTACCATAAACACTAATAGCTTGAGGTCATCAGAGATTAAATGCTCCATTGATCAGAGTTTACTGCATTCTCTAACAGAGTTTACCACATGATCTGATAGAGTTTATCATAAATAATGATATTTGAGGTCATTAGAGTTTGCAAATTCTGAGATACTTTTTAGAGATTAAATACTGAAAATGTCTGCTCCTTGCTGTTTGGAGTTGAACCACTTGTTACAATTCCCAATTCAAAAACCAATCTTGTAAAAGTTGTTTCACACAGAGGTTTTGTGAATATGTCTGTTAATTGTTGATCTGTTGGAACAAAATGCATTTCAATTGTCCCTTCCATGACATGTTCCCTTATGAAATGGTATTTGATATTGATATGTTTTGTCAGAGAATGTTGAACTGGATTTCCTGTCATTGCAATATCACTTTGATTATCACAATAAATATGAATTTTTGTAAAGTTCAAACCATAGTCTAACAGCTGATTTCTCAAACATAAAATCTGAGCACAGCAGCTTCCTGCCGCTATATATTCTGCCTCTACTGTAGATGTTGAGATTGATTTCTGCTTTTTGCTAAACCATGAGATAATTCTTCCACCTAAAAATTGACAACTTCCACTTGTGCTTTTCCTGTCTATTTTACATCCTGCAAAATCAGCATCTGAATAGCCTATAAGTTTAAAGTCAGACTCTCTGTGATACCATAAACCAAGATTGATGGTTCCTTTGAGATATCTAAAAATTCTCTTAATAGCAATCAAGTGTGATTCCCTTGGATTTGCCTGAAATCTAGCACATAGACTGGTTATAAACATGATATCTGGTCTACTAGCAGTCAAATAAAGAAGTGAACTAATCATACCTCTGTATGTTGTTATCTCTACAGGCTCACCAGTATCTTGATCCAACTTGGTTGCAGTAGCCATAAGAGTTGTAGCAGATGCAGAGTCTTGCATTTGAAACTTTGTGAATAGTTTTCTTGTATATTTTGACTGACTTATGAAAATGCCTTCATCAGTGTGTTTCACTTGCAAGCCCAAGAAATAGCTCATCTCTCCCATCATACTCATTCGGTACCTGGACTGCATTAGCTTTGAAAATATTTCATAGAGTTTCTCATTAGTAGATTCCAATATAATATCATCAACATATATTTGAACCAATAATAAGTCCTTGCCCTGAGTTCTATAAAACAAGGTTTTATCAATTGTACCTCTTCTGAAACCACTTTCAAGTAGATATTGAGCCAATATTTCATACCAGGCTCGAGGAGCTTGCTTGAGTCTATATAAAGCTTCATCCAACTTGTAGACATGATTTGGATATTTGGGATTCACAAAGCTAGGAGGTTGTTCAACATATACTTCCTCCTCAAGCTCACCATTTAGAAATGCACTTTTAACATCCATCTGGTATACTTTGAACTTCTTATGTGCAACATAAGCAAGAAAGATTCTAATTATTTGAAGTCTAACTACAGGTGCAAAGGTTTCATCATATTCAATACATTCCTATTGAGAGTAGCCTTTGGCAACTAGTCTTGTTTTGTTCCTTGTTATGATTCGATCAGAGTCTGTCTTGTTTCTGAACACCCATTTTGTGCCAACAATGGATCTGTTCTTTGGTCTTGGAACAAGATTCCAAAACTCATTTTTTTCAAACTCATTCAATTCTTCATGCATTGTAGTAACCTTTGGGAAAAGGTTACTGCAATGCATGAACAAGTTCTTCAATAGATCAAGATGTCTTCAATATGAAATAGATCAAGATGTAATAGATGAATAGGTTCTTCAATATGAAAAGCCAAACAGATCAAGATGAAATAGATGAAAAGGTTCTTTAATAGAATTTTCAGTCTTACCCTTGAAAGATGTCTTCTTTTGTTTTGCCTTCTAACAAGAATCACAGAGTTCATCAGGATGAAACTGAACTTTAGAAAGACCTCTGACTAGATCCTTTTTGACCAACTCATTTATATTCCCAAAGTTCAAGTGACATAGCATCTTATGCCAATTCTAGCTTTCTAAAGATGATGCTTTTCCAAGTAAGCAAGTTAATGGACCATGAGATTTTACCTCCAAGCTAGCTTCAAATAGATTGTTTTGACTGTGACCAATGAGAACCACTTTACCAGCCTTTTTACGTTTGAATTCACAATGTGTTTCATGAAACTCCACATAATAACCTCTATCTATCATTTGACTCACATTCAAGAGATTGTGCTTGAGTCCTTCAACCAGAGCTACATTTTTAATGATGACATTTCCAATCCTAATATTGCCATATCCCAGTGTTCTTCCTATGTTGCCATCTCCATAAGATACTACTGGGCCAACCTTCTCCTCAAACTCTGAAAGCAGGGATTTGTTACCAGTCATGTGTGTAGAACATCCACTATCAATTACTAGGATGTTTTTCCTGTTTCCCTATAATCATATATGCAACATAATTACTAGTTTTGAAGACCCAAAGAAGTTTGGATCCATTCTTTTTAAAATTGTTAACCTTTGCAGCAAAAGCAACTTTATCAGAGTTTAAGTTAACAAAGTTTACATTTTTAGAGTTTGTCTTTCTTCTATCAGCTTTTACCACATACTTTTATTTAGCAGAATAATTAGAAGAAACTGGAGTTTTATTCAAATGAGGAAAAAGTTCATAGTAATTGAAATATAGACTATGATATTCTTTACATGTGTAAATAGAATGCCATAAACTTTCATAGTGAAAACAAGGATTTTGTGGTCTATATGTAGTCTGTTTCTTATCTCCTGATCTAGATCTTTCAGGTTCCTTCTTTTTATTTTACCTTCAATCAATAGCAAGATGATAAGAATTTCCACATGTGAAACAGGTTTTTCTAGGAGCATCAGGGATATTCTTATAGTCATTCTCCTTAGAAATTCATACTTTGCCATTTCAATTTTTCTTGACCTTTTTAGGCTTATTCTTGCTGGTGACAGACTTCAATTTTTCCTTAAGTTGTCTTTGAGAGAGTAACACAACATTGATTAGTTTATTCTCAGACACACTATTTTCTTTGCTTTTTTGATTATTAGAGCTTTTATCCGAAGTGTCCTTTTCATTACTAGTTCTAACAAAATTCACAGGTTTACTCAACTTTTCTTTTATTCCTGTGTGTGTCTTCTCATTCTTAGCATTTGTCTCCTTATCAGATTCATAACCTAGAATAGATGTCCAATTCTTGTCAGAAAGAATTTCTTGGACTTTCATGCCAGAGTTTGTCCAAACTCTGAAAGTCTTATGTTCTTTGGCTATCTCAACTTTTAAATAAGCAACCTGTATTTCTAGCTGAGTTTTCATGTGAATATTTTTCTCATAGTCTTTTTTAGTGCTAAGTATGTGTACAAGTTCAGATTCAAGAAAATTATTCTTAGAAGATAGAGTTTGTGTTAGGTCCAAATGTGTTGTAGAGGGGGGGGGGGTGAATACAACTTTTCGAATTAATGAAGCAATAAATACTATGTAATAAATGAACACAATGATTCAAGGAATATATGTCTTATATATAACTTGAAAGGGTTGCTACAACATTCATTACACAGTACACTTAGAAGTAAAGAGGGTAGTAAATGATACTAAGCTCTGTGAATACTCTCTCTCTCTTTTACAAGTGTTTATCTTGAAAATATTGCTCTCTTAACCTAATACACAAGTACTTCTATTTATACTACTTGTAATCTATGTCTTGTAGTCTTCAAAGATTAAAATATACGTGGCCCAATGATATCCACATAAATCTTATCTTATCTTGAAAGCTTGGAAATCTGCCAATTAGATGATGCCATGTGTCATGTTGAAACTACCCTCCATGTAGAACATCTACTTGAGAACTTCTACTTGGCCATTTCGAATATCTATCTCGAATATTCTACATAGGAATGTTCTACTTGGCCATCTCGAATATTCTACATAGGAATGTTCTACTTGGCCATCTCGAATATTCTATCTCGAATATTCTACATAGGAATGTTCTACTTGGCCATCTCGAATATTCTATCTCGAATATTCTACATAGGAATGTTCTACTTGGCCATCTCGAATATTCTATCTCGAATATTCTACATAGGAATGTTCTACTTGGCCATCTCGAATATTCTATCTCGAATATTTTGTACTTAGAAAAATTCTGGGCTTTAACTTGAAACTTCAATGCAGCATCTTGAGCTTGTGATTTCTTTATGTCTTCCAAATTCTTCAACAAGCTCTTGAACTTGGATCTCTATTACTGACATAAACATACTATCAATGTCCTGACACTTGATGCAATGGTCTGATTCATAAGTGACTAGTCTTGATAGTGTCTCTGCTTCTTGAATAGATTACCATTTTCAATTAGTAATGTGGCTTTCCAAATATTGCTTTCCTTCTTGTTCACTTGAAATCAATTAGTCTTATTGATACTGATAGTTATGATCTTGAGTCTTTAAGTTACAAATCACTGAGGCATGAACAACTCTGTCTTGAACTTCTTTCAATGATTTCTTCTTTATTTGATCATAGTTAACATGTTGAATTGTATCAATTACCCTGTCTTCATTTAGCATTGATTTCTTTGTGGCTTCATGTTCTTGATTGTCTTCTGGTTAAGTATCTTTTCTTTTAGTTGAGTTACATAAGTTATAGTGTTACAAGTTTAGACACTCTGCCTTTCAATCTCCCCCTATTTGATAGTCTAACAATGACATTCAAATTAACAAAGGGATAACTCAACTAAACAATGAGACGAGAAAAAGATAAATAACATTACTGTCTTGTTTGAATTACAACTGAAATAAACTTGAAAACAATTCAAAGAACTAGAATAAATAAAACTTAAGCTAGACAGAAAATTCGAACTTTGAATTAAAGATCATTTGAGTGATTCCTATCACCTGGATTATTTCAAACCTTTCAGTCAAACTTATATCACCTTATTGGATCCACTCTAATTCACGGTTACAGTATGGTACGTTAGCCTATCTCGCATACCGTGATCAGGTGAATTTTCCTCAAGTGAGTTAAAGCAACTAAAAAGATATGAAGTTTTTCCAACTTCAAGTTCACACCACTCTGACCGTTAATTCTAATTCCGTCTCTTCTTCCTAACTTCTTCAGCTTGGCGCTTCTCCTCCTTCAACCTTCTGCGCCTTTCCTTCTGTTGTTGTTCTTTCATGTAAACTGGATCATGAAGCTGCTTCCACCTTGCATTCAACAGACTTACCGCTTCCATTTCTAAAGGATTCCTGGGCTCTGGATAAGGATGCCTGAAAAGCCTTCTGAGTTTGTCCACCTCCTGAGTAGTTCTGATCTTTGGAATGTCCTCAAAATTTTTCATTATGAGCTGTGACTTCCAATGAGACTTATCAGCCTTAAACTGACAATAGATCATTTTAGGGTAGCCCTTAACACGGTTAGTATTGTGGACACTAGCCGTATCTCGCTCCATTCTCTTCTTTTCCACTACTACTTCAGATAAGTACTTCAGGAGTCTCTGCTTCTCATCTACATTCTCATTCTCCACTTCGCCCCATTTGAATACTTCTAAAACTCTCTCCAGAAAAGTAGCATCTTGAGTCTGCAGCAGCCATTTCCTACTCATATGCAACAATGTTTGATTTTGGTCTGCGTCTATGAATGCTAAAGCATCAGCTGTGTCATCGTCATATGAGTGTATCCAGTATACACTATCTCTCCCTGGAACACCAACTGCCTCCCTTATTTCTCCTTGTTCCAGAGATCCGGAAGGAAGAGTCAGAGCTTCATCTACATTCTTAACAGCTTGTAGAATATTCCACTTTCTTTCAATTAGCTCCGGCTCAATCTTTACATTGTCTAGAGGGTTTGGAGCAATAATGTCACACTTCCAGATTTCATTGCTCATCTTGAATATGACCCTCTCAATGAACTCCACTGACTTCTCCTTGATGTCAGAAGTGAATCCCTTACTCATCATTTGCCTGCATACCGCCTTTAGGGATTCTACTGATAGAGCCATTAGGTCATTTTCCTCTAAGCACACCCTCTTCATCTTTCCATCAACAACCATCCGAACAATATCAGGATTCGCTGAGAATTCTGGTCCCTTGTCCTCTGCTAGCTGCATTAACTGATCCCTATACAGAATGCTAAGCTCCTCAGCTTGAGAATATTGAATTTTTGTTGCTAGCAAGAACAACTCTGACGCAGATCTTCTCGAGATGAATTGATCATCCACATACAAGAAAGATGTCGGGACTCCTTCGACTAAAGACAAGATGACCTGCCATTCCTTAACCATTGCATTATATCCAACTCTGACTTTTGAGATCAACCTTTTCAAAGCATTTATGTAGTCAACAATCAGTGGATTCTGCAAGTTCAAGTTGTAGAACAAGTCTTCCGCCTCTTTGTTATGAGTTCCTTTTGTACAAACTCCCGATAGAATCTTCCTTGCATCATCCCATTTCCGTCCTATCCTTTTCTTGTCCAGATCTACTTGAGGATCAGCTAACCTTGCAAGCTCATGATCATACTGTTTCTCCTTAAGCTCCGCTTTCTTTTCAAGAAAAACAGCCTCATCCTGCATCATCTTCATTTTATAGAACTGAGCTTGTTCCAAGGCCAGCTGTTGGGCTTCTAGAGTTTCCTTATCAACAGGTATTTCTTCAGGCTGTCCGGAAAACATTCCAGCACCTCCACCTTGTTCCTTCAAAGATCTTCTAATAGCATGTGCTAACGGAACATCCTCCATATCAGAATCTGAATCAAGTACTGCATGTGCCTCTTCCTGATGACGACTCAAGTCAATGAATGGCTCTTCTTGTTCAGCCACCACTGCCTTACCCTTCCTCTTTCTTTGAGCCTCTTCTTCATTCACTGGCTCATTTTCTTTGACAACATCAGCAGTTTGTTCTTCAATTTCTTCAATTATTACCGACTGCTGTCTCGTCTCCTTACCACTCTCCCCCTTAGGTGAGTTATCCCCGACACTACCTTTCTCGCCAGATCCAGCAGTTGCATGAGAACCACCAAAACCAGAACCCGAGGGTCCAGCTCCACCAGCACCTCCAGCACCGCCAGTATCATCATGATCAGGGGGAGGCTGAGTGAATTGTTCGTCAAAGCACTCGGGAGGAACAAAGCTTCTAACTGCATACATCATCCTGCTGATCTCTGTCGCCATGGTATGCATTATGCTCTCCACTGCTCCCATTCTCTCATTCAGAGTGCTGCCCAAGATACCACCAGTATGGCCCAAGTCATTCACCTTATTTGTCAATTCATCCATCGCTGTTGCTTGACTGGCCATCCGTGCTGCGTAATCATCAAGAGCTCGTTGATTGTCACCAATATTGATCCCCAACTGCCCCATTGACTGCCCGAACTGCTTGATTTCAATTTCAATTGTTGTCATACGCGTGTCAAGATTTTCAAGATAAAGGGACGGTGTTTGGTCTGGGTGTCCTCGCTCTAAAAATCGTTCTAGTAGTGTTTGTCGCTCGGTTTCGGGCCTTAAAAATGAAGGTCCCTCACTCCCTAAACGCTCACACACACTCCCTGTCTCACGCTCGTGTATGTCTTCAACAATAGTCCTGAAAGAGAAAGCAGTACCTGCAGAAACTGGATAAGTAAAGTGAGTAGCAGTTATGGGATCTGTTCCTGTCATACCTTGAGGTGGAATCTCAGGTTGAGAGGCTACAGAGTGTTCTAGTACAACATCAGAACCGATCCTCTCTGCAGCATCAGTATGTACCGGTGAAGGTACTTCTGAAGCAATGAAAGCTTCTGGCCTTTCTGAAGTAACAGGCTCTTCAGAAGGCCCCAGATCCTTACCAAAATTCTTAGGTGTAGAATGTGCAAAGGTAGAACCACTCTCGTGAGGTGGAGTGGGTGTGAATGACATTCTAGGTTTGGACTGGGCTGAAGAAGTTGCAGCATGTGAAAATTTGGCTTTCTTCCGAATAACTGGCTGCACTTCTGGGTCACTCTCAGAGCCCTCACCTAAATCTACAGATGCCAGCCTTTTAACTCCCGTGAGCAAGGGTGAAATAGAAGAATCAAGAGTTTCAGACTCAGAATCAGAAATATAGCTCTCACCCTGGGATAGATCCTGCGGGCTAGCAGAATCTTGGGCAATGGAATCAGATTTAGGGGAAGAAGTATCAGTAGTGTGAACAGAGAGTTGCTCTTGTTCATAGAAGTTACCTCCTTCATTACCTTGTCCAGCGAAGGGATCAGGATCAGCATGTGGAGTAGGTTGTCTTTCCCTGTGACCGGCAGAGGATTGACCGTGAGAGTGGCCATCATCATCCTCATCACTTTGAGGCTCTTCAGGAATCCCTTGAAATGCGTCAGCATGTGCAGATGGATTCTGAGCATGTGATGATACGTGCGAGGTTCCCGCCATAGTAGTAATACCTGCATCATACTGAAGCCACACTTGAATATTAGCAGGAATAATCAGCGCTTTACCGTGATGTTTATCCTGATTAGCAATTGTTGTGAGTGACTTGGTGCCCATGCCAAGTGATGCAGATGTTTTACTCGTTGCAAATGCCTGTCTTACAGCTAAAGCATTAGTCGGTACTAAATGATTAATGAGCATTTGTAAGAAACGAGGATACCAGCATACAACGTTAGTAGTTGCAAGGTTTTTATTTGCAGATGATCCCATTGTAGCCACTATTTCGGAAAGAACTATTCTTCCATAATTAATGTCCAGTTCACGGGCTAGGGAAACGGCAAAGATCTGTATGTGAATTGGAATCTGATGATAATCTTTTTTGCGCGGCCGAAAACATCTCGTGATGGCCTCGAAAAAGTAATTCCATTCCACCTGGAAGTATTGTTTCTGGATGGCGCCAGCTAAGATCCGTCCAGAAGGAGGATAGCATCCAATCTCCTCAAAGAATTTGAGACGATCTGCCATCGAAGGTTCAGGGTCATAAACATCTTTAACTGGAAAGCCCAGAACCCTGTTGAACACTTCCTCCGTTACTTCATATTCCTGACCCACCAAGGTAAACCTGAAACCATAGGGAGTAGATTTACTCCCGAAAGTAACCGCACTAGTCCATAATTGCTGTAAAGCATCATGGACTAGTGTTGGTTTAGCAGTAAACGCAACACTAGCCTTGGAATACAGATTGAGGAATCGTATCCAAAACTTGAATCGTGGGAGTTGATCACCAATTTCCGTACTAATGTTATAAAAATTATTTTTCGCAAGAATAAATTAGTGAGCCATTTGTAAAATAATTTTCCTTGAGTTAATGTGATATTTTGAAAAGAAACAATTAAGGTAAACACTTAAGGAAAAAAATGTAATCTAATTAATTCCTTTTAGAGAATCGAGAAGATGAACAGCCGATTTGAACTAAACTACGGAATAAATTATGATCAAAATCAAAACAAACAGAATCCAGTCCAGTAAATACTGCAACCCAAATCAGTGATAGAAAAACTAAACTATGTTTGTAAATAACCGTGATAGTTGTGTGTATATCTGTGTGTATATGACAAACTGAACAGATGAACAGACAGGTCCAAATACACAAATACAGGGCAAACAGAGAATAGTAAATTGAAAACGGGCAGCAGTTCGAGATATGTAAGAGTTTTAACACAACTCGAATGAACAGGGCAATGACTGTTTGAAATCGCAGGGAGGGAGGGTAGGGGCTGTAAAAATTTAGGGTTAAAACGATTAGGTAAAAGTGAAAAGAAAGACGGGTTAATGTTGTATATATAGGCATATATGTGCAAAGACGAGAATATCCCTGTGAAAATAGAAAAAAACGTTAAGTACATACAGGGGAACATCAAGTCGAACACTATCTCGAACATCAAGTCAAATATTCGAGATAGTGTTCGAGATAGGTCTATCTCGAACATCAAGTCGAATATTCGAGATAAAGTTCGAGATGACACTAACTCGAACAAATAATCACTTGATCAATTAATACAGCTTAATAAACCCACCAGGGAATCCCATCTCGAATATCAAGACAAAATTCCATTAAAATGAGTAAAATTGCAAGTACAAACCTGGGAACACTATCTCGAATATCAAGTCGAATATTCGAGATAATGTTCGAGATGGGACTCAAGTCGAACATCAAGTCGAATATTCGAGATAGTGTTCGAGATAGGTCTATCTCGAACATCAAGTCGAATATTCGAGATAATGTTCGAGATGGGACTCAAGTCGAACATCAAGTCGAATATTCGAGATAATGTTCGAGATGGGACTCAAGTCGAACATCAAGTCGAATATTCGAGATAATGTTCGAGATGGGACTCAAGTCGAACATCAAGTCGAATATTCGAGATAATGTTCGAGATAGAGATTAACTCGAACAATTTCCCAGACTTGGAATTTTAAACAGGCACACGGGGAACTGTAACTCGAAATTCAAGTCAAATTTCGAGATGAATTTCGAGATAGACCTTATCTCGAATATTCTTCCCAGACTTAGAATTTTCAAAATTTTTAATTTGGAAGATAGTCAGAATAATTTGGTAATTTTTTCAACAACAATTAAATTTTGCCAAATTAAGATAAATATCAATTCAAGTATTTTTATCAAAGCAAATAATAAAAACATTCCTTGACAATTCTAAGGCCTCTTAAATTAAACAAAATTACATGAAAAATACAGGTAAATTCATCTAAAAATCATAAAAAATTTAGAATAATATGAATTTAACTCCCCCTATGATCATGCAATCATACCAGCATAAATTCAAAGATTTAACTAATAATTACACATAAAACACAATGAATTCATGTAAAATAACACAACATGCATCCTAAAATACTCATTACTTAATCATTTTAAAGTCTAAGTCCATAATGATTAATTAGCATGCAGAAGTGATATTTTGAGCAATTGTAGAGATTATTTACATATGTTTTCAACTTTGTATCAATAAAATAGGCAAATGACAAGACTAAAAACATATGTTCATGATTAAAAACTGAAATTTTGCAGATAGCAGAAATCACTAACTTGTGTTAAGCATTCCCAATTCACCAACCAACCTATTGAATGTTACTTCATCAAGAGGTTTAGTGAATATATCTGCAATTTGTTACATTGTGGGCACAAAATGTAGCTCCATAGTCCCCTCCTCGACATGTTCTCTAATGAAATGATACCTGATATCTATATGCTTGGTTCTTGAGTGGTCTACAGGATTGTTGGTCATGGCAATGGCACTTGTGTTGTCACACATGATTGGAATCTTTTTGTGCTCCATGCCATAATCTTTCAATTGGTTCCTCATCCACAGTATTTGAGCTACACAGCTTCCAGCAGCAATGTACTCAGCTTCAGCAGTAGAAGTAGATACTGTGTGTTGCTTTTTGCTTTGCCAGGACACCAATCTTCTGCCAAGAAATTGACATGCACTAGATGTGCTTTTTCTATCAATCCTGCAACCTGCATAGTCTGAATCCGAATAGCCAATTAGATTAAAACCTGTATCTCTTGGGTACCAAATCCCTAGATTTGATGTTCCTTTGAGATACCTAAAGATTCGTTTGACGGCTATGAGATGTGATTCTCTAGGATCCACTTGGAACCTTGCACACAAACAAGTTGCGAACATAATATCGGGTCTACTTGCAGTTAAATAGAGGAGTGAGCCAATCATACCTCGATAGCTTGTGATGTCAACTGGTTTACCTGATTTGTCTTCATCAAGTTTCGTGGTTGTTGCCATGGGAGTCTTAGTTGTCGATGCATCTTCTAGATTATACTTCTTGAGTAAATCTTTGATGTACTTGGACTGACAGATAAAGATTCCATCTTTTCTTTGACTGATCTGTAATCCAAGGAAGAAGGACAGCTCTCCCATCATGCTCATCTCATACTTATCCTGCATTAACTTGGCAAATTTCTCGCACAAGCGCTCATTAGATGACCCAAAAATAATATCGTCCACATAGACTTGAACAAGTATTAAATCACTTTTTACATTTTTATAGAACAATGTTTTATCAATTACTCCCCTAGTAAAACCACTTGCAATTAAGAACAAGGATAGGGTTTCATACCATCGTCTTGGGGATTGTTTGAGGCCATAGACAGCTTTGAAGAGAAGATACACAAAATCTACAAGTTCTGGATCAACAAAGCCAGGTGGCTGTTCCAGATATACTTCTTCTTCTAGCTCTCCATTCAGGAAGGCATTTTTCACATCCATCTGTAAAACCTTGAAGTTCTTGTGTGCTGCAAAGGCCAAGAACATCCTGACTGCCTCAAGTCTTGCAACTGGAGCGTAGGTCTCATCATAATCAATACCTTCTTTTTGAGAATAACCCTTCGCTACCAAACGAGCCTTGTTTCGTGTTACAAGTCCGTCTTCATCCAGTTTATTTCTGAATACCCACTTAGTTCCAATTACTGATCTGTTCTTCGGTCGGGGTACCAGCTTCCAAACTTTCTGCCTTTTAAACTGATTGAGCTCCTCTTGCATTGTAATCACCCAATCAGTATCAACAAGAGCTTCTTCTATTTCTTTAGGTTCAAGCTTGGATAAGAACCCAGAATATAAGCAAATATTAGCCATGTCAGCTCTTGCAGTTCTTCTAGTAGTCACACCAGCATCTGGATCACCAATTATTAATTCAAACGGATGGTCTCTACTCCATACTCGTTCTCTTGGAAATTGTCTTGATGATTCAGCTTGACTTTCTGAGTTGTTGTGTTGACTTCTTGTGGTATTTCCACTAACTCCCCCTGAGTTAGTGCCAGCTCCTACAGAACTAGTGTCATCTCGTCTTGAGCCTTGAACACTTGTCCTTGAGCTGCTGTTTACTCCCCCTGAGTTATTGCCGGATCGTGTGAAAGAAGTTTCTTCTGATCTTGTAGGATTCGATTATTCATTAAGCTCATATGTTTCTTCAGGAACACTTGGAACATTTGAAATGACAACCAACTCAGGTTCATCTTCAAGTTCATCTAAGTCCAGATTCTGAAATTTAAGGGACTCTGGTTCACTAGAATCTTTAGATATTGATGGGAGTTTGGTATCGTCGAATCTGACGTTGTAGCTTTCAGTCACTTTTTGATCATTCACTAAGAATACCCGATAAGCTGCCACCACATCTGTAGAATAACCAACAAAGATTCCTTCACGAGCTTTTGCTGCAAATTTGCCTAGATTTTCATTATCTATAAGCACATAGCATTTAGCTCCAAAGACATGAAAGTATTTGATTGTAGGTCTTCTGTTATTCATTAGTTCACATGGTGTCTTTTCTTTATCTTTTATGATCAGGGTTCTATTCTGAGTGTAACACACTGTACTCACTGCTTCGGCCCAAAAGTAAAGAAAAAGTTTTGAATCATACAACAATGTTCTTGCTGCTTCAACCAAAGTTCTGTTCTTCCTTTCAACTACTCCATTTTGCTGTGGAGTTCTCGGAGCTGAGTACTGACGACGTATTCCCTTAGATACACAGAAGTCATTCAGCACTGCATTCTTAAATTCAGTACCGTTGTCTGTTCTAATCGTCTTTACAGTAAGTGTTGAAACATTCTCAATTTGAGTGATGTGATCAATGATTAGGAAAGGTACTTCGTCTTTCGTCATTGCGAACAATACCCATGTATACTTGGAGAAGTCATCCACGATTACCAAAGCATATCTTTTCCTAGATAAGGATAGGACATTCACTGGGCCAAACAAATCCATATGAAGAAGTTGTAAAGGCTCAGTGATACTAGAAATTTCTTTACTTTTATGTGATGCTCGCTTTGACTTTCCCATTTCACAAGCTTCACAGAGTCCTTTAGGAGCAAACTCCATCTGTGGTAGATCTCTCACTAATTCTCGCCTCGCGAGAGCATTCATCGTTTTGAAGTTTAAGTGAGATAGTTTTTTGTGCCATAACCAACTTTCATCATCTGAAGCTTTGCTGTAGAAACAGGTGACTTCATTCTGATTTGCCGAATCCATGTCTGCAACAAAAAGATCTGCCTTACGAACTCCTCTTAAAGCCAATGAACCTTCCTTAATGTGAGTGATTGACACGCCTTTCTTATTGAAGACAATTTCGTATCCTTTGTCACAGAACTGACTGATACTCAACAGATTGTGCTTCAATCCCTCAACATAAGAAATATCTTCAATGATGACATTGCCGGTCTTCAGTTTGCCATATCCCTTCGTCACACCTTTGCTGTCATCTCCAAAGGTAACATAAGGGCCAGCCTTCATAACCAACTCTGTAAGCAGGGACTTGTTTCCTGTCATATGCCTTGATGCTCCACTATCTAGCACCCATATAACTTTATTTCTGTTTCGCTTAATGCCCTGCAATGTCAGATTGATTAGACATTCTTCGGAACCCAAGATTGATTGGGCCCGGCTTTTCTATAAGATTGAGAATTATCAGTTTTAAGAACAGGAGATGCACTTTCTTTAACATTCTTAGAGCTTTCGACTTTGTCTTTTCCCTTGTCAGACTTAACAGATTTGTTAGTCTTAGGAGAAGGCTTGTCACTCCTAACTTTAGGAGGACTTGCAGTCTTAGCTCTTACATTCTTCTTCTTGACATTAGAACTAGTAGCAGTATTTAAACATGTTTGACTAGTTGCATTCATCAAGTTCACGAAGGTTTGCATGACATTAAAAGTGCATGGCATACAGTTAGGTTGACCACATTGTACATGATTTTGATGCATGTTAATCATTGTGTGTGGTACAGACATGGCATGTGCAACAGGAATATTCATGTTAGATTTACATGCATAAGAAAGATGTTCAGTGGATTTACAGTGATAACATGCTTTCTTTATTCTTTCTACCTTAACCTCTTTTTCAACCTTTTCTTTCTTAACCTGTTGTTTAACAGCCTTGGCTCCTAATCCTGGTCTAGATTCTTCTCTAGGGGATTTGATTTTAACTGATTTAGTAGGAGTTACAGGTTGTTCTTTCTTCCGATCTTTCATCTCGATTTCATATCTAACTAGTAAATCAGTCTCTTCTTCTTCTCGAGGAGTAAAGTGTTTGAATATTGGTTTAATAGCAGATTTGAGAATTGTAGGTACTTCTTTTTTAATCTCACTGGGACTGGTGTCTACAGGCCTTTTCCCTTCTTTCTTTGATAAGTTAGAATAGTCAAGTCCTACACCAACACCAGTTATCTTCTTAAATGTGCTACTATCAACATTCACTTTACTAGCTGCTAGTTTATAAGCTTCGCATTTTGTTTCTAACTCAGCTAGTTTATTCCTAAGACATGCTTCTATTTCATCTTTAAGGTTGAGCTTGTGTTCCAAAGTTTTAATAGAGTCTTTTAGGGAATTATCTATAGTGCAAACGGCCTCTAATTCTTCCACTTTTGCCTCAAACATTCTGCATTTGACAACAATTGTTTTCTGTTCTTTTTGAGAAGTATTTAGGCTTTTGCACAGCATATAGATCTCTTCGCTAAGAGCCCCGTTCTGCACCTTATAATCATCTATAGACATTTCTTCCTTAAGAGTTAGAACTGGTACCTCTGGTTCATCTGACGTTTCAGCCATGAGGGCAAAGTTTGCTGTATGAGTAACTTCTTCCTCATCTGAATCATCCCACGCTCTTCCTTCTGTGACAACTAAAGCTCTTTTTCCATGTCTTTCCTTCACCAGGGCCTCATACTTGCTTTTGAGAGCTTCATAAGTTTCTTTTGGATATGTCTGTTTAGGCTTCTTGCAATCTGTAGCAAAGTGTCCAGCTTCACCACAGTTATAACATTTGAACTTCATTTTGAAATCCAAAGGAGATTTGTAGCTGGTACTCTTGCCTTTTCCTTTGTAGCCTTGTGAACTACCACCACCCCTAGTAACCCGATAATAAGATGAAGATTTACTTTGCGGTCGGTTACTCTTTCTGAATCTGATATTGCTGAACTTCCTTGCCATGTATGCCACGACACTGTCATCCATGTTGTCCAGCTCTTCTTGGGTGAAGTAGTCGTCATCACTATTTGATGTGCACTCATCATCATTTTCATCTTGATGTGATGCAGGTGATGACCTAGGCTTTTCTGCAACCATTGCCTTTTTAGACTCTACCTCATCAGCAACTAACCCTGATGCAGCTTCTTTTCCTCTTGAATCATTATCCCATGCTTGATCTTGAAGTGTTTCCAGCTCATAGGTCTTTAGAATTCCATAGTATTCTTCCAGAGTTGTTGTGTATAAATCTCTGGTTTCTCTAACAGCGTAGACTCTATGTTCAATGCTTTTTGGCTGGTTCCTCAGATATCTCGTGTTGACTTCAACCACGGGGAGAGTTACACCTCTCAGATTCAAATCCAAAACCAACTGACTAAATCTTAGATAGACATCGGTTATACCTTCTCCTTTTCTTATCCTGAAAGTGTCATACTCCATCTTGAGTATAAGTGTTTTGTTGCTTCTGACCTCAGAGGTACCTTCCATGACGACCTCTAGCTTATCCCAAATCTTCTTTGCTGTAGTTAGTCCTTTAACTACGTTAAACATCTCATGATCTAGGGATTCCATCAGTGTTTGTCGAACGGATGTGTCAAAAGATATCTGCTCCTTATCAGCATCTGAAAAGTCTACTGCCTTCTTAGGCTCAGACCGTTGTGGTACTACCACATCTCCTTCCATATGCTCAGGAACAACAACCATTGGTACAAATTTACCTTTATCGAGGACTTCCAGATATTCAGGATTGACTGACTCAAGGTAAAGTTTCATTCTCAACACCCATTCTTCATAATGATCTCGGTCGAACATTGGAATCTTGAAATTGTTCTTAGGTGCCATCTTAATGCGGATTTAAAGTAAAGATAATAAATTTTTCTTATTACTTAAGTAGTAATTAAAAGAAAATTAAATTATCTTAAAATAAATCAAGGTTCAAATTCTGGACACCAAAAAAAATTCTAAGTACCCAAGACTAGGCTAAGTAGAATATCTATGTAGAACTGCCCAAGTCGAATTTCTCTAAGTAGAACTTCTGTCCAAGTAGAATATTCCAAGTAGAATATTCAAGTAGAATATTCCAAGTAGAATATTCAAGTAGAATATTCCAAGTAGAATATTCAAGTAGAATATTCAAGTAGAATATTCCAAGTAGAACTTTTGTCCTTGGAAGAAATTTTCTGCAGGTCACTTTTAATATTGAATAAACAATATTACTTTTCACACTTTTTGACTTTTGTAGCTTTTCTCACCTAACCCACGTGCTAGGTACTGAATATCTTCTATAACATTTTTGTTGTGAGATTTATGTCAAATCAAAAGCCAATAACACCTTTTTAACTTTATGTCTCTTGAAAAAGTAATCAAAAGTTGTTGGGTTTATCTTCTTTATCAAGAACAGTAATGTCTCCTTGAAGAACACCAAAAATCAAAGTACCCAGAATAATTCACAAAAATTATCTAAAGTCCTCCCAAGCTAAATAATTACTCCTGGAGTATTTAAATAATTTTTAGAGTGAGTTTTCTCTGCCAAACAAATTTGAGCACACTTTTCAAGAAGAACTTGAAAAGTAGATCTATAGATGAAAACTCACTAATCTTCTACCAAACACAAGGATCTATGTTTTGTATATTAAACATGATGCTCTGATACCAATTGTTAGGTCCAAATGTGTTGTAGAGGGGGGGGGGGTGAATACAACTTTTCGAATTAATGAAGCAATAAATACTATGTAATAAATAAACACAATGATTCAAGGAATATATGTCTTATATATAACTTGAAAGGGTTGCTACAACATTCATTACACAGTACACTTAGAAGTAAAGATGGTAGTAAATGATACTAAGCTCTGTGAATACTCTCTCTCTCTTTTACAAGTGTTTATCTTGAAAATATTGCTCTCTTAACCTAATACACAAGTACTTCTTTTTATACTACTTGTAATCTATGTCTTGTAGTCTTCAAAGATTAAAATATACGTGGCCCAATGATATCCACATAAATCTTATTTTATCTTGAAAGCTTGGAAATCTGCCAATTAGATGATGCCATGTGTCATGTTGAAACTGCCCTCCATGTAGAACATCTACTTGAGAACTTCTACTTGGCCATTTCGAATATCTATCTCGAATATTCTACATAGGAATGTTCTACTTGGCCATCTCGAATATTCTATCTCGAATATTCTACATAGGAATGTTCTACTTGGCCATCTCGAATATTCTATCTCGAATATTCTACATAGGAATGTTCTACTTGGCCATCTCGAATATTCTATCTCGAATATTCTACATAGAAATGTTCTACTTGGCCATCTCGAATATTCTATCTCGAATTTTTGTACTTAGAAAAATTCTGGGCTTTAACTTGAAACTTCAATGCAGAATCTTGAGCTTGTGATTTCTTTATGTCTTCCAAATTCTTCAACAAGCTCTTGAACTTGGATCTCTATTACTGACATAAACATACTATCAATGTCCTGACACTTGATGCAATGGTCTGATTCATAAGTGACTAGTCTTGATAGTGTCTCTGCTTCTTGAATAGATTACCATTTTCAATTAGTAATGTGGCTTTCCAAATATTGCTTTCCTTCTTGTTCACTTGAAATCAATTAGTCTTATTGATACTGATAGTTATGATCTTGAGTCTTTAAGTTACAAATCACTGAGGCATGAACAACTCTGTCTTGAACTTCTTTCAATGATTTCTTCTTTATTTGATCATAGTTAACATGTTGAATTGTATCAATTACCCTGTCTTCATTTAGCATTGATTTCTTTGTGGCTTCATGTTCTTGATTGTCTTCTGGTTAAGTATCTTTTCTTTTAGTTGAGTTACATAAGTTATAGTTTTACAAGTTTAGACACTCTTCCTTTCAGTTTGAATTTTAGATTTTAATCTTTCATTTTCAAGAGACTGTGTTTTAAAACTAACATGCAAGATTCGAAAGAAAGACTTTAACTCATGAAGGTACTAGAAGAACTCTGGTACCTTATCAGAGTTTAAGATGGGAGCATCAGTGTTTGTCATGAGAGCATAGTTTGTTTCCTCTTCAGAGTTTGAGGAATCCATCCAATCTTTCTTTGAAGTTATGAATTCTTTTCCAGATTCCTTTCTTCTGCACTCAGTAGCAAAGTGCCCTATCTTGTTACACTTGTAACACTTGACCTTTGATTTGTCAAGTGTTTTGGACTTCTCATCTCTGTCTTCTCTCTTCATGAATCTGTCTTTATTCTCAGACTCTTCAGACTTCTTCTAGAAGTTTCCATGCTTTCTGAACGTCCTATACTTCATCTTCTTGAAGCCTTTTACAATCATAGCAACCATCTCCATCATATCAGAGTCTGTGGTTTCATCAGAGTTTGCATCAGAGTCTGCCTCAGACTCTGATTCACTTCTCTCCTTAATCATTATAGCTTTTCATTTTCTTGTTAAGACTTTTAAGACCTTTTCTTTTGGTTCTTTAACCTTAGTCTCAACATTCAAGGCAACAGACTTTGCCTTGACACTCTTCCTATTCTTCCTTTGCTGTAATTCCAAGTCATGAGTCTTCAGCCTTCCATACACTTCATCTAGAGACATGTCTTCAAGATCAACCATATCTCTTATCAAAGATGTTTGTAAATCCCATTCTTCAGGAAGATCCCTCAGAAACTTGATGTTTGAATCCTCATTATCATATACCTTATCAACCAAAGCTAAGTCATTCAATAGAGTAAGAATTTTGTTATATATATCAGTGAGAGATTCATTATGTTTAGCCTAAAAGTATTCATACTCTTCTATAAGAACAAATCTTCTGTTCTTCTTGATTTCCTTGGTTCCTTGACATTGAAACTCTAGTGCATCCTAGATTTATTTAGCAGTTTTGCAAGCGATTATTCTATTAGACATCACAGAGTCAAGACTGTTATGTAATATATTTCTCACATTTGCATCCTTGATAACTTTAATTTTCTCCTCATTAGTCCACTCATTTTTGTCTTTCAGAGTGTAGTGTTCAGGAACCTATCTCCCTTCCACTACTGTTGATGGAACTAGCTTTGTTGGTAGATAATGACTTTCATTGATCCTGTCTAGATAATCAAGATCTGTGGCTTCCAAGAACATCATCATCTTTAGCCTCCATTGTTGGGTCCTGAAAGTATCATAAAAGGGGAGTTGAATACGACACTGACAATAATTAAAAATTCTTTTCAGAATTTATGAAATTAAATTATTATTTTTGATGAGAGTTCGAGTCCTTTTAGTGTTTGGGAGGCTGACTTACTATCTTTCTATTTTCATGATAAAACATTTAAGATACAAAAAATTAGCAAGTAAGTAAACAAGATTTAATTTAAATACGTATATTAAACTTGAATGGGTGTTACAATATTCGGTAGAATAAATCTTAATTCCTAGAACATATTTGACATGAATTGTTCTACTTAAGGAATTAAACTGAAACCAGCATAGAAAGTCTATGAATATGAAAATCAGATAAATTACTGAATTTGAATGTTTTTCTACTTCTCAATAATGAAGCCATTCACCTCATATTTATAGAGGTTGAAGCTAGCAAGACTTTTGAATAAAACTTATTTAAAAAATAAAAAAGACTTTATAAAATAGTCTTCAAGACTTTTTAAATAAGATGGGCAAGACTTTCTAAGCTCGATAAGACTCTTCAAAACTCGGTAGGACTTTTGAAAAACTCGGTAAGACATTTTAAAAGTCTTGCCGAGACAAATAGGTAGAACCTTTTAAAAGGACTTGCCAAGATAACTCGGTAAAACTTTTTAAAAAGGTCTTACCGATTTAATTCGGTAAGACTTTTCAAAGGTCTTACCGATTTAATTTGGTAAGACTTTCCATAATTATGCAGCAAGACTTTCTATATTTAATAAATAAAATGTTATTTTAACTTAATTAATTCCACCAATTTTTAATTAAATTAATTCAAAGTGAATTAATTTAAGTAGATAAATTAAATAATTAATAACTTTTTATAGTAGAATTAATTTAGTTTCTTCACTGCGCAACCATTGTAGATTTGACTTGAATCTTCATGTATTCTGTCTAAAAATCACTTGAGCTTAGGTGAAAAATATTTATTAATTTAGTTGACACACAAATGTACTGTCTGGTTCATTTGTGTCATACTAAATAAATATTCTTCACCTTTTAGCTTTAATAGCTGTGATCTTCTGTCTTGTTCTTGCTTCTAGCTTTTTTTTCAATATTTTATATTCTTGAAATCTATCTGTAGTAGCCACTTGGAATCTTTTGTATCTTCTGAACTCTTCTGAAAAACTACTTCTTTATTTTCCACCGATGCTTCAACATATTAATGAACTTCTTCCGGTGTAGAGTAGTAGCTTCATCAGAACACCTCTGATATTTAGTATTCTTTATGTCTAGTTGAATTTCTTCTTCTTGATTCCTTATTCCATATTTATTATTTACTTTGCTTTCTTATTTGAGTTGAGTTATCATATAACTTTTAATCTCCCCATATTTGTTGTTTAACATTTAACACACAAATTCCTAGAAGATGACTCAACTAACAAATAAGAAGGTAGATAAAACTTTAAATTATGCAAATAATAAATTGTTTTCTGGATCATATAATAAATTTCTAGATTTCAATTGTGATAGATAAATAAGATAGATGTTCTTTCTTAGGAATCTACATGTAATTTTATGACAACATTAATCTTAGAATCATAGAAATTTTATTTGATGTAACTGATTAATTGATATGAAAGTTATAAATATCAATTGATCAGGAAACCATTTATCAGTTGAAGTATTTATATGAATCAACTGATAATTTGGACTGTAGTATAGGTGTACTTAGTCTATTTCAATCGATAAGGTGTAAATCAATTGATATTATTCTTATCAATTGATGTTAGAGTCGATTGATATAGATCATCAATTAATGTGTAAATTAAACTGTCAAATTGTAATTATTCGAAGACAGGAAATTACACAAGTGAAGGATGATCGATTGATATTGAAGTATCGATGGATAGGAGATCAATCGAAGAAGCCAAGTCAAGTATTGAAGACCAACAACTGATATGAAGACCCATCGATTGATATATCGATTGATAACATCTATCAATCGATAAGTCATTATTTATCAATCGATGGATATAAAGATCAATCGAAGAAGAATAACAGTTGATGGATTAAAGGATGGATCAATTGATATGCTTAATAACAAATTATAAATTGATGGTGACAACAGAGAATGACTATCTGTTGTAGATCCAGAGGAAAAAAGTAAACCTATGGAAGGCAGTCAATAATGACTGTGAAGACTCAATCTGTAGCTGTCTTTCAAGCCTGTTTTCCTAAAAAGGAAAAAGGTAAAAGAAAGGTAGAAAGAAACAATCCTAGAATAGGAATCGTAAAGACACACTTGTAATATATAAACAAGTGTAGTAGCATTGTTAGAAAATAGACAAGTTAGACAATATTTTCTTAATCAACTGTTCTAGATTTAGAGCACATTGTAAGAGCAATTGATTTATTTTCTAACCTTGTGAAATGAAGCTAGGTTTCTTTTAGCCTATGAACATTGAGAAAAAATATACACTGATAGAAAAACTAATCCATCAGTAAATTTAAAATCTCTTTGTTCAGTTTTAATTTTCAATTTTGTTCAAACATATTCTCTCAACTCTCAAACATCAAGAACAAATATTAAAAGAAGTAAAAAGTTTTAATATTTATATTCAACCCCCCTATAAATATTGGCATTGTTCTAAGGAAAAATAATTGGTATCAGAGCAGGCTTTTAACATACAGAAAGTTTAAAGATCAAGAACAGTCAATATGGGCCAAAAGGATTCAGGTGTAAAGATCTCAGTGTTAGAAAAGGAAGAATACTTTCCATGGAAGGTAAAAATGAAGATGCATCTTCTTTCTCTCGGCCCTTCCTATGTTCACTGCATAAAGAAAGGTCCACATATTCCTATGAAGCAAGTCACAGGTGTAAATCGTGATGGAACACCTGCACTTGACAAACATGTTCCAGAACTCATCTCTGAGTTCACAGAAGAGGATGAAAAAGAAGTACTCAAAAACAAGAAGGTCATGAACATTCTGTTTATTGGTTTAGATAAAGATATGTTTGACAATGTGATAAACTTTACTTCATCAAAATAAGTATGGGACACTCTTCAAACTCTGTGTGAAGGAACTGAACAAGTAAGAAAGAACAATATGCAACCCTTGATTAAAAAATATGAATCATTTCATTTCAAGAGTGGAGAATCTATTAATGACACCTACAGCAGATTCTAAAAGTTATTAAATGGATCAAAGCTGTATGATACGGTTTATGCAACTGAGGATACAAACTTAAATTTTCTTAGATATCTTCTATACGAATGGAAACCAATGACTGTTTCCATTAGACAATATCAGGACTTCAAGGATTATACTCTTGAGAAATCCAACAAGATGAGGAAATTGAGAAGAATCAAAGAAAGGAAAAAATTGTGACTTTGATGGTCAAAGGAAATGAAGAGAGGAAGGAAACTGGCTGTGTAGAAGATTTTGTCATGGTGACTGGTGATGCTATTGAAGAATCATCCAAGAGAAAAGGAAAGGGTAAATGTGAAGAGAATGAAACATCCTCACATGATGATTTCGATGAGATTGATGATCACCTTGCGTCAATGAAGTTTTCAAACCTAAAATTTAAGAGGAATCTAAATGCTCAAAGGCCTGGATCCCAGTTTAAAGGCAACAATCAAAACAAGAATTTAGTCGATAGATCTAAATTCAAATGCTTTAACTATGGATTGGCTAGTCATTTCTCTAATGAGTGTAGAAGGCCAAAACAAGACAATGCAAAGTCATATGAAAGTATTGATTACAAAAATAAATACTTTGACCTTCTGAAATAGAAAGAAAAGGCTTTTTTTACTAAGGAGAAGGACTGGGCTGCTGAGGACAATGATTCTGAAGAGTTCATCAATCTAGCTCTAATGGTCAACCATTAAGATGAAGAAGCTAGTTCATCATCTAATCAGGTACTAACTACCAACTTTTCTGAGCTTACAACTAATGAATGCAATAGTATTATTAATGAAATGTCTAATGAATTGTGAAAGGCATATGTGTACTAACTTGTAACACCTGCCTTCCTTTTACCTTTTACCTTTTTTACAAAAAGGTTTGAAAGACAGCTTCTGATTGAGTCTTCACAGTCACTCTAGACTGTCTTCCATAGGTGTGCTTTTGTTCTCTGGATCTTCAACAGATATTCTTTCTGTGTTGTCACACTCAATTGATAATTTGCTGTCAAGCATATCAATTGATCCATTCTTTAATCCATCAACTGATGTACTTCTTCGATTGATAAAAGATGTCTTATCGATTGATAGATGTTATCAATCGATATATCAGTCGATGGGTCTTCACATCAGTTGATGGTCTTCAATCCTTGGCTTGGCTTCTTTGATTGATCCTCCATCCATCGATGCTTCAATATCAATTGATCATCCTTCACTTGTGCAATTTCCTGTCTTCACATAATTATAATTTAACAGTTTAATTTACACATCAATTGATGATCCATATCAATCGACTCTAACATCAATTGATGAACAAAATATCAATTGATTTACACCTTATCGATTGAAATAGACTAAGTACACCTATGCTACAATCCAAATTATCAGTTGATTCATATAAACACTTCAATTGATAAATGGTTTCCTGATCAATTGATATTTATAACTTTCATATCAATTGATCAGTTACAACAAATAAAATTTCTATGATTCTAAGATTAATGTTATCATCAAATCACATGTAGATTCCTAACACTCATTGTGAATTTGGTTGTCATTGTTAGACAATCAAATAGGGGGAGATTGAAAGGCATAGGTGTACTAACTTGTAACACTTAATTACTATGTAACTCAACTAGAGAAAAGATAAAACAACAGTAAAACAAGAGAAACTGAAGAAGCACATGGAATCAATCAACTGAAGAAATGGTAATGATACTTGGTAACTACAAGTAACTAATTTGGTTAATCAACGATGCATAAGTGAGAAGAAGTTCAATCTCAGTATTGCTCATGCCCTAACTTATCTAATGGAGAATCAAATTAATGTCAAAGAAGTATCAAGAAGACCAAAGTGATTTCATGTAATGTATATCAACATCTGGATAATGTAAAGGTTAATCAACAAATGAGAACTGACATTCAGAAGCAAGAACCCCTACAAGACTAGTCACTTATGAACCAGACCATTGCATCAAGTGTCAGGACATTGGAGGCAAGTTCATGTCAATAATAGAAGATCTCATTTGAATTGAGTGAGGAAAAGAAATTGAAGAAGCTAGGGAAACTTGCTCATAAAGGTTAATCCTCAATTAGTCACTAAAGAAGGTCAACATTGGATGAGTGCATATTTGCTAAGGCAAATGTCGATCCGCAGCAGATCGAGATGCGGGTCGAGATTTATAATTGAAGTAAAACATTGCAAAGGCAAATCTCGATCCACGGCAGATCGAGATCGAGATCGAGATTCTCCCAGATCGAGATCGAGATCTTCATAGATCGAGATTCTCCCAGATCGAGATCGAGATTTTCACAGATCGAGATCGAGATGGGTCCAGACGAAGATCGAGATGCGGGTAGATATGTAGCATTTAATGTTCAAGGGACAAGTGGCTTATTGTGAACGGTTGATCCAGAGTAGTTGAGAAAGTGCTTTTTGTTGAAGAGTCCTGATTGGGCCACGTACACAAAAAGAACAAGATCAAGACTACACGACATTATAAAAGCAGCACTTTGTTTTATTAGTCGAAGGACTTTTATCTCTGTATTTCAACGATATATTAAAAAGAGAGAGCATTTACTGTAAAACAATAGTGAGAGAGAGGATCAGTTGAATCTAGCTTTAATTGTTGTATTTATTGTTCAACTGATCATGATGCCTTTATGAATGTTGTAGCAAATCCTTCAATGAATATAAAGATATATTCTTGAAATTCTGTGTCATCATTTATTACCTGCATATTTATACATTCTCTCATTATTCTAAAAAGTTGTATTCACCCCCCCCCCCCCCCTCTACAACACTTTGGACCTAACAATTGGTATCAGAGCTCCTGTTAAACATATCTAACAGAGATCCTATTGTGTTGTTTGAGTTGGTTCTTGAAAATCCCAGATCCATTTTTCTCTTGAAGTTTGTGCCGAAAGTTTTTATTTGTTTCTTCTTGAAAAAGTCGTAGATCTAAAAAGCTCTGAGTCATGGTGTAAGGAATATTTGTACAAAATTCCAAAACATTGTACTTTAGAGCTTTGTGGATTTTCCTGTGGTCAAAACTGGAATCAACTGATTGACTAAACAAAAAGGACATTTTCGAACTTCTGTCAACTAGGAAGTGGACAACTTTTTGTTTGGACTTGAGAAAGTAGTGGACCCTGCTACTGTTTCTGTGATTAGAACTAACTTGCTTGAATCTTAAGTGCAAAATTCGTTGGATATTAAGTGTTGAATTTTTTAAATGAGATAATTAATTTTTCAAATAAATACAATTTATTGTAATTTGAAAAGTATATTATCTTAATTTTAAACTTTATTAAAATGGCCGCCGCACACAGATTTAAGATACCTCCGTTTGATGCACAACATTATGACGAATGGACAGGAAGGATGAAAGCCTACCTTGAATCAATAAACAAGGTATATACTTGAGAATATTGGAGAACGGTCCATACATACCCATGAAAATTGAGCCAGAGCGAATGGAAGGAGGGATACTAATACCATCCCGGTCTGTTCCTAAAGAGGAAATGGAGTTTTCAGACGCAGATAAAGAATTGGTTGGTATGGATGCGTCGTTACGCAACGTCATAATTGAATCCCTAAACTCAGAGTACTATGTTCAGATAAAGGGATTAAAAACAGCTAAAGCCATGTGGGATAAACTGGCTGTGGTGATGGAGGGGACCGAGGAAGTTAGAGATAATCACAAACGCATTCTAATATCTGAATACGAATCGTTCAGATGCGAACGAGGAGAAAGCGTAGCAGATGTTTACAAACGTTACAGTAAATTGCTTATCGAGCTGAGTATAAGAGATAAAGTCTATCCACTAGCAGATTCAAATATCAAGTTTCTCTTGAATTTGCCTAAACATCTGGAACACAGGATCACTGCCATTCGAGAGTCAAGAGACTTGAAAAATACTTCTCTCGAAAAGCTGTATGGTGTTTTGAAGACCTATGAGCTGGAGCAGGAACAAAATGACAGAAGAAGATCCTACAATAGTGGAGAACACAAAGCGGTAAGTGAGTCTGGACTTGTAGCTGAAGAGTCTGCTGTAAAGGCACTTGCAGCTGTCTCATTGAAAACTACTAATCCTGAAAGGGTGGTATTAGACATTGAAGATCCATCCGAAGAAAGTGAGGATGAATACTATACCCTTGAAGAGCTGGACAAATTAGAAGACAAGTCATATGCTTGTATTGCTCGAGAATTTGCTCATATCAGCTTCAGGAAGCAAAGAAGAGGTAAAGGACGATTTGGTAGTTCTTTCAGCCGAAGAGGCAGCAGTAGCAGCAGAGGCGGTAGTGTAAGTGGTCGGGAAAGTTACAGCGGTCGAGGTAGCACCTCTGGTAGTGGCTACAGACCTAACCTGGTAGACAAGAACAAGTTCAGATGCTACAACTGCAATGAATTGGGGCACTTTGCAACAGAGTGCAAGAAGCCCAAGTACGTTCATCCCAAGGAATCCTATGCTGATCTGAAAAAGAAATATGATGCCTTGGTTAGCAAGCAACAGAAGGGAAGCCGGGCTTATGTTGTGACTGAAGGGAAGGGTTGGGACGAGTCTGATGAAGATGAAGATCAGGAGCTATGCAACTTCGCTTTAATGGCAAAATCTTCAGAACAATCAGAGGTACCAATTCTAACCGTAAATGAAATGTCTATTCCTGAGTACCAAAATGAATTAGCTGTCATGACTAAAGACATGTACAATCTCCAACTAAATCTAATTGCCGTTAATGAGGAAAATGCTAAACTCTCCCTTAAGAATAGACTTCTCGAGGCCATGGTAGAGGAATTAGAATCAGGAGAAAGTAAAGAAAGGCAGTTAATGAATCAGGTAGACGTTTTAGAACACAAGCTTAAGATTAGGGAAGACCTTAACGAAGAACTTAAAAATGAATTAGCTGAGCTTAAAATAACATGTCAATCTTTTAAAGAAGCCGCTAATAAAGTTTTCATAGAAAGGGACATGTACATGAAACTGGCAGGCAAGAGTAAAAATGAAAAAGTAAACATAGGACTTGACTACACACAGAAAAAGAAAAATAGGGCTGCTGAGTTGTTAGAGCCAGTGTTAGTCAAAGAAAATGTGCCTGAGGTTTTAGTGGATGTTAGAAAACCTATCTTTAAGCAGTTTGAGCCCAGGACCATAGATCCTGTTGCTACTAAAATTGAACAAGAGATTAAAATTGAAAGAGATTCAGAAGAAAAAGTAGTAGAACCTACAACTTCTAAGAGAGCGAGTAAGATTGCTTATGCTAAGAGAGGTGTAGGAACCAAGGAGGCTAAGACGATGTCATATAAACAATGGGTAGCAGGGTCAGACCAAATGAAAACACCTGTAGAGGTAGTTAAAACTGAACCTGTATCTGCATCTACATCTACACGAGCTAGGAAGGCATGCTATATTTGTAATCAAACTGATCATTTGTCTTACTATTGCCCGTTCTATGTAGAGGAAGAAAAATATGTTGGTTGTAATACCATGCCTGCAACTACTGCTTTGCCTAACATGTATGCAAATCATGCCAAATGCAATAATCCTAATTGTATGCCATGTGCTGTAAACATCATGCATGCTTATTTTAATTTAATGAATACTGCTAGTGCATCTGTTGAACATTCATCTAGTAGTAGTAAGAAAAAGCATGCGGGGTCAAAGGCTAAGACTTCAAGTCCTCCTAAAGTTAGGAGTGACCAGTCTACTCCCAAACCTGACAAACCAGTCAAGGTTGACAAGGGAAAAGACAAAGTCAAGATGAATGCCCCTGATGGCAACAAGGCAAAGCCTTCTGTATCTGAAAAGAAAAAGGAAATTATTGATGTCGGGCCCAAACATCATTGGGTTCCGAAGAACACCTAACCTTTCTGGATTTGCAGGGCAGTGAACAGGAAAAGAGTAAAGTCATATGGGTGCTGGACAGTGGAGCATCGAGGCATATGACCGGCAATAAGTCCCTGCTAACAGATTTGGTGTTGAGAGCCGGCTCCGTGGTTACTTTTGGAGATAACAGCAAAGGTTACACTCGGGGATATGGCAAGATTGTTTGTGGAAATGTTATCATTGAGGACGTATCTTTTGTGGAAGGATTGCGACATAATCTCCTCAGTGTTAGTCAGTTCACCGACAAGGGTTTTGACGTCAACTTTGGGAAGCATGTATGTTCGATTTGAAGCAAAAAGGACGGAAGCTTTGCTCTCAAAGGAGTAAGGAAGTCAAATTTGTTCATAGCTGACATGAATTCTGCTGATCAGTCTGAAGTCACGTGTTTCTACAGCAAGGCTTCTGCTGATGAAAGTTGGCTATGGCATAAAAGATTATCTCACCTGAACTTTAAAACAATGAATAATCTCGTAAGGAGAGAATTGGTGAGAGGGTTGCCGCAGATGGAGTTCACACCAGATGGACTCTGCGAAGCATGTGAGATGGGAAAATCAAAAAGAGCCTCGCATAAGGATAAACAAGTGAATAGCATTACCGAGCCCCTACAACTTCTTCACATGGATTTGTTTGGACCTGTTAATGTTATGTCAATGTCAAGGAAAAGATATGCGCTGGTAATTGTCGATGACTTTTCCAAATACACATGGGTGAAGTTTGTGACATCGAAAGATGAAGTGCCACATGAGATCATTAGACATGTACTGGTAATTGAAAACGTAGCAAGTCTGACTGTGAAGACTATCCGATCCGACAACGGGACAGAATTCAAGAACTCAGTGTTAATGGATTTCTGCATATCTAAAGGGATCAGACGACAGTATTCAGCACCGAGAACACCGCAGCAGAATGGGGTGGTAGAAAGGAAGAACAGGACACTGGTTGAAGCAGCTAGGACAATGCTGTATGAGTCAAAACTTCCTTTATATTTTTGGGCTGAAGCAGTTAGCACGGCTTGTTATACACAGAACAGAACCCTGATTATAAAGGACCATAATGAGACGCCGTATTACATGATGAAAAAACGAAAGCCATCTATCAAGTACTTTCACGTATTTGGTGCCAAATGCTTTGTGTTAAGAGACAATGCACAACTTGGAAAGTTTGATGCCAAAGCAGATGAAGGGGTTTTCATTGGATATTCTCTTGAAGTAGTAGCAGCGTACAGGGTGTTTGTGCTTAATGATCGCAAGGTGGTTGAAAGCCTTAATGTCACATTCGACGACTCAAAGTTCCCGTCTATACTAAAAGAAGACAGTGAGCCTACTTCCCTAAGATTTGAAAATATGGATATTGATGAAGTGGATACAGTTCCTGAGTCTGTAGTGCAGGGTAGTGATCCAACGATAAATAATGAAATTAATCAAGAGTCTAGTGTTTCGCAAATTCAAAACACTAGGGCTGAGGGATCACCTTCCATTAGACCTGGTGCTAACTCAGGGGGAGTAAGTATGCACTCAGGGGGAGCAGCTCACTCAGGGGGAGCCAGTACTAGCTCAAGGGAAGCTAGTGAAAGTGCTTCTAGACTAAGTCACGTTCACTTACAAGATCAAGCTGAATCATCAAGAACATTTGCTAGGGATCGCACTTGGAGCAAGGACCATCCGTTTGAGCTAATTATTAGTGATCCAGATGCCGGAGTGACTACTAGAGGAAAAGCTAGAGCTGAAATTGCCCCTGAGAATGAATGTCTATACTCAGTGTTCCTTTCTCAATTGGAACCTAAAGTGGTGGAAGAAGCCCTAGATGACGCTGATTGGGTGATTGCTATGCAAGAAGAACTCAATCAGTTTGAAAGGCAGAAGGTGTGGAAGCTGGTACCCAGACCAAAGAATAGATATGTTGTTGGAACAAAATGGGTATTCAGAAACAAGCTGGATGAAAACGGACTAGTAACACGAAATAAAGCTCGCCTGGTTGCTAAGGGTTATACTCAAAGAGAAGGAATTGATTATGATGAAACCTACGCACCAGTAGCGAGGCTAGAGGCCGTAAGGATGTTCTTAGCATTCGCAGCACATCATGGTTTTAAAGTCTATCAGATGGATGTCAAGAGTGCATTCTTAAACGGTGAACTGGATGAAGAAGTGTATATTGATCAACCTCCTGGGTTTGTCGACAGCAAATACTGTGATTATGTTTATCGCCTCTTCAAATCAGTATACGGCCTTAAGCAGTCTCCGCGGAAGTGGTATGAAACTCTGTCAGACTTCTTACTAGAAAGTGGGTTCACCAGAGGAGTAATCGACAAGACGCTTTTCTACAAGAAATGCAAAGATGATCTAATAATGGTACAAGTATATGTGGATGACATTATCTTTGGGTCTGCAAATGAGAAGCTGTGTGCTAAATTCGCAAAGTTAATGCAATCAAGGTATGAGATGAGCATGATGGGAGAGCTGACGTTCTTTCTCGGTATTCAAGTTAGTCAGAAGAAGGAAGGGATATTTATCTGCCAGACCAAGTACATTCATGATCTATTAAAGAAGTATGATCTTGAAGATGTATCACAAGCTAAGACTCCTATGGCAACAGCCACGAAGCTTGACGAGAATAAAGCGGGAAAACCTATAGACATCTCAAGCTATCGAGGTATGATCGGCTCTCTTTTGTATTTAACTGCTAGCAGACCTGATATTATGTTCTCTACATGCTTATGTGCAAGGTTCCAAGCGGATCCTAGAGAGTCACATCTCATAGCCGTAAAGCGTATTTTTAGGTATCTCAAGGGAACATCAAATCTTGGGATTTGGTACCCAAGAGATATAGGGTTTAATCTTGTTGGCTATTCGGATTCAGATTACACAGGTTGTAGAATAGATAGGAAGAGCACTTCAGGAAGCTGTCAGTTTCTTGGAAGAAGGTTGGTGTCTTGGCAAAGCAAGAAACAACACACAGTATCTACCTCGACAGCTGAAGCAGAATATATTGCTGCTGGAAGCTGTGTGGCCCAGATACTGTGGATGAAGAACCAACTCAAGGACTACGGTGTGGAAGTATCTAAGATTCCTATCATGTGTGACAACACAAGTGCTATTGCAATGACCAACAATCCTGTGGATCACTCAAGGACTAAGCATATTGATATAAGGTATCATTTTATTAGAGAGCATGTAGAAAATGGAACTGTAGCATTGCATTTTGTGTCTACTGAACGTCAAATAGCAGATATATTCACTAAATCTCTAGACGAATCAACATTTTCTAGATTGGTTGGTGAATTGGGGATGCTTAACACCTGTTAGTTTTGCTACCTATCTATTATAATTCAGTTTGTGTACATATTATTGTTGTTCATGAATATTCATAATTAATAGTGTGTACTTAACTTCAAAAATGTATGTATTGCATGTCATAAGGGGAAGTTAGAAAGTTTCATGAAATTAATCTTGTGCTGATCTGTGTATCTAAATGATTAATGTCTAATAATGTGATAGGATTTAATGCTAGACTTAATTTTGTAATGCATGATTTATTTGCTAAATTCTCTGTCGTTTCAAAATTATAAGTTTCTAAAATGGTGTGAAAATTTGTGGTGAAATCTTGTGAATTTTACATATAAATGTTTAAGTCACATAATTTCATTAAAATTTTCTAAGGTAAATCTCGATCTGTTTCTGGATTGAGATCGAGAACGACTTGCAAAAATCGCTTAAAAACTGTCAAGGTACATCTCGATCTATCCACATCGAGATCGACATCGAGATCGACATCGAGATGTAGATCGAGATCGACATCGAGATGTAGATCGAGATGCGGATCGAGATCGACATCGAGATCGACATCGAGATGTAGATCGAGATCGACATCAAGATCGACATCTAGATGCGGATCTCGAGATCGAGATGTGACTTGTCTTTTGAGTTACCTTCTTTTTAGGCGTGCAAGTATATAATATAGCATTATATAGACTGTTCATTATTTCACTTAACCTTCTCTCTCACTAGTTCAAAAAGCTGAAGTAAATTAACACGCATATACATACATTCACAGCATCCTTTTCCCTGCCATTACACCAAGTTTTCTTGTGATTTTCTTAAACAAAAATCACTAACTGTTACTTGAAAGCATTGATCACTAAAACGAAACTCTGCCAAATTTTTTTTTTCGAGTGAGTTTGTTTTTTTGGTTCACGCTTTCTTGTTCTCTATTTACTTTGTGTTCTTGAGCGGAATAGTTGTGTGTGTTACTGTTTAATCCATAAAGTGCAACTTAACCGCCGTGTTTGTGTTTTTCCGGAAAAATAATTTTTTTAACGGCTGTTCACTTTAATTTTCGAAAACTCAACCGTCAATCTTTAGTGGGGAGTTAAGTGGTCATTAGTGGGGAAGTTAATTTGTTTTAATTTGTGTCACTAATTACGTGGGGTAATTAGTGGGGTTCGTGTACGTTTTTTTTGTTTAAATTTAGAACTTGTTCTCTAAAATTCATTGCAAAATCTTTTCAGAACATTTCTTTTCTCAAACACAAATTTAAAATGGCAAACCTAAATTTCACAATTCCCAAGACCAACTTTGTTAATCTCTCTGCTGATCGAGCAACTGGTAGATTTATTCACTACCAGTTCTGGATTGAATCCCTCAACAACACATCAATCATAAGTCATGCTTTAACCGCCTCTCCCATCCTGAATGTCGAAGCCCTTCAAGCTGCTTACTCAACATTAGAGATTCAGGGTGGTAAAGCAAATCCAACAGGCCTATCCTTTACTATTGGTGGTGCCAAATATGAAGTCAGTCTGCAGAAGTTCAATGAGATTCTTGGGCTTCCTACAGAAGATTATGCTCCGGAACCCACTATGGAGGATATGTTGCAATTATTCACGGAGATAGGTTGTCGCCCTCCCACGGGTCATTCAGCGCTACATGTTCCCAAAGGACAAAGACTACAGGCCAATGAACAACAGCTGCCGGGTAATACTATATGGAGTGGCAAACAACAGGAGAGTGAATGTGGGCAAACATCTATTGATTCAGTTGCTTGAGAGGTGGGCATTGGAGAAGAATGCATCTAGGAATCCGGAAGATGGTCCAGTCAAATGCTGGATGCCAAGATTTCTTCAGATGGTTCTGGATGACGTCCTTTCAGAGGAACACAGAAGAGTATTTCAAGGCTCTGAAAGGATGGTATGTTTTGATATGACTCTAAAGAGTATCTCCACCATGGAAACCCAGCAAAAGTCAAGGCTTTTTGAGTTGCGCTTGACTCCGTACTTTCAGGATCTGCAAGATGCGTATGTTAGGATGCATGCTTCTCAGTTTACCGCAGAAGAAGCTGAGAGTAGCGGTGGCGAAGCTGCAGGTGGAGATCAAGTGCCTAGAAATTTGGGAGAAGCAGGTGTGGATGTTGACATGGCCGATGCAACTGTTGCAGAAGCTGGAGCCGACAAGGATGACGATCTTCTGAGTCAGGTACCTATTCTTGCTAATCTTGATCAATCATCAATTCAACCTGTTTTCTACAGCCGTGGGCCTGAAAACCCCCAGGCTCTATCCCAGGCTGCAAGCCCTTCTGTTCATAAACGTTCAGCCAGCCCTAAAACTGGTGTTAAAAGGAAGGCAAGCTTATCTGAGTCGAGTGAATCGAGTGGAGGGAGTGTAGGAGTTGAGAGAATAGTCACTTCAGCAGCTCTGCCACCTCCAAAGAAGCAAAAGGTGGATTCAAACCCAGTGGCAGCTGCACAACCTGTTAGAGATAGTTCACCTCTCACAGCCACCACACCTCACGCTAGTGGCTCACCTCTTCAAAACATTCCAACACATTCGCACTCACCTAGGCTTATTGGTGAGAGTCAAGGAGGGGGTCTAGCTCAACCGCCAATAGGAGCTGGCCCTACCTCCCCTGAGTTGTCCGCTCAGGGCTCTTTGAGCAATTTCTCAGAAGGGGAATGGCAAACTGAGACTAGCACTTCTGATGCTAGGATCTCAGGAAGTTTTAATGCGGAAGAGTCTGTCGAATCCAGTACGGATGACTCTTCCTCATCTAAATCAGAAAACAAGTTGCTCGCAGAGCAACGACATCTGGTGATGGTGGGTCTACGCCTCCAGAACAGGCCAGCGAACCAGAAAAGGTTCTTGGTGAACAAGGGGATGACATGGTCATAACGCCATCTCTTATCGTAGACACAGCGCTTAAAGGTTCAGTCTCACTGACCGATATCGCCGACCAACTCACTGCTAGTCCCCAACGACTAGTAGATGAGGCTCTAGTACTGTTAGGCTCTAAACACGAGGGAGAGACAGGGAGAGTAAATCCTTTCTCTTTAGGGATCTTGAGTGAAACAGAACCCGGCGAGCGTAAACAGTTTAACCCAAGCCAAACACCGTCCCCCAAATTGCAGGATCTAGTGAAAAAATTGGAGGCTTTGGAGGCTGGAGTTGCTGGTGTTACTGCTGCTGTCTCTTCTCACTCTGGAAGATTGGAGGTCGGAGCTCAGTTCATGGAGAACCTAATTGCCGTCCAAAATCAAATGATTGACAAGATAAACAATCTTGGATTGGCACAGGTGGAGGTTGGAAGGTCAGTAGATGATGTCACTCATGGCATGTCTCAGGTTTGGACGAAGCTGAATGAACTCCATGATGCTATCTTTGGACGTAACAGGGCTGGACCTGGTCCTTCAACCGGTGGTGGTGGTGACGATAATAATGATGATGATGCTCCTGATGAGGATAACACACCTAAGGGGGAGAAGGAGGATCAGGGTCTGAAAAAGCTGACTAGTAAGGGTCCGGTGATCGAGTCCTCAAACAAATCTGGTGAAAAGGTGGAGGAGGCTCAACCGACTCTTAAGGACAAAGGAAAGCAGAAGATGGTAGTCGAAGAAGAAGCTGGGAAGGAAACACCGCTTGTCGATGTATTTATGGGAAACTTTATTGAAGATTCTGATGATGACGAGATGGATGTAGAAGCCTTAGTGGCAAGGAGGTCGAGACTCGAGCAACGGGCAAAAGAGTGGGAACAAGAAAGAGGTCTAAATCCTGGCGGATCCGGCGCAGGAATTGCAGGTGATGCAGGAGACCACTCGGTTGCTGACGAGCATGTGCTAGAAAAAGAAGTTGATGAAGCGGAGATGCAAGGAGAGATTTTCAGGGAAGCCAGAGAAAGAGTAAATGAAGAAGTGCTACAAGGGATAGTTGAAAAAGAACTAATGGCAAAGGAGAAGAGAGCGGCTCAGAAAACTCAGCATGAGTTTGAAATGAAAAAGATCAAAGATCCTAAGGTCCAGGCTGACATAAGGAGGGAAGGTCCCGAGTGGGACAAGGCTAGAGAAGCCTTAGCTGGACCAAGAGCCTATGCTCATGACTCAGAAAGATTGAGCTTTCTTCTTCATAAGCTAGAAAATCTAAACCCTGGGCTGCTGAATTATCTAAATTGTATAAGACAGGGATGCACCTCCGTACAAGTCATATTCAAGGAGAAGGCATGGAATCTGATGATCACTTGGACACCCATAACAAAAATCGGGCCTTGTATGGTCGATGAAGCTTTCTTCCATGAAAGGGGTGCAAGTGAACTGGTAGAATTCGCTCACAAGGTAGACACCTCTGTCAAGACTGGAGTGCTGTTTAAGGAGAAATTGTTGAAGATGGCTGAAGACAGAGGGGTTGACATTATTCTAAATCCCTACCAGATCAGATATGTCCATGACAAGGTCTTGAGGATCGTAAATCTGCATGACACGAAACTAACTCCGAGCGGAAATGTGCTGAAGGCAGTTGCAAAGCTAGTCCTCTCTAAGGGTTTTCTAACAAAGGAAAAGAAGCTGGTGGCTAAGGACTTGGAGAAGCTGATAAGAAGGCAAGACGCTAGATACAAGTTGCCTGAAGCTACAGTACCAGTGGTTAAGAAAGAACCTGAAGACTATGCATTCGAGCAGCAAGACGAGGCAATAAGGGAGCATGTGCAGAGATGCGGAGATCCAAGAATAGACATTCCAGAAGAAGGGGAAATAAGGGAGGAAGCTAGTGCAGTGGTTAGTGTAAATGTCAAGTTTGTCAAGAGCAAAGCTGAGAATGAGAATGATCTGCTTATCTATACAGACAAGCATCAGGTGGAAACCGTCATTGAAATCAAGTACGACATCTTTGCAGAACACAGTGATGAAACACTGTGTATCATAAGGGAATTGATTGATGAGATGGATGATGTTGACGAGTTTGATCAGGATTATCTAAGGGTCACGTTTGATAACTTCTGTAAGAGAAGACAACAGCTTGATATCAGAGGCTACAGCAATGCACCACCGCTATTGTCATTGGATACCCTAAGCAGCTGGTCATAAGGAAGAAAGGGGAAAAAGGGTATCCTGACAAAGTCACTAAGCTGAGATTTGAAGACATTCCCACGAAGCTTACCACTCGCAGCATGGTTGAAAGGTGGTTGAAGTTGTTTCGAGATTATAAGATCAGAAATCATGTGGAAGCAGAAGGACTTAATCTTCTCAAGAAAAGAATGGAGGAAGTCTGCAACCCTGAGTTCATGAAGAAAGAAAAAGCAGCCAAGAAGAAAGCTCGTGAGGAAGAGGAGCGCAAGAAATCAAAGTTTTAATGTATTATGCTTGTAATGTTTCTTTGCGTTGTAATTTGTTTTCTTGTTTTCCTGCATTGTAAATATATATTATCTATTTTCTTGTGTAGTGTAAGGTAGAAGTTAGTTAGCTAAGTGTCTTGAAACTGGTTTATATTAGGCGTCAATTATTTCACGAAGTTCGGCGGTGGTAATACTGCTAAAAGGACTTTAGAAGGATAATTGAAGATTGAGTGGACCGTGCTCTTAAAGTACTTAGAGGAAATCTCTAGAAGAGCATGAAGCCATTTAATCGAGCCAACAGGTATCCAATTTTGGCACTTGAAGTATCAGTAATAGACATGAAGTTAATTAATCAAGCCAAGCATTATGCAAGTTGACATGATCTTTTATGAATGTTATTTTATCTTTTTCAGTCCCTGTTTAGTTGAGTTATCCTCATTGTTATTCCTTAGAACAATGTCAATATTTGTAGAAGGGGGGGTTGAATACAAATATTAAAACTTTTTGTGTGTTCTAATATTTGTTCTTGATGTTTGATAGAATAAGAGAATAAGTTCGAACAAATTAATGCTGAAAAATAAATCTGAACAAAGAGATTTAAAATTATTGATGGATTGGTTTTTCCATCAATGTATATTTTTGCTCAATGCTCCTAGGTTAAAAGAAACCTAGCTGCGTTTACAAGATTAGAAAACAAATCAACTGTTCTTACACATGTGCTCTCAAGCTTGAACAGTTGATTAAGAAATATGTCTAACTTGTATGTTTTCTAATAATGCTACTACACTTGTTTATATACCACAAGTGTTCTTTTACAATTCCTATTCTAGGATTGTTTCTACCTGCCTTCCTTTTACCTTTTTCTATTTTACAAAAAGGTTTGAAAGACAGCTTCTGATTGAGTCTTCACAGTCACTCTAGACTGTCTTCCATAGGTGTGCTTTTGTTCTCTGGATCTTCAACAAATATTATTTCTGTGTTGTCACACTCAATTCATAATTTGCTGTCAAGCATATCAATTGATCCATTCTTTAATCCATCAACTGATGTACTTCTTCGATTGATAAAAGATGTCTTATCGATTGATAGATGTTATCAATCGATATATCAGTCGATGGGTCTTCACATCAGTTGATGGTCTTCAATCCTTGGCTTGGCTTCTTCGATTGATCCTCCATCCATCGATGCTTCAATATCAATTGATCATCCTTCACTTGTGCAATTTCCTGTCTTCACATAATTACAATTTAACAGTTTAATTTACACATCAATTGATGATCCATATCAGTCGACTCTAACATCAATTGATGAACAAAATATCAATTGATATACACCTTATCGATTGAAATAGACTAAGTACACCTATGCTACAATCCAAATTATCAGTTGATTCATATAAACACTTCAACTGATAAATGGTTTCCTGATCAATTGATATTTATAACTTTCATATCAATTGATCAGTTACAACAAATAAAATTTCTATGATTCTAAGATTAATGTTATCATCAAATCACATGTAGATTCCTAACAATCTCCCCCTATTTGTGTCTGTGTTATTAACAGGCATAAATCTACTTGATGATAACAAAAACCCTTAAAAAAAATTATATTTAGATAGAATCAAGAAACTTAATTGGCACATTAATTTTGGAAGTACCAGATTGATATATAACTCCTGCAAGCAGCTTCAATATCTTCATAATTTAATTTAGTTCCTCTTCCTCCTTTTCTCATCATTTTCCTTTAGTTGCCTCATGAAAGAACTTCTCAATATTGCTTCATCCCTGTCAGTTTCTCCAAGTTGCCTCATAAGGTAGTGTATTTCTTCATCTGTGATTTTGTCCAGATATTTGCAGATATCAAAGAACTTTGTGTTGCCCTCTATATCTGTAAAAATCATAGCATACTTTGGCTCCAACACCACCTTTTTGACCTGTGACTTCCATAGCTTTAGAGGTGAATCAGGTTCAGCTTCTGCCTTGGATCTTCTTAACCTTGAAATTTGTTGTTGTATCTCCTGAGCAATTGTTGTGTTGAGTTTGTACTTTCTGTTGAGTAGAGGAAGAATAGTCTTTAAAACATTGTAGCTTTGCTTCATTATCACCTTCAATGAATAGATTGTTTTCACTCCATTTTCATACTCCAACCTCATTGATTCTTCATGGTTAGAGGTTGCAGGGTGAGTCCTTACTCCAATTAATCCTTTTTCATTGATTACTGGTATTCCCTTCAAATCATAACCTTCAATTGTGACCTCCTCCTTGATTTCTTCTTGTTGACCCTGGAGGTTTTCCTGAACCACTATTTCTTGAGTAGAACTTGACCTTTTCTTGGCCATAGAAACTTTTCTCCTTTTTCTCAAAGGTTGCTCTGCCTGTAGCTCTTCTTCCAAATGCCATTGCATTTCCATCTGTTTAGCAATCTCTTCATTCTCCCTTTCTCTCCTTGAGGCATCTGAGATTCCTGTAGTGATGGCTCCTTGAAGTAGCTTTTGACTTACTGGTTCAGTCTCTTTCTTCTTCTCTTCTTCAATCACTATTGCTTTCCCTTTCTTCTTTTCTTTAAGAGCTTCAATATCCAATTGAAGAAAAGCTTCTGTATTTGAGTTTCTTTCCTTGGCAGCCTTTTGTGCATCTTCATTTAATTTTCTTGTTTGAGCAATGAACTCATCCAAGTCTCCTTTTTCTACTGCCTCTGTTACTAACTCAGTGCTTCTCCTTAGATCTTCAATTCTTTTCTTTTCTCTCTCAATCATTGTTTGAGTTTCTTTCTCCCTAGAAATTCTCCTAGCTTCAAGATCATCATCAAACTTCTTGTACTCTTTCTTTTTCTGTTCTAAATTATCTTTTGGAGAATTAGATGACTTAGATTTCTTTGAAGATTGATTGTCCATGTTACTTCTGCTTTTATCTCTTCTCGGTGCAGAACCACCAATGCCACTTGACTTATCCATACCAGAACCACCTATTCCACCACGTCCACTGCCTTTGCCATCACCACCATCATCATCCTTCTTCTTTGTATTCTCCCCCTTTTTGTTATCATCAATTGGAGGGGGTGGTGGAAGTCTGTCAAGAAACTTTTGAAGAATGGAAGCATGAAGACTTTGACCTCTGATAATATCATCCATCTTCTTTTCTAGAGAACATACTCTTGTCTCCAAAGATGTAAAATTTTTGGATTCTTTGAAAAGCTTGTCTTTGATGCTATTCATGGTGTTGAATGGTAGCTTCTCATCCAATCTCCTGTCCATTGCATCCTTGTTAGATGAGATAGAGTCTTTAATCCTCTCCAGTTCCCTCCTTACTCCTGTTACTGTCATCTTTTGAATTTTCATTGATTCTCTCATATAGTGAGCAATTCTCCTTTGAGTAGGATCTTCAATTTCTCCTTCCACCATTGCTCTTCTATATTGAGAGAGAATTTCAGTCTCAGTAGCTTCTAAGGAACCATCAATAGTGCTCATCCATGGCACTTCATCAGAATCACTCTCCAACTCTTCAGGTGCCATATAACAAGTGTCTGTTGTATTGGCGATGCTTTCCTTCAGATTCCTGGTCCTTTGATCTGTATGATCAATGCCCAAGAGTTGTTCTGCATTCCTGTTACTTGAAGTAGCCAACCCTTGATATTATGGATCAGGATGAATGAAATTCTTTGGATCCAATTCACCAGCATCTATTTCCTCTTCAAAGTCCTTAGCAATTCCACTCCCACTAGCTTCAGCATTATTTGCTCCCCCTATCTCCTTTACTCCTTCTTCTGCCATCATTTCAATTTCCAATTCCTGTGCAAAAAGTAGACTATTTTTATCACTTTCACTCATCTCTCTATTTTGCATTAGGATCTCATCCTGGAATCTCACCTCTCCCTCACTCATTTCTTTTGCACCTACTAAGGTGGGGCCCTCAAGTGTTTCACTCTCATTCCTGGAAGAAATAGGAATGTTTTTACTCACTTCCTCTCCTTTTGCCAGGTTACAATCCTGCCTCTCACTCAACTCACTCAATCCTAAGAGTGTTTGTGCAACATCAATTGATTGAGCATCAATTGATGTATTGACATTATCAGTTGAAGTGGTGTTTGGGATATCCATCGATTGATGCATACCCATCGATTGATCTTGAGTATCGATCGATGGCTTATCAGTCGATGGCTGAATATCAATTGATGAAGGAACATCAATTGATGGAGAAGAAACAGTTGAGATAATTTGTGAAGTTATGTTTGAGATGATATTGGAAATAGAATCCTGAAAATTCTGAGAAGAAGATTCAGGGGAGAGTGTTGGCTTCTCCTTGAAAAACAAAGAAGGAGAATCTGAAAATGTTCGATAGTCTATCAAAACATTTTCTGAAGAAGTTTGAGATGGGGATAGAAGAATAGAAGAGATAGGAATTGAAAGAGAATGGGGCTGCATCTCATCATTTATATGAGATGCATCATGCAGACTTTGTGAAGGCTCCTCCACAGTTTCCTGTGGTTTTGCAGTGTGTGATTCCCCAAGTGCAAAGGTGACTTTCTTTTCTCTTCTTTTGTATGGTGTTAGTGTTTTGGCTTTTGTGTCCCCAATTTGATTCTGTGCCCCTGGTTGTGGGCTATTTTCAATATTGTCATCCTTTTGAGAGAATGACAATAGGGATGTGGTATTTTCCATGTTAACATCCACAGTCTTTTGGGAGACTATGGAGTGGCTAGGTTGAGGTTGCACACCCTCACTCTCCTTATCCTTCTGGGTTCTTAGATATTCCCCAGTTCCCTCACCACCTACATCCTCCTCTAATCTATCTACCACACTAGTTGATTTTCTTTTCTTGGTTTTTACAACAGCAGGTTTTTGAGAACCTGTTGAGGTTGGTTTCTTAGATTTGGATTTAGAGATTGGTTGTGTGGCCTGGGTAGGAGGGTTGGGGTCATTACTACCACCCTCCATAGTCACAGAAGGCAAAGAAGAATTGGATTTAGAAGAGTTTAAAGTAGAGATAAATACCTGAACAAAAGGGGGATAGATCAATTCCACATTGCTGTGAAGATTGATCCTAACCAAGTCTTTAAAGACCCTTTTGTTTTGAGTCCAGCAATCCAAAATTTCTGTATTCCTGTCAATCTCAATATCCTTGACAAAGTGGTTAATAATAATCATAATAAATCTTGCATAATAAATATGATTAGATCTATTTATTTTATTCCCCAATTTGGCAGATATTTCATTGAGTAACAGGCTTCCTAAATTATGATATCTATCATATAAAATGCTATACCCTACTTGTTGCATACTAGTTATTATTGCATCAAAATTACTAACCTTACCAGAAAAACACTTTATTAAAGCATAAAAGAAATATGACCATTCTTTTCTTAGATTCTTTCTAACAATACTACCTAGACTAGCATCAGGAGCAGTATAGTTGATTTCCCTAAGCATGTTTCTAATATCTGTGTCAGTGGGTGCATTTTCGGTATTATTTGCAGGAATATTTAAACACTCACCCAAGACCACAGTGGTTAGAATATACCTTTGTCCTTTGCATTCAAAGGAGATTGTAGAAAAATCATCTGCTACTTCTGCTGTTGTCCAGAATTCTTCAACTAGATTGCACACTATTTTTTGTGCTTCTGAGAGGGCCTTTGCAATTTTCGAACTCCTTAGAAATTCTATTAGGGGATGAAATTCTGTTGGGGCTTCCTCCACCATAGTGCAAGCAACGAAGTTGTTGAGCTCATAGTAGAATCCAGATTGTGAGACTTTCTTTGAAGATGCCATTATCGTGTTTGAAGATTTATAATTGAATTAACTGGCAAACTTGTTAGTAATTATAACAGAAATAATAAATAGACAGTAGTAGATTAGGGTTCTTAGCAAGAGATAGATACAGAGTAAGTTCGAAGATTGAGAAAGAGAAAGAGATAGAAAAATCGATAGTAAAAATGCAAGTAAGAATTAAAAGAAGTTTTAATCTCACTATTTATATTTACTGATTTCCCAACCAATTTCTTACTCAAAATAGAACTAAATCGACCGTTGGAAGAGTATTGATAATTAAAAGTTACCAATTTTGGCAATCGATTGTTATACATACAGGAATGTACGTTTTAATCAATTGATAAAATAAGTAATCAACGGCTAGATTTTTGTACAGGTCGATTGATGACATGGACCCCTTTAAATTCTAGGTCATCGATTGATAAAATTGCTTATCCATCGACAGGTACAATTATCCATCGATAGACAAATATATCATCGATTGATATATCTATCTGTCGATAGTTACCCCTATCCATCGATAAACAAATATATCATCAATTGATATATTTATCTGTCGACAGCTCCATTAATATCCATTGATATGTAAAATATTTATCAGTTGATTATTGAAGAATCAATAATTTAACATAGTCAATGGCTACATGTAATATAAATACATAACTTGTCAGCCATTTAAAGGATTAGATATAATTAAGCATACCTAAATCACAGACCAATCTATTGAAGGTAGATTCATCTAATGGTTTGGTAAAAATGTCTGCAAGTTGTCTTTCACTAGGGACAAAATGTAATTCAACTGTACCATTCATTACATGTTCCCTAATGAAGTGATACCTTATGTTAATGTGCTTGGTTCTGGAATGTTGTACAGGATTTTCTGTTATAGCAATGGCACTTGTATTATCACAGAAAATAGGAATCTTGTTCAAGTTGAACCCATAGTCAAGTAGTTGATTCCTCATCCATAATATTTGTGCACAACAACTTCCAGCTGCAATGTATTCAGCCTCTGCAGTAGATGTAGACACTGAATTCTGCTTCTTGCTAAACCATGAAACAAGCTTATTTCCTAGAAATTGACAGGAACCTGTTGTGCTTTTTCTGTCAATTCTGCAACCTGCATAATTTGCATCTGAATAACCAATTAGATCAAATCCAGAATCTCTAGGATACCAAATTCCAAGATTTGGAGTTCCTTTGAGATATCTGAATATTCTTTTTATTGCAATCAAATGAGATTCTCTAGGATCAGCTTGAAACCTAGCACAAAGACATGTAGCAAACATTATGTCTGGCCTACTTGCAGTTAAATAAAGTAATGAGCCAACCATACCTCTATAACTTGAAATGTCCACTTCTGCTTCCTTAGTGTTTAATTCAAGTTTAGTTGCAGTGGCCATGGGAGTTTTAGCAGAAGAACATTCACTTAAATCAAATCTCTTTAATAAATCAGAAATATATTTGGTTTGATTTATGAAAATACCATTTTTAACTTGTTTGATTTGCAAGCCAAGAAAGTAGGTTAGTTCTCCCATCATGCTCATTTCATATTTACTCTGCATCAACTTAGCAAACTTTTTATAAAGTTTTTCATTAGTTGAGCCAAAAATAATGTCATCTACATAGATTTGAACAAGAATCATAGAGCCATTTACATTTCTATGAAAGAGAGTTTTATCAACAGTACCTCTTGTGAAGTGATTCTCAATCAAGAATTTAGACAATGTGTCATACCAGGCTCTAGGTGCTTGCTTCAATCCATAAAGTGCCTTGAGAAGATAGTATACAAATCCAGGATGAATAGGATCAATAAAACCAGGAGGTTGTTCTACATAAACTTCTTCTTCTAGTTCTCCATTGAGAAAAGCACTTTTCACATCCATCTGATACACCTTGAAATTTGCATAAGCAGCATATGCTAGAAAGATTTTGATTACTTCCAATCTTGCAACTGGTGCAAAAGTTTCATCAAAATCTATGCCTTCTTCTTGTGAATAGCTCTTTGCCACTAATCATGCTTTATTTCTTGTCACTGTACCAGATTCATCCATTTTGTTTCTGAACACTCATTTTGTACCAATGATAGACTTGTTCTTTGGTTTGGGCACCAGCTTCCATACCTTGTTTCTTTCAAATTGATTCAACTCTTCTTGCATAGCAATTATCCAATCAGGATCATTCAAGGCTTCTTCAATCCTTTTTGGTTCTTCTTGAGACAGGAAGCTACTATACAAGCATTCATTTTGAGTTGCACTTCTAGTTTTGACACCATCATTTGCATTTCCAATTATTAATTCAAAGGGATGGCTGTTTGTCCATTTCCTTTGTGATGGTAAATTTGTCCTTGAAGATGATGCTTCATGATCATTGGAAGTGTTATGATCATTGTGATGTGATTGACTATTTGAGAACCCTCCCCCTGAGATGGACACTCTACTTGAAGATTGTTGAGCAGAGTTGATATCCATCGAATGATTATCAATTGATGTATTATCAGTTGATTGATGATTGTCAACTGATAAGTTATCTGTTGATGCATTGACATCAATTGATGGGAGGATTCTAGGTACTTGAACTCTTGTGATTTCCACATCATCATCACTATCTTCAATATTACTTGTGGATTCATTTTCAAAAAGCAATAGATCATGAAATCCTTCATCAAACAACCCTTGAATTTTCTTGTCATCAAAAACTACATGCATAGATTCCATAACAATGTGTAATCTAAGATTGTAGACTCTGTATGCTTTGGTTGTTATTCCATATCCAACAAATATAGCTTCATCAGCTTTGGCTTCAAATTTTCCTAGATTTTCACCTTGATTTCTCAGTACAAAGCATTTGCAGCCAAAGACATGAAGAAAGTTAACTGTTGGCTTCTTGTCTTTCTTTATCAATTGATATGGAGTTTTGCCTTGAGGTTTATTGATCATGGAAATATTTTGAATGTAACAAGCAGTATTAATTGCTTCTGCCCAGAAGTATGTAGGAAGTTTTGCTTCTTCTAACATTTCTAGCAGCTTCAATCAAGGTCCTATTTTTTCTTTCAACTACTCCATTTTGCTGTGGAGTTCTTGGAGCAGAGAAATGATGAGTGATACCTTTTTCTTCACAGAATTCTCTCATGGTTGAATTCTTGAATTCAGTACCATTGTCACTTCTAAATTTCTTGACCTTCCATTCAGTGCCATTGTCAACATTCTTCACATGATTGATAATTAATTTGCTTGCTTCATCCTTAGAATGTAAGAAATATACCCATGAAAATCTTGTGAAGTCATCCACAATTACTAGGGCATATTTCTTTTTGGCAATTGACATGATGTTGACTGGACCAAATAAATCCATGTGCAATAATTCCAGAGGCTTATCAATTGATGATTCAGACTTTGACTTGAATGATGCTTTTCTTTGTTTTCCCTTTTGACATGCATCACATAGTCAATCCTTGGTGAATTCCATCTGTGGAATGCCTCTAACCAGATTCTTTCTAATCAATAAATTCATGGCTTTGAAATTCAAATGGGCTAGTTTCTTGTGCCAAGTCCAACTTTCTTCTTTATTGGCTTTGCTAAGTAGACATATCATTGAATTTGCCTTTACAGAGTGAAAATCAGCCACATAGACATTCCCTTTTCTTTCTCCAGTTAAGAGAATTTCATCAGATTCTTTGTTGGCTATGATGCATGATTCAGTTGTAAACCACACACCATTACCATTATCACACAGTTGACTAACACTTAGCAAATTGTGCTTCAATCCATCAACTAGTGCTACAGTTTCAATGATAACATTTTCTTTTGCAATTGAGCCATATCCCAGAGTAAAACCTTTGCTGTTATCTCCAAAAGTAACTCCTGGGCCAGTTTTTTCCACAAACTTTGTGAGCAGGGACAAATCTTCAGTCATGTGCCTTGAACATCCACTATCCAAATACCAGAGATTTTTCTTCATGTTTCCCTGCACACACATAAAACAATCAAGTTGCTTTTGGTACCCAAGTTGCCTTGGGTCCTCTTTTATTAGTTGCAGCTTGAGCCCCTGTTGTCAACTTAGGTTCCTTTTGTTTTGGTGGGTTTAAATCCACTTTATCTTTGGGAGTTGACTTTTGGGGCTTTGACACCTTAGAACTCATGGCAGAATTTTCATGGATTTCATCATTTACATTAGGCATGTTCCATGGCATACCAGGCATGTTCATATTAGGATATGCAAAGAAGGGATTATACATGTATGGAACTTGTGCATAAGGCATATGAACATTAGGTGCAACCAAATTAGAAGACATGGCATTCATGAGCATAGGATTGGTAAACATGGCATTTGCAGTCATGGCATGTATATTTAAATCATTTACAGATATAGAATTCTTTTCACTTTTGCATTGCATGGACAAATGATTTACACTACCACATTTAGCACATACCTTTCTAGGTGCATACATATCAGGAGTGTAATTATTGTGCTTATTTATGCCTACTTTACCATTCCTATTCTTTTTCTTTTTCTCAGACTTAGATAGAGAAATTTCCACAGGTGCTATCTTTTCTAATTTTTCTTTTAATTGTTTCTTGGATAAGCTACCTATGTTGATCTTCTCAGTCTCAGTCTCAACTTGATTCTTGGTTTCCTTAACAAACTTAATAGGAGTGCTAAATTTGTTCTTTTTATTAGCCATTGATGATTTACTTGTCGATGGATGCTTATCGATTGATTCAGCATCAATCGATTGATAATCCTTATCAGTTGATGAAGGATTAGCAGTCGATTGATCTTTATCCATTGAAGTATCAGCCAATGACTTGCCTATTGATTTGGGGAGTTCTCCTAGAGTATCTACACCCTGAACATCAATAATTTGTTTGGCAGTTTTAGCAGACCTATTCCATTTGCTAATGGTTTCAATTTCTTCAGCTAATTGTTCTTTCAACAATTCTTCTCTTTTCAAACTGTTTACTAGTTCATTCCTAGCATCCTTTCTTTCCTGCTTAATCTTTCTAAACAAACAAGTTCATTTTCAAGAAACATATTTCTCTCAGTTAAGGCATCAATGGTGTTCTTTAACTTGAGATTTTCTTTGTTTAGAGATTTTAGAGTGACATGCAAATTGTACAGTTCATTAGACATTTCATTAATAGTACTATTGCATTCCTCAGATGTAAGCTCGGAAAAGTTGGTAGCTAGTACCTGATTAGATGCTGAACTAGCTTCTTCATCTTCATGATTGGCCATTAATGCAAGATTGACATATTCTTCAGAATCACTATCCTCAGCAGCCCAGTCCTTCTCCTCAGTTACAAAAGCCTTTTCTTTTTGTTTTAAAAGGTCAAAGTATTTCTTCTTATAATCAATACCCTCATATGACTTTGCCTTTTCTTGTTTTGGCTTCCTGCACTCACTTGAGAAATGACCAGCCAATCCACAGTTAAAGCATTTGAATTTAGATCTTTCAACCAGATTTTTATTTTGATTGTTGTTTCTAAACTGGGATCCAGGCCTTTGAGCATATGGATTCTTCTTGAATTTTAGCTTTGAAAATTTCCTTGTCAGAAATGCAAGGTGCTCATCAATCTCATTCAAATCATCCTGAGAGCATGTTTCATTTTCTTCACACTTGCTCTTTCTTTTTCTCTTGAATGATTCTTCAACAGCATCACCAGCCATCATGACTGACTCTTCTTCATAGCCATTTTCCTTCTTCTCTTCATTTCCCTTGACTACCAAAGCCACAGTTTTCTCTTTTCTTTGATTCTTTTCAATCTCTTCATCTTGTTGGATTTCCAACTCATATGTCTTGAGAATACCATAAAGTTTCTCCAGTGTAAAATCCTTGAAGTCCTGAGATTGTCTAATGGAAACAGTCATTGGTTTCCATTCTTTTGGAAGAGATCTAAGAAATTTTAGATTTGTATCCTCAGTTGCATAAACCCTACCATATAGCTTCAATCCATTTAACAACTTCTGAAATCTGCTATAGGTGTCATTGATAGATTCTCAACTCTTGAAATGGAATGATTCATATTTTTGAATCAAGAGTTGCATCTTGTTTTTCCTTACTTGTTCAGTTCCTTCACACAGAGTTTGAAGTGTATCCCATACTTCTTTTGATGAAGTACAATTTATTACATTGTCAAACATATCTTTATCTAGACCATTAAACAGAATGTTCATGGCCTTCTTGTCTTTGAGTACTTCTTTTTCATCCTCTTCTGTGAACTCAGAAATAAGTTTTGGAACATGTCTGTCAAGTGCAGGAGTTCCATCAGGGTTTACACCTGTGACTAGCTTCATGGGAACATGAGAACCTTTTTCTATGTAGTTAACATAAGAAGGGTCGAGAGAAAGAAGATGCAGATGCATTTTGACCTTCCATGGAAAATATTCATCTTTCTCTAAAACTGGAATTTTCACACCTGAATCTCTTTGACCCATATTGACTGTTCTTGATCTTTAAACTTTCTGTATGTTGAAAGCCTGCTCTGATACCAATTGTTATTCCTTAGAACAATGTCAATATTTGTAGAAGGGGGGGTTGAATACAAATATTAAAACTTTTTGTGTGTTCTAATATTTGTTCTTGATGTTTGATAGAATAAGAGAATAAGTTCGAACAAATTAATGCTGAAAAATAAAACTGAATAAAGAGATTTAAAATTATTGATGGATTGGTTTTTCCATCAATGTATATTTTTGCTCAATGCTCCTAGGTTAAAAGAAACCTAGCTGCGTTTATAAGATTAGAAAACAAATCAACTGTTCTTACACATGTGCTCTCAAGCTTGAACAGTTGATTAAGAAATATGTCTAACTTGTATGTTTTCTAATAATGCTACTACACTTGTTTATATACCACAAGTGTTCTTTTACAATTCCTATTCTAGGATTGTTTCTACCTGCCTTCCTTTTACCTTTTTCTATTTTACAAAAAGGTTTGAAAGACAGCTTCTGATTGAGTCTTCACAGTCACTCTAGACTATCTTCCATAGGTGTGCTTTTGTTCTCTGGATCTTCAACAGATATTCTTTCTGTGTTGTCACACTCAATTCATAATTTGCTGTCAAGCATATCAATTGATCCATTCTTTAATCCATCAACTGATGTACTTCTTCGATTGATAAAAGATGTCTTATCGATTGATAGATGTTATCAATCGATATATCAGTCGATGGGTCTTCACATCAGTTGATGGTCTTCAATCCTTGGCTTGGCTTCTTCGATTGATCCTCCATCCATCGATGCTTCAATATCAATTGATCATCCTTCACTTGTGCAATTTCCTGTCTTCACATAATTACAATTTAACAGTTTAATTTACACATCAATTGATGATCCATATCAATCGACTCTAACATCAATTGATGAATAAAATATCAATTGATTTACACCTTATCGATTGAAATAGACTAAGTACACCTATGCTACAATCCAAATTATCAGTTGATTCATATAAACACTTCAATTGATAAATGGTTTCCTGATCAATTGATATTTATAACTTTCATATCAATTGATCAGTTACAACAAATAAAATTTCTATGATTCTAAGATTAATGTTATCATCAAATCACATGTAGATTCCTAACACTCATTGTGAATTTGGTTGTCATTGTTAGACAATCAAATAGGGGGAGATTGAAAGGCATAGGTGTACTAACTTGTAACACTTAATTACTATGTAACTCAACTAGAGAAAAGATAAAACAACAGCAAAACAAGAGAAACTGAAGAAGCACATGGAATCAATCAACTGAAGAAATGGTAATGATACTTGGTAACTACAAGTAACTAATTTGGTTAATCAAGGATGCATAAGTGAGAAGAAGTTCAATCTCAGTATTGCTCATGCCCTAACTTATCTAATGGAGAATCAAATTAATGTCAAAGAAGTATCAAGAAGACCAAAGTGATTTCATGTAATGTATATCAACATCTGGATAATGTAAAGGTTAATCAACAAATGAGAACTGACATTCAGAAGCAAGAACCCCTACAAGACTAGTCACTTATGAACCAGACCATTGCATCAAGTGTCAGGACATTGGAGGCAAGTTCATGTCAATAATAGAAGATCTCATTTGAATTGAGTGAGGAAAAGAAATTGAAGAAGCTAGGGAAACTTGCTCATAAAGGTTAATCCTCAATTAGTTACTAAAGAAGGTCAACATTGGATGAGTGCATATTTGCTAAGGCAAATGTCGATCCGCAGCAGATCGAGATGCGGGTCGAGATTTATAATTGAAGTAAAACATTGCAAAGGCAAATCTCGATCCACGGCAGATCGAGATCGAGATTGAGATTCTCCCAGATCGAGATCGAGATTTTCACAGATCGAGATCGAGATGGGTCCAGGCGAAGATCGAGATGCGGGTAGATATGTAGCATTTAATGTTCAAGGGACAAGTGGCTTATTGTGAACGGTTGATCCAGAGTGGTTGAGAAAGTGCTTTTTGTTGAAGAGTCCTGATTGGGCCACGTACACAAAAAGAACAAGATCAAGACTACACGACATTATAAAAGCAGCACTTTGTTTTATTAGTCGAAGGACTTTTATCTCTGTATTTCAACGATATATTAAAAAGAGAGAGCATTTACTGTAAAACAATAGTGAGAGAGAGGATCAGTTGAATCTAGCTTTAATTGATGTATTTATTGTTCAACTGATCATGATGCCTTTATGAATGTTGTAGCAAATCCTTCAATGAATATAAAGATATATTCTTGAAATTCTGTGTCATCATTTATTACCTGCATATTTATACATTCTCTCATTATTCTAAAAAGTTGTATTCACCCCCCCCCCCTCTACAACACTTTGGACCTAACAAATTGTACAATTTGCATGTCACTCTAAAATCTCTAAACAAAGAAAACCTCAAGTTGAAGAACACAATTGATGCCTTAACTGAGAGGAATATTTTTCTTGAAAATGAACTTGTTTGTTTAGAAAGATTTAAGCAAGAAAGTAAGGATGCTAGAAATGAACTAGTGAATAGTTTGAAAAGATAAGAATTGTTAAAAGAACAATTAGTTGAAGAAATAAAAACCATCAACAAATGGAATAGGTCTGCTAAAACTGCCAAACAAATTATTGATGTTCAGGGTTTAGATATTCTAGGAGAATCCCTTAAATCAATAGGCAAGCCATTGGCTGATACTTCAATGGATAAAGATTAATTGACTGTTAATCCCTCATCAACTGATAAGGATTATCAATCGATTATTGTTGAATCGATTGATAAGCATCCATCAACAAGTAAATCATCAATGACTAATAAAATGAACAAATTTAGCACTCCTATCAAGTTTGTTAAGGAAACCAAAAATCAAGTTGACACTGAGGCTGAGAAGATCAACATATGTAGCTTATCGAAGAAATAATTGAAAGAGAAATTAGAAAAGTTATCACCTTTGGAAGTTATCGAACCTATGTCTAAGAAAAAGAAAAAGAATAGGAATGGAAAAGTAGGCATAAAAAAGCATAACAATTACACTCTTGATATGTATGCCCCTAGAAAGGTATGTGCTAAATGTGGTAGTGTAAATCATTTGTCTATGCAATGCAAAAATGAAAAGAACTCAATATCTTCAAATGATTTAAATGCACATGCCATGACTGCAAATGCCATGTTTACCAATCCTATGCTCATGAATACCATGTCTTCTAATTTAGTTGCACCTAATGTTCATATGCCTTATACACAAGTTCCATACATGTATAATCCTTTCTTTGCATATGCAAATATGAACATGCCTGGTATGCCATGGAACATGCCTAATGTAGATAACAAAATGCATGTAAATTCTACCATGAGTTCCAAGGTATCTAAGCCCCAAAAGTCAACTCCTAAATTTAAAATGGATTTAAACCCACCAAAATAAAAGGAACCAAAGTTGACAACCAAGGCTCAGGCTGCAACTAATAAAAGAGGACCCAAGACAACTTGGGTACCAAAAATAACTTGATTGTTTTATTTGTGTGCAGGGAAACAGGAAGAAAAATATTTGGTATTTGGATAGTGGATGTTCAAGATACATGACTGGAGATTTTTCCCTGCTCACAAAGTTTGTGGAAAAGGCTGGCTCAGGAGTTACTTTTGGAGATAACAACAAAGGTTTTACTCTGGGATATGGCTCAATTGCAAAAGAAAATATTATCATTTAACCTGTAACACTAGTTGATGGATTGAAGCATAATCTACTCAGTATTACTCAACTGTGTGATAATGGTAATGGTGTGTGGTTTATAATTGGATCATGCATCATAGCCAACAAAGAATCTGGTGAAATTATCTTAACTGGAGAAAGAAAAGGAAATGTCTATGTGGCTGATTTTCACTCTGTAAAGGCAAACTCAATGACATACCTACTTAGCAAAGCCAATACAGATGAAAGTTAGATCTGGCACAAGAAGCTAGCCCATTTGAATTTCAAAGCCATGAATCAATTGGTTAGAAAAAATTTAGTTAGAGACATTCCACAGATGGAATTCACCAAGGATGGACTATATGATGCTTGTCAAAAGGGAAAGTAAAGGAAAGCATCATTCAAGTCAAAATCTGAATCATCAATTGACAAGCCTTTGGAATTATTACACATGGACTTATTTGTTCCAGTTAACATCATGTCAATTGCCAAAAAGAAATATGCCTTAGTCATTGTGGATGACTTCACAAGGTTTTCATGGGTATATTTCTTACACTCTAAGGATGAGGCAAGTAAATTAATTATCAATCATGTTAAGAATGTTGACAATGGCACTGAATGGAAGGTTAAGAAAATGAGAAGTGATAATGGTACTGAATTCAAGAATGCATCAATGAAAGAATTTTGTGAGGAAAAAGGTATCACTCATCAATTCTCTGCACCAAGAACTCCACAGCCAAATGGAGTAGTTGAAAGGAAAAATAGGACCTTAATTGAAGATGCTAGAACTATGTTAGAAGAAGCAAAACTTCCTACATATTTCTGGGCAGAAGCAATTAATATTGCCTGCTACATTCAAAATATTTCCATGGTCAATAAACTTCAAGGAAAAACTCCATATCAGTTGATGAAGAAAGACAAGAAGCCAACTGTTAACTTCCTTCATGTCTTAGGCTGCAAATGCTTTGTACTGAGAAATAAAGGTGAAAATCTAGGAAAGTTTGAAGCCAAGGCTGATGAAGCTATATTTGTTGGATATGGGATAACAACCAAAGCATACATAGTCTACAATCTAAGGTTACACATTGTTATGGAATCTATGCATGTAGTCTTTGATGACAAGAAAATTCAAGGGTTGTTTGATGAAGGATTACATGACTTACTGCACTTTGAAAATGAATCCACAAACAATATTGAAGATAGTGATAATGATGTGGAAATTTCAAGAAATCAAGTGCCTAGAATCCTCCCATCAATTGATGTCAATGCATCAACATATAACTTATTAGTTGAAAATCATCAATTGACTGATAATACATCAATTGATAATCATTCGATGGATAACAATTCTGCTCAACAATCTTCAAGTAGAGTGTCCATCTCAGGGGGAGGGTTCTCAAATGGTCAATCATATCACAATGATCATAACATTTCCAATGATCATGAATCATCATCTTCAACGAAAAATTTACCATCTCAAACGAAATGGACAAAAAGTCATCCCTTTGAATTAATTATTAGAGATGCAAATGATGGTGTCAAAACTAGAAGTGCAACTCAAAATGAATGCTTGTATAGTAGCTTCCTGTCTCAAGAAGAACCAAAAAGGATTGAAGAAGCCTTAAATGATCCTGATGGGTAATTGTTATACAAGAAGAGTTGAATCAGTTTGAAATAAATAAGGTATGGAAGCTGGTGCCTAAACCAAAGAACAAGTCTATCATTAGTACAAAATGGGTGTTCAGAAACAAAATGGATGAATCTGGTACAGTGACAAGGAATAAAGCAAGATTTGTGGCAAAGGGCTATTCACAAGAAGAAGGCATAGATTTTGATGAAACATTTGTACCTGTTGCAAGGTTGAAAGCAATCAGAATCTTTCTAGCATATGATGCTCATGTTAATTTCAAGGTGTATCAGATGGATGTGAAAAATATTTTTCTCAATGGAGAACTAGAAGAAGAAGTTTATGTAGAACAACCTCATGGTTTTATTGATCCTGTTCATCCTGGATTTGTATATTATATTCTCAAGGCACTTTATGGATTAAAACAAGCACCTAGAGTCTGGTATGAAACATTATCTAAATTCCTGATTGAGAATCACTTCACAAGAGGTACAGTTGATAAAACTTTCTTTCATAGAAATGTTAGTGGCTTTATGATTCTTGTTCAAATCTATGTAGATGACATTATCTTTGGCTCAACTAATGAAAAACTTTATCAAAAGTTTGCTAAGTTGATGCAGAATAAATATGAAATGAGCATGATGGGAGAACTTACCTATTTTCTTGGTTTGCAAGTCAAACAAGTCAAGGATGTATTTTCATAAATCAAACCAAATATATTTCTGACTTATTAAAGAGATTTGATTTAAATGAATGCTCTTCTGCTAAAACTCCCATGACCACTGCAACTAAACTTGCTAAGGAAGCTAAAATGGACATTTCAAATTATAGAGGTATGGTTGGCTCATTACTTTATTTAACTGCAAGTAGGCCAGACATAATATTTGCTACATGTCTTTGTGCTAGGTTTCAGGCTGATCCTAGAGAATCTCATTTGATTGTAATAAAAAAATATTTAGATATCTCAAAGGAACCCCAAATCTTGGAATTTGGTACCCTAGAGATTCTGAATTAGATCTAATTGGTTATTCAGATGCAGACTATGCAGGTTGCAGAATTGACAGAAAAAGCAATACAGGCACCTGTCAATTTCTAGGAAATAAGCTTGTATCTTGGTTTAACAAGAAGCAGAATTCAGTGTCTACATCTACTACAGAAGCTGAATACATTGCAGCTGGAAGTTGCTGTGCACAAATATTATGGATGAGGAATTAACTACCTGACTATGGGTTCAACATGAACAAGATTCCTATTTTCTGTGATAACACAAGTGCCATTACAATAACAGAAAATCATGTGCAACATTCCAGAACCAAGCACATTGTCATAAGGTATCACTTCATTAGGGAACATGTATTGAATGGTACAGTTGAATTACATTTTGTCCCTAGTGAAAGACAACTTGCAGAAATTTTTACCAAGCCATTAGATTAATCTACTTTCAATAGATTGGTCTGTGATTTAGGTATGCTTAATTATATTTAATCTTTTAAATATCTTACAAGTTATGTATTTATATTAATTTTAGCCATTGACTATGTTAATCTATTGATTCTTCAATAATCAATTGATAAACATTTTACTCATCAATGGATATTGGTAGCTATCGACAGATAAATATATCAATTGATGATATATTTACTTATCGATGAATAGTTATAGCTATCGATGGATAAATATATCAATTGATGATATATTTATTTATCGATGGATAAGTTAATTACCAATCGATGACTTGGAATTTAAAGGGGTCCATGTCATCAATCGACCTGTACAAAATCTAACCGTTGATTACTTATTTTATCAATTGATTAATACATATATTCCTGTATGTATAACAATCGATTGCTAAAAATGGTAATTTCTACTTTTCATTTTTCTTCCAACGGTTGATTAAGTTCTATTTTGAGTAAGAAATTGATTGAGAAATCAGTAAATATAAATAGTGAGATTAAAACATTTGTTCATTCTTACTTGCAATTTTTACTAACGAATTCTCTCTTTCTCTTTCTCTTTCTCAATATTTGAACTCACTATGTATCTATCTCTTGCTAATAGCCCTAATCTCTATTGTTTAATTGTTGTTTCTGTATAATTACTAACAAGTTTGCCAGTTAATTCTCATCTACATCTTTAAACACAATTATGGCATTATCAAAGAAAGTCTCATAATTAGGATTCTACTATGAACTCAACAACATCATTGCTTGCACTATGATGGAGGAACCCCCAACAGAATTCCATCCTCTAATAGAATTCCTATGAAGTTCAAGGATATCAAAGGCCCTCACAGAAGCACCAAAGATAGTGTGTAATCTAGTTGAAGAGTTCTGGACAACTGCAGAGGTAGCAGATGATTTTTCTTCAATCTCCTTTGATTGCAAAGGACAGAGGTATATTCTAACCACTATAGTCTTGGGTGAGTGTTTAAATCTTCCTGGAAATAATACAGAAAATACACCCACTGATACAGAGATTAGAAACATGTTTAGAGAAATCAATTACACTGCTCCCGATGTTAGTCTAGGTAGTATTGTTAGAAAGAATCTAAGAAAAGAATGGTCATATTTCTTTGATACAGTATTAAAGTATTTTTCTGGTAAGGTTAGTAATTTTGATGCAATAACAAGTATGCAACAAGTAGGGTATAACATTTTATATGATAGATATCATAATTTAGGAAGTCTGTTACTCAATGAAATATCTGTCAAATTGGGAAATAAGGTAAATAGATCTAATCATATTTATTATGCTAGATTTATTATGATTGTTATTAACCACTTTGTCAAGAATATTGAGATTGACAGGAGTACAAAAATTTTGGATTGCTGGACTCAAAAGAAAAGGGTCTTCAAAGACTTAGTAAGAATCAATCTTCACAGTAATGTGGAATTGATTTATCCACCTTTTGTTCAGGTATTTATCTCTACTTTAACTTCTTCCAGTCCCCAATCTTCTTTGTCTTCTATGGCTATGTAGGGTGTTAGTAATGACCCCAACCCTCCTACCCAAGCCACAAATCCAGTTTCTAAGTCCAAATCTAAATGACCAACCTCAACAGGTTCCCAAAACCTATTGTTGAAAAATCCAAGAAAAGAAAAACACTTGTTGTGGTAGAGAGACTAGAAGGAGATGTAGGTGATGAGGGAACTGGGGAACATCAAAGAACCCAGAAGGATAAGGAGAGTGAGTGTGTGCAACCTCAGCCAAGCCACTCCACAGTCTCCTAAAAGACTGTGGATATTAATATGGACAATATCACACCTCTATTGTCATCCTCTCAAAAGGATAACAATATTGAAATTAGCCCACAACCAGGGGCAGAAAACCAAATTGGGGACACACAAGCCAAAACAATAACACCATATGTAAGGAGAAAGAAGAAAGTCACCTTTGCACATGGGGAATCACACACTGGGGAATCATAGGAAACTGTGGTGGAGCCTTCTCAAAGTCAGTTTGATGCATCTCATATAAATGATGAGATGCAACCCCATTCTCTCTCAATCCAATCCATTCTATTCTTACTTCTCCATCTCAACAAATTTCTTCAAAAAATGTTCTGATAGATTATCAGACATTTTCAGATTCTCCTTCTTTATTTTTCTAGGAGAAGACAACACTCTCTCCTGAATCTTCTTCCCAGGAAATTCAGGATTTCATTTCTCATATCATTACAAATAACACTTCTCAAATTATTTCTTCAACTGTTTCTACTGCATCAATTGATGTTCCTTCATCAATTGCTATTCAGCCATCGACTGATAAGCCATCGATCGATACTCAAGATCAATCGATGGGTATGCATCAATTGATGGATATCCCAAACACTTCAACTGATAATATTTATACCTCAATTGATGCTCAATCAATTGATGTTGCACAAACACTCTTAGGATTGAGTGAGTTGAGTGAGAGGCAGGATTGCAGCCTGGCAAAAGGAAAGGGAGTGAGTGAGGTCATTCATATTTCTTCCAGGAATGTGAGTGAAACACCTGAGGGCCACACCTTAGAAGGTACACAGAATATGAGTGAGGGAGATGTGAGATTCCAGGATGAGGTCCTGATGCAAAATAGAGAGATGAGTGAGAGAGATAAAACAATTCTTCTATTTTGCACAGGAGTTGGAAAATGAGTTGATGGCAGAAGAGGTAGGAGTCAAGGAGATAGGGGGTATAAAATATAGAAGCTAGTGAGAGTGGAATTGCTAAGGAAATTGAAGAGGAAGTTGATGCTGGTGAATTGGATCCATAGAATTTCATTCATCCTGATCCACAATAATAAGGGTTGGCTGCTTCAAGTAACAGGGATGCATAACAACTTTTGGGAATTGATCATACAGAACAAAGGACCAGGAATCTAAAGGAGAGCATTGTCAATACAACAGATACATGTTATATGGCACCTGAAGAGCTAGAAGAAGATTCTGATGAGGAGCCATGAATGAGCACAGTTAATGGTTCCTTAGAAGCTGCTGAAACTGAGATTCTTTCTCAATATAAGAGGGCAATGGTGGAAGGAGAAATTGAAGATCCTAATTAAAGGAGAATTACTAACTATATGAGGGAGTCACTGAAAATTTAAAAGATCACAGTGACAGGAGTGAAGAGAGAATTAGAAATTATCAAGGACTCTATCACTACCAACAAGGATGCATTGGAGAGAAGATTGGTTGAGAAGCTACCAATTAGTACCATGGATCATATCAAGGACAAGCTTTTCAAGGAATCCAAAAATTTTACAGCTTTGGAAACTAGAGTGGGATCTCTAGAAAAGAAGATGGATGCCATAATTGCAGGTCAGAGTCTACATGCTTCCATTCTTCAAAAGTTTCTTGACAGAATGTCACCACCTCCTCCAATTGATGATAACAAAAAGGGGGAGAATACAAAGAAGAAGGATGATGATGATAATGGTGATGGCAAAGGCAGTGGTAGTGGTGGTGTTGGTGGTTCTGGTATGGACAAGACTAGTGGCATTAGTGATTTTGTAGTAAAAAGAATTAAATGCAGGAGTAACAGGGATAATCAATCTTCAAAGATATCTAAGTCATCTAATTCTCCCAAAGATGATTTAGAACAGAAAAAGAAAGAATACAAGAAGTTTGAAAATGATCTTGAAGCTAGAAGGATATCTAGGGAAAGAGAAACTCAATCAATGATTGAGAGGGAAAGGAAAAGGATTGAAGATTTGAAGAAAAGCACTGAGTTGGTGACAGAGGCAGTAGAAAAAGGAGATTTTAATGAGTTCATTCAAGTAACAAGGAGAGTAAATGAAAATGCACAAAAAGCTGCCAAAGAAAGCAAATCAGATGTTGAAGCCTTTCTAACAGTTGATCTTGAAGCCCTTGAAGAGATGAGGAAGGGCAAATCCATAATGATTGAAGAAGAAAAGAGAAAGAAAGAGCCAGTTCCAAAAAAGCTTCTTCAAGGAGCCATTTCATCAGGATTGTCAGATGCTGCAAGAAGAGAAAAGGAGAATGAGGAAATCGCAAAGCAAATGGAAATGGAATGGAATATGGAAGATCAATTAATGGAACAACCACTGAGGAGAAACTCTTAAGTTAAGGAGATTCAACAAAAAATTTCAAAGCTAAGGAGATCAAAGTCAGAAGCTGAACCTGATTCACCTCTTAAGTTATGGAAGTTTCAAGTCAAAAAGGTGGTGTTGGAGCCAAAGTATGCAATAATTTTTACAGATGTGGAGGGCAACACAAAGTTCTTTGATATCTACAAATATCTGGACAAAATCACAGATGAAGAAATACATTACCTTATGAAGCAACTTGGAGAGACTGACAGGGATGAAGCAATATTGAGTAGTTCTTTCATGAGGCAACTGAAGAAAAATGCTGAGAAGAGAAGGAAAAGAAGCTGATTGAATTATGAAGACAATGTAGACATTGAAGCTGCTTGCAGGAGTTATCTATCAATCTAGTACTTCTAAAATTAAAAAGTGCTATTTAAATTTCTTGATTCTATCTGAATGAAAATTATTAGGGGTTTTGTTATCATCAATTAGATTTATGCCTGTTCATATCACAGACACAAATAGGGGGAGATTTTTAGGAATCTACATGTAATTTTATGATAACATTAATCTTAGAATCATAGAAATTTTATCAGGAAACCATTTATCAGTTGAAGTGTTTATATGAATCAACTGATAATTTGGACTGTAGCATATGTGTACTTAGTCTATTTCAATCGATAAGGTGTAAATCAATTGATATTATTTTTATCAATTGATGTTAGAGTCGATAGATAAAGATCATCAATTGATGTGTAAATTAAACTATCAAATTGTAATTATTTGAAGACAGGAAATTACACAAGTGAAGGATGATCGATTGATATTGAAGCATCGCGGATAGGAGATCAATCGAATAAGCCAAGTCAAGTATTGAAGACCATCAACTGATATGAAGACTCATCGATTGATAACATCTATCAATCGATAAGTCATTATTTATTAATCGATGGATATAAAGATCAACCGAAGAAGAATACTAGTTGATGGATTAAAGTATGGATCAATTGATATGCTTAACAGCAAATTATCAATTGATTGTGACAACACAGAAGGACTATCTGTTGTAGATCCAGAGGACAAAAGTAAACCTATGAAAGACAGTCAATAATGACTGTGAAGACTCAATCTGTAGTTGTCTTTCAAGCCTATTTTCTTAAAAAGGAAAAAGGTAAAAGAAAGGTAGAAAGAAACAATCCTAGAATAGGAATCGTAAAGACACACTTGTAGTATATAAACAAGTGTAGTAGCATTGTTAGAAATTAGACAAGTTAGACAATATTTTCTTAATCAACTGTTCTAGATTTAGAGCACATTGTAAGAGCAGTTGATTTATTTTCTAACCTTGTAAAACGAAGTTAGGTTTCTTTTAATCTAGGAACATTGAGCAAAAATATACACTGATGGAAAAACCAATCCATCAGTAATTTTAAAATCTCTTTGTTCTGTTTTAATTTTCAGTTTTGTTCAAACATATTCTCTCAACTCTCAAACATCAAGAACAAATATTAAAAGAAGTAAAAAGTTTTAATATTTGTATTCAACCCCCCCCCCTCTACAAATATTGACATTGTTCGAAAGAATAACATTCCTCTAGACTGAACATATTTAACAATGTGCTATCTTGACTTACCTATCATTACCAGTTTTAGAAGTATCAACTTCACCTTCTTCTAGAGTTTGAACTTTTGTGACCAGGTGTCATTCGTACATCTTCAGTGGCTGATTTCTCTAGTTTAGATTCTACATTTCCACATTTCTTGAGTAACTGAAATGAAAGATATTTGTTCCTCTAGCACTGAATATATTATACAAGTAGTATTATCTTCATTTCTCATACTCATCACTACTCCCCCTTAGGATGGCAGGGATGAAGTCTTGTTCTCTTGTTACCACTTCTCCTCTGTTTCTCCAACTTCTGTCTTCAGTTCTCTCCCAAGGTGAATTCATTCTCCCCTTATGTGAATTATCTAACCATTTTAATATAGGTAAAAACGTAAATGACATACATACAGCATTAAACCATCGCAGATATAAAAAATGCAAACTATAACATGTTATGCATTTTAGAAAATATGGTTAAACATATATACAAGAATCTTCTAAAATCAAATGGAATAGAAGAATTAATAAATAATCATTAGTCCTATTCAATCCAAGCATGTTGTTATACCCCATTTTCTTGTTCAACAATTCTCCCATTTGGATCTTGTTCAACAACACTCTCCCTTAGTTGAGTAATCCTCTTCAGAAGAAATTCCATCCCCCTTAGTTGAGTAACTTTAGATTATAAATTAACTCAAATTAATTTAAATAATTAATTTACTTAAAAATAAATTTATTTAAATTAAGTTTATAAAATAAACTTTTTCAAGTTTAAATAATAAACTAATTTAAATTAAATTTATAAATAAAATTTATAAAATAAATTTATCTAAATTTGAATTCATAAAATAAATTTATTTAAAAAAATTTAAATAATAAAAGTAAATCTATTTAAATTTAGAGAATAAATTTATTTAATTTAAATTTATAAAATAAACTTATTTAAATTAAGTTTATAAAATAAACTTTTTCAAGTTTAAATAATAAACTCATTTAAATTAAATTCACAAAATAAATTTATTTTTAAAAAAAATTATAAACAAAATGTATCTAAATTTAAATTTATAAAATAAAATTATCTAAACAAATTTAAATTATAAAAGTAAATCTATTTAAATTTAGATAATAAATTTATTTAATTTAAATTTATAAAATAAGCTTATTTAAATTAAGTTTATAAAATAAAATTTTCTAGTTTAAATAATAAACTCATTTAAATTAAATTCACAAAATAAATTTATTTTAAATAGAATTTATAAAATAAATTTATCTAAATTTAAATTTATAAAATAAAATTATTTAACAAGGCCACTAAACACTTGAAGTACAAACAACTTCGGTCCCTTAAGCTTCGTTGTACTGCGGATCTTGATTTGTATATCAATCAGCAGGCTCTGATGCCAATGATTGGGTCTCGAAAGTATTGTAGAAGGGGGTTGAACGCGATACTGACAATAATTTAAAATTCTTTTCAGAATTTACAAAATTAAATTATTATTTTTGATGAGGGTTCGAGTCTTTATAGTATTTGAGAGGCTGACTTACTAGCTTTCTATTTCCATGATAAAACATTTAAGATGTAGAAAATTAGCAAGTAAGTAAACAAGATTCCAGTTAAATACGTATATTAAACTTGAACGGGTGTTAAAATATTTGGTAGAATAAACCTTAATTTCTAGAACAAATTTGACATGAATTGTACCACTTAAGGAATTAAACTCAAACCAGCACAGAAAGTCTATGAATATGACAATCAGAGAAATTACTGAATTTGAATATTTTTCTACTTTTCAATAATGAAGTCATTCACCTCATATTTATAGAGGTTGAAGATAGCAAGACTTTTAAATAAAACTTATTTAAAAAATCAAAAAGACTTTATAAAATAGCCTTCAAGAATTTTAAATAAGTTGGGCAAGACTTTCTAAGCTCGGTAAGACTTTTCAAAACTCGGTAGGACTTTTGAAAAACTCGGTAAGACTTTTTTAAATTCTTGCCGAGACAAATGGGTAGAACCTTTTAAAAGGTCTTGTCGAGATAACTCGGTAAGACTTTTTGAAAAGGTCTTACTGATTTAATTCTATAAGACATTTCAAAGGTCTTAACGATTTAATTCGGTACGACTTTCCATAATTATGCAGTAAGATTTTCCCTATTTAATAAATAAAATGTTATTTTAACTTAATTAATTCTACCAATTTTTAATTAAATAATTTATAAATTAAATTAATTCAAAGTGTATTAATTTAAGTAGATAAATGGAATAATTAATTAACTTTTTATAGTAGAATTAATTTAATTTTTTCATTGCACAACCACTGTAGATTTGACTCGAATCTTCCTGTCTTCGCTGTCTTTTGTCTGAAAATCACTTGAGCTAAGGAGAAAAATATTTATTAATTTAGTTGACACACAAATATACTGTCTGGTTTATTTGTGTCATACTAAATAAATATTCTTCACCTTTTAACTTTAATAGCTGTGATCTTCTGTCTTGTTCTTGCTTCTAGCTTTGTCTTCAATATTTTTTTTTCTTGGAATCTTTTTGTAGTAGCCACTTGGAATTTTCTGTATCTTCTGAACTCTTCTGAAATACTACTTCTTTATTTTTCGTCGATGCTTGAACATATTAATGAACTTCTTCTAGTGTAGAGTAGTAGCTTCATCATAACACTTATGATATTTAGGATTCTTTGTGTCTAGTTGACTTTCTTCGTCTTGATTCCTTATTCCATATTTATTATTTACTTCGCTTTCTTATCAAAGTTGAGTTGTCATCTACTTATTACAAATAAGACTAGTCATATGACTTTCATCTATGTAGAGTATTCAACCTTTTTCAAAATTGGAATCCTTATGCTTTCATACTTGTTTCAAGACATTGTTTATAAGATCTTTTAGGTTAAATTAAACCGCTCGCTCTGATACCAATTATTACCCAGATATTGAACTATTATAGAAGGGGGGATTGAATATAATAGTTCCAAACAATCGACTTTAGAACAGAAGTATGTAAAAGATGAACTGTTTGCATTAACTTTGATAAACTTAATACAAAACTCTCTCAAGAAAAACAAAGTTCTTAAGAGCTGCTAGGTTATATGAAAGATGATAACTTAAACGATACATCAATGTAAACATAATCATGTATTTATATAGTACACAGCTACCTATCTAATTACAACAAAGATAATGATCAATAAATACAAATATATGATTTCCATCATTATCTTCCTAAAAGATAGCTTCCAGAAAGGCAATAGACTTTTACTCAAACACTTTCTTCTTTATCTCCAATCATTTCCTGATTTGTCAAACCAAACTCTGATAGACTAAACTATATCGGTTAGCAAACTCTGATTGAGTAAACTCTGACGAGATCTTCTAATCTCTGATGACATCAGCTAAACTCTGATCAGCTTCAGTAAACTCTGACTTAGTATTCTCTGATCTCATAAGTTCTTCATATCTAACAAACATGAATGTCATGAATACCTATTTTAGACTCAGAAGACAGTTTATTGAAGGTTGCATTAGTTAAAACATGAATAACAAAATTGTTAGGCCTAAATCTGCTAGTCCAATAAAAGGAAGAAAACACTCTATGTCAACCAGAAATGCATCTAGTTCAGGTAGCACTAACCAAACTAGAAATCAAAACCAAAAAAAAGGAAATTGAGCATAATATAGTGACTAGGACTATTAAGATGCAAAATAACATTCATGTTACTAAGCAAAAAGGACCCAACCTAGTTTGGGTACCAAAGAAAACTTGATACTGTTTTGATTATAGGGCATAGGTAAGAAAAAGAAGGTTATGTGGATCTTGGACAGTGGATGCTCAAGACACATGACTGGTGACAAAAACCTTCTATCACAGTTCAAGGAAGAAGTTGGCCCAATGGTGATCTTTGGAGACAACAACATTGGTTTCACTATGAGATATGACAAATTGATTTAAGGAAATGTTGTCATTGAAGATGTAGCCTTGGTAGATGGTTTGAAGCACAACCTATTAAGGATCACTTAATTATGCAACAAGGATTTAAAGGTGAAATTTGAAAAAGAATTGTGCCTTATATCACACAGAAAAACCAAGGAAGTTTGACTTTGTGGTGTAAGAAAAGGAAGCCTGTTTACAGCTGATTTGGACTCTACAAACAAGGATAAAATCTGTTGTTTCTACACCAAAGACTCAGAAAGAGAAAGTTGGTTTTGGCACAAAAGACAGCCTCACTAAACTTCAAGAATCTTAATTCTCTAGTTAAAAGAGAACTGGTAAAAGACCTGCCTCCACTTGAATTCTACATTGAAAGATTGTGTGAAGCATGTCAAAAAGGAAAGATGAAAAGGCCAAGTCACAGAAGTAAATAATTTAGCTCAATCACATTGCCTCTACAATTGATTCACATGGATCTTTTTGGACTAGTAAATGTCATGTCATTGTCCAAGAAAAGATATGCATTAGTCATGATTGATGACTACTCCAAATACACATGGGTAAAATTCCTACACTCAAAAGATGAAGCTCTTGAACTTATTATTGAGAATCTAAGGATATTGGATAAAGGTCCAACACGAGTTGTGGCTAGAAGGAGTGGCAATGAAACAGAATTCAAAAATGCTACACTAAGTGAATTCTGTAAAGAAAATGGAATCACTCACCAATTCTCAGCTCCAAGAACTCCTCAACAGAACGGAGTTGTTGAAAGGAAAAACAGGACTCTAATTAAAGCTACAAGGACCATGTTAGATGAAGCCAAGCTACCAATAAGTTTTTAGGCTAAAGCTGTTAGAACTGTACGCTACACTCAAAATAGATCACTCATCACAAAACCTGTTGGAAAGACTCCCTATCATATCATGATAAATAGAAGGCCATTTGTTAAGCATATGCATGTGTTTGAAGGAAAATGCTTTGTTTTAAAAGATAATGTTGATCAACTGGGAAAATTTGATGCCAAAGCATATGAAAGAATTTTTGTAGGATATTCTTTGGATAAGATTGTCTACAGAGTGTATGTGATTCATCAAAAAAAAGTTATGGAAAGCACAAATGTGACTTTTGATGACTTCAAGTTTCCTGCCATGAGTCTTGAAGGAGAAAACTATGACACCTTGAGATTTGAAAATGAAATGGAAATGGAATCATCTGAAAATGAAAAAGATAAAAATGTACATGAAGACTCACATGTGGAAATTTCACATGGTACAAATGAAGAGAGGAATAATGAGGATTTTACTCATATTTAACTTGTAAATTCTCCACACAACCCTAGCATCAATTCAGGGAGAGTTTCTCAAAGATCAACAACAAATGCAACAACTCTAATCAGGAAGAAACAAACCCAAATACAAGATGTGTGGCTCATGAAACAAAATGGAATAAAGCTCACACTACAGATCAAATTATTCAAAATCCTGATGAATGAGTAAGGACAAGAAGGGAAACCATAAATCAATGTTTATATGCTTGCTTTCTATATCAAAAGGAACCTAAAAGAATTAATGAAGCATTTTTGGATCCAGATTGGATTGTTTCCATGCAGAAGGAGTTGAAACAATTTGAGAGAAACAATGTTTGGAAACTAGTGTCTCCTCCAAAAGACAGATCAATTATGAGCACTAAGTGGGTTTTCAGAAATAAAATGGATGAACATAGAATTGTCATAAGAAACAAGCCAAGGCTGGTTGCTAAAAGAAATTCACAAGGAGAAGGATATTCACAAGAAGAAGGCATTGACTATGATGAGATTTTTGCTCATGTTGCAAGACTAGAGGCAATAAGAATTTTTCTAGCCTTTGCAGCCTACTCAAATTTAAAAGTCTATCGAATGGATGTCAAAAGCGCATTTCTAAATGGTGAATTGGAGGAAGAAGTTTATGTGCAACAACCACCTGAATTTGAAGACCTCAAGTTACCTGATTTTGTGTATAGGCTTTTCAAAGCACCCTATAGACTCAAACAAGCTCCAAGGGCATGGTATAACACACTATTAAAATTTCTATTAGACAACTAGTTCACAAGAGGAACTATTGACAAAACACTTTTCTACAAGAAGCATGGTGATGATATCTTTATAGTTTAAATCTATGTGAATGATATCATTTTTAGTTCTACAAATGAAAAGCTATGCCAAACATTTTCAAAACTCATGCAAAGTGAATATGAAATGAGCATGATGAGAGAGCTCAATTATTTTCTAGGCCTTCAAATAAGTCAAAGAACAGATGGCATCTTCATAAGCCAAACCAAGTACATCAATGATTTGCTCAAGAAGTTTGATATGAAAGATTCCTCACCTGCAAAAACTTCAATGTATACAACTATAAAGTTTGATGAAGATAAGAAAGGCGAAAGTGTAGACATGAAGACCTATAAAGGAATGATTGGGTCTCTACTTTATCTAACAACTAGTAGGATAGACATCATGTTCTCTACATGTCTGTGTGCAAGGTTTCACGCCAATCCAAAGGAGTCTTATCTCATTGCTGTCAAAAGAATTTTGAGATATTTAAAAGGAACAACGCAGATGGGATTGTGGTACCCAAAGGAAATAGGATTCAACCAAGTTGGATATTCTGATGCTGATTTTGCTGGATGCAGAGTTGACAGAAAAAGCACCTCAGGAAGCTGTCAATTTCTTGGACAGATTGTTTTCATGGTACAACAAAAAACAATAATCAATATCAACCTCCATGGCTGAAGCTGAATACATAGTTGTTGGAAGTTGTTGTGTAAAAGTGCTTTGGATAAAAAATCAATTGAGGGATTATGGACTAGTACTGGAAAGGATTCCTTTCATGTGTGACAACACTAGTGCCATATCCATTGTTGGAAATCCAGTAAATCATTCAAAGACAAAGCACGTTGATGTAAGGTACCATTTAATAAGGGAACATGCAGAAAATGGAGTAATAGAATTATTCTATGTTCCTACACAAATATAGTTGGCTGATATATTTACTAAACCACTAGATGAAGCCACCTTCAACAGGTTAGTTAATGAGATTGGAATACTAAATTCTTCTGTCTAAATGGCTAAATAAATATATCTAACCAATTGTTACAACAATTACTTCACAAACATGAATGATCAATGATTTATCTAAGTGAATTAAACTGGTATATATTTATAAATATATCAGTCATATTGTTGTACATTTTTTTGAAAAATCAATTAAAAAGAAGCTTGGAACTATTTTGATGTTCTAAGTAAAACCTGAAAAGAAATATTATATTTGTGAATCTTTAAATAAAAAGTGTAATATTTTACTCTGTAGCAACATTAAACAAAAAAATTTTATTTGCAGATTAAATTAATTTCATTTAAATTTTATCTGAAAAGTGTTTTAGATATATTCCCTTTATTTTATTTTCCAAGTAAAAATAGAGTAAAATTCAACAGCTAGAATTTGTGATATAATTGTCATCATTTTCTGACTTCTAGACTAAGTTAAATGTCCTGAAATCTTGAATCATTCTCACTTTTAAAGTTCTTGATCAAGTCATTTTCTGAGTTCTCGAAAAACTGGTTATCATAAGAGTTCTCGATTGAGTACTAAATTGAGTTCTTGAATGGAACAGTTCTCGACTACATATTTGTGAGTTCTCGACTAAATATTGACAGTTTTCTAGAAAAGTTACTCTATTCATTTACTCAACACAACCAACCAACTCAGAGTGGATTACATTCCCGTTGACACTATCAGTAACTCAGCACCTCGGCTTTCGTTACAGTGCAACGTCAAATTCCAATTGGAAGAATCGGGCTTAATCTGGAGATTTCTCGACACCCTATTGTACCCGATGATCATTCCACGTACAATAGAAACTCACTTTCTCTACTAGTAGAAGGACAACCCCTTATCGGGACGTCACCCTAGGCAACTCATGGGCCTTTAGGTTACGGCTGGGTCGGGTGCCATCGACCCCCTTCGCAACCTTTCTCCAGTCCCTGATGAATACTTAAACATTCATCAAACCTCTAGAAGGAGATTTAATTGAACCTTCTAGACAACAACAATCCACTCTATGATTTCAATCAACTGTTAAGGAAGGGAATTTAATACGACCTTCCAGAACAACAACGACAATCCATCACAGGATTTCAATCAGCAGATAGGGAAGGGAATTTAATACAACCTTCCAGAACAACAACGACAATCCATCACAGGATTTCAATCAACAGATAAGGAAGGGAATTTAATACGACCTTCCGGAACAACAACGACAATCCATCACAGGATTTCAATCAACAGATAAGGAAGGAAATTTAATACAACCTTCCGGAACAACAACGACAATCCATCACAGGATTTCAATCAACAGATAAGGAAGGGAATTTAATACAACCTTCCGGAACAACAACGACAATCCATCACAGGATTTCAATCAACAGATAAGGAAGGGAATTTAATACAACCTTCCGGAACAACAACGACAATCCATCACAGGATTTCAATCAACAAATAAGGAAGGGAATTTAATACAACCTTCTGGAACAACAACGACAATCCATCACAGGATTTCAATCAACAGATAAGGAAGGGAATTTAATACAACCTTCCGGAACAACAACGACAATCCATCACAGGATTTCAATCAACAGATAAGGAAGGGAATTTAATACAACCTTCCGGAACAACAACGACAATCCATCACAGGATTTCAATCAACAGATAAGGAAGGAAATTTAATACAACCTTCCGGAACAACAACGATAATCCATCACAGGATTTCAATCAACAGATAAGGAAGGGAATTTAATACGACCTTCCAGAACAACAACAACCTATTGTAAGATTTCAATATCTGACAATAGTTTGGCTCCCGAAACGAGGTGGGAGTAATCTCGAAACATCTGGGTTGACTCTCAGTCAACGAATTTAACAAGACAGAAACCCTTGAATCAAAGAGACTCAAGAACGCGACCGGGGAGCCGCTAATACTAGTTAAAATAGACTCCACAAAATACTATATTTTTGGAGTAAGATAATGGGCCATAAAGGCACCAATACAACTGGGAGGAATATCGGAGCCGGACGTTACCTCCCGAACCTGGAGTTATCGACTCAGAATAAATCCAAAATATCCGAGTCATCGCTCGCTATTTATTATTTAATGAAAAATAATAATCAAAGACGCTTAGACAACTCCAGAATATTTTAAAAGGGCAAATAAATATTTTATTAATATTTAGGAGGCCCAGAATAGTCCTCGAAAAATATTAAAAGGGTTTAAAAGAATTAAAAATATTTTATCCCAATATAATCAAGATTATTTAATATTTAAATAATCTTAAATGATTCAACATATTTAAATAATATTTAATCAATATTAAATAATATCTAAATAAACCAAAATGAGTTGGAAGTATTTAATCAGTAGTTAAATACTTTTAAACATCCCAAAATATTTAAATAATATTTAATCAAAATTAAATAATATTTAAATAATTTCAAATACCCTGAAAGTATTTACTTATCCTTTAAATACTTTCTTTATTCTTTAAATAATATTTAATAAACTAAATATTATTTAAAACAGTAAACCTCGACTAACCGTCGAGACACGCTAGACTACTCCCGGTCGACCATCGAGCACCAAAAAGATGTACTCGACACCAGATTCAGTTATACAAAACTGAAAGCAAACGTCCTCTAACCTTTTTAAGAAGTTCAGAGGCATCTCAAAACTAGGTTGAAAAGATCTCATTCTACTCACAAGAAACAATCTTAAACAACCTACGCATACTTGTGTCCTACATCAGAATAATATTGACGAAGCGTCGGACACTTGCATACTCTAACTTTTCGAGAAGTTCAGAGTAGCGGACGAATCAAGTCATAAATGAACAAGACAGTTCAAGGGAAATGCCGACGTGCATTTCCAACGATTACAATAAGCTAGATAGTTGCAAACACAACAAAGATGTATAATCAAAGAACTTATCATTAAGTCAAAGATTTCAAAAAAAATTGGCATCACCATGAATTAATAATATTCTGATAAGGAATAAAACGATAGAGTCGGAAACTTGCCTGGACTCCAAGGAATGCCATTCCAACTTCTCCACGCTCCGGATACTCTATAATCATATAAGAATTCACTCTTAGTATACATATGTATGTAGAAGGTTAATTGTAATTTATACAATTACTCTACATTTCGTCCGGTACTTCACCTCCTCGGGCCTACTTTAGCTACTCGTAAAACTATCCTCTCAATAGTTTTTAATCAAGTTCTTTGCACCTACGTATAGTCAGGATATTCCCCAACAACTTCCGTTACTGGGTCGACTCGAGACAAGTCCTCTATCTTGCTCGAACGTATTCCCCAAAACGGTTGTTCAACCTTTTCCTCAGGTTCATTTCACTTAACACCCTGTTTTCCATCATTTTTAATAAATTGGAAATTAATCCATATGACATGATTCCTTTTCTCAGGTCTCCCTTGTACTACTAACAACATGCTATAAAAATTTCAACTCGAGCTCAGGTTGTTAGCTAGATGAAACAATTCTCCAAAGTTCAATGTTTAATCACTTCGTAGGTTATGAATAACCTTTACTAAAATAGCTATATCTCCTAGCTCGTTAATCCAATTGACTCACCGTTTGAGGCTACGCAAACTAGACTCCAATTATAACATAGACCCAGAAAATACACAGTCCATAAACGGTGTTAAGTATTCCAAACAATTCATTCAAAACAGGGCAGTAACAGTGGCTCCAGAATTCATGTTTCTGAAATTTACTATTACATGCCTTGCACTCATCCAATTTTAATAAATCAGATTTTACTCCTTTTAATCCAATTCTTTTTCCCAGGTAATCTCAGATGTTCCAAGTATTTTAAATAAAAGTTCCAAGATTTATGGAGCCCCCTAACTAGGGTGATCATAGCTCCAAAGTTCGTAGAAACAGAATGGTTAGGTTTCTGCGCTACCTTTATTAAATCGGCCATATCTTTTTGCTCGTAAATCCGAATGACGCAAAATTAGCGCCCAAACGATCTAGAGACTATCTACTATCTAACCATATCAGCCATAAGCCAAGAACAGTGACCGAATGTTCCCAGATTTTCTGGACAGTTTACAGCAGTAAGATCCGTTTGTACGTTCATCGTTTTCCATTTTTATTCTACTCCAAATCAACCAACAAACAATCCCAAACTCCTCAACCAACACCAACAATCAACATACTACAACCCCAAGCAACAAAAATCAATTTAGCTCAAGAATTAAGAGTTTAACAATTATTAACTAAACACATGCATCCATGCTTAAACAATGCTACTCATGGCTTGTATAACGTTAAACAATCATCAACCAAGCCAAATGAACTCAAGAATCAAGAAAACAAAAATTCAATTTTCGGATTTTACTGTTCATTCGACTTTTCCATTGATCATAACTAAAGATTTCATGGATGGAAGATTGAAGCAAGCTTGGATAAGTAATGGGTTAGTGATTACCTTCATTTTAAGCTATAACACGCAATGAACAAGCAAGGCTAGCCAATTCTTTCCCCTCCTTCTTGCTTAGGCCGATGGTTCCTCTTTGAAAATGGGGGATGAGCTCTTCTTTTCCAATTTTGTTAAAGTGTTGTGTTATGGGGTGTTTTAATCCAAGTACTTGTGTTTTAGTCTTGGTTGACTAAGTCAAAGGGGCAAGCTTCCATCTTCTCTCAAACTCGGTTACAAATTTCATCCGAACTTCAAATTTATTTGTTAGACTAAAAATAATTATTAGTCCTATTTTTATCACGTATGCTATCGTAACGCCGATTCGTATATTCTCGAATATTCCGTACGTTAATAACACGGTCTCACATCTCAAGTACCTTATAAAAAAATAAATCCATGAAATCATTTATTCATAAAATGAAAAAATTTTATCCAAAAATCTTAATAACCCCAAGCGTCAAAAATACGGGTTATTACAGTCTCCCCTCCTTAAAAGGATTCCGTCCTCGGAATTTATACGAGAACAATTGAGGTTACTATTTTCACACCTCGCTTTCTTGTTTCTAGGTTGAGACTTCAACCTTCTTGATTTTGTACAACCTCTTCAGCATTATTACTTCACTTCTCAACCCTTCTTTATATAGTCGAGGGTCTTTATAAGTTCGTACACTAAAGCTCGTCTAACGTCAGCGCTATAATGTCCTAACACTAACGTAGAACATGCACGATGGATTCCTTAAAATTTTGGGAAAAACGTCACTTCATAAACACCTTTTTAATATACTCCCAGACCTTGAAAGATTCGATACTCCTCGAGCTTAAGTTCTCTTTCTTACTAAATCTCGTTACTCCTTTCCACGATAATGCTTTCAGCAATACGAAGTCTCTCGCTTCATACTCTCTGCCATTTTCAGACTTGATCACCAAATTAGCTTTGTCTACCTTAAGCTATCCTTAATCGCTTTCAATACTAAACTTCGTAAGGTGGCATGACTATATATGCGTGGTAACCAGAGTCGTATAAAAGCTCTAACCGTAGTAAGTAACTACCACCACTCCTTGTTGAAATCCAAGGTACAACTTTCTATAGAAAGATAAACTTGTACATAATTTTAATAGAGATCTTTTCAATGAAGATCATCAAAACAAACAATCAGAGTGATTTGTAGATCACTAAGCTCATTTCCGAATGTATATGATAAATAAGAAAGAAAATAATTTAGATATGACTGAGAACAACCATATTTGTACTCAAGATGGCCAGTCTTTAGTACTTTCTGGCTTATAATACATAATCGAGTGGTTACCCACCAGACTTTTGTCACACAGACAAGAAGTCACACCATATGCCTTATTTATCTCAATCGGATGAAAAATAATTAACATTTAGAAGAAAATCATTTTGAAAGGGAGAGAAAATATATTTTGAAATTTTTATTCCATAATGCATAACGAACTCAATATACAACAGTCCCTACTCATTTAGGAACCTATTGACAAAATCCCCAAATTTCTTATTTCCCATTTCTATTCTTCGCTTTCCTCAAACTTTCTCCGCCACTTACTATATGTTTCACAATTTCAGCTCATTTTACCCAAACTCATTCTTATAGGATTTGTCATCCAACCTCTGTTCTCTTAAGATTTTCTAATGATATATATATATATTTTACCTTCGGTTTCTTCCTTCACCTTTAGACAGATTAGGATATCCTCTGTGAAGATTATGACAACTTGTCCAATTATTTCTTACAATTCCAATTAATCCTTACAAGGTACAGGTGCATACATTAATATAACCTACCTCATCAAAGACTCATACTGTCCTTATCGCGTGCTCAATGTCATCTTTGACATATTATCTAGGTAATTCTGTAGTTGGCGATAACTTATCCTCAATATATTTTCTCTAGTAGACTAATTTCTTCGAGTGGTCTATCCATATTATGGATAACCAATATTGATTGCTAAATTAATCAATTCACTTAATCCATTCTCACCAATGTATGCGCAGTCTCATGCCGCTATCCGTTTCTTTTACAAACAAACCTGTGCACCTCATAGTAACACTTTCAATAAATAGTCTTTATAACTGAGGGACTAACCCTCTCAGACTGCCAGGTGCCATCTTCTAAGATGCCTCCAATGCTAAAGTTGCTCATAACACTAGATCAATGATGAATGACGTGATCTCTGATGGTGGTAACCCCAAAATATCACTAAGGGTTACTTTTCCCAATTCTTTAACTACTCTCTTTAATGAATAGTTCCTTTTTCATATCCATTACTGGTGCCCCACAACTTAGCATCCAAAGCGTAATACACTTTTTATTCGAGTCTTAATTCAAACCTTCTCAAATTATCTCTCCATATTTAAAACATGTCATCCCTTCTTTTAGGGCAATCATTAACATAACATCTGGACTTTACAATTATAGCTTCTTGCTGTCCATTTTACATATTCTCCCATATCAGGCTCACTGTTTAGTAAGTGAGGCCTCGATTGGCTTGGGTGAACCATAATTAGCAGTACACCAACCCGCTCATATTTCTTAATCCACTGTTCTTCCAGAAGTAGAACTCTGGTTCGTTGTTAAAAGTTCATGGTACCTCCATATATGTAGCCACTTTATTTTTCATATTCTGTCATAGTTGATTCTTCCCAACACCGTGACTTTATTCTCAATTCACTTCTTTTGGGACAATCTTGGCAATTCTCATAGACTTTAATTCATGATCTGACACACTCTTGTTTCAGGTCTAGAACTTTCATTACATCTGAATTTCCAGAAACTTAGGAAACAGTTGCATAATGCAAGATATAGCTATGGCTAAAGAATTCTTTGTTCAACCAAGTTCATAAGAATTCTTGCTGAATCAACGACCTTATTAGGCATCGACCAAATACTTTACAGAACTTTAGGTTCATCAATGACTACTCGGACCGCTCTCTAGTCCGAAATTCCACTATTAAAACAAGTAACTTCATATAAGCCTTTATCCCATAACTCATTTATACTAGTTAATCCAACCACCATATTTACAAGGTGGCGGTCATCTCTACCCCAAGGCTTACTTTAATCCAATATCCTTAATATATTCAAAAATTATATCAAGTGTGGATCTCACCTCTTTGTTGCGACTCTACATCGTATGCATACCATACATCATTTAAATTAGGGCTTCACTTTTTTTATTCTCAGAGAATTCCCAACAGAATCCTCAATATTACTCATGTATAGATGGCCATATCCTTTAAGCCATACTACTCCATTTCACCTTGAAACATCCCATTTACACGTCCTCTTATTTCTAAATTTCATTAAACTAATGGGAACGTATTTTCCACAGACAATTGGGCATGACCTATTCATATGTCGGACTATGCCCGGTGTAAAAACACCTCAATTATAATCCCAAAACATTCGCAGTTCCCAAACATCAACATCTCATCAATCACTTATAACATAATGTATACCAAAAGGGAAATAACTATGAGTCCCTCTATATATATATACTTACTCTCGAGTATCCATAAGTCAGTCAACAACAATATCAATGGTCAATATATTGGACCATCAATCACATTCGTTCAGTAATGCTCCCCTCGGTCCTGGGGTACTAGCATACCTTGTGCTACACTTATAGCATATCTGGCTCTTTTATAAGTGCTCCATAATTCTCAAGCTCTCATTCTCAATCATAATCCTCTTACTCAGATGAGTCTCCTCGGCTAGTGTTCGACATCCTTGTAAGGAAAGTTCTTATTATCTTTCCTAACTATCCTTATATGAGTATATTAGTCTCATAATATAAATCACTGCTACATCTGATAGCCCGATTATGAACTCGATCTGAGCTCACTCTTTCTTAATCTTATCCAAACATAACTCTTAACTCTTTCGTTCCTGAGTACTATAACCTAGAGCTCTGATACCATCTCTGTGACGCCCCCAGATCTGGGGTCAGGGATCCGGGTCATCACGGTCCAATTTTCACCACAATAACATCATTCACCTGCTTTAACCATTATAATAACCAAACATAAAAGCAATGACCCCAAACCAAACACACAACTCGGGTTATAGTCTCAGGGAACGAACTTAAAATAATAACGGTTATTACAAACCAATGTAACCTCAGGATCTCACACTACTAATATAACTTCCACATGATGTTACATTAGAAGTAAACATTACTCCATGATCTATTGTCACATTACTTATTTTTCAACAAGTCTAGGATTCTAATCTGGAATCCCGTCTTTCTTGCACCATTTATCGAAGTCCAGAACCTGACTAGCTCAAGCTCGAAGCTTCCTGTTCCTTAACATAATACCCGAGGTAGACAATTCACAGTCATCTCTTTCTGCAAGATATAAGATTTACAAACAGCAAGAATGAGCCAAAGAATGCTCAGCAAGTTATATATATCAGAATATTTCAAGGAAAAGGTGATAGCCATATTTATCCCAACTGGATATTCAACAATAAAATACATAACTAGCAATCTAATTGAAGATGTATAGCCAGTGATATCTCGACAATAAATGACTCGAGGTTCACGATGCAAGAAGATATTCACAACAACAATAATGCAGTTCACGTTACTGCAATACAACAATTTAAGTTTATGATTATTGAGTTTGACAATATCAATAACTTAGCACAATGGCCTCACTCATCGAGTATCATTAGTTTGAGTACCAATAAGCAAACAGTTCATTATACTGTGAAAAGAATGAACGGAAGTTCATTAATTCCCCTTAACACTATCAGTAACTTAGCACCCCGGCTTTCGTTATAGTGTAGGAACAATGAGACTGATATATACGAATAAAACGGTACTCAACACAACCAACCAACTCAGAGTGGATTACATTCCCGTTGACACTATCAGTAACTCAGCACCTCGGCTTTCGTTACAGTGCAACGTCAAATTCCAATTGGAAGAATCGGGCTTAATCTGGAGATTTCTCGACACCCTATTGTACCCGATGATCATTCCACGTACAATAGAAACTCACTTTCTCTACTAGTAGAAGGACAACCCCTTATCGGGACGTCACCCTAGGCAACTCATGGGCCTTTAGGTTACGGCTGGGTCGGGTGCCATCGACCCCCTTCGCAACCTTTCTCCAGTCCCTGATGAATACTTAAACATTCATCAAACCTCTAGAAGGAGATTTAATTGAACCTTCTAGACAACAACAATCCACTCTATGATTTCAATCAACTGTTAAGGAAGGGAATTTAATACGACCTTCCAGAACAACAACGACAATCCATCACAGGATTTCAATCAGCAGATAGGGAAGGGAATTTAATACAACCTTCCAGAACAACAACGACAATCCATCACAGGATTTCAATCAACAGATAAGGAAGGGAATTTAATACGACCTTCCAGAATAACAACGACAATCCATCACAGGATTTCAATCAACAGATAAGGAAGGGAATTTAATACAACCTTCCGGAACAACAACGACAATCCATCACAGGATTTCAATCAACAGATAAGGAAGGAAATTTAATACAACCTTCCGGAACAACAACGACAATCCATCACAGGATTTCAATCAACAGATAAGGAAGGGAATTTAATACAACCTTCCGGAACAACAACGACAATCCATCACAGGATTTCAATCAACAAATAAGGAAGGGAATTTAATACAACCTTCCGGAACAACAACGACAATCCATCACAGGATTTCAATCAACAGATAAGGAAGGGAATTTAATACAACCTTCCGGAACAACAACGACAATCCATCACAGGATTTCAATCAACAGATAAGGAAGGGAATTTAATACAACCTTCCGGAACAACAACGACAATCCATCACAGGATTTCAATCAACAGATAAGGAAGGAAATTTAATACAACCTTCCGGAACAACAACGACAATCCATCACAGGATTTCAATCAACAGATAAGGAAGGGAATTTAATACAACCTTCCGGAACAACAACGACAATCCATCACAGGATTTCAATCAACAGATAAGGAAGGGAATTTAATACGACCTTCCAGAACAACAACAACCTATTGTAAGATTTCAATATCTGACAATAGTTTGGCTCCCGAAACGAGGTGGGAGTACTCTCGAAACATCTGGGTTGACTCTCAGTCAACGAATTTAACAAGACAGAAACCCTTGAATCAAAGAGACTCAAGAACGCGACCGGGGAGCCGCTAATACTAGTTAAAATAGACTCCACAAAATACTATATTTTTGGAGTAAGATAATGGGCCATAAAGGCACCAATACAACTGGGAGGAATATCGGAGCCGGACGTTACCTCCCGAACCTGGAGTTATCGACTCAGAATAAATCCAAAATATCCGAGTCATCGCTCGCTATTTATTATTTAATGAAAAATAATAATCAAAGACACTTAGACAACTCCAGAATATTTTAAAAGGGCAAATAAATATTTTATTAATATTTAGGAGGCCCAGAATAGTCCTCGAAAAATATTAAAAGGGTTTAAAAGAATTAAAAATATTTAATCCCAATATAATCAAGATTATTTAATATTTAAATAATCTTAAATGATTCAACATATTTAAATAATATTTAATCAATATTAAATAATATTTAAATAAACCAAAACGAGTTGGAAGTATTTAATCAGTAGTTAAATACTTTTAAACATCCCAAAATATTTAAATAATATTTAATCAAAATTAAATAATATTTAAATAATTTCAAATACCCTGAAAGTATTTACTTATCCTTTAAATACTTTCTTTATTCTTTAAATAATATTTAATAAACTAAATATTATTTAAAACAGTAAACCTCGACTAACCGTCGAGACACGCTAGACTACTCCCGGTCGACCATCGAGCACCAAAAAGATGTACTCGACACCAGATTCAGTTATACAAAACTGAAAGCAAACGTCCTCTAACCTTTTTAAGAAGTTCAGAGGCATCTCAAAACTAGGTTGAAAATATCTCATTCTACTCGCAAGAAACAATCTTAAACAACCTACGCATACTTGTGTCCTACATCAGAATAATATTGACGAAGCGTCGGACACTTGCATACTCTAACTTTTCGAGAAGTTCAGAGTAGCGGACGAATCAAGTCATAAATGAACAAGACAGTTCAAGGGAAATGCCGACGTGCATTTCCAACGATTACAATAAGCTAGATAGTTGCAAACACAACAAAGATGTATAATCAAAGAACTTATCATTAAGTCAAAGATTTCAAAAAAAATTGGCATCACCATGAATTAATAATATTCTGATAAGGAATAAAACGATAGAGTCGGAAACTTGCCTGGACTCCAAGGAATGCCATTCCAACTTCTCCACGCTCCGGATACTCTATAATCATATAAGAATTCACTCTTAGTATACATATGTATGTAGAAGGTTAATTGTAATTTATACAATTACTCTACATTTCGCCCGGTACTTCACCTCCTCGGGCCTACTTTAGCTACTCGTAAAACTATCCTCTCAATAGTTTTTAATCAAGTTCTTTGCACCTACGTATAGTCAGGATATTCCCCAACAACTTCCGTTACTGGGTCGACTCGAGACAAGTCCTCTATCTTGCTCGAACGTATTCCCCAAAACGGTTGTTCAACCTTTTCCTCAGGTTCATTTCACTTAACACCCTGTTTTCCATCATTTTTAATAAATTGGAAATTAATCCATATGACATGATTCCTTTTCTCAGGTCTCCCTTGTACTACTAACAACATGCTATAAAAATTTCAACTCGAGCTCAGGTTGTTAGCTAGATGAAACAATTCTCCAAAGTTCAATGTTTAATCACTTCGTAGGTTATGAATAACCTTTACTAAAATAGCTATATCTCCTAGCTCGTTAATCCAATTGACTCACCGTTTGAGGCTACGCAAACTAGACTCCAATTATAACATAGACCCAGAAAATACACAGTCCATAAACGGTGTTAAGTATTCCAAACAATTCATTCAAAACAGGGCAGTAACAGTGGCTCCAGAATTCATGTTTCTGAAATTTACTATTACATGCCTTGCACTCATCCAATTTTAATAAATCAGATTTTACTCCTTTTAATCCAATTCTTTTTCCCAGGTAATCTCAGATGTTCCAAGTATTTTAAATAAAAGTTCCAAGATTTATGGAGCCCCCTAACTAGGGTGATCATAGCTCCAAAGTTCGTAGAAATAGAATGGTTAGGTTTCTGCGCTACCTTTATTAAATCGGCCATATCTTTTTGCTCGTAAATCCGAATGACGCAAAATTAGCGCCCAAACGATCTAGAGACTATCTACTATCTAACCATATCAGCCATAAGCCAAGAACAGTGACCGAATGTTCCCAGATTTTCTGGACAGTTTACAGCAGTAAGATCCGTTTGTACGTTCATCGTTTTCCATTTTTATTCTACTCCAAATCAACCAACAAACAATCCCAAACTCCTCAACCAACACCAACAATCAACATACTACAACCCCAAGCAACAAAAATCAATTTAGCTCAAGAATTAAGAGTTTAACAATTATTAACTAAACACATGCATCCATGCTTAAACAATGCTACCCATGGCTTGTATAACGTTAAACAATCATCAACCAAGCCAAATGAACTCAAGAATCAAGAAAACAAAAATTCAATTTTCGGATTTTACTGTTCATTCGACTTTTCCATTGATCATAACTAAAGATTTCATGGATGGAAGATTGAAGCAAGCTTGGATAAGTAATGGGTTAGTGATTACCTTCATTTTAAGCTATAACACGCAATGAACAAGCAAGGCTAGCCAATTCTTTCCCCTCCTTCTTGCTTAGGCCGATGGTTCCTCTTTGAAAATGGGGGATGAGCTCTTCTTTTCCATTTTTGTTAAAGTGTTGTGTTATGGGGTGTTTTAATCCAAGTACTTGTGTTTTAGTCTTGGTTGACTAAGTCAAAGGGGCAAGCTTCCATCTTCTCTCAAACTCGGTTACAACTTTCATCCGAACTTCAAATTTATTTGTTAGACTAAAAATAATTATTAGTCCTATTTTTATCACGTATGCTATCGTAACGCCGATTCGTATATTCTCGAATATTCCGTACGTTAATAATACGGTCTCACATCTCAAGTACCTTATAAAAAAATAAATCCATGAAATCATTTATTCATAAAATGAAAAAATTTTATCCAAAAATCTTAATAACCCCAAGCGTCAAAAATACGGGTTATTACAGATTTAGAGGTTAAACACTTTCATTTTACACACACATTCTTGCATCCTAATAGTCTAGCCGTCATCCTTGCCATTTTCTTCCATTAACAAACACTTATTCTCACGTTGGAGATGCCCCGAGGCAACCACCCCCTCCGACATTGTTTTGTGGAGTCTCCGCCAATAGTTGCACCGCATTCTTGTCCGAGTCAAGCCTAAGAAAGGAAAAAGAAGGACTCAGGTGCTCGGAGACTTATCACTATATATATCTACCTCTGAATTTCCGCATTCCATATTTTCATTTTTATTAACAAGTGCACCGAAATAATTTTATTAATTTCTAGTTTGCCACTTTGCAAGATGTTCGTACATATATGCATATTGTTAAAAGGGGAGAAATTGTGTATAAGGTTGATTATGGAACAAAATAGGATAATGTTATTATTTTGATGAAGAATACGAAGAACACAAGATATAAAGTGATGGATTTTATAGCAGATCTTGTATTTGATTTGTTAAATTATATGAGAAAATATGTTAGCTTTTTGTTGCAAACTATTAATCTTATGTAATAAAAAGTCTACATACTCTATTTATGGGATTTCTAGGTACTTATACATAATCAGAATTTCTTACTAAACATAATTCTTAAAGAACAAATTACCTAGATGGTGTCCAGCCTAAGTTTTGTTGGGGTCACCACCAAGGAGTCTATAACTATCGTAGCTCAACCCCGTAAGCTTGTAAGTCTGTCATGGAATAGAAAAATAAAGTGTCTCCCAAAGTTGCATGAGAGATAATCTTGCAGAGAACATATGGGAAGTGACCCGCATCGTAAAGATCTCCTAGATATTGATGAGATGGGAGCTATGTGGGCTCAGACCTTGTTAATTATCTTCAGTTTAACTTGTAATTCTATTAAGATGCCATCGCAGAGGGATTTTGACGATACTAATAAAAATAAAAGAGATAAACCAAGCCAACCCGTAGGACGAGCTCTCATGTGTGAAGCGACCCTGCAGGAGGCTTTGTGGTCGTCAAAATGAATAAAAAATGTTAAGTAAATTGAGCCCACAGGACTAAAAACTTGCTTGTTAATCATTAAAGATGTATGTATAGCGATGCGATCTAGTTAGGCTCTCTGTAACCTTCCAAATGTTACCAAGCTAACAGAAGGATGGGGAACTAGCAGAACAAACAGGCACGGGTCTGTATTCGGTTAAACGAAATTGAAACTGAATTTTTTTTCGGTTAATCAAAATTGAAATATGCAAAAATTGCTACTGAAAATCGAACCGAAATTAATTCAGTTTTAAACCCGAATCGAATTTATAATTTCTGTTATTACCAAAAACCAAAATAAAAAACAGAAATTCAATAAAAATTCTTGAAAAAATTGAAATCACATATCCTACCTCCATACTTGAAAATAAAACTACCACATCTGCATATCTATGGTATATGAATAACTACGATTAGTTGTGTATCGAAGATTGTTTTCTTGCCGGAGAATAATCGATTCCTGCAAGGTCCACCATATCTGAATACTGTTTCGGAGGAACATGTCGTTGCTTCACAACCGATGATGAATTGAGCGAGAAATTTTCTTGTTTTTCGTGAACTTGGCCTTGTGTAGTAGTTGAACTTTTACTCATTTTGCCATCAATTTTGGCTTCACTAGCATTTTCGTCGATCCTCTAAGTCTAACGATTGTGCAAGTAATTTTAATCATAAAATCATGTTAAAATATAAGGCCAATGTTTGCTAAAGATATTAATCACGTCATTGCAAATGCATGCTAGTACCAATACTAACATCAACCCGAAAATAATCAACTGAGTACCGACCTTTTGGAAAGAAGGGGAGTCGAGTCGGTAAACAGTTTATTTATATACTTTAAAAGATCGGTTATTAATTTTAATTATTCAGTTAATGCGATTAAAGCCTGAATTATCAAATAACCAAATTTTTAAAAAAAATTACCAAAAACCGATCCAAAATTCAAAATATAATTAACCGAACCGAAATTATTTCGATTAAGTTCAGTTTTCGGTTAACCAACGAATACATAACCCCAAAAGCAGGTGATAGCAAGACGGCTGCCAGACGGATTGAGGGGAGACAGCTCACGCTTGAGGTTAAGATTGAATGAGTTAGCTTTCTTGAGAAAGGTGCTAGCGAGCCTAGTACATGCCTAGTCGGTTAGTAAGCTCATTTTTTATTGAGCCTGTTTAACACCCATACCAAATATTAGGCATACCGCAACCACGTCCAAAGAATAAGTTTAGGTGGCATAGAACTTCTAGATTATCTACCATGACAGCTAATCACTTATTTCAGCACTAAATTTAAAAGCATCATGATATAAATTATGCAATGCAAATATTGCAGCTCTTTCAAACAAACTACAGATATCGCAACTCTTTCTTTAGTTCAGTTCTATGAGCATTAAAAAGTATGATCATAGCAGTGAACATCTATAGAGTACACAATTATTACCAACATAATCAAATTCACTTTTATTGCTAACCAACATAAAAGGAACCACTTCAACACCACGCGCATGGGCAAGACTCAACAACATACAAATATAAAACCAGACAGTTGCAAGGTTCAGTATAAAAAGACAGAGAAAATTTCATATACACCATCCCATCCAACCACAACATAACAGCTTCAATCCAAAAGGTACAAACACACCAGGTTCAACCTGCCGCTTGAAAATCACCAAAATCATCATCTGGTATGTCTTGAGAGCTTTCATTGCCTTGTGTAGATGATATTCTTGATGGTGTCTTTGGTGAGACTGATGACTTGCCTTCAGAATGTTCCTCAAGGCTGAAACTTGACGGCGAAAGTACAGGAGAATTCGGAGCGGTTACGGAAGGCGAAAGTGGTGCTAATGGAGGTGGGGGTGGTTTGAGACAAATGATAGGCTCCTTTCCATTTCCTTTATCTTCAAGGGAGATCTTGTTCAATCCTAGCTCAAAAAACTTGGATCGCACATTCCCACCACCTTTCTGTCAACAAGACCAGTGAGAATATAAAGATGACTGACCAAGGAATTCATGCCACTCAAAAAAAATATGTAAATGAAATAAAGAGAACTAACATTTTTCAGTTGAAGTACAATGGTCTCCCCATCTTTTAAACTGTAATCAACTGTACTATTTTGATATTGTTCTTCCATCTCCTCAGCTGTTTTCTTTTTGTTGAGGTACCTTCAGACAATTACAGAATGATTAGTTCAGTAGAAGCAGGTAGGGTAGCAACATAAGGTGGGGTGATTTGCTGGATGGATAGAGATGATTACTTCATATGATCATGAAGTGCAGCTTGAAAGTCATAAGCCTGAGGTCTTTCTCGAAATCCAATGCCGAGAAAAGCATGCCGAAGGCGACCATCTTCACAATACACGAAATTGCCACATTTAAATACTAAACTGAAATGGATTTTTAACATTAAAAAGTCCATACTACTCTAATAGTTGATTAAGAAACACGGATAGTATATACTAGAAGACTACATATGCCAAGGCATCGGTATCGTCTTTATTATAATACAGTCATTTTAATTCAGTTTTGAATATATTATATATATTTTCTATATACAAATGCTACATCTTAAGAAATATTAACTGAGAGCTGATAAATTTTTCTTTCTGAATATATGCAATAAGATGTACCATGAACTCGGTAAATCAAAGAAAAAAGTAATAAAAAAAATTGTTGTTCAATTTGATAGGAATATGAGTTGGCAATTAGTCTTGCTAGACTATAAACAGTTTATGCGAGTGTTTGGTTCAACTTCGGCGACCTATGTATGACAGAAGAATATAGAGAAGGGAGATTGAATATATTCACAAGGAATGGGAAAACGAGGCATGGAGGACAGAAGCTTGATTAAAACAACAGTGAAGAAGAAGATAGAAAGACGATGGTACCTCAAATTCTGTTGCAAAGTATTATTGTAAGTATATATATTACAAATATCAATGATAGTGGATGAATAGTTGCTAAAGGAAGGGTATTAATTTTATTTTGAAACTTTATATTGGTTGTCCTTTCTATAAATAATATTATAAAAAAACTCAGTAATAAAGATAAATATAATATTCCTAATCATAAGAGCATTTTAATTTTTTAGGAAATTTTTATAGATATTTTTCAGTGTAGTATAATTTTTATAAAATATGTGTTGATAGATATATATTACGAGTAATAAATACAATGCTTTGTGCCTAGGAAGCACAAACTCGTATACGGCGACACCGGACACGGGTACGGGGACACGGGTACTCGCCAATTCTCAAAGAGTCCTGAATACGGGACTCGGTAAATAAAAAAAAATTATATGTATATATATATAGGATTTTTATGCGTCAAACACTTAATAATTTCATTTTATTCAAACTATAATTTATATGTATATATAAAGGATTGCCACCCTTTTTTCCCCTTTCTCTATAATTGTTACATAGAAATTACAAGTAATATATATATATATATATATATATATATATATGGATGTATATATATATATGGATGTATGTATATATACCAGAACAATGATAGATAATAGATAATATGTATGTATGTATATACATATATTGAGGAGAATGATGGATTTTTTGAGGTATATAGAACAACGCTTTAAATTTGGTTAAAATAGGGGGACTGGGCTTTTTTTCTTATATGGGTCGTGTTCATGGAAGTGTCGAACCCGAGTCGGTGCCGAGTCCCCGAGTCGGCCGAGTTCGACTCGCATACGGCAGCCTTTTAGAAGAGTTCGTGATTCCTAGCTTTGTGCGTGTATAACAATTAAAAAAATTATTAGAGGGATCCTCGTATCGTATCAACCCTATACCCCATTCGCGAGTTCTTGTACCCAATTCAACCGAACGTACAACGTAACCGTACTTATAGCTTACAATGGAAAGATCCGCATAGCTTGCAACACGACTATGCACTTGCAATTGAAAAATTGTCCTTTGTTAATTGTATATGTGAATTTTATAGTCAATTATCTTAGATCTATTGCATATCATGTGTTACAATACAAATGATTGTCTAATTAGGTAAAGACATTTGGATAGAACCACAAACTCATTTTCCATTATGTCGTATATATACGATTAACCAAATATTGAAACAGAGATTTGAAGTCATAGAAATTTGGTTCTCTATATGTAGATTATGGGACAAAAAAGAGGAAAAACTGGAATTTGGTGCTCTAAATCATTAGAACAATTTTATTTCTTCTTCTTCTTCTTATACTCCTAATAAATAAATAAAAACTTTTCAGGCTGGGAAAAGAAGGGAAAGGACTCTCTCAGAGAAAAGGCTTACTTTCTTATACTACTAGGACTCTCCGTAACCGTATAACATGATTTCTTATTTTTAGCTCAATAATTTTCTTTTTGTTTATTTTCAAATCAACGCCTGCGGGCAAGGACAGGTAAAAAAAAAAGTTAATTATGCATGATACAATATACTACTGGACATAGAAACATAACAGGTAGTCATTAGTCAAGCTAGAGTAGAAGTACAAACTACACGGTTGTACAACAGTACAGTAATTTAGATTACCAATATTCTCTTCTATGCGTAGAACAAAATATCTGCAGGAAAAAAAAGGTTTTAAACAACAAATCAGTCAAGCCATAAGTGCCAAAAAAAAAACTGAGGGTGTATTCAATCCGGATTTTGCAGTATATTTTTGTATTTTAAAAATCTGAGGGTATTCAATCAGGATTTTAAATAATACTTTAAAATCTAAGGGTATCCAATCAGAATTTTAAACTGTACTTTAAAATCCGGGGTATTCAATCAGGATTTTAATTAATGATTTAAAATTCAGGGGTATTCAATATGGATTATTTTTAATCAATTAAAATCTAGGGGTATTCAAAAACTTATTAACACTGATGGATTCTAAAAACCCATGAATTATGTTGGATTTTCCAATATATTTTTGATGTTTTTGATCTTCATGTCCCTTGAAAAATTAAAAATTACTAACGGGGTGTATTCAATCCAGATTTAAAAGTATTATTTATAATCCATTGATTGTATTTGATTCAAGATTCCACGCATAGTTGATAGATTATATACATAATTCATGGAGTCTGCGTGGAGTTGATCATGAATCCAGTAGAATCTTTCGTACTAAGATAACATTTTAAAACATCAAAAATATATAGGAAAATCTAACATAATCCATGGATTTTTAGAATCCATCAGTGTTAATAAGTTTTTGAATACCCCTAGATTTTAATTAATGAAAAATAATCCATATTGAATATCCCTGGATTTTAAATCATTAATTAAAACCCTAATTGAATACCCCCGGATTTTAAAGTACGGTTTAAAATTCTGATTGAATACCTTCAGATTTTAAAATATTATTTAAAATTTGGATTGAATACCCTCGGATTTTTAAAATACAAAAAATACTGCAGAATCCGGATTGAATACACCCTCCTTTATGGTCAACTCCACGCGAACTCTATGAATTATGTATATAATCTATCAACTATGCGTGAAATCTTAAATCAAATACAATCAATAAAAATCAATGGATTATAAATAATACTTTTAAATTTGGATTGAATACACCCCCATAAATTGCGGGTTCAAGCAGTGAGAATTAAATATAATAATTATGATTTCATACTGTCCCTAACTGGCTGGCACAGTGATAAATTTACTAACCTGCTGCTATCAATTACTGGCTCAACTGGGTGGGGCTCCCCATCTCTTAAAAATGCCCGAGCATATAACTCACCTATATATGCAAGAGCATAAATTGACCGGTGTGCTTTTGTTTCATAAACAAAGAACAATAATATTGAGATATTAAACAACATTAAAAATATCTCACCTGTTGTCTTATCCTCTAGTTTGATAATACATTCTTCTCCCTTGCTGACAACCTTTAAAACACCCTCCCATGCCCATTTATTGATATCCCATTCATCAGCCCTACAAAAGAGCAACATGTTATCAAAACACTTGCCTACATATATGAAGGAAAATGTTTCATATTCACATGATAGTGAGAGCAATGGAATGCCTGCTGCAAATTGTACGCAATATGGTATTATTCATATTGTTCTTTAATAGAGATTCAAGAAAACATGCGACTTGCATCTACAAAGTAGAGACTTTAACTTTTCGATTGGAACACTTATAACTAAACTTATTTCTTTTGGACAGTGGATAACATCATCTAAGACGACTTCCTCTTTACATCCTCAATTTCAGTTACAACAAAAATCAAAAGATATCTCAGAGACAATACAAAAAATTTACTTGTAATCTACAGTTTTCGGATAAGTTCTAGTTTGGTGGGGCAATCTGCTGCACAGAGACAAAGCACTCTCAAATCCTGAGCTTTTGCCAAAAGTTCATATACAAAATCACTAAAATAGCATGTGGTTTTTAATAAGATATAGTCTAAAGTTTTTGGTGATCAGACGATGCTAAAAGATGAAAGATCAGTATCTAATTTTCGTATATTAGTCTTATCTATTAGTTAGATAGATAGTTACATAGCTAATGCTTATCTACTTGTAACTGTTGTTTTACTTGTATATATCCTGCATCTCAGGTACATATTGAAATATGGCAGAATACATTTCTAATACAAAAGCTTAGAGCTATTTTATGGTAACAGAACTATTTAAGCTTTAACAGGCTCTACTACTATCCTAAAATTATCTACTCTCGTAGCATCTAATCACCTTTTCTTTATCATAATGTCTTCGTCAATTACAATTTTGAATGCCGATGGCTCTGCAATTGCTACCCAACTTATTTTATTCAACCCTTCTTCTCAGTTGCCAACTAAACTTTCCGGCAGCTCCAACTTTACAACATGGAAAGCCCAATTTGACCTGCTTCATGTTCATGACTTGTTTGGATACTTAGATGGTTCCATCATTGCACCTGCTACTACCATCACCGAGAATGATAAACAAATTCCTAATCATGCATACAAGATTTGGTTTAGGCAAGACAAACTAATCCATAATGCATTGTTGGCATCGGTGGTACAAACCTTGGCCTATGCAAATAAATCTCATACCCGGGTTCTTAGTCTCAGGGATCAACTAAGTCATTTGACAAGAAAATAAAACAGTTTCTCAAATATCTGAACGAGGTTCACAGCATTACTAGTGAACTAGCTATGGCAGGCTCACTGTTTCCAATCCGGAACTTGTCAATGACAAGAATATTAAAAGAGAAAGTTTGAGAAAAAGTATATCTCCCATTGCTGGAGAGTCCTCATTATATATCAATATTACAAGCTTAAATCTTTCCTGAAAATACAGCTAATGTACAGATTTTCAGCCTTTACAACAATTGTACTACTCTAATTATGGAAGGTAAATATTTCCCGTATCAAATCTGTTATGACAGCTAATATACTATATTAATGGCTAATATATCTAAATATAATTAGGGACAACATATACTTTTGACACCCTCCCTCGAATTGATGCTGCCGGTAAATCTACAAGCATCAATTTGCCAACAAGAAAGTTGTGGCGCTGACATGACATCGATTTGGTGAAAATGTCAGCAATCTGTAGAGTGGTAGAGATATGAGGGAGAGTAATGACCAGGTTGTCAAAGGCTTCTCGAATAGAGTGACAATCAACATCTATGTGTTTTGTGCGTTCATGGTATACTGGGTTAGCTGCAATCTGAATGGCACTGGTGTTATCAGCATGTAATGGAGTTGGTTCGGCTTGAGAGTACCCAAGTTCTGCAAGGAGCCCACGTAGCCAGATAATTTCAGAACAAGCAGCGGACATGGCACGGTATTCTGCTTCTGTGGATGACTTGGACACACGATTCTGTTTTTTGCATTTCCATGAAATAAGTGTCTCCAAGAAACATACACGAACCATTGATAGATTTTCTAGTATCTGGGCATCCAGCCCAATCAGCATCATTGTATGCTTGAAGCTTGAGTGAAGAACGAGCTGGGAAGAATAGGCCACGATTAGGAGTTCCAAGGATGTATCTAATGATGTGTTTGACTGCTGATAGGTGGAAATGCCGAGGACATTGCATGAACTTACTCACAATATGTACAGCATAAGAGATATCGGGTCGAGTAATAGTGAGATATATAAGGCTGCCAACCAACTTTCGATATAAAGTAGGATCCGAAATTAGCTCTCCTTCATCTCTGCGATACTTCACATTAATTTCCATCGGAGTTTCAACAGGAATAGCACCCCTTAGTCTAGCTAATTCAACCAAATCTTGGATATACTTGTGTTGGTTCAAGAAGATACCTTGTTGTCGATGATGTACTTCTCTAATCCTAAGAAGTAATGGAGCTGACCGAGATCTTTCATTTGGAAAGTAGAACGTAACAAATTTTTGAGACGTTCAATGGCATGTATATCAGAACCAGTAACAAGGATATCATCCACGTAGGCAAGAAGCACAACTATACCATTACTTGTCTTTTTCAGAAAAAGGGAGGAGTCATATTTACTTTGGTTATATGAAAAACCAAGTAAAGTGGAATTTCTCAAACCAGATTTTAGGTGCCAGCTTCAAACCATATAAAGAGCGTTTTAGTTTGCAAACATGATTAGGTGATATAGGCATACCATTGGGAAGTGTTATATAAACTTCTTCCTTGAGGTCACCGTGTAAGAAAGCGTTCTTTACATCCATCTGAGACAATTTCCATGATTGAGACGCAGCAAGGGCTAGTATGGTTCGCACAGTGGTCATCTTAGCTACTGGTGCAAATGTCTCTTCGTAATCTATGCCGAACTCTTGTTTGTTTCCAAGAACTACTAGTCGGGCCTTATACCGCTCAACCGAGGCATTTGGATGAAGTTTTACGGAGAACACAAACTTGCTGCCCAGAGGTTTCACAGACGAGGGACGCCCTACAACATCCCATGTTTGTTTTTCTTCAAGTGCAAGAAGCTCTGTTTCAATAGCTTCCCGCCAACACTCATGCTTCATTGCCTGTTTATATGATTTTGGAATAGGAATGGCAGACACAGTGGTTAACAATGATACAGGATTAGAAAAACCATACCTATCAGGAGGCTGACTAACCTGAGTGCTATGTCTACGGGTGGCAGGTGCAGGTTCTTGAACATGATCAGCAACAAGGGAATCAGTTTGAAGGGGTGGGGAACTTGAACATGATGAATAACTCGATTTGGATTAGCATCTGCAGTTTCTGATGTGGTGTTCTGGTTTTGCACGGCATTAGGGCGCCTTTGATACACCAAGAGTGGTTTAGAGGGAGGTTCAGAAGTTGACGACACTGAAGTGGATAAGGAGTCTGCAGAAGAGTTAGTAAATAAAGGTACAACTGAAAATGAAGGGGAATGATCATTGTATGTAGAGAAAAAATGTTGATTTTCTAAGAAAATTACATTTCTTGAAACCCGAATGCGTCGTAAATTAGGATCATAACAGAGAAATCCTTTTTGGGGTAGAGCATATCCTAACAAAACACATTTTATTGACTGAGCTGTGAGTTTTGTGCGCTCATGTGGAAGAAGATGAACATAACATACACACCCAAAAGTACGAAGACCAGAATAATCCGGAGTGCGATTAAATAACCGAGTGAAAGGTGAAACATGATTTAATGATGATGAAGGTAACCTATTTATGAGGTATACTGCAGTGGAGAATGCTTCACACCAAAATCTAGATGGCACAAATGATTCCAACAGAAGGGTACGTACAACATCGAGAAGCTGACGGTTTTTTCTTTCGGCTATCCCATTTTGTTGAGGAGTTGAAGGACAAGATCGTTGAGAGATTATTCCATTGGCTTGTAAAAATTCTTGAAACGAATGAGATGTATATTCTCCCCCATTATCTGACCGTAAAATTTTAATATTTGTATTGAATTGTGTTTGAACATATGCATGAAAGATCTTGAAGGCTGAAAGTACTTCATCTTTAGAACGAAGGAAATAAATCCATGTAAAACGACTATAATCGTCAATAAATGTGACAAAGTACTTGTAATTAGCATGAGAAACAACCGGTGACATACCCCAAACATCACTATGTATCAAATCAAAAGCCCGAGTTGTATTAGATGTATGAATGGGAAATGGTAAAACTTTGCTTTTTCCAAGTTTACAAGAATTGCAATCAAACTGGACTGAGCTAAGAGAAGATAAGTTTTCATTCCCAAGTACACCGGATTTCAATAAACCACGAAGAACATTATTATTAGGATGTCCTAGACGCTTATGCCATGCATGGATATCAATACGGGCAGAATTACAAGACACAATGGGAAATGAGCGGCATGGAGATGGAGGAAATTGGATAGGAAAAAGACGTTCAACTTTAGGCCCCCTCGTGATCACCCTCCCTGACTGCTGATCTTGCACAAGACAACCAGATTTTGAAAATGTGACTTTGCAATTATTTTCAACTAGTTGACCGACAGAAACAAGATTAGTGGTAAGGTCAGGAGAGACAAAGACATCGGTTAGAGAGGAAGAAATATCACCGGTTGCTGTAATTGGTAACTGACTTCCATCTGCAGTACCAATTTCAAGATTTTCACAATATTTGTTTCATTTGTAAGATAATTGGTGTTATTTGTCATATGATTAGAAGCTACAGAATCAAAGTACCAAGTAGGAGATGTGAGAGTAGATTTACCAGAAAGTCCTAGAGTAGAAAATGCTGAAATAATCATTTGCCGAATCATTTCAGGGGTTACAGGTTGGACAGGAGCAATGGCACTTCGTGTCGAGTGTTCAGTACTCATCAGACCGCCGCTAGTACTTGAGGATCCAACCAAGGCTGTGTAGGCTATCTCAGATTTCTTTGGTGGATGAATGGGGCATTCCTTGATTATATGCCCATCTTTCTTACAATAATTGCAAAACTTTTTGGAACAATTTGAAGCATAATGCCCAAAACCTTTGCAAGAGAAACATTGAACATTACACATTTCCCTGCCTCTTGGTTTACCTTGTGTTGCATAAGCCACATGAACTAACTCAGATTTCTGTTCTTTCAAAGTGTCTTGAGCTCCCGAAGCAAATCATTGAGACATGTATCCAAAGAGGGAAGAGGATCTCGATTCATAAGATTAGACCTAGTAGTTTCAAAATCAGATCGCAATTTCATAAGAAATTGATCTCTTTTAGTAGTTTCATGGACATCTTGAACTGACTCAAGACCTTCAGCAGGAACAGTAGCATAAACGATATCAGTGTATTCAACCCATAAATTCATAAAGGATGAATAAAACTCAGAGATTGAGAGGTTATCTTGTTGAAGTTTGCCTATGTCATGTTCTAATTGAAAACGACGAGCAGTGTTCTGCTGACTGTAAATCTTCTTGAGATAAGTCCACATCTCAGCCGAAGTCTTGAAAGGCCTTAAATTCATAATAATGTTAGGCTCAACGGATCCTAGCAGCCAGCCCATGATATGTGCATCTTTAGTCTCCCACTGAGCATATCCCACCTTGTCTTTTTCTTTGTCAGGAGCTAGAGTACTACCACTAACATAACCACATAAATCCTTCCCTTTGATAAAGATCTGGAAGTGAAATGCCCATGCCGAATAATTTTTGCCATTAAGGCGAACCAAGAGAGTGTCAAACTTGTCTAAAGACATGACTGTCAAGATTAACCAGGAACAAGAAATTTTATCAAGAGGCGAGAATAATGAACAAGAACTGATCAGAAACAAGAGGAAGAGATTATGGCTCTGATACCATGACAAGAATATTAAAAGAGAAAGTTTGGGAAAAAGTATATCTCCCATTTCTGGAGAGTCCTCATTATATATCAATATTACAAGCTTAAATCTTTCCTGAAAATACAGCTAATGTACAGATTTTCAGCCTTTACAACAATTGTAATACTCTAATTATGGAAGGTAAATATTTACCGTATCAAATCTATTATGACAGCTAATATACTGTATTAATGGCTAATATATTTAAATATAATTAGGGACAACATATACTTTTGACAGTCAAGATACTTGAAGGTCTTGGTATTGAATACAATAACATTGCAGCTCCTATTCAGGCACGTGAAAATCATGTTTCCTCTGAAGACCTCTTAGGATTGCTACATGATCAAGACTCGAGAGATCTGTTTCAAAATGACAAAATGAAAAATTATTCTACACCAATTTCTGCTGTTGCACAAAGGAAGACTTCAAATCATACTCACACGCTGCCCATAATAAATCTAATCTCAGCCTGGTCGCCGTAATCAGACTTGACCCCAATGGTGCAATATGCTAGCTACTAGCAATAATGGTCATCTATGGCAAAACCCAAGTACTCCTTTCAATGGAGACATTGGAGATCGTATTTAACTACTGGCTATATTGTTTATTATAGCTCTACTCCCAGTCTCGCATCAGTTGGTCCTCAAAAAAACGAAGGACACTTCCCTATTCTTCTACGGAAGCAGAGTTTCGTGTGGTTGCTACTGCCTTGGCTGAAAATAACTGGCTATCAAGCTTACTCCTGGACCTCTGTTCACCATTAGATGTCACACCTCAAATCCTTTGTGATATTGTTGGTGCTACTTATTTATGCCAGAATCCTATATTTCATAGCTGTATGAAACATATAGCCAAGGATTTTCACTTTGTTCGTGATCAAGTTGAAAAGAAGCAAGAGATAGTTGTGCATCTCCTTTCTTCAGATCAACTTGCTGACACCCTAACAAAACCTCTATCCATGTCTCTTTTCCAGTCCCAATTTTCCAAGATCAACATCATTGATATGACGCCATTCTTGAGGGGGCATAATAAGAAAAGTACATAATCTAAAGTCGTTGGTGATCAGATGATGCTAAAAGATCATAATCTTATTTTTGTATATAGTCTTATCTACTAGTTAGATAGACAGTTACATAGGTAATGCTTAACTACTTATCACTGTTGTATTACTTGTATATAACCTGCATCTCAGGTACATATTGAAACATAGCTGCATACATTTCTAATACAAAAGCTTAGAGCTATTTTACTTTTGAAACTTCTACAGAATAAAATGAATAATAAATTTGCTAAGTGTAATGAAAGCTTTGATCCAAGTACTGTTCATAGGTATTATTCATCAAAATTGAACTTTTGTGACCAAAATGATTAAGATTGTTGAGAAAATGACAGCAACTGCCGCTAGCATTAATAATGAACTTAAGAACATACTTTTCATACTTTTTATGGTGACTTGGTGGTCAAATGGGGTGGAAAAAGTGTTGCGAACCTATTAGACACCATGAGGAAGGTAAATCACCCAGTGTTTCTATGCGAAGACAATATGTTAAGAAGTCCTACAGCATCAAAATATCTTATTCTTTTCATGTGGCTTCTAAAGATACAACTCATGGGGTTCCAATTTGATGTCTTCAAGTTCAATGATAAAACATCAATTTTGCTGTTGATTCTTAAATTTTATAAAAATTGTAGACGAGTTTTTCTTGGGAGAGTGATGTGGGAAAGAATTAAAATATTAATATTGCTATATTAAAGCATAAAGTAAAGTGTAATATATCACAAATTTTAATCATATTAGATACATAAACTATTAAGAATAGTTAAAAAATAGTTTCCTTTATTTGCTAGTTCCATTATTGTTGGGATTTTAGTTATTGGTTACTCTTTAGGGCTTTACTCCTACATAAGGAGATACAATCTTTTATTATAGGAAGCTTTGATGAATTAATGAGTTACGCCCTTATCCCAAATTTTTTAAAGGGCGAAAAGAAGAGGAATGTAAAAGAAAGCAAATAAAATGGAGTGCAACGAGTTTCTTTTATTTTCTCCCAAGCTTGAAAAATTAAAGAGTGAATATACTTTTATTCATGTGCTGCTGGCTCTTAGAGCCTGTTTGGCTACCATTTAAGTCACCTTCACATGCCTTAAAGTTAAAATCAATGTGTTTGGGTATTCATTAAAGTCATGGACTTTAAGCTGTTTAAGGCCTGTAAGAAAGGTTTTTACAAGTTAAAATGCTTAGCCTTTCTTTTTTATTCAACATTTAATATTTTTCTTTATTTTAATATTAAATGTTTATAGGGTCAATTACCATATATTATATTTAAGAAATTTTATTTTTATGGAGAAGATCAAATGCCAAACTAGTAATTTAAAGAATAAAGTAAACAATTTATCATTGTATTTATTTATTGGCAGGGATTGTGAAATATTATTGTCAATAAAATTTTCGAAACTTTACTTCAATATATTTTTTTATTAGGTTTTATTTTTATTTTCAAATAATATGCATTTTCATTTTTTTTAAGTAAAGTTACTTTAAGTCTAAATTTACCAAACACTTAATAAACTTTATATAAGATTACCCAAACAGATAAATTTAACTTAAATTAAAAATAATAACTTTTAATTTATAGTTAAAATAAAATACTTTAAGATTAACTTATTTTAAGTTAAACCAAACATGCTCTTAGTCTCTTTGTTTATGGGTTGCGATCCATAATTTTTAGTTCATATTGCGTTTAGGAAATCCTAGGAGGAGTTATTCTTCTATGGTTAGATAACCCAAGTTCTAGCTTTTATCGGTTTTATCTTGTAATTCAACTTTTCTAATTTTTTATTGCATCACTCAAGAATATCCTTAACTACTTTATAAGGAATTGATATTCATTAATATATGTATGTGAAGAGGAATTGGCAGTAATAAATTACAAAATTCTAATTTTAATAATGTCAAACATGATCTTAATTCACGGGTAATGTGATTTGCCTTAATGGTGAAACTAATCTAAAAGGGCATGAAGCAAAAAAAAAATAGTTTATTCTACAATGAAAGCTAAGATGAAGCAACCAAAAAGACCCTTTGGATTAGGAAGTTATATTTAGTATATGAGGGGAATATATATATATATAAGACTAAGTCTATTTTTTAATTTTTTATTTCCATTCATTTAGTTCAAACAAGTCAAATACATGGGCTTTATTAAATGGGATTGAATATAGGTTTTAGGCTTTAGTTAAATGGGTTGTTGTATGTTCAATTGTGCTAGTAGTAGCGTTATGAACTACGCATGTACTTTCTTTGTAATGCTCATATAAGTTTGTCCCTTCTTGAAAAACCAAGTTTTATTTATTTTAGTTTGATATATATACTAGTTGATTCTAATTTTTGTTCAAAACTAACAAAGGAAAATAAATAGTTTTCATCTACTTAGGATTAATAAATTGCCACTGCAAGCTGCATAAATTTCTCAATAAATGAGTCTCGTAACGCCCTTTGGCAAATGTTTACATTTTATAAGTGACAAATATTTAATTACAAAGAACTACCCCGAACTATCTTGAATTTATACAAGTACAAGAACACTTGAATGAAACTATTCTTGATAGAGGGGCAACTGTAAATTGATAAGCAATTACCAATAATATTTAGGATGTGCAAACATTAATTACATCGTTGAGGCAATAAATTAGATTTGTGAGGTCACAACTCATAAGGTAAACTTGAACGGGAAGCTAGTATTGTGAATATCATTTTGAGGAGAACTTAGAATCATGGATCACAACATAATAATATGTAATAAAACTATTCTTGGCTCCATAGTTTATTCATTAAAGAAAAAAATGCAAATGCAACAAAATAAATTCACTTATTCTTTATGATATTCTACAATTATTTTCTAGCCCTCATCCCTTTTATCCCTTTTACATGCATACATATATATCTATATTCAGTTTCATTGAATGCTGTTGCTATTAATGTTAAAGAATATAAGAATAGAAAAACTTGTATCTCCTAGAATAAAGCAACAAGAATCAGGTATAGTAGTCAAAAGATGCAAATTACCTGTATGAAGCTGCACTTTTTCTTGGGGGTATCTGCACAAACATTTCAAGAATTGAAATTACAAATATAAAGTTAGCATTAAAGCCAGACTACAATAATGTATGTCAAAAATGAGTCGATAAGCAAGCAGCATAAGATGTAAGACTGTGTAGCAGGCAAAACACATTTGTCTCGTTATTTATTTAATAACTCCACCTTCCATAATATATGGCAGAGAGTTAAAACCCCCAATTGAGACAAGAAATAGAGATAATACGTTAACCAAAACATAGATTTATCGGTTAGAGCTCAGCTCAATCTGATTAATTTTGCTTAATTGTCTAACATCCTACACATCAACAACATATATAATCCGAAATCCAATAATAACTGATCACCCGCACAAGGTAAATTTTACATAAGAGATCAACCACTCACACCACTCACATTCCTGCTAAATAAATCACGAAAACCCGAACCAAAACGCCAAGCACTAAGCATCAACACTTGAAATAAAACCCGTCCACCAAAAATAATATGTTGAACTTTAGTTATAAATAACCTTATATAAATCGGCAATATTAAATAAAATGATAAATTCGATATGTTGAATATCGTATCGGTAAGTATAATAAAAATGGGGAGGGGGAATACCAGATAAACATAACATTCAGAAACTTGATAAAGAACAAGCTCCGCTGCTTCTGAAGCATCGCCTTCATCATTGAAGCCTCCACTTTCATTCAGCTCTTTCGCCATGATCCTCTGATTTTTCTTATATTAATTAATTTGGGGTTTGTATATATAAATATCAGAAAAAATGTTAAAATAATAAATTTTTAAGCAAAACTAACATAATAAACAATTTTTGGATTTAATAGCCGTTTGTTAGCTGTGTATCTCATCTCATTAAATTAATTTACAAATGCGTATTTCAATAAAAAAAATTAAAAAAAATATAAATACGTATTTTTGAGTTATTTCTAACCATATTTTCTCAAAATTATTATTTTCACCAATTTTTTTACCAAAATATATTATTTATCTCCTTCACCCTAAATATGATTTGCGGTGGTAGTAATCTAAGAGAGTGTTATTAAAACCGATCTATAACTCAGTCTCAAATCAAGGTGTTCAAGGGAAGGGGACTTGACTGCATTTTCAGAAATCAATGGGGCTTATTAGTGGAATATAAAAATATAAAATACAAGTGTACTCATCGGACGGCTGTGATTGTGCTTATCTATGTGATCAAAGTTGTAAGTTGTAACTATGTGGACACCGAATTTAAGAAAAATAAAGAATTGAGAGAAAATATTAAATTATGAATTTTGTTAAATTATTAAAAATATAATAATTTTTATAATGTTAAAAATGGGATGTAGTATCTTAAAAAGTAACAAGTGTTAAAAGTAGATGGTATAAAAAAAGTATATTATAAGTATGTATATAACATTTTACATTTAGAACGTATTGCATATCGGATTTAACAATGAATCATAAATTAGCTTAAAAGAGATCGTAATTTTGGCATACATTAGTTGTAAATTTATTCATTATAAAGAACTCAAATACATTTTATTTAATCGATGTAGGGTTGACATACTCGTTTATCTCATGAGCAAATTTACGGAACTTTGAGCAGTGCTTGATGACTTCCGGCCAAACATGGCTCTGTTACTATTTATAATATTCAAACCCACAATTCAATGCATACCTAACCCAATAATTCAAAATATATTAATCCGAAAGAGCTAAAATTTGACATACATTAATAGTAAATTTGTCCTTATAAAAGACTCGAATATTCTTATTCCAAACGATATAGAATGTTATCAAGGACAAACACAATTAAAGGTATGACAAATATTCTATACATGTTGACTCAAAACCTCAAATAAAATTTTATAAATACAATTCTGAATAATCTATAATCGATTAAATTTAAAATACAAATATCTCCATTGTCAAGAGTCAATATAATTCATACACAATATCATTCAAATTCAATACACTCCAATTTGCTCATACACCAAACCTGTTATAAGAGGATCAGTTGTGAAACCCTACAAGTAACTAACCGATCCAGTTAAAGTTGGGTCAAAGCAACATTTAATACATATAACAAAATATAATTTTTAATACGTTTACTATATAAATAACTTCAACACACTTTGAGACTCGTATTCGATACGATACGACAATCACATACACAACAATAATTTGTTACCTACAATTTATAACACAATCATTAGAACCCGTTGACAACGGTCATAAATCATTGTACTATATCATAGTTTACATATTGTAACCCTTTAAAATTGTTACTGTAAGACCTAAAAGTCTTGTAGTGGGTTCTATTGCAATGTTTTTGCCAAAATTGGGCGTTAACTTTGATATGTTTGCAATAGAGCCCCGTAGTAATGATTTTAGTACCATATAACAACACCTTAAAAGCATTGCAAAAATGTTTTATGACAATGATTTTCTGTCTCTGGTAACAAATTTAATAATTGCAATAGCCTAACACAATGTTGTTTTGCAACACTATTTTTATTTATTATTGTAACATATGGGCAATGACAATAATTTAAAGTAACAATTTTCTTCTGATTAAAATTATTTTTTGTAATTGAGATAATAATGTTTTGTTCAATAATTGTGCTTTATATAACTAAACAAACAATCAATGACATTATTATTAGAGGCAATTGTAATGTTTTTTTAAAAACAATTAGACATAACTTGTTTGGTTCATATACAATGTCCAATGATTTAGTATATCAAGATAAACACCAACTCAAGAGTAGTACTTTGTGTTAAACAAAATGAGTGTTGCAGAGGGGGGGTTGAATGCAACTTGTCAAATAATCCTAAATTCTTACTAACAACAAATAAGAATAAGATTTAACAAGTATGAAATGCAAACAAAGAAAGCGGATCAAAGACACTGTGTTTAAACTTCAAAATTAATATGTTATTAATTTTATTGCTAAAACATGACTGGAAAATAATTTCAGCTTCTAAGTTACAATAACAATTGGATTTTCTATTGTAACTAAGCTTGTTATCCTTATGTTGTGCCTTTCTTGAGTTCTTGATATTTTTCACTCACACTTTTTTTTGCTACTATAGACTACTCACCACTATATAGTAGTTTTCTTCTACATCTATTTCCTATCGACATATAACATTATAAAATACATTTTACAATGTTTATATGAAAATAGAAATTTGTTACTTTCACAGTCTTCATTAGACTTTGTCTAGTCCTGGAAATATCTTTGTCTTGATCCATTCCTTGAAGACTGTGTTGCCTTGAAAGTCTTCACGATCCTGACAGGACTGTCTTCCATTGATTCAGCTTCTGCAAAGTTCCCATTCCTTTTGTCTTTAACTAATTGGGAAACCTTAATCAACTGATGAATGATGTTAAGCTTATCAGTTGATTCTTCTTTGCTCATCCATCGATGGATAGGATATCCATTGATCAATTGATGTATCAATGGATAGTTAGATTATCCATCGACTCCTTATCCATTGATAGTCCTTTATCCGTTGATAGCCTTTATCCGTTGAGTAGTGTCTTTATCCATTGACTTCAATATTTGTTGATTACTTCATTTATGAGAATTCTGACTTAGAATATTTATAATTGATCAGCCATTCTTCACATCCATTGAGAAGCTATATATTGAAGTCAATAACATCAGTCGACTACTTCACATCATCCATCGAGACAGTACAATCAATTGATAATGAAACATAAATCAAATGTTACAATCCAATTTATCAGTTGATTAACAAGCTTCAACTGATAACTGGTTTCCTAGTCAATGGATATTTATAAGTCATATATCCATCGACTAGTTACAATAAAATTTAAATTTCTATTATAATTCTAAGTAATTTATTATCATCAAAACTCATAATTCCTAACAATCTCCCCATATTTATGAATATGTAAAATATTCATAAATTTTCTATCGATGATAACAAAATTCCTAAACATTTTCATTCTAGCAGGAATTACAATATTGACAAAAGTAATATTTTGAGACAGAGTGATCAAGTACCGGTAATAGATGAATTCTGATAACTCTGATGTTGAGTCTAAATCTTGTACCTTCTTCTTCTTCCCCTTGACTCATTCATCTTGTCTTCATTTTCCTTCATCTTTCTAAATAGGGATCCCTTCAAAATCTTTTCATCCTCAACCCTGTAGTCTAGTTGGCTTGCAAGATGATTCAATTCCAGATTAGGCAGTTTGTTTATTTACTGACAAATATCAATGCATTTTTCTCTGTCTTCCTTGTCCTTGTAGATCATCATGTAGAATGGTTCATAAAGTACCTACCTTCCTTCAGAGTTCCAAATCTTGATTCTATCATCCTTTTCTTCTTGAAAAGGTGTCTCCCTTATCTTCTTCATCTTCTCAAGGATGGCTTTTCCTAGCTCTTTAGTTAGATAATATTTCCTGTTGAGCATTGTGTATATTTTCCTTAAGACACCATAGCCTTGTTCCATGACTTGATCAAATGTGAAGACTGAATGTGACCCATCTTCATAGTCTATGTGAAGTAGATCTACATCCCTCTTCCTTTATCCTTTAATTGCAGTCATTCCCTCAGTTTTGATTGAAACAAAACTTTGAGGTTTGGATTTGAACACTTCTATATCCTTGAATTGACCACTCCCAGATGCTTGACTCTCAAGCTTTTCCTCATTTGGTTTCTCCTCCATGATTACCTTATTATCAATAATAAGTTTCCTTTTTACTCCAGATGATTTAGGTTTGTCTATAGGTTTGTTTGCTCTTTATTTCATTTTTGGCCTCCTTTCACCTTCTTTTCTTTTGGCCTCTCTAATTAGCCTATCCTCCTCATCAAACTTCATTTATAGTTGTGAAAGGCTGTATGTATAGACCTATATGTAACATAGGGTTATAACTCAACACAAGAACATGACGTGTAAATAATATGAAGTTATCACCGGAATCAGGAAGACATGAAGACTTGGTAAAGACAAAGGATAAAGAAGAAATCTACAGACTTGAAGCATTAGCTCACTGGAAGAAGTTCATTAATATGTTCATGCCTCAGTGAAGAATAAAGGTTGAAGTATTCAAGGATGTGGAAGCAGTGAAGCAGTTGTCAAAGTACCAGAAAGATTCTAGTGATCCAAATCTGCAAATTAGTTGAGCAATGAATTGCAGAGCTCAAGTACAGGAATCGATAAGATAGAATATACGGCAAATACAAAGAATCAAAATATTAGATGGAATCTTGGAGTCTATTATAGATTGCTGGAGGAAGTTCATTCATATGTTCAGACTTCAGTGAAGGATAAAGTTCGAAGATGTTCAGGGTTTCAGATATGTTTATGGTTCAGCATAAGTGCCAGAGGATTCCAATGTACTTACAATAGAAGCACTTCTTAACAACTAGAGAAACATGGCCAATTGAATAGTCAAGAAGATGTGAAGATCAAGTTCTTGTTAGTCGTTTGTGAACCAGACCAGTTGCACTAAACGTCAGCACAAAAGGAATTGAGAATTGCATCTATGTTAGAAAAGAATTGGTTGTATAACCGTTGTGTGCTAAAGCTCAGAGAAAATCAAGTTCAAGTAGTAAAGGTAAATTTATTAACTTGGTTGCAGTGAAAAGAAATATTACAGAGCTTTGAATCGTTGGAAAAACGGCTAAGGTGAACTACCGATAATTAGTTTTAGCTGTTTGACTGTTTTGTCTTATTTACCGACGGTTGGTGATTAGCTGTTTGACTGTTTTGTCTTATTTCCGACAGTTGGGTTTCAGCTGTTTGGCTATTTCGTATTATTTACCGACGGTTAGCACATCTCGACAGTTACCATTTTGGATATATTATTAATTTCATTTCACTCGACGGTTATGGTTTAATAATTTATTTTGAGTTGATAGTTATTGGGTTTGACTGTTTCATCTTAATTGACCGACGGTTACAGCATCTCGATAGTTAAGGTACTCAGATAAATATCCAGATTATTTATTCCATCAACAGTTAAGTCATTCGATAGTTATGGCACTTCTATAGTTGAGGTTTAAGATTGTTTAATCTACAGCAAGCCACAGCATGCCACCTATCATTGATATCCTTGAGCAGAATTGTATTAAGTGATTTATTTCGGTCTCGATGGTTATCAACAGACTCACCGATGGTTATAAATCAAATGTCTCGACGGTTGTTAATTCAAGAAGTGAGAAGCAGCTCAGTTACTTGGACCACATGAAGCCACGTAGCTGTACTGAAAAAGCCTACACATATATTGAAGCAGAGCCATTCATTTGGAGAAGTCTTCTACAACACAAGAAAAATATCCAGAGAGAGAGAAGGCAAAGCCGGAGAGGAGAGAACACATAGAAAAATCTATACCTCTTTACCGGAGATGTATTAGTGGTCGGTCCCTTAACGGAAAATGTTCAGGGCCACTATATATCACTCTCTACGGTCTTAGTTTCCTTTGTACTAATCTAGAAATACTTGTATAGGAAATTGAGAGTTATATTTTTGTTAAGCAGCGAATAACTTGTTCTTCGGACCGGATTTGTTGGCCGGGTGTAGCAACCTCAGGGCTTATATTTATCAAATGATATATTCCCCGAATCTTGTGTTGTTTATTTTACTGCTAATTTTCTAGAACCGAACTGATTAATTCTAAACACAGAAAATTAGTAAGTAGCTCCGTAAACACTATTCACCTAAAGAACACGAACCCACTAACCGAACTCTAAATTATTAATCCGCAAAAGATTCGAAAGAATTTTTTAATTTACTGAGTATCGTATTCAACCCCCCTTCTACGATACTTCCGGGCCTAACAATTGGTATCAGAGCTTACTGATTGATATACAAATCAAGATCCTTTAGCTCAGTGAAGCTCGTTAGGCGGAAGCTGTTTGAACTCAGAATGATGAAAGGCCATGTTAAATAAATTTATTTTATAAATTCAAATTTAAATAAGTTTATTTTATAAATTTTATTTAAATAAATTTATAATATGAATTTAATTTAAATGAGTTTATTATTTAAACTTGAATAAGTTTATTTTATAAACTTAATTTAAATAAATTTATTTTATAAGTTTTATTTAAACAAATTTATTATTTAAACTTAAATAGATTTATTTTTTATAATTTAAATTAATTTTTCCTTGTCTGTTTTAAGTACTCAGCAGCTTGCCCACTTTTGTTAAAAACAGGCAGGTACTCGAATTGGCCAGCAAATGTTTAGTCCACGCGCGCAGGTTGTACAAATTGATTCCGACACTTGCTGGACTTAATCATTTGCTAGATGTGTCAAGTTGACATGGACACCATCCGATACTTATTAAGTATCGAGGCTTAATTTGTTTTTATGCACCGACTGTTAATAACTATAGACAGCTAGCTGCCCTATTTTTTATTTTTGATTTATTTTATTTCAAAATTTTTAAAATTCGTAACTGTAAATTTTTCTTAAATATTAATTTACGTTTTATTTAATTTTTAAGAAAATTCAAAATTCTTGAAAATTAAATTTTTCGTAAATATTTATTTTTGATTAATTTATTAGAAAATTAAAAATTTTGGAAATGTAAATTTTTCTTAAATATTAAACTAAGGGTGTCGACACTGCAGAGTGTTTCTACTTTTGATTTACATCTCAAAAAAGGCATTTACCCATGGTGTAATTTTTGTTTCAAAAATAAGAATTGACCAGTGTTTATTAAACTCTGAAGCATGATCATATAGTATTTTTACTGTGTAATCATGTCTTAGGTATTAATATTGGCGAAGTTTTTTTTAGGAAAAATGTGACTCATTAGTGTTACTCTTGGACATAAGCGCCTCATATGTTATTTTGGCATACTTAACGTTTTGAACCTTTAATCTATATTTTAGATTTATTTATTTTTCAAGAAAATTTAATATTCTTGTTAATTAAATTTTTCTTAAATATTAATTTACAATATTTTAATTTTTAAGAAAATTCAAAATTCTTGAAAATTAAGTTCTGTAAATTTTTATTTTTGTTTAATTTATTTTTTAAGAAAATTAAAAATTCTGTAAATTTAAATTTTTCTGAAGTACTTATTCGCGGATGTTCAGAAGTTAGTAGTTGAAGATTTTTACGGGTTATTGAAGACAATGAAGATCGACTGAAGATTATCCAAAGAAGTTGATTCTGGTTATGAAAAGATTATTTGGGTACAGTTTTTAGTTGGTTTGAGTTGAATTTGAAGATGAAAAATCTTAGGGGTTTAAGTAGTGTGAAGGAGAACAAACTGGACATCCTAGCATCTCAGTACAGAATCCTTAAAGATTATTCTACAAGGAGATTACAGGAAGTTCGTGCTAACACTGCAGATCATCTGGAACATAGGATTACAGCTACAAGGGATTCTAAGGATATAACCACATTATCTTTATAAGATCTATATGTTGTGCTGAAGGCCTATGAACTAGAACAAGAGCTGAAGAAGATAATATTTGGTAAAACAGAAGTTGTTAGCATATCCACTGTTTTTGTGACCCAGGAACTAAATTTGATTGAAGTCAAGGTTGAGAACCTCTGAACAGAAATGAAATGATCCAAGAAGTTGAATTAAAGATGTAGTAGCTCGAGGTAGTGGTCAAGGTGTTATATGTGAATTTGACACTTTAGAATATCTTGAGAACTAGACTGCAAGTCAAGCCTGCAAGGCAAATAGAAGTTCAGTGACATCAGATTCAGATGGAATCCCAATTCTTAATCTAAGGTCCTTACTTATAAATTCCATAAAGGAGATTTTCAAGATCAGTTCAAGAGGCGGTTACAAGACCTGGATGGTTTGAAATAGAAAGACAAGAACGAGGTTTTGCTACATAGTTTGAAGAAGCCTGTGCAAGCAAATGATGACAGAGACTATGTTGGGTTGTAGTAGGAATTAGGCATTAGTGAGGATGCAGCAAGGGAAAGCATTTGTTGATGAAGTTAAATGCAATGATGATTCTATCAGTGACAGTGATGAACCAAATGAATATCTGGCATCAATGACCAACACTAGAGATGAATCACTAAGCACTTCACAGGTACACTTACTAACTAGTATATCTTTATCTAATTCATAATTGTATGATTATTATGTTTTGAAATGTATTAGACTCGTGTCAGCATGTTAGCATCTTAGAACTTAAATGCTTAATTGATTACTAAGAATAAGATTTCATGCTTAGTTATATGAGTTTAGTGAGTACATTTCATACTTGATTTTCTATGCAGTAAAATGAATATCAAGAATTAGATAGTTGCTAGACTGTTAAGTGTATCCCTAAAACATTTGTTTGAACTTGATTTTAAATCTTATGTGATTTAATATCTCTACTAATGTTGTGAAAATTGCTAATAGACAAACAGGTCATAGATCAGATATTTTATATTTGCTCTTACTTGAAATTTTTTATGTGCTTATTTTCATATGATTTGCTCCTACTCACATAGTTGAACTTAAATGTCATATCACATCATGTATTGCTTGTTAAGGAGGAGAATATTAAAAGATGGTAGAATTATCTAAGTAGCCAGTAAAACTTGTAGAGACGAGGATTAATCTAAAACTGACTTAGGTAATTAGAGATAGTTAAAATGTTAGACAACAATAAAATGGATTAGACAGAATCAATAATTAATTTGTTAGTTCTTCTATTCCATGTGCTTTTAGAAAATTATTGAATATTTGTAAATCCACTTGAAACCTGTAACTTATGTGTTTAATGGTTAAAGTAGATAGTACTGAATTTTCTATTATACATAATTGAATCTGTTGATACCTTTATTATAAGAAATATCTCTAACCCATCTGGACTCAATTGAGATTGAGGACCAAGAAGCTTAATCATTTGTGATTGCAGAGTATGTAAAAAGAAGCAAAAGTTATGTGATTTCTTGACAGTTATTGTTCGAGGCATATGACTAACATTAAAGCTCTTCTATCACTATTGGTTGAGAAAGCCTACCCCTTTAGAGATGACAACAAAGGATGTACAAGGGATTTGGCTATCATGATTTTTGTATTGTCATCACTGGAAGCATCTTTCTTATAAACGGAATTAAGCACTATCTACAGGGCACTAGGGAATTCTTTGTCAAGGGTTTTCTAGAAAAGCAGAAAAGGAAAAGTGTTTGATCTCAAGCAAGAAAGATAGAAGCTTACTCTAATCTGAGTGAAAAATTTGTTCGTAGCTGACATGGATTCTATATTCAAAGGTGAAGTGAGTTTCTTAGTAAAGCTTCATCAGTAAAGAGTTGACTATAGCATAGGAAGCTCTCACTCTTGATTGTCAAGACAATGGATTCTCTGAGAAAGATGAAATTGGTGAGAGGACTGCTTCATATGAAATTCTATCCAGAAGGACATTTTGAAGTATGTCACATTTAGGGAACTCATGGAAGCATCACACTGAAGTAAATCAAGTCATGGAAGAAATATGCTTAGTGGTGATTGATGACCCTAGTTATAATTTGGTGATGTTCGTGCATTCAACATATATTGAAGCATCACAGATGGTGATTGATCACATCAGAAAGATCAGTTGGAAGTAAAGTAAGCTGTGAGAACTTTGAAATCAGGTAATGGAACTGAATTTCGCGAATGAAGTTCTAAGTGAAGTCTGCACTTTAAGGGGATTATGAAGCTGAAGCAATTAACACAGCATGCTACTGTATTCAACAAAGATCGTGAAAAGACTTAGTCGAAAGCTATCAAGGCATTTGTGATTAAAAACTAGAAAGTGATTGAAAGACTGAATGTTTCGTTCTACTACACCAAGCTCCAAAGCATTCAAATGAAAGACTATTCTGAATCTTTGAAGTTTGATATCTTGTTAGAGTCATATTCAGATACTAATGATGAAGCTGAGGTTGCAGAAGGAAACAATGATAATGTTGGTGATTCAAATCCTAGCAGTGAAAATGGTAGTAAATCTACATAACTCATGAACTTTAACAGAAACCACTGAAAAAGGTGAAGGATCTTCAACACATCCTAGCAGCAACTCAGGGGGAGCAAAACAATAGAAGGATCTACTAGTCGTACTCAACACAATGAAGATCAAAGGAATACATTAAGAACATATCTGCCAAGATAAAGGGTTTGAAGTCAAAGTCATTCCTGGAGTCTAGTTCTTAGTGATCTGGATTTTAGAGTAAAGGCTAGAAGTGCTATGCAAAGTAAATGGTTATTCTTCGGGAAAGAACAGTTAGTAACAGTTGGTAGCCCAAAGAAGATTTTAGAAGCACTGATTGATCCAGATTGGGTGATTGCATTGCAAGATGATCTCAATCAGTTCAAAGGCAGAATCTACTGAAGCTGGAACCCATACCATAAAACAAAATGGTATTTGGTATTGTAAGGGTTTTCAGAGACTGGATGATTATTGGCATTGTTACGAGAGACAAAGCCAAACTGGTTGCTACAGGTTACTATCAAGTAGAAGGTAATGATGATGATGGAAACATAATCTTCTAGACTTTCAAGATCTAACAGCAAGCACTAGTGACGAGACTTGATTCTATTAGGACTAACAAGATGAGGACCTAATATGATATTCCTAGCACCTGTTAAGGATTCAACCATGAATATCTATCAGATGAATGTGAACAAATGCACTTCTGAAGGACGAGTTAGAAGAAGAAGTTGATGTACAACAACTCCTGAACTTTGAAATTATAGATCCATTGGAATTTGTATATCATCCTCTTCACAAGCTCTCTATGACGGAGGTAGGAAATCAAGCAGTCGTCAAGGACATGGTATGACACTCTAACTACTAATTACTTGAAAATGATTTTTATTAGTGTCGTTATACATACATCTCTCTAGAATACAAGGCGCACACATAATGTAATATTAGTGCTAGTATACCATGATTATATTATATGTGGGTCTACTAATGAAAACTTGTGCAAGAGACATTTTGCTAAGTTAATGCAGAGTAGGTACAAAATGAACATGTTGGAAGAGTTGCAATTCTTTTTGGATTATAAGTAATTCAAAAGAATGATGGCAATTAAAGTAAGTCAAAGATCTTTTGAAGATGCGCAATTTAAAAGATTCTAGACCTGCCAAGACTTCTTGCCAACAGACCACTAAGTTTGATCAGGGCAAATCAGGTATATGAACTGAAGTGACGAACTATAGAGGTATGATCAGTTGAATACTTATTCAAGTACAAATAGACCATATATTTTATTCTCGATATGCCTATGTGCAAGTTTCCAAGTGAATACTAGAGAATCTTATCTTATAGCTAAGTTATGAATTGTTAGATATCTTAAGGGATTACCAATTCTTGGAATCTGGTACCCTGAAGATAATAGGTTTAACCTAATTGGCTATATAAATATAGATGATGCAGGTTGTAAGAAAGACAGTGAAGTAATTCCTAGAAGCTGTCAATTTTGTGGAAGAAGTTGATTTCTTGTTGAAATAAGAGGAAGCATTAAACATACATAGCTGCAACAAAGGTGAAATTTTAAGCAGCTAGTGAATGTGATGCTCTAATCTTCTGTACAAGGAAACTACTTCAACTCCAACAACTCTGCTGGATACTCTTTACACTGTTAGTGTAGGTGCCCTAGAAGCAATACAATGTTTCCTTTAATAAACCTTTATGTCATTTGATTATTCAATAAACGTATTTATTATGACTTTAATTACTGCGATATATTTGTTAGCATAATAAATGTCCTTAGAATCATGATACAAGTTATATAGTTTAAGTACATGACTTGAACTTGAGATTATATAATATATCATATTCTTAAATGTCCCTAGTCGAGTATTATTATTATAGGACAATAATAATACATAAATAGACTAGTATGTTGTTTGACAGATAACCATATCTCATTGGTTATAAGTATGGGGATACTAAAGTCAATGCATAGGTACATGTAGGAGTACATGGTACTGGACAGACCCACAGTGAGATTCTTCATGTTTAATAAAGTCATAAGAAAGACTCACAGTGATAATGGTGTAATGATCCTCTGACTTGAGATCATTATATTTCTATACGAGGATTAATATACTCTGACTACATTAAAAGTTACCTTTGACCGGGTGATGATAAAAGTGGACATCGGGTATATCATGAGTCGTATGAGAAATATGAATGATAGATAAAGGATTTAACCCTCCTATAATTAGGAGAGATATTATTGGCCTCTTGATTGAGTGAGACTATAAAATGCATGGCCGTGCTCAAATAATGATTTGTTTTTCATAGTCTACTCATGGATCAAGTAAACCCGGATTAAATGTTGAAGAGGATGACTAAACACATGCCTCGAGTTTAATCTATAATATATATGGTTAAAGGGATTATATTACACGGAAACATTATTCATGAAAGGTTTTATCAAATCACGATTTAATTATTGTTTAATTGGATAGCAATGATGTATTACTAGATACCGCTCATTGTTTATAATTTTATTGGAGAATAAAATTATTGCTAATTAAATAATAGCCTATAGGGTCACACACATAGAGCATCTAGAGGAATAGTTAATTTAAATTATAGATTTAAATTAATTGATGATTGTTTGAATTTTATTATATTAATTAAGTGAGACTTAATTAATTGAAATAATATAAATTCGAAGTTGAAGAGGATTTCTGCCCATAATAATTAAGTATGACTTAATTATTAATTAAATAATAGAAACATGTTTTATTATTTAATCCTATACCTACATGGGTTAGGTTTTACTGCTTAGGCCCGTTTAACCAGTCATTATAAATAGATAATGATAGGTTAAAAGAGCTACAGGTTTTATATGATAAAACCCTAGAGGCAGAGCAAGGAGGCAGCAAAGGCAGTCATTCGAATTCATCAAAGGAGGCTAGTACATCCATCCCGTGATCAAGATCGTGAGACGTTCTTGAAGGTGCTCGTGTGGATACCATAGAGGTGCTTTCGAGAGGAAGACACAAAATCGTGATAGCAAGGATCTCCGTTGAGTTCGTGAAAGTCAAGACAAGAATAGGTATGATTCTGTTTACCATAATCAGTCAAGTCTTATACATGATCCTGCGTTTGGGTTCCAAAATTTTCGTTATATTTACGTTTATCCGCTGCGTTTTATGCATCGGAACCCAACAATGGCATCAGAGCTACGTGTATAAGGGACTGATTTGGTTACGTGTTTTATGTATTTGATGCATACATGCCTGTTTTGGTGACTGCCATTCCATGCTACTGCTTTGTCATAATCTGTTATGCGACTGCCATGCCTGTTATGAGACTGCTATGCTTCTGCCAATATGTAACTGTCAGAGAATGTATATTCAGTGTCTGATCAGAGTTTGTGAAATTGGGGCTGGGTCAGAGTTTAACAAACTCTGATGGACTCGCTCAGAGTTTAATAAACTCTGATGGTCTGATCAGAGTTTAGCAGTAAACTCTGATGGACTGTGTCAGAGTTTAACAAACTCTGATGGACTCGCTCAGAGTTTAATAAACTCTGATGGTCAGGTCAGAGAATAGAGCATGGTCAGAGTTTAACAAACTCCGATGGTCTCTGATCAGAGTTTAGCAGTAAACTCTGATGGACTGTGTTGATCAGAGTTTAGCAGTAAACTCTGATGGACTGTGCTGATCAGAGTTTAGCAGTAAACTCTGATGGACTGTATAAATTGCAGTGGGGAAAAAGGCCAACAGATATGATCTGTAGTTCAGAAATTGATGATTTCTGAATAGGACTGGTCTTCGAAAATAAAAAATTTCCAAGCTGACCTGGCAGCTCGACCCCAGCTGGGGGCTGCCGCCCCCAGACCCCGCCCGGGGGCTGCCGCCCCCGAACCCCCGCCCAGGGGCTGCCGCCCCCGGACCCCCGCAATATTTTATTTTGTGTACTTGAGCATGGTGCTGGTTATGGCCCTTAGACCCCTAGATTAATGGTTTTGGTTTTGGTTTTATAAATACGACTTGCATGTCGTTTTCTTCATTCTTGTAATTGTTTAACCTCGAATGTAAGTCGAGTTTTCTTATGTAAGTACATTAGTATAGGTTGTATTCAATTATTCCATGTAATGTACTTGAAGACTGAAAGATGATCCAAGAAGAGGAGCAGGCACTAGTGGATACAAGAAGAATGAAGACATGTAATTGTATTTATATTTTACCACCATAGATTGACTTTGATCCTTTCATTAGCTCGAAAGGATCACATAGGAAAGGGGCCATAACCAAGCACGTTTACATACTGCACTTTACATATTGATGTATGAATGATGCATGCTTTAATTAGATTAATCATGTATGTATGTATGTATTAGATACGACACCCATGCCATGCTTGCCATGCTAAACAAGATAAAATCTGTAACGATTTAAGATTTTAAAATTAACAAACGATCATGAGATTCTTGTGTTTATGAAATATGGATTTTTTAAACACGGAATTGAATATAGATTTTGATATCTATAATTGGGATTTTCTGACAAAAACGGATATGCGTATTCGTAAGGCTGATGGGTTTTAAGTGTGACCACTGGTATCCTCCATCTACCTGGGAAATGAACAATTTAAGATGTCAATTTGAAATATTTAGTTCAAGGAAAAATTGAGGATCTCTTCATGATGTGATCATGATCGTCGTAAAATTTTCTAAACCCCTTAACAAAATATTAAGTTTTAATCAGATGCTTTCCAATGAATGAACACTCATCGAATCCTAGATCGATTAGGGGAAAGACTGTCAGTGGCAGGGGACTCCTGTCAATCGTGGTGAGATGCGACGAATATAAACGGTTATATTCGGCCGTTGTATCATTGGGTCAAACTTAACTGAGTCGTCATAATAAGGTGAAAGTAAACGGTTATATTCAACCATTATGAACTTAGAAGCATAGAGTTTGGTTAAAAATCTATTAGATAGATAAGATCAATCGTTGCTCACCAAACTATCCAAGAATTATATATGATATAATTGACAAATGTTGTCTACCTAAATAATCATTCTTAAGGACTTCCAGTGGTTGACTTGAGACATGACGAAATATGGATCTTGGCTCACTAGAAAGGATTATGGGATATACTTTCCAAATTAATAGTAAGGGCTATTGATTTGATAAAAATAGTGGGAGATATATTATGAATGTATCATAATCATTTGAACATAATAAATAACTCAGACAATCTAATGTTTAATTTTGTGCTTTTATCATTGTAGATACCAAGTAATGACAAACAACACAAACACACTATCCGTACGATCTGTCCTTGAGAAGGATAAGCTGACAGGAGGAAACAACTTCCTAGACTGGCAGAGGAATTTGAGGATTGTCCTCAGGCAGGAGCGCAAGCTTCATGTCATTGATATTCCTCCGGCAGGTCCCCTTCCTGAGGGCGCTACTGTTGAGGAACGAGCGGCCCACACAAAGGATGAGAATGATGCAACTGATGTTGCGTGTCTTATGTTAGCAACTATGAGTGCTGAGCTTCAAAGACAGCATGTGCATATGGATGCATATACTATCAATGAGCACTTGCAAAGCATGTTTGCAAGCCAAACTCGTCAAGAAAGGTTCAACACGAGCAAGTCACTCTTTAACTGCAAACAAGGGGCAAATGAACCAGTTGGCCCACATGTTCTGAAGATGATTGGTTACATTGAGTATCTTGATACTTTGGGTTTCCCGATTGGTCCGGAAACTGGTATTGACCTAATCTTGAATTCTTTGAACAACAAATTCACTCAGTTTGTTATGAACTACAATATGAATGAGTTTGACAAAACACCTACTGAATTGTTGGCTATGTTGAGAACATATGAGACCAACATGAAGACGGCTGAACCTGCTCCCATACTGATGGTGGGCAATAAAGGTAAGGCCAAAGGGAAAGGCAAGTGGAAGGGTAAGAAGAAGACAGGTTCTAATTCTACACCCAGGCCAAAGTCAAGTCCTAAACAGGCTTTAAAGCCTAAAGGTGGGGTCGCTAAGGGTGAATGTCACTACTGTAAGAAAACTGGTCACTGGAAGAGAAACTGTTCAGTTTACTTGGAGGATCTGAAGAAGAAGAGGGCTGAGCAAGCTTCTAATTCAGGTATATATGTTATAGAAGTCAATCTGTCTATTTCTACATCTTGGGTATTGGATACCGGATGTGCTTCTCACATTTGTATAAATGTGCAGGAAATGCAGAGAAGTAGGACATTGGCTAAAGGAGAAATGGACCTACGAGTTGGCAACGGAGCAAGAGTTGCTGCTTTAGCTGTAGGAACCTATTATTTATCTTTGCCCTCTGGGCTAGTTTTAGAACTGGAGAATTGTTATTACGTGCCTGCAATTCGCAGAAACATTATTTCTGTTTCTTGTTTGGACAAGAAAGGTTTTTCGTTTACAATAAAGGACAACAGTTGCTCTTTTGCTTTGAATGATTTAACCTATGGTGTTGCGCGTTTGTTTAATGGTTTATATGTTCTTGACTTAGATAATCCTGTCTGTAATATAGAAAACAAACGACTTAAAGTTAATGACTCAAATCAAACATACCTCTGGCATTGTCGTCTAGGCCATATAAATGAGAAACGCATATCCAAATTACATAAGGATGGATATTTGGATAAGTTTGATTTTGAATCATACCAAGAATGCGAATCTTGTTTGCTTGGTAAAATGACTAAAGCCCCTTTCACTGGTAAGGGTCAAAGGGCCACTGAACGTTTGGAGCTAATACATAGTGATGTATGTGGCCCAATGCGTGTGATGGCTAGAGGAGGCTACTACTACTTCATAACATTTACTGATGATTTCAGTAGATATGGATATGTATATCTTATGAAGAATAAATCCGATTCTTTTGAAAAGTTCAAAGAATACAAGGCTGAAGTAGAGAAGCAAATTGGCGGAGGTGCAAGTATTAAAATCTTACGATCTGATCGTGGAGGCGAATACTTGAGCACTGAATTTAAAGATTATTTAAAGGAGTGTGGTATTGTATCACAACTCACTCCGCCAGGTACACCTCAATGGAATGGAGTTTCAGAGAGGAGAAATCGCACCTTGTTGGACATGGTGCGATCGATGATGAGTCATGCAGATCTTCCAATTAGTTTCTGGGGTTATGCTCTAGAAACAGCGGCTTTCACACTTAACCGTGTTCCTACTAAGAAGGTTCAAAAGACTCCATATGAGATATGGGAGAAGAAACGGTCAGGCATGAGCTTTATGAAAGTTTGGGGATGCAAGGCGTTTGTGAAGCGTCAAGTATCTGACAAGCTTGGACCTAAATCTGAAGAGTGCAATTTTGTGGGATACCCTAAAGAAACAAAGGCGTATTATTTCTATAGTCCTTCTGAGCAAAAAGTGTTTATTGCTCGAGATGCTGTCTTCATGGAAAGGGATTTTGTTTCCAAAAGAAACAGTGGGAGAACTATAGACCTCGATGAAGATCGAGAACCACAAAATAGCATTGAACCTGAAGTGGAACAAGAGCAGGACAATAATAACGCTCAACAAACACAGGTTGTTCGTAGAACTGGTAGAATTCGCCATGAGCCAGAGAGATATGGATTTCTTTTGACTCAATGTGGTGATTTGATGCTCATAGATGAAGATGAGCCTCTCACATACCAAGATGCTATGAGCAGTCCAGAATCTAAGAGATGGCTAGAAGCCATGAAATCCGAGATGGAATCCATGTATGAAAACCAAGTATGGACTTTGGTTGATCCACCTGAAGGGGTAAAACCCATAGGGTGCAAATGGGTTTTCAAGAAGAAAACTGACATGGATGGAAATGTTCAGACCTATAAAGCAAGGCTAGTTGCAAAAGGTTTCAAGCAAATTCATGGTATTGACTATGATGAAACCTTCTCACCAGTGGCTATGGTCAAATCCATAAGGATTTTGCTTGCTATTGCAGCATTCCATGATTATGAAATCTGGCAAATGGATGTCAAAACAGCCTTCCTTAATGGAAGCCTTGAAGAAGATGTGGATGTGTACATGACACAACCTGAAGGTTTTGTCAGTCCAAGGAATGTTAGCAAGGTATGTAAATTACGTCGATCCATTTATGGATTGAAGCAAGCCTCTAGGAGATGGAATATCCGTTTTGATGAAACAGTCAAGGAGTATGGCTTTGTTCAAAACGAAGATGAACCTTGTGTTTACAAGAAGGTTAGTGGGAGCCAAGTGGCATTCATAGTACTATATGTTGATGATATACTACTAATGGGGAATGACATACCTTCTCTCAGGGCTGTTAAGATTTGGTTAGGGAGCAACTTCTCTATGAAAGACTTAGGAGATGCATCCTACATTCTAGGAATGAGGATCTATAGGGATAGATCTAGAAGGATGATCGGTCTAAGTCAGAGTACATACATCGAAAAGGTTTTGCATCGTTTTGGTATGCAAAATGCAAAAAGGGGATATGTCCCCGTATCTCAAGGGATAACGATCTCTAAAGATCAGTGTCCGAAATCATTGGATGACAAGGACCGCATGAGTAAGGTTCCATATGCCTCAGCAATTGGATCCATCATGTATGCAATGGTATGTACTCGCCCAGATGTTTCGTATGCTTTAAGCATGACGAGCAGATACCAATCTAATCCAGGTGAGGGTCACTGGACGGCTGTCAAGAATATTCTAAAGTACTTGAAAAGGACTAAAGATTCATTCTTGGTGTATGGAGGAGAGGAGAAACTGGTTGTAAAAGGTTACACCGATGCAAGTTTCCAAACAGACAGGGATGATACTGTATCACAGTCTGGTTTTGTGTTTTGTCTAAACGGAGGTGCTGTAAGTTGGAAGAGTTCAAAGCAAGAAACAGTAGCTGATTCTACAATGGAGGCTGAGTACATTGCAGCTTGTGAAGCGGCTAAGGAAGCTGTTTGGATTCGAAAATTCATTAATGATTTGGGAGTGGTTCCATCGATCGCAGATCCCATTGATCTATACTGCGATAATAATGGAGCCATTGCACAGGCTAAAGAACCTAGAGCTCACTCTCGAACCAAACACATACTCAGGAGATATCACCTCATTCGAGAGATTAATGAAAGGGGTGACATACACATATGTAAAGTGCACACAAATGATAACATTGCAGACCCACTGACCAAAGGCTTATCGCAGAAGAAGCACGACGGTCACACTAGTTCCATGGGTATTAGATACATGGGTGATTGGCTCTAGTGCAAGTGGGAGATTGTTAGTGTAGGTGCCCTAGAGGCAATACAATGTTTCCTTTAATAAACCTTTATGTCATTTGATTATTCAATAAACGTATTTATTATGACTTTAATTACTGCGATATATTTGTTAGCATAATAAATGTCCTTAGAATCATGATACAAGTTATATAGTTTAAGTACATGACTTGAACTTGAGATTATATAATATATCATATTCTTAAATGTCCCTAGTCGAGTATTATTATTATAGGACAATAATAATACATAAATAGACTAGTATGTTGTTTGACAGATAACCATATCTCATTGGTTATAAGTATGGGGATACTAAAGTCAATGCATAGGTACATGTAGGAGTACATGGTACTGGACAGACCCACAGTGAGATTCTTCATGTTTAATAAAGTCATAAGAAAGACTCACAGTGATAATGGTGTAATGATCCTCTGACTTGAGATCATTATATTTCTATACGAGGATTAATATACTCTGACTACATTAAAAGTTACCTTTGACCGGGTGATGATAAAAGTGGACATCGGGTATATCATGAGTCGTATGAGAAATATGAATGATAGATAAAGGATTTAACCCTCCTATAATTAGGAGAGATATTATTGGCCTCTTGATTGAGTGAGACTATAAAATGCATGGCCGTGCTCAAATAATGATTTGTTTTTCATAGTCTACTCATGGATCAAGTAAACCCGGATTAAATGTTGAAGAGGATGACTAAACACATGCCTCGAGTTTAATCTATAATATATATGGTTAAAGGGATTATATTACACGGAAACATTATTCATGAAAGGTTTTATCAAATCACGATTTAATTATTGTTTAATTGGATAGCAATGATGTATTACTAGATACCGCTCATTGTTTATAATTTTATTGGAGAATAAAATTATTGCTAATTAAATAATAGCCTATAGGGTCACACACATAGAGCATCTAGAGGAATAGTTAATTTAAATTATAGATTTAAATTAATTGATGATTGTTTGAATTTTATTATATTAATTAAGTGAGACTTAATTAATTGAAATAATATAAATTCGAAGTTGAAGAGGATTTCTGCCCATAATAATTAAGTATGACTTAATTATTAATTAAATAATAGAAACATGTTTTATTATTTAATCCTATACCTACATGGGTTAGGTTTTACTGCTTAGGCCCGTTTAACCAGTCATTATAAATAGATAATGATAGGTTAAAAGAGCTACAGGTTTTATATGATAAAACCCTAGAGGCAGAGCAAGGAGGCAGCAAAGGCAGTCATTCGAATTCATCAAAGGAGGCTAGTACATCCATCCCGTGATCAAGATCGTGAGACGTTCTTGAAGGTGCTCGTGTGGATACCATAGAGGTGCTTTCGAGAGGAAGACACAAAATCGTGATAGCAAGGATCTCCGTTGAGTTCGTGAAAGTCAAGACAAGAATAGGTATGATTCTGTTTACCATAATCAGTCAAGTCTTATACATGATCCTGCGTTTGGGTTCCAAAATTTTCGTTATATTTACGTTTATCCGCTGCGTTTTATGCATCGGAACCCAACATACACCACTTATGGAACAAGCGCATGAACACCAGGTATCATTTCTTTCGAGAGTTGTTCTTAAGTGAATTACTTGTAGATATTTTCTAAACAATTTGATGAATTCATTTTGTCTAAGTTGGTTGGTGAACTTGGGATATTATTTAATGTGCATATTTGTTGGAAATCCCATCTATAAGGAATTCTTAAATGAGCTCACAAGTATTAAATTTTCCATATTTAAAGGACTTGTGAATTTATTTGTAATCCAGTACCTCGTGCTTTTGCTACAAGTTTAATTATCATGATTAGAATGTTATATGCATATGTGGTAGTTAAATCTTATAGCATTAGTTTGTAGCATAAGTATTTGTTTTATAAATATTTGATGAGTATCAGTCATGATATCTTGCTTAATAGCTATGATATTTTACTATGAGAATATTAAATATTTTATTACAAATAATTGTGATACTTTTGATATTAGTGACGATATTTAGAATTTCTGTTCTAAGTAATTAATGCATATTTCAAAAATCACTAATATTGGAAGGTGAAGTATTTTCTAAGTCATGTGTATAAAATTCTCAGTATTTTATATACTTAGTAAATATTTCTAAATTTTGATTTATGTTTGCGAGAAGTTGAATGGATTCACAAGTTATTGAATGTTAATATCCAAAGGATTTGTGAATTCCAGTCTAACTATTAATCTCGGGCTTATGAATATCTATGCTATTTATCTTAAGTATATCAGTTATGCTTTATGGTAAGTAGTTGATATAGCATAAGTGGTTGGCTACTGTATCATTGTTTGTAGTTAACAATTGCATGACTGTCTGTGGTTTAGACTACTTGGTTGATTTCAGTTCATGAAATGTAATTAAGGAAATCTATATCAGACTAGTTATGTTTGTTTGTTGAAAATAATTGTACTGAATGAGTTGATTATCTGTTATATTATTTTCACAAAGGATGTGCAGCAATTACATTTCAATAGTTTTAATATTCATATCTGATTGTATGATTCTTAGTATGCTGTTATTATTATTTGAATTGTGATTGAGTTGGTTTTAATTTTCTTTTAAATTACAACTACAACAAAAGTGAAATTATTTTATCTTATTAAAATTATGAATTGAAGCAATTAAATGTTTATTAGTTTCATAATTTTAATTTGATAAAATATTAGAAGCATAATTTCTTGCATTTTGAAATTATTGATAAATATCAAGTAATGATATTTTGTTAATGTTTCCGTGTAATTAATTGTGATATTTTTAATATTAGTGATAATATATGTTGTTTATCTGAAATCACTAATAATAACAACATGTCTTAATGCTTATTGTTCTACTGAATAATTGCCACATGTTATTTGATTTATATATGCATGTATGTGGTAACTGTTTAGTATTACATGAATATTTATATTAGTTTACTTTCTTCGACTAAATTTTAAACTTGAATGTATTAAAAAGAAACTATTGTCTATTTCTTTTTCGAAATGCTTTATTCAAAGATGCATTCATTTTTCTATCAGTCTTAGAGAAGAAAACATCATATTCTTTTTCAAAACTTCTCTTTTGAAAATCTTTTGATTTACAGCCCTACTTTATTTTCCCAAACCTAGGGTGTGAATTAAATTTTTCTTGAGGATAATCTTTCTTTAAATCTCAAAATCTTTTATCCTCTCTCAAAAGCTGATTTTAAAAGTTTTATTTTTAAAAGTTTTTTCTCTCTTAAATTTTTCCTTTTAAAGTGGCAGAAACTTTGTGACTGTTATTTTATTCGGAGAAATTATTTTTAACTTCGAGGTACCAACCATTTATAAAATTATTTGTTTTCAAACTTGTTTCAATGTCTGTTCCACATTGATTTATAGTACCAAAACAGTGGTTGTTGCTTTGAAGGCCTAGTACTGTATTGCTAAAGCAAACATCTGTCCCTCTTTGTCATATTTTTATGTTTTAGTCGGGGATAATATTAGGTGGAAAAAAATGATGTAAATCATATTTGCTGTATGAGTCGGAAAATCATTGTCTTCTATCTGATAAGGTTGTTTTGCAAAAAAATTTTCTAAACATACAGTACTTAGGTTTAATAAAAGTGAGTCATTATTTCGAGATATAATTTGGTAAGAGAGTTGAATTTCTTCTTTGGTGTAAATTCCCGCGTTTTATTATGGGAAGTTTTGCCTTATAAGAAATTCGTAAGGGATATAAACTTTCTTCTCTGATACACTTTCCTGCGTTTTATTATGTGATATGTATCTTAAAGAAAATTTTGTATCTTACTCTTAATGATAAATCTTTAGTTCCGATAAAACTCTTTTACTAAAAAGCGCTTTAATGCAATCTATTACCATTCCTGCTCATATTTTTCCTTCTCTTTGAGATGAAAATATAAGTTTGGGAATGTTAAGATAATTATCTGTCTTGTTGACTCTATCGGTTTAGCCCCCAATGGCTTTTGAAGCTGGCCAAGAGGTTGAAAACCCATCAATCTCTTATCCAGGCCTTTGTACCAAACACCAATTCATCCACTTCCATATATTAACCCTTGGAGATATAAGGAACATATGTAGTTAGAAGTTGATAAGGGAGAAACTACACTTGATGCAGCAAATAAGGATGAAGTCGGAAGTGCACCCACAGCTCTACCTCCAGAGAAGAAAAGTAGTATACAAACCGAGGTAACTGTAAGCTCATCTGCATTTTCTCAAAAGGATGTAGAGCTGAAAAGGCAATTAAACTGTCTCTGGAATCATTCTCTCAACAGGGTGAGTCCATTGAAATTCGCGCGTCAGCCAGAGCACCTTGTAATGAGTCATGCACACCATTGGTACTCATGCTAATGGTAAGCCTAAACAGATAAATTATAGGGACACATTGCAAGGAGTGCATAGTGAGAGGTACAGGCAACACCCATTAACTTCTTTATTTACCATTTGTTATGGTAGATGAAGTTGTTGAGACAGGAGAGCCTTCACAGGTAGATCCTGTGCGGGATATGCCTTCACAGGCTATTGAGGGAATCACGGGTTCTCAACTGCCATTCATTACAGAATCCAACGTGATGACCCTCCTAGAAAGAACATTTCTAGACCCTAAAAAAGGAAATCGACCTCCCATTTACGGAGAAGGTGTGAGGCAACCCCTTGATAGAACAAGGCGGGACTCCCTAATAGATTTTATATCTTGGGATAACCCATCTCAAAGAGGTGAGGCTCCACTAGACAGTGATTTAGCAATAGCTATTAAGTCTGGTGCTGAGACAATGCTTATGCATAATAGATCAAGAACACCTCTACGAGGCAATTCTCCACTTGATAGTGATTCAATTTATTCTGATGAATTAGGTGATGAGAATATAAATGAATTGACAGATTTCACTTGCAGGTACAGAAGGCTATATTTGGAATGCAGAGTGAAAGTAAGGGAGAGAAACACTTAAGTGAAAGTGAGGGAGAGATACACTTGAGTGAGAGATAGGGAGAAAAAGAGTGAAACACTTCAAAGTGCTCGACACTTAAGTGTAAACACCAGCAGAACGTAGTAGAAGTGAGGAAACCATAGACCAAACACTTACCCTTGCTACTTGCTACTTCTGGAAGAAAAACTATTATGTTTTCCCAATCAATGACATACGAGAACCTTCTTTGGAAGACAAACCATTCGAAAGATCATGGGCCATTGGAGGATTCCTCAACTAAATGAGAGAATTTAGTATACAAGAAAAGAGAAAAGGTCTTCTTATCTTCATATCCTTATGGGAGAAGTTAATATCTTTAGGAGGAGAAGAATTTAGTAGATAAGAAAAAGAAGAAAATCTTACTCTCCAGTGTGCAGCATTGAATAACTAAGAGGGAGAGGGAGAAGAAGTAGAATCACATTCTCAAGGGGAGAACATTATTTGAGCAATGTTCTATATTTTATTGAAGATGTTCCCAGGAATTTTGATTCTTATGAAGCTCAGTTTATGATAAGTTCTTTGTAGGTCAAGCTTTGAAGGATTTTGAAGCAGAGAAAAGCTCAAACATAGAGGAATGAAGATGATATCTATTGAAGATGCGTTCAGTGCTAAAGGAACACTCATTTTCTATTTCTCTTTACTTTATAGAAATCTAGAAATGTATTATATGATCCAGAACCCATGTACTATTATTTACAAGTCTAGAGCATTAATATTTTCTTGTAGTTAGTTGAGTTATCCTCTAGGGATTTGCTTGTTAATCTCTACCAAACAAATAGGGGGAGATTGAAAGGCTGTATGTATAGACCTATATGTAACATAGGGTTATAACTCAACACAAGAACAGGACGTGTAAATAATATGAAGTTATCACCGGAATCAGGAAGACATGAAGACTTGGTAACGACAAAGGATAAAGAAGAAATCTACAGACTTGAAGCATTAGCTCACTGGAAGAAGTTCATTAATATGTTCATGCCTCAGTAAAGAATAAAGGTTGAAGTATTCAAGGATTTGGAAGCAGTGAAGCAGTTGTCAAAGTACCAGAAAGATTCTAGTGATCCAAATCTGCAAATTAGTCAAGCAATGAATTGCAAAGCTTAAGTACAGGAATCGATAAGATAGAATATACGGCAAATACAAAGAATCAAAATATTAGATGGAATCTTGGAGTCTATTATAGATTGCTGGAGGAAGTTCATTCATATGTTCAGACTTCAGTGAAGGATAAAGTTCGAAGATGTTTAGGGTTTCAGATATGTTTATGGTTCAGCATAAGTGCCAGAGGATTCCAATGTACTTACAATAGAAGCACTTCTTAACAACTAGAGAAACAGGGCCAATTGAATAGTCAAGAAGATGTGAAGATCAAGTTCGTGTTAGTCATTTGTGAACCAGACCAGTTGCACTAAATGTCATCACAAAAGGAATTGAGAACTGCATCTATGTTAGAAAAGAATTGGCTGTATAACCGTTGTGTGCTAAAGCTCAGAGAAAATCAAGTTCAAGTAGTAAAGGTAAATTTATTAACTTGGTTGCAGTGAAAAGAAATATTACACCGAACTGATTAATCCTAAACACAGAAAATTAGTAAGCAGCTCCGTAAACACTATTCACCTCAAGAACACGAGCTCACTAACCGAACTCTAAATTATTTATCCGTAAAAGATTCGAAAGAATTTTTTAATTTAGTGAGTATCGTATTCAACCCCCCCTTCTACGATACTTCCGGGGCCTAACAAGTTGAATGACTAGTTTTTATTGTGACTCTTCTTGTTGTTCCCTTCTTTCACACCAACTATTGCTTTGCTCAATAGTTTCTCACCTCCACTCATGGTAGAATTCTTCTTCTTTCCTTCTTCTATTAATATGCCCTTCCCTTTTCTGTCACCAGTCTGTGAGCTACTTTCATCTACCCTTATTTCTTCTTTCTTTACTGCCTTAAGAATTTCTGGCATTAAGGCAATTGGTTCTTGTGCATCAATCTCCTTGTTTTTGTTGGCAATTGAATCAAATTGCCTTACAATTTGTTGAGCCAATGCCTTCTTTGGATCTACCTTTTGAATAACATCCTCTATAGTCTTGATCACAGCTTCACTTTCTTTGCTCCTTAACTCCTCATGCTTCTTCCCCTTTTTGTTATCAGCAACTGGTTCTTGTTCCAAGGAGTTAGAAATAATAGGGGTCTCCAAGAGTCTGTTCAGAAGTTTGGTTTGAGTGACTTGATTCTTCAAAATTAAGTCCATGCTAACCTCTATGGCATTCACTCTTTTCTCCAATGCCACTACTTTGTCCTTGGGTATAGACTTAGTATCTAGCCTTTTCTTGATTCTTGTTAATATTGTGAGGATGAGTCTTGAATCAATGGTGAGTCAAAATGTGTCCTTGAACTATCAATCTCTTCTCTGATCTTCTTGAGTTAATACTTGGAACCTGTTACATGCATCTTCTGGATCTTCAAGTTATCTCCATAAAAGTTAAGAATTCTTCTGTGCAAAGGATCCTCTACATTTACTTCAGCCATGGATCTCCTGTAGTGTGAAACTATGGCCCTTTTAGTGTCAGCCAAACTAGTTTCATCACTAGCCATTGCAGGTTCCAATAGCTCATCATCATAACTGTCTTCAAAATCTTCAGGATTCATGTAAGATACATCATCAGGCTGTCTTGCCAAACTCTCTTTGCCACTCCTGAATTGTTCTTCTGTTTGCACTAATCCTAACATCTTTTCAGCCTCTTGATTAATGGTTGCTGCCAATTCTTGGTAGTGTGGATCTTGATTTTGAAATGTTGTAGCATCAATGTTGAATTCAATCTCATCATCCACCTCCATGTGGGCATCTGCACCTCCTGCAGGAACTCCATCTTCTCCATTTTCTCCATCTCCCCCTAACTCCAACCCCAACTCCTGGGTGAGTTCTGCTGCAACCTGCTCAGTTTTAGAAGTTGATGCTTCATGAGATGGTGAAATTTGTTTCTCTCTATTATTTTATCTATCACTCTCTTCTCTCTATTTTTGCATCAGGATCTCATCCTGGATTCTCACCTCTCCCTCAGTATTCTCTCCTTTTGCATCACCTGCTAATGTGGAACTCTCTTTGCTCACACCCTCTCCTTTTACCACCTCTGAAGAAATTAAAGGCCTTTCATTCTCACACTCTCCTTTTACCCAGGTATGCAAACCTTGCCTCTCACACACCTCACCCACTCAACTCAATCCTAATAGAGTATTGGTCACTTAAATTATTTCATTGGATGATTCATGAATTGGAATTAAGGTGTCAATCGATGGATAAGAAATATCCATCGATGGATGAATATTCGTTGATTGGAGCTTGTCGATTGATGTAAGGATATCCATCGATGAAAGTGAACTAGTCAATGGATGTTAGAATTTATCAGTTGATTAAGTAATATCGATTGACTTATGAGCATTATCAGTGTTTTCTTGATCAACCAAGGTGTTAACCTTATTTGGTGATACATGTGAGAGTGTTGGCTCCACCCTGAGTTGCAAAGAGAGTGAATTTGAAACATTGAAGTTGTCAATCAACAAAGTTTCTGAAGAAATGGATTTTGAAGGAGATTGAGTAGATGAAATAGATAGAGAATGGGGCTGTGCCTCAGGAAAATTCTGAGACACATCAAAAGAAGAAACTGAAGGCTCCACCAAATTTGCATTTGGCTTTGCATGTGTATCTGTTCCCTATGCAATGTTATTGTCCTTCTTTCTCCTTTTGTATGGTTGAATTATTTTGTGTCCCTCACCCCATCAAACGGTCTTGGTTGAGACCTTTTTTCAATAGCTACACCTTGTTGATAAGGTGAAACTAGGGATGTGTTTAAGTCCTTTATAACAGCCTCAATCTTTTGAGAGATTGGGTTAGTGGCTGGCTGGACAATCTCAAACTCTCCCTCCTTATTCTTCTGGTTTTCTTGATGTTGGTCAGTTCCCTCACCCTTATCAACCACATTCACACTCCCCTCAGTTGTTTTTCTTTTCTTAGTTTTTACAACAGTAGTCTTTTGAGAAACTACTGAGGTAGATTGTTTAGATTTGTTTTTGGAAGGTTGTGCAATTTGGGTAGGAGGGATGGGGGCATTTCCAACTCCCTCCATTATTGTAGAAGGCAAAGGAATTGAGATACCAGAGGAAGTAAAAGAGAAATTAAGTTTCTTGAGATATACCTGTACAAAAAGAGGATAGATGAGGCACAACTTAGGGTGTAAGTTGATTCTCACCAAGTCCTTGAAGACCCTTTTGTTCTGTATCCAGGCCTCCAGTGATTCCATCTCTGCTGTAATCTCATAATCTCCAACAGTAGCATTAATAAACAGCATAAAGAATCTAGCAAAATAGATGTTGCTTTTCCTAGATGCCTTATTTCCTAATTTAGCAGTTAATTCATTTAGGAGTAATGTGCTAAAATCAAAGTACTTATAAAACAGGATAGAATAAGCAATTTCTTGCATAATTGTGATAATTGCATCAAAATTACTTATTTTTTCAGAAAATACTTTTAATAATAGCATCAAAGAAATAACTCCATTCTTTTCTAAGATTTTTCCTAACAACTTCCCCTAATCCAGTTTTAGCATTAACATAGTTAACAGCTTCTAACATATCCCTAATGTCATTATTAGTGTGTGACTTAACACAATTATTTTCAGGTAATTCTAAGCAATCAGAAAGAATAGTACTTGTAATGGTATAGGATGTACCTTTGCAAGTGTAAGAAATTACCTTCCCATCTTATGAGACTTCTGCAGTATTCCATAGCTCTTCAACAAATGAACATACTATTATTGATGCTTCACTAAGAGCCTTAGACACTTTGCAATCTCCCAGAAACCTCATCAATGGATGGAAGTCTACTGGAGCATCATCCACGGTTAGACACGCAGCAAAATTGTTTTATTCATAGATGAACGCTGTTGAGGAAACAATCTTCTTTTGGGGTGCCATTGTTGTTCTTAGAGAGATTAAGAAAAAAACTTGAAGAAAAGTTAGATAACTTGCTTTGGTGTTCTTGAGAAATAGAGATACAAAGATGAGAGATAGAAAATAAAATAACAAGTAAGAATGAAATGAGAATTGAAATTGCTATTTATATTTTCTAAGATTAAAATGACTTGAAAAGTCAGTTTAATTAAGAATATAACCATTGAAAGATAAAAAGAATTAAAGTAAATTACTCTAAATGGCAATCCATGGATGTATTCATCTATTGACAAATAAGGTAATTAATCAATGGATATAATTTGATCAATGGATGTGTAAAATTGTAGAAATTCTATTACCATCGATGGGTAATTGCATCCATTGAGTTAGAAAAAAAATTATTTATCGACCGATAAGCAATTACCAGGGTAATTATTCATCGATAGGTATATATCCATCGATAGGTATATATCAGTTGAGAACAACTTATTAGAGTTTACACAGAGCTGGATAAAAGTTTATTAATCTCTAAACTCTGATGAAACTGCAAATATATCTATCGATGGCTGAAGAATATCCATTGATAATTAACACAGTTATCAATTGATTACTTTGTTTCAACAGATAATTGTGAACAATGGCTATAAAATATAACTTAGCAAACATTTAGGATTGTGCAAAATTAAGCATACCTAATTCACAGACTAATCTATTAAAAGTAAATTCATCAAGAGGTTTGGTAAAAATGTCTGCAAGTTGTTGTTCACTAGGGACAGAATGTAATTCAACTGTACCATTCATTACATGTTCCCTAATGAAATGATACCTTATGTCAATGTGTTTGGTTCTGTAATGTTGCACAGGATTTTCTGCTATTGCAATGACACTTGTGTTATCACAGAAAATAGGAATCTTGTTCATGTTGAACCCATAGTCAAATAATTGATTCCTCATCCATAATATTTGTGCACAGCAACTTGTAGTAGTAATGTACTCAGCTTCTGCAGTTGAAGTTGATAGTGAGTGTTGCTTTTTGCTAAACCATGACACAAGTTTGATTCCTAGAAATTGACAAGTGCTTATAGTACTTTTTCTGTCTATTTTGCAACCTGCATAATCTGCATCTGAGTAGCCTATTAGATTAAAACCAAAATCTCTAGGATACCAAATACTTAAATTTGATGTACCCTTGAGATATATAAAAATCCTCTTAATAGCCACTAAATGAGATTCTCTAGGATCAGCCTGAAACCTAGCACACAGACTGAAGGGTTTCGAGGCACAAACGCAGCGGAATAAACGCGAAAAATAAATCAAAATAGCGAAACCCTCCGCAGAATCCATGCGAAAACAAAAGATTTAATTCGGAGATAAAGAATAAATACCTTTAGAAGCTTTAACAGTTCATTAATAGAAGATTAATGGAGGTCCAAAGCTTGTTTAATCACCACGTATTCCGCTCTCGCGATCTACGCTCTACGGTATCCACATGAACACTTTTCATGAAGGATTGATGTGTACTAGCACCCGAAAACTGCTTCTCTCTCTATCTTCCCCTTTTCTCAAAACGGCTAGGGTTTTAGTAAAAATATGTCTCTTAAATTAAATCAGTCCATAAAGAGATTATATAGAGAGAGGAATAAGTTTTCTAATTATAATCTAATTATAATTAATACTAATCCAAAATTCTAAATTATTTAATTAAGTTTCACTTAATTAATTAATTATTAATTTTGGAATTAGTTTAAATAATTCATTTATTGTATTTATATAATTAATTAAGTCATACTTAATTAATATCATAAATAAAATAAATTACTTATTTAATTTAAATTCATAATTTAAATTATTTCTCCTTCAAGCGTTCTTTGTGTGTGACCCTGTAGGTTATTATTACGTTGGCAACAATTTTAATATCTAATTAAAATTGTAAACAATGAGCGGCATCTAGTAATACATCATTGCTACCCAAGTAATAATAATAAATCGGTGATTCAATTAAGCCTTTCGTGAATAATGTTCCATGTAATATAATCCCTTTAATCTTGATATTATAGATTAAACTCAAGACATATCTCGTGTCATCCTCTTCATAATTTAATCTTTATTTTCTTGATCGATGAGTAGATTATTAAAATCAAATCAACATTTGAACACGGCCGTGCATTTCATAGTCTCACTCAAACAAGAGGCCAATAATATCACTCCTAAAATTAGGAGGATTAAATCCCATCTAGATCATTCATATTTCTCATACGATTCATAATATATCCAATGTCCACTTTTATCATCACCCGGTCAAAGGTAACTTTTAATGTAATCAAAGTATATTAATTCTCGTATAGAAATATAATGATTTTAGGTCTAAGGATCATTACACCATTATCACAGTGAGAGTTACTTATGACACTTATCTAACATATAGAATCTCACGACGGGTCATTCCAGTGCCATGCATTGAGACATGCACTTATGTTCTTGACTTTAGTATCACCATACCTATGACCAATGAGATGTGGTCATCTATCAAGAAACATACTAGTCTTTGTGCATTATTATTGTCCTTAAATAATAATACTCGACTAGAGAATTTTAGGAATAAGATACTATTCATATAATCTCATTTGTAAGTCATATACTTAAAGATATAAAATACGTATCAAAATTTCCAAGAACATTTATTATGCTTTCAATTTATTACGCAGTAAATAAAACATAATAAATAAATAATAATCAATAAAACATAATCCTTAGTAATAAATATTTTCCTTAAAATATAAAGGTATTGTCTCTAGAGCACAATTACTAACAATCTCCGGCTTGCACTAGAGCCAATTACCCAAGTATCCAATACTCATAGAACTAGTGTGACTTTCGTGCTTCTGCTGCGACAAAGCCTTAGTCAGTGGGTCTGCAATATTATTATTAGTATGCACTTTACATATATGTATATCTCCTTGATCATTAATCTCATTAATTAGGTGATATCTCCTAAGTACATACCCAAACAGCCTCCTTGGCTGCTTCGCAAGCATCAATATACTCAGGCTCTATTGTAGAATCAACAACTGTCTCTGCTGTGAACCATTCCAGCATACAACATCTCAATAAAAATAGATAAAACACAAAGCTAGACAAAAACATTAAATCATAGTTGTTTGTCTAGAAACCAGCATCACTGAAACCTCTTATAACTAGCTTCACATCTCCTCCATATAACAAGAATGAATCTTTAGTCCTCTTCAAGTACTTAAGAATATTCTTGACTGCCGTCCAGTGACCTTCACTTGGATTAGACCGGTATCTACTCGTCATGCTTAAAGCATACGAGACATCGGGACGAGTACATATCATTGCATACATTATAAAACCAATTGCTGACGCATATGGAACTTTACTCATGTGGTCCTTATCATCCAATGATTTAAGACAAATTTTATTTTGAGATCACTATCCCATGAGACATTGGGACATATCCATTTTAGCCTCTTTGCATTCAAAATCGATGTAAAACTTTGTCAATGTATGTACTCTGACTTAGGCCGATCAATCACCTTGATCTATCTCTATAGATCATGATCCCTAATATATAGGTCGCATCGCCTAAGTCTTTCATTGAGAAATTATTTATCAACCAAGTCTCCACAGTCTATAGAGAAGGAATGTCATTCCCTATTAGTAATATATCATCATAATATAATACTAGGAATGCCACATGGCTCCCACTAAACTTCTTGTAAACACAAGTTTCATCTTCATTCTGGATAAAGTCAAACTCTTTTTGACTGTTTCATGAAAATAAATGTTCCATCTCTTAGAATCTGGAGTGTTCATAGCGTCTTGGTAGGTGAGAGGCTCATCTTCATCCACAAGCATCACATCACCATCTTGAGTCAAGAGAAATCCATAATATCTCTCGAGCTCATGGTGAATCCTACCAGACCTACGAACAACATGTGTTTCTTGAGTAGTATTGTTTTATTGTACATTCTGCTTAGGTTCCTCCATTGGTTCAATGTTATCATGTGAGTCTCGAACTTCATCGAGATCTATTATCCTCCCACTGTCTTTCTTAGAGAGCATCTCTCTCAAGGAACATAGCAGTTCAAGCAACAAACACTTTGTTCTCGGAAGGATTATAGAAAGAATAACCCCCGTTTCAGTTGGGTATCCCACAAAATTACATTTATCTGATTTTGGTCCTAGGTTGTCAGAGATTAGACGTTTCACAAACGCTTTACATCCCTAAATTTTCATAAATGACATGCTGTGACGTTTCTTAGTCCATATCTCATAAGGAGTCTTTTGAACCATTTTAGTAAGAACACGGTTAAGTGTATGTGGAGCCGTTTCCAGGGTGCAACCCCGGAAACTAATTGGAAGATTCCTTGACTCAACATTGAGCGCACCATGTCCAACAAGGTGTGATCCCTCCTATCAAAAAAAAACTTTTCTTTGATATTTTTTACTTCATCTTTATAGTCTTTGAACTTTTCAAATGATTCGGATTAGTTCTTCAAAAGATACATATATCCGTATCTACTAAAATAATTAGTAAATTTTATGAAGTTAATAAAATCTACCTTTTGTCATCGTACACATATGACCACATACATCATTATGTATAAGTCATACCCGTTCAATGACCCTTTCACCATGTCCGGTAAAAGGAGCTTTAGTCATTTTGCCAAATAAACCAAGATTCGCATCCTTTTGTATAATTGATAATCAAACTTATCCATGAATGCATCCTTATGTATTCTGGAAATGCATTTCTCATTAATATGGCCTCAACAACAGTGCCAAAGGTAATATTTTATTTGAGTCACTTTAGAACATATAAATTGTTAATTAGTTTTGCAATATTATAAGCCTCATCATCAAAATAGAATAAACAACTATTGTTATTTAATTAAAATAAAAAAGCCTTTCTTGTCCAAACAAGAAACTAAAATAATGTCTTTGCCAATTGCAAGCACGTTATAACAATTATCAAGTTCTAAATTTTCTTTATAGGCTAAAAGTTAAGTAACGAGTTCCTCTAACCAGAGCAACTACTTTTACTCCAATTCCAACCCGATACCTGAAGCTTGACCCTTAATGATCATCTTTTTCAGATCTTCCAAATAAGCATGACAGTTTAATTTTCAGTCTCCCAATTTTCCACAGAAGCGACAATCGTCTTCTTTATCAACACCTCGTTCAGACTTTAGAGTCTGCTTTAGGGATTAGACTTTGGTTTGACAACAGAACTAGATCAAATCTTCTCCTTGCCTTTCCATTTTCCTTTCCCTTTTGCATTCCCTATGTTTACCATCAATATAGTAGTAGTTCATGCATTTATCATATTGCTATAAGCAGTTCTCAACATGCTTAGTAACTCAATGGGTGTTCTACCAATGTTATTCATTTTATTGTTCATAACAAACTAAGAATAATATTTGTCCAGAGATTGTAAGATCAAATCTAACTAAGTCTCCACCAGACCAATCTGGAAACCCAAAATATCAAAGGTACTCATTATACCCTATAATCTTTAGAACATGTGGTGTAACCGGGTCTCACTCTCCCTACTTGTAAGTGAATAGTGCCCTTTTATTTTCAAATATATCTTGTGCTCAAACGTCTCATAAGCATCTATATGCTCGTGTTGCTTCTTAAGCTCAGCACACATATTTGCGAGCATGAGACATGAAACATCAATCGCAACATCAATTTACTTCCAATAAACACTATGATTTGCACATGTTACATTCTCAACTTTAAGAGCAGGGGAAGAGATTTGACTGACATCGTGGTGTCCGAGGACGATCCTTAAGCTCCTATGTCAGTCAAGGAAATATATTCTCGTCAACTTGTCCTTCTCAAGAACTGATTGCATAGAGAAGTTGTTTATGTTTATCATTTGATATCTACAATATTAAAGTGTATAAAATAAACTAGATTACAAATTTAATAGTAATTATGTTTAAGTGATTATGGTATATCACCATATACCTCCCACTATTTTTATCAAACTAATAGCCCTAACTATTAATTCGGAAAATATTTCTTTAAATATTTCTAGTGAGCCAAGATCCATATTTCATCCATGTTTTAAGATAGCGTTGGCTAATACACTCAAAATAACACTATTTAGGTAGACAATATTTGTCGATTATATCAAATATAACTCTTGGAAAGTTTGGTGGAACAACCCTTTGTACACATTTATCCAATAAATCTCACCAAACTCTTTGCCTCTAAACCCACAATCCTATTGTGATGATTTAGTTAAGTTAGACCCAATGTTTCAATAAACTAAGTACACTTACTTATCACGTCTTCCCATGATTGATAAAAGTACCTTACTTTGGCAAACCCACTCCTTCTCAATCTAGATCTTGACGAGTATTAAACATTGGAAGGCATCCGATTAACTTAATATGTATTTAGGGATTTTTATTGTTTATTTTAACGATCATGATCCCATCATAAAGAGATTCTCAATTTTTCCTTGATCAAATAATTCATTTCAATATTCGTCAATAAATTGATTTCCAGGTCGTCGGAGAAGTCACAAGCGGTCTCACTTAAAACCCAACTTCCTTACGAATTAAACTAATAATCCGCTTTTGACAAAATCTCCCCATATTAGAAAAAGAAAATTCATATTTAATACCGTGTTCATAAACACAAGAATCTCATGATCGTTTGTTCAATTTTAAAATCTTGAATCGTTACAGATTTTATCTTTCTTAAGCAAACATGGCATGGGTGTCGTATCTAATACATACATGATTAATCAATATTAAGCATGCATCTCGATTATTTCTACACATACATACCAATACATGCAATCATATACATATATGTAATGTGCGTAAATTAAACGTGTTTGGTTATGGCCCCATCCTATGTGATCTTTCCAAGCTAATGGAAATATCAACGTCAGTCTATGGTGGTTATAAAATACTATCTATTACATGTCTTCTTTTTTCATTGCTCCATCATCCCCTTTTGGATCGCCTCCTTGCTTGCAAGTCTTCATTGATAATTACATTGAATAATAAAAATAAAACTATTCTAATGAAATTACAAGAAGAACTCGAGTTACATTCGAGATAATTAAATTACAATGAATAAACGACATGCAAGTCATATTTAGAAACCAAAACCATAAATTAAAACTACTATACTATGGGTCTTTAAGCCATAACCATCCACCATACTATCACATAACACATATAATATATCTCAGATTATATAAACATATCAGATAATCATATATAACAGATTTCGAAATTTCAGAAAATTAAAAACAGATTTCTAAAGACAATAAATCGCTGTTTCGAGGCCCTTAACGACGTCAAACGCCTTACAGACCCGTCATATATCGTTTGCGAAAATCGGATACGGCAATCAGATTTCACCAAATCTGATGATGTTTCAGAAATTGTATCATATACAATCTCCATAACAAGAACAAGAATATATCATATATACATACATAGTGATACATACAATCATCACATGATTATAAATCACATGAATATCATATATTCATAATATATACATACATATACTCAAAATTTTAGAAAATTAAATAATTTTCAAAAAATAATAAATCACCATTTTGGGGCCTGTAACGACATCTAACGGCTTACAGACGCAGTGCTGAAAAAGTTAGTATTTCTCAGTGACCTGATTCCAGTCAGAAAACACATATCGTTTGCGAAAATTAGACAACGGATACAGATTTCAGAAAATCTACGACAGCCGTTTTAGAATTCGTATCGAATACGATTCCCATAATAAGAACAAACATGTATCATATAAATACATCAATAAACACAATCATCACATGATTATACATCATATGAATATCATATATTCATAATATATAAAAACATATACATATTATATCAATACAAAATCATGATAGATCGCATATATGCTTACATAACGAAAACTAATAAGCACATAACCGAATTAAAACGTTTCGCAAGTAGCTCTGATGCCATTGAAGGGTTTCGAGGCACAAACGCAGCGGAATAAACGCAAAAAATAAATCAAAATAGCGAAACTCTCCGCAGGATCCATGCGAAAATAAAAGATTTAATTCAGAGATAAAGAATAAATACCTTTAGAAGCTTTAACAGTTCATTAATAGAATATTAATAGAGGTCCAAAGCTTGTTTAATCACCACGTATCCCGCTCTCGCGATCTACGCTCTACGGTATCCACATAAATACTTTTTATGAAGGATTGATGTGTACTAGCACCCGAAAACTGCTTCTCTCTCTATCTTACTCTTTTCTCAAAACAGCTAGGGTTTTAGTAAAAATATGTCTCTTAAATTAAATCAGCCCACAAATAGATTATATAGAGAGAGGAATAAGTTTTCTAATTATAATCCAATTATAATTAATACTAATCCAAAATTCTAAATTATTTAATTAAGTCTCACTTAATTAATTAATATTAATTTTGGAATTAGTTTAAATAATTCATTTATTCTATTTATATAATTAATTAAGTCATACTTAATTAATATCATAAATAAAATAAATTACTTATTTAATTTAAATTATTTCTCCTTCAAGCGTTCTTTGTGTGTGACCCTGTAGGTTATTATTACGTTGGCAACAATTTTAATATCTAATTAAAATTGTAAACAATGAGCGGCATCTAGTAATACATCATTGCTACCCAAGTAATAATAATAAATCGGTGATTCGATTAAGCCTTTTGTGAATAATGTTCCATGTAATATAATCCCTTTAATCATGATATTATAGATTAAACTCAAGACATATCTCGTGTCATCCTCTTCATAATTTAATCTTTATTTTCTTGATCAATGAGTAGACTATTAAAATCAAATCAACATTTGAGCACGGCTGTGCATTTCATAGTCTCACTCAAACAAGAGGCCAATAATATCACTCCTAAAATTAGGAGAATTAAATCTCATCTAGATCATTCATATTTCTCATACGATTCATAATATACCCAATGTCCACTTTTATCATCACCCAGTCAAAGGTAACTTTTAATGTAATCAAAGTATATTAATTCTCGTATAGAAATATAATGATTTCAGGTCTAAGGATCATTACACCATTATCACAGTGAGAGTTACTTATGACACTTATTTAACATGTAGAATTTCACGGCGGGTCATTCCAGTGCCATGCATTAAGACATGCACTTATATTCTTGACTTTAGTATCACCATACCTATGACCAATGAGATGTGGTCATCTGTCAAGAAACATACTAGTCTTTGTGCATTATTATTGTCCTTAAATAATAATACTCGACTAGGGAATTTTAGGAATAAGATACTATTCATATAATCTCATTTTTAAGTCACATACTTAAAGATATATAATACGTATCAAAATTCCAAGGACATTTATTATGCTTTCAATTTATTACGCAGTAAATAAAACATAATAAATAAATAATAATCAATAAAACATAATCCTTAGTAATAAATATTTTCCTTAAAATATAAAAAGTATTGTCTCTAGAGCACAATTACTAACACAGACATGTAGAGAACATTATGTCTGGCCTACTGACAGCTAAATATAAAAGTGAGCCTACCATGCCTCTATAACTTGAAATGTCCACTTTATCTTCTTTAGTGTTCAATTCAAGTTTAGCGGCAGTGGCCATGGGTGTTTTTGTAGAAGAACATTCACTCAAGTCAAATTTCTTTAACAAGTCATGAATGTACTTTGTTTGATTTATAAAAATACCATCCTTAACTTGTTTGAATTGCAAGCCAAGAAAGTAGGTAAGTTCTCCCAGCATTCCCATTTCATATTTACTTTGCATTAATTTTGTAAACTTTTTGCAAAGTCCCTCATTAGTTGAGCCAAAAATAATGTCATCCACATATATTTGGACAAGTATGATAGAGCCATTAACATTTCTACTAAATAGTGTTTTATCAACATGACCTCTTGTAAAGTGATTCTCAATGAGGAATTGAGATAAAGTATCATACCAGGCCATTGGTGCTTTTTTCAAGCCATAGAGTGCTTTGAGGAGATAGTAAACAAAGTTAAGGAAATTTGGATCTTCAAAGCTAGGAGGTTATTCCACATATACTTCATCTTCTAATACTCCATTCAAAAATGCACTCTTCACATCTATCTGGTAGACTTTGAAATTAACATGTGCAGCATAAGCTAGAAAGATTCTGATTGCCTCCAGCCTTGCAACTGGTGCAAATGTTTCATCAAAATCAATTCATTCTTCTTGTGAGTACCCCTTTGCCACAAGCCTTTCTTTGTTTCTAGTCACAATACCAGTTTCATCCATTTTTTTTCTGAATACCCATTTTCTACCAATTACTGATTTATCTTTTAGTTTGGGTACCAGCTTCCACACTTTATTTCTTTCAAATTGATTGAGTTCCTCTTGCATAACTAAAACCCAATCAGGATCCAAGAGAGCATCTTCAACTCTTTTAGGTTCTTCTTGAGATAAGAAGCTGCTATATAGACACTCATTTTGAGTAGCACTTCTTGTCTTGACACCATCTTCTGCATTTCCAATGATTAGTTTAAATGTATGATTTTTTGTCCATTTTCTTTGAAGAGGCAAATTTTGTCTTGATGATGAATATTCTTGATTATTAGTATTGTACTCAAATTGATTTGAATTTGTGGATTGATTCTGAAACCCCCCCCCCCTAAATTGGATACCCTAGATATAGAGTGTTGATTATCCATTAAAGAATTATCAGTTGATGCATTATCAGTTGATGGATTTCTGTCAACTGATAAATTATCCATTGATGTTGTAACATCAACTGATAATGGGTTTCTGAGTACTTGTGATTTTATAATTTCTGCTTCTTCATCATCATCTACATCATTTGATTCATTCTCAAAATGCAGCGTGTCATGATTTACTTCATCAAAGAAGCCTCGAATCTTTTTGTCATCAAATACTACATGTACAGATTCCATAACAATGTGTAGTCTAAGATTATAGACTCTATAGGATATGCTTCATAGTGCATACCCAACAAATATAGCTTCATCAGCCATGGCTTCAAATTTTCCTAGGTTTTTACCTTAATTCCTTAGTACATAGCATTTGCAGCCAAAGACATGAAAAAACCCCACTTTTGGCTTTTTGTCTTTCTTGATCAATTGATAAGGTGTCTTTCCTTGAGTTTGATTTACTATAGTGATGTTTTGAGTATAGCATGTTGTATTAATTGCCTCAGCCCATAAATATATTGGTAATTTAACATCTTCAAACATAGTTCTAGCTGCTTCAATCAAAGTACTATTTTTCCTTTCAACTACCCCATTTTGTTGAGGTGTCCTTGGTGCAGAGAAGGTGTGTATGATTCCTTTAGATTCACAGAACTCCTTCATTGTAGAATTTTTGAATTTTATACCATTGTCACTCCTCATTTTCTTTACATCCAATCCAAGATTTTTACCAACTTCTCTTATGTGCTTGATGATGAGATTACTAACTTCATCTTTTGAATGCAGAAAATAAGTCTGTGAGAATCTTGAAAATTCATCCACAATGACTAGAGCATACTTCTTCTTTGCAATGGACATGATATTTACAGGACCAAACAAATCCATGTGTAATAACTCAAGTGGCTTCTCAATTGATGATGCTAATTTTGACTTGAATGATGTCTTTCTTTGTTTTCCCTTTTGACAAGCATCACATAGTCCATCCTTGACAAATTCCATTTGTGGTAATCCTCTCACTTGATTTTTTTTGACCAACTAATTCATGGCTTTGAAATTTAAGTGAGCTAATTTCTTGTTCCATAGCCAACTTTCATTCGTACTTGCCTTAGAGAGAAGACAAGTCATTGAATCTACACTTGTTGAGTTGAAGTCAGCTATGTACACATTTCCTTCTCTATTCCCAGTCATAACTAGGCTTCCATCTTCCTTTTTGGAAATTATGCATGATTTAGTTGTGAAGCAAACTTTATTTCTATTGTCACATAGTTTGTTAGTCTCAAATATCGTAGAAGGGGGGTTGAATACAATATTGTCCAATTTTAACTTAATTCGCGGAATGGTTCTTTATGGACTTTATACAGTTCGAACAGTTATATAATCAAACAGGTGATAAGCAATAAAACAACAGTTCGGGGAATATATCGTTTGATTTATATAAACCCTGAGGTGCTCCACAAATCTAATCCGTAGATTAGTTACAATAATCCACTAGTACAGTTACAGTTACAGTTACAAGCTTTAATAAGAACAATCAAAGTAACAACAGCTGGGTACAAACTTAATGGCTTCTGTGTTTACTTCTCTTGAATGCTCTCTGTGTTTCTCTCTTTAAATGCTCTCTATATTTCTCTGTCTGTAAACTGAATGAATGCCAAAGACGATGCTTTGTTTCCTTTTTGTGTAGACTTTATCAACTAAGGATACGTGGCTCATTTAGGACCAAGTAAACTAGTTGCTTCTTCACTTCTTTTTATCCTTAAGTATCGGGAACAATTTACTGAGTAATTGTTTAACCCTCGATGTGACGCCCTCCCAATCCGGGGTCTAGATCGGGGAGTCACTAACACTCTATATGCATACATCCTATATAAATATAAACAATCACAAATATATATATACATGACCCCAACTATTACCCTGGACCTTTAACAGGTAATGGTATGAAACAAGCACAACTCTAAATTCATTAATTACATAACCATAATAAATATTATTACAACTCTGAATCATCTGACAAAAGTCTATCAACATGAACACTTAAGACTTAACAAAGTCTTTTCCTTCTAACTCAGCCTCGATCCTACCTGTTCAATCTCAGCCAGCCTAGCATAATTAAGAAAGGAGGTATTCTTCTTCGAAGTCTGCTTAATACGTTCCATGATTCTCAAAAGCTGTAGAGGTTAGAAAATAAAAGAATGAGCCACAAAAGCTCAGCAAGTAACCATGTGGGTTAAAAAAAATAGTTATACAGGCTTATATATAATTTGAAAAGTCTTTTCTCAAAACCATGCTTTAAAAATCATTGCTGAACCTCATTGTCCCATAACTATAATCAAAATTTCATTCAGGGTATTCATTATTCGCAAGACTTTCTTTTATTAATCCACTGGCAAGGTTAAATAATTTTAATAACTGGTGCAAGGTATTAAGAAACTAGAAGCAATAAACATTTCCAAGTATAGGAATAATCTCCAGGGTTAGATGGATAACATGAAGTAATATATAGCAATTGAAACAAAGTCAAGTCAAGATATGTCTGACAGTTTAAGCTGTAAAGGGCATGATATAACAGCGCATTTCAATTTTCATTATTAATCATTTCAAAGATCAGTTGTATAAAATTGTCCTTTCATTAGGACTGATTCTTTCAAAACATTTTATAAAACTGTCCTCTCATTAGGACCTTGCTTTTCAAATCATTTATAAAACTGTCCTCTCATTAGGACCTTTACTTTTCAAATCATTTATAAAACTGTCCTCTCATTAGGACCTTTACTTTTCAAATCATTTATAAAACTGTCCTCTCATTAGGACCTTTACTGTTTAAAAACAATTATTTTGGTTGAAGTTTTCTCACAACGCCAGATAATACGGGTGATCAGCCACGTAAAGTCCCCATAACGGACTAAAGTCCCTCTGGACATAAGGAGTACTCATAAAGGCACTTATTGCCATTGGCCTTGGGCTATCTCATTATAGCCATTGACTATCTCATTATAGTCTTCACATAAAAGTGCTGGACCGGCGTCACTCGGCCTCTTACGCCTCCAACCTATAGGAATCCGCAGAAACCATTTTGATCGAAAATTCCTATAATATCAAAACCTTTCTTTTTAAAAGTTACCAATCATTTGATGAAAAAGACTTCTTGAAAGTCGGATTTCATATTTAAATCCATTTTTAAAAGTCACGAGTCAGAGGTAAATTTTATTCCAAGATAAGTTTCAAAACAGGTCTCGGTTGTAGTAAGGTAAGCAGAAATCATGACATAGGGGTCAAAATCATGTTATAGGGGTAAAGTCAGGTTGTAGGGTCAATTTCACAGGTACAACAAGAGATTTTGAAAACAGTTATAAAGCATCTGATTAAAATAGTAGTTAGGCAATAGCAATAAGGTACTTCTCATGGTTAAAGTTCAAGTAAACACAGTTAAGAAATGGTGAAAACATAAGTCACAATTCAGGGTTAGTTGATTAAGATTTTAAAAATATTTTATAAGATGTCAGTAGCAGTTCAGGGATTGAAAAGTTTAAGGTATATCAAAATTGGTATAAGGTTGCAGTTTAAGTAAGCAGTTAAAGTAAGGCAGGCTATAACTTAAAACAGTTGAGATAAAGTAAAATAGTCGCAGGGTCATAAAACAGTTCATAAAACAATTCTTAAGTTTAAAGAGATTAGGCAGTAGTTACTTGCCTCAAAATGATTGCTACGGCTGCTGAACAGGTAGATCTCACTACACCAACTCTAACTCTCTACTTTTGCTTTCCCTTTGTCTTTCACCTCAACGTCCTTCGTATCTACACACGTAATAATACTATTTCAGTATCTCATTCATACTCGACGTTATCTTTAACGTCTAACTCACTCTACCCTTTCGTTACTGTAACCCCTTAACATATAATAATATATTGTAGACATACTCTACTCATCAACCAATTATATACTGGCAGGCACAAAGCACATAAGCATTCACTTTAATTATCACACTAATACTATTCCTGACTGATAGCTTTTCCTATACCGAAGTGGTGTGCCAATAGTGTTTTATAAGATTATTTTAGTTTTAGAAAATTTTGGTAGCACCTTCTCTGTAATTGGAGCTACCCGTCGGAATACAACCGACACAAACAAACATCAATCTCAATCATACATAATCAGACAATCATATAAATTACCAATTCCATATCAAACAAAGCAATGTCTATTATATAATTAACAATACTATTGCCATTCCAATATAACAAAAAATTCGAATATATTATTATATATATATATATTCGAAAATATGCTACTATAATTCAAAACTTCCAAGTGCTCAAGCAATTACATTTCCGATTCCCATATATCACTTCTATATCTACAAACACTTGGTAATTAACATTAAACTCAAGTAAAGCTCATATTACCATTTAGGCATTAACCAAATTCGAACATAACTATATATATATATTCGAAATTTAGGTTAATAGTTTAGAAACAATTAATAATCGACTAATACACCTCAATTAAATCAATTAATAATTTACACAAATTATTCCCATCTCATAACCAGGCTTAGCATTAACAATTAAACATACCTATTTTCAACACTAATCGGTAATTAGCAACTTGGCCGGGGAAAAATTTAATTATAACTTTGAAAAATTCGAAAACTAACATGCAATTTTAACATGTCATTGTAGAAATGCAAAGCAACTAGTTAAATTCAATTTGCATCTAATACATTTCACAACCTAACCAAGTCGGTTATTACTAATTCAAAACAACCGAAGCTAGTCATGGATTATAAATCAGAAAATATTATAAAAGCTAACATGCAAGCTCTATCAAAGACCATACAAGCAACTAGATTATGTTACTAACATTAGCAACCCTTTACGGGCATAAACACATCACCGGCTCGTCGGAGTCATCGCCGGTGATGGCGGTGGGAGTCCCTTTACGGGTCTTTCACCACTAAAAACTCAGCCCCCTTCCTCCCCTTCCTACTACCATCATCAAAACACTACTCTAGCTTCGAAATCAATCCTCCAAATCACTTGCATGCAACTACTATACATACGGTTACACACACACATGGCCATAACTTAATTGAAAGATGGAATTACCGATTTGAAACAAGTGACTAGCGGCAAAAAGAAAGCATTACAAAGACATAATAATCAATATACTATATAGGTTGAGATGAGAGAATGGAGAGAGAGCGGAGACCTGAACCAACTGGAAATGCAGGGCACAAAATGAGAAGAAACTGAGCTGGGTTTGATTTATAAAGACAAGGGCAAAGTGGTCTTTTCACAATTGCTGAAATTTGATTTAAAAAAATTTAATATTCGAATTTTGATACAAAAAGGGTACAAAATAAGTTTTATATTTTTAAAATAAAGAACATAATTTTATAAGCTCACCCATATTTTTAAAAATATTTTTCTGACGAATAAATATTTAAATAAAAATCGGAGAAGTTTCAGCACTTTAAATAGAAATAAGAGTATAAAATTCTTTAAAAATATTTCGGGGCTCAAATAAAATAAACTTTTATTTTTCAAAAGTCTCAGAATATATAAAGAACATATTGGAAAAGATTTCATGATTTTTGGACATCCCCATAATTAAATATGGAATTTAGAAGAGAAATATTTTCAGGATAAAATAGGACTGAGAAAATCATATAAAAATATTGAGACTGAATTAAATCACAGAAACATTTTTAGAAAGTTTCTAAAATCACATAGAAGCCACATATAAAATTTCATAATTATTGGACACACCAATAAGTTTATAAAAATCAAACAGTGCATCAATTTAGCATAAAAAATCAATTAATCACTTTAATAAATCACTTGAACACATTGTGGTCAAACAGGCAGTCAACTAGACATATAAAATGACCACATACCACATCTTATCATATTGGAGCACAAAAATAATACATCTCATATTAATTAAATATATATAAATACCTCAATCGTTACATTCTCCCCCCCTTATAAGGATTCAGTCCCCAGAATCAGCCTAAGTAAACAAGTAGGGATACTTTTCAAGCATTTCACTCTCAAGTTCCCATGTGGATTCCTCAACTCGAGGATTTCTCCATAAAACCTTTACAAGCCTAACAGACTTATTTCTTAAAACCTTATCCTTACGGTCCTGAATCGCTACAGGCTGTTCTATGTATGACAAATCGGTTTGAATCTCCAGAGGTTCATATTCTATTACATGACTCATATCAGGGTTATACTTTTTAAGCATAGATATGTGAAAAACATTGTGGATATGTTGCACCTGCGGCGGTAGAGCCAATTCATACGCAACTTTCCCAACTCGCTTCAAAACTTCAAAAGGTCCTATATATCTTGGACTAAGCTTTCCTTTCTTGCCAAATCTGCTAACACCTTTCCACGGAGAAATCTTTAATAATACCAGGTCACCTTCTTCAAAACTCATATCCTTCCGTGACTGATCAACATAATTCTTTTGCCTATCTTGAGCAGCTAACAACCTTTTCCAAATCAATTCAATCTTTTCTTTGGTTTGTTGAACTAATTCTGAACCCAAAATCTTACGTTCACCAACTTCATTCCAACACACTGGTGATCTGCACTTTCTTCCATACAGAGCTTCATACGGTGGCATTCCAATACTGGCATGATAGCTGTTGTTATATGAAAACTCCACTAACGGTAAATGCTCGTCCCAACTTCCTTCAAAATCTAAGGCACATACTCTCAGCATGTCTTCAATGGTCTGAATTGTCCTTTCACTTTGGCCATCTGTCTGAGGATGATATGCAGTACTCATATTCAACTTTATTCCCAAACATTCCTAAAACTTTCTCCAGAATCTAGAATTAAATCTTGGATCTCTGTCGGATACAATCGATACAGGAACGCCACGACACATAACAATCTCTTTCAGGTACAAGTGAACCAACCTGTCTAGTGAAAATCTTTCGTTGATCGGTAGAAAGTGCGCTGACTTGGTTAGTCTGTCTATTATCACCCAAATAGCATCATGATTAGCCTTTGTCCTTGGCAGACCTACTACAAAATCCATAGCAAGATTCTCCCATTTCCACTCTGGAATCTCTAGTGGTTGCAACAATCCACTGGGTCTCTGATGTTCATCTTTGACTCTTTGGCATGTATAACATTTACTGATCCACTCTGCTACATCTCTTTTCATGTTGGGCCACCAAAAATTTTCTTTCAAGTCTTTATACATCTTTGTGCTTCCCGGATGAATAGAGTATCTTGAACTATGCGCATCATGCAAAATTTCATTCTTGAGCTCTTGAACATTAGGGATCCAAATTCGTGAGGAATACCTAAAGATTCCTTTATCGTCCTTCTGACTTCTTAATTCTTCTCCAGTCAACTTGGCTCTGTCTTGACTCATCATCTGTTCTTGACATCTTGATCTTTTCTAACAACTCTGGCTGAAAAGTCATTGTATACACCATCTCTTCTACTGAATAAGAACCACATACTTCTATTTCCAATTTCTCAATCTCCTTGATCAATTTTTCAGATGAAACCATTATATTCAATCTTTCATTTCTACTTAAAACATTTGCTACAACATTCGCTTTGCCTGGATGATAGTTAATCGTACAGTTTTAGTCTTTAATAAATTCCAACCATCTTCTCTATCTCATGTTCAGCTCTTTCTGAGTAAAGATATACTTCAAACTTTTGTGATCCGTGTAAATCTCACACTTTTCTCCATACAAGTAGTGCCTCCATATCTTCAGTGCAAACACAATAGCAGCTAATTCTAGATCATGCATAGGATACTTCAATTCATGAGGTCTTAACTGCCTGGAAGCATATGCAATTACCTTTCCGTGTTACATCAAAACACATCCCAAGCCTTTGTGAGAAGCGTCACTGTAGATAACAAAATTTCCTTGATCGTCAGGTAATACCAACACTGGTGCAGACACTAATCTTCGTTTTAGTTCTTCAAAACTTTCTTCACACTTTTCATTCCACACAAACTTTTCATTCTTCCTGGTCAACTTGGTCATAGGGGTAGCTATCTTGGAAAAATCTTAAACAAATCTTCGATAGTATCCCGCTAATCCCAGAAAACTTCTTACTTCTGTTGGAGTCCTTGGTCTTTCCCATTCATCACTGCTTCTATCTTTGCCGGATCAACTTTGATGCCTTCTTTGCTGACAACATGTCCTAAGAATTGTATTTCCTTCAGCCAAAATTCACATTTAGAAAACTTCGCATACAGCTTCTCCTTTCTTAAAATCTCTAAAGCAATTCTTAAGTGATCAGCATGCTCTTCTTCTGACTTTAAATATATCAGGATGTCGTTGATGAATACAATCACAAACTTGTCCAAATACTTCTTAAAGACTCTGTTCATCAGATTCATAAATGCTGCTGGGGCATTTGTCAATCCAAAAGCCATAACCAAAAAATCATAGTGTCCGTACCTTGTTCTGAACGCTATTTTAGATACATCTTCAGGTTTGATCTTGAGCTGATAGTATTCGGACCTTAAGTCAATTTTGGAAAAACATTCATCTCCTTTCAGCTGGTCAAAAAGATCGTCGATCCTCGACAACGGGTACTTATTCTTGATAGTCAACTTGTTCAACTCTCGGTAATCTATGCACAATCTCATGCTTCCATCCTTCTTCTTCACAAACAGTACTGGTGCTCCCCAGGGGGACACACTAGGCCTTATCACTCCTTTATCCAAAAGATCTTGTATTTGACTCGCCAACTCTTTCATCTCAACTGGTGCCATCCTATATGGAGCTTTAGAAACTGGCTCGGTGCCTGGGGCTAAATCAATAGAAAATTCAATTTCTCTATCGGGAGGTAAACCTGGCAATTCGTCTGGAAACACGTCGAGAAATTCATTGACTATGGGAACATCCTCTAATTGTATTGGTTTCTTCTCAGTATCTACTACATAAGCTAAGTAAGCCTCACATTCTTGACGCAAAAATCTCTTCGCTTGAATGATATTTTGAAACTTCTTAACTTGCCTGGTGCCTCGAAATTCAACTTCCTTACCGTCTAGGGTTTTCACTTTTAACTTCTTATTTCTACAATCTATCTGAGCCTTATACTCTGATAACCAATCCATTCCTAGGATTACATCAAATTCACCTAACTTAAAAGGTATTAAGTTAGCGAGAAAATGACAACTGCCTATTTCAATATCACAATTAGGACAAACTTGACTCACTGAAATCTTTGCCTGATTGGCTACTTCTATAACCAATGCTTGTTCCAAAGGTTGAACTTCACATTGCAATTTACCAATAAATTCTCGAGATATAAAAGACTTAGTAGCTCCAGAATCGATTAACACACTAGCTTGAACTGAATTAACAGGAAGTGTACCTGAAATCACATCCACATCTTGGATAGCTTCTCTCTAGGTCATGTTGAAAGTTCTTGCTCTAGATTGTGGTGCTGAAGATTGTGATGGAGTTCTAGCTATCCTGAGAACATTTGTAGGCTGGGTAGGTTCCTTGCACTCTCTTGCTATATGGCCTAGCTTGCCACACTTGTAACACTTGATTCCAGACTTCTGAATTTGACTCTGAGTCTGACTACTACATTCTATAGCATAGTGTCCCTTCTTGTTGCACTTGAAACAAGTAACATTTGGCTTATTACACACTCCGGAATGCTTCTTTCCATAAGTCTTACATTCAGGAATATATTGTCTTAATCCTTCTGCTGATTGAGACCTTGGTTTCTACTATTCTGCCCTCTTCGACCTCCGTTACCATTCTTAAACTGCTGAAAGTCACTCTTCTGACCTTCTGATCTTCTGTTGAACTTGCTTCTGAAATTACTTTGTCCCTGGCCTTCTTCTCTAGCCCCAAACTTCCTCTTCTTGTTATCCTTTTCCTTTTGAGACATATCACTTTCATTTTCCACAATCATTGCTTTCTGAACCATTGCGGAAAGCTCTGTAGCTCAAAAACTGCCACTCTGCTTCGAATCCATGGCCTCAAGCCTTGTTGAAATCTTTTGGCCTTCTGTACTACTGTTCTGTTGAAAACTATGACTCTAATTCTGGTGATTCTCATTTTCTTCTTAAATGAAATCACACTATTATCTACTTTCAAACTTCCAGGCTTTATTTTGCCCTTCCCCTTTTATTTTCATTTCTAACTCAGTATATTATCTTCATACTCAATATATTTCTTTGTTTCAACTCTGAGAACTTTTATTCAATCCGATTTTCTAAATACTTAATAATATACTTTTCCAGAAATAACTCAATAAATCCAACCAAATAAATACAACAGTTCCTTCATATTCACTTCAGCTTCCTACTAATTCGCTTCTTCTTTCTGTATAACCGACGTATAATGTTTCATATTCTTCTTAACACTAACAATCTCAGCATCACAATTCGTTACAAGGTCGAACAATTACTAATTGAAGGAATCAAAAGCAAAGCTCAGATTTGATATTCAAACAAAAGTATAAAACATGGACCAAGATTCTTTGAAACAATAGGTTCAAAAGAAATCTCAACTTTTACTGGTTAGAGAACCATTAGAGTTTAAAATATGGGACTTTGCAAAGAATGGATATCATATTCAAGAAGAAATAACTAGGAGATCACTATGATCTTCGAACATCCATTACGTTACATATGCCACTTAGGAGAACCTCTGTAGTACATAAGGTGGCCAGCCTTAACACTTTCATGACATGCAACTTACCAACAGTGGCGTCCCACCTTGGTATCCCCTTTATATAGGGTTGTTCATCCCAGAAGAGTATAAAAATAGTATAACACATAATATTCAAAATTTCAAGAATCAATTCAAGGCTTGTTAATAAAATATCTGAATCAATAAAGATATTTCAATAGAACGAATAGAGAGTCTAAGTAAACAAAATACACATGACTCTGGCAATTAGAGTGAGTAAGGTCAATTGCGGGAAAAAAAAAATCTTTCTCAAGTCACAAATAGAGAATCGATTTCCTAGCGAGGCTTGAAATCTAACAGACATAACAAATACAATCCTAGGTGGTGCAAAAATCTCAGCACGAACAGATGCAGGCTCAGACACAAGCAATACAGGTAGAACGGGTGCCTCACTAGTAGGTGCTACCATATGCTCAGGGATACAATCCATAACCTCCACGTCCGATCCAGAATCCATACTAGGCTTAAAGTAAGACTCGTGTGGAGTGGTGCCAAAAGAAGTATTGAAGAATGAAGGGGAATGGTAAATGAGGAACCTTATCACTGTCCGATGATATCTGCAATTATGCAGTGGTATACCGATGTATAAACCAAGATGAAGTTATCTTAAGTTTAACATCAATCTATCTTAACATTCTTAACCATTGAGACTCTATCCGATAATCTCAACTCGAAACTCTATGGTTGTTTGAACTTAACTTCCTATCTTGAGTGATCCTATCCTATATCTCTAAGGGTTTAAAACTTATAATTATCCTATGTCTATAAGTACGTAATTCCTAGAACCTATATCCTATTATCTTATTAATATAATTCTGGCTTGTTTCAGTGACCAAAACCTGTAGCTCTGATACCAACCTGTGACGCCCTCCCAATCCGGGGTCTAGATCGGGGAGTCACTAACACTCTATATGCATACATCCTATATAAATATAAACAATCACAAATATATATATACATGACCCCAACTATTACCCTGGACCTTTAACAGGTAATGGTATGAAACAAGCACAACTCTAAATTCATTAATTACATAACCAGAATAAATATTATTACAACTCTGAATCATCTGACAAAAGTCTATCAACATGAACACTTAAGACTTAGCAAAGTCTTTTCCTTCTAACTCAGCCTCGATCCTACCTGTTCAATCTCAGCCAGCCTAGCATAATTAAGAAAGGAGGTATTCTTCTTCGAAGTCTGCTTAATACGTTCCATGATTCTCAAAAGCTGTAGAGGTTAGAAAATAAAAGAATGAGCCACAAAAGCTCAGCAAGTAACCATGTGGGTTAAAAAAACAGTTATACAGGCTTATATATAATTTGAAAAGTCTTTTCTCAAAACCATGCTTTAAAAATCATTGCTGGACCTCATTGTCCCATAACTATAATCAAAATTTCATTCAGGGTATTCATTATTCGCAAGACTTTCTTTTATTAATCCACTGGCAAGGTTAAATAATTTTAATAACTGGTGCAAGGTATTAAGAAACTAGAAGCAATAAACATTTCCAAGTATAGGAATAATCTGCAGGGTTAGATGGATAACATGAAGTAATATATAGCAATTGAAACAAAGTCAAGTCAAGATATGTTTGATAGTTTAAGCTGTAAAGGGCATGATATAACAACGCATTTCAATTTTCATTATTAATCATTTCAAAGATCAGTTGTATAAAACTGTCCTTTCATTAGGACTGATTCTTTCAAAACATTTTATAAAACCGTCCTCTCATTAGGACCTTGCTTTTCAAATCATTTATAAAACTGTCCTCTCATTAGGACCTTTACTTTTCAAATCATTTATAAAACTGTCCTCTCATTAGGACCTTTACTGTTTAAAAACAATTATATAAACCCTGAGGTGCTCCACAAATCTAATCCGTAGATTAGTTACAATAATCCACTAGTACAGTTACAGTTACAGTTACAAGCTTTAATAAGAACAATCAAAGTAACAACAGCTGGGTACAAACTTAATGGCTTCTGTGTTTACTTCTCTTGAATGCTCTCTGTGTTTCTCTCTTTAAATGCTCTCTATATTTCTCTGTCTGTAAACTGAATGAATGCCAAAGACGATGCTTTGTTTCCTTTTTGTGTAGACTTTATCAACTAAGGATACGTGGCTCATTTAGGACCAAGTAAACTAGTTGCTTCTTCACTTCTTTTTATCCTTAAGTATCGGGAACAATTTACTGAGTAATTGTTTAACCCTCGATGTGACGCCCTCCCAATCCGGGGTCTAGATCGGGGAGTCACTAACACTCTATATGCATACATCCTATATAAATATAAACAATCACAAATATATATATACATGACCCCAACTATTACCCTGGACCTTTAACAGGTAATGGTATGAAACAAGCACAACTCTAAATTCATTAATTACATAACCATAATAAATATTATTACAACTCTGAATCATCTGACAAAAGTCTATCAACATGAACACTTAAGACTTAACAAAGTCTTTTCCTTCTAACTCAGCCTCGATCCTACCTGTTCAATCTCAGCCAGCCTAGCATAATTAAGAAAGGAGGTATTCTTCTTCGAAGTCTGCTTAATACGTTCCATGATTCTCAAAAGCTGTAGAGGTTAGAAAATAAAAGAATGAGCCACAAAAGCTCAGCAAGTAACCATGTGGGTTAAAAAAAATAGTTATACAGGCTTATATATAATTTGAAAAGTCTTTTCTCAAAACCATGCTTTAAAAATCATTGTTGAACCTCATTGTCCCATAACTATAATCAAAATTTCATTCAGGGTATTCATTATTCGCAAGACTTTCTTTTATTAATCCACTGGCAAGGTTAAATAATTTTAATAACTGGTGCAAGGTATTAAGAAACTAGAAGCAATAAACATTTCCAAGTATAGGAATAATCTCCAGGGTTAGATGGATAACATGAAGTAATATATAGCAATTGAAACAAAGTCAAGTCAAGATATGTCTGACAGTTTAAGCTGTAAAGGGCATGATATAACAGCGCATTTCAATTTTCATTATTAATCATTTCAAAGATCAGTTGTATAAAATTGTCCTTTCATTAGGACTGATTCTTTCAAAACATTTTATAAAACTGTCCTCTCATTAGGACCTTGCTTTTCAAATCATTTATAAAACTGTCCTCTCATTAGGACCTTTACTTTTCAAATCATTTATAAAACTGTCCTCTCATTAGGACCTTTACTTTTCAAATCATTTATAAAACTGTCCTCTCATTAGGACCTTTACTGTTTAAAAACAATTATTTTGGTTGAAGTTTTCTCACAACGCCAGATAATACGGGTGATCAGCCACGTAAAGTCCCCATAACGGACTAAAGTCCCTCTGGACATAAGGAGTACTCATAAAGGCACTTATTGCCATTGGCCTTGGGCTATCTCATTATAGCCATTGACTATCTCATTATAGTCTTCACATAAAAGTGCTGGACCGGCGTCACTCGGCCTCTTACGCCTCCAACCTATAGGAATCCGCAGAAACCATTTTGATCGGAAATTCCTATAATATCAAAACCTTTCTTTTTAAAAGTTACCAATCATTTGATGAAAAAGACTTCTTGAAAGTCGGATTTCATATTTAAATCCATTTTTAAAAGTCACGAGTCAGAGGTAAATTTTATTCCAAGATAAGTTTCAAAACAGGTCTCGGTTGTAGTAAGGTAAGCAGAAATCATGACATAGGGGTCAAAATCATGTTATAGGGGTAAAGTCAGGTTGTAGGGTCAATTTCACAGGTATAACAAGAGATTTTGAAAACAGTTATAAAGCATCTGATTAAAATAGTAGTTAGGCAATAGCAATAAGGTACTTCTCATGGTTAAAGTTCAAGTAAACACAGTTAAGAAATGGTGAAAACATAAGTCACAATTCAGGGTTAGTTGATTAAGATTTTAAAAATATTTTATAAGATGTCAGTAGCAGTTCAGGGATTGAAAAGTTTAAGGTATATCAAAATTGGTATAAGGTTGCAGTTTAAGTAAGCAGTTAAAGTAAGGCAGGCTATAACTTAAAACAGTTGAGATAAAGTAAAATAGTCGTAGGGTCATAAAACAGTTCATAAAACACTTCTTAAGTTTAAAGAGATTAGGCAGTAGTTACTTGCCTCAAAATGATTGCTACGGCTGCTGAACAGGTAGATCTCACTACACCAACTCTAACTCTCTACTTTTGCTTTCCCTTTGTCTTTCACCTCAACGTCCTTCGTATCTACACACGTAATAATACTATTTCAGTATCTCATTCATACTCGGCGTTATCTTTAACGTCTAACTCACTCTACCCTTTCGTTACTGTAACCCCTTAACATATAATAATATATTGTAGACATACTCTACTCATCAACCAATTATATACTGGCAGGCACAAAGCACATAAGCATTCACTTTAATTATCACACTAATACTATTCCTGACTGATAGCTTTTCCTATACCGAAGTGGTGTGCCAATAGTGTTTTATAAGATTATTTTAGTTTTAGAAAATTTTGGTAGCACCTTCCCTGTAATTGGAGCTACCCGTCGGAATACAACCGACACAAACAAACATCAATCTCAATCATACATAATCAGACAATCATATAAATTACCAATTCCATATCAAACAAAGCAATGTCTATTATATAATTAACAATACTATTGCCATTCCAATATAACAAAAAATTCGAATATATTATTATATATATATATATATATTCGAAAATATGCTACTATAATTCAAAACTTCCAAGTGCTCAAGCAATTACATTTCCGATTCCCATATATCACTTCTATATCTACAAACACTTGGTAATTAACATCAAACTCAAGTAAAGCTCATATTACCATTTAGGCATTAACCAAATTCGAACATAACTATATATATATATTCGAAATTTAGGTTAATAGTTTAGAAACAATTAATAATCGACTAATACACCTCAATTAAATCAATTAATAATTTACACAAATTATTCCCATCTCATAACCAAGCTTAGCATTAACAATTAAACATACCTATTTTCAACACTAATCGGTAATTAACAACTTGGCCGGGGAAAAATTTAATTATAACTTTGAAAAATTCGAAAACTAACATGCAATTTTAACATGTCATTGTAGAAATGCAAAGCAACTAGTTAAATTCAATTTGCATCTAATACATTTCACAACCTAACCAAGTCGGTTATTACTAATTCAAAACAACCGAAGCTAGTCATGGATTATAAATCAGAAAATATTATAAAAGCTAACATGCAAGCTCTATCAAAGACCATACAAGCAACTAGATTATGTTACTAACATTAGCAACCCTTTACGGGCAAAAACACATCACCGGCTCGCCGGAGTCATCGCCGGTGATGGCTGAGGTACACGGTGGGAGTCCCTTTACGGGTCTTTCACCACCAAAAACTCATCCCCCTTCCTCCACTTCTTACTACCATCATCAAAACACTACTCTAGCTTCGAAATCAATCCTCCAAATCACTTGCATGCAACTACTATACATACGGTTACACACACACACGGCCATAACTTAATTGAAAGATGGAATTACCGAATTGAAACAAGTGACTAGCGGCAAAAAGAAAGCATTACAAAGACATAATAATCAATATACTATATAGGTTGAGATGAGAGAATGGAGAGAGAGCAGAGACCTGAACCAACTGGAAATGCAGGGCACAAAATGAGAAGAAACTGAGCTGGGTTTGATTTATAAAGACAAGGGCAAAGTGGTCTTTTCACAATTGCTGAAATTTGATTTAAAACAATTTAATATTCGAATTTTGATACAAAAAGGGTACAAAATAAGTTTTATATTTTTAAAATAAAGAACATAATTTTATAAGCTCACCCATATTTTTAAAAATATTTTTCTGACGAATAAATATTTAAATAAAAATCGGAGAAGTTTCAGCACTTTAAATAGAAATAAGAGTATAAAATTCTTCAAAAATATTTTGGGGTTCAAATAAAATATATTTTTATTTTTAAAAAGTCTCAGAATATATAAAGAACATATTGGAAAAGAGTTCATGATTTTTGGACATCCCCATAATTAAATATGGAATTTAGAAGAGAAATATTTTCAGGATAAAATAGGACTGAGAAAATCATATAAAATATTGAGACTGAATTAAATCACACAAACATTTTTAGAAAGTTTCTAAAATCACATAGAAGCCACATATAAAATTTCATAATTATTGGACACACCAATAATTTTATAAAAATCAAACAGTGCATCAATTTAGCATAAAAAATCAATTAATCACTTTAATAAATCACTTGAACACATTGTGGTCAAACAGGCAGTCAACTAGACATATAAAATGACCACATACCATATCTTATCATATTGGAGCACAAAAATAATACATCTCATATTAATTAAATATATATAAATACCTCAATCGTTACACTCGATGAGTCTGTAGAATAAGTATCGGAGGATTAAAACAATTACTGAAATAAACTCAATTATTCCAAGCTTTAGTAACCATCGGGAAGTGGCTAGTTTTGCTTTTGTTTCTTTTCCGATAGTTAGTAACTATCGGCTAATAGGACAAAATATGCCCTTGTATATTTCACCATTTCTTTTGTTTCACCCGATGGTTGTTAACCATCTGAGAATAAGACAAAATAGCTTGATTAACCATTGGTGAATAAGACAAAATAGCTTGACTAGGTTGACTTCTGGATACAGGTTCTGTAGTCTTCTTTCTTTAGCCAATTTCGAATCTGATAAGCCCTTAATATATTTTCTTCTACTGCAACCAAGTCTAATAAATATTTCCTTGATTATTCGAACTTGATTTATTCTGAGCTTTATCATAAAACACTTCACTTGTTACTCGTTTCAGTATCTGGACAATTCTTCTGAATCAGTGATGCAATTCTCAAACTCTTTTGTGCTGACGTTTGGTGCAACTGGTCTGGTTCACAAACGACTAACACGATCTTGATCTTCACATCTTCTTTACAATACAATTGACTTTGTTCCTTGTTGATTAGAAGTGCTTCTTAACTTCACTGGAATCTTCTGTTTTCTCTGTAGTAAAACCTTCTTCATCTTCAGAACCTTTGAACCACTTCAACTTTATTCTTTACTGAGGCTTGAACATGTTAATGAACTTCTTTCAGTGATCTTCAATGTCTTCAAAGCTTCCTCTAATAATTTGGTCTTTTGTATTCAACTTATAAATAATTCGCAGTCGATTCCGTGCTTCATTTTAATATAAGTTATCGACTTGTTGTGTTGAGTTAGTTACCTCGATTACATGTTACTTTAACGTTACATTTTGCTTTACAATCTCCCCCTATTTGATTGTTAGAGTTCGACAAGCAAATCCCTTAAGAGGATAACTCAACTAACTTACAAGAAAAAGTAAATAGAAGACTGTAATCTAATATTAACATTCTGGATCACATAATACATTTCCAGATTTCAAAAACAATTACAATATAGAATGAATGTTCCTCTAGCCTGAACTGATATACATTAAGTCATTCTCATTCTCACTGTACAAGACTTGCAAGCTGGTCATTCACTAGATCTAGCGCTTCTTCTTCTAGCATATTTCTTGGCTTGGGATCTGACAAAGCTTCCTGAAGTGTTTGCAAGACAACTACTCTCCTGATCTGCTTAACCTGTTCGAATGTAAATTCAAGAATTTTCGTCTTTCCTTTAACACTCAACCTTTTTGGAACTACTTTAACTCGATCAGTGTTGTAACGTGATTCTGCTCCCAACTTCTCCATTTAAAGCTTAGAGATTTCTGCCAATGCTGATTTGTCTTTATAGTTCGTTGAAGTCTTGATTTGATCAAGTATAAAACCCAGTTCCTTAGAAGTCATATAAGACATCTTGTGGATATCAACTATTTCAGTTTTTCCTTTGGGGTTCTTGTACCTGATTGCTGGAGGATCCTTTAACACCATTGTCTTTGTCTCCCTGATTTCATCAAAATCTGGAAAGACAATGGGAAAATCTGGCTTCTTTGTATACTCGAACACTTTCCCTGGATGGTTAAATCTGAATTCACTCATTGCCTTGACTTTTTCAAAGTCCTAATTTCCTTCTTCTTTTGTATACATAGGCAATTTTGGTTGAGATCCATTTGAAGGATCTATTCTTTTGACCTTGGAAATATCTACAGATTGATTTGATAAGACATTAAGTCTATAAGCATATATGCGCTCTGCAGCTTTCCACTTTTCTTCTGTTCTAAGCCCTTCACTCCTAAGAAGCCCTTCAACATATTTTAGACGCTTCAGAGGATAGAGAATCAGTCTTTCATCACTCAAACACAGTGTCTGAACTAACTTGTCTTTGTAGAATATCACTGTATAAGGAGTTGTATGAACTTCAACTTCTGCTTTGCTCATTTGATCTTCAATCATATCAGTAAGAAGTTCATTCACATGAGATCTCTTGTCCACTCTAATCTTCATGACATACAATTCTGTGAGAGACCTCAACTTGATAAAATTAGAAGAAATGGTCTTAGTAGTCGAATTATTGAATTGAATTTGAATCCGCCATCCATTGATGTTGGTCGTGATGAATATCAATTTAATTGTTTGTCTCAATGCATGAATGATCTACCTGTGAAGGCTCTGTTACTGAAGTACTTGAATATGATGAATCGCTTTCTAAAATAGAATTTTGAATTTCTAAACCGATGTCAACATTCATTTCATCAATTATCTGAAGGTCGGAAAGAATTGGAGAAGACGGGTTCGAGATTGTAGATGCCTCAGGTGCAATAAATATTTTCCTTCATTTTTGAAGAGGCAGAGCTGCTAGGGTTATTTTGAAAATATCCTGACATGGTGTAAAATCTCTCCTAGTTCTAATAAATAGTTTTCTCTTAATGGTCAAGGGGGTAGAGAGAGGTGTTTGATGTTCTACGACGGTGGTTCTAGATTCGTCGCCTAACCCTAAAGCCACTGTGGGCTATTGTGTGTGTGTGTGTTGCTTTTTGAGGCACAATATCAAGAAGTGTGATAAATTTAGAATGAAAGAAATCAGAGAGATTGAAGTTAAGTAGATTACCTTCATAAGGATTTTCCACTAGTGAGCCAGGGATATAGACATTTTCAGCTTCTTCAACCTCAATTGCTTCTTGTTGTTCCGGTTCCACTTATGGAATTTCTTCTTGCTCAGGTTGTTCTTCTTCATGAGCAGGTTCCTCTTCAACAGCTTCTTGAAAATTTTCACTTTGTTGCTCATTAGCTTGATTTATTTGTTCATCTTGTTGTTGCTCATTCTCTTGATCAAGATTGTGCTCTTGCTCTACTTCCTCAACATTTTCTGCTTCAACCTGTTCTTCCTGTGAAAGAGTAGAAAAATATTCTCGAATAGAATTGGTCAGTGGAGTAGGAGAATACCTGTTTGGATAATTCTCATCCTTGTGAAGAGATATGGTTGTGCTGAATTGGAGAACTAGAGCTTCAACCATAGCACTTCCTTGAAATTGCAAGAGTTGAGCTTCAGTGAATCTCTGATTAAGGACCAGTTGCAAGAACCTTGGATATAAGTAGTAATTTTCTTACTTAGCTTGGTTCTTCAGAATTTCTTCCATTATCATCTTCACTAAGTTGAGCCTTAGGTTTGATGCCACTGCATAACCTAGAATCTGATTGAATTTTGTCATTCCATAAAAAAACCCCTGTCTTTGGTGCCATTCCATGAGATAGGATGTTGAAGAAAAGGTTCTACTCCTTAGTTAGATGGTGCTTGTATATCTTTCATGGAAGATTGTTGTTTTCTCTGGTGCAGCGCAGCCACATGAAGAAATTAATTATATCTTCACTTGATGGTTCATCCTCAAAATTGTCAGTGGGAAATTGAAGAACTTGATTTAAGTCTTCTTCAGTGATTCTCACATTATGCCCCTGAGTTCTGAATGTGAAGGCTGAAATACCAGTTGAAGATGTGTTCCGAGCTGACTTGTAAACCTGTCTTAAGAAATTGACATTTAATGGAGCATTAACAGTTAAAGCGAATTGAACCATAGAATTCTCATTTAAAAAATTAATCAACTTAGCTAGGGGTCCGGAATGACTCAAGTCAATTTCTAAAATCAAAAAATAATTAGTCTTTTTAATGTAAAAATTACTCGTTATTTAATTAAGAACGAATGATAATTTTTACGAATAAAAATTCTAATTAAAATCAACACCTAAAATTAGAAAATTAAGAACCACACACTAAGAATAAAATACCTTGGATCGAAATAAAAATCAAGTATGATGATCTATGAGATATTCTAAGTACAAATCTAATTTTAGATTAATTTTTAACTGATTAAAGCTATGTCAAATCTAACCCAACAGTTCGAGTACCCAAGAAAATGTGATTTTTAACACCTCAACTATATGAAAGGAAATTACTTGCAAAATGTATCACTATTCAAGGTGGTCAGAAAAACTGGTTTTGAATTAAAATATGGACAGAGTTTCGATAGGGAAATGATTGATTAAAAAGTCAGATCTGAAGTTGCTATAGCTCAGTCTGTGTGTGTATATGATTGTGTATTAGGGAGATAATAGAATGAAATGAATTGTAATTACATTTAAATAACATATATACATAAGAAAAATAATAAAAATTGGCTTACGTAACAAGTTGTGCTTCTACAGTGGTAGCACTGTATTGGGCGCAACTTGTCAAAATAAGTTGCGCCTATACAGTGTTATAACTGATAATGGCACAACTTGTCAAGCAAATGAGAAGCCAACCTAAGTTACGCTTTCACAGGGTTAACCTTGTACGAGGCGCCACTTAGCTCTCCTGGTTAGGCAAATAAAACCTAACTTGTATGTTGCACTCTTACTAGGGTGCCCTGTATTAGTGCCACTCGGGCATAAAACATCAAGTGAATATAATTGGCGCATATACAAGGACTTCTGAAAGGCATATGACTAGGCCTATTTGTAATAATTAGATGGCAACTCAACTCTAACTAATAAAGAGAAGTAAATACTAAACACTAAACAAGAATCAAGACAAAGACAGTCAACTAATCACAGAGGATCCAAGTATCAGAAGTATTTTGTGGGATTGCTACTCAACACTGGAAGAAGTTCATTTATATGTTCAAGCGTCAGTGAAAATAATATTGTGGTAGTACTTCTATAGAAGACAGAAAATATGGAAGATTTCAAGTGGTTACTACAAGTAGATTCCAGAAGAAGAATGAAAAAAAGTGAAGAAGAAAATATGACAGAAGGCCTCTATTTAAAAGTTAATTAAATGGAGAATATTTATTAGTATGACACAAATGAACCAGACAGTACATTTGTGTGTCAACTAAAATAATATTTATTCTTCATTTAAATCAAGAGGTTTCAAGATCTGAAGACAAAGAGAAATCAAGAAGACTGCAGTTTAATCGGATCTCTATAATATTTTAATTCTACAATCTAAGTAAATTAATTATTTAATTTATATTAATTCAAGATTGAATTTAATTTAATTCATAAATTATTTAATTAATTTAAGTAGAATTAATTTATTAGAAAAGAAATGAATCAATATGACTTATATATATATATTTCGAATATGACTTAAATAAGTCATACCGAGTATGACTTAAATAAGTCATACCGAATATGACTTAAATAAGTCATACCGAGCTATGTATATATATATATATATATATATTAATAAGTCATACCGAGTCTGCTTTATTAAAGGTCATACCGGACAATTCTTTTATTATAAAGAAAAAGGTCATACCGAGATTTCTTTTGAAAAAGGTCATACCGAATGATTTATTTAATTAAATAAAATCCGGATATGACTTTCAAAAGGTCATACCGAGCTTTTGATAAGTCATACCGAGTTTTATTAAGTCATACCGAGCTCAGGAAGTCATGCCCAGTAATTTCAGAAGTCATACAAGGGTTAATTTCTTGAAATTAAGTCATACTCATAAAGGTCATAGCAGCCATTTCAAATCTCTATAAATATGAGAATCAGCCTTCACTTTTTCAGTTGTTCAATTGTTAAGAAGTTAGAAAATCAGATCAAATTCAGTAATTTATCTGCATTGTAATATTCACAGATTTCTGTACTGAGTTTGGAATATAATTATTAAACGCGAACAGTTCATGTCAAAATCATTCTAAGCTTTTTAACAATTATATAATCTTTCTACTTATTAATTGTGTAATACTAATCAAGTTAAAATTATATCTTTCACTTGAACAGTATTTCATTATAATTAATATTTCGCGAGTAATTAAAATAATATTTTTAATCCAATTATTCCGTGATTAATTTTCAGATATTGTATTCAACCCCTCTTCTACAATATCAAGGACTAACAATTGGCATCAGAGCAGGTTGATATAGTTAATATCATATCCAAATCAAATTCCGCGAACTCATACAGATCACAAAAATTATTTTAAATTCGAAATAATTTTTTATTCGAAATAATTTTTTTTTTCCCTGAAAAATTATTTTTGATCAAAAATTATTTTAAGCCAAAAATTAAAATATTTTTTGAAACACTTAATTTTTAATCTTATTAAAGATGAGTACCCAGAAAGTGACTAGTATTAAAATTCCACAGTTCGACAGAGAACACTGCAACTTGTGGAAACACAAAATGCTACTGTTTATCGGGATTGCAAATCCCAAGTATGCATTAGTCATGGTCAAAGGTGTTGAACCCCCTATATCAGTTATTCTCGAACACACGGTTGATGGGGTTGTAATTCCCCATAGTCAGTTTCCAAAAAGTCTGGCAGACTATACAGATGAGGAAACAGAAGCTGTGTCCCTTGATAATAACCTGAAGCTCATATTAATTGAATCCCTAGACTACATCATGTACAACCAAGTAGTAAATTGCAAGAATGCAAAATAGATCTGGGAAACAATTGAAATTATCAATGAGGGAACTGAAGAAGTTAAGGAGAATAGACTGGAGATCCTGACCACCCAATATGAGCAGTTTAGATCCAACCCTGGTGAGGGTATCTCTGAGGTGTTTCAGAGACTAAACAAATTGATAAACGAGCTCAACATGAATGGAAAGTTTTATCAGAACCAAGAGGTGAACAGGAAGTTTTTGCTGACCTTACCAGAGCATCTGGAGCACAGGATTACAGCCATCCAGGAATCTAGGGACATGAAAGAGGTAACCCTAGAAAGACTCTACGGAGTTTTAAAAACTTATGAGCTGGAACAGATCCAAACCAGAGAGATGTACGGAAGAGGTAAGGTACTGAGTTCCTCCAAGGCATTAATGGTAGAAGCACCAGAGAAAGAAGAAGTCAAGGCTGTTGCACCTTTTAACAGTTCAACAGAGTATGTGGTTCCAGAACTTGGACATACTTCTGACAAACAAGAAGACGGTGATTTCTACTCACTAGAAGAACTAGATCAGCTAGAAGATGAATCTCTAGCTATGGTTGCCAGGAAGTTTGGCAACATGAGATTCCGAAGAAACTCCTCATTCAGAAGTAAGCCTAATTTTGGAAGATTCCAAAGAGGAGGTTCTTCGACAACAGTATCAAAAAGCGGCTACAAGACCGGCTTAGTTGATAGAAGCAAGTTTCGTTGCTTCAACTGTAATGAGCTAGGCCACTTTGCAACTGAGTGCAAGAAGCCTAAGCAAGGGAAAAAGAGAGAGTCTTACAAAGAGCTCAAGGAGAAGTATGATGCGCTCGTGAAAAAGCATCAAGGAAAGTCCTATCTAGCAGCAGGCAAAAGCTGGGATGATTCAGATAACGATGATGAGGAAGAGCTAGGAAATCTTGCTCTAATGACTTCATCAGAGGAATCACTGTCTCCCACCCGTGACAGAGGAATAAAGGTAAATCCTTCTCGTCCTAAGATGTTTGCTTTGCTAGGTAAAGAACTAGATGGTGAAAGAGATAAGGTTAAGAAACTCAGACTCAAAGTCAAAGAGTTAGTTGATGAGACTGAAGTTTTTAAACAGTTAAAAAGAAATCATGACAAGTTGACTGTTAAGTTGACTGAAGACTTAGCTGTTCAAGTCAGTAAAGTCAGTTGTCATGTTGTAACAGAAGCCAATCTCAGAAACCAGATAGAAGAAGAAAAGAAGAAGTGTCTTGCATATAAGAATTCCTCATATATTGTAAAGAACCTAGTTGACCAACAAGAAATAAGTCGTAAAGTTGGGATAGGCTTCGAGTACAATAAATCTGTAGGAAAGCCAAGCAACATAACCCCCTTTAGAAAAAGTGCTGTTAAAGACACACCAAAACCTCTCTTCATAACACCGATAGCTGAACCTATCCTTGAGAGCTCCGTACTGATTGCATATGAAATGCAGTTGGAAGATCTTGAGGAAGAGAAGAAGAGAGGAGAACAGGTTAAGGACATAAAAGGAGTTAATGTCCAGAAAGAGAGGTGTACACCAAAGACACCAGTGAAAGATGTGGGAACTTCTGATTCCCCCAGACCTGGTGTAGGTGCAAAAGACTTAAAGAATAAAATGAACAGACCCAACACATTTATGAACAGTAGGAATAGTAACAATAAATTTCATTCTAGTGAAAACTTCAAAGATACTGAGAAAATTGAAGTAGAATCTGTTAAGCCTCCTACTGTATTGAATAACATGCCTACTATTGATGCTTTCCATAGACCATGTGGTATAATGAATTGCATGTTATGTGCTTTTAATGCTATGACTGCTTACTTTAAACGCATGATAGCTAAGAAAGATAACATGACACCTAGACAGCATATCAATAGTAAATTTGCTAAATCCAAGACTGCGACTCCTTCACCTGAAAAGAAGGAATCAAATATTCCTAAGTCCAAACAGAAAGTTGTTAAGACTGTTTTTAGGAAGGTAGGAACAGCCAAGGAAGAAAATGATGTTATTCGAAAAGGATCTGTTGTTAAAGCAGACAAAGGTCAATTCTTTAAGTATGCCGGGCCCAATCAATTTTGGGCTCCGAAGACGAATTAATCCGTTTGATAATTGCAGGGAGTTAAACAGGTAAACCGAGTTATATGGATCCTGGACAGCGGATCGTCAAGGCATATGACCGGAGATAGAGCCCTGCTATCAGACGTGGTTGAGAGAGCTGGCCCAGTCGTCACCTTTGGAGATAACAGCAAAGGAATGACTACGGGATATGGCAAGTTAAATACATGAAATGTTATCATTGAAAATGTCTCCTTGGTGGAAGGACTTAAGCACAATCTACTCAGCGTCAGTCAATTTTGTGATAAAGGATACAAGGTAAACTTTATCAAGGAGAAATGCTTAATAGCTCATTCTAAAGAAGACAGACTAGCCTTGCGTGGAGTAAGGAAAGGAAACTTGTACGTAGCTGATTTCAACACGGGAACTGAAGATGAAGCAAACTGTTTCTACTCAAAGGCTTCATCAGAAGAAAGCTGGCTATGGCACAAGAAGCTCTCACACCTGAATTTCAAAACAATGAACTCTCTAGTCAAAAGGGATTTGGTGAGAGGACTGCCTCCGATGGAATTTACACAAGAAGGATTGTGTTAGGCATGTCAGAAAGGGAAGTCAAAGAAAGCAACTCACAAAGGCACAGACACTACAAACATCACTGAACCACTTCAACTCCTTCATATGGATTTATTTGGTCCAGTAAATATTCTGTCTATGTCAAGGAAGAAATACGCCTTAGTGATTGTGGATGACTTCACAAAATATACATGGGTTTTATTCTTGAATTCTAAGGATGAAACTCCACATTTGGTGATTGATCATATAAAGCTGATTGAGTTAGATTCAAAGTTACCTGTCCGGGCAATCAGATCAGATAATGGAACAGAATTCAAAAATGAAATTCTGAATAACTTCTGCTCAGACAAGGGAATAACAAGGCAATACTCAGCACCAAGAACTCCGCAACAAAATGGAGTTGTAGAAAGGAAAAATCGAACCCTGATTGAAGCTGCAAGGACTATGCTAAGTGAATCAAGGTTACCTATCTACTTCTGGGCTGAAGCAGTTAATACAGCTTGTTATACTCAGAATCGAACTCTGATCAACAAAGATCATATGAAAACTCCCTATGAATTAATGGCTGGCAAGAAACCTACTCTCAAGTACTTTCATGTATTTGGAGCCAAATGCTTTGTGCTAAAGGATGGAGATGAACATCGTGGCAAATTTGAGGCCAAGGCACATGAAGCTATTTTTGTCGGTTACTCAAGAAGAGCATATAGGGTATACATAATTGATCAGCACCAAGTGAAGGAAAGTGTCAATGTAACTTTTGATGACACAAAACTCCCAAGTATCCAAACTGAAGATTCTTTTGAGTCATTAAAATTTGATAATTATCCAGACTCACATTCTGATGACGAAGAAGAACCTGAGGTTGCAGCAGGAAATGGTGACAACAATGATGATAATGATCCAGGTAATAGTGGTGGAAACAATGGCAACACTGGAGATACTGCTAATACCAGTGGTGGATCAACAAGTCAACCTGGCAGCAACTCAGGGGGAGATGAAGGATCAACTGGCACAACACAACATCACAATGAATTTCAAGGCGAATCATCAAGATCAAATCTTCCAAGGGAAAGGATATGGAGCAAAAATCATCCCTTTGAATTGATCATAGGTGATCCAGATGTTGGAGTAAGAACCAGAAGTGCAACTTCAAATGAATGTTTATTTTCAGTTTTTCTATCTCAATAAGAACCAAAGAAGATTGAAGAGGCACTAATTGATCCAGATTGGGTTCTTGCCATGCAAGAAGAACTCAATCAGTTTGAAAGACAAGAAGTCTGAACACTGGTACCCAGGCCTAAAGATAGATCTGTTATTGGCACAAAATGGGTATACAGGAACAAGTTAGACGGTGATGGCATTGTTACAAGGAACAAAGCCAGACTGGTTGCAAAGGGTTACTCCCAGGAAGAGGGAATTGATTATGACGAGACCTACGCACCAGTTGCAAGACTTGAAGCCATCAGGATATTTCTGGCATTCGCAGCACATTCCAATTTTAAAGTCTATCAAATGGATGTGAAGAGTGCATTTCTGAACAGAAAGCTAGAAGAGGAAGTATATGTGGAACAGCCCCCTGGCTTTGAAAATCCAGAGTTTGCTGATTTTGTGTACTTTCTTTTCAAAGCTCTCTATGGACTCAAGCAAGCACCGAGGACATGGTATGACACTCTCTCTGAGTTTTTACTTGAAAATGGTTTCACTAGAGGTGTCATAGATAAAACTCTCTTTTACAAATTACATAGTAAAGATATGATATTTGTCCAAGTTTATGTTGACGATATTATATTTGGTTCTACTAACGAAAACTTGTGCAAGAGATTTGCTAAGTTAATGCAGAGTAGATATGAGATGAGCATGATGGGTGAGCTGTCATTCTTCCTTGGATTGCAAGTAAAGCAAAAGGAAGATGGGATTTTTATTTGCCAATCAAAGTACGTAAGAGATCTTCTCAGAAAATACAGTCTAGAAGATTCTTCACCGGCAAAAACCCCAATGCCAACAGCCACGAAGCTTGACAAAGATGAAACTGGTAAGAAAGTTGACATCACAAGTTATAGAGGTATGATAGGTTCATTATTATATCTAACTGCTAGTAGACCCGACATAATGTTTGCAACATGCTTATGTGCAAGGTTTCAATCTGACCCAAAAGAATCTCATCTAATAGCTGTTAAACGAATTTTTAGATATCTAAAGGGTACACCAGATCTTGGAATTTGGTACCCTAAGGATACAGGTTTTGACCTAATTGGCTATACAGATTCAGACTATGCAGGGTGCAGGATGGACAGGAAAAGTACTTCTGGAAGCTGTCAGTTTCTAGGACGACGGTTGATCTCCTGGTACAGCAAGAAACAGCATTCAGTATCTACCTCGACAGCCGAAGCAGAATACATTGCGGCAGGTAGCTGTTGTGCACAGATCTTGTGGATTAGGAATCAGCTAAATGACTATGGACTTGAGTTGAACAAAATTCCAATTTTCTGCGACAACACGAGTGCTATAGCTATTTCCAACAATCCTGTTCAACATTCGCGAACCAAGCACATTGACATAAGGTATCACTTTATCAGAGAGCATGTCATGAACGGAACTGTGGTGCTACATTTTGTACCCACAGAAGATCAGATAGCCGACATCTTCACAAAACCACTTGATGAATCCACTTTCTCAAAGTTGGTTAGTGAATTAGGGATGTTAAACTATGGCTAAATTTTTGGTTGCTAGGAATTAATTTAAGCTCATAAATATTAAATGTTAATATCTAAAGAGTTTATGAGACTTGAATTAATAAATTCCTAGGGCTTATGAATTTTTGGAAAATTATCTTAAGATTAAATCAATATTCTTACAAGATAATTATTTCAATTAAAGCATAAGTACTTTTGTTTAAATTAAGCATTTATAAGCATTTATGTAAATTAGTAGTATTTTTTTATTTTTTTATTATTATTATATTATTATTAAAATAGTTTCTTAATTTTAATGATCTAGTATGACTTTATTAAAACAAATCTCGGCATGACTTATTTAATAAAACTCGGCATGACTTTTTATGTTTATTAAAAAGTCATACCGAGAGATAATAAAAATAAGTCATACCGAGATATTCAAGTGCCTTGTTTTTATTAAGTCATACCGAGCACATTAGTTCATTTCAGTTAAATAAGTCATACTCAGCGATATATACATATACACACACTGCTTCATATATAAACACGATCAGTCTTTTAATTTTTAACAAAAATCGATCGATTATCACCCATTTTAACTGATTCCAGTTGTTATTATGTGATTACAAGTATCTTTACTTGCTAGTGTGTTAAAATCGAGTATATCTAAAGAAACTCTGCCCGATTTTTATTAAAAAATTCAGTGAATTGTTCGTATTCTTGATATTAATCGAAGCTTTTGATTGTGTGTAACTAAAGACTGTTTGTGTAGTGATTTGCTGCGTATAGTTGTTTTGGGATTCTTAGAAATTAGGGTTTCTATTTAAAGTGTAATTTTCGATTTATTAACTTGTAATTGTTAATTTTGATTTGTAATCGCACATTGTAATTTTATTATTTGTAATAGCTTAAATCTACAACAAAAATGGCTGGTTTTTGCGAATTAGTAAAAACTAATTTTGTAGGATTTTTCAATCCGATGAATTGTTCAGTCGAGAGGTTTCGACCGTGGATCGTATTTATGAATGAACATTCACTTGTAAGAACTGCAATTACTCTGGACGCCCCGTTGCAAGTGTTAGCACTTAGGGCTCTGTATTCCACTGCTAGGAATAGGAGTACTGCAGGCAGAGTTCAGTTCTCATTCAGGATAGAAGATCATGAATACATAGTGACTGAAGAGGACGTGAACAGGATTTTAGGCTTTCCAACTGACAACTTCATGGATCCACCCTCTGTACCAGAAATTCTAGAGTTTTTCTATTCCATTAGATATCAGGGTGAGATCAATTTGGTAAGATTGACGAAGTCCAGATTGGTAAGCGAATGGGACTACTTATTTGGGACGTTAGCCAAAGTTTTTGCACCCACTACAAAGAACAACTTCAACAATATATCTTCACTACTGCAAATAATAGGGTTTTCTGTGGCCCACAACAGGAGGATAAATTTTGGGAAGTTGATTCTAAAAGAAATAATAAGGAAAATGGGGAAACCAGAAAGCAGGGAATAGGACATTCAAGTCTACTATCCGAGGTTCCTGATGCTGTTCATGAATGATTTGTTGATGGATGAAGACAAAGCCTTATTTCATAATAGTCCTGTAGAAGAATCTCCTACTTCTCAGAATAACTTATTTGCAAGGCTCCACAACAACCCCAAGTTCGAAGATGTGCCAGTGGTAAGGACAGATTACATGGCTGAGATATTAGATCACATTGCTAATCCTGTGCAGGAACAAGAGTCAGAGCAAGTGCCAATGCAAATGGATCATCATGTGCACCTTCTACTTGAAGCTGCTCAGCATGTCGATCAAGTGGCACAAGATCAACAGGTAATATCTCACTCACAATCTTCTAGTTCAATACCTATAGATATATCCACTGCTCTGTTAGATTTATCTGTGGCGGACTATAATTATGGTCTTACACTTCAGGATATCAGCTACGAACCTAAAAACACACAGGTTCCGTCCCCAGCTGAATTAGAGCCTCAAACAGTTTCTCCTTCATCCTCCTCTTCATTAAAAGTCAGAAAAAGGAAGAAACCTGTCAGAATAGTTAGAGGTCTTGGTGCTGATGTGAGTGAACCCGCAGCTCTGTCTCCTCCTTCAAAAATTTCTAGAGTTGACCCTGAGACAACTGCAGCCTCTACCTATTCCAGTCAATGGGATATGGATTTTAACATGGCCATCCAAGATTCTCTAGATACACTTGCTCAACCAGGTGATCTAATTCGCTGCTCGGTCACAGCATCAAATAGTGAGGAAAACGCACTGCTAGCAATCACTCTAGCAGAACCTTCACTTGAAGAAATACCAACACATGAGGGCACATTTGTTGAAGAAAATGTTTTTAATGAAAACTCGTCGGATGCCACCTATGTTGTGGACCATGACATTTTCGATGCAGTGCAGCATCAGATACCCTCTGAGGTACTAAGGAGCACCACAGACTCTCAAGAGCCTGTCATTACATTGTCTAAGGTGGTGACTCCCCTGGATTTCTTTCATCCAGTTCTCTTTCGAGAAGGTCTCGAATCCACTGGTGGATTTGAGAGGCAACCACTCCATAGAGGGAGATGGGACTCCATTCACGGAGTAGCTACGTCAGTAGCGGAGCCACTTCAAGTTAATCTTGTTGAGGACGCGCCTTCACAGGCATCAGAAGAGCATTTTGACTCTTCAAAAGCTATTGTTATACATGCAGGTACAGCTTCAGGATCTGGAAAGGAGCTAAACACGAGTGATGTGAGGCAAACACAGAGTGAAACACATGCACAGAGTGATAGTGAGATAAACAGGAGTGCAAGTGAGATGAGTGCACACACACACAGTGAACTATTATCTAAAACGGAAGTTCTCCAGAAAGAAATGCAAATTGTTCAGGCTGAGTTGGTAAAAGTAAAAGCACAAGCAGAAGAAAAATCTACATCTGCCTCTGTAACACAGCAGCTGACAATAGTACGAAAAGATGTTGATGATGTCAAAACCTCCATTCTTCTAAAAACTCAAGACATCCAGAGTGTACAAAATCTTATTGCTGAAGACATGAAAGAAGTCAGCAAATTACATGAAAAGATTGACGAGGTTGAGAAAAGCTTGACATTAACAATCATTGAAAATGAAAAGATCTCTACACAAAGATTCAGCAAACTGGATGATGGAATGACACATTTGAATGAAGGAATGAAGCAAGTCTATCTGACTATGCAGAAAATGTTGACATCTTTTGAAGCTTCTAAAATCTAAGAGGATCCCTCAACTAAGGGGGAGAAATCAAAAGAGAAAGTAGCTGGAGATGAAGGGGCTTCTACTCAAGGCAAAGGGAAAGATAAACTGTATTCTGAAGATCAATTTCAATCGTATGATCCAGAACCAGAAAAACAGTTTTATGATCAAGAGAAATTCATTGATGACAGTGCTCATGATGAATCAAACTTTCCTGACTACTGCAGAGCTGAGGAAGAGATTGCATTTGATGAAGATTTTTTGTTTCCAGAAGAAAAAGAAGTTGATCCAGCCTATGAAGAGGCAATGAAGAAACTAAAAGAAGACATCAAGGCAAGTCATGCAAAAACTGAAAATCTGAAAGCTCTAGTCATGGAAAGAACAAAGGCTGAAAAAGAAGAAAGCCAAGAAAAGCAAAATCTCTGGGCCATAGCAGTCAGAGAAAAGAAGAGAGATGTACAGCTCAAGATTGGAAAGAAATGGGATACTGCAAGAGAAATAATGGACAAACAGTAAAAGGGTCCATTTGAAGACAAGCATCTGAAATCAATAATTGAGCGTCTAGAAAAGTCAAATGACAACATTGACAACTTCATGAAAGCTCTGAAAGAGGAAGTGGACTACATCACTATCCTAGTGAATCACATTCTTGAAGACTGGCAGATACTAGTCTACACACACAGGAATGGAACATTCAGAATTTCCTTAGAGTTTTTCAGGCAAAGAAGTTTATCAGTAATATGGACGTTTTTGAACAGAATAAAGAGGAGCTCAGAAGAAAATGAACTTCTCAGGGATAGACTTAGAGTCTTTGCCACAGCTGTTAGTCCTCAGATCTTATTTGATCCTCACGAGGTAAGATTTTTCTCAAACAAGTTGTATCAAATCATGCAGTTAAATGAGGAATCTTTTAAGGGCTACACAGTTAAGTACATGATTCAAGTTGAAAAGATGCTAAGGTCAAAAGGTTTCAAATCCCAAGCTAAAATGGATCCTGCAGAGAAGATAAGAAACTACTGTCTGTCGAAAAGAATTCATTCATACATCAGGCAAATACCAAAGATAGATTCAACACAACCATCTGATGTAGAAAAAGAGATAGTAGATCTTGTTGAACAGGAAGTGATGTGGCAGTTAGCAAGAGCTGAACAAAGAAAGTTGTATGGGGAATCCACTACAACAGAACAATCAGTATCTGAAGAAGTACCGAGGACACCAATTCATAAAAGTTCAATCCTAGAAGAAGGTGAAGTTGATACAACAGAAGACTGAAGACTTAGATAGAACAAGATAGAAACTTTGTAATAATTGTTCAGTGCTAGAGGAACATCTATCTTGTATTTATCTTTTATGTATGAATCTGGAAAATTGTTAAATATAAAACCAGAACTTTTGTTTATTATTTACAGTCATTAAATGTCGTACTACTTTCTTAGTTGTTAGTTGAGTTATCCTCTAGGAATTTGTGTGTTAAAATGTTTAACAACAAATAGGGGGAGATTGAAAGGCATATGACTAGGCCTATTTGTAATAATTAGATGGCAACTAAACTCTAACTAATAAAGAGAAGTAAATACTAAACACTAAACAGGAATCAAGACAAAGACAGTCAACTAATCACAGAGGATCCAAGTATTAGAAGTATTTTGTGGGATTGCTACTCAACACTGGAAGAAGTTCATTTATATGTTCAAGCGTCAGTGAAAATAATATTGTGGTAGTACTTCTATAGAAGACAGAAAATATGGAAGATTTCAAGTGGTTACTACAAGTAGATTCCAGAAGAAGAATGAAAAAAAGTGAAGAAGAAAATATGACAGAAGGCCTCTATTTAAAAGTTAATTAAATGGAGAATATTTATTAGTATGACACAAATGAACCAGACAGTACATTTGTGTGTCAACTAAAATAATATTTATTCTTCATTTAAATCAAGAGGTTTCAAGATCTGAAGACAAAGAGAAATCAAGAAGACTGCAGTTTAATCGGATCTCTATAATATTTTAATTCTACAATCTAAGTAAATTAATTATTTAATTTATATTAATTAAATTAATTCAAGATTGAATTTAATTTAATTCATAAATTATTTAATTAATTTAAGTAGAATTAATTTATTAGAAAAGAAATGAATCAATATGACTTATATATATATATTTCGAATATGACTTAAATAAGTCATACCGAGTATGACTTAAATAAGTCATACCGAATATGACTTAAATAAGTCATACCGAGCTATGTATGTATATATATATATATATATTAATAAGTCATACCGAGTCTGCTTTATTAAAGGTCATACCGGACAATTCTTTTATTATAAAGAAAAAGGTCATACCGAGATTTCTTTTGAAAAAGGTCATACCGAATGATTTATTTAATTAAATAAAATCCGGATATGACTTTCAAAAGGTCATACCGAGCTTTTGATAAGTCATACCGAGTTTTATTAAGTCATACCGAGCTCAGGAAGTCATGCCCAGTAATTTCAGAAGTCATACAAGGGTTAATTTCTTAAAATTAAGTCATACTCATAAAGGTCATAGCAGCCATTTCAAATCTCTATAAATATGAGAATCAGCCTTCACTTTTTCAGTTGTTCAATTGTTAAGAAGTTAGAAAATCAGATCAAATTCAGTAATTTATCTGCATTGTAATATTCACAGATTTCTGTGCTGAGTTTGGAATATAATTGTTAAACGCGAACAGTTCATGTCAAAATCATTCTAAGCTTTTTAACAGTTATATAATCTTTCTACTTATTAATTGTGTAATACTAATCAAGTTAAAATTACATCTTTCACTTGAACAGTATTTCATTATAATTAATATTTCGCGAGTAATTAAAATAATATTTTTAATCCAATTATTCCGTGATTAATTTTCAAATATTGTATTCAACCCCCCTTCTACAATATCAGGGACTAACAACTTCCCTCTTGAGGCGCAACATATCACACTTAGAAAGAAATTTGCTGGCAAGAATTAATAGAAATAACTCGAATAGATAAAAAATCTCACAAATAATATTTATTAAAATTTCAATAAATTAAAACAATTATAAACATTATTTTATGATGCTAATTTTAATATTTTTGAATTTATAAAATATCCAAAATAATTAAATTCACTAATATTAAAATTTCACAAAATATTTATTATTAATAATATTAACATGAGTTGTTAAAATTATCAAAATAAATAAATTATGCTCCTTATTATTTTACTCTTATTTTAAAATTGAGAATAAATAAAAAAGCCTATTCTATCCATTTAAAATAATTTAAAATAATACTTAAATATTTAAATGCCAAGAATTTATTAATAAAAAAAAGCACTTAAATATTTGATAAGATTAAAATTAAATAAATACCAGATAAATATTCTAGCAGGCATGCACATGGTATTTCTTCAACTTCTAATCTTAGATACGTGAATAAGATTTGGTAAATAAATTCACAAGTCCTAAAAATATGAAAATTAATGAGAAAATTGCAGGGAGGGTAGCCAAGATAAATACTTTGAGTGATTCGGAGACCATAACAAAAAACCTGTAAACGGGGGTTCTGGAAACATATTTTGTATACATTGTGGGGTATTCCGTCCATATTGCCGTTACTTCCGTTATCCCGTGGGGGTATTTTTGGCCAAAAAATACAAATTACATATACTTAAAATTCATTTCGATCAGCCCTAATTAACACTTCCCCTTAACACTTCCCCCAAATTAAACCCAAACCCTAAAATCCCCCCCCCCCAAATCGGCCAGCATCAAATTGAGCAATTGTTGCCCTAATTGAACATGGCATGGTTTCAACGATTCAAGGAGAATGAGAATAAGTATGCTCCCCGGTGTTGTCCAGATTACGAAGGCAAGTTCATCTCATCTGCATAACATACGAGTTGTTTGTTAATGATGCTTGTATATGCATTGTTGTATATTTGCGTGTATATGCTTGTAGCACATTATATATGCTTGTATGCTTCTTGTATATTCTTGTATGCTTCTTCTCTAAACCTTATGTATATGCTTGTATGATGTGGTATTGTTATAATTTGTGTAAATTTTCAATTTTACAAACCCTGGAATGTTCACAATCAAACTGCATTTTAATGGTCAAATAACAATCAAACTGCATTTTAATGATCAAATGAAAGCAAGTCTTAAACAGTATGTAGGTGGTGAAATAACATATTATGATTATTGCCATGTTACTCAAATGAGTTTGGTGGAGTTAAGATCTATGCTGACTGAGGTAGGGGGATTACTAAGTGATGAGCCTAATTTTTGGTACAGCAGACCTGAGGATACTGATTTGGTTTTCATAGAAAATGATTTTGATATATTTGAAATACCTGAATGGATTGAGGAAACTAAATGTATTTATGTGTATGCTGATTGTTATGGTAATGAGAATGATCTGTATAGAGAACTGAATACTCAAGATATTGACAATGTACTGTATGAAGAGGGTGCAACTGAGGGTAATGAAGAAGGTGGAAATGTGAGTGGAAATGAGGGTGTAGAAGGTCAAGATGATAATGAAGATTCAGATGCAAATGATTCTACCTACAAGGTTAACAGTGATGAAGAATGGAGTGATACCTCATTTCATTCAGATAAATCAAATGAAGATGAAGATGAGGATTGGCTACAGTTTCAGAGTGAATATGAAGGTGCTGTTGGAAGTGGTGATGAATCAGATCAGTACCTAGCAAGTGATGATGAAAAGATTGTTGTTAATTCAACTGACAGTGAAGATGAAGAACAAAACTTTCCTATTTTTTATGATGGTGAGGGTAGTCCATCTTTTGAACTAGGAATGATTTTTGAGTCCTCAAAGGTTTTCAAGAATGCTGTCAAAAAGCATGCAGTTTTGGAGAGAAGACCGGTTGAAAACAGAAAGCATTATGGGAAGAAGGTACTTTATTACTGTAAAAAACCCTGTAAATGGAAGATATATGTTGCTCCTATGCTTGGATCAACTAGTGTTCAGATCAGGACCTATAACAAGGTGCACACTTGTATGACAACAGCTCATAACAAACAAGTTAATTCTACATGGCTGGCAAAGCATTATGAAAAGGATTTTAGACTAAATCCTACATGGTCCACAGCTGCATTTCATAAAAAAAAATTCAATGACCTCAAATGTCATGTTTCAAGGCATGTTGTGTACAGGGCAAAAATAAGGGCACTGTCTACCATCAATGGCACTCATGTGGCACAATATGGACAAGTGTGGAAGTATAAGAATGCAGTAGAGAGTGCTTTCCTGACAGCACTATTGAGATCCTTCTAGAACCTCCTGAAGATGGAACTGATAAGGGTAGGTTCAAGGGAATGTATGTCTGTCTAGGCCCTTTGAAGAAGGCTTATGTTCAGAACTGTAGAAGGATTGTTGGCCTTGATGGATGCCATCTTAAAGGACCCTATGGTGGACAGCTCCTTGCTGCAGTTGGCATTGATGCCAATGATGGCATGTACCCCATAGCCTAGGCAGTTGTAGAAGTAGAGAATAATGATTGTTGGCAATGGTTCCTAGAGTATTTGGTAGAAGACTAGAAGATATCAAGTGATCAAGAATGGACATTCATATCCGATAGGGAAAAGGTAATCCACTATGCACTACATGATAACACATTGTATTGCCTGCTAACAATACACTATATGATAACACATTGTATTGACTGCTAACAATGTATTTACTGCTAGGGATTGATCAATGCATTGCAATCAGTTGTTCCCCACAATGAGCATCGATTTTGTGTGACGCACTTGTACAAAAACATGAATAAAGAATTCAAGGGAGTTGCACTAAGAAATCTATTGTGGAAGGCTGCTAGATAAACTACTCTATGGGAATTCACTAAACACATTGATGCATTGAAAGAGGTATTTTTTACTAAACACATTAATCTATTGTTTGTGAACTCTATTGACTTACGTAAAGGATGCACTAACTGGAAAGACTTGAAAAAGTTGCCAAGGAATCTAAGTGCACACTACAAGTACTGTAAAGCTATAGGGCACTACCAAAGAACTTGCCCAACTAAGGTAATACTCCACCCTACCCTGTTGCAAATCTGGTTTGGTGATGCAGAGGAACAAAGGAATGACCAAGATACTAATGGTTTTGTGCAGAGGGTTGATATGGAGAAGAAGGCTGAGGAAGAAGGGAGCAGTTATTCTCATGGCAAGACCAAAAATACTTGTGGAAAATGTGGAGACAAAGGTCACAATGCCAGAACCTGCAAATGGAAGAAAACTGAAGAAAATGCAACTGCAAAGGCAAATGGTGTTGGAGTTGCAGAGGAGGAGATGAATGGTATAGATGTTGGGGATGGAAATGGTGATGAAGAAATGATTGTTGGAGATGCAAGTCTTGGAAAGTATAAGAAATTTTTTACTAAAGAGTTGGATGAGGACACAAGGGAGGTGTTAACAGAATCTAGTTATATACAGCAAGATGCTAAGGGGAAGATGTTCTTTTACATGACTGTTGATGAAGTAAGACAAAGTGATGCTGAACCTACAAAGAAAAGAGTCTGCAAAGGAAAGAACCTGCAAACTGATGAACAACCTGCCAAGAAGAAGGGTGAATTAATATTTCCATGGGAATTGGATCCTGAAAAATTTAAGCCAAAATATGGAAGAAGGAGAGTATCAGAAAGGATTTTGAAGAGGTCCTTAAAAAGATTTAAGAACACACCTGATGACCCTATCAATATTTAAGATTATGTACTGTGATGATTGTAATGTCTTATTATGTACTTTGAAGACTGTAATATGATGATTATGTACTTTTATGTCCAGCTTGTGGATTAATTTTATGTCCAGCTTGATGCTCTTTTTTATGTCCACCTTGATGCTCTTTTTTATGCTTCAGTTTTCAATTAAATGCAATGCTTGTGGATATAGTTACAATGCAAGACTGGAAATGAAAAATCAAAGATAGGATACAAGCAATCAAATCTTGAACATCAGTGCACTTACATAGCATGTTCTCACAGACAATTAAACAAACACTTAGAATTCATTAAACACAAACACTTAGAACACCAAAACAAGTTAGTACATTGTCAAATCCTATCCAATAACATCAACACAACAACCAAACAAAGAACTAAACTTATAATCTTCCACTTCCTATCCTAGAAACCTCCTTCCAACGTTAGCATCTGTCCATGCGGTTCGTTCTACAACCATTTTACCACAACTACAAAATGAAGCCATTGAAAATGTGAAGAAATGGTCGGGGAGATCAAGTAACGGAGGAGCAATGTGAAGAAATGAAAATGTGAAAGTGTTATAACATACAAAGAAGATGACCGTTGCTTACTTGTGGAATGTCCAATTTACCCTTTAAAATTTAAATTTTTTGACGGTTTTTGTAACGGAACCTGACGGAATCCCTAAATTGAGTAAAAACATTTATCCTGGATCCCACTTTAGCCGGTTTTTTGTTCTGGTCCCCGAAACGCTCAAACCATTTATTATAGGTCTACAAAAGGTGAAGCACTCAAAATTAATTAACTGGTGAATTTATCAACTTCAAATTGCAGTTATTGATTACTGATAAATTAGTTAGTAGAATTTAACATCCCAAGTTCACCAACTAGCCTAAAGAAAGTGACTTCATCTAGTGGTTTAGTGAAGATGTCTGTAATTTGTTACTCTGTAGGTACAAAATATAACTCTACAGTACCATTCATGACATGCTCTCGAATAAAATGATACCTGACATAAATGTGCTTGGTTCTCGAGTGCTGAACAGGATTGTTGGAAATTGATATGACACTTGTGTTGTCGCAGAATATAGAAATTTTGTTCAACATCAAGCCATAGTCCAAGAGTTTGTTCCTCATCCATAGGATTTGAGCACAACAGCTACCAGCTGCAATGTATTATGCTTCGTCTGTCGAAGTGGATACTGAGTGCTGCTTCTTGCGGTACCAGGATATCAACCTTCTACCCATAAACTGACATCTTCCAGATGTACTTTTCTGATCAATCTTAAAACCTGCAAAGTCAAAATTTGTGTAGCCAACAACATCAAAACCTGTACTTTTAGGGTACCCAATTCCAAGATTCGAATTTCTCTTAAGATACCTAAAAATTCTTTTCACAGCTATAAGATGTGACTCTATAGGGTTAGCCTGAAACCTAGCACATAAGCATGTAGAAAATATAATATCTGGCCTACTTGCAGTTAAGTAAAGTAATGAGCCGATCAGACCTCTATCATTTGTAATGTCAACCCTTTTACCAGGTTCATCATTATCAAGCTTAGTTACAGTTTCCATGAGAGTTTTGGCTGTAGATGCATCTTCAAGACCATACTTCTTTAAAAGATCTCTGACATACTTGGTCTGGCAAATGAAGATTCCATCATTTTTTTGGCTTACATGGAGTCCAAGAAAGTAGTTAAGCTCTCTCATCATGCTCATCTCATACTTACTCTACATTAACATAGCAAATCTACTACACAATTGTTTGTTAGTAGACCCAAATATTATGTCATCTACATATACTTGTACTAATATCATATCAATTTTATGCATTTTATGGAATAGAGTCTTATCTATGACACCTCTAGTAAAGCCATTTTCAAGTAGAAATTCTGATAGAGTGTCATACCATGTCTGAGGTGCTTGCTTAAGGCCATAGTGTGCCTTGAAGAGAAACTACACAAAATCAGCAAGTTCTGGATCTTCAAACCCTGAGGGTTGTTCCACATATACCTCTTCTTCAAGTTATCCATCTAGGAATGCACTCTTCATATCCATTTGATATACTTTGAAATTGGAATATGCTGCAAATGCCAGAAATATCCTGACAGCTTCAAGTCTGGCTACTGGTGCATATGTTTCATCATAGTCTATACCTTCTTCTTGAGAATAGCCCTCAGCAACCAGTCTAGCTTTATTTATCGTGACAAGGCCATCTTCATCCAGTTTATTTCTGAATACCCATTTGGTGCCAATTATAGACTTGTTCCTTTGATTAGGTACCGGCTTCCAAACATTCTACCTTTTAAACTGATTGAGTTCTTCTTGCATAGCAATTACCCAATCAGGATCATCAAGTGCTTGTTCAACTTTCTTTGGTTCCATTTCTTGAAAAAATCCAGAGAAATAATATTCATTTTGCGTAGCAACAACATCTAGATCCCCTAGAATTAGCTCATAGCGATGATCTCTACTCCACACCCTATGTCTAGGCAGATTAGCTCTAAATAATTCAGCATGATATTTATTGTGCTGAGTTCTGCTAGTTGATCATTCACTTGCTCCACCTGAGTTGCTGCTCGGTTGGGAATATGATTCCCTCCATGAGCTAGTGGTTTCTGTGAATCTTTCACTATTTCCACCACTATGATCAGTGGTTTCTGTGAATCTTTCACTATTTCCACCACTAGGATCAGAATCATCATTACCATTACTTTCATTTGGAGCTTGATGTTCTACAGCAACCTCAGGTTCATCTTTACCTTCATCTGAGTTCAAGTTTTCAAACTTCAGAGTTTCAGTGTCATCTTCTCGTTGTATGCTAGGGAGCTTGAGATCATCAAAAGTTACATTCATGCTTTCAATAACCTTTTTGTGATCAATCACATAAACCCCGTATGCCTTAGATTCCAGAGAATAGCCAAGGAATATGCCTTCATGAGCCTTAGATTCAAACTTCCCAAGATGCTCATCATCTTACAATACGAAGAACTATGCTCCAAACACGTGAAAGTACTTCAGTGTTGGTTTCTTGTTTGCCATCAACTCATATGGAGTTTTGTGTTGACTACTTTAGCCCAAAAGTATAAAGGTAACGTGGCTTCATTCAGCATTGTTCTTGCACTTCTACCAGAGTTCTGTTCTTCCTTTCTACTACTCTATTCTGCTATGGAGTTCTGGGCACTGAATATTGTCTTGAAATGCCTTTCTCAATACAGAAGTCATTTAAGGTTACATTCCTGAATTTTGTTCCTCTGTCAGACATTATCTTCCTGACAGGCAAATCAGCTTCTAACTCAATTTTTTTATGTGATCAATGATGGTTTGAGGGGCTTCATCCTTTGAGGCTAGAAACAATACCCATGTGTATTTTGAGTAGTCATCTATTATTACCAGTGCGTATCTCTTCCTTGAAAAAGATATAATATTAGCTGGACCAAATAAATCCATATGCAGTAATTGCAATGGTTCAGTAATGTTTGATATTTCTTTACTTCTTTGGGATGCTTTCTTTGACTTCCCTTTTTCACATGCTTCACACAGACCTTCTTGACATTATTCCATCTCAGGCAAACCTCTAACCAATTCCCTCTTTACTAACGAGTTCATTGATTTAAAGTTTAGGTGTAAGAGTTTCTAGTGCCATAACCAACTGTCCTCTGATGAAGCTTTGCCGTAAAAATATTTGACTTCACTTTTGCTTGCAGAGAATAAGTCAGCTACAAATAGATTCCCCTTTCTCACTCCTTGAAGAACAAGCTTCTCATCTATCCTGTTTTGAATTGCACACTTCTCCTTTTTGAAAATTACATTGTAACCCTTGTCAATGAATTGACTAATACTCATGAGATTGTGTTTCAACCTTTTAATAAGAGAGATATTTTCAATGATAACATTTCCAATTTCTAAATTGCCATATCCCGTTATGAATCTTTTGCTGTTATCTCCAAAGGTAACTATCGGGCCAACTTTCTCAACCAAATATGATAAAAGGGCTCTATCACCAGTTATATGCTTAGAACAACCGCTGTCAAGAATCCACATTACATGCTTATTCTTCTTAAGGCCCTGCAATCACAGATTGATTACTTCTTCTTTGGCACCCAAACTTGGTTGGGTCCAAGAGGCTTAGAGATCTTAACAATTTTAGCAACAGGAACAGCCTTATCATGGTCTTTCTCATCGAATGTGCCCTTATCATTTGGTTTAGCCTTGACAGGTTTTTTTTAGGCTTTGGGATAGGGGCTTCATTCCTAAACTTAGGAGGACTAGCAGTTTTTGCCCTAACATGCTTTCTATTCATGTTCACATCTTTGCTAATGCAAGTACTAGACGAAGAATTCATCAAAATTATATAAGCATACATGATTTTATAAGAACATGGCATACATCTTACTTTACCATATGGTTGATGAGAAGTAGACATGATAGGCATGACAAGCATACTAGGAATTTCAGTTTTTACTACATTAACCTTTTTGCATGCATGCGTAAGATGTCCAGTAGAATTACAGTTATTACAAACTTTCCTAGTAGCATTAGGGGAATAGGCATAATCATTTTTCTTATTAATACTTATCTATCCATTTCTGTTAGTATTTTTTCTTTCCATTTTTATTGCCTATTTCAGTTTTAATCTGTTCCTTAGGATCTTCAATTCTTACAGATTTCTTAGGCAAATTGTTTTTCTCTTCTTCCTCTTTCTTTTTATCCTCAACAAGGATTTCTTCTTTCATTGTGATCTATTCTTCATCGATGGGTTCTATGACAAACTTCTTGTATAGGGGCTTAGTGACATGTTTTAATACATGTGGAATGTCTTGCTTCACAGGACTTCCCTCGACAATTGACTCTACATGTCTCTTTCCTGCCTTCTTGTCATAATCAAAACCAATACCAGCTTTTTGATCTATGACCTGTCTATCTATCGCCTCCTTAACAAGATTAACAGATTTCTTATATGCCTGAAGTTTAAACTCTAACTCAGAAATTTTGTTCCTAATTGCAGTATCTACTTCTTGATTGCATTTGTCTCTATTCTGCAGATATTCTATCTTCGGTCTAAGATCTTCTTCATTTACACATGCAAGTTCTAGTTCTTCATTTCTAGCATCTAACATTTTATTCCTTAGAACTAGTTTATCATTTTCTTCTTCTGATGCTAGCATACTTGTGTGTACGTTAAACATTTCTACACTAAGATCTTCTATAGTTTTCTTGTAATCAGAATTAGACATTTCAACTGTAGAAAGAAATGATACCTTTGATGACTGAGGAGATTCCTCTGAAGAGTCTTCCATGAGTGCAACATTTCCATATGCCTCTTCATCATCATTATCCGAGTCATCCCAGCTCTTTCCCTCAGCTATATAAGCTCTACCTTGATGCTTCTTTACCAATACAACATACTTTTATATCAGTTCGTCATACGACTCCTTCCTTTCCTTTCCTTGCTTAGACTTCCGACATTCTATAGCAAAATATTCGGGTTCATTACAGTTGTAGCAATTAAACTTACTTTGGTCTACCATTCTAGTCTTATAACCTCCTTTGCTAAAAGACCCTGAAGATGAACCACCTCAATTGTTGTTTCTGAAGCTGGAACCACTGTAGCTTGAGTTACTTTTGAACTTTTACTTAGGGTTCCTTCTAAAGCCGAGGTTCTTGAACTTTCCTGTCATATAGGCCATTGTTTTTTTGTAGCTGTTCAAGCTCTTCTATTGAGTAGAAGTCATCTTCATCAGCTGCTTTAAATTTTCATTAAATTCAGCTTTCAAAAGTTGTTCTTTCTCGATTACAGGTTTCACGTGTTGTTGTCTTCAACAGAGCTTTATTCTTACTATCCACTATCCCTGAACCATAAATGATTTATCTTTGCTCCTGCTACATTTCATGAATCTTGAGCTTCCCATATAGAATTTCCATTGACATGTCATTTATGTCACTTCTCTATCTTATTGCAGAGATTTTGTGTTCAAGGTGCGCGGATAGTGTCAACATGAATTTCCTGTTGATCTCCCTTCGTGAATAGGCTTTTCCATGCAGAGTCAAGTCATTTAACAATTTGTTATATCTCTCAAAGACTTGAGTGATACTATCTCCAGGCAGTGACTTGAATGCCTCATACTAGGATGTAAGAATATCTAGTATGTTTTCATTCATTTCTTTAGTTCTTTCCATTAGCAGATCAATAGTATCCCACATTTGCTTGGCACTGCCATAGTTGATCACCTAATTTAGCATTGTAGTGTCTAGTGAATCCATTAGGATACATTGAAGATTGTTATCCCATCCCACTATTTCCTTATCATTGTTAGTGTAATCTGAAAGTTCCTTTGGATTAAACCTTTGAGGAATACGTTCTCCGTCATCTGAGACTGTTTCCGGTGTAAGCTTCTGGGGAACATAGAGTCCATTTTCTAAAATGCCCATGTATTGTGGGTTAGCAGTTGTGATGAACATGGACATCTTCTTCTTCCATAGAATGTATTCTTTCTTGTCAAATGCTGGTATTCTGATGTTACTAAGTTTTTGAGTTCTCATAGTTACGAAGAATTTTAAATCTCAAGAAAAATTAATTTCTAAAAAATTAAAATCAATTAGAATAAAAATTAAATTTTGAGAAATAAAATTTTAATTTGAATTCTTGAAGATTGATAATCTTTAAAAATTAGTGGACTTACAATCTTGGAAAAATTCAAAATTTAATTTTCCTTAAAAAAAGAAATTTCAAAATAAAATCTTCTAGATCTAGAAATACCCTTTTTGAAAAACACTTTTCAGATCATGATTTGTAACTTTAATCAACAAGTTCTGATACCAATTGTTAGACCCTAAATCATCATAGAAGAGGGGGTTGAATATGATGTTGGTAGTTTTTCACTTTTAATTACAGATTAAGAATTGTGTTATTGAGTTTTGAGATATAGAAATGGTAATCAAACAAACACAATCAATTCGGGGAAATAAAGTTATATTTTTAAATTCCTAAGGTACTATACTTCTAATCAAGAGATTAGCTACAATGGTTTTAATCAATATGATTCAACAAATACAAGTGATAATTTATGGTTCGTGTTTAATGGCTTTGTTGAGAGAGTATTGAAGACGATGCACACTTCATTCTATAGTGTAGTCTTCAAACCAAATTGAATTGATTTCTTTTGAATGGATTTACTGTTAAGTTGCGCCTCTCTTCTTGTTGCCCTGTATGGTGACCAGTTGCGCCAATCCTGAGTCTAAGTTGCACCTCTACTCTGTTTCCTTTATATTGGCGCAACATAACATTTTGCCTTGCATATTTGAACTTAAGTTGTTCCTAGTACATAGAGAGCCTTGTGTTGGCGCCACTTAAACTTAGAAAATTTCTCAAGCTACGCCAAGTCTACAAGTTGCGCCAAAGACAAGCAGCGCCTTGACCATTTGACTTGTTGACTTTCAAGTTGCGCCTTGACTTGATAAGTGGCACCAAGACCATTCACTTAAGTGGTATCGCAAGTGGCGCCTATACTAGGTTTCCCTTGTACAAATGCCTTAGGGATTTTCTTGATGTGCCTTGTAGATTCCACTTTGTATTTCACTCTTTATTTAATCAATTATTTTTTTCTGAATAAAATAAGATAATTCTTCTCTTGATGTGCTGACATTTAGTGCACTGGTATGGTTCACAAACGACTAACACTTAATTAAATTCTCTTATCTTTTGTTCTTTTTCTATTGAACACATCTCAGCTTTTCCATTGCTTCAGTTCACTGAAATCCTTGACGCTTATACTTCAATCACTGCATTTTCTTTACATTGAAAATCTTCTAATTTTTTATTCGTTAATAAGGCCTGAACATATTAATGAACTTCTTTCCTTGATGCTATTGAAGACTTCAGACTTTAATACTCTTAAATGATTCATATATGTACTCTGACTGCATGTCCTTCTGGATCCCTGTGTTACATATTAATATTATTTATATGTCTTACTTCTTGTGTTGAGTTATCGTTATCTCTATTACATATTATGTTACATTATGCTTTACACCTTTCACCAATTCTCTCTTCATTAAATAATTTATTGCTTTGAAATTTAAACGAGAGAGCTTCTTGTGCCATAGCCAACTTTCAGAAGATGAAGCTTTGTTGTAGAAACAGTAGACTTCATCCTTTCTAACTGAATCAAGATCAGCTACGAATAGACTTCCTTTTCTCACACCATGAAGAGCTTCTTCTCTTATCTTCTTGTTGACAATTGAGCATCTATCTTGATCAAATCCCACTTTGAATCCTTTTTCACATAATTGAGTTACACTCAATAAATTATGCTTCAGTCCATTAACTAGAGCAATCTTCTCAATCTTTAAATTTCCAACTTCCAAAATTTCATATCCCATTGTGAAACCAATGTTGTTGGCATCAAAAGTTACATAAGGGCTAACCATTTCCTTGAATTGTGATAACAGGGTTTTATCACCTGTCATGTGTCCTCATCATCCACTGTCAATGATCTACATGATTTTTTTATTTTTCCTGTTACCCTACAAAGTAAAATTTTCAAGTTGCTTTTGGTACCCAATTCTCATTGGGTCCATCTGGCTTAGCAATATCACAGTTTAATTCATTTGCAGCCAACTAATTTTCCTTTAATTTGAGCAAGAATCATGTGGCCACCCATTTAGATTTGATAATAGGTTTTGGATTTTTGTTTCTGGGTGACTTGGCCATTCTAGCTTTAAGAGGACTTAAAGTCTTTGCCTTTTCAGTTTTAACAGATTTATGCAAGCATTCATTGTTAGAGGTAATAAGCATGTTAAAACAGATACTTAGCATATTCAATTTACATGGCATGCAATCAATATCACCATAATGAGATACTTGTCTGTCAACTAAAGGAGTAATATGCAAGTTTTCATTAACAAATGTAGCATGTTTAACTTCAAATTTACTCTTAGTACAGACATGAGTTAGATGACTAGAAGAACCACAGTTATTGCATAATTTTCTGGGAGTATTAAGAATATAACCATAGTTGTTCTTTTTATTTATTCCTAACTTTCCATTCCCGTTCTTCTTAGTCTTGATGATAGTAGCTTTAGAAGTTATTGTCTTACTAGTGTTGAGAGTAAGTTGAGATGGAACTATCTTGACAGTATGATTTGATCTTGCTATCTTGGCAGTAGCTTCTGAACTTACTGTTTTGCTAGTGCTTCTAGCATCTTCTAGACTTTGAGTACTATCAAGGGAAAAACTAACTGTCTTGGGATTTTTGACAGTATTTTTTGACCTAATATTTCTACTGACAGTATCATTTTCCTCATCCGCTAGTTCCTGCTTAAGAATCAGGGATTCCTCATCAAATTCAAACTCAGCCTTTTTGAACATAGGATTTTTAACCTTCTTAAGAATAGAGGGTATGGCAATAGTTTTATCATTATAATCATTTTCATTACCAAATGCTTCTTTCCTTGCTTCTTATCATAGTATAATGTTCATGGTAGGTTTTCAACAAAGAAGAGGAATTTTTGTAGGCCTTGATTTTAAGTTCATTTTCAAAAATCTATTTTCTGAGAAATTGTTCAACTTGAGAAGCACACACAATCTTGTTTTTTAGGATTTCATTTTCTTGACTTACGGACTCAAAATCATTCTCTGTAAGCCCTAGTTCTTCATTCTTTCATTTTAATAATTTATTAACATCAGTCAGTTTGACAATTTCTTCATTAGGAGCTAGCATGCTAGTATGAATATTAAAAATCTCAGAAATTAAGCTTGATGAAGGAGGTCACTCTTCTCCAGAGTTAGCCATGAGAGCTAGATTTCCATACTCCTCTTCTTCTTCTTCCCAGCATTTGCCTTTAGCCACAAATGCCCTTCCCTGTTGCTTTTTGACAAGGCATCATACTTGGTGTTGATTTCCTCATAGTCATTGTCATTTCTTTTCACTTGCTTTGTCTTTTTTACTTTCAGTTGCAAAATGTTCCATCTCATTACAGTTGACATGTCCACCATTCCTGATTTGTAACCACATTTTCCACTTCTTCCAAGTTTTAAAGAGTTTCCTTTGTTGTACTTAGAGAATTGACCTTTAGGATTGAATGTCCTATTTTTCTTAAACCTCAAGTTTGAGAATTTTCTTGCCATATAAGCCATGGTTTTTTTTCTATGTTGTCAAGTTCCTCCAAAGTATAAAACTCATCCTCATCACCATCTTTGAGTTCAAGAGTGACATTCTCATCCTCATCAGTAATCTCTTCGATTTTGATTTGTTGTTGTTTATGTTGAGACTCTTGTAACTGCAACATCTTTAGATCTTGAGCCACAAGAGCATTTGAGGTATTTGCCATCTTGCCTCTTTGATCAGACTGAATATCTCTCTTTTGCAGTAATTCTAGCTCATAGGTTTTCAAAATGCCATAGAGAGTTTCAGAGAGACTTTAGTCATGTCTCTTCCCTCTTTTGTAGCAGCAACCTTGTGCTCAAGATGGTTAGGAAGTGTCAACATGAACTTCATGTATACTTCCTTTTTGTCAAAAACTTTCCATGCAGATACAAGTCATTTATCAGCCTGTTGAACCTTTCAAACATCTCAGTCAACCCTTCTCTTGATTTGGCCATAAAGGCCTCATACTGAGACAACAGGATTTGTCTTTGGTTGTCTTTCACTTCTTCTATTCCTTCATAAAGTATCTCAATGGTTTCCCTTTTTTGTTTGGGACTTCTATTGTTGACAATGTTGTTGTACATAACATTGTCAAGTGCTTCGATGATTATGAACTGCAAACAATCATCCAGGGCCACTTTTTCGTTTTCAGTATCATTGTATTCTGAAACCTTTTTAGGAACCCAGTAGGCAGGTATTGTTTTACCTTCTACTGTGGTTTCAGGTACATATGATTGGGGAATAAAATGACCATTTTCCAAAATACCAGGATAAAGTGGGTTGACTATTTTTATGAACAACATCATTTTTATTTTCCAGATGTTGTAATTTTCTTTGACAATGGTGGGTATTTTTATACTGCTTACTTTATGTGCACTCATTTTAGATCTTTTCAGGTTAGATATGTTAAACCTGCTACTCTAATACCCGTTGTTAAACAGAATGAGTGTTGTAGAAGGGGGGAATTGAATGCAACTTGTCAAATAATCCTAAATTCTTACTAACAACAAATAAGAATAAGATTTAACAAGTATGAAATACAAACAAAAAAAGCAGATCAAAGACACAGTGTTTAAACTTCAAAATTAATGTTATTAATTTTGTTACTATAACTTGACTGGAAAATAATTCTAGCTTCTAAGTTACAATAATAATCGGATTTGCTATTGTAACAAAGCTCGAGAGAATAGACAATGTAATTCTAGATTAGTTGCATTAGGAAAAGTGCTTGTGGGATATGTGTATTTATACTGAAATACATATCTCACATACAGGTGCACTTTTCTTTTATCCTAGTAAGATTGAAATAGAAACATTTCTTTTTGTTATTTCTCAGAAAAATGCAAATATATTTGTAGAAGGGGGTGTTGAATACAAATATAAAACTTTTTCACAATTTATAAGTTTAATATTTGTTCCTGTTTGTTTTAACGTTTGAGAAGTAATGTTGAAAACAGATAGAATATTAAATGAAAACTTTGAAAAATCATATAAAAAATTACTGGTGGGTTTTGTATTCCATCAGTGAATTGATTGCTCAAATAATCTAGGTTAGAAAACCTAGCTGCTTTTACAAGGTTAGAATTGAATAAACTGTTCTTACAAGAGCTTTAAAGCTTGAACAATTAATTCTAAGGAAATATTCTTACTCTGTCTCTATTCTAACAATGCTACCACACTTGTTTATATATTACAAATATGTTTACGATTCCAAGAACAGAGTAAAAATAAAAATACCTATTATAGGAATGTTACTAAACTATCTTTCCTTTCTGACTTTTTCTATTTTGGGAAAGAACTTCAATCTAGGAAAGATAGCTTCAATTTGAGTCTTCACAGTCAATGTAGACTGTCTTCCATACATGTACTTTTTTCTGAAAATTCCTGATATTTTTTCCTTTTGTGATATCATTATCAAATGATAATTTGATGTTAAGCACATCAATTAATTCTTCATTGTATCCATCAACTGATGTCCTCCGTCGATTGATCTTGATATCCATCGATTGATAATAACAATTTACTTATCTATTGATAGATGTTATCAATTGATGAGTCTTCATATCAGTTGATGGTCTTAACTTTGACTTGGCTTGATATTAATTGATCCTTCATCCATTGATTCCTCAATATCAATTGATTATCCTTCACTTTTATATTTTTCCTGCCTTCAAATATTTTTAATTTGACAGTCTAAGACATCCATCAATTGATGACCTATATCAATCTACTCTAGTATCAATTGATGAGTACAACACCATCAATTGATCTAGCCATATCAATTGAAAGACTAAGTACAACCATGCTACAAAAACATCCAAATTATCAGTTGATTAACATAAGCATTTCAACTGATAAAATGGTTCCCTAATCAATTGATATTTATAACATATATCAATTGATAAGTTATAAATTAATTTCTATGATTCTATGATTAAGTTTATCATCAAGACTACATAATTCCTAACAATCTTCCCCTATTTATGTCTGTGACAACAACATGCATAAATTTACTTGATAATAACAAAACCCTAAAAAATGTAACTTACATTGACTAGAATCATGAAATTTAAAGCACTTAAAATTTAGAATTTCTAGTTGATGAGCATCTAAATTTCTGCAGTCTGCTTCATTTTTTCATCTTCCTCAAAGCTTCATTCACTTCTTCTTCTTCTTCTTCTTCTCTGTATTTTCCTTTAACTATCTCAAAAATGAACCTGTCAAAATCTTCTCATCTTCATCAGTATCACCCAACTGTCTCAATAGATATTAAATTTCTTGACTTGTGATTTTGTCCAAGTACTTACAGATGTCAAAGTATTTTTGTTTTCCTTCAACATCTGTAAATATCATGGCATAGATTGGTTCCAGCATCACTTTATTTTCTTGAGACTTCCAAATTATAATGGGTGGATCAGGATCAACTTCTACAGGTACTCTCCTTAGTTTGGTTATTTGTTTTTGAATTTCCTGAGCTATAATGATGTTGAGGTTGTATCTTTTGTTGAGTAGAGGAAGAATTGTCTTCAGTGTGTTGTAGCTTTACTTCTTTATCATCTTCATTGGATGAAAAAAAAATCACCATTCTCATACTCCAGCCTCATTGACTCTCCATGGCTTGAAGTTGCAGGAAGTGTTTTGACTGCAATCAATCCTTTTTCACTGATTACTGTGTTTTCCCAGTTACACAAGTAGAAGAGGGGGTTGAATACTTGTGTTTTTTTTTGCCTGATTAAAATTAACTCAATATAAATTAAAGTTTTGAATTAAGAACAAATAACAAATACAAGGATATGAATGAATATTTTTTGTATTATTGATATATGAATACAAACTCTCCTAGGGTGACACAAACCCTAGCAGCTTCTCTGTGTTTCTAACAATAACTCTCTCTATCTCTATGCTCTCTCAAAAGTTCGACAAAATAAAATTAGGTTACATAGAGTGTTTATATAGAGAGCTGCCTACCAACTAATAACTGAAAATAAAATTATAATAGGAATAGAATTCTTAATTATTAGCTAACAGTTTCCTTCTGTAATTATCCTTCCTTCCCATAGCATATCTGCAATATATTTGCCTTTATCTTCGAAGAATTTCCATTCCTGTGATCATCCTCCAAATTCAGCTTCAGCTTTATAGACTCTGAAAACCTTTAGAATCTGATGATCTTCAGTCTCTGATAGACTATAAACTCTGATAATCTATAGACCCTTATCAACTTCCAGACTCTGATTGGCATTCAGACTCTAGTTTTATTTCTTCTAAAAATCTTTCAAGTACAAATGATCTTGATACCTGTACAGAGACTAACTAGACTCTAATTTACATTTACTTTGATCAGAGACTAGAAAGACTTATTCTATTACAGATATATCTATGCTAGACTCTGTTCTAGTATTTTGTACATCATCAAATAAATATATAACTAACAATCTTCTCATATTTATGCTTTATAAAATTTAAGCATAAATCCAGGTTTGATGATGTCAAAACTAAATAATTAAACAATTTAAACTAGAACAATATATAAATATACAAGAAAAACAATTACTTCTCAATTGATCTTCTCAAAGGCTGAATTTCTTGACAGAAATGAGTTGAGCATCTTCTCTTCTACATCAGCCAATGCTTCACCTACAAATCTCTTCAATTTCTTCATTTTCACATTTAATTTGACAGTGAGTTGTTCTCAGATCATTTACATTGCATTCTTGCTCTTTCAAATCTTTCAACATCATAATACTAACTTTCCCATTCATATGTTGAAACCCAAAGTAAAGACCCACACCTTCTTGACATTTGATTTGCTTTACTTCTAATAACATGTCTTGATCATTCCCTTCAGCATCAACATAATTTAAAGAAAATTTACCCATCTGTTTATTTGTCTATCTGTGCAGAGTCATCTTTATATCAATCTCTATGAACCACTTCTTTGTTACTCCCTCTTTACTTCTATTTACCTTAACTTTTGTGGTCAAAAGAAATCTAATGTACTGAAGCTCCAAACTTTCTTGAAGAAAATAAATTTTGGCTGGCTAAACCACCTTACAGTTCCTCCTTCCATGTAGTACACCAGTATATCAGTTTTGATCTTTTCAATTTGATATTGATCTCCTGGTAACTTCTTTTCAAAAACATTAAAAATAATTTGAGCAGACATCACCTTTTTTAGATGCTTTTGGGTGATCTTTTAAAACTGTTTATCTGTAAGTGAGTGAGGATCAGCAGCCAAATTTTTAGTCTTGCAATATCTTTTGAAGAAATGCCTCCAAGCCCTTTTGTATTTCTATCCTTGAGTTGTAGGTTACTTTGATTGCACTTCCAATAACTTGGCTACTTCACCTCTTCCTTCTCCTACTCCTCCTGCTCATCAGAATTTGTATTCTGTTTACCTTTACCAGAGTCTGGTTTAGACCCTGATTTCCCATGTCCAGTCCTTGACTAGTGTGATTGTGTTTTGATAAACACTCCAAATTTCTTCTGTTATACACCACTGGACCCCTAGAACCATGGGAACCATCACCAGTTTCATCATCATCATATCTCCTCTTTTTGACTCTCCTTAATTTATCATCTTTGCATATATATTTATCACTCTTGGAAGAATCACCAACTTTCTTCTCCCCCTTTTTGATATCATCACCACATGTGAAAGATAAAAGGATTTGTTCAAAAACTGAGGAGATATTAGCTTGAGCAACAATAATAGAATCCATTTTAGTAGTAAGAAATTGACATCATTTTGAAGAGTGGTTTTTTTGCTTCGAAGTCAGCCAATGAATCTTTGATAGTAGCATCCTTTGTGAGTTGAAGAGAATAAAACGATTCAAACTTTGTTTTGAGCAGAGTTGTGGTGGTTTCAACATTTGTCAATTTTGTGTTGATATGAGATATATCTTTCACCACATCAGCTAATTATTCAATAACATTTTCCCTTGCTGCTCTAATATTAGCAGCTACAGTTTTTCCTTCTTGAATTAGAGAAGCATCAGCCTCCTCATCAGAATAATGACCATGTTCTTGCAAGAAAGACTTCTTTTGAAAAGCCTTAAGTATCTCAAATTGATGGATAGCCAGTATGCATTCAAAAGTATCTTTATCATCAATACCTTTAGCATGTGTTATTTCCCAAGATTGAGAAATAATTTGATCAAAGTATTTGAAGGATGGATTCACCTCCTCTTCATCTTCAGTGGCTAAATCATCAACAACATCAACATGCTCGATCTTTGTTACAGGAGATGTAGACTCTGGTGGTTGAGTAGACTCTGAAACTACAAAAGGGACTATAGACCTTGACTCCTCCTTAGATAGATCAGACTCTATAGACTTAGGAAGCCTAGCCTGGATAGGCATAATAAAAATTAGTGCATCTGGCTTCAATTCTGTAGTCTCAGGTTGATTTGTAGTAGGAACCACCAAATTTTCCCTGACTCTGTCTGCTCTTCTTGCTAGAGAATCCATTAAATGGAGTTGTGGTCTCTGTGTGAATTATTTCTGAGCAGCTAGAGCCTCCTCTTTTTTGCCAATCTAAAAAATCAAAGTAAAAGTATTTTCATCCATTCCCTGCCTCAACTCATTAGACCAACTTTTGGGAAATTTTTGATCCCAATAAGTGAAGCTAGGTTCAGGATACCCTAATATCTCTTGCTCACAGTTGGGTTGGGCACCCACTTTCTTAGACTCACCCAGGCTCTCTATAGCCTTTTCTACCTCTCATTTTGCTTGGACCAGTGATAGCCCCTCATTAATATTTTCACTCATTTTAGAAGGTGCACTTAATAGTCCTACATAAGAGGGTTTAAGAGAATGAAGTTGTGCTTCAATACCTGAACCACCTTGATGGAGAGGAACCCCTTCAAGTGTTTGAAGGCTAGGGATTTCCACCAAGGGTTGAGCAACAACAGACTCTGAACTCTTACAAGTATCTTCTCTCTTTTCAGAGTCTATTGACTCTAGTATTCCAGTCTCAGGGTCTAGTATAGACTCTGACTGCTTCAGTATGACTTCATTAGAAGCCAGAGTCTTATTGTCACCTTCTTGGACTGTTGGTGCATGAGACTCCCCCTCAAACTGGATAAACTCTAACAGAATTGATTGTTGATTTTCTTCTTGAGCATCTATCAGAGTCTGTCCTCCCATATCATTGGGGTTCTCATCAGTATTTTGTTGAGTTGTCAAAGAGGGCCTATTAGCATGCTCATCTGTCCCACTATTACCTAACCTCTGACTATGTGGTTCTTGTGTGGGTGAGACAGGTTGAGCACCTATGCCGCTAGTCACCACTGGTGCACTAGTGCCCTCTTCCAACTTCCTTTTATCACCTACTACCTCTGGTGGTTCTACCAGTGTTAATGCATCCAAGTTATCATTTAGAAAATTCCTGGCATGGATTGCATTGATGGCCTGGGCAAAAGTCAATTGAAAGTGATCCTGCAATTTCCTTGCAATATTCTGATAATAAGAGCCCTTGAGTTGATCCAATCTAATCTGTTGAAGAAGATAATCAACCACCATCCTTGAAAGAGGCTGAATAGTGGAAATCTATTCAATATTTGTCCTGTAGGTAAGTCCATTTTCCTAAATTGCTTCATAATCAAAAGCTGGTTGCAAAACCTCAGCTTCTAACTCAACAACAGACTCTGATTCTCTCATTTTATGGACTTTTAGCTTCTTGACCCTTTTTGTTGTTGGCTTTTCAGAGTCTGGCACACCAAGTGCTTTGAGAACTGCATTTGTCTTGCCTTCTATGACCCTAACTACTTTGATTTGTAGTGAAGAATTGAAGAGGTAGCTATATAAATTTGTGACTACATCCTGTGCAGACATGTGTAGCTCCAACTCCATGTTCTTCCTTAAGGAATCATAGGTAGTGAGAAAATCCAAGACTTGAGATTTATTCTTATATTATTCTGGATCTTCAACTAGTTCCACTAAAGGATATAAGAATAACAGCATCTCATCAGTAGGAGTAATAGTTGATTCAATGAGACATGAGGCTACATCCAATGACATTCCTTCCCTAAATGCTTCATAATCAGAATCTAAAGGCAGTTTAGACTCTGACTCAACATTAGACTCTAGTTTAGGAGATTTTTGATGTTCAGAGTCTGGCCCGACAAGAACCTTGGGAGCATCTGTTTCCTGCAAAACAGGGTCAGTAACAACAGTAGGCTTGTGTGTGCAGAATAAGCCTTCATCAACCTCTTGTACTTCTTAGCAAAAGATTTCTCAGGAGACTCAAGTTGAGAATCCTGAGGTGCATCCTTAGGTTTATCAGAGTCTGTAACCTTTTGAGAGTCTACAGACTTGGATGCAAGGTTAGAATCATGTGGATCAGGACCTTCCTTCAATAAGGACAACCCTTCAACAACCTGCTTCTCTAAAGGGTTGAGCTCCTCATCACTTTGCTCATCTACAAGCTTGGTTTTAATCAATCTCCTCATTTTTACAACTGGTGCCTGTTGAGAGACACCAAAGGTTGGTTTCTTTTTAGATTTTGGTTTTTGAGATTATTTGGTGGAAGGAGATTTGGCTACATGGGCAGGTGCAGGAGGACTCTCCATAACTTATTCTTGCACCATTTCACCTCCAAAGAAAGCAGAATTATAGATAGAAGGTTTGTAGGTATAAAGTTTTACCTGCATTACCTGAGGATAAACCATGGTAGGTAGCTTCTTCTTTTTCTCATCTATTCTATTAATATTAGATAATATTCTCCTTTGTTACTTGTAAGCCTGCACACAACAATCATCTGCAAGTTTGGTAGACATATTAGGAACAAACTGATTTAAGAGAAGCATAAAAAATCTATGGTAATAAAATTTCTTTCTTCCCTCTTGCACATTGTTCAATTTTTCTCCCATTTGAGTGAGCAACATATCACTAATGTTGATCACCTTATCAAATAAGAGGCTATGGCCTATCTGATATGTAATGAAAGTAATAGCATTAAAAATACTACATTTACCAATAAAACATTTAGCAATTTGATAAAAAAAGAAGGACCATTCTTTCCTTAAGTAAAGCCTGGTTAACTTACTCATGTTATCTAAACTAGAAGAATAACCTAGTGACTTAAGCATGCTTTTGATTTCATCATCAGAAATAGTTTTATCAAAAGGTTGTTTGACAGGTAGCTTAAACACAGAGTTAATCACATCAGCAGTGACATCAAAAGTAGTAGAGCCAAAGGTGAACATGATTTTACCTGGTTGATCTTGAGTAGGATCAACAACCTTTGCAGAACTCCATGCTTGAGAGACTGCATCCATGTGAATGACAGGAGATGCCTTAAATATATAGCTGAGCTCACTTTGCTCAAGAAAATCCATCACTGGGTAGTAGTCAGCGTCTACACCCTTCTTCTCTCCTCGGGCAGCAACGTGGTTCGTTTCCATGAACTCAAAATCTACAAAAGTGAATGCAATAGCCGTGGGTCCCCTCATGATGGTAGATTGAGCAGCCATTGAGGTTGTTAAGTAGAGAAATATGAAAATTCTTGAAGAAATAAACTAGGGTTCTTGAGAAGGTCTGAGCGTATTTTTGACTTAGAAAATAGATTGCAATAAACAAGTGAGTAAAATGTATGTAAATTTTCTATTTTGTTAAACTTGTATACAATACACACGAGTCTATAGCCTGTATCCAGTAAAAAGTAACAGTTACATCCTAATTCTAGTCAAATATATCGTTAAAAAATAATCAGAGCTTGCATGCGCGAATTCTAACTGTTTCAGAGTATAATATTCATGGCCTTCAGAGTCTATAGACTCTGAGAGTCTACACTCTGTAGACTCTCAGAGTCTAGAAGTTAGACTATGTCAAGATAAAGTACTTCAAGAATATTGCATTGACAAATTATAGTTTAAAAAATCAGGGACTATAATTAAAGTACATACCTTGCTGCTTTTAATGGTTGATCACTCACATATTTAACATAAAGGTTTCACCTACCAATCTGAGAAAGGTAGACTCATCAAGTGGTTTTGTTAAAATGTCTGCAATCTGTCTGTCAGCTGGAACATAATGAATCAACATGTTCTGTAATAAAATGATACCTGACATCAATTTGCTTTGTTCTGGAATGTTGGATTGGATTCTCTACAATTTTGATAGCACTAGTATTATAATACATAGGAATATTTGAGAATGTTAGTCCATAATTAAGTAATTGATTTCTCATCCATAGAATTTGAATACAACAACTTCCAGCCTGTATGTATTCAGCCTCAGCTGTTGAGATTGATACAGTCTGTTGTTTCTTGCTAAACCAAGAAAATAACATATTGCCAAGAAATTGGCATTGACCTATTGTGCTTTCCCTGTCTACCTTGCATCCTGCATAATCAGAGTCTGAGTAGCCAACTAATAAAAAATCAGACTCTCTAGGATACCAAAGTCCCAGAGTTTAATTCTTTAGGGTCAGCTTGAAGTCTAGCACATAGGTATGTTGCAAACATAATATTTGGTCTACTAGCAGTTAAATATAATAATGAGCCAATCATACTTCTGTAGCTAGTATTGTCAACTTTATTACCTTTTGGGTCAGAATCTAACTTAGTGGCAATTGACATAAGAGTTTTGGCAATTACACAGTCTTGCAAATCAAACTTCTTCAATAGTTCTTTAACATACTTTGATTGACCAGTGAATATTCCATCATCAGTTTGTTTGACATGAAGTCCCAAAAAGAAGTTCAACTCTCATATCATGCTCATTTCATATTTAGACTGCATTAGTTTGCTAAATTTTCACATAGTTTTTCATTAGTAAAACCAAATATAATATCATCAACATAAATTTGGATAAGCAAAATATCACCTTTATGTTTTCTAATAAAAAGAGTTTTATCAATGGTACCTCTAATTAAACAATTTTCAAGGAGAAATTTTGATAGAGTTTCATACCATGCTCGAGGTACTTGCTTCAATCCATAAAGTGCCTTGTCTAACCTGTAAATATGATTAGGAAATTTTGGATCAACAAATCCTGGTGGTTGCTCCACATAGACTTCTTCTTCCAATTTTTCATTCAAGATGGCACTTTTTACATCCATCTGATAGACTTTAAATTTTGAATGGGCTGCAAATGAAAGAAACATTCTGATGGCTTCCAATCTTGCTACTGGTGCAAAGGTTTCATCATAGTCAATTCCTTCATCTTGATAATATCTTTTTATAACTAGTCTAGCTTTGTTTCTTACCACAATTCCATTTTCATCAAGTTTGTTTCTAAACACCCATTTGGCACCAATAGTTGACCTATTTCTAGGTCTTTGAACAAGCTTCTATACCTTGTTTCTATCAAATTCATTCAATTCTTCTTGCATTTCAATAATCCAATCAAGGTCTTGGAAAGCTTCCTCAATTTTCTTTGGTTCATTCTTTGAGAGAAAATAATTATACATGCATTCATTTTGAGTGGCTTTTCTTGTTTGCACACCACTCTCAGGATCATAAATTATTAAATTAGAAGTGTGATCTCTTGCCCATTTTCTAGCTGGTGGAAGATTAGTTCTGGAACTTGAGGCTCCCCCTAAATCATTGGCATTTTCTGTTTGTGAATGGAATTTAAATGAAGAGGCTCCACATGAGTTGCTTGACCCTGCAAAAGATTCAGAGTTGCTTGATTCAAATCCTGATGGACTAGACTCTGAAGAGTTAGACTCTAAGTTCCTGAATTATTAGACTCGAAGTTCATTGAAGTTGAGTTTTCTGACTCCCCCTCAGAATGTACAGGTTCTTGTGTTGTTTCAGAGGCTAATTGAGACTCTTCATCCTCATTTTCTTCATTTATCGCAAAACTTTTAAAAAATTTAAATTCCAATGTTGTAAACTCTAGTTCATCCTGCAATCCTGTAATCTTTTTGACATAAAATGCAACACGAATAGATTTCATAACAATTTTGGTTCTGAGATTAAAGACTCTGAATGCCTTTGTATTTGGTGCATATCCAAGAAAGATTACTTCATCAGCCTTGGTTTCAAATTTGCTTAGATTTTTAGGATGTACTTTCAGTACAAAGTACTTGCAACTAAATATGTGAAAGTGTTTCACATTTTGCTTCTTGTCCTTCACCATTTCATAGGGAGTCTTTCCATACATATTTATCAAGGTACAGTTTTGAGTGAAACATGTTGTATTGACTGCCTTAGCCCAGAAATATACTGGCAGTTTAGATTCTACTAACATTGTCCTGGCTGCCTCTATGAGTGTTCAATTATTTCTCTCCACAACTCCATTTTGTTGGGGTGTTCTTGGTGTAGAAAATTATTGAGTAATTCCCTTTGATGCACAGTATTCCTCCATGATTGCATTCTTGAATTCAGTACCATTGTCACTCTTTAGTATTCTTATAATATTTTTTGATTTAGCTTCCAGAAAAGTGACATGGTCTATTATGTGTTGTGATACTTCATCCTTTGAGTGCAAAAAGAAAACTCATGTGAATCTTGTAAAATCACCTACAATGACAAGAGCATATTTCTTTTTGTTAATTGACATCACATTTACTGGACCAAATAATACAAAATGTAATAGATAAAAGGGTTCGGAGATGGTGTTTATTGTTTTTCTCTTGAAGGATGTTTTCCTTTGTTTTCCAAGTTGACATGCTTCACAGAGTCTATCTTGAACAAAATCAACTAGTGGTAATCCTCTCACAAGACTCTATTTCACCAACTTATTGAATGTTTGAATTTGATGTGTGACAGTTTCTTGTGTCATTTCCAGCTTTCTTCAGTTGATGCCTTGCTATATAAACATGTGATTTCATTTTGAGCGCAATCCTCCAGGCTGGCTTCATATATGTTACCATGTATATACCCTTTGAAAACTAAAATGCCTGTTTCTTTGTGAGTCACAAGACACTCTTTGTTGTCAAAGCCAGTATGGTAACCTTTATCTCCAAGTTGACTAATGATGATCAAGTTATGTTTCAAGCCTTCAACTAGAGCTACTTCTCCAATGATGACATTACCAAATACAATCTCGCTATATCCCAGTGTTTTTCCTTTGTTTACAATCTTTGTCTGAGGGGATTTAGACTCTGATTTCTTCTCAAACTTTGTTTTACAATCTAGAGCAAGATGGTTATGGTTTCCACATCTATAACATTTCTTTCTAGGAGCATTAGGATCCTTTTGATAGTTATTGGCCTTATTAATGTCTTCCTTACCATTCCTATTCCTCCTAGCCTTGTCAGACTCTGGTAAGTTATGTAGCCTTTCCTTATCTTAGACTTTGATAAGAAACCTATGTTTATGTTTTTCTTAGGTTTCTTTTCTCCTGATTTATCTGTCTTTTTGTCAATAGTAGGGGGATTATTGACAGATGATTTTGTGGTTTCTTTAGGTAACTCAGTCTGAACTTCAGAAGTCACAAACTTAACATGAGTGAAGGTGATATTGTCCTTAGTCTTATTGACTTGGCTAGCTTCTACATTGTTATCATTCTCAACAATAGGTCTTTTTCCTCGACTCTTGTCATAGCCTAGACGAGCAGTTTGACATACATTTTGATTATTGAGAATTTTCTAAACTTTTCTTTCAGAGTTTGTCCACACTTTGAACTCAAGCCTTTCTTCTTCTAGTTCTTTTCTAACATAATCATATGACTTTAAGATTTCAGCATGGTTATGTTTATACTTCTCAGAATCCTTTTTATATTCTTCCATAAGAACTAATTCAGACTCTAGGTGGTTATTCCTACTTGTAAAGATTAGGTTTTCTTCTATTAACCTATCATTGTCATTTGTGAGTGATCTAAAATTAGTCATTAACTTTTTAACTCACTTTGAACAATCATTATACCATCAGAGTCTAAACTAAGTAAAGATTCAACAAAAAGGATTGATACCTGAGATTTTGGAGATCGATGAGGGTTCTTTGGGAGATTCTGATTTTTCCGAGGAGACATCCATCAATGCTAGATTTTCATAATCTATTTCATCCTCTGAGCTTGATCTGCCCAATCCTTTCCTGTTGAGATGAGTGCATTTCCTTTGCCTTGATTTTTAGCCTTTCTAAACTCACTAGCAAAATGCCGCAATATTTCATAGTTGAAGCACTTGATTTTTGCCTTATCAAGCTTGATTATGGTGCTCTTGCTTTTTTCAACTTTTTCATCCTCCTATTTGAATGTTGGCCTCTTGCTAAATTTTCTAGTTCTTTTGTTGAATTTCATCCTTTTGAAATTCTTAGCAAATAAAGCCATCATTTGACTCAAATCAATCTCATTATCTGAATCAGAGTCTGTGTCAGTAGATGTGACGCCCCCAAATCTGGGGTCATGGATCTGGTCGTCACTTCGGAAATTCTCAATATAAAATCATCCATTTAACGATTATAATTTTACTTGTAGACATTCAAAAACTGAAAAAAATACATATGCGACCCCAACTCTCAAGAATCTTTTAGGTTATAGGGCTAGAAACAAGAATCCCAAGTCAGACATCAATTATTACATTTCTCAACAAGCCAAATCATACTTGTGACCCCCTCCATAAAGTTCCTCAAATTTTTTATTTTTAGCAACAATTTCCCAATGACCACAAATTACTATAATTTGTCTCTATTTACACAAATCTTATAAAACTAATATAACTTCGATAAGAAGTATACCAGCTACCAATAATGTTCTATACAAGATAATATTTATTACATATCAACTTATAAATAATCTTACACCAGATTTACATACTCTGAACCAAATCATCTTTCATCATGGCATGTTTCCTTCTTCTTCCGGGCTATGCGAATAAGTCTCGCCAATCTACCTTTTTCTGAAAGGTTAATATTTGAAACAAGCAAGTATGAGCGAAAGAAATGCTTAGCAAGTTTATTAATATAAAACAATATAATATTTTCAATATAAGTAAGGGGTTTTCAGCTTCGACAGATAATTAATAGCGAAAGAAGCATTTGTAACAACAAATTTTTAAACATGCGGGAGGTTTACTGAATTTTAGAAATGATTCACCTCAACAACCTTAAAACCATTTTGATATTTATTAATAGCCAATCTCATAGAGAGGAGCAAGTACGACAACTTCAGAATTGAACAATTTAGAAGTTTGCAATAACTCAGAGTTCACGAGACAAGAAAATATTCATGATAAGAATACAGTTCAAGTTACTGCAATACCACAATTTAAGTTCACAAGTTTGGGAACAACATAATTGACAAGTTAGCATGATGGCATCAACCACAGAGTACCATTCATTTGAGCATCAATAAGAAAGAAGTTCAAGGTACCGCGAAAGAACAAATGAACGTTCAACAATTCCCATTAACACTCTCAGTAACTAGCACCTTGGCCTTCGTTATAGTGTAGGAACAATCAGGTTCAACAGTTCCCATTAACACTATTTTTAACTTAGCGTCTTGGCTTTCATTACAGTGTTAATGTCAAATTTCAATTGGAAGAGGGGACTATGATTGGAGATTTTTCAACGCCCTACTGTACACGATGATCAGTCACATTGTACAATAGAAGAACCAGTCACTTTTTCTACTAGTAGAAGGACAACCCCTTATCGGGACGTCACCCTAGGCAACTCATGGGCCTTTAATTATGCTGGGTCGTGCGTCACTTGACCTCTTACGCAACCTTACTCCAGTCCCTGGTGAATATGTAACACCATAGCTCAGTCTGGAAGGAAATTGAATTCAAGTTCCAGAAGGCATCAATTCTCTTTTAAGATCTCAACACCAGTTGTTTGATTAACTTCCAGAATTATGGGGAAGTAATCTCATATGTGCAGGTTGACCTTCCGTCAACTAATCCCCATTGGGTAAAGTGTTTTTCGACTAAGAAGTTTCAACAATCAATAATCCAAGGTTCCAACAATTTTGTAAAATGAGGTTCACAAGCTCGATATAATTTTATAATAATTCATGAAATAGAACCCAAAGTTGAACCGTTCATTGACAGGATAAAACCTTTGAATATAACCTTTGAATACATATAGGTTAAGAACATAAAGTTTGCAAGGCACAAGTTTGAGAACGAAATACTTGCATACACATGCTTCACAATATTCTTATATAGAATAAAAGTACGGAGTTAGAAAACTTGCCTTTGGTCCTTAGCAACGGGCAGGCATTCCAATTAAGTTTCATTTTCTCACAATATGGAATATATTTTCTCTCGTTACTAGATGTCATAATACTCCAACTCGATAATATTCTAACAAAATAAAATATATATCAGCTCGGTCTCATATCCCAAGCAAACAAAACTCAAATATACATTTAGTTATTAAAACCCAAAATCAAACCAACTAAATAAATCCTCATTGGGAAACCAAGCACTTTTTATTATAGACTTGCTTTACCACTTATATCTCCAAAATGTCCTTTTTAAAACTATTCCCCCATATTATCTCACTATAGACTTTCACATTCCTTAAATTATGCGTGTCTATTTCATTACGATTTTAAAACCATATAATCACTCAATATTTAACTAAGCTGACTTAAGTCTTCAATCATTACTGTTTATCTCTTTCAAATCTCGGCAACTATTGACTTCACTTCCTTTAGTGAATCAACCTAACAACTTTATTATCTTTATGTCTTCATCTTAATCAAACCCTTAGGGTCACCCATTTTACACTTAAACCTTTCGTTTCCAAAATTTGTTAATTATAGACACTTATTAGGCATATGTGAATGTCTTTTTTACAGAAAATTGGGCATGACCTTTTTGTAAATCGGACTATCCACCTGTTTTCAAACCAAGCCAATCAACAATTCATACTACTATAAAGTCAACTCATTTTAAAACCAATTCCTTCACCATACTATAGTCAATTCCGGTTTTAATCATAACATTTTAAAAACCAAGTCCAACCCGCCCTAACCGACGGTGACCAACTACTATTTTATAAAAAATCCGGAATGACTAAGTAGGTCCAATAATTTTATAATATACAACTTTATACATTTCTTGACTCCAACACATTAACTAAAACTTGAAACATATTACTCTGTCATAAGAAAATTTTTGAAATAACCTTTTTGTAAAATGGCATATCCCGGGGTCACAGCCCCTCAATACCAATCACAAAATAATACAATTTCAACAATTAACCCAACTTCTAGCATTTTTAATAAATTGAGTTTTAATCCGATTAACTCGAATCTTTCTCCGAAGTCATCCTTGGCATCCCTAGTTTATTAGACAAATGTTTCAGATTTAATGGGATGGCCTAGCTAGTGTGATCATAGCCTCCAAGTTAGGTAAAAACAGTTTTTTTTCAAGATTCTGCGCTACCGTTACTAATTAATTCATATCTTTTCGCTCGTAACTCCGAATTACATAAAATTAGTGCGTAAATGATCTAGAGAATATTTACTATCCAGTGATCCCATCCATCTGTCCAGACCAGATGACAAATGTTCCCAGATTTTCTGGACAGTTTCTGCAGAAACAAAACGGGCATGGTAACGTTTGTAAACTCATCGTTTTCCATTTTTATTTTACTCCAAATCAACCAAAAAAAAATCCCAAACTCCTCATTTAACCATATACTACATCATACATAAACTTCAAGATATTTAGACCAACCAAGCTTATGAAATATAACCTTAGAATCAAATGAACAAGTTATGCATTTCTATGACTATCCATGCTTAAACTACATTACCCATAACTCTTTCAATCAAAGTTCAAAAATTACTAAACTTTACAAAATTCTAGTAAAGAGATTTATGAATAACTTTCATTATTTGATAAACAAGAAATAAAGTCCATAACCCCTTCAAAATCACTCCCCAAAACTGGACAGTAAATCTGGAAATTAAAAATGCTCCTGGGCATACTTTACTCAAATATTTTTCATAAATCGAAAAATAAACATTTTACTACCAAATTTCTACAGCCTCTTCCTGGATATCAAACCAATATTGTATAAAAATTTCATACCCAAAACATTTCATTTATGCCAAAAACGAACTAACCAAACTCACAAACCGAACACAACAATTTCTGGGTTGCACGGCCTTTACTAAAACTCGCATAACATTTTACTCGTTAAATGAAATTACTTGAAACCTTTGAGGGTGTAAACTAGACTCCAAGTAGAATGTAAACCCAGCAAACCACTACCCAGTAATGGCCATGAGTAGACAGAACATATCCTCAAAAATAGGATAGCTACACGAAAACTGGGAGATCAACTCTACTACACACCACTTACTCTATCATTTTTAATAAATCCAAAAATATTCCATAAATTACCCAATTTTACAGACCTCTTCCTTAGTCACCTATACACCTTAAATAAAAATTTCAGTTCGAATTAAAGAGTTTACCTAGGTGAAACATTGCTCCAAATTTCAGTATTTAGTCAAATTCGGAGGTTATGTACAAGCTACACTAAAACTGCCATAACTCCTAGCTCGTAAATCCAATCAACGCAAAATTAGCGCCCAAATGAACTAGAAGTCATAAGCAACAACTTTCATTAAGACTTCAACTGAAGAAAAAGAATTAACTGGTCCGAATCAGTGCTTCAAAAACAGGGCAGTATCTTATTAAAACAAAATTATAGTTGTAAAGAAAGTCTTTATACCTCTCTAGCAAAAAAACCCACCAAGAATCAAGCAAATAATCATTCTCTCTCTTCTCTTCTCTTCTTACATCAACTGAAATGGAAAAGCATGGAATGAGGAAGAAGCTTGCATCTTTTCCCTTCATCTTCCTTTCTCCTTCTCTCTCTCTCTCTCTTTCTCTCTTCTCTTCTCTCTGCTCTCTCTCTTTTCTTTGTTCGTCAAATGATGAAGAAGAAGGGGAGAGCTGATTTTTGTGGATAAAAATGAGTTAGGTGGATGTTTTATGGCCACACAAATAAAAGGCTAGCTTTATTCCTCGTTTTTGCTACCACACTCGGCTAATTCATATTTTGAGCTAGAAATTCTAATTTGTAAAAATTAAATTTCTAACATAATTAAATAATAGAATACTTTTGAAGATTTATGGAAAAAGAATTATAATTAAATCTAATTTTTCCAAATTGATATGCATTTTACAAATTATTACATCTTTTAATGATTTTGAGAATACAATCCATTTTAAAAATAAATAAGATTGAAAATAAAAATATTCATGGAATGAAATCATATTTATAAATATGTAATCTCATTCTTAAAAATATCTTAAGACTTTTATAAGTGACAACTCAAAATTAATTGATTTCCCTTCGATTTGAATAATATATATATGGCTTAAATGTAATTTAAACCATGTGTTATCAACAATATACAATTCAAACCCTCTTTTAATATATTTAGTAAATTTAACCCTACGTTTTTTAACTATTTACAATTGAAACTTTTTTTAAAATAATTAGTAAATTTAACCCTATGTTTTTAAACTATGTACAATTGAAACCTTTTTTAAAATAAATAATAAATTTAACCCTACGATTTAAAACATTTAGTAAATTTAACCTTGACTTTTTAATTTCGAAATAAAATAAATTTTACGATAAAATTTTGAATAAATATTCATCAAATGCACTATTTTCAATTTTTTGTATAGATATTATCTAAGCATAATAGATATTTGTAATTATTAGGGTTTTTTCTTATAAAATGGATATTTAGATGTTCTTTTCAATATTAATATATCTACATGTATAATATATTATATATGTTCAATAAAATTTTAATATGTGTTTATATTATTTCATCTTGCCATCACACTTCCCGCTCAATATATTCATGAATGTTCATCACCGAATTTAATTTATTTTCAAAAATACTCTTCGGTGAATATATTCTCGAAAATACTTTTTCGATATAAAATTTATTTTATTCCGAAATTAAAAAGTCAAGGTTAAATTTACTAAATGTTTTAAAACGTAGGGTTAAATTTACTATTTATTTTAAAAAAAGGTTTCAATTGTACATAGTTAAAAAACATAGGGTTAAATTTACTAATTATTTTAAAATTTTAGTAAGTATTTTAAAAAAGGTTTCAATTGTAAATAGTTAAAAAACGTAGGGTTAAATTTACTAAATATATTAACATAGAGTTTGAATTGTATATTGTTAATAACATAGGGTTTAAATTGTAAATAAGCCTATATATATATATATTTTATTCCACCACGATTTACTAAAATTAAAATCTCAATCTCAATCTCTACAAATTTTATAAATCCTCAAATTAAATTTAAAGATATTTTTAGACACTTCTATTATCCTCCATAAATAAAAAAATATTTTTCACCTTTTAAATAAATACAATTTTTACCCGAATAAAAATACTAACTCGAGATACCTACTCGATCAGTAAATTTTTTAAACAAACCCAATTTCTCTGAACCGAGAATTAACTAAATAAATAATGTTAGAAATTCATCCAAGTAGAATAAAATATTAAAAATTTTATTCCTCTAATATTTCAGAAAATTAATAATTATTTAAATAAATAATAAAAATTAAAATTTGAAAATTTGGGTTGTTATAGTAGACTCTAACTCAATAACAGTGTTACCATTTTTCTTTAATTCTTTGATTTTAGGTTCTCAGGGTTCTTACTGTTGTTCTTTCTCAGACTCCATTAAGAGTGCTACATATTTTACTTTTCTAGATTTCTTGTTCTTTCTCTGTTGCATCTCTAACCATACAATTCTTCTAGAGTTATTTAATCCAAATCTCTAGCTTCCCTTATAGAAGTTATTTTGTTGTCCCACTCTTTAGGAAGGGCTCTCGGAAACTTGGTATTTGTGTCTTAATAATCATAAACTTTACCAAGAATAGCCATCTCATTCAGGAGTTTGGTAAACCTATCATACATCTCAGTGATGGTCTCTCCAGCTTTTGCTTCATAATACTCATACTTCTGAATTAGTAGAGACCTTACATTCTTCTTGACATCTGTGGTTCCTTCACAGTGCACTTTAAGTTTTGTCCACATCTCTTTAGCAGTTTTGCATGATAAAACACATTTTGTGATAATAGAGTCTAAACTGTTGAAGAGGATGTTCTTTACTTTTACCTCCTTAAGGATATTCTCATTGTCCTCTTTTGACCACTCAGCCTTTGGTTTGTCAACAAAGAGCTCTCCAATGATTTTTCCTTCAAAAGTGGTTTGAAGAACAAGCCTTGAGGGCACATAAGGTCCATCATTAATCCTGTCAAGATAGTCAGAGTCTGTAGCCTCCAGATGGTGTAGCATCTTAACCTTCTAGTGGGTATATTCGTTCCTCTTTAGCATAGGAATCTTAGAATTGTCATCTTTATTTCCAGACATCTTTGATCGATTTTAAACTTTAGACTCACATACCAATTTTTTTGCCAGTTACACAAATAAAAGGGGGGTTGAATACTTGTGTGCTCTTTTTGGCTGATTAAAATTAACTCAATATAAATTAAAGCTTTGAATTAAGAACAAAGAACAAACATAAGGATATGAATGAATACTGTTTGTATTAATTATGTATGAATACAAACTCTCCTAGGGTGTACACATACCCTAACTGCTTCTCTATGTGTTAGGAATTTATTCGTTTGATGATGTACAAATTGTTAGAACAGGATTTAGCAAGCTTATTTGTAATAAGTCTTTCTAGTCTCTGAAATTTTATAATCAGAGTCTAGTTAGTCAACATTCATGTACTTAGAAGATTTTCTGTAGAAAGTGAAACCAGAGTCTAGATGAAGATCGGAGTCTGAGAGGTGATCAGAGTCTATAGACTATCGAAGTCTACAATCTGTCAGAATCTACAAATGTTCAAAGTCTATAGTCCATCAGAGTCTATAATCTTGCATAGTCTGGAGATTTCAGAGTCTATGAAGTCAAAGCTGAATTTGGAAGATGATTACAGATAAAGGAAGTCTTTGAAGATAAAGCCAAAGATATTGCAGATATGTTGTGGGAAGGAAGGAGAATTGCAGAAAGAAACTGTTAGCTAATAATTAGGAATTATATTCCTATTGTAATTTGTTTTCTATTATTAGTTGATAGGCAGCTCTCTATATAAACATTCTATGTAACCTAATATTATTGTCGAGTTTTTGAGAGAGCATAGAGATAGAGAGAGTTGCTATGAAATACACAGAGAAGCTGCTAGGGTTTGTGTACACCTTAGGAGAGTTTGTTTTTATACATCAATAAAACAAATAGTTGATATTCATATCTTTGTGTTTTCATCTTTGTTCTTAATTCAAACTTTTATTACTTATTGAGTTGAATTTAATCAGGCAGAAAAAAAATACAAGTATTCAACCCCCATTCTACTTGTGCAATTGGGAAAATAATTGGTATCAAAGCCTAACGTTTAAAATCGATCAAAGATGTCTGGAAACAAAGATGGAAATTCTAAAATTCCTATGCTTAAGAGAAACGAATACAACCATTGGAAGGTCAAGATGCTGCACCATCTAGAAGCTACAGACCCTGACTATCTTGACAGGATTAGTGAAGGACCCTTTGTGCCCTTAAGGATTGTGCCTCAAATCATTGAGGAAGGCAAAATAACTGAAGAACACCTCATTGAGAAACCAAATGATGAATGGACAAAAGAGGACAAGGAAAATGTCCTTAAGGAGGTAAAAGTAAAAAACATTCTCTTTAACAATTTGGATTCTGTTCTTATAAAATATGTCATATCATGCAAAACTGCCAAAGAGATGTGGACCAAACTTGAAGTGCACTGTCATGAATAAAGATGTCAATAAGAATGCAAGGTCTCTGTTAATTCAGGAGTATGAGTACTTTGAAGCAAAACCTGGAGAATCTATTACTGAGTTATATGATTGGTTCACAAAACTTCTGAATGAGATGGCCATGCTTGGTAAGATTTATGATTCTGAAGATACAAATACCATGTTTCTGAGAGCACTTCTTGAAGAGTGGGATAACAAAACTACAACCATAAGGGAAGCTAGAGATTTGGATGAACTAAGTCTAGAAGAACCGTATGGCAGACTAAAGACATATGATTTAGAGATACAACAGAGGAAGAATAAGAAATCTATGAAGACAAAATCTTTGGCACTCTTAATGGAGTCTAACAAAGAACAATAGGGAGAACCAAAGAAGCAAGAATCAAGGATTCAAGAAGAAAGGGTAAAGCTGTTGAGAAGTCAATGTCTACTAATATAGACTCTGATTCTGATGAAGAGATTGACCGAAGTTAAATGATGGCTATGTTTGCAAAAAAATCAAGAGAATTAAGTTTAATAAAAGAAATGGCAAATTTAGCAAGAGGCCATCACTCAAGAAGGATGATGAAAAGGTTGAGAAGAGCAAGAGAACAATAATTAAACTTGACAAAGCAAAAGTCAAGTGTTTCAACTGTGGAATAATGAGACACTTTGCTAGTGAATGCAGAAAGTAAAAGAGTCAAAGAAAAGGGAAAACACTTTTATCAACTGGAAAGGATTGGGCAGATTCAAGCTCAGAGGATGAAATTGATTATGAAAATCTAGTATTGATGGCATCCTCCGCAAGAAAATCACAATCTCCCAAAGAACCTTCATATCCTAAAACTCAGGTATCAATCTTCACTCATGAATCATTACTTAATTTAGATTCTGATGATTTACTAATAGTAAAAAGAGAGATTAATAATATACTGGCAAACTGTAGGTCTCTCACCAGTGAAAGTGAAAGGTTAAGAGAAGAAAATTTAACTTTGACACATAGGAATAATCATTTAAAGTCTGAGTTGAAGTCAATAGAACAATACAAAAAGGATTCTGAAAAACATAGTCACAATTACACTGAAGTCTTGAAAGCCTATGACTATGTTAGGAAAGAACAAGAGGAAGAAAGACTTAAGTTTAAAGTTTTGACAGACTCTGGTAGAAAAGTTCAAGAAATTCTCAACAATCAAAATAGATGTCAAACTGTTGGTCTAGGCTATGACCTGAGTCAAGAAAAAAACCTATTGTTGAGAATGATAAAAATGAAGCTAGTTAAATTAGTAAGACAAATGTTAAAAGTACCTTTGTTCTTGTTAAGTTTGTGTCCCCTAAAGAAAAGACTGAAACCACAAACTCATCTGTCAATAGTCCCCCTGTTGTTCACAAAAAGACAGAGGAAACAGGAATAAATAAGCCTAAGAAAACCATAAACATAGGATACTTGTCCAAGTCTAAGATAAAAGAAAAGCTAGAAAAATTATCAGAGTCTATCAAGACTCGGAGGAACATGAATGGTAAAGAAGGCATTAATAAGGCCAACAATTATAAAAAAGATACTAATGCTCCCAGAAAGAAGTGTTACAGATGTGGAAACCACAACCATTTAGCTCTAGACTGTAAAACAAAGATTGAGAAGAAATCAGAGTCTATCCCTTCGCAGACTCTGAAAAGTCAATACATTCCACAAAAGCCCTGTTATCATTGTGGTAGCATATTTCATTCTATTTATATGTGTAAAGACTATCATGATTTGTATTACAACTTTTATGAGCTAAAATCTTCAATTGATAAAAGCTGGTATGATACTGTTAAGACCTCACCAGAGTCTAAAGCAACAAAAAAAATAAGTAAAACAACAGTCAAGAGCTCTAAACCTGTTTCACCAACAGTTAGTAAGAAAGGATCCAAAACAGTTTGGATCCCCAAAACATCTAACTAGTTGCTTTATGTATGCAGGGAACTAGGGAGAAGAAAATATCCCTAATCTTGTATAGTGGATGCTCAGGTCATATGAATGGAAAGAAATCCCTGCTTATAGATTTTGTTGAGATGACTGGCCCAGAAGTATCCTTTGGAGATGGCAACAAAGGACAAACACTGGGATATGGAAAGGTTATACTTGGAAATGTCATCATTGAAGAAGTAGCTCTAGTTGATGGCTTGAAACACAATTTAATCAGTATAAGTCAACTTGGAGACAAGGGTTACCATATTGGCTTTGACAACAAATAGTGTCTTGTGACTAACCAAGAAACAGGCATCGTGGTTTTCTAAGGTCATAGACATGGAAACATATATGAAGCCAGCTTGGAGGATTGCATTCACAATAAAATCACATGTCTATATAGCAAAGCCTCAACTAAAGAAAGCTGGAAGTGGCATAAGAAATTGTCTCACATTAACTTTAAAATCCTCAAAAAATTGGTTAAATAGAATCTTGTGAGAGGATTACCTCAGGTTGATTTTGTGAAAGATGGACTTTGTGAATCATGTCAACTTGGAAAGCAAAAGAAAACATCCTTCAAGGGCATGACAATAAACACAATTTCTGAACCCTTTTATTTATTACATCTTGATTTATTTGGTCCAGTAAATGTAATGTCAATTAACAAAAAGAAATATGCTCTTGTCATTGTAGATGATTTTACAAGATACACATGGGTCTTCTTTCTACATTCAAAGGATGAAGCTTCACAACACATAGTAAGCCACATCACTTTTCTGGAAACAAATTCAAAGAAAACAATTAGAGTACTAAGGAGTGACAATGGTAATGAATTCAAGAATGCAACCATGGAAAGAAAGAATAGAACACTCATTGAAGCTGCCAGAATAATGTTAGCAGAGTCTAAATTACCAGTATATTTTTGGGCTGAGGCAGTAAGTACAACATGTTTCACTCAAAATTGTACATTAATTAATATACATGGAGCAACTCCATATGAGATGGTAAAGAACAAGAAGCGAAGTGTGAAGCATTTTCACATATTTGGGTGCAAGTGTTTTGTGCAAAAAGTACATCCAGAAAATTTAAGCAAATTTGAGACCAAGGCTAATGAAGCTATTTTCTTGGATATGCATCAAACACAAAGGCATTTAGTGTATTCAATCTCAGAACCAGAATTGTTATGGAATCTATTCAAGTTGCATTTGATGACAAAAAGATTACAAGATTGCAGGATGAATCAGAGTCTACAACATTAGAATTTGAAAATCTGAAAAATTCTGAGATAGATGAAGATAGTGAGGATGAAGAGACTCAATTGACTTCTAATACAATACAGAATTATGCACAATCTGAGGGGGAGCTAGAAAATTCAACTCCAAACAATTCAGAGTCTACCTAGACAGAGTCTAGACAAACAGAATAAAATTTCTCAGAGTCTAACTCTACAGGGTCTGGATCAAGAAATTCTGAATTATTCTCAGAGACAAATAGTTCATGGGGAGATTCTTCATTTGAGTTTCACATAGGGAATGCCAATGATTTAGGGGGAACTTCAAGTTCAAGAATCAATTTTCCACCAGCTAGAAAATGGACAAGGGATCACACTCCAGATTTGATAATTGGGGATCCTGAGAGTGGTGTACAGACTAGAGCAACCACTCAAAATGAATGTCTTTTTAGTTATTTTCTCTCAAAGAATAAAACTAAGAAAATTGAGGAATCATTACAAGACCCTGATTGGATCATTGCAATGCAAGAAGAATTGAATGAATTTGAAAGAAATAAAGTGTGGAAACTTATACCAAGACCAAAAGATAGATCAACTATTGGAGCCAAATGGGTATTCAGAAACAAGCTTGATGAAAATGGGACTGTAATTAGAAACTGATACAGGGGCTGATGTGCTTGTTCTCATGGACAAAAATGTGGCTTTGGACTTCTTCTCATGCGATTCTATACATGGAAATTGGTTGGGCAATGTTTCAAGTCCAATAGTCAGCTTAATTACCAACATGGGCTGATTTATTATGTTGGGGTTATTATTAGATATTTATATTAAGTAAATTTTGGCTTGCAAGTTTTTACCTTTCACTTGAAAGGGTTTTTCTTGTTTTAAGCACTTAGGATTTATTTTTCTAGTTGAATATGGTTTTGATGTAATTCCTATTTGGATTGGGCTTTTGATTGGTTTCCAATTTGGGTTCAAGTATTAGCAAATTCCTAGCTGATTTTGAATCTAATTGAGAATCCTAATTGTTTTAGGTTAAGGTTATATTCCTTGCCTATATATACCCATATATTGTAATCTTTTAAGAGACAAGAATTTGATAAATAAAATCGTGAGTTTTTATACTTGCAAAACCCTAGGAAGTTGGTGGTTAATTCCTTTATACTTTCTTATCCAGATTTCGTTTAGTTTGTGGGTGATTAATTTCTTTAAGCAATCTAAGCAAATCGATCCTTTAGTTTTATTTCTTGGTGATTAAATTCTTTATAGAAGCAATCTAAAGTTACTTTTCCGTTGTGAATCTGATCTGCATAGAAAATATACATCATCTTGGTATCTAGAGCTCGGTTTGGCGATTTTTTTTGAAGATCTTCTTCAAAAACGTGGGCAACATGGCTGGTGTGTCTAATGAGGAAGAATTGAAGGTTTCACGAGGTTTAACGTTGGATCAAGCTCATAATATGCGAAGGGATAGGGAAATTAATGAAATAAGGGAGCAATTGAAGGAGGTGTTAGCAAAATTGGATCGAAGATGTTCATCTCATAGTCCATATAGAAGTGAAAAATTTGCACACATATCAGATTTAGAAGATGAAGAGGATTCAAGACGTAAGATCCAAAAAGCTAAGGATGATGATAGTGGTTTGCGTTTGGATATTCCTGAATTTGATGGTAGTATGAAGCCGGAGAAATTTCTTGAATGGTTGAAACGTATCGAGCGAATCTTTGATTACAAAGATTATGATGATCGCAAGAGGTTTAAAGTGGCAGCATTAAAACTTACGGGTTATGCCAATTTGTGGTATGAAAATCTGAAATCAAAGAGAAGAAAGGAAGGCAAGGCGAAAATTGATTCATGGGAATCCCTTAAGGTGAGGATGAAAAAACGGTTCTTACCTACTGATTACGTGCAAGATATATTCCTGAAATTGCAAGGTTTCAAGCAAGATGCACTCTCGGTTGAGGAGTATACTACTGAATTTGAAAGATTAACTATGTTATGTGATTTAGAAGAGAGAGTGGAACATAAAATTGCTCGTTTTTTGGCTGGTCTAAATCTGAATATTGCTGAAAAAGTGGATCTACAACCTTATTGGTCTTTTGAAGAAGTGTGTAAAGTGGCTCTACGAGTGGAGAAGCATGCAAGGACTAAGAAATCTGTCTATGTGAAGCCCTATCAAGAGAAAAATAAATTTCAGGCTAGAAACGTGGCACAATCTGGTGCTAAAAGCACTCCCAAATTTGACAATTTCAAGAAGGATAAAGAGAAGAACTCAACGCCTTTGGCAACAGAAGATAAAAAGATTTGCTTCAAGTGCAAGGGTTATGGACACATGATGCGGGACTGCCCTAGTAACCGTGTAATGACTTTGCATGATATTGAGGAGATTGATGAAATTTATTCTTCGAAGGATGTTGAATTCAATGAAGAAAAGGAGGAATTTCAATGTGAAGAAGACTATGATTCTGAAGTGGAACCTGAAACACGTGGCTCAAATCTGATTGCTAGAAGAATTTTACAAGAAAAGCCAAGTCCGGTTGAGGGTGATCAGAGGGAAAAAATATTTATGACAAGAGTTCTAGTGAGAGACAAGTTATGCAACATGATCATAGACACGGGTAGCTGCACCAATGTAGTTTCCACAACTTTGATTGAGAAGCTTAATTGGCCTACAAAATCACATCCAAAACCCTACAAATTGCATTGGCTAAGTGATGGAAGTGACGTGAAGGTAACCAAACAAGCACTTATCTCTTTTGAAATTGGTCAATTTAAAGATGAAGTTTTGTGTGATGTTTGTGATATGGATGCATGTCATATTTTATTGGGTAGACCTTGGCAGTATGATAGATTTGTTAAATTTGATGGGAGAACAAATGTTTATATTGCTAAAGTGGGAAGCAAGAGAACAGCTTTAAAACCTATAGTTACGCATCAAGCACCAAAGGAGAACTTTTTCTTGAATGAGAAGCAAATTGGGCGTGAATTAGAGCAAGAGGGTCGTGGTTATTTGTTGTTTGCTAGTAAGATTCCATCTGAACAATCTTCTAGTCCCCCTGAAATTTTGGATAGTGTGCTTAATGAGTTTATGGATGTTTTTCCTGAAAATTTACCCCCTGGTTTACCACCTATTCGCGGGATTGAACATCAAATTGATCTAATTCCCGGTGCTCCATTACCAAATAAAGCGGCTTATAGGTGTAATCCTCAAGAGGCTAAAGAGCTCCAAAGGCAGATTGAAGAATTACTTGAAAGGGGTTATGTGAGGGAGAGCATGAGTCCTTGTGCCGTTCCTATTTTGGTGGTACCTAAAAAGGATGGAACTTGGCGCATGTGCGTTGATAGTAGAGCAGTGAATAACATCACCATTAAGTATAGATTTCCAATTCCCAGATTAGATGATTTATTAGATGAATTACATGGCTCTACATTGTTTTCAAAAATTGATCTTCGAAGTGGATATCATCAAATTAGAATGAGAGAAGGTGATGAGTGGAAAACAGCTTTCAAGACTAAATACGGGTTGTATGAGTGGCTGGTCATGCCCTTGGGTCTTACTAATGCTCCTAGCACATTCATGAGACTTATGAACGAGGTACTCAAGCCTTTCCTTGGTAAATTTGTTGTGGTTTATTTGGATGATATTCTGATTTATAGTAAGAATGTTGATGATCATATTGTGCACTTAAGATCTGTTTGTGAGGTATTGAGGAAACAAAAACTTTATGCTAAATTAGAGAAGTGCTATTTCTTGGTCCCCAGTGTGACCTTTCTTGGTTATATAGTCTCAAAAGAAGGAATTTCGGTGGATCCTTCAAAGGTTGAAGCAATCAAGTCATGGCCGATCCCCACTAATGTTTCAGAAGTCAGGTCTTTTCATGGTCTTGCTTCATTCTATAGGCGATTTGTGAAGAATTTTAGTAGTGTTGTGGCACCTCTAACTGAATGCATCAAGAAGGGAAGATTCGAGTGGACTGGGGCTGCTCAAAGGGCTTTTGAATGTATAAAAAAATTATTGTGTGAAACTCCTATCCTTGTTTTGCCAGATTTTGCTAGTCCATTTGAAGTGGAATGTGATGCTAGTGGTGTTGGAATTGGGGCTGTTTTGGTGCAAAAGAAGAGACCCATTGCTTATTTCAGTGAGAAGTTGGGGGAAGCAAAACTTAATTACTCTACCTACGATAAGGAGTTTTATGCCCTTGTGCGCGCACTTGATCATTGGAGTCATTATTTGAGGCCTAATCACTTTATCTTACATTCAGATCATGAGGCTTTAAAATACATTCATGGGCAACAAAAGCTTAATCCACGACATGCGAAGTGGGTAGAATTCCTTCAATCTTTCAATTTTTCTTCCAAGTATAAACAAGGTAAGGATAACGTGGTTGCTGATGCTTTGTCTAGAAGATATGCTTTGCTTGGTGTTCTTAATTTCAGGTTGCTTGGATTTGATTTGATTAAAGAATACTACAATCAAGATGTGGATTTTCAGCCTATAATGGAAGAATGTTCCAAGGGTTCTATACGGACTTATGTACTTCAAGATGGTTTTCTATTCAAGGGGAATCGTTTATGCATTCCTATGTGTTCTATTCGAGAGCTTTTGGTGAGGGAAGCTCGTGGGGGAGGTATTGCTGGACACTTTGGTATTAATAAAACTTTGGCTATTCTTCAAGAGCACTTTTTCTGGCCAAAGATGTTGGGTGATGTCCAAGGCGTGATTTGTGCAACTTGCCAAAAGGCAAAGAGTACTTTTCATCAAGGATTGTACACGCCTCTACCTGTTCCAGAATATCCGTGGGAGGATGTTTCTATGGATTTTATAGTTGGTTTACCTCGTACACAAAGAGGTAATGATTCGATATTTGTTGTTGTGGATAGGTTCTCTAAGATGGCACATTTTATTCCATGCCATAAAACTGATGATGCACTAAAGGTAGCTGATTTGTACTTCAAAGAAGTAGTGCGTCTACATGGTGTCCCAAAGACTATTGTGAGTGATCGAGACACTAAGTTCATGAGCTATTTCTGGAAAACATTGTGGAAGCTACTAGGTACGAAGTTGTGTTTTAGCACTTCACACCATCCACAAACTGATGGGAAAACAGAAGTTACCAACCGAACTCTTGAGTTTTGCTTCGTGGCTTGGTAAGTAAGACGATTAAGGATTGGGATGTGAAGCTTTCGCATGCAGAATTTGCTTATAATCGTTCACCTACATATGCGACCAAACACTCTCCTTTTGAGGTTGTTTATGGCCTGAATCCAAGGCTTCCTATTGACCTGATTCCTTTGCCTAAAGAAGAATATGTGCATGTTGATGCTAAGACAAAGGCTGAAGCAATGTTAAAATTGCATTCCCAAGTACGGGCGAGGATCGAAAAAGTAAATGAAAGGTATAAAACATTGGCTAACAAACACCGCAAGCAGCATAACTTCAAGGTGGGTGACCTAGTGTGGCTCCATTTGCGAAAGGAACGGTTCCCTAATTTGCGAAAGAATAAGCTTATGCCTAGGTCTGAAGGTCCATTTAAAATTCCGGAGAAGGTCAATGACAATGCATTCAGATTGGAACTACCGGGAGAGTTTGGTGCCAGTGCAACATTCAATGTTGGGGACTTGGCTCCTTATATTCATGATGATGATATTGCTCAATTGAGGACAATTGTTTTCGAAGAAGAGGAGGATGATACAGGGGCTGATGTGCTTGTTCTCATGGACAAAAATGTTGCTTTGGACTTCTTCTCATGCGATTCTATACATGGAAATTGGTTGGGCAATGTTTCAAGTCCAATAGTCAGCTTAATTACCAACATGGGCTGATTTATTATGTTGGGGTTATTATTAGATATTTATATTAAGTAAATTGTGGCTTGCAAGTTTTTACCTTTCACTTGAAAGGGTTTTTCTTGTTTTAAGCACTTAGGATTTATTTTTCTAGTTGAATATGGTTTTGATGTAATTCCTATTTGGATTGGGCTTTTGATTGGTTTCCAATTTGGGTTCAAGTATTAGCAAATTCCTAGCTGATTTTGAATCTAATTGAGAATCCTAATTGTTTTAGGTTAAGGTTATATTCCTTGCCTATATATACCCATATATTGTAATCTTTTAAGAGACAAGAATTTGATAAATAAAATCGTGAGTTTTTATACTTGCAAAACCCTAGGAAGTTGGTGGTTAATTCCTTTATACTTTCTTATCCAGATTTCGTTTAGTTTGTGGGTGATTAATTTCTTTAAGCAATCTAAGCAAATCGATCCTTTAGTTTTGTTTCTTGGTGATTAAATTCTTTATAGAAGCAATCTAAAGTTACTTTTCCGTTGTGAATCTGATCTGCATAGAAAATATACATCAGAAACAAAGCAAGGCTAGTTGCAAAAGGGTACTCTCAGGAGGAAGGAATTGATTATGATGAAACTTTTGCACCTATAACAAGATTGGAAACTATTAGAATGTTTTTTGCATTTACAGCTCATTCAAAATTCAAGGTGTATCAAATGGATGTGAAAAGTGCCTTCTTGAATGGGAAATTGGAAGAAGAATTCTATGTGGAGCAACCACCATGATTTGTTGATCCAAAGTTTCCTGATCATGTATACAGGTTAGACAAGGCACTATATAGATTGAAGCAAGCTCCTAGAGCATGGTATGAAACTCTATCAAAATTTCTTCTTGAAAATGAATTTACAAGAGGTACCATTGACAAAACACTTTTCATTAGAAAACAGAAAGGTGATATTTTGCTTGTTCAGATTTATGTTGATGATATTATTTTTAGTTCTACTAATGAAAATCTCTGTGAAAAGTTTAGCAAATTAATGCAGTCAAAATATGAAATGAGCATGATGGGAGAATTAAACTTCTTTTTGGGACTTCAAGTCAAACAGAATGATGATGGAATTTTCATCAATCAATCAAAGTATGTGAAAGACCTGTTAAAGAAGTTTGATATGCAGGACTGTGCAACTGCCAAAACTCCCATGTCAACAACAACTAAGCTAGACTCTGACCCAAAGGGTAAGAAAGTTAACCACACTAGCAATAGAGGTATGATTGACTCAATACCATATTTAACTGCAAGTAGACCAGATATAATGTTTGCAACATGCTTGTGTGCTAGATTTCAGGCTTACCCAAGAGAATCACATTTATTAGCTGTAAAGAGAATTTTCAGATATCTCAAGGGTGCACAAACACTTGGATTTTGGTATCCTAGAGAGTCAAATTTTTCACTAATTGGTTATTCAGACTCTGACTATGCATGATGCAAAGTGGATAGGAAAAGCACAACAGGTCAATGCCAATTTCTTGGTAATAGACTAATTTCTTGGTTTAGCAAGAAACAATGAATAATTTCAACCTCAACAGCTAAGGCTGAATACATAGCAGCTGGAAGTTGCTGTGCTCAAATTCTGTGGATGAAAAATTAGTTACTTGATTATGGACTAACTTTCTCAAATATTCCTATGTATTGTGACAATACAAGTGCTATTAAGATTGCATAGAATCCAGTCCAACATTCCAGAACAAATCACATTGATGTCAGGTATCATTTTATTAGAGAACATGCTGAGAATGGTACTGTGACACTTCATTATATTTCAACTAACAGACAAATTGCAGACATATTGACCAAACCACTTGATGAATCTACCTTTTTCAAACTAGTAGGTGAATTAGGTATGTTAAATATGTAAGTGTTCAATCTAAACGGAAGTAAGGTATATACTTTAATTATAGTTCCCGATTTCTCAAACTATTAGTTGCTCTTATAAATTTTATGAAGTATTGTATCTTGACAGATTCTAACTCCTAGACTCTGACGAGTCTGTAGACCTTGAAAATATTTTTAGGTACCTACACCCTGAAACAGTTAATATTCGCGCCTATAGACTCTGATTATGTTTAAATTGTTCAAATGACTTGAAAAGGGGGTAACAGTTACTTTTGACAGGTAATAGGATGTAGACTCGTGCGTATTGTATGCAACTTAAACAAAATAGAAAATTCTCATACATCTTACTCATCTGTTAATTGCTAATTATTTTCTAAGGTAGAAGTATTCACAGAGCTCTTCACAACCCTTGCAAATTTCTTCAAGCACTTTCCTCACTAACTCAAATTCAATGGCTGCTATCTCAACTGTCATGAGGGGACCCAAGGCAATCTCATTCACTTTTGGAGATTTTGAATTCATGACCACAAACCATGTTGCAGCACTAGGGGACAAGAAAGGGGTAGATGCTGACTATTACCCTGTCATGGACTTCTTGGAGCAGTCTGAGCTAAGCTATATTATCAAGGCATCACCTGTTATTCATATGGAAGCTATTTCTCAGGCTTGGAGTTCGGCCCAGGTAGTTGATCCTTCTCAATATTAACCAGGTAAGATTATGTTTACCTTTGGTGACCTTACTTTTGATGTCACTGCTGATATAATTAATTCTTTGTTTAAATTACATGTTAAATAACCTTTTGATGAAACAGTTTCTGATGCTGAAATTAAAGACATATTTAAATCACTAGGTTATTTTGGTAGTTTAGATAACATGAGTAAGCTAACTAGGCCATATTTGAGGAAAGAATGGTCCTTTTTCTTTGATCAACTTGCTAAGTGTTTTACTGGTAAGTGTAGTGGCTTTGATGCTATTACTGCCATTACTTCTCAAATTAGTCATAGTCTCTTGTTTGACAAAGTGATTAACATTGGTGATATGTTACTTACTCAAATTGGAGCCAAATTAAACAATGTGCAGGAGGGGATGAAGAAAGTCTACTATCATAGATTTCTTATGATTCTCCTCAACCACTTCATTCCTGACATGTCAACTAGGTTGGCAGATGCTTGTTGTGAGTAGGCATAGAAACAACAAAGAAGGATTTTCTTTGACATCAAGAGAATTGATGACAAGAAGAAGAGTCTACCTGCAATGACATATCCACAGGTAATGCAGGTAAAACTCTCAAACTACAAACCTACTATCTACAATTCTTCATTTTTTGGTGGTGAAATGGTGCAGGAACTAGGAATGGAAAACCCCCCTGCACCTACCTAAGTAACCAAATCCTTTTCACTTAAACAATCCTCAAAACCTAAATCCAAAAAGAAACCAACCTCTGGTGTCTCTCAACAGACATCAGGTGTAAATAAGAGAAAATTAGTTCAAACAAGGCTGATAGATGAGCCATGTGATGATGAGCTCAATCCTTTAGAGAAACAGGTGGTTGAAGGGCTCTCTTTGCTAAAAGAGGGTCATGAAACACTTGATTCTAACCTTCAAGCAAATTCTGTAGACTCTCAAAAGGCTACAGACTCTGACAAACCTATGGAAACACCTCAGGATTCTCAAATTGGGTTTCTTGAGAAATCTTTTCCTCAAAAGTATAGAAGGTTGATGAAGGCTTATTCTGCACACACACACAAACCTGTTATTGCTACTAACCCTGTTTTACAGGAAACAGATGCTCCCAAGGCTCCTGCAGGTCCAGACTCTGAAAACAAAAAAACACCTGAACCAGAGTCTAATGTTAAGTCAGAGTCTAGGATGCCTTTAGACTCTGATCATGAGACATTTTGGGAAGGAATGCCAGTGGATGCAGCCTCATGTCTGATTGATGAAGTAATTATTCCAAGTGATGAGGTTCTGCTATTTTTCCATCCATTGGTGGAAGCATTAAAAGATCCTCAACTCTATAAGACACAGCAACAAGTCTTGGATCTTCTCACAACCTATGTAGCCCTTAGGAAGAGGATTGAATTAGAGCTATAACTGTCTGCACAAGATGCGGTCAAAAATCTCTACAGCTACCTATTCAACTCTTCATTTCAAGTGATAGCAGCTGGGTTCATAGAAGGCAAGAATAAGGACGTTCTCAAAGCACTAGGTGTGACAGACTCTGAAAAGCAATTCAAATACAAGCCTAAAAAGCTTAAAGTCCACAAAAGGAGAGACTCAGAGTCTGTTGTTAAGTTGGAAACAGAGATTGAACAACCAGTTTTTAACTATGAAGCAATTTGGGATAAAGGAGTTACCTACATGATAGCTATTGATTGGATTTCTACTATTCAGACTCTTTCAAGGAAGGTGGTCGATTTTCTTGTCCAAAATGTCGGAAAGGTGGCCAACAAGTATATCTATCCAACCTATGAAAGTAGATTGAATCAAATCAAGGGAACACATTATCAAAAAATTGCAAGGGAACTGCAGGATTCTTTCAATATGACCTATGCCTAGGCCATCAATGCCATCCATGCAAGGACTTTTGTAAATGGGAACTTGGAGACATTAATAATGGTTGAACCACAGGAGGTAGCAAGAGCTGACAGGAAGTTGGAGGAAGGGACTAGTGCACCAGTGGTGACTAGTGATAAAGATGCTCAGTCTGCCTCACCCACACAAGAACCACCTAGTCAGAGGGTGGGTGATAGTGGGGCAGGGGAGTATGCTGTTAGGCCTTCCTTGAAAACTTAAAACTATGCAGTTGGGAACCCCAGTGATATGGGAGAACAGACTCGGATGGATGCTCATGAAGAATTTAACCAATTTATTCTATTAGAGTCTATTCACCTTGAGGGGGAGTCTCATGCACCAATAGTCAAAGATGGTGACACTCAGACTCTGACTTCTAATGAAGTCATACTGAAGCAGTCAGAGTCTACGGTAGACCCTGAGACTAGGATACTGGAGTCAACAGACTCTGAAAAGAAAGAAGATGCTTGTAAGGGTTCAAGGTATGTTGATGCTCACCCCTTGGTGGAAACCCCTAGCTTTCAGACATTTAAAGGGGTACCCCTCCATCAAGGTGGTTCAGGTATTGAAGCATCTAAAATTTCTCTCAACCCCTCTTCTGTAGGAACTTTGAGTACACCTAACCAAAAGAGTGAAAAAATAATTGAGAGGCTGGCACTGGTTCAGGCAAAAGAAGAGGTAGATAAGGCTGTAGAGAGCCTGAGTGAGGAAGAGAGAGTGGATGCCCAACCCCACTGTGAGGATGAGAGATTAAGGTATCCTGAACCTAGCTTCACTTATTAGGATCAAGATTTTCTTCAGAGTTGGTCCAATGAGTTGGGGCAAGGGATGGATGAAATTTCATTCATGTTAATTATGCATATTGGCAAGAAGGAGGAGGCTCTTACAGCATAGAAATTATTTACACAAAGACCACAACATCATTTAGTGGATTCTTTGGCTAGAAGAGCAGACAGAGTCATGGAGGCCTTGGTGGATGATACTACTAATCAAGCTGAGACTTCAGAATTGAAGTCAAAAGAACCACTTTTGATAATGCCAATAAGGGCTAGACTTCCAGAGTCTACAGACTCTGATCACTCTAAGGAGGAGTCAGGGACTATAGTTCTTTTTGCAGTTTCAGAGTCTACCACACCACCAGAGTCTACCATACCTCCAATTACCAAGATTGAACCAGTTGAAGAGGATGGAACTTCTAAGGATGATGGACCAGTGAATCCATCTTTTAGTTATTTTGATTAGGTGTTTCCTCAATCTTGGGAGTCTACACAAAAGAAAGGAATAGATGATAAAGAAACCTTTGCATGTATTTAGAAGATTAATCAGTCTGAAAGACTTAAGGCCTTTCAAAAAAAGTCTTTTCTCCAAGAACATGATCACTATCCTGGTGAAGAAGATCAGACACTTGATGAGGATGTTAACATTGAATCAGAGAATGTTGCTGAACAATTGGCTAATATGGTTAAGGACATTTCTCATATCCAAACAAAGCTTACAGGTGTTGATAATACAACTTCTTTGCTCAGTACTAGGTTTGACAGAATTCACTCTATTCAATTATCCAAAGAAGTTGTTTTCAAAGATGTTATTGCTGATATAACTGCAAATCAGGCTCAACTTTAAACTACAGTTTCAGCTTTAAACACCAAGGTTGATTCAGTTATTGCAGCCCAAGCAAATCTTTCAACTATCCTTGAACAGATTCTTTTAGCTATCACTAGTGGTGATGATGTCAAAAATGGGGAGAAGTAAATTGGTGGTTCCTCCAGGAGACATAAGGATGAGGCTTTAAGGGAGTTAAAAAGGGAATAGATGATGATGATAAAGCTGGTGATAGTTCTCATGTCCAAGGGGTCCTGATGGTGTGCAACAAAAGCAATCTGGACTGGTTAAAACTCAAACACACCAGTCAGGGACTAGACGTGAGAAGTCAGAGTCTAAGCCAGACTCTGATAGGCAAAAGAAAAATTCAGACTCTGATGAGGTCAAAGAACCTTCTTATTGGAAATGCAGTCAATCCAATCTACAATTTAGAGCCAGAAAGAAGACAAGTCTTGGAGGTCTTGAAGAATCAAATATTGACAGAACAACTCTATCCAGGGATCCTCAATCCTTGACAGATAGACAGTTTAAGAAGATTACACAAAAACACTTGAACAAAGTGGTATCTGCTCAAATTGTTTATAATGTTTTTGAAAGAAAGGTGCAAGGAGGACAGAGAGGTATAGAAAAGGTGAAAAATGAGGAGATGGTATACTTTTTAGAAGGTAGATCTGCAAGATGGATCAGTCGGTCAAACTTTAGCTTTTTCAAACAGGCTGAAGAATTACAATATGTTAGATTTCTCCTACAAATTTCTTATGAAGTAAACAAAAGCAAAGAAGCTATCACACACATATGGTTCAAAGAGATTGACAGAAAGCTGACTCTGCACAGACAAGAAAATCGACAAATGGGCAAATTTTCTTTAAAGTATGTTGATGCTAATGGAAATGATCAAGTCATTCCAGTAGAAGAGAAGCAAATTAAATTTCAAGAAGGTGTGGGTCATTACTTTGGATTTCAGCCTATGAGTGGGAAAGTCAGTGTTCTAATGTTGAAAGACTTAAAGGAGCAAGAAAGCAGTGCAAATGATCTGAGAGCTGCTTATTGTCAAATCAAGTGTTCAAATGAAGAGATGAAGAAATTGAAGATATATATTGGTGAAGCTCTTGCTGCTATAGAGGAGAATATGTTGAATTCATTTTTGAAGAATAATCCAGCCTTTGAGAAGATCAAGTGAGAAGTAATTCTTTTTCCTTATACAAATTTTTGTTCTAGAATAATTGTATCATTCTTTAGTTTTGACATCATCAAACCTTGATTTATGCTTAATTTTTATAAAGCATAAATAGAGGGGATTGTTAGGAATTTATTCATTTGATGATGTATAAAATGCTAGAACGGGATTTAGCATACCTTATTTGTAATAAGTCTTTCTAGTCTCTAAAATTTTATAATCAGAGTCTAGTACGTCAATATTCCTGTACTTAGAAGATTTTCTGTAGAAAGTGAAACCAGAGTTTAGATGAAGATCACAGTCTGGGAGGTGATCAGAGTCTATAGACTATCGGATTCTACAATTTGTCAGAGTCTACAAATGTTCAGAGTCTATAGTCCATCAGAGTCTATAATCTGGCACAGTCTGGAGATTTCAGGGTCTATAAAGTCAAAGGTGAATTTGGAAGATGATCACATATAAGGGAAGTCTTTGAAGATAAAATCAAAGATATTGTAGATATGCTATGAGAAGGAAGTAGAATTGCAGAAGGAAACTGTCAGCTAATAATTAGGAATTTTATTCCTATTGTAATTTGTTTTCTGTTATTAGTTAATAGGCAGCTCTCTATATAAACATTCTATGTAACATAATATTATTGTCGAGTTTTTGAGAGAGCATAGAGATAGAGAGAGTTGCTGTGAAATACACAGAGAAGTTGCTAGGGTTTGTGTACACCTTAGGAGAGTTTGTTTTTATACATCAATTAAACAAACAGTAGCTATTCATATCTTTGTGTTTTCATCTTTGTTCTTAATTCAAACTTTTATTTCTTATTGAGTTGATTTTAATCAGGCAGAAAAAGCACACAAGTATTTAACCCCCCATTCTACTTGTGCAACTGGGAAAACACTATGTTTCTTACAATAACTCTCTCTATCTCTATGCTCTCTCAACAGTTTGACAAAATAATTTTAGGTTACATAGAGTTTTTATATAGAAAGCTTCCTATCAACTAATAACTGAAAATCAAATTACAATAGGAATATAATTCCTAATTATTAGCTAACAGTTTCCTTCTGTAATTCTCCTTCCTTCCCATAGCATATCTGCAATATATTTTCCTTTATCTTCGAAGACTTTCCATTCCTGTTATCATCCTCTAAATTCAGCTTCAGCTTTATAGATTCTGAAAACCTTCAGACACTGATGATCTTCAGTCTTTGACAGACTATAGACTCTGATAGTCTATAGACCCTGATCAACTCCCAAACTCTGATTGGCATCCAGACTCTGGTTTTATTTCTTCTGAAAATCTTCTAATTACAAATGTCCTTGATACCTGTACATAGACTAACTAGACTCTGATTTACATTTACTTTGATCAGACACTAGAAAGACTTATTCTATTACAAATATATCTATGCTAAACTCTGTTCTAGTATTTTGTACATTATCAAATGAATATATTCCTAACATACTAGAATTCCTTCCATTATGTACCATTCTAGAATTATTTCCTTTTGATTCCCCTATTGGATTGCCCTTCATTTCTCCTTAGAGTCTGTTTGGGGTACTTTGGCTTTCTTCTTGGCCATTGAGATTTTTATCTTTGGTTTGGTAGATTGTTCTACTACTGAGTCCATTATATCTATTTCCATTTGCATCTGTTTTGCTAACTCTCCATCATCCTTATCTCTCCTAGCAGCATCTTTGATCCCTGTGATAATGGTTCCACTCAGTAGTTTTTCTCTGGTTGGAAGATTATTCTTCTTTTTCTCCACCTCAACCATGATGGTCTTTCTCTTCCTTTTCTCTTCCAAAATTTCTTGTTTTTCTTGAAGATTTTTTTTTGTATTTAAATTAACTTACTTGGCAGCCTCAATAACACTTTCATTCACTGTTCTGACTGGAGCAATGAATTCTTCTAGATTTCCTATTTCAGTAGCCTTGGTCACCAATTCTGTGTTTTTCTTTAATTGCTCAAATTTCTTCATTTCATTTTCAATGAGCTCTTGAGTTTCTCTTTCTCTTGTAATCCTCCTTGCTTGTAGCTCATCTGTCGGCTTCTTTGCATCACTTCTTTTCTTCTTCATTTCTTCTGTGGTTGATTTTAAAGATTGTCCTTTGTTACTACCACTTGTACCACTTTTACCAACCCTGCTACTTCCAACTTCATGTGCATTTCTGCTACACCCAACAACTCCATTACCATTACCACCACCATTACCATCTTTGTCCTTATTTTCATTCTCCCCATTTTTATTAGCATCAAGTGAAGGAGGTGGAGGCATCATATCCAAGAATTTTTGTAGAATGGCAACATGAGTTGCTTGCCCTAGAATGATTTGATCCATTTTGGTTTCCAGGGATAACACCCTCTTCTCCAAATTGGAAAAACTCTTGGCTTCCTTAAAGAGCTTGTCTTTGATTTGATGCATTGTACCATGAGGTACTTTTTCATCCAATATCGTTTCCAAAGCATCCTTAGAGGATGCAATAGATCCTTGGATAGAGTCCAATTTCCTCTTCACTCCAAACACCATCATCTTGGTGATTTTGAGTTACTCCATGCAGTGGGTGGCAATCCTTTTGTGAAGAGGATCTTCAAGATTGACCTCCATCATAGCTCTTCTATATTGAGAAATAATTTGCCTTTCTTCATCTGTAATTGTAAGATCAATAAAACTCATCCAAGGTTCATCATCAAAATCATCATGGATGTCTCCAGGAGCCATAAAATAAGTATCTATGGTATTTACCAAACTCTCCTTTAGATTTCTTGTTCTTTGCTCAGTTTGCTCCAATCCTAGAATATGCTCTGCATTTTTATATGTTGAAGTAGCCAAATTCTGATATTTAGCATCAAGATGCACAAAGTTACTTGGGTCTAAGTCACTAGCATCCACATCTTCATCATCTATAATAGCATTCTCCAGTAGCTCATCCTCCTTATTCACACCACTACCACCAGCTTCATCTTTGTTTGATACTCCCCATATCTCCTTTACCCCCTCTTCTTTAGACATAAGTTCCATTTCTATCTCTTGTGCATATTACAAAATTTTCATGTCACTCTAACTTATCTCCCTATTTTGCATTAGGGTCTCACCTTGAAATCTCACTTTCCTCTCACTCAAACTGTTTTCACCATCTAAATGGGGGCCCTCAAGTGTTTCACTCACATTCCTAGAAGAAATAGGAATGACCTCACTCACTCTCTCTCCTTTTGCCAGGCTGCAAGCCTGCCTCTCACTCAACACACTCATTCCTAATAAAGTATTTGTCACATCAATTGATTGAGTATCAGTTGATGTTTTCAGAATATCAGTTGATGAAGTGTTTGGGATAACCATCGATTGAGGCATACTCATCGATTGATGTAGAGTATCGATCGATGGCTTATTAGTCGATGGGTGAATATCAATTGATGAATGAACATCAATTGATGGAGTGGAAACAGTTGAAGTTAGAGCAAATTGAGAGTTTGTCATGAATGACTTGAGAAATGGAATCTTGAATTTCCTGTGAAGGAGAATCAAGAGAGAGTGTTGGCTTCTCCTTGAATATCAAAGATGGAGAATTTGAAAATTCTTGATTATCTAGTAAGACATTTTCTGAAGAAATTTGAAGTGGTGGTGATGTTGGAATTCATGCACATATACGCAGCGGAATTAATCTAAATAATAAAAAAATAACGAATCCCAAATGCAGGATCCGTGTATAATTGGCGGATGATTATGGAGAATCAGATGTGTACCTTATTAAAGGTTTCCTTATGATGATTATAGAGGTCCAGAAGCGATGAATCACAGCAGCCCTTCACAAAGATCTGCTCTTTATCGGTATCCACACGAATGTCATATCGTCTAACGACCACCGGAGTTAGGTACTAGCTTATTTCTGCCTCTTTATCTCTCTCTTTTTCTACCATCTCAAAAACGTAGAGCTGCTAGGGTTTTTCTCAAAATGAATTTTTTTATAAAACTGTTAACCCTAAATTATACATCTTTATGTATATATAGGGGAGAGAGGGACTTGGGCCAAAACCCTAATCTGATTGGACTTTTTAAAACCCATTCAGATTTCAGATTTATATTATTATTAAATTCGAATTCTAATATGTATATAATTAATCAAGTCTCACTTAATTAATTAAATAAATAAATTAGAATTAATAATAATAACAGTATTTAAATTCATAATTTAAATAACACTCCGTTTAAACATTCTTTGTGTGTGACCCTTTAGGTTATTATTACGTTGGCAATAATTTTATTTTCTAATAATAAAATTATAAACAATGAGCGGCATCTAGTAATACATCATTGCTACCCAAGTAATAATAATAATAATTGGTGATTCAATTAAACCTTTCGTGAATAATGTACAATGTAATATAATCCCTTTAACCTTATATTATAGATCAAACTCGAGGCATGTATTGTGTCATCCTCTTCAACGTTTAATCCGGGTTTCCTTGATCAATGAGTAGACTATTAATCAAATCAACATTTGAGCATGGCCATGCATTTTATAGTCTCACTCAATCAAGAGGCCAATAATATCACTCCTAAAATAGGAGGGTTAAATTCTATATCTATCATTTATATTTCTCATACGATTCATAGCTTACCCAATGTCCACCTTTATCATTACCCGGTTAAAGGTAACTTTGAGTGTAATCAAAGTATATTAATTCTCGTATAGAAATATAATGATTTCAAGTCAAAGGATCATTACATCATTATCATAGTGAGAATTTCTTATAACACTTATTAACATGTAGATTCTCACAGCGGGTCTGTCCAGTGCCATGCATTGAGACATGCACTTATGTTCTTGACTTTAGTATCACCATACCAATGACCAATGAGATGTGGTCATCAGTCAACAAACATGTTAGTCTTATTGCATTATTATTGTCCTTAAATAATAATACTCGACTAGGGACTTTTAGGAATGTAATATTATTCATATAATCTCATTTTTAAGTCACATACTTAAAGATATATAATTCACATTAATATTCCAAGGACATTTATTATGCTTTCATTTTATAACGCAATAAATAAAGACATAATAAATATTAATTAAATAATCAAGTAAACATAATTCTTAATTATTTATCATAAAGTATTGTCTCTAGGACACCAACACTAACAGGTGATTGATGAATTTTGTTATTTAGAGAATGAGGCTGCATATTCACATTTATTGGAGATGCATCAAAAGAATAAACTGAAGGCTCCACTATAGTTGCCTGTGGCTTTGCAAAGTGTGTGACCCCATGTGCAAATTTGATTTTCTTCTTCTTTCTTTTATAGGATTTTGGTGTTTTGGTTTGAGTGTCCCCACCCTTGTTCAATGCCCTGGTTGAGGGCTCTTTTCAATATTGACTCCCTTTTGAGAGGATGCCGATAGAAATGTGGTATTTTCCTTTATAACTGCCACAGTCTTTTGAGAGATTATAGAGTGGCTAGGCTGGGTTGTCTCACCCTCACAAACCTTCCCCAGCTTTTCCTCTAGTAAAAGATTCGCTCGTATCCCCTATGTCTAGGGATTCCTGCCTTCTGGGTTCTTTGATGTTCCCCAGTCCCCTCACCAGTTACTTCCACCTCTAGTCTAGAATCAACAGGTGTTTTCCTTTTCTTTGATTTTACAACAACGGGTTTTTGGGAACCTGTTGAGGTTGCTTTCTTAGACTTGGATTTTGTAATTTGTAGTGTGTCTTAGGTAGGAGGGTTGGGGTCATTGCTAACACCCTCTATAGCCACCAAAAGCAAATAATATTGGGGTTAAGAAGAAGTAAATAGAGTAGATATGTATACCTGTAAAAAGGCTGGATAGACCAATTTCATATTACTGTGGAGATTGATTCTCACCAGGTCTTTGAATACTCTTTTAATTTGGACCCAACAATCAAATATATCTGTTTCCCAGTTAATCTCCACATCCTTGATAAAATGGTTAATAAATAGCATGATAAATCTAGCATAGTAAATATGGTTTGATCTATTAGCCTTATTACCCAGTTTAGCAGCAATCTCACTTAAAATAATTGAAGACAAGTTAAAATACCTATCTGTCAATATACTATAAGCTATTTATTGCATACTAGTTGTTATGGCATCAAAATTACTAATCTTACCACTAAAGCACTTAATGATTGCATCAAAAAAATATGACCATTCTTTTCTAAGATATTTTCTAACTACATGACCTAGACTAATATCAGGTTTAGTATAATTAATAGACGTAAGCATGTCTCTAATTTCTGTGTTTGTGGTTGCTTTGTCAGTGTTATTAGCAGCCAAATCTAAGCATTCATTAATAACAACATTAGTAAGTAGATACTTATCTCCTTTGCAGGTAAATGAAATGCTAGAGAAGTCTTTGGCCACCTATGCACTTGCCCAAAACTCTTCCACCAGATTGCAGACAATCTTAGGAGCCTCCTTTAGAGCCTTCCTAACTCTGCAACTGTCGAGGAATCTCATCAATTGAGGAAATCCATTTGGTTCTTTTTCTAACACTGTGCAGGCCACGAAATTGTTTAATTCATATTAATTGCCGCCTTGTGAGACTTTCTTTGAAGATTTCATAGCTCTAGTATTTGTTAGTGATCAAGAATCTAACTGTAATTGAGAGAGAGGGAGATAGAGAGAGAGAGATGGAACAAATTATACACAGAGAGAATTGGAGATTAGAGATTGAGTTCGTAGAGAGAGAGAGGGGAGAGAGAAAATAAGTTTAGAAAAAGCAAGTAAGAATTAAAAGAAATTTCAATCACACAATTTGTATTTTTTAAGAGTAACTGATTTTTCAATTGATTCCTTTCTCAAAATAGAACTTAATCGACCGTTAGATAAAAAGGTAACTGGAAGAATTACTAATTCTGGAAATCGACTGTTATACATACATGATTGTATGTATGAGTTAATTGATAAAAAGAGTAATCAATGGCTAGATTTGTTGCAGGTCAATTGATGACATGGACCCTAAAACTTCTATTTCATCGATTGATAAGTAATTTATCCATCGATAGGTAACAATATCCATCGATAAACAAGTATATCATCAATTAACATATTTATCTATCAATAGCTAAATATATCCACTGATGCATAAAATGTTTATCAATTGATTATGGAAAAATCAACAGATTAACATAATCAATGGCTACAAATTATAATAACATAAAGAAATAACTTGTTAGACATTTTAAAGATTAAGCATAGTTAAGTATACCTAAATCGCATACCAATCTATTGAAGGTAGATTCATCTAGTGGTTTGGTAAAAATGTCTACAAGTTGTCTTTCACTAGGGATAAAATGTAATTCAACAATAGCATTCATTACATGTTCTCTAATAAAGTGATACCTTATATCTATGTGCTTGGTCCTTGAGTGTTGAACATGATTTTCAGTAATTGTAGTTGCATTTGTGTTGTCACAGAATATTAGAATTTTGCTTAAGTTAAATCCATAATCAAACAGTTGATTCCTCATCCATAACACTCTTGCACAACAGCTTCCAACATCAATATATTCTGCCTCTGCTGTGGATGTAGATACTGAATTTTGCTTTTTCCTAAACCATGATAGAAGTTTGTTTCCTAGGAATTGATTAGTGCCTGTAGTGCTTTTTCTGTCTATTCTGTAACCTACATAGTCTGCATCTGAATAACCAATTAGATCAAATCCAGAGTCTCTGGGATACCAAATACCAAGATTTGGTATTCCTTTGAGATATCTGAATATTCTTTTTATAGCAATCAAATGAGACTCTCTAGGATCAGCCTGAAAGCTAGCACAAAGACATGTAGCAAACATTATGTCTGGCCTACTTGAAGTTAAATAAAGTAATGAACCAACCATGCCTCTATAACTTGAAATGTCCAATTTGGCTTCCTTAGTATTCCGTTCAAGTTTAGTTGTATTGGCCATGAGAGTTTTTACAGAAGAACATTCATTTAAATCAAATTTCCATAATAAATCAGAAATATATTTGGTTTAATTTATGAAAATACCATTTTTAACTTGTTTGACCTAAAAACTAAGAAAATAGGTAAATTCTCTCATCATGCTCATTCCATATTTACCCTACATCAACTTAGAAAACTTTTCACAGTTTTCATCAGTTGAGCCAAAAATAATGGCATCTACATATATTTGAAGAAGAATGATAGAACCATTAACATTTATATGAAAGTGAGTTTAATCAACAGTACCTCTTATGAAGTGATTCTCAATCAAGAATTTAGAAAGTGTGTCTCACTAGGCTCTAGGTGCTTGTTTCAAACCATATAGTGTTTTGAGAAGATAGTACACAAATCCAGGACGAACATGATCCACAAAACTAGGATGTTATTCCACATATACTTCTTCTTCTAATTCTCCATTGAGAAAAGAACTTTTCACATCCATTTGGTAGACTTTGAAGTTGGCATGTGCAGCATAGGCCAGAAAAATCCTTATGGCTTCTAACCTTGCAAGAGGTGCAATGGCTTCATCAAAATCTATTCCTTCTTTATGTGAATAACCCTTTGCCACCAATCTTGCCTTATTCCTTGTCACAGTACCAGATTCATCAATTTTATTCCTGAATACCCATTTGGTACCAATAATAGACTTGTTCTTTGGTTTGGGTACCGGCTTCCATACCTTGTTCCTTTCAAACCGATTCAACTTCTCTTGCATAGCTATTATCCAATCAGGATCATTCAAAGCTTCTTCAATCCTTTTTGGTACTTCTTGAAATAGAAAACCGCTATACAAGCATTCTTTTTTAGTTGCACTTATAGTTTTGACACCATCATTTGCATCTCCAATGATCAACTCAAAGGGATGACTTTTGGTCCATTTCCTTTGTGGAGGCAAATTAGTTCTTGAGGATGATGCTTCATGATCATTAATATGATTATGATCATTTTGATGTGATTGATTATTTGAGAACCCTTCCACTGAGATGGATATTCTACTTGAAGATTTTTTAGCATAATGATTGTCCATTGAATGATTATCAATTGATGTATTATCAGTCGATTGATGATTATCAACTGATAAGTTATTTGTTGGTATATTGACATCAATTGATGGGGAATTCCTGGGAACTTGATTTCTTGATATTTCCGCATTATCATCACTTTCTTCACCATTACCAGTTGATTCATTTTCAAAGTGCAAAGAGTCATGGTATCCTTCATCAAAAAACCCTTGAATTTTCTTGTCATCGAAGGCTACTTGCAAAGATTCCATAACAATGTGTAATCTAAGATTGTAGACTCTGTAAGCCTTAGTTGTTATTCCATATCCAACATATATAGTTTCATCATCTTTGGCTTCAAACTTTTCCAAATTTTCACCTTGATTTCTTAGAACAAAACATTTGCAGCCAAAAATATGAAGAAAATTTACTGTTGGCTTCTTGTCTTTATTCATCAATTGATATGGTGCTTTTCTTTGTAATTGATTGACCATGGAAATATTATGAATATACCATGCAGTGTTGATTGCTTCTGCCCAAAAGTATGTGGGTAATTTTTCTTCCTCAAACATAGTCCTTGCAGCTTCAATTAAGGTCTTATTTTTCCTTTCAACACTCCATTTTGTTGAGGAGTTCTAGGAGCAGAGAAATTCTGAGTGATACCTTTTTCTTCATAGAATTCCTTCATTGTTGAATTCTTGAATTTAGTACCATTGTCACTCCTAATTTTCTTGACCTTCCATTCAGTGTCATTGTCAACATTTTTCACATGATTAATGATGAATTTACTTGCCTCATCCTTTGATTATAGAAAATGCACCCATGTGAATCTTGTGAAGTCATCCACAATTACTAGGGCATATTTCTTTTTAGCAATTGACATGATGTTGACTGGTCCAAATAAATCCATGTGCAATAATTCTAAAGGCTTATCAATTGATGATTCCGAATTAGACTTGAATGATGTCTTTCTTTGTTTTCCCTTTTGACAAGCATCACATAAACCATCCTTGATGAATTCCATCTATGGAAGGCCCCTAACCAATTGATTCATGGCTTCGAAATTAAGATGGGATAGCTTCTTGTGCCAAATCCAACTTTCATCTGTATTGGCCTTGCTAAGTAGACATATTATATAATCTGCCTTTACAGAGTTGAAATCAGCCGCATAGACATTACATTTCCTTCCTCCTGTTAAAAGAATTTCACCAGATTCTTTGTTAGATTTGATGCTTGATCTAGTTGAAAAGCACACACCATTTCCATTATCACACAGTTGACTAATGCTCGGCAAATTATGCTTCAATCCATCAACTAGTGCTACAGGGTCAATGATAACATTTTCACTTGCAATTGAGTCATATCCCAAAGTAAATCATTTGTTGTTATCTCCAAAAGTAACTCCTGGGTCATCTTTCTCCATAAACTTTGTGAGCCGGGACATGTCTCTAGTCATGTGCCTAGAACATCCAGTATCTAGATACCAGAGACTTCTTCTTCTTTTTCCCTGTACACAATCAAAACAATCAAGTTGCTTTTAGTAACCAAGTTGCCTTGGGTCCTCTCTTATAAGTTGCAGTTTGTGCCTTTGTTGTCAACTTTGTTTCCTTTGGTTTTGGTGGATCCAGGTCCAATTTAACTTCGGGAGTTGATTTTTGAGGCACAGATACCTTGGAACTCATGGCAGGAATATCATGCATAATTTCAGATTTAGCAATTTAATAATCATGATTGTTAACAATTACGGGCATATTCCAAAGAAGGGATTATACATGTAAGGCATCTATGCATATAGCATGTGAACATTTGGTGCAACCATATTAGAGGCTATGACATTCATGAGCATAGAATTGGCAGGTATGGCATTTGTAGACATGGCATATGTATTGGAAACATTCATTGGCATGGAATTCTTTTCTTTCTTGCAGTGCATAGAAAAATGATTTATGCTACCACACTTTGCAGAAACCTTTCTAGGTGCATACATGTCAGGGGTATAATTATTGTGCTTGTTTATACCTACCTTGCCATTCCTATTCTTTTACTTTTTTTCAAGCTTAGGTTGAATAAATCCAACATGTGCTATCTTTTCTAATTTTTCCTTTAACTGTTTCTTAGATAGGCTACCTATGTTTATCTTCTCAACTTTAGCCTCAACTTATTTTTTGGATTCAGTTTCCTTCACAAACTTAATAGGAGTGCTAAGATTGTTTTTATTATTAGTCATTAATTATTTACCTGTCAATGGATGTTTATCAGTTGATTCAGTATCAATCGATTGATAATCATTATCAATTGATATAGGATTAGCAGTCGATTGATCTTTATCCATTGAGGCATTAGTCAATGACTTGCCTACAAATTTGGGGGATTTTTCTAGGGTATCTAACCCTTGAACATCAATGATTTGTTTTTCAGTTTTAGCAGACCTATTCCATTTATTGATTGTTTCAATTTCATCAGCTAATTGTTCTTTCAACAATTCTTCTCTTTTCAAACTGTTCACTAGTTCATTCTTAGCATCTTTACTTTCCTGCTTAAATCTATCTAAACAAAATAGTTCATTTTCAAGGAAAGCATTTCTCTCAGTCAAAGAATCTATGGTGTTCTTTAACTTAGAGTTTTCTTTGTTTAGAGATTTAAGAGTGACATGCAAATTGTACAGTTAATTTGACATTTCATTTATAGTACTATTGCATTCATCTTTTGAGAGTTCAGAAAAGTTTGTAGCTAGTACTTGATTTGATGATGAACTAGCTTCTTCATCCTCATGATTGGCCATTAGAGCTAGATTGATGAATTCTTCATAATCATTGTCCTCAGCAGCCCAGTCTTTCTCTTCAGTCACAAAAGCCTTTTCTTTTTGCTTGAGAAGGTCAAAGTACTATCTTTTGTAGTCAATGCCATCATATGACTTTGCCTTCTTGTCTTGTTTTAGCTTTCTGCATTCATTGGAGAAATGACCAGCCAATCCACAGTTGTAGCATTTGAATTTAGATCTATCTGAAGTGTTTCGAGGCATAAACGCAGCGGAATAAATGCGAAAAATAAATCAAAATAGCGAAACCCTCCGAAGGATCCATGCGAAAACAAAAGATTTAATTCGGAGATAAAGAATAAATACCTTTAGAAGCTTTAACAGTTCATTAATGGAAGATTAATGGAGGTCCAAAGCTTGTTTAATCACCACGTATCCCGCTCTCGCGATCTACGCTCTACGGTATCCACACAAACACTTTTCATGAAGGATTGATGTGTACTAGCACCCGAAAACAGCTTCTTTCTCCCTATCTTCCTCTTTTCTCAAAACGGCTAGGGTTTTAGTAAAATATGTCTCTTAAATTAAATCAGCCCATAAAGAGATTATATAGAGAGAGGAATAAGTTTTCTAATTATAATCCAATTATAATTAATACTAATCCAAAATTCTAAATTATTTAATTAAGTCTCACTTAATTAATTAATTATTAATTTTGGAATTAGTTTAAATAATTCATTTATTCTATTTATATAATTAATTAAGTCAAACTTAATTAATATCATAAATAAAATAAATTACTTATTTAATTTAAATTCATAATTTAAATTATTTCTCCTTCAAGCGTTCTTTGTGTGTGACTCTGTAGGTTATTATTACGTTGGCAACAATTTTAATATCTAATTAAAATTGTAAACAATGAGCGGCATCTAGTAATACATCATTGCTACCCAAGTAATAATAATAAATCGGTGATTCGATTAAGCCTTTCATGAATAATGTTCCATGTAATATAATCCCTTTAATCTTGATATTATAGATCAAACTCAAGGCATGTCTTGTGTCATCCTCTTCATAATTTAATCTTTATTTTCTTGATCGATGAGTAAACTATTAAAATCAAATCAATATTTGAGCACGGCCGTGCATTTCATAGTCTCACTCAAACAAGAGACCAACAATATCACTCCTAAAATTAGGAGGATTAAATCTCATCTAGATCATTTATATTTATCATATGATTCATAATATACCCAATGTCCACTTTTATCATCACCCGGTCAAAGGTAACTTTTAATGTAATCAAAGTATATTAATTCTCATATAGAAATATAATGATTTCAGGTCTAAGGATCATTACACCATTATCACAGTGAGAATTACTTATGACACTTATTTAACATGTAGAATCTCACGGTGGGTCATTCCAGTGCCATGTATTGAGACATGCACTTATTTTCTTGACTTTAGTATCACCATACCTATGACCAATGAGATGTGGTCATCTGTCAAGAAACATACTAGTCTTTGTGCATTATTAATGTCCTTAAATAATAATACTCGACTAGGGAATTTTATGAATAAGATACTATTCATATAATCTCATTTTTAAGTCACATACTTAAAGATATATAATACATATCAAAATTCCAAGGACATTTATTATGCTTTCAATTTATTACGCAGTAAATAAAACATAATAAATAAATAATAATCAATAAAACATAATCCTTAATAATAAATATTTTCCTTAAAATATAAAAAGTATTGTCTGTAGAACACAATTACTAACAATCTCCCACTTGCACTAGAGCCAATTACCCAAGTATCTAATACTCATGGAACTAGTGTGACTTTCGTGCTTCTGCTGCGACAAAGCCTTAGTCAGTGGGTCTGCAATATTATTATTAGTATGCACTTTATATATATGTATATCTCCTTAAACATTAATCTCATTAATTAGGTAATATCTCCTAAGTACATGCCCAAACAGCCTTCTTGGCTGCTTCGCAAGCATCAATATACTCAAGCTCTATTCTAGAATCAATAACTGTCTCTGCTGTGAACCATTCCAGCATATAACATCTCAATAAAAATATATAAAACACAAAGCCAGACAGAAACATTAAATCATCATTGTCTTTCTAGAAACCAGCATCACTGAAACCTCTTACAACTAGCTTTACATCTCCTCCATATAACAAGAATGAATCTTTAGTCCTCTTCAAGTACTTAAGAATATTCTTGACTGCAGTCTAGTGACCTTCACCTGGATTAGACCGGTATCTACTCGTCATGCTTAAAGCATACGAGACATCAGGACAAGTACATATCATTGCATACATTATAAAACCAATTGCTTAAGCATATGGAACTTTACTCATGCGGTCCTTATCATCCAATGATTTATGATAAATTTTATTTTGAGGTCACTATCCCATGAGACATTGGGATATATCCATTTTAGCCTCTTTGCATTCGAAATCGATGTAAAACTTTGTCAATGTATGTACTCTAACTTAGGCCGATCAATCTCCTTGATCTATCTCTATAGATCCTGATCCCTAATATATAGGTCGCATCGCCTAAGTCTTTCATTGAGAAATTATTTGTCAACCAAGTCTCCACAGTCTATAGAGAAGGAATGACATTTATATCATCAACATATAATACTAGGAATGCCATATGGCTCCCACTAAACTTCTTGTAAACATAAGTTTTATCTTCATTCTGAATAAAGTCAAACTCTTTTTGACTATTTCATCAAAATGAATCTTCCATCTCCTTGAGGCCTGCTTTAATCCATAAATGGATCGACGCAATTTACATACCTTTCCAGTATCCTTTGGATCAACAAAACCCTCAGGGTATGTCATGTACACATCCACATCTTCTTCAAGGCTCTCATTTAAGAAAGCGGTTTTGACATCCATTTACCAGATTTTATAATCATAGTAAGCAGCTATAGCAAGCAAAATCCTGATTTACTTGACCATAACCACTGGTGAAAAGGTCTTGTCATAGTCAATACCATGAATTTTCTTGAAACCTTTTGCCACCAATCGTGCCTTATAGGTCTGTACATTACCATCCATGTCGGTCTTCTTCTTGAAAACCCACTTTCACCCTATAGGTTTTACCCCTTCAGGTGGATCAACCAAAGTCCATACTTGATTAGTATACATGGATTCCATCTCAAATTTAATGGCATTCAGCCATCTCTTAGAATCTGGAGTGTTTATAGTGTCTAGGTAGGTGAGAGGCTCATCTTTTTCCACAAGCATCACATCACCATCTTGAATCAAGAGAAATCCATAATATCTCTCGGGCTCATGGCGAATCCTATTAGACCTATGAATAACCTCTATTTCTTGAGCAGTATTATTTTCTTGTACATTCTGCTTAGGTTCCTCCATTGGTTCAATGTTATCATGTGGGTCTCGAACTTCATCGAGATCTATTATCCTCCCACTGTCTTTCTTAGAGAGAAAATCTCTCAAGGAACATAGCAGTTCAAGCAACAAACACTTTGTTCTCGGAAGGATTATAGAAAAATAATCCCTTGTTTCAGTTGGATATCCCACAAAATTATATTTGTCTGATTTTGGTCCTAGCTTGTCAGAGATTAGACATTTCACAAACGCTTCACATCGCTAAATTTTCATAAATCACATGCTGTGACGTTTCTCAGTCCATATCTCATAAGGAGTCTTTTGAACCGTTTTAGTAGGAACACGGTTAAGTGTATGTGGAGCTGTTTCCAGGGTGCAACCCCAGAAACTAATTGGAAGATTCCTTGACTCAACATTGATCGCACCATGTCCAACAAGGTGTGATCCCTCCTATCAAAAAAAAAATTCTTTGATATTTTCTACTTCATCTTTATAGTCTTTGAACTTTTCAAATGATTCGGATTAGTTCTTCAAAAGATACATATATCTGTATCTACTAAAATAATTAGTAAATTTTATGAAGTTAATAAAATATACCTTTTGTCATCGTACACATATGATCATATACATCACTATGTATAAGTCATACCCATTCAATGACCCCTTCACCAAGTCCGGTAGAAGGAGCTTTAGTCATTTTACCAAATAAACCAATATTCGCATCCTTTTGTATAATTCATAATCAAACTTATCCATGAATGCATCCTTATATATTCTGGAAATGCGTTTCTCATTAATATGGCCTCAACAACAGTGCCAAAGGTAATATTTGATTTGAGTCACTTTAGAACATATAAATTGTTAATTAGTTGTGCAACATTATAAGCATCATCATCAAAATAGAATAAACAACTATTGGTATTTAAAATGAAAAAGCCTTTCTTGTCCAAACAAGAAACTGAAATAATGTCTCTGCCAATTGCAAGCACGTTATAACAATTATCAAGTTCTAAATTTTCCTTATAGGCTAAAAGTTAAGTAACGAGTTTTTCTAACTAGAGCAACTACTTTTACTCCAATTCCAACCCGATACCTGAAGCTTGACCCTTGTTGATCATCTTTTTCAGATCTTCCAAATAAGCATGACAGTTTAATTTCCAGTCTCCCAATTTTCCACAGAAGCGACAATCGTCTTCTTTATCAACACCTCATTCAGACTTTAGAGTCTGCTTTAGGGATTGGACTTTGGTTTGACAACGGAACTAGATCAAATCTTCTCCTTGCCTTTCCATTTTCCTTTCCCTTTCACATTCTCTATGTTTACCATCAGTATAGTAGTAGTTCATGCATTTATCATATTACTTTCAGCAGTTCTCAACATGCTTAGCAACTCAATGGGTGTTTTACCAATCTTATTCATTTTATTGTTCATAACAAACTAAGAATAATATTTGTCCAGAGATTGTAAGATCAAATCTAGCTAAGTCTCCAGACCAATCTGGAAACCCGAAATATCAAAGGTACTCATTATACCCTATAATCTTTAGAACATGTGGTGTAACCGGGTCTCACTCTCCCTACTTGTAAGTGTATAGTGTCCTTTTATTTTCAAATGCTTGTGCTCAATCGTCTCATAAGTATCTATATGCTCGTGTTGCTTCTTAAGCTCAGCACATATATTTGCGAGTATGAGACATGAAACATCAGTCGCAACATCAATTTACTTCCAATAATCATTATGATTTGCACATGTTACATTCTCAACTTTAAGAGCAGGGGAAGAGATTTGACTAACATCGTGGTGTCCAAGGACGATCCTCCAGCTCCTATGTCAGTCAAGAAAATATATTCTCGTCAACTTGTCTTTCTCAAGAACTGATTGCATAGAGAAGTTGTTTGTGTTTATCATTTGATATCTATAATATTAAAGTGTATAAAATAAACTAGATTGCAAATTTAATATTAATTATGTTTAAGTGATTATGGTATATCACCATATACCTCCCACTATTTTTATCAAACTAATAGCCCTAACTATTAATTCGGAAAACATTTCTTTAAATCTTTCAAGTGAGTCAAGATCCATATTTCATCCATGTTTTAAGATAGCATTGGCTAATACACTCAAAACATGACTATTTAGGTAGACAACATTTGTCGATTATATCAAATATAACTCTTAGAAAGTTTGGTGGAACAACCCTTTGTACACATTTATCCAATAAATCTCATCAAACTCTATGCCTCTAAACCCACAATCCTATTGTGATAATTTAGTTAAGTTAGACCCAATATTTCAATAAACTAAGTACACTTACTTATCACGTCTTCCCATGATTGATAAAAGCACCTTGCTTTGGCAAAGCCACTCCTTCTCAATCTAGATCTTGACGAGTATTAAATATTGGAAGACATCCGATTAACTTAATATGTATTTAGGGAGTTTTATTGTTTATATGAACGATCATGATCCCATCATAATGAGATTCTCAATTTTTTCTTGATCAAATAATTCATTTCAATATTCGTCAATGGATTGATTTCCAGGTCGTCGGAAAAGTCACAAGCGGTCTCACTTAAAACCCAACTTCCTTACGAATTAAACTAATAATCCGCTTTTTAACAAAATCTCCCCATATCAGAAAAAGAAAATTCATATTTAATATCGTGTTTCATAAACACAAGAATCTCATGATCGTTTGTTCAATTTTAAAATCTTGAATCGTTACAGATTTTATCTTTCTTAAGCAAATATGGCATGAGTGTCGTATTTAATACATACATGATTAATCAATATTAAGCATGCATCTCGATTATATCTATGCATATATACCAATACATGCAATCATATACATATATGTAATGTGCATAAATTAAACGTGTTCGGTTATGGCCCCATCCTATGTGATCTTTCCAAGCTAATGGAAATATCAAGGTCAGTTTATGGTGGTTTTAAAAATATTATCTATTACATGTCTTCTTTCTTCATTGCTCCATCATCCCCTTTTGAATTGCCTCCTTGCTTGCAAGTCTTCATTGATAATTACATTGAATAATAAAAATAAAACTATTCTAATGAAATTATAAGAAGAACTCGAGTTACATTCGAGATAATTAATTACAATGAATAAACGACATGCAAGTCGTATTTAAAAACCAAAACCATAAATCAAAACCACTATACTATGGGTCTTTAGGCCATAAACATCCACCATGCTATCACATAACACATATATATATCTCAGATTATATAAACATATCATATAATCATATATAACAAATTTCGAAATTCAGAAAATTAAAAAACAAATTTCTGAAGACAATAAATCGCTGTTTCGAGGCCCTTAACGACGTCAAACATCTTACAGACTCGTCGATGATAGCTCAGCTATCCGTATTGTTCATTGACCCGATTACAGTCAGAAAACACATATCGTTTGCGAAAATCGGATACGGCAATCAGATTTCACCAAATCTGACGGTATTTCAGAAATCGTATCATATACAATCCTCATAACAAGAACAAAAATATATCATATATACATATACAGTGATACATACAATCATCACATGATTATACATCACATGAATATCATATATTCATAATATATACATACATATACTCAAAATTTTAGAAAGTCAAATAATTTTCAAAAAATAATAAATCACCGTTTTGGGGCCTGTAACGATATCTAATGGCTTACAGACGCAGAGCTGAAAAAGTCAGTATTGCTCATTGACCCGATTCCAGTCAGAAAACACATATCGTTTGCGAAAATCGGACAACGGACACAGATTTCAAAAAATCTACGGCAGCCGTTTCAGAATTCGTATCGAATACGATTCTCATAATAAGAACAAACATGTATCATATACATACATCAATACACACAATCATCACATAATTATACATCATATGAATATCATATATTCATAATATATAAAAACATATACATATTGTATCAATATAAAATCATGATAGATCGCATACATGCTTACATATCGAAAACTATTAAGCATATAACCGAATTAAAACGTTTCGCAAGTAGCTCTGATGCCATTGAAGGGTTTCGAGGCACAAACGCAGTGGAATAAAAGTGAAAAATAAATCAAAATAGAGAAACCGTCCGCAGGATCCATGGGAAAATAAAAGATTTAGTTCAGAGATAAAAAATAAATACCTTTAGAAGCTTTAACAGTTCATTAATGGAAGATTAATGGAGGTCCAAAGCTTGTTTAATCACTACGTATCCTGCTCTCGCGATCTACGCTCTACGGTATCCACACAAACACTTTTCATGAAGGATTGATGTGTACTAGCACCCGAAAACAGCTTCTCTCTCTATCTTCCTCTTTTCTCAAAACGGCTAGGGTTTTAGTAAAATATGTCTCTTAAATTAAATCAGCCCATAAAGAGATTATATAAAGAGATGAATAAGTTTTCTAATTATAATCCAATTATAATTAATACTAATCCAAAATTCTAAATTATTTAATTAAGTCTCACTTAATTAATTAATTATTAATTTTGGAATTAGTTTATATAATTCATTTATTCTATTTATATAATTAATTAAGTCAAACTTAATTAATATCATAAATAAAATAAATTACTTATTTAATTTAAATTCATAATTTAAATTATTTCTCCTTCAAGCGTTCTTTGTGTGTGACTCTGTAGGTTATTATTACGTTGGCAACAATTTTAATATTTAATTAAAATTGTAAAGAATTAGCGGCATCTAGTAATACATCATTGCTACCCAAGTAATAATAATAAATCGGTGATTCGATTAAGCCTTTCATGAATAATGTTTCGTGTAATATAATACTCGACTAGGGAATTTTAGGAATAAGATACTATTCATATAATCTCATTTTTAAGTCACATACTTAAAGATATATAATACATATCAAAATTCCAAGGATATTTATTATGCTTTCAATTTATTACGCAGTAAATAAAATATAATAAATAAATAATAATCAATAAAACATAATCCTTAATAATAAATATTTTCCTTAAAATATAAAAAATATCGTCTCTAGAGCACAATTACTAACACTATCAACCAAATTTTTGTTTTGATTGTCACTTTTAAACTAGAATCCAGGCCTTTGACCATTTAGATTGTTGGGTTCCGAGGCATAAAACGCAGCGGATAAACGTAAATATAACGAAAATTTCGGAACCCAAACGCAGGATCATGTATAAGAATTGACGGATTATGGTGATAATCGAATCATACCTATTAAGATTTTGAATGCCACGAACTCAACGGAGATCCTTGCTATCACGATTTGTGTCTTCCTCTCGAAAGCACCTCTATGGTATCCACACGAGCACCTTCAAGAACGTCTCACGATCTTGAACACGGAACGGAAGTACTAGCCTCCTTTGATAGGTTTCGAATTCTCTCTGCCTCTTCCTATGCTGCCTCTTCTGCTAGGGTTTACACAAAAACGTGCAAGCCATTTAACCTATCATTATCTATTTATAATGATTGGTTAATGGGCCTTTTTAGCAAAAACCTAACCCATGTAGGCATAGGATTAAATAATAAAACATGCTTCTATTATTTAATTAATAATTAAGTCACACTTAATTATTATTGGCTTAAATATAATTCTTCAAATTCGAATTTATTTCAATTAATTAAGTCTCACTTAATTAATATAATAAATTCGAATTAATCATCAATTAATTTAAATCTATAATTTAAATTAACTATTCCTCTATGTGCTCTATGTGTGTGACCCTATAGGCTATTATTTAATTAGCAATAATTTTATTCTCCAATAAAATTATAAACAATGAGCGGTATCTAGTAATACATCATTGCTACCTAATTAAACAATAATTAAATCGTGATTCGATAAAACCTTTCGTGATTAATGTTTCCGTGTAATATAATCCCTTTAACCATATATATTATAGATTAAACTCGAGGCATGTATTTAGTCATCCTCTTCAACATTTAATCCGGGTTTACTTGATCCATGAGTAGACTATGAAAAACAAATCATTATTTGAGCACGGCCATGCATTTTATAGTCTCACTCAATCAAGAGGCCAATAATATCTCTCCTAATTATAGGAGGGTTAAATCCTTTATCTATCATTCATATTTCTCATACGACTCATGATATACCCGATGTCCACTTTTATCATCACCCGGTCAAAGGTAACTTTTAATGTAGTCAAAGTATATCAATCCTCGTATAGAAATATAATGATCTCAAGTCAGAGGATCATTACACCATTATCACTGTGAGTCTTTCTTATGACTTAATTAAACATGAAGAATCTCACTGTGGGTCTGTCCAGTACCATGTACCCCTACATGTACCTATGTATTGACTTTAGTATCCCCATACTTATAACCAATGAGATGTGGTTATCTGTCAAACAACATACTAGTCTATTTATGTATTATTATTGTCCTATCATAATAATACTCGACTAGGGAACCTTTAAGAATATGATATATTATATAATCTCAAGTTCAAGTCATGTACTTAAACTATATAACGAGTATCATGATTCTAAGGACATTTATTATGCTGACAAATATATCGCAGTAATTAAAATCATAATAAATACGTTTATTGAATAATCAAATGACATAAATGTTTATTAAAAGGAAAAATTGTATTGCCTCTAGGGCACCTACACTAACAATCTCCCACTTGCACTAGAGCCAATCACCCATGTATCTAATACCCATGGAACTAGTGTGACCGTCGTGCTTCTGCTGCGACAAGCCTTTGGTCAGTGGGTCTGCAATGTTATCATTTGTGTGCACTTTACATATGTGTATGTCACCCCTCTCATTAATCTCTCGAATGAGGTGATATCTCCTGAGTATATGTTTGGTTCGGGAGTGAGCTCTAGGTTCTTTAGCTTGTGCAATGGCTCCATTATTATCGCAGTATAGATCAATGGGATCTGCGATTGATGGAACCACTCCCAATTCAGTAATGAATTTTCGAATCCAAACTGCTTCCTTAGCCGCTTCACAAGCTGCAATGTACTCAGCCTCCATTGTAGAATCAGCTACTGTTTCTTGTTTTGAACTCTTCCAACTTACAGCACCTCCGTTTAGACAAAACACAAAACCAGACTGTGATACAGTATCATCCCTGTCTGTTTGGAAACTTGCATCGGTGTAACCTTTTACTACTAGTTTCTCCTCTCCTCCATACACCAAGAATGAATCTTTAGTCCTTTTCAAGTACTTTAGAATATTCTTGACAGCCGTCCAGTGACCTTCACCTGGATTAGATTGGTATCTGCTCGTCATGCTTAAAGTATACGAAACATCTGGGCGAGTACATACCATCGCATACATGATGGATCCAATTGCTGAGGCATATGGAACCTTACTCATGCGGTCCTTGTCATCCAATGATTTCGGACACTGATCTTTAGAGATCGTTATCCCTTGAGATACGGGGACATATCCCCTTTTTGCATTTTGCATACCAAAACGGTGCAAAACCTTATCGATGTATGTACTCTGACTTAGACCGATCATCCTTCTAGATCTATCCCTATAGATCCTCATTCCTAGAATGTAGGATGCATCTCCTAAGTCTTTCATAGAGAAATTACTCCCTAACCAAATCTTAACAGCCTTGAGAGAAGGTATGTCATTCCCCATTAGTAGTATGTCATCAACATATAGTACTATGAATGCCACATGGCTCCCACTAACCTTCTTGTAAACACAAGGTTCATCCTCGTTTTGAACAAATCCATACTCTTTGATAGTTTCATCAAAACGGATGTTCCATCTCCTAGAGGCTTGCTTTAATCCATAAATGGATCGACGTAATTTACATATCTTGCTAACATTCCCTGGACTGACAAAACCTTCAGGTTGTGTCATGTACACATCCACATCTTCTTCAAGGCTTCCATTAAGGAAGGCTGTTTTGACATCCATTTGCCAAATTTCATAATCATGGAATGCTGCAATAGCAAGCAAAATCCTTATGGATTTGACCATAGCCACTGGTGAGAAGGTTTCATCATAGTCAATACCATGAATTTGCTTGAAACCTTTTGCAACTAGCCTTGCTTTATAGGTCTGAACATTTCCATCCATGTCAGTTTTCTTCTTGAAAACCCATTTGCACCCTATGGGTTTTACCCCTACAGGTGGATCAACCAAAGTCCATACTTGGTTTTCATATATGGATTCCATCTCGGATTTCATGGCTTCTAGCCATCTCTTAGATTCTGGACTGCTCATAGCATCTTGGTATGTGAGAGGATCATCTTCATCTATGAGCATCAAATCACCACATTGAGTCAAAAGAAATCCATATCTCTCTGGCTCATGGCGAATTCTACCAGTTCTACGAACAACCTGTGTTTGTTGAGCGTTATTATTATCCTGCTCTTGTTCCACTTCAGGTTCAATGCTATTTTGTGGTTCTCGATCTTCATCGAGGTCTATAGTTCTCCCACTGTTTCTTTTGGAAACAAAATCCCTTTCCATGAAGACAGCATCTCGAGCAATAAACACTTTTTGCTCAGAAGGACTATAGAAATAATACGCCTTTGTTTCTTTAGGGTATCCCACAAAATTGCACTCTTCAGATTTAGGTCCAAGCTTGTCAGATACTTGACGCTTCACAAACGCCTTGCATCCCCAAACTTTCATAAAGCTCATGCCTGACCGTTTCTTCTCCCATATCTCATATGGAGTCTTTTGAACCTTCTTAGTAGGAACACGGTTAAGTGTGAAAGCCGCTGTTTCTAGAGCATAACCCCAGAAACTAATTGGAAGATCTGCATGACTCATCATCGATCGCACCATGTCCAACAAGGTGCGATTTCTCCTCTCTGAAACTCCATTCCATTGAGGTGTACCTGGAGGAGTGAGTTGTGATACAATACCACACTCCTTTAAATAATCTTTAAATTCAGTGCTCAAGTATTCTCCTCCACGATCAGATCGTAAGATTTTAATACTTGCACCTCCGCCAATTTGCTTCTCTACTTCAGCCTTGTATTCTTTGAACTTTTCAAAAGAATCGGATTTATTCTTCATAAGATATACATATCCATATCTACTGAAATCATCAGTAAATGTTATGAAGTAGTAGTAGCCTCCTCTAGCCATCACACGCATTGGGCCACATACATCACTATGTATTAGCTCCAAACGTTCAGTGGCCCTTTGACCCTTACCAGTGAAAGGGGCTTTAGTCATTTTACCAAGCAAACAAGATTCGCATTCCTGGTATGATTCAAAATCAAACTTATCCAAATATCCATCCTTATGTAATTTGGATATGCGTTTCTCATTTATATGGCCTAGACGACAATGCCAGAGGTATGTTTGATTTGAGTCATTAACTTTAAGTCGTTTGTTTTCTATATTACAGACAGGATTATCTAAGTCAAGAACATATAAACCATTAAACAAACGCGCAACACCATAGGTTAAATCATTCAAAGCAAAAGAGCAACTGTTGTCCTTTATTGTAAACGAAAAACCTTTCTTGTCCAAACAAGAAACAGAAATAATGTTTCTGCGAATTGCAGGCACGTAATAACAATTCTCCAGTTCTAAAACTAGCCCAGAGGGCAAAGATAAATAATAGGTTCCTACAGCTAAAGCAGCAACTCTTGCTCCGTTGCCAACTTGTAGGTCCATTTCTCCTTTAGCCAATGTCCTACTTCTCTGCATTTCCTGCACATTTATACAAATGTGAGAAGCACATCCGGTATCCAATACCCAAGATGTAGAAATAGACAGATTGACTTCTATAACATATATACCTGAATTAGAAGCTTGCTCAGCCCTCTTCTTCTTCAGATCCTCCAAGTAAACTGAACAGTTTCTCTTCCAGTGACCAGTTTTCTTACAGTAGTGACATTCACCCTTAGCGACCCCACCTTTAGGCTTTAAAGCCTGTTTAGGACCTGACTTTGGCTTGGGTGTAGAATCAGAACCTGTCTTCTTCTTACCCTTCCACTTGCCTTTCCCTTTGGCCTTACCTTTATTGCCCACCATCAGTATGGGAGCAGGTTCAGCCGTCTTCATGTTGGTCTCATATGTTCTCAACATAGCCAACAATTCAGTAGGTGTTTTGTCAAACTCATTCATATTGTAGTTCATAACAAACTGAGTGAATTTGTTGTTCAAAGAATTCAAGATTAGGTCAATACCAGTTTCCGGACCAATCGGGAAACCCAAAGTATCAAGATACTCAATGTAACCAATCATCTTCAGAACATGTGGGCCAACTGGTTCATTTGCCCCTTGTTTGCAGTTAAAGAGTGACTTGCTCGTGTTGAACCTTTCTTGACGAGTTTGGCTTGCAAACATGCTTTGCAAGTGCTCGTTGATAGTATATGCATCCATATGCACATGCTGTCTTTGAAGCTCAGCACTCATAGTTGCTAACATAAGACACGCAACATCAGTTGCATCATTCTCATCCTTTGTGTGGGCCGCTCGTTCCTCAACAGTAGCGCCCTCAGGAAGGGGACCTGCCGGAGGAATATCAATGACATGAAGCTTGCGCTCCTGCCTGAGGACAATCCTCAAATTCCTCTGCCAGTCTAGGAAGTTGTTTCCTCCTGTCAGCTTATCCTTCTCAAGGACAGATCGTACGGATAGTGTGTTTGTGTTGTTTGTCATTACTTGGTATCTACAATGATAAAAGCACAAAATTAAACATTAGATTGTCTGAGTTATTTATTATGTTCAAATGATTATGATACATTCATAATATATCTCCCACTATTTTTATCAAATCAATAGCCCTTACTATTAATTTGGAAAGTATATCCCATAATCCTTTCTAGTGAGCCAAGATCCATATTTCGTCATGTCTCAAGTCAACCACTGGAAGTCCTTAAGAATGATTATTTAGGTAGACAACATTTGTCAATTATATCATATATAATTCTTGGATAGTTTGGTGAGCAACGATTGATCTTATCTATCTAATAGATTTTTAACCAAACTCTATGCTTTTAAGTTCATAATGGTTGAATATAACCGTTTACTTTCACCTTATTATGACAACTCAGTTAAGTTTGACCCAATGATACAACGGCCGAATATAACCGTTTATATTCGTCGCATCTCACCACGATAGACAGGAGTCCCCTGCCACTGACAGTCTTTCCCCTAATCGATCTAGGATTCGATGAGTGTTCATTCATTGGAAAGCATCTGATTAAAACTTAATATTTTGTTAAGGGGTTTAGAAAATTTTACGACGATCATGATCACATCATGAAGAGATCCTCAATTTTTCCTTGAACTAAATATTTCAAATTGACATCTTAAATTGTTCATTTCCCAGGTAGATGGAGGATACCAGTGGTCACACTTAAAACCCATCAGCCTTACGAATACGCATATCCGTTTTTGTCAGAAAATCCCAATTATAGATATCAAAATCCATATTCAATTCCGTGTTTTAAAAATCCATATTTCATAAACACAAGAATCTCATGATCGTTTGTTGATTTTAAAATCTTGAATCGTTACAGATTTTATCTTGAGTCGTTACAGATTTTATCTTGTTTAAACAAGCATGGCATGGGTGTCGTATCTAATACATACATACATACATACATGATTAATCTAATTAAAGCATGCATCATTCATACATCAATATGTAAAGTGCAGTATGTAAACGTGCTTGGTTATGGCCCCTTTCCTATGTGATCCTTTCGAGCTAATGAAAGGATCAAAGTCAATCTATGGTGGTAAAATATAAATACAATTACATGTCTTCATTCTTCTTGTATCCACTAGTGCCTGCTCCTCTTCTTGGATCATCTTTCAGTCTTCAAGTACATTACATGGAATAATTGAATACAACCTAAGCTAATGTACTTACATAAGAAAACTCGAGTTACATTCGAGGTTAAACAATTACAAGAATGAAGAAAACGACATGCAAGTCGTATTTATAAAACCAAAACCAAAAACCATTAATCTAGGGGTCTAAGGGCCATAACCAGCACCATGCTCAAGTACACAAAATAAAATATTGCGGGGGTCCGGGGGCGGCAGCCCCTGGGCGGGGGTCCGGGGGCGGCAGCCCCTGGGCGGGGTCTGGGGTGGCAGCCCCAGGCGGGGTCTGGGGGCGGCAGCCCCCGGCTGGGGTCGAGCTGCCAGGTCAGCTCGAAATCAGAATTTTTTTTTATTTTCGAAGACCAGTCCTATTCAGAAATCATCAATTTCTGAACTACAGATCATATCTGTTGGCCCTTTTTCCCACTGCATCTTATACAGTTTCAGAAGCATGTATCATTTACATACTTATCATATCCCAGTTAACAGATCATGTCCAACATAATCTGTCCACCAGTTTATATCACTATACAAACTGACCCTCATGCATAATATACAAATCGCAATATGGCATATAAATCAGTCATGACAAATCATTAACATGCTAGTATCATCACCACATATTACAATTCGAATATACATGAAGAACATAGCATGGCAGAAGCATGGCAGTAACAAAGCAGTAGCATGGCAGTGGCATGGCAGTCACCAAAACAGGCATATTTGCATCAAATACAGTTAACACGTAACCAAATCAGTCCCTTATACACCTCGCTCTGATGCCATTGTTGGGTTCCGAGGCATAAAACGCAGCGGATAAACGTAAATATAACGAAAATTTCGGAACCCAAACGCAGGATCATGTATAAGAATTGACGGATTATGGTGATAATCGAATCATACCTATTAAGATTTTGAATGCCACGAACTCAACGGAGATCCTTGCTATCACGATTTGTGTCTTCCTCTCAAAAGCACCTCTATGGTATCCACACGAGCACCTTCAAGAACGTCTCACGATCTTGAACACGGAACGGAAGTACTAGCCTCCTTTGATAGGTTTCGAATTCTCTCTGCCTCTTCCTATGCTGCCTCTTCTGCTAGGGTTTACACAAAAACGTGCAAGCCATTTAACCTATCATTATCTATTTATAATGATTGGTTAATGGGCCTTTTTAGCAAAAACCTAACCCATGTAGGCATAGGATTAAATAATAAAACATGCTTCTATTATTTAATTAATAATTAAGTCACACTTAATTATTATTGGCTTAAATATAATTCTTCAAATTCGAATTTATTTCAATTAATTAAGTCTCACTTAATTAATATAATAAATTTGAATTAATCATCAATTAATTTAAATCTATAATTTAAATTAACTATTCCTCTATGTGCTCTATGTGTGTGACCCTATAGGCTATTATTTAATTAGCAATAATTTTATTCTCCAATAAAATTATAAACAATGAGCGGTATCTAGTAATACATCATTGCTACCTAATTAAACAATAATTAAATCGTGATTCGATAAAACCTTTCGTGATTAATGTTTCCGTGTAATATAATCCCTTTAACCATATATATTATAGATTAAACTCGAGGCATGTATTTAGTCATCCTCTTCAACATTTAATCCGGGTTTACTTGATCCATGAGTAGACTATGAAAAACAAATCATTATTTGAGCACGGCCATGCATTTTATAGTCTCACTCAATCAAGAGGCCAATAATATCTCTCCTAATTATAGGAGGGTTAAATCCTTTATCTATCATTCATATTTCTCATACGACTCATGATATACCCGATGTCCACTTTTATCATCACCCGGTCAAAGGTAACTTTTAATGTAGTCAAAGTATATCAATCCTCGTATAGAAATATAATGATCTCAAGTCAGAGGATCATTACACCTTTATCACTGTGAGTCTTTCTTATGACTTAATTAAACATGAAGAATCTCACTGTGGGTCTGTCCAGTACCATGTACCCCTACATGTACCTATGTATTGACTTTAGTATCCCCATACTTATAACCAATGAGATGTGGTTATCTGTCAAACAACATACTAGTCTATTTATGTATTATTATTGTCCTATCATAATAATACTCGACTAGGGAACCTTTAAGAATATGATATATTATATAATCTCAAGTTCAAGTCATGTACTTAAACTATATAACGAGTATCATGATTCTAAGGACATTTATTATGCTGACAAATATATCGCAGTAATTAAAATCATAATAAATACGTTTATTGAATAATCAAATGACATAAATGTTTATTAAAAGGAAAAATTGTATTGCCTCTAGGGCACCTACACTAACATAGATTCCTCTTAAATTTCAACTTTGAAAACATCTTTGACAAAAATACAAGGTGTTCATTAATCTCATCCAAATCTTCTTGAGAGCATACTTCATTCTCATCACATTTGGTTTTTCCTCTTCCTTTGGATATTTCAACAGCATCATTAGCCACTATATGAGTACCTTCTACACAACCACTTTCACCATCACCCTTCTTGTCCTCATTTCCTTTGACCATTAAAGCCACAGTTTTCTCTTTTAATTGATTCTTCTCAATCTCTTCATCTTGTTATATTTCCAACTCATATGTCTTGAGAATACCATAGAGTTTCTCCAGAGTATAATCTTTGAAGTCCTGAGATTGTCTAATGGAGACAGTCAATGCCTTCCATTCTTTTGGAAGAGATCTAAGGAATTTCAAGTTTGTATCCTCAGTTGCATAAACCCTACCATATAGTTTTAGTCCATTCAGAAGAATCTGGAACCTACTATAGGTATTATTGATGGACTCACCACTCTTAAAATAAAAGTGTTTCATATTTTTGGATTAAGAGTTGCATCTTATTTTTCCTAACTTGTTCAGTTCCTTCACATAGAGTTTGGAAAGTATCTCACACCTCCTTGGATATTGTGCAGTTGATAACATTATCAAACATATCTTTGTCCAAGCCATTGAATAGGATATTCATGGCCTTTTTATCCTTCGACACCTCCTTTTCATCCTCTTTTATGAACTCAATGATGAGTTTTGGAACATGTTTATCAAATGCAGGACTGCCATCAGGATTTATACATGTGACTAACTTCATGGGGACATGAGGTCATTTTTACTTTCGAGGCAAAGTACTCATCTTTTTCCAACAATGAAATTTTCACACCTGAAACCTTTTGGCCCATATTGACTTTTTCCTGATATTAAAACTTTCTGTATATTGAAAACCTACGCTTTGATACCAATTGTTATTTCTAAGAACAATTTCAATATATTTGTAGAAGAGTGGGTTGAATATAAATATAAAACTTTTTCACAATTTATAAGTTTAATATTTATTCTTGTTTGTTTTAGTGTTTGAGAATTAATATTGAAAACATATAGAATATGAAATGGAAACTTTGAACATTCATATAAAAAATTACTGGTGGGTTTTGTACTCCACCAGTGAATTGGTTGCTCAAATAATCTAGGTTAGAAAACCTAGCTGCTTTTACAAGGTTAAAATTAAATCAACTGTTCTTATAAGTGATTTAATGCTTGAACAATTGATTGTAAGGAAATATTCTAACTATGTCTCTATTCTAACAATGCCACCATACTTGTTTATATATTACAAGTATGTTTACAATTCCAAGAACAGAGTACAAACAAAAATACCTATTCTAGGAATGTTACTAAACTATTTTTCCTTTTTGGGAAAGAATTTCAATCTAGGAAACACAGCTTCAATTTGAGTCTTCACAGTCAATGTAAATTGTCTTCCATAGTTGTACTTTTATATGAAGATTCCTAACATTTTGTCCTTTTGTGTTATCCCTATCAATTGATAATTTGCTGTTAAGCATATCAATTAATTCTTCCTTATATCCATCAACTGATGTCCTTCTTCGATTAATCTTGATATTCATCGATTGATAATAATAATTGACTTATCGATTGATATATGTTATCAATCGATATATCAATTGATGGGTGTTCATGTCAGTTGATGGTCTTCACTTTGACTTGGCTTGATATTTGATCATCCTTCACTTTTATATTTTTTCCGCCTTCAAATATTTACACTTTGACAGTCTAAGATATACATCAATTGATGACCTATATCAATCGACTCTAGTATCAATTGATGAGTACAACACCATCAATTGATCTAGCCATATCAATTGAAAGACTAAGTACAACCATGCTATAAAAACATCCAAATTATCAGTTGATTAACATAAGCATTTTAACTGATAAAATAGTTCCCTAATCAATTAATATTTATAACACATATCAATTGATCAGTTACAAATTAATTTCTATGATTCTAAGATTAAGTTTATCATCAAGACTACATAATTCCTAGCACTTTTCCTGTTAAACCTTGGCTTCATTCCATTTGTAGATAAAGTTGTTCTGAGATGTACATAAATCTTTGACTCCTTGAACACACTTTACCTTTTTGTTTGTCTTCTCTCAAGTTGCAGTAGTTGGTGACAACAACTCGAAACGTGAAAATAGCTACTTATGTGGCATTTGTCCCCGAGACGCCAAGAAGGATCATTCCTTTTATTTTCCATATCTACTCTGCTACCAGGAACAGACTGTCAGCTTCACTAAAAGTATACTATCAACTTTTAGCTCCTCTATGGTGACAATATCTTCGGCTCCGCATATTTTGCTGTCAAGCTTGATAGTCCATTGAAACATATTGTCTCCAAAGTTGCTGTCAACTATCCCCCCAATGATGTTGTTAGTAAAACTTGTTGTCTTCAAATCTTCATTATCCGCCAAGTTTACCGTCGAGGGAATAGTTATTGTCACATATTTCTTTGTGTTATCACTTGAATATGTTATCATAGGCTTGAGTGTTGAATGTTACTGTCGTAAATATGAGTCATGATGTGCATGAGCACTTTGTGAACTTTTACTTCATGGATCAGGTTATTACATTTGTACAAGACAATAACTATCAATCTTGTTATCACCTATTTATGTTGTGGTTAAACATACTGTTTCAAGTGACTGTTTAAACATACTGTCAATATATATATGACAATACATTTTACTTAGCTTACTTAAATGATTAAGTCTAAGTACTATAATTGATTATGATGTTAACACCACAATCTCTAGCACTTTGTTAGATCATTAAGACAAATTCAAAAGCAGTAGCAAGACTACTCCCATGACATTATTGTACAAACCATTCAATGTCTAAAGTCTAAATGCAAAGTTAAACGACAAAGTCACATAAGCTTTATACAAGTCAGGCAACTTCATCTATTCCATCTGCATCTGACTTATCTTCATCCTCGAGAAAGTTCTCAGCACACAATTCTTCAACATTAATTCTAAAGTGGGATTCAGTTTATCTATTTTCCTAAAATTGTTTGCAATTCCTGGTTCGTTTTCTCCTCCATTTTATTGGACAATTGATCTCTTATCTTTTTCAATTCTACCAATTTTTTGTTTTCTTTTTTTTGACATTGTTAGGTCCTGGAAGTATCGTAGAAGGGGGGTTGAATACCATACTCACAATAATTTAAAATTCCTTTCAGAATTTGTGGATAATTAAATTATTGCTTTTGTTGAGGGTTCGAGTCCATTTAGTTTTTATGAGGCTAGCTTACTACTTTTCTATATTTATGAATAAATATATAAGATCTAGAAAATTAGCAAGTAAATAAATGAGACAAGTTTTGGGGAATATATATTTCGTATATAAACCCAGAGGGGTGCTACACCCGGTTTTAATGAACCGGTTTCCAAAGAACAAATTAGTTCTTTGCTACAACAAAGAGATCTGACTGATTCCTATTACAATGTATAGATATGTGAATGTACAAAAGGAAATCAATCTAACAAAGAGTGTTTTATAATAGCCCTATATATTTACAACAAAATGAACCGGCTAGATTATAAAACTCCGGTGAAGAAGGTACGTGCATGGCTTTGTATCTCTTTTTCTCTGGCTTCTATTTCTCTCTGTGTGGTTGTGTGTATTCTCTCACACACCTTCATCAAATGAATTAGATTCATTTTTTTATATAGTGTAGGCTTTACAATAATTGAACTATTTTCTAAGTGTCGACAACTTCTCCCCTGTATGTTCACTTAAGTTGACTTTGAGAATCCCGTGAATATTTTCTAAGTGTCGAATATTATTTCCATGTATTAGTACTTAGAAAATAATCCATGTTTCACAGAGGGTCAATGTGTCGAATAATATTGCCTTGTATATTGACTAGAGTTGACTTATTTCACACGTGTCGATTTTCATTGCCCTGTATGTTTACCTTAGCCATTTTGATGTTATTCAACACATGTGTCGAATTCCTTTACCTTGTATAAACATGTGTCAAATAACTAAACACTCTTGTAGGACTTAGAATATTTTAGATCACATAGAACAAGTATGTGTCGACTTCTAAGTTCCCTGTATGAGCATGTGTCGACTTTTCTTCACTAGTATATGCCTTAGAATATTTTTCATCATTCAAAGAACCTATGTGTCGAATTCTACTCCCTTGTATAAGCATGTGTCGATTTTTCTTCCATATAGAATTGACTTAGATTCTTTTTGGCATACTACAAGCTATGTGTTGATTTTCTCTTCCATGTATAGATAAGTGTCGAATTTATCTCTCTTGTATAACATGTGTCGAATTTCTTCACCTAATAATACTATGTGTCGATTTTCTCCACCATGTATAATGACTTGGAGTAATTTCAACTTCTATTAAATCCATGCATACTTGGATTCACTTGGCTTCCTGTCAATTCTTCTTGTACAATGAACATGTTAACCAAATCCTTTGTGTTGACACTTACTGCACTAGTCTGGTTCACAAGTGACTAACACTGTATTGATCTTAATATTCTCAATTAAATCAAATGACAGGAATGTTGCAGTTCTTTATTTCTTCGAACACTGACTATCAATAAACATTGTACTTTCACTAGAATCTTTTCTGGTACATAGACAATATCTTCATTATTACTACAATATTGAATACTTCATTATCTGTTCTTCATTGTCGCTTGAACATATAAATGAACTTCCTTCAGTGAGTATAACTTCAAGACTGTAGATGTCTTCTTTAACCTTTGTCTTTACCCTGTCTTCAATTCTTCTAGATTCCTATACTTCGAACACTATCTATCTTCAATCAATGCCTTTAACTAAAATATTCTAGTGGCACTTCTATACTGAATCTTCAACACTTCTGAAACCCTGAAAGTCTTTAACCATTATTTTTCACTGAGGCGTGAACATATTAATGAACTTCTATCAATGACCTATAGTAGACTTCAAAACTTCTTCTAATGTCTTAGAAAAAAAATCTCATAGAGAGGATAATTCAACTAAAAACTAGAAAAAGTAATCGTCTGAGACTTGTAAATAATGCTACTGGTTTTTCTGGATCAGATTCTGCATTTACAGAATTCTTGAGTAACTGAAATGAAAGTTGTTTATTCCTCTAACAATGAACTGATATTCATGTAGTATCATCTTCATTTCTACCTGTTTGAGCTATCTCTTTTTCAAAATCATTCATAGTTTAACCATAAAGAACTTATCATGAATAGAGCTGAAGGAATTTATGCACAAGCGGAAGCATTGAATAACATTTATTTGCATATATTCCTATGTATACATACATATAGATACAAAAACTATTTTATAAATTGAAGAATACCTCGATTGCATTCCGGCAACAGCTAGAGAAGATCTTGTTCTTCAATCCTTGCAATCACCTCTCAAGTGTGGAGTGCTCTAAAGATATTCACCAAAAATCAAACTAAAAGATGAAGGAGGAGGCTAGAGAGGAAATTAGGGTTGCCTCCCTTTTAAAATATTTCTCACAAATATTAGGGTTAAAGTATTAGGGTTTATAATCCTATATTTATATGCAAATATCTCAGCTGAGATATTTTCTATAAATATCTTATTATTAATTCCCTTTTTAATTAATTAATCTTATTAATTAATTAGTTAATGATTAAAACTATTTTAATCATTATTCCTTTTTCTAAACTCTTTTAAAAAATTATTCTCTCTTCATATTTAATTACTTTAATTAAATATTTAATTAATAATATTAAGATCTTATCTTAAATAATTTATAATCAATTAAATCTTATTTAATTAATTTATAAAATTTGCTAAGTAATTATTTATTTCATAAATAAATAATGACTAGCTATTATTAATTATTCCTTCAACTATAATTTAATCTCTTTTATGGTGTGACTCTTTAGGTTCAATATTAAGCCGGTAGTAGAAATAAATAATAATAAACATTTTATTTATTATTTATATGAATTCTATTAATTCATTAAATATAATTAATCTGATTAATTATATTTATTCTACATCGTGAGTGATGCTTCTCAACATATCGCGACTATCCAGATAATACGAAATCATTGCTTAGAATACTTAGAACCTGTCAGTAATTAGTTACCGTATAATTAATTCCTCCTACCCTTAAATATCCCGATTAAATACAAGGCAAGAAACTCGTGTCAAGCCTATCTAATTTAATCATATGATTTCTTATTCATAATGCAAAGTTCCTTTTAATGCAAATTAGAAACTCTTTCTAATTTCATTCACTCTGGCCAGAGATTCCTGAACTTGCATATCTAAGAATAATATAGGATATTCACTTCCTTTACTGGAAGGGGCATATCCTTTATTGATCCGTTAACTATCTCCATACACAAATCACTATGCCCATAATAGACCTAATGAATGTCCTAGAGACTAAGGACTAAACCAAAGCATAAATCATTGTGTACGAGATTACTCTAACGATTTCAAGTCTAAGGATACTTGTACAACTATTTACTTAATAAACAACTATCGACACGTGAGTAAACTCCATTAGTTGTTCTACTTATCGAGTCATGTTCAGTGAACTTATTCCTTAATAAGCACCTACATACTAGCTATAGTGTCACCACATAAATGTCTATGAAAACAGACATCCTCCTAAGAGAGCTAGCATAGTATGTACTGATCTTTACGGATTTACCAATTTCTAATTAGTTATCCTATGATCAGGATCTGTTTAAGTCTAAAGCTATTATCTTCTAGATCTCATTATTACAATCTCATTATAATTCTAGAAGCTTTGCTCTAAATTATGGAACATCTTATTTAATACACTTCAAATAGATTAAGCACGTAACATAAATACTATATTATTATCAAATGAAATCAAATAAGAGTAGTAGAAAGTTTTTCCTAACTCATCATACATGATTGGTTTTAGGTCAAATACTTTCAATCTCCCACTTGGCCTAAAGCCAATCACTCTGGTATCTAATACCCATCCGCTCCTTATGACGATCAAAATTTAACTGAGACAGCGGCTTCGTGAACGGGTATGCTATGTTGTTATGTGTGTCAACTCTTTCGATCTTGACATCTCCTCTTTCAATGATCTCCCTAATCAAATGAAACCGCCGCAATATATGTTTGGTATTCTTGTGAGACCTCGGTTCTTTGGCTTGAGCTATTGCAGCTTTATTGTCACAATATAACACAATAGGCTCCTCTATGCCAGGAACTACTCCCAACTCAGAAACAAATTTCTTCATCCAAACAGCTTCCTTTGCAGCCTCACTTGCAGCTATATACTCTGCTTCTGTTGTGGAGTCAGCCGTCGTAGATTGCTTACGACTTCTCCAACTAATCGCCCCACCATTTAGAGTAAACACATACCCTGACATGGATGTACTATCATCACACTCTGACTGAAAACTAGAGTCAGTGTAACCCTCTATTTACAACTCAGACCCACCAAAAACAAGAAAAATATCCTTAGTCCTTCTCAATTACTTAAGGATGTTCTTCACTGCTTTCCAGTGGTCTTCACCTGGATTTGAGTGATATCTGCTAGTCACACTAATTGAGTGAGCAACATCAGGTCTAGTACATAACATCGCGTACATGATAGATTCTATTGCCGACGCATAAGGAATCCTACTCATACGCTCTCTTTCTTCAGGTGTCTTAGGAGACATCTTGTCAGAAAGGGAGACTCCATGGCTCATCGGTATGAGACCTCTCTTGGAGTTTTCCATGCTAAACCTTTTAAGCACCTTATCGATGTACATACCTTGGGTTAGACCTATCATTCTTCTTGATCTATCTCTATAGATCTTCATACCAAGAATTTAGGACGCTTCTCCCAAGTCCTTCATGGTGAAGTTCTTTGATAGCCATATTTTTACTGATTACAGCATTGGTATGTCATTTCCTATTAAGAATATGTCATCTACATACAAAATAAGAAATGTTACTGTGCTCCCACTAACCTTCTTATAGACACATGGTTTATCTATGTTTTTGATAAAATCAAACTCTTTGATTGTCTCATCAAAACGGATGTTCCATCTTCGAGAAGCTTGCCTTAACCCATATATGGTTCGTAGTAGCTTACATACTAGATGTTCAATTCCTTTGGAAATAAAACCCTCTGGCTGTGTCATATACACTTCTTTTTCAAGTTCCCCATGGAGGAAGGCCGTCTTTACGTCCATTTGCCAGATCTCATAGTCATAGTAAGCTGCAATAGCAAGCAAAATCCGAATTGATTTGAGCAAGGCTACAGGCGAAAAAGTTTCATCAAAGTCAATCCCTTGTCTTTGTTTGAATCCTTTTGCCACGTGCCTGGCCTTGTAGGTCTCTACCTGGCTATTTTCTCCAATCTTTCTCTTGTATACCCACTTGCACCCTATAGGCTTCATATCCTTGGGTGCCTCTACCAAAGTCCATACTTGGTTGGCATACATGGAGTCCATTTCGGATTTCATGGCACTTTGCCATTTCTCTGAGTCAACACTACTCACAGCCTCGTTAAAGGTCATAGGGTCGTCTCCATCAATGACCGCCAATTCATTGTCATTCTCAATGACAAGGCCATAATACTTCTCAGGTTGGCGAGACACCCTTTGTGATCTACGGATGGGCTGTTCTACGGAAGGTTGTTCAATATGAACAGGTGTTTCCTCTTGAACCATAGTAGTTTGTTCTTCATGAACTTCATCAAGTTCAATCTTGCTCCCACTATTCCCTTCAAGGATAAACTGTTTTTCCAGGAAGGTAGCATGTCGGGAGACAAACACCCTTTGTTCGGTGTAAAAGTAATACCCTAAAGTCTCTTTAGGATATCCTACAAACCTACATTTCACGGATCGAGATTCTAGCTTATCGGGGTCAACTTTTTTGACAAAAGCCGGACATCCCCAAATCTTAATGTGCTTAAGACTCGGTTTCCTTTCTTTCCATATCTCATACGGAGTTTGAGGAACAGATTTGGAAGGCACCTTGTTCAATATATATGCTGATGTTTCCAATGCATAACCCCAAAGTGATACTGGAAGATCTGTATAGCTCATCATGGATCGAACCATGTCCAACAAAGTTCGATTTCTTCTTTCAGATACTCCATTCAACTGGGGAGTGGCCGGAGGAGTCCATTGAGAGACTATACCATTTTCTTTGAGATAATTTAGGAACTCGCCACTTAAGTATTCACCTCCTCGATATGATCGAAGGGTTTTAATACTATACTTGGTTTGTTTCTCTACTTCATACTTATATTCTTTGAACTTTTCAAAGGCTTCGGATTTATATTTCATCAAATACACATATCCAAATCTAGATCGATCATCTGTAAAAGTAATGAAGTATGAAAATTCACCCATGGCTTGCGTGGACATCGGCCCACACACATCTGTATGTACCAATCCAAGCAACTCCGCAGCTCTTTCTCCATGTCCACTAAATGGAGATTTGGTCATTTTGCCTAACAGCCAAGACTCGCATGTAGGATATGATTCAAAATCAAAAGGTTCTAGTAACCCTTCCTTATGCAATGTCTTAAGTCTATTTTCACTAATATGACCAAGTCTGCAGTGCCACAAGTAGGTGGGATTTTCATCATCTCTTTTTCTTTTATTACTATGTTCAATTTGAAGTAAACTATGTTCTACGTCACATACATACAAACCATTATTTAAAATATCAACACCATAAAGAACATTATTTCAAAAAATTGAACATTTATTATTCTCAATAACAAACGAAAAACCATCAAAGTCTAACATGGGAATAGAAATAATATTCCTCACAATTGAGGGAACAAAATAACAATTATCCAAAATAATAGTCTTGCCCGTAGGCATAAGTAAATCAAACGATCCTACAGCTACAGCAACAACTCTTGCTCCATTGCCCATACGTAGGATCACCTCCTCTTCTTCAAGAGTCTTACTTCTCCTTAGTCCCTGCAACGAATTGAAAATGTGAGAACCACAGGCGGTATCTAATACCCAAGTAGAAGTTTGATTAAGTGACATATTTAGTTCGATCATGAACATACCTGAAGCAAAAGCGGTAGTCTCACCACCCTTCTTCTTCTTCAATTTTGCAAGGTAAGCCTTACAGTTTCTCTTCCAGTGCCCCACTTTGTTGCAGTGAAAGCAAACAGCTTTGCTTTTGGGATCTTCAGCTTTTGGAGGAACTGGCCTTTTCTCACCTACCTTCATCTTCTTCTTAGGAGGGCTCATCTTCCTCTTCTTAGGGTTAGAGCCTTCACCAATTAGAAGAACAAAACTCTTCTTTGTGGGAAAATTCGACTCAGCAGTGTTCAGCATGTTATGGAGTTCAGGCAAGCTGACATCCAACTTGTTCATGTGAAAGTTCACAACGAACTGCGAGAATGAATCTGGAAGTGATTGCAAGACCAGATCTTGACTCAGCTCCTCATCCATGACAAATCCAAGTTGTCCAAGACGCTCAATCAAATTGATCATCTTGAGCACATGAACATTCACAGATGATCCCTCAGTCATCCTACAACGGAATAACTCCTTTGATATCTCATATCGAGCTGTCCTTCCTGCCACATCATACAAATCTTGTAGATGCATAAGGATAGAGTGAGCATCCATATGCTCGTGTTTCTTTTGGATCTCATCATTCATGGATCCTAGCATAACACACTGTGCAACTCTTGCATCATCTATCCAATTACGATACATAATATGTTCACCATTATGTGCATCATGAGCAGGTTCAGCACGTTTAGGTGAGTCTAGTACATATTCTTTCTTCTCAATCCTGAGAATAATTCTCAGGTTTCGAAGCCAATCAGCATAGTTGGGACCAGTTAATTGGTGTGCATCGAGCATGCAACGGAGTGATAGTGCAGAAGACATTATGTATATAGTAAATCTGCAAATAATAAACACATAACAACATTTAGTAAATACTCTATTTCATTATCTAAAACACCATATGAATCGGGTCTTTATTCATAAGTGCCTCCCACTATTCTATCTAATTTCTATATCCCTTATTGAAATTAAGCATTCATAATTATAGTGGGATAGGGATCCTACATTCCATCACACAACCTCGGCTGTAGCACGAAACGCCATGTAACGTCCAATAGGCAGACAACTCTTGTCAGCTACATCTCATGTTATTCCCTAATCTTACTTTAGCCTCTTGAATACTTGAGTCACGGCTGTGGCATGACAAACTCAATATTCTAAGTCAAGTCAATCCCAACATCTCGTATAATTAAACTAGTTTCAAATAGCCCACGGCTGTAGCACGTAACGACCATAAGATTCCAATTCATCATACACATCTCATGTTATAGACAAGTATCTCTTCTTTCGAAAACAACGCCCTCGGCTGTAGCACGAAACGACAGAGTTTCAAAAACAAGAAATACTTTCTATTATGTTGGAAGGCTATGACCAACACAAGCCCTTTGTGTTTTATGGCCAATTACTACTTGATATTCTTTATATTTTAGGGGATTATATTATGTTACAATCATAATCATATTATAGAGAGATTCTTTTAGATTGGATTAAATATTTCAAATCAACTATTGATACTTGGAGTCATCCTAGGCCAGGGGTGGAGCATTGTCAAGAGGCGTCTCTTAATAACTCCCTTTCTTACAGATAAAACATCTGTTGTTTGACAGAATCATCCTTTCACTTAAGTTGAAAATTCATGTTCAATCACGTGTTTCATAAACACAAAAATCTCATGATTGTATTCATAATATGTAAATAAAGGTCACGAAACAATTTCACTATTCTAGATTATCTAACATACGCCTTATGTTAATTAAGTTCACCGAAATCTATCATCTCATGATAATTCAAGCATATATCACATATATATAATCACGAATAAACATAAGGTAGGCATGTTAAATAATATATTACAACATATAAGCATTATACATCTCTATGTATCACATGGTGTATTTAAAAGCAACTTAAAACAGTTAAAACTTGCTTTAAAACACTTTTGGAAGCTCTAAACAGTCCGAAACAATTTCACAAAAATTATTGTAATATACCATTAGAACCGTCTCGAAAAAACGAATCCAACGATATATTACACGCCCCATTCTGAGCTTCCACGCACCCGCACGCGCCCCGAGAAGTTTCTGACACATCCTCATGCGCGCACGCGCGTCAGGCGCGTGCAAGACACCCTATCACGCATCTCGGGTATGCATTACAACCCAAAGCTTGTAACGCATGCGCAGAATGCGTTACACCCTTTTTTTCCCAGATATTATTATTTAATTATGAATTAATGAAAAAATAACTTTAAAAATCCATAATAAATAATCTATTGCTCAGAAAAATATTCTAAAAATACCTGGACGATCTACAACACTTGTAGAACACATGAAAAATATAAAAAAAAAATTGAGGTACAGTAATGAATTAATCATAATTAAATCATTATTATTGCTTTCAAAATTCATAATAAATATTCTACGCATCTGAAAATTATGAAAAATTAATTGGACGATCTACAACACTTATAGAACCTAGGAAAATTATCAAAACAATTTTGACGAACAGTATCTTATTAATCATAATTAAAAAATGATATTGCTGGTATAAATCATAATAAATACATACATGCTCATAAAATTCTGAAACTTGACCACGAATCTATATGCATACAACCTATGCTCTGATACCATTGAAGGAATTTATGCACCAGCGGAAGCATTGAATAACATTTATTTGCATATATTCCTATGTATACATACATATAGATACAAAAACTATTTTATAAATTGAAGAATACCTCGATTGTTTTCCGGCAACAGCTCTAGAAGATCTTGTTCTTCAATCCTTGCAATCACCTCTCAAGTGTGGAGTGCTCTAAAGATATTCACCAAAAATCAAACTAAAAGATGAAGGATGAGGCTAGAGAGGAAATTAGGGTTGCCTCCATTTTAAAATATTTCTCACAAATATTATGGTTAAAGTATTAGGGTTTATAATCCTATATTTATAGGCAAATATCTCAGCTGAGATATTTTCTATAAATATCTTATTATTAATTCCCTTTTTAATTAATTAATCTTATTAATTAATTAGTTAATGATTAAAACTATTTTAATCATTAATTCCTTTTTCTAAACTCTTTTAGAAAATTATTATTTCTTCATATTTAATTACTTTAATTAAATATTTAATTAATAATATTAAGATCTTATCTTAAATAATTTATAATCAATTAAATCTCATTTAATTAATTTATAAAATTTGCTAAGTAATTATTTATTTCATAAATAAATAATGACTAGCTATTATTAATTATTCCTTCATCTATAATTTAATCTCTTTTATGGTGTGACTCTTTAGGTTTAATATTAAGCCGGTAGTAGAAATAAATAATAATAAACATTTTATTTATTATTTATATGAATTCTATTAATTCATTAAATATAATTAATCTGATTAATTATATTTATTCTACATCATGAGTGATGGTTCTCAACATATCGCTGTTGGGTTCCGAGGCATAAAACGCAGCGGATAAACGTAAATATAACGAAAAATTTCGGAACCCTAACGCAGGATCATGTATAAGATTGGACGGATTATGGTGATAATCGAATCATACCTATTACGATCTTGAATGTCACGAACTCAACGGAGATCCTTGCTATCACGACTTGTGTCTTCCTCTCGAAAACACCTCTATGGTATCCACACGAGCACCTTCAAGAGCGTCTCACGATCTTGATTACGGAGTGGATGTACTAGCAAACCTTTGATAATTCGAATTGTCTTCCTGCCTCTTTGCTGCCTCTTCTAGGGTTTTTCTATCAAAAACGTGTTGTGCCTCTTAACCCTACATTATCTATTTATAATGTTTGGTTAACAGGCCCATAGCAGCAAAACCTAACCCATGTAGGTCTAGGAAAATAATAAAACGAATTTTATTATTTAATTAATAACTAAGTCATACTTAATTATTATGGGCAGAAATACAATTCTAATTTGAATTTATATTATCTTAATTAATTAAGTCTCACTTAATTAATATAATAAAAATTCAAATAATTATCAATTAATTTAAATCTATAATTTAAATTAACTATTCCTCTAAGTGCTCTTTGCGTGTGACCCTATAGGCTATTATTTAATTGGCAATAATTTTATTCTCCAATAAAATTATAAACAATGAGCGGCATCTAGTAATACATCATTGCTACCCAATTAAACAATAATTAAATCGTGATTCGATAAAACCTTTCGTGATTAATGTTTCCGTGTAATATAATCCTTTTAACCATATATATTATAGATTAAACTCGAGGCATGTATTTAGTCATCCTCTTCAACATTTAATCCGGGTTTACTTGATCCATGAGTAGACTATGAAAACAAATCATTATTTGAGCACGGCCATGCATTTTATAGTCTCACTCAATCAAGAGGCCAATAATATCTCTCCTAATTATAGGAGGGTTAAATCCTTTATCTATCATTCATATTTCTCATACGACTCATGATATACCCGATGTCCACTTTTATCATTACCCGGTCAAAGGTAACTTTTAATGTAGTCAAAGTATATTAATCCTCGTATAAAAATATAATGATCTCAAGTAAGAGGATCATTACACCATTATCACTGTGAGTCTTTCTTATGACTTTATTAAACATGAAGAATCTCACTGTGGGTCTGTCCAGTACCATGTACTCCTGCATGTACCTATGTGTTGACTTTTGTATCCCCATACTTATAACCAATGAGATATGATTATCTGTCAAACAACATACTAGTCTATTTATGTATTATTATTGTCCTATAATAATAATACTCGACTAGGGACATTTAAGAATATGATATATTATATAATCTCAAGTTCAAGTCATGTACTAAACTATACAATATGTATCATGATTCTAAGGACATTTATTATGCTAACAAATATATCGCAGTAATTAAAGTCATAATAAATATGTTTATTGAATAATCAATTGACATAAAGGTTTATCAAAATAAACATTGTATTGCCTCTAGGGCACCTACACCAACAATCGCAACTATCCAGATAATACGAAATCATTGCTTAGAATACTTAGAACATGTCAGTAATTAGTTACCGTACAATTAATTCCTTCTACCCTTAAATATCCCGATTAAATACAAGGCATGGAACTTGTGTCAAGCCTATCTAATTTAATCATATGATTTCTTATCCATAATGCAAAGTTCCTTTTAATGCAAATTAGAAACTCTTTCTAATTTCATTCACTCTGGCCAGAGATTCCTGAAATTGCATATCTAAGAATAACATAGGATATTCACTTTCTTTACTGGAAGGGGCAGATCCTTTATTGATCTGTTAACTATCTCCATACACAAATCACTATGCCCAGAATGGACCTAATGAATGTCCTAGAGACTAAGAACTAAACCAAAGCATAAATCATTGTGTACGAGATTACTCTAACGACCTCAAGTCTAAGGATACTTGTACAACTATTAACTTAATAAACAACTATCGACGCGTGAGTAAACTCCATTAGTTGTTCTACTTAGCGAGTCATGTTCAGTGAACTTATTCCTTAATAAGCACCTATATACTAGCTATAGTGTCACCACACAAATGTCTATGAGAACAGACATCCTCCTAAGAGAGCTAGCATAGTATGTAGTGATCTTTACGGATTTACCAATTTCCAATTAGTTATCCTATGATCAGAAACTGTTTAAGTCTAAATCTATTATCTTCTAGATCTCATTATTACAATCTCATTATAATTCTAGAAGCTTTGCTCTAAATTATGGAACATCTTATTTAATACACTTCAAATAGATTAAGCCCGTAACATAAATACTTTATTATTATCAAATGAAATAAAATAAGAGTAGCAAAAAGTTTTTCCTAACTCATCATACATGATTGGTTTTAGGTCAAATACTTTCAAGAGCTTCATAAGAATCAAGATTCCTGGGAACATCTTCAACAGAACATAGAACATAGCTCAAATAATGTCCTCCCCCTGAGAATCTGATTCTTCTTCTTTTTCTTCTTATCCTCTTCAGACGAACAATAGAAGTGTCAATTCTTTTTTGTACATCCCACTTGGATGATGAATCCTCTACTGACAACTCCTTTCAAGTATAGGATGCAGTTTCTTGATTCTCGCATAAAGATCAGAATATTCTTCTTTTTCTTATCTAAATTCTTCCCCTAAGGATACAAAGATAAGACTTTCTCCTTTTTCTTGTATACTAAATTCTCCCCCTTAGTTGAGGAGTCCTCTACTGGACCATAATTTTCTTATGGCTTGTCTTCCAAAGAAGGTTCTCGTCTATCATTGATTGGGAAAACATAGTAGCTTTTCTTTCAGAAGTAGCAATTGTAAATGTTTGGTCTATGGTTTCCCCACTTTTACTACATTCTGTTGGTGTTTACATTGAAGTGTTGAGCACTTTGAAGTGTTTCACTCTTTCTCTCCCTATCTCTCACTCAAGTGTATCTCTCCCTCACTTTCACTTAAGTGTTTCTCTCTCTCATTTTCACTCTGCATTCCAAATATAGCCTTTTGTACCTGTAAGTGAAATCCGTCAATTCATTTATATTCTCATCACTTGATTCATCAAAATGAACTAAATTACTATCAAGTGGCGAATTGCCTTATAAAGGTATTTTTTATCTATCATCCATAAGCATTGTCTCAGCACCAAACTCAATAGATTTTGCTAAATCACTGTCTAGTGGAGCGTCACCTCTTTGAGACGGGTTATCCCAAGATATTAATATCTGTTAGGGAATCCTGCCTTGTTCTATTAAGGAGTTGCCTCACACCTTTTCCGTAAACGAGAGGTAGACATTCCTTTTCAAGATCTGGAAATGTTACTTCTAAGAGGGGCGACATAGTAGGCAATATAATGAATGGCAATTTAGAGCCTATGTTTCCCTCGTAACCCTGTGACGGGAATTTTGTACAAAATACCCTAATTGACTCATCCGAAGAATTCTTACCAAGTAGTTACCTTTCAAGCCCAAATAAATCTGAACAAGAGATCTCCCTTTTGAGATGCAGAATATTAACTTCTATTTGAGGTAGATACCTTGAGCAATGTAATGTATGGCTAATTATAGTCTGTATCTCCTCTGAATGCCTATATCTTTCACTGTTCATGCCTTGCAATGTGTTCCTAGAATTTTTCTATTTAGGCTTACCATCAGTGTGAGTGCCAGTGGTGTGCTTGGCTCATTACAAGGTGCTCTGGCTGATGAGTGAATTTCAATGGACTCACCCTGTTGAGAGAATGATTTCAGAGACAATTTTATTACCTTTTCAGCTCTGCATCCTTTTAAGAAGATACAGATGAGCTTACAATTACCTTAGTTATATACTACTTTACTTCTCTAGAGGTAGAGTTGTGGGTGCACTTCCGACTTCATCCTTATTTGCTGCATCAAGTGCATTTTCTCCCATATCAACCTCTAACTAACATAAGTTCCTTATATCTCCAGGGGTTAATATATGAAAGTGGATGAATTAGTGTTTGGTACTAAGGCCTGGGTAAGAGATTGATGGGTTTTCAACCTCTTGGCCAGCTTCTAAAGCCACTTGGGGCTAAATGGATATAGACAATTAAGATAAAGAGATAATCACCTTAACATTCCAAAATATGTTTTTCATCTCAAAGAGAAGGAAAAATATAAGAAGGAATGGTAAACGATTGCATTAAAGCGCTTTTCAGCAAAAGTGTTTTTTCAGAACTAAAGATTTATCATTTAATAGCATGATACGAAATTTTCTTTAAGATACATATCCCATAATAAAATGCGGGAATGTGTATCAGAGACGAAAGTTTCTATCCCTTATGAATTTCTTATAAGGCAAACTTCCCATAATAAAACGAGGAAATTTATACCAAAGAAGAAATTCAACACTTTTACCAAATTATATCTCGATAAAATGACTTTTTTTCTTTATACCTTAATACTGTACATTTTGAAAATAGTTTTATAAACCATCCTTATCAGATAGAAGACAATGATTTTCCGACTCATAATGCACTTATAATTTACATCATTTTCGTCCACCTGATAGTATCCCCGACTTAAAATAAAAACATGACAATTGGGGTTGGATGTATGTATAATAATACAGTACTAGGCCTTCAAAGCAACAACCTCTATTTTGGTATTATGAATCAATGTGGAACATACATTGAAACAAGTATTTGAAAACAAATCATTTTACAAATTGTTGGCTCAGGCTCGTTCAGTGTTTTCCCAAGAGCCAAAGTTTTGCCTAGGGTTGGTTTGGCTCCCTATGTAGCCTATCTATTTAGATGGAATAATCTATTTCCACTACCCCCTCTCTAACCCGTAGTACTTATTTTATGCTAGTTAGACTAAAATGCTAACTTGGACATCTAGCCTTACTTTACTCCTAGTCAAGCAAGCACTGGACGTCCTTGTTATGCTTGAAATCTTGTGTGCGAAAACATAATCGAGTTGGGTTATTTTCCCTCTATTGCATGAATAAAATGTTCCTTATGAAAACTCGTAATAAAATAAGGATGCTACCTGGTTGATCCTGCCAGTAGTCATATGTTTGTCTCAAAGATTAAGTCATGCATATGTAAGTATGAACCAATTCATACTATAAAACTGTGAAGGGATCATTAAATCAATTATAGTTTATTTAATGAACACATGCGCGTGTGTGATGTGGTGCGTTGGTGCGAGGGAGAGGGTCAGGCGCCTTAGGTCCCTTGGGATGTTCTTGGTGGTCAGGGATCATTTGGCCCCGAGCTCGATCGGGCCTCCCTTTAAATAGAGCTCGAGCCTCTTTTGGAACACCTAAATAGGGATATTAAAATGGTCCACAATGACCTACGGTTGCCATAGATGTTGGCAGATGCTCTACTACATGCTATGGTTACCAAAGGTCTTCATGAGACATACCAGCGACTTGCACCCTTGTTAGCGGTGGCTATTCTCGGGAGCTCGGGCTGAGTTTGTAACACCTAAGTGGTGATAGTAACTTTCAAGAGTATTCACAGTCAGACTAGTTTAACTGTTTTCCTAGTTGATTAGAGTTTGTAATGATTCCTAACATTTTGACTTATTATTTATTGATAAGTAACTACTAACTGATAATTAGTTGTTCAACTTATCAGTCGATAGCTCTTTGAACCCATCGATTGATATGATATCCATTGAATGATATTTGACTTATTAGTTGATATACCAATCGATGGCTCTTCTACCCATTAAAAGTCTTCATCCATTGATTCTTCGATGTATTTATTAATTCATATCAGTTGATTATTCTTCACTTTTATGAATTCTTGTCTTCAAATATCTACATTTTGGTTGTCTATTCTTCATATTGGTTGATAAAGAAATTTATCAATTGAACAAATAATATTAGTTGACTATCTTGGTTTATCCATCACTTTATTACATCTATTAATGGATAAACTTTGATAAACTAGTTATAAATACTAAGTGCCTATCATATTTAACGGTTGATTAAAATACGTACCAATATATAAAAAGCTAAATAATCAATTGATATTTATAAAATACACATCCATTGACCAATTACATGAATATGAGTAAATTTATGATTCTAAGTATTATGTTATCAACAAAAGCATCTACATTCCTAACAATCTCCTCTACTTATGTCTATTAGAGTAATAGACATAAACAGGTTGATGATGATAAAACACTATATAAATAAATAATTAAGATAGAATGATAAAGTTTATTGAGAAAATAAAATTTTCAAGTACAGTTTCAGGGCTACCATTCTGAAGAGATTTTCAACTCCTGGAATTTCATTGTGTCTTTAATCCTCAACGTTTCTTCCATTTCTTGGTCTTCTCATTTTCCTTCTCTTCATTGATTTTTACCTGCATTAGGTATAATTGCCTGAGAATTTACTCATTTGTGTCATCTCCTGTTAGCTAACTGGCCAAGTAGTTGAGCTCCAGGTTTGGTAGCACCTTAATACATTTTACAACATCAAGTTATTTTTGGACCCCATCCCTATCTATAAAGATCATTAGATAGAATGGTTCCAATAACACTTTCTTATTTTCTGGATTCCATACTTTGAGTGATCTTGGCTCTATTTCCTCTGTTGCATTTATCCTCAACTGTCATTGTCAATGATCTCTTGAGCAATATTTTTATTGAAGTAAAATCTTCTATTGATCTTTGTGTAGAGCTTTTTTAGAATAATATAATTCTGCTCCATGGCCATCTTTATTAGGAGCGTTATTTTGACTCCATCTTCACATTCAATCACCATTACATTCCCAATATTTGGCCTCGTGTACTCTAACCTTTTTTTATCCCATTTAGACTGATCATACACTCTTTCCTTGGAACAAACTCTTGCAACTCTAAACTTCTTATTTCTTGACAATTTCCTTATATTGAGAAGTTTCATGAACTTCTTGAGTTGTTGACATTGATTGATCTATAGGATTGTTAGAAGAATGCACAACATGTTACTTGTTCTTTTTCACAACCCTCATCTTTTTCTTTCCTTTATCTTTACTTTTTTTCTTTATTTTTGTTACTTGATCTTTTTCTTCTTCTTCTTCTTGAAGTTATTTTGTAATTTTCTCATTTATTCTGATTTGCTTAGCTTCAGCTTCTTCAAGTATTCTTTCTAAAATCATGAAAGACATATCCTTTCATTCTAGAGTATCCCTTGTATCTTGCTCTTTTAAAAAATTCTATATAGAGGATGTCTCTGAGGGACCTTGATCTCTTTGTCATTTCTTTTAATAGTTGCAAAGTGAGTTACTAATTATCTTTTGACACTCTGTATTGCTCCCACAAGAATTTTCTTCTCATCATTAATTGGTTCCTCAAAGTCATCACTTCTTTCCTTACCATTCTTGTTTGGAGTTGGTAAGGTTTCCATCCTTACAAAATAAGTAGACGATGCTCCAAGTTCCCTTAGGGACTCCACATTCCTGACTTCTTTGAAGTCTATTCCCTTTTTCTCCATCTTCTCATAAGTTTCTTGATTGATTACATAGGCTTGTTAAACAATGTTTTCTAAGATTTATGTTTTTGCAGCCTTGATCATCCTTTCAGTATTGATCTTTATTTGTTCTAGTTGTTTCTTATTTTCCCCCATTTGTCTTCTTATTTCTACTTATCTTGCCATTCTCCTAGACTCAGTATCCTCATTTAGCTTTCTCCTTCTCTCAATGGCATCAAACCCTGTGACACATCTGCATAAGGGATGAGTCTAGCTTTCTTTGCCAAAAAATTTTCTGAAGTAGATCTCTCTCTCTCTCTCTCTTTCTTGATTCAGTTAGATGTGCAACTGCTACAATTATCTGAGAAGTAGATTTAATAGGCTCATGCACTACAACTACATTATTCCCCGTTATTTTATCTTCAACAAATAAGGTTTGGATGCTTGAAATTTTATGCACTTATATTAATGTCTGTAATATTTTTGCTTATATCTCTGCATGTAACCTCAACAAAAGCAGCTTCTTCACCTACATCACCTCTTATACCTCTTGCAACTCATACACCCCCCTCAACTCTCCCTGAGTCTATCCCTAATTCTTTGGTTAACTCATATAAAAATTCGATTATTTTATCTTCACTTAACCTCTCTATCTCTCTATTTTGCATCAAAGTTGTTAGGTCCCAAACTATCAAAGAAAGGGGGGTTGAATACGATATGGGTAGTTTTTCGATTTATTTTGTGAGTTCTTTCTTGGTTGGTTCGATATGGATCTTAAGGCAAATAATGATAAGAACAATTTGGGGAATATACTTTTGTATTATATAAACCCTGAAGTGCTTCACTCTAACACAATAAATTGGTTAGTTACAATGATCTAACAAGAATAATAAATACAAAGCTCAGTCGTCTTTAATGGTGTTCTTTGTTGTATCTCTCTCTAGCTGTGTATATATCTTTTATTCCAATGAATTCACAGTGAATGAATTACTTTGCTTTTGTAGTGTAGACTTCACAATTTTGAACTGCATTGAATAAGTATCGATTTATTTTTCCTTGTATACTTTAGAGAATGTGTCGACCAAGTGAATCACTGAGGCGGACTTAGGATAATTCTTTGTATCTCCAAATCTGTTGACCCCTTTAAACTTTTTGATCACTTAGAATATTTCCAATTACTAACATATGTGTCGACCTTTTCCCATTGTGCTATACATAGAAAATTATACCTTGATTTGCAAATGTTTCGACTAGAACTCATTGAATGTTTATGACTTGATCAATTCTCACACATATAAAAATGTGTCAACTAAGCTCCTTGTATGTGTGACTTGGGATTAATTCTATCTTCAAATGTTTAGACTCCTTTAAATAGATGCTTGCATTAGCCATTTTTCTTTCCAATTGAAAATGTGTCGACGTCTATCCTTGAGTGCATCCACTTAGAATTATTTCTGATCTATTCAAAGTGTGTCGCCCCATGCATCCCTTGTTGCCTTAGAATTATTTCATGCCCATAACAAAATAACCTTCTACCTTAATACCATGTTACTTGCCTTGGAAAAATAATCAAGTCCTTGGTGTATACTTCTATTCCATGGCAATTTTTTCTTCAAATTAATATGAAAACCCTTTTCACATGTGTTGGCGCTTACTGCACTGGCCTGATTCAAAAATAACTAACGATGATCTTGGTCTTCATATCTTCAATTAATTCAATTGATAGGGCAGTTGTAGTTCTTTATTGCTTTGAATATTTACTAAAATCTTTAGTACTTACTACCTGAATCTTCAATACTATCTGAAACTTCTGAGACATTTATTATTCAATAAGGCTTGAACACTGACATGAACTTCTTTCAGTGGTCTTCAAAATTTCTTCTGATATTTTGATTCTTCGTAGTTGCATGTTCTTCATGTTATGCAGTTCCTCGATTATATTGTTCATTACATTATGCTTTACAAAAGTCTCACCCGAGAATTTCACATCTCCCTCATGTTGTTCACCTTCGCCTTCTAAGGTAGAAACCTCATGCTCTCAATTTGCCTCCCGAGAATAAATAAGGAGCCTCTCACTCAGAGCATCTCCTTTTGCTTAGTCACAAGCCATCCTCACACTCATCTCACTCATACCTAACGAGGTGTTTGTAACTTCCATTGATGAGTTTAGAATATCTGTCGATGGATGTGAGATATTCATCGATAAATGAACATCCATCAAAGGAGAAATAGTTAGCGATAAATAAGAAGGATCGATTAATGTGGAAGTATTCATCGAGGTAGGAATTACCCTCAATTTGAGAAACAGGAGAGAGTGTTGACTTTTCCTTGAGTCGCAATGAAGGAAATTTTAAAAATACCTGATTGTCTATCAAAACTTTTTTAAAAGAAATAGGAGAAGAATGAATTGGAGTTTGAGGTACAGGAATAGCTGTTAGGGATTGTGGTTCTATCAATGTAATCAACTAATGTTTAATTAGATTAATTAATAATTAACTAAGTAAAAATATATTGTCATATATAGTTTGACAGTATGCTTAAAATGTCACTTGTAATAAAGATGCTCAAATAGTCAATTAGGTGACAGTAAGTATCAACAGTTACTGTCATATGTAATTAGAATAAATGATCAATGAGGTAGAAGTTCACCAAGTGTTCATGCACAGTATAGATCAAACTTCTAACAGTAACATTCTACATTCCGGAGCCTGTGACATCATGTTCGAGTGACAGCACCTTTTGGAAACAGACGACAGCAACTATTCCTTGACAGTAAACTTGACGAAAAATGAAGATTCTATGACAGCAAGTTCTATTGACAGCAACTATCCCCTGACAGTAAACTTGACGGAGACTGAAGATTCAAGACAGCAAGTTTTCTGACAGTAGCTTTGGCGGGGAGAGTTGACAGCATGTTTGGTGAAATGATCGACAGCATGTTTGGCGGAGTAGTTGACAGTACCTTTGGATGACAGCATGTTTTAGAAGACTGGTGTTCCTGACAGTAAAGTTTGCGGTAATAAAGATGCTGTCACCAAAGTGAAGCTGAAGGTTGACAGTAACTACCATGGAAGCTGACAGTCTGTTTCAAGTAGCAGACTAGGTTAAGTCATTCACAGATTGATCTTGACATTTCTACCTAGTCTGTCAAGTTTAGAATTGCAACTTGAGATAAAGTAAGCAAAAAGGTGAAGCGTGCTCATGGTGTCAAGAATGTCAAATCCTCTCAGAGTACATTTATCTACATTTGGAATGAAGGCAAGACTCATGAAGAAAAAATGAGATTACCATTTCGAGTATTGTCCAGTAAACAAGAGAAAGTGTACTTGTAAGTGAGATATGTGTTGTAGTTTAAATACACACATCTCACAAGCACTTTCAGAACACACACAACTGAGCTTAACTTTTCTCAAGCATAGAAAACATAACAATCTCTTGTTATTGTATCTATTGAAGCTGGAAATCCTTTCCAGTCAGTTATAGTAACAAAAATTAATAAAATTAATTTTTGAAGTAAAACACTGTGTGTCCCAAGCTTACTTGTCTATTGTTTTACTACTTAATACATTTGTTTTTGTGTTGTTAGCAAAAGTTTTAAAATCTATTAAGTTGCATTCAACCTCCCCTTCTGCAACACTCATACTGTCTAACAACTGGTATCAAAGTGGCAGGTTTGACATACATAACCTGAAAAGATCTAAAAATGAGTGCACAGAAAGTTAGCAGTATTAAAATACCCACCTTCGACAAAGAACATTACAACCTCTGGAAAAGAAAGATGATGCTGTTCATAAAGACGACCAACCCACTCTATCCTGAAATCCTGGAGAATGGTCTTTTTGTCCCTCAACCATATGTACCTGAAACCACAGTAGATGGTGAAACTATACCAGCCTACTAGGTTCCTAAAAAGGTTTCAGAGTACACTGATACAAAGAAGGAAAAAGTATCTCTTGATGATTTCTTACAATTTATTATTATTGAGGCACTTGACAATGTCATGTACAACAACATTGTCAACTGCATCAGTGCCAAGCAAATATGGGAAACCATTGAGATACTCTGTGAAGGGACAGAGGAGGTGAAGGAGAATCAAAGACAGATTCTGGTGTCTCAGTATGAAGCCTTTATGGCTAAACCAAGTGAAGGGTTGACTGAGATGTTTGAGAGGTTTAATAGGCTGATTAATGACTTGCAATTGCATGGAAAGTTTTATGACAAAAAGGAGGTCAACATGAAATTCATGTTGACACTTCCTGACCACCTAGAGCACAAGGTTTCTGCCATAAGAGAAGGAAGGGATTTATCAAAAGTTTCTCTTAAAAGTTTGTATGGAATTCTTAAAACCTATGAGCTAGAGCTACTGCAAAAGAGAGCCATCCAAGATGGTCAAAGAGGAAAGATGGCCAACACCTCTAATGCTCTAGTGGCTCAGGATCCACAACTGATGCAACTCAAAGAATCACAGCATCAACAACAAATCAAAATTGAAGAAGTCACAGATGAAGATGAAGGAGTAACTTTGGAACTCAAGGATGGTGAAGAAGATGAGTTCTATACATTGGAGGAACTGGACAACATGGAGAATAAAACAATGGCCTACATGGCAATAAAGTTCTCCAACTTGAGATTTAAGAAGAACAAAGCCTTCAAACCAAGAGGACAAGGCTCCAGGCTCAACAAGCCAAATATCTTAAAACCTGGAGGAAGTGGCAAAGGTGGATACAAGACAGGAATGGTGGATAGATCCAAAATAAGGTGTTGTAACTGCAGTGAAATGGGATATTTTGCAACAGAATGCAAAAAGCCAAAACAAGTGAGAAGAAATGAAAGTGACTATGAAGAACTCAAAGCAAAATATGAATCCTTGATGAAAAAGCAACAGGGAAGAGCCTTTGTGGCTGAAGGAAAATGCTGGGAAGATTCAGATGAAGAGGAAGAAGAAGAATATGGAAATCTTGCTCTCATGGCAAGTTCAGGAGAAGGTTCATCCACTTCTTCAAATCAGGTACCCTTTCTCACCACTGTTGATATGACTACATCTCCGTATAAGAAAACTATTGAAAGTCTAAGTTCAGAGATTTTTAACATTCATACAAGCATGTTAGCTGCAAATGAGGAGAGTTAGATTATCTAGTGCTAATGAGTCATTAAAACTTAAAAATCATGAACTTGAACTGAAACAGAATGCTTTTGAGTCTCTTCGACAAGAAAATGAAATTTTTAAGAACAAAATTGTGTGTGCTTCTCAGATTGAGGAATTCCTTAGGAAACTGATTTCTGAGAATGAATTAAAAATCAAGGCCTACAAGAATTCCTCTTCCTTGTTAAAATCTTTCCATGATGATAACACTGAAAATCAAAAAGTAGGTATAGGTTTTAACTATAAGAAGAAAAATGGAAAGAAACATGTTGTTGAAGAAGAAACCAAACATACTATCAAACCTTTTGTGTTAAAGAAAGTGAAAAATCCACTGTTCAAAAAGGCTGAGTTTGAATTTGATGAGGTAGCTTTGCTAATCAAACAAGAGATAGATGATGAGGACAAAGAAGCTGTCAATAAACCCCTTAAGGAAAAAGATACTATCAAAATCCCCAAGACAGTTAGTATTGATCCTGACAGTAACCTTTGTTTAAAAGATACTGTCAACACTGGCTCAACAGTAAGTTTAAAAGATGTTGTCAAGACTGTAAGATCCAAACTTACTGTCAAGATAGCTCCACCTAAACCTACTGTCAACACCAGCATGACAGTAACTTCTAAACATACTGTCATGAAGACCAAGAAGAACAGAAATGGAAAATTAGGAATAAACAAAAAAAACAATTATGATTACATTCATAATGCTCCTAGAAAGCTGTGTAACAATTATGGGTCATCTAGTCATCTAACTCATGTTTGCAACAAGGTTAAGTCTAATGTTAAAAATGCTATCTCCAGCAATGGAAACTTATACAATATGCCCTTAAAGAACAGACAAGTAACTCATTGTGGTGATCTTGATTGTATATCTTGCAAAATGAATATGATGAGCATCTGCTTTAACATGCCTTTTGTTACTAATCAAGAATGTCTGCATAAGAATACTAAAACTGAAAAGGCAAAGACTCCAAGTCCACCTAAGGTTAGGATGGACAAGCAATCCAAGAGAAAAGCTACCAAACCAGTAATTAAATCAGAATGGGTAGCTACAGGAGTCTTGCTAAAAGCAAAAGAAGAGAATTCAAAGAATCCAACTTCATACTGTGATCAAGCTAAACCAAATGGACCCAATGAAAGTTGGGTACCAAAAGCAACTTGAAATACTTTGCTTTGCAGGGCAACATGAAAAATAAAAGAATCATGTGGATCATAGACAGTGGATACTCAGGACACATGACAGGTGATAAAGCCCTGCTATCACAGTTCAAAGAAATGGTTGGCCCTTATGTAACCTTTGGTGACAACAACATTGATTTCACAATGGGATATGGCATACTGGGGTTGGAAATCTGAAGATTGAAAAATAGCTCTAATGAATGGATTGAAGCACAATTTATTGAGTGTCACTCAATTTTGTGAAAGAGGTTTCAAAGTTAGTTTTGATCAAGACAGATGCTCCATTGTCAATAAAAAGACAAGATAAGAAGCTCTTCAAGGAGTAAGGAAAGGAAGCCTCTATATAGCTGACTTGGACTCTGTAAGAAAAGATAAAGTCTACTGTTTCTACAGTAAGGCTTCTCCATCTGAAAGCTGGCTATGGCATAAGAAGCTCTTTCATTTAAAATTCAAAGCAATGAATCATCTGATGAAGAGAGAGTTGGTGAAAGGGCTGCCTCAACTTGAATTCTGTCAAGAAGGATTATGTGAGGATTGCCAGAAAGGGAAGCTAAGGAGAGCTGCTCATAAAACAACTCCTAGTGGTTCAATAAATGAGGCTTTTCAACTAATTCATATGGACTTATTTGGTCCTGTGAATGTGCAATCACTTGCTAGGAAAAGATATGCTCTAGTAATGGTTGATGATTTCTCAAGATACACATGGGTGAGATTTCTAGCATCTAAAGATGAAGCTACACAAGAAATTATTGACTAGGTTAGAGTCCTTGACAAAAATCCAAAATTCAAAGTGCAAATTTTAAGAAGTGATAATGGCACTGAATTCAAAAACAGTGTCATGAATGATTTTTGCAAAGAAAATGAGATTACTCAACAATTCTCTGCACCAAGGACACCTCAATTAAATGGTGTTGTTGAAAGGAAAAACAGAACTCTCATTGAGGCTGCAAGAACAATGTTGAGTGAAGCAAAACTTCCTACCTATTTCTAGGGTGAAGCAGTCAATACAGCCTGTTACACTCAGAACAGGACTCTAGTCAACAAGGCCTATGGAAAGACACCTTATGAATTGCTCACAGGAAGGAAACCAACTGTCAATTATTTTCATGTCTTTGGAAGAAAGTGCTATTTCATGAAAGACTCAACTGAGATCAAACGAAAGTTTGATACAAAGGCTCTTGAAGGGATTTTCATGGGATATGGAATTGACAGAATAGCATATAGAGTCTATATCATAGATCACAAGATTGTGGACGAGAGTGTGAATGTCACATTTGATGAAACTAAATTTCCTGGAATTGAAGGAAGTCAAGAGATAGAACCCTTAGCTTTTGAAAATCAAGGCTATTTAGAAGAGATTGAAGGAGATTCACCAAGGATTGATCACACCATTTCAGGTCCAACAATGGTTCCAAATCAGTCTGGAGAAAATGAAGGAACTGCCCAAACAACTGATTTCTTTGGGAATGTTCCAATGAACAGTGGACTTGAGGAAATTGATGTTGTTTACAGTGAAAGAACAAAAGTTACTGTCAATCAACAAAATGTTGAGGACTCTAGTGACTCTCAAAGAGGAGCTAAATGGAGCAGGGACCACACCAATGATTTAATTATTGGTGATCCAGGTACTGGAATCAAGATAAGAAGAAATGTGGCCAATAAATGTATGTACTCTTGTTTCCTTTCTCAAACAGAACCTAAAACTCTTGAAGAAGCCTTGGCTGATCCAAATTGGATTAATGCCATGCAAGAGGAGCTTAATCAATTTGAAAGAAGCTGTGTTTGGGAATTAGTACCTAGACCAAAGAACAAATCCATAATAGGCACTAAATGGGTTTATAGGAATAAGATGGATGAGTGTGGCACTGTCACAAGAAACAAAGAAAGGCTGGTGGCAAAAGGTTACTGTCAACAAGAAGGAATTGATTATGAAGAAACATTTTCTCCTGTTGCCAGACTAGAAGCAATTAGACTGTTCTTAGCATTTGCTGCCTACAAAAACTTCAAGGTATTTCAAATGGATGTCAAAAGTGCTTTTCTTAATGGAGAGTTAGAAGAAGAAGTGTATGTTGAACAGCTCTCAGGCTTTGAAGATTCAAAAATGGGAAACTTTGTGTACAGGATGCTCAAAGCATTGTATGGACTAAAACAAGCAATAAGAGCTTGATATGATACTCTTTCCAAGTTTCTTCTTGATAACAGCTTTATAAGAGGGATTGTGGACAAAACTCTTTTCTACAAAAAGCATGGAAAGGATATCATTCTAGTTCATGTGTATGTGGATGACATTATCTTTGGATCAACAAATGAAAACCTATGCAAGAAATTCTCTAAGTTAATGCAGAACAAGTATGAGATGAACATGATGGGTGAATTAGTATTCTTTCTTAGACTTCAAATCTATCAAAAGAAAGATGGAATATTTATTTGTCAATCCAAGTATATTAGAGATCTTTTAAAAAAAATTGATATGGAAGACTCATCTCCTGCAAAGACTCCAATCTCTACTGCAACACAACTTGACAAGGATCCAAAAGGAAAGAAGGTGGACAACAAAATGTACAGAGGCATGATTGGCTATCTTCTTTATCTAACAGCTAGCAGACCTGACATTATGTTTACTACAGGTTTGTGTGCAAGGTTTCAGTCTGACCCCAAGGAGTCACATCTAATTGCAGTAAAAAAAATTCTAAGATATGTAAAAGGCACTCAAAATCTTGGCCTTTGGTATACTAAAGAATTTGGTTTTGACTTGGTTGGTTACTCAGATTCAGACTATGCAGGATGCAGAATAGACAGAAAAAGTACAACAGGGAGCTGTCAGTTTTTAGGAGAAAGATTGGTGTCATGGTTTAGCAAGAAGCAATATTCAGTGTCAAATTCAACTGCAAAAGCTGAATATATTGCAGCTGGTAGTTGCTGTGCTCAGTTACTTTGGATAAGGAATCAGCTACTGGACTATGGGTTGACTCTGCAAGGAATTCCTATTCAACATTCCAAAACTAAGCATATTGACATCAGACGTCATTTTATTAGAGAGCATGTGGAGGAAGGCACAATCAAGCTAATCTATGTGTCCACAGAGAAGCAACTTGCAGATATTTTCACCAAACCATTGGATGAAAAGACTTTCAACAGGCTAGTGAGTGAATTGGGTATGTTAAATTTGACCTGTTAATGTAATTATGTTTAGTTGATGAAATTTTAGTTAACTAAATTTCACTGTGAATTAATGGCCTATAAAGGTGTTTTGATTTTTTCACAGTGGGAAGACATGATGATATTTAACTGAGAGGTTAACTAATTTATTTTTAAGTAAACTTCTATGTGAATCATAAAAGATGCTGTCAAAATACTTGACAATGTGTTTTACTCATACTGTCACATAATGATAAGTTACTGTCAAAAATCTGTGAAAATCCATTGTCACATGGTTGATAAGTCTTGACAGTAAAGTCCGCGGGATTAAAACTTACTGTCAAACGGCTGAGAAAACTTGACAGTATGTTTCGCGGGATTAAAACTTACTGTCAATATCTCTTGACAGTATAGTTCTTCAATGACCCGCATAACATATTGTCAACAATTAACATTAGATTTATTCACTTATTATTGTTTACTAATGTTACTGTCAAGATTGTTTGTCATTTTAGCGCAGAAGTTACTGTCGGGGAATGCAACTTGAAGACAACGGTCACTTAAAGTCGTTTAAAATTCTTTCTTGACAGTACCTTTTCAAATCATATAAATACTCAGCTGAAATTTCTTTCACTCTTTACTTTACTTTATTTCTCTCAAAACTTCCCACTCTCTTACATCCTTAAAACTCTCCAGTTTCTCTGCAACTTTTTGTTCTAAACTGTCTTCTAATCATCTAAATCTTTCATTCTTTCTCAACCCTAACATCAATCAACCATGTCTAGACCTCAAATTCTTTGAATCCTAGCTCAGACCAACTTCACCACTATGGCTTCAGTGGGTGAAGCTAGTGAAGCCTTCAAACCTTTTGTTGTCTTCATGAACAACACATATCTTACTTATGCCCTTACTGCTAGTCCACATCTCGAAATTCCTAGACTCTCTAAATTTTGGACTTCTGCTGTATGTGAGGGGGAGCAAGATTCTAGCTCTATCTCTTTTCAAATCGATGGTACTTCTAACACCATTGATTCCTCTCACATCAATGAAGCTCTTCATGTGGAAGAGACTGAAGGCTTGCTATTTGAGGATCCTGCAAGTGAAGAACAACTCACCAAGTTCTTCAAGTTGATTGGGTATGCTTAACCCAAACTAACTGCGAACAATGATGAATGGTATCCTTTGGGAGGCATGGACAGAAAGTACCTCAACAAAGAATGGAGCATGATTCTTGATGCAATCTCCAGATCCATGTCAAACAAAACAAGTGGATGGAATGAAGTGTCAGCGTACATCAGGAGGATTGTGCATTCCATGGTGCACAATTACAGAATAGATGTTGGAAAGCTCCTGATGCCTCTATTCAAGCTGGTGCTGGGAAAGAAAGAAGCAAGAAAACCGGTAATATACTATCCTAGATTTTTATGCTTATAATTAACTCTGTTGTAGGCATAATTGATTTAGATAGTGTTCAATGCATGGAGTCCCCAACTCTCAAGAAAAATGCTCATTCTTTGTTAACCAGTAAACCTCTTAACACTGAATTGAGTCTGTACATAACTGATTTCATGCTTGCAACCATTAAAAGTTTGAATTTAAAAATTGTTGGGGACTACCATGTATTCTCTTTGAGTGATGAGAATGGTGTTAACCTCTCCATTCCTAACCCACACTCTAAACCTTTTGAAGGAGTCCGACCTTCTAGAGTCTCCAAGTCTATAAACCAAGGATCTGGTTCCTCTCAAAAGGACCAGGTCTCGAAAATGATGAGAACCAATAAACCTTGGGTAGAAACCTTTCCACAGGTAGGTGGTGAAACTGCACTAGATGCAGCAAATAAGGGTGGTAGTAAGATCACAGAACCCACAGAGGGCCCTGGTGTGCCTAGGAGAAAGAAGGCAAGGGTATCAACCTCTGTAAGCCAGGGTGTGTCCTCTCAAAAGGGCACATCTCTAAAAAGGGACAAAAACTAATCTCTAGATATCCCCTCTCAAAAGGAGGCATCTATTGAACTTGGCCATGTTAGGGAGTATACTGAACTATTCGTTTGAAGTATATGACATTGTCCTTTTTTTTGAGAATCTTGAATGCGTATTTTAACACTGTTTGTATATTATATATTGTGGATAATCTAGTATCAAATGGGATAACAGAAGATTAGATTGTCAGTGTCTATATATAATATAATAAATGTTCACAGTTTAAGTGGAGTTAAACAAACCACTGGAATGACTGAAGTATTATTTGGAAATAATCTATCTTGATTATTGAATAATACTTGTATGCTTTGTGTATATTGAACGGGATTAAAATATTAGAATTGTTCTTCTATTCTGATAATAAAGAAGAACTAAGATTCTATAATATTATTATTGCTTAGGTTCTTAATCCGGATACAGTGATTGACACTTGTATGCAATGCACATGTTTTGATTCATATGTGATGTGATTTTTTGCTAATCACAATATTATGTTTTGAACAATGACATTGCATACAGAGTGGGATATTGACTATAAAAGGAAACCGTGTCCGAAAATATTCGGGTGATGATGTCCTCTTGAAAGCTCATAAAGATAATTATGCTTTAGTCCTGCAGGCAGATTTGTTCTTGCATAATTATAAGGTTGAGTGGATGATCAAGGATAAAAGATATTGATTAAATTAATTATCAGAAATTAATTTAATTAATGGACATTCGATATCTTAAACATGGGAAATTTAATAAGCAAATAATATTGGAGCCGAATTAAATAATTAAATTAGGGCATTAGGAGAGGTAGTGCAAATATTAATTCTTTAGTGGAGTGAATTAATATTTAATGACATTGGGCTTGACCCAGAATGTCATTGGAAGGCCCGACCTAATTATCCAGGATCCCTACTGTAGCCTATATATTCATCTTATTCTCTTCTAGCTAAGAGTTGGAAAATACTAGGGTTTTTGTGAGCAGCCGTTCAAGGAGGCAACCAAGAACTAGGGTTCCAAGATCTCAAAGTTAGAAGGGAGGCAACCTTGGGAGGATCGAAGGCCACACTTCGCTCAAGGTGAATACGGGAATACAGTAGAAGACGTGGATTTGAATCGCTTGCGCCGTAGCGATTAAGGTTAATTTTCTATTCAAACTCGTTCGTTTTCATATCATAAAACACAGCATCATGATTCGATTGTCCCAACAATTGGCATCAAGAGCCAGGTTCTAGGGTTCTGCGTTATATGATATGATGTCCATGTCGTAATTATGTATGTATATAGTGGTGGGTTTGTATTGTTTTTTTGATGCAGGTTGTTATCCACTATTATGGCCATGGTTGTAATTATGTTTTTGGATCCCACGTGGTTTATCGTGGTTGTAAATTAAATCATGAGGGTTGATCATGATTAGTTTTAATTTTTGATTTCTATTTTGATTGTAATCTTGTAATTCGAATTGTATTCAATTTAGATTATGATCTGATGTAATAGAATAGATTTTTCTGTTGTATTTGTCGTATGTAATTGTTTGATCGACAAAGATGCGAGAAACAGAGTTTTTCCGCTACTATATGCTGTTTTTGTGGCTGCTTCGCTGTTCTGGCTACAGATTTTGCATACGATATCCGATTGGGGCGAATAATATCTTTTCGGAAACGGCAGAGCGATACCTACAGGCTGAGATGGAAACCATCTCCAGATTTTTCAAGCCATTCTGAGCTCGTTTAGGCAGTCAAACAGGCGGCTGAAGATTTTCGAAAATTTATCGATGGATGATTTTGAAGATTATTCTTCGGGGCCATAATAGTGGATGTATTTTATTATGTTTTACATAATGTTTGCTGATCTTGATTATTACTACTATGTGTTCCATGTTTGTTTGTTATGCCATGTGATACTAACCCTTCGCATGCTAGAACGACATGGACGTAGGGCTGTTTTATTATGTTTTAATCATGATGAGTATGCTGCTATGTTATGTGTTATATGTATTGTTATTATGATACATGTGGACTGTGAAAAAATAACATAGGACGATGCATCTAGATAAAATCCTCATAGTAAAATACTAAGTGGGAGAGGGAATTAATTTGGTATTAAATCCCATGGTCTCCATTATTGTTTGTATGTAATTTAACACTAAGTCGAATATAAATTATGTATACGTCACCCATCGTGGCATGTAATTTATGGTGTCTAGAGTGTTATGGAAATTACTAGAACAAACTTCTAAAATTAATTATGAATATTGGAAGGTACATATGTCACCCAACGTGGCGTACTAAGTTTCATAGAATTCAAATAATAAAAGGACACCCTATTTTTTGATAGCTTTCACGCTCAACTAGGAAGAGAATCTAAAATAACACATCTTTGAGTATTCTTGCGTTGGTGTCTAGGAAAGCGTGCAGCTTACCTGGCCATTTAGATTGGTGTCTAGAAAAGTGGTTAGCCTCTTGGCAATGCTTCCACCAGCCTGGCCAGTCAGTCTGAATACTCTTTAGATTTGTAATTTTAGTAGTATCTTATTGTTAGGAGCAAGAATTTATCATAGTCAAAAGGCGCATCTGGTATTATTATTATTAATTTAAGATTTAATAATGGTATACACTTAGCTATGAAAAATAATATAGATCACCCTAACGTGACTAATTATTTAGTAGTAGGACCGAAGTAACATTTAAATAAATTTAGGTGGTATATAAGTCACCCAACGTGGCATACCGGAAACCTATGGTGTTTAAGTGTTGGTGTTTGAATTTTAAATAATTGTTAGAGGAACCAATTTTTTTAAACACCCTCTAATTATGTGTTATATGTATGATTCTCAGGATATAATGGGCTTTAATCCACTTTTTACCATACTTAAGGATAACAAACTTACTGGACCTAAGTATATTGAATGGAAACGTAATTTGGACATTGTGTTGACTGCTGAGGAGTACAAATTTTGCATTAATGAACCCAAGCCAGAGGAGCCTGCTGAGAATGCTTCTGAAGTTGAGAAGGAGTATTATAAGAAGTGGATTAAGGCTGATGAGATGTCGCGATGTTACATTCTGGCAGCAATGTCAGGTGTTTTGCAGCATCAGCATCAGGCTATGGCCACTGCTTCAGATATGCTCTTTAATCTCAAAGAACTTTTTGGAGATCAGAATAGGGCTGCAAGGCAAGTAGCAATGAAAGCTTTAATGAACACTCAGATGGCTGAAGGGACACCTGTAAGGGATCATGTTCTCAGGATGATGTCACATCTGAATGAGATGGAGATCCTTGGTGCTGAGGTTGATGGGGAAACCCAGATCGATATCATCCTTATGAGTTTACCCAAAAGTTTTGAGCAGTTCCGCTTGAATTACACCATGAACAAAAGGATGTATAGTCTTGCGGAACTTCTGACAGAACTTCAGGCAGCTGAAGGACTTTTTCAGCAGAGTGTTCAAGTCAATGTGGCTGAGAAACCTTCTTCTTCTAAGCCGAAAGCCAAGAAGAAGAAAAAGGCTCAGACACAGAAAGTTGTGAAAGCTGTGGGAGTTCAAGGTGGTGCTGTGAAAAAGCCCAAGGGCAAGTGCTTCAGGTGCAAGCAGTCGGGTCACTGGAAACAGGATTGTCCTCTTCCTAAGAAGAAAAACAATACTGGTATGTCTCTTTCTCTAGTTACAGAAACATATATAGCGGCTATATCTACGAGCACTTGGTGTGTAGATACAGGAGCCACTGATCATGTTTGTAATTCTATGCAGGGGTTCCAGCAATCCAGAATGCTTAGAGATGGCGAGATATATGTGTTCGTGGGAGATGCTACGAAAGTAGCAGTAGTTGCAGTGGGAGATGTTAATTTATCTTTTGGTGATGATAGGAATTTGGTTTTGAACAATTGTCTTTATGTACCTTCGTTTAGAAGGAATTTAATTTCGGTTTCTAAACTTGCTTTGGATGGTTATAATGTTTGTTTGGATCATAATGTTTCAATTATGAGGAATAAACTAGTTATATGTTCTGGTACATTGCAAGACAATTTATACATAATCACTCCTAATCAACCTGCACTGCAACTACAACATAGGGTATTAAATAACACATCTTCTATCACTACTAAAAGAAAGGAACCTTCTTCTTTGAACCAAACATATCTTTGGCACTTAAGATTAGGTCATATTAACTTGAGGAGGATTCAAAGACTGGTAGTAGATGGGCCTTTAGGCTCATTGGCAGTGGAGCCATTTCTAGTCTGTGAATCCTGTTTGGAAGGTAAAATGACCACTAGGCCTTTTAAGGCAAAGGGGAATAGAGCCAAAGAAGTGTTAGAATGGTTCATACTGATTTATGTGGACCCATGAATATTCAAGCAAGAGGTGGTTATGAATATTTTGTCACTTTTATTGATGATTATTCTAGATATGGATACATTTATTTGTTGCGTCGTAAATCAGAGTGCTTTGACAAGTTCAAGGAGTACAAAACTGTAACGGAGAAGCGACATGGAAAATGTATCAAGTCACTACGATCAGATCGTGGTGGCGAATACTTGCTTGGAGAATTTAGGGATTACTTATCAAAGAATGGGATCATGTCTCAGTTGACTGCACCTGGAACACCCCAACAGAATGGTGTAGCGGAGAGAAGGAATCGTACTCTTTTGGAGAGTGTTAGATCGATGATGAGTTATTCAGAATTACCCAAGTCGTTTTGGGGACATGCTTTAGAAACAGCAGCTTATCTTTTGAATTTAGTTCTTTCTAAGTCAGTTCCTGAGACTCCAAAAGAATTGTGGACTGGTTCAAAACCTAGTCTAAGACATATTCGGATATGGGGTTGTCCAGCACATGTGTTGAACAAGAACGTGACTAAGTTAGAATCTCGTACAGAAGTAAGGCTTTTTGTAGGCTATCCCATGGGAACGAAAGGATATTTATTTTATAGTCCTAAGGATCAGGATGTCATTGTTAGTACCAATGCTAGATTCCTAGAGGAGGACTATATGATGAACCATAAACCCATGAGCAGTGTCGTTTTAGAGGAACTAGTGGGAGAGACAAATAATGAACAAGTGCCAATAGTACAAGTAGAACAGCCACAAGAGAACACACAACCTATCACTAATACCACACCGGTGTCTCGTCGTAGTGGGAGGGTTATTCGTAAACCCAGCAGATTCATGTTATTGGGAGAGTCTTCGGACTTGGTCTCTGAGGAACATGATGAGGATCCCATGACATACGAGGAAGCACTGCAAGACAAAGATGCAGATCTATGGCAAAAAGCAATGAAATCTGAGATGGAATCTATGTATTCAAATCAAGTCTGGGAGCTCGTGGAACCACCCAAAGGTGTAAAACCCATTGGATGTAAGTGGATCTACAAGAGAAAAAGAGGATCTGACAAAAAGGTAAAAACTTGGAAAGCAAGACTTGTTGCGAAAGGGTATACTCAGAAAGAAGGGATCGATTATGAGGAACCTTTTCGCCAGTAGTCATGCTAAAGTCGATCCGGATTCTTTTATCTATAGCAGCTCATCTCGATTATGAGATTTGGCAAATGGATGTCAAGACAGCTTTCCTAAATGGGAGTCTTGATGATGAGATCATCTATATGCAACAACCAGAAGGATTCATTAAGGAAGGCCAAGAGCATCTGGTATGTAAGCTTAAGAAGTCCATTTATGGACTTAAACAAGCTTCTAGGTATTGGAATATTCACTTTGATCAGGTAATCCAGTCATACGGATTTGATCAATGTCCAAGCGAGTCGTGTGTGTACAAGAAATGTGAGGGTAGTTCAGTGACTTTTCTAGTGCTATACGTAGATGATATTTTACTCATTGGAAACAATGTAGGGATGTTATCAGCGGTAAAGGCATGGTTGTTCAAACAGTTCGAAATGAAGGACTTAGGTGAAGCGGCATACATCCTTGGGATCAAAGTTATAAGGGATCGCAAGAAAAGGATGTTGGCTTTATCCCAAGAGCCCTATATTGATGAGGTATTGGCTCGTTTTAACATACAGGACTCCAAGAAGGGTAACCTACCTTATAAACATGGAGTTGCTCTATCAAAGAAACAGTGTCCTAAGACACCAGAGGCGATAGAGAGCATGAAAGCGGTTCCCTATGCTTCGGCATGCGGAAGCTTAATGTATGCAATGTTATGTACGAGACCTGATATTTGTTTTGCCGTGGGCATGGTTAGCAGATATCAGTCAAACCCAGGACAGGAACATTGGAGTGCAGTAAAGGCTATACTCAAGTACCTGAGAAGGACTAAGGAGTATATGCTAATTTATAAGGCCTCAGATTTGTTACCTCTAGGATATACCGATTCAGATTTCCAAGCAGATAGAGATAAGAGGAAATCAACCTCGGGATATGTGTTTACCTTAGGAGGTGGAGCTGTAATATGGAGGAGTGTAAAGCAGAAATGCGTTGCTGACTCTACCATGGAAGCCGAATATGTGGCAGCTTCGGAGGCAGCCAAAGAGGCAATATGGTTCAGAAAATTTCTTTTGGACATAGATGTGGTACCTAATTTGCCTAGGAGCTTGACAGTGTATTGTGATAACACTGGTGATGTGGCAAATGCAAAGGAACCGCGAGACCATAAGGCAGCAAAACACATCGAGCGTAAGTATCACCTTATACGACAATTCATTAAGCGAGGAGATATTATTGTGACTGATATAGCATCAAAGGACAACCGGGCAGATCCTTTCACAAAGAGCTTACCAGCTAAGGCTTTTGAGCAGCACGTGGAGGCGATAGGAGTCAGATGTATGGTCACATAATAGTTATTTAATTGGTAGTGGATTGCTTGTAATAAAACACTGATATACTCAAAGAATAGCTTGAGTATAAGTGGGAGATTGTTAGGGAGTATACTGAACTATTCGTTTGAAGTATATGACATTGTCCTTTTTTTTTAGAATCTTGAATGCGTATTTTAACACTGTTTGTATATTATATATTGTGGATAATCTAGTATCAAATGGGATAACAGAAGATTAGATTGTCAGTGTCTATATATAATATAATAAATGTTCACAGTTTAAGTGGAGTTAAACAAACCACTGGAATGACTGAAGTATTATTTGGAAATAATCTATCTTGATTATTGAATAATACTTGTATGCTTTGTGTATATTGAACGGGATTAAAATATTAGAATTGTTCTTCTATTCTGATAATAAAGAAGAACTAAGATTCTATAATATTATTATTGCTTAGGTTCTTAATCCGGATACAGTGATTGACACTTGTATGCAATGCACATGTTTTGATTCATATGTGATGTGATTTTTTGCTAATCACAATATTATGTTTTGGACAATGACATTGCATACAGAGTGGGATATTGACTATAAAAGGAAACCGTGTCCGAAAATATTCGGGTGATGATGTCCTCTTGAAAGCTCATAAAGATAATTATGCTTTAGTCCTGCAGGCAGATTTGTTCTTGCATAATTATAAGGTTGAGTGGATGATCAAGGATAAAAGATATTGATTAAATTAATTATCAGAAATTAATTTAATTAATGGACATTCGATATCTTAAACATGGGGAATTTAATAAGCAAATAATATTGGAGCCGAATTAAATAATTAAATTACGGCATTAGGAGAGGTAGTGCAAATATTAATTCTTTAGTGGAGTGAATTAATATTTAATGACATTGGGCTTGACCCAGAATGTCATTGGAAGGCCCGACCTAATTATCCAGGATCCCTACTGTAGCCTATATATTCATCTTATTCTCTTCTAGCTAAGAGTTGGAAAATACTAGGGTTTTTGTGAGCAGCCGTTCAAGGAGGCAACCAAGAACTAGGGTTCCAAGATCTCAAAGTTAGAAGGGAGGCAACCTTGGGAGGATCGAAGGCCACACTTCGCTCAAGGTGAATACGGGAATACAGTAGAAGACGTGGATTTGAATCGCTTGCGCCGTAGCGATTAAGGTTAATTTTCTATTCAAACTCGTTCGTTTTCATATCATAAAACGCAGCATCATGATTCGATTGTCCCAACAGGCCAGTCTCCCATGGCACCCTGTACAGATTCTGCACAACAGGTTGAACTCACTCAACCTGAGCCCCCACTTGAGGATACTCACACTATAGGACTAGAAAATGTAGAACACAATTCATTCAACTATAGTGCATCACACTTTGCCAACATTGAAGATCAAAATGTTGATGCACTATTTCAACAGTTGGATGAAACTGATCATAACAATCCACAAGAACCTTCTGTTCACAGGATAAAAGAGATTGCTATCACAGCCTTTATAGCTGTTAATGACAAAGTTGCTGTCAATCCTCATAACAGTAACTTCTCTGAAGAAGCTGCCACATCCACAGTTGCTGTCAACACTCCTATTCAAGACAGAACTTCTCATGTGGCTGGCTCATCCCACCAATTCAGTGATGATGACTCTCCTCTACAACTCTTGTACAAGATGTACCTGCTCAGTCTCTTGCACCTAGGATGAGTGAGGGTGTGAAAAGAAAAAGAGAGATAAAAAAAAGCGGTGAGCCTAAAAATGAGGGGCTGGGAAAATCCCAGGCAAAAGGAGAGGGCCCTGAGAAAGGCCAAAATAAAAACAAGATGTGGGAGCCCAAAAATCAAAGGCATTAGGCTTGGAGAGTGAGTTGGTGAGGAGTGATGAGATTACTCATAAAAAACCAGAGAGTGTAAGAACCACCACAGCCTCTAAATCATCCAAACAAGCTGATGAAAGGTTGAAATCCCTTTCACACAAGGTTACTAAATTATCAAAGAACTTGGACACAGTGGGCAGAAATCAGGTGAAGCTGGTGAATAGGATGTCTAGTTTGGAACATACTATGAATGAAGAGTTCAAGGCTATCTTTGATAAGCTTCAGGAATTTCAAGCACAATTTTTAACCCCTGCAGTTGCTACATCAACTAAGGGGGAGAAAAGTGGTAAGGATGAAGTGTTTGTTGCAGATGAAGGAAGGAGTGATAAGTTGGCTGTTAAGGAGACAACAACTCAAGCTGCATCTCAAGGGGAGAGTCAACTAGCATTGTTGTCTAGTGTGGCTGCTGAAGGAAGGAGTGATAAGGTGGCTGTTGAGGAAGTGTTTGTTGCAGATGAAGGAATGAGTGATAAGGTGGTTGTTGAGGAGACAACAACTCAAGCTGCATCTCAGGGGGAGAGTCAACTAACATTGTTATCTAGTGTGGCTGCTGAGATTGCTACACAGCTTGAAGGAAATAAGGTGGAGAGACCAAAGGAGAAATGAGTAGTGATAAAGGAGGGAGGTGTGAAGAAAGATTATGTGGTAAGTGGTGCTGGAAAAGGGAAGGAAAAGCTTTTTCAAGATAAAGGTGATGATTTTATTTTAGAAGAAAGAGAAGATCTTGATGATGAACAAGCTACAATCCTGATGGTGGATGATAATGAAAACAGCAGAGTGTTTGAAGATGCCAAGTTTAACAAGAGGATAAATGATCTAAGAGCTTCATCTAACAGGGACCCCAAGAAATTTTCTGATTCAATGAGATAATCAACAGTGGGAGCAGCTGTGATGGTGCCTAGGAGCAACAAATGGGTAATCTCTGTTAGAACTGAAGGAGGTTTCAGTTGGTGTGTGAGCATGGCTTATCTGAGTAGGCAGGAGATTGCAGTTATAGAAACAATTAAACTCAAAATCAAAACAGATAAGTCATGGCTGAATGAAAATCTAAAAAGGACTCTGCAAAAGTTAATTGTTGATAAGCTCCCAGAAGTAACTCAGGATCCTTTGGGAATTAAGTTCAGTAGCTCCACAGATGGAAAGTACAAATCTATGAATTTGGAGAGAGTGAGTATGTGTAGGCGAAGGTCTGTAAAGGAAGCTTTGAACTACTTCAAGCAACTTCCAAGGAATGAAGAAATGGATGAAGTGTTGAGAGTGCTGGAGGGAGAATTGAGGAGACTTGAAGGTTTGAGATTGAAAAAAGGTGAGAAGAAAACTCAGGAGAAGAAGGATGGAGATGATGATGAAAAGCCTGATGAAGGTGCAGGTAGTTCCAGCCAACACCACACTGGTGAAGGACCTTCTGGAACTGGAAATAAGGTGGAGCTGGAAGAGGAGAAGAAGAAGAAGGAGTACAAAGATGGTGTTGATGGGAAAGTGATGAAGACAGTAGTTCTTGGCTTTGAAATGGATGAAAAAGATGTTGTCATGAGTAATAAGGAGAAACTTGCTGTCAAAGAACCTGCTGTCAAACATGACTTGACAGTAACCTCTCAAGAGTTACTATCAAATAAAGTATCCTTTTCCAAGAAGTATATGAAAGCAAGGGCAGAGAGACCTAAGCCTCATTCAAGTAGGAGGCCTAGCAGAAAAGGGTGGAAGCTTATGTCTGAAATTCTACATGAGGATTGTCTGGATGTTAGGAGGCCAACCATCAACAACATAGCAGAAGCAAAAGCAGAATCCTTGGTGAATATGAAAGTTGAGTGGTCTGGAATGAATACTCTAAGCAAGATAATTCTATTATTTTCAAATGGAACAGTTGAAGAATTGTGTTATGAGATGAAAGAAGTAAACTACTTTCTGGTCAGAAGAATGCTGATTATAACACAAGGATCAGACATGAGAACACAGTTAATAAGGATTCTGTTGATAAGAAGCTCATGGAGTTAATGGATTCTTTCAAACCTCATCATTTAGATTTCAATGATGTTGAAGAACCTGAAACAGTTGTTTACTCTGATGGAGAAATGTTTGAGGGTGATCGAAGATGGAATCAAAGAATTTTGGAGCACAGAGTCTCTACAGGACAAGAATTTAGATCTACTTGAAAGGTTGATAAAGCAGTTGGAAGGATATCCTTATCTTGAGGAGAGCAGATACATGTCAAATGTTCTGAGAGTTATTCAAGCCAAAAAGAAGAAGGAGATTGAGAAGAAGTTTGAATATGAGAGGACACAGAAATGTCTTCTCAGGAATCCTGACAGAGTTATCTTCTACAATACTGGTGGTTCTGCAGAAGAAATCACTTTTGAGGAGTTAAAGAAACTGGTTGTCAATGATCCTCACATCATTGAGCTCATCAAGAAGCAACTGCTAAATATCACAAACTATGAGATTTTTTATCTGAAAAATAGAGCACTGGAGATCTGTGACTCTAAAAGGAAGGAGGAGAAGGAGAAAAGAAAGAAGTTTGATGATGAAGTTGAAGCTGCAAAGAGGAAAGTTGAATAGATTTCCAAAAGAATCAAGGAGGTTGAGATTGACATGAAGCATGCTTTGCTGAATGATCAATTCTCTAAAAGGTCCAGCTATGTTTCTCCAGTCCTGTTTGGGCCCCTGAGAATCATTGTTGATAGCATTGAAGTGGAGGCTGTCAATTTCAGGGTGCTCAATAATGAAAATTTAAGGAAGATATTCAGAATGATTACAGGCTCATTCCTTGAGTTTGAAAGAGATCTGAGTAAAGTTGTCTGGGAGATCATTAGGTCTAGAGAAGAAGATGATGAGTCCATTGACAAGCTCAGAGTGAAACAGATCTACTCTTCTACAAAGGAAAGATTTGTCAAAGACATGTTTGGGATGAAGTTCTTATGCATATCCAACGGGCCATCTGAGAACTACTACACCTACAAGGAGCTGAGGAGTCTTTCTCATAAAATGGTGAAGCTAGTCTTAGATTGTGTTGCTGATCATGCCAAGACAGAAGAAGAGAAGAGGGAACTGAAAGCCCTTGAGGGACTGTATGGAAGGATGACAACAGATATGAAGTAGTTACTGCAGCTCAAGTTAAAATTGAAGATTTGCTCAGTCTAGAGGAGCTAAATTTGATATAGGAGTGTACTTGTAATTTCTTTTATTTCCTGTACAAACACTTCTATTTTTGTTAGTTGAGATAGCATCTGCAGTTTTCTTTGAATTTGTCTTTATTCATCGTAAAAACAAATTGGGGGAGATTGTTAGGGATTGTGGTTCTATCAATGTAATCAACTAATGTTTACTTTGATTAATTAATAATTAACTAAGTAAAAATATACTGTCATATATAGTTTGACAGTATGCTTAAAATGTCACTTGTCAAAAAGATGTTCAAATAGTCAATTAGGTGACAGTGAGTATCAATAGTTACTGTCATATGTAATTAGAATAAATGATCAATGAGGTAGAAGTTCACAAAGTGTTCATGCACAGCATAGATCAAACTTCTGTCAGTAACATTCTACATTTTGGAGCCTATGACAGCATGTACGAGTGACAATACCTTTTGGAAACAGACGACAACAACTATTCCTTGACAGTAAACTTGGCGTAGAATGAAGATTCTATGACAGCAAGTTCTATTGACAGCAACTATCCCCTGACAGTAAACTTGGCAGAGACTGAAGATTCAAGACAACAAGTTTTCTGACAGTAGCTTTGGCGGGGAGAGTTGATAGCATGTTTGGCGAAATGATCGACAACATGTTTGGCGGAGTAGTTGACAGTACCTTTGGATGACAGCATGTTTTAGAAGACTGGTGTTCCTGACAGTAAAGTTTGCGGTAATAAAGATGTTGTCACCAAAGTGAAGCTGAAGGTTGACAGTAACTACCATGGAAGCTGACAGTCTGTTTCAAGTAGCAGACTAGGTTAAGTCATTCACAGATTGATCTTGACATTTCTACCTAGTCTGTCAAGTTTAGAATTGCAACTTGAGATAAAGTAAGCAAAAAGGTGAAGCGTGCTCATGGTGTCAAGAATGTCAAATCATCTCAGAGTACATTTATCTACATTTGGAATGAAGACAAGACTCATGAAGAAAAAATGAGATTACCATTTTGAGTATTGTCCAGTAAACAAGAGAAAGTGTACTTGTAAGTGAGATATGTGTTGTAGTTTAAATACACACATCTCACAAGCACTTTCAGAACACACACAATTGAGCTTAACTTTTCTCAAGCATAGAAAACATAGCAATCTCTTGTTATTGTATCTATTGAAGCTGGAAATCCTTTCCAGTCAGTTGTAGTAACAAAAATTAATAAAATTAATTTTTGAAGTAAAACACTGTGTGTCCCAAGCTTACTTGTCTGTTGTTTTGCTACTTAATACATATGCTTTTGTGTTATTGTTAGCAAAAGTTTTAAAATCTATTAAGTTGCATTCAACCCCCCCCCCCTTCTGCAACACTCATACTGTCTAACAATAGCGACAGAGTGATGTTGCATCTCCACATTTATTGGAGATGCATCGAGCGAAAAGATAGATGGTGAATCAAAAAATTTAGAAATTTTTCGTTGCACCAGTGTGTGTATCCCTTGTGCAATGCTTTTAACTTCAGTGTCCCTCCCCTTGTGATATGTCCCTAGCTAACGACTATTTTCAATATTAATACTCTTTTAAGAGGATGCCAATGGGGATTTGATGGAATCCTTTTAGACCTCTGTTTCCTTTTGGGAGGGGACATAGTGGCTTGGCTGGTTAATCACACCCTCACCTTCATTATCCTTATGGGTTCTTTGATTTTTCTCAGTTCCCTCACCACTTATAACCACCTTCACACTCCCCTAAGTTGTGTGTTATTCTTTATTTTTACAACAACCGCCTTTTGAGAGACTGTTGAGGTTTTCCTTTTAGACTTGGGATGTGAAAGTTTTACTACTTGGGCAGGAGGGTTGGGGTCATTACTAGCACCCTCCATTATAGAAGAAGGCAAAGAAATTTGAGATTGAGAGGAAGTAAATTAGTTAGAGACATATACCTGAACAAATGGTGAGTAGATGAGTGAAAAACTTTAATGTTGAATTTTACAATAATCTCATTTAAGAGTAATGACGCAATAGCATGATACTTATCAAATAAGATACTATAAGAAATCTGTTGCATACTAGTACAAATGACATTAAAATTACTTATTTTTCTAGAAAATACTGTGATAATTGCATCAAAGAAATAATTATATTCCTTTTTAAAGTTCTTTCCAACTATTTTACCTAAGTTTGTATCAGGGATTGCATAGTTAATATTTTCTAACATATTCTTAATGTCAAATTCTGTATGCATGGCATTATAATTATTTATAGGTAGTTCTAAGAATTCAACAAGAACAATAGTATTAAAAATATACATGTTACCTTTACAAGTAAATGAAATTTTAGAATTGTCATTGGAAATCTCTATAGACTTCCAAAAATTCTCTATCAAGCTACAAACCAGAGTGGGAGCATCTATCATGGGCTTTGATAACCTGCATTTACTAAGGAATTTCATCAATAGATGGAACTTCTTTGGTGCTTCTGTGATAGCCACACATGCCACGAAGTTATTTTGCTCGTAGAAGAATTCAGAGGATGAGAAAATCTTCTTTTATGATGTCATTTGATAATTTAGAATCAAGAGATTAATTAAGATTGAACTTAAAGAAAAGGTTAATAATTAGGGAGTTCGGGTTCTAGAGAGCTTTTTTATACAGAGAGATTTTGAGAGAGAGATTAGAGAATAGAAATTGTAAGTAAAAGAGTTTGAAAAAGTTTTTCTTGCTATTTATATTCTGGAAATAAAAGGATTTGTCTCTCCTCAATTGGTGCAAAAATACTCTCAATTTTTCCGTTAGATAATAAAAAATAAAAAAGACATATTATTAATAATAATCGACTTTACACATACATAAGTGTATGTATATGTCGATGGATAACTAACACTATCAATGACTAAAAGCTTTATGTATCAACGGATGAAATTAAGTCTCCAGGGATTCTATATCAACTCAACTGATGTAGCTTATTTGTTGATAGACAAGTGTATCCATCGATGAATAATATTAATCAACTGATAGATTTATCTGTTGATTAATTAAATAAATTTAATTTATCTTAGATAAATTTTTTGAAAAATGTTTGAATCAATGGATGTCAACTAAAATAAAACTATAATTGACAAAATTAATTATGAGTAATTAAGCATGCCTAGCTCACTTCCTAATCTTGTGAATGTTGATTCATCAAGTGGCTTGGTAAAAATATTTGCAAGTTGTCTTTTACTTGGAATAAAATGCAATTCTATAATTACGTTCGTCACATGTTCCCTAATGAAATGATACCTCATGCCAATGTGCTTGGTTCTGGAATGTTGAACAGGGTTTTCAATGATAGCAATTGCACTTGTGTTGTCACAGAGAATATGAATTTTTCTTAGACTGAATCCATAGTCAAATAATTGATTCCTCATCCAAAACACTTGTGCAAAACAACTTTGGGGAAAAATATATTCATCCTCTACAATTGAAATTGAGATCAAATGTTGCTTTTTACGAAACCAAGAGACCAATTTGTTTCTTAGAAATTGATAGGTTCCTGTAGTACTTTTCCTATCAATTTTGCAACTTACATAGTTTGCATTTGAATAGCCAATTAGATCAAATCCAGAATCTCTAGGGACAAAATGCCTAAATTTGGTGTTTTTTTAGATATCTGAAAAATATTTTAATATAAACTAAATGAGACTCTCTAGGATCAACATGAAATCTAGTACATAGACATGTAGCAAACATTATGTCCATTCAATACAACAATGAGATAACCATGCCCTCTATAACTTGAAATGTCCATTTTAGCTTCCTTATTATTATTCAATTCAAGTTTAGTTGCACTGGGTATAGGAGTTGTTGCAGAACTAAAGTCAACTAAGTCAAATTTCTTTGATAAATCAGAAATATATTTTGTTTGACTGATAAAAAAAATCCATCTTTGATTTGTTTGATCTTCAAACTAAGAAAATAGGTTAGTTCTCTCATCTTTCTCATTTCATATTTACTTTGCATTAAATTAGCAAATTTCTTGTAAATCTTCTCATCAATAGAGCCAAATATAATGTCATCGATCCACATAAATTTGAACAAGTACTACAAAGACATTAACATTTTTATGAAAGAGAGTTTTATCAACAATACCTCTTGTGAAGTGATTCTCTTGTGAATTTAGAAAGAGTATCATACAAGACTCTTGGTACTTGTTTCAAAACATAGAGGACTTGAGTAGAAAATAGACAAAGTCAAGAAAATTTGGATCTTTAAAAACAGAGGTTGTTCCACTTAGAGATTGTTTTTCCAATTCTTCATTCAAAAATGCACTATTGATATCCATCTGGTAGACTTTGAAATTAGCATGTGCAGCATATGCAAGAAAAATTCTTATTGCTTCCAACCTTGCAAGTGGAGCAAAACTTTCATCGAAATCTATTCCTTCTTCTTGTGAGTAACCTTTAGCCGCCAACCTTGCTGTATTTCTAGTCACAATACTAACTTCATTCATCTTGTTTCTGAATACCCATTTTATACTAATGACAGACTTATTCTTGGTTGGGGTACCAGTTTTTATACTTTGTTTCACTCAAATTAATTTAGTTTTTCTTGCATAGCTACTACCCAATCATGATCATTTAAAACTTATTCTACCTTCTTTAGTTCTTCTTAATTGATATAAGAAACTGTTATATACACATTCATTTTCAGTTAAACTTCTTGTTTTAACACCTTCATCTGCATTTCCAATGATCAAATCCAATGGATGACTTCTAATCCAATTTATTTGTGGTAGTAGATTTGTTTTGGATGAAGATGCTTCATTGTCATTCTTGAAATCATTCTAATTAAAATTTGAATGATTCCTATTAGACCCTAACCTGAATTGGACGCCTTACTTATAAAGTGTTGAATATCTATTGAAGTATTATCAATTGATATATTATCAGTCTATTGATGTCTATTAACTAACAAATTATCCATTGAGGCATTAATATCAATTAATATTGGGTTCCTTTGGCTTGTGTTCCTTTCAATTATTAATTATTCATCGTTATCTTCATCATTACCTTTGTTTTATTTTCAAAATGCAGAGTGTTATTATCTGCTTTGGCTTCAAATTCCCCTAGGTTTTCATCTTCATTTCTCATAACAAAAAATTTGCAAGTAAATACATGTAGAAAATTCATTATTGACTTGTTTTTCCAGCTACGCAAGTAGAATGAGGGTTTGAATACTTATGTGTTCCTTTTTATCTGATTAAAATCCTCTTTGTAGATAACAATAAATGTACTAACTATGCAAAGATTAAACATAAAAGATGAATAAGAATAATATTTGTATCATTAATGAGTGAATACAAACTCTCATAGGTTGTACACAAATCCTAGCAACTTCTCTGTAATATATTACACAAACTCTCTCTATCTCTATTGTCTTTGAGTGATACCATTGACACATCACAATAAATTAAATAGAGTCTTTATATAAAGAGCTACCTATCAACTAATCAAAGAAATTACAAATAAAACATGAATAAAATTCCTAACTATTAGCTGACAATTTCCTTGTATAAGCAAGTTTCCTCCTCATAACATATCATTGACTTCATTGTCGTTTCTCCCAAAACTTTCCTTCTGAAAATCACTTCCTTCCAAAACTGGACTCATCTTTATAGACTCTGCAACACTTCAGACTCTAACAACCTTCAGACTCTGATGGTCTTCCAAATCTAACTACTTGTAGAATCTGATAAGCTTCTAGACTCTTGACTTGATTCTTCTGAAAATCTTATAACTACAAATCAACGTGAACACATGTACAAGGTTTAATATATCCCTTGAAAGTACATAAATTGTCATAATATTTACTTGGTCATAGACTAGAATGACCTATTCTACTCTATTACAGATGTGTGATATGCTAGACTCTGTTCTAGTATTTTATACATCATCAACAATATATATTCCTAAAAATCTCCCCCTATTTATGCTTTATAAAATTTAAACAAAAATCAGAGTTTGATGATGTCAAAATCAATGAATAAAATAATAAATACTAGAACAGTTCTAAATAAAGAAAACAAAAACTATACATTTGTTAACCTCTCAAAAGATGGATTTCTTTGAATAAGGAATTGAGCATCCTGTCTTCTTGAATTGTCAGAGCTTCACCAATGTACCTCTTCAAGGTCCTCATTCCATCATTTTTTTACTTTATTTGGTAGTAGGCCGCTCTTAAGTCATCTGCACTGCTTTCTTGATTCTTGATATCTTTCAATAATAGGGCATTAGGTTTCCCTTCATAGATTGAAAACTGGCATAGTGAAAATACACTCTCTGTCTAATTTCTTTGGCTTCTAGAGGCAAGTTTTGATCATTACCCTCCTGGTCAACATATTTCAAAAAAAACTAGATGGCTTCTTGTTTAGAGCTTTGTGTAGAGATATCTTTTTTTCAATAACTTTAACCCTTGCCACTATCACATGAAAACCATTTTTGACATCAACAGATATAGTGAGCATGAATTTTATATATCGAAAAACAAAAAAAATTCCAAGTTAATCCATCCTACTGACCCACCCTTCATAAAATACACAAGCATTTGATATTTAAGCTCCTCAGTCTGATATTTTTCTCCTGGTAGTCTTCTTTCTCTAATACTATAAACAATTTAAGCAGAAACTACTTTATATATATACTTTTGGATGATTATCTCAAACTGTCTATCTGTTTAGGGGTGTAGATCTGAAGTTAGATTTGGATTTCTTTACATGTCTTGCGAAGATGTTCCTCCAAGTCTTTTTTTCATCATGGGCTTCAAATCAATACTCTGTTGACTACAAGCCCAATAACTAGGTTCCTTCACTTTTTTTTATTTTATCATTAGAGTCTATAGTCTGCCTTTTTCTCCTAGACTCTGACTTAGACCCTGATGTATTCTTCTCTTCATGTCTAGTCCCTGATTGTTTTGATTGAACAAATCTCCCAAACTTTGGCTGTTGCAAACCACTACGTCCCCTTAGACCATGAGCATCAACAACACCATCACCATTATCTCTCTTTCTTTTCCTTTTATCACTCCATTTACATGTCTCCTCCCTATTACTCCCAAACTTAAATTTATCCCCCTTTTTGACATCATCACCACCAGAAAAAGCAGTCAAGATTTCTCCCAAAAGGTTATGAATGTTAGCCTATTTAGTGAACACCTGATCAACTTTGGTTATAAGAGCATCCACAGAGGCCTTGATCTTAGCTTATTTTGTCTTCAACACCTGATACACCTTACTAACCCTGTCATCATTAGCATTAAGCTTCTTTTGCAATAACTCAAATTGAATAACAGTCTTGGCAGTAGTTATATCAACATTTATCAACTTTGTGGAGATGTGAGATACATCCTTCACCACTTCAGCCACTTGATTCACTAGATTTTCTCTTTCAGCCTTGATGCCATCTTCAACATTTTCATTTTCATGAATCAACTCTATGGGTGGCTCCTCTTATGGATAGTGACCATGATTAAAAATTTTCTTGGAGATAGCCTTGCCCTTTTTAGCTTTGTAAATTTACAAGGTGTAGTCAAAAGTTTCCCTATCTACAATCCCATATGAACTAGAAGACTCCTAAAGTTGAAGAAAAACGTGAACAAAGTAAGAAAAAGATGCAATTTAATCCCTTTCATCTTCAGAGCTACATTTATCAGTGTGACTACATCTCTTGGCTCAATCTTAATAAACTCTGATGGTGGTATAGAATCTGATACTATAGAAGTTGTTATAGACCCTGACTCCTAATTAAAGTGAGCAAGGCATGTCGATTCTGGAAGTCTTGCTTGGATTGACTTTACAATAAGTAGTATTTCTAACTTCATATCTACAACATCTAGAAGATTTGTGGTACCAACCATCAGAGCATCAGTTGCTCTTTCAGCCCTCCTTCCTGGAAAATCCACCAAGTGTAGATGTGGTCTCTGTGTAAATGATTTTTGAGTAGCGGCAAGAGCCTTTTTCTTACCGATCTGAAAGAGCAACTGAAAAGTGTTAAAATTCATCACCTGTTTCAACTCATTTGACCAACTCTGAGGAAAATCTTGGTCCCATATAGAAAATAAAGCCTAAAAATGTACTAGGTTTATAATTAGTTTATATTTCTAGGAATTGAACTTTGTTGGGAGCCTTCATCTTTTAAACATTCTTGGTTCGCTAAATAAATAAATTTTAGTTATTAAACATATCCTCTCCAGCTGAACATTTATGATTTCATTTTAAACAGATTATAATGTACCTCGGGGGTAATTGTTTCTTAGTTACCTTTAGTGGTTGAAGGGCTATCATGTCCTGGAACATACTCCCTATTGAATTCCATATCAGACAATTTCTCTTCATACTCCCTATAATATTATGAAAATAATATAAAGATAAAAATAAATAACATCTCGCATTAGATACATTTACGTAAAACTAATTAAGGTCTATCTTTGAAAAATTTATCCTTAGTCTTATGATCATATGTTTGTAAATGCTCTGCTGGCTCTATTGCCTTGTCAGTGACTGTGTCAATATAAAGATCTAATGTAAAACCATTTTTTAACCCTTGTACAAGATCACATACATCAGCTTCATTACTCATTATTTTTCAACTACCTCCTAATTTCTTGATATATTTACGTAAAACTAATTAAGGTCTACATTCAAAAAATTTGTCTTATGATTACATGTCTGCAAATGCTTCGCTGGCTCAATCGCCTTGTAATTGATAGTGTCAATAAAAATATCTAATATAAAACCATTTTTTAACCCTCGTGCAAGATCACATACATCAGCTTCATTACTCATTATTTTTCAATTACCTCCTGATTTCTTGACATAAACTCCCTATATTTCAATGTATCCAACATCATCCTTAATATACCCCATAAATACAGAATATGAGAATCTGTCAGCTTTCATGGTAGTAGGAATTTCGGTACATGTTCCGGAATGGTATTTGGTTTTGAGAAACTATCAGTTGTGGTAGAACCTGAGATACAAATATATGTCTTTCTTTCTTTTGAATAAGTTTTAATATTATAACTTAGAGCAAATCACACAATATGATAGCAGAAATTCGAGCATTATTAGCAAGATAATGCGAAGTTCGATTAGCAAATCGTTTAACAAAATATAAATAAACATTACTTAGGAAATCTTTTTTCTCCCCTTCCTCTCATTCTCCCTCTCTCTCTGCCTCAACCCCAATTCCAAAAATCTTCTTCTATTATGTATGAGAATAATATTATTATATTATAATCTTTCTTATCTATATCTTTTAAAAGTTTAACTTTAAAATTTTCAGATCTATTTTTATATCTTTCGCTATTTCATATCATTCATATCTGTTTTTAAATCTTTCAAATATGACTTCTTTGAACAATTTTAGTATCATATGTAATCCTCTATGAGGCATTGCCAATTTTATGGTATTTTGACCATATCTGATGGTTTTTATATGTCATTGAATGATAATTTTGTGTCATATTGGATGAATTTCTTCATATATTGGGATATATATATATATATATATATATATATATATATATATATATTGAAAGGCATAGGTGTACTAACTTGTAACAATTAATTACTATGTAACTCAACTAAGTAAAAGATAAAACAACAGCAAAACAAGAGAAACTGAAGAAGCACATGGAATCAATCAACTGAAGAAATGGCAATGATACTTGGTAACTACAAGTAACTAATTTGGTTAATCAAGGATGCATAAGTGAGAAGAAGTTCAATCTGAGTATTGCTCATGCCCTAACTTATCTAATGGAGAATCAAATTAATGTCAAAGAAGTATCAAGAAGACCAAAGTGATTTCATGTAATGTATATCAACATCTGGATAATGTAAAGGTTAATCAACAAATGAGAACTGACATTCAGAAGCAAGAACCCCTACAAGACTAGTCACTTATGAACCAGACCATTGCATCAAGTGTCAGGACATTGGAGGTAAGTTCATGTCAGTAATAGAAGATCTCATTTGAATTGAGTGAGGAAAAGAAATTGAAGAAGCTAAGGAAACTTGCTCATAAAGGTTAATTCTCAATTAGTCACTAAAGAAGGTCAACATTGGATGTGTGCATATTTGCTAAGGCAAATGTCGATCCACAGCAGATCGAGATGCGGGTCGAGATTTGCAAGTGAAGTAAAACACTGCAAAGGCAAATCTCGATCCAGGCGATAGATCGAGATCGAGATTCTCCCAGATCGAGATCGAGATCTTCATAGATCGAGATCGAGATTCTCCCAGATCGAGATTGAGATTTTCACAGATCGAGATCGAGATGGGTCCAGGCGAAGATCGAGATGCGGGTAGAAATGTAACATTTAATGTTCAAGGGACAAGTGGCTTATTGTGAACGGTTGATCCAGAGTTGTTGTTAAAGTACTTTTTTTGTCGAAATCCTGATTGGGCCACGTACACAAAAAGGACAAGATCAAGACTACATGACATTATAAAAGCAGCACTTTGTTTTTATTTAAAAAAAAGTAACTTGTATCTCTGTATTTTAAACGATAATTTTTTAAGAGAGAGCATTTACTGTAAAATAGAAAGTGAGAGAGAGGATCAGTTGAATCTAGCTTTAATTGCTGTATTTATTGTTCAACTGATCATGATGCTTTTATGAATGTTGTAGCAAATCCATCAATGAATATAATGATATATTCTTGAAATTCTGTGTCATCATTTATTACCTGCATATTGTTTATTCTCTCATTAATTTTTTTAAACAGTTGTATTCACCCCCCCCCCTCTACAACACTTTGGACCTAACAATTGGTATCAGAGCTCCTGTTAAACACATCTAACAGAGATCCTATTGTGTTGTTTGAGTTGGTTCTTGAAAATCCCAGATCTAATTTTTTTCTTGAAGTTTGTGCCGAAAGTTTTTATTTGTTTCTTCTTGAAAAAGTCGTAGATCTAAAAAGTTCTGAGTCATGGTGTAAGGAATATTTGTACAAAATTCCAAAATACTGTACTTTAGAGCTTTGTGGATTTTTCTGTGGTCAAAACTGGAATCAACTGATTGACTAAACAAAAAGGACAATTTCGAACTTCTGTCAACTAGAAAGTGGACACCTTTTTGTTTGGACTTGAAAAATTGTGGACCCTGCTACTGTTCCTGTGATTGAAACTAACTTGCTTGAATCTTAAGTGCAAAATCCGTTGGATATTGAGTGTTGGATATTTAAAGTGAGATAATTAATTTTTCAAGTAAATACAATTTATTGTAATTTGAAAAGTGTATTATCTTAATTTTAAATTTTATTAAAATGGCCGCCGCACACAGATTTAAGATACCTCCGTTTGATGCACAACATTATGACGAATGGACCGGAAGGATGAGAGCTTACCTTGAATCAATAAACAAGGTATACTTGAGAATATTGGAAAACGGTCCATACATACCCATGAAAATTGAGCCAGAGCGAATGGAAGGAGGGATACTAATACCATCCCGGTCTGTTCCTAAAGAGGAAATGGAGTTTTCAGACGCAGATAAAGAATTGGTCGGTATGGATGCGTCGTTACGCAACGTCATAATTGAATCCCTAAACTCAGAGTACTATGTTCAGATAAAGGGATTAAAAACAGCTAAAGCCATGTGGGATAAACTGGCTGTGGTGATGGAGGGGACCGAGGAAGTTAGAGATAATCACAAACGCATTCTGATATCTGAATATGAATCGTTCAGATGCGAACGAGGAGAAAGCGTAGCAGATGTTTACAAACGTTACAGTAAATTGCTTATCGAGCTGAGTATAAGAGATAAAGTCTATCCACTAGCAGATTCAAATATCAAGTTTCTATTGAATTTGCCTAAACATCTGGAACACAGGATCACTGCCATTCGAGAGTCAAGAGACTTGAAAAATACTTCTCTCGAAAAGCTGTATGGTGTTTTGAAGACCTACGAGCTGGAGCAGGAACAAAATGACAGAAGAAGATCCTACAATAGTGGAGAAAACAAAGCGGTAATTGAGTCCGGACTTGTAGTTGAAGAGTCTGCTGTAAAGGCACTTGCAGCTGTCTCATTGAAAACTGCTAATCCTGAAAGAGTGGTATTAAACATTGAAGATCCATCCGAAGAAAGTGAGGATGAATACTATACCCTTGAAGAGCTGGACAAATTAGAAGACAAGTCATATGCTTGTATTGCTCGAGAATTTGCTCATATCAGCTTCAGGAAGCAAAGAAGAGGTAAAGGACGATTTGGTAGTTCTTTCAGCCGAAGAGGCAGCAGTAGCAGCAGAGGCAGTAGTGTAAGTGGTCGGGGAAGTTACAGCAGTCGAGGTAGCACATCCGGTAGTGGCTACAGACCTAACCTGGTAGACAAGAACAAGTTCAGATGCTACAACTGCAATGAATTAGGGCACTTCGCAACAGAGTGCAAGAAGCCCAAGTACGTTCATCCCAAGGAATCCTATGCTGATCTGAAAAAGAAATATGATGCCTTGGTTAGCAAGCAACAGAAGGGAAGCCGAGCGTATGTTGTGACTGAAGGGAAGGGTTGGGACGAGTCTGATGAAGATGAAGATCAGGAGCTATGCAACTTCGCTTTAATGGCAAAATCTTCAGAACAATCAGAGGTACCAATTCTAACCGTAAATGAAATGTCTATTCCTGAGTACCAAAATGAATTAGCTGCCATGACTAAAGATATGTACAATCTCCAACTAAATCTAATTGCTGTTAATGAGGAAAATGCTAAACTCTCCCTTAAGAATAGACTTCTCGAGGCCAGGGTAGAGGAATTAGAATCAGGAGAAAGTAAAGAAAGGCAGTTAATGAATCAGGTAGACGTTTTAGAACACAAGCTTAAGATTAGGGAAGACCTTAACGAAGAACTTAAAAATGAATTAGCTGAGCTTAAAATAACATGTCAATCTTTTGAAGAAGCCGCAAATAAAGTTTTCGTAGAAAGGGACATGTACATGAAACTGGCAGGCAAGAGTAAAAATGAAAAAGTAAACATAGGACTTGACTACACACAGAAAAAGAAAAATAGGGCTGCTGAGTTGTTAGAGCCAGTGTTAGTCAAAGAAAATGTGCCTGAGGTTTTAATGGATGTTAGAAAACCTATCTTTAAGCATTTTGAGCCTAGGACCATAGATCCTGTTGCTACTAAAATTGAACATGAGATTAAAATTGAAAGAGATTCAGAAGAAAAAGTGGTAGAACCTACAACTTCTAAGAGAGCTAGTAAGATTGCTTATGCTAAGAGATGTGTAGGAACCAAGGAGGCTAAGACGGTGTCATATAAACAATGGGTAGCAGGGTCAGACCAAATGAAAGCACCTGTAAAGGCAGTTAAAACTGAACCTGCATCTGTATCTACATCCACACGAGCTAGAAAGGCATGCTATATCTGTAATCAAACTGATCATTTGTCTTACTATTGCCCGTTCTATGTAGAGGAAGAAAAATCTGTTGGTTGTAATACCATGCCTGCAACTACTGCTTTGCCTAACATGCATGCAAATCATGCCAAATGCAATAATCCAAATTGCATGCCATGTGCTGTAAACATCATGCATGCTTATTTTAATTTAATGAATACTGCTAGCACATCTGTTGAACATACAACTAGTAGTAGTAAGAAAAAGCATGCGGGGTCAAAGGCTAAGACTTCAAGTCCTCCTAAAGTTAGGAGTGACCAGTCTGCTCCCAAACCTGACAAATCAGTCAAGGTTGACAAGGGAAAAGACAAAGTCAAGATGGATTCCCCTGATGGCAACAAGGCAGAGCCTTCTGTATCTGAAAAGAAAAAGGAAATTATTGATGCCGGGCCCAAACATCATTGGGTTCCGAAGAACACCTAACCTTTCTGGATTTGCAGGGCAGTGAACAGGAAAAGAGTAAAGTCATATGGGTGCTAGACAGTGGAGCATCGAGGCATATGACCGGCAATAAGTCCCTGCTAACAGATTTGGTGTTGAGAGCCGGCTCCGTGGTTACTTTTGGAGATAACAGCAAAGGTTACACCAGGGGATATGGCAAGATCGTTTGTGGAAATGTTATCATTGAGGACGTGTCTTTTATGGAAGGATTGCGACATAATCTTCTCAGCGTTAGTCAGTTCACCGACAGGGGTTTTGACGTCAACTTTGGGAAGCATGATTGTTCGATTCGAAGCAAAAAGGATGGAAGCCTTGCTCTCAAAGGAGTAAGGAAGTCAAATTTGTTCATAGCTGACATGAATTCTGCTGATCAGTCTGAAGTCACGTGTTTCTACAGCAAGGCTTCTGCTGATGAAAGTTGGCTATGGCATAAAAGATTATCTCACCTGAACTTTAAAGCAATGAATAATCTCGTAAGGAGAGAATTGGTGAGAGGGCTGCCGCAGATGGAGTTCACCCCAGATGGACTCTGCGAAGCATGTGAAGTGGGAAAATCAAAAAGAGCCTCGCATAAGGATAAACAAGTGAATAGCATTACCGAGCCCCTACAACTTCTTCACATGGATTTGTTTGGACCCGTTAATGTTATGTCAATGTCAAGGAAAAGATATGCGCTGGTAATCGTCGATGACTTTTCCAAATACACATGGGTGAAGTTTGTGACATCGAAAGAGGAAGTGCCACATGAGATCATTAGACATGTACTGGAAATTGAAAATGTAGCAAGTCTGACTGTGAAGACTATCCGATCCGACAATGGGACAGAATTCAAGAACTCAGTGTTAATGGATTTCTGCATATTTAAAGGGATTAGACGACAGTATTCAACACCGAGAACACCGCAGCAGAACGGGGTGGTAGAAAAGAAGAACAGGACACTGGTTGAAGCAGCTAGGACAATGCTGTATGAGTCAAAACTTCCTTTATATTTTTGGGCTGAAGCAGTTAGCACGGCTTGTTATACACAGAACAGAACCCTGATTATAAAGGACCATAATGAGACGCCGTATTACATGATGAATAAACGAAAACCATCTATCAAGTACTTTCACGTATTTGGTGCCAAATGCTTTGTGTTAAGAGACAATGCACAACTTGGAAAGTTTGATGCCAAAGCAGATGAAGGGGTTTTCATTGGATATTCTCTTGAAGTAGTAGCAGCGTACAGGGTGTTTGTGCTTAATGGTCGCAAGGTGGTTGAAAGCCTTAATGTCACATTCGACGACTCAAAGCTCCCTTCTATACAAAAAGAAGATAGTGAGCCCACTTCCCTAAGATTTGAGAATATGGATATTGATGAAGTGGATACAGTTCCTGAGTTTGTAGTGCAGGGTAGTGATCCAACGATAAATAATGAAATTAATCAAGAGTCTAGTGTTTCGCAAATTCAAAACACTAGGGCTGAGGGATCACCTTCCGTCAGACCTGGTACTAACTCAGGGGGAGTCAGTATGCACTCAGGGGGAGCAGCTCACTCAGGGGGAGCTAGTACTAGCTCAAGAGAAGCTAGTGAAAGTGCTTCTAGACTAAGTCACCTTCACTTACAAGATCAAGCTGAATCATCAAGAACATTTGCTAGGGATCACACTTGGAACAAGGACCATCCGTTCGAGCTAATTATTGGTGATCCAGAAGCCGGAGTGACTACTAGAGGAAAAGCTAGAGCTGAAGTTGCCACTGAGAATGAATGTCTATATTCAGTGTTCCTTTCCCAGATGGAACCTAAAGTGGTGGAAGAAGCTCTAGATGACGCTGATTGGGTGATTGCTATGCAAGAGGAACTCAATCAGTTTGAAAGGCAGAAGGTGTGGAAGCTGGTACCCAGACCAAAGAATAGATCTGTTGTTGGGACAAAATGGGTATTCAGAAACAAGCTGGATGAAGACGGACGTGTAACACGAAATAAAGTTCGCCTGGTTGCTAAGGGTTATACTCAAAGAGAAGGAATTGATTATGATGAAACCTATGCACCAGTAGCAAGGCTAGAGGTAGTGAGGATGTTCTTGGCATTCGTAGCACATCATGGTTTTAAAGTCTATCAAATGGATGTCAAGAGTGCATTCTTAAACGGTGAACTGGATGAAGAGGTGTATGTCGAGCAACCTCCCGGGTTTATCGATATCAAATATTGTGATTATGTTTATCGACTCTTCAAATCAGTATATGGCCTTAAGCAGTCTCCGCGGAAGTGGTATGAAACTCTGTCAGACTTCTTACTAGAAAGTGGTTTTACAAGAGGAGTAATCGACAAGACGCTTTTCTACAAGAAATACAAAGATGATCTAATAATGGTGCAAGTATATGTGGATGACATTATCTTTGGGTCTGCAAATGAGAAGCTGTGTGCTAAATTCGCAAAGTTAATGCAATCAAGGTATGAAATGAGCATGATGGGAGAGCTGACGTTCTTTCTGGGCATTCAAGTTAGTCAGAAGAAGGACGGGATATTTATCTGCCAGACCAAGTACATTCATGATCTATTGAAGAAGTATGGTCTTCAAGATGTATCACAAGCTAAGACTCCTATGGCAACAGCCACGAAACTTGACGAGGACAAATCGGGTAAACCTGAAGACATCTCAAGCTATCGAGGTATAATCGGCTCACTTTTGTATTTAACTGCTAGCAGACCTGACATTATGTTCTCTACATGCTTATGTGCAAGGTTCCAAGCGGATCCTAGAGAGTCATATCTCATAGCCGTAAAGCGTATTTTTAGGTATCTCAAGGGAACATCAAATCTCGGGATTTGGTACCCAAGAGATACAGGGTTTAATCTTGTTGGCTATTCGGATTCAGATTACGCAGGTTGTAGAATAGATAGGAAGAGCACTTCAGGAAGCTGTCAGTTCCTTGGAAGAAGGTTGGTGTCTTGGCAAAGCAAGAAACAACACACAGTATCTACCTCGACAGCTGAAGCAGAATATATTGCTGCTGGAAGCTGTGTGGCCCAGATACTGTGGATGAAGAACCAACTCAAGGACTACGGTGTGGAAGTATCTAAGATTCCTATCATGTGTGACAACACAAGTGCTATTGCAATGACCAACAACCCTGTGGATCACTCCAGGACCAAGCACATTGACATCAAGATCGACATCGAGATGTAGATCGAGATGCGGATCGAGATCGACATCAAGATCGACATCGAGATGTAGATCGAGATGCGGATCTCGAGATCGAGATGTGACTTGTCTTTTCAGTCACTTCTTTTTAGGCGTGCAAGTACATATTATAGCATTAAAAAGGTTGTTCATTATTTACATTAACTTTCTTTCTCTCCAAAAGCTTAAGCTCTTCATATACACACGCGTATACATACATTACATCAAGTTTTCTTGTGATTTTCTTAAACAAAAATCACTAACTGTTACTTAAAAGCATCAATAACTAAAACGAAACTCTGCTAAAATTTTGTTTAAAACTGTTGAACTTCTTGTGTTGTTTTAACGCCATTACTGTTCTTGCAATTAGTTCTTTAGTTTTCTTTTTCATTCGAGTGAGTTTGTTTTTGTTTCGTGCTTTCTTATTCTTAAGTTCTTTTGTGTTTTTGAGCAAAATAGTTGTGAGTACTACTGGTTAATCCTTAAAGTGCAACTTTACCGCCGTGTTTGTGGTTTTCTGGAAAAATAATTTATTTTGTAACGGCTGTTCACTTTAATTTTCGAAAACTCAACCGTCAATCATTAGTGGGAAGTTAAGTGGTCATTAGTGGGCAGTTAATTTGTTTTAATGTGTGTCACTAATTACGTGGGGTAATTAGTGGGGTTCGTGTACGTTTTATTTTGTTTAAATTTAGAACTTGTTCTCTAAAAATTCCATTGCAAAACCATTTTAGAACATTTCTTTTCTCAAACACTAATTTAAAATGGCAAACCCAAATTTCACAATTCCCAAGACCAACTTTGTTAATCTCTCTGCTGATCGAGCAACTGGTAGATTTATTCACTATCAGTTCTGGATTGAATCCCTCAACAACACATCAATCATAAGTCATGCTTTAACTGCCTCTCCCATCCTGAATGTCGAAGCCCTTCAAGCTGCTTACTCTACACTAGAGATTCAGGGTGGAAAAGCCAATCCAACAGGCCTATCCTTTACTATTGGTGGTGTCAAATATGAAGTCAGTCTGCGGAAGTTCAATGAGTTACTCGGGCTTCCTACAGAAGATTATGCTCCGGAACCCACTATGGAGGATATGTTGCAATTATTCACGGAGATAGGTTGTCGCCCTCCCACGGGTCCTATCAAGGTAACAAAGGTTAACACCGGTATGCTACCAGCTGAGTGGGATTATGTAGTTCAGGCCATTCAGCGCTGCATGTTCCCAAAGGACAAAGACTACAGGCCAATGAACAACAGCTGCCGGGTAATACTATATGGAGTGGCAAACAACAGGAGAGTGAATGTGGGCAAACATCTGTTGATTCAGTTGCATGAGAGGTGGGCATTGGAGAAAAATGCATCAAGGAATCCGGAAGATGGTCCAGTCAAATGCTGGATGCCAAGATTTCTTCAGATGGTTCTGGATGACGTCCTTTCAGAGGAACACAGGAGAGTATTTCAAGGCTCTGAAAGGATGGCATGTTTTGATATGACTCTAAAGAGTATCTCCACCATGGAAACCCAGCAAAAGTCGAGACTTTTTGAGTTGCGCCTGACTCCGTACTTCCAGGATCTGCAAGATGAGTATGCTAGGAGGCATGCTTCTCAGTTTACTGCAGTAGAAGCTGAGAGTAGCGGTAACGAAGCTGAAGGTGGAGATCAAGTGCCTAGAAATTTGGAACAAGCAGGAATGGATGTTGACATGGCCGAGGCAAATGTTGCAGAAGCTGGAGCTGACAAGGATGACGATCTTCTTAGTCAGGTACCTATTCTTGCTGATCTTGATCAATCATCAATTCAACCTGTTTTCTACAGCCGTGGGCCTGAAAACCCCCAGGCTCTATCCCAGGCTGCAAGCCCTTCTGTTCATAAACGTTCAGCCAGCCCTAAAACTGGTGATAAAAGGAAGGCAAGCTTATCTGAGTCGAGAGAGTAGTCACTTCAGCAGCTCTGCCACCTCCAAAGAAGCAAAAGGTGGATTCAAACCCAGTGGCAACTGCACAACCTGTTAAGGCTAGTTCACCTCTCACAACCACCACACCTCACGCTGGTGGCTCTCCTCTCCAAATCATTTCAACACATTCGCACTCGCCTAGGCATGTTGGTGAGAGTCAAGGAGGGGGCCCAGCTCAACAGCCAATAGGAGCTGGCCCTACCTCCCCTGAGTTGTCCGCTCAGGGCTCTTTGAGCAATTTCTCGGAAGGGGAATGGCAAACTGAGACTAGCACTTCTGATACTAGTATCTCAGGAAGTTTTAATGAGGAAGATTCTGTCGAATCCAGTACGGATGACGCTTCCTCATCTAAATCAGAAAACAAGTTGCTTGCAGAGCAACGACATCTGGTGACTGGTGGGTCTACGCCTCCAGAACAGCCCAGCGAACCAGAAAAGGTTCTAAGTGAACAAGGGGATGACATGGTCATAACGCCATCTCCTATCGTAAACACAGCGCTTAAAGGCTCAGTCTCACTGACCGATATCGCCGACCAACTCACCGCTAGTCCCTAGCGATTAGTGGATGAGGCTCTAGTACTGTTCGGCTCTAAACACGAGGGAGAGACAGTGAGAGTAGATCCCTTCTTTTTAGGGATCTTGAGTGAAACAGAACCCGGCGAGAGTAAACAGTTTAACCCAAGCCAAACACTGTCCCCCAAATTGCAGGATCTAGTGAAGAAAGTGGAGGCTTTGGAGGCTGGAGTTGCTGGTGTTACTGCTGCTGTCTCTTCTCACTCTGGAAGATTGGAGGTTGGAGCTCAGTTCATGGAGAACCTCATTGCCGTCCAAAATCAAATGATTGACAAGATAAACAATCTCGGATTGGCACAGGTGGAGGTTGGAAGATCAGTATATGATGTCACTTATGGCATGTCTCAAGTTTGGACGAAGCTGAATGAACTACTTGATGCTGTCTTTGGCCGTAACAGGGCTGGACCTGGTCCTTCAACCGGTGGTGGTGGTGACGATAAAAATGATGATGATGCTCCTGATGAGGATAACACACCTAAGGGGGAGAAGGAGGATCAGGGTCTGAAAAAGCTGACTAGTAAGGGTCCGGTGATCGAGTCCTCAAACAAATCTGGTGAAAAGGTGGAGGAGGCTCAACCGGCTCTTAAGGACAAAGGCAAGCAGAAGATGGTAGTTGAAGAAGAAGCTGAGAAAGAAACACCTCTTGTCGATGCATTTATGGGAGACTTTATTAAAGATTCTGATGATGACGAGATGGATGTAGAAGCCTTAGTGGCAAGGAGGTCGAGACTCGAGCAACGGGCAAGAGAATGGGAACAAGAAAGAGGTCTAAATCCTGGCGGATCTGGCGCAGGAGTTGCAGGTGATGCAGGAGACCACTCGGTTGCTGACGAGCATGTCCCAGAAGAAGAAGTTGATGAAGCGGAGATGCAAGGATAGATTTTCAGGGAAGCCAGAGAAAGAGTAAATGAAGAAGTACTACAAGGGATAGTTGAAAAAGAACTAATGGCAAAGGAGAAGAGAGCGGCTCAGAAAACTCAGCATGAGTTTGAAATGAAAAAGATCAATGATCCTAAGGTCCAGGCTGACATAAGGAGGGAAGGTCACGAGTGGGACAAGGCTAGAGAAGCCTTAGCTGGACCAAGAGCCTATGCTCATGACTCAGAAAGATTGAGCTTTCTTCTTCATAAGCTAGAAAATCTAAACCCTGGGCTGCTGAATTATCTAAATTGTATAAGACAGGGATGCACCTCCGTACAAGTCATATTCAAGGAGAAGGCATGGAATCTGATGATCACTTGGACACCCATAACAAAAATCGGGCCGTGTATGGTCGATGAAGCTTTCTTCCAAGAAAGGGGTGCAAGTGAACTGGTAGAATTCGCTCACAAGGTAGACACCTCTGTCAAGACTGGAGTGCTGTTTAAGGAGAAGTTGTTGAAGATGGCTGAAGACAGAGGGGTTGACATTATTCTAAATCCCTACCAGATCAGATATGTCCATGACAAGGTCTTGAGGATCGTAAATCTGCATGACTCGAAACTAACTCCGAGCGGAAATGTGCTGAAGGCAGTTGCAAAGCTAGTCCTCTCTAAGGGTTTTCTAACAAAGGAAAAGAAGCTGGTGGCTAAGGACTTGGAGAAGCTGATAAGAAGGCAAGATGCTAGATATAAGTTGCATGAAGCTACACTACCAGTGGTTAAGAAGGAACCTGAAGACTATGCATTCGAGCTGCAAGACGAGGCAATAAGAGAGCATGTGCAAAGATACGGAGATCCAAGGATAGACATTCCAGAAGAAGGGGAAATAAGGAAGGAAGCTAGTGCAGTGGCTGATGCAAATGTCAAGTTTGTCAAGAGCAAAGCTGAGAATGAGAATGATCTGCTGATCTATACAGACAAGCATAAGTTGGAAACCATCATTGAAATCAAGTACGACATCTTTGCAGAACACAGTCATGAAACACTGTGTATTATAAGGGAATTGATTGAGGAGATGGATGATGTTGACGAGTTTGATCAGGATTATCTGAGGGTCACGTTTGATAACTTCTGTAAGAGAAGACAACAACTTGATATTCAGAGGCTACAGCAATGCACCACCGCTATTGTCATTGGATACCCTAAGCAGCTGGTTATAAGGAAGAAAGGGGAAAAGGGGTACCCTGACAAAGTCACAAAGCTGAGGTTTGAAGACATTCCCACGATGCTTACCACTCGCAGCATGGTTGAAAGGTGGTTGAGGTTGTTTCGAAATTACAAGATCAGAAATCATGTGGAAGCAGAAGGACTTAATCTTCTCAAGAAAAGAATGGATGAAGTCTGCAACCCTGAGTTCATGAAGAAAGAAAAAGCAGCCAAGAAGAAAGCTCGTGAGGAAGAGGAGCGCAAGAAATCAAAGTTTTAATGTATTATGCTTATAATGTTTCTTTGCGTTGTAATTTGTTTTCTTATTTTCCTGCATTGTAAAAATATTATCTGTTTTCTTGTGTAGTGTAAGGTAGAAGTTAGTTAGCTAAGTGTCTTGAAACTGGTTTATATTAGGCGTCAATTATTTCGCGAAGTTCGGCGGTGGTAATACTGCTAAAAGGACTTCAGAAGGATAATTGAAGATTGAGTGGACCGTGCTCTTAAAGTACTTAGAGAAAATCTCTAGAAGAGCATGAAGCCATTTAATCGAGCCAACAGGTGTCCATTTTTGGCACTTGAAGTATCAGTAATAGACATGAAGTTAATTAATCAAGCCAAGCATTATGCAAGTTGACATGATCTTTTATGAATGTTATTTTATCTTTTTCAGTCCCTGGTTAGTTGAGTTATCCTCATTGTGAATTTGGTTGTCATTGTTAGACAATCAAATAGGGGGAGATTGAAAGGCATAGGTGTACTAACTTGTAACACTTAATTACTATGTAACTCAACTAAGTAAAAGATAAAACAACAGCAAAACAAGAGAAACTGAAGAAGCACATGGAATCAATCAACTGAAGAAATGGCAATGATACTTGGTAACTACAAGTAACTAATTTGGTTAATCAAGGATGCATAAGTGAGAAGAAGTTCAATCTGAGTATTGCTCATGCCCTAACTTATCTAATGGAGAATCAAATTAATGTCAAAGAAGTATCAAGAAGACCAAAGTGATTTCATGTAATGTATATCAACATCTGGATAATGTAAAGGTTAATCAACAAATGAGAACTGACATTCAGAAGCAAGAACCCCTACAAGACTAGTCACTTATGAACCAGACCATTGCATCAAGTGTCAGGACATTGGAGGTAAGTTCATGTTAGTAATAGAAGATCTCATTTGAATTGAGTGAGGAAAAGAAATTGAAGAAACTAAGGAAACTTGCTCATAAAGGTTAATTCTCAATTAGTCACTAAAGAAGGTCAACATTGGATGTGTGCATATTTGCTAAGGCAAATGTCGATCCACAGCAGATCGAGATGCGGGTCGAGATTTGTAAGTGAAGTAAAACACTGCAAAGGCAAATCTCGATCCAGGCGATAGATCGAGATCGAGATTCTCCCAGATCGAGATCGAGATTTTCACAGATCGAGATCGAGATGGGTCCAGGCGAAGATCGAGATGCGGGTAGAAATGTAACATTTAATGTTCAAGGGACAAGTGGCTTATTGTGAACGGTTGATCCAGAGTTGTTGTTAAAGTACTTTTTGTTGTCGAAATCCTGATTGGGCCACGTACACAAAAAGGACAAGATCAAGACTACATGACATTATAAAAGCAGCACTTTGTTTTTATTTAAAAAAAAGTAACTTGTATCTCTGTATTTTAAACGATAATTTTTTAAGAGAGAGCATTTACTGTAAAATAGAAAGTGAGAGAGAGGATCAGATGAATCTAGCTTTAATTGCTGTATTTATTGTTCAACTGATCATGATGCTTTTATGAATGTTGTAGCAAATCCATCAATGAATATAATGATATATTCTTGAAATTCTGTGTCATCATTTATTACCTGCATATTGTTTATTCTCTCATTAATTTTTTTAAACAGTTGTATTCACCCCCCCCCTCTACAACACTTTGGACCTAACATATATATATATATATATATATATATATATATTATGATTTTATATTGCACATATATTAGTAATTTATTATTTTATTATTTTTGTAATTTCAGGTATGTTGATTTGGATCGGATGACAGACATATTTGTTGATTGGAGTACGACGGGTGTTCTCTTCTCAGACATTAAGACCTTATTGTCTAAATTTTCGGGGACATTTTCATGTCCTTTGGCTAGATTATAAGATTTTTGAATTAAAGAAATTTCTTCCATGAATATTGTATCTTGATACAATTTATCTACGAGTAAGTATATTCTGTCAAAAAAACATTACTTAGGAAATTCATTAAAACTTTACACTCTTCAACCACACTACCAAAACCAGCTCTAACAGCTTGAACGACAACAAGGCTATCTGATTCCAAAGGCGAATACACTAAAGGGCCCATGGGGCCACGTGCCCACATAATAACTAAAAAAATATATTTTTTAAGTTTTTTATATACATATACTGCAAAACTATAATGCCCCCTAATAAAAAGTAAACTTGTGGAATATATATAAACACGTACATACATGTCACACATTTGACAAAAAAGATTTATTTACTTATTATTATTATTATTATTATTATTATTATTATTATTAATTTATTATTATAATTCATATGTATAGGCTAGAGAACATATTACATCCATTTGACTATTTGGGGATTTCAGTTTTTAACCTAGCACACTGCGCATCAGAAGAAAGAAAAACAGAATAGCCAACAAAAATTAAAAACTAAAGAGTATTTGACTTTCTAAGCACCAAAGCGGCAAATCATGTAAGTTTCTTTCAAAATTGAATACTTGAAAGTTGAATCCCTATTTGTTGTTTACTTATTTAATAATAAGTAACTTGAAATCTGGAATCCTTCATTCAATTGTTGTGTTTTTCTTCATTTTGTGTTTAATTGTCAATTTATTATTGTATATTTCAATATTTGTGTGTCCAGTGTTCCAGAATTGAGTCATGGAAAGATTTTATAAGCGACTTAAACCAACACCAACTACATCTACACAAAAAACTACCATTCTTAATGTTAATCCTCTTCGTCAGGTAGCAATTGAAGCTAATATATCTGATATTGAAGTTGATCCGGGATTGAGGAAATCTTTAAATGAAATTTCTTTAAATGAGAAAGATAGAATTCGACGAGCATACTTGTTAAAATGGCCTTTCCAACCAGTTAGCCATGTGTTTCGTTTGACATTATTTGAAAAGAAAATCGGAGGTTTAGAATTTCTTGGTTTAAGGATTATGCTAGTTGGTTGGAATATAGCATAATTAATGATGCTGCATTTTGCTTATGTTGTTACCTATTCAAAGATGAGTGCGGTGCTCGGGGAAACAATCAGACATTTGTCAACGAGGGATATAGAAACTGGAAGAAGTCGGAAAGATTTGGAAATCACATCGGAAACCAAAAAAGATTTAGTTTATCCGTTGGTATTTAATTTGGTGAAATTGGCTTTAACTTTGCCAGTTGTTACCGCTACGGTTGAGAGAGTTTTTTCAACAATGAAGATTGTGAAGCAATCATTACGAAATCGAATGGGAGATCATTGGATGAATGATTGCTTATTAACTTACATTGAAAAGGAAATATTTAAAAATGTCTCAACGGAGAACATTATCAAACGATTTCAAGAAATGAAGACTAAGAAGAATCTCATTGTCATAATTCATGAGAAAGTAAAGAAGGGTATGCAATTTTATTTTATGTAGGAGTTAATTTTTACTGTAACATGAGTCCTAGCTGAAATATATCTAATTAATTAACCGATATTATATGTTTCAGACACCTTGCTTGGTTGATAGCAAAACGATGCATATGCCCTGCAAGCTACTATACTTTGAAATTTTAAATGATGCATATGAATTTCTCCACTACTGTACTGTTAACAGGTTTGATCAAATTTTTGTGCCCCTTCTCTAAAACTTCCTAGATCCACCACTGTCTGATACTATTTCTGGACGACAGCACTAGTAAGATTTCAACCAACTCAATGCTTCCTTAATTCCCAAAATTTGAACCAATTCTAGATAGATACAACCGTCCTTATTTTTAGCCATGACACTGTGGCCGTTTGAGATTCCTTAAACTTAAAATAAGTAACTTATTTTATTTTTATTTTTTACATATTTTCATATTTTTTTAAAGATATATATTTATTTTAGAATTTTAAAATCAAATATTATCTTCAAAATAAAAAATAAGTTACTTATTTTCAGAAAAAGTACATACATACCTACTTTTTTCCGGAAATAATGACTTATTTCCGTAAAAAAATGGGTTGCGAAACAGGTCCTCTGTCACCTCTGCAATCCCGAATTACCATAGCTTCACCATAGTTTATCCCTTCGTCAAACAAAGCTGCATCCACATTAAACTTAATTATAGTAGAGATTGGTTTTGACCAAAGCTCATCCCCATCCCGTGAGAGCAATGGGTTTACAGAAGGAATTCCTTTCACATTTTAAGCTTCATTCCATTGATTAAGACTTCTATCTCGAAATTAAACCAAACAAAAAAAATAGTTAATCAATTAGTTAAAGCTAATACAAGCAAATATCAAGTAAACGCAATAAACATCTAAACAAATAAAATCAATAAAATATAATCAAAATAGACATTACAAAGTTATAAATGTATAACATGTGCAATGTACGAGTCTTTTCTAAAATTTTATAATATATATATATATATATAATAATTATATGTAATTTTCATAAAATTCTAACATAAATAATACATTATAATTTTTAATTAAAATATAATATAATAATATATTTTGTTTGTATCTTTATAACTAATAACATTAATATGTTGTTGACAAAAATTCAAATGTTAAACATTTGTTACATTTTAAATATTTAATATAAAATATTTTTTAATATTATATCTTACAATTATCATTTATTTATTTTAAAAAATCTCATGTTTACAAAAAAAATATCAAACTATCCCCTTCATTCCTAATTAATTATCACTTTGACTTTTTATACGTACTTTAACGTGTATAAGTCCAATTATATTTTTTAATATGTTAAAATACGTGTAAAAAATTAAAAAAACAACTAATTAGGGAGAGTTGGAATATCAATAAATTTGTTAAATTTACGTTACTTCACTTTAATAATAATACCGACAGATTTGTCCCCCACAGCATCCAATGATTCACCAGTAGTATACGTAGTACGCCACTAACCCCCTTGGCATTTTGTGCCGAAATTTTCGTGCCCCTTCGCATATTGTGCCGAAATTCGCATGCCTTTCGCCAGAAATTTTTTAATTTTTGTCTACAAGAAAGACAAATCTTCCTCGTGCCAGCAGATAAACAACGTTAGATGTATTGGACCGAATCGATATTCTATAAAAAAAAATATTTTAATAGGAATATTCTATAAAATTACGCATTTTGCTATCTCCTTTGATTATTAGATATAGGCAGGCATATATCATTATTTTACAAAATACGGTGGTTGCTTACCGTGATATTTCCAATTTCCAAACACACATTTGTCCATTTCATCAAATCTTTACTAATAGGTAATAGGCATACATGTTTTTTTATGTCAACAAAGAGTCCATTTACTCTTTTGTCGCCCATATCGACTTTTCAAATTATATTATTTTTATTTATTTTATTTTTGTAATTTTTATTTAATTTTATTATTTCAATAATATTTTTAGTTTTATTTAATATTATATATGATTAAATTAATATATTTTAATAGAAATAGGTTATTTTTAATATTTTATTATATACATTTTGAAGTTTTATTTTTTTGATGTGTATATATATATATAATCTTTATATAATATTTTTATTTTTATTTAATATCATTTATAATTACATAATTATAATAGTTTGTTTTTATCTTTTATTACAAACCATTGAAATGGCTTACCTTAATTATACTATTAATTAGACCCGGTAAAATGGATCTAGATCCGAAAAAATGAACTGCAATTCATGAAACCGAATCCATATTTATATTCGAATTACATAATTTATAATCCGATAAATATCCCAAAATCAATTTGATCCGAACGGAAAATTATTCAAACAAAAATTTAACTAGAAATAATCTGAAATATTAAATCTGATCATGATTTGGAATCTATTGAAACCGAATACACAATCATCTGAACTGAATATGACACGAATTACGAATCAGATCGATACAAATAAGAATTATATCGAATTAGAAAAAATGAATTGAATTTTAATCTAATAGTTATATTTTAATGGTCCATAGTCTATATTCTATATATTAACCCACTTTTTTGTTTACTAAATTAATCTATTTTTAAACAAAATTCATATTTAAAATATGTTTATATCAAAAATTTAAAATCGTTATACAATTAAAATTTTAAAAACTTATATTATTTTATATTATAACTAATCTTTTATATATATAATAGTTGAATAACCCATTTCAAATTCGAAGCCTACAAAAATAAATTCCAAACCTACACATATCAATGGATCATTTTATTTTTAGGAGATTTTCATTAATTAGCTATTGGTTCGGTTCTTCCATGCCCATTCATTTTACCCATTACCCGTTTTATATTTGAAAATTTTGTTTTAATAAATTACTCAAATTTCCAATACATGATTAGTTTCCTTATTTTTTATTATTCAGTAATAATTTATTTCATTATTTATAAATTCTACCCAGATATCTACAAACTCAGTTTATATATATATATATATATATATATATATATATATATATATATATACATATGAGAAAAATGGGCATGAGAATAACCTCAGACAAGTTACCTGAGGTTATAAAGTGTTTCGGTATAAATTTAATGACATATTTCTAAATATTAAAAATAATTTCTGAATTTAAAAATGTACCCTCTTGCATTTATAAGTGTTTTTGTTATAACCTCAAATATCACACGAGGATGACCTCATGGCCATGATTCCCTAATATATATATATATATATATATATATATATATATATATATATTATGTGTGAAAAAAGTATCTAAAGTTAACTTTAGATAATTTACCTAAGATTATTAGAATTTTGAGTATAAAAAGTGGATGAAATTTTTGTAATAATAGAATTTGCCCCATTATATTTACAAAAATAACCTTGATATTGTATTATAATATATGTTAACTTTAGATAGTTATCTATAGGTAATTTTAGAATCATTATATATATATAATTATTAATTTCTTTTATTTTTGAATTACAAATATATTTACTTATCTTTCATAATTATTATATATGAATAATATTTTTACTAAATTTGATTTTTAAAGTTTATTTATTTCTTTATTTATTATTTTATGATTTTGAAAAAAATTAGTTAATGCTTTATATTTTTACCTATTATCGAGTCTAATTTATGAAAATCCATTTTTTCTTTGTGAGTTTCAGAAATATCCCAATTCATAGGTCCGAAATTTATATTTATGAATAAAAAGCTGCAAATGAATAGTTGTGCACTCAATTGTTAAAATCATTAAGTCTTCGTATCGTTCATTTGAAAAACTTAAAGTCCTTTTAATGTAAATTATTTTATATTTTTTAAAGTTCATTATTATACTTTTATAATATTCTGTCATGAGTAATAATTTATTTACATACAATTTTTAATTTTTATTATTTTTTGAACTCTGGTGCGAAGCACGGGTAAAATACTAATATATTTAATAATTAGATTAGTTTTTAAAATCTTATAAATTAAAAAATAGAAGTAGAAAGATAATGAATAGGTTATTATTTCGACAAATTTATTTAACAAATTTTATTTTAGTCTTACTATATTTAAAAACTAAACCAAGATGAATCCAGAGTTTGAACTGTATTTTTTCGATCCGAAATGATCTGGACATAATTTAATTCGAACCGAACTATCTGATCTTAATCCGAAATTCAACCGATTTTAATTCGAGCCGAACTATAATACAACCGATTTTAATATGAACCGAACTATAATCTAATTATAATCTAAACTAGATCCGATTCGAATCAGATTAGATCCTAACAATATTCCAAATATATCATAACCGATTGTTGATCCGATCCAAAACCGATCCGATTATCCGAATTATCCTCCACTATTAATCATATACAGGAAATAATTTGCTAAAATATGTTTTAACAATCATTACAAACATGTGCTTTTATATTTTACTATAAATCATTAATTCCGTCGTGCACCCTTTGACATTGTAAACTATGCACGCAACTGTTTAATAGCCTTGAGATTATACTTATTCATTTTTTACATTGTGTTTTTTAATCAAATATTCTTCAAAATCTTCTCTGTTCTGGCCATCAATTAGTCTATACCTTTTGTCTAATCGTGTGGGTCGCTTTTTTAATCTTTTGAAGAAAAGTATGAATGTATCTGTTAAGGAAAAGTATGAATGTATCTGTTAAGGCAAAGTAAAAGGAAACTTCATATTCAACTAATGGCCTACGTATGAGAGCCAAAACTATACACGTTACTAGTAATTTCTATGTTCCCGTTGACACCTTTTGTTGTAGATGTTGTGACTTGAATCAATAGCTAGTCATTCATAAATTGTTCAATCTCTCTTGTATTATTATTATCTTGGAATTAAGCTCTACGATCGTTTCTGTCAGATGGATCCTGTTAAGCAATCTTCGTCGAACTCGAATAAAAGAAGGCTGGCTCGAACGTTTACAAAGGTTTTGCACATTCGAGCCATGTCGAGGAATAATCATGATGATCAGGAAGTTGAAGAGACCAGGTTACATGACCCGGTCAAGCATGATCGTTTCGATACTGATCTGAAATCAGTATTTGAAGAGGATGAAAAGGCTCAGAAGAGAGCATCCAATGAAGCTTTTCTTGCTAAGCTATTTGCCAGTGTTTCATCTATAAAAGCAGCGTATGCTGAGATGCAGTTTGCTGAGTCTCCTTACGACGGTGAAGGAATTCAATCTGCAGACGAGATGGTAGTTGCTGAGTTGAAAATTTTATCCGAACAGAAGCAGAGCTACCTCAAGAACCATATTGATGATCCTTCTCCAGAGACTACACAGCTGTTGGCTGAAATCAAAGAACAGAAGAGTCTGTTAAAGACCTTCGAAATCATGGGGAAGAAGTTGGACTCTGAGCTTAAGTTAAAGAACTCTGAACTAATTTTTCTCCGAGAGAAACTTGGAGAGGCCAATAAAGATAATAAGTTGACTGAAAAGAGATTGAATATGAGTGGATCATTATCATCTCATGACAATTTAAACTTAACCAGCTTAAGCCCCAGCTATTTTATTGGAGTCCTTATGCAGACTATTAAAAGTACCAGGAGATTCGTCCGTTTTATGATCAGTGAAATGGAATCTGTTGGCTGGGATTTAGCTGCTGCTGCTAATTCAATTGAGCCAGATGTTGTCTATTTAAGTGCTAGCCATAAATGTTTTACATTTGAATCATATGTTTCTCGGCAAATGTTTGATCGATTCAATTACCCTTTCTTCTCACACTCAAATCAATCATTACCAGATGACGAAAGACAACAACAATTCTTTAGCAGATTCGTAGAATTAAAATCTCAAAAGCCAAAGGATTATCTTATCTCGAAGCCTAGATCTGCATTTGCAAAATTTTGCCGCAAAAAGTATTTGAGACTTGTTCATCCCGAAATGGAAGAATCTTTATTTGGAAACTTGGACCAGAGACATTTAATAGAATCTGGTTCACATCCAGAAACAGATTTTTATGCAATGTTTTCAGAGATGGCGAAGCGGGTTTGGCACTTGCATTGTTTGGCCTTCTCATTTACGCCTGAGGCTTCAATCTTTCGAGTTAGCAAAAGCAGTCGTTTTTCTGAAGTTTACATGGACTGTGTGAATGAAGAAGCATTTCTATCGTCAGAATCGAATCCTCGAGTGGCTTTTACAGTGGTTCCTGGTTTCAAGATTGGTAAAACTGTTATACAGGCGCAGGTTTATCTTTCTTAATACATGGTAAACTCAGACCAGATCACTGATGGACTTATGTTCGTGATGATTGTGGTCTTGTGTGTTATTGGAGTTTAATAGTTTGGTGGTTGTATGGGGGTGAAGGATTTCCCAATTTTGTTAATACTTGGTCAACCAATCTTTAGGTTTCATTATAATTTTATAAGTTTGGTTCTTATTTAGGTAGCACCCTTTCATTCTCGATATAGATTGTCCACAGGAATACTACTTGCATAGCAGAGAATAGTTTGCATAAACGTTATGATACATTGACTACATAGTTCATTAAATTATTTTTAAAAAGTTTTTTTGTAAATAAAAAATTGATACTTAAATTTTTATTTAAAAAAAGAAAATTAAAAAAATAATTTACGTACGAAACTATCAAGTCAAGGGGTCATCTAATTTGGGACGGAGGCAGTATAATAATAGTTTGCAGATTTTCTACGGGGAATTGAACTCTACCTATTCTATACTTTGATATTGATTATAGAAGTTGTGCTGTAACCAAACTTTATTATAATTATGTTGCAAAAAATATTACTTTGTCTTATAAAATTAAAAACTTTATGATTATGTTAAAAAAACAGTATTAAACTCAAATTAAAAGTAAAAGGATTTCAAAGGAACTCAAATTAAACTGCATGTATTAGCAAAGAAGATAGAATTTATAATATGTATTCTTCACTTTATTTTTTGTTGTCCTCAAATATGCTAGATTAGGGCTGTTTTTATAGATACATTGAGCGTGTATTATTTTATTAGACATAGTTACATAAAATTCAACTATTAAGTAAACTCGGGTATTGTTATTTGAGCGTTTTAGTTCATTTGACAATCACCCATATGTATTTATAACACTCCTCCGTTGTCAAATGTAAATAATTACACAGATTGATTGCCTTGTTAAAATCTTAAAAAGAAAAATTCAGTGAGATAAAAATCTTGACGAAGAAAAAATAGTACAGTCACTTCCTGAATAAAATATCTCACATTTTGACGTATTGATATATTAAGTTCTTCATAATGAAATTAATGTTCATGCGGAAAAATTTCTTCAAATTAGACGAAAAGAAAAAGGGAAAGCCATTATGGTTGAAGAGGAGAGGGAAGAGAAGGAGATGTTTTCAGGAAAAAATTGCTACATGGAGCCATTACTTCAGTAATGTTAGATGCTGCTAGGAGAGAAAAGGAGGATGCAGAAATAGCAAGGCAAATGCAGATGGAATGGAATCAAATGGATGCAACTGAAGACCAACCTTCAAAATCAAAAAGACAAATTAAAATGGCTAGGAAAAAGGTTGTGAAGCCCCGAGAAAATGTTCAACAAAAACAATGTACATCCAAGGAGGGACAATGAGATATGGCTGCAGAAGCTACAAAAGAGATTGTTCTTGAAGGGTATGAAATGAAGGAAGTGCCATGGATTAGAGAAAAGGGTTTAATAGGCTGCAAAACTCATCCTGCAACTTCAAATCATGAGGAATGCATGAGTTTGGAATATGAGGATGGTCATAAGGCAACCTATCGAATGAGGTTGATTATGAAGCAGGGTTACAACACATTGAAGATCATTCTTCCTCTACTCAACAAGAGATATAAGCTAAACATTACTGTTGCTCAGGAGTTACAACATCAAATCACAAAGCTAAGGAGATTGCCTGCACTATGGTTGAAGAAGCACAAGGGAATTTCATCTATCGATGCAGTTTCTGGGAAGTTGCAAAGTGCAGAAGGCTTTGAAAGAAGCACAAAAAATTATCTGCAATCTAGTGGAGGAGTTTTGGACCACTGCAGAAGTTTCTAATGACTGTTCAAGCATCAAATTCAACTACAAAGGACAAGAGTATATTCTAACCATTTTAATTTTAAATGAATTTTTAGATTTGCCTGTTAATAATTTTGCTAATGCACACACTGAATCATATATTAGAAAAATGCTTAGGGCTGCTAATTATGCAAATTATGACATTAATTTAGGTCATGTAGTTAGAAAGCGCCTTAGGAGAGAATGATCATATTTTTTTGATGCCATTATTAAATGTTTTAGTGATAAAATTAGTGATTTTGATGTTATTACCTCTAGTATGCAACAGATAGCTTACAATATTTTATTTGATGAATTTCATAATTTGTCATCTATTTTATTGAATAAAATTGCTGCTAAACTAGGTAAAAAGTCTGATAGATCAAATCATATTTAATATGCTTGGTTTATCATGATTTTTATTAACCACTTACTCAAAGATGTTGAGATTTGTAGGGAAAATGAAACTCTTGAGCGTTGGACTCAAAACAAAAGAATATTCAAGGACCTGGTTAGAATTAACCTCCACAATGAGTTGGAGTTAATTTATCCTGAATTTGTGAAGGTATACATTTCTTCATTAACTCATTCTTCCAATCCCCAAACTTCTCTGCCTTCTGTGGCTATGGAAGGTGCTAGCAATGACCCCAACCCTCCTACCCAAGCCACACAACAAATTTCCAAACCCAAATCTAAGAAATCAAACCCAATAGGTTCTTAAAAACCTGTTGTTGTAAAATCAAAATAAAGAAAAACACATGTTTTGGTTGATAGATTAGAGGAGGCTGTTACTAGTGAGGGAACTGAGGAACATCAAAGAACCCAGAAGGATGAGGTGTGTGAGAGTGAGATAACCCAACCTAGCCACTCCACAGTCTCCCAATAGATTGTGGTAGTTGAAAAGGAATCTACCACATCTATATTGACATCCTCTCAAAAGGATAGTAACACACAAGCCAACACCCCAATGATCTACATTAGGAGACTAAGAAACCAAGGTTTGAACTTTGGGTTGCATGCACTGCAAATCCCCATGAAACTGTAGTGGAGCCTTTTATGTCTCAGGTTGATGCATCTCCAATAAATGTGGAGATGCAGCCCCACTCTTTCTATTCCAATCCCTTCATTACCTCCACCTCAAATTTCTTCAGAAAATGTCTTGATAGACAATCAGACATTTTCAAATTCTCCTTGTTTTCACTCTCTCTTGAGTCTCCTTCAGAGGATACTCAAGACATTATCTCAAACCCTGTCTCAAAATTAACACTGAAATTCCTTCAACCTCTATTGTTTCAATCTCATCAATTGATAATCAGCCATCGTTCGATACTCAACATTAATCGATGGGTATGCATCAATTGATGGATCTTCCCAATACATCAACTGCTTCTATTTTCACATCAATTGATACTCAATCAATTGATGTTGCACACACACTTTTTGGTTTGAATGAGTTGAGTGAGACACAGGCTTGCAGCCTGGCAAAAGGAGAAGGAGTGAGTGAGGACATTCCTACTTCTTTCAGGAATGAGAGTGAAACACAATAGGGCCCCACGTTATGTTGGTGAGATTACGAAGCTGTATGAACAGTAATTGTGATAACTCAACACTAGAACAGGACAAGTAAATAATACTATGCCTACACAGAAATCAGGAAGAAATGAAGACAAGGTAGATACAACGAATCAAGACATTAGAAGAAGTTTTGAATTCTACCCCAAGTCATTGAGAGAAGTACATTAATATGTTCATGCCTCAGTGAAGAATAATGGTTGAAGACTTTCAAGGTTTCAGAAGTGTTGAAGATTCAGTATAGAAGTGCCACTAGAAGATTTCAATGTAAAGGTATTGATTGAAGATAGACAATGTTTGAAGCATATGAATCTAGAAGGATTGAAGACAAGGTAAAGACAAAGGCTAAAGAAGACAGCTGCAGTCTTGAAGCTATACTCACTGAAAGAAGTTCAGTTATATGTTCAAGCGTCAGTGAAGAACAGAGAATGAAGTATTCAAGATTGTGGTAGTAATGGAGACGTTGTCTAAGTACCAGAAAAGATTCCAGTGAAAGTACTATGTTTATTGACAGTCAGTGTTCGAAGCAATGAAGTTGCTGCAAACTTAACAATGTACGTAAGACTATAATACGAAGACTTGGATAAAAGTTACTCGTCTCTGAACCAGACCAGTTGCACTAGGCGTCAGCAGTTTGTGAAAGGAATCTGAGTATTAACTATAGAAGAATTGTTAAGTTGAAGAACGTACTTGGAAAGAACGGTTATTTATTAAGGTACGAAAAGTGATTTGTAGAGGCTACAGTCAAACAGCTAAACAGCTCAAAGGGTGCAGATTGCAAAGTGTCACAACCTTGGTACGAAAATGAAAGTTTCTGAACTACAGTCGAAGAACGAAAACATCTCAGGGTACAGGGTGTAATGTGACAAGACTTTGGTACAAAAAATGCAAGTTGGTAAACTTCAGTCAAGGAATGAGAAGAAGGTCAAAGTGCAGTGATCAAATTGCACTTTGACCAAGACAAAGTCAGAAGCACAACAAAAGTGATCTTCTTATTTCTGTTTTTCAAGGCGCCACATATTATTCTAAAGGGCAAATACTCTTTTGGAAGCGCAACAAACAATACCAGCGCCACTTGCAGTTGATAAATATATTAAGTAAAGTTTTAAGTGGCGCCTCCCAAGTATTCTGTATGTACTGGCGCCACTTGATTTCGTTAATATATAAATCAAACAATTTTTTATGTTGTGCCTCCCCTTTGCATTACATGTATAGGGCGCAACATAATATTCTTGGCGCAACAAAATTAACTGGCTTAACAAAAGCCCTCAGCCAATCAAACTACAACAGCTACTTTATTGATTTAAAGTCTACACAGATAAGGAGAGAAGCAACCAATTAAAAATGGGTCGTCTTCTTCAACAAAAAATGTAGGGAGCTTCTGTCATGACTGGGGAAAAAAAAGGTTAATTTATACACACCCATACCTTGCTCCCGGTCAAATATTATGACCCGATTCTTTAATGAAAAATGCTCAGGACTCTTAGATATCACTCCATACGGATTCAGTTTTTTCTTGTACTAATTTAGATATATTTGTATAGGAACTGAGCCTTATATTTTTGTGTTAGTAGCAAAGAACTAATTTGTTCTTTGGAAGCCAGTTATATTTTTAACTGGGTGTAGCACCCTTTTGGGTTTATATATGAAAGATATATTTCCGAAAACTTGTCTCATTTAATTACTTGCTAATTTTCTTGAACCTAATTGATTTATCCGGACACACAGAAAATTAGTAGGCAGCTCACCTAAACACTACAAATGGCCAAACCCACTCTGAAGCAATAATTTATTTATCCGCAAATTCAGAAAAGAATTTAAATTATTGTCAGTATCGTATTCAACTCCCCTTCTACGATACTTCGAGACCCAACAATTGGTATTAGATCTCGCTGATTGATATATAAATCAGGATCTGTAACCCAGTGAAGCTCACCAAGCCCAAGCTGCTTACTCAAAAGGAGACCATAATAAATATGTTTAATTATAAACTTTTAATAAGTTTATTATATAAACTTTTATAAAATATGTTTTATAAACTTTTATTAGTTTATATTATAAATTTTAATTAGTTAATTTTATAAACTTAATATTAAACTTATTTTATAAACTTTTATAAATTTTGTTTTATAAACTTTTATTAGTTTATATTATAAATTTTAATTAGTTTATCTTATAAAGTTAATATTAAATTTATTTTATAAACTTTTATAAAATTTGTTTTATAAACTTTTATAAGTTTATATTATAAATTTTAATTATTTTATTTTATAAATTAAATAAAGTTTACAATTTATATTTATTATTTTGGTGGTCCATTTTTTAAAGGTAGCTGACTGGTGCAGGAGGAATTCGAATATTCATCTGGCGCGTGAGTCACAGCAGCGCAACTTAAGTACATTTGAAGTACATTTGGTTGCGCCAATCCAGAAGCTCAGCTGTGTCTTGCGCCACTTAAAAATATTCAAGCGCAACAAGAAAATTTCACACGCGGCACTGAGCTAATTTGAAGACTGTATTTTCGTTGCGCCTCTCCTCTTGATCACCCTGTGCAAGGCGCCGCTAAATGTCTAAGCGCCACTAATCTAAAATGTTGTTTGGTATCCTAAGTTTTGTACCCTTTAATTTTTAAGTTTTATTTTAGATTTATTTATTTTTTCAGAAAATTTAAAATCCTTGAAAACTAAAAAATTTCTTAAAATATTAATTTACGGATTTTTAATTTTTAAGATATTTCAAATATTCTTGAAAATTAATTATTTGTAAATTTTTATTTTTGATTAATTTATTTTCTAAGAAAATTAAAAATTTTATAAATCTAAATTTTTCTTAAATATTAATTCGAGGGTGCTCAAGGGTTTGTAGTTGAAGATTTTTTTGGGCATTGAAGACAACTGAAATTGACTGAAGATTATCCAATGAAGCTTATTCTGGAACAGGTTGAAGAAATAGTGGTACTAATTTCCTCAGAGGTTTACTCCATTGGATCCCACTAATATTTTTGAAGCTGCAAAAGAAGAGATTAATTTAGGTACAGTTTTTGGGTAATTTGAGTTGTATTTTTGGATGAAAAATCTAAGGGGTTTGAAGTAGTGAAGGAGAAGAGACTGGACTACCTGGAATCTCAGTACAAGCCTTATAGATTATTCTACAGGGAGATTACAGGAAGTTTGTGCTAACACTGCAGATCATCTGAAACGTAGGGATACAACCAACATGGATTTAAGGATACAACCACATTGTCTATAAAAGACCTGTATGTGCTGAAGACCTATGAACTAGAACAAGAGCTGAAGAAGATAATATTTGGTAAAACAGGTTGTTTGCATATCCACAGTATTTGTGACCGAGGAACCAAGTTTGATTGAAGTCAAGGTTGAGAACCTCTGAACAGAAACGAATTGATCCTAGAAGCTGAATTGAAGATGTTGTAGCTCGAGGTAGTGGTCAAGGTGTTATAAGTTAATTTGACACTTTGGAATAACTTTAGAAACTGGACTGCAAGTCAAGCCTGTAGGGAAACAGGAAGTTCAGTGACATCAGATTCAGACGAAATCCAAATTCTAAATCTAAGGTCCTTACCTATAGATTCCAAAGAGGAGATTTTCAAGAACAGTTCAAGACGCGGTTACAAGACAGGGATGGTTTATATTTGAAAGACAAGGTCAGGGGTTTGCTACACAGTTTGAAGAAGCATGTACAAGCAAATGATGACAGACACTATGTTGGGTTAAAGCAGGAATCTCAGACATTAGTGATGATGCAACAAGGGAAAGCATATGTTGGTGAAGTTAAATGCAAGGTTGATTCTATCAGTGACAATGATGAACCAAATGGATATCTGGCATCAATGACCAACACTGGAGATGAATCACTAAACACTTTACAGGTACACATTCTAACTTGTATACATTTATCTAATTCAGAACTGTATGATTATTAGGTATTAAAATGTATTATATTCATGTCATCATGTTAGCATCTTAGGACTTAAATGCTTAATTGATTGCTAAGAATAAGATTGCATGCTAGGATTCATGAGTTTAAATAAGTACATTTCATACTTGATTTTATATGTAATAAAATGAATATCTAGAATTAGATAGGGTGTTCTAGACGGTTAGGTGTATCCCTAAACATTTGCTGGAACTATATTTAAATCTTCTGTGATTTAATACCTCTGCTAATGTTGTGAAAATTGCTAATAGACAAACAAGTCATAGATCATATATTTCATATTTGTTCTTATGAATGACTTGATAAGTGTGTGTGGAATTTGATATTGCTCATAATGTCTTATTCAAATATTCTACATATTCTTAAAATTGTTTATGTGCTTATTTTCACATGATTTGCTCGCACTCACATAGTTGCACTTAAATGTCATATCATTTCATGTATTGCGTGTTAAGGAGTAAAATACTATAAGATGGTAGAATTATCTAATAAGTAGTCAGGAACATTTGTTGATTCGATGATTAATCTAAAACTGACTTAGGTAATTAGAGATAGTTAAAAATATTAGACAACAACAGAAATGGATTAGGAAGAATTAGTAATTAACTTATTCGTTCTTCTATCCATGTGCTTTTAGAAAATTATTGAATACCTGTAAATCTGCTTTACATTTGTTACACTTGTGTAGAATGATTAAAGTAGATAGTACTGAATTTTTTAATATACATATTGAAGCTTTTGTTACCACTGCAAACAGTAATATCTCTAACCCATCAGGACTCAATTGAAGTTGAGTACCAAGAAGCTTAATCATTTGTGATTATAGAGTATGTAATAAAAGGCAAAAGTTATGTGACTTCATGACATTTATTGCACGAGGCATATGATTAAGATTAAAGTTCTGAGATCACAGTTGGTTGAGATAGACTGCCCAATGGTAACCTTTGGAGATGACAGCAAAGGATGTACAAGGGATTTGGCTATAATGATTTTTAGAATTGTCATCAATGGAAGCATCTTTCTTGTTGAAGGAGTTAAGCACTATCTACAAGGCACTAGGGAATTCTTTGTCAACGGTTTTCTGGAAAAGCATTGAAAAGGAAAAGTGTTTGATCTCAAACAAGAAGGTTGGAAGCTCACTCAACTGAGAGTGAGAAATCTTGTTTGTAGCTGACATGGATTTTGTATGCAAAGGTGAATTGAACTTTTCAGTAAAGCTTCATCAATAAAGAGTTAGCTATGACAAAAGAAGCTCTCGCACTTGGTGAACAAGACAATGGATTCTTTGATAAAGAAGAAATTGGTGAGATGACTGCTTCATATGGAATTCTATCCAAAAGGACATTTTGAAGTACGTCGCATATGGAAGTCAATGAAAACATTGCATTGAAGTAAATTATGTCATGAAAGAAATATGCTTAGTGGTGGTTAATGACAACCCTAGTTACAAATTGGTGATGTTCGTGCATTCAACAGACAAAATGTCATAGATGGTGATTGATCACATCAGGAAGATCAAGTTGGAAGCAAAGTAAACTGTGAGAACTTTGAAGTCAGATAATGGAACTGAATTTCGCGAATGAAGTTCTAAATTAAGTATTCACTTGTAAAGGTACTTTGAAGCTGAAGCAATTAACACAACATGCTGCTTTAATCAACAACAAGATCGTGAAAAGACATCATATGAGTTAATGGCCAACCAGATACTCTTTCATGTGTTTGGAGGAAATTGATATTTATTGAAGATTTATATGAGTATCCTGGCAAGTTTGAAGTTAAGGCTCATGGAACAATTTTCTTCGGCTACACATTGAAGTTGAAAGCTTTTAAGACATAAATGATGTGAAACCAGAAGGTGATTGAAAGTCTGAATGTATCGTCCAACTACACCAAGCTCCCAAACATTCAAATGAATGACTATTCTGAATCTTTGAAGTTTGATATATTGTCAGAGTCATATTCAGATACTGATGATGAAACTGTGGTTGCAGAAGGAAACAATGAAAATGATGATGATTCATATCCTATTAGTGGAAATGGTAGTGAAACTACCCAACTCGTGAACTTTAACATAATCCACTGAAAAAGGTGAATGATCTTTAACACATCATAACAGCAACTCAGGGGGAGCAATTAAAAGAAGGATCTACTAGTCATACTCAAGACAATGAAGATCAAAGGAATACATTAAGAACATATCTGCCAAGACAAAAGGTTTAAAGTCAAAGTCATTCCTAGAGTCTAGTTCTTAGTAAACCGGATTCTTGAGTAAATGCTAGAAGTGCTAATCAAAATGAACATATATTTTTCGGGACCTAACAACTGGTATCCCAAAAAATACTGAAGAAGCACTGATTGATCCAGATTGGGTGATTGCAATGCAAGATGATCTCAATCAGTTCAAAGGCAGAAACTACTGAAGCTGGAACCTAGACCACAAAAGTTGAAGCTGAAATTGGTACAATAAGGGTTCACAGAAACTGGATAATTATTGGCATTGTTATGAGGGACAAAGCCAAACTGGTTGCTATAGGTTACTATAAAGTAGAAGGTATCAACGATGATGGAAACAGAATCTTCGAGACTTTCAAGATCAAACAGTAAGCACCAGTGACAAGATTTGATCCTTTTAGGGCTGAACAAGTTGATGACCTAACAATAGGATATTCCTAGCACAAGTTGAGCATTCAAGCATGTATATCTATTAGATGAATGTGAAAAAAGTGCATTCCTAAATGGTGAGTTAAAAGTTGAAGTTGTTGTACAATATTTCCTGAACTTTAAAGTTGCAGATCATTGGAATTTGTATATCATTCTCTTCACAAGCTCTCTATGAATGGAGTTAGGGATTGAAGCAAATCGTCAAGGACATGGTATGACACTGTAACTGCTAATTACGTGAAAATGATTTTATATTAGAGTAGTTATACACACATATCTCTCTAGAATACAAGGCACACACATAATGTAATATTAGTGTTAAAGTACCATGATTGTATTATATGTAGGTCTACTAACAAAACTTGTGCAAGAGATATTTTGCTAAGTAAATGCAGAGTAGGTACAACATGAGCATGTTGGAAGAGTTTCAATTCTTTTTGGATTACAATTAATTCAAAAGAATGATAAAACCACTAAACTTGATTAGGGCGAATCAGGTATATGAACTGAAGTGACAAGCTATAGAGGTATGATCAGCTCATTACTTATTCAAGTGCATAAAGACCATATATTTTATTCTCGATATGCCTATGTACAAGTTTTCAAGTGGATACTAGATAATCTTATCTTTTAGCTAAGATATGAATTTTTAGATATCTTAGGGGATCACCCATTCTTAGAATCAAGTACCCTAAAGATACTAGGTTTAACCTAATTGGCTATATAGATATATATAATGCAGGTTGTAAGAAAGACAGGGAAGTTATTCCTAGAAGTTGTCAAATCCAACAACTCTGTTGATCTCTCCACACCACTTAAGGAACAAGCTCATGGACACCAGGTATCATTTCTTTTGAGAGTTGTCCTTATTAGAATAACTTGCAGATATTTGTTAAACAACTTGATGAATTCATTTTATCTAAGTTGGTTAGTGAACTTGGGATATTATTTATATGCATATTTGTTGGAAATCCTATCTGCAATGAATTCTCAAATGAGTTCACAAGTATTAAATTTTCCATATTTAAAGAACTTGTGAATTTATTTTCAAAATCCAGTACCTCATATTTTTTGCTATTAGTTTAATTATCATGCTTACAATGTAATATGCATAAGTGGTAGTTAAGTTATTTAGCATAAGCTAGAAGCATGATTATTTGTGTGTTAAATATTTGATGAGTATTAATCAATGATGTCTTGCTTAATTACTCTGATATTTTACTCTTATATTTTTAAATATTTTATTACAAATAATTGTGATACTTTTAATATTAGTGACAGTATTTAGAATTTTTGTTCTAAGTAATTAATGCATATTTAAAAAATCACTAATATTGAAAGCTGAAATATTTTCTAAGTTATGTGTATAAAATTCTCAATATTTTATATACTTGAGAAATATTTCTAAATTTGATTTTGTTTACGAGGAGTTGTAATTAGGATCACAAGTATTAAATGTCAATATTTAAAGGACTTGTGAATCTCTTTTCAACTATTTTCTCGAGCTTACGTATATCAATAATAATTGTTATGAGTATAATTATAATATGCTAGAGTGATAATTATTAGATATAGCGTAGGAAGTTAGATGCTAATATTCAATCCAATGAATATTTTAATATTTAGCGAAATTATATTATCTTATTAAAATTATGGATTGAAGCAATTCAATGTTTATTAGTTTCATAATTTTAATTTGATAAAATATTAGAAGCATAATTTCTTGTATTTTAAAATTATTGATAATTATCAAGTAATGATATTTTGTTAATATTTCTATGCAATTAATTGTGATATTTTTAATATTAGTGATAATACATGTTGCTTATCTGAAATCACTAATAATAAAAATATGTCACAATGCTTATTGTTCTACTGAATAATTACCACATGTTATTTGATTTAAATATTCATGTCTGTGGTAACTGTTTAGTATTGCATGAGTATTCCTATTAGTTTTATTTATTTAACAGAATTTTAAACTTGAATGTATTAAAAAGAATTTCTTGTCTGATCCTTTTTCAAAACATTTTATTCAAAGATATTTTCATTTTTCTATCAGTTTCAAAGAAGAAAACATCAAAATTCTTTTTCAAAACTTCTCTTTTGAAAACCTTTTGATTTACAGCCCTACTTTGATTTCTAAATCCTAGGGTGTGAATCAAACTTTTCTTGAGGATAATTTTTCTTCAATCTCAAAATATTTTATCCTCTCTCAAAAAATGGTTTTAAATGCTATATTTTCAAAACCGTTTTCTCTCTTAATTTTTCTTTTTAAAGTGGCAAAAACTTTGTGACTGCTATTTTATTTGGAGAAATTATTTTTACTTCGAGGTATCAACCATTTGTAAAATGATTTGTTTTTAAATACTTGTTTCAATGTATGTTTCACATTGATTTAGAGTACCTAAACAGTGGTTGTTGATTTGAAGGCCTAGTGCTGTATTATTAAGCATTCATTCACCCAAATTGTCATGTTTTCATTTTATAAGTCAGGGATACTATCAGGTGGACGAAAATGAGGTAAATCATAATTGCATTATGAGTCAGAAAATCATAGTCCTCTATCTGATAAGGATGTTTTGCAAAACTATTTTCAAAACTTACAGTACTTAGGTTTAATAAAAAAGAGTCATTTTATTGAGATAGAATTTGGTAAGAGAGTTAAATTTCTTCTTTGGTATAAATTTCCGCGTTTTATTATGGGAAGTTTTCCTTATAAGAAATTTATAAGGGATAAAATTTTTCGCTGATACACTTTCCTGAGTTTTATTATGGGATAAGCATCTTAAAGAAAATTTCTATTGGTATCATGTTCTTAAATGATAAATCTTTATAATCGACAAAACTCTTTTACTAAAAGAGCTTTAATGCAATCCATTACCATTCCTTATTATATTTTTCCTTCTCATAGGGATGAAAAATATATTTTGGAATGTTAAGGTGATTATCTTTTAATCTTGATTGATTCTTTCCGATTAGCCACAGTGGCTTAAGAAGCTGGCCAAGAGGTTGAAAACCCATCAATCTCTTACCCAGGCCTTAGTACCAAATATTAATTCATCCACTTTCATATATTAACCCCTGGAGATACAAGGAATATATATAAGTTAGAGGTTGATAAGGGAGAAACTGCACTTGATGCGGCAAATAAGGATGAAGTCGGAAGTGCACCCACAACTCTACCTCCAGAGAAGTAAAGTAGTATATAACTGAGGTAACTGTAAGCTCATCTGTATCTTCTCAAAAGGATGCAGAGATAAAAAGGTAATAAAACTGTCTCTGGAATCATTCTCTCAACAGGGTGAGTCCATTGAAATTTGATCGGCAGCCAGAGCATCTTGTAATGAGTCAAGCACACCACTGGCACTCACACTGATGGTAAGCCTAAGCAGATAAATACTAGGAACACATTGCAAGGCGTGTACAGTGAGAGGTATAGGCATTCAGAGGAGATACAGACTCTAGCCATACATTACATTGTCCAAAGTATCTACCTCAAACAGAAGTTAAACTTCTGCATCCCGAAAGGTAGATCTTTTGTTCAGATTTATCTAGGCTTGAGAGGCAACTGCTTGGCAAAAAGTCTTCTGATGAGTCAAGTAGGGTATTTTACACAAATTCCCATCATAGGGTTACAAGGGAAACATAGGCTCTAATTTGTCATTCATTACATTGCCTACTACGTCGCCCTTCCTAGAAGGAACATTTCCAGATCCTGAAAAGGAATGTCCACCTCCCATTTATAGAGAAGGTGTTGTTCATACTTTATTCACGCAAGAGAACGTGGTCACAAGTAATACAGTAATAAGTAGGATTCGTTCCCACAGAGACTCGACTTGCTTACGTTTAGTTCACTTATACACCAGAGTATGATTAAGTTTCACTGCTAAGAAAATAACAATTGGCGTTTTAATTACACTACTAATTAAAACTTAACAAATTATTTATATGAAATAAACACGGGATTTTAACTTCATAATCTATCTCATCTAGAATCTTATGCCTTTTCAACCTAGCATGTGAAAGTGATGATAACTGATCAGACCCTCTAAGCTGATAAACGCCAACTTTCGTTGTACGCATACCATCCTAATGAACATCCACAATTGATAGAAGTCAAATAGTCGACTACTACGATTAGTCCCTATATGTCTATAGAGATTGAAAACATAATGGCTTAAGCACAAGTATCCATAAAATCACATAGTCAATGCAAGACGGTTAGAATTACACCACAAATTAATACATGCTCTTAACATGCAAAAACCTATGCTAGCATGGCATGTTCTAAACCCTAGATCCACTTTCGCATTCACAAGGGTTCAACAAACAATCATAAATGTTCGCGACGCATTTACAACGAATAAGCTTAACCATACTAGGATATCCATAACAATCACACACTTAGGCATAAAGACAATCAATATCTAGAATCGATAGAAAAATCCATTAAAATCCCATGACAACGTTTAGCCCATAATTGGACTAGCCGACATCATGGGTTCAATTGAAAACATAGTAAAATAAACAATTATGCATAAACTACTGATATTAATTGCAAGAGTAAAAGAAACAACCGATAATCCACGTGATGAAAATTACAAAAGAAAATAGCTTGACGGCTCACAAAGTACTTTGTCCTCTTGTACGATAACAAAAACCCTACTTGCTTACTTAATTGCTTGATAGATAAAATACTAATAATCCTCCTTATGTCTTTATACTAGGTTACATAAAATAATGATCCATGGGCTTGCTGCTTCCTGGGCTTTGAAACGGACCAACTGCAAAAATCAGCAACTGAAGTCGGCTGGAGCGCGGGGGCGCTTGACAAGGCGCGGGCGCGACTCATTAATGGAGCGCGGGCGCGCCTGTAGAGGGGAGGGCGCGCCTGCCCTTTCTGCCCGGAATTGATTTTCCTTGCTAGTTGTTTCTTTAGCGAGTCGTCTCACTTTCTCTTGGTCTCAACTCAAGCCTCGACCCTTCTCCCTTGAATTCCTAGCTCATGTATCACCAAATATGCAAATATTCATCAATTCTCCTTCGCTTGGGAATCTGCACACCAAAAACATAAAACACATCAAAAGACACTAAATACTTGGGCACTAGCGATCAATTTAAGCCAAATTGGAACGTATATAGTGGACAAAAAGTCCACTAACACACCCCCAAACTTAAACCGATGCTTGTCCCCAAGCATAAACAGACTCTAAACAATCTCAGGCAAAGCAATGCATGTATACAACTACTATGAAAATGCAAGGACCCCCTCGAACTCACCAAAACCAATTGATAAGCCAAGCCTCAAAGAGAAGCAATACATCCAAACAGAGCTCGACCAAGCCCCGTATACCAGTACTACATGAACAGAAACGTGGGTGTGTGCGATGCTCATCAAATATACTCTGACACTATATCAAAATCATACCTATTTTTCGCCAAGACAATCACCTGTTTATACACAGAATGAGTGGTAAACACTCCATAACATACAAACACCTCCGTCATTCATTAGAGTTAGACAGGGAATCACACTTTATTGCTAATCCACCACTACGACACATAACACAATACATAGGCTTATTTAACCGTGCAATGGATGAGACCCCTAAAGGCTTATACAATAATACCCATGTAGCGAGCGTTAGGTTAGTGGATCCCAGACTATAAAAAGCCTTAGGTCACTAGGCACAAAGTCCCCTCGAACTTAATTGCCCGAGTATTAAAGAGCTCATCCTGGTTAATTTTGCCTCGAATTATTCACATGACTCTCTTTTTTTCTTTTTTTTTCTTCTTCTTTTTTTTAACAGAATCTGGAATGAGAATTCTCAATTCCAACCCTAGACTACTCATAAAAATATGAGCCGGCTACTAGCCATTTGACGCCTAGCCATACTTGACAATTACTAACAATTAGCAATGAATCTCTGTTTTTCCCCAAACTTATACTTCGGCATTCTTACATTATCAAGGGAATAACAAACATTCTAGATATAAACATGCGATTACATCTGAAACAACTAAACAGGCATGACTCAACCTAGCCCAAAAGCAACCGATGAGACTGTGTAAAGAAAGTGCTTCTGAATCATGCAATTCAATTTCATAGGGACTGTAAATCAACCCTCTGCTCATCAATACCACACTCAATTCGACATCGTCCTAACAATCAGAATTAGCTCGTCATAAGGGATCATGAAATATGCATGGAATGAAATGTAACTAAAATGGACTCACATGGTAAACAGAACAAGAATTGCAAACAAAATACTCTATATGGCAATTAAAACCAAATGCATGAAAAATACTTCCACTACATGCCCTACATGCCCTATATGCATCTAACTACAATCTCCATTTTCCACCCCCAAACGTAAAATATTCAATGTCCCCATTGAAGGCAAGAAACAAAGAAAGTGTGCAGATATACCTCAATCGTCAGCAGAGTCACCCTCCTCGGGTGAATCCGGTGGTGTATACACGGTGCCAGCGCCATAAACAGGCCAATCGACCTGTACACCAGTAGCCAGAAAGGCTGCACCGAGAGCCTGAGTCAGGTCAGCAGCTAACCGGCTCTGCCTATCATCAACTGCGTCCAACCGCCGTGCCAACCTCCGAAAATGAGCCTCACCCATACCAGTACTAGCCACAGCTGGCGGTGCCCTAGAAGATTCAGCCCTAGCCTCCCTCTGCTGTCTAGGGGGCACGTCACCACCCACAATATACCCTAAGCCTCGGGGATGCGGTACACAACCGTCCCATTCAGGTAGTCGAGCTATCGCCGCCGTGTCAATGGCACTCGCAGGAAGTTGCAACTGTTCCTCCGCCGGCCAGTGAATACCCACATCAACACAAAGACGAACAACCACTGAGCCATACGGAATCGCGCCAGTGGTACTGCCCTGCAAAAATCGGATCATGTGCATGTGGATTAGGGAGCCTAGGTCGATGTATCTCCCGCTGAGAATCCCCCACAATAAAATAGCCCGATCCACGGTCACCTCATGAGTGGACGACGACGGCACAATGTTAGCACACAGAAACAGGTTCCAGGCCTTAGCATACGGGTTCAACGCCATGGCGGAGAAGGTAACCGGCTCAGTAGAGCCTGCCCTGCGCTTCCAAGTAGTGCCGGGAACTGTCATATCCCGCAGAATGGCCTCAAGGTCAACCTCCCCACGGGTCTTCAACCCAAAATCTTCCACTCCCTCCTGCGGTGCAGGCAAATTCAAAACCCTAGTGATAGCGGCAGGAGTATAATCCACTACATACCCTCGAACTGCAGAATACCCATTCTTCTCTTACTTGGCATTAGCATAGAACTCCCTAACGATACTCAATGGTATCGCCTCCGCAGCCTCACACACGGTCTCCCAACCGCGCTCACTAATCATCGCGATTAGAGACCCATCAAGAACACCCGGAAAAAATCCCCTTTCCTTGACCACAGATTTGGTCATCAAGCGTGCAAACTCAATTTGGGCCTCCGGTGAATTGAATTGGGGCACAACTCCCCCACTCGAAGAAGAACTTGATGTTCCTGAGCGCCTAGATCTCTTGGGTGCCATTGGTTGAGTTGTAGATGTGTGAAGAGATGAGATGCAGTGCGTGTATATATGTATGTATATGTGTGAATGAGAGATGGGAAGTAAATAATAGGTTAGGGTTAGGGTATGTCAAGACTAGTAAACAAGTTAGAGTGGCTGGGTTTGTGGTAAAAACGAAATAAAAGAAAATAATTTTCTGTTTTACTGATTTTTTTTCTGATTATTAAAATTTTTATTCTGGAACAGTCGCCAGGCGCGCCCGCGCCTCATGGAGCGCGCCCACCCCTGGTGCTACTGTCCAATTTCTTGATTTTTTCATTTTTTTGTGTTTTTGTTTTTTTTTTTAATTTTTTTTTATAAGAATAAAAATTACCATTCAAGCCGTAGGTTGCCTCCCACGAGCGCTGTCGTTAACGTCATTTAGCCGGACGTTACTTCAGTTCCCCAATCCGAGGTAGACAGAATCGCGACTTCAGCTTCGCGATTTACTTGTTCTCTCAAATAAGGCTTCAATCTCTGACCATTGACTTTAAACGCTTGATCTGGGGTCTTTTCATAAACCTCCACAGCTCCGTGTGGAAACACAGTCTTCACAACAAAAGGTCCTGACCACCTTGACTTAAGTTTTCCTGGAAACAATCGCAGACGAGAGTTAAATAATAAAACTAATTGACCAGGAACAATTACCTTTGTTGTCAACCGACGATCATGCCATCTTTTCACTTTTTCCTTGTAGAGCTTGTTATTCTCATAAGCTTGTAGACGAAACTCATCCATTTCCTTAATTTGCACCATCCGCTTTTCCCCTGCGGCTTTACAATCATAATTCAGCTTCTGCAATGCCCAATAAGCCTTGTGTTCCAGTTCAGCTGGCAGATGACAAGCCTTTCCATAGACAAGTTGATATGGTGACATACCCAAAGGTGTTTTGAACGCAGTTCGGTAAGCCCACACAGCTTCATCCAGTTTTAAAGACCAATCCTTACGAGAAAGACTTACCACTTTTTCCAGAATGCGTTTGATCTCACGGTTTGATACTTCATCTTGGCCATTGGTTTGAGGGTGGTATGCTGTCGCCACCCGATGGTTGATGTTGAATCTTGCCATCAGATTAGAGAACTTCCGATTGCAAAAGTGAGAACCCTCATCGCTAATAATGACCCTTGGAGTCCCAAATCTGGTGAAAATGTTCTTGTGAAGGAAGTTGAGCACTACATTGGCATCATTAGTTGGAAGTGCCTTGACCTCAACCCATTTGGAGACGTAATCCACAGCTAGCAAGATGTATTGGTTATTGCATGATGAAATGAATGGGCCCATGAAGTCGATCCCCCACATATCAAAAATTTCTACCTCTAGCATTACATTAAGGGGCATCTCATCCCTTTTCGAAATGTTGCCTACTCGCTGGCAACGATCACACCTGGTTACAAACTGATGAGCATCCTTGAAGAGTGATGGCCAATAAAATCCTGCCTGTAGAATACGAGTCGCTGTCTTTTCACCTCCATAATGGCCTCCATAAGCTGTGGCATGATAATCCCTCAGAATATTGTCGGTCTCACTATAGGGTACACACCTCCTGATAACCTGGTCAGCCCCTTGTTTAAACAGATATGGCTCGTCCCAACGAAACCACTTGACGTCATGCATGAATTTCTTCCTTTGAGCTGGCGACAACTCGGGTGGAACAATTTGACTCACCAGATAATTCACAATATCAGCATACCATGGTTCTTCTTCTTGTATTCCAAACAGCTGTTCATCCGGAAATGATTCATTTATGAAGGTACCGTCTTGAGATGATTTACCAAGATCTTCTAATCGTGAGAGGTGATCAGCTACTTGATTTTCTGTCCCCTTTCTATCTTTGATCTCAACATCAAATTCTTGTAATAGAAGAACCCATCGAATCAAGCGGGGTTTAGAATCCTTCTTGGATAGCAGATATCTAATAGCTGCGTGGTCAGTATACACCGTCACTTTCGTACCAAGCAAGTATGATCTGAATTTTTCAAAGCCATATACAATGGCTAACAGCTCCTTCTCCGTGGTTGTGTAATTCAATTGCGCATCATTGAGTGTCTTGCTTGCATAGTAGATAACATTAAAAATCTTATCCTTCTTTTGGCCAAGAACAGCCCCCACTGCAAAATCGCTAGCATCGCACATCATAGCAAAAGGTTCATTCCAATCTGGAGCGATGATCACGGGTGCTGAAATCAACTTCATCTTCAACGTCTCAAAAGCTGTCATACAATCATCATCGAATTTGAAGGGAATATCCTTCTCCAATAGCTTACACAAAGGTTTGGAAATTTTGGAGAAATCCTTGATGAATCTTCTGTAAAAACCTGCATGACCGAGGAAACTACGAATTCCTCTCACTGAATTGGGCGGTGGCAGATTTTCAATTGTCTCTATTTTTGCTTTATCCACTTCCAGGCCTCGACGTGACACCTTGTGTCCAAGAATAGTTCCCTCTTGTACCATGAAATGGCACTTCTCCCAGTTGAGAACCAGATTAGTTTCCACGCATCTTTTCAGAACCATGCTAAGATTGTGTAGACATTCGTCAAAAGAAAACCCAAATACTGAAAAATCATCCATGAAGACTTCCACTGTCTTACCAATCATGTCTGAAAAAATTGCCATCATGCACCTCTGAAAAGTGCCAGGTGCACCACATAACCCAAAAGAAACCCTTCGAAAAGCGAAGGTACCAAACGGACATGTAAATGTTGTCTTCTCCTGATCCTCTGGAGCAATGCAAATTTGATTGTAACCTGAATATCCATCCAGAAGGCAATAGTACTCATGGCCGGCAAGTCGGTCTAGCATCTGATCAATGAAAGGAAGAGGAAAGTGATCCTTCCTAGTAGCTTTGTTCAGCTTCCTGTAGTCCATGCAAATTCTCCAACCAGTGACTGTCCGTGTAGGAATGAGCTCGTTCTTTTCGTTAGTTACCACCGTCATGCCTCCTTTCTTTGGCACACATTGAATTGGACTCACCCAAGCACTGTCAGAAATAGGATAGATAATCCCTGCATCCAACCACTTAATAATTTCCTTCTTCACTACTTCCTTCATGAGTGGATTAAGCCTTCTCTGATGTTCCACTGTTGGCTTACTTCCTTCTTCCAGCGGAATCTTATGCTGACAATAGGCAGGGCTGATTCCTTTTATGTCTGCAATAGTCCACCCAATGGCTGATTTGAATTCCCTGAGAACCCTTAACAGCTTTTCTTCTTCAGGACCTGTAAGGTTAGCAGCAATAATCACAGGTAAAGTAGATGATTCCCCAAGAGAAGCATACCTTAAGTGATCAGGCAATGGTTTGAACTCTAGCTTTGGTGTTTCCTCGATAGATGGTTTCAACCGCTGATGTGATTCTCTCAATTCAGATAAACCCAAAGATTCTGGTTTATCAAACTTTTGTTGCCAAGGAGAAGTATTCAGAGACTGTACCTGTTCTTCAACCTCCTCCTCTTCAATTGTAAAGTCCCCACTTAAAGCCTTTTCCAGTGTATCATTCATAAGCATGTGTTCAATTTTTACTTGCACAGCAGATTCCACTACATCTACTTTAAAGCATTGATCTTCTTCTGTTGGAAATTGCATTGCTTTGAACACATTGAATTTGACATTCTGATCGTGCACTCTCATGGTGAGTTCTCCCTTCTGTACGTCAATCAATGTCTTTCCCGTTGCCAATAATGGTCTACCAAGAATGATAGGGATTTTCTTGTCTTCTTCAAAATCAAGGATGACAAAATCTGCTGGAAAGATTAGTTTGTCGACTTTCACCAAAACATCTTCGACAATTCCTCGCGGATAAGTGATTGAACGATCCGCCAACTGAAGTGACATGTTAGTCGGCTTTGGCTCAGGAAGGCCAAGTTGTAAGAATATAGAGTATGGCATGAGGTTGATGCTCGCTCCCAAATCGCACAAACATTTGTCGAACGACAAATTCCCAATTATGCATGGTATAGTGAAACTACCAGGGTCCTTCAACTTTGGTGGTAACTTCTGCTGCAATACTGCACTACACTCTTCCGTCAAGGCAACAGTGTTTAACTCTTCTAGCTTCAGTTTCCTAGATAGAATGCCTTTCATGAATTTGGCGTAGCTTGGCATTTGCTCCAGCGCTTCAGCAAAAGGTAAGTTGATGTGTAGTTTCTTAAAAACTTCCAAGAATTTAGCAAACTGTTTATCCGATTTCTGCTTCTGAAGCCTTTTAGGGAATGGTGGAGGAGGAAATACTTCCTTGTGATCACTGTCTTTCTCTGAACTGCTTTTCTCCTCTGAATCATTCATTTTTTTCTTAATCGGCTCCTCCTGCGTAACTTTTTCTGCAGAAAATCCCTTTCCAGCAGTAAGGTGAGGCGCGCCCGCGCCTGAGGAAGCGCGCCCGCCCTGCACCTCCTGCCCAGAATGCTGACATTATTCGTTTTGTGGAATTTTGACCTCCTGATTATTCGTAATCCTTCCAGAACGCAATGTAATAGCGTGTATTTGTTCCTTGCTTTCTTTCTTGCCTGGGTTAGCCTCTGTGTCACTTGGTAATTGTCCTTGAGGTCTGTTTAGAAGAGCATTTGCTAGTTGACCAATTTGATTTTCCAATGTTTTCAGTGTCACAGCTTGACTTTTATACATCATTCTCAGTTCCTCCATCTCTGACTTTTCATTTGAATGCCCTTGTCCTCCTTGAGGTTGTTGATGAAAACCAGGAGGGTTGTATGATTGTCTTGGTGCATAAGATTGTTGAGGAACAGAATTGTTGAAAGGCCTTGTTCTGAATTGCTGACCCTGCGATGGTTGCGGCATGGTATTCTGATTGTTGCTCCAACTGAAGTTAGGATGATTCATGTTGTTGGGGTGATATGTATTAGGTGCCGGTTGTGTAGGCTTCTGAAAGTTGCTGACAAAATACGCTGAATCGCTAGAAATAGCACACTGAGTTGTATCATGGGCACCTGCACACAGATCACAAACCATAGCGACTTACTGAATTCCTGCCTTGGACAATGCGTCCACCTTTATAGATAAAGCCTGTAGTTGAGCTGTTATAGCCGTGGCAGCGTCCACTTCAAAAACACCTGCAGTTTTACTCTGCGGCAATCGCTGAGTAGAATTCTGATACTCGTTGGCAACCATCATTTCAATCAAGTCATAAGCTTCTTCATAGCTCTTGGCCCAAAGAGCTCCTCCAGATGCTGCATCAAGCATAGGTCGTGAATGATTCAATCCATTATAGAAACCATTAATGACCATCCAATCTGGCATCCCATGATGTGGACACTTTCGAAGCATCTCTTTATACATTTCCCAAGCTTCACACAACGTTTCTCCAGAATGTTGATTGAACTGTGTAAGAGCATTCCTCATGGCTGCCGTCTTAGCCATAGGAAAGAATTTAGTCAGAAACTTTTGTGCGAGATCCTCCCAAGTAGTTATAGAATCTGCTGGCAGCGAATGCAACCAGCTCTTTGCCTTGTCTCGTAGAGAGAATGGAAACAGCCTCAGTTTTATAGCATCTTCAGAAACCCCGTTGGTTTTGAAGGTATCACAGATCTCGATGAAGTCTCTGATATGCATATTAGGGTCCTCAGCAGGTGAACCCCCAAACTGCACAGAATTCTGAACCATTTGAATTGTGCCTGGCTTGATTTCAAAATTATTAGCTGCAATAGCCGGCCTAACAATGCTTGACTGAATGTCATTGATCTTCGGTTGAGAGTAATCCTTAAGAGCTTTCACTGGATCCCCCATCACTATTTCTGGCTCAATTTCCGGAACTGTAATTCCCCCTTCTTCCTCTAAGTGTTCTTCTAGTTTTTCCTTACTCGATTGAGAACGAGTACGCATACACGATCAATTACCTGAATTCACGTAACAAACAAGAACGATTAGTAACAAATCTCAGTCAGTGATATCTAACGACCACTGATGATAAGCACATTAACTAAACAAAACAATGAACCGAGTCCCCGGCAGCGGCGCCAAAAACTTGTTCACACTTTATTCACGCAAGAGAACGTGGTCATAAGTAATACAGTAATAAGTAGGATTCGTTCCCACAGAGACTCGACTTGCTTACGTTTAGTTCACTTATACACCAGAGTATGATTAAGTTTCACTTCTAAGAAAATAACAATTGGCATTTTGATTACACTACTAATTAAAACTTAACAAATTATTTATATGAAATAAACACGGGATTTTAACTTCATAATCTATCTCATCTAGAATCTTATGCCTTTTCAACCTAGCATGTGAAAGTGATGATAACTGATCAGACCCTCTAAGCTGATAAACGCCAACTTTCGTTGTACGCATACCATCCTAATGAACATCCACAATTGATAGAAGTCAAATAGTCGACCACTACGATTAGTCCCTATATGTCTATAGAGATTGAAAACATAATGGCTTAAGCACAAGTATCCATAAAATCACATAGTCAATGCAAGACGGTTAGAATTACACCACAAATTAATACATGCTCTTAACATGCAAAAACCTATGCTAGCATGGCATGTTCTAAACCCTAGATCCACTTTCGCATTCACAAGGGTTCAACAAACAATCATAAATGTTCGCGACGCATTTACAACGAATAAGCTTAACCATACTAGGATATCCATAACAATCACACACTTAGGCATAAAGACAATCAATATCTAGAATCGATAGAAAAATCCATTAAAATCCCATGACAACGTTTAGCCCATAATTGGACTAGCCGACATCATGGGTTCAATTGAAAACATAGTAAAATAAACAATTATGCATAAACTACTGATATTAATTGCAAGAGTAAAAGAAACAACCGATAATCCACGTGATGAAAATTACAAAAGAAAATAGCTTGACGGCTCACAAAGTACTCTATCCTCTTGTACGATAATAAAAACCCTACTTGCTTACTTAATTGCTTGATAGATAAAATACTAATAATCCTCCTTATGTCTTTATACTAGGTTACATAAAATAATGATCCATGGGCTTGCTGCTTCCTGGGCTTTGAAACGGACCAACTGCAAAAATCAGCAACTGAAGTCGGCTGGAGCGCGGGGGCGCTTGACAAGGCGCGGGCGCGCCTCATTAATGGAGCGCGGGCGCGCCTGTAGAGGGGAGGGCGCGCCTGCCCTTTCTGCCCGGAATTGATTTTCCGTGCTAGTTTCTTCTTTAGCGAGTCGTCTCACTTTCTCTTGATCTCAACTGAAGCCTTGACCCTTCTCCCTTGAATTCCTAGCTCATGTACCACCAAATATGCAAATATTCATCAATTCTCCTTCGCTTGGGAATCTGCACACCAAAAACATAAAACACATCAAAAGACACTAAATACTTGGGCACTAGCGATCAATTTAAGCCAAATTGGAACGTATATAGTGGGCAAAAAGTCCACTAACAGGTGTGAGGCAACTCCTTGATAGGACAAGGCAGGATTCCCTAACATATATTAATATCTTGGGATAACTCATCTCAAAGAGGTGAGGCTCCACTAGACAGTGATTTAGCAAAAACTATTGAGTCTAGTGCTGAGACAGTGCTTATGCATTATAGATCAAAAACACCTCAACGAGGTGATTCTCCACTTGATAGTGATTCAGTTCATTCTGATGAATTAGGTGTTGGGAATATATGAATTGACGGATTTCACTTGCAGGTACAAAATGCTATATTTGAAATGCAGAGTGAAAGTGAGAGAGAGAAACACTTAAGTGAAAGTGAGGGAGAGATACACTTGAGTGAGAGATAGGGAGAGAAAGAGAGAAACACTTCTAAGTGCTCGACACTTGAGAGTAAACACCAACAAAACGTAGTAGAAGTGAGGCAACCATATACCAAACACTTAACCTTGCTACTTGCTACTTCTAAAAGAAAAGCTACTATATTTTCCTAATCAATGACAGACGATAACCTTCTTTGGAAGACAAATCATTCAAAAGATGGGCCATTAGAGGATTCCTCAACTAAGGGGGAGAATTTATAAGAAGAAAAAGGACGTTAATAAAGTCTTATCTTCGTACTTGGGAGAAGTCAATATCCTTAGGGGGAGAATTTAGACAAGAAAAGGAAGAAAATCTTATCTTCTGATCCTTATGGGAAACAAAAGAATATGGAAGAATTAAGAAACTGTATCCTATACTTGAAAGGAGTTTTCAGTTGAGGATTCCTCATACAAGTGGGAAATATAGAAAAGAATTGACACTTCTATTGATTATCTAAATGGGAGAAGAAGAAAAAGAAGAAGAATCACATTCTTAGGGGGAGAACATTAATTGAATTCTTATGAAGCTCTGTTCATGATAAGTTCTTTAAGTTCAAACTATGAAGGATTTTGAAGCAGAGAAAGCTCAAACAGACAGAAATGAAGATGATACTACATGAATATCAGTTCAGTGCTAGAGAAATAGACATCTTTCATTTCAGTTACTCAAGTATTCTGGAAATGCAGTATCTGATCCAGAAAAACTAGTAGCATTATTTAAAAGTCCCGAACCATTACTTTTTCTAGTTGTTAGTTGAGTTATCCTCTCTATGGGATTTTTTTGCTAAGTTTAACAATCAAATAAGGAGAGATTGTTGGTGAGATTACGAAGCTGTATGAACAGTAATCGTGATAACTCAACACTAGAACATGACAAGTAAATAATACTACGTATACACAGAAATCAGGAAGAAATGAAGACAAGGCAGATATAGTAAATCAAGACATTAGAAGAAGTTTTGAAGTCTACCTCAGGTCATTGAGAGAAGTACATTAATATGTTCATGCCTCAGTGAAGAATAATGGTTGAAGACTTTCAGGGTTTCAGAAGTGTTGAAGATTCAGTATGGAAGTGCCATGAGAAGATTTCAGTGTAAAGGCATTGATTGAAGATAGATAGTGTTCGAAGCATATGAATCTAGAAGGATTGAAGACAAGGTAAAGACAAAGGTTAAAGAAGACAACTGCAGTCTTAAAGCTATACTCACTGAAAGAAATTCAGTTATATGTTCAAGCGTCAGTGAAGAACAGAGAATGAAGTATTCATGATTGTGGTAGTAATGGAGATGTTGTCTAAGTACCAGAAAAGATTCCAGTGAAAGTACTATGTTTATTGACAGTCAGTGTTCGAAGCAATGAAGTTGCTGCAAACTTAACAATGTACGTAAGGCTATAATACGAAGACCTGGATAAAAGTTACTCGTCTGTGAACCAGACCAGTTGCACTAGGCGTCAGCAGTTTGTGAAAGGAATATGAGTATTAATTATAGAAGAATTGTTAAGTTGAAGAACGTACTTGGAAAGAACGGTTATTTATTAAGGTACGAAAAGTGATTTGTAGAGGCTACAGCCAAATAGCCAAACAACTAATAGCTAAACAGCTCAACGGGTGCAGGGTGCAAAGTGTCACAACCTTGGTACAAAAAGTGAAAGTTTCTGAACTACAGTCGAAGAACGGAAACATCTCAAGGTACAGGGTGTAATGTGACAAGACTTTGGTACAAGAAATGCAAGTTGGTAAACTTCAGTCAAGGAATGAGAAGAAGGTCAAAGTGCAGTGATCAAATTGCACTTTAACCAAGACAAAGTCAGAAGCACAACAAAAGTGATCTTCTTATTTCTGTTTTTTAAGGCGCCACATATTCTTCTACAGGGCAAACACTCTTGGAAGTGCAACAAACAATACGAGTGCCACTTACAGTTGATAAATATATTAAGTAAAGTTTTAAGTGGCGTCTCCCCAGTATTCTGTATGTACTGGCGCCACTTGATTTCCTTAATATATTAATCAAACAATTTTTATATTGCGCCTCCCCTGTGCATTACATGTATAGGGCATAACATAATATTCTTGGTGCAACAAAATTAACTGGCGCAACAAAAGCCCTCAGCCAATCAAATTACAGCAACTACTTTATTGATTTAAAGTCTACATAGATAAGGAGAGAAGCAACCAATTAAAAAGGGGTCGTCTTCTTCAACAAAAAATGTAAGGAGCTTCTGTCATGGCCGGAGAAAAAAGAGTTAATTTATACACACCCATACATTGCTCCCGGTCAGATATTAGGTCCCGGTTCTTTAATAAAAAATGCTCAGGGCCCCTATTTATCACTCTCTACGGAGTCAGTTTTTCCTTGTACTAATTTAGATATATTTGTATAGGAACTGAGCCTTATATTTTTATGTTAGTAGCAAAGAACTAATTAGTTCTTTGGAAGCCAGTTATATTTTTAACTGGGTGTACTACCCCTCTAGGTTTATATATGAAAGATATATTCCCGGAAACTTGTCTCATTTAATTACTTGCTAATTTTCTTGAACCTAATTGATTTATCTAGACACACATAAAATTAGTAGCCAGCTCACCTAAACACTACAAATGGCCAAACCTACTCTGAAGCAATAATTTATTTATCCGCAAATTCCGAAAAGGATTTAAATTATTGTCAGTATCGTATTCAATCCCCCTTCTACAATATTTCGGGACCCAACACGTTAGTAGGTGCAACAGGTATGAGTGAGGGAGATGTGAGGTTCCGGGATGAGATCTTGATGAAAAATTGAGAGATGAGTGGGAGTGATAAAAGAATTTTTCTATTTGCATAAGAACTTGAATTGAAGTTGATGTCTGAGGGGGAGAAGTGCAGGAGATAGGGAGAGTCCCTAATATCAATGAAGCTAGTGGTAGTGGAGTTGATAAGGAGGCTGAGCATTTGGAGAAGGTGGTTGTAGAAGATGAAGATGTGGATGCATGAGAATTGGATCCAATGAAACTTGTCCATCCTGACTCAAGGTATCAAGAGTTGTCTACCTCATCTAACAGGGATGCTGAGACAATTCTGGGGTGGAGCACCTAGAGCAAAAAACTAGATGCTTGAACGAGAGTCTAGCAAATACTGTAGATGTTTGTCACATGTCTCCTGGTGACACTAATAATGACAGTGATGAAGAGCCATGGTTGAGCACAATTGATGGAAGCTTGGCTGATGCTGAAACTGAGTTACTCTCTCAGTATAGAAGATCCACGATAGAGGTGGAATTTGCACATCCTACTCAAAGGAGAATTGCAAATTGTTTGAGGGACCAATTGAAGGTTCAAAAGATGATAGTGACAGGAGTCAAAAGTGAATTGGCCTCAATCAAAGACTCTATCTCATCCACCAAAAATGTGTTAGAGAGAAGGTTAGATGAAAAATTACCTCATGGCACTCTCAAGCATATTCAACAAAAGTTTCTAAAGGATGCAAAGGGTTTCACTGATTTGGAGAAGAGTGTTTCTGCCATAGAGTCCAAGATGGATGATATTATCAGAGGTCAAGCCCTTCATGCACAGATTCTTCAGAAGTTTCTTGTAAGGATGCCAACACCTCCTTCCTATGATGATAACAAAAATGAGGAGAACACTGATAAGAAGGATAAGGGTGACAATGTTGGTGGAAATTGATCTGATGGGAGTAGCAGGTTCGTAGAAGCTAGTAGTGGTGGTTCTAGTATGAGTAATAAGGAGACAGTTGGAACCTGAAGCAACAATGGGCAATCATCAAGTTCAATCAAAGATGATTTGGGCAAGAAAAATAGTAATGCATAGAAAGTTGATGATGACTTGGAAGCTATGAGGATTTCTAGAGAAAAAGAGACAAATGAGCTAATTGAAAAAGAAAGATAAATGTTTGAGCAGTTAAAACAAAGCACGAAGATAATGACAAAGGCTGCCCAAACAAGAAATTTGGATGACTTCATTGCACAAATCAAATTTGTGCATGAGAGTGAAAATGAAGCTACTAATGAAGTTAATGTTCATGCAGAAAAATTTCTTCAATTAGAAGAAAAGAAAAAGGAGAAAGCCATTATAGTTGAAGAGGAAAGGAAAAAGAAGGAAAGGTCTTCAGGAGAAAAGTTGCTACAGGGAGCCATTACTTTAGGAATGTCAGATGCTACTAGGAGAGAAAAGGAGGATGCAGAAATAACAAGGCAAATGTAGATGAAATGGAATCAAATGGATGCAACTGACGACCAACTTTTAAAACCAAAAAGACAGACTAAAATGGCCAGGAAAAAGGCTCGTGAAGTCCCAAGAAAATGTTCAACAAGAACAATCTACATCCAAGGAGGGACAAAGAGATATGGCTGCAGAAGCTACAAAAGAGATTGTGCTTGAAGAGTATGAATTGAAGGAAGTGCCAAGGATTAGTGGGAAGGGTTTAATAGGCTGCAAAACTCATCCTGCAACTTCAAATTATGGGGAGTGCGTGAGTTTGGAATATGAGGATGGTCATAACGCAACCTATCCAATGAGGCTGATTGTGAAGCAGGGTTACAACACATTGAAGACCATTATTCCTCTACTAAACAAGAGATACAAGCTAAACATTACTATTGCTCAGGAGTTACAAAATCAAATCACAAAGCTAAGGAGATTGCCTGCAGAAGCTGATCCTGACCCTCCTTTGAAGCTTTGGGAGTCTCAGGTAAAGACTGTGGTGCTGAAACCAGTCCATTCCATGATATTTACAGATGTTGAAGAGAGGAAAAAGTATTTTGATAATTGTAAGTATTTTGACAAAATCACAGATCAAGAGATAGTCTATTTAATGAGGAAACTTGAGAACTCAGATAGAGATGAACAAATATTAAGAGGATCATTCCTGAGGCAACTAAAGGAGAATGCTGAGAAGAGAAAGAAGATGAAGAAGTGATTGAAGCCCTGAGTAGATTGAAGTAGTCTGCAAAATTCAACTAACTTGTACTTCTAAATTTTAAGTGCTTTTAAAATTATTGATTCTATATGAATGTAATTCATTTAGGGGTTTTGTTATCAAGAAGATTTATGTCTGTTATTGTCACAGACACAAATATGGGGAAATTGTTAAAAATAAATGTAGGCTTGATAATAACTTTAACATTAGAATCACAGAATTTTATTTTATTATAACTGATCAACTAATATGAAAATTATAAATATCAATTGATCAGAAAACCATTTATTAGTTGAAATATTTATGTGAATCAACTGATAATATGGATGGTAGAATAGGTGTATCAATGGATCAGGAAAAAGAGTATAGTCTCTACCTGAATAAAATGTCTCACATTTTGACATAATGATATATTAAGTTCCTCAATCTCTGCATATCAGTATTATTTCGCAGTTTTTCAAATATTTATATGGGTAGTGACTTTATAAATAAATATGTCAGAGTTTCACTGGAGAAAATTTGTTATACATCAATGTCACTATTGTGTTGAAACTCATGAGTACAAAAGAATTTAGTAATATGTGTTTTGTTCAATCTTATTTGATGTATCTTTCATTTAGTTGTTTGATGCCAGCTGAATCATCTTCGAACTTAACTATAAGGCTGTATAAAATGCTTGATAATCCACATGATTGCCGTATATGTTGACTAACAGATTACAACTAGATACATTATCTACTTACTTCATGGATTGCTAGTAGTTTTGCAGGGTTTGATGAAGTTGTCGTCTCTATTTTGTAGACTTTCATGAAATAGCAGTGCCATAATATGTGAATAAATAAACCATACGCGATCGTCCAAAATGCGGATTTGATATATCTAATATCCAATCAGTTGCGATTTTAAATTATTTGAAAAGAATATCCCAAAATCGATCGTCTCACGAAGATATCCTGATATATGTTTGAATCCATCACAGTGTATTTTATTTCAATTAGAACTGAATCTCGTGGTTAATAGCAAATGCAATATCATGTCGTGTGTTATTTGCAAGATACATCAAAGCACTAGTAGCGCTAAGATATGAAACTTCAAACCCAAGAATATCTTCATCTAGTTCTCTAGGAAGAAATGGATCTTTATCAACGTCAAGTGACTGAAAAACTATTGGTGTTGTTAGTGAATGAGACTTTTTCATGTAAAATTGATCAAGAAATTTTCTGTATAAGTAGACCGATGGCCCAATAATTTTGAAGATAAGTATTCCACGTGCATACCTAAACAAAATTTAGTCTTTTCAAGATCTTTCATTTCAAACTCATTTTTCAAATAATTAGCGGCGTCAATAATATCTTCAGATGTACCAAAAATATTCAAATCGTCCATATATACAACAATAATAATAAAACCAATTTTTGACGTTTTAATAAGTACACATGGACACATTTAATTACTTATATAATCATCATTTAATAGGTATTCTCCAAGTCTATTGTACCACATACGACGAGATAGTTTTAAACCATATAATGATCATTGTAATCTAACTGAATATAAATGTCGAGGCCTAGTTCCTTCTAATTTTAATATTTCAGGAATTTTATTATATATTTTACTATCAAGTGATCCATATAGATAGGCTGTCACAACGTTCATCAGACATGTTTCTAGTTTGAGTAAATATAGACTTACATCCTTAAACACTACTAATTTAATACCTACATTTTAGGGCTAAATAACTACTTGAATACATGTTTATCTCCTCTAAACTTTACGTCTAGTTTATAAATTATTATATAGAGAGTATAAGTTTAATTATATTAAATTAAATAAATATATAATTATATTTTATCATAAAATAAAATTAATTTTAAATATGGTTAAAAGCCTTAATATATTTTTATTATCATACAATATAATACAAAATATGATAACAATGTTAAAGTAAAAGTTTAGTTCATAAATATAAAATCATTATGATATTGTATTCAAAAAAAATTTGATATATATTTTGATTTCATAACTAACATTTAGTTATGAATGAAAATTATAAAGTTATCAATCAATACATTAAAATAAAGTTACTAATTTTAGTCGGAGACTTATAACCATCTACTAAAATTAAATTTTAATTATTGATAAAAAGCAATTTTATATATTTGTTTAATTTATCATTAAACTTATATCTTTGTAATAGTTTATAAACTAGACTTGAAGATTAAAAGATAAACACTTATTTAAGCAGTTAGTTAGCCTTAAATTATAGGTAGTGTATTAGTAGCATTTAAGGATGTAAGCGAAGATTTACTCTTCTAGTTTTTCCATACAAGTCATACCCATCAGAAAATGAAAAGTAAATCCATCCGTAACAAGAGAGTATGTTTCCTGGTAATCAAATGCAAGTCAATGAGATAATTCGTGGACTACTAGTCGGGCTTTATATCTGACAATTTCATTTCTCTCATTTTATTTTCGTACATATATTTTCAGCCGGGATTACACCAACTGGTGTTTAGACTGCAAGTCCAAATATATTGCTCTTGCACATGGACTAGAATTCTTCTTGGATTGTAACTTTCTGATAGAGTATATATTTATATATTTTTTATATAAATATATTCCTCATTTTTATTATATTTTGCATTAATTGGATATTTATTAATTAGATTTTAATATTTTATTATAGGAATCAATAAAATCCTAAACTTGAAAGAATTGGAGAATAAAGAGTCCAATTTGGAGATAAATTAGAAGTAAATTCGGATTTGATGAATAGCTCACACACGGTTCACTGTTTTGGACCATAACTTGAGTTCTAAAAGTCAGAATTGGATGCTTTTATAGCCCACGCGAAGATAATTGAAAAATATATTATTCAGATATGGTCCAACACACATATCTCAAGTGGAGCAGACCAGATGCAGGCCTAGACAGCTAACTATGAATTTTGTATTATAATTCTATCTCGTTTAGGAAAGTGGGTCTTATCTTTTTAGAACCATTAAAAATACTTTTATATTAGGTTTTTTAAAATTATTAGTGGTGGCTAGAGTAAGAAAAGAGAGAAAATTTGGAGAGAGAACTTGAGCATGGATTGAAAGGATTCATTCCAAGTTCAAGATATTTTGTCAAGTTGTATCTTCTTAACTCTATACTCTTGTAACCATGGTTTTCATTATTAATATCTGTTTGTTTTCTTTCTTCGTTATGAGTAACTAATTCTCTAATCTGGGGATTAGGTAGTATTCATTGGTTTGAGATGTTTGTTTAATATTGTACTGTGATCTGTCTGTTTTGCTAATCTGTCATTCAGCGCTTAACACAATTATAGGAATACCTAACCTTTAATTGTATTCATAGGAATTATAATGAATCGGGAGAGTATTTATAATTCTAATTCATGATATGATAGACATAAGTCAATTATTTAATTTGGAGATTAATATGCGACTTACGAAACTAAAAATCCTTGGGTATTGATAGCTTATAGTTATACTTTAATTGATCATGAGAGTGACGGTTATGACACAGTTGTAAGTATTATATTTTATCTTGGGAGAGAACATTATAAATTTTAGAAGGATTATTTTTAGCAGAGTAAGAGACTTGTGTGTCACAATTGCTAGACATTCATCAATGCCAATGAAGAACCCTATTTCTTGTATTATTTTTTATCATCGTTAATCTATAGTTTTATTTGCTTATAATTTAATTTAGTTGATAATACACACACAAATCAATTCTTATACATTTCTATATATTAATAGATAATATACTTGAACTTGTATTAATATCAGTCCTTCCCTGCGAATGATGCCCTACTCAAATACTCGATAACAAATTGAAGTACGTGGTAAATAGAATTCAATCCTAATCCATGCCATGATATTTCAGAATTTAATTTATGCTCCCCCAAATGAAAGGAACACAATTTCGTCAAACAACATAACGAGCAATAAAAGCATCACCAGTCAATGGTTCAAGATATTCAATGATAGATAGTGAATCAAAACCAATATAGATACTAATTCATTTTTGAGGTTCCATTTTTGTTCTTTGTGGTGGACCAATATGAACATTACCAAAAAATTAAAATGAGAGATATCGAGTACTTGACTCATAACTAACTAATAATGATATGCAGATAGTCTAATCCCAATTATTTGCTGCATGTAATATATCATGACCCCAAATAGATGTAGGTAATTTGGCCCTTAACAATAAATGACGAGCAATAAATTGAAGTCTTTTAATTAAAGATTCCACTTGACCATTTTTTTATATACATGTTTGGAATGAGTTGAACAGAAACTAGACAGGGGGGTGAATGTATAGTTTGATTCTTTTTTAACTTTCTTTTTCCGAACTAAATTAGTTATGGTTTACAATTCCATTTGTAACTTAGTTAATCATGAATGTATATATGAGAAATGCAAAAATAAAATAGACACTCAAGATTAACTTTCAAACTAATGTTGTATTAGAATGAATTGCTACAAATCTGAGATTCTATTTATGAATCTCAGATTCTTGTTCTAGAAGAAAACAAGGAGTGAATACAATGAGAATATTCAACTTGTTGCTGACTTATGAGGTTGTGCATAGCTATATAGACAACATGTCTCATTGGCACATGCACTCACAAGTCAGTTAGCTAAAACTAGAAATAGACAAAAGATGTTTTATATTTTTACACTATCTATTTCTAGCTAACACTTTCTTTTGACAATACATCACATCTGCATTCATCTCTTCTGTCTTTGTCTTGTTCTTTTTTCAAGCTTATTGTAGACTTGTCTCTATCTTCATAAGTTTGACTGATTCTGATCATGACAGAGTTCCAAATTACTTGTCTTATTTTTCTGCAAATTTCCTTGAAATTAGCTTCTTGAAACATTCGAATACTCAACTATTGTTGCTTCGAGAAGTCATGAAATATACTTCTGGATCGAGTACTTCTGAGATTTCTCGATTAGCTTTAACTGATTACTTCTCGAATTTCTAGATTTCTCGATTGCATACTCCTTTTGATGACTTCTCGATCGGGCTAGACTTCTCGAATGACTTGATTTCACAGACTTCTCAATTGACCCATTTCCTCAACTTCTCAATTGCTTCCTTAGCTAACTTCTTGATTTATTTAACTAGACTTCTTGAATGATTGATTTTGGTGCACTTCTCGAATGACTTCAACTTCTTTACTTCTTAATATTACTGACTTCTCGATCGACTACTGAGTCATTTGAGCATTCTGAGACTTCTCTACCAGTTTCACATGTGATTTCTCTACTAGGGTGACTTCTCGATCAATCACTTGACTTAAAAGATTTTCCATACTGTAATTCTTATTTCGGTGAAGTCTTCTTAGGCTTGATGCATGATCCAGGATTGAATCTTTTATCAATCTTTATTCTTGACTTACAATTATACATTTGAATTTGCAATAAAAACATGTTTCTATCTTCTAGTGCACATTAAAAACACTAAGTCACCAACCTAGTACAAGAGTTCTAAATGTGCTATAACAATATAAGTAAATTCAATACAGTAGGCTTGATTTAGTTCAACAACCTCCCCCAATTTTGGAAAAGACAATTTCATAAATTAATACAAGATATCAAGTCTGCCTTTGATTTTTATTTTGAGTTGCCTTGAATTGATCATATATGGCTTTCTTCTCTTTTTCTTCTCTGGCTTTAATTTCTTCAATAGCTTGGAGAATTTCCTGCCTTGCAATTATTTCTTCAATCAGAATTGCATTCACCAATATATCAGCAACAATCTTAAGATTTTTTAGAGGATAATCCTGGATAAATTTGAGTCTGATTTTTGGTGTGACTCGATTTCTAAGTTTGAACTCAACTCTGTCAGGATCCTTGAGCTTCCATTCTTTCCATCTCTTCATCTTCTTTGAGCTTCTTCTTAGTCATTTATATGTATTTGACTTTGTCAACTTTTTTCCTGATATTTTCTGACTACGTACTCAGCCACTTCAACCATCTTCAGTTTATTTACGATACATTTCTTATCAAAGAGACTAATTAATCTCTTGATGTCATGAGTGGTTGAGATTGATTTATCATGATAGAATGGCCTTTCATCTCCTTCAACAATAGTCACAAACATCCTTTTATCCCTCATTTCAACTTTACATATTCTGTTTGCTAACTATTGCTTGACATATAATTTGTTCTGCACAACTTCTTCTTGGATTGGCTCTACTAGTAGAGCTTTGTCAGGAAAAATAATTTGTTTTATCTATTTAGGATATCTGACTAGTGAAGAACTAGTAGAGTGCTTGACTTTCATCTTGATGGCTTCATTGACTGGAATTCTTTTGCAGGGTTTGAGATTTTTGAATTGGCTTCCTTTTATTTCTTTCCTTATCACACCATTTGCAGTTACCTTGACAATATGTCTTTTTGGTGTTTTAGATTTAGGGATACTTGCAGTTTCAGAAATCATTGGAGTCACATTAGTGCCCTGAATTGGGGTAGGTGCACTAGCATGACTGCCAACAACTTGCTGCTTGTATGGCTTCTTTCTTTCATACTTCTTTTTTTTAGCAGAATTATTATTCTTTTTCTTATCATCTCCATCTTTCTTATTTTCATTCTTCTTCCCATCATTATTACTCCTACAATCAGGTTTCTTGTCTTCTTTCCCTTGACCTTTGTCTTCATCATCCTTCTTCTTCTTCTTCAATTCTTAATTGGCAAAGTTTGAGACTTGATCATTTATGAATTTCTTCATTTTATCCAAAATCAACTTGTCCTCTTCCTATTTAACAGGCTTTTTTTCAAGTAAGTCAATTAGACTGATGGCTTAGCTTATGTTTCCTTGGTTCAAGTGTTGAGGAATCCTTAAGTATGCTAGCTTGTTTTCTTTGATCATATACATTACTCCATCTGGATTGTAGTAGGCCTCATGAAGTGAGATAGGTTAGAGAGGACCTATGACTAATTTCTTTAATTCTTCATCTTCCTGGGTCACTATTTCTATTGCCTTGTGCATGCATTCCAATTTAGTATATGAGAGTTGATTGGATATCCCAATTGATAGCTTGAAGTATCTAGACTCTATCTGTATTATTGCTTCTTTGCAAAGTTTGCCACTTCTCTCATATTTTAATACCAATACAGTTATGATGGCATTCTCTAAAATCTTCTTGTAATCCCAGTGATGACCCTTGTCTTGTGTTTCAAATTAAGTAAGAATTCTTTATCAGCACATGGATTCAATACTTCCTTTCTCAGAATTACCATTACTGCCTTTTGCCTTTTTACTTCAACCTCCTCTCTTATTTCCTTCTCCCCCTTAGGGTTGATATCTTATGTCTTTTGTAAGAAGAAAGAGTGAATTGTCTTGATAAGAGTTGGCACTTGCACTGGAGAAGTTTGCCTTGGTCTAGTCATTGTATATAAAAGAGTTTGAATTGATGTTAATTGATTTGTGACTTAAGTGAGAGATAGACTTTGGTCAGACATTGAGGAATTGACTTCCTTTTGAAGTGTGCTCACACTAGCAACAATTTCATTCACATTAGTGGAGAGTGTTTGTTGATCTACAGTCAATTTCTCCACTTTTTCAGTTAATTTGGCCACTGTAGAGGCTTGAGCCTGCTCATCCTTTGCTTTTGATAAATAATATAAATCCATCTGAAAAGGAGTCATTTCATGCAACTTGACATCCTTTGGCAGCATATCAGCATGCATGTTCTTGTAGAGAACTTTCACCATGTTATTGATCTTTTTTTGATTATGTTGAAGAGTGTAATTACTTTCAACCATCTCCTTAAAGGCTTTCTCCATCTTTTCCATTTTATCATTCATGTCATTAACTTTGATTCTTGATAGAGAAGATTCAGACGTGGAATGAGTAGATGCATAGATGCCACTAGGCTTCATATTTTCCTAAGTACTCCTCAAAGTGTCTTCCAGTTTTATCTATGATCTTCAATCCTATATTGGAAGCCTATTGTAAGATAGTGATTGGCTTATAATTGCACCTTGGCTGCTTCATAAATTACATTATATATTACAGAAGGATTGAAGATTTTGGCACAAGAACCAAGAAAAGTCAAATATTTCTCCCTCATCCACGGTAGCATCTCATCCATGCTCACAGTCTGCTTTGCATTCAACCAAGCATCAACATTGGCCTCTCATTCTTTAGCCGTTTCTGCATTTTTTTTCATTAATTTCTTCCCAATCTTTTGCATACTCTAGAATGATAGTAGCATAGTCCTTGTTTGGCAAATGTGCAGTCAAAAGTTGTTGTGCAATATGATAGAATCTATCCATTTGATCACCATAAAGTTCTTTAAATTTTTCTTCAGATAAGAACCCATCAGTATATGGTCCTGAATCTCTGTCATGTTGCACAGGTTTCAGCCATTGTGATATGAAGTGAGAGCTAGGATCACCACTTGTGGTAGTGATTCCTTTAGTATCTATTTCCTCATCCAAATGTTCAAATGAGTCATTTTAGGGATTGTGGTGTTAACAATGTAATCGACTAATATTTTACTTAGATTAATTAAAAATTAATTAAGTAAAACATACTGTCATATACACATTGACAGTATGTTTTAAATGTCACTTGTAATAGTATGTACCAAAAGTCAAGTAGGTGACAGTAAGTATCAATAGTTACTTTCTTATATAAATATAATAAATGATATATGAAGTAAAAGTTCATAAAGTGTTCATGCACATCATGGATCAAATCATTGACTGTAACATTCTACAAACTGAAGCTTACGACATCATATTCAAGTGACAACACCTTTTGGAACAGATGAAAACAACTATTTATTTGACAATAAACTTGGCGTAGAATGAAGATTCTAAGACAACAAGTTTTACTGATAACAACTATTCCTTTACAGTAAACTTGGCGGAGATTGAAGAATCGAAGACAACAAGTTTTCTGACAGTAACTTTCGTGGGGATAGTTGAAAACATGTTTGGCGGGATAGTTGACAGTACCTTTAGACGGCAACATGGTTTAGAAGACTGGCCAGCTTAACAGTAAAGTATGCGGTGTCAAAGATGTTGTCACCAAAGAGAAGCTAAAGGTTGACAGTAACCTTTTGGTGAAGCTGACAGTTTGTTTCAAGAAGCAGACTAGATAATGTTCATTCACTGATTGATCTTGACAACTCTATCTAGTCTGTAAATTATACTACTACAACTTGAGAAAAATTAAGCAAAAAGATAAAGTGTGCTCAAGGAGTCAAGAATGTCAAATCTTCTCAGAGCAAATTTATCTACAAATGAAATGAAGACAAATTTGAATAGAAAAAGTGAAGTTTCTATTTCAGGAATTGTCCTAGAAACAAGGGAAAGTATACTTGTAAGTGGGATATGTGTTTTAGAATAAATACACATATCTCACAAACACTTTCCCTTATGCAACTTAACTTAACTTTTCTCAAGCATAGAAACATTAGCACTCTCTTGTTATTGTATCTATTGAAGTTGGAAAATTCTTCCAGTCAGTTGTAGCATAAAAAAAATTAATAAAATTTTTTTTGAAGTAAAATACCTTTATTCTTTTAACTACTTAGTGTTGTTTGTATTCTTAACTTGATATTATTACTTCTTGTTTGTTGTTAGCAAGTAAGTGATAAATTATCAAGTTGCATTCAACCCCCCTTCTACAACACTCTTAACATTTAACAACTGGTATTAGAGCAGCAGGTTAGATATACATAACCTGGAAAGATCTAAAAATGAGTGCACGGAAAGTAAGAAGCATAAAAATACCCACCTTTGATAAAGAACACTATAACCTTTGAAAAAGAAAGATGATGTTGTTCATAGAAATAGCCAACCCACTCTACCATGGAATCCTGGAAAATGGTCTCTTCACACCTCAAATATATGTACCTGAAACCACTATAGAAGGTGAAACAATACCAGCCTATTGGGTTCCTAAAAAGGTTTCAGAGTACACTGACACTGAAAGAGAAAAAGTATCTCTAGATGATTGCTTACAATTTATCATCATTGCGGCACTTGACAATGTCATGTATAACAACATTGTCAACTACAACAGTGCAAAGGAAATATGGGAAACCATTGAGATACTTTGTGAAGGAACAAAAGACGTAAAAGAAAATCAAAGATAGATTCTGGTGTCTCAGTATGAAGCCTTCATGGCCAAAAAAGTGAAGAGTTGATTGAGATGTTTGAGAGGTTTAACAAGTTGATAAACGACTTGCAGCTGCATGAAAAGTTTTATGACAAAAAGGAGGTAAACATAAATTCATGTTGACACTTCCTGATCATCTAGAGCACAATGTGTCTGCCATAAGAGAAGGAAGGGATTTATCAAAAGTTTCTCTTGAAACTTTATATGGCAAACTTAAAACCTATGAGCTATAGCTACTGCAAAAAAGAGCCATTCAAGCTGTTCAAAGAGGAAAAATGGCTAACACTTCAAATGCTCTAGTAGCTCAAGATCCACAGATGATGTAGCTCAAGGAATCTCAACATCAACAACAAATCAAGATTAAAGAAATCATAGATGAAGATGAAAGTGTGACTCTGGAACTCAAGGATGGTGAATAAGACGAGTTCTACATTTTGGAGGAACTGGACAACATGGAAAACAAAAAATTGACCTATATGGCAAGAAAGTTCTCCAACTTGAGATTCAAGAAGAACAAAGCTTTCAAACCCAGATGACAAAGCTCCAGGTTCAACAAGTCAAATACCTCAAAACCTGGAGGAAATGATAAAGGTGGATACAAAACAGGTATGGTGGATAGATCTAAAATAGGGTGTTACAACTGCAGTGAAATGGGGCATTTTGTAACAGAATGCAAGAATCCAAAACAAGTGAGAAGAAATGACAATGATTATGAGGAACTCAAAGAAAAGTATGAAGCCTTGCTGAAAAAGTAACAATGAAGAGCCTTTGTGGCTGAAGGAAAGTGTTGGGAAGACTCTAATGATGAAGAGGAAGAAGAATATGAAAACCTTGCTCTCATGGCAAATTTTGAAGAAGGTCCATCTACTTCATCAAGTTAGGTACCCTTTCTAAATAATGTTGATATGACTACATCTCAGTATAAGAAAACTGTTGAAAGTTTAAGTTCTGAAATTTTCAATATTCATACAAGCATGTTAGCTGCTAATGAGGAGATAGTCAAACTGTCTAGTACTAATGAGTCATTGAGAATTAAAAATCCTGAACTAGAACTTAAACAGAATGCTTTTGAGTCCTTACAACAAGAAAATGAGATTCTTAAAAACAAGGTAGTTTGTGCTTCCCAGATTGAGGAATTTCTCAGAAAATAGATTTCTGAGAATGAACTAAAAATCAAGACCTACAAGAATTCTTCTTCCCTATTAAAATCATACCATGATGATATTACTAAAAATCAAAAGGTAGGTATAGGTTTTAACTATGAGAAGAAAAGTGGAAAGAAACATGTTGTAGAGGAAGACATCAAATATTTTGTCAAACCTTTCATTCTAAAAAACGTTAAGAATCCCATGTTCAAAAAGGCTGAATTCAAATTTGATGAGGAAGCATTAATGATTAAACAAGAGATTGATGATGAGAACAATGAAGTTGTCATTAAGTCCATTAAGGCAAAAGATACTGTCAAAATCCCCAAGACAATTAGTTTTGACCTTGACAGTAACTTGTGTTTAAAAGATGTTGTCAACACTGGCAAGACAGTAAGTTCAGAAGCTGCTGTCAAGACTGTGAGATCCAAGATTACTGTCGAGACAACTCCATCTAAACCTACTATCAACACCAGCATGACAGTAACTTCTAAACATACTGTCATGAAGACCAAGAAGAACAGAAATGGAAAATTAAGAATAAACAAGAAGAACAATTATGATTATATTCCTAATGCTCCTAGAAAGTTATGTAATAATTGTGGATCTTCTAATCATCTAACTCATGTTTGCTATAAGAACAAGTCAAATGTCAAGAATGCTACCTCTAGTAATGGAAATTTACATAGCATGCCTTTAAAGAACAAATAACTAACTCACTGTGGTGACTTTGATTGTATTTCATGTAAAATGAACTTGATGAGTATTTGCTTTAACATGCCTTTTGCTAATAATCAAGAATGCTTGCATAAAAATGCTAAAACTGAAAAGTCAAAGACTCCAAGTCCTCTTAAAGTTAGGATGGACAAGCCACCTAAAAACAAAGCTATCAAACATGTAATCAAAATAGAATGGGTAGTTACAGGAGTCATGCTAAAAGCAAAAGAAAGAATTTCAACTAATCCAACTTCAAACTATGAACTAGCTAAGCCAGATCGACCCAATGTGAATTGGGTACCAAAAGCAACTTGAGATATTTTGCTTTGCAGGGTAACAGGAAAAATAAAAGAATCATGTGGATCATTGATAGTGGATGCTCAGGACACATGACAGGTGATAAAGCCCTGCAATCACAGTTCAAGGAAATGGCTGGTCCTTATGTAACCTTTGGTGATAAAAACACTGGTTTACAATGGGATATGACATATTGGAAGTTGGAAATTTGAAAATTGAGAAAATTGCTCTAGTAAATGGATTGAAGCACAATTTGTTGAGTGTCACTCAATTTTGTGAAAGATGTTTTAAGTTTGGTTTTGATCAAGATAGATGCTCTATTGTCAATAAGAAGACAGGAGAAGAAGCTCTTCAAGGAGTAAGAAAAGGAAGCCTCTACATAGCTGACTTGGATTCTGTACGAAAAGACAAAGTCTACTATTTTTACAGTAAGGCTTCTCCATCTGAAAGTTAGTTGTTGCATAAGAAGCTTTCTCATTTGAACTTCAAAGCAATGAATCATCTAATGAAGAGAGAATTGGTGAAAGGGCCTCAACTTAAATTCTGTCAAGAAGGATTGTGTGAGGATTGCCACAAATGGAAGCTAAGGAGAGTTGCTCACAAAAGCACTCCTAGTGGTTCAATTAATGAGGCATTTCAACTAATTCACATGGACTTATTTGGTCCTGTGAATGTGCAATCTCTGGCAAGAAAAAGATATGCCTTAGTAATGGTTGATGATTTCTCAAGATACACTTGGGTGAGGTTTCTAACATCCAAGGATGAAGCTGCACAAGAGATCATTGATTTGATAAGGATTCTTGACAAGAATCCAAAGTACAAAGTGCAGACTTTGAGAAGTGATAATGGTATTGAGTTTAAAAACAACATCATGAATAATTTCTGCAAAGACAATGGTATCAATCAACAATTCTCTACACCAAGGACACCTCAACAAAATGGTGTTGTGGAAAGGAAAAACAGGACTCTTATTGAGGCTTCAAGAACAATGTTAAGTGAAGCAAAACTTCCGACTTATTTCTGGGGTGAAGTAATCAATACAGTCTGTTATACTCAAAACAGGACTGTAGTCAACAAAGCCTATGGAAAGACACCCTATGAATTGCTCACATGAAGGAAACCAACTATCAACTACTTTTAATTCTTTAGAAGCAAGTGCTACTTCATGAAAGATTCAACTAAGATCAAAGGAAAATTTGATATTAAAGCACTTGAAGGAATCTTCATGGGGTATGGTATTGACATGACTACATATAGAGTCTATATCATTGATCATAAGACTGTGGAGGAGAGTGTAAATGTCACCTTTGATGAAACTAAATTTCCTGGAATTGAAGGAAGTCAAGAAACATAATCTTTAGCTTTTAAAAATCAAGGCTATCTAGAAGAGATTTAAGAGGATTCACTAAGAGTTGATCACACAATTTCTATTCCAACAATGGTTCCTAACCAAAATGGAGAAAATGAAGGAACTGCTCAAACAACTGATTTTTCTGGGAATGTTCCAATGAATAGTGGACTTGAAGAAATTGATATTGTCAACAGTACAAGAATAAAAAATGTTGTCAATCAACAAAATGTTGAAAACTCTAGTGATTCTTTAAGAGGAACAAAATGGAACATAGATCACACTAATGATTTAATTATTGATGATCCAGGAACCGGAGTCAAAATAAGAAGAAATGTTGCCAATGAATGCATGTACTCTTATTTCTTTTCTCAAACTGAACCCAAAACTCTAGAAGAAGCGTTGGCTGATCCAGATTGGATTAATGCCATGCAAGAAGAGCTTAATCAATTTGAAAGAAGCTGTGTTTGGGAGTTGGTGCCTAGACCAAAGAACAAATCCATAATAGGCACCAAATAGGTTTATAGAAACAAGATGGATGATAGTGGTAGTGTCACAAGAAACAAAGCAAGACTGGTGGCAAAAGGTTACTATCAACAGGAAGGGATTGATTATTAAGAAACATTTGCTCCTATTGCCAGACTTGAGGCAATAAGAATCTTTTTGGCTTTTGCTGCATTCAACAACTTCAAGGTTTTTCAAATGGATGTTAAGAGTGTTTTCCTTAATGGAGAGTTAGAAGACAAAGTGTATGTTGAACAGCCTCCAGGCGTTGAAGATCCAAAAATGGGGAACTTTGTGTACAGGCTACTCAAAGCATTGTATGGTCTAAAGCAAGCACCAAGGGCTTGGTATGATACTCTTTCCAAGTTTCTTCTTGATAATAACTTTATAAGAGGGATTGTGGATAAAACTCTTTTCTACAAAAAGCATGGAAAGGATATCATTCTAGTTCAAGTGTATGTTGATGACATTATCTTTGGTTCAACAAATGAATATTTATGCAAGAAATTCTCTGAGTTGATGCAGAACAAATATGAGATGAGTATGATGGGTGAATTCGTATTCTTTCTTGGACTTCAAGTCTATCAAAAAGTAGATTGAATATTAATTTGCCAAACTAAGTATGTCAATGATCTTTTGAAAAGATTTGATATGGAAGACTCATCTCCTGCAAAGACTCCAATCTCAACTGCAACTCCACTTGACAAGGATCCAAAAGGGAAGAAGGTGGACAATAAAATGTATAGAGGAATGATTGGCTCTCTCCTCTATCTAACAGCTAGCAGGCCTGACATCATGTTTGCAACAAGGTTGTGTGCATGGTTTCAGTCTGATCCAAAGGAGTCACATTTAATGGCAGTAAAAAGAATTCATAGGTATGTGAAAGACACTCAAAATTTAGGCCTTTGGTATCCTAAAAAATCTGGTTTTGACTTGGTTGGATATTCAGACTCAGACTATGCAGGGTGCAGAATAGACAGAAATAATACAACATAAAGCTATTAATTTTCAGGAGAAAGATTGGTCTAATGGTTTAGCAAGAAGCAGTATTCAGTGTCAAATTCAACTGCAGAGGCTGAATATATTGTAGCTGGTAGTTTCTTTGCTCAGTTACTTTGGATGAGAAACCAGCTATTAGACTATGGGTTGATTCTGCAAGGAATTCCTATCTTTTGTGACAACACTGGTGCCATATCAATTTCTGAGAATCCTGTTCAACATTCCAAAACTAAGTACATTGACATCAGATATCATTTCATTAGAGAGCATATGAAGGAAGGCACAATCAAGCTTATGTATGTGCCCACAGAGAAGCATCTTGCATATATTTTCACCAAACCATTAGATGAAAAGATATTCAACAAGCTAGTGAGTGAATTGAGTATGTTAAATCTGTCTTGTTAATGTACTTCTGTTTGGTTGATTAAAAAAATTTTAGTTAACTGAATTTCACTGTGAATTAATGGCTTCTTGAGGTGTTTTGATTTTTATCACAGTGAAAAGACATGATGATATTTAACTGAGAGGTTAACTAATTTATTTTTAAATAACTTAATTCTTATGTGACTAATAAATGATACTGTCAAGTAGCTTGATAGTATATTTTATCTATAGTGTCGCATAATGATAAGTTACCGTCAAAATCTGTGAAAACTTACTGTCACAAGGTTGAGAATTCTTGATAGTATAGTTCGCGGGATTAAAACTTACTGTCTAATCTTGTGAAACTTACTGTCAAAAGATTGTGAAGTCTTGATAGTATAGTTAGTGGGATGAAAACTTACTGTCAAATCCTGTGAAACTCACTATCAAAAGATTGAGAAATCTTGACAGCATATTATGCGGGACTGAAACTTATTGTCAAATTCTTAAACTAATTGTCAGTATCCTTTGATAGTATAGTTTTCTAAAATTCCCGTATAACATACTGTCAATAGTTAATATTAGGGTCATTCATTTATTTTTTATATTTTTCCTAACCACTAATGTTACTGTCGAGAATGTGTGTGAATTCTAGCGCAGGAGTTACTGTCAGGGAATCGAACTAGAAGACAACTATCACTTAAAATCGTTTACAATTCCTTCTTGACAGTACCTTTTTTACATCATATATATACAAACAGCTTAAATCTTTCACATTCTTTATTTTTCTTTTAAACTTCAAATTTTTTCCTCTTACATCCTAAAAACTCTCCATTTTCTCAGTAACCTCTCTTTCTCTAAACCGTTCTTCAAACTTTAAACCTTTCTTCGTTTCTAAACTTCAAACAAATCCTTAACCATGTCTGGACCTCAAATTATTTATTCTCTTGCCCAAACAAACTTCACCACAATGGCTTCTGTGGGTGAAGCTGGTGAAGCCTTCAAACCGTTTGTTGGCTTCATGAACAACTCATACCTGTCTTTTGCTCTCAACAACAGCCCAATGCTAGAAATACTAAGATTATCACAGTTGTGGACCACATGACTTTTTTTTTTGAAAATCAGCATGACTTTTCTCTTTAATAGAAAGTCATACGGAGTTTTTAAAAAAGAAATAAGTCATACCGACTATTTATCCTATTTATTTTATGTTTTATTTTCAAATAAAACTCGGTATGACTCTTTAAAAGTCATACCGACTAACTATTTTTTTGTTATTTTATTTTTCAGTATGACTCTTTAACAGTCATATCGAGTCTTTTCTTTGTTTAAATAAAAGTCATATTAAGTTATTAAATAAGTCATATTTAGTTAATTAACAGTCATACTCAGCTATACACACGATATACACGATTCTACTACTGATCTTTGATAAAATTGATCGACTTTTTCTTCAAAATAACTGTAACAGTTTCTAATCCGTGAGTGATTACAAGCTTGTGCTTGCTTAGTACTGATAAAATCGATCAAAAGTAACAGAGTTCTTCCCGTTTTTTTTGTAGAAATCGAACCAAAACGGGGACTGAGTTTTAGACTGCTCTTGTTGTGTTAATTGAAGATTAAGAATTGTTGTGTAGTAATTAACTGGATAAATTCGACTTTGGGGACTAATAGATTTTAGGGTTTTAATTTTTATCTGTGTAATTTTCAACTTTTGGACTTGTAATTTTTTTACTGTTTTATTGTAAGTTGTAATTTAACAATTGTAATAGTAGTAGTTAAAATGGCTGGTTATTGCGAGATTGTGAAGACTAATTTTGTTGGATTTTTTAATCCGGTGAATTGTTCAGTCGAGAGGTTTCGACCATGGATCGTATTTTTAAACGAACATTCACTTATAAGAACTGCAATTTCATTGGACGTCCCGTTACAAGTTTTAGCACTTAGGAAATTGTACTCAACAACAAGGAACAGAACTGTTGGAGACATAGTACAATTCTCATTCACCATAGGAGAACATGAATACATGGTGACTGAAGATGATATGAACAGGATTCTAGGGTTTCTAGACAGAGATTTTATTGATCCTCCAACTGTTCAAGAGATACTTGAATTCTTCAATGTTATTCAGTATCAAGGTGAGATCAATCTAGTGAGGCTGACTAAAGCCAAGTTGGTGAGCGAGTGAGACTACTTCTTTCACACACTAGCACAAGTGTTTGCATCCACTACAAAGAACAACTTCAACAATATTTCTGCACTGCTTCAGATAATTGGGTATTCTGTGGCCCATAACCGGAGGATTAATTTCGGAAAGTTGATTCTAAAAGAAATTATAAAGAAGATGGGAACTCCAGAAAGCAGGGAACACAATGTGCAAGTCTACTATCCAAGGTTCCTAATGTTGTTCATGAATGATCTCTTGATAAATGAGGATAAAGAATTGTTCCAGAATAGTCCTGTAGAAGCATCTCCAACTTCTCAGAGACAAATATTCTCAAGGCTCAATAACAATCCAAAGTTTCAAAACGTGCCAGTGGTAAGAACAGAGTACATGGGTCAGATCTTAGATCAAATTATAAATCCTGCACAGGTTCAACCGCATAAGCAAGAGCTAGAGCAATTTCTAGATCAAGTACCAATGAAAGTTGAAACCTCTACACAGCTTTTACTTGAAGCTGCTCAACATGCAGAACATGAGGCAGATGTAAAACAAGTAATAACTCACACTTTAGCTTCCAAATTCCTACCTATAAATATAAGTAATACTACTTTAGATTTATCTGTGGCGGACTATAATTATGGTCTTACACTTCAGGACTTCGGCTATGAACCTGACAACACACAGGTTCAATCCCAAGCTGATATAGAGCCCCAAACAGTTTCTCCTCCTTCAACTTCACTGAGTCTTATCAGAAAAATGAAGAAACATGCTTGGAAAGTAAGAGGTAGATGTGTTTCTATGAGTGAACCCGTAGCTCTGTCTCCACCAACAAAAAGATCAAGAACTAAACCTGAGACAACTGCAGACCCGTTCTTATCCTCTCAATGGGATATGGAATTTGAAAAGGCAATTCAACAGTCACTGGACTCACTCTATCAAACGGGTGATTCTATTGAAATTCGTCGTCCGGTTGCGGCATCTTGTGAAGAGTCACGCACACTGCTAGCGCTCACACTAGCAGGACCTCCACTTGAAGAAGCACAATCAGATGAGGGCACATCTAAAAATGTAGAAAATGTTTTTGAAACAAACCGGTCGGATGCCACATTTTCAGTGGACCAAAACTTTTTTGATGCAGTGTAGCATCAGATACCTTCAGAAGTATTAAGGGGCACCACAGACTCTAACGAGCCACTCACTACATTGTCTAAAGTGGTGACCCCCCTGAATTTCTTACATCCAGGTTCCTCAAAGGAAGTTCTAGAATCCACTAGTGGATTTGAGAGGCAACCACTCTTTAGAGGGAGTTGGGACTCCATTCACGGAGTAGCTACGTTAGTAGCGGAGCCAATGCAAGATAATCTTGTTGAGGACGCGCCTTCACAGGCATCAGAAGAGCATTTCGACTCTTTAAAAGCTATTGTTTTATATGCAGGTACAGCATCTGGATCTGGAAATGAGCTAAACACTAGTGATGTGAGGCAAACACAGAGTGAAACACATGCACAGAGTGATAGTGAGTTAAACATGAGTGCAAGTGAGATGAGTGCACACACACATAGTGAACTACTATCTAAAATGGAAGCTCTCCAGAAGGAAATGCAGATTGTCCAAGCTGAGTTGGTAAAGGTAAAAGCACAAGCAGAAGAGAAGTCCACATCTACCTCTGTAACTCAACAGCTGACAATGGTGCGAAAAGATGTTGTTGATGTCAAATCCTCCATACTTCTAAAAACACAAGATATCCAGAATGTTCAGAGTCTCATTGCTGAGGACATGAAAGAAGTGACCAAATTACATGAAAGAATTGATGAAGTTGAGAAAAGCTTGACTTTAACAATTATTGAGAATGAAATGATATCAACACAACGATTCAGCAAACTGGATGATGGAATGACTCATTTGAATGAGGGCATGAAGCAAGTCTATCTGACTATGCAAAAACTTATGACATCTTTTGAAGCCTCAAAATCTCAAGAGGATCCCTCAACTAAGGGGGAAGAAAACAAATGAGAAAGTAGCTGGAGATGAAGGGGCTACTACTCAAGGCAAAGGGAAAGCTAAGCTGTATTCTGAAGAAAAATTTCAATCGTATGATCTAGAACCAGAAGAACAGTATTATGCTCAAGAGCAATTCATTAATGACAGTGCTCATGATGAATCATACATTCCTGACTACTGCAGAGCTGAGGAAGAGACTGCATTTGATGAAGAATTTTTTTTCCAAAAGAAAAAGAAGTTGATCCAGCCTATGAAGAGGCAATGAAGAAACTAAAAGAAGACATCAAGGCAAGTCATGTAAAGACTGAGAAACTGAAAACTCTAGTCATGGAAAGAACAAAGGCTGAAAAAGAAGCAAGCCTAGAAAAGCAGAATCTCTGGGCCATTGCAGTCAGAGAAAAGAAGAGAGATGTACAGCTCAAGATTGGAAAGAAATGGGACACTGCAAGATAAATAATAACAGAAGGGTCCATTTGAAGACAAGCATCTGAAATCAATAATTGAGCGTCTAGAAAAGTCAAATGACAACATTTACAACTTCATGAAAGCTCTGAAAGAGGAAGTGGACTATATCACTATCCTAGTGGATCACATTCTTGAAGATTGACAGATTTTAGTCTACAATCACAGAAATGGTACATTCAGAATTTCCTTGGAGTTTTTCAGACAAAGAAGTTTATCAGTGATATGGACGTTACTGAATAAAGTGAAGAGATGTTCAGAAGAGAATGAGCTGCTAAGAGATAGGCTCAGAGACTTCGCACAAGCTGTTAGTCCTCAGATCTTATTTGATCCACACGAGGTAAGATTCTTCTCAAACAAGTTGTATCAAATCTTGCAGTTAAATGATGAGTCATTAAAGGGCTACACAGTTAAGTACATGATTCAAGTTGAAAGGATGCTAAGGTCGAAAGGATTCAGATCTCAAGCTAAGTTGGATGCTGCACAAAAGATCAAAAACTATTGTTTGTCAAAGAAAATTCCTTCTACATCAGGCAAATGCCAAAGATAGATTTAACTCAGCCATATGATGTAGAAGAAGAGATGGTAGATCCTGTTGAGCAGGAAGTATTGTGGCAGTTAGCAAGAGCTGAAAAAAAGAGGTTATATGGAGAATCCACTACAACAGATCAATCAGTATCTGAAGAAGTACCGAGGACACCAGTTCATAAAGGTTCAATCCTAGAAGAAGGTGAAGTTGATACATCTGAAGACTGAACACATAGATAGAACAAGATAGAAACTTTGAAATATTTGTTCATTACTAGAGGAACAACTATCTTGTATTTATCTTTCATGTATGAATCTGGAAAATTGTTAAATATAATACCAGAACTTTTGTTTATTATTTACAGTCATTACATGTCGTACTACTTTCTTAGTTGTCAGTTGAGTTATCCTCTAGGAATTTGTGTGTTAAATGTTTAACAACAAATTGGGGAAAATTGAAAGGCATATGACTAGGCCTATTTGTAATAATTAGATGACAACTCAACTCTAGCTAATAAAGAGAAGTAAATAATAAACACCAAACAGGAATCAAGATGAAGACAGTCAACTAATCACAAAGGATCTAAGTATCAGAAGTATTTTATGGATTACTACTCAACACTGGAAGAAGTTCATTAATATGTTCAAGCGTCAGTGAAAAATAAAGTGGTAGTACTTCTAAAGAATACAGAAGATATAAGAGATTTCAAGCGATTACTACAGAAAGATTTCAGAAGAAGAGGAAAGACAGTAAAGCAGAAGAATGACAGAAGGCCACATCTTATATGTTATAGATGGAGAATAATTATTATAGTATGACACAAATGAACTAGACAGTACATTTATGTGTCAACTAAATTAATAATTATTCAACATCGAGCTAAAGTGGTTTATGACAGAAGACAAAGAAAATGGAAGACTTCAAAACTGACTACTATGTAATAAATGACAGAGATAATATTTTAATTCTACTATCAAAGATTAATTGATTATTTAATTTATATAATTAAATTAATTCAAGTTGAATTTAATTTAATTTATAAATTAACTAATTAAATTAAATAGAATTAATTTATTATAAAAGATATGACTTAATATGACTTTTTATATAATTCAAATGACTATTTATTAAGTCATACCGAATTATATAAATAAGTCATACCGATTTTTTTAATTAAAAGTCATAACCAAAATGATTTTTAGTTAATTAAGTAATAAGTCATACTGAGCTTAAATATAAAGAGTCATGCCGAATTTTGACTCTAAAAGAGTCATACCGAATTTTTACTCTAAAAGAGTCATACCGAATTTGATTTCTTTATTAAATAAGTCATACTGATTTATTTAATTAAAAGAAAAATTGAATATGACTTTAATATAAGTCATACCGAATTTTCAAGAGTCATACCGAGTTCTGAAAATCATGCCCAACCTTTTTTTGGAGTCATACAAGGGTTATTTCTAATCTTTAAAGAGTCATATTGGAAGAGTCATGTCAGCTTTACAACCTCTATAAATATGAGGTTTTGGCTTCATTATTCAGAGTTAGAAAAACAGTTCAAATTCAGAAATTTGTCTGCATTATAATATTCACAGATTTCTGTGCAAGTTTGGAATATAATTGTTAAACTCAAACAATTCATGTCAAAATCGTTCTAAGCTTTTAAACAGTTATATAAACTTTCTACTTATTAATTTTGTAATACTTTTCAAGTTAAAATTATATCTCCTACTTGAACAGTATTTCATAACAATTAATATTTCGTGTGAATTTAAAATAATATGTTTTAATCCAATATTCCGCGATAATTTATAGATATTGTATTCAACCCCATTCTACAAAATCAGGGACCAACATCAGGATCTGTGGCTTCCAAGAACATCAACATCTTCACCCTCCAAGTAGGGTACTCATCTTTCTTCAAGATTGGAATTCTTATGCTTTCATACTTGTTTCCAGACATGATTATATGATCTTTGAGTTGAAAATTAACTGTCGGCTTTGATACCAATTGTTTGCCCAGAAAGATAATATATTATCGAAGGGAGGTTGAATGTAATTTTAAAATCCCGAAAGTGTTCACTTAAATGAAATGCTTCAAAAATCCAATAAACGATACAAGTTCTCAATATCCAACAACTTACAATCCAAAAATAAAAGTTACAACTTAACTATACAAATTCAAATATAAATATAAACTTTACAACTCCTCAAAATCAGCAACTCGCACTCTTCCCATTAATTAGCCCACCTAACCTGCCGGGGGAAACAAAGAAATATAGACCGGTAGTGAGCGAAAGGCTCATATACGGATATAAAATTATGCAAAGAGTACAAGTGTTAGAACGATGACAATATGAACAAATAAAATATCTGAATAAAGAATGTTGAAACAAACTGAAAGAGACAAAAGATACTGGTCATACTTAACTCACAATATAAACAAATAACAAAAAAGTAAAAAGACACTATTGATATCTTACAATATTAACTTACATATATACTCTTAAATCACAAATATTCTTACTCTTACACAATATACTCTAACCACTTACTGGTAATAATATCAAATAGATCAAAAGTGAACTTACTTATAGATATGAGAGATAATCTTACACTTACAGGATGTCCTACATTTCGGTTCTCCAGAATATGTAGTCATCAAAACTTACAGGGGTTTGCATAGAACAAATCAAATGCTATCCAAAACTTACATATATACTCTTAAATCATAAATATTCTTACTCTTACACAATATACTATAACCACTTACTGGTAATAATATCAAATAGATCAAAAGTGAACTTACTTACAGATATGAGAGATAATCTTACTCTTACAGGATGTCCTATATTTCGGTTCTCCAGAATATGTAGTCATCAAAATTTACAGGGGCTTGCATAGAACAAATCAAATGCTACCCAAAATCTTACAGGGACTTGCAAGGCACTAAGCACAATGCTACCCAAATGGCCAAACATAAACAAATTAGTCATGACTCAACGTGTCCCATAACTCCGGCGACACGCCCATACAATTTAAATACACCGTATAAGTGGTGCCAAAGCATGAGATTATCCACTCATGACGGATTCTTATAATATCTCCCAAACCATACATATATCACAAAAGACCTGAAAATATCTTACTCAAAATATTCACGCCAAATATCATATAATATAGACTATTACAAATAAAATCAGAATTGACCGGTCTGAAAAACTATTAATTTACTCTATCAAGATGACCTCAAATGAAAAAGTGCAGAACACGAAACTTGTAGACGATTCAAAGATCTTTCCATAATGATAAAGTTCGTCAAAAACGGATAAGTAACGAATGCAGAAACAATTAAAATGCAGACTTCCATAACAGAATCAGGCTATGATCACAGTAGTATTTTGAGATTTACGACACCAAGATCACAGAACTTGACAGCGGAATGTCAACAAAGAATGAAGATCTCGAAAAGTCCTTTTCAGAATGATATTACACATGAATATTGAACAAATATTCAATTTACTATGAATTTCTGAAGTTACAGTATAACAATTCCAATAACCAACCAGATTATACAAACGGCAGATTTTAACATACTTACGAACCGAATTTTAGAAAACGCAAAGAACGAAAGATGTAGATAATCGAAATACCTTTCTAGGTAGTATAAAATCAGAACAATCAGATAAAGAACGAGTAAGATACGAATTTTACAAGAATCTGAATGAATACAAACTATACACAATATACATACGAATTGAATAACAAAACAAGAACAAAGAGAGTGTAACGAAGATATCCGTACCTTAAACCTCTAAATACATTAATGATCTTATGTAAAAATATAGATGTCTCCATCACACGAACCCTAATTTGATACAATAACTCATCTTCTCAAGATTTTTCTTCTTCTCTTTCTCAATCTTCTCTCTCTCATTCTCTTTTTCTTTCTCTCTATCTTTTCTACGGCTTCCCAACTTTTCTTACGTAACTTAAAAAACCCTAACCCTTTTTCTTTTTCTCTCTATTCTATTTCTTTTTTTTTCTATTTTCTTCTCTTAACCAATAATCTCTAAATAATATCCTAATTATAAAATATCTATATTCATATTCAAATAATAATATTAGTATTAATTAACTAATATTATTCTTAATATTAAATTAAATAGCTTAATATATTATTAAAAAATACGGGATGTTACAGTTAGGGGTGAGTATCGGGCGGTTTGGGTGGGTTTGGTGGACAAAACCATCCAAACCGAATTTTTCGGTTTGGCAATCCGTCAAACCGTTACCGTTACCATTACCGTTAGTACTAAAATTAAACCACCCAAATTATAACGGTTTGGTTTGGGCAGTTTCGGTTTCAAACCGCTAAATTATATAATAATTTAATTCTTGAACAACTAAATAATTATAGAGTTTTTTGCACTTTGCATCCCTTAAGTTTGGACGGAAAACAGTATGATCCTTAAACTTTTTATAAATACACATTGCATCCCTTTACTTTTTATATAACACAAAATTCCGATTTTAAATTTTAAAATTTAAAAAAAAATCCTAGTATATGATTTTATTTATTTTTTAATCTACAAATAAATAAAATCTTCTTACAAATTGAGATAAACTCTCAATTTTTTAATCTACATATGCATATAAAAGTAGAGGTCTGTACTTCTACTTCCTTTAAAAGTAGAGGTCTGTACTTCTACTTCCTTTAAAAGTAGAGGTACAGACCTCTACTTTTATATATTTTAAAAGTACGGTCATCTGCTGCAAGTTTACTATATATTTTTATTTTTCCTTTTTATTTATCTTTATTATATTATTTACCCATTATACCCTCATTGATTTAACGTTAACTGTGTAAATAAACGGATTTTGGTGAAATGAATGCACATTGAAGCGCTAAAAAAGTAAAGGGATGCAATGTGTATTTATAAAAAGTTTAAGGATCATACTGTTTTCCGTCCAAATTTAAGGGATGCAAAGTGCAAAAAACTCATAATTATATAATCATACATTACCATTCAAAGTTTTACATAATTAAAAATACATCTAAATCAAAAGGCCGTGACTTCTTAAATTTCAAATATCTGCAATATCCTCATCCGCTTCCACAACAACATCTAAATCTGAAATCAAATAGCATAACAGATTAAAAATAGCATAAATTACACATGTAACAGCAGAAGTGGAAAAAATTACAAAAATAATATACCTTGCGCTATTTCTTCATATTTTTCCAAGTCAAGAAGCATCTCACGGAGAGAAACATGTTGTTTTGGGGTTTTTAACCAACTCTGAGAGCAGATTAATGTCTCCACTGTTCTTACAAATTGAGATAAACTCTCAATTTTTTAATTTGCTTCTTTTAAAAGTAGAGGTCTATACCTCTACTTCTTTTAAAAGTAGAGGTTTGTACTTCTACTTCCTTCAAAACGTAGAGGTACTGAATATATTAAATTATGTATGTACTTAAATAATAATAAAAAATAATTAATATATATTATTATATGTTCGGGTGGAACGGGTTATATTGAACGGTTTGACAAGGCAAACCGAACCCAACCATTATTTTTCGGTTTTTTAAAAATCGAAACCGTTACCAACCCGAACCGTTACAAAACCATAATTTCTGGTTTGGGCGGTTTGGATGGGGCGGTTTGGGCGGGTTCGGAAAATTTTGCTCACCCTTAGTTACATTAATAGTACCTAATAATCGATTTATGAACACAAGTATGTAAAAAGAACATTATTTTTTATTAATGATAATGAATGGAATACAAAACTCTCTCAAGAAATTCTTTGTTCTCAAGAGCTGCCAGGTTATGAAAAATAAGACTTGAAAGTTATATATAATGTTAACATATTTCTGTGTTTATATAGGTTTATATAGACACAGTTGCAATTCAATTACAAAATAGATTATGAAAAGAATAGCTTTAATAAGACAATAAACTTGTATTAGGATTCCTTCTTCACTATCCTAATCATATTCTGATTTGTCTTGTTTCTTCACAAACTCTGATAGTAAACTATGTCATTTGTTATTCTCTGATTTGAGCATTTTCTGTTAGAGAAAACTCTGATTGGGTATTTTTTGATAGAGTAAACTCTGATTAAGTATTCTCTGATAGAGTAAACTCTGACCGACAGTTTCCTTATTCTCTGATGACGTCATTATAAACTCTGATCCTTATTCTCTGACAGCATCAATATTTATTTCCTAACATATATTAATATTATAATCTATTATTCTCTATATTAGTAAATATTATCTTTTTTTTAAATATAATTATCTATTAAAAATTGTAAAGATTTCGTTATCGATTAATATTAATTATAACAACATATTACACACTAATTAACAAATACATTTTTATAATACATTTTCTCAAGGACATCTTATCGAATACCATACATGCATTCATTCGATATTCAAAAATTATAACTTAAGATAATCAACTAATAATCGATACAAGCAATGCATCAAAATCAACACAAAATCATGTATGACGGTCAAATTATCCATCGGTCCTAACCATCAAAATATATCAAGCAGTACAGCAACCAGCAACCATTATAGCAATATATATATATATATATATATATATATATATATATATATATATACACAAGCAGTACATATGAAATGAAAAGAAAAAGAAGTTACTTGGTGTCAAAAATAAACACCAGCAAACAAGGGAGTTGACGGTATAGTAAATGAAAAGCTCGAGCTCATCTGTAAGAAGAACAGATCTTATATGTTCTTTTATTTTTAAAACTAAAGAAAACATCATCGTAATAAAGCGAAACGACATCGTTTTTACCTAGCCTGCATGTCACCGTCAAATGATGTGGAGGTCATTACTAATAAACCATATCATCACCTTTCAAGCATGAACTTCATATAATATGACGGTTATTACTAACAAACCAAGTTTCTGAACTTTAGTCATGACCGCCACATCATTTGGCGGTCTTCACTCTATTTTCATTTCAAATGGTGATTATGACTAAATTACCAACCCAACTTTTAGCTTTGATGAACACCGGAGAATTAGATGTGCCATTTTTAAAAGAACCAACTTTGTCATCCCATTTTTAAAATATTGAGCAGAGAATGTACTAGAAATGAAAGGGAGCCCCCGATTCACTGCAGTCTTGAAGAGACCTATGTGTAGGCTCTACCATTGTTCACTTTGTGTTTGTAATATTCCCGGGACAACAACTAAAAACACAAGGTCTGTGTTGTTTAATTGGTCAAAATCATATCTTCGTATTCCATTTGTATTCAAAACAAAATATCAAAAAATGTCAATGTCCGTTCGAATTGTCCAGAACAGAAAGAAAATCAATCTAGGATAATTGCTGAGGGTTAAATATTCCTTCAATCCCTATTTTCGTACCCATTTTAGAATAATTATGTATATTAAAAAATGTTAATTGAATAAATATTTTAATATATGTTTTAAATTATTATTTAAAAACTAAAAATTTAATCAAATTTTAAATTTTTTAAGTATTAAAAATGATAAATATAGAGATAATTTTAAAAAATTATTCTTAAATTTGTATTGAGAATAAAAATGAACATGTATTTTTAAAAAAAATTAAAAAAATTAACATGTAAAAAATAATAAATATTTATAGTCATGGTTCGATAGATATCGAATTGATTAAATTTTTGATAATTTAATTAATCATTTTGACTAATTTTCAATTTATCTAATTAATCTTATTTTTGTAATTTTACCAGTCTGATTCACGCTTGTTACTACACTGTTTAGCGGAGATGTTTAAAGTGTGATGAGGGAAATGACTTGCAGAGAAAACGATGATAGATCATAGATGGGAGTATACATACAATCAATACGATTCGAGTTGGGGGCTCAAGGCACTGAATCACTGACTTGAGATATATGCACAGTACTCGTATGTAGTAGACTAGTACTCCCTCCGTCTCTTATTATTTTTCCTGTTAATCATGTGCGCGTTTGTCAATACACGTTTTTTGATCGTTAATATCTTTAATTTCGTATTAGTATTAAATATAAAAAATTTACTGTATTAAAGTACTCACAAATACGAATCAAACAAAATTACTCATGACTATATTTTGTCTTACAAATTATGTGTAAATTAGTAGTCAATCGCTTATAATAAACCGTACAAAAAATTAAAATAAGAAAAACATTTTGAGACGGAGGGAGTAGTATATATACTATACTCACGCGTTAGCAGAGAGATGACGGTAAGCAAGAAGATTTGTTGATATCATTTGTATTATCTCATTCATTCCATGAAGGGCCTAGACCTAGGCCTAGTCTAATAGGCTATATCTATGTTTTATGGTGGATTGGATTTACATATGTACTTTTCCTGCTGCTTCTGATGGACGTGTCCAAACACTACTATAGTACTATCCCTTGAATCGACTCTTCGAAAATCTACGTTAACAAATATTTCATAATTTATTATTCCTCTGGTTGGAAAGTGTCTATAAAAAAATTATTTTTTAGATTTTTAGGATTATAAAAAAAGTTTCAGTTAAAAATTAATTTAACTATCAAAAAGTTAAAATAAATAATTAATTAGAGATGGAGGGAGTAGAATCGAATTTCGGGCTGAGCTACCCAGAATTCCAACTTAAACTCGTCTAATTGAATTTATATACCAACCAACTTCAACTCGAACTCGAACTCGAACCCGTTGCGCGTATTTTGATTTTGTTACTAGGAAGTAGTAGGAACCGTGTATAGATTACAATTGAAATTTAGAATATAATACTACTACAGTAAGATACTAATCGTACAGTAATCATTTGGGATTAGAATATTTGCACAAAAACAACTGCACTACGCGGTGGTTAAGCCCCCCACATTTTTCTAACCTCCTCGAATTCCTATTATTTAAATTAAGGAACTTACTCGTGCTACACACGGCCTTGTAATATCCAATTATATATTAAAATTTATATGTTTGTAAAAATTATTTAATTATAATAGTATTATAAATTATATATATAGAATAATAATATAATACACATATTTATAACTTTTTTATATTAATTTGAAACAATAATTTTATAAATTATATAAATTTTTAAAAAGGAAAAAGTATTTATACCATTTTCATTAGCCGACACCCTTTTCCAAATTTCAATATAATAAAGACTTTTAAGAATCATTTATTTTATTCTGAATTTTGATTATAAATTAATTTAATAAAAAAATTTATGATTCAATTGGTTTAATTTATGTAAGAAATTTTACAAATCTTGAAAAATAATAAAATATTAAAATATTTGAGATTCGATTTTTATTTATAAAATAAATTTAATTATGAAATGAGACGTAACGAACGACTATTAAGATAGGTAATATATGCAATGAAAACTTGAGGATAAAAAAATTAATGATAAATTTTTTCTTAAAAAAATACCTTGAGAGCTTCCTATTTAATTGAGCTATACTATTGTATTTATATAATAAATAAATAATAAATTTATTTAAAAAAATAAAAATCTATTAAACATACCACACAATGTTATGCTTTGAGTATTATATTACAAATCGAATGTGTTGAAAAGAAAATTACAGGCGGCACCTAATCAGGAGTGTAATTAATCTAAAGTAAAAAAAGGAAAAAAAACATGTAAATCAATTACAGGAAAAAAAATATGCATATATTAAATTAAATGACTTATCGGAGTGGGGTGGCATTTTTTAATCTATTTTAGGCATGCTTCTTATAAATCATGAAAATTGTAGAGAAAAGATATGAAGTTGTCACCTCACCCGCCCATTATCCTTGCTACTCCCTCCGTCTCGTTATACTTTCCCTGTTTTGACTTTTTGTACTGTTCATTGTAAGCGATTGACTACTAATTTACACATAATTTATAAGACAAAATATAGTCATGAGTGATTTTGTTTGATTCGTATTTGTGAGTACTTTAATACAGTAAATTTTTTATATTTAATACTAATACGAAATTAAAGATATTAACGATCAAAAAGTGTGTGTTGGCAAGCGTGCACATGATTAACAGGAAAAGTAATAAGAGACGGAGGGAGTATTATTTATTTGCTCTGTCACATCCAAATTTTTACACTTTCTATTTTTGGATATCCACCCAATTGTTTACATTTCAAAACATTTTAAAAATACAAAACTTTTATATTATAAAATTTGCTCTCATCCACTACTTTCATCCCCCTTTTCAAAATCTCTCAATTAAATATCAATTGATCTCACCACTTTACCCATTTTTCCTACTCTTTCATCCACTTGTCATTCTCTTTCATACTACTTTATATAATTTTCTTAATTTTAATGTCCAACCCAAATGTAAACAGATGGATGAAACAGAGGGAGTATATACTAGGGAATAATGTCGCGCTACGCGCAGTTTGAAAAGTTTGTCAAAATTTTATATTTAATAGTAATTAGAAAATTATTTTATGTATGTTTTTTAAATGAGTTGAGTTATGTTACATCTAGAATCAGACTCAAGTTTGTCAGTGATTATCCAATACAATCTCTCAAAGTTGCTGTTGATATGTTAAAAGATGCAATTCTAATTGAAAAGATCATGGCCAGACAAGAAATTCTCAAAGCCATTACAGAAATCAATGCAAGGGAGGAAAAAGCAAAGAAAATAAAATATGATCTATTCATGCAACAACAACAACAACTTCAACAACAACAATAAGTAGGCTTGATATCTTGTGTTAATTTGTGAAATTATCTTTTCCCAAATTGGGGGAGATTGTTGAACCAAATCAAGCCTACTATTACGTACTTACTTGTCATGATGTAACATTTTAAAATTTCTTTTATAGGTGGTGACTTAGTTCTTTACTCTATACATTTGCAGATAGAAGTTTGTTTCTACTGTAACTCAAATTGTAAATAGATGGTCACAAAATAATTATACTGGTAGAAGATTCAAGAAAATGTGGATCATGTATCAGGAGAATGAAGACCTCATCAAATAAGGAGTTCAGAAATAAAATTATTTCTAAGGCAAATGATCTGTCGAGAAGTCACAATGTCAAGAAATTAGAAGTGTAACTGGTAGAGAAGTCTCAAAGCACTCATTGGCTCAGTATTCGATCGAGAAGTATCCATTCGAGAAGTCAAGGAATTGAAGTCAACTGAGAAGTGTGAAAACTATATGCATCCGAGAAGTTCAGTTAAAAAAATCGAGAAGTTAGCTAAGGAAGCAATCGAGAAGTTGAGGAAATGGGTCAATCGAGTAGTCTGTGAAATCAAGTCATTCGAGAAGTCTAGTCTGACCTAGAAGTCATCAAAAGAAGTATGCAATGGAGAAGTCTATATGTGACACCCCCCGAATCCCCTACAGGAATCCAGGTCGTCACATTCTCTTGCGGAATATTTAATCACCTGCTCACAATATAATATACAACAATATTCATAATAAACTCCCCCAAACTACTCCACGGGTTATAGTCTTAGAACGCATACTTACTGATTCAAAAGTTATTACATCACATTCTCATCTCTCATAATTTCTGAAATAATATTACAACTTCAATTGTCAAGATGATGAAAACATCATAAACTTTCTACCAACTTGCACCCTCGTTAGACACTATAAAGCTAACGTGCTGAATCAGTTGCTTTCCCCTTCCCTTTGTCACGGTCCACCGTACTCGTACCAGCTTTGTTTGCCGCTGTATTATAATATTTAAATAGCAAGAATGAGCCAAAAAAATGCCCAGCAAGTCTATATATGCCACAACAACTCAACAAAATAAATAGTTTTTATCACTTTAAAATAACCCCCCCCCCCCCCACATATATAATTATACTCTTTTTGAAAAGAAATTTCCTCAAAAACCTTCATAATCTTTAAATAATACTCATATGAATTGAATAAATATATCTCAACAACTTCTCAAATTGATACCCTAGTTAACCGAACCACACAGGCATCAGTTAACAATTAAGGTATCAAGGATTGGACTTCTTCGGAAACGCCACCTCAAGTAATGGATTGATCAGTCCATTGTCACTACTCGTTTACTATCGATAGAAGGATGAGCCGACGTCTCGAACACACCCTTAACCCATAATGGGGTTACTCCTCAGGTTGGGCCGGTGCGTTACTCCGGTCACTTTTGTCATCTCTAGTCCAGAATATAAGGTGTCGGAATCTTCGATCACCTTCAACAATACAACTCTTAGGCGTCACGGTAAAATAACTCGTGCACCTTTATTTATTTTTCAATAAAATATACTCCAATATCATTCCGAAACAATGAATGATAAACACCTCCAATAATTTGATTTTCCCCTCGAATGAGTAGAGGAAATATTTATATGAACAACTGTTCTGATCATGGATTCAGAATAAATTAACCCATATCAGTATTCTCAACTTACTCTATATATATAACTCCACCCTTAAATATCAATAAGATATAGTATGAAGATATTATTTAATACACCTCGTTTTATAAAATCTGGATAACAAGCTCAACAATAATATATATAGGCATTTCAAATATGTATGAATAAGATCTGGTATAAACAACTAGATAGAATACTTGCAATGTATATCTTTAAAAATAGAAACCATGCTAAAACATGGTTATAATACTCTGAACAAGAAAGTATGCATACGTAGCAATACATATATTTTTAATATGTAACAACGTAGGGATATAAAACTTGCCTTGGTTATGCAAAACGAAAACCCTGCTCCTTGCACTTCTCGGATACGCTATAATCATATAAGAACTCGTTTTAGTAAACATACGCAGGTATTAAGTCAAATCAAGTTTTATTACTATTTTTCTTTAACCCTTATTATCCGGCATTCACCTCCTCGGGTCTATCTTAACCCTTCGTAAACCATCTCGTCAATGACTTTTAACCTAATCCTTTACTCCAATCTATAGTCATGTTATTCCTCAACATCTTTCGTGTTTTAACCGACTCGAAATTATCCTTTTATCATAGCCAAAATGGCTTGTCAAAATCATGCCTCTAGAGTTGACTCTTCTGCAAATTACTATTACGCGACTCCCACTCTAACATTTTTAATAAATCCAAAAATTCATAATTAAATATGAATCCACCTCGAGGAACTTCTTGAGTATTTGTAATACTTATTAAAAATATTTTGATTTGGAACCCTTGAGTTTAACTTGGTGAAATGTATTTTACAAATCGAGTCAACTACGGGGTTTTTCTATTTTCATCGCTTTCACTAAATCGCTCATAACTCATTAACCGTTAACTCAAATGACACACCGATTTCGCGTGCACGATCTAGAGAATGTCTAGAATATAATCCATCAAAAGTTTACCCCTGGACAGAGGACTCATTTTCACGAATTTACAAAACAGGGCAGTAGCTCCTCTAGTGAATAGTGCATCGCACAACTTTGGTTCCAACATTTTTATAAAATCGAAAAATTATCATTTAGGCATGAAATTTTACAGGGGCCTTAATCAATGTCCAACATATTTATCCTCCAAATTTCATGATTTTTGACAGTGGCTAAAGGGTCCATTTATATTTTACAAAAAGGTCTCCCGAAACTGTTTGGTTGGTTTAGTTGCTTCCACTAAATATGACTTATCTCCTAAACCGTACATCGGAATAACACGATTCAAGCGTCAAAACGATATATGAGATAAGGCCTAACCAACTATGGTCAGGGGCCTTAGGGGCCAGTGGCTTGACATTACGATTTTCGCAGTTTAAAGGAGTGCTTACGAAAATCGGGCATTACGACGGCTATAAACTTAACGTTTTCCGGATTCAACCAATTGAAATCCATTCCAACCAACACTCATCATCACAACTACAATCCTTACTATAACATCAGTTGACAAACTTCATAACTTATCATCCTTAATCCAAAAGTTTTCAACCAACAATAATCAACCAAAAGCTTAACATCATCATGTCTCTACCATACTAGCTCATGACTTCACTTACTAACACTTTCATGGCATATCACTCACACAAAGCATAAGAGTTAGAGGTTGCCCATACCTTCACAAAGATCAAACAATAACTAGATAGTGCTCGGAGTCCTTAGAGAAGCTTGATCTACCCTTGTTCTTAACTAAACATCAAGAAACAAGCTTTAAAAATTTTCGGAGTTACTATTCACAGTCAGTTTCTACATTTTATTTACCCAACCAAAACACCTCCAAAAATTATGAAATTTAATCCGTACCTTATATATATCATGAAGGAGCTCTGGTTAAATTTTGGTGATTTTTGGATGAGTAGAACCGAAGTTATAAAATTTTCTTTGCAGCTTGCTCAAGCTGGGCAGAAACTGGGAAAGAAAGGGAGAGAGTTTTTCTCAGCTTTGCTTTACTTTATGTTGACTGATTTTCTTTTGTTTGTATAACTTGTATCTAATGTATATGGCTGATGTACACACAATTATTGCTTGGTTGCATTGTCAAAACTTGGCCCTTAATTTAAGGAACTATGTTTCCTTGACCTTGGTTACTTGGCATGGTTACTTGACTTGGCTTAGTTAATTGCCTTAGTTACTTCTCTTCCCATGCAAGTACTTGCATGCATGGCTCCTTTGTAATATATATCACTTGCCATTTACTAAGTATGCTTAATCCTTCATTTAGCAAAGCATGCTTAGGGTTAACACTTCTCATTTCTATCTTTGTAATGTGAACCTTCACTAATCACATACCTTAGCATGTCCATGATATAATTTCCTTGACTTACAACCCCTACGTCATAACTTAATCCTCTTAATCCTCGATATCTCATAAATTACGAAACAATTAGTAAAAGCGGAAATCTTCGGATTCTGACTGCTTTTACATTCACTCATTTTCTTCATGCAACAATACCACATCTTCGGTTTTCCCATATTCCACCACTTACCTAGTGTGGGCTAAAAAGTTTTTTTTTTTCATAATCCGTAGAATCACTATTCATCAGGGTCGTTTATAAATAAATAAATAAAAAATCGTCCAAAAATCCGGGTTATTACAGTCTACCCTCCTTACAAGGATTCCGTCCTCGGAATCTATGTAAGAGACGACTAGGCATTCTACTCCTTTTCATCCTTATCATTATGTCTCTATATTTTTCTTAACACTTCTTAACATACCTCTATTTTCATATCAGCTTAACAATTATATTAGTATTTATAACATTTAAGTGTAAGTGTACCTTCCATCTCATCCATTTCTCTTGCTCCATCGGCCACCGTCATGTTAAAATTCCTAGCAGTTGATTGATTGTTATTAGCCCCACGGCTTTGTTGTGATATTGCTGGTCCCAATGTTGACGCCTTACAATCTCTGGAGATGTGACCCTCCTTTCCACATTTGTAGCAAACTACTCCCTTCCTAGGACAATTCATCCGTTGATGCCCCTCTTGACCACAGTTATAACACCTTCCTTCTGATTTTGCACATAGTCCCGGATGCTTCTTTCCACACACCTCACAGTCTGGCAGTGACGGTCTCGGCTGTCGAAACTGGCTCTCATTTCCCTGTTGTCCTACTCGGACACTATTCGTACTTTCTACTTGGTTAAATCCTCCACCTTTTCCAGTATGAAACCCTGGCCTCCTACTATATTGGTTCTGAAATGTTCCATATGACTGATTTCCTCCCCAACTCTCCGCTTTTCTTTTCTTCCCTTCATTTTCCCTTGGAATAAAATTACTTCCCTCTTCTATTATCTCAGCCTTATTCACCACCTTAATATACTCAGTAAGCTCAAAGGCAGCCACCCTAGTTTGTATCCACGGTCTCAATCCATATTGAAATCTCCTCGCCTTTTTCTTATCAGTATCCACGAGATGTGGCACGAACCTAGATAGCTCTATAAACTCCTTCTCATATTCAGCAACTGTCTTATTATTCTGCTTTAGTTCTAAGAACCTGATCTCCATTCTACTCTCCATATGCTCAGGAAAATACTTCTCCAAAAATAACTCAGTGAACCTCTCCCAGGTTACTATCCCTGCGGGCTCCATTAATTCCTTAGACTCCCACCAATAGTTCGCCTCTTCCTTCAGCAAATAGGTGGCAAAGATCGTCTTCTGCCCTTCTTCTACTCCTATAATCTTAAAGGATTTCTCCATTTCTTTCAACCATGACCTAGCCTCGAATGGTTCACCAAACCCTTTAAATTCAGGTGGTTGGATTGACTTAAAAGCCTTAAAAGCTGCCGCAGTCTGGTTTACTAAATTGGGCATGGGACCCTGTTGGCCACGGTCTAGGGCTTGTCGTAACAAATCTACTAGTTGGTTCAAATTTTGATTATTCTGGTTGTCATTCTGGTTATCTCCTCGGTTGTTATCCCCTCCTCCCCCCGTAGAAGCCTCACCTTCCCTGGGGTTAGCTCTGGTTTTCTTTGGTGGCATTTTTCTGAAATCCAAATAAAAGAATTTTTCATTAAAAATGTTCAGTCCAATAAAACTGCGTACCCATAAGATAGTCATTTGTAAAAACAAAACAGTATATATATAGGTATATATACATAAATATATGTATATATATATATATATATATGCATCTATATATATACATCTATTTATATATATATCCGTATACCTATATACTTACTATTTTTAAAAATTTAACCCGACAAATCATGGGTACACTCTTTTTTTTTTTTTTTGTCTCAATTGATTCTTCCATTGGTATTGACCATGCGCCTACCCTATCTACTCTTTGGGGTTCTACTATATTTTCTATCTCAGTTTCTTTGATTCTAACTCCCCTTTTAATCATTTTGAGGTGTCCATCAAACGGTCTATGTCCTTATCGACTTATAATAATCTTGAAAGAACTCTACAACAATATCATCTACCACTAAGAGTCTTATTAGACTCACTCTTGGTACCACCTCAAATAGCCCAATCACGAACTCTACATGAGCTCCTACATTACTCTCTTGTATATAGTCATATCTCCTCCCACTCTCGTTCTAAGGTTTATAACCTACCGCTCTGATACCATTTCTGTGACACCCCCCGAATCCCCTACAGGAATCCAGGTCGTCACATTCTCTTGCGGAATATTTAATCACCTGCTCACAATATAATATACAACAATATTCATAATAAACTCCCCCAAACTACTCCACGGGTTATAGTCTTAGAACGCATACTTACTGATTCAAAAGTTATTACATCACATTCTCATCTCTCATAATTTCTGAAATAATATTACAACTTCAATTGTCAAGATGATGAAAACATCATAAACTTTCTACCAACTTGCACCCTCGTTAGACACTATAAAGCTAACGTGCTGAATCAGTTGTTTTCCCCTTCCCTTTGTCACGGTCCACCGTACTCGTACCAGCTTTGTTTGCCGCTGTATTATAATATTTAAATAGCAAGAATGAGCCAAAAAAATGCCCAGCAAGTCTATATATGCCACAACAACTCAACAAAATAAATAGTTTTTATCACTTTAAAATAACCCCCCCCCCCACATATATAATTATACTCTTTTTGAAAAGAAATTTCCTCAAAAACCTTCATAATCTTTAAATAATACTCATATGAATTGAATAAATATATCTCAACAACTTCTCAAATTGATACCCTAGTTAACCGAACCACACAGGCATCAGTTAACAATTAAGGTATCAAGGATTGGACTTCTTCGGAAACGCCACCTCAAGTAATGGATTGATCAGTCCATTGTCACTACTCGTTTACTATCGATAGAAGGATGAGCCGACGTCTCGAACACACCCTTAACCCATAATGGGGTTACTCCTCAGGTTGGGCCGGTGCGTTACTCCGGTCACTTTTGTCATCTCTAGTCCAGAATATAAGGTGTCGGAATCTTCGATCACCTTCAACAATACAACTCTTAGGCGTCACGGTAAAATAACTCGTGCACCTTTATTTATTTTTCAATAAAATATACTCCAATATCATTCCGAAACAATGAATGATAAACACCTCCAATAATTTGATTTTCCCCTCGAATGAGTAGAGGAAATATTTATATGAACAACTGTTCTGATCATGGATTCAGAATAAATTAACCCATATCAGTATTCTCAACTTACTCTATATATATAACTCCACCCTTAAATATCAATAAGATATAGTATGAAGATATTATTTAATACACCTCGTTTTATAAAATCTGGATAACAAGCTCAACAATAATATATATAGGCATTTCAAATATGTATGAATAAGATCTGGTATAAACAACTAGATAGAATACTTGCAATGTATATCTTTAAAAATAGAAACCATGCTAAAACATGGTTATAATACTCTGAACAAGAAAGTATGCATACGTAGCAATACATATATTTTTAATATGTAACAACGTAGGGATATAAAACTTGCCTTGGTTATGCAAAACGAAAACCCTGCTCCTTGCACTTCTCGGATACGCTATAATCATATAAGAACTCGTTTTAGTAAACATACGCAGGTATTAAGTCAAATCAAGTTTTATTACTATTTTTCTTTAACCCTTATTATCCGGCATTCACCTCCTCGGGTCTATCTTAACCCTTCGTAAACCATCTCGTCAATGACTTTTAACCTAATCCTTTACTCCAATCTATAGTCATGTTATTCCTCAACATCTTTCGTGTTTTAACCGACTCGAAATTATCCTTTTATCATAGCCAAAATGGCTTGTCAAAATCATGCCTCTAGAGTTGACTCTTCTGCAAATTACTATTACGCGACTCCCACTCTAACATTTTTAATAAATCCAAAAATTCATAATTAAATATGAATCCACCTCGAGGAACTTCTTGAGTATTTGTAATACTTATTAAAAATATTTTGATTTGGAACCCTTGAGTTTAACTTGGTGAAATGTATTTTACAAATCGAGTCAACTACGGGGTTTTTCTATTTTCATCGCTTTCACTAAATCGCTCATAACTCATTAACCGTTAACTCAAATGACACACCGATTTCGCGTGCACGATCTAGAGAATGTCTAGAATATAATCCATCAAAAGTTTACCCCTGGACAGAGGACTCATTTTCACGAATTTACAAAACAGGGCAGTAGCTCCTCTAGTGAATAGTGCATCGCACAACTTTGGTTCCAACATTTTTATAAAATCGAAAAATTATCATTTAGGCATGAAATTTTACAGGGGCCTTAATCAATGTCCAACATATTTATCCTCCAAATTTCATGATTTTTGACAGTGGCTAAAGGGTCCATTTATATTTTACAAAAAGGTCTCCCGAAACTGTTTGGTTGGTTTAGTTGCTTCCACTAAATATGACTTATCTCCTAAACCGTACATCGGAATAACACGATTCAAGCGTCAAAACGATATATGAGATAAGGCCTAACCAACTATGGTCAGGGGCCTTAGGGGCCAGTGGCTTGACATTACGATTTTCGCAGTTTAAAGGAGTGCTTACGAAAATCGGGCATTACGACGGCTATAAACTTAACGTTTTCCGGATTCAACCAATTGAAATCCATTCCAACCAACACTCATCATCACAACTACAATCCTTACTATAACATCAGTTGACAAACTTCATAACTTATCATCCTTAATCCAAAAGTTTTCAACCAACAATAATCAACCAAAAGCTTAACATCATCATGTCTCTACCATACTAGCTCATGACTTCACTTACTAACACTTTCATGGCATATCACTCACACAAAGCATAAGAGTTAGAGGTTGCCCATACCTTCACAAAGATCAAACAATAACTAGATAGTGCTCGGAGTCCTTAGAGAAGCTTGATCTACCCTTGTTCTTAACTAAACATCAAGAAACAAGCTTTAAAAATTTTCGGAGTTACTATTCACAGTCAGTTTCTACATTTTATTTACCCAACCAAAACACCTCCAAAAATTATGAAATTTAATCCGTACCTTATATATATCATGAAGGAGCTCTGGTTAAATTTTGGTGATTTTTGGATGAGTAGAACCGAAGTTATAAAATTTTCTTTGCAGCTTGCTCAAGCTGGGCAGAAACTGGGAAAGAAAGGGAGAGAGTTTTTCTCAGCTTTGCTTTACTTTATGTTGACTGATTTTCTTTTGTTTGTATAACTTGTATCTAATGTATATGGCTGATGTACACACAATTATTGCTTGGTTGCATTGTCAAAACTTGGCCCTTAATTTAAGGAACTATGTTTCCTTGACCTTGGTTACTTGGCATGGTTACTTGACTTGGCTTAGTTAATTGCCTTAGTTACTTCTCTTCCCATGCAAGTACTTGCATGCATGGCTCCTTTGTAATATATATCACTTGCCATTTACTAAGTATGCTTAATCCTTCATTTAGCAAAGCATGCTTAGGGTTAACACTTCTCATTTCTATCTTTGTAATGTGAACCTTCACTAATCACATACCTTAGCATGTCCATGATATAATTTCCTTGACTTACAACCCCTACGTCATAACTTAATCCTCTTAATCCTCGATATCTCATAAATTACGAAACAATTAGTAAAAGCGGAAATCTTCGGATTCTGACTGCTTTTACATTCACTCATTTTCTTCATGCAACAATACCACATCTTCGGTTTTCCCATATTCCACCACTTACCTAGTGTGGGCTAAAAAGTTTTTTTTTTTCATAATCCGTAGAATCACTATTCATCAGGGTCGTTTATAAATAAATAAATAAAAAATCGTCCAAAAATCCGGGTTATTACACTATACATTCGAGAAATGATCACTTAAAAGCTAATCGAGAAATCTTAGAAGTACTCGATCGAGAAGTCTATCTTATGACTTCTCGAAACAACATCAATTGAGTATTTAAATGTTTTAAGAAGCTAGTTTCAAAGAAATTTACACAAGAACAAGATAATTAATTTGAAGCATTGTCATGATCAGGTCAGTCAAACTTGTAATGATAATGAAAAGTCTACAATGAAGCTTGAAAAGAAAACAAGACAAAGATATAAGGAAGAAAGTAGAATGGAACATACTATCAAGTCATAGAACTTAGCTAGAAATAGATTATGCACAATGAAAAGTAGTTTTGTCTATTTCTAGTCATAGAAAAACAGATTGTGAAAGCATGTGCACCCAAGACATGTTGTCTATTTAGTAAGTGTGCACAACTTCACAAGTGTGTGTGTTGAATAATTTTTCATACCTTTTTTCTTTCAAGAACAAGAAGTTGAGATTCAAATCAAAAATCTCATATTTATAGCATTTCATTCTAATACAATTATTTTGAAAGTAAATATGGGTTTTTGTTTACTCTATTCTGCATGCATATGATAAATACTATATAGATTAACCAACCTACAAACAAGTTAGCATCTTAGTTCATTAAACAAATCAAACAGAAGTTTAAAGAAGTTGAAAAATAAATCAACTATACATTCACCCCCTCCCCCCGGTCTAGTTTTTGTAGTTCTCATTTCTAACAAGTGGTATTAGAGCTCAGACTGTTGACATAAAAACAGTACAAAGATCAAGATGAGTTCTCCGAAGCTAAAAACATCAAGATTCCTCCATTTGACAGAGAACACTACATACTTTGGAAAAATAAAATGTTAACATTCATCAAGACTGTAAACTACATGTATCCTGAAATCTTGAAGAATGGACTCTTCATGCCAGTAACACTAGTTCCTGAAACAACCAGTGGCTCAGAAGTAATACTAGCCACATGGGTACCAAAAGATCCATCTTAGTACATTGACACAAAAAGAGATAAGGTTTTACTTGATAATAGTCTCATGCTCATACTGACTGATTCTTTAGACATGGTCATGTATAACAATGTTGTCAATTGCACCACTTTTAAGCACATTTGGGAAACCATAGTGCTACTATGTGAAGGCACAATGGAAGTAAGAGAAAACCAGAGACAACTGTTGGTTTCACAATATGAAACATTTATGTCAAAACCAAATGAAGGCATAACTGAGGTCTTTGAAAGGTTCAACAAACTGATCAATGAACTACAGTTACATGGAAAGACCTATGAGATAAAAGAAAAGAACTTGAAGTTTCTATTAACTCTTCCTAAGCATTTGGAACACAAAAGTGCTGCCATTAGAGAAACTGATCAATGAAGTACGGTTACATGAAAAAACCTATGAGACAAAAGAAAAGAACTTGAAGTTTCTATTAACTCTTCCTAAGCATTTGGAGCATAGAATTGCTGCCATTAGAGAAGGAAGGGATTTAACAAAACTCCCATTAGAAACTCTGTATGGAATATTAAAGACATATAATCTAGAGTACTTTTAAAAGAAGTCTATTCTAGGAAACAAAGGAAAGATGGAAAATGTCTCTAGTTCCCTAATTGTCAAAGAACCTATGAAGATGGAAAGAGTTGGTACAAGCCAAAGAATGAAGATGAAGAAAAGTGTTGAAAAAGACAAAGAAGAAGAAGAACCTGTCAAGAGTGAGTTTGAAGATGATGAGTTCTACACTCTTGAAGAACTTAAGCTTCTGAGCTTATTATTGAAAAATCTAAGGAGATTGGATAAAGACCCATCACCTGTTGTGGCTATAAGGAGTGATAATCGAACAGAATTCAAAAATGCTACATTGAGTGAATTCTACAAAGAAAATGAAATTACTCACCAATTCTCAGCTCCAAGAACTCCACAATAAAATGGAGTTGTTGAGAGGAAAAATATGACTTTAATTGAAGTTACAAGGACCATGTTAGCGGAAGCTAGTCTACCAACAAGCTTTTAGGCTGAAGCTGTCAGAACTACATGTTACACTCAAAACAGGACACTCATCACAAAACCTATTAGAAAGGGATATGAGAGGAAGAAAACAAAGCAACAAGTTGTTGACAGTCAAGTTAACACACCTACTTCAATTCAAGGTACTAATGTGGCTTCACTAATTTCTAAAACTGTTATTGTCTCTAAACCCTAGTCACCTAAAAGACATCTTGTCAAGGTGATTGCAAATGGAGTGATAAGGAGGGAAATCAAAAGAAGCAATGTCAAGAATCTCAAACCTTGCAGAAGAATCCCAGTCAATGAAGCCATCAAAATGAAGGTCAAACATTCTGCTAGCTCTTCACTAGTTAGATATCCCAAATGGAGGAAGAAAATTATTGTTCTTGACAAGAGTCTGTCAGTACAGTCAATTCAAGAAGAAGTTGTGCAGAACAAACTGTATGTCAAGCAATGAATTACAAATAGAATTTTCGAAGTTGAAATGAGGGATAGACGGATGTTTATCACCATGAATGATGGAGAAGAAAGACTCTTCTACTTTGACAACTCAAAATCAACTACTCATGATATCAAGAAGGTAATCAGTCTCTTTGATAAGAAGTGTATAGTGAATAAACTGAAGATGGTTGAAATGACTGAGTATTTAGTCAGAAAATATCAAAAGAAGATTGACAAGGTTAAATACATGAAAGAAATGACTCAGAAGAAAATTAAAAATAATTTTTTAAATAAATATGTATATAATGTTCACGAACAGTTCGTGTTTGGTTCTCTAGGTTCGCGGACAATTCGTGTTCGATTCGGTTATTACCGAACTCGAGTTCGGACAAGAAATTTTGTCCAATAAAATTATTGAACATTGTTCGATTCATTAAGATTTTATTCGAGTTCATTAAAAATTAGTTTGAGTTCGGTTCGTTTAATGCTCTATTGATATGTGACGTTGCAAGTACAGGAGGACATTTTAATTAATGACACGTGGGCTGTTGAAAGTTATCTCCGTTTGAACGGGATGGTAGGGGACAGGTGGAGCATAGCTGTTCACTCGGACAGCTGCACCGAGGTTTATGGGACCCATATCGTGCTAGCTCGCCAACGTGGGGCCCTGCTATTTGGCTGTACACGTATTTTTTTAATGTTTTTTTACGTTGCTTTTTCACAAACATTTGATATGCTTGCGTAATTTTATATCTAGGTGTAAGTTTTTCATGTATGATTTATGTGAAATAATATTACGACATAGGATTTATTAATTTATTATGAGCTAGATTTCGACACCTTAAATTTCATAAGAAAAAAAATTAATTTTAAATCAAGATATATGGCACCGTTGAGGTATGATATTATTTAGAGTTGAGGTAAGAAAAACCTTTTTAATATAGGTACGTAAGAAAATAAAATTTTATGATTTAAAACGACTCCAATAAATCCTTGTTAATATGATATTAATAGCGTAATAATCCGTACAAAGCTTCTTTTTCAAATCATGTTTTTGTTATATAATTTTTTTAATTAAACTTATTATTTAATTTTAAAATTTATATTTTAACTCATTTATATATTTTATCTGAGTTAGAACCCCATTACTGTGAAGATCGATCAAAGATTTCGTCAAATCTGATTGCGATTCTTATTACTGTATAATAATCGAATGTGCTTTCCAATCCCTACATATTTAAATACAAATTCTTGTAATTATCACACTGACATTATTATATGTATATTCCGTCGATGACAATGTCATGTTAGTTTTTGTACTTTATACATATCAGATATTATATCGGGGGGTTTGTTTCATCTATTTTTTTGAAATAAAAAAAAAATATTTTTTCGTCAAAATAAGTATTTGTCCATAAAAAATAAGGTATTTTCGAAATTATTGTGATGCATGGCTGAATGTTTTGTACCTGTCATGTTCAATTGTTAATTTAAACGTTAAAAAGGTATATATAAAAAAAAAAAACTCTTACATATTATAAATGAATTGCTATTTAGTTTCATTCTAAATTTTGATGTATAAAAATTACTATTACTTCTTGAATTGTACACAATCCACAATGAAAGTACTAATAAATTTGAAATCAATTGATTACAAAATGCCACTAACATCGAAATGAAAGTTTTTTTTTTCTTGAAAATAAAAGCTTCAAAAAAACCCTCAAAATTTCTATTGCAAATCTTGAACAAGAACTCGATGAGGAAAAAAAGGTATATCAAACCATTCCTTACGATTAGACATAGAATTAACTTAAAACGCACTTTTTTGTATCATTACAACAATAACGAACTTACTCATCTTTCCATTCAACTAACTAGGCTTCTCCAACCGAAAAAAATCTGAATTAGAGTGACAAATAACTCGCGCTTTAGAAGTTTTAGTTACCGGACGCAAAAAAAGTCCTAAAAAGAGAAACAAAGGTGAAAGTAGAGACCCCAACCATCCCCACCCACCTCTTCACTTGCTGTACATTACAATAAACTTGGACCCTAACCTACTCCTATCAATGGACTTTGACCTCCACAGTACTATTACTCGCCTACACGATTCCCTATGCACACATCTCTTATATTTATGCTCTCCGATGCTATGGCATAGCCATTGTTCAACAATGCTGCTGGGACCATTGGTGGCCAATTGGCCATTGAATGATTCTCTCAGTCTCTATCTCATTGTTGAACAAAAAAGTGGTTTAACCATATAATTGATTCGAAAATATATTGTAGTAAAATATAAACATTAAAATGGTACTGTAAAGAGGGCGTGAAGAGTGTGTAAACAGAGAGAGCAAAGACAAGAAACCCAGCGCATCTTTCTCCTTGCTTTCTCTACTTTTCATGTTGGCTCAAGCTGCTTCTCTGCCCCAAATACCCTTCTTTCACAACATCATAAAGATAAAGCATATGACCCCACAAACTCATTCATCTCATTGTACTATACATCTCATGTATACGTCTTTGTATGAAGCAGATCTACTGTACATCATATATATTTACATAGAGCAATGTTGCACACATTGAATTACTTGTAAAATTATCTCACAAAAATTTCATACTAACAACCTTTTCTCTTCTATGAGCTGTATACTCTTGTTCCCAATTCAGTCATTGCTGAATTTCTTTTAGGGAATCAAATACTAATTTCCCAATACCCCCTCCTAATATCCTTTCAAAAGCCTTGGCATTGCATGGTAATCCCGAAAATTTAATAAACAAAAAAGATGCACAAAAAATAAATACTCGTAACCAAATTTTCCGTTGCCCCCTTCGAATGTACATGGCACCGACTCCCTTTTTCCAACCCCCATTGGCTATTCACAAAATTCAGCCATTGAATAGCAGTCATAGTAGTAGAGTTTCAGGTTCAATCCGAACGCAGAAGCTCTTTCAGTGCTTTATAATCTTTTGCTCCAACCAAAATCGGGTAGTTTTCTGATATTGCTAGCAGCTAGGAATTGTATTTTCCCCTCTCTATTGCTGAACGGGATATTCAAGTTTCAAAACATGAATCTTGATATCTGCAGACAGGAATTTTATATTTTCACTAATCACCCATCTTCAACAAAGGTTCTCCCTACAAAATCTCTAAACCTCTTAGAATATAGCTTTGGATCCACAGCTGAGATCGAGGTTGGGTCAGCTTGCAATGATTTGTATGCATGCTCTAGCTTTTTGCTTATATCATAGTCCTGTAAAATGTCAATGATCCCAAAGTACAGAACCACTTCATATGTTTCACCACTACTACGATTATACTGATCACAATCACTTCGTCGAGCCACTCGTTCTGCCCTTGCAGGCATATTAGCTCCCAACCTGATCAGTGGTTTCCTATAAAACAAGTATACAATTCATAATCAGTATAAATGCTTCAGCTGTGTCATGGGTGCAAAAAATTTAACGAACTACAATTTCTTACATTAAATCACATGGTTGATGATTACATGACGGCAAATTTAATATATATTTCACCCTCAATTTAATGTTCTCATATGGCAACTTGTCGCTTACCAGTACCCCTTGTAAAAATGAGGTCATCTTATTTATAAACATCCCAATGGAACTGTACAGCTAGTAAAAAACAGTAGGATAAAAAGATCTAAAATAACCTAGTTCAAATCTTTGATAAACAAAACAGTGGTTACCTTCTGAATTATATCAACATATTGCCAACTGAAGCTTCTTTTAATTGTTCAACTGAATTATTCAACCACCAAAATAAATTCATTCAAGGGATGATAGTTGTCCACTTGGAGCTGATTTAATTTAAACACTAAATTGTTGACCCATTTCCAAAATTAAACTATTATTAAATGTCAACAATGTGGGATGGACAACATTTATATGAACCTATCAACTACTTCTAAAAGCTTCTATTTTACCCACAAATTCAGCAAACATAATTCCATCAATCCAGAGAAATTTTAAACAAGAACATACCGCCCAGCTAAAACACGATCCATGTCTTGTAGCTCTGCCTCCAAGAACCGACACCCACGCATAAACTTTTCATTCTGACGTGAATCTTTCTTTCCTGAAAAGGCAAAACGGTCAATAAAAAAATGTTCCAATTCCAACGAACTTAGCAACACACATAAACCAAGACAGTAGTAAATTACCAGTTCGCAACAAAAATGGGGACAACCCCATTTTTTCTCCAGTATTGTCATCACGGAAGTGAAGACCAACTAATAGACTATAATCCATGATTTTCTCAGCTTCCAAAAACTCACAATCTCGATCAATTTGTCTGGTGAAAAATAAAAATGAAACAATCAGCACCAATCAGATTTAGGAAACATAGAAGTTGTAACACATTGCAAATCATATATTATATGACTTACTTTATCATATCTTGATACCAGTTCTGCTGGAGGCGAAACACATAATTTAGGTCAAGGTCCTTAAGGGTGGTAGTCTCATCAATTTCATCCTCTGGTTTGTCTGTCATTCGGCCATGAGATGATCCTTTTAGGTCAAATCGTCTGTGAATACGATACTCCGAGCAGAACAAATTTCCCATGACAACGAATCTCGTCTATTTTCAGTCAAGTAACAAGTGTTCAGAAGTAGAAATAAACCATCTCTTTATTGAAAGGAACCAGAACCTAACATTCAATACATTCGACACTTATGACATACCTTGACTCCACCAACTGGCTTGACACAATGGACACCAAAGAACTTCGTGACAAGTGAATTCTCGTAGGAACGAAAATGTTGGTAGTAACTCGGAAGCATCTTAATTAGCACCTGATAGAACAATACACCAAATTCTTATTATTTTTATGGACAACCATGGACTAGATTTAGAATGGACGGTGAAATATGTAACAGCAACATAAAAAACCATTCATATACAAGACCTTGTCATCGTCTTGATATGACCACTATTCCAAAAAATAACAAAGATTAGTTAAAGATGAAGTTAACAAACCTTGACTTCCGATTTTTTCACTGTTTTGATCATAAATCTATCATCATGTGTCAAATAAAAAAAACTTCCACTCTTTCCTGGAGATGAGAGTTCCCTTAGTGCATCATTTCCACATATAGAAAGCATATAATCAGCTGGATCAACTTGAAACAACTCTCTTAGATGTCTGTACACCCCAAATAGAATCACAATTAGTAAGATGCAGACTATAGACTACAAATCGAAAGAAACATATAATCAAATTCAACAGCATGAGCAGATGAATGTATTTCAAAAAAAAATACCTAAATACCACAGGACAATAATCTTTCCAGCGAAATTCAGCTGATGGATGAGGAGGTGTCATCTTCGAGCCTTCTGATGGGAACCTAGTCCAGAATTTCTCTTTAGGTTCAAAATCACTAGGTTTAAGATCTCTAATTATAGAAGAATGTTTTCCAACTGAATGCCTGCAAAAATCAGAATGCTCCAATAAGACAGAATACAATACATACAAAATATAAATAGATACATACACAAACAGATCAACCATAAAACAGATAAAACACAATTTACCTGATGCCCAGTTGTAGATTAAGCATCAAATCATAATGTTTATGCCCTTTAAATATCATCTGTCCAGGCTTCTTCACTTCTCTATTAAAACAAGGATTTCTATTAAACTTGCCAACATCATCCCTCACCAACAAATTACTATCTCTATAAAACATAGTTGCCTCCACATTATCAATAATATCGCAAGTAATATCCCCAGCTTCACCATCCGACTCCCATATACAAATCTTCGGGAAACTTCTCCCGCCATCACTCCCCCTCCCACCCTCCAAACTCCGTCGTCTCCCATCCACAGACGACCTCTTCCTCATCATAATACCGTAATCACTTACTTTTTCACCCAACATCAAAGGCGTGTTAAACTTCAACACATCCTCCTTCCAATTAATCTCCCCATTAACTCCCGGATAAAAAGTCCCATTCAACATACTCTCCTTGTTCCAACTACCAACATAACAACCACCATCCGGCCACGTAAACACCCCGTTCCCTTTCGGAACCCCATTCTCCCAATTCCCATCATACCTATTCCCATCCCTCCAAATCAAAACACCTCTCCCATTAATCAAACCATTCTTCCACTCCCCAACATACTCATTCCCATTTCTCCAAACATACTTTCCATTCCCATCTTGTAAATTATTCCTCCACAATCCCTCGTAATAATCGCCATTTCGATAACTCTTACTACCATACCCATGTTTCTTATCACTAACCCAACAACCACGATACGTATCACCATCGGATCCAATAAAAGTACCAAACCCATCCATCCGACCCGACTTGAATTCACCCTCGAAAGTCGCGCCTGAAGGCCACGAAAACTTCCCCTTCCCACTCGCTTTCCCTCTCTTCCACTCCCCTTGGTACATACACCCGTCTTTCCACAAATACTTTCCCGATCCGTGTGGCACGTTTCCCGAGAATCTCCCTATATATAGATCTCCGTTCGGTAACCTCTTTTCCGACGAAGATATCGGAGTTCCGGTGGACAACGTCGGCGTCACGCGCCGCGTCGTCCCCTGAGATCGACTCCGACTAGTAACCAATGGCTTTAACGACTCAGTTTCTCTCTCTAGAATTACAGTTGTTGGCTCCGGCATAGCTAAATTAGGGCTAGTAACTCACTTTCTCACCGGAAAACCAACCGGCATTTCGTGGAGTAGAGCTATAGTATAAACAAATAGATACAGTGAGGTTGTATGTATAGATTTGGAGAGAAAATGAAGATTTTTAGATGAGGTAAATAAAGCAAGCAAAAGAGAGAGAAAAAGAGTTTCGAGAGAGAGAGAGAGTATGTATTTGTTCGTTTATGGAATTTGGGGTTTAATGAGAAGAAGCCGGCATTGCAAAAAAAAACATATACTCCTTTTTGTATTTATTTAAAATTTTTATGTATATTAAAAAAATAAAATTATAATTTATTTCATTTTTATTTACAATTAACATATTATTTAATATGCATATATATATATATATATAATTCAAAACTGAAACTATAAATAAAATAACTAGTATTAGGAAATTATAAAAAAATGCTCAAAATAAATCACTAAAACATTAAAAAAAAAAATTATAATTTGAAAAATACTTAATCTGTCCTCTTTAATTGGTCTTTTAATTTTGTTTTTGTATATTTTATGTATGTAAAAATAATAATTATTATTTAAAAATAAAATTTTATAAAATAATGGATCAAATTATATTTTTTATACATTTTATAATACGCGTAAAAGATGGAAGATATTAAAAAGAAATGCACGAAATATAAAAATATAAATACCGTTTGGAGTCACACATAAACCAGCACATATAGTGGCCGTTTGGGGTTTCTTAAACTTAAAATAAATAACTTATTTTATTTTCATTTTTTAACATATTTTCATTTTTTTTTAAGATAAATATTTATTTTAGAATTTTAAAACCAAATATTATTTTCAAAATAAAAAATAAATTACTTATTTTCAGAAAAAGTACATACATCCCTACTTTTTTCCGGAAATAAGGGTTTATTTCCGGAAATAAGCTGCAGCCAAACAGCCCGATAGTTAGAAGATACATACGAGATTATTTTCTTTTCTTGTTTTTTATAATATTTTATCCAGTGTCCTCATCAGCTTAGGCATAGCTCAACTTATCACTGGGTGTGCCGCTTATTTCCATGTGTTTAGCTAGAATCGAATATTGGGATGTTAAACCCAAAAAATTTAGTATCAATCAACTTAGACACCGATGCGGAATATAAAAATATAAATACCATTTAGAGTCCCACATAAATCAACACATATATTTAGAAGATACATATGAGATTATTGCTTGTATTTAACTATTTATGTATTTTTATAAATCAACTTCTAAATTATTTGAAATGAACTAAACACAGCCATAATTATTTTTTAAATTTAATTAAGCGGCTTATCGGAAATAAATTTAAAATCACGGGGAATCACCTTTCCAACAGGAATATCTCTTGTGACGTGACGGAATCGCCTAGGGAGTTGAAGGGGGGTAAATTCGTTATTTGAGCTCTACTGTAGTCCTTGACTCCTTGTGTCCCATTCTCTTTGATACTCACGAATCTCACTTGGTTCCCTGTGTATTATTTTCTATAAACGGAGGTTAATTAGCTTGCACACATTTTAAATTAGGCTTAAATGTAAATTTAACCCTGTATTTTTATCAATATACAATTCAAACCCTCTTTTAATATATTTAGTAAATTTAACCCTGTGTTTTTGAACTATATACAATTGAAACCTTTTTAAAATAATTAGTAAATTTAACCCTACATTTTTTAACTATATACAATTTAAACCTTTTTTAAAAATATTTAGTAAATTCGAAAATTAAAAAAACGAACTGCAATTCCACGAATTTTTACATGAAATGAAGCCCATAAACAGATAGAACAACACATGTCATTCAATTTGGTTACTCATATTAAGAAAATTAAGTTCAGAATCACCTTCAAAAGTTGCTTTGATTCTCAAACGTTCTTGGTATTTTTGAGACGTTCTGAGAATCAAAGCAACTTTTGAAGATGATTCCGAAATTAGTTTTCTTAATATGAGTAACCAAATTGAATGGCATGTGTTGTTCTATCTGTTTATGGGCTTCATTTCATGTAAAAATTCGTGGAATTGCAGTTCGTTTTTTTAATTTTCGAATTTATTAAATATTTTTAAAAAAGGTTTAAATTGTATATAGTTCAAAAATGTAGGGTTAAATTTACTAATTATTTTAAAATTTTAGTATTATTTTAAAAAAAGGTTTCAATTGTAAATAGTTAAAAAACATAGGGTTAAATTTACTAATTATATTAAAAGAGGGTTTGAATTGTATATTGTTAATAACACAGGGTTTAAATTATAAATAAGCCTTTAAATTATGAACTTAAAAATAATTCAAATTGTTTTTTTAAACCATAATTCAAGTAGTTATTCTAACAGAGATTATAAATTACTATACTAAATTATGACCGTAAAAGTACTAGTTTTATATATAAAATGTAAAGTATGATAAAAATTGTTATATCCAATTTGGACATGGCCATAGGCCGACTCACTTTGTATTTGGGCCCACATGACTTTATGGCCCACACTCAGGTCGCATCATGTTAAAGATGATAACATATGCTAAGATCTTTGGTTTAAGGTGAGGTTGTATCGCTAGCTCACCAGCCTTAGACTCATTCAGCTTCAAGAAGGAAGAGAGATGAGAACTGGCCCCAGCTCAGTTCGCTTCTCATCGACACCTCCCATGTCGCATAGACTTGACAGAGAGATCCTCAGTCCGGCTCGCTTGTTCAGGTTCAATGCCTCCAGATCGCTTCGCTAGCCCAGAGAATTTAGCATAGATTTCTCATAACTAGCCTCATGGATTCACCTCACTTGATATTATTTACTAATCTAAAGACTGTAGAAGGCCCCCACGGAGTAATATCTCAACATACTTATCTATTTCAAGCAAGCTAGCCCTACGGACTCTTATCTCATCAAGGGATCCGCTCAGGATTACCTCTACATACTGCTCCCGCGAGACCATATGTAACATTACTCCCTACGGGGACTCCTTGCTCTACAACTCCATGACAGCCCCCGCAGCCGAATGGGCCTAGGCCGTGACAATTACAGACATTTGGGAAGTCTGCACTTCACATCCGCACGGACTTAGGCCAAAACCCTTCGCGTCCGAGGATTGGGGCCTAATGGACCGGACCAATACCTAACTCATATAGGTAACTTGTCCTCCAAGAACTACGTGTAGCTTGAACCCCTATAAATAAGGTATGTAGGCCTCTTGTTTCAGTTGAATCGATAGTTAGCAGCAAGAGAGCAAACATTTTCTCTAGTCTTCTAACGAATCATTTTCCTTCCGCGTTCTTCATCAAGTTCATCAATAAAATCATCATATTTTGCTCTGTGATTACAGTAAACCTCTAAATTAATGTTATACTATCAACTGATATAAAGAACCATCGATTGGTATATCAATTGATAACATCTATCAATCGATAAGTCAACATCTATTATCAATCGATGGATATTAAGATCAATCGAAGAAGAATATCAGTTGATGGATACAAGGAAGAATCAATTGATATGCTTAACATTAAATTATCAATTGATAGGGATTGCATGACAAGACATAAAACATACCTATAGAAGACAGTCTATACTGACTGTGAAGACTCAGATTGAAGTTGTCTTTCCAAGTCTGAAGACCTTTCTCAAAATAGAAAAAGGAAAAAGGAAATATAGATAAAAAAATAATCTTAGAATAGATTAATTATTTTATATTCTTTCTAGGAATTGTAAACACACTTGTGTCATATAAACAAGTTTAGTAGTATTGTTAGAAAAAATACAAGTTAGATAATATCTTAGAATCAACTGTTTTAGTTTGAGAGCACTTTTGTAAGAACAGTTGATTCATTTTCTAACCTTGTAAAAAGCAGTTGAGTTTTATTAACCTAGATAATTTGAGCAATATATACATTGATGGAAAAATCAATCTATCAGTAAGTTTTAAATATCATTGTTCATTTACTTTTCAGTTTTTGTTGTTTATTATAATTCTCTGTTAGGGATTGTGGTTCTATCAATGTAATCAACTAATATTTACTTAGATTAATTAATAATTAACTAAGTAAAAATATACTGTCATATATAGTTTGACAGTATGTTTAAAATGTCACTTGTAATAAAGATGCTCAAATAGTCAAATAGGTGCAGTAAGTATCAACAGTTACTGTCATATGTAAATAGAATAAATGATCAATGAGGTAGAAGTTCACAAAGTGTTCATGCACAGCATAGATCAAATTTCTGACAGTAAAATTCTACATTCTGGAGCCTATGACAGCATGTTCGAGTGACAACACTGTTATTTGTCCTTAAGTACACTAAGTTTGGAGAAGGGGGGTTGAATACAAACTTAAGAATTATCTAAATTCTTGCGGATTCAAGTTTGTTCAACTAGAGTGTTTGAAAGTATATATGTATAAAACTGATTGAACTAAGAATGCAAAAATTAAAGTATTGAAAACAGAACACACAATATTAAAATTACTAGTGGATTGGTTTTCCACTAGTATGTTTTTGCTTTCAATTGATCTTGGTAAAAATTACCAAGCTGCTTACAAAGTGTTTTTGCCTTCTACTTTTTCACACTATATTTTTCCTACACTTACTTTGCTACATGAACTACTAACTTCTTATATAGTAGTTTTCTTCACTTCTAATTCCTATCGACAGATAACATTATAAAATTACAACTTATAATGTTTACATGAAAATAGAAATTAGATACTTGCACAGTCTTCTTTGGACCTGTCTAGTCCTGAAGGTATCTCTGTCTTGATGCATTCCTTGAAGACTGTGTTGCCTTGAAAGTCTTCACAATCCTGACAGGACTGTCTTCCATTGATTCAGTCTCTGCAAAGTTCCCATTCCTTTTGTCTTTAACTAAATTGGGAAACCTTAATCAACTGATAAATGTTGTTAAGCTTATCAGTTGATTCTCCTTTGCTTATCCATCGATGAATAGGATATCCATTGATTAGTTGATGTATCGATGGATAATTGAGTTATCCATCGACTCCCTATCCATTGATGATCTCTTATCCATTGATTGCTTTTATCCGTTGATGACTTGTATTCGTTGATAGATTTTATCCGTTGAGTAGTGTCTTCATCCATCGACTCAAATATCAGTTGATCACTTCACTTGTGAGAATTCTGACTTAGAATATTTACAATTGATCAGCCATTCTTCACATCAGTTGAGAAGCTATAAATTGAACTCAATAATATCAATCGACTATTTCACAGTATCCATCGAGGCATTACAATCAATTGATAAAGAAACATGAATCAAATGTTACAATCCAATTTATCAGTTGATAAACAGGCTTCAACTGATAACTGGTTTCCTAGTCAATGGATATTTATAAGTCATATATCCATTGACCAGTTACAATGAATTTTAAATCCCTATTATAATTCTAAGTAATTTGTTATCATCAAAACTCATAATTCCTAACAATCTCCCCCTATTTATGAATATGTGAAATATGCATAAATTTTCTGTTGATGATAACAAAACTCCTAAACATTTTCATTCTAGCAGGAATTACAATATTGACAAAAATAAATTTGAGACAGAATGATCAAATACCAGTAAGAGATAAATTCTGACAATTTGATGTTGAGTCTGAATCTTCTACCTTCTTTTTCTTCCCCTTGACTCATTCATCTTGTCTTCATTTTCTTTCATCTTCCTGAATAGGGTTCCCTTTAGAATCTTTTCATCCTCAACCCTATAGTCCAATTGGCTTGCAAGATGGTTCAACTCCAGATTGGACAGTTTGTCTATTTCCTGACAAATATCAATGTATTTTTCTCTGCCTTCCCTATCCTTGTAGATCATCAAGTAGAAAGGTTCATGAAGTACTTTCCTTCCTTCAGGATTCCAAATTTTGATTCTGTCATCCCTTTCTTCTTGAACAGGTGTTTCCCTCATGTTCTTCATCTTCTCAAGAATGGCCTTTCCTAGCTCTTCAGTTAGATAATACTTTCTGTTGAGCATAGTGTAGATCTTCCTTAAGATGCCATATCCTTGATCCAAGACTTGATTGAATGTGAAAGTTGAATGTGATCCATCTTCATACTCAATGTGAAGAAGATCAACATCCCTCTTCCTTTGACCTTTTACTGCAATCATGCCTTCACTCTTGATTGACACAAAATTCTTAGATTTGGGTTTGAACACTTCTATTTCTCTGTCTTGACCACTCTCAGAAGCTTGACTTTCAAGCTTCACCTCTTTTGGCTTCTCCTCCTTAGCCTCTTTTTCTTCAACAACAAGTTTTCTCTTGACTCCAGAAGTGTTTGGTTCATCTACAGGCTTGTTTGCTCTTTGTTTCATTCTTGGCCTCCTTTCACCTTCTTTTCTTCTGGCTTCTCTTATTAGCCTATCCTCCTCATCAAATTTCCTTTGTAGTTGAATAGCTAGTTCTTCTTGTGACTTTTCTTGTTGTTCTTTTTCTTTCACACCAACCACTATTGCTTTGCCCAATAGTTTCTCACCTCCACCTGTGACAGATTTCTCTTTCTTCTTGCCATCTTCAATCAACTTTCCCTTTCCTTTTCTATCACCAGGTTGTGAGCTACTTGAATCTACCCTTATTTCTCCTTTATTTACTGCTTCAAGAATTTCTGGTAATAGGGCAATTGGCTCTTGTGCATCAATCTCCTTGTTTTTGCTGGCAATTGAATCAAATTGCCTTACAATATTTTGAGTCAATTCCTTCTTTGGATCTTTAGACTTGATCACAGCTTCACTTTCTTTTCTCTTTAACTCCTCATATTTCTCCCCCTTTTTGTTATCAACAACTGGTTCTTGTTCCAATGACTGAGAAATGAGAGGGGTTTCTAAGAGTCTGCTCAGGAGTTTGTGTTGAATTTCTTGATTCTTCAGGATTCTCTCCATGCTAACTTCCATAGCTGACACCCTTTTCTCCAATGCCACTACCTTGTCCTTGGCTGTAGACTCGGTATCAAGTCTTTGCTTGATTCTTGTTAACATTGTAAGGCTGAGTCTTGAATCAATTGTGGAGTCAAAATGCATCCTTGAGCTATCAATGTCCTCCCTTATCCTTTTTAATGCATACTTAGAGCCTGTGACATGCATTTTCTGAATCTTCAAGTTGTCTCTGTAAAAGTTCAGAATTCTTCTGTGCAAGGGATCATCTACATTCACTTCAGCCATTGATCTCCTGTAGTGAGAAATAATGGCCTTCTCAGTATCAGCCAAACTTGTTTCATCACTTGCCACATCTGGGTCTAGAAGTTCATCATCAGAACTGTCTTCAAAGTCTTCAGGATTCATGTGGGATACATCATCAGGTTGACTAGCTAGATGCTCCTTTCCACTCCTGAATTGTTCTTCTGTCTGCACCAATCCCAACATTTGTTTAGCTACTTGATTAGTGGCTGCTGCTAGTTCTTGATAATGTGGATATTCATGGTGGAAGGTTGAAGCATCAAGGTTGACTTCAATCTCATCCTCCACTTCCATGTGGGCATCTGTAACTCCTGCAAGGACTCCATTTCCTCCATCTCCCCCTGACTCCAACCCCAACTCCTGGATGAGTTCTACTGCAACCTATTCAGTTTTAGAAGTTGATGCTTCATGAGATGGTGAAATTGATTTCTCTCTATTCTTTTCTCTCTCATTCTTTTCTCTCTGTTTTTGCATCAGGATCTCATCCTAGATTCTCACCTCTCCCTTACTATCCTCTCCTTTTTCATCACCTGCTAAGGTGGAACTCTCTTTGCTCACACCCTCTCCTTTTGTCACCTCAGAAGAATTTGAGGTCCCCTCATTCACACACTCTCCTTTTGCCAAGGTATGCAAACCTTGCCTCTCACACACCTCACCCACTCCACTTAATCCTAATAGAGTAGTTGCCACTTGAAGTGTTTCATTGGATGATTCATGAATTGGAATTAATGTGTCAATCGATGGATAAGAAATATCCATCGATGGATGAATATCCGTTGATGGGAGCTCGTCGATGGATGTAAGGATATCCATCGATGGAAGTGAACTAGTCAATGGATGTTGGAAATTATCAGTTGATTGAATAATATCCATTGGCTTGAGAGAATTTTCAGTAATTTCGTGTTCAACCAAGGTTTTAACCTTATTTGGTGATGCAGGTGAGAGTGTTGGCTCCACCCTGAGTTGCAAAGAGGGTGGTGAATTTGAAACATTGAAGTTGTCAATCAACACAGTTTCTGAAGAAATAGATTTTGAAGGGGATTGAAGAGAAGAAATAGATAGAGAGTGGGGTTGTGCCTCAGGAAAATTCTGAGACACATCAAAAGAAGAAACTAAAGGCTCCACCAAATTTGCATTTGGCTTTGAAGGTGTGTGTGTTCCCTGTGCAATATTTGTATCCTTCTTTCTCCTTTTGTATGGTTGTAGAACTTTGTGTCCCTCACCCCCATCTAATGGTCCTGGTTGAGACCTCTTTTCAATAGTTACACCTTGTTGAGAAGGTGCAACTAGGGATGTGTTTAAATCCTTTATGACAGCCTCAATCTGTTGAGAGATTAGACTGGCGGCTGACTGGACACTCTCAATCTCTCCTTCCGTATCCTTCTGGCTTTCTTGATGTTGGCCAGTTCCCTCACCCTTATCAACCACCTTCACGCTCCCCTCAGTTGTTTTTCTTTTCTTAGTTTTTACAACAGTAGTCTTTTGAGAAACTACCGAGGTAGTCTTTCTAGATTTGAGTTTGGAAGGTTGTGCAACTTGGGTAGGAGGGATGGGGGCATTCCCATCTCCCTCCATTGTTGTAGAAGGCAAATAAATTTGAATACCTGAGGAAGAAAAGGAGAAATTGAGTTTCTTTAGATATACCTGCACAAAAGGAGGATAAGTGAGGCACAACTTAGGATGTAAGTTGATTCTCACAAGATCCTTGAAGACCCTTTTGTTTTGCATCCATAGCTCTAGTGACTCCATATCTGCATTAATCTCATATTCTCCAATGGAAGCATTAATTAACAGCATGAAGAATATGGCAAAATAAATGTTATTTTTCCTAGAGACCTTGGTTCCTAACTTAGCAGTTAATTCATTTAGGAGTAGTGTGCTAAAATTGAAGTACTTATCAAATAGGACAGAATAAGCAATTTCTTGCATACTTGTGGTAATTGCATCAAAATTACTTATTTTTCCAGAAAATACTTTAATAATAGCATCAAAGAAATAACTCCATTCTTTTCTAAGATTTTTCCTAACAACTTCACCTAATCCAGTTTCAGCATTTGCATAATTAACAGATTCTAGCATGTCCCTAATTTCTTCTTCAGTTGGTGACCTATCACTATTATTTTCAGGTAATTCTAAACATTCAGATAAAACAGTACTTGTAATGGTATAAGAGTTACCTCTGCAAGTATAAGAAATTACCTTCTCATCTTGTGATACTTCTGCAGAGTTCCACAGTTCCTCAACAAAAGAACACACTATTGTGGGTGCTTCACTGAGTGCTTTGGACACTTTGCAGTCTCCTAGAAATCGCATCAACGGATGGAAGTCCACGGGAGCATCATTCATTGTTAGGCATGCTGTGAAGTTATTTTGTTCATAAGTGAACCTAGTGGAGGAAACAATCTTCTTTTGAGGTGCCATGTCTGATTCTTATGTCAATGTGTTTGGTTCTAGAATGTTGCACAAGATTTTATGTTATTGCAATGGCACTTGTATTATCACAGAAGATAGGAATCTTGTTCATGTTGAACCCATAGTCAAATAATTGATTCATCATCCATAATAATTGAGCACAGCAACTTCCAGCAACAATGTACTCAGCTTCTGCAGTTGAAGTTGATACTGAGTGTTGCTTTTTACTAAACCATGACATAAGTTTGTTTCCTAGAAATTGACATGTGCCTGTAGTACTTTTCCTGTCTATTTTGCAACCTGCATAATCAGGCCCTTGGTGCTTGCTTCAAGCCATAGAGTGCTTTGAGTAGATAGTAGACAAAGTCAGGGAAATTTGGATCTTTAAAACAAGGAAGTTGTTCCACATAGACTTCCTCTTCTAATATTCCATTCAAAAATGCACTCTTCACATCCATCTGGTAGATTCTGAAATTAGCATGTGCAGCATAAGCTAGAAATATTCTGATTGCTTCCAGCCTTGCAACTGGTGCAAAAGTTTCATCAAAATCAATTCCTTCTTCTTGTGAATATCCCTTTTACCACAAGCCTTGCTTTGTTTCTAGTCACAGTACCAGTTTCATCCATTTTATTTCTGAATACCCATTTTGTACCAATTACTGATCTATCTTTTGGTTTGGGCACCAGCTTCCACACTTTATTTCTTTCAAATTGATTGAGTTCTTCTTGCATAGCCAAAACCCAATCAAGATCCATAAGAGCATCTTCAATTCTTTTAGGTTCTTCTTGAGATAGAAAACTGCTATAGAGACACTCATTTTGAGTAACACTTCTTGTCTTGACACCATCTTCTGCATTTCCAATGATTAGTTCAAATGGATGGCTTTTTTCCATTTTCTTTGAGGAGGCAAATTTTACCTTGATGATGAAGCTTCATGATCATTTGTATTGAACTCAAATTGATTTAAATTTGTAGATTGATTCTGAAACCCTCCCCCTGAATTGGATACCCTAGATGTAGAGTGTTGATTATCCATTGAAGGATTATCAGTTGATGCATTATCAGTTGATGAAATTCTGTCAACTGATAAATTATCCATTGATGCAGTAACATCAACTGATATTGGGTTTCTGAACACTTGAGGTTTTATAATTTCTGCTTCTTCATCATCATCTACACCATTTGATTCATTCTCAAAGTGCATTATGTCATGATTTCCTTCATCAAGCAAGCCTTGAATCTTTTTATCATCAAATACTACATGTACAGATTCCATAACAATGTGTAGTCTAAGATTATAGACTCTATAGGCTATCCCTGATAGTGCATACCCAACAAATATAGCTTCATCAGCTTTGGCTTCAAATTTTCCTAGATTTTCACCTTGATTTCTTAGCACATAGCACTTGCAGCCAAAGACATGAAGAAACCCCACTTTTGGCTTTTTGTCTTTCTTGATCAATTGATAAGGGGTCTTTTCTTGAGCTTGATTTACTATGGAGATGTTTTGAGTGTAACATGCTGTGTTAATGGCCTCAGCCCAGAAGTATGTTGGTAATTTAGCATCCTCCATCATAGTTCTAGCTGCTTCAATCAATGTCCTATTTTTCCTTTCAACTACCCCATTTTATTGGGGTGTCCTTGGTGCAGAGAAGGTGTGTATGATTCCTTTAGATTCACAGAACTCCTTCAATGTTGAATTCTTGAATTCTGTTCCATTGTCACTCCTTATTTTCTTTACATCCAATTCAAGATCTTTCTCAACTTCTCTTATGTGCTTGATGATGAGATTACTAGCTTCATCCTTTGAATGCAGAAAATAAGTCCATGAGAACCATGAAAAGTCATCCACAATGACTAGAGCATACTTCTTCTTTGCAATGGACATGATATTTACAGGACCAAACAAATCCATGTGTAATAACTCAAGTGACTACTCAATTGATGATTCCAATTTTGACTTGAATGATGCCTTTCTTTGTTTTCCTTTTTGACAGGCATCACATAGTCCATCCTTGATAAATTCCATTTTTGGTAAGCCTCTCACTTGATTTTTCTTGACCAACTGATTCATGGCTTTGAAATTCAAGTGAGCTAATTTCTTATGTCACAGCCAACTTTCATTTGTACTTGCCTTAGAGAGAAGACAAGTCATTGAATCTGCACTTGTTGAGTTGAAGTCAGCTATGTACACATTTCCTTTTCTATTCTGAGTCATAACCAGGCTTCCATCTTCCTTGTTGGAAATTATGCATGCTTCTGTTGTGAAACAAACTTTATTTCCATTGTCACATAGTTGACTTATGCTTAACAGATTATGTCTTAAGCCATCAACTAATGCAACAGGTTCAATGATGACATTCTCTTTTGAAATCAAGCCATATCCCATGGTGTACCCTTTGCTGTCATCTCTAAAAGTTACTCCAGGGCCAGCTTTCTCCTCAAACTTTGTGAGCAGGGATTTATCTCCAGTCATGTGTCTTGAACACCCACTGTCCAAGTACCAAAGATTTCTTCTTCTTCCCTGCACACAGTCAAAAACAATCAAGTTGATTTTGATACCCAAGTTGCCTTGGGTCCTTTCTTATTAGTTGCTATCTTTGGCTTGGTTTCCAATTTTTGTACCTTTGGTTTAGGTGTTGGTTTCCTTACCTCAGAATTCTCAATGCTAATATTTAGAATATTCATGCTTGCAGAATTGGAGAAATTTGGTGCATGAAAATTGTTAAGCATATTCCATGGCATAGCAGGCATATTCATGTTGGCAAATGCAAGATATGGATTAAACATATAAGGCATTGATGCATATTGAGCATGTGTTAGGCCCCGGAAGTATCGTAGAAGGGGGGTTGAATACGATACTCACTAAATCAAAAAATTCTTTCGAATCTTTTGCGGATAAATAATTTAGAGTTTGGTTAGTGAGCTCGTGTTCTTGAGGTGAATAGTGTTTACGGAGCTGTTTACTAATTTTCTGTGTTTAGGATTAATCATTTCGGTTCTAGAAAATCAGCAGGAAAATAAACAACACAAGATTCGGGGAATATATCATTTGATAAACATAAACCCTGAGGTTGCTACACCCGGTCAACAAATCCGGTCCGAAGAACAAGTTCTTCGCTGCTTAACAAAAACATATAACTCTCAATTTCCTATACAAGTATTTCTAGATCAGTACAAAGGAAACTAAGACCGTAGAGAGTGATATATAGTGGCTCTGAACATTTTCCATTAAGGGACCGGCCACTAATACATCTCCGGTGAGGAGGTATAGATTTTCTGAGTGTTTCTCCTCTCCGGCTTCGTCTTCTCTCTCTCTGGTTATTTTTGCTGTGTTGTTGAAGACTTTCTCCAAATGAATGGCTCTGCTTCATTTATGTGTAGACTTTTTCAACTAAGATATGTGGCCCATTTTGTGCCAAGTAAACTAGTTGCAGCTCACTTCTGTTTTTGCTTAAGTATCGGAACAATTTACTGAGTAATTATTTAAGTATCGATGAGTCTGTAGAATAACCATCGGACACTTAAATACAATTCCTGAAGTAAAATAAATTACTTCATACTTAGTAACCATCGGAAAGTGGCTAGTTGGCTTTTGTTTCTTTTCCGATAGTTAGTAACTATCGGCTTAATAGGACAAAACAAGCCCTTTGAATATTCACCAATTCTTTCATTTCACCCGATGGTTGTTAACCATCTGTGAATAAGACAAAATAGCTTGTGTAAGCATTGGTGAATAAGACGAAACAAATTGACTAGGTTGACTTCTGGATACAGCTTCTGTAGTCTCTTTACTTAGCCAATTTCGAACCTGATAAGCCTTTAATATATTTTCTTCCACTGCAACCAAGTCTAATAAATATTTCCTTGATTATTCGAACTTGATTTATTCTGAGCTTCATCATATACCACTTCACTTGTTACCCATTTCAGTAAATAGTCAATTCTTCTCATTCATAGATGCAATTCTCAATCTCTTTTGTGCTGACGTTTGGTGCAACTGGTCTGGTTCACAAACGACTAACACGATCTTGATCTTCACATCTTCTTTACAATACAATTGACTTTGTTCCTTGTTGATTAGAAGTGCTTCGATTGTAAGTACATTGGAATCCTCTGGCACTTATGCTGAACCATAAACATATCTGAAACCCTGAACATCTTCGAACTTTATCCTTCACTGAAGTCTGAACATATGAATGAACTTCCTCCAGCAATCTATAATAGACTCCAAGATTCCATCTAATATTTTGATTCTTTGTATTTGCCGTATATTCTATCTTATCGATTCCTGTACTTGAGCTCTGCAATTCATTGCTTGACTAACTTGCAGATTTGGATCACTAGAATCTTTCTGGTACTTTGACAACTGCTTCACTGCTTCCACATCCTTGAATACTTCAACCTTTATTCTTCACTGAGGCATGAACATATTAATGAACTTCTTCCAGTGAGCTAATGCTTCAAGTCTGTAGATTTCTTCTTTATCCTTTGTCTTTACCAAGTCTTCATGTCTTTTTGATTCCGGTGATAACTTCATATTATTTACACGTCCTGTTCTTGTGTTGAGTTATAACCCTATGTTACATATAAGTCTATACATACAGCCTTTCAATCTCCCCCTATTTGTTTGGTAGAGATTAACAAGCAAATCCCTAGAGGATAACTCAACTAACTACAAGAAAATATTAATACTCTAGACTTGTAAATAATACTACTTGGGTTCTGGATCATATAATACATTTCCAGATTTCTATAAAGTAAAGAGAAATAGAAAATGAGTGTTCCTTTAGCACTGAACGCATCTTCAATAGATATCATCTTCATTCCTCTGTGTTTGAGCTTTTCTCTGCTTCAAAATCCTTCATAACTTGACCTATAAAGAACTTATCATAAACTGAGCTTCATAAGAATCAAAATTCCTGGGAACGTCTTCAATAGAGCATAGAACATAGCTCAAATAATGTTCTCCCCCTGAGAATGTGATTCTCCTTCTTATTTTTCTTCTCCCTTTAGAAAATCAATGGAATAGTCCTCTATTCTTCCCACTTGGATTAGGAATCCTCTTCTGACAACTCCTTTCAAGTATAGAATACAGCTTCTTGATTCTCCCATATTTCTGTTGTTTCCCTTCAGGATCAGAAGATAAGATTTTCTTTTTCTCGTCTCAAATCTCCCCCTATGGATATTAACTTCTCCCAAGGATGCGAACCCCTTTTCCCCTTAAGGATCCAGGAACTTCCCTTAATGATCCAGGATACGAACCCCTTTAGGATATTAACTTTTCCAAAGTATGCAGATAAGACTTGATTAACTTCTCATTTTTCTTCCTATAACTTCTCCCCCTTAGTTGAGGAATCCTCCAATGGCCCACTTTTCAATGGTTTGTCTTCCAAAGAAGGTTCTTGTCTGTCATTGATCGGGAAAAATATAGTAGCTTTTCTTTCAGAAGTAACAAGTAGCAAGGGTAAGTGTTTGGCTTGTGGTTTCCTCACTTCTACTACGTTCTGTTGGTGTTTACACTCAAGTGTCGAGCACTTAGAAGTGTTTCACTCTTTCTCTCCCTATCTCTCACTCAAGTGTATCTCTCCCTCACTTTCACTTAAGTGTTTCTCTCTCTCTCACTTTCACTCTGCATTCCAAATATAGCCTTCTGTACCTGCAAGTGAAATCCGTCAATTCATACATATTCTCATCACCTGATTCATCATAATGAACTGAATCACTATCAAGTGGAGAATTGCCTCGTTGAGGTGTTCTTGATCTATCATGCATAAGCACTGTCTCAGCACCAGACTCAATAGCTATTGCTAAATCACTGTCTAGTGGAGCCTCACCTCTTTGAGATGGGTTATCCCAAGATTTTAAAATCTGTTAGGGAATCCTGCCTTGTTCTATCAAGGAGTTGCCTCACACCTTCTCCGTAAACGGGAGGTGGACATTCCTTTTCAGGATCTGGAAATGTTCCTTCCAGGAGGGTCAACGTAGTAGACAATGTAATGAATGGCAAATTAGAGCCTACGTTTCCCTCGTAACCCTGTGACGGGTAATTTGTTAACATGCCTATACCTCTCACTGTGCACGTCTTGCAATGTGTTCCTAGAATTTATCTGTTTAGGCTTACCATCAGCGTGAGTGCTAGTGGTGTGCTTGACTCATTACAAGATGCTCTAGCTGACGAGCGAATTTCAATGGACTCACCCTGTTGAGAGAATGATTCCAGAGACAGTTTTATTGCCTTTTCAGCTCTGCATCCTTTTGAGAAGATACAGATGAGCTTACAGTTACCTCAGTTAGTATACTACTTTTCTTCTCTGGAGGTAGAGCTGTGGGTGCACTTCCGACGTCATCCTTATTTGCTGCATCAAGTGCAGTTTCTCCCTTCAACCTCTAACTAACATGTGTTCCTTATATCTCCAGGGGTTAATATATGGAAGTGGATGAATGAGTGTTTGGTATTATGGCCTGGGTAAAAGATTGATGGGTTTTCAACCTCTTGGCCAGCTACTGTAGCCACTGGGGGCTAAACGGATAAAATCAATTAAATAAGATAAAATAAAATAATCACTTTAACATTCCAAAACATATTTTTCATCTCAAAAAGAAGGAAAAATATAAGAAGGAATGGTAATGGATTGCATTAAAGCACTTTTAGTAAAAGAGTTTTGTCGGTTCTAAAGATTTATCATTTAAGAACAAGATACCAATAGAAATTTTCTTTAAGATACTTATCCCATAATAAAACGCGGGAATGTGTATCAGAGAAAAAGTCTATCCCTTATGAATTTCTTATAAGGCAAACTTCCCATAATAAAACGCGGGAATTTATACCAAAGAAGAAATTCAACTCTTCTACCAAATTAAATCTTAATAAAATGACTCTTTTCCATTAAACCTAAGTACTGTATGTTTTGAAAACAATTTTGCAAAACATCTTTATCAGATAGAACACAATGATTTTCCGACTCATAATGCAATTATGATTTACATCATTTTCGTCCACCTGATAGTATCCCCGACTTAAAATAAAAACATGATAATTGGGGTTGGATGGATGCTTAACTATACAGTACTAGGCCTTCAAAGCAACAATCACTGTTTAGTTACTCAGAATCAATGTGAAACATACATTGACACAAGTATTTAAAAACAAATCATTTTACAAGTGATTGGTACCTCGAAGTTAAAACAATTTCTCTAAATAAAATAGCAGTCACAAAGTTTCTGCCACTTAAAAAAGAAAAATTTAGAGAGAAAAAGCTTTTAAAGATAAAACATTTAAAACTAGCTTTTGGAGAGAGGATAAAATATTTTGAGATTTAAAGAAAGATTATCCTCAAGAAAAGTTTGATTCACACCCTAGGATTGGAAAAATAAAGTAGGGTTGTAAATCAAATGATTTTCAAAAGAGAAGTTTTGAAAAAGAATTTTGAAGTTTTCTTATCTAAAACCGATAGAAAGTGAATGTATCTTTGAATAACACATTTTGAAAAAGAAATAGACAAAAATTTCTTTTAAATACATTCAGGATTATAAATCAGTTAAAGACATAAAACTAAATATACTAATACTAACGGCTTTTTCAAAAACCAATTTTTACTTAGAAAAAAAAACTAAGCAAATCCATTAGTATCAATATATCACAATTATTTTATAATAAAATATTATTCAATTATTACAGAGTAATAAAAGATAATAATTATACTACAAATAATTATGCTTCTTATTTATTTTAATATACTTAAATCATGGAACCAATATATCACTGAATTGTTTTATATCATCATGATTTAAACAAATCAAAATAAATTAAATACTTATGCTGCACTAAGCAATTGCCAATCACATGCATATATATATTAACTAAACATGACAATCATTCAGTAGAACAATAAACATTAAGACATATTTTTATTATTAGTGATTTCAGATAAACAACTTGTTTTATCACTAATATTAAAAATATCACAATTAATTGCACGTTGATACCAATTATTCGATATTTATCAATAATTTCAAGATGCAAGAAATTGTGCTTCTTATATTTTATCAAATCAAAATTATGAAACTGATAAACATTGAATTGCTTCAATCCATAATTTTAATAAGATAAAATAAACTCGCTAAATACTAAAATATTCATTAGATTGAATATCAGCATCTAACTTCCTACACTATATCTAATAATTGTCACTCTAGCATATTACAATTATACTCATAACAATTATTATTGATATATGTAAGCTCGAGAAAATAGTTGAATAGAAATTCACAAGTCCTTTAAATATAGACATTTAATACTTGTGATCCTAATTGCAACTCCTCGCAAACAAAATCAATTTTAGAAATATTTTCTAAGTATATAAAACATTGAGAATTTTATACACATGACTTAGAAAATACTTCATCCTCCAATATTAGTGAATTTTGAAATATGCATTAATTATTTAGAACAGAAATTCTAAATATTGTCACTAATATCAAAAGTATCACAATTATTTGTAATAAAATATTTAAGAATATCATAGTAAACTATCAGAGCAATTAAGCAAGATATCAATGACTAATACTCATCAAATATTTAACATACAAATAATTATGCTTCTAACTTATGCTAAATAATTTAACTACCACTTATATATATTGCATTGTAAGCATGATAATTAAATTAGTAGCAATAAGCATGAGGAACTGGATTTAAAATAAATTCACAAGTCCTTTAAATAGGGAAAATTTAATACTTGTGAACTCATTTAAGAATTCCTTGCAAATGGGATTTCCAACAAATATGCAAATAAATAATATCTCAAATTCACTAACCAACTTAGACAAAATGAATTCATCAAGTTCTTTAACAAATATCTGCAATTTATTCTACTAATGATAATCTCAAAAGAAATGATACCTGGTGTCCATGCGCTTGTTCCATACGTGGTGTGAAGAGATCAACAGAGTTGCTGGAAATAATGACAGCTTCTAGGAATGACTTCCCTGTCTTTCTTACAACCTGCATATCTATATCTATATAGCCAATTAGGTTAAACCTAGTATCTTTAGGGTCCCAGATTTCAAGAATTGGTGATCCCCTAAGATATCTAACAATTCATAACTTAGCTATAAGATAAGATTCTCTAGTATCCACTTGGAAACTTGCACATAGGCATATCGAGAATAAAATATATGGTCTTTATGCACTTGAATAAGTAATGAGTTGATTACCTCTATAGCTTGTCACTTCAGTTCATATACCTGATTTGCCCTGATCAAGCTTAGTGGTCTGTTGGAAAGTAGTCTTGGCAGGTCTAGAATCTTCCAAATTGCGCATCTTCAAAAGATCCTTGACTTACTTTAATTGCCATCATTCTTTCGAATTACTTATAATTCAAAAAGAACTGCAACTCTTCCAACATGCTCATGTTGTACATACTCTGCATTAACTTAGCAAATATCTCTTGCCAAATTTTCATTAGTAGACCCACATATAATATACTCAAGGTATACTAGCACATATATATTACATTGTGTGTGCCTTGTATTCCTGAGAGATATATGTGTATAACTACTCTACCAAATCATTTTCAAGTAATAAACTAGTTAGAGTGTCATACCATGTCCTTGACGATTTGCTTGAATCCCTAACTCTGTTAGGTCCTCATCTTGTTAGGCCTAATTGTTATGTCCTAAGAGGATCAAGTCTCGTCTCTGTTGCTTGCTGTTAGATCTTGAAAGTCCCGAAGATTCTGTTTTCATCATCATCGATACCTTCTACATGATATTAACCTGTAGCAACCAGTTTGGCTTTGTCCCTCATAACAATGCCAATTATTATCCAGTTTCTGTGAACCCTTACTGTACCAATTTCAGCTTCGTCTTGTGGTCTGGGTTTCAGCTTCAGTAGATTCTGCCTTCGAATTGATTGAGATCATCTTGCATTTGCAATCACCCAATCTGGATCAATCAGTGCATCTTCACTATTCTTTGGGATACCAAATGCTGATTGTTGGGTCCCGAAAAATATATGTTCATTTTAATTAGCACTTCTAGCCTTTACTCAAAATCTGGTTTACTAAGAACTAGACTCCAGGAATGACTTTGACTTCACACCCTTTGTCTCGGCAGATATGTTCTTGATGTATTCCTTTGATCTTCATTGTGTTGAGTACGACTAGTAGATCCTTCTATTGTTTTGCTCCCCCTGAGTTGCTGTTAGGATGTGTTGAAGATCCTTCACCTTATACAGTGAATTCTGTTAAAGTTCATGAGTTGTGTAGTTTCACTACCATTTCCACTAATAGGATCTGAATCAACATCATTATCATTGTTTCCTTCTGCAACCTCAGTTTCATCATCAGTATCTGAATCTGACTCTAACGGGATGTCAAACTTCAAAGATTCAGAATAGTCTTTCATTTGAATGCTTGGGAGCTTGGTATAGTAGGTCGAAACATTCAGACTTTTAATCACCTTCTAGTTTTTAATCACAAATGCCTTGATAGCTTTCGACTAAGTCTTTTCACGATCTTTGTTGAATACAGTAGCATGCTGTGTTAATTGCTTCAGCTTCAAAGTACCTTTATAAGTGCAGACTTCATATAGAACTTCACTCGCGAAATTCAGTTCCATTATCTGACTTCAAAGTTCTCACAGCTTACTTTGCTTCCAACTTGATCTTCTTTATTTGATCAATTACCATTTGTGACATTTTGTCTGTTGAATGCACGAACATCACCAATTTGTAATTAGGGTTATCAATTTCAATCACCACTAAACATATGACTTTTCTTCAGTGTGATGTTTTCTTTGACTTCCCTATGTGACATACTTCAAAATGTCCTTCTGGATAGAATTCCATTAGAAGCAGTCCTCTCACCAATTTCATCTTTATCGAGAATCCATTGTCTTGAATATCAAGTGTGAGAGCTTCTCTTGCCATAGCTAACTCTTTACTGATGAAGCTTTACTAAAAATTTTACTTCACCTTTGCATATTGAATTCCATGTCAGCTACGAACAAACTTCCTCACTCCCAGTTGAGTGAGCTTCCAACCTTCTTGTTTGAGATCAAACACTTTTCCTTTTCGATGCTTTTCCAGAAAACCCTTGACAAAGAATTCCCTAGTGCCCTGTAGATAGTGTTTAAGTCCTTCCACAAGAAAGATGCTTCTAGTGATAACAGTTCTTAAATCATGATAGCCATATCCCTTGTACATCCTTTGCTGTCATCTCCAAAGGTTACCATTGGGGAGGCCTTCTCAACCAACTGTGATATTAGAGCTTTAATCTTAATCATATGCCTCGAACAATAAATGTCACGAAGTCACATAACTTTTGCCTTTAGTTACATACTCTGCAATCACAAATGATTAAGCTTCTTGGTACTCAATTTTAATTGAGTCCAGATGGGTTAGAGATATTATCAGAGATAACAACAACTTCAATATGCATAAAGCACATGGATAGAAGAACTAACAAATTAATTACTAATTCTGTCTAATCCATTTTTATTGTTGTTTAACATTTTTAATTATCTCTAATTACCTAAGTCAGTTTTAGATTAAACCTTGAATCTACAAAACTTACTGACTACTTAGATAATTCTACCATCTTATCCCTAACAAGCAATACATGATCTAATATGACATTTAAGTGCAACTATGTGAGTGCAAGCAAATCATGTGAAAATAAGCACATAAACAATTTAAGAATATGCAGAATATTTGAATAATACATTATAAGCAATATCAAATTCCACATATACTTATCAAGTCATTTATCACAATAAGAACAAATATAAAATATCTGATCTATGACCTGTTTGTCTATTAGCAATTTTCACAACATTAGCAGAGGTATTAAATCACAGAAGATTTAAATCAAGTTTCAACAAATGTTTAGGGATACACCTAACCGTCTAGAACACCCTATCTAATTCTAGATATTCATTTTACTGCATAGAAAATCAAGTATGAAATGTACTCACTAAACTCATATAACTAAGCATGAAATCTTATTCTTAGCAATCAATTAAGCATTTAAGTCCTAAGATGCTAACATGCTGACACGAGTCTAATACATTTCAAAACATAATAATCATACAATTATGAATTAGATAAAGATATACTAGTTAGTAAGTGTACCTGTGAAGTGCTTAGTGATTCATCTCTAGTGTTGGTCATTGATGCCAGATATTCATTTGGTTCATCACTGTCACTGATAGAATCATCCTTGCATTTAACTTCATCAACAAATGCTTTCCCTTGCTGCATCCTCACTAATGTTTAAGATTCCTGCTACAACCCATCATCGTATCTGTCATCTTTTGCTTGTACAGGCTTCTTCAAACTATGTAGCAAACCCCTGATCTTGTCTTTCAACTTTAAACCATCCCTGTCTTGCAACCACCTCTTGAACTGATCTTGAAAATCTCCTTAATGGAATCTATAGGTAAGGACCTTAGATTTAGAATTGGGATTCCGTCTGAATCTGATGTCACTGAACTTCCCGTTGCCCTGCAGGCTTGACTTGCAGTCCAGTTCTCAAGATATTCCAAAGTGTCAAATTCATGCAACACCTTGACCACTACCTCGAGCTACAACATCTTCAATTCAGCTTCTAGGATCAATTCGTTTCTGTTCAGAGGTTCTCAACCTTGATTTCAATCAAATTGGTTCCTGGGTCACAAATACAGTGAATATGCTAACAACCTGCTTTACCAAATATTATCTTCTTCAGCTCTTGTTCTAGTTCATAGGCCTTCAGCACATACAGGTCTTTTACAGACAATGTGGTTGTATCCTTAAATCCCTATTGGCTGTATCCCTACGTTCCAGATGATCTGCAGTGTTAGCACGAACGTCCTGTAATCTCCCTGTAGAATAATCTTTAAGGCTTGTACTGAGATTCCAGGTTGTCCAGTCTGTTCTCCTTCACTACTTCAAACCCCTTAGATTTTTCATCCAAAAATACAACTCAAATTACCCAAAAACTGTACCCAAATTAATCTCTTCTTTTGCAGCTTCCAAAATATTAGTGGGATCCTATGGAGTAAACCTCTGAGGAAATTAATACCACTATTTCTTCAACCTGTTCCAGAATAAGCTTCATTGGATAATCTTTAGTCAATTCTTGTTGTCTTCAATACCCAGAAAAATCTTCAACTACTAACCCCTTAAGCACCCTTAATTTAATATTTAAGAAAAATTTAAATATCCAAAATTTTTAATTTTCTTTGAAAATAAATTAATCAAAAATAAATATTTACAAAAAAAATTAATTTTCAAGAATTTTAATTTTCTTAAAAATTAACTAAATTGTAAATTATTATTTAAGAAAAATTTAATTTTAAGAATTTTAAATTTTCTGAAACATTTAAATAAATCAAAAATAAAAAAAAAATCAGAATGCGGCTCCGATAGTTAGTAACTATCGGGGATGTGTCGATAGTTAATAACTATCGGACAAAAAAAAAACTGCTGTCTTTCCCTTCTGTTTTTTTTTTCTTTTGCGCGCGCGTGTGGTAACATGGCCGAGCTGGTTGCCTTGGAATTATTCACTTGGCCAAATAAACTCAACACATGCATACTTCCATTGCCGAGTGATGTTGATAAAAAATGGACCAAGTAAATGTTTAATAAATTTAAACTTTAATCTTTATTAAATTTATAAAATAAACTAATTAAAATTTATAATATAAACTAATAAAAGTTTATAAAATATATTTTATAAAAGTTTATAAAATAAATTTAATATTAAGTTTATAAAATAAACTAATTAAAATTTATAATATAAACTAATAAAAGTTTATAAAACAAATTTTATAAAAGTTTATAAAATAAACTTATTAAAAGTTTATAATTAAACTTATTTAACAAGGCCTCTAAACATTCTGAGTCCAAACAGCTTCCGCCTGGCGAGCTTCACTGAGCTAATGGATCTTGATTTGTATATCAATCAGTCTGCTCTGATACCAATTGTTAGGCCCCGGAAGTATCGTAGAAGGGGGGTTGAATACGATACTCACTAAATCAAAAAATTCTTTCGAATCTTTTGCGGATAAATAATTTAGAGTTTGGTTAGTGAGCTCGTGTTCTTGAGGTGAATAGTGTTTACGGAGCTGTTTACTAATTTTCTGTGTTTAGGATTAATCATTTCGGTTCTAGAAAATCAGCAGGAAAATAAACAACACAAGATTCGGGGAATATATCATTTGATAAACATAAACCCTGAGGTTGCTACACCCGGTCAACAAATCCGGTCTGAAGAACAAGTTCTTCGCTGCTTAACAAAAACATATAACTCTCAATTTCCTATACAAGTATTTCTAGATCAGTACAAAGGAAACTAAGACCGTAGAGAGTGATATATAGTGGCTCTGAACATTTTCCGTTAAGGGACCGGCCACTAATACATCTCCGGTGAGGAGGTATAGATTTTCTGAGTGTTTCTCCTCTCCGGCTTCGTCTTCTCTCTCTCTGGTTATTTTTGCTGTGTTGTTGAAGACTTTCTCCAAATGAATGGCTCTGCTTCATTTATGTGTAGACTTTTTCAACTAAGATACGTGGCCCATTTTGTGCCAAGTAAACTAGTTGCAGCTCACTTCTGTTTTTGCTTAAGTATCGGAATAATTTACTGAGTAATTATTTAAGTATCGATGAGTCTGTAGAATAACCATCGGACACTTAAATACAATTCCTGAAGTAAAATAAATTACTTCATACTTAGTAACCATCGGAAAGTGGCTAGTTGGCTTTTGTTTCTTTTCCGATAGTTAGTAACTATCGGCTTAATAGGACAAAACAAGCCCTTTGAATATTCACCAATTCTTTCATTTCACCCGATGGTTGTTAACCATCTGTGAATAAGACAAAATAGCTTGTGTAAGCATTGGTGAATAAGACGAAACAGATTGACTAGGTTGACTTCTGGATACAGTTTCTGTAGTCTCTTTACTTAGCCAATTTCGAACCTGATAAGCCCTTAATATATTTTCTTCCACTGCAACCAAGTCTAATAAATATTTCCTTGATTATTCGAACTTGATTTAGTCTGAGCTTCATCATATACCACTTCACTTGTTACCCATTTCAGTAAATAGTCAATTCTTCTCATTCATAGATGCAATTCTCAATCTCTTTTGTGCTGACGTTTGGTGCAACTGGTCTGGTTCACAAACGACTAACACGATCTTGATCTTCACATCTTCTTTACAATACAATTGACTTTGTTCCTTGTTGATTAGAAGTGCTTCGATTGTAAGTACATTGGAATCCTCTGGCACTTATGCTGAACCATAAACATATCTGAAACCCTGAACATCTTCGAACTTTATCCTTCACTGAAGTCTGAACATATGAATGAACTTCCTCCAGCAATCTATAATAGACTCCAAGATTCCATCTAATATTTTGATTCTTTGTATTTGCCGTATATTCTATCTTATCGATTCCTGTACTTGAGCTCTGCAATTCATTGCTTGACTAACTTGCAGATTTGGATCACTAGAATCTTTCTGGTACTTTGACAACTGCTTCACTGCTTCCACATCCTTGAATACTTCAACCTTTCTTCTTCACTGAGGCATGAACATATTAATGAACTTCTTCCAGTGAGCTAATGCTTCAAGTCTGTAGATTTCTTCTTTATCCTTTGTCTTTACCAAGTCTTCATGTCTTTTTGATTCCGGTGATAACTTCATATTATTTACACGTCCTGTTCTTGTGTTGAGTTATAACCCTATGTTACATATAAGTCTATACATACAGCCTTTCAGCATGAATAGCATGAGAATCAATTAAATGAGGAAAAACAGAATTAGAATGCATGTTAGGTAAACCAGGCACATTGGTGGCTGCAGGCATATTGATCTTGCATTGCACAAATAAGTGATTTTTGCTACCACTCTTAGCACATATCTTCCTAGGAGCATACTTGTCAGGTGTGTAGTTATTGTGCTTGTTTATACATACTTTACCATTTCTGTTTTTCTTCTTCTTCTCATTAGACTTAATATTAGGTTCTATCTTCTCTAATTTTTCCTTCAATTGATCTTTAGATAAGAATCCTATATTAGCCTTTTCAACTTTGACTTGAGATTTAGAGGAGCTACCTTCTTTCACAAATTTAACAGGTCTGTTAAGCTTGGTTTTTAAGACAGATTGTTTAGTAGTTGATGAATCCTCAATCGATGGATAATTATCCGTTGGGAAAGAAATATCAATTGATGGATGATTATCCGTTGGAATGACATTATCAATCGATGGATAATTCTTATCAGTTGATTCAGAATTAACAATCGATTTCTTCTTTTCCAAAGATTGATTTTCATCAATGGCTAATTTCTCAAGAGTTTCAGACAGCATGGTGAAAGAATTTGTTCCATGTATGTCATTCATCTTCTTACTAGCTTTACTTGACCTGTTCCACTTGTCAATGGTTCTTAGTTCTTCTTCCAATTTTTCTTTCAAATTTTCTATTTCCTTTTTACTCTCAACTAGTTCTTTTCGAGCATCTTTTTTCTCTACCTTGAGTCTGTCCATTTGCACTAGCTCACTCTCTAGAAAATTGTTTCTTTCAGTGAGAGTTTCTAAGGTTATTTTGAGCCTAGTGTTTTCTTTGCTTAAGGACTTAAGAGTGACATGCAAATTATACAATTCATTTGACATTTCAGTAATTGTAATATTGCATTCATCTTTGGATAACTCAGATAGATTTGTAGAAATTACCTGATTGCTAGAAGAACTAGCTTCCTGGTCATCATGATTGGCCATTAGTGCAAGATTGATGTATTCTTCTTCTTCAGAATCCTCCTCAGCAGCCCAGTCTTTTTTTCTGTCACAAAAGCCTTCTCTCTTTGTTTAAGCAAGTCAAAGTACTTCTTCTTATAGTCAATACCATCACTAAACTTTGACTTCTTTTCCATTTTAGGCTTTCTGCATTCATTAGAAAAATGACCAGCCAATCCATAATTGAAACATTTGAATTGAGTCCTGTCAATAAGATTTTTGCTTTGTTGATTGTCTCTCTTGAACTGAGATCCAGGCCTTTGCATTGGATTCCTCTTGAATTTAAGTTTTGAAAATTTTTTTGATAGAAAAGCCAAATGCTCATCTATTTCATCCATTTCATCCTTGGTGTATGACTCATCATCCTCAACTGTTTCTTTTCCTTTCCCAGTTGAAGATTCATCATATCTAACACCATTTGCACAATTGCCATGACCTTCTTTCTTCCCTTCTTTGACAGCAGCATCTTCACCTGATTCTGCAACTTGCTTATCCTTGACCACCAAAGCAATGGATTTTTCTCTCTTCTAACTTTTCTCAATTTCCTCATCTTGCTGTAGTTCCAACTCATAGGTTTTCAAGATGCCATACAGCTTATCAAGAGTATATTCTTTAAAGTCAGGAGATTGTCTTATAGAAACAGTCATTGGTTTCCATTCCTTGGGTAAGGACCTTAAGAATTTGAGGTTGGTGTCCTCAACAGCATATACTCTTCCATATAGTTTAAGCTCATTCAACAGATTTTGAAACCTACTATATGTATCATTGATTGCTTTACCACTCTTGAAGTGAAAGGCCTCATATTTTTGAATCAAGAGTTGCATCTTGTTCTTTCTTACTTGCTCAGTGCCTTCACAGAGGGTTTGAAGAGTATCCCAGACTTCTTTGGAGGTTGTACAATTGATAACATTGTCAAACATATCCTTGTCAAGACCATTAAACAAAATGTTCATAGCCTTTTTATCCTTGTGTACTTCCTTCTCATCTTCATCTGTATATTCACTCACAGGTTTAGGAATGAGTTTGTCTGGTGCCTGAGTACCATCTGCATTTACACTTGTAACTATCTTCATAGGCACATGTGAACCTTTCTCTATGCAGTGAACATAGGAAGGATCAATGGATAGCATATGCAAGTGCATTTTCACTTTCCAGGGAAAATACTCATCTTTCTCTAGAACTGGAATCTTTACTCCTGTGTCTTTGTGACCCATACTTGATGTACTTTTAGATCTTAACTTTCTGTATGTTGAAAGCTAGCTCTGATACCAATTGTTATTTGCCCTTAAGTACACTAAGTTTGGAGAATGGGGGGGGGGGGGTTGAATACAAACTTAAGAATTATCTAAATACTTGCGGATTCAAGTTTGTTCAACTAGAGTGTTTGAAAGTATATATGTATAAAACTGATTGAACTAAGAATGCAAAAATTAAAGTATTGAAAACAGAACACACAATATTAAAATTACTAGTGGATTGGTTTTCCACTAGTATGTTTTTGCTTTCAATTGATCTTGGTAAAAATTACCAAGCTGCTTACAAAGTGTTTTTGCCTTCTACTTTTTCACACTATATTTTTCCCACACTTACTTTGCTACATGAACTACTAACTTCTTATATAGTAGTTTTCTTCACTTCTAATTCCCATCGACAGATAACATCATAAAATTACAACTTATAATGTTTACATGAAAATAGAAATTAGATACTTGCACAGTCTTCTTTGCACCTGTCTAGTTCTGAAGGTATCTCTGTCTTGATGCATTCCTTGAAGACTGTGTTGCCTTGAAAGTCTTCACAATCCTGACAGGACTGTCTTCCATTGATTCAGTCTCTGCAAAGTTCCCATTCCTTTTGTCTTTAACTAAATTGGGAAACCTTAATCAACTGATAAATGTTGTTAATCTTATCAATTGATTCTCATTTGCTTATCCATCGATGGATAGGATATCCATTGATTCAGTCTCTGTAAAGTTCTCATTCCTTTTGTCTTTAACTAGTCTGGATATTTATAAGTCATATATCCATTGACCAGTTACAATGAATTTTAAATCCCTATTGTAATTCTAAGTAATTTGTTATCATCAAAACTCATAATTCCTAACAAGCACCTTTTGGAAACAGACGACATCAACTATTCCTTGACAGTAAACTTGGCAGAGAATGAAGATTCTATGACAGCAAGTTTTATTGACATCAACTATCCCCTGACAGTAAACTTGGCGGAGACTGAAGATTCAAGACAACAAGTTTTCTGACAGTAGCTTTGGCGGGGAGAGTTGACAGCATGTTTGGCGGGATGATCGACATCATGTTTGGTGGAATAGTTGGCAGTACCTTTGGATGACAGTATGTTTTAGAAGACTGGTGTTCCTGATAGTAAAGTTTGCGGTAACAAAGATGCTGTCACCAAAGTGAAGCTGAAGGTTGACAGTAACTTTCATGGAAGTTGACAGTCTGTTTCAAGTATCAGACTAGGTTAAGTCATTCACAGATTGATCTTGACGTTTCTACCTAGTCTGTCAAGTCTACAATTGCAACTTGAGATAAAGTAAGCAAAAATGTGAAGCGTGCTCATGGTGTCAAGAATGTCAAATCCTCTCAGAGTATCTTTATCTATATTTGGAATGAAGACAAGACTCATGAAGAAAAAGTGAGATTACCATTTCGAGTATTGTCTAGTAAACAAGAGAAAGTGTACTTGTAAGTGAGATATGTGTTGTAGTTTAAATACACACATCTCACAAGCATTTCTAAATACACACAACTGAGCTTAACTTTTCTCAAGCATAGAAACTCTAGCAATCTCTTGTTATTGTATCTATTGAAGCTGGAAATCCTTTCCAGTCAGTTGTAGCAACAAAAATTAATAAAATTAATTTTTGAAGTAAAACACTGTGTGTCCATAGCTTACTTGTCTGTTGTTTTGTAATTTAATACATTTGTTTTTGTTTTGTTGTTAGCAGAAGTTTTTAAAATTTATTAAGTTGCATTCAACCCCCCCTCCTTCTACAACACTCATATTGTTTAACAACTGGTATCAAAGCAGCAGGTTAGACATACATAACCTGAAAAGATCTAAAAATGAGTGCACAGAAAGTAAGAAGTATTAAAATACCCACATTTGACAAAGAACATTACAACCTCTGGAAAAGAAAGATGATGTTGTTCATAAAGACGGCCAACCCACTCTATCCTGGAGAATGGTCTTTTTATCCCTCAAATATGTATCTGAAACCACAGTAGATGGTGAAACTATACCTGCCTACTGGGTTCCTAAAAAGGTTTCAGAGTACACTGATACTGAGAAGGAAAAAGTATCTCTTGATGATTGCTTACAATTTATTATCATTGAGGCACTTAACAATGTCATGTACAACAACATTGTCAACTGCACTAGTGCCAAGCAAATATGGGAAACCATTGAGATACTCTGTGAAGGGACAGATGAGGTGAAGGAGAATCAAAGACAGATTCTAGTGTCTTAGTATGAAGCCTTTATGGCTAAATCAAGTGAAGGGTTGACTGAGATGTTTGAGAGGTTTAATAGGCTGATTAATGACTTGCAGTTGCATGGAAAGTTTTATAACAAAAAGGAGGTAAACATGAAATTCATGTTGACACTTCCTGAGCACCTAGAGCACAAGGTTTCTGCCATAAGAGAAGGAAGGGATTTATCAAAAGTTTCTCTTGAAACTTTGTATGGCATTCTTAAAACCTATGAGCTCGCTGCAAAAGAGAGCCATCCAAGCTGGTCAAAGAGGAAAGATGGCCAACACCTCTAATGCTCTAGTGGCTCAGGATCCACATCTGATGCAACTCAAAGAATCATAGCATCAATAGCAAATCAAAATTGAAGAAGTCACAGATGAAGATGAAGGAGTAACTTTGGAACTCAAGGATGGTGAAGAAGATGAGTTCTATACTTTGGAGGAACTGGACAACATAGAGAATAAAACAATGGCCTATATGGCAAGAAAATTCTCTAACTTGAGATTTAAGAAGAACAAAGTCTTCAAACCAAGAGGACAAGGCTCCAGGTTCAACAAGCCAAATATCTCAAAACCTGGAGGAAGTGGCAAAGGTGGATACAAGACAGGCATGGTGGACAGATCCAAAATAAAGTGTTACAACTGCAGTGAAATGGGATATTTTGCAACAGAATGCAAAAAGCCAAAACAAGTGAGAAGAAATAACAGTGACTATGAAGAACTCAAAGCAAAGTATGAAGCCTTGCTGAAAAAGCAACAGGGAAGAGCCTTTGTGGCTGAAGGAAAATGCTGGGAAGACTCAGATGAAGAGGAAGAAGAAGAATATGGAAATCTTGCTCTCATGGCAAGTTCAAGAGAAGGTTCATCCACTTCTTCAAGTCAGGTACCCTTTCTTACCACTGTTGATATGACTACATCCCAGTATAAGAAAACTGTTGAAAGTCTAAGTTCAGAGATTTTTAACATTCATACTAGCATGTTAGCTGCAAATGAGGAGATAGTTAGATTATCCAGTGCTAATGAGTCATTAAAACTTAAAAATCATGAACTTGAACTAAAACAGAATGCTTTTGAGTCTCTTCAACAAGAAAATGAAACTCTTAAGAACAAAATTGTGTGTGCTTCTCAGATTGAGGAATTCCTTAGGAAAAAGATTTCTGAGAATGAATTAAAAATCAAGGCCTACAAGAATTCATCTTCCTTGTTAAAATCTTACCATGATGATAACACTGAAAATCAAAAAGTAGGTATAGGTTTTAACTATGAGAAGAAAAATGGAAAGAAACATGTTGTTGAAGAAGAAACCAAACATACTGTCAAACCTTCTGTGTTAAAGAAAGTGAAAAATCCATTGTTCAAAAAGGTTGAGTTTGAATTTGATGAGGTAGCTTTGCTAATCAAACAAGAGATAGATGATGAGGACAAAGAAGCTGTCAATAAATCCCTTAAGGAAAAAGATACTGTCAAAATCCCCAAGACAGTTAGTATTGATCCTGACAGTAACCTTTGTTTAAAAGATACTATCAAGTCTGTAAGATCCAAACTTACTGTAAAGACAACTCCACCTAAACCTACTGTCAACACCAGCATGACAGTAACTTCTAAACATACTGTCATGAAGACCAAGAAGAACAGAAATGGAAAATTAGGAATAAACAAAAAGAACAATTATGATTACATTCATAATGCTCCTAGAGAGCTGTGTAACAATTATGGGTCGTCTAGTCATCTAACTCATGTCTGCAACAAGGTTAAGTCTAATGTTAAGAATGCTATCTCCAGCAATGGAAACTTACACAATATGCCTTTAAAGAACAGACAAGTAACTCATTGTGGTGATTTTGATTGTATATCTTGCAAAATGAATATGATGAGCATCTACTTTAACATGCCTTTTGTTACTAATCAAGAATGTCTGCATAAGAATACTAAAACTGAAAAGGCAAAGACTCGAAGTCCACCTAAGGTTAGGATGGACAAGCAACCCAAGAGAAAAGCTACCAAACCAGTAATTAAATCAGAATGGGTAGCTACATGAGTCTTGCTAAAAGCAAGAGAAGAAAATTCAAAAATCCAACTTCATACTGTGATCAAGCTAAACCAAATGGACCCAATGAAAGTTGGGTACTAAAAGCAACTTGAAATACTTTTCTTTGCAGGGCAACAGGAAAAATAAAAGAATCATGTGGATCATAGATAGTGGATGCTCAGGACACATGATAGGTGATAAAGCCCTGCTATCACAGTTTAAAGAAATGGTTGGCCCTTATGTAACCTTTGGTGACAACAGTATTGGTTTCACAATGGGATATGGCATACTGGAGGTTGGAAATGTGAAGATTGAGAAAATAGCTCTAGTGAATGGCTTGAAGCACAATTTATTAAGTGTCACTCAATTTTGTGAAAGAGGTTTCAAAGTTAGTTTTGATCAAGACAGATGCTCCATTGTCAACAAAAAAATAGGAGAAGAAGCTCTTCAAGGAATAAGGAAATGAAGCCTCTACATAGCTGACTTGGACTCTATAAGAAAAGATAAAGTCTACTGTTTCTATAGTAAGGCTTCTCCATCTGAAAGTTGGTTATGGCATAAGAAGATCTCTCATTTAAACTTCAAAGTAATGAATCATCTGATGAAGAGAGAGTTGGTGAAAGGGCTGCCTCAACTTGAATTCTGTCAAAGAGGATTGTGTGAGGATTGCCAGAAAGGGAAGCTAAGGAGAGCTGCTCATAAAAGCACTCCTAGTGGTTCAATAAATGAGGCTTTCCAACTAATTCATATGGACTTATTTGGTCCTGTGAATGTGCAATCACTTGCTACGAAAAGATATGCTCTAGTAATGGTTGATGATTTCTCAAGATACACATGGGTGAGATTTCTAGCATCTAAAGATGAAGCTGCACAAGAAATTATTGAATTGGTTAGAGTCCTTGACAAAAAATCAAAATTCAAAGTGCAAATTTTAAGAAGTGATAATGGCACTGAATTCAAAAATAGTGTCATGAATGATTTTTGCAAAGACAATGGAATTACTCAACAATTCTCTGCACCAAGGACACCTCAACAAAATGGTGTTGTTGAAAGGAAAAATAGTACTCTCATTGTGGCTGCAAGAACCAATTTCTTTAAATCTTCAAAAGTGATTTCTTCTGCAGAACCACCAGTATTGTAGAAGATAATTCTGTCAGGATTCCTGAGAAGACATTTCTGTGTCCTCTCATATTCAAACTTCTTCTCAATCTCCCTCTTCTTTTTGGCTTGAATAACTCTCAGAACATTTGACATGTATCTGCTCTCCTCAGGATAAGGATATCCTTCCAACTGCTTTACCAACCTTTCAAGTAGATCTAAATTCTTGTCCTGTAGAGACTCTGTGCTCCAAAATTCTTTGATTCCATCTTCACCCTCAAACATTACTCCATCAGAGTAAAAAACTATTTCAGGTTCTTCAACATCATTGAAATCTAAAGGATGGGGTTTGAAAGAATCCATGAACTCCATGAGCTTCTTTATCAACAGACTCCTTATTAACTATGTTCTCATGTCTGATCCTTGTAGTATAATCAGCATTCTTCTGACCAGAAAGCAGTTTACTTCTCTCATCTCATAACTCAATTCTTCAACTGTTCCATTTGAATACAAGAGAATTATCTTTCTTAGAGTATTCATCCCAGACCACTCAACTTTCACATTCAACAAGGATTCTGGTTTTGCTTCTGCTTCTGCTATGTTATTGATGGTTGGCCTCCTAACATCCAGACAATCCTCATGTAGAATTTCAGACATAAGCTTCCACCCTTTCCTGCTAGGCCTCCTACTTGAATGAGGCTTAGGTCTCTCTGCCCTTGCTTTCATATACTTCTTATAAAAGGATACTTTCTTTAACAGTAACTTTTGAGAGGTTATTGTCAAGTCATGTTTGACAGCAGGTTCTTTGACAGCAAGTTTCTCCTTATTACTTATAATAGCATCTTTTTCATCCATTTCAAAACCAAGAACTACTGTCTTCATCACTTTCCCTTCAACACCATCTTTGTATTCCTTCTCCTTCTTCTCCTCTTCCAAGTCCACCTTATTTCCAGTTCCAGAAGGTCCTTCACTAGTGTGATGTTGGCTGGAACTACCAGCACCTCCATCAGGCTTTTCATTATCATTTCCATCCTTCTTCTCTTGAGTTTTCTTCTCACTCTTTTTCAATCTCAAACCTTCAAGTCTCCTCAATTCTCCCTCTAGCACTCTCAACACTTCATCCATTTCTTCATTCCTTGGAAGTTGCTTGAAGTAGTCAAAAGCTTCCTTCACAGACCTTGGCCTACACATACTCACTCTCTCCAAATTCATAGATCTGTACTTTCCATCTGTGGAGCTACTGAACTTGATTCCCAAAGGATCTTGAGTTACTTCTGGGAGCTTCTCAACAATCAACTTCTGCAGAGTCCTTTTCAGATTTTCATTCAGCCATGACTTATCTATTTTGATTTTGAGTTTAATTGCTTCTATAACTGCAATCTTCTGCCTACTCAGATAAGCCATGCTTACACACCAACTGAAACCTCCTTCAGTTCTAACAGAGATTACCCATTTGTTGCTCCTAGACACCATCATAGCTTCTCCCACTATTGATTATCTCATTGAATTAGAAAATTTCTTGGGGTCCTTGCTAGATGAGGCTCTTAGATCATTTATCCTCTTATTAAACTTGGCATCTTCAAACACTCTACTATTTTCATTATCATCCACCATCAGGATTGTAGCTTATTCATCATCAAGATCTTCTCTTTCTTCTAAAATGAAATCATCACCTTCATCTTGAAAAAGCTTTTCCTTCCATTTTCCAGTAACACTTACCACAGAATCTTTCTTCACAACTCCCTCCTTTATCACTACTCATTTCTCCTTTGGTCTCTCCACCTTATTTCCCCCAAGCTGTGTAGTAATCTCAGCAGCCACACTAGACAACAATGCTAGTTGACTCTCTCCTTGAGATGCAGCTTGAGTTGTCTCCTCAACAGCCACCTTATCACTATTTCCTTCATCTGCAACAAACACTTCATCCTTACCACTTTTCTCCCCCTTAGTTGAGGTAGCAACTGCAGGGGTTGAAAATCTTGCTTGAAATTCCTGAAGCTTATCAAAGATAGCCTTGAACCCTTCATTCATGGTCTGCTCCAAACTGGACATCCTGTTCACCAGCTTCACCTGATTCCTGCCCACTGTGTCCAAGTTCTTTGATAATTTAGTAACCTTGTGTGAAAGGGATTTCAACCTTTTATCAGCTTATTTGGATGATTTGGAGGCTGTGGTGGTTCTCACACTCTCTGGTTTTTTATGAGTGATCTCATCACTCCTCACCAACACACTCTTCAGGCCTAATGCCTTTGATTTTTGGGCTCCCACATCTTGTTTTTTATTTTGGCCTTGCTCAGGGCCCTCTCATTTTGCCTGGGATTTTCCCAGCCCCTCATTTTTAGGCTCACTTCTATTTTCTTTTATCTCTCTTTTTCTTTTCACACCCTCACTCATCCTAGGTGCAAGAGACTGAGCATGTACATCTTGTACAAGAGTTGTAGATTTTACCTTGAGTAGGGAAAAAATGAGAGCAGAGTCATCATCACTGAATTGTTGGGATGAGCCAGCCACTGGAGAGGTTCTGTCTTGAATAGGAGTGTTGACAGCAACTGTGGATGTGGCAGCTTCTTCAGAGAAGTTACTGTCATGAGGATTGACAGCAACTTTGTCATTAATAGCTACAGAGGCTGTGACAGCAATCTCTTCTACCCTGTGGGCAGAAGGTTCTTGTGGATTGCTATGATCAGTTTCATCCAACTGTTGAAATAGTGCATCAACATTTTGATCTTCAATGTTGGCAAAGTGTGATGCACTATAGTTTAATGAACTGTGTTCCACATTTTCTAGTCCTATAGTGTGAATATCTTCAAGTGGGGGCTCAGGTTGAGTGAGTTCAACCTGTTATGCAGACTCTGTATAGGGTGTCATGGTAGACTGGCCAAGTTCAATAGATGCCTCCTTTTGAGAGGGGACATCTAGAGATGAGTTTTTGTCCCTTTTAAGAGATGTGCCCTTTTGAGAGGACACACCCTGGCTTACAGAGGTTGATACCTTTGCCTTCTTTCTCCTAGGCTCACTAGGGTCCTCTATGGGTTCTATGATCTTACTACCATCCTTATTTGCTACATCTAGTGCAGTTTCACTACCTACATGTGGAAAGGTTTCTACTCTAGGTTTATTAGTTCTCATCCTTTTAGAGACCTGGTCCTTTTGAGAGGAACCAGATCCTTGGTTTATAGACTTGGAGACTCTAAAAGGCCGGACTCCTTCAAAAGGTTTAGAGTGTGGGTTAGAAATGGAGAGGCCAACACCATTCTCATCACTCAAAGAAAATACATGGTATTCCCCAACAATTTTTAAATTTAAACTTTTAATGGTTGCAAGCTTGAAATCAGTTATGTACAGATTCAATTCAGTGTTAAGGGGTTTACTGGTTAACAAAGAATGAGTATTTTTCTTGAGAGTTAGGGACTCCATGCATTGAACACTATCTAAATCAATTATGCCTACAACAGAGTTAATTATAAGCATAAAAAATATAGGATAGTATATTACCGGTTTTCTTGCTTCTTTCTTTCCCAGCACCAGCTTAAATAGAGGCATCAGGAGCTTTCCAACATTTATTATGTAATTGTTCACCATGGAATGCACAATCCTCCTGATGTACGCTGGCACTTCATTCCATCCACTTGTTTTGCTTAACATGGATCTGAAGACTGCATCAAGAATCATGCTCCATTCTTTGTTGAGGTACTTTCTGTCCATGCCTCCCGAAGTGTACCATTCATCATTGTTCGCAGTTAGTTTGGGTCCAACATACCCATTCAACTTGAAGAACTTGGTGAGTTGTTCTTCACTTACAGGCTCCTCAAACAGCAAGCCTTCAGTCTCTTCCACATGAAGAGCTCCATTGATGTGAGAGGAATCAATGGTATAAGAAGTACCATCGATTTAAAAAGAGATAGAGCTAGAATCTTGCTCCCCCTCACATACAGCAGAGGTCCAAAATTGAGAGAGTCTAGGAATTTTGAGATGTGGACTCGCAGTAAGGGCATAAGTGAGATATGTGTTGTTCATGAAGCCAACAAAAGGTTTGAAGGCTTCACCAGCTTCACCCACTGAAGCCATGGTGGTGAAGTTGGTTTGAGCTAGGGTGCAAAGAATTTGAGGTCCAGACATGGTTGATTGATGTTAGGGTTGAAAAAGAATGAAGGATTTAGGTGATTAGAAGACGGTTTAGAACAAAAAGTTGGAGAGAAACTAGAGAGTTTTAAAGATGTAGGAGAGTGGGAAGTTATGAGAGAAATAAAGTAAAGAGTGAGAGAAATTTCAGCTGAGTATTTATATGATCTGAAAAGGTACTGTCAAGAAAGAATTTTAAACGATTTTAAGTGACAGTTGTCTTCAAGTTCCATTCCTCGACAGTAACTTCTGTGCTAAAATGACAAACACTCTTGACAGTAACATTAGTAAATAATAATGAGTGAATAAATCTAATGTTAATTTTTGACAGTATGTTATGCGGGTCATTGAAAAACTATACTGTCAAGAGATATGGACAATAAGTTTTAATCCCGCGAAAAATACTGTCAAGTTTTCTCAGCCATTTGATAGTAAGTTCCACAGAGTCTGACAGTAAGTTTTAATCCCGCGGACTTTACTGTCAAGACTTATCAACCATGTGACAATAGGTTTTCACAGATTTTTTACAATAACTTATCGTTATATGACAGTATGAATAAAACATATTGTCAAGTATTTTGACAGCATCTTTTATGGATCACATAAAAGTTAAGTTACTTAAAAATAAATTAGTTAACCTCTCAGTTAAATATCATCATGTCTTTCCACTATGAAAAAATCAAAACACCTTTATAGGCCATTAATTCATAGTGAAATTTAGTTAACTAAAATTTCATCAACTAAACAGAATTACATTAACAGGTCAGATTTAACATACCCAATTCACTCACTAACCTGTTGAAAGTCTTTTCATCCAATGGTTTGGTGAAAATATCTGCAAGTTGCTTATATGTGGGCACATAGATTAGATTGATTGTGCCTTCCTCCACATGCTCTCTAATAAAATGATGCCTGATGTCAATATGCTTAGTTTTGGAATGTTGAACAGGATTTTCAGAAATTCCTATGGCACTAGTGCTATCACAGAAAATAGGGATTCCTTGCAGAGTCAACCCATAGTCCAATAGATGGTTCCTCATCCAAAGTAACTGAGCACAGCAACTACCAGCTGCAATATATTCAGCCTCTACAGTTGAATTTGACACTGAATGCTGCTTTTTGCTAAACCATGACACCAATCTTTCTTCCAAAAACTGACAGCTCCCTGTTGTACTTTTTCTGTCTATTCTGCATCCTGCATAGTCTGAATCTGAGTAACCAACCAAGTCAAAACCAGATTCTTTAGGATACCAACGGCCAAGATTTTGAGTTCGTTTTACATATCTTAGAATTCTTTTTACTGCCATTAGATATGACTCCTTGGGGTCAGACTGAAACCTTGCACATAAACCTGTAGCAAACATAATGTCAGGTCTGCTAGTTGTTAGATAAAGAAGAGAACCAATCATGACTCTATACATTTTGTTGTCCACCTTCTTTCCCTTTGGATCCTTGTCAAGTTGTGTTGCAGTAGAGATTGGAGTCTTTGCAGGAGATGAGTCTTCCATATCAAATCTTTTTAAAAGATCTCTAACATACTTAGATTGGTAAATAAATATTCCATCTTTCTTTTGATAGATTTGAAGTCCAAGAAAGAATACTAATTCACCCAGCATGCTCATCTCATACTTGTTCTGCATCAACTCAGAGTATTTCTTGCATAGGTCTTCATTTATTGATCCAAAGATAATGTCATCCATATACACTTGAACTAGAATGATATCCTTTCCATGCTTTTTGTAGAAAAGAGTTTTATCCACAATCCTTCTTGTAAAGCTGTTATCAAGAAGAAACTTGGAAAGAGTATCATACCAAGATCTTGGTGCTTGTTTTAGTCCATACAATGCTTTGAGCAGCCTATACACAAAGTTTCCCATTTTTGAATCTTCAAAGCCTGGGGGCTGTTTAACATACACTTCTTCTTCTAACTCTCCATTAAGAAAAGCACTTTTGACATCCATTTGAAATACCTTGAAGTTGTTGTATGCAGCAAATGCTAAGAATAGTCTAATTTCCTCTAGCCTGGCAACAGGAGCAAATGTTTCTTCATAATCAATCCCTTCAGGTTGACAGTAACCTTTTGCCACCAGCCTTGCTTTATTTCTTGTGACAGTGCCACACTCATCCATCTTGTTCCTATAAACCCATTTAGTGCCTATTATGGATTTGTTCTTTGGTCTAGGTACTAATTCCCAAACACAGCTTCTTTCAAATTGATTATGCTCCTCTTGCATGGCATTAATCCAATCTGGATCAGCCAAGGATTCTTCAAGAGTTTTAGGTTCTGTTTAAGAAAGGAAGCAATAGTACATACATTTATTGGCCACATTTCTTCTTGTCTTGACTCCAGTACCTGGATCACCAATGATTAAATCATTGGTGTGATCCCTGCTCCATTTAGTTCCTCTTTGAGAATCACTAGAGTCTTCAACATTTTGTTGATTGACAGTATCTTTTGTTCTTGCACTGTTAACAACATCAATTTCCTCAAGTCCACTGTTCATTGGAACATTCCCAGAAAAATCAGTTGTTTGGGCAGTTCCTTCATTTTCTCCAGACTGATTTGGAAACATTGTTGGACCTGAAATTGTGTGATCAATCCTTGGTGAATCTTCTTCGATCTTTTCTAAATAGCCTTGATTTTCAAAGGCTAAAGGTTCTGTCTCTTGACTTCCTTCAATTCCAGGAAATTTAGTTTCATCAAAGGTGACATTCACACTGTCCTCCACAATCTTGTGATCTATGATATAGACTCTATATGCAGTTCTGTCAATTCCATATCCCATGAAAATCCCTTCAAGAGCCTTTGTATCAAACTTTCCTTTGATCTCAGTTGAATCTTTCATGAAATAACACTTGCTTCCAAAGACATGAAAATAATTGACAGTTGGTTTCCTTTATGTGAGCAATTCATAAGGTGTCTTTCCATAGGCCTTGTTGACTACAGTCCTGTTGTCAATGACCCTCACATCATTGAGCTCATCAAGAAGCAACTGCTAAATATCACAAACTATGAGATTTTTGATCTGGAAAATAGAGCACTGGAGATCTGTGACTCTAATAGGAAGGAGGAGAAGGAGAAAAGAAAGAAGTTTGATGATGAAGTTGATGTTGCAAAGAGGAAAGTTGAACAGATTTCCAAGAGAATCAAGGAGGCTGAGATTGACATGAAGCATGCTTTGCTGAATGATCAATTCTCTAAAAGGTCCAGCTATGTTTCTCCAGTCCTGTTTGGGCCCCTGAGAATCATTGTTGATAGCATTGAAGTGGAGGCTACCAATTTCAGGGTGCTCAATAATGAAAATTTAAGGAAAATATTCAAAATGATTACAGGCTCATTCCTTGAGTTTGAAAGAGATCTGAGTAAAGTTGTCTGGGAGATCATTGAGTCCAGAGAAGAAGAGGATGAGTCCATTGATAAGCTCTACTCTTCTACAAAGGAAAGATTTGTCAAAGACATGTTTGGGATGAAGTTCTTATGCATATCCAAGGGGCCATCTGAGAACTACTACACCTACAAGGAGCTGAGGAGTCTTTCTCACAAAATGGTGAAGCTAGTCTTAGATTGTGTTGCTAATCATGCCAAGACAAAAGAAGAGAAGAGGGAACTGAAAGCCCTTGAGGGACTGTATGGAAGGATGAAAGCAGAGAAGAAGTAGTTACTGCAGCTCAAGTTAAAATTGAAGATTTGCTCAGTCTATAGGAGCTAAATTTGAGATATGAGTGTACTTGTAATTTCTTTTATTTCCTGTACAAACACTTCTATTTTTGTTAGCTGAGATAGCATCTGCAGTTTTCTTTGAATTTGTCTTTATTCATCATAAAAACATATTGGGGGAGATTGTTAGGGATTGTGGTTCTATCAATGTAATCAACTAATATTTACTTAGATTAATTAATAATTAAATAAGTAAAAACATACTGTCATATATAGTTTGACAGTATATTTAAAATATCACTTGTAATAAAGATGCTCAAATAGTCAAATAGGTGACAGTAAGTATCAACAGTTACTGTCATATGTAAATAGAATAAATGATCAATGAGGTAGAAGTTCACAAAGTGTTCATCCACAACATAGATCAAATTTATGACAGTAATATTCTACATTCTGGAGCCTATGACAGCATGTTCGAGTGACAACACCTTTTGGAAACAGACGACAGCAACTATTCCTTGACAGTAAACTTGGCGGAGAATGAAGATTCTATGACAGCAAGTTTTATTGACAACAACTATCCACTGACAGTAAACTTGGCGGAGACTGAAGATTCAAGACAACAAGTTTTCTGACAGTAGCTTTGGCGGGGTGTTGGTCCATGATATTGTAGAAGGAGGGGTTGAATACAATATCAAATATAATTCGCGAATTTGGATTTAAGACTAAAAAGTTAATTATAATCTTGAAATATTAATTTAGGTGAAATACTGTTCAAGTAGAATATTTAATTTTAACTTGAAAAATATTACAGAATTAATATAGTGAATAGTGTTTATATCTGATAAATTGTCTAGAGTGATTTTGACATGACTTGTTAGGGTTTAACAATTTATATTCCAAACTAAGCACAGAAATCTGTGAATATTATAATGCATACAAATTTCTGAATTTGAATGTTTGAACGACAACTGAAAAATGATGACAATCACCTCATATTTATAGAGGTGAAAAGCCAGTATGACTTATCCCATTATGACCTTTTAACTAATTGAATTAACACCTGTATGACTCATAAAAAGGCTGGGCATGACTTAAAATAGTCGGTATGACTCATAGAAATTCGGTATGACTCATTTTTAAGTCATATTTGAATTTTCTTTAATTAAAATAAATCATAATGACTTATTTTAAATCAAAGAAAACTCGATATGACTTACCGTTAATCAATTAAAAAAGTTCGGTATGACTTATATCACAGGAGCTCGGTATGACTCATACTCAAGAGCTCGGTATGACTTATTTTATAAGTCATTTGATAAACAATTAATTCGGTATGACTTAACCAATTAACTCAGCATGACTTGCATTCTTTTGCTCGGTATGACTTGATTTATAAGTCATTTTTGAATCAAATCTTTTTAGTAAATTAATTCTTATTTAATTTAATTAAATAATTTATGAATTAATTTAATTCAGACTTGAATAAATTTAATTAAATAAATTAAATAATTAATTTAATTTTAATTGGAGAATTAAAATACTATTAGGACTTGTTTAACTCTATAGTCTGTTGCAGTCTTTTGTCATTCTCCGTCTTCTGTCATGGAACCACTTTTAGCTCAATGTTGAATATTTATTAATTAAAGTTGACACATAAATGTACTGTCTGGTTCATTTGTGTCATACTCTAATAAATATTCTCCATTTCTTTTAACTTTAAATTAGTGGCCTTGTGTCTTTGCTTAGCTTTCCTGTCTTCTTTTTCTGTTCTTTTTCTTCTGGAATCTTCGTGTAATAATCACTTAAAATCTTCTAAATCTTCTGAATTCTTTTGAAATTACTACTTGATTATTTTCTACTGACGCTTGAACATAATAATGAACTTCTTCAGTGTTGAGTAGTAGGATCAACTGAGTGCTTCTGATTCTGTTGATTCTCTGTGACTAGTTGACTGTCTTCGTCTTGATTCCTGCTTGATATTTATTATTTACCACTATTTCTAGATTGAGTTGAGTTGTCATCTAATTATTACAAATAGGCCTTGGTCATATGCCTTTCAATCTCCCCCTATTTGTTGTTAAACATTTAACACACAAATTCCTAGAGGATAACTCAACTAACAACTAAAAAAGATAAGTACGACATGTAAGAGCTTGTAAACAATAAATAAAAGTTCTGGTTTTATATTTAAAAATTTTCCAGATTTATACATAAAAGATAAGTACAAGATAGTTGTTCCTCTAGTACTGAACAAATATAACATAGCTTCTATCTTGACCTATCTAAGACTTCAGTCTTCGGTGGTATCCAATTCACCTTCTTCTAGATTAGAACTCTTGTGCACAGGTGTTCTGGGTACCTCTTCAGTTTCAGTTGGAGTTGCGGTTGACTCTCCATACAATCTTCTTTGTTCAGCCTTTGCTAGCTGAAACATGACTTCTTCTTCAATAGGATCTACTGTTTCTTTTTGTACATCATATGGCTGTGAGGAATCTATCTTTGGCATTTGCCTGATGTATGATTTGATGTTCCTGGATAAACAGTAGTTCCTGATTTTCTGTGCAGCATCTAACTTGACTTGAGATCTGAAACCTTTTGATCTTAACATCCTTTCAACTTGAATCATATACCTCACTGTATAGCCTTTCAATGACTCCTCGTCTAGCTTCATGATTTGATACAACTTGTTTTAGAAAAACCTCACTTCATGAGGATCATATAAGATCTGAGGACTAGCTGCTGTTGCTATGTCTCTGAGTCTGTCCCTGAGAAGTTCATTTTCTTCTGAGCTTCTCTTAACTTTGTTTAGCAGAACCCAGATTACTGATAATGATCTCTTTCGGAAGAATTCTAGAGATACTCTGATTGTTCCATTCCTGTGAGTGTAGACCAGTATTTGCCTGTCTTCAAGAATGTGATCCACTAAGACAGTGATATAGTCAACTTCTTCCTTCAATGCCTTCATGAAGTTATCCAGATTTTTATTTGAATCTTCAAGACCCTTGATAACTGAAAGCATTTGTCTGTCTTCAAAGGGACTTTGTTGAATTTTGTCTAGAACTTCCCTTGATGCATCCCATCTGAACCCTATCTTCATCTCTATATCTTGCTTCTTCTTCTTTACTGCTAAGGCCCAAAGCTTTTGTTTTTCTAAACTTGCCTCTCTTTCAGCTTGGGTTCTTTCCTTGACTAGAGCTTTTAAGTTTAAAGTTTTGGCATGGCTTGCCTTGATGTCTTCTTTTAGCTTTCTTATTGCCTCTTCATAGGCAGGATCATGTTCCTTTTCTTTTGGAAATAGAAAATCATCTTCAAAGACAGCTTCATCTTCAGCTCTGCAGAAGTCAGGATTGAAACCTTGATTTTCAGCACTTACTTCCTCAATGAATTGCTCTTGTTGATAGTACTGTTCTTCTGGAATATTCGATAGAAATTGATCTTCCTCAGAGTACAGTTTTTCTTTTCCTTTGCTGGTAGCCCCTTCTTCTTCAGCTACAGACTTTCCTTTCTCCCCCTTAGTTGAGGGATCCTCTACAGGTTTTGAAGCATCCAATGATTTACTGAGATTTGCAATTGCCAAGTAGACCTGCTTCATACCTTCATTGAGATGTTCCATTCCTTCATCTAACTTGCTGAATCTTGCTGAGGAGATTTCTTCATTTATACGAATTCTTTCGGTTAAATTTCTTTCCACATCATCAATTCTTTCATTTAGATTGGAAATCTCTTTCATGTCATTAGCAATCAACGCCTGAACATTCTGGATGTTTTGAGTTTTAATTAAAACATTTGTCTTTACATTATCAACATCCCTTCTTATGATTGACAACTGTAAAGTTACAGAGGCAGACTTGATTTCTGCTTGTTCTTTCCCTTTGTTTATTTCAGTCTGAATAATCTGCATCTGTTTCTGGAGATCTTTCATTTTTAACAAGAGTTCACTGTGTGTGTGTGCACTCACCTCGCTTGCACTCTTGTTTGGACTATCACTACGTGCATGTGTATCGCTCAGTGTTTGCCTCACATCACTCGTGTTTAGCTCCTTATATCCTCCAGTTCCTGATGATGTACCTGTATATATAATAATAGCTTTTGAAGAGTCGTAATGCTCTTCTGATGCCTGTGAAGGCACGTCCTCAACAAGTTTGACTTGAAGTGGCTCCGCTACTGACGTAGCTGCTCCATGAATGGAGCCCCATCTCCCTCTAAAGAGTAGTTGCCTCTCAAATCCACTAGTGGATTCAAGACTAATTTTGTTAGATTTTTTAATCCGGAGAATTGCACAGAGTACCTTTATCTACATTTGGAATGAAGACAAGACTCATGAAGAAAAAGTGAGATTACCATTTCGAGTATTGTCCAATAAACAAGAGAAAGTGTACTTATAAGTGAGATATGTGTTGTAGTTTAAATACACACATCTCACAAGCACTTTCCCAATACACACAACTGAGCTTAACTTTTCTCAAGCATATAAACTCTAGCAATCTCTTGTTATTGTATCTATTGAAGTTGTAAATCCTTTCCAGTCAGTTGTAGCAACAAAAATTAATAAAATTAATTTTTGAAATAAAACACTTTGTGTCCATAGCTTACTTGTCTATTGTTTTGTAACTTAATACATTTGTTTTTTCTTTTGTTGTTAGCAAAAGTTTTTAAAATTTATTAAGTTGCATTCAACCCCCCCTTCTGCAACACTCATACTGTTTAACATTCTCTTAAACACTTATAACATCAAGGACAAATATTAAAACTTAAAAAGTTTTGATAATTTGTATTCAACCCCCTTATATAAATTATATTGACATTGTTCTGGGAAATAACAATTGGTATCAGAGCAGGCTTTCAATATACAAAAAGTTTAAGATCAACAGAAAAGTCAATATGGGTCAAAAGGATTCAGGTGTGAAAATTCCAGTATTAGAAAAAGTTGAATACTTTCTATGGAAAGTAAAAATGCATCTGCATCTACTCTCTCTTGACCTTTCATACGTTAATTGTGATGTGCTAAAAATATATATTTTAAATTACAAGTGCACAATTTACATCGTTTTAATAATTAAAAGATTCGTTCCATAAGGACTAAAATTATTTTTATAAAACCTTAATTTTCAATTTAGGCGAATTAGACCAATTAATTTTGAGATGAGTTATTAACTAATGACTAAAAAAGAAAACGATAATAAGCTAATTAAAAATTCTAGTAACGAAACTAACTAAAATTTAAACATTAATTAAAATACTTGGCAAAAATAAAAAACGGACAAATGAAGACTAGTGCTTGTACAACAAAAATAAAATTTAAATCTAGATCTATAAATTAAAGACCATAATTAATACTACTAAAATTAGATCTAAAATTTAATACAACTCAAAAGCAAAACTACATCTAAAATATCAAACCATTAAAGCTATTTTAACAAATCTAACAACTAAATTCATCCAAGGATGGTGGATCATACCCCTGTTGGATATATAAGATGTATAAGCTGGCTGTATACTTCCAAAAATTGAGAGACAATTGGATGGGTATAATGTTATATTGGGCGCGCCAACCCCAACCTTGAGTAACTTTGGAGTGAGGACGATTCTAGGGATACGAAGGCCAAGAACATGATCAAATTGATGGGGCCGAATAGGCTTGGTGGGTACGACGTAGCTTCCTTCAACCTCATAGTATTTAGTTAAATAGATGATCTCACTCCAAGAAGCTTTTGAGGACATGCCAACACATTCCAACTTCCCTTGATGCCTTCTAATGTCGTCTTTTTCTTTTTCAGAAAGGCTGGTTTCCTGTTTTGACCAATCTACATCTATTTCATGGTCCTCAACTCCCCAATGCTCAAAGAGAACTGGAGATCAATGATGAGATTCTGGGAAAACTTCATCACCTGAGGACGCATCCTCATGGCCCTCTTCAGCGTCAGAATCCTCAACTTCTTCAGCTTCATCATCTTCACTATCTTCATCGTCTGATACCACTTGTTTATCTGACCTCCTTCTTAAAGGTTCAGCCTCCTCCTCGTTAGAAACATCTTCTAAATCAAGAGTGATGTTAGGACGCGCCCTCGATTGAGAGGTGCCAACTTCATTGTATGGAGAATCGGTTGGATGAGGGGAAGGAGGAAGAGTCGTAATGGGAATACTAGGACTTGAAGATCACCCTCTGTTAAGGTTAATTCATATTAATTTTGGCTGAGGTGCGCCATGAATGAATGACCTTTTTGAGCGTTTTAGGATAAAGAGGTTCTGGAATGGGAGTAGGTGTTATGGAGACCCCGTATCTCGGGTTAAATTCATGAAAAGGTTGGAAAGGTGGGTCGGGCACGTCGTCACTGACCATCTGAAATGGAGATAAGGAAATCAACACTTAGTATGGTCATGTAAGGACGCGCCCCGGAGGAAACAAATTAAAAACAAAAGGCATAAGCAAGAATGTTGATGGTCAGGAATGTTGATGGTAACAAATTAGAAATTACTTATAAAGAATGAGGAGGGCGCACCCTCAGTCCAAAATCTATGTGATGGATAGCCTTTTGGCAAAGTCAAAGGAAAAGATGCATAATGAACTAAGGGATTATTTGTATATTATGATAATTGTTGAGGGAGGTATGTCTAAGAAGTAACCTTTATCGTAATCTCAAATAAGTTATCAATCAATGAAATTAGTAAGTTTTATCGAAGAAAGAATGAGCACTGTTCAATTAAGGCATGCCCTGTGGTTACAAAGGTCACAAAAATGCTTATACTTAGTTTTATCAAAATTTTGTCAGTGTTGATTATTATTTAGATTGAATTGTAGAATCAGTTGGGACGTCCCACTGAGGGGGCATGCCCTATGATTTCAACAGTCAAGGCTATGTTATAAGTTTTGGTATTGATTTTTAATACAATGTTAGATTGAAATTACAAGTATTGTTTGAGCATCCCGCAAAGAGGGCGCGCCCTGTGATTATGACGGTTGAGATTCACAAAAACACTTAAGCAGACTAGGCATGTAACGAATAGGATCTAGGAAGGATATACGCACACATATATATATGTACATGGGTATGCGAAGAACACGAAAAACATGAACAATTTTTTGCATTTATAAAAAGATTTCATGGATGGAATTGAAAGCGGAAAGTTGCATTGTATATTTACCAACGAGATGAATCCACAGAGAGTAAAAACATGATTTTTTACCGGGAGAGTCGTCGCCAAAAGACTAAAGGAGCTTCGTTGATGTTGAATAAAGAATATAGAGAGAGAATAGTTGGGAAAATGAAATAGAGAAGAGAAAGAGTGGGTCAATTTAAATAGGAAAATGGGTTGTACACGTGGCAACTAGCTACTGGCCCTAGGGGCGCGTATCGAGAAGGCATGATGATTGTGGTTTTGTAAATATATACATATATGTGTGTATATATATGTCTAGGGTAGTTACTGATTAAGCAAAAATGTTTGGTATTCGAAGGGTGCGCCTCAAATTAGATGGCGGCTGATAAAGATTGTAGTAGAGGTGTAGTGGTTTAAACTTTGATTCTGGGAGAAATTAGTGCCAGGAGATGCCTTGAGTAAATTGAAGGGCATGGTCCCTAAGGCTAGAATCTGTTTATTTTAAAGGCGCACCCATGGTGGTTTTTACTACGGTACATTCTTTAAACATTGATTAGGAAAATTATCAGAATGTCATTGGGAGGAGATGTTTGGTTGGAGGCTGCGCCCAGGGGAGGGAGTCGGTTAAAAAAGGATAAGTCTCTCAAACATTTAATGCTTTTTTAGACTTGGGGTAGTTGTTGCAACCAAAAAATAGCTGTTAAATATTATATGTACACATAAAGGCCCTCCAGGGTTTATTGTTGAAGGCCCAATGAGTTTGATTATTGAAGACCATTGCTCTGTACTCCACGAGTTATCCTCGACGGGGAGCTTTGGGATGCAGTTGACCTCAGCTTAGAAGACATTTTCCCTATACTCAGGCGGGTAGTCCTCGTTTGGGGGCTTAGGGTGTGTCCCTCATTCGAGGTGGATCTAGTGTTGACCGCCAGTTAAGGTTCCGAGGAAATAATTGTAGTGAGTTGGCTCGGCCTCATGGAATCCGAGTCTGAGTCGTATTCATGAAGTCCTTGGGCCTTATATTGAGTTTTGGACTATTCAAACAATCCTTAATGAAGAGACCTCTTCTAACTAGGTTTCTATTTTCAAATTAGGGTTGAATAAGGTGACCTTCTCTTATTGGGCTTATGCTTCAGTAAAAACTACGTGGGTTTGATTCTCTACAAATAGGTGTATGTAGGCACATTGTAAGGGGTTGAAAAAATCTAGAGCTAACAACCGTTGGAGAGAAAACCTATTTTTTCTGACGAACAAAGCAATAGTGATTCCAAAATCTTATAATCTCAGCCCCAATTATTCCCAAACCACCACAATCCAATGATATTCAGCCTTGTTAGATTTTTTCCGACAAAAAATTTCAATATTTGTTTATTACCATATTTCTCCATCAACTGTATATAACGATGTGGGAATTATCTTTTATACATTTCCCCATTTACCAAGTTAACAGTGCAGTGTTATCTAAATTATCATAGTTTCATACTGATTTCAATACACCACCTGATGAGGAATATGGGACTTGTGCCTGTATAGCTATCCTAAGCACAATTGTTCTTTTCTCATATCGAAATCCATAAAAACATTTACTCATGATATAAATATTGGTCTACCCTTTATCTATTGTAATCGTGTTTGATATTTTTGTTTGGTCAAATGTGTGCGGTTTTGCACCATAAAACCAAACCAAACAGAATTTTCAATTTTTGAATTTTATAAAACATAACCAAACCATAAATTATTAGTACTGAAACCAAATCGGCCAAATTATAATGGTTTGCTTTGGCCGATTTGAGTTATAAACTAATATTATATATTAATTTAGTAAAAAAAGAATTAGATTTATAACTTATAAATATATACTATCAAATTATACATTAATTTGGATAGATTTTTTTCTAAATTGGAGGACATGGGGTTAGATTTAAAAATAATAAATATAAAATGAGAAAAAAAAGAAAATCTAATCTTGAATGAGAAACTCAATTTGAGAGGTAAATATAAAATTCATATATTTTATTTTAAGTAGTAGGCGTCGACTCACGAAGGAGGAGTAGGCGTCGACCCTCGCCTTGACATAGGGCTCACCCTACAACAAGGGGAAGCGTCGATACAACAAAATCGCACCAGTCTTCCGGAGAGGCTAGTGAGGGAAAGAGGGCGCGCCCAAACAAATTGGAGGGATGACGACGTGTCGTCCCCTAGAATTTCCTACCTGCATAAAACCCAATTCACAAGAGAAAATATCATAAAGTAAGATTTACCTAATAGGCATGTGCGGCTCATGAATCCCATAATTGCTTGACTATAGTTGTGTTGTTGCTTTAACTCCATCATCTTCCCATAGCTAAAGTATTCATAACTCCCATCTCTGAATCGTGTTCAAAATCATCTCCCACCAGATCTGTTATTCCAATTTTACTGTAGGGGAATCCTTTCTCCTTAGATGCAAACATCCCCTCCTTTTAGCGTCAATTTGTTGATGAAGAAATCTGGTAATCAACAAAGATCGAGTTTCTTTTCCGGAAAAAGATCTGACGAGTCTGAGATGCGGCGGAGCGTGGTAGTTTGTATGAGATTGGAGGCTAAGATTGTTAGGTTTCAGAATAACTAGAGCTTTGTGTTCTTTGGCGGCTGTGAGCTCTAATAATTCTGACCCCCAATAATGTGCCTACGTACCTCTATTTATAGGCAAAATAGAGGATCAAGCCCACGTAGTTCTTGGCAAAGCAGAGGCCTATTAGGAAACCTGAGTTTCCTTCTTCGAATCGAATGCAGAAAAGGCAAGTGGAACCTTCCTGGAAGAGGACTCTACATTCGGGCTTGTTTGGATAGGTCAAAGCCCAGTATAAGGTCCAAGGACTTCATGGATCCGCGTCGACTTGGAAATCGTGGGCTCTCGTTGGTCCACTACAGCTATTTCAAAGGATACCTTGACTGGAGGCCAGCACTAGATCCACCACAAATCGTAGGTCACGTCCTAAGCCCCCAGACGAGGGCAACCCGCCTGAGTACAGGGAAAGGATCTTCTAAGATAAGGCCAAATATGCCTCCATAACTCCCCTACGAGGGCAACACGAGGAATGTCGAGCTATATCCTTCGATTATTATTACAAGTAAGTGAATGCAGGGAGATATGCCGACTTTCCCAGCAACGGACGGAGGAGGGCGCACCCTCTACAAGGAAGAAGAAAGGTGCGCCTCCTGGTTAGACCACTTCTAAATTAAAGAGCATTCCAGAAGCTTCGCGTGGACTGTAAGATCGTCCAATTCTGACTTCTAGAACTTGAGATATGACTCAAACAGTGTCTGCAGTGCAAGATCAGGGCGCGCCCTCTTCCACTTCTTACCAGGGCGCGCCCTCTTCTTCAAGGAGAGCTCCCATCCTCTTCTTCCTAACTAGGGTGAGCCAACTTCAGGGAGAGTCCGTCTCCCTCTTCCTTAAGGTGAGCCAACTTATTCAGGGAGAGTCGTCATCTCCCTCTTCCTTGTCTTCATACCAGGGCGCGCCCTCTTCTTCAGGGAGAGCCCTCTTCAGGAGAAGTCCGATACTAGGAGGAGGCCGATTCTAGGTGAAGCCCGACACTAGGAGGAGGCCGATTCTAGGAGAAGCCCGACACTAGGAGGAGGCCGATTCTAGGAGAAGCCCGACACTAGGAGGAGTCCGATTCTAGGAGAAGCCCGACACTAGGAGGATGCCAATTCTAGGAGAAGCCCGACACTAGGAGGATGCCGATTCGAGGAGAAGCCCGACACTAAGAGGAGGCCAATTGTAAGAGAAGCCCGACTCTAGGTGAAGTTCGATTCCAGGAGAAATATGGGCATAACAACTACCCCCCAAATTCTTGAAATATTGAAATATGAAAGAATTTCTTCATTCACCATGCTGCTCCATTTTTAAAAAGAATGTTTGCCCTGTAGTTTTGGTGTGTCCATAACATCCTCCTAAAACAGTTTACTTCTTCCTACGATTGCCTTCAAATTATCCTTATGCTATCTTCCTTCAAGATATGGAGATTTTCTTCCTTCAAATATTTTAGAATATGAGTCATCCACGTGACTTGAGCATCTTCCTCCACCTGCATTACCTTTACCTCGGGAACACTAGGCTTCTCTTGAACTTCCGATGGTAACACCCCGTAACATATGAGCATTCTTCTAAGAACCTAATTTGGTCAAGACATCAACATTACTATCACTCTTCCTCGACATCTGCTACAGGAGCACCTCCTTGAATTTTTGCACCAGTCGTTGAGCATACTCCAAATAAATCATCTTGGGGCCCCGAGCTTGGTACTCCATTCACCTGGTAAACTACCAACTTAAAGCGCGCCATAACTAGGTGTCCACCTTCAAAAATTTTATCAAGAATATCACAAGTTTCTTCTGTTGGCCCTGCTTTTTCACTACAAGAGGCATTCAATGATCCAGGTCAAAGTCAAAGTCGTCTTCTTCCTTCCTCCTATTAAAGGGCGCGCCCTCTCTCTCTCTGGTATATTGTTGAAAATTTTCTTCCAGTTCAATGATGGGAAGAGATTCAAGAACTATTGATTTTCCCTTCCTTTTTCTGGCTAAGGCCTATTCTTCAGTTTCTTCGTCGCTGGCATCCTCCATGATTCCTTCTATGAATCATGGCTAAGGCTTGTTCCTCAGTTTCTTCGTCACCACCAAGGCATTGTTATGTGGGTGATGCACCCCACTTGGCATCCTCCTCTGTGAAGGTAATGTTTGTGGATTCTCCTTTGAAGAGCTTCGTTGGCCTTGAAGACAAGCTGTTGACATTGGTGAGGGGTCGGTACTTGGCCTCATTTGCATACCTCTCCATGGTGTTTCTCCCATCTCCTGCAATGTGGTGTCCCCCAAAAATGGTATGTATGCCACTGGCTCTAACAAAAGTAGGATCTGAGGACGGTGGAATTCACCTGCAAGGACCATTCTCCTATCAGTATTCTCCTGATGATTCTAATTGGTAGCACCACTCCCAAATTTCCGCCTTCTGGGGATGACTCCATGGAACCTACCATCACTAGCACCTTCCAGCATTCTTCCTTCATCACCATGAGGGCGCCTCCTGTAGGGTTCCGAGGCATAAAACGCAGCGGATAAACGTAAATATAACGAAAATTTTCGGAACCCAAACGCAGGATCATGTATAAGAATTGACGGATTATGGTGATAATCGAATCATACCTATTAAGATTTTGAATGCCACGAACTCAACGGAGATCCTTGCTATCACGATTTGTGTCTTCCTCTCGAAAGCACCTCTATGGTATCCACACGAGCACCTTCAAGAACGTCTCACGATCTTGAACACGGAACGGAAGTACTAGCCTCCTTTGATAGGTTTCGAATTCTCTCTGCCTCTTCCTATGCTGCCTCTTCTGCTAGGGTTTATACAAAACGTACAAGCCATTTAACCTATCATTATCTATTTATAATGATTGGTTAATGGGCCTTTTTTAGCAAAAACCTAACCCATGTAGGCATAGGATTAAATAATAAAACATGTTTCTATTATTTAATTAATAATTAAGTCACACTTAATTATTATTGGCAGAAATATAATTCTTCAAATTCGAATTTATTTCAATTAATTAAGTCTCACTTAATTAATATAATAAATTCGAATTAATCATCAATTAATTTAAATCTATAATTTAAATTAACTATTCCTCTAGGTGCTCTATGTGTGTGACCCTATAGGCTATTATTTAATTAGCAATAATTTTATTCTCCAATAAAATTATAAACAATGAGCGGTATCTAGTAATACATCATTGCTACCTAATTAAACAATAATTAAATCGTGATTCGATAAAACCTTTCGTGATTAATGTTTCCGTGTAATATAATCCCTTTAACCATATATATTATAGATTAAACTCGAGGCATGTATTTAGTCATCCTCTTCAACATTTAATCCGGGTTTACTTGATCCATGAGTAGACTATGAAAAACAAATCATTATTTGAGCACGGCCATGCATTTTATAGTCTCACTCAATCAAGAGGCCAATAATATCTCTCCTAATTATAGGAGGGTTAAATCCTTTATCTATCATTCATATTTCTCATACGACTCATGATATACCCGATGTCCACTTTTATCATCACCCGGTCAAAGGTAACTTTTAATGTAGTCAAAGTATATCAATCCTCGTATAGAAATATAATGATCTCAAGTCAGAGGATCATTACACCATTATCACTATGAGTCTTTCTTATGACTTAATTAAACATGAAGAATCTCACTGTGGGTCTGTCCAGTACCATGTACCCCTACATGTACCTATGTATTGACTTTAGTATCCCCATACTTATAACCAATGAGATGTGGTTATCTGTCAAACAACATACTAGTCTATTTATGTATTATTATTGTCCTATCATAATAATACTCGACTAGGGAACCTTTAAGAATATGATATATTATATAATCTCAAGTTCAAGTCATGTACTTAAACTATATAACGAGTATCATGATTCTAAGGACATTTATTATGCTAACAAATATATCGCAGTAATTAAAGTCATAATAAATATGTTTATTGAATAATCAAATGACATAAATGTTTATTAAAAGGAAAAATTGTATTGCCTCTAGGGCACCTACACTAACAATCTCCCACTTGCACTAGAGCCAATCACCCATGTATCTAATACCCATGGAACTAGTGTGACCGTCGTGCTTCTGCTGCGACAAGCCTTTGGTCAGTGGGTCTGCAATGTTATCATTTGTGTGCACTTTACATATGTGTATGTCACCCCTCTCATTAATCTCTCGAATGAGGTGATATCTCCTGAGTATATGTTTGGTTCGGGAGTGAGCTCTAGGTTCTTTAGCTTGTGCAATGGCTCCATTATTATCGCAGTATAGATCAATGGGATCTGCGATTGATGGAACCACTCCCAATTCAGTAATGAATTTTCGAATCCAAACTGCTTCCTTAGCCGCTTCACAAGCTGCAATGTACTCAGCCTCCATTGTAGAATCAGCTACTGTTTCTTGTTTTGAACTCTTCCAACTTACAACACCTCCGTTTAGACAAAACACAAAACCAGACTGTGATACAGTATCATCCCTGTCTGTTTGGAAACTTGCATCGGTGTAACCTTTTACTACTAGTTTCTCCTCTCCTCCATACACCAAGAATGAATCTTTAGTCCTTTTCAAGTACTTTAAAATATTCTTGACAGCCGTCCAGTGACCTTCACCTGGATTAGATTGGTATCTGCTCGTCATGCTTAAAGCATACGAAACATCTGGGCGAGTACATACCATCGCATACATGATGGATCCAATTGCTGAGGCATATGGAACCTTACTCACGCGGTCCTTGTCATCCAATGATTTCGGACACTGATCTTTAGAGATCGTTATCCCTTGAGATACGGGGACATATCCCCTTTTTGCATTTTGCATACCAAAACGGTGCAAAACCTTATCGATGTATGTACTCTGACTTAGACCGATCATCCTTCTAGATCTATCCCTATAGATCCTCATTCCTAGAATGTAGGATGCATCTCCTAAGTCTTTCATAGAGAAATTACTCCCTAACCAAATCTTAACAGCCTTGAGAGAAGGTATGTCATTCCCCATTAGTAGTATGTCATCAACATATAGTACTATGAATGCCACATGACTCCCACTAACCTTCTTGTAAACACAAGGTTCATCCTCGTTTTGAACAAATCCATACTCTTTGATAGTTTCATCAAAACGGATGTTCCATCTCCTAGAGGCTTGCTTTAATCCATAAATGGATCGACGTAATTTACATATCTTGCTAACATTCCCTGGACTGACAAAACCTTCAGGTTGTGTCATGTACACATCCACATCTTCTTCAAGGCTTCCATTAAGGAAGGCTGTTTTGACATCCATTTGCCAGATTTCATAATCATGGAATGCTGCAATAGCAAGCAAAATCCTTATGGATTTGACCATAGCCACTGGTGAGAAGGTTTCATCATAGTCAATACCATGAATTTGCTTGAAACCTTTTGCAACTAGCCTTGCTTTATAGGTCTGAACATTTCCATCCATGTCAGTTTTCTTCTTGAAAACCCATTTGCACCCTATGGGTTTTACCCCTTCAAGTGGATCAACCAAAGTCCATACTTGGTTTTCATACATGGATTCCATCTCGGATTTCATGGCTTCTAGCCATCTCTTAGATTCTGGACTGCTCATAGCATCTTGGTATGTGAGAGGCTCATCTTCATCTATGAGCATCAAATAACCACATTGAGTCAAAAGAAATCCATATCTCTCTGGCTCATGGCGAATTCTACCAGTTCTACGAACAACCTGTGTTTGTTGAGCGTTATTATTATCCTGCTCTTGTTCCACTTCAGGTTCAATGCTATTTTGTGGTTCTCGATCTTCATCGAGGTCTATAGTTCTCCCACTGTTTCTTTTGGAAACAAAATCCCTTTCCATGAAGACAGCATCTCGAGCAATAAACACTTTTTGCTCAGAAGGACTATAGAAATAATACGCCTTTGTTTCTTTAGGGTATCCCACAAAATTGCACTCTTCAGATTTAGGTCCAAGCTTGTCAGATACTTGACGTTTCACAAACGCCTTGCATCCCCAAACTTTCATAAAGCTCATGCCTGACCGTTTCTCCTCCCATATTTCATATGGAGTCTTTTGAACCTTCTTAGTAGGAACACGGTTAAGTGTGAAAGCCGCTGTTTCTAGAGCGTAACCCCAAAAACTAATTGGAAGATCTGCATGACTCATCATTGATCGCACCATGTCCAACAAGGTGCGATTTCTCATCTCTGAAACTCCATTCCATTGAGGTGTACCTGGCGGAGTGAATTGTGATACAATACCACACTCCTTTAAATAATCTTTAAATTCAGTGCTCAAGTATTCTCCTCCACGATCAGATCGTAAGATTTTAATACTTGCACCTCCGCCAATTTGCTTCTCTACTTCAGCCTTGTATTCTTTGAACTTTTCAAAAGAATCGGATTTATTCTTCATAAGATATACATATCCATATCTACTGAAATCATCAGTAAATGTTATGAAGTAGTAGTAGCCTCCTCTAGCCATCACACGCATTGGGCCACATACATCACTATGTATTAGCTCCAGACGCTCAGTGGCCCTTTGACCCTTACCAGTGAAAGGAGCTTTAGTCATTTTACCAAGCAAACAAGATTCGCATTCTTGGTATGATTCAAAATCAAACTTATCCAAATATCCATCCCTATGTAATTTGGATATGCGTTTCTCATTTATATGGCCTAGACGACAATGCCAGAGGTATGTTTGATTTGAGTCATTAACTTTAAGTCGTTTGTTTTCTATATTACAGACAGGATTATCTAAGTCAAGAACATATAAACCATTAAACAAACGCGCAACACCATAGGTTAAATCATTCAAAGCAAAAGAGCAACTGTTGTCCTTTATTGTAAACGAAAAACCTTTCTTGTCCAAACAAGAAACAGAAATAATGTTTCTGCGAATCGCAGGCACGTAATAACAATTATCCAGTTCTAAAACTAGCCCAGAGGGCAAAGATAAATAATATGTTCCTACAGCTAAAGCAGCAACTCTTGCTCCGTTGCCAACTCGTAGGTCCATTTCTCCTTTAGCCAATGTCCTACTTCTCTGCATTTCCTGCACATTTATACAAATGTGAGAAGCACATCCGGTATCCAATACCCAAGATGTAGAAATAGACAGATTGACTTCTATAACATATATACCTGAATTAGAAGCTTGCTCAGCCCTCTTCTTCTTCAGATCCTCCAAGTAAACTGAACAGTTTCTCTTCCAGTGACCAGTTTTCTTACAGTAGTGACATTCACCCTTAGCGACCCCACCTTTAGGCTTTAAAGCCTGTTTAGGACCTGACTTTGGCTTGGGTGTAGAATCAGAACCTGTCTTCTTCTTACCCTTCCACTTGCCTTTCCCTTTGGCCTTACCTTTATTGCCCACCATCAGTATGGGAGCAGGTTCAGCCGTCTTCATGTTGGTCTCATATGTTCTCAACATAGCCAACAATTCAGTAGGTGTTTTGTCAAACTCATTCATATTGTAGTTCATAACAAACTGAGTGAATTTGTTGTTCAAAGAATTCAAGATTAGGTCAATACCAGTTCCGGACCAATCGGGAAACCCAAAGTATCAAGATACTCAATGTAACCAATCATCTTCAGAACATGTGGGCCAACTGGTTCATTTGCCCCTTGTTTGCAGTTAAAGAGTGACTTGCTCGTGTTGAACCTTTCTTGACGAGTTTGGCTTGCAAACATGCTTTGCAAGTGCTCATTGATAGTATACGCATCCATATGCACATGCTGTCTTTGAAGCTCAGCACTCATAGTTGCTAACATAAGACACGCAACATCAGTTGCATCATTCTCATCCTTTGTGTGGGCCGCTCGTTCCTCAACAGTAGCGCCCTCAGGAAGGGGACCTGCCGGAGGAATATCAATGACATGAAGCTTGCGCTCCTGCCTGAGGACAATCCTCAAATTCCTCTGCCAGTCTAGGAAGTTGTTTCCTCCTGTCAGCTTATCCTTCTCAAGGACAGATCGTACGGATAGTGTGTTTGTGTTGTTTGTCATTACTTGGTATCTACAATGATAAAAGCATAAAATTAAACATTAGATTGTCTGAGTTATTTATTATGTTCAAATGATTATGATACATTCATAATATATCTCCCACTATTTTTATCAAATCAATAGCCCTTACTATTAATTTGGAAAGTATATCCCATAATCCTTTCTAGTGAGCCAAGATCCATATTTCGTCATGTCTCAAGTCAACCACTGGAAGTCCTTAAGAATGATTATTTAGGTAGACAACATTTGTCAATTATATCATATATAATTCTTGGATAGTTTGGTGAGCAACGATTGATCTTATCTATCTAATAGATTTTTTAACCAAACTCTATGCTTCTAAGTTCATAATGGTTGAATATAACCGTTTACTTTCACCTTATTATGACGACTCAGTTAAGTTTGACCCAATGATACAACGGCCGAATATAACCGTTTATATTTGTCGCATCTCACCACGATAGACAGGAGTCCCCTGCCACTGACAGTCTTTCCCCTAATCGATCTAGGATTCGATGAGTGTTCATTCATTGGAAAACATCTGATTAAAACTTCATGAGTGTTCATGATCACATCATGAAGAGATCCTCAATTTTTCCTTGAACTAAATATTTCAAATTGACATCTTAAATTGTTCATTTCCCAGGTAGATGGAGGATACCAGTGGTCACACTTAAAACCCATCAGCCTTACGAATACGCATATCCGTTTTTGTCAGAAAATCCCAATTATAGATATCAAAATCCATATTCAATTCCGTGTTTTAAAAATCCATATTTCATAAACACAAGAATCTCATGATCGTTTGTTAATTTTAAAATCTTAAATCGTTACAGATTTTATCTTGTTTAGCATGACAATCATGGCATGGATGACGTATCTAATACATACATACATGATTAATCTAATTAAAGCATGCATCTTCTACTATACACATACATTCATACATCATTATGTAAAGTGCGGTATGTAAACGTGCTTGGTTATGGCCCCTTTCCTATGTGATCCTTTCGAGCTAATGAAAGGATCAAGGTCAGTCTATGGTGGTGGAAAAATATAAATACAGTTGCTTGTCTTGATCTTCTTGCATTCATGGCTGCCTTCTTAGCTCTTGCATCCATGGCTGCCTTATTAGCTTCTTGCATCCAGTTGCTTGCCTTCAGTCTTCAATTACATTACAAGAAAACATTGAATTCAACCTAAGCTAATGTACTTACATAAGAAAAGCTCGAGTTACATTCGAGGTTCAACAATTACAAGAATGAAGAAAAAAACGACATGCAAGTCGTATTTATAAAACCAAAACCAAAACCATTACTCTAGGGTCTAGAAGGCTATAACCAGCACCATGCTCACATAACAGTTACTGGAATCCCAGAATGCATAATCATATCATCATGCATCAAATATATCATGATCAACAATTTTCGAAAAATCAAAACTATGATCAGAAAACAGAAAACTGCGTTTTTGAGGCCCTTAACGATGTCAAATGGCCAAAAAAACACCATAGGTCACGGCAAAGCCGTGATTTTTGCTCGTGGCGATTTTCCCTTTCCAGAAAGAGTAAATTCGACCCATTCTGACTCCGTCGAAAAACACTATTCACTGCAGAATCACTATTCACAGCAAACCTACATCTTTATGCAGTTTTGTTTTAAACGCTTCAGAACGTTTCCGATGACCTTCGTATGACTGTATCTCGTATCACATACATACAGTGCATCACACACATCATGCCATAACAGTTTATGACATTGCAGCAACATGGCAGTAGCAAGGGCAGTAGCAAACAGGCATGGCATAATCATGGCAGTGGCATGGCATAATCATGGCAGTAGCAAAACAGGCACTTATGCATCATATACATAAAACACGTAACCAAATCAGTCCCTTATACACGTAGCTCTGATGCCATTGTAGGGTTCCGAGGCATAAAACGCAGCGGATAAACGTAAATATAGCGAAAATTTTCGGAACCCAAACGCAGGATCATGTATAAGAATTGACGGATTATGGTGATAATCGAATCATACCTATTAAGATTTTGAATGCCACGAACTCAACGGAGATCCTTGCTATCACGATTTGTGTCTTCCTCTCGAAAGCACCTCTATGGTATCCACACGAGCACCTTCAAGAACGTCTCACGATCTTGAACACGGAACGGAAGTACTAGCCTCCTTTGATAGTTTTCGAATTCTCTCTGCCTCTTCCTATGCTGCCTCTTCTGCTAGGGTTTATACAAAACGTACAAGCCATTTAACCTATCATTATCTATTTATAATGATTGGTTAATGGGCCTTTTTAACAAAAACCTAACCCATGTAGGCATAGGATTAAATAATAAAACATGCTCTATGTGCTCACTTATATAATTCTTCAAATTCGAATTTATTTCAATTAATTAAGTCTCACTTAATTAATATAATAAATTCGAATTAATCATCAATTAATTTAAATCTATAATTTAAATTAACTATTCCTCTAGGTGCTCTATGTGTGTGACCCTATAGGCTATTATTTAATTAGCAATAATTTTATTCTCCAATAAAATTATAAACAATGAGCGGTATCTAGTAATACATCATTGCTACCTAATTAAACAATAATTAAATCGTGATTCGATAAAACCTTTCGTGATTAATGTTTCCGTGTAATATAATCCCTTTAACCATATATATTATAGATTAAACTCGAGGCATGTATTTAGTCATCCTCTTCAACATTTAATCCGGGTTTACTTGATCCATGAGTAGACTATGAAAAACAAATCATTATTTGAGCACGGCCATGCATTTTATAGTCTCACTCAATCAAGAGGCCAATAATATCTCTCCTAATTATAGGAGGGTTAAATCCTTTATCTATCATTCATATTTATCATACGACTCATGATATACCCGATGTCCACTTTTATCATCACCCGGTCAAAGGTAACTTTTAATGTAGTCAAAGTATATCAATCCTCGTATAGAAATATAATGATCTCAAGTCAGAGGATCATTACACCATTATCACTGTGAGTCTTTCTTATGACTTAATTAAACATGAAGAATCTCACTGTGGGTCTGTCCAGTACCATGTACCCCTACATGTACCTATGTATTGACTTTAGTATCCCCATACTTATAACCAATGAGATGTGGTTATCTGTCAAACAACATACTAGTCTATTTATGTATTATTATTGTCCTATCATAATAATACTCGACTAGGGAACCTTTAAGAATATGATATATTATATAATCTCAAGTTCAAGTCATGTACTTAAACTATATAACGAGTATCATGATTCTAAGGACATTTATTATGCTAACAAATATATCGCAGTAATTAAAGTCATAATAAATACGTTTATTGAATAATCAAATGACATAAATGTTTATTAAAAGGAAAAATTGTATTGCCTCTAGGGCACCTACACTAACACCTCCCTCCCTGAATCATTGGCTCCTTCCTAGAGCGACGTTCAATAGTGCGAAGGCGTTCATCGAATCCATTGAAATTCGTATAGAGACTCCTGGTCGTGTCTTCAATCAAAAACAACTACTCCATCATCTCTGAATTTGTCATCATAATGGTGGGAGGTCCTCCAACGATCCGACCAACATTGGGAGGATTGGTTACATGCTCAGGAACATACCCCTCATGATCATGGTAGTTCTGGTTGTTCTGACCATGATTCCGGCCAGGTGACTGTGCTTCTTCCTCCCTCCTGCCTTTCATCCACTGATCTTGTGGTTGCGACATCTTTTCTCATTAGATGTTGAGAGTTGTGTTGAGTAAGGGCGCGCCCTGAGGCATGGGCACGGTTTGAATGTTTGATGTTGGTATGACTTGAGGAGTTTATGGAGGGCTAAGGCATGCCTTGAGCGATGACAGAGGGCTGAGGCGTGCCCTGATTAGCCAAGAGGGGCTGAGGCGCTCCCTGACTGAGTAGAGGAGGCTGATGCTCCGACGCCTTTTTTCCATTTGAAGACGCGTCCTTACCCTGCATAACATATCTACTAATTCTACTATACAAATTATCTATAGGTTTCCGGAAGTTACCTGAGTATTACGTACATCATTAGCAGAACTATCGGCGTCGCCCGAAGACGAAGCTGACGAGGGGAGGCATCGACTCACGAAGGAGGAGTAGGCGTCGACCTTCGCCTTGGACTAGGGCACGCCGTGCACTATCAGCGTCGCCTGAAGACGAAGCTGACAAGGGGAAGGCGTCGACTCACGAAGGAGGAGTAGGCATCAACCCTCGCCTTGAAGACGAAGCTGACGAGGGGAAGGCGTCGACTCACGAAGGAGGAGTAGGCGTCGACCCTCGCCTTGGAGACGAAGCTGACGAGGGGAGGGCGTCGATGTTAGTGTAGGTGCACTAGAGGCAATACAATGTTCCTTTTAATATACCTTTATGTCATTTGATTATTCAATAAACGTATTTATTATGACTTTAATTACTGCAATATATTTGTTAGCATAATAAATGTCCTTAGAATCATGGTACACATTGTATAGTTTAAGTACATGACTTGAACTTGAGATTATATAATATATCATATTCTTAAAAGGTCCCTAGTCCAGTATTATTATTATTATAGGACAATAATAATACATAAATAGACTAGTATGTTGTTTGACTGATAACCACATCTCATTGGTTATAAGTATGGGGATACTAAAGTCAATACATAGGTACATGTAGGAGTACATGATACTAGACAGACCCATAGTGAGATTCTTCATGTTTAATAAAGTCATAAGAAAGACTCACAGTGATAATGGTGTAATAATCCTTTGACTTGAGATCATTATATTTCTATACGATGATTAAAATACTTTGACTACATTAAAAGTTACTTTTGACCGGGTGATGATAAAAGTGGACATCGGGTATATCATGAGTCGTATGAGAAATATGAATGATAGATAAAGGATTTAACCATCCAATAATTAGGAGAGATATTATTGGCCTCTTGATTGAGTAAGACTATAAAATGCATGGCCGTGCTCAAATAATGATTTGTTTTCATAGTCTACTCATTGATCAAGTAAACTCGGATTAAATGTTGTAGAGGATGACTAAATACATGCCTCGGGTTTAATCTATAATATATATGGTTAAAGGGATTATATTACACGGAAACATTAATCACGATTTAATTATTGTTTAATTGAGTAGCAATGATATATTACTAGATACCGCTCATTGTTTATAATTTTATTGGAGAATAAAATTATTGTTAATTAAATAATAGCATATAGGATCACACACATAGAGAACTTAAAGGAATAGTTAATTTAAATTATAGATTTAAATTAATTGATGATTATTTGAATTTTATTATATTAATTAAGTGTGACTTAATTAATTGAAATAATATAAATTCGAATTTGAAGAGGATTTCTGCCCATAATAATTAAGTATGACTTAATTATTATTTAAATAATAGAAACACGTTTTATTATTTAATCCTATACCTACATGGGTTAGGTTTTGCTGAATAGGCCCGTTAACCAGTCATTATAAATAGATAATGATAGGTTAAATGGGTTTTACGTTTTGGGAATTAAAACCCCAAAGGCTGCAACAGCAAGGAGGCAGAAAAGAACAAATTCGAAATCATCAAAAAGGAGGCTAGTACATCTATTCCGTAATCAAGATCGTTAGACGTTCTTGATGGTGTTCGTGTGGATACCATAGAGGTGTTTTCGAGAGGAAAACACAAGTCGTGAAAGTTAGGATCTCCGTTGAGTTCGTGAAAGTCAAGACCAGAAATGGTATAATTCTGCTTCCCCATAATCTGTCCAAGCTTATACATGATCCTGAATTAGGGTTCCGAAATTTTGTTATATTTACGTCTAATCCGCTGCGTTTTATGCCTCGGAACCCAACAGTCGACTCACGAAGGAGGAGTAGGCGTCGACCCTCGCCTTGGAGACGAAGCTGACGAGGGGAAGGCGTTGACTCATGAAGGAGGAGTAGGCATCGACCCTCGCCTTGGAGACGAAGCTGACGAGGGGATGGCGTTGACTCACGAAGGAGGAGTAGGCGTCGACCCTCGCCTTGGAGACGGAGCTGACGAGGGGAGGGCGTCGACTCACGAAGGAGGAGTAGGCATCGACCCTCGCCTTGGAGACAAAGCTGACGAGGGGAAGGTGTCGACTCATGAAAGAGGAGTAGGCGTCGACCCTTGCCTTGGAGACGAAGCTGACGAGAGGAAGGCGTCGACTCATGAAGGAGGAGTAGGCGTCAACCCTCGCCTTGGAGACGAAGCTGATGAGGGGAAGACGTCGACTCACGAAGGAGGAGTAGGCGTCGACCCTCGCCTTGACATAGGGCGCGCCTTGCACTATCGGCGTCGCCTGAAGACGAAGCTGACGAGGGGAAGGCGTCGACTCACGAAGGAGGAGTAGGCGTCGACCCTCGCCTTGGAAACGAAGCTGACGAGGGGAGGGCGTCGACTCACGAAGGAGGAGTAGGCGTCGACCCTCGCCTTGACATAGGGCTCACCTTGCAACAAGGGGAAACGTTGAAACAACAAAATCGCACCAGTCTTCCGGAGAGGCTAGTGAGGGAAAGAGGGCGCGCCCAAACAAATTGGAGGGAAGAGGACGTGTCGTCCCCTAGAATTTCATACCTGCATAAAATCCAATTCACAATAGAAAATATTAGAAAGTAAGGTTTACCTGATAGGCATATGCGGCTCATGAATCCCATAACTGCTTGATTATAGTTGTGTTATTGCTTTAACTCCATCCTCTTCCCATAGCTAGAGTATTCATAACTCTCATCTCTGAATCGTGTTCAAAATCATCTCCCACCAGATCTGTTATTCCAATTTTACTGTAGGGGCATCATTTCTCCTTAGATGCAAACATCCCCTCCTTCTAGCGTCAATTTGTTAATGGAGAAATCTGGTAATCAACAAAGATCGAGGTTCTTTGCCGGAAAAAGATCTGACGAGTCTGAGATGCGGCGGAGCGTGGTGGTTTGTATGAGATTGGGGGCTGAGATTGTTAGGTTTCAGAATAACTAGAGCTTTGTGTTCTCTGGCGGCTGTGAGATCTAATAATTCCGACCCCCAATAATGTGCCTACGTACCTCTATTTATAGGCAAAATAGAGGATCAAGCTCACGTAGTTCTTGGAAAAGCATAGGCCCGTTAGGAAACCTGAGTTTCCTTCTTCGAATCGAATGCAGAAATGGTAAGTGGAACCTTCTTGGAAGAGGAATCTACATTCGGGCTTGTTTGGATAGGTCAAAACCCAGTATAAGGTCCAAGGACTTCATGGATCCGACATCGACCCGGAAACCGTGAGCTATTTCCAAGGATACCTTGACTGGAGGCCAGCACTAGATCCACCACAAATCGTATGTTACGTCCTAAGCCCCCAAACGAGGGCAACCCGCTTGAGTACAGGGAAAGGATCTTCCAAGATAAGGCCAAATATGCCTCCATAACTCCCCTACGAGGGCAACCCGAGAAATGTGGAGCTATATCCTTTGATTATTATTACAAGTAAGTGAATGCAGGGAGATATGCCGACTTTCCCAGCAACGGACGGAGGAGGGTGCGCCCTCTACCAGGAAGAATCAAGGCGCGCCTCCTTGTTAGACCACTTCTAAATTAAAGAGCATTCCATAAGCTTCGCGTGGACTGTAAGATCGTCCAATTCTGACTTTTAGAACTTGAGATATGACTCAAACAGTATCTGCAGTGCAAGATCAGGGCGCGCCCTCTTCCTCAGGGAGAGCCCTCTTCAGGGGGAGCCCTCATCCTCTTCTTCCTCACTAGGGCGAGCCAACTTCAGGGAGAGTCCGTCTCCCTCTTCCTCAAGGTGAGCCAACTTATTCAGGGAGAGTCGTCATCTCCCTCTTCCTTGTCTTCATACCAGGGCGCGCCCTCTTCTTCAAGGAGAGCTCCCATCCTCTTCTTCCTAACTAGGGAGAGCCAACTTCAGGGAGAGTCTGTCTCCCTCTTCCTCAAGGTGAGCCAACTTATTCAGGGAGAGTCGTCATCTCCCTCTTCCTTGTCTTTATACCAGGACGCGCCCTCTTCTTCAGGGAGAGCCCTCTTTAGGAGAAGTTCGATACTTGGAGGAGGCCGATTCTAGGAGAAGCCCGACACTAGGAGGAGGCCGATTCTAGGAGAAGCCCGACAATTGGAGGAGGCCGATTCTAGGAGAAGCCCGACACTAGGAGGATGCCGATTCTAGGAGAAGGCCGATACTAGGAGGATGCCGATTCTAGGAGAAGCCCGACACTAAGAGAATGCCGATTCTAAGAGAAGCCCGACTCAACACCAAGAGAATGCCGATTCTAAGAGAAGCCCGACTCTAGGCGAAGTTCGAGTCCAGGAGAAATATGGGCATAACAGTTATATATTTCAATAGGTTTCCATTAGAACATTGAGCTTGTTTGTTCGTTTGATAAACTTCATATTACAAGTTCATTACAATTTAAAAGTTGATAGGAAAGATACGTGAAGAAGTATCATTGATGTATTGCAGAAAAGTAGCGCATCTGGTTGTTGATGCGCTATTTATGTTAGCATGTTAGATGATAACGAGTTACAATATTAGCATATCAATAGATGACCCGTTGCACCTGTTGATGAATTAGTAGATATATACGTTGGCGAAACTGCGTATTTCGTGGGTAAAAAATTGCCTTGTCCGCTTTCAGGTATTTTTCTCTTTTTTTTATTATTATTTAAAATCTAGTTAAATAGTACCATCACCCTAATTTTTATGTTTAAAACAATTCAGATTTAAACTTTTCTCATGTATTTTCAATATATTTGACTATATGATAAAAATTACTATTTTTAAATTTCTTTAATATATAAAAATATTTGAATAATATTTTAAACTTGTAAAAAATAAAATAATGATTTTAGTTATATAAACTAATATTTTTAAACTATATGTAAAATATTAAATAACAATTATTTGAAAATAGAAGGATAACTACGTTTTTTTATAGAAAGTTTGCAAGATTATACTAATGTTATCCATTTCAATGATTTTTAAGGAGTGAGAATCTGCTGTTTTTCAAAAAATAATCTTATAAATTTATCTAATATTATTGAAATCAAATTAGTAATGGGTCACGATCCTTATATATATATATATATATATATATATATTAAATACAATTTTATTTATTATGTCCTAAGTATAAACATATTTATATTAATTAAAATTTTAATTTGAACCTAAATTATATATATTTATTATAATAAGGTTCCAAATTATATAAATATTTATATTAAGTAGAATACTACTTATTATACTTAATTTTTATATGTCTGGATAATATACATATTTATGTTAAATAGAAATCTATTTATTATAAGTAATTTTTATTTTTTATTAAAATAATTTTTCTAATTTATATTATCACTCACATTTTAAATAAATTTATATAAATTAAAGATATATTATATTTATTAATATAATTTTTTAATATTATAAAAATATATAATAAATTTTAATAAAAATATAATATAAAAAATATTGTTATTTAAAAATTAATCAACCGTACTCCACACGGGTTATAACTTTATACTGATAATATATATTTATAAAAATTTCAAAATGGAGGTGAATCGATTTGAAATGATATGGAATAAAACTTTAGCATTATGTTATGCTAATACTCTCTTCAAAAATGATATAATGGCGAATACATAATGGAAATTGACAATTACAAAGATGCAAACCTCTTGTCTTGAGTGGAGAACATTAGATTCCACTTCATCAATAACATGCCACACACTCACTCATATAAACACACAGTCAAACACACACACATATAAAGTTTATAAACATATTCTTAGTATATTATTGGTTTTTGTAAAAATATGTCAGAATCGTTAATTCGAATCGATACGATTTTGCATTATTGTTTAGTTACTAGCTTAAAATTTTGATTTGTGCTCTATGCTTTTTCTAACTCTATTCAATCATTATTTGGTGGAACAAGATTAGCCAAACAACTCATTATGTGACCATTGACTACTCTATTTTTAACATACAATGTTTGAGCAATTACAATAATTTCTTAGTTGATTCCTGTATATATTATAAAATAATGAGTATTAGTAATTTAAATAATCTATTTTACATGTCAATTTCAATAATATTTTCTATATTCATTTTCTATTATTATAATAATAAATTTAAATCTAATTAGTCTTAAAAAAAATAAAAGAGAAAAAAATGTGAAAAGATGTGAGAAAAGAGAGTTAATGAAATTTTTATTTACTAGGATATTCTAGAGGATCCATATTACTATTAAAATTTAGAATATTCTAGTGATTTAGGGAATTACTGGATACTGTCAGAGTTGTATTTTATGTAATATTCCCTATTTTTGAGCTTAAGAGCTCATTTAGAGATGCTGTTGGACTTCCTCTTATGCTAATCTTGTATTATTCATTTTTAAGAAGCATGATTAAGGAGAATCAATCACTTCTACTGTATTTAACTTGTACCAAGTATTTTTTCAATTATGAGTTTAATGATCCTAAAGTTACATTTAACTAACTATCTATCTAAACTTAACATTTATTATAATATAATGTGAAGGTTATTTTTATAAATATAAGGGGGCAAATTATATTATTAAAAAATGACATCGATTTTTTATACTCAAAATACTAGTGATTTTAGATAAATTATATAAAGTTAACTTTGTAAACCTTTTACTCTACAATTATTGTATCTATTTAAAAATATAATTTACGGGGGGACATGGCCGTGAAGGGGGCAAGGGGGGCCATCGCCGAGGGTCAAAAATTTTAGGGGTACATTTTTTTAAACAAAATTTAGTGTGTGTGTATATATATATATATATATATATATATATATATATATTATTTAATTTAAAAAATTACAAAGCCAATAATTTAACTAACATATAAATTAATATTTTTAAAATATATATTATTATAGAGTCTATAAAACTAAAAATAAGTGATAATTACACACACACACACACATATATATATATATATATATATATATGTATGTATGTATTCTAAAAACTAGATAATTTATTATTAAAAAAATAGAGTTGAACTGATATTCATTTAAATATATATTATATCAAAACAATATTAATCTACTAATTTAGGATTAGTAAGAAAATTGTGAAAAAGATTGAGAAACACTAATTAGAAAAAAACTTTATCTTTAACTTATACTTTATGACTCAATACTCATATAGACATATATATTTGTTCTTTATTTTGATGTACAAATTCATTCTTTTTCAAACTTTCAGTCAAAATTTTGAACTCAAACTATTTATTTTAGGTATTATTAATTCTTTATAAGTTAATTGACTGAGTTTTGATTTATATGATGTTCCTAAAAAACAATTATGTGGATGTGAAAGGAGAAAAAACGAGTTAATCAAATTAGAAGAGTCTCATAGAAGAGTTATGGATAATTTTGTTATAAAAAAGGTAGATTTTTAAAGCAAATTTGAAAAAGATTTGGTGGAAATAAGTGATGATTTAAAAAAAATTACCATAAACTTCATTTATATTATATAATTTTTTTTATAGTTATGTCGGGAAAATTAATTTTGTGGCCCATTTAAAATTCTCGTGCCCGTGCCTCTGATAAGTTAGGAACGGTACGATGAAATAGTAATTTTTTGTATCAAAATAATACACTTTTGAAGACAAAATTTAATTATTTGGTTTGACTAGTATAACATTATTATTAAGCCGACCTTCGGCTATAGATATTTGTCACCTAATTATCTAATTAAGTGAGATTTTTAAAATTTAAAAATATAATCAAACAGTTCCATGCTGTTGGCCAGTTTAATAATTTCATTAACCAATAAAGACATTGTCCTAAAAATGGGTGATTAATCTCTGTTCGATAGTTAACCGAACTCATCAAATTTTTGATTATTCAATTAATCGTTCCAATTAATGTCCGATTCATCCGATTAATCCATGTTCCGTGTTTTCACCGTCTAATTCCAATTTCCGCTTTTTACAATATTGAATAAAGGAAATCACATCACATTACACACATGTATGTACATTTTTTTTTTTACTGGTTTGACTTATAGCCTTACAAATTAGTATATGTTTTAAGAAATTCTTAGGATGAGTTAGATTCTAATCCAGGACCTAGAACGACGAATGATAAACCCTCTACCACTTGATTCATCGAATCGTGTTCATGTATGTACTTTTAATGGATTAAACAATTGAGATTTTTATTAATATGAACAAATATAATGATGAATTTGTACGTTGCAAATTACAATGGCAAAACTATAATAAAATAGATAAAATAAAAATATTATGCTACTTTTATTCTTTTTTCTTAAGGTACTTGCACCTCCGAATCTATTAGATAAACTTTATTCAATAGTTTTTTTAATAATTAGATTTATATCCTTATAAAGGAGTATTTGTTCTAAAACAAATTTCAACATGAACCAAAGTCGAACTCAGAACGTATGACGATAGATCATAAATTCCATATTACTTGAACTATCCAATCGACCAATCGTGCTCTTATTCAATAGTTTTTTTAAAAAAGAACTTTTAAACTTTTTTTAACATATGTTTTTTAAAATTTCTATTTTACAAAGAATTATTAAAAAATATTATATTGATATGGGTAGAAAATAACCCTAAGGAAATAATAAATATAACATTTATTATTTTATTTATTTAACCTAATGTGTTCCACAGATTTGGATCCCTTAAAGCGAACAAAGAATAACAATCCTCGGATCAACCGATTTTATAATTACTTAATTATTACTTAAGTTCAGCCCATAAGTTCTGTTAGAGCCCTAGGTCCATTAAGCCTTTATTATTACTTAATTTTATAATTAATTAATAAATGTTCAATTAAAGGTCTGAAGAGTCGTACGAGACTCCTCACCTATGGAAGGTTCCAGAAACCCTATAGACCTCATTTGATAGAGTCCAACGAGGGCTTTCATTCCTGTAAGGTTTCAATAACCTTATCACTAGGAGAATTGGGCATCAAGTCTCCTAACTCTAATCTAATTCCTAAACCTCATGTGCCTATATAAATGGTTTAATCCCTCAACATTAGAACTACATTTTTTGATTTGATTCTTATCCCTTGAAATATGTAGGCAACTTACGAGAACCTGATTTAGTCACGAAACGTAAGTGCAACCATTAAAACTCGAAATCTCTCACCACTCCTTAATTATATCTGATTTTGATCCGTAACATATATGGATTTTTTTATTAAAAACTTCAATCTATATATATTGAATTTTGTAAAGTAACCCAACTATCCAAATGACTAACTCTAGCATTAAGTTAAGACTAATTTTAGTTAATACTAATTATAGTTAAGGTTATTAATGTGTTTTTCGCATTAAAAACCCTTTTAATTAAATGTCCATTTATTTTCTACCCTCCCCATTTCTTTAGCACGCATCCACTTATTCTCTTTTTTCCCATTTCTTAATTACCCAAAATCATTAATTTATTTTTTGCTCTTTTTACTATTATTTACTAATTTTCAACCTCTTTCACTTTTCATTATTTTTTCTTCAGAATTATCAATTAGTATCAATATCAATATTAAATCAGCGTTTCATAATCACACATCCTCTTATTCTTTATTTTCACTATTTCTTAACTAACCAAAGTCATTAACATATTTTTTTTTATACTTTTCTTATCATTTTTCATTAATTTTCAACTATTTTCTTGTCTCATATTTTTTTTCCAAATTATCAATTAATATCAATATTCAATTAATCTATATGTACCCAAATTCTCTAGTTTTCAACCATGTCCGTGATCAAACCCAATTTAGGTTAATTATTATTATAACAAATTATACCTATCCATACTTTATAATATATGTATACTATTTTCAAATTTGATCCTAATTTATTTTCTTCAAACTTTAAATCAATTTGCTATTGTTAACCCTATGCCTCTTGGCCTCTCTCTCTTCTAAAACCTAGCCTCCATTAAATTTTTTTTAGGGGGCTTGCATCGGTTTTCACATGTGGAAAGTCTCAATCCCTTTATTTTTCGTTTTCTTGTTTAAAATCTTATTTTCCTTCAATAAGTTCCAAATATATTTGGGTTTTGTTAGTCTCTCCTTGTGAGAGTTTGGTTTTTTTTGTTGTGTTTTGGTGTTCTCCATGATCCATGTTATAGATCTCCATGATTTTCATATGTTTGATTCACGAATGAAGGTTAATACGGGATTACATCTACGATTGCATAGTCGTCGAGTAAAAATAAATACATACAGACGGGTGAAAACAAGTGCATACATTCAAATCATTTTCAAATAGTTTGGTTGACTCTCTTGGAAGGAAGGATTCAACAACGATATCCTTAAACGTCTGTCCAATTTCGATTATATTTGTATGCCGTATGTTTTTGATATATAATTAATTATATATATCTAATATTTACAATAACCCACCTTCCCTAACTACCCAAAATTATCCATGGTTAAGATTTGATTAGTTTGAATACTATTACATCAAAAGACATATTAGTCTTTTTTTTCAATTAATTTATACCAAGTTGTTCGAACTTTGTTGTTTCTCTATTTAAAAAATTACAAAATATTAAATGTTCAATAATTTTTTCATAATATTATTAATTTATTGCCTTGCCTTAATTAAAAGTTTATTTACTTTATAACATATATATCAAAAAATTTATGAGATGTAGTTGGTTAAATAATATTTCAAAATTATTAATTAGTTAAATATTTTTGGAGTACAAGTATAATTAAATATGATCTAAATTACTAAATAAATAATTGTGTTTAATTTTTAATAAAATTAATTTCACTCCAAAATCGAAGATTTTGAATAATCATGAAACGTGTAGATATAGTATAAAATTATATATCATATTCAATATATGTAAATAATGGTATAAAAAAAAATTATTTTTAAATGAGAAGAATTGTTGGCACTGCTGTCCCAATCCGACGGTAAGCTAAAGTGTACCAATAACACTCAAAATGTGATAAGTTTTCTATTGTAAGCGAATATATAGAACATTGTCATCGATGAAGACAATATTTCAAATGGTAGTTCCATATATTATTATCTCAAATATATTTGAAAATCCAGGTCCATTTATCGGACTAGACAAGTTATTTCTAAGAACAAGTCCATTGATTTACATACTGTAACTGCAATAATATTATTAATTTCAATTTTACAAAAAAATTAGATATTTGAGTTTGATGTCGGTGATTACCAACCACATACAATGTTAAAAATATTTTGAAGGACAATAATGTTTCTCATAAAAATAATATATATAATTTATTTATAAACACATAAATATTATTATATTTTTCAACTATTATAAAACTATTTTAACTTCTGTTATGTATTAAAATTATACACAATTTAAGTTTAAGTTTATATACAGTGTTCTACTTAAAATCTCACATGAGCTAGATTTAGGCCCATAAATTGTTTGAATTCCAATCCAAAATGTAATTGGGGCCCTTCAAGAGGTTCCAATACAAGTTAAGAAGAATAATAGAGGTTCCACTGTACTAAAGTGAATCATGGAGGCTGTTGAAAGAGTTCATAGGGTGAGGAACCACTCAATGATGAGGAACCACCAGGGAAGAGAGGTCTATTAATACATATGTTTCATTGTCCAGAAAGCCTCCACTATATCAAGGCTCGAAACTATTTTGGAGAGGTTCCAGGAGACCAATGAAGTTGGGGTTTTACTTGGGAGGTAGTTGCACACTCTAGTGTCCAGAAAACAGGTTCCATTGGATAGATTCCAGAAACCAGCTTCCAGAACAGCTGTTGGGTACCTCCTCGAAGAACAGTCCTGCTTAGACTGTTTCACCTGATTTTTAGGAGATGATCTCTTCAGGATTGCAAGAGATAATTATCTTGATATTCATATCCAATTAAGGATAATATATATATATATATATATATATATATATGTGTGTGTGTGTGTGTGTGTGTGTGTGTGTATGTGTGTGTGTGTGTGTGTGTATGAAAACAGGTTCCATTGGATAGATTCCAGAAACCAGCTTCCAGAACAGCTGTTGGGTACCTCCTGGAAGAACAGTCCTGCTTAGACAGTTTCACCTAATTTTTAGGAGATGATCTCTTCACGATTGCAAGAGATAATTATCATGATATTCATATCCAATCAAGGATAATTAATAGAAATATATATATATATATATATATATATATATATATATATATATATATATATATATATATATATATATATATATATATATATATATATATATATATATATGGTCGATTATTTATCACAAAGGAGCTTCTAAGGAGTCCTAGCTGACTTGGACTCTCATTTATACTCAACTACTTCAAGATCATTAAAACAGATGATAAGCCTTATCAAAATACAACTGATCACTCATCAACAGAGTCATGAAGACCTAGAACTACATATGGAATTCATCCCTATAAATAGGATATGTAGGCAACTGGCAGGGGGTTCGGAAATATTCACACGTAAGGGAGAGCATGTGAAACTCGAATATTCATTGACATTCTGAAGTACGTGGCATGTGTAATCACCAGTGATTGCATACTTGTGGATTGGATCCATGCTAACTCAGTCCCTTCATCTCAAAAAGCACCATCCGCCTTCTCACTTTTCTTCCGCTATTCCAACAAAGGGCATCCATAGTATTATAATCAAATTCCTCTCACATACAGAACATACATACAAACTGCCATCCTGTATGAGTTGGGAGTAAGCTGCATGGGGGCCAACTCATAAAATTCCAGCACTTTAACAAAGAAGGGATGAATGTGTGTGGACAGACCCAATTTGAAAAAGGTTACAGACCCCGCATCATCATGTTCCCGTCTGTCAGGGTTCTTGTCATCAAACTTATGGCATCTCTCACCAGCATGAGGTACTACCATTATGCAACCAGCTATACAAGTTTCCAAAAGATTCTACAGTTTAGCTTCTGTCATATCAGAGTTCAAGTTCTCACAGGCAGGAGGGACATCTTTGTTTTTGGGGGCTTCTTTCTCTATGACCATTAGTCTGAACTCAACCTCCTTGGAAGAAGCTTCAGCATGGTCAAAAAATGGTGGCTCAGAGTCTCCAGCAAAGGTGGTGCCAAAGTCAAGAGGGGACATGTTCTGGAGATAAGGTAGCTTGTCATATCCCCCCTCAGATGTCAACGAAATGTCTATAAGTGTGGTGTTTCCTGCAGGAGGGATTCAGAAGCTTAGTCCTACAGAGGGGATAAGGGTCTTCACGGATATAGTAGCTGCTGAAGGATCTAGGACCATCACTCTTGTTCGGGTTTGGCCGCTAACAGAGGGCGGAACCTCTGATTAAGAAACCCTAATATCATAAATCTCTTCTTGATGAGTATCTTTGTCAGTTGTCGAAGTGAAGGAACTAGCAGAGACAGTTGGGTTCAACATCTGTCCCAAAATTAAAGAATGTTGAGTTTTAATAGAAGGATTGTGAAGAAATAAAGGAAGAACAAGGACAGGTCCAACCTAAGGGATGAGGCTTTAGGGGGATTTAAATGATATGCTAAGAATCTAAGGAACCTATGGTCATTAGGGACGACAGATGATAAACAGGTTCCAAATAATATACTTATTCAGATATGCACATATTTCGAATAAATATACTTATGACAACTAAGGTGAACAAAGGGGAAGTCAAACGTGGTAGAGATATTTTAAGTTTCAATAATAGAAGTGAGATTCTCAACAACTATTAACTCATGACCTAAAGGTATACAATATGTGACATGCTTCAAGGAATACAACAATATATGTAAATAGCCGATACAAGAAGACAGTGGAGTCCATGGGGCTAGTATACGAGGTGCATGTAGTTTCCAAGAACACGAAAGACAATGAATTATTCATGACAATTTGCTAGAAAACCATACGTATGTTTATCAAATTTGAAACTACAGTAGTGGTGTGTGTATTTGAGTATGGAATGATAAAATTTCTTTATAAAAGAGAAGGATACGTATATAAGATAAAGTGAAGAAGAGTTACCTTGAGAAGGGTATAAGGAGAGTACATGGGAGGATGAATTCTGAGCTTCTATGGAAAGCTCGAACTACTGCAAAGCCTGTAGGAGAGAAAGACGGAGATGCTGAAGAGTCTTTGGTTTGAAGAGGTATGAGAGAATAACAAGTAAAAAAGGGTTAAGATGTACGTATATATATGTGTGTGCTCATAGCAGTTAGTAGGGAACAAGGTGGACAGGTGGCGGTGTGCAAGTGTTGTAAAGGGGATAGTGAAAAGGCGTGGTTTAAAGAAAAGAGGTTACCAATGTTCCCGTTTTCAATGGATAATGAGGTTAGGCGGTAAGCTGTTTAATTCAAATAATTTTGAAGAGGTCAAAGGAACCAAAGAGTTTCACAAAGGAGCTTCCAAGGAGTACTAGTTGACTTGGACTCTCATTTCTAGTCAACTATTTAAAGATCTGGATTTAAACAGAGGATAAACCTTATCAAAACACAGTTGATCACTCATCAACAGAGTCATGAAAACCTAGAATTATATATGGACTTGATCTCTATAAATAGGGTATGTAGGCCACTGGCAAGGGGTTCAGAAATATTCACATGTAAGGGAGAACACATGAAACTCGAATATTCATTAACATTCTGAAGTACTTGGCTTGTGTAATCACCAGTGATTGCATACTCGTGCTTTGGATCCCTGCTAACTCAATCCATTCATCTCAAAAACCACCATCCGCCTTCTCCGGAAGCTCGGTTAGGAAGCTACTTCTTGACTGATTTTCATCACATTTCTCAAAACATAGTGTTGTAACCAAATTCCTCTCACAACATACAGTTAAGATGTTAAACTCGTTATTACAAGCTAATAAGGGCAAGAGTATATATATACATGTAAACAATCAGACCATCATATAAATAATATGTCAAACATGAGTTTCTATTCAAATTTCTACACTTCTACAACACAATTGACACATGTACTCAATATGGGTTTATAGATTCTTTATAGGAAATCGATGATCAGATCGGGAGCTAATATATCTGCAATGGTTGAACGAGTAACTCGACGAAATAATTTTGATAAGTACAGTCTTGGTAATGCTGAAACATATGAAGTGGTTTTGTATTTGATAAATGATATTTTACAAGTATGATATAAGTAAAAATCTATATCATGCATACAAATCATTGCAAGCAGACCCAACCTCAATCTCAGTTATGGATCCAAAGCTATATTCCAAGAGATTTAGAGATTTTGTACGGATAAGTTTTGTTCACTACACCATAGATTTCTTATAGCAATGACATGTAATTTTTTTTTTTAAACTATTATGATTGTTTGGATAATTTTGATAAAATTAGATATATTGCAACTAATTAAAAAAACCATTACAATAGAATTGAAGTAATTAGAAAAAGTTTAAAATCTATAATTTATGACAATGGTTGTATATGGAGTTGTTATATACTGCAATATTGGGCCCAAAATATTGGCTGGCTTGTAATAAAATAAATTGGGTAGACTATGAAAAAAAATCACAATCTCAAACACACCCAACCACTCGCGCCCCTCCTCTTCTCTGAAGAACCCTAGAAAACTCCCCATTGCTCAATAATCAACAAAGCAATTAGCATCTCAATCAGCAAAGCAAGCTCAAATCTGGAAGCATCTGGAACTTACCTTCAAGGTAGGCAAGCAACTTACCTTCAACGTGGTAGTAGTAGTAGTAGTAGTAGTGGAGTCCTCTCTCATGGCTTGTGTGCCGTGAGTTTCTTACTCTACGACGTCGTCTCCTATCTTCCTCGATATATCTCGTCGATTTCATTCTTCTTGTTCATATTCTCTTCTCTATTCATCTCGATTACGACCTAGATTCTCTTCCCCTACATGTTGTGTCTATCCCCAGTTTTCTATTCATAACAGGTACCTCTCTCTCTCTCCCCCCCCCCCCCTCTCTCTGTTATTATTATTTTGTTTTATGTGAAATGGCACTAATTGTAGTCACATTTATAAGTTCAATTATAAAGTTATAACTCAGAATAATTTATTGTTATGATTCTTTTAGTTGGTTCATAATTTACATTGTGTGTTCAAGTTTGGGAATCGAATTCAAGTGTTTGATGTGTGTGTATATAAAAATGTTGATGGTTATAAAGATTTTGGTGGATTGGAGATACATGACAAATTGTATCATTCCTATAGTGATTTTTTTGATAATTTTGATATGTGAGAACTGATTTGGTAAAACCCTGGAAAGTTGGAGTCTTTGGGCTTCCAATTACTCAATGATAAGTGATGACTGTATATATATATATATATATATATATATTACAAAGTGACTATATAAATTTATTTGCAAAGAGACAAAGAATGTGACTTGCCCAAACAATGGTACTTTGGAAGTCTAAAATTTACAGAATACTTAACCTTTAAGAGTTTTGGTTAATGCTTAGTTTCACTTGTTAAGTCTTCTGCTTTTTCCAGAGTGATATTTTTTTATTTAGGATGCAGTCATAAGAACTTATGGTTTCTACTCTTTGGTTGCAGGCTAGACAAGTTCTATTTAAGATGTTCAGTAACAGATACTGACGTCTTTACTATTGTTGCAATTGAAGAAGAACTTCATGAAGAGCTCTCAACTTCAAATTGTTCAATCCCGATAATTCATCTCAATACTGATGTCCTTGAGGCAGAATTAGTGAATTTACTAAGTGAAGGCGCTTATGTTGACAGTCTTTTGACCAAGTTGCCAGTATGTTGATTACTGCCAAATAAAAACTCTTTTATATCAATTGCAATTCTTCTTTGTATGTTGATTTTCTTGTTTAGAGCTTTCTCCATCTCAGTTTGTACTTATAGGTTTTAACAGAGGAAGAGCAGAACATAATTGTTGCAACTCCTGCCCAACTAGCAGGGTTGTATGGTAAACAGTTCGCTTCCCCTCGTCTTTAAATCTGAATTCACTTGGGCCTTTAAATGCTCATCCTCTTACTTATAGTTTTCGTTTATTCATTTGTAACTCCATGTTCTAAAAGATAAAACCAAGTATTGGAATTTTTGATATTGCTAAAACACAATTCATGGAATTGCAGTAATTTCAATAGCTTTGATTAGTTGATAACAAGATATTAGTTATGAAGCCTAATTTTTTAGCTAGATTAAAATTGAGTCATATTCAAAAATCAAAAGGCTTGTAATAATGGCAACAAGATGCTTATTCTGGAAACTATATGATGCAATATCTGTCCTTAAGTGCTTGCTCAATTAGAATGGTGATATTGATGTACCTGAAGATAGAAATCAAATAAATTCACAGGTAACTGTTATCCTATCGTCATCTGTATACTTAAAATATACTTGCTGAGTATTGCATTCTTTTTTATTTATTAAAGTGGTGGTTCTGTGTTCTGTTAAGTAACTGTTATCAAATCTGTAAAGGTTCGTTTATCAAAATTCTGATAAAGACCAGTGTTTCAATCTCTAACACAAAGAAGCACACATGTTGCCTGAATATATTGTGATGCTTCATCCAAGCCTTCTTCCAGTAGCAGTCATTGGTTTCTTCACTAAGGTTCAATGAATCACATATAAAATATGCAAAGTAGCCTTTTTATCTCTTAGAATATATGAAAGAGGTTTCAGAAATTGGCCTCCTAAAAAGATCAAGAAAAGAATGGTCATATTTCTTTGATGCAATAATAAAGTGTTTTTCTGGTAAGGTTAGTAATTTTGATGCAATAACAACAAGTATGCAACAAGTAGGGTATAACATTTTATATGATAGATATCATAATTTAGGAAGTCTATTACTCAATGAAATATCTGCCAAATTGGGAAATAAGGTAAATAGATCTAATCATATTTATTATGCTAGATTTATTATGATTGTTATTAACCACTTTGTCAAGAATATTGAGATTGACAGGAGTACAGAAATTTTGGATTGCTGGACTCAAAACAAAAGGGTCTTCAAAGACTTGGTAAGAATCAATCTTCACAGTAATGTGGAATTGATTTATCCACATTTTGTTCAGATATTTTTCTCTACTTTAAATTATTCCAATCCCCAATCTTCTTTCCCTTCTGTGGTAATGAAGGGTGTTAGTAATGACCCCAACCCTTCTACCCAAGCCACACATCTAGTTTCTAAGTCCAAATCTAAAAAGACAATCTCAACAGGTTCCCAAAAACCTGTTGTTGAAATATCCAAGAAAAGAAACACAACTGTTGCGGTAAATAGACTAGAAGATGATGTAAGTGGTGAGGGAACTGGGGAACATCAAAGAACCCAGAAGAATAAGGAGAGTGAGGGTGTGCAGCCTCAGCCAAGCTACTCCACAGTCTCCCAAAATATTATGGATGTTAATATGGACAATATCACACCTCTATTGTCATCCTCTCAAAAGGATGACAGTATTGAAAATAGCGCACAACTAGGGGCACATTTACAAATTAGGGACAGACAAGCCAAAACATTTACACCATATGAAAGGAGAAAGAAGAAAGTCACCTTTGCACATGGGGAATCACTCACTGCAAAATCACAGGAAACTGTGGTGGAGCCTTCTCAAAGTCAGTTTGATGCATCTCATATAAATGATGAGATGCAGCCCCATTCTCTCTCAATTTCAATCCCTTTTATTCTTACTTCTCCATCTCAACAAATTTTTTCAGAAAATGTTCTGATAGACTATCAGACATTTTCAGATTCCCCTTCTTTATTTTTCAAGGAGAAGCCAACACTCTCTCCTGAATCTTCTTCCCAGGAGATTCAGGATTCCATTTCTCATATCATTATAAATATCACTTCTCAAATTATTTCCTCAACTGTTTCTACTCCATCAATTGATATTCAACCATCGACTGATAAGCCATCGATCGATACTCAAGATCAATCGATGGGTAAGCATCAATCGATGGGTAAGCATCAATCGATGGATATCCCAAACACTTCAACTGATAATATCAATACATCAATTGATGCTCAATCAATTGATGTTGTACAAACACTCTTAGGATTGAGTGAGAGGCAGGATTGCAGCCTGGCAAAAGGAGAGGGAGTGAGTGTGGACATTCCTATTTCTTCCAGGAATGTGAGTGAAACACCTGAGGGCCCCACCTTAGAAGGTGCAAAGAATATGAGTGATGGAGATGTGAGATTCCAGGATGAGATCCTGATGCAAAATAGAGAGATGAGTGAGAGAGATAAAACAATTCTTCTATTTTCACAGGAGTTGGAAAATGAGTTGATGGCAGAAGAGGTGAGAGACAAGGAGATAGGGGGAGTATCAAATGCAGAAGCTAGTGGGAGTGGAATTGCTTAGGAAATTGAAGATGAAGTTGATGTTGGTGAGTTGGATCCACATAATTTCATTGATCCTGATCCACAATATCAAGCATTGGCTGCTTCAAGTAACAGGGATTCAGAACAACTTTTGGGAATTGATCATATAGAACAAAGGACCAGGAATCTTAAGGAGAGCATTGCCAATACAACAGACACATGTTATATGGCACCTGAAGAGCTAGAAGAAGATTATGATGAAGAGCCATGTATGAGCACAATTGATGGTTCCTTAGAAGCTGCTGAAACTGAGATTCTTTCTCAATATATGAGGGTAATGGTGGAATGAGAAATTGAAGATCCTAATCAAAGGAGAATTTCTCACTATATGATGGAGTCACTGAAAATTCAAAATATCACAATGACAGGAGTGAAGAGAGAATTGGAAATTATCAAGGACTCTATCACTACCAACAAGGATGCATTGGAGAGAAGATTGGATGAGAAGCTGCCAATTAACACCATGGGTCATATCAAGGACAAGCTTTTCAAGGAATCCAAAAATTTTGCAGCTTTGGAAACTAGAGTGGGATATCTAGAAAAGAAGTGGATGCTATAATTGCAGTTCAGAGTCTACATGCTTCTATTCTTCAAAATTTTCTTGACAGAATGCCACCACCTCCTCCAATTGATGATAACAAAAAGGGGGAGAATACAAAGAAGAAGGATGATGATGATAATGGTGATGGCAAAGGCAGTGGTAGTGGTGGTGTTGGTGGTTCTGGTATGGACAAGACTAGTGGCATTGGTGGCTCTGCAACAAAAAGAATTAAATGCAGGAGTAAGGGGGATAATCAATCTTTAAAGAGATCTAAATCATCTAATTCTCCGAAAGATGATTTAGAACAGAAAAAGAAAGAAAACAAGAAGTTTGAAGATGATCTAGAAGCTAGAAGAATTTCTAGGGATAGAGAAACTCAATCAATGATTGAGAGGGAAAGGAAAAGAATTGAAGATTTAAAGAAAAACACTGAATTGGTGACAAAGGCAGTAGAAAAAAGAGACTTAAATGAGTTCATTGCTCAAACAAGAAAAGTGAATGAAGATGCACAAAAAGCTGCCAAAGAAAGAAAATCAGATGCTAAAGCCTTTCTAACAGTTGATCTTGAAGCCCTTGAAGAGAAGAGGAAGGGTAAATCCATAATGATTGAAGAAGAAAAGAGAAGGAAAGAGCCAGTTGTACAGAAGGTTCTTCAAGGAGCCATTTCATCAGGATTGTCAGATGCTGCAAGAAGAGAAAAGGAAAATGAGGAAATAGCAAAGCAAATTGAAATGGAATTGAACATGGAAGATCAATTAATGGAACAGCCACTGAGGAAAAAGAGGAAAATAACTATGGCCAAGAAAAGGTCAAGTTCTATTCAAGAAACAGTGGTTCAGGAAAACCTCCAAGGTCAATAAGAAGAAATCAAGGAGGAGGTTACAATTGAAGGATATGATATGAAAGGAATACCAGTGATCAATGAAAAGGGGCTAATTGGAGTAAGGACTCACCTTGCAACCTCAAATCAAGAAGAATCTATAAGATTGGTGTGTGAAAATGGAGTGAAGATCATTTATTCATTGAAGGTGATAATGAAGTAGAGCTACAATGTTCTAAACACCATCCTTCCTCTACTCAACAGAAAGTACAAACTCAACATAACAATTGCTCAGGAGATTCAACAACAAATTTCAAAGCTAAGGAGATCCAAGGCAGATCTGAACCTGATTCACCTCTTAAGCTATGGAAGTCTCAAGTCAAAAAGGTGGTGTTGTAGCCAAAGTATGTAATGATTTTTACAGATGTGGAAGGCAATACAAAGTTATTTGATATCTGCAAATATCTGGACAAAATCACAGATGAAGAAATACATTACCTTATGAGGCAACTTGGAGAAACTGATAGGGATGAAGCAATTTTGAGGAGTTCTTTCATGAGGCAACTAAAGGAAAATGCTGAGAAGAGAAGGAAGATAAGTAATTGAATCATGAAGACAATGAAGACATTGAAGCTGCTTGCAGGAGTTATCTATCAATCTGGTACTTCCAAAATTAAAAAGTGCTATTTAAATTTCTTGATTCTATCTGAATGAAAATTATTAGGGGTTTTATTATCATCAAGTAGATTTATGCATGTTCATATCACAGACACAAATAGGGGGAGATTGTTAGGAATCTATATGTAATTTGATGATAACATTAATCTTAGAATCATAGAAATTTTATTTGATGTAACTGATCAATTGATATGAAAATTATAAATATCAATTGATCAGGAAACCATTTATCAGTTGAAATGTTTATATGAATCAACTGATAATTTGGACTATAGCATAGGTGTACTTAGTCTATTTCAATAGAGAAGGTGTAAATCAATTGATATTATTCTTATCAATTGATATTAGAGTCGATTGATATAGATCATCAATTGATGTGTAAATTAAACTGTCAAATTGTAAATATTTGAAGACAGGAAATTGCACAAGTGAAGGATGATCGATTGATATTGAAGCATCGAAGGATGAGAGATCAGTCGAAGAAGCCAAGTCAAGTATTGAAGACCATCAACTGATGTGAAGACCCATCGATTGATATATCGATTGATAACATCTATCAATCAATAAGTTATTATTTATCAATCGATGGATATAAAGATCAATCAAAGAAGAATACCAGTTAATGGATTAAAGGATGGAACAATTGATATGCTTAACAGTAAATTATCAATTGATTGTAACTATATAGAAAGACTATCTGTTATAGATCCAGAGGATAAAAGTAAACCTATGGAAGACAGTCAATGATGACTGTGAAGACTCAATCTGTAGCTGTCTTTCAAGCCTGTTTTCCTAAAAAGGAAAAAGGTAAAAGAAAGGTGAAAAAAAACAATCCTAGAATAGGAATTGTAAAGACACACTTGTAGTATATAAATAAGTGTAGTAGCATTGTTAGAAAATAGACAAGTTAGACAATATTTTCTTAATCAACTGTTCAAGCTTTAGAGCACATTGTAAGAGCAGTTGATTTATTTTTTAACCTTGTAAACAAACGCAGCTAGGTTTCTTTTTAACCTAGGAACATTGAGCAAAAATATACACTAATGGAAAAACCAATCCATCAGTAATTTTAAAATCTCTTTATTCAGTTTAATTTTCAGTTAAAATTTGTTCGAACTTTTTCTCTCTAATTCTCAAACATCAGTAACAAATATTAAAGCTAACAAAAGTTTTGATATTTGTATTCAACCCCCCCTTCTACAAATATTGACATTGTTATGAGGAATAACAAGAAGAAAGTTAGTGATTCTTCCAGGAGTGATAAATAAGGATGATAAATGCAAGGATTATAAATCAAGGAGAGTTAAAAAGAGGAGAGATGATGGAGATGATGATGATGAAACATATGATGGCTCCCATGGTCCTAGGGGTCCTGGTGGTGTACAACAACAAAAAAGTTTTGAGTGTTTGTTAAAACTCAATCACATCAGTCAGAGACTGAACATGAGAAATCAGGGTCCAAGCTAGACTCTGGTAAAGATAAACAGAATACAGACTCTAATTAGCAAAAGAAGGAATATGTGAAGGAGCCAAGCTATTGGAAATGTAACCAAAACAATTTATAACTCAAGGTAAGAAATAAAAAAGGGCTTGGAGGTATTTCTTCAAAAAACTTAGAAAGAACTTCAAATCTAACTGCAGATCTACATTCACTTATAGATAAGTGGTTTGAAAAGATCACCCAAAAACATTTGAATAAAGTGGTGTTTGCTCATATTGTCTACAATGTATTTGAAAGAAAGTTGTCAGGAGGACAAAGTGGAACTGAAAAGATAAAATCTGAAATGCTAGTGTACTGTATAGAAGGAAGGTTTGTAAGGTGGTTAAGCCAATCAAACTTCATATTCTACAAACAGCCTGTGGAACTACAATATATCAGATTTCTTTTGTCCACAGCAGCTGAAGTAAATAGAAGCAATGAGGGTATGACAAAGAAATGGCTTATAGAAATTGACAGGAAGCTGACTCTGCGCAGACAGACAAATAAACAGATGGGCAAGTTTTCTCTGAATTATATTGATACTGAAGGAAATGATCAAGACATGCCAATAGAAGTGAAACAAATTAAATTTCAACAAGGTGTGAATCATTACTTTAGGTTTCAACCTATAAATGAGAGAGTTAATGTTTTGATGTTGAAAGATCTAAAAGAACAAGAATGCAGTGCAAATGATCTAAGAGCAGCTTATTGTCAAATCAAATGTGAAAAATGAAGAGATGAAGAAATTGAAGAAATTTATTGGTGAAGCTCCAGCTATTGTGGAGGAGAATATGTTGAAATCATTTTTGAGAACAACACAACTTTTGATAAGATAAATTGAGGAGTAATTATTTTTCCCTGTAAATTTTTTATTGTTCTGGATTAATTTTTATTCTTTAGTTTTGACATCATCAAACATTCATTTATGCTTAAATTTTATAAAGCATAGTGGAGATTGTTAGGAATATATTCATTTGATGATTTACAAAATACTAGAATAGAGTCTAGCATAGTTTTATCTTTAATAAATCTCTAGTTTCTGATCAAAGTAAATGTAAATTAGAGTCTAGTTAGTCCATGCACAAGTATCAAGAGTATTTGTACTTCGTAGATTTTCAAGAGAAGTAAAACTAGAGTCTGGATACAAATCGGAGTCTCGAAATTGATCAGAATCTATGGACTATCATAGTCTATAGACTGTCAGACCTTGAGGATTATCAGAATCTGAAGTCTTTCAAAGTCTATTAAGATGAATTTGGAAGGTGATGACAGTAATGGTAAGTCTTCGAAGAATAAAGGGAAAGATATTTCATATATGATACGGGAAGGAAAAAGAGTTTCAAAAGAAAACTATCAGCTAATAAATAGGAATTAATTCCTAATTAATTATAAATTCTTTTATTAGTTGATAGACAGCTCTCCAAACACTATATGTAACCTATTGTAATTGTCAAACTTTTAAGAGAGCATAGAATAGAGAGAGTTGTTGTAAGAAACACAGAGCAGCTGCTAGGGTTTGTGTACACCCTAGGAGAGTTTGTATTTATTCATCAATAATGCAAACAATATTTCCATCATACTTTGTGTTTAATCTTTGTAATTTGTTCGAAGCTTAAATCTATTGAGTTTGATTTTAAAATAGGTAAAAAGACAACACAAGTATTCAACCCCCACTTTCTACTTATGTAACTGGGAAAACAATTGGTATCAGAGCCTAAAGTTTAAAATCGATCGAAGATATCTGGAAACAAAGATGGCAATTCTAAGATTCCTATGCTAAAAAGGAATGAATACACCCACTAGAAGGTTAAGATGCTGCACCATCTGGAGGCTATAGACCCTGACTATCTTGATAGGATTTATGATGGACCTTATGTGCCCTCAAGACTTGTTCCTCAAACCATTGTTGAAAGAAAGATTATTGGAGAGCACTTTGTTAACAAACCAAAGGCTGAGTTGTTAAAGGAGGACAAAAAGAATGTCCTTAAGGAGGAAAAAGTCAAGAACATCTGCTTTAACAGTTTGGACTCTGTTCTCATAAACTGTGTTATTTCATGCAAAACTGCTAAGGAGATGTAGACAAAACTTGATGTGCACTGTGAAGGAACAAAGGATGTCAAGAAAAATGCTAGGTCCTTGCTAATTCAAGAGTATGAATATTTTGAAGTAAAGGCTGGAGAGTTTATCACTGAGATGTATGATAGGTTTACCAAACTTCTAAATGTGATGGCCATACATGGTAAATTTTATGATTCTGAAGATACAGACACCGAGTTTTTTAGAGCCCTTCCTGAAGAGTGGGACAACAAAACAACTGCAATAAGATAAGCTAGAGATTTAGATGAAATATCCTTGGAGGAGTTGTATATAAGACTCAAGACTTATGATTTAGAGATGCAACAGAGAAAAAACAAGAAGGTTGGAAAATCAAAATCTATGGCACTCTTGATGGGACTGATAAAGAACAACAAGAAGAACGTAAAGAAGTTAGAATCAAGGATTCAAGGAAAAAGGGTTAAACTGTTGTTGAGTCATAGTCCACTGACACAGACTCTGATTCTGACGTTGAGATTGATATGAGTCAAATGTTGGTCATGTTTGCTAAGAATTTCTAAAGAATGAAATTCAACAACAGAATTGGAAAATTTAACAAAAGATAAACATTCAAGAAGGAAGATGAAAAAGTTGAGAAGGGAAAAAACACCATAATCAAGCTTGACATGGAAAAGGTCAAGTGTTTTAACTCTGGAATATTAAGGCACTTTGCTAGTGAATGTAGAAAAGTAAAAAGTCAAGGCAAAGGAAAGGCACTTCTCTCAACAGGAAAGGATTGGGCATATTCAAGGTCATAGGATGACATAGATTATGAAAATCTTGCTTTGATGGTAGTCTCCTAAGAAAAATCAGAATCTCCCACAGAATCCTCATCTCCTAAATCTCAGGTATCAATTTTCTCTGCTGAATCTTTGCTTAATTTAGACTATGATGGCATAAAGATTGTTTAAAGTGAGGTTAAAAAGATAAAGATTGGGTCTTCATATCAGTTGATGGTCTTCAATCTTTGACTTGGCTTGATATCAATTGGTCATTCACCCATTGATTCCTCAATATCAATTGATCATCCTTCACTTGTATATTCGTCCTGTCTTCAACATATCACAAGTTGAACAATCTAAAACATACATCAGTTGATGACCTATATCAATCGAATCTAGTATCAACTGATGATTAGAACACTATCAATTGATCTAGCCATATCAATTGAAAGACTAAGTACAACCATGTTACAAAAACATCCATATTATCAGTTGATTAACATAAACATTTCAACTGATAAATGGCTCTCTAATCAATTGATATTTATAACATATATCAATTGATAAGTTACAAATTAAATTCTATGATTCTAAGATTATGTTTATCATCAAGACTACATAATTCCTAACAATATTCCCCTATTCATGTCTATGAGACTAACAGACATAAATTTTACTTGATGATAATAAAACCCTAATATATGTGAATTTTGTAAGCTATAATCATGAAATGGAAAGCACTTAAGATTTAGAAATACCAGTTGATTGGCATCTGAATTTCTGTAATCTTCTTCAAATCTCCAATTTCCAAAAAGCTTTATTCACTTCTTCTTCTTCCTCTTTTCTACATTTTTCTTTAACTACCTCAAGAAAGACCCTCTCAAAATCTTCTCATCCTCATCAGTATCTCCCAATTGCCTCAAAAGATTTTGAATTTCTTGATTTTTGATTTTGTCCAAATACTTGCAGATGTCAAATTGTTTTTGTTTTCCTTCCACATCTGTAAATATCATGACATAAACTGGTTCCAACATTACTTTCTTCTCTTGAGACTTCCAAATTCGAAGAGGTAGATCAGGATCAACTTTAGCAGATGCTCTACTTAATTTAGTTATTTGATGTTGAATTTCCTAAGCTATAGTGATGTTGAGTTTATATCTTTTGTTGAGTAGAGGAAGAATTGTCTTCAATGTGTTGTAGCTTTACTTCATTATCATCTTCATTGGATGAACAACTTTATCACCATTCTCATACTCCAGCCTCATTGATTCTTCATGGCTTGAAGTTATAGGAAGTGTCTTGCATGCAATCAGCCCCTTTTCACCGATGACAAATATTCCCTCTAATATGTACCCTTCAATAACTATCTCCTTTTGATTTCCTTCTTGGGTTGATTTACTTTTTAAACTCTTCATTATTTCTCCTAAATCTCAGATTGAGGTCCTTGGTTTTCTTCATGGCCATTGAGATTTGTCTTTTTGGTTTTGTGCATTAATCTACATTTGAGTCTTTTATAATCCATTTCAATTCCATTTGCCTTGCTATCTCTTCATTATCCTTATCTCTCCAAGCAGCATCTTTGATTGCTGTGACAATAGAACCTCTTAGTAGTTTTTCTTCTTTACATCTTCAACCATGATGGCTTTTCCTTTTTTTTTCTCTTCCAAAATATTTTCTTGAAGAAATTTCTCAGCATTTTCATTGACTTCCTTGGCAGCATTCTTTGCACTTTCATTCACTGTTCTGACTTGAGCAATGAATTCATCTAGATTTTCTGTTTCAGTAGTCTTGGTTACCGATTCTATGTTTTTTCAATTGCTCAATTTTCTTTCTTTCATTCTCAATGAGCTCTTGAGTTTCACTTTCTCTTGCGATTCTCCTTGCTTCTAATTCATTTGAAAGGTTCTCAGTAACCCTCCTTTTCTTCTACATTTCTTCTGTGGTTGACTTGGTTGATTTTAAAGATTGACCTTTGTCACTACCACTTGTTCCACTTCTTCTAACCTTACTACTTCCAGCCTCATTCACATTTTTGCTACTCCCAACGGCTCCATTACCTCCATCATTTCCATCTCCATCCTTTCTATTTTCTCCATTTTTGTTAGCATCAAGTGGAGGAGTATGCATTCTGTCTAAAAACTTTTGAAGAATTGCAGCATGAGTGGCTCGACCTTTGATGATTTGATCCATTTTTATTTCTTAGGATGCAACTCTCTTCTCCATCTAAGAGAACTTTTTGGATTCTTTGAAGAGTTTGTTGTGAATGTTGTATAAAGTGTCGTGAGGCAGTTTCTCATCCAATCTCCTTTCTAATGCATCATTGGTTGATCTGATGGACCCTTGAATGATTTCCATTTCCCTTCTCACTCCACTAACTGTCATCTTATTAATTTTCAGTTGATCTCTAAAGCAGTTGACAATTCTTCTGTGAATTGGGTCTAAAATGTCAACCTCCATCATTTTCCTTCTATACTAAGAGATAATTTCAGTCTCAGCATCACCAAGGGACCCTTTAATTAAGCTCATCCATGGTTCTTCATTAGAATCATTATCAATGTCGCCAGGTGCTATGTAGCAAGTGTCTATTGTGTTGGAAAAACTCTGCTTTAGATTTCTTATTCTCTGTTCAGTGTGCTCCAACCCAAGGATTTCTCTGCATCTTTATTTGTTGAAGTAGCCAAATCTTGGTACCTTGGATCAGGGTGCACAAAGTTGCTCGAATCCAACGCGCCAGCATCCACCTCTTCATTTTATTCAATAGTTTTCTCCATTAATTCATCATCATTATTCACTCCACTCCCACTAGGTTCATTTGCATTATATACTCTCCCTATCTCCTGCACCCCTCTCCTTCAGACATGAGTTCCATTTCAAGTTCTTGTGCATATTGTAAAATCTTCATGTCACTCTCACTCATCTCTCTATTTTGCATCAGGATCTCATCCTGGAATTTCACATCTCCCTCACTCAAAGTGTTTGCACCATCTAAGAAGTGGCCCTTGAGTGTTTCACTCACATTCCTGGAAGAAATAGGAATGACCTCACTCACTCCCTCTCATTTTGTCAGGCTGCAATCCTGCCTCTCACTCATCTCACGCAATCCTAGTTATATTTGTGCAACATCAATTGATTGACTATCAATTGATATTTCTAGAATAACAGTTGATGAGGTGGTTGGGATATCCATCGATTGAGGCATACCCATTGATTGATGTTTAGTATCAATCAATGGCTTATTCATCGATGCCTGAATATCAATTGATGAAGAGACATCAATTGACAGAAGTTGAGGTAAATTGAGAATTGATATCACGAGTGACTTTAGAAATGGTGTCCTAAATTTCCTGTGAAGGAGAATCAGGAGAGAGTATTGGCTTCTCCTTGAAAATCAAAGAATGAGAATTTGAAAATGCTTGATTGTCTATCAAGATAATTTCTGAAGAAAATTGAAGTGGTGCTAATTGAGGAATTGGGATAGATAAATAATGGGGCTGCATCCCCGCACTTATTGGAGATGCATTAAACTAATAAGATGAAGACTCCCCCACAGTTGCCTGTGGCTTTGCAATGTGTGTGTCTCCATGTGCAAATTTAGTTTTATTCTTCTTCCTCTCATAGGATTTTAGGGTTTCGGTTTGAGTGTCCTCACCTTTGTTTCATGCCCTTGGTTGAGGACTTTTTTCAATATTGATACCCTTTTGAGAGGATGCCAATATGGATGAGGTTTGATCCTTTTCAACAACCACAGTCTTTTGAGAGACTGTGGTGTGGCTAGGCTGGGCTTGCACATCCTCACTATCTTTATCCTTCTGGGTTCTTTAATGTTCCCAGTTCCCTCACCAGTAACTTCCTCCTCTAATCTATCAGCTGAACATGTGTTTTTCTTTTCTTTGGTTTTGCAACAATAGGTTTTTGGGAACTTGTTGAGGATGGCTTTTTAGATTTTGATTTGAGAATTTGTTTTGTGGCTTGGGTAGGAGGGTTGTGGTCATTACTAACACCCTTCATTGCCACAGAAGGCAATGAATTTTGAGTTTGATAGGAAGATGATAGGGAAGAAATAAATACCTGTACAAAGTCTACGTAAATCAAATCCACATCACTATAGAGATTAATTCTAACTAGGTCTTTGAAAACTCTCATGTTTTGGACCCAACAGTCCAATGTCTCTATTCTCCCTGCTAATCTCAACATTCTTGACAAAATGGTCAATAAATAGCATAATAAATCTAGCATAGTATATATGGTTTGATCTATTAGCCTTATTTCCCAGTTTTACAGCAATTTAATTTATAATAATTGAAGACAAGTTGTAATACCTATCAAACAATATACTATAAGCTATTTGTTGCATACTTGTTATAACATCAAAGTTACTAATTTTACCACTAAAGCACTTAATGATAGCATCAAAGAAATATGACCATTCTTTCCTAAGATGTTTTCTAACTACATGACCTAAGCTAATTTCAGGTTCTACATAGTTAATAGATTTTAGCATTTGTCTAATCACAGTATTTGTTGGTGCTTTATCAGTATTATTAGCAGGCAAATCTAAGCATTCATTAATGACAACAATAGTAAGTAAATACTTATCTCATTTACAAGTGAATGCAATGTTATAATTGTCCTTTGCAATTTCTGCACTTGCCCAGAACTCTTCTACCAGGTTTCAGACAATCTTTGGGGCCTCATTCAAGGCTTTCTTAACTCTAAAACTATCAAGGAATCTCATCAATGGATGAAATCCCTTTGGTAATTCTTCTACCACTGTGCAGGGCATGAAGTTGTTCAACTCGTAGTAGCATCCACTCTGACATATTTTCTTTGAAGATGTATATGAAGATGCCATTGCTTTAACAGATGCTAGTAATCACAATAGAGATTGAAAGTGAGAGAGAATTTAGGGCTTTAAGTTTGTTAGAGAGATAGAAGAGATTGATAAATAATCAGTAAAAGAGCAAGTAAGGATTAAAGGAAATTTTAATCTCATTATTTATATTTTTGAAGAATAACTGATTTCTCAATTAATTTCTTTCCCAAAATAGAACTTAATCAACTGTTAGATAAGAAGGTAGATGAGAGAATTACTAATTCTAGCAATCAACTGTTATACATACAGAGTTGTATGTATTAGGTAATTAATAAAAAGAGTAATCAACGACTAGATTTGTTACAGGTCGATTGATGACATGGACCCTAAAAATTCCATGTCATTGATTGATAAATTATTTATCCATCGACAGGTAACACTATCCATCGATAAATAATTATATCGTTAATTGATAACTTATTTATCGATAACTTAAAATATCCATTGATACATAAACTGTCTATCAATTGATTATGAAAAAATCAACAGATTGACATAATCAATGGCTAAAATTAAAAATAACATAAAGAAATAACTTGTCAGACATTTTCAAGATTAAACATAATTAAGCATACATAAATCACAAACCAATCTATTGAAGGTAGATTCATCTAGTGGTTTGGTAAAAAAAATTGCAAGTTATCTTTCACTAGGGATAAAATGTAATTCAACAGTACCATTCATTACATCTTCCCTAATGAAGTGATATCTTATGTCTATGTGTTTGGTTCTTAAGTGTTGAGATGGATTTTCAGTAATGACAATTGCACTTGTGTTGTCACAGAATATTGGAATGTTGCTTAAATTAAATCCATAATCAAATAGTTGATTCCTCATCCATAACACTTGTGTATAACAGGTTCCAGCAGTAATATATTCAGCATCTGCTGTGGATATAGACACTGAATTTTGCTTTTTGCTAAACCATTATAGAAGCTTATTTCCTAGAAATTGACAAGTTCTTGTAGTGTTTTTTCTTTCAATTCTGCAACCCACATAGTCTGTATCTGAATAAAAAATTAGATCAAATCTAGAGTCTCTAGGATACCAAATACCGAGATTTGGTGTTCCTTTGAAATATCTAAATATTCTTTTTATAGCAATCAAATGAGACCCTTTAGGATCAGCTAGCATAAAGACATGTAACAAACATTATGTATGGCCTACTTGCAGTAACTAAAGTAATGATCCAACCATGCCTTTATAACTTGAAATGTCCACTTTACCTTCTTTAGTATTCAATTCAAGTTTAGTTGCAGTGGCCATGAGAGTTTTTATAGAAGAACATTCAATTAAATAAAATTTCCATAATAATACAGAAATATATTTAGTTTGATTTATGAAAATACCATCTTTAACTTGTTTGACTTGCAAACCAAGAAAATAGATAAGTTCTCCTATCATGCTCATTTCATATTTACTCTGCATCAACTTAGTAAACTTTTGACAAAGTTTATCATTAGTTGGGATAAAAATAATGTCATTTACTTAGATTTGAACAAGAATAATAGAACTATTAACATTTCTATGAAAGAGAGTTTTATCAACAGTATCTCTTGTGAAGTTATTCTTATCAAGAATTTAGAAAGTGTGTCATACCAGGCTCTAGGTGCTTGTTTCAAACCATACAGTGATTTGAGAAGGTAGTATACAAATCCAGGATGAACATGATCAAAAAAAACTTGTAGGTTGTTCGACATATACTTCTTCTTCTAGTTCTCCATTGAAAAAAGCACTTTTAACATCCATCTGATAGACTATGAAGTTGGCATGAGCAACATAGGCCAGAAAAATCCTTATGGCTTCTATCCTTGTAACAGGTGCAAAGGTTTCATCAAAATCTATTCCTTCTTCCTGTGAATAACCCTTTGCCACCAATCTTTCATTGTTCCTTGTCACATTACCAGTTTCATTCATTTTGTTTTTGAATACCCATTTTGAACCAATAGCAGATTTGTTCTTTGGCTTGGGCACCAACTTCCATACCTTGTTTCTTTTAAACTGATTTAACTCCTCTTGCATAGTTATTATCCAATCAGGATCATTCAAGGCTTCTTCTATCCTTTTTGGTTCTTCTTGAGATAGAAAGCTAATATACAAGCATTCATTTTGAGTTGCACTTCTAGTTTTGACACCATCATTTGCATCTCCAATGATCAACTCAAATAGATGACTTTTGGTCCATTTCCTTTGTGGAGGTAAATTAGTTCTTGAAGATTATGCTTCATGATCATTGACATGATTATGATCATTGTGATGTGATTGATTGTTTCCCCCTGAGATGGATACTCTATTTGAAGATTGTAGAACAGAATGATTATCTATCGAATGGTTATCAATTGATGTATTATCAATTGATTAAAGATTATCAACTGATAAGTTATCTGTTGGTGTATTGATATCAATTGATGGGAAATTTCTGGGAACTTGATTTCTTGGAATATCCACATCATCATCACTTTCGTCACCATTACCAGTTGATTTATTTTCAAAATGCAAAGCATCATGGTATCCTTCATCATAAAACCCTTGAATTTTCTTATCATCAAAGACTAGATGCATAGATTCCATACCAATGTGTAATCTAAGATTGTAGACTTTGTAGGCCTTGGTTACAATTCTATATCCAACAAATATACCTTCATCAGCTTTGGCTTCAAATTTTCCCAAATTTATCACTTAAAATCAACACAAACCTAAATGTGATCTCCCACGCATGACAATGATACTATTAGTGGTAAGGAGTGAGCATGTGGCAAATACCCAAACTAGTGCTTTTATCATGGAATTAGACCTGATATTAACGTCTGCTAAGGGAGGTATTTAATATCAAAAAATTTCGGATCCTAGATAGCTTAGTAGCTTAGTAGCAGAGCAATTCAATAACTTTAGGAGCCCTAAAAAATGAGCATAACTCATGCTAGTATTCAACTTTAGGAGCCATTTTCAAGCTGTAAAATAACAAAATAGCCTTCATTTAATAGCTGTACAACCAAGCAGGCAAAACTAGTAAGGCTCGCGTAATTACCTTGCAGAACTATCCTTGCTGCTAAAGCGAGCACAAGAAATGACTTGCGCGAGCAAGTATGATATAATAGAAATTACACTCGCTCAAGCTAAAAGAGTTTTAGAGCAACATTTATGAAGTGTTAATAAATGGACTGCTTTCTTGTACCGGTAATTCTTTTTGTACCCCCAATAAATCTTGCATGTATATAGTCTCAGAAAATGAAAAAGATTATGGATGCCCATTTTGAATCGATCTCAATGGATCTTGCCATTTATTTCTTCTTTTAGAATTTAGTCTTTTTTTAATAGAAAAATCATCATCCCACCGCTCCTACCAATGCTTACTTATGACCCAAAAGGGTCATGAAGAATTAGCCCTTTGAATAAGCGAGACTTTCCCAATAGAAAGATTTGCATGCGACAGAGATCCTAACTCCGTGTATCCGGTTAAGCTGCCCTGCCGCATACTTCCGCCCAGACAAAAAATGTGAACACCTAGCGCGAAAGGTTGCTTTACTATGATTCTAATTTAAGGCACGTTAGCACTTTCGATAGATTGGTCATTAGCTAGGCCATTTTCAATAAGGGGCGGAGCTTCAAGAAGCAAGCCTAGAGTAGCACTATATTAAGGTAAATTTCATTCAGGCCCCTGGAGTTTTGTCTAGGTATATCATTTTAATTAATAATTAATGGCAAAAAGGAGTTGATAAAATAAATCAGAATGGGATTTAACTCATTTTTTTCTTCCTCCTTCCTGAAAAAACAAAAAACATTTATACCCATAACGATGTCTCATTTTAGTAACAGGATTTATGGACAAGACAGGAGGAGAAAGCTCATCCTTGCCGATTGTAGTTTATGGCCTTCCTGGTAATAACCTTCTCAAGTAGAGAAAGATAATAGAATTTTTTATAAGAAAGATGCTAAGGCCAATATTCCTGATGTTAATAATTTCCTCTTATGCTTCGCCAACACCCAATAAAGACCACAAAGGCAGAATTCTGTGAAGAAAAAAGTATCACTCAAAATATCTCTGCTGCTAGGACTCCTAAAAAATGGGATAGTTGAAAGGAAGAACATGACCTTAATTGAAGCTCCTAGAAATATTTGGGTAATTTAGTTTCTTCTAACATATTTCTTGTAGCTTCAATTAAGGTCTTCTTCCTTTCAACTACCCCATTTTATTGAGGAGTCCTAGGAGTAGATAAATTTTGAGTGATACCTTTTTCTTCACAGAATTCTGTCATAGTTGCATTCTTGAATTCAGTACCATTATCACTCCTAATTTTGTTGACCTTCCATTCAGTGCCATTCTCAACATTCTTCACATGATTGATGATGAATTTGCTTGCCTCATTCTTTGAGTGTAAAAAGTACATCCAAGTGAATCTTGTGAAGTCATCCATAATTACTAGGGCATATTTCTTTTTAGCAATTGACATGTTATTGACTGGACCAAATAACTCGATGTGCAATAATTCCAAAGGCTTGTCAATTGATGATTCGGTCTTGGACTTGAATGATACCTTTATTTGTTTTCCCTTTTGACAAGCATCACACAAACCATCCTTGGTGAATTTTATTTGTGGAATGCCTCTAACCAAATTCTTTCTAATCAATTGATTCATAGCTTTGAAATTTAGATGGCCATCTTCTTGTGCCAAATCCAACTTTCATCTGTATTGGCATTGCTAAGTAGACATGTCATTCAGTCTGCCTTTACAGAGTTGAAATTAGCCACATAAAAATGTCTTTTCCTTCCACTAGTTAAGAGAATTTCACCAGATTCTTTGTTGGCTATGATACATGATCTAGTTTAAAACTACACACCATTTTCATTATCACACAATTGACTAATGTTAAGAAAATTATGCTTGAATCTATCAACTAGTGCTATTGGTTCAATGATATCATTTTCACTTGTAATTGAGCCATATCCTAGAGTATATTCTTTGTTATTATCTCCAGAAGTAACTCTTAGGCCAATTTTTTCCATAAACTTTATGAATAGGGACTTATCTCTAGTCATATGTCTAGAACATCCATGTCTAGATACCAGAGATTCCACCTTCTTTTTTCGTGCACACAATTAAAACAATCAAGTTGCTTTTGGTACCCAAGTTGCCTTTTGTCCTCTTTTATTAGTTGCAGCCTGAGCCTTGGTTGTCAAGTTTAATTCCATTTATTTTGGTGGGTTTAAATCCACTTTAACTTTGGGAGTTGACTTTTGAGGCTCAAACACCTTGGAACTCATAACAGAAGTATAATGCACATTTTCAGACTTAACAATTTGACTTGCATGATTGTTATCAGTTATAGGCATATTCCATGACTTTCTAGGCATGTTCATGTCTGCATGTGCAAAGAATTGATTATACATATATGGAATTTGTGCATATGGCATGTGAACCTTTGGTGCAACCAAAATAGAGGTCATGACATTTATGAGCATAGGATTGGCAAGCATGGTATTTGTAGATAATGTGTGTTCATTGGAATTATTTACAGATATAGAATTCTTTTCTTTCTTGCAATGCATAGATAAATGATTCACACTTCCACATTTAGCACAAACCTTTCAAGGTGCATACATATCAGGGGTATAATTGTTGTGTTTGTTTATGCCTACCTTTTCATTCCTATTTTTCTTTTTTTTCTCAGACTTAGGATGAATGATATCAACATGTGCTATCTTTTCTAGTTTGATTTTTAACTATTTCTTAGATAAGCTACCTATATTTATCATTTCAACCTTAACTTAATCTTTGGAGTCAATTTCATTCACAAACTTAATAGGTATGATAAATGTTTTTTCTTGTTAGTCATTGATTGTTTACCTATCAATGGATGTTTATCAGTTGATTCAGCATCGATCGATTGATAATCCTCGTCAATTGATATAGGATTAGTAATCAATTGATATTTATCTATTGAGTCATTAGTCAATGACTTGCTTACATACTTGGGGGATTCTCCTAGAGTATCCAACCCTTGAACATCAATAATTTGTTTTGTAGTTTTATGAGACCTATTCCATTTGTTGATTGTCTCAATTTCATCAGCTAATTGTTCTTTCAATAATTCTTCTCTTTTCAAACTATTTACTAGTTCATCTCTAGTATCTTTACTTTCTTGTTTAAATCTTTCTAAACAAACTAATTCATTTTCAAGAAAAACATTTATCTCCGTCAAAGCATCAATGGTGTTCTTTACCTTATAGTTTTTTTGTTTAGATATTTAAGAGTGACATGCAAATTATACAGTTCATTTCACATTTCATTAATAGTACTATTGCATTCATCTTTTGAAAGTTCAGAAGAGTTTGTAGCTAGTACCTGATTTGATGGTGAACTAGCGTCTTCATCCTCATGGTTGGCCATTAAAGCTAGATTGATGAGCTCTTCAGAATCACTGTGCTCAGCAACCGAGTCATTCTCTTTAGTCACAAAAGCCTTTTCTTTTTGTTTGAGAAATTCAAAGTATTTTTTTTGTAGTCAATGCCCTCATATGACTTTGCCTTCTTTTCTTGTTTTGGCTTTCTACATTCATTTGAGAAATGACCAGCCAAACCATAGTTGTAACATTTGAATTCAGATCTATCAACCAATTTTTTTTTAGTTTTCACTTCTAAACTGTGATCCAGGCCTTTGAGCATTTGGATTCCTCTTGAATTTTATCTTTGAAAACTTTTTTGACAAAAATGCAAGGTGTTCATCAATTTCATCCAAATCATCTTGAGAGCATGCTTTATTTTCATCACTTTTGATTTTTCCTTTTCCTTTTGATGATTCAGCAACTTCATTAGCCACCATGCTAATACCTTCTACACAGCCACTTTCACTATTACCCTTTTTGTCCTCATTTCCTTTGACCATTTAAGTCACAGTCTTGTCTTTTCTTTGATTCTTCTAAATCTCTTCATCTTGTTGTATTTTCAACTCATATATTTTGAGAATACCATAGAGTTTCTCAAGAGTAGAAGTCCTGAGATTGTCTAATAGAGACAGTCATTGCCTTCCATTCTTTTGGAAGAGATCTAAGAAATTTCAAGTTTGTATCCTCAGTTGCATAAACCCTACCATATAGTTTCAGTCTATTTAGAAGCTTTTAGAACCTACTATAGGTGTCATTGATGGACTCACCAATCTTGAAATGAAAAGATTCATATTTTTGATTCAGTAGTTGCATTTTGTTTTACCTGACCTGATCAGTTCCTTTACACAAAGTTTGAAGAGCATCTCATACATCTTTGGATGTTGTGCAATTAATTACATTGTCAAACATATCTTTATCTAGACCATTGAATAGCATATTCACATCCTTTTTATCCTTTAGCACTTCTTCTTAATCCTCTTCTGTAAACTCAGTGATAACTTTTGGAAAATGCTTGTCAAAGGCAGGAGTACCATAAGGGTTTATACTTGTGACCAGCTTCATGGGAACATGAGGTCCTTTCTCTATACAATTGACATAGGAGGGGTCAAGAGAAAGTAAATGCAGGTCCATTTTCACTTTCTAGACAAAGTACTCATCTTTTTCTAACACCAAAATTTTCACACATGAATCCTTTTAGCCCATATGGACTTGTTCTCGATCTTAAAACTTTATGTATGTTGAAAACCTAGCTCTGATACCAATTGTTATTTTTTCCTGAACAAAGACAATATTTGTACAGGGGGGTTGAATACAAATATTGAAACTTTTTGCAAATTTTAAAAGTGTAATATTTGTTCTTCTATATTTAAGTGTTTGAGATATATATATATATAAGAAAACTGATAAATCAAAACTTGAACACTTATATAAAAATTACAGATGGGTTTTTTATTCTACCAGTGAATTGATTGCTCAAATAATATAGGTTTGAAAAACCTAGCTACTTTTTATAAGGTTAGAATTGAATCAATTGTTCTTACAAGTACTTTAAAGCTTGAACAATTGATGCTAAAGAAATATTCTAACTTTGTTAATTCTAACAATGCTACCACTTTTTTTTATATACCACAAGAGTGTTTACAATCTCAAGAATAGAGTAAAACAAAATTACCTATTCTAGGAATGTTGCTAAACTATCTTTACTTTATGTCTATTTTCATTCTGGGAAAGTTTTTCAATATAGGAAAGACAGCTTCAATTTGAGTCTTCACAGTCAATGTCGACCGTTGTCCATAGTTGTACTTTTGTTTGAGGATTCTTGACATTTTGTCCTTTTGTGTTATCCCTATCAATTGATAATTTGTTGTTAAGCCTATCAATTGATTCTTTGTTGTATCCATCAACTATGAAAGGCTGTATGTATAGACCTATATGTAACATAGGGTTATAACTCAACACAAGAACAGGACGTGTAAATAATATGAAGTTATCACCGGAATCAGGAAGACATGAAGACTTGGTAAAGACAAAGGATAAAGAAGAAATCTACAGACTTGAAGCATTAGCTCACTGGAAGAAGTTCATTAATATGTTCATGCCTCAGTGAAGAATAAAGGTTGAAGTATTCAAGGATGTGGAAGAAGTGAAGCAGTTGTCAAAGTACCAGAAAGATTCTAGTGATCCAAATCTGCAAGTTAGTCAAGCAATGAATTGCAGAGCTCAAGTACAGGAATCGATAAGATAGAATATACAGCAAATACAAAGAATCAAAATATTAGATGGAATCTTGGAGTCTATTATAGATTGCTGGAGGAAGTTCATTCATATGTTCAGACTTCAGTGAAAGATAAAGTTCGAAGATGTTCAGGGTTTCAGATATGTTTATGGTTCAGCATAAGTGCCAGAGGATTCCAATGTACTTACAATCGAAGCACTTCTAATCAACAGGGAACAAAGTCAATTGTATTGTAAAGAAGATGTGAAGATCAAGATCGTGTTAGTCGTTTGTGAACCAGACCAGTTGCACCAAACGTCAGCACAAAAGAGATTGAGAATTGCATCTACGAATGGGAAGAATTGACTATTTACTGAAATGGGTAACAAGTGAAGTGGTATATGATGAAACTCAGAATAAATCAAGGTCGAATTAACAAGGAAATATTTGTTTGACTTGGTTGCAGTGGAAGAAATTATATTAAGGGCTTCACAGGTTCGAAATTGGCTAAGTAAAGAAGACTACAGAAGCTGTATCCACAAGTCAACTTGGTCAATCAATTTCGTCTTATTCACCAATGTTAATAAAGCTATTTTTGTCTTTATTCACCTATGGTTAATAACCATCGGGCATTGTTTTAAGTCTCCGATGGTTATTCTACAGACTCATCGATACTTAAACAATTACTCAGTAAATTGTTCCCGATACTTAAGGATAAAAAGAAGTGAGAAGCAGCTCAGTTACTTGGACCACATGAAGCCACGTAGCTGTACTGAAAAAGTCTACACATAAAATGAAGCAGAGCCATTCATTTGGAGAGTCTTCTACAACACTACAAAAATATCCAGAGAGAGAGAAGACGAAGCCGGAGAGGAGAGAACAACAGAAAAATCTATACCTCCTCACCGGAGATGTATCAGTGGTCGGTTCCTTAATCAAAAATGTTCAGGGCCACTATATATCACTCTCTACGGTCTTGGTTTCCTTTGTACTGATCTAGAAATACTTGTATAGGAAATTGAGAGTTATATTTTTGTTTAGCAGCGAAGAACTTGTTCTTCAGATCAGATTTGTTGGCCGGGTGTAGTAACCTCAGGGTTTATATTTATCAAATGATATATTCCCCGAATCCTGTGTTGTTTATTTTCCTACTGATTTTCTAGAACCGAAATGATTAATCCTAAACACAGAAAATTAGTAAGTAGCTCCGTAAACACTATTCACCTCAAGAACACGAGCCCACTAACCGAACTCTAAATTATTTATCCGTAAAAGATTCGAAAGAATTTTTTAATTTAGTGAGTATCGTATTCAACCCCCCCTTCTACGATACTTCCGGGGCCTAACAATTGGTATCAGAGCAAACTGATTGATATACAAGTCAGGATCCGTAGTTCAGTGAAACTCACCGTGCCGAAGCTGTTTGGACTCAAAATGGAGGCCTTGTTGAATAAGTTTAATTATAAACTTTTAATAAGTTAATTTTATAAACTTTTATAAAATTTATTTTATAAACTTTTATTAGTTTATATTATAAATTTTAATTATTTTATTTAATAAACTTAGTATTATATTTATTTTATAAACTTTTATAAAATTTGTTTTATAAACTTTTATTAGTTTATATTATAAATTTTAATTAGTTTGTTTTATAAACTTAATATTAAATTTATTTTATAAACTTTTATAAAATTTGTTTTATAAACTTTTATTAGTTTATATTATAAATTTTAATTAGTTTATTTTATAAACTTAATATTAAATTTATTTTATAAACTTTTATAAAATTTGTTTTATAAAATTTTATTAGTTTATGTAATAAATTTTAATTAGTTTATTTTATAAATCTAATAAAGTTTAAGATTTAAATTTATTAAACAAAAAAAATGAATGAATAACGTGGCCAATTTGATTACTCGACCATTGATTTGTTCAAAGCTGTTTTTTTGTCAAAGTCAGTGCACGCGCCAAATGCAAGTGTACAGGATCACTCCGATAGTTATTCAATTGACTGTTCTGATTGTTAATGTCACGCACAAGCGCGTCCCCGATGGTTAAGGCAATTATTGAACAAACTGATGTAATTGCAGATTGGTACCCCAAGTTTTGTACTCTTTAATTTTTTTTTTTTTTTTATTTTTACAGAAAAATTAAGATTCTTGAAAACTAAAATTTTTCTTAAAATATTAATTTACGGATTTTTAATTTTTTAAGAAATTTCAAATATTCTTGAAAATTAATTGTTTGTAAATTTTTATTTTTGATTAATTTATTTTCTAAGAAAATTAAAAATTCTGTAGATTTAATTTTTTTTTAAATATTAATTCGAGGGTGCTCAAGGAGGTAGTAGTTGAAGATTTTTCCGGGCATTGAAGACAACTGAGATTGACTGAAGATTATCCAATGAAGCTTATTCTGGAACAGGTTGAAGAAATAGTGGTATTAATTTCCTCAGAGGTTTACTCCATAGGATCCCACTAATATTTTGGAAGCTGCAAAAGAAGAGATTATTTGGGCACAGTTTTTGGGTAATTTGAGTTGTATTTTTGGATGAAAAATCTTAGGGGTTTAAGTGATGTGAAGGAGAACAAACCGGACATCCTAGCATCTCAGTACAGAAGACGTAAAGATTATTCTACAAGGAGATTACAGGAAGTTCGTGCTAACACTGCAGATCATCTGCAACACAGGATTACAGCTAACAGGAATCTAAGGATATAACCACATTATCTTTAGAAGATCTATATGTTGTGCTGAAGGCCTATGAACTAGAACAAGAGCTGAAGAAGATAATATTTGGTAAAGCAGAAGTTGTTAGCATATCCACTGTATATGTGACCCAGGAACCAAATTGATTGAAGTCAAGGTTGAGAACCTCTGAACAAAAACGAATTGATCCTAGAAGCTGAATTGAAGATGTTGTAGCTCGAGGTAGTGGTCAAGGTGTTGCATGTGAATTTGACACTTTGGAATATCTTGAGAACTGGACTGCAAGTCAAGCCTGCAGGGCAACAGGAAGTTCAGTGACATCAGATTCAGACGGAATCTCAATTCTAAATCTAAGGTCCTTACCTATAGATTCTATTAAGGAGATTTTCAAGATCAGTTCAAGAGGTGGTTGCAAGACAGGGATGGTTTAAAGTTTAAAGACAAGATCAGGGGTTTGCTACATAGTTTGAAGAAGCCTGTACAAGCAAATGATGACAGAGACTATGTTGGGTTGTAGCAGGAATCTTAAGCATTAGTGAGGATGCAGCAAGGGAAAGCATTTGTTGATGAAGTTAAATGCAAGGATGATTCTATCAGTGATAGTGATGAACCAAATGAATATCTGGCATCAATGACCAACACTAGAGATGAATCACTAAGCACTTCACAGGTACACTTATTAACTAGTATATCTTTATCTAATTCATAATTGTATGATTATTATGTTTTGAAATGCATTAGGCTCGTGTCAGCATGTTGGCTTCTTAGAACTTAAATGCTTAATTGATTGCTAAGAATAAGATTTCATGTTTAGTTATATGAGTTTAGTGAGTACATTTCATACTTGATTTTCTATGCAGTAAAATGAATATCAAGAATTAGATAGTTGCTAGACTGTTAAGTGTATCCCTAAAACATTTGCTGAAACTTGATTTAAATCTTTTGTGATTTAATACCTCTGCTAATGTTGTGAAAATTGTTAATAGACAAACAGGTCATAGATCAGATATTTTATATTTGTTCTTATTGTGATAAATGACTTGATAAGTATATGTGGAATTTGATATTGCTTATAATGTTTTATTCAAATATTCTACATATTCTTAAATTGTTTATGTGCTTATTTTCACATGATTTGCTTGCACTCACATAGTTGCACTTAAATGTCATATTAGATCATGTATTTCTTGTTAGGGATAAGATGGTAGAATTATCTAAGTTGTTAGTAACACTTGTTGATTCGAAGATTAATCTAAAACTGACTTAGGTAATTAGAGATAGTTAAAAATGTTAGACAACGACAGAAAAGGACTAGACAGAATTAGTAATTAATTTGTTAGTTCTTCTATCCATGTTCTTTTATGCATATTGAAGCTGTTGTTATCTCTGATTATATCTCTAACCCATCTGGACTCAATTAAAGTTGAATACCAAGAAGCTTAATCATTTGTGATTGCAGAGTATGTAACTAAAGGCAAAAGTTATGTGACTTCGTGACACTTATTGTTTGAGGCATATGACTAATATTAAAGCTCTTCTATCACTGTTGGTTGAGAAAGCCTCCCCGATGGTAACCTTTGGAGATGACAGCAAAGGATGTACAAGGGATATGGCTATCATGATTTAAGAACTGTCATCAATGGAAGCATCTTTCTTGTGGAAAGACTTAAGCACTATCTACAGGGCACTAGGGAATTCTTTGTCAAGGGTTTTCTAGAAAAGCAGAAAAGGAAAAGTGTTTGATCTCAAACAAGAAGGTTGGAAGCTCGCTCAACTGAGAGTGAGAAAATTTGTTCGTAGCTGACATGGAGTTTATATGCAAATGTGAAGTGAACTTTTCAGTAAATCTTCATCAGTAAAGAGTTAGCTATGGCATAAGAAGCTCTCACACTTGGTGAACAAGACAATGGATTCTCTGATAAAGATGAAATTGATGAGAGGACTGCTTCATATGGAATTCTATTTAGAAGGACATTTTGAAGTATGTCAAATAGGGAAGTCAATGAAAACATCATACTGAAGCAAATTATGTCAATGAAGAAATATGCTTAGTGGTAGTTGATGACAACCCTAGTTACAAGTTGGTGTTGTTCGTGCATTCAACAGACAAAATGTCGCAGATGGTAATTGATCGCATCAAGAAGATCAAGTTGGAAGCAAAGTAAGTTGTGAGAACTTTGAAGTCAGATAATGGAACTGAATTTCGCGAATGAAGTTCTAAATGAATTCTGTACTGAAAAAGGTACTTTGAAGCTGAAGCAATTAATACAGCATGCTGCTTTATTCAACAAGATCATGAAAAGACATCATATGAGTTAACGACCAACCAGAAGCAAACACTGAAACTCTTTCGTGTGCTTGGAGGAAATTGATATTTACTGAAGACTTATATGAGTAACTTGACAAAAGTTAAGACTCAAGGAACAATTTTCCTCGGCTACTCATTGATGATGGAAAACCAGAAGGTGATTGAAAGTCTGAATGTTTCGACCTACTACACCAAGCTCCCAAGCATTCAAATGAAAGACTATTCTGAATCTTTGAAGTTTGACATCCCGTCAGAGTCAGATTCAGATATTGATGTTGAAACTGAGGTTGCAGAAGGAATCAATGATAATGATGTTGATTCAGATCCTATTAGTGGAATTGGTAGTGAAACTACGAAACTACACAACTTGTGGACTTTAGTAGAATCCACTGTATAAGGTGAAGGATCTTCAACACATCCTAGCAGCAACTCAGGGGGAGCAAAACAATAGAAAGATCTATTAGTCGTACTCAACACAATGAAGATTAAAGGAATACATCAAGAACATATCTGCCGAGACAAAGGGTTTGAAGTCAAGGTCATTCAAGGAGTCTTGTTCTTAGTAAACCAGATTTTGAGTAAAGGCTAGAAGTGCTAATCAAAATGAACATATATTTTTCGGGACCCAACAATCAACATTTGGTATCCCAAAAAAAAAAAATACTGAAGAAGCACTGATTGATCCAGATTGGGTGATTGCAAATGCAAGGTGATCTCAATCAGTTCGAAGGCAGAATCTACTGAAGCTGGAACCTAGACCTAAAGTTGAAGATGAAATTGGTACAGTAAGGGTTCACAGAAACTGGATAATAATTGGCATTGTTATGAGGGACAAAGCCAAACTGGTTGCTACATGTTAATATCAAGTAGAAGGTATCGACGATGATGGAAACAGAATCTTCGGAACTTTCAAGATCTAACAGCAAGCAACAGAGACGAGACTTGATCCTCTTAGGACCTAACAATTAGGCCTAACAAGATGAGGACCTAACAGAGTTAGGGATTCAAGCAAATCGTCAAGGACATGTTAATTCAGAGTAGGTACAACATGAACATGTTGGAAGAGTTGCAATTCTTTTTGGATTACAGGTAATTCGAAAGAATGATGGCAATTAAAGTAAGTCAAGGATCTTTTAAAGATGCGCAATTTGGAAGATTCCAGACCTGCCAAGACTACTTTCCAACAGACCACTAAGCTTGATCAGGGCAAATCAGGTATATGAACTGAAGTGACAAGCTATAGAGGTAATCAGCTCATTACTTATTCAAGTGCATAAAGACCATATATTTTATTCTCGATATGCCTATGTGCAAGTTTCCAAGTGGATACTAGAGAATCTTATCTTATAGCTAAGTTATGAATTGTTAGATATCTTAAGGGATCACCAATTCTTAGAATCTGGGACCCTGAAGATAATAGGTTTAACCTAATTGGCTATATAGATATAGATAATGCAGATTGTAAGAAAGACAGGGAAGTCATTCCTAGAAGCTGTCAACTTTAACAACTCTGTTGATCTCTCGATACCACTTAAGGAACAAGCTCATGGACACCGGGTATCATTTCTTTCGAGATTTTCCTTAGTAGAATAACTTGCAGATCTTTGCTAAATAACTTGATGAATTTATTTTGTTTAAGTTGGTTAGTGAATTGAGATATTATTTATGTGCATATTTGTTGGAAATCCCATCTGCAAGGAATTCTCAAATGAGTTCACAAGTATTAAATTTTCCATATTTAAAGGACTTGTGAATTTATTTTTAAATCCAGTTCCTCATGCTTATTGCTACTAGTTTAATTATCATGCTTACAATGCAATATACATAAGTGGTAGTTAAATTATTTAGCATAAGTTAGAAGCATAATTATTTGCATGTTAAATATTTGATGAGTATTAGTCAAGATGTCTTGCTTAATTGCTCTGATATTTTGCTCTGATATTCTTAAATATTTTGTTACAAATAATTGTGATACTTTTAGTATTAGTGACAGTATTTAAAATTTCTATTCTAAGTAATTAATGCATATTTCAAAACTCACTAATATTGGAAGACGAAGTATTTTCTAAGTTATGTGTATAAAATTCTCAATATTTTATATACTTAGAAAATATTTCTAAATTTGTTTTTGTTGCGAGAAGTTGCTATTAGGAACACAAGTGTTAAATGTCTATATTTAAAGGACTTGTGAATTTCTATTCAACTATTTTCTCGAGCTTACATATATCAATAATAATTGTTATGAGTATAATTGTAATATGCTAGAGTGACAATTATTAGATATAGTGTAGGAAGTTATATGCTAATATTCAATCTTATGAATATTTTAGTATTTAGCGAAATTATTTTATCCTATTAAAATTATGGATTGAAGCAATTCAAGAATTATCAGTTTCATAATTTTGATTTGATAAAATATAAGAAGCACAATTTCTTGCATCTTGAAATTATTGATAAATATCGAATAATTGGTATCAGCGTGCAATTAATTGTGATATTTTTAATATTAGTGATAACACAAGTTGTTTATCTGAAATCACTAATAATAAAAATATGTCTCAATGCTTATTGTTCTATTGAATGTTTGCCATGTTTATTTAATATATATATGCATGTGATTGGCAATTGCTTAGTGCAACATAAGTATTTAATTTATTTTGATTTGTTTAAATCAGGATGATATAAAACAATTCAGTGATATATTGGTTCCATGATTTAAGTATATTAAAATAAATTCGAAGCATAATTATTTGTAGTATAATTATTATCTTTTATTACTTTGTGATAATTGAATAATATTTTATTATAAAAAATTGTGATATATTAATACTAATGGATTTGCTTAGTCTTTATTCTAAGTAAATATTGGTTTTTGAAAAAGCCGTTAGTATTAGTATATTTAGTTTTCTTTCTTAGACTGATTCCTGAATATATTTAAAAAGAAATTTTTGTCTATTTCTTTTTCAAAATGTATTATTCAAAGATACATTCACTTTCTATCGGTTTTAGATAAGAAAACTTCAAAATTCTTTTTCAAAACTTCTCTTTTGAAAATCATTTGATTTACAACCCTACTTTGATTTCTAAATCCTAGGGTGTGAATCAAACTTTTCTTGAGGATAATCTTTCTTTAATTCTCAAAATATTTTATCCTCTCTCCAAAGCTGGTTTTAAATGCTATATTTTCAAAACCGTTTTCTCTCTTAATTTTTCTTTTTAAAGTGGCAGAAACTTTGTGACTGCTATTTGATTTGGAAAAATTATTTTAACTTCGAGGTATCAATCACTTGTAATATTATTTGTTTTCAAATACTAGTTTCAATGTATGTTTCACATTGATTCATAGTACCAAAACAATGATTGTTGCTTTGAAGGCCTAGTACTGTATTGTTAAGCATTCATTCACCCCAATTGTCATGTTTTTATTTTTAAGTCGGGGATACTATCAGGTGGACGAAAATGATGTAAATCATAATTGCATTATGAATCGGAAAATCATAGTCCTCTATCTGATAAAGATGTTTTGCAAAACTATTTTCAAAACATACAGTGCTTAGGTTTTAAAGGAAAAGAGTCATTTTATTGAGATAGAATTTGGTAGAAGAGTTGAATTTCTTCTTTGGTGTAAATTCCTGCGTTTTATTATGGGAAGTTTGCCTTATAAGAAATTCATAAGGGATAGATTTTTTCTCTGATACACATTCCCGCGTTTTATTATGGGATAAATATCTTAAAGAAAATTTCTATTGGTTTCACGCTCTTAAATGATAAATCGTTAGAACCGACAAAACTCTTTTACTAAAAGTGCTTTAATGCAATCCATTACCATTCCTTCATATATTTTTCTTTCTCATTGAGATGAAAACTATGTTTTGGAATGTTAAAGTGATTATCTTTTTATCTTATTAATTGATTTTATCCGTTTAGCCCCCAGTGGCTACAGAAGCTGGCCAAGAGGTTGAAAACCCATCAATCTCTTACCCAGGCCTTAATACCAAACACTCATTCATCCACTTCCATATATTAACCCTTGAAGATATAAGGAACTTATGTAAATTAGAGGTTGATAAGGGAGAAACTGCACTTGATGCAGCAAATAAGGATGAAGTCGGAAGTGCACCCACAGCTCTACCTCCAGAAAAGAAAAGTAGTATACTAACTGAGGTAACTGTAAGCTCATCTGCATCTTCTCAAAAGGATGCAGAGCTGAAAAGGCAATAAAACTGTCTCTAGAATCATTCTCTCAACAGAGTGAGTTCATTGAAATTCGCTCGTCAGCCAGAGCATCTTGTAATGAGTCAAGCACACCACTAGCGTTCACGCTGATGGTAAGCCTAAACAGATAAATTCTATGAACACATTGCAAGGAGTGCACAGTGAGAGGTATAGGCATTCAGAGGAGATACGGACTCTAGTTAGCCATACAGTACATTGTCCAATGTATCTACCTCAAACAGAAGTTAATCTTCTGCATCCCGAAAGGGAGATCTCTTGTTCAGATTTATCTGGGCTTGAGAGGCAACTGCTTGACAATTCTTCGGATGAGTAAAGTAGGGTATTTTATACAAAATTCCCGTCATTGGGTTACGAGGGAAACGTAGACTCTAATTTGCCATTCAATACATTGTCTACTACGTCGCCCCTCCTGGAAGGAACATTTCCAGATCCTGAAAAGGAATGTCCACCTCCCGTTTACGGAGAAGGTGTGAGGCAACTCCTTGATAGAACAAGGCAGGATTCCCTAACAGATTTTAAAATCTTGGGATAACCCATCTCAAAGAGGTGAGGCTCCACTAGACAGTGATTTAGCAATAGCTATTGAGTCTGGTGCTGAGACAGTGCTTATGCATGATAGATCAAGAACACCTCAACGAGGCAATTCTCCACTTGATAGTGATTCAGTTCATTCTGATGAATCAGGTGTTGGGAATATATGAATTGACGGATTTCACTTGCAGGTACAAAATGCTATATTTGAAACGCAGAGTGAAAGTGAGAGAGAGAAACACTTAAGTGAAAGTGAGGGAGAGATACACTTGAGTGAGAGATAGGGAGAAAAAGAGTGAAACACTTCTAAGTGCTCGACACTTGAGTGTAAACACCAACAGAATGTAGTAGAAGTGAGGAAACCATAAGCCAAACACTTACCCTTGCTACTTGCTACTTCTGAAAGAAAAGCTACTATGTTTTCCCAAGCAATGATAGACGAGAACCTTCTTTGGAAGACAAACCATTCAAAGTGGGCCACTAGAGGATTCCTCAACTAAGGGGGAGTAGTTATAGTAAGAAAAAGGAGAAGTTAATCAGGTCTTATCTTCGTACTTGGGAAAAGTTAATAATCCTAAAGGGGTTCGTATCCTGGATCCTAGAAGATCCTTGAAAAAAGGGGTTCGTATCCTTGGGAGACATTAATATCCTTAGGGGGAGATTTTAGACAAGAAAAAGAAGAAAATCTTATCTTCTGATCCTGAGGGGAAACAACAGAAACATGGGAGAATCAAGATACTGTATCCTATACTTGAAAGGAGTTATCAGTAGAGGATTCCTCATCCAGGTGGGATGTACAGAAAAGAATTGACACTTCTATTGATTTTCTAAAGGGAGAAGAAGAAAAAGAAGAAGAATCACATTCTCAGGGGGAGAACATTATTTGAGCAATGTTCTATATTTTATTGAAGATATTCCCAGGAATTTTGATTCTTATGAAGCTCAGTTTATGATAAGTTCTTCATAGGTCAAGTTATGAAGGATTTTGAAGCAGAGAAAAGCTCAAACACATAGGAATGAAGATGATATCTATTGAAGATGCGTTCAGTGATAAAGGAACATTCATTTTCAATTTCTCTTTACTTTATAGAAATCTGGAAATGTATTATATGATCCAGAACTCAAGTAGTATTATTTACAAGTCTAGAGCATTAATATTTTCTTGTAGTTAGTTGAGTTATCCTCTAGGGATTTGCTTGTTAATCTCTACCAAACAAATAGGGGGAGATTGAAAGGCTGTATGTATAGACCTATATGTAACATAGGGTTATAACTCAACACAAGAACAGGACGTGTAAATAATATGAAGTTATCACCGGAATCAGGAAGACATGAAGACTTGGTAAAGACAAATGATAAAGAAGAAATCTACAGACTTGAAGCATTAGCTCACTGGAAGAAGTTCATTAATATGTTCATGCCTCAGTGAAGAATAAAGGTTGAAGTATTCAAGGATGTGGAAGCAGTGAAGCAGTTGTCAAAGTACCAGAAAGATTCTAGTGATCCAAATCTGCAAGTTAGTCAAGCAATGAATTGCAGAGCTCATGTACAGGAATCGATAAGATAGAATATACGGCAAATACAAAGAATCAAAATATTAGATGGAATCTTGGAGTCTATTATAGATTGCTGGAGGAAGTTCATTCATATGTTCAGACTTCAGTGAAGGATAAAGTTCGAAGATGTTCAGGGTTTCAGATATGTTTATGGTTCAGCATAAGTGCCAGAGGATTCCAATGTACTTACAATCGAAGCACTTCTAATCAACAGGGAACAAAGTCAATTGTATTGTAAAGAAGATGTGAAGATCAAGATCGTGTTAGTCGTTTGTGAACCAGACCAGTTGCACCAAACGTCAGCACAAAAGAGATTGAGAATTGCATCTATGAATGAGAATAATTGACTATTTACTGAAATGGGTAACAAGTGAAGTGGTATATGTAGAAGCTCAGAATAAATCAAGGTCGAATTAACAAGGAAATATTTGTTTGACTTGGTTGCAGTGGAAGAAATTATATTAAGGGCTTCACAGGTTCGAAATTGGCTAAGTAAAGAAGACTACAGAAGCTGTATCCAGAAGTCAACTTGGTCAATCAATTTCGTCTTATTCACCAATGTTAATAAAGCTATTTTTGTCTTTATTCACCTATGGTTAATAACCATCGGGAATTGTTTTAAGTCTCCGATGGTTATTCTACAGACTCATCGATACTTAAACAATTACTCAGTAAATTGTTCCCGATACTTAAGGATAAAAAGAAGTGAGAAGCAGCTCAGTTACTTGGACCACATGAAGCCACGTAGCTGTACTGAAAAAGTCTACACATAAAATGAAGCAGAGCCATTCATTTGGAGAGTCTTCTACAACACTACAAAAATATCCAGAGAGAGAAGACGAAGCCGGAGAGGAGAGAACACTAGAAAAATCTATACCTCCTCACCGGAGATGTATCAGTGGTCGGTTCCTTAATGAAAAATGTTCAGGGCCACTATATATCACTCTCTACGGTCTTGGTTTCCTTTGTACTGATCTAGAAATACTTGTATAGGAAATTGAGAGTTATATTTTTGTTAAGCAGCGAAGAACTTGTTCTTCAGACCGGATTTGTTGGCCGGGTGTAGTAACCTCAGGGTTTATATTTATCAAATGATATATTCCACGAATCCTGTGTTGTTTATTTTCCTACTGATTTTCTAGAACCGAAATGATTAATCCTAAACACAGAAAATTAGTAAGCAGCTCCGTAAACACTATTCACCTCAAGAACACGAGCCCACTAACCGAACTCTAAATTATTTATCCGTAAAAGATTCGAAAGAATTTTTTAATTTAGTGAGTATCGTATTCAACCCCCCCTTCTACGATACTTCCGGGGCCTAACAAACTATTCTTCTTCGATTGATCTTGATATCCATCGATTGATAATAGCAATTGACTTGTCGATTGATAGATGTTATCAATCGATATATCAATCGATGAGTCTTTATATCAGTTGATGGTCTTCAATCTTTGACTTGGCTTGATATCAATTGATCCTTCATCCATTGATTCATCAATATCAAATGACCATCCTTCACTTGTATATTCTTCATGTCTTCAACATATTCACAATTTTAACTGTCTAAAATATACATTAGTTGATGACCTATATCAATCGACTCTAGTATCAATTGATGAGTAGAACACTATCAATTGATCTAGCCATATCAATTGAAACACTAAGTACAACCATGTTACAAAAACATCATTATTATTAGTTGATTAACATAAACATTTCAACTGATAAATGGATCACTAATCAATTGATATTTATAATATATATCAATTGATCAGTTACAAATTGATTTATATAATTCTAAGATTAAGTTTATCATCAAAACTACATAATTCCTAACAAAAATTAAACTCAATTTCTTCCAGATTATATGTTACGAAAATTAGGGTCATCGAATCTCACACAATTACCGATCCTAAAATTGTAGACCCAACGTCATTTACCCTTTGGCATGAAAGATGTGGTCATCCACGAATATCTATAATGCATCGTATTATAGAAAATTCTACATGACATCCTCTTAGAAATCAAAAGGTCAGACTACGGGATGAATTCCTTGTTCAGCATGTTCCTTAGGAAAACTAATTGTCCGACCATCCCCAGTGAAACTCCAAATTGAATTTTCGAAATTCTTAAAAAGAATCCAAGGAGATATTTGTGGCCCAATTGACCCATCCTCCGTATTTCATGATTTTAGTTGAATTCAAGGAGGTATTTAATTGAATTCACCAAAATAACTCGAATTGAAATTCTATTAAAAAATGCCTCTATTCATTTACGGCCGGCTTGCCTATATATTAAAAATCTAGAAGAAAAAAAAGATATAATGATTCCTAAATTAATCAACCAATTATTATAATATATTGTATGATGCGATTATCAAAAGGCACACATATCAATTAACTACCTTAAAAACTTAAAATTGTGAAATGTAGAAATGATATTAAATTTCAATACACACATCTAGCTGTACACTATCTACCGTTTGTATTTACATCGAAAATGGAGGTGGTAAATTGCCTATATACAAAGACGTAGGTTACTGATTGAAATATAATGAAAAGAGATATACAATCGACTACTTTCTCTCTTTGCATTCATGCACTCTCTTATATTTAAATTCTTATATTATACTATTAGTATTTTAGAATAATACAGTAATACTCGTATTTTAGAAAAATAGTTTTTGAGAACATCAATAAAAAATTTAGTACAAAGATTTTTATGGAGGAAACCTGTACTAATGCGAGTAGGGTCAACTCATATAATCATTTCACCCACCCATTTCTGCTTAATATGTAGCAGCTCGTATATTTAAACGGAGTTAACACACATCTACACACATTTAAATACAACCAACTTTTATGGCTTATCGATATAAAAAAGAAAAAAAAGTATTCCCAAGTCTAAATAATTATCATATATTTTAGTACAAAAAGTACCTACGTGTAAGGTGCTAAGCACGTCCTGGATTCTATGATCGTTGTATATATATATATATACACGTATTGGCAGCAAATAACACATAGTTTAACTGCATGACTTTAAAAATGGTTAATATAATATATGATTCAAATAAAACCTTTTATGATGAATTAAGATTTTAAAAAATTTAATTACCGGTTTAGAATTTATTGAATAGTCTTAAGTTCGAGTCCTCCATTCGTATTATCAAATAATCTTAAACAAGTAGATAATTAACTTTTAAATAAATATTGAGGGTCGAAGGATATGAATTAATTCTCTGTTAAATAGGTAAACACTCCTCTCCAAATTACCATGCTTGTATTGCTATTCCGAAATATTATTCCCTCGGTCTTTTATATGTCATTTTTAAAAAAAAAATTGAATAATTTATTAACTTATCAACAGCTAGTAAATATATTTTCTTAAATTTGATCATTTATAAATTTAAATTAATTAAATATTGAGAATAGTAGTACACGAATAACTATTTCAAAAAAATATTTTAAAAAAGTGAAGGAGAATATTTTGAAACAAATTCTTTTAATAAAAAAAATATAAAATGAAATGAAGTAAGTTGCTATAGGAGGAGAATTAATGGAATGACATATTATTTAAATTTGAATGTTTACCTAAAAGTATGAATAAAGTCACAGAATCTGATGCTTGACAGTGGGAGAAGTAAAATTTCTGATTGACTCATCAGTCATCACATCATCAGGTAAAACTGAACGTAAACTGTTTGTGAGTCAAGTGTTGTGGGTTTTATGCATGTTTTTGAAGTTTTCAAAACATTTTTATCATTAGTTTACGGTATTCCTCAATCCTATTTTAGCGGTGCTTTCAACTTTTTACACTTATTTTAAAATAGACAAAAATGATAGTTTTATAAATAATTTTTTAAAATTTGTTTCTTAAATAAATAATTAAATATTACATTTTTATTTAGAAAAAAAATTAATAACAATTTATAGAATTATATTTTTTATACATTTTAAAATATGTATAAAAAATCAAAATCACTAGTAGAATGGATAGGAGGAGTATTACTCAACAGTGTACCTAGTATGTGTATTGCAGGGTCCTTAGCCTGATAATTAATTGTTAGAGACCATTTATACAATAAACTGCTTCGGCGTTGATATGTTTTATTGAGAAAGTCTACTGTTCGACTCCGTATATCCTAGAGCCCTAAAAAATGAAAATACGAAAAAGATTGTATAATTGAAATTTCCCCATTGTAGTTTATTGCTTCTAACCGACCAGTTTTTCCTAGAAGAAGTATTCCTAAAAATCTTTTATATATTCATAATAAAATCAGGAACTCCGCTCTCATTATATATATACTAAATTCTCATTACTTAAAATTTATTATTCTTGCAATTTTACCTGCAAAATAATTAATCAAATCTTTAAAATTTAAATTTATTAGTATTTTCTTGGATTGATTGAAAGCATAATAAAAGTCGTCCAACCATTAATGTGACATGCCCTTTTTCTAATTGTTAATTAAAATATGTCTCTTTTGATATTTTACCTTTTAATAATTAGCTTAAATTTTCATTTCTTTTATTTTGAAATAAATTACCCTGCAATATTTTTTTTTTGTCAGAAAAAACGAAGAATCGTTTTATTGTTATATAATATCCGATAATATATCACAAATATAATAAAAATTTATCATCTAATCAAAAAATATACTTAATCAATTCATGGGTCGAACGACCATAAAAAAGAGATTTCCCGAAAATATAGATAATAAAAAATCTTTATATCCGATAGGGTCTCGCTAAAACCTCATTTGAGTAAAACTCTATGGGAAAAATCTAAAAGGGAAAAAGAGTACCCTAAAACGATCATAAAAATATTAATTTACATAGTGGCAAATTTTGTGAGTCCCCAATACTAAAAAACTAGCCACGTTTTATTGCTTCCGCCGTTAACTCCAAGTTCATGTCTACATCCACCTTCTCTTTACCTTCTTTCCTTTCAAGTGAGTCTGAAAAGTCACTAACTCAACCACAAAAACCGACTCAATATAACATTACCAAAATATTAATTAATATATATTATGTTCAATATACTTCATAAATAAAATTTTATATATATCTAACCAAAGAGACCCCTTTAATTAGACAAATAAAACTCTGAGTACTTATAAACAAATAAAAATGTGAGAAAAAATTATAATTGAATTTAATTGAGTAAAACTGTTACCAAACCGTTTGGTCGGTTCGGTTCCATCACAGTTTTTATTGGTTTCGATTTTTTTCATTTGATTTTTCATTTTTTTCGATACAATTTTGATTTTTAAATTTGTTTTTGCTCACCCCTGTTGAAAATTACGAAACTGTGCAATTACTATATATCCGCACAAAGAAACGCCAATACACATACCCAAGACTCTATCCATATATCTATCCATGCGTGCATGTATAAATAATAACATATATTAAACTAATACTTTTTATGTAAATATCAAGTGATTATTGAATTTTTTTATGCGAATGCAGGAACTACCAACTCCGCATTCAAGGACATGAGCCCATACATAATCTTGTATATGCAATGTAGATATATCATATATGCATTGAATCATTGGATTGGATGAGAAATACAAATACAACTAGGGTGAACAGTGAACTCTGAATCCAAGAGACATGGGTTCCAGCACAAGAACTCATCATCGACCATGCTATGGGGTGGTCCTATGTACGTGTACTGTAATACCAGAGCATAGTTTGTTGTACACTTTAGACGACTACAGAGTCAGTGACACTGCACATCCGATGCGAATTTACGTTTAAACCAAATTTACAAATATTTCCATGGGAATACTCATTTTTAAATTTTGCATCATAAAGAAAATAATAATAATAATATTTAAGCTAAATAATACTAACTCCAGGAATTTTTGTGATCCGAAATTTCTTTTCAAAAATTAACTATATATATTTAAACGGGTGTAAATGGGGCGGCTTCAAATTTACAAAACTATATGAGTTAAATAAAATTTTATAATTTACATAAATAATTCGAAAATTTGAAGCATTAAGACCGTAGTCACAAATATTTTTGGCATTTAAATAGTTAACTTTTTTTACTCACCTTCAAAATATAGTTTGAAAAAATATTTAAATGGCAAGGAAGCAATGGTCCTGCTACTGATTAATGATACAATTAACGTGCTTGTGATATTTCAGAAAGAAAGAAAGAGTACATACATTTCAGGTGTGGATCCAGCGTATGCCTAAAAGCGACGCTATATAGTTATTAAATATATATAGGTTGCTCGATAAAGAACAATTTTATATAAAAAACACGGCAGAATACATAGAATCACAAAATTGAATATAATATTGAATATCATCTAAATTTTAAAAATAAAATATTACAGAATTTAAATGAAATCCAACATATAATCTTATATACATTTTGTAAAAATGAAATTTACACATAATCATGTTATGAATTATTGTTAATCTCATGTTACATTCTATTTTTATTCATAAAAAAACATAATTGATGTCAAACTTTAGAATCTAAATGAGTTTTTATGTAGGATTCTAAAGTGTTTTTTCTTGTTCTATAAGGTGTTTTTTAGGAAGCAATGACATATATATATATATATATATATATATATATATATATATATATATATATATATATATATATATATATATGTTTATTCCAATTGAATTAATTATATATTTTTTATTAGTATTTAATATGAAAGAGGTAGGTGATAATAATATAATTTAAATTTTTTAATTTCATAATAATTAAAAGTTAGTTATATTGATTAGAAGTTTATTTATGATTTGGACGTATAAAATGGATTATAATAAGTAAATTTATATTTCATATAAGTTTTAATTTTAATATTTTAATAATTAATATACTTTAAATGTAATTTTTATATATATTATATTTGATAAAATAAAAATATTACATTACTGTATCAAATATGTATCCCCCGTCCGTATCCTTCGTTATTGAGTACTCCACGGTAGGGATGACAAAACTATTCGACCCGACGGATAACCGATCCGAAACCCGGATTTTTGGATTTACTGAACCCGGTTTTTTAGATTTGGATATGGATATGGATTTAAATTTTAAACCCGAAAGATTTTGGATATGAATATGGATTTCATGTATACCGACCCGAAATCCGAAACCCGATCCAAACCCGAGACAAACCCGAAACCCGAAAAAACTCGAATTATATTTATTATATTTTATATTTCATATATTGTATATCATATGTTGTATCTTGTATATTATACATTATAATATATACTTTATATGGAGTATGTATTATTTGTTAGTAAATTATTAATAACAAAAGTAGAAGTGGAATTAGGGTTATTGACTAAATTAGTCGGACTAAGTTCATAAAATATAATTTTTTTTTAAAATTTACAATGAATTGATTTTATTTTAAAATTTAAATAAAATATTTTATGAAAAATAATAATATTTAATAGAAATTACTAAAAACTTTTATCGTAAAAAATAAAAGTTTATAATAATTATAGATTATTAAAAGTTAGCTAATTTAATAATTTTAATATCAACAATTCTTTTTTAAAAAAAATACTATTTTTAAAACTATTTTATAATTGGATTTTATTTTCGGGTTTTGGATATTATCCAAATCTAATCCAAACATTTTCGGGTTTCGGGTATCCGTTGGATTCGGATTTCCGTTGGATTGGATATGAATATTAATTTTCGGGTATTTTTCGGATATGGATCGGATTCGGGTATGACTCGGATTTTCGGGTATGAATATGGAGATTGTCATATTCGAGCCTATCCGACCCGAATGCCATCCCTACTCGACGGTGAATGTAGCTTTTTCTAATCACTATACGAATATTTTACACGGTGCCTTTTAGCATAATGAATTATTGTACACGATGCCTTTACACATATATTAACTAGACTACTACTTAAAAATCACTTTTCACATTTCTTGCATAAATTTAGAGATGTTTGCTGAGCTAAAAATATATATAATTTAAGGTTACATAGAAAGGGAATTCAAAATTTAACTTTAAGTTATTATTTATTTAGATTATTTTATTGTTAATATTCAACTTATGAAAAAAAAATATGGATCAGTTAAAATAAAAAATAAATTATAAATACGTATTAACTTTTTATAAAAATTTACAAAATTAGTCGAGAAAAAATACTGCTTACGAACTATTATAACCTCGTTTATTTACAAGTTACAACAACGCCGCATAATTTTTAATTTAGAATAAAAAATTCCTAACTTAAACTAAGCCAATGATCAGGCTCTTTAATCAAATGATCCATCTATCTACATTAAGGTTTTGGTCCGCAACATGCGACCAGCCATACATGCATGTTTTTTTTCTGCGGATAGGAAAAAAATTACGAAAAATTATAGCAGATAGATGGTTCAGATAATCGATTGTCAGGACGAGCACCATGTTAATGACCCAACACGAGAATGCATATAATGCCAGAGTGTGGGAATGTGAAATACTCGAACATGCATGTTGACAATGAAATTGTGGTTGAAAACTATGGATACATTACACATAAATATATATATATATATATAAGCAATCTCTTCAAATACATCCCTTTTGAAGTATAGTTGGTTTGTATATTCTTAGCTAAGCATTTAACTTCATTCATTTGTACATATGGTCATGGTCATATGGATATGGATATGAGAGTTGGCTGGTGTCTCACCTGCCATTTGCCTTTAGAATGGTCTATATCAAAGCCTGCATGAGGTTCCAGTAGAGGGAACACTAAATGTCTAAAACCATTACATGATCTTCAACTCGTGACTTTCATAATCTTTTTGTTGACATTTTCTTGTCTCAAAAGTCCGGAAAAAAATCGGGGCTGATTAATTATTTTGACTAAATCGAGTTTTAATAATATTTGGGTTTTTTTAAATCGGTAAGTGAGCTGCATTGAATTTTTATTCGGAATTAGATCGATCTCGGCTTTATTCAAAACTAATTAATTTATTATAAAATTATTAATAAAAATTAAATAACATATATACATACTAAATCATATACAATCCACTAATTAATATAAATATTATTTTTTAAAGAAATATAAATATTGTTATTTTTCCATTCATTTGGTGATTATTTTTTTTAAAAAAATCATGATTATTTTTGCAGTTCCTTCTCATCTGTGCATTCATAGGTAGGTTTTAGAACAAACTTGTCAGCCACCGGAGTATCGCCTATGACCGTCTTCATTGGCACACGAGGACCTTCTCAATGCAGTTTACATAGCAAACGTCAAGAGATAGCAAATGTAAATGAATTTTCAGTTTTCAATAAAAATAGTCTTCTTTTATTATTATTGGAATCTTAACACATACTTCCTCCCTTCCCAATCAATTTTTTACATTTATCTTATTCGAATGTTCCTTTCAACTGTTTATATTCCAAAATTTTTTAAAAATAATAAATTTTTATTATATAAAAATTAATTTCACCCACTATTTTGAATTACTTTTTCAAATCTATCAATTAATTTACCCACTTTTCTCACACTTTCCTACTACTTTATACATTATTCTTATGCTCCATGCTTAACCTAAATGTAAACAAATGGTGGGAGGGAGGGAATATATATTTATGATCAATTGTTGATTATATATAGCATCCCATCTTGCTTAGTAACCTACGCTTAAACGGGTCCTGGATTTATCAGTAAAATTGTTAATATAATCAATTTAAAATAAAACCCAAACATAATATATTCCATAATCGTTTTATTTTACAAAATAATTTGACTTATATTTAAATGCGACCCTGAATTCTTTAAGGGCAATCCAAATTTTCCACACTATAAACAAATATACAAGACTTCTTTGTAAAAACCTTATTACAAAGATTGTAACCTTCTTTCTTTTCACATTCTTTAGTCCATTTTAACCTTACTTTTGTTAATTATATTTTAATATGAATAAATTAAAATAAGAAAGATTCGGTTAAAGAAGGTCATAAGTATATTTAACAATAATGTGATCCGCAAGTCACGTTTATATTCTAAATGACAATTTTATAAAGGGAGCTGACCCCGAACACACATATGCTAGATAAGCATTTTTCATCATATGGTATGTAGGCCGTTGGATCAGCTCGTGGACGGCTGAGATTAAAAAAAAGGAATGAGCCACGTTAATTTAGTGAGGCTGGTGTATGAGCCTCACTAATTTAGCGCCGCTCATATGTGTTATTGTGTATCATCGGTGAACTTTGTCGATGTCGTCAATATCGTTGATAGGGAGAAGAAAACTAAGTGAATTTGGTGTTTACCATCTTCTTTGTTCATGTCTCGGCTATGTATGTATCTGTGTGTATATATCACAAAAAGGGGGGTTTTGTTGAGTTTCAAATTACACCTTAAGTTTTTCTTGTGGCTTGGACAAGGAAAAACACTCCAAAATGCTATGATCACACCGGTGCTTGTATATAACACACTAATCACCGTCCTCACAATAAACCGAGGCGTGCCACGATATTTATCAAGGCCCGTAACCGAGGCTCGCCCATTTTTTTTAAAATCTGCAACGTTGGTATCCTGATCCAAGGGCTTAGAAGTAGTACGCTGGAAATTCCTTATCCAACATATATATGTAGGAATTTATAAAGTACTTGCGATTAAAGAGAAGAAACTTGTTCTCAATAATCCACACAATTGTATTTAGCACTCAAATGATTTGATAATATTTGATGATTACAAACCATGGAAGATTTTCCTATTTATAGGGCTATATGGAAGCTACTAGAATACTTCTTAATACATGCATCTTAATTAATATGGAACTCTTTAAGTTCATGAATCACTTAGAAATACTAAAGGTCTTGAACTCAAAAGTCTATAACTACTTTCAAGATTATCCTAGAACATTCTAGATAAATATAAAATAAAATAAAATTTAGCTTATATTATTTTAACAGCCCCACTTAAGCTAAACTTTTGCACATGCCAAGTTTCTTCTTCAACTCTTTGAAAATGTCTACTCTTAAAGGCTTTGTAAAAATGTCGGCAACTTGCTCTTTTCTATTGCAATGCTTGACCACCACTTCCCCTTTTTCAACCAAGTCTCGAATGAAATGATATTTGATTCTAATATGTTTGCTCTTCTCATGGAATACCGGATTTACCATGAGTGCTATAGCGGACTTGCTATCACAATATATAATTGGACTTCCTTTCATTACATGTTTAAGATCTTCTAACACCCATTTGATCCATAAAGCTTGGTAACTAGCTAAGGATAATGAAATATATTCCGCCTTGGCCGTTGAGAGTGCCACAACTTGTTGTTTCTTTGACATCCATGTAATTGCACTAGAGCCAATAGAGAACATATTTCCCGAAGTACTTTTACTATCATCAACACTCCCAGCCCAATCACTATCACAATATCTAAGCACCTTGGGATCTTTCACCTTTTGATAATAAATTACATCTCCAAGTGTTCCAGGAACATACCTCAAAATTCTTTTTTCGGCCTCCCAACGAGTCTTCTTTGGTTGCTCCATGAATCTACTAATCAAACTAACACCATAAGTAATATCTAGTCGAGTGGATGTCAAATATATCAAACTTCCAACAAGACTGCTATATAATGTTGGATCAACATATTTATAATCATCATCTTTACTTAGTTTTAATCCAACTTCAACCGGAGTACTAATTGGCTTCGCCTCTTTCATCCTAAACTTCTTCATCAAATCTTTTGCATACTTTTCTTGAGAGATAAAAATGCCATTCTCATCTTGCTTTATTTCTATACCGATCGAGAAAATAGTGTAGCAATCCCAAATTGGTCATTTCAAATTCTTGCATCATACTTTTCTTGAATTCTTCAACATTATCATTGTTATTTCCCATAAAAATCAAATCGTCAACATATAGGCCAATGATGAGATTTTGACCTTTGTTTTCTTTGATGTAAAGTGTATGCTCAAATGGACACCTTTTGAATCCCATCTTCATAAAATAATCATTTAAGAGGCTATACCATGCACGAGGGGCTTGTTTTAGGCTATACAAAGCCTTTTTCAACCGGTAGACCTTATTCTCCTCATTCTTTTTCACATAGCCTGGTGGTTGATCAATATACACTTCTTCTTGCAACTCTCCATTCAAGAAGGCAGATTTGACATCCATTTGATGTACTTTCCACTTATTTTGAGCGGCCAAAAAAAGTATCAAACAGATTGTTTCTAGATGTGCCACGGGATCAAATACTTCTTTGTAATCAACACCATACTTTTGTTTGTAGTCTTTTACCACCAGTCGCGCCTTGTGCTTTTCAATTTCACCTTGTGCATTCAACTTTGCCTTGCACACCCATTTAACTCCAATAGGCTTCTTTCCTTTAGGAGCTTCAACTAACCCCCACGTTTGATTTCTTTCAATTGCCTCTATTTCTTGATCCATAGCATGCTTCCATTTGTCTTCTTTAGCAGCATCTTCAAAAGCAACCGAATCTGAATTTGCATATAAGGCAAAATCAACAAATTCATCTTCCAAAATTCTTCTTGTTACTCTATAAAAATCCGGCATAGATCTTGTCCTTCTAGGTGGTGATTCAGAACTTGAAGATGAAGATGAGCTTGGTGGAGAATTGGATGGTAGAGTAGGTGGAGTGAAGCTTTCTTCTTCAATTGGATCAAATGCATCATCATTAAGAAATATACTTGAACTTTCTTTATCATTCTTCCATTCCCATGAAGCCTCCTCATTGAAAATAACATCACGACTAATTATAGTCTTATTTGTGATGGGATTGTATAATTTGTATGCCTTGAAAGCTTCACTATAGCCAACAAATATGCATTTTTCAGATTTGTCATCAAGTTTTCCTCTCTTTTCATCAGGCACATGAGAGTAACAAATGCTTCCAAAAATTCTAAAGTATGAGACATATGGCTTCTTATGACTCGAAGTTTCTTGTGGAGTCTTCCCTTGTACACTTTTAGTTGGTGCATGGTTGAGAACATAGCGTGCACATGCCACTTCTTCGGCCCAAAACATTTTAGGCAATCATTTTGTTTTCAACATACTTCAGACAAGCTCCATGATTATTCGGTTCTTCCTTTCAGCCACCCCATTTTGTTGAGGGGTTGAACGAACCGTTAGTTGATGACGAATGCCATGTTTCTTTAAGAAATTTCTAAATTCTTCCACCATATATTCACCACCACGGTCAGATAGTAGTGTTTTTAAAGAATGCCCACTTTGTTTCTCCACATATGCTCTAAAATCTTTAAATGCCTCAAATACTTGGGATTTTTCTTTAAGAAAATAAATCCACATTTTATGACTATAATCATCAATAAAAGTGAGGAAATAACGACTACCTCCAATAGAATTTGTGCGCATAGGCCCACACAAATCCGAATGTACCAACTCCAAAGGTTTTTTAGCTCGCCATGCCTTTTCTTTTAGAAATGGATCTCGATGATGCTTTCCAAAAACACAATCTTCACATACTTGATCTTGCCTTTGAATATTTGGAAAGCCTCTCACCATATGACCTTTACAAATCTTGGATAGAGTGCTAAAACTCAAGTGATTATATCGAAGACGTCAAAGCCAAGACTTGTCATTCACAATATTAGTAAAACATGGAAGTGCATCACTTTGAATTTTCAATGGAAACATTTTAGTTGATGTCATCTTGACCTTTGCAATGAGGTCACCATTTTTATCTTTGATTTCACAAAAATCATCTTTAAAGTTCACATGATGTCCCTTTCTTAAAAGTTTCCCAACACTTAAAAGATTGTACTTGAGATTTGGAACATAATAAACATTAGCAATATAATTTGTACCTTTCTTTGTATGGATTGGAATATCTCCAAAACCTTTAACCATGAGCCTTTTGTTATTTCCTGTCTTTACTTCTCGTTGAACACTTTCATCAAAATTCACAAAACAACTTTTGTTTCCAGTCATGTGGTTACTACAACCACAATCAATGTACCAAACATCATCAAAAGATACTTCTTGAATATTACTCACAAGAAGCATACTTTCTTCTTTGTCCTCAACATTCTCATATAAAAAATTTGAATCATCTTTTTCATCATTGATTCTTTTGTAGCAATACTTTTTCATATGCCCAACTTTATGACAATAATGGCATTGAAAATTATATGAATTACCTCTTCCTCTTCCATTGTAACCTCCCCGAGCTCTTTCTCTTCCTCTTTGATACGAACTTGAAACATCATTTTGCACTTTTCCTCTTCCTTGTCCTCGACCACGAAATGATCCTCTTCCACCTCTTCCTCTAAAACCGCCACGATTGGTGTCTTGAAGTTGAAAGGCTTGCTCAGAAGGAGACGAGTCAAATTGCTTTATGCGAAGTTCATGAGATTGTAGTGAGCCCAACAATTCTTCAAGATAAAGAGTATTTAAATCTTTTGATTCTTCGATTTCCACCACAACATGCTCGTATTTTCGAGTCATGGTACGAAGAATTTTTTCCATCACTTTTTTATCCGAAATTTCTTCACCATTGACACGAAGTTGATTAACAATAGAAATTGTACGATTATAATATTTCTCCACCATTTCACTTTCTTTCATTTTTAGTGAATCAAACTCACTTCTTAAAGCTTGAAGTCTCACCATTTACTTTTTCTTCACCTTTGTATGCCTTGTTAAGGATGTCCCATGCCTCCTTTGATGTTGATGCCGTTGAAATCCTCTCAAAAATTACTTCATCCACCGCTTGGTAAATGAAGTAGAGAGTCTTCTTGTCCTTTTTTCGATTCTCCTTCAAAGTGTTTAATTGTTGTGGTGTGAGATTAGTTTAATTATCTGGTTCTTCATATCCATTTTCCACAATCTCCCAAAGATCTTGAAAGCCATATAACACCTTCATTTGAAAGCTCCATTGGTTGTAGTTCTATCCCGTCAAACGAGGAAGTTGAGGCTGCAACATGTTATTGGAAGCCATCTCTAAACCTTGCTCTTGATACCACTTTGTATGAATTTATAAAGTACTTGCGATTAAAGAGAAGAAACTTGTTCTCAATAATCCACATAATTGTATTTAGCACTCAAATGATTTGATAATATTTGATGATTACAAACCTTGGAAGATTGTCCTATTTATAGGACTACATGGAAGCTACTAGAATACTTCTTAATACATGTATCTTAATTAATATGGAACTCTTTAAGTTTATGAACCACTTAGAAATACTAAATGTCTTGAACTCAAAAGTCTATAACTACTTTCAAGATTATCCTAGAACATTCTAGATAAATATAAAATAAAATAAAATTTAGCTTATATTATTTTAACAGCCCCACTTAAGCTAAACTTTTGCACATGCCAAGTTTCTTCTTCAACTCTTTGAAAATGTCTACTCTTAAAGGCTTTGTAAAAATGTCGGCAACTTGCTCTTTTTTATTGCAATGCTTGACCACCACTTACCCTTTTTCAACCAAGTCTCGAATGAAATGATATTTGATTCTAATATGCTTGCTCTTCTCATGGAATACCGGATTTTCCATGAGTGCTATAGCGGACTTGCTATCACAATATATAATTGGACTTCCTTTCATTACATGCTTAAGATTTTCTAACACCCATTTGATCCATAAAGCTTGGCAACTAGCTAAGGATAATGAAATATAGGACTACATGGAAGCTACTAGAATACTTCTTAATACATGCATCTTAATTAATATGGAACTCTTTATGTTCATGAACCACTTAGAAATACTAATGGTTTTGAACTCAAAAGTCTATAACTACTTTCAAGATTATCCTAGAACATTCTAGATAAATATAAAATAAAATAAAGTTTAGCTTATATTATTTTAACAACATATGCCCTGAATCAAGACCTTTTTTATAAATTAATAAACATAAGTGATAAATAGTAACTAATTTCACGAATAAAAAAAATACACCCCAAATTGATTTTATGAACAAATCTCAAATTATAGTGAGTGATCTAATGATATTTTTGGCAACTGCCAAAATTTGGGATCCCCCAACACAGTCGAAATGCTTTTAGTTTGACAACCTTTGTTAATTATACCTTATACTAGAATAATTAAATCAAGAAAGAGTGAGTCAAAGAAGGATGCAACATGTATATTCAACAATAATGTAATTTAACAATAATGTGATCTGCAAGTCACTATATATTGCATGATGATGACAATTTTTTATATTAATAAACACAAATAATAGATAGCTCGAGCTCGTTCTGCTCCTGCACCTGCTCCTGTAATGATGATTCATGTATGTTTAAGGGCTTAGAAGGATGTCTTGTATTAGAGAATATATATTTTATGAAGACCCTAACTCTGTATTTCATAAGTTGTCCTCGGTGGCCGGTAGAGAGGGGAGGGGGGCACTATTTCCCTTAACTTGGAAGATCCTTCCTCTGTATTCACATGTGTTGTCCTCATCTGCTAGTTTAGGACGTATCCTATATTTGGGGTGGATCTAGAGCTGGCTTCTGGTCAAGGTTCTGCAGAAATAGCTGTAGTGAGTCGACTTAATCTCATGTAATTCGAGTTCGTTGATTCATAAAGTTTGTGGACCTTATACTGGATTTCGGACTATCCGAATGAGACTCAATGTAAAGGCCTCTTATAAGTAGGTTTCGATTTCACTTTCAAGTTGAAGAATAAAAACTTTTCCTATCGGGCCTCTTTAAATAGGGATACGTGCCTCATTGTAAGAGTGGAAAATCTAGAGCTAACAGCTGTTTGAGAGAAAACATATTTTAACTTACTAACAAATCAATGGTGATTTCAAAACCTTAAAATCTCAGTCCCCAATCATACATAAACCATCATACTTTGGTGATATTTAGCCTTATTTGATCTTTTTCCGGTAAAAAAATCTTCTTTGTTGATTACTTGCTTTTTTAAAAAATAAATTGGTTCTAGAAGGAGGGAATCTATACATCTAAAGAGAAAGGATGTGGTAGCAACATGATCGTAGAACATATTGCATACCAATTGTTCATTTTAAAACCAATTGTTATTAGATTTTCCTATAATATCAATTATTGTTTGAACCCTAACTCATAATAAGTTTGGTAAAGGGAGGATTAATTTTAAAACTTTTCTACCAAGTCTTTAAAGAATAATTGCTCTATTGTAAAAGACGGCGATTAATCACTATTCAATGACTTTCCGAACTGAGTTTACACTAATCGGGTTAAAAAATATTTTTTTAAAAAAATCAGTTAAAATCAAATAAATCGATCAAAAATTGGATTAATCGGTCAAAAAACGGAATTAATCGGTCAAAATTTAGAAAATATATATTGAAAAATCTCTATCCTAGTTATAGTTTTAAACTTCCAGTGTTCTTGCTTATTTTTATAATATTTCCTAAAGCAAAACTAAGCAAGTAAGATTCTATCAACTGATTATAAAAAAAACCTCTACTACTCTTGTTTATATACCACAATGTTTGAAGAGATTACAAAACAAGTTAAATGTAGTAACTTGTTCACATGCTTCATTCTTCTTACATATTAAATTTTTAGAAATCTTCTTATCTTATGAGATTACTACAATGAAATGTTTCTTTCTTCAACACTCATCCCAGTTATACAAGTGTGACTGAGTTTTAAATAGCTAAGAACTCTGCGGAGATTTCTAACATTTAATCTTATTCTTTATTGATAAGTAATTAGTTGTTAACCTTCTCAGTTGATTGTTCTGGGCATCCATTATTTGATCTTTTATCTATCGATGGATATTCTATCCATTGATTGCTATTGTTGACTTCATCAATCGACACTTTATTCCATCATTCGTTGATTCCTCTTATCGTCCATCGATTCATACTTCACTTGTGAGAATTTATGTCTCTTCAAATATCTATAATTTTACACATTATTTTTTTATCTAGTGATGAAATAATTGACATCAGTTGAGTCAATAAAAATTTATTGATCCTTATTGATTATCCATTGATTTGTAATCCTTCAATGGATAAAAGAAGTTATTGTTATTTGTTATAGATAAATTAATTTATATCCTAACTATCAATTGAATATAAACCAATACTTATCATTTATAGGCCGACATCCGGTGACCAGAAAGTTTCCTAATCAATGGAAATTTGTAGAAAACATATCCATTGGTTAATTACATGTATAAAATGGAATATGATTCAAAGTATATGTTCAAAATTCACAAATTTATTTTCATATCAATAAATTTTTATTTTTATTTATATCACACATTCATATGAATTAAAAACTCAATATCATATTTAATATATATACATGAATCCATACAATATTATATTTATAATTAACATTTAGTAGTGCTAGAAATTGCAGAATATGCCTGATCCGTATCTTTTCGGGGCTTTAGATAAAATAATAAATTGAGACCCTTTCAAAAATGATATGAATGTAATTTTAAAATAATTTATTGTTTTAGCGACTACTATTTTGTTAATAAAATTAAAAAAAATCATTCAAGCAATTTACATTCCAAACTTACAAAATCTGACAATTCATAAAAAATGGTATCTACGAGTTTTTCGAGATAATTTTTTTTAATAATAACATTAGTATCAATATATTTCAGAAATCGTTTCACGATTGATAAAAGTGCAAGAACATTCATGATAACCTCAATTAGCTTTTTATCGACTTTAACCTCAAGTAGATTTGATTCTTGAGAAATATTGATAATCCTAATGTGTTTAATAATGATGGAGATAATTTAGAAAATAAAAAAGTTGGATCGGGAGAGAAAAGGGAAGAAGTTGATGGATTTAATTTTGGAATAGATTGGGGGAGAAGACTCCTGAGTAAAATGTTGGGAAATGATTTTTTATATTTTCTTTATATTAACTTTTTTCCCTTATCTTTTTTAAAAATTTACCCATTACATTAGAACCTAAAAAAATCGGTCTCTCTCCTAATTTTGAGTCTTTGGTCATTATACATTCAAATAACCCTCACGCATGTGAACTACAAGTATACATAGGAACTAAATAAGGAACTGCCTCTCAATGAATCAAAAGTTCAATTCAATCCGAGATTTTATAATCAAATATGGATTTATTTAAAATTAATTCGATTCCTTATAGATTTAATCATTAGATAAAAATCCAATCCCATAAATATGAATATAAATTATGAATGATCTGATTAGCTAAGATTTCAATTAGAATATATATATATATATATATATATATATATATATATATATAAAATTTATATAGACATTTAGTATATAAAATCTTACTATTTCAGTTTTTGGTGCAAATAGTTATCTTTTGTCGTCAAGTTTTATGTCTCAACTTCATACCTAGATTTTTAATGTTTTTGATTTTTATTGTAAATATTTTATTGTGCAATTAATTCTTATATATTACAATACTATCATCATTTTGCTATATGTATATTTAAGTGAGACATAATGCATTAATTAATATTATTATAATTAATCAGCAATTATATAGTTTAGTGTTAACTCAGTATTAATATATAGCATTTAAAAATATTAGTTTCATATTTTAATATTAATTTAAAAAACTTAACTAAATTGAATATTCAATCGGATTATCAGTGATCCGAATATATTAAATATGAATTGAATTTTAAAATATTTAACATACAATTGATCTGATCTAAAAAAATAAATCTAGAACGATCCACTTCAAATGATTACATCGATAGGTCTACTACTATGTTTGCGATGTACATTCAAGTACAGCTTCGTAATGTGCTAAAAATATTTAATTTAGAAATTATCGCAAGTGCACGATTTTCATTTAGTATTTTTAGATTGGAATCACAAGAACTAAATTAATTTCACGAAAACCTTAATTTTTAATCTAGGCGAATTAGAATAGGAAATTTTCTTGTGAGGAATTAATTATGATATACTTAATTAAAAAGGGAAAAAACTAAAAAGGGGAAAAATTAATTTTTCCGGAAAGTCTAACACTAAGAAGCACCAACTAAAGTACTTAAAATTAGATCTATAATTAAAGGTCCTAATTACAACTACTAAAATTAAATCTAAACTAAAGATTAAACTACTAATGAAGCTAAATCTAAACTTAAATTATTAAATCGACTAATAAAATTGAACTTTAAAAATGAATTTAATATTAAAAGTGAAATAAAGATTTGAGGCTATGTTGGGTCCCAGAATAACGTAGAAGGGGAATTGAATACGATACTCACTAAATTAAAAAATTCTTTCGAATCTTTTGCGGATAAATAATTTAGAGTTCGGTTAGTGGTTCGAATCCTTAAGTGTTTAAGATGCTGGCTTACTAATTTTCTGTATTTATGAATAAACAATAAAGTTCTAGAAAATTAACAAGTAATTAAACGAGACAAGTTTGGGGGAATATATCTTTCGTATATAAACCCTGAGGGGTGCTACACCCAGTTAAAAATATAACTGGTTTCCAAAGAACAAATTAGTTCTTTGCTACAATAAAGAGATATGACTGATTCCTATTAAAAAGTATAGATGTGTGAATGTACAAAAAGGAAATCAATCTAACAGAGAGTGTTTTATAATAGCCCTATACATGTACAACATAATGAGCCGACTAGATTATAAAACTCCGGTGAAGAAGGTATGTGTATACACTACTAGAAAAACTGCATACAACATCAGTTGCTAACTGATGTCTGAGAAATTTTTGACTAATGTCTTCGCATGTGATGTTAAATGTATATACTTTACACATCAGTTTTCGACTGATTTCTATAGTTATATTTAACATCGGTGTTTTAGTAAAGACGATTTACTAGTTTCTTTAAGAAATCATATTTTATCTTTATGTATGATGTCTATTACAAATTTCACATCAGTTTCTTTAGTTTAAATGATGTAATTGCTTATTTGAGATATCATATTTTTTATTAATGACGATATAATCGATGTAGTATTTACCTTAGCACATCATTTTTAGAGGCCAATGGTGTCTTTGTAATTTTAGACATCAATTTTTTTTATAAAATGTTGTTAAATATACAATTACAAATAGCTTTAAAAATAATTGTGATGTTATTTCTTTAGGTTCAGATGACAGTGTCCTGTGTACATTCATATCAACCAAAATCAATTCAACCAACTAAAAACTTATTCAACCACAACCAAACTAAAGAAAAAATACTACTGCTACAAAAAGAAATTTAAATTGCCAAACTCAATTGATATATATCATTACCAACAACCAATTCAAAGTAACACATCAACATAAATACACATGGCTTGCTAAAAGTACTTCAATCCAAACAGATTCCAAAACAACCCAGACTCCAAAATAAGTACAGTAAACAAAATTCAAACAAAATGCTTCTAGCGACAAAACGACCAATAACATCCAACAATATAACAACCTAAGTACTGGAACTAGCCATGAAATAGAGTGAACCAAGTTGTCAAGCTCAAAGATACACATAATTAAATGATTTACATCTTCTCTTCAATAAATGTGAGGGTATCCAAGCGCACCTCATCCAGTTCTTGCACTATGTAATACTTTCGAGTTTTTGTCTATTATTCCCTAGAACAATGTCAATATTTGTAGAAGGGGGGGGGGGGTTGAATACAAATATTAAATCTTTTTGCTTGTTCTAATATTTGTTCTTAACGTTTAAGAAATAGAGAGAATATGTTCCAACAAATTTCGATCGAAAAATAAACTGAATAAAAACGGATTTAAAATTACTGATGGATTGATTTTTCCATCAGTGTATATTTTTGCTCAATGATCCTAGGTTAAAAGAAACCTAGCTGCACTTTTACAAGATTAGAAAACAAATCAACTGTTCTTACAAATATGCTATTAAACTGGAACAATTGATTAAGAAATATTGTCTAACTTGTCTGTTTTCTAATAATGCTGCTACATTTGTTTATATACCACAAGTGTACTTTTAAAATTCCTATTCTAGGATTGTTTCTATCTACCTTCCTTTTACCTTTTTCTATTTTAGAATAAAGGTTTGAAAGACAGCTTATGATTGAGTCTTCACAGTCATCATAGACTGTCTTCCATAGGTGTTCTTTTGCCTTTTTGGAATTCTGACAGATTGCCTTTTTGTCACAGTCAATTGATAATTTGCTGTTAAGCATATCAATTGACTCTTCCTTAATTCATCAACTGATAATGTTCTTCGATTGATCTTGATATCCATCGATTGATAAGTAAGCTGCCTTATCGATTGATAAGTGATATCAATCGATATATCAATCGATGGGTCTTCACATCAGTTGATGGTCTTCAACTCTTGACTTGGTTTCTTCGATTGATCTCTCATCCATCGATGCTTCAATATTAATTGATCATCCTTCACTTGTGTAATTTCCTGTCTTCACATAATTATAATTTGACAGTTTAATTTATACATCAATTGATGATCTATATCAATCGACTCTAACATCAATTGATGAATAAAATATCAATTGATTTACACCTTATCGATTGAAACAGACTTAGTACACCTATGCTACTATCCAAATTATTAGTTGATTTAGATAAACATTTCAACTGATAAATAGTTTCCTGATCAATTGATATTTATAACTTTTATATCAATTGATCAGTTACATAAAATAAAATTTCTATGATTCTAAGATTAATGTTATCATAAAATTACATGTAGATTCCTAACAATCTCCCCCTATTTGTGTCTATGATATGAACAGGCATAAATCTACTTGATGATAACAAAACCCTTAAATTAAGCATTCAAATAGAATCAAAGAAATTTTCATAGAACTTTTAGGAAATACCAGTTGATGATTATTCTTTGCAGACTGTTTCAGTGTCTTCAATTCTTCATGATCTTCAATCTTCAATTACTTCTTCTTCTTCTTCTTTTCAGCATTTTCTTTTAATTGCCTCATAAACGTGCTCCTCAATATTGCTTCATCTTCGTCAGTTTCCCCAAGTTGCCTCATAAGATAGTGGATTTCCTCATATGTGATTTTGTCCAGATACTTGCAGATATCAAAGAATTTTGTATTGCCTTCCACATCTGTAAAAATCATGGCATACTTTGGTTCCAACACCACCTTCTTGACTTGAGATTTCCATAGCTTCAAAGGAGAATCAGGTTCAGCTTCAACTTTTGCTCTCCTCAATTTTGAGATTTGTTGTTGGATTTCCTGAGAAATAGTCACATTGAGTTTGTACCTTTTGTTTAGAAGAGGTAGAATTGTCTTCAACACATTATAGCCCTGCTTCATAATCACCTTCATTGAGTAAGTGAGTTTAGAACCATTTTTATACTCCAACCTCATGGATTCCTCTTGATTTGAAGTTGCAGAATGGGTTCTAACTCCAATTAATCCTTTCTCACTTACAACTGGAGTTCCTTTTAATCGGTATCCTTCAAATGTCACTTCCTCCTTGGTTTATCCTTGGTTTCTCCTTGAGTGACTTGAGGATTCTCCTGAACCACCATTTTTTGAGATGAATCTGCCCTTTTCTAGGCCATTGCTATTTTTTCCTTTTTCTCAGTGGTTGCTCTGCCTGTAGCTCTTCCAAATGCCATTGCATTTCCATCTGTCTAGCAATCTCTTTTTCTCTCTTTGAGGCATCTGAGATTCCTGTAGTGATGGTTCCTTGAAGTAGCTTTTGGCCTACTGGTTCAGTTTTCTTCTTCTTCTCTTCTTCAATCACTATTGCTTTCCCTTTCTTCTTTTCTTTAAGTGCTTCAACATCTAATTGAAGAAAAGCTTCTGTATTTGAGTTGCTTTCCTGAGTGGCCCCCTTTGCACTTTCATTTACTGCTCTGATTTGAGCAATAAATTCATCTAAATTTTCTGACTCTGCAGCCTTTGCAACCAACTCAGTGTTCCTTTTTAGGGTTTTAAGTCTTTGACTTTCCCTCTCAATCATTAGTTGAGTTTCCTTTTCTCTAGAATTTCTTCTAGCTTCCAAATCATCTTCAAATTTCTTAGCATCTCTCTTTTTGTATTCCATGTCATCTTTGGAATATTTTGAAGATTGACCCTTATAGCTTCCACTGCCATTTGCACCACTTTTTGAGGTCCTGCTGTGGCCACCCAAATTAACTCTAGGATTATCACTCCTAGCTCCTCCAACACCACCATCACCATCTTTATCATTATTCTTCTTTGTATTCTCCCCCTTTTTGTTATCATCACAATAAGGAGGTGGTGACATCCTGTCAATAAACTTCTGAAGAATTTCATCATGTAGAGTCTGTCCTCTAATTATAACTTCCATCTTAGTTTCTATGGACTCTACTCTTCTTTCCAAGGCTGAAAAATTCTTTGACTCCTTAAATAGTTTATCCTTAATCTGCACCAGAGTGTCCATTGGCAGTTTCTCATCCAATCTTCTTTCCAATACATCCTTGTTTGTTGAGATTGAATCTTTGATGCTGTCCAATTCCCTTCTTATGCCAGTGACTGCCATTTTCTGCAATTTTAACTGATCCTTCATGCAGGTGGCAATTCTGCTATGAGTTAAGTCTTCAATGTTCACCTCCATCATTGCCCTTCTGTATTGTGATAGGATCTCTGTTTCTGCATCTTCAAGAGAACCTTCAATGGTACTCATTTATGGCTCCTCATCTGAATCACTTTCTAGATCACCAGGAGTCATATGACAGACATCAGTGACATTGACCAAACTTTCCTTCAAGTTTCTAGTTCTCTATTCAGTATGATCAATGCCTAAGAGTTGTCCAGCTTCCCTGTTGCTTGATGTGGCTAGTCCCTGGTACCTTGGATCAGGATGGACAAAGTTGCTTGGATCCAAGTCACCTGCATCAACTTCCATATCTTCAACAACTACTTCCTCCAATAATTCAGCTTCTTTCTCTACACCACTTCCTCTTGCTTCATTTGCATTAGGGACTCCCCCTAACTCCTTTACTCCCTCCTCTTCATACATCAATTCAATTTCTAACTCCTAAGCATATTCAAGAATTTTTCTGTCACTCTCACTCATCTCTCTATTTTTCATCAGGATCTCATCCTGGAACCTCACCTCTCCCTCACTCATTATCTGTGCACCTTCTAACGTGGGGCCCTCAAGTGTTTCACTCTCATTCCTGGAAGAAATAGGAATGACCTCACTCACTCCCTCTCCTTTTGCCAGGATGCAATCCTGCCTCTCACTCAACTCACTCAATCCTATAAGTGTTTGTGCAACATCAATTGATTGGGTATCAATTGATGTTAAGAAAATATCAGTTGATGAGGTGTTTAGTGTTGGGTCCCGGAAGTATCGTAGAAGGGGGGTTGAATGCGATACTGACAATAATTTAAAATTCTTTTCAAAATTTGCGGAATTAAATTATTGCTATAGCTGAGGGTTCGAGTCCTTGTAGTGTTTGGGAGGCTGACTTATAAGCTTTCTATTTTTATGATATAACAATTAAGATATAGAAATTAGCAAGTAAGTAAACAAGATTCAAGTTAAATACGTATATTAAACTTGAAAGAGTATTACAATATTTGGTAGAATAAACATTTAATTCCTAGAACAAATTTGACATGAATTGTTCTACTTAAGGAATTAAAACCAAACTAGCACAGAAAGTCTGTGAATATGACGTTGCAGACAAATTGCTGAATTTGACTGTTTTTCTACTACAAAAAATGAAGCCCCCGGCCTCATATTTATAGAGGTGGAAAGCCAGCATGACTTATCCCAATATGACCTTTTTTTCATCAAATTAAGCCCTGTATGACTCTTCAGAAAGCTGGGCATGACTGATTTCTGTCGGTATGACTCTTCAGAAATTCGGTATGACTCATTTAGAATCCGGTATGACTCATCAGAAATTCGGTATGACTTATTGTAAGTCATGCTGGATTTTCTTTTAAATTAAATAAATCAGAATGACTTAATTAATTAAAATTAAAATCAGCATGACTCAATAAATAAATCCTTCGGTATGACTCATTAGATTAAAGCTCGGTATGACTCTTCTTTTCAGTCGGTATGACTCTTGAAATGAAGCACACGGTATTACTCTTCCACCTGCCATTTCTTTTTCACAATGCTTGACACGTGTCACATGTTGGTTGGATTAAAGCATTATAAACCACATGCTGTGACCTGTTAATTCAAATGGCAACCGGGGCCTATTTCGTCCTTATTAGGGTCAGCTCCGTAGAAATGTTTTTCGACCCGTACAGCTTATAATCTTTGATTAATAAATAATAAATTTAATTCATAAATTATAAAAATAAATATCTAATATTATTTAGATATTTATAAATATAATTTACTAAATAAATAAAATATTTATTAATTAAATAAATCCTTACGCTTTAAGCTGCGGTCTTCTTATTGTCTGGAACTGGACTCCTTTTGACTTGAGAATGATAAATCAATTCCAACCGGGGTTCCACTTTTAAGAATATATGACTCTGCATTTCTTCCGTGTCAATACTTTTTCCGTCTTTTCTTCAAATCAGTACCGTCAGGCATGTTTGGCTGTTTCTACAGTTGCAATTAGAAGTACCTCTGTTAATGAAATAATCTGACTCTTTAAACTAGACTATACTTCTTTTCACCACTGCATGTACCCAGTCAAATATTCAATCTTGGATTCTGACTTTTGTACATTACATTCGAAACAAAACCTGTATTCCTTTGAGCTACCAGCTCCTGTCTTCTGTCATTCTAAAATAATTCTAAATTAATTAATCCTTTAATTAATTTAAGAAATAAATTAATTCTGAGTGAATTAATTTACTAATTAAATTAACTTATAAATTTAATTAATTAACAGAGAATTAAATTAAAGGCTTGACTATTGTTGATGTAGATAAGACTCTTTTGTTCTTCAACAATAACCTTTTTAACCACTTGAACTTTTTGATGACGAATCTTCACTGACATTGTTGACACCCTATGCACTGGTCTGGTTCACGGATGACTAACTACAATGTTGATTCTCATTTCTTCTGTAGTGGTCTTTGTGTCTTGTCTTGTCATGGCTTCTTTTGTTCTTCCTCTATATTCAATATTTATTATTTACTTCGCTTTCTTACCTGAGTTGAGTTATCATCTACTTATTACAAATAGGACTAGTAATATGACTTTCATTTAGGATATCCATCGATTGATGCATACCCATCGATTGATCTTGAGTATCGATCGATGGCTTATCAGTCGATGGCTGAATATCAATTGATGTTGAGACATCAATTGATGGAGTAGAAACATTTGATGTAATTATTTGAGAAGTTACATTTGAGATGATTTGAGAAATGGAATCCTGAACTTCCTGGGAAGAAAATTCAGAATGGAGTGTTGGCTTCTCCTTGAGTAACAAAGAAGGAGAATCTGAAAATGCTTGATTATCTATCAAAACATTTTCTGAAGAAATTTGATGTGGAGGAGAGAAAGGAATGGAAATGGATAGAGAATGGGACTGCAACTCCACATTTATTGGAGATGCATCAAACTGAATTTCAGAAGGCTCCACCACAGTTTCCTGTGATTTTGCAGTGTGTGAATCCCCTTGTGTAAAGGTTACCTTCTTCTTTCTCCTTTCATAGGATTTGGGGGTTTTGTCTTGAGTGTCCCCATCTTTGTTCTGTGCCCCTGGCTGTGGGCTCTTCTCAATATTGACATCTTTTTGGGAAGATGCCAACAGAGATGTGGTATTATCCTTGTTAACATCCACATTCTTTTGGGAGACTGTGGAGTGGGTAGGTTTGGGTTGCACACCCTCTCTCTCCTTATCCTTCTGGGTTCTTTGATTTTCCCCAGTTCCCTCACCAGAACATTCTCCATCTAATCTATCACCACATGGAGTTTTTCTTTTCTTTTGTTTTACAACAACAGATTTTTGGGAACCTGTTGAGGTAGGTTTCTTAGATTTGATTGAGGAAATAGGTAGTGTGGCTTGGGTAGGAGGGTTGGGGTTACTGCTAGCACCGTCCATTGCCACAGAAGGCAAAGAAACTTGAGTTTCAGAAGAAGTAAGGGAAGAAATAAATACCTGAACAAAAGGTGGATAGATCAATTCCACATTGCTGTGAAGATTGATCCTGACCAAGTCCTTAAAGACCCTTTTGTTTTGAGTCCAACACTCAAGGGTTTCAGTTTCCCTGCAAATCTCAATTTCTTTGACCAAGTGGTTAATTATAATCATGATAAATCTAGCATAGTATATATGATTAGACCTATCATGCTTCTTTCCTAACTTAGCAGCAATTTCAGACAACAATATAGAAGAAAAATCATGATATTCATCAAACAAAACACTATATGCTATCTGTTGCATGCTTGAAGTTATGGCATCAAAATTACTAATTTTACCACTAAAGCATTTTATTATTGCATCAAAGAAATAAGACCATTATCTCCTAAGGTGTTTTCTAACTACTTGCCCTAAATTTATGTCAGAATTTGCATAATTAACAACCCTAAGCATGTTTCTAATATCTGATTCATTAGGCACATTATCAGTATTATTAACATGCAAATCTAAACATTCATTTAAAATTAAAGTAGTAAGAATGTACTCTTATCCTTTGCAGTAGAATTTGATGCTCGAGAAGTCATCAACAACTTCTGCAGAGATCCAAAACTCTTCCACCAAATTGCAGATTATTGTTGGTGCTTCCTTCAATGCTTTTTGTATCTTGCCACTTCCCAGGAATTGCATCAAAGGATGAAATTCCCTTGGAGCTTCTTCAACCACAGTGCAAGCCTCAAAATTATTTAATTCATAGATGAATCCGGCTTGAGAGATTTTCTTGGATGAAGATGCCATTTCCTTGAGTAGAAGATTCGTAGTACAAAAGCTTTAAGGATATTAAGAATTTGAGTACTGAGAGAAAGAGGTTTGTGATTAAGTTCGTAGATTGAGAGAGAGAGAAAGAGGTAGAGATATTGTTAGTAAAAATGTAAGTAAGAATGAACAATGTTTTAATCTCAATATTTATATTTACTGATTTCTCAATCAATTTCTTACTCAAAATAGAACTTAATCGACCGTTAAAAGAAAATAAGAGTAAAAGTTACTAATTTTGGCAATCGACTGTTATACATACAAGAACGTACGTATTAATCAATTGATAAAACAAGTAATCAACGGCTAGATTTTTGTACAGGTCGATTGATGACATGGATCCCTCTAAATTCCAGATCATCGATTGATAAATCTTGTTCATCGATAGGTACTCTTATCCATCGATAATTAAATATATCATCAATTGATATATTTATCTGTCGATAGCTACAAACATCAATCGATAAGTAAATATATCATCAATTGATATATTTATATGTCGATTGCTTCAGTAATATCCATTGATATGTAAAATGCTTATAAATTGATTAATGAAAAATTAACAGATTAACATTATCAACGGCTACCTACTAGAACTAAAACAACTAACTAACTTATCATACATTTCAAATGTTAATTAAAATTAAGCATACCTAAATCACAGACCAATCTATTAAAAGTAGATTCATATAATGGTTTGGTAAAAATGTCTGCAAGTTGTTTTTCACTAGGGACAGAATGTAATTCAACAGTACCATTCATTACATGTTCCCTAATGAAGTGATACCTTATGTCAATGTGCTTGGTTCTGGAATGTTGCACATGATTTTCTGTTATTGCAATGGCACTTGTATTATCACAGAAAATAGGAATGTTGTTCAAGTTGAACCCATAGTCAAGTAGTTGATTCCTCATCCATAATATTTGTGCACAACAATTTCCAGCTGCAATGTATTCAGCCTCTGTAGTAGATGTAGACACTGAATTCTGCTTCTTGCTAAACAATGAAACAAGCTTATTTCCTAGAAATTGACAGGAGCCTGTTGTACTTTTTCTGTCAATTCTGCAACCTGCATAGTCTGCATCTGAATAACCAATTAGCTCAAATCCAGAATCTCTAGGATACCAAATTCCAAGATTTGGAGTTCCTTTGAGATATCTGAATATTCTTTTTATTGCAATCAAATGAGATTCTCTAGGATCAGCTTGAAACCTAACACAAAGACATGTAGCAAACATTATGTCTGGCCTACTTGCAGTTAAGTAAAGTAATGAGCCAACCATGCCTCTATAACTTGAAATGTCCACTTTAGCTTCCTTAGTGTTTAATTCAAGTTTAGTTGCAGTTGCCATGAGAGTTTTTGCAGAAAAACATTCACTTAAATAAAATCTCTTTAATAAATCAGAAATATATTTGGTTTGATTTATGAAAAGCCATTTTTGACTTGTTTGACTTGCAAACCTAGAAAATAGGTAAGTTCTCCCATTAAGCTCATTTCATATTTACTCTGCATCAGCTTAACAAACTTTTGACAAAGTTTTTCATTAGTTGAGCCAAAAATAATGTCATCTACATAGATTTGAACAAGAATCATAGAGCCATTTATGTTTCTATGAAAGAGAGTTTTATCAACAGTACCTCTTGTGAAGTGATTCTCAATCAAGAATTTGGACAAAGTGTCATACCAGGCTCTAGGTGCTTGTTTCAATCCATAAAGTGCCTTGAGAAGATAGTATACAAATCCAGGATGAGCAGGATCAATAAAACCAGGAGGTTGTTCTACATATACTTCTTCTTCTAGTTCTCCATTGAGAAAAACACTTTTCACATCCATCTGATATACCTTGAAGTTAGCATGAGCAGCATATGCTAGAAATATTTTGATTGCTTCCAATCTTACAACTGGTGCAAAAGTTTCATCAAAATATATGCCTTCTTCTTGTGAATAGCCTTTTGCCACTAGTCTTTCTTTATTCCTTGTGACTGTACCAGATTCATCCATTTTGTTTCTGAACACCCATTTTGTTCCAATGATAGACTTTTTCTTTGGCTTGGGCACCAGCTTCCATACCTTGTTTCTTTCAAACTGATTCAACTCTTCTTGCATAACTATTGTCCAATCAGGATCATCCAAGACTTCTTCAATCCTTTTTGGTTCTTCTTGAGACAGGAAGCCACTATACAAGCATTCATTTTGAGTTACTCTTCTAGTTTTGACACCATCATTTGCATCTCCAATAATTAATTCAAAGGGATGGCTTTTTGTCCATTTCCTTTGAGATGATAAATTTGTTCTTGAAGATGATGCTTCATGATCATTGGAAGTGTTATGATCATTGTGATGTGATTGACTATTTGAGAACCCTCCCCCTGAGATGGACACTCTACTTGAAGATTGTTGAGCAGAGTTGTTATCCATCGAATGATTATCAATTGATGTATTATCAGTCGATTGATGATTGTCAACTGATAAGTTATCTGTTGATGCATTGACATCAATTGATGGGAGGATTCTGGGAACTTGAATTCTTGAGACTTCCACATCATCATCACTATCTTCAATATTTCTTGATGATTCATTTTCAAAATGCAACAGATCATGGAATCCTTCATCAACCAACCCTTGAATTTTCTTGTCATCAAAGACTACATGCATAGATTCCATAACAATGTGTAATCTAAGATTATAGACTCTGTATGCTTTAGTTGTTATTCCATATCCAACAAATATAGCTTCATCAGCCTTGGCTTCAAATTTTCCTAGATTTTCACTTTGATTTCTTAGTACAAAGCATTTGCATCCAAAGACATGAAGAAAATTTACTGTTGGCTTCTTGTCCTTCTTCATCAACTGATATGGAGTTTTACTTTGAATTTGATTGACCATGGAGATATTCTGAATGTAGCAAGCAGTATTAATTGCTTCTGCCCAGAAGTATGTAGGAAGTTTTGCTTCTTCTAACATAGTTCTAGCAGCTTCAATCAAGGTCCTATTTTTCTTTTCAACTACTCCATTTTGCTATGGAGTTCTTGGTGCAGAGAAATGATGAGTGATACCTTTTTCTTCACAGAATTCTTTCATTGTTGTATTCTTGAATTCAGTACCATTATCACTTTTAAATTTCTTGACCTTCCTTTCAGTTCCATTTTCAACATTCTTCACATGATTGATAATTAATTTACTTGCCTCATCCTTAGAATGCAAGAAGTATACCCAAGAGTATCTTGTGAAATCATCCGTAATGACTAATGCATATTTCTTTTTGGCAATTGACATGATGTTGACTAAGACCAAATAAGTCCATGTGCAATAATTCTAGAGGCTTATCAATTGATGATTCAGACTTAGACTTGAATGATGCTTTTCTTTGTTTACCCTTTTAATAGGCATCACATAGTCCATCCTTGGTGAATTCCATCTGTGGAATGCCTCTAACCATATTCTTCCTGACCAATAGATTCATGGCCTTGAAATTCAAATGGGCTAGCTTCTTGTGCCAAATCCAACTTTCATCTGTATTGGCTTTGCTAAGTAGACATGTCATAGAATTTGCCTTTACAGAGTGAAAATCAGCCACATAGACATTTCCTTTTCTTTCTCCAGTCAAGAGAACATCACCAGTTTCTTTGTTGGCTATAATGCATGATCCAGTTGAAAACCATACACTACTTCCATTATCACACAGTTGACTAATACTTATCAGATTGTGCTTTAGTCCATCAACTAGTGCTACAGGTTCAATGAAAACATTTTCACTTGCAATTGAGCCATATCCCAGAGTATAACCTTTGCTGTTGTCTCCAAAAGTAACTCCTGGGTCAGCCTTTTCCACAAACTTTGTGAGCAGGGACAAATCTCCAGTCATGTGCCTAGAACAACCACTATCTAGATACCTGAGACTCTTCTTCCTGTTTCCCTGCACACAATAAAAACAATCAAGTTGCTTTTGGTAGCCAAGCTGCCTTGGGTCCTCTTTTATTAGTTGCAGCCTTAGCCTTGGTTGTTAACTTGGCTCCTTTTGTTTTGGTGAGTTTAATTCCACTTTAACTTTAGGAGTTGGCTTTTGAGGCTTAGACACCTTGGAACTCATGGCAATATTTCCACGCACTTCATTATTTATATTAGGCATGTTCCATGGCATACTAGGCATGTTCATATTTGCATATGCAAAGAAGGGATTATACATGTATGGAATTTGAGCATAAGGCATATGAACATTAGGTGCAACCTAATTAGAAGACATGTCATTCATGAGCATAGGATTAGTAAGCATGGCATTTGAAGTCATGGCATGTGCATTTAAATCATTTGAAGACATATTCTTCTTTTCATTCTTGCATTGCATAGGCAAATGATTTACACTACCACACTTAGCACATACCTTTCTAGGTGCATACATATCAGGAGTGTAGTTGTTGTGCTTATTTATGCCTACTTTACCATTCCTATTCTTTTTCTTTTTCTCAGACTTAGGTTGAGTAATTTCCACAGGTGCTATCTTTTCTAATTTTTCTTTTAATTGTTTCTTGGATAAGCTACCTATATTGATTTTCTCAGCCCCAGCCTCAACTTGATTTTTGGTTTCCTTAACAAACTTGATAGGAGTGCTAAATTTGTTCTTTTTATTAGCCATTGATGATTTACTTGTTGATGGATGCTTATCGATTGATTCAGCATCAATCGATTGATAATCCTTATCGATCGATGAAGGATTAGCAGTCGATTGATCTTCATCCCTTGAAGCATCATCCAATGGCTTGCCAGTTGAACTGGGGGATTCTCCTAGAGTATCTAAACCCTGAACATCAATGATTTGTTTGGCAGTTTTAGCAGACCTATTCCATCTGTTAATGATTTCTATTTCTTCAGCTAATTGTTCTTTCAACAATTCTTCTCTTCTCAAACTGTTTACTAGTTCATCTCTAGCATCTTTAGTTTCCTGCTTAAATCTATCTAAACAAACAAGTTCATTTTCAAGAAAAATATTCCTCTCAGTTAAGACGTCAATGGTGTTCTTTAACTTGAGGTTTTCTTTGTTTAGAGATTTTAGAGTGACATGCAAATTGTACAATTCATTGGACATTTCATTAATAGTACTATTGCATTCATCAGCAGTAAGTTCAGAAAAGTTGGTAGCTAGTACCTGATTAGATGCTGAACTAACTTCTTCATCTTCATGGTTGGCCATTAGAGCTAGATTGATATATTCTTTAGAATCACTATCCTCAGCAGCCCAGTCCTTCTCCTCAGTAACAAAAGCCTTTTCTTTCTGTTTCAAATGGTCAAAGTATTTTCTTTTATAATCAATACCCTCATATGACTTTGCCTTTTCTTGTTTTGGCTTCCTGCACTCATTTGAGAAATGACCAGCCAATCCACAATTAAAACATCTGAATTTAGATCTATCAACCAAACTTTTATTTTGATTGTTGCTTCTAAACTGGGATCCAGGCCTTTGAGCATTTGGATTCTTCTTGAATTTTAACTTTGAAAAGTTCTTTGACAAAAATGCAAGGTGCTCATCAATCTCATCCAAATCATCCTGAGAGCATGTTTCATTTTCTTCACATTTTCTCTTTCCTTTTCTCTTGAATGATTCTTCAACAACATCACCAGCCATCATGACAGACTCTTCATATGTCTTGAGAATACCATAAAGTTTCTCTAGAGTATAATCCTTGAAGTCCTGAGATTGTCTAATGGAAACAGTCATTGGTTTCCATTCTTTTGGAAGAGATCTAAGAAATTTTAAATTTGTATCCTCAGTTGCATAAACCCTACCATATAGCTTCAGTCCATTTAACAACTTCTGAAATCTGCTATAAGTGTCATTGATAGATTCTCCACTCTTGAAATGAAATGATTTATATTTTTGAATCAAGAGTTGCATCTTATTTTTCCTTACTTGCTCAGTTCCTTCACACAAAGTTTGAAGAGTGTCCCATACTTCTTTTGATGAAGTACAGTTTATCACATTGTCAAACATATCTTTATCTAAACCATTAAACAGAATGTTCATGGTCTTTTTGTCTTTAAGTACTTCTTTTTCATCCTCTTCTGTGAACTCAGAGATGAGTTTTGGAACATGTCTATCAATTGTAGGAGTTCCATCAGGGTTTACACCTGTAACTAGCTTCATGGGAATATGAGGACCTTTCTCTATGCAGTGAACATAGGAAGGGTCAAGAGATAGAAGATGCAGATGCATTTTAACCTTCCATGGAAAATATTCATCTTTCTTTAAAACTGGAATCTTCACACCTGAATCTTTCTGGCCCATATTGACTGTTCTTGATCTTTAAACTTTCTGTATGTTGAAAGCCTGCTCTGATACCAATTGTTATTCCCTAGAACAATGTCAATATTTGTAGAAGGGGGGGTTGAATACAAATATTAAAACTTTTTGCTTGTTCTAATATTTGTTCTTAACGTTTAAGAATTAGAGAAAAAATGTTCAAACAAATTTCGACTGAAAAATAAACTAAACAAAAACAGATTTAAAATTACTGATGGATTGATTTTTCCATCAGTGTATATTTTTGCTCAATGATCCTAGGTTAAAAGAAACCTAGCTGCACTTTTATAAGATTAGAAAACAAATCAACTGTTCTTACAAATATGCTATCAAACTGGAACAATTGATTAAGAAATATTGTCTAACTTGTCTGTTTTCTAATAATGCTGCTACATTTGTTTATATACCACAAGTGTGCTTTTACAATTCATATTCTAGGATTGTTTCTATCTACCTTCCTTTTACCTTTTTCTATTTTAGAATAAAGGTTTGAAAGACAGCTTATGATTGAGTCTTCACAGTCATCATAGACTGTCTTCCATAGGTGTTTTTTTGCCTTTTTGGAATTCTGACAGATTGCCTTTTTGTCACAGTCAATTGATAATTTGCTGTTAAGCATATCAATTGACTCTTCCTTAATTCATCAACTGATAATGTTCTTCGATTGATCTTGATATCCATCGATTGATAAGTAAGCTGCCTTATCGATTGATAAGTGATATCAATCGATATATCAATCGATGTGTCTTCACATTAGTTGATGGTCTTCAACTCTTGACTTGGTTTCTTCGATTGATCTCTCATCCATCGATGCTTCAATATCAATTGATCATCCTTCACTTGTGTAATTTCCTGTCTTCACATAATTAAAATTTGACTGTTTAATTTACACATCAATTGATGATCTATATCAATCGACTCTAACATCAATTTATGAATAAAATATCAATTGATTTACACCTTATCGATTGAAACAGACTTAGTACACCTATGCTATTATCCAAATTATCAGTTGATTCAGATAAACATTTCAACTGATAAATGGTTTCCTGATCAATTGATATTTATAACTTTCATATCAGTTGATCAGTTACATAAAATAAAATTTCTATGATTCTAAGATTAATGTTATCATAAAATTACATTTAGATTCCTAACATTGTCGCCCACTAAAATATAACAAATTAGAAGAAGTAAATTATAAATGTAGTCTAACTAAAGAAAACAAGAAATCATAGTTCGAGAAGCTGTAGTTGACTAGTAAGTTTTGAAGTTGGAGTGAGTACACTGATGTTAGAACAGAGGAAGATGGAAACCCAGGGATAAGTTGGCTGAAGTGATTGTAGCTCATGTTCCTACCACCTAGATATCAGTAAGCAGCAAGCTTAGTATAAAAAAGTTCAGTAGCAGTCCAATCAAGTAAGCATAATTAAATTTATCATTGTTAAACTTATAGTTCTCTTTGCTTTTGCAGCTTTGTGATACTTTGAGGAAGTGGCCCATGAATATTTTTGAAAGAAAGATCCCTGATACAAAGGTAAATATGTGATCAATCAGTTGCATAAGTTAAACATTTTGCGCAGTATGAAATCAAAGTTATATATTGATATAAAAAAATGAAAATATATCTATAAGTTAAATAAACTAAAGGAACAATACACATATTTGATTCTTTTTTCCTCTACTTCAGTTAGATTAACAAAAGTCCAATCATACATTACTCTTAATACCCCAATGCAGGTCCTTAAAATTTCTGAAAGACTATAAAGAGAACATCTAGTGATATATGTAGCACTTAAAATTTAGGCATTCCAAATATGAAACATTTTCCTATGAATTTCAATAATACAATTTAATACCTTGGTAATAAAAGACATTTCCTTGTCGAAGATGATGTCTCTCATGTATCGCATGACAACATAACCACGCAAATTAAAATGTGAAATTCTTACTGTAAGACAGATTATTTTTGGGGTTCTCTTTGGACTTCCAGTTCGAGCATTGTAAGCTTGCAGTGCACTGCATAAAGAATTAAATTGAATAAACAATAGAGTGATGTACAGAAAGTGCAAGTTCAGACATAAATGCGACAAGTACACATAAAGACACGTACAATTAAGAAAATTTAGATGTTCTTTATGATACAATGCTCATGGCCTATTACTACCTTATTCTCAAGCTTTTAATATGGTTTTAAGCATCTTAGGCAAGATTATGTCATGATGATAAGATTATTACCTTTGCCATCAGTAACTTAAAAAATTTTCCATGCTTAATTAGGCACGATAAAAATAGAGACAAGGCTATGTTCCTATTATAATTGGCACTAGCTGCTCAATTTAAATTGGGATTAACCTACGAAGCGCATACCTTCTCCCTGCCAATATGGATTCATTTGCTTGTGCAGCATCAAATTCTGCCTGGTTTCTCTTGACAACATGCACTCAATCACACTTCACATTCATCAATTGTTGGACTGTATCGAAAGATATCTTTAAATATGTTTTACGAATCCCGGAAAGATGATTCTTCTGTAATTATAATATGAATTGATAAGTAAGAAGCAAAAGAGAAACATACTTCTGATGTACAATCACCTTAACTATGAGGAAAATCATATATGCAACATCATTTTTCATTTTAGTTAAAGAGAAAATATACAAAGTAATGCTCTTGATATATGACGAAAACTATAACTTCAAATGTATTATTATACTAAATTACACAGTCAGATAACACAACTTAATAGAAAATCAAAATGAACCATACAAGATTCAGGTCTTCATAAAAGCTAACTACTCGCATACCTTTGTTGCCACATAAAAATAAGGCCAAAACTTGTACTTCGATTTAAAAGTCGAACCATCCTTTTCCCAAAAACATTATTCACAATCAGTACTAAGCTATGTTACTAATTAAATTAAATGCAAATAACTAATCAAAAGCAAACACTAAGCTATTCTGAAATCAAAAATCAAATATCCAGATACATATACATACAGATATATATATATATATGTATCTCAGTTTCTAACCCCAAATGCATAAAATCCAAAATTGAAACCCTAATTAACATAAACAACTAAATAGAATAATAAATAGACAAATGGAAGTAGAGAATGACTAATACAAACGATTATTTGAGTTTAGATTTCACCTAATTGAAAATCTAGCGTTTATCTTTTTTTAAAAACAAACACGAGAGAGATGGTGTGATGGAGTGAGTGTCCTGCGAGAGAGAGTCGACGATGAGAGAGTCACGAGATCTGACGATAAGAGTGTGTTGAGAGAGAGAGACGGCGATTGAAAAGGGGTAATAAAGGGGGCAATATTTGGGAATATTTTCTCTAAGGGGAGAAATATTAGGGTAATAAGGTGGGGGAATATTTGGGGTAATATTTGACCGGGTTTGTTTTTTAAAAACAGAACATAAGACATCAGTCTTTTTAAGAGACGATGTCTTATATATGCTTTGACATCGTTTTTAAAACAATCGATGTTAAAACTCCCTTTAACATTGCTGGTTTCTGGCACCGATGTTGTATGCATATTTTCTAGTAGTAATAGCTTTGTATCTCTTCTTCTCTGGCTTTTGTCTCTCTCTGTATCTCTCTATGTGGTTGTATTTATTCATACACACACACACACATCCATATCAAATGAATTATATTCATTTGTTTATATAGTGTAGGCTTTTCAATAACAGAACCGCTTTCTAAGTGTCGATAACTTCTCTCCTGTATGTTAACTTGGGTTGAATTTGAGAATCCCTTGGATATTTTCTAAGTGTCAAATATTTTTTCCATGTATTTGTACTTAGAAAATAATCAATGCTTCTACAGAGTGTGAGTGTCGAATTATATAGCCTTGTATGTTGACTAGTGTTGACTTGAACACATGTGTTGATTATAATGTCCATGTGTGACCTTGTGTCGAGTTTTGTTTCCTCCTTCATGCCTTAGAATCATTTCCATGAAGAATAACCATATGTATCGAATTCTATTATCAATGTATAGGCATGTGTCGATTTTACTCCCCATGTATATGCCTAAGAATAATTTTCATCATTCAAAGAATCATATGTGTCAAATTTTAACTCCCTTGTATAGCATGTGTTGAATTTTTTCACCTAGTAATACTATATATGTGTCGATTTTCTTCACCATGTATACATGACTTAAATTCTTTTTGACATCTTCAAGGCATGTGTCGAATTTCTTTTCCATTGTGTAGCATGTGTCGAATTTCTTCACCTAGTATAACTATGTGTCGATTTTCTCCACTTTGTAGAATGACTTGGAGTCATTTCAACTTCTATTAAATCCTTACATACTTGGCTTCACTTGGCTTCCTGTCAATTCTTCTTGTGTAATAAACATGTTGACCAATTTCTTTGTGTTGACACTTAGAGCACTGGTCTGGTTCACAAGTGACTAAATCTGATCTTGATCCTCATATTCTCATTTAAATCAAATGACAGGAATGTAACAGTTCTTTATTGCTTCAAACATTGTTTGTCAATAAATACTATACTTTCACTAGAATCTTTTCTGGTACCTAGACAATGACTTCATTACTACTACAAGCTTGAATACTTCATTATCTGTTCAAGTGAGTATAAATGAACATATAAATGAACATATAAATGAACTTCTTTTAGTGAGTATAACTTTAAGACTGTAGCTGTCTTCTTTAACCTTTGTCTTTACCTTGTCTTCAATTCTTCTAGATTCCAAAGCTTTGAACACTGTCTATCTTCGATCAATGCCTTTACACTGAAATCTTCTAGTGGCACTTATATACTGAATCTTTAACACTTTTGAAACCCTGAAAGTTTTCAACCATTATTCTTCACTGAGGCATGAACATATTAATGAACTTCTCTCAGTGACCTATAGTAGACTTCAAAACTTCTTCTAATATCTTGATTCACAGTATTTGCCTTGTCTTCATTTCTTCATGATTTCTGTGTAGGCGTAGTATTATTTACTTGTCCTGTTCTAGTGTTGAGTTATAACGATTACTACTCATACAACTTCGTAATCTCATCAATAATCTCCCCCTATTTGATTGTTAAACTTAGCAAACAATTCTCATAGAGAGGATAACTCAACTAACAACTAGAAAAAGTAACCGTCTGAGACTTGTAAATAATTTTACTGGTTTTTCTAGATCAAATTCTGCATTTCAAGATTTTTTGAGTAATTGAAATGAAAGATGTTTGTTCCTCTAGCACTGAACTGATATTCAAGTAGTATCATCTTCATTTCTATCTGTTTGAGCTTTCTCTGCTTCAAAAATCCTTCATAGTTTGAACTTAAAGAACTTATCATGAACAGAGCTTCATAAGAATTAAAATTCCGGGGAACGTCTTCAGTATAACATTGAACATAGCTCAAGTAATGTTCTCCCCTTCAGATGAACAATGGAAGTGTCAATCCTTTTCTGTATTTCCCACTTGGATGAGGAATCCTCTACTGTCAACTCCTTTCAAGTATAAGATATAATTTCTTGATTCTTCCATATTATGTTATTTCCCATAAGGATCAGAAGATAAAATTTTCTTCTTTTTCTTGTCTAAATTCTTCCCCTAAGGATATTAACGTCTCACATAAGGATACGAATATATGAATTTCTCATTTTTCTTGTCTACTAAATATTCTCCCTTAGTTGAGGAATCCTCTACTAGACCATAATTTTCTCATGGCTTGTCTTTCAAAGAAGGTTCTCGTCTGTCATTGATTGGAAAAATATAGTAGATTTTCTTTCAAAAGTAGCATGTAGCAAGGATAAGTGTTTGGTCTATGGTTTCCTCACTTCTACTACGTTCTATTGGTGTTTACACTTAAGTGTCGAGCACTTTGAAGTGTTTCACTCTTCCTCTCCCTATCTCTCACTCAAGTGTATCTCTCCCTCACTTTTACTTAAGTGTTTCCCTCCCTCACTTTCACTCTGCATTTCAAATATAGCCTTCTGTACCTACAAGTGAAATCCGTCAATTCATTTATATTATCATCACTTGATTCATCAAAATGAACTGAATCACTATCAAGTAGAGAATTGCCTCGTAGAGGTGTTCTTGATCTATCATGCATAAGCACTGTCTCAGCACCAGACTCATTAGCTTTTGCTAAATCACTGTCTAGTGGAACCTCACCTCTTTGAGATGGGTTATCCCAAGATATTAAATCTTTTAGGGAATCCTACTTTGTTCTATCAAGGGGTTGCCTCACACCTTCTCCGTATACGGGAGGTGGACATTCCTTTTCAGGATCTGAAAATGTTCCTTCCAAGAGGGGCGACGTAGTAGGCAATGTAATGAATGGAAAATTAGAGCCTACATTTTCCTCATAACCCGGTGACGGGAATTTTATATAAAACACCCTACTTGACTAATCCGACGAATTCTTGCCAAGTACTTGCCTCTCAAGCCCAGATACATCTGAACAAGAGATCTCCCGTTCGGGATGCAGAAGATTAACTTCTGTTTGAGGTAAATACATTGGACAATGTAATCTATGGCAAATTAGAGTCTGTATCTCCTCTTGATGCCTATACCTCTCACTGTGCACGCCTTGCAATGTGTTCCTAGAATTTATCTGTTTAGGCTTACCATCAGCTTGAGTGCCGGTGGCGTGCTTGACTCATTACAAGATGCTCTGGTTAACGAGCGAATTTAAATGGACTGACCCTATTGAGAGAATGATTCTAGAGACAGTTTAATTGTCTTTTCAGATCTGCATCCTTTTGAGAAGATACAGATGAGTTTACAGTTACCTTAGTTATATACTACTTTACTTCTCTGGAGGTAGAGTTGTGGGTGCACTTCCGACTTCATCCTTATTTGTTGCATCAAGTACAGTTTCTCTCTTATCAACCTCTAATTAACATAAGTTCCTTATATCTTCAAGGGTTAATATATGGAAGTGAATGAATTAGTGTTTGTACTATGGCTTGGGGAAGAGATTGATGAGTTTTCAACCGCTTGGCCAGCTTCTAAAGCAACTGGGGGCTAAATGGATAGAGTCAACAAGAAAATATAATCATCTTAACATGTTGAATGATTTCTCTCATTTCAACAAGAATCTAACTTCTTCCATGAAATTGACAGCTTCTAGGAATGACTTTCATGTCTTTCTTACAACTTCCATCATCTATATCTATATAGCCAATTAGGTTAAACCTGGTATCTTTAGGGTACCTGATTCTAAGAATTGGTGATCCCCTAACATATCTAACAATTCATAACTTAGCTATAAGATAAGATTCTCTAGTATCCACTTGGAAACTTGCACATAGGCATATTGAGAATAAAATATATGGTCTTTATGCACTTAAATAAGTAATGAGCTAATCATACCTCTATAGCTTGTCACTTCAGTTCATATACCTGATTTTCCCTGATCAAGCTTAGTGGTATGTTGGCAAGAAGTCTTGGCAGGTCTAGAATCTTCTAAATTACGCATCTTCAAAAGATCCTTGACTTACTTTAAGTCCATCATTCTTTTGAAATACTTATAATTCAAAAAGAATTGCAACTCTTCCAACATGCTCATGTTATACCTACTCTGTAGTAACTTAGCAAAAATCTCTTGCCTAATTTTTATTAGTAGACTCACATATAATATAATCATGGTATACTTGCACTAATATTGAATTATGTGTACTTTGTATTTTAGAGAGATATACGTGTATAATTACTATAATATAAAATTATTTTCAAGTAATACACAAGTTAGAATGTCATATCATGTCCTTGACGATTTGCCTGAATCTTTAACTCCATTCATAGAGAGCATGTGAAGAGAATGATATATAAATTCTAATGTATCTGCAACTTCAAAGTCCAAGAGTTGTACATCAACTTCAACTTCTAACTTACCATTCAGGAGTGCCCTTGTTCACATTCATCTGATAGATATTCATGTTTGAATGTGTATCAGGTGCTAGGAATATCCTGTTATTAGGTCTTCATCTTGTTAGGTCCTAAAAGGATCAAGTCTCGTCATTGCTGTTTACTGTTTGATCTTGAAAGTCCCGAAGATTCTGTTTCCATCATCATCGATGCCTTCTACTTTATAGTAACCTGTAGCAACCAGTTTGGCTTTGTCCCTTATAACAATGCCAATAATTTTCCAGTTTCTGAAAACCCTTAGTATACCAATTTCAACCTTGTCTTGTGGTCTGGGTTCCAACTTCAGTAGTTTTTGCCTTTCGAACTGATTGAGATCATCTTGCATTGCAATTACTAAATCTGGATCAATCAGTTCTTCTTCAGTATTATTTGGGATTCTAGATTTTAGGTCCCGAAAAATATATGTTCATTTTGATTAGCACTTCTAGCCTTTACTCAATAATCCAGTTTACTAAGAACTAGACTCTATGAATGACTTTGACTTCAAAAATTTTGTCTTGGCAGATATGTTCTTAATGTATTCCTTTGATCTTCATTGCTGCTAGGATGTGTTGAAGATCTTTCACCTTTTTCAGTGGATTCTGTTAAAGTTCACGAGTTGTGTAGTTTCACTAACATTTCCATTAATAGGATCTGAATCATTATCATCATCATTGATTCCTTCTACAACATCAGTATCTGAATTTGACTCTGACGGGATGTCAAACTTCAAAGATTCAGAATAGTCATTCATTTGAATGCTCGGGAGCTTGGTGTAGTTGGACGATACATTCAGACTTTCAATCACCTTCTGGTTTTACATCATATATGCCTTGAAAGCTTTCGACTTTAATGAGTAGCCGAGGAAAATTGTTCCATGAGCCTTAACTTCAAACTTGTCAAGATACTCATATAAATCTTTAATAAATATCAATTTCCTCCAAACACATGAAAGAGCTTCAGTGTTTGCTTCTGGTTGGCCATTAACTCATATGATGTCTTTTCACGATCTTTGTTGATTAAAGCAGCATGTTGTGTTAATTGCTTCAGCTTCACAGTATCTTTATAAGTGCGGACTTCATTTAAAACTTCAAAATATATTGGCCGATATCTGACTTTAAAGTTCTCACAACTTACTTCACTTGCAACTTGATCTACCTGATGTGATCAATTACCATCTGTGATATATTATCTGTTGAATGCACAAACATCACCAACTTGTAACTAGGATTGTCATCAACCACCACTAAGCATATTTCTTCCATGACATAACTTGCTTCAGTGTGTTGTTTTCATTGACCTCCCTATATGAAATACTTTAAAATATCCTTCTAGATAGAATTTTAAATGAAATAGTCCTCTCACCAATTTCTTATTTATCAAAGAATCCATTGTCTTATTCACCAAGTGTGAGAGCTTCATATGTCATAGCCAACTCTTTACTGATGAAGCTTTTCTAAGAACTTCACTTCACCTTTTCATATCGAATCTATGTCAGCTACGAACAAATTTCCCCACTCTCAGTTTGAGTGAGCTTCCAACCTTCTTGTTTGAGATCAAATACTTTTCCTTTTCAATACTTTTCTATAAAACCCTTGACAAAAAATTCCCTAGTACCCTGTAGATAGTGCTTAAGTCCTTCCACAAGAAAGATGCTTCCATTGATGACAATTTCAAAATCATGATAGCCAAATCCCTTGTACATCCTTTATTGTCATCTCCAAAGATTACCGTTGGGTAGGCTTTCTCAACCAACTGTGATGTCATAGTTTCAATCTTAATCATATGCCTCGTGCAATAAATGTCACAAAATCACATAACTTTTGACTTTTGTTACATACTCTGCAATCACAAATGAATAAGTTTCTTGGTACTCAACTTCAATTGAGTCCAGATGGGTTAGAGATATTGCTTTCAAAAGTGGTAACAACAGCTTCAATATGCATATTATAAAATTCAGTGCTATCTACTTTAATCATTCTACACAAGTGTAACAGATGTAAAGCAGATTTACAAATATTCAATAATTCACTAAAAGCACATGGATAGAAGAACTAATAAATTAATTAATAATTCTGTCTAATCCATTTCTGTTGTTGTCTAACATTTGTATCTAACTCTAATTACCTAAGTTAGTTTTAGATTAAGCCTCGAATCAACAAGTCTTACAGACTACTTAGATAATTCTACCATCTTTTAGTATTTTACTCCTTAAAAAGTAATACATGATATGATATGACATTTAAGTGCAACTATGTGAGTAAGAGCAAATCATATGAAAATAAGCACATAAATAGTTTCAAGTAAGAACAAATATAAAATATCTGATCTACGACATGTTTGTCTATTAGCAATTTTCACAATATAAGCAGATGTATTAAATCACAGAAGATTTAAATCAAGTTCCAACAAATGTTCAGGGATACACCTAATCGTCTAGAACGCCCTATCTAATTCTAGATATTCATTTTACTGCATAGAGGATCAAGTATGAAATGCACTAATAGTCCTAGCATGCATTCTTATTCTTAACAATCAATTAAGCATTTAAGTCCTAAGATGCTAACATGCTGACATGAATATAATACATTTCAAAACTTAATAATCATACAGTTCTGAATTAGATAAAGATATACTAGTTAAAATGTGTACCTGTGAAGTGCTTAGTGATTCATCTCTAGTGTTGGTCATTGATGTCAGATATCCATTTGGTTCATCACTATCACTGATAGAATCAGCCTTGCGTTTAACTTCACCAATAAATGTTTTCCTTTGTTGCATCCTCACTAATGCCTAAGATTCCTGTTATAATCCAACACAGTGTCTGTCATCTTTTGCTTGTACAGGCTTCTTCAAACTGTGTAGCAAAGCCCTGATCTCATCTTTCTAATATAAACCATCCATGTCTCGTAACCGCCTCTTGAACTGATCTTGAAAATATCCTCCATGGAATCTATAGATAAGGACCTTAGATTTAGAATTGGGATTCTGTCTAAATCTGATGTCACTGAACTTTTATTTGCCTGGCAGACTTGATTTTCAGTCCAGTTCTCAAGATATTCTAAAGTGTAGGATTCACTTATAACACCTTGACCACTACCTTGAGCTAGAAAATCTTCAATTCATCTTCTTGGATCATTTCATTTCTATTCAGAGGTTCTCAACCTTGACGACAATCAAATTTGGTTCATGGGTCATAAATACAGTAGATATGCTAACCTCCTTTACCAAATATTATCTTCTTCAGCTCTTGTTCCAGTTCATAGGCCTTCAGCACATACAGTTTTTTTTATAGAAAATGTGGTTGTATCCTTAAATCTCTGTTGGCTGTAATCCCTGTATTCCAGATGATCTACAGTGTTAGCACGAACTTTCTGTAATCTCATTGTAGAATAATCTTTAAGGCTTGTATTGAGATGCCAGGATGTTCAGTCTGTTCTCATTCACTACTTAAACCCCTAAGATATTTCATCCAAAAATATTCAACTCAAATCAACCAAAACTGTACCCAAATTAATCTCTTCTTTTGCAGCTTCCAAAATATTAGTGGGATCCTATGGAGTAAACTTCTAAGGAAATTAATACCATTTTTTCTTCAACCTGTTCAAGAATTTGGTTCATTGGATAATCTTCAGTCAATTTTAGTTGTCTTCAATACCCATAAAAATCTTCATCTACAAACTCTTTGAGCACCCTTAATTTAATATTTAAAAAATTTAAAGGTATAGAATTTTTAATTTTCTTAGAAAATAAATTAATCAAAAATAAAAATTTACATCAAATTAATTTCCAAGAATTTTGAATTTTTTTAAAAATTAAAACATCGTAAATTAATACTTAAGACAAATTTTAGTTTTCAAGAATTTTAAATTTTCTGGAAAAATAAATAAATCTAAAATAAAAATTAAAGGGTACAAAACTTGGGTTACCAAATAACATTTTGGTGATAGTGTCGAATATCATGCACCATATATGTTTGCCTTAGTGTTGGTCCCTGATATTGTAGAAGAGGGGGTTGAATACAATATCTAAAATTAATCACGGAATATTTGAATTAAAAATATTATTTTAATTGCTCGCGAAATATTAATTATAATGAAATACTGTTCAAGTGAAAGATATAATTTTAACTTGATTAGTATTACAAAATTAATATTTAGAAAACTGATATATAATTGATAAAAGTTCTAGAACAAATTTGACATGAATTGTTCGAGTTTTACAATTATATTCCAAACTCAGCACAGAAATATGTGAATATTACAATGCAGACAAATTACTGAATTTGAACTGTTTTTCTAACCCTCAATAATGAAGGCCATCTTCTCATATTTATAGAGAAAAAGGCTGGCAAGACATTTGAATAAAACTTATGTAAAAAAACAATAAGACTTTTTAAATAGCCTAACAAGACTTTATTTAATTGCTGGGCAACACATTTTTTGGTCGGTAAGACTTTTGAAAATCTCGGTAAGACTTTTCAAAAAGGTCTGCAAGACCTTTTCTGTTCGATAAGACATTTTAAAAGGTCTTTAATAATTTTTCTGCTCGGTAAGACTTTTCAAAAGGTCTTATTGAATTAATTCGGTAAGACTTTTGAATTAAGCTCGGTAAGACATTTGATTTTCTCGGTAAGACATTTTAGAACACCCGCCAATTCATTTCAATTCCATTTTGAATGGACACTTGGCAGCTTTTGAGTGGATACTTGAAAAACCTGCCGAATCATATTTGAAAAAGCAAATGGCCTATTTTGTCTTATTATAGACAGGCTCCGTAGAAATGCTTTTAGACCCGCACAGCTTATAATCTTTAATTAATAAATAATAAATTTAATTCAGAAATTATAAAAATAAATATCTAATATTATTTAGATATTTATAAATATAATTTACTAATTAAAAAAATATTTATTAATAAAAATAAATCATTACGCTCTAAGCTGCGGTCTTCTGATGGTCTGGAACCAAACTCCTTTTGACTTGCAAATGATAAATCAATTCAAACCGGGGTTCCACTTTTAAGAATATATGACTCTGCATTTCTTCCGTGTCAATTCTTTTTCCGTCTTATCTTTAAGTCAGTACCGTAAGACCTGTTTAGCTGTATCCCTTGAGCTTTCAGCTTCTGTCTTCTTTGAAAATCACTAGAGCTAGGTGAAAAATATTTATTAATTTAGTTGACACACAAATGTACTGTCTGGTTCATTTGTGCCATACTAAATAAATATTCTTCACCTTTTAACTTTAATAGTTGTGATCTTCAGTCTTGTTCTTGCTTCTTGCCTTGTCTTCAATATTTCTTCTTTTGGAATCTCTTGTAGTAGGCACTTGGAGTCTTCTGAATCTTCTGAACTCTTCTGAAAAATTGCTTCTCTATTTTTCTCCGACGCTTGAACATATTAATGAACTTCTTCCGGTGTAGAGTAGCAACTTCATTAGAACACTTCTGATTTTTTTGGATTCTTTGTGTCTAGTTGACATTCTTCGCCTTGATTCCTTCTTCAGTATTTATTACTTACTTCATTTTCTTACTTGAGTTGAGTTGTCATCTAATTATTACAAATAGGCCTAGACATATGCCTTTCAATCTCCCCCTATTTGTTGTTAAACATTTAACACACAAATTTCTAGAGGATAACTCAACTAACAACTAAGAAAATAATATGACATTTAAAAACTGTAAGTAAATAAATTGTTCTCTGGATCATATAATACATTTCCAGATTTCTTGAGTAACTGAAATGAAAGATGTTTGTTCCTCTAGTACTGAACATATTATACAAGTAGTATTATCTTCATTTCTCTACTTACCACTTTTCCTATGATTCTCCAACTTCTGTCTTCACTTCTCTCCCAAGGTAGATTAAATTTCTCCTTTCGTGACTAACCCAACTTATGTTCAACAATAGAGTAATCCTCTTCTGGTAAAAGTCTTCAACACTTCTCCCCCTTAGTTGAACACTTCGAATATAAACATCTCCCCCTTAGTTGAGTAATCCTCTTCATTCTAGTCCTTATGATTCGACATTTTCTCTCCCTTAGATAAGTAACATTAGAAATTTGTAACAGCGAATTGGGAATAGGATTTGGTAAAAGTGCTAGTGTGTGATTTTACTTTGTGTTCCTCACAAGTGTTTCGCTCATATACTCTCTAAGTGTTTCACTCATAGAATATATATATTTTCACTCGTCCTCACTTGTGTTTCGCTCTTTTCTCACATCACTATATCTCTTTCAGTACATATGATACATGTCTTCTGTACCTGCAAGAAAGATCACCATAGCCCCTTCAAGAGAGGTCACTGGTGGTGCAATGTGGTTTCGTAAATCCCCGTCCTTAATTGAATCTATAAAAACATTTGACTTTGAAAAACTGAATTGCTTCAGGAATAGATTCAGTGAGTTGCTGATCATCTAAGATGATCTATTCCGTTAGGAATCCAGATATGTTCCATCTGGGGAGGGAGACAAGGATCTTTAATGTAGCACATGATCCAAGTTTCCTCCTGACGCCTGCGAAGACATGTTGATTCAGTCAGAATCATCAATCATTCTTCCTTCCTTGTTATGGAAGTTTAGAAAATTGCTTCCGTCAATTCATCCTTACACGACACTCTAGTTGCTCCCTCTTAGTCATTGTTGGTCCCTTTGAAAAGAAGACACTTTATGAGGTGAAAGAAATGTCAGAAGAAATTGACTCTTTACAAGTAGCCTTGGCTGACAGGCTGAATTCAATAGACTCACTCTGTTGAGAGAATAAACCTAGTAACAGTTTTGCCTTTTCCAAGTCTGTATCCTTTTGAGAGAACACAGATGAGCTAACAGTTGTCTTAGTTTATATATGTGAATCACCTTTCTGGAGACAGAACTGTTGGTTCACTCACATCACCAACCTTATCAAATGCAATCAAGGCATTGACTCCCTCATAATGAACAATTAGGTATTCTGTTTAATGGTTAGAGAGATGGAAGTGATAGTGTTTGTGTGTTTGGTTCTAAGATCTTGGTTAGAGATTGATGCCAATGATTAGTATCTCATTTTTAGAATCGATTGGATTATCAAGCTCATAGATCTTTCCTACTTCTCAAAAGAGACTTGAGAAAAATCAGCTTAAAAAAATAAAAATAAAATAAAATAAAAATAAAAATAAAGATGCCAAAATGTAAAACAAATAAAACTATACATACTTATATATATATAACTGATACCGATTTGTTGAAAACTAAAGATAATATAAAATATATTTACAGTGGAGATGACAATGGAATAAAAACTGTACAAAAATAAGGAAAATCTTTTTGAGTTTTCTTTTTCAATTTGTTTGTTTGTTTGTTTGTTTTTTTTTGAGATATTTTAAGGAATATATACAGTGTATTTACAGTGCTTAAAATAAATATGCAATTTAAAACGTCATGCAATACTTAGTTCATGTTTAACATCCCTAACTCACTAACCAACTTAGAGAAAGTGGATTCATCAAGTGGTTTCGTGAAGATGTCGGCAATTTGATCTTCCGTGGGTACAAAATGTAACACCACAGTTCCATTCATGACATGCTCTCGGATGAAATGATACCTTATGTCTATGTGCTTGGTCCTTGAATGTTGTACAGGATTATTGGAATTTTAGATAGGCAAGTCCATAATCATTCAGCTGATTCCTTATCCACAAGATCTGTGCACAACAACTACCTGCCGCAATATATTCTGCTTCGGCTGTCGAGGTAGATACTGAGTGTTGTTTCTTGCTGTACCAGGAAATCAACCGTTGTCCTAGAAACTGACAGCTTCCAGACGTACTTTTCCTGTCCATCCTGCATCCTGCATAATCTGAATCTGTATAGCCTATTAGTTCAAAACCTGTACCTTTAGTGTACCAAATTCCAAGATTTGGTGTACCCTTCAGATATCTAAAAATTCTTTTAACAGCTATAAGATGAGATTCTCTAGGATCAGTTTGAAACCTTGCACATAAGCATGTTACAAACATTATATCGGGTCTACTAGCAGTTAGATATAATAATGAGCCTATCATACCTCTATAGCTTGTGATGTCAACCTTCTTACCAGTTTCATCTTTGTCAAGCTTTGTGGCTGTTGGCATAGGGGTTTTTGCCGGTGTAGAATCTTCTAGATTGTATTTCCTTAGAAGATCCCTTATGTACTTTGATTGGTAAATAAAAATCCCATCTTCCTTTTGCTTCACTTGCAATCCAAGGAAGAATGATAGCTCACCCATCATGCTCATCTCATACCTACTCTGCATTAACTTAACAAATCTCTTGCACAAGTTTTCATTAGTAGAACCAAATATAATATCGTCAACATAAACTTGGACAAATATCATATCTTTATCATGTAATTTGTAAAAGAGAGTTTTATCTATGACACCTCTAGTAAAACCGTTTTCAAGTAAAAACTGAGAGAGAGTGTCATACCATGTCCTCGGTGCTTGCTTGAGTCCATAGAGAGCTTTGAATAGAAAATACACAAAATCAGCAAATTCTGGATTTTCAAAGCCAGGGGGCTGCTCCATATATACTTCCTCTTCTAGCTTTCCATTCAGAAATGCACTCTTCACATCTATTTGATAGACTTTAAAATTGGAATGTACTGCGAATGCCAGAAATATCCTGATGGCTTTCGAACTGATTGAGTTCTTCTTGCATGGAAAGAACCCAATCTGGATCAGTTAGAGCATCTTCAATTTTCTTTGGTTCTTCTTGAGATAGAAAAACCGAAAATAAGCATTCATTTGAAGTTGCACTTCTGGTTCTAACTCCAACATCTGGATCACCTATGATCAATTCAAAAGGATGATCTTTGCTCCATATCCTTTCCCTTGGTAGGTTTGATCTTGATGATTCGCCTTTATATTCATTGTGATGTTGTGTTGTGCCAGTTGATCCATTTTCTCCCCCTGAGTTGCTGCCAGGTTGACTTGTTGATCCACCACTGGTATTAGTAGTATCTCCAGTGTTTCCATTGTTTCCACCACTATTACCTGGATCATTACCATCATTGTTGTCATCATTATTTCCTGCTGCAACCTCAGGTTCTTCTTCATTATCCGAATCTGAGTCTGGATGATTGTCAAATTTTAGTGACTCAGAAGGATCTTCAGTTTGGATGCTCGGGAGTTTAGTGTCATCAAATGTTACGTTGACACTTTCCTTTACTTGGTGTTGATCAATTATGTACACCCTATATGCTCTTTTTGAGTAGCCGACAAAAATTGCTTCATGTGCCTTGGCCTCGAATTTGCCACGATGTTCATCTCCATCTTTTAGCACAAAACATTTGGCTCCAAATACTTGAAAGTATTTGAGTGTAGGTTTCTTGCCGGGCATTAATTCGTAGGGTGTCTTCATATGATCCTTGTTGATTAAGGTTCGATTCTGGGTATAACAAGCTGTGTTCACTGCTTCAGCCCAGAAATAGATAGGCAACCTTGATTCACTTAACATTGTTCTTGCAGCTTCAATCAAGGTTCGATTCTTCCTTTCTACTACTTCATTCTGTTGCGGAGTTCTTGGCGCTGAGAATTGTCTTGTTATCTCTTTGTCTGAGCAGAAGCTATTCAGAATTTCATTCTTGAATTCTGTTCCATTATCTGATCTGATTGCCCGGACAGGTAGCTTAGAATCTAACTCAATCAGCTTTACCTGATCAATCACCAGTTGTGGAGTTTCATCCTTAGAGTTCAAGAATAAAACCCACGTGTACTTTGTGAAGTCATCTACAATCACTAAGGCATATTTCTTCCTTGACATAGACATAATATTGACTGGACCAAATAAATCCATATGAAGCAGTTGTAGTGGTTCAGTGATATTTGTGGTGTCTGTGCCTTTGTGAGTTGCTCTTTTTGACTTCCCTTTCTGACATGCCTCACACAAGCCTTCTTGTGTAAATTCCATCGGAGGCAATCCTCTCACCAAATCCCTCTTGACTAGAGAGTTCATTGTTTTGAAATTCAGGTGTGAGAGTTTCTTGTGCCATAGCCAACTTTCTTCTGTTGAAGCTTTTGAATAAAAACAGTTTGCTTCAGCTTCAGTTCCCGAGTTGAAATCAGCTACGTACAAGTTTCCTTTCCTTACTCCACGCAAGGCTAGTCTGTCTTCTTTAGAATGAGCTATTAAGCACTTCTCCTTGATAAAGTTTACTCTGTAACCTTTATCACAGAATTGACTGACGCTGAGTAGATTGTGCTTAAGTCCTTCCACCAAAGAGATGTTTTCAATGATAACATTTCCTGTGTTTAACTTGCCATATCCCGTAGTCACTCCTTTGCTGTTATCTCCAAAGGTGACGATTGGGCCAGCTCTTTCAACCACGTCTGATAGCAGGGCTCTATTTCCGGTCATATGCCTTGACGATCCGCTGTCTAGGATCCATACAACCCGGTTTACCTGTTTAACTCCCTGCACATATCAAACGGATTAGATCAACTTCGGAGCCCAAAATTGATTGGGCCCGACATACTTAAAGAATTGACCTTTGTCAGCTTTGACAACAGATCCTCTTCGAACAACAGCCGCATCTTCCTTGACTGTACTTACTTTCCTATAAACAGTCTTAACAACTTTTTGTTTAGACTTAGGAATATATTTTTCTTTCTTGACAGGTGAAGGAATAGTAGTTTTAGATTTTGCAAATTTATTATTGATGTGTTGTCTCGGTGTCATGTTCTTTTTATTAGCAGTCATGCGTTTGAAATAAGCAGTCATAGCATTAAAAGCACATAACATACAATTTAAAACACCACAAGGTTTATGGCATACATCAATAGCAGGCATGTTATTCACAGCAGTAGGCATTTTAACAGTTTCTACTTTAACTTTTTCATTAGATTTAAAGTTTTCAGTAGAATGACATCTGTTGTTACTATCCCTACTTCTAACAAAATTATTGTTAGGTCTGTTCAAGTTCTTCTTTAAGTTTTTAGCACCTATACCAGGTTTGGGGAAATCAGAAGTTCCCACAACTTTCACTGGTGTCTTGGGTGTAGCTTTCTCTTCTTGGACATTTACACCTTTTATGTCCCTTGCTTGTTCTTCTCTTTTCTTCTCTTCCTCTTGATCTTCTAACTGCATCTCATAAGCAATCAGTATAGAGCTCTCGAGGATTGGTTCAGCTACGGGTGTTATGAAAAGAGGTTTGCGTGCGTCTTTAACAACATGAGGAATACCCCTTTCTTCAGCGCTTTGCTTGAACGGGGTAATTTTGCTTGGATTTCCTACAGATTTATTGTACTCGAAACCTATTCCAACTTTTCGATTTATTTCCTGTTGGTCAACTAGGTTCTTTACAATATAAGAGGAATTTTTATAAGCTAGACACCTTTGCTTTTCTTCTTCAATTTTATTCTTTAAAAAAGCTTCAATCTCAACATAGCATTTGACTCTATTAACTTGAAATGCAACATCTTCAGTTAATTTAGCATTAATAAGTTTCAGCTTTTTCAATTCAAAATTCTCATCTGATAAAACTTTGTTTTCGAGAATTAAGACTTTTATTCGATCTCTAGCATCAGTTAAATTCACACCTAGCAATTTAAACATTTTAGGACAGCTAGGGTTTACCTCAATTCCTTGTCGAGGTGGAGATTGTGATCCTTCAGAAGAAGAGGCCATTAGAGCAAGATTTCCCATTTGATCTTCTTCATCATTGTCGGAATCATCCCAGCTTTTTCCTGCTGCTAAGTATGATTTTCCCTGATGCTTCTTCAGTAGAGCGTCATATTTCTGTTTGAGGTCGTCATATGAATCCCTCTTTCTTTCCTGCTTGGGCTTTCTACAATCAGTAGCAAAGTGTCCCATTTCATTGCAGTTGAAGCAACGGATCTTGCTTCTGTCTACCATCCCTGTCTTGTATCCACCTTTTGTGTTGGATGAGCTAGAAGAACCACCTGTCTGAAATCTGTTTGCCATAGGCTTGAATTTGAAACTAGGGTTCCTCCTGAATCTTGTATTTCCAAATTTTCTAGCAATCAGAGCCAGAGATTCATCCTCAAGTTGATCGAGTTCTTCCATTGAGTAGAATTCACTATCAGTTGAATTCACTAGAGTTGCACCAACTTCTGCAACAATACCCTGATCAATGATGTTGACTGAAGAAGATTCAGTCTTAGCTTTTTTGTACTCTGGTTCTTCTGCTACAAGAGCTGTAGACTTGCTGACCACCTTGCCTGTACCATATATTTCTTTCTGTTGAATCTGCTCTAGCTCATAGGTCTTCAGAATGCCATAAAGTCTTTCCAAAGAAATTTCATTCATGTCCCTTGACTCTCTGATGGCTGTTATCCTATGCTCTAGGTGTACTGGCATTGTCAGCAAAAACTTCCTACTAATCTCCTTCTTCGTATATTGTTTGCCATTGAGATTTAGATCATTTATCAGCTTGTTGTATCTCTCAAAAACTTCAGAGATACCTTCTCCAGGATTTGATCTAAAATGCTCATATTGAGACGTTAAGATTTCCAATCTATTCTCCCTTACTTCTTCTGTTCCTTCATTTAGTATCTCTATCGTTTCCCAGATGTGTTTAGCATTTTTACAATTAACAACATGATTGTACATTCCGGGATCAAGAGATTCCACTAAAATTAACTGCAGGCTGGTGTCCAAAGTATCCAGTTCCTTTTCTGTATCAGTGTACTCAGAAATATCTTTTTCAAATTGTCTGTGCGGAATGAGTACACCATCTTCCATATGGTCAGGAACGATATTTATTGGAAGAGCAACACCAGTTTTTAAAATATCCTTGTACTTAGGATTTGCGGCTCGAAGAAACAAGGTCATCTTCCTCTTCCACAGATTATAATTGTCTTTATCAAATTTTGGAATTTTAATACTACTAACTCTTTGAGTACTCATCTTTAAATAAGATTAAAAATTAAGTATTTCAAAAAATATTTTAATTTTTGACTTAAAATAATTTTTGATCAAAAATAATTTTTTGAAAAAAAAATTATTTCGAATAAAAAATTATTTTGAATTTAAAATAATTTTTGAGATCTGTATGAGTTCGCGGAATTTGATTTGGATCTGATATGAAAAATATCAACCAGCTCTGATACCAATTGTTGGTCCCTGATATTGTAGAAGGGGGGGGGTTGAATACAATATCTAAAATTAATCACGGAATATTTGAATTAAAAATATTATTTTAATTGCTCACGAAATATTAATTATAATGAAATACTGTTCAAGTGAAAGATATAATTTTAACTTGATTAGTATTACAAAATTAATATTTAGAAAACTGATATATAATCGATAAAAGTTCTAGAACAAATTTGACATGAATTGTTCGAGTTTTACAATTATATTCCAAACTCAGCACAGAAATCTGTGAATATTACAATGCAGACAAATTACTGAATTTGAACTGTTTTTCTAACCCTTAATAATGAAGGCCATCTTCTCATATTTATAGAGAAAAAGGATGGCAAGACATTTGAATAAAACTTATTTAAAAAATCAACAAGACTTTTTAAATAGCCCAACAAGACTTTATTTAATTGCTGGGCAAGACATTTTTTGGTCGGTAAGACTTTTGAAAATCTCGGTAAGACTTTTCAAAAAGGTCTGCAAGACCTTTTCTGTTCGATAAGACATTTTAAAAGGTCTTTAATAATTTTTCTGCTCGGTAAGACTTTTCAAAAGGTCTTATTGAATTAATTCGGTAAGACTTTTGAATTAAGCTCGGTAAGACATTTGATTTTCTCGGTAAGACATTTTAGAACACCTGCCCATTCATTTCAATTCCATTTTGAATGGACACTTGGCAGCTTCTGAGTGGATACTTGAAAAACCTGCCGAATCATATTTGAAAAAGCAAATGGCCTATTTTGTCTTATTATAGACAGGCTCCGTAGAAATGCTTTTAGACCCGCACAGCTTATAATCTTTAATTAATAAATAATAAATTTAATTCAGAAATTATAAAAATAAATATCTAATATTATTTAGATATTTATAAATATAATTTACTAATTAAAAAAATATTTATTAATAAAAATAAATCCTTACGCTCTAAGCTGCGGTCTTCTGATGGTCTGGAACCAAACTCCTTTTGACTTGCAAATGATAAATCAATTCAAACCGGGGTTCCACTTTTAAGAATATATGACTCTGCATTTCTTCCGTGTCAATTCTTTTTCCGTCTTATCTTTAAGTCAGTACCGTAAGACCTGTTTAACTGTATCCCTTGAGCTTTCAGCTTCTGTCTTCTATCTTCTTTGAAAATCACTAGAGCTAGGTGAAAAATATTTATTAATTTAGTTGACACACAAATGTACTGTCTGGTTCATTTGTGCCATACTAAATAAATATTCTTCACCTTTTAACTTTAATAGTTGTGATCTTCAGTCTTGTTCTTGCTTCTTGCCTTGTCTTCAATATTTCTTCTTTTGGAATCTCTTGTAGTAGGCACTTGGAGTCTTCTGAATCTTCTGAACTCTTCTGAAAAATTGCTTCTCTATTTTTCTCCGACGCTTGAACATATTAATGAACTTCTTCCGGTGTAGAGTAGCAACTTCATTAGAACACTTCTGATTTTTTGGATTCTTTGTGTCTAGTTGACATTCTTCGTCTTGATTCCTTCTTCAGTATTTATTACTTACTTCATTTTCTTACTTGAGTTGAGTTGTAATCTAATTATTACAAATAGGCCTAGACATATGCCTTTCACTTAGCCATTTTGAAGTTGTCCAACACATGTGTCGAATTCAATTCTCAATGTAGTTGTGTCGAATTTTTTTGCTCCTGTATTCCAGGTGTCGATTTTTTTCATACTCTAGCATGCCTTGGAATTAAATTCATTATCTAATTTATACAAGTGTCCAATTTCTAGTACCATTTAGTGTATGTGTCGAATTTTACTTCTTAGTATATAAATTCTATGTGTCGAATTTATATGTGTCGACTTCTACTCCATGTGCTTCTTGACTTAGATCTTTAGGCTTGCATACTAAAACGCTATAAAAAATGAACCAGTTAATCTTTTGTTAAACTGTTAAATAAATTTAAAAGAAAAACTTTTATAAAATTTAAAAAATAAACCTATTAAAATTTATAACATAAACTTATAAAAGTTTATAAAATAAATTTTATGAAAGTTTATAAAATAATTTTAATTTTAAATTTATAAAATAAACTAATTAAAATTTATAACATACACTAATAAAAGTTTATAATATAAATTTTATAAAAATTTATAAAATAAAGTTAATTTAAAATTTATAAAATAAACTACTTAAAATTTATAACATAAACTGATAAATATTTATAAAATAAATTTTATAAAGTTTATAAAATAAACTTATTAAAAGTTTATAATTAAACTTATTTAATAAGGCCTCCTCATTCTGAGTCCAGACAGCTTCGGCACAGTGAGCTTTATTGAGTTGCGGATCTTGATTTGTATTTCAATCAATCTGCTCTGATACCAATTGTTGGGTCCCGGAATATCGTAGAAGGAGGGGTTGAATATGATACTCACTAAATTAAAAAATTCTTTCTAATCTTTTACGGATAAATAATTTAGAGTTCGGTTAGTGGTTTGAGTCATTGAGTGTTTAGGAGGCTGGCTTACTAATTTTCTGTATTTATGAATAAACAGTAAATCTAAAAAATCAACAAGTAATTAAACGAGACAAGTTTCGGGGAATATATCTTTCGTATATAAACCCTGAGGGGTGCTACACCGAGTTAAAAATATAACTAGTTTCCAAAGAACAAATTAGTTCTTTGCTACAACAAAGAGATATGACTGATTCCTATTATAAAGTATAGATCTGTGAATGTACAAAAAGGAAATCAATCTAACATAGAGTATTTTCTAATAGCCCTATACATGTACAACATAATGAGCCGGCTAGATTATAAAACTCTGGTGAAGAAGGTATGTGTATAGCTTTGTATCTCTTCTTCTTCGGCTTTTATCTCTCTCTGTATCTCTCTGTGTGATTGTATGTATTCACACACACACATCCATATCAAATGAATTAGATTCATTTATTTATATAGTGTAGGCTTTTTAATAATAGAACAACTTTCTAAGTGTCAACAACTTCTCCCATGTATGTTGACTTGAGTTGACTTTGAGAATCCCGTAGATATTTTCTAAGTGTCGAATTTGGTCAGGCAGGTGCAAGCATTGCCAAGAGGCTAAACACCTTTCTAGACACCAAATCTTAACCAGCCAGGTAAGCGGTGCACTTGCCTTATACACTAAACATCTGAATAATTAAAGATTCCGTCCTTTTTTAGGTACGTTCCTAGTTGAGCGCGTAATCCTCGGAATTGATGTCTAATTAATTTTATTAAGGCAAGGTAATGCAAGATGAGAGATTAATTGTTGTGGGCTAAAAAAAGAGTGATGAAATCTCTCCCCTTATCTTGTGATTGAGTTTTGCCCTTAAAATTTATTTAAATTATGCAACACACAATGAGTTATAAAAAGTGATAAATAATGATGGATGCTCAAACTACGTGTCCTAATCTAAAGAAAAGAAGGAATTTAACGTACCCCATTACTCTAGCAATCACCACAATTTACAAGGTACCAAAAATCAAATACAAGAATTTAAATCTAAATGATGTGCTCCTAAGTGATTAATGCATGATGAAACAATTATGTATTTTGTGTTTTTTTAAAAAAGGTAGGAAATTCAAAGAAAAGGCGGGATACGGGTTACCGAAAAATCTTTCCGAATTTTTTTTAAAGGAAAGATAAGGCTTTTTGCAATGTCCTTATCCAAACTTTTCCCTTCTCCGTTTAATTCCTGAAAATAAAAAAAAAAGCCAAGTAAAACTAATTGGAAAAATTAAGAATTAAGGCGTGAAAATTAATTATAGTCCCCGGCAGCGGCGCTAAAAACTTGATGTGCTAAAAATATTTTATTTAGAATATAGCGCAAGTGCACGATCTCGATTTAGTATTTTTAGATTCAAACCACAAGGACTAAATTAATTTCACAAAAACCTTAATTTTTAATCTAGGCGAATTAGAATAGGAAATTTTTTTGTGAGAAAGTAATTAGGATATACTTAATTAAAAAGGAAAAAAAATAAAAAGGGGAAAATTATTTTTTCCAAAAAGTCTAATACTAAGAAGCATCAACTAAAGTATTTAAAATTAGATCTATAATTAAAGGTCCTAATTAGAACTACAAAAATTAAATCTAAACTAAAGATTAATCTACTAATGGAGCTAAATCTAAACTTAAATTATTAAATCCACTAATAAAATTGAACTTTAAAAATGAGATTAATATTAAAAGTGAAATAAAGATTTGAGGCTAGAAGGCTCAAAGATGAAAGACAAGAACAAAATATAAATGAAAGATGTAAACAAGTAGATCTAAAAGTTATATGAATCAAACCTACTAATATAATTGAAATCTAACTAGGGGCTCAACCACAATATATATAAAAAAAGTAAATCTAAAAACAAAAGGTGACCCTTTCATTTTCCAAGCTCAACTTGGTGGATTTTGAAAACTATCATTGCACAAAAGATGAAGATGGAGGCTTGAAGGCTCAAAGATAAAAGACAAGAACAATATGTAAATTAAAGATGAAAACAAGTAGATCTAAAAGTTATGTGAATCAAACCCACTAATAGAATTGAAATCTAATAGGGGCTCAACCACAAAATATAAAAAGGAAAATAGATCTAAAAAGATTAAAATAAAAGTGCTCATTCATTTCTTCAAGCTCAACTTGATGGATTTTGAAAGCTATCATAACACAAAAGTTGAAGATGGAGACCAGCATAAAATAAAATAAGACTTGCATTGATATAAAAATAGAGAATGTTTACAATTTGAATAATACTATATTATTATTATTATTATTATGGATTAAAAACTAGGGTGTAGTTAATGCGATGTATGTCAGAGCTTAACGAGCTTTAATGACTGAGTTTGTGTTTCGTAGCTTGGTTCTGCCCTCACAAGATGCCTACGTATCTCTGTTGTGTTTAGAGAATCAAGCCAAAACGTAGTTCTAAGAATGAGGGGTTAGGACCTTTATATAGACGTAGATACTCTAAGAATTAGAGTAGGTTTAGGAACCTTGGTGGGCAGGCCACCTCCTAGAAGGATTCTCGATTCTTCTTGTGATAGAAGTAGTTTTCAAGTAGGAATATGTTTCTTTGTTGATTGAGGTGTCTTGGGGGCTACTCCTTGGACTAGTTTCCATGTATTTGGACATAATTAATTAGCTGTACATTTAGTCAATCAATTAATTACGAATTTATTTACTAATTAGGGTTTCAAGCCTCATTAATTGGGCCTCCCTTTTGGATCAGACTAGGTCTAATTAATGCCACATTAATTGTGTCTTTAGGGCTTACTTTCAGCCCATATCATTTGCCCCCCAACTTCTATAAAGTGTGCAATACTTTATAGAAGTTAAGGTTCATGACTCTGTTACTCAAGTTCCCATTTATGAAAAAAATTTACAATTCTTTTCTTGTGCCAATCACTATTTTTCATTAATTTCTAGGAATTTTTCTCTATTTTTAGAGAATATTCCATAATTTATTGGTACTCAGGTATTTTTCCTTAATTTCTAGGAATTTTTCTCTATTTTAGCGAATTTTCCAAAATTTATTGGTACCCACGGGTATTTAACCTTAATTTCTAGGAATTTTTCTCTATTTTTAGAGAATTTTCCATAATTTATTTGTCTTTTAAATCATTTTTAATGATTTTTTTTGGCATCTTTAGCACTATTTTCGACCAGGAATCCTAGTCGAATTCGACCAGGATCCTGGTCAGTTTTTGCCTTCAACTATACCCTCGTCAACAGGGGATCCTAGTCGATTTTCGACCAGGATCCTGGTCGGTTTCAGGATTCATTTGAATCATGATCGAACAGGATTCCTGGTCGAAATCGACCAGGATCCTAGTCGGTTTTAGGATTCATTTGAATCCTGGTCGTGTAGGATTCCTGGTCGATTATTGACTAGGATCCTAGTCGACTCTGGGATTCATTTGAATCCTGGTCGTGTAGGATTCCTGGTCGATTATTGATCAGGATCCTAGTCGATTCTGGGATTCATTTGAATCCTGGTCGTGTAGGATTCCTGGACGATTATTGACCAGGATCCTAGTCGATTCTGGGATTCATTTGAATCCTGGTCGTGTAGGATTCCTGGTCGATTACTGACCAGGATCCTAATTGGTTCTTGTAAAGGCCCTGAAATATGACAGTTTAGTAGACCTTGGCCCATTTTACTTCTTTACTTCGTTTTAGTTCACATCGATTATTGAGCCATAGGCCCTGCTAGGCCCAATTATTTTATGGGCCTTAATTTTACCGGCTATAGAAAGTTAAGCCGGTTGAGTTACCGTTTCCTTTGGCTATAAAATAGTGAAGTGAGAACTTCACTTTTCACTTATCACTTTCTCAGTAAAATTCTCTCAAATTTCTCTCTAGTTCATTTTGTCAAGGCGATTTTCGGCGAACCCTCTCCGATCAATATTCATCTTCTTCACCTTTCAAACCTTCATCCGTTGAATATCCATGGCGGAGCAAGATGGTGCTCAATAATGACTCCTTGCCAGGGCGGTGAAAAGAGGTAATGTTGTTGTTGTAAATCCAGTCTTTTCTTCGCTTTCTGATCTCTTGCAAACCATGGACGATGAATTTCCCACATTAGCTGAGTTAGATGCTCTTAGGTTCACTAGCACCTTTACCAATCAGGTCCATTGTGATAAATTCATAAGACTGTATAAACTCCCCCTAGGTATAAGTTTATTTTGGCCGAGCCCGGAGACCGGCCCTGCCATTGGAGGCCCAATAGGCTATGTATTTTTAAAGATTCTCTTTTGGGTGGGCTTATATTCCTTTTCCACGAGTTTGTAGTTAGGTTATTAGCCGAAGTTAGGATAAACCCGTGTCAACTGAGCCCAAATTCGTGGCGAACACTTCTTTATTTTATAGTTTTGTGTCTTAGAAAGAATTATCCCCTTTCTGTTGCCGTTTTTAGAAGTATCTTTCAGTTTAAGAATAACCCGTCAAACATATTGGGCTAGATCTACATAAGTCACAGGTAAGGGGTTAGCCCAATATTTTATAATAAGTCTTTGCCCAACAACAACACAGATTGGCAGAGGGACTTTTTGTATTTAGAATGGGAAGGAGGAGATTGGGGCACTCTTTTTAGGCCCAAGTTCTGCAAAGTCAAGGATGGGAATGCAGGCCTGATCCAGCTTACTCCCGAAGAAAACCTCATTATTTCTGACTTGGGCCAGGATAAGGGCTCGACCCATCACAGGAAGATATTAGAGGAATTTTCTCTGAAGGCCGTCGGCCTTTCAAATGTTTTTGATAATGGTATCTTCTTTTCCTGACTTGTTGTTTTGTTTTGACTTTTCTGAGTTTAGTTATTTATTTTCTTGTTTGTTTTGCAGCCGCGGAAAATATCAATTTTCATTTGGGTGTGCGCGATCAAGAGACCCACAAGATGCGGAAGGCCCATGAGGCTATCGAAGGCCCAATTAAGGAGCCCAACCTTCCTGGATTTCTTCAGCCTTGTGATAAAGCCCAAGGGAAGAGGCCTCAGGTTGACGAAGAGGAGGGCCAAGATACCGCAACTTGGAGGCCCAGCTGGGGTTTGAGGAGGCAGGACACCGTCATTGGGAGTACTTTGAACTCCCTCGACTGGTCGCAGAATTCTATTTCTCCAGTCGACAAGGCCAAGATTGTCCTGAAGACGGACATAGAAGAGGCCGAAACTCTAGGGGCCCAAGTTGTTGTCATGGTAAGGCCCACTCATTTCCTATCCCCTCATTCTTAGTCGCTTTTTAATTTTCTTAACTTCTTACTAAGCCGTTATTTTTGAGCAATCAATACATACTTTCAAACCATGGCTCACCAGGCCAAAACTTGGCACTTCTCGGAGAAGGCCCAAAGGAAGGGCAAGGCCAAAGCAGAGTTGAAGGTGGCTATTCTTGAAAAGAAGCTGCTCAAGAAGGAGCAGGAACTGGTGGTGGCCCACGCAGAGCTGCAAGAGGTAAGGGTCGGGAAGAAGGTCGTGATCGACGAGTACCTGGAGTCGGAGGACTTTTATGCTTTTATTGATAAGCATGACGATATGGTCTTTCCGGCTACATGTGCTCAGGCCTGGGAAAAGTGCCTTGATGCCGTCTTGGCCAAGCACCCCGGTCTTTTCGATCCTGCCGAATTCCCTAGTCTTATGGGTCAGTCTTTGGCCTTAACTTCTGCCGCCGAAGGGACAGGTTCAGGAGATTTGTCGGGCGGCGAGGCCTTAGACGAGTTTGATCGGGTCTTCGAATCCTCTCCAGAGGCCGAAGAGAATGCTAGGAAGGGAGCAGAGGGAGAAGAGAAGGCAGAGGAGGATGAGGATATCGAAGACCTCCCATAGTTTCTTTTATTTTCTGTATCTCTTGTATTTCCCTTTTCAGTTTGCAAATTATGTAATCCTTAAGACTTTTTATTTATGACAAGTCCTTCGTTTTTTATCTTTCCTTTTCCGTGCCTTAGCATATTTGTTAAAATATACTTTATTGAGCATAGAAAAATAGGATATTCATCGAGGTGCCAAACAAGTATTTTATTCTTTTGTCATGAAAGAACTAATAAAGTTGCCAAAGTAGGCCGAACACACATATTTTCGAAGGTGCCATAAAACTGAGTAATTTTATTAATAATGCCTTCGAGGCTTAATGTGGGCACATCCCTTACAAAATGTGAATTTTGACTGGAGCGAAAGGTTCTTAAATCCTAATGGTTTCATCGAACCTTATTTCTACTTAGTTCCTACTAAATATAAGAACTCATAGTTGAATTCTTTAAACATAATAAACCTTCAGGTTTGAAGCATGCCAAGTCCTTGGCACCTCAACATCTTCTAGGGTTTCAAGGATGTATGATCCTCCTACCTTTACTTGTTTTATCTTGTACCACCCTTCCCAGTTGGGGGCTAATTTACCTTTTGGGCCTACCCTAGAAGCTTCAGCTTTCCTGAGGACCAATTCCCCTTGTCTAAAAAATCTTTCTTTAACCCTGAAGTTGTAGTAGAAAGACGACTTCTTTTGATATTCGACGATTTTTTCATGAGCTTTGTCCCTGACTTCATCTATCAAGTCTAATGCAAGTTTCATTCCTTCTTCATTATCCTCGGGCTCAAAGGACTTAATTCTTGGGGATACGTGTGATATTTCAACTGGGACCACTACCTCGGCTCCATAAGACAGAAAGAATGAAGTTGCATTAGTAGTGACTCTATGAGTGGTTCTGTAAGCCCAGAGTATTGGCAGAAGCTCATCCACCCAAGTGTTGGTAGAACGCTTGATCCTTTTCTTAAGACCATCTAGGATGATTCGATTAGCTACTTCAGCCTGCCCATTTTCTTGAGGATGTGCAACAGAAGTGAAGCGTAGAACGATGTCATTATCATCGCAATATCCCTTAAATTCTTCGTTGTTGAATTGTGCGCCATTGTCTGTTACTAGGATTCGTAGTATTCCATACCTACATATGATGTTTTCCCAAAAGAATTGAGCTACTTGTTTTGTGGTTATTTTGGCTAGTGGTTTTTCCCCAATCCATTTAGTGAAGTAATCAATTGTAACGATTAGGAACTTCCTTTGTTCGCTAGCCATTGGAAAGGGCCCCATAATGTCCACTCCCCATATTGCAAATGGGATGGGTGAATTGATGGATGGTAACATCTCAGAAGGTTGCCTAATGACCAGTGCATGCCTTTTACACCTGTCACACCTTTTCACATACTCATTTGAATCTTTTAAAAAGTCAGGCCAGTAAAAGCCTAGACAGGTGATCTTATGAGCCAAGGCTTTGCCCCCCAGGTGTTGGCCACATATTCCTTCGTGTACTTCTTTTAAAGCCTCATGGGCTTTGTCTGGCTTTAGGCATTTCAAGTATGGAATAACAAAAGATTTCTTGTAGAGAATCCCATCAATAAGAACGTACCTTAAGGCCCTCATAGTGAGTTTTCTGGCTTCCATGGCATTGGTAGGGGTCCATCCAGATTGAAGGTGGGCTCTAGTTGGGTCCATCCAGCAACTGCCCAAGTTTATTGGGGCTACCAGCATTGCATTGATGCTGGAGGTTTTCAAGATTTGGAAGTAAACACTTCCCACATGTTCGTATTCTTCTGATGTGGCAAACTTAGACAAGGCATCGACTTTCGTATTCTCTTCTCTAGGAATATACTCAATCTGACATTCTTCAAATTGACTCATTATAGCTTTGACTAATTAGAGGTACTTGACCATGATTTCTTCCCTTGCTTCAAAATCCCCATTTACTTGGGATATAACCAGCTTTGAGTCTCCACAGACTTTGAGATGCTTGATATTTAGTGCTTTGGCCAAACCCAAGACTGCTATCAGAGCTTCATATTCGGCTTCATTGTTGGTTGTTGGGAAGTCAAGCTTAATAGCATATTCAATATTGAATCCTTCGGGACTTTGTAGCACCAAGCCTGCTTCACTAGATTTTGTTTTCGATGCCCCATCAAAATTGAGCACCCAATATTCTTTAGGAGGCTGTTTTGCTTCTTGTATTGCTGTTATGCTATCCTTATCTTGCCCCCCGACTTCTTGGTCGTTAATAGTACATTCGACCATGAAGTTAGCAAGGGCTTGAGCTTTTATGGCCGTTCGAGGCTTGTACCTAATGTCAAATTCTCCTAACTCTATGGCCCACTTGATCAACTTCCCACTTGCCTTAGGGTTGTGTAAGATGTTCCTTAGCGGCAGATCAGATAGTACCTCGATTTTGTGAGCTTGGAAATAGGGGTGAAGTAATCAATTGTAACGATTAGGAACTTCCTTTGTTCGCTAGCCATTGGAAAGGGCCCCAGAATGTCCACTCCCCATATTGCAAATGGGATGGGTGAATTGATGGATGGTAACATCTAAGAAGGTTGCCTAATGATCGGTGCATGCCTTTTACACCTGTCACACCTTTTCACATACTCATTTGAATCTTTTAACAAGTCAGGCCAGTAAAAGCCTAGACGGGTGATCTTGTGAGCCAAAGCTCTGCCCCCAAGTGTTGGCCACAAATTCCTTCGTGTACATCTTTTAAAGCCTCATGGGCTTTATCTGGCCTTAGGCATTTCAAGTATGGAATAATAAAAGATTTCTTGTAGAGAATTCCATCAATAAGAGCGTACCTTAAGGCCCTTACAGTGAGTTTTCTGGCTTCGATGGTGTTGGCGGGCGTCCATCCAGATTGAAGGTGGGCTCTAATTGGGTCCATCCAGCAACTGCCCATGTTTATCGGGGTTACCAGTTTTGCATTGATGCTGGGGGTCTTCAAGATTTGGAAGTAAACACTCACCACATGTTCATCTGCTTCTGACATGGCGAATTTCGACAAGGCATCGGCCTTCATATTCTCTTCTCTAGGAACATACTTAACCTGACATTCTTCAAACTGAGTCATTATAGCTTTGACTAATCGGAGGTATTTGACCATGATTTCTTCCCTTGCTTCAAAATCCCCATTTACTTGGGATATAATGTAATAACCCTTATTTCTGGCACTTAGTATTATTAAGAAATTTTTTTGATAAAATTTTTCATTTTTATTAGTGAATAATTTTATCTGAATTATTGCTTGAAGAGGGCTTAAGGGTTGAAGCCGTATTATCAATATACGATATAAATGAGTGTATATAAATCACTTTACTCTTCATAAATTCACAATTCCGATATTAGATTCGTAACATACATAATATTTCAATGTATGTAAATCACCTCAGAATTCAGAGAATTGCAACTTTTATGTTGGCCCTAATCTGGTCGTACTGTATGGAAACGGTGTAGGATTATTTAATTGTTCCAAATAAATATTCAAAGAGATATTACTAATCTAAGAAATAAATGAACGCATGAATGAATTGTCAGAATTCAAAGATTCACAATTTGATTTTTGGCCGTTTTAGGGCTATATCGGTACTAAAAATGTGAAGGAGTATTTATTTCCTCAGAACTTAGTTTCGAAACTACATTATTAACCTAGAGAATATATCATCGTATGTAGGACTCGTCAGAATTCAGAGACGGGTAACTTGAGAATAATTCAGTGATTCGTATTTTAAGTGAGTATACGTAATATACGTAGTACTTACACTCTAGGTTTGGTCCGACGAGTCCCATCCGAATCCTTTGAATAAATAGGGTAAAGTTTATAAAAGAGTACGAAATGACTAATGATTAGTGAGTAGTGTTTTGGTGGAGAATAATTTTATTAGAAACTTCCGGAACGAGGTAGCGATTAATCGTGTAGTCGCTAATCGTTACGAAAATGAAGATCAAAACACTACCTATATTAATTAAATGAACCAAAATTGTATATAAGAAAAAGGGAATGGAAATACTTGCATTGATATATATAAAGCATGCAAGTATATTTGACCAAAGTCAAATTGCCAATCTTGACTAATGTTTGACTTAGCTTAATAACTTGCCTAACTTTTCATTTTAATATAATTAACAAACAAAGACAAGGCAAGTACTTCTCCCCCATTTCCATAAGAGCTCTCGGTTGTTCTAGGAGGAAGAAGAAGAGAAAAATCCAAAGCTTCACCCACACTTGCTAGTTCACCTTGATTAAGAGTTTAAAACAAAGGTATAATCCTTGTCTACAACATAGTTAATTACCATGCTTAGTTAGCAATTGGTTCTCTTGATTTTCATGATTTCTTAAGACCACGAATAGTACTTGGTGCCATAATTAAGTGCTCAATCTTATATATTATGCATGCTAGAGCTTGGTTGATGATTATTTAAAGTAGTATAAGCTATGGGTAGTTGTAAACTAGCTTGTAAGAGCATGAATTAATTGTTGGCTGATTTCTATGAATTGTAGGTAACAATTGGAGTGTGGAATAATTGTGTTTGGGCTTGGTATGTCTTGAGTACATTCCCAAGTAGTAGTATAAAATGTATAAAAGTTGTTTGGTTGATTTTGAGGAGGTTAATGTAAGGCAAATGTTGAGTATACAAAGGTTACCATGCTCATTTTGTTTCTGCCGAAAATGTCCAGAAAGTCTGGGAAGAATTGTTCTTTGTTCTTCGTAGTTTGATGAGATGACTGGATAGTAGTTAGCCTCTAGATCGTTTGAGCGCTAATTTTGCGTCATTTGGAATTACGAGCCAAAAGTTATGGCCGATTTAGTAACGGTAGCGCATAAAATGAAAATCCTCTTTTTCCTTGAACTTTGGAGCTGTGATCACCCTAGTTAGGGGAATCCATAAATCTTGAAACTTTTATTTAAAATAATAGGGACATCTGAAATTACATGGGAATAAGAATTGGATTAAAAGGAGTAAAATATGATTTATTAAAATTGGTAGAGTGAAAGTCATGTAACCATAATTCTCAGGAACTATAATTCTGGAGCCACTGTTTGGTGCCCTGTTTTGAAGGAATTGTTCGGATGACTTAACACTATTTCTGGACTTTGTATTTTCTGGTTCTATGTTATAATTGGATTCTAGTTTGCGTAGCCTCAAACGGTGAGTCGATTGGATTAACGAGCTAGGAGATATAGCTATTTTAGTAAAGGTTGTTCATAACCTACGGATTTCTTAAACATTGAACTTTGGAGAATTGTTTCATCTAGATAACAACCTTAGCTCGAGTTGAAATATTTATGGCATGTTGTTAGTTGTACAAGAGAGACCTGAGAAAAGGAATCATGTCAAACAGATTAATTTTCAATTTATTAAAAATGCTAGAAAATTGAGTGTTAAGTGGCAGTAACATAAGAAATAGGTTAGACAACCATTTTGGGAGATGATTTCGAGCGAGATAGATGACTTATTTCGAGTCGGTCAAGTAACGAAAGTTGTTAACGAATATCATGACTACATGTAGATGTAAAGAACATGATTAAAAAGCATTGTCAAGATGGTTTTATGAATAGCTAAAGTACGTCCGTGGAAGTAAAATACCGGGCAATATGTGAAGTAAAATGTATAAACTTACGATTAACCTAATACATACATATGTGTACTAAAAATGGGTTCTTATATGATTATAGAATACCCGAAACATGGGAGAAGTTGGAACAACATTCCTTGGACTCCAAGCAAGTTTCCAACTTTATTATTTTATTCTATATCAGAATATTATTGATTCATGGTGATGCAAGATTCTTGAAATCTTTGACTTTATAATAAGTTCTTCGATTATAAAGTTTTGTTGTGTTTTAAACTACTCAGCTCATTGTTGTTGTTGAAAATGCACATTGTCATTTCACATTGAACTGTTTTGTTCTTTTATAACTTGATTCTTCTGCTACTCTGAACTTCTCGAAAAGTAGAGTATGCATGTAACCAGATTGGACATCTGCTTTGTGCGTCGAGTTACCTTTCAGGGTACTCGATAATTAACCGGGGAGAGTCGGTATTTTCTTGACGGTAGTCCATAACTATCAAAATTATTTTGATTCAAATGTATTGAGGATTATTTGATGATCACGGAGGATCATCAACTTAATTATTTTAATTATTTAAATAATATTTAAATATTAATTAAATATTATTTAAAAAGGGTTGAATAGTGTTTCAACATTAATGAATTATTTTAAATTCATTTTGATGGTTATTTAAATACTATTTAATATTAATTAAATATTATTTAAATATTGCGAAGCATTCAAAGTGAGATCATTTAATTATATTTATATTCTATTAATTATTTTAAATAATATTACATATTATTTTAATATTATTTAAACATTGTGAATTTTAAAAGAGAATTATTGTCAACTGATTTTATCTGAAACAATATTTAAAAATTATTTTACTCTGATTATTTTTAATCATCCCGAGTTACTGAGATTCGAGGGTTAGTGGAGTACCCGAATCACTATTAAATATTGTGATGATCTCTAAAAATATTTTGAAGCTTTCGAGAAACTCTTTAAATATTATTTTTAAATAAATATAGATTATTTAATTACCAATAAAATATTCTGCGAATATTTTGGGCTAACAACCCCACACTAGGGAAGGAATGAATAATCTTGACATTCTTCCCATATATACTTGAGTCTTTCGGGACTTATATCTGGTTCTAATTCAATACTCTTCATTAAGGTTATGATATTTTAATATAGCGACTCCCCGGTCGTGTTTTTGAGTCTTCTTGATTCAATTGCATTTATCGTATTGATTAGTTGACTGAGTGTCAACCCACATATATACGAGATTACTTCCACATAACTTTGGAAGTGAATCCATCATCTGATATTGAAATCTTAAAAGAAGATTGTTGTTATTCTGGAATGTAGGGATAGTCCCTTCCAGGTCAATTGATTTTCACGGGATTAAAGGGGGCTGAAGCAAGTGTAAGAGGCTTGTGTTCGGCACAGTCCATCATAGCGTAAGAGGCCGAGTCACGCCGGTCCAGCAAAAAAGGCCAATGTGTTGCCTAGGGTGATTACCTGTTTCAGATCATCCTTCTACTAGTAGAGAAGAGTTCGATAGACTACTGTACAATGCGACTGATCATCGCGTACGGTGATGCATGGGTGAATGCTCATGTCCGTAGTCCCTTCCTCCAATTGGAATTTGATTTTACACTATAACGAAAGCCATGGTGCTAAGTTACTGATAGTGTTAATGGGAACTGTTGAACTTTCATTGGTCCTACACTATAACGAAAGCCATGGTGCTAAGTTACTGATAGTGTTAATGGGAACTGTTGAACTTTCATTAGTCCTACACTATAACGAAAACCAAGGTGCTGAGTTACTGATAGCGTTAATGAGAACTGTTGAACTTTTATTGATTCTATTCGCAGTATCTTGAACTACATTCTTAGAGATTTTTTTAAACAAATCAAACACTGTAGCTGATGCCATCGTGCTAAGTTACCGATAGTGTCATTCCAAAATTCTGAACTTAAATTGTTGTATTGCAGTAACGTGAACTGCATTCTTATCATGAATATCTTCTTGCATCGTGAACTCTGATTCATTTATTGTCGAGATATAACTGGCCATACATCTTCTATCATATTGCAAGTTATATACTTTTATTGTTGAATATCCAGTTGGGATAGTTATGGCTATCACCTTTTTCCTTGAAATATTCTGATAAATAACTTGCTGAGCATTTTTTGGCTCATTCTTGCTTTTTGTAAACCTTATATCTTGCAGTAAGAGATGACTATGAATGTGAAAGGGGAGATAGGAGTGAAGGGAAGTAACTCACTGCACTTTCATGTGTACTAGAAATGCTAAATGTAATCTCTATGTAATGGTTGATGATAACTCAACAATAGAATAGGACATGTAATAATATGCAGGTGCACAGAAATCTTGGATCACAGAGTTCAGTTAAGACAAAGTATCAAAGGATCATCTACAGACTTGAAGCCCATTGGAAGAAGTTCATTAACATGTTCATGCCTCAGTGGAGAATAAAAGATATTGATATCTATTCAAGGATGTGGAAACTATAGAAGATTGTCTTAGTCTATGAAGATTTTAGTGCATTATAATCGAAGCTACAAGTAAGGTTTGCAAAGAAGAATGTGGAATCATGTTCAGAATCAAGAGCCCCTATCAAGACTAGTCACTTATGAACCAGACCGTTGCATCAAGTGTCAGGACATTGGAGGCAAGCTCTCGTCGGTTAATATGGTTTTAATCATTCTAAAGTTGTTGGTTTTCTTGAGTCATGTGGAGGATCAACAAAGGTGGTAAATCAGTGTTGGAGAAATGTCAGCCTAATGGATAAGGGACAGACGGCACAACCTGATTGGATCTTACTAAAGCTTCACAGATTAGAAGGCCAAATATTTGGACGTGGTAGAGTCACGTATACGGGGCCAATTATTTGGATAAGGAAGTCTACACAAATTGAAGAGTGGATTGGAAATATTTAATTTAATTAAATAAAGTATTTATTTAATTATTTATATATTTTATAAATAAAGATATTCTTTATTTATATTTTATATATTAATTAAATATTACTTTTACATTAAATATTTCCAAAGGCATGCTTGACACATGACTTTGAAGATATGATTTGAGTGGACAAGAGTAAAAGGTGGAAAAGCAAAAAGCAACACCTTTTTCAATATAAAAAGAAAAAAACTCAAGTCTTCATCTTAAGTGGTGAATGTGTGCATCCGGATGAGAAGAGAAAAGGGGAGAGAGAAAAAGAATTATTTTTCTCTCCCCCATGGCCGAACTAGATCTTGCATATTTTAGAGCCATGATTTTCTTTATCATACCACTCATCTATTCTTCTATTGTAAACATTGCTAAATCTTGTTTAGAAGATAGGTTTGATTTTTGTCTCCTAGATCTAGAATTTGTAATATTTTTAGAGGAGCTAAAAATCACTTCTTTGTTGTGTTCTTGAGCTTATGTTCTTGAACTTGTTTGTAGCATCTACCCCACTTCAATGAATATAAAGTTATATTCTTGGATCTTGTTGTGTTGTGTGTTTTGGATGATTTACCGTTCATTATCTTGGTTATTTTAATGGTGTTCTTGAGGTTGAAGAAGATGATGAACAGTACCTGGGTTTGAACCAAAGTAATTTTTATGTTGTCCCAAAAATAAATAAAAGTCAGATTTTTATTTGGGAATCGTATTCACCCCCCCCCCTCTACGATCTCCAGGACCTAACAATTGGTATCAAAGCTACTCGATTGACATACAAATCGATTGGATCTATTTTTATTTTTGAGATTAAAGAGGGTACGATTGGTTCACTGGGCATCCAGAATTTTTTTGAAGCCCGGAATTTTTCTAAGTACAAAATGTTCTAGATGGCCAAGTAGAACATTCCTATGTAGAATATTCGAGATAGATATTCGAGATGGCCAAGTAGAATATTTCTATGTAGAAATTCGACTTGATGTTCGAGATAGTGTCTAACTCGAACATTTCTATGTAGAAATTCTACTTAATGTTCTAGATAGAACCTAAGTAGAAATTCTGGAGTTAGAAATATTTTCTAAGTCAGAAGTTCTACTTAATGTTCTACATAGAGCCTAAGTAGAACATTTCTATGTAGAAATTCTACTTAATGTTCTAGATAGAACCTAAGTAGAAATTCTGGAGTTAGAAATATTTTCTAAGTCAGAAGTTCTACTTAATGTTCTACATAGAGCCTAAGTAGAACATTTCTATGTAGAAATTCTACTTAATGTTCTAGATAGAACCTAAGTAGAAATTCTGGAGTTGGAAATATTTTCTAAGTCAGAAGTTCTACTTAATGTTCTACATAGAGCCTAAGTAGAACATTTCTATGTAGAAATTCTACTTAATATTCTAGATAGAACCTAAGTAGAAATTCTGGAGTTGGAAATATTTTCTAAGTCAGAAGTTCTACTTAATGTTCTACATAGAGCCTAAGTAGAACATTTCTATGTAGAAATTCTACTTAATGTTCTAGATAGAACCTAAGTAGAAATTCTGGAGTTAGAAATATTTTCTAAGTCAGAAGTTCTACTTAATGTTCTAGATAGAGCCTAAGTAGAACATTTCTATGTAGAATTTCTACTTGGTGTTCGAGATAGAGTCTATGTAGAACATTTCTATGTAGAATTTTTTTTCTTAGAAGGCTGTTTCAACATGACACATGGCTACATAGTTTAACTTTTATTTAAAACAAAAATTGTTTTTCTCTCAAATTGTTTTTAGTTTAATAATTAATTTAATAATTAATTTTGAATTTAATTATATAAAATATTTTGAAAATAATTTTTAAATTTAAATAATTTATTTTTCAAGTTTATCTTACATCTTGGAAAATATTTTATTTTCTTTTAAATTTTAGAGTCAAATATTTTATATTTTTAATATTCTTAGTTAAGAATTTTATTAATTTAAAAACTAAAATTAATTTTAAAATCCTATTTAATTTCTTTTGAGTTTAATATTCTTAAAATTATTTTGAGAATTATTTTTGAGGTTTAATAATTTATTTTTCATAAAACTTTAATTACAAATTTTATAAAACTCTTTGGAAAATGTTTTTGGATTGAAATAATTTATTTTCATGAACATTTTAAATGTTTTGAAAATTTAGAATTTCTATTTCAAAATTATGTTTTCGAGTTGTTTTATTTTAATTATAATTTAAGCTTGGAAGTTTTAATTATAAATCTCATAAAACTTTTTGGAAAATCATTTTGGTTGAAATAATTTATTTTCAAGAATATCTAAGATGACTTGAAAATTTATTATTTTTATATCAAACTTATATTTTCAATCTGTTTTATTTTAATTATAATTAAAACTGTTTTGGATTATAAATTCTATAAAATTCTTTGGAAATTAATTTTGATTTGAAATAATTTCTTTTTCAGGATTATTTAATATACCTTGAAAATTTTGTTATCTCTATATCAAAACTTTCTTTTCGAATTTTATTTTATTTATAATTTTAAATTGAGAAATTTATTATTATTTATCAAAAATGCATTTTCAATTTATTTTGATTATTTAAATTCCTAAAAAATTAAATACTTCTGTTTGAACAAAATGTTTTATTAAACGAAACAACGGGAGTTGATTCTTCGTTCGTTGAGGACAAACGAACTGACTGAAGAACATTCTAATGGAGTTGAGACCTGATCTTACCATTGGAGATGTATTTCTACATCGGTCTACTCAGTGGATCATTTGGTTATTGAAAGGGGATTAGTTCATTTAGGGAAGAGTCTTCGATCAGTGGTTTTCGAATCAATATCTGAAGAATTTGGGATTTTGAAAAGGAATTCAGTTTAACGGTCAAAGAACCAAAACAACAATTGAAGATTTGGTTAAAGGACATCAGTGGCAGAAATACACAAGGTTTGATTATCACTGACATATGATAATCAAGGGGTTATTGCTACACATACAAAGAAGAGTGATCTTTTCAAGCAGAACATGAGACATTCTATGTCGGGGTCTTTAAGCAGAACAATCAGGTATCAGTTTGGGTTGAAGCAGGAACATCATTGGTTATTGAGGTCAAATGCAAGGATACTTCCATGAGTGTCAGTAGAATGGAAATTGATTTGGATCAATTGATTATCACTCGAGATGGAATGTTAAGCATCGCACAGGTATACTTTCTAACTAGTTTATACTTGTTTGATTTAATTATAGAGTATTAAGTGCTGAACTGCATTATATTATAAGTTTGATGTAATGCATGTCTCACCTTGATTTCTATATAAATTAGATAACTTATGCTAGTTTGTTAGTGTTGCTTGTTTATCAGTATTTGACTTCATGATTAGATCTTGTGTGATTTAATGCTTGCTTTACGATAATTGATCATGTTAGCATATAGAGTCTTAGGTATTTGTAGGGGTACATTTACCGGAAAGAGTATTTGCTGCATGCTAAGTGCCTTGATGTTTTCATTGTCTATAATCTGTTTATACTCGCATGGTTGTATTAAATGCTATATTTGATCATGTGCTTGTTAAGATGAGTCTGTTTCTAATTTGGGAATTGCCTAGGGGTCAGTATAATAAACCATGAATTAAATTTTTTAAATTTAAACTGACTCAGGTAATTAGAGATAATATAATATTAAAGTGAACAACAAAGGTGATTTAGAAGAATTAGGAATCTGAGTGATTGATTCTTCTATGACTACATATATGTACGACATGATTCTTATAGACTGCTAGTCCACCTTAAGTTAGGTTGGGATCACTGAGCTCATAGCCAAGACTACTTGTTGAGGCTGATATAGATGAGGAGTGATCAGTCAGATAAGAATAAGCATGTTGAACTTGAATGCTTTGTTGTTAACTATGTTTAGAAATATCTCTGACCCTTGGACTCAATCAAATTGAGGACCACATGTCTTAATCATTTGTGAATGCAGAGTATCTTTCAACATGTACAAGTTATATATCTCTGACATTTTCATGTTCGAGGCATGTAACTACTTTTGCTTTGGTATTCAAATGGTTAAGCAAGGTTACCTATTTCTCTTGAATGATCTGAAGCACAATATTAAGGAAGACCTAGGGAATTCTTTGCGAAGGGTTTCCTAATATCAGTTCGAGGATGAACAGTATTGATCGAGGTCAAGAGAAATAGAAGCTCACTCTACTGGAAGTGAGGTTACTGCTGACACGAAATGTAATGCTTATGATGAAGTCAACTATTCGTTGAAGTTTATCAGAATGGAGTTAGCTGCAACAACAAGTGATGCTCTCACACTTGGTTTATCAACTAATACTTGGTTTATCAAGATAACGGATTCGACGATAAAGATGAAGTTGGTGAGAAAGGACTACTTCTAATGAAATTCTTTTAAGAAGGACATTAGTGAAGTATGTCAGTTGAAGGGAAGTCAAGTCAAAGGCTACCCTGTTTAGTTTTGGTGTTTGTTCATGCATTCGATAGATGAAGCATCTCAGTGATTAATCACATTCAAAGGATTAGGCAGATTACTGTAAGAACACTTTGAGGGCAGGTAATGAAATTTGTTGACGAATAAAGTTCTATGTTATGTCTGCACTGAAAGGAGTATTCTAGAGTAAAGTTCAGTTTCCGGACTTCATGACCAAATGGAGGAGTTGATAGGGAAATCCAGACCTTGAGTGAAATTACAAGGATAATGGATAGACTTAAGGTTTCCTATTCACTACGGCTGAATCAGTTGACACAGCAAGTCTGATATACAAATGTAAAGAGAAGACATCAAGTAAGACTAATCATGCCTGAAGTCACATGGTGTGATGGAGGGCTATCTTATTTAGAGTTAAGAAGCTTACACAGAGTCTGTGATTGATTTAAGATGATCTAGATGCAGTGAACATCATCATCAAGCTCCCTAGCATTCGTTTGATTTTAGCTCTGAATTTCTAAAGGTTGACATCCTGTTTAGGGCTCAAGATCAGATGACACCAGATGAAGAAAAGCTACAAGCAGCATCACAGGGGGAGCATCAGTAAGTTGGATCAACTAGTCATGTTTGATGTTCAAAGGCTAGCAGTGCTCATTGAGTAAGAGTTGAGATTCTTAGGAGCACTTAGTGATCCAGATTGAGTGATTGCATATTAGAAAGGAAATTGTCAATTTAAAGATAATGCAAGGTGATCTCAATCATATTTGAAGAAGACTACTCTACCCACTGAAAATCTAAGGAAACATTAAGGACACATCTGTCATGACAAAGGGTTTTGTGTAACAACATTTCCTAGAGTCAGTTCTTGATGAATCTAGGTAGTAGAGTAGTGATTGGTCGTGCATGTATAAGTGTATTTCATTGGTTTTTCTGAGTGAATTCAATGAAAACTGAAGATGCACTAACTAATCAAGATTGAGTAGGGTTTGAATCAAGGAACTAACTCAATTAAACCAGAGGTAGATACACTTAGCGCAAGGAATCAATCCACATGAAGACTTGGTATTGATACAGAAGCTGAAAGGTAGTTCAGAGTTTTTTTTAAGGTTCTACTCTACTAGTGTCAAGACTACTGGTTTCTAGAGTGCTGAGTTTAGTGAAGCTGCTGCCAAGACCAATATCTACAAGGAAATATTTGGGTGCTGAAGGTAATGCAGTTTCCGTCTGGATGAGCGTGGTATTGTTTCGAGGAACAATGTTAACTGGTAGCTGAAAAGTTAATCCTGTCCAAAAGGAGTAAACGTTCGACCTCTAGGGCAAAGAGGAGTAATTGTTCATTCAACGATCATACACCAGTAAAAGCTCAATTGACTAAGGTATGTCACTCTAGTCTAATGTTGATTTATTTAAATGTAAAGTTTATAGAGAGTGTTCATGCTATTTAGATGTCTACGATCTCTAGGAACTGATTAATGTTTGGCGTGTGACCACACGGGACCCAACAATTGGTACCCGGGACCTAGGGACCTAACATTGTAGCATCTCTTTGTATAGTCAATTTATATCCAAGATCTCGTACTTTGTGCTGTCATATGTTATTCATGCTATATGTATCAAATGTTTCAGCATAAGTATTTGTATATATTAATTAATTGTAATTTTATTTACTTTTAATTGTTTAATGCTAATATTAATGGAACCACTTAATATGTAGTTTAAGTGATGTAATTCATGTCTTTTGCAAAATCCATTAATATTAGTTGTCATTCTTTTTATATTAGTGATGTCACTTAGAATTTCTGCACTAAGTGATAAAAAGATTATTTCAAAACACTGATATTGAAAGTAATTTACTACATCGCGAGGGGTTGTCAAAGATCATAAATTTTAGCATTAATATTTAAAGGTATTTGATCTCTGATGCAACTAGTACCTCGAGCTTACATACATTCTGATTGTCATGAGTATTTTCAATATGCTTATGTGATAATTGTTGAGATGTAGTGTAAGAAGTTAAATGCTGTCATTCGGTCAATGTATGTTCAGTGTTTAGCGGATGCTTATTTTTATGCTTTAGAATTACCATGATCTATATTGCAATATGTGTTTATTTCAAGCGACAAATGGTAATTGTCTAGCATAATGTAAGTATCTTATGTGCTTGATTGTTTTGTAGTAAGATGCGTTTTATTACAAAATGATTGAATGATGCTAGTACTTTTGAATGTCTTGTCATTTATATCTTTGATAATTCATTAGTATTAACATATGTTTTTCATTCTTTAGAACTTGAATGCATAAAGAAATTTCTTGTCTATTTCTTGTGAAAAATGTTTTATCTAAATATGCATTCATTTGCCAGAGAATGAAAAGCCACTAAAAGTTTTCTTTGAAAGAGAACATTTCTTGAGGATTATCTTTCTATTTCAAAATCATATATCCCCTCTCTCTCTAAATGTTTTGTAATGAAAACTGTTTTCTCTCCATGATTTGTTTAAATAAAGTTACTTGATAACTTATAACTTAGGTTGCATATTATCAGGCTATTTTATTTGAGTAAATTATTTTGATCTTGAGGTATCAACCATTGGTAAAACGTTTTTCAAAACTCTTGTTAATGTCTGTTTCACATTGACTTGTAGTATTAAAACAATGGTTGTTTGCTTTGGGATTAGTGCCTTGGACTGTATGACTAAAGCATTCATTCGATTTTTTTTATGATTTATATTTTAAGTCAGAAATAATATCAGATAAGAATGAATTGCAAAACAATTTCTGAAAACATACAGTGAGCAAGATGAAATAGATTTGAGTTATTAATCAAAATGTTTTTGTTAAAAAAAAAAGTTGAATTTCAATTGGATATTTGTCTAAGAGAAATTCAAAAGAACACTTTTGTTAATCTGTTAATTTTTTTTAAATTTGTGAGTTTATGAAATTTGGCTTAATATTCTTTTACCTATTCTTTATTAATTCCCACATTTTAGCTCTGGTGCATTGTTTCTTGAGGACACATTGCTCCGATGCTATATTTCTGAGAAGGAATAGAGAATAAGTTTAATCATACTCTACCAAATTTTATATAGCTCTGATCAACTCTATCTATTTAGCCGTAATGGCTTGGCCTAAGTGGCTATAGGGGAAGGTCAAGAAGTTGAATAATCCATCAATTTCTAACCAAGGCCTTAGTACCAAACACTGTCATTCTAATTCAAACTTTCAACCCTTGGTGATATAAGGAACTTATGTAGATTAGCGGTTGTTAAGGGAGAAACTGCACTTGATGCAGCAAATAAGGATGAAGTCGGAAGTGCACCCACAGCTCTACCTCTCGAGAAGGAAAGAAGTATACAAATTGAGGTATCTGTAGCTCATCTGTATTCTCTCAAAAGGATGCAGAGCTGAAAAGGCAATTCAACCGTTTCTGAATGAACTCTCTCAACAGGGTGATTTCATTGAAAATTTGCTCGTCAGCCAGAGCACCTTGTAATGAGTCAAGCACACCAAAAGCATTCACGCTGATGGTAATCCTAAATTTTTTGCTTCTAAGGGATGTTATAGGACCTAACAGTTCTCTAGCCTCTCTTGGGACTTACAATTGTGAGGACACATTGCAAGAAGTGCACATTGTGAGGTATAGGTAAAACCCCTAAACTTCTTTGTTTACCATTCATGGTGAATGAAGTTGTTGAGCCACCTTCACAGGTATTTGAGGGAAACTTGGATTTCTTGCCATATATTAGAATCCTTGTCAACCTTCCTAGGAGGAACAGTCCTAGTTCCCTAACGGGATTTCACATCCGCAAAGCAATCTGTTGATGTTGAGAGGCAATCACTAACAGTTTTCCATGACTGAAAATAGTGAGTTAATTCATCTTCACAGGTGATTGAGAGAGATGTTTGTACACGTCTACTCTCCCAGGAATTCAAATTCTGGAATACATGGATCGCTCAAAACTTAAAGGCATATCACCGTCAACGATCCAGTGCATGGATTTGCATATGGGGAGTCGGTTGATGCTTAGATAGCTGCTAGACGCATACCACATTCAACGATCCAGTGCATGGATTTGCATATGGGGAGATTGTTGATGCTGAAAGTAGCTGAGCAACAACTCGTAGACTATGATTCAGTTGGTTTACCAATTTGATGAGTCTTTTGAGGATCAGGGTGTTGGGATTTCAGTCACTCCTGGAATGGAGGAGATTCCAATTTCAGAAGGGTTATTCCCCGACGACGAGCCACGTGTGCATGGATTTGCTCATGGTGAGTTGGGTGACGGCCTAAATGAAACCCTGTCTGAGATTCCATCTCAGAACCTAGATCTTTAGTGATCGACAACATGCTATAGTCAACGATCCATAATATCTTGGTGAGACTAGCATGGATTTACTTGCAGGTACAAATTGCTATAAATGGAATGAGTGCAAGTAAGGGAGAGAAACACTTGAGTGAAGTGAGGGAGTGATACACTTGAGTGAGAGAAATAGGGAGATAAATGAGTGGAACACTTACGCTTGAAAGTGTAAACACCAACAGAACGTAGTAGAAGTGAGGAAACCATAGACCAAACACTAACCTTGCTACTATGCTTGAATCTTGTTACTGAATTTTCCAGCTCTGAAATGTTGAAGAGATTCTTTTCTGGAAGACAAGCTGAAGAAGTGTCTAGCTGAAGCTTAGTGGGAATGTCCAAACTATTACCTTTGGATCTATTAATTCATGTTGTTCTCAATCTCAAAGGGGGAGACATTAATTTTTAGGCCTAAGGAGGATTTTATGTTCAATTGAAAGAGAGTTTCTTATTCGATTGGATGTAAATGATACTTTTATTATTTTAAAGGATATTCTCAACTAAGGGGGAGAATTTGGTGATACAAGAAACGAGATCTCTTGGTGATACAAGAAATGAGATCTGTCAATCCTATCTTGTGGAGGTTACTTAGAGGATATCTAAAGACACAAGGGTGGATTGGAGCTTGCATGAACTAAGGGGGAGAATTAGATAAAATTGAAACCTTAGTGATGCCATGGAGAAATTACTAAGGGGGAGTTTCTTAGTAATTGGTTGGAGCCTAATCCCTAAAGGTGTTGTAGATTTAACTAATTTTTCGTCTGAAGTGGAGAAGTTACTTTTTGTCAATTGGGAAGAAGTTACTTGTCGTACTAAGGGAGAGAAGTTATGGAGAATATTAACATCTTGGTTTGCAATGCTATATCTTATTCTGAAAAGATATCTACGGGATTTTTCTCTATTTGTTTGAAGATCTGTTCTTGGAACATTCTTAGGAGAGGTTCGGCAGAAGAATTCTTTCTAGCACGATCAATGAATGAAAATGAAGATTTCTTTGAAGAGTATCAACTCAGGGGGAGTTTTTGCTAAGTAGAAGTTTTCTGGGTAAAGAAGAATGTGAAGGAGATTTTCAAGGGGCATCTGAGAAGTGTCCAAGTGTGTTCTATTTCTTGTTTCAGTGATAGATGAAGTCAGTGGAGTAGTGCAGGGAAGAAAGAAAAATATGTTTCCTGGAAATAGAACATCTTGAAGAAAAAGAGGAAGTGACTTTCATTCCAAGAGAGAACAACCTTAAGGGGAGAATGAGTTGACCTCTTATGGGGAACATAGAGAGCTGTATGTTCTAGTTCGAATTGCAAGATGAACAAGAATGATTGGTCAGAAGTCTTTACTAATGATTTGTTTCTTTATTGAAAGAACCTCATCTTTGAAGAACATTGAAGTGGAGAAAGCTAAAGGAAAATGAAATTTAGAAATTCATCATTCATTTTCAGCAACTCAGGAAATCTGGATTTAACTGATTATATCTTTCCAGAACCTTCTGTATATTATTTTCATGTCCAATACTTTAATTGTTTCTTGTATGTTAGTTGAGTTATCCTCTAGTAGTTAATTTTATTTAATTGCTTTTGGGGGAGATTGTAAAGGGAAATAGTATTTGATTGCTCTTCCATATCAACCAAATAGGGGGAGATTGAAAGGGGAGATAGGAGTGAAGGGAAGTAACTCACTGCACTTTCATGTGTACTAGAAATGCTAAATGTAATCTCTATGTAATGGTTGATGATAACTCAACAATAGAATAGGACATGTAATAATATGCAGGTGCATAGAAATCTTGGATCACAGAGTTCAGTTAAGACAAAGTATCAAAGGATCATCTACAGACTTGAAGCCCATTGGAAGAAGTTCATTAACATGTTCATGCCTCAGTGGAGAATAAAAGATATTGATATCTATTCAAGGATGTGGAAACTATAGAAGATTGTCTTAGTCTATGAAGATTTTAGTGCATTATAATCGAAGCTACAAGTAAGGTTTGCAAAGAAGAATGTGGAATCATGTTCAGAATCAAGAGCCCCTATCAAGACTAGTCACTTATGAACCAGACCGTTGCATCAAGTGTCAGGACATTGGAGGCAAGCTCTCGTCGGTTAATATGGTTTTAATCATTCTAAAGTTGTTGGTTTTCTTGAGTCATGTGGAGGATCAACAAAGGTGGTAAATCAGTGTTGGAGAAATGTCAGCCTAATGGATAAGGGACAGACGGCACAACCTGATTGGATCTTACTAAAGCTTCACAGATTAGAAGGCCAAATATTTGGACGTGGTAGAGTCACGTATACGGGGCCAATTATTTGGATAAGGAAGTCTACACAAATTGAAGAGTGGATTGGAAATATTTAATTTAATTAAATAAAGTATTTATTTAATTATTTATATATTTTATAAATAAAGATATTCTTTATTTATATTTTATATATTAATTAAATATTACTTTTACATTAAATATTTCCAAAGGCATGCTTGACACATGACTTTGAAGATATGATTTGAGTGGACAAGAGTAAAAGGTGGAAAAGCAAAAAGCAACACCTTTTTCAATATAAAAAGAAAAAAACTCAAGTCTTCATCTTAAGTGGTGAATGTGTGCATCCGGATGAGAAGAGAAAAGGGGAGAGAGAAAAAGAATTATTTTTCTCTCCCCCATGGCCGAACTAGATCTTGCATATTTTAGAGCCATGATTTTCTTTATCATACCACTCATCTATTCTTCTATTGTAAACATTGCTAAATCTTGTTTAGAAGATAGGTTTGATTTTTGTCTCCTAGATCTAGAATTTGTAATATTTTTAGAGGAGCTAAAAATCACTTCTTTGTTGTGTTCTTGAGCTTATGTTCTTGAACTTGTTTGTAGCATCTACCCCACTTCAATGAATATAAAGTTATATTCTTGGATCTTGTTGTGTTGTGTGTTTTGGATGATTTACCGTTCATTATCTTGGTTATTTTAATGGTGTTCTTGAGGTTGAAGAAGATGATGAACAGTACCTGGGTTTGAACCAAAGTAATTTTTATGTTGTCCCAAAAATAAATAAAAGTCAGATTTTTATTTGGGAATCGTATTCACCCCCCCCCCTCTACGATCTCCAGGACCTAACAGAATGGTCTACCTCGAGTATTATGCTAAGGAACAAGAAGATTCGAGCTTGAGCTAGTCAGGTTCAGGACTTCGACAAATGGTGCAAGAAAGATAGAATTTCAGATTAGAATCCTAAGACTTGTTGTAAAATATGTAATGTAACAATAAATCTTGAAATAATGTTTACTTCTAATGTAACATCATATGGAAGTTATATTAGTAATGTGAGATCTTGATGTTACATTGGTTTGTAATAATTGTCTTTATTTTAAGTTCATTTCCTGAGACTATAACTCGAGTTGTGTATTTTGTTTGGGGTCACTGCTTTTATGTTTAGTTATTATAATTGTTAAAGCAGGTGAGTGTTATTATTGTGGAAATTGGATATTGACAACCTGGATTCCTGACCCCGGATTTGGGGGTGTCACAGAGATGGTATCAGAGCTCTAGGTTATAGTACTCAGGAACGAGAGAGTTAAGATTTATGTTTGGATAAGATTAATAAAGAGGGAGCTCATATCGAGTTCATATTCGGGCTATCGGATGTAGAAGTGATTTATAATATGAGACTAATATACTCATATAAGGATAGTTTAGAAAGATAATAAGAACTTTTCTTATAAAGATGACGGACACTAGCCCGAGGAGACTCGTCTGAGTAAGAGGATTTATGAGTGAGACTGAAAGTTTGAGAATTATGGAGCACTTATAAAGGTGCCCAGATATGCTATAAGTGTAGCACTAAGTATGCTTGTACCCCAGGATTGAGGGGAGCATTACTGAGCGAAGAAAACCACTTCATTCTTGGCACAATCATTAAGATGACCGTGTTCAAATTGATGGCATGTCAAATCTTCACCAATCTTTCATCTATTGGCAATAAGCCGAAGAGATAGTCTACATTTCAGTAAACCCTTATTAATGTTATGGAGAGAATGTGATTGATGGTCCAAGGTAGTGACCGTTGATATTATTTTTGATTGACTTGTGGATACTCGAGACTCGGTATATATATACATATATAGTGACTCGAGTTATCGCCCTTTTGATATATCTTATATTGTAGATGACTGACTAGACGTTGATGTTTGAGGTCACTAGAGGACAAAGATTATTTGTGAATGTTTTGGGATTATAATTGAGGTATTTTTACATCGGACATAGTCCAACCTACGAATAGGTCATGCCCAATTTTCTGTAGAAAATACATTCGCTTAATTTTAATAAAATTTAGAATTAAGAAGATGTGTAAATAAAATGTTTCAAGACAATATGAAGAAACTTGGCTTAAAGGTTAATTCCATCTATATATGAGTAACATTGAGGATGTTGATGGGGATTCTATGAGAATAAAGAGTAAAGCCTTAATTTAGATGATGTATGGTATGCATACAATGTAGAGTTGCAACAAAGAGTTGAGGTATATACTTGATGTAGTGTTGAGTATATTAAGGATTTCAAATTAAAAAAAAGCCTTGGAGTACGAATGACCGCCACATTACAAATATGATGGTTGGGTTAACCAGTATAGATGAGTTATGGCATAAGTGCTTGTATGAAGCTATTTCTTTTAATAGTGGAATTCCAGACTAGAGAGTTGTCTGAGTAGTCATTGATGATAAAATGGGTTGAATTAGGATATGTGGTTCGGGGGAAAGTCCTGTGACCTAGATAGTAACCCATAGGTGTGGCTTGATTGAGACTATATGTAATGGACAATATATTTATCCTTTTAGTATTATACTAAAGATTGTACACGACACTAGTGTTGGAAAGTGACAGTTGCAAACCCCTGACGATATCCATATATGGTGATCCTAAATTTCTGAAAGGTATTTGGTTGAGGCCGGATAAGGTCGCTGATTCCGCAAGAATTCTTATGAACTTTGTCAAACAAAGAATTCTTTAGCCATAGCTATTTCTTGTATTATGCAATTATTTCCTAAGTATCTGGAAATTCAGATGTAATTAAAGTTTTAGACCTGAAACAAGAGTGTGTCAGATCATGAATCAAAGTCTATAGGAATTGTCAAGATTGTCCCAAAAGTAATGAATTGAGAATAGAGTCACAGTGTTGGAAATAACAAACTATGATAGAATGTGGAAATGAAGTGTTGAAAAAGGAAAAGAAATTTGAGGACTAGAAAGGAAGCTAAATGTATGGAGATTCTAAGAAACCATTTGATAAGGAATTGGATCTCTACTTCGGTAAGAACAGTGGATTAAAAAATATGAGCGGGTTGGTGTACAGTTAATTATGGTTCACCCAAGCCAATCAAGGCCTCACTTACTAAACAGTGAGCCTGATATGGGAGAATATGTGAAATGGACAGCAAGAAGCTATAATTATAAAGTCTAGATGTTATGATAATGATTGCCCTAAAAGAAGGGATAACATGTTTTAAATATGGAGAATAAGGGAAAGGTAATATGGTATGAAGATTGACTGGTGTACCGGTTTGACATAGATTTAAGTCCCTTCCAGATTGAAGAATTGATGTGATGTTGAGAATGGAAGATTGTCCAAATAAGGATGTTTAAACTGATGGTAACAATATAATAGTGAAGTTAAGATTACTCGATATTGGATAAAGTTGAGATATGAAGATAGAGATAAACTGAAAAGATTTAAGTTATGATTCGAGTGAAAAGTATATTACGCTTTGGATGTTAAGTTGTGGGGCACCGTAGTGGATACGAACAATGAACTATTCAATAAGGAGAAGTACGCGGTAGTTAAAGAATTGGAGGATGTAACCATTAACGACATTTTGGGGTTACCACCCTTTATATATTATATCATCTGCCATTGATCTACTGTGATGAGTAACATCAACATTGGAGGCATCTTAGAAGATGGCACTTGTCAGCATAAAAGAGTTAGTCACTCAGTTATAAAAACTATTATATAAAGGTATCACAAGATTGAAAGTGTCACTATGAAGTGCACGTGTTTTGCTTGTTAAGGAAAATGATAGCGGCAGGAGACCATACATATGTTACTGAGAATTTATGTTGGATACATATACCATGGATACACAGAATATTTGAAGATATATTAAGGATATGTTATTACAAGCTAAATAATTGCCTTGATAGTATGCCAATGATGGCATTTAGTACGTGATAAGGATATTGTGAGTCTTTGATGAGGAAGGTTGTATTAATGAATGCACCTGTACCTTTTAAGGATTTTATTGAAGTTTTAAGAAATAATTGGACAAGTTGTCAAAGTCTTCATGGGGGATACTTTGATCTGCCCAAAGATTAAAGATGAAGAACCCAAAGGGGGAAATGTAGATAGCCTTGGAAATATTAAGAGAAAAGAGATTGGATGCCAGATTCTCTAAGTGTGTGAGTTTTGGTTAAATAAGTTTAAATTTTAAGGCATATAGTAAGTGGTGAAGGAAATTTGAGGAAAGTAAAGAATAGATATGAGTAATTGTCCTGATGTGGTAGGTATCAGATGGTAAAAGGTGAATCTTGTAATTAATAATGACATGTCTTGTAAGGGATTGATTGTGTGTGGATGCAACATAGTAGAAATAATTTTATATGCGTCTGAGTAACGGGGGAAATACGAATTAAGGTATCCTACTCATGAATTAAAGGAAATAGCCATAACGGTTGCACTTAAGCTGTGGAAACATCACTCGAATGGATAGAAGTGGAGAAAGTACAAAGACCATAAAAGTCATAAGGATTTATTCATTAGGAAAGAATAGAAATGGGAAATAAGAAATTTGGGGATTTTGTCAATAGGTTCCTAAATGAGTAGGGATTGTTGTATATTGAGTTCGTAATGCATTAAGGAATGAAAATTTCAAAATATATTTTCTCTCCCTTTCAAAATCATTTTCTTCTAAATGTTAACTATTTTTCATCTGATTGAGATAAACAATGCATATGGTGTGACTTCTTGTCTGTGTGACAAAAGTCTGGTGGGCAACCACTCGATTATGTATTATAAGCCAGAAAGTACTAAGGACTGGTCATCTTGAGTACAAATATGGTTGTTCTCAGTCACATCCAAATTAATTTCTTCCTTATCTCTCATATACATTAAAAATGAGTTTATTGATTTACAAACCACTCTGATCATTTGTTTTGATGATCTTCATTGAAAAGATCTCTATTAAAAATATGTATAAGGTTATTTTTTATAGAAAGTTTGTACCTTGGATTTCAAAAGGAGTGGTGGTAGTTACTACGGTTAGAGCTTTCATACGACGCTAGTTATCACTCACATATGGGCATTCCATTTTATGAAGTTAGTGCGGGCGAAAATGTCGAATTACCTGGTGTTAGGAACAAATCAATGAAGGCTAGATAACGGGAGACAAGAACCGGTTCGAAGGGCATATTCTTGAAGTGGTAGTATTTGAAAGCGATTAATGATAACTTAAGATAGACAAAGCAAGTTGGTGATCAATCCAGAAAAGGGTCGAGAGGAGGAAGTGGAAGACTTCGTATTGCTGAATATATCATCGTGGAAAGAAGTAGCGAGATGTGGTAAGAAAGAGAATCTATGCTAGAGGAATATTGAATCTTTTAAGGTCTTGAAGTATATTAAGAAGGTACACATGAAGGTACGCTCTTTCCAATGAATCAGTCTTGCGTATTATACGTGAGTGTTACGAAACTATAGTGTGGGCGTTAAGCATGCCTAGAGTACGAACTTATAGAGACCATCGACTGAATAGAGCAAGTATTGAGAAGTGAAGTAATAATGTTGTTGAGATTATTATACGAAACTAAGTAGGTTAAAGACTCAACCTAAGAATTAGAAAGCGAGGTGCGAGAATAGTAACCTCGGTTGTTCTCGTGTGAATTCCGAGGACGGAATCCTTTTAAGGAGGAGAAACTGTAATAACCTGTATTTCTGGCGCTTAGTATTATTAAGAAATTTTTTTGATAAAATTTTTCATTTTTATTAGTGAACAATTTTATCTGAATTATTGCTTGAAGAGAGCTTAAGGGTTGAAGTCGTATTATCAATATGCGATATAAATGAGTGTATATAAATCACTTTACTCTTCATAAATTCACAATTCCGATATTAGATTCGTAACGTACATAATATTTCAATGTATGTAAATAACCTCAAAACTCAGAGAATTGCAACTTTTATGTTGGCCCTAATCTGGTCGTACTGTATGGAAACGGTGTAGGATTATTTAATTGTTTCAAAATAAATATTCGAAGAGATATTCTTAATCTAAGAAATAAATGAACGTATGAATGAATTATCATAATTCAAAGATTCACAATTGGATTTTTGGTCATTTTAGGGCTATATCGGTACGAAAAATGTGAAGGAGTATTTATTTCCTCAGAACTTAGTTTCGAAGCTATATTATTAACCTAGAGAATATATCATCGTATGTAGGACTCGTCAGAATTCAGAGACGGGTAACTTGAGAATAATTTAGTGATTCGTATTTTAAGTGAGTATACGTAATATACGTAGTACTTACTCTAGGTTTGGTCCAACGAGTCGCATCCGAATCCTTTGAATAAATAGGGTAAAGTTTATAAAAGAGTACGAAATGACTAATGATTAGTGAGTAGTGTTTTGGTGGAGAATAATTTTATTGGAAACTTCTGAACGAGGTAGCGATTAATCATGTAGTCGCGAATCGTTATGAAAATGAAGATCAAAACACTACCTAGATTAATTAAATGAACCAAAATTGTATATAAGAAAAAGGGAATGGAAATACTTGCATTGATATATATAAAGCATGCAAGTATATTTGACCAAAGTCAAATTGCCAATCTTGACTAATGTTTGACTTAGCTTAATAACTTGCCTAACTTTTCATTTTTAATATAATTAACAAACAAAGACAAGGCAAGTACTTCTCCCCCATTTCCATAAGAGATCTCGGTTGTTCTAGGAGGAAGAAGAAGAGAAAAATCCAAAGCTTCACCCACACTTGCTAGTTCACCTTGATTAAGGGTTTAAAACAAAGGTATAATCCTTGTCTACAATATACTTAATTACCATGCTTAGTTAGCAATTGGTTCTCTTGATTTTAATGATTTCTTAAGAACATGAATAGTGCTTGGTGCCATGATTAAGTGCTCAATCTTATATATTATGAATGCTAGAGCTTGGTTGATGATTATTTAAGGTAGTATAAGCTATGGGTAGTTGTAAACTAGCTTATAAGAGCATGAATTAATTATTGGCTGATTTCTATGAATTGTAGGTAACAATTGGAGTGTGGAATAATTGTGTTTGGGATTGGGATGTCTTGAGTAAATTACCAAGTAGTAGTATAAAATGTATGAAAGTTGTTTGGTTGATTTTGAGGAGGTTAATGTAAGGCAAATGTTGAGTATACAAAGGTTATCATGCACATTTTGTTTCTGCCGAAACTGTCCAGAAAATCTGGGAAGAATTGTTCTCTGTTCTTGGTAGTTTGATGGGCTGGATAGTAGTTAGCCTCTAGATCATTTGAGCGCTAATTTTGCGTCCTTTGGAGTTACGAGCCAAAAGTTATGGCCGATTTAGTAACGGTAGCACAGAAAATGAAAATCCTGTTTTTCCTTGAACTTTGGAGCTATGATCACCCTAGTTAGGGGACTCCATAAATCTTGAAACTTTTATTTAAAATAATAGGGACATCTGAGATTACCTGTGAAGAAGAATTGGATTAAAATGAGTAAAATATGATTTATTAAAATTGGTAGAGTGCAAGTCATTTAACCATAATTCTCAGGAACTATAATTCTAGAGCCACTGTTTGGTGCCCTGTTTTGAAGGAATTGTTCGGATGACTTAACACTATTTATGGACTTTGTATTTTCTTGGTCTATGTTATAATTGGAGTCTAGTTTGCGAAGCCTCAAATGGTGAGTTGATTGGATTAACGATCTAGGAGATATAGCTATTTTAGTAAAGGTTGTTCATAAACTACGAATTTCTTAAACATTGAACTTTGGAGAATTGTTCATGTAGCTAACAACCTTAGCTCGAGTTGAAATATTTATGGAATGTTTTTAGTAGTACAAGGAAGACCTGAGAAAAGGAATCATGTCAAATGGATTAATTTTCAATTTATTAAAAATGCTAGAAAATTGAGTGTTAAGTGGAAGTAACATAAGAAATAGGTTAAACAACCATTTTGGGAGACGATTTCGAGCAAGATAGATGACTTGTTTCGAGTCGGTCAAGTAATGAAAGTTGTTAAGGAATATCATGACTACATGTAGATGTAAAGAACATGATTAAAAAGCATTGCCAAGATGGTTTTATGAATAGCTAAAGTAGGTCCGAGGAAGTAAAATACCGAGCAATATATGAAGTAAAATGTATACACTTAGGATTAACCTAATACATACATATGTGTACTAAAAGTGGGTTCTTATATGATTATAGAATACCCGAAACGTGGGAGAAGTTGGAACAACATTCCTTGGACTCCAGGCAAGTTTTCAACTTTATCATTTTATTCTATATCAGAATATTATTGATTCATGGTGATGCAAGATTCTTGAAATCTTTGACTTTATAATAAGTTCTTCGATTATAAAATTTTGTTGTGTTTTAAACTACTCAGCTCATTGTTGTTGTTGAAAATGCACATTGTCATTTCACCTTGAACTGTTTTGTTCCTTTATAACTTGATTCTTCTTCTACTCTGAACTTCTCGAAAAGTAGAGTATGCATGTAACCAGATTGGACATCTGTTTTGTGCGTCGAGTTATCTTTCAGGGTACTCGATGGTTAACCGGGGAGAGTCGGGTATTTTCTCGACGGTAGTCGATAACTATCAAAATTATTTTGATTCAAATGTATTGAGGATTATTTGATATTCACTGAGGATCATCAACTTAATTATTTTAAATAGTTATTTTAATTATTTAAATATTATTTAAATATTATTTAAAAAGGGTTGAATAGTGTTTCAACATTAAAGAATTATTTTAAATTCATTTTGAAGGTTATTTAAATACTATTTAATATTAATTTAATATTATTTAAATATTGCGAAACATTCAAAATGATATCATTTAATTATATTTATAGCGACTCCCCAGTCGTGTTTTTGAGTCTTCTTGATTCAATTGCATTTATCGTATTGATTAGTTGACTGAGAGTCAACCCACATATATACGAGATTACTTCCACATAACTTTGGAAGTGAATCCATCATCTGATGTTGAAATCTTAAAAGAAGATTGTTGTTATTCTGGAATGTAGGGATAGTCCCTTCCAGGTCGATTGATTTTCACGGGATTAAAGGGGGCTGGAGCAAGTGTAAGAGGTTTGTGTTCGGCACAGTCTATCATAGCGTAAGAGGCCGAGTCACGCCGGTCCAGCAAAAAAGGCCAATGTGTTGCCTAGGGTGATGACCTGTTTCGGATCATCCTTCTACTAGTAGAGAAGAGTACTATAGAATACTGTACAATGCGACTGATCATCGCGTACGGTGGTGCGTGGGTGAGTGCTCATGTCCGTAGTCCCTTCCTCCAATTGGAATTTGACGTTACACTATAACGAAAGCCATGGTGCTAAGTTACTGATAGTGTTAATGGGAACTGTTGAACTTTCATCGGTCTTACACTATAACGAAAGCCATGGTGCTAAGTTACTGATAGTGTTAATGGGAACTGTTGAACTTTCATTGGTCCTACACTATAACGAAAGCCAAGGTGCTGAGTTACTGATAGCGTTAATGAGAGCTATTGAACTTTTATTGATTCTATTTGTAGTATCTTGAACTGCATTCTTAGCAATTTTTTTATACAAATCAAACACAGTAGCTGATGCCATCGTGCTAAGTTACCGATAATGTCATTCTAAAATTCTGAACTTAAATTGTTGTATTGCAGTAACGTGAACTGCATTCTTATCGTGAATATCTTCTTGTATCGTGAACTCTGATTCATTTATTGTGGAGATATAGCTGACTATATATCTTCAATCATATTGCAAGTTATATACTTTTATTATTGAATATCCAGTTGGGATAACTATGGCTATCACCTTTTCCCTTGAAATATACTGATAAATAACTTGTTGAGCATTCTTTGGCTCATTCTTGCTTTTTGTAAACCTTATATCTTGCAGTAAGAGATGACTATGAATGGTCTACCTCGAGTATAATGCTAAGGAATAAGAAGATTCGAGCTTGAGCTAGTCAGGTTTAGGACTTCGACAAATGGTGCAAGAACGATAGAATTTCAGATTAGAATCCTAAGACTTATTGTAAAATATGTAATGTAACAATAAATCTTGAAATAATGTTTACTTCTAATGTAACATCATATGGAAGTTATATTAGTAGTGTGAGATCTTGAGGTTACATTGGTTTGTAATAATTGTCTTTATTTTAAGTTTGTTTCCTGAGACTATAACTCGAGTTGTGTATTTTGTTTGGGGTCACTGCTTTTATGTTTAGTTATTATAATTGTTAAAGCAGGTGAGTGTTATTATTGTGGAAATTGGATAGTGACAACCAGGATTCCTGACCCCGGATATGGGGGTGTCACATATAACCAGCTTTGAGTCTCCACAGACTTTGAGATGTTTGGCATTTAGTGCTTTGGCCAAGCCCAGGCCTGCTATCAGAGCTTCATATTCAGCCTCATTATTTGTTGTCGGGAAGTCAAGCTTAATAATATATTCAATAATGAATCCTTCAGGACTTTATAGCACCAAACCTGCTCCACTAGATTTTGTTTTTGATGCCCCATCAAAATTGAGTACCCAATATTCTTTAGGAGTTGCTTCTTGTGTTGCTATCACACTATCTGTATCCTGGCCCCCGACTTCTTGGTCGCTAATAGTATATTCGACCACGAAGTCAGCAAGAGCTTGAGCCTTTATATACTTTCGAGGCTTATACTTGATGTCGAACTCTCCTAACTCTATGGCCCTCTTGATCAATCTCCCACTAGCTTTAAGGTTGTGTAGGATGTTCCTTAATGGCTGATCAGTTAGTACCTCGATTTTGTGTGCTTGGAAATAAGGACGTAATTTTCTCGAGGCCATTACCAAGGCCAGTGCAAACTTCTCAATCTTGGAGTAGTTAAGTTCTGCTCCGTGTAAGACCTTGCTTACATAATATATTGATTTTTGAATCTTTTCTTCTTCAATTATAAGGACAGCGCTCAGGGCTTTATCAGATACAACCAAGTACAAGTATAAAACGTCTTCGGGACTAGGCTTGGCCAATAATAGAGCTTCAGTTATATATCACTTCAGTTCTTCGAAAGCTTCCTGACTTTCCTCCATCCACACGATGTCCTTCACTTTCTTCAATGTTTGGAAGAAGGGTCGACACTTATCCCCGGACTTTGAGACAAACCTTCCTAAGGATTCAATTCTTCCTATTAATTTTTGGACATCCCTTACTCTCTTTGGGGATTCCATGTCGAGTATAGCTTTAATTTTGTCAGGGTTGGCCTCAATCCCCCTTTTAGAGACCATCATTCCTAAGAATTTCCCAGATCCTACGCCAAAGGCACATTTTGCAGGGTTTAACATCATTTTGTGGTGTCTCAACACTTTGAACGCCTCTCTTAAGTGTTGAATATGGTCGGCCTTGTCGAGGCTTTTGACTAGCATGTCATCAACGTAGACCTCCATGGTTTTTCCGATGAGATGCTTAAATATTTTGTTTACTAGCCTTTGATAGGTGGCTCCTGCATTCTTTAACCCAAAGGCCATAACTAGATAACAAAATAAACCAAAGTCAGTGATGAAAGATACCTTGGAAATGTCATCCTTATGCATCCTGATCTGATTATATCCACTAAATCCATCCATGAAGCTTAACATCTCATGTCCTACCGTGGCATCTATAAGTGCATCGATCCTCGGAAGGGGGAAACAATCCTTTGGGCATGCGTCATTTAAATCAGTGAAGTCCACGCACATCTTCCACTTTCCATTGGATTTTCTAACCATTACAGGATTAGCAAGCCATTCAGGGAATTGAATTTCCTTGATGAATCCAGCCTCTAAGAGCTTTTCCACCTCTTGTTTTATGGCTTCTTGCTTTCTGGAGCGAAATTCCTCTTCTTTTGTTTTATCATTTTTCGACGTGGATCCACATTAAGCTTATGAGTAATTAGATTGTGATCAATTCCTGGCATATCAACGGCTGTCCAAGCAAATAAGTCCCCATTCTCTTGTACAAATTTGGCCAGTTACTCTTTCATAGGCTCTTCTAATGAGGCTCCAATATATGTGACCTTTTCAGGCTCTCCTTGTACTAAGGGAATTGGAACCAAGTCTTCGGCTGGCTTTCCTCTTCTTTCCTCGTCTTCTTTTGAGTCCATGTCCTCTACGGGTAGGACTTGCCCCCCGACTCTATCAGGTCCCAAGGCTGCCACGTAGCAACTTCACGCCATTTTCTGGTCTCCTTTCTCCTCTCCAACACCGTTTCTGATGGGGAACTTGATTTTTAAGTGATAACTTGAGGCTACAGCCTTGATAGCATGCAAACCTGTTCTTCCAAGGATGGCGTTGTATGTAGAAGATGCTTTGACCACCAGAAAAGTTAGCATCTGAGTGACCTCTCTAGGTTCTCTCCTTATTGTCATGGGTAGCTGAATGGTTCCTTTTACTTTTGACTCCACTCCATTAAAGCCGTAGATGGGAACATCCAAAAGGGTTAGCTGGGAATCATTGTATCCCATCTTTATAAATGCATCATGGAACAAGATATCAATAGACGCTCCATTGTCCACCAGGACTCTCTTTACTTCTGAATTGCCTATCAAAGGGGCAATAACGAGAGGATCATCGTGAGGAAACTTTATCCCTTCCAGGTCCGAGTCATCAAAGGATATGACCGCCTCCATCCTAGCACGTTTAGGTGCTTCTCCTACGACTTGCATAACTTCTATTGCGTATGCTTTTCTTGAATTCCTTGAATTCCCCGTAGCGGTGAGTCCTCCAAAAATCATATTAATAACTGGTCCTCTAAGTTGAGGATTCCTATCACGACCATCGTTATTTTTTCTGTTATCGTCGCGCCTATCATGACTTCCATCCATGGTGTACTTAGAAAGTTTTCCTCTTCTAATAAGGAATTCAATTTCATCCTTCAATTGTCTATAGTCATCCGTATCATGCCCGGTATCCCTATGAAACCGACAAAACGCGTTCTTGTTCTTTTTCTCAGGATCAGATTTTAGGGGTTTAGGCCATCTCAGGTCTCGATCTCTTTCGATATCCATCAGGATTTGACTTCGAAGTGCGTTTAGCCTTGCGTATTCGGCAAACTTTTGCCCTAAATTATTTTTCTTGGGGGGGATTCTGAATTCTTCTCCATCTTGGAGTACTTATCATGGGCGTCATATTCTTGATCACCTTTTCTCTTCTTGTTATTATTCCCATGTGTTGCCACTGATATAATGGTTTTATTCATACTTTCATTCGCTTTAATGTATTTCCCTGCCTGGTGTTGGAGAAGAAGCATGTTCTCGGGTGGATGTTTAGCCAGAGATCTCTTGAAGTAAGGATCAGTTGTTCCCTGTTGTAAGGCTATCATGGCCACTTTTTCGTCCAAGTCCGAGACTTTCAAGGCTTCCTTGGTGAAGCGGTTCAAGTAGTCTCTTAAAGATTCGTTCTTTCCTTGTTCCAGATTCATGAGAGAAACCGAAATTTTTTCATGTACTCTTCGGTTATAAACTGGCTTATGAAGGCCTTGCTGAGGTCTTTGAAGGATCCAATGGAGTTGGGCGGCAACCGGCTATACCAACGTTGGGCCATGCCCCCCAGGGTTTGGTGAAACGCCCTACACTTCACAGCATCATTGATAGGTTGTAGTAGCAATGCATTCGAGAAGGTCCTCACGTGATTGGCTGGATCGCCTGCTCCATTATAAATTTGATGGTGGGCATCTTAAACTTACTTGAGATGTGAGCGTTCATGACGGTTTCGGTGAAGGGCGGGGTGCGATCATCAGGATCTCCGAGTGGTAATAACTCAGCGGGGTCAGCCCTTGCAATTTCCGTTCTTTTCCCTCGTGGGGTTTCATCCAGTTCTATGGCGTCGGTGGCTTCATACCTCGAGACTGGCCTTCTATCATGCCAATCCAGGCTTTTCTTTAGTTCTTTGAGTTCAGCCTCGTAGGAAGAAATTTTCTGTTCTAGTGTCCTACGGGACTGTGAACGCCGGCATCCTACGGGTTCTTTACCAGACCTTCTTCTCCTGGGATTGACATCGGTGCCTTCTGAGCTTTCATCATCAGTTGAGTATGATCTTGAGAAATTATGGACATCTACTTTACGCCCATAGTTTTGTGGTTCCAACCCTCTGATGTAAGGAGGGGGATAGGTTTGGGAGAGTCCAAGTCTTGTTTGGACAACAATGCTACTAGGAATAACAATAGTGGAAATTTGTGTGTGAGGAGCAGTAGCCATAAAAGGAGTTTGAGTTACCTGAGATAGTGGGTTGGATCCATGGACAATTTCCTCAGGATTGGTGGAGTGGACGATCTCACTAAACGGGCCAAGCCTTTGAGTGTTAGGACCTTGAGTTCCAGCGAGAATAGTGGTGGTAATGGGGACCTCGGTAGTTTGGGTCTTTTCATGAGGGATGATAGCAGTCGGATCACCTGTGGTAGGGACGCTGTCTCCGTCAGTTTGTCGTGTTCTTGCCATGGTTGATGTCTTGTTCCCACAGACGGCGCCAAATATTATGGATTAAAAACTAGGGTGTAGTTAATGCGATGTATGTCGGAGCTTAACGAGCTTTAATGGCTGAGCTTGTGTTTCGTAGCTTGGTTCTGCCCTCACAAGATGCCTACGTATCTCTCTTGTGTTTAGAGAATCAAGCCAAAACGTAGTTCTAAGAATGAGAGGTTAGGCCCTTTATATAGACGTAGAGAGTCTAAGAATTAGAGTAGGTTTAGGAACCTTGGCGGGCAGGCCACCTCCTAGAAGGATTCTGGATTCTTCTTGTGATAGAAGTAGTTTTCAAGTAGGAATAGGTTTCCTTGTTGATTGAGGTGTCTTAGGGGCTACTCCTTGGAGTAGTTTCCATGCATTTGGACATAATTAATTAACTGTATATTTAGCCAATCAATTAATTACGAATTTATTTACTAATTAGGGTTTCAAGCCTCATTAATTGGGTCTCCCTTTTGGACCAGACTAGGTCTAATTAATGCCACATTAATTGTGTCTTTAGGGCTTACTTTCAACCCATATCAATTATAACCAAACTAGAAAACTCTTTTTTGAAACACTAACCATAGAAAAGATCCTAACCGTCCAATTTTAGGTGAACTATAGAAACGATCATAACCATCTAATTTTAATAAAATCTAATTTTAGAAAAGATATATATCATATATACAACTTTATCCTCGATAATCCTCATTTTATCACGGATAATATTATATTATATTTAAATTATATTATATATTTTCTATTTTAAGAATCTTACTTATCCTATAATTTTTATTTAATATAGTTTACTCACATTCAACTCAATTTTATCACCATTCAAACTCTTTTATTTATTTAAAATTATAACTTATCATTAAATTTTATGAATACTAATACATAAACATCATTATATAGAAAATTTGAAAAAAGAATTAATAATAAAATAAATTATCATATTAAATGAAATATTTAAAATATATAAAATAATTAATATATAATTTATTAATAACATCTGTGCTTTGCATGGATTATAAGCCAGTTACAAATTAAAACTAGATCTAGGATAATAAAGAAAGGAAGCTACTAGGGTTAACTAAAGATTGAGAATAAAGGAGAGTATTTACATGACAAAATTAGGTATTAGGTAAATACCAGCCTTTTATCTCTATCCATCTATTTATACTTTGCTTTGGCTGCAAGTATAGTTTCATGGCTTGAAAATGACTTAATAGTTTGACTCAAACTTTACTTATTTTCTTTTCTTGCTCTTTTTTCCCTTTTTTTTTGCATATTTAGTCAAATATCTACAAAATTATGAAAATGCATCAAATTAATTAAAAATACTAAGGCAAATAATAAATAGGTACAAAAATATGTAAAATTATGCACTAATCACTTCGCATAGAAAAATGTAAAATATATCAAACTTTGTCCTCAAAAAATTCCCAAATACATAGTTGTCATGTATTTATCGATTACATTTTTAATAAAAATAATAAATTCGCATATATATGCATATAAATCTCTAAATTAAAACCTGTCAACTTATATTTGATAACAATTTTGAGGAAACTTTTAAGATACCTGCCATTACTCCCGTTCATAATATTTTCATCTAAAATGCTAAAATGCGTCTGTTAAACTGACGAATGTACATGACATGTGGATATTGTTATTGCTTTAATTCTTTGTCTCTCATTTTTAATATTTTTTAAAATAATATATACTTTTTAATATAAATAAATAATTAAATTAATTTAATCATACATATTTTAATATTTTTATTTTATATCCAATCTAGATAATTAGTAATTTATTTAGGTATAATAATTAATATGTATATATGTGTGTATATATATATATATATATATATATATATATATGATAAGGTTCAAGGGAGATCCTCTTTATCGAGAGAACCAGAAACCCTATATATCCACGGTTGATTTACTCAGAATCTAACAGAATCTTCATTTAAAAATTAAGAGAATCTTATTTTAAAAGAATCTACGGTTACCGTTAAAAAAATCTACGGTCACGATTGAGATCTCTGGTTCTCTCGTTAAGGAGGGATCTCCCTGAACCTTATCCTATATTATATATATATATATATATATATATATAAAATTATGCGTGCATGGGCCATACTAAAAATTTTATAGGTCATCTGTCAACTATCGGCCGGCAACACCACTTTTGATGTCTCCTCTTTAAAGGTTATTAATTAATTTAGGTAAGTAAGTGTAAAATATACAGCCCATTTCGAAGCTAATTAATAAAAAACCAATTTCGGATTCTTCAACTAAAACAAGGAAAACAGATGTGAAAACAGGTCGATTATGAGGTGTGCAATCAAGGGCCATGACATGATTTTATTGTATAAAAGATATAATCTCTCTTGCCATGCAATTCATGTTTATTATAGTCTTAATTAGAGTATCATAAAAAATGATAATATATTTATATCTAATATATTTTATCCATTTATTTTTAGGATATTTATCAAAAATACTACTTTTTTATTTTTTTAAGATTTTATTATCTTTTGATTTTTTTTACAAGAATACGGTTTTGCAATTAATGTAACTTGATACAACTAAAATCTATCTCAAATGCAATTGAATGTAACCTTTTTTTTTGAAAAAAATTGAAGTTACTCGTAGTTGCATTTAAGGTTTATTTTAGTTGCATAAGTTGAAAATTTGTATTTTTATAAAAACAAATAATTAAAAATTGTATTTTTGTAAAATAAAAAACGTATATTTACAAAAAATAATTAAAAAATTTGGTATTTTTATAAAATGAATCGTGCGCTTGTTTTTGTCTATCATAAAATGGACAATACATGTTATATCCAGCTAATTATAAAGTGACACATTAGCACAATTATCGGACCTCCATTTTCTCCACCATACATGTCGAAAGAAAGATAGGTGTAGAGTAAGTTGATGATCCACTGTTAATATTTTTATTTATTAATCAAAGATAATTACACATTAACATAGATACACTTATCTTTATAGGTAGGGCAACCCAACACTAGGTTTGTCTAGAGGGAGACATATATTGTGCACTCTCAATATTAATATTTTTCATGATTCCGAACAAGAAATAACCTGTAGTTGCTAATCAACTTGTCTTCTGTCCTAGTTCATCATTAACATACTGTTTCTGTGGGTGCATATAGACCCAAATTTACTAGTTTGTCAGCTAAAACTCTGTTGAGGATACGTCAAAAATTTAGTTGTGGTTGCGTTCAGAATTTTAAAAAAATTACAAATTAAAAAAAAACTTTTATTGTAGTAATGTACTACTGTATTAAAAAGGTAACTACAAAATTTCAATATCTTCAAAGAAATACGCGCATTTTTATATATTATAACACTATTTTTTGCAGGAATACAAATGCTTGTATATTAAATAAAAGTGGAATTTACATAAATTGCTTAATTATTTATCCATATTATTTATGAGAATAAGGAACCAGAACTATATCTCATGCAACTTAAAACAAATATTGAATAAATTAATTTTATATTATAAAAAATTATGCATATCAAAATAGTATTTAAAATGATTCTACATTTTCAAATATGTATCTATAAAAAATACAGTTCTTTTATTTAGTGGAGTATATTAGAAAAGTTGCTGAGATTGTTCCTTATTAATATAAGTCTATATGCCCGAATTCGAAATGATAACTCTATTTCTGTTATTGAAAAATCATATTTTGAAATAAATTAAATATTTTTGAAAATATTTTAAACTCTGAAATTGTAAATTAATTTTATCAGGCCGGGTGAATTGAATGAAAGTTTGTGGACGACAGTAAATGGGAAAACAGTTAATGAAATTAGACGAGGACTATAAGCCTAAAACTTTTGGAGGGAAAGTAAGATTGTCCCATTTGCTTTGGTCAATATCAACATTACAATATGGGGTCTCCTGTTGAGGGGACAAAAGCCCTACTATTTCTTCGCATTATCCCCTTCATTCAGAAGTCATGTTTTCCCATTTTTGATTTTCATGCCACTTGAAAGTTAAGGCGAGGAGATAAATTCGGCCGCTGTCTGTATCGACTCAAATATATTTGGTCCAATTTTATTTACGAGATATGTATCCTACAACTATAGACTATAGGTACTAATTTACATGTATTTTACACATCGGAATCTTTTATGAACATGTTTAATTTTATATCATTGTATTTTGGAGACATTGGGTTGAGAGAGAGTATGGTTCGCCTTATTTGATTTCGAATTAGTATCCCAATTTAATTTGACATATTGAATTCTTTTACATAAATATTAAAATACTAAGTATTTATTTTGGAAAAACTTCATGAAATTGCTTTTTTAATATATTTTAAAATACATACATTAAAAAATTAATTTGTTAATTTAAAAAGTGATATGACTGTTGCAGCAAAATTTACGGAGTATTCGAGTGCGGCTCTCCTACCATGGGGACATTTGTATTTATTATATTCATGAGAATCCCGAGGAATCAAAATAAGAGAATTGAATTATTTATTCCAAAAAAAAAAAGAGAATCGAATTATTTATTCCGACTCTTTTTCAAATTCCATAAATATTGATTGATCATATATTTCATTGTATGATTGAGAATATCCTTTCTTAGGCACACTGATAATAATAAACACAGTAATAAAAATGATTTGACATAATGCTATACGATTTACAGGTAGACAAAGCATTAAGCACACATGATTCGATATGTTTGTTTGATTAGATCATAAACATATTGCGTGTCTTGTGAACAAATTCAAATCAAATTTTAGTGTTACTGGTTATACAATAGTATAAAATACATTTGGATCTCTCTCTAATCTGAGCCGTTTACTTAACATGGTATTAAAATTTGGCAGGTAGAGTTTACAAGTTCGACTCCATGTCACTCTAATATTCTCACAATTTATGAGGGCTATGTCAAAAAATGAGTGGGAGTGATCCACTTTTCAACCCAAAAATGAGATTTCGAGTGAGGGGAATGTTAAAAAATAAAATTCATTTGAACCTCTCTCAAGCAAGAATAGTATAAATTCATTTGAGACTCTATCTAACACTTTAAAATTTTAGATGAGCTGATTACTCAACATTAACAAGTTTGGGCTGTCTATTTGAAAAATCGAACCCTAATATTTAAAGATATATGAAAAGGCCGGCAAAACAAGTGTATATATGTCAAAATTAAATTCAGCGAATGAGATGGTACAGGGAGGTAAGTACTGTTGGAGGTCTTCGGTTCACAAATAAAGAGTGGATTAAAAATTGGACCCATGATATAAACACGCACATCGGTCTGTATGTATCAGTTAATTAAGGAATTGAAGGAAGCAGTCAGATAGAGCTAGCTAGAAGTAGTTGCATGCATGTGCAATTGTACATGCATAATTTTTTGATTAAATGATTGGTATAATACTCTGTATGATTGGGAGAAGATGAGAGCAGCTAGCTGGCTAATAGTAATGCCACACAACTTCCATGTTATTTACATTATTAGATACTACCCTTTAACCCGTGTAAAGTATGAGCTATATTAATAAATTATATATTAATTATTTTATATAATTATTTAATTTAATATAGTGATTTATTTTATTATTAATTTTTTATATGTTATTTATATATTATTATGATATATTAATTTTATATTTTAATATTCATTTTAATATATCATGAGATATGATTAATAGATTGTAATTTTAAATAAATTAAAAGGCGGAGATGAAATTGAGTTAAATGTTAATACAAATATATTAGATAAAAATTATATTATAATCACTACGAGAAAATCAGACAAAATTGACCGCTCAAATGCGTCGGTTATGGCCAAAATCGGTCGGTTATGTGCTTAAAATCGACCGATGCATGTGGTCAGTTTTAACCTTGTCGGTTATGCCAGTTTGGTCAGGTTTAACAATTATAACCGTCCACAGAAACAGTCGGTTATATCACTTGCCATTTGCTACAAAGTGGGACCAAAGGAACACGTGTCTGTCACGTTTGAACTAAACCGACCACAGCAACGGTCAATTTTATCCAAAGTCAATGGCAGAATTGGACAGTCAAAACTGATCGATCGTTGGTCGGTTATAATACATGCCATTTTTATAGACTAAAACCGACCGTCCATCAGTCGATTACGATATCTAAATGTCATGTATTAAAACCGACCGATTTCACATATCAGTCGGTTTTGCAGCAGACAGGTTTCAAAAAAAATGTTGGAACTCATAACCGATCGACTAAAACCAACCGTCTTAATGAAGAAGGTGGTTGGTTATGGCTTAAGTCGATCGATTTTACTGGATTTCTAATGGTAAAAAATATTTGGTTTTAATACCAATCGGTCGGTTTTACTGGTAATTTTGCAAAACAATTGCAGATTATAGTAAGCCTATTTCGTGTCCATTCCAAACCAATAACATTATCATTATATAAATCAACTAAACCATCCAAATATTATAAAAATACTGCAAAACTAAAATAAAAATCATCCAAAAGAATTATATAAACATAAATATCATTAATCCAACAATACATAAACCAAATCCAAAAAAATCCAGAAGCATTTCTAACATCTGAAACCAAGATCATTACAACCGATAAAGTAACAAAAATTGTTAATAACTATTTATCCGATAACGAAACACTAGAATCCGTTCCGGATCCATTCACACCCATCTCCTCATCTTCACCATTATTTCCATCATCATTGTTTCCATCGCCCTCCCCATTATCCAACATCTCGTCCTCATCCGTGTAATCCTTCTTCTCAACATTGCGGAGATTGTTTTCCTATGCACATATATTTTAAACAAGTCATAAAATGAGAAAATATCTAACAAGGCATAAAAATTCATACAGTTTTACTCAATATTACCTCACACATATGTATGACTTTTTCTTCACTTTTTTGAAGGATATCTTCGACCAAAGTAGTGACGATATGCACCATTTCTCCGGATATGATATTGTTCCATTGAATTCAACTACTTTGGTCAGCGGAGGGATCGGAGGCCTCAAGTGCATTCCATGCAAAATTTACAATTTCTTCATCGGATAATTGTTGAGTAAATTCATTTGGATTGCCACGAACCTCATTACGTACATTGCGTAAAACTATGAAGTAAACATTGTCGGGGATGATGGATTGTTGTCTTGGAGCGGATGATGATGATGAGTCCGCTTCGACACGATGTGCTTGCCTAAAGCGTGTAGCAAGTGTAGGGACAAGATCAGTAGCTCGAGCATTGGGCTACCCGACAAGATAATTTTGTTTTTGGTTTGTCGCATTCGGGCACCCCGGTTGCTTGCATCCACCACTCAAGAGGCTAGTTTCGATCACCGGTTTGGGTCACTGATACCGGCATCCTATCTAAAATATCGGTATATCATTCCTACACATATTTTAAAATTAGTAATAAACATGTCACAAGAAGCGATATATATACTCGAAAAAAATTAAAACATGGCTTAATTGGATAAGAAAGTACCGTAATTGCCATTACCGTCAGAGACTTATACACCGGGTGATCCGGATCCGAACCAACCCTAGTATGAGTTTCATTCCAAATGGCAAGACGAGTAGGGATCTTCCTAATTTTCTTTTTCATTGTCTTTCAAGAAAAGAAAAAAATAAAATTAGGCTCTTAAGATAAAATGTGTGCATCTGAGTGTGTGTTTCTAGCTTAATTAAAAAAAAAATTAGGCCCTTAAGATAAAATTTATACCTCTTTAACACTATTGAAAGATCTGGCACCGGTACACTGTATCCTTTCTAGCTTTTTCCAGTTGACGGATCCAAAGGTAGACCGATGCAAAAGAGCTTCACTCTGCCAATATTTCAACAAATCTTCCCAAAATTTTTCGAACCCCCCTCTCCTTTGATTATTGTTCAAGCCTACTCCTAATCTCGTTCATTGTTCTCCTACATGTGGTGTTTATGTGCTTTTCAATAATCTCTGTTGCTTTTGTTTAGCTTTGTCCTTTTTTATGCTTATAATATTGTTACGAAAATACAATACCAATAAAAATTTCATCAATTCAAGAAATTAACATAAATTATCATATAACTTAAAAACTTAAAAACTAAGAACTAATTAATTGTTACTTACTCTAAATTCATTGACTCGCATAGTCAACCACTCGGGATGATGATAATAAATGTCATTAAAGGTATAATGCACAATGGGCCACCCTTCCCGAATCATGGCAAGCAAGGCCTTTTTGGATTTATCATTTTCAATACTACAAAATATTATATCATATTAACAAACATGTTAACAAGTAAATTAAAAAGACAATTAATTGTATTATACTAAATGCAATCAATTACCCTACACAAAAATGCTAACAAACAAATATGTCTAAACAAATAAAGTAAACTTATTGTCCAACGGAGATATTGATGCGTTTAGGTCACTTTGGGACTTCACTTCCAAACATTCTAGTTGAATGTAAACATGGTTGCCTCACGCGCCTCTGAAAATCACCTTCCGATGTCCTATTTGCTTCAACCTCAGGATCCGATTCCGTAGACTAATCATATAAACCTAATGTCCTCTCAACCATCTCCGCCGTCTTTCTTCTCGAATCCCTCTTCTCCTTTGCCGGCTCCTTCCCCTTCCTCTTCTCGTTCACCTTTCCCTTTTCTTTCCCGGTGTCCTCCACGAATTCAGCTAGAGCTTGAGCTTTGATCGCAGTCCTTGGCTTATACTTAATTTTGAACTCTCCAAGCTCAATAGCCCATTTGATTAGCCTCCCACTAGCCTTAGGGCTGTGAGTATGTTATTTCTCAAGGGCTGGTCTGTCAAGACTTCAATAACATACGCCTGGAAATATGGCCGTAGCTTCCTTGAAGCCATTATTAATGCTAAGACAAACTTTTCAACCTTTGAGTAGTTCAGCTCTGCTCCATGTAGAATCTTGCTGACATAGTAAATGGGTTTTTGAATTTTTCCTTCTTCTTTCATAAGAACGACGCTTAAGGCTGAACCAAACACAGCAAGGTACATGTATAGCACTTCTCCAGGTTTCGATTTGGGAAGCAAAGGTGGCTCAACCATATATTTCTTCAGCTCTTCAAAAGCTGCTTGACTCTCGTCATTCCACTCGAAGTTTTTAACCTTCTTAAGAGCCTTGAAGAATGGTAGGCACTTTTCCCCTCACTTAGATATAAAGCGCCCCAGGGCTGCTACCCTTCCTGTGAGCCTTTGGATATCCTTTACTATCTTGGGAGGCTCCATGTTCAAGATTGCTTGAATCTTATCGGGATTTGCCTCAATGCCTCCTTTAGAGACCATCAGGCCTAAAAATTTCCCAGAACCTACACCAAAGGCACACTTGGTCGGGTTCAACATCATCTTATGGCTTCTCAGAACTTCGAATGCCTCCTTCAGGTGCTCAAGATGATCGGCCTTGTCAAGGCTTTTGACTAGCATGTCATCAACATAGACCTCCATGGTCTTGCCTATGAGGTGCTTGAATATTTTATTTACAAGCCTTTGATACGTGGCTCCTGCATTCTTAAATCAAAAAGCCATAACCAAATAACAAAAAACACCAAAGTTAGTGATGAATGATACCTTAGGGATGTCATCGGGGTGCATTTTATTTTGATTGTAGCCACTGAATCCATCCATAAAGCTAAGCATCTCATGCCCAGCTGTGGCATCTATTAACGTATCTATCCTTGGCAATGAGAAACAGTCCTTAGGATATGCATCATTAAAATCAGTGAAGTCCACACACATTCTCCACTTCCCATTGCTCTTTTTGACCATCACAGGGTTGGCCAGCCATTCAGGAAATTGAATTTCTTCAATAAATCCAGCTCCTAACAATTTTTCTACCTACTGCTTAATGGCCTCCTGTCTTTCAGGGGCAAAGCTCCTTTTCTTCTGCTTAACTGTTGTCCTTCCAGGATTCACATTCAACTGATGCGTTATAAGCTCGGGGTCTATCCCTGGCATGTCGGTTGCTGTCCAAGCGAAAACATCCATGTTATCTCGCAAGAATTGAACTAGCTATACGTTTAGGTCCTTAGGGAGTGAAGTCCCCACATATGTCACCTTCTCGGGATTCAGAGGATCCAAAGGAGCAGGTTCCAAGTCCTCTGTGGGTTTACCTCTCCTTTCTTCTCGGTCCCTAACATCCATATCTTCAATAGGGAGGACTTGCCCCGTAGTGCCACTAGGCTTTAAGGCGGCCACATAGCAACTCCTGGCCATTTTTTGATCTCATTTCTCTTCTTCTACTCCATTCCTATTCAGGAATTTGAGCTTCAGATGGTATGTAGAGGTTATCACCTTGAAGGCATGCAGCCCAGTCCTGCCAAGGATTGCGAGTTAGGTGGTACTTGCCTTGATAACTAGGAAATTCAACATCTGAGTGGACTGTAGATGTTCTTCGCCCATAGTCATGGGTAGCTGTATAATTCCTTCTATCCGAGATTCCACTCCATTGAAATCATAGATAGGCATGTTAGAGGGGGTCAGTTGTGAATCGTTATACCCCATCTTCATAAAGGCTTCATAAAATAGGATGTTTACAGATGATCCACCGTCTACCAAGACTCTTTCCACTGAAGAGTTTCCTATGACAGGGGTGATTACCAAGGGATCATCATGGGGGAACCTTACTTCTTCTAAGTCAGAATCATCGAACGACAAAGAGACCTCAGTCCTTACTCTCTTAGGAGGTTCTCCTACAATGCTCATTACCTCTCGGGCATATGCCTTCCTGGAGTTTCGGGAGTTGCCCGTTGCGGTTGGACCTCCTGAGATTACGTTGATCATAGGCCCTCGGGGTTGATTATTTCTGTCCTTGGGGTCTGAGTCCCTTCGTTTTTCAGTATGACCTCTATCATGTCTAGCACCCTCCTTGGTGTACTTTTCCAACTTTCCTTTTCTAATCAGAAACTCTATCTCATCTTTCAACTGACAGAAGTCATCAGTGTCGTGTCCCACATCTCTATGGAACCGGTAGTACGCGTTCTTATTTCTCTTTTCAGGATCGGTCCTTAGTGGCTTCGGCCATCGAAGGTCTTTACCCTTCTCAATGTCCATTATTATTTGGCTACGAGCAGTATTTAGTCTTGCATACTCATTGAACCTGGATCCTCCCTTCTTCTTGGAGTCATTAACATCATCATTCTTTGCATACTTGGTATCAACAGTGTACTCAGTATCACTGGTTCGTTTCTTAGTGTAGGTGTTCGAGGCTTGAAACCCTTGGGCTTTCCTCATACTTTCCTCGACCTTGATATACTTTCCAGGTCTCTCCTGGAGCTCATTCATACTTTCGGGGGCCCTCTTGGCTAACGATATCCTAAAATTTTTGTCAGAAGTCCCTTGCTGTAAGGCTATCATAGCTACCTTCTGGTCTAAATCAGGGACCTTTAAGGCTTCCTTTGTGAATCTGTTCATATAATCCCTCAAGGACTCATTCTTCCCCTGATGCATGTCCATTAGTGAAGCTGAGCTCTTCTCGTAAGTCTTGCTGCTGATGAATTGACCAATGAAGGCCCGACTCAAATCCTTGAATGACCCAACAGATTTTGGTGGTAGACTACTGATCCACCGCTGAGCCATACCATTCAGGATTTGGGGGGAACGCTCTACACTTGATGGCATCGTTTACAGGTTGTAGCAACAGTGCATTAGGGAATGTGAGAACAAGATTTGAGGGATCTTTCCAACGTAGGCCCTAATTGTAGGCATCTTGAACTTCCTTAATATCCTCTCATTCATGATATTCTCAGTAAAAGGGGGAGTAGGATCATCAGGATCTCTAATTGGTAACAAGTCTTGGGGGTCAGTCCTAATCTGAATCGTCCTTGTCTGCCTTCTAGTTAGGGGCTCGTCCAAATCTATCATATGTGCGTTTCTTATTGACCCCCCAGCACCTTCAATTCCGGGGCGATGTTGCCTTACTAATGCTCTCTCCAGGTCCTTCCTCAGTCGCTGGGCTTCGGCTTCATGAGCGTGTATTCTATCTTGAAGGCCCTGGGAGTGATTATCTTGAGGCACTCGGGGCTGAGTACTCCTCCCTTCAAGGGGCTCCTTACCGGGTCGTCTCCGTCGCGGGTTTATATCTTCGTTAGACGACTCCTCATCGTTAGTAGATTAAGGTCCAGAGAAGTCCCGATTTCTTCGTTGTGTGGTATAATGGGGCAACAACCCTTGTTCATAAGGGGGTTCGAAGTTTCTTGGGAGCCCATAACGAGGGTCGGGTGTTATGGCGGCGAGATCTGCAAAGTAGGAGGATCAATAAAAGTTGTACGAAGGGGTGAAATTACCTAGAGTGGAGGAACCGAAGCATGGATGGACACGTCGGAGTTGGAAGGATAAACAACGACGCTTAGGGGTCTGGTACGCCGGATACTTGCTTCAGGGTCCTCAACGGAGGTTGTAGGAACAATAGTTCCTTGTTCATGCGTCATAGCGGGGGGATTGTTGGCGTCGACAGTTGTTTCCCAGATAATCAATCTATTACAGAAGGGGGGTTGAATGTAATAGTACCAACTAATCGAAGATGAACACAAGTATGTAGAATGGAATACTGTTTTGTATTAATAATGAATTCGAATACAAAACTCCCTCAAGAAATAATGTTCTTAAGAGCTGCTAGGTTACAATAATAATGCTTGAAATCTTATATTGGATTATAACCTATCTCTGTGTTTATATATCACAACTACAAATACAATTACAAATCAGAATGGAAATAGAATAGCTTTAATAAGGTAATTTAGACTTGCACTCGAATTCCTTCTTACTATCCAAATCAGACTCTGATTTGTCTGTTTCCTTTTCTGATAAACTCTGAAGCTAATCTCTGTCAGTTTGTCATTCATTGATTTGAGCATTCTCTGTTAGAGTAAACTCTGATTGAGTATTCTCTAATAGAGTAAACTTTGTCCGACAGCTTCATAAACTATGATGACGTCAGCAATGTAAACTCTGACTTGTATTCTCTGATAGCCATCAGTGTTTGCTTCCTAAAAATCTCCCCCAATTTATGATTTAAGAAGTAAAACATAAATTTCACTTATGATGTCAGAAATCCAAGAAAAATGCATCAGAGTTTGTTCACCATTTTTCACATAGACTCTTCTGTAAGAAAAATCATCTTTCAGAAATTGACTCAGAAGTTTGTCTTCAGCAGCTTTCAACAAAACAACCAGCTTCTCTTTCAATTCCCTCATTTGATCAGAAGAATCATTAATCTGATAAATAGCAGCCCTCAAAGCATAGATAGATGATCTTTCCATTCTTTCATCTAAAGCAATACAACAAGCCTTCATTCCATCAGGATTTAAGATTAGTGTAGGAATCCCTAACACCATTTTGACCCTTGCATCCCCTTTTTTCATTGCTCTTTCTGTTCCATCTTCAAGTAAGTAACCAGGCTCATATTCTTCAGAGTTTATCATCATCAACCTTTCATTCTTCTTCTTCTCAACAATCACTCCTTCAATTATTTTCCTCTACCTAGAAGTTGCTTCATTTTCATCATTGAGTAGATATAGAATATGTTCAAGTTCTTTAGATGCTTTATTAATGAGATTTTCTTCAACAATCTTCAAAACTCTCCCATCTTCTAGAAAATATAGAAGCTTCTCCTTTGCTTGAGCTCCATCAAAAATATCTTTTACTATGTTGACTGATATGAATTTGTCAAGATGCTCTTGTGTCAAATCTTCATTAGAATTGTGTTTTAAAGAAAAAGGATCACTGAAAATATTTGCTTCACCCCTGTAGAATTTAGCATGTGAATTACCAATGCCTCCTTTGTTTTTACCAAGTCTGGCATTGAGAATTAGACTTTGAGTTGTAGTCCATAGAGGTTCAGTCTTTTTCTTTCTGATCAGAGCTTCTTGTTGTTCCTCTTCTTCAACATCAAAACTAGATCCACCTAGTAGAAATGTTGTTCCTTGCATAGTAAGAGGTGTCTGTGGTTTAGTAGAAGCTTTTTGTTGAATTCTCTGAGATGACCTTGTTTGAATTTCTGATACTGGTTTTAATTGAGCAGCTGGCTTGGCATTTTCAACAGGTTTGAATTGAATAGGCTTAGATTCTGGTTTCTTCATTTGAGAGAGTACCTTTTTCTGAATTGGACCTTTCTTTATACTTCTCTTCTTTTTCTAGACACTAACAGCTCCAGACTTCTTCAATTCAGCTTCCACAGCAACTGGATCCATTCCTGGATGTTCTTCTTCAAAAATTTTCTTTGCCAGTTCTGCATCTTTTAGATTTTGTTCTTCAATCTTCTCAGGCTTCTCTTCTTATTCAAGCCTTTTTGCTAATTCTAAATCAACATCTATCAGAGTTTGTTTATCAGAGTTTATATCAGTTTTTGATGTCATCAGAGTTTGTGAGGTTGTCAGAGTTTGTTCAATCAGAGTTTGCTACTTCAGAGTTTGCTTCCCATCCTTATGACTCCCTTGATCTTCATCATCAGGTTTGTTAGGTTTGAGAATTACATCCTCCTTGCATTTGTCTGAACCCTTCTCCCCCTTTCTGACATCACTTCTGACAATAAGAAGTTCAACTATAGTATGTAGCATTCCCTGCATGGAACTAACAGAAGCAGAAAGAGAATCCACTTTACCTTCCAATGCAACCTGTTTAGTGGAGACAGATTAGAGTTTTGCTTCCATAGAATGTTGAGAAGCGGAAACAGCAGTTCCAAGAAGAACATAATGCTTGTTGACAGATGCCTTCAGATCATTAACTTCATGTTGAAGTCCCTTGGACATAATAGTAGAAGCTTTCAGAATTGTCTTTAGTTCATCAGAGGATATTTCCTTGTCAGCTTTATTTATTAAGGCAAGAACATGAGGCCAAGAAATTTCTCTCTCAGGAAACTTCCAAGATGAATCCCAAATGGATTGCCTGTAAGAAGAAAGAAAATCTTTATCAAATGACTTTTCTTGGAAACTAAAATCCCTTCTGATACCCTCTGCATCTAGATCAGCTTCAATTTGTCCTTTAAGATCTTCCACCACCACGTAATCAGTATAATCCATCCGTAATCTCTCATGAGCATCATGTGCATTAACAGGCCATCTCTTGGTGTTATATCTTTGTGTGAAGGGAATGGAGAGATCTGTAACTTCTTCATCAGCAAAAATCACATCATCAGAGTCTGTGTCCTTCCCATCAGAGTTTGAAACATCAACAGAGTTTGGCACAGCATCAGAGTTTGTAGAAACAGGTAAACTTTGAGTACCTGAAAAGGAACAGAACAACCTAAAGCACTCTGATTTTTTAAAAGTAATCTCATTACTTCTCACATCATACATATCATAAATTTTAAGAGTTAGATCTTGCTCACTAGAAGTAACTAACTTCTCTCTCAATTCTACCTCTCCTTTTGCCAGATCCAGTGTCTACCTCTCATTAATTCTGTTTTCCACACTTTTTACCTCAGACTCACTAGAAAGGCCCAACACACAATGTCCTACAGAAATAAGAGGTGGTTGAGAAAGGAGATTGGTGGTCATATGAATAGGGGTATCCTTTTCAGGGCTATCCATGATCATCCCAGCAGTAAAGGTAGGGAATATAAAGCCTGAACTAATACAATCAGAGAATTTAAATTCTGAAGTAGAGTCAGAGTTTATACCTTGATCAATTATAGATGGAGTCTCCATGGGCAAGGCAGAAAGTTTTTCATCAGAATTTGCCTGAGGAGCTTTATCAGAATTTGGCTATCCAGTAGGATAATCTTGGTCTGCAATTATAAAATTGATGATTGGTTCTTGTGGGACCTGAGTCATATCAGCAGCTGCTTCACCACTTTGAGGTGAAGGTTCTTGTGGGCTGGACTCTGCCAGAGATTGGCCTTCAGCATCAGCAACAGTAATATCTTCCATATATAGTTGAGTGTCTGCATCCAAACTTTGATTGGATGGTTCTTGTGTGGCCAGGGCCTGAACAACTGCTTCAACCCTTTGAGCTGAAGGTTCTTATGGATTGTACCCCTAATCAATGCTGGCTTCATTTGCTGGAACTATGGCTTCTATTGAACTTTGATCAATAGGTTCTTGTGGGTCTGGCCCTTCAATTACTGCAACTTCACTTTGAGAAGTAGGTTCTTGTGTGTCTAGACCAAAAGTGATAGACTCCTTCTTCCTTCTTGAAAATTGTTTGGAATTTGGAGAGACTGAAGTTGATTTTGATTTTTATGCCTCCATTTCCTTTCTTACTTGTTCAGCCAGCTCCCTAACCCTTTCATAAGACATCCCCTTAATAATTTGCTGAGGTGAGTTTGTTGGAGAATCAGATACTTGAACTAGAGCAGCTTCGTTAGACTTTATCAAATCATCAGAGTTTATCAAAATCTCAGAGTTTATTGCTTCAGTGTTTAAAGATTGAGGAGTGAGCTGATCAGAGATTGGAGTGTCAGAGTTTATGACTGTATCAAAGTTTATTTCTTCATTATCTGCTGTCTTAGAATGTACAGCCTTGACCAATCTTCTCTTCTTCTTCTGTACCACAGTTATTGGAGTCAATGTGATCGGCTTCATAACAGGTAGAGAAGGTGTCTCAGAAACTTGTTCATCTATCTTTCTCTTAGCAAAAATGAACCCGTCATCAGAATCTGTATTTTCATCAATCAATTTTCTCTTTTTAGGAGAAGATGCCTTCACTGATTTCCTCTTCTTTTTACTTTGGCCATGCTGTTGAGAGGTGTGTTTTTCAACTACGGCCTTTTGGGAGACTATAGAGGTTGGCAAATGTGTTTTGAAATCAATGTTTAGATTTTGACTTGGGTTAGAATCAGAGATTGCTAAACTCTGATTCGTAGTCACTAACAAAAAATCTCTCCCATACACAGTAGGCATTCTCTGATGTAAGAGAAGCCTGACCCATGTGGGATAAAACAATTGAGATAGATTATTTTTCTTTGAATCTTTCCTGATTAGATCAGCAAAATTCTCTTGTTCATGCTAAAACTAGCCAAAATTTGATCATTCTCAAACTTAATATCAGGCAACAACACATTAAAAATCAATTGTAAAAATCTAGCAAAGTAGATAGTGTGTGAATCATCATTAATCTTACTAGCTAATTGCCTAATAATTAAACAGGGAAAATTGAAATTGAGAATATGGGTCAGAGAATACCCAATTTGTTGAGATAATTGAGGAATTGCATCAAAATTCGTGCATTTAGCTGTGAAAGCCCTTGTAATGTAATCGAAGAAGAAACTACATTCTCTTCGAAGATGAGGCCTTGTAAGACTCCCCAACTTAGACAAATTTCCCTCATAGCCTATTTCCTTGAAGAATTCCTTGATTTGATCATCACTAACCATATCATCATACACCCCTATTCATGGAAGATTAAGAGCTTGATGAACCACTGCAGGAGTTATCGAATGAGTACCATTGCATTTGAATGTTATGACTGGATCTTCATCATCACCAGCATTGTTAAACCTTGCAGTTGACCATATTTTGAGCAGAGCTTGAGCTGAGAAATTCATGGGTTTCTGAAGTGCGTACCCAATGTAACTGTTCTGCAGAAAATCCTGAATCACATGAAAATCCTGAGGTGCTTCATCCTTAGATAGAAGAGAGATGTAGTTTGTTGCGGCAAAAGAATAATTATGAAAAGTAATACCCTTAGAAGCCATTGAAGTTTTGAGCTTTGAAGTGTGAATAATAATTAGGGTTTGATAATACGAGAGAGACAGATAGAATAATAGATGCAGATGAATAATTCACAGTGAAACAAAATGAATTAAACTATTCCCTCTCATTTGCATATACCCTCTAGTGGGACACGTGGCAAGAAATAATTGGAGCGGTAATGAGTAGAACAAGTCTCAAAATACATCAATCGTGTGTGTATCTGTGTAATGATATGAACCGTCAATCGTGAGATACACGCGCCTTATTAAAAGTCCAATCAGAGAATGATAAATATGATGTCAAAAATATAAAATATGATGTCATAAATATAATCTCAGAGTTTACCGCTTAATCAGAGTTTACAGATCAGAGTTTATATGAGTCAGAGTTTAGTATATACTATCAGAGTTTACCATATACTATGACAGTGTTTACTATAAATACTGATAACTTGTGATCAGAGATTAAATGCTTCAATGATCAGAGTTTACTCCATTGTCATCAGAGTTTATCCCATACTCTGACATATACTCTGAGAGTCTGAAACTTGCTAAGTTGAGCCACTTGTCACGATCCCTAATTCAGAGACCAGTATGTTAAATGTTGCTTCATGCAAAGATTTAGTGAATATATCTGCTATTTGTTGATCTGTAGGAACAAAATGTAATTCAATTGTGCCTTCCTCCACATGTTCCCTTATGAAGTGATATCTGATACTAATGTGCTTTGTCAGAGAATGTTGAACTGGATTTCCTGTCATTGCAATAGCACTTTGGTTATCACAATAAATAGGAATTTTTGAAAATTTCAAACCATAGTCTAGCAATTGATTTCTCATCCATAAAATCTGTGCACAACAGCTTCCAGCAGCAATATATTCAGCCTCTACTGTTGATGTTGAAATTGATTTCTGCTTTTTGCTGAACCATGACACAAGTCTTCCACCTAAAAATTGACAACTTCCACTTGTGCTTTTCTTGTCAATTTTGCATCCTGCAAAGTCAGCATCTGAATAGCCTATTAATTTAAAATCAGACTCCCTAGGATACCATAAACCAAGATTAACAGTGCCCTTGAGATATCTGAATATCATTTTCACAGCAATTAAATGAGGTGCTCTTGGATTTGCTTGAAATCTAGCACATAGACATGTGGCAAACATGATGTCTAGCCTACTAGCAGTCAAGTAAAGTAGAGAACCAATCATCCCTCTGTATGCTGTAACATCAACAGGTTCTCCAATGTCTTGATCAAGCTTTGTTGCAGTAGCCATAGGAGTTGTAGCAGATGCAGAATCTTGCATTTGAAACTTAGTGAGTAGATTCTTTGTATATTTAGACTGATTAATGAAAATACCTTCTTCAGATTATTTCACTTGTAAGCCTAAACAATAACTCAATTCTCCCATCATGCTCATTTAATACCTGAACTGCATTAACTTTGAAAATCTTTCATAGAGTTTCTCATTAGTGGAACCAAATATAATATCATCAACATATATTTGCACCAATAATAAATCCTTACCTTGAGTTCTATAAAACAAGGTTTTATCAATTGTTCCTCTGGTGAAATTATTTTTAAGTAAGAATAGAGCCAGAGTTACATACCAGGCCCTTGGTGCTTGTTTTAGTCCATATAAAGCTTTATCCAGTCTGTAGACATGATTTGGATATTTTGGATTTATAAATCCAGGTGGTTGTTCAACATAGACTTCTTCTTCAAGTTCACCATTCAAAAATGCACTTTTAACATCCATCTGGTAAACTTTAAATTTCTTATGTGCAGCATAAGCAAGAAAAATTATGATTGCCTCAAGTCTAGCTACAGGTGCATAGGTTTTATCATAATCAATCCCCTCCTGTTGAGAATAACCTTTGGCTACCAGTCTTGCTTTGTTCCTTGTAATTATTCCATCAGAGTATGTCTTATTCCTGAATACCCATTTTGTGCCAATAATAGATCTGTTCTTTGGCCTTGGAACTAGGGTCCAAACTTCATTTCTTTCAAACTCATTCAATTCTTCCTGCATAGCAATGACCCAATCAGCATCCTTCAAAACATCTTCAACCTTTTTTGGTTCTGTTTGAGAAAGAAAACTATGAAATAGACATTCATTCTGAGTAGCTTTTCTTGTTTTTACTCCACTTTCCAGATCACCAATAATTAAATCAGGTGTGTGATCTTTGGTCCAATTCCTGGGATGTGGAAAAGTCCTTGAACTAGATGCCTCCCCATGATTCCTGCCTTCATAGAGTGATTCCTCTGTAAATGCTGATCCTCCCCCTGAAGATGTGCTTCCTTAAGAGTTTAAGTACTCAGAGTTTGAGTTATCAGAGATTGAGGTCTCAGAATTTGTGGTCCCAGAGTTTAGGATTTCAGAGTTTGTGTTGTTCAGAGTTTGGTCAGATTCTGATATCTCAATTATTGTGTTTTGATCTCCAATGTCAGTATTTGATGGATGTTGCTCCCCCTCAACATGTGCAGAATCTTCAATTTCTATTTCAATCAATTATGAATCAGAGTTTAAAGAATCAAAGTTTTCCTCACCAGAGTTTAGTCGAACAGAGTTTATCTCATCAGAGTTTGGTTCAACAGAGTTTATTTTCTGCAGTTCATTCTCAAATCTCAGAGTTTCCTATGCATCTTTATCATGTAACCTAGCTATCTTTCCTTCATCAAAGGAGACATTAATTGATTCCATGACTGTCCTTGTCCTTAAGTTGAATACTTTGAATGCTCTTGAAGAGGTTTTAGAAGTTGTTGCATATCCAACAAAAATTCCTTCATCTACTTTAAGTTCAAACTTCTTCAATTGTTCAGGATGTGTTTTGAGAATAAAACACTTGCTTCCAAAGATGTGAAAGTATTTGAAATTTGGCTTTCTTCCTTTCAAAGATTCATATGGAGTCATTCCATGTTTGTTTATTAATGAACAATTCTGAGTGATGCATGCAGTGTTCACAGCTTCTGCCCAAAAGTAAGTAGGTAGCTTTGCTCCTTCTAGCATTGTTCTGGCAGCTTCTACTAAAGTTCTGTTCTTTCTTTCAACTACACCATTTTGTTGAGGTGTGTCAGGTGCTGAGAATTGTTGAATAATACCTCTTATTGAGCAGAATTCCTCCATACAGAGTTTTTAAACTCTGTTCCATTGTCACTCCTTATATTTTTTACTTTGTGAGTTGATCCATTCTCAATCATTGCAATATGATCAAAAATTATCTCTGCAGTTTCATCCTTCTTATGCATAAAGTACACCCAGGTAAATCTAGTGAAATCATCAACTATTACCAGAGTGTATTTCTTCTTTCCAATGGATATGATGTTTACTGGACCAAATAAATCAAGATGTAGTAGATGAAAATGATAATCAATTGAATTTTCAGTTTTGCTCTTGAAAGATGTCTTCTTTTGTTTGGCCTTTTGACATGAATCACAGAGTCCATCAGGATGAAATTGAACTTTTGGAAGACCTCTAACTAGGTCCTTTTTCACCAATTCATTAATGTTTCCAAAGTTTAGATGACAACTTTTTGTGCCAATTCCAGCTTTCTAAAGATGATGCTTTTCCAAGAAGACAAGTTAAGGGACCATTTGAATTAATATCCCAGTTAGCTTCAAATAGGTTGTTATGTCTGTTGCCAATAAGAACTACTTTTCCATTCTTCTTGCTTTTTACTTCACAATGAGTTCCATGAAATTCCACAGAGAAACCTCTGTCTATCATTTGACTCACACTGAGCAAATTATGTTTGAGTCCTTCAACCAGAGCTACATTTTTAATGATGACATTTCCAATCACAATGTTGCCATATCCCAGTGCTCTTCCTATGTTGCCATCTCCATAAGATACTGTTGGGCCAGCCTTCTCCTCAAACTCTAAAAGCAGGAATTTATTTCCAGTCATATGTGCAGAACATCCACTATCAATCACTAGGATGTTTTTCCTGTTTCCCTGCAATCAGTAAATGCAATTTAATTAGTAATTTTGGGGACCCAAACTAGTTTGGGTCCTTTCTTTGAAAACTTGTTAACTTTTGCAGCAGAAGTTCTTTTATCAGAGTTTGAGTTAACAGAGTTTACATGATCAGAGTTTGCATTCACAGAGTTTGTACTGTTAGAGTTTAGACTCCTTTTATTAGACTTTATCACATATATTTGTTTGACAGTATGTTTTGGAGAATTATTTACTTGAGGCTGTGGTTTATAAGAATTGTTATACGAATTATGATATTCTTTGCATGTATAAATAGAGTGCCATAAACTACCATAGTGAAAACAGGGATTATATCTTGTTTGTTTTCTAGCCTCAAACCTAGGTCTTTCAGGTTCTTTCTTTTGTTTGCAGTCAATAGCAAGGTGATTAGAATTTCCACAAGTAAAACAGGTTTTCCTAGGAGCATCAGAGATATTCATGTAGTTGTTCTCCTTAGTAATTCTTACTTTACCATTTCTATTTCTTTTCACCTTTTTAGATTTATTAGTGACTGCCTTCAACTTTTCTTTAAGTTGCTTCTGTGAAAGTCACCCTATATTCATCTTTTTAGAATCTGGCACACTATTGTTTTTAGAGCATTTAGGGAGAGTTTTCTTATCATTACTAGCTCTAACAAACTTCACAGGTTTAGTCAATGTTCTTTTTGTGTGTGAATTAGTGTAAATTTCTTTATCAAATTCATAACCTAAGGCAGATGTCCAATTCTTTTCAGAAAGCATTTGTTGGACCTTCTTACCAGAGTTTGTCCAAACTCTGAAGGTCTCTTTTTCTTTAGCTATCTCAGATTTTAAATATGTGACTTGTATTTCTAACTGAGTTTGCATGTGTATAGCATTCTCACAGTCTTTCTTAAAGCTAAGCTTGTGTACAAGTTCATATTCAAGCATGTTATTTCTAGCAGTCAGAGTTTGTATTTCAGATTTTAATCTTTGATTCTCAAAAGACTGAGATTTAAAGCTAACATGCAAATTTCTAAGGAAAGACTTTAATTCATGAATATCTTCAGTATCAAAAGTGAAAATAGAGTTTGGTACCTTTTCAGAGTTTAAGATGATAACATCAGAGTTTGCCATGAGAGCATAGTTAGTTTCTTCTTCAGAGTCTGAGGAATCCATCCAATCTTTCTTTGATGTGATGAGAGCTTTCCCAGATTCCTTGTTTCTGCACTTAGTAGCAAAGTGCCCCATCTTATTGTACTTGTAACATTTGATCTTTGATTTATAAAGAGTTTTTGATTTTCCATCTTTTTCTTCTCTTTTTCTGAATCTGTTTTTCTTGTCTGACTCACCATGCTTTTTCTGAAAATTTCCTTGCTTCCTATATTTTCTGTATTTCTTGAAGTTTTTGACAAACATGGAAAACATCTCCATCATGTCAGTGTCTGAAGAGTCATCAGAGTTTATATTAGAGTTTGCTTCAAACTCTGATTCACTGCTTTCTTGAAGCACTACTTCTTTCCCTTTCCTTATTGAAGCTTTAAGCACCTTTTCTTTTGGTTCTTCAATCTTGGCTTCAACATTCAATGCAATAGATCTTGTCTTGCTGCTTTTTCTATTTCTTCTTTGCTGTAACTTCAGATCATGAGTTTTCAATTTGCCATAAACTTCATCTAAGGACATCTCATCTAAATCAGCCCTGTCTCTAATCAAGGATGTCTGCAGATCCCATTCATCTGGAAGAGCCCTCAGAAATTTGGTGTTTGAATCTTCATTGTCATATACTTTATCCACCAAGGCCAAGTTATTCAACAGAGTTAGAAATCTGTCATAGATATCTGTTAGGGACTCATTCTGTTTAGCTTCAAAATATTCATACTCTTGAATAAGTACAGATCTCCTATTTTTCTTGATTTCCCTGGTTCCTTGACATTGAACTTCTAGAGCATCCCAGATTTCTTTGGCTGTCTTGCATGCTATTACCCTGTTGGACATTACAGAGTCAAGACTGTTATGCAATATGTTTCTTACCTTGGCATCTTTGAGGACTTCTTGCTTTTCCTCATTGGTCCATTCTTTCTTATCCTTTAATGTATAATATTCAGGAACTTGTCTTCCTTCTACAACAGTTGCAGGCACCAGTTTTGTTGGAAGATACTGGCCTTCATTGATCCTGTCCAGATAGTCAGGGTCTGTTGCTTCTAGGAACATCAACATCTTCACCCTCCATTTAGGGTACTCAACCTTCTTCAATATTGGAATCCTGATGCTTTCATACTTGTTACCATACATGATTATTTGATCTTTTGAGTTGAAATTAACTGCCTGCTCTGACCAATTGTTTCTCAGATAATCAATCTATTACAAAAAGGGGGTTGAATGTAATAGTACCAACTAATTGAAGATGAACACAAGTATGTAGAATGGAATACTGTTTTGTATTAATAATGAATTCGAATACAAAACTCCCTCAAGAAATAATGTTCTTAAGAGCTGCTAGGCTATAAAAATAATGCTTGAAAATTTTTATTGGATTATAACCTATCTCTGTGTTTATATAGACACAGCTACAAATACAATTACAAATCAGAATGGAAATAGAATAACTTTAATAAGGTAATTTAGACTTGCACTCGAATTCCTTCTTACTATCCAAATCTGACTCTGATTTGTCTGTTTCCTTTTCTGATAAACTCTGAAGCTAATCTCTGTCGGTTTGTCATTCACTGATTTGAGCATTCTCTGTTAGAGTAAACTCTGATTGAGTATTCTCTGATAGAGTAAACTCTGTCCGACAGCTTCATAAACTCTGATGATGTCAGCAATGTAAACTCTGACTTGTATTATCTGACAGCCATCAGTGTTTGCTTCCTAACAACAGTGATGTCAGGGATCTCTCCTTCGAGGGTGCTTGCAGTTCTTCGTGTTCTTGTCATTGTTGTTATTCGCTTGCCCACAGACAGCGTCAAATGTTATGGATTAAAAATGAGTTGTATTTAATGCGCAATTAATACTAGTTTTTGAGAGAGCTTCGAGCTTCTATGGCTGCACTAATGTTTCGTGACTACCTCGGGTCCTCATTAACTGCATACATATCTCAATGGGTGTGAGAATCAAGCCAAAAAACATAGTTCTTATGTTGAAGGGTTAGACCCTTTATATAGGCGCACGAGGGCCTTGGAATTAGATCAGAAGTAGGAGGTTTGGTAGCCAAGTCTCCTAGTGAAAAGGTTGTCTAAACCTATTAGGAATGAGGGTCCTCGTTGGACTCTTCAAATGTATGAGTTTCTAGATCCTTCTAGGATTAGGGCCTTCAACATACTTTTTGGGTCTTTACTGAGACTTTATTAATTAATTATGAAATTAATTAATAATAGAGGCTTACTGGGCCTATGACTTCAGCAGAGTTTATGGGTTGGATTTACAAATTCAGTTAATCCTAAGATTTATTTTCCTAATTCGTTTCAAGGGCCCAAGCCTTTGGACCATACCATGTCTAATAAATTAAATGCTATATTTATTATTTCCTCAGAGCTATTTTTACCCACATCAAATATAGATAAAATATTAATATAATTTTAATATTCAAAAAGTTTAATTATAAAATTATAATTTTAAATAAATAAAAGTGTTTGAGTGATGATAAAATGACCAACCGCTTTAATTTATTCATAATAATTTTATTTTAAGAAGTATTGTATAAAATTAGGTCGAAAAAAGTTTGTAGTTTTTTTTTACGAAGAAAAAAGTTTGTAGTTAAATACCTCTGCATATAGATATCTTTAACAAACATATTGCGTGCCTTAATTAGGTTTAATTTAGTTAAACCTCATTTATATACCGCTATACGTACATCTTGCTAGCTCGTTACGAACAGGAAACCTTTGCATCTGGAGCATTTTCAGAGTAGTATATGTTACCTAAAATATGTTTGACTCCGCTTAAAATGAATTATATTTAGTTTGAGTCGATGAATGAGTGTTTCTCCCCCCTTAAATTTTTTAAATTTAAAATTAATTTTTATTAATAAAACTTAAGTATTTCTAAGATATTTTTTAACTTATGTTTTTATCACATCATATTTTAAATAAACACATATATTTGAGACATCATTTTCATTTATTATATATATTAGTTTTTATACTTTTATTTTATGTTCAAATAATATAAATTTTACTTTTTAATCAGAATATACCAAATAAATTTACTTTAAGTAAAATACCCAAATACATACATTTAATTTAAAATTAATATTACATTTTTAACTTAAAACGGAATGTAAAGTATTTTCGTATACAAGTACCTTAATTTAAATTAATCCAAATGGGGTTGTAAAGTAATCGGACTACTAAATTCTTATTAAATATTTAAATTTAACAAAAATTAAAAGGATACAATATATTTCCACCGTTCTTAATATCTGCTTGAATTTTTGACATATATTTTAAGATGCGCATAATTATAAATGTTATTTTTAAAATATATTTATGAATAATAATATTAAACGAATACTTTGTGAGCACAAATATTTACTGAGAAAAAAATTACGTATAACCCGTAATGGTTAATGTCTCTCTCTGCATAATATGATTCTAACCCATATATAGACTACTTATTTGGACAAAATAGATTTGGATCTGAAAAATCGAACCAAAATTCATGAAATTGAATCTAATTTTATATTTGAATTACATAATTCGATAATTATCTGAAAATTGATTTGATTCGAACAAAAAATTATCTGAACTAATTGAAAATTTAACCTAAAATAATCTAAAATATTAGATCTGATAATAATTTGAAACTAATTAAAACTGAATGAACAATCATCTGAACCGAATATGACTCGAATTACAAGATTAGATTCGATATAAGTACAAATTATATCGAATTAGAAAGAGATGAATTAAATTTTAATCTAATAGTGGTCATAGTTTATAATCTATATATTGACCCACTTTTTATTCATTAAATTAATCTATTTTTAAACAAAATTCATATTTAAAATAATTTTATATCAAAAAATTAAAATAGTTATGCAATAAATAAAACAACCCACATCGAATAAAAAGTTTGTGTTTGGACCCTTATAAGGACAAATCAATAATTAACGTATACAAAAAATTGTTAGATTTATGGGCTAACCTGTGGTGGGTTGTTGGGTCCGATATGTATTCAGTTGTGGGTTTGAGTTATTATAAATGGTACCAAAGCTATGAATGGCCGGAAGTGCTAAGGCACCGCCCGTGTTCCGTATGTTTATCCTTGGTTTCCACGAGGACATCGACCCAATAAGGTGGAGTGTTTGTAACATCTCAAATCAAATCGAAAAATTGTGCTTAGGCCATTTATATGGACAAGTTAATAAACTAATTTATATCAAAAATTGCTAGTTTTTTTGGGCTGACATGTGGTTGGTTGTTGGTCCCCGTATGTATTCAGTTATGGGCTTCAGTTTTATAATCAAAGTCTTAAAAAATTATATTATTTTATATTATAACTAATATATTTAATAATAAGATAATTTTTTAGGTCTCTCAAATTAAAAAATAGTAGCAAAAAGATAATAAATAAGTTATTAATTAAATAAACTTATTAATGAATTTTATTTTAGTTTTACTAAAATTAAAAACTAATTCAAGATTTATCTAGATTGTATTTTTCCATCCGAAATGATCTAATCAAATTTAATTCGAACCGAATTTAATATGATCTCAATTCAAAATTCAACTAATTTTCATCCAAGTTAGGTCTGATCCAAATCAGATCACATCCGCATCAGATCCAATCTGATCCTAACACTACTCAAAATATATCATAATCAAAAACTAATCTGATCCGAAATTGGTTCGATTATCCGAATTGTCAAATATACTACTTTACTATATTGATGTCGATAAGAAAGATAATTTGGAAAGGAAATTAACCATGGAACCTTTAAATATAAATATTACCACTTCACTACATGAATCATATTGTTTGCGACCGCTATAAATCCGACCGCCTAAACTCGATGGTCAAAACCGACCGCTTCTCCTGTCGATCGATTGTATATTAAATCTGACCGACAAAATCGACTGACTTTGACCATGGACACCACTTTGCTGACTGACAAAGAACATCCAGCGACACATCATCTAAAATTGACCGTCCAAACCTGACCACCGACAGCGTTCGGTTTTATGTCTACATTTAATGCCCCCACTAACCTGTTGTACGAAGAGGGATATTTTATTCATTTAAAATCGATCGAATAATTTAGGCGGTCGGTTTTAAATCTGTACCAAATTTATGATACTAACACCTTTTTTCTTCATTTATTTCACACATCTTCATTTTTAAGAGAGAGGGCGAAAAAGTGATTAATTTAAAGGTTTAAGTGTGAGAGAGGAATTAAAACTCATTAATTGTAAGTATCATGTTTTTTGTAATTTCATTATTTATGTGTATTATGCTTGTGTATATACACATACACATGGTTCTTGTTTTTTGATGATTAAGTTTGGTAATAATAGATGAGTATGAATATATTTATATGTTCTTTTGCAATTTAGTTTATTTTTCATGATTGTGTAATAAATGTGTAATATTCATGCTAGATATTAAATCAAAATCGAGATTCGAAGAATCGACATATGAAAAATAATTTTCTTTCAATGAGTAGTGAATATTAGGATGGGGTGACATATTTTTTGGATTTTGCTCGTAAAAATGGGATGAAAGCCAGAAAGATATTATGTCCGTGTATTAAGTGCAAGAATTCTAAATGGTTAAAAATTGATGAGGTCGAACTTCATTTAATAAAATATGAAATTATGGATCATTATAAAGTATGGACTTTACATGGTGAATCTAAAGAACCTACTAAAAAGTAAAAATGCAAGCGTAACTCGAAAGATGTTTGGAGGATGTTGTTGAAGAACCATTTGATTTTATCACATTATTACGGGTTTTAGATAGTGGAAATCATAATAAGAAACAACGCTCGAGAAGTAGTAACGTGGAAGAAGAACCAAACTCATTTGCCTCTCAATTTTATTCGAATGTTAAGGATTTGGGAGCTCCTACTTATCCGAGTAACATAACTTTTAAAAGAATATCATTGACTTGTAGGTTGCTACATTTTAAGAATGTAGCACAATGCTCCAAAAAGCATTTGATTCTTTACTAGCATTGTTTAGTGAAATTCTTTCGAAAGATCATACATTATCGACTCCTTATTACATTATGGAGACGACGAAGAAGTTAACGTTGGGATATGAGAAAATTTATGTGTGTGAGAAAGATTATATGTTGTACTATGGTGATGCTACGGAGAAGGTTGTTTGTGACATTTGTGGTAATAGTGGTTACAAAGGTAAAAAAAGAAAAATGGAAAGGGGATATCGAACAAGGTTTTAAGATATTTTGTGCTTATCCCTCGTCTACAAAGATTGTATATGTCGGAGCATACGGCTAATCACATGACATGGTACAAGAAGAGGGAAATAAATTTGGGATAACTTAATCATCCTTTGGATGGAGATGAGTGTAAAGCGTTTGACCGTCGTTATCCAACATTCGCAAGTGAGAGTCAGAATATGCGTCTTGGACTTGGAAAACTTTCATGTCCGGTTTGTGTTGGAAATATTGAAGGTATTCAATTGGAGAATTGTGTAAATTGTAGTTTTTATTGTACCGCCGTTGTTTTTTTACCCGACGATGATCCACTTCATCTTCGAAGTACTAGGTTTGCAATTGAAGAAAAAAGGTTGTTTGTTGGTAGGTCAAGTGGTGAGTCTTTGAAGCATTTTCATGAAGAATTGGAATTTCCACCATCTGGAAGAATGAACAAAAATAAGAAATGTCCGAGTTTCGGGGTTTCTCACAATTGGATGCATTTTTCAATATTTTTTATTTTATTGCAACATTTATTTTATGGCGTTGCAATGAACTAATATTTTTAATTTATTGCAACATTTATTTTACAGTATTGCAGTACATCAAACTTCTTAATCAATTGCAACATTTATCTTGCAACACTATAAATTAATGTGCCATTAGCCCATCTATGGTGTAGTATACCTTATTGGTCTTCACTCTCCATGCGTCATTGTATTGATGTCATGCACACCGAAAAAAGCATGTTTGACAATATTTTTTTCACTATTATAAATGATACCAAGAAGAAAAAGATCACAAAAAGGTAAGGTTAGTTTACAAGTTGTTAAATGTGATGCCCGAGTTATGGATCACAAATGGAAAGAAGCCAAAAGTACCTTTTACACTCACAAAATCAAAACTAAAACTCATGTGTGAATGGTTTTGATTATTGAAACTTCTGGATGGTTATTCATCAAATATAGGTGGTTGTTGTAAGGATGATTATAAGTTTTCGGGGTTCAAATCACATGATTGGCATATTATCATGCAAAAGTTGTTACCACATGCGATTCGTAAACTTTTACCATCATATATTGTTGATGCACTTACGTCACTGTTGGTCTCAGATATTGTAGAAAGGGGGTTGAATACAATATCAATATTTAATCATGGAATTTCAGATTTAAAAATATTTTTTTAAATTAATCACGAAACATTAATTTTAATGAAATATTGTTCAAGTAGAAGATATGATTTTTAACTTGAAAAGTAGTACAAAATTAATATGATGAAAGTGTATATAACTGATAAAATATTCTAGAACGATTTTGATATGAATTGTTCTAATTTAACAATTATATTTCAAACCAGCACAGAAAGTCTGTGATTATAACAATCAGATAAATTACTGAATTTAAATATTTTCAACACTTTCAACAACTGAATTATGATGCCCTGAGCCTCATATTTATAAAGGTTTAAACTGATAAGACTTTTCTAACAAGACTTCTAAAAGACAATAAATAACCCTTCAGACTTTTTCTAAATCAATGAGCAAGACTTTTAAAACTCGGTAAGACTTTCTCTAAATTCGGTAAGACTTTTTCCAAGGTTTCAGCAAAACCTTTTTCACTTCATTTTTCGGTAAGACTTTTTCCCACTTGCATGAGCAAGACCTTTTGAAGTGTAAAATTTGGTAAGGCCTTTTGATTGACTTGCAAGACCTTTCTTTAGATCTAAATTTGGTAAGATCTTTTAATCTTGAACTCGGTAAGACCTTTTAAATTTTGAATTCGGTTAGACCTTTGAAATGGTTGCAATAAGACTTATTTTATAAGTTAAATAAAATATCGTTTTAACTTAATTAATTCAACCAATTTTAATTAATTAATTTATAAATTAAATATATTCAAGATGAATTAATTTAAGTAGATAAATTAAATAATTAATTAACTTTTGATAGTAGAATTAATTAATTTATTCACTGCACAACCATTGTAGATTTGACTTGAGTCTTTCCATCTTCACAGTACCGTATGTCTGAAAATTGCTTGTACTTGATGTCAAACCTCCATCTATATAGTTAACACACAATGTACTGTCTGGTTCATTTGTGTCATACTAGAATAAATGTTCTTCACCTTTTAACATTAAATCTGTGATCTTTTGTCTTGTTCTCGCTTCTAATTTTATCTCTATAATTTTATTTTTTTGGAATCTTTCTATAGTAGCCACTTAAAATCTTTTGTATCTTCTGAAATACTACTTCTTTATTTTTCATTGACGTTTGAACATATTAATGAACTTCTTTCAATGTAGAGTAGCAACCTAATCAAAATACTTTTGATAATCTGATTCTTCGTGTCTAGTTGACTTTCTTCGTCTTGATTAATGTTATCATAATTATTATTTACTTCTCTTTCTAATCTGAGTTGAGTTGTCATCTATTTATTACAAATAAGCCTAGTCATATGCCTTTCAATCTCCCCCTATTTGTTGTTAAACATTTAACATATAAATTTCTAGAGGATAACTCAACTAACAAAAAAGAAAATAATAAAACATTGAGAACTGTAAATAACAAAAAGTTCTGGTATTATATTTAAGAAATTTTCCTGATTCAAACATGAAGGAAAATACAAGATAGATGTTCCTCTAGACTGAACATGTATTACAAAGTTCTATCTCGACCTATCTATTTCTTTAATCTTCAGAAGTATCAACTTCACCTTCTTCTAGAGTTATACTTTTGTGAACATGTGTCATTGGTACATCTTCAGTGGTTGGTTTTTCTGGTTGAATGAGCTCACCATATAACCTTCTATGATTAACAAGTGATAATTGCCAAAACACTTCTTTCTCAACTGGATCATCTTCTTCTTCTTGAAAATAAAAAGACTGACTGGAATCTATTTTTGACATTTTATGGATGTAAGATTTGATACCCTTCGATAAGCAATAGTTCTGAATCTTTTCAGCAGCTTCTATCTTTTCTTGAGTTCTGAAACCCTTAGCTCTTATCATAATCTCAACTTCAATCATGTACTTGAATGAGTATTTCTGTAAGGAATCCTCATCCAACTTTAGGATCTGATAATACTTATTAGTGAGAAATCTTACCTCATGAGGATCATGAATGATTTGAGGACTAACAACTTTTGCAAATTCTCTAAGTCTGTCTCGTAGAAGCTCATTATCTTCTGAACTCCTTTTAACTTTATTCAGTATTGTCCATAACACAGATAGAGATCTTTCTCTGAAGAACTCCAAGGAGATTCTGAAGGAACCATTCATATGAGTATAAACCAGGATCTGCCAATCCTCGAGAATTTGATCAACCAACACAGTGATATAATCGACTTCTTCTTTCATGGATTTCATAAAATTATCAATGCTATCATTTGAACTTTCTAAGTGATTGATGATTGACTTTAGCAACTTATCTTGAAATGGACCCTTATGTTCTTTGTCCATAACCGCTCCGGTATTATCTCATTTAGCTGAACATCTTTTTTCTTTTCCTTCACAACAATTGCCCATAACTTCTGTTTTCCAAGCTCACTTTCCTTTCAGCCTTAGCTTTTTTCTTAACTAAAGCCTGTAGCTGTTTGAACTTAGTATCATTGTTAAGAATCTACATGTAACTTGATGATAATTTTAATCTTAGAATCATAGAAATTTCAATTAATGTAACTAATCAATTGATATGAAGTTTATGAATATTGATTGATCAGGAAACCATTTATCAGTTGAAATGTTTATCTGAATCAACTGATGATTTGAAGTGTAGCACAGGGGTACTTAGCCTATTTCAATTGATAAGGTATAAGTCAATTGATATTATTCTCATAAATTGATGTTAGAGTCGATTGATATAGGTCATCAACTGATGTATAGGTTAGACCATCAAATTATAATTATTTGAAAATAGGAAAATTATGCAAGTGAAGGATGATCAGTTGATATTGAAGCATCAATGGATAGAAGATCAATTGAAGAAGCCAAGTCAAAGAATTGAAGACCATCAAATGATATGAAGACCCGTCGATTGATATATCGATTGATAACATTTATCAATCGATAAGTCAATAACCTTTATCGATCGATGAATATCAAGATCAATCAAAGAAGAACATCAGTTGATGGATAAAAGGAAGAATCAATTGATATGCTTAACAACAAATTATCAATTCATTGAGATAGCACAAAAAGGAAATCTGTCAGAGATCTAAAGGACAAAAGCATGCCTATGGAAGTCAATCTAGGATGACTATGAAGACTCAAGTTGAAGCTGTATTTCCAAGTCAGAAGACCTTTTCCTAAAAATAGAAAAAGGGAAAAGGAATGATAGAATTGTAGCAATCCTAAAATAGGTATTATAAACACACTTATAGTATATAAACAAGTGTGGTAGCATTGTTAGAAAATATACAAGTTAGAAAATATTCTTGAATCAACTGTTCAGCTTTAGAACACTTTGTAAGAACAGTTGATTTATTTTCTAACCTTGTAAACGCAACTGGGTTTTATTAACCTAGAAAAATTGAGCAAAATATACACTGATAGAAAAACCAAAATGAGTTGTAAGATGGTGTCAAAATAAGAAGTGCTACTCAAAATGAGTGTTTGTATAGTAGCTTCCTATCTCAAGAAGAACCTAAAAGAGTTGAAGATGCTCTCAAGGATTCTGATTGGGTATTGGCTATGTAAGATGAACTCAATCAATTTGAAAGTAATAAAGTATGGAAGCTGGTGCTCAAACCAAAAGACAGCTCAGTAATTGATATAAATTGGGTAATCAGGAACAAGATTGATGAAACTGGTACTGTAACTAGAAACAAGGCAAGATTTGTGGCAAAGGGCTATTCACAAGAAGAAGAAATTGATTTTGATGAGACCTTTGCACCAGTTGCAAGATTAGAAGTAATCAGAATTTTTCTAGCCTATGTTGTACATGCTAATTTCAAAGTCTACCAAGATGGATGTAAAGAGTGCATTTTTTAATGGAGAATTAGAAGAAGAAGTCTATGTGGAATAGACTCCTAGTTTTGAAGATCCAAATTTTCCTAAATTTTTATACTATCTACTCAAAGCAATCTATGGCTTGAAACAAGCACCAAGGGCCTGGTATGACACTTTATCTCAATTTCTCATTGAGAGTCACTTCACAAGAGGTAATGTTGATAAAACTTAATTTCATATAAATGTCAATGGCTCAATTATTCTTGTTCAAATTTATGTTGATGACATCATATTTGGCTCAACTGATGAGGGACTTTGCAAAAATTTTACCAAACTAATGCAAAGTAAGTATGAAATGAGCATGATGGGAGAACTTACCTACTTTCTTGATTTTCAAGTCACACAATTTAAAGATGGTATTTTTATAAATCAAACTAGGTACATTTATGACTTGTTGAAGAAGTTTGACTCAAAATAAATGTTCTTCTGCAAAAACTCTCATGGCCACTGCCACTAAACATGAATTGAATACTAAGGAGGCTAAAGTGGATATTTCAAGTTATAGAGGCATGGTAGGCTCACTTTTATACTTAACTGCTAGAAGGCCAGATATAATGTTCTCTACATGCTTGTGTGCTAAATTTCAGGCTAATCCTAGAGGATCTCATTTAGTCTATTAAGAGAATTTTTAGATATCTCAAGGGTACATTAAATTTAGGTATTTGGTACCCTAGAGATTCTGATTTTGATCTAATAGGCTACTCAAAATTAGATTATACAGGTTGCAAAATAGACAGGCCTGTCAATTTCTAGAACACAAACACTTAATCCACAATTAAACAAAAATCTACCAATATCATATTCAACCCCCCCTTCTATGATGATTTAGGACCTAATAATTGATATCAAAGCTTGTTGATTGAAGTTATAAATCCAGATCAAAAAATAGTTTTACGAAAAAGTGCATTTTTAGATCTAGAAAAAAATATATTGAAATTTCTTTATTTTAAAAAAAAATTCAAATTCGTTTTTTTAAAGATTTTAAATACACTAATTTTAAAAAGCTATCAATCATCAAGAATTCGAACAAAAATTTTATTTCACGAAATTTAATTTTTATTCGAATTAATTTTAATTTTTAAGAAATTAATTATTTCTTGAGATTTAAAATTCTTCGCAATAATGAGTACCCAAAAACTTAGTAGCATCAAAATCCCAGTCTTTGATAAAAATGAATACATTTTATGGAAGAAGAAGATGTTCACTTTCATCAAATCAGCTAATTCTCAATGCATTAGAATTTTGGAAAATGGACCCTATGTACCTCAGAAGCTAACACTAGAAATAGTTTCAGATTGCACTTACACTGATAAAGACAGAGTTGCAGGGATAATCATCTTCAATGTATCCTAATGGATTCACTGGACACTACAATGCTGAATCAAGTGATTAATTGCACTAGTGCCAAACAAATGTGGGTACGATTGATTTTCTAATGGAAGGTACAACAGAAGTGAAGGAGAATAGGCTGGATATTCATACATCCCAGTACGAAGCTTTCAAGTCACTACCTGGAGAAAGTATCACTCAAGTTTTTAAGAGATAAAATAAATTTTTGAATGACTTGTCACTGCACGGAAAGGCCTACTCACGTAGAAGATCAACAGAAAATTTATGTTGACACTGCCAGTGCATCTTGAGCACAAAATCTCTGCCATCAGAGAAAGAAGTGACATAAATGAAATGTCCATTGAAATTCTATATGGAAAGCTCAAAACTCATGAAATGGAGCATGAGCAAAGACACATCATTTATGGTTCAGGAATAGTGGACAGTAAGAATACAGCACTGTTGAAAACTACAACACTTGTAGCCAAAGATTTTGCTGTCACAGAGACCAGCACAATGAAGCCTGTTGGTGAGAAAGAAGAAATTCTGGAAGCTGAATTTACAGAAAATACACAACCAGGTGATAAAGATGACTTCTACTCAATGGAAAAACTTGAACAGTTAGAAAATAAGAAAATGGCCTATATGGCAGGGAAGTTCAAGAACCTCAGGTTTAGAAGAAACCTAGGTACAAATTCAAGAGTCAAACTAGTTACATTGGTTTTAGCTTCAGAAATAATAATCGAGGTGGTTCATCTTCAGGGTCTTATAACAATGGAGGTTATAAGACGGGAATGGTAGACCGCAGTAAGTTCAAGTGCTACAACTGTGATGAACCTGGACATTTTGCTACAGAATGTTGGAAGCCTTAGCAAGGGATGGAAAGAAAGGATTCATATGACAAACTCAAGCAAAAGTATGGTGCACTGGTAAAGAAGCGTCAGGGCAGAGCTTATATAGTCGAAGGAAAGAACTGGGATGATTCAGACAATGATGAAGAAGAGACTTATTAAATGTTGCTTTAATGGCAGACTCTTCAGAGGCATTACCTCAGTCATCGAAGGTATCATTTCTTTCCACGGTTGATATGTCTAATTCTGATTATAAGAAAACTGTCGAAGATCAAAGCGTAGAAATCTTTAACATTCACACAAGCATGCTAGCATCTGAAGAAGAAAATGTTAAACTAGTTCTAAAGAATAAAATGTTAGAAACTAGAAATGAAGAACTAGAACTTACATGTGTTAACTTAGAAGATCTGAAACAGAAGATAAAATATCTGTAGAATAGAGAAAAATGCAAACAAGAAGTAGAAACTACACTTAGGAATAAAATTTCTGAGTTAAAGTTAAAACTTCAGGCTTATAAGAAATCTGCTAATCTTGTTAAGGAGGCAATAGATAAACAGGTCATAGGTCAAAAAACTAGAATAAGATTTGACTATGATAAAAAAGCGGGAAAGAGACATGAGGAATCAATTGCTGAGGAAAGTCCTGTGAAGCAAGACTTTCCACATGTATTAAAAAATGTCCCTAAGCCCCTATACAAGAAGTTTTTCATCGAACCCGAAGATGAAGAACATATCTTAATGAAAGAAGAAATTCTTGCTGAGGATCAAAAGAAAGAGGAAGAAGATAAACAAAAGATGCCTAAGAAATCTATAAAAATTGAAGAACCTAAGAAACAGATTAAAACTGAAATAGGCAAGAAAGATGAAAAGAAGAAAGCTAATAGAAATGGCAAGATAGGTGTTAATAAGTAAAATGATTATGCCTATTCTCCTAAAGCTATTAAAAAAGTTTGTAACAATTGTAATTTTACTGGTCATCTTACGCATGCATGCAAAAAGATAAAAGTAGTAAAACCAGAAACTTCCAGTATGTCTACCATTCCTGCCATGCCTGCCATGTCTATCCCTCATCAACCATGTGGTAAAGTAGGATGCATGCCATGTGCTTTCAACATCATGTCTGCATACATAAACTTGATGAATGCATCATCTAGTACTTGCATTAATACAGATGTGAACATGAATAGAAAGCATGTTAGGGCAAAGACTGCTAGTCCTCCTAAGACTAGGAAGGAAGCCCCTGTCCCTAAGCCTAAAGACACCCCAGTCAAGGCTAAACCAAAGGGCAAGGGCACAGTCGATGAGAAAGACAAGGACCAGAAAATTTCTGTAGCTAAATCTTCTTACCTATCTAAGCCTCTTGGACCAAATCAAATTTGGGTGCCAAAAAAGAAGTAATCAATCTGTAGTTGCAGGGAATAGCAAAGAACAAGCGTGTCATGTGGATTCTCGACAGCGGCTGTTTAAGGCATATGACTAGTGATAAAGCCCTGCTATCAAATGTGATTGAGAAAGATGGCCCAATAGTGACCTTTGGAGATAACAGCAAGGGGTTCACAATGGGATATGACAATCCAGAAATTAGAAATGTTATCATAGAAAATATCTCTCTTGTGGACGGATTAAAGCACAACCTTCTAAGTATCAGTCAGTTCACTGACAAGGGGTACAAAGTAACTTTTGAAAAAGAAAGATGTGCAATCCAAAACAGGAAAGATATAAAGCTTGCTCTTCAAGGAGTGAGAAAGGGGAATCTCTTTGTGGCTGACTTATTCTCTGCAAATAAAGGTGAAGTTCAATGTTTTTACAGGAAAGCTTCAATAGAGGATAGTTAGTTATTGCATAAGAAACTTTCACACCTAAACTTTAAGGCAATGAACTCTTTAGTTAAGAGGGAATTGGTTAGAGGTTTACCTGAGATGGAATTTTGTCAAGAAGATTTATGTGAAACATGTGAAAAGGGGAAGTCAAAGAAAGTATCTCACCGAAGTAAAGATTCATCAGACATTACTGAACCACTACAACTTCTGCACATGGATTTATTTGGTCCAGTCAATGTCATGTCTGTGTCAATGAAGAGACATGCACTAGTAATTGTAGATGACTTCTCTAAGTACACGTGGGTGTTGTTTCTAGCCTCAAAATATGAAGCCCCTCAAACAATTATTGATCACATAAAGAAGATAGAGTTAGAAGCTGATTTGCCTATCCGGATAGAGTTTTGGGCGCTGAATATTGTCTTGATCACAATGGAAGAGAATTCAGGAATGCAACCCTGAATGATTTCTGTATTGAGAAAGGGATTTCAAGACAATATTCAGCGCCCAAAACTCCACAATAAAATTGAGTAGTAGAAAGAAAAAACAGAACTCTAGTTAAAGCATCAAGAACAATGCTGAATGAAGCTAAGTTACCTCTATACTTTTGGGCTGAAGCAGTCAACACAACTTGCTATACTCAGAACCATACCCTGATTAATAAAGATCATGACAAGACTCCATACGAGTTTATGGCTAACAAGAAACCAACACTGAAATATTTTCATGTGTTTGGAGCAATGTGTTTTGTACTGAAAGATGATAAGCATCTAGGAAAGTTTGAATCCAAGGCTCATGAAGGCATATTTCTTGGCTACTCTCTAGAATATAAGGCATACAGGGTTTATGTGATTGAACACAAAAAGTTTATTGAAAGCATGAATGTAACTTTCGATAATCTCAAGCTCCCAATTCTGCAAATAACAAATAACATTGAAACTCTGCAGTCTGAAAATATGAACTCAGATGAAGGTGAAATAGAACCTGATGCTGCAATAGAAAATCAAGCACCAAATGAGAATAACAACAATGATGATTCTGACCCTAGTAGTGGAAACGGTGGAAGATTCACAGAAACTACTAGTAGTGGCAAAAAATCTCATTCTTAACCAAGCAGCAGCTCAAGGGAAACAACTGAAGGATCTACTAACAGGACTCAAACAGTTTAATGATAATCAGGCTGAATCATCTAGGACAAATCTTCATAGGCATAGGGTGTGGAGTAGGGATCACCCCTTTGAGTTGAGTCTAGGAGATCCAAATGTTGGAGTCCAAACAAGACATGCTTCACATAATGAATGTTTATTTTATGGTTTTCTCTCTGAAATAGAGCCAAAAAAAGTTGAAGAAGCACTAGAAGATCCAGATTAGGTTATTGCTATGCAAAAAGAACTCAATCAATTTGCAAGACAAAAATTCTAGAAACTGGTACCCAGGCCAAAGAACAAGTCTATAATTGGTACAAAGTGGGTATTCAGAAATAAACTGGATGAAGATGGAATTGTTACGAGGAACAAAGCCAGACTGGTTGCTAAAGGTTATTCCCAAGAAGAAGGAATAAACTATGATGAAACATATGCACCAGTGGCAAGGCTTGAAGCTATCAGGATGTTTCTAGCATTCACATCACATTCCAACTTTAAAGTATATCAAATGGATGTGAAGAGTACATTCCTGAATGGAGAGCTTGAAGAAGAAGTGTATGTTGAACAATCCCCAGGGTTTGAAGATCCATAATTTACAAATTTTGTATCTTTCTCTTCAAGGCACTCTATGGCTTAAAGCAAGCACCTCGGACATGGTATGACACTCTATCTATATTATTACTTGAAAATGATTTCACTAGAGGTGTCATAGATATGACTCTGTTTCATAAAATGCATAAAAATGACATGATATTAGTACATGTATAAATGGATGACATTATATTTTTTTCTACTAACGATCAATTATGTAGTAGATTTGCTAAGCTAATGCAGACTAGGTATGAAATAAGCATGATGGGATAGCTGAATTACTTCCTTGGACTCTAAGTAAGTCAAAAAAAAGATGGAATCTTCATTTGCCAGACCAAGTACATCAGAGATCTATTGAAGAGGTATGGTCTTGAAGATGCATCATCAGCCAAAACCCCTATGGCAACTGCCACTAAGCTTGATAAAGATGAACCTGGTAAGAGAGTAGACATCATAAGCTACAGAGGTATGATCGACTCATTACTTTACTTAACTACAAGTAGGCTAGATATTATGTTTGCTACATGCTTGTGTGTTAGGTTTCAGTCTGACCCTAAAAAATCACATCTTATAGCTGTTAAACGCATTTTTAGGTATCTTAAGGGAAGTCTGAATCTTAGAATTTGGTACCCTAAAGATACAGGTTTTGACCTTGTTGGCTATACTGATTCTGATTATGCAGGTTGTAGGACTGATCGAAAGAGTACATCAGGGAGTTGTCAATTCCTTGGTAGAAGATTGGTGTCCTGGTATAACAAGAACAACACTCAGTTGCAATGTCAACAACTGAAGCTGAATATGTAGCTGTTGGAAGCTGCTGTGCTCAAATTTTATGGATAAGGAACCAACTTCAAGACTATGGACTGTTGCTGAGCAAAATTCTAATATTCTGTGACAACACAAGTGCCATAGCAATTACAAACAATCATGTTCAACACTCAAGGATCAAGCACATTGATATCATGTATTATTTCATAAGAGAACATGTCATGAATGGTACTGTAGAGTTACATTTTGTACCTACAGAGCAGCAAATTGCAGACATCTTCACTAAACCACTTGATGAAATCACTTTCACTAGACTGGTTTGTGAACTTGGGATATTAAATGCTACTAACTAATTAGGTAGTAATCAATAACTGCAATTTGAAGCTGATAAATTCACTAGTTAATTAATTTTAATATTTTTAGGACTTGTGAATTTATTTACCAAATTATTTTCTAGTTATTAAGATTAAATATTAGATAAATACCTTATGCATGCCTGCTAATTTTATTAATATGATATTTATTTGATTTTGATCTTAGAAAATATTTAAGTGCTTGTATTTAATTGATAAATTCTTGGCATTAATATATTTCAATATTATTTGAAATTATTTTAAAATAGAAAGGATAAATATTTATATTTGTTCTCATATTTAAAATAAAAGTAAAATAATAAAAAGCAAAATTTATTTATTTTGATAATTCTAAAAATTAATGTTATTATTATTATTAATGAATATTTTGTGAGTTTTAATAATTATGGACCTTATTATTGTTAATATTTTAAAGGCCATAATTGTTAATATGAAAATGTAGCATAAATTATAAATATTTATAATTATAACAATTTAGTGTTATTATTATAAATTATTAATAATTTGTGATATATTTGTATTAGTGGATAATTATTTATTGTTGATTTGTTTAGAATTATTCACAATTATATAAATATATGTTAGTAACAAAAATTTTGTGGAACAACAAAATTCACCAAGTAATTTTATTGCGCCACTAGTTTTTGTTGTGCCACACAGGGGATCTACTGTGTAGGCGCAACGAAAGTGGCCAACATGTGAAATTTTTTTGCGCCAAGAAGTTTGTGGCGCCCCATACAGTGATTATACTGTGTAGGCGCGCGCAACAAATAGACTTAGAAATTTTTGTGATAGTTTTGTTGCGCTAGACATTTTTGTGGCGTCATCACGGTGAATACACTGTGTAGGTGCAACAAAAATGATCGACTTATTAATTGCGCTAGTTAGTTTTGTGACGCCATCATAGTGCATGCACTGTGTAGGCGCAACAAATCAACTTCGAATTTTTTTTCTCCTTATTTTTCAAATAAGTATATTTAGCCCATTGTACATTTTTTTGTTTACTGGCGATACATACATTTACATACACTGTTCTAGGAGAATAAGGCGCAATATCTATTTTTTTAATCGAACAAAACTCAGCCAATTCTTGTCCGATTTTGAATCTAGGACCAGTTTTGTGAGACCCACAGTCATCTCTTTCATTTGCAAGTGGTCCCATCAATTTTGGTTAAGGCTATAAAATAATCAAATTTTCAAATTTCGAACTGATTGGCTAGGTTTCTCAAAATTTTAATCGATTAAAAATTAAAATAAAATTAATTTTGTGCTTAAAATTACTAAGAGTTCGTCATATTTTAATTTCACGTCAATCCAAGTAATTTTAAAATTAGGGTTTGGTTTGTAATGTACTCAAATAATTCGACATTAATTAGTAATTTTAATTTGTAAAAATTACCTTTCACTTTACCTAAATGTCAGGTAATTTTGAGATTAAAAAAACTAAATATTTATTTATTTTAGTAGATGACTGGACCGAGGCAGATGAGTTATGTAAATGGGCCCGTTTTTTAAATGAAAGTTCAGTAGTCCGTTATTCACTAACCACTAATGTGCCTTTGAATAGAAATCTTCTTAGACAGGTGTACAGGTCTTCTATAGACATATTTGTTAGGTTCAAAATAATTATAGAAGGGAGGGGGGTTGAATATGATATGGTAGAGTTTTCATTTAAATGCGAATTAAGTGTTTGTGTTTTAGAGATATGAAAATGACAGTAGTTGAAACACAAGATTCGGGGAAATAACAATATATTATTAAATTCTTGAGGTATTACACTTCTAATCAAAATGATTAGCTTCAATGGGTTCAATCAATATTACAACAGATATATAGTTAGGTGTATTTAATGTCAAGCTTTAATGGAGCTCCCGTCTGTATGTCTTTTGTGTTGATGATGAATGAATACTTACTTTCCATATTGATTTCACCCATATATATTCTGTAGTCTTTTTGGAAAATGATTTCCAACAATGTATCAAGTCCTTTGTTGTGCCTTGTAGAGTGTTGGTAGTGTGCAAACGCCACTTGAATCTTTGTTGTACCTTGGATATGTTTGTTGTGCCATACAAATTTTGTTGCGCCACTATTTCAATTTAGTTGCGCCTATACAGTTGTACCCTTGTATAGCCGCCACTAATTCCTTAGAAACATTTCTCAAAAGCTATGTTGCGCATGTGACCTTTTGTTGCGCCTGCATACTAGATGTAGTGTGTAGGCCCCACAAAATCTCTTAACTAGCTTTTGTTGCGCTTCAACCGAGTTATGTTGCGCCACACATGTTTTGTTGCGCCTGCACTCCCATTCCCTTGTGCAGGCGCCACAAACCTTGACTTAGGTTTACCTTGAGCTTCAAACTTTTTTGTTGCGCTTAAGTAAAGTTTTGTTGTGCTTCCACACTGATTCAACTGTGTAGGAGCCACCAAGTATAATATTACTTGCCTTAACATATTTCTTGAATTCTTTGAAGTAATGATTACTTAGATTTCACTCTTCTGGCTTGATCAACTGATGTTCTTCTAATTAATCAAGACAATTCTTTTCTTGTTGTGCTGACGCTTAGTGCACTGGTCTGGTTCACAAATGACTAACACTGAATTGAATTCCTTTGATTTCTTTTCTGTTTCAGCTGATTAACTTTGGACTGTTCCATTGCTTCTGATCACTGAAACCCTTTGACCATTATACACAAATCATTACATTGTCTTTAGTCTGAAATCTTCTAAACTCTTATTTGTTGCTGAGGCTTGAACATTTTAATGAACTTCTCTCGTTGACATTCAGTAAGTCTTTCATCTTGAATGCTCTGCAATGATGTATGTATGATTCCTGTTTACATGTCCTTCTAGATTCCTATACTGCATATTAGTATTATTTATCTGTCTTTGTGTCTTGGTTGAGTTATTCTTATCACTATTACATACTACGTTACATTATTCTTTACAATCTCCCCCTATTTGGTTTTTAGAGTTTGACAAGCAAATCCTGTGAGAGGATAACTCAACTAATACTTACATGAAAAAGTAAAGTGTAGAAAGACAGTAAATAATATTAATTACATTCTGAATTAGATTTTACATTTCCAGATTTCTTTGAGTACAATATAAGTTTGTTCCTCTAGCCTGAACAAGTAATTCTATGATCTTCTGCTTCTTTGTACTTTGTCTTTCCTGTTTTTAGATCTTGTCTCAGAGTAATGTTTTATTAACTCTTCCTCCTTCTGCTCCAACTTTGCTTTCACTAAATCTCTAGCTTCCACTTCAAGAGTATTAACTGGAGGTAGTTCTTCTAACTTCTTCAAAACTTCAGCGAGAAATGCTATTGAGTTTGTCTTGGAGATTGACTCGAAGGCCAGAGATTTTCTCTTTGAAAACAAGAACACTGTTATCCTCTTTGGAAAGCCCTTTACTCGGTCAGTGTCATGCATCGACTCTTCTGCCAGTTTCTCCACCAGAACATCTTCAATCATCCTCAAAGCCTTTTTGTCAGACTTGACAGTGGATCTCTTTACCCTTGAAAAGACTTTTCGAATAATTTCAGAATTGTTTCTCCTTAGTTTTGATAGTTCCTTCTTCTTATCCACTTCATTCTTCTTTAATAGGAAGTATTTTGTTCCATTTGCTTCCGTCTGAATGCAAGGTTCCGAATCTCTTATGGTTTCAAGTACTTCTGTGCCATCCTCTATTCTTACACACACTGGATCTTGATAATATCTGGTCGTTTCCATTAGATATCTCCCTGATGTTTTAATTGCTCTATTCAGCCTGAATGCGTAGATCAACTCAGCAGCCTTTAAATCTTCTTTTGTTCTATTTTTCTTGCTTCTGAGCCTCCCTTCTACATACTGCATGAACATTACATGGCTTGAATCCAGAAATTCATCTGCAAGGTTAAGTTATGAAGTGTTATTGATTTGTAGTACTTCACCACCGGAGGCTTTTCAAATGCTTTGACACCGATCTCTATTATCTTCTTCTCAATCAGATCTCTCATTATCTCATTTGTTTTATGCCCACCAAAGATGACTTTCCTCTTCAGCACATACAACTCCACAATATTTATCTTTTCAAAACTCTTTGTCGATAAAATCTTTGACCCTAGTGATGTTGAATTTATGAACATTTTCCACCCGTACATGGATGCACTTACTGACACGCTTGTAATCTCTTCAGATAGCATTACATAGAGTTCATGAAAATCTTCAAATTTTTCCCTCATGATTATGAAGAGATTAAGGACTTCTCTATCTTTCTTCTGAGTCAGGGTTAATTCCTTCTTCTTCAGTAGACTCCTTACTTCATCCCAATCAGGACCAACTTTAGCTTCTATGTCCTTCACTCTGTTTCTTCTCTCCATTGCGTGTTGTACTCTCTTCCACTTTCTCTTTATCAATTCTTGAGCCTGAACTATGTCTTGAGTAACAACTTCGTCTACACCAACCAAAAGACAGTCATTATCAAAAGCATGTTCTTCTGCAAACTCCTCCTCAACATCTATTCGTGCGGCCTTTGCAGTTTCCTCTATTTCAATCTCAGTTAGAATCTCCAATGGCTCATAGAGTTCAAATATTTTTCCTTCTTCAAGGTGCCTAGCTCCAGGCCTGTAAAAAATATCTGACTCCCCTTGAGCTGTATATTCCAAGATCATTTCAGCTCCAACTTTTTCTTGTGCTAACCTTTCCCCCTCAGTTGGATTATCCTCCTTTCTAACTGGAGTAATCTGAGCTGTTGAAGTTGATTGAGTAGAAAATGGAACTTTCTAAGCCAGCAATTGTTTGACTAAATCTTTGATTTCTTTCATTTCTGCTCTCTGCTGCTCCTGCACCTCTAAGATCTTTCTAATTGAGTAATGAATCTCTGTTACTTGTGCCTCCAGATTTAAAATCTTTTGGTTGTGCGTAGTGTGTGCAATGTGTGAGGTGTGTGTTTGGTTAGTGGGTGTCTCACTCCTCACTGTTTCTGTTTGAGCACGACCCTCAACACTCACACTCGGATAATCAGGGTCAGGGAATTGAAGATCGCTAAGGTTAAGTGTTTCACTCATGTCCAGAATAACATCCAGATCTTCAGTACTTGTATCAAAATCCATATCCCTTCTATAGGTAGGTTGCCTCTCCGTCTGACCACTATGGGTGGGGAGAACTCCTTTTACAGGAACTGGGGGTTTGAAACCCAGTGTGGTCACCACTTTGGATTCTGTAATGATTGGTAAGAGTGTAGAATCTGTGATGCCAGCTGAATCCATTGAAGGTCTTACCTGCTCAGAGACACCCTGAACAGGTTCTACTGCCAAAAGAGCAGATACTCTACATCCTCTCTATGGGTGTGTTGTCCATCCACCTGACCTGATAAGGTGGGGAGGACCTCCATTGTAGGAGTTGAAATTTGAATCTCCAGGGGGGTCACCACCTTAGGCAATGTAGTGATTGACAAATGAGAGCCCGTGGAGCCCCACGAAGCCTGTGAAGGCATTTCCACTTGAAGTGGTGATGCTGCTGACGCAGCTACTCCGTGAATGGAGACCTCTTCCCTTCTATGGGAGACTTGACTTTGCACTTCACCCCTTTGGGGAAGGAAAACATCCTGAATAGGATCTGGAGATGTTAAGTCTAGGGGGGTCACCATATTTGACAATGTAATGAACGGCTCGTTAGAGTCAGTGATGCCCCCAACTGTCTATGAAGACAGGTTCTGAATTGGATCTACCAAAACAGTACTAGCTACTGAAGTAGCAGGAATTATTACAACCCCTGGTTCTGTTCCCGTACCTTTCAGGATTTTATCAATTTGAGAATTTAGGTCACAATGGAAGAGAAAGGTCTCAAAGATTGGAGAATCAGGTTCTTTGCTTACAGATGCCTTAGGTTTAAAATTCATTTTTTGACGTTTTCGAGAAGGCAGAGCTGTAGGGGATATTTCAAAAACTTTCTGATCCGGTATGGACTTACTCCTATCATCTAATTCGATAGTTCTTTTTCTAGTTTTAGGAGATGAAGGTAGTTTTTGTTGTTCTCTAGCAGTTGTTAGAACTGGTTGGTCTGCCAGTTCATTGCTAGCTTCGATGGCCACTGAGGGCTCTTGTGTGTGCATTGCCATTTGAGGCACAGTGGGAGATATCTTGACAAATTCATCTTGTAAGAATGCAGAAAAGTCAAAGTCTAGAAGTGTAATTTCTTCCATTTGCTCATCAAAGAGATCAGGAATGTAAACATTTGTAGTCTGAGGCTCTTCCACTTCTGCCTCAACAACTATCTCATCTATTTGAATTTCATGGCTATTCCTTTGTTCTTCTTCAGGAATTTCTTCTTGCTTATGTTCAAAACCATCTTCTTCCATAATTTCATCTTCTTTATCAGAGCCTGGTTCTTCTTCTTCTGTTGTTGCTGAGTTACAAGACTCACTTAAAGTTTTAGCTTCATTGCCCTCTTCAGAGGTTGCGGCTTCTTCTTCTTTTGTTGCAGCTTCTTCTTCTTCTTCTTCTTCTTCTTCTTCTTCTTCTTCTTCTTCTGCATCTCCTTCATTAACCTGTCTAAGAAGATTAAAGTAATCTATGATAGGGTCAGTCATTGGAGTAGGAGTATACCTGTTAGGATAGTTAGCCTCATTCTTTAGCAATAGAATTGTCTTGAACTAGAGTGAGGGTGACTCTTCCAATTGACTGTTCTGAAAAATTTGTAGTTGATCAGCTCTCAGCACTTGATTCAACACCAGCTGCAAAAATCTGGGATATAGTAGAAGTTTTCCATCTTTGTTTGGTTCTTGAGAATATCTACCATGATCAACTTGCCAAAATTTATTCTGGACCCAGAAGTCACTGCATACCCAATCACCTTGTTGAACTGCGTAATCTCGTGGAAGCCACCTGTCTTCGGTGCAAACCCATGAGACAAGATGTTGAATAATAATTTCCACTTCTTGGGTAGGTGATTTTTGTAAATCTTCTTCGGAAGATTATTGTTAACTCTGGTGCAGTGCAAGAACATGAAGAAGTTATCTAAATCTGCTTGAGATGGCTCATCTTCAAAATTCTCAGACGGCAGATGAAGTGCTCGATTGATGTCATTCTCAGTTATTTGCACTTTCTGTCTCTGAATCTTACATGTAAAGGCTGAGATTTCATCTGCAGATGTGTCCTGAGCAAACCTATATACCTGTCTTAACAAATTTCTATTCAAAGGAACAGAAGTCGTTAGTGCGTACCAGACTATAGAATGTTCGTTTAAAAACCTAGCCCAGTTACCTAACTCTCTTGCCTCGGTCTAATCATCTACTAAAACTGATAAATAATTAGTCTTTTTAATCTCAAAATTACTTGGCATTTTATCAAATTGAGAGATAATTTTTATGAATTAAATAACTAATTAATATTGAATAATTTTAGTAAAATATGAACCAAACCCTAATTTTTAAAATTACTCGGATTTTCGTAAAGTAAATATATGTTGATCTCCTAGTAATTTTAAGCACACTCTTAATTTTATCTTGAATTTCAATCGACTAAATTTTCAACAAATTTTAATATATAACTCGAATTGTTCAAGAATAGTGATTTTGTAAACCTACACCAAATTAAAATTTGACAGTTGCAAAATGCAGATTGGTGAAAGTGATTCACAAAACTAATCTCAGATGAAAATTTAGGTAAGAATTGAACAAGATATGGTCGATTTAATATTCTAGATCTCAAGTATTTTGTTGGGCTTCTTATAGTGTAAGTAGTGTGTATGCATATAATGAACGCAACAAACCCTTGCATATATATATATGCGCCACAAAAAAATTTCTAAGTATTTATGTTGCGCCTGTACTGTGGTTGCACTGTGTAGGCGCCATAAACAATACTGGTGCAACAAAACTTGCTAATGAATTTTTGTTGCACCTGCACAGTGTATTCACTGTGTAGGTGCCACAAAATTTATCAGCGCAACAAAACAACCAAAATCTTCCTAAGTGTTTTGTTGCGCCTTTATAGTGTAAGCACTGTGTAGGCGCAACAAAACCTATAGGCGCCACTTGAATTTACACAAAAATAATTTTAAGTACTTGTGGGTAAATAAGTTGCTCTTATACAGCGGTTGCACTGTATAGGTCCCATTAAACAAATTTAAGCGCCACAAAATACTTATACAATTTCAAGTGTTCCTAGATTTTGCTACTTTTAAATAAATAATATTTATGAATAATTTATAAAATTAATCAATAATAACTAATTACTCATAAATATTATTTCACAAAATATTTATTAATAACAAAAATAATATTAATTGTTAAAATTATTATCATAAATAAATTATACTTCTTATTATTTTACTTTTATTTTAAATGTAAGAATAAATATAAATATTCATCCTTTTTATTTAAAGTAATTTCAAATAATAATATTTAAATATATAAGTGCCAAGAATTTATCAATTAAATACAAGAACTTAAATATTTTCTAAGATTAAAATTAAACAAATACCAAAATAATAAAATTAGTAGGCATGCATAATGTATTTATCTAATATTTAATTCTATTAACTGGAAAATAATTTTGTAGATAAATTCACAGGTCCTAAAAATATTAACATTAATTACCAGTGAATTTATCAGCTTTAAATTGCAGTTATAGATTACTAATTAATTAGTTAGTAGAATTAAACATCCCAAGTTCACAAACCAATCTAGTGAAAGTGATTTCATCCAGTGGTTTAGTGAAGATGTCTACAATTTGCTGCTCTGTAGGTACAAAATGTAATTCTACAGTACCATTCATGACATGCTCTCTAATGAAATGATACATGATATCAATGTGTGGTCCTTGAATGTTGAACATAATTGTTTGTGATGGCTATAGCACTTGTGTTGTCACAGAATATTGGAATATTGCTCAACAACAATCCATAGTCTTGAAGTTGGTTCCTTATCTACAAAATTTGTGCACAGCAACTTCCAACAGCAACATATTCAGGTTCAGCTGTTGACATTGCAACTGAGTGCTGCTTCTTGCTATACCAGGACACTAATCTTCTACCAAGGAATTGACGATTCCCTGATGTATTTTTTCTATCAATCCTACAACATGCATAATCAAAATATGTATAGCCAACAAGGTCAAAACCTGTATCTTTAGGGTACCAAATTCCAAGATTCAGACTTTCTTTAAGATACCTAAAAATCCATTTAACAGCTATAAGATGTGATTCTTTAGGGTTAGTCTAGAACCTAGCACACAAGCAAGTAGCAAACATAATATCTGGTCTACTTGCAGTTAAGTAAAGTAATGAGCCGATCATACCTCCATAGTTTGTGATGTCTACCTTCTTACCAAGTTCATCTTGATCAAGTTTGGTGGCAGTTGCCATAGGGGTTTTGGTTGTTGATGCATCTTCAAGACCATACTTCTTCAATAGATCTCTGATGTACTTGGTCTGGCAAATGAAGATTCCATCTTTCCTTTGGCTTACTTGGAGTCCAAGAAAGTAATTCAGCTCTCACATCATGCTCATTTCATACATACTCTGCATTAGCTTAGCAAATCTACTACACAACTGATCGTTAGTAGAACCAAATATAATGTCATCTACATATACCAGTACTAATATTATGTCATTTTTATGCATTTTATGAAACATGGTCTTATCTATGACACCTCTAGTGAAACCATTTTCAAGTAAGAATATAGATAGAGTGTCATACCATGTCCGAGGTGCTTGCTTTAAGCCATAGAGTGCCTTCAAGAGGAAGTATACAAAATCTACAAATTCTGGATCTTCAAACCCTGGGGGTTGTTCCACATACACTTCTTCTTCAAGATCTCCATTCAGGAATGCACTCTTCACATCCATTTGATAGACTTTAAAGTTGGAATGTACTGCGAATGCCAGAAACATCCTGATAGCTTCAAGACTTTCCACTGGTGCATATATTTCATCAAAATCTATTCCTTCCTCTTGGGAATAACCTTTAGCAACCAGTCTAGTTTGTTCCTCGTAATAATGCCATCTTCATCCAGATTATTTCTGAATACCCATTTTGTGCCAATTACAGACTTGTTCTTTGGCCTGGGTACCAGCTTCCAAACTTTTTGCCTCTGAAACTGATTGAGTTCTTCTTGCATAGCTATTACCCAATCTAGATCTTCCAATGCTTCTTCCACTTTCTTTGACTCTATTTCAGAGATAAAACCATATAATAAACATTCATTCTGAGAATCACGTCTTGTTTGGATTCCAGCATCTGGATCTCCTAGAATTAACTCAAAGGGATGAGCTCTACTACATATCCTATGTCTAGGCAAATTTGCCCTACATGATTCAGCCTGATTATCATTAAAGTGCTGAGTCCTGCTAGTAAATCTTTCAGTTGCTCCCCCTGAGTTGCTGCTTGGTTGAGAATGAGATTCTCTACCACTACTAGTATTTTCTGTGAATCTTCCACTGTTTCCACTACTAGGGTCAGAATAATCATTATTAATATTCTCATTTGGTGCTTGATTTTCTGTTACAACTTCAGGTTCTACTTCACTTTCTTCTGAGTTCATATTTTCAAACTCTAGAGTTTCAGTGTCGTTGTTAGGTCCTGGAGATCGTAGAGGGGGGGTGAATACGATTCCCAAATAAAAATCTGACTTTTATTTATTTTTGGGACAACATAAAAATTACTTTGGTTCAAACCCAGGTACTGTTCATCATCTTCTTCAACCTCAAGAACACCATTAAAATAACCAAGATAATGAACGGTAAATCATCCAAAACACACAACACAACAAGATCCAAGAATATAACTTTATATTCATTGAAGTGGGGTAGATGCTACAAACAAGTTCAAGAACATAAGCTCAAGAACACAACAAAGAAGTGATTTTTGTTCCTCTAAAAATATTACAAATTCTAGATCTAGGAGACAAAAATCAAACCTATCTTCTAAACAAGATTTAGCAATGTTTACAATAGAAGAATAGATGAGTGGTATGATAAAGAAAATCATGGCTCTAAAATATGCAAGATCTAGTTCGGCCATGGGGGAGAGAAAAATAATTCTTTTTCTCTCTCCCCTTTTCTCTTCTCATCCGGATGCACTACATACTGATTAAGACTTGGGTTTCTTCTTTATATATTGAAAAAGGTGTTGCTTTTTATTTTTCCACCTTTTTCTCTTGTTCACCCAAATCATATCTTCAAAGTCATGTGCCAAGCATGCCTTTAGAAATATTTAATATAAAAGTAATATTTAATAAATATATAAAATATAAATAAAGAATATCTTTATTTATAAAATATATAAATAATTAAATAATTACTTTATTTAATTAAATTAAATATTTCCATTCCACTCTTCAATTTGTGTAGACTTCCTTATCCAAATACTTGGCCCCGTATACGTGACTCCACCACGTCCAAGTATTTGGCCTTCTAATCTGTGAAGCTTTAGTAAGATCCAATCAGGTTGTGCTGTCTGTCCCTTATCCATTAGGCTGACATTTCTCCAACACTGATTTACCACCTTTGTTGATCCTCCACATGACTCAAGAAAACCAACAACTTTAGATTGATTAAAACCATATTAACCGACGAGAGCTTGCCTCCAATGTCCTGACACTTGATGCAACGGTCTGGTTCATAAGTGACTAGTCTTGATAGGGGCTCTTGATTCCGAACATGATTCCACATTCTTCTTTGCAAACCTTACTTGTTGCTTCGATTGTAATGCACTAAAATCTTCATAGATTAAGACAATCTTCTGTAGCTTCCACATCCTTGAATAGATGTCAACATCTTTTATTCTCCACTGAGGCCTGAACATGTTAATGAACTTCTTCCAGTGGGCTTCAAGTCTGTATATGATCCTTTGATACTTTGTCTTAACTGAACTCTGTGATCCAAGATTTCTGTGCACCTGCATATTATTACATGTCCTGTTCTATTGTTGAGTTATCATCAACCATTACATAGAGATTACATTTAGCATTTCTAGTACACATGAAAGTGCAGTGAGTTACTTCCCTTCACTCCTATCTCCCCTTTCAATCTCCCCCTATTTGGTTGATATGGAATAACAATCAAATACTATTTCCATTTACAATTTCCCACAAAAGCAATTAAATGAAATTAACTACTAGAGGATAACTCAACTAACATACAAGAAATAATTAAAGTACTTGACATGAAAATAATATACAAAAGGTTCTGGAAAGATATAATCAGTTAAATCCAGATTTCCTGAGTTGCTGAAAATGAATGATGAATTTCTAAATTTCATTTTCCTTTAGCTTCCTCCACTTCAATGTTCTTCAAAGATGGGGTTCTTTCAATAAAGAAACAAATCATTAGTAAAGACTTCTGAACAATCATTCTCGTTCATCTTGCAATTCGAACTAGAACATACAGCTCTCTATGTTCCCCATAAGAGGTCAACTCATTCTCCCCTTAAGGTTGTTCTCTCTTGGAATGAAAGTCACTTCTTCTTTTTCTTCAGGATGTTCTATTTCCAGGAAACATATTTTTCTGTCTTCCCTGCACTATTCCACTGACTTCATCTATCACTGAAATAAGAAATAGAACACACTTGGACACTTCTCAGATGCCCCTTGAAAATCTCCTTCACATTCTTCTTTACCCAGAAAACTTCTACTTAGCAAAAACTCCCCCTGAGTTGATACTCTTCAAAGAAATCTTCATTTTCATTCATTGATCGTGCTAGAAAGAATTCTTCTGCCGAACCTCTCCTAAGAATGTTCCAAGGACAGATCTTCAAACAAATAGAGCAAAATCCCTTAGATATCTTTTCAGAATAAGATATAGCATTGCAAACCACGATGTTAAGATTCTCCATAACTTCTCCCCCTTAGTACGACAAGTAACTTCTTCCCAATTGACAAAAAGTAACTTCTCCACTTCAGACAAAAAATTGGTTAAATCTACAACACCTTTAGGGATTAGGCTCCAACCAATTTGTAAGAAACTCCCCCTTAGTAATTTCTCCCTTGCATCACTAAGGTTTAAATTTCATCTAATTCTCCCCCTTAGTTCATGCAAGCTCCAATCCACCCTTGTGTCTTTAGATATCCTCTAAGTAACCTCCATAAGATAGGATTGAAAGATCTCATTTCTTGTATCACTAAGAGATCTCGTTTCTTGTATCACCAAATTCTCCCCCTTAGTTGAGAATATCCTTTAAAATAATAAAAGTATCATCTATATCCAATCGAATAAGAAACTCTCTTTCAATTGAACATAAAATCCTCCTTATGTCTAAAAATTAATGTTTCCCCCTTTGAGATTGAGAATAACACGAATTAATAGATCCAAAGGTAATAGTTTGGACATTCCCACTAAGCTTCAGCTAGACTCTTCTTCAGCTTGTCTTCCAGAAAAGAATCTCTTCAACATTCCAGAGCTGGAAAATTCAGTAACAGGATTTAGACATAGTAGCAAGGTTAGTGTTTGGTCTATGGTTTCCTCACTTCTACTACGTTCTGTTGGTGTTTACACTTTCAAGCGTAAGTGTTCCACTCATTTCTCTCCCTATTTCTCTCACTCAAGTGTATCACTCCCTCACTTCACTCAAGTGTTTCTCTCCCTTACTTGCACTCATTCCATTGATAGCAATTTGTACCTGCAAGTAAATCCATGCCAGTCTCACCAAGATATTATGGATCGTTGACTGTAGCATGTTGTCGATCACTAAAGATCTAGGTTCTGAGATGGAATCTCAGACAGGGTTTCAGTTAGGTTATCACCCAACTCACCATGAGCAAATCCATGCACACGTGGCTCGTCGTCGGGGAATAACCCTTCTGAAATTGGAATCTCCTCCATTCCAGGAGTGACTGAAATCCCAACACCCTGATCCTCAAAAGACTCATCAAATTGGTAAACCAACTGAATCATAGTCTACGAGTTGTTGCTCAGCTACTTTCAGCATCAACAATCTCCCCATATGCAAATCCATGCACTGGATCGTTGAATGTGGTATGCGTACTAGCAGCTATTTAAGCATCAACCGACTCCCCATATGCAAGTCCATGCACTGGATCGTTGACGGTGATATGCCTTTAAGTTTTGAGCGATCCATGTATTCCAGAATTTGAATTCTTGGGAGAGTAGACGTGTACAAACATCTCTCTCAATCACCTGTGAAGATGAATTAACTCACTATTTTCAGTCATGGAAAACTGTTAGTGATTGCCTCTCAACATCAACAGATTGCTCTGTGTATGTGAAATCCCGTTAGGGAACTAGGACTGTTCCTCCTAGGAAGGTTGACAAGGATTCTAATATATGGCAAGAAATCCAAGTTTCCCTCAAATACCTGTGAAGGTGGCTCAACAACTTCATTCACCATGAATGGTAAACAAAGAAGTTTAGGGGTTTTACCTATACCTCACAATGTGCACTTCTTGCAATGTGTCCTCACAATTGTAAGTCCCAAGAGAGGCTAGAGAACTGTTAGGTCCTATAACATCCCTTAGAAACAAAAACTTTAGGATTACCATCAGCGTGAATGCTTTTGGTGTGCTTGACTCATTACAAGGTGCTCTGGCTGACGAGCGAATTTTCAATGAAATCACCCTGTTGAGAGAGTTCATTCAGAAACGGTTGAATTGCCTTTTCAGCTCTGCATCCTTTTGAGAGAATACAGATGAGCTACAGTTACCTCAATTTGTATACTTCTTTTCTTCTCTGGAGGTAGAGCTGTAGGTGCACTTCCGACTTCATCCTTATTTGCTGCATCAAGTGCAGTTTCTCCCTTAACAACCGCTAATCTACATAAGTTCCTTATATCACCAAGGGTTGAAAGTTTGAATTAGAATGACAGTGTTTGGTACTAAGGCCTTGGTTAGAAATTGATGGATTATTCAACTTCTTGACCTTCCCCTATAGCCACTTAGGCCAAGCCATTACGGCTAAATAGATAGAGTTGATCAGAGATATATAAAATTTGGTAGAGTATGATTAAACTTATTCTCTATTCCTTCTCAGAAATATAGCATCGGAGCAATGTGTCCTCAAGAAACAATGCACCAGAGCTAAAATGTGGGAATTAATAAAGAATAGGTAAAAAAAATATTAAGCCAAATTTCATAAACTCACAAATTTAAAAAAAAATAACAGATTAACAAAAGTGTTCTTTTGAATTTCTCTTAGACAAATATCCAATTGAAATTCAACTTTTTTTTTTAACAAAAACATTTTGATTAATAACTCAAATCTATTTCATCTTGCTCACTGTATGTTTTCAGAAATTGTTTTGCAATTCATTCTTATCTGATATTATTTCTGACTTAAAATATAAATCATAAAAAAAATCGAATGAATGCTTTAGTCATACAGTCCAAGGCACTAATCCCAAAGCAAACAACCATTGTTTTAATACTACAAGTCAATGTGAAACAGACATTAACAAGAGTTTTGAAAAACGTTTTACCAATGGTTGATACCTCAAGATCAAAATAATTTACTCAAATAAAATAGTTTGATACCATGCAACCTAAGTTACAAGTTATCAAGTAACTTTATTTAAACAAATCGTGGAGAGAAAACAGTTTTCATTACAAAACATTTAGAGAGAGAGAAGATATATGATTTTGAAATAGAAAGATAATCCTCAAGAAATGTTCTCTTTAAAAAAAAAACTTTTAGTGGCTTTTCATTCTCTGGCAAATGAATGCATGTTTAGATAAAACATTTTTCACAAGAAATAGACAAGAAATTTCTTTATGCATTCAAGTTCTAAGAATGAAAAACATATGTTAATACTAATGAATTATCAAAGATATGAATGACAAGATATTCAAAAGTACTAACATCATTCAATCATTTTGTAATAAAATATATCTTACTACAAAACAATAAAGCACATAAGATACTTACATTATGCTAGACAATTACCATTTGTCGCTTGAAACAAACACATATTGCAATATAGATCATGGTAATTCTAAAGCATAAAACATAAGAATCCGCTAAACACTGAACATACATTGACCGAATGACAGCATTTAACTTCTTACACTACATCTCAACAATTATCACATAAGCATATTGAAAATACTCATGACAATTAGAATGTATGTAAGCTCGAGGTACTAGTTGCATCAGAGATCAAATACCTTTAAATATTAATGCTAAAATTTATGATCTTTGACAACCCCTCGCGATGTAGTAACTTACTTTCAATATCAGTGTTTTTGAAATAATCTTTTTGTCACTTAGTGCAGAAATTCTAAGTGGCATCACTAATATCAAAAGAATGACAACTAATATTAATGGATTTTGCAAAAGACATGAATTACATCACTTAAACTACATATTAAGTGGTTCCATTAATATTAGCATTAAACAATTAGAAGTAAATAAAATTACAACTAATTAATATATACAAATACTTATGCTGAAACATTTGATACATATAGCATGAATAACATATGACAGCACAAAGTACGAGATCCTGGATATAGATTGACTATACAAAGAGATGCTATAATGTTAGGTCCCTAGGTCCCGGGTGATCATAGGTAATCTCATAGCGATAATATTGGGTCCCGGGTGGTCACAAGCTCCTAGAGATCGTAGACATCTAAATAGCATGAACACTCTCTATAAACATTACATTTAAATAAATCAACATTAGACTAGAGTGACATACCTTAGTCAATAGAGCTTTTACTGGTGTATGATCGTTGAATGAACAATTACTCCTCTTTGCCCTAGAGATCGAATGTTTACTCCTTTCGAGATCGAACGTTTACTCCTTTTGGACAGGAATAACTTTTCAGCTACCAGTTAACATTGTTCCTCGAAACAATACCACGCTCATCCAGACGGAAACTGCATTACCTTCAACACCCAAATATTTCCTTGTAGATATTGGTCTTGGCAGCAGCTTCACTAAACTCAGCACTCTAGAAATCAGTAGTCTTGACACTAGCAGAGTAGAACCTTCAAACACTCCGAACTACCCTTCAGCTTCTGTATCAATACCCAGTCTTCATGTGGATTGATTCCTTGTGCTAAGTGTATCTGCCTCTGGTTCAATTGAGTTAGTTCCTCGATTCGAACCCTACTCAATCTTGATTAGTTAGTGCATCTTCAATCTTCATTGAATTCACTCAGAAAAACTAATGAAATACTCTTATACATGCACGGCACTACCAATCACTACTCTACTACCCAGATTCATCAAGAACTGACTCTAGGAAATATTGTTACACAAAACCCTTTGTCATGACAGATGTGTCCTTAATGTTTCCTTAGATATTCAGTGGGTAGAGTAGTCTTCTTCAAATATGATTGAGATCATCTTGCATTATTTTTAAATTGACAATTTCCTTTCTAATATGCAATCACTCAATCTGGATCACTCAGTGCTCCTAAGAATCTCAACTCTTACTCAATGAGCACTGCTAGCCTTTGAACATCAAACACGACTAGTTGATCCAACTTACTGATGCTCCCCCTGTGATGCTGCTTGCAGCTTTTCTTCATCTGGTGTCATCTGATCTTGAGCCCTAAACAGGATGTCAACCTTTAAAAATTCAGAGCTAAAATCAAACGAATACTAGGGAGCTTGATGATGATGTTCACTGCATCTAGATCATCTTAAATCAATCACAGACTCTGTTTAAGCTCTTAACTACAAATAAGATAGCCTTCCATCACACCATGTGACTTCAGGCATGATTAATCTTACTTGATGTCTTCTCTTTACATTTGCTGATTAGACTTGCTATGTCAACTGAGTCAGCCGTAGTGAATAGGAAACCTTAAGTCTATCCATTATCCTTGTAATTCCACTCAAGGTCTGGATTTCCCTATCAACTCCTCCATTTGGTCATGAAGTTCGGAAACTGAACTTTACTCTAGAATACTCCTTTCAGTGCAGACATAACATAGAACTTCATTCGTCAACAAATTCCATTACCTGCCCTCAAAGTGTTCTTACAGCAATCTGCCTAATCCTTTGAATGTGATTAATCACTGAGATGCTTCATCTATCGAATGCATGAACAACCACCAAAACTAAACAGGGTAGTCTTTGACTTGACTTCCCTTCAACTGACATACTTCACTAATGTCCTTCTTAAAAGAATTTCAGTAGAAGTAGTCCTTTCTCACTAACTTCATCTTCACCGTCGAATCCGTTATCTTGATAAACCAAGTATTAGTTGATAAACCAAGTGTGAGAGCATCACTTGTTGTTGCAGCTAACTCCATTCTGATAAACTTCAACGAATAGTTGACTTCATCATAAGCATTACATTTCGTGTCAGCAATAACCTCACTTCCAGTAGAGTGAGCTTCTATTTCTCTTGACCCCGATTATTGTTCATCCTCGAACTGATATTAGGAAACCCTTCGCAAAGAATTCCCTAGGTCTTCCTTAATATTGTGCTTCAAATCATTCAAGAAAAATAGGTAACCTTGCTTAACCATTTGAATACCAAAGCAAAAGTAGTTACATGCCTCGAACATGAAAATGTTAGAGATATATAACTTGTACATGTTGAAAGATACTCTGCATTCACAAATGATTAAGACATGTGGTCCTCAATTTGATTGAGTCCAAGGGTTAGAGATATTTCTAAACATTGTTAACAACAAAGCATTCAAGTTCAACATGCTCATTCTTATTTGACTGATCACTCCTCATCTATATCAGCCTCAACAAGTAGTCTTGGCTATGAGCTCAGTGATCCCAACCTAACTTAAGGTGGACTAGCAGTCTATAAGAATCATGTCGTACATATATGTAGTCATAGAAGAATCAATCACCCAGATTCCTAATTCTTCTAATTCACCTTTGTTGTTCACTTTAACATTATATTATCTCTAATTGCCTGAGTCAATTTAGATTTAAAAATTTAATTCATGGTTTATTATACTGACCCCTAGGCAATTCCCAAATTAGAAACAAACTTATCTTAACAAGCACATGATCAAATATAGCATTTAATACAACCATGCGAGTATAAACAGATTATTGACAATGTAAACATCAAGGCACTTAGCATGCAGCAAATACTCTTTCCGGTAAATGTACCCCTACAAATACCTGAGACTCTATATGCTAACATGATCAATTATCGTAAAGCAAGCATTAAATCACATAAGATCTAATCATGAAGTCAAATACTGATAAACAAGCAACACTAACAAACTAGCATAAGTTATCTAATTTATATAGAAATCAAGGTGAGACATGCATTACATCAAACTTATAATATAATGCAGTTCAGCACTTAATACTCTATAATTAAATCAAACAAGTATAAACTAGTTAGAAAGTATACCTGAGCGATGCTTAGCATTCCATCTCGAGTGATAATCAGTTGATCCAAATCAATTTCCATTCTACTGACACTCATGGAAGTATCCTTGCATTTGACCTCAATAACCAATGATGTTCCTGCTTCAACCCAAACTGATACCTGATTGTTCTGCTTAAAGACCCCGACATAGAATGTCTCATGTTCTGCTTGAAAAGATCACTCTTCTTTGTATGTGTAGCAATAACCCCTTGATTATCATATGTCAGTGATAATCAAACCTTGTGTATTTCTGCCACAGATGTCCTTTAACCAAATCTTCAATTGTTGTTTTGGTTCTTTGACCGTTAAACTGAATTTCTTTTCAAAATCCCAAATTCTTCAGATATTGATTCGAAAATCACTGATCGAAGACTCTTCCCTAAATGAACTAATCCCCTTTCAATAACCAAATGATCCACTGAGTAGACCGATGTAGAAATACATCTCCAATGGTAAGATCAGGTCTCAACTCCATTAGAATGTTCTTCAGTCAGTTCGTTTGTCCTCAACGAACGAAGAATCAACTCCTGTTGTTTCGTTTAATAAAACATTTTGTTCAAACAGAAGTATTTAATTTTTTTTAGGAATTTAAATAATCAAAATAAATTGAAAATGCATTTTTGATAAATAATAATAAATTTCTCAATTTCAAATTATAAATAAAATAAAATTCGAAAAGAAAGTTTTGATATAGAGATAACAAAATTTTCAAGGTATATTAAATAATCCCGAAAAAGAAATTATTTCAAATCAAAATTAATTTCCAAAGAATTTTATAGAATTTATAATCCAAAACAGTTTCAATTATAATTAAAATAAAACAGATTGAAAATATAAGTTTGATATAAAAATAATAAATTTTCAAGTCATCTTAGATATTCTTGAAAATAAATTATTTCAACCAAAATGATTTTCCAAAAAGTTTTATGAGATTTATAATTAAAACTTCTATAAAAAATAAATTATTAAACCTCAAAAATAATTCTCAAAATACTTTTAAGAATATTAAACTCAAAAGAAATTAAATTGGATTTTAAGATTAATTTTAGTTTTTAAATTAATAAAATTCTTAACTAAGAATATTAAAAATTTAAAATATTTGACTCTAAAATTTAAAAGAAAATAAAATATTTTCCAAGATATAAAATAAACTTGAAAAATAAATTATTTAAATTTAAAAATTATTTTCAAAATATTTTATATAATTAAATTCAAATTTAATTATTAAATTAATTATTAAACTAAAAACAATTTGAGAGAAAAACAATTTTTGTTTTAAATAAAAGTTAAACTATGTAGCCATGTGTCATGTTGAAACAGCCTTCTAAGAAAAAAAAATCTACATAGAAATGTTCTACATAGACTCTATCTAGAACATCAAGTAGAAATTCTACATAGAAATGTTCTACTTAGGCTCTATCTAGAACATTAAGTAGAACTTCTGACTTAGAAAATATTTCTAACTCCAGAATTTCTACTTAGGTTCTATCTAGAACATTAAGTAGAATTTCTACATAGAAATGTTCTACTTAGGCTCTATCTAGAACATTAAGTAGAACATCTGACTTAGTAAATATTTCTAACTCCAGAATTTCTACTTAGGTTCTATCTAGAACATAAAGTAGAATTTCTACATAGAAATGTTCTACTTAGGCTCTATGTAGAACATTAAGTAGAACTTCTGACTTAGAAAATATTTCTAACTCCAGAATTTCTACTTAGGTTCTATCTAGAACATTAAGTAGAATTTCTACATAGAAATGTTCTACTTAGGCTCTATGTAGAACATTAAGTAGAACTTCTGACTTAGAAAATATTTCTAACTCCAGAATTTCTACTTAGGTTCTATCTAGAACATTAAGTAGAATTTCTACATAGAAATGTTCTACTTAGGCTCTATGTAGAACATTAAGTAGAACTTCTGACTTAGAAAATATTTCTAACTCCAGAATTTCTACTTAGGTTCTATCTAGAACATTAAGTAGAATTTCTACATAGAAATGTTCTACTTAGGCTCTATGTAGAACATTAAGTAGAACTTCTGACTTAGAAAATATTTCTAACTCCAGAATTTCTACTTAGGTTCTATCTAGAACATTAAGTAGAATTTCTACATAGAAATGTTCTACTTAGGCTCTATGTAGAACATTAAGTAGAACTTCTGACTTAGAAAATATTTCTAACTCCAGAATTTCTACTTAGGTTCTATCTAGAACATTAAGTAGAATTTCTACATAGAAATGTTCTACTTAGGCTCTATGTAGAACATTAAGTAGAACTTCTGACTTAGAAAATATTTCTAACTCCAGAATTTCTACTTAGGTTCTATCTAGAACATTAAGTAGAATTTCTACATAGAAATGTTCTACTTAGGCTCTATGTAGAACATTAAGTAGAACTTCTGACTTAGAAAATATTTCTAACTCCAGAATTTCTACTTAGGTTCTATCTAGAACATTAAGTAGAATATTCGAGATAATGTTCGAGTTAGACACTATCTCGAACATCAAGTCGAATTTCTACATAGAAATGTTCTACTTGGCTATCTCGAACATCTAAGTAGAATTTCTACATAGAAATGTTCTACTTGGCTATCTAGAACATTTTGTACTTAGAAAAATTCCGGGCTTCAAAAAAAATTCTGGATGCCCAGTGAACCAATTGTACCCTCTTTAATCTCAAAAATAAAAATAGATCCAATCGATTTGTATGTCAATCGAGTAGCTCTGATACCAATTGTTAGGTCCTGGAGATCGTAGAGGGGGGGTGAATACGATTCCCAAATAAAAATCTGACTTTTATTTATTTTTGGGACAACATAAAAATTACTTTGGTTCAAACCCAGGTACTGTTCATCATCTTCTTCAACCTCAAGAACACCATTAAAATAACCAAGATAATGAACGGTAAATCATCCAAAACACACAACACAACGAGATCCAAGAATATAACTTTATATTCATTGAAGTGGGGTAGATGCTACAAACAAGTTCAAGAACATAAGCTCAAGAACACAACAAAGAAGTGATTTTTGTTCCTCTAAAAATATTACAAATTCTAGATCTAGGAGACAAAAATCAAACCTATCTTCTAAACAAGATTTAGCAATGTTTACAATAGAAGAATAGATGAGTGGTATGATAAAGAAAATCATGGCTCTAAAATATGCAAGATCTAGTTCGGCCATGGGGGAGAGAAAAATAATTCTTTTTCTCTCTCCCATTTTCTCTTCTCATCCGGATGCACTACATACTGATTAAGACTTGGGTTTCTTCTTTATATATTGAAAAAGGTGTTGCTTTTTATTTTTCCACCTTTTTCTCTTGTTCACCCAAATCATATCTTCAAAGTCATGTGCCAAGCATGCCTTTGGAAATATTTAATATAAAAGTAATATTTAATAAATATATAAAATATAAATAAAGAATATCTTTATTTATAAAATATATAAATAATTAAATAATTACTTTATTTAATTAAATTAAATATTTCCATTCCACTCTTCAATTTGTGTAGACTTCCTTATCCAAATACTTGGCCCCGTATACGTGACTCCACCACGTCCAAGTATTTGGCCTTCTAATCTGTGAAGCTTTAGTAAGATCCAATCAGGTTGTGCTGTCTGTCCCTTATCCATTAGGCTGACATTTCTCCAACACTGATTTACCACCTTTGTTGATCCTCCACATGACTCAAGAAAACCAACAACTTTAGATTGATTAAAACCATATTAACCGACGAGAGCTTGCCTCCAATGTCCTGACACTTGATGCAACGGTCTGGTTCATAAGTGACTAGTCTTGATAGGGGCTCTTGATTCCGAACATGATTCCACATTCTTCTTTGCAAACCTTACTTGTTGCTTCGATTGTAATGCACTAAAATCTTCATAGATTAAGACAATCTTCTGTAGCTTCCACATCCTTGAATAGATGTCAACATCTTTTATTCTCCACTGAGGCCTGAACATGTTAATGAACTTCTTCCAGTGGGCTTCAAGTCTGTATATGATCCTTTGATACTTTGTCTTAACTGAACTCTGTGATCCAAGATTTCTGTGCACCTGCATATTATTACATGTCCTGTTCTATTGTTGAGTTATCATCAACCATTACATAGAGATTACATTTAGCATTTCTAGTACACATGAAAGTGCAGTGAGTTACTTCCCTTCACTCCTATCTCCCCTTTCAGTCGTCTGATCTTTGTAGACTTGGGAGCTTGAGTTCATCGAAAGTTACATTCATGCTTTCAATGACCTTCTTATGATCAATCACATAAACCCTGTATGCCTTAGATTCAAGAGAGTAGCCAAGAAATATGCCTTCATGAGCCTTGGATTCAAACTTTCCTAAATGCTCATCATCCTTCAGTACAAAGAATTTTGCTCCAAACACATGAAAATATTTCAGTGTTGGTTTCTTGTTTGCCATCAACTCACACGGAGTCTTATCATGATCTTTATTTACCAAGGTACGATTCTGAGTGTAATAAGCTGTGTTGAATGCTTCAGCCCAGAAGTATAGAGGTAACTTAGCTTCATTCAGCATTGTTCTTGCTGCTTCAACTAGAGTTCTGTTCTTCCTTTCTACCACTCCATTTTGATGTGGGTTTCTGGGTGCTGAGTATTGTCTTGAAATACCTTTCTTAATATAGAAATCATTCAGTGTTATATTACTGAACTCTATTCCATTGTCAGACCTAATTTTCCTGACAGGCAAACTAGCTTCTAACTCTATCTTCTTTAAGTGATCAATAATTGTTTGAGGGGATTCATCCTTCGAGGCTAGAAATAACACCCACGTGTACTTGGAGTAGTTGTCTACAATTACTAGTGCATATCTCTTCCTTGACATAGACATGACATTTACTGGACCAAATAAATCCATATGTAGAAGTTTTAGTGGTTCAATAATGTCTGAAGAATCTTTGCTTAAGTGAGATGCTTTCATTGACTTCCCATTTTCAAATGCTTCAGATAAACCTTCTTGACAGAATTCCATCTGAGGTAAACCTTTAACCAATTCCCTCTTAACTAAAGATTTCATTGACATGAAGTTCAGGTGTGAAAGTTTCTTATGCCATAACCAACTGTCCTCTATTGAAGCTTTGCTGTAAAAACATTGAACTTCGCCTTTGCTTGCAGAGAATAAGTCAGCTACAAAGAGATTCCCCTTACTCACTCCTTGAAGAGCAAGCTTCGCATCTTTCCTATTTTGGACTGCACATCTTTCTTTCTCAAAAGTTACTTTGAAGCCCTTGTTAGTGAACTGATGGATACTTAGAAGGTTGTGCTTTAATCCGTCCACATGAGAGATATTTTCAATGATAACATTGCCAATTTCCAGATTGTCATATCCCGTTATGAATCCCTTGCTGTTATCTCCAAAGGTCACTATCGGGCCAGCTTTCTCAATCACATCTTATAGCTGGGCCCTATCACCAGTCATATGCCTTGAACATCCGCTGTCGAGAATCCACATGACACGCTTATTTTTTACTATGCCCTGCAACCACAGATTGATTACTTCTTCTTTAGCACCCAAATTTGATTGGGTCCAAGAGGCTTATATAAGTAAGCAGATTTAGCTGCAGATATTTTCTAGTCCTTATCCTTCTCATCGACTGTACCCTTTCCCTTTGGCTTATCCTTAACAGGAGTGTCTTTAGGCTTAGGGACAAAGGCTTCCTTCCTAGATTTAGGAGGACTAACAGTCTTTTCCCTAACATGCTTTCTATTCATGTTCACATCTGTATTCATGCAAGTACTAGATGATGTATTCATTAAGTTTATGTATGCAGACATGATGTTGAAAGCACATGGCATGCATCCTACTTTACCACACGGTTGATGACGGATAGACATGGCAGGCATATTAGAAGTTTCTTCTTTTACTACTTTTATCTTTTTGCATGCATGCGAAAGATGACTAGTAGAATTGCAATTATTACAAACTTTTCTAATAGTTTATGAGAGTAGGCATAATCATTTTTCTTGTTAACACCTATCTTTCCATTTTTGTTAGCTTTCTTCTTTTCATTCTTGTTGCCTAAATCACTTTTAATCTGTTCCTTAGGTTCTACAATTTTTACAGATTTCTTAGGCAACTCCTTTTTACTTTCTACCTCTTTCTTTTGATCCTCAGCAAGAATTTCTTCTTTCATTAGAATATGTTCTTCATCTAGGGATTCGATGACAAACTTATTGTAAAGGGGCTTAGCGATATTTTTTAACACATGTAGAATGTCTTGCTTTACAGGACTTTCCTCAGCAATTGATTCTTCATGTCTCTTTCCTGCCTTTTTATCATAGTCAAATCCTATTCCTGTTTTCTGACCTATGACATGTTTATCTATTGCCTCCTTAACAAGATTAGCAGATTTATTATAAGCCTAAAGTTTTAACTCTGACTCAGAAATTTTATTCCTAAGCGTAGTTTCTACTTCCTGGTTGCATTTGTCTCTATTTTGTAGATATTCTATCTTCTGTTTCAGATCTTCGAAGTTAACACATGCAAGCTCTAGTTCTTCATTTCTAGCTTCTAGCATTTTATTCTTTAGAATTAGTTTTAACATTTTCTTCTTCATATGCTAGCATGCTTGTGTGAATGTTAAACATTTCTACACTAAGATCTTCTATAGTTTTCTTATAATCCGAATTAGACATGTCAATTGTGGAAATAAATGATAACTTAGATGACTGAGGTGATGCCTCTGAAGAGTCTGCCATTAGTGCAACATTTCCATATGTCTTCTCTTCATCATTGTCTGAGTCATCCCAACTCTTTCCCTTGGCTATATAAGCTCTGCCCTGATGCTTCTTTACTAGTGCATCATACTTTTGCTTGAGTTCTTCATACGACTCCTTTCTTTCTTTTCCTTGCTTAGGCTTCCAGCATTCTGTAGCAAAATGCCCGGGTTCATCACAGTTATAACACTTGAACTTACTGCGGTCAACCATCCCCGTTTTATAACCTTCTTTGCTATAAGACCCTTAAGATGAACCACTTCGGTTGCTATTTCTAAAACTGGAACCACTGTAACTTGAGTTACTCTTGAATTTGTACTTAGGGTTCCTCCTAAACCTGAGGTTCTTGAACTTCCCTGCCATATAGGCCATTGTCTTGTTTTCCAATTGTTTAAGTTCTTCCATTGAATAGAAGTCATCTTCATCACCTGCTTGAGCATTCTCTGAAATTTCAGCTTCTAGAATCTCTTCTTTCTCAACAACAGGCTTCACTGTGCTTGTCTCTGTTACAGTAAAATCCTTGGCTACAAATTTTGTAGTCTTCAACAGTGCTATATTCTTACTGTCCACTGTACCTGACCCATAAATGATTTGTCTCTACTCTTGCTCCATTTCATGTGTCTTGAGCTTCCCATATAGAATTTCAATGGACATGTCATTTATGTCACTCCTCTATCTGATGGGAGAGATTTTGTGTTCCAGGTGTGTTGGCAGTGTCAACATGAATTTCCTGTTGATCTCCCTATGTGAGTAGACCTTCCAATGCAGTGACAAGTCATTCAACAATTTGTTGTATCTCTCAAAGACTTGAGTGATACTTTCTCCTGGTAGTGACTTGAACGCTTCATACTGGAATGTAAGAATATCCAGTCTGTTCTCCTTCACTTCTGTTGTACCTTCCATTAGCAGATCAATCGAATCCCACATTTGTTTGGCACTAGTGCAATTAATCACTTGATTCAGCATTGTAGTGTCCAGTGAATCCATTAGGATACATTGAAGATGATTATCCTATGCAACTTGAACTTTGTCAGTGTCAGTGTACTCTGAAAGCTTATTTGGGGTAAATCCTTGAGGAATCTGTTTACCGTCATCTGAGACTATTTCTGGTGTCAGCTTCTGAGGTACATAAGATCCATTTTCCAAAATCCCCATGTATTGAGAACTAGTTGATTTAATGAAAGTGGACATCTTCTTCTTCCATAAAATGTATTCATTTTTATCAAAGACTGGGATTTTGATGCTACTAAGTTTTTGGGTACTCATGGTTGTGAATAATTTTAAATCTCAAGAAATAATTAATTTCTCAAAAATTAAAATTAATTCGAATAAAAATTGAATTTCGTAAAATAAATTTTTTGTTCAAATTCTTGATGATTGATAGGTTTATAAAATTAGTTTATTTAAAACCTAAAAAAAATTGAAATTTAATTTTCTTTAAAAATAAAGAAATTTCAATATAAATTTTTCTAGATCTAAAAATGCACTTTTTCGTAAAACTATTTTTGGATTTCGATTTCTAACTTCAATCAACAAGCTCTGATACCAATTGATAGGTCCAAAATCATCATAGAAGGGGGGGTTGAATATGATATGGTAGATTTTTCGTTTAAATGCGGATTAAGTGTTTGTGTTTTAGAGATATGGAAATGACAGTAGTTGAAACACAAGATTCAGATAAATAACAATATATTATTAAATCCCTGAGGTGCTACACTTCTAATCAAAATGATTAGTTTCAATGGGTTCAATCAATATTACAACAGATATACAGTTGGGTGTATTTAATATCAAGCTTTAATGGAGCTCCCGTATGTATGTCTTTTGTATTGAAGATGAATGAATACTTACTGCTCATATTGATTTCACCCATATATATTTTGTAGTCTTTTTTGGAAAATGATTTCCAACAATGTATCAAGTCCTTTGTTGCGCCTTGTAGAGTGTTGGTGGTGTGCAGGCGCCACTTGAATCTTTGTTGCGCCTTGGATATGTTTGTTGCACCATACAACTTTTGTTGCGCCACTAGTTCAATTTAGTTGCGCCTATACTGTTGTACCCTTGTATAGGCGCCACTAATTCCTTAGAAACATTTCTCAAAAGCTATGTTGCGCTTGTGACCTTTTGTTGCGCCTTCACACTAGATGCAGTCTGTAGGCGCCACAAAATCTCTTAACTAGCTTTTGTTGCGCCTCAACTAAGTTCTGTTGCGCCATACAAGTTTTGTTGTGCCAGCACTCCCATTCCCTTGTGCAGGTGTCACAAACCTTGACTTAGGTTTACCTTGAGCTTCCAACTTTGTTTGTTGCGCCTAAGTAAAGTTTTGTTGCGCTTCTCACACTGATTCAACTGTGTAGGAGCCACCAAATGTAATATTACTTGCCTTAACATATTTCTTGAATTCTCTGAGGTAATGACTACTTAGATTTCACTCTTTTGGCTTGATCAACTGATTTTCATCTGGTTAATCAAGACAATTCTTTTCTTGTTGTGCTAACGCTTAGTGCACTGGTCTGGTTCATAAATGACTAACACTGAATTGAATTCCCTTGATTTCTGTTCTGTTTTAGCTGATTAACTTTGGATTGTTCCATTGCTTCTGATCACTAAAACCCTTTGACAATTATAGACAAATCATTACACTGTCTTTATTCTGAAATCTTCTGAACTCTTATTTGTTGCTGAGTCATGAACATTTTAATGATCATCTCTCACTGACATTCAGTTAGCCTTTCATTTTGAATGCTCTACAATGATGTATGTATGATTCCTGTTTACATGTCCTTCTGGATTTATGTGCTACATATTAGTATTATTTATCTATCTTTGTTTCTTGGTTGAGTTATTGTTATCACTATTACATACTACGTTACATTATGCTTTATAATATCTGCAGATGGGATATCAGCTTTCACACCCAAAATTCAATGACAAAAAGTGAGAATAACTTAAAATGACAGCAATCAAACACTTCATTTGCCGACTGAAAATTTTGAAGATGAACCATCTCATACATACTTTAACAATTTCTTTATGTTTCTGCACTGCACCAGGGAAAACAACAATCTCCCGAAGAAGATATATAAGCATCATCTACCCAAGGAGTGGAATTTATTTTTCAACATCTTGTCTCATAGTTTTGCACCAAAGACTGGAGGTTTCCACGGGATTACACAGTTCAACAAGGTGATTGCTTATGCAGTGGCTTCTGAGATCAGAATTAATTTTGGAAGGTTGATCATGGCGGAGATCCTAAAGAACCAAGAAAAAATGGAGAACTTTAGTCTGTATCCAAGATTTTTGCAACTAGTGTTGAACCAAGTATTGGATGCTAATCAACTCCAATCGTTTCAGAATAGTCCTTTGGAAGAGTCACATTCTCTACAATTCAAACAATCTTATTGCTATAGAATGAGGCTCACTACCCAAACAGGTTTACTCATGCTCCAATGACTACCTCTATTTGAGATTACTTTTCTCTTCTTAGACAGGTTGAAGAAAAAGCTACAGGAGAAGAAGAAGAAGCTTCAAGTGAAGAAGAAGGAGAAGCATCCTCTCAAGAGGAAACTAAAGCTGAAACAACAGATGACCCAGGAAGCAAAGAAGAAACACAAGAAGAAGTACCTGAAAGTGAAAAAGGAGATGAGATCATGGATGAAGCTGGTTATGAGAATGAACATGAACCAGATCCTGAAGAAGAACAACAAAGGCAAAGCCCTAAAAATCCTACAGTGAAGATAGCTATTGAGAATGTAGTGGAAGAGACTCAGACTACAGATGTTTACATCCCTAATTTATTCGATGAACAAATGGAAGAAAGTACACTTCTGGATTTTGACTTTTCTGCTTTCCTTCAAGATGAATTTGTCACTATATCTACTTTTGTGCCTGAAACGGCAATGCACACACTTGAGCCCTTAGTGGCCTTCGAAGATGGCAATGAACTTGGTGACCAACCAGTTCTAACCACTGCCAGAGATCAACAAAAACTCCATATATCTCCTCAAACCAGAAAAAGAACCCTCGATATAGATGATAGGAGTGAGTCCCTACCGAATCAGGAAATTTTTGAAATATCCCCTACAGCTCTACCTTCTCGAAAATGACGAAAAATGAATTTTAAACCTAAGGCAACTGTGAGCCTGGAACCTGATTCTCCAATCTCTAAAACCTTTTTGTTTCTTCATAATCTAAATTCTGAAATTGACAAACTCCTGAAAGGTACAGGAATAGAAATAGAGACGGAAACACAATCAGCTTCTTCAGTAGCCAGTACTGTTTTGGTTAATCTAATTCAGAACATGTCTTCACAGACAGAAGGGGACATCATTGACTCTTACGAGCCACTCATTACATTGTCAAATGTGGTGACCCCACTGGACTTAACATCTCCAGATCCTAGTAAGGATGTTTTCCCTCCCCAAGCGGGTGAAGTGGAAATGAAATCTCCTTTAGAAGGGAAGAGGTCTCCATTCATGGAGTAGCTGCATCAGCAGCATCACCACTTCTAGTGGAATTGCCTTCACAAGCGTTGCGGGGTACCACAGGCTCTAATTTATCAATCATTACATTACCTGAATTGGTGACCCACTGGAGATTACAAATCCAGCTCCTACAAAGGAGGTCCTCCCTACCCAAAGAGGTCAGGCGGAGGGACAACACACCCATAGAAGGGATGTGGACTCTATACTTAGAGTATCTGCTGCTTCGGTAGTAGAACCTGTTCAGGGTGTCTCTGAGCAGGTAAGGCTTTCAATAGCTTTAACTGGCATCATGGATTCTTCAATTCTGCCAATCATTACAGAATCCATAGTGGTGACCACACTGGGTCTAAACCTCCCAGTTCCTGAAAAAGGAGTTCTCCCCACCCTAAGTGGTCAGACGGAGAGGCAACCTACCCATAGAAGGGATAAAGATTTTCTTGCAGGTACCGAAGATCAGGAAGCTTTCAAAGAAATGAGTGAAACAATTGACCTAATTGATCTTTAATTCCCTGACCCTGAACAGCCGAGTGTGAGTGTTGAGGGTCGTGAAAAAATAGTAATAGTGTGCAGTGAGACACCCACTGACCAAACAAACACCCCACACAATGCACACACAGCACACAACCAAAGGATTCTAAATCTGGAGGCCCAAGTTACTGAAATTCATTACTCAATAAGAAAAATCTTGGAAGTGCAAGAGCAGCAGCGCAATGAAATGAAAAAAATCAAAGATTTAATGCAACAGCTGTTGGCTCAGAAAGTTCCTGCTACTACTCAATCAACTTCAACAGCTCAGATAACTCTGGTCGGAAGGGAGGATAACCCAACTGAGGGGGAGAGAAGAGAACAAGAAAAATTTGGAGCTGAAATGATAATGGAATATACAGCTCAAGGGGAGTCAGATATCTTTTACAGGCCTGGAGCGAGGCAACTGGAGGAAGGAGAAATCTTTGAACCCTATGTGCCAATGGATATTCCAACTGAGAATGAGATAGAGAAAACAACATAGACTGCAAGTATAGATGTCGATGAGAAATTTGCTGAAGAATATGCTTTTGATAATGACTGTCTTCTAGTTGGTGTAGATGAAGTTGTTACTCAAGAAATAGTTCAAGCTCAAGAGTTGATGAAAAGATAGTGGATAAGAGTTCTACATGCTATGGAAAGAAGGAATAGAATCAAGGACATCGAAGCTAAAGTTGGCCCTGAATGGGATGAAACAAGGAGTTTGTTGAAGAAGAAAGAATTAACTCTAAGTCAGAAGAAAGACAGAGAAGTCCTGGACCTTTTCAGAACTATAAAGGAAAAATTTCAAGATGTTCATGAGTTCTATGCTGTGTTATCAGATGAAATAACAAGCATGTCAGTCAATGCATTCAAATCCGGTTGGAAGATGTATATCAATTCAACAACACTGAGATCGAGAATTTTGTCGACAAAGAGCTTTGAAAAAATGAATATAGTGGAGTTGTATGTGCTGAAGAGGAAAGTCATCTTTGGGGGACACAAGTCAAATGAGATACTGAGAGATCTAATTGAAAAGAAGATTATTGAGATCGGTGTCGAAGCATTTGAAAAGCCTTTGGTGGTCAAGTACTACAAAGCAACAACGCTACACAATCTAACTTTGTTCGATGAAGGTCTGGAGTCAAGCCAAGTAATGTTCATGCAACATGTAGAAGGAAGACTCAGAAGTAAGAAAAATAGAATTGAAGAAGATCTTAAGGCTGCTGAGTTAATCTATGCATTCAGGCTGAACAGAGCTATCAAAACATCTAGAAGATATCTAATGGAGACAACCAGATACTATCAGAATCCAGTGTATGTGAGAAAGGATGATGGCACCGAAGAACTTGAAACCATAAAAGATTCTGAACCTTGCATTAAAACTGAGCCAAATGGAATAAAGTACTTCTTGTTCAAGAAAAATGGAGTGGAGAAGAAAAAGGAACTGTCAAAACTGAAAAGGAACAATTCTAACATCATCAGAAAAGTCTTTTACAGGGTTAAGAGATCCACTTTGAAATCAGATAAGAAGGCTTTGAGGATCATTCAAGATGTTCTGATGGAAAAAATAGCAGAAGAGTCTATGCATGACACTAATAGAGTGAAAGGCTCCCAAAAAGAATAACAGTGTTCGTGTTTTCAAAAAGACAATCACTGGCATTCGAGTCTATCTCAAAGACAAATTCAACTGCATTTCTCAAAGAAGTTCTGAAGAAACTAGAAGATCCACCTCCTGTCAACACTCTTGAAGTTGAAGCGAGGGATTTGGTAAAAGTAAGATTAGAAGAAAAAGAAAAAGAGCTGAGGAAACATTACTTCAAGACAAGATCTAAGAAGAAGCAAGGCACAGTTCAAACAAGCGGAAGATCATAGAAATATATGTCCAGGCTAGAGGAACAAACTTCTCTTGTACTTGTAAAGAAATCTGGAAATGTAAAATCCAATCTAGAATGTAATTAATATTATTTCTTGTCTTTCTGCACCTTACTTTTTCTTGTAAGTATCAGTTGAGTTATCCTCTCAAACGATTTACTTGTAGAACTCTAACAACCAAGTAGGGGTAGATTATAAAGCATAATGTAACGTAATATGTAATAGTGATAATGATAACTCAACTAAGAAACAGAGACAGTCAAATAATACTAATATGCAGCACATGAATCCAGAAAGACATGTAAACAGGAATCATACATATATCATTACAGAGCATTCAAGATGAAAGGCTTACTGAACGTCAGCGAGAGAAGTTCATTAATATGTTCAGGCATCAGCAACAAATAAGAGTTGAGAAGATTTCATATTAAAGACAATGTAATGATTTGAGTATAAATGTCAAAAGGTTTCAGTGATCAGAAGAAATGCAATAGTCCAAGGTTAATCAACTGAAATAGAACAAAAGTCAAGGGAATTCAATTCAGTGTTAGTCGTTTGTGAACCAGACCAGTGCACTAAGCGTCAGCATAACAAGAATAGAATTGTCTTGATATATAAAAAGAAAATCAGTTGATTAAGCCAGAAGAGTGAAAACCAAGTGGTAAATACTTCAAGAATTCAAGATATTGTTTAAGGCAAGAATTACTATATTTGGTGGCTCCTATACAGTTGAAACCTTGTATGTGACGCAACAAACTTGACTTGGCGCAAGGAAATAATTTCCAAGTAAACCAAGGGTTTTGTGGCACCTCTCATTTGTCACAATAGTGCAGGCGTAACAAAACCATCTAAGCACAACAAAAGGGCAAGGCACAACAAAGGAGCTTAGTGGTGCCTACACAAGGCTATGTGACTGAAGGCGCAACAAAAGTGTGTAAAAGCACAAAGAAACATTTGTCAGTTTCTAAGGCAATTTGTGGCGCCTATACAGGGGAACAAATGTATAGGCGCAACAAAACAAACTCCCTTGGCGCAATAAAGTGACAAGGCACAACAAAAGCATTTCGTGGCGCCTATACACCATAATCACTCTACAAGGCACAATAAAGGACTTGCATTGTTGGAAAATCAATTCATTTGATTTTCACAAGTCTACACAAATATATATGGGTTTAATTCGAAACAATCAGTGTGCATCATCTTCAGTAAACACAACAAACTTACGGGAGGTCCATTAAAGCCTAACATTAAACACATACCTGTATTTGTTGTTGTAATATTGATTGAACCCACATAAGATAATCTATTGATTAGAAGTGTAGCACTTTAGGGATTTAATAATAAATCTTTATTTCCTCGAATCCTTGTGTTTCATTTACCATCATTTAAATATCTCAAGAACACAAATACTTAATCCGCAATTAAACGAAAATCTACCAACATCATATTCAATCCCCCCCCTTTATGATGATTTATGACCTAACAGTAAATTAGTTATCAATGGATATTTATCATCCATCAATGGATATATTTTATTCAATTGATAAAATATATGTTTATTGATGGATATTTATCTATCGACAGATGATTACTCTAGTAATTATTTATCGATTGATAAATTATTTAGTATCAATGGATGTGATTACCCATCGATGGTAATAGAATTTCATTCATTTCTGAACATCCATTGATTACTCCTTCAATAAGGTGTTGATACTCTATTTTATCCATCGACAAATACATATACATCTGTATGTGTAAAGTCAATTGCTATTAAGAGTATCTATATCTATCTTTTTTTTTTCAAACGGTCATTTCTTTTGGGTAAAATAGCAAAAATAATTAGTGTGACTAGCTTTTAAGTCATTTTATTCTTGAAAAATATAAATAGCAGTTTCTTTTCTCATTTTTTCACACCTGCTATTTTTGCTTAACAATTATCTTGTTTTTTACTCTCTAAGAACCCTATGATGATTTTACTCATTTTCTTCAAGTTTCTTCTTTAATCCTCTCTAAATAACAGTAATGGTACCACAAAAGAAGATCTCATCATCAATAGGCTTCATCTATGAGTAGAACAATTCATTGCTTGCATGATAGTGGAGGATGCCCCAGCAGATTTCCATCCACTGATGAAGTTTTGAAGTGAATGCAAACTGTCAAAGGCTCTAAGTGAAGCATCAACCATTGTCTATCAACTTACAGAAGAGTTTTGGAAATCTATAGAGGTATCCAAAAATGGGAAGATAATCTCTTATACTTGTAGAGGTAAACCCTATACTCTTACTAGTATTATTATTTCTGAATTCTTAGAGATTCTTGATGATAATACTAATGCCATGCCTAAAGATGAAGACATTAGAAATATGTTAGCCGTTGTTAATTATGCTGAAAATGAATGTAATTTAGGAAAGGTAGTTAGGAAAAACTTAAGAAAAGAATGGAACTATTTCTTTGATGCCATTATCAAGGTATTTTTTGGAAAAATAAGCAATTTTAATGCTATTACTAATATGAAACAAATAGCTTATAGTATCCTATTTAGTAAGTATTTTGATCTTGGCACATTGCTCCTAAATGAGTTGATTGCTAAGTTAAGTAATAAGGAGTCTAGGAAGAACAACATTTATTTTTCTAGATTCATTATGTTGTTCATTAACCACTATGTTGGAGAAATTGAGATTTCAAATGCCATTGAGACAATGGAGCCATGGAATCGGAACAAAAGGATCTTCAAGCAATTGGTGAGAATCATGTTACACCCTAAGTTGTGCCTCACCAATCCCCCTTTTATGCAGCTATTTCTCAAAACTCACAACATTTCTTTCCTTGAGGTAGAAATACCTCTTTCTTTGCCTTCTGTAACAATGGATGGAGCTGGAAATGTCCCCATCCCTCCTACCCAAGTTACAAAACCTTCAAACTCAAATTAAAGAAAACCACCTCAACAGTTTCCTAACAAACTGTTGTTGTAAATTCCAGAAAAAGAAAAACCACTGAGGGGAGTGTGAAGGTGGTTGGTGAGGGTGAGGGAACTGGCCAACATCAAGAAACCCAGAAGAATAATGATGGAGAGTGTAAGAATGTCCAGCTAGCCGCCAATCCAATCTCCCAAAAGATTGAGACTGTGATAAAGGATTTAAAAACATCTCTAGCTACATTTTATCAACAAGGTGTAGTTATTGAAAAGAGGTCTCAACCAGGACTTTCTGATGGGGGTAAGGGACACAAAGAATTTCAAGCCTTCAAAATAAGAAAGAAGAGTAATATAGATACACAAGGGGCACACACAACTGCAAAGCCAAATGAAAATTTGGCGGAGCCTTCAGCTTCTTCTTTTGATGTGTCTTAGGCAAATATGGAGACACAACCCCACTATTTGTCTATTCCTACTCCTCAATCACCATCTAAATCTCTTTCTTCAGAAACTTTGATGATAGAAAACATCAATGTTTTAAATTCACCCTCTTTGCAGCTATGGGTAACACCTTGGTTGAGCAGGATAAAAATGAAAATTCTCCTAAGTCAATGGATATTTCTCAATCAACTGATAATATCCAACATCCATTGACTTCTAATCATCCATCAATGGATATCCTCACATCTATAGGTATGACTTTTAATCAATTAATTAAAAATCATTTCGGTATGACTTTTAATCAAAAATTTTGGTATGACTTATTTAATATAATTAGGTATGACTTATTAAATAGTCATTTGAATTATATTAAAAGTCATATCTTTTATAATAAATTAATTCTACTTAATTTATTTAGTTAATTTATAAATTAAATTAAATTCAACTTGAATTAATTTAATTAGATAAATTAAATAATCAATTAATTTTTTTATAGTAGAATTAAAATACTATCTCTGTGATTTATTACATAGTAGTCACCTTTGAAGTTTTCCCGTCTTTTCTTTGTCTTCTGTCATAAACTACTTGAGCTCGATGTTGAATATTTATTAATTTAGTTGACACACAAATGTACTGTCTGGTTCATTTGTGTCATACTATAACAAATATTCTTCATATATTAATATTTAAGTTATGGCCTTCTATCATTCTTCTGCTTTACTGTCTTTCCTCTTCTTCTAGAATCTTTCTGTAGTAACCACTTGAAATCTTTTATATTTTCTGTATTTTTTAGAAACACTACCACTTTATTTTTCACCGATGCTTGAACATATTAATGAACTTCTTCCAGAGTTGAGTAGCAATCACATAAAATATTTCTGATACTTAGATCCTTTGTGATTAGTTGACTCTCTTCATCTTGATTCCTGTTTGGTATTTATTATTTACTTCTCTTTATAGCTAGAGTTGAGTTGTAATCTAATTATTACAAATAGGCCTAGTCATATGCCTTTCAATCTCTCCTTATTTATTATTAAACATTTAACACACAAATTCCTAGAGAATAACTCAACTAACAACTAAGAAAGTAGTACGACATGTAATAACTGTAAATAATAAACAGAAGTTCTGGTATTATATTTAACAATTTTCCATATTCATTCATGAAAGATAACTACAAGATAGTTGTTCCTCTAGTATTGAACACATATTACAAAGTTTTTATCTTGTTTTATCTATGTCTTCAGTCTTCAGATGTATCAACTTCTCCTTCTTCTAGGATTGAACCTTTATGAACTGGTGTCCTCGGTACTTCTTCAGATACTGATTGATCTGTTGTAGTGGATTCTCCATACAACTTCCTTTGTTCAGCTCTTGCTAACTACCACAAAACTTCCTGCTCAATAGGATCTACTATCTCTTCTTCTACATCATATGGCAGAGTTGAATCTATCTTTGGCATTTGCCTGATGTAAGAAGGAATTTTCTTTGACAGACAGTAGTTTCTGATCTTTTGCGCAGCATCCAACTTAGTTTGGGATCTGAATCCTTTCAACCTTAGCATCCTTTCAACTTGAATCATGTACTTAACTGTGTAGCCCTTCAATGACTCCTCATTTAACTACATGATTTGATACAACTTGTTTAAGAAAAATCTTACCTCGTGATGATCAAATAAGATATGAGGACTAACAGCTTGTGCGAAGTTTGTGAGCATGTCTCTTAACAGCTCATTCTCTTCTGAACTTCTCTTCACTTTATTCAGTAACGTCCATATCACTGATAAACTTCTTTATCTGAAAAACTCCAAGGAAATTCTGAATGTACCATTCCTGTGAGTGTAGACTAAAATCTGCCAGTCTTCAAGAATGTGATCCACTAGGATAGTGATATAGTCCACTTCATCTTTCAGAGCTTTCATGAAGTTATCAATGTTGTCATTTGACTTTTCTAGATGCTCAATTATTGATTTCAGATGCTTGTCTTCGAATGGACCCTTCTGTAGTTTGTCCATTATTTCTCATGCAATGTCCCATTTCTTTCTAATCTTGAGCTGCACATCTCTCTTCTTTTCTCTGACTGCAATAGCCCAGAGATTTTTCTTTTCTAGGTTTGCTTCTTTTTCAGCCTTTGTTCTTTCCATGACTAGAGCTTTCAGTTTCTCAGTCTTTACATGACTTGCCTTGATGTCTTCCTTTAACTTCTTCATTGCCTCTTCATAGGCCGGATCAATTTCTTTTTCTTTCAGAAATAAAAATTCTTCATCGAAGGCAGTCTATTCCTCAGCTCTGCAGTAGTCAGGAATGTATGATTCATCATGAGCACTGTCATCAATGAATTACTCTTGAGCATAATACTGTTCTTCTGGTTCTGGATCATACGATTGAAATTGTTCTTCATAATACAGCTTAGCTTTTCCTTTGTCTTGAGTAGCCCCTTCATCTCCAGCTACTACTTTCTCCTTTTCTTTCTCCCTCTTAGTTGAGGGATCATCTTGATATTTTGAGGCTTCAAAAGATGTCATTAATTTCTGCATAGTCAGATAGACTTGCTTCATTCCTTCATTCAAATGTGTCATGCCATCATCCAGTTTTTTGAATCATTGAGTAGAGATCTTTTCATTTTCAATGATTGTCAAGGTTAAACTTTTCTTAACTTCATCAATTCTTTCATATAATTTTCTCACTTCATTCATGTCCTCAGCAATGAGACTTTGAACATTCTGGATATCTTGAGTTTTTAGAAGTATGGAGGATTTGACATCATCAACATCTTTTCGCACTATTGTCAACTGTTGAGTTACAGAGACAGATGTGGACTTCTTTTCTACTTGTGCTTTTACCTTTACCAACTCAGCTTGGACAATCTGCATTTCCTTCTGGAGAGCTTCCATTGTAGATAGTAGTTCACTGTGTGTGTGTGAACTCATCTCACTTGCACTCTTGTTTAACTCACTATCACTCGGTGCATGTGTTTCACTCTGTGTTTGCCTTACATCACTAGTGTTTAGCTCCTTTCCAGATCCAGATGTTGTACTTGTATATAAAAAAATATCTTTTGAAGAGTCAAAATGCTCTTCTGATGCCTGTGAAGGCGCGTCCTCAATAAGATTATCTTGCATTGGCTCCGTTACTGACGTAGCTATTCCATGAATGGAGTCCCAACTCCCCCTAAAGAGTGGTTGCCTCTCAAATCCACCAGTGGATTCGAGACCTTCTTTTAAAAGAACTGGATGTAAGAAATCCAGGGGGTCACCACCTTAGACAATGTATTGCTTGGCTCATCAGAGTTTGTAGTGTCCCTCAATACCTCTGACGGTATCTGATGCTGCACTGCATCAAAAAAGTCTTCGTCCACTGTAAATGTGGCATCCGACCAGTTTGTTTCAAAAATATTTTCTTCATTTCTAGATGTGCCATCATATGATTGTGTTTCTTCAAGTGGAGGTCCTGCTAGTGTGAGCGCTAGCAGTGTGCGTGACTCTTCACAAGATGCCACGGCCGGATGGCGAATTTCAATAGAATCACCTGTTTGATCGAGTGAGTCCAGTGACTGTTGAATTGCCTTTTCAAATTCTAAATCCCACTGAGAGGATAAGGAAGGGTCTGCAGTTGTCTTTGGTTCAATTCTTGATTTTTTTGATGGTGGAGACAGAGCTGCGGGTTCACTCATAGAAACACTTCTACCTCTTACTTTCCTAACCGGTTTCTTCCTTTTTCTGATTAGACTCAAAGATGTTGAAGAAGGAGAAACTGTTTGGGGCTCTAACTCAGCTTGGGATTGAACTTGTGTGATCTCAGGTTCATAGCCGAAGTCCTGAAGTGAAACACTACAATTAGAGTCCGCCACAGATATATTTAAAGGTGCAGTAGGTATATTTATAGGTAGGAAATTAGAAGCCAGGGTTTGAGATATTACCTGTTGTTCCTGGGCTTCTTGTTCTGCATGCTGAGCAGCTTCAAGGAGAAGTTGTGCTAGATTATCAATCTCCATTGGCTCTTGCACTGGCTCTTGTTTAAACTGTTGTACCTGATCAGGATTGGCAATTTGATCCATTATCCCAGCCATATAGTCTGTCCTTACCACTGGCACATCTTGAAACTTAGGATTATTGTTGAGCCTTGAAAATAAGTTCCTTTGTGAAGTTGGAGATACTTTAACAGGACTATTCTGGAACAGCTCTTTATCCTCATCTAACAAGAGATCATTCATGAACAGCATTAAAAACCTTGGATAGTAGACTTGCACATTTTGTTCCCTGCTTTTTGGCGTTCCCATCTTCTTTATAATTTCTTTTAGAATCAACTTTCCAAAATTAATCCTCCGGTTATGGGCCACATAATACCCAATTATATGAAGTAGTGAAGAAATGTTGTTGAAGTTGCTCTTTGTAGTGGGTGCAAACACTTAAGCTAGTGTTTGAAAGAAGTAGTCTCACTCGCTCACCAGCTTGGCTTTCGACATCTTCACCAGATTTATCTCTCATTGATACTGAATAGTATAGTAAAATTCAAGTATCTCTGGAACAGTTGGTGGTTCAACAAAATCTCTGACTGCGAACCCTAGAATTCTGTTCACATCATCTTCAGTCACCATGTACTCATGTTCTCCAATGGTGAATGAAAATTGCACTCTTGCTCCAATAGTTATGTTCATTGCTGAAGAGTACAAAGCCCTAAGTGCTAACACTTGTAACGGGACGTCCAATATAATTGCAGTTCTAATTAGTGAATGCTCATTTAAAAATATGATCTACGGCCTAAACCTCTCAATTGAGCAATTCACCGGATTAAAGAATCCTACAAAATTGGTCTTCACAATCTCGCAAAATCCAGCCATTTTAATTTCTACTATTACAATTATTAAATTACAAAGTGCAATAAAATAGTAAAATATATATTACAAGTCCAAAACTCGAAAATTATACATAAAAATTAAAATCCTAATTTGCAACTAATACTTAAAATCGATTTTAATCACAGAATCAACCTAATTTCAATCCTTAATCTTGAATAATCATAACAAGAACAGTCCTTTAATCCAGTTTTGGTTCAATTTTTCACAAAAATTGGGCAGAGTAACGGCTTGATTAGTCTAATAAATCCAAACTAGCAAGTTTAAGCTTGTTAAAATCGAAACCAGCAACTAATAGCAGTTGTTTTTTATTAGAATCGAATGGTTTTGAAGAATCTGTAGAGTTCTATTCTTTAAAAAGTCGATTATCTGTGTATGTATCATGTGTGAGTAAATTATAACTGAGTATGACTTATTTAAATAGAAATAAAACAAAAAAAAGGCTCGGTATGAGATACCGAAGGAAAAGAAAAAAATAAACCAACTTCAATCCGTCGGTATGAATTTTAAAAAGTCATACTGATCCAATTTGATTTAAAACAGAATTAAAACTTAATGTACATATTACTATATGTTCGATATGAATTATTTAGATTGAAACTCGGTATGACTTTTTATGAAAATAAAAAGTCATGCCGATTTTCTTTATAAAATAAGTCATGATAAACTATTTTTGGAAAATATTAAATAATTACTTATATTATTAATTATTTCTAAAATCAAAATAAAATATTAAAAATCTTATTCGAATTTTAGATAAATTAATAATGATAAAATAAGTATTAACAAAAAAAATTTATTTATAAACTTTAAGATAAATAACAATAATTTATATACTAATAAATTATTAAAGCCATATAATAAATATTTATATTATTAACTGATCTAATTAATTTAGAAATTAAATTAACTCATGTTTAAATTAATTTAATGAGTAAATTAATTAATTAATAACATAATCATTTATGTTAATGTACAATAATAATTAGAGAAATATATATATTAATTTACATAAATACTTATAAATGCTTAAATTAAACTAAAGTATTTATGCTATGATTGAAATAATTATCTATTAAGAATATTAATTTAATCTTAAGATAATTTTCCAAAAATTCATAAGCCCTAGAATTTTATTAATTCAACTCTCATAAATTCTTTAAATATTAACATTTAATATTTATGAGCTTAAATTAATTCCTAGCAACCAAAAATTAGCCATTATTTAACATCCCTAGTTCACTAACCAACTTAGAGAAAGTGGATTCATTAAGTGGTTTTGTGAAGATGTCGGCTATTTGATCTTCTGTGGGTACAAAATGTAATACCACAGTTCCATTCATGACATTCTCTTGGATAAAGTGATACCTTATGTCAATGTGTTTGGTTCATGAATGTTGTACAGGATTGTTGGAAATAGCTATAGCACTTGTGTTGTCGCAGAAAATAGGAATTTTATTTAACGCAAGTCCATAGTCATTTAGTTGATTCCTTATCCACAAGATCTGAGTACAACAGCTACCTGCCGCAATGTATTCTGCTTCGGCTGTCGAGGTAGACACTGAGTGTTGTTTCTTGCTATACCAGGAGATCAATCATCTTCCTAGAAACTAACAGCTTCCAGAAGTTTTTTTCATGTCCATCCTGCACCCTATATAATCTGAGTCTGTATAGCCTATTAGGTCAAAGCCCGTATCTTTAGGGTACCAAATTCCAAGATTTGGTGTACCCTTCAGATATCTAAATATTCATTTAACGGCTATAAGATGAGATCCCCTATGGTCAGATTGAAACCTTGCACATAAGCATGTTGCAAACATTATAACGGGTCTACTAGCATTTAGATATAATAATAAGCCTATCATACCTCTGTAGCTTGTGATGTCAACTTTCTTACCAGTTTCATCTTTGTCAAGCTTGGTGGTTGTTGGCATTGGGGTTTTTGCTGGTGAAGAATCTTCTAGACTGTATTTTCTGAGAAGATCCCTTACGTACTTTGATTGGCAAATAAAAATCCCATCTTCTTTTTAGTTTAGTTGCAATCCAAAGAAGAAAGACAGCTCACCCATCATGCTCATTTCATACCTGCTCTGCATTAGCTTAGCAAATCTTTTGCACAAGTGTTCGTTAGTAGAAACAAATATAATATCGTCAACATAAACTTGGACAAATATCATATCTTTTTCATGTAATTTATAAAAAAAATAGTTTTATCTATGACACCTCTAATGAAACCATTTTCAAGTAAAAACACAGAGAGAGTGTCATACCATGTCCTTGGTGCTTGCTTGAGTCCATAGAGAGCTTTGAATAGGAAATACACAAAGTCAGCAAAATTTGGATTTTCAAAGCCAGAGGGCTGTTCCACATATACTTCCTCTTCTAACTCTCCATTAAGAAATGCACTATTCACATCCATTTGAAAAACTTTAAAATTGGAATGTGCTGCGAATGCCATAAATATCCTGATGGCTTCAAGTCTTACAACTGGTGCGTAGGTCTCGTCATAATCAATTCCCTCTTCCTGGGAGTAATCCTTTGCAACCAGTCTGGGTTTGTTCCTTGTAACAATGCCATCACCATCTAATTTGTTCTTGTATACCCATTTCGTGCCAATAACGGATCTATCTTTAGGCCTGGGTACCAGTGTCCAGACTTCTTGTCTTTCGAACTGATTGAGCTCTTCTTGTATGGCAAGAACCCAATCTGGATCAATTAATGCATCTTCAATCTTCATTGGTTCTTCTTGACATAGAAAAACTAAAAATAAACATTCATTTGAAGTTGCACTTCTGGTTCTAACTCCAACATTTGGATCATCTATGATCAATTCAAGAGGATGATCTCTGCTCCATATCCTTTCCCTGGGTAGGTTTGATCTAGATGATTCGCCTCGAAATTCATTGTGATGTTGTGTTCTACCAGTTGATCCTTCAACTCCCCTTGAGTTGCTGCCAGGATGACTTGTTGATCCACCACTGGTATTGGTAGAATTTCTATTGTTACCATTGTTGTTACCTGGATCATTATCATTACTGTCATCATCATTTCCTGCTGCAACCTCAGGTTCCTCTTCGTCATCAGAATGTGAGTCAGGATAATTATCAAATGTTAATGACTCAGAAGATTCTTCAGTTTGGATACTTGAGAGTTTAGTGTCATTAAAAGTTACATTGACAGTTTCTTTTACTTGATGTTGATCAATTATGTACACCATATATGCTCTTCTTGAATATCTGACAAAAATAGCTTCATGTGCCTTGGCCTCGAACTTGCCATGATGTTCACCTCCATCCTTTAGTACATAACATTTAGCTCCAAATACATGAAAGTACTTTAGAGTAGCTTTCTTGCCAGCCATTAATTCATAGGGAGTCTTCATATGATCTTTGTTGATCAGAGTTCGATTCTGGGTATAACATGCTGTATTTACTGCTTCGGCCCAGAAGTAGATAGGTAACCTTGATTCACTTAGCATAGTTTTAGCAGCTTCAATCAAGGTTCTATTTTTCTTTTCTACAACTCCATTCTGTTACGGAGTTCTTGGTGCTGAATATTGCCTTGTTATCCCCTTGGCTGAGCAAAATTTATTCATAACTTCATTCTTGAATTCTGTTCCATTGTCTGATCTGATTGCCCGGACAGGTAACATTGAATCTAACTCAATCAGCTTTACATGATCAATCACCAATTGTGGAGTTTCATCCTTAGAGTTCAAGAATAAAACCCACGTATACTTTGTGAAGTCATCCACAATACTAAAGCGTATTTATTTCTTGACATAGACATAATATTTATAGGACCAAATAAATCCATGTGTAAGAGTTGAAGTGGTTCAGTGATGATTGAAGTGTCTATGCCTCTGTGACTTACTTTCTTCGACTTCCCTTTCTAACATGCCTCACACAAGTCTTCTTGTGTAAATTCCATCGGAGGCAGTCCTCTCACCAAATCCCTCTTGACTAAAGAGTTCATTGTTTTGAAGTTTAGATGTGAGAGTTTCTTGTGCTATAGCCAGCTTTCTTCTGATGAAGCCTTTGAGTAGAAACAGTTTGCTTCATCTTCAGTTCCTGAGTTGAGATCGGCTACATACAAGTTTCCTTTCCTTACTCCACATAAGGCCAGTTTGTCATCTTTAGAATGAGCTATTAAGCATTTCTCCTTGATAAAGTTTACTTTGTACCCTTTATCATAAAATTGACTGACGCTGAGTAGATTGTGCTTAAGTCCTTCCACTAAAGAGACGTTGTCAATGATAACATTTCCAGTATTTAACTTGCCATATCCAGTAGTCATTCCTTTGCTGTTATCTCCAAAGGTGATTATTGGGCCAGCTCTTTCAACCACGTTTGATAGCAGGGCTCTATCTCCGGTCATATGCCTTGAAGATCCACTGTCCAGGATCCATATAACTCAGTTTACCTGTTTAACTCCTTGCACATACCAAACGGATTAATTTGTCTTTGGAGTCCAAAATTGATTGGGCCCGACATACTTAAAGAATTGACCTTTATCCGCTTTGACAACAGATCCTTTTCGAATAACAGCATCATCTTCCTTGACTGTTCCAACCATCCTATAAATAGTCTTAACAACTTTCTATTTAAACTTAGGAATATATTTTTCCTTCTTAGCAGGTGAAGGAGTTGCAGTCTTGGATTTAGTGAATTTATTATTGATGTATTCTCTGGGTGTCATGTTATCTTTCTTAGCAATCATGCATTTATAATAAGCAGTCGTAGCATTAAAAGCACATAACATACTGATGTATATTTTTCTATGTAGATCAGATTCACAGCGGAAAAGTAACTTTAGATTGCTTCTATAAAGAATTTAATCACCAAGAAAAAAATTTCGAATAAGCCAATTCATTTGGGACCCCTTCTTCATTATTGGAACAAGATCGCTTCACAAAGCTAGGAATTTCGGATCGATTTTCTTAGATTGCTTAAAGAAATTAATCACCCACAAACTAAATGAAATTTGGATAAGAAAGTTTAAAGGAATTAACCACCAACTCTGTAGGGTTTTGCAAGTATAAAACTCACGATTTTATTCATCAAATTCTTCTCCCTGAAAAGATTACAATATATGGGTATATATAGGCAATGAATATAACTTTAACCTAAAACAATTAGGATTCTCAATTAGATTCAAAATCAGCTAGGAATTTGCTACTACTTGAACCCAAATTGGAAACCAATCAAAAGCCCAATCAAAATAGGAATTACATCAAAACCATATTCAACTAGAAAAATAAATCCTAAGTGCTTAAAACAAGAAAAACCCTTTCAAGTGAAAGGTAAAAACTTGCAAGCCAAAATTTACTTAATATAGTTATCTAATAATAACCCTAGCATGATAAATCAACCAATGTTGGCAATTAAGCTGATTATTGGCTTCACAATAGATTCTCATGAGATCAAATAGATCAACCATAATGCTCCTGCATCATACTCCTCTTCTTCGAAAATAATTGTCCTCAATTGTATAATAGATACATATGAATATCTTAATGTCATAATCTGCATCATTCTCATCTCCTTTGGAAAAAACTCTTCCACGAGTTTTGTAGAATTTAAGAATCAACACACAATGAAATGATTTATCACAAAACTTGAGAACATCAAATTTCAGCCCCATGCAAAATACCTTTGGAAGAAACTTGAAGAGAAAAATTTTGACGTTTTAGTAGTTCCCAACATGATGTCTATGCCTAGAAAATCAATGTGTCTCTTCTCTTGAACCAAAACAGCCCCAACACCATTAGCATCACACTCAACCTTAAAAGGATTAAAAAAATCTGATAAAGGTAGTGTAGGATAAATCAACAAGTTATGATGATCCTCTTGTTCCAACTCCTTCCCAGTATGCTTCTCATTAAAAAACAAATTATCATTAGGTTCTTGAATTGTAGTTAACACTTCAATTTCAGAATCATTATCTTGTTCATGTTCATACCCTTCGCACTTGTCATAAATCTTCTTATCTTCCATAGTTGAAGGCGTTGAGTTATCAAATTTGGGAGTAATTTCGGCACATAATTTAGCCATGTTTTGTGCAAGAATTGTTTCTTCATCAAACCCAATTGTATACTCCTCATGTGATATTGTATCTTTCTCAAAACCCTTCAAATTCAGAAATATATATTGTTCAAAATCAGTAGGTAAAAAACATTTTTTCATTCTCACCTTGAGTGTTTCCCAAGAATCAATACGTGTTTTGCCTTCTTTTCTCCTCTTTGATTTCAGATTTTCATACCACAAATTTGCATAACCTTTAAGTTTCGATCTTGCCACTTTGAATCTCTTATGATCATCGTAGTCCTTGTAATCAAATATTCTTTCAATGCATTTCAACCATTCAATAAAATTTTCAGGATTTATAGCACCATCAAAATCTGGAATATCCATACGAAAACCCCTTCTTTGATCCAATTTTGCTAACACCTCCTTCAATTGCTCCCTTAATTCATTAATTTCCCTATCCCTTCGCATATTATGAGCTTGATCCAACGTTAAACCTCGTGAAACCTTCAATTCTTCCTCATCATTAGACACACAAGCCATGTTACCCACGATTCTTGAAGAAGATCTTCAAAAAAAATCGCCAAACCTGGCTCTGATACCAAGATGATGTATATTTTTCTATGTAGATCAGATTCACAGCGGAAAAGTAACTTTAGATTGCTTCTATAAAGAATTTAATCACCAAGAAACAAAAATAAAGGATCGATTTGCTTAAATTGTTTAAAGAAATTAATCACCCATAAACTAAATGAAATCTGGATAAGAAAGTTTAAAGGAATTAACCACCAACTCTATAGGGTTTTGCAAGTATAAAACTCACGATTTTATTCATCAAATTCTTCTCCCTTAAAAGATTACAATATATGGGTATATATAGGCAATGAATATAACCTTAACCTAAAATAATTAGGATTCTCAATTAGATTCAAAATCAGCTAGGAATTTGCTAATACTTGAATCCAAATTGGAAACCAATCAAAAGCCCAATCCAAATAGGAATTACATCAAAACCATATTCAACTAGAAAAATAAATCCTAAGTGATTAAAACAAGAAAAACCCTTTCAAGTGAAAGGTAAAAACTTGCAAGCCAAAATTTACTTAATATAATTATATAATAATAACCCTAGCATGATAAATCAACTAATGTTGGCAATTAAGCTGATTATTGGCTTCACAATAGATTCCCAGGAGATCAAGTAGATCAACCATAATGCTCCTGCATCATACTCCTCTTCTTCGAAAATAATTGTCCTCAATTGTACAATAGATACATATGAATATCTTAATATCATACTCTGCATCACATACAATTCAATATACCACAAGGTTTATATAAAGCATCAATAATAGGCATGTTATTCAAAACAGTAGGTGACTTAAAAGATTCTACTTCAATTTTATCAGCAGATTTGAAGTTTTCAGTAGAATGAAATTTGTTGTTACTATCCTTACTGTTAACAAATGTGTTTGGTCTGTTCATTTTATTCTTTAAGTCTTTTGGACCTATACCAGGATTGGGCAACTTAGAAGTTCCCTCATCTTTCACTAGTGTCTCCGGTGCACTCTTCTCTTTCTGGACATTTAACTCTTTTTATGTCCTTAACATGTTCTCCTCTCTTCTTCTCTTCCTTGAGATCCTCTAACTGCATTTCATATGCAATCAGTATGGAGCTCTCAAGGATGGGTTCAGCTATCGGTGTTATGAAGAGAGGTTTCGGTGTGTCTTTAACAACATGTGGGATCCCCGTTTCTTCAGCACTTTTTCTGAAATGAGTTATGTTGCTTGGATTTCATACTGATTTATTATACTCGAAACTTATTCCAACTTTATGACTTATTTCTTATTGGTCAACTAGGTTCTTTACAATATACGAGGAATTCTTATATGTAAGACACTTTTTCTTTTCTTCTTCTATCTGGTTTCTGAGATTGGTTTTAACTAAAACATGACAGCTGACTTTACTGACTTGAACAGCTAAGTCCTCAGTCAACTTGTCATTATTTCTTTTTAACTACTTAAGAACTTCAGTTTCATCAATTAAGTCTTTGATTTTGAGCCTGAGTTTCTTAACCTTATCTTTTTTGCCATCTTCTTTTCCTACCAATGCAAACATTTTAGGGCATGAAGGATTTACCTCTATTCCTCCTTGACGGGTGGGAGATAGCAATTCCTCGGATGAAGCCATAAGAGCAAGATTTCACATCTCTTCCTCATCATCATTATCAGTCATCATAACTTTTGCCTTATGCTAGATAGGACTTTCCTTGATGCTTTTTCATGAGCGCATCATACTTCTCTTTGAGCTCTTCGTAAGACTCTCTATTTTTCCCTTGCTTAGGCTTTTTCCCTTGCCTATCTCATTACAGTTAAAGCAACGAAACTTGCTTCTATCAACTAAGCTGGTCTTGTAGCCGCTTTTTGATACTGCTGTCGAAGAACCTCCTTTTTGGAATCTTCCAAAATTAGGTTTTACTCTATAGGAGGAGTTTCTTCGGAATCTCATATTGCAAAACCTCCTGGCAACCATTGCTAGAGATTCATCTTCCAGCTGATCTAGTTCTTCCAGCAAGTAGAACTCACCATCTTCTTGTTTGTCAGAAGTATGTCCAAATTCTGGAACCACATACTCTGTTGAAATGTTAGAAGGTGCAGCAACCTTTACTTCTACCTACTCTAGTGCTTCTACCATTAATGCCTTGGAGGAACTCAGTACATTACCTCTCCCATACATCTCTTTGGTTTGGATCTGTTCCAGTTCATAAGTTTTTAAAACTCCGTAGAGTCTTTCTAGGGTTAACTCCTTCATGTCCCTAGACTCCCGGATAGTTGCGATCCTGTGTTCCAGATGCTCGGGTAAGGTCAACAAAAACTTCTTGTTTACCTCCTGATTCTGATAGTACTTTCCTTTCATGTTGAGCTCGTTTATCAACTTGTTCAATCTCTGAAACACCTCAGAGATACCCTCACCAGGGTTTGATCTAAACTGCTCATACTGGGAGGTCAGGATTTCCAGTCTATTCTCTTTTACTTCCTCAGTCCCTTCATTGATGATTTTAATTGTTTCCCAGATCTGTTTTTTATTTTTGTAATGACTACTTGATTGTACATTACGTAGTCCAGGAATTCAATTAATATTAATTTGAGGTTGTTGTCTAGGGACACAGCTTCTGCTTCCTCATCTGTATAGTCTACTAGACTTTTCAGAAACTGTCTGTGGCGGATTACGACCCCATCTACCTGGTGTTCGAGAATAACTGATATAGGGGGCTCCACACCTTTGGCCAATACTAATGCGTACTTGGGATTGGCAATCCCAATGAACAGTAGCATTTTATATTTCCACATGTTGTAGTGCTCTCTGTCGAACTGTGGAATTTTGAAGCTAGTCAGTTTCTAAGTACTCATCTTTAATAAGATTAAAAATTAAGTGTTTCAAAAAAATATTTTAATTTTTGACTGAAAACAATTTTTGATCAAAAATAATTTTTAGAAAAAAATTATTTCGAATTAAAAATTATTTCGAATTAAAAATAATTTTTGAGATCTGTATATGAGTTGCGGAATTTTGGTTCGGATATGATATTAGAAATATCAACCAGCTCTGATACCAATTATTGGTCCCTGATATTGTAGAAGGGGGGTTGAATACAATATCTATAAATTATCGCAGAAAATTGGATTTAAAAATATTATTTTAAATTCAGGCGAAATATTAATTGTGATGAAATACTGTTCAAGTAGAAGATATAATTTTAACTTGAAAAGTATTACAAAATTAATAAGTAGAAAGTTTATATAACCGTTTAAAAGCTTAGAACGATTTAGACATGAATTTTTCGAGTTTAATAATTATATTTCACACTTGCACAGAAATTTTTGAATATTACAATACAAACAAATTTCTGAATTTGAACTGTTTTTCTAACTCTGAATAATAAAGCCAAAGGCTCATATTTATAGAGGTTAGTAAAGCTGGTATGACTTTTGTGCTATGACCTTTTTAGAAAGAAATTAAACCTTGTATGACTTTTTAAAAGGCTCGACATGACTTTTTTTACTCGGTATGACTTTCTAAAATTCGGTATGACTTTTCTAAAGTCATATTCGAATTTTCTTTTAATTAAATAAATCAGTATGACTTATTTAATAAAGAAAATGGTATGACCTTTAATAAAAAGGTCGGTATGACTTTCTTAATAAAAGGTCGGTATGACTTTTTATTATAGAAAATCGGTATGACTCTTTATTAAAGAACTCAGTACGACTTTTAATCAATTAATTAAAAATCATTTCGGTATGACTTTTAATCAAAAATTTCAGTATGACTTATTTAATATAATTCGGTATGACTTATTAAATAGGCATTTGAATTATATTAAAAGTCATATTAAGTCATACCTTTTATAATAAATTAATTCTACTTAATTTAACTAGTTAATTTATAAATTAAATTAAATTCAACTTGAATTAATTTAATTAGATAAATTAAATAATCAATTAATTTTTTATAGTACAATTAAAATACTATCTCTGTGATTTATTACATAGTAGTCACCTTTGAAGTCTTCCCATCTTTTCTTTGTCTTTTGTCATAAACTACTTGAGCTCAATGTTGAATATTTATTAATTTAATTGACATACAAATGTACTGTCTGGTTCATTTGTGTCATACTATAATAAATATTCTTCATTTATTAACATTTAAGTTGTGGCCTTCTGTCATTCTTCTGCTTTACTGTCTTTCCTCTTCTTCTGGAATCTTTCTGTAGTAACCACTTGAAATCTTTTATATCTTCTGTATTTTTTAGAAACACTACCACTTTATTTTTCACTGACGCTTGAACATATTAATGAACTTCTTCCAGTGTTGAGTAGCAATCACATAAAATACTTCTGATACTTAAATCCTTTGTGATTAGTTGACTGTCTTCATCTTGATTCCGGTTTGGTATTTATTATTTACTTATCTTTATAGCTAGAGTTGAGTTGTCATCTAATTATTACAAATAGGCCTAGTCATATGCCTTTCACCTATTAAATTTGTTAAAGAAGGTAGATCCTCTAATCCTTAAAACAAAGTTGAAAAGGCTAATACAGGGTATTTATCTAAGAACCAGTTAAAAGAAAAATTAGAAAAGATAAAGCCTGAAACTAATCCTAATGGGAAAAAGAAAAAGAATGGAATTGGTAAGTTAGGCATAAATAAGCACAACTACACAACTGACATGTAGGCACCTATAAAAATATGTGTTAAATGTGGTAGTAAAAATTATCTATTTTTGCACTGCAAATCTGAGATGCCTGCCATTCCTAAATTGTCTGCAAATTTTGTTTTTTCTTAATTAGTTGCTTCTCATGTTATTCATGCTCAATATGCATCTATGCCTTATATGTTTTATCTATATCTTGCATTTTTCCACATGAATATGTCTGTTATTCCTTAGAATGTGAACACCAATAATCGTGCATCTAATTTCTCTAATTCTGCAAGCATGAATAATTCAAGCACTAACACTGAGAACCCTGAGGTGAGGAAACCAACACCCAAGGTTGAAGTGGAATTAAAACCACCTAAACCAAAGGTACAAAAGTTGGAAACCAAACCAAAGGTAGCAACTAATAAGAAAGAACCCAAGGCAACTTGGTTACCAAAATTAACTTGATTATTTTTGGATGTGTGCAGGGAAGAATGAGGAATCTTTGGTACTTGGACAGGGGGTGTTCAAGGCACATGACTGGAGATAAATACCTGCTTACACAATTTGAGGAGAGAGCTAGCCCTAGAGTGACTTTTGGAAATGATAGCAAGAGTTACACCATGGGACATGGCTTGATTTCAACATAGAATGTCATCATTGAACCTGTTGCACTAGTTAAGCATCAGTCAATTATGTGACAGTAGAAACAAAGTATGCTTCACAACTGATGCATACATAATTTCCCAGCAAGAAAGATGGAAGCCTAGGGATGACTGGGAACAGAAAAAGGAAATGTATACATAGTTGACTTCAACTCAACAAATGCAGATTCAATGACTTGTCTTCTTTCAAAAGTAAGTACAGATGAGAGTTGGCTGTGGCACAAGAAATTAACTCACTTAAATTTCAAAGCCATGAATCAAATGGTTAAGAAAAATCAAGTAAGATGATTACCACATATGAAATTTGTCAAAGATGGACTGTGTGATGCTTGTCAAAAAGACAAACAAATAAAAGCATCATTCAAGTCAAAATTGGAATCATCAATTGAGAAACCACTTGAGCTCTTACACATGGATTTGTTTGGCCCTGTAAACATCATGACCATTGTCAAGAAAAAGTATGCCTAGTCATTGTGGATGACTTTTCAAGATTCTCATGGACTTATTTCTTACATTCAAAAGATAAAATAAGTGAACTCATCATCAAGCACATCAAAGAAGTAGAGAAAAGTCTTGGATTGGATGTAAAGAAAATAAGAAGTGACAATGGAATAGAGTTCAAGAATTCCACAATGAATGAGTTTTATGAAACCAAAGGAATCATACATACTTTATCTATATCAAGAACTCCTCAATAAAATGGGGTATTTGAAAGAAAAAATAGGACACTGATTGAAGCAGCTAGAACTATATTGGAAGATGCTAAATTACAAACTTATTTCTGGGTTGAGGCCATTAATGCAACATGCTACATATAAAACATCTCCATAGTAAATCAAGCTCAAGAAAAAACTTCATATCAATTGATCAACAAAGACAAAAAGCCAAAAGTGGGATTTCTTCATGTCTTTGGTTGCAAATGCTATGTCTTGAGAAATCAAGGTGAAAACCTAGGAAAATTTGAAGCCAAGGCTGATGAAGCTATATTTATTGGGTATGCATTATCAAGCATAGCCTATAGAGTCTATAATCTTAGACCACAAATTGTTATGGAATCTGTACATGTAGTTTTGATGATAAAAAGATTCAAGGCTTGTTTGATGAAAAAGATCTTGACACACTGTAATTTAAGAATGAATCAAATGAGATACATGAAGAAAGTGATGAAGAAATATGTCCAGTAAAATCACAAGTACTCAGAAACCCATTATCAGTTGATGTCACTACATCAATGGATAATTTATCAGTTGACAAACATACATCAACTGATCATACATAAACTGATAATCCATCAATGGATAACCAACATTCTACATCAAGGGTATCCAACTCAGGGGGAGGGTTTCAAAATCAATCTTCAAATTCAAACCAATATGAGTACAATAACAACAATGATAATGAATCTTTATCATCAAGGAAGAATTTACCTCCATAAAAAAATGGACCAAAAGTCATCCATTTGAGCTAACTATTGGAAATGCAGAAGATGGTGTCAAAATAAGAAGTGCTACTCAAAATGACTGTTTGTATAGTAGCTTCCTATCTCAAGAAGAACCTAAAAGAGTTGAAGATGCTTTTAAGGATTCTGATTGGGTATTGGTTATGCAAGAGGAACTTAATCAATTTGAAAGAAATAAAGTATGGAAGCTGGTTCCCAAACTAAAAGACAGATCAGTAATTGGTATAAAATGGGTATTCAGGAACAAGATTGATGAAACTGGTACCGTGACTAGAAACAAGGCAAGGCTTGTGACAAAGAGCTATTCACAAGAAGAAGGAATTGATTTTGATGAGACTTTTACATCAGTTGCAAGATTGGAAGCAATAAGAATTATTCTAGCCTATGTTGTACATGCTAATTTTGAAATCTACCAGATGGATGTAAAGAGTGCATTTTTGAATGGAGAATTAGAAGAAGAAGTTTATGTGGAACAGCCTCCTAGTTTTGAAGATCCAAATTTTCTTGACTTTATATATTATCTACTCAAAGCACTCGATAGCTTGAAACATGCACCAAGGGCCTGATATGACACTATATCTCAGTTTTTCATTGAAAGTTACTTCACAAGAGTTACTGTTGATAAAACTTAATTTCATAGAAATGTCAATGGCTCAATTATTCTTGTTCAAATTTATGTGGATGACATCGTATTTGGCTCAACTGATGAGGGACTTTGCAAAGAATTTACCAAACTAATACAAAATAAATATGAAATGAGCCTGATGAGAGAACTTACCTACTTTCTTGGTTTGCAAGTCAAACAATTTAATGATGGTATTTTTATAAATCAAACTAAGTACATTCATGATTTGTTGAAGAAATTTGACTTAAATGAATGTTCTTCTGCAAAAACTCCCATGGCCACTACCACCAAACTTCAATTGAATACTAATGAAGCTAAAGTGGATATTTCAAGTTATAGAGGCATAGTAGGCTCACTTTTATACTTAATTGCTAGTAGATTCTTGTGTGCTAAATTTCAGGTTGATCGTAGAGAATCTCATTTAGTGGCTATTAAGAGAATTTTTAGATATCTCAAGGGTACACCAAATTTAGGTATTTGGTACCTTAGAGATTCTAGTTTTGATCTAATAAACTACTCAGATGTAGATTATACATGTTACAAAATAGACAGGCCTGTCAATTTTTAGAAAACAAACTTGTGTCATGGTTCAGTAAGAAACAACACTCAGTATCAACTTTAACTGCAGAAGCTGAGTACATTGTTGCTAGAAGTTGCTTTGCACAAATATTATGGATGAGGAATCAATTATTTGACTATGGGTTCAACATGAACAAGATTCCTATTTTCTATGATAATACAAGTGCCATTGCCATAGCTGAGAATCCTGTGCAACATTCTAGAACCAAACACATTGACATAAGGTATCATTTCATTAGGGAACATGTAATGAATGGTACAATTGAATTACATTATTGTCCCTAGTGAACAACAACGTGCAGACATTTTTACCAAACCTCTAGATGAATCTACTTTTAATAGATTAGTCTATGAGTTATGAATGCTCAATTTTACTTAAAATTATGAGAATGTCGATCAAGTTATATTTAATTTTATGCAACCATTGTTTATATTTATCTGTTGAATCCAAGTGATCAATTGATAAGTATATTAGTTATCAATGGATATTTATCAGCCACCAATGGATATATTTTAGTCAATTGATAAAACATATGCCTATCGATGGATATTTATCTATCGATAGATGATTACTCTAGTAATTATTCATCGATTGATAAATTATTTAGTATCAATGGATGTGATTACCCATCGATGGTAATAGAATTTCATTCGTTTCTGAACATCCATTAACTACTCCTTCAATTAGCCGTTGATACTCTATTTTATCCATCAACAAATACATATACATCTGTATGTATAAAGTCGATTGCTATTTAAAATATGTCTATCTATCTTTTTTTTTCAAACGGTCATTCTTTTGGGTAAAATAGCAAAAATAATTAGTGTGACTTATTTTTAAGTCACTTTATTCTTGAAAAATATAAATAGCAGCTTCCTTTCTCATTTTTTGTCACCTGCAATTTTTTCTTAACAATTATCTTGCTTTTTACTCTCTAAGAACCCTAAGGTGATTTTACTCATTTTCTTCAAGTTTCTTCTTTAATCCTCTCTAAAGAACAGTAATGGCACCACAAAAGAAGATCTCATCATCAACAGGCTTTATCTATGAGTAGAATAACTTCATTGCTCGCATGACAGTGTAGGATGCCCCAGCAGGTTTCCATCCATTGATGAAGTTTTTAAGTGAATGCAAACTGTCAAAGGCTCTAAGTGAATCATCAACCATTGTTTGTGAACTTACAGAAGAGTTTTGGAAGTCTATAGAGGTATCCAAAGATGGGAAGGTAATCTCTTACACTTGTAGAGGTAAACCCTATACTCTTACTAGTGTTATTATTTCTGAATGCTTAGAGATTCCTGATGATAATAATAATGCCATGCCTAAAGATGAAGACATTAGGAATATGTTAGCCGCTATTTATTATGCTGAAAATGAATGTAATTTATGAGAGTTAGTTAGGAAAAACTTAAAAAAGTAATGGAGCTATTTCTTTGATGCCATTATCAAGGTATTTTGTGGAAAATTAAACAATTTTGATGTTATTACTACTAGTATGCAATAAATAGCTTATAGTATCCTATTTGATAAGTATTTTGATCTTGACACATTGCTCCTAAATGAGTTGATTGCTAAGTTAGGTAATAAGGAGTCTAGGAAGAACAAATTTTTTTTCTAGATTCATTATGTTTTTTATTAACCACTCTGTTGGAGAAATTGAAATTTCAGATGCCATGGAGACAATGGAGGCATGGACTCAGAACAAAAGGGTCTTCATGGACTTGGTGAGAATCATGTTACACCCTAAGTTGTGCCTCACATATCCCCTTTTTGTGCAGGTATTTCTTAAAACTCATAACCTTTCTTTCTTTGAGACATAAATACCTATTTCTTTGCCTTCTGTAACATTGGAGGGAGCTGGAAATTCCCCCATCCCTCCTACCCAAGTTGCAAAACCTTCAAAATCCAATTCTAAGAAAAACATATCAACAGTTTCCTAACAAACTATTGTTGTAAAATCCAGAAAAAGAAAAGCCACTGAGGGGAGTGTGAAGGTGGTTGGTGAGGGTGAAGGAACTGACCAACATCAAGAAAGTTAGAAGAATAAGGATGGAGAGGGTGAGAATGTCCAGTCAGCCGCCAGTCTAATCTCCCAAAAGACTAAGACTGTGATTAAGGATTCAAACACATCCCTAGCTACATCTTATCAACAAGGTGCAGTTATTGAAAAGAGGTCTCAACCAGGACCTTCTGATGGGGGTAAGGGACACAAATAATTTCAAGCCTTCAAAAGAAGAAAGAAGAGTAATGTAGATGCACAAGGGGCACACACAACTGTAAAGTCAAATGAAAATTTGGTTGAGCCTTCAGCTTCTTCTTTTGATGTGTCTCAGGAAAATGCTGAGACACAACCCCACTCTTTGTCTATTTCTACTCCTTAATCACCATCTAAATCTCTTTCTTCAGAAACTTTGATGATGGAAAATATCAATGTTTTAAATTCACCCTCTTTGCAACTCGGGATGGAGCCAACACTCTCACCTGACTCACCATATAAGGGTAACACCTTGGTTGAGCAGGATAAAATGAAAATTCTCCTAAGTCAATGGATATTTCTCAATCAACTGATAATATCCAACATCCATTGACTTCTAATCATCCATTGATGGATATCCTCACATCCATCTATGAGCTTAAATAAACTGATATTCATCAATCGATGTATATTTCTCATCCATCGATTGACACATATATTCTTAATGATGAAACAACTGTCGAGATTACACAAACTCTTCTAGGATTGGGTGGAGTGGATGATGTGTGTGAGAGACAAGCTTTGCATATCTTGGGAAAATGAGAGAATGTGAATGAGAGGGCCTCAATTTCTTCAGAGGTGGCAAAAGAAGAGGGTGTGAGAAATGAGAGTTCCACCTTACACGGTGATGAAAAAGGTGAGGTTTGTGAGGGAGAGGTGAGAATCCAGGATGAGATCCCGATGCAATAAATGAGATATGAGAGTAAGAGAGAAAATAATAGAGAGAAACCAATTTCACCATCTCATGAAGCATCAACTTTTAAACTGAGCAATTTATAACAGAACTCACCTAGGAGTTAGGGTTGAAGTTAGGGGAGATGGAGAGCATGGAGTTCTTGTAAGAGTTGTAGATGCCCACATGGTGGAGGAAGATGAAATTGATGTTAATTTGGATGCTGATACATTTCAACATGAAGATTCTCACTATCAGAAATTGTCAGCAGCCATTAACCAAGAGACTGAGAAGATTTTGGGGTTGGTGCAGACAGAAGAAGAGTTCAGGAGTCAGAAAGAGAGTCCATTAGAGATGTCTGATGATGTTTCTCATATGAATTCTGAAGACTTTGAGTCTGATAAGGATGATGACACATTGGAGCCAATCATGAGAGATGATGATGACACATTGACTGATACTGAGAAGGAGATTGTAACTCAGTATAGAAAGATCAATTGCTGAGATTAATGTCCAGGACCCTGTCCGAATAAGAATTTTGAATTTCTACAGGGACAATCTCAAAATTCAAAAGATGCATGTCACTAGCATAAGGATAACATTAAAAGGGATTAGGGATGATATTGATACAAACAAAGATCACTATGATTCCTATATTGATTCAAGACTAAATCTTACCACACTGCACATAATTAAACAAAGACTAGACACATAGTCTATTGTAAAAGACAATGTAGTTGTTTTGGAGAAGAAGGTGACAGGTATGGAGAGGAGTATGTAACTCATTTTGAGAAATCAAGCTACTCATGTCAAACTTCTTGACAGGCTTCTACAGACTCATATAGCTTCTCAATCCCTAGATTTAATTGATGATTATAAAAAGGGGGAGAAGGATGGTGGTGATGCTGAATTAAGAAAGAAGGTAGATGATGTTTTGAAGGAAACTCAGAATGCTTTAGAGAAGGAGAAAAATGATGCAGTCAAGAAGGAGGAAGTAAAAAGGATGAAGGCTGAAATTGTGAAGCAATTTGATACAATGGCTAGAAAAAATAAAGTCATAGATGCTGAAAAACCAATTACACTCATGCTTGAAATTCTAGAAGCTATCAAATCAAGAGAAATAAGGTTGGATGAAAGAATCTCATAACCTGGTGATAGAAAAGGGAAATGAATACTAATTGAAGAGGGCAAGAAGAAAAACTCTGTCACTGGTGGAGGTGATAAATTATTGCACAAAGCAATAGTTGTTGGGATTAAGGAGAGAGAACAGCAGGAGAAGGCAGGAGAGGAGTTAGTTATTTAACTTCAAAAGCAGTTTGATGAAGAGAATGAAAAGATTTTAGAAGCCATGAGGGAAGAGGCTAAGAAAATGCCAAGGGTAAAGCAAAGGGCAAACAAAGTTGTAAAACTTTCAAAACTTTCAGGTGTTAAAAGAAAGTTGAATGTAGAAGAGGAAGTAACAAAGGAGGAATAGTCTAAGAAGACAGAGACTCAAGTTCAAGCATCTGAAAGTGGCCAATCCAAAGAGATAGAAGTGTTCAAATCAAAGACAAGTAACTACATCCCAATCAAGACTGTGGGACTGATAGATGTTAAGGGCCAAAGGAAAAGAGATATGGATCTTCTTCACACTGAATATGAGGATGGTTCACAATCATCTAAATAATGAGATTGCACAAGACAGCTTGCTAAAGATGAATGACATGATAAAAGGACCTGCTCAGGAGGAAAGAGATGATAAAGTCAAAATCTGGAACCCTGAAGGGAAGAAGGTCCTCCATGAGACTTTCTATATGATGATCTATAAGGACAAGGAGTGCAATAAAAAATGCATTGATATATGTCAAGAGTTTGACAAATTGTCCAACCTGGATCTTAATCACTTGGCATGCCAATTGGACTATAGAGTTGAGGATGAGAAGATTTTGAAAGGGTCACTTTATAGAAAAATGAAAGAGAATGTAAACAGACAGAATGAAAGATTCAGAAAAAGAAACAGAAGACAGTAAATCAAAATCACCTTCAGTTTCTCAGAAATCTTCTATCACTGGTACTTGAATACTTTGTCTCAAAATTGTATTACTTGTCAAAATTATAATTCATGCCAGAGTGAAATTACTTAGGGTTTTTTTTTATCATCAACTTAGATTTATGTCTATTTCTTATATTCATAAATAGGGGGAGATTGTTAGGAATCATGTAGTGTGATGATAACAAATTACTTAGAATTATAAATTTGATCTTAATTTTATAATTGGTCAATGGATATATAACTTAAAATATTCAATGACTAGGGAACCATTTATCAGTTGAAGTTGTTGTTAGTCAATTGATAAAATGGACTGTAACAATTGATTCAAGGTACTAGTCAACTGATATTTATTGACTTCGATTGATAGCTCTTCGACGGATGTGAAGAATGGCTGACAAAGTATAAATATTCTAAGTCAGAATTCTCACAAATGAAGTGATCAACGGATAAAGAAGTCGGTGAATATGGATATTGTTCGATGGATGAAAGTCAATAATACGCAAATTAATGGATCACCAACAACGGATGAATGCATCAAGACAATCAACGGATGAAAGAACAATCAATGAATAATGGATCGATGAATATTCAAATATCCAATGATACATCAATTGATCAATGGATAACCTATCCATCGATAGATAAGCAAAGAAAGATCGATTGATAAGCTTCACATCAATTAACAGTTAATCAAAGTTTCCTAAAACAGTTAAAGACAAATGGAATAGAATCTTTGCAAGAGTCTAAATCAATGGAAGACAGTCTTGTCATGACTGTAAAGACTTTCAAAGTAACACAGTCTTCAAAGAGAAGATCAAGACAAAGGCTTTTCCAGAAAAAGAGAAAGTCCAAGGAAGACTATGAAAGAAGCTACATTCTATTTTAGTATAAAATTATAAAATGTATTTTATACATTTATCAGTCGATAGAAAAATAGAAGTAGAGAATGTACTGCTATATATAGTTTAGCAGTTCATTGTAGGAAAATGTAGAAGTTGAAAAATAAGAACTCTAGAAAAGCACAGTAAGAGATAGATCATTTTAGTATTGCTTTTCTTAGTTCAATTTATATATTGTAAGCAGCTTGGTTTTAAGACCAAGGTTTATTGATAGCAAAATATTCACTAGTGGAAAACCAATCCACTAATAATTTTAAAAGATTTGTTTTCAAGTGTCTAAGTTTAATTTTCTATTTTATTTCTCAGTTTCAGTATTCCAAACACTCAAAAACTTTTAGATACAAGCTAAATCCGCAAGAATTTGTCAAAATTCTTAAGTTTGTATTCAACCTCCTACCCTCCCCCCCCTCCTTCTTCAAAGTTGTACTATGGGAAATAACAATCTATTTTTCCAATTTATATGTTATAAAAGCTTTTAATTTTGATTTTTATAATGATTTGATTTGATTTTGTTTTTGTACACCCGGTACGCGGACATAGTCGATCGGAATTGAGTTTTTTTAACATCCCAAAGAGACAGTGAGGCGAGTTTCATGAGCCAAGGTGGTCAAGGCGGACGATCGGCCATCCCCGATCCCATATTCTTTAGGGTGGTCCGGGATGTGTTGAATGACGCACAAGCCAACCCGACCGCCAATCATTCTCATCCCACCTACCACTAAGTGCTTAACATGGCCACTGCCTCTCTTAAGATGTAAAGGTACCCGGCTATCGGCTCACAAGCATTCTCTAATTCTATTGTCCGGGAGGGAACTCGGTTTATTGGAAAAATTCTCCAATCCATATATACAAATATAAAAATGCAAATAAAGAGGTAATTACGCTTTTTTAATCATAGTGTCGGTCTTTATTGTAGTGTCGGTCTTTATCGTATTGTCTGATTTACAATTAATGACTTGTTTTCTGATACGGAGGGCATAATAAGAGGAGGGTGATGGTGACGGTGGCGGCGAGGTTACGGTGACAGTCAGGATGACGGTGGCGATGATATTGAGATTTGTTTATTCGATATAGAACTCTTTTTATTGATTTTAGACTTATCTCATTTCGATTATGATTTCAGACTTATTGGATGATTTGGTTATGCTTTTAAACTTATTATGGTTTCATATTTTGTTATGGTTTCGTTTAGTTTTAACTTGCTGGATGATTTTGTTTGTTATATTAGTTTTTGTTTGAAATATGTTGGTTTGGATATTGGTTTATGTTTAAAATATATTCAATTTAAATTGTTAATTGGATTGATTGATATTAGTACTGGTATAGGAATAACATGGAAAATAGATAGATTGGTATTGGTATAGCATGATATAGGTATAGGTTGTAGCCTGCTTTAAAAAAAAATGCAAACAAAACCAACCGTTGATCATTAAATCAACCGTTTTTTACCATACAAAAACCCAGAAAATCGACCGTCTTCATAAAATGTCAGTCAGATTTAGAGCGATTGGATTTGTAAAACTGAATTGTGTACTGTTCAAAACCCCACTGTTTTTATACTAACGGTCGATTTTGTTCATTCACGGCCGTTCGAACGATCGGGTTTGACGATTAGTTTTGAAGCCTACATGGCAATGAGATGTTGGTGGGTCCCACACACGTGCTAGTGCCAAATAGGTATTGTGGGGTCAACCAAAGTCAAACGAGGTCAAAGCTAAACTTGACTATTTTTACCCAAAACCGATGAGGTTAAACCCGGAGTTGGGACAAAACCGACCATCTTTGATATAAATCCGACTGTTGGGGCGTTGAATTTAGACTCTATTTCTGGTCAAAGTACATTTGGATAAACCATATTGTAATATATAGGATACGGAGTAGTAGTAGTACAACAGAAGATTAGCTTGATTAATTTTAAAGGTAATTTCGTGGATTTTCTATAATCATTATGTCTAATTAGATGTTGGAACTTAATAATTAGTATATTTGTAAGATGATTTACATATAAATCCCACGAGTGGAGTAATGATTTACATGCTGAAAGTTCCGAATTTAAATGAAAAGTATATGGAAAAGCTAATTATAGTGTTTCCAATAATAATAATAATATAAAATGAACTATGAAGGTGTTTTTACCAACCTGCATCATGAACTTGTTGGCACTTTATTTTTAATAATATTGAGCATTTTTTTTAATCATGGAGTCCGATATAACTTTTAAGTGGTTAATATTTGACCTATTTGCATCAATTATACATCCCTAGTTTCAATTAATTTCGACTAGAATCAGTCAATATTAACTGAAATTTTATGTGCCATTTAGTATCCAAGTTTTGTTTGAAGGCATGCAGGAGTTGGGGGTAAAAAATTGATTTTTAAAATTCTTCGCAAAAAATATATAACATATTTTAATTAATAATGTTCATATATATATATATATATATATATATATATATATATATATATATATTTACTTGGCTAAAATAGTTTACCTTGAAAATATACAAATTGTTTAAAATATTAAAATTATTAAAAGATCCGTAAATAAATTAATATTTAAGTAAATTTTTATTATGATTCTGCATCATTTATTTTTATTTTTCTACTATGGTTCCATAAAATTTAATAAAAATTTGTATTATAAAAAAGTTTTTATTTGAAAATTAACCTATTTTTACACAGAGTTCATTATATTAATCAATAATAAATAATAATGTCATAATCTATGATTCAAAAAACTTCTTGTAAAAAACTTTGACAGCTATAACACTTCTCGCATGAATTAATCCACCAGTGGGACATTTTTTGGTGGGCAAACAAATCTACAAAGACACTCTTGACATTATTTGAAATTCCAAAATTGTGGGACAAATGTGGCATAATTTAAGTGGCTGAATGTTAAATACAAGTCTCAAAATTGACCATTTATTCGACGGCGACATCAACTTTCGGCAACGGGATCCCAAAAATAAGTGGAAATGCCATTGTCTAATCGGGAATATTAAGCCATCGGCATAAATTTGAGAAGAAAAACAAGAGGAACATTTCTCCGAAATTGACATTTTAGAGAGTGAATGCGGAAGCATGTTAGGGAGTGGATGTGGGGATGCCCAATATTTGAGATTTTTTTAGTGCATGAAACTTTTTATTACTTTGTGTAAAAATTGAAAAACAGTTTTACGAAGATTATGAGGGACATCGGAAATTATGAGGACCTATTTTCTCTAAAATCAGTTCAGTAAACATTTTTTGAAAACACTGATTTTAAATGTTACCAAATATTTTTCTACTTTCTTTTCAATAAAAGAAACTTTTATTATTATCTGTAACAACGGTGAACTAAACCCGTATTAATACAGGTTTTACTAGTAAGTAAATGTCAAATCAGAATTATATATTAAGAAAATATAGATTTTAAAATAATATTTAGCATATACTCCTTTAATCTCAATTTACCTGTATTGTTGGACTTTTTTTCAGTCAAATTAATTAAACTTCGATTGAAATTACATTTATTATATAATCAAAAAAAATTACAAAAATTATATTATTAAAAAATATATATCATCTACATTAAAATGTAATTTTTAATTTTCTAAAATTGTAAAAGAGTAATTGATAATTTGTATATAAAATTGTATTAATTTGTTCATAAAAAATCAAATAATACAATTAATTTAATATATATGAACTATAATTTTACTGAACCAGTGTACACAATATTGATATTGTGTATATAGTTGAGTTGTAATATATGCAATATAAATATATTAAATTAACCAATCTTTTTTGTTAGATACATAAGAATTTTTATTAATATATATTTAGCTATATTTTGCTGAACTTTTTTTCTGAAAATAATTATTTATTTTTAAAAAAAATTACACATTTACCTATTTCTTCTGGAAATAAGTATTTGTTTCTGAAAATTAAACCAAATATTAAATTTATTTTTTAAAAATAAGTTCTTATTTATAAAAAAAGGTAAACATTTTTTTCTGAAAATAAGTATCTATTTTCATAATTTAATATTTTCATAATTTAAGAGGAAACAATGGTTAAAAATACTATTTAAATAAATTGATTCGAAAGCTATAAAATATATTGGACATCTGCTGTGAACTTGCCCGTCAAAAAACGGGGGTTCTGAGTAGACCTGGGCCATCGGGCTCTAGGCTGTAGTTTAGTATTTGGAGGCCCATAGAGTAGTAACTGAAATAGGAAATTACTTTTTAGGGAGGAGAAAATTTATTTTCAAAATTATGTTAATTAATATAGAATCTCCACAAAAATAGAGTATCACATTTAAGCCTGAGAAACTATTTATCGCTCAAGTGAATAAATTTTAAATGCAAGATAAAGATATATACACTCCAGTAAATATAAGTAAAGAAATATCTAATAAAGAATCTCCTTAATTAAATGAGTGGTTACTGTTAGTAAAATATTTGTAAAAAATAGTTACATATATATTTTACGAGTATTAAAAACTGAAAATCAGAAAATGTGTACCGGATTTTTCTGGGATGAGTTACGGATTTCGCTCTCTTTAAGACGTTTTGCGGCTATGTTCAAATGTCCAAGACAATCACTTTTGTTACTTTGTCCCTAGGATAAAACAGCCCAGAATATTTCCTTACGATAACCCTTTGTACCAAGAAATTACCGGTCGAACTACACACCTTTAATAACTGCTCAATAATAATAATAATAATAATAATAATGGACGAAGGTGTACAAGTGTATGGATATGTGACTGAGAAGAAAAGAAAAGTAGTAAACTATTAGAAAAAGCACACCATGATCAGACTATATATGCTACTTGTTGAACTCAATATTTTGGTTTTTGGTGATGTGTGAAATGCAAAGACTTAACTTCTATTTATAGGCCAAAGAGGAGCCTAAAAATTAAATGAGGCAATAAAAGAAATGCACAAGACAAGTCTCCCACCAAGTTTGCTAGCATTAAAACTACCGTTATACATTGAACTTGGACAAGAAATTTGAAATGAAAATCTCACCCATAAAGGCTGATTTGATTTGAAAATAAATGATTAAAAAATTATTTTTCTAATTATTATTTAAAATAATTCACTCCAAAATTCCAACAATCCCCCACTTGAATATTTTAAAAAATAATATTATATTTGAGCAGTATTTGAAAAATAAGATTGTACATTAACAAATGTGTCATCAGACTTGAACCTTCGCGTAGTGAATAAGATTCTGAGTTAAGTAAAAGTGACCCATAGTCTTGAACTCTGTCCCTGGTATCAAAACACGTACAATCTTTCAAGGTGTAGTCAATTAGCCCGTGCATTTTAGGCCATGCACGTCTATCCTAGTATGTGAATGCTCTAGAAATTTATGCTCGAAATTTCATAGGAAAGGGCCCTCACTCTCACATTCACATCGGTGAGTCTATCAAGAGTACTCTTGAAGTTAGGTACTCCCTCCAAATAGAGTATAGATCTCAGTAATAGTTTTAAACAACCCATCCTCTTATCATTTCAGGAAACATGCTTTAATAAAAATTAAACTTATATGTTCTTCGCGTATCACTTCATGATTTGTTATTACCACATTGAACCTATTTCTTGGGGTTTCCAGTCAGTTAGGTTGGTTTCCCATCATGAGTGACTACTCTGTAAGGGAAATAGTCCCATATTAACCGAAGTTTTATAGACTTTCTCTCTAGGTAATCCTTTCATCAAAGGATCTGCCAAATTATCATCAGACCGTATGTAATCCACTCTAACAGCTCTTTTAGAGAGATAATCTCTAACAGTATTGTGCTTACGATGTATATGTCGTTTCTTACCTTTAAAATAACGGTTATTGACTTTATCGATAGCCGCGGTACTATCGCAGTGGATTAACACAGATGGAATCGGTCTTTCCCATAGCGGGATCTCAGCTAGCAGGTTTATTAGCCAACCAGCTTCTTCACTGGCTGAAGCTAGAGCTATCAATTCTGCTTCCATGGTGGATTCAGCTAAGATAGATTGTTTCTTTGATTTCCAAGAAATAGCTCCACCTGCTATATTAAAAATATAGCTACTTGTTGCCTTGGAGTCATCTGACAATGTATTCCAGTCAGCATTGCTGAAACCTTCAAGTATAGCGGGTAACTTTCTATAATGAAATCCAAGGTTCAAAGTTTTCTTGAGGTATCTCACGACTCTCTCAATAGCATGCCAATGTTCATTACTAGGTCTACTGTTAAATCTGCCTAACAAGCCCACAACATATGCAATGTCGGTTTTAGTACTATCTGCAGCATACCGAAGGTTACCTATAATAATTGCATATTCTTGTTGTCTTACACCATATCCCTTATTTTTAAACAGCTTAACACTAGGATACTATGGTGTACTACCAGGTTTGCAGTCAAAGTAATTGTATTTCTTTAAGATCTTCTCAATGTATTGAGTCTGATCTAAAGAAAGTCCCTTTTTTGATCTAGTAATCTTGACACCAAGGATTACACTTGCTTCTCCAAGATCAAAGTTGGCATTCAATAATGATTTCACTTTATTCACTGCATGAATATTTGAACCAAATATTAGCAGGTCATCTACTATACGCAGGTAATAGTGCAAATGCCATTTTCGAATTCGGAATAAATGCATTTGTCACTTTCATTGACTCGAAAGTCATCCGACATAATAAGTTTGTCAAACTTCTCATGCCACAAAGTAGGTGATTGCTTAAGTCCATATATGGACTTATCTAACTTGCACACCTTCTTCTGCCCATGGATCACAAAACCCTCCGGTTGATCCATATAAATTTCATCATCTAGTTCACCATTTAAGAACGCAGTCTTAACCTCCATTTGGTGAATCACTAGATTATGGATGGCAGCTATAGAAATTAAAACTCTAATGGACGTCATCTGAGTGACTGGTGAAAATGTGTTAAAGAAATCCACATTTTCCCTCTGTCTAAAGCCTTTGACCACCAAATGTGCCTTGTATCTTTCAACAATACCATCAGGTCTTAACTTCTTCTTAAAGATCCATTTACACTTTATTGGCTTACATTCAGGAGGTAAGTCAATCAAATGCCAAGTCTTATTGGATTCCAAAGAATCCATCTCATCATTAATGGCTTATTGCCAAAGATCGACATCTAAAGAAAACATGGCTTCTTTAAAGGTAGTAGGATCTTCCTCAAGGTTATAAGCGAAGAACTCAGGGCCAAAATCTTTGGCAACTCTAGCTCTCTTGTTCCTCCTCGTCTCAATTTCTGATTCTTTAGTGTGTTCTTTCTCCTTTAATAAAGGAGTAATACTCGGTGATGCACCCCTACTATTTTTCAATTTAAATGGAAAATTGTCTTCATAGAAATATGCATTGACTGATTCTACTATAACTCGTGCATTTAAATCAAAGAATCTGTAGGTCTTGCTATCAAAGCCATATCCAACAAATACACACTCATAGACTCTACTTGCAAGTTTAAGCCTCTTAGGATCAGGTTTTCGAACATAAGCTAGGCAACCCCAAGATCTAAAATAGGAAGTATCGGGTTGTCTACACTTAAGTATCTCATAGAGAGTTATCATACTTCTAGATTTTGGTACTCTATTGAGCACATGACAGACCGTTAGTATGATCTGTAGGGTTTCGTGACACAAACGCAGCAGAATAAACGCGAAAAATAAATCAAAATAGCGAAACCCTCCGCAGGATCCATGCGAAAACAAAAGATTTAATTCGGAGATAAAGAATAAATACCTTTAGAAGCTTTAACAGTTCATTAATGGAAGATTAATGGAGGTCCAAAGTTTGTTTAATCACCACGTATCCCGCTCTCGCGATCTACGCTCTACGGTATCCACACGAACACTTTTCATGAAGGATTGATGTGTACTAGCACCCGAAAACTTCTTCTCTCTCTATCTTCCTCCTCTCTCAGAGCGGCTAGGATTTTTGTAAAATCTCTCTTTTATTAAATCAGCCCATAAAGAGATTATATAGAGAGAGGAATAAGTTTTCTAATTATAATCCAATTATAATTAATACTAATCCAAAATTCTAAATTATTTAATTAAGTCTCACTTAATTAATTAATTATTAATTTTGGAATTAGTTTAAGTAATTCATTTATTCTATTTATATAATTAATTAAGTCATACTTAATTAATATCATAAATAAAATAAATTACTTATTTAATTTAAATTCATAATTTAAATTATTTCTCCTTCAAGCGTTCTTTGTATGTGACCCTGTAGGTTATTATTACGTTGGCAACAATTTTAATATCTAATTAAAATTGTAAACAATGAGCGGCATCTAGTAATACATCATTGCTACCCAAGTAATAATAATAAATCGGTGATTCGATTAAGCCTTTCGTGAATAATGTTCCATGTAATATAATCCCTTTAATCTTGATATTATATAGATTAAACTCAAGGCATGTCTCGTGTCATCCTCTTCATAATTTAATCTTTATTTTCTTGATCGATGAGTAGACTATTAAAATCAAATCAACATTTGAGCACGGCCGTGCATTTCATAGTCTCACTCAAACAAGAGGCCAATAATATCACTCCTAAAATTAGGAGGATTAAATCCCATCTAGATCATTCATATTTCTCATACGATTCATAATATACCCAATGTCCACTTTTATCATCACCCGGTCAAAGGTAACTTTTAATGTAATCAAAGTATATTAATTCTCGTATAGAAATATAATGATTTCAGGTCTAAGGATCATTACACCATTATCACAGTGAGAATTACTTATGACACTTACTTAACATGTAGAATCTCACGGCGGGTCATTCCAGTGCCATGCATTGATACATGCACTTATGTTCTTGACTTTAGTATCCCCATACCTATGACCAATGAGATGTGGTCATCTGTCAAGAAACATACTAGTCTTTGTGCATTATTATTGTCCTTAAATAATAATACTCGACTAGGGAATTTTAGGAATAAGATACTATTCATATAATCTCATTTTTAAGTCACATACTTAAAGATATATAATACGTATCAAAATTCCAAGGACATTTATTATGCTTTCAATTTATTACGCAGTAAATAAAACATAATAAATAAATAATAATCAATAAAACATAATCCTTAATAATAAATATTTTCATTAAAATATAAAAAGTATTGTCTCTAGAGCACAATTACTAACAATCTCTCACTTGCACTAGAGCCAATTACCCAAGTATCCAATACTCATGGAACTAGTGTGACTTTCGTGCTTCTGCTGCGACAAGGCCTTAGTTAGTGTGTCTGCAATATTATAATTAGTATACACTTTACATATATGTATATCTCCTTGATCATTAATCTCATTAATTAGGTGATATCTCCTAAGTACATGCCCAAACAGCCTCCTTGGCTGCTTCACAAGCATCAATATACTCAGGTTCTATTGTAACATCAACAATTGTCTTTGCTGTGAACCATTCCAGCATACAACATCTCAATAAAACACAAAGCCAGACATAAACATTAAATTATCGTTATCTGTCTAGAAACCAGTATCACTGAAACCTCTTATAACTAGCTTCACATCTCCTCCATATAACAAGAATGAATCTTTAGTCCTCTTTAAGTACTTAAGAATATTCTTGACTGTCGTCCAGTGACCTTCACCTGGATTAAATCGGTATCTACTCATCATGGTTAAAGCATACGAGATATCAGGACAAGTACATATCATTGCATACATTATAAAACCAATTGCTGACGCATATGGAATTTTACTCATGCAGTCCCTATCATCCAATGATTTAGGACAAATTTTATTTTGAGATCACTATCCCATGAGACATTGGGACATATCCATTTTAGTCTCTTTGCATTTGAAATCGATGCAAAAATTTGTCAATGTATGTACTCTAAATTAGGCCGATCAATCACCTTGATCTATCTCTATAGATCTCGATCCCTAATATATATGTCACATCGCCTAAGTCTTTCATTGAGAAATTATTTCTCAACCAAGTCTTCACAGTCTGTAGAGAAGGAATGTCATTCCCTATTAGTAATATATCATCAACATATAATACTAGGAATGCCACATGGCTCCCACTAAACTTCTTGTAAACACAAGTTTCATCTTCATTCTGAATAAAGTCAAACTCTTTTTGACTGTTTCATGAAAACAAATGTTCCATCTCCTCGAGGCCTGCTTTAATCCATAAATGGATCGACGCAACTTACATACATTTCCAGCATCCTTTAGATCAACAAAACCCTTAGGGTGTGTCATGTACACATCCATATCTTCTTCAAGGCTCTCATTTAAGAAAGAGGTTTTGACATCCATTTGCCAGATTTCATAGTCATAATAAGCAGCTATAGCAAGCAAAATCCTGATGGACATGACCATAACAACTGGTGAAAAGGTCTCATCATAGTCAATACCATGAATTTTCTTGAAACCTTTTGCCACCAATCGTGCCTTATAGGTCTGTACATTAGTATCCATGTCGGTCTTCTTCTTCAAAACCCACTTGCACCCTATAGGTTTTACCCCTTCAGGTGGATCAACCAAAGTCCATACTTGATTAGTATACATGGATTCCATCTCAGATTTAATGGCATCCAGCCATCTCTTAGAATCTGGAGTGTTTATAGTATCTAGGTAGGTGAGAGGCTCATCTTCATCCACAAGCATCACATCACCATCTTGAGTCAAGAGAAATCCCTATTATCTCTCCGGCTCATGGCGAATCCTACTAAACCTACGAACACCTGTGTTTCTTGAGCAGTATTATTTTTCTTGTACATTCTACTCAGGTTCCTCCACTGGTTCAACGTTATCATGTGGGTCTCAAACTTCATTGAGATCTATTATCCTCCCACTGTCTCTCAGCAGTTCGAGCAACAAACACTTTGTTCTCGGAAGGATTATAGAAAGAATAACCCCTTGTTTCAGTTGGGTATTCCACAAAATTACATTTGTCTGATTTTGGTCCTAGCTTGTCAGAGATTAGACGTTTCACAAACGCTTCACATCCCCATAATTTTATAAATGACATGCTGTGACGTTGCTCAGTCCATATCTCATAAGGAGTCTTTTGAACCAATTTAGTAGGAACACAGTTAAGTGTATGTGGAGCCGTTTCCAGGGTGCAACCCCAGAAACTAATTGGAAGATTCATTGACTCAACATTGATCGCACCATGTCCAACAAGGTGTGATCTCTCCTATCAAAAAAACTTTTTCTTTGATATTTTCTACTTCATCTTTATAGTCTTTGAACTTTTCAAATGATTCAGATTAGTTCTTCAAAAGATACATATATCCGTATCTACTAAAATAATTAGTAAATTTTATGAAGTTAATAAAATCTACCTTTTGTCATCGTACACATATGACCGCATACATCACTATGTATAAGTCATACCCATTCAATGATCCCTTCACCATGTTCGGTAAAAGGAGCTTTAGTCATTTTACCAAATAAACCAAGATTCGTATCCTTTGGTATGATTCATAATCAAACTTATCCATGAATGCATCCTTATATATTCTGGAAATGCGTTTCTCATTAATATGGCCTCAGCGACAGTGCCAAAGGTAATATTTGATTTGAGTCACTTTAGAACATATAAATTGTTAATTAGATGTGCAACATTATATGGCTCATCATCAAAATAGAATAAACAACTATTGTTATAAAATGAAAAAGCCTTTCTTGTCCAAACAAGAAACTGAAATAATGTCTCTGCCAATTGCAAGCACACTATAACAATTATTAAGTTCTAAATTTTCCTTATAGGCCAAAAATTAAGTAACGAGTTCCTCGAACCAGAACAACTATCTTTACTCCAATTCCAACCCGATACCTTAAGCTTGACCCTTATTGATCATCATCTTCCGATCTTCCAATTAAGCATGACAGTTTAATTTCCAGTCTCCCAACTTTCCACAGAAGTGACAATCGTCTTCTTTATCAACACCTCATTCAGACTTTAGAGTCTGCTTTAGGGATTGGACTTTGGTTTGACAACGGAACTAGATCAAATCTTCTCCTTGCCTTTCCATTTTCCTTTCCCTTTTGCATTCCCTATGTTTACCATCAATATAGTAGTAGTTCATGCATTTATCATATTACTTTCAGCAGTTCTCAACATGCTTAGCAACTCAATGGGTGTTTTACAAATCTTATTCACTTTATTGTTCATAACAAAATAAGAATAATATTTGTCCAAAGATTGTAAGATCAAATCTAACTATCTCCAGACCAATCTGGAAACCCAAAATATCAACGGTATTCATTATACCCTATAATCTTTAGAACATGTGGTGTAACCGGGTCTCACTCTCCCTACTTGTAAGTGTATAGTGCCCTTTCAAATATATCTTGTGCTCAATCGTTTCATAAGCATCTATATGCTTGTATTGCTTCTTAAGCTCAGCACATATATTTGCGAGCATGAGACATGAAACATTAGTCGCAACATCAGTTTGCTTCCAATAAGCACTATGATTTGCACATGTTACATTCTCAACTTTAAGAGCAGGGGAAGAGATTTGACTAATATCGTGGTGCCCGAGGACGATCCTCAAGCTCCTATGTCAGTCAAGGAAATATATTCTCGTCAACTTGTCCTTCTCAAGAACTGATCGCATAGAGAAGTTGTTTGTGTTTATCATTTGATATCTACAATAATAAAGTGCATAAAATAAACTAGATTGCAAATTTAATATTAATTATGTTTAAGTGATTATGGTATATCATCATATACCTCCCACTATTTTTATCAAACTAATAGCCCTTACTATTAATTTGGAAAGTATATCCCATAATTCTTTCTAGTGAGCCAAGATCCATATTTCGTCATGTCCTAAGTCAACCACTGGAAGTCCTTAGAAAATGATTATTTAGGTAGACAACAGTTGTCAATTATATCATATATAATTCTTGGATAGTTTGGTGAACAACGATTGATCTTATCTATCTAATAGACTTTTAACCAAACTCTATGCTTCTAAGTTCATAACAGTTGAATATAACCGTTTATTTTCACTTATTATGACGACTCAGTTAAGTTAGACCCAATGATACAACGGCCGAATATAACCGTTTATATTCGTCGCATCTCACCATGATAGATAGGAGTCCCCTGCCACTGACAGTCCTTCCCCTTATCGATCTAGGATTCGATGAGTGTTCATTCATTGGAAAGCATCCGAGTAAAACTTAATATTTTGTTAAGGGGTTTTAGAAAATTTATAACGATCATGATCACATCATAAAGAGATCCTCAATTTTTCCTTGAACCAAATATTTCAAATCGACATTTTAAATTGTTCATTTCCCAGGTAGATGGAGGATACCAATGGTCACACTTAAAACCCATCAGCCTTACAAATACGCATATCCGCTTTTGTCAGAAAATCCCAATTATAGATATCAAAAATCCATATTTAATTCTGTGTTTTAAAAATCCATATTTTATAAACACAAGAATCTCATGATCGTTTGTTAATTTTAAAATCTTGAATCGTTACAGATTTTATCTTGTTTAAGCAAACATGGCATGGGTGTCGTATCTAATACATACATGATTAATCAATATTAAGCATGCATTTCAATTATATCTACGCATACATACCAATACATGCAATCATATACATATATGTAATGTGCGTAAATTAAACGTGTTTGGTTATGGCCCCATCCTATATGATATTTCCAAGCTAATGGAAATATCAAGGTCAGTCTATGGTGGTTTTAAAAATACTATCTATTACATGTCTTCTTTCTTCATTGCTCCATCATCCCCTTTTGGATCGCCTCATTGCTTGCAAGTCTTCATTGATAATTACATTGAATAATAAAAATAAAACTATTCTAATGAAATTACAAGAAGAACTCGAGTTACATTCAAGATAATTAAATTACAATGAATAAACGACATGCAAGTCGTATTTAGAAACCAAAACCATAAATCAAAACCACTATCCTATGGGTCTTTAGGCCATAACCATCCACCATGCTATCATATAACACATATAATATATCTCATATTATATAATCATATCATATAATCATATATAACAAATTTCGAAATTTCAGAAAATTAAAAACAGATTTCTGAAGACAATAAATCGCTATTTCGAGGCCCTTAACGACGTCAAACGCCTTACAGACCCGTCGAAGATAGCATAGCTATCAGTTTTGTTCATTGGCCCGATTCCAGTCAGAAAACACATATCGTTTACGAAAATCGGATACAGCAGTCAGATTTCTCCAAATCTGACGGTGTTTCAGAAATCGTATCATATACAATTCTCATAACAAGAACAAGCATATATCATATATACATACACAGTGATACATACAATCATCATATGATTATACATCACATGAATATCATATATTCATAATATATACATACATATATTCAAAATTTTTAGAAAATTAAATAATTTCCAGAAAATAATAAATCACTGTTTTGGGGGCTGTAACGACATCTAATGGCTTACATACGCAAAGCTGACAAAGTCAGTATTGCTCAGTGACCCGATTCCAGTCAGAAAACACATAACATTTGCAAAAATCGGACATTGGACACAGATTTCAAAAAATCTACGGCAGCCGTTTCAGAATTCGTATCGAATACGATTCCCATAATAAGAACAAACATGTATCATATACATACATCAACACACATAATCATCACATGATTATACATCATATGAATATCATATATTCATAACATATATAAACATATACATATTATATCAATATAAAATCATGATAGATCGCATACATGCTTATATATCAAAAACTGTTAAGCACATAACCGAATTAAAACGTTTCGCAAGTAGCTCTGATGCCATTGTAGGGTTTCGTGACACCAACGCAGTAGAATAAACGCGAAAAATAAATCAAAATAGCGAAACCCTCCGCAGGATCCATGCGAAAACAAAAGCTTTAATTTGGAGATAAAGAATAAATACCTTTAGAAGCTTTAACAGTTCATTTCTGGAAGATTAATGGAGGTCCAAAGCTTGTTTAATCAGCACGTATCCCGCTCTCGCGATCTACGCTTTACGGTATCCACACGAACACTTTTCATGAAGGATTGATGTGTACTAGCACCCGAAAACTTCTTCTCTCTCTATCTTCCTCCTCTCTCAGAGCGGCTAGGGTTTTTGTAAAATCTCTCTTTTATTAAATCAGCCCATAAAGAGATAATATAGAGAGAGGAATAAGTTTTCTAATTATAATCCAATTATAATTAATACTAATCCAAAATTCTAAATTATTTAATTAAGTCTCACTTAATTAATTAATTATTAATTTTGGAATTAGTTTAAGTAATTCATTTATTCTATTTATATAATTAATTAAGTCATACTTAATTAATATCATAAATAAAATAAATTACTTATTTAATTTAAATTCATAATTTAAATTATTTCTCCTTCAAGCGTTCTTTGTGTGTGACCCTGTAGGTTATAATTACGTTGGCAACAATTTTAATATCTAATTAAAATTGTAAACAATGAGCGGCATCTAGTAATACATCATTGCTACCCAAGTAATAATAATAAATCGGTGATTCGATTAAGCCTTTCGTGAATAATGTTCCATGTAATATAATCCTTTTAATCTTGATATTATAGATTAAACTCAAGGCATGTCTCGTGTCATCCTCTTCATAATTTAATCTTTATTTTCTTGATCGATGAGTAGACTATTAAAATCAAATCAACATTTGAGCACGGCCGTGCATTTCATAGTCTCACTCAAACAAGAGGCCAATAATATCACTCCTAAAATTAGGAGGATTAAATCCCATCTAGATCATTCATATTTCTCATACGATTCATAATATACCCAATGTCCACTTTTATCATCACCCGGTCAAAGGTAACTTTTAATGTAATCAAAGTATATTAATTCTCGTATAGAAATATAATGATTTCAGGTCTAAGGATCATTACACCATTATCACAGTGAGAATTACTTATGACACTTACTTAACATGTAGAATCTCACGGCGGGTCATTCCAGTGCCATGCATTGATACATGCACTTATGTTCTTGACTTTAGTATCCCCATACCTATGACCAATGAGATGTGGTCATCTGTCAAGAAACATACTAGTCTTTGTGCATTATTATTGTCCTTAAATAATAATACTCGACTAGGGAATTTTAGGAATAAGATACTATTCATATAATCTCATTTTTAAGTCACATACTTAAAGATATATAATACGTATCAAAATTCCAAGGACATTTATTATACTTTCAATTTATTACGCAGTAAATAAAACATAATAAATAAATAATAATCAATAAAACATAATCCTTAATAATAAATATTTTCCTTAAAATATAAAAAGTATTGTCTCTAGAGCACAATTACTAACATGATCTCCCCCCACCAGTGAGACGCAGCACCATAGCTAATCATAATGGAAACCACTAGCTCTGTAAGAGTCCTATTCTTTCTTTCGGCTTTTCCATTCATTTCTGGTGAGTAAGGAGCAGTTATGTCATGTATAATTCCATGAGAGTCATAATATTTGGTAAATAGGTTTGATTTGTACTCTACTCCTCTATCACTACGAAGTCTCTTGATTTTCATTTTGTATTGATTTTCAACTCTATTCGCAAATAACTTGAACATGTCAAATGCATCTTTTGTTTTTCATAAGATAAACAAAAGTATAATCAGAACAATCATCGATAAATGTGATAAAGTATCTCTCACCACTTCGAGTTAAAAAGCCATCTAATTCACATATATCTGAATGAATTAGGTCCAATGGTTCTGTATTTTTAATCACTACAAACTTGTGGAAAGTCTTTGTGATTTTTGCTTGACTATAATATTCACATTTATCTATCTCAAAGGAAGACAACTTAGGAATTAATCCTAAGTTGCTCATATTTATTATGCATCGTCTATTAATGTGACAGAGTCTAGTATGCCAAGTATTGAAATGAGTCAACATCTAAGGAAATAGAAATTTTATTAACTTCAGCATTCAACTTAAACATTCCATCTATAACATACCCTTTTCCCACAAAAGTAACATTCTTAGTAATGGTGTACAAATCAGAAACTATAGTCTGGGTAAACCCTCCCTTATTAAGCAGAAACCCAGACACCAAATTCTTTCTCATCTCTGGAGTGTGCAAGACATCCTTTAGCAGTAGGGTCTTTCCAGAGGTAAACTTGAGCTCCACATTTCTAATCCCAGTAATATTGGTGGTGTGGGAGTCTCCTAGAAGCACCTTCATTTCATCAGAATTCGTGTATATCTTGAACATCCCACGATCATAACAGACGTGGCAGGAAGCACCAGTGTCTACCCACCACCCATCAGCTCCACCGACAAGATTAACCTCCGTGATCATAGCAACGAAGGCTTCTTCAACCATGTTGGCTTGTGGCTGAGCTTGGCATTTGAGTCTGCACTTCTTCGCCATATGTCCTGGTTTTCCACAATTGAAATAGTGGAATGTTCCAGCGGCATTCCTGGGTGGTTGCTGTCTAGTCTGATTCTTCGGAAGTTGAAAGTTTCCTTGCGGGTTGCAATTTGCCTTCTTGAAGTTCTTTCCCTTAGCCCTCAGACCTGCACCAGAGTTCTTCTTTTGCTTGTTGTTGGACACAACTAGCACCTCTTCCTTCCGATCTTGTTTTCTTGCTTCTTCTTCAATCCTAAGGCGAGTGATAAGACTCTCTAAGGAGAATTACTTAGTCTTATGTCTTAGGATATTCTTGAAATCCTTCCAGCTTGGCGACAACTTGTCTATTATCACGACTATTTGAAATTGTTCATCTAGTGGCATTCCTTCGGTGATGATCTCGTGTGCAATCTTCTGCAACTCATGTGACTGTTCCTCTACAGACTTGTCGTCGGTTATTTAGAAATTGAGATAGCGACTTACCGCATACTACTTGGCGCCAGCCTACTCCGTATCGTACTACTTTTGTAGAGCTTCCCATATTTCTTTCGTAGACTTATCTGAATTATAGTAATCCTACAAATTATCGGATAAGCCATTCAAGATAAAGTTCTTACACAGAAAATGATTTTCTAGCCATAATTCTATCTCCTTAGCAAGTTCAGTATTAACGGGAGCTATAATAAAAGAAGATTCAGTACTAGCAGGAGGAGCAGGCATAACAGGTTTTGCAATAGTTAACACATAAGTTACTTTACGCATGGTAAGGAAAAATAGCATTTTTTGTTTCTAACGCTCAAAGTTTACTCCCTCAAAATGAAAAGGCTTATTAATATCATAAGCTACATTACCAGAAAAATCAACGGTAGACATGACAAATAGATATTTAATAATCAGAAAATCGTGAAATGACTTAAAATTGCTAGGAAAATATTTGTAGAAAATAGTTACATATATATATTACAACTATTAAAAACTGAAAATCAGAACATGTGTACCGGATTTTTCTGGGATGAGTCACGGATCTCGCTCTCTTTAAGACGTTCCGTGGCTATGTCCAAATGTGCAAGATAATCACTTTTTTCACTCCATCCCTAAGATAAAACAGCCCAGAATATTTCCTTATGATAACCCTTTGCACCAAGAAATTACCAGTCGAACTACACACCTTTAATAACTGCTCAAAAAATAATAATAATAATAATAATAATGGAGGAAGGTGTACAAGTGTATGGATATGTATATGGGTGACTGAGAAGAAAAGAAAAGTAGTGAGCTATTAGAAAAATCACACCATGATCAGACTCTATATGCTATTTGTTGAACTCAATATTTTGGTTTTTGGTGATGTGTGAAATGCAAAGACTTAGCCTTTATTTATAGGGTAAAGAGGAGCCTAAAACTTAAATGAAGTAATAAAAAAAATGCACAAGACAAGTCTCCCACAAAGTTTTCTAGCATTAAAACTACCGTTATACATTGAACTTGGACAAGAAATTTGAAATGAAAATCTCACCCATAAAGGCTGATTTGATTTGAAAATAAATGATTAAAAAATCATTTTCCTATTTATTATTTAAAATAATTCACTCCAAAATTCCAACAGTTACTCAATTAAATTAATATCATTTTTCTAAAAGAAAGTCTCTTATCATTGAAGGAAATAGTACCTCTTTATTTAACTAAATAATTATTTATATAGAGTAAGCTCTTTTTTTAAAAGGTTTCTTTTAATAAAAGAAAAAAAATCCTCATTAGAATAAAAGATTACTAAATATATAAGATATGATGAAAGATGGAAATAATGTCAAAGCCAACCATAAATGCCGAACTGATCTAACCGAAAGATTTAATGTTTTAGTTTAATTTTATTTACCGATAAAGCTATGATAAGTGCTCGTGTTCTTCTAAATGGTAAGCTGCGAAATTACTCATTTCAGCCCACTGTAGACTGAAGTACTTCTACCTTTCAGTGACCATAATATTGATAATGTTATAATAAATTATCATGTATTGAGATTGTAAAATCACATTTTCCCATATATGGTTGGCTAGCAAAAGATATCTAAAAATACAAGTCGTACATTAGACTTCTTTTACTTCATTTAGTAAAAGAGATGTAAAAATACAAGCTATACATTAGAATTCTTGTACTTCATTTACTTGTACGCGGTGCAGCTCAATTACCCATACACGGAGTACGCGGTTAAATAGCCTATAAAATGAATTGTAATGCATCATTGTTGATAGACGAATGAGTAAAAACATTTTTACTATCTCTCTACTATACATTTCTTATATAATTATATTACTTTTATAACACATTATCAGTACGAGTCTCTTCCCGAGCAAGGTTTATGCACGAAAGAGTTATTGTCCGAGAAATTTTATTTACGAAGAAGGTATTGACGAAGGAGGTGTAGCCCGATTAAGTGTTATTCACGAAGGAGTAATTGCTCGAATAATCTTTATTTACGAAGTTGGTATTGCTCGAATAAGTTCTATTTAACAAAGGAGATACGCTTTAACTTTATTTATTTTATTTTATAAATACCGTTTTAATTGTATTCATTATTATTTATGAATTTATATTATTCTGAAATATATATATATATATATATATATATATATATATATATATATATATTACAATTGCTATGCTTTTAATATTATTAGTTACAAGTTTATAGTTGGTTATGTCTTCGTAATTTTATGTTATAAATTTTATTATATGTACGTGATTAATTGTTTATGTTTTAGCATGAATATTATTATATCATGTTTTAAATATTTATTTGGTAAATCAGAATGGCGAATCTTGTAAAATTAGAGTTTGTTGCTTTGAATATTTCTGGGGATAATTATCTGTCTTGGGTGCTTGACACTGAATTACATCTGTGTGCAAAAGGATTAAAAGACACTATTGAAATAGGGAAAACTCCAACTGCTGAACAAAATGCAAAATCTATTATCTTCCTTAGGTACCACATTCATGCAGACTTAAAATCTAAATACCTTGTTAGTAATTGTGGCCTAGAGACAATACTTTTATATTTTAAGAAAAATATTTTATTATTAAGGATTATGTTTTATTGATTATTATTTATTTATTATGTTTTATTTACTGCGTAATAAATTGAAAGCATAATAAATGTCCTTGGAATTTTGATACGTATTATATATCTTATTTCTAAATTTCCCTAGTCGAGTATTATTATTCAAGGACAATAATAATGCACAAAGACTAATGTGTTTGTTGACAGATGACCACATCTCATTGGTGATACTAAAGACAAGAACATAAGTGCATGTCTCAGTGCATGGAACTGGAATGACCTGCCATGAGATTCTACATGTTAAATAAGTGTCATAAGCAATTCTCACTGTGATAATGGTGTAATGATCCTTAGACCTGAAATCATTATATTTCTATACGAGAATTAATATACTTTGATTACATTAAAAATTACATTTGACCGGGTGATGATAAAAGTGAACATTGGGTATATTATGAATCGTATGAGAAATATGAATGATCTAGATGGAATTTAATCCTCTAATTTTAGGAGTGATATTATTGGCCTCTTGTTTGAGTGAGACTATGAAATGCACGACCGTGCTCAAATGTTGATTTGATTTTAATAGTCTAATCATCGATTAAGAAAAAAAAAGATTAAATTATGAAAAGGATGACACGACACGTGCCTTGAGTTTAATCTATAATATCAAGATTAAATGGATTATATTACATTGTACATTATTCATGAAAGGCTCAATCTAATCACTGATTTAATTATTATTACTTGGGTAACAATGATGTATTACTAGATGTCGCTCATTATTTATAATTTTGTTATTAGATAATAAAATTATTGCCAACGTAATAATAACCTAAAGGGTCATACACAAAGAACACTTGAAGGAGAATTAATAGTAATTCAATTTTATTTTGTATATTAATTAAGTTGGACTTAATTAATAAAATTAGAAATTTGAGTTAATTTATAATTTGAATTATATTTGAGTATTAATTAAGTTTGACTTAATTAGTTATTTAAATTAAAATTCAAAGTTTAAATAAATTAATTAATTAAATATAAGGCTCAATCAGATGATGGGCTAAAAAGGATTCTTTACTTCCTCTATAAATACATCCCTTTCTCTAGGAGTTAACATAATTCAGTTTTGAGAAAACCCTAGCTGCATAGAGAGAAAGATAGAGATTGAAAGAAACAACTTGGGTTTTAGTACATCCTTCCTCCTTCGAAGATCAAGTGTTCATGTGGATACCGTTAGAGCGTAGGGTTTCGTTATTTTGATTGTACAAGCTTTAGACCTCCATACTCTCTATCTTCAATTCGTTAAAGCTTCAAAAGATAATACACCATGATCTTCGAATTAAATATTGTGTTTTCGCATGGATCCTGCGGAGGGTTTCGTTATTTTGATTTATTTTTCACGTATATTCCGCTGCGTTTGTGCCTCGAAACCCTTCAATGGCATCAGAGCTACTTGCGAAACGTTTTAATTCGTTATGTGTTTAATAGTTTTTGATGTATGTAAACATGTATATGATATGTCATGGCAATATGTTGATATATATGTTTTATATGATTTTGAATATATGATATTCATGTGATGTATAATTATGTGATGATTGTGTGTATTGATGTATGTGTATGATACATATTTGTTCTTATTATGGGAATCGTATACGATACAAATTTTGAAACGGCTTCTGTAGATTTTCTGAAATTTGTGTCCAGTGTCCGGTTTTTGCAAACGATATGTATTTTCTGACTGGAATCGTGTCACTGAGTAATACTGATATTGTCAGCTTGAGGTCTGTAAGCCATTCGATGTCGGTACAGGCTCCAAAACGGAAATTTATTATTTACTGAAATTTATTTAATTTTCTAAAATTTCAAAATTTGTTATATATGATTATATGATATGTTTATATAATCTGAGATATATTATATGTGTTATGTGAAAACATGGTGGATGGTTATGGCCTAAAGACCCATAGGATAGAGGTTTTGATTTATGGTTTTGGTTTTTAAATACGACTTGCATGTCATTTAATCATTATAATTTAATTATCTCGAATGTAACTCGAGTTCTTCTTGTAATTTCATTAGAATAGTTTTGTTTCAATATTCAATGTAATTATCAATGAAGGCTTGCAAGCAAGGAAGTGATCCAAAAGGGGATGATGTAGTAATGAAGAAAGAAGACATGTAATAGAAAGTATTTTTAAACCACCATAGATTGACTGTGATTTTCCCATTAGCTTGAAAAGATCACATAGGATAGGGCCATAACTAAACACATTTATTTTACGCACATTACATATATGTAGATGATTGCATGTTTTGGTATGTATGCGTAGACATAATCAAGATGCATGCTTAATATCGATTAATCATGTATGTATTAGATACGACACTCATGTCATATTTGCTTAAGAAAGATAAAATCTATAACGATTCAAGATTTTAAAATTGAACAAACGATCATGAGATTCTTGTATTTATGAAATACGGTATTCAATATGAATTTTCTTTTTCTGATATGGGGAGATTTTGTCAAAACCGGATTATTAGTTTAATTCGTAAGGAAGTCGATTTTTAAGAGAGACCGCTTATGACTTCTCCGACGACCTGGAAATCAATCCATTGACGAATAAAGAAATGAATTATTTGATTAAGGAAAAATTGAGAATCTCTTTATGATGGGATAATGATCGTTCATATAAACATTAAAATCCCTAAATACATATTAAGTTAAACGGATGCCTTCCAATGTTTAATACTCGTCAAGATCTAGATTGAGAAGGAGTGGGTTTGCCAAAGCAAGGTGCTCTTATCAATCATGGGAAGACGTGATAAGTAAATGTACTTAGTTTGTTGAAACGTTGAGTCTAACTTAACTAAATCATCACAATAGGATTGTGGGTTTAGAGGCATAGAGTTTGGTGAGATTTATTGGATAAATGTTTATAAAGGGTTGTTCTACCAAACTTTCCAAGAGTTATATTTGAAATAATCGACAAATGTTGTTTACCGAAATAGTCGTGTTTTGGGTGAATTGGCCAACGCTATCCTAAAATATGGATGAAATATGGATCTTGGCTCACTAGAAAGATTTAAAGAAATATTTTCCGAATTAATAGTTAGGGCTATTGATTTAAAGAAAATAGTGGGAGATATATATTATGAATATATATGATAATCACTTAAACATAATTAATATTAAATCTGCAATCTAGTTTATTTTATACACTTTAATATTGTAGATATCAAATGATAAACACAAACAACTTCTATATGCGATCAGTTCTTGAGAAGGACAAGTTGACGAGAACAAATTTCATCGACTGAAATTGGAGCTTGAGGATCGTCCTCGGGCACCACGATGTTAATCAAATCTCTTCCCCTGCTCTTAAAGCTTAGAATGTAACATGTGCAAATCATAGTGCTTATTGGAAGCAAATTGATGTTGCGACTGATATTTCATATTTAATGCTTACAACTATGAGTGTTGAGTTTAAGAAGCAACATGAGCATATAGATGCTTATGAGACGATTGAGCATCCTCAAAGGATATTTGAGGGACTGACTCTTCAAGACATATTTGACAATTAAAAGACACTATACACTTACAAGTAGGGAGAGTGAGACCCGGTTACATCACATGTTCTAAAGACTATATAGTATAATGAATACCTTGACATTTTGGGTTCCCAGATTGGTCTGGAGGCTCACCTAGATTTGATCTTACAACCTGTGGACAAAAAATATTCTTAGTTTGTTATGGACAACAAAATGAATAAGATTGGTGAAACACCTATTGAGTTGTTAAGCATGTTGAGAACTGCAGAAAGCAACATGATAAATGCATGAACTACTACTATAATGATGGTAAACATAGGGAATGGAAAAGGGAAAGGATAATGGAAAGGCAAGGAGAAGATTTGATCTAGTTTGCTTGACAAACCAAAGTCCAATCCTAAAACAGGCTATAAAGTCTGAATGCGGTGTGGACAAATAAGACGATTATCGCTTCTATGAAAAATTGGGAGACTGGAAATTAAATTGTCATACTTATTTGGAAGATCGGAAGAAGATGATCAGTAAGGGTCAATCTTCGAGTAGCAGGTTGGAATTAGATTAAAGGTAGTTTTTCTGGTTGGAGGAACTCGTTACTTAACTTTTGGCCTATAAGGAAAATTTAGAACTTGATAATTGTTATAAGGTGCTTGCAATTAGCAGGTACATTATATTAATTTCTTGTTTGGACAAGAAAGGTTTTTTCATTTTAATTAAATAACAATAGTTGTTTATTCTATTTTGATGACGAGTCTTATAATGTTGCACAACTAGTTAACAATTTATATGTTCTAAAGTAACTCAAATCAAACATTACCTTTGGCACTGTCGTTGAGGTCATGTTAATGAGAAACGCATTTCCAGAATACATAAGGATGCATTCTTGGATAAGTTTGATTATGAATTATACAAAAGTATGCAAATCTTGGTTTATTTGGCAAAATGACTAAAACTCCTTTTACCGGACATGGTGAAAGGGTCACTGAATGAGTATAACTTATACATAGTGATTTATGTTGTCATATGCGTACAATGACAAAAGGTAGCTTTTATTAACTTCATAAAATTTAATAATTATTTTAGTAGATACAAATATATATATCTTTTGAAGAACAAATTCGAATCATTTGAAAAGTTCAATGACTATAAAGATAAAGTAGAAAATATCAAAGAAAAGGTTTTTTTATAGGAGAGATCATACCTTGTTGGACATAGTATGATCAATGTTGAGTCAAGGAATCTTCCAATTAGTTTTTGGGACTATGTCTTGGAGACAACTACTTATACACTTAACCGAGTTCCTACTAAAATGGTTCAGAAGACTCCGTATGAGATATGGACCGAGAAACATCATAGCATGACATTTATGAAAATTTAGGGATGTGAGGCGTTTGTGAAACGTCTAACTTCTGACAAGCTAGGACCTAAATCAGATAAATGTAACTTTGTGGGATACACAAATTGAAACAAAGGGTTATTCTTTCTATAATCTTTCCGAAAAAAAAGTGTTTGTTGCTCGAACTGCAGTGTTCCTTAAAAGAAAATACTTTCTAAGAAAGACAGTGGGAGGATAATAGATCTCGATGAAGTTCGAGAACCACATGATAACATTGTTCGTAGGTCTAGTAGGATTCGCCACATGAGAACAAATGGAGGAACCTGGGCAGAATGTACAAGAAAACAATACTGCTCAAGAAATATAGGTTGTTCGTAGGTCTAGTAGGATTCGTCATGAGCCCGAGAGATATTATGGATTTCCCTTGACTCAAGATGGTGAAGTGATGCTTGTGAACGAAGATGAGCCACTCACCTACCAAGACGCTATGAATACTCCGAATTCTAAGAGATGGTTGGATGCCATAAAATCTAACATTGTAACACCCCCTTCCCAAAATGAGATGAGGGGTTACTTAACAAACCTCAAACCTGTATACAGAGTACTAAAATCCACCTTAGAATAATTAAATAGGTCTAACGGGTCTCTAAAATAATATTAAAATCTCTAAAATGACTCAAAGTGATAAATTCGAATAAATCTAAAATCTCTAATAATAAATAATATCTAAATAATACGGAAAGTTCAAACACCCTAATAAGTGAAATAAGGGTAGCTCTCCATCACATAACCCGATATCCCCCTAAGTACCTACCAGAAGAAGAATACGGCATGAGTCAAATGCCTAGTACGGATTAGAATACAGTTTATAAAACAAGAAGCAAGATATATAATTTGACAATAATAAGTAAGTATTAATTTTTTTTAAACAAGGCTGAAGCAAAGATGGTTTAGGATATTTCATATTGATATCAAAATAGATAGCAAATACACACATCATAGGGTACCTAATGCGTGTAACAAACCGGACAACGTGTACGGCATATACAACGTCACCGCCAAATATCCAATCACAAATCAAATCAAACTCTGGGTGCACCCACGTATCCTCAAACAAATATTAAATGCGCAAAGCTCGCCACCTGAGTTATCAAAAGAATACGTCGTTACTAATCATACAACCACAGAAGTGTCATGCCACTGGTGCCGCAATGACATGGTTGTAGTACCTCTACAGCTGGTTAAGGTATGCCCTATATCACTCTAAGAATTTAAATAAAATAATTTTCACAATTTTAAAATCACCTGAACAGATATTTCAAATATTATACGCAGATATGTAACATACATAATTTTTGAAAATCGTAGAGACAAATATTTAAATATTTCGAAATAGACTTTAAAATAACTTTCGGAGAATCAAAACAGTTAAAATGAGTAATAACGGAAGGAACAGATTTACGAACGAAACAAATTAAATAAAATTAATCCTAAAAAGAGTAGCGCTGAAGAGAAAGGGGACGAAATCCATACCTCTAAAATAGTAATCTCAAATATTACCCAATTTCACAAAATCCGAAATCGACCCGCTAAACTCTCGGCTCGATCTAATTTACAAAATATAATATGATATTAATAATATAATAATGCTTCACTGTTTATTACTAACATTAACTTATCATACCAATATTAATGAATTATACCAAAACTACGGGACACTGATATGCAGACAAAACATAGACTATTAACCCATATACATGTTTTTGGTACTTAACAGTTAACGATATGGTGAAACTGAGTCATGATAGGCAACCATATCTCAAATATATTAAACTTATAAAACCAACAACTAAAGCTAGTGATTCTGAATTCATATTAATAACTACCTATCAAATCTATAAACATGTTATTACCATGTATACTCAATCGAAAGGAAACGAAATTACACACATGATGAGACTATATGCTTACTTGCTGACCAAGTTGATTCTTCCGATCTTCGTCCCTTAACAGCTCTTTCGCGCGGCTTTGTAAAATTTTAGGGTTGATATGTAGAGATGAACACTATGTCTATCTATTTATTTATATAAGCCTACTAAATTCCTACTCCGGATGTAATTCTACCTTTTTCTAATATAAATCTAATATATTTATAATCTCTATTACTAGTCTAATTACTATTTTATTATAAATTCTATTCTAAATCAAAATTCAATATAAATAAATATTATTATAAAAATATATAATCTTATAAATTCTAATTGATATTATTATTAACTAAATAAATAATTGTGGATATTACATATATACCCTCTTAAAAAGGATTCCGTCCCCAGAATCTAAAGAAACTAAAACTCATTCCTGAATCAATTAAATGTGGATATTTCTCACGAATAGATTTTTATATCTCCCAAGTAGCCTCTCTCTCAGAATAGTTCTTCCACAAAAATTTAACAAACGGAATAGTTCTCTTCCTCATAATTCGTTCTTCTTGAGCTAAAATAGATTCGACTTTTTCCTCCCAAGAAAGATCTTCCCTAATCTTATGTAACGGATATTGAACTACGTGCAATGGATGATACTTGTAGCCTCTTAGAATAGACACATGGAACACATTACGCACATGAGATAAATGTGGTGACAATGCTACTCTATAAGCAACTTCCCCCACTCTCTCTATAACATCAAAATGACCAACATATCTTGGATTAAGCTTCTCTTTCATACCAAAATGTTTAACACCCTTCCAAGGAGACACCTTCAAAAATATATGATCATCAAGCTCAAATCCACCAAGTTTCCTCTTTTGATCTGCATAGTTCTTTTGACTCGATTGAGCTTACTTTAAGTTTTCTTTAGCCTATACTACCTTCTCATTAGTTACTTGAACCAACTCTGTCCCTTCAATGACACTCTCTCCAACCTCATTCCAACAAGTCGAAGCTCTACATTTTCTACCATACAATGCCTCAAATGGTGGCATGTCAATGCTCGCTTGACAACGATTATTGTATGAAAACTCCATAAGATATAGATACTTATCTTAATCACCAGACCACTCCAAAGCACAAGTCCTTAACATATCTTCTAATGCCTGTATTGTCCTCTCTAACTGCCCATCATTTTATGGGTGAAAAGTTGTACTATAATTAAGCCTCGTACCCCAAACCTGCTGAAATCCCTTCCAAAAACATGAAGTAAACCTCGTATCCATGTCTTAAACTATTAACACATGCACACCATGAAGTCTAACAATATCCCGCTAAAATATCTCTACTAAATCATGAATAGGAGTAGTCTCTCTAATAGGTAAGAAATGAGCTGATTTTGTAAGTCTATCAACTACCACCCAAATAACATCATTCTTCTTGAAGGTCCTCGATAAACTGGTCACAAAATCTATGGTAATATTTTTCCACTTCCAAACTGGGATATCTAATTGCTGTAATAGTCCACTAGATCTCTGATGTTCAATATTTACCTATTGACATGTAAGTCATTTCCCCACAAACTCTGTTATGTCTCGTTTCATCCTACTCCACCAAAATGCTTTATCAATGATGAATAGAGAAAGAAATATGAACCTCAGTCAAAAATGCTTCACGAATCGCTACATCTGTAGGTACACACAATATACTACCCAACCATACCACACCATGATCATCAACATTAAACTCTGTTTGCTTACCATCTGTCACATTCGATCTAATATCTTCTAACCCTGTATCATTTTTCTGAGCTTCCTTAACCCTTGAAACTGGATTTGATTCCACCTTCAAACTTGTCATGCTTGTAGTTGATCCTCCAACATACAGCTCCACACCCAAGCGCTTCATATCTGAAATAAGGTGTTGCTGAGTAATAAGAGATGCAACACTTCCCAAATTCTTCTTACTAAGAGCGTTTGCCACTACATTCGTCTTTCCTGGATGGTACTGAATTTTAGCATCATAATATTTAATAAGTTCAAGCCACCTCCTCTGCCTCATGTTTAACTCATTTTGTGTAAAAATATATTTGAGACTCTTATGATCAGTGAAGATGTCACAAGTTTCTCCGTGCAAATAATGCCTTCAAGAATTTAAGGTAAAGACCACTACTACTAACTCCAAGTCATGAGTATGATAGTTTAACTCGTAAGATTTAAGCTGCCTAGAGGCGTACGAAATCACCTTCCCATGCTGCATAAGAACACACCCCGATTCTTTCTTAGAAGCATCACTGCAAACCTGATATCCTCCACTCCCGGATGGTAAAACAAGTATAGGGGCTGACACCAACCTCTTCTTTAACTCTTGAAAACTCTATTCACGATCATCATTCCACTCAAACATAACATCCTTCTGCATCAGTTGAGTCAATGGTAAAGCTATGGAAGAGAAACCTTCTACAAATCGCCTATAATAGCCTGCCAAATCCAAGAAACTCTTCACCTCTATCACAGTGCTAGGTCTCGGCCAATTTGTGATAGCCTCGACTTTCGAAGGATCCAATTCAATCCCCTTACCCGACACAATATGCCCCAAAAATGCAACCTGCTCCACCAGAATTCACAATTAGAAAATTTTGTGAACAATTTCTTTTTCCTCAAGATTTCAAGTACAATGCGCAAATGTTCCTCATGTTCTTCTTTACTCCTAGTGCATATCAAGATATCATCAATGAAAACCACAACGAACTTATCAAACTAATCATGAAGGACGTGATTCATCAAATTCATAAATACTGTTGGAGCATTCGTCAACTTAAAAACATCACAAGAAACTCATAATGACCATATCAAGTACGAAATGTTGTCTTCAGAATATCTTCATTTCTTACTTGTAACTGGTGGTAACCCTATCTCAAATCTATCTTCAAAAAATACTTCGCCCTCTGCAACTGATCGAACAAGTCATCAATGTGTGGCAAAGGATACTTATTTCTAACAGTCACCTTATTCAACTCCCTGTAGTCAATACACAATCTCATAAACCCGTCATTCTTCTTCACAAACAAAACTGAAGCATCCCTTGGAGATACACTCGGCCTGATAAACCCCTTATCCAACAAGTCTTGTAACTGCTCTTTTAATTCCTATAACTCTGATGGTGTCATCCTATACAATCATTTTATATAACTTCAGCCCTGATGACAAATTCAAGAGTAACTTATACATATTTTGTGAAATAACATATCTTTTTATGTCTCTCGAGTATTCTCAAACCTACAATTATAAAATTCATCCACTACTTTCTTTTTATACTCCAACATATCTAGTATATGGAACCACTTAGGTTAGATCTCAATTCATATTTAAATCTCTCATTACTTTAAAGATGTCTCACGAACCCTTCGAGCAATCCAACCTAACAAACTTTTTTTTATGTAATTTAAAATACTCTCATCATCATTCCACCTAATTAAATATAACATCCTAAGATAAGTTCCTTATGCGCAACTGAGAAATATTGTCTCCTACACACGCTATTAAATCATTTTTAATCCATTACCATCTTGAAATCTTTTCATCTAGTCGCATTCATATTCCTGCACCACATTTCAAATTTTATATATCTGATTTCACATCCTACCATGGTAGCGAACATAGTATCTCTTTGCATTTAACTCATTGATAATCAATAATTCTTAATATATAGCTCATATCCCCAGTTGAAGTCTAAAAGCCATACAATCCTTAGTCAAAATTTATTTTACTCCTAAAGTTAAAATAATTCTAAATACACCTTTCATTTAAAAATCTTGATCTACAGTTACTAACATACTTGCATCTTTATAGATTGTTCGCTTTCCTTTTCAATAAATTGCTCCAAAATGTTTGATGAATAAATACTTAAATATTTAATCAAGGTCATGCATCCCTATCGGAAATAAGTTTGCCTAAATGACTATATCCTACATATTCTAAACACTCTTAAAAATTATCACGAAGTCACATAAAATGATTCATTTATGAAGACTAAAGTGAAGGATTATGAATAGATGAGAAAGAAACAATAAAATGAGTCAAAACATATTCAAATAATGTGAAAGCTTCACGTCTAAAATGATTCACAATATCAAATACAGATAAGAATGGAGTTCGCAGAAAGAGACAAGCTGAAGTATTTTATAAAAAAAATTGTGACATAATGTTGAAATGAATGTAACTACATGAAGTCTCAAAATAGAATACCCATCCTAATGGCTACCCAAACTCATAGGTCAACCTAAATAGGTTTTCTACAAGAAAGAACCTAAGCTCTAATGCCATCTCTGTAACACTCCCTTCCCAAAACAAGATGATGGGTTACTTAACAAACCTTAAACCTGTATACAGAGTACTAAAATCCACCTTAAAAAAATAAATAGGTCCAACGGGTCTCTAAAATAATATTAGAATCTCCAAAATAACTCAAAGTGATAAATACGAATAAATCTAAAATCTCTAATAATAAATAATATCTAAATAATACGGAAAGTTCAAACACCTTAATAAGTGAAATAAGGGTAGCTCTCCATCACATAGCCTGAGATCCCCCTAAGTACCCGCCAGAAGAAGAATATGGCATGAGCCAAATGCCCAGTACGGATTGGAATACAGTTTATAAAACAAGAAGCAAGATATATAATTTGACATTAATAAGTATAATTTTTGTTAAAACAAGGCTGAAGCAAAGAGGGGTTAGAATATTTCATACCGATATCAAAACAGATAACAAATACACACATCACAGGGTACCTAATGCGTGCAACAAACCGGAAAACGTGTACGGCATATACAACGTCACCGCCAAATATCAAATCACAAATCAAATCAAACTCTGGGTGCACCCACGTATCCTCAAACAAATATTAAATGTGCAAAGCTTACCACCTGAGCTATTAGAAGGATAACCGTGACTAATAACACTGCCACGGAAGTGTCATGCCACTGATGCCGCAATGACATGGTTGTAGTACCCCTACAGCTGGTTAACTCGGTATACCCTATATCACTCTAAGGGTTTAAATAAAATAATTTTCACAATTTTAAAATCACCTGAATAGATATTTCAAATATTCTACGTAGATATGTAACATACATAATTTTTGAAAATCGCAAAGACAAATATTTAAATATTTCGAGACAGACTTTAAAATAACTTTCGGAGAATCAAAACAGTTAAAACGAATAATAACGGAAGGAACAGATTTACGAACGAAACAAATGAAATAAAATTAATCCTAAAAAGAGTAGCACTGAAGATAAAGGGGACGAAATCCGTACCTCGAAAATAGTAATCTCAAATACTACCCAATTTCACAAAATCCGAAATCGACCCGCTAAACTCTCGGCTCGATCTAATTTATAAAATATAATATGATATTAATAATATAATAATGCTTCACTGTTTATTACTAACATTAACTTATCATACCAATATTAATGAATTATACCAAAATTACGGGACACTGATATGCAGACAAAACATAGACTATTAACCCATGTACATGTTTTTGGTACTTAATAGTTAACTATATGGTGAAACCGAGTCATGATAGGCAACCATATCTCAAATATATTAAACTTATAAAACCAACAACTAAAGCTAGTGATTCTGAATTCATATTAATAACTACCTATCAAATCTATAAACACGTTATTACCATGTATACTCAATCAAAAGGAAATGAAATTGCACACATGATGAGACTATATGCTTACTTGCTGACTGAGTTGATTCTTCCAAACTTCGTCCCTTAACAGCTCTTTCGCGCGGCTTTGTAAAATTTTAGGGTTGATATGTAGAGATGTACACTATGTCTATCTATTTATTTATATAAGCCTACTAAATTCCTACTCCGGATATAATTCTACCTTTTTCTAATATAAATCTAATTTATTTATAAACTCTATTACTAGTCTAATTACTATTTTATTATAAATTCTATTCTAAATCAAAATTTAATATAAATAAATATTATTATAAAAATATATAATCTTATAAATTCTAATTGAAATTATTATTAACTAAATAAATAATTATGGATATTACAGACATGGAATCCATGTATACTATTCAAGTATGGTCTTTGGTTGATTCACCTGAAGGGGTAAAACCTATAGGGTGCAAGTGGGTTTTCAAGAAGAATGCCGACATGGATGGTAACGTACAGACCTATAAGGTACGATTGGTGGCAAAAGATTTCAAGCAAATTTATGGTATTGACTATGATGAGACCTTTTCACCAGTGACTATGATCAAGTCCATAAGGATTTTGCTTGCTATAGCTAGTTACTATGACTATGAAATCTGGCAAATGGGTGTACTTTCTTAAATGGGAGCCTTGAAGAAGATGTGGATGTGTACATGACACAGCCTGAGGGATTTTTTAATCCAAAGGATTCTGGAAAGGTATATAAGTTGCGTCGATCCATTTATGGATTGAGACAAGCCTTGAGGAGATGGAACATTCATTTTGATGAAGTTGTCAAAGAGTTTGGGTTTATTCAAAATGAAGATAAACCATGTGTTTACAAGAAGGTTAGTGGGATCCATCTGGTATTTCTTGTATTATATGTTGATGATATATTACTAATAGGGAATGACATTCATTCTCTACAGACTGTGAAGACTTAGTTGAGAAATAATTTCTCAATGAAAGACTTAGGCGATGCGACCTATATATTAGGGATAAGGATATATAGAGATAGATCAAAGAGATTGATCGGCCTAAGTCAGAGTACATATATTGACAAAGTTTTTCATCAATTTGGAATGCAAAGAGGCTAAAATGGATATGTCCCAATGTCTCATGGGATAATGATCTCAAAAAAATAAAATTGTCCTAAATCATTGGATGATAAAGATCGTATGAGTAAAGTTCCATATGCTTCGACAATTGGTTCTATAATATATGAGATGATATGTACTCCTTATGATGTCTCATAAGCCTTAAGCATGACGAGCAGGTACCAGTCTAATCCATGTGATGCTCACTAGATGGGAGTCAAGAATATTCTTAAATATTTAAAGAGGACTAAAGATTCATTCTTGTTATATGGATGAGATGTGAAGCTAGTTGCAAGAGGTTTCAGTGATATTGGTTTCTAGACAAACAACGATGATTTAGTGTTTCTGTATGGCTTTGTGTTTTATCTATTTAAATTGAGATGTTGTATGCTGGAATGGTTTATAGCAGAGACAGTTGTTGATTCTATAATAGAGCCTGAGTATATTGTTGTTTGTGAAGCAGTCAAGGAGGCTGTTTGGGCATGTACTTAGGAGATATCACCTAATTAATGAGATTAATGATCAAGGCGATATACATATATGTAAAGTGCATACTAATAATAATATTGCAGACCCACTGACTAAGGCTTTGTCGCAGCAGAATCACAAAAGTCACACTAGTTCCATGAGTATTGGATACTTAGGTAATTGGCTCTAGTACAAGTGGGAGATTGTTAGTAATTGTGCCCTAAAGACAATACTTTTATATTTTAAGGAAAATATTTTATTATTAAGGATTATGTTTTATTAATTATTATTTATCTATTATGTTCTATTTACTGCGTAATAAATTGAAAACATAATAAATGTCCTTGAAATTTTGATATGTATTATATATCTTTAAGTATGTGACTTAAAAATGAGATTATATGAATAATATCTTCTTCCTGAAATTCCCTAGTCGAGTATTATTATTCAAGGACAATAATAATGCACAAAGACTAGTATGTTTGTTGACAGATGACCACATCTCATTGGTCATAGGTATGGTGATACTAAAGTCAAAAACATAAGTGCATGTCTCAATGCATGGAACTGGAATGACCTATCGTGAGATTTTACATGTTAAATAAGTGTCATAAGTAATTCTCACTGTGATAATGGTGTAATGATCCTTAGACCTGAAATCATTATATTTCTATACAAGAATTAATATACTTTGATTACATTAAAATTTACCTTTGACCTGGTGATGATAAAAGTGGACATTGGGTATATTATGAATCGTATGAGAAATATGAATGATCTAGATGAGATTTAATCCTCCTAATTTTAGGAGTGATATTATTGGCCTCTTGTTTGAGTGAGACTAGGAATGCACAGTCATGCTCAAATGTTGATTTGATTTTAATAGTCTACTCATCGATCAAGAAAAATAAAGATTAAATTATGAAGAGGATGACACGACATGTGCCTTGAATTTAATCTATAATATCAAGATTAAAGGGATTATATTACATTGTACATTATTCATGAAAGGCTCAATCGAATCACTTATTTAATTACTATTACTTGGGTAGCAATGATGTATTACTAAATGCCGCTCATTGTTTATAATTTTGTTATTGGATAATAAAATTATTGTCAACGTAATAATAACCTAAAGGGTCACATACAAAAAATACTTAAAGGAGAATTAATAGTAATTCAAATTTATTTTGCATATTAATTAAGTTGGACTTAATTAATAAAATTAGAAATTTGAATTAATTTATAATTCGAATTATATTTGAGTATTAATTAAGTTTGGCTTAATTATTTATTTAAATTAAAATTAAAATTTTAAATAAAATAATTAAATATAAGGCCCAATTAGATGATGGGCTAAAAAGGCTTGTTTATTTCCTCTATAAATACATCTCTTTCTCTAGGAGTTAACCTAATTCAGTTTTGAGAAAATCCTAGCCGCATAGAGAAAGAGAGATAGAGGTTGAGATAAACAACTTGGGTGCTAGTACATCCTTACTCCTTCGAAGATTAAGTGTTCGTGTGGATACCATTAGAGCGTAGATCGCGAGAGCGGGATACATGGTGATCATACAAGCTTTAGACCTCCATAATCTCTATCTTCAATTCGTTAAAGATCCAAAAGGTAATACACCATGATCTCCGAATTAAATATTGTGTTTTCGCTTGGATCCTGCGGAGGGTTTCGTTATTTTGATTTATTTTTCGCATTTTTTCCGCTGCGTTTGTGCCTCAAAACCCTTCATACCTGTTAAGTCCAAAGTGTTGTAGAGGGGGGGGGGGGTGAATACAACTGTTTCGAATAATGAGAGAATATAAAATAAATGCAGGTAATAAATGATGACACAGAATTTCAAGAATATATCTTTATATTCATTGAAGGATTTGCTACAACATTCATAAAAGCATCATAATCAGTTGAACAATAAATACAGCAATTAAAGCTTGATTCAACTGATTCTCTCTCACTTTCTTTTTATAGTAAATGCTCTCTTTGAAAAATATACAGTAGAAAATACAGAGATTGCTATTTTTACAAATAAAATAAAGTGCTACTTTTATAATGTCGTGTAGACTTGATCTTGTCCTTTTTGTGTACATGGCTCAATCAGGACTCGACAACAAAAAGTACTCTCCCAACCACTCTGGATCAACCGTTCACAATAAGCCACTTGTCCCTTGAACATTGAATGCTACATGTCAACCCGCATCTCGATCTCGGCCTGGATCCAACTCAATCTCGATCTTGGATTTCAATCTCGATCTCAATCTCGATCTGAGAAAATCTCGATCTCGATCTATGAAAATCTCGATCTCGATCTGTGAGGATCTCGATCTTAATCTGTGAGAATCTCGATCTCGATCTCGATCTATCATGTATCGAGATTTGCCTTGATGTTTTACTTCAATTATAAATCTCGATCCGCATCTCGATCTGCTGTGGATCGACATTTGCCTTGGCAACAATGTACTCATTCAATGTTGACTTTCTTTAGTGACTAATTGTGGATTAACCTTTATGAGTAAGTTTCCCTAGCTTCTTCAATTTCTTTTCCTCACTCCATTCAAATGAGATCTTCTATCACTGACATGAACTTACCTTCAATGTCCTGACACTTGATGCAATGGTCTGGTTCATAAGTGACTAGTCTTGAAGGGGTTCTTGCATCTGAATGTCAGTTCTCATTTGTTGATTAATCTTTACATTATCCAGTTGTTGAGATGCATTACATGAAATCACTTTGGTCTTCTTGATACTTCTTTGACATTAATTTGATTCTCCATTAGATAAGTTAGGGCATGAGCAATACTGAGATTGAACTTCTTCTCACTTAGGCATTCTGGATTAATCAAATTAGTTACTTGTAGTTACCAAGTATCATTACCATTTCTTCAGTTGATTGATTCCATGTGCTTCTTCAGTTTCTCTTGTTTTGCTGTTGTTTTATCTTTTACCTAGTTGAGTTACATAGTAATTAAGTGTTACAAGTTAGTACACCTATGCCTTTCAATCTCCCCCTATTTGATTGTCTAACAATGACAACCAAATTCACAATGAGGATAACTCAACTAACCAGGGACTGAAAAAGATAAACTAACATTCATAAACGATCATGTCAACTTGCATAATGCTTGGCTTGATTAACTAGCTTCATGTCTATCACTGATACTTCAAGTGCCAAAATTGGACACCTGTTGGCTCGATCAAATGGCTTCATGCTCTTCTAGAGATTTTCTCCAAGTACTTAAGAGCACGGTCCACTCAATCTTCAATTATCCTTCTGAAGTCCTTTTAGCAGTATTACCACCGCCGAACTTCGCGAAATAATTGACGCCTAATATAAACCAGTTTCAAGACACTTAGCTAACTAACTCCTACCTTACACTACACAAGAAAACAGATAATGTACTTACAATGTAGGAAAACAAGAAAACAAATTACAACGCAAAGAAACATTACAAGCTTAATACATTAAAATCTCGATTTCTTGCGCTCCTCTTCCTCACGAGCTTTCTTCTTGGCTGCCTTTTCTTTCTTCATGAACTCAGGGTTGCAGACTTCATCCATTCTTTTCTTGAGAAGATTAAGTCCTTCTGCTTCCACATGATTTCTGATCTTATAATCTCGAAACAACCTCAACCATCTTTCAACCATGCTGCGAGTGGTAAGCTTCGTGGGAATGTCTTCAAATCCCAGCTTAGTGACTTTGTCAGGATACCCCTTTTCACCTTTCTTCCTTATGACCAGCTGCTTAGGGTATCCAAAGACAATAGTGGTGGTGCATTGTTGTAGCCTCTGAATATCAAGCTGTTGTCTTTTTCTACAGAAGTTGTCAAATGTGACCCTAAGATAATCCTGATCAAACTCGTCAACATCATCCATCTCATCAATCAATTCCCTTATGATACACAGTGTTTCATGACTGTGTTCTGCAAAGATGTCGTACTTGATTTCAATGACGGTTTCCACCTGATGCTTGCCTGTGTAGATCAGCAGATCATTTTCATTCTCAACTTTGCTTTTGACAAACTTGACATTTGCACCAACCACTGCACTAGCTTCCTCCCTTATTTCTCCTTTTTCAGGAATGTCTACTCTCGGATCTCCGTATCTCTGCACATACTCTTTTATTGCCTCTTCTTGCTGCTCGAATGCATAGTCTTCAGGCTCCTTCTTAACCACTGATAGTTTGGCTTCAGGCAACTTGTATCTAACATCTTCCCTTCTTATCAACTTCTCCAATTCCTTAGCCACCAGCTTCTTTTCCTTTGTTAGGAAACCTTTTGAGAGGACTAGCTTTGCAACTGCCTTCAGTACATTTACGTTCGGAATCAGTTTCGAGTCATGCAGATTTACAATCCTCAAGACCTTGTCATGGACATATCTGATCTGATAGGGATTTAGAATAATGTCAACCCCTCTGTCTTCAGCCATCTTCAATAGTTTCTCTTTAAACAACACTCCAGTCTTGACAGAGGTGTCTACCTTGTGAGCATATTCTACCAGTTCACTAGCACCCCTTGCATGGAAGAATGCTTCATCAACCATACACGGCTCGATTCTTGTTATGGGTGCCCAAGTAATCATCAGACTCCATGCTTTCTCCTTGAATATAACTTGAACAGAGGTGCATCCCTGTCTTATACAGTTTAGATAGTTCAGAAGCCCAGGGTTTAGATTTTCTAGCTTGTGGAGAAGGAAACTCAATCTTTCTGAGTCAGGAGCATAGGCTCTTGGTCCAGCTAAGGCTTCTCTAGCCTTGTCCCACTCGGGACCTTCCCTCCTTATGTCAGCCTGGACCTTAGGATCTTTGATCTTTTTCATTTCATACTCATGCTGAGTTTTCTGAGCCACTCTCTTCTCTTTTGCCATTAGTTCCTTTTCCACGATTCCTTGAAGCACTTCTTCATTCACTCTTTTTCTGGCTTCCCTGAAAATCTCTTCTTGCATCTCCGCTTCTTTCGCTACTTCATCAACTTCTTCTTCCGGCACATGCTCGTCAGCAACCGAGTGGTCTCCTGCATCACCTGCAACTCCTACGCCAGATCCGCCAGGATTTAGACCTCTTTCTTGTTCCCACTCTCTTGCCCGTTGCTCGAGTCTCGACCTCCTTGCCACTAAGGCTTCTACATCCATCTCATCATCATCAGAATCTTCAATAAAGTCTCTCATAAATACATCGACGAGAGGTGTTTCTTTCTCAGCTCCTGCTTCTTCAACTACCATCTTCTGCTTGCCTTTGTCTTTAAGAGCCGGTTGAGCCTCCTCCATTTTTTCACCAGATTTGTTTGAGGACTCGATCACCGGACCCTTACTAGTCAGCTTTTTCAGACCCTGATCCTCCTTCTCCCCCTTAGGTGGGTTATCCTCATCAGGAACATCATCATCGTTTTTATCGTCACCACCACCACCGGTTGAAGGACCAGGTCCAGCCCTGTTACGTCCAAAGACAGCATCAAGTAATTCATTTGGCATTATCCAGACTTGAGACATGCCATGAGTGACATCATCTACTGACCGCCCAACCTCCACCTGTACCAATCCAAGATTGTTTATCTTGTCAATCAACTGATTTTGAACGGCAATCAGGTTCTCCATGAACTGTGCTCCAACCTCCAATCTTCCAGAGTCGGAAGAGACAGCAGCAGTAACACCAGCAACTCCAGCCTCCAGAACCTCCACCTTCTTCACTAGATCCTGCAATATAAGGGACGGTGTTTGGCTTGGGTTAAACTGTTTACTCTCGCCGGGTTCTGTTTCACTCAAGATCCCTAAAGAGAAGGGATCTACTCTCCCTGTCTCTCCCTCGTGTTTAGAACCTAACAGAATTAGAGCCTCACCCACTAGTCATTGGGGACTAGCGGTGAGTTGGTCGGCGATATCGGTCAGTGAGACTGAACCTTTAAACGCTGTGTCTACGTTAGGAGATGGCGTTATGACATGTCATCCCCTTGTTCACCATGAACCTTTTCTGGTTTGCTGGGCTGTTCTGGAGGCGTAGACCCACCAGTCACCAGATGTCGTTGCTCTGCGAGCAACTTGTTTTCTGATTTAGATGGGGAAGAGTCATCCGTGCTGGATTCGATAGACTCTTCCTCATATAAACTTCCTGAGATTCTAGCATCAGAAGAGCTAATCTCAGTTTGCCATTCCCCTTCCGAGAAATTGCTCAAAGAGCCCTGAGCGGACAACTCAGGGGAGGTAGGGTCAGCTCCTATTGGCTGTTGAGATGAACCCCCTCCTTGACTCTCACCAACATGCCTAGGCGAGTGCGAATGTGTTGGAATAATTAGGAGAGGTGAGCCACCAACGTGAGGTGTGGTGGCTGTGAGAGGTGAACTATCCCTAACAGGTTGCGCAGTTGCCACTGGGATAGAATCTATCTTTTGCTTCTTTGAGGGTGGCATAGCTGCTGATTTTACTACTCTCTCAACTCCTACACTCCCTTCACTCGATTCACTCGACTTAGATGGGCTTGCCTTCCTTTTATCACCAGTTTTAGGGCTGGCTGAATGTTTATGAACAGAAGGGCTTGCAGCCTGGGATAGAGCCTGGGGGTTTTCAGGCCCACGGCTGTAGAAAACAGGGGTTGGTTGAATTGAAATTTGATCAAGATCAGCAAGAATAGGTACCTGACTCAGAAGATCTTCATCCTTGTCAGCTCCAGCTTCTGCAACATTTGCTTCAGCCATTTCAACATCCACACCTGTTTCTCCCAAATTGCCAGACACTTGATATCCACCAGCAGCTTCGTTGCAACTACCTTCCGCTTCTACTGCGGTAAACTGAGAAGCGTGCATCCTAGCATACTCATCTTGCAGATCCTGGAAGTACGGAGTCAGGCGCAACTCAAAAAGTCTGGACTTTTGCTGGGTTTCATGGTGGAGATACTCTTTAAGGTCATATCAAAACATGCCATCCTTTCACAGCCTTGAAATATTCTTCTGTGCTCCTCTGAAAGAACGTCATCCAGAACCATCTAAAGGAATCTTGGCATCCAACATTTGACTGGTCCATCTTCCGGATTCCGAGATGCATTCTTTTCCAGTGCCCACCTCTCAAGCAACTGAATCAACAGATGTTTGCCCACATTCACTCTTCTGTTATTTGCCACTCCATATAGAATTACTCGACAATTGTTGTTCATTGGCCTGTAGTCTTTGTCCTTTGGGAACATGCAGCGTTGAATGGCCTGAACTACATAATCCCACTCAGCTGGTAACATACCTGTGTGAACCTTTGTTACTTTGATAGGACCCGTGGGAGGGCGACAACCTATCTCCGTGAATAATTGCAACATTTCTTCCATAATGGGTTCCGGAGCAAAATTTTCTGAAGGAAGCCCAAGAATCTCATTGAACTTCTGCAGACTGACCTCATATTTTGCACCACCGATAGTGAAGGATAAGCCTGTTGGATTTGCTTTACCACCCTGAATCTCTAATGTTGAGTAAGCAGCTTGAAGGGCTTCGACATTCAGGATGGGAGAGGTGGTTAAGGCATGACTTATCATGGATGTGTTGTTGAGGGACTCAATCCAGAACTGGTAGTGAATGAATCTACCAGTTGCTCGATCAGCAAAGAGATTAACAAAGTTGGTTTTGGGAATTGTGAAATTTGGGTTGGCCATTTGAGATTTGTGTTTGAGAAGAGAAATGTTTTGTAAAGATTTTGCAATGGAAATTTTAGAGAACAAGTTCTAAATTTAAACACAAAAAAAAACGTACACGAACCCCACTAATTACCCACGTAATAAAACTCCCCACTAATGACCACTTAACTCCCCACTAATGATCACTTAACTCCCCACTAATGATTGACGGTTTAGCTTTAGGAAATTAAAGTGAACAGTCGTTTTGTTTTGAAAAATACGAATATCTCGGAAAAACACAAAACAGGGCGGTTACTTGGTACTTTATGGATTGATCAGTAACACACACAACTATGCCACTCAAGAACACAAAAAATGAAAAACACGAAGACACGAAATCAATAAAAACAAACTCACTCGAATAACAGGAGAACTGAACAACGATTTGCAAGAACACTAGTGTTAAGAAATGACGTAGAATATGCGCAAAAAGTTCAACAGTTTACTTTAAACAAAATTTTGGCAGAGTTTTGATTTAGTGATTAATGTTTTCAAGTAATAGTTAGTGATTTTTGTTTAAGAAAATCACAAGAAAAACTTGGTGTTATGGCAGGGAAGAGGATGCTGTGAATGTATGTATATGCGTGTGTATTTGCTTCAGCTTTTTGAACTAGTGAGAGAGAGAAAGTTAAGTGAAATAATGAACAGTCTATATAATGCTATATTATATACTTGCACGCCTAAAAAGAAAGTAACTGAAAAGACAAGTCACATTTCGATCTCGAGATACACATCGCGATCCGCATCTCGATGTCGATCTCGATGTCGATCTCAATGGCGATCTCGATCTACATATCGATGTCGATCTTGATGTCGATCTCGATCTACATCTCGATCTACATATCGATGTCGATCTTGATGTCGATCTCGATCTACATCTCGATGTCGATCTTGATGAGGACAGATCTCGATGCTTAAACTTTTTAAGCATATCCTGCAAGTCAATCTCGATCTCGATCCAGAAACAGATCGAGATTTGCCTTAGAAAATTTTAATGAAATTATGTGAATTAAACATTTATATGTAAAATTCACAAGATTTCACCACAAATTTTCATACCATTTTAGAAACTTACAATTTTGAAATGACAGGGAATTTAGCAAATAAATCATGCATTACAAAATTAAGTCTAGCATTAAATCCTATCACATTATTAGACATTAATCATATGGATACACAGATCATCATAAGATTAATGTCATGAAACTTTCTAACTCACCCTTTTGTTGCATGCAACACAAATATCTTTGAAATTAAGTACACATTATTAATTATGAATATTCATGTACCACAACAATATGTACACCAACTGAATTATAACAGATAGGTAGCAAAAACTAACAAGTGTTAAGCATCCCCAATTCACCAACCAATCTAGAAAATGTTGATTCGTCTAGAGGTTTAGTGAATATATCTGCTATTTGACGTTCAGTAGACACAAAATGCAACTCTACAGTTCCATTTTCTACATGCTCTCTAATAAAATGATACCTTATATCAATATGCTTAGTCCTTGAGTGATCCACAGGATTGTTGGTCATTGCAATAGCACTTGTGTTGTCACACATGATAGGAATCTTAGATACTTCCACACCGTAGTCCTTGAGTTGGTTCTTCATCCACAGTATTTGGGCCACACAGCTTCCAGCAGCAATATATTCTGCTTCAGCTGTCGAGGTTGATACTGTGTGTTGTTTCTTGCTTTGCCAAGACACCAACCTTCTTCCAAGGAACTGACAGCTTCCCGAAGTGCTCTTTCTATCTATTCTACAACCTGCGTAATCTGAATCCGAATAGCCAACAAGATTAAACCCTGTATCTCTTGGGTACCAAATCCCGAGATTTGATGTTCCCTTGAGATACCTAAAAATACGCTTTACGGCTATAAGATGTGACTCTCTAGGATCCGCTTGGAACCTTGCACATAAGCATGTGGAGAACATAATATCAGGTCTGCTAGCAGTTAAATACAAAAGTGAGCCGATCATACCTCGATAGCTTGAGATGTCTACAGGTTTTCCCGCTTTATCCTCGTCAAGCTTCGTGGCTGTTGCCATAGGAGTCTTAGCTTGTGATACATCTTCGAGACCATACTTTTTTAATAGATCATGAATGTACTTGGTCTGGCAGATAAATACCCCGTCCTTCTTTTGACTAACTTGAATACCCAGAAAGAACGTCAGCTCTCCCATCATGCTCATTTCATACCTCGATTGCATTAACTTAGCGAATTTCGCACATAGCTTCTCATTTGCAGACCCAAAGATAATGTCATCCACATATACTTGCACCATTATTAGATCATCTTTGCATTTCTTGTAGAAAAGCGTCTTGTCGATTACTCCTCTGGTGAAACCACTTTCTAGTAAAAAGTCTGACAGAGTTTCATACCACTTCCACGGAGACTACTTAAGGCCATACACTGATTTGAAGAGACGATAAACATAATCACAGTATTTGCTGTCGACAAACCCGGGAGGTTGATCAACATACACTTCTTCATCCAGTTCACCGTTTAAGAATGCACTCTTGACATCCATCTGATAGACTTTAAAACCATGATATGCTACGAATGCTAAGAACATCCTTACGGCCTCTAGCCTTGCTACTGGTGCATAGGTTTCATCATAATCAATTCCTTCTCTTTGAGTATAACCCTTAGCAACTAGGCGAGCTTTATTTCGTGTTACAAGTCTGTTTTCATCCAGCTTGTTTCTGAATACCCATTTTGTTCCAACAACGGATCTATTCTTTGGTCTGGGTACCAGCTTCCACACCTTCTGCCTTTCAAACTGATTGAGTTCTTCTTGCATAGCAATCACCCAATCAGCGTCATCTAGGGCTTCTTCCACCACTTTAGGTTCCAATTGAGAAAAGAACACTGAGTATAGACATTCATTCTCGGTGGCAATTTCAGCTCTAGCTTTTCGTCTAGTAGTCACTCCGGCATCTAGGTCACCAATGATTAGCTCAAACGGATGGTCCTTGTTCCAAGTACGATCCTTAGCAAATGTTCTTGATGACTCAGCTTGATCTTGTAAGTGAATGTGACTTATTCTAGAATCACTTCCACTAGCTCCCCCTGAGCTAGTACTAGCTCCCCCTGAGTGAGCTGCTCCCCCTGAGTTAGTACCAGGTCTAACGGAAGGTGATCCCTCAGCCCTAGTGGTTTGCATAGGCGAAACACTAGACTCTTGATTAATTACATTATTTATCATTGGATCACTACCCTGCACTACAGACTCAGGTACTGTATCCACTTCATCAATATCCATATTTTCAAATCTTAGAGAAATGGGCTCACTGTCTTTCTTTAGTATAGAAGGGAGCTTTGAGTCGTCAAATGTGACATTAAGGCTTTCAACCACCTTGCGATCATTAAGCACAAACACCCTGTACGCTGCTACTACTTCAAGAGAATATCCAACGAAAACCCCTTCATCTGCTTTGGCATCAAACTTTCCAAGTTGTGCATTGTCTCTTAACACAAAGCATTTGGCACCAAACACGTGAAAGTACTTGATAGATGGTTTTCGTTTATTCATCAGATAATACGGTGTCTCATTATAGGCCTTTGTAATCAGGGTTCTGTTCTGTGTATAACAAGCCGCGCTAACTGCTTCAGCCCAAAAATACAGAGGAAGTTTTGACTCATACAACATTGTCCTAGCTACTTCAACCAGTGTCCTATTCTTTCGTTCAACTACTCCATTCTGCTGCGGTGTTCTCGGTGCTGAATACTGTCGTCTGATCCCTTTAGATATGTAGAAATCCATTAACACTGAGTTCTTGAATTCTGTCTCATTGTCGGATCGGATAGTCTTCACAGTCAGACTTGCTACGTTTTTAATGACCAGTACATGCCTAATGATCTCATGTGGCACTTCATCTTTCGATGTCACAAACATCACCCATGTGTATTTGGAAAAGTCATCGACAATCACCAGCGCATATCTTTCCCTTGACATTGACATAACATTAACAGGTCCAAACAAATCCATGTGAAGGAGTTGTAGGGCTCGGTAATGCTATTCACTTGCTTATCCTTGTGCGAGGCTCTTTTCGATTTTCCCATCTCACATGCTTCGCAGAGTCCTTCTTGAGTAAACTCCATCTGCGGCAGCCCGCTCACCAATTCTCTCCTTACGAGATTATTCATTGCTTTAAAGTTCAGGTGAGATAATCTTTTATGCCATAGCCAACTTTCATCAGCAGAAGCCTTGCTGTAGAAACAAGTGACTTCAAACTGATCAGCAGAATTCATATCGGCTATGAACAAATTTGACTTCCTTACTCCTTTAAGAGCAAGGCTCCCATCCTTTTTGCTTCGAATCGAACAATCATGCTTCCCAAAGTTGACATCAAAACCCTTGTCGGTGAATTGACTAATGCTGAGAAGATTATGTCGCAATCCTTCCACAAAAGACACGTCCTCAATGATAACATTTCCACAAACAATCTTGCCATATCCCCTGGTGTAACCTTTGCTGTTATCTCCAAAAGTAACCACGGAGCCGGCTCTCAACACCAAATTTGTTAGCAGGGACTTATTGCTGGTCATATGCCTCGATGCTCCACTGTCCAGCACCCATATGACTTTACTCTTTTCCTGTTCACTGCCCTGCAAATCCAGAAAGGTTAGGCGTTCTTCGGAACCCAATGATGTTTGGGCCCGACATCAATAATTTTCTTTTTCTTATCAGATACAGAAGGCTTTGCCTGGTTGCCATCAGGGGCATCCATCTTGACTTTGTCTTTTCTCTTGTCAACCTTGACTGGTTTGTTAGGTTTGGGAGTAGGTTTGGGAGTAGACTGGTCTTTGACCCAGCATGCTTTTTCTTACTACTACTAAATTTATGTTCAACAGATGCACCAACAGTATTCATCAAGTTAAAATAAGCATGCATGATGTTTACAACACATGGCATACAATTAGGATTATTGCATTTGGCATTATTTGCATACACGTTAGGCAAAGCAGTAGTTGCAGGCATAGTATTACAAACAGCAGGTTTTTCCTCCTCTACATAGGACGGGCAATAGTAAGACAAATGATCAGTTTGATTACAAATATAGCATGCCTTCCTAGCTCGTGTAGATGTAGATACAGATACAGGTTCAGTTTTAACTGCCTCAACAGGTGTTTTCATTGGTTTTGACCCTGCTACCCATTGTTTATATGACACCGTCTTAGCCTCCTTGGTTCATACACCTCTCTTAGCATAAGCAATCTTACTCGCTCTCTTAGAAGTTGTAGGTTCTACTACTTGTTCTTCCGACTTTTTTTCCATTTTAATCTCATGTTTAATTTTAACAGCAACAGGATCTATGGTCCTAGGCTCAAACTGCTTAAAGATAGGTTTTCTAACATCCCCTAAAACTTCAGGCACACCTTCTTTGACTAACACTGGTTCTAACAGCTCGGCAGCCCTATTTTTCTTTTTCTGTGTGTAGTCAAGTCCTATGTTTACTTTTTCATTTTTACTCTTGCCTGCCAGTTTCATGTACATGTCCCTTTCTACGAAAACTTTATTAGCGGCTTCTTTAAAAGATTGACATGTTATTTTAAGCTCAGCTAATTCATTCTTAAGTTCTTCGTTAAGGTCTTCCCTAATCTTAAGCTTGTGTTCTAAAACGTCTACCTGATTCATTAACTGCCTTTCTTTACTTTCTCCTGATTCTAATTCCTCTACCTTGGCCTCGAGAAGTCTATTCTTAAGGGAGAGTTTAGCATTTTCCTCATTAACAGCGATTAGATTTAGTTGGAGATTGTACATGTCTTTAGTCATGGCAGCTAATTCATTTTGATACTCATAAATAGACATTTCATTTACGGTTAGAATTGGTACCTCTGATTGTTCTGAAGATCTTGCCATTAAAGCGAAGTTACATTGCTCATGATCTTCATCTTCATCAGACTCGTCCCAACCCTTCCCTTCAGTCACAACATAAGCCCGGCTTCCCTTCTGTTGCTTGCTAACCAAGGCGTCATATTTCTTTTTCAGATCAGCATAGGATTCCTTGGGATGAACGTATTTGGGCTTCTTGCACTCTGTTGCAAAGTGCCCCAATTCATTGCAGTTAAAGCATCTGAACTTGTTCTTGTCTACCAAGTTAGGTCTGTAGCCACTACTAGATGTACTACCTCGACCGCTGTAACTTCCCCGGCCACTTACACTACTACCTCTGCTGCTGCTGCTGCTTCTTCGGCTGAAAGAACTACCAAATCGTCCTTTACCTTTTCTTGGCTTCCTGAAGCTGATATGAGCAAATTCTCGAGCAATACAAGCATATGACTTGTCTTCTAATTTGTCCAGCTCTTCAAGGGTATAATATTCATCCTCACTTTCTTCGGATGGATCTTCAATATCTAATACCACCCTTTCAGGATTAGCAGTTTTCAATGAGACAGCTGCAAGTGCGTTTGCAGTAGACTCTTCAGCTACAAGTCCAGATTCACTTACTGCTTTGTATTCTCCACTATTGTAGGATCTTCTTTTGTCATTTTGTTCTTGCTCCAGCTCGTAGGTCTTCAAAACACCATACAGCTTTTCGAGAGAAGTATTGTTTAAATTTCTTGACTCTCGAATGGCAGTGATCCTGTGTTCCAGATGTTTAGGCAAATTCAAAAGAAACTTGATATTTGAGTCTGCCAGTGGATAGACTTTATCTCTTATACTCAGCTCGATAAGCAATTTACTGTAACGTTTGTAAACATCTGCTACACTTTCTCCTCGCTCGCATCTGAACGATTCATATTCAGATATCAGAATGCGCTTGTGATTATCTCTAACTTCCTCGGTCCCCTCCATCACTACTGCCAGTTTATCCCACATGGCTTTAGCTGTTTTTAATCCCTTTATCTGAACGTAGTACTCTGAGTCTAGGGATTCAATTTTGACGTTGCGTAACGACGCATCCATACCAACCAATTCTTTATCTGCGTATGAAAACTCCATTTCCTCTTTAGGAACAGACCGGGATGGTATTAGTATCCCTCCTTCCATTCGCTCTGGCTCAATTTTCATGGGTATGTATGGACTGTTCTCCAATATTCTCAAGTATACCTTTTTTATTGATTCAAGGTAGGCTTTCATTCTTCCGGTCCATTCGTCATAGTGTTGTGCATCAAAAGGAGGTATCTTAAATCTGTGTGTGGCGGCCATTTTAATGAAGTTTGAAATTAAGATAATACACTTTTCAAATTATAATAAATTGTATTTACTTGAAAAATTGATTATCTCACTTTAAATATCCAACACTTAATATCCAATGGGTTTTGCACTTAAGATTCAAGCAAGTTAGTTTTAATCACAGGAACAGTGGCAGGGTCCACAAAATTTTCAAGTCCAAACAAAAAGGTTGTCCACTTTCTGTTTGACAGAAGTTCGAAAGTGACCTTTTTGTTTAGTCAACCAGTTGATTCAAGTTACCTAGTCAACCAATCAAATATTCTTTTATAACCAGATTTTTGACCACAAGAAAAACCCACAAAGCTCTTTAAGTACAACTTTTTGAAATATTGTACAAATATTCCTTACACCAGGACTCAGAACTTTTTAGATCTATGAACTTTTCATGAAGAACCAAATAGAAGCTTTCGGCACAAACTTAAAAAAAAATAGATCTGGGATTTTCAAGAACCAACTCAAACAACACAGTAGGATCTCTGTTAGATGTGTTTAACAGGAAGCTCTGATACCAATTGTTTGGTCCAAAGTGTTGTAGAGGGGGGGGGGGTGAATACAACTGTTTCGAATAATGAGAGAATATAAAATAAATGCAGGTAATAAATGATGACACAGAATTTCAAGAATATATCTTTATATTCATTGAAGGATTTGCTACAACATTCATAAAAGCATCATAATCAGTTGAACAATAAATACAGCAATTAAAGCTTGATTCAACTGATTCTCTCTCACTTTCTTTTTACAGTAAATGCTCTCTTTGAAAAATATACAGTAGAAAATACAGAGATTGCTATTTTTACAAATAAAACAAAGTGCTACTTTTATAATGTCGTGTAGACTTGATCTTGTCCTTTTTGTGTACGTGGCTCAATCAGGACTCGATAACAAAAAGTACTCTCCCAACCACTCTGGATCAACCGTTCACAATAAGCCACTTGTCCCCTGAACATTGAATGCTACATGTCAACCCGCATCTCGATCTCGGCCTGGATCCAACTCAATCTCGATCTTGGATTTCAATCTCAATCTCGATCTATGAAAATCTCGATCTGTGAGGATCTTGATCTTAATCTGTGAGAATCTCGATCTCGATCTATCATGTATCGAGATTTGCCTTGATGTTTTACTTCAATTAAAAATCTCGATCTGCTGTGGATCGACATTTGCCTTGGCAACAATGTACTCATTCAATGTTGACTTTCTTTAGTGACTAATTGTGGATTAACCTTTATGAGTAAGTTTCCCTAGCTTCTTCAATTTCTTTTCCTCACTCCATTCAAATGAGATCTTCTATCACTGACATGAACTTACCTTCAATGTCCTGACACTTGATGCAATGGTCTGGTTCATAAGTGACTAGTCTTGAAGGGGTTCTTGTTTCTGAATGTCAGTTCTCATTTGTTGATTAATCTTTACATTATCCAGTTGTTGAGATGCATTACATGAAATCACTTTGGTCTTCTTGATACTTCTTTGACATTAATTTGATTCTCCATTAGATAAGTTAGGGCATGAGCAATACTGAGATTGAACTTCTTCTCACTTAGGCATTCTGGATTAATCAAATTAGTTACTTGTAGTTACCAAGTACCATTACCATTTCTTCAGTTGATTGATTCCATGTGCTTCTTCAGTTTCTCTTGTTTTGCTGTTGTTTTATCTTTTACCTAGTTGAGTTACATAGTAATTAAGTGTTACAAGTTAGTACACCTATGCCTTTCAATACCTAACTGTCAAAAACTCACTCACCCTTTGAAATAGTTAAAGATAGATTTGATCATAAAAAACTTTTTTATTTGCCCTCAGCCCGATATGATTGGATAAATCTAAAGTTCCAAGAATTTAAATATGTTGCTAAATACAATTATGTGTTCAAAATTAATTTTGTGCGGTGAGAAAATTACTGATGCTAAAATGATAGAAAAGACACTTTCAACCTTCCACCCCAATACTATAATTCTGACACAACAATATAGGCAACACAATTTCACAAAATACAGCGAGTTGATATCTCTCTTTCTTATAGATTAAAAGAATAATGACTTGTTGTTGAAAAATCATCAGATTCGTTCCATTGGCTTTGCCCAGTTACCTGAAGTACATAACACGCTATTCCAGAAAAATGAACGTGAGAAATGGCATAGAGGAGGATTAGGTTATGGGCGAAACCGTGGACATGGAAATTTTCGTTGACGGTTTCGAAATTAGTATCATTCTAGTCACCTGAAGTGGCAACGCGATGGTTAAAAATCTGGCCACCAGAAGTGCCAGCATGAAGTGCCAAATAAATGGAAGGCACCACAAGAAGGAGATATTAGAGATATTTGTCATAGGTGTGGGGCTGAGGGACACTGGGCACGTACGTATCGTACTTCAAAACATTTTGTTGAACTCTTCATACCTAACTGTCAAAAACTCACTCACCCTCTGGAATAATCTTAAAGATAGATTTGATCATCAAAAACTTGTTTATTTGCCTTCAGCCCGATATGATTGGATAAATCTAAGGTTCCAAGAATTTAAATCTGTTGCTAAATACAATTATGTGTTGTTCAAAATTAATTTTGTGCGGTGAGAAAATTACCGATGCTAAAATGATAGAAAAGACACTTTCAACCTTCCACCCCAATACTATAATTCTGGAACAACAATATAGGCAACGCAATTTTATAAAATACAGCGAGTTGATATCTCTAATTCTTATAGCTTAAAAGAATAATGAGTTATTGATGAAAAATTATCAGATCCGTTCCACAGGCTCTGCCCAGTTACCTGATGTACATAACACGTTATTCCAGAAAAATGAACGTGAGAAAGGGCATAAAGGAGGATTAGGTTATGGGCGAAACCGTGGACGTGAAAATTTTCGTTAACGGTTTTAAAATTAGTATCATTCTAGTCACCTGAAGTGGCAACGCAATGGTTAAAAATTTGGCAGCATGAAGTACCAAATAAAAGGAAGGCACCACAAGAAGGAGATATTAGATATATTTGTCATAGGTGTGGGGCTGAGGGATACTGGGTACGTACTTTTCGTACTCCAAAATATTTTGTTGAACTCTACCAATCATCAAAAAGACCCAATTGAAAGAGGGCGGAAACAAACTTAGCTGACTATAATCAAAATTTAGAAAATGTACCAACCAACGAGACTTCAATCAAATTAGACACTGGTGCTAATCTTTATTATGATTTAGTTAGCTAGGTTTCATATGTACTTTATTTTATTTTCATGTACTTGTTTCATGTGCTTGTTTTTATGTACTTATTTTATGTGCTTACTTTATGTACTAATTTTATCTGAATAAAATCGTTGTTTATATATATATACATTATAAATATGGGAGACATATGCATGGTTGACTGTGCAATCACTCACACTATTTTACAAAGTCTAGAATATTTCTCACAGTTGACTAAAACCAACTCACATCTTTGGACAATTTCGGGTACATTTAGTATAATAGAAGGTTTTGGGAAACCCAGTTTTATCCTACCAAATGAGATACAAATTCACATACAAAATGCCATCTACTCTAGTAAATCCACTAGAAATCTTTTAAGTTTCAAAGATATCAGTCTTAATGGTTTTCATGTTGAAACTACTAGTGAGGATGAAAAAGAATATCTTCTTATCACTTCCACTATTTCAGGTCATAAGAAAATTTTAGAAAAACTACCCTCAATTTCCTCTAGATTATATACTATGAAAATTAGAATCATCGATTCACACATAATCATCATTCCTAAAATTGTAGAACCAAAATCATTTATCCTTTGGCATGAAAGACTCGGTCATCCATGAATATCTATGATGCGTCGCATTATAGAGAATTCTACGGGACATCCTCTTAGAAATCAAAAGGTCATATGAAAGGCATATGTCAAGGCCTATTTGTAATTAGTAGATGACAACTCAACTCATGTAAGAAATTAAAGTAAGTAATAAATTCTGAGGATGGAATCAAATCGAAGAATGTCAACTAGACACAAAGAATCAACTTGTCAGAAGAATTATAATGAAGTTGCTACTCTACACCGGAAGAAATTCATTTATATGTTCAAGCATCAGAGAAAAATAGAGAAGCAGTTGTTCAGAAGATTCAGAAGATTCTAAGTGGCTACTACAGAAGATTCCAGAAGAAGAATGAAGACAGTGAAGTAGAAAAAGAACAGAAGACCACAGCTTAATGTTAAAGATGAAGAATATTTATTATAGTATGACATAAATGAACCAGACAGTACATTTGTGTGTCAACTAAAATAATAAATATTCATCATCTAGCTCAAGTGGTTTTATGACAAAAGAGACAACGAAGACCGGAAGACTTCAAGACTGATAGCACGGTAATACAAGACGAAATAGTATTTTAATTCTACTATCAAATGTTAATTGATTATTTAATTTATCTAATTAAATTAATTCAAGTTGAATTTAATTTAATTTATAAATTCACTAATTAATTTAAGTAGAATTAATTTATTATAAAAGATATGACTTAATATGACTTTTAATATAATTCAAATGACTAATAAATAAGTCATACCGACTGTTTATTAATAAGTCATACCGAATTATATTAATAAAAGTCATACCGAAGCTGTTAAAGAAAAGTCATACCGGAGCAGCCGACTGATAAGTCATACCGAAGCTGTTAAAGAAAAGTCATACCGAGCAGAAAACAAAGGTCATACCGAACAATTCAAATAAGTCATACCGAGAAAATTCAAAGGGCTGTTGAAAGAAGTCATACTGATTTTATTTAATTAAAAAGTCATACCGACCTTTTTAATTAATTAAAATAAGTCATACTGAGCTATTCAAGTTAAAAGGTCATACCGGAGCTTATTCCAAAAGTCATACCGAGTTTATTTAATTAAAAAGTCATACTGACTTTTTTAATTAATTAAAAGAAAAGGTCATACCGAGCTCTGCCGACCTTCTTTTTTAATAAGTCATACCGAGTTTAGTAAAGAAAAGTCATACCGAATTTTCTGTGCTCAAAAGGTCATACTGAACCTATTTTGTTTAATTAAAATAAGTCATACCGATTTATTTTAATTAGATAAAATCTGAATATGACTTTAAATAAGTCATACCGAGATTCAGTAAGTCATACCGACTATTCAGAAGTCATACCCAGTTTTTAAATGTCATACAAGGGTTAAAATAAGTCATACAGACTTATTTTCTTGAAATTAAGTCATACTGAAAAAGGTCATAGCAGCCTTTTTCATTCTCTATAAATATGAGATCAGCTCTTCATTTTTCAGTTGTTCAACTTATCAAGAGTTAGAAAATCAGTTCAAATTCAGAAATTTGTCTGCATTGTAATATTCACAGATTTCTGTGCAAGTTTTAATATAATTGATTAAACTCGAACACTTCATGTCAAATTCGTTCTAGATTAATATATCAGTTATAAAGTCTAATCTTCATATTAATTGTGTAATACTAATCAAGTTAAAATTATATCTTTCACTTGAACAGTATTTCATTATAATTAATATTTCGCGAATAATTAAAATAATATTTTTAAATCAAATTATTCCGCGATTAATTTTCAGATATTGTATTCAACCCCCCTTCTACAATATCAGGGACCAACAATTGGCATCAGAGCTGGTTGATATAGTTAATATCAGATCCAAATCAAATTCCGCGAACTCATTCAGATCTCAAAAAATTATTTTAAATTCGAAATAATTTTTTTTCTGAAAAATTATTTTTGATCAAAAATTATTTTAAGTCAAAAATTAAAATATTTTTTTGAAACACTTAATTTTTAATCTTATTAAAGATGAGTACCCAGAAAGTCACTAGCATCAAAATTCCACAATTTGACAGAGAACACTACAACTTGTGGAAACACAAAATGCTACTGTTTATCGGGATTGCAAATCCCAAGTATGCATTAGTCATGGCCAAAGGTGTTGAACCCCCTATATCAGTTATTCTCGAACACACGGTTGATGGGGTTGTAATTCCCCACAGACAGTTTCCAAAAAGTCCGGCAGACTATACAGATGAGGAAACAGAAGCTGTGTCCCTTGATAATAACCTGAAGCTCATATTAATTGAATCCCTAGACTACATCATGTACAACCAAGTAGTAAATTGCAAGAATGCAAAACAGATCTGGGAAACAATTGAAATTATCAATGAGGGAACTGAAGAAGTTAAAGAGAATAGACTGGAGATCCTAACCACCCAATATGAGCAGTTTAGATCCAACCCTGGTGAGGGTATCTCTGAGGTGTTTCAGAGACTAAACAAACTGATAAACGAGCTCAACATGAATGGAAAGTTTTATCAGAACCAAGAGGTGAACAGGAAGTTTTTGCTGACCTTACCAGAGCATCTGGAACACAGGATTGCAGCTATTCGGGAATCTAGGGATATGAAAGAGGTAACCCTAGAAAGACTCTACGGAGTTTTAAAAACTTATGAGCTGGAACAAATCCAAACCAGAGAGATGTACAGAAGAGGTAAAGTACTGAGTTCCTCCAAGGCATTAATGGTAGAAGCACCAGAGAAAGAAGAAGTGAAGGCTGTTGCACCTTCTAACAGTTCAACAGAGTATGTGGTTCCAGAACTTGGACATACTACTGACAAACAAGAAGATGATGATTTCTACTCACTGGAAGAACTAGATCAGCTAGAAGATGAATCTCTAGCTATGGTTGCCAGGAAGTTTGGCAACATGAGATTCCGAAGAAACTCCTCATTCAGAAGTAAGCCTAATTTTGGAAGATTCCAAAAAGGAGGTTCTTCGACAACAATATCGAAAAGCGGCTACAAGACCGGCTTAGTTGATAGAAGCAAGTTTCGTTGCTTCAACTGTAATGAGCTAGGCCACTTTGCAACTGAGTGCAAGAAGCCTAAGCAAGGGAAGAAGAGAGAGTCTTACGAAGAGCTCAAGGAAAAGTATGATGCACTCGTGAAAAAGCATCAAGGAAAGTCCTATCTAGCAGCAGGCAAAAGCTGGGATGATTCAGATAACGATGATGAGGAAGAGCTAGGAAATCTTGCTCTTATGACTTCATCAGAGGAATCACTGTCTCCCACCCGTGACAGAGGAATAGAGGTAAATCCTTCTTGTCCTAAGATGTTTGCTTTGCTAGGTAAAGAACTAGATGGTGAAAGAGATAAGGTTAAGAAACTCAGACTCAAAGTCAAAGAGTTAATTGATGAGACTGAAGTTTTTAAACAGTTAAAAAGAAATCATGACAAGTTGACTGTTAAGTTGACTGAAGACTTAGCTGTTCAAGTCAGTAAAGTCAGTTGTCATGTTGTAACAGAAGCCAATCTCAGAAACCAGATATAAGAAGAAAAGAAGAAGTGTCTTGCATATAAGAATTCCTCATATATTGTAAAGAACCTAGTTGACCAACAAGAAATAAGTCGTAAAGTTGGGATAGGCTTCGAGTACAATAAATCTGTAGGAAAGCCAAGCAACATAACCCCCTTTAGAAAAAGTGCTGTAGAAAGGGGTATCCCACATGTTGTTAAAGACACACCAAAACCTCTCTTCATAACACTGATAGCTGAACCTATCCTTGAGAGCTCCGTACTGATTGCATATGAAATGCAGTTGGAAAATCTTGAGGAAGAGAAGAAGAGAGGAGAACAGGTTCAGGATATAAAAGGAGTTAATGTCCAGAAAGAGAGGCGTGCACCAGAGACCCCAGTGAAAGATGTGGGAACTTCTGATTCCCCCAGACCGGGTGTAGGTGCAAAAGACTTAAAGAATAAAATGAACAGACCCAACACATTTGTGAACAGTATGAACAGTAACAATAAATTTCATTCTAGTGAAAACTTCAAAGATAATGAGAAAATTGAAGTAGAATCTGTTAAGCCTCCTACTGTATTGAATAACATGCCTACGATTGATGCTTTCCATAGACCATGTGGTATAATGAATTGCATGTTATGTGCTTTTAATGCTATGACTGCTTACTTTAAACGCATGATAGCTAAGAAAGATAACATGACACCTAGACAGCACATCAATAGTAAATTTGCTAAATCCAAGACTGCAACTCCTTCACCTGAGAAGAAGGAATCATATATTCCTAAGTCTAAACAGAAAGTTGTTAAGACTATTTATAGGAAGGTAGGAACAGTCAAGGAAGAAAATGATGTTATTCGAAAAGGATCTGTTGTCAAAGCAGACAAAGGTCAATTCTTTAAGTATGCCGGGCCCAATCAATTTTAGGCTCCGAAGACGAATTAATCCGTTTGATAATTGCAGGGAGTTAAACAGGTAAACCGAGTTATATGGATCCTGGACAGCGGATCGTCAAGGCATATGACCGGAGATAGAGCCCTGCTATCAGACGTGGTTGAGAGAGCTGGCCCAGTCGTCACCTTTAGAGATAACAGCAAAGGAATGACTACGGGATATGGCAAGTTAAATACTGGAAATGTTATCATTGAAAACGTCTCTTTGGTGGAAGGACTTAAGCACAATCTACTCAGCGTCAGTCAATTCTGTGATAAAGGTTACAAAGTGAACTTTATCAAGGAGAAGTGCTTAATAGCTCATTCTAAAGAAGACAGACTAGCCTTGCGTGGAGTAAGGAAAGGAAACTTGTACGTAGCTGATTTCAACTCGGGAACTGAAGCTGAAGCAAACTGTTTTTATTCAAAAGCTTCATCAGAAGAAAGTTGGCTATGGCACAAGAAACTCTCACACCTGAATTTCAAAACAATGAACTCTCTAGTCAAGAGGGATTTGGTGAGAGGACTGCCTCCGATGGAATTTACACAAGAAGGATTGTGTGAGGCATGTCAGAAAGGGAAGTCAAAAAGAGCAACTCACAAAGGCACAGACACTACATATATTATTGAACCACTGCAGCTGCTTCATATGGATTTATTTGGTCCAGTAAATATTCTGTCTATGTCAAGGAAGAGATATGCCTTAGTGATTGTAGATGACTTCACAAAGTACACGTGGGTTTTATTCTTGAACTCTAAGGATGAAACTCCACAGTTGGTGATTGATCATGTAAAATTGATTGAGTTAGATTCAAAGCTACCTGTCCGGGCAATCAGATCAGATAATGGAACAGAATTCAAGAATGAAATTCTGAATAGCTTCTGCTCAGACAAAGGGATAACAAGACAATTCTCAGTGCCAAGAACTCCGCAACAGAATGGAGTAGTAGAAAGGAAGAATCGAACCTTGATTGAAGCTGCAAGAACAATGTTAAGTGAATCAAGGTTGCCTATCTACTTCTGGGATGAAGCAGTGAACACAGCTTGTTATACCCAGAATCGAACCTTAATCAACAAGGATCATATGAAGACACCTTATGAATTAATGGCTGGCAAGAAACCAACACTCAAATACTTTCATGTATTTGGAGCCAAATGTTTTGTGCTAAAAGATGGAGATGAACATCGTGGCAAATTCGAGGCCAAGGCACATGAAGCAATTTTTGTCGGCTACTCAAAAAGAGCATATAGGGTGTACATAATTGATCAGCACCAAGTAAAAGAAAGTGTCAACGTATCATTTGACGACACTAAACTCCCAAGCATCCAAACTGAAGATCCTTCTGAGTCATTAAAATTTGACAATCATCCAGACTCAGATTCGGATAATGAAGAAGAGCCTGAGGTTGCAACAGGAAATGATGATGACAACAATGATGGTAATGATCCAGGTAATAGTGGTGGAAACAATGGAAACACTGGAGATACTACTAATACCAGTGGTGGATCAACAAGTCATCCAGGCAGCAACTCAGGGGGAGATAAAGGATCAACTAGCACAACACAACATCACAATGAATATAGAGGCGAATCATCAAGATCAAACCTACCAAGGGAAAGGAAATGGAGCAAAGATCATCCCTTTGAATTGATCATAGGTGATCCAGATGTTGGTGTTAGAACTAGAAGTGCAACTTCAAATGAATGTTTATTTTCGGTTTTTCTATCTCAAGAAGAACCAAAGAAAATTGAAGATGCTCTAACTGATCCAGATTGGGTTCTTGCCATGCAAGAAGAACTCAATCAGTTCGAAAGGCAAGAAGTATGGACACTGGTACCCAGGCCTAAAGATAGATCTGTTATTGGCACGAAATGGGTATACAGGAACAAGTTAGACGGTGATGGCATTGTTACAAGGAACAAGGCCAGACTGGTGGCAAAGGGTTACTCCCAGGAAGAGGAATTGATTATGATGAGACCTACGCACCAGTTGCAAGACTTGAAGCCATCAGAATATTTCTGGCATTCGCAGCACATTCCAATTTTAAAGTCTATCAAATGGATGTGAAGAGTGCATTTCTGAATGGAAAGATAGAAGAGGAAGTATATGTGGAACAGCCCCCTGGCTTTGAAAATCCAGAGTTTGCTGATTTTGTATACTTCTTATTCAAAGCCCTCTATAGACTCAAGCAAGCACCGAGGACATGGTATGACACACTCTCTCAGTTTTTACTTGAAAACGGTTTTACTAGAGGTGTCATAGATAAAACTCTCTTTTACAAATTACATGATAAAGATATGATATTTGTCCAAGTTTATGTTGACGATATTATATTTGGTTCTACTAATGAAAACTTGTGCAAGAGATTTGCTAAGTTAATGCAGAGTAGGTATGAAATGAGCATGATGGGTGAGCTGTCATTCTTCCTTGGATTGCAAGTGAAGCAGATGGAAGATGGGATTTTTATTTTCCAATCAAAGTACGTAAGGGATCTTCTAAGGAAATACAATCTAGAAGATTCTTCACTGGCAAAAACCCCTATGCCAACAGCCACAAAGCTTGACAAAGATGAAACTGGTAAGAAGGTTGACATCACAAGCTATAGAGGTATGATAGGCTCATTATTATATCTAACTGCTAGTAGACCCGATATAATGTTTGCAACATGCTTATATGCAAGGTTTCAAACTGACCCTAGAGAATCTCATCTTATAGCTGTTAAAAGAATTTTTAGATATCTGAAGGGTACACCGAATCTTGGAATTTGGTACCCTAAAGGTACAGGTTTTGAACTAATAGGCTATACAGATTCAGATTATGCAGGATGCAGGATGGACAGGTTGTCAGTTTCTAGGACGACGGTTGATTTCCTGGTACAGTAAGAAACAGCACACAGTATCTACCTCGACAGCCGAAGCAGAATATATTGCGGCAGGTAGTTGTTGTGCACAAATCTTGTGGATAAGGAATCAGCTGAATGATTATGGACTTGCGCTATCTAAAATTCCAATACTTTGCGACAACACAAGTGCCATAGCTATTTCCAATAATCCTGTACAACATTCAAAGACCAAGCACATAGACATAAGGTATCATTTTATCCGAGAACATGTCATGAACGGAACTGTGGTGTTACATTTTGTACCCACAGAAGATCAAATTGCCGACATCTTCACGAAACCACTTGATGAATCCACTTTCTCTAAGTTGGTTAGTGAGTTAGGGATGTTAAACATGAACTAATTATTGCATGTTGTTTTAAATTGCATATTTATTTTGAAGCACTGTAAATACACTGTATATATTCCTTAAAAAATTATCAAAAACAAACAAACAAATTGAAAAAGAAAACTCAAAAAGATTTTCCTTATTTTGTACAGTTGTTATTTCATTGGCATCTTTACTGTAAATATTGTTTATTATAATTGTTTTCCAACAATTGGCATATATTATATATATATATAAGTATGTATAGTGTTATTTGTTTTTCAACTTTGACATCCTTATCTTTATTATTTTTATATATATACATAAATATAAGCTGATTATTTCGCGTCTCTTTTGAGAAGTAGGAAAGATCTATGAGCTTGATCATCCAATTGTTTCTAATAGTTAGATCCTAAACATTGGCATCAATCTCTATCCAAGATCTTAGAACCAAACACACAAACACTATCACTTCCATCTCTCTAACTGTAACACCCCAGTCCCACATCGAGTAGATTGAGATAATTTGTTCAGTATATAAGCAAGAGTACTACTACTAAGTGCACCAACAAATCATTGATCTTTTGGGGGCCTGTGGTGGGCTTGTGGATTACCCAAGTTATTGCATTTGGGCCAGTTTACTTTGGCTTATTTCGGATTCGGAAGTCGGGACTTGACCCGATTTTCGAAAAAAAAAAGACTCGGGATTTGACCCGGGTTGTCACATATGGTATCAGAGCTGTCACATATGGTATCAGAGCCAACTCTCAAAAGCTTGAGTCGTCAAGTTGCCGGAGGTGGGGACACGAAGGCTGGTGGTATTATCCCACAATGGACAGAGGTGGGGACACGAAGCCAGTCGGTATTATCCCACAATGGCTAGAGAGGTACGATATGGGCCTATGGGCTATCTGTTCGGCCTGACGAGGACGTCAGGAATTTAAGTGGGGGAGTTTGTAACACCCCAGTCCCACATCGAGTAGATTGAGATAATTTGTTCAGTATATAAGCAAGAGTACTACTACTAAGTGCACTAACAAATCATGATCTTTTGGGGGCCTGTGGTGGGCTTGTGGATTACCCAAGTTGTTGCATTTGGGCCAGTTTACTTTGGCTTATTTCAGATTCGGAAGTCGGGACTTGACCCGATTTTTGAAAAAGACTCGGGACTTGACCCGGGTTGTCACACTAACCATTAAACAGAATACCTATTTGTTCAAAATGAGGGAGTCATAGCCTTGATTGCATTTGATAAGGTTGGTAATGTGAGTGAACCAACAGCTCTGTCTCCAGAAAGGTGTTTCATATATATAAACTGAGACAACTGTTAGCTCATCTGTGTTCTCTCAAAAGGATACAGACTTGGAAAAGGCAAAACTGTTACTAGGTTCATTCTCTCAACAGAGTGAGTCTATTGAATTCAGCCTGTCAGCCAAGGCTATCAGCAAAGAGTTAATTTCATCTGACATTTTTCAAGAAACCACAAATATTGTCTTATTTTTAGGACCAACAATGGACAACAATTTGTATCCGTTGATGAGTTCTCGATTGATAAATATCAGTTGATGACTTGAGTTCTCGATTGATAAATATCAGTTGATGACTTGAGTTCTCGATTGATAAATATCAGTTGATGACTTGAGTTCTCGATTGATAAATATCAGTTGATGACTTGAGTTCTCGATTGATAAATATCAGTTGATGACTTGAGTTCTCGATTGATAAATATCAGTTGATGACTTCTCGATCAATGGACCAACTCAATTGGCATTTTGGACCAACAATTTAAGAACTTCTTGGGACCAAAATGGACCAAGAAAGAACAATTGAAATGTCACAGGAAGGATGAATTGACGGTAGCAATTTTTCTAAACTTCCATATCAAGGAAGGAAGAATGATTGATGATTCTGACTGAGTCAACATGCCTTCACAGGCGTCAGGAGGAAACTTGGATCATTTGCTACATTATAGATCCTTGTCTCCCTCCCCAGATGGAACATATCTGGATTCCTAACGGAATAGATCATCTAAGATGATCAGCAACTCACTGAATCTATTTCTGAAGCAATTCAGTTTTTCAAAGTCAAAATGTTTTTATAGATTCAATTGAGGACGGGGATTTGCGAAACCCCATTGCACCACCAGTGACCTCTCTTGAAGGGGCTATGGTGATCTTTCTTGCAGATACAAAAGGCTGAGTCATCCGTACTGAGAGAGATATAGTGATGTGAGAAAAGAGTGAAACACAAGTAAGGAAGAGTGAAAATATATATTCTATGGTGAAACACTTAGAGAGTATATGAGCGAAACACTTGTGAGGAACACAAAGTAAAATCACACACTAGCACACTTACCGAATCCCTTTCCCCATTCCCTGTTACAGATTTCAAATGTTACTTAACCAAGGTGGAAATTTCTTCAGAAAAGGACCAACAATTACCTATCTACAATTGGGGGAGAATTATTAAGAGGATTACTCAACTAAGGGGGAGAATTATTAAGAGGATTACTCCAAAATGTTAAAGTGTTCAGCTAAGGGGGAGTAGATCAAAAGGGGAGAAGTAAACAAAGGCTTTTGCCAGAAGAGGAATACTCAATTGTTGAACAAGAAAAAGGGGTATATAACAACATGCTTGGATTCTATTCCATTTGATTTTAGAAGATTCTTGTAAATATGATTAACCGGATTTTCTAAAATGCATAACATGTCATAGTTTGCATTTTTTAAATCTGCGATGGTTTAATGCTGTATGTATGCCATGTTTGTTACCTCTATTAAAATGGTTGGATAATTCAAGTAAGGGGAAATTGAATTCACCTTGGAAGAGAAGAGAAGACAGGAGTTGGAGAAATAGAGGAGAAGTGGTAAGAAGAGAACAGACATCATCTCTGACATCCTAAGGGGGAGTAGTGATGAGTCTGAGAAATGAAGATAATACTACATGTATAATATGTTCAGTGCTAGAGGAACAAACATCTTTCATTTCAGTTACTCAAAGAAATCTGGAAATGTATTATATGATCCAGAGAACAATTTATTTACTTACAGTTCTTAAATGTCATATTAGTTTCTTAGTTGTTAGTTGAGTTATCCTCTAGGAATTTGTGTGTTAAATGTTTAACAACAAATAGGGGGAGATTGAAAGGCATATGTCAAGGCCTATTTGTAATTAGTAGATGACAACTCAACTCATGTAAGAAATTAAAGTAAGTAATAAATTCTGAGGATGGAATCAAATCGAAGAATGTCAACTAGACACAAAGAATCAACTTGTCAGAAGAATTATAATGAAGTTGCTACTCTACACCGGAAGAAGTTCATTTATATGTTCAAGCGTCAGAGAAAAATAGAGAAGCAGTTGTTCAGAAGATTCAGAAGATTCTAAGTGGCTACTACAGAAGATTCCAGAAGAAGAATGAAGACAGTGAAGTAGAAGAAGAACAGAAGACCACAGCTTAATGTTAAAGATGAAGAATATTTATTATAGTATGACATAAATGAACCAGACAGTACATTTGTGTGTCAACTAAAATAATAAATATTCATCATCTAGCTCAAGTGGTTTTATGACAAAAGAGACAACGAAGACTGGAAGACTTCAAGACTGATAGCACGGTAATACAAGACGAAATAGTATTTTAATTCTACTATCAAATGTTAATTGATTATTTAATTTATCTAATTAAATTAATTCAAGTTGAATTTAATTTAATTTGTAAATTAACAAATTAATTTAAGTAAAATTAATTTATTATAAAAGATATGACTTAATATGACTTTTAATATAATTCAAATGACTAATAAATAAGTCATACCGACTGTTTATTAATAAGTCATACCGAATTATATTAATAAAAGTCATACCGAAGCTGTTAAAGAAAAGTCATACCGGAGCAGCCGACTGATAAGTCATACCGAAACTGTTAAAGAAAAGTCATACCGAGCAGAAAACAAAGGTCATACCGAACAATTCAAATAAGTCATACCGAGAAAATTCAAAGGGCTGTTGAAAGAAGTCATACTGATTTTATTTAATTAAAAAGTCATACCGACCTTTTTAATTAATTAAAATAAGTCATACCGAGCTATTCAAGTTAAAAGGTCATACCGGAGCTTATTCCAAAAGTCATACCGAGTTTATTTAATTAAAAAGTCATACTGACTTTTTTAATTAATTTAAAAAAAAAGGTCATACCGAGCTCTGCCGACCTTCCTTTTTAATAAGTCATACCGAACTTATTAAAGAAAAGTCATACCGAATTTTCTGTGCTCAAAAGGTCATACTGAACCTATTTTGTTTAATTAAAATAAGTCATACCGATTTATTTTAATTAGATAAAATCTGAATATGACTTTAAATAAGTCATACCGAGATTCAGTAAGTCATACCGACCATTCAGAAGTCATACCCAGTTTTTAAATGTCATACAAGGGTTAAAATAAGTCATACAGACTTATTTTCTTGAAATTAAGTCATACTGAAAAAGGTCATAGCAGCCTTTTTCATTCTCTATAAATATGAGATCAGCTCTTCATTTTTCAGTTGTTCAACTTATCAAGAGTTAGAAAATCAGTTCAAATTCAGAAATTTGTCTACATTGTAATATTCACAGATTTCTGTGCAAGTTTGAATATAATTGATTAAACTCGAACACTTCATGTCAAATTCGTTCTAGATTAATATATCAGTTATAAAGTCTAATCTTCATATTAATTGTGTAATACTAATCAAGTTAAAATTATATCTTTTACTTGAACAGTATTTCATTATAATTAATATTTCGCGAATAATTAAAATAATATTTTTAATTCAAATTATTCCGCGATTAATTTTCAGATATTGTATTCAACCCCCCTTCTACAATATCAGGGACCAACATCATACCACGTGATTAACTTCCTTGTTCAGCATGTTCCTTGGGAAAACTAATTGTCCGACCATCCCCTGTGAAACTCTAAATCGAATCTCTAAAATTCTTAGAAAGAATCCAATGTTATATTTGTGGCCCAATTCACCCATCTTCTGGTCCATTTAGATATTTCTTAATTTTAGGTGATGCCTTAACTAGGTGGTCTTATGTTTGTCTACTTTCTACGTGAAATATAACCTTTGCAAGATTACTAGCCAAAATAATCAAATTATGAGCTCAATTCCCTGATCATCCCATTAAATCAATTCAATTAGATAACACTGCTGAATTTACATCTTCAACTTTCATTGATTACTGTATCCTAGTAGGAATCTCAATCGAATACCAGATGCCTCATGTACACACACAAAATGGTTTAACAGAGTCTTTAATTAAAAGACTTCAACATATTCTTCGTCCTTTATTATTAATGGCTAAATTACCTACATCTGTTTGGAGCCATGCTATACTACATGCCTGTAACATAATCAGGGTCAGACCATCTGCTTATCATAACATATTCTTCATCCTATATTTTTTAAATATGCTTTTAACATAATTTTTTGTGAGTCAATTTTTTTTTAATTTTTTATATATGCATTTATTTGTGTTAAAATTTTTAATAAATAGAAAAATTGCATATTATGTGTTATGTGACTTTTGTGTAGCTTAAAATATTTTATTCCATTTTACTGTAATTTTTGTTTCGTTAGAATAAATCTATTTCGATTTATGATTATCGGTCTCAGCCCCTATAGAGGACTAGAGACCTTGTTTTTTGTTCCTTTATTTTTATAGAAATGATAAAATCCTCAAAATAAAATTATTTTATTATTTTTGAATCATTTATAATTTTTAAGGAATTTTGACATATATATTATATTTATTCAAAAATATTTATTTTTATATTTTATCCCATAAAAATTATTTTTAGGTTTTTTATTTTAATTATGGGGTAAATTATCTTCTAATCAAAATTAAGCCTCTAAACTTTTCACAAATATAAATAGTTTTTAGTTAATAAATTTTTTATTAAACTTACCAAATAGAGCAACGGGCAACAGGAATTTGGGGAAGAAAGTCATAACTAGGGTTGTGTGTTCTTCAAGATTAAGCAATCGTTTGAAGGCGTTATTGGTGTCCGATCTCAGCGTGCTAGTAGTCAAATCGAAGCTTGTTTCGTATATTACTCGATTAGAGTATAAATTTCAACCTGAAATCTCTCGAACTCAAATTCATAATTAACTTCTTTATTTGTTTAATTTTCGTTTGATGCTTGGTTGAGTGTTTGTGTAATTAATATATATGGTTGTGTAGCTCATTACATATTGAGTAAGTTGGTATTTTCAGTTGAGTTTTGTAAGTATGTTTTTGGGTCACCGGATTTTGATCGGTTGTGGTTCGTTTTGGCCGGAATCAGTTTTGTTGAACTCAATTCTTCATTTTACTGGTATGGTTGACTTGTGTTAGGGTCTAGTAACTTGTAGATGTAAGCTTTACTTATTTTTGTGATGGCCTGGGTTCCCCGGAATCGATGGCCGGTGTGCTTCGTTTTTCGCTGGAAAATGAGCCATATAGCTCGGTTCTTGATTCTAGTTATATGACTGGATTGCTTACCTGATTAGGAGTATGTTGGTATCGTTTTTATTGAGTTTGACGTTGTTAATGGGTCGTTGAATTGTTGACCGGAACTGTTTTCAGTTGTTATTTCCGATAGTGTGGATCTGTGTATGTGCTATCTGTGAACATGGTTAATACATATATATGCCTGCTAGCTATGTCTTTGTTTCATTCGTGTTTTGGTCAAGTTTTGGATATGTATTGTTGTAATTTGATGGGCACCAGAATCTATGGTTGTGCTGCGTTTCTGGCCAGAATATAATTTATATGTGTTGTTTCTTGATCCTGGTAACAGTAGCTTTGTTTAGTGGTTGAGTTTGATTATCGTGCTAAATTTGCTCTGTTTTCCGATGGCTTTCTTTGTTCGTTTTCTTTTGATTTCGCGAGTGATTGTGTTGGGTATTGTCTGTTAACTGCTATGTATATATCTTTTAAGCTGTAGTATCGTTTTAGTATGGATTGTCTGAATTGTAACTTCTTTGTGTGTGTCTTGTTAAGTAGTATTTGACCGATGATGTTCAGATTAAAAACCCCATTTGACTCTAGTTTCATATTTTCAAAGTGTTTTTGTGATTGATTTCAAAAATTGAAATAAATTATTTTAATTTCGAAATTAATTTTTATTTAATTATTTTAATTTATTTAGATAATAATTTAATTTATTAAAATTGATTGATTAATTTATTTTAATTAATTATTTAAATATTATATAAATATAATTAAAAATAATTAGATTTAATTACTTTGAGAAATAAAATGATTTATTTATTTATTATTTACTTAATTAATTGTTCTTTTACCCTTTTAAATGAAAAAAATTGGTTTGAGACCCTAAAAATAATCCAAGAATTCTAAAAATAGTTTCAGTTCCCTAATTTATTTATTAACCTGGATTATTATTTTACTAAATATTTAGGGATCCAATAATTATTCACAGTGGATAATAATGATCCACTTTGACTCAAATAATATTTTAGAGTCTACTTTTATTTATTTGATTGCTCTTTAATTTGTGATTCATATCTGCTATATGATTTATATGCTTACTTATCTGCTAATTGATACTACTTGTTTATTAATTATTATTTGAGATTCGTTATTGTTAGACCGCATGGGTAGTCACTAGAATCTAAATTAGATTATTTTATTTGTAGATCCGAGCGAGTTAGTAGCTAGAAGAGAAGTGTAATCGACCCATTCTAGCTTAGGACAACGTCTATACCAGGCAAATATTTCCTCCTTAATCATCCTAAACACTTTCGTTTTACTGTTTCAAATATTCATGTCATGATAATTAGTTATTGTTCAGAATTATTTATGATTCATGTTTTATTCTTTGCATCAGAGATATTTGTTATTTATACTCTGAATATGGGAAGTTGATTATAATAAACTCATCATATCTAACGAATTATTGTATAAATAACGAGGATATGGTCTGTAGTTGAAACTAATGATACCTTATTTTATTTGGGGTTGCTTTATTCGATTGGAATTCTAGCATAAGAAGTTCTGAAATAATATTCCGATATTTACGGAGGATATAGTAATCAATCCATCTTCCTATAAGCTAACATTATGCCTATTTCGGTACCTATATTTTGAGAATCCTTGTTATAACTATGGATATAAAAATGACCGATGGGGTATAAAGAGGTCATATTACTTTTAGACTGATCAGGGAGCAATAATGTTTATTTGTGTGTATCCAATCCATATTGCCGGCATGACTATTATATATTGATTTTGAGCAGTTGATTCATTTTGATGACATACTGCATTGTTTCAGTTTGAGATAAACTATGATTTATTTACTATTCATTTTTTATAATAAACTATTTTATATTCCGTTCTCTATACAAATCTCATATCTTGATTTAATTTCAACTGTTCAAATACTTGCTGAGTATTTCTTTGGCTCACTCTTGCTTTTGATCTAAATCCTGCCAAACTATCAGTATGAGCCATTCCAGCAATTCTAGCAGGCGTAACGAGTGACAAGTGTTGGGACAGCATGCTTCTCTGGCCTCCTAGGTATTTAGTTATTTTAGTATGTCTGTAGATGGTGCTTGTAATAAAATTGAACCTAGACTTAAAACATATCTAAACTTATGGATTTGAGTTTGTGGATTAGTAGTGGGCTTGCAATAAAGTATTTGGATATACTTTTAGTTTTAGCTGCTTAATTTCATACTACAACCTGTTAGCGATCCTTAGTTGTTGGCGGGGACAGCGCGCCTCTAGTTTATTATTTTATTATTGTTAGTTATTGATTAGTTGCTGACCCCCAAATCTAGACCCCAGATTTGGAGGGCGACACATCGGTCAAGTACCCGATATTTCCCACTTTAAGATTTTTGGTAGTGCAGTATATATTCCTATTTCTCCACCATAAAGGACAAAAATGGTACCTCAAAGAAGAATTGGTATATATGTTAATTTTGATTCCCCATCTATCATTAGATATCTTGAACCATGGACTGACGATGTTTTCACTGCTTGTTTTGCTGAATGTCATTTTGATGAGACTGTGTTCCCTTCATTAGCGAGAGATAAAGCTTTGCATAAATTAAATTCTGAAATATCATGGCATGTATTAGGATTGAATTATATTGACCCACGTACTGATCAATGTGAAAATGAGGTTCAAAGAATTATTCATATGCAAAACATTGCTAATCAAATGCTAGATGCTTTTAGTAATTCTAGACACATAATAAAATCACATATACTTCCTGTTAATGCTCCAGCGAGGTTGAAATCCCTAAACTTAAATAAATTCCTAAAGATTGGTTGATGATTCAAAGTCATGCCTGAAACGTGGTAGACCTGTTGATGTAAAAGATATTGTACCACGAAAACAGAAATTAATTGGAGTTGACCCTGAAGTGGCAAATGTTCCAGAAAATACCTCATAAGTGGTATTACCTCTTGAAGAGGTTCGACCCCCTGAAGTGGATGCAACTAAAATCCCAAAAGCGGTATTGCCTCCAGAAGATGATATTACCCCTAAAGTGGCACATGCTTCCATAGAAGTAAATGTACCTGAAAATTATGAGATCTCAATAAGTTATGTACATAACGAGAAATTGTTGGATCGTGGGAGTACTGAAATTGATGATGTATATGCTTTTTTCGTGGCATGTGATATTCTTAAAAACTCCGATCCTGAACCGCAAAGTGTGGAAGAAAGTCGACAAAGAGATGATTGGCCAATATGGAAAGTTGCAATCCAGGAAGAATTGCACTCCTTGCGCAAGAGAAATGTTTTTGGACCTGCAGTCCAAATACCAGTTGGTTTAGTCCCTATTGGGAATAGATGTGTATTTATACAAAAACGAAATGAGAGAAATGAAATTGTGAGATATAAGGCTCGGTTGGTTGCCCAAGGATTCTCTCAAAGGCTTAGATTTGTTTACCAGGAAACATACTCTCATGTTATGGATGGAGTTACTTTTCATTTTCTGATGGGCATGACTTGTATGGAGAAACTGGAAACACGTCTAATGAACGTTGTGACAGCCTACCTACATGGATCACTTGATAGTGATATTTATATGAAAATCCCTGATGGATTAAAGTTAGAAGTAACTAAGCCTCGTCATTTATATTCTGTTAAATTACAACGATCATTATATGGTTTAAAACAATATGGTCATATGTGGTACAATAGGCTTATTGAATATTTACTAAATGCTGGGTACATTAATAATCAAGTGTGTCCATGTGTGTTTATTAAAAGGTCACAAACTGATTTTGTTATTATTGTTGTGTATGTGGATGATTTGAATCTTGTTGTTACTTCTGAAGATATTACTAACGCTGCTAATTATTTGAAAAATGAGTTTCAAATGAAGGACCTTGGAAAGACAAAATTTTATTTAGGTGTACAAGTAGAGCACTAATCTTCAGGAATATCTTTTCATCAGTCCACGTACACAGAAAAGGTTCTTGATTATTTCTAAATGGGCAAGTCTCATCTACTAACCACACGAATGGTTGTCCGGTCACTTGAAGTTGAAAATGATCCATTCTGCCCTAGAAAACTAGATGAAGATGTTTTTGGACCTGAATTTCCATATCTCAGTGTTATTGGTGCTATCACGTATCTTACAAACAACATTCGACCTGATATTGCATTTGCTGTAAATCTACTGGCGAGGTTCAGTTCTAATCCAACTGAAAGACATTGGGATGGAATTAAACATATATTGAGATATCTCCATGGGACAATTAATTTTGGACTATTATTTCTGAACAATTCAAAATCACAGCTGATTAGATATGCACATGTTGGGTACAAGTCAGATCCTCATTGTGGACGATCACAGACAGGTTATTTATTCACATATTGTGGAACTACTATTTCTTAGAAATCTGTAAAGCAGACTGTGGCTGCAACTTTATCAAATCATGCAGAGTTATTGGCAATTCACGAAGTAAGTAGTGAATGTATTTGGTTACGGTCTATTATTCAACATATCTGAGAATCATGTGGATTATCAAACATCTCAAACAGCCTACAGTTATGTTTGAAGATACTTCAACCTGAATTAAGCAACTCAAGGAAGGATACATCAAAAGAGATCGAACAAAACACATCTTGCTAAAATTCTTCTATAGTCACGAGCTCCAACAAAATGGTGACATTGATATACAATAAATTCGCTCAAGTGAAAATCTGGCAGATTTAGTTACAAAGTCACTACCCACATCAATATTTGAAAAGCTGCGGAATAATATAGGCATGTAGAAATTGAAAAACTTACTACAACAAGATGTCAAAGTGTGAGATGTTTTATTCATGGAGAGACTGTACTCTTTTTCTTTCGTCAAGGTTTTTATCTCACTTGATTTTTTCTTGCAAGATTTTAACAAGACAGTCAATCTTTATAATAACTCACATTGGACAATAAAGGGGGAGTGTTATAATAACTTATCATGTATTGTGATTGTCAAATAACATTTTCCCATACATGGCTGGCTAGTAAAAGAGATGTTAAAATACAAGTTGTACATTAGACTTCTTGTACTTCATTTACTTTTACGCGGTGCAACTCAATTACCCATACACGGAGTACGCGGTTAAATAGTCTATAAAATGAATTGTAATGCATCATTGTTGATAGACCAATGAGTAAAAACATTTTTACTATCTCTACTTCTCTGCCTTTATTTTAGTGTATACATTTTTTATATAATTATATTATTTTTATAACACATAACTCTCCCAATACTGATTTTTTTAAAGTAGAATTTTACTTTTAATTGATTATATAATCACTATGTGCATAGTCTCAGTGGATGTATATTTGTGCATATAATAAAAAATATACTATGTGCATTGTCTCACTGAATATATAGTCACACAAATTACTATGTGCATAGTCTTACTGAATGAACATTAACCAATTTGCAGATTCCTTGTCACAACTTAACTGATACGTGGTTGATGATATTAATTGAGATTTAAATACCTTTTTTGTTGGTTACCTGGTTAGCTCAGTTTTATGATAAACCAATTTTTCATGTCATCATGGGTAATAAGTAATACTCCTTCCGTTCCGTAAAAAATGACAGTTTATAAAAGTTAAAAATCAAGTTGATTCAATTTTGACCATTTATTAATAGTTATTGTTAGAAACAAAAATTATGAAAAATATATCATTAAAAAATATATTACATTAACTATTACAGTAAATTTTTATTTTTGTAAAAATATAAATCAGTAATATTTAATAAGTGTTCAAAGTTGAATCAGTTTAATTTTTATTTTTTATAAAGCGCCATTTTTTCCGGAACGGAGGGTGTAATAACTAATAATATACGTCGGCATTTTGCAGCGATGTTCAAAAAGCTATGGCCCCTTTTCAAAAAAAAAAAAAAAAAAAAACTATGGCCCTAAAATGCGTTGCCATATAGCGTAATATGTGGGAGACTTGTGAGATTATAACATTTTAGTTACATTCAAAACTCCGCCGATTCTTGTCCTGCCCTGTCTACTAAATATATATGTGAATAAAATGAATTTTTAACTACATATCTAAAATAAACAGCTCTAGTTCTTCATTATAATGCTATCTTAAGGAACAAACTATAATAAATGTTATAAGTTAACCTACCTTCTTTGAGTATTAATATGATATGATCACTACTAAAAAAATAGAATTAGACATCACAATTTAGACATTAGTTAAAAATTCACGGATGTAAAAGCTAGTTTTAATATCGATATTTTAATTTGTGATATTAAAACTTGCCTACTTTTGGTTTTAAAAAAATAAAAAGTACCTGGCCTTTATTCCCCGCTTAGTAAACAATATTTTTCCCTTAAACATTATTTCTCCCCTCCCCTCATTTATGTCTCAGTCAACCGCGTTCCTGTAGCTCTCTACTTCTGTAACGATTTCTCTCGCTCTCTCTCCAGCATATGTTCATTATATGGGGTTAATTTGTTCAATTCAAAACCCTAATTTTTTAATTCGAACTTGAGTTTGGTTTGAAATAAGTGAACGTCAAATTTATTTTAAAATTTGAAGCTATTTACTAATATTCTTCTTTATCTTAACAGATTTCAAGATTTGGAGCTTTGGGTTTGCTCAGTTTCGATTTGATTTATTTAAGTTTTGGGTTTGCTCCATTGGAATCAATATTTGGTTTATTCGATTATTAAAGAAAGTTATCTACCTAAAACTCTTTAAAAAAAATAGCTTTGGGGTGGGTTATTTATTTTTCGGGGGGTTTTATTGTTTGGGGATTTTGTTTACTTGATGCTCTTCATACTGATACCTTCATTTTTAGGGGTAAGAATTGTATCCAAATGACAATTGTAGAAAATAAAAATTTTAGGAATTGTATACCACATTTTATAATTATAATTATATGACTTATATAATCATAAATAACTAAATTTACTCCTTATTTACGTACGAATTAAAGTAATTGTTATTATCTATACATATATTCTATTTATTTAGATAGTTTGTTTATTGATCTATGATTATAATAATGGTTTGGTTATTGATCTATGATTATAATAATGGTTTGGGTCTGTGCAAAACTCAATGTAATTTGACTGGGTTTATTTTCCCCGTAAAATTTGGTTAGTATGCGAGTTTTATGTCACATACACCTATAGCCTGTAGATCGGGCATGATAAATGTATAATAATCATAATTATATATAATAATAATTTTAGAATTTGTAATTACAATTGTAATTCTATGACTTATATAATAATAATTTTAGAATTTGTAATTACAATTGTGTTAGGTAGTATACTGAACTATTCGTTTGAATTATATGACATTGTCCTTTTTAATGAGAATCTTGAATGCATATTTTAACACTATTTGTATGTTATATATTGTGGATAATCTAGTATCAAATGGGATACCAAAAAATTAGATTGTCAGTGTCTATATATAATATAATAAATGTTCACAGTTTAAGTGGAGTTAAACAAACCACTGGAATGACTGAAGTATTATTTGGAAATAATCTATCTTGATTATTGAATAATACTTGTATGCTTTGTGTATATTGAACGAGATTAAAATATTAGAATTGTTCTTCTATTCTGACAAGAAGAACTAAGATTCTATAATATTATTATTGCTTAGGTTCTTAATCCGAATACAGTGATTGACACTTGTATGCAATGCACATGTTTTGATTCATATGTGATGTGATTTTTTGTTAATCACAATATTATGTTTTGGACAATGACATTGCATACATAGTAGGATATTGACTATAAAAGGAAACCGTGTCCGAAAATATTCGGGTGATGATGTCTTCTTGAACGCTCATAAGGATAATTATGCTTTAGTCCTGCAGGCAGATTTGTTCTTGCATAATTATAAGGTTGAGTAGATGATCAAGGATAAAAGATATTGATTATATTAATTATCAGAAATTAATTTAATTAATGGACATTCGATATCTTAAACATGAGGAATTTAATAAGAAAATAATATTGGAGCCGAATTAAATAATTAAATTACGGCATTAGGAGATGTAGTGTAAATATTAATTCTTTAGTGGATTGAATTAATATTTAATGACATTGGGCTTGATCCAGAATGTCATTGGAAGACCCAACCTAATTATCTAGGATCCCTATTGTAGCCTATATATTCATCTTATTCTCTTCTAGCTACTTGTGAGAAACTAGGATTTTTGTGAGCAGCCATTCAGGGATGCAAGCAAGAATTAGGGTTCCAAGATCTCAAAGCTAGAAGGGAGGCAACCTTGGGAGGATCGAAGGCCACACTTCGCTCAAGGTGAATACAGGAGTACAATAGAAGACGTGGATTTGAATCGCTTGTTCCGTAGCAATTAAGGTTAATTTTCTATTCAAACTCATTCGTTTGCATATCATAAAACGCAGCATCATGATTCGATTGTCCCAACAATTGGCATCAAGAGCGAGGTTCTAGGATTCTGCATTATATGATATGATGTCCATGTCGTAATTATGTATGTATATAGTGGTGGGCTTGTATTGTTTTTTGATGCAGGTTGTTATTCACTATTATGGCCATGGTTGTAATTATATTTTTGGATCCCACGTGGTTTATCGTGGTTATAAATTAAATCATGAGGGTTGATTATGGTTAGTTTTAATTTTTGATTTCTATTTTGATTGTAATCTTGTAATTCGAATTGTATTCAATTTAGATTATGCTCTAATGTAATAGAATAGATTTTTCTGTTGTATGTATCGTATGTAATTGTTTGAACAACGAAGATGAGAGAAACAGAGTTCTTCCGCTGTTGCATGCTGTTTTTGTGGCTGCTTAGTTGTTCTGGCTACAGATTTTGCATACGATATCCGATTGGGGCGAATAATATCTTTTCAGAAATGGAAGAACGAGACCTACAGGCTAAGATGACAACCATCTCCATATTTTTCAAGCCATTCTGAGCTCGTTTAGGCAATAAAACAGGCGCCAGAAGATTTTCGAAAATTTTTAAGGGATGAATTAGAAGATTATTTTCGGGGCCATAATAGTGGATGTATTTTTATTATGTTTTACATAATTTTTGCTTATCTTGATTATTGCTACTATGTGTTCCATGTTTGTGTTGTTATGCCATGTGATACTAACCCTTCGCATGCTAGAACGACATGGACATAGGGTTGTTTTATTATGCTTTAATCATGATGAGTATGCTGTTATATTATGTGTTATATGTATTGTTATTATGATACATGTGGACTGCGACAAAATGACATAGGGCGATGCATCTAGATAAAATCCTCATAGTAATATACTAAGTGAGAGAGGGAATTAATTTGGTATTAAATCCTATGATCTCCATTATTATTTGTATGTAATTTAACACTAAGGTGAATATAAATTATGTATACGTCACCCATCGTGGCATGTAATTTATAGTGTCTAGAGTGTTATGGAAATTACTAGAACAAACTTCTAAAATTAATTATGAATATTGGAAGGTACATATGTCACCCAACGTGGCGTACTAAGTTTCATAGAATTCAAATAATAAAAAGATACCCTCTTTTTGATAAATTTCACACTCAACTAGGAAGAGAATCTAAAATAACACATCTTTGAGTATTCTTGCGTTGGTGTCTAGGAAAGCGTGAAGCTTACCTGGCTATTTAGATTGGTGTCTAGAAAAGTGGTTAGGCTTTTGGCAATGCTTCCACCGTCCTGGCCAGTCAGTCTGAATACTCTTTAGATTTGTAATTTTAGTAGTATCTTATTGTTAGGAGCAAGAATTTATCATAGTCAAAATGCGCATCTGGTATTATTATTATTATTATTAATTTAAGATTTAATAATAATATGCACTTAGCTAAGAAAAATAATATAGACCACCCTAACGTGGCTAATTATTTAGTAGTAGGACCGAAGTAACATTTAAATAAATTTAGGTGGTATATAAGTCACCCAACGTGGCATACCAGAAACCTATGGTGTTTAAGTGTTGGTGTTTTAATTTTAAATAATTGTTAGAGGAACCAATTTTTTTAAACACCATCTAATTATGTGTTATATGTATGATTCTCAGGATATAATGGGCTTTAATCCACTTTTTACCATACTTAAGGATAACAAACTTACTAGACCTAATTATATTGAATGGAAACGTAATTTGGACATTGTGTTGACTGCTGAGGAGTACAAATTTTGCATTAATGAATCCAAGCCAAAGGATCCTGCTGAGAATGATTATGAAGTTGAGAAGGAGTATTATAAGAAGTGGACTAAGGTTGATGAGATGTCACGATGTTACATTCTGGCAGCAATGTTAGGTGTTTTGCAGCATCAGCATCAGGCTATGGCCACTGCTTCAGATATGCTCTTTAATCTCAAAGAACTTTTTGGAGATCAGAATAGGGCTACAAGGCAAGTAGAAATGAAAGCTTTAATGAACACTCAGATGGCTGAAGGGACACATGTAAAGGATCATGTTCTCAGGATGATGTCACATCTGAATGAGATGGAGATCCTTGGTGCTGAGGTTGATGGGGAAACCCAGATCGATATCATCCTTATGAGTTTACCCAAAAGTTTTGAGCAGTTCCTCTTGAATTACACCATGAACAAGAGGATGTATAGTCTTGCAGAACTTCTGACAGAACTTCAGGCAACTGAAGGACTTTTTCAGAAGAGTGTTCAAGTCAATGTGGCTGAGAAACCTTCTTCTTCTAAGCCGAAAGCCAAGAAGAAAAAAAAGGCTCAGACACAGAAAGTTGTGAAAGCTGTAGGACTTCAAGGTGGTGCTGTGAAAAAGCCCAAGAGTAAGTGCTTCAGGTGTAAGCAGTCGGGTCACTGGAAACAGGATTATCCTCTTCCTAAGAAGAAAAACAATACTGGTATATCTTTTTCTCTAGTTACAAAAACATATATAGCGGCTATATCTACGAGCACTTGGTGTGTAGATACGGGAGCCACTGATCATGTTTGTAATTCTATGCAGGGGTTCTAGCAATCCAGAATGCTTAGAGATGGCGAGATATATGTGTTCATGGGAAATGCTACGAAAGTAGCAGTAGTTGCAGTGGGAGATGTTAATTTATCTTTTGGTGATGATAGGAGTTTGGTTTTGAACAATTGTCTTTATGTACCTTCATTTAGAAGGAATTTAATTTCGGTTTCTAAACTTGCTTTGGATGGTTATAATGTTTGTTTGGATCATAATGTTTCTATTATGAGGAATAAACTAGTTATATGTTCTGGTACATTGCAAGACAATTTATACATAATTACTCCTAATCAACCTGCACTGCAACTACAACATAGGGTGTTAAATAACACCTCTTCTGTCACTAATAAAAGAAAGGAACCTTATTTTTTGAACCAAACATATCTTTGGCACTTAAGATTATGTCATATTAACTTGAGAAGGATTCAAAGACTGGTAGTAGATGGGCCTTTAGGCTCGTTGGCAGTGGAGCCATTTCCAGTCTGTGAATCCTGCTTGGAAGGTAAAATGACCACTAGGCCTTTTAAGGCAAAGGGGAATAGAGCCAAAGAAGTGTTAGAACTGGTTCATACTGATTTATGTGGACCCATGAATATTCAAGCAAGAGGTGGTTATGAATATTTTCTCACTTTTATTGATGATTATTCTAGATATGGATACATTTATTTGTTGCGCCGTAAATCAGAATGCTTTGACAAGTTCAAGGAGTACAAAATTGTAACGGAGAAGCGACATGAAAAATGTATTAAGTCACTACGATCAGATCGTTTGGCGAATACTTGCTTGGAGAATTTAGGGATTACTTATCAAAGAATGGGATCATGTCTCAGTTGACTGTACCTGGAACACCCCAACAGAATGGTGTAGTGGAGAGAAGGAATCGTACTCTTTTGGAGAGTGTTAGATCGATGATGAGTTATTCAGAATTACCCAAGTCATTTTAGGGACATGCTTTAGAAATAGCAGCTTATCTTTTGAATTTAGTTCCTTCTAAGTCAGTTCCTAAGACTCCAAAAGAATTATGGACTGGTTCAAAACCTATTCTAAGACATATTCGGATATGGGATTGTCCAGCACATGTGTTGAACAAGAACGTGACTAAGTTAGAATCTCGTACAAAAGTAAGGCTTTTTGTAAAGGATATTTATTTTATAGTCATAAGGATCGGGATGTCATTATTAGTACCAATGCTAGATTCCTAGAGGTGGACTATATGATGAACCATAAACCCATGAGCAGTGTCATTTTAGAGGAACTAGTGGGATAGACAAATAATGAACAAGTGCCTATAGTACAAGTAGAACAGCCACAAGAGAAAATATAACCTTTCACTAATACCACACCGGTGTCTCGTTGTAGTGGGAGGGTTATTCGTAAACCTAGCAGATTCATGTTATTGGGAGAGTCTTCGGACTTGGTCTCTGAGGAACATGATGAGGACCCCATGACATACGAGGAAGCACTGCAAGACAAAGATACAGATCTATGGCAAAAAGCAATGAAATTTGAGATGGAATCTATGTATTCAAATCAAGTCTGGGAGCTCGTAGAACCACCCAAAGGTGTAAAACCCATTGGATGTAAGTGGATCTACAAGAGAAAAAGAGGATCTGACAAAAAGGTAAAAGCTTAGAAAGCAAGACTTGTGTGAAAGGGTATACTCAGAAAGAAGGGATCGATTATGAGGAAACCTTTTCGCCAGTAGTCATGCTAAAGTCGATCCAGATTCTTTTATCTATAGCAGGTCATCTCGATTATGAGACTTGGCAGATGGATGTCAAGACTGCTTTCCTAAATGGGAGTCTTGATGATGAGATCATATGTATGCAACAACCAGAAAGATTCATTAAGGAAGGCCAAGAGCATTTGGTATGTAAGCTTAAGAAGTCCATTTATGGACTTAAACAAGCTTCTAGGTATTGGAATATTCGCTTTGATCAGGTAATCCAGTCATACGGATTTGATCAATATCCAAGCGAGTCGTGTGTGTATAAGAAAAGTGAGGGCAGTTCAGTGATTTTATAGTTCTATACGTAGATGATATTTTACTCATTGGAAACAATGTAAAGATGTTATCAGCGGTAAAGGCATGGTTGTTCAAACAGTTCGAAATGAAGGACTTAGGTGAAGCGGCATACATCATTGGGATCAAAGTTATAAGGGATCGTAAGAAAAGGATGTTGGCTTTATCCCAAGAGCCCTATATTGATGAGGTATTGACTCGTTTTAACATGCAGGACTCCAAGAAGGGTAACCTACCTTATAAACATAGAGTTGCTCTATCAAAGAAACAGTGTCCTAAGACACCAGAGGCGATAGAGAGCATGAAAACGGTTCCCTATGCTTCGGTATGTGGAAGCTTAATGTATGCAATGTTATGTACGAGACCTGATATTTGTTTTGTCATGGGCATGGTTAGCAGATATCAGTCAAACCCATGACAGGAACATTGGAGTGCAGTAAAGGCTATACTCAAGTACCTGAGAAGGACTAAAGAGTATATGCTAATTTACAAGGCCTCAGATTTGTTACCTCTGATATACCGATTCAGATTTCCAAGCAGATAGAGATAAGAGGAAATCAATCTCGGGATATATGTTTACCTTAGGAGGTGGAGCTGTAATATGGAGGAGTGTAAAGCAGAAATGCGTTGCTGACTCTACCATGGAAGCCGAATATGTGGCAGCCTCGGAGGCAGCCAAAGAGGCGATATGGTTCAGAAACTTTCTTTTGGACATAGATGTGGTACCTAATTTTCCTAGGAGCTTGACAATGTATTGTGATAACACTGGTGTTGTGGTAAATGCAAAGGAACCGCGAGACCATAAGGCAGCAAAACACATCGAGCATAAGTATCACCTTATACGACAGTTCGTTAAGAAAGGATTTATTATTGTGACTGATATAGCATCAAAGGACAATCGGGCAGATCCTTTCACAAAGAGCTTACCAGCTAAGGCTTTTGAGCTGCACCTGGAGGCGATAGGAGTCAGACGTATGGTCACATAGTAATTATCTAATTGGTAGTGGATTGCTTGTAATAAAACACTGATATACTCAAAGAATAGCTTGAATATAAGTGGGAGATTGTTAGGGAGTATACTGAACTATTCGTTTGAAGTATATGACATTGTCCTTTTTAATGAGAATCTTGAATGCATATTTTAATACTATTTGTATGTTATATATTGTGGATAATCTAGTATCAAATGGGATACCAGAAGATTAGATTGTCAGTGTCTATATATAATATAATAAATGTTCACAGTTTAAGTGGAGTTAAACAAACCACTAGAATGACTGAAGTATTATTTGGAAATAATCTATCTTGATTATTGAATAATACTTGTATGCTTTGTGTATATTGAACGAGATTAAAATATTGAATAAAGAAGAACTAAGATTCTATAATATTATTATTGCTTAGGTTCTTAATCCGGATACAGTGATTGACACTTGTATGCAATGCACATGTTTTGATTCATATGTGATGTGATTTTTTGTTAATCACAATATTATGTTTTGGACAATGACATTGCATACAGAGTGGGATATTGACTATAAAAGGAAACCGTGTCCGAAAATATTCGGGTGATGATGTCCTCTTAAAAGCTCATAAAGATAATTATGCTTTAGTCCTGCAGACAGATTTGTTCTTGCATAATTATAAGGTTGAGTGGATGAACAAGGATAGAAAATATTGGTTAAATTAATTATCAAAAATTAATTTAATTAATGGACATTCAGTATCTTAAACATGAGGAATTTAATAAGCAAATAATATTGAAGCCGAATTAAATAATTAAATTACGGCATTAGGAGAAGTAGTGTAAATATTAATTCTTAGTGGATTGAATTAATATTTAATGACATTGGGCTTGATCCAGAATGTCATTGAAAGACCCAACCTAATTATCAAGGATCCTTACTGTAGCCTATATATTCATCTTATTCTCTTCTAGCTACTTGTGGGAAACTAGAGTTTTTGTGAGCAGTCATTCAAGGAGGCAACCAAGAACTAGGGTTCCAATATCTTAAAGCTAGAAGGGAGGCAACCTTGGGAGGATCGAAGGCCACACTTCGTTCAAGGTGAATACGGGAATACAGTAGAAGACGTGGATTTGAATCGTTTGCGCCGTAGCAATTAAGGTTAATTTTCTATTCAAACTTGTTCGTTTGCATATCATAAATCGTGGCATCATGATTCAATTATCCCAACATATTGGTACATCTGCTCCTGCATCTATAATCATCTATAATCGTTAATATTTTTGATGCACCATATAATTCGAGTAAGTACGATGAAGATTCGTTTTAGTTTAGGAGGTTTATGGATGATGCTGAATGGCCTTTGTATAAGGGTAGCTAATGTACCAAATTAACGTCAATGCTTAAATTACATAATTGGAAAGCTAGGTTTGGTATTAGTGATAGTGCCTTCACAGTTCTGCTCACTTCTGTTGGCACTCTCCTTCCTAGAGATAACGTATTACCATCTAATGCATAAGAAGCAAAAAAAACCCTATCTGATTTAGGCCTAGAGTACATCAAATGCTATATAGAGGCATCAATGTTAATGCTTTCAAGTGTCCTAAGTACCATCTATCTCCTTGGAAGGTCGGAAAGGGTGGTGAATTAAGGGTTAATATTTCTGCCAAAGTCATGGGGTAAACGGACCTTTAAATCTCCTTCTACGGCTGAACTAAAGATTTGGCATTCGAAACAACGAATACAAGATGGAAATATGTGACATAGAGCCGACTCTCCTTCTTGAAGAAATATAGATTACAGGTGGTCTGCCTTCGGTAATGATGCACGAAATATTTGATTAGTTTTATTGGTAAATGGTATAAACCCACATAATAATGGCCTAACCAATCGATACAGTTGTTGGCTGGTTGTATGGGTAACTTATAATCTTCCTTCTTCGTTATGCATGAAGAGGAAGTTTATGATGCTAACAATATTATTTTTCATTAAAATATTAAAGTATATTTTTTTAATATTAAATTTTTAATTTAAAAAAATTAAAAAAATAATTTATGAAACTATATTTTTGTGCCCATTAAAATACACGTAAAAAGTAAAAGGGACAACTAGAAGGGGACGAAGGGTGTATTTTAAAAGGATGTTAATAAGCCACGTTGGTTCGATTGAAGTTGTTTTTCTATTCAATCAAATCAATTCAGTTTAAATTTTTTATTTCATTATATTAAAAAATAGTTTTAATTATCAAATGACTCATTTTGTACATTCCAATATATCAAGTTGATCACCAAAAAAATTCGGTCTCATTGGAATTTTACACCATTTTATGTGTGGGAAGTTATCATTAAAATAAAAAGAATTCGTTAAATTATAAGACCTGAATTTAACTAGGACTTGATATGGATTGTTCACATGACAACATGATGATAAATTATAGGAAATAAAAGGTTGAATTAGAGAAATTTCTAGAAATAAAAGTTAAATTCGATTAGAAAGGGAAAAATAGGTACATAGAATCCTAAAAAACCAATGCAATGCATCTATATTTAAGATGGTTGAGACATTGACAAGTTTAGTAAGAGAATAACTTGTTTAGTCACCTTTTTAAATTTATCAAAATTTCAAAACTTAATGAGATGCAAGTTTATTTAAAATGAGTGCTACAAATGAAACTTAAAATTTGTCGGTGATTCTTTTGATACATTAAAACCATACCCTTAAAAAATATGATATAACATATTCTACTAAATTTGAATCAGTTTGGGACGGGTTAAATCAGTTCGATCAGTTTATAATTAATATTTAAATTTTATACTTTCATATATTTCGATAATAATATAGCAATGCAAATGAAAAAAAATAAACCAATGTTAGTAAATTATTTTCATAAATTATAGAATCTATAAATAACCAATAAATACTCTGGACTATTGGATATAGTACCAATGAATAAGTTAAAAATTTGAGCGTTTGCTTTAGATGACTGTATTGAGTTGGATAGAACTTTTTGCGTCTGTTGATGTCTACTGTGGAAATCTCCAGATATTATTACGAATCGACGACGATGTAGAATATCGATAACCTCAGGACGTGGATAGCTAGAGTTATAGTTAAATGATGATCTTTCCAAAGAATTGATAGAAAGTGCATCTGTGAAGACCTTGGCAATACCTTCATTTCCTATGATTTATTGGGAAACCTCTCCAAGGGATACTTTTGCTAGAAGATATATTTCCACTTTTGAGTTATATTTTTGATATTGGTGTTCACCCGTATTTAGGTATTCAATTATGTCAGAGGCTGTTGTGATACTTACTCTCAAATTTCCGATGCCATGGATCTGGTCGTCATTGCGGAAATTCTCAATATAAAATCACCCATTTATCGATTATAATTTCACCTGTAGACATTCAATAACTGAAAAATACATATGCGACCCTAACTCTCAAGAATCTTTTAGGTTATAGGGCTAGAAACAATAATCCCAAGTCATACATCAATTATTACATTTCTCAACAAGCCAAATCATACTTGTGACCCCATCCATAAAGTTCCTCCAAATTTTTATTTTAGCAACAATTTCCCAATTACCATAAATTACTATAACTAGTCTCTGTTTACACAAATCTTATAAAACTAGTATAACTTCGATAAGAAGTATACCAGCTACCAATAATATTATATACAAGATAATATTTATTACATATTAACTTATAAATACTCTTACACCAGATCTAGATACTCTGAACCAAATCATCTTTCATCATGGCACCTTGCCTTCTTTTTTCGAACTATGCGGATAAGTCTCGTCAATCTACCTTTTTCTGAAAGGTTAATATTTGAAACAAGCAAGTATGAGCAAAAGAAATGCTCAACAAGTTTATTAGTAAAGAACAATAAGATATTTTCAACATAAGTAAGGGGTTTTCAGCTTCGACAGATAATTAATACTGAAAGAAATATTTGTAACAACAAATTTCTAACAGGAGAGAGGTTTACTGAATTCTAGAAATGATTCACCTCAATAACTTTAAAACAATTTTGATGTTTATTCATAGCAAATCTCATAGAGAGGAGCAAGTACCACAACTTTAGAATTGAACAATTTAGAAGTTCATAATAAATCAGAGTTCACGATGCGAGAAGGTACTCAACATAAGTATGCAGTTCGAGTTACTGCGGTACAACAATTTAAGCTCGAAATTTTGAAATGACATTATCGGTAACTTAGCACCTTGACTTTAGTTATAGTGTAGGAACAATGAAAGTTCAACAGTTCCCATTAACATTATCGGTAACTTAACACCTTGGCTTTCGTTATAGTGTAGGAACAGTGAAAGTTCAACAGTTCCCATTAACACTATCAGTAACTTAGCACACAGGCTTTCGTTATAGTGTTAACGTCAAATCCCAATTGGGAATAATGAACTTTCACTGGAGTAACTATAGTGACAATGTAGGTCAGTGATCAGTCACCCACAATTGCCTCTCCGAGGGACATCTCTGTTTTTCTACTCTTCTACTAGTAGTGAATGATCCGCCTTTTCTCTGACGTCACCCTGACCGCATTCGGGCCATAGTATACTTGATGGCATACCCGTCTGGTAGCTCTTACACTTTGTACACATAATGTGCCATACGAGCACGTCGAGTTTCTCTAGTACTCCAGTCCAATTGAATAATTTGTTTGGAAGAAAATTGAATTCAGTCCAAAAGCACATCTCACTCTCTTCTCATATTTCAACACCAGATGATTGATTAACTCCCAGAATTATGAGGAAGTAATCCTATATGCACATGTTGACTTATAGTCAAATAATCTCTTTTTGCTCAAATATTTCTCACATAAGAAGTTTTCAAAATCACACGACTAGGGAGTTGTTTTAAAATCACCAAAGTTCTCAGAATGATTGTTGGATAACTAAATCATTTATAGAAGATTTTAGATCCAATTGAATAACTCTAAATAATTTTTCAAAGAAAAGTCCTCGAGACTTTGTTGACAAACTGTCAGAAACTCACACACTAACTCCCGGTCAAAACTTCAAACACAAACTCAGAAACTCAACTCTTAAAACACTTCTCATTCTCTACTTATATACACTCTAACTTTATAAGATTCAGAGTTGATAATTAATCACAAAGTAATGATTAGTGAACAATACAGACATATATGTATGTTTGTAAGAAAATATATTCCAAAACACAACAGAACCTTTTTATGAAGTAGTATTCGCCAAAAGGTAAAAAGGTTCGAAAACTTGCCTTTGGTCCTTAGCAATGAAGCAGAAATTCTAATTAATTCTCCTTCGGTCACAATAGGTACATATCTTCTCTCATCACCTGATATCCCATTACTTCAACTTGATTATGTTCTAGTAGAACAGAAACATGTATCAGTTCAATCTCATACCTCAGTCAAACACAATCCAACTATACATTTAGTTATTAAGACCCAACATCAAACGCAACTAAACTAATCCCCATTAGGAAACTCACAACATCTTATTACAGATTTGGTTTATCAATTATAACTCACAACTTCCATTTAAAATTATTCCTCGATATTATCTCATTTATAGATGGTCATATTCTTTAGCCATGCTACTCTATTTTACCCTTAAATATTTTGTTTATTAAACTTAAGCGAATGTATTTTCTAAAGAAAATTGGGCATGACCTATTCATAAAATGAACTATGCCCCGTGTAAAAACACCTCAAATACAACCTCAAATCAATCTCAAAATATTCACAACAATCCACAATTCATTGTCAACTATTTCTTCTTTGAAATCATAATTTAAAATATTAACCACATATTCAATTCGTACCATTCTTGGCATACAACTAGACAAGATCGAAACTAACAACTTTCATATTTTAATCATTTCGAAAGGAGTCCTCTAACTCACTCGAATTTAATTCTCAAAATGTTTCCCTAAGATAGCCTTCTTAAGGACTTCTTACTAACCTCCAATCTTTAAACATTTTTTATAAATTTATATTTTGTTCTTTTTACACCTACGTATAGTCATAATATTCCTTGACAACCTTTGTTATTTGACCGACTCGAAACAAGTCATCTATCTTGCTCGAAATCGTTTCCCAAAATGGTTGCTCAATCTTTTTCTTATGTTCATTCCACCTAACACCCTGTTTTCTAGCATTTTTAATAAATTGGAAATTAACCTGTTTTACATGAATCCTTTTCTGAGATCATCCTTGTACTACCAACAATCTTCCATAAAGTTCGAATCCATTCAAGGAATATGGCTAGATGAAACACTGCCTCAAACATAGGCACATGGTAAGCTTATTCCTTAAGGTTCCTTACTTGCACCTACTTGACTCTAACAATTATAGTAAATCTGATTTTACTCCTTTTAATCCAAATCCTTCTTCTAGATTATCCCAGATGACTTTAGTATTTTAAATAAAAGTTTCTGATTTTATTAAGCCTCCTAGCTAGCCCAATCATAACCTCAAAGTTGGACGAAAACATGATTTTCATTTTCTGTGCTATCGTTATTAAATTGTACATAACTTTTGACTCGTAACTCCGAATGACGCAAAATTAGCGCATAAACGATCTAGAGAATATATACTATCCAGTAGAGCTGTAAACGAGTCGAGTCGAGTTTTTCCTTAATGAGTTCGATCTCGAGTTTTTCTAACCGAGTCGAGCTCGAGCTCGATTATTTAACGAGATTTTTTTTTGCGCCGAACTCGGGTTCGTTTACGACCGAGTCGAGTCGAGTCGGTAACGAGCCTACCGAGTCGATCCCGAGTCGAGTTGGGTTTTTCGATTTTTTTTTGGGGCTTATTTTTTTAAATAAAAACTAAAATTAAAACACTAAAAACTAAAAATTAAAATTAAAACACTAAAAACTAAAATTAAAACACTAAAAAATAAAAACTAAAAACTAAAACAATAATAAAAAATATATATTTTTATATTTTTTATCGAGTACCGAGTTTTTACCGAGTCGAGTCGAGTTGAGTACCGAGTCGAGTCGAGTCGAACAACCAAAAAACTCGACTCGACTCGTTAAGCTTAACGAGCTTTTTTTTCTTGCCGAACTCGAGCTCGTTAACGAACCGAGTCGAGTCGAGTCGGGTTTTTACCGAGTCGATCTCGAGCTTACCCGGTTCGTTAAACAGCTCTACTATCCAGTGATCCCATCCATCTACCCAGACCAGAGGAAAAATATTCCCATATTTTCTGGACAGTGGGCAGCAGAAACAAAACGGGCATGGTAACATTTTTAAACTTATCATTTTCCATTTTTATTCTACACCAAAATCAACTTCAAACAATCTCAAACTCCTCATTCAACATTATACTACATAACACAACAATCTCAAATCATCCAACCAACTCAAGCTTATGAAATGTAACCTTAGAATCAAATGAACAAGTCATGCATTTCTATGACTATCCATGCTTAAACTACATTACCTATAACTATTTCAATCAAAGTTCAAAAATTACTAAACTTTGCAAGCTTCTAGTAAAGAGATTTATGAACAACTTTCATCATTTAACCCACATCAAATAAGGTGTTTAACATTTTCAAAACAATTCTCCAAAACAGGGCAGACAAATCTGGAAATTCAAATGCTACTGCGCACCCTTTACTCAAACATTTTTAATAAATCGAAATATAATAACTTTAATACAAAATTTTGTATACTCCTTCTTGAATATCCAATAAATCTTGCATAAAAATTTCATTTCCAAAACATTTCATTTAGGCCAAAAACGAACTGAATTATCTCACAAACCAAAGGCAACAAATTCAGCTTTGCGCGGCCTTTACTAAAACTCGCATAACTTTTTATTCGTCTATCCAAACGACGCAAAATTAGCGCTCACATAACCTACAAACTATAAGGAACATTTATATCACATACCCATTGCACAAAAAAGAGGACTCAGCCTCCGAACAGACTGTGCAGAACAGGGCAGTGCAGATTTCATGACAACCAAACATAATTCCTCATCCTCTTCCATACACTTTACTCAATCATTAACCAATTATTAAAATCAAACACTAACCCATCAATTTAAATTACTTGAAAATCATAATTATGCCCCAAAAAATCCAATACAATAATAACAAGCTTAATAATCATAATCAAGGCTTAAAATAAAAGGGTTATACCTCTCAAACAAAACTCAAGTTTCAATCCAACTTTTCCCCAATTATTTTCTTCAAACCCTAACTTGATTTTCTTCCCCTCTTGCTCTTCCATGGCTGAAATGAATGGAGGAGAAGAATTGTTTGCTTGCTCTCTTCCTTCTCCTCTTTCTCTCTTCTCTTTTTCTCTTCTTCTGTCTTTTCTCTCCTCTCTCTCTCTCTCTCTCTTTGCTTCTCTCGATAAAATGAAAGTGAATGGGGGTGTTGGCTGATTTTTGTGGATAAAAATGAGTGAGGTGGAAGATTTATGGTCACACAAATAAAAGGCTAGCTTTATTCCTCGTTTTTGCTACCACACTCGACTAATCCATATTTTGAGTTAGAAATTCAAATTTGTAAAAATTAAATTTCTAACATAATTAAATAATATAATATTTTTGAAGATTTATGGAAAAAGAATTAGAATTAAATCTAATTTTTTCAAATTGATATGTATTTTACAAATCATAAAATCTTTTAATGATTTTGAGAGTAAATCTCATTTTAAAAATAAATAAGAATGAGAATAAAAATATTCATGGAATGAGATCATATTTATAAGTATGTAATCTCATTCTTAAAAATATCTCAAAATTTTTATAAGTGACAAATCAAAATTAATTGATTTCCCCTCGATTTGAATAAAATATATTAAATTTTATTCAACGTCTATTTAATAAAAATTAAAAATTTCAATCCCTACCAATTTTATAAATCCTCAAACAAAGTTGGAAGATATTTTTAGACAATTTTATAACCCTCCATCAATTAAAAAAAATATTTTTCACCTTTTAAATAAATAAAATTTTTACCCGAATAAAATACCGACTCGATCAGTAAAATTTTTAAACAGACCCAATTTTTATGAACCAGGAATTAACTAAATAAATAATGTTAGAAATCCATCCAACTAGAATAAAATATTAAAAAAAATTCCTCCAATATTTCAAAAAAGCAATAATTATTTAAATAATAATAAACTTGAATTCTGAAAAATCAGGGTTGTTATAATGATAGTCCCTACACATATAAATAGAATGAAATATGCTACCACAGTGATAATAGGGTTTCTGTGGAATGTAGTGACTTTTCAGAGTCTGTGAAGGACTAGACTCTTATTTCTTCTCAATTTTTGCTTTACAATCTATAGCTAAATGGTTGTGGTTGCTACATCTATAATACTTCTTTCTAGGAGCATTAGGATCCTTTTGATAATTATTGGCCTTATTAATGCCTTCCATACCATTCCTATTTCTCATAGTTTTGGTAGACTCTTATAAGTTCTCTAAACTTTCCATTAACCTAGACTTAGACAAGTACTTTATGTTAATGTTTTTCTTAGACTTATTTACTCCTGTTTCATCTGTCTTTTTGTCAACTACAGGGGGACTATTGACAGATGAGTTTGTGGTTTCAGTCTTTTCTTTATGGGTCACAAACTTAATAGGAACAAATGTACTTTTGTCTTTAGTCTTATTAACTTGGTTAGCTTCTATTATGTTATCATTCTCAACAATAGGTCTTTTGCCTTGACTCTTGTCATAGCCTAGACTAGCAGTTTGACACGCATTTTGATTATTGAGAATCTCCTGAACTTTTATACCAGAGTCTGTTCAGACTCTAAACTTAAGTTTTTCTTCCTCTAGTTCTTTCTTAACATAGTTATAGGCTTTCAAGATCTCAGTGTAGTTATGACTATATTTCTCATAATCCTTTTTGTATTATTCCATTAATGTTAACTCAGACTCTAAATGATCATTCCTGTTTGTCAAGGTAAAATTTTCCTCTCTTAACCTTTTACTTTCACTAGTGAAAGACCTACAGTTTGTCATTATTTTATTAACCTCACTTTGCACAATTTGTATACCACTAGAGTCTAAATTAAGTAAGGATTCAGGAGTGAAGATTGATACCTGAGTTTTAGGAGATGAGGGTTCTTTGGGGGATTGTGATTTTCTTGAGGAGGATGTCATTAATGCTAAATTTCCATAATCAATTTCATCCCCTGAGCTTGAATCTGCCCAATCCTTTCCTGTTGATAGAAGTGCTTTCCCTTTTCCTTGACATTTTAAGTTTTTACATTCACTACAAAGTGTCCCAATATTTCACAGTTGAAACACTTGACCTTTGCTTTATAAAGTTTGATTATAGTGCTCTTGCTCTTCTCAACATTCTCATCTTCTTTCTTGAATGATGACCTCTTGCTAAATTTACCAATTCTTTTGTTAAATTTCATTCTTATGAAATTTTTAGCAAACATAGCCATCATTTGACTTAGATCAATCTCTTCATCAGAATCAGAGTCTGTATCATTAGACTCTGACTCCACAACAACTTTACCCTTTTTCCTTGAATCCTTGATTCTAGCTTCTATGGGTTGTTCTTGTTGTTCTTTATCAGACTCCATTAAGAGTGCCATAGATTTTATCTTTACAGATTTCTTATTCTTCCTCTGTTGCATCTCTAAATCATATGTCTTGAGTCTGCCATACAATTCTTCTAGAGTTATGTCATCCAAATCTCTAGCTTCCCTTATGTTAGTAGTTTTATTGTCCCACTCTTCAGGAAGTGCTCTCAGAAACTTGGTGTTTGTATCTTTAGAATCATAAATCTTACCAAGCATAGCCATCTCATTCAGGAGTTCTGTAAACCTATCATACATCTCAGTAATAGATTCTCCAGATTTAGCTTCAAAATGCTCATACTCCTGAATTAGCAAAGACCTTGCATTCTTCTTGACATCTTTAGTCCCTTGACAGTGCACTTCATATTTAGTCCACATCTCCTTAGCAGTTTGGCATGATATGACACAGTTTGTAAGAACAGAATCCAAACTGTTAAAGAGTATGTTTTTGATTTTTACCTCCTTAAGGACATTCTCCTTGTCCTCTCTTGTCCATTCAGCCTTTAGTTTTTTAATGAAGTGTTCTTCAGTTACTTTACCTTCTTCAATGATTTGAGGCACAAGCTTTAAGGGCACATATGGTCCTTCATAAATCCTTTCAAGATAGTCAGGGTCTGTAGCTTCCAGATGGTGCAGCATCTTAACCTTCTAGTGGGTTAACTCGTTTCTCTTAAGCATAGGAATCTTAGAATTGCCATCTTTGTTTCGAGACATCTTTGATCAATTTTAAACTTTTGGCTCTGATACCAATTATTTTCCTAGTTGCACAAGTAGAAGGGGGGTTGAATACTTGTGTGCCTTTTTTGCCTGATTTAAAACAACTCACTATGAATTAACAGATATGAATTAAGAACAAAGATCAAACACAAAGATGTGAATAAATATTGTTTGTATTATTGATTTGTAAATACAAACTCTCCTAAGGTGTACATAAACCCTAGCAGTTTCTCTATGTTTTCACAGCAACTCTCTCTATCTCTATGCTCTCTCAAAACTTCGACAATTATAATAAGTTACATAGAGTCTTTATATAGAGAGCTGCCTATCAACTAATAACAGAAAAACAAATTACAATAGGAATAGAATTCCTAATTATTAGTTGACAGTTTCCTTTCGAAATTCTCTTTCCTTCTCATAGCATATCTGCAATATATTTGTCTTGATCTTCGAAGACTTTCCATTCATGTGATCATCTTCCAAATATAGTTTCAACTGTATAGACTCTGGAATCTTCAGACTCTGATATATTATAGACTCTGATGATCTATAAACTCTGATCATTTGTAGACTCTGTCAGATCATAGACTCTGATAGTCTATAGACTCTGATCACCTTCTAGACTCTTATCTTCATGCAGACTCTAGTTTCACTTTCAATAGAAATTATTCTAAGTACAAGAATAAAAAATGTTGACCATCTAGACTCTGATTATACATTTCAGATACTAGAAAGACTTATCAAAAATAGACTATGCTAGACCCTGTTCTAGTATTTTGTACATCATCAAATGAATATATTCATAACACCAATTCCTGAATCTTCAATCTTTCAAAGGACTAAATTCCCTTACTGGAAGAACCTTTCCTCAACCCTTAAGTTATAATAGGATGAAACTCGTTTCTAATGTTCGATATTTCGTGCATTAGCTTCATCTCTAACTTCATCAACCAAGTCTAGGGCGAGTTTCATGCCTTCCTCATTGGCCTCAGTTTCGAAGGCTTCTATCCTTGGCGACACATGAGAAATCTCGACGGGCACATCGACTTCTGCTTTGTAAGCCAAAAAAAATGATGAGAAGGAGTCCATCCACCCAAGTGTTCCTGAAGCGCTCAACTCTTTTCTTTAGTCCATCAGGAAATATTTGATTGGCCACATAGGCTTGTCCGTTTTCTTGAGGATGAGCCACTGAGGTAAAGCGCAACTCTATGTCATTGTCGTTGCAATACTGTCTAAACTCTTCGTTGTTGAATTGACCCCCATTGTCCGTTACCAGGATGTGTGGGATTCCAAAGTGGCAGAATATATTTTCCCAAAAGAATTGTGCCACTTTCTTTGTAGTTATTGTAGCCAGTGGCTTGGCTTCGATCCACTTTGTGAAGTAGTCGATAGTGACGATTAGGAACTTTCTTTGTGCGCTAACAATTGGAAAGGGGTCAAGTATATCCATTCCCCAAATGGCGAATGGTGTAGGCGAGTTGATTGAAGTTACAGCTCCGGAGGTTGCCTTACCATGGGAGCGTGTTTTTGGCATCGGTCGCATCATTTCACAAATTCCTTAGAATCCGATAGCATCTCGGGCCAGTAAAGCCTAATCACATGACCTTGTGTTCGAGCGCTCTGCCCCCCAAGCGTTGACCGCAAATGCATTCATGAACTTCTTTCATGGCCTAATCGGTCCTCAACAAGATGTCTACGTATCTCAAGCGTATTGAGAATCAAGCCAAAATGTAGTTTTTGGTGATGCCCTCGGGGCTATGGCCACACGGGCTCACCAAAGACGTAGTGGCTTGTATGCCCTTCGAGGATGAAACCTAAAACATAATTTTAAGAATGAGGAGTTTTATCCTTTTTATAGATGTTGGGAATCTTACAATTATATTATGGTTAGGAACCTTGGTGGGCAAACCACCTCCTTGATAGACGTTTCCATGTATAATGTTGTTTTCTTGTAGGATTATGTTTCCTTGTTGATAGAGGTACCATAGTGGCTACTCTTTAGAGTACTTAATTTGTATTTGGATTCAATCAATTAGCTGTATATTTACTAATCGATTAATTACAAATTTATTTAATAATTAGGGTTTCGGACCTCATTAATTGGGTATACTCTTATGACCAAATTAGGTTTAATTAATATAAGTGTCTTTATGAGAGTTGTGTTCAGTCTTGTTAGGAACCCAAGTCTTAAACGGTATATATGTATGTGGTTTTTTATGACATCTGGATTGAGCAAAGATCAAAAGTTCATAGCACTCTATAAAATCTTAATATAAGACTTGATAATTTTAAATTTTTACGAGGCCCAAGTGACATTAATCCCTTCTGTGAATGCATTTACTTAACACTATTTGGTATTTTCTTAGAATAGTTTTTAATCACCTCAATATCTTTATATTTAGAGTCTGGAAATCTGATAAAATAATTTGTTCTTTTGTGGATTATAAATTATTGTACTCTGCACAGTTACCAGGAGGCAATAGAAGATATCACCATGCGAATGGGAGCAGGAATGGCAAAATTTATATGCAAGGAGGTAAGTATGGGATATCATGAAAGATTAAAGAATATGCACCATCTGCTTTTGTATTTGATAATATAATGTTGTTTTTGATATGCTCCCCAGCTAATCCACGCTAAGATTTGTAAGAGAAACATGAGTTGATTTGAAGAAAATTAATTAAGGATTTTAAGCTTCCTTTTTTGAACCTATGTTATTAAATTTATGTGCAAGTACATCCCAAGAGACTCAGATTTACTGTTGATTTCAAATTATAACTGTCTTGTAACACTACATATAAGTTGTAAATTTAGTAAATTATATCAGTACATTTTTTCATTATGTGCCACTTATAATTTCCTTGTCTTACAGGTAGAGTCAATTGATGATTATGATGAATACTGTCATTATGTAGCCGGATTTGTTGGATTAGGGTTGTCAAAGCTATTCCATGCTTCAGGTGCAGAAGATCTGGCAACAGATGCGTTATCTAATTCAATGGGTTTGTTTCTCCAGGTTTTCATTTTGACATCACAGGACTATATAAGATGATAAATTTTGACTATGTATAAAAAAATGTTTTACCTTGTGTGTTCTGTAAATTGCAGAAGACGAACATCATTCGAGATTATTTAGAGGACATTAATGAGATTCCAAAGTCACGCATGTTTTGGCCTCGCCAGATCTGGAGTAAATATGTTGGTAAACTAGAGGTTTATCTCTTTCGGATACTAAATATGAAAATCTAGTTTCATTACTTTATTCACGTCCAACTATCAAAGATGTAAAAAAAAATTACAACTGGATAATAATTTATTCGTCGCATAATGGCTGTTAGTAAATTATATTTCAAATTTGGGCTACTGGGCATCATCACTATTATGTAACTCAGGACTTAAAATATGAGGAGAACTCGGCAAAGGCGGGGTGCAGTGCCTAAATGAGATGGTCGCAAATGCTCTGATACACGCAGAAGATTGCCTAAAGTACATGTCTGATTTGCGAGATCCTGCCATCTTCCGGTTCTGTGCAATTCCACAGGTACATTATTACAAGAAGCTACATATATCTCTTATAAAACAAGCCAACTCAAATGTTTTTGTGGATAAGAATATTCTGCTTATACGAATTGCAGTTTCTAAATCCGAGCACCTGAAGTTCAAGACATGTGCTTGATTATTGTCTATTCTTTGCGAGGAATTTGTCCTTTTTTCCTCCTTCATCTTATCCCCAAATATCTATCTTGCCACAGATTCTGGAAAATGTACTATTTTCGATGTTAGATTTGACCATGTATAGTAAATTCTAATGAATCATCCAGCAGACATCCAACAAATAACATCATTTGTGATTTCTCTATTGGATATTCCATTGAGTTAGTAGGTGTGAGCAGAGCACCATTTTCTCCATAATACTGCATTTATTTTTATGTTACATAACACATATGCTTTTATAACTTTGCATCTCATTTTAAACTTTATCAGATTATGGCAATTGGAACGCTTTCTTTATGCTTCAACAACATCCAGGTCTTCAGAGGGGTAGTGAAAATGAGACGTGGTGAGATTACTCTTAAATTCTACTCCTTGCTGTATCATATTGTCAAATTTAGTCAACTATTTTGAACACTTTTTAATGTCTTTACCATTGTCTTTCTCGTTCTTGGTAGCTGAATATGGTGGTGTTCTGGAATACAAAACTACCAGGCCCATTATGACATCCTAGTAGTGAAGAGAAATAAAGATATTTAAAGTCTTCAGATTTCCACCAATTTTGTAATATGGAACAGAATTCCTACATACTGCAGATTTTCTCTGTGTCCTTAAGTAAAAAGGTGGTCTCTACACACATTGAACATAGGCAGTATGCCTTCAACCTTATGTAGGAAAAAACTTGATGCTGTCCACCAATAATAGAAATTTCGACTCCTATCTTTAATGCTTGAATCGCCTTAAATATCAATGAAGTAATATGTTTAGCAATTTCAATCCATGCATCAATTGGGCTGTTGCACAAGTAGACTGACAGTTTTTCACTAGGAATCATTTATTAAAATTATGAGGTCTTCACTTCCTTTTATTGAAAGTATTTGCTATACCAAAGCCGAAAAACCTTTGTTTCCCTTTATGCTTCTTGTTTAAGCATAGAAATTTTGCCATTTGTTGTGTATCTATGTACATCCTCATGAAATATTGAAGTACATACATAGTTATCAAAAGCGCACAAAGCGCAGCGAAACTCACCTATTGGGTTTCGCTTATAAAAGCATAGAGTAAATACAAAAACTCAGGTTAAGCATGCTTAATGCTGAAGCCCATAGCGCAAAAAAACTCTAAAAAAATGCGTTTATGTGTTGATGGGCCTTTTTTTATAAGATACAAATATTTTTTTAAAAGGTGAGTCAATATTTAGTTTCATGGGGCTCTTTTTTCAAAACCTAATACAAAACGCATCCAGATCCTAGCTCGTCATTCTGTCATTCTAATACAAAACACATCCAGATCCTAGCCCCTCATTCTGTCATTCTCATTCATCCACAACAACTCCTAGATGATGTTGATGGACAAATTAAAATTATATCCACATCTTAATATCTTATAGTAAGATCCCTCTATGTGATCCCACTTCTCTATATGTTTACCCGTATTTTAATATATATATATATATAATTAATTAATTTATATAGTACGCTTCCTTTACAAAAGCCCGTGCTTAAGCTACAAGAGATCCCTTACGTTTTGCTGCGCTTTTTGCCTTTAATAACAGTGACTACATAGTAATATAAGATTGTTGTGATATCCATTAGCTGTTTTGTGGTGTATTTCAGACGTTGGTGGTTATAGCAAACTTGGGTATAGTTTGCTTGAAATTCTTTTCCTTTTTGGTTTTGTGTTCTAGGTCTTACTGCTAAAGTTATTGACCGAACAAAAACTATGGCTGACGTATATGGAGCCTTTTTTGATTTTTCTTGTTTGCTGAAGTCCAAGGTATGTTATTAGTTATTTAGTTAATTATTTTACTTTTGCAACAATGAAAGATAGTGACGTTAATTATTACTGTATATCTATGATAATAGCATTCACAATTGAAAGTCAAATAAAATAAACGTATAACATCACTAGGGTTGTATTCACTTTAGATGAAATGGAATGATATTTATACTCTTATTTGGGTGAGATTAGAGGAAATGTTTATTATTTATAATTTGCATTCCTTCTTTCATTCCATTCCAAATTATTTGAATTAGAATTCTAACACACATGTTTTGGTAGGAATGCTCTATTCCATTTCTTCACCATTTTCCCTACAAACTTCATCATAGAAAATTTTGACTCCCTTATGTTTATTTATAATTTCACCCATACATTCTTCTTTCTTTATAAAATTTGTTTATAATTTTTCATTCCATTCTTTCCACATTCCATTCTCACGAAGCGAACACAACCTAAAGGGTTTTCCATATTACTCTAAAACCTATTATGTCAGGTTATTCACTGTGGACTGCAGAACTAGTAAAACTTTTTCCTGTCTTCATCCTTATAATTGCAGTAGGTATAAACTAACTTATTCTTTTATATAATGTTTGGAACATAGAAAAAGGGGAAGAGAATACATATACTAGGTTATGTAGCTACCTCTGTTTTCAGAGTTCAAAAATTATTATGGATATGGATATGTGACATAATAATATGAAAGCCGTCTTTATACCATAAGAGTCTGACTAATGTCTGATTCTATTTTGTATATCTTCTTTTGGTAAAAAAATGCAACTTTTCCAGTGCTAAGTTGCTAACGTTATTGAAATATATGCTGCATTGACCCATTTAGGTTGACAACGATGATCCAAATGCTAAAATAGCTTTGAGCAGGCTAGAAGCAATTCAGAAAACATGCAAGGATTCAGGAGCTTTAACAAAAAGGTTTGTTTACGGTTTGTAATTGAGCTTTTATTTTCTCTACTATCAAATTGTTCTGTCCTTGTGAAATGTGATATTTATGAGAGTTCAAGATGTTTCTATATTGCAGCAGAAAATCATACATAATTGAGAAGGAATCAGGGTACAACTCTGTGTTGGTTAGTGTTTACGTTGCTGTTCATTTATTCATTACTTCATTCAGCCAAGAGCTAACAAATTTTCCTTGCTCAATACTGAATAATTACTCCTTTCGTTTCTCATTTCATAATTTTTGCTTATTTCACCAATAGTCACTCATAATATTGAAGTTCCAATGCAGATTGCTATCATCTTCATCATTCTGGCTATTCTTTATGCATATCTATCTTCAAACCCCTCAAACAATGCGTGTAAGTTCACTTGATTAGTCCTTTTTGGGTATTAATATTTTCAGTGCACGTGACTAGGGTTCAGCGAGTAAATACTTATTTGAGTAACTGATGAACTTTTTATTTTATAAGAATTTGTTTAACAAATAACTATGAAAAACTACCGAACATAGCAAAAACTATAGAACACAAAAAATAATTACAAAAAAAATAAAATGATTAAATAACATACAACTATAATTTTATATTCTATATTTTATGTGAGTTCAAATCCTGTTGGAGATTACGAAACTGTATGAATAGTAATCGTGATAACTCAACATTAGAACATGACAGGTAAATAATACTACGTCTACACAGAAATCAGGAAGAAATGAAGACAAGGCAAATACAGTGAATCAAGACATTAGAAAAGTTTTGAAGTCTACTACAGGTCATTGAGAGAAGTTCATTAATATGTTCATGCCTTAGTGAAGAATAATGGTTGAAGACTTTCAGGGTTTCAGAAGTGTTGAAGATTCAGTATAGAAGTGCAACAAGAAGATTTCAGTGTAAAGGCATTGATTAAAGATAGACAGTGTTCGAAGCATAGGAATCTAGAAGGGTAAAGACAAAGGTTAAAGAAGACAACTGCAGTCTTGAAGTTATACTCACTGAAAGAAGTTCAGTTATATGTTCAAGCGTCAGTGAAGAACATATAATGAAGTATTCAAGATTGTGGTAATAATGGAGACGTTGTCGAAGTACCAGAAAAGATTCTAGTGACGTTACAATGCTTATTGATAGTCAGTGTTCGAAGCAATGAAGTTGCTGCAAACTTAACAATGTACGTAAGGCAATAATACGAAGACCTGAATCGAAGTTAGTCGTCTGTGAACCAGACCATTTGCACTAGGCGTCAGCAGTTTTTGAAAGGAATCTGAGTATTAACTATAGAAGAATTGTTAAGGTGAAGAACGTACTTAGAAAGAATAGTTATTTATTAAGGTATGAAAAGTAATTTGTAGAGGCTACAGCCAAACAGCTAAACAGCTAACAGCCAAACAGCTAAACAGCTCAAAGGGTGCAGGGTGCAAAGTGTCACAACCTTGGTACGAAAAGTGAAAGTTTATGAACTACAGTTGAAGAACGGAAACAACTCAGGGTACACGGTGTAATGTGACAAGACTTTGATACAAAAAGTGGAAGTTTGTGAACTTCAGGCAGTGAACGAAAAGTGTGTCAAAGTGCAGTGGCTAAACTGTACTTTGACCAAAGTTTATTCCACTTTCAATGGCGTACATGTGTTAAGTGAATTCCACTTCCAGTGGCGTACATTTGATAAGTGGCGCCTCCCCTCTATGCTCCATGTAGCAGCGCCACAAACATTTAAGGCGCCACAAAGAATTCAATTGCCTTAACCAAAAATGAAGTATTATTGTTTTGTTGCGCCTCCCCTGTATACACACTGTATAGGGCGCAACAAAATGTTGAAGTGGGCCCACTTGACTTGGTTAAATTGTTATTGCATTTTATGTGGCGCCTCCCCTATACAACCACTGTATATGGCGCAACAAAAATATTCAGGCGCAACAAATATTTCTTGGCCCCACACAGCCCTCAGCCAATCAAATTACAGCAGCTACTTTATTGATTTAAAGACTACACCAATTAAAGAAGAGACTCGTCTTCTCCAACAACAAATATGTAGAGAGCCACTGCATGGCCGGAGCAAGAGACATAAATTATACACACCCATACCTTGCTCCCGGTCAGATATTAGGACTCGGTTCTTTAATGAAAAATGTTCAGGGCTCCTAGATATCACTCCCTACGGACTCAGTTTTTCCTTGTACTAATTTAGATATATTTGTATAGGAACTGAGCCTTATATTTTTGTGTTAATAGCAAAGAACTAATTTGTTCTTTGGAAATCAGTTATATTTTTAACTAGGTGTAGCACCCTTCTGGGTTTATATACGAAAGATATATTCCTGGAAACTTGTCTCCATAATTTACTTGCTAATTTTCTAGAACATTATTGTTTATTCATAAATACAGAAAATTAGTAAGCTAGCCTCCTAAACACTCAAGAACTCGAACCACTAACCGAACTCTAAATTATTTATCCGCAGAAGATTCGAAAGAATTTTTGAATTTAGTGAGTATCGTATTCAACCCCCCCTTTTACGATAATTCGGGACCCAACAATTAGTATCAAAGCCTACTGATTAATATATAAATCAGGATCCATAACTCAGTAAAGCTCAGGCTGTCGAAGCTGGTTGGATCCAAATGATTAGAGGCCTTATTAAATAAGTTTAATTATAAACTTTTAATAAGTTTATTTTATAAACTTTATAAAATTTATTTTATAAACTTGTATTAGTTTATGTTATAAATTTTATATTAAATTTATTTTATAAACTTTTATAAAATTTATTTTATTAATTTTTATTAGTTTATGATATAAATTTTTATTAGTTTATTTTATAAGGTTTAAATAAAATTTATTTTGTAAACTTTTATAAAATTTATTTTATAAACTTTTATTTGTTAATATTATAAATTTTAATTAATTTATTTTATAAATTTAATAAAGTTTAAGATTTAAATTTATTAATTTATATGGTCCATTTTTTTGTCTCGGCCATGCTAAAGAAGCAGTGGATTGATTGTAGATTACTCGCGCATGCATTCCTTGTTGATTAAAAAAAGAAAGAAAAAAAGAAAAGAAAAGATGTTACCCGGTCAAAACAGGGGTGATATGCATGGTTCACGCGCCTTCAACACAAGTCAATGTTGCGCCACCAACGTTTGTTGCGCTCGTACAGAGTGTGTATCAGGGGTATATAAAAAATCGAATTGAAACCGAAACCGAACTGAAACCGGTGAAAATCGAACCGAAAAAATTGAAACCGAACCGGTGGTTGCGGTTTTTGATTTTTAAAAACCGAGATTTTCGGTTCCGGTTCCGGTTATAGGTCAAAACCGAACCGAAAAAAACCGAACCGAACCGATTATTAAAATAAATAAATTTATTATAATATATATATATATATATATATAATTTAAGTATTAAATTTCCTTAGAACATAGTTTTTTCAATTATATTTCATATTACAACATCAACTATATTAATATTGAATGTGGGAATATGACAACCTCTTTACAACATTTTATTCCTCTATTTTCCAATTAAAAAGAATATAATCAAGAGTAAACATCAATAGACATGATTATGTGCTTTTTAAATTGCATACTATGATAAAGGACATTCACATTTTGTTGATTCAATCTTAAAATTTGATTGTTAAAGTTTCTTACCTTTCTTTTGTAGTGTTATTATGCAGAATGTGATCAAATATTTGATTGTATAAAATTTGAATGTAAAAATATAATGATTTAAATTATATATTTTTTTCATTTTTATTTATCCGGTTTTTTAACTGAAACTGAACCGATAAAAACTGAACCGGTCTTTTTAAAACCGAAACCGAAACCGATGGTTCGGTTGCGGTTGCGGTTTTCAATTTTTAAAACCGAATATATGCGGTTCTGGTTCCGGTTTCGGTCAAAAACCGAACCGAACTGAACCGCGCTCACCCCTAGTGTGTATTGTGTCTGGGGCCACTAAACAAAAACAATCTAAGACAATTGATTTTGTTGCGCTTGTACAGGGACTCCACTATACAGGCGCCACAAAAATGCTAGGCGCCACAAACCCAAAATATCAGTTTGGTACCCCAAGTTTTGTACCCTTTAATTTTTAATTTTTATTTTAGATTTGTTTATTTTTCCAGAAAATTTAAAATTCTTGAAAACTAAAATTTTTCTTAAATATTAATTTACGATATTTTAATTTTTAAGAAAATTCAAAATTCTTGAAAATTAATTTGTTGTATATTTTTATTTTTGATTAATCTATTTTCTAAGAAAATTAAAAATTCTGTAAATCTAAATTTATCTTAAATATTAATTCGAGGGTGCTCAAGGGTTTGTAGATGAAGATTTTTCCGGGTATTGAAGATAACTAAAATTGACTGAAGGTTATCCAATGAAGTTAATTCTGGAACAGGCTGAAGAAGTTGTGGTGTTAATTTCCTCAGAGGTTTACTCCATAGGACCCCACTAATATTTTGGAAGCTGCAAAAGAAGAAATTAATTTGGGTACAGTTTTTGGTTAATATGAGTTGAATTTTTGGATGAAAAATCTTAGGGGTTTTGAAGTAGTGAAAGAGAACAGATTGGACTACTTAGCATCTCAGTTAAAGTCTTAAAGTTTATTCTACAGGGAGGTTACAGGGAGTTCGTGCTAACACTGCAGATCATCTGGAACACAGGATTACATCCAACAGGAATTAAGGTTACAACCACATTATCTGTAGAAGAACTGTATGTGCTGAAAGCCTATAAACTAGAACAAGAGCTGAAGAAGATAATATTTGATAAAGCAGGTTGTTGGCATATCCACTGTATTTGTGACCTAGGAACCAAATTTGATTGAAGTCAAGGTTGAGAACCTCTGAACAGAAACGAATTGATCCAAGAAGCTGAATTGAAGATGTTGTAGATCGAGGTAGTGGTCAAGGTGTTGCATGTAAATTTGACACTTTGGAATAACTTGAGAACTGGACTGCAAGTCAAGCCTGCAGGGCAACAGGAAGTTCAGGGACATCAGATTCAGACGGAATCCCAATTCTAAATATAAGGTCCTTACCTATAGATTCCATGGAGGAGATTTTCAAGATCAGTTCAAGAGGCGGTTGCAAGACAGGGATGATTTATATTTGAAAGACAAGATTAGGGGTTTGCTACACATAATTGAAGAAGCCTGAACAAGCAAAAGATGACAGACACTATGTTGGGGTGTAGTAGGAATCTCAAGCATTAGTGAGGATGCAGCAAGGGAAAACATATGTTGATGAATTTAAATGCAAGGCTGATTTTATCAGTGACAGTGATGAACCAAATGGATATCTGGCATCAATGACCAACACTGGAGATGAATCACTAAGCACTTCACAGGTACACATTCTAACTAGTATACGTTTATCTAATTCAGAACTGTATGAATATTAGGTATTAAATTGTATTATATTCATGTCAGCATGTTAGCATCTTAGGACTTAAATGCTTAATTGATTGCTAAGAATAAGATTGCATGCTAGGATTCATGAGTTTAATTAGTACAGTTCATACTTGATTTTATATGCAGTAAAATGAATATCTAGAATTAGATAGGGTGTTCTAGACGGTTAGGTGTATCCCTGAATATCTGCTGGAACTTGAGTTAAATCTTCTATGATCTAATACCTCTACTAATGTTGTGAAAAATGCTAAATAGACAAACATGTCATAGATCAGATATTTTATATTTGTTCTTATTGTGATAAATGACTTGATAAGTATATGTGGAATTTGATATTGCTTATAATGTTTTATTCAAATATTCTGCATATTCTTAAAATTGTTTATGTGCTTATTTTCAATTGATTTGCTCGCACTCACATAGTTGCACTTAAATGTCATATCATATCATGTATTGCTTGTTAGGGATAGAATAATAAAAGATGGTAGAATTATCTAAGTAGTCAGTAATATTTGTTGATTCGAGGATTAATCTAAAACTAATTTAGGTAATTAGAGATAGTTAAAAATGTTAGACAACAACAGAAATGGATTAGACAGAATTAGTAATTAATTTGTTAGTTCTTCTATCCATGTATTGAAGCTGTTGTTACCACTGTAGACGATAATATCTCTAACCCATCTGGACTCAATTGAAGTTGAGTACCAAGAAGCTTAATCATTTATGATTGCAGAGTATGTAACTAAAGGCAAAAGTTATGTGACTTCGTGACATTTATTGTTCGAGGCATATGATTAAGATTAAAGCTCTAATATCACAATTGGTTGAGAAGGCCTCCCCGATGGTAACCTTTGGAGATGACAGCAAAGGATATACAAGGGATATGACTATCATGATTTAAGAACTGTCATCAATGGAAGCATCTTTCTTGTGGAAGGACTTAAGCACTATCTACAGGGCACTAGGGAATTCTTTGTCAAGGGTTTTCTGGAAAAGCATTGAAAAGGAAAAGTGTTTGATCTCAAACAAGAAGGTTGGAAGCTCACTCAACTGAGAGTGAGGAAGTTTGTTAGTAGCTGACATGGATTTTGTATGCCAAGGTGAAGTGAACTTTTCGGTAAAGCTTCATCAGTAAAGAGTTAGCTATGACATAAGAAGCTCTCACACTTGGTCATCAAGACAATGGATTCTTTGATAAAGAAGAAATTGGTGAGAGGACTGCTTCATATGAAATTCAATCCAGAAGGACATTTTGAAGTACGTCACATAGGGAAGTCAATGAAAACATCACACGAAGAAAATTATGTCAAGGAAGAAATATGCTTAGTGGTGGTTGATGACGACCCTAGTTACAAGTTGGTGATGTTCGTGCATTCAACAGACAAAATGTCACAGATGGTGAGTGATCACATCAGGTAGATCGAGTTGGAAGCAAAGTAAGCTGTGAGAACTTTGAAGTCAGATAATGGAACTGAATTTCGCGAGTGAAGTTCTATATGAATTCTGCACTGAAAAAGGTACTTTGAAGCTGAAGCAATTAACACAGCATGCTGCGTTAATCAACAAGATCATGAAAAGACATCATATGAGTTAATGGCCAACCAGAAGCAAACACTGAAGCTCTTTCGTGTGTTTGGAGAAAATTGATATTTACTGAAGACTTATATGAGTATCTTGACAAGAAGTTAAGACTCAAGGAATAATTTTCCTCGGCTACTCATTGATGATGTAAAACCAGAAGGTGATTAAAAGTCTGAATGTGTCGACCTACTACACCAAGCTCCCAAGCATTCAAATGAATGACTATTCTGAATCTTTGAAGTTTGACATCCCGTCAGAGTCAAATTCAGATACTGATGTTGAAACTAAGGTTGCAGAAGGAAACAATGATAATGATGATGATTCAGATCCTATTAGTGGAATTGGTAGTGAAACTACACAACTCGTGAAATTTAACAGAATCCACTGTAGAAGGTGAAGGATCTTCAACACATCCTAGCAGCAACTTAGGGGGAGCAAATAAAAGAATGATCTATTAGTCATACTCAACACAATGAAGATCAAAGGAATACATTAAGAACATATCTGCCAAGACAAAAGATTTGAAGTCAAAGTCATTCCTGGAGTCTAGTTCTTAGTGATCCAGATTATTGAGTAAAGGCTAGAAGTGCTAATCAAAATGAACATATATTTTTCGGGACCCAACAATCAACATTTGGTATCCCAAGGAATAGTAAAGATGCATTGATTGATCCAGATTGGGTGATTGCAAATGCAAGGTGATCTCAATCAGTTTGAAGGCAGAAATTATTGAAGCTGGAACCCAGACCACAAAAGTTGAAGCTGAAATTGGTATAGTAAGGGTTCTCCGAGACTGGATAATAATTGGCATTGTTATGAGGGGCAAATCCAAACTGGTTGTTATAGGTTCATATCAAGTAGAAAGTATTGACGATGATGGAAACAGAATCTTTGGGACTTTCAAGATCTAACAGCAAGCACCAGTGACGAGACTTGATCCTTTTAGGGACTAACAAGATGATGACCTAACAGCAGGATATCCCTAGCACATGTTGAGCATTCAAGCATGAAGATCTATCTGATGAATGTGAACAAGGGCACTCCTGAATGGTGAGTTAGAAGTTGAAGTTGATGTACAACTCCTGGACTTTGAAGTTACATATAATTGGAATTTGTATAACATCCTCTTCACACTACGCCATAAGTGCTCATAGGCAATGCTTTTTAGAAAGCGTTGCACTGAAAACGTTGCGTTAGCTCTGAATTTTTGGCTCTTTTGCAACACTGCTAAAATAGTATTGCATTAGATAAAACTTCGTGTTGCATTTTACTCACGGTGTTGCAGTGAATGCAACACTAACGAATGGCGTTGCATTAGCTAAATTATTTTTTTAATAATTAATGACGTGGCAGTGAGATAATGCTGATGTGGCAGTGGGGGGCCCACCACGGTTGACGTGGCAGTGGGACCCATGCTGACGTGGCTGGCGGGGCCCACCAGTGGGACCCATGCTGACGTGGCTGGCGGGGCCCACCAGTGGGACCCACGCTGACGTGGCAGTGGGACCCACGCTGACGTGGCAGTGTGGGGCCCACCACTGCTGACATGGCAGTGCTGACGTGGCATGTGGTCCCCATCACAAGCGTTGCATTTAATATGGTAGCGTTGCATTTGGTTATTTTGTGTTGCCTTTGTATTTTCTAGTCTTTATATAATAATTAGTATAACCCGATTGCTGAATCAATTTTTTAAAATTTATTTTCGACGATCCAACCGTATGGATGTTAATATCTGACTATTTTAGTAATGTCATTTTTTTTATAAAAAATTTCAGTTTTATTCTATGTGATTTTATACTAGTCAAACCGGTCAAACTAGACTTTCTCTATAACTAGTGTTGTGCTGAATGCTGAATCTATTTTTTTACATTTCTTTTCCGACGATCTAACCGTACGGATGTTAATATCTGACTATTTTAGTAATGCCATTTTTTTAAAAAAAAATTTCAGTTTTATTCTATGTGATTTTATACTAGTCAAACCGGTCAAACTAGACTTTCTCTGTAACTAGTGTTGTGCTGAATGTTGAATCTATTTTTTTACATTTCTTTTCCGACGATCCAACCGTACGGATGTTAATATCTGACTATTTTAGTAATGCCATTTTTTTAAAAAAAAATTTCAGTTTTATTTTATGTGATTTTATACTAGTCAAACCGGTCAAACTAGACTTTCTCTGTAACTAGTGTTGTGCTGAATGCTTAATCTATTTTTTTACATTTCTTTTCCGACGATCCAACCGTACGGATGTTAATATCTGACTATTTTAGTAATGTCAATTTTTTTAAAACAAATCCAGATTTATTCGGTGTGATTTTATACTAGTCAAACCGGTCAAACTAGACGTTCTCTCTAACTACTGTTGTGCTGAATGCTGAATCTATTTTTTTACATTTCTTTTCCAACGATCCAACCGTACGGATGTTAATATCTGACTATTTTAGTAATGCCAATTTTTTTTTAAAAAAATTCAGTTTTATTCTATGTGATTTTATACTAGTCAAACTGGTAAAACTAGACTTTCTCTGTAACTAGTGTTGTGCTGAATGCTGAATCTATTTTTTTACATTTTTTTTTCGACGATCCAACCATACGGATGTTAATATCTGACTATTTTAGTAATGCCATTTGTTTTAAAAAAAATTCAGTTTTATTCTATGTGATTTTATACTAGTCAAACCGGTCAAACTAGACTTTCTCTGTAACTAGTGTTGTGCTGAATGCTGAATCTATTTTTTTACATTTCTTTTCCGACGATCCAACCGTACGGATGTTAATATCTGACTATTTTAGAAGAATTGTTAAGGTGAAGAACGTACTTGGAAAGAATAGTTATTTATTAAGGTACGAAAAGTAATTTGTAGAGGCTACAGCCAAACAGCTAACAGCCAAACAGCTAAACAGCTCAAAGGGTGCAAAGTGTCACAACCTTGGTACGAAAAGTGAAAGTTTCTGAACTACAGTCGAAAAATGGAAACAGCTCAAGGTACATGATGTAATGTGATAAGACTTTGATACATAAAGTGAAAGTTTGTGAACTTTAGGCAGTGAACGAAAAGTGTGTCAAAGTGCAGTGGCTAAACTACACTTTGACCAAAGTGTATTCCACTTTCAGTGGCGTACATGTGTTAAGTGAATTCCACTTCCAGTGGCGTACATTTGATAAGTGGCGCCTCCCTTCTATGTTCCATGTAGCAGCGCCACAAACATTTAAGGCGCCACAAAGAATTCAATTGCCTTAACCAAAAATGAAGTATCATTGTTTTGTTGCGCCTCCCCTGTATACACACTGTATAGGGCGCAACAAAATGTTGAAGTGGGGCCACTTGACTTGGTTAAATTGTTACTGCATTTTATGTGGCGCCTCCCCTATACAACCACTGTATATGGCGCAACAAAAATATTCAGGCGCAACAAATATTTCTTGGCCCCACACAGCCCTCAGCCAATCAAATTACAGCAGCTACTTTATTGATTTAAAGACTACACCAATTAAAGAAGAGACTCGTCTTCTCCAACAACAAATATGTAGAGAGCCACTGTCATAGCCGGAGCAAGAGACATAAATTATACACACTCATACCTTGCTCCCGGTCAGATATTAGGACCCGGTTCTTTAATGAAAAATGTTCAGGGCTCCTAGATATCACTCCCGACGGATTCAGTTTTTCCTTGTACTAATTTAGATATATTTGTATAGGAACTGAGCCTTATATTTTTGTGTTAGTAACAAAGAACTAATTTGTTCTTTGCAAATCAGTTATATTTTTAACTGGGTGTAGCACCCCTCTGGGTTTATATACGAAAGATATATTCCCGGAAACTTGTCTCCATAATTTACTTGCTAATTTTCTAGAACATTATTGTTTATTCATAAATACAGAAAATTAGTAAGCTAGCCTCCTAAACACTCAAGAACTCGAACCACTAACCGAATTCTAAATTATTTATCCGCAAAAGATTCGAAAGAATTTTTGAATTTAGTGAGTATCGTATTCAACCCCCCCCCCCTTCTACGATAATTCGGGACCCAACAAATCCCCTACACCATTTTTTGTGTGCCATATTGTATTCCATTTATTTGATTGGTTATTCAAATTAGGTAAAATTTCATTTTCCATTTTTTTAATAAATAGTGAAATTTTACCTAACCTGCATAACTAATAAAAAAGTGGAATAAAGTGTGGTGCACCAAAAATGGTGTGGAGGAACTCTACTCATTTTTATGTGTGGTGTGTAATTATTATTTTTTCAATTATTTTTGGTGTTCTATAGTTTTTTATATGTTCGATAATTTTTTCATGTGTTTGATAATTATATTTGTTATTTGGTTATTTAACTACTCAAATAAGGGAATTCTATATATGTATGCTTTTGTTCAAATGAGAACTGGTGATTTTCATAATTAATACCAGTTATTTGTGTTAAATTTAAAATTTTTGATTTACATTAAATCACCCATTTGTTAAATTTGAAATTCTCAATTTGCATGAAACCACTCGTTGACAAACTTGAAATTTTCAATTTGCATAAAATCACCAATTTTAACTATACAAATCACCCGTTCTCATTTGAAGAAGTTCTCATTGGAGCGAGACCATATATATATATATATATATATATTAGCAATGGAATATCAAGTGATATTGATGGATAATTAATGTGCATACTTGAGCAGTGTTTCATGGAGGACCTGAACTTTTATTTTATTTTTTGTAGGACTCCATCTTGCAAGAATCCAGTTATTGAGTAGAATACATTCTATACTGAAGCTCACATAATGTTGTACTTCTGATTTTTGTAACTAGTCAATCTAAAAATGTATAATAGTACCTCAAAGTCTACACTGCATATCATTTCAACGAGAACATTGAGATTAGTCAGTTATTTTAAATATGCTATTTTATTAATTGTTGGAAGCAAGAGGGTTGAAAAAAAGCATGCGGCAAAAACAGGTTTGAATAATGTTAGGTAGAACTTGGAAGGCACAAAGCAGAAATATGTATAGCACAATGCATAAAACTTCAATAAGAAAAACTAAGCAACTACTTCTACATTTCTTTCCAAAATTCAGCAAGTAACTCTTTAATACTTTTACCTGCCAAAACACGTTGTTTGATAATACTATGATTATTTTCTCATGAACAAAGAAAGCCGTTTAAAAGAGAAGTTGTAATCTGTAGTTCTTGCAAAATCAGTTCCACTTCAAAGAAATTTGGTATTTCAGGCTTTGGATGAAAATCACTTCGAACTTTAATAAAAAAAAGCACATACAGAACAAAAGATATCTTGGCAATTATTAAGCCAAACTAACCATCAAATTTTATTCTTGTACTAAATGGTCAAATTTTGACCAAGTGTCATAAATTATGAATGCTTCACAAAACAAATTGTAATAAAAAATGATCTTTCGTTTCTCAGTAACAAAAACAAGACATAACCTAACCATAAACAGAAGAAAAAGGAAAACTATATGTTTAAACTGCCATATAAAGGCAAACATGATACGAACTAAAACTCATATAAATTTTCCAGAGAATGGGTAAATAATAATAAATAAATAAAAGTAGGGAATGCCTCGTTGGCTCATTCTGTATTTAGAATCACAAATGCTCACCTATGTATTCACACAAACTTCCAAGTAAGAAAGTCATAATGGGAGATTTATTGTTTACTACAGTGCTATAAGAAATCACAAGCGGCACCGTATGTTCTGCTGCATGTCCCTATAAAGTATTAGTTAAACTATCTATTATATACATGTTTAAATAATTGAGGTAATTATGATAATAACATTATTAAACAATCTCATAAGCCTTGAAATTTCATTCCTAGAAGTTTAAAATGGAAAAATTCGAGGACTGCAATGGATCCGGAGGCTATTTTTTCTAGGGTAATATCCATGGATAATGACCCTTTATGTCACAATTTGGTGAAAAATAGCCCGAAATATCGCAATTTGAAAAATTGACCCTCTCTATAACAAGAAAATGCATTTTAAAAATGCATTTTTACAAAAACGCATTGTAAAATTGCGTCTGTAATAATTATATAAAAGAAATGAAAAGAATTTTTTAAAAAAAAATTAAATTCTTAGAAACGCATGACCGATATGCGTTTTTAGGTACATATAGAGCTTTACAGGTTGTAAAAACAAAAACTGCAGTCATGGGGACTAGGTCACCTAGACTTTATGAATGACATGTCTGCCATTGAAGCATCACTCATTTTTGAAAAATAAGACAAATGCAACTTTATGTAACGTTATTCTGTTACTTAAAGTTGTGATTATTTTGGCCATTCAACCCTAAATTGTGATATTTTAGCCCTTCTTTCAATGTCCACAAGGGACTAGTTTCAAATGTATCCCATGGAGTAGATGTCACTTTCTTAGCTCATTTCTTGGCCCAACGGTGGCAATGGTACTCCTAATGTTACAAGTGGTTTATAGTTCGATGCACTTCCACCTCCCCGACACTTAAAAATCGAATAAAAAGGGAAAAATATGACAATTACCCCGAGTAAAAAACAAAAAACACTAACTGTGTATTAGCTATGCACAAACAATTACATACAAAAACAGACAACTAATTGCTATATTATCATGTGAATAGCTAAAACTTGTCGGGATTCATTTGGTCTTTCACTTGATTAATTAATTTAAAATTTCAGATATCATTAGACGTAAATATGGAAAAAGGAAGCAACTAAAGGTAAACATTATAGCTTCTAGAAGTATCAATCAATCTAGAAGCACACGGCTGACTAATAACTATCTTGAGTTGTGATTGTTGGGACAATCGAATCATGATGCTGCGTTTTATGATATGAAAACGAACGAGTTTGAATAGAAAATTAACCTTAATCGCTACGGCGCAAGCGATTCAAATCCACGTCTTCTACTGTATTCCCGTATTCACCTTGAGCGAAGTGTGACATTCGATCCTCCCAAGGTTGCCTCCCTTCTAGCTTTGAGATCTTGGAACCCTAGTTCTTGGTTGCCTCCTTGAACGGCTGCTCACAAAAACCCTAGTATTTTCCAACCCTTAGCTAGAAGAGAATAAGATGAATATATAGGCTACAGTAGGGATCCTGGATAATTAGGTCGGGCCTTCCAATGACATTCTGGGTCAAGCCCAATGTCATTAAATATTAATTCAATCCACTAAAGAATTAATATTTGCACTACCTCTCCTAATGCCGTAATTTAATTATTTAATTCGGCTCCAATATTATTTGCTTATTAAATTCCCCATGTTTAAGATATCGAATGTCCATTAATTAAATTAATTTCTGATAATTAATTTAATCAATATCTTTTATCCTTGATCATCCACTCAACCTTATAATTATGCAAGAACAAATCTGCCTGCAGGACTAAAGCATAATTATCTTTATGAGCTTTCAAGAGGACATCATCACCCGAATATTTTCGGACACGGTTTCCTTTTATAGTCAATATCCCACTCTGTATGCAATGTCATTGTCCAAAACATAATATTGTGATTAACAAAAAATCACATCACATATGAATCAAAACATGTGCATTGCATACAAGTGTCAATCACTGTATCCGGATTAAGAACCTAAGCAATAATAATATTATAGAATCTTAGTTCTTCTTTATTATCAGAATAGAAGAACAATTCTAATATTTTAATCCCGTTCAATATACACAAAGCATACAAGTATTATTCAATAATCAAGATAGATTATTTCCGAATAATACTTCAGTCATTCTAGTGGTTTGTTTAACTCCACTTAAACTGTGAACATTTATTATATTATATATAGACACTGACAATCTAATCTTCTGTTATCCCATTTGATACTAGATTATCCACAATATATAATATACAAACAGTGTTAAAATACGCATTCAAGATTCTCAATAAAAAAAGACAATGTCATATACTTCAAACGAATAGTTCAGTATACTCCCTAACAATCTCCCACTTATACTCAAGCTATTCTTTGAGTATATCAGTGTTATATTACAAGCAATCCACTACCAATTAAATAACTATTATGTGACTATACATCTGACTCCTATCGCCTCCACATGCTGCTCAAAAGCCTTAGCTGGTAAGCTCTTTGTGAAAGGATCTTCCCGGTTGTCCTTTGATGCTATATCAGTCACAATAATATCTCCTCGCTTAACGAATTGTCGTATAAGGTGATACTTACGCTCAATGTGTTTTGCTGCCTTATGGTCTCGCGGTTCCTTTGCATTTGCCACAGCACCAGTGTTATCACAATACACTGTCAAGCTCCTAGGCAAATTAGGTACCACATCTATGTCCAAAAGAAAGTTTCTGAACCATATTGCCTCTTTGGCTGCCTCCGAAGCTGCCACATATTCGGCTTCCATGGTAGAGTCAGCAACGCATTTCTGCTTTACACTCCTCCATATTACAGCTCCACCTCCTAAGGTAAACACATATCCCGAGGTTGATTTCCTCTTATCTCTATCTACTTGGAAATCTGAATCGGTATATCCTAGAGGTAACAAATCTGAGGCCTTGTAAATTAGCATATACTCCTTAGTCCTTCTCAGGTACTTGAGTATAGCCTTTACTGCACTCCAATGTTCCTGTCCTGGGTTTGACTGATATCTGCTAACTATGCCCACGGCAAAACAAATATCAGGTCTCGTACATAACATTGCATACATTAAGCTTCCGCATGCCGAAGCATAGGGAACCGCTTTCATGCTCTCTATCGCCTCTGGTGTCTTAGGACACTGTTTCTTTGATAGAGCAACTCCATGTTTATAAGGTAGGTTACCCTTCTTGGAGTGCTGCATGTTAAAACGAGCCAATACCTCATCAATATAGGGCTCTTGGGATAAAGCCAACATCCTTTTCTTGCGATCCCTTATAACTTTGATCCCAAGGATGTATGCCGCTTCACCTAAGTCCTTCATTTCGAACTGTTTGAACAACCATGCCTTTACCGCTGATAACATCCCTACATTGTTTCCAATGAGTAAAATATCATCTACGTATAGCACTAGAAAAGTCACTGAACTACCCTCACATTTCTTGTACACACACGACTCGCTTGGACATTGATCAAATCCGTATGTCTGGATTACCTGATCAAAGTGAATATTCCAATACCTAGAAGCTTGTTTAAGTCCATAAATGGACTTCTTAAGCTTACATACCAGATGCTCTTGGCCTTCCTTAATGAATCCTTCTGGTTGTTGCATATAGATGATCTCATCATCAAGACTCCCATTTAGGAAAGCTGTCTTGACATCTATTTGCCAAATCTCATAATCGAGATGAGCTGCTATAGATAAAAGAATCCGGATCGACTTTAGCATGACTACTGGCGAAAATGTTTCCTCATAATCGATCCCTTCTTTCTGAGTATACCCTTTCGCAACAAGTCTTGCTTTCCAAGCTTTTACCTTTTTGTCAGATCCTCTTTTTCTCTTGTAGATCCACTTACATCCAATGGGTTTTACACCTTTGGGTGGTTCCACGAGCTCCCAGACTTGATTTGAATACATAGATTCCATCTCAGATTTCATTGCTTTTTGCCATAGATCTGCATCTTTGTCTTGCAGTGCTTCCTCGTATGTCATGGGATCCTCATCATGTTCCTCAGAGACCAAGTCCGAAGACTCTCCCAATAACATGAATCTGCTGGGTTTACGAATAACCCTCCCACTACGACGAGACACCGGTGTGGTATTAGTGATAGGTTGTGTGTTCTCTTGTGGCTGTTCTACTTGTACTATTGGCACTTGTTCATTATTTGTCTCTCCCACTAGTTCCTCTAAAATGACACTGCTCATGGGTTTATGGTTCATCATATAGTCCTCCTCTAGGAATCTAGCATTGGTACTAACAATGACATCCCGATCCTTAGGACTATAAAATAAATATCCTTTCGTTCCCATGGGATAGCCTACAAAAAGCCTTACTTCTGTACGAGATTCTAACTTAGTCACGTTCTTGTTCAACACATGTGTTGGACAACCCCATATCCGAATATGTCTTAGACTAGGTTTTGAACCAGTCCACAATTCTTTTGGAGTCTTAGGAACTGACTTAGAAGGAACTAAATTCAAAAGATAAGCTGTTGTTTTTAAAGCATGTCCCCAAAACGACTTGGGTAATTCTGAATAACTCATCATCGATCTAACACTCTCCAAAAGAGTACGATTCCTTCTCTCCGCTACACCATTCTGTTGGGGTGTTCCAGGTGTAGTCAACTGAGACATGATCCCATTCTTTGATAAGTAATCCCTAAATTCTCCAAGCAAGTATTCGCCACCACGATCTGATCGTAGTGACTTGATACATTTTCCATGTCGCTTCTCCGTTACAGTTTTGTACTCCTTGAACTTGTCAAAGCACTCTGATTTACGGCGCAACAAATAAATATATCCATATCTAGAATAATCATCAATAAAAGTGACAAAATATTCATAACCACCTCTTGCTTGAATATTCATGGGTCCACATAAATCAGTATGAACCAATTCTAACACTTCTTTGGCTCTATTCCCCTTTGCCTTAAAAGGCCTAGTGGTCATTTTACCTTCCAAACAGGATTCACTGACTGGAAATGGCTCCACTGCCAATGAGCCTAAAGGCCCATCTACTACCAGTCTTTGAATCCTCCTCAAGTTAATATGACCTAATCTTAAGTGCCAAAGATATGTTTGGTTCAAAGAAGAAGGTTCCTTTCTTTTAGTAGTGATAGAAGATGTGTTATTTAATACCCTATGTTGTAGTTGCAGTGCAGGTTGATTAGGAGTGATTATGTATAAATTGTCTTGCAATGTACCAGAACATATAACTAGTTTATTCCTCATAATTGAAACATTATGATCCAAACAAACATTATAACCATCCAAAGCAAGTTTAGAAACCGAAATTAAATTCCTTCTAAACGAAGGTACATAAAGACAATTGTTCAAAACCAAATTCCTATCATCACCAAAAGATAAATTAACATCTCCCACTGCAACTACTGCTACTTTCGTAGCATCTCCCATGAACACATATATCTCGCCATCTCTAAGCATTCTGGATTGCTGGAACCCCTGCATAGAATTACAAACATGATCAGTGGCTCCTGTATCTACACACCAAGTGCTCGTAGATATAGCCGCTATATATGTTTCTGTAACTAGAGAAAGAGACATACCAGTATTATTTTTCTTCTTAGGAAGAGGACAATCCTGTTTCCAGTGACCCGACTGCTTGCACCTGAAGCACTTGCCCTTGGGCTTTTTCACAGCACCACCTTGAACTCCCACAGCTTTCACAACTTTCTGTGTCTGAGCCTTTTTCTTCTTCTTGGCTTTCGGCTTAGAAGAAGAAGGTTTCTCAGCCACATTGACTTGAACACTCTGCTGAAAAAGTCCTTCAGCTGCCTGAAGTTCTGTCAGAAGTTCCGCAAGACTATACATCCTTTTGTTCATGGTGTAATTCAAGCGGAACTGCTCAAAACTTTTGGGTAAACTCATAAGGATGATATCGATCTGGGTTTCCCCATCAACCTCAGCACCAAGGATCTCCATCTCATTCAGATGTGACATCATCCTGAGAACATGATCCCTTACAGGTGTCCCTTCAGCCATCTGAGTGTTCATTAAAGCTTTCATTGCTACTTGCCTTGCAGCCCTATTCTGATCTCCAAAAAGTTCTTTGAGATTAAAGAGCATATCTGAAGCAGTGGCCATAGCCTGATGCTGATGCTGCAAAACACCTGACATTGCTGCCAGAATGTAACATCGCGACATCTCATCAGCCTTAATCCACTTCTTATAATACTCCTTCTCAACTTCAGAAGCATTCTCAGCAGGCTCCTCTGGCTTGGGTTCATTAATGCAAAATTTGTACTCCTCAGCAGTCAACACAATGTCCAAATTACGTTTCCATTCAATATAGTTAGGTCCAGTAAGTTTGTTATCCTTAAGTATGGTAAAAAGTGGATTAAAGCCCATTATATCCTGAGAATCATACATATAACACATAATTAGAGGGTGTTTAAAAAATTGGTTCCTCTAACAATTATTTAAAATTAAAACACCAACACTTAAACACCATAGGTTTCCGGTATGCCACGTTGGGTGACTTATATACCACATAAATTTATTTAAATGTTACTTCGGTTCTACTACTAAATAATTAGTCACGTTAGGGTGATCTATATTATTTTTCATAGCTAAGTGTATACCATTATTAAATCTTAAATTAATAATAATAATACCAGATGCGCCTTTTGACTATGATAAATTCTTGCTCCTAACAATAAGATACTACTAAAATTACAAATCTAAAGAGTATTCAGACTGACTGGCCAGGCCGGTGGAAGCATTGCCAAGAGGCTAACCACTTTTCTAGACACCAATCTAAATGGCCAGGTAAGCTGCACGCTTTCCTAGACACCAACGCAAGAATACTCAAAGATGTGTTATTTTAGATTCTCTTCCTAGTTGAGCGTGAAAGCTATCAAAAAATAGGGTATCCTTTTATTATTTGAATTCTATGAAACTTAGTACGCCACGTTGGGTGACATATGTACCTTCCAATATTCATAATTAATTTTAGAAGTTTGTTCTAGTAATTTCCATAACACTCTAGACACCATAAATTACATGCCACGATGGGTGACGTATACATAATTTATATTCGACTTAGTGTTAAATTACATACAAACAATAATGGAGACCATGGGATTTAATACCAAATTAATTCCCTCTCCCACTTAGTATTTTACTATGAGGATTTTATCTAGATGCATCGTCCTATGTTATTTTTTCACAGTCCACATGTATCATAATAACAATACATATAACACATAACATAGCAGCATACTCATCATGATTAAAGCATAATAAAACAGCCCTATGTCCATGTCGTTCTAGCATGCGAAGGGTTAGTATCACATGGCATAACAAACAAACATGGAACACATAGTAGTAATAATCAAGATCAGCAAACATTATGTAAAACATAATAAAATACATCCACTATTATGGCCCCGAAGAATAATCTTCAAAATCATCCATCGATAAATTTTCGAAAATCTTCAGCCGCCTGTTTGACTGCCTAAACGAGCTCAGAATGGCTTGAAAAATCTGGAGATGGTTCTCATCTCAGCCTGTAGGTCTCGTTCTGCCGTTTCCGAAAAGGTATTATTCGCCCCAATCGGATATCGTATGCAAAATCTGTAGCCAGAACAGCGAAGCAGCCACGAAAACAGCATATAGCAGCGGAAGAACTCTGTTTCTCGCATCTTCGTTGATCAAACAATTACATACGACAAATACAACAGAAAAATCTATTCTATTACATCATATCATAATCTAAATTGAATACAATTCGAATTACAAGATTACAATCAAAATAGAAATCAAAATTTAAAACTAATCATGATCCACCCTCATGATTTAATTTACAACCACGATAAACCACGTGGGATCCAAAAACATAATTACAACCATGGCCATAATAGTGGATAACAACCTGCATCAAAAAAACAATACAAACCCACCACTATATACATACATAATTACGACATGGACATCATATCATATAACGCAGAACCCTAGAACCTGGCTCTTGATGCCAATTGTTGGGACAATCGAATCATGATGCTGCGTTTTATGATATGAAAACGAACGAGTTTGAATAGAAAATTAACCTTAATCGCTACGGCGCAAGCGATTCAAATCCACGTCTTCTACTGTATTCCCGTATTCACCTTGAGCGAAGTGTGGCCTTCGATCCTCTCAAGGTTGCCTCCCTTCTAGCTTTGAGATCTTGGAACCCTAGTTCTTGGTTGCCTCCTTGAACGGCTGCTCACAAAAACCCTAGTATTTTCCAACCCTTAGCTAGAAGAGAATAAGATGAATATATAGGCTACAGTAGGGATCGTGGATAATTAGGTCGGGTCTTCCAATGACATTCTGGGTCAAGCCCAATGTCATTAAATATTAATTCAATCCACTAAAGAATTAATATTTGCACTACCTCTCCTAATGCCGTAATTTAATTATTTAATTCGGCTCCAATATTATTTGCTTATTAAATTCCCCATGTTTAAGATATCGAATGTCCATTAATTAAATTAATTTCTGATAATTAATTTAATCAATATCTTTTATCCTTGATCATCCACTCAACCTTATAATTATGCAAGAACAAATCTGCCTGCAGGACTAAAGCATAATTATCTTTATGAGCTTTCAAGAGGACATCATCACCCGAATATTTTCGGACACGGTTTCCTTTTATAGTCAATATCCCACTCTGTATGCAATGTCATTGTCCAAAACATAATATTGTGATTAACAAAAAATCACATCACATATGAATCAAAACATGTGCATTGCATACAAGTGTCAATCACTGTATCCGGATTAAGAACCTAAGCAATAATAATATTATAGAATCTTAGTTCTTCTTTATTATCAGAATAGAAGAACAATTCTAATATTTTAATCCCGTTCAATATACACAAAGCATACAAGTATTATTCAATAATCAAGATAGATTATTTCCGAATAATACTTCAGTCATTCCAGTGGTTTGTTTAACTCCACTTAAACTGTGAACATTTATTATATTATATATAGACACTGACAATCTAATCTTCTATTATCCCATTTGATACTAGATTATCCACAATATATAATATACAAACAGTGTTAAAATACGCATTCAAGATTCTCAATAAAAAAAGACAATATCATATACTTCAAATGAATAGTTCAGTATACTCCCTAACAGTGATTACTCATAACCGGTTTACATTTACAACATAAGTCTATGGGCAATCGAATCCAGATAAAAATGATTCTGATTCCACTGCGATGCATAAATTTTTAATCAAATAAAAATTGTACTCCGACCACAGTTAACTTTGAGCCCGTTACAAATTTTGCGGACAACAATGTGGTCACCAATTGACAAATCGAGCTCCACGTTAGATTCTGCATGATAGGAGTATAAAGCGTACAAAAATAGGCATTAACGTAAATTCACAAGGAAAATGGGGATCTTAAAGTGTAACTACAAACTTAAGAGAACATATATATAATCACAAGCAGAGTTCAGAAAAAAAGTGCGGAGTGTGCTCAGTCAAACTAATTTCCAAAACAAATTAAATCACTTACTTCTCCTAGAAAATAATCCATAGCATCAAGTGTTCCATTATGCGTTGCAGTATAAACATCATTAACATCTTCATATGGTGGCGGTGGAGGATTATTGTCAACACTTGGAGTATGAGGAGCTGCTTCAATTCGCTGTCGATCCGATATCATCTGCCAATTACATGAAAGAAATTGATAGGTAATTGACTGCCACACTCTATGTTACTCGGACTCGGTTAGAAGTGTCCAACATAGATACATGTCCAAGTATCGGACTCGACAATATTTTGAAAAATATACATGTTTTTTTGCCTAAAATAAGTGTCCAAGTCCAAGTGTCCATGTCTGAGTGTCGAGTGTCCGACATGGGTACTCGAAGGTAAAATAAAGAATCTGACTATCATAGGCCACAATAACATAGGAGTTTAAAAATGTAATGATATGAAAACCAAAATTTATTCTTCACATGCATGTCTCTAACTTCATGCAGGTAGCCAATGGCCTAAATTTATAAGAATGCAGCAAGTCAGCAACTACTTAATCAATAAATTAGTTTGTACCCTGAACACTAGAAGCCATCAAATTTATCACTTGATAAAAAAATTACCTACCTAAACTTTTTCAGATATCATGTTAGCAGTCAGCCTTTGTCTTTTAATCAGATTAGAAGTATGATCAAGTTCCTTCTTCCATATATTCTTCTCTAGAAAAAAGAGAGCACCAATCTCTATAATCTCTGCACTAAAAGAATCATTTCGATCTATCAATAGATTCACTACTCCTATTAAACAATTTAACTGTTTTAACCCAAGTAATTGCTGGATCATATGCATATAATGAATGTAGAAATGCATAAGAGCCTTTTAGGTATAATAAGCTTTCTCTTAAAAGGCGTCAGCTGTACAAATAGATACCTCGCTTTCAAGCTGATTAAGTATCTCGAGAACTCCTTGATGATAAGCACGCTCTGATTCAACCTTTAATACAAAAGAAACACCATTAAATGACGTAAGTATCTGTAATAATTTCATATAACTGTAAGAATTCCTTGTACTATCTGTGTAGAGTCTGGAGAAACAAAATTTCTGACAATGTGTAATTCGTTATAGTATCATTTTTTCTTATATTCTTAAGTTGTCACTTATTATAAAGGAAAATCATGTACTAATCTTATATAGTGTGAATGTATTATAATTAGAATATTCAGTAGCTTAATTTTAGGTAGATATTATTCTTTAGATAACAAGCAGGAGTGATTTAAGGGAAAATCTTTGGCCTTGTAATGTGTATATGTAAGCTTATGTTCTGAGAATAATAAGACGAAAGATACAGTCTTGCATATAGTTTTTATGGTATCAGATTCTTGGCAGTACAGGAAAACCAACACTAAATCCACACACTAAACATACCAAAACCAAAAACCAAAAAAAGAACAAATTAGTGTTGATACATTGCATGATGATGCAACCTCTACCTCAAGTCCCAGTGTAGTTGTGACACCTAACAATAGTCCTGATGAAGTTCTGGAGCAACCCCAATGTCGTGGTTTGCGTGATAAACAACCTTCCGTGAAGCTTCGTGACTAAGTAACTAATACTATTCGGAAGTTGAGTCCCTCCGTCACCACTCCTCAGCATGCCACAAGTACTCCTTACTCTATAACACATTATGTGAATTGTAATAAATTTTCGTTGGAACACTGAAACTTTTTTGCTGCAGTTACAATAGGTGTTGAGCCCCGATCTTTCAAGGAAGCAATGAACGACGTAGGGTGGCGAGGAGCAATGCAAAAAGAAATCATAGCTTTGGAGAATAGTGGGACTTGGGTCATGGAATCACTTCCTCCTGGCAAGAAAGCACTAGGGTGTAAATGGGTGTACAAGATCAAATATAATTCAGACGGTACTATTGAAAGACTTACAGCACGTTTAGTAGTTCTCGAAAATCATCAAGTTGAGGGAAATGACTACAAAGAGATTTTTGCACCCGTGGCTAAGATGGCTACCATACGGGCTTTTCTTGCCGTGGCTGTAGCCAAGAACTAGGAGGTGCACCAAATGGATGTGCACAATGTTTTCTTGCACGAAAACTTGTATGAAGAAGTTTATATGAAATTACCCCTTGGATTTGGTGTTGCTCAACCTAATTTGGTGTGTCGTCTAAAACAAGTCATTATATGGTCTACGACAAGCATCGAGATGGTGGTTTGACAAGTTAGTTGCTTTTCTTAAAAAGTATGTCTTCACTCAATCTTATTCTGATTATTCTCTATTTACTTTCACTCAAGCTTCTATACAATTGAATCTTCTGGTGTACGTTGACGATTTGATAATTTCTTTTGATAATTTCTTGCAATAGTAGCTCTGCTCTTCCGTCTTTTAAGGACTATCTGAGTAGATGTTTTCAAATGAAAGATTTTGGCACACTCAAATACTTTCTAGGTATGGAAGTAGCGCGAAGTCAAGAAGGTTTTTTCTTATGTCAGCGGAAATATACCTTAGACATTATTTCTGAGGCAGGTCTTTTTGGTGCCAAACCTATTGGGTTCCCTATTGAGCAAAACCATCAACTAGCCATTTCAAATACTGTACTACTCGATCCTGAACCATATCTACATCTTTTAGACTGCCTCATTTATCTCTCTTTTACTCGGCCTGATTTGACATACGCTATTCCCATTTTGTCGCAATTCATGCACTCAACCAGACAAGCACACTGGGATGCAGCAATACGAGTTGTTCATTATTTTAGAATCCTGAAATTATTCACTTAAATAAAATTCTTCAAAAAATACAATAAAGCGTTACACATTCTCAATATCCAAAAACTTACAATACAAAATAAAAGTACAACTTAACTATCCCAATTCATATTTAATCCATATTTATTATGTTGATGAAAACTAGGAATTAAACAAGCTCCTAAAAATCAGCAACTCGCATTCTTCCCAAAAAATAGCCCATCTAACAATGAATAGGTGCCAGGAAAAATCAAGAAACAAAGACCGGCAGTAAGCGAAAAACATATATACGGATATAAAATAATGCAAAGAGTAAAAGGGTTAGAACGATAACAATATAAATAAATAAAATATATGAATGAAGAATGATGAAATAAATCGAATGAGACAATTAGAAAATGGATAGTCAACTCAAAATACAAACATACATACTTACAATCGAAGGAAACTTACTCACACATACTCTTATCACTTACTGATAATAATATCAAACAAATCAAAAATGAACTTACTTACAGATATGGGAGAAAATATTACATTTACAGGATGTCCTACATTTTCGGTCATCAAAAAATATGTAGTCATCAAAACATACAGGGGATTGCATAGAATAAATCAAATGCTACCCAAAATCTTACATAAGCTTGCATGGTACAAAACACAATGCTACCCAATTGGCCAAAATACACATACACAATAGTCATGACTCTACTTATCCCATAACTCCGGCGATACACCCATACTATTTCAATACACAGTATAGGTGGTGCCAAGCACGAAATTATCTACTCATGATGGAGGTCTTATAAAATCTCCCAAATTATACATATATCTCAAATAAACTGAAAGTATTTTACTCAAAATAACATACACGCCAAATATTATACAATATAGACTATTAAAATAAAATCAAACCTGATCGGTCCCGAAAAATGAAAACTTACTATATCAAGATGAACTCAAATGAAAAAGTAAACATTATAATCGTAGACGATTCTGAGACCTTTCTAGAATGCTAAGTCTCGTTAAAAACAGAGAAGTAACGAATTTAGAAACAGTTAAAATGCAAACTGCCATAACAGAATCAGGCTATGATCACAGTAGTATTTTGATATTTAAGATATCGAAATCACAGAATTTGTCAACGGAATATAAACAAGAAATGCAGAACTCGAACAGACCTTTCAAAAATGATATTTCATATAATTATTGAACAAATATTCAATTTACTATGAATTTCTGAAGTTACAAGATACCAACTCAAATATTTCCATTAGATTACATAAAAGACATATTTCGACATACTTACGAACCGAACTTCATAAAACGCGAAGAACAAAAATTATAGATAATTGAAATACCTTTCTAGGTAGTATAAAATCACAACAATCTGATAAAGAACGAATAAGATAAGAATTTTACAAGAATCGGAATGGATACAAACTATACACAATATACATACGATTTTGAATCACAAATAGAGAATGAAGAGAGTGTTAAGAATACAAAGATAGTGTATCGAAGATATCCGTACATTAACCATACGAGAACAAAAAGAGAGGGTGTAGAAATATTCGTACCTTAAAACTCAGAATATGAATGATTCTCAAGAAATTCAGATGTCCCAATCACAAAAATCCTAGTTGAACACCATAAATCATCCTCTTAAGCCATTTTCTTCTTCTCCTATTTCTCTTTTATCTTTTCCTTCTCCAACTTTATCACTTTCTCTTTCTCTGTCTCTTTCTGTTAGATGTAACGTAACTTCTTCCAAAACCCAAACCCTTTTTTCTTTTCCTTTTTCTCTTTTCCTTTTCTTTTATTCACTTTTTTTCTTTTTCTTTTTATTGACTAAAATATTTTCTAAAATATCATAATATAAAATAAATATAAATATAGACAACTAATAAATCAATAACAACTCACTAATATTATTCCTAATATTAAATAATATAATTAAATATATTAATAAAAAATACGGGATGTTACATTCTTCCCTCCTAATAAAAATTTCTTCCTCGAAATTAATCTTCCACACCTCTACTCAGAAAAATAGTGATTAACGTACATGAACCATTTGCTCTAGTCTCGTAAGTAGCTCTATATTGAAGTTGTATTTAACTAGAATCACGATCTTCCTTGATCACTACCACAACAAGTCGTAAATTGGCCGTTTGCTTGACGATTATCTAGAAAGTTCCACTATTCTCATTAGGTGTCATCGGTCTCCTTCCATCTTTGCTACTTTGATAATACATCTAAAATACACGATATCAACAATTAAATCTAACAAAATGCCACACGTTAAGTCGAAATTAATGAAGATGTCCTTGTTGTCTTCCATGAACCTAATTTTCCTTCAAATATTTATTGGCAGTTGAGTTTTCATATTGCATCTTTATTTAGTAGTTTTCATCATATTGCACACATTACGGTTAATCATAGCACGAAAAGATGACTCTAAATAATCATGAGAAGATATCAAAGAAATACGAAACTAATAAGATTCTTAACTAACAATCAATCTTACTGCATACCCATACTCACAGGTCAAGCCTAAAGGCAAATATTAATAATCCTGAAACTCTATCTTACAACTACCTAAATCTCAAAAGTCGAGCCTAAAGCCAAGTATACAGAATCATAAAACTCTAGCTCTGATGCCAACTTTAATATCTCAAAATTATTCACTTAAATAAAATTCTCCAAAAAATCCAATAAAGCGTTACAACTTCTCAATATCCAAAAACTTACAATCCAAAATAAAAGTACAACTCAAATATCCTATTATTTCCCTTAGTACAAGTGTGTATAAGGGGGTTGAATACAAACTTAAGAATTTTATCAAAATCTTACGGATTAATAAGTTTGTATACAAAAGCGTTTGAGTGTTTGAAATATTGAAACTGAGAAAGAGAATAAAAATAAATTAAACTAAATATTTGAAAATAAATCTTAAAAATTACTAGAGGATTGATTTTCCACTAGTGAATATTTTGCTTTCAAATAACTTTGGTCTTAAAACCAAACTGCTTACAAAAATGTAAATTGAACAAAGAAAAGCACTACAAATATTTTTCTATTTTTTACTATGCTTTTTTAGAGTTCTTGTCTTTTAACTTCTACACATTTGCTACAATGAACTACTAAGCTATATATAGTAGTGCATTTTCTACTTCTATTTTCCATCAACTGATAAAGGTACAAAATACATTTTATAATATTTGTACTAAAATAGAATGTAGCTTCTTTCATAGTCTTTCTATGTCTTTGCCTTGTTCTGGAAAAGTCTTTGTCTTTTTCTTCTTCTTGAAAACTGTATTTCTTGAAAGACTTTACAGTTCTGACAAAAACTGTCTTCCATTGATTCAGACTTCTACAAAGATTCCTTTCCATTTGTCCTTAGCCATTTTTAGAAACCTTGATCAACTGATAATTGTTGTGAAGCTTATCAGTCGATCCTTCTTTTCTTATCCATCGATGGATATGTTATCCATTGATCAATTGATGTATCAATGGATATTTGAATATCCATCAATCCCTTATCCATTGATTGTTCTTATATCCGTTGATTGCTTTGAAGTATTTATCCGTTGATGATGATCCATTGATTTGACTTTTGTTGGCTTTCATCCATCGACCAACATCCATATCCATTGACTCATTTATCTATTGATCACTTCATTTATGAGAATTCTGACTTAGAATATTTACACTTTGTCATCCATTCTTCATATCCGTTGACAAGCTATCAATCGAAGCCAACAAACATAAGTTGACTAGATTATTACATCCATCAAAATATTACAATCAATTGATAAGTAAAGAACTATGAATTAACTATTACAATCCATTTTATCAGTTGATTAACAACAACTTCAATTGATAAATGGTTCCCTAGTCAATGGATATTTATATGTCATATATCCATTGACTAGTTATAAAAATTAAGATCAAATTTATAATTCTAAATAATTGGTTATCACCACACTACATGATTCCTAACAATCTTCCCATATTTATGAATATGAGAAATATGCATAAATCTAAGTTGATGATAACAAAAGCCCCTTAACATTTATCAATACGACATGAATCATAAATTGATAATTAAAATAATTTAGAGACAAAGTATTCAAGTACCAATGACAGATGTTTTCTGACAAGTTGAGAGTGAATCTGATTTATTGTTTTCTCCTTCTTCTTCCCATAAAATCTTCATTTTGTCTGTCTTCATTTTCTTTCATCTTTCTGAATAGTGACCCTTTCAGTATCTTCTCATCCTCAACTCTGTAGCCCAATTGGCTTGTAAGATAATTAAAAGGCTCATGGAGCACCTTCTTCCCCTCAGGATTCCATATCTTCATTTTATCATCTCTTTCCTCCTGAACAGGTGCTTCTCTCACGTTCTTCATTTTTTTCACAATGTCTTGTGCAAGCTCCTTGGTTAGATAATATTTCCTATTGAGCAGAGTGTAGATTTTCCTCAGAGTTCCATAATCATGTTTTATGACTTGAGAGAAGGTAAAAGATGAGTGTGAACCATCCTCATATTCAGCATGGAGGAGATCCACATCTCTTTTCTTTTGGCCCTTAACAGCTATCAATCCCACAATTTTGATTGGGATGTAGTTACTTTCCTTTGATTGGAACACTTCTATCTCCTGGGATCGACCACTACCAGATGCTTGAGTCTTTGCCTTCTTTGGCTCCTTGTCACCAACCACTACTTCATCATTTACATTCAACTTTCTCTTTACTCTTGATGAATTTCCATTCTTGTTTGCTCCTTATTTAGTCTTTGATGATTTTCTAGCCTCTTTCCTCCTAGCTTCTAGAATATTCTCATTCTCTTCATCAAATTATCTTTGAAGTAGTACAACTAGCTCTTCTCTTGCCTTCTCTTGCTGCTCTCTTTCTTTAATGCCAACAATTATTACTTTTTGAAATAGTTTGTCACCTCCACCTATGACAGACTTTTTCTTCTTATCATCTTTAATTAGTATTCCCTTACCTTTCATATCACCAGGTTGTGAGCTACTTTCATCCACCCTTGTTTCTCCAGCCTCAAGAGATTTAGAAGATCCAACAACTACAGTATCAGAATTTGACTTTGTTGGCAATGAAGTAGTTGTTGTGATCTCAATGGGCTTCTCTGTATCTATGGCTCTATTCTTACTAGTCAATGCATCAAACTTCTTCACTATCTCGGCCTTCAGCCTCCTCAATTCCTCCTTCTTGGACTCACCATTATTTTTTTTGTCCAACATATTTTGAGTGTCTTACAATGAAGATTCTACCTCCTTTCTTAATTCAACATCAACATCACCATCCTTCTTCCCCTTTTTATTATCATCAATTAAGGCTAGGGATGGAGAAGCTACAGGAGTTTGTAGAAGCCAATCTTAAAGTTTGACTTTAGATGCTTGATTTTTCAAAATGAACTACATACTTCTCTCCATCTATGTCACTCTTTTATCCAAAACATCCACTGTATCCTTCACAGTAGACACTTTGTCTAGTCTCTGTTTGATTTTTCTCATTGTGGTAAGATTGAGTCTTGAGTCAATGTAGGAATCATATTTGTTGGATCCATGTCCTCCCTTAAGTGCTTCAAAGCCAATCTAGTACCAGACACTTTCATTTTCTATACTTTTAGATTGTCTCTGTAAAATTTAATAATTCTTCTTTGCACAAGGTCTTGAACATTCACTTCAGCCATTGACCTTCTGTATTGTGATACAATCTCTTTCTCAGCATCATCCAAGGTAACATCATCATCTCTCATGATTGGCTCTAATGTGTCATCATCCCCATCAAACTCAAAGTCTTCAGGATTCATGTGAGAAACATCATCAAGCATCCTTTCTAAGTTCTCCTTCCCACTCTTGAATTCTTCTTATGTTTGGATCAAACTCAATATCTTCTCAGCCTCTTGATTAGTGGCTGTTACCAATTTCTGAAATGTATCAGCATCCAAATTAACATTAATTTCATCTTCCTCCACCATGTGGGCATCTGCAACTCCTGCAAGAACTCCATTCTCTCCATCTCCCCCTAACTCCAACCCCAACTCCTGGGTGAGTTCTACTGCAAATTGATTGGTTTTAGAAGTTGAAACTTCATGGATTGGTGAAATTGATTTCTCTCTATTCTTTTCTCCCCCACTCTCTTCTCCCTTTCTTGCATCAGGATCTCATCCTGGATTTTCACCTCTCCCTCACAAGGCTCACATATTGCATCACCTACTAAGGTGGAACTCTCTTTGCTCACACCCTATTCTTTTGCCACCTTAGAAGAAGTTGAGGGCCTCTCATTCACACACTCTCCTTTTGCCAGGATATGCAAATCCTTCCTCTCACACACCTCACCTACTCTACTCATTCCTAGAAGGGTTTGTGCAATCTCAACAGTTGTCTCATCAGTTGGAATAGAAGTGTTAATCGATGGATGAGAAATATCCATTGATTGATTAATATAAGTTAATTTGAGCTCGTCGATGTATGTGAGGATATCCATCGATGGATGAGTAGAAATCAATGGATGTTGGATATTATCAATTGATTGAGAAATATCCATTGACTTAGGAGAATTTTCATTTTTATCCTGCTCAACCAAGGTATTACCCTTATGTGGTGAGTCAGGTGAGAGTGTTGGCTCACCCTGAATTGTAAAGAGTGTGAATTTGAAACATTGATGTTATCTATCATCAAAATTTATGAAGATATAGATTTTAAAGGAGATTGAGGAGAAGGAATAGATAATGAATGGGGTTGTGTCTCAGCATTTGCCTGAGACACGTCAACAGAAGAAACTGAAGGCTCCACTAAATTTTCATTTGGCTTTGCAATGGTGTGTGCCCCTTGTGCATCTACATCACTCTTCTTTCTTCTTTTGAAGGCTTGAACTACCTTGTATCCCTTGTCCCGAACAGATGATCCCGGTTGAGACCACTTTTCAATAACCACACCTTGTTAAGAAGATGCAGCTAGGAATGTGCTTAAATCCTTTATCACAATCTCAATATTTTGAGAGATTGGACAGGAGGCTGGCTGGACATTCTCACCCTTACCATTCATATTCTTCTGGCTTTCTTGATGTTGGCCAGTTCCCTCACCCTCAACAACCACCTACACACTCCACTCAATGGTTTTTCTTTTTCTGAATTTTATAACAACAGTTTGTTGAGAAACTGTTGAGGTGGTTTTCTTAGATTTAGATTTAGAGGGTTTTGGAACTTAGGTAGGAGGGATGGGGCATTTCCAGCTCCATCAATTATTGCAAATGGCAAAGAAAGATGTATTTCTACCTCAAGGAAAGAGAAATTGTGAGTTTTGAGGAATACCTGCACAAAAGGGGGATAAGTGAGGCACAAATTAGGATGTAAGTTGATTCTGACCAAGTCCTTGAAAACCATTTTGTTTTATGTCCATGGCTCCATTGTCTCCATGGCATATGTAATTTCTATCTCTTCAATAGAGTGATTAATAAACAACATAATGAATCTAGCAAAATAAATGTTATTTTTCCTAGTCTCCTTATTTCCTAACTTTACAATTAACTCATTTAGGAGAAATGTGCCAAGATTAAAATGCTTATTAAACATGATACTATAAGCAATTTGTTGCATACTGGTAGTAATAACATCAAAATTACTTATCTTTCCAGAAAATACCTTGATAATGGCATCAAAGAAATAGCTCCATTCTTTTCTTCAATTCTTTCTAACTACCTGTTAGGAATCTACATGTAATTTGATGATAACATTAATCTTAGAATCATAGATTTTTTTTTTATGTAACTGATCAATTGATATGAAAAATTATAAATATCAATTGAACATGAAACCATTTATCAGTTGAAATGTTTATATGAATCAACTGATAATTTGGACTGTAGCATAGGTGTACTTAGTCTATTTCAATCGATAAGGTGTAAATCAATTGATATTATTCTTATCAATTGATGTTAAAGTCGATTGATATAGATCATCAATTGTTGTGTAAATTAAACTATCAAATTGTAATTATTTAAAGACAGGAAATTTCACAAGTGAAGGATGATCAATTGATATTGAAGCCTTAATGGATGAGAGATCAATTGAAGAAGCCAAGTCAGGAATTGAAGACCGTCAACTGATATGAAGACCCATCGATTAATATATATCGATTAATATCATTTACCAGTCGATAAGTCATTCCATATCAATCGATGGATGTAAAGATCAATCGAAGAAGAACATCAGTTGATGGATTAAAGGATGAATCAATTGATATGCTTAACAGCAAATTATCAATTGATTGTGACAACACAGAAAGTCTATCATTTGTAGATCCAGAGAACAAAAGCACACCTATGGAAGACAGCCTAGGGTGGCTGTGAAGACTCAATCAGTAGCTGTCTTTCAAGTCTGTTTTCCTAAAAAGGAAAAAGGAAAAAGAGATACAGATAGAAACAATCCTAGAATAGGAATTGTAAAATACACTTGTAGTATATAAACAAGTGTAGTTGCATTGTTAGAATCATACAAGTTAGACAATATTTCTCAAATCAACTGATCAAGCTTAAGAGCACATTGTAAGATCAGTTGATTCTTTCTAACTTTGTAAAAATGAAGCTAGGTTATCTTTTAACCTTGGAACATTGAGCAAAAATATATATCTGATGGAAAAACCAATTCATCTGTAATTTTTAAATATCTCTTTGTTCATTTTAATTTTCAGTTGTTTGTTCAAACATATTCTGTCAATCTATCAAACATCAAGAACAAATATTAAAAGTCCTAAAAAGTTTTAATATTTTTATTCAACCCCCCTTCTCCAAATATTAACATTGTTCTTAGGAATAACAGTCCCCTCACCATTAATATTGAACTTGCTCAACCCCACTCTCCTCCATCTCCCACGAACCATCTTCTTCCCCTACCCTGCTTATCCTGGTTCCGTAAGATATTTCTAGAACTCCTCGACCGATTACCATACCCAACGTTACTATGACTATATTAGGTTACCTTTAACCATGGTTCCCATTGCCAACCACTCTAAGTTAGTACCTTATTCAATGCATAATTACATGTTATTTCATTTCTTCACCCCTGCCTATCAGTAAGTTTTGGTCAATACCATTAAAGTGTTCACCCCATATACATATTCAGAAACTGCCAAAAGTGAAGAATGGGTTCAAGCTATGAAGTTAGAAATTGATGCTCTTGAATCCATACACACGTGGGATTTGGTTATAACTCCTTCTAACTGACATATGATTGAATGCAAATGACAATTTAAAGTCAAATATAAGTCAACCAGAGAGATGGAGAGATTTAAGGCTTGCCTTGTAGGGGGATATTGTTAGGAATCTACATGTAATTTGATGATAACATTAATCTTAGAATCATAGAAATTTTATTTTATGTAACTGATCAATTGATATGAAATTTATAAATATCAATTGATCAGGAAACCATTTATCAGTTGAAATGTTATATGAGTCAACTGATAATTTGGACTGTAGCATAGGTGTACTTAATCTATTTCAATCGATAAGGTGTAAATCAATTGATATTATTCTTATCAATTGATGTTAGAGTCGATTGATGTAGATCATCAATTGATGTATAAATTAAACTCTCAAATTGTAATTATTTGAAGAAAGGAAATTGCACAAGTGAAGGATGATCAATTGATATTGAAGCCTCAACAGATGAGAGATCAATTGAAGAAGCCAAATCAGGAATTGAAGACCATCAACTAATGTGAAGACCCATCGATTGATATATATCGATCGATATCATTTATCAGTCGATAAGTCATTCCTTATCAATCGATGGATGTAAAGATCAATCGAAGAAGAACATCAGCTGATGGATTAAAGGACGAATCAATTGATATGCTTAACAACAAATTATCAATTGATTGTGACAACACAGAAAGTCTATCAGTTGTAGATCCAGAGAACAAAAGCACACCTATGGAAGACAGCCTAGGGTGGCTATGGAGACTCAATCAGTAGCTGTCTTTCAAGTCTATTTTCCTAAAAAAGAAAAAGGAAAAAGAGAGACAAATAGAAACAATCCTAGAATAGGAATTGTAAAATACACTTGTAGTATATAAACAAGTGTAGTAGCATTGCTAGAAAAAGAGAAGAGTTAGACAATATTTCTACAATTAACTGATCAAGCTCAAGAGCACATTGTAAGACCAGTTGATTCTTTCTAACTTTGTAAAATCGAAGCTAGGTTATTTTTAACCTAGGAAAATTGAGCAAAAATATATATCTGATGGAAAAATCAATCCATCAGAAATTTTTAAATCTCTCATTGTTCATTTTAATTTTCAGTTGTTTGTTCAAACATATTTTGGTAATCCATCAAACATCAAGAGCAAATATTAAAACAATCAAAACAAAAATTTGGTTGATTGATCTAAATTCAAATGCTTTAACTGTGGATTGGCTGGTCATTTCTCAAATGAGTGCAGGAAGCCAAAAGAAGAAAAGACAAAGTCTTTTGATGGTATTGATTATAAAAAGAAATACTTTGACCTCTTAAAACAGAAAGAAAAGGCTTTTGTCACTGAAGAGAATGACTGGGCTGCTGAGGACAGTGATTCAGAGGATTTCATCAATCTAGCTCTAATGGCCAAACATGAAGATGAAGAAGCTAGTTCATCATCAAATCAGGTACTAGCTACAAACTTTTCTGAGCTTACAACTGATGAATGCAATAGTACTATCAATGAAATGTCTAATGAGTTGTACAATTTGCATGTCACACTTAAATCTCTAAACAAGGAAAATCTCAAGTTAAAGAACACCATTGATGTCTTAACTGAGAGGAATATTTTTCTTGAAAATGAACTTGTTTGTTTAGATAGATTTAAGCAGGAAAGTAAGGATGCTAGGAATGAACTAGTAAACAGTTTGAAAAGAGAAGAATTGTTAAAAGAACAACTGGCTAAAGAAATTGAAACCATTAACAAATGGAATTGGTCTGCTAAAACTGCCAAACAAATTATTGATGTTCAAGGTGTAGATACTCTAGGAGAACTCCCCAAATCAATAGGCAACCCCTTAACTGATACTTCAATAGATAAAGATCAATCGACTACTAATCCTTCATCAACTGATAAGGATTATCAATCGATTGATGCTGAATCAACTGATAAGCATCCATCAACAAGTAAATCATCAATGGCTAACAAAAAGAAAAAATTTAGCACTCCAATCAATTTTGTTAAGGAAACCAAAATTCAAGTTGAGACTGAAGCTGAGAGGATTAACATAGGTAGCTTATCCAAGAAACAATTAAAAGAGAAATTAGAAAAGATAGCACATGTGGAAATTACTCAACCTAAGTTTCAGAAGAAGAAAAAGAATAGGAATGGTAAAGTAGGCATTAATAAGCATAACAATTACACTCCTGACATGTATGCTCCCAGAAAGGTATGTGCTAAATGTGGTAGTGTAAATCATCTGTCTATGCAATGCAAGAATGAAAAGAAACCTATATCTTCAAATGATTTAAATGCAAATGCTATAACTGCTAATGCCATGTTTACCAATCCCATGCTCATGAATGCCATGTCTTCTAATTTAGTTACACCAAATGTTCATATGCCCTATGCACAAGTTCCATACATGTATAACCCTTTCTTTGCATATGCAAATATGAACATGCCTGGTATGCCATGGAACATGCCTAATGTAAATAATGAAATGCATGGAAATTCTACCATGAGTTCCAAGGTGTCAACGCCCCAAAAGCCTACTCCCAAAGTTAAAGTTGATTTAGATTCACCAAAACTAAATGAACCAAAATTAGAAACAAAGGCTCATGTTGCAACTAATGAAAGAGGACCCAAGGCAACTTGGGTACAAAAAACAACTTGATTGCTTTATGTGTGTGCAGGGAAATAGAAAGAAAAATCTATGGTATTTGGATAGTGGATGCTCAAGGCATATGACTTGAGACTTGTCCCTGCTCACAAAGTTTGTGGAAAAGGCTGGCCCAGGAGTTACTTTTGAAGATAATAGCAAAGGTTTTATCCTGGGATATGGCTCAATTGAAAAAGAAAATGTTATCATTGAACCTTTAGCACTAGTTGATGGATTGAAGCACAACCTGCTCAGTATTAGTCAACTGTGTGATAATGGTAATGGTGTATGGTTTACAACTGGATCATGCATCATAGCCAATAAAGAATCTGGTGAAATTCTCTTAATTGGAGAAAGAAAAGGAAATGTCTATGTTGCTGATTTTCACTCTGTAAAGGCAAACTCAATGACATGCCTGCTGAGCAAAGCAAATTCAGATGAAAGTTGGCTTTGGCACAAGAAACTAGCCCATTTGAATTTCAAAGCCATGAATCTATTGATCAGAAAGAATATGGTTAGAAGCATTCCACAGATGGAATTCACCAAGGATGGAGTGTGTGATGCTTGTCAAAAGGGAAAACAAAGAAAAGCATCTTTTAAGTCAAAGTCTGAATCATCAATTGATAAACCTTTGGAGTTATTGCACATAGACTTATTTGGACCAGTCAACATCATGTCAATTGTCAAAAAAAAATATGCCTTAGTCATTGTGGATGACTTTACAAGATTTTCATGGGTATACTTCTTACATTCTAAGGATGAGGCAAGTAAATTAATTATCAATCATGTGAAGAATGTTGAAAATGGAACTGAATGGAAGGTCAAGAAAATTAGAAGTGATAATGGTACTGAATTCAAGAATGCAACAATGAAGGAATTCTGTGAAGAAAAAGGTATCACTCATCATTTCTCTGCACCAAGAACTCCACAACAAAATGGAGTAGTTGAAAGGAAAAATAGGACCTTGATTGAAGCTGCTAGAACTATGTTAGAAGAAGCAAAACTACCTACATACTTCTGGGTAGAAGCAATTAATACTGCTTGCTACATTCAGAATATCTCCATGGTCAATCAAATTCAAGGCAAAACTCCATATCAATTGATGAAGAAAGATAAGAAGCCAATAGTTAACTTTCTTCATGTATTTGGCTGCAAATGTTTTATACTGAGAAATCAAGGTAAAAATCTAGAAAAATTTGAAGCCAAGGCTGATGAAGCTATATTTGTTGGATATGGAATAACAACCAAAGCATACAGAGTCTACAATCTTAGATTATACATTGTTATGGAATCTATGCATGTATTCTTTGATGACAAGAAAATTCAAGGGTTGTTTGATGAAGGATTTCATGATCTGTTGCATTTTGAAAATGAATCAACAAGAAATATTGAAGATAGTGATGATGATTTGGAAATTTCAAGAAATCAAGTATCAAGAATCCTCCCATCAATTGATGTCAATACATCAACAGATAACTTATCAGTTGACAATCTTCAATCGACTGATAATACATCAATTGATAATCATTCGATGGATAACAATTCTGCTCAACAATCTTCGAGAGGAGTATCCATCTCAGAGGGAGGGTTCTCAATTAGTCAATCACATCACAATGATCAAAACACTTCCAATGATCATGAAGCATCATCATCTTTAAGAACAAATTTACCATCTCAAAGAAAATGGACAAAAAGTCATCCCTTTGAATTAATCATTGGAGATGCAAATGATGGAGTCAAAACCAGAAGTGCAACTCAAAATGAATGCTTGTATAACAGCTTTCTATCTCAAGAAGAATAAAAAAGGATTGAAGAAGCCTTGAATGATCCTGATTGGATAATTGCTATACAAGAAGAGTTGAATCAGTTTGAAAGGAACAAGGTATGGAAGCTGGTGCCCAAACCAAAGAACAAGTCTGTCATTGGCATAAAATGGGTATTCAGAAACAAAATGGATGAATCTGGTACAGTGACACGGAATAAAGCAAGATTAGTGGCAAATGGCTATTCACAAGAAAAAGGCATAGATTTTGATGAAACATTTGCACCAGTTGCAAGGTTGGAAGCAATCAGAATCTTTTTAGCATATGCTGCTCATGCAAAATTTAAGGTGTATCAGATGGATGTAAAAAGTACCTTTCTCAATGGAGTACTAGAAGAAGAAGTATATGTAGAACAACCTCCTGGTTTTATTGATCCTGTTCATCCTGGATTTGTGTACTATCTTCTGAAGGCACTTTATGGATTAAAACAAGCACCTAGGGCCTGGTATGAAACTCTATCTAAATTCTTGATTGAGAATCACTTCACAAGAGGTACAGTTGACAAAACTCTCTTTCATAGAAATGTTAGTGGCTCTATGATTCTTGTTCAAATCTATGTAGTTGACATTATTTTTGGCTCAACTAATGAAAAACTTTGTCAAAAGTTTGCTAAGTTGATGCAAAGTAAATATGAAATAAGCATGATGGGAGAACTTACCTACTTTCTAGGTTTGCAAGTCAAACAAGTCAAAAATGGCATTTTCATAAATCAAATCAAATATATTTCTGATTTATTAAAGAGATTTGATTTAAGTGAATGTTATTCTGAAAAAACTCCCATGGCCACTGCAACTAAACTTGAACTAAATACTAAAGAAGCTATGGTGGACATTTCAAGTTATAGAGGCATTGTTGGCTCATTACTTTATTTAACTGCAAGTAGGCCAAACATAATGTTTGCTACATGTTTGTGTGCTAAATTTCAGGCTAATCCTAGAGAATCTCATTTGATTGCAATAAAAAGAATATTCAGATATCTCAAGGGAACTCCAAATCTTGGAATTTGGTATCCCAGAGATTCTGGATTTGATCTAATTGGTTATTCAGATGCAGACTATGCAGGTTGCAGAATTGACAGAAAAAGTACTACAGGCTCCAGTCAATTTCTAGGAGACAATCTTGTATCATGGTTCAGTATAAAGCAGAATTCAGTGTCTACATCCACTGCAGAGGCTGAATACATTGAAGCTGGAAGTTGTTGTGCATAAATATTATGGATGAGGAATCAAATACTTGACTATGGGTTCAACATGAACAAGATTCCTATTTTCTGTGATAATACAAGTGCCATTGCTACAACAAAAAGTCATGTGCAACATTCCAGAACCAAACACATTGACATAAGGTATCACTTCATTAGGGGACATGTAATGAATGGTACAGTTGAATTATATTTTGTCCCTAGTGAAAGACAACTTGCAGACATTTTTACCAAACCACTAGATGAATCTTCCTTCAATAGATTGGTCTGTGATTTAGATATGCTTAATTATGTTTAATGATTTAAAATGTCTGATAAGTTATATATATATATGAATATACAAATTTTAACCATTGACTGTGTTAATCTATTGATTCTTCATTAATCAATTGATAAACATATTTGCCTATCGATGGATAGTTGTAGCTATCGATAGATAAATATATCAATTGATGATATATTTCCCTATCGATGGATAGTTGTAGCTATCGACAGATAAATATATCAATTAATGATATATTTCCCTATCGATGGATAGTTGTATCGACAGATAAATATATCAATTGATGATATATTTTCCTATCGGTGGATAGTTATAGCTATCGACAGATAAATATATCAATTGATGATATATTTTCCTATCGATGGATAGTTGTATCTATCGACAGATAAATATATCAATTGATGATATATTTATTTATCGATGGATAATTGTACCTGTCGACAAACAGGATTTACCAGTTGATGACCTGGAATATTAAGAGATCCATGTCATCAATCGATCTGTACAAAAATCTAGCCGTTGATTACTAATTTTATCAATTGATTAATACATACATTCCTGTATGTATAATAGTCTATTTTGAGTAAGAAATTGATTGAGAAATCAGTAAATATAAATAGTGAGATTAAAAAAAACATTGTTCATTCTTATTTTCAATTTTACTAACAATTTCTCTACCTCCTTCTCTTTCTCTCAATCTACGAACTCAATCACTACTCTCTTCTCTAAGTACTCTATTATCTTAATTTCTTCAAAGTTTTGTACTTCTAATCTTCTAGATAAGGAAATGGCATTTTCATCCAAGAAAATCTCTCAAACCGGGTTCATCTACGAATTGAATAATTTTGTGGCCTGCACTATGGTTGAAGAGGCTCTAAAGGAATTTCATCCCTTGATGCAATTCCTGGGAAGCGACAAGGTACATAAAGCATTGAAGGAAGCACCAACAATAATTTGCAATTTGGTGGAAGAATTTTGGACCTCTGTAGAAGTTGCTGATGACTTATCAACCATCAAATTCAACTGTAAAGGACAAGAGTATATTCTTAGTACTTTAGGTGTAAATGAATGTTTAGATTTTCCTGTTAATAATACTGATAATGTTCCTAGTGAATCAGATATTAGAAATATGCTTAGGGCTGTTAATTATGCAAATCCTGACATTAATTTAGGGCAAGTAGTTAGAAAACGCCTTAGGAGAGAATGATCTTATTTCTTTGATACAATACTAAAATGCTTGTGGTAAAATTAGTAATTTTGATGCCATAACTTCAAGCATGCAACAAATAGCATATAGTGTGTTGTTTGTTGAAAAATCCAAGAAAAGAAAAACAACTGTTGTGGTAGATAGACTAGAAGGAGATGTAGGTGGTGAGGGAACTGGGGAACATCGAAGAACCCATAAGAATAAGGAGAGTGAGGGTGAGCAACCTAAACCAAGCCACTCCACAGTCTCCCAAAAGATTGTGGATGTTAATATGGAAAATACCACATCCATATTGCCATCCTCTCAAAAGGATGACAATATTGAAAATAGCCCACAACCAGGGGCACAGAACATAATTGGGGACACACAAGCGAAAACAATAACACCATATAAAAGGAGAAAGAAGAAAGTCACCTTTGCACATGGGGAATTACACACTACAAAATCACAGGAAACTGTGGTGGAGCCTTCACAAAGTCAGGTTGATGTGTCTCATATAAATGATGAGATGCAACCCCATTCTCTCTCAATTCCAATACCTTCCATTCTTACTTCTCCATCCCACCAAATCTCTTCAGAAAATGTTTTGATAGATTATCAAACATTTTCAGATTCTCCTTCTTTATTCTTCAAGGAGAAGCCAACACTCTCTCCTGAATCTTCTTCACAGGATATTCAGGATTCCATTTCTCATATTATTAAAAATATCTCTTCTCAAATAATTTCCTCAACAGTTTCTACTCCATCAATTGATGTTTCTTCATCAATTGATATTCAACCGTCGACTGATAAGCCATCGATCGATACTCAAGATCAATCGATGGGTATGCATCAATCGATGGATATCCCAGGCACCTCAACTGTTGGTCCCTGATATTGTAGAAGGGGGGTTGAATACAATATCTGAAAATTAATCGCGGAATAATTTGGATTAAAAATATTATTTTAATTACTCGCGAAATATTAATTAGAATGAAATACTGTTCAAGTGAAAGATATAATTTTAACTTGATTAGTATTACAAAATTAATATTTAGAAAACTGTTATATAATTGATAAAAAGTCTAGAACGAATTCGACATGAAGTGTTCGTGTTTAATCAATTATATTCAAACTCAGCACAGAAATCTGTGAATATTACAATGCAGATAAATTACTGAATTTGATCTGATTTTTCTAACTCTTAACAACTGAACTACTGAAAAATGAAGAGCTGATCTCATATTTATAGAGAATGAAAAAGGCTGCTATGACCTTTTTCAGTATGACTTAATTTCAAAAAAATAAGTCTGTATGACTTATTTTAACCCTTGTATGACATTTAAAAACTGGGTATGACTTCTGAATGGTCGGTATGACTTACTGAATCTCGGTATGACTTATTTAAAGTCATATTCAGATTTTATCCAATTAAAATAAATCGGTATGACTTATTTTAATTAAACAAAATAGGTTCAGTATGACCTTTTGAGCACAGAAAATTCGGTATGACTTTTTTTTAATAAGCTCGGTATGACTTATTAAAAAGGAAGGTCGGCAGAGCTCGGTATGACTTATTTTAATTAATTAAAAAGGTCGGTATGACTTTTTAATTAAATAAAATCAGTATGACTTCTTTCAACAGCCCTTTGAATTTTCTCGGTATGACTTATTTGAATTGTTCGGTATGACCTTTGTTTTCTGCTCGGTATGACTTTTCTTTAACAGCTTCGGTATGACTTATCAGTCGGCTGCTCCGGTATGACTTTTCTTTAACAGCTTCGGTATGACTTTTATTAATATAATTCGGTATGACTTATTAATAAACAGTCGGTATGACTTATTTATTAGTCATTTGAATTATATTAAAAGTCATATTAAGTCATATCTTTTATAATAAATTAATTCTACTTAAATTAATTAGTTAATTTACAAATTAAATTAAATTCAACTTGAATTAATTTAATTAGATAAATTAAATAATCAATTAACATTTGATAGTAGAATTAAAATACTATTTCGTCTTGTATTACCGTGCTATCAGTCTTGAAGTCTTCCAGTCTTCGTTGTCTCTTTTGTCATAAAACCACTTGAGCTAGATGATGAATATTTATTATTTTAGTTGACACACAAATGTACTGTCTGGTTCATTTATGTCATACTATAATAAATATTCTTCATCTTTAACATTAAGCTGTGGTCTTCTGTTCTTCTTCTACTTCACTGTCTTCATTCTTCTTCTGGAATCTTCTGTAGTAGCCACTTAGAATCTTCTGAATCTTCTGAACAACTGCTTCTCTATTTTTCTCCGACGCTTGAACATATAAATGAACTTCTTCCGGTGTAGAGTAGCAACTTCATTATAATTCTTCTGACAAGTTGATTCTTTGTGTCTAGTTGACATTCTTCGATTTGATTCCATCCTCAGAATTTATTACTTACTTTAATTTCTTACATGAGTTGAGTTGTCATCTACTAATTACAAATAGGCCTTGACATATGCCTTTCAATCTCCCCCTATTTGTTGTTAAACATTTAACACACAAATTCCTAGAGAATAACTCAACTAACAACTAAGAAACTAATATGACATTTAAGAACTGTAAGTAAATAAATTGTTCTCTGGATCATATAATACATTTCCAGATTTCTTTGAGTAACTGAAATGAAAGATGTTTGTTCCTCTAGCACTGAACATATTATACATGTAGTATTATCTTCATTTCTCAGACTCATCACTACTCCCCCTTAGGATGTCAGAGATGATGTTTGTTCTCTTCTTACCACTTCTCCTCTATTTCTCCAACTCCTGTCTTCCCTTCTCTTCTAAGGTGAATTCAATTTCCCCTTACTTGAATTATCCAACCATTTTAATAGAGGTAACAAACATGGCATACATACAGCATTAAACCATCGCAGATATAAAAAATGCAAACTATGACATGTTATGCATTTTAGAAAATCCGGTTAATCATATTTACAAGAATCTTCTAAAATCAAATGGAATAGAATCCAAGCATGTTGTTATATACCCCTTTTTCTTGTTCAACAATTGAGTAATCCTCTTCTGGCAAAAGCCTTTGTTTACTTCTCCCCTTTTGATCTACTCCCCCTTAGTTGAACACTTTAACATTTTGGAGTAATCCTCTTAATAATTCTCCCCCTTAGTTGAGTAATCCTCTTAATAATTCTCCCCCAATTGTAGATAGGTAACAATTGTTGGTCCTTTTCTGAAGAAATTTCCACCTTGGTTAAGTAACATTTGAAATCTGTAACAGGGAATGGGGAAAGGGATTCGGTAAGTGTGCTAGTGTGTGATTTTACTTTGTGTTCCTCACAAGTGTTTCGCTCATATACTCTCTAAGTGTTTCACTCATAGAATATATATTTTCACTCTTCCTTACTTGTGTTTCACTCTTTTCTCACATCACTATATCTCTCTCAGTACGGATGACTCAGCCTTTTGTACCTGCAAGAAAGATCACCATAGCCCCTTCAAGAGAGGTCACTGGTGGTGCAATGGGGTTTCGCAAATCCCCGTCCTCAATTGAATATATAAAAACATTTTGACTTTGAAAAACTGAATTGCTTCAGAAATAGCAATTCAGTCTATCTGCAAGAATCAATCGACTGATAAATATCGATCGATAAGTCATCAACTGATAATAAGCCATCGACTGATAAAGCCAATCGAGAAGTCATCAACTGATATTTATCAATCGAGAACTCAAGTCATCAACTGATATTTATCAATCGAGAACTCAAGTCATCAACTGATATTTATCAATCGAGAACTCAAGTCATCAACTGATATTTATCAATCGAGAACTCAAGTCATCAACTGATATTTATCAATCGAGAACTCATCAACGGATATACTACCGTCAATTCATCCTTCCTGTGACATTACAATTGTTCTTTCTTGGTCCATTTTGGTCCCAAGTAAGTTCTTAAATTGTTGGTCCAAAATGCCAATTGAGTTGGTCCATTGTTGTCCCTAAAAATAAGACAATATTTGTGGTTTCTTGAAAAATGTCAGATGAAATTAACTCTTTGCTGATAGCCTTGGCTGACAGGCTGAATTCAATAGGCTCACTCTGTTGAGAGAATGAACCTAGTAACAGTTTTGCCTTTTCCAAGTCTGTATCCTTTTGAGAGAACACAGATGAGCTAACAGTTGTCTCAGTTTATATGTATTTGAATCACCTTCCTGGAGACAGAGCTGTTGGTTCCCTCACATTACCAACCTTATCAAATGCACTCAAGGCATTGACTCCCTCATTCTTAGCAATTAGGTATTCTGTTTAATGGTTAGAGAGACGGATGTGATTGTGTTTGTGTGTTTGGTTCTAAGATCTTGGATAGAGATTGATGCCAATGTTTGGGATCTAACTATTAGAAACAATTGGATGATCAAGCTCATAGATCTTTCCTACTTCTCAAAAGAGACGCGAAATAATCAGCTTATATTTATGTATATATATAAAAATAATAAAGATAAGGATGTCAAAGTTGAAAAACAAATAACACTATACATACTTATATATATATATAAAATATATGCCAATTGTTGGAAAACAATTATAATAAACAATATTTACAGTAAAGATGCCAATGAAATAACAACTGTACAAAATAAGGAAAATCTTTTTGAGTTTTCTTTTTCAATTTGTTTGTTTGTTTTTGATAATTTTTTAAGGAATATATACAGTGTATTTACAGTGCTTCAAAATAAATATGCAATTTAAAACAACATGCAATAATTAGTTCATGTTTAACATCCCTAACTCACTAACCAACTTAGAGAAAGTGGATTCATCAAGTGGTTTCGTGAAGATGTCGGCAATTTGATCTTCTGTGGGTACAAAATGTAACACCACAGTTCCGTTCATGACATGTTCTCGGATAAAATGATACCTTATGTCTATGTGCTTGGTTCTTGAATGTTGTACAGGATTATTGGAAATAGCTATGGCACTTGTGTTGTCGCAAAGTATTGGAATTTTAGATAGCGCAAGTCCATAATCATTCAGCTGATTCCTTTCTTATCCACAAGATTTGTGCACAACAACTACCTGCCGCAATATATTCTGCTTCGGCTGTCGAGGTAGATACTGTGTGCTGTTTCTTACTGTACCAGAAAATCAACCGTCGTCCTAGAAACTGACAACTTCCAGATGTACTTTTCCTGTCCATCCTGCATCCTGCATAATCTGAATCTGTATAGCCTATTAGTTCAAAACCTGTACCTTTAGGGTACCAAATTCCAAGATTCGGTGTACCCTTCAGATATCTAAAAATTCTTTTAACAGCTATAAGATGAGATTCTCTAGGGTCAGTTTGAAACCTTGCACATAAGCATGTTGCAAACATTATATCGGGTCTACTAGCAGTTAGATATAATAATGAGCCTATCATACCTCTATAGCTTGTGATGTCAACCTTCTTACCAGTTTCATCTTTGTCAAGCTTTGTGGCTGTTGGCATAGGGGTTTTTGCCGGTGAAGAATCTTCTAGATTGTATTTCCTTAGAAGATCCCTTACGTACTTTGATTGGCAAATAAAAATCCCATCTTCCATCTGCTTCACTTGCAATCCAAGGAAGAATGACAGCTCACCCATCATGCTCATTTCATACCTACTCTGCATTAACTTAGCAAATCTCTTGCACAAGTTTTCATTAGTAGAACCAAATATAATATCGTCAACATAAACTTGGACAAATATCATATCTTTATCATGTAATTTGTAAAAGAGAGTTTTATCTATGACACCTCTAGTAAAACCGTTTTCAAGTAAAAACTGAGAGAGTGTGTCATACCATGTCCTCGGTGCTTGCTTGAGTCCATAGAGGGCTTTGAATAAGAAGTATACAAAATCAGCAAACTCTGGATTTTCAAAGCCAGGGGGCTGTTCCACATATACTTCCTCTTCTATCTTTCCATTCAGAAATGCACTCTTCACATCCATTTGATAGACTTTAAAATTGGAATGTGCTGCGAATGCCAGAAATATTCTGATGGCTTCAAGTCTTGCAACTGGTGCGTAGGTCTCATCATAATCAATTCCCTCTTCCTGGGAGTAACCCTTTGCCACCAGTCTGGCCTTGTTCCTTGTAACAATGCCATCACCGTCTAACTTGTTCCTGTATACCCATTTCGTGCCAATAACAGATCTATCTTTAGGCCTGGGTACCAGTGTCCATACTTCTTGCCTTTGACGATCCGTTGTCTAGGATCCAAACAACCCGGTTTTCCTGTTTAACTCCCTGCACATATCAAACGGATTAGATTATCTTCGGAGCCCAAAATTGATTGGGCCCGGCATACTTAAAGAATTGACCTTTGTCAGCTTTGACAACAGATCCTTTTCGAACAACAGCCGCATCCTCCTTGACTGTACTTACTTTCCTATAAATAGTCTTAACAATTTTTTGTTTAGACTTAGGAATATATTTTTCCTTCTTGACAGGTGAAGGAATAGCAGTCTTGGATTTAGCAAATTTATTATTGATGTATTGTCTCGGTGTCATGTTCTTTTTATTAGCAGTCATGCGTTTGAAATAAGCAGTCATAGCATTAAAAGCACATAACATACAATTTAACATACCACAAGGTTTATGGCATACATCAATAGCAGGCATGTTATTCACAGCAGTAGGAGTTTTAACAATTTCTACTTTAACTTTTTCAGCAGATTTAAAGTTTTCAGTAGAATGGCATCTGTTGTTACTATCCCTACTTCTAACAAACTTATTGTTAGGTCTGTTCAAATTATTCTTTAAGTTCTTAGCACCTAAACCAGGAGTGGATGAATTAGCAGAGTTCACATTTTCGATTGGTCTTTTAGGTACATATTTAGCTTTCTGGACATTTATTCCTTTTATGTCCCTAGTCTGTTCTTCTCTTTTCTTCTCTTCAAGGTCTTCACATTTAATTTCATAATCCACTATTACACAACTATCAAGAACTGGTTCTGCAATAGGAGTTATGAAAAGAGGTTTCTTGGTGTCCTTAATAACATGTGGAATACCCCTCTCTATAGCAGTCTTTTTAAAAGGGGTGATGTTACTAAGCTTTCCTACTCATTCATTATATTCAAAACCTATTCCAACTTTCCGATTGATCTCTTGTTGGTCAACTAGATCTTTCATAACAAATGAAGTAGTTCTATAGGCTTGACACCTGACCTTTTCTTTTTCAATTTTATCTTTCAAAAAAGCTTCAATTTCAACATAGCAGTTGACTCTATTAACTTGAAATGCAACATCTTCAGTTAATTTAACATTAATAAGTTTCAGCTTTTTCAATTCATAATTCTCCTCTGATAAAACTTTGTTTTCGAGAATTAAGACTTTTATTCGATCTCTAGCATCAGTTAAATTCTCACCTATCAATTTAAACATCTTATGACAGCTAGGGTTTACCTCAATTCCTTGTCGAGGTGGAGATTGTGATCCTTCAGAAGAAGAGGCCATTAGAGCAAGATTTCCCATTTGATCTTCTTCATCATTGTCGGAATCATCCCAGTTTTTTCCTGCTGCTAAGTATGATTTTCCCTGATGCTTCTTCAGTAGAGCGTCATATTTCTGTTTGAGCTCATCATATGAATCCTTCTTTCTTTCCTGCTTGGGCTTTCTACAATCAGTTGCAAAGTGTCCCATTTCATTGCAGTTGAAGCAACGGATCTTGCTTCTGTCTACCATCCCTGTCTTGTATCCACCTTTTGTGTTGGATGTGCTAGAAGAACCACCTGTCTGAAATCTGTTTGCCATAGGCTTGAATTTGAAACTAGGGTTCCTCCTGAATCTTGTATTTCCAAATTTTCTAGCAATTAGAGCCAGAGTTTCATCCTCAAGTTGATCGAGTTCTTCCATTGAGTAAAATTCATTATCAGTTGAATTCACTAGAGTTGCACCAACTTCTGCAACAATACCCTGATCAATGATGTTGACTGAAGAAGATTCAGTCTTAGCTTTTCTGTACTCTGGTTCTTCTGCTACAAGAGCTGTAGACTTGCTGACCACCTTGCCTGTACCATATATTTCATTCTGTTGAATCTGCTCTAGCTCATAGGTCTTCAGAATGCCATAAAGTCTTTCCAAAGAAATTTCATTCATGTCCCTTGACTCTCTGATGGCTGTTATCCTATGCTCTAGGTGTACTGGCATTGTCAGCAAAAACTTCCTATTGATCTCCTTCTTCGTATATTGTTTGCCATTGAGATTTAGATCATTTATCAGCTTGTTGTATCTCTCAAAAACTTCAGAGATACCTTCTCCAGGATTTGATCTAAAATGCTCATATTGAGACGTTAAGATTTCCAATCTGTTCTCCCTTACTTCTTCTGTTCCTTCATTTAGTATCTCTATCGTTTCCCAGATGTGTTTGACATTTTTACAATTAACAACATGATTGTACATTCCGGGATCAAGAGATTCCACTAAAATTAACTGCAGGCTGGTGTCCAATGTATCCAGTTCCTTTTCTGTCTCAGTGTACTCAGAAATATCTTTTTCAAATTGTCTGTGAGGAATGAGTACACCATCTTCCATATGCTCAGGAAAGATATTTACTGGAACAGCAACACCAGTTTTTAAAATATCCTTGTACTTGGGATTTGCAGCTCGAAGAAACAAGGTCATCTTTCTCTTCCACAGATTATAATTGTCTTTATCAAATTGTGGAATTTTAATGCTACTAACTCTTTGAGTACTCATCTTTAAATAAGATTAAAAATTAATTGTTTCAAAAAATATTTTAATTTTTGACTTAAAATAATTTTTGATCAAAAATAATTTTTCGGAAAAAAATTATTTCGAATAAAAAATTATTTCGAATTTAAAATAATTTTTGAGATCTGTATGAGTTCGCGGAATTTGATTTGGATCTGATATGAAAAATATCAACCAGCTCTGATGCCAATTGTTGGTCCCTGATATTGTAGAAGGGGGGTTGAATACAATATCTGAAAATTAATCGCGGAATAATTTGGATTAAAAATATTATTTTAATTACTCGCGAAATATTAATTAGAATGAAATACTGTTCAAGTGAAAGATATAATTTTAACTTGATTAGTATTACAAAATTAATATTTAGAAAACTGTTATATAATTGATAAAAAGTCTAGAACGAATTCGACATGAAGTGTTCGTGTTTAATCAATTATATTCAAACTCAGCACAGAAATCTGTGAATATTACAATGCAGATAAATTACTGAATTTGATCTGATTTTTCTAACTCTTAACAACTGAACTACTGAAAAATGAAGAGCTGATCTCATATTTATAGAGAATGAAAAAGGCTGCTATGACCTTTTTCAGTATGACTTAATTTCAATAAAATAAGTCTGTATGACTTATTTTAACCCTTGTATGACATTTAAAAACTGGGTATGACTTCTGAATGGTCGGTATGACTTACTGAATCTCGGTATGACTTATTTAAAGTCATATTCAGATTTTATCTAATTAAAATAAATCGGTATGACTTATTTTAATTAAACAAAATAGGTTCAGTATGACCTTTTGAGCACAGAAAATTCGGTATGACTTTTCTTTAATAAGCTCGGTATGACTTATTAAAAAGGAAGGTCGGCAGAGCTCGGTATGACTTATTTTAATTAATTAAAAAGGTCGGTATGACTTTTTAATTAAATAAAATCAGTATGACTTCTTTCAACAGCCCTTTGAATTTTCTCGGTATGACTTATTTGAATTGTTCGGTATGACCTTTGTTTTCTGCTCGGTATGACTTTTCTTTAACAGCTTCGGTATGACTTATCAGTCGGCTGCTCCGGTATGACTTTTCTTTAACAGCTTCGGTATGACTTTTATTAATATAATTCGGTATGACTTATTAATAAACAGTCGGTATGACTTATTTATTAGTCATTTGAATTATATTAAAAGTCATATTAAGTCATATCTTTTATAATAAATTAATTCTACTTAAATTAATTAGTTAATTTACAAATTAAATTAAATTCAACTTGAATTAATTTAATTAGATAAATTAAATAATCAATTAACATTTGATAGTAGAATTAAAATACTATTTCGTCTTGTATTACCGTGCTATCAGTCTTGAAGTCTTCCCGTCTTCGTTGTCTCTTTTGTCATAAAACCACTTGAGCTAGATGATGAATATTTATTATTTTAGTTGACACACAAATGTACTGTCTGGTTCATTTATGTCATACTATAATAAATATTCTTCATCTTTAACATTAAGCTGTGGTCTTCTGTTCTTCTTCTACTTCACTGTCTTCATTCTTCTTCTGGAATCTTCTGTAGTAGCCACTTAGAATCTTCTGAACAACTGCTTCTCTATTTTTCTCCGACGCTTGAACATATAAATGAACTTCTTCCGGTGTAGAGTAGCAACTTCATTATAATTCTTCTGACAAGTTGATTCTTTGTGTCTAGTTGACATTCTTCGATTTGATTCCATCCTCAGAATTTATTACTTACTTTAATTTCTTACATGAGTTGAGTTGTCATCTACTAATTACAAATAGGCCTTGACATATGCCTTTCATCAACTGTCAATATCTTTACATCATTTGATGCTCAATCAATTGATGTTGCACAAACACTATTAGGAATGAGTGAGTTGAGTGAGAAGCAGGATTGTAGCCTAGCAAAAGGAGAGGGAGTGAATAAGGACATTCATATTTCTTCCAGGAATGAGAGTGAAACACTTGAGGACCCCACCTTAGAAGGTGCACAGAAAATGAGTGAGGGAGATGTGAGATTCCAGGATGAGATCTTGATGCAAAATAGAGAGATGAGTGAGAGAGATAAAACAATTCTTTTATTTGCACAGGAATTAGAAAGTGAATTGATGGCAGAAAAAGAGGAAATCAAGGAGTTAGGAGGAGTACCACATGCAGAAGCTAGTGGGAGTGGAGTTGCTAAAGACATTGAAGAGGAGATTGATGCTGGTGATTTGAATCCACAGAACTTCATCCATCTTAATCCACAATATCAGGGGTTGGCTACTTCTAGTAACAGGGATGCATAACAACTCTTGGGGATTGATCATACAGAACAGAGGACAAGAAATCTTAAGGAAAGTATTGCCAATACAACAATGTATGTTATTTGGAATCTGAGGAGCTAGGAGAAGATTCTGATGAGGAGCCATGGATGAGCACAATTGATGGTTCCTTAGAAGCTGCTGAGATTGAAGATTTAAAAGATGACAGTGACATGAGTTAATAGGGAATTGGAGATTATCAAGGACTCTATCTCCACCACCAAGGATGTCTTGGACAGGAGATTGGATGAAAAGCTACCATTCAACACCATGAATCACATCAAAGACAAGCTCTTCAAGGAATCAAAGAACTTTGCATCTTTGGAAACTAGAGTGGGCTCTCTAGAAAAGAAAATGGATGCTATTATTGCAGGTCAAAGTCTCCATGCATCTATTCTTCAAAAGTTCCTTGAAAGAATGCCACCACCTCCTCCAATTGATGATAACAAAAAGGGGGAGAATACAAAGAAGAAGGATGATGGTGATGGTGATGGCAAAGGAAGTAGAAGTGGTGGTGTTGGTGGTTCTGGTATGGACAAGACAAGTGGCATTGGTGGTTCTGCAACAAAAAGATTCAAGTATAGAAGTAACAGGGATAATCAGTCTTCAAAGAGATCTAAGTCATCTAATTCTCCCAAAGATGACTTGGAACAGAAAAAGGAGGAATTCAGGAAATTTGAAACTGATCTAGAAGCTAGAAGGATTTCTAGGGAAAGAGAAACTCAATCAATGATCGAGAGAGAAAGGAAAAGAATTGAAGATTTGAAGAGAAGCACAGAGTTGGTGACAGAGGCAGTAGAAAAATGAGACTTGTATGAGTTCATTGCTCAAACAAGAAAAATAAATGAAGATCCACAAAAGGCTGCCAAAGAAAGCAACTCAAATGCTGAAGTCTTTCTATCAATTGATCTTGAAGCCCTAAAAGAGAAGAAAAAGGGCAAAGCCATAATGATTGAAGAAGAGAAGAAAAGGAAAGAGGCAGTTGGCCAGAAGCTTATTCAGGGAGCTTTTTCTACAGGATTGTTAGATGCTGCAAGGAGAGAAAAGGAAAATTAGGAAATAGCAAGGCAAATGGAAATAGAATGGAATATGGAAGATCAATCAATGAAGCAACCACTGAGGAAAAAGTGAAAAATAGCTATGGCCAGGAAAAGGTCAAGTACTACTCAAGAAATAGTGGTTCAGGAAAACCTTCAAGTTCAACAAGAAGAAATAAGGGAGGAGATAACAATTGAAGGTTTGAAGGGAATACCAGTAATAAATGAAAAAGGACTAATTTGAGTAAGGACTCATCCTACTACTTCTAATCAGGATGAATTTATGAGATTAGAGTATGAAAATGGAGTGAAGATCACCTATTCCATGAAAGTGATAATGAAGTAGAGTTACAATGTCTTAAAGACTATTCTTCCTCTATTCAACAGAAAGTACAAATTGAACACAATAATTGCTCAAGAGATTCAACAACAAATTTCAAGATTAAGAAGATCCAAGGCAGAAGCTGAACCTGATTCACCTCTAAAGATATGGAAGTCACATGTCAAAAAGGTAGTGTTGGAGCCAAAGTATGCTATGATTTTTACAGATGTGGAGGGAAACACAAAGTTCTTTGATATCTGTAAATATCTAGATAAAATTACATATGAAGAAATACACTACCTAATGAGGCATCTTGGAGAAACTAACAGGGATGAAGCAATTTTGAGGAGTTCTTTCATGAGGCAACTAAAGGAGAATGCTGAGAAGAGAAGGAAGAGGAGCTAATTAAATCATGAAGACATTGAATCTATTTGCAGGAGTTATATATCAATCTGGTATTTTTCAAAATTAATGTGGAAATTAAATTTCTTGATTCTATCTGAATGTCTTGTTTTATGGATTTTGTTATCATCAAGTAGATTTATGCATGTTCATATCACAGACACAAATAGGGGGATATTGTTAGGAATCTACATGTAATTTGATGATAACATTAATCTTAGAATCATAGAAATTTTGTTTTATGTAACTGATCAATTGATATGAAATTTATAAATATGAATTGATCAGGAAACCATTTATCAGTTAAAATGTTATATGAGTCAACTGATAATTTGGACTGTAGCATAGGTGTACTTAATCTATTTCAATCGATAAGGTATAAATCAATTGATATTATTCTTATCAATTGATATTAGAGTCGATTGATGTAGATCATCAATTGATGTGTAAATTAAACTGTCAAATTGTAATTATTTGAAGACAGGAAATTACACAAGTGAAGGATGATCAATTGATATTGAAGCCTCAACAGATGAGAGATCAATTGAAGAAGCCAAATCAGGAATTGAAGACCATCAACTAATGTGAAGACCCATCGATTGATATCATTTATCAGTCGATAAGTCAATCCTTATCAATCGATGGAGAACATCAATTGATGGATTAAAGGATGAATCAATTGATATGCTTAACAGTAAATTATCAATTGATTGTGACAACACAGAAAGTCTATCAGTTGTAGATCCAGAGAACAAAAGCACACCTATGGAAGACAGCCTAGGGTGGCTGTGAAGACTCAATCAGTAGCTGTCTTTTAAGACTGTTTTCCTAAAAAGGAAAAAGGAAAAAGTGTGACAGATAGAAGCAATCCTAGAATAAGAATTGTAAAATACAATTGTAGTATATAAACAAGTGTAGTAGCATTGTTAGAAGATGTAGAATAGTTAGACAATATTTCTACAATCAACTGATCAAGCTCAAGAGCACATCGTAAGATCAATTGATTCTTTCTAACTTTGTAAAATCGAAGCTAGGTTATTCTTAACCTAGGAACATTGAGCAAAAATATATATCTGATGGAAAAATCAATCCATCAGTAATTTTTAAATCTCTCTTGTTCATTTTAATTTTCAGTTGTTTGTTCAAACATATTCTGTCAATCTTTCAAACATCAAGAGAAAATATTAAAAGCCCTAAAAAGTTTTAATATTTGTATTCAACCCCCCTTCCTCCACATATTGACATTGTTCTTAGGAATAACACTACCTCTCCTAAATTACAATCATTTTTAGCATAATTAACAGAGGCTAACATGTTTTTAATGTCCTTAAACTCCGGCGACACGCCCATACTATTTAAATACACAATATAGGTGGTTTCAAGTACGAGATTATCCACTCATGATGAAGGTTTTATAAAATCCCCCAAATCATACATATATCTCAAATAAACTGAAAGTATTTTACTCAAAATAACACACACGCCAAATATCATACAATATAGACTATTATAATAAAATCAAACATGATCGATCCGGAAAAATGGCAACTTACTGTATCACGATGAACTCAAATGAAAAAGTACGAACACGATAATCGTAGACGATTCCGAGTCCTTTCTAGAATGGTAAGCCTCGTTAAAAATGAAGAAGTAACGAATTCAAAAACAGTTAAAATGCAGACTGCCATAACAGAATCAGGCTATGATCACAATAGTATTTTGATATTTGTGATATCGAAATCACAGAATTTGTCAACGGAATGTAAACAAAGAATGCACAGCTCGAGCAGACCTTTCCAGAATGATATTTCTTATAATTATTGAACAAATGTTCAATTTACTATGAATTTATGAAATTACAAGATACCAACTCAAATATTTCTATCATATTACATAAAAGGCAAATTTTGACATACTGACGAACCGAACATCAGAAAATGAAAATAACAAAAATTGTAGATAATTGAAATACATTTCCAAGTAGTATAAAATCACAAAAATCCGATAGAGAACGAATAAGATACAAATTTTACAAGAATCGGAATGGATATAAACTATACACAATATACATACGATTTTGAATTACAAATAGAGAACAAAGAAAGTGTTAAGAATACAAAGAGAGTGTATCGAAGATATCCGTACATAAACCATACGAGAACAAAAAGAGAGTGTGTAGAAATATATGTAATAACCCATATTTTTGACAGATTTTTTTTATTTTTTTTATTTAAGACCTTGATGGATAGTGATTCTACAGATTTATGAAAAACTTTTTAGCCCACACTATGTAAGTGATAGAATATTAGAAAACTGAGGATGTCATATTGTTATATGAAACAAATGAGTGAACGTAAAAGCCGTCAAAATTTGAAGATTTTCACTTTTACTATTTGTTTCATAATTTACGAGATATCGAGGAATAAGGTAATTATGTTATGATCGGGAGGATTATAAATTAAGAAGTTCATGGTTATAATCGAATTAAAGTATTTGGAATATTAAGGATTTACACTAAGAAGTTCTTGCTACGAACACTTTCAGAATTAATCACTCTTTGCAAAGCGGATTAAGTGATACATGTTGGATAACCAAGAATTGCACCAAAGCCATGCCAACCCCATGCAAACTAGAATTGTTAGCAATCTAATGGGACTACAAAGCATACAACTACAATTTATGAACCTAGTTCCTTGAAAGGTGGAGAAATGTCAAGAAGTCATCACTTGTTACTATTAGAAGTACTTGCAACCATACTTCTTTACAAACAATCAACCAAGCTATACTTTCCATATCTATAACCACACTTTTCAAAATTAAGAATGCAAGTAAAGTGAGAAAAGCTCTCTTCCCCTTTGCTCTTCATCAATTCGGTAATTCAAAAAATGCAAGGGAAGAAAATTTTCCAAACCCAAGCTCCACTCATCCATAAATCACCCAATTTTGACCATAGCTTTCATAATTCATAACTAAGGTATGTTCAAAATCTCATGGCCATCCAACTAGTATTGCATAGCCAAATCTTTGCTCAAAGTTGAGGGTGAATAGTAACTTCAAAAATGACTAACTTGTTTCTTTATTTCTCTTGCAAGTTTAAGGATGATAAGCATAGATCGGGGCTCCCTTGAGGCTTACAAGCTCTTGTTAGTATATTTAAGGATCCAAGAAAGGTATAAACACCATCCACCCTTTGATTTACTTTGAGCTATAAGCTTGAGTTATGTTTAAGTATATGTTGATTTAAGGAGTTTGGATATAAATGGTTGAATATTGTTGGTTGAATAATATGGGTTGATGATAGTGATGAGTTTACGAAGTTTATAAACTGATTTGGTTGTTAAAGACATTGGGTTGATGATTGAGTTATTGTTTAATGGATTTAATATAGTTAAATTCGGGAATCATTACGATTATAGCCGTCGTAATTCCCATTTGATTGTTTTAGTAGTTTGATTTGGTATAAAAACCACGTCGATACGATTTACGGTTTAAGAGAAATACCCGATTTAGTGAAAGTAGTTCGATTGAACCAAACTGCTCCTTTAATCTCATTTTGGGACTATTATTGGACCACTTAAGAGTTGATTAAAATTATAAAACTTGGATGATATACACCTTGGACAGTTTGTAAGATCACAAAAAGGTTTCATGTTAAAAAGTTAATATTTCGATTTTATACAAATGTCGAAACCAAAGTTGTGCGATGACACTATTCACTAAAGAAACTACTGCCTTGTTCAGTAAATTCGGAAAATTGAGACTTCTGTCCAGTGCCAAACTTGAATGGATTATATTCTAAACATTCTCTAGATGGTGCATGCGAAAACGGTGCATCAATTGAGTTAACGGTTAGTGAGTTATGAACGTTTTAGTTAAAGCGGTGTAAATAGTTAAACCCCATAGTTGACCCAAATTCAAAAATACGAATTATATTGACGGATAACATGACTATGTATTGGAGTAAAAGGATTATATTAAAAGCCGTTGAAGAGATGGTTTATGAATGGTCAAGATAGACCCGAGGAGGTGAACGCCAGGTAAAATAAGTGATAGTAAAATGACCGAGTACAAATTGAAGTTGTCATAATTGGACTCGATATGCGATTATACTTATTAGTAATATAAGTAGTTGATGAGATTAAGAGTACTAATCGAGATTATGATATCTATTAATAGAAAATCCGGAACGAGTGGGACTTTGAGAACGTATCTTGGACTCTAGGCAAGTTTTCATAACCTTATACTTTTATTTTCAAAATGTTATATTCTTGATTTTGCATATGAAATTAAATTATTCTTATGCAAGTTTTCGAAACCTGTACTTGATGTACTATTGTTGTGTTGAAAACTGTTGCTGTTGTGATATAATTCTTGACTAAATTATGAGCTGATTGAACTGCGATTTAAAGTAATCGTTAAATGTTTGGTTTATATTCTATAAGTTATTATAAATATATGCCAGTGTATATATAGAGGCTCTAAAAGTAGAGCGGCTTTCGTATTTTCGATATTATTATAGATATTATAGATATATGCCAGTGTAAAGACGACCTTCCTCAATGGGGAACTTGAAGAAGAAGTGTATATGACACAGCCAGAGGATTTTATTTCCAAAGGAAATGAACATCTAGTATGTAAGCTACTACGAACCATATATGGGTTAAGGCAAGCTTCTCGAAGATGGAACATCCGTTTTGATGAGACAATCAAAGAGTTTGATTTTATCAAAAACATAGATGAACCATGTGTCTACAAGAAGGTTAATGGGAGCGCAGTAACATTTGTTATTTTGTATGTAGATGACATACTCTTAATAAGAAATGTCATACCAATGCTGCAACTAGTAAAAATGTGGCTATCAAAGAACTTCACCATGAAGGACTTGGGAGAAGCGTCCTACATTCTTGGTATGAAGATCTATAGAGATAGATCAAGAAGAATGATAGGTCTAACCCAAGGTACGTACATCGATAAGGTGCTTAAAAGGTTTAGCATGGAAAACTCCAAGAGAGGTCTCATACCGATGAGCCATGGAGTCTCCCTTTCTGACAAGATGTCTCCTAAGACACCTGGAAAAAAAAGCGTATGAGTAGGATTTCTTATGCGTCGGCAATAGGATCTATCATGTACGCGATGTTATGTACTAGACCTGATGTTGCTCACTCAATTAGTGTGACTAGCAGATATCAGTCAAATCCAGGTGAAGACCACTGGGAAGTAGTGAAGAACATCCTTAAGTACTTGAGAAGGACTAAGGATATTTTTCTTGTTTTTGGTGGGTCTGAGTTGAAAATAGAGGGTTACACTGACTCTAGTTTTCAGTCAGAGTGTGATGATAGTACATCCATGTCAGGGTATGTGTTTACTCTAAATGGTGGGGCGATTAGTTGGAGAAGTCGTAAGCAATCTACGACGGCTGACTCCACAGCAGAAGCAGAGTATATAGATGCAAGTGAGGCTGCAAAGGAAGCTGTTTGGATGAAGAAATTTGTTTCTGAGTTGGGAGTAGTTCCTGGCATAGAGGGGCCTATTGTGTTATATTGTGACAATAACGTTGCAATAGCTCAAGCCACGGAACCGAGGTCTCACAAGAATACCAAACATATATTGCGGCAGTTTCATTTGATTAGGGAGATCATTGAAAGAGGAGATGTCAAGATCAAAAGAGTTGACACACATAACAACATAGCAGACCCGTTCACGAAGCCACTGTCTCAGTTAAATTTTGATCGTCATAAGGAGCGGATGAGTATTAGATACCAGAGTGAATGGCTTTAGGCCAAGTGGGAGATTGAAAGTGTTTGACCTAAAACCAATCATGTATGATGAGTTAGGAAAAACTTTCTGCTACTCTTATTTAATTTCATTTGATAATAATAAAGTATTTATTTGTTATGTTACGGGCTTAATCTATTTGAAGTGTATTAAATAAGATGTTCCATAGTTTAGAGCAAAGCTTCTAGAATTCTAATGAGATTGTAATAATGAGATCTAGAAGATAATAGCTTTAGACTTAAACAGTTCCTGATCATAGGATAACTAATTGGAAATTGGTAAATCCGTAAAGATCAGTACATACTATGCCAGCTCTCTTAGGAGGATGTCTGTTCTCATAGACATTTGTGTGGTGACACTATAACTAGTATGTAGATGCTTATTAAGGAATAAGTTCACTGAACATGACTCGATAAGTAGAACAACTAATGGAGTTTACTCACGTGTCGATAGTTGTTTATTAAGTAAATAGTTGTACAAGTATCCTTAGACTTGAGATCGTTAGAGTAATCTCGTACACAATGATTTATGCTTTGGTTTAGTCCATAGTCTCTAGGACATTCATTAGTTCCATTCTGGGCATAGTGATTTGTGTATGGAGATAGTTAACGGGTCAATAAACGATCTGCCCCTTCCAGTAAAGGAAGTGAATATCCTATGTTATTCTTAGATATGCAAGTTCAGGAATCTCTGGCCAGAGTGAATGAAATTAGAAAGAGTTTCTAATTTGCATTAAAAGGAACTTTGCATTATGAATAAGAAATCATATGATTAAATTAGATAGGCTTGACACGAGTTCCATGCCTTGTATTTCATCGGGATATTGAAGGGTAGAAGGAATTAATTGTACGGTAACTAATTACTGACAGGTTCTAAGTATTCTAAGTAATGATTTCGTATTATCTGGATAGTCGCGATATGTTGAGAAGCATCACTCATGATGTAGAATAAATATAATTAATCAGATTAATTATATTTAATGAATTAATAGAATTCATATAAATAATAAATAAAATATTTATTATTATTTATTTCTACTACCGGCTTAATATTGAACCTAAAGAGTCACACCATAAAAGAGATTAAATTATAGATGAAGGAATAATTAATAATAGCTAGTCATTATTTATTTATGAAATAGATAATTACTTAGCAAATTTTATAAATTAATTAAATGAGATTTAATTGATTATAAATTATATAAGATAAGATCTTAATATTATTAATTAAATATTTAATTAAAGTAATTAAATATGAAGAGAGAATAATTTTCTAAAAGAGTTTAGAAAAAGGAATTAGTGATTAAAATAGTTTTAATCATTAACTAATTAATTAATAAGATTAATTAATTAAAAAGGGAATTAATAATAAGATATTTATAGAAAATATCTCAGCTGAGATATTTGCCTATAAATATAGGATTATAAACCCTAATACAAAAAACCCTAATATTTGTGAGAAATATTTTAAAAGGGAGGCAACCCTAATTTCCTCTCTAGCCTCCTCCTTCATCTTTTAGTTTGATTCTTGGTGGATATCTTTAGAGCACTCCACACTTGAGGGGTGATTGCAAGGATTGAAGAACAAGATCTTCTCTAGCTGTTGCCGGAAAGCAATCGAGGTATTCTTCAATTTATAAAATAGTTTTTGTATCTATATGTATGTATACATAGGAATATATGCAAATAAATGTTATTCAATGCTTCCGCTGGTGCATAAATTCTTTCATGTGATTGGTACGAAAGAGGAAATACTTGGAAAAAAAGAGTATGTAGTAGTTAATGGGATGATGATGTAATTATCACTGACCTTATGAGGTACTACCTAATAGAGTTGTAGAATTCACCATCGATCTAGTGTCAGGAACAACACTAGCATCAAAGTCATGCTAGAAGTTGCACCTACTAAGATGAAAATGATTAATTACTCAATTATAAGAAGTATTAGAGAAAGGCATGATGAGATGTAAAGTCACCATGAGGTGTACTTATTTTGATTGTTGAAGAAAAGGATAACACCATGAGTCAGTGTGTTGATTGCCAAAATTGATTAAGATTGCAATTAGGAGTGAATGTCCTAACCATGGATAGAGATTATCCGCCATTTGGAGACATAATTTACCCTTCGAGAATAGATTTGAGGATCAAATATCATGAAATAAGAATTGACCTAGATGATTTACCCAAAGTTGCATTCGACAAGAGTTATGAACATTATGAGTTCTAGGATGTCAATTGGATCAATGAATGTACCTATAACTTTTATGGATTTAATCAATAGAATTTTAATAAATGATTGGACAAATGGCCATAGTTTTTATAAATGATATTTTGATCTACCAAAAGATGAAGAGAAAGAACGAAGAGCAAGTGTAATTAGATTGTATTGGTTGAGTAATTAGGCTCATTAGATTGTAATTAGCCTTCGAAAGAGAAAATAGATCGTATTCCATTCTCTCTAAAGTGTGAGTTTTGGTTGAGTAAATTTAAATTCTGGGAAATTAATAAGTAGCAAAAGAGATATGTTGACGTATTGAATTTATTGGGAATTGAGAAAGACCCGATGTACTAAAGGAGGTGATAACTTGTGGTCTATGGTGATTCCCAATAATGGTAGAGAACGTTGTGGCTGCCCCTTCTACATGTAGAGAAACAAAAAGAGCTGCCGTATGTTGCGACTGATCATCGTGTATGTACGGTAGAAGCGTGGTGTAATGCTCAAAGTGGTTTGTTTTGCTTATGATGAGATGCAACTGTTATTGCAGTATCTTGAACTGGGTACTTATTTTATTTATGGGAGTCTAGAAAAGCTATAGTTGATGCTATTTTGCTAAGTTATTGATAATATTATTTCAAAACTGTGAACTTAATTAGTTCATTGGGTTTTATCTCAAAATCTTTAGATGAAGTATGAAAAAGTGGTAACACTATATTCGATAGTGTCTTATTTTATATATGAACTTAATTGTTCGTAATATATTATTCTGAACTTCATGGTAAGTATAAATACTTTTAACAGAAAACTCCGACTATATCTATTATTGAGAGATACTTTGTCATGCTTATCCTATATCGGTAACCTTATGTTATACTATTGAGATAGTACTGATTATCATATTCTTGGATGAGAGTCACATAAATAATTGGGTGGATAATTTGCTGAGCATTCTTTAGCTCCCACTTGATTTATATTAAAATTTTCAGATAAAGTGATAATACATTTGATTGGCTCTATACTTCGAGGGAGGAAAGTAGGAGATTCACCTTTGAGATAGTTCAGTTCAGCACTATTCTATTGATGTAAGTTGAATAGGTTTTTAGTATTGATCTAGTTATTAATGTCACTTCATGTAGAGGTTATCATTGATAGCGTGAGATCCTGGATAAGTACATTTGGTTTGTAATAACTAATGATACTGGTTGTATATCGTTTCTAAGGCTATAACTTGTATGTGTGAGAGAGAGGGGTCTATGATGTGATTTCGTTATATTATTGAGTTATGACATATTTTAAATGATTGGTTGGTGACGTGACGACTCAAATACCTAACCCCGGATTTAGGGGCATTATAGAAATGGTATCAGAGCATGAGTTATAGTACTTAAATATGATATTATTAAGAGTTGTTCATATATAAGATGATAATGAGAGAACTCAGGTAGAGTTCGTAATTGGACTATCGGATGTAGTACCAATGAATGAGTTAAGAAAATGTCATCTACTTGGAGTTAGTAGTGAGGAGATTTATGAATGACATTTGGGATATAGATTTTGGACGGAAATTGGCAAGACCGTTCCGGAAGAGGCAATGATATATTTTGTACAAAGCTGATAAGTATAAAGATTTTGAGGGTTCTATTGGGGATAAGAAGTTGAGGATAATTGTTAAGACGATGCATGGTATTGATACGGTATAAAATCGTAACGAGGAGTTAAGATGAACATTTGTTGTACCTTAAAACTCAGAATATGAATGATTCTCAAGAAATTCATTTGTCCTAATCATAATTACCCTAGTTGAACACCATAAATCATCAACTTAAGCCATTTTCGTCTTCTTCTTTTTCTCTTCCATCTTTTCTTTCTTCATCCTAACTTTCTCTTTCTTTCTCTCTCTCTTTCTGTTATATGTAACATAAATTCTTCCAAAATCCTAACCCTTTTTTTCTTTTCCTTTTTTTTTGTCTTTTTGTCTTTTTCTTTTTTTTCTTTTTCTTTTTGTTGACTGAAATATCACTTAAAATATCCTAATATAAAATAAATATAAATATATGTAACTAATAAATCAATAACAACTCACTAATATTATTCCTAATATTAAATAATATAACTAAATATAATAATAAAAAATACGGGATGTTACATTTATTTAAAAGGAAGGCCAGGCCAGGGAATACTACTTCGTTCTGATTCTACCTTGTCTTTATCCAGTTGGTGTGATTCGGATTGAGCTAGTTGCCCTTTGACCTGACGATCTTTGACAGGCTGGCTAGTGTTTTTTAGCTCTAATCCTATTTCTTTGAAAACCAAGAAACAACATACTGTCTCCCTTTCATCTGCGGAGGTTGAGTACCGTTCTATGGAAGCCACTGTCACCTGTGAGCTAAAGTGGCTTAAGGGCTTCTCATCAGTCTTGGTATACAACATCCTTGAGCTATGGATTTATATTGTGACAGTCAATCTGCATTACGTATAGCTCAGAATCTAGTCTTTCATGTGAAGGGTTTCGGGCATGAAAACGCAGCAGATATAACGTAAAACAATATAAAAAATAAACCCTATCGCATGATCCATGTATAACTTTGGATGATTATGGTGAAGAAGTCTGTACCTTAACCAAGATTTCTGTATGATGTTTAATGGAGGTCCAAAAAAATGAATCACAACAGGCCTTTGTTGCAAAGATCTGCTTTTCAAAGAAGTCCACACGAACGCCCGATCGTCCTACGATCACCGGAGTCGGTACTAGCCGAATTGTTTGCCTCTTCCTCTCTCTCTTCTTTTCTCTAGCCTCTCTTGATGTTGAGCAGTTAGGGTTTTTCTCTAAAAATGAAATCTGATGATTAACCCTAATACTATACATCATTATGTATATATAGGGGAGAGAGAGATTTTGGGCCTAACCCTAATCCATGTGGTTTCCAAAACCCATTCTGATTTTAAGTTATTATTATTATTATTAAATCTGAATTCTAATATAATTAATCAAGTCCCACTTAGTTAATTCAATAATTAAATTCAAATAAATAATAATACTTATTATTAAATCCGAATTCTAATATAATTAATCAAGTCCCAGTTAATTAATTCAATAATTAAATTCGAATAATAATAATATATCTAAATTTGTAATTTAAATAACCTCCGTTTTGTCGTTCTTTGTGTGTGACCATTTAGGTTATTATTACGTTGGTAATAATTTTATTATCTAATAATAAAATTATAAACAATGAGTGACATCTAGTAATACATCATTTTTACCCAAGTAACAATAATAATTGGTGATTCAATTACACCTTCGTGAATAATGTTCCATATAATATAATCCCTTTAACCTTATATTATAGATCAAAATCGAGGCATGTATAGTGTCATCCTCTTCAACGTTTAATCACGGTTTCCTTGATCAATGAGTAGACTATTTAAACAAATCAATATTTGAGAATGACCATGCATTTCATAGTCTCACTCAATCAAGAGACCAATAATATCACTCCTAAAACTGGAAGGTTAAATCCAATATATATCATTCATATTTCTCATACGATTCATAGCTTACTCAATGTCCACCTTTATCATTACCCGGTTAAAGATAACTTTGAGTGTAATCAAAGTATATTAATTCTCGTATAGAAATATAATGATTTCAAGTCAGAGGATCATTACATCATTATCACAGTGAAATTTCTTATGACACTTATTAATATGTAGAATCTCACGACGGGTCTTTCTAGTGTCATGTATTGATACATACACTTATGTTATTGACTTTAGTATCGCCATACCTATGACCAATGAGATGTGGTCATCTGTCAACAAACATACTAGTCATATTGCATTATTATTGTCTTTAAATAATAATACTTGACTAGAGAATTTTAGGAATAAAATACTATTCATATAATCTCATTTTAAGTCACATATTTAATTGTTAATTGTTTTCAATAAAACATTAAAAGTATAGTGTCTAGGACACCAATACTAACAATCTCCCACTTGTACTAGAGCCAATCTCTCATGTATTTAATACCCATGGAACTAGTATGACCTTCGTGCTACTGCTGCGACAAAGCCTTGGTCAATGGATCCGCAATGTTATCATTTGTATGCACTTTACATATATGTATATCCCCTCGATTATTAATCTCTCGAAGAAGATGATATCGTCTGAGTATATGCTTTTTTCGGGAATGAGACCTTGGTTTCTTAGCCTACGAAATGGCTCCATTATTATCGCATTATAAATCTATCGGATCTGCGACTGAAGGAACCACACCAAGACCTGCAAAAAATTTCCGAATCCAAATAGCCTCCTTGGATGCTTCACAAGTAGTAGTATACTTAGCCTCCATTGTAGAATCGACAACCGTCTCTTACTTTGAACTTTTCCAGCTTACAACACCTCTATTTAGACAAAACACAAATCCAAACTGAGAAATCGAATCATCCTTGTTTGTCTGGAAACTAGTGTCGGTGTAACCTTTTATAACCAGCTTATCTTCTCCTCCATATACCAAGAATTGATCTTTAGTCCTCTTCAAGTACTTTAGAATATTCTTGACTGCTGTCCAGTGACCTTCACCTGGATTAGACTGGTGTCTACTCGTCATGCTCAAAGCATATGAGACATCAGGACGAGTACATATCATTGCATACATTATGGAACCAATTATTGAAGCATATGGAACTTTACTCATACGGTCCTTGTCATCCAATGATTTAGGACTGTTATCTTTTGAGATTGATATCTCATGAGACATAGGGACAAATCCTCTTCTAGCATTTTGTATCCCAAATCGATGCAAAACTTTATCAATGTATGTACTCTGACTTAGGCCGATCATTCTTCTTGATCTATCTCTATAGATCTTGATACCTAAAATATAGGTCGCTTCGCCTAAGTCTTTCATTGAGAAATTCTTACTCAACCAAGTCTTAGCAGCCTGTAAAGAAGGAATGTCATTTCCTATTATTAATATATCATCCACATATAATACAAGGAATGCCATATTGCTCCCACTTACCTTTTGTAAACACATGGTTTATCTTCATTTTGAATAAACCCAAACTCTTTGATAGTTTCATCAAAATGAATGTTCCATCTCCTTGAGGCTTGTTTCAATCCATAAATGGATCGATGCAGCTTACATACCTTTTCAGCAGTCTTTGGATCAACAAAACCTTCAGGCTGTGTCATATACACATCCACATCTTCTTCAAGGCTCCCATTTAAGAAAGTGGTTTTGACATCCATTTTCCAGATTTCATAGTCATGGTAAGCAGCTATAGCAAGCAAAATCCTAATGGACTTGACCATAGCCACTGGTGAAAAAGTTTCATCATAGCCAATACCATGAATTTGTTTGAAACCTTTTGCCACCAATCGTGCTTTATAGGTCTGTACATTACCATCCATGTCGATCTTCCTTTTGAAAACCCACTTCCACCCTATAGGTTTTACCCCTTCAGGTGGATCAACCAAAGTCCATACTTGATTAGTATACATGGATTCCATCTCAGATTTCATGGCATCCTGCCATCTCTTAGATTCTAGAGTGTTCATAGCATCTTGGTATGTGAGAGGCTCATCTTCATCCATAAGCGTCACATCACCATCTTGAGTCAAGAGAAATCCATAATATCTCTCGGGATCATGGCGAATCCTACCAGACCTATGAACAACCTGTGTTTCCTGAACAGTATTGTTTTCTTGTACATTCTGCTCAGGTTCCTCCATTGGTTCAATGTTATCATGTGGGTCTCGAATTTCATCGAGATCTATTATCCTCCCACTGTCTTTCTTAGACAGCATTTCTCTTTCAAGGAACACTGTAGTTCGAGCAACAAACACTTTGTTCTCTGAAGGATTATAGAAAGAATAACCCTTTGTTTCAATTGGGTATCCCACAAAATTATATTTTTCTGATTTAGGTCCTAGCTTGTCAGAAGTTAGACGTTTCACAAATGCCTCACATCCCCAAATTTTCATAAATGACATGCTATGACGTTTCTCAGTCCAAATCTCATATGGAGTCTTTTGAACCGTTTTAGTAGGAACTCGGTTAAGTGTATAAGCAGCCTTCTCCAGGGCGTAACCCCAGAAACTAATTGGAAGATCTGCATGACTCATCATCGATCGTGCCATGTCCAACAAAGTACGATTCCTCCTTTCAGAAACTCCAATCCATTGTGGTGTTCCGGGAGGAGTGAGTTGTGATACAATACCACACTCTTTTAATAAACTCTTAAATTCATGGCTTAAGTATTCACCTCCATGATCAGATCGTAGAGTCTTAATACTTCCGCCAGTTTGCTTTTCTACTTCAGCTTTGTTTTATTTGAACTTTTCAAAAGAATCGAATTTGTTCTTCATAAGATACACATATCCATATCTACTGAAATTATCAGTAAACGTGATAAAGTAGTAAAAGCCACCTCTTGCCATAGTACGCATAGGATCACATACATCACTATGTATAAGTTCTAATCGTTCTGTGGCCCTTTCACCTTGTCCAGTAAAAGGAGCTTTAGTCATTTTTCCAATGAGACAAGGTTGGCATGCTTCGTATGATTCAAAGTCAAACTTATCCAAGTATCCATCCTTATGTAACTTGGAAATGTGCTTCTCATTTATATGGCCTAAACGACAGTGCCAGAGGTATGTTTGATTTGAGTCATTAGATTTAAGACGTTTGTTATTCACATTATAGATAGGAGTGTCTAAATCAAGAACATATAAACCATTAAATAAACGTGCAACCCCATAGGTAGCATTATTCAAAGAAAAGGAACAACTATTTTTCTGAATTGAAAATGCAAAACCTTTCTTGTCCAAACAAGAAACTGAAATAATGTTTCTACAAATTGCAGGCACGTAAAAACAGTTTTCAAGTTCTAAAATAAGCCCAGTGAGCAAAGATAAATAATAAGTCCCTACAGCTAAGGCAGCAACCTTTGCTCCATTGTCAACTCGTATGTCGACCTCTCCTTTTACCAAAGTCCTACTCCTTTGCAGCTCCTGCATATTTATACAAATGTGAGAACTACATCCAGTATCCAATACCCATGATGTAGAAGTAGACAAATTGACCTCTATAACATAAATACCTGAATCAGAAACTTGACCAACCTTCTTCTTCTTCTTCAGATCCTCCAAATAAGCATGTCAGTTTCTCTTCTAATGACCTGGTTTACCACAGTAGTGACAATCACCCTTTATAACAGCACCTTTAGGCTTTAAAGCCTGTTTGGGATTGGTATTTGGCTTGGGACCAGAAGCAGATCCAATCTTCTTCTTTCCCTTCCATTTGCCTTTCCTTTTAGCCTTACCTTTGTTGTCTACCATCAACATGGCAGCAGGTTCAACCTTTTTCTTGTTGGTTTCAGCAGTTCGTAACATGGCCAACAATTCAGTGGGTGTTTTGTCTATCTCATTCATATTGTAGTTCATAATAAAATGATTATAGTTGATATTCAAAGATTGCAAGATCAAGTTAATCTGAGCTTCCGGACAAATCGGGAAACCCAAAATATCAAAATACTCAATATAACCTATCATCTTTAAAACATGTGGTTGAACAGGTTCACGCTCTCCCTGTTTACAAGCATACAGTACTTTGTTCATGTCGAACCTTTCTTGACGAGCCTATCCCTCAAACATTCTTTGAAGGTGTTCAATCATCTCATAAGCATCCATATGCTCATATTGTTTTTGAAGCTCAGCACTCATGGTTGCCAGCATGAGACACGCAACATCATTCGCATCATCAATATACTTCTGATAAACATTTTGCTAAACACGAGTTGCATTCTCAGCAGGAGGAGCAGGTGAAGGAATTTCAATGATGTGAAGCTTTCGCTCCTACCTGAGGACAATCCTCAAATTCCTATACCAATCAAGGAAGTTAGTTCCTGTCAGCTTGTCCTTCTCAAGGGTTGCTCTCACAGAGAAGTTATTTGTGTTGTTTGCCATTAAATATCTACAATGTTTAAAATGCATATTAGTTAGTTGTAAAAGTTTAATTATGTTCAAGTGATTATCATATACATTCATAATATATATCTCCCGCTATTTTTATGAAATCAGTAGCCCTAACTATTAATTCGGAAAACATTTCATTAAATCTTTTTAGTGAACCAAGATCCATATTTCATCCATGTTTTAAGATAGTGAAAGGCATAGGTGTACTAACTTGTAACACTTAATTACTATGTAACTCAACTAGGTAAAAGATAAAATAACAGCAAAACAAGGGAAACTGAAGAAGCACATGGAATCAATCAACTGAAGAAATGGTAATGATACTTGGTAACTACAAGTAACTAATTTGGTTAATCAAGAATGCCTAAGTGAGAAGAAGTTCAATCTCAGTATTGCTCATGCCCTAACTTATCTAATGGAGAATCAAATTAATGTCAAAGAAGTATCAAGAAGACCAAAGTGATTTCATGTAATGTATCTCAACAACTGGATAATGTAAAGGTTAATCAACAAATGAGAACTGACATTCAGAAGCAAGAACCCCTACAAGACTAGTCACTTATGAACCAGACCATTGCATCAAGTGTCCGGACATTGGAGGCAAGTTCATGTCAGTAATAGAAGATCTCATTTGAATTGAGTGAGGAAAAGAAATTGAAGAAGCTAGGGAAACTTGCTCATAAAGGTTAATCCACAATTAGTCACTAAAGAAAGTCAACATTGGATGAGTGCATATTTGCTAAGGCAAATGTCGATCCACAGCAGATCGACATGCGGATCGAGATTGATAATTGAAGAAAAACATTGCAAGGCAAATCTCGATCCACGGCAGATCGAGATTCTCACAGATCGAGATCGAGATTCTCATAGATCGAGATCGAGATCGAGATTGAGATTGTCGACCAAGATCGAGATCGAGATGGGTCCAGGCCGAGATCGAGATGCGGGTCGATATGTAGCATTTAATGTTCAAGGGACAAGTGGCTTATTGTGAACGGTTGATCCAGAGTGGTTGGGAAAGTACTTTTTGTTGTCGTGTCCTGATTGGGCCACGTACACAAAAAGGACAACATCAAGACTACACGACATTATAAAAGCAACACTTTGTTTTCATTTGTATTTGATTTTTATCCATCTCTGTATTTCTACGATATTTTTCAAGAGAGAGCATTTACTGTAAAACAATAGTGAGAGAGAGGATCAGTTGAATCAAGCTTTAATTGCTGTATTTATTGTTCAACTGATCATGATGCTTTTATGAATGTTGTAGCAAATCCCTCAATGAATATAAAGATATATTCTTGAAATTCTGTGTCATCATTTATTACCTGCATATTTGTATATTCTCTCATTACTTTTAAACAGTTGTATTCATCCCCCCCCCCCTCTACAACACTTTGGACCTAACAATTGGTATCAGAGCTACTGTTAAACACATCTAACAGAGATCCTACCGTGTTGTTCGAGTTGGTTCTTGAAAATCCCAGATCCAATCTTTTTTTAGAAGTTTGTGCCGAAAGCTTTTATTTGTGTCTTCTTGAAAAGTTCATAGATCTAAAAAGTTCTGAGTCATGGTGTAAGGAATATTTGTACAACATTCCAAAACGTTGTACTTTAGAGCTTTGTGGGTTTTCTTGTGGTCAAAAATCTGGTTATAAAAGAATATTTGATTGGTTGACTAGGTAACTTGAATCAACTATTTGACTGAACAAAAAGGACATATTCGAACTTCTATCAACTAGAAAGTGGACAACTTTTTTGTTTGGACTTGAAAAATTGGTGGACCCTGCTACTGTTCCTGTGATTAGAACTAACTTGCTTGAATCTTAAGTGCAAAACCCATTGGATATTAAGTGTTGGATATTTAAAGTGAGATAATCAATTTTTCAAGTAAATACAATTTATTGTAATTTGAAAAGTGTATTATCTTAATTTTAAACTTTATTAAAATGGTCGCCGCACACAGATTTAAGATACCTCCGTTTGATGCACAACATTATGACGAATGGACCGGAAGGATGGAAGCCTACCTTGAATCAATAAACAAGGTATACTTGAGAATATTGGAGAACGGTCCATACATACCCATGAAAATTGAGCCAGAGCGAATGGAAGGAGGGATACTAATACCATCCCGGTCTGTTCCTAAAGAGGAAATGGAGTTTTCAGACGCAGATAAGAATTGGTTGGTATGGATGCGTCGTTACGCAACGTCATAATTGAATCCCTAGACTCATAGTACTATGTTCAGATAAAGGGATTAAAAATAGCTAAAGCCATGTGGGATAAACTGGCTGTAGTGATGGAGGGGACCGAGGAAGTTAGAGATAATCACAAGCGCATTCTGATATCTGAATATGAATCGTTCAGATGCGAACGAGGAGAAAGTGTAGCGGATGTTTACAAATGTTACAGTAAATTGCTTATCAAGCTGAGTATAAGAGATAAAGTCTATCCACTAGCAGATTCAAATATCAAGTTTCTCTTAAATTTGCCTAAACATCTGGAACACAGGATCACTACCATTCGAGCGTCAAGAGACTTGAAAAATACTTCTCTCGAAAAGCTGTATGGTGTTTTAAAGACCTACGAGCTGGAGCAGGAACAAAATGACAAAAGAAGATCCTACAATAGTGGAGAATACAAAGAGGTAAGTGAGTCTAGACTTGTAGCTGAAGAGTCTGCTGTAAAGGCACTTGCAGCTGTCTCATTGAAAAATGTTAATCCTGAAAGGGTGGTATTAGACATTGAAGATCCATCCGAAGAAAGTGAGGATGAATACTATACCCTTGAAGAGCTGGACAAATTAGAAGACAAGTCATATGCTTGTATTGCTCGAGAATTTACTCATATCAGCTTCAGGAAGTCAAGAAGAGGTAAAGGACGATTTGGTAGTTCTTTCAGCCGAAGAGGCAGTAGTGTAAGTGGTCGGGGAAGTTACAGCGGTCGAGGTAGCACATCTGGTAGTGGCTACAGACCTAACCTGGTAGACAAGAACAAGTTCAGATGCTACAACTGCAATGAATTGGGGCACTTTGCAACAGAGTGCAAGAAGCCCAAGTACGTTCATCCCAAGGAATCCTATGTGAAGAAGAAATATGATGCCTTGGTTAGCAAGCAACAGAAGGGAAGCCGGGCGTATGTTGTGACTGAAGGGAAGGGTAGGGACGAGTCTGATGAAGATGAAGATCAGGAACTATGCAACTTCGCTTTAATGGCAAGATCTTCAGAACAATCAGAGGTACCAATTCTAACCGTAAATGAAATGTCTATTTCTGAGTACCAAAATGAATTAGCTGCCATGACTAAAGACATGTACAATCTCCAACTGAATCTAATCATTGTTAATGAGGAAAATGCTAAACTCTCCCTTAAAAATAGACTTCTCGAGGCCAGGGTAGAGGAATTAGAATCAGGAGAAAGTACAGAAGGCAGTTAATGAATCAGGTAGACGTTTTAGAACACAAGCTTAAGATTAGGGAAGACCTTAACGAAGAACTTAAAAATGAATTAACTGAGCTTAAAATAACATGTCAATCTTTTAAAGAAGCAGCTAATAAAGTTTTCGTAGAAAGGGACATGTACATGAAACTGGCAGGCAAGAGTAAAAATGAAAAAGTAAACATAGGACTTGACTACACACAGAAAAAGAAAAATAGGGCTGCTGAGTTGTTAGAGCTAGTGTTAGTCAAATAAGATGTGCCTGAGGTTCTAGTGAATGTTAGAAAACCTATATTTAAGCAGTTTGAGCCTAGGACCATAGATCCTGTTGCTATTAAAATTGAACATGAGATTAAAATGGAAAAAGATTCAGAAGAAAAAGTAGTAGAACCTACAACTTCTAAGAGAGCGAGTAAGATTGCTTATGCTAAGAGAGGTGTAGGAACCAAGGAGGCTAAGACGGTGTCATATAAACAATGGGTAGCAGGGTCAGACCAAATGAAAACACCTGTAGAGGCAGTTAAAACTGAACATGTATCTGTATCTACATCTACACGAGCTAGGAAGGCATGCTATATCTGTAATCAAACTGATCATTTGTCTTACTATTGTCCGTCCTATGTAGAGGAAGAAAAACCTGTTGGTTGTAATACCATGCCTGCAACTACTGCTTTGCCTAACATGTATGCAAATCATGCCAAATGCAATAATCCTAATTGTATGCCATGTGCTGTAAACATCATGCATGCTTATTTTAATTTGATGAATACTGCTAGTGCATCTGTTGAACATAGATTTAGTAGTGGTAAGAAAAAGCATTCTGGGTCAAAGGCTAAGACTTCAAGTCCTCCTAAAGTTAGGAGTGACCAGTCTACTCCCAAACCTGACAAACCAGTCAAGGTTGACAAGAGAAAAGACAAAGTCAAGATGAATGCCCCTGATGGCAACAAGGCAAAGCCTTCTGTATCTGAAAAGAAAAAGAAAATTATTGATGCCGGGCCCAAACATCATTGGGTTCCGAAGAACGCCTAACCTTTCTGGATTTACAGGGCAGTGAACAGGAAAAGAGTAAAGTCATATGGGTGCTGGACAGTGGAGCATCAAGGCATATGACCGGCAATAAGTCCCTGCTAACAGATTTGGTGTTGAGAGCCGGCTCCGTGGTTACTTTTGGAGATAACAGCAAAGGTTACACCCGGGGATATGGCAAGATTGTTTGTGGAAATGTTATCATTGAGGACGTGTCTTTTGTGGAAGGATTGCGACATAATCTTCTCAGCGTTAGTCAGTTCACCGACAGGGGTTTTGACGTCAACTTTGGGAAGCATGATTGTTCGATTCGAAGCAAAAAGGATGGAAGCCTTGCTCTCAAAGGAGTAAGGAAGTCAAATTTGTTCATAGCCGACATGAATTCTGCTGATCAGTCTGAAGTCACGTGTTTCTACAGCAAGGCTTCTGCTGTTGAAAGTTGGCTATGGCATAAAAGATTATCTCACATGAACTTTAAAGCAATGAATAATCTCGTAAGGAGAGAATTGATGAGAGGGCTGCCGCAGATGGAGTTTACTCCAGATGGACTCTGCGAAGCATGTGAGATGGGAAAATCGAAAAGAGCCTCGCATAAGGATAAGCAAGTGAATAGCATTACCGAGCCCCTACAACTACTTCACATGGATTTTTTTGGACCCGTTAATGTTATGTCAATGTCAAGGGAAAGATACGCGCTGGTGATTGTCGATGACTTTTCCAAATACACATGGGTGATGTTTGTGACATCGAAAGATGAAGTGCCACATGAGATCATTAGGCATGTACTGGTAATTGAAAACGTAGCAAGTCTGACTGTGAAGACTATCCGATCCGACAACGGGACAGAATTCAAGAACTCAGTGTTAATGGAATTCTGCATATCTAAAGGGATCAGACGACAGTATTCAGCACCGAGAACACCGCAGCAGAATGAGGTGGTAGAAAGGAAGAATAGGACACTGGTTGAAGCAGCTAGGACAATGCTGTATGAGTCAAGACTTCCTTTGTATTTTTAGGCTGAAGCAGTTAGCGCGGCTTGTTATACACAGAACAGAACCTTGATTATAAAGGACTATAATGAGACGCCGTATTATCTGATGAATAAATGAAAACCATCTATCAAGTACTTTCACGTGTTTGGTGCCAAATGCTTTGTGTTAGGAATATATTCATTTGATGATGTACAAAATACTAGAACAGTGTCTAGATTAGTTTATCTGTAATAAATCTTTCTAGTCTCTGAAATGTATAATCAGAGTCTAGATAGTCAATATTCATGTTATTTGTACTTGGAAGAATTTCTGTAGAAGATGAAACCAGAGTCTGGAAGGTGATCAGAGTCTATAGACTATCAGAGTCTATGATCTATCAGGGTCTACATGTGATCAGAGTCTGAAGATCATCAGAGTCTGAAGATTTCAAAGTCTATATAGTTGAGGATAAATTTGGAAGAAGGTCACAGGAATGGAAAGTCTTCGAAGATCAAGATAAATATATTACAGATATGCTATGGGAAAGAAAGAGAATTTTAGAAGGAAACTGTCAACTAATAATTAGGAATTCTATTCCTATTGTAATTTATCTTTCTGTTATTAGTTGATAGGCAGCTCTCTATATAAACTCTATGTAACCTAATTGTAAAAGTGTGGAAGTCGAAGCATAATTATCTGAGTGAAATTTTGTGAAAGCATAGAAATAGAGAGAGTTGCTGTGATAAACACAGAGAAGCTGCTAGGGTTTGTGTACACCCTAGGAGAGTTTTGTATTCACAAATCAATAATACAAAACAATACTTATTCATATTTTTGTGTTTGAGTTTGTTCTTAATTTGATTTTAAATCGGGCAGAAAAGACATACAAGTATTCAACCCCCCTTCTACTTGTACGACTAGGAAAACAATTGGTATCAGAGCCTAACGTTTAAAATCGATCAAAGATGTCTGGAAACAAAGATGGCAATTCTAAGATTCCTATGCTTAAGAGAAACGAGTTCACCCACTGGAAGGTTAAGATGCTGCACCATCTGGAAGCAACAGACCCTGACTATCTTGACAAGATTAATGAAGGACCCTTTGTGCCCTTAAAAATTGTGCCTCAAATCAATGAGGAAGGCAAAATAACTGAAGAACACCTTGTTGAGAAACCAAAGGCTGAATGGACAAAAGAGGACAAAGAAAATGTCCTTAAGGAGGCAAAAGTAAAGAACATTCTCTTTAATAGTTTAGATTCTGTTCTAACTAACTGTGTCATATCATGCAAGACTGCTAAGGAGATGTGGACAAAACTTGAGGTGCACTGTCAAGGGACTAAATATGTTAAGTAGAATGCTAGGTCTTTGCTTATTCAAGAGTATGAGTACTTTGAAGCAAAATCTGGAGAATCTATCACTGAGATGTATGATAAGTTTACAAAACTCTTGAATGAGATGGCTATGCTTGGTAAGGTTTATGATTCTGAAGATACGAATACCAAGTTTCTGAGAGCACTTCCTGAAGAGTGGGACAATAAGACTACAGCCATAAGAGAAGCTAGAGATTTGGATGAACTAACTCTAGAAGAATTGTATGGCAGACTCAAGACATATGATTTGGAGATGCAACAGAGAAAGAATAAGAAGTCTATAAAGACAAAATCTGTGGCACTCTTGATGGAGTCTGAGAAAGAACAACAGGAACCATCCACAGAAGCAAGAATCAAGGATTCAAGAAAGAAGGGTAAAGCTGCTGTGGAGTCAGAGTCTACTGACATAGACTCTGATTCTGATGAAGAGTTTGATCTAAGTCAAATGATGGCTATGTTTGCTAAAAATTTCAAAAGAATGAAATTCAACAAAAGAACTGGCAAATTTAGCAAAAGGCCATCATTCAAGAAGGAAGATGAAAAGGTTGAGAAGAGCAAGAGTACAATTATCAAACTTGACAAAGCAAAGGTCAAATGTTTCAACTGTGGAATATTGGGGCACTTTGCCAGTGAATGCAGAAAGTCAAAAAGTCAAGGAAAAGGAAAAGCACTTCTATCAACAGGAAAGGACTGGGCAGACTCAAGCTCAGAGGATGAAATTGATTATGAAAATCTAGCACTGATGGCATCCTCCTCAAGAAAATCACAGTCTCCCAAAGAACCCTCATCTCCTAAAACTCAGGTATCAATCTTTACTCCTGAATCCTTAATTAATTTAGACTCTGATGGCATAGAGATTGTGAAAAGTGAGGTTAATAAAATAATGACAACATATAGGTCTCTCACTAGTGAAAGTGAAAGGTTGAGAGAAGAAAATTTAACCTTAACTAAAAGGAATTGTCATGTAGAATCTGAGTTATTATTAATGGAACAATACAAAAAGGATTCTGAGAAATATAGTCATAACTACACTGAAATTTTGAAAGCCTATGACTATGTTAGGAAAGAACTAGAAGAAGAAAAGCTTAAGTTTAAAGTTTGGACAGACTCTGGAAGAAAAGTTCAAGAAATTCTCAATAATCAAAACATGTGTCAAACTGCTGGTCTAGGCTATGACAAGAGTCAAGACAAAAGACCTATTGTTGAGAATGATAACAATGAAGAAGCTAGCAAAGTTAATAAGACTAAAGACAAAAGTACATTTGTTCCTGTTAAGTTTGTGATCCCTAAAGAAAAAACTGAAGCCACAAACTCATCTGTCAATAGTCCCCCTGTTGTTGACAAAAAGATAGATGAAACAGGGGCAAATAACTCTAAGAAAATTATAAACATAGGGTACTTGTCTAAGTCTAAGTTGAAAGAAAGGCTAGAGAACTTATCAGAGTCCACCAAAACTAGGAGAAATAGGAATGGTAAGGAAGGCATCAATAAGGCTAATAATTATCAAAAAGATCCTAATGCTCCTAGAAAGAAGTGTTATAGATGTGGCAACCAAAACCATTTAGCTATAGATTGTAAAACAAAAATTGAGATGAAATCAGAGTCTAGTCCTTCTCAGACTCTGAAAAGTCACTACATACCACAGAAACCTTGTTATCACTGTGGTAGCATATTTCATTCTATATATATGTGTATGGACTATCATGATTTGTATTACAATTTTTATGAGCTAAAATCTTCTATTGATAAGAGTTGGTATGACACTGTTAAGACTCCACCACAGTCTAGAGTAACAAAAGAGACATGTAAGCCAAAGGTGAAAATTATTAAGCCTGTTTCTCCTAAAATTAGTAGAAAAGGATCCAAAACTATTTGGGTCCTCAAAACATCTAACTAGTTGCTTTTTGTATGCAGGGAACTAGGGTAAAGAAAGTAACCCTAATCCTGGACAGTGGATGCTCAGGACATATGACTGGAAAGAAATCCCTGCTTACAGACTTTGAGGAAATGGCTGGCCCAGAAGTATCCTTTGGAGATGGCAACAAAGGACAAACACTGGGATATGGCAAGATTGTACTTGGGAATGTCATCATTGAACAAGTAGATCTAGTTGATGGCTTAAGGCACAATTTAATAAGCATAAGTCAACTTGGAGACAAAGGTTACCATACTGGCTTTGACAACAAAGAGTGTCTTGTGACTCACAAAGAAACAGGCATTGTGGTTTTCAAAGGACACAGACATGGTAACATTTATGAAACCAGCTTGGAGGATTGCATAAACAGTGAAGTCACATGTCTATACAGCAAGGCCTCAACTGAAGAAAGCTGGAAATGGCACAAGAAACTATCACACATCAACTTCAAAACACTCAACAAGTTGGTTAAACAGAATCTTGTAAGAGGATTACCACAGGTTGATTTTGTACAAGATGGACTTTGTGAAGCATGTCAACTTGGAAAACAAAGGAAATCATCCTTCAAGAGCAAGACAATAAATACCATTTCTAAACCCTTTTATTTACTGCATCTTGATTTATTTGGTCCAGTAAATGTTATGTCAATTAACAAAAATAAATATACTCTTGTTATTATAGATGATTTTACAAGATTCACATGGGTTTTCTTTCTACATTCAAAGGATGAAGCTTCACAACACATAATAGATCATATCACTTTTCTGGAAAGAAAATCAAAGAAAACAGTAAGAATTCTGATGAGTGACAATGGTACTGAATTCAAGAATTCAATCATGGAGAACCATTGTACATCAAAGGGAATTACTCAACAATTTTCTGCGCCAGGAACTCCTCAACAAAATGGAGTTGTGGAAAGAAAGAATAGGACACTCATAGAAGCTGCCAGAACAATGTTGGCAGAGTCTAAGCTGCCAGTATATTTTTGGGCTGAGGCAGTCAATACAGCATGTTTCACTCAAAACTGCACTCTAATAAACATGCATGGAAAGACTCCCTATGAAATGATAAAGGACAAGAAGCCAAGTGTGAAACACTTTCACATATTTGGATGCAAGTGTTATGTACTAAAAGTACATCCTGAAAATCTAAGCAAATTCGAAGCCAAGGCAGATGAATCAATCTTTCTTGGATATGCATCGAACACAAAAGCATTCAGAGTGTTTAATCTCAGAACCAAAATTGTTATGGAATCTATTCATGTTGCATTTGATGATAAAAAGTTTACAGAATAGCAGGATGAGTCAGAGTCTACAACACTGGAATTTGAAAATCTAAAAAGTTCTGAGATAAATGAAGAAGAAGAGGATGAAGACCCTAGAATAAATCCTGAACTAACACAGGAACCTGCACATTCTGAGGGGGAGCCAGAAAATTCAACTCCAAATAATTCAGAGTCTAACAGGTCAGGGTCTACCCAGACAGAGTCTATCCAGACAGAGTCTATCCAGACAGAGTCTAGACAGACAGAGTCTAACTCATCAGGGTCTGGATCAAGCAACTCTAAACTCTTGTCAGAGTCAAGCAATTTAGGGGGAGCCTCTTCATTTTGAAAGGCATAGGTGTACTAACTTGTAACACTTATTTATTTTGTAACTCAACTAAGTAAAAGATAAAACAACAGCAAAACAAGAGAAACTGAAGAAGCACATGGAATCAATCAACTGAAGAAATGGTAATGATACTTGGTAACTACAAGTAACTAATTTGGTTAATCAAGGATGCATAAGTGAGAAGAAGTTCAATCTGAGTATTGCTCATGCCCTAACTTATCTAATGGAGAATCAAATTAATGTCAAGGAAGTATCAAGAAGGCCAAAGTGATTTCATGTAATGTATATCAACATCTGGATAATGTAAAGGTTAATCAACAAATGAGAACTGACATTCAGAAGCAAGAACCCCTACAAGACTAGTCACTTATGAACCAGACCATTGCATCAAGTGTCAGGCCATTGGAGGCAAGTTCATGTCAGCAATAGAAGATCTCATTTGAATTGAGTGAGGAAAAGAAATTGAAGAAGCTAAGGAAACTTGCTCATAAAGGTTAATCCTCAATTAGTCACTAAAGAAGGTCAACATTGGATGTGTGCATATTTACTAAGGCAAATGTCGATCCACAGCAGATCGAGATGCGGGTCGAGATTTACAAGTGAAGTAAAACACTGCAAAGGCAAATCTCGATCCAGGCGATAGATCGAGATCGAGATTCTCCCAGATCGAGATCGAGATCTTCACAGATCGAGATCGAGATTTTCACAGATCGAGATCGAGATCCTCATAGATCGAGATCGAGATTCTCCCAGATCGAGATCGAGATTTTCACAGATCGAGATCGAGATGGGTCCAGGCGAAGATCGAGATGCGGGTAGAAATGTAACATTTAATGTTCAAGGGACAAGTGGCTTATTGTGAACGGTTGATCCAGAGTTGTTGGGAAAGTACTTTTTGTTGTCGAAGTCCTGATTGGGCCACGTACACAAAAAGGACAAGATCAAGACTACATGACATTATAAAAGCAGCACTTTGTTTTTATTTTAGTAGTAACTTGTATCTCTGTATTTTCAACGATAATTTTTAAGAGAGAGCATTTACTGTAAAACAAAAAGTGAGAGAGAGAGGATCAGTTGAATCTAGCTTTAATTGCTGTATTTATTGTTCAACTGATCATGATGCTTTTATGAATGTTGTAGCAAATCCATCAATGAATATAATGATATATTCTTGAAATTCTGAGTCATCATTTATTACTTGCACATTGTTTATTCTCTCATAAATTTTAAACAGTTGTATTCACCCCCCCCCCCCCCCCTCTACAACACTTTGGACCTAACAATTGGTATCAAAGCTTCTGTTAAACACATCTAACAGAGATCCTATTGTGTTGGTTGAGTTGATTCTTGAAAATCCCAGATCCTTTTTTTTTCTTGAAGTTTGTGCCGAAAGTTTTTGTTTGTTTCTTCCTGGAAAAGTCATAGATCTAAAAAGTTCTAAGTAATGGTGTAAGGAATATTTGTACAAAATTCCAAAATATTGTACTTTAGAGCTTTGTGGATTTTCTTGTGGTCAAAGCTGGAATCAACTGATTGGCTAAACAAAAAGGACAATTTCGAACTTCTGTCAACTAGAAAGTGGACACCTTTTTGTTTGGACTTGAAAAATTGTGGACCCTGCTACTGTTCCTGTGATTAAAACTAACTTGCTTGAATCTTAAGTGTAAAATCCGTTGGATATTTAGTGTTGGACATTTAAAGTGAGATAATTAATTTTTCAAGTAAATACAATTTATTGTAATTTGAAAAGTGTATTATCTTAATTTTAAATTTCATTAAAATGGCCGCCGCACACAGATTTAAGATACCTCCGTTTGATGCACAACATTATGACGAATGGACCGGAAGGATGAGAGCTTACCTTGAATCAATAAACAAGGTATACTTGAGAATATTGGAAAACGGTCCATACATACCCATGAGAATTGAGCCAGAGCGAATGGAAGGAGGGATACTAATTCCATCCCGGTCTGTTCCTAAAGAGGAAATGGAGTTTTCAGACGCAGATAAAGAATTGGTTGGTATGGATGCGTCTTTACGCAACGTCATAATTGAATCCCTAAACTCAGAGTACTATGTTCAAATAAAGGGATTAAAAACAGCTAAAGCCATGTGGGATAAACTGGCTGTGGTGATGGAGGGGGCCGAGGAAGTTAGAGATAATCACAAACGCATTCTGATATCTGAATATGAATCGTTCAGATGCGAACGAGGAGAAAGCGTAGCGGATGTTTACAAACGTTACAGTAAATTGCTTATCGAGCTGAGTATAAGAGATAAAGTCTATCCACTAGCAGATTCAAATATCAAGTTTCTATTGAATTTGCCTAAACATCTGGAACACAGGATCACTGCCATTCGAGAGTCAAGAGACTTGAAAAATACTTCTCTGGAAAAGCTGTATGGTGTTTTGAAGACCTACGAGCTGGAGCAGGAACAAAATGACAGAAGAAGATCCTACAATAGTGGAGAAAACAAAGCGGTAAGTGAGTCTGGACTTGTAGCTGAAGAGTCTGCTGTAAAGGCACTTGCTGCTGTCTCATTGAAAACTGCTAATCCTGAAAGGGTGGTATTAGACATTGAAGATCCATCCGAAGAAAGTGAGGATGAATACTATACCCTTGAAGAGCTGGACAAATTAGAAGACAAGTCATATGCTTGTATTGCTCGAGAATTTGCTCATATCAGCTTCAGGAAGCAAAGAAGTGGTAAAGGACGATTTGGTAGTTCTTTCAGCCGAAGAGGCAGGAGAGGCAGTAGTGTAAGTGGTAGTGGAAGTTACAGCGGTCGGAGTAGCACATCTGGTAGTGGCTACAGACCTAACCTGGTAGACAAGAACAAGTTCAGATGCTACAACTGCAATGAATTGGGGCACTTCGCAACAGAGTGCAAGAAGCCCAAGTACGTTCATCCCAAGGAATCCTATGCTGATTTGAAAAAGAAATATGATGCCTTGGTTAGCAAGCAACAGAAGGGAAGCCGGGCGTATGTTGTGACTGAAGGGAAGGGTTGGGACGAGTCTGATGAAGATGAAGATCAGGAGCTATGCAACTTCGCTTTAATGGCAAAATCTTCAGAACAATCAGAGGTACCAATTCTAACCGTAAATGAAATGTCTATTCCTGAGTACCAAAATGAATTAGCTGCCATGACTAAAGATATGTACAATCTCCAACTTAATCTAATTGCTGTTAATGAGGAAAATGCTAAACTCTCCCTTAAGAATAGACTTCTCGAGGCCAGGGTAGAGGAATTAGAATCAGGAGAAAGTAAGGAAAGGCAGTTAATGAATCAGGTAGATGTTTTAGAACACAAGCTTAAGATTAGGGAAGACCTTAACGAAGAACTTAAAAATGAATTAGCTGAGCTTAAAGTAACATGTAAATCTTTTGAAGAAGCCGCTAATAAAGTTTTCGTAGAAAGGGACATGTACATGAAACTGGCAGGCAAGAGTAAAAATGAAAAAGTAAACATAGGACTTGACTACACACAGAAAAAGAAAAATAGGGTTGCTGAATTGTTAGAGCCTGTGTTAGTCAAAGAAAATGTGCCTGAGGTTTTAATGGATGTTAGAAAACCTATCTTTAAGCATTTTGAGCCTAGGACCATAGATCCTGTTGCTACTAAAATTGAACATGAGATTAAAATTGAAAGAGATTCAGAAGAAAAAGTGGTAGAACCTACAACTTCTAAGAGAGCTAGTAAGATTGCTTATGCTAAGAGAGGTGTAGGAACCAAGGAGGCTAAGACGGTGTCATATAAACAATGGGTAGCAGGGTCAGACCAAATGAAAGCACCTGTAAAGGCAGTTAAAACTGAACCTGCATCTGTATCTACATCTACACGAGCTAGAAAGGCATGCTATATCTGTAATCAAACTGATCACTTGTCTTACTATTGCCCGTTCTATGTAGAGGAAGAAAAATCTGTTGGTTGTAATACCATGCCTGCAACTACTTCTTTGCCTAACATGCATGCAAATCATGCTAAATGCAATAATCCTAATTGTATGCCATGTGCTGTAAACATCATGCATGCTTATTTTAATTTAATGAATACTTCTAGTGCATCTGTTGAACATACATCTAGTAGTGTTAAGAAAAAGCATGCGGGGTCAAAGGCTAAGACTTTAAGTCCTCCTAAAGTTAGGAGTGACCAGTCTGCTCCCAAACCTGACAAATCAGTCAAGGTTGACAAGGGAAAAGACAAAGTCAAGATTGATGCCCCTGATGGCAACAAGGCAAAGCCTTCTGTATCTGAAAAGAAAAAGGAAATTATTGATGCCGGGCCCAAACATCATTGGGTTCCGAAGAACACCTAACCTTTATGGATTTGCAGGGCAGTGAACAGGAAAAGAGTAAAGTCATATGGGTGCTAGACAGTGGAGCATCGAGGCATATGACCGGCAATAAGTCCCTGCTAACAGATTTGGTGTTGAGAGCCGGCTCCGTGGTTACTTTTGGAGATAACAGCAAAGGTTACACCAGGGGATATGGCAAGATCGTTTGTGGAAATGTTATCATTGAGGACGTGTCTTTTGTGGAAGGATTGCGACATAATCTTCTCAGCGTTAGTCAGTTCACCGACAGGGGTTTTGACGTCAACTTTGGGAAGCATGATTGTTCGATTCGAAGCAAAAAGGATGGAAGCCTTGCTCTCAAAGGAGTAAGGAAGTCAAATTTGTTCATAGCTGACATGAATTCTGCTGATCGGTCTGAAGTCACGTGTTTCTACAGCAAGGCTTCTGCTGATGAAAGTTGGCTATGGCATAAAAGATTATCTCACCTGAACTTTAAAGCAATGAATAATCTCGTAAGGAGAGAATTGGTGAGAGGGCTGCCGCAGATGGAGTTCACCCCAGATGGACTCTGCGAAGCATGTGAGATGGGAAAATCAAAAAGAGCCTCGCATAAGGATAAACAAGTGAATAGCATTACCGAGCCCCTACAACTCCTTCACATGGATTTGTTTGGACCTGTTAATGTTATGTCAATATCAAGGAAAAGATATGCGCTGGTAATTGTCGATGACTTTTCCAAATACACATGGGTGAAGTTTGTGACATCGAAAGATGAAGTGCCACATGAGATCATTAGACACGTACTGGTAATTGAAAACGTAGCAAGTCTGACTGTGAAGACTATCCGATCCGACAATGGGACAGAATTCAAGAACTCAGTGTTAATGGATTTCTGCATATCTAAAGGGATCAGACGACAGTATTCAGCACCGAGAACACCACAGCAAAATGGGGTGGTAGAAAGGAAGAACAGAACACTGGTTGAAGCAGCTAGGACAATGCTGTATGAGTCAAAACTTCCTTTATATTTTTGGGCTGAAGCAGTTAGCACGGCTTGTTATACACAGAACATAACCCTGATTATAAAGGACCATAATGAGACGCCGTATTACATGATGAATAAACGAAAACCATCTATCAAGTACTTTCACGTATTTGGTGCAAAATGCTTTGTGTTAAGAGACAATGCACAACTTGGAAAGTTTGATGCCAAAGCAGATGAAGGGGTTTTCATTGGATATTCTCTTGAAGTAGTAGCAGCGTACAGGGTGTTTGTGCTTAATGATCGCAAGGTGGTTGAAAGCCTTAATGTCACATTCGACGACTCAAAGCTCCCCTCTATACAAAAAGAAGATAGTGAGCCCAACTCCCTAAGATTTGAAAATGTGGATATTGATGAAGAGGATACAGTTCCTGAGTCAGTAGTGCAGGGTAGTGATCCAACTATAAATAATGAAATTAATCAAGAGTCTAGTGTTTCGCAAACTCAAAACACTAGGGCTGAGGGATCACCTTCCGTCAGACCTGGTACTAACTCAGGGGGAGTCAGTATGCACTCAGGGGGAGCAGCTCACTCAGGGGGAGCCAGTACTAGCTCAAGGGAAGCTAGTGAAAGTGCTTCTAGACTAAGTCACCTTCACTTACAAGATCAAGCTGAATCATCAAGAACATTTGCTAGGGATCGCACTTGGAACAAGGACCATCCGTTCGAGCTAATTATTGGTGATCCAGAAGCCGGAGTGACTACTAGAGGAAAAGCTAGAGCTGCAATTGCCACTGAGAATGAATGTCTATATTCAGTGTTCCTTTCCCAGATGGAACCTAAAGTGGTGGAAGAAGCTCTAGATGACGCTGATTGGGTGATTGCTATGCAAGAGGAACTCAATCAGTTTGAAAGGCAGAAGGTGTGGAAGCTGGTACCCAGACCAAAGAATAGATCTGTCGTTGGGACAAAATGGGTATTCAGAAACAAGCTGGATGAAGACGGACGTGTAACACGAAATAAAGCTCGCCTGGTTGCTAAGGGTTATACTCAAAGAGAAGGAATTGATTATGATGAAACCTATGCACCAGTAGCAAGGCTAGAGGCAGTAAGGATGTTCTTGGCATTCGCAGCACATCATGGTTTTAAAGTCTATCAAATGGATGTCAAGAGTGCATTCTTAAACGGTGAACTGGATGAAGAGGTGTATGTCGAGCAACCTCCCGGGTTTATCGATATCAAATATTGTGATTATGTTTATCGACTCTTCAAATCAGTATATGGCCTTAAGCAGTCTCCGCGGAAGTGGTATGAAACTCTGTCAGACTTCTTACTAGAAAGTGGTTTTACAAGAGGAGTAATCGACAAGACGCTTTTCTACAAGAAATGCAAAGATGATCTAATGATGGTGCAAGTATATGTGGATGACATTATCTTTGGGTCTGCAAATGAGAAGCTGTGTGCTAAATTCGCTAAGTTAATGCAATCAAGGTATGAGATGAGCATGATGGGAGAGCTGACGTTCTTTCTGGGCATTCAAGTTAGTCAGAAGAAGGACGGGATATTTATCTGCCAGACCAAGTACATTCATGATCTATTGAAGAAGTATGGTCTCCAAGATGTATCACAAGCTAAGACTCCTATGGCAACAGCCACGAAACTTGACGAGGACAAATCGGGTAAACCTGTAGACATCTCAAGCTATCGAGGTATGATCGGCTCACTTTTGTATTTAACTGCTAGCAGACCTGATATTATGTTCTCTACATGCTTATGTGCAAGGTTCCAAGCGGATCCTAGAGAGTCACATCTCATAGCCGTAAAGCGTATTTTTAGGTATCTCAAGGGAACATCAAATCTCGGGATTTGGTACCCAAGAGATACAGGGTTTAATCTTGTTGGCTATTCGGATTCAGATTACGCAGGTTGTAGAATAGATAGGAAGAGCACTTCAGGAAGCTGTCAGTTCCTTGGAAGAAGGTTGGTGTCTTGGCAAAGCAAGAAACAACACACAGTATCTACCTCGACAGCTGAAGCAGAATATATTGCTGCTGGAAGCTGTGTGGCCCAGATACTGTGGATGAAGAACCAACTCAAGGACTACGGTGTGGAAGTATCTAAGATTCCTATCATGTGTGACAACACAAGTGCTATTGCAATGACCAACAATCCTGTGGATCACTCAAGGACCAAGCACATTGACATCAGGTATCATTTTATTAGAGAGCTTGTAGAAAATGGAACTGTAGAGTTGCATTTTGTGTCTACTGAACGTCAAATAGCAGATATATTCACTAAACCTCTAGACGAATCAACATTTTCTAGATTGGTTGGTGAATTGGTGATGCTTAACACCTGTTAGTTTTGCTACCTATCTGTTATAATTCAGTTTGTGTACATATTATTGTTATTCATGAATATTCATAATTAATAATGTGTACTTAACTTCATAAATGTATGTGTTGCATATCATAAGGAGTTAGAAAGTTTCATGACATTAATCTTGTGCTGATCTGTATATCGTTATGGTTAGTGTCTAAATGAAGTAATGAGAAATTTTCTATGGCAAATCTCGATCTATCCACATCGAGATCGACATCGAGATGTAGATCGAGATGCGGATCGAGATCGACATCAAGATCGACATCGAGATGTAGATCGAGATGCAGATCGAGATCGACATCCAGATCGACATCGAGATGTAGATCGAGATGCGGATCGAGATCGACATCTAGATCGACATCTAGATGAGGATCGAGATGCGGATCTCGAGATCGAGATGTGACTTGTCTTTTCAGTCATTTTTTTTAGGCGTGCAAGTATATATTATAGCATTAAAAAGGCTGTTCATTATTTACATTAACTTTCTTTCTCTCCAAAAGCTTAAGCTCTTCATATACACACGCGTATACATACATTACATCAAGTTTTCTTGTGATTTTCTTAAACAAAAAATCACTAACTGTTACTTCAAAGCATCAATAACTAAAACGAAACTCTGCTAAAATTTTGTTTAAAACTGTTGAACTTCTTGTGTTGTTTTAACGTCATTACTGTTCTTGCAATTAGTTCTTTAGTTTTCTTCTTCATTCGAGTGAGTTTGTTTTTGTTTCGTGCTTTCTTATTCTTAAGTTCTTTTGTGTTCTTGAGCAAAATAGTTGTGAGTACTACTAGTTAATCCTTAAAGTGCAACTTTACCGCCGTGTTTGTGGTTTTTCTGGAAAAATAATTTATTTTGTAACGGCTGTTCACTTTAATTTTCGAAAACTCAACCGTCAATCATTAGTGGGGAGTTAAGTGGTCATTAGTGGGCAGTTAATTTGTTTTAATTTGTGTCACTAATTACGTGGGGTAATTAGTGGGGTTCGTGTACGTTTTTTTTGTTGTTTAAATTTAGAACTTGTTCTCTAAAAATTTCTATTGCCAAACCACATCAGAACATTTCTTTTCTCAAACACAAATTTAAAATGGCAAACCCAAATTTCACAATTCCCAAGACCAACTTTGTTAATCTCTCTGCTGATCGAGCAACTGGTAGATTTATTCACTATCAGTTCTGGATTGAATCCCTCAACAACACATCAATCATAAGTCATGCCTTAACCGCCTCTCCCATCCTGAATGTCGAAGCCCTTCAAGCTGCTTACTCTACACTAGAGATTCAGGGTGGAAAAGCCAATCCAACAGGTCTATCCTTTACTATTGGTGGTGTCAAATATGAAGTCAGTCTGCGGAAGTTCAATGAGTTACTCGGGCTTCCTACAGAAGATTATGCTCCGGAACCCACTATGGAGGATATGTTGCAATTATTCACGGAGATAGGTTGTCGCCCTCCCACGGGTCTTATCAAGGTAACAAAGGTTAACAACGGTATGCTACCAGCTGAGTGGGATTATGTAGTTCAGGCCATTCAGCGCTGCATGTTCCCAAAAGACAAAGACTACAGGCCAATGAACAACAGCTGCCGGGTAATACTATATGGAGTGGCAAACAACAGGAGAGTGAATGTGGGCAAACATCTGTTGATTCAGTTGCATGAGAGGTGGGCATTGGAGAAAAATGCCTCAAGGAATCCAGAAGATGGTCCAGTCAAATGCTGGATGCCAAGATTTCTTCAGATGGTTCTGGATGACGTTCTTTCAGAGGAACACAGAAGAGTATTTCAAGGCTCTGAAAGGATGGCATGTTTTGATATGACTCTAAAGAGTATCTCCACCATGGAAACCCAGAAAAAGTCAAGACTTTTTCAGTTGCGCCTGACTCCGTACTTCCAGGATCTGCAAGATGAGTATGCTAGGAGGCATGCTTCTCAGTTTACTGCAGTAGAAGCTGAGAGTAGCGGTAACGAAGCTGAAGGTGGAGATCAAGTGCCTAGAAATTTGGAACAAGCAGGTATGGATGTTGACATGGCTGAGGCACATGTTGCAGAAGCTGGAGCTGACAAGGATGACGATCTTCTAAGTCAGGTACCTATTCTTGCTGATCTTGATCAATCATCAATTCAACCTGTTTTCTACAGCCGTGGGCCTGAACACCCCCAGGCTCTATCCCAGGCTGCAAGCCCTTCTGTTCATAAACGTTCAGCCAGCCCTAAAACTGGTGATAAAAGGAAGGCAAGCTTATCTGAGTCGAGTGATTCGAGTGGAGGGAGTGTAGGAGTTGAGAGAGTAGTCCCTTCAGCAGCTCTGCCACCTTCAAAGAAGCAAAAGGTGGATTCAAACCCAGTGGCAACTGCACAACCTGTTAAGGCTAGTTCACCTCTCACAGCCACCACACCTCACGCTGGTGGCTCTCCTCTCCAAATCATTTCAACACATTCGCACTCGCCTAGGCATGTTGGTGAGAGTCAAGAAGGGGGTCCAGCTCAACAGCCAATAGGAGCTGGCCCTACCTTCCCTGAGTTGTCCGCTCAGGGCTCTTTGAGCAATTTCTCGGAAGGGGAATGGCAAACTGAGACTAGCACTTCTAATACTAGTATCTCAGGCAGTTTTAATGAGGAAGAGTCTGTCGAATCCAGTACGGATGACGCTTCCTCATCTAAATCAGAAAACAAGTTGCTTGCAGAGCAACGACATCTGGTGACTGGTGGGTCTACGCCTCCAGAACAGCCCAGCGAACCAGAAACGGTTCTAAGTGAACAAGGGGATGACATGGTCATAACGTCATCTCCCGTCGTAGACACAGCGCTTAAAGGCTCAGTCTCACTGACCGATATCGCCGACCAACTCACCGCTAGTCCCCAGCGATTAGTGGATGAGGCTCTAGTACTGTTAGGCTCTAAACACGAGGGAGAGACAGGGAGAGTAGATCCCTTCTTTTTAGGGATCTTGAGTGAAACAGAACCCGGCGAGAGTAAACAGTCTAACCCAAGCCAAACACCGTCCCCCAAATTGCAGGATCTAGTGAAGAAAGTGGAGGCTTTGGAGGCTGGAGTTGCTGGTGTTACTGCTGCTGTCTCTTCTCACTCTGGAAGATTGGAGGTTGGAGCTCAGTTCATGGAGAACCTCATTGCCGTCCAAAATCAAATGATTGATAAGATAAACAATCTCGGATTGGCACAGGTGGAGGTTGGAAGATCAGTAGATGATGTCACTTATGGCATGTCTCAAGTTTGGACGAAGCTGAATGAACTACTTGATGTTGTCTTTGGCCGTAACAGGGCTGGACCTGGTCCTTCAACCGGTGGTGGTGGTGACGATAATAATGATGATGATGCTCCTGATGAGGATAACACACCTAAGGGGGAGAAGGAGGATCAGGGTCTGAAAAAGCTGACTAGTAAGGGTCCGGTGATCGAGTCCTCAAACAAATCTGGTGAAAAGGTGGAGGAGGCTCAACCGGCTCTTAAGGACAAAGGCAAGCAGAAAATGGTAGTTGAAGAAGAAGCTGAGAAAGAAACACCTCTTGTTGATGCATTTATGGGAGACTTTATTGAAGATTCTGATGATGACGAGATGGATGTAGAAGCCTTAGTGGCAAGGAGGTCGAGATTAGAGCAACGGGCAAGAGAATGGGAACAAGAAAGAGGTCTAAATCCTGGCGGATCTGGCGCAGGAGTTGCAGGTGATGCAGGAGACCACTCGGTTGCTGACGAGCATGTTCCAGAAGAAGAAGTTGATGAAGCGGAGATGCAAGGAGAGATTTTCAGGGAAGCCAGAGAAAGAGTAAATGAAGAAATTCTACAAGGGATAGTTGAAAAAGAACTAATGGCAAAGGAGAAGAGAGCGGCTCAGAAAACTCAGCATGAGTTTGAAATGAAAAAGATCAATGATCCTAAGGTCCAGGCTGACATAAGGAGGGAAGGTCCCGAGTGGGACAAGGCTAGAGAAGCCTTAGCTGGACCAAGAGCCTATGCTCATGACTCAGGAAGATTGAGTTTTCTTCTTCATAAGCTAGAAAATCTAAACCCTGGGCTGCTGAATTATCTAAATTGCATAAGACAGGGATGCACCTCCGTACAAGTCATATTCAAGGAGAAGGCATGGAATCTGATGATCACTTGGACACCCATAACAAAAATCGGGCCGTGTATGGTCGATGAAGCTTTCTTTCATGAAAGGGGTGCAAGTGAACTGGTAGAATTCGCTCACAAGGTAGACACCTCTGTCAAGACTGGAGTGCTGTTTAAGGAGAAATTGTTGAAGATGGCTGAAGACAGAGGGGTTGACATTATTCTAAATCCCTACCAGATCAGATATGTCCATGACAAGGTCTTGAGGATCGTAAATCTGCATGACTCGAAACTAACTCCGAGCGGAAATGTGCTGAAGGCAGTTGCAAAGCTAGTCCTCTCTAAGGGTTTTCTAACAAAGGAAAAGAAGCTGGTGGCTAAGGACTTGGAGAAGCTGATAAGAAGGCAAGACGCTAGATACAAGTTGCCTGAAGCTACACTACCAGTGGTTAAGAAGGAACCTGAAGACTATGCATTCGAGCTGCGAAACGAGGCAATAAGAGAGCATGTGCAAAGATACGGAGATCCAAGGATAGACATTCCAGAAGAAGGGGAAATAAGGAAGGAAGCTGGTGCAGTGGCTGGTGCAAATGTCAGGTTTGTCAAGAGCAAAGCTGAGAATGAGAATGATCTGCTAATCTATACAGACAAGCATAAGGTGGAAACCATCATTGAAATCAAGTACGACATCTTTGCAGAACACAGTCATGAAACACTGTGTAGTATAAGAGAATTGATTGAGGAGATGGATGATATTGACGAGTTTGATCAGGATTATCTGAGGGTCACGTTTGATAACTTCTGTAAGAGAAGACAACAACTTGATATTCAGAGGCTACAGCAATGCACCACCGCTATTGTCATTGGATACCCTAAGCAGCTGGTCATACGGAAGAAAGGGGAAAAGGGGTACCCTGACAAAGTCACAAAGCTGAGGTTTGAAGACATTCCCACGAAGCTTACCACTCGCAGCATGGTTGAAAGGTGGTTGAGGTTGTTTCGAAATTACAAGATCAGAAATCATGTGGAAGCAGAAGGACTTAATCTTCTCAAGAAAAGAATGGATGAAGTCTGCAACCCTGAGTTCATGAAGAAAGAAAAAGCAGCCAAGAAGAAAGCTCGTGAGGAAGAGGAGCGCAAGAAATAAAAGTTTTAATGTATCATGCTTGTAATGTTTCTTTGCGTTGTAATTTGTTTTCTTGTTTTCCTGCATCGTAAAAATATATTATCTGTTTTCTTGTGTAGTGTAAGGTAGAAGTTAGTTAGCTAAGTGTCTTGAAACTGGTTTATATTAGGCATCAATTATTTCGCGAAGTTCGGCGGTGGTAATACTGCTAAAAGGACTTCAGAAGGATAATTGAAGATTGAGTGGACCGTGCTCTTAAAGTACTTAGAAAAAATCTCTAGAAGAGCATGAAGCCATTTAATCGAGCCAACAGGTGTCTAATTTTGGCACTTGAAGTATCAGTAATAGACATGAAGTTAATTAATCAAGCCAAGCATTATGCAAGTTGACATGATCTTTTATGAATGTTATTTTATCTTTTTCAGTCCCTGTTTAGTTGAGTTATCCTCATTGTGAATTTGGTTGTCATTGTTAGACAATCAAATAGGGGGAGATTGAAAGGCATAGGTGTACTAACTTGTAACACTTATTTATTTTGTAACTCAACTAAGTAAAAGATAAAACAACAGCAAAACAAGAGAAACTGAAGAAGCACATGGAATCAATCAACTGAAGAAATGGTAATGATACTTGGTAACTACAAGTAACTAATTTGGTTAATCAAGGATGCATAAGTGAGAAGAAGTTCAATCTGAGTATTGCTCATGCCCTAACTTATCTAATGGAGAATCAAATTAATGTCAAGGAAGTATCAAGAAGGCCAAAGTGATTTCATGTAATGTATATCAACATCTGGATAATGTAAAGGTTAATCAACAAATGAGAACTGACATTCAGAAGCAAGAACCCCTACAAGACTAGTCACTTATGAACCAGACCATTGCATCAAGTGTCAGGACATTGGAGGCAAGTTCATGTCAGCAATAGAAGATCTCATTTGAATTGAGTGAGGAAAAGAAATTGAAGAAGCTAAGGAAACTTGCTCATAAAGGTTAATCCTCAATTAGTCACTAAAGAAGGTCAACATTGGATGTGTGCATATTTACTAAGGCAAATGTCGATCCACAGCAGATCGAGATGCGGGTCGAGATTTACAAGTGAAGTAAAACACTGCAAAGGCAAATCTCGATCCAGGCGATAGATCGAGATCGAGATTCTCCCAGATCGAGATCGAGATCTTCACAGATCGAGATCGAGATTTTCACAGATCGAGATCGAGATCCTCATAGATCGAGATCGAGATTCTCCCAGATCGAGATCGAGATTTTCACAGATCGAGATCGAGATGGGTCCAGGCGAAGATCGAGATGCGGGTAGAAATGTAACATTTAATGTTCAAGGGACAAGTGGCTTATTGTGAACGGTTGATCCAGAGTTGTTGGGAAAGTACTTTTTGTTGTCGAAGTCCTGATTGGGCCACGTACACAAAAAGGACAAGATCAAGACTACATGACATTATAAAAGCAGCACTTTGTTTTTATTTTAGTAGTAACTTGTATCTCTGTATTTTCAACGATAATTTTTAAGAGAGAGCATTTACTGTAAAACAAAAAGTGAGAGAGAGAGGATCAGTTGAATCTAGCTTTAATTGCTGTATTTATTGTTCAACTGATCATGATGCTTTTATGAATGTTGTAGCAAATCCATCAATGAATATAATGATATATTCTTGAAATTCTGAGTCATCATTTATTACTTGCACATTATTTATTCTCTCATAAATTTTAAACAGTTGTATTCACCCCCCCCCCTCTACAACACTTTGGACCTAACACATTTGAATTTCACTCAAATACAGAAGATGCAAATGACTTAGGGGGAGTTTCAAGTTCAAGAACCAATCTTCCACCTGCTAGAAAATGGACAAGGAATCACACTCCTGACTTGATAATTGGTGATCCTGAGAGTGGTGTACAAACAAGAATAACCACTCAAAATGAATGTCTTTATAGCTGTTTTCTCTCAAAGAATGAACCCAAGAAAATTGAGGAAGCCTTGCAAGACCCTGATTGGATTATTGCAATGCAAGAAGAATTGAATGAATTTGAGAGAAATAAAGTGTGGAAACTTGTACCAAGACCTAGAGATAGATCAGTGGTTGGTGCAAAATGGGTGTATAGAAATAAACTTGATGAGAATGGAACTGTAGTAAGAAATAAAGCAAGGCTAGTTGCAAAAGGATACTCACAGGAGGAAGGAATTGACTATGATGAAACTTTTGCACCAGTAGCAAGATTGGAAGCTATTAGAATGTTTCTAGCCTTTGCAGCTCATTCAAAATTCAAGGTGTATCAGATGGATGTGAAAAGTGCTTTCTTAAATGGAGAATTGGAAGAAGAAGTCTATGTGGAGCAACCACCAGGATTTGTTGATCCAAAGTTTCCTGGTCATGTTTACAGGTTAGATAAGGCACTATATGGATTGAAGCAAGCACATAGAGCATGGTATGAAACTCTTTCAAAATTCCTTCTTGAAAATGGATTCACAAGAGGTACCATTGACAAAACTCTCTTTATTAGAAAATATAAAGGTGATATTTTGCTTGTCCAAATTTATGTTGATGATATTATATTTGGATCTACTAATGATAATCTCTGTGAAAAGTTTAGTCAACTAATGCAGTCAAATTATGAAATGACCATGATGGGAGAATTAAACTTCTTTTTGGGGCTTCAAGTCAAACAGAATGATGATGGAATTTTCATCAATCAAACAAAGTATGTAAAAGAACTGTTGAAGAAGTTTGATATGCAAGATTCTGCATCTGCTAAAACTCCCATGTCAACAGCTACTAAGCTAGACTCTGACCCAAAGGGTAAGAAAGTTGACAACACTAGTTACAGAGGTATGATTGGCTCATTGTTATATTTAACTGCTAGTAGACCAGATATAATGTTTGCAACTTGTCTGTGTGCCAGATTTCAAGCTGACCCTAGAGAATCACACTTAATAGCTGTGAAAAGAATTTTTAGATATCTCAAGGGGGCACAAACTCTTGGACTTTGGTATCCTAGAGAGTCAGATTTTTTACTAATTGGCTATTCAGATTCTGACTATGCAGGATGCAAAGTAGATAGGAAAAGCACAACAGGACAATGCCAGTTTCTTGGCAACAGATTAATTTCTTGGTTTAGCAAGAAATAACAGACTGTATCAACCTCAACAGCTGAGGCTGAATACATTGCAGCTGGAAGTTGCTGTGCTCAAATCCTGTGGATGAGAAATCAATTACTTGATTATGGACTAACATTCTCAAATATTCCTATGTATTGTGATAATACTAGTGCTATTAAAATTGCAGAGAATCCAGTCCAACACTCCAGAACAAAGCACATTGATGTCAGGTATCACTTTATTAGAGAACATGTTGAAAATGGTACTGTGACACTTCACTATGTTCCAACTGACAGACAGATTGCAGACATTTTAACAAAACCACTTGATGAGTCTACCTTTCTCAGACTGGTAGGTGAATTAGGTATGTTAAATATGTAAGTGATCAAAAATTGCAAGAAGCAAGGTATGTACTTTAATTATAGTCCCTGTCTTAACACACTGTGATTAATTGTTAGTGCAACATTTTGTTTGGTATTTTACCTTGACAGAGTCTAGACTCTGACGAGTCTGTAGACTCTGACGAGTCTGTAGACTCTGAAAGTCAGTAGACTCTGAGAAAATTATCGCCTAGACTCTGAAACGGTTAAAATTCGCGCCTGCAGACTCTGATTGCATTTAAAATGTTCAAATGACTTGAAATAGGCGGTAACAGTTGTTTTTTGACCAGAGACAGGCTGTAGACTCGTGTGTATTGTATGCAACTTGAACAAAATAGAATTTTTCATACAATTTACTCACTTGTTTATTGCAATTGATTTCTAAGGCAAAAATATTCACAGAGCTTTTTACGAACCCTAGCTAAATTCTTCAAGCTTCTCTATCACTTTTAACTCAACAACTTTAATGGCTGCCGTTTCTACTTTCATGAGAGGACCCAAGGCGATTGCGTTCACATTTGGGGATTTCGAGTTCATGACCACAAATCATGTTGCTGCTCTTGGAGATAAGAAAGGGGTAGACGCTGACTACTACCCTGTGATGGATTTCTTAGAGCAATCCGAGCTACACTACATTCTCAAGGCATCACCAGTCATTCACATGGATGCTGTATCACAAGCATGGAGCACTGCAAAGGTAGTTGATCCTTCTCAGGATCAACCAGGTAAAATAATGTTTACCTTTGGTTCGACTACATTTGATGTCACTGCAGATGTGCTTAATTCTGTGTTTAAACTGCCTGTTAAGTCTTCTTTTGATGAAATTGTATCTGATGATGACATTAAAAGCATGTTTAAGGCAATAGGTTATTCTGCTAGCATAGATAACATGAGCAAGATAACTAGGCCTTACTTAAGGAAAGAATGGTCATTTTTCTTCGATCAAATTGCTAAGTGTTTTACTGGTAAGTGTAGTGGATTTGATGCTATTACTGCTATTACTTATCAAATTGGTCATAGTCTCCTATTTGATAGAATAATCAACATTGGTGATATGTTGCTCACTCAAATGGGAGCAAAATTAAATAATGTGCATGAGGGGAGAAAGAAAGTCTACTATCATAGATTTCTTATGATTCTCCTCAATCACTTCATTCCTGACATGTCAACCAAGTTGGCAGATGATTGCTGTGTGCAGGCATACAAACAGCAAAGGAGGATATTCTCTGACATTAAGAGAATTGATGACAAAAAGAAGAGTCTGCCTGCAATGACATATCCACAGGTAATGCAGGTAAAACTCTCATCCTACAAACCTTCTATCTACAATGCTTCATTTTTTGGTGGTGAAATGGTGCAGGAACAGGTAATGGAGAGTCCCCCTGCACCTACCCAAGTCACCCAATCCCCTTCAATTATACAATCTTCCAAACCAAAATCCAAAAAGAAACCAACCTCTGGTGTCTCTCAACAGGCACCAGTTGTAAAGAGGAGAAAATTGATTCAATCTAGGCTTATAAATGAGCACAGTGATGAGGAGCTCAATCCACTAGAGAAGCAAGTTGTTGAAGGACTTTCTTTGCTAAAGGAAGGTCATGATACACTTGATTCTAACCTTCAAGCCAAGTTTGTAGACTCTCAAAAGGCTACAGACTCTGAAAAACCTAGGGAAGCACCTTAGGATTCTCACATTGAGTCTCCTGAGAAATCTTTTGCTAAGAAGTACAGAAGGTTAAGGAAGGCTTATTCTGTACACACACACAAGCCTGTTATTATTACTAACCCTGTTTTGCAGGAAACAGTTGCTCCCAAGGCTCCTGCAGACCCAGACTCTGAAATCAAGAAAACACCTGAACCAGAGTCTAATATTGAGTCAGAGTTTAGACTGCCTTTAGACTCTGATCATGACACATTTTGGGAAGGAATGCCATTGGATGCAGCCTCATGCCTAATTGATGAGATCATTACTCCAAGTGATGAGGCACTGCTATTCTTATATCCTTTAGTGGAATCAGTTGAAGATCCAGAGCAATATCAGGCTAAATCTCAAGTCTTAGATTTTCTTTCAACCTATGAAGCCCTAAGGAAGAGAATGGAACAGGAGCTACAAATGTCTGCACAGGATGTGGTCAAAAATCTCTACAGCTACCTATTCAACTCTTCATTCCAAGTACAAGCAGCTGGGCTCATAGAAGGCAGAACTAATGAAGTTCTCAAAGCACTAGGTGTGCCAGACTCTGAAAAGAAAATTACAAAGAAGCCTAAAAAGCTTAAGGTCCACAAAAGGAGAGCATCAGAGTCTGTTGCTGAGTTGGAAACTGAGATTCAGCAACCAGTTTTTAACTATGAAGCAATTTGGGATAATGGAGTTACCTACAGGACAGCCATTCAATGGATCTCTCAAATTCAACCTCTGTCAAGACAGGTGGCTGACTATCTTGTCCATAATATAGGTACAATTGCCAACAAATACATCTATCCAACCTACCAAAGTAGACTGGATCAATTCAAGGGCACTTATTTTCAAAGAGTAAGAAGGGAACTGCAGGACCTCTTCAATCTCACAGATGCCCAGGCAATCAATGCAATCCATCTCAGGGCCTTTCATCACAAGTTGGATGCATTTATTCTTGAAGAACAACAGGAGGTAGCAGGTGGTGCAAGGCAGTTGGAGGATGGGACTAGTGCACCAGTGGTGACTAGTGATAAAGATGCTCAGTCTGCCTCACCCACACAAGAACCACCTAGTCAGAGGTTGGGTGATAGTGGGGCAGGGGAGTATGCTGTTGGGCCCTCCTTGACAACTCATCAAAGAGCTGATGAGAACCCCAGTGATATGAGAGGACAGACTCTGATGGATGCTCATGAAGTGATTTCCCAATCTATTCTATCAGAGTCTATCCACCTTGAGGGGGAGTCTCATGTACCAACAGTCAAAGATGGTAACACTAAGACTCTGGCTTCTAATGAAGTCATGCTGAAGCAGTCAGAGTCTAGAGTAGACCCTGAGACTAGAATACTTGAGCCAACAGACTCTGAAAAGAGAGAAGATGCTAGTAAGGGTTCAGAATCTGTTGATGCTCACCCCTTGGTGGAAACCCCTAGCCTTCAGACATTTGAAGGGGTTCCCCTCCATCAAGGTGGTTCAGGTATTGAAGCACCATTTTTATCTCTCAACCCATCTTCTGTAGGTTTATTGAGTGCACCCTCCAAATTGAGTGACAAAATATATGAGAGGCTGGCACTGGACCAGGCAAAAGGAGAGGTAGATAAGGCTATAGAGAGCCTGAGTGAGATTGAGAAAGTGAGTGCCCAACCCCACTGTGAGCATGAGAGATTAGGGTATCCTGAACCTAGCTTTACTTATTGGGATTAAGATTTTCCAAAGAGTTGGTCCAATGAGTTGGAGCAGGGGATGGATGACAATTCACTATGTCTGATTGTGCAGATTGGCAAACAGGAGGAGGCTCTTGCTGCTCAGAAATCATTTACACAGAGACCCCAACTTCACCTGGTGGATTCTCTAGCAAGGAAAGCAGATAGAGTCATAGAGGCTTTGGTGGATAACCCTGTCATTTTCACTGAGGCTGCAACATTGAAGTCAGAAAAACCTATTTTAATAATGCCTATAAGGGCTAGACTTCCAGAGTCTACAGTCTCTGATCACTCTCAGGAGGAGTCAGGGTCTATAGTCCCGTTTACAGTTTCGGAGTCTACACCACCACCAGAGTCTACACCTCCATTCACAAAGCTAGAGCCTGTTGTTGAGGACTGCACTTCTGCAGATGATGATCATGTTCCTCCTTCTTTTATCTATTTTGATCAGGTGTTTCCTCAGTCTTGGGAGTCTGCACAGCAAAGAGGCATCAATGATAAAGATTCTTTTGAGTGTATTTTGGATATTCATCTTTCTGAGAGACTTAAGGCTTTTCAAAAAAAATCTTTTCAACAGGAACATGGTTACTATCCTGGTGAAGAAGATCAAGTCTTAGATGGAGCTGTTAAAGCTAAGCTACCTGATGTTGCTGCTCAATTATCCAGTGTGATCCAGGACATTTCTCATATTAAAACAAAGCTCACTGGTGTTGATAATACAAATTATCTGCTCAATACAAGATTTGACAGAATTCACTCCCTTCAATTATCCAAAGAGGTTGCTTTTAAAGATGCTCTAGCTGCTATCACTACCACTCAAGCCTCTCTTCAAACTACAGTTTCTGATTTGACCACTAAGGTTGATTCAGTTATTGCAGCCCAGGCAAATATTTCCACTGTTCTTGAGCAGATTCTTTTGGCTGTCACCAGTAATGATGATGTCAAAAAGGGGGAGACGGTGAAGTAAGGTGAGTCCTCCAGGAGACATAAGGATGAGGGATGCAAGGATAAATCAAGGGGAGTTAAAAGGAGGAGAGATGGTGATGATGGAGATAGTTCTCATGGTTCTAAGGGTCCTGATGGTGTGCAACAAAAGTAATCTGGAGTAGCAAGAACTCAAACACATCAGTCAGGGACTAGACATGGGAAATCAGAGTCTAAGTCAGACTCTGATAAGCAAAGAAAGAAGTCAGACTCTGATCAAACTCAAGAACCTTCATACTGGAAGTGCAGTCAATCAAATCTGCAACTTAGAGCTAAAAAGAAGATAGGTCTTGGAGGATTTGAAGAATCTGACATTGACAGAACATCTACTCTAACCAGGGATCCTCAATCCTTGACAGATAGGCAGTTTGAGAAGATCACTCAGAAGCACTTAAATAAAGTGGTGTCTGCTCAAATTGTTTAAAATGTTTTTGAAACAAAGATACAAGGAGGTCAGGGAGGTACAGAAAAGGTGAAGAATGAGATGTTGGTTTACTTCTTAGAAGGTGGAAGTGTAAGATGGATCAGTCATTCAAATTTTATCTTTTTCAAACAGGCTGAGGAACTACAGTATATTAGATTCCTACTTCAAATTGCTTATGAAGTTAACAAGAGCAAAGAAGCTATCACACACAAATAGTTTAAGGAGATTGATAGGAAGCTGATTTTGCACAGACAGGCAAATCGACAAATGGGAAAATTTTCTTTAAAATATGTTGATACTGAGGGAAATGATCAAGTCATGCCATTGGAAGAAAAACAGATTAAATTTCAAGAAGGTGTGGGTCATTACTTTGGGTTTCAGCCTATGAGTGGGAAAGTTAGTGTTCTGATGTTGAAGGACTTAAAAGATCAAGAAAGCAGTGCAAATGATCTTAGAGCAGCTTACTGTCAAATCAAAAGTTCAAATGAAGAAATGAAGAAATTAAAGAAGTTTGTTGGTGAAGCTCTTGCAATTGTGGAAGAAAATATGCCAAACTCATTTTTGAAGAACAATCCAGCCTTTGAGAAGATTAAATGAAAAGTTTTTTTTCTTTCTTTTATACTGTTCTAGATTATTAGTTTTATTCTTTAGTTTTGACATCATCAAACCTTGATTTATGCTTACATTTTATAAAGCATAAATAGGGGGAGATTGTTAGGAATATATTCATTTGATGATGTACAAAATACTAGAACAGTGTCTAGATTAGTTTATCTGTAATAAGTCTTTCTAGTCTCTGAAATGTATAATCAGAGTCTAGATAGTCAATATTCATGTTATTTGTACTTGGAAGAATTTCTGTAGAATATGAAACCAGAGTCTGGAAGGTGATCAGAGTCTATAAACTATCAGAGTCTATGATCTATCAGGGTCTACATGTGATCAGAGTCTGAAGATCATCAGAGTCTGAAGATTTCAGAGTCTATACAGTTGAGGATAAATTTGGAAGAATATCACAGGAATGGAAAGTCTTCGAAGATCAAGATAAATATATTACAGATATGCTATGGGAAAGAAAGAGAATTCTAGAAGGAAACTGTCAACAAATAATTAGGAATTCTATTCCTATTGTAATTTATCTTTCTGTTATTAGTTGATAGGCAGCTCTCTATATAAACTCTATGTAACCTAATTGTAAAAGTGTGGAAGTCGAAGCATAATTATCTGAGTGAAATTTTGTGAGAGCATAGAAATAGAGAGAGTTGTTGTGATAAACACAGAGAAGCTGCTAGGGTTTGTGTACACCCTAGGAGAGTTTGGTATTCACAAATCAATAATACAAAACAGTACTTATTCATATTTTTGTGTTTGAGTTTGTTCTTAATTTGATTTTAAATCGGGCAGAAAAGACATACAAGTATTCAACCCCCCCCCCCTTCTACTTGTACGACTGGGAAACCACTTTGTGTTAAGAGACAATGCACAACTTGGAAAGTTTGATGCCAAAGCAGATGAAGGGGTTTTCGTTGGATATTCTCTTGAAGTAGTAGCAGCGTACAGGGTGTTTGTGCTTAATGATCGCAAGGTGGTTGAAAGCCTTAATGTCACATTCGACGACTCAAAGCTCCCTTCTATACTAAAGGAAGACAGTGAGCCCACTTCCCTAAGATTTAAAAATATGGATATTGATGAAGTGGATACAGTTCCTAAGTCTGTAGTGCAGGGTAGTGATCCAACGATAAATAATGTAATTAATCAAGAGTCCAGTGTTTCGCCAATACAAAACACTAGGGCTGAGGGATCACCTTCCGTTAGACCAGGTACTAACTCAGGGGGAGTAAGTATGCACTCAGGGGGAACAGCTCACTCAGGGGGAGCTAGTACTAGCTCAGGGGGAGCTAGTGGAAGTGTTTCTAGACTAAGTGAACAGGATTTGCAGGGCAGTGAACAGGAAAAGAGTAAAGTCATATGGGTGTTGGACAGTGGAGCATCGAGGCATATGACCGGTAATAAGTCCCTGCTAACAGATTTGGTGTTGAGAGCCGGCTCCGTGGTTACTTTTGGAGATAACAGCAAAGGTTACACTCGGGGATATGGCAAGATTGTTTGTGGAAATGTTATCATTGAGGACGTGTCTTTTGTGGAAGGATTGCGACATAATCTCCTCAGCGTTAGTCAGTTCACCGACAGGGGTTTTGACGTCAACTTTGGGAAACATGATTGTTCGATTCGAAGCAAAAAGGATGGAAGCCTTGCTCTCAAAGGAGTAAGGAAGTCAAATTTGTTCATAGCCAATATGAATTCTGCTGATCAGTCTGAAGTCACGTGTTTCTACAGCAAGGCTTCTGCTGATGAAATTTGGCTATGGCATAAAAGATTATCTCACCTGAACTTTAAAACAATGAATAATCTCGTAAGGAGAGAATTGGTGAGAGGGCTGCCGCAGATGGAGTTTACTCCAGATGGACTCTGCGAAGCATGTGAGATGGGAAAATCGAAAAGAGCCTCGCATAAGGATAAGCAAGTGAATAGCATTACCGAGCCCTTACAACTACTTCACATGGATTTGTTTGGACCCGTCAATGTTATGTCAATGTCAAGGGAAAGATACGCGCTGGTGATAGTCGATGACTTTTCCAAATACACATGGGTAAAGTTTGTGACATCGAAAGATGAAGTGCCACATGAGATCATTAGGCATGTACTGGTAATTGAAAACGTAGCAAGTCTGACTGTGAAGACTATCCGATCTGACAACGAGACAGAATTCAAGAACTCAGTGTTAATGGATTTCTGCATATCTAAAGGGATCAGACGACAGTATTCAGCACCGAGAACACCGCAGCAGAATGGGGTGGTAGAAAGGAAGAATAGGACACTGGTTGAAGCAGCTAGGACAATGCTGTATGAGTCAAGACTTCCTTTGTATTTTTGGGCTGAAGCAGTTAGCGCGGCGTGTTATACACAGAACAGAACCCTGATTACAAAAGACTATAATGAGACGCCTTACTATCTGATGAATAAACGAAAACCATCTATCAAGTACTTTCACGTGTTTGGTGCCAAATGCTTTGTGTTAAGAGACAATGCACAACTTGGAAAGTTGTTGGGGAGTATACTGAACTATTCGTTTGAAGTATTTGACATTGTCTTTTTTTATTGAGAATCTTGAATGCGTATTTTAACACTGTTTGTATATTATATATTGTGGATAATCTAGTATCAAATGGGATAACAGAAGATTAGATTATCAGTGTCTATATATAATATAATAAATGTTCACAGTTTAAGTGGAGTTAAACAAACCACTGGAATGACTGAAGTATTATTTGGAAATAATCTATCTTGATTATTGAATAATACTTGTATGCTTTGTGTATATTGAACGGGATTAAAATATTAGAATTGTTCTTCTATTCTGATAATAAAGAAGAACTAAGATTCTATAATATTATTATTGCTTAGGTTCTTAATCCGGATACAGTGATTGACACTTGTATGCAATGCACATGTTTTGATTCATATGTGATGTGATTTTTTGTTAATCACAATATTATGTTTTGGACAATGACATTGCATACAGAGTGGGATATTGACTATAAAAGGAAACCGTGTCCGAAAATATTCGGGTGATGATGTCCTCTTGAAAGCTCATAAAGATAATTATGCTTTAGTCCTGCAGGCAGATTTGTTCTTGCATAATTATAAGGTTGAGTGGATGATCAAGGATAAAAGATATTGATTAAATTAATTATCAGAAATTAATTTAATTAATGGACATTCGATATCTTAAACATGGGGAATTTAATAACAAATAATATTGGAGCCGAATTAAATAATTAAATTACGGCATTAGGAGAGGTAGTGCAAATATTAATTCTTTAGTGGATTGAATTAATATTTAATGACATTGGGCTTGACCCAGAATGTCATTGGAAGGCCCGACCTAATTATCCAGGATCCCTACTGTAGCCTATATATTCATCTTATTCTCTTCTAGCTATGAGTTGGAAAATACTAGGGTTTTTGTGAGCAGCCGTTCAAGGAGGCAACCAAGAACTAGGGTTCCAAGATCTCAAAGCTAGAAGGGAGGCAACCTTGGGAGGATCGAAGGCCACACTTCGCTCAAGGTGAATACGGGAATACAGTAGAAGACGTGGATTTGAATCGCTTGCGCCGTAGCGATTAAGGTTAATTTTCTATTCAAACTCGTTCGTTTTCATATCATAAAACGCAGCATCATGATTCGATTGTCCCAACAATTGGCATCAAGAGCCAGGTTCTAGGGTTCTGCGTTATATGATATGATGTCCATGTCGTAATTATGTATGTATATAGTGGTGGGTTTGTATTGTTTTTTGATGCAGGTTGTTATCCACTATTATGGCCATGGTTGTAATTATGTTTTTGGATCCCACGTGGTTTATCGTGGTTGTAAATTAAATCATGACGGTTGATCATGATTAGTTTTAATTTTTGATTTCTATTTTGATTGTAATCTTGTAATTCGAATTGTATTCAATTTAGATTATGATCTGATGTAATAGAATAGATTTTTCTGTTGTATTTGTCGTATGTAATTGTTTGATCAACGAAGATGCGAGAAACAGAGTTCTTCCGCTGCTATATGCTGTTTTCGTGGCTGCTTCGCTGTTCTGGCTACAGATTTTGCATACGATATCCGATTGGGGCGAATAATACCTTTTCGGAAACGGCAGAACGAGACCTACAGGCTGAGATGAAAATCATCTCCAGATTTTTCAAGCCATTCTGAGCTCGTTTAGGCAGTCAAACAGGCGGCTGAAGATTTTCGAAAATTTATCGATGGATGATTTTGAAGATTATTCTTCGGGGCCATAATAGTGGATGTATTTTATTATGTTTTACATAATGTTTGCTGATCTTATTATTACTACTATGTGTTCCATGTTTGTTTGTTATGCCATGTGATACTAACCCTTCGCATGCTAGAACGACATGGACATAGGGCTGTTTTATTATGCTTTAATCATGATGAGTATGCTGCTATGTTATGTGTTATATGTATTGTTATTATGATACATGTGGACTGCGAAAAAATAACATAGGACGATGCATCTAGATAAAATCCTCATAGTAAAATACTAAGTGGGAGAGGGAATTAATTTGGTATTAAATCCCATGGTCTCCATTATTGTTTGTATGTAATTTAACACTAAGTCGAATATAAATTATGTATACGTCACCCATCGTGGCATGTAATTTATGGTGTCTAGAGTGTTATGGAAATTACTAGAACAAACTTCTAAAATTAATTATGAATATTGGAAGGTACATATGTCACCCAACGTGGCGTACTAAGTTTCATAGAATTCAAATAATAAAAGGATACCCTATTTTTTGATAGCTTTCACGCTCAACTAGGAAGAGAATCTAAAATAACACATCTTTGAGTATTCTTGCGTTGGTGTCTAGGAAAGCGTGCAGCTTACCTGGCCATTTAGATTGGTGTCTAGAAAAGTGGTTAGCTTCTTGGCAATGCTTCCACCGGCCTGGCCAGTCAGTCTGAATACTCTTTAGATTTGTAATTTTAGTAGTGTCTTATTGTTAGGAGCAAGAATTTATCATAGTCAAAAGGCGCATCTGGTATTATTATTATTAATTTAAGATTTAATAATGGTATACACTTAGCTATGAAAAATAATATAGATCACCCTAACGTGACTAATTATTTAGTAGTAGGACCGAAGTAACATTTAAATAAATTTAGGTGGTATATAAGTCACCCAACGTGGCATACCGGAAACCTATGGTGTTTAAGTGTTGGTGTTTTAATTTTAAATAATTGTTAGAGGAACCAATTTTTTTAAACACCCTCTAATTATGTGTTATATGTATGATTCTCAGGATATAATGGGCTTTAATCCACTTTTTACCATACTTAAGGATAACAAACTTACTGGACCTAACTATATTGAATGGAAACGTAATTTGGACATTGTGTTGACTGCTGAGGAGTACAAATTTTGCATTAATGAACCCAAGCCAGAGGAGCCTGCTGAGAATGCTTCTGAAGTTGAGAAGGAGTATTATAAGAAGTGGATTAAGGCTGATGAGATGTCGCGATGTTACATTCTGGCAGCAATGTCAGGTGTTTTGCAGCATCAGCATCAGGCTATGGCCACTGCTTCAGATATGCTCTTTAATCTCAAAGAACTTTTTGGAGATCAGAATAGGGCTGCAAGGCAAGTAGCAATGAAAGCTTTAATGAACACTCAGATGGCTGAAGGGACACCTGTAAGGGATCATGTTCTCAGGATGATGTCACATCTGAATGAGATGGAGATCCTTGGTGCTGAGGTTGATGGGGAAACCCAGATCGATATCATCCTTATGAGTTTACCCAAAAGTTTTGAGCAGTTCCGCTTGAATTACACCATGAACAAAAGGATGTATAGTCTTGCGGAACTTCTGACAGAACTTCAGGCAGCTGAAGGACTTTTTCAGCAGAGTGTTCAAGTCAATGTGGCTGAGAAACCTTCTTCTTCTAAGCCGAAAGCCAAGAAGAAGAAAAAGGCTCAGACACAGAAAGTTGTGAAAGCTGTGGGAGTTCAAGGTGGTGCTGTAAAAAAGCCCAAGGGCAAGTGCTTCAGGTGCAAGCAGTCGGGTCACTGGGAACAGGATTGTCCTCTTCCTAAGAAGAAAAACAATACTGGTATGTCTCTTTCTCTAGTTACAGAAACATATATAGCGGCTATATCTACGAGCACTTGGTGTGTAGATACAGGAGCCACTGATCATGTTTGTAATTCTATGCAGGGGTTCCAGCAATCCAGAATGCTTAGAGATGGCGAGATATATGTGTTCATGGGAGATGCTACGAAAGTAGCAGTAGTTGCAGTGGGAGATGTTAATTTATCTTTTGGTGATGATAGGAATTTGGTTTTGAACAATTGTCTTTATGTACCTTCGTTTAGAAGGAATTTAATTTCGGTTTCTAAACTTGCTTTGGATGGTTATAATGTTTGTTTGGATCATAATGTTTCAATTATGAGGAATAAACTAGTTATATGTTCTGGTACATTGCAAGACAATTTATACATAATCACTCCTAATCAACCTGCACTGCAACTACAACATAGGGTATTAAATAACACATCTTCTATCACTACTAAAAGAAAGGAACCTTCTTCTTTGAACCAAACATATCTTTGGCACTTAAGATTAGGTCATATTAACTTGAGGAGGATTCAAAGACTGGTAGTAGATGGGCCTTTAGGCTCATTGGCGGTGGAGCCATTTCCAGTCTGTGAATCCTGTTTGGAAGGTAAAATGACCACTAGGCCTTTTAAGGCAAAGGGGAATAGAGCCAAAGAAGTGTTAGAATTGGTTCATACTGATTTATGTGGACCCATGAATATTCAAGCAAGAGGTGGTTATGAATATTTTGTCACTTTTATTGATGATTATTCTAGATATGGATACATTTATTTGTTGCGCCGTAAATCAGAGTGCTTTGACAAGTTCAAGGAGTACAAAACTGTAACGGAGAAGCGACATGGAAAATGTATCGAGTCACTACGATCAGATCGTGGTGGCGAATACTTGCTTGGAGAATTTAGGGATTACTTATCAAAGAATGGGATCATGTCTCAGTTGACTGCACCTGGAACACCCCAACAGAATGGTGTAGCGAAGAGAAGGAATCGTACTCTTTTGGAGAGTGTTAGATCGATGATGAGTTATTCAGAATTACCCAAGTCGTTTTGGGGACATGCTTTAGAAACAGCAGCTTATCTTTTGAATTTAGTTCCTTCTAAGTCAGTTCCTAAGACTCCAAAAGAATTGTGGACTGGTTCAAAACCTAGTCTAAGACATATTCGGATATGGGGTTGTCCAGCACATGTGTTGAACAAGAACGTGACTAAGTTAGAATCTCGTACAGAAGTAAGGCTTTTTGTAGGCTATCCCATGGGAACGAAAGGATATTTATTTTATAGTCCTAAGGATCAGGATGTCATTGTTAGTACCAATGCTAGATTCCTAGAGGAGGACTATATGATGAACCATAAACCCATGAGCAGTGTCGTTTTAGAGGAACTAGTGGGAGAGACAAATAATGAACAAGTGCCAATAGTACAAGTAGAACAGCCACAAGAGAACACACAACCTATCACTAATACCACACCGGTGTCTCGTCGTAGTGGGAGGGTTATTCGTAAACCCAGCAGATTCATGTTATTGGGAGAGTCTTCGGACTTGGTCTCTGAGGAACATGATGAGGATCCCATGACATACGAGGAAGCACTGCAAGACAAAGATGCAGATCTATGGCAAAAAGCAATGAAATCTGAGATGGAATCTATGTATTCAAATCAAGTCTGGGAGCTCGTGGAACCACCCAAAGGTGTAAAACCCATTGGATGTAAGTGGATCTACAAGAGAAAAAGAGGATCTGACAAAAAGGTAAAAGCTTGGAAAGCAAGACTTGTTGCGAAAGGGTATACTCAGAAAGAAGGGATCGATTATGAGGAAACCTTTTCGCCAGTAGTCATGCTAAAGTCGATCCGGATTCTTTTATCTATAGCAGCTCATCTCGATTATGAGATTTGGCAAATGGATGTCAAGACAGCTTTCCTAAATGGGAGTCTTGATGATGAGATCATCTATATGCAATAACTAGAAGGATTCATTAAGGAAGGCCAAGAGCATCTGGTATGTAAGCTTAAGAAGTCCATTTACGGACTTAAACAAGCTTCTAGGTATTGGAATATTCGCTTTGATCAGGTAATCCAGACATACGGATTTGATCAATGTCCAAGCGAGTCGTGTGTGTACAAGAAATGTGAGGGTAGTTCAGTGACTTTTCTAGTGCTATACGTAGATGATATTTTACTCATTGGAAACAATGAAGGGATGTTATCAGCGGTAAAGGCATGGTTGTTCAAACAGTTCGAAATGAAGGACTTAGGTGAAGCGGCATACATCCTTGGGATCAAAGTTATAAGGGATCGCAAGAAAAGGATGTTGGCTTTATCCCAAGAGCCCTATATTGATGAGGTATTGGCTCGTTTTAACATGCAGGACTCCAAGAAGGGTAACCTACCTTATAAACATGGAGTTGCTCTATCAAAGAAACAGTGTCCTAAGACACCAGAGGCGATAGAGAGCATGAAAGCGGTTCCCTATGCTTCGGCATGCGGAAGCTTAATGTATGCAATGTTATGTACGAGACCTGATATTTGTTTTTCCGTGGGCATGGTTAGCAGATATCAGTCAAACCCAGGACAGGAACATTGGAGTGCAGTAAAGGCTATACTCAAGTACCTGAGAAGGACTAAGGAGTATATGCTAATTTACAAGGCCTCAGATTTGTTACCTCTAGGATATACCGATTCAGATTTCCAAGCAGATAGAGATAAGAGGAAATCAACCTCGGGATATGTGTTTACCTTAGGAGGTGGAGCTGTAATATGGAGGAGTGTAAAGCAGAAATGCGTTGCTGACTCTACCATGGAAGCCGAATATGTGGCAGCTTCGGAGGCAGCCAAAGAGGCAATATGGTTCAGAAACTTTCTTTTGGACATAGATGTGGTACCTAATTTGCCTAGGAGCTTGACAGTGTATTGTGATAACACTGGTGTTGTGGCAAATGCAAAGGAACCGCGAGACCATAAGGCAGCAAAACACATCGAGCGTAAGTATCACCTTATACGACAATTCGTTAAGCGAGGAGATATTATTGTGACTGATATAGCATCAAAGGACAACCGGGCAGATCCTTTCACAAAGAGCTTACCAGCTAAGGCTTTTGAGCAGCATGTGGAGGCGATAGGAGTCAGATGTATGGTCACATAATAGTTATTTAATTGGTAGTGGATTGCTTGTAATATAACACTGATATACTCAAAGAATAGCTTGAGTATAAGTGGGAGATTGTTAGGGAGTATACTGAACTATTCGTTTGAAGTATATGACATTGTCTTTTTTTATTGAGAATCTTGAATGCGTATTTTAACACTGTTTGTATATTATATATTGTGGATAATCTAGTATCAAATGGGATAACAGAAGATTAGATTATCAGTGTCTATATATAATATAATAAATGTTCACAGTTTAAGTGGAGTTAAACAAACCACTGGAATGACTGAAGTATTATTTGGAAATAATCTATCTTGATTATTGAATAATACTTGTATGCTTTGTGTATATTGAACGGGATTAAAATATTAGAATTGTTCTTCTATTCTGATAATAAAGAAGAACTAAGATTCTATAATATTATTATTGCTTAGGTTCTTAATCCGGATACAGTGATTGACACTTGTATGCAATGCACATGTTTTGATTCATATGTGATGTGATTTTTTATTAATCACAATATTATGTTTTGGACAATGACATTGCATACAGAGTGGGATATTGACTATAAAAGGAAACCGTGTCCGAAAATATTCGGGTGATGATGTCCTCTTGAAAGCTCATAAAGATAATTATGCTTTAGTCCTGCAGGCAGATTTGTTCTTGCATAATTATAAGGTTGAGTGGATGATCAAGGATAAAAGATATTGATTAAATTAATTATCAGAAATTAATTTAATTAATGGACATTCGATATCTTAAACATGGGGAATTTAATAAGCAAATAATATTGGAGCCGAATTAAATAATTAAATTACGGCATTAGGAGAGGTAGTGCAAATATTAATTCTTTAGTGGATTGAATTAATATTTAATGACATTGGGCTTGACCCAGAATGTCATTGGAAGGCCCGACCTAATTATCCAGGATCCCTACTGTAGCCTATATATTCATCTTATTCTCTTCTAGCTATGAGTTGGAAAATACTAGGGTTTTTGTGAGCAGCCGTTCAAGGAGGCAACCAAGAACTAGGGTTCCAAGATCTCAAAGCTAGAAGGGAGGCAACCTTGGGAGGATCGAAGGCCACACTTCGCTCAAGGTGAATACGGGAATACAGTAGAAGACGTGGATTTGAATCGCTTGCGCCGTAGCGATTAAGGTTAATTTTCTATTCAAACTCGTTCGTTTTCATATCATAAAACGTAGCATCATGATTCGATTCAAACTCGTTCGCAGCACATCATGGTTTTAAAGTCTATCAGATGGATGTCAAGAGTGCATTCTTAAACGGTGAACTGGATGAAGAAGTGTATGTTGATCAACCTCCTGGGTTTGTCGACAGCAAATACTGTGATTATGTTTATCGCCTCTTCAAATCAGTATATGGCCTTAAACAGTCTCCGCGGAAGTGGTATGAAACTCTTTCAGACTTCTTACTAGAAAGTGGTTTCACCAGAGGAGTAATCGACAAGTCGCTTTTCTACAAGAAATTCAAAGATGATCTAATAATGATGCAAGTATATGTGGATGACATTATCTTTGGGTCTGCAAATGAGAAGCTGTGTGCTAAATTCGCAAAGTTAATGCAATCAAAGTATGAGATGAGCATGATGGGAGAGATGACGTTCTTTCTCGGTATTCAAGTTAGTCAGAAGAAGGACGGGATATTTATCTGCCAGACAAAGTACATTCATGATCTATTAAAGAAGTATGGTCTCGAAGATGTATCACAAGTTAAGACTCCTATGGCAACAGCCACGAAGCTTGACGAGGATAAAGCGGGAAAACCTGTAGACATCTCAAGCTATCGAGGTATGATCGGCTCTCTTTTGTATTTAACTGCTAGCAGACCTGATATTATGTTATCTACATGCTTATGTGCAAGGTTCCAAGCGGATCCTAGAGAGTCACATCTCATAGCCGTAAAGCGTATTTTTAGGTATCTCAAGGGAACATCAAATCTTGGGATTTGGTACCCAAGAGATACAGGGTGTTAGGTCCAAAAGTATTGTAGAGGGGGGGTGAATACAATTGTTTTGAATAATGAGAGAAAATGAAATAAATGCAGGTAATAAATGATGACACAGAATTTCAAGAATATATCTTTATATTCATTGAAGAATTTGCTACAACATTCATAAAAGCATCATAATCAGTTGAACAATAAATACAGCAATTAAGGCTTGATTCAACTGATTCTCTCTCACTTTCTTTTTACAGTAAATGCTCTCTTTTTAAACTATACTATAGAAAATACAGAGATTGCTAAAAAAAGTCTTTTTACAAATAAAACAAAGTGCTGCTTTTATAATGTCGTGTAGACTTGATCTTGTCCTTTTTGTGTACGTGGCCCAATCAGGACTCGTCAACAAAAAGTACTTTCCAACCACTCTGGATCAACCGTTCACAATAAGCCACTTGTCCCTTGAACATTAAATGCTACATATCGACCCGCATCTCGATCTAGGCCTGGACCCATCTTGATCTCGATCTTGGTTGACAATCTCGATCTCGATCTCGATTTGTGAAAATCTCGATCTCGATCTATGAAAATCTCGATCTGTGAAAATCTCGATCTCGATCTATGAGAATCTCGATCTCTATCTCGATCTGCCGTGGATAGAGATTTGCCTTGTAATGTTTTTCTTCAATTATAAATCTCGACCCGCATCTCGATCTGCTGTGGATCGACATTTGCCTTAGCAACTATGCACTCATCCAATGTTGACCTTCTTTAGTGACTAATTGTGGATTAACCTTTATGAGCAAGTTTCCCTAGCTTCTTCAATTTCTTTTCCTCACTCAATTCAAATGAGATCTTCTATTACTGACATGAACTTGCCTCCAATGTCCTGACACTTGATGCAATGGTCTGGTTCATAAGTGACTAGTCTTGTAGGGGTTCTTGCTTCTGAATGTCAGCTCTCATTTGTTGATTAACCTTTACATTATCCAGATGTTGATATACATTACATGAAATCACTTTGGTCTTCTTGATACTTCTTTGACATTAATTTGATTCTCCATTAGATAAGTTAGGGCATGAGCAATACTGAAATTGAACTTCTTCTCACTTATGCATCCTTGATTAACCAAATTAGTTACTTGTAGTTACCAAGTATCATTACCATTTCTTCAGTTGATTGATTCCATGTGCTTCTTCAGTTTCTCTTGTTTTTTTTTGCTGTTGTTTTATCTTTTACCTAGTTGAGTTACATAGTAATTAAGTGTTACAAGTTAGTACACCTATGCCTTTCAATCTCCCCATATTTGATTGTCTAACAATGACAACCAAATTCACAATGAGGATAACTCAACTAACCAGGGACTGAAAAAGATAAACTAACATTCATAAACGATCATGTCAACTTGCATAATGCTTGGCTTGATTAACTAGCTTCATGTCTATCACTGATACTTCAAGTGCCAAAATTGGACACCTGTTGGCTCGATCAAATGGCTTCATGCTCTTCTAGAGATTTTCTCTAAGTACTTAAGAGCACGGTCCACTCAATCTTCAATTATCCTTCTGAAGTCCTTTTAGCAGTATTACCACCGCCGAACTTCGCGAAATAATTGACGCCTAATATAAACCAGTTTTAAGACACTTAGCTAACTAACTTCTACCTTACACTACACAAGAAAATAGATAATGTACTTACAATGCAGGAAAACAAGAAAACAAATTACAACGCAAAGAAACATTACAAGCTTAATACATTAAAATCTCGATTTCTTGCGCTCCTCTTCCTCACGAGCTTTCTTCTTGGCTGCCTTTTCTTTCTTCATGAACTCAGGGTTGCAGACTTCATCCATTCTTTTCTTGAGAAGATTAAGTCCTTCTGCTTCCACATGATTTCTGATCTTATAATCTCGAAACAACCTCAACCACCTCTCAACCATGCTGCGAGTGGTAAGCTTCGTGGGAATGTCTTCAAACCTCAGCTTAGTTACTTTGTCAGGATATCCCTTTTCCCCTTTCTTCCTTATGACCAGCTGCTTAGGGTATCCAATGACAATAGCGGTGGTGCATTGTTGTAGCCTCTGAATATCAAGCTGTTGTCTTCTCTTACAGAAGTTCTCAAACGTGACCCTTAGATAGTCCTGATCAAACTCATCAACATCATCCATCTCATCAATCAATTCCCTTATGATACACAGTGTTTCATGACTGTGTTCTGCAAAGATGTCGTACTTGAGCTCAATGACGGTTTCTACCTGATGCTTGTCTGTATAGATCAGCAGGTCATTCTCATTCTCAGCTTTTCTTTTGACAAACTTGACGTTTGCACCAACCATTGCACTAGCTTCCTCCCTTAGTTCTCCTTCTTCAGGAATGACTAATCTTGGATCTCCGTATCTCTGCACATGCTCCTTTATTGCCTCTTCTTGCTGCTCGAATACATAGTCTTCAGGCTCCTTCTTAACCACTGGAAGTTTGGCTTCAGGCAACTTGTATCTAACATCTTGCCTTCTTATCAACTTCTCCAAGTCCTTAGCCACCAGCTTCTTTTCCTTTGTTAGAAAACCCCTTGTGAGGACTAGCTTTGCAACTGCCTTCAGTACATTTCCGCTCGGGGTCAGTTTCGAGTCATGTAGATTTACGATCCTCAAGACCTTGTCATGGACGTATCTGATTTGATAGGGATTTAGAATAATGTCAACCCCTCTGTCTTCAGCCATCTTCAATAGTTTCTCTTTAAACAGCACTCCAGTCTTGACAGAGGTGTCTACCTTGTGAGCATATTCTACCAGTTCACTAGCACCCCTTGCATAGAAGAATGCTTCATCAACCATACACGGCTCGATTCTTGTTATGGGTGCCCAAGTAATCATCAGACTCCATGCTTTCTCCTTGAATATAACTTGAACAGAGGTGCATCCCTGTCTTATACAGTTTAGATAGTTCAGAAGCCCAAGGTTTAGATTTTCTAGCTTGTGGAAAAGGAAACTCAATCTTTCTGAGTTAGGAGCATAGGCTCTTGGTCCAGCTAAGGCTTCTCTAGCCTTGTCCCACTCGGGACCTTCCCTCCTTATGTCAGCCTGGACCTTAGGATTTTTCATTTCATACTCATGCTGAGTTTTCTGAGCCGCTCTCTTCTCCTTTGCCATTAGTTCCTTTTCCACTATTCCTTGAAGCACTTCTTCATTCACTCTTTCTCTGGCTTCCCTGAAAATCTCTTCTTGCATCTCCGCTTCTTTCGCTACTTCATCAATTTCTTCTTCCGGCACATGCTCGTTAGCAACCGAGTGGTCTCCTGCATCACCTGCAACTCCTGCGCCAGATCCGCCAGGATTTAGACCTCTTTCTTGTTCCCACTCTCTTGCTCGTTGCTCGAGTCTCGACCTCCTTGCCACTAAGGCTTCTACATCCATCTCATCCTCATCAGAATCTTCAATAAAGTCTCCCATAAATACATCGACGAGAGGTGTTTCTTTCTCAGCTCCTGCTTCTTCAACTACCATCTTCTGCTTGCCTTTGTCTTTAAGAGCCGGTTGAGCCTCCTCCACCTTTTCACCAGATTTGTTTTCGGACTCGATCACCGGACCCTTACTAGTCAGCTTTTTCAGACCCTGATCCTCCTTCTCCCCCTTAGGTGGGTTATCCTCATCAGGAGCATCATCATCATTTTTATCGTCACCACCACCACCGGTTGAAGGACTAGGTCCAGCCCTGTTACGTCCAAAGACAGCATCAAGTAGTTCATTCAGCTTCGTCCAGACCTGAGACATGCCATGAGTGACATCATCGACTGACCGCCCAACCTCCACTTGTACCAATCCAAGATTGTTTATTTTGTCAATCATTTGATTTTGGACGGCAATCAAGTTCTCCATGAACTGTGCTCCAACCTCCAATCTTCCAGAGTGAGAAGAGACAGCAGCAGTAACACCAGCAACTCCAGCCTCCAAAGCCTCCACCTTCTTCACTAGATCCTGCAATTTAGGGGACGGTGTTTGGCTTGGGTTAAACTGTTTACTCTCGCCGGGTTCTGTTTCACTCAAGATCCCTAAAGAGAAGGGATCTTGTAAAGCATAATGTAACATAGTATGTAATAGTGATAACGATAACTCAACTAAGAAACAAAGACAGATAAATAATACTAATATGTAGCACATGAATCCAGAAGGACATAATCAAGAAGATAATACATTCATTATTGCTGAGCATTCAAGATGAAAGAATTACTGAATGTCAGGGAGAGAAGTTCATTAATATGTTCAATCCTCAGTGACAAATAAGAGTTCAGATGACTTCATTCTAAAGATAGAGCAGTGATCCATGTATAATTGTCAAAGGGTTTCAGTGATCAGAAGCAATGCAACAGTCCAGGGTTAATCAGCTGAAACAGAATAGAGATTAAGGGAATTCATTCAGTGTTAGTCGTTTGTGAACCAGACCAGTGCACTAAGCGTCAGCACAACAAGAAGAGAATTATCTTAATTAATCAGAAGAAAATCAGTTGATCAAGCCAAGCCAGAAGAGTGAAATCCAAGTGGTAATTACTTCAAGAAGTCAAGAAATATGCTAAGGCATGTATTACTATAATTGGTGGTTTATTACTCTTGACGCAATGGAGAGGCGCAACACACCTCTCAGGCGCAACTCAGCTGCTCCAAAGTTTCTAAGTCCTATACAGTGTGTGAGTGGCGCCTACACAGGGCAACAACAGTGTAGGCGCAACACACATACTAGGGCATCAAAGGCAGTTGATATTTTCTAAGGAGTGAGTGGCGCCTATACAGGGAAACCACTGTATAGGCGCAACTCACATGAACAAGGCGCAACTCAGGACAATAGGCGCAACAAGCTTCAAGTGGCGCCCATACACCACTACCACTCTATAGGCGCCACTCAGGACTTAAGCATTGTGGGAAAATTTCCAATCAAGTCTACAAATAAATATGGGTTCAAATCAATTGATATAATTGGTTATCATCTTCAAGCATTCAATACATACAGCCGGGAAGCTCCATTAAAGCTAGACATTTATTTCACCCAACTGTATTGTGTAGTAATATTGTTTTGAAACCACTGCAGCTAATCATTTGATTAGATTTGTAGCACCACAGGGATTTAATAATAATTTGTTATTTCCCAGCTTTGTGTTTTATTAACTGTCAAGTTCATTTCTTTAAAAACACAAACACTTCCGCAAACAAATTGAAATTTCTACCACATCATATTCAACCCCCCCCTTCTATGATGATATTGGACCTAACAATTGGTATCAGAGCTTGTTGATTGACTTTACAAATCAGATCCAAAAATAGTTTTTCTAAAATGTGCATTTTTAGATCTAGAAAAATTTATCTTGAATTTTCTTTTATTTTTAAAGAAAATTCAATTTCGAATTTTTCATTGATTTTAAATTCACTAAATTTTAAAAAGCTATCAATCATCAAGAATTCGAATTAAAAATTATTTTCTCAATATTTAATTTTTATTCGAATTGATTTTAATTTTTGAGAAATTAATTATTTCTTAAGATTTAAAATTCTTAATAGCCATGAGTACCCAAAAGCTAAGCAGTATTAAAATTCCCACCTTCGACAAAAATGAATACATCTTGTGGAAAAAGAAGATGACCATTTTCATCAAGACTTGTAATTCTCAATATTTAGGAATTCTTGAAAATGGCCCCTATGTTCCTCAAAAGCTTACACCGGAAACAGTTTCAGAAGATGGCGTTCAGATTCCTCAAGGGTTTACCCCAAAGGAACCATCAGAGTTTACTGATACTGATAAAGAGAGAGTAGCATGGGACAATCATCTACAATGCATCTTGATGGATTCTTTGGACACAACAATGTTGAATCAGGTGATCAATTGCACAAGTGCCAAACAGATGTGGGACACAATAAATCTGCTAATGGAGGGTACAGCTGAAGTGAAAGAAAACAGGCTGGACATTCTTACCTCCCAATATGAAGCATTCAAGTCACTTCCTGGAGAAAGTATAACTCAAGTTTTTGAGAGATACAACAAATTGCTAAATGACTTGTCTCTACATGGGAAAGCTTACACGCGAAGGGAAATCAATAGAAAATTCATGTTGACGCTGCCAGCACACCTAGAGCACAAAATCTCTGCTATCAGAGAAAGAAGTGATATAAATGATATGTCAATTGAAATGCTATATGGAAAGCTCAAGACTCATGAGATGGAGCAAGAGCAGAGACAAATCATTTACGGCTCAAGTACAGTGGACAGTAAGAACACAACACTGTTAAAGACGACAGCTCTTGTAGCCAGTGATATTGCTGTCAAGGAGACTAACAAAGAAGCACCTGTAGTTGAAAAGGAAGAAATTGTAGAAGCTGAATTATCAGAATCTAATCAACCGGGTGATGAAGACGACTTCTATTCATTAGAAGAACTTGAACAACTGGAAAACAAAACTATGGCCTACATGGCGGGAAAGTTCAAGAACCTGAGGTTTAGGAGGAAGCCTAAGTACAAATTTAAGAGTAACTCGAGTTACAGTGGTTCCAGGGTCAAAACCAACAACCGATGTAATTCATCTTCAGGGTCTCACAGCAGAGGAGGCTATAAGATAGGGATGGTAGATAGAAGTAAGTTTAAATGCTACAATTGTGGAGAACCCGGTCATTTTGCAACAGAATGCCGGAAACCAAAACAAGGGAATGAAAGGAAGGAGTCCTGCGATGAATTAAAGCAAAAATATGATACGCTGGTGAAGAAGCATCAAGGAAGAGCTTATATAGCTGAAGGAAAGAGCTGGGATGATTCAGATAATGATGAAGAGGAGGTTTATGGAAATCTTGCGTTAATGGCAGACTCTTCAGAGGCATCACCTCAATCATCCAAGGTATCATTTCTTTCTTCCGTTGAAATGTCTAATTCTGAGTATAAGAAAACTGTGGAAGATCTAAGCATAGAAATGTTTAATATTCATACAAGCATGCTAGCATCTGTAGAAGAAAATGCTAAACTAGTTCTTAAGAATAAACTGTTAGAAGCTAAAAACGAAGAACTAGAGCTTGCATATGTTAATGTAGAAGATCTTAAACAGAAGATAGAATACTTTCAGAATAGAGATAAGTGCAACCAGGAAGTAGAAGCAGCTCTAAGAAGTAAAATTTCTGATTTAGAGTTAAAACTTCAAGCATATAAGAAGTCTGCGAATCTTGTAAAGGAGGCTACAGACAAACAAGTCATAGGTCAGAAAACAGGAATATGTTTTGACTATGATAAGAAAGCAGGAAAAATGCATGTAGAATCTATTGCTGAGGAAAGTCCTATTGAAGGATGTAGCTAAGCCCCTTTATAAGAAGTTCGTCATAGAACCCCTAAATGAAGATGATCTCTTAATGAAAGAAGAACTCCTTGCTGAGGAGAAAGAGGAAAAGGTTGTAGATAAGAAGAACTTGCCTAAGAAATCTGTTAAGATTGAAGAACCTAAGAAACTGGTTAAAATTGAAATAGGCAATAAAAATGAAAACAAGAAAGCAAACAGAAATGGTAAGGTAGGTGCTAACAATTCTAGAAAAGTTTGCAATAATTGCAATTCTACTGGTCATCTTACGCATGCATGCAATAAGATAAAAGTAGTTAAAACAGAAACTTCTAGTATGCCTGCCATGCCTGCCATGTCTATTCCTCATCAACCATGCGGTAAAGTAGGATGCATGCCATGTGCTTTCAATATCATGTCTGCATACATAAACTTAATGATCTCTTCATCAAGTATCTGCATGAATACAGATGTGAACATGACTAGAAAGCATGTTAGGGCAAAGACTGTCAGTCCTCCTAAAGTTAGGAAGGAAACCCCTGTCCCTAAGCCTAAAGGCACTCCTGTCAAGGTTAAACCAAAGGGCAAGGGTGCAGTCGATGAGAAAGACAAGGACCAGAAAATTTCTGTAACTAAATCTTTTTACTTATCTAAACCTCTTGGACCCAATCAAGTTTGGGTACCAAAGAAAAAGTAATCAATCTGTGGATGCAGGGTACAGCGAAGAACAAACGTGTCATGTGGATACTTGACAGTGGATGTTCTAGGCACATGACTGGAGATAAAGCCCTGCTCACAGATGTGATTGAGAAAGCTGGCCCGATAGTGACCTTTGGAGATAACAGCAAGGGATTCACAACGGGATATGGCAATCTGGAAATCGGGAATGTTATCATTGAAAACATCTCTCTTGTGGACGGATTAAAGCACAACCTTCTGAGTATCAGTCAGTTCACTGATAAAGGATACAAGGTAACTTTTGAGAAAGAAAGATGTGCTATCCAAAGCAGGAAGGATACGAAGCTTGCTCTTCAGGGATTGAGAAAGGGGAATCTCTTTATAGCTGATTTGTTCTCTGCAAGCAAAGGCGAAGTTCAATGTTTTTACATCAAAGCTTCAACAGAGGACAGTTGGTTGTGGCACAAGAAACTTTCTCACCTCAACTTCAAAACAATGAACTCTTTAGTAAAGAGGGAATTGGTTAGAGGATTGCCCGAGATGGAATTCTGTCAAGAAGGGTTATGCGAAGCATGTGAAAAGGGGAAGTCAAAGAAAACATCTCACCGAAGCAAAGACTCAACCAACATTACTGAACCACTGTAACTACTGCATATGGATTTAATTGGTCCAGTCTATGTCAAGGAAGAGATATGCACTTGTAATTGTTGATGACTACTCCAAGTACACGTGGGTGTTGTTTCTAGCCGCAAAGGATGAAGCCCCTCAAACAATCATCAATCACTTAAAGAAAATTGAGTTGGTAGCTGGTCTGCCTGACAGGAAGATAAGGTCTGACAATGGAACAGAATTCAGAAATGCAATCCTGAATGAATTCTGTGTGGAAAAAGGAATATCAAGACAATTCTCAGCGCCCAGAACTCCACAACAAAATGGAGTGGTAGAGAGGAAGAACAGGACTTTGGTTGAAGCAGCAAGAACAATGCTGAATGAAGCAAAGTTGCCTCTATACTTTTGGGCTGAAGCAGTCAACACAGCTTGCTACACTCAAAATCGTACCCTGATTAATAAAGAACATGACAAGACTCCTTATGAAGTATTGGCCAACAAGAAACCAACACTGAAATACTTTCATGTGTTTGGAGCAAAGTGCTTCGTATTGAAAGATGATGAGCATCTGGGAAAGTTCGAATCCAAGGCTCATGAAGGCATATTTCTTGGCTACTCAATGGAATCTAAGGCGTACAGGGTTTATGTGATTGATCACAAAAAGGTCATTGAAAGCATGAATGTAACTTTTGATGATCTAAAGCTCCCAAGTCTATAAAGAACAGACGACACTGAAACTCTGCAGTTTGAAAATTTAAACTCAGATGAAGGTGAAGTAGAACCTGAAGCTGCAACAGAAACTCAAGCTCCATATGAGAATAACAACATTGATGATTCTGACCCTAGTAGTGGAAACAGTGGAAGATTCACAGAAACTACTAGTAGTGGCAGAGAATCTCATTCTCAACCTAGCAGCAGCTCAGGGGGAGCAACTGAAGGATCTACAAACAGGACCCAGCACAATAATGAAAATCAGGCTGAATCATCTAGGGCAAATCTGCCTAGACATAGGGTGTGGAGTAGAGATCACCCCTTTGAGTTGATTCTTGGAGATCCAGATGCTGGATTTCAAACAAGACGGGCTTCCCAAAATGAATGTTTATTCTCTGGTTTTCTCTCTGAAATAGAACCAAAGAAAGTGGTAGAAGCACTAGAAGATCCAGATTGGGTTCTTGCCATGCAAGAAGAACTCAATCAATTTGAGAGACAAAAGGTGTGTGTTGGGAATATTCAGCATCTTGCCTATTCGAAACGTTGGCGCTGACTGTTCCCTTAAGGGAATAAAGTAGCACCTCACAATCACTCCAGAGTTTTGGTGCAATGGTAAGCGCTGAGGTCCTAAAAAGTGGTATCAGAGCAGGTCACGTGTTCGAGTCTCAACGTAAGGCATTTGCTTGAATATTGGCAATATGCTGGGGGGGGGGGGATTGTTGGGAATATCCAGCATCTTGCCTATTCGAAACGTTGGCGCTGACTGTTCCCTTAAGGGAATAAAGTAGCACCTCACTATCACTCCGGAGTTTTGGTGCAATGGTAAGCGCTGAGGTCCTAAAAAGCTGTTTTTCTACTTCTGAATTATGAATCAAGTTTTAATATCTTTAGATTATAAATTAAATCTATATAAATTTAACTAATAAATTTACTTAAATTAAATTTATAAAATAAATTCATTTAAATTAAGTTTATAAAATAAACCTTTATCAAGTTTAAATAATAAACTCATTTAAATTAAATTCACAAAATAAATTTATTTTAAATAATATTTATAAAATAAATTTATCTAAATTTAAATTTATAAAATAAAATTATCTAAATAAATTTAAATTATAAAAGGAAATCTATTTAAATTTAAAGAATAAATTTATTTAAATTAAAATTTATAAAGTAAACTTATTTAAATTAAGTTTATAAAAGAAACTTTTTCAAGTTTCAATAATAAACTCATTTAAATTAAATTCAGAAAATAAATTTATTTTAAATAACATTTATAAAATAAATTTATCTAAATTTAAATTTATAAAATAAAATTATCTAAATAAATTTAAATTATAAAAGTAAGTCTATTTAAATTTAAAGAATAAATTTATTTAAATTAAAATTTATAAAGTAAACTTATTTAAATTAAGTTTATAAAAGAAACTTTTTCAAGTTTAAATAATAAACTCATTTAAATTAAATTCACAAAATAAATTTATTTTAAATAACATTTATAAAATAAATTTATCTAAATTTAAATTTATAAACTAAATTTATTTAACAAGGCCTCTAGACATTTAGAGTTCAAAACAGCTTCGGTACCCTGAGCTTCACTGGACTGCGGATCTTGATTTGTATATCAATCAGCTTGCTCTGATGCCAATTGTTGGGTCCCGGAAGTATCGTAGAAGGGGGGTTGAATGCGATACTGACAACAATTTAAAATTCTTTTCAGAATTTGCGGAATTAAATTATTGCTTTAGCTGAGGGTTAGAGTCTTTGTAGTGTTTGGGAGGCTGACTTACTAGCTTTCTATTTTTATGATATAACAATTAAGATATAGAAATTAGCAAGTAAGTAAACAAGATTCAAGTTAAATATGTATATTAAACTTGAATGGGTGTTACAACATCCGGTAGAATAAACATTTAATTCCTAGAACAAATTTGACATGAATTGTTCTACTTAGGAATTAAAACCAAACCAGCACAGAAAGTCTGTGAATATGACGTTGCAGACAAATTGCTGAATTTGCTGTTTTTCTACTTGAGGAAAATGAAGCCTTCATCTCATATTTATAGAGATTGAAAATGGCTGGTATGACCTTTATGACTATGACTTAATTTCAAGAAAATAACCCTTGTATGACTTAATAAATCGCTGGGCATGACATATTCTGGTCGGTATGATTTACTGAAGCTCGGTATGACTTTCAAAAATTCGGTATGACTTATTTTATTAATTAAAAAAATCGGTATGACTTTTTTAATTAAATAAAAAATCAATCCACTTGCTCCAGCATGACCTTTTAACTTGAATAGCTCGGTATGACTTATTAAATCTCTGCTCGGTATGACTTTTAACAGCAGCTCGGTATGACATATTCATCAGCTTGGTCGGTATGACTTTTCAACAGAACAGCTCGGTATGACTTTTTCTTCAGATTCTCGGTATGACTTATTTAACAAGCTCGGTATGACTTCTTTGTTTGCATTCGGTATGACTTATTTTAAACAGAATTTCGGTATGACTTTTAATAAATTCTTTTAGACTTTATTAAAAGTCATACCAAGCCATATCTTTTATAATAAATTAATTCCACTTAATTTAATTAAATAATTTATAAATTAAATTGAATTCAGCTTGAATTAATTTAATTAGGTAAATTAAATAATTAATTAACATTTGATAGTAGAATTAAAATACTATCTCGACTTGTATAACCTTTTTGTTAGCTCCGAAATCTTTCTGCCTTTGTTCTGTCTTCTGTCTAACCACTTGAACTTTTTGATGACGAATCTTCACTGACATTGTTGACACCATGTGCACTGGTCTGGTTCACGGATGACTAACTACAATGTTGATTCTCATTTCTGCTGTAGTGGTCTTTGTGTCTTGTCTTGTCATGTCATGGCTTCTTTTTGTTCTTCCTCTATATTCAACATTTATTATTTACTTCGCTTTCTTATCTGAGTTGAGTTGTCATCTACTTATTACAAATAGGACTAGTAATATGACTTTCAATCTCCTCCTATTTGTTGTTAAACATTTAACACACAAATTCCTAGAGGATAACTCAACTAACAACTAAGAAAATAATACGACATTTAAGAACTGTAAATAATAAATTGTTTTCTGGATCATATAATACATTTCCAGATTTCAATTATGAAAGATAAATATAAGATAGATGTTCCTATAGACTGAACACATTTAACAAAGTTCTATCTTGACTTACATATCATTACCAGCTTCAGAAGTATCAACTTCACCTTCTTCTAGAGATCAGGTGTCATTGGTAGATCCTCAGTTGCTGGTTTCTCTGGATCAGATTCTGCATTTCCAAATTTCTTGAGAAACTGAAATGAAAGATGTTTGTTCCTCTAGCACTGAACATATTATACAAGTAGTATTATCTTCATTTCTCAGACTCATCACTACTCCCCCTTAGGATGGCAGGCATGAAGTCTTGTTCTCTTCTTATTACCACTTCTCCTCTATTTCTCCAACTTCTGTCTTCACTTCTCTCCCAAGGTGAATTCATTCTCCCCTTATGTGAATTATCCAACCAATTTAATAGAAGTAATAACAAACATGGCATACATACAGCATTAAACCATCGCAGATATAAAAAATGCAAACTATGACATGTTATGCATTTTAGAAAATCCAGTTAATCCTATATACAAGAATTTTCTAAAATCAAATGGATCCAATCCAAGCATGTTGTTATATACCCCCTTTTCAACAATGGAGTAATCCTCTTCTAGTAAAAGTCTTTGTTAAACAATTCTCCCATTTGGATCTTGTTCAACACTTTTCCCTTTTTGGATCTACTTCTCCCTTTTTGGATCTTGTTCAACAGTTCGAACTGTTCAACACTTCTCCCCCTTAGTTGAGTAATCCTCTTCAGAATCCTTAATAATAGAAGAAATTTCATCCCCCTTAGTTGAGTAACATTATAAATCTATAACAGATAATTGGGAATGGGATTTGGTAATTGTGTTAGTGTGTGATTTTCTTTTGTGTTTCTGACAAGTGTTTCGCTCATATACTCTCTAAGTGTTTCGCTCATAGAATATATATTTTCACTCTTTTTCACGTGTGTTTCACTCTTTCCTCACAACACTATTTCTCTCTCTCAGTACGGATGACACAATCGTTTGTACCTACAAGAAAGATCACCATAGCCCCTTCAAGAGAGGTCACTGGTGGTGCAATGGGGTTTCGTAAATCCGCGTCCTCAATTGAATCTATAAAAACATTTGACTTTAAAAACTGAATTACTTCAGGAATAGATTCAGTGAGTTGCTGATCATCTAAGATGATCTATTCCGTTAGGAATCCAGATATGTTCCATCTGGGGAGGGAGACAAGGATCTATAATGTAGCAAATGATCCAAGTTTCCTCCTGACGCCTGTGAAGGCATGTTGATTCAGTCAGAATCATCAATCATTCTTCATTCCTTGATATGGAAGTTTAGAATAATTGCTTCCGTCAATTCATCCTTAGTGTGTGACAATCCCTATAGTGCATTTGAATATATACCTTTATGGTCGGCAGTGTTTGAATGTGTCCAGATGAAGTTGACTCTTTACAAATGGCCTTGGCTGACAGGCCGAATTCAATAGACTCATCATGTTAAGATGACAAACCTAGTAATAGTTTTGCCATTTGCAAATCTATACCCTTTTGAGAGGATATAAATTAGTTAGCAGTTGCCTTAGTTTCAATTTCATATTCTAACTAGAGGCAGAGCTGCTGGAACACTCATAGATACTTCTCTTTTCTAGTGCACTAGAGGCACTTACTCTCTCACCCTCTTTAGTTGATAAAACTTTTCTTTTCAGGGGTTTAGTAGATGAAGTTGTATCTGTTTGAGTGTTTGGTTCTATGATCTGTGTTAGAGATTGTAGGTTTTCAATTCCTTGATCTTGTCCTATAGCCACTGAGGGCTCAATATATCAATTGTATATATTTTTATATCAATTGATTAGATAATATATCAAGATCGAGATTACCTGCTTTTACCTCGAGTCGATTGCTCTTGTTCGGCAGGACACAGATATGCTTTTATTATTAGTGATTTTTAGATAAACAATATATATATTATCACTAACAACAAAAATAATAACTAATTGCAATGAAATAATAACAAACTATCAAAATATGATAATTAATAATAATTTCAAAAAGCAAGTAATTATTCTTTTAATATCTCATCGTATTAAAACTATGAAGCTAATAAACATTTAATTGCTTCAATTCATAATTTTAATAAGACAAACTACCCTTGCTAAATACTAAATAATCATAGGAATGAAAATTAGCATTTCACTTCATACATTATATCAGAGATATATGTAAGCTCGAGAAAGTAGATGTAAAGAAATTCACAAGTCCTTTAAATATTGACATTTAATACTTATGATTCTTAGAACAATTTCTCGTAGACAAAAATAAATTTTAAAAATAACATGAAATAAAAAAAAAACTATAAAGTAAAAATATGCCAATTTTATAGGAATAATAAATATGCCAATCGTTGATACCAATTGTAAAAATCCTGATACCAATTGTTAAAACAAATATATTATTTATGAGCATGATACGAAATTTTCTTTAAGATACATGTCCCTTAATAAAACGCGGGAAAGTTGTATCTGAGAAGAAAGTTTCTATCACTTATGAATTTCCTATAATACAAATTTCCCATAATAAAATGCGGGAATTTGTACCAAAGAAGAAATTCAATTCTCTTAAGGAAAATATATTTACAGTATGAATGTCAATTAAATAAAACTGTACAAAACTAAAAAATGTTGCATGTACCTCTCACTGTGCACGCCTTGCAATGTGTTCCTAGAATTTATCTATTTAGGCTTACCATCAGCGTGAGTGCCGGTGGTGTGCTTGACTCATTACAAAGTGCTCTAGCTGACGAGCGAATTTCAATGGATTCATCCTGTAGAGAGAATGATTCCAGAGACAGTTTTATTCCCTTTTCAGCTCTGCATCCTTTTGAGAAAATGCAGATGAGCTTACAGTTACCTCAGTTATATACTCCTTTTCTTCTCTGGAGGTAGAGCTGTGGGTGCACTTCCGACATCATCCTTATTTGCTGCATCAGGTGCAGTATCTCCCTTATCAACCTCTAACTTAAATGAGTTCCTTATATCTCCAGGGGTTAATATATGGAAGTGGATGAATTGGTGTTTGGTACTATGGTCTGGGTAAGAGATTGATGGGTTTTCAACCTCTTGGCCAGTTTCTAAAGCCACTAGGGGCTAACTGGAAAGAACCAATCGAGATAAAAAGTTAATCACCTTAACATTCCAAAACATATTTTTCATCTCAAGGAGAAGGAAAAATATAATAAGGAATGATAATAGATTACATTAAAGCACTTTCAATAAAAGAGTTTTGTCGGAACTAAAGATTTATCAATTAAAAGCAAGATACGAAATTTTCTTTAAGATACATTTCCCATAATAAAACGCGGGAAAGTTGTATCAGAGAAGAAAGTTTCTATCCTTTATGAATTTCCTATAAGGCAAACTTCCCATAGTAAAACGCGGGAATTTATACCAAAGAAGAAATTCAACTCTCTTACCAAACTATATCTCGATAAAATGACTCTTTTCCTTTATACCTTAATACTGTACTATTTGAAAATAGTTTTGCAAACCATCCTTATCAGATAGAGGACTATGATTTTCCGACTCATAAAGCAATTATGATATTCATCATTTTCGTCCACCTGATATTATCCCTAACTTAAAATAGAAAATTTCATTACAATAGGGGTGGATGTATTCTTAGCAATACAGTAGAAGGCCTTCAAAGCAACAACCACTGTTTATGTACTTTGAATCAATGTGCAACAAACATTGAAACAAGTGTTTGAAAACAAATCATTTTACAAATGGTTGATACCTAGAAGTAAAAACAATTTTGGAAATATTTCTAAGTATATAAAATATTGAGAATTTTATATACACATAACTCAGAAAATACTTCCGTTTTTCAATATTAGTGTTTTTGAAATATGCATTGATTATTTAGATCAGTAATTCTAAATAATGTCACTAATATTAAAAGTGTCACAATTATTTGTAACAAAATATTTAAAAACATCAGAGAAAAATATCAAAACAATTAAGTAAGATATCATTAACTGATACTCATTAAATAGTTATCATACAAACAATTATGCTGCATATTATTTTAATTCATTTAAATCATGAGACTGTTCTGACATTGAATTGTCTAACATCATAATTTTAAATCAATTAAGATAATATACAAACTTATGCTAGAACACCTAATTACCACATATGCATATAATATTGTAAACATGATAATTAAAGTAGTAGCAATAAGTATGAGGTTCTGGATTTCAGATAAATTCACAAGTCCTTTAAATATGAAAATTTTAATACTTGTGAACTCATTTAAGAATTCTTTGCAGATGAGATTTCCAACAAATATGCACATACATAATATCTCAACTTTACTAAACAACTTAGACAAAATGAATTTATCAAGCTGTTTTAGCAAATGTCTGCAAGTAATTCTATTAAGGACTACTCTCGATATAAATGATACCTGGTGTCCATGCGCTTGTTCCGTGAGTGGTGAAGAGATTATCCAGCAGAGTTGATGGAGTTTGACAGCTTCTGGTAATTACCTCTCTGTCTTTCTTATAACCTGCATTATCTATATCTATATAGCCAATTAGGTTAAACCTGGTATCTTTAGGGTACCTGATTCTTAGAATTGGTAATCCCTTAAGATATCTAACAATTCATTTCTTAGCTATAAGATTAGATTCTCTAGTATCCACATGGAAACTTACACATAGGCATATTGAGAATAAAATATATGGTCAGTAGACCCACATATAATATAATCATGGTATACTTGCACTAAACATTATGTGTGTGTGCCTTGTATAAAGAGATATGTGTATAACGACTCTAATATAAAATCATTTTCAAGTAATTAGCAGTTAGAGTGTCATACCATGTCCTTGACCATTGCTTGATATCTTACCTTCGTCATAGAGAGCTTTGTGAAGAGAATGATATACAAATTCCAGTGGATATGAAACTTCAGAGTCCAGGAGTTATTGTACATCAACATGTTCAGCCCTAATAGTATCAAGTCTCGTCTCTGGTGCTTTAGTTAGATCTTGAAAGTCCCGAAGATTCTGTTTTCATCATCGTCGATACCTTCTGTAGCAACCAGTTTGGCTTTGTCCCTCATAACAATGCCAAAAATCATCCAGTCTCTGAAAACCCTTACAGTACCAATTACAACTTTGTCTTGTGGCCTGGGTTCCAGATTCAGTAGATTCTGCCTTCGAACTGATTGAGATCATCTTGCATTGCAATCACCCAATCTGGATCGATCAGTGCTTCTTCAATCTTCTTTAGGATTCCAACTGTTTAACAATTGTTCTTTCCCGAAGAGTAACCATTTACTTTGCATAGCACTTCTAGTCTTTACTCTAGTATCCGGATCACTAAGAACTAGACTCCAGGAATGAATTTGACTCCAAACCCTTTGTCTCGGCAGATATGTTCTTAATGTATTCCTTTGATCTTCATTATGTTGAGTATGACTAGTAGATCCTTCTTTGCTCCCCCTGAGTTGCTGCTAGGATGTGTTGAAGATCCTTCACCTTGTTGAGTGGATTCTGTTAAAGTCTATGAGTTGTGTAGATTCACTACCATTTCCACTACTAGGATCTGAATAATCATCATTAACATTGATTCCTTCTGCAACCTCAGTTTCATCATCAATATCTGAATATGACTCTGACAAGATGTCAAGCTTCACAGATTCAGAATAGACTTTTATTTTAATGCTCGGGAGCTCCTTGTATAGTGTAACACAGCCCTGATCTTGTCTTGCTACTTGTAGCCTCATATGTTTCTTCACTTGTGACCTCTAACGATTCTTAAATCCGTTTTGTATAAGTACAAAAACTAGAATGATCATTAGAGTCAGAAAAAAAATCTTCAGAGTTCCCCACTAATAAATCTATCATATCTTTACATTTGAGCAGTTTGTGGAACTATAACATGAACAATCGTATCATCCACAATAAAATCCAAATGCTCCGGAATAAACCTACTAATACGAAATGACCACATTCCTCGAAACCGGGTCATATGCTCTGTGAATTAATTCTGAGCCAAAACGAAGAATTTTCCAAGTACAAACCCTTTTGGAAAAATGGACCAAGTTTTAATATCTTTAGATTATAAATTAAATCTATATAAATTTAACTAATAAATTTACTTAAATTAAATTTATAAAATAAATTCATTTAAATTAAGTTTATAAAATAAACCTTTTTCAAGTTTAAATAATAAACTCATTTAAATTAAATTCACAAAATAAATTTATTTTAAATAACATTTATAAAATAAATTTATCTAAATTTAAATTTATAAAATAAAATTATCTAAATAAATTTAAATTATAAAAGGAAATCTATTTAAATTTAAAGAATAAATTTATTTAAATTAAAATTTATAAAGTAAACTTATTTAAATTAAGTTTATAAAAGAAACTTTTTCAAGTTTCAATAATAAACTCATTTAAATTAAATTCAGAAAATAAATTTATTTTAAATAACATTTATAAAATAAATTTATCTAAATTTAAATTTATAAAATAAAATTATCTAAATAAATTTAAATTATAAAAGTAAGTCTATTTAAATTTAAAGAATAAATTTATTTAAATTAAAATTTATAAAGTAAACTTATTTAAATTAAGTTTATAAAAGAAACTTTTTCAAGTTTAAATAATAAACTCATTTAAATTAAATTCACAAAATAAATTTATTTTAAATAACATTTATAAAATAAATTTATCTAAATTTAAATTTATAAACTAAATTTATTTAACAAGGCCTCTAGACATTCAGAGTTCAAAACAGCTTCGGTACCCTGAGCTTCACTGGACTGTGGATCTTGATTTGTATATCAATCAGCTTGCTCTGATGCCAATTGTTGGGTCCCGGAAGTATCGTAGAAGGGGGGTTGAATGCGATACTGACAACAATTTAAAATTCTTTTCAGAATTTGCGGAATTAAATTATTGCTTTAGCTGAGGGTTAGAGTCTTTGTAGTGTTTGGGAGGCTGACTTACTAGCTTTCTATTTTTATGATATAACAATTAAGATATAGAAATTAGCAAGTAAGTAAACAAGATTCAAGTTAAATATGTATATTAAACTTGAATGGGTGTTACAACATCCGGTAGAATAAACATTTAATTCCTAGAACAAATTTGACATGAATTGTTCTACTTAGGAATTAAAACCAAACCAGCACAGAAAGTCTGTGAATATGACGTTGCAGACAAATTGCTGAATTTGCTGTTTTTCTACTTGAGGAAAATGAAGCCTTCATCTCATATTTATAGAGATTGAAAATGGCTGGTATGACCTTTATGACTATGACTTAATTTCAAGAAAATAACCCTTGTATGACTTAATAAATCGCTGGGCATGACATATTCTGGTCGGTATGACTTACTGAAGCTCGGTATGACTTTCAGAAATTCGGTATGACTTATTTTATTAATTAAAAAAATCGGTATGACTTTTTTAATTAAATAAAAAATCAATCCACTTGCTCCAACATGACCTTTTAACTTGAATAGCTCGGTATGACTTATTAAATCTCTGCTCGGTATGACTTTTAACAGCAGCTCGGTATGACATATTCATCAGCTTGGTCGGTATGACTTTTCAACAGAACAGCTCGGTATGACTTTTTCTTCAGATTCTCGGTATGACTTCTCTGTTTGCATTCGGTATGACTTATTTTAAACAGAATTTCGGTATGACTTTTAATAAATTCTTTTAGACTTTATTAAAAGTCATACCAAACCATATCTTTTATAATAAATTAATTCCACTTAATTTAATTAAATAATTTATAAATTAAATTGAATTCAGCTTGAATTAATTTAATTAGATAAATTAAATAATTAATTAACATTTGATAGTAGAATTAAAATACTATCTCGACTTGTATAACCTTTTTGTTAGCTCCGAAATCTTTCTGCCTTTGTTCTGTCTTCTGTCTAACCACTTGAACTTTTTGATGACGAATCTTCACTGACATTGTTGACACCCTGTGCACTGGTCTGGTTCACGGATGACTAACTACAATGTTGATTCTCATTTCTGCTGTAGTGGTCTTTGTGTCTTGTCTTGTCATGTCATGGCTTCTTTTTGTTATTCTTCTATATTCAACATTTATTATTTACTTCGCTTTCTTATCTGAGTTGAGTTGTCATCTACTTATTACAAATAGGACTAGTAATATGACTTTCAGTGTGGAAGCTGGTACCCAGGCCAAAGAACAAGTCTATTATTGGCACAAAGTGGGTATTCAGAAACAAGCTGGATGAAGATGGCATTGTTACGAGGAACATGGCCAGACTGGTTGCTAAAGGTTATTCTCAGGAGGAAGGAATAGATTATGATGAAACATATGCACCAGTGGCCAGGCTTGAAGCTATCAGGATGTTCTTGGCATTTGCAGCACATTCCAACTTTAAGGTATATCAAATGGATGTGAAGAGTGCATTCCTGAATGGAGAGCTGGAAGAAGAAGTATATGTGGAACAACCCCCAGGGTTTGAAGATCTAGAATTTGTAGATTTTGTGTACTTCCTCTTCAAAGCACTCTATGGCCTGAAGCAAGCCCCTCGAACATGGTATGACACTCTATCTATATTTTTACTTAAAAATGGTTTTACTAGAGGTGTCATAGATAAGACTCTATTCCATAAAATGCATAAAAATGATATGATATTAGTGCAAGTCTATGTAGATGATATTATATTTGGTTCTACTAACGATCAGTTGTGTAGTAGATTTGCTAAGATAATGCAGAGTAGGTATGAAATGAGCATGATGGGAGAGCTGAACTATTTCCTTGGACTCCAAGTAAGTCAAAGGAAAGATGGAATCTTCATTTGCCAGACCAAGTACATCAAAGAACTTTTGAAAAAGTATGGTCTTGAAGATGTATCCACAGCCAAAACTCCAATGGCAACTGCCACTAAGCTTGATAAAGATGAGCCTGGTAAGAGGGTAGACATCACAACCTACAGAGGTATGATCGGCTCATTACTTTACCTTACTGCAAGTAGGCCAGATATAATGTTCTCTACATGCTTGTGTGCTAGGTTCCAATCAGATCCTAAAGAATCTCATCTTATAGCTGTTAAACGGATTTTTAGGTATCTTAAGGGAAGTCTGAATCTTGGAATTTGGTACCCTAAAGATACAGGTTTTGACCTTGTAGGCTATACAGATTCTGATTATGTAGGGTGTAGGATTGATAGAAAGAGTACATCAGGGAGTTGTCAATTCCTTGGTAGAAGGTTGGTGTCCTGGTATAGCAAGAAGCAACACTCAGTTGCAATGTCGACAGCTGAAGCTGAATATGTTGCTGCTGGGAGTTGCTGTGCACAAATCCTGTGGATAAGGAACCAACTTCAGGACTATGGACTGTTGCTGAGCAAAATTCCAATATTCTGTGACAACACAAGTGCCATAGCCATCACAAACAATCCTGTTCAACATTCAAGGACCAAGCACATTGATATCAGGTATCATTTCATTCGAGAGCATGTCATGAATGGTACTGTAGAGTTACATTTTGTACCTACAGAGCATCAAATTGCAGACATCTTCACTAAACCACTAGATGAAATCACTTTCACTAGACTGGTTTGTGAACTTGGAATGTTAAATTCTACTGACTAAAAAGTTGGTAATCAAAAACTGCAATTTGAAGCTGATAAATTCACTAGTTGATTAATTTCAATATTTTTAGGACTTGTGAATTTATCTACCAAAAATTATTTTCCAGCTGTTAAGATTAAAATTTAGATAAATACCTTGTGCATGCCTGTTTAATTTATTAATCTGGTATTTATTTAATTTTTAATCTTAGAAAATATTTAAGTGCTTGTATTTAATTGATAAATTCTTGGCACTTATTTATTTAAATATTATTTGAAATTATTTTAAATAAAAAGAATGGATATTTATATTTATTCATTTATTTAAAATAAAAGTAAAATAATGAGAAGCATAATTTATTTATAATAATAATTTTAACAATTAATGTTATTATTGTTATTTATGAATATTTTGTGAAATCAATATTTGTGAGTAATTAATTACTAATTGATTAATTATTCGATTTATTCATGAATATTATTGTTAATTAGTAACAAGATTTGGAACCACTTGAAAAACTGTCTAAGTACTGAGTGGCGCCTATACAGCATACTCATGTTTAAGCGCAACTCATTCTCCAGTACTTAGGATTTTTCAGGAACAATATCAAGTGGCGCCTCAAGTGTTGAGTGGCGCCAATACAGTGCATACACTGTATAGGCGCAATACAAGTGTTATGAGTAAAAGTTGGCTAAGTTAGATTTTATTTCTAAGTGGCGCCAATACAGTGTAACCACTGTACAGGCGCCACTCACAATTACTTGGCAAATATTTTCACTATTGTGGCACAGTAGGTTGAGTGGCGCCTACACAGTGTATCCACTGTACAAGCGCCACTCAGCACTTAAACAAATTTTTCTTGTTTCTATGCTGCGCCTATATAAAGCTGATTAATGTTAAAATTGTTGTCTTTTTGTTACATACAGTGATATACACAGCATAGGCGCAACTCGAACATTTTTAAAACTAAAATCAGTTTTGTGATCACCTTGAACATATCTATCATTTGCAATTGGTTTCACTCAATTTGGTTAAGATTTTAAAATTCACATTTTATCAAATACTCAAACTGTTTGGTCACTGTTCTATAGTGTTCAATCGATTAAAATTTTTTATTAAAATTAAAAGTGTGCTAAAAATTACTAGGAGTTTATTAGTTATTAATTTCAAGAAAATCCAGTAATTTTTTTTTTGGGGTTTTAGTTCATATTTTACTAAAATAATTTTGATTTTTAATTAGTGATTTTTAATTCATAAAAATTATCTCCCATTTAAATTAAATGGCAGGTCATTTTGAGATTAAAAAGACTAATTATTTATCTATTTTAGTAGATGACTGGACTGAAGCAGGGGACTTAGGTAACTGGGCTAGGTTTTTAAATGAAAATCCAATAGTCAGTTATGCACTAACTACTTATGTTCCTTTGAATAGAAATCTTCTAAGACAGGTATACAGATCTGCTTTAGACACGTCTGCAGATGGGATCCTGAGCTTCACTTTCAAACTTCAGAAGCAGAGGGTGCAGATCACAGAAGCTGACATCAACAGAGCATTGCATCTGCCTTCTGAGAACTTTGAAGAGGATCCATCCCAGGAAGATCTAGACAACTTCTTCCTGTTCATCCACTGCACAAGGGAAAACTCCAATCTTCCAAAGAAGATCTATAAAAATCACCTGCCCAAGGAGTGGAATCTGTTTTTCAACATCTTGTCTCATGCCTTTGCACCAAAGACAGGTGGATTTCATGGAATCACTCAATTCAATAAGGTGATAGGATATGCAGTGGCAACAGGCACCAGAATTAACTTCGGCAAGTTGATCATGGCTGAGATCTTGAAGAATCAGGCCAAAATGGAGAACTTCTGCCTGTACCCAAGATTCTTGCAGCTGGTGTTGAATGAAGTTCTTGAAGTTGATCAACTGCGGATGTTTCAGAACAGTCAGTTGGATGAGTCACCTTCTCTGCAGTTAAGAGCATTGGTGCTGCTCAATACTGAGACTGACTATCCAAATAGGTATGCTCCTGCACCTATGACTGAGCCCATAAGGGATTTTATTGCTCTTCTTAGACAGGAAAGTGAAGAAGATCAAAAAGAAGAAGCATCAATCTCTGCAGAGGACAATGAAGCTGAAACTTCAAGTGATTCTGGAAGCTCAGCAGCAATAGAAGAAGAAGAAGTGGAAGAAGAACCAGGCACTGATAATGAAGATGAAGCTATGAAAGAAGCTAGTTCTGAAACTGAGCAAGACCAAATTCCAACAGAAGAACAAAGGAATAGCCCTATAAATCCAACAGAAGAGATAGTGGTGGAGACAGAAGTAGAAGAACCTCAAGCTACAGATGTTTACATCCCTAGCATGTCTGATGAAAGTATGGATGAAGGTTCACTTCTTTACTTTGATCTCTCTGCTTTTCTTTCAGATGAACATGACACAATATCTCCATCTGTGCCTCAAACGGCAATGCACACACTAGAGCCCTCAGTGGCCGTCGAAGCTGGCAATGAACTTGGCAACCCACAAGTTCTAACCTCTGCCAGAGCTCAACAAACAGTTCCTTCATCTCCCCAAACCAGAAAAAGAACACTCGAAATAGATGATAGGACTGTTTCTATACCGGATCAGGAATTTATTCAAATATCCCCTACAGCTCTGCCTTCTCGAAAACGTCGTAAAATGAATTTTAAGCCAAAGGCAACTGTGATCCAGGAACCTGATTCTCCAATCTCTGAAAACCTTCTTTTTCTTCGTAATCTAAATTCTGAAATTGTTAAAATCCTGAAAGGTTCGGAAATAGAAACAGAGGTTGCAACAACATCCGCTACTTCAGTAGCTTGTACTGTTTTGGTTGATCTAATTCAGAACCTGTCTTCACAGACAGTAGGGGGCATCACTGACTCTCACGAGCCATTCATTACATTGTCAAATGTGGTGACCCCCCTGGACTTAAAATCTCCGGATCCTATTAAGGATGTTTTCCCTCCCCAAGTGGGTGAAGTGGAAAGGCAACTCTCCCATAGAAGGGAAGAGGTCTCCATTCATGGAGTAGCTGTGTCAACAGCACCACCACTTCAAGTGGAAATGCCTTCACAGGCTTCACGGGGCACCACAGGCTCTAATTTGTCAATCTTTACATTGCCTGAGGTGGTGACCCCCCTGGAAATTCCAAGTCCAGCTCCTTTAACGGAGGTCCTCCCCACCTTTTCAGGTCAGGTGGAGGGACAACACACCCATAGAAGGGATGTGGACTCTATTCATAGAGTATCTGCTGCTTCGGTAGTAGAACATGTTCAGAGTGCCTCTGGACAGGTCATGCCTTCAATGGCTTCAGTTGGCATCACTGATTCTTCCTTATTGCCAATCATTACAGAATCAATAGTGGTGGCCACACTGGGTCTAAACTCCTCAGTTCCTGAAAAAGGAGTTCTCCCCACCCACAATGGTCTGGCGGAGAGGCAACCTACCCATAGAAGGGATAGGGATTTTCTTGCAGGTCTTGAAGATATGGATGCTAAAATGAGTGAAACATTTAATCTTAGTGATCTTCAATTCCCTGACCCCGATCAGCCGAGTGTGAGTGTTGAGGGTCGTGTTCAAACAGAAACAGTGAGAAGTGAGACACCCACCGACCAAACAAACACCCCACACGATACACACACTGCACATAGCCAAAGGATTATAAATCTGGAGGCCCAAGTCACTGAAATTCAATACTCATTACGGAAGATCTTGGATGTGCAAGAGCAGCAGCAAGTTGAAATGAAAGAAATTAAAGATCTGGTTCAACAGCTGCTGGCTCAGAAAGTTCCTGTCTCAGAAAGTTCCTGTCTCTACTCAATCAACTCCAATAGCTCATATTACTCCGATCAGAAGGGAGGATAACCCAACTGAAGGGGAGAGAATTGCACAAGAAAAAGAAGTTGGAGCTGAAATGATAATGGAGTATACAGCTCAAGGGGAGTCAGATTTCTTTTACAGGCCTGGAGCGAGGCAACTTGAAGAAGGAGAAATCTTTGAACCCTATGTGCCTATGGATATTCCTACAGAAATTGAGATAGAAAAGACAATACAGGCTGAAGGGATAGATATCGAAGAAGAGTTTGCAGAAGAATATGCTTTTGATAATGACTGTCTTCTAGTTGGTGTAGATGAAGTTATTACTAAAGGTGTATCTGAGGCTCAGGACTTAATGAAGAGGAAATGGAAGAGAGTACAACACGCAATAGAAAGGAGGAACAGAATGAAGGACATAGAAGCGAAAGTTGGCCCTGAATGGGATGAAGCAAGGTCTCTGCTAAAGAAAAAGGAGTTATCTCTTTCTCACAGGAAAGACAGAGAAGTCCTTGATCTCTTCAGGACCATGAAAGAAAAATTCGAAGATGTTCATGAGTTCTATTCTATGCTATCAGAAGAAATAACAAGCGTGTCAGTCAGTGCACTTAAAAATGGCTGGAAAATGTATATCAATTCAACATCACTGGGATCAAGGATATTGTCGACAAAGAGTTTTGAAAAGATGAACATAGTGGAGCTGTATGTGCTAAAAAGGAAAGTCATCTTTGGAGGGCACAAGACGAATGAGATACTGAGAGATCTAATTGAAAAGAAGATAATGGAGATCGGTGTCGAAGCGTTTGAAAAGCCTCCGGTTGTCAAGTACTACAAAGCAACAACACTTCACAACTTAACTTTGTCAGACGAATGTTTGGACTCAAGCCATATGTTGTTCATGCAGTATGTAGAAGGGAAACTCAGAAGCAAGAAGAACAGAACTCTAGAAGACTTAAATGCTGCTGAGTTGATCTATGCATTCAGGCTAAACAGAGCATTTGGTATGTCAGCAAGACAGCTATTGGAAATGTCCAGATATTATTAGGAACCAGTGTATGTAAGAAGACCGGATGGCACTGAAGTACTCGAAGCCATTAAAGACTCTGTACCCTGCATTCAAACTGAACCAAATGGAACAAAATACTTTCTCTTCAAGAAAAACGGTGTGGACAAAAGGAAAGAACTTTCAAAGCTTGGGAGAAAAAACTCTGAGATTATTCGAAAAGTCTTTTCAACGGTAAAAAGATCCACTGTCAAGTCAGACAAAAAGGCTTTGAGGATGATCGAAGATATTCTAAGGGAGAAATTGACAGAAGAGTCAATGCACAACACTGAAAGAGTAAAAGGCTTTCCAAAAAGGATAACAGTGTTTGTGTTTACAAAGAGACAATCTCTGGCCTTCGAGTCAATCTCTAAAACAAATTCAACGGCGTTTCTCTCTGAGGTTTTAAAGAAATTAGAAGATCCACCTCCGGTTAACACTCTTGAAGTAGAAGCAAGAGATTTGGTGAAGGCAAGGTTAGAGCAAAAGGAAGAAGAGCTGAGGAAGCACTACTCTGAAATGAGATCTAAAATCAAGCAAGACACAGTACAAGGAAGCAGAAGACCATTGAATTATTTGTTCAGGCTAAAGGAACAAACTTCTTTTGTACTCAAAGAAATCTGGAAATGTAATATCTAATCCAGAATGTAGTTAATATTATTTACTGTCTTTCTGCACTTTACTTTTTCTTGTAAGTATCAGTTGAGTTATCCTCTCACAGGATTTGCTTGTCGAACTCTAACAAACAAATAGGGGGAGATTGTAAAGCATAATGTAACATAGTTTGTAATAGTGATAACGATAACTCAACTAAGAAACAAAGACAGATAAATAATACTAATATGTAGCACAGGAATCCAGAAGGACATAATCAAGAAGATAATACATTCATTATTGCTGAGCATTCATGATGAAAGAATTACTGAACGTCAGGGAGAGAAGTTCATTAATATGTTCAAGCCTCAGTGACAAATAAGAGTTCAGATGACTTCATTATAAAGACAGAGCAGTGATCCATGTATAATTGTCAAAGGGTTTCAGTGATTAGAAGCAATGCAACAGTCCAGGGTTAATCAGCTGAAACAGAATAAAGATTAAGGGAATTCATTCAGTGTTAGTCGTTTGTGAACCAGACCAGTGCACTAAGCGTCAGCACAACAAGAAGAGAATTATCTTAATTAATCAGAAGAAAATCAGTTGATCAAGCCAAGCTAGAAGAGTGAAATCCAAGTGGTAATTACTTCAAGAAGTCAAGAAATATGCTAAGGCATGTATTACTATAATTGGTGGTTTATTACTCTTGAAGCAATGGAGAGGCGCAACACACCTCTCAGGCGCAACTCAGCTGCTCCAAAGTTTCTAAGTCCTATACAGTGTGTGAGTGGCGCCTACACAGGGCAACAACAGTGTAGGCGCAACACACATACTAGGGCATCAAAGGCAGTTGATATTTTCTAAGGCGTGAGTGGCGCCTATACAGGGAAACCACTGTATAGGCGCAACTCACATGAACAAGGCGCAACTCAGGACAATAGGCGCAACAAGCTTCAAGTGGCGCACATACACCACTGCCACTCTATAGGCGCCACTTAGGACTTAAGCATTGTGGGAAAATTTCCAATCAAGTCTACAAATAAATATGGGTTCAAATCAATTGATATAATTGGTTATCATCTTCAAGCATTCAATACACACAGCCGGGAAGCTCCATTAAAGCTAGACATTTATTTCACCCAACTGTATTGTGTTGTAATATTGTTTTGAAACCACTGCAGCTAATCATTTGATTAGATTTGTAGCACCACAGGGATTTAATAATAACTTGTTATTTCCCAGCTTTGTGTTTTATTAACTGTCAAGTTCATTTCTTTAAAAACACAAACACTTCCGCAAACAAATTGAAATTTCTACCACATCATATTCAACCCCCCCTTCTATGATGATATTGGACCTAACAGATCTACTCTCCCTGTCTCGCTCTCGTGTTTAGACCCTAACAGAACTAGAGCCTCATCCACTAGTCGCTGAGGACTAGCGGTGAGTTGGTCGGCGATATCGGTCAGTGAGACTGAACCTTTAAACGCTATGTCTACGTTAGGAGATGGCGTTATGACCATGTCATCCCCTTGTTCACCAAGAACCTTTTCTGGTTCGCTGGGCTGTTCTGGAGGCGTAGACCCACCAGTCACCAGATGTCGTTGCTCTGCGAGCAACTTGTTTTCTGATTTAGATGAGGAAGAGTCATCCGTACTGGATTCGACAGACTCTTCCACATATACACTTCCTGAGATTCTAGCATCAGAAGAGCTAGTCTCAGTTTGCCATTCCCCTTCCGAGAAATTGCTCAAAGAGCCCTGAGCGGACAACTCAGGGGAGGTAGGGCCAGCTCCTATTGACTGTTGAGCTGGACCCCCTCCTTGACTCTCACCAACATGCCTAGGCGAGTGCGAATGTGTTGGAATATTTAGGAGATGTGAGCCACCAGCGTGAGGTGTGGTGGCTGTGAGAGGTGAACTATCCCTAACAGGTTGCGCAGTTGCCACTGGGATAGAATCCATCTTTAGCTTCTTTGAGAGTGGCAGAGCTGCTGATTTTACTACTCTCTCAACTCCTACACTCCCTCCACTCGATTCACTCGACTTAGGTGGGCTTGCCTTCCTTTTATCACCAGTTTTAGGGCTGGCTGAATGTTTATGAACAGAAGGGCTTGCAGCCTGAGATAGAGCCTGGGGGTTTTCAGGCCCACGGCTGTAGAAAACAGGGGTTGGTTGAATTGAAATTTGATCAAGATCAGCAAGAATAGGTACCTGACTCAGAAGATCTTCATCCTTGTCAGCTCCAGCTTCTGCAACATTCGCTTCAGCCATCTCAACATCCATACCTGCTTCTCCCAAATTTCCAGACACTTGATCTCCATCAGCAGCTTCGTTGCCACTACCTTCTGATTCTACTGCGGTAAACTGAGAAGCATGCCTCCTAGAATACTCATCTTGCAGATCCTGGAAGTACGGAGTCAGGCGCAACTCAAAAAGTCTGGACTTTTGCTGGGTTTCCATGGTGGAGATACTCTTTAAGGTCATATTAAAACATGCCATCCTTTCAGAGCCTTGAAATATTCTTCTGTGCTCCTCTGAAAGAACGTCATCCAGAACCATCTGAAGAAATCTTGGCATCCAACATTTGACTGGTCCATCTTCCGGATTCCGAGATGCATTCTTTTCCAGTGCCCACCTCTCAAGCAACTGAATCAACAGATGTTTGCCCACATTCACTCTTTTGTTATTTGCCACTCCATATAGAATTACTCGACAGCTGTTGTTCATTGGCCTGTAGTCTTTGTCCTTTGGGAACATGCAGCGTTGAATGGCCTGAACTAAATAATCCCACTCAGCTGGTAACATACCTGTGTGAACCTTTGTTACCTTGATAGGACCCGTGGGAGGACGACAACCTATCTCTGTGAATAATTGCAACATTTCTTCCATAGTAGGTTCCAGAGCAAAATTTTCTGAAGAAAGCCCAAGAATCTCATTGAACTTCTGCAGACTGACCTCATATTTTGCACCACTGATAGTGAAGGATAAGCCTGTTGGATTTGCTTTACCACCCTGAATCTCTAATGTTGAGTAAGCAACTTGAAGGGCTTCAACATTCAAGATGGGAGAGGTGGTTAAGGCATGACTTATTATGGATGTGTTGTTGAGGGACTCAATCCAGAACTGGTAGTGAATGAATCTACCAGTTGCTCGATCAGCAGAGAGATTAACAAAGTTGGTTTTGGGAATTGTGAAATTTGGGTTGGCCATTTGAGATTTGTGTTTTAGAAGAGAAATGTTTTGTAAAGATTTTGCAATGAAAATTTTAGAGAACAAGTTCTAAATTTAAACACAAAAAAAACGTACACGAACCCCACTAATTACCCACGTAATAAAACTCCCCACTAATGACCACTTAACTCCCCACTAATGATCACTTAACTCCCACTAATGATTGACGGTTTAGCTTTAGGAAATTAAAGTGAACAATCGTTTTGTTTTGAAAAAATGCGAGTATCTCGGAAAACCACAAAACAGGGCGGTTACTTGGTACTTTATGGATTGATCAGTAACACACACAACTATGCCACTTGAAAAAAATGAAAAACACGAAGACACGAAATCAAAAAAACAAACTCACTCGAATATCAGGAGAACTGAACAACGATTTGCAAGAACACTAATGTTAAGAGATGACGTAGAATATGCGCAAAAAGTTCAACAGTTTACTTTAAACAAAATTTTGGCAGAGTTTTGTTTTGCTGATTAATGTTTTCAAGTAACAGTTAGTGATTTTTGTTTAAGAAAACACAAGAAAAACTTGGTGTTATGGCAGGGAAGAGGATGCTGTGAATGTATGTATATGCGTGTGTATTTGCTTCAGCTTTTTGAACTAGTGAGAGAGAGAAGGTTAATAGAAATAATGGACAGACTATATAATGCTATATTATATACTTGCACGCCTAAAAAGAAAGTAACTGAAGAAACAAGTCACATCTCGATCTCGAGATCTGCATCTCGATCTATATCTCAAAGTCGATCTTGATGTCGATCTCGATCCGCATCTCGATCTACATCTTGATGTCGATCTCGATGTCGATCTCGATCCGTATCTCGATCTACATCTCGATGTCGATCTCGATGTGGATAGATCGAGATGTACCTTAACAGTTTTTAAGCAATTTTCGCAAGTCAATCTCGATCTCGATCCAGAACCAGATCGAGATTTGCCTTACAATTTTGAAATGACAGGGAATTTAGCAAATAAATCATGCATTACAAAATTAAGTCTAGCATTAAATCCTATCACATTATTAGACATTAATCATATGGATACACAGATCATCATAAGATTAATGTCATGAAACTTTCTAACTTCCCCTTATGACATGCAATACATATATTTTTGAAGTTAAGTACACATTATTAATTATGAGTATTCATGAACAACAATAATATGTACACAAACTGAATTATAACAGATAGGTAGCAAAACTAACAGGTGTTAAGCATCCCCAATTCACCAACCAATCTAGAAAATGTTGATTCGTCTAGAGGTTTAGTGAATATATCTGCTATTTGACGTTCAGTAGACACAAAATGCAACGCTACAGTTCCATTTTCTACATGCTCTCTAATAAAATAATACCTTATATCGATATGCTTAGTCCTTGAGTGATCCACAAGATTGTTGGTCATTGCAATAGCACTTGTGTTGTTACACATGATAGGAATCTTAGATACTTCCACTCCGTAGTCCTTGAGTTGGTTCTTCATCCACAGTATCTGGGCCACACAGCTTCCAGCAGCAATATATTCTGCTTCAGCTGTCGAGGTAGATACTGTGTGTTGTTTCTTGCTTTGCCAAGACACCAACCTTCTTCCAAGAAACTGACAACTTCTTGAAGTGCTCTTCCTATCTATTCTACAACCTGCGTAATCTGAATCCGAATAGCCAACAAGATTAAACCCTGTATCTCTTGGGTACCAAATCCCAAGATTTGATGTTCCCTTGAGATACCTAAAAATACGCTTTACGGCTATGAGATGTGACTCTCTAGGATCCGCTTGGAACCTTGCACATAAGCATGTAGAGAACATAATATCAGGCCTGCTAGCAGTTAAATACAAAAGAGAGCCGATCATACCTCGATAGCTTGAGATGTCTACAGGTTTTCCCGTTTTATCCTCGTCAAGCTTCGTGGCTGTTGCCATAGGAGTCTTAGCTTGTGATACATCTTCGAGACCATACTTCTTTAATAGATCATGAATGTACTTGGTCTGGCAGATAAATATCCCGTCCTTCTTCTGACTAACTTGAATACCGAGAAAGAACGTCAGCTCTCCCATCATGCTCATCTCATACTTTGATTGCATTAACTTTGCGAATTTAGCACACAGCTTCTCATTTGCAGACCCAAAGATAATGTCATCCACATATACTTGCACCATTATTAGATCATCTTTGCATTTCTTGTAGAAAAGCGTCATGTCGATTACTCCTCTGGTGAAACCACTTTCTAGTAAGAAGTCTGACAGAGTTTCATACCACTTCCGCGGAGACTGCTTAAGGCCATATACTGATTTGAAGAGGCGATAAACATAATCACAGTATTTGCTGTCGACAAACCCAGGAGGTTGATCAACATACACTTCTTCATCCAGTTCACCGTTTAAGAATGCACTCTTGACATCCATCTGATAGACTTTAAAACCATGATGTGCTGCGAATGCTAAGAACATCCTTACGGCCTCTAGCCTTGCTACTGGTGCTTAGGTTTCATCATAATCAATTCCTTCTCTTTGAGTATAACCCTTAGCAACCAGGCGAGCTTTATTTCGTGTTACAAGTCCGTTTTCATCCAGCTTGTTTCTGAATACCCATTTTGTTCCAACAACAGATCTATTCTTTGGTCTGGGTACCAGCTTCCACACCTTCTGCCTTTCAAACTGATTGAGTTCTTCTTGCATAGCAATCACCCAATCAGCGTCATCTAGGGCTTCTTCCACCACTTTAGGTTCCAATTGAGAAAGGAACACTGAGTATAGACATTCATTCTCAGTGGCAATTTCAGCTCTAGCTTTTCCTCTAGTAGTCACTCCGGCATCTGGATCACCAATAATTAGCTCAAACGGATGGTCCTTGCTCCAAGTACGTTCCCTAGCAAATGTTCTTGATGACTCAGCTTGATCTTGTAAATGAAGGTGACTTTGTCTAGAAGCACTTCCACTAGCTCCTCCTGAGCCAGTACTAGCTCCCCCTGAGTGAGCTGATCCCCCTGAGTGCATACTTACTCCCCCTGAGTTAGTACCAGGTCTAACGGAAGGTGATCCCCCAGCCCTAGTGTTTTGTATTGGCGAGACACTAGACTCTTGATTAATTACATTATTTATCATTGGATCACTACCCTGCACTACAGACTCAGGAATTGTATCCATTTCATCAATATCCATATTTTCAAATCTTAGGGAAGTGGGCTCACTGTCTTCTTTTTGTATAGAAGGGAGCTTTGAGTCGTCGAATGTGACATTAAGGCTTTCAACCACCTTGCGATCATTAAGCGCAAACACCCTGTACGCTGCTACTACTTCAAGAGAATATCCAATGAAAACCCCTTCATCTGCTTTGGCATCAAACTTTCCAAGTTGTGCATTGTCTCTTAACACAAAGCATTTGGCACCAAACACGTGAAAGTACTTGATAGATGGTTTTCGTTTATTCATCAGATAGTAAGGTGTCTCATTATAGTCTTTTGTAATCAGGGTTCTGTTCTGTGTATAACACGCCGCGCTAACTGCTTCAGCCCAAAAATACAAAGGAAGTCTTGACTCATACAGCATTGTCCTAGCTGCTTCAACCAGTGTCCTATTCTTCCTTTCTACCACCCCATTCTGCTGCGATGTTCTCGGTGCTGAATACTGTCGTCTGATCCCTTTAGATATGCAGAAATCCATTAACACTGAGTTCTTGAATTCTGTCCCGTTGTCAGATCGGATAGTCTTCACAGTCAGACTTGCTACGTTTTCAATTACTAGTACATGCCTAATGATCTCATGTGGCACTTCATCTTTCGATGTCCCAAACTTTACCCATGTGTATTTGGAAAAGTCATCGACTATCACCAGCGTGTATCTTTCCCTTGACATTGACATAACATTAACGGGTCCAAACAAATCCATGTGAAGTAGTTGTAGGGGCTCGGTAATGCTATTCACTTGCTTATCCTTATGCGAGGCTCTTTTTGATTTTCCCATCTCACATGCTTCGCAGAGTCCATCTGGAGTAAACTCCATCTGCGGCAGCCCTCTCACCAATTCTCTCCTTACGAGATTATTCATTGCTTTAAAGTTCAGGTGAAATAATCTTTTATTCCATAGCCAACTTTCATCAGCAGAAGCCTTGCTGTAGAAACACGTGACTTCAGACTGATCAGTAGAATTCATGTCGGCTATGAACAAATTTGACTTCCTTACTCCTTTGAGAGCAAGGCTTCCATCCTTTTTGCTTCGAATCGAACAATCATGCTTCCCAAAGTTGACGTCAAAACCCCTGTCGGTGAACTGACTAACGCTGAGAAGATTATGTCGCAATCCTTCCACAAAAGACACGTCCTCAATGATAACATTTCCACAAACAATCTTGCCATATCCCCTGGTGTAACCTTTGCTGTTATCTCCAAAAGTAACCACGGAGCCGGCTCTCAACACCAAATCTGTTAGCAGGGACTTATTGCCGGTCATATGCCTCGATGCTCCACTGTCCAGCACCCATATGACTTTACTCTTTTCCTGTTCACTGCCTTGCAAATCCAGAAAGATTAGGTGTTCTTCGGAACCCAATGATGTTTGGGCCCGGCATCAATAATTTTCTTTTTCTTTTCAGATACAGAAGGCTTTGCCTTGTTGCCATCAGGGGCATACATCTTGACTTTGTCTTTTCCCTTGTCAACCTTGACTGGTTTGTCAGGTTTGGGAGTAGACTGGTCACTCCTAACTTTAGGAGGACTTGAAGTCTTAGCCTTTGACCCAGCATGCTTTTTCTTACCACTACTAGATGTATGTTCACCAGATGTACTAGCAGTATTCATCAAATTAAAATAAGCATGCATGATGTTTACAGCACATGGCATACAATTAGGATTATTGCATTTGGCATGATTTGCATACATGTTAGGCAAAGCAGTAGTTGCAGGCATGGTATTACAACCAACAGGTTTTTCTTCCTCTACATAGAACAGGCAATAGTAAGACAAATGATCAGTTTGATTACAAATATAGCATGCCTTCCTAGCTCGTGTAGATGTAGATACAGATACAGGTTCAGTTTTAACTACCTCTACAGGTGTTTTCATTTGGTCTGACCCTGCTACCCATTGTTTATATGACACCGTCTTAGCCTCCTTGGTTCCTACACCTCTCTTAGCATAAGCACTCTTACTCGCTCTCTTAGAAGTTGTAGGTTTTCCTACTTGTTCTTCCGACTCTTTTTCCATTTTAATCTCATGTTCAATTTTAACAGCAACAGGATCTATTTTCCTAGGCTCAAACTGCTTAAAGATAGGTTTTCTAACATCCCCTAAAACCTCAGGCACATTTTCTTTGACTAACACTGGCTCTAACAACTCAGCAGCCCTATTTTTCTTTTTCTGTGTGTAGTCAAGTCCTATGTTTACTTTTTCATTTTTACTCTTGCCTGCCAATTTCATGTACATGTCCCTTTCTATAAAAACTTTATTAGCGGCTTCTTTAAAAGATTGACATGTTATTTTAAGCTCAGCTAATTCATTCTTAAGTTCTTCATTAAGGTCTTCCCTAATCTTAAGCTTGTGTTCTAAAACGTCTACCTGATTCATTAACTGCCTTTCTTTACTTTCTCCTGATTCTAATTCCTCTACCTTGGCCTCGAGAAGTCTATTCTTAAGGGAGAGTTTAGCATTTTCCTCATTAACAGCGAATAGATTCAGTTGGAGATTGTACATGTCTTTAGTCATGGCAGCTAATTCATTTTGGTACTCAGAAATAGACATTTCATTTACGGTTAGAATTGGTACCTCTGACTGTTCTGAAGATTTTGCCATTAAAGCGAAGTTGCATAGCTCCTGATCTTCATCTTCATCAGACTCGTCCCAACCCTTCCCTTCAGTCACAACATACGCCCGGCTTCCCTTCTGTTGCTTGCTAACCAAGGCATCATATTTCTTTTTCAGATCAGCATAGGATTCCTTGGGATGAACGTATTTGGGCTTCTTGCACTCTGTTGCAAAGTGTCCCAATTCATTGCAGTTAAAGCATCTGTACTTGTTCTTGTCTACCAGGTTAGGTTTGTAGCCACTACTAGATGTGCTACCTCGACCGCTGAAATTTCCCCGGCCACTTACACTACTACCTCTGTTGCTGCTGCTGCTTCTTCGGCTGAAAGAACTACCAAATCGTCCTTTACCTTTTCTTGGCTTCCTGAAGCTGATATGAGCAAATTCTCGAGCAATACAAGCATATGACTTGTCTTCTAATTTGTCCAGCTCTTCAAGGGTATAATATTCATCCTCACTTTCTTCGGATGGATCTTCAATATCTAATATCACCCTTTCAGGATTAGCAGTTTTCAATGAGACAGCTGCAAGTGCCTTTGCAGTAGACTCTTCAGCTACAAGTCCAGATTCACTTACCGCTTTGTATTCTCCACTATTGTAGGATCTTCTTTTGTCATTTTGTTCTTGCTTCAGCTCGTAGGTCTTTAAAACACCATACAGCTTTTCGAGAGAAGTATTTTTCAAGTCTCTTGACTCTCGAATGGCAGTGATCCTGTGTTCCAGATGTTTAGGCAAATTCAAGAGAAACTTGATATTTGAATCTGCCAGTGAATAGACTTTATCTCTTATACTCAGCTCGATAAGCAATTTACTGTAACGTTTGTAAACATCCGCTACACTTTCTCCTCGTTCGCATCTGAACGATTCATATTCAGATATCAGAATGCGCTTGTGATTATCTCTAACTTCCTCGGTCCCCTCCATCACTACAGCCAGTTTATCCCACATGGCTTTAGCTATTTTTAATCCCTTTATCTGAACATAGTACTATGAGTCTAGGGATTCAATTATGACGTTGCGTAACGACGCATCCATACCAACCAATTCTTATCTGCGTCTGAAAACTCCATTTCCTCTTTAGGAACAGACCGGGATGGTATTAGTATCCCTCCTTCCATTCGCTCTGGCTCAATTTTCATGGGTATGTATGGACCGTTCTCCAATATTCTCAAGTATACCTTGTTTATTGATTCAAGGTAGGCTTCCATCCTTCCGGTCCATTCGTCATAATGTTGTGCATCAAACGGAGGTATCTTAAATCTGTGTGCGGCGACCATTTTAATAAAGTTTAAAATTAAGATAATACACTTTTCAAATTACAATAAATTGTATTTACTTGAAAAATTGATTATCTCACTTTAAATATCCAACACTTAATATCCTAGTTGATTGATTTACTTTACCATTTCTTCAGTTGATTGATTTCATGTGCTTCTTCAGTTTCTCTTATTTTTTTTGCTGTTGTTTTATCTTTTACCTAGTTGAGTTACATAGTAATTAAGTGTTACAAGTTAGTACACCTATGCCTTTCACAGGGTTTAATCTTGTTGGCTATTCGGATTCAGATTACGCAGGTTGTAGAATAGATAGGAAGAGCACTTCAGGAAGCTGTCAGTTTCTTGGAAGAAGGTTGGTGTCTTGGCAAAGCAAGAAACAACACACAGTATCTACCTCGACAGCTGAAGTAGAATATATTGCTGCTGGAAGCTGTGTGGCCCAGATACTGTGGATGAAGAACCAACTCAAGGACTACGGTGTGGAAGTATCTAAGATTCCTATCATGTGTGACAACACAAGTGCTATTGCAATGACCAACAATCCCGTGGATCACTCTAGGACTAAGCATATTGATATAAGGTATCATTTTATTAGAGAGCATGTAGAAAATGGAACTGTAGCGTTGCATTTTGTGTCTACTGAACGTCAAATAGCAGATATATTCACTAAACCTCTAGACGAGTCAACATTTTCTAGATTGGTTGGTGAATTGGGGATGCTTAATACCTGTTAGTTTTGCTACCTATCTGTTATAATTCAGTTTGTGTACATATTATTGTGGTTCATGAATATTCATAATTAATAATGTGTACTTAACTTCAAAAATATATGTATTGCATGTCATAAGGGGAAGTTAGAAAGTTTCATGACATTAATCTTATGATGATCTGTGTATCCATATGATTAATGTCTAATAATGTGATAGGATTTAATGCTAGACTTAATTTTGTAATGCATGGTTAGTCAAAAAAACAAGAGAAACTGAAGAAGCACATGGAGTCAATCAACTGAAGAAATGGTAATGATACTTGGTAACTACAAGTAACTAATTTGGTTAATCAAGGATGCATAAGTGAGAAGAAGTTCAATTTCAGTATTGTTCATGCCCTAACTTATCTAATGGAGAATCAAATTAATGTCAAAGAAGTATCAAGAAGACCAAAGTGATTTCATGTAATGTATATCAACATCTGGATAATGTAAAGGTTAATCAACAAATGAGAACTAACATTCAGAAGCAAGAACCCCTACAAGACTAGTCACTTATGAACCAGACCATTGCATCAAGTGTCAGGACATTGGAGGCAAGTTCATGTCAGTAATAGAAGATCTCATTTGAATTGAGTGAGGAAAAGAAATTGAAGAAGCTAGGGAAACTTGCTCATAAAGGTTAATCCACAATTAGTCACTAAAGAAGGTCAACATTGGATGAGTGCATATTTGCTAAGGCAAATGTCGATCCACAGCAGATCGAGATGCGGGTCGAGATTTATAATTGAAGTAAAACATTACAAGGCAAATCTCTATCCACGACAGATCGAGATCGAGATTTTCACAGATCGAGATCGAGATTTTCACAGATCGAGATCGAGATCGAGATTGTCAACCAAGATCGAGATCGAGATGGGTCCAGGCCTAGATCGAGATGCGGGTCGATATGTAGCATTTAATGTTCAAGGGACAAGTGGCTTATTGTGAACGGTTGATCCAGAGTGGTTGGAAAGTACTTTTTATTGACGAGTCCTGGTTGGGCCACGTACACAAAAAGGACAAGATCAAGTCTACACGACATTATAAAAGCAGCACTTTGTTTTATTTGTAAAAAGACTTTTGAGCAATCTCTGTATTTTCTACAGTATATTTTAAAAAGAGAGCATTTACTGTAAAAAGAAAGTGAGAGGGAATCAGTTGAATATAGCCTTAATTGCTGTATTTATTGTTCAACTGATTATGATGCTTTTATGAATGTTGTAGCAAATTCTTCAATGAATATAAAGATATATTCTTGAAATTCTGTGTCATCATTTATTACCTGCATTTATTTCATTTTCTCTCATTATTCAAAACAATTGTATTCAACCCCCCCCCCTCTACAATACTTTTGGACCTAACAGCAGTTGCAAAGCTAGTCCTCTCAAAGGGTTTTCTAACAAAGGAAAAGAAGCTGGTGGCTAAGGACTTGGAGAAGTTGATAAGAAGGCAAGATGTTAGATACAAGTTGCTTGAAGCCAAACTACTAGTGGTTAAGAAGGAGCCTGAAGACTATGCATTCGAGCAGCAAGAAGAGGCAATAAAGGAGTATGTGCAGAGATACAGAGATCTAAGATTAGACATTCCCGAAGAAGGAGAAATTAGGGAGGAAGTTAGTGCAGTGGTTGGTGCAAATGTCAAGTTTGTCAAAAGCAAAGATGAGAATGAGAATCATCTGCTGATCTATACAGACAAGCATCAGGTGGAAACCGTCATTGAGATCAAGTACGACATCTTTGCAGAACACAGTCATGAAACACTGTGTATCATAAGGGAATTGATTGATGAGATGGATGATGTTGACGAGTTTGATCAGGATTATCTAAGGGTCACGTTTGATAACTTCTGTAGGAGAAGACAACAGCTTGACATTCAGAGGCTACAGCAATGCACCACCGCTATTGTCATTGGATACCCTAAGCAGCTGGTCATAAGGAAGAAAGGGGAAAAGGGGTATCCTGACAAAGTCACTAAGCTGAGGTTTGAAGACATTCCTACGAAGCTTACCACTCGCAGCATGGTTGAGAGGTGGTTGAGGTTGTTTCGAGACTACAAGATCAGAAATCATGTGGAAGCGGAAGGACTTAATCTTCTCAAGAAAAGGATGGATGAAGTCTGCAACCCTGAGTTCATGAAGAAAGAAAAAGCAGCCAAGAAGAAAGCTCGTGAGGAAGAGGAGCGCAAGAAATCGAAGTTTTAATGTATTATGATTGTAATGTTTCTTTGCGTTGGAATTTGTTTTCTTGTTTTCCTGCATTGTAAGTATATTATCTGTTTTCTTGTGTAGTGTAAGGTAGAAGTTAGTTAGCTAAGTGTCTTGAAACTGGTTTATATTAGGCGTCAATTATTTCGCGAAGTTCGGCGGAGCTAATACTGCTAAAAGGACTTCAGAAGGATAATTGAAGATTGAGTGGACCGTGCTCTTAAGTACTTAGAGAAAATCTCTAGAAGAGCATGAATCCATTTGATCGAGCCAACAGGTGTCCAATTTTGGCACTTGAAGTATCAGTAATAGACATGAAGCTAGTTAATCAAGCCAAGCATTATGCAAGTTGACATGATCTTTTATGAATGTTATTTTATCTTTTTCAGTCCCTAGTTAGTTGAGTTATCCTCATTGTGAATTTGGTTGTCATTGTTAGACAATCAAATAGGGAGGGATTGAAAGGCATAGGTGTACTAACTTGTAACACTTAATTACTATGTAACTCAACTAGGTAAAAGATAAAACAACAGCAAAACAAGGGAAACTGAAGAAGCACATGGAATCAATCAACTGAAGAAATGGTAATGATACTTGGTAACTACAAGTGACTAATTTGGTTAATCAAGAATGCCTAAGTGAGAAGAAGTTCAATCTCAGTATTGCTCATGCCCTAACTTATCTAATGGAGAATCAAATTAATGTCAAAGAAGTATCAAGAAGACCAAAGTGATTTCATGTAATGTATCTCAACAACTGGATAATGTAAAGGTTAATCAACAAATGAGAACTAACATTCAGAAGCAAGAACCCCTACAAAACTAGTCACTTATGAACCAGACCATTGCATCAAGTGTCAGGACATTGGAGGCAAGTTCATGTCAGTAATAGAAGATCTCATTTGAATTGAGTGAGGAAAAGAAATTGAAGATGAAAGTCATATTACTAGTCATATTTGTAATAAGTAGATGACAACTCAACTCAGGTAAGAAAACGAAGTAAATAATAAATATTGAATATAGAGGAAGAACAAAAGAAGCCATGACAGGACAAGAGAAGACACAAAGACCGCTACAGCAGAAATGAGAATCAACATTGTAGTTAGTCATCCGTGAACTAGACAAGTGCACAGGGTGTCAACAATGTCAGTGAAGATTCGTCATCAAAAAGTTCAACTGGTTAAAAAGGTTATTGTTGAAGAACAGAAGAGTCTTATCTACATCAATAATATTCAAGCCTTTAATTTAATTCTCTGTTAATTAATTAAATTAATTAGTTAATTTAATTAGTAAATTAATTCACTCAGAATTAATTTATTTCTTAAATTAATTAAAGGATTAATTAATTTAGAATTATTTTAAAATGACAGAAGACAGTAGTTGGAAGCTCAAAGGGATACAGGTTTGTTTGGAATACAGTGTACAAGAGTCAGAATCCAAGATTGAATATTTGACTGGGTACATGCAGTGGTGAAAAGAAGTATTGTCTAGTTTAAAGAGTCAGATTATTTCAGTAACAGAGGTACTTCTAATTGCAACTGCAGAAACAGCCAAACATGCCTGACAGTACTGACTTGAAGAAAAGACGGAAAAAAAAATGACACGGAAGAAATGCAAATTCATATATTCGTAAAAGTGAAACCCCGGTTGGAATTGATTTATCATTTTCAAGTCAAAAGGAGTTCGGTTCCAGACGATCAGGAGACCGCAGCTTAGAGCGTAGGGATTTATTTAATTAATAAATATTTTATTTATTTAGTAAATTATATTTATAAATATCTAAATAATATTAGATATTTATTTTTATAATTTCTGAATTAAATTTATTATTTATTAATCAAAGATTATAAGCTGTGCGGGTCGAAAAGCATTTCTACGGAGCCTGTCTATAATAAGACGAAATAGGCCCCTTTTCATTTTGAATTTGCCAGGAGAATTCATCAGCCAATGAGAGCATGCCATGTGTCCATTTCAAGTGGAAAGAAAAGAAAAAGTTGTTGAATTCAAGAGTCATACCGAGTGTTTAAATTCAAGTCATACCGAAGCCCAATTCCAAGTCATACCGAGCTTCAATTTAATGAGTCATACCGAAGGATTTCTTTATTGAGTCATGCTGATTTTAATTTTAATTAATTAAGTCATTCTGATTTATTTAATTTAAAAGAAAATCCAGCATGACTTACAATAAGTCATACCGAATTTTGACTGAGTCATACCGAAGGAAACAAGTCTTGCCCAGCCTTTTTATGAGTCATACAAGGGTTAATTTTAATTGAAAAAGGTCATATTGGGATAAGTCATGCTGGCTTTCCACCTCTATAAATATGAGACTTTTGCTTCATTTTTCAGAGTAGAAAAACAGTCAAATTCAGCAATTTGTTTGCAACGTCATATTCACAGACTTTCTGTGCTAGTTTGGTTTTAATTCCTTAAGTAGAACAATTCATGTCAAATTTGTTCTAGGAATTAAATGTTTATTCTACCGAATATTGTAATACCCTTTCAAGTTTAATATACGTATTTAACTTGAATCTTGTTTACTTACTTGCTAATTTCTATATCTTAATTGTTATATCATAAAAATAGAAAGTTAGTAAGTCAGCCTCTCAAACACTACAAGGACCCGAACCCTCAGCTAAAGCAATAATTTAATTCCGCAAATTCTGAGAAGAATTTTAAATTGTTGTCAGTATCGCATTCAACCCCCCTTCTACGATACTTCCGGGACCCAACAGAAGAAGCTAGGGAAACTTGCTCATAAAGGTTAATCCACAATTAGTCACTAAAGAAAGTCAACATTGGATGAGTGCATATTTGCCTAGGCAAATGTCGATCCACAGCATATCGAGATGCGGATCGAGATTGATAATTGAAGAAAAACATTGCAAGGCAAATCTCGATCCACGGCAGATCGAGATTCTCACAGATCGAGATCGAGATTCTCATAGATCGAGATCGAGATTTTCACAGATCGAGATCGAGATTCTCATAGATCGAGATGGAGATTTTCACAGATCGAGATCGAGATTGTCGACCAAGATCGAGATCGAGATGGGTCCAGGCCGAGATCGAGATGCTGGTCGATATGTAGCATTTAATGTTCATGGGACAAGTGGCTTATTGTGAACGGTTGATCCAGAGTGGTTGGGAAAGTACTTTTTATTGTCGAGTCCTGATTGGGCCACGTACACAAAAATGACAAGATCAAGACTACACGACATTATAAAAGCAGCACTTTGTTTTCATTTGTATTTGATTTTTATCCATCTCTGTATTTCTACGATATTTTTCAAGAGAGAGCATTTACTGTAAAACAATAGTGAGAGAGAGGATCAGTTGAATCAAGCTTTAATTGCTGTATTTATTGTTCAACTGATCATGATGCTTTTATGAATGTTGTAGCAAATCCCTCAATGAATATAAAGATATATTCTTGAAATTCCGTGTCATCATTTATTACCTGCATATTTGTATATTCTCTCATTACTTTTAAACAGTTGTATTCACCCCCCCTCTACAACACTTTGGACCTAACAGATAGCGTTGGCTAACACACCCAAAACATGACTATTTATGTAGACAACATTAGTCGATTATATCAAATATAACTCTTGGATAGTTTGGTGGAACAACACTTTGTACACATTTATCTAATAAATCTCACCAAACTCTATGCCTCTAAACCCACAATCCTATTGTGATGATTTAGTTAAGTTAGACCCAATGTTTCAACAAACTAAGTCACTTACTTATCACATCTTCCCATGATTGATAAAAGCACATTGCTTTGGCAAACCCACTCCTTCTCAATCTAGATCTTGACGAGTATTAAACATTGGAAGGCATCTGATTAACTTAATATGTATTTAGGGATTTTAATATTTATATGAACGATCATGATCCCATCATAAAGAGATTCTCAATTTTTCCTTGATCAAATAATCCATTTCAATATTCGTCAATGGTTCGATTTCCAGATCATCGGAGAAGTCACATGCGGTCTCACTTAAAACCCAACTTTCTTACGAATAATAATTCACTTTTGACAAAATCTCCCCATATCAGAAAAAGAAAATTCATATTCAATACCGTGTTTCATAAACATAAGAATCTCATGATCGTTTGTTTAATTTTAAAATCTTGAATCATTATAGATTTTATCTTTCTTAAGCAGGCATGACATGGGTGTCGTATCTAATAAATACATCATTCTAACACATACGTATCTACACATGTATTCATATACATATATGTATTGTGCGTAAATTAAATGTGTTTGGTTATGGCCCCATCCTATGTGATATTTCCATACTAGTGAAATTATCAAGGTTAATCTATGGTGGTTTCAAATACTACACTATTACATGTCTTTATCTTCTTCATTGCTCCATCATCTGGATTGCCTCCTAGCTTCCTTGCTTCCAAGTCTCCATTGAACAATTACATTGAATAAAAAATAAATCTATTATAATGAAATTACAAGAAGAACTCGAGTTATATTCGAGATTAACAATTACAATGAATAAACGACATGCAAGTCGTATTTAGATACAAAAACCATAAAATAAAACCATTATCATATGGGTCTTTAGGCCATAATCATCCATCATGTTATCACATAACACATGTAATATATCTCAGATTATATAAACATATCATATAATCATATATAATAAATTTCGAAATTTCAGAAAATCAAATAAATTTTAAAAAATAATAAATCGCTGTTTCGGGGCTTGTAACGTCGTCAAACGGCTTACAGACGCGAATCTGACTATGTCAGTATTGCTCAGTGACATGATTCCAGTCAGAAAACACATATAGTTTGCAAAACTCGGACACTGGACACAGATTTCAGAAAATCTACCGAAGCCGTTTCAGAATTCGTATCGAATACGATTCCAATAACAAGAACAAACATGTATCATATACATACAACAATATACACAATCATCCCATGATAATACAACATATGAATATCATATATTCAAAATCATATAAAACATATATATCAACATATAGTCATGACATATCATATATATGTTTACATACATCGAAAAACTGTTAAACACATAACCAAATCATCCCATTATACACGTAGCTCTGATGCCATTGAAGGGTTTCGGGCATGAAAACGTAGCGGATATAACGTAAAACAATAAAAAAAATGAAACCCTATCGCAGGATCCATGTGTAACTTTGGATGATTATGGTGAAGAAGTATGTACCTTAACCAAGCTTTCTGTACGATGTTTAATGGAGGTCCAGAAAAATGAATCACAGCAGCCCTTTGTTGCAAAGATCTGCTCTCCAAAGAAGTCTGCATGAACGCCCGATCGTCCTACGATCACCGGAGTCGGTACTAGCCGAATTGCTTGCCTCTTCCTCTCTCTTCTTTTCTCTAGCCTCTCTTGATGTTGAGCAGCTAGGGTTTTTCTCTAAAAACGAAATCTGATGATTAACCCTAATACTATACATCATTATGTATATATAGGGGAGAGAGAGATTTTGGGCCTAACCCTAATCTATGTGATTTCCAAAACCCATTCTGATTTTGGGTTATTATTATTATTAAATCCGAATTCTAATATAATTAATCAAGTCCCACTTAATTAATTCAATAATTAAATTCAAATAAACAATAATATATCTAAATTCGTAATTTAAATAAACCTCCGTTTTGACGTTCTTTGTGTGTGACCCTTTAGGTTATTATTACATTGTCAATAATTTTAGTATCTAATGATAAAATTATAAACAATGAGTGGCATCTAGTAATACATCATTGTTATCCAAGTAACAATAAAAATTGGTGATTCAATTAAACCTTTAGTGAATAATGTTCCATGTAATATAATCCCTTTAACATTATATTATAGATCAAACTCGAGGCATGTATAGTGTCATCCTCTTCAATGTTTAATCTCAGTTTCCTTGATCAATGAGTAGACTATTTAAACAAATCAATATTTGAGTATGGCCATGCATTTCCTAGTCTCACTCAATCAAAAGGCCAATAATATCACTCCTAGAATTGGATGGTTAAATCCTATATCTATCATTCATATTCCTTATACGATTCATAACATACCCAATGTCCACCTTTATCATTACCCAGTTAAAGGTAACTTTGAGTGTAATCAAAGTATATTAATTCTCGTATAGAAATATAATAATTTCAAGTCAGAGGATCATTACATCATTATCACTGTGAGATTTCTTATGACACTTATTAATATGTAGAATCTCATGGCGGGTCTTTCCAGTGTCATGTATTGATACATACACTTATATTCTTGATTTTAGTATCACCATACCTATGACCAATGAGATGTGGTCATCTGTCAACAAACGTACTAGTCTTATTGCATTATTATTGTCCTTAAATAATAATACTTGACTAGGGAATTTTAGGAATAAAATAATATTCATATAATCTCATTTTTAAGTCACATACTTAAAGACATATATTATGTATTAATATTCCTAGGATATTTATTAATCTTTCAATTTATGACGCAGTAAATAAAGACATAATAAATATTAATTAAATAATCACATAACATAATTCTTAATTGTTTTCAATAAAACATTAAAAGTATTGTCTCTAGGACACCAATACTAACATCACGAGCGTACTAAACATATTGAAGTTGATTGTCATTATATACGAGATGCAATTCAGGAAGAAATTATTAGGACATCTCATGTCTCTACCAATGTGCAACTAGCGGATATATTTACTAAAGCCTTAGGAAAGAAAAATTTCCAGTTTCTTCTTAGCAAGTTGGGCATCTGTGACCTCCATGCTCCAACTTGAAGGGGGTATAAAGGAAAATCATGTACAAATCTTATATAGTGTGAATGTATTATAATTAGAATATTCAATAGCTCAATTTTAGGTAGATATTATTCTTTAGACAACTAGCAGGAGTGATTTAATGCAAAATCTTTGGCCTTGTAATGTATATATGTAGGCTTATGTTCTGAGAATAATAAGACGAAAGATACAGTCTTCCATATACTTTTTATTATCAATATAAGAAGTTATCTTAAAAGTTTGATAACTTGATGTCATTGAAATGGACTATATTATATTAAGATTTACAAAATGTTTTAATTCAAACTTGTCATGTATAGTTGCAAGTTTCTAGCTCACGTCTGCAGCAACCCCAAGGAAGGTTGCTAGTCTTCTCACGCTTCGATGATATTAATAATATTAACATAAGCTTCATAGAATCTGTATATATATTAATAATAGGGATATTAATAATATGTAACATAAATTTTATAGGATCCGCACTTAAGAGAGGGATGTTAGGTTTTCAACGTATGTGCTACATAAAAACTTAGAATGAATTATTAATTATAATCACTTATTAAGGACTAAATATGAAACAAATAGACGATGCATTACATAGTCAAAGGAATGACAACATACAAGTGATGAATAATATCAAACAAAAATGATCATATACTTACTTACAAATCAAGTCAGGCTCTTAATTTTAATTTCTGTCTAAAATTTGTATAATATTATTTTATTTTTTATGTTATAATTATATATTGGTTAAACTTTCATTTAATCTGTTGAATAAATATGCAATATATCAAATTGTTATAAATATTATATAATATCACTATTCTTTAGCTAGATAGTTTGTAGTAAAGTATTATCTAATTGTATATGTAAGAGAGAATAGAATATGTAGAGAGAAAGTTATATGTATTCTCTGTATTTCATTGTATTTGTTTTCATCAACTGAATGCGTTATTTATAGAGATGAATTTACAAGTTTCCTAAGGAAGCTTTGCAAGTCTTCTCAGCTAAGTATTACAAATCTTCTCGAGTAAGTTTCGCAAGTCTTCCTTGATAAGTTTTATAAGACTTCCTTGGTAAGCTTTACGAGTCTTCTTCGATAAGCTTTACGAGTCTTCCTCAATAAGATTTGACAATCACTTCATTTATTTATATTATAACACTCCCCCTTGATTGTCAAATGCGAGTTATTACAGAGATTAACTGCCTCATTAAAATTTGCAAGGAAAAACCCAGTGGGATAAAAACATTGTCGAAGGAAAAAGAGTACAGTCTCCCCATGAATAAAACGTCTCACATTTAGACATTATAATGCGTCAAATCCATCAATCTTCGCATACTAATATTGTTTCGCAGCTTTTCAAAAATTGATGTAGGCAATGACTTTGTAAGAACATTCGCCAAATTATCATATGATCGAACATGTTGTACCGCAATGTCACCATTTTCTTGCAGCTCATGATTGTAGAAGAATTTTGTTAGGATGTGCTTTGTTCGATCTCCTTTGATATATCCTTCTTTTAGCTGTTTAATGAACGCTGAATTATCCTCATACATAACTGTAGGTCTGTCTGAAATACTTGATAATCCACATGATTCTCGAATATATTGAATGATAGATCATAACCAAATATATTCTCTGCTTGCCTCATGGATCGCTAGCAGTTCTGCATGATATGATGAAGTTGCCACCATAGTTTGTTTCTTAGACTTCCAAGAAATAGCAGTGCCACAATATACGAACCCATAACCTATTTGTGATCGTCCAAAATGAGGATCTGACATATACCCAGCATTTGCATATCCAATCAGCTGTGACTTTGAATTATTTAGAATGAAAAGACCAAGATCAATTGTCCCATGAAGATATCTCAATATATTCTTTATCCCATCCCAATACCTTTTGTGGGACAAGTACTGAATCTTGCCAATAAATTCATATAAACGCAATATCGGGTCGCGTATTGTTTGCAAGATACATAAGAGCACCAAGAGCACTGAGGTATGGAACTTCAGGTCCAAGAATCTTTTCATCTGGCTTTCTTGGGCAGAATGAATCTTTTTCAACTTTAAGTTATCGAACAACCATTGGCATGGTCCGTGGATGCGATTTGTCCATGTAGAATCTATCGAGGACCTTTTCTGTATATGTTGATTGATGAACAAATATCTTGAAGATAAGTGCTCCAGCTGTATACCTAGACAAAATTTTGTCTTTCCAAGATCCTTCATTTTAAACTCATTTTTCAAATAGTTAGCAGCATTAGTAATATCTTCAAGAGTACCAACGAGATTCAAATCATCCACATATACAACAATAATAACAAAACTAGACTGTGACCTTTTAATAAACACATATGGACACACTTGATTATTAATATACCCATCATTCAATAAATATTCACTAAGCCTGTTATACCACATAAGAACAGATTGTTTTAAACCATATGATGATTGTTGTAATTTAATATAATATAGATGTCGAGGCTTAGTTTCATCTAATTTCAATCCTTCAGGGATTTTCATATAAATATCACTATCAAGTGATCAATATATGTAGACTGTCACCACGTCTATTAAACATGTTTTCAATTTTTTCATACAAACCATACCCATCAGAAAATGAAAAGTAACTCCATCCATAACAGGAGAGTATGTTTCCAGGTAATCAAAGTCAGGCATTTGAGAGAATCCTTGGGCTACCAACTGAGCCTTATATCTCATAATTTCATTTCTCTCATTTCGTCTTCGTACAAATACCCATCTATTCCTAACAGGGACTACACCAACTAGTGTTTGGACTGCAGGTCCAAAAATATTTTTCTTGTGCTAGGAGTGCAATTCTTCCTGGATTGTAACTTTTCATTTTGGCCAATCATCTCTTTGTCGACATTCTTCCACACTTTGTGGTTCAAGATCGGAGTTCATAATAATATCACATGCCACGAAAAAAGCATATACCTCATCAATTTCAGTACTCCCACGATCCAATAATTTCCCGTTATGTACATAACTTATTGAGATCTCAAAGTTTTCAAGTACATTTGTTTCTATGGAAGCATGTGCCACTTTCGGGGCAATATCCTCTTTTAGAGGTAATACCACTTCTGGGATATTTGTTACAGCCACTTTTGGGGCTCGAACCTCTTTAGGAGGTAATACCACTTAGGGGGTGTTTTTCAGAACACGCACCACTTCAGGGGACAATTCGATCAATTTCTATTTTCGAACCTCTTCAGGAGATAATACCACTTTAGGGGTATTTTCTGGAACACGTGCCACTTTAGGGACATGTCCGATTAATTTTCGCTTTCATGGTACAATATCTTTTGCACTAACAGGTCTACCACGCTTCTAGCGTGGTTTTGAATCATAGATCAATTCTTCAGGAATTGATTTACTCTTAGGGATATCAACTTTTGTTAGAGCATTAACAACAGAAACATATGATTTTACAATATGTCGGGCAGTAAAAACATCACCAGTTAATGGTTTAAAGTATCTAATGATAGATGAGGAATCAAAACCAACATAGATACCAATTCTTCTTTGAGGTCCCATCTTTGTTCTTTCTGATGGAGAAATAGAAACATATACTACACCACCAAAAATCTTAAAATGGGAAATATTGGGTACTCGACCGAGAAATAATTGATGAGGGGATTCTTTATGATAAACGGATGGTCTAACTCTTATTATGTTCGCGGCATGAAGTATAGCATGACCTCAAATAGATATAGGTAACTTAGCCCTTAATAGTAAATGACGAGCAATGAGTTGAAGTCTCTTAATCAAAGATTCAGTCAAACCATTTTGTATATGCACATGAGCCACAGGATGTTCAACGGAGATTCCTACCGATATACAGTAATCATTGAAGGTCGAAGATGTAAATTCAGCAGCATTATCTAGACAAATTGATTTAATGGGATGGTCAGGGAATTGACCTCGTAATTTGATTATTTGGGCAAGTAATCTTGCAAATGCTACAATTCATGTTGAAAGTAAAAAAACATGGGACCACTTAGTTAAGGCATCATTTAAAACCATGAAGTACCTAAATGGACCAGAGGACGGGTGAATTGAGCCACAAATATCTCCTTGGATTCTTTCTAAGAAATTTGGAGATTCGGTTTGGAGCTTCACATGGTAAAATTAGCTTTCCCAAGGAACATGCTGAACAAGGAAGTTTATCATGTGGTATGACTTTTTAATTTCTGAGAGGATGTCCCGTAAAATTCTCTATAATGCAACACATAATAGATATTCCTGGATGATCGAGCCTTTCATGTCAAAAAGTAAACGATTTTGGGTCTACAGTTTTAGGAATGGTGATTGTTTGAGACTCGATGACTCTAATTTTTATAGTATATAATCCGGAGGAAATTGAGGGTAGTTTTTCTAAAATCTTCTTACGGCCTGAGATAGTGGAAGTGATAATGAGATATTCTTTTCCATCAACACTCGTAGTTTCAATATGAAAACCATTAACACATATATCTTTAAAACTCAGAAGATTTCTAGTGAATTTACTAGAGTATAGGACATTTTGTATGTGATTTTTTGTTTCGTTTGGTAGGAAAAAACTGGATTTCCCAAAACCCTTTATTATACTAGATGTACCTGAAATCGTCCAAACATGTGAGTTAGTTTTAGTCAACTGTGAGAAATATTCTGGACTTTGTAAAATAGAGTGAGTGGTCGCACAATCAGCAATGCATATGTCTCCCATATTTATGTTGTATATATATGTAACAACAATTTTATTCAGATAAAACAAGTACATAAAACAAACACACAAAACAAGTACATAAAGTAAGTACATGAAAACAAAAAAGTACATATAAAACCTAGTCATCTAAATCATAATAAAGGTAAGGACCGGTGTCAAGTTTGATTGAGGTCTCATTGGTTGGTACATTTTCTATATTATGATTATAGTCAGCTAAGTTCGTTTCAATCCTCTTCCCATTAGGTCTTTTTTATGATTGGTAGAGATCATCAACGTGTTTTGGAGTACAACAAGTACGTGCCCAGTGTCCCTCAGCCCCACACCTATGACAAATATCTCTAATATATCCTTCTTGTGCTACCTTCCTTTTATTTGGCACTACATTTTGCCACTTCTGGTTGCCAGAGTTGTTGTAACTATCGCGTTGCCACTTCAAGTGGCCAGGATGATACTGAGTTTGAAACCGTCCATGAAAATTTCCACGTCCACGGTTTCGTTTATAACATCATCATACTCTATGCCCTTTCCCACGTTCATTATTCTGGAATGACGTGTTATGTACTTCAGGTAACTGGGCAGAGCCTGTGGGACGGATCTGATGATTTTTCATTAACAACTCGTTATTCTTTTCAGCTACAAGAAGAAAAGATATCAACTCACTGTATTTTGTGAAATTGCGTTGCCTATATTGTTGTGCCAGAATTATAGTGTTCGGGTGGAAGCGAGGGTCTTTTCAATCATTTCAGTATCAATAATTTTCTCACCGCACAAAATTAATTTTTAACTTGTTTTGAACAACACAGAATTATATTCAACAATCGATTTAAAATCTTGAAACCTTATATTAATTAAATCATATCGGGCTGAGGGCAAATAAACAAGTTTTTGATGATCAAATTTGTCTTTAAGATTATTCAAGGGGGTGAGTGGGTCTTTGACAGTTAGATATTCAGATTTTAAATCTGCATGATTGTGGTGCATAAAGAAGATAATAGATTTTGCATTTCGTTCAGCAATTGGAGTTTTTCCTGTTTCTATAGTGTCTTTTAACCCATTAGCACTCAGATGTAATTCAATATCAAGCACCCAAGATAGATAATTTCCCCCAAAAATATCCAGGGCAACAAACTCTAATTTTACAAGATTTGTGATTCTGGTAATATTTAAAATATGATATAATATAACACATCAATATTTAAACAATTAATCAATTGTATACACAATAATATTTATAACATGATTTAATACAAAAGTTACGACGGCATAGCCGACCATTGAACTTTTGAATAATACTTGACGGCAGGGCTATCTTTATATAATACTTGATGGCAGAGCCATCTTTATAGTAACAATAAATAATATAAATAAATTTATAAACAACTAAGATAAATAAGATTAGATCATACCTTCCTTATTAACTTATTTGGTTAAAAGTCTTAGTTGATAGAGTCTCGTGCTGATAACGTGTTGTAAATCTTGTATAATATCATTTTTCTTTAGCTAGATTGTTATTTCTCATAACAATGTCAATATTTGTAGGGGGGTTGAATACAAATTAACAACAATTTTGTTGTTTTAATATTTGTTCTTAATGTTTGAGTGTTTTTGGAAAATATGTATAAACAAAATGAAACTGAAAATAACTTGAACAAAGTGGTTTTAAAATTACCGATGGATTGGTTTTTCCATCAATGTATATTTTTGCTCAATGTTCCTAGGTTAATAAAAATTTACCTTCGTTTTTACAAGGTTAGAAAATAAACCAACTGTTCTTACAAACTATTCTAAGGCTGAACAGCTGATTCAAGAGATATTGTCTAACTTGTTCTTTTCTAACAATGCTACCACACTTGTTTATATACCACAAGAGTGTTTTTACAATGCCTATTTTAGGATTGTTTCTATCCTATCTTTCCTTTTACCTTTTTCTATTTTAGAAAAAGGTTTGAAAGACATCTTCAGTTTGAGTCTTCACAGTCATCATAGACTGTCTTTCATATGTGTGCTTTTGTCCTTTTGAATCTCTGACTGATAGCCTTTCTGTGTTGTCTCAATTAATTGATAATTTACTGTTAAGCGTATCAATTGATTCTTCTTTTTATCCATCAACTGATATTCTTCTTCGATTGATCTCTATATCCATCAATTTATAAAAGATGACTTATCGATTGATAGATGTTATCAATCGATATATCAATCAATGGGTCTTCATATCAGTTGATGGTCTTCAATACTTGTCTTGACTTCTTCAATTGATCTTCTATCCGTCGATGCTTCAATATCAACTGATCATCCTTCACTTGTATAATTTCATGTCTTCAAATAATTATAATTTGACAGTTTAAGTTACACATCAGTTGATGACCTATATCAATCGACTATAATACAATTGATGAGAATAATATCAATTGACTTACACCTTATCGATTGAAATAGACTAAGTACACATATGCTATAATCCAAATTATCAGTTGATTCACATAAACATTTCAACTGATAAATGGTTTCCTGATCAATTGATATTTATAATTTTCATATCAATTGATCAGTTGAATCAATTAAAATTTCTATGATTTTAAGATTAAAGTTATCATCAAATTATATGTAGATTCTTAACAATCTCCCCCTATTTGTGTCTATGACATGTACATGCATAAATCTACTTGATGATAACAAAACCCTTAATTATTTTCATTCAGATAGAATCAAGAAATTTAATTAGCACTTTGAATTTTGGAAGTACCAGTTGATGAATAATTTCTGCAAACAGCTCAAATGTGTTCATGATCTTCATAATCCCATTACCTCTTCTTCTTTCTCTTCTCAGCATTTTCCTTTAGTTGTCTCATGAAAGAACTCCCCAGTATTGCTTCATCTCTATCAGTCTCTCTAAGTTGCCTCATTAGGTAGTGAATATCTTCATCTATGATTTTGTCCAGATATTTGTAGATATCAAAGAACTTTGTGTTGCCCTCCACATATGTAAAAATCATGACATATTTTGGCTCCAACACCACCTTCTTGACTTGAGACTTCCATAGCTTAAGGGGTGAATCAGGTTCAGCTTCAGCCTTTGATCTCCTTAGCTTTGAAATTTGATGTTGAATTTCATAAGCAATTGTATTGAGTTTGTACTTTCTGTTGAGTAGAGGTAGAATGGTCTTTAAGACACTGTAGCTTTACTTCATTATCACCTTCATTGAGTATGTGATTTTTGCTCCATTTTCATATTCCAACCTCATTTATTCTTCTTGGTTAGAGGTTGTAGGGTGAGTTCTTACTCCTATCAATCCTTTTTCACTTACCACTGGTATCCCTTTCATGTCATATCCTTCAATTGTCACCTCCTCCTTGATTTCTTCTTGTTTAACTTGGAGGTTTTCCTGAACCACTTTTTCTTGAGTAGAACTTGTCTTTTTCTTAGCCATGACTATTTTCCTCTTTTTTCTTAGTGGTTGTTCTGCCAATTGATCTTCTAAATTCTATTCCATTTCCAATTGCCTAACAATTTCTTCATTCTCCTTTTTTCTTCTTGCAACATCTGAAATTTCTGAGGAATGGCTCCTTGAAAAAGCTTCTGGCAAACTGGCTTCTTCTTTTCCTTTTCTTCTTCAATCATTATGGTTTTACCCTTTTTCTTCTCTTCAAGGGCTTCAAGATCAATTACTATAAAGGCTTCTGCATTTGAATTACTTTCTTTGGCAACCTTCTTTGCATTTTCATGTACCACTCTTATTTGAGAAATGAACTCATCCAAGTTTCCTGATTCTACTTCCTTTGTTACCAACTCAGTGCTCTTCTTTAGATATTCAATTCTTTTCCTTTCCCTCTAAATCATTTATTGAGTTTCTCTTTCCCTAGAAATTCTTCTAGCTTCTAATTCATCTTCAAACTTCTTCAAATATTTCTTTTTCGGTTCTAAGTCATCTTTGGGTGACTTAGATGACTTTGAAGATTGTTTATCCCTGTTGCTCCCATTTTTAGTGATCCCATTTGTTGCAATACCACCAATGCCACTTGATTTACCAATTCCAAAACTACCAACACCACAACTGTCTTTGTCATCACCATCACCATCCTTTTTCTTAGCATTCTCTCCCTTTTTATTATCATCAATTTGAGGAGGTGGTGACATTTTGTCAAGAAATTTTTGAAGAATGGAGGCATGTAGATTCTGACCTTTAATGATGTCATCTATATTCTTTTCTAAAGACCCCACTCTTGTCTCCAAGTCTGCAAAATTCTTGGAATCTTTGAGCAACTTGTCCTTGATTTGAGCTAGAGTATTCATTGAAAGCTTCTCATCTAATCTTCTTTTCAATGAATCCTTGTTAGAAGTGATAGATCCTTTGATAATCTCTAATTCTCTTTTCACTCCTGTCACTGTGATCTTTTGAATCTTTAATGACTCCCTCATACAGTTGGCAACTCTCCTTTGAATGAGATCTTCAATTTCTACTTCCGTTATTGCTCTCTTGTATTGAGAAAGAATTTCAGTTTCAGCAGCTTCTAAAGAACCATCAATAGTACTCATCCATGGCTCTTCATTAGAATCATATTATAACTCTTCAGGTGCCATATAACATGTATCTATTGTATTAGCAATGCTTTCCTTCATATTCTTAGTCCTTTGCTCAGTGTGCTCAATTCCTCGAATTTGCTCTGCATTTCTGTTGGATGAAGTAGCTAAATCCTGATATATTGGATCAGGATGAATGAAGTTACTTGGATCCAATTCTCCAGCATCAACCTCTACATCATCAGTTTCCTTGTTAACTCCACTCCCACTTGCTTCTGCATTAGAGACTCCACTATCTCCTTTACTCCTTCCTCTTCTGATATTAATGCATTCTCCAACTCCTGTGCAAATAACAAAATTGTTTTATCTCTCTCGCTTATCTCTCTATTTTGCATCAAGATCTCATCCTGGAATTTCACATCTCCCTCATTCATATCCTTTGCACCTTCTAAGGTAGGGCCCTCATGTGTTTCACTCTCATTCCTCTCCTTTTCCAGGTTGCAATCCTGTCTCTCACTCAACTCACTCAATCCTAAGAGTGTTTGTGCAATATCAATTGATCGAGTATCAATTGATGTATAAAAATTATCAGTCGAAGTGTTTGGGATATCCATCGATTGATGCATACCCATCGATTGATCTTGAGTATCGATCGTTAGCTTATCAGTCGATGGTTGAATATCAATTGATGAAGGAACATCAATTGATGGAGTAGAAACATTTGAGGTTATTATTTGAGAAATGATATTTGAGATAACATGTGAGATGGAACCTTGAATTTCCTGGAATGAAAATTCAAGAGAGAGTGTTGGCTTCTCCTTGAATAAAAAAGAAGGATAATTTGAAAATGTCTGATTATCTATCAGAACATTTTCTGAAAAAATTCGATGGAGTGGGGAAAGAAGAATATAAGGAATTGGAATTGAGAGAGAATGTATATGCATTTTATCATTTACATGAGATGTATCAAACTGACTTTGAGAAGGCTCCATCACAATTTCCTGTGATTTTGCAGTGTTTATTTCCCCATGTGTAAATGTGACTCTTTTCTTTCTCCTTTCATATGATTTTAGGGTTTTGGCTTGTGTGTCATCATCTTGGTTCTGTGCCCCTGGTTGTGGGTTCTTTTCAATATTACCATCCTTTTGGGAGGATGCCAATAGAGATGTGGTATTTTCCTTATTAACATCTACAGTCTTTTGAGAGACTATGTAGTGACTTGGCTTAGGTTGCACACCCTCACTCTCCTTATTCTTCTAGGTTCTTTGATGTTCCCCAGTTCTCTCACCACCTACATCCTCTTGTTGGCTTTTTAGATTTGGATTTTGAAATAAATTGTGTGGCTTGGGTAGGAGGGTTGGGGTCATTGCTAACACCCTCTATGGCCACAGAAGGCAAAAAATTTGGGGATTGGAAGAAGTTAGGGTAGAAATAAATATCTTATCAAATTTAGGGTAGATTAATTCCACCTCATTGTGGAGATTAATTCTCACCAGGTCCTTGAAAACTCTTTTGCTTTGAGTCCAAAACTCAAGAGTTTCGGTTTCCCTGCATATCTCAATTTCTTTGGCAAAGTGGTTAATAAAAATCATGATAAACCGAGCATAGTATATATGATTACACCTATCATGCTTCTTTCCTAACTTAGCAGCAATTTCATATAGCGATATAGATGATAGATCATGATATTTGACAAACAAGACACTATATGCTATTTGTTGCATGCTAGATGTTATGGCATCAAAATTACTAATTTTACCACTAAATCATTTTATTATAGCATCAAAGAAATAAGACCATTCTCTCCTAAGATGTTTTCTAACTACATGTCCAAAATTAATGTCAGGATTTGTATAATTAATAGCCCCAAGCATGTTCCTAATATCTGATTCACTGGGTACATTATCAGTATTATTAACAGGCAAATCTAAACATTCCTTTCAAATTAAAGTAGTAAGAATGTACTCTTGTCCTTTGCAGTTGAATTTGATTCTTGAGAAGTCATTAACAACTTTTGCAGAGGTCCAAAACTCTTCCACCAGATTGTAGATTATAGTTGGTGCTTCCTTCAATGCCTTTTGTACCTTGCAACTTCCCAGGAATTGCATCAATGGATGAAATTCCCTTTAAGCCTCTTCAACCACAGTGCAAGCCACAAAACTATTTAGCTCGTAGATGAAACCGACCTGTGAGACTTTCTTGGATGACGATGTCATTTCTTTGAGTAGAAGATTAAGAGAACAAAAGCTTTGAATATATTAAGAAGATTGAGTACTTAGAAATTAGAGAGAAAATTGAGTACAGAGAGAAAGGGTTAGAGATTGAATTCGTAGATTGAGAGAGAGAAAAAGATAGAAAAATCGTTAAATTATAAAAAAGAATTATAAGTTACTTTAATCTCACTATTTATATTTACTGAGTTCCCAATCAATTTCTTACTCAAAATAGAATTTAATCAACCGTTGGAATAAAAATGAAAAGTAGAAATTACCAATTTTGACAATCGACTGTTATACATACAGGAATGTATGTATCAATCAATTGATAAAATAAGTAATCAACGACTAGATTTTGTACAGGTCGATTGATGACATGGACCCCTTAAATTCCAGGTCATCGATTGATAATTAACTTATCTATCGACAAGTACTATTATCCATCGATAAATAAATATATCATCAATTGATATATTTATCTATCAAAAGCTGCAAATATCCATTGATAAATAAATATATCATCAATTGATATATTTATCTGTCGATAACTACAAATATCCATTGATAAATAAATTTTAGCTAAGTAGACCCATCAGAGTTTATCTGTAAACTCTGACCATCAGAATTTTTGTTAAACTCTGATGAGCTAGTCCATCAGGGTTTAATAAACTCTGATTCAGGTCAATCACAGAATATATACTCTAATAGTAATATATTTATCTATTGATAGCTTCATATATCCATTGATATGTAAAATGTTTATCAACAGATTATGGAAGAATTAATAGATTAACATAGTCAACGGTTACAATATAAAAATCTATATATATATATATATACATTTAATAGAATAAACATAGTTAAGCATACCTAAATCACAGACCAATCTATTGAAAGTAGATTCATCTAATGGTTTGGTAAAAATGTCTGCAAGTTGTCTTTCACTAGGGACAAAATGTAATTCAACTGTACCATTCATTACATGTTCCCTAATGAAGTGATACCTTATGTCAATGTGCCTGGTTTTGGAATGTTACAGAGGATTTTCTGTTATTGCAATGACACTTGTGTTATCACAGAAAATAGGAATCTTGTTCATGTTGAACCCATAGCCAAATAGGTGATTCCTCATCCATTAATATTTATGCACAGCAACTTCCAGCTACAATGTATTCAGCCTCTACAGTAGATGTAAACACTGAATTTTTCTTCTTGCTAAACTATGATACAAACTTATTTCCTAGAAATTGACAGGTGTCTGTGGTACTTTTTCTGTCAATCTTGCAACCTGCATAGTCTGCATCTAAATAACCAATTAGATCAAATCTAGAGTCTCTAGGGTACCAAATTCCAAGATTTGGTGTTTCTTTGAGATATTTGAATATTCTTTTTATTGCAATCAAATGAGATTCTCTGGGATCAGCCTGAAACCTAGCACAAAGACATGTAGCAAACATTATGTTTAGCCTACTTGCAGTTAAATAAAGTAACGAGTCAATCATGCCTCTATAACTTGAAATGTTCACTTTAGCTTCCTTAGTATTCAATTCAAGTTTAGTTGTAGTGGCCATGAGAGTTTTTGCAGAAAAACATTCATTTAAATCAAATCTCTTTAATAAATCAGAAATATATTTGGTTTGATTTATGAAAATACCATATTTGACTTGTTTGACTTTCAAACCAAGAAAATAGGTAAGTTCTCCCATCATGTTCATTTCATATTTACTCTATGCATCAACTTAGCAAACTTTTGACAAAGTTTCTCATTAGTTGAGAAAAAAATAATATCATCTACATAGATTTGAACAAGAATTATAGAGCCACTAACATTTCTATGAAAGTGAGTTTTATCAACAGTACATCTTGTGAAGTGATTCTCAATCAAGAATTTAAATAATGTGTCATACCAGCCTCTAGGTGCTTGTTTTAATCCATAAAGTGCCTTGAGTCGATAGTATACAAATCCAGGATGAATGAGATTAATAAAACTAGGAGGTTGTTCTACATACACTTCTTCCTCTAGTTCTCTATTGAGAAAAGCACTTTTCACATCCATCTGATACACTTTGAAATTAGCATGAGCAGCATATGCTAGAAAGATTCTGATTGCTTCCAACCTTGCAACTGGTGCAAATGTTTCATCAAAATCTATGCCTTCTTCTTGTGAATAGCCATTTGCCACTAATCTTGCTTTGTTAATTGTCAGTGTACCAGATTCATCCATTTTGTTTCTAAACACCTATTTTGTACCAATGATAGACTTGTTCTTTGGTTTGGGCACCAGCTTCCATACCTTGTTTCTTTCAAACTGATTCAACTCTTCTTGCATTGCAATTATCCAATCAGGATCATCCAAGGCTTCTTCAATCCTTTTTGGTTCTTCTTGAGACAAGAAGCTACTATACAAGCATTCATTTTGAGTTGCACTTCTAGTTTTGACACCATCATTTGCATCTCCAATGATCAATTCAAAGGGATGGATTCTTGTCAATTTCCTTTGTGGTGGTAAATTTGACCTTGAAGATGATGCTTCATGATCATTGGAATTATTATGATCGTTGTGATGTGATTGATTATTTGAGAACCATCCCCCTCAGATGGATACTCTACTTGAAGACTGTTGAGCAGAGTTGTTATCCATTGAATGGTTATCAATTGATGTATTATCAGTCGATTGATGATTATCAACTGATAAGTTATCTGTTGATGCATTGACATCAATTGATGGGGTGTTTTTGGATACTTGATTTCTTGAAATTTCTATATCATCATCACTTTCTTCACCATTACTTGTTGATTCATTTTCAAAATGCAATAGGTCATGGTATCCTTCATCAAACAACCCTTGAATATTCTTATAATCAAAGACAACATGCATAGATTCCATCACAATGTGTAATCTAATAATGTAGGCTTTGTAAGCTTTGGTTATTATTTCATATCCAACAAATATAGCTTCATCAGCCTTGGCTTCAAACTTTCCCAGATTTTCACTCGATTCCTTAGTACAAAGCATTTGCAGCCAAAGACATGAAGAAAATTAACTGTTGGCTTCTTGTCTTTCTTCATCAATTGATATGGTGTTTTGCCTTGTAGTTGATTGACCATGGAAATATTTTGAATGTAACTTGCAATATTAACTGCTTCTGCCCAGAGATATGTAAGAAGTTTTTCTTCTTCTAACATAGTTCTAGCAGCTTCAATCAAGGTCCTATTCTTCCTTTCAACTACTCCATTTTGCTGTGGAGTTCTTGGTACAAAGAAATGATGAGTGATACCCTTATCTTCACAGAATTCTTTCATTGTTGCATTCTTGAATTCAGTACCATTATCACTTCTTATTTTCTTGACCTTCCATTCAGTGCCATTGTCAACATTCTTCACATGATTGATAATGAATTTTCTTGCCTCATCCTTAGAGTGTAAGAAATATACACATGTATATCTAGTGAAGTCATCCACTATTACTAAGGCATATTTATTTTTGGCAATTGACATGATGTTGACTGGACCAAATAAGTCCATGTGCAATAATTCCAGAGGCCTATCAATTGATGACTCAAACTTTGACTTGAATGATGATTTCCTTTGTTTTCCCTTTTGACAGGCATCACATAGTCCATCCTTGGTGAATTCCATTTATGGAATGCCTCTAACCAAATTCTTTCTAACCAATTGATTCATGGCTTTGAAATTCAAATGGGCTAGCTTCTTGTGCCAAATTCAACTTTCATCTGTATTGGCTTTATTAAGTAAATATGTCATTGAATTTGTCTTTACAGAGTTAAAATCAGCCACATAGACATTCCCTTTTCTTTCACCAGTTAGGAGAATTTCACTAGATTCTTTGTTGGCTATGATGCATGATCCAGTTGAAAACCACACACCATTTCCATTATCACACAGTTGACTAATACTGAACATATTGTGACTCAATCCATCAACTAGTGCTACAGGTTCAATGATAACATTTTCTCTTGCAATTGAGCCATATCCCAGAGTAAAACCTTTGTTGTTATCTCCAAAAATAACTCCTGAGCCAGCCTTTTCCACAAACTTTGTGAGAAGGGAGAAATCTCCAGTCATGTGCCTAGAACATCCACTATCCAAATACCGGAGATTTTTCTTCCTGTTTCCCAGCACACACACAAAACAATCAAGTTGCTTTTGGTACCCAAGTTGTCTTGGGTCCTCTTTTATTAGTTACAGCCTGGGCCTTGGTTGCCAACTTTGATTCTTTTTGTTTTGGTGGTTTTAAATCCACTTTAACTTTGGGAGTTGACTTTTGTGGCTCAAACATCTTGGAACTCATGGCAGATATATCATGCACATTCTCATACTTAACATATTGACTTGCATGATTGTTATCAGGGATATGCATGTTCCATGGCATTCCAAACATGATCATATTGACATATGCAAAGAAAGGATTGTACATATATAGAACTTGTGCATAAGGCATATGAATATTAGGTGTATCCAAATTAGAAGACATGGCATTCATGAGCATAAGATTGGTAAGCATGGCATTTACAGACATGGCATGCGCATTCAAATCATTTGAAGGTATGAAATTCTTTTCTTTCTTGCATTGTATAGACAAATGATTTACACTACCACATTTAGCACACACCTTCCTATGTGCATATATATCAGGAGTATAATTGTTGTGCTTGTTTATGCCTACTTTCTCATTCCTATTTTTTTTCTTTTTCTTAGACTTAGGGTGAATGATTTCAACAGATGCTATCCCTTCTAATTTCTCTTTTAATTGCTTCTTAGATAAACTACCAATGTTGATCTTTTCAACCCTAGTCTCAGCTTGATTCTTGGTTTCCCTAACAAACTTGATAGAGGTGCTAAAGTTGTTCTTATTATCCATTGATGCTTTACTTGTCGATGAATGCTTATCAATTGATTCAGCATCAATCGATTGATAATCCTTATCAGTTAATAAATGATTAACAGTCGATTGATCTTTATCCATTGAAGTATCAACCAATGACTTGCCTACTGATTTAGGGGATTCTTCTATAGTATCTACACCCTGAACATCAATAATTTATTTGGTAGTTTTAGAAGACCTATTCCATTTGTTAATGGTTTCAATTTCTCCATCCAATTGTCTTTTAACAATTTTTCTCTTCTCAAACTGTTTACTAGTTCAACTCTAGCATCCTTACTTTCCTGCTTGAATCTATCTAAACAAGCAAGTTCATTTTCAAGAAAAGCATTCCTCTCAGTTAAGGCATCAATGGTGTTCTTTAACTTGACGTTTTCTTTGCTTAAAGATTTTAGAGTGACATGCAAATTGTACAATTCATTAGACATTTCATTAATGGTACTATTGCATTCATCTTTTGTAAGCACATAAAAGTTAGTAGTTACTACCAGATTTGATGATGAACTAGCTTCTTCATCTTCATGGTTGGTCATTAAATCTAGATTGATGAACTCTTCAGAATCATTGTTCTCAACAGCCTAGTCTTTCTCTTCAGTAACAAAAGCCTTTTCTTTTTGTTTAAGCAGGTCAAAGTATTTCTTTTTGTAGTCAATACCATCATATGACTTTGCCTTTTCTTGTTTTGGCTTTCTGCACTCATTTGAGAAATGACCAGCCATCCATAGTTAAAGCATTTGAATTTTGATCTATCAACCAAATTTTTGTTTTGATTGTTACTTCTAAACTGGGATCCAGACCTTTGAACATTTAGATTCTTCTAGAATTTTAGCTTTGAGAATTTCCTTGATAGAAATTCAAGGTGCTCATCAATCTCATCCAAATCATCTTGAGAGCATGCTTCAATTTCTTCACATTTGCCCTTTCCTTTTCCTTTGAATGACTCTTCAACAACATCATCAGCCATCATGACAGAACCTTCTACACAGCCACTTTCTTTTTTCTCTTCATTTCCCTTGACCACCAAAGTCACAGTTTTCTCTTTTCTTTGATTCTTCTCAATCTCCTCATCTTGTTGGATTTCCAACTCATATGTCTTGAGAATATCATAAAATTTCTCAAGAGTGTAATCCTTGAAGTCTTGAGATTGTCTAATGAAGACAGTCATTGATTTTCATTCCTTTGAAAGAGATTTAAGAAATTTTAGATTTGTATCCTCAGTTGCATAAACCCTACCATATAGCTTCAATCCATTTAACAACTTCTGGAATCTACTATAGGTATCATTGATAGACTCTCCACTCTTGAAATGAAATAATTCATATTTTTTGTATCAAGAATTGCATCTTATTTTTCCTTACTTGCTCAGTCCCTTCACACAAAGTTTGAAGAGTATCTCATACTTTTTTTGATGAAGTGCAGTTATCACATTGTCAAACATATCTTTATCTAGACCATTGAACAGAATGTTCATGGCCTTCTTGTCTTTAAGTACTTCCTTTTCATCCTTTTTTGTGAACTCAATGATGAGTTTTGGAACATGTTTGTCAAACGCAGGAGTTCAATAAGGGTTTATACCTATGTCTAGTTTCATGGGAACATGAGGACCTTTCTCTATGCAGTTAACATAGAAAAGGTCGAGAGAAAGTAGATGCAAATGCATTTTTACTTTCCATGCAAAGTATTCATCTTTTTCTAACACTAAAATTTTTACACCTGAATCTTTTTAGCCCATATTGACTGTTCTTGATCTTTAAACTCTCTGTACGTTGAAAACCTACGCTCTGATAGCAATTGTTATTTCCCAAAATAATGTCAATATTTGTAGAAGGGGGGTTGAATACAAATTATCAACACTTTTGTTGTTTTAATTTTTATTCTTAATGTTTGAGTGTTTTTGGAGAATATGTATAAACAAAATGAAACTGAAAATAACTTGAACAAAGAGGTTTTAAAATTACTGATGGATCAGTTTTTCCATCAGTGTATATTTTTGTTCAATGTTCCTAGGTTAATAAAAACCCATTTTCATTTTTACAAGGTTAGAAAATAAACCAATTGTTCTTACAAAGTGCTCTAAGGCTGAACAGTTGATTCAAAAGATATTGTCTAACTTGTTCTTTTCTAACAATGCTACCACACTTGTTTATATACCACAAGAGTATTTTTACAATGCCTATTTTAGGATTATTTCTATCATATCTTTCCTTTTACCTTTTTCTATTTTAGAAAAAGGTTTGAAAGACAGCTTCAGTTTGTGTCTTCACAATCATCATAGACTGTCTTCCATAGGTGTGCTTTTGTCCTTTGGATCTCTGACAGATAGTCTTTCTGTGTTGTCTAAATCAATTGATAACTTGTTGTTAAGCATATCAATTGATTCTTCCTTTTATCCATCAACTGATATTATTCTTCGATAGATCTCTATATCCATCGATTGATAAAAGATGACTTATCGATTGATAGATGTTATCAAGCGATATATCAATCGATGGGTCTTCACATCAGTTGATGGTCTTCAATACTTGTCTTGGCTTCTTCAATTGATCTTCTATCCATCGATGCTTCAATATCAACTGATCATCCTTCACTTGTATAATTTCCTGTCTTCAAATAATTACAATTTGATAGTCTAAGTTACCCATCAGTTGATGACCTATATCAATCGACTCTAACATCAATTGATGAGAATAATATCAATTGACTGACACCTTATCGATTGAAATAGACTAAGTACACCTATGCTATAATCCAAATTATCGGTTGATTCACAAAAACATTTTAATTGATAAATGGTTTCCTGATCAATTGATATTTATATTTTTCATATCAATTGATCAGTTACATCAATTAAAATTTCTATGATTCTAAGATTAAAGTTATCATTAAATTACATGTAGATTCCTAATATAGATAGTTTGTAGTGAAGTATTATCTAATTGTATATGTAAGAGAAAATAGAAGATGTAGAGAGAAAGTTATATGTATTCTCTGTATTTCATTATATTTGTTTTCATCAACTGAATGTACTATTTATAGAGCTGGATTTACAAGTCTTCCTAAGGAAGATTTGCAAGTCTTCTCAGCTAAGTAATACAAATCTTCTTGAGCAAGTTTCGCAAATCTTCTTTGATAAGTTTTGTAAAACTTCCTTGGTAAGCTTTACGAGTCTTCTTCGGTAAGATTTACGAGTCTTCATCAATAAGATTTAACAATCACTTTATTTATTTATATTATAACACAAATAAAATATTCAAATTAGTCATATAAAATAAAAAAATGTTACTTAAAAATTGTTAAAAATAAATATAAATATACTTTGATAAAAATATAACAACCCATATACATTATATTTTATAGGAATATGATATAATTAGTAATGTACATATAAAAATGTAGGGGGGTTTCAAAAATATATATTTAATTTAAATAAAATAAATATGATATAACCTCTACGTGAAGGTAAATAACTAAAGAGTAATAATAGGGGTACAACAATAATGTACAACAATAGTTCTCAAATGATACATGACAAAATCTGATTGAATATAATTCTATTAAATATAGTCGATCTCAATGGATTAACACAAATATCATCGATTAAAATTTCTAAATTGACACATCACATTTACCGCATCATTTGATATCAATTTTTTGTATTAATTTTGTATCCCTGTCATTACTAGTAAATATAATAACATTGAAAATTGGAGTAATTAACGATACCGGGTTAAAAAAAATGATACCGGGTCAAAATTTAAAATTGGATTGGCTATATGTTTTTATTTAACAGCTCAACTTTAAAAGTAGAGGAAGAGAGAGAGATTTAACAAGGGAGCATCGAAAGCTTTTTGAGTTTCAAAAGAGGTATGTTTGTGTGATTTGAGTTGTAATTGATTGATTTTGTTTGTTTATTTTATATGTTGCTTGAGAATATATACAGTGTTTTTAGATACCTAATTTCTAACATCAAACCAAATTACATTGAAAAGGTTCTCTTTAGGTGATTAGATACGAGAGAGAGGGAGAGAGAGATGTAGAATTCATCTGTGTACTAATGAGAGAATATAAGTTGGAGAGAGGGGGGAGTGGGAGAGAGAGAGATTTAGAATTCATCTGTGTACTACTGAGAGAATATAAGAAGTTTTGAGAGAGAGAGAGAGACAGAGAGAGGGAGAGAGAGTGGGAGAGAGAGATTTAGAATTCATCTGTGTACTACTGAGAGAATATAAGAAGTTTTGAGAGAGAGAGACCGAGAGAGGGATAGAGAGTGGGAGAGAGATTTAGAATTCATCTGTGTACTACTGAGAGAATATAAGAAGTTTTGAGAGAGAGAGACAGAGAGAGGGATAGAGAATGGGAGAGAGAGATTTAGAATTCATCTGTGTATACTAGTGAGAGAATATAAGAAGTTTTGAGAGAGAGAGAGAGAGACAGAGATAGAGCGAGGGGAGTGTGGGATAGAGAGATTTATAATTCATCTGTGTACTACTGAGAGAATATAAGAAGTTTCGAGAGAGAGAGAGAGAGAGGGAGAGAGAGTGGGAGGGAGAGATTTAGAATTCATCTGTATACTAATGAGAGAATATAAGATGTTTTGATAGAGAGAGAAGAGGGAGAGGGAGAGAGTGGGGGGGAGAGAGAAGAGGGAGAGGGAGAGGGAGAGAGTGGGAGAGAGAGATTTAGATCCCATATCTGAACTAATGAGAGAATATAAGAAGTTTCTTTCTAATGGTTATGATTCTTCTAATGTTCTATGAACTACAGGAATTGCAGATACTATACTGTCTAGTTTCTTGTATGTACCCATTTATAGGTTTCCATTGAGAATACTATTTAGTAATTTAGACACATGATTTAGATGATTAAATCCTTTTTTTATCAGGTACTTCCTCCCAGGTAAATTATATCTTCAACATTGTGTTCAATACTTACATAAGCTGCGGATAGTCTCGGAAGACACACGCTCGTTTTGAAATAATGGATCCTAGATAGATTGCAGAAACATCCAAGTAAACCCCTACTGAATGCTTATTGATTTTTCCAATGTTTTGTCCTGATATATATTGCTATATCTTGTTTCAAAGACGCATGACCTTGTGTTGTCAATTGGTTGAAGTACTATAATCTAGAATTGATTTAATTCGATTAATATAAATTCTAGTTTCTGTGACAATTTTATTTGTGCTGCTTCTAAAGTTACACAATATTAACGGTTCCTTAATTATTGTTAATAATTTTGACTATTATAATGAGTAAATTAATATGAATATTTATTACTTATAAATTTTAGGATTTTAGTAACTCTAGAGTGAAACTAGGACCCTTTTAGTGGAACATGGGGGTGGTATGCAAGCACTACTAACCCGTTTTAAATATTTATTTACAGGCATTTGCAGAAACAACATGAACTTTTATGGGAGACTTACAGATCAATGACTCATGGATTGCAAAAGCTTCAGGTTGTTCATTGATAATTTAGTTTCAGGTGTTACACACACTCACATGCAATATTCAGTAGAAGTTAATGTATCTAATTTATGAGTAAAGAAATACTGAAACTAGTGTGTTTAATCTTTCAGGTGGAGGAAGAAATGCTGATGTGGATATTTTATGAGGTCATGTCAGCTCATGGTTTAACAAAAAAGGTATATTTTACCCGGGATTTGGGTCCTAATGCTTCTAATATAATTATTTTTTTTAAATTTTAAATTTCTTTAACAATCTGCTACCTTACCAGTTCACACATGATTTTTACTTGTGAGTTTGCATTCTATAACAAGAGATAAAAAAGCTTAGTTATGCTGTTTATAAGTTTTAATTTCTGTTGTCTTTAAAGGAGATAACTGGTCTAATTTAGTGCAAGAGCATGGTTTGTCATTCTCTTTATGATACTTCTTTTTAACATTTTAGATTGCACTAAATCTAAAATGAAGAGTTTTATGTATTTGTTTCAATTTGTAATATTTCTATTTCTGGATTTTGTAGTAAGACAAGGATGGGAGGATTGGATGTTTCTGCAGTAGATATTCATGAAAATTTATATTATTGAGAAACTCCTTCAGCCTCAGAAAAGAAAATACACCTTTCACATTTTGTTTTATTATGTTCTACTTTTCTGCTTTTTCCCTTTTTGTGGGTACATCAATAAAATATAAATATTTTCTTTGTAAATTAGATGTGGTATTATTAGCTGTGGTACTTTGTACTTGAGGTTTTTATTAAACAACTTAATTAAAGGAACTAGGTTTCCAGAACAGCAGATGTATTATTATTAATTTTTAACTTACAGTCCTTTACAAACATGAATCCTTTTTGACAATGAGTGTAGTAACCGGAAACAAGGAATATGATACTCTTGTTACCTTTCTTTAAAATTTATGGCCTCAAACCATAAGAAAACCAGACCATCTGTGCTTGTGGACTGGTGTGTGCACTGCCTCTCGTAGTCACATAGTTGTCACGTGGACCGTGACCTAATAAATAGCGGAGCATCTTGATGCCATGAGAAAGTTTCACTAGCTTGTTATGTATTCTAAATCTAATTGTTCAGCTTTTACTCACTGCATTCCATCTGTTTAATAAATTTTTTTATTGCAGAAAAATGTTAATATTTTTCTGGATGAATTACTGGAAAAGAAAAATGACACTGTGGAAGACAGCCACCATGAACCGTCTCGAGAATCTGTTGATCAGACCAGCAGCGATGAAGAGTGGTCATTTTATAGCTCAAGTATTTGATTACTTTGATTTTTTAATGTGCATTATATACCTGTAAGAAAAATATACAGACTTAGAGAGGTGATTCCGGAGCTTGAATGCTTAATTAATTTGAATTGTTTTTCAAATTTTCATTTTTTTAAAGTTCCCATGTTCTAAGAATGAATTTTGTTCCCATATGAACCATTCCAAAACCTAATATATATATATATATATATATATATATATATACATACATATACATATACATGGGGTAGGGTTCTTATATGTGTGTGTGTATATATATTGAATTTTTTTAGACAGTCTTTATCTGCCTCCTCTAACCGAGGCATCTTTTTTATTAGTTTTTTTCCGCCAAATTCTACAGCAACTGTTTAATGCTTGTTGCGAGACGGTGTTTCAGATAGTACAAAAGCATGTTGCGAGACAGTTGGTGTTTCAAACAGTACGAAAGAAGTATGTGTTAACATTTCTACTTTAGAGATTGATATTTAATTGCAGTGATGTAAAATTTGAATGGTTATCTAGCAACAACATAAAATGAATCGTCCTTATACTTTTTTAAACTGGTTTATAATGTTTGAGCAAAGAACGAAGCAAAATCACAAAATCTAGATATTCTTGTAACGGGGTGATAACACCACGTCGCCGCTTCGCCTGCTCCGGCCTATCCGAAACGCCAGGCTCTTCCTCTTCATCCTATGAGAGATCCTCTGAGTATCCACCACTATTGTAATCCTGAAGAAAATAAGCATATAACCACTTAGAAAAATTATAATTAGCAAAAAACAAACAATGTGTTTATATAAATGTAACAATAAAAAATATCCCATGCTCCTCTTCCTCATCATTATCTCTGTTGTCATCACTCCGCTGCGGGGAATGGGGTTGCGGGGAAGGGGGCCGCTGCTGGTTATGGGGTGGGGGAGGGAGGACAACTAAAACAAAACATATAGATGTTATAACAAAAGCAAAAGTAAAAGCAAAAGTAAAATATAAGAAATCTAAATTAGAAAAATGACCTTCGCTCCCTTGGACAACAGAAGTGTATCTGTTATCATTCTAGAATTCGACCTCTTTTTTATACTTTGACCTAAAATTCCAATCTGCAGTGCCTCGTTTTGATTTTTGTTTAATGAGCAGTGAAAATATTGCACCTAGGTCTATATCTTTTATACTCAATTGTTTTGGAGACAATTCAGGTGTATGCATATTAATGACATTCATGTCAAAAATAGGAAAATAGGAGTAGAAGATTCTTCTGTTTCCATTACCATTATGGAATCTTCTATAAGGACGCCAAGAGATCTAAACAGAATTATAAACATAGATAAACTGAAGTGAAGTGCGTGTAAAGAATATATTGTTCGCTCACTTTCACATCCTGGATAAACTAAACTGAAGTGCAGCCCGAACGTTTCCTTTAGTCACGTCTAGTTTACTGTGAACTTCATCCAGCAAACCTTTCCAGTCAATATTCAAATGCATTTTTGCTGATACACGTTGCATTAATGTACTTCAATGCAAAGCCGATGGGAACAGGTCAGATGTAGTATCTTGGTCATCAGGAATTTCCAACTACTCTTTCCGGAGCAAGAGAATACGCTTTAACAAAAACATCTACAAAAATAAAAATAAAAAATTAGTAGCAGTCAATTCAATTTAGTGACCTGTTTGAGTTCATTTTCAGTTTAGATACATACCTCAAGAATCCACACTTCCCCCGTTGATAAAATGCGCTCTTTGAATCCGTCCTGCAACTTTTCAAGGACAACGGTTCCCCATGCAAAGTTGTTTACCACCACAGGATTTAAATCCCTCGAAAACAAAAGATATCCAATGAAAACTGTGTCCTTCTGGTTTTCACGGAACAAAAGTGTCCCCATCAAGAACAGAAGGTATGCCTTGCATACCTTAACAGCCATATGTTTCTGCTTTCTCCATCATGTATGTCTTCAGCCCATACTATCTCAAACCTTCTCTTCAACCAAGTCTTCTTAACATAATATGTGCCCGGCTTTCTCTTGTCATCATCATCCCCTAACATATTCTCAAGAAGCTTTTGTGGGTCAAAATGCCTGCACAAGATGGGAGACCCATCCACATGAAGATCTGTGATGTTGAAAATGTCTTCCAAACCCAAATACATCGACTTCCCATTAAAATCAAATGCCCCTTTATCATTCAATTTTCCAATTGCAGCCTCGAGAAAACTATTGTTAATGTGGAAGGTGCTCATGTTTCTAAAAACATTGAAGCATGTTGGAGCTATTAATCCAGCAACTTCTGGATTAAGATTCCAGGCTTTGAATTGAGAAATTGCGCAAGAATTTCTCATTCTTTTAAACTGTATTAGAACAGAGCACTAAGATCAATTAAATTCAATTACAAAGCAACAACTTGCATTAGTATAGAAACTAAGAAACAACTTGCATTAGGATAAGATCTTGAAAGCAACATATAGACAATTGAATAAACTTAAGGTGAACAGCACTGTTTAAATTAAAAAGTAACTTTTAATTATGGAGGCATATATTTTTCCTGCAAGTAAGTGTTTATCAGGAGAACTGAGAACTGATGACAGAACGATATTTAGAGCTTAATTCATATTACATGGGTGGTGGAGCAACGCCATACTAACACAATTTAAACACTACATAAGTGTTCTACTATATAAAGTCATGGAAACCCATTTTTCAATTCAATGTGGAATTCAAGTTCTCATTCTTAATTTTCCACTTTTAAGGAAGCAACTTTGGATAATCATATCTCATCCATCCTTTGATCATTTTGAATACTTAAATATGCGTTGGAAAACTCTCTCGAAGAAGAACGTACTCCAATCATAACTTTTGCGCGCACGCACCCAAGAAGCATTCAAATTTAGGCTCAAAATGACTTGACAATGTGGGGCTTCTACCCACATTTTCCAACAATATGTTGCCATATAAACAATTTCTTTTTGTGTTTCCCACCATGAATTTGGAAACTTAATTGCTGTTTATACTCATTTCCCTTGCATCGGGGCCATTGATGACGTTTTCTGCTTCACGTAGGTATCCACTGGCTTGATTGTGTGGCATAATTTTGCCGTTAGGGCCATTTGCCTCACATGACTAGATCAAATGCGAACTTTGTTTTCTAATGTTCTGTTTTGCAGCATTTACAGATATGGAGTACATTAATATTTCTTGATGCAGATGACTTATCCTAAGAAATCAATGCATATATTGGTAAATTAAGGCGAGGTGAGAAATGGAAAAAACATGTGATAGCAGCACTTATATGTGCAGAGTGCAGTGCTGGTGCTTTTTTGTGGTGGCGTTTTCTTTCTTCCCCAAATGAACTATTTTTCACACCATTCATTTTGCCATGTGATATTGTTCACATCTTTTTTATAGTTCTTTGTTCTAAATCACTATCAATGCTTAATCTTAATTTATTCTTGGCGAGCTTGGTTCGTCTACTTGGTGTTTCGGTGTAGAAATCGTATGTTTAACAACCTGAGTCTCAACACCACCTCAATTCATACGAGTTCTCTCTCTATAGGGTCTATGCACACATACGTATGTACAAGGTTCTATGCACACATACGCTAACATCTTGTGAAGTGAAAGGCACGTAAGCCTAAAGTTGCTAACGGGTTACTATCCTGGTTGCAAAGAAGCAACCGAGTAATGGAATGGACAACTAATCGGGCTAGTTAATTTTAGATTAGGAATTTTTTTGATTTAGGATATATTTATAATTAAAATTAAAATATATTTATAAATCACTTTTTAAAATGAGACATATTAGAAAAAACCCTTATAATAAATATACATTTTAATATTTGAAAGATGTCCATTACATCAAACATTATCAAAAACTAACGATTTGATACTTATATTATTTCCAAAAAAACAATTTGATACTTATTAATAACATATTTAAATTGGATATTTATAACTTTTAAGATATTAATATAATTTTAAGGTTTGAATATAATCATCAATATATTAAAATTCAATATTTATATTATTAACTTAAAAAAAATAACTGATTTAAATTATACTAAAATACATTAAAATTATATACACTATTAATAATTATAATGTAAATAAAAACAAATATTTATATATAAATAAATAAAAGATATTTATATATGTATTAAGTCAATAAATACATATTATAAATTAACATGTTTTGCGCAAATTAAAATAATAAAATTTAGGGAAATTATCCAAAATATTAGCTTTTTTAAAATTATTTTTAAAAATACTACCATTTTCAAAAATATATTTAAAATTTTATTTTCAAAAAGACCCGTAACCTTCGCAATCCAAAATGCAAATTTATTTTATTTTTTCAAAAAGTTAATTTTAAGGTTAATTCATGTTGCATCAGTTTATAATTTGATTGTAACTCAAATTAACTTTAAAATCAAATTTGAAAAAAAAATTACATTTTATAATGCAAAAGTTATAATTCACATTTTTTGAAAATAAAATTTAAAGATCGTATTTTTGTAATATTTTTTTTTCATTTTTTGAAAATAAAATTTAAAGATCGTATTTTTGTAATATTTTTTTTAAAAAAAGTTATATTTTTGAAAAAATTTATATATAAATAAATATATATGAAAGAAGTCCTTAAATCTAACTAGCAAGAGAGCTAAATATATTATCAGATGGTTGCCACAATTCCACAACCCTGTTGAGAAGGTAAGAATAAAAATATGAAGTAATTAAGAGAAAAAGGAACTTATCATGCCAATTTTCTAAAATTTTAATATAAAATAATACTCTCTTTGTCTCTCCCATTTCTTTACACTTTCCACGTCCCACCAATTTTTTACATTACTAAAAATAGTAAATTTTAACAATAAAATACATTATTACATCCAGTACTTCACTCCACTTTTTCAACATTTTACATTATTACACCCACTACTTCACTTATTTTAATAATAAAATCACTATTGCACCCACTACTTCACTTATTTTAACAATAAAATCACTATTACACTCACTACTTCATTTATTTTAACAATATTACACCCACTATCTTTGGTCTCCGTGCCTAAATCAAATGTAAACATTTGGCCGGGACGAAGGTAGTAATATATTATTAAAATTAAGAATAAAAATATGAAGTAATTAAGAGAAAAAAGAACTTAACATGCATCTTAATCAATTTTCTAAAATTTTAATATAAAATAATAATATATTATTAAAATTTAAAAAAAACTCCTAATTCTAGAAAAATACCTATATATATATATATGCATGTGATCAAATAGAAAATAACTTAGAATAGAAAATAGAAAATAAAATCTACACCACATATTCAATCTAATATAATGGCAAGGGGAACATCCACACACAAATCAAATACACTCTCATACACCCAATCTTACATAATCCCTCCATTTTTAATTTGATTTTTCCTGTTAATTAGTGAAGTTTTTTTCAGATCTAACTTCACCACATTTTTTTCCATCTCCCAACAATCAGTTTGCATACCATATGTGATATATTCCGGTGACTTTTATTTTTTCGGCGATTTTCGTTATTTTTTGTGAACCCAGGATATATAATTTAATGATTTCTGTAATACAAATTAATGATTTCTATAATACAAATTAGTGGTTTCTGTAATATAATTTAGTGATTGAAGTTTGAATTTGATAAGTGACGAATTTATTTTAATTATAAATTATATTTGCCGAAATATAGCACATATGGTATGAAAACTAATCGTTGAGAGATGAAAAAAAATGTGGTGAAGTTGGATTTGAAAAAACTTTGCCAATTGACGGGAAAAATCAAATTAAAAACGGAGGAAAATAGATGGGATTGTGTGTGTGAGGGTGTATATAATTTGTGTGTGGGTGCGGCAGGTATAATGATCTCATTTAAGCTATTTTCTATTTGAGTAGGATTCTCTCTCTGTATATATATATTGCAAAAACAAAAATACCCATATTTACGTATAAGTTATAACATAAGATGTATTTTACCTCCCTAATCTCATTGAGGCGATGTTAATTATATTCCAAAACCCTAACACCATTTTCCAAACCCCAATTCGTAAACTAGTGCTTTCACTTTCAACAATGTCATCCTCATCGTCAAAGTTAATCGCTGAATACGCAAAGTCAAATCGTTCCTCCTGTAAGAAATGCTCGTCACCAATCGACAATAAATGTTTACGATTAGGTACAGTCACCAGAGACCCACGTGGCTTCGATTCTACTAAATGGTATCACCTCAATTGTCTCCCCACTTCCTTTTCTTCTCTCCATTCTATTGCTGGATTCACTTCTCTCAAGGTTAGACACATATACATACAATTATACTGCACCTTTACATTTTGCTAATTTTTGAGGTTTATACTTGGTTTGCTACTTTATTTGACAGAGTAGTGATCAGGCTGCTTTGAAGAGTTTGATGGAAGCTGCCGAGGAAAAGGTATCGACTTGCATTGTTTTGTATTCGTGTTCGTACTAATTTTTAACTTGTAAGAAGTTATTATCGATTTGGATGAATTTGTTAATAATGTGCAACTTGTATTGTATTAAAATTAACGAAATAACGATAAAGTAATACAAATAATACTAACATTTATACATTTTGTACTTTTCAGAATTCAACTTATAAATAACTTTGAAGTCACTTTTATTTATGATACAAAAAATTCATTGTTTCGGATTTGTGTTCATGGTATTATATGTTAATTTTTTTTAAATATGAATTCTCTTTGTTTCAGATTTGCGCTCATAGTATTTTATCTTAAATTTTCTTTAATCGTGCCCTCATTATATTGGATTTGTGGTCATATTATTATATCATAATTTGTCTTTAGTATGTACTCTCATTGTATAGGATTTGTGCTCATAGTACTATATTTTAATTTGTGTTTAACAAGGGTTAGGTGCTCCACCTACTACCAGTGTTGTTAAAAGTGTGCCTAGGCGCAAAATGCTGCCTAGGCGCAAAATGCACAAAAGCGCAGCCTAGTCGCGTTGTTATGGCTAAAACGAAGCAATTTCAAAGAGGCGCTTGCTTATGACGGTAAAGCGGAAATTCATTGAAGCTTAGCAAAAATATATAGGGTTTTGTTATTTGATCAGGCCCAACAAATATAGCCGAAAGCAAAATAAAACTTTAAAAGCGCAAGATGAGTAAACAGGCACGCTTTAAAAGAAAAAGAAAGAGAACCCTAGATTGTTCTGCACAAGTTCAGAGCTGCTCCACATTTGAACACCTCAACACTTCAAGATAATTGGGATGAAAATTTTCAAGATGTAGATGAGTTGGACGAGGATTTCGATGAACATGATGAATGAAACTTTTACCGCTAACAATGTTGGCACTTGGAAGTTGAAACTTGGATGAAGATGGTGAATTGGATAGCCTGAAACTTAGCTATAAACTTTAAATTTTGAATCTTCATGTTAAAACTCAAGATTATTTTACCCTAGAAGTATAATTTAATATATTATAAAGTATATATTTTGTTATTTTTGCTCTAAAAGTGTGATTTAATATATTATGAAGTATAAATTATCTTGTAAACCTAAGTCATTATATGTATAACCCTAATTAATATATTTTAGATTTTTTTATTAAATGTCGCTTTGCGCCGAGTATCGTGGAAGGTGTGCGCTTCAGTGCGCTTAATGCTTTTGATATGCTCTACCTACTACCTAGAACGTTGTATAGAAATACCAACCCATCAATAACTATTTATTAGAATGAGTGGTAGCTAAACACTATTTAAGCTCATTGATGTTTGTAATTGAGGACAATTGCATTGTGAACTCATGTATGTGCGTCTTCCTTTGCGCTACCCTTATGTTCTATCTACAACTATCAAATGATATGTTTGATTTGCCAGGTTATCGATGGAGATGAGGATAGAGCCAATGGCAGCAAAAGGAAATTTTCTGAGGTCCGAAAGTGCTGATGACTACTATATCAGTTGACCCTGTAATAGTTTATATATCCCTGATTTTTTTTTTTGTGCTTGTACGCTGTTGACAGGTTGATGCTAAGAATGATGATATAGAAGAGAAAGCAAGGGAGAAGGTAAAAGTGGGATATGCAGTTTTAGAGTGTTAATAATTTTTATATGGTGATCTTATAATTTTTTGTTCTGTTCCAGCTATGTAAAAATATATATTCCAACTATGTCCTATTCTCTCCGCAAGTTAGGCAACTTCCCTAACTCATTTTTTCTGAATTATTATTAGGTGTCCTTGGCTTGCGAGGCACCGCATATGGAGTTAAGCTTTTCAATGTCTGATATCATGGACAAATACAAGGTGTATAGTTTAACTATAGAAATATATGTTCTACCACCTTACTGAAGTACACTCTAATTTTACTTCAATGCTTCTGTGGTTCCTAGAGAAGTAACAATCATATACACTGTCTTTTGTTTTTCCTGTTTCATTGGCAAACAAGTGTCTCGTAACTTTTCTGTCAGTTACTTACAACTATATCTTTCATTTTTCTTTTGATGGCTTAGAATGCTACGCTCTTGCCAAAGTGGAAAGCATTTCAGACAATCATATTTCTTAAGGGGGTAAGATAATTATTATTGTATAATTATTTTTATTTAAAACTGCTACAAAAACATGTCGAAAGCTGTTATAGACTACACATATCAGCGTTCTGCTGGTCCACGATTAAGATATATTTTTTACTAGATTGAATATATAAAGAATCATTGGGGTTCTAACATTCTGTCCTATAATTATCTTTGCACAGATTATTGAAGTTGCAGTACTTAAACCATATATTTATAGATCTGTTTGAAATAACTCAACCATTATACTCGTATCAATTCTGTTGCAAATAACTGATATATCTGCAATGCAACTCGTGGGTATAATGTTTACATTTTGTAGGATGATGGTCTTCATCATTCAAGTAAAATTGCTGCTTTTGATTTTGATCAGTGCCTTGCCAAAACATCTTTACGGAGGTATGTGTGATTATGTCTTTTAGACAATTTCAACTGTAATGTGTAATTATCCTGGAGATATTAATGATCTCATGATAGATCAATGTAGAATGGCATCATGCATGAGTGGTTCTCAGAACTGGTTTTTTGATTGATACTTGTATGCTAGAGATATTCTTTCTAAATGATGATTTCCAGGCTTTATCTTATATTTGATTCTTTTGTAAGTATTGTAAAAGGTTGCCCATGTTTCATCATGTCCACAAGCCAACAATTTTAAATGAATATATAAAGTTATGCTATTGCCACTGATATGTTAGAGTTATCCATATAGTATGTTATACTGTTTGCTCAATAATATATGTAGTAGTAGTATTGTACACATTAAGGGGGAGTTTGGTTCATGGTTAACGGGAATCAAACCTCAATCCCATGTGTTGGTATTTGGATTAGTAATTTGGTTGTATGGAATGGAATCCCCATTTCCTTTAGATGGTTAAATCATACCCTCCGAACCCCGTGGGATTCCATATTATTCCCATTCTCATGCCCCTCATTCACATTTCAGATTCCCATCGCCAATCCAAACGTCCCCTAATAACTATGTTCTGAGAAGAAAAATTACTTTTTGAAAGGCTTATATCCTTTAGTGATTTGTACCGCATTCTCAGGAAAAATTTGAAGGGGGAAACTGTTTGACCATTCTCGTAACTTTGTTTGCAGAGTTGGTCCAGATGCATGGTCTCTCATGTATCCTTCTATACCTGAAAAGCTGCAAAGTTTGTACAATGATGGATATAAGCTGGTACACTTCTCTTTCTTTCTCGTCCCAATTTATTCTCTTTCATGTTGTGGCTTAAAAATGGGGATCAAGGATTATAAGCAGAGAGCAAAACCAATGTTTGACAGTGTTATTGCTTCTTATTATGGGATAGTGATCATTTACAATCAAGTTAATTTTTGTATATGTTTAATCGTATCGTTTGCTCCATTATCTTTATAATATTTTTGATATGATATTTAGGTAATTTTTACCAATGAATCTAATATTGACCGCTGGAAAAACAAGAGACAAGTTGCAGTTGACTCAAAAATTGGCCGGCTCAGTAATTTTATCAAGGAAGTTGGAGTCCCTATTCAGGTGGGTCATTTCGTTTACTTCTGCGGTCTGCCTTAACGAGGAATTTGAATGAGATTTGCTATCAATAGCAAGCTTTGGTGTATTACTGTATCTATTTGTTGTTGCGATGTGATGGAAGGAAGAAACACAATATTAATGTTGAATCTGTTTTTGAAAAATCCTAATTTCAAGTATTCGCATTGTTTGTAACCTTTGTCATGTCTGCCCTTCGTGGGAATTCTATTTACATTCTCTTTACATGTTAACTCATATCTACCATGGGGTATGTATTGAAATTTATATCATAAGCTGTATAGTAACATCCAATGATGTGGTGACCATTTATAGATGGTTGGAAGAACCAAATTCGGTATCGGCCCAAAATTTTATTATTCAGAAAAGTAGGGTCAAAATTAGATATATGTCTAAAACCCCAGAAATTTAATAAGAGTTTCAAGCTAAATGAATGTGATGTTAAATGTTCTTGTAATATAATATACCTAGATAAAATATATATTTATACGTATGATATCTTACATTAATCAATCTCTTCGAGTACCCCCAGATTAATACAAGTAATCGTTATGTAAACTCCTTAAATTGCACCCATTTCTTACTTTAGAAACACTGCTTAGCCTACAAGTTTCCAAATTACTTGAGAATCAATGCATTGCCTCAACTTGTGAGATCATCTCTGTGCAGGTGTTTATAGCATGTGGTATAGGTAAATCTGGTAATAAAGCAGTAGACCCCTATCGAAAACCTGAGGCTGGGATGTGGCGCATTATGGAGCAGCATTTTAACTCCGGCATTCCTATTGATATGGATCAGTTATTTTCACTTCTCTCTCATCATTTTTAAGCCTTTACTTTTTGAGGATATGTGCATATAGTATCATGTATTCTTGATTATGTTAGTTACTATCAATTTCATTCTCTTTATAATTTTTTAATTACTTGTTGTCCAAAGAACGTTATACTGAAGAAGACGTGTGGTTTGACTTGAGCTTTTGTACTGTAGATCCTTCTATGTTGGTGATGCAGCTGGGAGACCTGATGATCACAGTGATGCTGATATTAAATTCGCAGAGGTAGGTGCATTTGTATTCCCTTTTTTGTTTTTATTTTCAATGCAAGTAAATATCCAAGTTACGTTTGGAGCTAAAAACATGTTACAGTTATTATGTTGGTTTGCATGGGTACTGAAATCAGGTACCTTCCTTCAATAAGATAATATTTGTACACATCATTGATAAACAAGTGAATCATAGCTGCTCGATTGTGTACATGTGCTTTCTCATTCGTTTCTTAGTTTCATTTTGATTCATGCAGATATATTTTGTATCACGTACCCTCATTTTGTTCTTAATATGCATTTATGTCACTTTTACAGTATTAGTATATTGAGAGAAGGTTTGTGTTTGTTACAGGCTATTGGACTGAAGTTCTATGTCCCTGAGGATTACTTCCAGTAGTTAGTTCCAAAAGGTGTATATAGCTCATTTGTGGTAGTGGATGACTGATATTTCTAGACATCTCCAGCTGTTCAGAAGTCTGGGGAAATGCAATTGTCCTAAATTTATCAAGCTATAAGCTAACTTTATGCGACTTGGGGCAATTAACTAATTCTCTTTACTAGTATTAGAGCCCGTGCAAGGCACGGGGCTCATTTGAATTCTCATAATTATAATATTTTTAAATAACTGCAAATTCATTTTAACTCTTGTAACAAAACTATTTACACTAAGATATAAGTAATAGTCAAAACACTAAGATACATATTAAGCTTTCATTAATCACAAAAATATTACAAGTCATCAACAGTCACTTTCCACTCACCAACAGTAATGTATATTCATTTTCGACGATGCACGAGTGAGATATATTCACTGATACATTGATACGCACAATTAGATAATATATAACAAAAATGCACGAAATATCTAATATATTACTCCCTCCGTCCCAACCAATTCTTTACACTTTCCTTTTTGGGACGTCCCACCCAATTCTTTACATTACTAAAAATAGTAACTTTTAACAATAAATATATTATTACATCCACTATTTCACTCCACTTTTTCAACACTTTACACTATTACACCCACTACTTCATTTATTTTAACAATAAAATCACTATTACACCCACTATCCTTGGTCTCCGTGCCCGGACCAAATGTAAACATTTGGCCGGGACGGAGGGAGTATATCTTTGTGTTAAAACACTCACTACTTGGTACTAATCACTGGTCTTAACATTTTTTAATTCATTCCGATAGAGATACATATTTACAGAAACCTTCATTCTTCAAGCATAATAGTTTTATTCATTCAGAGCATCATACATTAATATATTTGTTTGTATCTGCAGAATCATCAAGTGGTAGCATCCCTGCTGAAATCTTAAATCTTGGGAATGCTGATCCAGAGATTACCTCCAATTTTTTTGTTTAATAGCTTCATCACTTATCCTTTCATCGAAGAGATTATTTTCATAAGAAATCATTCACATAATGCAGACCCCTATCATGCAATTCTGAATTCTTTTTTTCCTACTAAAAACTTGAACATTCTGGTTTTTAAGCAGTACACACATGTAATACCTTTTTGAGTTTAATAAATGTAACAACACATTCTATACTTCCCCACTCTTGTAAACCAATCACAATTCTATGTAAACATACAATTTTGCTACAAAGGATGTATCACAAGTATGCTTCTATCGTAAAAGGTAGATAATAATCGACTTATTAGTTAGTAAGAAATGTAGTAGTAAATAATTTGGTAATAAACATTTTAAATCACTAATAAAGTGGGGAAATTTAGGCCGCGGCGTTACTTCAACTTCAGCAGGGGCAACCTCTTTGAGGATACCATATACGTCATCATAATTTTAAATAGCTTGCACAACATGATATTGTAAAGCTATTAGTAAAAGAGTGAACCTAAGGAAAGTAGTGTTTATCACTATGAACAGATAATTCAGATAACACTCACCTTGATACGAGCTGATGACAGAGGAAAGGTTGCTCAAAACAGCAAATGAAGATCTGAAAGAGGCATCAAACACTTTATATTTTTCTAAGACTGTTATTTACTTGGATCATGAAAGTTTTTGAGGACATAGAGAGTTACAAACAAATTAAGTACTAACAAAAATCTCACATCACTTGAGATTTTATGATATATTTATATAAAATTATAGATTGTGTTAAACATTTTACTAACTATAAAAGTGAATCCATTTGGCGGGTTAGAGCACAAATTTTAAAAAAGTATCAAATTTGAAATTTTTTTGAAATAACTTCACAAGTTTAAATGTCGACCAAATGACAACATGTGTCGAGTACAAGCCTCACATACTTTAAGCTCCCACAATCTAATTGTATAAGAGAAGGTTCCTTTGTTGCGGTCAAGTTTCTCATGTTTCATGAGAATGTAGAGTCTGACATGTGAGCAAGTCTGCGAAAGAAATACTAAACCTAAAGGAAACCATTGCCAAATTATAAGCTGAGAAGGAAGATGGCCTATACGAGTATCAACAGTGTTTGGGGAGATTGTCCAATTTTAAAGAACAAGTCTCGTGTGCCCAAGAGCATTTGACAGAATTCAATGGCAAAGCGAGTAAAGCTGAAGCTAAAGCACAAGCCTTAAAGGAAGCTCTCTCCAAATTAGAAGCTGAAAAAGAGGCCAGACTTTTGTACTACCAGTTGTGTTTCGACAATATATAATCTGGAGAACATTTTATCTCATTCCCAGAAGGATTCTGAAAATTTTGAGGAATGCGCCAGTAAAGCTGTAGCTAAAGTTCAGACAGTAAAATAAGTCCTTTCCAGGGCAGAAGTTAAAAATAATAATTTGGAAATTTATTATGTTTCTACACTACTTGAGCACTTCTACATTTGTCAGCCTATACAAAACCTGCCTACAAACAGAATTGTAGCTCTCGCTGCAACTGCTCTGGCCTCTAAATAGCCGAAACAAAAGCTCTCTGCAACGGTGATAAGGTTTTATCATTTATCTCTTCAAAAAATGATGAAGTAAAATGCACTTGTTATTTGATAGCTAGGGGAGGGGGTTGCATATTTAGTTACATCCCTTATCAACCTTTTTGTCACTAATATATTCTCATTGAGAGACATGGTGCTGCTAGGGCACTATTAATATTTTTTTTAAAAAGATAACTTATAGTAGTATGTTTATCTAAAAAACACCAGAGTCTGCAAAGCATAGGCTAGAATTTATAGTATGCGAGTCATTGTAGTAGTTAAATAGAAGGATGTTGCAGCTCTCTAGTATCAACAGTGATTGGAGAACATAGCCGGTCTAGGGTGTATAATTTTCAGTGCACATGAGGAAACCTAACGAATCAATGATGTGATAGATAAGCGAGGTGAAAGGCTAAAGGGTGTTGAGGAACGTTGTATTCAGTCAGAGATGTTGAATCAGTCTGAGCTAGAAACTGTGCTTCTGAAGATGAGCAATCAAAATCAAGAATTAACAGAGAAGCAAAAATAGTTGGGAATGCTTTGGACATGCTTACAAGAAGAGTGCTTGTGCTACATAGAGGCCGAAACTGCATTCCAGACTTTGCGGCATTTACATTTGTTATCTCAGTATGAACTAAGGTCCTTGACTTCAGAACTGCAGAATAGGAGTCAAACTGCAAGCGAAATGCAAACTCATAATGAGAATTCGCAGGATGAAATCCTGAAGATTACGGAGGAGACCACATGCCTAATTCAGTTAAATCAATCTTCGAATATGAATCTGAACCGAGGGGCTCATAGAGACTGCTTAGCTAATTTTTTTAAGAAGATAGCAGTGTCATACATTTATTAGAAACTTTTAATTCCCAACATGGATATTACAAGCAATCTCTACACTGCAAGTGTCTCTTACTCTCATTCCAAGCATATACAAATCGTCATTCATTTTGCAATTTTAACCTCATTGTGTATACTATTTATTTTTAGTTTTATGCAATTCTAAGTTCTAACTTTATCACAAAAATATAAATTTTAATTCTGCAAGTGTGCATAAGTTTGGGGTGTTGTGGTTGTGGAACTAATAGTAGAATGATTCATTGAGGGCCTACCACGACGACCTACAAAGGAACAAGAGGTTCTGCCCCATATTTAAGCATTACCTCTACTAACATTTGATGAAACCTAAGATAAACTTCAGTGCCCCCATAAGTACATCAGATTTTTTACAAACTTAAAATGCACGTGGCCCCAAATGAACAATACCATATAGCAGGATCGAAATCAGAAATGAAGGGAGGCTTGCATATAATTATGATATTTTTACGACAATTTCACCAAAATACCTCTGTTCTTTAGAACAAAAATTCAAATAAATAAATAAAAGGTTATATGAAAACATTTCACCGTATTTACAAAAATTTCTAAGAACGCTGTAAAACTCAAATTAGATATCAATCAAATTAATAATAAAACTGCAAGAGTCATACCTAAAAATGCAAGAGGAGTAGCAAGAGGCGGCTAACTCATTCGCGAAGAAACTTATTTTTTTTTAAAACAAAATGCACCCAGCAGTGATTCCATTAAAGAATAACTATAAGGAACTAAGGAAGGATAAACTGATAAAGTATAACTAAAAGCAAACATTAAATTTTATAACACGAAATAGTTCACTCACAAATTGAAGACATTCTCGAATCACAAAATAGAGATAGAGTGACTTATAAATAAACTCTAAAGAAGCTCTTTAAAATAATCATACAGGACACTCCTTGCATCTATTTAGGAAACTCAATTTGCATGATAATAATCGGATTACAAATTTCCTCATATAAAAATATAGAAAGCTAGAAAACATAATGCCCCCATAATAATCTTATAGGGATGGATTTTTTTTGGATTTAGTATAATTAAGTTTAATCATACACTATTGGAGAATGATGTTTTATAAATTAAAAATAGATCAGACCACTATTCCTATATGTTTCTTAATTTTTCTAATGTCACAGCAAAGAGGTGCATAATAAATGATTAGTCGTGGCATTTCTATTATTATAGCTCGCATAAGGACATATTTATCTTCATCGGTATTTAATTGGCTTAAATTGGCCTTCTCAAAACCCTATGTTGCTAAAAAAAAAATATATAGAGTAGTAATAATATAAAAATCATGTTATAATAGTGGAAGCCTTTTGCTGCAAAATAGAGACAAGATTATAGATATTATATACATATACATATGACGCTAAAGTGCCTTTCCGGTAGAGGAGATAATGATAACAAAGAATTTAACATCATAGAGTACGCCAAGTTCATCGGCTTTTCAAAGAATCTTTTTCTCTTTCTAGAGTACAACATTAGTCACACTGTCCAAGGCAAGACGTGGTGCAAATCAGTATACCACTAGTCACACTGTCCATTCTCTTGGAGTTTGCCAGGGGATTGAAAAAGTCAAAAGTTATACATTTAAACAGCAACCATACATTCATATATAACAAAAAGAAACAGGCTGCCAAGACAAACAAATTATCACTCAGAATCCACAATGTTTTCTCAAAGCTCTGCAATAATCTGTACTTGATATTTTCGCTTAACATAACACAAATACACATCCAATAACTTAAAGATATATAGGTTGCAATTCCATTAAAGGTTAAAGGCCCATCTTCTTACGGAGTTAATTAAGAATGTTTTGAATATGAAAATACTGATGACTTGTTTTATTGATTATAAAATACCATATATAAATCTATGAGGGGCACAACTAATTCCACTGCACCAACTTGTTTACATGAGGCAACTATTGAGGGTCACGTCAATATAGAGTCATCGAGGCATCACTAAATGCATTAGTTCCATCCATAATTTTGGGAAAAAAATAGGTTGGAATCTATATTTTTCTACATAAAGCACACCAAAAAAAACTGAATACATGCCGGAGTCATGTGAAGTATATTTGAATGGCAAAACTGGAGCAAAATCTTAATAACCATGTGGCAAGGGAATTATATGCACAAAATTCAAATTTTCATGTGTTTGAGCCTTTTCAAATTGCTTTAAGTATATTGTGAAACATAATGTTCCCAAGGATGGTTTGGCTTTGATACCAGTGATACAGTTTATTTTGTTGGTCACTAATTTGATCTTATAAGGATGGAAATTAGTGTAGTTACTCTTGAAGGTTGGCTTGTATTTGAGATATAACTGAAGATGAATCTCAGAGAATAATATTTAAGGGTGAAGGTTTGTCATTCAAGAAAAGCTAAGATGATATATAACCCTCACAGTAAGTAAATTATTGTTCTAGTTTTCTAGTGAAATCAGAAAACACGAGTGCTTTGTGCTCTGTAACACTTTTGTTAGGAAGTACCGTAATCATTAGCATCACCAGAAACTATAACCATTAACATCCCAAGCTAATCGAGCAAACATTCAAATAATACATATTACAATGATATATATATATAGAGAGAGAGAGAGGTTCAAGAGAGATCCTCCTTAGCGAGAGAACCAGAGACCCTATATATCTACTGTTGATTTACTCACAATCTAACAGAATCTTCATTTAAAAATTAAGAGATTCTTACTTTAAAAGAATCTACGGTCACGATTGAGATCTCTGGTTCTCTCGCTAAGAAGGATCTCTCTAGAACCTTACCATATATATATATATATATATATATATATATATATATATATATATATATATATATATATATATATATATATATATATAATTAAGAACAAATCATCTCCACATAAATTAAAGTACATTCAAATCATGATAACCAAAGCAACACAAGTCAATTAGATTTGTATTCATAAATTAGAGTTGTCCCAAACCTTGCACAAGTAGACCAAGATCAAAACCAATCCTGTGAACCGACCACATCAATTTGAGTGCACTGAGTGTTTCGTCCTCAAATGTATATAAAGCAAAGAATGCGAGAGATTTTTTTGCCTGATGAGATGATCGCTCAGTCTGTGGCTGACGCTACGAAGCAGTGTATATATACAGTCGAGTAGGTTCGGAGTGAACAAGGGCATAGCAGTCCTTTTATATCGAATAGATTTGCTCAGGAGTTAGGTTTGGACATTGGTTTGAACATCATGTTCTCGTATAATAAATATAATAGATTTTTATAGTCACTTCAAAGAGAATTTCAATCCTGACATTAAACCTGACATAAAGAAATGGGATGAACCATAATATAATGTTTATAGGTCGATTGAAAAAATTTATTATCTTTGTCTAGTAATTTTTTCAAAAATTTCTTATCTTTATTTTCTCACTTTTTAGGAAAAAATTTAAGTAATCCATGTGCGTGAGAAAATTGTAATTTTTTTGTCAATGGTGAGAAAGTTGTAAATTAAAAAGATATATAAACAGGTTTTTAACATTACGTAGGAGTAATGTTTTATCTTACTGTATTTATTCAAAACTTATTATAATTACCAACGCAGGTAACATTTGAAAATTTGGGCCAGTGTTATAAAAAAAATTTGATAAGCAGCCGCTATTTTACATAACATAATAAAATATTAATTTTGTTTTTTTCTTTACGATGGCTCGTGAAAATCCTCCTCTTCTGAAACGAAAAAAATTCTACATTTCAGAAACTGCACCCCAATGCAGAGATGCACAAAAAATTCGAATTCCAAAAATTTGTTCGATCGGATCCGAAAAATTTCGGTTCGAGCCTAATCCGGTTCACGGGCCTGAATGACAAAAAAATTGGATTTAGGCCTAACCTGAAAAAAAAATCTGGATTTAAACCCGACTCATATAAAAATCATGTCCTGCTCGAATTAAGCCCGATTCAACCCGATTTTAACTCGATTTTTTCCGGATTTTATTTGAATATTTCAAAAAATCCGGATAAAATTTTAAATATATATAATTTTTTTCTATCATCATAAAAATATTAAATTAAATATCGAATAAAAGTAAACATATTTCACGAAATATTGAAAATACTTTCTAAAAATAATTATTTTTATTTATAAAATTAATAATTAAATATTTAAAAAAAGTCCAATCTAACCCAGCCCGATCCGCGGGCCTAAAACGGGTCAACTACTTTCCTTCAAAATCCGGCCTGAACCGACCCGATTTTGTGCATCTTTGTTACACTATATGAAGATATCAACACTACATCTCCACCTTCCAAGCTGGAAAGTCAACCAAATGAGCTACTAGTTAGTTAGAAATGTGATATATACAATAACTATGTATGTAATGTTTGTACTAATATAAATACCGAACCATAGCAACAGAGTCTGTAGCAAGCTTTATTTTCTCTCTTATACTTTTCTTCTTACTCAAGAATATAGTTATTTTTCTTCATACTATTTATACACACATATACACACACTTTTGTACATATTGTGACATTCTATTATGGTATCACAACCTTTGACGATCATTTAGGGCTTCGATCTGTAACTTGTTCATGAACAAAAGATCGTACTCCGCCGTTATTACATCTCACCCTACAACACATACTTCTACTTCTCCAACACCTACAACACGATAGGATAAGTCTGAGAGGGATCTTCATTAATGTTTTCTATAATTCATAAGGTACTATTCCGGGTGGTTGAAATGAAATCTCTAAAGAAGATAAGCAAATGTAGAGCGCAGCGTGTCTCGTGTGTTACTGGTGGCATCATCTTATACGACCGTCATCGATGTTAATCATCCTTATTACATTCGCAATTACATTCGCAATGCTGATCATCTAGGTATGACACTCGCTACACAACTCTTAATTGTGCAAAATCATCATCAATGGAGTCGATGTGTGAAACTTGCTTTTTCCGTGAAAATGAAATTAGGTTTTATTAATGGTATAATTGTTAAACTTGTTGCAACTTCATCACTATATGCTATGTGGAATCGCTATAATGATATGGTGTTATCTAGGTTTTTAAACTCTATTACGCCTGAAATTCATAGTATTGTAGTGTATTTTGCATCTGCTAAAGCTATTTGGGACGATTTAGTAGTCAGATTTTCTGTAAGAAATGTTCCGAGAGTTTTTCAATTGAAGAGAGACCTTATATCTTTAACTCAAGGTACTATTACTGCATATTTTACGAAATTTTGAGCATTGATGGATGAAATAGATTGTTAGGATATATTCATTTGATGATGTACAAAATACTAGAACAGAGTCTAGCATAGTCTTGTCTGTAATTCAAGTTTTTCTAGTCTCTGAATTATTGATTTATCAGAGTCTAGTGAGTACATATACAGTTAGAAAATATTTGTACTTAGAATATTTTCAGGAGAAATAAAAGACCGAGTCTGGAGTCTGATCAGAGTCTATAAACTGTTAAAGTCTATAGTCTATCAGAGTCTGAAGATCATCAGAGTCTGAAGTATTTCAGGGTCTATAAAGCTGAAGCTGGATTTAGAAGGTGATCACAGAAAATGAAAGTCTTCGAAAATAAAGGATAATATATTGCAAATTGACTATGAGAAGGAAGAAGAATTTCAAAAGGAAACTATCAGCTAATAAATAGGAATTTAATCCTGATTTATTGTACATGTAATATTAGTTGATAGGCAGCTCTCTATATAAACAATCTATGTAACCTAATGTAATTGTCAAAGTTTTGAGAAAGCATAGATAAAGAGAGAGTTGTTGTGAAAACACAGATTAGCTGCTAAGGTTTTGTGTACACCCTAAGAGAGTTTTTATTTAATCATCAATAATACAAACATTATCTTCTTCATACTTTGTGTTTAATCTTTGTGTAGTATTCAAAGTTCATATCTACTGAGTTTGATTTTAAAACAGGTAAAAAGACAACACAAGTATTCAACCCCCCTTCTACTTGTGTAACTTGGAAAACAATTGGTATCAGAGCCTAAAGTTTAAAATCGATCAAAGATGTCTGGAAACAAAGATGGCAATTCTAAGATTCCTATGCTCAAAATGAATGAGTACACCCACTGGAAGGTTAAGATGTTGCACCATCTGGAGGCTACAGACCCTGACTATTTGACAGAATTCATGATGGTCCTTACATGCCCTCAAAACTTGTTCCTCAAACCACTATTGAAGGAAAAATTATTTGTGAACACTTTGTGGACAAACTAAAAGCTGAGTAGACAAAAGAGGACAAATAGAATGTTCTTAAGGAGGAAAAGGTGAAAAATATTCTCTTTAACAGTTTAGACTCTATTATAACAAACTGTGTAATTTCATGCAAGACTGCTAAAGATATGTGGACAAAACTTGAAGTGCACTGTGAAAGAACCAAGGATGTCAAAAAGAATGCAAGGTGTTTGTTGATTCAGGAGTATGAGTACTTTGAGGCAAAATTAGGAAAATCTATTACTGAGATGTATGATAGGTTTACCAAACTTCTGAATGAGATGACACTTCTTGGTAATGTTTATGATTCTGAAGACACAAACACCAAGTTTCTGAGAGCCCTTCCTGAAGAGTGGGACAACAAAACTACTTCAATAAGATAAGCAAGAGATTTAGATGAAATCTCTCTGGAAGAATTGTATGGCAGACTCAAGACATATGATTTAGAGATGCAATAGAGAAGAAACAAAAAGGCTGGAAAAGCAAAATCTATGACACTCTTAATGGAGTCTGAAAAGGAGAGACACGGGGAACTCAAATAATCAAAAAGAAAAGCTAAAACTTTGCCGAGTCAGATTCTACTGACCAGACTCTGATTCTGATGATGAAATTGATATGAGTCAAATGATGGCCATGTTTGCAAAGAATTTTAAAAATATGAGATTCAACAAAAGAACAGGAAAATTTAACAAAAGGCCAATATTCAAGAAAAAGGATGAAAAGGTTGAGAAAGGAAAGAGCACAATAATCAAACTTGATAAGGCCAAAGTCAAATACTTTAACTGTGGAATATTGGGGCACTTTGCTAGTGAGTGCAGAAAGGCCAAGACACAGAACAAGGAAAGGGCACTCATCTCAACAAGAAAGGATTGGACAGATTCAAGCTCAAAGGATGAAATAGATTATTAAAATCTTGCTTTGATGGCAGTATCCTCAGAAAAATCAGAATCTCTAAAAGGAACTTCATCCCCTAAGACTCAAGTATCAATATTCTCTTCTGAATATTTACTTAATTTAGACTCTGATGGTATTAAGATTGTTCAAAGTGAGGTTAGGAAGTTAATGACTAACTTTAGATCACTCACAAATGACAATGAAAGGTTAACAGAAGCAAACCAAATTTTAGTGAATAAGAATTACCATTTAGAGTCTGAATTAATTCTAATAGAAGAATATAAAAAGGATTCTGAGAAGTATAAACACAACCATGCTAAAATCTTGAAAGCCTATGACTATGTTAAAAAGGAATTAGAGGAAGAAAGGCTTAAGGTCAAAGTATTGACAGACTCTAGCAGAAAGGTCCATGAAATTCTCAATGACCAAAATATTTGTCAAACTGTTGGTCTAGGCTATGACAAGAGTCAAGGCAAAAGACTTTTTGTTGAGAATAATGATAATAAAAAAGATAGCCAATTTAGTGAAACTAAGAGTAGTTATACATTTGTACCTGTTAAGTTTGTGACATCTGAGAATAAATATGTTAGCACAAAATACACAAACTCATCTGTCAATGATGTCCCTAGGGATGACAAAAAGACAGATAATACAGGAGTTCAAAAACCAATGAAAAATGTAAACATAGGATTCATGTCAAATTCTAAATTAAAAGAAAGGCTAGAAAATCTGCAAGAGTCTAGTAAAACTAGAAAAAACATGAATGGTAAAGAAGGTATCAATAAAGCTTACAATTACCAAAAAGATCCTAATGCTCCTAGAAAGAAGTACTATAGATATGGAAACCACAACCATCTAGCTCTAGACTATAAAACAAATATTGAGAAAAAGTCAGAGTCTATACCACCTCAGACTCTGAATAGTCACTAAATTCCACAGAAACCATGTTATCACTGTGGTAGCATATTTCATTCTATATATATGTGTAGAGACTATCATGATTTGTATTACAACTTTTAAGAGCTAAAATCATCTATTGATAGAAGTTGGTATGATACTGTCAAGACTCAACTAGAGTCTATAGCAACAAAAGAAACAGGTAAATTCAATGTAATGAATTCTAAACCTGTTTCACCAAAAGTAAGTAAGAAAGGATCCAAAACTGTTTTTCTAATTGTCCCAAACAGTTTTGAGGACATCTAACTAGTTGCTAATTGTATGTAGGGTACAAGGGTAAAGAAGATGTCCATAGTCCTGGATAATGGATGCTCAGGACACATGACTGGAAAGAAATCCATGTTTACAGACTTTGTGGAGATGGTTGGCCCAGAAGTATCATTTGGAGATAACAACAGAGGAAAAATACTGGGATATGGCAAGATTATACCTGGAAATGTCATCATTGATCAAGTACTCTAGTTGGCTTAAAACACAACTTGATAATCATTAGTCAACTTGGAGATAAAGGTTACCACACTGGCTTTGATGACAAAGAATGCCTAGTAACACACAAGGAAACAAGCACTCTAGTTTTCAAAGGATACAGACATGGTAACATCTATGAAGCGAGCTTGGAGGGTTGTACAAACAAAGAAGTCACATGTTTGTATAGCAAAGCCTCAACTGAAGAAAGCTGAAAATGGCACAATAAATTATCTCACATCAACTTCAAAACTCTAAACAAGTTGGTGAATCAAAATCTTGTGAGAGGACTGCCACAAGTCAATTTTATGCAAGATGGACTATGTGAAGCATGTCAACTTGGGAAGCAAAGAAAAACCTCATTCAAGAGAAAAACCATTAACACCATTTCTAAACCCTTCTATCTCCTACATTTTGATTTATTTGGTCCAATAAATGTGATGTCAATTAACAAAAAGAAATATGCTCTTGTCATTGTAGATGATTTTACAAGATTCACATGGGTTTTCTTTCTACAATCAAAGGATGAAGCTTCTCAAATCATAATGGAACATGTCACATTCCTGGAAAATCAATCAGAGAAGACTGTGAGAATTCTAAAAAGTGACAATGGAACTGAATTTAAAAATGAAATAATGGAGGAGTACCGTGCATCAAAAGGAATAATTCAACAATTCTAAGCTCCAAGAACACCTCATCAAAATGGTGTTATTGAGAGGAAAAACAGGACACTTATAGAAGCTATTAAGACAATGTTGGCAGAGTCTAAACTGCCGATATATTTCTGTGTAGAGGTAGTCAATACAACATGTTTTATTCAAAACTGCACCCAGATAAATATGCTTGGAAAGACTCCCTATGAAATGGTGAAAGACAAGAAGCCAAGTGTGAAATACTTTCACATATTTGGTTGCAAATGCTTTGTGTTAAAAGTTCATCCTGAAAATTTGAGCAAATTTGAAGCCAAGGCTGATGAAATAATATTTCTTGGATATGCACCAAACACAAAGGCATTGAGGGTCTACAATCTCAGAACCAAAATTGTTATGGAATCTATTCATGTTGTATTTAATGACAAAAAGGTTACAGATTTGCAGGATGAATCAGAGACTACAACTCTAGAATTTGAAAATCTTAAAAGTTATGAGGAAGATGAAGAAGATGAGTATGAAGAGTCATAACACACTCCTAAAATAATACAAGAACCTACACAATCTAAGGGGGAGCCAGAAAATTCAATTAACACAGAGTCTGACTATTCAGTTACAAATTTAAGATCAAATTTATAATTCTAAGTAATTTGTTATCATCACACTACATGATTCCTAACAATCCCCCCTATTTATGAATATGCGAAATAGTCATAAATTTAAGTTGATGATAACAAATCTGTTAGGCCCGAAATGGGGGTATAAGCTAGAAGGGGGGTTGAATAGCTTAATACCGTTTTAAAAATTGAGCTTGGCGTTTTAAAATTTTCTTTTCTCCTTTTAAAATGTTACCAGTCAACTAGTAATATAAGTGTGGAAAATAAAAACAGAGAAAAGAAATAGAGTACACAACAGAATTTTTATCCTGGTTTGCGATGGCGCAATCCCCTAACGGATCCGCTCACCCCTAGTCCAGTCCCCGAGTCCCTCCCTGAACTCGAGATTTTGCACTATAAAAAGATGTACTCCTTATAGTGGCGGAGAAGCCTTTTACAACACTTAGTATTTATCTTGGACCTTAACTACCCGTTAACCCCTCAAAATACAAAGCAAAACCTACTTGATTTATCTTGGAGCGTAACTCCCCGTTACCTCCTCACAATCAAAGTAGAACCCCTACAAGCTGGTCTTAGAGCGTAACTCCCCGTTACCTCTTCACAGGCAAGTAGTACCCCTACGAACTGGTCTTAGAGCGTAACTCCCCGTTACCTCTTCACAGTCACGTAGTATCCCTTACGACCTTATCTTGGAGCGTAACTTCCCCGTTACCTCCTCAAAGATACGTAAAAATCCCTGCGTAGACTTTGTTCCTCTACTACAATGTAGGTCTTGGATCTGGGTCTTAGGTCTTGGGTCTTTCCTTTTCCTCACGGTGCAAAGACACCCAACTCCCCGTCGGCGTGTCTAGGACTTGGGTCTTAGAACAAGGATCACCTCACTTCACTTTCACCTCACAACAAAGTGTAGACAACAAGTACTACGACTTTAAATCCCTGTTTAATAAAGAAAAGGTGGTGGACTAGTATATTACAGTACTAGACCAAAGAGACAAACAAATATATATAAGATAGCCGAAGCAACAATATATATAAATGTGAGTCGGGGTAAGTCACTTAGTGAGAAAGGACGAACCACTCGAAAGGGTAAGTCACTTAGTCAAAAGGACGAACCACACGTTGTGTGCTAACGTGTATGCAATAAATTAAGTGCGTATGCTAAAGTAAGGTGCAGAAAGTAAAGCGTATGAATGCACGAAATTTAAATGCGTATGCTAAAGTAAATTGCGATATGTAAAGCGTATGATGCAGTACAATTACTTAAACTAAATCTTTTTCCTTTTCTGCTTATTATTGTCAGATATATAAGGCCAAGGGTATATGATCTAAACTAAAGGCCGAATATATTGACTTGACTTATGTCAAGCTCGTTTCAAAATCAAGTTGTTTATAAGGCCTAAAACAACAATTAAAAATGGCCTTTAAAACAAACTCGAAATAAACCACTAAGATTCAACGAGTACGTTTCGTTTATGTCGTACCTCGACTTATACGAAATATTATCTAACTCGGAGTCTAACGTGGACTAACTTCAAGAACCCAACAAGTTAGGCTCGTTTATGTCGTACCTCGACTTATACGAAAAACCCTTAACTCGATGTTCGAAGTTAAAGAATAAACCTACGAATATTCAACGAGTTTACTTCGTTTATATCTCTAAATAATATATGAGATTTATACGAAATAGTATCACTCGGAATGTGTGTTGGTTTCTTTCACTTTATAACTCAACAAGATGTATTTATGTTTATGTCGTACCTCGACTTATACACAATACTCAACTTGGAATTAAAGTGAGTTACCTTGCAAATATTAGAGTAACCTTTTGTTTATATCTATAAATGAGATTTATACAAATCGGTTTCCACTCTTGATATAAGCTTGGTTTAGATACAAAAATTCAACAAGTAAGCCTCTTGTTTTTGTCGTATATATCGACTTATACAAGTCTAGCCTTGACTCGGAATTTAAGTAACTAGTTGTTGTTTCTAATCCCAAAATAAATCAAGGATATTAACAACCAACTAAGGAGAGAGATAAGTTAATAACTCTCTTGGTTTAGTTCACTCTTTATATATACGAGAATAAGAAGTTAAGATAAAAGCTCGTGTATATATAATTAAGAGGAACAAGGCTAACAATATATATACTTGCAAGAGGTCAAACAAGCAAGCTAGTGTATATATAAGTTTGGCCGAATATATATATATATAAAATAGACAATTAGGAACTAACTTATGACCCTTGTGCTCTATAGTGAGAGACAACAATATTTCTTGCGAAATCAAGGGATACGAGTTAGGATCGGGAACAACAATATGTCTGATAAGATGGGAGAAAATGCTCATAGGAAATGCCCTTATCCTCAGTTGTGAGATCATGAGGGACCTCATAACCACAAAGGACTGACAGATACAATTTGTATTCACTGGGATTGAAATGAAATTCCTGGGTAACATCAATGTTTGGCAGATTTAGCATTTTGTTTGTGAGTTTCAGAGCTTGGCCTAGCTCTATATGATCAAGTAACATAGCTTTGCCATTGACTACAGAGGTTACAAAGACAGCATCATGAACTCCTTTCCTAACTTGCATGTTATTGTAAAATTCAGTGACCATATTGGGGTACACTTTTCTATTAGGATAATAGAGAAGTGGTTCCCAATTTGCCTTGCAAAACATGTCATACAAGTTGGTTCTCTTCTCAATGTGAATCATACACCCTGGTTGCAACTTGTGTTTGACAGACCTAAGCTGATTTGAAGTATTTGGAGAGGTAATAAGGTCAGACATTTTCTTTTGTTTCTTCCTATACTTGGTTTTGTGAAAGGGAGGACCAGTGGTGGTGTTTGACTGCCCTAGACACAAACTAGTATCAACAAGATCACTCTCCATTTATGATAATGGAAAGCAACAAATATATAAAGAAAATGCAGTTAAGAACAAGAAGACAAGAGAACTTAATACTCTATAGCTCAGGAAATGAATGCAGCACAGAGAATGAATTTAAGAAGACACAGATCACATATGCAAGTAAGCACACTCATATATAGCAAGACACTGAGAACTTCATATGCACAATTACAGATGATACTGCATAAGTTAGAATAAAGTAGGCATGCTGTATTTTGTAGGAACAGAGTAAGATGTGTATAATTTATGCATATGTTTTGCCCAAACACAACTAAAGTTCTGCACACAATCTAATTAAATTTCCAACTACTGCACAAAATCTGATCAAAATGTATAAACAAGTACATTTAGGTCAGGTAAGGACATCAAGAAGGCATGGAACAGGGAACAGTGCACACTTAAAGTACATAGGACTGTACTAAAAACAGTATACTGCAGTTAACAGGTACAACACCTTTCCATTCTCATTTAATGAGAGGTAAGGCCTCTTATCAAATAAACCACAGAAACAATGCCAGCAACCACCCAAGCTAAATTATAGTAATCATCTATTTTGCAGGCACCTAGAAATCTATATGCTAACATATTTCACATAATCCCATAATTTCAGAAAGCATTCAGACAAAGAGCTGCAGTTTTAGCCAAGAGAAATATTAAACTGATTTAAGTACTGGCTAGATCATGCATAGGTCTGTATGGCTATATAGAAAGTTACACTTCTTATATAGATAAATTGTATTTCTAGATATAGATTAGCAAAGATATATGACACATACAAATTAGCAGGCATTCATTTTTCATGTAACAAATAAGCAAAATAATGATCATGGTCATGCTGAAAGGAAAGATTAGAGAATATGAATAATATGTAAGCCTGAGCCATAACCTCAAAAGATCTGAACATATATGCAATAATTTTAATCAGGTAATTATGCACCAACTAGTTTCACTTATGCATATAGTTTTAATCACATATACTCAGGATGCAGACTTCAATGTTCAAGCTAATCAAGTAGATATGAACCAACAGTCATGGTATTGCCATCATATAGACACAGAGCATGCTTGAATCAACAATTCATTTAACACACAAGTACATAAACAGGTCTGTGAATGCTAAAGGCATGTGAACAGTTACCAATTTGATCTAGTATCAAGAGAATGGATAAAATAACTGCAGAAAATCTTGGCACAAAGTTTTATATAGAGTTTAGTAAGCATGTACCAGCAGATATAGTAACACAGATAATTAGTACAAATGACCATGCATAAGATTTGGACAAATTTTCAGTGTAATGATCATGTAGACATACTATCACAAGGTACAAGTATCAAGTAGCTTAATCATATCTCAAGATGCATTAGCACATGTTCACTTAAACATATATTTTCAAAACTTTGCAGACTAGAGTAATTACAAGTAAGTATGGCAATTAGCACATATTTTGTAATTATTCAGACAACATAGATTTAATTGTGAGCAATTTTCTCAATGATTTGTCATATAAGCATTCAGCAAATTTGTATAGCACATTGACAGGTATTACCAAGCAATTTTTGCAAGAAATACAATTAGATCTTAATTGACCAGGTAATTTCTCATAAGACAAGCTGAAAGTGACACACCAGAAGCAAGTATTGAAAATTTTAGAATTTTTTTTTTTTTATAATGCAAATGCTTCTAAATGTGATCTGTTGGGCTGGGAACAGATCAAGGGCCACTCATGATGTCCCAGGCAGTCCATACCCAAGAGATTTTAGTGTGGTTGTTTGTGTTCCTAAAAATGATGCAGTCACATACTGCTACAAAGCATACAAACAAGCCCAGTTTCCAAATATAGCAACTAGATGTCACACAAATAGGCCTCTTGTTTCTGTGACTAGATACAATTAACATCATGGCTCATTCTAAAATGACAGAATTATATCCATTTTCAATGCCAAATAGTCTCATATCATAACAACATGTTAAACTATCATCTCTTTACTGAAGAAACATGAATGTATATCAGTTATCTATACATTGTTGGACCAAACAAAGATTATAGCAATAGATAAACAGGTATGAACAAAGTCCTTTGATTACTTGCATTAAACAACCAGATACATTGATCATATACACCAACTCAGTCATGGCATCACCAAGAAGTTAGACTAGCTATATCAAGTACTTAGGGTATTGAGCCTATACCTTAGCTATACCCCTCTTAGGACTATAGTCTTACCTGTATACACCCTCACGGAGGATGTATAACCTGCTATCTTCTTCCAAGCTATACATAATCTTCTCATCAGTTATTGAGTTTCAATCAATCTTTCTTCAGGCTTTCATTCTTCAACTGCTATTCCTGTAAATAAACAGAGTAAGTCTTGTATTTCATTTGAATACTAAATTGGAAATCAAATGAGACAGTAGTATTAGGGTCATAGAGTTTAGATATGCAATCATCACAGCAGATTTGATACATAATCTCTATGGATGTGCATATTTGTCCTATTAACCACTCGCAATGGATAGCTTGATCAAGAACAGCACTGAATCAAGCGTGTTGAAGTGGAGGCTTGACTCGATTGACTAATTTCCAACCACTTCGATCGTGAGACTCGAGTCAGTAGAGAGTTTAGAGAGTGAGGACAGAGATTTCATCAGTGAATTCATCAACACTCACTTAAACAAATGAAATTGTGAGTCAAACAGTTAGGGTTTAGTCGAATTAGGCTAAATTGTAACAAGATGATGTCGATATAGTCATCAATCGAAGGTTTGAGAACTGAAGAACACGAATTCATCAATGAATATGATGCAAACCGGTTTGAATTGAAGAAATTAGAGATCGAAAAATTAGGGTTCGAGCACTCAAGGATTACTGTGCGGCTGGAACAAAAATTAGGGAAATAGATTTTATTTTCCTATATATATTTCTGAGATAGACGACCAGGATTAATCTCCTAATAAATCGGATGGTGAAGATTAATCTGCACACAATAATGTATTAAAATTGTATTTATATATATTAAGAATAATATACATATATTACAACATTAATTTTGTATTTTATATATTTAATTACAAATAAATTGTAATTATTCTATATAAAATATTCTCCCATTTGTATAATTATTTTATAATTTTAATTACAATAGAGAATGTAATTAAATGTATATAAAATAATATTCAACCAAAAAGGACTATTTTCTAAATTATGAATTTTATTTCTAAATATTCATAAATTTATTTAGAAAATAATTCTTGGGACAATTTAATTAACACTCACTATTTTCCCGAGTTTTGAAATAAACAATATTCCAAGGCCAATTAATAGCTATGTTAATTAATATTATTTTATTGAGCTTAATTTCGCAATAAAGCTTGAACAACTTATAATCAACGTCATTATTGACAAATCTGAATTTCACCTTGAAATCCGGTCAAATAATAACCTAAACCACAAGCGGAACAAATTTCACTGAAAATTAATTCAACAAAATTAAAGACACTTAGTGTCTCACTTTGAGCACTCAAGCATACCTAACTCCAAACGGAGTTTGTTGAATCTTTCCGAGCTCAAAGGTTTTGTAAAAATATCGGCGATATTATGTTCGGTATCTATGTATACCATCTTAATATTGCCCTTCGAGACATGGTCTCGTAGAAAATGATGTCGTATATCAATATGTTTTGATAATGAGTGCAACACAGAATTTTTACTCAAATTGATTGCACTTATATTATCACATTGAATTGATACTACATCAAATTTCACAATATAGTCAGCTAGTGTTTGCTTCATCCAAAGGATTTGAGCACAACATTTTGCAGCTGCTATATACTCAGCTTCTGTTGTGGATATGGACACAGAATTTTGTTTCTTAGAAAACCAAGAAACTAGGCATCCACCAAGAAACTGACACGTACCACTTGTGCTTTTTCTGTCAATTAAGTGACCGGCATAATCCGAATCAGAAAAGCACACTAAGTCAAATGGTTGTCCTTTCGGATACCATAGACCCATTTCAGTGGTTCCCTTGAGGTATCTAAATATTCGCTTTACAGCGGCTACATGAGATTCCTTAGGGTTCACTTGAAAGCGGGCACACTTACACACACTAAATTGTATGTCAGGCCTACTAGCAGTGATATAGAGAAGACTTCCGATCATTCCTTGATATTTCTTCGTATCTACAGAAATACCACTAGGATCTTCCGTCATTTTTAAGGCGGGTGACATAGGGGTACTAATTGTTTTACAATTTTCCATATCAAATTTCTTAAGCATTTCTTTACAATATTTCGATTGTGAAATATGAATGCCTTCATCTGATTGCTTAATTTGCAATCCTAGAAAGAAATTTAATTCCCCCATCATGCTCATTTCAAATTCTTTACTCATAATATCTGAGAATTCTTTACATAGAGATTCCTTGGTAGAACCAAAGATAATATCATCTACATAGATTTGAACAAGCAAGATGTCATCATCTTCATACTTCGTAAAGAGAGTGGTATCAACAACTCCTATTTTGAAACCATTTTCAATTAGGAATTTGCTTAACCTCTCATACCAAGCTCTAGGAGCTTGCTTTAGTCCGTATAAAGCCTTGTACAATTTGTACACATATTCAGGATGTAAGTGATCTTCAAATCCCGGTGGTTGTCTTACATATACTTCTTCTTCTAAGACACCATTAAGGAAAGCAGATTTAACATCCATTTGATAGACTTTGAAACCTTTATGACAGGCGTAGGCTAAAAACATTCGAATTGATTCAATTCGAGCTACGGGAGCATAGGTTTCATCAAAATCTATTCCTTCCATTTGAGTATAGCCTTGAGCAACTAAACGTGCTTTATTCCTTACCACCGTTCCACTTTCATCTAATTTGTTACGAAAGACCCATTTTGTTCCGATAATGGAAGTTTCAGGGGGATGTGGAACTAGTTCCCAAACTTTATTATGAGTGAATTGGTTTAACTCTTCTTGCATAGCAAAAATCCAATCCTCATCTAATAAAGCTTCCTTTATGGTTTTGGGTTCTATTTGTGATAGAAAGGCCATGTGACTCACAATGTTTTGAACTTGAGCACGAGTTTGAACACCTTTTGTTAAGTCCCCTAAGACACGGTCTATAGGATGATCCTTAAGCAATGGAATTTCCACAGGCAATTCAAGTTCGTTCTCAACTTTTTCAAGAGGATTCTTTGGAATTGAAAGTCCAAGATTCATGTCTCCAATTTGTCGAATAACATTTTCAACATCACTTGGAATTTGACCATTTGAATCTGGTTCCTCCTCTATCAAATCTTTAAACTTTGAGTTTGGTTTAGATTCATCGAATACTACATTCATTGATTCTTCCACAACTAAAGTATTAAGATTGAAAACTCGATAAGCTTTGCTATTGCTAGAATATCCTAGAAAGACACCCTCACTAGATTTAGGATCGAATTTCGTTAGATAATCCTTAGTATTCATGATATAGCACTTACTTCCAAAAACTTTGAAGTAGCTAAGCTTAGGTGTTTTACCAAAATAAAGCTCATAAGGAGTCTTCGTTTTGATAGGTCGTAGTAATACTCTATTAAGAACATGGCATGCAGTAGACATAGCTTCGGCCCAAAAATATTTTGGTCGACGATATTCATTAAGCATAGTCGTTGCCATTTCTTGTAACGTTCTGTTTTTCCTTTCAACTACCCCATTTGATTGAGGTGTATAAGGAGCAGAAAAGTTATGAGTAATACCATACGCCTCACAAAAATCAACAAATTTTACATTTTCAAACTCTTTTCCATGATCCGTCCGGATATAGATAATCGAGTTATTGTGTTGATTTTGTATGCGTTTGCAAAGAGCCGCAAAAGATTCAAATGCGTCACTCTTTGACCTTAGGAACTCAGTCCACGTATAGCGAGAGTAGTCATCAACAACCACTAGGGTGTATTGACTTCCTCCTAGGCTTTGCACGGGAACAGGTCCAATGAGATCCATATGTAATAGCTCAAGTGGTCTAAATGTAGATACCATGAATTTGGCTTTATGAGTTGCTCTTATTTGTTTGCCAATTTCACAAGCTTCACATATGTGATCTTTAACGAAATTGAGTTTCGGTAATCCTCGTACATGTTCTTTCGAACATATAGTCTTAATGAGTTTCATGTTTATATGACCCAACCTTCGGTGCCATAACCATGGATCATCATTAAAGGATACCAAACATACATTTTCATATTTCGTAGTGTCACACGTATATACATTTTTGTTACGTGGACAATTTAAGGCTAGTCTTCCGTCTACATTGTAAATAGAACAATGTGTTGACCGGAAGACTACTTTGTAACCATTATCACATAGTTGACTTATTGAAAGCAAGTTGTACTTTAGTCCCGTGACTAATTGAACATTTGTTATTTTAAAGCTTTCATTTCCAATATCCCCAATGCCAATGATGTTGCCTTTACTGCTATCTCCAAAGGTTACACTTCCGGCGGCTACCTTTCTAATGTTGTTCAACAATGACTTATTACCGGTCATATGACGTGAACATCCACTATCAAGATACCACACATCTTTTGCAGCAGTAAGGCATACCTACACAAAGGATTAGTTAAACCTTTTGGTACCCTTTTGTCTTAAGGGTCCTTGGGTTAGTACATCATGAGGCATATTTGAACTAGCATGAACAAATCTAGGCATGGGATAAGTTTGCATATAATCATGTATATTTCTAGATGCTTCATTCCTAGTAGATATATGATAAGGGTTTCTCCTAGGAGTATATTTGTTATGTCTAACATATTCATGATTATTTCTTGAGGGAAAGATGGTAATAATCGAATCTCTAGAATTAGCATTGGCATTGTATTTCGAATTATTACTTCTAACATGAGCATTTGAAGTACTAGGGTAATCATGATGACTCATATTAGCATGATGACTCGATCTAGCATGATAACTCACATTCCTAGGCATAGGTACATTTATCTTACGAGTTTGACCATGATAGTTAGGATTTTGAGTCACAGAACCTTTTCTTGGTCCATAGGGAATTGGTTCTTGATGATACAAAAACCTTGGTTGGTTTTGATCATTCACTTTAGAATCATTCTTCTTTTGAGATATTTTCTTTCCATCTCTATTTCTAGAAGTTGATCCTTTTGGAATCCACTTGTACTTCCCTTTAAGTTCACCTTCTTTAGCTTTGCAAAATAGACGAATATGTCCACTTACATTGCAATATGTACACTTAGGTGTAGGTGAATTAGATGGAGTACTAATCGGAGGATTGGGTTTATGATCTTCCTTTTTAGTAGGACTCTTGTATTCATAACCCAGGCCTTCACGATTAAATGATTCCCGAGAACTAAATACCATCCTTTCTAAAATGGCATTGCTCTTAGTGAATTGTTTCAAAATGGATTCAAGATTTTCTTTTTCCTTAATCAAGAGGTTAATCTTGTTAGTTAAGAATCTCTCTTTATCCATAACTTGAGCCAAGAGCTTTTGATTTTCATCATTAAGCTTTTGATTTTCCAACTTCATCGTTTCTAATTCCGAGACAAGTCTTTGACGACTTTCGAATTCAACATTGATCTTGCCTTGAAGTTTGGCATAATCATTGTCTTTATTCATTATTTGAAGTTGGTAATCAAAGTCAAGTTCTTTTAAAGCTTCATGAAGCTCTTCCTCTCTATCTCTCGTAAGAGATTGTTCAAGGTCATTTATACGTTCGCATCGTGAAGAATTCTCTTGAATCAATGATTCATTTTGAATTTTCAGATTTAAAAGCTCAACATGGAGCTCACGATTGCGTTCGTTTAAATGGAGCTTATCATTCTCAATCTCTTCGGCTTGAAAAATCAGAGACACATTTTCGACTTCAAGAGTACGAATTTGGTCATCCTTTCCGTTCGCCTCAATTTTCAAGCTTTCATTTTGAGAGAGAATGTTAGTAACGTATTCCATGTCTTTGACATGTACGTCGGTCAAACTAGTGACCTCTTTTTGAAGTTCAAGACACAAATCCATATATTTATCTTTTTCGGATTTTGTCTTAACATAACTTCGATTTACTTCATCATAACCAATTTTCAAATTTTTGACCAAGTTTCTAAGCTCAGAAATATCCATACTATAATGATCTACTTTGGACAAGCTAACATCACTACATGATGAAATCAAGATTGGTTTAGATGTTACCTCTTGTAGAGAAGTAGAGCCTTCCGTTGGAGTAGCTTCATCTCCGATTGCCATCAAAGCAAGGTTTACAGTTTCCTCATTTTGTTCAGGAGTTTCCTCATCCTCGCTAAGATCCCATCCACTCTCGGCTACAAGAATTTGTCCTTTTGACAAATTTGGACATTCCCTTTTAAAATGACCCGGTTGTTTACATTCAAAACAAACAATCTCAGTTTCCTCGGGAACTGCCTCTTTAGGCTTAGGTGCGTAATTACTCGTAAATTTTGAGTTATTGTAAGCATTGTTTGCTTGTGGTTGTTGCACACCTTTGCCTTTAGCATAGCTCGTAGTAGGAAAATTGCTCTTATAGTTCAGCTTACCTTTAGAGTTAAAAACTCGTTGTTGGTTACCCGATTTAAGAAAGCCTTTTCCGTACCTTTGAGCTTTGCTTTGTAAAACGCGACGGAGTTGTCTTGATAATAAAGCAATTTCATGCTCATCAAGATTTTCTAACTCTTCGTTCAAATCGTCGTCGTTTTCATCTTCATCGATAAGTATTGCCTTTAAGGCCATACTTTTTCTCTTCTCTTCAACTTTAGGAAGAGGTTTATCCGGAGCATTATCTTCTTCGTAAGCCCGAAGGTTTCCGAATAAACTATCGATGGTATATGCATTTAGATTATGCATTTCTTTTATAGTGGTAACTTTAACTTTCCAACTCGGAGGCAAGGCTTTTAAAACCCTTCGATTTTTCTCATTAATAGAGTATACCTTTCCGAGTTGAGCAAGTTCATCGATAATACGAGTGAATCTTGTTTCCATATCGATGATGGTTTCACCCTCGAGGAGTTTAAAGTTCTCGTATTCTTGGATCAACGTATCCATTCGAGAGTCTTTAATATCCATGGTTCCCTCGTAGGTGATAACCAATTTGTTCCACATATCTTGTGCAGACTTGCAGTTATTAACACGTTTGTATTCTTTTTCTGCAAGTGCACTAGTTAAGACCATTTCCGCCTTAGCGGCTATGTTCATTAACTCTTCCTCTTCACGGGTGTATTCACTGACTTTCTTTTCGATGACTATTTCGTCAACTACTTTTGTCGGAACTACAACACCGTCTTCAATAGCCATCCACACTTTGACACCTTGGGATTTAGCATAAATTCTAAATCTTGTTTTCCAAGTAGCAAAGTTGGTGCCATCGAATAGAGGGGGTCTCGAACTCGAGAGACCTTCACCACAACCAATGGTACTCAAATACGCCATAAAGATCTACTCTTTGTTGCGTTCGTAGGCACTGAAAAAGGCCACGGAACACGATTAAGAGCACTGCTCTGATACCAACTGTTAGGCCCGAAATGGGGGTATAAGCTAGAAGGGGGGTTGAATAGCTTAATACCGTTTTAAAAATTGAGCTTGGCGTTTTAAAATTTTCTTTTCTCCTTTTAAAATGTTACCAGTCAACTAGTAATATAAGTGTGGAAAATAAAAACAGAGAAAAGAAATAGAGTACACAACAGAATTTTTATCCTGGTTTGCGATGGCGCAATCCCCTAACGGATCCGCTTACCCCTAGTCCAGTCCCCGAGTCCCTCCCTGAACTCGAGATTTTGCACTATAAAAAGATGTACTCCTTATAGTGGCGGAGAAGCCTTTTACAACACTTAGTATTTATCTTGGACCTTAACTACCCGTTAACCCCTCAAAATACAAAGCAAAACCTACTTGATTTATCTTGGAGCGTAACTCCCCGTTACCTCCTCACAATCAAAGTAGAACCCCTACAAGCTGGTCTTAGAGCGTAACTCCCCGTTACCTCTTCACAGGCAAGTAGTACCCCTACGAACTGGTCTTAGAGCGTAACTCCCCGTTACCTCTTCACAGTCACGTAGTATCCCTTACGACCTTATCTTGGAGCGTAACTTCCCCGTTACCTCCTCAAAGATACGTAAAAATCCCTGCGTAGACTATGTTCCTCTACTACAATGTAGGTCTTGGATCTGGGTCTTAGGTCTTGGGTCTTTCCTTTTCCTCACGGTGCAAAGACACCCAACTCCCCGTCGGCGTGTCTAGGACTTGGGTCTTAGAACAAGGATCACCTCACTTCACTTTCACCTCACAACAAAGTGTAGACAACAAGTACTACGACTTTAAATCCCTGTTTAATAAAGAAAAGGTGGTGGACTAGTATATTACAGTACTAGACCAAAGAGACAAACAAATATATATAAGATAGCCGAAGCAACAATATATATAAATGTGAGTCGGGGTAAGTCACTTAGTGAGAAAGGACGAACCACTCGAAAGGGTAAGTCACTTAGTCAAAAGGACGAACCACACGTTGTGTGCTAACGTGTATGCAATAAATTAAGTGCGTATGCTAAAGTAAGGTGCGGAAAGTAAAGCGTATGAATGCACGAAATTTAAATGCGTATGCTAAAGTAAATTGCGATATGTAAAGCGTATGATGCAGTACAATTACTTAAACTAAATCTTTTTCCTTTTCTGCTTATTATTGTCAGATATATAAGGCCAAGGGTATATGATCTAAACTAAAGGCCGAATATATTGACTTGACTTATGTCAAGCTCGTTTCAAAATCAAGTTGTTTATAAGGCCTAAAACAACAATTAAAAATGGCCTTTAAAACAAACTCGAAATAAACCACTAAGATTCAACGAGTACGTTTCGTTTATGTCGTACCTCGACTTATACGAAATATTATCTAACTCGGAGTCTAACGTGGACTAACTTCAAGAACCCAACAAGTTAGGCTCGTTTATGTCGTACCTCGACTTATACGAAAAACCCTTAACTCGATGTTCGAAGTTAAAGAATAAACCTACGAATATTCAACGAGTTTACTTCGTTTATATCTCTAAATAATATATGAGATTTATACGAAATAGTATCACTCGGAATGTGTGTTGGTTTCTTTCACTTTATAACTCAACAAGATGTATTTATGTTTATGTCGTACCTCGACTTATACACAATACTCAACTTGGAATTAAAGTGAGTTACCTTGCAAATATTAGAGTAACCTTTTGTTTATATCTATAAATGAGATTTATACAAATCGGTTTCCACTCTTGATATAAGCTTGGTTTAGATACAAAAATTCAACAAGTAAGCCTCTTGTTTTTGTCGTATATATCGACTTATACAAGTCTAGCCTTGACTCGGAATTTAAGTAACTAGTTGTTGTTTCTAATCCCAAAATAAATCAAGGATATTAACAACCAACTAAGGAGAGAGATAAGTTAATAACTCTCTTGGTTTAGTTCACTCTTTATATATACGAGAATAAGAAGTTAAGATAAAAGCTCGTGTATATATAATTAAGAGGAACAAGGCTAACAATATATATACTTGCAAGAGGTCAAACAAGCAAGCTAGTGTATATATAAGTTTGGCCGAATATATATATATATAAAATAGACAATTAGGAACTAACTTATGACCCTTGTGCTCTATAGTGAGAGACAACAATATTTCTTGCGAAATCAAGGGATACGAGTTAGGATCGGGAACAAGAGTTCGTGTATACACTTAAAAATCAAGCAAGCAAGGTGTATACACTACTAAACATGTACCTACTGATTATATATATATATTATGTAGAACCAACTTGTAACCCTTGAGATCTAAGAAGAAATCAAGAGAAAAAGCTAGTTTTGAAGCCAAAACACACAAAAAGGGTCGCCGGAAAAAGTCGCCGGAAAATGGCCGGAATAACAACTTTTGGTACAACTTTGGAGGCAACAAAACAAGTCTAGGGGCTGCTAAAATATGGTAAGTGGGTAGCCAAAAGATACTTGTGTGGTGTGTGTGTTATATGAGCATGTAAATGTGTTTATAAGCTTGGTAGGAGTTAGATCTATGGAAGAACTAAGCTTATAACTCAAGAACTCTAAGAGATGAAAATTTTCTGGACTTGAGAGCTTCTTTGGAGAGAAAGTTGCAGCATTTACTTGGCTCAAATGGCTTGAGGAGAAGTGTGGGGGGTGAGGTTGTATTTAAAGAGAGAGATTAGGGTTTTTGGTGGGTTAAGGGGTGACAAGGCAATTACATGGAGCAAGGAGAGCCACAACATTCAAATTAAAGTTGTATCAGCTGAAATAGGCCACATAGGTGCTTGGAAAAACGTGCTCACATTATTCAGTTAATTAATAAAGCTAATAAATGCGAAACTGAACGATACAATGACGAATATGACGTTTTTCAAAATATGCTCCAAAAATTATGAAAAATTAGGGAACCTCTGGAAATATTCCAAATAGGTTATGGTCAAAATCCTACTCAATTTGGAGTTGACCTTCATTGACTTTTAATTGACCGAACAATTAAATGTGTATTCGGGAATACAGGTCAAAAATAAAAGTCACCCAAAAATCATGAAAAAAATCCTAAAATTCTCTTTAAATATTCTAGTGACATTCCCCAAGTTTCAAGTCAATTGGACATGTGTAGCTATTATTTCGAGAGATGGATTGTTTCGTTGCCCCTATAGCTCGAAACAATATTCGATAGCCATTTGTCGGAACTAGTCGACGTTTGGACTAAAGTTTTGACTTGAAATATATTCAAACATAATATTCCTAAATTAATAATGACTATGAAGTCCAAGGAATATTTATGCTTGAATTAAAATGCATTTTATCCGACTAAATAAGACAGTTAAAGACTTTATGGATAAAATCTGCATTTTAAATTTAGGCAGGACTACGTTGAAGATAAATTGAACAAATATATTTAGAAAATATATTTAAAATATATTTCCTTGAAAACCTTTAAAACAGACACTCTTTTTATTTAATAATACATTTTATGTCTCGTAAAAGCAGTGTCAAAAATACTGTATTTGTTCGTCTTCAGTCTTTGCCTTAAAAAATTCACATATATAAATTAGATTTGATTTTATCATTTGATAAATCTTATCTAATTATATGTCGAGAGAAAATCATTTTGTTTTATTTATAGAACAGTTTGACCAAGTTTGACTTTCTACTCGTTGACTGTCACTTCGAATAACCTAAGGGAGGATTACTATATTAATTGGTAACTTCCTAACCTTAATTTAATTTACACTTAGCGTTAAGACAAAATTAATCAAAACCTAATGAAAAAGGCTGTATCTCACAAAATCCCTAAACAATTTCATTCTAGCATGAATTATAAACTTTGAAAAGAAATGCAATTTTGAGACAAAGTAATCAAGTACCAGTGACAGATGATATCTGAAAATTTGATGTTGAGTCTGATTTTACTGTCTCTTTCTTCTTATTCCCCTAGACTTTCATTCATTATGTCTTCATTCTCTTTCATTTTCCTGAATATTGAACCCTTCAATATATTCTCATCCTCAACTCTATAGTGCAGTTGGCTTGCCAAATAATTAAGCTCTAGGTTGGGCAATTTGTCAATCTCCTGACAGATATCAATACATTTTTCCTTGCCCTCTCTGTCTTTGTAGATCTTCATGTAAAAGGACACATGGAGCACCTTTCTTCCTTCAGGGTTCCAGATTTTGATTCTGTCATCCCTTTTCTTCTGAAGTGGTGCCTCCTTTATGTCCTTGAAAGTCATATCATAAGGCCTATTTATAATTATGAGATGACAACTCAACTCAGATAAGATAGTGAAGTAAATAATAAATATTGAAAAAGGAATCAAGACGAAGAATGTCAACTAGACACGAAGAATCAGAAAATCAGAAGAATTATTACAAGACTGATACTCAATACTAGAAGAAGTTCATTTATATGTTCAAGCATCAGTGTAAAATAAAAGAATAGTATCTCAAGGAGTTCAGAAGATACATAAGGTTTTAAGTGCCTACTACACGAAGATTCCAGAAGAAGAAAACAAAAGAGGAAAGACAGTGAAGCAGAAGAAGGATAGAAGACCAATACAGCAGAAATGAGAATCAACATTGTAGTTAGTCATCCGTGAACCAGACTAGTGCACAGGGTGTCAACAATAACAGTGAAGATTCGTCATCAAAAAGTTCAAGTGATTAGAAATGTTATTGTTGAAGAATAGAATAGTTTGATCTACATCAACAATGGTCTTACAGTCAAGACTTTAATGTTACCCAGATAATGAACTATTATAGAAGGGGGGAGGAAGGGTTGAATATAATAGTACCAAATAATCGACTTTAGAACACAAGTATGTAAAAGATGAACTATTTGTATTAACTTTGACAAATTTAATACAAAACTCTCTCAAGAAAAACAAAGTTCTTAAGAGATACTAGGTTATGAGAAAGATTATAACTTGAACGATGCATCAATTTAAACCTAATCATGTGTTTATATAGTACATAGTTACCTATCTAATTATAGCAAAGATAATAATCAATAAATACAAATATACGATTTCCATCATTATCTTCCTAAAAGATAGCTTTCATAAAGGCAATAAACTTTTACTAGAACACTTCCTTCTTTCTCTCCAATCATCTCCTGATTTGTTGAACCAAACTCTGACCAGCATAGAATCTGTCGGTTAGTAAACTCTGATTGAAGTAAACTCTGTCGACCACTTCTAGTCTCTGATGTCATCAGCTAAACTCTGATTGAGTAAACTCTAATGACGTCAGATAAACTCTGTCTGATAAACTATGGCATCTTCAGTTCTTCATATCTAACAATCTCCCCCAATTTATGCTTCAAGTAATAAAACATAAATTTGAACTTATGATGTCAGAAACCTCTAAGACAAATGTATCAGAGTTTTTCCAAACTGCCTTTTTATACCCTAATGTAGAAAAGGTTTCTGGCTAGAAAGTCATCAAGTAACTTCTTTTCACCTGCCTTCAACAATTTCATCAGTTGAAATTTTACTTCCTTCATCTTCTCACTAGAGTTATCAATTTGTTACATAGCAGTCTTAAGTTGTAGATTGGTGACCTCTCCATTCTTTCATCCATAACAATGCAACAAGCTTTTTGACCACCTAGATTCAGAACAAAAGTAGGAATACAAACTATCATTTTAATTTGTCCATCTCCTTTACACATTTCCTTTTCAGTTTTATCCACAAACATGTACCTTGGCTTGTACTCTTTATCAGAGTCTATCATCATCAGCTTTTCAGTCTTTCTTTTGCTAGCAATTGCACATTCTAGAATTTTCACCCATTTAGCTGTGGTTTCATTCTCATCATTTAACAAACAGAGAACATATTCAAGTTCCTTTGATGACTTATGAGCTAGATCTTCTTCATCCAATTTCAAGACTCTTCCATCTTCTAGAAAATACAAAAGCTTTTCCTTAGGAACATTACCATCAAAAGCATCCTTAACCAAATGAAGATCAATGAGCTTGTCCAAGTGATCTTGAGTCAGTTCTTCTTCAGGTTTGTCCTTTAGAGAATAAGGATCTCTGAAAGTATTTATTTCTCCTCTGTGGAGCTTTGCTTTTGAACTTCCAATTCCTCCCTTATCTTTTCCAAGTCTAGCATCTAGAGTCAGAGTTTCAGACATTGTCCATAATAAGTCAGAAGATTTCTTCCTGACCAGAGTTTGTTGTTCCTCTTCCTCATCTTCAAAACTAGTTCCTCCTGGAAGAAATGTAGTTCCTTGCATAATAAGAGGAGTTTTCAGTTTTGATGAGGTTTTCTGTTGAACAATCTGAGATGATTGTGATGATTGAGCAGATTTCTTCTTGATCAGAGTTTTCTTTAGAATAGGAACTTTCTTTTTCTTTAACTGGACTTGAGTATTGTCAGTACTAGTAATCATCTTCTTCATTTCTTCCACGGTAGCAACTTGATCCAATCCTGGATGTTCTTCTTCAAAGATCTTTTTTGCCAGTTCTGCATCTTTCTTGTTTCTCTCTTCAATATTTTCCAGCTTCTCTTCCTCTTCAAGCCTTCTAACCAATTCTTCATCCCTTTTATTTTGTTCAATATCACTTACAGAATCAAGTTCCATCAGAGTTTGCCGACTGTCTTGAACTTTTCTAAATCCTAAGGGAATCAAAATTTGATCAGTTAGAGTTTAAGTTTGAGTTTGTATACTCTGTCTACCCTTATGTCTCACTTGGCTTTTATCAGCTAAGCCATCACCACCACCTTCAGGTTTGTCATCAGAGTTTAATACAGTATTCACTTTACATTTGTCCTTAGCTACTTTCTCCCCCTTTCTGACATCAGAAGAAATAGTTTATATGTCTGTAATTGTATGCAACATAGTCTGCATAGAGGTCACAACAGTAGCAATTTTGTCAACTTTGGACTCCAAAGCATCCTGTTTGGTGGAAACAACGTTAATTTTAGACTCCATGGCCTTTTGATAAAGAGAAACAGAACTCTGATCCGAAGCACTTGTCTTGCTAACAGTTTCTTTAAGATCATGAACTTCACCATGTAGACCCTTAGTCAACACAGTAGTTGCTTTGAGAACTTCCTTCATCTCATCAGAGTTTATTTCAGAGTCTGCTTTCTTGATCAGATCATGAACATGTGGCCAAGAAATGTCTTCATGTGGAAACTTCCAAGACATATCGCAGATGGTTTGTCTTGTAGAGCTCAGAAGATCTACATTATATGGTTCTCCTCTGCCACTATCCCTCCTTATACCTTCTTGATCAAGGGCAGGTTCAATTTCATCCTTCAGTTTTTCAACAACACAGAAGTCAAGATAGTTCATCCTCAATCTGTCATGAGCATTAAAAGCATCTAGAGGCCATCTTTTGGAACTGTATCTCTGAGTTGGAAAGAGCAGTAAAAATTTCATCCTCAAAGATAAGAGTGGAATCCTCAGAGTTTGCATCTTCACTATCTGCACTAACATCAGAGTTTGGCACCTCAGAGTTTAGAGATTGAGGGACATGTTGAGCAGCAGAGTGTGTTTCATTTATACTCTGAGTACCTGCAAAAGGAACAGAACACCCTAAGACACTCTTTTCTTTTAAAGTAATCTCATTACTTTTCATAACACATATCTCATGATGTTTGAGAGTCAGAGTTTGCTCACTAGAAGTAACTAACTTCTGTCTCATATCTAACTCTCATTTTGCCAGAACCAGTGTCCGCCTCTCATTTTCAGTTTTGTTTTTCTCACATTTTACCTCAGTCTCACAAGAAAGGCTCAAATCACAATGACCTACATAAATAAGAGGTGGCTAAGAAATGAGATCCGTGGTCATAGAAATAGAGGGTTCATTTCCAGGATTATCAATGGTCAATCCAACAGTAAAAATTGGGAATAAAAATTCTGAACTTATGCTATCAGAGTATGTAAATTCTGAAGAAAAGTCATAGTTTATACCTTGAGCATTTGGAGAGTCTGATGGAGTGTCCAATGGCTTTGCAGTACTGGTACATAGAAAATAATCCATTCTTCTTCAAAAGGCTAAGTGTCGAATTGTGTCACCCTGTATACATGCCTTAGTCAATTTGATGCAGCTTGAATTGTAGGTATCGAATTCTTCTCCCTAGTATGCCTAAATATTGAATTCTTCTTCTCTGTATGACTACGTGTCGAATAGATTCACCTTGTACATGCCTTAGAATTATCTTATTGATCCAAGATATCTAAATGTCGAATTCCTCTTCCATGTATAGCTAAGTATCGAATTTCTCTACAATGTATAGCTAAGTATCAAATTTCTCTACAATGTATAGCTAAGTATCAAATTTCTCTACCTAGTATACGTGACTTAGAATGTTTTGGCATCTTGTAGGCTAAGTGTCGAATTTCTTCTCCCTGTATAATGCCTTGGAGTATTTTCAACTTCTATTCTTAAACAATATATTTGCTTTTAAAAAAATCGTCTTAGGGTTCTTAGAAAGAAAAAATAAATATATTGTTTAAGAAAAAATAACCGGTAAAATGAAAATAGGAAATGAACCTGCTATTTATATTTTTCAAGAATGAACTGACATTAAATAAGTCACATCAATTAATTTTATTATTCTAGTAAAAAGAAATGACTATTTGACAATAAGATAAATAGAAATGCTCTAAATAGCAATCGACTTTATACATACAGGATGGTATATATTTGTCGATGGATAAAATAGATCATCAACGGCTAATTTAGATAGTAGTCAATGGATGTTTAGAAACGAATAAAATTCTATTATCATCGATTGATAATTACATCCATTGATACACAATAACTGACTTATCGATTGATAAATAATTACTAGGGTAATTATATGTCGACAGATAAATATCCATCGATAGGTATATATTTTATCAGTTGATGAAATATATCCATCGATGGCTGAGAAATATCCATTGGTAGTTAATCCATTTATCAATTGATCATAAAGATTCAACAGATAAATGTAAATAATAGCTGCATCCAAAGAAATAATTAAAACTTGTTGATCATTTTTCAAAATCTAAGTGAAATTGAGCATACCTAATTTACAGACCAATCTATTAAAGGTAGATTCATCAAGTGATTTGGTAAAAATGTCAGTAAGTTGTTGTTCACTAGGGACAAAATATAATTCAACTGTACCATTCATTACATGATCCCTAATGAAATGATACCTTATATCCATGTGTTTAGTTCTGGAATGTTGAACATGATTCTCTGTTATCTCGATGACACTTGTATTGTCACAGAAGATAGGAATCTTGTTCATATTGAACCCATAGTCAAATAACTGATTTCTCATCCACAATATTTGTGCACAACAACTTCCAGCAGTAATGTACTCAGCTTTTGCAGTTGAAGTTGATACTAAGTGTTGCTTCTTACTAAACCATGATACAAGTTTGTTTCCTAGAAATTAACAGGTGCATGTTGTACTTTTCCTGTCTATTTTGCAACCTGCATAATCTGCATCCGAGTAGCTTATTATATCAGAACCAAAGTCTCTAGGATACGAAATACTTAAATTTGGTGTACCCTTGAGATATCTAAAAATTCTCTTAATGGCCACTAGATGAGATTCTCTAGGATCAGCCTGAAATCTAGCACACAAGCATGTAGAAAACATTATATCTGACCTACTAGCAGTTAACTACAAAAGTGAGCCTATCATACCTCTATAACTTGAAATGTCCACCTTGGCTTCCTTGGTATTCAATTCAAGTTTAGTGTCAGTGGTCATGGGAGTTTTTGCAGAAGAACATTCATTTAAGTCAAATTTCTTTAACAAATTATGAATATACTTAGTTTGATTTATAAAAATACAATTATTAACTTGTTTGCCTTGTAAACCAAGAAAGTAAGTAAGCTCTCCCATCATGCTCATTTCATACTTATTTTGCATTAATTTAGCAAATTTTTTGCAAAGTTTTTCATCAGTTTAGCTAAATATAATATCATCTACATAAATTTGAACAAGAATAATTAACCCATTAACCTTTCTATGAAATAATATTTTATCTACAGTACCTCTTGTGAAGTGATTTTCAATGAAAAACTGAGATAAAGTATCATACCAGGCCCTTGGTGCTTGTTTAAGACCATAGAGTGCTTTGAGTAAATAGTAGACAAAGTCAGGGAAATTTTGATCTTCAAAACCAGGAGGTTGTTCCACATAGACTTCTTCTTCTAATTCTCCATTCAAGAATGCACTCTTCACATCCATCTAGTAGACTTTGAAATTTGCATGTGCTGCATAACCTAGAAAGATTATGATTTCTTCCAATCTTGCAAGTACAAAGGTCTCGTCAAAATCAATTTATTCCTCTTGTGAATAACCATTTGCAACAAGCCTTGCCTTTTTTCTAGTCACAATACCAGTTTCATCCATTTTGTTTCTGAATACCCATTTTTTACCAATTACTGATCTATCTTTTAGTTTGGGCACCAGCTTCTATACTTTATTTCTCTCAAATTGATTGAGTTCCTCTTGCATAGCCAATACCCAATCAGGATCCTTAAGAGCATCTTCAACTCTTTTGGGTTCTTCTTAAGATAGAAAACTGTTATACAGATACTCATTTTGAGTGGCACTCCTTGTTTTGACGCCATCTTCTGCATTTCCAATAATCAACTCAAAGGGATGACTTCTGGTCCATTTCCTTTGAGGTGGTAAATTTTTCCTTGATGAAGATGCTTCATAATCATTATCATTATTGTGATCATTGTGATGTGATTGAGTGGCTGAGAACCCTCCCCCTGAGATGGACATCCTGCTTGAGGATTGTTGAGTATAATTATTATCCATTGATGAATTATCAATTGATGTATTATCAATCGATTGATGATCATCAACTGATAAGTTATCTGTTGGTGTATTGACATCAATTGATGGGAAATTTCTGGATACTTGATTTCTTGAGTTTTCCACATCATCATCATTATCGTCATCATAACCAGTTGATTCATTCTCAAAATGCAGAGAGTCATGGTATCCTTCTTCATACAACCCTTGAATTTTCTTGTCATTAAAGACTACATGCATAGATTCCATAACAATGTGTAATCTAAGATTTAGACTCTGTAAGCCTTGGTTGTTATTCCATATCCAAGAAATATTGTTTCATCAGCCTTGGCTTCAAATTTTCCTAAATTTTCTCCCTGATTTCTTAGGACAAAACATTTGCATCCAAAGACATGAAGGAAATTTACTGTTGGCTTCTTGTCTTTCCTCATCAATTGATATGGACTTTTGCCTTGTAATTGATTGACCATGGAAATGTTCTGAATGTAACAAGCAGTATTGATTGCTTCTACCCAGAAGCATATAGGAAGTTTTGCCTCTTCTAACATGTTTCTAGCAGCCTCAATTAAGGTTCTATTTTTTCTTTCAACAACTCCATTTTGTTGAGGAGTTCTTGGAGCAGCGAAGTGATGAGTGATACCTTTTTCCTCACAGAATTATGTTATTGTGGCATTCTTAAATTCAGTACCATTATCACTCCTTATCTTCTTAACCTTCCATTCAGTACCATTATCAACATTTTTCACATGATTGATAACAACTTTATTTGTTTCATCCTTGGAATGTAAGAAATATACCCATGTGTATCATGTAAAATCATCTACAATTACTAAGGCATGTTTCTTTTTAGCAATGGACATGCTATTGACAGGACCAAACAAATCCATGTGCAACAACTCCAAAGGCTTATCAATTGATGATTCTGACTTTGACTTGAATGATGCCTTTCTTTGTTTTCCTTTTTGACAGGCATCACACAAACCATCCTTGGTGAACACCATCTGTGGAATTCCTCTAACCAAACTCTTTCTAACCAAATGATTCATGGCTTTGAAATTGAGATGAGCTAGTTTCTTGTGTCAAATCCAACTTTCATCTTTGTTGGCCTTGCTTAATAGACATGTCATTGAATTTGCCTTCACAGAATTGAAATCAGCCACATAGACATTGCCTTTTCTTCCTCTAGTTATGAGAATTTCACCAGATTTTTTGTTGGCTATGATGCATGATCCAGTTGAAAACTACACACCATTTCCATTATCACATAGTTGACTAATGCTCAACAAATTATGTTTCAATCCATCAACCAGTGCTATAGGTTCAATGATAACATTTTCACTTGTAATAGAGCCATATCCCATAGTAAAACCTTTGATGTTATCTCCAAAAGTAACTCCTGGGTCAACCTTTTCCTCAAACTTTGTGAGCAGGGACATATCTCCTGTCATGTGCCTAGAGCATCCACTGTCTAGATACCAGAGATTTTTCCTCCTGTTTCTCTGCACATAATTAAAAAACAATCAAGTTATTTTTGGTACTCGAGTTGCCTTGGGTCCTCTTTTATTAGTTGCAGCCTGAGCCTTGGTTGCCAACTTTCACTCCCTTTGTTTTGTGGGTTTAAATCCACTTTAACTTTGGGAGATGACATCCGGGGATCAGGCACCTTGGAACTTATGACAGAGTTTTCATGCATTTCATTATTAACTTTAGGCATGTTACATGGCATACCAGTCATGGTCATATTGGCGTATGCAAAGAATGGGGATTGAACATGTATGGAAATTGTGCATATGGCATGTGAACTTGTAGTGTAACTAAATTAGGAGACATTGCATTCATGAGCATAGGATTGGAAAGCATAGCATTTGTGGTCATGGTATGTGCATTCAAATCATTGGTAGGTATGGAATTCTTTTCTTTCTTGCAATGCATAGATAAATGATTTGCACTACTACATTTAACACATACCTTTCTAGGTGCATACATATCAAGAGTGTAATTATTGCTCTTATTTATGCCTACCTTTCCATTCCTTTTTTTATTCCAGACATAGGATGATTGATTTCAACAGGTGCTATCTTTTCCAATTTAGCTTTTAATTGCTTTTTAGATAAGCTACCAATGTTGATCTTCTCAACCTTAGTCTCAACTTGATTTATGGGTTCCTTTTCCTTAACAAATTTTATAGGAGTGCTAAATTTGTTCTTCTTGTTTGCCATTAATGATTTACCTATCGATGAATAATTATCAGTTGATTCAACATCAATCGATTGATAATCCTCATCGATCGATAGAGGATTAACAGTCGATTGATCCTTATCCATTGATGAGTTAGCCAATGGCTTGCTAAATGATTTAGGGGTTTCTTCTAAGGTATCTACACCCTGAACATCAATAATTTTCTTGGCAGTTTTAGCATACCTATTCCATTTGCTAATTGTTTCAATTTCTCCAGCTAATTGTTCTTTCAACAATTCTTCTCTTTTCAAACTGTTTACTAGTTCATCCCTAGCATCCTTACTTTCCTACTTGAATCTTTCTAAATAAATAAGTTCATTTTCAAGAAAATTGTTTCTCTCAGCTAAGGCATCAATGGTGTTCTTTAACTTGAGATTTTCTTTGTTTAGAAATTTCAAAGTGACATGCAAGTTGTACAGTTCATTGGACATCTCATTTATAGCACTATTGCATTCATCTTTTGATAATTCAGAAAAGTTAGTAGCTAGTACCTGATTTGATGATGAACTAGCCTCTTCATCTTCATGATTTACCATTAATGATAGATTGATAAATTCTTCAGAATCACTGTCCTCAGCAGCCTAGTCTTTCTCTTCTGTTACAAAAGCCTTTTCTTTTAGTTTGAGAAGGTCAAAATACTTCAATACCATCATATGATTTTGCCTTTTTATCTTGTTTTGGCTTTCTACATTCATTGGAGAAATGACCAGCCAATCCATAGTTAAAGCATTTGAATCTTGATCTGTCAACCAAATTTTTATTTTGGTTGTCATTTCTAAACTAGGATACAGGCCTTTGAGCATTTGGATTTCTCTTGAATTTAAGCTTTGAGAATTTCCTTGACAAAAATGCATGGTGCTCATCAATCTCATCTAGATCATTCTGAGAGCATGTTTCTTTTTCTTCACACTTGCCCTTGCCTTTGGATGATCCTTCAACAGCATCACCAGTTATCATGACAGATTCCTTTACAGAACCACTTTCACTATCTCCATTCTTGTCTTCATTTCCCATTACCATTAAAGCCACAATGTTAACGTTTCTTTGACTCTTCTCAATCTCTTCATCCTGTTGAATTTCCAACTCATATGTCTTGAGAATACCATAAAGTTTCTCAAGATTATAGTCCTTGAATTCATGAGATTGTCGAATAAAAATAGTCATAGGTTTTCATTCTTTTGGAAGAGACCTAAGAAATTTTAGATTTGTGTCTTCAGTTGCATACACCCTACCATATAGCTTTAATCCATTTAACAACTTTTGGAATCTGCTATAGGTATCATTGATGGTTTCTCCACTCTTGAAATGAAAAGATTCATACTTTTGAATCAGGAGCTGAATATTGTCCTTCTTGACATGCTCAGTTCCCTCACAAAGAGTCTGAGGAGTATCTCATACCTCTTTGGATGAAGTGCAATTTATCACATTGTCAAACATATCTTTATTTAGACCATTGAACAGAATATTCATAGCCTTTTTGTCTTTGAGCACTTTTTTTCATCCTCTTCTATAAACTCAGTGATGAGCTTTGGAACATGTTTGTCAAATGCAGGAGTTCCATCAGCATTAACACCTGTGACCAGCTTCATGGGAACATGAAGACCTTTTTCTATGCAATTAACATAGGAAAGGTCAAGAGAGAGTAGATGCAGGTACATTTTAACTTTCCATGCAAAGTACTCATCTTTGTCCAGCACTGGTATCTTTACACCTAAATCCTTTTGGCCCATACTTGTTGTACTTAGATCTTAACTTTCTATGTGTTGAAAGTTTGCTCTGATACCAATTGTTATTTCTCTTTAGTACGAAAAGTTTGTAGAAGGGGGGTTGAATATAAACTTAAGAATTTTTGCCAAATTCTTGCGGATATAAGTTTGTTTAATTATAATGTTTGACAGTTTGAAGAATTGGTTAAAAGATAGACTTAGAAGAATTAAAAATAAACAACTTGAAAACAAATCTTTTTAAATTACCAGTGGATTGGTTTTTCCACTAGTGTATATTTTTTCTTTCAAATTATCCTTGGTCTAAGAACCAAACTGCTTACAAAATGAAAAATACTGAGCTAAAACAAAACATTACAAATAAATCTCTTTCTCTAATGTGCTCTCTTGCTCTTATTTTTATTACTTGCTACAAATGAATTGCTAAACTATATATAGCAACTCATTTCTACTTCTATTTTCTATCGATTGATAAAATACATAAAGTACATTTTACAATGTTTACATGAAAATAGAATGTAACTACTTTCACAGTCTTCATAGACCTTTGTCTTATTCTAGACAAGTCTTTGTCTTGATCTTCTCCTTGAAAACTGTGTTCCATTGAAAGTCTTCACAGTCCTAACAGAACTGTCTTCCATTGATTTAGACTTCTGCAAAGATCCATTTCATTGGCCTTTAGCTGTTTTGGGAAACTTTGATCATCTGATAAATGATGTGAAGATTATCAGTTGAGTCTTCTTTGTTTATCCATCAATGGATAAGTTATCCATTGATCAATTGATGTATCAATGGATATTTGAGCATCCATCGATTCCCTTATCCATTGATTGTCTTTTATCCGTTGACTGCCTTGATGCTAAAAACTAGCCACGTCTTGTTACTTCCGCCACTAAAACCAAGTTCATGACTTCATCCACCTTTTTACCATTCTTCCCAACCAAGTGAGTCTGAAAAGTCATCAAATCAACCACAAAAACTGAGTCAAGATTACATTACCAAAATATTAATTAATATTTATTATGTTAAATATACTTAATAAATAGAATTATATATATATATAACCAAAGCGGTCTCTTTTGCTTAGACACATAAAACTCTGAGTACTCAACAAATAAAAATGTACTTTCCTTTTATTGCTCCTTCCAACCATCCTATATTTCTTCTTATTTCTTATCAATTGTCGATTTCTCATAACATATAAACAAGTCATCTAAAATGACACAAATTCGTCAACTGACGACAGATAATACACACCAATAAATGGTCCAAAAAGCCAACAATTATAGCATACCCTTAAAAGGCACAAAAGTTCCATATAAAAGGACAAAAATTACAATTTATGAAAACTTTAAGAACCTTAAAATAATATAAAACGTAACCGTTCAATCTTTATGGCATATTTAATCAAGTAAAAACGTTACAAATCAACACAATTATATGAACCGTTTTAAAAAGACCATTAAAAGACAAATCGCATTCAACCAAAAATACTTTATTTTCTCAAAAAGACACTAGATCTACCACAATATTTGTCTCCTTCTCAACATTACACATTTAAAACAAAATCATAAAATCCTAGAAACGCCCATTAACCAAAGAAGAACAAAGAAAATCAAGCTCAAATTATTTCTTACTATCACTTCAACACCAAACCCAAAAACTAAATCAACAGTAAAGCATAAAGATCAAAACTTTAACACTATAAAACAATTAAAAAATAAATCTTTAAATCACCCATATACAAAAATCAAGAATTAGCTAACTTGCATAAGTAAATGAATAAACTTTTCTACCAAGATTAACTATACATACAAAACCCATGATAATTTAAACATGTATTATTATAAATTTAGACCATACACTCATCTTTATTCGTATACATGTTTTACCAACCAAGAAAAAGATCCAAATATTAAAGAAAAAACATAAATAAATACATAAACATGAGCATAACAGATCTTAGCAAATAAAAAAGAGATTTAAAAAAGAAAGATAATTAATTAGAATTGACTCATTCATGTTGGGAACGACATAGAAGAAAAAAATCAAGATAAGGGTTTTCCGTGGAGGAATAAGTTTGAGATGAGTTTTCGGTATAGGATTTCGGAGGGCTAAGGGGTTTTGTAATGGAATTAAAATTTGAAATTTCCTTCCAACCATCCTTTATTTCTTCTTAATTTTATTAATTGCCGATTTCTCATAACAGATAAAAAGTCATCTAAAATTACCAAGATTTGTCAACTGACGACATATAATACACACCAATAAATGGTCCAAAGACCAATATTTATAACACACCCTTAATAGGCACAAAACTTCCATATAAAATTGCACAATCTCCTAAATATCAAAAACTGGAAAAACCACACAGTGACCACCATACTTTCATTTCCGGCTACGAAATGACCAAACTATACGATATGCTAGAATTGGTAATAAGAAATAAAACTTGAATAAAATGAAATACACATCAACATGCACAAAATATATAAAACATGTTAGAACAATAATACCCGTCTAGAATATGAGTGCTAGGAAGAGTATTAAAAGAGTGGGTAGTATAAAAAATTTTCCTGTAACATGTCATGGCGGTGTCCGTGCCGATAACGGTCACAGAACAAGAGAACGATCGTACCCAGCACGCACTAGACTCAGTATTAACTGAGTTGGACCCACCATCTCCCATGGATTTGTGTAGAAGGATTATAGATATGATGAAAAAAGGTAAACGGAGGAGGGCGGCTTTAAGAACACAAACTTATTTCGCGTTTATGTAGAATATTAGCCATTAAGTTACATTATTGGATTTTAAAAACGAGGATTACTGATGTGCAACATGACATAATCAAGTTTTGATGTTACGTTAACCTGAGGTCAAGTTCCTTTTTCTCAATAGATAATATATAAATAAGATTAAATTGTATTTTCGTACCATGTTCTGTGCTATATATAATTTCTACGAATTTTTTCAAATCCATCATCCAATAAAATTCTATCAATTCTATCAATTTTTCGATCATTTAAGATTTTAAACAAGTTTTAAATTGTTTATATCTCAATTAAATACTTATAAATTCTCCAAAAATATTTAAATTCAAAATAGAAACCTTCTAAATTTAAAAATTATAAATATTTGACAAAATCACAATTAAATAGTGAAATCACTTGTCTAACGGCCCCCACATGGTACAATTTTATTTAAATCAACGTATCAAATCATCGAAGGATTGGCTAATCAGGAAAACTTTGATTGCTGTATAGAAACCACAGCAAAGTATGATAGATTACTTCTTGTATTAAAAATCTGTTAGGATTGAGTGTGATTGAATAACGTAAATAATATGGGCTTATTTTTCATTGTCCAGATTAAAATTATAATTTTATTTATTAAAAAGGAGATTAATTTTTTCAATTTATTTCACACAACTTTTTAAAATTTAAAATATTTTTCATATAAATATACAAAAGTATTATTATAATTATAAAAAATTATATTTATTTATAAAATTACATTATTTTTTTATACTAAAAAACAGTTGAATCTCATATAATTTTCTTTAAATTAAAATATCTTATATCTATATTACTCACTCAGTCCCAAATTAATAGTCACATTTGAAAAAAAAATGTCTCATAATACATGCCCATTATCCTACTTCCAATATAATTTTATAGATAAATTTCTAAAATAATCATTGACTAGAATATTGGTACTTATACTAATAATCATGGTTGTCATGGCGCTCGACTAGTCGCGACTAGTTGACGACTAGTCGAGCAGTCGAGCAGTCGAGCTGGGGAGTCGACTTGATTTGTCGACTTGAAAAAGGGATATTTTGAGCGACTAGTCGACTGGCTGGTCGACTAGTCGAGTCGACTAGTCATTTGGGTCATCGACTGATTCAAAAAACCCGGTCAAGCCTAGTCAAAATCCGGTCATATAAATAATATTTTAACCCAAAAAAATAATAGATTCAACCTAATTCAGCAGCAACAACCAACAAGAGAGGAAAAATCGGGGGGAAAAGTAGCAACAACGACCCAGTTCCAGTTCTCTTCACGCGACCCAGCAGCAACAGTTACTTATTTACATACATAGATTGTAATTACATATAAATTGTTTACTTATAAGTGTTTCAGTGTATATATGTGTTTTGCTGTGAACTATCCATTCTGCATGTAAATGTTATTTTTCTGTTTTAGTGCTATGTTTCTGTGGTGTGGTGAGTCTGGTGATTGCTCTGTGTCTCTGTTTATTTGAATTACAAGTTTTGGATAAGACATAAATCTTAAAAGTTATAATTATATAACATATATAGTTTAATAGATATAATATATATATATATATATATATATATATATATATATATTTATTAAATTATATATATACGAATTTGTCGACTAGTCTCGACTAGTCAGACTAGTCGACTAGCCGGACCTCCATCGACTTGACTCGACTGACCGCCGTGATAACCATGCTAATAATTAATGAAATGAAATTAACATTCAAATATGAATTGCAACTATATCAATTAATATAATTAATATAGATATAGATGAAAAATAATTTTTATGTAAGAAGTCGGTAGTATGCTTAGTTTAAAAAAAAAATAAAGTGTACAATGAGTAGTATAGTATACTTCTTTGTTGCATCAGTATTGCAAGTCACTCCAAGTCTCCAAAACCACATTGTTTATATCTATCTATGTAAGAAACAAAACAACCCAAGAACATAACACTTTGAGTATTGATTCAACCACAACAAATGGGTTTTACTCTCCTCACACTACTCCACTTCTCTTTACTTTTCCTTCACTCCAATGCAAACATCCCCAATTCATTACCATCTCGCTTCAGATCACAACTATCTGAGTCCCCAAATGACATCCCACCCACTACATTTTTTGAAGTAACCAAACCTATTGACTTGCCCCCTAACACAACCCCTTGTTCTCAGCTCATTCTTGAACATGATTTTGGGTATACTTATGGCAAGCCCCCTGTTCTTGCAGATTATAAACCTTCTTTTTCTGGCTGCCCATCTCGAGAGTTTTCGAAAATTGTTCTTGAATGGAAAGCTACTTGTAAGGGCAGACAGTTTGATAGAATTTTTGGGGTTTGGTTAGGTGGGGTTGAGCTTCTCAGGAGCTGCACTGCAGAGCCAAGGACCAATGGGATTGTTTGGACTGTTGAGAAAGATGTAACCAGGTATTATTCATTGTTTATGACCAATCAAACACTTGCTGTTTATTTAGGTAATGTTGTTGATAATACGTATACTGGGGTTTATCATGTTGAGTTGAGCTTCCATTTTTATCCTGCTGAAAAAGGTTTGTTGAGTCGGGGTAGTTTGGGTCATGGTTATGGTTCTAATGCTGATTTGATCCTACCCATTTCGAGGAATTTGCCATTGAATGATGGGTTGTGGTTTGAAGTAGTGAATTCGACTGATGTACAGTCGAAGAAGTTTAATGTACCTAAGAATGCATATAGGGCTGTGTTGGAGGTGTATGTTTCGCCTCATGAAAATGATGAGTTTTGGTATACTAATTTACCAAATGAGTACATTGCTCAGAATAATCTTACTAATATTCCGGGGAATGGGCCTTTTAGGGAAGTTGTAGTTAGTTTGGATGGAAAGGTAGTTGGTGCGGTTTGGCCATTTACAGTGATATATACCGGAGGAGTTAATCCCCTTTTATGGAGACCCATTTCTGCAATTGGATCTTTTGATCTGCCTTCCTATGATATCGAGGTCACTCCTTCGCTAGGAACATTATTAGATGGGAAGACCCATGAGTTTGGTTTTAGTGTTACAAATGCTTTGAATGTGTGGTACATAGACGCAAATTTGCATATCTGGTTGGATGGGAATAGTGAAAAAACAGAAGGAAAGATATTGAGGATGAGTACCTTGCCTCCCCGTGTTTCCTCTGTATTAAATTTTACAGGGCTGAATGGGACATTTTTGACAACTGTTAGTAGGCTGATTAAGTCTACCGGATGGGTGAAATCATCATATGGAAAGATAACAACTCAGGCAATTCAACAGTTTAATTACAGTAATTTTATGGAAATGGCCAATAATGGGGATTTGCAAATAGTTCATCAGCGGATCGATTTTAATGATAATGTCATGGCCAATTCGGGAGCTTATGTATATTCCATAACATCATTGAAAAGGTTTCCCCTTTACTTGTACTCAAATAGCGCTGACCAAGGAGATGGAGCATATACTTCAGTAGCTACTCTCTCACTGGGTTTCAATGAGAAGAGAATCAAGAAATCTGAACTTGGATCGTCAGTCAGCTCTCTCCAGAATTTGCAACAAGGACAATCTTCTATGCTTGTTAAGGGAAACCTAGTAGTCAGCGGTGTAGGAAGTACACAGCAGGCATACAGCTTTAAAAGCCATAATTCTTGCTATTTTAGAAACGTCAGCAGCTCAAATTACACCATTATCTACGACAAAGAGAACAATAAGTGTAGTAAAACAACACCGTCTCGTTGGGGTCTTGGCTTACACAAATGGTGGCAAAATCCAGCTCGCAGGGTCTTTTTATCATCTCATCTACTAGACAGGTAGGGGCTGTCTTAACAGTCCGTGTCCGTGATCTGGATGTTTTTCAGTACTGTTCTATGATTTTTGTATTTTCATCAACTTTAATAAGAGCACAACTGTACCATAGTTTTCTCGTGATGATTAACATCGTTTTTGTGATAATGATTTTTTTTTTGAATAATTGTGATAATGATTTATAAATTACAGTCATTGGCGTCCAACTAGCACATTAAGGGGACGCGATTCAATACTCTGTCACCCATTACATGTTTCCATTGTATCTCTTGCTTCGATGAACCTTTCTGCTGCAACTATGTTTCAAGAAAATGGCCTGTTTCTATGTGTTTCCCAGGCTAATATCTTCTGCAATAATATGAATAAATATTGATAATTACATAATTCTTGACTGAGGCTTTTAAATTTGCTTCCGTTTCACCTATTACTACATTTACATTATTACTTTTTTTGTTTGGAACCTCATATAGTGCTGCTAGTATCTCTAATAAAATTTATGCTGACTTTTCGAAATCTGTTTCACTATGTAGCATGGCGAATTGGCAATGAAAGTTTGCTACTTGTGCTGAATATTAAAGGTCACCAACTCACTGTGCACATTCTAGTGACTCTACAGTGTGTTATGATGCAAAAGCAATTGCACAAGTAAACTTTAAGGATTTTATCGCCTGTCATCAAACGCACAAAGGCATAAACACAATATTAGCCTCTTAGGTAACGATACTTTTAATGAAAATCACACGATATTTCATTCAAAGTTCTTGGAAACTTATTTCAAGACAATTTTTTACAGTAGAAACAATCATCTATCAAACTAAAAATCATATATTTCGTGGTATCTTCTACGATAAGAATTTATTTTCAATCATTTTATATGCTCTTTATTTATAAATAACAGAACATGTTACATGACTGAAAAAGTTGACACATTTGTCAAATAAACACGTTAAATGACCGGCAGATCATATAGAAATGCACCTAACAAATGGTCTGGTCCAGATGGCATACGAGGCTGCCAGTATTATTCTATCGAAAATATTGGCATATTTTAGGAGAAGAGGTGATTTTAGAAAGCCTATCGAAAATATTGGCATATTTTAGGAGAAGAGGTGATTTTAGAAAGCCTTAAAATTCTTAACTATGGATGTCTGATAGATGCTGGGCCTGGGAATGAAACTTTTGTTATATTGATTCTTAAAATTGCTTCTCTGACAGAAATTAGTGAGTTTCGCCCGGTCAGTCTTTGCAATGTCCGATCAGTCTTTGCAATGTCGTTACGAGATACTAAATATGAGTAAAGCATATGATAGAGTGAACGGGGCTCCCCTGGATCAGTGATAACAAAAATGGGCTGTATGCGATGTGTATGGTTAGTATCCTATGCTTTTGCTGCAAATGTTGTGGTTTATGGACATGTTACTCATTCTAGGGGTATCCGACAAGGTGATCTGCTATCGCCTTCTCTGTTTTTCTTGTGTGCCTAAGGTTGATCATCTGTCTTATGTGATGGAGTGCAAACAGGGTGTTTGAGAGGTATTAAAGTGAGCGGAAAATGGAATAGTCCTATGGTATCTGTTTTAGAGAGAAACTGGTATAACAGTAATTTGGAGGTTTTCTGGAATCACGGAGTAAAATATGATGATTTTGCTGATGAACTTGATGACGAACACGAAGAACACGAGAGGAAAGTGATGGATTTTGGTAGTTGATCTTGCTGTTGATTCGTTAGAAGACCAGAGAAAATGTTCTCTCTCTTGCTGCCAACTGTCGATTTCACTGAAACAAATGGTCTACGTACCCTATTTATAGGGGTTCAAGCCACACGTAGTTCTTGGAAGATAAGTTCCCTATATGGGCTAGATATTGGTCCGGTCCATCAGGCCCAAATCCTCATACGTAAAGGGCTTTGGCCCAAGTCTGTGCGGATGTGGAGAGCAGACTTCCCAGATGTCTTTAACTGCCATGACCCAAGCTCATTCGGCTCTGGGGGCTGTCATGGAGTTGTAGAGCAAGGGGTCCCTATAGGGAGTTGTGTGCAATGTGGCCTCGTGAGAGCAGTATGTAGAGATAATCCTGAGCGCATCCCTTGATGAAATAAGAGCCCGGAGGGCTAGTTGTCTTCAAATAGATAAATATGTTGACATATTACCTTGGGGGTCTTCTATAATATTCAGATTAGCAAATAATATCGAGTATGGTGAGCCAATGAGGCTAGGAGCTTTTCAGCTAATTATGAGAAATCCGTGTTAAGTATTCCGAGCTAGCGAAGTGACATGGACAGAGCGGTCCGGATGAACGACCCGGGCTGAGGTCCCTTTTCTGTCAGATCAATGCGATCTGCAAGAGAGGTGATGAGAAGTGAAACGGGCTGGGGGCCGATTCTCCTCTCTCTTCCTTCTTGAAACTGAACGAGTCTAAGGCAGGTGAGGTAGCGACCCAACCTCATGCTAGGCCAATGACCTTAGGATATTTTATAATCTTTAGCACGATGCAAGGTGGGCCAGCCAATTTATGTCACTAGGCTTCCTTAAGACCCATGCCCAGATATTAGACATAACAGTATCTCATTTTTCGACCCGCGTACACTTTCATAGTTTTGCCAATTTTCTTCTCAAATATCATGATGACTAGCCTTTGGTAGGTGGATCCGACATTGAGTAGGCCGAAGGACATTCCGACATAACAATAGAGACCCATATCGGTGGTAAAAGCAATGTGCTCCTGATCAGACTCATACATGGAGATTTTGTTGTACCCTGAGTAAGCGTCCATAAAGCTAAGTAGTGCGTGACCAGCAATTGTGTCCACTAGTTGATCAATTCTCGGTAGAGGGAAGCTGTCTTTGGGGTAATTCTTGTTCAGATCAGTGAATTCTATGCAAGTCCTCCACTTCCCATTTGGCTTTTTGACGAGAACCGGGTTGGCCAGCCATGTCGGATAGAAAGCTTCCTTGATGAGCCCGACATTGAGGAGTCAGTCCACCTCTTCTTTGAGAGCTTCGGCTCTCTCTCCACTGACATGGTGCCTTTTCTGCCTCACTCTTTTTTTATTTGGATCAATGTTGAGCCGGTGACACATAACTTTTGGGTCAAATCCTACCATATCAAAATGAGACCAAACAAACACATCCAGGTTACTTTCAAGGAAATGAGAGAGTCCCTCATTTCTGGACCGAGATTAGAACTGATCTTCAACCACTTAGAAAGATCATGTGTGTCCACTAGAATCGTGATGGTATCTTCAGTTGTCTCAACTCTTTCTATATGAGCGGGCATATGTGGATCAATGTCCACCTCGAACTCCTGAATTTTTCTTATTTCTCTCACTTCCTTAACAGAGAGCTCCTTATTATTCTAGTCTTCCAATACGTACTCCCCGGGTCCGCTTGAGTTGATTAATCTTTTAGAAGTGACTGTGACTTCTCCAGTTATCCCGTTGGGGAGGTCTATCACTGTTGAGGTCTCCTTTCGGACTCAATTTCCTTTGCTGATTCTTCTTGGCAACTGCTCTAGGATCTCTTCATCATCACTGGCCTCTTCTACAGTTCCTTCTATAAAGGTTTGTACTGGCTGGGAGGGCTCCATCATGAGTACCCCTGGTACCGGTTCTACTTGAATTCTCATGCTTTCAAAATAATCTTGTGGGAGCTCTTCGATAGTAATGATGTTACACATAGTATTTTTTGACTTTAGCTTGTAGTCTTCTATATTTATGGCTTCCACCCTCCGGTTCTCTCTTTCAGCAGACCTGAGAGCCTTGTTATAATATTTTCAGGACTCGTGTTGGTAGCCCTTTACACATCCTACCCCTTTGGGAGTGGGGAACTTCATCAAGAGGTGGTAGATGGAGGTTACCACTCTCATTTCCTTCAGTATGGGTATGCCAACTATATCATAGTAAGCATAGTACTGGTCCACTACCATGAAGTCAACAACTTGGGTGGTCATATAGGGATCCTCCCCCAGAGTAATGGAGATTTGATGAGGCCTTTGACGCTAATGGAAGCTCCGGTGAACCCATATAATTGGCCGACTATGGGTCTGAGATCCTTGTCGAGAAGACCCATCTTCTGGTAGACGTTATAAATGAGGCATTAACAGCGCTCCCATTGTCAACAAGTACCCTGTGCACATTTGAAGAGTCGATCTTGACTTTAACCACCAGGGCATCACTATGAGGGTGATGGACCCACTTGGCATCCTCTTCAGTAAACATGATGTTTGTCTCTTCTCCTTTAAATAGCTTGGGAGGTCTCTGAGAAAGATGGTGGATATTAGTGAGAGGACGCTCCTTAGCTTCTCGAGCGTATCATTCCATATCTCTTTTACTGTCTTCTCCAATACGAGGACCCCCTATGATAACATGGATACTGCCGTCTCGGGTATTGCCTAGGCCAGGTCTCTCTTTGTTCTCGGGTGCCTTATCTTTCGCAGGAGAAGGCGAGACGTTATGATAATCACCCCCCCCCCCAATGCCTCTTCACTTCTCTTACTACCCATTCAGTGAGGTGACCGCTCTTGATGAGCTCATCAATCTGGTTTTTCATATGTCTGTAGTCGGCAGTATCATGGCTCGACTGATCATGATAGGCGCAGAACTTCCGAGAGTCCTTTTTTCCGTAATTTGTCATATGTGGAGGCTTCTTGAAAATGTCTTTAGTAGCATTGTGTTAGTATTGGTGTCCTAGAGACAATACTTTTAATGTTTTATTGAAAATAATTAAGGATTATGTTTTATGTGTTTATTTAACTAATATTTATTATGTCTTTATTTACTGCGTTATAAATTGAAAGAATAATAAGTGTCCTTGGAATATTAATACGTAATATATATCTTTAAATATGTGGCTTAAAAATGAGATTATATGAATAGTATTTTATTCCTAAAATTCCCTAGTCAAGTATTATTATTTAAGAACAGTAATAATGCAATAAGACTAGTATGTTTGTTGACAGATGACCACATCTCATTGGTCATAGGTATGGTGATACTAAAGTCAAGAACATAAGTGTATGTATCAATATATGACACTGGAAAGACCCGTCATGAGATTCTACATGTTAATAAGTGTCATAAAAAATCTCACTGTGATAATGATGTAATGATCCTCTAACTTGAAATCATTATATTTCTATACGAGAATTAATATACTTTGATTACACTCAAAGTTACCTTTAACCGGGTAATGATAAAGGTGAACATTGGGTATCCTATGAATCATATGAGGAATATGAATGATAGATATAGGATTTAACCCTTCAATTCTATGAGTGATATTATTGGCCTCTTGATTGAGTGAGACTATGAAATGCATGGTCATGCTCAAATATTGATTTGTTTAAATAGTCTACTCATTGATCAAGGAAATTGAGATTAAACGTTGAAGAGCATGACACTATACATGCCTCGAGTTTGATCTATAATATAAGGTTAAAGAGATTATATTATATGGAACATTATTCACTAAAGGTTTAATTGAATCACCAATTATTATTATTACTTGGGTAGCAATGATGTATTACCAGATTCCGCTTATTGTTTATAATTTTATTATTGGATATTAAAATTATTGCCAACGTAATAATAACCTAAAGGGTCACACACAAAGAATGTCAAAACGGAGGTTTATTTAAATTATGAATTTAAATATATTATTATTTATTCGAATTTAATTATTGAATTAATTAAGTGGGACTTGATTAATTATATTAGAATTCGGATTTAATAAGTGAAAGGCATATGACTAGGCATATTTGTAATAATTAGATGATAACTCAACTCAATCTAGAAACAGCGGTAAATAATAAATATCAAACAAGAATCAAGACGGAGACAGTCAGCTAGTCACGAAGAATCCAGAGAATCAAAAGTACTCAGTTGAACCTACTACTCAATACTGAAGAAGTTCATTAATATGTTCAAGCGTCAGTGGAAAATAATCAAGTAGTAATTTCATAAGAATTCAAAAGATTCAGAAGATTTTAAGTGACGACTACACGAAGATTCCAGAAGAAGAAGAAGAACAGAAAAAGAAGACAGAAAAGCTAAGCAAAGACAGAAGGCCACTAATTCTAAATGTTAAAAGACATGAAGAATATTTATTAGAGTATGGCACAAATGAACCAGACAGTACATTTGTGTGTCAACTTCAATTGATAAATATTCAACATCAAGCTGAAGTGGTTCCATGACAAAAGACTGAAACGGACTACAGAGTTAAATAAGTCTTAATAGTATTTTAATTCTACAATTAAAATTAAGTTAATTATTTAATTTATTTAATTAAATTAATTCAAGTCTGAATTTAATTTAATTCATAAATTATTTAATTAAATTAAGTAGAATTGATTTACTATAAAAGAAATGATTCAATGTGACTTGAACATGAGTCATACCGAGCTAATCATTAATGAGTCATACCGAGCTAATCATTATGAGTCATACCGAAGCCACTTGCAATGAGTCATACCGAGCACCTTTGCAGTGAGTCATACCGAATTCTAATATGAGTCATACCGACCATTATAAGTCATGCCCAGCCTTTTTGTGAGTCATACAAGTGTTAATTTTAGGAGAAAAAGGTCATATTGGGATAAGTCATGCTGGCTTTCCACCTCTATAAATATGAGGAGATTGTCTTCATTTTTCAAAGTTGTTCAAACATTCAAATTCAGAAATTTGTATGCATTGTAATATTCACAAATTTATGTGCTCAGTTTGGAATATAAATTGTTAAACCCGAACAAGTCATGTCAAAATTATTCTAGACAATTTATCAGATATAAACACTATTCACTATATTAATTATGTAATACTTTTCAACTTTAAATCAGATATTCTACTTGAACAGTATTTCACCTAAATTAATATTTCAGGATTAAATTTAACTTTATATTCTTAATCCGAATTCGCGAGTATTTTCAGATATTGTATTCAACTCCCCTTCTATAATATCAGGGACAAACAATAAGTATTATTATTATTCAAATTTAATTATTGAATTAATTAAGTGGGACTTGATTAATTATATTAGAATTCAGATTTAATAATAATAATAACCCAAAGTCATAATGAGTTTTGGAAACCACATGGATTAGGGTTAGGCCCAAAATCTCTCTCTCCCTTATATATACATAATGATGTATAGTATTAGGGTGAATCATCATATTTTGTTTTAGAGAAAAATCTTAGTTGCTCAACATTAAGAGAGGCTAGAGAAAGAGAGAGAGGCAAACAATTCGGCTAGTACCGACTCCGGTGATTGTAGGACGATCGGGCGTTCGTGTGGACTTTTTTGGAGAACAGATCTTTACAACAAAGGGCTGCGCTGTGAATTATCTTTTCTGGACTTCCATTAAACAGCATATGGAAAGCTTTGTTAAGGTACAGACTTCTTCACCATAATCATCCAACGTTATACATGGATCCTGCGATTGGGTTTCGATTTTTATTGTTTTTACGTTAATTTCGCTGCGTTTTCATGCCCGAAACCCTTCAATGGCATCAGAGCTACGTGTATAATGGGATGATTTGATTATGTGTTTAACAGTTTTTCGATGTATGTAAACATATATATGATATGCCATGACTATATATTAATATATATGTTTTATATGATTTTGAATATATGATATTTATGTGTTGTATAATCATGGGATGATTGTGTGTATTGTTATATGTATATGATACATGTTTATTCTTGTTATGGAAATCGTATTCGATACGAATTCTGAAACAGTTTCGGTAGATTTTCTGAAATATGTGTCTAGTGTTCGAGTTTCGCAAACGATATATGTTTTCTGACTGGAATCGTGTCACTGAGCAGTACTGACAGAAGTCAGCTTCGTGGTTGTAAGCCGTTTGACAACGTTACAGGCCCCGAAATGGCGATTTATTAATTTTTAAAATTTATTTATTTTTCTGAAATTATAAAATTTATTATATATAATTATATGATATGTTTATATAATCTGAGATATATTACATGTGTTATATGATAACATGGTGGATGGCTATGGCCTAAAGACCCATAGGATAGTGGTTTTGTTTTATGGTTTTGGTTTCTAAATACGACTTGCATGTCGTATATTCATTGTAATTATTAATCTCAAATGTAACTCGAGTTCTTCTTGTAATTTCATTAGAATAGATTTATTTATTATTCAATGTAATTATTCAATGGAGACTTGGAAGCAAGGCAGCGAGGAGGCAATCCAGATGATAGAGCAATGAAGAAGATAAAGACATGTAATAGTGTAGTATTTGAAACCACCATAGATTGACCTTGATAATTCCATTAGCTTGGAAATATCATATAAGATGGGGCCATAACGAAACACATTTAATTTACGCACAATACATATATGTATATGAATACATGTGAAGATATGTATGTGTTGGAATGATGTATGTATTAGATACGACACCCATGCCATGGCTGCTTAAAAAAGATAAAATCTGTAACGATTCAAGATTTTAAAATTAAACAAACGATCATGAGGTTCTTATGTTTATGAAACACCATATTAAATATGAATTTTCTTTTTCTGATATGGGGAGATTTTGTCAAAATCGAATTATTATTCGTAAGATAGTTGGGTTTTAAGTGAGATCACTTGTGAGTTCTCCGACGATCTGGAAATTGAACCATTGACGAATATTGAAATTGATTATTTGATCAAAGAAAAATTGAGAATCTTTTTATGATAGGATCATGATCGTTCATATAAACATTAAAATCCCTAAATACATATTAAGTTAATCGGATGCCTTCCAATGTTTAATACTCGTCAAGATCTAGATTGAGAAGGAGTGGGTTTGCCAAAGCAAGGTGATTTTATCAATCATGGTAATATGTGATAAGTAAGTGACTTAGTTTGTTAAAACATTGGGTCTAACTTAACTAAATCATCACAATAGGATTGTGGGTTTAGAGGCATAGAGTTTGGTGAGATTTATTGGATGAAGGTGTACAAAGTGTTGTTCCACCAAACTATCTAAGAGTTATATTTGATATATTCGACTAATGTTGTATACCTAAATAGTCATGTTTTGGGTGTATTAGCCAACGCTATCTTAAAACATGGATGAAATATGGATCTTGGCTCACTAGAAAGATTTAATGAAATGCTTTCCGAATTAATAGTTAGGGCTATTGATTTGATAAAAATAGTGGGAGATATATATTATGAATGTATATGATAATCACTTGAACATAATTAAACTTCTGCAACTAACTAATATGAATTTTAAACATTGTAGATATTTAATGGCAAACAACACAAATAACTTCTCTGTGAGAGCAACCCTTGAGAAGGACAAGCTGACAGGAACTAACTTCCTTGATTGGTATAGGAATTTGAGGATTGTCCTCAGGCAGGAGCGAAAGCTTCACGTCATTGAAATTCTTTCACCTGCTCCTCCTGCTGAGAATGCAACTCGTGTTCAGCAAAATGCTTATCAGAAGCATATTGATGATGTGAATGATGTTGAGTGTCTCGTGCTGGGAACCAGGAGTGCTGAGCTTCAAAAACAACATGAGCATATGGATGCTTCTGATATGATTGAACACCTTCAAAGAATGTTTGAGGGACAGGCTCGCCAAGAAAGGTTCGACACAAGCAAAACACTGTATGCTTCTAAACAGGGAGAGCGTGAACCTGTTCAACCACATGTTCTAAAGATGATAGGTTATAATGAATATCTTGATACTTTGGGTTTCCCGATTGGTCCGGAAGCTCATATTGACTTATTCTTACAATCTTTGAACAACAACTACACTCATTTTGTTATGAACTACAATATGAATGAGATAGACAAAACACCTACTGAAATTTTGGCTATGTTGCGAACTGCTGAAACCAACATGAAAAAGGCCGAACCTACTCTCATATTGATGGTGAACAAGAAAGGTAAGGCTAAAGGGAAAGGTAAATGGAAGGGAAAGAAGAAGATTGGATCTAATTATGCTCCCAAGCCAAAGGCTAATCACAAACAGGCTTTAAAGCCTAAGGGTGCTATTGCAAAGGGTGATTGTCACTACTGTGGTAAACCAGGTCATTGGAATAGAAACTTTCATACATATTTGGAGAATCTGAAGAAGAAAAAGAAGGATGGTCAAACTTCTGATTCAGGTATTTATGTTATAGAGGTCAATTTGTCTACTTCTACATCATGGGTATTGGATACTGGATGTGATTCTCACATTTGTATAAATGTGCAGGAACTACAAAGGAGTAGGACTTTGGCTAAAGGAGAGGTCGACCTACGAGTTGGCAATGGAGCAAAGGTTGCTGCTTTAGCTGTAGGGACTTATTATTTATCATTTCCCACTGGGCTTATTTTAAAACTTGAGAACTATTTTTAAGTGCCTGCAATTTACAGAAACATTATTTCGATTTCTTATTTGGACAAGAAAGGTTTTGCATTTTTAATTCAAAACAATAGTTGTTCCTTTTTTTTGAATAATGTTACCTATGGGGTTGCACGTTTATTTAACGGTTTATATGTTCTTGAATTAGACACTCCTATCTATAATGTGAATAACAAATGTCTTAAAACTAATGACTCAAATTAAACATACCTATGGCACTGTCGTTTAGGCCATATAAATGAGAAGCGCATTTCCAAGTTACATAAGGATGGATACTTGGATAAGTTTGATTTTGAATCATACGAAACATGTGACCTTGTCTCATTGGAAAAATGACTAAAGCTCATTTTACTGGACAAGGTGAAAGGGCCATTGAATGATTAGAACTTATACATAGTGATGTATTTGGTCATATGCGTACTATGGCAAGAGGTGGTTTTTACTACTTTATCACGTGTACTGATGATTTTAGTAGGTATGGATATGTGTATCTTATGAAGAATAAATCCGATTCTTTTGAAAAGTTCAAAGAATAAAAAGTTGAAGTATAAAAGTAAACTGACGGAAGTATTAAGACTCTACGATCTGATCGTGGAGGTGAATATTTAAGCCATTAATTTAGGATTTTATTAAAAGAGTGTGGTATTGTATCACAACTCACTCCTCCCGAAATACCACAATGGAATGGAGTTTCTGAAAGGAGGAATTGTACTTTGTTGGACATGGTACGATCGATGATGAGTCATGCAGATCTTCCAATTAGTTTCTGGGGCTACGCCCTGGAGACGGCTGCTTATACACTTAACCAAATTCCTACTAAAACGGTTTAGAAGACTCATGTTAGGTCCAAATGTGTTGTAGAGGGGGGGGGGGTGAATACAACTTTTTGAATTAATGAAGCAATAAATACTATGTAATAAATGAACACAATGATTCAAGGAATATATGTCTTATATATAACTTGAAAGGTTGCTACAACATTCTTTACAAAGTACAATAGAAGTAAAGAGGGTAGTAAATGATACTAAGCTCTGTGAATACTCTCTCTCTCTTTTACAAGTGTTTATCTTGAAAATATTGCTGCTTTAAAATAATACACAAGTACTTCTATTTATACTACTTGTAATCTATGTCTTGTAGTCTTCAAAGATTAAGATATACGTGGCCCAATGATGTCCACATAAATCTTATCTAAGCTTGAAAGCTTGGAAATCTGCCAATTAGATGATGCCATGTGTCATGTTGAAACTGCCCTTCATGTAGAACATCTACTTGAGAACTTCTACTTGGCCATCTCGAATATCTATCTCGAATATTCTACATAGGAATGTTCTACTTGGCCATCTCGAACATTTAAGTCGAATATTCTACATAGGAATATTCTACTTGACCATCTCGAACATTTTGTACTTAGAAAAATTCTGGGCTTCAACTTGAAACTTCAATGCAACATTTTGAACTTGTGATTTCTTTATGTCTCCCATATTCTTCAACAAGCTCTTGAACCTGGATCTCTATTACTGACATAAACTTGCTATCAATGTCCTGACACTTGATGCAATGGTCTGATTCATAAGAGACTAGTCTTGATAGTGTTTCTGCTTCTTGAATAGATTACCATATTCAATTAGTAATGTGGCTTTCCAAATCTTACTTTCCTTCTTGTTCACTTGAAATCAATTAGTCTTATTGATACTGATAGTTATGATCTTGAGTCTTTAAGTTACAAACCACTGAGGCATGAACAACTTTGTCTTGAACTTCTTTCAATGATTTCTTCTTTGTTTGATCATAGTTAACAAATTGAATTGTATCAATTATCTTGTCTTCATAGTTAACATTGATTTCTTTGTGACTTCATGTTCTTGATTGTCTTCTTGTTAAGTATCTTTTCTTTTAGTTGAGTTACATAAGTTATAGTGTTATAAGTTTAGACACTCTGCCTTTCAATCTCCCCCTATTTGATAGTCTAACAATGATATTCAAATTAACAAAGGGATAACTCAACTAAACAATGAGACGAGAAAGAGATAAATAACATTACTGTCTTGTTTGAATTACAACTGAAATAAACTTGAAAACAATTTAAAGAACTAGAATAAATAAAACTTAAGCTAGACAGAAAATTCGAACTTCGAATTAAAGATCATTTGAGTGATTCCTATCACCTGGATTATTTCATACTTTTCAGTCAAACTTATATCACCTTATTGGATCCACTCTGATTCACGGTTACAGTATGGTACGTTAGCCTATCTCGCATACCGTGATCAGGTGAATTTTCCTCAAGTGAGTTAAAGCAACCAAAAAGATATGAAGTTTTTCCAACTTCAAGTTCACACCACTCTGACCGTTAATTCTAATTCCGTCTCTTCTTCCTAACTTCTTCAGCTTGGCGCTTCTCCTCCTTCATCCTTCTGCGCCTTTCCTTCTGTTGTTGTTCTTTCTTGTAAACTGGATCATGAATCTGCTTCCACCTTGCATTCAACAGACTTACCGCTTCCATTTCTAGAGGATTCCTGGGCTCTGGATAAGGATGCCTGAAAAGCCTTCTGAGTTTGTCCACCTCCTGAGTAGTTCTGATCTTTGGAATGTCCTCAAAATTTTTCATTATGAGCTGTGACTTCCAATGAGACTTATCAGCCTTAAACTGACAATAGATCATTTTAGGGTAGCCTTTAACACGGTTAGTATGGTGGACACTAGCCGCATCTCGCTCCATTCGCTTCTTTTCCACCACTACTTCAGATAAGTACTTCAGGAGTCTTTGCTTCTCATCTACATTCTCATTCTCCACTTCGCCCCATTTGAATACTTCTAAAACTCTCTCCAGAAAAGCAGCATCTTGAGTCTGCAGCAGCCATTTCCTACTCATATGCAATAATGTTTGATTTTGGTCTGCGTCTATGAATGCTAAAGCGTCAGCTGTGTCATTGTCATATGAGTGTATCCAGTACACACTATCTCTTCCTGGAACACCGACTGCCTCCCTTATTTCTCCTTGTTCTAGTGATCCAGAAGGAAGAGTCAGAGCTTCATCTACATTTTTAACAGCTTGTAGAATATTCCACTTTCTTTCAATTAGCTCCGGCTCAATCTTTACATTGTCTAGAGGGTTTGGAGCAATAATGTCACACTTCCAGATTTCATTGCTCATTTTGAATATGACCCTCTCAATGAACTCCACTGACTTCTCCTTAATGTCAGAAGTGAATCCCTTACTCATCATTTGCCTGCAAACCGCCTTTAGGGATTCTACTGATATAGCCATTAGGTCATTTTCCTCTAAGCACACCCTCTTCATCTTTCCATCAACAACCATCCGAACAATATCAGGATTCGCTGAGAATTCTGGTCCCTTGTCCTCTGCTAGCTGCATTAACTGATCCCTATACAGAATGCTAAGCTCCTCAGCTTGAGAATATTGAATTTTTGTTGCTAGCAAGAACAACTCTGACGCAGATCTTCTCGAGATGAATTGATCATCCACATACAAGAAAGATGTCGGGACTCCTTCGACTAAAGACAAGATGACCTGCCATTCCTTAACCATTGCATTATATCCAACTCTGACTTTTGAGATCAACCTTTTCAAAGCATTTATGTAGTCAACAATCAGTGGATTCTGCAAGTTCAAGTTGTAGAACAAGTCTTCCGCCTTTTTGTTATGAGTTCCTTTTGTACATACTCCTGATAGAATCTTCCTTGCATCATCCTATTTCTGTCCGATCCTTTTCTTGTCCAGATCTACTTGAGGATCAGCTAACCTTGCAAGCTCATGATCATACTGTTTCTCCTTAAGCTCCGCTTTCTTTTCAAGGAAAACAGCCTCATCCTGCATCATCTTCATTTTATAGAACTGAGCTTGTTCCAAGGCCAACTGTTGGGCTTCTAGAGTTTCCTTATCAACAGGTATTTCTTCAGGCTATCCGGAAGACATTCCAGCACCTCCACCTTGTTCCTTCAAAGATCTTCTAATGGCATGTGCTAACGGAACATCCTCCATATCAGAATCTGAATCAAGTACTTCATGTGCCTCTTCCTGATGACGACTCAGGTCAATGAATGGCTCTTCTTGTTCAGCCACCACTACCTTACCCTTCCTCTTTCTTTGAGCCTCTTCTTCATTCACTGGCTCATTTTCTTTGACAACATCAGCAGTTTGTTCTTCAATTTCTTCAATTATTACCGACTGCTGTCTCGTCTCCTTACCACTCTCCCTCTTAGGTGAGTTATCCCCAACACCACCTTTCTCGCCAGATCCAGCAGTTGCATGAGAACCACCAAAACCAGAACCCGAGGGTCCAGCTCCACCAGCACCTCCAGCACCACCAGTAGCATCATGATCAGGGGGAGGCTGAGTAAATTGTTCGTCAAAGCACTCGGGGGGAACAAAGCTTCTAACTGCATACATCATCCTGCTGATCTCTGTCGCCATGGTATGCATTATGCTCTCCACTGCTCCCATTCTCTCATTCAGAGTGCTGCCCAAGATACCACCAGCATGGCCCAAGTCATTCACCTTATTTGTCAACTCATCCATCGCTGTTGCTTGACTGGCCATCCGTGCTGCGTAGTCATCAAGAGCTCGTTGATTGTCACCAACATTGATCCCCAACTGCCCCATCGACTGCCCGAACTGCTTGATTTCAGTTTCAATTGCTGTCATACGCGTGTCAAGATTTGCAAGATGAAGGGACGGTGTTTGGTCTAGGTGTCCTCGCTCTAAAGATCGTTCTGTTAGTGTTTGTCGCTCGGTTTCGGGCCTTAAAAATGAAGGTCCCTCACTCCCTAAACGCTCACACACACTCCCTGTCTCACGCTCGTGTATGTCTTCAACAATAGTCCTGAAAGAGAAAGCAGTACCTGCAGAAACTGGATAAGCAAAGTAAGTAGCAGTAATGGGATCTGGTCCTGTCATGTCCTGAGGTGGAATCTCAGGCTGAGAGGCCGCAGAGTGTTCTAGTACAACATCAGAACCGATCCTCTCTATAGCATCAGTATGTACCGGTGAAGGTACTTCGAAAGCAATGAAAGCTTGTTGTCGCTCTGAAGTAACAGGCTCTTCAGAAGGCATAAAATCCTCACCATCTTCCCTATGTGTTGAATGTGCACGGGGCGAACCACTCGCGTGAGGTGGAGTGGTTGTGATAGACACAGTAGGGTGGGACTAGGCTTGAGAAGTTGCAGCATGAGAAAATTTAGGTTTCTTCCGAATAAGGGGCTGCACTTCAGGGTCACTCTCAGAACCCTCACCTAAATCTAAAGCGGCCTGCCTTTTAACTCCCGTTAGCGAGGGTGAAAGAGAGGAAGCAAATGTGTCAGACTCCGAATCAGAAATATAGCTCTTGCCCGGGGATAGATCCTGCAGGCTAGCAGAATCTTGGGCCATGGAATCAGATTTAGGGGAAGAAGTATCAGTAGTGTGAACAGAGAGTTGCTCTTGTTCAAAGAAAGTACCTTCTTCATTACCTTGTCCAGCAGGTGGAGTAGATTGTTTGGTCCTCTGGCCGGCAGATGATTGTGCGTGAGAGTGCCCATCAGCATCTTCATCATCATTTTCATCACCAATATTCTCGTCCGGAATCCCCTGGAATGCGTCAGCATGGGCAGAGGGATTCTGAGCATGTGATGAAATGTGGGAGGTCCCCGCCATGGAAGTGATACCTGCGTCAAACTTAACCCATACTTGAATGTTATCAGGAATAGACATCGGCTTACCATGATGCTTATCTTGATTAACAATCGTTGTGAGTGACTTGGTGCCCATGCCCAAGGATGCAGATGTCGCACTTGTGGCAAATGCCTGTCTCACAGATAAAGCATCAATAGGGACTAAGTGATTAATAAGAATTTGTAGGAACCGAGGATACCAACAGACAACGTTAGTAGATGTCAGGTCTCGACTTGCAGGAGTTCCCATAGCAGTCACAATCTCGGAAAGAATGATCCTGCCATAATTAATATTTAATTCACAAGCAAGGGAAACTGCAAACACCTGCATGGGAATTGGAATTTGATGAAAATCTTTTTCGCGTGCCCGAAAACATCTGGTGATGGCCTCGAAAAAGTAGTTCCATTCCACATGGAAGTATTGTTTCTGGATGACGCCAGTTGAGATCCGTCCAGAGGGATGGTAGCATCCAATTTCTTCAAAGAATTTAATACGCTCAGTTGTGTTAGGTTCGGGATCATAAACATCTCTTACTGGGAACCCCAGAACCCGGTTGAACACTTCCTCCGAGACTTCAAATTCATGACCCGCCAAGGTAAACCTGAAACCATAGGGGGTAGATTTACTCCCGAAAGTAACCGCACTAGTCCATAATTGCTGCAAAGCATCATGGACTAGTGTTGGTTTAGCAGTAAACGCAACACTAGCCTTGGAATACAGATTTAGGAATCGTATCCAAAACTTGAAGCGCGGGAGTTGATCACCAATATCCGTAGGAATATTATAAAAATTGTTTCTGGCAAGTGAAAATTGGTGATTCATGTTTGAAAACAAAATTCTTTTTTTTTTGACTTAATTATATTTTTGTTTTGAAAGAAACAATAACAAAAAAAATTAAGCACAAAAGTAATCAGAACAATTCCTTTTAGTTAGACAAATAACTGGCTATGTATTTAAACTATGGAACAATTCTCAATGAAAGAAGCGAAATCAAGACTTTAGCAATTTATGTAATCAAAATCACCAACCACTGTTGAAACACAGAACACTTATGTAATTAATAACACCGGGAAATTAATAACACAGGGAACACTTGTATCGATGTGCGTGTGTGTAAATATGCGTGTATAGATCGTTGTATGGAAAACAAACACAATTAAAGATACACGGATTCACAGTAACACACAAAGAGAGATGTAAATAGTAATGGCAGATGAGAATTGGACAGCAATTCGAGATATGTAACAGTCTTAACACAAATCGAATGAACAGTATTGCAAAGGTTTGAAATCGCAGGGAGGGAGGGTGGGGGCTGTAAAAATCTAGGGTTAAAACAATTAGGTAAAAGTGAAAAGAAAGACGGGTTAATGTTGTATATATAGGCTTATATGTGCAAAGACGAGAATATCCCTGTAAAAATAGAAAAAAACGTTAAGTACATACAGGGGAACATCAAGTCGAACACTATCTCGAACATCAAGTCGAATATTCGAGATAGTGTTCGAGATAGGTCTATCTCGAACATCAAGTCGAATATTCGAGATAATGTTCGAGATGACACCAACACGAACAGTTAATCACTTAAACAATTAAAAACAGCATTAAAAACCCACCTGGGAGTCCCAACTCGAAATTTCAAGAATAAGTTTTGAGAGAATTGAATTTTAGGTCTAATTCGAATATCAAGTCGAATATTCGAGATAATGTTCGAGATAGGACTCAAGTCGAACATCAAGTCGAATATTCGAGATAATGTTCGAGATAGGACTCAAGTCGAACATCAAGTCGAATATTCAAGATAATGTTCGAGATAGGACTCAAGTCGAATATTCGAGATAATGTTCGAGATAGGACTCAAGTCGAACATCAAGTAGAATATTCGAGATAATGTTCGAGATAGGACTCAAGTCGAACATCAAGTCGAATATTCGAGATAATGTTCGAGATAGAGATTAACTCGAACAATTTCTCAGACTTGGAATTTGAAACAGGCACACGGGGAACTGTAACTTGAAATTCAAGTCGAATTTCGAGATGAATTTCGAGATAGACCTTAACTCGAATATTCTTCCCAGACTTAGAATTTTCAAAATTTTTAATTTTGAAGATAGTCATAATAATTTGGCAATTTTTTCAATAAAAACAACAATTAAATTTTGCCAAGTTAAGATAAATATCAATTCAAGGATTTTTATCAAAGCAAATAATAAAAACATTTCCTTGACAATTCTAAGGCCTTTAAATTAAACAAAATTACATGAAAAACACAGGTAAATTCATCTAAAAATCATGAAAAATTTAGAATAATATGAATTTAACTCCCCCTATGACCATGCAATCATACTAGCATAAATTCAAAGATTTAACCAATAATTACACATAAATCACAATGAATTCATGTAAAATAACACAACATGCATCCTAAAATACTCATTAATTAACCATTTTAATGTCTAAGTCCATAATGATTAATTAGCATGCAGAAGTGATATTTTGAGCAATTGTAGAGATTATGTACATATGTTTTCAACTATGTATCAATAAAATAGGCAATTGACAAGACTAGAAACATATGTTCATGATTAAAACTGGAATTTTACAGATAGGAGAAATCACTAACTTGTGTTAAGCATCCCCAATTCACCAACTAACCTAGTGAATGTTACTTCATCAAGAGGTTTAGTGAATATATCTGCAATTTGTTGCATTGTGGGCACAAAATGTAACTCCACAGTCCCTTCCTCGACATGTTCTCTAATGAAGTGATACCTGATGTCTATATGCTTGGTTCTTGAGTGGTTTACAGGATTGTTGGTCATGGCAATGGCACTTGTGTTGTCACACATGATTGGAATCTTTTTGTGCTTCATGCCATAATCTTTCAATTGGTTCCTCATCCACAGTATTTGAGCTACACAGCTTCCAGCAGCAATGTACTCAGCTTCAGCAGTAGAAGTAGATACTGTGTGTTGCTTTTTGCTTTGCCAGGACACCAATCTTCTGCCAAGAAATTGACATGCACCAGATGTGTTTTTTCTATCAATCCTGCAACCTGCATAGTCTGAATCCGAATAGCCAATTAGATTAAAACCTGTATCTCTTGGGTACCAAATCCCTAGATTTGATGTTCCCTTGAGATACCTAAAGATTCGTTTGACGGCTGTGAGATGTGATTCTCTAGGATCCACTTGGAACCTTGCACACAAATAAGTTGCGAACATAATATCGGGTCTACTTGCAGTTAAATAGAGTAGTGAGCCAATCATACCTCGATAAGTTGTGATATCAACCGGTTTACCTGATTTGTCTTCATCAAGTTTCGTGGCTGTTGCCATAGGAGTTTTAGCTGTTGATGCATCTTCTAAATTATACTTCTTGAGTAAATCTTTGATGTACTTGGACTGACAGATAAAGATTCCATCTTTTCTTTGACTGATCTGTAATCCAAGGAAGAAGGACAGGTCTCCCATCATGCTCATCTCATACTTATCCTGCATTAACTTGGCAAATTTCTCGCACAAGCGCTCATTAGATGACCCAAAAATAATATCGTCCACATAGACTTGAACAAGTATTAATTCAGCTTTTACATTTTTGTAGAACAATGTTTTATCAATTACTCCCCTAATAAATCCACTTGCAATTAAGAATAAGGATAGGGTTTCATACCATCGTCTCGGGGATTGCTTAAGGCCATAGACAGCTTTGAAGAGAAAGTACACAAAATCTACAAGTTCTGGATTAACAAAGCCAGGAGGCTGTTCCAGATATACTTCTTCTTCTAGTTCTCCATTCAGGAAGGCGCTTTTCACATCCATCTGAAAAACCTTGAAGTTCTTGTGTGCGGCAAATGCCAAGAACATCCTGACTGCTTCAAGTCGTGCAACTGGAGCGTAGGTCTCATCATAATCAATACCTTCTTTTTTAGAATAACCCTTCGCTACCAAACGAGCCTTGTTTCGTGTTACAAGTCCGTCTTCATCCAGTTTATTTCTGAATACCCACTTAGTTCCAATTACTGATCTGTTCTTCGGTCGGGGTACCAGCTTCCAAACTTTCTGCCTTTCAAACTGATTGAGCTCTTCTTGCATTGCAATTACCCAATCAGCATCACCAAGAGCTTCTTCTATTTCTTTAGGTTCAAGCTTGGATAAGAACCCAGAATATAAGCAAATATTAGCTATGTCAGCTCTTGCAGATCTTCTAGTAGACACACCAGCATCTGGATCACCAATAATTAATTCAAACGGATGGTCTCTACTCCATACCCGTTCTCTTGAAAATTGTCTTGATGATTCAGCTTGAAATTCTGAATTGTTGTGTTGACTACTTGTGTTATTTCCACTAACTCCCCCTGAGTTAGTGTCAGCTCCTACAGAACTAGTGTCATCTCTTCTTGAGCCTTGAACACTTGTCCTTGAGCTGCTATTTACTCCCCCTGAGTTGTTGCCGGACTGTGCTGATGAAGTTTCTTCTGATCTTGCATTAGACTCAGGTGTTTCTTCTCGAACACTTGGCATATTTGAAGTAACAACCAACTCAGGTTCATCTTCAATTTCATCTAAGTCCAGATTTTGAAACATTAGGGACTCAGGTTCACTATTATCTTTAGAAATTGATAGGAGTTTAGTATCGTCAAATCTGACATTGTAGCTTTCAATTACTTTCCGATCATTCACTAAGAATACCCAATAAGCTGCCACCACATCTGTAGAATAACCCACAAATATCCCTTCACGTGCTTTAGCTTCAAACTTACCTAAATTCTCATCGTCTATAAGTACGTAGCATGTAGCTCCAAAGACATGAAAGTATTTGATTGTTGGTCTTCTGTTATTCATTAGTTCACATGGTGTCTTTTCTTTATCTTTTATGATTAGGGTTCTATTCTGAGTGTAACATACTGTACTCACTGCTTCGGCCCAAAAGTATAAAGGAAGTTTTGAATCATACAACAATGTTCTTGCTGCTTCAACCAGTGTTCTGTTCTTCCTTTCAACTACTCCATTTTGCTGTGGAGTTCTCGGGGCTGAGTACTGACGACGTATTCCCTTAGATACACAGAAGTCATTCAACACTGCGTTTTTAAATTCAATGCCATTGTCTGTTCTAATTGTCTTTACAGTAAGTGTAGAAACATTCTCAATTTGAGTGATGTGATCAATGATTAGGAAAGGTACTTCATCTTTTGTCATAACAAACAATAACCATGTATATTTAGAGAAGTCATCCACGATTACCAACGCAAATCTTTTCCTTGATAACGATAGCACGTTCACTGGGCCAAATAAGTCCATATGAAGGAGTTGCAGAGTCTCAATGATACTAGAGATTTCTTTACTTTTATGCGATGCTCGCTTTGACTTTCCCATTTCGCATGCTTCGCAGAGTCCTTTAGGAGCAAATTCCATTTGAGGTAGATCTTTCACCAATTCTCGCCATGCTAGAGCATTCATCGTTTTGAAGTTTAGGTGAGATAGCTTTTTGTGCCATAACCAGCTTTCATCATCTGAAGCTTTACTGTAGAAACAAGTGACTTCATTCTGGTTTGCCGAATCCAAATCAGCAACAAAAAGATCTGCCTTCTGTTAGGTCCAAAGTGTTGTAGAGGGGGGGGGGTGAATACAACTTTTTAGAATAATGAGAGAATGTATAAAAATGCAGGTAATAAATGATGACACAGAATTTCAAGAATATATCTTTATATTCATTGAAGGATTTGCTACAACATTCATAAAGGCATCATGATCAGTTGAACAATAAATACAGCAATTAAAGCTTGTAAAGCATAATGTAACGTAACGTAACATGTAACCGAGGAAACTAACTCAACACTGATGGTCGGTAACTTATATTAAGATGAAGCACGGAATCGACTGTGAATAGTTTACAAGTTGAATACAAAAGACCAAAACATTAGATAAAGATTTGAAGACATTGAAGATCACTGAAAGAAGTTCATTGACATGTTCAAGCCTCAGTGAAGAATAAAGATGTAGTGTTTCAGAGGTTCAGAAGATGTCAGAGGTTTTACAACAGAGAAGTCAAGGGATTCCAGTGAATTACAGAAGCACTTCTTAACAGCTAGAGAAACAGGGCCAATTGAATAGTCAAGAAGATGTGAAGATCAAGTTCGTGTTAGTCGTTTGTGAACCAGACCAGTTGCACTAAATGTCAGCACAAAAGGAATTGAGAACCGCATCTATGTTAGAAAAGAATTGGCTGTATAATCGTTGTGTGATAAAGCTCAGAGAAAATCAAGTTCAAGTAGTAAAGGTAATTTTATTAACTTGGTTGCAGTGAAAGAAAATATTGCAGAGCTTTGAATCGTTGGAAAAATGGCTAAGGTGAACTACCGTTTAGCTGTTTGACTGTTTTGTCTTATTTACCGACGGTTGGGTCTCCTGTTCGGCTATTTCGTCTTATTTACCGACGGTTAGCAAATCACTCGACGGTTACCATTTTGGATGTATTATTAATTCCATTTCACTCGACGGTTATGGTTTTAATAATTCATTTGAGTCGATAGTTATAACTGACAGTTGGGTTTGACTGTTTCGTCCATTTCACTCGACGGTTACAGCATCTCGATAGTTAAGGGACTCAGATAAATATCCAGATTATTTATTCCATCGACGGTTAAGTCACTCGATAGTTATGGCACTTCGATAGTTGAGGGTTTAAGATTGTTTAATCTACAGCCAGCCACAGCATGCCACATATCATTGATATCCTTGAGCAGAATTGTTTTAAGTGATTTATTTCAATCTCGACGGTTATCAACAGACTCACCGATGGTTATAAATTAAATGTCTCGACGGTTGTTAATTCAAGAAGTGAGAAGCAATCTATTTACTTGGTTCTCAGAAGGCCACGTAGTAGATTGAAAAAGTCTACACAATAAAGCAGCAAAGCCAAGCCTTTGTGATTCATTCACGAACATTCATTATTTTCATTCAGTTACAGAGCGAAAACATACAGAGCAAAGAAGAGAGACACAGAGAAGCCATTAACGTCGTTTGAGCTAGTGTCATAATATTTGTTCGTATTGATTATTGTTGTTATATTGTAACTGTACTAGTGAATCAGTTGAAGCTAATCTACGGATTAGAGTTGTGTAGCACCTTCGTGGTTTATATTAATAAAACGATATATTCCCCGAACGAACTGTGTTTGTGTTAACTGTGTGCATACCTTGTGTTTGATTTAATATCTGTTCGAACTGTCAATTAGTCCATAACAAATCATTCCGCGAATATTTTATAAATTGGACAATATCGTATTCAACCCCCCTTCTACGATATTTGGGACTAACAATTGGTATCAGAGCTTACTGATTGAGTTTACAAATCAGGATCTATTGTTCGGACTTCAGTATAAGCTTCTGGAATTTTTCACGAATTTTTTAATTTTCAAAATATTTCACTCAGAAATTTTTTGAACTTTAAATAATTTTGAAAAGTTCAATATCATGAGTTCTCAGAAAGTAGGAAGTATTAAGGTTCCTCAGTTTGATAGAGTGAATTATAATCTCTGGAAAAAGAAGATGACCCTGTTTATTAAGGCTGCAAATCTGTTGTACATGGGTATCTTAGAGAACGGACCGTTTGTACCAATGAAGATGATTCCTGAATCTACAGTGGACGGAGTAAGAGTTCCTCAAAGGTCTACTCCAAAGGATCCTACAGAGTTCACTGATACAGAGAAAGAAATTGTTGCATTGGACACAGGCCTTCAGTTGATTATTGTTGACTCAATGGATGAAGACATGTGCCATCAAATTTTAAATTGTATATCTGGAAAGCACATGTGGGAAACCATCGAACTGATTATGGAAGGAACAGAAGAAGTAAAAGAGAACCGGTTGGATATACTGACATCAAGATATGAAGCGTTCAAATCTACTCCTGGAGAAACAATCACTCAAGTCTTTGAGCGATATAATAAATTGTTAAATGAATTGAGTATCCAGGGGAAGAACTATCCGTTAAGGGAAACGAACAGGAAGTTTATGTTGACTCTTCCACATCATGTTGAGCATAAAGTTTCTTCAATTAGAGAAAGGGACAACTTCAATGTCATGCCCCTTGAAAAGCTATATGGAAAATTGAAGACTTATGAAATGGAACAAGAACAGAGGTTGATTATCTATGGTTCCGGCTCAGTGGACAGTAAGAGTGCAGCACTAATGAAGACCACAGCTCTTGTGGCAGATGAAGTGAAGACTTCTGAAGCAAAGGTTGTTGAAACCAAGATTGGTGGAGAATTGATCATTGAAGCTGAAATGGCTACAGAATCACAAGCTGAAGAGGAAGATGATTTTTATACATTGGAAGAGCTTGATGAGATGGAAGACAAATCTATGGCGTACTTGGCAGGGCGTTTCAAGCATATAAGATTCAGAAGGAATCCCAAGTACAAGAAAAGTTTTGGTAGCAGATTTCAGAAGACAGGATCATTTTCGGGATCCAACTCAAGAGGTGGTTACAAGTCAAACATGGTAGACCGTAGTAAGTTCCGGTGCTACAACTGCAATGAACTAGGGCATTTCGCCACTGAATGTAAGAAACCAAGACAAGCAAAAGACAAGAAGGTTTATGAGAAGAAGAGTTCCTACGAGAAGAAAAGCTATGATGAGTTGAAAAGGGAGAATGAGAAGTTAAAACAGAGATTGGATGCTTTGGTTGCAAAACAACAAGGCAAGGCTTACATTGTTGAAGGTAGAAGCTGGGATGACACAGATTCTGAAGAAGAAGAATATGGAAATCTTGCATTAATGGCAGACACTTCAGAAGAATCTCCATCATCAGCACAGGTACCTATTCTCACCACTGTAGATATGTCTCTATCTGAATATAAAAATACTGTTAATGACTTGAGTATAGAGATGTTTAACATTCATACAAGCATGCTAGCTTCTGAAGCAGAAAATGCTAGACTAGTTGCGAAGATTAAAAAGCTAGAATCTGGAAAGGAACAACTAGAGCTTGTAGGAATCACAGTTAATGACCTTAAGGAAAGAAATGAATATTTAGAGAATAAGGTTATCTGTAATGCAGAGGTTGAGACAGCACTTATGGCTAAGATTTCTGAGCTAGAGTTAAAATTGGAAGCTTTTAAGAACTCAGCTAATATTGCTAAAGACATAATGGATAAGCAGAGCTTAGATAATAAGACATGTATAGGCTTTAACTACGATGAACATAAAAGGAATAAGAAAAAGGATAAAAGGAATATAATTTTCAATGCTTCTAGTACTGTTTTATTAGAAAATGAAAATGTTCCTTTTGTCATTAAGAAGAGTAGTAATCCTGTCTTTAAGCTCCCACTCTCAGAACCCTTAGACGAAGATACTATCGTATGGAAACAAGAAATGCTTGTTGAGGATAAGTTAAAAGAGAAAGAAGTTGAGGAAAATAATGTAGAAGAAGTTACACCTAATGAGCCAGTTAAAACTGAATATGCTAAAACTGAATTAGGTGGTAACAAGAACAAGTCAAATAGTAATAGGAATGGGAAAGTAGGTGTTAAAATTGCTAATTCTGCTACACCTGCACCCACTGCACCTAGGAAATTGTGTACTAATTGCAATTCTGCTGGACACCTTAATCATGCATGTAATAAGGTTAAAGTAGAATCTGATGTTCCTGTTGTGCAGAACATGTTTAGCATGAATAGTTTTCATTTGCCTTGTGGTATTACTGGATGTATGCCATGTGCTTTTAATATTATGCATGCTTATTTTAATTTGATGAATGCATCTACTTCTAGTAATTGCATAGGCATAGAAAGAAGCATGAATAAGAAAAAGGTAAGGGCAAAGACTGCTAGTCCTCCTAAGGTTAGGAAGGAGACTCAATCTCCTAAGCCAAAAGACAAATCTGTCAAGGCAAAGGAACATGATTCGAGTTCAGTCAAAGTAGAACTTAAAGATGTGAAAACTGAACCTATTACACCATCTGCAAGAACCTCTAAATTTCTTGGACCCAAACAAGTTTGGGTGCCAAAGAAACCTTAATCACTTTGTGGTTGCAGGGCATAGATACTAATGAAAAAGTCATGTGGATTCTGGATAGTGGATGTTCAAGGCACATGACAGGAGACAAGTCCCTGCTGACCAATGTGGTTGAGAAGACCGGCCCAGTTGTAACCTTTGGAGATGACAGCAAAGGCTTTACTAAGGGATATGGTAGTCTGGAAGTTGGAAATGTCATCATTGAAAATATCTCTCTTGTTGACGGTCTGAAGCACAACTTGCTGAGCGTCAGTCAATTCACAGATAAAGGATATAATGTGGACTTCAGGAAGGAAAAGTGTCTGATCACCAACAGGAAAGATGAAAAGCTTGCTCTTAAAGGAGTAAGAAAAGGAAATCTGTTCGTAGCTGACTTAAACACTGCAAGCAGAGGAGAAGCAAGTTGTTTCTACAGTAAAGCATCCTCTGAATTAAGTTGGTTATGGCACAGAAAACTATCTCACCTGAACTTTAAGGCAATGAATTCTTTAGTTAGAAGGGAATTGGTGAGAGGGTTACCACAGATAGAATTCTACCAAGAAGGACTCTGTGAAGCATGTGAAAAGGGTAAGTCAAAGAAGGCGTCACATAAAAGTAAGGACATGTCAAGCATCAGCGAACCTCTCCAGTTGATTCATATGGATCTATTTGGACCGGTTAATGTCATGTCAGTTTCAAAGAAGAAATATGCATTAGTGATTGTCGACGACTACTCAAAGTACACGTGGGTGTTGTTTTTGCATTCTAAGGATGAAGCACCTCAAATGGTAATCGATCACATTAAAAAGATTGAGGTGGAAGCTGGATTGCCTGTGCGGACGATCAGATCAGATAATGGAACTGAATTCAGAAATGCAGTTCTAAATGAATTCTGCACGGAGCAAGGAATTTCAAGACAATACTCAGCCCCAAGAACTCCACAGCAGAATGGAGTGGTAGAAAGGAAAAATAGGACTTTGATTGAAGCAGCAAGGACAATGTTAAGCCAGTCAAAGCTACCTACATATTTTTGGGCAGAAGCAGTCAACACAGCTTGTTACACTCAGAACAGAACCCTGATTAATAAAGATCTAGAAAAGACATCCTATGAGATTATGACCAACAGAAAGCCATCACTGAAGTACTTTCATGTGTTTGGTGGAAAATGCTATGTATTGAAAGATGAACATCTGGGCAAGTTTGATGCTAAAGCAGATGAAGGGATTTTCCTTGGTTACTCACTGGAGTCTAAGGCGTACAGGGTATATGTGATTGAAACACATAAGGTCATTGAAAGCCTTAATGTAACGTTTGACGACACCAAACTCCCAAGTCTTCAAAATGATAAAAATTCTGAATCTCTGGAAATTGAAAATCTATCAGAATACTACTTAGGAGATGAAGACGTACCTGGTGCTGCATCTGATAATCATGAACACACGGAGATTGATAATCCAGAGCAAAGCAGTGGAAGTGTTGGTAATACCACACAGTCACAGTCACAGTCTGTATTTCAAAATCAGTCTGTTACTGAACCTGCTAGCTCAACTGGTGGATCATCAAATAATGAAGGCAGCAACTCAGGGGGAGGTGAAGAAGGATCAGCTAGTCGCTCTCAACACAACTACGAAGAAGGACAATCATCAAGGGTTAATCTGCCTAGACAAAGGGTATGGAACAGAGATCATCCCTTTGAATTAATCATTGGTGACCCAGAGAGTGGTGTGAGGACTAGAAGAGCAACGGAGAATGAATGTCTGTACTCTGGTTTTCTATCAGAGGAAGAACCTAAAAAGGTTGAAGATGCTCTAGAAGATCCAGATTGGGTGATTGCGATGCAAGATGAACTCAATCAGTTTGATAGGCAGAAAGTTTGGAAACTGGTACCCAGACCTAAAGACAAATATGTTATTGGCACAAAATGGGTATTCAGGAATAAGTTGGATGAAGATGGCACTGTTACGAGGAACAAGGCCAGACTGGTTGCTAAGGGGTATTCTCAAGAAGAAGGAATAGATTATGACGAGACCTATGCACCAGTAGCAAGACTTGAAGCCATCAGGATGTTTTTGGCATTCGCAACACATTCTGACTTTAAAGTTTATCAAATGGATGTGAAGAGTGCATTCCTGAATGGGGAGCTGGAAGAAGAAGTATATGTAGAGCAACCTCCGGGTTTCGAGAACAAAGATCATATGGACTTTGTGTACTTCCTTTTTAAAGCTCTTTATGGACTCAAGCAGGCGCCTCGAACATGGTATGAAACACTATCTGAATTTTTAATTGAAAATGGTTTTATCAGAGGTGTTATAGATAAGACTCTCTTTCATAAAATGCATAAAAATAACTTGATATTAGTTCAAGTGTATGTTGATGATATTATATTCGGTTCTACTAATGATGAGCTATGCAAGAGATTTGCTAAGTTAATGCAGAGTAGGTACGAGATGAGTATGATGGGCGAGCTTACTTTCTTCCTTGGACTACAAGTGAGTCAGAAGAAAGATGGGATCTTCATTTGCCAGGCAAAGTACACCAGAGATCTTCTAAAGAAGTATGGACTTGAAGATTCAGCCCCCGCCAAGACTCCAATGCCAACTGCCACAAAGCTTGATGAGGACAAATCAGGTAAATCTGTCGACATCACAAGCTACAGAGGTATGATTGGATCTCTACTTTACTTAACTGCAAGTAGGCCAGATATTATGTTTTCCACTTGCTTATGTGCACGGTTCCAAGCTAACCCAAAAGAGTCTCACCTTATAGCTGTCAAAAGCATTTTTAGATACCTGAAGGGTACTCCAAATTTGGGAATTTGGTATCCTAAAGGTACTGGTTTTGACCTAATCGGCTATACAGACTCGGATTTTGCAGGTTGTAAGATTGACAGGAAGAGTACTTCTGGAAGCTGTCAATTCTTGGGAAGAAGATTGGTCTCATGGTATAGCAAGAAGCAGCACTCAGTGTCTACCTCAACAGCAGAGGCAGAATACATCGCAGCAGGTAGCTGTTGTGCTCAGATCCTATGGATGAGAAACCAACTCCAAGACTATGGCTTTATGTTGAACAAGATTCCAATATTCTGCGACAACACAAGCGCCATAGCTATAACCAACAATCCGGTTCAGCACTCACGAACTAAGCACATTGATATCAGGTATCACTTTATACGAGAGCATGTCATAAATGGAATTGTGGAGTTGCATTTTGTACCCACAGAACAACAACTTGCAGACATCTTCACGAAACCACTAGACGAATCCACTTTCTCTAGGTTGGTTAGTGAATTAGGGATGTTAAATTTAAATTAATTTTTGTTTGCGAGGAGTTGTATGGATTCACAAGTTATTGAATTTTTATATCCAAAGGACTTGTGACCTCCAATCTAATTTATAATCTCGGGCTTATGAATATCAATGTTAATTATCATAAGTATACCAGTTATGCTTTGTGGCAATTATTCGATATAGCATAAGTAGTTAACTGCTACATAAGTGTTTGTAGTTAACAAGAAGCATAACAGTCTGTGGTTTAGAATTAATTGGTGGATTTCAATATGATGAGATCTGGCTGAGAGATTCTATATCAGACAGGTTGTGATCTTTAGTGAGAAATTGGTTGTACAAACTTGCTTATTTAATGTACTGGTTCTCACTGGAAAAAAAAATGTGTAGCAATTACTTTTCATGATCTTATTTTGCATAACTGACATTATGTTAATTCATAGTATGCTTCTATGATCGTTTGGATTGTGATTGGGTTGGTTTAAAATTTTTGGAAATTTTAAAAGTAACAGAATATGGAACAAAAATTTTTTTTGGTTCCAAAGATTTTAAAGCAACCACCTGTGTTTATTAGTATTATTATAATAATTATTAATATTGTCTGTTTGTGGATTTCAAATTGGATTATTATTAATTCGATAGTTATTTCCAAATTAAGATTTTAATATTTCTATTTTAGGAATATTAATTAATTAATTTAAGAAATATCTATTTAATTAATTTTATGAATATTTGAAATTATTTTGTAAGTGTATTTAAATGATTTTTATTTTTATTATTAGCAAACTCTTGACAGTTACCAATCAGATATATTTTTCGTAACTATCGAAGTGGTTTTCAACAGTACTCGATAGTTATGATAAAATATATTATATTAGTAACAGTCGAAGTAGTCTTTTGGTTAATATATATATATAATAAATAAATGAATAAATAAATAAAAAACTATCCATCTCGATAGTTACTATCTGGTTAATTATTTTATCTGCTTCGATAGTTATTTTTTTTGCTAACCGTCGAAGTGGCTAATTTTATTAATTAATCTTTCGATAGTTACGTATTATATATTAGTGTACATCTCGATAGTTAGCCTTTATTTTATTATTTTTGATAACCATCGAGTTGTTTAAATATCTTGCTTAAAAAAAAAAAAAAAAAAAAAAAATATTAAAACCATCGAAGTGGCCTGTACACTCGCCAGTTAAGTAGTGAATACATATATATAGTTTGTCAACTCGCTGGTATCACATCTCGCCACTTAACTATTTATATATATATATATATAATTTCTTTTCACTCGCCTGTTAAGCCATCTCGCCAGTTAGCTAACTATCGAACCAAAAATTGATTTTTCTTTCCTCTTTTTCTACCATTCTAGTACTAGTTTTGAAAATCTAAACCCATAGAATTGTAGATCTAGTCATTCCGAATTATTTGATACCAGCCTTGTATCGTTTGGTTTCAGTTTTTTTCGGGTGTTTCAAACTTTGGGATTTTTTCTAGGGTTTGTTTGAGGTCCAAAAATCACAAAAAAATAGTTTCACCGTTCAAATCTCTCCTAGTTTAGCATATATTTTTTTCACGATTTTTGGAGAAGTTTGAATTTTAGTGTTTTCGGTTCGTTATCGAGTCTAATTAAATTCGTAATTAATTGTTTAAAGTTAAAATTTTCGATAATTTTTACTAGTTAAAAATGGTTGGAATTTTTACTATTACCAAAACGAATTTAGTTGCCGAGTTTGACATTCAGTCCCTTCCTGCTAATTATCGGGCCTGGGCACGAGTGTTACTCGAATATTCTCGAGTGAGGTATGCCTTAGTAACAGACGTGATATTAAATCATAATATGCTACGAGACTGTTACTGTTCTGCATATAACTCTTCAGCTGTTGATGAACTGGCTTTTACATTTAGTATTGCTAATCGGGAAATCCGGGTGACGGAGCTAGATTTGAATCGTATTTTAAGATTCCCGGAGAATAATCTAGTCCCTTATCCCAATTCCGAACAATTAACTCAGTTCTTCACGACTATCAACTACGTTAATCCTAATCTCCACGACTCAGGTGAAAGGTGTAAACATCATTTACCTAAGGAATGGAATTTCTTTTTCCACACTCTTATGCAATGTTTCTCTTACAAAAAGTTCAACACACACAGTATTTCAAGTTTTTATCGAACTTTAGGCTTCAGTGTTGCTAATAATTGTAGGATAAATTTTGGTAGGTTATTATTGAATCAGATGTTGTATGTTATGGGATCGGTGGAGTACAGAAACCTTCAAGTCACTAATGTGGAGTGTTACTTTCCACGATTCCTACAGCTTATCCTTAATGATCTAACGACTAACGAGGAAAAACTACTATATACTAGTAGTGTTACCTCTTTGTGTATGAAACAGAAAAACAGGATAGCCACCACTCTGAACAATAACAGAAACTACATCAACGAAGCACCTGCTCAAATGACTGAATACATGCAGGGTTGTGTAGTGGACATGGAAAGAGACGAGCCTCAAGGGCCTCAAGAAGATGATCAGGTCCCTGAACCAGTGCAAGAATCAGTTCCAGTAGCTACTCCTGTAGAGGATTTAGCTCAAGAAGAGGAAGTGGTTCAGGTGACAGAGGAATTACAAATTTCAGGAGATGGATTTCAAAGTATATCTGGAGGAGATTCTATAGGTCATGCTGACAGTCAGAAATCATATCATCCTTGGACTCCTACAGGTAGTACTCAAGGTAGTCTTCATGTCTCTGACTCCTCAGCTTATTCTAATTTGCAGGATCTTTTTGGAGAAAGTGTCATGAACTTATCAGCTGAGCCCTCTGTGGCTGTAGGACAAGGCAATGAATCTGAAACCCAACAGATTCTAACCACTGCCTCAGAACCAAACACTATAAACACCTTACCTTTATCTTCTCTCCAACCCCTAAAAAGAAAATTTGTGAGTGAGGGAGATAGTGCCTTAGAAGCACCACATAAGGAAGGTGAGGGAACCCAAACAGCTCTACCTCTGACTAGACGTCGATTAGAAGAACCTGAGGTAACTGTTAGCCCATCTATGCCCTCTCAAAAGGACATAGAGCTGAAAAAGGCAAATACACAGTCTCTGGGGACATCCTCTCAACAGGGTGAACCTATTGAAATTCGCCCGTCGGCCAGGGCATCTGAAAGAGTGTCAATAATTGAGCCTCCAACCAAGTTATATGTTGCACTGAAAGGAGCACACACACAGGAGGAATTGACGGATGTTGCTACTACTGTAGCAGAACCTATGCAGGTAGATCCTGTACAGGTCATGCCTTCACAGGCTATTGCGGGAGTCACGGGTCCTTCATTGCTAAACATTACAGGATCCAATGTGATAAGCCCCCCAGGAGGAACATTCCTGGCTCCTAATAAGGAGGTCTCCACCACTATTAGTGGAAAGGAGAAGCAACTACTTGGCAATAGTTCTTCGGATGAGCCATTTAGGATTTTCACTGCAGGTACAGAAGACTTGCTGGAGTCAATGAGAGTGAGTGAAACACCAACAGAACGTTTGAGTGATCATAATTCACCCACACCTCTACGACCGAGCGAGAGAATTGAGAGACAAACACCTACAGAACCTGTCAGTGAGACACCTACCAGCCAAATAAACACCCTCACAATGCACACACAATCTCTAAGTCAAAGGGTTTATAACCTGGAGACTACTGTCACCGAAATGAAATCTGAATTTCACAGCAATGTCATGGAAATAAAATCTGTTCAGTACAACATGTTGCAGGATTTGCAGAATTTCAAGACGGATATGAAAAAGTTTGTTACAGATTTGTTTGAAAAGCATCAATCTCAATCTACTCAAATCCCTGCTTCGGAGGATAACACAACTAAGGGGGAGATGATAGTGCGAGAACAAGAAAAAGAATCTGGTGCAGAAATGAGGAGTAAAGACAAAGGTAAAGGAAAGTTGGTAGAGGAAGAAGCAAACGTCTATACATCTCAGGGGGAGCAAAATATACCGCTGGAGGTCAGGCTTACACTTGAAGAAGGAGAAATATGGGAACCTTCTCATACAGCTCCTACAGCTCAGGAAGATGATGTGTTTGATGAATTTGTCAATGATGCCGCTTATCAGTTCACCGAAACGGATTTTGTGGAAACATTTGGTTTGCTAGATGCAAATCAATCCATGATAAGGGCATGTGAAATAGCTCGAATGTCTCAGGAAAAAATCAGAAAAGAACACTTCAACCACTACATTGAAAGAAGACAAAGGCCGTTGATGTTATCAAGAGAAGGAAGTGCATGGGATCAGGCTAGGAGTCTTTTGCAGAAACCAGAATTAGGAATAATTCAAAATGAAGATCAAAAAGTTCTGGAAGCACTGCAAGAAGCTCACAAGAGTCATCCATCAATAAACCAGTTCTTTCATGCACTAAGACAGACTATCAAGTTGATATTCATCACGACCAACATCAATGGATGGAAGATTCAGATTCAGTTCAACAATTCGACCACTAAGACCATTTCTTCGAATTTTATCAAGTTGAGGTCTCTCACAGAATTATATGTCATGAAGATTAGGACGGACAAGAGATCTCATGTGAATGAACTTCTTACTGATATGATTGAAGATCAGATGAGCAAAACAGCAGTTGAAGTTCACACAACTCCTTATACAGTGATATTCTACAAAGACAAGTTAGTTCAGACACTGTGTTTGAGTGATGAAAGACTGAGCCTATATCCTCTGAAGCGTCTGAAATATGTTGAAGGGCTTCTTAGGAGTGAAGGACTTAGGACAGAAGAAAAATGGAAAGCTGCAGAACGCATTTATGCTTATAGACTTAATGTCTTATCAAATCAATCTGTAGATATTTCCAAGGTCGGAAGAATAGATCCTTCAAATGGATCTCAACCAAAATTGCCAGTGTATACAAGAGAAGAAGGAAATTGGGACTTTGAAAAAGTCAAGGCAATGACTGAATTCAGATTTAATCATCCAAGGAAGGTGTTCGAATATGCAAAAAAGCCAGATTTTCCGATTGTCTTTCCAGATTTTGATATAATCAAGGAGACAGAGACAATGGTGCTAAAGGATCCTCCAGCAATCAGGTATAAGAACCCCAAAGGAAAAACTGAAATAGTTGATATCCACAAGATGTCTTACATGACTTCTAGGGAACTGGGTTTTATACTTGATCAAATCAAGACTTCGACGAACTATAAAGACAAATCAGCATTGGCAGAAATCTCTAAGCTTTACATGGAGAAGTTGAGAGCAGAATCATGTTACAACACTGATCGGGTTAAAGCAGTTCCAAAAAGGTTGAGTGTTAAAGGAAAGACGAAAGTTCTTGAATTTACATTCGAACAAGTTAAGCAGATCAGAAGAGTAGCTGTCTTGCAAACACTTCAGGAAGCTTTGTCAGATCCCAAGCCAAGTAATATGCTAGAAGAAGAAGCGCTGGATCTAGTGAAAGACCAGCTTGCAAGTCTTGTACAATGAGAATGACATAATGTATATCAGTTCAGGCTAGAGGAACATACATTCTACATTGTAATTGTTTTTGAAATCTGGAAATGTGTTATGTAATCCAGAATTTGTTTAATATTAGTTTACCGTCTTCTGTTTACTTTTTCTTGTAAGTTAGTTGAGTTATCCTCTTAAGGGATTTGCTTGTCGAACTCTAACAATCAAATAGGGGGAGATTGTAAAGCATAATGTAACGTAACGTAACATGTAACCGAGGAAACTAACTCAACACTGATGGTCGGTAACTTATATTAAGATGAAGCACGGAATCGACTGTGAATAGTTTACAAGTTGAATACAAAAGACCAAAACATTAGATAAAGCTTTGAAGACATTGAAGATCACTGAAAGAAGTTCATTGACATGTTCAAGCCTCAGTGAAGAATAAAGATGTAGTGTTTCAGAGGTTCAGAAGATGTCAGAGGTTTTACAACAGAGAAGTCAAGGGATTCCAGTGAATTACAGAAGCACTTCTTAACAGCTAGAGAAACAGGGCCAATTGAATAGTCAAGAAGATGTGAAGATCAAGTTCGTGTTAGTCGTTTGTGAACCAGACCAGTTGCACTAAATGTCAGCACAAAAGGAATTGAGAACCGCATCTATGTTAGAAAAGAATTGGCTGTATAATCGTTGTGTGATAAAGCTCAGAGAAAATCAAGTTCAAGTAGTAAAGGTAATTTTATTAACTTGGTTGCAGTGAAAGAAAATATTGCAGAGCTTTGAATCGTTGGAAAAATGGCTAAGGTGAACTACCGTTTAGCTGTTTGACTGTTTTGTCTTATTTACCGACGGTTGGGTCTCCTGTTCGGCTATTTCGTCTTATTTACCGACGGTTAGCAAATCACTCGACGGTTACCATTTTGGATGTATTATTAATTCCATTTCACTCGACGGTTATGGTTTTAATAATTCATTTGAGTCGATAGTTATAACTGACAGTTGGGTTTGACTGTTTCGTCCATTTCACTCGACGGTTACAGCATCTCGATAGTTAAGGGACTCAGATAAATATCCAGATTATTTATTCCATCGACGGTTAAGTCACTCGATAGTTATGGCACTTCGATAGTTGAGGGTTTAAGATTGTTTAATCTACAGCCAGCCACAGCATGCCACATATCATTGATATCCTTGAGCAGAATTGTTTTAAGTGATTTATTTCAATCTCGACGGTTATCAACAGACTCACCGATGGTTATAAATTAAATGTCTCGACGGTTGTTAATTCAAGAAGTGAGAAGCAATCTATTTACTTGGTTCTCAGAAGGCCACGTAGTAGATTGAAAAAGTCTACACAATAAAGCAGCAAAGCCAAGCCTTTGTGATTCATTCACGAACATTCATTATTTTCATTCAGTTACAGAGCGAAAACATACAGAGCAAAGAAGAGAGACACAGAGAAGCCATTAACGTCGTTTGAGCTAGTGTCATAATATTTATTCGTATTGATTATTGTTGTTATATTGTAACTGTACTAGTGAATCAGTTGAAGCTAATCTACGGATTAGAGTTGTGTAGCACCTTCGTGGTTTATATTAATAAAACGATATATTCCCCGAACGAACTGTGTTTGTGTTAACTGTGTGCATACCTTGTGTTTGATTTAATATCTGTTCGAACTGTCAATTAGTCCATAACAAATCATTCCGCGAATATTTTATAAATTGGACAATATCGTATTCAACCCCCCTTCTACGATATTTGGGACTAACAAAGCTAGATTCAACTGATCCTCTCTCTCACTATTGTTTTACAGTAAATGCTCTCTCTTTTTAATATATCGTTGAAATACAGAGATAAAAGTCTTTCTTCTAATAAAACAAAGTGCTGCTTTTATAATGTCGTATAGTCTTGATCTTGTCCTTTTTGTGTACGTGGCCCAATCAGGACTCTTCAACAAAAAGCACTTTCTCAACCACTCTGGATCAACCGTTCACAATAAGCCACTTGTCCCTTGAACATTAAATGCTACATATCTACCCGCATCTCGATCTTCGCCTGGACCCATCTCGATCTCGATCTGTGAAAATCTCGATCTCGATCTGGGAGAATCTCGATCTCGATCTATGAAGATCTCGATCTCGATTTGGAAGAATCTCGATCTCGACCTATGAAGATCTCGATCTCGATCTGGGAGAATCTCGATCTCGATCTATGAAGATCTCGATCTCGATCTGGGAGAATCTCGATCTCGACCTATGAAGATCTCGTCTCGATCTGGGAGAATCTCGATCTCGATCTATGAAGATCTCGATCTCGATCTCGATCTGCCGTGGATCGAGATTTGCCTTTGCAATGTTTATCTTTAATTTTCAATCTCGATCCGCATCTCGATCTGCCGTGGATCGACATTTGCCTTGGCAAATATGCACTCATCCAATGTTGACCTTCTTTAGTGACTAATTGAGGATTAACCTTTATGAGCAAGTTTCCCTAGCTTCTTCAATTTCTTTTCCTCACTCAATTCAAATGAGATCTTCTATTACTGACATGAACTTGCCTCCAATGTCCTGACACTTGATGTTATGGTCTGGTTCATAAGTGACTAGTCTTGCAGGGGTTCTTGCTTCTGAATGTCAGTTCTCATTTGTTGATTAACCTTTACATTATCCAGATGTTGATATACATTACATGAAATCACTTTGGTCTTCTTGATACTTCTTTGACATTAATTTGATTCTCCATTAGATAAGTTAGGGCATGAGCAATACTGAGATTGAACTTCTTCTCACTTATGCATCCTTGATTAACCAAATTAGTTACTTGTAGTTACCAAGTATCATTACCATTTCTTCAGTTGATTGATTCCATGTGCTTCTTCAGTTTCTCTTGTTTTGCTGTTGTTTTATCTTTTCTCTAGTTGAGTTACATAGTAATTAAGTGTTACAAGTTAGTACACCTATGCCTTTCACCTTCCGAACTCCTCTTAAAGCTAACGAACCTTCCTTGATGTGAGTTATTGATACACCTTTCTTGTTGAAGACAATTTCATAACCTTTGTCACAGAATTGACTTATACTCAACAGATTGTGCTTCAATCCCTCAACATAGGAGATATCTTCAATGATGACATTGCCAGTCTTCAGTTTGCCATATCCCTTTGTCACTCCTTTGTTGTCATCTCCAAAGGTAACATAAGGGCCAGCCTTCATAACCAACTCTGTAAGCAGGGACTTGTTTCCTGTCATATGCCTTGATGCTCCACTATCTAGCACCCATATAACTTTATTTCTGTTTCGTTTAATGCCCTGCAATGTCAGATTGATTAGACATTCTTCGGAACCCAAGATTGATTGGGCCCGGCTTTTCTATAAGATCGAGAATTATCAGTTTTAACAACAGGAGATGCACTTTCTTTAACATTTTTAGAGCTTTCGACTTTGTCTTTTCCCTTGTCAGACTTAACAGATTTGTTAGTCTTAGGAGAAGGCTTGTCACACCTAACTTTAGGAGGACTGGCAGTCTTAGCTCTTACATGCTTCTTCTTGACATTAGAACTAGTAGCAGTATTTAAACATGTTTGACTAGTTGCATTCATCAAGTTCACGAAGGTTTGCATGACATTAAAAGTGCATGGCATACAGTTAGGTTGACCACATTGTACATGATTTTGATGCATGTTAATCATTGTGTGTGGTACAGGCATGGCATGTGCAACAGGAATATTCATGTTAGATTTACATGCATAAGAAAGATGTTCAATGGATTTACAGTGATAACATGCTTTCTTTATTCCTTCTACCTTAACCTCTTTTTCAACCTTTTCTTTCTTAACCTGTTGTTTAACAGCCTTGGCTCCTAATCCTGGTCTAGATTCTTCTCTAGGGGATTTGATTTTAACTGACTTAGTAGGAGTTATAGGTTGTTCTTTCTTCCGATCTTCCATCTCGATTTCATATCTAACTAATAAATCAGTCTCTTCTTCTTCTCGAGGAACAAAGTGTTTGAATATTGGTTTAATAGCAGATTTGAGAATTGTAGGTATTTCCTTTTTAATCTCACTGGGACTGGTGTCTACAGGCCTTTTCCCTTCTTTCTTTGATAAGTTCGAATAGTCAAGTACTACACCAACACCAGTTATCTTCTTAAATGTGCTACTATCAATATTCACTTTACTAGCTGCTAGTTTATAAGCTTCGCATTTTGTTTCTAACTCAGCTAGTTTATTCCTAAGACATGCTTCTATTTCATCTTTAAGGTTGAGCTTGTGTTCCAAAGTTTTAATAGAGTCTCTTAGGGAAGTATCTATAGTGCAAACGGCCTCTAATTCTTCCACTTTTGCCTCAAGCATTCTGCATTTGGCAACAAGTGTTTTCTGTTCTTTTTGAGAAGTATTTAGGCTTTTACACAGCATATAGATCTCTTCGCTAAGAGCCCCGTTCTGCACCTTATAATCATCTATAGACATTTCTTCCTTAAGGGTTAGAACTGGTACCTCTGGTTCATCTGATGTCTCAGCCATGAGGGCAAAGTTTGCTGTATGAGTAACTTCTTCCTCATCTGAATCATCCCACGCTCTGCCTTCTGTGACAACTAAAGCTCTTTTTCCATGTCTTTCCTTCACCAGGGCCTCATATTTGCTTTTGAGGGCTTCATAAGTTTCTTTTGGATATGTCTGTTTAGGCTTCTTGCAATTTGTAGCAAAATGTCCAGCTTCACCACAGTTATAACATTTGAACTTCATTTTGAAATCCAAAGGAGATTTGTAGCTGGTACTCTTGCCTTTCCCTTTGTAGCCTTGTGAACTACCACCACCCCTAGTAACCCGATAGTAAGATGAAGATTTACTTTGCGGTTGGTTACTCTTTCTGAATCTGATATTGCTAAACATCCTTGCCATGTATGCCACGACACTGTCATCCATGTTGTCCAGCTCTTCTTGGGTGAAGTAGTCGTCATCACTATTTGATGTGCACTCATCATCATTTTCAACTTGATGTGATGCAGTTGATGACCTCGGCTTTTCTGCAACCATTGCCTTTTTAAACTCTACCTCATCAGCAACTAACCCTGATGCAGCTTCTTTTCCTCTTGAATCATTATCCCATGCTTGATCTTAAAGTGTTTCCAGCTCATAGGTCTTTAGAATTCCATAATATTCTTCCAGAGTAGTTGAGTGCAAATCTCTGGTTTCTCTAACAGCATAGACTCTATGTTCAATGCTTTTTGGTTGGTTCCTTAGATATCTCGTGTTGACTTCAATCACTGGGAGAGTTACACCTCTCAGATTCAAATCCAAAACCAACTGACTGAATCTTAGATAGACATCGGTTATCCTTTCACCTTTTCTTATCCTGAAGGTGTCATACTCCATCTTGAGTATAAGTGTTTTGTTGCTTCTGACCTCAGAGGTACCTTCCACGACGACCTCTAGCTTATCTCAAATCTTCTTTGCTGTAGTTAGTCCTTTGACTACGTTAAACATCTCATGATCCAGGGATTCCATCAGTGTTTGTTGAACGGATGTGTCGAAGGATATCTGCTCCTTATCAGCATCTGAAAAGTCTACTGCCTTCTTAGGCTCAGACCGTTGTGGTACTACCACATCTCCTTCCATATGCTCAGGAACAACAACCATTGGTACAAATTTACCTTTATCGAGGACTTCCAGATATTCAGGATTGATGGACTCAAGGTAAAGTTTCATTCTCAACACCCATTCTTCATAATGATCTCGGTCGAACATTGGAATCATGAAATTGTTTTTAGGTGCCATCTTAATGCGGATTTAAAGTAAAGATAATAAACTTTTCTTATTACTTGAGTAGTAATTAAAAGAAAATTAAATTATCTTAAAATAAATCATGGTTCAAATTCTGGACCAAAAAAAAAATTCTAAGTACCCAAGACTAGGCTAAGTAGAATATCTGTGTAGAACTGCCCAAGTCGAATTTCTCTAAGTAGAACTTCTGTCCAAGTAGAATATTCCAAGTAGAATATTCAAGTAGAATATTCCAAGTAGAATATTCAAGTAGAATATTCAAGTAGAATATTCCAAGTAGAACTTTTGTCCTTGGAAGAAATTTGCTGAAGGTCACTTTTAATATTGAATAAACAATATTACTTTTCACCCTTTTTGACTTTTGTGGCTTTTCTCACCTAACTCACCTAACCCACGTGCTAGGTACTGGATATCTTCTATAACACTTTTTGTTGTGAGATTTATGTCAAATCAAAAGCCAATAACACCTTTTTAACTTTATGTCTCTTGAAAAGGTAATCAAAAGTTGCTGGATTTATCTTCTTTATCAAGAACAGTGATGACTCCTTGAAGAACACCAAAAATCAAAGTACCCAGAATAATTCACAAAAATTATCTAAAGTCCTCCCAAGCTAAATAATTATACCCGGAGTATTTAAATAATTTTTAGAGTGAGTTTTCTCTGTCAAACAAATTTGAGCACTCTTTTCGAGAAGAACTTGAAAAGTAGATCTGTAGATGAAAACTCACTTATCTTCTACCAAACACAAGGATCTATGTTTTATATATTAAACATGAAGCTCTGATACCAATTATTAGGTCCAAATGTGTTGTAGAGGGGGGGGTGAATACAACTTTTCGAATTAATGAAGCAATAAATACTATGTAATAAATGAACACAATGATTCAAGGAATATATGTCTTATATATAACTTGAAAGGTTGCTACAACATTCTTTACAAAGTACAATAGAAGTAAAGAGGGTAGTAAATGATACTAAGCTCTGTGAATACTCTCTCTTTCTTTTACAAGTGTTTATCTTGAAAATATTGCTGCTTTAAAATAATACACAAGTACTTCTATTTATACTACTTGTAATCTATGTCTTGTAGTCTTCAAAGATTAAGATATACGTGGCCCAATGATGTCCACATAAATCTTATCTAATCTTGAAAGCTTGGAAATCTGCCAATTAGATGATGCCATGTGTCATGTTGAAACTGCCCTTCATGTAGAACATCTACTTGAAAACTTCTACTTGGCCATCTCGAATATCTATCTCGAATATTCTACATAGGAATGTTCTACTTGGCCATCTCGAACATTTAAGTCGAATATTCTACATAGGAATATTCTACTTGACCATCTCGAACATTTTGTACTTAGAAAAATTCTGGGCTTCAACTTGAAACTTCAATGCAACATTTTGAACTTGTGATTTCTTTATGTCTTCCATATTCTTCAACAAGCTCTTGAACCTGGATCTCTATTACTGACATAAACTTGCTATCAATGTCCTGACACTTGATGCAATGGTCTGATTCATAAGAGACTAGTCTTGATAGTGTTTCTGCTTCTTGAATAGATTACCATATTCAATTAGTAATGTGGCTTTCCAAATCTTGCTTTCCTTCTTTTTCACTTGAAATCAATTAGTCTTATTGATACTGATAGTTATGATCTTGAGTCTTTAAGTTACAAACCACTGAGGCATGAACAACTTTGTCTTGAACTTCTTTCAATGATTTCTTCTTTGTTTGATCATAGTTAACAAATTGAATTGTATCAATTACCTTGTCTTCATAGTTAACATTGATTTCTTTGTGACTTCATGTTCTTGATTGTCTTCTTGTTAAGTATCTTTTCTTTTAGTTGAGTTACATAAGTTATAGTGTTACAAGTTTAGACACTCTGTCTTTCAACTCCGTATGAGATATGGGCTGAGAAATGTCATAGCATGTCATTTATGAAAATTTGGGGATGTGAGGCGTTTGTGAAACGTCTAACTTCTGACAAGCTAGGACCTAAATTAGAAAAATATAATTTTGTGGGATACCCAATTGAAAAAAAGGGTTTTTCTTTCTATAATCCTTCAGAGAACAAAATATTTATTGCTCGAACTGCAGTGTTCCTTGAAAGAGAAATGTTGTCTAAGAAAGACAATGGGAGGATAATAGATCTCGATGAAATTCGAGACCCACATGATAACATTGAACCAATGGAGGAACTTGAACATAATGTACAAGAAAACAATACTGCTCAGGAAACACAGGTTATTCGTAGGTCTGGTAGGATTCACCATGAGCCCGAGAGATATTATGGATTTCTCTTGACTCAAGATGATGATGTGATGCTTGTGGATGAAGATGAGCCTCTCACATACCAAGAGAGAGTTGCTCAACATAATGATGTATAATATTAGGGTGAATCATCAGATTTCATTTTAGAGAAAAACCTAGTTGCTCAACATCAAGAGAGGCTAGAGAAAGAGAGAGATAGGCAAACAATTCGGCTAGTACTGACTCCGGTGATCGCAGGACGATCGGGCATTCGTGTGGACTTCTTTGGAGAGCAGATCTTTGCAACAAAGGGCTGTTGTGATTACTCTTTTCTGGACCTCCATTAAAAAGCATACAAAAAGCTTTGTTAAGGTACAGACTTCTTCACCATAATCATCCAACGTTATACATGGATCCTGCGATTGGGTTTCGATTTTTATTATTTTTACGTTAATTCCGCTTCGTTTTCATGCCCAAAACCCTTCACATTGATGGTGTGGAATTGGGGGCCACTACAGGGTGTGACGATCATATTTCTTATAGGGCCTCCTATATTATGATCTGTTGCTTTGAGGGGACCTATCTCTGTCCTTTTTGTCAGACTTCCTCGGGCTGAGACTTCTGTCCCTACGAACCTTGTTTCTATTATCCAGGCTCCAGGATCTCTTGCGTTTGTTATTTTTTCCCAGATTTCCACTATTGTTACTTTTCTTTAAATCAAGCATAGATTTCTCCACCCATTTAAAGGGTTCAGCCTACAGGTAAAACTTGGACAGTGTTTTAGGTGTCTTATCTTGGAGGCTCTTCCAGAACTCAGTTCCCTCCTTAAGTCTCACTATTAGGAAGCTCTTTACAGCCTCGTCAGTTGTTCCTCTAACTCGGGGTGCTTCGGCATTAAACCTCTTAAAATAATTCTATAGGGTCTCTCATTCCCTCTGCTTGACATTAGCAAGAGTCGCCACAGGTGGGGCATAGAGCATAGAAGACAAGAATTGCTTGATTAATATACCTGCCAATAGTTCCCAAGAGTCGATCATAATGGGCCCAAGTTTGGAGAACCATTATTCGGCACTGTCTCTGAGCGAGGCGGGGAAGAGCCGACAGCGGGCTAGCGTGGAGACCTGGTAGACATCCATCTCAGTATTGAAGTGGATCAAGTATTCAGTCAGATTAGTATCACCATTGAAAGTGAGGTTTGTATTGTTTCTGAAAATGATGGGCAGAGGTGTGACCCAAATCTTATTAGTGAAGGGCGACTGAGTGGATATAGGATTTGGAGCATTCATTTCCTTCTTCATACACTACAAGAACTGCCTAAGATCTTCCACGCAAAGGTTTCCCAGCCTCAAATCATTATTGTTTCAATTGCTGGCTCTATGTGATGGAGGTGGTGCATGCACACACGTTCGGCCTTCGCCTTCTCCACTTATCGCAAATGGAGTTTCCTCGCTCCTTCCCTTGGGAGGGGGCCTCTCTGGCCCATAAGCACGATGCGGGGACCTGGCACGCTCACGACGGTGAGGGGGTCCCTCCGCTTCATGTGCAGGACTCGGGGGCCTCGCCTCAGTGTTTTTAGCTCGGGCTCTTTCCAGTTTTATCCTTAGATCATCTTTCGTTAATCTTCTCCCGACCATATCAAAAACAGTGGTGGACCTCGCCTCAGAGGGGGCTGGGCCATAAAGTGACTTGGGATGGGCATGCCGCGCCTGACTAGGGGGCACCTCAGCCATTCTAAAGATTCATCATTTCTGGCTTCATTATTGAAGTCGTTCATTAGGTTCTGAGGCTTCACAGTCGACTTGAGCTACTTAGACTTGTTGGACTTCCCCATTCTTTGTCGGGCGCTCATGCTAGCCTTCCTAGAGGAGCTTCTCCTATCCATTCGCCTCATTCTTTTGTTAAAATCGAGTATCTGATGGCCCATCTCATCCAAGAATTCCAAGAGCTTGGGGTCAGTCTGAGGCGGGTTCTCGCTGGTATTTCTCGAGGTCTCGTCAACCCCAGCTCTATCACTTTCAGGATTATTTCTGGTTCTCCTAGTGTTAGACATCCTTCTCCCTCAAATGTCAAGTACCCTCCTTATACCGCCAATTGTTATAGGGTGAAATTGGTATAACAGTAATTTGAAGGTTTGTTGGAATCACGTAGTAAAATATGATGATTTTGGTGATGAACTTGATGAAGAACGCGAAGAATATGGGAGGAAAGTAATGGATTTTGGTAGCTGATCTTGCTGTTGATTCGTTAGAAGGCCAGAGAAAATGTTTGTTCTCTTACTGCCAACTGTCGATTCCTCTGAAATAAGAGGCCTACGTACCCTATTTATAGGGGTTCAAGCCATACGTAGTTCATGGAGGACAAGTTACCTATATAGGCAAGGTATTGGTCCGGTTCATCAGGCCCAAATCCTCAGACGTGAAGGGCTTTGGCCCAAGTCTATGCGGATGTGGAGGGCAGGCTTCCCAAATGTTTGTAACTGCCATGGCCCAAGCTCATTCAGCTTTGGGGGCTGTCATGTAGTTGTAGAGCAAGGGGTCCCCGTAGGGAGTTGTGCCTGATATGGTCTCACGGGAGCAGTATGTAGAGGTGACCCTGAGCGGATCTCTTGATGAAATGAGAGCTCGGAGGGTCAGCTGTCTTCAAATAGATAAGTATGTTGAGATATTACCCCGGGGGGCCTTCTATAATCTTCAGATTATGAAATAATACCAAGTGAGATGAGCCCATGAGGCTAGGAGCTTTTCAGTTAATTATGAGAAATCCGTGCTAAGTACTCCGAGCTAGCGAAGCGACCCGGACAGAGCGGTCCGGACGAATGACTCGAGCTAAGGTCCCTTTTCTGTCAGATCAATGCGACATGGAAGAGAGGTAATGAGAAGCGAAACGGGCTGGAGGCCGTTTCTCCTCTCTCTTCCTTCTTGAAGCTGAATGAGTCTAAAACTGGTGAGCTAGCGAAGCGACCTCACGCTAGGCCAAGGGCCTTAAAATATTTTATCATCTTTAGCACGATGTGAGCTGAATATGGGCCGTGAAGTTATGTGAACCCAGATGAGAGATGAGCCAACCAATTTATGTCACTGGGCTTGCTTAGGACCCATGCCCAGGTATTGGGCATAACAGTATCTCATTTGGTTTTTAGGGATGATAGCTTGATTTTTGAGAATACTGGTCGCATATTCTTACATTATACGAACTGGAATCAGTAAAACAATCAATTTTAATACATTAGCTTTTATCTTTTAGCCCAAGCACAGCTTCAGAGATGATCACAATTATAAGAGATATTTTCATTATTCCGGTAGTCTGTGCTCGTACTATATATTTGGGTCTTCCTACCTTTTCAATGCGCAATAAATGAATGCAATTTGGTACAAGTTATTCCGACCTGCACTATGTGTTGATTTAAGATTTTTGTCTCTGTTTTGTCATCAATTGAATGCCCTTGTAAGGATTTTTTGTGAGGAATTGATGGGCATTATAGGCGCCTGCATTGGATGATTCTCATTTTTTTACGTGGTGTTGCATATTCGACAGATAGGACATTGCAACATATTCGACAGTGTCTTATCTATGGCATGTTTTGAAGAGAAATGAATTTGAGCAATTTCTATATCGGCTGGCTGATGTAGCAAAATCGTAATAATTTAGTTCATAACAGGCCAAGTATTAATGCTGAAAGTATGTATTTAATAACATGTTTCAATCGATCTGAACATGCATTTACAGTGAAATCGTATTCTGGTAACTTTAAACTAAATGTTGATGGTGCTTTCGGTGGTGTCTCATTACGCGCAGGTATTGCGTATTGGTGTTGTTACATGGGACCTAAATGGTAAATGTATGGCAGCTTGTTCTAGTTATAAGTTAACTCAATGCCCATATGTTATTATTGCGGAGTTGGCTGCCCTTAGAGACGGGCTGCAATTGGCTTTGGATTCTGGAACATTTCCACTGTTGGTGGAGGGGGATTCAAGTGCAATGGTTATCCTTCTAAAAATTTGGCGTGTGTTTTCAGATTTCGGTCACAAATATGAAATATCTTATGGATCTTTGTCATGTACAGATGGTTGACAAAGTTTCCTCGCGTGTGTTTTTCATTAATGAATCTATGAACTACAATTTTTTCTAAAAAATAATATAATAATAAAAATTATTTCTAAATGATGATATTAATTTTAAAAAAATAAATTTTAACTAAACAACTTTTTTATAAATCTTTAACTTATTTTTTAATATATTATAAAACCACGTTGTTCAAACACCTCTAAGGGTAATGTTGTTGACTAGGGTAATTTTGTTGACTAGTAATGGAGATTGCTTCGATGGTCCTATTTAAAATTCGGATAAGTTCGCATACATGACCCACGTTATGGGTGAGCAAAAACCGAATTGAAATTGAAATCGAACCGAAACCGGTAAAAATTGAATCGAAAAAATCGAAACCGAACCGACGGTTGAGGTTTTTGATTTTTAAAAACCGAGACTTTCGGTTCCGGTTCCGGTTATAGGTCAAAACCGAACCGAAAAGAACCGAACCAAACCGATCATTAAAATAAATAAATTTATTATAATATATATATATATATAATTTAATTATTAAATTTCCCTTGAATATAGTTTTTTCAATTATATTTCATATTACAACATCAACTATACTAATATTGAATGTGGGAATATGACAACCTCTTTATAACATTTTATTCCTCTATTTTTCAATTAAAAAGCATATAATCAGGAGTAAACATCATTAGACATGATTATTTGTTTTTTTAGATTGCATACTACGATAAACGACAATCACATTTTGTTGATTCAACCTTAAAATTTGATTGTTAAAGTTTCTTACCTTTCTTTTGTAGTGTTATTATGCAGAATGTAATCAAATATTTGATTGTATAAAATTTGAATGTAAAAATATAATGATTTAAATTATATATTTTTTCATTTTTATTTATCCCGTTTTTTAACCGAAATCGAATCGATAAAAACCAAACCGGTCTTTTTAAAACCAAAACCGAAACCAATTGTTCAGTTGCGGTTGCGGTTTTCAATTTTTAAAACCGTAGATATGCGGTTCCGGTCAAAAACCGAACCGAATCGAACCGCGCTCACCCCTAACCCACATACATCAAGTGGGCAATCTCTCAACAACATTATTAAATACGAGAAATAGCAAAAACAAAAATTAGGGTTTTGAGAGTTGACTCCCGTGTCTAGTCTTCTAGCCGCCACTTCTCCACTTTCATACCTTAATCCCTTCACCGATTGAGCCCCTTCACTCTTCCATCCTCTCTTCTATTTACCAGTTTTTTAATAAAATCAAGACATAATCCTTTTTGAAAGAGATCTTATTGGTACCTTATTATCAAGGTTGTTAGTCGTGCTCATCTTTTTGGGATGTTAATGTTTTATGTTTTGATATTTATGTGTATCTTGTTATGGGTTTTAATAGTTTTTTCTGAAAATGATTTATATGATATTTGGGGAGATTTGTAAGACTGACATTGAATCTGGGACGGTGGTGGAGATCGCAAAAACTCACCTTTCACAACAAAAAATTGTTCATATTTTGAGGATATTTGTTCCTCTAATATTAGTTAATGTAACTGATAGTTCTGAATATTGGGCTACAGATGATACTTATGTGAAGGTCAATTGTGATGCTATGCTACTGGTTTCACAGCTGATATAAGTTGGATTGTTCGAGATGTTATTGTAATACTTTTTAGATTAAAAAATTTGAATATTCTATATGTTAAGCGATCTGAAAACAAAACGGCTACGTATTTAGCTCGTTCTTTGTTTCTCAGGTTGTAGTTGACAGTTTGGAGATTTGTTCTAATTATATTGTTTTTAATAAAATCCTTTTGTTTGTAAAAAAAAAAAAAAACGAGAAATATCATCCCACTGCCGACAGCTTGAATTCCGGCTACTGTTTCATCCGATTTATATTTAAATATGGCAGTGTTTAAAAAGGCAGAATAATTACAGTATCAAAATATCTGAAATTTAAATAGTAGGATCATATATTTATAATCAATTTTTTTATTACTTATTTTATATTCTCTTCGTTCCTAATTAGTTGTACATTTTATTTTTTTATAATTAAATTAATTAATATTTGACTGTAATTTAAAAATAATATATAATTAAAAAAATAAAATTTTATATTATTTAAAGGTATATATAATCTATTTTAAAATTCATTTTTTATTAAGGACCGAAGGAGTAATATAGATATTCGGAGCCTGCAAATGTTAAATGCGGGGCTAAGATATAAAAGAATAACCATTTTTAGTAAAAAAAATTCGAAACCAACATGTTATAATTATCATCATTAATATATTAATCATAAAATTGGGGACTCTCTAAAGAAAGAAAATAAAAAAAAAAGTGATAAACAATAATAAAAGTATTTCCAACATTTTGACTATTTGAACAGGTGGATGTTAATGACTTAACGCAACAGATCAATAATATACAACATTATTAAAGTATTTACTTTTTAAATAAAATTTCAAAGCTTATACAAATATCTTGTTTCGCAATTAACGGTTAATTAAAATGGATTAAATTAACTGTTTGAATTAATTAATATTATTAATTTTTTTGATTAACTAATATGATTAACTGTATGTATAAAAGAGTTCAGTAAAGAATTGTTAACGTATAATTATTTAAATAATTGATCAAAGCTCTATTTTTGTTTAATATCATAATTTTTTCTCGGCTAATAATTTCACAACAAAATATTATACATTTCAATGAAAAGACGGGACACAGCTATGACAAACCCCCAAACTGGCAATACTATCCGGTTGTTAAACAAATAAATTAACTAAATAAATAGATTAACATACGGATATTTTCTAAAATTTATTATTATTATATAAATATTTTATTAATTTTTCTCAAAAACAAAGGAGGAATAAATTTTTATATTTTATTCCAGTTGGATGCATTTCCATATTTTTATTATTATTTAGGAAATTATTTTCGGTTTAGTAGAATTGAGTTCAATTTAAAATTTGTATATTATTTTACTGATCGAGTCAGTATCTCGATTCGGTATTTTTCTTCGGTTGAAATTTTATTTTGAGTAAATTATTTGAATATTCAAAATTTAGTATTTTTATATTTTTAAATATTGGAAATATTTAAATATTTTGAAAAAATATTATTTTTAATTCGTTTTAAAAATAATAAAATTTATATTTTTTTCCTAAAATATTTTTATAAATTTTTAAGATTATTTAAAAATTATTTAGATATTAAACGTGATATTAAAATTATTTTAGGAAATATATTTTTAAAAACTTTTAAAGGTTTTTGTTAAAAAACAAATTATATATATATGTGTGTGTGTGTGTGTATATATATATTCTATCTAAACGTGATATGTGTGTGTGTGTATATATATATATATATGGTATAGAACTATCCTAGCCGCTGGTATATTTCTTGTCAAAATTAAACTAGTAATATAAGATTTGTGTTGAAAGCAGTTGTGATATATCGGGAAATTGTTTTACGACTATGAATATTTGCGGAACTTTATGGATGAGATCACAATCGTGATTTGATATGACTTATTGAGGTCTATAATAATTGATGTTTGATGTTTGAATTTTGGATTCTTGTTTCTAGAATAATAACCTAAAAGATCTTGGTAACTGTGATCCTAAATGTAGAATTCAGGTATTGAATGACTACAGATGGTGTAAAATGTTATTAAATATGTAATTTTATATTGAGGATTTTCACATGATGACCAGACCTAGGACCCCCGAATTTGGGAGCGTTACAATAGAAATATTTTTTGAATTAAATAAGATTACAATGGCTTCATGAGAAATCCTACATACACCAACCTAAAACCAGTAACATCACAATTGATTTCACACGATTAATTCCAATTGTAATTCAATGTTCAGCATTTTCAGTTGGACCAACTAAAATTGGAGGAAGTGATGCCCTATAATATGAACAATCTTCCGTTATGAGAAGAGAGGTTTTGCGATTTCTACTATCGACCCGCCGTCGATGTGGGCTTTCCAGATGCAAAGCATCAATTGAATCATTCTTAAAGAGACAAAACAACAACCCAAAAAATATCAAAACATAACAACCACTTTAAAAGGAGGATAAACAAATACCCAAAAAATTGGATACATCAACAATCCTTATAAAAGAAGGATGATTATTTAAGGAAAAATAAAAATTATTGTGATTAGATGAAAGAAAGGAAGACGAAAACAAATTTATGAGAAAGAAAAGTTGCATTGTTTTGAAAAGTGAGTTTTTACGATTTCTATTACCGATCTAGCATCGATGCGGGTTTTCCAGATCCCAAAACACCAATTGAATCATTTTCAAAGAGACAAAACAATAACCCAAAACATAACTCCTCCAAAAGGAAGACAAATAAACACCAAAAAAATTTGGTACATCAACAATTCTCACAAAAGAAGATTATTAAATGAAAAATAAAAATTATTGTGATTAGATGAAAAAAATGATGACGAAAGTGAATTTATAAAAAAGAAGTAGGCTTAATTGATGAAGAAAGAGTAAATCTGTATATTTTTTGTAGCGTCTAACTAGGATTGCAAGATTTTTGAATAATGATTGAATTTTTGAATAGATGCTAAACAATGCTAAACTAGCGTCTGGCAATTTTTGAACAATGCTAAACGTAGTTTGTAATCCTGTGAATGATTGAATAGATAAGACGCACTTTACACGGACCAGATTCAGATATATAAATCTGTGTACTGCCCAGTTACTTGCAGTATACGTACGGCGTACCCTATATAATTGTCTATGTAACCGAGTTCTCTACCTATATCCAAACCAGACAATTCTATACAGCTAATCGAGTCAGTCTGGTTGCGCCTACATGTTACTCCCTCTGTTTCAAAAATAACAATGGCTTTAATTTTTTATACGTAGTTTAGGATATAAAAAACAGGGACTTATATATTATCTTGAGGATTTTCTTTTTCTAAATAATAATTTAAGTATTATATTTTTATTTAAAAAAATTAGAAAAATTATATATACAAACAGTGTTTTTTTACACATCAAATTACGTATAAAAATTTAAAACGACTACTATTTTGGGTAGAGTATTTAATAAAAGTGTACCATATTTACATTATTGGAATCAGGATTCGAGAAGACCCAACACCAAATTTATAATACAGAGCAATAATCTTTTTTACTCGTAATACAAGATCAGTCCGGATTCGAATGAAATTTTTTACTGAGTTTAAGAACAAAATATCATTCGAAATAAAAATAATCAATGATTTTTCCAGCTCGAAATTAAAGTTTGGATTAGGACCCTCTGAGTCAAGGATTTTGTTTTGTTTAATTATATTATCCTTGATCTAGAAATAAAGAATGTGTTGAATGGACTTTGTTGAAATAAAAGAATATGCCGCGCAGCAAGGCTAATATTCAAATTAATCAATGGGTACAGCTATTAGTTTTGTTAAATTTTGGGTTATAAATAAAGTCCATAATGCTCTGCATGTTACCTTATCCAAAACATGGCTTCATTTTCTCCTCTCACCCTCCCAATCTTCTTGTTCTTGGTCCAAACACTTTGCTTAAATTTTTCTCAAGCAGTTGTTCCCGCTAATGAAACGTTCAAGTACGTAAATGAAGGAGAATTAGGACAATACATTACTGAGTATTTCGGTGATTATCGACCTCTCGACCCCTTCACCTCACCATTTCAGCTCTGCTTTTATAACCAGACCCCTACTGCCTTCACACTAGCCTTACGCATGGGCTTGAGGCGTTCCGAGTCTATGAGGCGTTGGGTTTGGGAAGCCAACCGGGGGAATCCGGTTGACGAGAATGCAACACTCACATTCGGGACAGACGGGAACCTTGTACTTGCTCGTGCGAATGGTCAAGTGGCATGGCAAACTAATACAGCCAACAAAGGAGTAGTAGGCCTTAAAATACTTCCTAATGGTAACATGGTGCTTTATGATTCTAAAGGAAGGTTTTTATGGCAAAGTTTTGATACTCCTACGGACACTCTCTTAGTAGGCCAGTCACTAAAGGTTGGAGGAACAACAAAACTTGCAAGTCGGGCTTCTCCGGATGAGAATGTAGATGGCCCTTACAGTCTCGTGATGGAGCCGAAAGGCTTGCATTTGTACTATAAACCTTCCAACTCTCCCAAGCCAATCCGCTACAGGTCGTTCTCCCTATTTACCAAACTCAACAAGGGAGAGAGCCTACAAAACGTTACATTTGAATTTGAAAATGAGTACGATCAAGGTTTCGCTTTCTTATTGAGCTTAAAATATGGTGTTTTCAATTCATTTGGCGGCGCCTCGATACTCAACAGAATCAAGTACAATACCACATTGTCATTTCTTCGATTAGAAATAGATGGAAACGTTAAGATTTATACTTATAATGATAACGTAGACTATGGTGCTTGGGAGGTGACTTTCACATTGTTTTTAAAAGCTCCTCCACCTTTGTATCAAGTAAGCCTAGCTGCAACTGAGTCCGAATCATCTGAATGTCAGTTACCAAAGAGATGTGGCAACTATGGGCTTTGTGAAGAGAGCCAATGCGTGGGCTGCCCGTCGTCTAGTGGACCGGTTCTTGCATGGAGCAAGAATTGTCAGCCACCAAAGTTAACATCTTGTGCCCAAAAAGATTTTCACTATAATAAACTTGTAGGGGTTGATCACTACATGATCAAGTACACAACTGGAGATGGGCCGGTGAAAGATAATGAATGTGGGGTGAAGTGTACTAGAGACTGCAAGTGTTTGGGTTATTTCTATAACCAGGACACATCAAGGTGTTGGATAGCTTATGATCTTAGTACTCTCACTAGGGTGGTCAATGCCACACACTTGGCCTACATAAAGGTGCCCAATTAGTAGTTGCTTGCTTTAAAGCTTATTTCTATCAGGTTTTTCTGTTGGCTATCCTATAATTAATGTATGTTGGTTGCAAGAAGTTATATTGTAACAAGATGGTCACTAAAATAAATAAATGTATGGGTTCCACATTTTGTTTGTCTCTCTATCTTTTATCGCATACGCTTGCAAATGATAGCGAATTTTGCTTGTGAGAGCAGGAGTTCGAACAATCATATATCCATATCTATTACTCGGTAAAGTTAGCCAATAAAATAACTCTAAAATTACCAATAAAGCTCAATACACGGTAAAATTAGCCAATAAAATAACTCTAAAATTACCAATAAGCTTCTATTTTATAAAAAAAAAATACCAAAAATATCCTTACCTATTAGTTACTGCTATATATTTCAAAATCGTAATCATCAATGTGCACAATCTTTTAACAGTTTGTTTAACATGCGCTGCTAGGGCAAGAATAAGAAGAATCTTTTACTATTTTTTCTAGATTTTCAATTATAAAACTATGATATATTCACACCAATGTCACTATACATCTCGTATTTTTATGATTATTTACCTAAAAACTAGGAGTATAAGTTAATTGATAAAAAAAATATATACCTCCTATTTGTATTCTTTTTTATCATGTACGTAAGTGGCACAGGTTAAATAAACCATTATTTTAATTACTCTAAAAATCGTTTTACATAAAGCAACCGCTCCTATGTTATTCTATTCTAAATTTTCATTTTAACATTTGTTTATAATCTATCTATTACTATATATTAAATGAGGACACAAGGCCAGCAGTATTTAGAAATTTTTGAAAAAAAAATGTTATAATTCTGTCACTGTTGGGTATCAAACAAGTAACCTCATGCTAAATAGTCATCGTTGCAATCATTTGATCTACTTGAAATTTTGTTTTTCTTTTAAAAATCTTGATACACAAATCATCAATTTTTTATCATATATTAATTTTTCATATTATAAATGCATCATATATAAGTTATTTATTAATAATTTTTTAAATATGAGAAATGAAGTTTGTATAGTTGAGTTCAATTTTTTTTATTATACAAGTTAAATGAATTTTTGAAAAAGTTATAACAAATTTAGATTTTAGATACGTTAAATATTTGAATAAAATATGGAATTGAGCTATAATTGCGATATTAATACTAAAATAATAATACAATATAAAATGATATGATTTCAATGTATATTTATTTTAAAAATAGATAAAAAAAATTAAAATAGGAGAACAAATATTATATGAAAAAATAAAATATTACAATTTATTAGTCAAATTGTATACTTGATTTTAGATGATCATTTTGAAAATAAAATATTACGGTGTGTAGATATATTGATTAAATTATCAGGGGTCGTTTGGTTCATAGAGTGATATGTGGTTGGAATGAGGAATCGGGTTAAGTTAATATGGGGATGAAGTATCATTTCTAATATCACGTATTTGGTTGAATGGTGGAGTAAATTTATTAATTAATATATATTTTTTAATAAATAAAAAAAATATGTGCAATTAATATGAAAAATTAATCACTATTATTTATTTAATATTAAACAACATCATTATAAAATTTTTATTTTAAAAATTAACATATAATTTTATAAATAAAGATAAAAGTAGTAAATGTTTTATTTGATTCCTGATATCAGAAACTCTTACCTTATGGGTTTGAGGTATGCGTTTTAGAATTAAAAAAATTCAACCAAACATCAAGTATGAGTTTGGAATAAACGAAACTCATACATGATACCTAGAAGTGCCAAATCAAACGACCCTTTAATTAAAATAATATGAATTTACTTGAATAAGATTATATGTGTGTGTATGTATGTGTGTTAGGAATCATGTAGTATGATGATAACAATTTACTTAGAATCATAAATTTGATGTAACAACTTGTAACTAGTCGATGGATATGAGTCATATAAATTTTCATTGATTAAGAAACCGTTTATCAGTTGAAGTATTTTGTTAATCAACTGATAAATTAGACTGTAGCTATTGAAGGAGGAAGTGAGAAGGATGGAGGCTGAGATTGTGAAGAAATTTGATGCATTGGCTAGCAGAAACAAAGTCATAGATGCAGAAAAGGAAAATGAGATAATGACTACCAATTCATTGCAAACAACTTCAAAATCTAAGATTGTTGTTGATGGATCCTCTAAGTCTCAAGAAGCTCGAGAGATAAGGATGGATGAAAGTAGCTCACAGCCTGGTGATAGAAAAGGAAAATGAATTTTAATTAAAGAATAAAAAGTCTATCACAGGTGGTGGTGAAAAAGTTAGGCAGAATGCAATTACAACTGGGATCCGTGAAAGAAAAATAGATGAAGACTGGAGAGGAATTAGCCATGCAACTTCAATTGGAATATGACATTGAACATCAACAAATTCTAAAAGAAAGAAAGAAGCAAACTGAGAAGAGGTGAAGAACAAAGCAAAGAGCCAAATGAATCTTCAAAATCTGAGAAAACAAAGTGGAAGGTAGATGTTGATGAATCTGAAGTGGCTAAGCAGAAAAAGCCAAAGGAGACAAAGTTCAAGCATCTGGAAGTGATCAACCAAGAGAGATAGAATTATTCCAGACAAAGGCAAGCAATTGCATCCCAATCAAGTCTGAAGGTCTAATTGCTACTAAAGGCCAAAGTAAGAGGGGTATGGATCTTTTTCATCTTGAATATTAAGATGGCTCACATCTCACTTTCACTTTTTCATAAGTGATGGAACATGACTATGCTACTTTAAGAAAGATTTATACTCTACTTAACAAAAACTACTATTTGTCACAAGATCATGCCACATATATCTTAAAGAGAATGACCACCATGAGAGATGTACTAATTCAGGAGGAAACGGAGGAGATAATGAAAATCTGGAATCCTGAAGGAAGAAAATGAGCCCTTCTACATGATGCTCTACACTGACAGGGATGACAATGAAAGGTGCATTGATATTTATAAAGAAATTAGTAAATTGCCAAACCTGGAGCTAAACTTCTTAGCAAGCCAACTGGACTATAGTGTTGAAGATGAGAAGATACTAAAGGGGTCACTTTACAGACAAATGAAAGAAAATGAGAAGAGGGAAATGGCTGAGTCTAGTAAGAGGAGGGGAAGACGATAGACAAATCAAAATCACCAGAATCATCTCAAATTCTTATGTTAATGGTACTTGAAAACTTGTCTCATACTTTACAATTGTCAATTTATGATTTATACTGTATTGATAAATGTTAAGGAGTTTTGTTATCATCAACTCATATTTATGTCTATTTTTGATAAACATAAATAAGGGGAGATTGTTAGGAATCATGTAGTATGATGATAACAATTTACTTAGAATCATAAATTTGATGTAACAACATTTAACTAGTCGATAGATATGAGTCATATAAATATCCATTGATAAGAGAACCATTTATCAGTTGAAGTATTTATTAATCAACTGATAAATTGGATTGTATCAATTGATCTAGTCTTTTTTGTTATTAATTGATTGTAATAAGTTGATGGATGCACTATATGAGTCAACTGATGTTTATTGGCTTCGATTGATAGCTCTTCAACGGATATGAAGAATGACTGACAAAGTGTAAATATTCTAAGTCAGAATTCTCATAAATGAAGTGATCAACAAATAAAGGATTCAATGGATATCTATCAATGGATGATGGTCAACAAAAGTCAATCAACGAATCTTCATCAGCGGATGCAATTAATGAAGACAATAAACGAACAAGGAAGCAATCGATGGATATGGATCAATGAATACTCAAATATCTATTGATACATCAATTGATCAATGGATAACCTATCTGTCGATACAAAAATCAAGACTTAGCTAACTTGCATAAGTAAATGAACAAACGTTTCTACCAAGATTAACTATACATACAAAACTCATGATAATTTAAATATGTATTATCATAAACTTAGACCATACACTCATTTTTATTCATATACATGTTTTACCAACCAAGAAAAAAATCCAAACATTAAAGAAAAAACATAAACAATACACAAACATGAGCATAACAGATCTTAACAAATAAAAAAGAGATCTAAAAAAGAAAGATAATTAATTAGAATTGACTCATTCATGTTGGGAACGACATAGAAGAAAAAAAATCAAGATAAGGGTTTTTCGTGGAGGAATAAGTTTGAGATGAGTTTTCGATACGGGATTTCGGAGGGCTAAGGGGTTTTGTAATGGAATTAAAATTTGAAATTTCCTTCCAACCATCCTTTATATTTTCTTAATTTTATCAATTGTCGATTTCTCACAACAGATAAAAAGTCATCTAAAATTAACAAGATTCGTCAACTGACAACATATAATACACACCAATAAATGGTCCAAAGGCCAATATTTATAGCACACCCTTAACATATACAAAACTTCCATATAAAATGATACAATCTCCTGAATATCAAAAACTGGAAAAACCACACAGTGACCACCATACTTTCATTTCCGGCTACGAAATGACCAAACTATACGATATGCTATAATTGGTCATAAGAAATAAAATTTGAATAAAATGAAATACACATCAATATGCACAAAATATATAAAACATGTTAGAACAATAATACCCGTCTAGAATATGAGTGCTAGGAAGAGTATTAAAAGAGTGGGTAGTATAAAATTACAATGCTAATAGTCAATGTTTTCCTGTAACAGGTCATGGCGATGTCCGCGCCGATAACGGTGACAGAACAAGAGAACCAAGAGAACGATCGTACCCCAGCACTAGACTCACTATTAACTGAGCTGGACCCGCCATCTCCCATGATTTGTGTAGAAGGATTATAGATATGATGAAAAAAGGTAAACGGAGGGCGGCTTTAAGAACACAAACTTATTTCGCGTTTATGTAGAATATTAGCCTTTAAGTTACATTATTGGATTTTAAAAACGAGGATTAGTGATGTGCAACATGACATAATCAAGTTTTGATGTTACGTTAACCTGAGGTCAAGTTCCTTTTTCTCTATAGGTAATATATAAATAAGATTAAATTGTATTTTCGTACCATGTTCTGTGCTGTATATAATTTCTACGAATTTTTTCAAATCCATCATCCAATAAAATTCTATCAATTCTATCAATTTTTCGATCATTTAAGATTTTAAATAAGTTTTAAATTGTTTATATCTCAATTAAATACTTATAAATTCTCCAAAAATATTTAAATTCAAAATAGAAACCTTCTAAATTTAAAAATTATAAATATTTGACAAAATCACAATTAAATAGTGAAATCACTTGTCTAACGGCCCCCACATGGTACATTTTTATTTAAATCAACGTCTCAAATCATCGAAGGATTGGCTAATCAGGAAAACTTTGATTGCTGTATAGAAAACACAGCAAAGTATGATAGATTACTTCTTGTATTAAAAATCTGTTAGGATTGAGTGAGATTGAATAACGTAAATAATACGGGCTTATTTTTCATTGTCCAGATTAAAATTATAATTTATTTATTAAAAAGGAGATTAATTATTTCTATTTATTTCACATAACTTTTTAAAATTTAAAATATTTTTCATATAAATATACAAAAGTATTATTATAATTATAAAAAATTATATTTATTTATAAAATTACATTATTTTTTTATACTAAAAAATAGTTGAATCTCAGATAATTTTCTTTAAATTAAAATATCTTATACCTATAGTACTCTCTCCGTCCCAACTTAGAAGTCATGTTTGGAAAAAAATGTCTCATAATACATGTTCATTATCCTATTTTCAATATAATTTTATAGGTAAATTTCTAAAATAATCATTTACTAGAATATTAGTATTTGTACTAACAATTTAAGAAATGAAATTAACATTCAAATATGCATTGCAACTATCTCAATTAATACAATTAATATAGATATAAATGAAAAATAATTTTTATGTAAGAAGTTGTTAGTATACTTAATTTTTAAAAAAAAAGTGTACAATGAGTAGTATAGTATACTTCTTTGTTGCATCAGTATTGCAAGTCACTCCAAGTCTCCAAAACCACATTGTTTATATCTATGTAAGAAACAAAACAACCCACGAACATAACACTTTGAGTATTGATTCAACCACAACAAATGGGTTTTACTCTCCTCACGCTACTCCACTTCTCTTTACTTTTCCTTCACTCCAATGCAAACATCCCCAATTCATTACCATCTCGCTTCAGATCACAACTATCTGAGTCCCCAAATGACATCCCACCCACTACATTTTTTGAAGTAACCAAACCTATTGACTTGCCCCCTAACACAACCCCTTGTTCTCAGCTCATTCTTGAACATGATTTTGGGTATACTTATGGCAAGCCCCCTGTTCTTGCAGATTATAAACCTTCTTTTTCTGGCTGCCCATCTCGAGAGTTTTCGAAAATTGTTCTTGAATGGAAAGCTACTTGTAAGGGCAGACAGTTTGATAGAATTTTTGGGGTTTGGTTAGGTGGGGTTGAGCTTCTCAGGAGCTGCACTGCAGAGCCAAGGACCAATGGGATTGTTTGGACTGTTGAGAAAGATGTAACCAGGTATTATTCATTGTTTATGACCAATCAAACACTTGCTGTTTATTTAGGTAATGTTGTTGATAATACTTATACTGGGGTTTATCATGTTGAGTTGAGCTTCCATTTTTATCCTGCTGAAAAAGGTTTGTTGAGTCGGGGTAGTTTGGGTCATGGTTATGGTTCTAATGCTGATTTGATCCTACCCATTTCGAGGAATTTGCCATTGAATGATGGGTTGTGGTTTGAAGTAGTGAATTCGACTGATGTACAGTCGAAGAAGTTTAATGTACCTAAGAATGCATATAGGGCTGTGTTGGAGGTGTATGTTTCGCCTCATGAAAATGATGAGTTTTGGTATACTAATTTACCAAATGAGTACATTGCTCAGAATAATCTTACTAATATTCCGGGGAATGGGCCTTTTAGGGAAGTTGTTGTTAGTTTGGATGGAAAGGTAGTTGGTGCGGTTTGGCCATTTACAGTGATATATACCGGAGGAGTTAATCCCCTTTTATGGAGACCCATTTCTGCAATTGGATCTTTTGATCTGCCTTCCTATGATATCGAGGTCACTCCTTCGCTAGGAACATTATTAGATGGGAAGACCCATGAGTTTAGTTTTAGTGTTACAAATGCTTTGAATGTGTGGTACATAGACGCAAATTTGCATATCTGGTTGGATGGGAATAGTGAAAAAACAGAAGGAAAGATATTGAGGATGAGTACCTTGCCTCCCCGTGTTTCCTCTGTATTAAATTTTACAGGGCTGAATGGGACATTTTTGACAACTGTTAGTAGGCTGATTAAGTCTACCGGATGGGTGAAATCATCACATGGAAAGATAACAACTCAGGCAATTCAACAGTTTAATTACAGTAATTTTATGGAAACGGCCAATAATGGGGATTTGCAAATAGTTCATCAGCGGATCGATTTTAATGATAATGTCATGGCCAATTCGGGAGCTTATGTAGATTCCATAACATCATTGAAAAGGTTTCCCCTTTACTTGTACTCAAATAGCGCTGACCAAGGAGATGGAGCATATACTTCAGTAGCTACTCTCTCACTGGGTTTCAATGAGAAGAGAATCAAGAAATCTGAACTTGGATCGTCAGTCAGCTCTCTCCAGAATTTGCAACAAGGACAATCTTCTATGCTTGTTAAGGGAAACCTAGTAGTCAGCGGTGTAGGAAGTACACAGCAGGCATACAGCTTTAAAAGCCATAATTCTTGCTATTTTAGAAACGTCAGCAGCTCAAATTACACCATTATCTACGACAAAGAGAACAATAAGTGTAGTAAAACAACACTGTCTCGTTGGGGTCTTGGCTTACACAAATGGTGGCAAAATCCAGCTCGCAGGGTCTTTTTATCATCTCATCTAATAGACAGGAAGGGGCTGTCTTAACAGTCTGTGTCCGTGATCTGGATGTTTTTCAGTACTGTTCTATGATTTTTGTATTTTCATCAACTTTAATAAGAGCACAACTGTACCATAGTTTTCTCGTGATGATTAACATCGTTTTTGTGATATTGATTTTTTTTTTGAATAATTGTGATAATGGTTTATAAATTACAGTCATTGGCGCCCAACTAGCACATTAAGGGGAGTCGATTCAATACTCTGTCACCCACTTCATGTTTCCATTGTATCTCTTGCTTCGATAAACCTTTCCTCTGCAACTATGTTTCGAGAAAATGGCTTGTTTCTATGTGTTTCCCAGCTAATATCTTCTGCAATAATATGAATAAATATTGATAATTACATAATTCTTGACTGAGGCTTTTTAATTTGCTTCCGTTTCACCTATTACTACATTTACATTATTACTTTTTTTTTTTTGGAACCTCATATAGTGCTGCTAGTATCTCTAATAAAATTTATGCTGACTTTTTGAAATCTGTTTCACTATGTTGCATGGCAAATTGGCAATGAAAGTTTGCTACTTGTGCTGAATATTAAAGGTCACCAACTCACTGTGCACATTCTAGTGACTCTACAGTGTGTTATGATGCAAAAGCAATTGCACAAGTAAACTTCAAGGATTTTATCGCCTGTCATCAAACGCATAAAGGCATATGGGCTGATTAAACAATCTGCAAATGAGGTACATAAACACAATATTAGCCTCTTAGGTAACGATAATTTTAATGAAAATCACAGGATGTTTCATTCAAAGTTTTTGGAAACTTATTTCAAGACAATTTTTTACAGTAGAAACAATCTTCTATCAAACTAAAAATCATATATTTCGTGGTATCTTCTACGATAAGAATTTATTTTCAATCATTTTATATGCTCTTTATTTATCAATAACAGAACAGGTTACATGACTGAAAAAATTGACACATTTGTCAAATAAACACGTTAAATGACCGGCAGATCATATAGAAATGCACCTAACAAATCGTCTGGTCCAGATGGCATACCAGGCTGCCAGTATTATTCTATCGAAAATATTGGCATATTTTAGGAGAAGAGATGATTTTAGAAAGCCTTAAAATTCTTAACTATGGATATCTGATAGATGCTGGCAGTGGCGGACCCAGACGAGAAAATGAGGGGGGCCAAGACGGGCGGTGGCGGACCCAAACATAACTTCTGAATGAAAAATATGTCATAGCTAGTGCTTAATCCGGAAGAAAAATTCAATTATAATATTTTGATGGTGTATTTCAAAACTTACATTTCATTTAAAATATATAGAAGCTCATATATACTATATTTTTTAATAAAATATAGCCAAGTAACACCATATAAAATATGTTTGTCTATGTCCAAGGTGTAATTCACCCAAATATCCATATATTTATATGAAAAATCTTGCAAAACCAACTGACTAACTTAAAATATATACTAAAAAAATGAAGGTACTACATTAAAAAAAAAAATTCAGGGGGGGCCAAGACCTACCCTCGCTATAGGGTAGGTCCGCCACTGGATGCTGGGCCTGGGAATGAAACTTTTGTTACATTGATTCTTAAGATCGCTTCTCTGACAGAAGTTAGTGAGTTTCGCCCGGTCAGTCTTTGCAATGTTCGATCAGTCTTTGCAATGTCGTTACGAGATACTAAATATGAGTAAATCATATGATAGAGTGGACGGGGCTCTCCTGAGTCAGTGATAACAAAAATGGGCTGTATGCGATGTGTATGGTCAGTATCCTATGCTTTTGCTGCAAATGTTGTGGTTTGTGGACATGTTACTCATTCTAGGGGTATCCGACAAGGTGATCTGCTATCGCCTTCTCTGTTTTTCTTGTGTGCCTAAGGTTGATCATCCGTCTTATGTGATGGAGTGCAAACAGGGTGTTTAAGAGGTATTAAAGTGAGCGGAAAATGGAATAGTCCTATGGTATCTATTTTAGGGAGAAACAGATATAACAGTAATTTGGAGGTTTGCTGGAATCACGGAGAAAAATATGATGATTTTGCTAATGAACTTGATGACGAACATGAAGAACACGAGAGGAAAGTGATGGATTTTGGTAGTTAATTTTGTTGTTGATTCGTTAGAAGGCCAGAGAAAATGTTTGTTATCTTGCTGCCAACTGTCGATTCCACTGAAACAAAAGGCCTACGTACCCTATTTATAGGGGTTCAAGCCACACGTAGTTCTTGGAGGACAAGTTACCTATATGTGCTAGATATTGGTCAGGTCCATTAGGCCCAAATCCTCAGACGTAAAGGGCATTGGCCCAAGTCTGTGAGGATGTGGAGAGCAGACTTCCTAGATGTCTTTAACTGCCATGACCCAAGCTCATTCGGCTCTTGGGGCTGTTATGGAGTTATAGAGCAAGGGGTCCCCATAGGGAGTTGTGTGCAATGTGGCCTCGCGGGAGCAGTATGTAGAGATGACCCTGAACGGATCCCTTGATGAAATGAGAGTCCGGAGGGCTAGTTGTCTTCAAATAGATAAGTATGTTGACATATTACCTTGTGGGGCTTCTATAATCTCCAGATTAGTAAATAATATCGAGTATGGTGACCCAATGAGGCTAGGAGCTTTTCAGCTAGTTATGAAAAATCTGTGATAAGTACTCCGAGTTAGCGAAGTGACACTGACAGAGTGGTCCGGACGAACGACCCGGGATGAGGTCCCTTTTCTGTCAGATCACTGCGACCTGCAAGAGAGGTGATGAGAAGCGAAACGGGCTGGGGGCCAATTCTCCTCTCTCTTCCTTCTTGAAACTGAATGAGTCTAAGGCAAGTGAGGTAGCGACCCAACCTCATGTTAGGCCAATGATCTTAGAATATTTTATAATCTTTAGCATGATGCGAGGTGAGCCAGCCAATTTATATCATTAGGCTTCCTTAGGACCCATGCCCAGATATTGGACATAACAGTATCTCATTTTTCGACCCACGTACACTTTCATAGTTTCGCCAAGTTTCTTCTCGAACATCACGTTGACTAGCCTTTGGTAGGTAGATCCAGCATTGAGTAGGCCGAAGGGCATTCCGATATAACAATAGAGACCCATATCGGTGATAAAGGCAGTGTGCTCCTTATCAAACTCATACATGGAGATTTGGTTGTACCATGAGTAAGCGTCCATGAAGCTAAGTAGTGCGTGACCAGCAGTTACGTCCACTAGTTGATGAATTCTCGGTAGAGGGAAGCTCTCTTTGGGGCAATGCTTGTTCAGACCAGTGAATTCTATGCAAGTCCTCCATTTCCCATTTGGCTTTTTGACGAGAACCGGGTTGGCCAGCCATGTGGGATAGAAAGCTTCCTTGATGAGCCTGACATTGAGGAGCCATTCCACCTCTTCTTTGAGAGCTTTGGCTCTCTTTCCACTGACATGACGCCTTTTCTGCCTCACTACTTTTTTATTTGGATCAATGTTCAGCCGGTGACACATAACTTTTGGGTCAAATCTTACCATATAAGCATGAGACCAGGCAAACACATCCAGGTTACTTTTAAGGAAATGAGAGAGTCTCTCATTTCTGGACCGAGATTAAAACTGATCTTCAACCACTTAGAAGGATCATGTGCGTCCACTAGAATCGTGATGGTATCTTCAGCTGCCTCAACTCTTTCTATATGAGCAGGCATATGTGGATCAATGTCCATATTGAACTCCTGAATTTTTCTTGTTTCTCCCACTTCCTTAACAGAGAGCTCATTGTTATTTTATTCTTCCAATACGTACTCCCCGGGTCCGCTTGAGTTGATTAATCTCTCAAAAATGACTGTGACTTCTCGAGTTATCCCGTTGGGGAGGTCTATCACTGTTGAGGTCTCCTTTCAAACTCAATTTTCTTTGCTGATTTTTCTTGGCAACTGCTTTGGGGTCTCTTCATCATCACTGGCCTCTTCCATAGTTCCTTCTATAAAGGTTTGTAATGGCTGAGAGGGCTCCATCATGAGTATCCCCGGTACCGGTTCTACTTGAATTCCCATGCTTTCAAAATAATCTTGTGGGAGCTCTTCGATAGTAATGATGTTGTACATAGTATTCTTTGACTTTGGCTTGTAGTATTCTATATTTATGGCTTTCACTCTCCGGTTCTCTCTTTCAGACGACCTGAGAGCCTTGTTACAATATTTTTTAGACTCGTGTTGGCAGTCCTTTACACATCCTACCCCCCTTGAGAGTGGGGAACTTCATCGAGAGCTGGTAGATGGATGTTACCACTCTCATTTTCTTAAATATGGGTATGCCAACTATAGAATTGTAAGCATAGTACTGGTCCACTACCATGAAATCAGCAACTTGGGTGGTCATATAGGGATCCTTCCCTAGAGTGATGGGGAGTTTGATGAGGCCTTTGACGCTAACGGAAGCTCCGGTGAACCCATATAATTGGCCGACTGTGGGTCTGAGATCCTTGTCGAGAAGACCCATCTTCTGGTAGACGTTATAAATGATGCATTGACAGCGCTCCCATTGTCAACAAGTACCCTGTGCACATTTGAAGAGTCGATCTTGACTTTAACCACCAGGGCATCACTATGAGGGTGATGGACCCACTTGACATCCTCTTCAGTGAACATGATGTCTGTCTCTTCTCTTTTAAATAGCTTGGAAGGTCTTTGAGAGAGATGGTGGATGTTAGTGAGAGGACGCTCCTTAGTTTCTCGAGCATATCATTCCATAGCTCTTTTACTGTCTCCCCTAATGTGAGGACCCCCTATAATAACATAGATACTCCCCTCTCGGGTATCGCCCAGGCCGGGTCTCTCTTTATTCTCGGGTGCCTTATCTTTCGTAGGAGGAGGCGGGATGTTATGATAATCACCCCCACTAATGCCTCTTCACTTCTCATACTACTCATTCAGTGAGGTGACCGCTCTTGATGAGATCATCAATCTGGTTTTTTATATGTCTGCAGTCGGCAGTATCATGGCCCGACTGATTATGATAGACGCAGAACTTCCGAGAGTCCTTTTTTCCATAATTCGTCATAGGTGGAGTCTTCTTGAAAATTTCTTTAGTAGCATTGATGGCGTATAATTGCTCAATTGGGGCCACTAGGGGTGTGATGATCATGTTTCTGATAGGGACTCATATATTATGATTTGTTGCTTTGAGGGGACCTATCTCTGTCTTTTTTGTCAAACTTCCTCGGGCTGGGACTTCTGTCCCTACGACCCCTGTTTCTATTATCTAGGCTCCAAGATCTCTTGCGTTTGTTATTTCTTCCTCGGTTTCCACTGTTGTTACTTTTCTTTAAATCTATTCCCCACCCATTTAAAAGGTTCAGCCTACCAGTAAAACTCAGACAGTGTTTCAGGTGTCTTAGCTTGGAGGCTCTTTCAGAAGTCAGTTCTCTCCTTAAGTCTCGTTATCAGGAAGTTCTTTACAGCCTCGTCAATTGTTCCTCTAACTCGGGGTGCTTCGACATTAAACCTCTTGAAGTAATTCTGTAGGGTCTCTCATTCCCTCTGCTTGACATTAGCAAGAGTCGCCACATGTGGGGCATAGAGCATAGAAGACTGGAATTGCTTGATTAATATATTTGCCAATAGTACCCAAGAGTCGATCATAATGGGCCCAAGTTTGGAGAACCATTGTTCGACACTGTTTCTGAGCGAGGCGGCGAAGAGCCGGCAGTGGGCTAGCGTGGAGACCTGGTAGACCTCCATCTCAGTATTGAAGTGGATCAGGTATTCAGCCGGATTAGTATCACCATTGAAAGTGAGGTTTGGATTGTTTCTGAAAATGATGGGCAGAGGTATGACCCGGATCTCATTAGTGAAGGGCGACTAAGTGGAGATAGGATTTGGAGCATTCCTTTCCTTCTCCATACGCTCCAAGAGCTACCTAAGATCGTCCACGCGAAGGTTTCCCAGCCTCTCATCGTTATTGTTTCCATTGCTGGCTCTATGTGATAGAGGTGGTGCCTGCACACACCTTCGGCCTCTGCCTTCTCCATTTATCGCAGATTGAGCTTCCTCACCCTTCCCTTGGGAGGGGGCCTTTCTGGGCCATAAGCACGATGCGGGGACCTGGCGCGCTCACGATGGCGAGAGGGTCCCTCCGTTTCACGTGCCGGACTCGGGGCCTCGCCTCAGTGTTTCTAGCTCGGGCTCTCTCTAGTTTTATCCTTAGATCATGTTCCGTTAGTCTTCTCCCGACCATATCAAAAACACTGGTGGACCTCGCCTCAGAGGGGGCTAGGCCATAAAGCGACCTGGGATGGGTATGCCGCGCCTGACTGGGGGGCACCTCATCCCATTCTAAAGATTCATCTTTTCCTTCATTTCTGGCTTCATTATTGAAGTCGTTCATTAGGTTCTGAGGCTTCACAGTCGACTTGAGCTACTTAAACTTGTTGGACTTCCTCATTCTTTGTCCGGCGCTCATGCTAGCCTTCCTAGAGGAGCTTCTCCTATCCATTTGCCTCATTCTTTTATTGAAATCGAGCATCTGATGGCCCATCTCATCCAAGAATTCCAAGTGCTTGGGGTCAGTCTGATGCGAGTTCTCTCTGGTATTTCTCGAGGTCTCGTCATCCCCAGCTCTATCACTTTCAGGATTATTTCTGGTTCTCCTAGTGTTAGACATCCTTCTCCCTCAAATGTCAAGTACCCTCCTTTTAGCGCCAATTGTTATAGGGAGAAATTGGTATAACAGTAATTTGGAGGTTTGTTGGAATCACAGAGTAAAATATGATGATTTTGCTGATGAATTTGATGAAGAACGCGAAGAACATGGGAGGAAAGTGAAGGATTTTGGTAGTTGATCTTGCTATTGATTCGTTAGAAGGCCAGATAAAATGTTTATTCTCTTGATGCCAACTGTCGATTCCACTTAAACAAGAGGCCTACATACCCTATTTATAGGGGTTCAAGCCACACGTAGTTCTAGGAGGACAAGTTACCTATATGGGCTAGGTATTGGTCTGGTTCATCAAGCCCAAATCCTCATACGTGAAGGACTTTGGCCCAAGTCTATGCGGATGTGGAGGGAAGGCTTCCCAAATGTTTGTAACTGCCATGGCCCAAGATCATTCGGCTTTGGGGGCTGTCATGGAGTTGTAGAGCAAGGGGTCCCCGTAGGGAGTTGTGCGTGATATGACCTCGCGGGAGCCATATGTAGATGTGACCCTGAGCGGATTCCTTGATGAAATGAGAGCTTGGAGGGTTAGCTGTCTTCAAATAGATAAGTATGTTGAGATATTACCCTAGGGGGCCTTCTGTAGTCTTCAAATTAGCAAATAATATCAAGTGAAGTAAGCCCATGAGGCTAGGAGCTTTTTAGCTAATTATGATAAATATGTGCTAAGTACTCCGAGCTAGCGAAGCGACCGGACAGAACGGTCCGGACGAACGACCCGGGATGGTGTCCCTTTTCTGTCAGATCAATGCGACTTGGAAGAGAGGTGATAAGAAGCGAAATGGGCTGGGGGCCGGTTCTCCTCTCTCTTCCTTCTTGAAGCTGAATGAGTCTAAGATTGGTGAGCTAGCGACGCGACTTCACGATAGGCCAAGGGCCTTAAAATATTTTATCATCTTTAGCACGATGCGAGCTAAATATGGGCCGTGAAGTCATGTGAGCCCAGATGCGAGGTGAGCCAGCCAATTTATGTCACTAGGCTTGCTTAGGACTCATGCCCTGATATTGGGCATAACAGTATCTCATTTGTTTTTTAGGGATGATAGCTTGATTTTTGAGAATGTTGATCGCATATTCTTACATTATACGAACTGGAATCAGTAAAACAATTAATTTTTATACATTAGCTTTTATCTTTTAGCCCAAGCACAGCTTCAGAGATGATCACAATATAAGAGATATTTTCATTATTCTGGTAGTCTGTGCTTGTACTATATATTTTGGTCTTCCTACTTTTTCAATGCGCAATAAATGAATGCAATTTGTGTTGGAAACGTGTATGAGCTCTAGCTTTAAAATATATATGAAATTGATATGACTCAAACACACACACTATGTATACTGTATAAATAATTTGAATAATAAAACAAAGACAAGCTTTTTATTTCTCACAATAACAGCAACAATTTTTCTTTTACACACGAAAGGCTTCAGCCTTTTCTTTTCTCTCTCAAGAGCTACAGCTCTATTATTTTCTCTCTACAATATTTTTCACTTGGTTGTTATATGTATCTATTACAAATGAAATGCAGCAACCTATTTATAGGCTTCAGATATTAACTTACAGCTCATGCCTTGCATCACCAAACATCTTCCTGGTCTTATGGTGAGATTTCATTAATTCAAGGTTGCCTACCTTATATTCAGGATGATATAGCTGGTGCCTTTATTTCATGCATATGTCTTTTGTTTTAATTACACGTGTTATTCTTATCTAGCCACAATATTACTCACCAAACACCGACTATCCAGATGGTGTAAATAACATGCTTGACTTCTTCATGTACGGCTGCTACTATTCATACTACAAATTGATATAGTTTAGTAACTATAATTATTTATTATACATATATTATAAGAGAGTTTGAAATTCTAACACTCCCCCTCAAACTCGACTTCCCATTCCGAGTTTCATTTTCATTTTTTGAAATGCATCCGGCTTCAATGGCTTTGTAAAAATATCTGCCAAATTTTCTTCCGTCCTGCAGTGCATCAACTCCACAATTTCATCGTTCACTCGTTCTCGAATAAAATGATATTTTATGTTGATGTGCTTGCTTCGACTGTGTGACACAGGATTTTTCGCAAGTGAAATAGCGGATTTATTATCCACGTAAATTTTAACCGGATCATCTTTTGCAAGATTTAACTCTCCCAATATGTAGCCTAACCACATAGCTTGACACGCGCATGCTGCTGTAGTAATATATTCTGCCTCACATGTTGAGAGAGCAACTGTCTGTTGTTTCTTTGATGACCATGAAAATATCGTGGAACCGATATGAAAAACATATCCTGAAGTGCTTTTCCCGTCATCCAAATCTCCACCATAATCACTGTCTGAGTAGCCAACTAATTTTGAATCTTGAGAGTGCGTGTAGAACAGACCATGATCAAGTGTACCTTTTATGTACCTCAAAATTCTTTTAGCTGCTATGAAGTGATCTTGCTTCGGCTTCTCCATGTACCTACTAACCAGTCCCACTGCATACATAATATCGGGACGAGTGAAAGTTAGGTACCTCAGACTTCCAACCAAACTTTTAAACAATGTTGGATTTACCGATTCTCTTGTTGAATCAACTCTGAGCTTTATGCTTGCTTCTGCTGGCGTGCTCACCGACTTGCATTCTTCCATTCTGAATTTTTTAAGAATATGCTCAGCATATTTTTTCTGTGACATAAAAATTCCATCTTTGCTTTGCTTCACTTCGACTCCAAGAAAGTACGACATTTGACCAATATCTGTCATCTCAAATTCGTTAGTCATAACTTTTTTAAAGCCATCAAACATACCAGGGTTGTTGCCAGTAAAAATCATGTCGTCCACGTATGATCATAATATCTCCCTTTGAATTTGTTTTTGTGTAGAGTACATGCTCGTACGGACTCTTCACAAAATCATGTTTCTGAAAATATTCATCAACCCTAGTGTTCCATGCTCGCGGGGCTTGCTTTAACCCATATAGTGCTTTCTTTAGCCGGTAGACTTTATCTTCCTGGCCTTCTTGAACATATCCGGGAGGTTGCCCAATGTAGACTTCTTCTTCGAGATAACCATTTAGAAATGCTGACTTCACATCCATCTGATAAATCTTCTACTAATTTTGAGCTGCAATTGCTGTAAGAAGTCGTATGGTATCAACTCTTGCAACTGGAGCAAATACATCATCATAGTCAATCCCGTATCTCTGCTTGTAGCCTTTAGCAACTAGCCTTGCCTTGTACTTTTCAACTTTTCCTTCTTGATTAGTCTTTGTTTTGTAGACCCATTTGACACCAATTACTTTGTGTCCTTCTAGAAGATCTACAAGCTCCCAAGTATCATTCTTCTTGATTGCACCAATTTCTTCATCCATGGCTTTGTTCCATTTGCTTTCTTCAGAAGCTTCCTCAAATGTCACTGGATCACATTCCGCCATTAAACAAAATAATGAATAATCAAATGTGGTTTGTACCGGACTTGTTGCATCATAGTTGTCATTTAGACTCTGCATTTTTCTTGGTGCTCCCCCTGAATTATTGTTGCTACTGCTGCTTCCTGAACTTGATGGTGTCGAGGCAGGAGTTTGTTGATTTGGACTTTGGGGAGGAGTTGGATCATCTTCTCCGCCATCTTCAATGTTGGAGTCATCACCGTCATCATCATCATCATTGAAAAATAAATCAGTAATTTTTTTTCCTCTTCGTTCCATTTCCAATAATCGGATTCATCGAACTCAACATCTTGAGAAACGATTAATTTTTTTGTGAGGGGATTATAGAGTCGGTAAGCCTTGCTTCTTTTTTCATATCCGGTAAAGATGCACTTCTTGCCTTTATCATCCAGCTTCTTTCTTTTCTAGATCGGGAACATGTGTATATTCAATGCACCCAAAAATTCTGAGATGTCCAACTGATGGTTTGCTACCACTCCATGCTTTATTTGGAGTTTTGTTTCTAACACTTTTTGTTGGACAACGATTCAGTAAATAAACTGCACATAGAACGGCTTCAGCCCAGAAATTCCTCGGCATATGCTTTGCTTTCACCATGCTCCTTGCCATGTCTAGAATGGTGCGGTTCTTCTTCTCTGCAATACCATTTTGTTGTGGAGTATATGCCGTTATCAACTGGTGATTAATTCCATGTGCCCTGCAGAAGCTTTTAAAGAGATTTGAAGTATACTCGCCTCCTCTATCTGATCTGAGTGTCTTCAAATAATGACCACTTTGTTTTTCTGCCAGTGCTTTGAACTCCTTGAATTTATCAAGGGCCTCCGACTTTTCTTTCAGAATATATACCCAACTTTTCATGCTAAAGTCATCAATAAATGTTAGGTAATACTTGTTTCCGCCAAGAGATGAAATATCAAATGAACCAGCAATATCTGTGTGAACGATCTCTAATGGCCTCCTGGCTCTCCATGATTTTCCAACGGGAAAAATTTGTCGATGCTGCTTCCCTTTAACACATGTTTCACACAACTGATTTTGTTCAGTGATTGCTGGAAAACCTTCCACCATCTTTGTTTTTGATAATAATTTCAAGCCAGAAAATTCAAGATGACCAAATCTCAAATGCCATAACCATGAATCATTTTTAATGACATATTTTAAGCACTTCTGCACCTTTGTCTGCATATCAAGAGTGAATAGACGATTCTGTGACATCTCCACGTTAGCAATTAATTCCCGAACTTGATTTCTGATAATGAGAGAATTATCATGCATCTGTATATTATATCCTTTCTCCACGAGTTGACCAAGACTAATAGTGTTATTTTTCAAAGCAGGTATATAATACACATCATTGATATATTTCTTCTCACCATTTTTTAATACAATCGAAATTGTACCTTTACCTTTCACCGGAATTTTTGACGAGTCACCAAAAGTAACCTCCCCGTTGACAGTATCGTCTATCTCCGTAAATAATTCCTTGTGACCACACATATGATTGTTGGCACCTGAATCAAGATACCAAATATTTTTCTTGCCTTCTTCATCTCCTTTGTATGTGAGAAACATAGCAGAACCCACATCTTTGTCTTCTTTTGCTGCTACAAAATGACTGCTTTCTTCCACCTTTGGGGATCTACACTCATAACTGAAATGGCCATACTTATTACAATTATAACACTGAAATTGAGACTTATCACCTCTTTATTGAAAATTGCCTCTTCCTCGGCCTCTAAAATTTTGGCCACGACCAGCTGGCTGATAATTTTCATTTTTCTGGCCTCTATTGAACGGTTGTCTTCCTCGTCCTCGTCCTCCTCGGTAGCCACCTCTACCACGTGAAAAATTGCTACTGCTTGAATTTTCCCCGATGGACACTTTGCTTTGCAACGCCTTTTCCAAATGGCTCGTATCGTCATACTGATTCATTCGTTGCTCATGGGCTTGAAGAGAACCCACAAGTTCATCAATTGTAATTATGGACAAATCTTTTGACTCTTCAATAGATGTCACGACATAATCAAATTTTCTTGTCAGCGAACGGAGCAATTTTTCCATGACCCGAACATCATCGAGACTTTCACCATTTCTTTTCATTTCGTTTGTTACCGTTTTCAAACGAGTAACATATTCACCGATATTCTCTGAGCTTTTCATTTTGATATTTTCGAACTCCCCACGTAGCACTTGGAGCCACACCTTTTTTACTTTTTCAACACCTTGGAAAGATTTTTGCAAAATCTCTCACGCATCTTTTGCTGTTTTTGCTTCTGAAATTTTTTCAAAGGTAGATTCATCAACACCTTGAAAAATTGTGAATAACGCCTTTTTGTCTTTTTTACAGGACTCCTTTAACGCCGTCTTCTCGGCATTCGGAAGAACTGCTTCAGTGGTTGCATCCACGGCCTCGTTATACCCACTTTCGACAATATCTCAGTTATCGTAAGAACCGAGTAACACCTTCATTTGGATACTCCAGTTCCCATAATTTGTTGCCGTCAATTTCGGGATTTGCGGTTGTATCATAGTCACCATTTTTTTTCTCGGATAGAACCTTAGCTCTGATGCCACTTGTTGGAAACGTGTATGAGCTCTAGCTTTAAAATATATATGAAATTGATATGACTCAAACACACACACTATGTATACTGTATAAATAATTTGAATAATAAAACAAAGACAAGCTTTTTATTTCTCACAATAACAGCAACAACTTTTCTTTTACACACGAAAGGCTTCAGCCTTTTCTTTTCTCTCTCAAGAGCTACAACTCTATTATTTTCTCTCTACAATATTTTTCACTTGGTTGTTATATGTATCTATTACAAATGAAATGCAGCAACCTATTTATAGGCTTCAGATATTAACTTACAGCTCATGCCTTGCATCACCAAACATCTTCCTGATCTTATGGTGAGATTTCATTAATTCAAGGTTGTCTACCTTATATTCAGGATGATATAGCTGGTGCCTTTACTTCATGCATATGTCTTTTGTTTTACTTACACGTGTTATTCTTATCTAGCCACAATATTACTCACCAAACACCGACTATCCAGATGGTGTAAATAGCATGCTTGACTTCTTCATGTACGGCTGCTACTATTCATACTACAAATTGATATAGTTTAGTAACTATAATTATTTATTATACATATATTAGAAGAGAGTTTGAAATTCTAACAATTTGGTACAAGTTATTCCGACCTGCACTATGTGTTGATTTAAGATATTTGTCTCTGTTTTGTCATCAATTGAATGCCTTTGTAAGGATTTTTGGTGAGGAATTGATGGGCATTATAGGCGCCTGCATTGGATGATTCTCATTTTTTTACGTGGTGTTGCATATTCGACAGATAGGACATTGCAACATATTCGACAGTGTCTTATCTATGGCATGTTTTGAAGAGAAATGAATTTGAGCAATTTCTATATCGGCTGGCTGATGTAGCAAAATCGTAATAATTTGGTTCATAACAGGCCAAGTATTAATGCTGAAAGTATGTATTTAATAACATGTTTCAATCGATATGAACATGCATTTACAGTGAAATCGTATTCTGGTAACTTTAAACTAAATGTTGATGGTGCTTTCGGTGGTGTCTCGTTACGCGCAGGTATTTGCGTATTGGTGTTGTTACATGGGACCTAAATGGTAAATGTTGGCAGCTTGTTCTAGTTATAAGTTAACTCAATGCCCATATGTTATTATTGCGGAGTTGGCTGCCCTTAGAGACGGGCTGCAATTGGCTTTGGATTCTGGAACATTTCCACTGTTGGTGGAGGGGGATTCAAGTGCAATGGTTATCCTTCTAAAAATTTCGCGTGTGTTTTCAGATTTCGGTCACTAAAATGAAATATCTTATGGATCTATGAACTACAATTTTTTCTAAAAAATAATATAATAATAAAAATTATTTCTAAATGTGATATTAATTTAAAACAAATAAATTTTAACTAAACAACTTTTTCATAAATCTTTAACTTATTTTTTAATTTATTATAAAACCCCGTTGTTCAAACACCTCTAAGGGTAATGTTGTTGACTAGCGGTAATTTTGTTGACTAATAATGGCGATTGCTTCAGTGGTCCTATTTAAAATTCGGATAAGTTCGCATACATAACCCACATACATCAAGTGGGCAATCTCTCAACAACATTATTAAATTTACATATACGAGAAATATCATCCCACTGCCGACGGCTTGAATTCCCGCTACTATTTCATCCGATTTATATTTAAATATGGCAGTCTTTAAAAAAGCAGAATAATTACAGTATCAAAATATCTGAAATTTAAATAGTGGGATCATATATTGATAATCAATATTTTCATTACTTACTTTATATTCCCCCCTTCCTAATTAATTGTATATTGTACTTTTTTTATAATTAAATTAATTAATATTTGACTGTATTTTAAAAATAATATATAATTAAAAAAAATAAAATTTTATATTATTAAGGACCGAAGGAGTAATATAGATATTCGGAGCCTGCAAATGTTAAATGCGGGGCTAAGATATAAAAGAATAACCATTTTTATTAAAAAAAAATCGAAACCATGATATAATTATCATCATTAGTATATTAATCATAAAATTGTGGACTCTCTAAAGAAAGAAATAAAAAAAGTGATAAACAATAATAAAAGTATTTCCAACATTTTGACTATTTGAACAGGTAGATGTTAATGACTTAACGCAACAGATCAATAATATACAACATTATTAAAGTATTTACTTTTTAAATAAAATTTCAAAGCTTATACAAATATCTTGTTTCGCAATTAACGGTTAATTAAAATGGATTAAATTAACTATTTGAATTAATTAATTTTATTAATTTTTTTGATTAATTAATATGATTAACTGTATGTATAAAAGAGTTTAGTAAAGAATTGTTAACTTATAATTATTTAAATAATTGATCAAACCTCTATTTTTGTCTAATATTATAATTTTTTCTCCGCTAATAATTTCACAATTTTTTTAACGAAAATATTATGTATTTCAATGAAAAGATGTGACACAAATATGACAAACCCTCAAACTGACAATACAACATGGTTGAGAAACAAATAAATTAGCTACACAAATAATCGTTTTATTTTCAGATCGCTAAACATACAGAATATAAATATTTTTTTAATTAAATAAGATTATAATGGCTTTCCGAGAAATTCAATATACACCAACCCTGAAATCAATAACATCATAATTGACTTCACACAATTAATTCCAATTGTAATCCAATATTCAGTTGCATCGTTGTGAAAAGTGAGTTTTTGCTATTTTCACTACCAACTTAGCATCTATGCGGGCTTTTCAGATCCCAAAATAACAATTGAATCATTCTCAAACAGACAAAACAATAACCCAAACAATACCAAAACATAACAACTACTCCAAAAGGAAGGCAAATAAACACCAAAAAAATTGGGTACATCAACAATTTTTACAAAGAAGAATGATCATTAAAGGAAAAATAAAAATTATTGTGATTACATTAAAGAAACGAAGATCAAAGCGAATTTATGAGAAGGAAGAAGACTTAATTGACGAATAAAGAGTAAATCTGTAAATTTTAAGTAGCGTCTAACTAGGATCGGAAGATTTTTGAACAATGATTGAATTTTTGAATAGATGCTAAACAATGCTAAACTAGCGTCTAGTTTTGAACAATGCTAAACGTAGTTTGTAGTCCTGTGAATGATTAAATAGATAAGACGCACTTTACACGGACCAGATCAAGATATATAAATTTGTCTACTGCCCAGTTACTTGCAGTAACGTACGGCGTACCCTACATAATTGTCTCTGTGACCGAGTTCTCTACATATATCCAAACAAGACTATTCTATACAGTTAATCGAGTCAGTCTGGTTGCGGCTACATATTCCTCCTCCCAAAATAAAAATAGCTTTAACTTTTTATACGTGACTTAGGGTGTAAAAAAAGTGATTTATATATATTATTTTGAGGTTTTTTTTTCTAAATAATAACTGAAGTATTATATTTTTATTAAAAAGGAAATTTAGAAAAATTATATATACAAGTAGTATTTTCACCGCAAATTACGTAAAGAAAATTAAAACGATTATTATTTTGAGATAGAGTATTTAATAAAGATGTACCATATTTACATTGTGGCTGTTTGAGGTTCCTTAAATTTAAAATAAATATTTTATTTTATTTTTATTTTATTTACATATTTTCATATTTTTTTAAAGATAAATATTTATTTTAGAATTTTAAAATCAAATATTATCTTCAAAATAAAAAATAAGTTACTTATTTTCAGAAAAAGTACATACATACCTATTTTTCTCCGAAAATAAGAGTTTATTTTCGGAAAAAATGGGTTGCCAAACAGGGAATTGTTGGAATATAGGATTGGAGAAGACCCAACACCAAATTTATAATACGGAGCAATAATCTTTTTTACTCGTAATACAAGATCAGTCCGGATTCAAATGAATTTTTTTACTGAGTTTAAGAACAAAATATCATTCGAAATAAAAATACTCAATGATTTTTCCAGCTCGAAATTAAAGTTTGGATTAGATCCCTCTGAGTCAACGATTTTGTTTTGTTTAATTATATTATCCTTGATCTAGAAATAAAGAATGTGTTGAATGGACTTTGTTGAAATAAAAGAATATGCTGCACAGCAAGGCTAATATTCAAATTAATCAATGGGTACAGCTATTAGTTTTGTTAAATTTTGGGTTATAAATAAGTCCATAATGCTCTGCATCAACACCTTATCCAAAACATGGCTTCATTTTCTCCTCTCACCCTACCAATCTTCTTGTTCTTGATCCAAACACTTTGCTTAAATTTTTCTCAAGCAGTTGTTCCCGCTAATGAAACGTTCAAGTACGTAAATGAAGGAGAATTAGGACAATACATTAGTGAGTATTTCGGTGATTATCGACCTCTCGACCCCTTCACCTCACCATTTCAGCTCTGTTTTTATAACCAAACCCCTACTGCCTTCACACTAGCCTTACGCATGGGCTTGAGGCGTACCGAGTCTCTGATGCGTTGGGTTTGGGAAGCCAACCGGGGGAATCCGGTTGACGAGAATGCAACACTCACATTCGGGACAGACGGGAACCTTGTACTTGCTCGTGCGAATGGTCAAGTGGCATGGCAAACTAATACAGCCAATAAAGGAGTAGTAGGCCTTAAAATACTTCCTAATGGTAACATGGTGCTTTATGATTCTAAAGGAAGGTTTTTATGGCAAAGTTTTGATACTCCTACGGACACTCTCTTAGTAGGCCAGTCACTAAAGGTTGGTGGAACAACAAAACTTGCAAGTCGGGCTTCTCCCGATGAGAATGTAGATGGCCCTTACAGTCTCGTGATGGAGCCGAAAGGTTTGCATTTGTACTATAAACCTTCCAACTCTCCCAAGCCAATCCGCTACAGGTCGTTCTCCCTATTTACCAAACTCAACAAGGGAGAGAGCCTACAAAACGTTACATTTGAATTTGAAAATGAGTACGATCAAGGTTTCGCTTTCTTATTGAGCTTAAAATACGGTGTTTTCAATTCATCAGGCGGCGCCTCGATACTCAACAGAATCAAGTACAATACCACATTGTCATTTCTTCGATTAGAAATAGATGGAAACGTTAAGATTTATACTTATAATGATAACGTAGACTATGGTGCTTGGGAGGTGACTTTCACATTGTTTTTAAAAGCTCCTCCACCTTTGTATCAAGTAAGCCTAGCTGCAACTGAGTCCGAATCATCTGAATGTCAGTTACCAAAGAGATGTGGCAACTATGGGCTTTGTGAAGAGAGCCAATGCGTGGGCTGCCCGTCGTCTAGTGGACCGGTTCTTGCATGGAGCAAGAATTGTCAGCCACCAAAGTTAACATCTTGTGCCCAAAAAGATTTTCACTATAATAAACTTGTAGGGGTTGATCACTACATGATCAAGTACACAACTGGAGATGGGCCGGTGAAAGATAATGAATGTGGGGTGAAGTGTACTAGAGACTGCAAGTGTTTGGGCTATTTCTATAACCAGGACACATCAAGGTGTTGGATAGCTTATGATCTTAGTACTCTCACTAGGGTGGTCAATGCCACACACTTGGCCTACATAAAGGTGCCCAATTAGTAGTTGCTTGCTTTGAAGCTTATTTATATCAAGTTTTTCTGTTGGCTATCCTATAATTAATGTATGTGGCAAAGCTGTTGGTTGCAAGAAGTTATATTGTAACAAGATGGTCACTAAAATAAATAAATCATAAATGTATGGGTTCCACATTATGTTTGTCTCTCTATCTTTTATCGCATACGCTTGCAAATGATAGTAAATTTTGGTTGTGAAAGCAGGAGTTCGAACAATCATATATCCATATCTATTACTCGGTAAAGTTAGCCAATAAAATAACTCTAAAATTACCAATAAAGCTCAATACACGGTAAAATTAGCCAATAAAATAACTCTAAAATTACCAATAAGCTTCTATTTTATAAAAAAAATAATACCAAAAATATCCTTACCTATTAGTTACTGCTATATATTTCAAAATCGTAATCATCAATGTGCACAATCTTTTAACAGTTTGTTTAACATGCGCGGCTAGGCAAGAATAAGAAGAATCTTTTACTATTTTTTCTAGGTTTCAATTATAAAATTATGATATATTCACACCAATGTCACTATACATCTCCTATCTCCTATTTTTATGATTATTTATGTAAAAACTAGGAGTATAAGTTAATTGATGAAAAAAATATACACCTCCTATTTTTATTCTTTTTTATCATGTACGTTAGTGGCACAGGTTAAATAAATCATTATTTTAATTACTCTAAAAATCGTTTTACATAAATCAACCGTTCCTATGTTATTCTATTCTAAATTTTCATTTTAACCTTTGTTTATAATCTATTTATTACTATATATTAAATGAGGACACAAGGCCAGATTATACCATTTTATTAAGTGTGAAATTGTTGTTATACCCTTATATCTTGCATAATTATGTATGTACCAGTATTTAGAAATTTTCGTAAAAAAATGTTATAATTATGTCACTGTTGGGTATCAAACAAGTAACCACTAAATAGTCATCGTTGCAATAATTTGATTTACTTGAAATTTTGTTTTTCTTTTAAAAGTCTTGATACACAAATCATCAATTTTTTTTATCATATATTAATTTTTCATATTATAAATGCATCACATATAAGTTATTTATTAATAATTTTTTAAATATGAGAAATGAAGTTTGTATAGTTGAGTTCAATTTTTTTTATTATACAAGTTAAATGAATTTTTGAAAAAGTTATAACAAATTTAGATTTTAGATATGTTAAATATTTGAATAAAATATAGAATTGAGCTATAATTGCGATATTAATACTAAAATAATAATGTAATATAAAATGATATAATTTCAATGTATATTTATTTTAAAAATAGATAAAAAAATTAAAATAGGAGAACAAATATTATATGAAAATATAAAATATTACAATTTTTTAGTCAAATTGTATACTTGATTTTAGATGATCATTTTGAAAATAAAATATTACGGTGTGTAGATATATTGATTAAATTATTAGGGGTCGTTTGGTTCATAGAGTGATATGTGGTTGGAATGAGGAATCAGGTTAAGCTGGTATGAGGATGAAATATCATTTCTAATATTACGTGTTTGGTTGAATGGTGGAGTAAATTTATTAATTAATATTTTTTTTAATAAATAAAAAATATGTGCAATTAATATGAAAAATTAATCACTATTATTTATTTAATATTAAACAACATCATTATAAAAATTTTATTTTAAAAATTAACATATAATTTTATAAATAAAGATAAAAGTAGTAAATGTTTTATTTGATTCCTCTATCTCATACTCACTTCTCCCTTAAGATATCAGAAACTCTCACCTTATGAGTTTGATGTATGAGTTTTAGAATTAAAAAAATTCATCCAAACACCAAGTATGAGTTTGGAATGAACGAAACTCATGCATGATACATAGAAGTGCCAAATCAAACGACCCTTTAATTAAAAGAATATGAATTTACTTGAATAAGATTATATGTGTGTGTATGTATGTGTGTTAGGAATCATGTAGTATGATGATAACAATTTACTTAGAATCATAAATTTGATGTAACAACTTATAACTAGTCGATGGATATGAGTCATATAAATTTTCATTGATTAGGAAACCATTTATCAATTGAAGTACTTTGTTAATCAACTGATAAATTAGACTGTAGCTATTGAAGGAGGAAGTGAGAAGGATGAAGGCTGAGATTGTGAAGAAATTTGATGCATTGGCTAGCAGAAACAAAGTCATAGATGCAGAAAAGGCAAATGAGATAATGACTACCAATTCATTGCAAACAACTTCAAAATCTAAGATTGTTGTTGATGGATCCTCTAAGTCTCATGAAGCTGGAGAGATAAGGATGGATGAAAGTAGCTCACAGCCTGGTGATAGAAAATGAAAATGAATTTTAATTGAAGAAGAAAAAGTCTATCACAGGTGGTGGTGAAAAAGTTATGCAGAATGCAATTATAACTGGGATCCTTGATAAAGAAAAATAGATGAAGACTGGAGATGAATTAGCCATGCAACTTCAATTGGAATATGACATTGAACATCAACAAATTCTAGAAGAAAGAAAGAAGCAGACTGAGAAGAGGTGAAGAAGAAATCAAAGAGCCAAATGAATCTTCAAAATCTGAGAAAACAAAGTGGAAGGTGGATGTTGATGAATCTGAAGTGGCTAAAGAGAAAAAGCCAAAGGAGACAAAGTACAAGCATCTGGTGTTTTTCCAGTTGCACAAGTAGAAGGGAGGGTTGAATACTTGTGTACTTTTTCTACCTGATTAAAATCAACTCAATAAGTAATAAAAGTTTGAATTAAGAACAAAGATGAAAATACAAAGATATGAATATCAACTGTTTGTTTTATTGATGTGTAAAAACAAACTCTCCTAAGGTGTACACAAACCCTAGCAGCTTCTCTATGTATTTCACAACAACTCTCTTTATCTCTATGCTCTCTCAAAAACTCGACAATAATATTAGGTTACATAGAATGTTTATATAGAGAGCTGTCTATCAACTAATAACAGAAAATAAATTACAATAGGAATAGAATTCCTAATTATTAGTTAACAGTTTCCATTTGCAATTCTCATTCATTCTCATAGCATATCTACAACATCTTTGGCTTTATCTTCAAAGACTTCCCTTATCTGTGATCATCTTCCAAATTCAGCTTTGACTTCTTAGACTCTGAAATCTCCAGACTCTGCCAGATTATAGACTTTGATGGACTATAGACTCTGATCATTTGTAGACTCTGACAGATTGTAGACTCCGATAGTCTATAGACTCTGATCATCTCCCATACTCTGATCTTCATCTAGACTCTGGTTTCACTTTCTACAGAAATTTTCTAAGTACAGGAATGTTGACTAACTAGACTCAGATTATAAAATTTCAGAGACTAGAAAGACTTATTACAAATAAGCTATGCTAAGTCATGTTCTAGCATTTTGTACATCATCGAATGAATAAATTCCTAACAATCTCCCCCTATTTATGATTTATAAAAATTAAGCATAAATCAAGGTTTGATGATGTCAAAACTAAAGAATGATACAATTATTCTAGAACAAAATTTTGTATAAGGAAAAAGAATTACTTCTCACTTAATCTTCTCAAAGGCTGGATTATTCTTCAAAAATGAATTTAACATATTCTCATCCACAGCAGCAAGAGCTTCACCAACATATTTCTTCAATTTCTTCATCTCTTCATTTGAACACTTGATTTGACAGTAAGCAGCTCTCAAATCATTTGTACTGCTTTCTTGCTCCTTTAAGTCTTTCAACATTAGAACACTGATGTTGGTCCCTGATATTGTAGAAGGGGGGTTGAATACAATATCTATAAGTTATCGCGGAATATTGGATTTAAAAATATTATTTTAAATTCACACGAAATATTAATTGTAATGAAATACTGCTCAAGTAAAAGATATAATTTTAACTTGAAAAGTATTACAAAATTAATAAGTAGAAAGTTTATATAACTGTTTAAAAGCTTAGAACGATTTTGACATGAATTGTTCGAGTTTAACAGTTATATTCCCAACTTGCACAGAAATCTGTGAATATTACAATGCAGACAAATTTCTGAATTTGAACTGTTTTTTTCACCTCTGAATAATGAAGCCAAGACCTCATATTTATAGAGGTTGTAAAGCTGACATGACTCTTCCAATATGACTCTTTAAAGATTAGAAATAACCCTTGTATGACTCCTAAAAACGCTGGACATGACTTTCAGAACTCGGTATGACTCTTGAAAATTCGGTATGACTTATATTAAAGTCATATTCAATTTTTCTTTTAATTAAATAAATCAGTATGACTTATTTAATAAAGAAATCAAATTCGGTATGACTTATATTAAAGTCAAAAATTTGGTATGATTCTTTCCATTTAAGCCCGGTATGACTTATTATATAAAAATCGGTATGACTTATTATATAATAAATCGGTATGACTTATTATATAATAACTCGGTATGACTTATTATATACTAAATCGGTATAACTTAATATATAAAAATCGGTATGACTTATTTGTATAATTCGGTATGACTTATTTGTATAATTCGGTATGACTTATTTGTATAATTCGGTATGACTTATTAAATAGCTATTTGAATTATATAAAAAGTCATATTAATTCATATTTTTATAATAAATTAATTCTACTTAATTTAATTAGTTAATTTATAAATTAAATTAAATTAAATTTGAATTAATTTAATTAGATAAATTAAATAATCAATTAATCTTTGATAGTAGAATTAAAATAATATCTCTGTCATTTATTACATAGTAGTCATCTTTGAAGTCTTTCCTTTCCTTCGTCTTCTGTCATAAACCACTTGAGCTCGATGTTGAATAAATATTAATTTAGTTGACACACAAATGTACTGTCTGGTTCATTTGTGTCATACTATAATAATTATTCTCCATGTTTAACATTTAAGAAGTGGTCTTTTGTCATTCTTCTGCTTTACTATCTTTCCTCTTCTTCTGGAATCTTTCTGTACTATCCACTTGAAATCTTTTATATATTCTGTATTCTTTGGAAGTACTACCACTTTATTTTTTACTGACGCTTGAACATACAAATGAACTTCTTCCAGTATTGAGTAGCAATCCCATAAAATACTTCTGATACTTAGATCCTTTGTGATTAGTTGACTGTCTTCATCTTGATTCCTATTTGGTGTTTATTATTTACTTCTATTTGTTAGCTAGAGTTGAGTTGTCATCTAATTATTACAAATAGGCATAGTCATATGCATTTCAATCTCCCCCTATTTGTTGTTAAACATTTAACACACAAATTCCTAGAGGATAACTCAACTAACAACTAAGAAAGTAGTATGACACATAATAATTTGTAAATAATAAACAAAAGTTCTGGTATTATATTTAACAATTTTCCAGATTCATACATGAAAGATAAATACAAGATAGTTGTTCCTTTAGCACTGAACAAATATTACATAATTTTCTATCTTGATCTAAGTCTTTAGTCTTCTGATGTATCAACTTCACCTTCTTCTAGGATTGAACCTTTATGAACTGGTTTCCTCGATACTTCTTCAGATACTGATTGATCTGTTGTAGTGGATTCTCCATACAACCTCCTTTGTTCAGCTCTTGCTAACTGCCACAAAACTTCCTACTCAACAGGATCTACTATCTCTTCTTCTACATCATATGGATGAGTTGAATCTATCTTTGGCATTTGCCTGATGTACGAAGGAATTTTCTTTGACAGACAGTAGTTTCTGATCTTTTGTGCAGCATCCAACTTATCTTGGGATCTGAATCCTTTCGACCTTAGCATCCTTTCAACTTAAATCATGTACTTAACTGTGTAGCCCTTCAATGACTCCTCATTTAACTACATGATTTGATACAACTTGTTTGAGAAGAATCTTACCTCGTGAGGATCAAATAAGATCTGAGGACTAACAGCTTGTGCGAAGTCTCTGAGCCTGTCTCTTAGCAGCTCATTCTCTTCTAAACTTCTTTTCACTTTATTCAGTAACGTCCATATCACTGATAAACTTCTTTGTCTGAAAAACTCCAAGGAAATTCTGAATGTACCATTTCTGTGAGTGTAGACTAAAATATGCCAGTCTTCAAGAATGTGATCCACTAAGATAGTGATATAGTCCACTTCCTCTTTCAGAGCTTTCATTAAGTTGTCAATGTTGTCATTTGACTTTTCTAGACGCTCAATTATTGATTTCAGATGCTTGTCTTTAAATGGACCCTTCTGTTGTTTGTCCATTATTTCTCTTGCAGTGTCCTATTTCTTTCCAATCTTGAGCTGTACATCTCTCTTCTTTTCTCTGACTGCAATGACCCAGAGATTCTGCTTTTCTAGGCTTGTTTCTTTTTCAGCCTTTGTTCTTTCCACGACTAGAGCTTTCAGTTTCTCAGTCTTTGCATGACTTGCCTTGATGTATTCTTTTAGTTTCTTCATTGCCTCTTCATAGGCTGGATCAACTTCTTTTTCTTTTGGAAACAAAAATTCTTCATCAAATACAGTATCTTCCTCAGCTCTGCAGTAGTCAGGAATGTATGATTCATCATGAGCACTGTCATCAATGAATTGCTCTTGAGCATAATACTATTCTTCTGGTTCTGGATCATACGATTGAAATTGTTCTTCAGAATACAACTTAGCTTTCCCTTTGTCTTGAGTAGTAGCCCCTTCATCTACAGCTACTTTCTCCTTTGTTTTCTCCCCCTTAGTTGAGGGATCCTCTTAAGATTTTGAGGCTTCAAAAGATGTCATCAGTTTTTGCATAATCAGATAGACTTGTTTCATGCCCTCATTCAAATGAGTCATTCCATCATCCAGTTTTCTGAATAGTTGTGTTGATATCCTTTCATTCTCAATAATTGTTAAGGTCAAGCTTTTCCCAACTTCATCAATTCTTTCATGTAATTTGGTCACTTCTTTCATGTCCTCAGCAATGAGACTCTGAACATTCTGGATATCTTGTATTTTTAGAAATATGGAGGATTTGACATCATCAACATCTTTTCGCAGCATTGTCAGCTGTTGAGTTACAGAGGCAGATGTAGACTTCTCTTCTGCTTGTGCTTTAACATTTACCAACTCAGCTTGGACAATCTGCATTTCCTTCTAGAGAGCTTCCATTTTAGATAGTAGTTCACTGTGTGTGCATGCGCACTCATCTCACTTGCACTCCTGTTTAATTCACTATCACTCTGTGCATGTGTTTCACTCTGTGTTTGCCTCACATCACTAGTGTTTAGCTCCTTTCCAGATCCAGATGTTGTACATGTATATAAAACAATAGCTTTTAAAGAGTCGAAATGCTCTTTTGATGCCTGTGAAGGCGCGTCCTCAACAAGATTATCTTGCATTGGCTCTGCTACTGACGTAGCTACTCCGTGAATGGAGTCCCAACTCCCTCTAAAGAGTGGTTGCCTCTCAAATCCACTAGTGGATTCGAGAACTTCCTTTGAGGAACCTGGATGTAAGAAATCCAGGGGGGGTCACCACCTTAGACAATGTAGTGAGTGGCTCATTAGAGTTTGTGGTGCCCCTTAATACTTGTAACGGTATCTGATGCTGCACTGCATCAAAAATGTCTTGGTCCACGAAGAATGTGGCATCCGACAAGTTTGTTTCAAAAATATTTTCTTCATTTAGAGATGTGCCCTTATCTGATTGTGTTTCTTCAAGTGGAGGTCCTGGTAAAGTGAGCGCTAGCAGTGTGCGTGACTCTACATCATCTGATGCCGCGGCTAGATGGCGAATAGAATCACCCGTTTGATCGAGTGTATCTAGAGAATTTTGGATTGCCGTTTCAAAGTCCATTTCCCATTGAGAGGAAAGAAATGAGTCTGCAGTTGTCTCAAGTTGAAATTTAGATCTCTTTATTAGTAAAGATAGAGCTGCGGGTTCACTCACTGTGACAGCTCTACCTCGAACTTTCCTAACAGGTTTCTTTCTTTTTCTGATTAGACTCAGTGAAGTTGAAGAAGGAGAAACTGTTTGGGGTACTATCTCAGCTTGGGGTTGAACCTGTGTGTTGTCAGGTTCATAGCCAAAGTCCTGAAGTGTAAGACCACAATCATAGTCCGCCACAGATAAATTTAAAGTAGTATTACTTATATTTGTAGGTAGAAATTTGGAGGATAAAGTGTGAGTTATTACCTGTTGTACCTCTGCCTCATGTTCTGCATGTTGAGCGTCTTCAAGTAAAAGCTGTGCAGAGGTTTCAACTTCTATTGGTACTTGATCTAGAAATTGCTCTGGCTCTTGCTGATGCGGTTGAGCCTGTGCAGGATTTACAATTTGATCTAAGATCTGACCCATGTACTCTGTTCTTACCACTGGCACGTCTTGAAACTTTGGATTTTTGTTGAGCCTAGATAATATTTGTCTCTGAGAAGTTGGGGATGCTTCTACCGGACTATTCTGGAACAGTTCTTTATCCTCATCTATCAAGAGATCATTCATGAACAGCATTAGGAATCTTGTGTTGGTGTAGGTGCCCTAGAGGCAATACATTGTTTCTTTTAATAGACCTTTATGTCATTTGATTATTCAATAAACGTATTTATTATGACTTTAATTACTGCGATATATTTGTTAGCATAATAAATGTCCTTAGAATCATGATACACATTGTATAGATTAAGTACATGACTTGAACTTGAGATTATATAATATATCATATTCTTAAAGGTCCCTAGTCGAGTATTACTATTATAGGACAATAATAATACATAAATAGACTAGTATGTTGTTTGACAGATAACCACATCTCATTGGTTATAAGTATGGGGATACTAAAGTTAATACATAGGTACATGTAGGAGTACATGGTACTGGACAGACCTACAGTGAGATTCTTCATGTTTAATAAAGTCATAAGAAAGAGTCACAGTGATAATGGTGTAATGATCCTTCGACTTGAGATCATTATATTTCTGTATGAGGATTAATATACTTTGACTACATTAAAAGTCACTTTTGACCGAGTGATGATAAAAGTGGACATCGGGTATATCATGAGTCGTATGAGAAATATGAATGATAGATAAAGGATTTAACCCTCCTATAATTAGGAGATATATTATTGGCCTCTTGATTGAGTGAGACTATAAAATGCATGGTCGTGCTCAAATAATGATTTGTTTTTCATAGTCTACTCATGGATCAAGTAAACCCGGATTAAATGTTGAAGAGGATGAATAAATACATGCCTCGAGTTTAATCTATAATATATATGGTTAAATGGATTATATTACAGGGAAACATTAATCACGAAAGGTTTTATCGAATCACGATTTAATTATTATTTTATTGGGTAGCAATGATGTGTTACTAGATACCGCTCATTGTTTATAATTTTATTGGAGAATAAAATTATTGCCAATTAAATAATAGCCTATAGGGTCACACGCATGGAGCACTTAGAGGAATAGTTAATTTAAATTATAGATTTAAATTAATTGATGATTATTTGAATTTTATTATATTAATTAAGTGATACTTAATTAATTGAGATAATATAAATTCAAATTAGAGGAGTATTTCTGCCCATAATAAGTATGACTTAGTTATTAATTAAATAATAGAAATTCGTTTTATTATTTAATCCAATACCTACATGGGTTAGGTTTTGCTTTTATGGGCCTATTAATCAGCCATTATAAATAGATAATGAAGGGATAAGAGGCCATTACGTTTTTGAAAAATAAAACCCTAGAGGGGGCAGCAACAAGGAGGTAGAAACATTAACTCGAATTATCAAGAGGGAGGCTAGTACGTTCATTCCGCAGTCAAGATCGTGAGACGTTCTTGAAGGTGCTCGTGTGGATACCATAGAGGTGTTTTTCGAGAGGAAGACACAAGTCGTGAAAGCTAGGATCTCTATTGAGTTCGTGAAAGTCAAGATCTTAATAAGTATAATTCTGTTTCACCATAATCTGTCCAATCTTATACATGGATCCTGAGTTTGGGTTCCGAATTTTTTTTGTTATATTTACGTTTATCCTCCGTGTTTTATGCCTCGGAACCCAACACCTTGGATAGTAGACTTGCACATTGTGTTCCCTGCTTTCTGGCATTCCCATCTTCTTTATAATTTCTTTTAAAATAAACTTCCCGAAATTAATCCTCCGATTATGGGCCACAGAATACCCAATTATCTGAAGCAGTGTAGAAATATTGTTGAAGTTGTTCTTTATAATGGGTGCAAACACTTGTGCTAGTGTGTGAAAGAAGTAGTCCCACTCGCTCACCAACTTGGCTTTTGTCAGCCTTACTAGAGTGATCTCACCTTGATACTGAATAACGTTGAAAAATTCAAGTATATCTGGAACAATTGGAGGATCAACAAAATCTCTGTCCGGAAACCCTAGAATCCTGTTCACATCATCTTCAGTCACCATGTATTCATGTTCTCCTATGGTGAATGAGAATTGTACTCTGTCTCCAACAGTTCTGTTCCGAGCTGTAGTGTACAGTGTCCTCAGTGTTAACACTTGCAATGGCGTGTCCAAAGTAATTGCAGTTCTTATAAGTGAATGTTCGTTTAAAAATATGATCCATGGTCGAAACCTCTCGACTGAACAATTCACCGGATTAAAAAATCCAACAAAATTAGCTTGAAAAGATCACATAGGATTGGGCCATAACCATTGCACGTTTACTTTCACGCTCTTTACATATATTGTATGGAATGTATGTGTAGAGTAGAAGATGCATGCTTTAATTAGATTAATGATGTATGCATGTATTAGATACGTCATCCATGCCATGCTTGTCATGCTAAACAAGATAAAATCTGTAACGATTTAAGATTTTAAAATTAACAAACGATCATGAGATTCTTGTGTTTATGAAATATGGATTTTAAAACACGGAATTAAATATGGATTTTTGATATCTATAACTGGGATTTTCTGACAAAAGCGGATATGCCTATTCGTAAGGTTGATGGGTTTTAAGTGTGACCATTGGTATCCTTGTTCACACTTTATTCACGCAAGAGAACGTGGTCACAAGTAATACAGTAATAAGTAAGATTCGTTCCCACAGAGACTCGACTTGCTTACGTTTAGTTCACTTATACACCAGAGTATGATTATGTTTCACTGCTAAGAAAATAACAATTGGAGTTTTGATTACACTACTACTTAAAACTTAACGAATTACTTATATGAAATAAACATGGGATTTTAACTTCATAATCTATCTCATCTAGAATCTTATGCCTTTTCAACCTAGCATGTGAAAGTGATGATAACTGATCAGACCCTCTAAACTGATAAACGCCAACTTTCGTTATACGCATACCATCCTAATGAACATCCACAATTGATAGAAGTCAAATAGTCAACCACTACGATTAGTCCCTATATGTCTATAGAGATTGAAAACATAATGGCTTAAGCACAAGTATCCATAAAATCACATAGTCAGTGCAAGACGGTTAGAATTACACCACAAATTAATACATGCTCTTAACATGCAAAATCCTATGCTAGCATGGTATGTTCTAAACCCTAGATCCACTTTCGCATTCACGAGGGTTCAACAAACAATCATAAATGTTCGCGACGCATTTACAACGAATAAGCTTAACCATACTAGGATATCCATAACAATCACACACTTAGGCATAGAAACAATCAATATCTAGACTTGATAGAAAAATCCATTAAAATCCCATGACAACGCTTAGCCCATAATTGGACTAGCCGACATCATGGGTTCATATGAAAACATAGTAGATAAACAATTAAACATAACAAAAACTGATTTTAATTGCAAGAGTAAAAGAAACTACCGATAATCCACGTGTAGAAAATTACAAAAGAAAAATAGCTTGACGGCTCACAAAGTACTCCGCCTCTTGTCTGATAATGACCTAGATAATACTTAATTTCCTAGATAATGAAAAAAATAATAATCCTTATGTCTTTATACTAGGTTACATAAAAACAATGATTCATGGGCTTGCTGCTTTCTGGGCTTCGAAACGGACCAACTGCAGAAAAATCAGCAACTGGAATCGGCTGGAAGGGCGGGCGCGCCTCAAGGAGCGCGGGCGCGCCTCATTAATGGAGCGCGGGGGCGCCTTGAACGGGGTGGGCGCGCCTGACTATTCTGCACGGAATTGCTTTTCTTTGCTCCTTGCTTCTTTAGCGCGTCGCCTTGCTTTCTCTTTGCTTCAACTCAAGCCTTGACCCTTCTCCCTTGAATTCCTAGCTCATGCACCAACAATTTATGCAATTAATTATCAATTCTGCTCCGCCTGGGAATCTGCACACCAAAAACATAAAACACATCAAAAGACACTAAATACTTGGGTACTAGCGATCAATTTAAGCCAATTTGGAACGTATATAGTGGACAAAAAAGTCCACTAACACACCCCCAAACTTAAACCGATGCTTGTCCCCAAGCATAAACAGACTCTAAACAATCTAGTGCAATGCAATGCATGAATGCAACTACTATGAAATGCAAGGACCCCCTCGAACTCACCAAAACTATTTGACAACCCAAAGTCTCAAAGAGATGTGATACATCCGAACAGAGCTCGACCAAGTCCCCTTATACCGATACTACATGAACAGAAACGTGTGTGTGTGCGATGCTCATCAAATATACTCTGACACTAGATCAAAATCATACCTATTTTTCGCCAAGACAATCACCTGCTTATAAACAGAATGAGTGGTAAACACTCCATAACATACAAACACCGCCGTCATTCATTTGAGTTAGACAGGGAATCACACTTTATTGCTAAACCTCCACTACGACACATAACACAATACATAGGCTTATTTAACCGTGCAATGGATGAGACCCTTAAAGGCTTATACAATAATACCCATGTAGCGAGCGTTAGGTTAGTGGATCCCAGACTATAAAAAGCCTTAGGTCACTAGGCACAAAGTCCCCTCGAACTTAATTGCCCGAGTATTAAAGAGCTCATCCTGGTTAATTTTGCTTCGAATTATTCACATGACTCCTATTTTTTTTTTATAACAGAATCTGGAATGAGAATTCTCAATTCCAACCCTAGACTACTCATAAAAATATGAGCCGGCTACTAGCCATTTGACGCCTAGCCATACTTGACAATCATTAACAATTAGCATGAATCTTTGTTTTCCCCCAAACTTATACTTTGGCATTCTTACATTATCAAGGGAATAACAAACATTCTAGATATAAACATGCGATTAAATCTAAAACCACTAAACAGGCATGACTCAACCTAGCCTAAAAGCAACCGATGAGACTGTGTAAAGAAAGTGCTTCTGAACATGCAAATCAAATTCATAAGGACTGTAAATCATCCCTCTGCTCATCAATACCACACTCAAATTGACATCGACTTAGCAATCAGAATTAGCTCGTCCTAAGGGATCATGAAATATGCATGCTATGAAATGCAACTATCATGGACTCACATGGTAAACAGAACAAAACATAAAAATTGCAAACATAATGCTCTATATGGACAATTAAAACCAAATGCGTGACAAACACTACATCTACATGTCCTATATGCATCTAACTACAATCTCCATTTCCCACCCCCAAACTTTAAAATATTCAATGTCCCCAATGAAGGCAAGAAACAAAGAAAGTGTGCAGATATACCTCAATCGTCAGCAGAGTCACCCTCCTCGGGTGAATCCGGTGGTGGATACACAGTGCCAGCTCCATAAACAGGCCAATCGACCTGTACACCAGTAGCCAGAAAGGCTGCACCGAGAGCCTGAGTCAGGTCAGCAGCAAACCGGCTCTGTCTATCATCAACTACGTCCATCCGCCGAGCCAACCTCCGAAAATGAGCCTCACCCATACCAGCACTAGCCACAGCTGGCGGTGCCCTAGAAGATCCAGCCCTAGCCTCCCTCTGCTGTCTAGGTGGCACGTCACCACCCACAATATACCCTAAGCCTCTGGGATGCGGTACACCACCGTCCCATTCAGGTAGTCGAGCTATCGCCGCCGTGTCAATGGCACTCGCAGGAAGTTGCAACTGTTCCTCCGCCGGCCAGTGAATACCCACATCAACACACAGACGAACAACTACTGAGCCATACAGAATCGCTCCAGTGGTACTACCCTATAAAAATCGGATCATGTGCCTATGGATAAGGGAGCCTAGGTCGATGTATCGCCCGCTGAGAATACCCCACAACAAAATAGCCCGATCCACTATCACCTCATGAGTGTGCGATGATGGCACAATGTTAGCACACAGAAACAGGTTCCAGGCCTTAGCATACGGGTTCAAAGCCATGGCGGCGAAGGTGACCGGCTCAGTAGAGCCTGCCCTACGCTTCCAAGTAGTGCCGGGAACTGTCATATCCTGCAGAATGGCCTCAAGGTCAACCTCCCCACGGGTCTTCAACCCAAAATCTTCCACTCCCTCCTGCGGTGCAGGCAAATTCAAAACCCTAGTGATAGCGGCAGGAGTATAATCCACTACATACCCTCGAACTACAGAATACCCATTCTTCTCTTGCTTGGCATTAGCGTAGAACTCCCTAACGATACTCAATGGTATCGCCTCCGCAGCCTCACACACGGTCTCCCAACCGCTCTCACTAACCATCGCGATTAGAGACCCATCAAGAACACCCGGAATGAATCCCCTTTCCTTGACCACAGATTTGGTCATCAAGTGTGCAAACTCAATTTGGGCCTCCGGTGAATTGAATTGGGGCACAACTCCCCCACTCGAAGAAGAACTTGATGTCCCGGAGCGCCTAGATCTCTTGGGTGCCATTGATTGGAGTTGTAGTTGTGTGAAGAGTTGAGATGCAGTGCGTGTATAATTGCGTGTATATGTGAGAATGAAGAAGTGAAAGACTAGGTGGCTAGGGTTAGGGTATGCCAAGGCTAATTAAACAAGTGAGAGTGGGCTGGGCTTGTGCTAAAAACTAATTTAAAGAAATAAAATTGCTGTTTTCTTTTGTTTTTTTCTTTTCTATTTTTTTTCGTTTTTTAACAGCCGCACTCAGGGCGCCCGCGCCTCCCCGAGCGCGCACGCGCCTGGGCTACTGCATTTTTTTTTTGTGTTTTTGCTTTTTGCTTTTTTTTTTTTTGTAAGAAATAAAAATTACCATTCAAGCCGTAGGTTGCCTCCCACGAGCGCTGTCGTTAACGTCATTTAGCCGGACGTTACTTCAGGTCCTCAATCCGAGGTAGACAGAATCGCGACTTCAGCTTCGCGATTTACTTGTTCTCCCAAATAAGGCTTCAATCTCTGACCATTGACTTTAAACGCTTGATCTGGGGTCTTTTCATAAATCTCCACCGCTCCGTGTGGAAACACAGTCTTCACAACAAAGGGTCCTGACCACCTTGACTTAAGTTTTCCTGGAAACAATCGCAGACGAGAGTTAAATAATAAAACTAATTGACCAGGAACCAATACCTTTGTTGTCAACCGACGATCATGCCATCTTTTCACTTTTTCCTTGTAGAGCTTGTTATTCTCATAAGCTTGTAGACGAAACTCGTCCATTTCATTGATTTGCACCATCCTCTTTTCCCCTGCGGCTTTACAATCAAAATTCAGCTTCTGCAATGCCCAATAGGCCTTGTGTTCCAGTTCTGCCGGCAGATGACAAGCCTTTCCATAGACAAGTTGATATGGTGACATACCCAAAGGTGTTTTGAACGCAGTTCGGTAAGCCCACACAGCTTCATCCAGTTTTAAAGACCAATCCTTACGAGAAGGACTTACCACTTTTTCCAGAATGCGTTTGATCTCACGGTTTGACACTTCAGCTTGGCCATTGGTTTGAGGGTGGTATGCTGTTGCCACCCGATGGTTGATGTTGAATCTTGCCATCAGATTAGTGAACTTCCGATTGCAAAAGTGAGAACCCTCATCGCTGATAATGACCCTTGGAGTCCCAAATCTGGTGAAAATGTTCTTGTGAAGGAAGTTGAGCACTACATTGGCATCATTAGTTGGAAGTGCCTTGACCTCAACCCATTTGGAGACGTAATCCACAGCTAGCAAGATGTATTGGTTATTGCATGATGAAATGAATGGGCCCATGAAGTCGATCCCCCACACATCAAAAATTTCTACCTCAAGCATTACATTAAGGGGCATCTCATCCCTTTTTGAAATGTTGCCTACTCGCTGGCAACGATCACACCTGGTTACAAACTGATGAACATCCTTGAAGAGTGATGGCCAATAAAATCCTGCCTGCAAAATACGAGTCGCTGTCTTTTCACCTCCATAATGGCCTCCATAAGCCTTGGCATGATAATCCCTCAGAATATTGGCTGTCTCGCTATATGGTACACACCTCCTGATAACCTGGTCAGCTCCTTGTTTAAACAGATATGGCTCGTCCCAACGAAACCACTTGACATCGTGCATGAATTTCTTCCTTTGAGCTGGCGACAACTCAGGTGGAACAATTTGACTTACCAGATAATTTACAATATCATCATACCATGGTTCTTCTTCTTGTATTCCAAACAGCTGTTCATCTGGAAATGATTCATTGATGATGGTACTGTCTTGAGATGATTTACCAAGATCTTCCAATCGTGAGAGGTGATCAGCTACTTGATTTTCTGTCCCTTTTCTATCTTTGATCTCAACATCGAATTCTTGTAGTAGAAGAACCCATCGAATCAGGCGGGGTTTAGAATCCTTCTTGGAGAGCAGATACCTAATAGCTGCGTGGTCAGTATACACCGTCACTTTCGTACCAAGCAAGTATGATCTGAATTTTTCAAAGCCATATACAATGGCTAACAGCTCCTTCTCTGTGGTTGTGTAATTCAATTGCGCATCATTGAGTGTCTTGCTTGCATAGTAGATAACATGAAAAATCTTGTCTTTCTTTTGACCAAGAACAGCCCCTACTGCAAAATCGCTAGCATCACACATCATAGCAAAAGGTTCATTCCAATCTGGGGCGATGATCACAGGTGCTGAAATCAACTTCCTCTTCAATGTCTCAAAAGCTGTCATACACTCATCATCGAATTTGAAGGGAATATCCTTCTCCAATAGCTTACACAAAGGTTTGGAAATTTTGGATAAATCCTTGATGAATCTTCTGTAGAAACCTGCATGACCGAGGAAACTACGAATTCCTCTCACTGAATTGGGCGGTGGAAGATTTTCAATTGTCTCTATTTTTGCTTTATCCACTTCCAGTCCTCGACGTGACACCTTGTGTCCAAGAATAGTTCCCTCTTGTACCATGAAATGGCATTTCTCCCAGTTGAGAACCAGATTAGTCTCCACGCATCTTTTCAGAACCATGCTAAGATTGTGTAGACATTCGTCAAAAGAAAACCCAAATACTGAAAAATCATCCATGAAGACTTCCACTGTCTTACCAATCATGTCTGAAAAAATTGCCATCATGCACCTCTGAAAAGTGCCAGGTGCACCACATAACCCAAAAGAAACCCTTCGAAGAGCGAAGGTACCGAACGGACATGTAAATGTTGTCTTCTCCTGATCCTCTGGAGCAATGCAGATCTGATTGTAACCCGAATATCCATCCAGCAGGCAATAGTACTCATGGCCAGCCAGTCGGTCTAGCATTTGATCAATGAAAGGAAGAGGGAAGTGATCCTTCCTAGTAGCTTTGTTCAGCTTCCTGTAATCCATGCAGATTCTCCAACCAGTGACTGTCCGCGTAGGAATGAGCTCGTTCTTTTCGTTAGTTACCACCGTCATGCCTCCTTTCTTTGGCACACATTGAACTGGACTCACCCAAGCACTGTCAGAAATAGGATAGATAATCCCTGCATCCAACCACTTAATAATTTCCTTCTTCACTATTTCCTTCATGAGTGGATTAAGCCTTCTCTGATGTTCTACTGTTGACTTACTTCCTTCTTCCAGCGGAATCTTATGCTGGCAATAGGCAGGGCTGATTCCTTTTATGTCTGCAATAGTCCAACCAATGGCTGATTTGAATTCCCTGAGAACCCTTAACACCTTTTCTTCTTCAGGACCTGTAAGGTTAGCAGCAATAATCACAGGTAAAGTAGATGATTCCCCAAGAGAAGCATACCTTAAGTGATCAGGCAATGGTTTGAGCTCTAGCTTTGGTGCTTCCTCGATAGATGGTTTCAACCGCTGATGTGATTCTCTCAATTCATATAAACCCAACGATTCTGGTCTCTCAAACTTATGTTGCCAAGGAGAAGCATTCAGAGACTGTACCTGTTCTTCAACCTCATCCTCTTCAATTGTAAAGTCCCCACTTAAAGCCTTTTCCAGTGTATCATTCATAAGCATGTGTTCAATTTTTACTTGCACAGCAGATTCCACTACATCTACTTTAAAGCATTGATCTTCTTCTGTTGGAAATTGCATTGCTTTGAACACATTGAATGTGACATTCTGATCGTGCACTCTCATGGTGAGTTCTCCCTTCTGTACGTCAATCAATGTCTTTCCCGTTGCCAAGAATGGTCTACCAAGAATGATAGGGATCTTCTTGTCTTCTTCAAAATCAAGGATGACAAAATCTGCTGGAAAGATTAGTTTGTCGACTTTCACCAAAACATCTTCGACAATTCCTCGCGGATAAGTGATTGAACGATCCGCCAACTGCAGTGACATGTTAGTCGGCTTTGGCTCAGGAAGACCAAGTTGTAAGAATATAGAGTATGGCATGAGGTTGATGCTCGCTCCCAAATCGCACAAACATTTGTCGAACGACAAATTCCCAATTATGCATGGTATAGTGAAACTACCAGGATCCTTCAACTTTGGTGGTAACTTCTGTTGCAATACTGCACTACACTCTTCCGTCAAGGCAACAGTGTTTAACTCTTCTAGCTTCAGTTTCCTAGATAGAATGCCTTTCATGAATTTGGCGTAGCTTTGCATTTGTTCCAGCGCTTCAGCAAAAGGTAAGTTGATGTGTAGTTTCTTAAAAACTTCCAAGAATTTAGCAAACTGTTTATCCGATTTCTGCTTCTGAAGCCTTTTAGGGAATGGTGGAGGAGGAAATACTTCCTTGTGATCACTGTCTTTCTCTGAACTACTTTTCTCCTCTGAATCATTCATTTTTTTCTTAATCGGCTCCTCTTGCGTAACTTTTTCTGCAGAAAATCCTTTTCCAGCAGTAAGGTGAGGCGCGCCCGCGCCTGAGGAAGCGTGCCCGCCCTGCACCTCCTGCCCAGAATGCTGACGTTCTTCGTTTTGTGGAATTTCGACCTCCTGATTATTCGTAATCCTTCCAGAACGCAGCGTAATAGCGTGTATTTGTTCCTTGCTTTCTTTCTTGCCTGGGTTAGCCTCTGTGTCACTTGGTAATTGTCCTTGAGGTCTGTTTAGAAGAGCACTTGCTAGTTGACCAATTTGATTTTCCAATGTTTTCAGTGTCACAGCTTGACTTTTATACATCATTCTCAGTTCCTCCATCTCTGACTTTTCATTTGAGTGCCCTTGTCCTCCCTGAGGTTGTTGATGGAAACCAGGAGGGTTGTATGATTGTCTTGGTGCATAAGATTGTTGAGGAACAGAATTGTTGAAAGGCCTTGTTCCGAATTGCTGACCCTGCGATGGTTGTGGCATGGCATTCTGACTGTTGCTCCAACTGAAGTTAGGATGATTCCTGTTGTTGGGGTGATATGTATTAGGTTCCGGTTGTGTAGGCTTCTGAAAGTTGCTGACAAAATACGCTGAATCGCTAGAAATAGCACACTGAGTTGTATCATGAGCACCTGCACATAGATCACAAACCATAGCGACTTGCTGAATTCCTGCCTTGGATAATGCGTCCACCTTTATAGATAACGCCTGTAGTTGAGCTGTTATAGCCGTGGCAGCGTCCACTTCAAAAACACCTGCAGTTTTACTCTGCGGCAATCGCTGAGTAGGATTCTGATACTCGTTGGCAGCCATCATTTCAATCAAGTCATAAGCTTCTTCATAGCTCTTGGCCCAAAGAGCTCCTCCAGATGCTGCATCAAGCATAGGTCGTGAATGATTCAATCCATTATAGAAACCGTTAATGACCATCCAATCTGGCATCCCATGATGGGGACACTTTCGAAGCATCTCTTTATACCTTTCCCAAGCTTCACACAACGTTTCTCCAGAATGTTGATTGAACTGTGTAAGAGCATTCCTCATGGCTGCCGTCTTAGCCATAGGAAAGAATTTAGTCAGAAACTTTTGTGCGAGATCCTCCCAAGTAGTTATAGAACCTACTGGCAGCGAATGCAACCAGCTCTTTGCCTTGTCTCATAGAGAGAATGGAAACAGCCTCAGTTTTATAGCATCTTTAGAAACCCCGTTGGTTTTAAAGGTATCACAGATCTCGATGAAGTCTCTGATATGCATATTAGGGTCCTCAGCAGGTGAACCCCCAAACTGCACAGAATTATGAACCATTTGAATTGTGCCCGGCTTGATTTCGAAATTATTAGCTGCAATAGCCGGCCTAACAATGCTTGACTGAATGTCATTGATCTTCGGTTGAGAGTAATCCTTAAGAGCTTTCACTGGATCCCCCATTACTAATTCTGGTTCAATTTCTGGAACTGCAATTCCCTCTTCTTCGTCTAAGTGTTTTTCCAGTTTTTCCTTACTCGATTGAGAACGAGTACGCATACACGATCAATTACCTGAATTCACGTAACAAACAAGAACGATTAGTAACAAATCCCAGTCAGTGATATCTAACGATCACTGATGATAAGCACATTAACTAAACAAAACAATGAACCGAGTCCCCGGCAGCGGTGCCAAAAACTTGTTCACACTTTATTCACGCAAGAGAACGTGGTCACAAGTAATACAGTAATAAGTAAGATTCGTTCCCACAGAGACTCGACTTGCTTACGTTTAGTTCATTTATACACCAGAGTATGATTAAGTTTCACTGCTAAAAAAATAACAATTGGAGTTTTGATTACACTACTACTTAAAACTTAACGAATTACTTATATGAAATAAACATGGGATTTTAACTTCATAATCTATCTCATCTAGAATCTTATGCCTTTTCAACCTAGCATGTGAAAGTGATGATAACTGATCAGACCCTCTAAACTGATAAACGCCAACTTTTGTTGTACGCATACCATCCTAATGAACATCCACAATTGATAGAAGTCAAATAGTCAACCACTACGATTAGTCTCTATATGTCTATAGAGATTGAAAACATAATGGCTTAAGCACAAGTATCCATAAAATCACATAGTCAGTGCAAGACGGTTAGAATTACACCACAAATTAATACATGCTCTTAACATGCAAAAACCTATGCTAGCATGGTATGTTCTAAACCCTAGATCCACTTTCGCATTCATGAGGGTTCAACAAACAATCATAAATGTTCGCGACGCATTTACAACGAATAAGCTTAACCATACTAGGATATCCATAACAATCACACACTTAGGCATAGAAACAATCAATATCTAGACTTGATAGAAAAATCCATTAAAATCCCATGACAACGCTTAGCCCATAATTGGACTAGCCGACATCATGGGTTCATATGAAAACATAGTAGATAAACAATTAAACATAACAAAAACTGATTTTAATTGCAAGAGTAAAAGAAACAACCGATAATCCACGTGTAGAAAATTACAAAAGAAAAATAGCTTGACGGCTCACAAAGTACTCCGCCTCTTGTCTGATAATGACCTAGATAATACTTAATTTCCTAGATAATGAAAAAAATAATAATCCTTATGTCTTTATACTAGGTTAAATAAAAACAATGATTCATGGGCTTGCTGCTTTCTGGGCTTCGAAACGGACCAACTGCAGAAAAATCAGCAACTGGAATCGGCTGGAAGGGCGGGCGCGCCTCAAGGAGCGCGGGCGCGCCTCATTAATGGAGCGCGGGGGCGCCTTGAACGGGGTGGGCGCGCCTGACTATTCTGCCTTGCTTCTTTAGCGCGTCGCCTTGCTTTCTCTTTGCTTCAACTCAAGCCTTGACCCTTCTCCCTTGAATTCCTAGCTCATGCACCACCAATTTATGCAATTAATTATCAATTCTGCTCCGCCTGGGAATCTGCACACCAAAAACATAAAACACATCAAAAGACACTAAATACTTAGGTACTAGCGATCAATTTAAGCCAATTTGGAACGTATATAGTGGACAAAAAAGTCCACTAACAATCCTCCATCTACCTGGGAAATGAACAATTTAAGATGTCAATTTGAAATATTTGGTTCAAGGAAAAATTGAGGATCTCTTCATGATGTGATCATGATCGTTATAAATTTTCTAAACCCCTTAACAAAATATTAAGTTTTACTCAGATGCTTTCCAGTGAATGAACACTCATCGAATCCTAGATCGATTAGGGAAAGGACTGTCAGTGGCAGGGGACTCCTATCTATCGTTGTGAGATACGACGAATATAAGCGGTTATATTTGGCTGTTGTATCATTGGGTCTAACTTAACTGAGTCTTCATAATAATGTGAAAATAAACGGTTATATTCAACCATTATGAACTTAGAAACATAGAGTTTGGTTAAAAGTCTATTAGATAGATAAGATCAATCGTTGTTCACCAAACTATCCAAGAATTATATATGATATAATTGACAACTGTTGTCTACCAAAATAATCATTTTTTAAGGACTTCCAGTGGTTGACTTAGGACATGACGAAATATGGATCTTGGCTTACTAGAAAGAATTATGGGATATACTTTCCAAATTAATAGTAAGGGCTATTAATTTGATAAAAATAGTGGGAGATCTATTATGAATATATCATAATCATTTGAACATAATAAATAACTCAGACAATCTAATGTTTATTTTGTGTTGTTATCATTGTAGATACTAAGCAATGGCAAACAACACAAACACATTATCCTTACGATCAGTCCTTGAGAAGGATAAGCTGACAGGAGGAAACAACTTCCTAGACTGGCAGAGGAATTTGAGGATTGTCCTCAGATAGGAGAGCAAGCTTCATGTCATTGATATTCCTCCGGCAGGTCCCCTTCCCGAGGGCGCTACTGTTGAGGAACGAGCGTCCCACACAAAGGATGAGAATGATGCAAATGATGTTGCATGTCTTATGTTGGCAAGTATGAGTGTTGAGCTTCAAAGACAGCATGTGCATATGGATGCATATACTATCAATGAGCACTTGCAAAGCATGTTTTCAAGCCAAACTTGTCAGGAAAGGTTCAACACGAGTAAGTCACTCTTTAATTGCAAACAAGGGGCAAGTGAACCAGTTGACCCACATGTTCTGAAGATGATTGGTTACATTGAGTACCTTGAAACTTTGGGTTTCCCGATTATTCAGGAAATTGGTATTGACCTAATCATGAATTCTTTGAATGACAAATTCACCCAGTTTTTAAAAACTACAATGTAAATGAATTTGACAAAACACCTACTGAATTGTTGGCTATGTTGAGGACATATGAGACCAACATGAAGACGGCTAAACCTGCTCCCATACTGATGGTGGGCAATAAAGGTAAGGCCAAATGGAAAGGCAAGTGGAAGGGTAAGAAGAAGCCAGGATCTGATTCTACACCCAAGCCAAAATCAGGTCCTAAACAGGCTTTAAAGCCTAAAGGTGGGGTCGCTAAGGGTGAATGTCACTACTATAAGAAAACTGGTCACTAGAAGAGAAATTGTTCAGTTTACTTGGAGGATCTGAAGAAGAAGAGGGCTGAGCAAGCTTCTACTTCAGGTATATATGTTATAGAAGTCAATCTGTCTATTTCTACATCTTGGGTATTGGATACTGGATGTGCTACTCACATTTGTATAAATGTGCAGGAAATGTAGAGAAGTAGGACATTGGCTAAAGGAGAAGTGGACCTACGAGTTGGCAATGGAGCAAGAGTTGTTGCTTTAGCTGTAGGAACCTATTATTTATCTTTGCCCTCAGGGCTAGTTTTAGAACTGGAGAATTGTTTTTACGTGCCTGCGATTCGCAGAAACATTATTTCTGTTTCTTGTTTGGACAAGAAAGGTTTTTCGTTTACGATAAAGAACAACAGTTGCTCTTTTGCTTTGAATGATTTAACCTATGGTGTTGCGCATTTGTTTAATGGTTTATATGTTCTTGACTTAGATAATCCTGTCTATAATATAGAAAACAAACGACTTAAAGTTAATGACTCAAATCAAACATACCTCTGGCATTGTCGTCTAGGCCATATAAATGAGAAGCGTATATCCAAATTACATAAGGATGGATACTTGGATAAGTTTGATTTTGAATCATACCAAGAATGCGAATCTTGTTTGCTTGGTAAAATGACTAAAGCCCCTTTCACTGGTAAGGGTCAAAGGGCCACTGAACGTCTGGAGCTAATACATAGTGATGTATGTGGCCCAATGCGTGTGATGGCTAGAGGAGGCTACTACTACTTCATAACATTTACTGATGATTTCAGTAGATATGGATATGTATATCTTATGAAGAATAAATCCGATTCTTTTGAAAAGTTCAAAGAATACAAGGCTGATGTAGAGAAGCAAATTGGCGGAGGTGCAAGTATTAAAATCTTACGATCTGATCGTGGATGAGAATACTTGAGCACATAATTTAAAGATTATTTAAAGGAGTGTGGTATTGTATCACAACTCACTCCGCCAGGTACACCTCAATGGAATGGAGTTTCAGAGAGGAGAAATCGCACCTTGTTGGACATGGTGCGATTGATGATGAGTCATGCAGATCTTCCAATTAGTTTCTGGGGTTACGCTCTAGAAACAACGGCTTTCACACTTAACCGTGTTACTACTAAGAAGGTTCAAAAGATTCCATATGAGATATGGGATAAGAAACGGTCAGGCATGAGCTTTATGAAAGTTTGGGGATGCAAGGCGTTTGTGAAACGTCAAGTATCTGACAAGATTGGACCTAAATCTGAAGAGTGCAATTTTATGGGATACCCTAATGAAACAAAGACGTATTATTTTTATAGTCCTTCTGAGCAGAAAGTGTTTATTGCTCGAGATGTTGTCTTCATGGAAAGAGATTTTGTTTCCAAAAGAAACAGTGGGAGAACTATAGATCTCGATGAAGATCCAGAACCACAAAATAGCATTGAACCTGAAGTGGAACAAGAGCAGGATAATGATAATGCTCAACAAACACAGGTTATTCGTAGAACTGATAGAATTCGCCATGAGCCAGAGAGATATGGATTTCTCTTGACTCAATGTGGTGATTAGATGCTCATAGATGAAGATGAGCCTCTCACATACCAAGATGCTATGAACAGTCCAGACTATAAAAGATGGCTAGAAGCCATGAAATCCGAGATGGATTCCATGTACGAAAACCAAGTATGGACTTTGGTTGATCCACCTGAAGGGGTAAAACCCATAGGGTGCAAATGGGTTTTCAAGAAGAAAACTGACATGGATGGAAATGTTCAGACCTATAAAGCAAGGCTGGTTGCAAAAGGTTTCAAACAAATTCATGGTATTGACTATGAAGAAACTTTCTCACCAGTGGCTATGGTCAAGTCCATAAGGATTTTGCTTGCCATTGCAGCATTTCATGATTATGAAATCTGGAAAATGGATGTCAAAACAGCCTTCCTTAATGGAAGCCTTGAAGAGGATGTGTACATGACACAACCTGAAGGTTTTGTCGATCCAAGGAATGTTAGCAAGGTATGTAAATTAGGTCGATCCATTTATGGATTGAAGCAAGCCTCTAGGAGATGGAATATCCGTTTTGATGAAATAGTCAAAGAGTATGGCTTTGTTCAAAACGAAGATGAACCTTGTGTTTACAAGAAGGTTAGTGGGAGCTATGTGGCATTCATAGTATTATATGTTGATGACATACTACTAATGGGGAATGACATACCTTCTCTTAAGGCTGTTAAGACTTGGTTAGGGAGCAACTTCTCTACGAAAGACTTAGGAGATGCATCCTATATTCTAGGAATGAGGATCTATAGGGATAGATCTAGAAGGATGATCGGTCTAAGCCAGAGTACATACATCGATAAGGTTTTGCATCGTTTTGGTATGTAAAATACAAAAAGGGGATATGTCCCCGTGTCTCAAGGGATAACGATCTCTAAAGATCAGTGTCCAAAATCATTAGATGAGAAGGACCACATGAGTAAGGTTCCATATGCCTCAGCAATTGGATCTATCATTGTTGGTCCCTGATATTGTAAAATGGGGGTTGAATACAATATCTAAATTTAATTGCAGAATAAGTTGATTTAAAATATTATTTTAATTGCTCCCGAAATATTAATTATAATGAAATACTGTTTAAGTAAAAGATATAATTTTAACTTGATTAGTATTACAAAATTAATATGAAGAAAACTGTTATATAATTGATAAAAGGATTTAGAACAAATTTGACATGAACTGTTCGTGTTTAACAATTATATTCCAAACTCAACACAGAAATCTGTGAATATTACAATGTAGACAAATTACTGAATTTGAGCTGTTTTTTCTAACTCCTAACAAGTGAAGCATTCTACTTATATTTATAGAGAATGAAAAGGGCTTGTATGACCTTTAACAGTATGACTTAATTTATTGAAATTAAGCCTTGTATGACTTTTCAAAAGGCTGGGCAAGACATTTTCTCTCGGTATGACTTATTTTATTAATTAAAAAATTGGTATGACCTTTTAATTAAATAAAAAATAAGTCCAGCATGACCTTTTGAGCACTAAAACTTCGGTATGACTTTTCTTTTAAGCTCGGTATGACTTATTAAAAAGGAAGGTCGGCAGAGCTCGGTATGACTTATCTATATATATATATATATATATATAACTCTCGGTATGACTTATTAGTAAGTCATTCGGTATGACTTATTAATAAGTCATTCGAAGTATATATATAAGTCATATTAATCCAATTCTTTTATAATAAATTAATTCTACTTAAATTAATTAAATAATTTATAAATTAAATTAAATTCAACTTGAATTAATTTAATTAAATAAATTAAATAATTAACTTACTTAGATTGTAGAATTAAAAATATTATAGAGATCTGATCAAACTTCAGTCAGCTTTGAAATCTTCTTGTCTTTTCTTTGTCTTCTGATCTTGAAACCTCTTGATTTAAATGAAGAATAAATATTATTTTAGTTGACACACAAATGTACTGTCAGGTTCATTTGTGTCATACTAATAAATATTCTCCATTTATCAACAATTTGAGTTGAGGCCTTCTGTCATTCTTCTGCTTCACTGTCTGTTCTTCTTCTAGAATCTACTGAAGTAACTACTTGAAATCTTTTATATCTTCTGTATTCTTTAGAAGTACTACCCCTTTATTTTTCGCCGACGCTTGAACATATTAATGAACTTCTTCCGGTGTAGAGTAGCAGCTTCATTAGAACACTTCTGATATTAGGATTCTTTGTGTCTAGTTGACTGTCTTCATCTTGATTCCTTCCTCAGTATTTATTACTTACTTAATTTTCTTACTTGAGTTGAGTTGTCATCTACTTATTACAAATAGGCCTTGTCATATGCCTTTCAATCTCCCCCTATTTATTGTTAAGCATTTAACATACAAATTCCTAGAGGATAACTCAACTAACAACTAAGAAAATAATATGACATTTAAGAACTGTAAATAATAAATTGTTCTCTGGATTATATAATACATTTCCAGATTTCCCGAGTTAACTGAAATGAACGATGTTTGTTCCTCTAGCACTTAACATATTATACATGTAGTATTATCTTCATTTCTCAGACTCATCACTACTCCCCTTAGGATGTCAGAGATGATTATGTTCTCTTCTTACCATCTATCCTCTATTTCTCCAACTTCTGTCTTCACTTCTCTCCCAAGGTGAATTCATTCTCCCCTTACGTGAATTATCCAACCAATTTAATAGAGGTAACAACAGACATGGCATACATACAACATTAAACCATCACAGATATAAAAAATGCAAACTATGACATGTTATGCATTTTAGAAAATCCGGTTAATCCTATTTACAAGAATCGTCTAAAATTAAATGGAATAGAATCCAAGCATGTTGTTATATACCCTTTTTTCTTGTTCAACAATTCTCCCCCTTAGTTGAATTATCCTCTTATGGTAAAAGTCTTGTTCAACACTTCTTCTTTGTTGTAAAAGTCTTGTTCAACACTTCTCCCTTTTTGGATAACACTTTTTCCTTTTGGATCTTGTTCAACACTTCTCCCCCTTAGTTGAGTAATCCTCTTCAGAAGATATTTCATCCCCCTTAGTTGAGTAACATTAAAAAAACTGTAATAGGGAATTTGGGAATGGGATTTGGTAATTGTGCTAGTGTGTGATTTTCCTTTGTGTATCTTACAAGTGTTTCGCTCATATACTCTCTAAGTGTTTCACTCATAGAATATATATTTTCACTCTTTCTCACTTGTGTTTCACTCTTTCTCACATCACTATTTCTTTCTCTCAGTACGGATGACATAGTCTTTTGTACCTGCAAGAAAGATCACCATAGCCCCTTCAAGAGAGGTCACTGATGGTGCAATGGGGTTTCGTAAATCCCCGTCCTCAATTGAATCTATTAAAATATTTGATTTTTATAAACTGAATTGCTTCAGGAATAGATTCAGTGAGTTGCTGATCATCTAAGATGATCTATTCCGTTAGGAATCCAGATATGTTCCATCTGGGGAGGGAGACAAGGATCTAAAAATGTAGCACATGATCCAAGTTTCCTCCTGACGCCTGTGAAGGCATGTTGATTCAGTCAGAATCATCAATCATCCTTCCTTCCTTGATATGGAAGTTTAGAATTATTGCTTCCGTCAATTCATCCTTACTGTGACATTTCAATTGCTCCCTCTTGGTCCCTTTTTGGTCCCAAGTAAGTCCTTACATTGTTGGTCCCTAAAACATAAGACAAAATATGTGGTTTCTTGACAAATGTCAGATGAAATTGACTCTTTACAAGTGGCCTTGGCTGACAGGCCGAATTCAATAGACTCACTCTATTGAGAGAATGAACCTAGTAACAGTTTTGCCTTTTCCAAGTCTGTATCCTTTTGAGAAAACACAGATGAGCTAACAGATGTCTCAGCTTATATATATTTGAATCACCTTTCTGGAGACAGAGCTGTTGGTTCACTGACAAAACCAACCTTATCAAATGCAATCAAGGCATTGACTCCCTCATTCTTAACAAATAGGTATTTTGTTTAATGGTTAGAGAGACGGATGTGATTGTGTTTGTGTGTTTGGTTCTAAGATCTTGGATAGAGATTGATGCCAATGTTTGGGATCTAACTATTAGAAACAATTGGATGATCAAGCACATAGATCTTTCCTACATCTCAAAAGAGACGCAAAATAATCAGCACTTATTTATATAGAAATAAACATAAAAAATAAGGATGCCAAAGTTGAAAAACATATAAAACTATACATACTTATATATATAAATAATATATGCCAATTTTTGGAAAACAACAATAATATAAAATATTTATAGTAGAGATGCCAAATAAATAAAACTGTATAAAAATAAGGAAAATCTTTTTGAGTTTTTTTTTCATTTTGTTTGATTGTTTTTAATAATTTTTTAAGGAATATATATAGTGTATTTACAAGGCTTGCTTAAAATTAAATATGCAATTTGAAACATCATGCAATAATCAGTTCATGTTTAACATCCCTAACTCACTAACCAACTTAGAGAAAGTGGATTCATCAAGTGGTTTCATGAAGATGCAGGCAATATGATCTTCTGTGGGTACAAAATGTAACACCACAGTGTTAGTGTAGGTGCCCTAGAGGCAATACAATGTTTCTTTTAATAGACCTTTATGTCATTTGATTATTCAATAAACGTATTTATTATGACTTTAAATACTGCGATATATTTGTTAGCATAATAAATGTCCTTAGAATCATGATACACATTGTATAGTTTAGTACATGACTTGAACTTGAGATTATATAATAGATCATATTCTTAAATGTCCCTAGTCGAGTATTATTATTATAGGACAATAATAATACATAAATAGACTAGTATGTTGTTTGACAGATAACCACATCTCATTGGTTATAAGTATGGGGATACTAAAGTCAACACATAGGTACATGCAGGAGTACATGGTACTGGACAGACCCATAGTGAGATTCTTCATGTTTAATAAAGTCATAAGAAAGACTCACAGTGATAATGGTGTAATGATCCTTCGACTTGAGATCATTATATTTCTGTATGAGGATTAATATACTTTGACTACATTAAAAGTCACTTTTGACCGAGTGATGATAAAAGTGGACATCGGGTATATCATGAGTCGTATGAGAAATATGAATGATAGATAAAGGATTTAACCCTCCTATAATTAGGAGAGATATTATTGGCCTCTTGATTGAGTGAGACTATAAAATGCATGGCCATGCTCAAATAATGATTTGTTTTTAATAGTCTACTCATGGATCAAGTAAACCCGAATTAAATGTTGAAGAGGATGACTAAATTCATGCCTTGAGTTTAATCTATAATATATATGTTTAAAGGGATTATATTACACGGAAACATTAATCACGAAAGGTTTTATCGAATCACGATTTAATTATTATTTAATTGGGTAGCAATGATGTATTACTAGATACCGCTCATTGTTTATAATTTTATTGGAGAATAAAATTATTGCTAATTAAATAATAGCCTATAGGGTCACACACATAGAGTACTTAGAGGAATAGTTAATTTAAATTATAGATTTAAATTAATTGATGATTATTTGAATTTTATTATATTAATTAAGTGAGACTTAATTAATTAAAATAATATATATTCCAATTCGAATTTGAATTCTGCCCTTAATAATTAAGTGTGACTTAGTTATTAATTAAATAATAAAATTCGGTTTTATTATTTAATCCTAAACCTACATGAGTTAGGTTTTGCTGTTATGGGTTGCTATTATGGGCCTATTAACCAACCATTATAAATAGATAATGTAGGGTTAATACGTATTTAGTTCAAAGAAAAACGAACCCTAGCAGCAGCAAAGGCAGAGAGAAAAGGCAGAGGCAGAATTATAAATCATCAAAGGAGGCTAGTACATCCATTCCGTAATTAAGATCGTGAGACGTTCTTGAAGGTGCTCGTGTGGATACCATAGAGGTGCTTTCGAGAGGAAGACACAAGTCGTGAAAGCTAGGATATCCGTTGAGTTCGTGTAAGTCAAGACCAGACAAAGGTATGATTCCGTTTCACCATAATCTGTCAATCTTATACATGATCCTGCGTTAGGGTTCCGAAATTTTTCGTTATATTTACGTTTAATCCGCTGCGTTTTATACCTCGGAACCCAACACACAGTTTCATTCATGACATGCTCTCGGATAAAATGATACCTTATGTCTATGTGCTTGGTTCGTGAATGTTGTACAGGATTGTTGGAAATTGCTATGGCACTTGTGTTGTCGCAAAGTATTGGAATTTTAGAAAGCACAAGTCCATAATCATTCAGCTGATTCCTTATCTATAAGATCTGTGCACAACAACTACCTGCCGCAATGTATTCTGCTTCGGCTGTCGAGGTAGATACTGAGTGTTGTTTCTTGCTATACCAGGAGATCAACCATTGTCCTAGAAACTGAAAGCTTCCAGAAGTACTTTGCATGTCCATTCTGCATCCTGCGTAATCTGAATCTGTATAGCCTATTAGTTCAAAACCTGTATCTTTAGGGTACCAAATTCCAAGATTTGGTGTACCCTTCAGATATCTAAAAATTCATTTAACGACTATAAGATGAGATTCCCTCGGGTCAGATTGAAACTTTGCACATAAGCATGTTGCAAACATTATATCGGGTCTACTAGCAGTTAGATATAATAATGGGCCTATCATACCTCGGTAGCTTGTGATGCCAACCTTCTTACCAGTTTCATCTTTGTCAAGCTTTGTGGCTATTGGCTTAGGGGTTTTTTCCGGTGAAGAATCTTCTAGACTGTATTTTCTCAGAAGATCCCTTACGTATTTTGATTGGCAAATAAAAATCCCTTCTTCCTTTTGCTTTACTTGCAATCCTAGGAAGAATGACATCTCACCCATCATGCTCATTTCATACCTGCTCTGCATTAACTTAGCAAATCTTTTGCACAAGTTTTCGTTAGTAGAACCAAATATAATATCGTCAACATAAAATTGAACAAATATCATATCTACGATTTGGTTACGTGTTTTATGTATTTGATGCATACATGCCTGTTTTGGTGACTGCCATGCCATGCTACTGCTTTGTCATAATCTGTTATGCCACTGACATGCTTCTGCTATGCTACTGCCTTCCCTGTTATGAGACTGTCATGCCTGTTATGAGACTGCTATGCTTCTGCCATGACATGATATGTATGATTAAAAACTGTTATATGATGAGTATCTGGTTATTCGTATAATGAGTACATGGTTGATGATACTAGCATGTTAATGATTTGCCATGATTGATTTATATGCCTTATTGTGATTTGTATATTATGCATGAGGGTCAGTTTGTATAGTGATATAAACTGGTGGACAGATTGTGTTGGACATAATTTGTTAACTGGGATATGATAAGTATGTATATGATACATGCTTCTGAAACTGTATAAATTGTAGTGGGGAAAAAGGCCAACAGATATGATCTGTAGTTCAGAAATTGATGATTTCTGAATAGGACTGGTCTTCGAAAATATGGGGATTTCCAAGCTGACCTGGCAGCTCGACCCCAGCTGGGGGCTGCCGCCCCCAGACCCCGCCGGGGGGCTGCCGCCCCCGAACCCCCGCCCAGGGGCTGCCGCCCCCGGACCCCCGTAATATTTTATTTTGTGTACTTGAGCATGGTGCTGGTTATGGCCCTTAGACCCCTAGATTAATGGTTTTGGTTTTATAAATACGACTTGCATGTCGTTTTCTTCATTCTTGTAATTGTTTAACCTCGAATGTAACTCGAGTTTTCTTATGTAAGTACATTAGTATAGGTTGTATTCAATTATTCCATGTAATGTACTTGAAGATTGAAGGATGATCCAAGAAGAGGAGCAAGCACCCATGGATACAAGAAGAATGAAGACATGTAATTGTATTTATATTTCACCACCATAGATTGACTTTGATCCTTTCATTAGCTCGAAAGGATCACATAGGAAAGGGGCCATAACCAAGCACGTTTACATATTGCACTTTACATATTGATGTATGAATGTATGTGTAGAGTAGAAGATGCATGCTTTAATTAGATTAATGATGTATGCATGTATTAGATACGTCACCCATGCCATGCTTGTCATGCTAAACAAGATAAAATCTGTAACGATTTAAGATTTTAAAATTAACAAACGATCATGAGATTCTTGTGTTTATGAAATATGGATTTTTAAAACACGGAATTGAATATGGATTTTGATGTCTATAATTGGGATTTTCTGACAAAAACGGATATGCGTATTCGTAAGGCTGATGGGTTTTAAGTGTGACCACTGGTATCCTCCATCTACCTGGGAAATGAACAATTTAAGATGTCAATTTGAAATATTTAGTTCAAGGAAAAATTGAGGATCTCTTCATGATGTGATCATGATCGTCGTAAATTTTCTAAACCCCTTAACAAAATATTAAGTTTTAATCGGATGCTTTCCAATGAATGAACACTCATCGAATCCTAGATCGATTAGGGGAAAGACTGTCAGTGACAGGGGACTCCTATCTATCGTGGTGAGATGCGACGAATATAAACGGTTATATTCGGCCGTTGTATCATTGGGTCAAACTTAACTGAGTTGTCATAATAAGGTGAAAGTAAACGGTTATATTCAACCATTATGAACTTAGAAGCATAGAGTTTGGTTAAAAATCTATTAGATATATAAGATCAATCGTTGCTCACCAAACTATCCAAGAATTATATATGATATAATTGACAAATGTTGTCTACCTAAATAATCATTCTTAAGGACTTTCAGTGGTTGACTTAAGACATGACGAAATATGGATCTTGGCTCACTAGAAAGAATTATGGGATATACTTTCCAAATTAATAGCAAGGGCTATTAATTTGATAAAAATAGTGGGAGATATATTATGAATGTATCATAATCATTTGAACATAATAAATAACTCAGACAATCTAATGTTTAATTTTGTGCTTTTATCATTGTAGATACCAAATAATGACAAACAACACAAACACACTATCCGTACGATCTGTCCTTGAGAAGGATAAGCTGACAGGAGGAAACAACTTCCTAGACTGGCAGAGGAATTTGAGGATTGTCCTCAGGCAGGAGCGCAAGCTTCATGTCATTGATATTCCTCCGGCAGGTCCCCTTCCTGAGGGCGCTACTGTTGAGGAACGAGCGGCCCATACAAAGGATGAGAATGATGCAACTGATGTTGCATGTCTTATGTTGGCAACTATGAGTGCTGAGCTTCAAAGACAACATGTGCATATGGATGCATATACTATCTATGAGCACTTGCAAAGCATGTTTGCAAGCCAAACTCGTCAAGAAAGGTTCAACACGAGTAAGTTACTCTTTAATTGCAAACAAGGGGCAAGTGAACCAGTTGGCCCACATGTTCTGAAGATGATTGGTTACATTGAGTACCTTGAAACTTTGGGTTTCCCGATTATTCAAGAAATTGGTATTGACCTAATCATGAATTCTTTGAACAACAAATTCACTCAGTTTATCATAAACTACAATATGAATGAATTTGACAAAACACCTACTGAATTGTTGGCTATGTTGAGAACATATGAGACCAACATGAAGACGGCTGAACCTGCTCCCATACTGATGGTGGGCAATAAAGGTAAGGCCAAAGGGAAAGGCAAGTGGAAGGGTAAGAAGAAGACAGGTTCTGATTCTACACCCAAGCCAAAGTCAGGTACCAAACAGGCTTTAAGGCCTAAAGGTGGGGTCGCTAAGGGTGAATGTCACTACTGTAAGAAACCTGGTCACTGGAAGAGAAACTGTTCAGTTTACTTGGAGGATCTGAAGAAGAAGAGGGCTGAGCAAGCTTCTACTTCAGGTATATATGTTATAGAAGTCAATCTGTCTATTTCTACATCTTGGGTATTGGATACTGGATGTGCTACTCACATTTGTATAAATGTGCAGGAAATGCAGAGAAGTAGGACATTGGCTAAAGCAGAAGTGGACCTACGAGTTGGCAATGGAGCAAGAGTTGCTGCTTTAGCTGTAGGAACCTATTATTTATCTTTGCCCTCAGGGCTAGTTTTAGAACTGGAGAATTGTTTTTACGTGCCTGCGATTCGCAGAAACATTATTTCTGTTTCTTGTTTGGACAAGAAAGGTTTTTCGTTTACGATAAAGAACAAGTGTTGCTCTTTTGCTTTGAATGATTTAACCTATGGTGTTGCACGTTTGTTTAATGGTTTATATGTTCTTGACTTAGATAATCATGTCTATAATATAGAAAACAAACGACTTAAAGTTAATGACTCAAATCAAACATACCTCTGGCATTGTCGTCTAGGCCATATAAATGAGAAACGCATATCCAAATTACATAAGGATGGATACTTGGATAAGTTTGATTTTGAATCATATCAAGAATGTGAATCTTGTTTGCTTGGTAAAATGACTAAAGCCCCTTTCACTGGTAAGGGTCAAAGGGCCACCGAACGTCTAGAGCTAATACATAGTGATGTATGTGGCCCAATGCGTGTGATGGCTAGAGGAGGCTACTACTACTTCATAACATTTACTGATGATTTCAGTAGATATGGATATGTATATCTTATGAAGAATAAATCCGATTCTTTTGAAAAGTTTAAAGAATACAAGGCTGAAGTAGAGAAACGAATTGGCGGAGGTGCAAGTATTAAAATCTTACGATCTGATCGTGGAGGAGAATACTTGAGCACATAATTTAAAGATTATTTAAAGGAGTGTGGTATTGTATCACAACTCACTCCGCCAGGTACACCTCAATGGAATGGAGTTTCAGAGAGGAGAAATCGCACCTTGTTGGACATGGTGCGATCGATGATGAGTCATGCAGATCTTCCAATTAGTTTCTGGGGTTATGCTCTAGAAACAACGGCTTTCACACTTAACCGTGTTCCTACTAAGAAGGTTCAAAAGACTCCATATGAGATATGGGAGAAGAAACGGTCAGGCATGAGCTTTATGAAGGTTTGGGGATGCAAGGCGTTTGTGAAACCTCAAGTATCTGACAAGCTTGGACCTAAATCTGAAGAGTGCAATTTTGTGGGATACCCTAAAGAAACAAAGGCGTATTATTTTTATAGTCCTTCTGAGCAGAAAGTGTTTATTGCTCGAGATGCTGTTTTCATGGAAAGAGATTTTGTTTCCAAAAGAAACAGTGGGAGAACTATAGACCTCGATGAAGATCGAGAACCACAAAATAGCATTGAACCTGAAGTGGAACATGAGCAGGATAATGCTAATGCTCAACAAACACAGGTTGTTCGTAGAACTGGTAGAATTCGCCATGAGCCAGAGAGATATGGATTTCTTTTGACTCAATGTGGTGATTTGATGCTCATAGATGAAGATGAGCCTCTCACATACCAAGATGCTATGAACAGTCCAGAATCTAAGAGATGGCTAGAAGCCATGAAATCCGAGATGGATTCCATGTACGAAAACCGAGTATGGACTTTGGTTGATCCACCTGAAGGGGTAAAACCCATAGGGTGCAAATGGGTTTTTAAGAAGAAAACTGACATGGATGGAAATGTTCAGACCTATAAAGCAAGGCTGGTTGCAAAAGGTTTCAAACAAATTCATGGTATTGACTATGATGAAACTTTCTCACCAGTGGCTATGGTCAAGTCCATAAGGATTTTGCTTGCTATTGCAGCATTCCATGATTATGAAATCTGGCAAATGGATGTCAAAACAGCCTTCCTTAATGGAAGCCTTGAAGAGGATGTGGATGTGTACATGACACAACCTGAAGGTTTTGTCGATCCAAGGAATGTTAGCAAAGTATGTAAATTACGTCGATCCATTTATGGATTGAAGCAAGCCTCTAGGAGATGGAACATCCGTTTTGATGAAACAGTCAAAGAGTATGGCTTTGTTCAAAACGAAGATGAACCTTGTGTTTACAAGAAGGTTAGTGGGAGCCATGTGGCATTCATAGTACTGAATGTTGATGACATACTACTAATGGGGAATGACATACCTTCTCTTAAGGCTGTTAAGATTTGGTTAGGGAGCAACTTCTCTATGAAAGACTTAGGTGAAGCATCCTACATTCTAGGAATGAGGATCTATAGGGATAGATCTAGAAGGATGATCGGTCTAAGTCAGAGTACATACATCGATAAGGTTTTGCATCGTTTTGGTATGTAAAATGCAAAAAGGGGATATGTCCCCGTGTCTCAAGGGATAACGATCTCTAAAGATCAGTGTCCGAAATCATTGGATGACAAGGACCGCATGAGTAAGGTTCCATATGCCTCAGCAATTGGATCCATCATGTATGCGATGGTATGTACTCGCCCAGATGTTTCGTATGCTTTAAGCATGACGAGCAGATACCAATCTAATCCAGGTGAAGGTCACTGGACGGCTGTCAAGAATATTCTAAAGTACTTGAAAAGGACTAAAGATTCATTCTTGGTGTATGGAGGAGAGGAGAAACTGGTAGTAAAGGGTTACACCGATGCAAGTTTCCAAACAGACAGGGATGATATTGTATCACAGTCTGGTTTTGTGTTTTGTCTAAACGGATGTGCTGTAAGTTGGAAGAGTTCAAAGCAAGAAACAGTAGCTGATTCTACAATGGAGGCTGAGTACATTGCAGCTTGTGAAGCGGCTAAGGAAGCTGTTTGGATTCGAAAATTCATTACTGATTTGGGAGTGGTTCCATCGATCGCAGATCCCATTGATCTATACTGCGATAATAATGGAGCCATTGCACAGGCTAAAGAACCTAGAGCTCACTCCCGAACCAAACATATACTCAGGAGATATCACCTCATTCGAGAGATTAATGAAAGGGGTGACATACACATATGTAAAGTGCACACAAATGATAACATTGCAGACCCACTGACCAAAGGCTTGTCGCAGACGAAGCACGATGGTCACACTAGTTCCATGGGTATTAGATACATGGGAGATTGGCTCTAGTGCAAGTGGGAGATTGTTAGTGTAGGTGCCCTAGAGGCAATACAATGTTTCTTTTAATAGACCTTTATGTCATTTGATTATTCAATAAACGTATTTATTATGACTTTAAATACTGCGATATATTTGTTAGCATAATAAATGTCCTTAGAATCATGATACACATTGTATAGTTTAGTACATGACTTGAACTTGAGATTATATAATAGATCATATTCTTAAATGCCCCTAGTCGAGTATTATTATTATAGGACAATAATAATACATAAATAGACTAGTATGTTGTTTGACAGATAACCACATCTCATTGGTTATAAGTATGGGGATACTAAAGTCAACACATAGGTACATGCAGGAGTACATGGTACTGGACAGACCCATAGTGAGATTCTTCATGTTTAATAAAGTCATAAGAAAGACTCACAGTGATAATGGTGTAATGATCCTTCGACTTGAGATCATTATATTTCTGTATGAGGATTAATATACTTTGACTACATTAAAAGTCACTTTTGACCGAGTGATGATAAAAGTGGACATCGGGTATATCATGAGTCGTATGAGAAATATGAATGATAGATAAAGGATTTAACCCTCCTATAATTAGGAGATATATTATTGGCCTCTTGATTGAGTGAGACTATAAAATGCATGGCCATGCTCAAATAATGATTTGTTTTTCATAGTCTACTCATGGATCAAGTAAACCCGGATTAAATGTTGAAGAGGATGACTAAATTCATGCCTTGAGTTTAATCTATAATATATATGGTTAAAGGGATTATATTACACGGAAACATTAATCACGAAAGGTTTTATCGAATCACGATTTAATTATTATTTAATTGGGTAGCAATGATGTATTACTAGATACCGCTCATTGTTTATAATTTTATTGGAGAATAAAATTATTGCTAATTAAATAATAGCCTATAGGGTCACACACATAGAGTACTTAGAGGAATAGTTAATTTAAATTATAGATTTAAATTAATTGATGATTATTTGAATTTTATTATATTAATTAAGTGAGACTTAATTAATTAAAATAATATAAATTCGAATTCGAATTTGAATTCTGCCCTTAATAATTAAGTGTGACTTAGTTATTAATTAAATAATAAAATGCGGTTTTATTATTTAATCCTAAACCTACATGGGTTAGGCTTTGCTGTTATGGGTTGCTGTTATGGGTTATTATGGGTCTATTAACCAACCATTATAAATAGATAATGTAGGGTTAATAGGTATTTAGTTCAAAGAAAAACGAACCATAGCAGCAGCAAAGGCAGAGAGAAAAGGCAGAGGCAGAATTCGAAATCATCAAAGGAGGCTAGTACATCCATTCCGTAATCAAGATCGTGAGACGTTCTTGAAGGTGCTCGTGTGGATACCATAGAGGTGCTTTCGAGAGGAAGACACAAGTCGTGAAAGCTAGGATCTCCGTTGAGTTCGTGTAAGTCAAGACCAGACAAAGGTATGTTCCGTTTCACCATAATCTGTCAATCTTATACATGATCCTGTGTTAGGGTTCCGAAATTTTTCGTTATATTTACGTTTAATCCGCTGCGTTTTATACCTCGGAACCCAACACACAGTTCCATTCATGACATGCTCTCGGATAAAATGATACCTTATGTCTATGTGCTTGGTTCGTGAATGTTGTACAGGATTGTTGGAAATTGCTATGGCACTTTTGTTGTCGCAAAGTATTGGAATTTTAGAAAGCACAAGTCCATAATCATTCAGCTGATTCCTTATCCATAAGATCTGTGCACAACAACTACCTGCCGCAATGTATTCTGCTTCGGCTGTCGAGGTAGATACTGAGTGTTGTTTCTTGCTATACCAGGAGATCAACCATTGTCCTAGAAACTGAAAGCTTCCAGAAGTACTTTGCATGTCCATTCTGCATCCTGCGTAATCTGAATCTGTATAGCCTATTAGTTCAAAACCTGTATCTTTAGGGTACCAAATTCCAAGATTTGGTGTACCCTTCAGATATCTAAAAATTTGTTTAACGACTATAAGATGAGATTCCCTCGGGTCAGATTGAAACTTTGCACATAAGCATGTTGCAAACATTATATCGGGTCTACTAGCAGTTAGATATAATAATGGGCCTGTTATACCTCGGTAGCTTGTGATGCCAACCTTCTTACCAGTTTCATCTTTGTCAAGCTTTGTGGCTATTGGCTTAGGGGTTTTTTCCGGTGAAGAATCTTCTAGACTGTATTTTCTCAGAAGATCCCTTACGTATTTTGATTGGCAAATAAAAATCCCTTCTTCCTTTTGCTTTACTTGCAATCCTAGGAAGAATGACATCTCACCCATCATGCTCATTTCATACCTGCTCTGCATTAACTTAGCAAATCTTTTGCACAAGTTTTCGTTAGTAGAACCAAATATAATATCGTCAACATAAAATTGAACAAATATCATATCTTTATCATGAAGTTTGTAAAAGAGAGTTTTATCTATGACACCTCTAATGAAACCATTTTCAAGTAAAAACACAGAGAGAGTGTCATACCATGTCCTCGGTGCTTGCTTGAGTCCATAGAGGGCTTTGAATAGAAAATACACAAAATCAGCAAACTCTGGATTTTCAAAGCCAGGGGGCCGTTCAACATATACTTCCTCTTCTAGCTCTCCATTCAGAAAAACACTCTTCACATCAATTTGATAGACTTTAAAATTGGAATGTGCTGCGAATGCCAGAAATATCCTGATGGCTTCAAGTCTTGCAACTGGTGCGTAGGTCTCGTCGTAATCAATTCCCTCTTCCTGGGAGTAACCCTTTGCAACCAGTCTGGCCTTGTTCCTTGTAAAAATGCCATCACCGTCTAACTTGTTTCTGTATACCCATTTCGTGCCAATTACAGATCTATCTTTAGGCCTGAGTACCAGTGTCCAGATTTCTTGACTCTCGAACTGATTGAGCTCTTCTTGCATGGCAAGAACCCAATCTGGATCAATTAATGCATCTTCAATCTTCTTTGGTTCTTCTTGAGATAGAAAAACTGAAAATAAACATTCATTTGAAGTTGCACTTCTGGTTCTAACTCTAACATCTGGATCACCTATGATCAATTCAAAAGGATGATCTCTGCTCCATATCCTTTCCCTAGGAAGGTTTGATCTTGATGATTCGCCTCGAAATTCATTGTGATGTTGTGTTCTACCAGTTGATCTTTCATCTCCCCCTGAGTTGCTGCCAGGATGACTTGTTGATCCACCACTGGTATTAGTAATATCTCCAGTGTTACCATTGTTTCCACCACTATTACTTGGATCATCATTATTATTGTCATCATCGTTTCCTATTGCAACCCCAGGTTCTTCTTCGTTATCAGAAAGTGAGTCTGGATAAATATCGAATTTTAATGACTCGGAAGAATCTTCAGTTTGGATACTTGGGAGTTTAGTGTCATCTTTAGAATGAGCTATTAAGCATTTCTCCTTGATAAAGTTTACTTTGTACCCTTTATCACAGAATTGACTGACGCTGAGTAGATTGTGCTTAAGTCCTTCCACTAAAGAGACGTTTTCAATGATAACATTTCCAATATTTAACTTGCCATATCCCGTAGTCATTCCTTTGCTGTTATCTCCAAAGGTGACGATTGGGCCAGCTCTTTCAACCACGTTTGATAGCAGGGCTCTATCTCCAGTCATATGCCTTGAAGATCCACTGTCCATGATCCATATAACTCGGTTTACCTGTTTAACTCCCTGCACACATCAAACGGATTAATTTGTCTTCGGAACCCAAAATTGATTGGGCCCGGCATACTTAAAGAATTGACCTTTGTCAGCTTTGACAACAGATCCTTTACGAATAACATCATCATCTTCCTTGACTGTTCCTACCTTCCTATAACCAGTCTTAACAACTTTCTGTTTAGACTTAGGAATATATTTTTCTTTCTTGACAGGTGAAGGAATCGCAGTCTTAGATTTAGCAAATTTATTATTGATGCATTTTCTAGGGGTCATGTTATCTTTCTTAGCTATCATGCGTTTAAAGTAAGCAGTCATAGCATTAAAAGCACATAACATACAATTTAAAATACCACAAGGTTTATGGCATACATCAATAACAAGCATGTTATTCAAAACAGTAGGTGTTTTAACAGTTTCTACTTCAACTTTATCAGCAATTTTAAAGTTCTCAGTAGAATGATATTTGTTGTTACTATTCCTACTATTAACAAATGTATTAGGTCTGTTCACATTATTCTTTAAGTTTTTAGCACCTATACCAGGTTTGGGGAAATCAGAAGTTCCCACAACTTTTACTGGTGTCTTGGGTGCACACTTCTCTTTCTAGACATTAACTCTTTTTATGTCCTTAACCTGTTCTCCTCTCTTCTTCTCTTCCTCGAGATCCTCTAACTGCATTTCATATGCAATCAGTATGGAGCTCTCAAGGATGGGTTCAGCTATCGGTGTTATGAAGAGAGGTTTACGTGCGTCCTTAACAACATGAGGAATACCCCTTTCTTTAGCAGTTTGCTTGAATGGGGTAATGTTGCTTGCCTTTCCTACAGATTCATTATACTCAAACCCTATTCCAACTTTACGGCTTATCACCTGTTTGTCAACTAGGTTTTTTACAATGTAAGACGAGTTTTCATAGGCTAGACACATTTTCTTTTCTTCTTCTATCTAGTTTCTGAGATTGGTCTCTACTATAACATGACAACTGACTTTCCTGACTTGAACAGCTAAGTCCTCAGTCAACTTGTCATGATTTCTTTTTAACTGTTTAAGAACTTCAGTCTCATCAATTAACTCTTTGACTTTGAGTCTGAGTTTCTTAACCTTATCTCTTTCGCCATCTAGTTCTTTACCTAGCAATGCAAACATTTTAGGGCAAGAAGGATTTACATCTATTCCTCATTGACGGGTGGGAGACAGTGATTCCTCGGATAAAGCCATAAGAGCAAGATTTCCCAGCTCTTCCTCATCATCATTGTCTGAGTCGTCCCAGCTTTTTCCCTTTGCCAGATAAGACTTTCCTTGATGCTTCTTCACAAGTGCATCATACTTTTTCTGGAGATCTTCATAAGACTCTCTCATTTTCCCTTGCTTCGACTTTTTGCATTCAGTTGAAAAGTGTCCTAGCTCATTGCAGTTGAAGCAACGAAACTTGCTTCTATCAACTAAGCCGGTCTTGTAGCCACTTCTTGATTCAGCTGTTGAAGACCCTCCTTTTTGGTAACTTTCAAAATTAGGTTTTACTTTGTAGGAAGAGTTCCTTCGAAATCTCATGTTGCCAAACCTCCTGGCAACCATAGCTAGAGACTCATCTTCCAGCTGATCCAATTTTTCAAGAGAGTAGAACTCACCATTTTCCTGGTTATCTGAAGTATGTCCAAGTTCTGGAACCACATACTTCATTGAATTGTTTGAAGGTTCAGCAGCCTTCACTTCCTTCTTCTCTGGTGCTTCTACTAACAGTGCTTTAGAAGAACTCAGAATCTTACCTCTCCCATACATCTCTCTGGTCTGGATCTGCTCCAATTCATAAGTCTTTAAAACTCCATAGAGTCTTTCTAGGGTTACCTCCTTCATATCCCTAGACTCCCGGATAGTTGCGATTCTGTGTTCCAGATGCTCCGGCAAGGTTAGCAAAAACTTCCTGTTTACCTCCTGATTCTGATAGTACTTTCCATTCATGTTAAGCTCGTTTATCAGTTTGTTCAGTCTCTGAAACACCTCAGAGATACCCTCACCAGGGTTGGATATGAACTGCTCATACTGGGAGGTCAAGATCCAGTCTATTCTCTTTCACTTCCTCCATCCCCTCATTGATGATCTCTATAGTTTCCCAGATCTGTTTTGCGTTTTTGCAATTGACTAAATGATTGTCATGACGTAGTCTAGAGATTCAATCAATATTAGTTAAAATTATTGTCCAGGGATACAGCTTCCTTTTCTTCAATTGTGTAATCAGCTAGACTTTTTGGAAACTGTCTGTGAGGAATTACAATCCCATCTATCTCGTGTTCGAGAATAACTGTTATAGGGGGTTCAACACCGTTGGCCAAAATTAATGCATACTTGGGATTGGCAATCCCAATGAATAGTAGCATTTTGTGCTTCCACAAATTATAGTGATCTCTATCAAACTGTGGAATTTTAATGCTCGTCACATTTTGTGTACTCATCTTTAATAAGATTAAAAATTAAGTGCTTCAAAAAATATTTTAATTTTTGACTGAAAATAATTTTTAATCAAAAATAATTTTTTTTAAAGAATTATTTCGAATAAAAAATTATTTCGAATTAAAAATAATTTTTGAGATCTGTATGAGTCGCGGAATATTTGGTTTGGATATGATATTTAATATATCAACCAGCTCTGATACCAATTGTTAGTCCCTGATATTGTAGAAGGGGGTTGAATACAATATCTAAATTTAATCGCGGAATAAGTTGATTTAAAATATTATTTTAATTGCTCGCGAAATATTGATTATAATGAAATACTGTTCAAGTAAAAGATATAATTTTAACTTGATTAGTATTACAAAATTAATATGAAGAAAACTGTTATATAATTGATAAAAGGATTTAGAACAAATTTGACATGAACTGTTCGTGTTTAACAATTATATTCCAAACTCAACACAGAAATCTGTGAATATTACAATGCAGACAAATTACTGAATTTGAGCTGTTTTTTCTAACTCCTAACAAGTGAAGCATTCTTCTCATATTTATAGAGAATGAAAAGGGCTTGTATGACCTTTATCAGTATGACTTAATTTATTGAAATTAAGCCTTGTATGACTTTTCAAAAAGCCGGGCAAGACATTTTCTCTCGGTATGACTTATTTTATTAATTAAAAAATCGGTATGACTTTTTAATTAAATAAAAAATAAGTCCAGCATGACCTTTTGAGCACTGAAACTTCGGTATGACTTTTCTTTTAAGCTCGGTATGACTTATTAAAAAGGAAGGTCGGCAGAGCTCGGTATGACTTATCTATATATATATATATATAACTCTCGGTATGACTTATTAGTAAGTCATTCGGTATGACTTATTAATAAGTCATTCGAAATATATATATAAGTCATATTAATCCAATTCTTTTATAATAAATTAATTCTACTTAAATTAATTAAATAATTTATAAATTAAATTAAATTCAACTTGAATTAATTTAATTAAATAAATTAAATAATTAACTTACTTAGATTGTAGAATTAAAAATATTATAGAGATCTAATCAAACTTCAGTCAACTTTGAAATCTTCTTGTCTTTTCTTTGTCTTCTGATCTTCAAACCTCTTGATTTAAATGAAGAATAAATATTATTTTAGTTGACACACAAATGTACTGTCAGGTTCATTTGTGTCATACTAATAAATATTCTCCATTTATCAACAATTTGAGTTGAGGCCTTCTGTCATTCTTCTGCTTCACTGTCTGTTCTTTTTCTGGAATCTACTGAAGTAACCACTTGAAATCTTTTATATCTTTTGTATTCTTTAGAAGTACTACCCCTTTATTTTTCGCCGACGCCTTAACATATTAATGAACTTCTTCCGGTGTAGAGTAGCTGCTTCATTAGAACACTTCTGATATTAGGATTCTTTGTGTCTAGTTGACTGTCTTCATCTTGATTCCTTCCTCAGTATTTATTACTTACTTAATTTTCTTACTTGAGTTGAGTTGTCATCTACTTATTACAAATAGGCCTTGTCATATGCCTTTTAATCATGTATGCAATGGTATGTACTCGCCCAGATGTTTCGTATGCTTTAAGCATGACGAGCAGATACCAATCTAATCCAGGTGAAGGTCACTGGATGGCAGTCAAGAATATTCTAAAGTACTTGAAAAGGACTAAAGATTCATTCTTGGTGTATGGAGGAGAGGAGAAACTGGTTGTAAAAGGTTACACCGATGCAAGCTTCCAAACAGACAAGGATGATACTGTATCACAGTCTGGTTTTGTGTTTTGTCTAAACGGAGGTGCTGTAAGTTGGGAGAGTTCAAAGCAAGAAACAGTAGCTGATTCTACAATGGAGGCTGAGTACATTGCAGCTTGTGAAGCAGCTAAGGAAGCTGTTTGGATTCGAAAATTCATTATTGATTTGGGAGTGGTTCCATTGATCGCAGATCCCATTGATCTATACTGCGATAATAATGGAGCCATTGCACAGGCTAAAGAACCTAGATCTCACTCCCGATCTAAACATATACCAGGAGATTTCACCTTATTCGAGAGATTAATCAAAGAGGTGACATACACATATGTAAAGTGCACACAAATGATAACATTGCAGACCCACTGACCAAAGGCTTATCGTAGAAGAAGCATGACGGTCACACTAGTTCCATGGGTATTAGATACATGGGTGATTGGCTCTAGTGCAAGTGGGAGATTGTTGGTATAGGTACCCTAGAGGCAATACATTGTTTCTTTTAATAGACCTTTATGTCATTTGATTATTCAATAAACGTATTTATTATGACTTTAATTACTGCGATATATTTGTTAGCATAATAAATGTCCTTAGAATCATGATACACATTGTACAATTTAAGTACATGACTTGAACTTGAGATTATATAATATATCATATTCTTAAAGGTCCCTGGTCGAGTATTACTATTATAGGACAGTAATAATACATAAATAGACTAGTATGTTATTTGACAGATAACCACATCTCATTGGTTATAAGTATGGGGATACTAAAGTCAATACATAGGTACATGTAGGAGTACATGGTACTGGACAGACCTACAGTGAGATTCTTCATGTTTAATAAAGTCATAAGAAAGACTCACAGTGATAATGGTGTAATGATCCTTTGACTTGAGATCATTATATTCCTATACGAGGATTAATATACTTTGACTACATTAAAAGTTACCTTTGACCGGGTGATGATAAAAGTGGACATCGGGTATATCATGAGTCGTATGAGAAATATGAATGATATATAAAGGATTTAACCCTCCTATAATTAGGAGAGATATTATTGGCCTCTTGATTGAGTGAGACTATAAAATGCATAGCCGTGCTCAAATAATGATTTGTTTTTCATAGTCTACTCATGGATCAAGTAAACCCGGATTAAATGTTGAAGAGGATGAATAAATACATGCCTCGAGTTTAATCTATAATATATATGGTTAAAGTGATTATATTTCACGGAAACATTAATCACGAAAGGTTTTATCGAATCACGATTTAATTATTGTTTAATTGGGTAGCAATGATGTATTACTAGATACCGCTCATTGTTTATAATTTTATTGGAGAATAAAATTATTTCTAATTAAATAATAGCCTATAGGGTTACACGCATGGAGCACTTAGAGGAATAGTTAATTTAAATTATAGATTTAAATTAATTGTATTAATTAAGTGATACTTAATTAATTGAGATAATATAAATTCAAATTAGAGGAGTATTTCTGCCCATAATAATTAAGTATGACTTAGTTATTAATTAAATAATAGAAATTCATTTTATTATTTAATCCTATACCTACATGGGTTAGGTTTTGCTGTTATGGGCCTATTAATCAGCCATTATAAATAGATAATGAAGGGTTAAGAGGCCATTACGTTTTTGATAAATAAAACCCTAGAGGGGGCAGCAACAAGGAGGTAGAAACATTAACTCGAATTATCAAGAGGGAGGCTAGTACGTCCATTCCGCAGTCAAGATCGTGAGACGTTCTTGAAGGTGCTCGTGTGGATACCATAGAGGTGTTTTTCGAGAGGAAGACACAAGTCGTGAAAGCTAGGATCTCTGTTGAGTTCGTGAAAGTCAAGATCTTATTAGGTATAATTCTGTTTCACCATAATTTATCCAATCTTATACATGGATCCTGAGTTTGGGTTCCGAATTTTTTTTGTTATATTTACGTTTATCCGCTGCGTTTTATACCTCGGAACCCAACACCTTGGATAGCAGACTTGCACATTGTGTTCCCTGCTTTCTGGCATTCCCATCTTCTTTATAATTTCTTTTAAAATCAACTTCCCGAAATTAATCCTCCGATTATGGGCCACAGAATACCCAATTATGTGAAGTAGTGCAGAAATATTGTTGAAGTTGTTCTTTATAGTGGGTGCAAACACTTGTGCTAGTGTGTGAAAGAAGCAGTCCCACTCGCTCACCAACTTGGCTTTTGTCAGCCTTACCAGATTGATCTCACCTTGATACTGAATAGCGTTAAAAAATTCAAGTATCTCTGGAACAATTGGAGGATCAACAAAATCTTTGTCCGGAAACCCTAGAATCCTGTTCACATCATCTTCAGTCACCATGTATTCATGTTCTCCTATGGTGAATGAGAATTGTACTCTGTCTCCAACAGTTCTGTTCCGAGCTGTAGTGTACAATGCCCTCAGTGTTAACACTTGCAATGGCGTGTCCAAAGTAATTGCAGTTCTTATAAGTGAATGTTCGTTTAAAAATATGATCCATGGTCGAAACCTCTCGACTGAACAATTCACCTGATTAAAAAACCCAACAAAATTAGTCTTCACTAATTCACAATAACCAGCCATTATAATTAATTATTCTAATTAATTAAAAACACTTGATTAACCGAAAAGACGTACTACAATCGAGAATTACTTTTAATTAATTCGAAACAAGCAGTCCAATATTTGAAATCTTAAGTGCTGAACAATCCTTAATCGATTTTATACCTTCAAATCACAAGATTATTCCACTAACAGCCTTAAACTAGTACTAACCACAATAAAATCAGTCTTTTAATCGAATTACTGAGTTGACTCAGTCCTAGTGAAAATTGGGTAGTATTTTGCTTGATTTGTTCGAAAATAAAACAAACCAGCAAGCATATAGCTTGAAATTAACGAGAAAAGCAATTGATGCAGTTGAAATTACTTAGAATCGAAGGGTTTTTTCAAAAGTCCTACTAGGTTGTGCGTGTGTGTAGCGTATGTATATATGTAAATGCTGAATATGACTTATTTAAGACTCAAAATGACTTTTAATTATGAAACAGACTCGGTATGACTTGTTGAAGCAATAATTCGGTATGACTTATTGAAACAATAAGTCGGTATGATTTATTATTGATTAACACTCGGTATGACTTATTATTAAAAAATAAGAAGTCATGCTGATTCTATTAATCAAAAGTCATGCTGAATTATGTCTAATAATAATAATAAATAATTAAAAACATATATTATTAATTGTTCATAAATTTGAAATAAAATAAAGGAAATTTTATTCGATATTTAGATTTAATTAATAATAATAAATAATTGCTTACAAAATTAGGACAATAATTTACATATAAATAAATTATTAAAGCCATATAATAAATATTTAAATTATTAATTATTCTAATTAATTTAGGAATTAAATTAACTCAAGCTTGAATTAATTAATGAAAAAATTAATTAATTAATTAATAACATAATCATTTATGTTAATGTACAATAATAATTTAGAGAAATATATATAATAATTTACATAATTGCTTATAAATGCTTAATTTAAACAAAAGTACTTATGCTATAATTGAAATAATTATCTTTTAAGAATATTAATTTAGTCTTAAGATAATTTTCCAAAAATTCATAAGCCCTAGGATTTTATTAATTCAAGTCTCATAAATTCTTTAAATATTAACATTTAATATTTATGAGCTTAAATTAATTCCTAGAAACCAAAAATTAGCCATTATTTAACATCTCTGGTTCACTAACCAACTTAGAGAAAGTGGATTCATCAAGTGGTTTCATGGAAGATGTCGGTTATTTGATCTTCTGTGGGTACAAAATGTAACACCACAGTTCCATTCATGACATGTTCTCGGATAAAGTGATACCTTATGTCAATGTGCTTGGTTCGCAAATGTTGTACAGGATTGTTGGAAATAGCTATAGCACTTGTGTTATCGCAGAAAATAGGAATTTTGTTCAACGCAAGTCCATAGTCATTTAGCTGATTCCTTATCCACAAGATCTGTGCACAACAGCTACCTGCCGCAATGTATTCTGCTTCGGCTATCGAGGTAGACACTGAGTGTTGTTTCTTGCTATACCAGGAGATCAATCGTCTTTCTAGAAACTGACAGCTTCCAGAAGTACTTTTCCTGTCCATCCCACACCCTGCATAATCTGAGTCTGTATAGCCTATTATGTCAAAACTTGTATCTTTAATGTACCAAATACCAAGATTTGGTATACCCTTCAGATATCTAAAAATTTGTTTAACGGCTATAAGATGAGATTCCCTAGGGTCAGATTGAAACCTTGCACATAAGCATGTTGCAAACATTATATCAGGTCTACTAGCAGTTAGATATAGTAATGAGCCTATCATACCTCTGTAGCTTGTGATGTCAACTTTCTTACCAGTTTCATATTTGTCAAGCTTGGTGGCTGTTGGCATTGGGGTTTTTGCCAGTGAAGAATCTTCTAGACTATATTTTCTGAGAAGATCCCTTACGTACTTTGATTGGCAAATGAAAATCCCATCTTCCTTTTGCTTTACTTGCAATCCAAGGAAGAATGACAGCTCATCCATCATGCTCATTTCATACCTGCTCTGCATTAACTTAGCAAATCTTTTGCACAAGTTTTCGTTAGTAGAACCAAATATGATATCGTCAACATAAACTTGGACAAATATCATATCTTTTTCATGCAGATTGTAAAAGAGGGTTTTATCTATGACACCTCTAATGAAACCATTTTCAAGTAAAAACATAGAGAAGTGTCATACCATGTCCTTGGTGCTTGCTTGAGTCCATAAAGAGCTTTGACTAGGAAATACACAAAGTCAGCAAACTTTGGATTTTCAAAGTCAGGGGGCTATTCCACATATACTTCATCTTCTAACTCTCCATTCAGAAATGCACTCTTTACATCCATTTGATAAACATTAAAATTGGAATGTGCTGTGAATGTCAGAAATATCCTGATGGCTTCAAGTCTTGCAACTGGTGCGTAGGTCTCATCATAATCAATTCCCTCTTCCTGAGAGTAACCCTTTGCAACAGTTTGGCTTTGTTCCTTGTAACAATGCCATCACCGTCTAACTTGTTCCTGTATACCCATTTCGTACCAATAACGGATCTATCTTTAGGCCTGGGTACCAGTGTCTAGACTTCTTGTCTCTCGAACTGATTGAGCTCTTCTTGCATGGCAAGAACCCAATCTGGATCAATTAATGCATCTTCAATCTTCTTTGGATCTTCTTGAGACAGAAAAACTGAAAATAAACATTCATTTGAAGTTGCACTTCTGGTTCTAAATCCAACATCTGGATCACCTATGATCAATTCAAAAGGATGATCTCTGCTCCATATTCTTTCCCTGGGTAGGTTTGATCTAGATTATTCGCCTCGAAATTCATTGTGATGTTGTGTTCTACCAGTTGATCCTTCATCTCCCCCTGAGTTGCTGCCAGGATAAATTGTTGATCCACCACTGGTATTAGTAAAATTTCCAGTGTTGTCATTGTTTTCACCACTATTACCTGGATCATCATTATTATTGTCATCATCAATTCCTGTTGCAACCTCAGGTTCTTCTTCGTCATCAGAATGTGAGTCAGGATAATTATCAAATTTTAGTGACTCAGAAGAATCTTCAGTTTGGATACTTGGGAGTTTAGTGTCATCAAAATTAACATTGACACTTTCTTTTACTTGATGTTGATCAATTATGTACACCCTATCTGCTCTTCTTGAATATCCGACAAAAATAGCTTCATGTGCCTTGGCCTCAAACTTGCCACGATATTCATCTCCATCTTTTAGCACATAGCATTTGGCTCCAAATACATGAAAGTACTTTAGAGTAGGTTTCTTGCCAGCCATTAATTCATAGGGTGTCTTCATGTGATCTTTGTTGATCAGAGTTCGATTTTGGGTATAACATGTTGTATTTACTGCTTCAGCCCTGTAGTAGATAGGTAACCTTGATTCACTTAGCATAGTTCTTGCAGCTTCAATCAGGGTTCTATTTTTCCTTTCTACAACTCCATTCTATTGCGGAGTTCTTGGTGCTGAATATTGTCTTGTTATCCCTCTGTCTGAGCAGAAGTTATCCAGAACTTCATTTTTGAATTCTGTTCCATTATCTGATCTGATTGCCCGGACATGTAAGTTTGAATCTAACTCAATCAGCTTTACATGATCAATCACCAAATGTGGAGTTTCATCCTTAGAGTTCAAGAATAAAACCCACGTATACTTTGTGAAGTCATCCACAATCACTAAGGCATATTTCTTTCTTTACATAGACATAATATTTACTAGACCAAATAAATCCATGTGAAGGAGTGGAAGTGGTTTAGTGATGATTGAAGTGCTCGTGCCTCTGTGACTTGCTTTCTTTGACTTCCCTTTCTGACATGCCTCACACAAACCTTCTTGTATAAATTCCATCGGAGGCAGTCCTCTCACCAAATCCCTCTTGACTAAAGAGTTCATTGTTTTGAAGTTTAGATGTGAGAGTTTCTTGTGCCATAGCTAACTTTCCTCTTATGAAGCCTTTGAATAAAAACAGTTTGCTTCATCTTCAGTTCCGGAGTTGAGATCGGCTACATACAAGTTTCCTTTCCTTACTCCACGCAAGGCCAGTTTGTCATCTTTAGAATGAGCTATTAAGCATTTCTCCTTGATAAAGTTTACTTTGTACCCTTTATCACAAAATTGACTAACGCTGAGTAGATTGTACTTAAGTCCTTCCACTAAAGAGACGTTTTCAATGATAACATTCCCAGTATTTAACTTGCCATATCCCGTCGTCATTCCTTTGCAGGGCTCTATCTCCGGTCATATGCCTTGAAGATCCACTGTTCAGGATCCATATAACTCGGTTTACCTGTTTAAATCCCTGCACATACCAAACGGATTAATTCTTCTTTGGAGCCCAAAATTGATTGGGACCGGCATACTTAAAGAATGACCTTTGTCTGCTTTGACAACAGATCCTTTCCGAATAACATCATTATCTTCCTTGACTATCCCTACCTTCCTAAAAACAGTCTTAACAACTTTCTATTTAGACTTAGGAATATATGATTCCTTCTTTTCAGGTGAAGGAATTGCAGTCTTAGATTTAGCGAATTTACTATTGATGTGTTGTCTAGGTGTCATGTTATCTTTTTTAGCTATCATGCGTTTAAAGTATGCAGTCATAGCATTAAAAGCACATAACATACAATTCATTATTCTACAAGGTTTATGGAAATCATCAATAGTAGGCATGTTATTCCATATAGTAGGTGGCTTAACAGATTCTACTTCAATTTTATCAGCAGATTTGAAGTTTTCAGTGGAATGAAATTTGTTGTTATTATTCCTACTGTTAACAAACGTATTAGGCCTGTTCATTTTATTCTTTAAGTCTTTTGAACCTATACCAGGATTGGGCGACTTAGAAGTTCCCACATCTTTCACTGGTATCTCCGGTGCACTCTTCTCTTTCTGGACATTAACTCTTCTTATGTCCTTAACCTGTTCTTCTCTCTTCTATTCTTCCTCGAGATCCTCTAACTGCATCTCATATGCAATCAGTATGGAACTCTCAAGGATAGGTTCAGCTATCAGTGTTATGAAGAGAGGTTTCAGTGTGTCTTTAACAACATGTGGGATACCCCTTTCTATAGCACTTTTTCTAAAAGAGGTTATGTTGCTTGGTTTTCCTACAGATTTATTGTACTCGAAGCCTATTCCAACTTTACAACTTATTTCTTGTTGGTCAACTAGGTTCTTTACAATATACGAGGAATTCTTATATGCAAGACACTTTTTCTTTTCTTCCTCTATCTGGTTTCTGAGATTGGTTTCTACTACAACATGACAACTGACTTAAACAGCTAAGTCCTCAGTCAACTTGACAGTCAACTTGTCATGATTTCTTTTTAACTGCTTAAGATCTTCAGTCTCATCAATTAACTCTTTGACTTTGAGTCTGAGTTTCTTAACATTATCTCTTTCGCCATCTATTTCTTTTCCTAGCAGAGCAAACATCTTAGGGCAAGAAGGATTTACCTCTATTCCTCCTTGACGGGTGGGAGATAGTGATTCCTCGAATGAAGCCATAAGAGCAAGATTTCCTAGCTCTTCCTCATCATCATTATCTGAGTCATCCCAGCTTTTGCCTTCTGCTAGATAGGACTTTCCTTGATGCTTTTTCACGAGCGCATCATACTTCTCTTTGAGCTCTTCGTAAGACTCTCTTTTTTTCCCTTGCTTAGGTTTCTTGCACTCAGTTGTGAAGTGGCCTAGCTCATTACAATTGAAGCAAAGAAACTTGCTTCTATCAACTAAGCCGGTCTTGTAGCCTCTTTTTGATACTGCTGTCGAAGAACCTCCTTTTTGGAATCTTCTAAAATTAGGCTTAACTCTGAAGGATGAGTTTCTTCGGAATCTCATGTTGCCAAACCTCCTGGAAACCATAGCTAGAGATTCATCTTCCAGCTGATCTAGTTCTTCCAGCGAGTAGAACTCACCATCTTCTTATTTGTCCGAAGTATGTCCAAATTCTGAAACCACATACTCCGTTGAACTGTTAGAAGGTGCAACAACCTTCACTTCTACTTTCTCTGGTGCTTCTACCATTAAAGCCTTGGAGGAACTCAGTACCTTACCTCTCCCATACATCTCTCTGGTTTGGATCTGTTCCAGCTCATAAGTTTTTAAAACTCCGTTGAGTCTTTCTAGGGTAACCTCCTTCATGTCCCTAGATTCCCGGATTGCCACGTTCCTGTGTTCCAGATGCTCGGGTAAGGTTAGCAAAAACTTCCTATTCACCTCCTGATTCTGATAAAACTTTCCATTTATATTGAGCTCGTTTATCAGTTTGTTTAGTCTCTGAAACACCTCAGAGATGCCCTCACCAGGGTTGGATCTAAACTGCTCATATTGGGAGGTCAGGATTTCCAATCTATTCTCTTTTACTTCTTCAGTTCCCTCATTGATAATTTCAATTATTTCCCAGAACTGTTTTGCATTTTTGCAATTGACTACTTGATTGTACATTATGTAGTCCAGGGATTCAATTAATATAAGTTTAAGGTTATTATCAAGGGACACAGCTTCTGCTTCCTCATCTGTATAGTCTGCCGGACTTTTCAAAAACTGTCTGTGGGGGATTACGACCCCATCTACCTGATGTTCGAGAAAAACTGATATAGGGGGCTTAACACCTTTGGCCATGACTAATGCGTACTTAGGATATGCAATCCCGATAAATAGTAGCATTTTATGTTTCCACAAATTGTAGTGTTCTCTATCGAACTGTGCAATTTTGATACTAGTCACTTTCTGGGTACTCATCTTTAATAAGATTAAAAATTAAGTGTTTCAAAAAATATTTTAATTTTTGACTGAAAATAATTTTTGATCAAAAATAATTTTTAGAAAAAAAATTATTTCGAATAAAAAATTATTTTGAATTAAAAATAATTTTTGAGATTTGTATGAGTCGCGGAATATTTGGTTCAAATATGATATTATAAATATCAACCAGCTCTGATACCAATTGTTGGTCCCTGATATTGTAGAAGGGGGGTTGAATACAATATCTATAAGTTATCGTGGAATATTGGATTTAAAAATATTATTTTAAATTCACACGAAATATTAATTGTAATGAAATACTGTTCAAGTAGAAGATATAATTTTAACTTGAAAAGTATTACAAAATTAATAAGTAGAAAGTTTATATAACTGTTTAAAAGCTTAGAATGATTTTGACATGAAATGTTCGAGTTTAACAATTATATTCCAAACTTGCACAGAAATCTGTGAATATTACAATGCAGACAAATTTCTGAATTTGAACTGTTTTTCTCACCTCTGAATAATGAACCCAAAGCCTCATATTTATAGAGGTTGTAGAGCTGGCATGACTCTTCCAATATGACTCTAAAAATTAGAAATAACCCTTGTATGACTCCTAAAAAGGCTGGACATGACTTTCAGAACTCGGTATGACTCTTGAAAATTCGGTATGACTTATATTAAATTCATATTCAATTTTTATTTTAATTAAATAAATCAGTATGACTTATTTAATAAAGAAATCAAATTCGGTATGACTTATATTCAAGTCAAAAATTCGGTATGACTCTTTCTATTTAAACCCGGTATGACTTATTATATAATAAATCGGCATGACTTATTATATAATAACTCAGTATGACTTATTATATAATAAATCGGTATGACTTAATATATAAAAATCGGTGTGAATTATTTGTATAATTCGGTATGACTTATTAAATAGTCATTTGAATTATATAAAAAGTCATATTAATTCATATTTTTATAATAAATTAATTTGACTTAATTTAATTAGTTAATTTATAAATTAAATAATCAATTAATCTTTGATAGTAGAATTAAAATATTATCTCTGTCATATATTACATAGTAGTCAGCTTTGAAGTCTTCTCTTTCCTTCGTCTTCTGTCATAAACTACTTGAGCTCGATGTTAAATAATTATTAATTTAGTTGACACACAAATGTACTGTCTAGTTCATTTGTGTCATACTATAATAATTATTCTCCATCTTTAACATTTAAGGAGTGGTCTTCTGTCATTCTTCTGTTTTACTGTATTTCCTCTTCTTCTGGAATCTTTCTGTAGTAACCACTTGAAATCTTTTATATCTTATGTATTCTTTGAAAGTACTACCACTTTATTTTTCACTGACGCTTGAACATACAAATGAACTTCTTCAAGTGTTGAGTAGTAATCCTATAAAATACTTCTGATACTTAGATCCTTTGTGATTAGTTGACTGTCTTCATCTTGATTCATGTTTGGTGTTTATTATTTACTTCTCTTTGTTAGCTAGAGTTGAGTTGTCATCTAATTATTATAAATAGGCCTAGTCATATGCCTTTCAACTGACTTTCCCACTCATAGGCTGAAATCCAAAGTAATGACTCACACCTTCTTGAAATTTAATTTACTTCTCTTCTACTGGCATGACTTGATCATTTCCTTCAGCATCAACATACTTTAAATAAAATCTTCTCATTTGTCGATTTTCTTGTCTATGCAGAGTCAACTTTCTATCAATCTCTTTGAACCATCTGTGTGTGACAGCTTCTTTGCTTTTGTTTACTTCATAAGAAATTTGTAGGAGAAATCTAACATATTGTAATTCTTCAGCCTGTTTGAAAAAGATAAAGTTTGACTAACTGATCCATCTTGCAGATCCACCTTCTAAAAAGTACAACATCTCATTTTTCACTTTTTCTGTACATCCATGTCCTCCTTGCACCTTTCTTTCAAAATCATTATAAACAATTTGAGCAGATACCACTTTATTCAAGTGTTTTTGTGTAATCTTCTCAAACTGTCTATCTGTCAAGGATTGAGGATCCCTGGATAGAGTTGTTGTTCTGTCAATATCTGATTCTTCAAGACCTCCAAGACCTGTCTTCTTTTTTGCTCTAAGTTGTAGATTGGATTGACTGCATTTCCAGTAAGAAGGTTCTTTGACCTCATCTGAGTCTGATTTTTTCTTTTGCCTATCAGAGTCTGGCTTAGACTCTGACTTCCCATGTCCAGTCCCTGACTGGTGTGTTTGAGTTTTAACCACTCCAGATTGCTTTTGTTGCACAACACTAGGACCCCTAGAACCTTGAAAACTATCACCAGCTTCATCATCATCATCATCTCTTCCCCTTTTAACTCCCTTTTTAGCTTCCTTGCAAGCCTTATCCTTATGTCTCCTGGAAAAGCCACCAATTTGCTTCTCCCCCTTTTTGACATCATCACCACTAGTGACAGCTAAAAGAATCTGTTCAAGGACAGTTGAAAGATTTGTTTGTGCTGCAATAACTGAATCAACTTTGGTGTTTAAAGCTGAAACTGTAGATTGAAGTTGAGCCTGATTTGTAGTGATATCAGCAATAGCATCCTTGAAAGCAACTTCTTTGGATAATTGAAGGGAGTGAATTCTGTCAAACCTAGTAGTGAGCAAAGAAGTTGTATTATCAACACTTGTAAACTTTGTTTGGATATGAGAAATGTCCTTAGCCATATTAGCCAACTATTCAGCAACATTATCTGTTTCAATGTTAACATCCCCATCAAGTGCCTGATCTTCTTCGTCAGGATAGTGACCATGTTCTTGGAGAAAAGACTTTTTCTGAAAGGCCTTGAGTCTCTTTTAGACTGATTAATCTTCAAAATACATGAAAAGGTTTCTTTATCATCTATTCCTTTCTTTTGTGCAGACTCCCAAGATTGAAGAAACAGCTGATCAAAATAACTAAAAGATGGATTCACTAGTCCATCATCCTCAGAAGTTCCATCCTCTTCAACTGGTTCAATCTTGGTAATTGGAGGTGTGGTAGACTCTAAAACTGCAAAATGAACTATAGACCCTGACTCTTCCTTAGAGTGATCAGAGTCTGTAGACTCTGGAAGTCTAGCCCTTATTGGCATGATCAAAAGTGGTTCTTCTGACTTTAATTCTGCAGTCTCATCTTGATTAGTAGTATCATCCACCAAGGCCTCCATGACTCTATCTGCTCTTCTAGCAAAAGAATCTACTAAATGATGTTGTGGTCTTTGTGTAAATGATTTATGTGCAGCTAGAGCCTCCTCCTTCTTGCCAATCTGCATAATAACATGACTGAATTTTCATCCATCCCCTACCCTAACTCATTGGACCAACTATGAGGAAAATCTTGATCCCAATAAGTGAAACTAGGTTCAGGATACCCTAATCTCTCATGCTTATAGTGGGGTTGGGCACCCACTCTCTCATCCTCACTCAGGCTCTCTACAGCCTTATCAACCTCTCCTTTTGCCTGAACCAGTGCCAGCCTCTCAATTATTTTTTCATTCTTTTGGTTAGGTGCACTCAAAGGTCCTACAGAAGAGGGGTTGAGAGAAATTTTAGATGCTTCAATACCTGAACCACCTTGATGGAGGGGTACCCCTTTAAATGTCTGAAGTCTAGGGGTTTCCACCAAGGGGTGAGCATCAACAGACCATGAACACTTACAAGCATCTTCTTTCTTTTCAGAGTCTGTTGGCTCTAGTATCCCAGTCTCAAGGTCTTCCCTAGACTCTGACTACTTTAGTATGACTTCATTAGAAGTCAGAGTTTAAGTGTCACCATCTTTGATTATTGGTGCATGAGACTCTCCCTCAAGGTGAATAGACTCTGATAGAATAAATTGGTTAAATTCTTCATGAGCATCCAGCAGAGTATGTTCTCCCATATCACTGGGGTTCCCAACTGCATAGTTTTGAGTTGTCAAGGAGGGCCTAACAGCATACTCCCCTGCTCTACTATCACCCAATCTCTGACTATGTAGTTCTTGTGTGGGTGATGCAGACTGAGCATCTTTATCACTAGTCACCACTGGTGTAGTAGTCCCTTCCTCCAACTTCCTGTCAGCTCTAGCTACCTCATGTGGTTCAACCATTATTAATGCCTCCAAGTTCCCATTTAGAAAATTCCTTGCATGGATGGCATTGATGGCCTGGGCATAGGTCATATTAAAGGAATCCTGCAGTTCCCTTGCAATTGTTTAATAATGTGTGCCCTTGATTTGATCCAATCTACTTTCATAGGTTGGATAGATATACTTGTTGGCCACCTTTCCTACATTTTGGACAAGAAAATCAACCATCTTCCTTGAAAGAAGCTGAATAGTAGAAATCCAATCAATAATTGTCATGTAGGTAACTCCTTTATCCCAAATTGCTTCATAGTTAAAAACTGGTTCCTCAATCTCAGTTTCCAACTCAGCAACAGACTCTGAGTGTCTCCTTTTATGGACTTTAAGCTTTATAGGCTTGTGTTTGAATTGCTTTTCAGACTCTGGCACACCTAGTGCTGTGAGAACTTCCTTATTCTTGCCTTCTATGAGCCCAGATGCTATAACTTAAAATGAAGAGTTGAATAGGTAGTTGTAGAGATTTTTGACCACATCTTGTGCAGACAGTTGTAGCTCTAATTCCATTCTCTTCCTTAGGGCTGCATAGGTTGTGAGAAGATCGAAGACTGGTTGTTGTGTCTTGTAGAGTTAAGGATCTTCTAATGCTTCCACCAATGGATAGAGAAATAGCAGAGCCTCATCACTTGGAGTAATTACTTCATCAATCAAACATGAGGCTGCATCCACTGGCATTCCTTCCCAAAATGTCTCATGATCAGAGTCTAAAGGCATCCTAGACTCTGACTCAACTTTAGACTCTGGTTCAGGTGTTTTCTTGTTTTTAGAGTTTGGCCCTGCAGGAGCCTTATGAGCATTTGTTTCCTGCAAAACAGGGTTAGTAGCAATAATAGGCTTGTGTGTGTGTGCAGAATAAGCCTTCCTCAACCTTTTATACTTTTGACCAAAAGATTTCTCAAGAGACCCAATTTGAGAATCCTGAGGTGTTTCCCTAGTCAGAGTCTGTAACCTTTTGAGAGTCAACAGACATGGCTTGAAGGTTAGAATCAAGTGTTTCATGACCCTCTTTTAGCAAAGAGAGCCCTTCAACCACCTATTTCTCTAAAGGGTTGAGCTCCTCATCACTTGGCTCATCTACCAGTCTTATTTGAACTAATTTTCTCTTCTTTACAACTGGTGTCTGTTGAGAGACACCAGAGGTTGGTTTCTTTTGGATTTAGGTTTTGAGGATTGTTTAGGTGAAAAGGATTTGGTTACTTGGGTAGGTGCAGGAGAGTTCTCTATTCCTGGTTCCTGCACTATTTTACCACCAAAAAATGAAGAATTGTAGATAATAGATTTGTAGTTTGAGAGTTTTACCTGCATTACCTGTGGATATGTCATTATAGGTAGACTCTTCTTCTTGTCATCAATTCTCTTGATGTTAGAGAAAATCCTTCTTTGTTGTTTATATGCCTGCACACAACAAGCATCTGCCAACCTAGTTGACATGTCAGGAATGAAGTGGTTGAGGAGAATCATAAGAAATCTATGATAGTAGACTTTCTTCCTTTCCTCCTGCACATTGTTTAATTTGGCTCTCATTTGAGTAAGTAACATATCACCAATGTTAATTACTTTGTCAAACAAGAGACTATGACCAATTTGAGAAGTAATGGCAGTAATAGCTTCAAAGCCACTACACTTACCAGTAAAACACTTAGCAAGTTGATCAAAGAAAAATGACCGTTCTTTCCTCAAATATGGCCTAGTTAGCTTACTCATGTTATCTAAACTACCAGAATAACCTAGTGATTTAAACATGTCTTTAATTTTAGCATCAGAAACAGTTTCATCAAAAGGTTGTTTATCAGGCAATTTAAACACAGAATTAATTATATCAGCAGTGACATCAAAAGTAAGGTCACCAAAGGTAAACATAATTTTACCTGGTTGATCCTGAGAAGGATCAACTACATGGGCCGAACTCCAAGCCTGAGAAATAGCTTCTATATGAATAACAGGTGATGCCTTGAGAATATAGCTTAGCTCAGATTGCTCCAAGAAGTCCATGACAGGGTAATAGTCAGCATCTACCCCTTTCTTATCCCCTAGTGTTGCAACATGGTTTGTGGTCATGGATTCAAAATCCCCAAAAGTGAATGTGATTGCCTTGGGTCTCCTCATGACAGTTGAGATAACAGTCATTGAATTTGCGTTGAAAGTGAGGAAAGTGTTTGAAGAAATTTGCTAGGGTCCGTGAAGAGCCCTGTGAATACTTCTACCTTAGAAAATAATTAGCAATTAACAGATGAGTAAAATGTAAGAGAATTTTCTATTTTGTTTAAGTTGCATACAATACGCACGAGTCTACAGCATATTACCAATCAAAAGTAACTATTACTGCCTTTTCAAGTCATTTGAATAGTTTAAACATAATCAGAGTCTATAGGCGCAAATATTAACCATTTCAGGGTCTAGGTGCCTAAAAATATTTTCAGGGTCTACAGACTCGTCAGAGTCTACAGACTCGTCAGAGTCTAGGAGTTAGACTCTGTCAAGGTACAGTACTTCAGAAAATTTGTAAGAACAACTAGTAGTTTGAGAAATCAAGAGCTATAGTTAAAGTACATACCTTTCTTCCATTTAGATTGAACAATTACATTTTCAACATACCTAATTCACCTACCAGTTTGAGAAAGGTAGATTCATCAAGTGATTTGGTCAATATGTATGTAATTTGTCTGTCTGTTGAAATATAATGAAGTGTCACAATACCATTCTCAACATGTTCTCTAATAAAATGATGCATGACATCAAAGTGCTTTGTTCTGGAATGTTGGACTGGATTCTCTCCAATCTTAATAGCACTTGTATTGTCACAATACATAGGAATATTTGAGAAAGTTAGTCCATAATCAAGTAACTGATTTTTCATCCACAGAATTTGAGCACAATAACTTCCAGCTTCTATGTATTCAGCCTCAACTGTTGATGTTGAAACTGTTTGTTGTTTCTTGCTAAACCAAGAAATTAATTTGTTACCAAGAAATTGGCATTGACCTATTGTTCTTTTTCTATCCACTTTGCATCCTGCATAGTCAGAGTCTGAATAACTAATTAGTGAAAAATCTGACTCTCTAGGATACCAAAGTCCAAGTGTTTGTGCACCCTTGAGATATCTGAAAATTCTCTTTACAGCTAATAAATGTGATTCTCTTGGGTCAGCCTGAAATCTAGCACGCAGGCATGTTGCAAACATTATATCTGGTCTACTTGCAGTTAAATATAGCAATGAGACAATCATACCTCTATAACTAGTGTTGTTAACTTTCTTACCCTTTGGGTTAGAGTCTAGCTTATTGGTTATTGACATGGGAGTTTTGACAATTGCATAGTCTTGCATATCAAACTTCTTCAACATGTCTTTCACATACTTTGATTGATTGATGAAAATTCCATCATCATTCTGTTTGACTTGAAGTCCCAAAAAGAAGTTTAATTCTCCCATCATGCTCATTTCATATTTTGACTGCATTAATTTGCTAAACTTTTCACAGAGATTTTCATTAGTAGAACCAAAAATAATATCATCAACATAAATCTGAACAAGCAAAATATCACCTTTATGTTTTCTAATGAAAATTGTTTTGTCAATGGTACCTCTTGTAAATTTATCTTCAAGAAGAAATTTTGATAAAGTTTCATACCATGCTCTAGGTGCTTATTTCAATCCATATAGTGCCTTGTCTAACCTGTATACATGATCAGGAAACTTTGGATCAACAAATCCTGGTGGCTGTTCCACATAGACTTCTTCTTCCAATTTCCCATTCAAGAAGGCACTTTTCACATCCATTTGATACACCTTGAATTTTGAATGATCTGCAAATGCAAGAAACATTCTGATAGCTTCCAATCTAGCTACTGGTGCAAAAGTTTCATCATAATCAATTCTTTCCTCCTGAGAGTACCCTTTTGCAACTAGCCTTGCTTTGTTTCTAATTACAGTCCCATTTTCATCAAGCTTATTTCTGAATACCCATTTGGCTCCAATAGTGGATCTATCTTTTGGTCTTGGTACAAGTTTCCACACTTTGTTTCTCTCAAATTCATTCAATTCTTCTTGCATTGCAATGATCCAATCAGGGTCTTGTAATGCTTCCTCAATTTTCTTAGGTTCATTCTTTGAGAGAAAACAACTAAAAAGACATTCATTTTGAGTGGCTGCTCTAGTCTGTACACCACTCTCAGGATCCCCAATTATCAAATCAGGATTGTGATCCCTTGTCCATTTTCTAGCTGGTGGAAAATTAATTCTTGAACTTGAAGCTCCCCCTAAATTATTGGCATTCCCTGTGTGAAACTCAAATGAAAAAGCTCCCTCTTAATCATTTGTCTCTGAGAATAATTCAGAATTTCTTGATACAGACCCTGTAGAGTTAGACTCTGAGAAATTTGACTCTGTTTGTCTAAACTTTGTCTAGGTAGACTCTGAATTATTTGGAGTTGAATTTTCTGGCTCCCTCTCAGATTGTGCATAATTCTGTATTGTATTAGGAGTCAATTGAGTCTCTTCATCCTCACTATCTTCATCTATCTCAGAATTTTTCAGATTTTCAAATTCTAATGTTGTAAACTTTGATTCATCCTGCATTCCTGTAATCTTTTTGTCATCAAATGCAACATGAATAGATTCTATAACAATTCTGGTTCTGAGATTGAATACTCTAAATGCCTTTGTGTTTGATGCATATCTAAGAAAAATAGCTTCATCAACCTTGGTCTCAAATTTGCTTAAATTTTCTGGATGTACTTTTAGCACAAAACACTTGCTCCCAAATATGTGAAAATGCTTCACACTTGGCTTCTTGTTCTTTACCATCTCATATGGAGTTGCTCCATGCATATTAATTAATGTACAATTTTGAGTGAAACATGCTGTACTTACTGCTTCAGCCCAAAAATATACTGGTAATTTAGACTCTGCTAACATTGTTCTGGCAGATTCAATGAGTGTTCTATTATTTCTCTCCACAACTCCATTTTGTTGGGGTATTCCTGGTGCAGAAAATTGTTGAGTAATTCCCTTTGGTGCACAATATTCCTCCATGGTTGCATTCTTGAATTCAGTACCATTGTCACTCATTAGTACTCTAATTATTTTCTTTGAATTTGTTTCCACAAAAGTGATATGGTTTACTATGTGTTGTGAAACTTCATCCTTTGAATGTAGAAAGAAAACCCATGTGTATCTTGTAAAATCATTTACAATGACAAGAGCATATTTTTCTTTGTTAATTGACATTACATTTACTGGACCAAATAAATCAAGATGTAATAAATAAAAGGGTTCAGAAATTGTATTTATTGTCTTGCTCTTGAAGGATGTTTTCTTTTGCTTTCCAAGTTGACATGATTCACAAAGTCCATCTTGCACAAAATCAACATGTAGTAATCCTCTCACAAGATTCTGTTTAACCAATTTATTGAGGGTTTTAAAGTTGATGTGAGACAATTTCTTGTGCCACTTCCGGCTTTTTTCAGTTGAGGCTTTGCTATATAGACATGTGACTTTATTGTGAATACAATCCTCCAAGCTGGCTTCATAAATGTTACCATGTCTGTGACCTTTGAAAACCACAATGCATGTTTCTTGGTTACTCACAAGACACTGTTTGTTGTTAAAGCCAGTACGATAACCCTTGTTTCCAAGTTGACTTATACTGATTAAATTGTGTTTCAAGCCATCAACTAGAGCTACTTCTTCAATGATGACATTTCCAAGTACAATCTTGCCATATCCCAGTGTTTGTCATTTGTTGTCATCTCCAAAAGATACTTCTGGGCTAGCCATCTCCACAAAATCTGTAAGTAGAGATTTCTTTCCAGTCATGTATCCTGAGCATCCACTATCCAGGATTAGGGATATTTTCTTCTCCCTAGTTCCCTGCATATATAAAGCAACTGGTTAGATGTTTTGGGGATCCAAACTATTTTGGATCCTTTCTTACTAAATTTGGGTGAAACAGGTTTAGAGCTCTTGACTATTGTTTTACCTGTCTCTTTTGTTGCTTTAGACTCTGGTGAGATCTTAACAGTATCATACCAGCTTTTATCAATTGAAGATTTTAGCTCATAAAAGTTGTAATACAAATCATGATAGTCTCTATACATATAAATAGAATGAAATATGCTACCACAATGATAACAGGGCTTCTGTGGAATGTATTGACTTTTCAGAGTCTGTGAAGGGATAGACTCTAATTTCTTCTCAATCTTTGTTTTACAGTCTAGAGCTAAATGGTTATGGTTTCCACATCTGTAACACTTCTTTCTGGGAGCATTAGGATCTTTTTGATAATTGTTGGCCTTATTAATGCCTTCTTTACCATTCCTGTTCCTCCTAGTCTTGATAGACTCTGATAATTTTTATAGCCTCTCTTTTAGCTTAGACTTGGATAAGTACCCTATGTTTATGTTTTTCTCAGGCTCATTTCTTTCTGTTTCCTCTGTCTTTTTGTCAACAACAGGGGGACTATTGACAGATGAGTTTGTGGTTTCAATCTTTTCTTTAGGGGACACAAACTTAACAGGAACAAGGGTACTTTTATCATTTGTCTTACTAATTTGAAATGCTTCATTTTTATCATTCTCAACAGTAGATTTTTTTTTCTTGACTCATGTCATAGCCTAGACCAGTAGTTTGACATCTATTTTGATTGTTGAGAATTTCTTGAACTTTTTACCAGAGTCTGTCCAAACATTAAACTTAAGTCTTTCTTCTTCTAGTTCTTTCCTAACATAGTCATAGGCTTTCAAGACTTCAGTGTAATTGTGACTATGTTTTTCAGAATCCTTTTTGAATTGTTCCATTGACTTCAACTCAGACTCTAGATGATTATTCCTATGTGTCAAAGTTAAATTTTCTTCTCTTAACCTTTCACTTTCACTGGTGAGAGACCTACAGTTTTCCAGTACATTATTAATCTCTCTTTTTACTATTAGTAAATCATCATAATCTAAATTAAGTAATGATTCAGGAGTGAAGATGGATACCTGAGTTTGAGGAGATGAAGGTTCTTTGGGAGATTGTGATTTTCTTGAGGAGGATGCCATCAATGCTAGATTTTCATAATCAATTTCATCCTCTGAGCTTGAATCTGCCCAATCCTTTCTAGTTGATAGAAGTGCTTTCCTTTTTCCTTGACTCTTTTACTTTGTGCATTCACTAGCAAAGTGTCCCAGTATTCCACAGTTGAAACACTTGACTTTTGCTTTGTCAAGTTTAATTATTGTGCTCTTGCTCTTCTCAACCTTTTCATCATTCTTCTTGAATGATGGCCTCTTGCTAAATTTGCCAATTCTTTTGTTAAACTTCATTCTCTTGAATTTTTTTGCAAACATAGCCATCATTTGACTTAGGTCAATCTCTTCATCAGAATCAGAGTCTGTGTCAGTAGACTCTGACTCCTCAACAGCTTTACCCTTTCTTCTTGAATCCTTGATTCTTGATTCTTTGGGTTCTCCCTGTTGTTCTTTGTCAGACTCCATTAAGAGTGCCACAGATTTTGCCTTTACAGATTTCTTATTCTTTCTCTTTTGCATCTCTAAATCATATGTCTTTAGTCTGCCATACAATTCTTCTAGAGTTAATTCATCCAAATCTCTAGCTTCCCTTATGGCTGTAGTTTTGCTGTCCCACTCTTCAGGAAGTGCTCTCAGAAACTTGGTATTTGTATCTTCAGAATCATAAATCTTACCAATCATGGTCATCTCATTCAGAAGTTTTGTGAACCTATCATATAACTCAGTAATAGATTTTCCAGGTTTTTCTTCAAAGTATTCATACTCCTGAATTGACAGATACCTTGCATTCTTCTTGACATCTTTAGTCCCTTGATAGTGCACTTCAAGTTTGATCCACATCTCATTGGAAGTTTTGCATGATATGACACAGTTTGTAAGAACAGAATCTAAACTATTAAAGAGAATGTTTTTTACTTTTGCCTCCTTAAGGACATTTTCCTTGTCCTCTTTTGTCCATTCAGTCTTTGGTTTCTCAATGAGGTGTTCTTCAGTTATTTTGCCTTCCTCATTGATTTGAGGCACAATCTTTAAGGGCATAAAGGGTCCTTCACTAATCATGTCAAGATAGTCAGGGTCTGTAGCTTCCAGATAGTGCAGCATCTTGACCTTCCAGTGTGTGTATTCATTTCTCTTAAGCATATGAATTTTAGAATTACCGTCTTTGTTTTCAGACATCTCTAATCGATTTTAAACGTTAGGATCTGATACCAATTGTTTTCCCAGTTGCACAAGTAGAAGGGGGGTTGAATATTTGTGTGCTTTTTCTACCTGATTAAAATCAACTCAATAAGTAATAAAAGTTTGAATTAAGAACAAAGATGAAAAAAAAGATATGAATAGCAACTGTTTGTTTTATTGATATATAAAAATAAACTCTACTAAGGTGTACACAAACCCTAGCAGGTTCTCTGTGTATTTCACAGCAACTCTCTCTATCTCTATGCTCTCTCAAAAACTCGACAATAATATTAGGTTACATAGAATATTTATATAGAGAGCTTCATATCAACTAATAACAGAAAACAAATTAAAATAGGAATATAATTCCTAATTATTAGCTAACAGTTTTCTTCTGCAATTCTCCTTCCTTCCCATAGCATATCTGCAATATCTTTGGCTTTATCTTCAAAGACTTCCCTTATCTGTGATCATCTTCCAAATTCAGCTTTGACTTCATTGACTCTGAAATCTCCAGACTCTGCCAGATTATAGACTCTAATGGACTATAGACTCTGATCATTTGTAGACTCTGACATATTGTAAACTCCAATAGTCTATAGACTCTGATCACCTCCCAGACTCTGATCTTCATCTAGACTCTGGTTTCACTTTCTACAGAAAATTTTCAAGTACAGGAATGTTGACTAACTAGACTCTGATTATAAAATTTCAAAGACTAGAAAGACTTATTACAAATAAGTTATGCTAAATCCTGTTCTAGCATTTTGTACATCATCAAATGAATAAATTCCTAACATCTGGAAGTGATCAACCAAGAGAGATAGAATTGTTCCAGACAAAGGCAAGCAATTGCATCCCAATCAAGTCTCAAGGTCTAATTGCTACTAAAGGCTAAAGTAAGAGGGTTATGGATCTTTTTCATCTTGAATATTAAGATGGCTCACATCTCACTTTCACTTTTTCATAAGTGATGGAACAGGACTATGCTACTTTAAGAAAGATTTACACTCTACTCAACAGAAACTACTATTTGACACAAGGTCATGCCACATATATCTTAAAGAGAATGACCACCATGAGAGATGTACTAATTCAGGAGGAAAAGGAGGAGACAGTGAAAATCTGGAATCCTGAAGGAAGAAAATGAGCCCTTCTACATGATGCTCTACACTAACAGGGATGGCAATGAAAGGTGCATTGATATTTGCAAAGAAATCAGTAAATTGCCAAACCTGGAGCTAAACTTCTTGGCAAGCCAACTGGACTATAGTGTTGAAGATGAGAAGATACTAAAGGGGTCACTTTACAGACAAATGAAAGAAAATGAGAAGAGGGAAATGGTTGAGTCTAGCAAGAGGATGAGAAGACGATAGACAAGTCAAAATCACCAGAATCATCTCAAATTCTTATGCTAATGGTACTTGAAAACTTGTTTCATACTTTACAATTGTCAATTTATGATTTATACTGTATTGATAAAATGTTAATGAGTTTTTTTTATCATCAACTCATATTTATGTCTATTTTTTATAAACATAAATAAGGGGAGATTGTTAGGAATCATGTAGTGTGATGATAACAATTTACTTAGAATCATAAATTTGATGTAACAACATTTAACTAGTCGATGGATATGAGTCATATAAATATCCATTGATTAGGGAACCATTTATCAGTTGAAGTATTTGTTAATCAACTGATAAATTAGATTGTATCAATTGATCTAGTCTTTTTTATTATTAATTGATTGTAATAAGTTGATGGATGCACTATATGAGTCAACTGATGTTTATTGGCTTTGATTGATAGCTTTTCAACGGATATGAAGAATGGCTGACAAAGTGTAAATATTATAAGTTAGAATTCTCATAAATGAAGTGATCAACAGATAAAAGAGTCAGTGGATATCTATCAATGGATGATGGTCAACAAAAGTCAATCAACAGATCTCATCAATGGATGCACCTAATGAAGACAATAAATGAATAAGGAAGCAATCGATGGATATGCATCGATGAATACTCAAATATCCATTGATACATCAATTGATCAATGGATAACCTATCTGTCGATAGATAAGCAAAGAAGGATCGATTGATAAACTTTATAACAATTATCAATTGATCAAAGTTTTCCAAAATGATTAAAGTCAAATAGAATGTGATATGGATAAAAATAGCCCTGAAGAACTAATAAATATAGCATTTATTATTTCATTTATTAGACCTGGTATGGTCCAAAGGCTTGGGCCCTTAAAACGAACTAGGAAAATAAATCATAGGATCAACTGGATTTGTAATCCAAGGATCAACTAGATTTATAAGTCCAGCCCACAAGCTCTGTTGAAGCCATAGGCCCATTAAGCCTTTGTTATTAATTATTTTCGTAATTAATTAATAAATGCTCGGTAAAGGTACAAGAAGCATGTTGAATGCTCTAATCCTAGAAGGATCTAAAAACCCAAACGTGGGAAGAATCCAACGAGGACCCTCATTCCTAATAGGTTTAGACAATGTTGTCACTAGGAGACTTGGCCACCAAGTCTCTTACTTCTAATCTGATTCCAAGGCCCTTATGCGCCTATATAAAGGACCTAATCCCTCAACATTAGAACTACGTTATTGGCTTGATTCTCACACCCATTTAGATACGTAGGCAGTTAACGAGGACCCGAGGTAGTCACAAAACGTTAGTGCAGCCATTAAAGCTCGAAGCTCTCTCCATACCCTATTATTAATTACGTATTAAATACATCTCGTTTTTAATCCGTAACAGAATAGAATCTTTCCAGAAGACTAATCAATGGAAGATAATTTTGTCAGGACTCTGAAACCTTTCAAGAAACACAGTTTTCAAGGAGAAGAACAAGACAAAGACTTTTCCAGAATAAGGCAAAGACCTATGAAGATTGTGAAAGAAGCTATATTCTATTATAGTGCAAACATTGTAAAATGTCATTTGTATTTTTATCAAATGATATAAAATAGATGTAGAAAATAAACTGTTATATATACATTAGTAGTTCATTGTAATATTCGTAGATGAGTTGAACAACAAAAACTCAAGAAAAACACAGTAAGAAATAGGAATTATTTGTAGTACTTTTATGTGTTCAATTTACATTTGTATGCAGTTTGGTTTTTAGACCAAGGTTATTTGAAAGCAAAAATATTCACTATTGAAAAAACCAATCAAATATCTATTTTTAAATTACTCAGAATTAATCTCATTGTTTCTTTTTCAGTTCTATATTTCAAACACTCAAATCCATAGAATATAAGCTCCTTAATCCGCAAGAATTTTTGTATAAATTTCTTGAGTTTGTATTCAACCCCATTTTACAAACTCATTGTTAGTTTAAGGGTAAATAACAATGTGTTTGTATTAATTTGATTGATTAATGAAATTCTCTTTTTTTTAAAAAAAATAATATATAATTTCATATTAAAAAAATAGATTTTAAATAAATATTTAAATTCATTATTCATATGTCTCATCTAATTAATTCAGACCTTTGTATTTTGTATAATTACATATGTACCATTATTTTAAAAATTTGATTAAAAAAGATAGAATTTATGTAATTACTGGATATCGAACCAGTCATGATATATAATCTTAGTCATAAATTGCGAGTGTGAGAAAAAAATGAATATTCTCGAGACCTCGTAACTATGATAAAAAAAATACAAGAGTTTGTGGGTACAAGAAAATAAATATATTCACGAGATGTCGTAATATATAACTAGACAAAATATAATAAGCAATCAATTATGATTTGTGCAATTAAACAAATGGGTTTAATACATTATATTTAAGAATACGATATTATATTGTATATACAAAAATTTAGTAAATTTGAGTAAAAAATTAGAAAATTTGTAAAATAAAACTTTTTACAATATATACATTAAATTGTTAAAAACTAATTTGGTGAGAAAATCAAAATTAAAATATATAATAATGCATAAATATAGTTACGTAATATATGTGTGATTTATTAACTATATTTTAAATATTAATTTAATATTTATAAATTTAGTATGGATTTTATATCGGTCAATAAAAATTTTAATGAAAATATACAGATGCGTTTAAAACTAAAATTTTAGAAACAAATAATAACAAATTAATTAAAATAAATAATATAACTAAAAATAAATTTAATTTTATAATTGTACGAGAAGACCCATTCCTCGCACGGGCTTTTACGCCAGTATAATATAATTTCTAATAATATAATTAATATAACCACATATAATTAATCAACCAAAATTTAACATTCGGTGAATAATTTTGCATGCAACATATATATTACAGTACAATATATACATATTACAATGTTTTGGAAGAGTAAATAGAATTTTAGGATCCTGGTGTGTGAAATAGTCTCCGGACGCGGATAGCGAGAAACATGTAATAAGTTGAAGAAAAATTTAACTTGCAAAGCAGCAGCAACAACAACAAAAAAATATACATACATATATAATACATCTCGACACACACTCTGTGTGTATTATAACTCCATTTTCCTCCTATCACCTATCATCTAAATCGAGGTTTGCAATATCACTCCTTACGATCATGTACATGTGTGTGTGTGTGCATGCATGTAGATGACTTAATTTGTCATGTGTGAATATATGTGTTTAAATTAATTAATGGCAAAAAGAGCGATTAATTAATAAATGATTTAACGTATGTATTGTGGTTCTAATATGATCGTCATGTGTATTATTTGTCTGATTATGTTTTGATTATCCTCCACATCTTTCTTCTTTGCAAGATGGTTAATTCATAGATACAATTTTTTTTAAATTTTAGATTTTGTTGCTAATTACTAGCTTATTATCCGCAGTAAGGAGTAACGATACGATGAAATGAGAATTCGAGACAGGAATAGTTGGTGTTATTTTAGCTGACGGTATTGATTTTTCTTGGAACCATTAGGAGAAAAACAAAGAATGAACTTGTCGTCGGAAAGATCCATGTGTACCTTATGGTTTAGGTTTATGTTGCTTCACTTGTTCACTGCAATAGGCATTTTAGAAATAAATTTTGTAGGATTGATTGTCTCTAATATTAGATGTTTCGGTCTCAATATCTATGCATCTCAAATGGATACTATTTCTGTTTCTTGACCAGTAATTTCCGGATAGTGTTAGTTCATTTATCAGTGGTTAAATCCATTACGCAGAATGGATCAGAAGGGAGGGCACACACAGCCCCAGGTGCCAAACATAGTTGGTGCATCTCAGCTCTCATTCGGTATAAATCAGTATGACTCTAATCAAATGGGAGGGACTCCTGGTAGAGGATCGGTTGTAACGTCTGTAGGGTCCGTACAGTCTACTGGTCCAGCTCCTAGTGGAGCACAGCTTGCACAACAGCAGCTAGCTTACCAGCATATCCATCAACAGCAACTGCATCAGCAACTACAGGCCTTTTGGGCAAATCAGTACCAAGAAATCGAAAAAGTTACGGACTTTAAGAACCATAGTCTTCCCCTCGCGAGGATCAAGAAGATCATGAAGGCTGACGAAGATGTAAGAATGATATCAGCGGAGGCACCAATTGTATTTGCCAGAGCATGCGAAATGTTTATTTTGGAGCTGACCTTGCGGTCGTGGAATCACACTGAGGAGAACAAGAGGAGGACACTTCAAAAGAATGACATTGCTGCGGCTATTACTAGGACTGAAATTTTTGACTTCTTGGTTGACATTGTCCCGAGGGAAGATATAAAAGATGAAGCATTAGCATCAGTCCCGAGAGGTCCAGTGCCAGTTGGAGGGCCTTCAGATTCATTCCCATACTACTATATGTCCCAGCAGCAGTCCCCACAGCCGGGAACTTCTGGAATGATCATGAGCAAACCAGTTATGGATCCTGCTCTGTTCTCGCAACCACCTCACCCCTTCATGGCTCCTCAAATGTGGCCACAGGCACCACAGCAAGCGCCACCGCAAGGACCACAGCAAGCACACCAGCAGCCACAATCACCTTCAGATTCTTAGTGTTTGAAGCTTGGTATAACTAGAAAGTACGTGTTTTTTGTATGAAATCATTTGACTGATTTACAAACTAAATTAAAGATTTCCAGAAGATATTTACCAATAGGAAGCTACTAGTCTTATTCTTCAAGTTTCTGCATTGCCTCTTTTATTCTGACTAATTGCTATAAATCTATGCTTGGGGATCTATGAAACTTTTTGTGTGTGTTTTCTCTCAGTTTTCATGTGTCCGATTTTGTGCTGTTCCTTTCATTATTATATGAATTTTATACCTCTTTTACAAATGTACAGATTAGAAAGTTATTTGCTTACTGCAAACTAAACCAGGAAGCATCTGGATGAAGCATTTTCAGTACGGTACAAAATCAAAAGTTCAGGCATTTTCAAAGCTGCAGCAAAACTAAAACAATCCAAGGTTTGGATTGTCGAGCAAAATATTTACAAGTACATTTCCGTATTATAGGAATTCACAAGTTTGAACATTGTGCGGATACTTGGAAAATATAGAGAAGTGTCCTAATTGAGATTCTGAGATTGGTTTTCAAATGCCTGTGAATACCTGCAAACTGTTTTCTCCATTGTGACCTCACTCCCCTGATTAATACTTTTCTAGTCATCTTAAACTCGGCAACTAAATTATCCTAAAATTGGAAACTAGAAAATGAAAATGTTTAATTGATGCAATTAATTGAGAAAAAGATATACTGGATATTCTGGTACCGCCATGATTTATGATAACTAGTAATGCAATAATGATAATGAAGTTGCTTCTCATTACAGTATGCAAACACCAAAGGCATAGGTGTTTATATTCTAATTCAAATGATCATATATGAATTACAAAACACAGTTCATGATAAAACCTCACAAAATGGCAAGAAGAGCCCGCAAGTGTTGGCTCAGTTGGTTAAAGAGAGGAATATCATCTTCTTGGTCATAGGTTCGAATCGGCCTGTCGCACTTGTGCGGTTTACTTGGTTCACGTGGTTTGCACGCTATTATGTGAGCCTCTTTTCTCAGGAAGAAATTGTCCAATAAATTCTTACATTTTTAAATTTATCGTTTAAGAAAAAACATTATGCATAAACTATTAACTGTCAAGTAAGTTCTTGTAGATGCCAAAAGCATGAACATTCATAACAAATGTTACTTTCATCCCTTCTGACTCCAGAAAAAGATACTATGAATAGTAGGAACCCTCACATTCTCCAATATCTATGAGCCCTAAAGCTGGTCCAATTTCTCCCCTTGCTGCTATGCCTCCACTCATTTGTGGCAGCTTTCCTTCCTGGCCCAAAGTTTTCTGCAGAACTGGAGTCCCCCTCCATTGCAAAAGGGTCCACTCTACTCTACCAAATAACCTAGGTTTGCTATTACGTAAGGAAATGGAGATGGTTGGCGATGAGAAGCAATATTGACGGGTGGGTTACTGAGATGATCCATATGTCTACAAATTTCACATCATGTTGTGTAGTATCTTTGGGCATGTTCAACTCATTTCGATTTTTGGTCTTCGGAGGAGCACTAGACAATCTAGTTCAAGGTAACTCTCCATTGCCAGCTGCCTGGGCACTGGTCCTAAATCCCAGCACATCCATGAGTGATAAAGAACCTGATAACAGCATGACAGTCTTAAATGCAAACTTATTATCCCTGGATAAAAAGGTATCTATTATCTCACAACAGCATCTGCCACAAGGCTGGTGCTGAGAACAGAGAGGGGTGCGTGATTAGGTTCTGATCGCCACACAGATTGATAACAAATGTTTCCTTTTCATATACAATGTTGGAGATCGTTTTCCTTCTTTATCTCTTTAAACTGTCACATTGTAGTCATTACAGTCATGCCGGTTTTGAATTCATGTTTTGCCATGCTTCGTCATTTTGTTTAAGTAAAAACACGATTCTCTGAGGGTATACTCCAAAACAGACACTTAAGATTTCAAATAGTTATGAGTTTTCTCATAGTATCCATTTGATTTTAGGTAGAATGAATTAATTTATCTTGGTCCTCATTATTTGCAGGCTCTGCTGCATAATACGATTGGTATTTTACCTTTACTTTGCATGTAAGGGTTGTTCTTTAGCTATCAGCTTCAGTCGAGTGTTTTAATAACATCCTGCTGATCCTGCTACATCACTAATGAGGAGCCGTAGCAAGGTCACCGGGGGTCTGCTTGTGTCCAACTTAATGAGATCAAGACGAGTATTATTCTTTAATTACTCTGTAGTTTTCAGGGTGGCATTATTTTCCTTCTTGTTTTGCACACAATTGCATGCATTGCCGCATTGGTCAGCACGAAACCGATCCTTAAGCTTATCAAAGAGGTGATTGATTGCAAAAAAAAATTCACCAAGCAGCATTCTACCATCCATCCTATTGTGATCTGAGAAAGAATGACACTTGATAATTTAGATTTTCTCATCTTGCCTACTTCCAAGTCTAAAATTAAAAACTTGAAGATAAATACAAATCAAGACCGAACTCGGTAGCTTTTTACACTGTAATTGGGATTTAGTTTTGTTACAGAGCGATGGTTTAACATGGGTGACACAGTAAGGAATCTATTCTTTAGTAATCTCCTATGATTTAAACATTCTATGCGTGTGGTGGCCAGCATCAAAATTTTGGACATATAAAACAATGGGAAAATAAAAGATACTGAAACAAAAAGAATAATAGGCAATACAATTATGAGTATTAGACAGGCTTCCAGAAGCATCCATCAGAAGGATAATGGCACAGGGAAATGTCCAGACAATCTCTCCAGCAGATGATTATAATTGACATGGAAAGAAAGCTATTCATCGGAATCCAGAGTTGGTGTACTAGTGCAGCTCTCCGTTTTATGAAGTTCCAACAACCTCTTCTCTGGATTACAAAGCCCTGCAAGACAAATAACCCTTTAATAATATGTTACAAATCTAAATTAGATATACAATTTGCTTGCATCAATTACTTTTTTTGCACCATTGCAGAGGTATTTCATGTATTATTTCTATACTGAATTGCAGGCTGTTTTTTACTGGTTCCTGTCCTTGATAAAACTCTGCATATTCTTACAACTCAGAGTTTGGTATAGATGGAAATTGTTGAATCCGGCTTTGGAAAAAACCAAAACCAATATAGATTGTTCCTCATTTGAACCCAAATAAGTTAAATTCTGGATCTAGTTCAGGTTTTGACTCGGTTTACATAAAAAAGCAACCCCAAATCGCAAGTCTTCAGGTTCAAACCAAATCCAAAATTTTGGGTTTGGTTCAGTCCAGTCAGATTGGAATGAATCAGACATTCATCGGTTCAGATAAAAGTGTCATCCTAAGCCTGATATGAGAAAAATTAGACCAGATATTGGGAGGCCTAGTGCCTAACTGTAAGCACTTAAGGTTTTCTGGACTTGGCTTGGCGGTGACTATTACCGAAGCGCCACCAAGACCAAGGGCGCGGGCGTTGGCGCATGGCGCTGACGTCGGCGTTGGCGCATGCATGGGCATCAAAGCTGATTTACTTGTGGGCTTAGCTGATTGGCTTAGATGGTGGGCTAATGTACTTGGTTGTTAGAGTTGGGATGCCTTAACACTAATATTAGAGTTGGGCTGTGTAGCTGGGCACTCCAAGAAAAATATGCATAGGGCCTATGGACATGAAGGGCTTACTTGTGGGGGAATTATTTCTGGGCTGCTGAGACTTGTAAAAACGTGCAGATGTGTTGGGCTGGATATATGTACATATATATGTTAATACATATGTGTGTGAGGGGGTCTAGTAACTGCCAACAGTTTATACAAATGCTGGGAAGACTGACATGTGTCCTGGTAACTGCTAGTAACTGCTGGAATGTGGCTTGGCTGAGAGTAACTGCTTGGCAAGGGAAAAAACGGGATTAGATATAGATGGGCATATTCTGATGTATTCTATATCTTATGTTCAATATTCTGCACATAGAAAATTGTATAGAGACTGATAGGCAAACTATTGTAAGGCTTGGCCTATATCTCTTGTAATATTCCTTTTGGGTTGTTAATGGCAATGAGAAGGTTGGGAGGGAGCATCCTGTAAATTCTGCTGTGTGCTTATATTTACTGTTGCTACAATTATATTAGCATAAACCAAGTGTTGGTGACATACACAGGTTTGGGTGTTAGGCTGCTGTTCTTGGTGCACAAGGGCAGGCCGCGCAGGTGTCAATTTGGTGGGGGGGGAAACGACCCTGTGACAACTGGTATCAGAGCTGCGTTTGAAGGATCATGGTGAATCCAAATGCTGCACTTTTAGAATGAGTTGGGCGTTTGGAAGAGTATGTGGGTGTGCCTTTGTCAACAAATGATGTTTCGTTGGCAAACCAAGTCCAGAACCTTCAAGAAGGCCTGGATGAAGTGAGGGCTTTGGTGGAGAATCTCACCACTGTGAGCAATGGCAAATTTACTGATTTGTTTGCCACGACTACTGCATCTACAGAGTTGGTTAGGGATCAAATGCAAAAGATGAGTGATGAAATCACCATCCTGAAGAGGGTTGTTGCTAGCGGTGCCTCTAGTAGTACGAATGATGGCCACTCGAAGTTTAAGGTCCCAGAACCCAAGGCCTTTGGGGGAGTCGAAATGCTAAGGAATTAGAAAACTTCGTGTGGGATATGGAGCAGTACTTTAAAGCTGCTCATATTGGGGAAACTAAGAAGGTAACGATTACAAGTATGTACTTGATTGGGGATGCGAAATTATGGTGGCGTACACGAAGTGATGATGATGAGGATTCGGCTAGGCCCAGAATTGATAGTTGGGAAACGCTGAAGAAAGAGTTGAAGGATCAATTCTTGCCCAATAATGCTACCTGGTTGGCTAGAGAAAGCATGAAAAATCTTAAGCAAACGGACACTGTTCGTGAATACGTGAAGGAGTTTAGTTCTCTACTGTTGGATATCAAAAACATGTCGGACGAGGATAAATTGTTCAACTTTGTATCTGGTCTTAAGCCTTGGGCACAGGCTGAATTGAGGAGGCAAAACGTGAAAGATTTGACTAGTGCAATTGTTGCCGCTGATGGGCTTGTTGACTACAAAGTGGGAAACCCTTCAGGTGATGCTATGAAAAGTAAAGGTGTCGCTTTTAAAGGAAAGGGGCAGAAAGACAAGAAGAAATTTAAAAAGAAAGATGGTGATGCCCAGTTGAAAACCAAGAATGATGGACAGTTTAAGGGAAAGACAAAAGGTTGTTACATTTGTGGTGGTCCTCATATGATGAAGGAATGTCCTAGAAGGGAGAAGCTGAATGCCATAAATGAGAGTGAAGAAAATGAGACGCAGAATGAGGCGCCAAGGAGGGTCAACCCAATCAGAATGATTAATGCCTTACAAACTGAGGAAATGGTGAAAACTCAAGGGCTCATGTATCTGAACGTTATCATTAATGGTCATAGTGTGATGACCATGGTAGATAGTGGTGCTACCAACAGTTTTGTGGCAGAGAAAAATGTTAAGTTGCTGGGCATTGAGTTGCAGCATAGTACAAGCCAATGCAAAACTGTGAATGCTGATGCTCAGCAAGTCAAGGGTACGGCTTGTGTGAGTTTAATGATTGGACCATGGAGAGGGAAGTGCAAATTGTTGGCCATGCCCCTCGATGAGTTCGACGTTATATTGGGGATGGACTTCTTGTTGGCTGCGAACATATCAGTGATGCCTCAATATGGGGGGATATTCATTGGCGATGAGAAAGAGCCATGTTTTGTGAAAGGTATTCTAGAGAAACATGACAAGGGAAGGGAAAATACTGGGTTATTATCAACCTTGCAGGTAGAAGCTGGGTTGAAAAGAGGTGAAGTAACATATCTTGCTGCCTTAGTTGAAGTAAAGCCGGATAAAGTGGTTGAAGTCCCAAATTATGTGGCTAAGATACTGAGGGAATTTGATGATGTTATGCCCCCAGGGTTGCCTAAGTCCTTGCCGCCTAGACGTGCTGTTGATCACAAAATTGAGTTAGAGCCTGGTGCTAGGGCCCCTGCACAAGCCCCTTATAAAATGTGTCCTCCAGAGCTTGCGGAGTTGAGAAAGCAAATAGATGGGTTGTTAGAATCAGGGTTGCTACGCCCATCTAAAGCGCCTTATGGTGCGCCGGTGTTGTTCGAAAAGAAGGCAGACAAGTCTTTGAGGATGTGTGTTGATTATCGGGCGCTGAACAAGGTGACAATCAAAAACAAATATCCGGTTCCAAATGTGGGTGAGCTGTTTGATAGACTTTCACGGGCCAAGTACTTCACAAAGTTGGATCTAAGGTCAGGCTATTGGCAAGTTCGGATTGCAGCTGGTGATGAGCCAAAGACAACATGTGTTACTAGGTATGGGTCCTTTGAATTTCTAGTAATGCCTTTTGGCTTAACGAATGCTCATGCTACATTTTGCAATCTCATGAATGATGTGCTATATGACTACTTAGATAAATTTGTGGTAGTATATCTAGATGACATTGTGATATATAGTGAAAGTCTAGAAGAACATTTGGAACACTTGAAATGTATATTTTTGAAACTGCGTGAATTCAGCCTTTATGTCAAAAAGGAAAAGTGTGAATTCTGCAGTACAGAAATTATGTTCCTTGGGCATGTGATCAATCAAGGAATTGTGAAGATGGACACCAGAAAGGTTAAGGCCATTGTTGATTGGCCTACCCCTACCAAAGTTGCTGAGCTTAGGTCCTTTCTTGGGTTGGCGAAGTACTACAGAAAGTTCATATTGGGGTATTCAAAAATTGTGCAAAGCCTCACAGATTTGCTAAAGAAAGACAGAAAATGGGAGTGGAATGGTAACTGTGTGAAAGCCTTTGAACAACTGAAAGAAATTGTGGCAACAGAACCAGTTCTTAGTCTTCCAGATTTTGAGAAGCCGGTTGAAGTTCATACTGATGCATCTGACAAAGCTATTGGGGGTGTGTTAGTTCAGGAGGGGTCATCCGGTTGCATATGAGAGTCGAAAATTGAAAGATGCTGAGCAGAGGTATACTACTCATGAGAAAGAAATGACTGCAGTGATTCATTGCTTGTAAATGTGGAGGCATTACTTGCTGGGAACCAAGTTCGTTGTGTGCACAGATAATGTAGCCAATACTTACTTCAAAACTCAGAAGAAATTAACTCCCAAACAGGCACGCTGGCAGGAATACTTGGCTGAGTTTGATTTTACTTGGGTGCATAAGTCGGGGGCTCAAAATAATGTGGCTGACGCCTTGAGTAGGAAGGTGGCTGTGGAAGAGTTTATGAATTCTCTAACAGTTGTGAGTACAGATTTTGTAGGGCGCATCAAGTCACTTGCTAGAAGTGACATTGCATATAGAAAACTTATGAAGGAGGTGCGGGAAGGCATTGTTCGTAAGTATTGGATTGAAGATGGGTTGTTGCATGCAAAAGGCAACAAGCTCTATGTTCCTTGTGGTGGTGATTTGAGACTACAAATCTTGAAAGGGTCACACGACTCTAAGTAGGCTGGACATCCTGGTGTTGAAAGGATGTATGCTTTGCTGTGTAGAACATATACTTGGCCCAAGATGTTAGAAGACACAGAAGCCTATGTGAAGTCATGTTTGGTGTGTCAACTAGACAAGACAGAAAAGAAGAAGAGTGCGGGTTTGCTACAGCCTCTTCCAATTCCTACTAGGCCATGGAAGTCGATTTCGATGGATTTTATTACTGGGTTGCCTAGTGTTGATGGGATGCGATCTATCCTTGTGGTTGTTGATAGATTTTCAAAGTATTCTGTGTTTGTTCCTGACCCGCATGCTTGCTCAGCTGATGTAGCTGCTGGGTTAATTTTCAAAAATGTGATAAAGTACTTTGGGTTACCTGAAGATGTGGTTAGTGACAGAGATGCAAGATTTACTGGCAGGTTTTGAACAGTTTTGTTTGGTTTGTTGGGGTCTGAGCTGAAATTCTCTACTGCAAATCATCTTCAAACGGATGGCCAAACAGAAAGGCTGAATGCTTTGCTAGAGGAATACTTGAGGCATTTTGTTACTGCAAGTCAGAAAAATTGGTTAGACTTGATGGACACTGCTCAGTTTTGTTACAACTTGCAGTGTTCCTCATCTACGGGAAAAAGTCCTTTTGAGATGGTTTTGGGAGTGCAACCTCGAACTCCAAATGAGGTAGCGGTTCAAAGGACATGTGGTGACTATCCTCCTGCATATAGGTATGCTATTGGGAAACAAGAAATATTCGAAGATGCCCATGACAGCCTTAGCAAGGCGCAACACAGAATGAGGAAATATGCTGATAAGAAGTGCAGGCCTTTGGAATTTCAAGTTGGGGACAAGGTGTTACTCAAATTGACACCTCATATTTGGAAGAAAATTAGTGCAAAGTCAGTGCATCGAGGGTTGGTTCAGAGGTATGATGGGCCATTTGAGGTAATCAAGAAAGTTGGCGTTGTGGCTTACCGTTTGAATCTACCAGCTAGGATGAAGATTCATCCAACTTTCCATGTGAGTTTTTTGAAGCCTTTTCATGAGAGTTTGTTGGGTCAAAGGCAATAGCTAAAGCGTGCACCTCCTACTATTCGAAAGCAGTTTGACAAGGTTGTTGACAGAATCCTTGATCATCGAACTATGGGAATGAGTAGGCAAAATAGAAGGACTGACTACTTGGTGAAATGGAAAGGGGAATCAGAAGTTGATGCTACTTGGGAAAGGAATGTGACTTTGTGGCAATTTGAAGAACAGATTAAGGAGTACCTTGAGCACCCTCCAATGAGGACATTGGCCTCTTCAAGTGGGGGAGGGTTTGTAAGCACTTAAGTTTTTCTAGACTTGGCTTGGCGGTGACTATTACCCAAGCGCCGCCAAGACCAAGGGCGCGGGCGTTGGCACATGGCGCTGGCGTCGGCGTTGGCGCATGCATGGGCGTCAAAGCTGATTTACTTCTGGGCTTACTTGATTGGCTTAGATGGTGGGCTAATGTACTTGGTTGCTAGAGTTGGGATGCCTTAACATTAATATTAGAGTTGGGCTGTGTAGCTGGGCACTCCAAGAAAAATATGCATAGGGCCTATGGACATGAAGCTATTTCTGGGCTTTATTAGTGGGCTGCTGGGACTTGTAAAAACGTGCAGATGTGTTGGGCTGGATATATGTACATATATATGTTAATACATATGTGTGTGAGGGGGTCTAGTAACTGCCAACAGTTTGTACAAATGCTGGGAAGACTGACATGTGTCCTGGTAACTGCTAGTAACTGCTGGAATGTGGCTTGGCTGAGAGTAACTGCTTGGTAACTGCTTGGCAAGGGAAAAAATGGGATTAGATATAGATAGGCATATTCTAATGTATTCTATATCTTATGTTCAATATTCTGCACATAGAAAATTGTATAGAGACTGATAGGCAAACTATTGTAAGGCTTGGCCTATATCTCTTGTAATATTCCTTTTGGGTTGTTAATGGCAATGAGAAGGTTGGGAGGGAGCCTCCTATAAATTCTGTTGTGTGCTTATATTTACTGTTGCTACAATTATATTAGCATAAACCAAGTGTTGGTGACATACACAGGTTTAGGTGTTAGGCTGTTGTTCTTGGTGGACAAGGGCAGGCCGCGCAGGTGTCAATTTGGTGGGGGGGGGGGGGGGAAACCACCCTGTGACACTAACCACGGTTCAATAGGATCACATCAGAATGAATCAGGCAATTATCGATTCAGATAAAACTTCCATCCCGGGTCTGATACGAGAGATATTAGAAAAGAGACATTGGGAGGTCTAACCACATTAGTTTCCAATAGGATGTGTTATAAACAAGTACTGGTCTTGCTGAAGACAAATAAAATGTGGAAGCAATCAATGGCATAAAAACAACAGTAATTTCAGTTATCGTAGGCACGACACTCTTAGAGATGTGAAATAATCACAAGACAGTGATTACTCCTGTCATTTAATATGCCTGTCATTTAATATGTATAAAATTCATACTGATATATAGTTTCATCTCCTTGCTGAATGATGAATATAATCACCATGTCATGGAACCACCAAAAGGTTGTCATGAACCTCTATCACACTGTCAACATCTGTAGCTAATGTCAAAATAAATTAGTACCCAAGTCATAGAGTGACTAACCTGAACATTTTGGAATATCCCATACAGCAATAGATGTGGATGTACATTCTGGTTGACAAAGTTGTCTGTTGTCTTCATGATTGACATTCATTGCAAGCATCCATGCACCAATTGTAACATCCTCATTGCTAAACATCCGGAAGCTGTCAAGTAGATTTAAATTCAATTTCATAAGACTTGTGTTCTAGATCATATCAACTGTAATGGATGTTACCAATCTCCATATGCAGAACTCTGCAGGGGTAGCAACGTGCAACTACCAAAAAGTAGGGACCGTGTTCTTAAATACCTACTGGGGCTGCAGGAATCATCACCCAGCAGAGAGTGTGTGTGTGTGTGTGTGTGTGTCTTTTGTCTGCCCCATAACCCCAACAGGCACATCCTTAATAAATACTCCCTCTGTCCCTCCCATTTCTTTACACTTTCGTTTTTGGGACGTCCCACCAATTCTTTACATTACTAAAAATTGTAACTTTTAACAATAAAATACATTATTACATCTACTACTTCACTCCACTTTTTCAACACTTTACACTATTACACCCACTACTTCACTTATTTTAACAATAAAATCACTATTACACCCACTATCCTTGGTCTCCGTGCCCAAACCAAATGTAAACATTTGGCCGGGACGGAGGTAGTAATAAATAAACAGTAGCTTACTAGCCAAGACCGATGGACCCAAGTACCTGGAGATGCAAACAATGTCCAAAACAAAGACATAAACCCAAGCCAGTAAAATAAATCCCACATAACATCAGAAAATAAGAAACTAGTATGTATCCAGATAGAAACACCCCCCCCCCCCAAACACACACACACAAAAAAACCCAAATTAAAAAAAACACTGGAAGTTCAGACATTGGGGATCAAAGTGCTTGCCTGTCATTTCTCAAAGCAACCAAGCTTGCAACAACATCAGCAGAAAGAGCATATATTGGACCATACGCATGCATAAAGTACTCCTTCCCAAGCAAATTTGACAGTGGCTCATACCTGTATGGGAGGAATGGATCCAGTTACTTCTTAATTTTCATCATATTAATATATCATTCTGTTATAATTTCAACCTTTTCTAAAAAGAACTGGAAAAGGCGCAGGCCAGTTTAAAAGATAAATTTTTGCTAGGCACTTGACTTTTTGGTCTCTAGGATTCTCATAAAACCACATTTATATTCAAAGTGCTTACGTATAACCTAGTGTAAGAATCTTGACAATAGCTAAACTTAGGAAACATTTAGACCTCTATTATGGACATCTAAGAAGATCTGACAGTCTATCATCCGCATTATATATTCCCTTAATTGCCTATCCCACATATAATTTCCCCGAATATAAATTAACGCAATAAGCAAGTAGAAGCTCCTATCCCCAGTCTGTTTTAGTACCGAGTCTTGAAATGGTAAAAGCATTTCCTAGGAGATTTTGATACGAAAGGTTTTTAATCTTCATTATATGGACTCTTCAATTTTATCTCCGCAACCATGTCACGCATTTGCTAAGTTACCCAGACTCGGGTACGGCTGTCCGACACGGGTGCGGATCCAAGTGTCGGATCCTTAGTTTTTTGAAAATTAAGATTCTTGGATATGAGTCCAAAATCGGACACGGGTACGGGGTACGGGGACTCGGAATATAAGCTTAACATAAGAGAAAATTTATATGTTCTTAATCCATTTTATATCTTAAAAAGTATGTGTGACTAGTGTCTTCTACCAATTAAACTTATACACGTTATATGTGTCATATCCGTATCATAAAGTCAAAGGATAATAACATAGAAAAAGTCATATATGGACCTTTCTCTTTACGAACAAGTTGTTACAAGGCCTTTTATATCATCCTGAACTTTGATTGTTACAATATGAAGTGTCCGGTTTCAATACGAAAGATCCGACTCGGATCCTGTACCCACACCCATGTCATTTCCAGTCGACACGGGTATAAGGCCAAAATCGAAAAGTCCGGGTAACAGAGCGCACTCGACTCTTGGACATAGGTATTGACACTTCATTTTAGGCCTTTAAAATCTTGTCGAGTCCAACACTTGGACACATCCATGTTGGATGCCTCCGGCCGAGTCCAGGTAACATTGTTTTTACTCATGGAAATTATGTATCTCTGCTTAGATTGTTTTTTTATGAAAAAGCTCCACCAAGCACGAATCATTTCCACCCAAAAACACAAGCTAAACTGTTTGCTTATGTTCTTTAGATTGTTCATAAATAATAATCATTAAATACCCTGCTCCTGAATTTAAATTTAACATAGGAAGGAGAGCACATGGAAAAGGAAGTCAAGTGGATAAATTATAATTTGTGTTCATGCTCCCAGTTCTTGTTGGAATGATGATAAGAGGTAAAATTAATTCCACTTTCATTTTAAAAATTTTACTTCATATACAGGATGAAACGGAGGTAAAGTGATAAAACCCTTTACAAAACATTATTCAATCCTAAATTCAACTTTCTATCCTTCCTACAGGCCATTTGATTTTTCTTAAAAAGTTACTTGTTACTTCAAATTCTTTCCATAATAACCAATGTTACCGGACATCTTAAACACTCGGCACTCGGATGTATGGACACTTAATTTAGGCCAAAAACATGTAGAATATTTAAATGTTGTTGAGCTCCACACTTAATCAGTATCAATGGACTGTTCCAGCCGAGTTTGGGTAATAGAGATAGTAACTTATAAGCAGAATTATTTCCAACTTAAAAGTTACTATCAGTTTGGATTATTTACAAAAAATGTATTACTTATAAGATGTAAAAACTAATAGATAAAAATCAAATACTAGAGGTTGCATTCAAAAAGGATAATATTGATTCATGTGTAGTAAAAAAATGAATTTCAGATAACTAAAAAAAATTATATTTCCTACTTTGCATAATTTAACCTTAAAGTCAGTTTTATACAGTTACTTTCAAAAAAATTATTTTAACTACCAAGTTAATTTAAGGGAAAACAAACAGTAAGTTACCATTTGTTGTCCCCATTCATTGTCGCTCTATTTTCACTACCCTTTAAAATTAGATAGCACAAAGTTTTCCAATCCATTTCATTTACTTTCCTCAAATTTCGCTTCTATATAAAACTGACTAATGCTTTAAATATATGGTTCGCTTGGCTTGTATAGGATAGATATGTTCAACTATTAGTCGAGCTTCTTCATGACTTTTTGGTCGGTCAACTAATATCAGCTTGGATTACCCCAATATCAAGGCCAGGAATCATGGACCTGGGCTTTCTTGGAGGTAGGAGGGAAATGGAGAAAGGACAATGCAAAATATATATTCTCAATATATGCAAGTTTATACAGAAAACTGATGCTAACCATTTTAATTTTGGATCAGTAAAAACAGGACCCTTCTTCATGCATCCAAGATATGTTTGAGTGTGAGAACGTTCTTTGGCCAAAAGAAGTGAAAGTCGATCTAACAATAATCCAAACCAGGGATAAATTATTACATTCACACAAATTCATAAAATAAACAATGACGTAAAAAGTATATATCATAGAAATTATTAACCTGGTCTCAAATATATGTCGTCATCAGCTTTGACGTAGAAGTCAGCATCATAAAGTGCATAGGCAGCTTTAAAGAAGGACAGCCTGATATAAAGCTTGCATGAGTATAGGATTATGCACACAACTTACCAAGATGAAATTATTGTAAGCACTAACGTTTTATATGGGAGCTTACTATACTCCTCTTTAATATCCAAGAGTATGAAGTCGTCGTATTCTGCCACCTCCTTCATAAGTTCTGACATTTTTGCTTTATCTCCTGTTCTACCGATAATAAATCTGATGACCAAGCCAGTGGCTTCTTCCAAGCTGCCAAATCCATTTATAGAGGATGATCATCCAACATAAAGAGGGCAAATTAGAGAATACAAAGAAGAGGGAAAAAAATTTGATTTGTGGTGGTCTTCAGAGGGAGTAAAGATAAAACTGAGATATGAAACTCAATCCAACATATGTGGTCGCTGCCCGAGAATCTTTTCAGGAAGAAAGTTTTTCATGCCCTCATGTTTAATCATCTTATCTCATTTAATAATGGAACAAAATAGAATTCAATAATAAAACGTCCAATTTAAAAATGCATATAGATACCAAAATGAGGATGTGAATCCAAAAAAGACAGTCAATTAATACGTGAAAATATGAGCATCGACAGTTATGCGTCCCGAATGTAACAGAGCATGATATAAAGTGTTTCCTAGCACTCTAATCTAAACTCCTACATTTTACTTAAAATTTCCTTAAACACAAAACTTATTGCAACATGTAGTCATTCAGCATATACGACCTACATTGTTGGAAAGCCACTAAACCACCTAACCACAAAATAACCCCCCAAAAAAATTACATCACGACATACAAATACCCAACAAACTAATTTACGCAATTCTAGTAGTAGTGCAAAAACAAATACATAATAAAAAAAAACAGAATTACGCAATCAAAGATAGAAACGCGATATACCTCTGAAGGGACTGGCGATCAGAAGGCATCCAAGTCTGGCGCAACGATTTCCGCCTCTGAGCAGAAGCAAACCCAGTTTGAATCCCAACAAACCCCATAGACTTATGTCTCTTTCGACTCCCCTCATCACTTCCTAAACCATTACCATTCCCATGTGTGTCCCACACAACAGAAACAGATCTAGGTTTCACATTTGAACACTTATAACCTCCCCCACCTAAATTCTGTCTAGAAATGGCAACTAATCCCATGATAAAAGCAAGTGATCCAATCAAGAAACAAGCAATCAGAGCCGTAGATCTGGTCCGAGTTGAAGAACGAGCGTGGAAGAATCTAGTAGACGAAGGCATGAATTGTATCTGTATAAATGTCTTCTAACAATAATTAAACAAGCTGACAAAAACCCTAATAAAGATTGTTATAATTCTCCTACTAGTACTATGTTGTATACATATGTATATGTATGTATAATGTTGGTGGGTGTGGGGAGGTAGATGATGATGATGGTGGTGGTTACAATGTGTGTGTGATTGTGTGTGTTTCTCAGGTCTTTCTTTAAGCCCTCACTAGCTCGCTCAAATGGAAAACTCTGAATTTATACTGTTCTTTATTAGAAATGAAAATTAAACAAAAAAATTTGATGTGGTGTGAAATAAACAAATTTCGGGCGGTGGAATCAGGAGTCGCACAAATCTTAAAAAATCTGCGGTATTTTGTTGTATTTTAAAAACTAGGCTTTATAATATTATTATAAACTCATTTAAATTAAATTTTAATGAATTAATTTATAATTTAAAACAATATTAAAATAAAAAATTATAATACTATATAAATTAGTTAAAATAATATTTTATAACTTGATTAATAAATAAATAATTTAAAATTTTATATACGCGTGTCTGATAAATATATTAATATTATTGAGGTAAACTGAGATAAAAATTAAATATTTTCTATTATCACTTCGATAAAATAAATAACATCATTTATAAATTAACTTTTCAATATCATTTGTAGATAGTTTTATAAGATATCATCTTAAATGATATTATGTATTAATCATTATTAATTTTTCTAAAAAATTTAAATGTGAGTTTATTTTGTAAAAATCATAACATGACCGTAAATTCTAACATATAACACGTTTTTTCATATTAACTCGTTTTGTTCTTAAACAGTTATTCTGAATAATGAGTCGTTTTATCATTATTTATTTAAATTTCAAATGGAATTTATATCGATAACATATTAAATAAATGTTATCATTTATAAATAAAAATCATAATATGAATATTAAATTTTAATTATTAACATGGTACTCCTTATTAAGCCGCTCTTTCGTTTGGTTGTAAATTTCTTTTTTACAATTTTATTAAAATTATTTTTGTTACAGAATAAGTCAACTAAAATTTAATATATTTTACTTTTATAAGAATTCTTTTTCTAAATTACTTTATAAGAATTATAGTTATAATAGGTTAATATTTACTGATTAGAGTTTTGATTAAAATGTAAATAATAATTAAAATCCTAATTGAAAGTAAAGTACTAATTAGATTCTTATTAGAACACAAATAGTAATTTATATAAATTTTTTAATAAATAAATTTTAAAAAAATAGATAAATAGTTTAGAGGCTTTATTGTTTCTTCTTTAAATCATAATTAGAAGATAATTAATATTTTCATAAAAGACACATAATTAGAATACAAATAGTAATTATACTTTTATTAAAAGACAAATAATAATTTATATAAATTTTAAATACATAAATTCTAAAAAAATAGAAAAATAATTTCTAACGGTTTGAAAGCACCCGAGAATTCTATAATTTTAACGATTAACAGACTTCTCCTTAACGAGATTCTCCTTAATGAGTCACTCTCTCGTGAAACACATTTTTCGCCAATAAGCCCCTCTATCATTTCTTTTTAGATCTCCCATATAATTATTTTTATAAGACTTACAATTAGAATATTTTTATATTTACTAATTAAGTTCTTAATTAAAAGATAAGTAGTAATTGAAAGCCTAATTAGAAGATAAATATTAATTTCATTAGACTTTTAATTAGAGTAAGTTAGCATTCCCTTATAAGACTTCCCATTAGAAGACAAGTACTAATTAAACTCTTATTAGAAGACAAATAAGAATTTATCTAGATTTTTAATTCATAAATTCTAGAAAAATTGGAAAAATAGTTTCGAGTGATTTGAGAGTGCCTGGGGATTCTCATTTATTATATATATAGATATAGATATAATGGTTTTCAATCAGAATTTTAATTAATCATTTAAAATTTAGGAATATTTCAAAAACAAATCTAGGGGTATTTTATTTGAATTATTATTAATCAATTAAAATCTAGGGGTATTTAAAAACTTATTGTTAGAAAATAAACACTGATGTTGTCAGAGAATAAAGATCAGAGTTTACATTGCTAACGTCATCAGAGAATGAAGAAGCTGTCGGTCAGAGTTTACTCTATCAGACAATTCTCAATCAGAGTTTACTCTAACAGAGAATGCTCAAATTAGAGAATAAACAACCGACAGAGTTTACTATCAGAGTTTATGAAGAAGCAATCAAATAAGAGTATGATTAGGATAATGAAGAAGGAATCCAAATACAAGTTTATTGCCTTATTAAAGCTATTCTTTTCATAATCTGTTTTGTAATTGAATTGTAACTGTGTCTATATAAACACAGAAATAGGTTAACATTCGTATATCTTTCAAGTCTTATTTTTCACAATCTAATACCTTTTGAGAATAAATAATTTCTTGAGAGAGTTTTGTATTCAAGTTCATTATTAATATAAAACAGTATTTCATTCTACATACTTGTGTTCATAATCGATTAGTTGGTACTATTACATTCAACCCCCCTTCTGTAATAGTTATTTATATGGGAAAACAATTGGTAAATTTTGAGAAAGATCAGAGTTTAGTTAGTTTTTGTATGAATAAGAGGATCTTTGCTGACTTGACAAGGAAGGATGTCAAGAAAGAAAAATAAGGTAAATTGGCTAACTTGTTTTATCCCACATGGGTCAGGCTTCTCTTAAATCAGAGAAAACATAATATGTATGAGAGGGATTTTCTGACAATGACTGTGAATCAGAGTTTAACAATCTCTGATTCTAACCCAAGTCAAAATCTAAACACTGATACCCAAACACAAATGCCAACCTCTACAGTTTCCCAAAAGACTATAATTGTAACAAACACCTCTCAACAAGGCACAAGTAATAGAAAGGGAAAATCAGTGAAAAAATCTTCTCCTAAGAAAAGGAAATTGATTGATGAAAATATAGATTTTGATGAAGGGTTGGTTTTTCCTATAAAGAAGATCGTTAAGAAGGCTTCTGAGATTCCTTTTGCACCTTTCATGAAGCCCTTTACAGTTAATCCAATTCCTAAAATGAAAAAGAAGAGAAGAATATTGATCAAGGTTGTAATCTCTGATGCTGAAAACACTGAAGAGTTAAACTCTGATGTAGCAATAAACTCTGACAAATTGCTAAACTTTGATGTCTTGATCTTTGATCAGCCAAAACCTCAAGATCTATTCTCTGATACAATGTTAATCTCTGATGTTATTATGAAGTCTGGTGAATCTGCATTGCCTGACCAAATAAACAGTAACATCGGTGGAATTGAGGTTGATGGTGATGATGAAAATGCCAATAGAGAAGAAAATGATGAATTGGCTGAAATAAATGTTGATGAACAACCTGAACCACACAGTTGTAAAAGTTCTGCAATAAATAATGGAAACAAGTCTGAAAAATAGATAGATACGACAGACTTGCATATAAATCAAATCAAGACTCTTTCACTAAGTGACAATAAACTAGGGAAAGACTGTAATAGTGAAGAAATGCCAAGTGAAGCTGTTCATGTGACAATCTTTGACTCTCATGTTCAATCTCTAAAACAAATTATCAAGGAGATATCTTATGAAAGAGTAAGGGAGCTAGCAGAGGAAGTAAGAAAAGAAATGGAAGTAAAGGAAACTAAATCATCTTCAGAATCTCCAAGTTCAAAGAAATTTACAAGAAAGAAGAAAAAGACATTCTCTTTTGGCCAAAACCCACAAGAACCCGCCTCTCAAAGTGAGGTAATAGTAATTTTAAGTCCAGGCACACAAGAACCTGTTGATCAAAGTTCAACAGCAGCCATTGAAGATGAAGCAAGTGAAGCCAGCAGGAATCAGGGGTACAACCCACAAGAACCTTCAACTCAAAGGGTTGAAGAAGTTGTTAATGCCCCTGCCCCATAAGAACCATCAATTCAAAGTTTGGATGCAGACACTATAACTATTAATGAAGATTCTGATGTTGCTGATGCTGAGAATATAGACTCTGGTGAAACTCCAATGGCAATCTCTAATGCAATCATGGTGCAATCAATTTCTGCACAGCCTATAGAGACTCCATCCACATCCACAAATACTCAAGGTATAAACTCTGACTTTTCTTCAGAATTTGCATTCTCTGATAGTATAAGTTCAGATTTTACTTTTCCAATTCTTACTGCTGGGATGACCATGAATAGTCCTGAAAAGAGAACCCCTATTCATGTGACAGACCTCCTCTCTCAACCACCTCTTATTTCTGTAGGACATTGTGTGTTGAGCCTTTCTAGTAAGTCTGAAGTAAAATGTGTGAAAAATAGAATTAATAATGAGAGGCAGACAATGGATCTAGCAAAAGGAGAGATAGAATTGAGAAAGAAGTTAGTTATTTCTAGTGAGCAAAATCTAACTATTAAAAGTTATGATATGTGTGATGTGAGAAGTAATGAGATTATTTCAAAAGAAAAGAGTGATTTAGGATATTCTGTTACTTTTGCAGGTACTCAGAGTTTATCAGTCACCATAAACTCTGACTTACCAATCTCTGATAAAGCCATAAACTCCGATGGGGAGGACACAGACTCTGATGAGCCAATTTTTGTTGATGAAGAAATTACAGATCTGTCAATCCCCTTCACTCAAAGGTATAACACAAAAAAAATTCCTGTTGACTCCTTTGATGCTCATGAAAGGTTGAGGATGGATTATCCTAACTCCATGGTGGTGGAAAAACTAAAAGGATAAATTGAAGTTGTCTTATATGCAGAAGGTGTCAAGAGGGATTTTAGCTAAAAAAACAGAGCTATCAAATGAAGATCTTCTCACCTCTCACAAAAAAAAGGTCTGGGATATGTCTTGGAAATATTCAAATGAAGAAATCTCTTGGCCCCATGTTCATGAATTAATCAACAAAGCTGACAAGGAAATAAACTCTAAAGAGATGAAAACAATTTTGAAGTCTACTACTGTATTGTCTAAGGGACTTTAAAATGAAGTTTGTGATTTGAAGGAATCTGTTAGCAAAACTAATGCCTCTGTACAGACTTCTGTCACTACCTCTCAACATGCATTGGAACTGAATTTGAAAAATGTTTTTGCAAAATAGGATGCATTAGAAGCCAAAGTTGATAATCTCTCTACTACTGTCAATTCTATGCAGAACATGCTGCATACAATTGTTGAAATTCTCACAGTCAGAAAAGGAAATGATGTCAGAAAGGGGGAGAAGGTATCTACAGACAAATGCAAGGACGATGATGTTTAAAAAGATGACAAACATGATGATGAAGATCAAGGGAGTCATAAGGATGTGAAGCAAACTCTGTAGCAAACTTTGATCGGACAAACTCTGACAACCTCTCAAACTCTGATGACATCAAACTCTGAGGTAAACTCTGACAAGCAAACTCTGATAGATGCAGACTTGGAATTGGCAAAAAGTCTTGAAGAATAAGAAAGGCCTGAGAAGATTGAAGAACAAAATTTGAAAGATGCAGAACTGGCAAAAAAACTTTTTGAAGAAGAAAATCCAAGAATGGATCCAGTTACTGTAGAAGAGGAATTAAAAAAGTCTGGTACTGACAATGCTCAAGTCTGGAAGAAAAGAAAATATGTGAAGAAAGCTTCAGTTCAAAGGAAGGCACATATTCAAAAGAAGATTGCATCTATGTCTGTCCAAGCCAAACCTCTTGATACTCCTAAGCAAATTGCTCAGTCAAAACCAACTCCTACAATCCAAACAAGGTCAACTTCAATCCAGCAAAAATCTCCAGCAAAACCAAAAACTCCTCTCATTATGTTGGGAACTACATTTCTCCCAGGTGGGTCTATCTTTGATGATGAGGAAGAAGAATAATAACAATCTCTGATCAGAAAGAAAATGTCTAATCTTCTATGAACCAAAACTCAAACTCTGACTCTCAATGCCAGACTTGGTAAAAACAAGGGTGGTATTGGAGATTCACATGCCAAAGTCTACAGGGGTGAAGCCAATATTTTCAGAGATCCCTTCTCATTGAAAGATAAACCTGAGGAAGAATTATCTCAAGAACATTTGGACAAACTAATCTCTGTAAACATAGTGAATGACATTTTTGATGGTGCTCAAGCCAAGGAGAAGCTGCTTTATTTCTTGGAAGATGAGAAAGTTTTGAAAATTGCTGAAGAGAATTTAATTCACAAATCATCTAAAGAACTTGAATATGTTCTTTATCTCCTTAATGATGAAAATGAAGCTTTTTCCAAATGGGTAAAGACTCTTGAAGGAGTAATAAATGAGAAGAAGAAGAAGAAGAAGAGTGAGAGGTTACTCATGCTAAACTCTGAGGAGTTCAAACCTGGTTATTTGCTTGAAGATGGATCAGAAAAGGAAATGGTCAAAGGGGATGCAAAGGTAAAAATGGTGTTAGGTATTCCTACACGTATACTAAATCCTGATGGACAAAAGGCCTGTTGCATTTCCTTAGATGATAGAATGGATAGATCATCAATATACAATCTGAGAGCTGCTATATTCCAAATTGATGATTCCTCTGAGCAGATGAAAGAATTAAAAGAGAAGCTTGTTGAATTGCTAAAGAATGCTGAGAAGAAGCTGTTGGATAATTTCCTGAAAGAAAACTTCTCTTATAAAAGAATTTAAATCAAGAATAAAGATTCAAACTCTGATATATTTGTCCTCATATTTCTGACATCATAACTAAAATTTATGTTTTACTTTATAAATCATAAATTGGGGGAGATTTTTAGAAAACAAACACTGATGCTGTCGGAGAATAAAGATCAGAGTTTACATTACTGACGTCATCAGAAAATGAAGAAGCCGTCGGTCAGAGTTTACTCTATTAGAGAGTACTCAATCAGAGGTTACTCTAACAGAGAATGCTCAAATCAGAGAATAAACAACCGATAGAGTTTACTATCAGAGTTTGTGAAGAAGCAATCAAATCAGAGGATGATTAAGATAGTGAAGAAGGAATACAAATACAAGTCTATTGCCTTATTAAAGCTATTCTTTTCATAATATGTTTTGTAATTGAATTATAACTGTGTCTATATAAACACATAAATATGTTAACATTCATATAACTTTCAAGTCTTATTTTTCACAACCTAGCAGTTCTTGAGAACAAAGAATTTCTTGAGAGAGTTTTGTATTCAAGTTCATTATTAATACAAAACAGTATTTCATTCTACATACTTGTGTTCATAATTGATTAGTTGGTACTATTACATTCAACCCCCCTTCTATAATAGTTATTTATCTGGGAAAACAATTGGAAATTGCGGATTAAGTGTTTGTGTTCTTAAGATATAAAAATGGCAATTAATGAAACACAACAATTCGGGGAAATAACAATGTATTATTAAATCCCTAAGGTGCTACACTTCTAATCAAATGATTAGCTTCAATGGGTTCAATCAAGATTACAATAGAAATACAGTTGGGTGATATTAATGTCAAGCTTTAATGGTGCTCCCGTCTGTATCTCTTTTTGTTGAAGATGAATGAATTGCTATTGTCCATTTTGATTTAACCCATATATAATTTGTAGACTTTTAGAAAATTGATTTCCATAATTGTTTAAGTCCTTTGTTGCGCATGTAGAGTGGGAGTGGTGTGTAGGCGCCACTAGATTCTTTGTTGTGCCTAGAACATGTTTGTTGCACCGTGTCTTTTGTTGCGCCTCTATAGAACTTTTGTTGCGCCTGCACTCTCAATTCCTTGTGCAGGCGCCACTAAGTACTTGAGAAATCTTCCAAGTTTTCTTACGCCTGGATGCTAGTTTGTTGCGCCTGAACACTGGTTATAGTGTGTAGGCGCCACAAAATCACCCATTGTACTTTGTTGCGCCTCTAACTTAGTTGTTGCGCCTCTAACATGTTTGTTGCGCCTGCACACTCATTCCCTTGTGCAGGCGCCACAAACCATCACTTTGCCTTGCCTTAGCTTTTAACTTGGTTTGTTGTGCCTTTACAAAGTTAGTGGCGCCTCTAGAGTGCTTCAAGAGTGTAGGAGCCACTAAATGCACTATTACTTGCCTTACCATATTTCTTGAAGTGTTTGAAGTAAATACTACTTATTTTCACTCTTCTGGCTTGATCAACTGATTTTCTTCTGATTAACCAAGATAATTCTTTTCTTGATGTGCTGACGCTTAGTGCACTGGTCTGGTTCACAAACGACTAACACTGAATTGAATTCCCTTAATTCCTGTTCTGTTTCAGCTGACTATCTTTGGACTGTTACATTGCTTCTGATCACTGAAACCCTTTGACATTTGTACACAAAACATTACACTGCCTTTTGTCTGAAATCTACTGAACACTTATTTGTTGCTGAGGCCTGAACATATTAATGAACTTCTCTAGCTGTCGTTCAGTAAACTTTACATCTTGAATGCTCTGCAATGACGTATGTATGATTTCTGTTTGCATGTCCTTCTGGATTCCTGTGCTGCATATTAGTATTATTTATCTGTCTTTGTTTCTTAGTTGAGTTATCGTTATCACTATTACATATTACGTTACATTATGCTTTACAATCTCCCCATATTTGTTTGTTAGAGTTCGACAAGCAAATCCTGTGAGAGAATAACTCAACTGATATTTACAAGAAAAAAAAATAAAGTGCAGAAAGACAGTAAATAATATTAAATACATTCTGGATTAGATTTTACATTTCCAGATTTCTTGTGTACAATAGAAGTTTGTTCCTCTAGCCTGAACATATAATTTTATGATCTTCTGCTTCTTTGTACTGAGTCTTGCTTGTGTTTAGATCTTGTTTCAGAATAATGCTTTCTGAGCTCTTCTTCCTTCTGCTCCAACCTTGCCTTCACTAAATCTCTAGCTTCTACTTCAAGAGTATTGATTGGAGGTGGTTCTTCTAACTTCTTCAAAACTTCAGTGAGAAAAGCGGTTGAGTTTGTCTTGGAGATTGACTCGAAGGACATAGATTGCCTCTTTGAAAACACGAACACTGTTATCCTCTTTGGAAAACCTTTGACTCTGTCAGTGTCATACATCGACTCTTCTGCCAGTTTCTCCCTTAGAACATCTTCAATCATTCTCAAAGCCTTCTTGTCTGATTTGAAAGTGGATCTCTTTACCCTTGAAAAGACTTTTCGGATTGTTTCAGAATTGTTTTTCCTTAGTTTTGATAGATTCTTCTTCTTATCCACTCCATTCTTCTTGAATAGGAAGTGTTTTGTTCCATTTGGCTCCGTCTGAATGCAAGGTTCAGAATCTTTTATGGTTTCAAGTACTTCTGTGCCATCCTCTCTTCTCACAAACACTGGTTCTTGATAGTATCTGGTCGTTTCCATTAGGTATCTCCCTGATATTTTAATTGGTTTGTTAAGTCTGAATGCATAGATCAACTAAGCAGCCTTTAGATCTTCTTCTGTTCTATTCTTCTTGCTTCTGAGTTTCCCTTCTATATATTGCATGAACATTGCGTGGCTTGAATCCAGACATTCGTAAGATAAAGTTAGATTATGGAGAGTTGTTGCTTTGTAGTATTTGACTACTGGAGGCTTCTCAAACGCTTCGACACCGATCTCTATTATCTTCTTCTCAATCAGATCTTTCAGTATCTCATTTGTTTGTGCCCTTCAAAGATGACTTTCCTCTTCAGCACATATAACTCTACAATGTTCATCTTTTCAAAACTCTTTGTCGACAAAATCTTTGACCCTAGTGATTTTGAGTTTAAGAACATTTTCCATCCTTGTTTGAATGCACTTACCGACACGCTTGTTATTTCTTCTGATAGCATTGCATAGAATTCATGAACATCTTCAAATATTTCTCTCATGGTCCTAAATAGATCAAGGACTTCTATGTCTTTCTTTTGAGTAAGAGTTAACTCTTTCTTCTTTAGAAGACTCCTTTCTTCATCCCAATCAGGACCAACCTTTGCTTCAATGTCCTTGATTCTATTTCTTCTTTCTATTGCTTGCTGTACTCTTTTCCATTTTTTCTTCATCAATTCTTGAGCTTAATCTATACCTTGAGTCACAACTTCATCTACACCAACTAGAAGACTGTCATTATCAAAGGCATATTCTTCAGCAAACTCCTCTTCAATATCTATTCCAGCTGCTTTTGCAGTTTCCTCTATTTCAATCTCAGTTGGAATATCCATTGGCACATAAGGTTCAAAAATTTCTCCTTCTTCAAGTTGCCTTGCTATAGGCCTGTAAAAGAAATCTTTCTCCCCCTGAGTTGTATATTCCATGATCATTTCAGCTCCAACTTCTTTTTCTTGTTCTATTCTCTCCCCCTCAGTTGGGTTATCCTCCCTTCTGACCGGAGTAATTTGAGTTGTTGAAGTTGATCGAGTAGAAATAGGAACTTTCTGAGCTAGCAGTTGTTTAACCAAATCTTTGATTTCTGTCATTTCCATTCTCTGCTGCTCCTGCACCTCCAAGATCTTTCTTATTGAGTAGTGAATTTCAGTTACCTGGGCCTCTAGATTTAGAATCATTTGACTATGTGCAGTGTGTGCAATATGTGGGGTGTTTATCTGGGTAGTGGGTGTCTCACTTCTCACTGTTTCTGTGTTTATACGACCCTCAACACTCACACTCGGGAAATCAGGGTCAGGGAACATAAGATCACCAAGGTTAAGTGTTTCACTCAATTCCATAAAAGCACTGCGATCTTCTGTACCTGCATTAAAATTCATATCCCTTCTATGGGTAGGTTGCCTCTCCGCCGGACCACTTTGGGTGAGGAGAACTCCTTTTTCAGGAACTGGGGGTTTGAGACCCAGTGTGGTCACCATTATGGATTCTGTAATGATTGGCATAGTTGTAGAATCTGTGATGCCAGCTGAGGCCATTGAAGGCCTTACCTGCTCAGAGACATCCTGAACAGGTTCTACTACACCGAAGCAGCAGATGCTCTATTAATAGAGTCCACATCCCTTCTATGGGTGTGTTGTCCCTCCACCTGACCTGTAAAGATGGGGAGGACCTCCTGAGTAGGAGCTGGAATTTGAATCTCCAAGGGGGTCACCACCTCAGGCAATGTAGTGAATGACAAATTAGAGCCTGTGGTGCCCCGCGTCGCCTGTAAAGGCACTTCCACTTGAAGCGGTGATGTTGTTGACAAAACTACTCCTTGAATGGAGACCTCTTCCTTTCTAGGGGAGAGTTTCCTTTCCAATTCACCCACTTGGGAAGGGAAAACATCCTTAATAGGATCTGTAGATGTTAAGTCCAGGGGGGTCACCACATTTGATAATGTAATGAATGGCTCGTGAGAGTCAGTGATGCCCCCTTCTGTGTGTGAAGACAAGTTCTGAATTGGATTAACCAAAACAGTACTAGCTACTGAAGTAGCGGAAAATGTTTCCATCTCTGTTTCTGTTCCCTTACCTTTCAGGATTTTGTAAATTTCAGAATTTAGATTGCGAAGAAAAAGAAGGGTTTCAGAGATTGGAGAATCAGGTTCCTGGCTCACAGTTGCCCTGGGTTTAAAATTCATTTTACGTCTTTTTCGAGAGGGCAGAGCTATAGGGGATATTTCAATAATTTCCTGATTCGGTAGGACTCCCTATCATCTACATCAATGGTTCTTTTTCTTGTTTTGGGAGATGAAGGGAGTGTTTGTTGATCTCTGACAGTGGTTAGAACTGGTTGGTCTTGACCAAGTTCATTGCCAGCTTCTATGGCCACTGAGGGCTCTTGTGTGTGCATTGCCTTTTCAGGCTCAGTAGGAGATAGTGTGACAAAATGTTCTGTTAGAAAAGCAGAGAAGTCAAAGTCAAGAAGGGTACCTTCATCCATTTGTTCATCAGAAATGATAGGGATGTACACCTCTGTGGTTTGATCTTCTTCCACTATGTCCTCAAAATTGTCCTCCTCTGTTGGATTTTCAGGGTTATTCCTTTCTTCTTCTTCAGGAATTGGTTCTTGCTCATGTTCAGAATCAGCTTCTTCCATACTTTTAGCTTCTTTTTCAGTGCCTGGTTCACTCTCAGATGCTTCTTTGCTTCTTGAATCAATTGATGTTTCAGCTTCATTCTCCTTTTGAGAAGTTTGTTCTTCTGAATTTTCATTTGCTGATTCATCAGTTTCAGATACATGATCTTCTTCAGATGTTCTCTCTCTTTCTGCCTCTCTTTCTGCCTCAGATGCAGCTTCTTCTTCTTCTTCATCAACTTGTCTAAGAAGATCAAGGTAATCTCTAATAGGATTAGTCAGTGGAGCAGGAGTATACCTGTTTGGATAGTCAGCCTCATTCCGTAGCCTTAAGATTGTCTTTAACTCTAGAGAGGGTGACTCTTCCAATTCACTGTTCTGAAAGGATTGTAGTTGATCAGCAGTCAGTACTTGGTTCAGCACCAGCTGCAGAAATCTTGGATACAGACAGAAATTCTCCATTTTTGCCTGATTAAATAGGATATCCTTCATGATCATCTTCCCAAAATTGATTCTGGACCCAGAAGCCACTCCATATCCAATCACCTTATTGAAGTTTGTAATCCCATGGAAGCCACCTGTCTTTGGTGCAAAGCCATGAGACAGGATGTTGAAGAACAGGTTCCATTCTTTGGGTAGATGATCCTTGTAAATCTTCTTTGGAAGATTATTGTTCACTCTGGTGCAGTGTAGGAACATGAAGAAATTGTTCAGATCTGCATGAGATGGATCATCTTCAAAATCTTCAGTTGACAAATGAAGTGCTTGATTTATGTCATTCTCTGTTATTCGCACTTTTTACCGCTTGATTGTGCAAGTGAAAGCTGATATTCCATCTGCAGATGTGTCTTTAGAAGACCTGTACCCCTGTCTCAGAAGATTTCTATTTAAAGGAACATCAATAGTTAGTGCATAACGGACTATAGAATTTTCATTTAAAAACCTAGCCCAGTTACCTAACTCCCCTACTTCAGTCCAATTATCTACTATGACAGATAAATAATTAGTCTTTTTAATCTCAAAATGACCAGCCATTTAATTAAAAAAATAATTTTTACGAATTAAAATTACTAATTAAAATTGAATTAATCAATAATAATGGACTAAAACCTTAAAACTAAAATTACTTGGATTGAATAAGAATTAAAGAACTCCTAATAATTTTAAGCACACTTTAATTATTACACAATTTTTAATCGATTTTTAACAGTGATAAACCCTAGCTAAATTGTTCGAATTTTGTAAACAGTGAATTTTAAAACCTTAACCAAATTCAATGAAACCAGTTGCAAATGACAGAACTGAATGTGGGTCTCACAAAACTGGTCTTGGATTAAAAAATGGACAAGAATTGGCTTGGTTTTGATCGATTAAAAATAGTGGATCTATGGAGTTTTCTTGCGCCTTCAAGAATGTGTACACTGTGTATGTATAAAATGAGGCGCAGTAAAACAACATATATGTATTTATAGGCGCCATAAAACTGAAAAAATATGCTCAAGTACTTTTGTTGCGTCTACACAGTACTTGCACTGTGTAGGCGCCACAAACTAACTTAGCGCAATAAACTTTGCTAGTTCGTTTTTGTTGCGCCTTCACAGTGAATTCACTGTGTAGGTGCCACAAAGTACTCTAGCGCCACAATAAAATCTTCCCGTGTTTTGTTGCGCCTTTATAGTGCATGCACTGTGTAGGCGCAACAAAATCATAGGCGCCACTTGACTTGTCAAAAATATATATTAAGTACTGAGATAACTTTTTGTTGCGCCTATACAGTTAACACACTGTATAGGCGCCACTAAACTCTTTTAGCGCCACAAAGTACTTGAAAAAAAAGATCAAGTGATCCTAGATATTGCTACAAGTAACATAAATAACATTTATGAGTAATTTGAATAATTAAACAATAATAATTAATTACTCATAAATATTATTTTACAAAATATTTATTAATAACAATAATAACATTAATTGTTAAAATTATTATCATAAATAAATTATGCTTCTTATTATTTTACTTTAATTTTAAATAAGAGAATAAATATAAATATGCATCCTCATTATTTAAAATAATTTAAAATAATATTCAAAATATCTAAGTGCCAAAAATTTATCAATTAAATACAAGAACTTAAATATTTTCTAAGATCAAAATTAAATAAATAACAATATAATTAACATGTATGCACAAAATATTTATCTAATTTTAAAAACCTAATTACTGGAAAATAATTTAGTAGATAAATTCACAAGTTCTAAAAATATTGAAATTAATCAACTAGTGAATTTATCAGCTTCAAATTGCAGTTTTTGATTACTAACTCATTAGTTAGTAGAATTTAACATCCCAGGTTCACAAACCAGTCTAGTGAAAGTGATTTCATCCAGTGGTTTAGTGAAGATGTCTGCAATTTGTTGCTCTGTAGGTACAAAATGTAACTCTTCAGTATCATTCATGACATGTTCTCTAATGAAATGATACATGATATCAATGTGCTTGGTCCTTGAATGTTGAACATGATTGTTTGTGATGGCTATGGCACTTGTGTTGTCACAGAATATTGGAATTTTGTTCAGCAACAGTCCATAGTCTTGAAGTTGGTTCCTTATCCACAGTATTTGTGCACAGCAACTTCTAGCAGCAACATATTCAGCTTCAGTTGTTGACATTGCAACTGAGTGCTGCTTCTTGCTATACCAGGACACCAATCTTCTACCAAGAAATTGACAACTCCCTGGTGTACTTTTTCTATCAATCCTACAGCCTGCATAATCAGAATCTGTATAGCCAATAAGGTCAAAACCTGTATCTTTAGGGTACCAAATTCCAAGATTCAGACTTCCCTTAAGATACCTAAAAATCCGTTTAACAGCTATAGGATGTGATTCTTTAGGGTTAAACTGGAACCTAGCACACAAGCATGTAGAAAACATAATATATGGCCTACTTGCAGTTAAGTAGAGTAATGAACCAATCATACCTCTGTAGCTTGTCATGTCTACCTTTTTACCAGGTTCATCTTGATCAAGCTTAGTGGCAGTTGCCATAGGGGTTTTAGCTGTCGATGCATCTTCAAGACCATACTTCTTCAAAAGATCTTTGATGTACTTGGTCTGGCAAATGAAGATTCCATCTTTCCTTTGACTTACTTGGAGTCCAAGGAAGTAATTCATCTCTCCCATCATGCTCATTTCATACCTACTCTGCATTAGCTTAGCAAATCTACTACACAACTGATCGTTAGTAAAACCAAATATAATGTCATCCACATATACCTGTACTAATATCATGTCATTTTTATGCATTTTATGAAACAGAGTCTTATCTATGACACCTCTAGTGAAACCATTTTCTAGTAGGAATATAGATAGAGTGTCATACCATGTCTGAGGTGCCTGCTTTAAGCCATAGAGTGCCTTGAAGAGAAAGTATACAAAATCTGCAAATTCTGGATCTTCAAACCCTGGGGGTTGTTCCACATACACTTCTTCTTCAAGCTCTCCATTCAGAAATGCACTCTTCACATCCATTTGATATACTTTGAAATGGGAGTGTGTTGCGAATGCCAGAAACATCCTGATAGCTTCAAGTCTTGCCACTGGTGCATATGTTTCATCATAATCTATTCCTTCTTCTTGGGAATAACCTTTAGCAACCAGTCTGGCTTTGTTCCTCGTAACAATGCCATCTTCATCCAGTTTATTTCTGAATACCCACTTTGTGCCAATTATAGACTTGTTCTTTGGCCTGGGTACCAGCTTCCAGACTTTTTGTCTATAATATTGATTGAGTTCTTCTTGCATACCAATGACCCAATCTGGATCTTCTAGTGCTTCTTCCACTTTCTTTGGCTCTATCTCAGAGAGAAAATCAGAGAATAAACATTCATTTTGAGAAGCACGTCTAGGTTGAACTTCCACACCTGGATCTCCTAGAATCAACTCAAAGGGTTGATCTCTACTCCACACCCTATGTCTAGGCAGATTTGCCCTTGAAGATTCAGATTGATTATCATTGAGGTGCTAGGTCCTTCTAGTTGATCCTTCAGTTGCTCCCCCTGAGCTGCTGCTTGGTTGAGAATGAGATTCTTTGCCACTACTAGTAGTTTCTGTGAATCTTCCATTGTTTCCACTACTAGGGTCAGAATCATCATTGTTGTTATTCTCATTTGGGGCCTGATTTCCTGTTGCAGCTTCAGGTTCTGTTTCACTTTCATCTGAGTTCATATTTTCAAACTGTAGAGTTTTAGTATCGTCTATTCTTTGTAGACTTAGGAGCTTGAGATCATCGAAAGTTACATTCATGCTTTCAATGACCTTTTTGTGTTCAATCACATAAACTCTGTACGCCTTAGATTCCAGAGAGTAACCAAGAAATATGCCTTCATGAGCCTTGGATTCGAATTTTCCTAGATGCTCATCATCTTTCAATACAAAGCACTTTGCTCCAAACACATGAAAGTATTTCAGTGTTGGTTTCTTGTTTGCCATTATCTCGTACGGAGTCTTGTTATGTTCTTTGTTGATCAGGGTACGATTCTGAGTGTAGCAAGCTGTGTTGACTGTTTCAGCCCAAAAGTATAAAGGTAACTTAGCTTCATTCAGCATTGTTCTTGCTGCTTCAACCAAAGTCATGTTCTTCCTTTCTACTACTCCATTTTATTGAGGAGTTCTGGGCGCTGAGTATTGTCTTGAGATACCTTTTTCAACACAGAATTCACTTAGGGTTACATTCCTGAATTCTATTCCATTGTCAGACCTGATTTTTCTGACAGGCAAACCAACTTCTACCTCTATCTTCTTTATGTGATCAATGATTATTTGAGGGGCTTCAGCCTTTGAGGCTAGAAATAACACCCACGTGTACTTAGAGTAGTCATCTACAATTACCAGCGCATATCTCTTCCTTGATATTGACATGACATTTACTGGGCCAAATAAATCCATATGTAAAAGTTGCAGTGGTTCAGTAATGTCTGTAGAGTCTTTGCTTCAGTGAGATGCTTTCTTTGACTTCCCTTTTTCACATGCTTCACATAAACCTTCTTGACAGAATTCCATCTCAGGTAAACCTCTTACCAATTCCCTCTTAACTAAAGAGTTCATTGCCTTGAAGTTTAGGTGTGAAAGTTTCTTATGCCATAACCAACTATCCTCTGTTGAAGCATTGCTGTAAAAACATTGAGCTTCGCCTTTGCTTGCAGAGAATAAGTCAGCTACAAAGCGATTCCCCTTTCTCACTCCTTGAAAAGAAAGCTTCGTATCTTTCCTATTTTGGATTGCACATCTTTCTTTCTCAAAAGTTACTTTGAAGCCCTTGTCAGTGAACTGACTGATACTTAGAAGGTTGTGTTTTAATCCATCCACAAGAGAGATATTTTCTATGATAACATTTCCAATTTCCAGATTGCCATATCCCGTTGTGAATCCCTTGCTGTTATCTCCAAAGGTCACAATTGGGCCAACTTTTTCAATCACATCTGATAGCAGGGCTCTATCACCAGTCATATGCCTAGAACAGCCGCTATCGAGAATCCACATGACACGCTTGTTCTTTGCTATACCCTGCATCCACAGATTGATTACTTTTTCTTTGGTACCCACACTTGATTGGGTCCAAGAGGCTTAGTTGAATAAACAAATTTAGCTGCAGAAACTTTCTGGTCCTTGTCTTTCTCATCGACTGTGCCCTTGTCCTTTGGTTTAGCCTTGACAGGGGTGTCTTTAGGCTTAGGGACATGGGCTTCCTTCCTAGTCTTAGGAGGACTAGCAGTCTTTGCCCTAACATGTTTTCTATTCATGTTCACATCTGTATTCATGCATGTACTAGATGAATTATTCATTAAGTTTATGTATGCAAACATGATGTTGAAAGTACATGGCATGCATTCTACTTTACCACATGGTTGATGAGGGAAAGACATGGCAGGCATATTAGAAGTTTCTTCTTTTACTACTTTTATCTTTTTACATGCATGCGTAAGATGACCAGTAGAATTACAATTATTGCAAACTTTTCTAATAGCTTTGGGAGAGTAGGCATAATCATTTTTCTTGTTAACGCCTACTTTGCCATTTCTGTTAGCTTTCAAATTTTCATTCTTGTTACCTAAATCACTTTTAATCTGTTCTTTAGGGTCTACAATTTTTACAGATTTTTTAGGCAATTCCTTTTTACTTTCTTCTTTTGATCCTCAGCAATGATTTCTTCTTTCATTAAGATCTCCTCTTCATTTAAGGGTTCCATGACAAACTTCTTATATAGGGGCTTGGTGACATTTTTCAACACATGTGGAATGTCTTGCTTCACAGGACTTCCCTCAGCAATTGATTCTACATGCATCTTTCCTGCCTTTTTATCATAGTCAAAACCTATTCCAGTTTTCTGATCTATGACCTGTTTATCTATTGCCTCCTTTACAAGATTAGCAGATTTCTTATAAGCTTAAAGTTTTAACTCTAACTTAAAAAATTTATTCCTAAGAGTAGTTTCTACTTCCTGGTTGCACTTGTCTCTATTCTGAAGATATTCTATTTTCTGTTTCAGATCTTCTAGATTGACACATGCAAGCTCTAGTTCTTCATTTCTAGCTTCTAGCATTTTATTCTTTAGAACTAGTTTAACATTTTCTTCTTCAGATGCAAGCATGCTTGTATGTATGTTAAACATTTCTATACTGAGATCTTCTACAGTTTTCTTATATTCAGATTTGGACATGTCAATGGAGGAGAGAAATGATACCTTCGATGATTGAGGGGATGCCTCTGAAGAGTCTGCCATTAAAGCAATATTTCCATAAGTTTCTTCTTCATCGTTGTCTGAATCATCCCAGCTCTTTCCTTCAGCTATATAAGCTCTTCCCTGATGCTTCTTCACCAGTGCATCATATTTCTGCTTGAGTTCATCATATGACTCTTTTCTTTCTTTCACTTGCTTCTGCTTCCGGCATTCTATTGCAAAATGCCCGGGTTCATCACAGTTGTAGCACTTGAACTTACTGCGATCTACCATTCCCGTCTTATAACCTCCTTTGTTGTAAGACCCTGAAGACGATCATCCTCGGTTACTATTTCTGAAACTGGAACCACTGTAACTGGAGTTACTCTTGAATTTGTACTTAGGGTTCCTCCTAAACCTGAGGTTCTTGAACTTCCCTGCCATATAGGCCATTGATTTATTTTCCAATTGTTCAAGTTCTTCGATTGAGTAGAAGTTGTCTTCATTACCTGGTTGGTGTTATCTGTAAATTCAGCCTCCAGAATTTCTTCTTTCTCAACATCAGGTTTTACTGTGCTGGTCTCTGTGACAGCAAAATCCTTGGCTACAAGAGCTGTAGTCTTCAACAGTGCGGTATTCTTATTGTCCACTGTACCTGTACCATAAATGATCTGTCTTTGCTCTTGCTCCATTTCGTGAGTCTTGAACTTCCCATATAAAATTTCAATGGACATGTCATTTATGTCACTCCTTTCTCTGATGGCAGAGATTTTGTGTTACAAGTGTGCTGGCAGTGTCAACATGAATTTCCTGTTGATATCCGTACGTGAGTAGGCCTTCCCATGCAGTGACAAGTCAGTCAATAATTTGTTGTATCTCTCAAAGACTTGAGTGATACTTTTTCCTGGTAGTGACTTGACGGCTTCATACTGGGATGTAAGAATATCAAGCCTGTTCTCCTTCACTTCTGCTGTACCTTCCATCAGCAGATCAATTGTATCCCACATCTGTTTGGCACTTGTGCAGTTAATCACTTGATTTAGCATTGTAATGCCCAAAGAATCCATCAGGATGCATTGAAGATGATTGTCCCATGCAACTCTATCTTTATCAGTGTCAGTAAACTCTGAAGGTTCCTTTGGGGTAAATCCTTGCGGAATCTGTTCGCCGTCTTCTGAAACTGTTTCTGGTGTAAGCTTCTGAGGAACATAGGGTCCATTTTCCAAAATTCCCAGATATTGAGAATTTGATGTTTTAATGAAAATGGACATCTTCTTCTTCCATAAGATGTATTCATTTTTGTCAAAGGCTGTGATTTTAATGCTGCTGAGTTTTTGGGTACTCATGGTTATAAGAATTTTAAATCTTAAGAAATAATTAATTTCTTAAAAATTAAAATTAATTCGAATAAAAATTAAATTTCTAGAAATAAAATTTTAATACGAATTCTTGATGATTGATAGTCTTCTTAAAATTAGTGAACTTAAAAATCTTTGAAAAATTCAAAATTGAATTTTCTTTAAAAATAAAGAAACTTCAATATAAATTTTTCTAGATCTAAAAATGCACTTTTTCGAAAAACTATTTTTGGATCTTGATTTGTAACTTCAAGCAACAAGCTCTGATACCAATTGTTAGGTCCAAAATCATCATAGAAGTGGGTGTTGAATATGATATGGTAGATTTTTCGTTTAATTGCGGATTAAGTGTTTGTGTTCTTAAGATATAAAAATGGCAATTAATGAAACACAACGATTCGGGGAAATAACAATGTATTATTAAATCCCTGAGGTGCTACACTTCTAATCAAATGATTAGCTTCAATGGGTTCAATCAAGATTACAATAGAAATACAGTTGGGTGATATTAATGTCAAGCTTTAATGGTGTTCCCGTCTGTATCTCTTTTTGTTGAAGATGAATGAATTGCTACTGTCCATTTTGATTTAACCCATATATAATTTATAGACTTTTAGAAAATTGATTTCCATAATTGTTTACGTCCTTTGTTGCGCCTGTAGAGTGGGAGTGGTGTGTAGGCGCCACTAGATTCTTTGTTGTGCCTAGAACATGTTTGTTGCACCGTGTCTTTTGTTGCGCCTCTATAGAACTTTTGTTGTGCCTACACTCTCAATTCCTTGTGCAGGCGCGACTAAGTACTTGAGAAATCTTCCAAGTTTTCTTGCACCTGGATGCTAGTTTGTTGCGCCTGCACACTGGTTATAGTGTGTAGGCGCCACAAAATCACCCATTGTACTTTGTTGCGCCTCTAACTTAGTTGTTGCGCCTATAACATGTTTGTTGCGCCTGCACACTCATTCCCTTGTTCAGGCGCCACAAACCATCACTTTGCCTTGCCTTAGCTTTTAACTTGGTTTGTTGTGCCTTTACAAAGTTAGTGGCGCCTCTAGAGTGCTTCAAGAGTGTAGGAGCCACTAAATGCACTATTACTTGCCTTACCATATTTCTTGAAGTGTTTGAAGTAAATACTACTTGTTTTCACTCTTCTTGCTTGATCAACTGATTTTCTTCTAATTAACCAAGATAATTCTTTTCTTGATGTGCTGACGCTTAGTGCACTGGTCTGGTTCACAAACGACTAACACTAAATTGAATTCCTTTAATTCCTGTTCTGTTTCAGCTGACTATCTTTGAACTGTTACATTGCTTCTGATCACTTTAACCCTTTGACATTTGTACACAAAACATTACACTGCCTTTTGTCTGAAATCTACTGAACACTTATTTGTTGCTGAGGCCTGAACATATTAATGAACTTCTCTCGCTGTCGTTCAGTAAACTTTACATCTTGAATGCTCTGTAATGACGTATGTATGATTTCTGTTTGCATGTCCTTCTGGATTCCTGTACTGCATATTAGTATTATTTATCTGTCTTTGTTTCTTAGTTAAGTTATCGTTATCACTATTACATACTAAGTTACATTATGCTTTACACATAACTGATACAAATACCGCTTCTAGGAAAAATGGCCATAAATATTAGCTGGATACGCATTTTGAAAATGGGTATATAGTGATACGCATTCTTAAAATGCGTAGCTGGAATTCTATGAGCTTAGTAACATCAGATACGCATTTTGAATACGGATAATGCTAGATACGCATTCCCTAAAGGAGTATATAGTTTAAATCATTTTTTAAAAATATTTTGGAGATATAATAGAAATGTTACGCATTTCTAATCTAGGTAATGTTAGGGATTGTGATGATTAACAATGTAATCAATTAATAGTATATAGTCTAAATGCAAATTAGGCTGAATACAATATATTGTCATATGTATATTGATAGTATGTTTAGAAAAGATTGTTAGGAATATATTCATTTGATGATGTACAAAATACCATAACAGAGTCTAGCATATATATATCTGTAATAGAATAAGTCTTTTTAGTCTCTGATCAAAGTAAATGTAAATCAAAGTCTAGTTAGTCCATGTACAAGTATCAAGAGTATTTGTACTTAAGAGATTTTCAGGAAAAATAAATCCAGAGTCTAAAGTTCAATCAGAGTGTATAGACAATCAGAGTCTATAGTCTGTCAAAGACTATAAAGCATCAGAGTCTGAAGGTTTTCAGAGTCTATAAAGATGAAGTTGAATTTGGAAGATGATCACAGTAATGGAAAGTTTTTGAAGATAAAGGCAAATAAATTGCAGATGTGCTATGGGAAGGAAGAATAATTATAGAAGGAAACTGCTAGCTAATAATTAGGAATTCTATTCCTATTGTAATTTGATTTTCTGTTATTAGTTGATAGGCGACTCTCTGTATAAACACTCTATGTAACCTAATTTATTAAGTCAAACTTTTGAGAGAGCATAGAGATAGAGATAGTTGTTGTGAGAAACACAGAGTAGTTGTTAGGGTTTGTGTACATCCTAGAAGAGTTTGTATTAAATCATTAATAATACAAACAGTATTTTCTTCATACTTTGTATTTAATCTTTGTTATTTGTTCGAAGCTTAAATACCTTGAGTTTGATTTTAAAACTAGCAAAAGACAACACAAGTTTTCAACCCCCCCCCTTCTACTTGTGTACCTTGGAATATAATTTGTAACTCACAAAGAAACAGGCATTTTAGTTTTTAAAGGGTATAGACATGGTAACATATATGAAGCCAGCTTGGAGGATTGCACTCACAATGAAATCACATGTTTATATAGCAAGGTCTCAACTGAAAAAAGATGGAAATGGCACAAGAAACTGTCACATCAACTTCAAAACACTCAATAAGTTGGTGAAACCGAGTCTTGTGAGAGGATTACCACATGTTGATTTTGTTCAAGATGGACTTTGTGAAGCATGTCAACTTGGAAAACAAGGAAAACATTCTTCAAGAGTAAAACAATAAATACCATTTATGGACCCTTTTATCTTTTACATTTTGATTTATTTGATCCAGTAAATGTGATGTCAATTAACAAAAAGAAATATGCTCTTGTCATTGTAGATGATTTTACAAGATTCACATGGGTTTTCTTTTTGCACTCAAAGGATGAAGCTTCACAATACATAATAGACCATGTCACTTTTCTGGAAACTAAATCAAAGAAGACTGTATGAATAATAATGAGTGACAATGGTACTAAATTCAAGAATGCAATCATGGAGGAATATTGTGCATCAAAGGGAATTACTCAACAATTTTTTACACTAGGAACACCCCAACAAAATAGAGTTGTGGAGAGAAAGAATAGAACACTCATAGAGGCAGTCAGGACAATATTGGCAAAGTTTAAACTGCCAGTATATTTCTGGGCTGAGGCAGTCAATACATCATGTTTTACTCAGAACTGTACATTGATAAATATACATGGAAAGAATCCCTATGAAATGGTGAAGGACAAGAGGCCAAGTGTGAAACACTTTTACGTATTTTGGTGCAAGTGCTTTGTACTTAAAGTACATCCTGAAAATCTAAGTAAATTTGAAGCAAAGGTTGATGAAGCTATAATTTTTGGATATGCACTAAATATAAAGGCATTCAGAGTCTTCAATCTCAGAACCAGAATTGTTATGGAATCTATTCATGTTACATTTGATGACAAAAAGATTACAGGTCTGCAGGATGAACCAGAGTCTACAACACTGGAATTTGAAAATTTTAAAAGTTCTGAGATAGATGAAGATGATGAGGATGAAGAGTCTTAAATCACTCCTGAATGAACACAAGAACCTCCACACTCCGAGGGGGAGCCAGAAAATTCAACTCCAATCAACTTAGAGTCTAACATTTCAGGGTCTAGATAGACAGAATTAAGTTCTTCAGAGTTTAACTCATCAGGGTATGGATCAGGCAACTCTGAATATTTTATAGGGATAAACAACTCAGGGGAGCCTCTTCATTTGAATTTCATTCATAAAAAGAAACTACCAATGATTTAGGGGGGCTCAAGTTCCAGAATCAATCTTCTACCAGCTAGAAAATGGGCAAGGGATCACACTCCTGATTTAATAATTAGTGATCCTGAGAGTGGTGTATAAACAAGAAAAGCTACTCAAAATGAATGTCTATACATCTATTTTCTCTCAAAGAATGAACCAAAGAAAATTGAGGAAGCATTACAAGACCCTGATTGGATCATTGCAATGTAAGAGGAATTAAATGAATTTGAGAGAAACAAAGTGTGGAAACTTGTACCAAGTCCTCGAAATTGATCAATTGTTGATACAAAATGGGTGTTAAGGAACAAACTTGATGAGAATGGCACCGTGATAAAAAAAAAATCAAGGCTAGTTGCAAAATGATACTCTTAAGAGGAGGGAATTGACTATGATGAAACCTTTGCACCAGTAGCAAGATTGGAGGCTATCAGAATATTTCTTGCTTTTGCATCCCATTCAAAATATAAAGTCTATTAGATGGATGTAAAAAGTACCTTCTTGAATGGAAAATTGGAAGAAGAAGTCTATGTGAAGCAACCAATATGATTTATTGATCCAAAGTTTCCTGATCATGTTTACATGTTAGACAAGGCACTCTATGGATTGAAGCAAGCACCTAGAGCATGGTATGAAATTCTATCAAAATTTCTCCTTGAGAATGGTTTCATTGATAAAACTATTTTTATGAGAAAATATAAAAGTGATATTCTGCTTGTCCAAATTTATGTTGATGATATTATTTTTGGTTCTACTAATGAGAAACTCTGTAAAAAGTTTAGCAAACTAATGCAGTTTAAATATGAAATGAGTATGATGGGAGAATTGAACTTCTTTTTGGGACTTCAAGTCAAACAAACTGATGATGGAATTTTCATTAGTCAATCAAAGTATGTTAAAGAACTATTAAAGAAGCTTGATATGCAAGGTTGTGCAACTACCAAAACTCCCATGTCAACTGCCACTAAGCTAGACTCTGACCCAAAGGGTAAGAAAGTTGACAACACTAGCTATAAAGATATGATCGGTTCATTGCTATATTTAACTGCTAGTATACCAGATATAATGTTTGTAACTTGCCTGTGTGCTAGATTTCAAGCTGACCCTAGAAAATCACATTTGATAGTTGTGAAAAGAATTTTCAGATATCTAAAAGGTGCATAATCACTTGGACTTTGGTATCCTAGATAGTCTGATTTTTCACTAATTGGCTATTCAGACTTTGATTATGCAGGATGCAAAGTGGACAGGAAAAGTACAACAGGCCAATGCCAATTTCTTGGCAATGGGTTAATTTCTTGGTTTAGCAAGAAATAACAAATTGTATCAACTTCAACAGCTGAGGCTGAATACATAGTAGCTGGAAATTGTTGTGCTCAAATTCTGTGGATGAGAAATCAGTTACTTGACTATAGACTAATATTCACAAATATTCCTATGTATTGTGATAATACTAGTGCTATTAAAATGGCAGAGAACCCAGTCCAACATTCCATAACAAAGCACATTGATGTCAGGTATCATTTTATTCGAGAACATGTTGAAAATGGTACTGTTGAACTTCATTATGTTCTAACTGACAAATAGATTGCAGACATTTTAACAAAACCACTTGATGATTCTACCTTTCTCAGACTGGTAGGTGAGTTAGGTATGTTAATTATGTAATTATACAATCATCAAAAGTAGATGGGTATGTACTTTAATTATAGTCCCTAATTTTCCAAACTATAATTTATTATTACAAAATTCTTGAAGGCCATGACTATTAGACTCTGAAACGGTTAGAATTCCCGCATGCAGACTCTCATTCTTTTTGAATCGTTCAAATGACTTGAAATAGGCGGTAACAGTTACTTTTTACTGGTTACAGGCTGTAGACAAAATACCAATTTTATATACAATTAATGCACTTGGTTATTGAAATCTATTGTCCAAGGCAAAAATACTCTCATAGCTTTCTCAAGAACCCTAGCTTATTTCTTCAAAACTTTTCATCTTTCTCAACTCAACAACTTCAATGGCTGCTCAATCCACTGTTATAAAGGGACCCAAGGCTATTGCATTCACTTTTGGTGAATTTGAGTTCATGACAATGAACCACGTTGCAGCCCTAAGAGAGAAGAAGGGTGTAGACGTTGACTACTACCCAATGATGGATTTTCTTGAGCAAAGTTAGCTCAGCTATGTGTCAAAGGCATCTCCTGTCATTCACATGGATGCAGTCTCTCAAGCATGAGGCTCTGTAAAGGTTGTTGATCCTACACAGGATCAACTAGGTAAAATAATATTCACGTTTGGCTCTACTACTTTTGATGTCACTGCTGATGTGATTAACTCTGTGTTTAAGCTACCTGTTAAACAACCTTTTGATAAAACTATTTTTGATGATAAAATAAAAAGCATGCTTAAGTCACTAGGTTATTCTGCTAGTTTAAATAACATGAGTAAGTTAACTAGGCCTTACTTGAGGAAAGTATGGTCCTTCTTTTTTGACCAAATTGCTAAATGTTTTACGGGTAAATGTAGTGGTTTTGATGCTATTACTTTCATTACATACCAGAGAGCCCATAGTCTCTTATTTGATAAGGTGATCAGCATTGGTGATATGTTGCTCACTCAAATAGGAGAAAAATTGAACAATGTGTAAGAGGAAAGAAAGTCTATTATCATAGATTTTTTATGCTTCCCTTAAACCACTTTATTCCTAACATGTCTGCCAAGCTTATAGATGAGTGTTGTGTGTAAGCATGCAAACAACAAAGGAGGATTTTCTCTGACATCAAGAGAATTGATGACAAGAAAAAGAGTTTACTTGCCATGGTGTATCCACAGGTAATGCAGGTAAAACTTTCAACCTACAAACCTTCTATCTATAATTTTTCATTTTTCAGTGGTGAAATGGTGCAGAAACAAGTTATGGAGAGTCATCCTACACCTACCCAAGTAGCCAAATCCCCTTCCACTAGACAATCTCAAAAACCAAAATCCAGGAAACCAACCTCTAGTGTCTCTTAACAGGCACCAGTTGTAAAGAGGAGAAGATTGATCAAAACCAGACTTATAGATGAGCAAAGTGATGAGAAGCTCAACCCTTTAGAGAAGCAGGTTGTTGAAGGGCTCTCCTTATTAAAGGAAGGTCCTGATTCACCTGAGTCTAACCTTGAAGCCAAGACTATAGACTCTCCGAAGGCTATAGTCTCTGAAAAACCTATGAATGCACCCTAGGATTCTCAAATTGAGTCTCCTAAAAAATCCTTTACTAATAAGTATAAAAGATTAAGGAAGGATTTTTCTACACACACACAAGCCTGTAATTGTTACTAACCTTGTTTTACAGGAAACAGATGCTCTCAAGGCTCCTGCAGGGCCAAACTCTGAAAACAAAAAATCTCCTGATCCATATTCTAATGTTGACTCAGAGTCTAGACTGCCTTCAGACTCTGATCATGATACATTTTGGGAAGGAATGCCAAAGGAAGCAGCCTCTAGTCTCATTGACTCAATTATTACTCCATCAGATGAGGTGTTTATGTTTCTATATCCTTTGGTGGATTCTATTGAAGATCCAGAATCCTTTAAGACAAAACAACAAGTCTTGGATCTTCTCTCAACATATGATGCCTTAAGGAAGAGAATGGAGATGGAGATACATATGTCTGCACATGATGCAGTCACAAATTTATACAACTACCTCTTTAACTCTTCACTACAAAATCAAGCAGTTGGGATCATAGAAGGCAGGACCACTGAAGTTCTCAAAGAACTTGGTGTGTCAGACTCTGAAAAGCTAAAATCTAAAATGATCAAAAAGATAAAAGTCCATAAAATGAGAGAATCAGAGTCTGTTGTTGATTTAGAAGCTGGGGTTGAGCAACCAGCTTTTGACTATGAAGCAATTTGGCAAAATGGAATTACCTACAGGACAACCTTGAATGGATTTCCACTATTCAGCCTCTTTCAAGGAAGGTGGTTGATTATCTTGTCCACAATATAGGGAAGGTGCCCAATAAATATATCTATCCAACCTACCAGAGTAGATTGGATCAACTCAAGGGCTCTTATTATCAAAAAATTGCAAAGGAACTGCAAGATCACTTTCACTTGACTTTTGCCCAAGCCATTAATGCAATCCATGCTAGGACTTTTCTAAATGATAACTTGGATTCATTAACACTGGAAGAACGATAAGAGGTGGTAGATGATGAAAAGAAGTTGGAAGAGGGAACTAGTGCACCAGTGGTGGCTAGTGGCATAGTGCACCTAGTTAGAGGTTGGGTGATAGTGGGGCATAGGAGCAAGTTGCTAGGCCCTCTTTGACAACTCAACAAAATGCTGATGCGAACCCCAATGATATGGGAGGACAGACTCTGATGAATGCTCAAGAAGAAAATCAACAATCAATTCTGTTAGAGTCTATCCACTTTGAGAGGGAGTCTCATGCACCAACAGTCCAAGAAGGTGACACTAAGACTCTAGTTTCTAATGAAGTCATACTGAAACAGTCAGAGTCTAAAGTAGACCCTGATACTAGGACACTGGAGCCAACAAACCCTGAAAAGAAAGAAGAAGAGAGTAAGGTTTCAGAGTCTGTTACTGCTCACCCCTTGATGGAAACCCCTAGCCTTCAAACATTTGAATAGGTTCCCCTCCATCAAGATGGTTCATCTGTTGAAGAACCATTTATTTCTCTCACACCCTCTTCTGTAGGACTTTTGAGTACACCAAACAAAATTGAAAGAATGAGTGAAAAAAATGAAAATGAGGCAAAATGAGAGGTAGATAAGGCTGTAGAGAGCTAGAGTGAGGATGAGAAAGTAGGTTCCTGTTACGGATCAAAATCAGATGCAATTAATAGTAATTAATGAGTGGTGAGAGCATTCAAGCTTTAATGGATGCACTTACGTTTCGTGACTAAACCAGGTCCTCGTAAATTGCCTACGTATCTCAAGAGATGAGAATCAAGCCAAAAATGTAGTTCTAATGTTGATGGGTTAGGCCCTTTATATAGTCGCTCGAGGGCCTAAGAATTAGGTTAGAGTTAGGAGACTTGGCGGCCAAGTCTCCTAGTGACAAGGTTGTTGAAACCTTATAGGAATGGGAGTCCTCGTTAGGCTTTTACAAATGTGGTCTTATCTTTATGATAGGATTTCTAGAACCTTCCATAAATGAGGAACCTCGTCAGACTCTTCAGGCCTTTAAGTTAGCCTTTATTAATTATAAAATAAATTGGGTTTCGGGCCTCATTAATTGGGTCATCCCATATATCTTGGGTATTTTTTAGCCCATATCATTTGCCCCCCAATTTTTGGGAAAACTTCATGAGTTTTCATAAAAGTTTTATCAAGGGTTTTCCGCACCTATTAGGAATTGGACTCATTTGTCTAACTTAATGAAATTTTATAAATTTAACTTTTAATTTTAGGCTCGAGCCTTTTATAACTAATTTTTTAGTAAGAATTATTTTTCACAAATTTAAAGTCCCCTAGGATTTTTATACCATTTTTTCTTAAAAAATGGGAAGATTTTTTACTAGTCAATTCGACCTGGAATGAGGTCGAATTCAACCTCATTTTACCTTGCAGGTCGAAATGTGGATCAAGGTCGACAATCCTCGAGACTGGAGTTTCCATCGACCTGGAATGAGGTCGAACTAGACCTCAATTTCTCACCCAGGTCGATGGAATTGAGGTCTATAGGACTCGTTCGCTACTCCTTTCAATTGACCTGGATTGAGGACGAATTAGACCTCAATTCCACTCCTAGGTCGATAGAATTGAGATCGATGGAGCTCATTTCCCTTTGAATTTGAATTCGTGTTGGGTTTCTGGTTTTGATATGTTTTCGACCTGGATTGAGGTCGATTTAACCCCAAATTCCTCACATAGGTCGATTATCATTGGGCATCATAGCCTTGATGTTATTCGACCTGGATTGAGGTCGAATTATCCTTAAATTCCTCACCCAGGTCGATTATAATTGGGCCTTATGGCCTTGATGTGTTTTCGACCTGGATTGAGGTCGATTTAAGCCCAAATTCCTCACCTAGGTCAATTATCATTGGGCCTCATGGCCTTGATGTTATTCGACCAGGATTGAGGTCGAATTATCCTTAAATTCCTCACCCAAGTCCATTATAATTGGGCCTCATGGCCTTGATGTTATTAAACCTAGATTGGGGTCGAATTATCCTTAAATTCCTCACTCAGGTCAAAGTTTTGGTTCCCCTAGGAATTATAGTGTATTGAGCCATGTGGGCTTGGAATTCATTTAAGCCCAACATATTCTTTGGTTGGAATTTATGCTTTTCTTTTTAATACTTTTGGGCCTTTAATAATGGGCCTTCATGGGCTTCGAACTAAATCATAGGACTTCTAGTCTTTTAAATCAACGCCCTTTTAGAATTGAATTATGGGCCTTCTAGGCTTAATGGGTCTGACCCAATTCCTTGGCCCACCTTCTAGATTATTCCACGGGGTTCTGGAATACTATCTTTTTTTTATTTTGTCAACTGTAATCCTTGGGCCTTCAATCACGGGCTTTCATAATCGAGCCCATTTATCGGTTACACCGATTACCTTGCTTCCCAAAGGTCATGTGACCTGGAAATGCCAATTCACGGAGTAATTGAATGGTCATGTGACCGACTGAACTGTTATATATAGGTGTTATGAGGGTGTTCATTTTTCACACTTCTCATTTCTTCACTCTCAAATTTCTTCTAGTACCTTGAGCTCTCTAGCTTTTCAGAAATCTAACTCTCAAATTTCTCTAGCAATTTAAAGGATTTGAAGGTAGCAATGGCCAACAAGAGGGCTTCAAAACTAGCAGCCATGAACGCGGGGTCGACCAAAAGAGGTAAACTCATTTGCCGTATTTTCATCTACTCCACTTACATGTCTTTAATTGATATGATTAACCAACGGGGGGATGAATACCCTAGCCAATCTCACTTTGATTCTTATAGCCATAGTAACAAATTTTTCAATACTGATATGATAGAAGAGTATAATAGGTTGTTTAATTTTCCTCCTCGTTATACCATTTCCTTAGTTGGTCCTGGTGATAGAACATGTCATTGGAAACCTGATTATCTTTTTGTTTATGTAGATGCCCTTTTAGCCAGGCTTAGGTTTCCCTTGAACGATTTTATTCCCACTTTATTGGCAGATGTGTAAATCCACCCAAGCCAAATAGTCCCCAATGGGTGGAGGATTATTCATTATTTTATGGTCCTTTTCCTTGAAAAGAAAATAAAATTGACCATCCATTTGTTTAGGAAAATTTTTTAATTCAAGAATTCCACTAGCTTGTCATTGGGTTGGGTTCACATAGGTCACAAGCCCAACACGACCTTTATCTTTGATAACTCTTCCATTCCTGACAACAACCCCAATTGGAAAGAAAACTTCATCCAAATTAAGTGGGAAATGGGGCAACTGGGGTACCCTTTTTAGGTCCACCTTTGCAAAGGTGGCCGATGGGAGTGCTGTAACCATAGCGCTCACGGAGGTAGAAAAAGTTACCTATGTCGAGCTCACTAAGGGTGAGACTAAGGAAGCTTCTTGGATTCTCCTTAATAAGTATCGACTAAAGGCCGTTGGCCTTTCGAAGGCTTCCAACAAAGGTATTTTATTTAACCTTTGTTCTTGCCTTTTCTATTGGTTGTTTTTTAATGTTTTCGTGTTTCTTTTTCAGCTGTTGCGCAGATCAACGAGTGGACCATTCCACCTGTGGAAGAAATTGGCCGCATGAAGCGGCTTAAGTTGAAGCATGATCCTCGACAAACGAAGAAATTACCTGTGTTCTGGCAACCCCACACTAGGGTAACTGTTGGTAAAGGCGGCGAGGCCGTCAAGGTGCCAAAATCCCTGGCTTACAAGCCCGACTGAGGGTTTAGAAAAACTGATACAGTGGTGGGGTCTACTGACCATGCGAAGGACTGGTATCTCCATTCGATCACTCCTTTCGATTATAAGGAGATTGTTGTGAGGCACGATTTAGAGGGTATCAAGGCCCTAGGTGCACAAGCCTTAGCTTCAGTAAGTTTCATCATCTCACTACTTATGGTTTTTTCGCACTTAGCACTTTTTTTTTACTTGCGATTAAACACTAGTTTTTGGACTTACCCTAGTTTATTGGCTTTCTAGGCTAATGCCTATTTCCAGGCCTCCCTTCATCAGGCTAATACGTGGAAGATGCAGGCCAAGAAACACAAGAAGGACTTGGTTGTTACTAAGGCCAAGCTAAATGGCCTAGAAGAAAGTTGGCCGAACAGGCCGAGCTCTTAAGGCAGGCTCAGGCGGAGGTGGTTAAACTTCAGGCTGACAAGAATGCTATTATTGACACCTATCTGGGCTTGGAGGAAAAGCAGAATTTAATCAAGGAACATGATGACATGATCTATCCTGCCCATCATACCATTGGGTGGAATGAAGCTCTGAAGGCGGTGCTATCAAAGCACCCGGGGTTGTTTAACCCAAAGGTGGACTTCAAAAGTCCTCAGTCAGCCGACATCAGAAAGAGGGGGACACTGACGGAGAGAGTAACCCCGACATCAGAAAGAGAAAGTCCAATGCTCTTTCCGCTTCTCCTCGCCGAGTCGAGCCTATGAAGGTTACTCCTAAAGTAACTCCTAAAGTAACTCCTCAGAAGTCCGTGACGGAGAATTCTTACGTTTTTAGCTCATCGGAGGAGGAGGAATCTAGTGATTCGGGAGAATCTTCGGGGAGTGAGGAGGCCGAAGATACTGAGGGTGCCGAGTAGTTTAGGATTTTCACCTTTGTAGTTTTTTTTTATCTCAGCTTTTTAAGGCCTTTTGTAAACTCTTGGCCTTCGAGCCTTTATATTTATGTACTTTGCACTGTTTTTTCTCTGTCTTGGTTTTTTTTATTTGTGTTTAATTCGAACATAAATAGTAAACGTTCACATGACTTGTAAAGGTTTTTTAAAACTCAAGAATATCAGCAAAACCAAGATAACGGGAAACAATCCTTTTTATATAATAAGAAGAACCAAGTTCTCAAATTCAAACATGTCTAGCCTTCAAGGCTTACAGATCGATAGGTAAATATTTAAAATGCTTAGGCCTCAAGGCCTTCAATCAAACATGATAAATCCTCAAGTTGGTAACATTCTAGCTTCTTGGGATTTCAATTCCTTCCAAGGTTTGGAGTTTGTATGTTCCTTATCCAGTGACTTCCTTCACTTAATAAGGTCCTTCACAATTAGGGCTAGTTTACCCTTGGGACCAGCTCCAGAGGCTTTAATCTTTCGTAGGACTAAGTCTCATTCCCGAAAGAACCTTTCTTCTGGCTTTCAACAATTCGAGCATTAGCTTTATCGCACACTTCATCAATTAAATCGAGGGCAAGTTTCATACCTTCCTCATTCGTTTCAGATTCAAACTTCTGCATCCTCGGTAAGGAATGAGTGATCTCAACAGGCACCACGGCTTCTGCTCTCTAGGCTAGCTAAAATGGTGTCACACATGTTGAGGTTTTACAAGTAGTTCTATACGCCCACAGGATTGGGAGTAATTCATCAATCCAAGTCCCTTGAAAGCGCTCAACTCTCTTTTTGAGTCTGTACAGGATAATTCTGTTAGCAACCTATGCTTGTCCATTTAATTGAGGATGGGCTACCGAGGTGAAGCGCAACTCAATGTCGTACTATTCACAATACTCAGTAAAGTCTTTGTTATTGAACTAAGTCTCGTTGTCCGTCACTAGGATCTTTGGTAACCCATACCTGCATATGACATTCTCCCGGAAGAACTGTGTCACATTCTTTGTATCAATTTTGGCCAAAGGCTTGGCTTCTATCCAATTACTGAAGTAGTTAATTACAACAATGATGAACTTCATTTGTGCACTGGCCATTGGAAACGGGCCTAGAATATCCATCCCACACATAGTAAAAGAGATTGGTGAATTAATAGATGTCAACATCTCTAGGGGTTGCCTAACTATGGGTGCAAACCTTTAGAAGCGTTCACACTTCTTATCATAGGCTTTGGCATCTTTAAGCATTTCGGGCCAATAGAATCCCAACCTTACAATCTTATGAGCAAGAGCCCTGCTTCCTAGGTGTTGGCCACACACACCCTCATGAACTTCTCTTAGGGAAATTTCAGCCTCATTGGATCTCAGACACTTCAAGTATGGTATCATGTGTGACTTCTTGTAAAGTATCCCTTCAATAAGAGCATATTTTCGGGCCCTCATTAACAATTTCCAAGCCTCCAAGGGGTTAGTAGGTGTCGTTCCCGTTTTCAGGTAAAGCTTGATAGGATCTATCCAACATGTTCCCAGACCAATCGGGGCTACCAACTTAGCATCAATGCTCGGGTTCTTCAAGACTTGGAAGTAAACACTACCAGAGTAGTTCTCAATCTCGAATGAAGCAAATTTAGATAGGGCATGAGCCTTCACATTCTCCTCCCTCGGGATGTATTCAAAGTGACATTCCTCAAATTGAGTTGTCTGAGCATTAATAATTCTCAGATACTTCATCATTGTTTCTTCACGGGCCTCAAACTCTCCATTTACTTGGAAGATTACGAGCCTTGAGTCACCGCAAACCTTCATAATCTTTACCCTCAGGGTTCTGGCTAAACCGAGTCTACCTATCAGAGCTTCATACTCTACCTCATTGTTCATAATTGGGAAATCCAACTTGATTGTATATTCCACAATGAAGCCATCTGGGCTTTGTAAGACTAAACCAGCTCCACTTGTTTTTCTTTTTGAAGCTCCATAAAAAAAGAGCACCCAATATTCCTTGATTACTTCCTAATTCTTTTCATTCTCCTTATTTTCCTCACTTTCTTCCTTCTCTTCCTGCCCCCCGACTTCTTGGTTTGGAATGGTACACTTAACCATGAAGTCATCTAGAGTTTGGGCCTTGATGGTCGTCTTAGGCTTTTAGCAGATCTCAAATTCTCCAAATTCAATTTCCCATTTAATTAGTCTTTCACTGGCCTTGAGGCCGTGCAATATGTTTTTTAGGGGCTGGTCTGTTAAGACTTCAATTATGTGTGTTTGAAAGTAGGGGCGTAGCTTTCTTAAAGCCATTATCAATGATAAGGCAAACCTCTCAACTTTTAAATAATTCAACTATGCACCATGCATAATTTTATAAACATAGTAAATGGGTTTCTAAACCTTGGCTTCCTCCCTCACAAGAACATCACTCAGAGCTGAGCTAGAAACAACCAAGTATAGGAACAACACTTCTCCGGGGTTTGGCTTGGTGAATAAGGGTGGCTCAACCATATATTTCTTCAATTCTTTAAATGTCGTTCGGCTTTCTTCACTCCACAAAAATCTTTGACCTTCTTGAGGGCCTTGAAGAATTTTAAACATTTCTCTCCGGATTTGGATATGAAATGCCCTAGGGTTGCTACCCTTCCTGTGAGCTTTTGAACATCTCTAATACTTTTAGGGGGCTCCATGTCCAAGAGAGCTTGAATCTTATCAGGATTGGCCTCAATACTTCTGCAATTCTTTAAATGCCGTTTGGCTTTCTTCACTCCACAAAAAATCTTTGACCTTCTTGAGGGCCTTGAAGAATTTTAAACATTTCTCTCCAGATTCGGATATGAAACGCCCTAGGGCTGCTACCCTTCCAGTGAGCTTCTGAACATCTCTAATACTTTTATGGGGCTCCATGTCCAAGAGAGCTTGAATCTTATCAGGATTGGCCTCAATGCCTCTCTTTGAGACCATCAGGCCTAGAAAATTTCCAGAGCCTACCCCAAAGGCACACTTTGCTGGATTCAACATCATTAAATCTAAAATTACATCTAACAAATCTAAAGACCATAATTAATACTATTAATATTAGATCTAAAATTCAATACAGCTCAAAAGCAAAACTACATCTAAAATATCACACCATTAAAGCTATTTTAACAAATCTAAGAACTAAAAAGTAGATCTAAATTCTAACACCCACCAAGAAATAAATTTAGCTCTAAAATATTAAACCCACTAATAAAATGGAGATTTAAAAGGGGTTCAACTACAACATAAAAAAAAGTAAATTTAAGAACATTAAACTAAAGGGGCTCCTTTCAATTCTCAAGTACTTTGATTTTTTACTTGATGGAATTGAAATGGGTCATAGCCATAAAGGTGAATGAGACAAGTAAAATATAAAAGTAGATCTAAAATTTAAAGAGCTAATGGGCCAAGGAAAGAGTGATGAAATCCCTCCCCTTATCTTATGATGGGGTTTTGCCCTTCAAATTTATTTAAATGATGCAACACACAAGATGATATAAAAACGGTAAATAATTATGAATGCTCTAAACTACGTGTTCTACTCTAAAGAAAAAAAATTTAACGTACCTTGGACCCTCCAGCAATCACCAAAATTTACGGTACGAAAAATTAAAAATAAGAAAATAAAATCTAGATGATGTGCTCCTAAGTGATTAAGTGCATGATGCAACAAAAATTTCTTCGAAACTTGGCAATTTTCGCGTTCCAACGATCTTTCCGAATCTCCAATTTTCTGAAAAAAATAAACAAAGAGAGCAAGTAAAATTAATTCAAAAAATTAAAAATTAAGGTGCGAAAAATAATTATAGTTCTCGGTAGCGGCGCCAAAAATTTGATGTGCTAAAAATAAACATTTTAAATTACAAGTGCACAATTCAAATCATTATAATAATTAAAAGATTCATTCCGCAGGGACTAAAATTATTTTTATAAAAACCTTAATTTCCAATTCAGGCAAATTAGATCAATTAATTTTGAGATGAGTTATTAACCAATGACTAAAAAAAATGATAATAAGCTAATTAAAAATTCTAGTAACGAAACTAATTAAACTTTAAACATTAATTAAAATACTTGGCAAAAATAAAAAACGGACAAATGAAGATTAATGCTTGTACAACAAAAATAAAATTTAAATCTAGATCTTCAAATTAAAGACCATAATTAATACTACTAAAATTAGATCTAAAATTCAATACAATTCAAAAGCAAAACTACATCTAAAATATCAAATCATTAAAGCTATTTTAACAAATCTAATAACTAAAAAGTAGATCTAAATTATAACACCCACCAAGAAATAAATTTAGCTCTAAAATAGTAAACCCACTAATAAAATGGAGATTTAAAAGGGATTCAACTACAACATAAAAAAAAGAAAAGTAAATTTAAGAACATTAAACTAAAGGGGCTCCTTTCAATTCTCAAGTACTTTGATTTTTTACTTGATAGAATTGAAATGGGTCATAGCCATAAAGGTGAATGAGACAAGTAAAATATAAAAGTAGATCTAAAATTTAAAGAGCTAAGTTTTAACACTACCAACAACCAAATCTCTATCTAAAATATTTAAACAACTACAAGTAAATATCAAACCCAGCAACTAAAACTGGATCTATAATCTAGAATAAAAAACCAACACCAATAATAAATTTAGAGATCTAAATCATTGAACCCACATTTAAAATAGAGATTTAAAGGTCTCATGACAAGATAATTAAAAAACAAAACTAAGGAGTAAAGTAGATAGACGAAGTAAATTAGATCTAGAATATTAATCTAAAAGGGCTCCTTTCATTTCCCAAGTATACAACTTGTGGTACTTAGAAATATATCATAGTCATAAATTTAAAGAAGATAAGATGGAGACTAGCATAAAAAAAACTAAAACTTATAAAAGATGAAGATGAAGACTATTATAAAAGAAAATAAAGACTTTCATTAATATAAAAAGTGTTTACAATATTTGAGAGAGCTAAAAACTAGATCTAGAAAATTAAAAGAGAGGCTACTACTAAAACTAGGGAAAATTAGAGATGAGCTAGATGATAGAAAGATGGGGTATTTATAGGCTTGAAATAGGATTTTTGGGTGGTGTTGGGTCAATCTTGGCCATTGATATATATCTTGCATCCACCAATTCCTTCTTTTGTCTTTTTACTCTCTTGACTTCATTTTTCTTCCAATTTTTCCCTTCATAGCCCATTTCTTCACCTTTTATTATTTATTTTACTTATCTACAAAATAAGGAAAATGCAATAAATTAACTAATAAAAATACGAAAGCGAGCAATAAAATAGGCATTAAAATATGTAAAATTATGCACTAATCAACCTGCACACTCTGAGGGGGAGCCAGAAAATTCTACTTCAATTAACTCAAAGTCTAACAATTTAGGGACTAGTTAGTAAGATTCTAGACAGACAGAGTCTATTTCTTTAGAGTCTAGTACATCAGGGTTTGAATCAAATAACTCTGAATCCTTTGAAGGGTCAAACAATTCAGGGGGAGCCTTTTCATTTGATTTCCACTCACAAATAGAAAATGTCAATGATTTAGGGGGATCTTTAATTGCCAGAACAAATCTTCCATCAGCTAGAAAATTGGCAAGGGAACACACTCCTGATTTAATAATTAGTGATCCTGAGAGTAGTGTGCAAACAAGGAAAGCCACTCAAAATGAGTATTTATACAACTATTTTCTTTCAAAGTATGAACCAAAGAAATTGAGGATGCTTTGCAAGACCCTGATTGGTTTATTGCAATGCAGGAGGAACTAAATGAATTTAAGAGAAACGAAGTATAGAAGCTTGTTGCAAGACCTAGAAATAGATCAATTGTTAGTGCAAAATGGGTATTCAGAAACAGACTTAATGAGAATGGGACTGTGGTAAAAAACCAAAACAAGACTAGTTACAAAAAGATATTCACAAGAGGAAGGAATTGACTGTGATGAAACCTTTGCACCAGTAGTAAGATTGAAAGCCATCAGAATATTTCTTGCATTTGTAGCTCATTCAAAATTGAAAGTCTATTAGATGGATGTGAAGAGTTCCTTCTTGAATAAAAAATTGGAGGAAGAAGTCTACGTGGAACAACCATCAGGATTTGTTGATCCAAAATTTCCTGATCATATTTATAAGTTAGACAAGGCACTGTATAGATTGAAGCAAGCACCTAGAGCATGGTATGAAACTCTATCAAATATTTTTCTTGAAAATGGTTTCACAAGAGGTACCATTAATAAAACTCTTTTTATTAGAAAACATAAAGGTGATATTCTATTTGTCCAAATTTATGTTGTTGATATTATATTTGATTCTACTAATGAGAAACTCTGTGAAAAGTTTAGTAAACTAATGCAGTCTAAATATGAAATGAGCATGATGGGAGAATTGAACTTCTTTTTGGGATTTCAAGTCAAACAGACAGATGATGGAATTTTCATCAGTCAATCAAAGTATGTGAAGGAACTTTTGAAGAAGTTTGATTTCAAGATTGTGCAGCTGCCAAAACTCCCATGTCAACTGCCAAACTCTAGGACTTTGGTATCTTAGAGAGTCTTATTTTTCATTAGTTGGATATTCATAATCTGATTATACAGGATGCAAGGTGGACATGAAAAACACAACAGGCCAATGCCAATTTCTTGGGAACAAGTTAATTTCTTGGTTCAGCAAGAAACAACAGACTGTATCAACCTCAATAGCTGAGGCTGAATACATAGCAGTTGGAAGTTATTGTGCTCAAATTCTGTGGATGAGAAATTAATTACTTGATTATGGACTAACATTCTCAAATATTCCTATGTATTATGATAATACTAGTGCTATTAAAATTGTAGAAAATCTAGTCTAACATTCCAGAACAAAGCATATTGATGTCAGGTATCATTTTATTAGAGAACATGTTCAAAATGGTACTGTTGAACTTCATTATGTTCCAACTAATAGACAGATTGTAGACATTTAAACAAAACCACTTGATGAGTCTACCTTTCTTAGACTAGTAGTTGAGTTATATATGTTAAATATGTAATTGCATAGTCATTACATGTATCAAGGTATGTAATTTAATTATAGTCACTGATTTGTCAAACTATAATTTGTTATTGCAATATTCTTGAAGTACTTTATCTTGACAGAGTCTAATTTCTAGACTCTGACGGGTCTATAGACTCTAAGTGTCTGTACACTCTGAAGGCCATGACTATTAGACTCTGAAACAGTTAGAATTCGCACCTGCAGACTCTGATTAATTTTTAACCCTTCAAATGACTTGAAATAAGCGGTAACAACTACTTTTAACTAGATACAGGCTGTAGACTTGTGCATATTATATGCAACTTAAAGAAAATAAAAAATTTACATACATTTTACTCACTTGTTAATTGTGAATTATTTCTTAAGGGAAAAATTCTCTCTGAGGTTTCTACGAACCCTAACTTATTTCTTCAAGAATTTTCATCTTTATCAACTCAACAACTTCAATGGCTGTTCAATCCACTATTATGAGGGGAACCAAGGTTATTGTATTCACTTTTGGTGATTTTGAGTTCATGACAACGAACCACGTTGCAGCCCTAGGAGAGAAGAAGGGTATAGACGCTGACTACCACCCAGTGATAGATTTTCTTGAGCAAAGTGAGCTCAACTGGTGTTGAAGGCATCTCCTATCATTCACATGGATGCAGTCTCTCAAGCATGGAGCTCTACAAAGGTTGTTGATCATACTAAGGATCAACTAGGTAAAATAATGTTTACTTTTGGCTCTACAACCTTTGATGTAACTGCTAATGTGATTAACTCTGTGTTTAAGCTGCCTATTAAAAAACCTTTTGATGAAACTATTTCTGATGATGAAATAAAGAGCATGTTTAAATCATTAGGTTATACTCCTAGTTTAGACAACATTAGCAAGTTAACTAGGCCCTATTTGAGAAAAGAGTGGTTTTTCTTTTTTGATTAAATTGCTAAGTGTTTCACTGGTAAGTGTAGTGGATTTGATGCTTTAACTTTTATCACTTATCAAATTAGTCATAGCCTCTTATTTGACAAAGTGATTAATATTGGTGATATGTTACTCACTCAAATGGGATCAAAATTGAACAATGTGCAAGAGGGAAGAAAGAAAGTCTATTATCATAGATTTTTTATGCTTCTCTTGAACCACTTTGTTCTTAACATGTCTACCAAGATTGCAGATGAGTGTTGTGTGCAGGCATACAAGCAACAGAGAAGGATTTTCTCTAACATCAAGAGAATTGATGACAAGAAAAAGAGTCTACTTGTCATGGTATATCCACAGGTAATGCAGGTAAAACTATCAGCCTACAAACCTTCTATCTATAATGCTTCTTTCTTTAGAGGTGAAATGGTGCAGGAACAAGTAATAGAGACCCCTCCTACACCTACCCAAGTAGCCAAATCCCCTCCCACTAAAAAATCAAAGAAACCTAAATCCATGAAACCAACCTTTGGTGCTCTCAACAGGTACCCATTGTAAAAATAGGAGATTGGTACAAACCAAGCTTGTAGAAGAGAAAAGTGATGAGGAGCTCAACCCACTAGAGAAGCAGGTTGTTGAAAGACTTTCTTTATTAAAAGAAGGTCATGATGCACCTGAGTCTAGGCTTGAAGCCAAGTTTATAAACTCTCAAAAGGCTGCAGACTCTGAAATACCTAAGGATGCAACTCAAGATTCTCCAATTGAGTCTCCTGAGAAATCTTTTGCTAAGAAGTACAGAAGGTTGAGGAAGGCTTATTTTGCACACACACAAACCTATTGTTATCACTAACCCTGTTTTGCAGGAAACAAATGCTCCTAAGGATCCTGCAGAGCCAGACTCTAAAAGATAAAAATCTCATGAACTAGGGTCTAATGTTGAGTCAGAGTCTAGACTGCCTTTTAGACTCTGATCATGAAACATTTTGGTAATGAATCTCATTGGATACAGCCTCATGTCTCATTGATCAAATCATTACTCTAACTGTTGAGGTGCTGCTATTCTTATATCCTTTGGTGGAACCAGTTGAAAAGATCCGGAGCAATATCAGACTAAATCTCAAGTCTTGGATCTTTTTACTACCTATGATGTCCTAAGGAGGAAAATGAAGATGGAGCTATAAATGTCTACACATGATATGGTCACAAATCTATATAGCTACCTCTTCAATTCTTCACTTCAAACTCAAGAAACTGGGGTTATAGAAGGTAGAACATCTAAAGTTCTCAAAGCACTTGGTGTACCAGACTCTGAAAAGACAAAATATAAAAAGGTTAAAAATTTCAAAGACCTAAAAAGGAGAAAATCAGAGTCTGTTGCTGAGTTGGAAACTGAGGTTGAACAACTAGTTTTTGACTATGAAGCAATTTGAAATAATGGGATTACCTACAGGCAACCATTAAATGGATTTCGACTATTCAGCCTCTTCCAAGGAAGGTGGTTGATTATCTTATCCATAAGGTAGGGAAGGTGGACAACAAATATATTTATCCAACCTATCAAAGAATATTAGATCAACTAAATGGCACTTATTATCAAATAATTGCAAGGGACCTGCAGGATCTCTTTCATCTTACTTATGCCCAAGCCATCAATGCAATCCATGCAAGGAATTTTTTATATGATCACTTGGATGCATTAACTCAAGTAGAACCAAAGGAGGTAGAAGGTGATGGAAGGAAGTTGGGATATGGGACTAGTGCATCAGTGGTGACTAGTGAAAAAGGTGCTCAGTCTGCCTCAACCACACAAGAACCACTTAGTCAGAGGGTGGGTGATAGTGGGGCAGGGGAGCATGCTGATAAACCCTCTTTGCCAACTCAACAGAATGCTGATGAGAACCCCAGTGATATAGGAGGACAGACTCTGATAGATGCTCATGCAAAAATTCCACAATCGACTCTGTCAGAATTTATCCACTTTGAGGGGGAGTCTCATGCAACAACAGTCCAAGAAGGTGACACTAAGACTCTGGCTTCTAATGAAGATATACTGAAGTAGTCAGAGTTTATAGTAGACCTTGAGACTGTAATATTGGAGATAACAGACTCTGATAAGAAAGACGAAGCTAGTAAGGGTTCAGAGTCTGTTGCTGCTCACCCCTTGGTGGAAACCCTTAGCCTTCGGACAGTTGAAGGGGTTCCCCTCCATCAGAGTGGTTCAGGTTTTGAAGCACAATTTCATTCTCTTAACCCCCCCTTCTGTAGGGCTATTGAGTGCACCTTCCAAAATGAGTGAAAATATTATTGAGGGGCTGACACTAGTCCAGCAAAAGGAGAGGTAGAAAAGGCTGTAAAGAGCCTGGGTGAGATTGAGAAAGTGGGTGTCCAACCCCACTGTGAGAATGAGAGATTAGGGTATTCTGAACCTAGTTTCACTTATTGGGATCAAGATTTTCCCAAGATTTAGTCCAATGAGTTGGAGAAGGGAATGGATGAAGACACTTATACTCATATTTTTCAGATTTGCAAGGAGGAGGCTCTAGCTGCTCAGAAATTTTTTACACAGAGGCCACAACTTCATTTGGTGGATTCTCTAGCCAGGAGAGCAGATAGAGTCGGGGAGACTCTGGTGGATGATTCATATATTCAACCTGGTACTACATCTTTGAAGTTAGGACAATCTATCTTCATCATGCCAATTCAGGCAAGGCTTCCAAAGTCTATAGGTCCTGATCACTCTGTTGATGAGTCAGGGTCTATAGTCCCATATGTCGTGTTAGAGTCTACACTTTCATCAGAGTCTACAACTCTAGTAACAAAAATAGTCTGTTGATGATTCAGCCTCTGAAGATGAAGGGGAGGTGAATCCATCTTTCAATTACTTTGATCAAGTGTTTCCTCAATCGTTGAAGACAACACAGGCTTATAGTATTGATGATGAAGACACTTTTGCATGCATATTGGATATTCATAAATCTGAGAGACTGGAGGCTTTTCAAAAGAAGTCCTTCTTGCAAGAGCATGGTCACTATCTTGGTGAGAATCCTGATAATTCTCTACTTGAAGAAGAAAAAGATGTAGTTGTTGACCTCAGTTCTGCACAGGCTCAACTAACTGTTGTGGTCACAAATATATCTCATATCCAAACTAAGTTGACCAATATGGATACTACCACTGCTCTACTCCAAACAAAATTTGAAACTTTGTACTCTCTTCAACAGACCAAGGATGTTGCTATGAAAGATTCCTTGGCTGATTTCAAGGCTAAACAGACAAATCTCCAAAATTCTGTCAATTCTCTAACTGCCAAAGTGGATCAAGTTATCACTGCCCAAGACAACATCACTTCTATTATTGAAAACATTCTTTTGGCTGTCACAAAGGGTGATGATGTCAAAAAGGGGGAGAAGAGGGAGATTGGTTGAGAATCTTCAAGAAGGAGTAATAAGGATGAGGGTTGCAGGGATGAAGACAAGCCAAGGGGAGTTAAAATGAGGAGAGATGTTGATGATGATAAAGAGTGTAATAACCCGTATTTTTGACGCATTTTTTATTTATAAAAGATCTTGATGAATAGTGGTTCTACGGATTTATGAAAAACTTTTTAGGACACACTAAGTAAGTGATGGAATATTGGAAATTCGAAGATGTAATATTGTTGTATGAAGCAAATGAGTGAATGCAAAAGCCGTCAGAATCTGAAGATTTTCACTTTCACTATTTGTTTCATAATTTATGAGATATCAAGGAATACGAGAGTTATATTATGACCGGGAGGATTATAAATTAGAAATTTCATGGTTATAATTGAATTAAAGTATTTGGAATATTAAATATTTACACTAAGGAATTTCTACGATGAAACGCTTTCAGAAATTAATCAAACTTACGTGGAGGATTAATGGTTAAGTGGGATGATAAGTGACTAATGAGAATTCTCATGCAAGAACCATGCAACTAAATTGGTTAAAGAGGAACCAAGTCAACAAGTCAAGCAACTTGCCAAGTTAAGGAAACATAGTTCCATAAATTAGGGGCCAAGTTGTCAAGCCATACCTTGGTTACTATTTGAGGTACTTGACATCCACCAAGAAATACTTGTCTGAGAATTCAGCCATGTAACAATATATACACGATATACAAACACAAATACACCAACACAAAAGCAATCAAAGTAGAAAAAGCTCCCCTCTCCATTCTTCTTCCATTCGGCCATTCAAGAAAAGTAAGGGATGAAAAATTCAAAACCCATGTTCTACTCATCCATAAATCACCAAATTTGTACCATAGCTCCTTCATTATATATATAAGGTACGTTCAAAATTTCATGGCCATCCAATTAGTATAGCATAGCCAAATCCTTGCTCAAAGATGAGGGTGAATAGTGACTCCGAAAATTACTAACTTGTTTCTTGATTTCTCTTGCAAGTTTAAGGATGATAAGCATAGATTAAGGCTCCCTTAAAGATTACAAGCTCTTGTTAGTATTTTTAAGGATTCAAGAAAGGTATAAACTCCATCCACCCTTTGATTTACTTTAAGCTATAAGATTGAGTTTGATTTATGTTTAAGTATATGTTGATTTAAGGAGTTTGGATGTGAATGGTTGAATATTATTGGTTGAATAATATGGGTTGATGATGGTGATGAGTTTATAAAGTTTATAAACTGATTTTTAGTAAAAATGGTTGGATTGATGATTTGGTTGATCTTAAATAGATTAAACATAGTTAAATTCGGAAATCGTTACAGTTATAACCATCGTAATGCCTGTTTGCATATAGGCCTGTTTTGACCAAGCTTTACGAATTGACGTTTCAATATTTCTGGACATAACTGCCCATTTATATGTAGGTCTTCCTTTGTAGTTTGTTTTGGTATAAAAATCATGTCGATAGATTTACGGTTTAGGAGATAAGTACATTTTAGTAAAAGTTGTGCAAGGGAACCATACTGTTGTCTTGTACTCACTTTGAAGCTATAAACGAACTACTTAAGTGTTGGACAAAATTATGAAATTTGGGTGATAAATACCTTGGCCAGTTATTAAGATAACAAAAAGATTTTGTGCTAAAATGGTAATATTTCAAGTTTATAAAAATGTCGGAACCAAAGTTGCGTGATGACACTATTCATTAGAGAAACTACTGCCTTGTTCCGAAAATTCGGGAAAATGGGTCCTTTGTCGAACGCCAGACTTTTGATGGATTATATTCTAGGCACTCTCTAGATCATTCACGAGAAAAAGGTGTTTCGATTGAATTAACGGTTTGGGAAAAATCAAGGTTTTAGTGAAATCGGTGTAAATAGTAAAACCCTGTAGTTGACTCGACTTTTAAAATGCATTCCACCTATTTAAACTCATGTGTTCCAAATAAAAATATTTTTGATAATTAATAAAAATACTCATGAAGCTCCTTGAGGTGGTTTCGTATTTAATTATGTATTTTCTCATTTAGTAAAAATGTTGGAGTGCGAGTCGCGTAATAGTAATTCTCAGAAAAGTCAATTCTTGGGCCACTGTTTTGACGAGCCACTTTGACCAGGATAAAAGGATAATTTCGAGTCGGTTAAAACACGAAAGATGTTGAGGAATAACATGAATATGTATCAGAGTAAAGAATTAGATTTAAATCCGTTGACAAGACAGTTTACGAATAGTCATGATAGACCCGAGGATGTGAATATCGGGTAAGATAAATGTTAGTAAAATGACTAAGTACAAGTTTAAGTGTTATAATTGGACTTGGTATATGATTATACTTATTAGTAATATAATTAGTTGATGAGATCAAGAATACTAAACGGGATTATGATATCTATTGATAGAAAATCCGGAACGAGTGAAACTCTGAGAAAATATCTTGGACTCTAGGCAAGTTTTCTCAACCTTGTACTTTTATTTTCAAAATGTTATATTCTTGATTTTGCATATGAAATTAAATTATGCTTATGCAAGTTTTCTAACCTACGTTTTTACATATTAAAATATTTGCATTACTATGTATGCAAGTTTTCGAAACATGTACTCTATATACTACTGTTGTGTTTAAAAACTGTTGATGTTGTGATATAACTGCTTATTGGAATTTTGAACTGATTTAACCGTTATTGAATCTTTCATCATATATTTTGGTTTATATGCTATAAGGTGTTATAAATATAAGCCGGTGTATATATAAAGGCTCTAAGAGTAGAGCGGGATTTCGTATTTTCGAACGTAAACCGGGAGTCAGAAGTATTATTCTTATTACTGTCGTAACCCAGAAGTTGTCGGAGACAGATTATTTTAAATAGCGATTAAAAATATTTCAATATTTATATTTTAGATATTTTTATTGATAAATATTTTAAATAGTGTTAATAAATATTATTTAAATATTTATTTAATTAATGAATATTATTCTGAATATTAATTTAAGAAGGTTTATTGATTGTTTATTTATTTAATAAATATTTATTAAATATTCTAAATAGATTTAAATATAGTAGGGGTTCCCAAATATTTATTTTTTATTTTATTAATTCTTTAAATAAGAATAAAATATTCTCTAACTTATAAAAAAATTGGGAATCTAGTCTAGGAAGTAAATAAATGATTTACCTCTTCGAATACGAGTATGTTTTGGGATCACTTCCCTACTGAAGTTAGGGTTTTCAACATATCAAAATTAAAGAGATGTCCGACTAACTCCCAGGTCGTGAATTTTTAAATGATTTTCATTTCTCGATATATGAGATCAGTTGACGGAGGTCAACACACATATTGTGATAATATTACTTCCCTAACTATTCTGGAAGTAACCGTTCAGAGATAGATGAATCTATTAACAAGTATTTTATACTTGGGGAACTAGGATTAAATTCTGGTTTCAGGTTTATAGATTGTTCCAGTGGACTAGGAGATATAGTGTAAGTGGCTTAGTGATGCACGACCCAGCACTTTGGCCCATATGCGGTCTACGGTGATACCCAATAATGGTAGAGAATGTCATTGGCTCCCCATTCTACATGTAGGGAAATAACAAGAGTTGCCATATGTTATGACTAATCATCGTGTATGTACGGTAAAAACGTGGTGAAATGCTCCGGATACAGTCCCATCTTTCAATTGGAATTGTGCTGCAACATCGTAATAAAAACCTAGGTGCTTAGTTACCAAGGGTGTTGTCAGTAATTGATTTGTTGATATTCCTCCTCAACTGTATGTTGGGATTTTTCAAGATGTTTTGGTAAAAGGTTTATTTTAACAATTTAAGTGGATATATAATATACACCAATTAAATTGTAGACCTTTAAAATGTTTTACTGGATTTTAAAACTTACAAATGGCATAGTTCAAAGTGAATTGATTTTCCTATTATGAGAAGCAACTATTATTGCAGTATCTTAAACTGTGTACTTACTATATTTATGGGAGTTTAGTAAAACTATAGTTGATGCTATTATGCTAAGTTATTGATAATGTTATTTCAAAACTGTGAACATAATTTGTTCATTGGGTTTTATCTCAAAAGCTTCAGATGAAGTATGAAAGAGTGGTAACACTATATTCGATAGTGTCTTATTCTATATAATATGAACCTAATTGTTCGTATTATATTATTCTAAACTTCATGTTAAGTATAAATACTTTTAACGAAAAACTCTGACTATATGTATCGTTGAAAGATACTTTGTTATGCTTACCCTATACCGGAAATCTTTTGTTATACTATTGGGATAGTAGTGATTATCATACTCTTGGATGCGAGTCACATAGATAATTGTGTGGATAATTTGCTGAGCATTCTTTCACTCACTCTTGCTTTATATTAAAATTTACAGAGAAAGTGTTAATACATTCGATTGGCTCCATACTTCGAGGAAGGAAAGTAGGAGATTCACCATTGAGATGGTTCAATTCAACACTATTTTACAGAAGTAAGTTGGATAGGTTTTCAGTATTGATCTAGTTATTAATGACACTTCATGTAGAGGTTATCATTGATAACGTGAGATCCTGGATAAGTACATTTGTTTTGTAATAACTAATGATACTGGTTGTATATCATTTCTAAGGCTATAACTTGTATATGTGAGAGAGAGGGATCTATGATGTAATTTCATTGAATTATTGAGTTATTGCATGTTTTAAATGATTGGATTGTGATGTGACGACTTAAATCCCTGACCTCGAGTTTAGGGGAATTACAGAAATGGTATCAGAGCATGAGTTATAGTACTTAGATATGAGATTGTTAAGAGTTATTCCTATATAAGAGGATAACGTGAGAACTCGTGTAGAGTTTGTTATTGGACTACCGGATGTAGTACTAATGAATGAGTTAAGAATAGGTCACCTATTTAGAGTTAGTAGTGATGAGACGTATGAATGACATTTGGGATATAGATTTTGGATGAGAAGTTGGCAAGACCGTTCCGGAAGAGGCAATGATATATTTTGTAAAAAGATGATAAGTATAAAGATTTTAAGGATTCTATTGGGGATAAGAAGTCAAACATAATTGTTAAGACGATGTGTGGTATTGATACAGTATAAAGTCACAACAAGGAGTTAGATGCACATTTGTTGTATCTTCTAAATATGTTAAGTATTTTCTGATCAAAATGAGCCTCTTAGTGTAGTGACCCACATATTCCGGATATTGTGGTCAGGATGAAAAGTATGAATGACCTAGTGTATAGGTGTTGGTATGAAGCTCCTTTTGCTAGTGGCGGGAATCCGGCCAGAATGGGGGCCCGAACATTTATTGAGAATTTAATAGTTTGGTTGAGATAAATGGTTCGGGGAAAGAGGTCCTATAACACAATTATAGACCCTTAGGTGTGAAATGATTGAGACTACATAATGGACAATATGTCTCGTCCTTTTAGTAATATACCCTAGGTCTTATAGACCATGAGTTTTGAAAAGTGACTATCGGAAGAACTAGACGATAAATGTATGAACATGAAATTGGTACAAGTTGTGAGGAATCTCCCCTTAGCTAGCAACATGCTAGGTAATATTGATCTAACATGTCTCACGTGTTGGGTTTGATAGCCTGTCGAGTAATATGATAGTCCTGCTGATATGAACAGTGATAAGGATATATTTAATGAGCGTCAACCTATTTTGGCACCTACATGTTGTTTCACCCTCAGAAAGTGCCACCCATGAGTTCAATTCATCGAAGACCCGTGATTGAGGGAAAAATCCAAGAGGGGCATAACCCAGAGTTGGTTCTAAACCAGAGCCGATGGAATAATCATTGTGTATAGTCAAGCCTAGAAATTGTTGCTTCACGAGAGTAAGTATGAACTTCTTAGGTGAATCTATTTATTACCAGAACTAGGTTGTGTATCTTGCAAATACTTTCCTAAATATTTGAAGCTGGATGAAGTTGAAATATGGGACTAGGACGAAATATCCTAAGTATGGAATATTCTGAATTAAAGTTAAATCAGTTGTTGAGTGTTTGTCTTGTATGTTGTGATCAAATAAAATTGTCGTGATGGATATAACTTATTAACTGGTGATGATTCAGGAAATTGCTATAATAAAAAGTGGAAGCATAAGGAGTGGTGATTCGAGAGTGCAAGACTGAAGCAGGAAAAGTAATATTGTACGGATATTTACTAGTGCCATTCAACAGAGATTTAATTTTTTTTCAGAAAAGAAAAGAGATGTAATGTCAAGATAAAAATATCGCCTGCATAAGGATGTTCAAACTAACGATAGAGATAAATTAGTGAAAGTTAAGATTACACGATAATGATGAAGTTGTGTTCAAGGACAGAGAGACAAACTGAGGGATTATGATTACGATGGAAGTAAAATGTCTATTACACTTTGGATGATAGGTTGTTGGGCAACCGTGATTGGTACGAAAGAATTTCATATATTTTTCCGTAAAAATTTTAAATATGTAATTATTTTATTTTATGATCCAAAATCAATTAGGCACTGAACGAACAAATCATCTAGATTGTACAATATATAAAAGGGAATATATAAATTTTTCCTTAAATTCTAGTCTTCTGCTCGTAACTTTCTCTATATGCGTATATATTCTCTTTTCTTATCTCTTTCGCTCCCTTCGATTTTATCTTTATCTTTATACTCTTCTACGGTCTTCTTTCTTTCTTTTTATTGAACTCTCTTACTCTTTAATATGACACTTGTCCACTGTTATTAATAGCCACCTTCAACTTACATGACACTAATCAAAATAATATGATGCCACGTATCTTTTTTTTTCCATCTTCATATATAGTTATGTAGCTCAAGACAATTTTACCATAAACATGTAACAAATAAATCAACATATCTCTTTTAATTAGTATTATTATCTTAAATATATTTTTTCTTGGTTGGGGTATTAATACACTTTAATAGTTCTTTTATCAAATTTTATTTGAAATATTATATATATATATATATATATATATATATATATATATATATGAAAATTGAGTACATATTTTGATCAATTTTAATTAAATTTAGAGGAATTTGATCAAATTTAGGCTGAATACTGAAATAATCTAAACATTAAACTGATCAATCAGAACTCAATGCAATTGATTTCTGAAAAAAAAAACATGAATTAAATGAGTTTTAGAACACTAATAATAATAATATGTTATTAGGTGTTCTAAAAATATGATAAAATAGAGATAAAGATTAAAAATAAAAAATAATAATAAAAGAAAGACCCGAAAAGATGATATTGAAATGTCATAACTCTCTCTCATTTCTCTCTCATTCTCCTCTAACATTTCAGTTTCACTCACACACCCTCATCCTTAGCAAACACCATCCTCATTTTCATCCAAACGTAATTATTTTTCACTATCAGTTATTAAAATTATCAATATATAATTAATAATTTTAGTTATGTGATTAATATTATAAATGTAATGGTTAAATGTTCTTCATTTACCAATAAAGTGATGTATGGAGTATCTAATCAATTAAATTTGTATTGTACAAATTTCAAGACACAAAGATACAAAAACATGATTATATTCACATGTAATACGCAACATTAATCCCATATATAGAGCATATAAGCTTTTAAATACTTGCTAAAAATAATAAAAGGCAATACACAATTACATGTACACTTTCTTGTTCCTTCTTTAACTTCTTCTTCTTTATTTAATTATTTAGAAAATTTTATAATACGTTATCAACACGAGTCTCTAACCCAATAAGTTTTATTCATGAAGGAAGTACACTTTAATTTTACTTATTTTTCTTTTATAAATATTAATATCGTTATTATTTATATATTTATATTACTTTAAGTATATTAAAAACTTATATTGTTAATATTATAAGTTTTTGGCTTGTGATACCGTCGTAATTTTTAGTTAAATTACATCATCTATTATCATATGTTATAAAGATTTATTATATATACGTTATTAATTGTATACGTTTTAACGTGCCAAATTTTATATCATACTTTAAATATTTAATTTATTAATTAGACTAGGAGAATTTTTTAAAATTAAAATTTGGTACATTGAATATTTTTAAGAATAATTATATATATTGGGTACTTGATGTTGAATTACACCTTAGTGCTAACATGCTAAAATAAATTATGAAAAGAAACAAAGTTCCATCTATCAAACAAAATGCAAAATTTCTTATGTTTCTTAGACATCACATTCATGAAAATTTAAAATCTGAAAATCTAACTGTCAAAACTATCTCTCCTTTTTATAGTTGAAAAAAAAGCAATGAATTGTTATTATCAAACTCGTCCTCCCGACTCTGTCCAATTACGTGAAATACACAACACTTCATTTTAGAATACGGATTACAAATAGTTAGAATGAATTAATTTTTTGAGAAATTCAAATCTAAATCTGAATTTTTTTTAATCAAAAATCCAAATTCAATTGGATGTCAAAAATCAAAATCCAAACTGAATCGTGTTTCGAATTGGATTCAAACTTTACCTAAACTCTAATTTTAGTATTTCTAATATAACGTAACACAATAGCAGCATTAGTTCTGATTTAAATCTGAATTTCAATTTCATAATATTTAAAATATAAATTATATTTTAAATATCATAAACCAAAAAGTTTTAAACACTAATTAAGAATCTCAAAGTACAAAATTACAAATCAATATTACAAAATCCTTAATTAATTAATACATATAATAATATATTAATATTTTTATATAGTAAATAAAATCAAATAACTAATAAAAATATAAATATAATAATAATATTAAAATATATAGGAAAAAGTTATATAAAAAACACATTTTTTATTAGAGACGTCAGAGATCATATACGTACGGCTTGCAAGTACATAACAATATTTTTTGCAATATTCTGCCAGCAGCCTCGGACATGTAAAAAAAAGGCAATATGTGTGTAACTTAACCCTTAAAATATAAATTGCAAAATTTTTAAAAAAAATCTCAAAGAATAGAATAGAATAGAGATAAAGATAAAAACAAAGGGAAGAGATGATATTAAAACGCCATAGCCCTCTCCCATTTCTCTCTCATCCTCCTCTCCAACATTTCAATTTCACTCCCAAACCCAAGCCCAAACCCTTATTTTTAACACCACCCCCCTCACTTTCATCCCAGCGTAGCTCTTTTTCACTCTCAGTTATGGCCAAGGTAATTATTTTACCGCTTTTTGAGTTTGTTGATTGATTTTTCAACTGATTAGTTGAATTTGGGACTTACAGGAGGCTTTGGTACCAATTGCTAATGGAACGGAGCCGATTGAGGCGACCATGATTATCGATATTCTCCGTCGAGCTGAAGCTAATGTCACAGTTGCTTCTGTGGAGAAACAGCTTCTGATCAATGCTTGTCACGGTGTTAAAATCGTAGCTGATGCTTTTATTGATGACTGTGTTAAGACTACATTTGATCTTGTCGCGTTGCCTGTATGTGTCGATTTTGTGTTTACTAGTGCATTGAGTGGCGGAACTAGGAATTGAAAAGACCCTGAGCTGAAATTTGAAATAATAAGTTCTTTTTATTAATTAGTCGAGATCAGATGAGACGTAAATGAAAAATTTACTGATTTTTCTAGTTTAGTTGGGGAGGGATTCAACCTGGGGTAGCCTCTCCTGTTCCGCCACCATTGCCTTCCCTGTTTTTACATTTGTCTCTATTTGGTGTTTCGGTTATGTTTTACTGTTATTGTCGTTTATATTGGAGCTTTTTCTTCAGTCAAGTAGGTAGATTTTCCGTATTACATAATTAAAAATGAACAGATTAATATCGAAGCAGCAGATTCTGAATAGTGTTTTGAGTGGTGGATCACTGTTAGAGTGTGCATATTACTTGGTTTACGGGTGTGACAGTATCGTTGGTTTGGCTTAGGGAGGACTGCCTGGTGCATCCAATCTTAAAGAATGTGCAACGTTGGAAAGCATTGTGAAGAAACAGGCTGCAGAGGGTCGTCTTTACGCTGCAATATGTGCAAGTCCAGCTGTTGCTTTTGGACCGTGGGGACTGCTCAAGGGGCTTAAAGTATTAGCTGCTAAATTCTCTGTCATTCTTCGCTACGTTAAGCTGTATGTTATTTTACCAGCTTTTCTATTACTGACCGGTTTGCTTTTTGATAGGCTACTTGTTACCCATCATTTATGGAGCAGTTGTCCTCTACTGCAACTACGGTGGAATCACGAGTCCAACAGGATGGCAATGCAATAACAAGTCGTGGTCCTGGCACCACTATGGAGTTCTCTGTTGCACTAGTTGAGCAATTGTTTGGAAAAGACAAAGCAGATAGTGTTAAAGGGCCTCTAGTATGTTCCTCATTTGTAGTTGGTGTTTATTTGTCGTTTCTACATAGTATTTATCCCTCTAACTAAGAGTCGTATGTAAGATTGAAAGTTCAGTTGCCAATCAATTTAAGTGAGATAGTAATCCATTCAGTAAATAGTGGTTAGTTCTCTGCAAAGCCAGGCACCAGTCCTCTCACTCGACCGTTTAAGTATTCCAAATTGCAAGGAAAAATGACTCAAATTTTTATGCAATAAACTAATAGAGACAGTTCACCGACTGTCGTGTACCTTCGATAAAATAAACATAGTGCATCAAAATAACCTTGTCACGCAATGACACCCTCTTACAGAGTACTAGTGGAAATATCATTTTATAATGGACTATGTCTACGAGTATAGGTTTTAACACCCCTGGAATAATATCACTTCAAACAAAAATTCTATAAACAATGAAAGTATTGTACACAAAGTGCCTATTTATCATATCACTGGTCTTACATAGGATCAAAACCCAAATCAGCGAAGGAACAGCAATATGTTTCTATGAATAATGAAACATTACCCATAAACAAAAAATTAGTTCCTTTCCTGTATTTATTATTTGTTTTTATTTATATAATTTATAGTATCCTCTGTCAATGTTATAGAAACCCTGAGACTGTTGGAGATAATAAATTGTTTCTCCAACTCAGGTGATGCGTTCCAATCCTGGAGGTGAATATACTATTGCTGAGCTAAACGCAGTCGAGTGGATATCGAATGATCCTCCTAAGGTAAGGTTGTTTTATGGAAAATATTGTTGCTGATTTTTTACTTCTGGTAATCTGGTTCAAGCCTTTTTCATATTGGATATGTTCACTTCTGCCTTTATGGTCACTGTCACACATGGACATTTCTTTGATTTCAATTATTCTTTTTGTGGCACCTTGTGAAATCAAATTTGCTTAGTATTTGGTGATTAAAAGTTATTTAGCATCTCATGTTGAGTTTCATTCACTTGTGGCACATTGGGAGGACTGCTGCTTCTGGAATATGATTATGGTATTTTAGTTTTTTTTTGGATAAGGTGAATTAAAAGAAATTTAAATACTCATGCACGTGTTTCCACCAAGATCGAACCCCTCGATCTCTTGTTAAGGGTGAGGGTTATGTACTAGGCTACAATGCTAAGGACATTATGAATTTCTTTCCATTCAGATTCTTGTTCCTATTGCTAATGGGTCAGAGGAAATGGAAACTATTTCAATTGTCGATGTTCTGCGGCGAGCAAAAGCTGAGGTTATAGTAGCTTCTGTCGAAGATACTCTAGAGACTGTAGGTACACGTAAAGTGAAAATAGTAGCAGACATGCTCATTGATGAGGCTTCCAAGCTTTCGTATGACTTAATTGTATTACCAGTAAGTAAAAGCTCCTGTTTCACATGTAGTGGATTTGTTGATGCATCTGTTGTGAAGAACTTGTGATATATATGTAGGGTGGGCTTCCGGGCGCCGAAACATTCGCTAGTTCAGAAACTCTAGTTGACATGTTAAAGAAGCAGAAATCCTCAAGAAAACCTTACGGAGCTATTTGTGCATCACCTGCTCTGGTTCTGGAGCCCCATGGCTTACTTGAGGTATCTTCTTTGGTCATGTTGCCTATTCTGATGGTCCTGAATTTTTTTTTTAAATCTGATAGGTTCCCCTCCCCCCTCCAGCTGGACTGGACTTGTGTTAGCCGAGTGACTTTGACTCTTTAAGTATTACTGATTGCTCTGAGGGAGGGAGGGTCTAACTAATATATTTTCTCATCTGTGTAACAAAAAAGTGGGGAAAAAACACATGATTGTTTTCTGTATATTTTCTTCAGTTTATTGACAAACATGCTACTACTCCAGGGTAAGAAGGCCACAGCATTCCCATTATTGTGCGAAAAGCTGTCTGATCAAAGTGAAACAGATAATAGGATTGTGGTTGATGGCAATGTCATAACTAGCAAAGGCCCAGGCTCTGCCTTGGAATTTTCACTCGCCATTGTGGAAAAGCTGTATGGTCGCCAGAAAGCACTAGATATAGCTAAAACTATGCTTGTTTAATAATGTCCACCGGGTTGTTTAATAATGTCTACCAGGGTAGATCTTCTCTTGTATTAATATGGAATCTAGACATGTTTGTGTTAAACTTTTCGGTCAGTTGCGTGCGAGGGAACTGAATGTGGAGGCTTATATACTACACCTAGAGATCTTATCGATGATGCTTTTTATCCAGAAATTTACCATTTCAGTGGCTAAAGACGACTGCTTGTATGTGAATAGTGAATTATATCAAAATAAATAGGAAGACGCCCTTGTTATGGCTTCTGCCTTTTGGTAATTTTCTTTTTATAATGATGCTTAAAATTCTACAGGAAAGCATATATTTTTCAAGTATGGTCGTATTTGTTGATATGTAGATTGGTATGTTTTGGTTTTATGTTGGTTTGCTCAATTTGTGATGTCACATCTGTTGGATCGTAATTAAAAACTACACACAACAATGGGGCAGTTATATAAATAATTTAACAAGAACAGGCAGATTAAACCAATTAACAAAACAAAGCACGAAGGTAAAACAAGACATATAAATTAGTAACTGGAAGGACAAGAGAAAAGATAGAATGCTTAGTTTTAACAGAAGCTTTATGCATACACTGATAGAATCAAACAACTGCTGAGTCGCCAAGCCTTGCTAGAAGTCTTGACTGTTCTTGAAGAGATTATTGCCCCACTACGCTGTGTTGGGTTGCAGCAATATCACTTCCAGGATAAAACAGCACAGAGTACTTCGTCCACAGATACGTAGCACTCAACAGCGACTAGCACCTCAGTTCGCCTAAAAAACCTATGCACTTTATATATGCGAGGTAGGAGAAAGAGGCACACCTCAATTTGCCCGACAACCTATGCAATTTATTTTTTAACTATGCAAGGTACAAGCAAGAGGCACACAAGCTAGAGGCTATGCTCAATTAGATGTGCACGCCTCAATATATAGACATCTTGAGTTGCTCTTCTCTTATTCTACTCGATGTGGGATGTAGAGTTTTTCAAAGAAAATAGAGTTTTGCAAGATGGGTTTATTTGTTACTTATATTATTCAGATTAAGTAATATTAATATTACAATATATATATAGAGTCTGATTATTTAAATAATCCTTACTCAATATATTTAATATTAATATTAAATAATCAATATAAATAAATCAAATACATTTGCAATTAAAAGATATAAAGTACTCAATAGCATCATGTGACATAAGCATTCTACTTACACTAGTAGTTGTAAACAACACTAACACAAGATGCTATATAAACTTATTATCCTTCCTTTACAAATTCAATGTGGGACAAACCCCACATAACCCATTTCAAACAAGCAACTTCAACTCAATTTCTTTATGGATTACACTAAGAAAATGTCTTAGATCCAAACATGAAAGTTTAAGTCCTCGTAACAAGGAACAACTTCCATCAGTTAGTTTCCGAAAATTACATCAAGAACATATAAAAAATATGTCTTAAACTTTCCATTTTCTAACAATCCCCCACAAATCCATACAGAAATGCATATCAGGTTCTACTCATGACTTGTTTTTCAGAGTTGGTACCGGTCAAGGTTTGAACCCTCCTAAGTCCTCTACTTCGATGGCTACCGGATATAGATGGAATGTTTCACCTTGAATCTTTATCCGTTTGGTGTAACCACACTCCATAGACGACGACAAGTCAAAGGCTATGGTGCTAATCTACGGCTTTGAGACGTTAATGGTCATGTCTCGATCCTGTTCGTCGAATGCTTCGAGGAATAACCCTATCCTCTAATTGCGACCACACAATAACATTCGCTTAGCTGGGCATCTCCAAAGATGTACTGCCAACATCTCGTCTCACGACTTAACCCCATTCAGAGTTCTTAAAACTCTTGCTAACTAGCAGTTACAGTACCTCTTGAGGTTTACAGGGGAAAGACTCAGATACGTGAGTATCTGTATATATGTAGTAGAGGTACTACCGAATCACCCTCACAACTTGTTATTACCACATTGAATACACTTCGAGGGATCTCCTCTCAGGTGTATTGGGTTCCCGCTGTTGATGACTCAAAATGGGTTGTCAGTCCCATCCCCAACCTCGACTTAAGGACAACAGCATGCTCAAGTCCCTTAGTCAAAGGATCAGCCAGGTTATCTTGAGTTCCAATAAACTCAATAGTAATGATCCTGTCAGACACCAAACCCCTTATAGACTTGAGTCTAACTTGGACGTGTCTCTTGGTTTTCACATTATACTTCTTACTGTTTATCTTGTCGATAGTTGTACGACTATCACAATGAACAGCAAGAGCCGGAAGCGGTTGGCTCACTACAGGTATCATAGACATAAGTCCATGCAACCATTCAGCCTCCGTCCCCGTGGCATCTAATGCACACAACTCAGCCTCAAATGTAGACCGAGTTACAATAGTCTGTCTAGCAGACTTCTAGGATATAGCTCCACCCGCAAGGGTAAATACGTATCCAGTCACTCAATTGGAACCAGATTTCTTAGCTATCCAACTTGCATCACTATATCCCTCTAGCACTCCAAGAAACCTCCTGTAATGCAAACCAAGGTAGATAGTGCCTTTTAGATATCTAAGCACTCTATCAAGAGCATCCCAATGAGTCTTGTTTGGACAGCTTGTATATCTAGCTAACTTAGACACAGAAAATGAAATATCTGGTCTAGTACCATTAGCAAGATATTGTAAACTCCCAATAATCTGAAAATATCTTAACTGAGACACAGGAACACCTGACTTATTCTTGACAAGAGCAACTTTTGAATCATATGGTGTGCTTGCGATTCTACAATTTGAATAACCATACTTCTCAAGTATAGATTTCTCTATATAATGAGATTGTGACAAGGTTATTCCATCAGCTGACTGAGTCAGCTTGATACCAAGAATCACGTTAGCTTCACCCATATCTTTCATTTCAAAATGCCTTTTCAAGAAACTTTTTGTCTCGTTAATAATCTCAATATTGGTTCCAAACAACAGTATGTCATCCACATACAGGCACAAAATCACTTTTTCATTTCCTTTAACCTTATAGTAGACACACTTATCACTTTCATTAACCAAAAATTCTGAAGTCAAAACAGTCTCATCAAACTTTTTGTGCCATTCTCTAGGAGCTTGTTTCAAGCCATAGATAGACTTGACTAATTTACAAACTTTCCTCTCATTACCAGACGCAACAAATCCCTCAGGTTGATCTATATAAATCTCTTCTTCAAGATCACCATGAAGAAAAGCTGTCTTTATATCCATTTGATGGATGATAAGACCATGTACGGAAGCCAATGCAATAAGCATTCGAATTGTTGTCATCCTTGCAACAGGAGAGTATGTATCAAAATAGTCAATGCCTTCCATTTGCCTAAAACCCTTAGCTACCAGCCTAGCCTTATACTTATCTATTGAGCCATCCGGGTTCATTTTTCTTTTGAAGATCCATTTACATCCTATAGTAGTACACCCAGGAGGGAGATCAACCAACTCCCATGTTCTGTTAGAAACAATAGAGTCAATCTCACTCTTCACAGCGCCTTTCCAGTGCCTTGACTCCGAAGAGTCCATGGCCTGCCGGAAAGTCAAAGGTTCGCCCTCGACATTGTAAGTGATAAAATTACTTCCAAAATCCTTGACTACCTTTGCACGCTTACTCCTTCTAGGTTCCTCTACTTCGTTAGGAGTAGAGCTACTAGCAGGATCCACCCCCACATTTGTCATCCTTTCCACATGATCAGGAATGAAACTCGATGTGCGAGTGGGATAATCATCAGAAATACCCTGAGGTATACCAGTCTTCATAGGGAATACATTCTCAAAGAATGTTGCATCACGAAATTCAACTATAGTGTTTTCCACTATCCCATCTATGTCAGATTTTAACACTAAAAATCTCATAGCGATAGTGGTTTCAATATAGCCCAGAAAGATGCAATCAACAGTTTTCGGCCCCAGTTTCTTTCTCTTGTGTTCAGGGACAAGTACTTTTGCAAGGCAGCCCCACACACGAAGATACTTTAAACTAGTCTTTCTGCCTTTCCATAATTCATAAGGTGTCTTGTCCATATGTTTCAGAGGGACTCTGTTCAGAATATGGCAAGCCGTATTCAGAGCCTCTCCCCACATGTACTTAGGCAACCCTGAATTAATTAGCATACTGTTAATCATATCTTTAAAGGTTCTGTTCTTTCGTTCTGCCACCCCATTAGACTCAGGAGTGTATGGTGGAGTTACCTCATGAACTATACCATTGTTTTTGCAAAATTCATTAAACGAGGTACCCGTATACTCTCCACCTCTATCAGATCTCAACCGTTTAAGTACTTTGCCAGTTTGTGTTTCAGCTTCATTTTTATACATAATGAATTTATCAAGTGCTTCATCTTTATGTTTAATTAAATAAACATGGCAATATCTACTACAATCATCAATAAAGGTAATGAAATATTTTTTATTATCTTTAGTCAAAACACCACTGAATTCACATATGTCTGTGTGAACTAATTCTAACACTTCTGAATCCCTAACAACATTATGAAAGGGTTTCCTAGTCAGTTTAGCAGTCACACATACTTGACATTTAGATTTCTTTTCAATGGCATACTTTGGAATCAACTCTAAATTCATCATATTCTTTAGAGCACCAAAATTTAGATGACCAAGACGTGAGTGCCATAAATCGGAAGATTCAACATAATTCACAGAAGGAATAACATTTTCATTAATAAAACTGCCCAAAACAGGCTCCACATTTATTAAAAATAATCCATCAGACAAGTAACCTTTGCCAAAAAATACACCAGTATCTGCTAAACACTGACTAGCAGATGCATCAGAGTTTATTTGCTAAACTCTGACCTGACCCATCAGAGTTTATAAACTCTGACCATGTCCATCAGAGTTTATCCGGTAAACTTTGATCGAGCTAGTCCATCGGAGTTTATTCACAAACTCTGACCCAGCTCCTCTTTGGTTTCTTAGCCTTGTTCTTGTCAGTTTTAGGCTTGTTATTCTCCTTCTTATTGACAGACTTTCTTTTCTGTCCAACAGTCACTACACACCTTCGAACTCCCATGTTCAGCAGGCATCACATGTCCCTGTTTAGACTTGTGTTGCTCCTGCACAGAAATGTCTAACATCAAGTTAGTCCAGGTGATCTCTCCTTTCTGTCTTTTCAGGGAGAGAGCAAACTCTTCCCAAGACTTCGGGAGTTTTTCAGTCACTGACATAACCTGAAACTTCTCAGGAAGGTCCATTCCAGACTCCTTCAAAGCATGTACCAACATCTCAAATTCATGCACCTGCTCAGTCATGGATTTATTATCCACCAGCTTGAAATCAAGGAACCTTGCCACACTATACTTTTCCAGACCCTGAGAGTCAGTATTGTGGGTTTGGTCTAGCTTCTCCCATAAGAGTTTAGCAGTGAAGGCATCCGATGAATAAACATCGAATAGAGTGTTCGCTAAGGCTGCCAAAATAGCAGCCCTTGCCACTCCATCCTTTTCAGCCCACAAAGCATAGACCTTAACAGAGTCAGCCTGCTCTTGATTCACAACAGGAGGATCATACTGCACCACCGGCCATAGACCCTTAACCGTTAACCACAACTTCATCTTTTTCTGCCAACGAGAAAAGCCAGCACCACCGCTGAACTTATCAGGCATACCAGACAGATCAATCGGTTGTGGGAAACGGTACGTAGCCCAATCAATGGCAGCAGTAGTAACCCTAGACTCAGAACCAGTAGCAACAACAACAGGAGTTTCTGTTTCGTTAACCATCTTGTTAATTAACAATATATAACACTAATAATCTTTTCAAGATTGTTGGATCGTAATTAAAAACTACACACAACAATGGGGCAGTTATATAAATAATTTAACAAGAACAGGCAGATTAAACCAATTAACAAAACAAAGCACGAAGGTAAAACAAGACATATAAATTAGTAACTGGAAGGACAAGAGAAAAGATAGAATGTTTAGCTCTAACAGAAGCTTTATGCATACACTGATAGAACCAAACAACTGCTGAGTCGCCAAGCCTTGCTAGAAGTCTTGACTGTTCTTGAAGAGATTATTGCCCCACTACGCTGTGTTGGGTTGCAGCAATATCACTTCCAGGATAAAACAGCACAGAGTACTTCGTCCACAGATACGTATCACTCAACAGCGACTAGCACCTCAGTTCGCCTAAAAAACCTATGCACTTTATATATGCGAGGTAGGAGAAAGAGGCACACCTCAATTTACCCGACAACCTATGCAATTTATTTTTTAACTATGCAAGGTACAAGCAAGGCACACAAGCTAGAGGCTATGCTCAATTAGATGTGCACGCCTCAATATATAGGCATCTTGAGTTGCTCTTCTCTTATTCTACTCGATGTGGGATGTAGAGTTTTTCAAAGAAAATAGAGTTTTGCAAGATGGGTTTTATTTGTTACTTATATTATTCAGATTAAGTAATATTAATATTACAATATATATATAGAGTTTGATTATTTAAATAATCCTTACTCAATATATTTAATATTAATATTAAATAATCAATATAAATAAATCAAATACATTTGCAATTAAAAGATATAAAGTACTCAATAGCATCATGTGACATAAGCATTCTACTTACACTAGTAGTTGTAAACAACACTAACACAAGATGCTATATAAACTTATTATCCTTCCTTTACAAATTCAATGTGGGACAAACCCCACATAACCCATTTCAAACAAGCAACTTCAACTCAATTTCTTTATGGATTACACTAAGAAAATGTCTTAGATCCAAACATGAAAGTTTAAGTCCTCGTAGCAAGGAACAACTTCCATCAGTTAGTTTCCGGAAATTACATCAAGAACATATAAAAAATATGTCTTAAACTTTCCATTTTCTAACAACATCATCAATGTAGGTGAATTTGCTGCCATAACGAAAGTTTTTGCATCACTTCACATAATCCTCTTAAGCATTAGAGCTCCTAAAGGTGATGCTCTCAAAAAATGGCATCTATATGGTCAAAACAGCCTATATGTGAGGTAAATCTTGTAATTCTGAGATTTTTTATGAAACTTGGATTAAATTGTGGAAGCTTCGGACAACTCCCAAGGTAAAACACTTTCTTTGGCGAATATGCACAACCCCTCCCAGATTCACGCTCTGTCAAGTTAGAAAGAGATGAGTGTACATCCTTGGTGTAGAAGCTCACCTATAACTATTTGCCACGCGTTATTATTGTGCCCCTCGTGTTTGATATATGGACTTCAAGTGGGTGTGAGGAGTGCACTGAGTTTAAGGTCTTGTGACATGGAATGAAAAACTTTAACAAAAAGGAGTCTCATTGCTATGGTGCATATGGAATGCAAAATGAACGGGTGTTTAACAAGGAGATTCCACATCAAGTTGTAACTGATCGGATGAGCCACCTTGTTGAGGACTTCGATAAATACCAAACCAAAATTTATAGTATGAAATAGAAGTCTTAAAGCAATATCTCATTAAGTGATGATGGTTGGGTGGGGGTCGGAGTTGTGGCGAGAAACATTAGTAGGGATATTTCGTTTGCAATGAATGGGACGTAATTGACAGGCTTAGTCTAGGATATACCTCGTCCTTAGTTACCAAAGGCCAAGGGTTCGAGTCTGAGGCAAATGTGTGTGAGGGCAAAAGATACTTAAAAGTGGAGGTGATTTCTGCTAGCATCTTACCTTCTCGTGACTCTTGTTTATGAGCGGGATAGTTGAAGAACAAAGGGAAGCAGATAGTAAAGAACATGTAAATGAAAGTCAATGTGTATTTATAAAATTAATAATGAATAGAGTTACCTTGTGCCTCCTGTAATTTCAGTAAATATAAAGAATCTACTATTTTCTGGTTCTGTAACATCTGAACCATAAAATCAGAAAGCAGAGCACTCTGTAACCTATAATAAATCCCAACATTACAGCCAGGTTGCTCCACTTTTGCGATTCTTTCAAACCCTGTTGCTTCAAGAACCCATCTCCATACATTTTACATTCTCCCCCTTGACTTTGTATACATTTTCTCCTCCCTTCGTTTCCTCCGTATTGATTGATCATAAAACACTCGTATGGGTACTTGAATAGACTCAAATAGTGCATGAAAACCCAGTAACTTGGTATATTATCTTTTGATATGAAATATCCAGAAAACAAGAAGAATGAACCCATTAACCCAGAAATTACTGAAGTTCCCATGATAAAATTTGGCACAAGAGCACTGAAACAGGCTGTGAAGGAGTTCGACATTAGGATAACCATCCACACCACCAGGCTGAAATAGAAGAATCCATCCGCTTTTCGTCTTAAGCCCACAAGCCAATAAACGGGAATAGTGTATAGAAGAGCTATCATTAAAAGAAACGGAATGAAGATGAGGGTGTTTGATATAACATAGGAAGATACTCTATAAGCTCCTCTTGAGGTTTCTCTCATGAAAATTCTCCTCTCCTGCAAGAATATTGGGAGGCCTTCTGTTGTGGATGATAACAAAAAAGTAAGACTGAATGCAAAAAATCCAATTCGAGCTTGTAAAGCGAGGTTGCCTTGATCAGTAGCAACATTGATGAAGATGGTTCCTAGAATTATTCCTGTAAACAAGGCTTGTATGATCCTTGTGAAGAAAAGTTGTTTTGTTCTGAATATATTTTTGAAAAATCTTTCTCCCAATATTAAGATTTCGTCGAAGTGAGAGTTTGGACTCGCGACAGACTTATGGTCTTCAGCTCTGTTTGAATGGAAGAAAGAACTCATATCATAATCATGTTCACTTTCTTGAATATGTTCTTGGTTCTTGAGTAAAATTTGATTGCTAAAGTTATCCGGAGTTTGTATAACTAAGCTGCTAGTGACATCAATTGCAAATTCAAGAACATTGATGTGGGGAGGAATGAAATGGCCAACAAACTTGAGCCTATCTTCGAGGAGTTTCAGTGACCCATTATGTACAACAAATCCATTTGATAGCAATAGTAGTCTATCCAAGAGCTCAAGAATTCGAAAACCAGGTTGATGTATAGTTAACAGGATAGTGTTACCTTGTTTAACCACCATTGCTTTCAGAAGACTCATAACATGAAGAGCTGATGCTGAATCCAAACCAGAAGTCGGTTCATCAATCAGCACAACAGCTGGATTATGGACTAATTCAACTCCAATTGAAACCCTGCGCCTTTCGCCACCAGAAATCCCATTATTAGATCCTTCCCCGATTCTTGATCCAGCAACATGATCTAATCCAAGTTCTCTGATTAGTACTCTTACTCTAGTTCCAGTCTCTTTTTTCCCACCAGGTAGTCTCAAGAGAGCACTATACATTAGAGTTTCTTCCACGGTTAATAGGGGAAATAGTGCATCGTCTTGAGTTACAAATCCGGATAGTTTCCTAAAACTCTTAGCATCAGCAGGAACACCATTGATTAGAACTTTTCCAGAGATGTTACTTGGAGTTATTTTCCCACCGAGTATTTCCAACAATGTTGTCTTTCCTGCCCCACTTGGACCAGCTATGGCTGTGATCTCACCAGACCTAGCTTCACAATTTACATCCTTCAAAATGTACTTGGGACATCTATTTTGAGACCTCCAACAAGATAAAAAACCGATATCATCATACGAGCTACGAAACGAATATGATAATTTCTTGGCCTCTATTGTATACGAGACACTCCGATCACCAGAAACCGGCTCTGTTACTGGCAGTTCCATGGAGGAGAAAGTAGATGGAACAGAGTAAAGAGAGAAATTTGGGAGAGTTGTAAAGAAAATGGAAATGGGAGGGTAGAAGATGAGCTAACACACCAAAGTTGGTGCTTTGCATGTATTAAAACTAATGCACACACGCCAAGTCAAGTGTTAGATACTACTGGATAGGCAATGTACTATGGAGTTTGTTTGTTTGATGTGTTGCAGTGGGCTTTGTTGTAGCTAGAAAGAAATGAGATATGTTTGGTAAATATTTGGCATTGGTTGTTCTAAGAATACATAGTAAGGATTGTAATTACTGGTGAACTGCATGTTGACCATGCAGGGTTAAGGTTTGGTGTTGGTTGCATTACCATCCTTCTGCACACAAACGAATAGTATATATTTCTCAATATATATTGAAATATTGGATACATTTACTCTAAAACCTATTTAAAGTATTGACCCAGACACCTAGTGTTGTGTTAATTCGTGTCATTTGTATATATAAACGGTTCTTTTATTTTTAAATTATATATTTAATCAAAATTTATTAAATAAATATTTTTTGCACTTTTTTTTTTTTGAGAATTCTACCATTTCTCTAATTTATATGCTGAACGTTTTCAGATTTACACTAAATTAATGTCTTTCTTTTTTGTGTTGTCGTCCTTATCTATTCTAACCCAGTTTAAAAACTTCTTATCAACCAAATTTATAATACATAATTACATATTCTTTTGTTCCTGTATTATTTGTTTAATTTGAATAATTACAAATTTAAAATGATACTTTATAAAACAGTAAATAATAGGGGTATACTATATAACATTTATATTCAAAAGAGACCAAACGGGGTCGCTTATTATAATTTTATCTTTCTTCTCATATTTTGTTTTTAATTTTTTGATTCCATTCTATTTACATTTCATTATTTATAAAGGTACACAATCTTATATTTTATATAAGAATTTAGTATTTTAATTTTTTTAAATAAATATGAGTTAAATAGGGCCTTCACGGCATATTATGATATTATTATATGATTTTAGTGTATTTATTTAAAGTAATATCGTAATTTTCTACTAAATATTCAAAATTAATAAAGGGTGTTGTGTATAATTAAATAATAAAATAATTTTACTAGTAAAATGAATTAATAATCAATAATAATAATAAGCTATTTTAATTTTATACATAAAAATTAATTATATAAACTTATGGCAAGAGTTTTTTTCTACATATCTTAGTATCATAAGAAAATTGATTTAAAAAATATTAAAAAACTAATTACGAATAATAAAATTTGAAAAAAATAGTACCTAATAATTTCAAATGTTATTTTAATAATGTATAAAGACTTGAATGTTTATTTAAAAAAAAGTAGATAAAAACATGCTATCTAGTACAAGTTTGACAAGCCGAGTTTGATTCGAGCTTCTAAAAATTCAATTTGACTCGTATATTTTCTTTTATCAAAATTTAAAAATTACGAGTTCGAGTCTAAGTTCAAATTATAGCCATAAATTGCAGTATACAGATTGTCCAGCCAATTTATAGACTTTTAATAGCAGCTGCATACAGCATACATATATTATTGTAGTCTAAACTCTAAATGACGGAATCAGAGGTACGAAAGCTGCAATATTACAATTTTAAACCACAGTCCACAGCTCGTTATTCCTTAAATATAGTAGAGCAACAAACACCAGCATCTATTACTTCAGAATGATTATATTGATATTTACTCAGTCAGAAGAACGGATTCAGATTAATAAATTTACATATAAAAGTCATCAATGATTTTAAAGCTCAAATATAATCAGAAACCATAAGAGAACATAATAAGATCATCAGTTAGACAATTAGTACGTCTTCGGCTGTGGTTTGCTTTCAGATGACTACCACGAACATGGAAGTAAAATGCTTTTCATTAGAGTTATTTTGTCCTGCACTGCATGACAACGTAACTTGTTAGCGCTGGATACCTTATTATCATTCCAGCAGGTAGGTTGTTGCCTTGTGATGATGCTGTAAGCTGAAGTATTTAACTCCACAACCACCTGCACAGTTTGTTTTTATAAACAAATCTGGGAATGCTAGACACACGTAATAGGAAGTTGGAGAACAAGATGATGTCATAAATATTAAGCAGGCAAACAAAGCAAAAAAACAATTATGTAAACTAGCTGTAAAGGTGTAAGAGTACGATTGAGCAGATCACTTTACTTCATATAAAAAGTATGTTCTTATTAATTTTTGTCAAAAAGAAAACAGACTGAACTAAAGGTTGTCGTTTGAGTTATAAGAGATAAAGTTGGAGATAGAGACTCATGCTAACATATGACGCACAGTTGTTTTCCCATAATTCAAATGTAAGGGTATACTAGTCCAACCTTGGAAGCCTAACCACTATAACTAAAAGCTTCTTCACATTAATATAAAGGAGCATTATCCTTATTTTTAGATAAACAAACAAGTCCAAAACATTACCCCTAGGAAAATGCTACAAGTTAAATCTAAGAGCTCCAGGTAGTTTCTCGATTAGGCTTGCCGAAATTGTGATAGAAAATATAGCCCAAAGCATATTATACTTGATCTAAATATATTTCATTAGGACCAACAGGATTTCAACACACTATTCCAGCACTAAAGTCACAGCATGAAATTAACAGAGAGTGACAATGTGTATGAATAGACACACACACATTGCTTTTAATTCTTAAAATTTGAAGCAAAATGTGGGAAAAAATTCCTTGCATTGGGAAATGTTTTACTTGAACTGCTAAAACTTAATAGGAAATCTATTTCAGTGTAGTGATTACAACATTTTCAGAGAATATATAGTAGGAAATGAATTACAACACTTCCAAGTTCCAAGTATAGACGAAAATACAAATATTTTAAAGAGGATCTAGTGTTTACTCTACAATTTTTTATTACTGTGGAGTTTTGAATTTGAGATACTTTGATTCAATTCTAACAAATGCTTATTCATCAAACACTTCTAAAATATAAGTTGTAAGCAATACAATCCAAATGAAAAGAATAATCACCTTACCCTTCGTTCATCAATTGTATTGGATTGCAGCAAACCATGGGGATCAAGCTCACTCCACTGATCTTTCACTAGATGGATAAACTGAAGATATATTTGTCAAATTTCTTTTGTTCTTCACAGCTCGTATCTGGTCTGCAAGTGAAACTTCCTTGTGTATTTGATCTCTTTTAATTGACTCCAAATCAATTCTCTCCCAAGACCTGTCATCTTGATTGGTAAATTGACCGGTTGTGGACTTTCTCCTGTGCATCTATAGACATGCAAGAGGTAAAGTATAAGAAAAGTAGGCTGCTAACAAAGTGAGTAAAAAATAAAGCGCTCCTCTGTAGAATGTTTTTAAACAGAAGATGCATGGTCTTGTAACCAATCCTTGAAGAACTTATGAATTATGATTTACTCAAGTGAAAACAATAGTTAATAAAATAACGCACAAATTTAAAAATCTAAAAACAATCAACATCTTATATACTGTTCAACATTTAATGCATTGATATAGAAAAATCCAAGGCAGATTATATTCTTTAGAAAAGAAAAAACTTTAGACAGAGTTTCCTGCATCGAGTAGTAATTAGATGCCTTCATTTACTCACAAATTTAAAAATCTAAAAACAATCAACATCTTATATACTGTTCAACATTTAATGCATTGATATAGAAAAATCCAAGGCAGATTATATTCTTTAGAAAAGAAAAAACTTTAGACAGAGTTTCCTGCATCGAGTAGTAATTAGATGCCTTCATTTACTCCAACTGTCCAGCAAACAAATTAACGTTCCCGAATTTCATAGACATAATATGACGACTGATTAAAGTGGTGATAATATTGTTCTGATGAGTTTTCCTTTTACCTTGGTCAATCTTTCCTTTAGTTTCAACTCTTGAGCAATGGCTAACTCCTCTATTTCTTCTTTTGACTTCTTGTGTGTCGCTCTCTTTCTTTCAACGTTAAATTTTTCTTTCTCTTGCACTTCCCTCTTTTGAGCAAGCCTCGTCATCTTCTCTGCTTTTTCCTGTGCTTTTCTCTGACTGCGTATGCGTACCATTTCCTTTGCACTTACCTTGTCCGCTGCCCACTGACGCTGTTCAAAAGCTATCTCACTTTTTATCTTCTCATAGCTATTCCAGTCAAGTTCTTCTTGGCCACTTCCACCTAATTTAGCAGCTTCTGCAATACTGGAAGCCCATGACAAAAATAATTTCTCCCTAGCTCTTCTCTCTTTTAGCCGCTCTCCCCAAAGCCGTCTAAGCGATGAGCGTATTCTAGCCTTTGTTTGATTACTGCAAAAGAAAAATACATAAACTGAAAAGACTTCTTTTGCATTCTGATCTTGATTCAGGGCCATTTTCCATGAATACATTCTGTTTTTAAATCAACTTCACTGCAATATTACTAGCCTGATTCACACCTACTAACTCAATATACAGTGCACAATCCAAGAACCCAGAGCCCGACAAGAAATGAAATAAAGTTATCACAGCTAAGATATATTACTGATTTTTATTTGTCTAATTATTTCAGGGCTAATCCCATTTTCTTCCTTAAAGTTTGACGGGAAATACACATCAATCCTCAAAGTACAAAATCAAACATCTATACCCTTAATTTATGGCAATTGTACTGTCCAACACTTTTTCATAATTTCCTTCCAATTTTACCCTCGTCTCTTTCATCCTCTATACCTGCAAGCTTTGCAGAAGTTGGAACTTATAACCCAACTCGTGGAAGAAAGATCCATCCATCCATCCTCAAGCAAAAAGATCATGCTAGTAGAACTGGTATCCCACATAAGTTGATCCATGATCAATTTTTTCCAGCTTACCAATAGAATAATGTCATTCTACCCTAACAAGAGGAGAATGACTGGTTTGTGATCAGAAACAATCTACTGAAGTAGTGAAGTGTAACAATGGTTGGAAATGAATTAAATAGAACATAGAGCTTATGTTGTGAATTGCTTCCGACATTCAGTAAGAAATTAATTACATTATTACGTCGATAGAAAGAAGAGCATGCCTTGATATAGTCAATTGTAGATATTACCACCTTAAGAAAGAATAATTCAGAGTATAAATGGGCTTAATGCATTTCAATTTCCAATACCATGGACAACAGAAGAGAACTATTTAAACACTTCTAAAAAACTTCTCCAAAACATATTTGCAGTTGAGACATCTAAATAATAGGTTTGTACATGAAACTTCAAAGTCTTGATACCCACTGATTGGTGGTACTTGATAATCCTATTCCTACCTTCTAAAAGAGTAGAAGCAAAACTCGCGAAAGATAGCATATTTCGAACTGTGTATGTATATATAGATTTGCAACAAAAACTTCACTGGCCTCATCTATTTCATATATAGATACACGAGTAAAATAGGAAGAAAAACATGAAAAAGTAAGTATAAGGGTCAGAATGCACAAGTGGGTAATCACCAAGGGCCAAAATGGTATTAACACTTTAATATGTTTCCACATTGATAAAGTATTCCTGATAGTTGTACAAATTACTTGTATTTAACAATGAGGATATAATTAGGAGCCAAGGTATTCACAATGTCAAGCTATTTGCGTTGAGACCTATAAGAATTTAACCATTTTACATCATGTGTATAAACGAACTGTGCTACCCCAAATCTTTAATTCATAAATGCATTATATGCATCTTCGCTCTGCTATTATCAGAAACTAACAAAATATACAAAGCCTTATTATTCGTCTCCCGACCCCTCAGTATGCAGCTCTCCCCTTACCCTGCGCCTAAAACAGTGCACATAAACAATGTGCAATTTTAAGGTTATCATGCAATACGGTTAATAGAATATTATCAAATTATTCATACATAGTGATAACAAAAACATACCTATGAGCTCGTGGACTTTCAGACATCTTCTTTTTAACCTGATCAAATCAAGTTTGGAAAAAAAATAAAAAAGAAAATAATAATAATAATAATAGCAAATATACAAATATACAAATATATAATATGAACATGTAATAAATGAGACTGAAAAAGCCGCTATGTAAAGACACAAGTATCATACTGGGGTATGCATGATACAATTCAATAATTATCTTGTATGAAATCCCCTATTGAAAAGATAACCAAGCTCAATAAACAAATGAAACAGATATATCCACTTCGCCAAATAAAATTATAACTTCAAAATAAGACCGGATGTCTAGAATGCAATACGGGCAATCATAATACCAACAGAAAAATTTGACAGATTCTTACATGACTTCACCTTGGGGTCTCTCAAGGCTTCTCTTGTTCTCATCCTGATCCGCTCACGAGTTTCTGCAGTTCAAAAGATGAAAACATAATCCCAGTACTGGAAGACGGCTCTGATGATAACATAAAGGAATTCTTTTAATGTATTATTACCTGCACTATGTTTTCTGCCCTTGTTCCATGGCACTTTCCCTTTGTTCGCCATTCCAATCCTTCTTCTTCTAACAAGTTCCGGATCATCTTCAAAGTCGAATTCATCAAAACAGCTTAAGTCGATTTCCTCGGTTCTAATTTTCCCCTCTGACGACTTCCCACCAAACTGTGAATCACAAGCCGTTGCATGCCATACATCCCTCAGACAAAAGCTTACAGGCAATGCTCTATAAGAGTGTCTTCCTACGAAAGAGGTAAAACAGGTAATTGAGGAAGGCATGTTTCTTATAGTAGATATTCCACATTTTAGTAATGAAGTGTTTGGTTGATATATCGAGCATTCGACCACATAACCAATTTGTGGCAATTGAGATGTATTAGGCACACCGCTGATAGGTGCACAGGTAAAAGACAATCCCCTGAAAAAGTTCAAACAAGCGTTACCATCACATCTTTTCAGAGAAACCCATATCTACCCCGATAAGTAAAGTTAATAAAATACACACTAACATATTCAAAATCGTGGTCTTAAATGACATACAAATAAGTACATGGTATTGGAACATACTAAAATGCAATATTTTTTTGAGTGGGGAGGGTCCGTTTCTTTACTGATAAGATAAGGTCTGCGTAAATATTACCCTCATTACGAGATAAATGCAGACAAATAAGTACATAGTATTGGAACATATAACGCATTACTAAAACGCCAAAACGAAGGGTGTCTTCCCCGGAAACAGCCCCTTCACGGAAATTTTACCCTCTCTACGAGCAAAATTAGCAAAGCATCAAATAAAATTTCCCACTTTCAAAATTGACCCCCCAATACAATTTCAACAACCAAAGGCCTAACAATCTCAAATATTTAAATTCATTGATCACTTGCTGAAATTTAAACCTAAACTAAACATTATAGAATCATTCAACTATAAAGATATATGGGCAGCCATTAAAAGCCAACATGTACATAAAACTGAGAAGAAAGGAGAGGCTTACAGGTCAGGGATTAGCATTTTGAGAGGTAACAAATAATGTGGAAAGTGTTGAAGTGGGTGAGTGAGATATGTAAGCTCGAATTCAGTTCTGGGTCAGTGCCGATTACTGTAAAATGTAGATGATATAGATACATGGATTGTATATATTATATGATAAAAATCTACTGGAAAACCAATATTTTGGATGTGAGGAGATAAGAGTTTTTGTGGTGGATTTTTTGACACCCTCCTTTCATTTATTTCATTTTTATATCAAAAAAATGTAGTACGGATAAACGGAGTACATGAATTAAGCATACGAAGGAGGATTGTTTGATAATATTTTTTATTTTTGTATTTATTGAAATATAATATAAAAAATAATATTTTTAGAAAAATCCAATAGCGAAAATTTTAGTTTAATTTTTTTTATGAAAGTATGATAGTACTTTTTAAAAAAAATACATTTTAGATTAAAAGCATTTTTGCATAAAGTTGTTTTTAAATTTTATTAAAAACTTTTTTTAACCTAATTTCGGGAAAAGTTTGTTGTCAGTGTCAACAGATTCACATGAGTATGTGAGGATTCATATCATCTTGATCAACTTTAGTTATGATATTATTAGTTTGTATTAGTTTGTATGTGGTTGGATTTGGTTAGAATCTAGTTTTTAATTTGCATAATTTGAATTAGTTTGAGTTTGGATTCAGGTCCATTTCGATTTGGATTAAATTCGTATTAAATTTTGATAAATTTCAGATTAAATTTGGTTTAATTTTTTTCTTATTTCGGATCATATTTTGTTTGGATCAGAAAAAAAATTGGTTTGGATTAATTTGTATTATCATTGATTGAAAAAAGATTGTTAAGTTTGTGTTGAAAATCGATAAAATAATATTCCATAAAATAATAAACTTGATTTAGTAATACATTTTTTCAGTACCGACTTGGGCCAATATATGATAAAATAATATTTTTCACTGAATGTTTATTATAATAATTTTATAAAAAAATCTTACGAGTCATATAAAATAAAATTTACTAAATTTTATATGCATATATATTTGAGACGGATCAAATACAAATTTACAAACTTTTTCGTGCGTGTTAATCCATATCTATATGAAGTATTATTTTCGAAAATAATTGAAAAAACATCATCATTTTAAAAAAACACATAAATAGATTTTTAGTTTAATTTGTGTTCAACACCCATATCACTAGGTTTCAACATCATCTATTGAATTGTAGTAATAATTATGTCGAATAAATTATATTTAAATGTCCACTATCCCTCTATAATTCACTAATCCTAAATTAGGATATATAAATATGAAATACTAATTATTTAATATAGTTTATTTAATTAAATCATTATAAAAATATTCTATTTATTTGAGTAATAACACAAATATAACAATTGTTCAATAAATGATGTTGAACTGGAGTTATTTATGTGTTGAACACCCTTTATATGAAAAATTCAATTATTTATAAAGAAAAATGTCGAATATGTTTTTAATAGAGTAATAATCATTTTTCAAGTATTTACGAAAATTAGAGTTGAAATAATCAAAGTTTTAAAAATTTGTTCCAAAACCTCTTATATATATATATATATATATATATATATATATATATATATATATATATATAGTGGTACTCAAATGAGAATCCACACGTGTGTGAGATATAGCCATTTCATTAGATTTTGATTAATTTTGTGTTACGGATTAAATACTAGGTCATCTTTAATGTGTAATTAATGCTAGGGTTTGGGGGAGTTTCGAGCTTTAATAATTGCACTAACGTTTCATGACTATCTCCGGTCCTCGTTAACTGCCTACGTATCTCAATGTGTGTGAGAATCAAGCCAAAAACGTAGTTATAATGTTGAGGGGTTAGGCCTTTTATATAGGTGCACGAGGGCCTTGGAGTTATATTAGAGTTAGGAGACTTGGGGGTCAAGTCTCTTGGTGACATAAGGTAGTTGTAACCTTCGAGGAATGAGGGTCCTCATTGGACTCTTTCCACGCTAGGGTTTCTAGATCTTTCTAAGATGAGGGCCTTCAACAGGTTTCTTGGGCCTTTACTATGCCTTTATTAATTATTTACGAAACTAATTAATAACCAAGGCTTACTGGACCTATGGCTTCAACAGAACTTGTGGGCTGGACTTACAAATCCAATTGACCCTTGGATTACAAATCCAGTTGATCCTAGGATTTATAAAAACATCATAAAATAGGATGTCTATAGACGACCCATTGTCTACCAAGACTCTTTTCACATGAGAGTTTCTTATGATGTGGGTGATCACCAAGGGGTCATCACGAGGGAACCTTACCCCTTCCAAGTCAGAATCATCAAAGAACAAAGAGACCTCAGTCCTTGCTCTCTTAGGAGGCTCTCCTACAATGCTCATTACCTCTTCGGAGTTACTTGCAGCGGTTAGTCCCCCCTGAAATTACATTGATTACAGGCCCTCGGGACTGATTATTGATTACAGGCCCTCGGGACTGATTATTTCTTTCTTTGGGGTCTGAATCCCTTCATTTATCAGTGTAACTTCTGTCATTTCTAGCACCATCCTTGGTGTATTTGTTCAACTTTCCTCTTCTAATCAGAAACTCGATCTCATTTTTTAACTGACGAAAATCATCAGTATCGTGTCTCACATCTCTATGAAACCAGCAGTAAGCGTTCTTATTTCTCTTTTCAGGATCAGTCTTTAGTGGCTTCGGCCATTGAATGTCCCTGTCCTTCTCAATATCCATCAATATTTGGCTTCGGGCGGTGTTTAGCCTTATATACTCAGTGAACCTTGATCATACTTTCTTCTTAGAGTCATTAGCATCATCATTATTCACATACTTGACATCGATCGTATACTCGGTATCACTGGCTCGCTTCTAAGAGTAGGTGTTTGGAGCTTGAAACCCTTGGGCTTTCCTCATACTCTCTTCAGCCTTGATCTAGGGTGGTGTTTTTTACCTGAAAAGTCGTCGGAGTGTGGTGGTTGTTGAATATTGGGGGCTGAGATTGTTAGGGTTTTTTAGTTGGTGGGGGGCTCTCAACGTCGAACCCCTAACAATGTGCCTACGTACCCCTATTTATAATAGGGGATCAAGCCCACGTAGTTCTTGCTGAAGTAGAAGCCCGTTAAGAAAAGTCCACCTTATCCACCCCCTTATTCAATACCTTATTCACCCCCTTATTCGATCATCGAAACCTAGTTGGAAGAGGTCTCTACATGGAGGCTTGTTTGGATAGTCCAAAGCCCAGTATAAGGCCCGAGGACTTCATGAATCCGATGTTGACCCGGAAACCATGGGCTCTAGTCGGTCCATTACGGCTATTTCCCGGATACCTTGACTGGAGGCTAGCACTAGATCCACCCCGGATGCAGGACGCGCCCTAAGCCCCCAGACGAGGACAACCCGCCTGAGTACAGGGAAAGGGTCTTCCAAGCTGAGGTCAGCTGCAACCCAAAGCTCCCCGCCGAGGACAACTCGTGGAGTACAGAGCAATGGTCTTCAATAATTAACCCCGGAGGGCCTTCATTAATGATTAACCCCGGAGGGCCTTCAATAAAAGCAACAATAATCCACATGATAAATACCGACCCATCAAAAATAACACATGCTGAAATTTGGGCATAACAATACTATATAAAATAAAAAATATTAAATTTATTAGTCAAATTGTAAGTAGTAAAAATATTTGAATTTTAGATGATACATTATGAAAATAAACTATTACGGTATCATATATATTGATTAAATTAATATTTAAAAAATATGAATTTACTTGAATATGATTATATGTGTGTAAGTATTTGTATTAAATATATATTTTCATATAAAAAATGGATTTATAATAAATGTTTAAATTCATCATTCATCTGTCCCATCCAGTTGTTCAGACCCTTATATTTTGTATAATTACATATGTACTATTATTTTAAATTTTTGATTAAAAAAGATAGAATTTATATTATTTTTGAATATCAAACTAGTAATCCCATGTTATATAATCATAGTCATAGATTGCGGGTGTGAGAAAAAAATGATAATTTGGATACCACAGTTTGTGGGTATAAGAAAAATATATATATTCATGATGTGATGTAATATGTAACTAGACAAAATATAATAAGCAATCAATTATAATTTGTACAATTAAATAAATGATTTAGGAAATTATATTTAAGAATAAGATATTAGATTGTCTATACTAAAATTTAGTAAATTTTGGTAAAAAATTAGAAAATTCGTAAAATAGAACTTTTTACAATATATACATTAAATTGTTAAAAATAATAATTTAGTCAGAAAATCAAAATTAAAATATATAATAATGCATATATATAGTTGCATAATAAATGTGTGATTTATTAATTATGTTTTAAATATTTATAATTCGGTATGGAATTTATATCGATCAATAAATATTTTAATAAAAATATATAGATAAGTTTAAAACTAAAATTTTAAAAATAAAGAATAACAAATTAATTAAAATAAATAACACAACTAAAAATAAGTTTAATTTTACGATTGTACGAAAATGCCCGTGCAAGCTCGTGCATCGCACAAGCTTTTACGTTAGTTTATTTTAAAGAATCGACGGAGGAGGATAAACTCTTTAATACTTGAGTTATCCTGAAGAGGAGTTGGTTTAAAATGATTTAATAATATGTGTAATTATGAGTACGTATAAATAGGCTAATTATTTAAATACCCTCAGAATTTAACTTGGTGGATTTGATAGAAATAATAGTATAATACAAATCGTATCCAAAAATAATTTTACGGGGGTGTAAATTACTTTCATTATAAGTTTTAAATCCAATCTATTTTCAAACGAATTAATAGAGTGCAAACTGAAATTTACTCATTTTCTTTGATATTAGGTGGAGAATAAACTTTGTACAATTATTTTTATAAAGAAAATTGTCTAACAAAGGCTTAAGTTGCATCTTACATTTTACAATTTTAAGAAGTGTGATAATCCTGTAGAAGATGTGCATACAAAATCTCATTCCACGTATCAGGAACTCCTGGCAAACACCAGTAAATGCAATCAGCATATGACCATCTTTTCGAAACTTGGATAATTGAGTAATGTTTAGTAACCTCACATTGCTCTTTAACTTTCCTAAAACATTTTTGATTATTCGCATGATATCGAGATTGGAACCAGTTCCCCAGTATGGCTTTTGGATTGGACGTGTCTCGTTGAAACAGTTCCCATCTGTTCCAGCTTCCCATTCCCAACTCCTGTGAATGAAAAAGTTAGCTCCACATTGCTAGGATGCTTAAGTTGAACATAAAGTATTAACATTTCTTCGAAACCATGAGTTCGACTACGTGATATTCTGAATGTGATCTGTTGCAGAGTAGCGGAAATCATCAGCAGAAATTTAGGTGCATTCTTGTGTAGATGAGGATAATATATGTATGACTGGCATTCAAACCAATAGTTTTTATTTCAAGTACTTGCCACAAATTTGTAGGGGACATGCTCATGAAAAACACTTTTTGAGTAACTGGGCCGATGCTTTTCTTTATCCAATTTGCCCAAGTTTCCATTGCCAATCTGTATGCAGTGATTACATTTTTTCGCCGACTTTGTATGGAGATCCATATCTGAAGAACAAAACACAGGAAGCAAGAAATGAGATGCTTACTACAAATTTATACAACTCCTTTGATCAAATCTGAAAATTTTAATCCTGAATTGAATTATTTTAGTAAGATTAAGTTATCAAATATTATGAAAGATCAGATTCTAATTAGAATGTTCAATTACGAGGATTACGTTGCATTGATCACAGGTTTATACATCCACTGATAGGTCAATAATTTAATATATTTTTAATACCTATTTTCTGTTTGTTTTCGTAAGTTTTTTAGTTAATTAATTATTTTTATTTTGTTTTGTAGGAAATTAATTAAAATCAGAATTGTAACAGAAAAAGGAAAATACAAGGAAGGACGTGGAGATTACTTGAAGGCAAAGAAAAATGAGAAAAAATCGAATGTTTGTTGGAGAAAAAAAGGAATAGAAGGAAATATTTAGAATTCAATTTATAATCGATATAGAAAACCTATATTATTTCCCCTATATATATGGGTCTCCTCTCTTGTAATTCAAGACCTGAACCTTGAACCTTAATTTTAACTTTAGTTTTCAATAATTAGGAGTAGGAGTAGAGTACTTTTATTTTCTTGATCTTTCAATACAAACAAGTTTTTATCTTTCAAACACTTTTTATGTTATTCATTATTTACATGTCTTATATTAGTTGCTTTGTTTTCTTCTTCAAGCATGTCTAGCTAATTCTCTTGCCCTAGGATGAAGGTGAAGTTAGTTGATTATTTTTAGTATTTGTTTGTTCCTATTATTTGATTCTCATAATTTTTCTTGGTGCTTAATTGTTTAATTAACAAAGTGATTTTGATATATTATTGTTACCGAATTTATTTTTCATAGCCTATGCTTACTCCATGAAATTTTGATGGGGTATTGTTAGATAATAAGTTTCATAGTATATACTTGTCTCGTTAATTGATATTTATTTGTTGAAGAAAGAGAATTGATTTTTAGGGCAAGTTGGATATTAATTGTAATTGATTGATGGATTCAGATTCCTAAGTTTTTCATATTTATTTGTTCTTATTTACTTATTAGGTTAAACAAATCTCATCTCAACATTATTTGTCTAGTCTGCCTGATTTATTTGTTAGGTTTTGGAAATTTCATAGTCTTTGAGGATCGATCTGTGATTGCTACAATTAACCACTGTGCGCCTGCAGTAATTTTACACATCAAGTTTTTGGCGTCGCTGCCGGGGACTATTGGTAATTTTTACTCCTTAATATTTAATTCTTCGGATTAGTTTATTGTTTTCCTTTGTTTTTTTAGGGATTTGTGAAGCGGAGAAAAGTTTGGACAAGAAGATCGTTAGAAGGCATCGTTGTCTCCTTAGAAATTTTTGGAAATCACTTTTCGGTATTCCGTATCACCTCTCTAAATTTTGTTTTTTCTCACAAATATTAAAAAAAAATCCAAAAAAATTAGTTAGTTAGTTAGTTATCTTGTTAAAAACCAATTTGTTGCATCATTCGTATCTCACATAGGAGCACATCATCTAGTTTTTCTTTATTGTATTTTATTTCTTTCCATCTTATAATTGTGGTGATTGCTGAAGGAAAGAGGTACGTATAATTTAAATTATTAATTCACGTAGTGTAGTGCATCCGTAGTTATTTATTTTCTTGTTCTTTGTTTGTTGCATTCATTCAATCAATCTTAAAGTTGCCACCCAATTACAAGATAAGGTAAGGGATTTCATCACCCTTTCCTTATTCATCTTGCATTCCCCTTACCTTAATAAAATCAAGTAGACGTTGGCCCCTAGGATTTCGCGCTCACTTAGGAAGAGAACCTAAGAAGAAACAAATCTTTACGTATTCTTACTTTTGGTGTCTAGAAAAGCGTGAGCTTACCTAGCCAATTTGGATTGGTGTCTAGAAAGGTGGTTAGTTTCTTGGCAATGCTTCCATCTGCCTGGCCAATCGGTTTGAATATTTCTAGATTTGTGACTCTTAGTATTATCTTAAAGTTAGGAGCAGGTCTAGATTTTCTCTAGGTTAATATAGAAACAGGATTTTTCTTCTGCATTTTTTTTGTGTTTACTTCTATCTCTTATCTGCTACGTGCTTACTTGTTTACTTGTAAGTCATGTCTATTCCACTTAGAGACCGTTGTTATCCCACTCGTTCCACCCAACCCTCATGCATAGTCCTACCAACAGTAAATGGTAATAATTTTGAAATCAAATCTCACCACATTAGCATGTTACCTAGGTTTACTGGGGTAGAGGGAGATGATCCATATCTTTTCATCCGAGAGTTTGAGGAAGTTTGTGCCCTATAAAAAATTCAACAATTGACTGATGAATCCATTAAATTGAGACTTATCAACTTTGCTCTTAAAGAAAATGCTAAAAAATGGTTATATAGTCTACCCATTAATTCTATTTCAACTTGGGAGGGATTTGTAAGCATATTTCTAAAAAAATATTTTCCAAACCATAAGGCCAACAAACTTAGGAATGAAATCAACCAATTTCAACAAAAACAAAATGAGTCTTTTTGGAAATGTTTTGATAGATTTAAAAGTTTGTTGTCCCAGTGTCCTCAACATGGTATAGAACAATGGAGACTTTGTAAAATTCTTTATGAAGCCTTAGATAGTCCAACCACTTCTTTGTTAGAGTCAATGTGTCAAGGTAAGTTCATGGATAAAAATGAAAAAGAAGCTTGGCAATTTTTTGAGGAGTTAGCTAAAAAAACAATGTTGTGGGAGTCAACTAGGGAACCAAGTCGAGAAATCAAAAAATCTAACTCATCTAAGGGCATACATGTAGTTGGTAATTCTATTGCAACTGAAGCTAAATTAGCTACACTCACAAGAAGATTAGAAGCCTTAGAAACCAACAACGTGTCTTCACAAGTGTCTGTCTATGCAAACTGTAACTCATCTAATCATGTGACAGAAAATTGCCCTGAAATTCAACAAGCTAATGCCATGTTTCAAGCGAGAGTTATGAATGATCCCTTTTCACCCACATACAACCCTGGTTGGAAAAATCACCCAAATTTCTCATGGAACCAAGGTCAATACAATCAGTATAACCAACCCTCTCAACCTATTTTTCAAAATCCCAATCCTAGTCCATTTCCAACTCAAAATCCCAACTCATTTCCTACTCAAAACTTCGACCCATATCCAAATTCTTTTTCAGTTCCTTCGAATCCTCCTGGTTTTAATGAAACTGATAAGAAATTGAATTCTTTGGAAAAGAATATTGAGGCGTTATTGAAATCCCAAGCTAATATAACTCAATCTCAACAGGCTTTCATGCAAACTATGACCCAAGATAGGCAGTTACTAAATTCCAATACTCAAGCCATATCTAAACTAGAGGTCCAAATCAGTCAGTTAGCCAACACAATCAGTGAGAGAGAGAGAGAAACCGATTTCCTAGTCAACCTGAAGTTAATCCTAAATTTCATCCAAACCAAAAAGCTCCTGAAAATGTGAATTTCATCATCTCTCTTAGGTCCGGTAATCAATTCAACAATCATGCTGGTCTCAATACTCAAGAGGAAGAAAAACTCACTTCTGAACCAAATCCTTTACTCTTAAATCCTAGTCTTGACCAATCCTTGTTTCCTAAGAATTCTGAAGTAGTGGTTCAATCTAGTAAACCTTTCAAATCTGATGAACCATCTTCAAAACTCATCTCTGATATGTCTAGTGAAAAAGTCTTCGAACCAAAAGCCCCACTTCCTCAAAGACTCACTTTAAACAAACAATCTCCTCAATTGGATAAGATTTTGGAAGTCTTTAAACAAGTCAAGATCAACATTCCTCTTTTAGATGCAATTCAACAAATTCCCTCTTATACGAAGTGTCTAAAAGATTTGTGTACTCATAAAAGAACCACTCATGTTCCTAAGAAAGCATTCCTAACTTCTCATATTAGTTCCATCATATCGCATCAAATCCCTGTGAAGTATAAGGATCCTGGTTGTCCTACAATCTCTTGTGTCATAGGTGATACTTTCATTGACAAAGCTTTACTTGATCTAGGAGCTAGTTTGAACCTTCTTCCATTATCTTTCTATCAAACTTTGGGTTTAGGTGAGCTTAAAAAGACTAATGTCACTCTTCAGTTAGCTGATCGTTCTATCAAAACTCCTAAGGGCATAGTTGAGGATGTGTTAATTAAGGTTGGTGATTTTATCTTTCTCGTGAATTTTGTTGTTCTCCAGACCGAACCTGTCAAAAATTTCAAAAATCAAATTCCTATCATTTTAGGAAGACCTTTTCTTGCTACTTCCAATGCTTTGATTAACTATAGGAATGGTTCGATGAAACTAACTTTTGGAGACATGACTCTAGATCTTAATATTTTTAATGTGGGAAGTCAATCCAATGATCTTTATGACCAACCTGTAGGAGTTAATTTTATTGCTGACGTTGTGTCTTGGTCGAATCTTGAGGATAGTTTGATTGAGTCTTTTCTTGAACATGATGTTGTGTTAGAGTATGAGAGTAATAGAGAACTTCATGAGTTGTATCAAAATTTCACTTCTGATGAGATGTTAGATGAATTGAATATCATTTGTTCTAAACATGAAACCCAATTGAAGGATATTGCGTTTGAGCCTAGGTTCGTTGTTAAGACTTCTGTAGGTGAACCACCCCTACTCGATTCAAAACCATTTATATCCACTTTTGGTCAGTCTTTTGTAGGTTTCAATGAAACTCATCATGCTTTTATTTCTAATGACTTAATCCATGAATACAAATATCAAGTAATTAATCTGCTTAAACAATTTAAAGAAGCGTCTAATTGGTCTATGGATTATGTTAGTGATATGAGTTTTATCTTGTTGCAAGTTCGTATATTTCTAGTGGATAATGTTATTCTTGAGAATGTGTTTCAACAATGTGCTTACTCTACGATGAAAGAAGTTTTTCCTCGATGTGGTATTGGTTAGTAAGCTTTCTTCTTGATTGTCTCCCATAGTCCAGTGTAGGTATGGGGGAGTAACTATGTGTGTGCGTTGTATAGTAGTTCCTTTTGCTTCCTCCATCATGCTTTTATCAGGTATTATCGACCTTTTACTTTGTCATTTCTCTCTTATTTGCATACATTGAGGACAATGCATGATTTAGGTATGGGGGAGGGCATTAGTAATATTATAAAAAATTCAAAAATCCAAAAAAATTAAAAAATTAGAAAATCAAAAAATAGAGATGTTTTAACTAAGTTTTCCACTCTTGTACTTTGATGCTAGTTGATGTTAACAATTTTTTATAAAATTATATATGTGTAATGCCTTGAGATAATTCGAACGTAGTTGAGTAAGGTTTTCTTCATGAAACTTATGTCGAACAAATTTTTACTTAAAAGTCTAAGACGGCACTTATTGCACAAGGTCTTTGTTGGAAAGATTGTCTAGGGAAATTTTCAATACCTAAGAGAGAGCCCACATGTTAAAACAATGTCGAATCAAATGTTTGTGGAAATATATATATATAAATAAAAGCATCAAGTACTCCTTTGAGATCAATGGGTGTCAAATACAATGTTATATGAAAGGAACGATCCATGTACATGTGTTGGTATTAAGTGCGATTGTATGAGAAATAAATTTTTCTTGGTGACTTTTCACTGCCCTTGGTTACTGGAGAATTACTTGACGAGCTAGAATAAAAATAGTAATTGACTAGTCTTGTTTTGTGGCCTTTGTTACTTGAGTAATTAAGTCCGTAGGGTATTTTGAAACCTAGTGCCCTAAGACCAACTGGTTTGGGAGTCATTGACCCAAAGCTCGCTACATGGGTAACATAGAAAGCCTAAGAAAATGGACATTGCACAGTCAATTGGAAAAAAAACTGTGAAATTTGGCTAGATACTTGTTTTGATAGAGATTGGATTAGTTCAATATTGGTTGAAAAAGAGGAAATGTACTTATTCAATTGATTCTTCAGAGACCTATTTTCCCGACACACCTTGGGAGTTTTTGCAAACATTTGTGTCAATATAAGTAGATTTTAGATACCTACATCTTATCTATTATTAGAAGAGTCTTTAAGGCATGTATTTTCCTAAAAATCTTCTTTTGTTGACACCGATGAACGTTATTGATAAAGTGGGATGCTTGCTAGAATATTTCACGGATTTTATGGGTATATCTTCTGTAAACCCTTAGGAGACAACACTCCTCTGGTAGAGATCGTCTACGAGTTTAACGGGTTGGTAAACCTAAAATTACCCGTCACGCCTACGAAAAGGAGCATAGGACTTTTATAATATATTTTTTCTTTCTTTTGATTTTTCTCGAGCACGAGCAAAAGATAGGTATGGGAGTATTTGATAGGTCCATAATTTAATATATTTTTAATACCTATTTTATGTTTGTTTTCGTAAGTTTTTTAGTTAAATAATTATTTTTATTTTATTTTATAGGAAATTAATTAAAATCAGAATTGTAACAGAAAAAGCAAAATACAAGGAAGGAGGTGGAGATTACTTGGAGGCAAAGAAAAAGGAGAGAAAATCGAATGTTTGTTGGAGAAGAAAAAAGAATAGAAGGAAATATTTAGAATTCAATTTATAATCGATATAGAAAACCTATATTATTTTCCCTATATATATGGGTCTCCTCTCTTGTAATTCAAGACCTGAACCTTGAACCTTAACTTTAACTTTAGTTTTCAATAATTAGGAGTAGGAGTAGAGTACTTTTATTTTCTTGATCTTTCAATACAAACAAGTTTTTATCTTTCAAACACTTTTTATATTATTCATTATTTACATGTCTTATATTAGTTGCTTTGTTTTCTTCTTCAAGCATGTCTAGCTAATTCTCTTGCCCTAGGATGAAGATGAAGTTAGTTGATTATTTTTAGTATTTGTTTGTTCCTATTATTTGATTCTCATAATTTTTCTTGGTGCTTAATTGTTTAATTAACAAAGTGATTTTGATATATTATTGTTATCGAATTTATTTTTCATAGCCTATGCTTGCTCTATGAAATTTTGATGGGTTATTGTTAGATAATAAGTTTCATAGTATATGCTTATCTCGTTAATTGATATTTATTTGTTGAAGAAATAAAATTGATTTTTAGGGCAAGTTGGATATTAATTGTAATTGATTGATGGATTCAGATTCCTAGGTTTTTCATATTTATTTGTTCTTATTTGCTTATTAGGTTAAACAAATCTCATCTCAACATTATTTGTCTAGTCTGCCTGATTTATTTGTTAGGTTTTGGAAATTTCATAGTCTCTGAGGATCGATCTGTGATTGCTACAATTAACCACTGTGCGCTTGTAGTATTTTTACGCATCATCCACCATACATAACTCTCGAATACCAGAATATCTACACCTTCCCACTGTTTGTTATGATTATCAATGCTATCAAGCTTGACAAATCTTCTTAGTACGGTATGATTTGTTGCATGATCTGAATTGGATTCTACTATGAAAGGAGCCCAGTAGAACTCTATTGATGCATTATATTCCTACAAGAAACAACTCTGAGTATCAATAAAGGAGCCCAATAGAACTCTAATGAAAGCATTTTTTCGATCTTGTTTAGGACTACTTGCTACTATATATATAATTGAAAGATAGACAAGCACATTACCTCAGCTCTAAAAATTTTCGTAGGTGGAATTTCTAACAAGGGACTTCTTTCCATCTTCAATTACAGATTGTACCAAACAGACCATTGAGTCAAACATGCCTCTTTGCATCGAGTCTCCAACAAACATCAGCCTTTTGTTCCTTAGTATCTCCAACAACTTCGAAGCATTAAACCTTAACAGAAACTACAATTTTTCAGCTATTATGCGCTATTTTATAGTCCAAGAATCATGTCAGTAATAGTTAAAAAAAGGAGACTCTCATCAAAATCAGAATTATTGCTCTTTGTTGGACTTGTACACCCACAATTAAAGTTGCAAGTGATCACACTTTTACCTGTACATCCGACCATGCTCATACCCCTTCTGGAGTCTTATCGTACGCCTTCATATGTCATCACTCATCACACTTTTACACCTTTATTTTATGTCTACCAAAGTATGCCTAAGATATAATTCAAACTTCATATTATAGAAATTAGGCATAGAAGTGTACTAGAAAAACTTTATATGAAAAATGGAAACGAAGCAGATAATGGTTTGTGTGTGCATGTGTCTCTAAATTTCGAAATTACCTTGGCAAGTTGCAAGCAGAAGGCTGCCACCTCCAATTCTGATACTTAGAATCAGCTCTGCCATTTCTTTTGCAGGTAACTTGTTTGACCAAATAAGAGCAACTCTCTTCTGTATAATGTGGAACAGATATATTGTCCCATATCCATTTCCCTTCAAACACATTGCAGCCATCACGAATGATATTTATGTGTTAAGCCGATGAACTTATCCTTTAGATTACTTGATTATTGATATTCTTAGGTACTAGTTTAATTTATTTTATAAATTAAAAACTTAATTTGTGTTCTTTGTGGTTCGACCCGTACTTGCTTTTGTACTCACGTACACCCGTGCACTTGCAGTTTTTTATAACTTAAAAGATTTCTTTCTCAACAATTTTTTGGTGTCGCTGTCGGGAACACGTTATTTGAGTTTTTAATTATTTTTATACTTTTATTTTTCTGTTTTTGTAAAAGCAGACTTGAAAAAAAAGAACCCAAAATTTTTTACGTTCGTTTGGTCACGGTGAACCTGATTGTTTATTGTGTTAGAGTGTTTAGTCGTAGTTAATCATATTTATTTCGTAGACAACATTAGGCATTACTCCATGTTTTTTATTTTTTTTGTTTGATTTAGTTTATTCACTGTAATTGACTTTTTCTCTGCGGTTCTCAGTTGATTTTTCTTTCTTATTTTTTTCTTTTTATTATTTTTATTTTATTTTTGAATCTTTTACGTGTTAACATAATTGAAGAAAAAATAGAATAAAAATAATTACTTTTTTTATTTTACTTGCTTTATTTTGAATTTTCAGGTGTAGGTCCCTAATTTTAGCTTAAGTTGGTTTTTTACAGAATTAATTATTGTGCTATTTTGGGTACCATTTTCCTCTCCCTAATATAAATAAATAATTAGAAATATATTAGTTAGTTAATTTAATTAGATAAAAATTATGTGTTGCATCATGCATTTCATGTACACCTAGAGCACATCTTGTTTAGGATATATATTTTTGTATTTTTTATATAAATTGTGGTGATTGCTGGAAGACCGAGGTACGTACCACACTAGTGTAAAGAATTTTATGTGTTTTATTTTATTATTAACTCTTGGGTGCTGCATTTTCATCTAATTAATTTTAAGGATTAAACCACATCACAAAATAAGGTGGGGGATTTCATCACCCTTTCTTTAGTCCACAAACCATTAAATTCGTCATCTTAAATATCTCTTGCCTTAAAATTTATTAGACGTTGGCCCCTATGAACTTCGAGCTCAATTAGGAAGGTACCTAAAAGAGAAAGTAAATTTTGAATTATTCAGACTTTCAATGTCTAGGAAAGTGCATCACTTATCTGACTGATTAAGATTTGGTGACTAAGAAAAGAGTTTAGCATCTTGGCAATGCTTGCTATGATCTGGCCAACTCAGTTCGAATAATTCTTGATTTATAGACTCTTTGGGGGACCGAAAGTTAGGAGCTGTCTAAATTTTTTTAGGGTAACTTAGGATTAGAAATTTTTATTTTTCTCTTCTTTTTGAGTAATTTTTTTTAATGTGCTAATTGCTAGGTAATTTAGGAATCTTCTTAGTGCATGCACCCTTGAAAAAGAAGTATTAGCGGTCGTTTACTCGCATATCCGATAGACTTCTAATTCGTGAAACAACTTCAAATACCATCATGGGTGATAATAATGATTTTCCCCCACCCCCTCCTCAACGTACCACTCTCCAACAAGCCTTCTACCCCCAACAAAAAGCCCGTAAGTCGCATATAGTACTTCCTGATGCTGCTGGTTCAAAATTTGAGGATAAAACTCATCTGATATGTATGTTGCCCAAATTTAATGGCAACTATGATGAAGATGCCTATGAGTTCATCCAAGAATTTGAAGATCTTTGTTCCGCTATATCTTTCAAGTCTCTAAGCAGAGATGGTATCCTACTTCGTGTCATTCCCTATGCTATCAAAAGTAATGCAAAAAAGTGGTTCAATAGTCTTCCTGCCGATATCAAAAATACTTAGGAGGAATTTGTAGGCCTCTTTTTGAAAAAATATTTCCTTCCTTCTAAATCAATCGAACTCCGCACTAAAATCATCAGTTTTTGCCAACTTCATGGGGAAAAATTTTGGAAATATTTTGAGCGTTTCAATAGCCTTCTTGCTGAGTGCCCAAATCATGGAATCTCTCAAACCGAACTCATACGAATCATATACGAGGGTTTAGACATCCATACTCGTGCCTTTGTAGAGTCCATGTGTCACGAGGGATTCATAACTAGGACTTTAAAGAGGCTTGGAAGTACATAACAGGGTTAGCCGAAAAGAGTGCCGAGTGGGAGAGTACGTTAGAGAGAGATGATAGTGGTTCTCGTAGTAGTGTTCATTCTATTGAGTCTGCCTTCGAAAAGTCTTCTCTTACATCTATATCAAAAAGACTTGAAGCAATCGAGAAACAACAATCTCAAACTCCCCAACCAGTTGCATCTCTAGAAACCACCTCGTTGTCTCGTAGTGTTTGTGGAGGTTTGGATCATTTGCCTGAGGATTGTCAGTCTGCGTAACCCACATAGCAAACCAATGATTTGTACCCATATCAAAAGCCCAAAAATGATCCATTCTCAAATACCTACAATCCTGGGTACCACAATCATCCTAATCTCTCATGGTCTCAAGGGGCCCAAAACCAAACTCAACCACAACAATATCCAAAGGGAGTTTACCAAAGCCTCAAACTCAGTCTTACCAGCAAGCCCAAGCATCTCATAGTGGTCCAACAACAAATCACCCACCTGCAAATAATGAAAATGCTATCCTTCGGCAGAGTTTAGAACTTCTTACGAAACAAGTAGGACATTTAGCAACTCAAGTGGGTCAAATGGCCACTCAATTGAGTAGTTGTGAGGCTGGAACTTTTCCTAGTCAACCTGTGGAAAATTGGTAAGCTTCTGATTCTACACTTTTACATTGAGGACAATGTAGATTTTAATATGGGGGAGCTAGCTTGCTTTAGTCCTGTTATTTCTTTTTCAAATTTTTTTTTGAAAAGATAAAATACCAAAAAAATAGGTAGTTTAGGAAGTTTAGTTAATTTGTCTACTTTTGAACTTAGATATTAGCTAGTGCTAATTGTTTTTAAAATTATATATATATAATGCCTCTAGATGATTTGAATATTGATTGAAAACTTGTGACATACTTAGATTTTGCGTAGAATTCCAAGACGACACATTATTCACAAGGTCTTTGTTGGGAAGATGGGTAAGATAATTTTCGATACCTAAGAGAGAGATCACATGCTAGAACAATGTCGAATAAAGCCTTTAGCTTCAAAAAAAAGAAAAAAAAGAAGAAAAAAAAGAAAAATAAACTTTGTGCAATATATATATATATATATATATATATATATATATATATATATATATATATATATATATATATATGATGAGCACAAAAAAATTGACTTGTCTTATTTTGTGGCCTTTGTTACTTGAGTTATTAAGTCTTTAGGGGTGTCTCAACACCTAATGCCCTAAGACCAACTGATTTGGGAGTCATTGACCCAAAACTTGCTACATGAGTAACCTAGAAAGCCTAAGAAAATAGACATTGCACAGTCAAAAAAAAAGTAGAAGAAAAAGAAGCAAGACAAAATTGGCTAGAACATTGTTTTGATAGAGATTGAGTCAGTTCAATACTGGTTGAAAAAGAGAAAATGATTTATCCACTTCTAAAACAACATTGATCATTTTCACAGACACCCCTTGGAACTCGTGACAATGTCTAAGTAGGGCAAGTAGGCGTTCATTAGGAGAAGAATCTTAACGGCATATATTTTTCTAAAATTATCATGTTAGCATTAGTAAACACTAAGAAATAGAGTTGCAAATTGGCTAATGTAGTTTAAAGATTTTATGGGTATATCTTCTGTAAACCCTTAGGAGACAAAACTCCTCTTGTAGAGATCGTTTAGGAGTTTAACGGGTTGGTACACCTAAAAGTACCGGTGATGCCTACGCTAGTGAGTTTAGGTTATTTTTATTACTCGAGGACGAGCTTGGATTTGATATGGAGGAATTTAATAACTCTTTTTATTAGTATAATATTATTGTATAATTGTATATTTTTATCAAGTTTATTTTCTCTTCCTATGCTTGGTTTGTGTTTATTTTGATTGTGCAGATATTAAGAAGATATTAAAGATTTGTCTATTAAAAGGAGATATTTGCACTGAAATCAAGAAATCACAGCATATCATGATGAGCTAGTGAATCGTGATAAATCAAGTAAGAATCATCTATTCGGGGAAACTTGGGCAAACAAATAACCACATGGAATGTTTTAATTAAATAAAAATATCTTTGTAATTAATTTTCCCTTATAATTGTTGTAGTATAAATAGATAGGTTAGGCCTCTTGTAGCAAAAATCTTTTATATTGTATTGTTTTACTTCTTCTCTAGCATAGTTGTTCTTTCTCCCATGTACTCAAAGTTTATTTAATAAAATTCAAATTTCATCTTCAATTACTAGTATGAGTTTTTTTTACTTTTATCATGATTGTCTCAACGATGCTAGGCTAAAAGTTCCTTTCTAAAGGGCGGATGTAGTCGGGCTGAACATACATGAATCTCGTGGTGTATGTGCTTAATTGTGATGTATTTATCTTATTAGTTATCTCTAGTATCATGTCTATGTGAGTAATTTCATGTGAACCCCACAAGTAGAGTTGGAAGTTCGTATAGTTATGATTCATATGATTTTGAGAATTGATTTAATTGACAAGATTTTACTAAGTAGTGTTTACCACTTTTAAATAATATTTGATTTGAAATCATTGATTGTTTTTATTCCGAATACTTATGTGTTTAATTGTTAGTAAAGATTAATATTTAAATTACACCATGATATTTATGTGTTAAGCCGATGAACTCGTCCTTTAGATTGCTTGATTATTGATATTCTTATGTACTAATTTAATTTGTTTTATGAATTAAAAACTTAATTCGTGTTATCTGTGTTTCGACCCATACTTGCTTTTATACTCACGTACACCCGTGCACTTCGGGTTTTTTATAACTTAAAAGATTTCTTTCTCGACATGAATCTAGTTCATAATCATTTATCTAGTTCCGATTTCAACACATGTAATACATTACTCCAGTGGTAGAGCATATAGAATTGCTAGAGCTGTATATACATTTCAAATTTCTTTCACTTTGAATTGTTTCATTAAGCTGTGGTGAATATATAAAAACCGACCAGATGTTGGCATGAAAAGGGTGATCTATTCGTTATAGAATATGCTCCTGAGTCCTGGTCCTACAACATGTAAGCATGCTTCTTTCTGCATATGCTTCTCTTCTCCCCAGATTGGATGAAGCAGCTTCCTGCAGCAATGATGGTATTTCTACCATTTAACCAGCCAACACACTGCTTTTAAAGTAAAGTTAAGTATATAATCCATGAATTAGAGTTTTAAGAATAACCAAGCAGTTCATGTATCTTGACATTGTCTTTTTACAGTTTTTCGCTCCTTTCTAGAGGATTCCTGCGCCTTCAAACACTAAATCACATCCGAAAAATAAAATTATTATCGTAGGTTCTGATGGAGATTTTCCGACGATGGCAAATCCAAAAAGTAGATCTTCCTTCATCTTATTTAAGTCACCATTGTCAAGAAGTTGTAAGCTTTTAATGCTCTGCCTTGTCAGGTGAGACGCACAGCATACCAATCCATTAGATAATGGACGGCTTTTCATTGATATTATTTAACTGTGTCTAGGGTACTTCATTTTTGCTCTGTTTATTGTAAAGATGTTTGAATTTGGGCAACTTTTGATGAAAATACAATCCAATCTAAGGATTCGTTACGGTCATGTACTTATCCTCCTAGTAACACCAGCTGTAGGTTAGACAAATTACTAACTTACCTACCCGAAAACCATACATTCAGCAGTTGAGGTGTTATACGAGTGACAAAATTAATTGTGAACAATCACATTACCCTGGAATGTAAAGCTCCGTAGGATAAATCTGAGTGGAATTGCTTTTAATCGTACTTTGGAAGAAGACAGGCCATAATCATTTATAAGCTCATGAAGTCTCTTGCTTCCTTCAAATTAAACACGCTTCCAGGAAGTCTCTAATGATCCAGTCAAGTGGCCGGAACTAGGTCGATCAATCCAGCAACCCCTTTTTAACTTTTTTACTACCAGCAAGAGCATGAAACAATCAATCAGCAGGCACTGCAAACAACAGCAATGGCCAATAAATAGAAAATGTTAAGCTGAAATTGAACTTATAAATGCTCTCTGTTTTCACATGCAGCTTAATTAGCACCTTTGCTCTCAAGAGAACATTGTCAGTCATTATGTATCCATGCTAATGGTTTTCAATGATTTGCAACTCGACTAGAGATGAAAAAGAATTGAAGAGTGAAAACTTAATATTTTTAAGCTAGTTTAGTGTATGTATTGCATGTTAATGTTTATAGGACATGCAATATTATATTCGGACTATGCAACAAAGTTGAACTTTCATTCTTCTATAACGACCAATGAAAGAATATTCCTTACTATTTTTTCCGTTACGAGGTCACTAAAAAAATTAGGGGAGCAATCTAATACAACAGTTTTGAGTTTTAATAAACGTTTTTAATCTTTTACGAGTTGCAAAATCATAGATCCTTTTCTACTAACCAAATGAGTGAAATGACATTGACCAGAACATACAAAATATGCATATATAATTCTAAAAATCTCCAGAATCTCCAGCATGTTTGGAGTATAATGGCACAAAAGAGGAAGAAAGTAGAGAAAGTAAACCATTTAGAGGGCTGCTATAATAGGTACAACTTAACAGAGAAAACAGATATTAGAGCTTTCTACATATCTAACCTAACTGCCATGTTATTGTCAGCTGAGTTTGTGGGTAAATAATGTGTTTGCTGTGTCCCTAACAGATGAACATATTTGACATCCAGAGTTGAAAAGTAGTTGTTACGGGAGGGTTTCGTTATTCCTGTTATTGATTACGACCATCCAAAAATGTAGTCAAGGACGTAGACTAACACCAAGGAGAGTGGATAAAGCAGGAAAGCAATTGAAGTTGTCCAGAGAGGAAAGGTTGTCCTGATGCTACCCAACAAACCCATCACAATGCAAACAATGATGATAACCAAAACTTCAGAAGAGAAGTCCCACTCCAGTCCTCTAACATAAACAAGTGCCAAGAAGACCGACAGGCATAGAATGTTGTTCATGGTTGCTGATCCATATAACTGCAAGACAACAGTTTTAAGTCGTCAGGAAAAATATGATGATTCTGTCTTAGCTGTAAGATACAAATTTCCTAATTGCCCAAGAGGAAGTATGCATGTAAACTATAGTTATAATATACTGTAAGGTTGGTGGATAATGTCTGAACTATTTGCTTCTCAGTTATGCATTATCTGCGTCTTAATAGAACCTGATAACATATGCCAAGACTGCTTGCTCATTAGTATTGTCAATTTGTAGTTTAACGAATCTTACATATTTGGTGCAGTAGGAATTTTCAGGTGCAACTTCATCAATATTTAGTGTTACTTTGCTGTGTTGGACAGCAAAATCTTAGCTTTTCTGTCAGTGTTTATTAACCGAACAAGATTTTTTGGATGTTATTTTTTTCTAAGTACACAAAAGCTTGAAATGCATATAAATAAACAAGACCTGATTCTACACTTTTGATTTCTATAATATTCACTGGCCAGATCGGTGGAATTCTAGGAAAATTTATCTGATAAGTGTTGGAATAATTAATGCAGCTAGCAGCCATGTGAGATTAGAACAAATAGACTCGGGACTACTAATATAGTAGACCAATGAAGAAACAAACCTCAGAAAAAGTTAAGGATGCAGATCTCAGCTTTTTTCTGCTAGCAAATATAACTGCTGAAACTGCTTCACTAGCATTAGTTGCCAGGGGAAGAGCAATGAATGATATAAAGAAAGGAGGAATACTCGTGGCACTGGAGAAATTGTCGACAGCATCTACGAGAGGATCAGCAAAAACAGCTGCAAGAACAGTCCCAAGCGTCAACAGTATTACAGCTTTAATGGTTGTCCATTTGGGGTTTTTTATAACCTCAACAGCTTCATCACTTTGTTCCCCTAAAAGACCATATTCCCACTTTGTTTGCTGCCACCAATGCATTTAAATATCTCATTTTAATGTAGCTAATACAGATACCGTAAAAAGAAAGAAAATATATATGTAAAAAAGAGGTTGTTATGACACATCACGAACCTGGAGAGAGTCGTTCAGGTAGTTAATTGTTTCAGAACGAGCCACAAGAGAGGAAGCCTTTGACTTATTTACATCCTCAAGCCATTTTGCAATCCCATCGTTGAACTCTTGCAAATCAACTTGATTATCAGCGGACTTGTCAAAATCCTTCATTAGTTTAGCCACAACATCATCATCATTCAAATATATATGATCAAATTGAATCCCTAAAACTAGAGCTCTAAGTTCAGATGTTGTAAGATATCCATCACCATCCAGATCCATTGTATTAAAAAGCCTGAAAAGTAAGTAATATATGCAAAACGGTTAATAAAAAGGAAATGGAAAAACTATAAAAGAGCAGCTAATGGCAGAAAGTATAAGCACAGCACAAACTTTTCAATGGCTTCTTCATTGGGTGTGCCCTGATCAGTTGACAGTCTTTCAAGTGCACCCTTCAGAATTACGTATTTTACATGCTTATCCTTTGTATAAGCAAGCTTCCTGCTCTGAATCCAAGGCTGGAATACCTGCATAATGATATTTGAAGTAACATCTTTTAAAATATAATATAAAATCTTCATAAGCCATTCTAGTAATGTCCTGAGAGGTTTAAGGAGAATTGCTAACTTAACATGGTATTAAAGCTTAGTATTGGCAAAACTCTTGAGTTTGATTCCTTATCACCCCCACTATTCTTATAATTTACAATGGACATGAAGACACATTATTGTACTAATGATGGGAACCTGTGATCCACTCTTTGACCCAAAAATGGACTTTCAAGTGAGGGAGAGTTTTAAAATATATTATAAGATTCTGATAAATCCTCCTCCTAACACTTAGATGGGCTCCTGAAATGCACTCTTAGATCCAGAATCGGGCTCTCGAAATCTTGGTAAATCCTCCTCATAACACCTTAAGAATCAGTAGTAGAATAGAGCTTCAGACTTGAGATGACTTACAGTTATAGAATGGAGCTTCAGACTTGAGATGACAAAAATAAACAGGATAACTAGGTGTTAGTAGAACTAGTAACTTACAAAAGTAAAAAGGAGTTTTAAACTTAAGATGATAAAAATTAACCATGCTGAAGGCACAATATTATCCCAAAGATGGGCACCCGTTATTCACTCTTCAACCCAAAAATAAGTTTTCGTGTGAGAAATTGTGTTAAAATATAAATATAAGATCTTGATAAATCCTCCTCCTAACAATCAAATGCGCATCAGTGATTCACTTTTCGTCCCAAAGCGAGCTTTTAACAGAGGGGGAGTGTTAAAATATAATATAACCTCCTAACACTTCGAGTTTTAGGAGAACTGGTACTTACAACATTAGAATGCAGCTTGAGACTTGAGATGACAAAAATTAATCAGAATGACTAGGTTTTAGAAGAACCGGTAACTTACATCAATAGAAAGGAGATTTCGACTTGAGATGACAAAAATTAACCAAGCTGACTAACCATAGTCTAAGCAATGACTCTTAATGATAGGTCAGAAGATGAGGTAAAAAATTACAAGTCAAATAATTATAAGATCCATAGACAAGCTTAGCTGACAATAGCAAAATCTTTGCCTTCAATAAGCAGGTTCTTTCTGCTCTTCTCAAATGAAAGGCACGTGATGCATATAGGCCATCTAAATTGATATACAAGTGGAATTGGGAAGAAGTTTGTATAAAATGTTACTTCTAAATCTCTTGCAGTTGCTTTATAAAATATTTGAAATTAGCTTCTAAAACATATATAAAAAGTGGTGTAAGAAGAGGTAACAGCAGCTTCTGTCCTGCCTAAAGTTATTATATATTTCTAAATATCAGCATTAATATAACAATGTTAAGGGTAGATAAGCTGCAGGGGAAACATATTTATATACCCTGACAATTAAAATTTATAAGTACAAACACTTAATTATTTGTTAATTTTGTTAAGTTACCTGATAAATGCAATATGTAACTAGTAGCAGGAGAGAGATAACAAGCGCAATCAAGACTGCCGAGTGCCTTCCTGAAGTTGAGTGCAAAAGTTGTGGAAACTGTACAACTATGAAAGGAATTAATGATAAAACCATTATCATTGCGGCATAACTTGTCCAAATATCAGTACTGACACCCGAACCTGCCATGGTGGAGTTACTAGTTAGTCATAAAGATTTTCAACATTATGAACTGGTAAAATAGTCGGACAGTATATCAACATTTTAGAAACGATATATGGGTCCACAGTTGAGGCTACTCTAATCAGCTACTGGAAAGAACAAACAAAAACAAGCAACTAGGACAATTCTAAGAATACTATCAATACTGAGCAACACTGAGAAACTTATACAAGAGACTATCTTTGTACATGAAAATATCAAGCTTTATTATGATTTTTCAAAGTTTTACATCAGCTTCATTAAAATTATCAGATTAATTGACTGTGTTGTCATCTGCCTGTGTCAAATCAAGACTTTCATCAAGGTGTATTTTTCATTAAAACAATTCTATTATAAACATGGTATATACCCTTTATAGCTGCTTAACAACCATGAGTAAATGTTCTGAAACTTGATGCCACGGAAAACTAATTATACAAAGGAATCAGTTTGCTTGAATGACTAATCACTAATACTTGCTGATATATATTTTCTTGTTGCCTTTATAGTAATTGCAGGACAACTCAGATTTTTTATTATTAAATGACTGTGAATGCCAGTCTGGCAGTTTTTTGGTTTTGGAAACCAAATATGGATTCTGCATCACCATAGTATAACAAAACATACTGACAAAGCTAGAATTTAGTTTAATCTGGTTCCTGAAGAAAATTATGTAATATAGATCATTCTGAAAGTCAAACGATACGAAATATATATAATGCAATTGTAGTTGCTAGAAATAAAGTATTTAATTTCAAGAAACAATGAGTATGTGATGGTTTTCTTTTGATACTTGCATTATTAATGCAATATAATTCTCTCTATTCAAGTAAGGCAACAGCATAGGAGATGAAAAAGAAAAATGTCGTCTTGATGGATGATAATCATCAAATGCACATTGTTCGATATTTTATTTTGTATATTGCTGTCAATTGCCACACTCCGTAAGAGCACTTGAATATAGGCTCAAGCCCATATATCACTTTCTAGAGTGACATGAGAGGGGTTAAAAAAAGATGCAATTGAATGCTTAAGTGATGCAACGAGGTTTGACAGAGTGAAGAGACAAACCAGTTAAGATGAATCCCTTGGTATCTTTTCCATCTATAGCTACTGAGTTTTCTATGTCGCATTTGCCAACAATTACACAGGTTCCCCATATTACTGTAAGCAGCATAATGGTGGATCCAGCTAGCAACCCCATTCCAACCGAAACCTGACTTTGAGCAGTTTTGACACTTCCAGATAATCCAGAGACTAAAAAGTGATGACATTGATCAGATAGAAAGAAAAATTGAACCCGTTAATGCTTCAAATGTTTGCAAATTTTTAATAGGATTACAGAGTATTTTGGGGTTGGAGTACAAGGGATTATGAGTCCACCTAATTAAGTAGTCGTGCAAAAGAGTACCACTAAAATAGTTGCTTTTCTTGCCAAAGCAGCTTGCAGATTTTATTTTCTACTACTTACTAAGCATTTGGATGTCTCAGAAAGCCTTTTAAGGAGAGTATATGTTTAGTTGCATGATTCAGGTCTCTGTAAATTACCCTGCAATCTTGTAACAGTATCTAAAACTTTGCTATAGATTGACCATCTGCATTTTTTGTCAACACTAAATATAGATATTTAGAACTAAATTCAGCTAGTTAAATAAATCTCATGGTTAACCCCTGACGGATGGCATGAAAACAATCAGCAGTCATTCCAAATTCACTCAGATAAAACAAGAAGTCAAATAGTCGAACAACCAAAGAGTTTAAAAGAAACACTATAGTTAAGATGCAAACTGACTTTTATAGACATATTCCTTTATGCTATCGGAACCCGTAGGCAGTAGCTTTAATAGGCCTAGTACCAATATAGAAGCTCGTATGTGTATGGTGTACCTCCATTAGCTTGTTATGAAGACAGATGTTATCACGGGGTAAACCCTGGTAGGCAAAGAAGCAGATATTGGGCATTCTTATACAAAATTCAAATTGAGCGTCGATTTAAAAAAAAAATTGAAGTTATATATTCAGTTGCAAGATCAATCCTCAACAGCAAAGAATACAAGTATTGTCTTAAGTAGCAGCTAAGAAAGTTTCTTAACTAGCTGCAAAGAAAGTAGAAGGAATAATAAGAGGGCCAGGGAAAGGAACACCTTTTGTAAAGTCCCTCTGCTGCCTTTTCTTTTCCTTTTATCATCAAACTTTTGGTTTTCATCATTCATTAATCAAATTTACCTTTCCAACATAATTCATACAGTGTTTGTATTAGAAAAGTTCGATTTTAGGACCAGAGATACAGCAAATTAACAAATTTACATGTTACAAACCAAAGTTAACAATATATGTTTCCCTAAAATTATCATCACAAAAATATCTTTTTTAGAGATTCATTAACCAAAGTGTCCCTGTTAACTAACTTTCTCAATCGCATCTCTGATACCATGTTAAGTAATCATTCAGTTCCTGAGCTGTCATGAACTAATATTACGACGAATGCAACAATAATTTCGACAACACAATTTCAAGTTAAGCAAGTACCTAGAATGAGCATAGCATCAGGAAGAGCACCAAGAACAGGAAGAAAGAGACCACCAATAATACCAGGGCCAAGAATGTCCAACAAGAGCTCACTACCATCAGAAAGATACTTAGCTCCTACATACATTAAATATCCATACACAACTATCAAAAACAAGTTTCCTACTCCAGTGTTTGTGCAAGGCATGAACCCATATGTCTGCTCACACCCTGCTGCTTCTTCTCCTTGTTCCAGTAGACCACCCACATTTTGAACCCCATATTCACCGTCAGATATGAGATCTGAACTCACCGACGGTGTGATTCTCCGGCCAGCGATTTGAGAAACAAGTAAAAGAGAGGTTAATAATAAGGTGAGGAGGAGACTTACTTTATTCTTCATGATGATACGAATATTATACACACAATGTGGATATGCTAACGTTTATATATAGTTAAATACAAGTTTATAATCCCTACGTAGCTACCAACTCGATCAAACTTTTGACACTTGGACTTTAATAATATAATACAGAAATGTACAGTATATTATAATCGTCAGAATCACAGTTACATGTCTACCTCAACTCCTAGTAGCATATATATATTTTAAACAAGAGTAGAAGAGACTATAGTGAAAGTGATAATCAGTGTATGAACCGTGTATCCGTGTTGATTGTTGTACTAACTTTATATATCGTGTGCATCGCATTCATGATGTACATATGGATCACGACGACGACTTTTTGAATTTTATTCTCTTTTTAATATAATTAAATAAATCCTTAACGTGTATTAGGCGCAGAGAAATTCAAAAAATCTCAAACTCTGAAATCGATCCAATCTGAAAAAAATCCGGTCTGAAAAAAGATTGGCCCGATTTGGCTCGGCCCGAAGGCCTTGAACGGGCCTACTATTTTTTGTTAAAATTTGGCCCGGTCTGAAATCTGAAAATTTTGAATATAAGTCCGGATATGGATAAAACTTGAATTCAGCTTGAACCCGGTTTAAGTACGGATAAAATCTAGGCTTTTTAAAAAGCCCATTTTTTATGAAAATTTAAAAATATATAATATTTTTAATAAATTCTAATAATATTAGTATACAAATTAAAAAAAGCCCGTCCGGTCCGGTCCTCGGATCTCAAATGGGCCATATTTTTTTAGAGAAATCTGGTCCGACCAGATTAGGAAAAAATCCAAATTTTTGAAAATTGGGATAAAATCCGGCCCGCCAAGCTATCTACATGGCTCCGTAGTTTTTTGGTTTTTTCAAGCAAGGCTCCCTCTCTTTCTATGTATTCATTCGTATTATATAAATAATCTTTGAATCTAAGGTTATGTTTGTTTGACATAAAATATTTGACAAATTCTTTTTGCCTGATTCATCAGCATTTGTCAGGTTGTATCAAAAATATTTTATGAAATTCAGATAAATACTGAAAAATCAGAAATTTTAGACAATATTTTCATTCTGCATGATATAAGTGTTCTACACTTAAAACAGAGTTAACAAAATGTTATTTGTCTCTGAACAATGACAATATTTGTAGAGGGGGGTTCAATACAAATATTGAAATTTTTTCAGATTTTATAATTTTAATATTTATTTTTTTATGTTTGAGTATTTAAGATATATATATATATATATATATATATATATATATATATAGGGTCCTGCTCAAATAAAAAATAACTTAGAATAGAAAATAGAAAATAAGATCTACACCACATATTCAATTTAATCTAATGGCAATGGGTGCATCCACACACAAATCAAATACACCCTCATACACCCAATCCCACATAATCCCTTCGTTTTTAATTTGATTTTTCCCGTTAATTAGTGAAGTTTTTTTTAAAAATCTAACTTCACCACATTTTTCTCCATCTCCCAACAAATCAGTTTGCATACTATATGTGATATATTCCGGTGACTTTTATTTTTTCGACGATTTCCATTATTTTTTGTGAACCCAGGATATATAATTTAGTGATTTCTATAATACAAATTAGTGATTTCTATAATACAAATTAGTGGTTTCTGTAATATAATTTAGTGATTGAAGTTTGAATCTGATAAGTGACGAATTTATTTTAATTATAAATTATATTTGCCGAAATATAGCACATATGGTATGAAAACTGATCGTTGGGAGATTAAAAAAATGTGGTGAAGTTAGATTTGAAAAAAACTTTGCCAATTGACGGGAAAAATCAAATTAAAAACGGAGGAGAATAGATGGGATTATGTGTGTGAGGGTGTATATAATTTGTGTGTGGGTGCGGCAGGTATAATGATAAGGTTTTCTATTTCTCATTTAAGCTATTTTCTATTTGAGCAGGACCCTATATATATATATATAGGGGATTGCTCAAGAGAAAACATTTCTTTTGGAGAAAACTAATGTACTATTTTGGTCCTTTGATTTTTTTCAATCCAATGGATACTATCATCCCATTAAAATAACTTAATTTTAGCCAGGAGGGTATTATAGTAAAAAAAATTAAACTCATAATTATCTCATAATTTGTGCATTTATATACTTGAATACTTTCCTTATATAATTGAAATTAATTATACCTTATCTCTAATTTTTGCATGTGATCATAATACTTACCAATTTAAACATAATCATAATATTCTTTATTACATTCAAATATTTTTCTTACATAAATGTTGATTTTATTAGATATTTGATTTATTTCTGTGTATATAATTATATGAATACAATTATTTTTTGTCTTAAATAACAATATTTATTATTTATTTTAATTTAGGAAATACATAATTTTTAATATACGCGTTGATAAATTTGATTTTAAAAATTAATGATAAAAATGTCAATAAGATTCATAATTTTTAGATGAGACTTTTTTATTCGTTAAATTCTTGCATAAATTTCAATTATATCATATTTTATAGAAAATGAGTTTAAAGTTGTTTTCCTAAATTTCAATGTTGTTTATATTTTATATATTTTTCAGCTAAATCAATATTATTTTTATTAATAATGCTGAATATTAATTAAAAGTAGAGTTTTTAACTAAACATTTAGTTTTGATGTCATTCAAATCGAAATGATCAAGAAAACAAATATTTAAAAATTCATCAAATAATTATTCCAATTTTTCAAATATTCCATTACCCACTAAATATTTAATATAACATTAATATTTACTAAGATTCGTTAAGTGTTCTATTACGTATTCTGCTTAATATTATATTATAATATATAAAATTTGACAATTATTAATATTAAATATCTATTAAATGTTCTACTAGGTATTCTACTATTTTATTCTATCGTATAATAAATTTTTTATTAAATGTTGAATAAAATTTTCGAGATTCCATTGAGTATTCTAGTTTATATTCCACTATTTTTTTTATGTTTGATTTCATTTAAAATTTTCAAGTTCCACAAAATGTTTTAAAATTCTTATAATATTTTAAGATTTTATTAAGTATTTTAATAAAATATTTTATTTAATTTTAAATTTTAAATTTTTTCAAGATTCCACAAAGTGTTTTAAAATTTTACAAAATATTCCATTATGTATTTTTATAAAATTTCAAGATTCAATTGAGTATTCTTATAAATTTTTAAATATTCTATTGAGTATTATACTGTATTATCACTAATTTTTCAAGATTCCATTGAGTATTTTTTACTATTTAGTAGAATACTTAGTGGAATCTTAATTAAAATATTTAGTACAATAGTTAATAGAATAATTAATAGAATCTTAATATTATTTTAAATTAATAGTGAAATATCTAGAAGAATAATTAGTAGAATCTTAATAATATGAATTAGTGATATATTAAACGTTAATATATGATATTTATAAAAATTAATGTTAATATGCAGGACAATCAATTACATGTGTGATTATTACCGTCATAAAGGTAGTTTCTTTATTTACATTTGTTTCTTATTCACATTAGTACATGTTTTTTTAAAAATATTACTAATTTGCCATTATGAGTTATATATATACAAATTAATTATTATTATATTTAATTAACGGTGTAGATGGAGTTTCCTAAGTTTTCTATCTAAGGAGTTTTCCCTAGATCCCTACTCTCTTCTCTCTCTCTCTCTCTCTCTCTCTCTCTCTCTCTCTCTCTCTCTATATATATATATATATATATATATATATATATATATATATATAAAGACTTATGAAATTGAGAACTTAAAACTTTGAACAACATATAAAAAATTACTGGTGGGTTTTGTGTTCCACTAGTAAATTGATTACTCAAATAATCTAGGTTGAAAAATCTAGTTGTTTTTACAAAGTTAGAATTGAATCAACTGTTCTTACAAGTCTTTAAATCTTGAACAATTGATTCTAAAGAAATATTCTAACTCAGTTAATTTTAATAATGCTACCACTCTTGTTATTATATTACAAGAGTGTTTACAATCTCAAGAATATAGTAAAATAAAAATATCTATTTTAGGAATATTACTAAACTATATTTCATTTCTGTCTTTTTCTATTCTGAGAAAGTTCTTCAATCTAAGAAAGACAACTTCAATTTGAGTCTTCACAGTCAATGTAGACTATCTTCCATAGTTGTACTTTTGTCTGAAGATTCTTGACATTTTGTCATTTTGTGTTATTCCTATCAATTTATAATTTGTTGTTAAACATATCAATTGATTCTTCCTTGTATCCATCAAATGATGTCCTTCTTCGATTGATCTTAATATCCATCGATTGATAATAGCAATTGACTTATCGATTGATAGATGTTATCAATCGATACATCAATCGATGGGTCTTCATACGAGTTGATGGTCTTCAATCTTTGACTTGGGTTGATATCAATTGATCTTTCATCCATTGATTCTTCAATATCAACTGATCATCCTTCACTTGTATATTTTTTATGCCTTCAAATATTTACAGTTTAACAGTCTAAGAAATACATCAATTGATGACATATATCAATCGACTCTTGTATCAATTGATGAGTTAAATATCATCAATTGATCTAGCCAAATCAAATGAAAAGACTAAGTACAACCATGTTATAAAAACATCTAGATTATCAGTTGATTAACTTAAACATTTCAACTGATAAAATGGTTCACTAATTAATTGATATTTATAACATATATCAATTGATCAGTTACAAATTAATTTCTATGATTCCAAGATTAAGTTTATCATCAAGACTACATAATTCCTAACAATCTCCCCCTATTTATGTCTGTGAAATCAACATGCATAAATTTTACTTGATGATAACAAAACCTTAATAGATGTGAATTTTGTAAGCTAGAATCATGAAATTTAAAGCACTTAAAATTTAGAAGTGCCAGTTAATGGGCATCTGAATTTCTACAATCTTCTTCAAATCCTCAACTCCCACAAAGCTTCATTCACTTCATCTTCTTCTTTTCTGCATTTTCCTTTAACTACCTCAAGAAAGATCCTCTCAAAATCTTATCATCTTCATCAATATCACCCAATTGCTCAAAAGATATTGAATTTCTTGATTTGTGATTTTGTCCAAATACTTGTAGATGTCAAAGTATTTTTGTTTTCCTTCCACATCTGTAAATATCATGGCATAAACTGATTCCAGCATCACTTTCTTCTCTTGAGATTTCCAAATTCTAAGGGGTGGATCATGATCAACTTCAGCAGGTGCTCTCCTTAGTTTGATTATTTGATGTTGAATTTTCTGAGCTATAGTGATGTTGAGTTTGTATCTTTTGTTGAGTAGATGAAGAATTGTCTTCAGTGTGTTGTAGCTTTGCTTCATTATCATCCTCATTGGATGAAAAACCTTTGCACCATTTTCATACTCCAGCCTCATTGACTCTTCATGGCTTGAAGTTGTAAGAAGTGTTTTGACTGCAACTAGCCCTTTCTCACTTATTACTGGTATATCTTCCATCCTGTACCCATCAAGAGTTATTTCTTTTTAACTTTCTTCTTGAACTCCTCATTGTTTCTCCTAAATCTCATATTGGAGTATTTTTGCTTTTCTTCTTTGCCATTGAAATTTTTCTCCTTGGTTTGGTGGATTGCTCTACCACTGAGTCCATTATATCAATTTCCATTTGCATTTGTTTGGCTATCTCATCATCACCCTTATCTCTCCTAGCAGCATCTTTGATTCCTGAAACAATAGCTCCACTCAGTAGTTTTTCTCCTGTTGGAAAATTCTTCTTCTTTTTCTCCACCTCAACCATGATGGCCTTTCCCTTCCTTTTCTCTTTCAAGATTTCCTATTTTCTTGAATAATTTTTTTTGCATTTAAATTGACTTCCTTGGCAGCCTCCATAGCACCTTCATTCACTATTCTGACTTGAGCAATGAATTCATCTAAATTTCCTGTTTCAGCAGCCTTGGTCACCAATTCTGTGTTTTTCTTCAATTTCTCAAATTTCTTTCTTTTATTCTCAACGAGATCTTGAGTTTCCCATTCTCCTGCAATCTACCTTGTTTTTAGCTCATCTGTAAACATCTTTGCATCCCTCCTTTTCTTCTCCATTTCTTCTGTGGTTGACTTGGTTGATTTTGAAGATTGATCTTTGTCACTACCACTTGCACCAGTTCTTCCAACCTTACTGCTTCCAGCCTCATTCATATTTCAACTATTCCCAACTGCTCCATTACCCTCATTTCCATCTCCATCCCTTTTATTCTCCCCCATTTTTTTAGCATCAAGTGGATGAGGAGGCATTTTTTGAAGAATGGCAGCATGAGTTGTTTGCCCTTGAATGTTTTGATCCATCTTGGTTTCCAGGGAGGAAACTCTCTTTTCCAACTGAGTGAAATTCTTGGCTTTCTTGAAAAACGTGTCCTTGATTTGATGCAATGTGCTATGAGGCAATTTTTCATCTAGTCTTCTTTCCAAAGCATCCTTAGAGGATATAACAAATCCTTGGATATAGTACGATTCCCTCTTCATTCCAAACACAGTAATCTCGTTGATTTTGAGTTGCTCCCTGTAGTAGGTGGCAATCCTTCTGTGAAAGGGGATCTTCTAGATTTACCTCCATCTTAGCTCTTCTATATTGAGAAATGATCTCCTTTTCTGCATCTACAATTGTAAGATCAATGAAACTCATCCAGATTTCATCATTGGAATCATCATGGATGTCTCCAGGAGCCATAAAACAAGTATATATTGTATTTAGCAAACTATCCGTTAGGTTTCTTATTCTTTACTCAGTGTGCTCCAATCCTAGAATTTGCTCTGCATTTTGATTTTTTGAAGTAGCCAAATTCTGATATCTGGGATCAGGATGCACAAAGTTACTTTGATCTAATTCACCAGTATCCACTTCTTCATCATCTTCTATAACATTCTCCAGTAGCTCATCCTCTTTCTTCACACCACTCCCACTAGCTTCATTAGTGTTAGGGACTGTTAGGAATTGTGGTGTTAATATTGTAATCAACTATAAGATACTTAGATTAATTAGAAATTAAATAAGTAAACATACTGTCAATATATACATGACAGTATGTTTAGTTATCACTTATAACAGTATGTATAAAAGCCAAGTAGATGACATTAAGTCTCAATAGTTATTGTCTTGTAAAAATGTAATAAATGATCTATAAAGTAGAAGTTCACAAAGTTTTCATGCACAACATGTATCAAATAATTGATAGTAACATTCTGTAAACTGAAGCCTACGACAACATATTCAAGTGACAACACATTTAGAACAGATGACAATAACTATTCCCTTTGACAGTAAACTTGGCGGAGATTGAAGAATCGAAGATAGAAAGTATTATGGACAACAACTATTCCCTTGATAGTAAACTTGGCGGAGATTGAAGAATCGAAGACAACAAGTTTTATTGACAGAAACTATTCCCTTGACAGTAAAATTGGCGGAGATTGAAGAATCGAAGACAACAAGTTTTACTGACAGCAACTTTGGTGGGGATAGTTGACAGTACCTCTGGACGACAGCATATTTTAGAACACTATCAAGCTTGACAGTAAAGTATGCAGAGTCAAAGATATTGTTACCAAAGAGAAGCTAAAGGTTGACAGTAACCTTTTGGTGAAGTTGACAGTCTGTTTCAAGTAGCAGACTAGGTAGTGAAAATTCAAGGATTAATCTTGACATTTCTATCTAGTCTGTCAAGCCTACTACTACAACTTGAGAGAAGACAAACAAAAAGATAAAGCATACTTAAGGAGTCAAGGATGTCAGTACATCTCAGAACAGTTTTATCTACAAATGGAATGAAGACAAATTTGAATAGAAAAAGTGAAGTTTCTATTTCGAGCTTTGTCCTAGGAACAAAGGAAAGTACACTTATAAGTGGGATATGTGTTTCAGTATAAATACACATATCTCACAACCACTTTCCCTATCTAGAGAAAAACACAACTGAGCTTAACTTTTCTCAAGCATAGAAACACTAGCAAGCTTTTGTTATTGTATCTATTGAAGCTGGAAATATTTTCCAGTCAGTTTTAACAAACAAATAAAAATTAATAAAATTAATTTTTGAAGTTAAAACGCCTTTCTTCATTTGCTTTCTTATTGTTGTTTGTATTTCTTACTTGATATTATTACTACTTGTTTGTTGTTAGCAAGATAAGTGATAATTTATCAAGTTGCATTCAATCCCCCTTCTGCAACAATTATACTGTCTAATAACTGGTATCAGAGCGACATGTTAGATATACATAACCTGAAAAGATATAAACATGAGTGCACAGAAAGTAAGTAGCATAAAAATACCCACCTTTGATAAAGAACATTACAAGAAAAGAAAAATGATGTTGTTCATAAAAATAACCAACCCACTTTACCCTGGAATTCTAGAAAATGGCCCTTTAATTCCTCAAACATATGTACCTGAAACTATAGTAGATGGTGAAACAATACCAGCCTACTGGGTTCCTAAAAAGGTTTCAGAGTTAACACTGAAAGAGAAAAAGTATCTCTGGATGATTGCTTAAAATTTATTATCATTGAAGCACTTGACAATGTCATGTACAACAACTTTGTCAACTGTACCAGTGCCAAGCAAATATGGGAAACCATTGAGATACACTGTGAAGGAACAGAAGAAGTGAAGGACAATCAGAGACAGATACTGGTGTCTCAGTTTGAAGTTTTCATGGCCAAACCAAGTGAAGGGTTGGCTAAGATGTTTGAGAAATTTAACAGGTTGATAAATGACCTGTAGTTGCATGAAAAGTTTTATGATAAAAAGGAGGTAAACATGAAATTCATGTTGACACTTCCTGACCATCTAGAGCACAAGGTTACTGCCATAAGAGAAGGAAGGGATTTATCAAAAGTTTCTGTTGAAACTTTATATGGCATACTTAAAACCTATGAGCTAGAGCTGCTACAAAAGAGAGCTATTCAGTCTGGTCAAAGAAGAAAGATGGTCAATACTTAAAATGCTCTAGTAGCACAAGATCCATAGATGCTGCAGCTCTAGGAGTCTCAACATCAACAACACATCAAGATTGAAGAGGTCACAGATGAAGATGAAAATGTAACTCTTGAACTCAAGGATGGTGAAGAAGACGAGTTCTACACTTTGGAGGAATTGGAAAACATGGAAAATAAAACCATGGACTACATGGCAAAGAAGTTTTCCAATCTAAGATTCAAGAAGAACAAAGACTTCAAACGCAGAGGACAAAGATCCAGGTTTAACAAGTCAAATGTTTCAAAACCTAGAGGAAGTGGCAAAGGTGGATACAAAACAGGAATGGTGGATAGATCTAAGATAAGGTGTTACAACTATAGTGAAATGGGGCATTTTCCAATAGAATGCAAAAAGCCAAAACAAGTGAAAAGAAATGAAAATGATTATGAGGAACTCAAGGCAAAGTATGATGCCTTGCTCAAAAAGCAACAAGGAAGGGCTTTTGTGGCTGAAGGAAAGTATTGAGAACATTCTAATGATGAAGAGGAGGAAGAATATGGAAATATTGCTCTCATGGCAAACACTAGAGATAGATCATCCACTTTATTAAGTCAGGTACCCATTCTTACTATTGTTGATATGACTAAATCTCAGTATAAGAAAATTGTTGAAAGTTTAAGTTCTGAAATTATCAATATTCATACAAGCATGTTAGCTGGTAATAACGAGATTGTCAAACTGTCTAGTGCTAATGAGTCATTGAGAATTAAGAATCATGAAATAGAACTTAAACAGAATGCTTTTGAATCCTTACAACAAGAAAATGAGATTCTTAAAAACAAGCTTGTTTGTGCTTCCCATATTGAGGAATTTATCAGGAAACAGAGTTTTGAGAATGAACTCAAAATCAAGGCTTATAAGAATTCTTCTTCCCTGTTAAAATCATACCATGATGATAATACTGAAAATCAAAAGGTAAGTATAGGGTTTAATTATGAGAAGAAAAATGGAAAGAAACATGTTGTTGAGGAAGACATCAAACATACTATCAAACCTTCTATTCTAAAGAAAGTTAAGAATCCCTTATTCAAAAAGGCAAAATTTGAATTTGATGAGGAAACATTAGTGATTAAACAAGAGATATATGATGATGATAATGAAGCTATCACTAAGTCCTTTAAGGCAAAAGATACTATCAAAATCCCTAAGACAATTAGTTTTGACCTTGATAGTAACAAGTGTTTAAAAGATGCTGTCAATACTGGCAAGAAAGTAAGTTCAGAAGCTGCTGTCAAGACTGTGAGATCAAAACTTACTGTCATGACACCTCCATCTAAACCTACTATCAACACCAGTATGACAGTAACTTCTAAACATACTATCATGAAGACTAAGAAAAATAGAAATGGAAAACTAAGAATAAATAAGAACAATTATGTCTATATTCCTAATGCTCTTAGAAAATTGTGTAAAAATTGTTGGGTTCCGAGGCATAAAACGCAGCGAATAAACGTAAAAATAACAAAAAAAAATCGGAACCCTAACGCAGGATCATGTATAAGACTTGACGGATTATGGTAAACAGAATCATACCTATTCTTGTCCTGACTTTCACGAACTCAACGGAGATCCTTGCTATCACGATTTTGTGTCTTCCTCTCGAAAGCACCTCTATGGTATCCACACGAGCACCTTCAAGAACGTCTCACGATCTTGATCACGGGATGGATGTACTAGCCTCCTTTGATGAATTTGAATGACTGCCTTTGCTGCCTCCTTGCTCTGCCTCTAGGGTTTTATCATATAAAACGTACCATTCATTTAACCTATCATTATCTATTTATAATGATTGGTTAATGGGCCTTTTCAGCAAAACCTAACCCATGTAGGCATAGGATTAAATAATAAAACATGCTTTTATTATTTAATTAATAACTAAGTCACACTTAATTATTATTGGCAGAAATACAATTATTCAAATTCGAATTTATATTATTTTAATTAATTAAGTCTCACTTAATTAATATAATAAAATTCAAATAATCATCAATTAATTTAAATCTATAATTTAAATTAACTATTCCACTAGGTGCTCTATGTGTGTGACCCTATAGGCTATTATTTAATTAGCAATAATTTTATTCTCCAATAAAATTATAAACAATGAGCGGTATCTAGTAATACATCATTGCTATCCAATTAAACAATAATTAAATCGTGATTTGATAAAACCTTTCATGATTAATGTTTCCGTGTAATATAATCCCTTTAACCAAATATATTATAGATTAAACTCGAGGCATGTGTTTAGTCATCCTCTTCAACATTTAATCCGGGTTTACTTGATCCATGAGTAGACTATGGAAAAACAAATCATTATTTGAGCACGGCCATGCATTTTATAGTCTCACTCAATCAAGAGGCCAATAATATCTCTCCTAATTATAGGAGGGTTAAATCCTTTATCTATCATTCATATTTCTCATACGACTCATGATATACCCGATGTCCACTTTTATCATCACCCGGTCAAAGGTAACTTTTAATGTAGTCAGAGTATATTAATCCTCGTATAGAAATATAATGATCTCAAGTCAGAGGATCATTACACCATTATCACTGTGAGTCTTTCTTATGACTTTATTAAACATGAAGAATCTCACTGTGGGTCTGTCCAGTACCATGTACTCCTACATGTACCTATGCATTGACTTTAGTATCCCCATACTTATAACCAATGAGATATGGTTATCTGTCAAACAACATACTAGTCTATTTATGTATTATTATTGTCCTATAATAATAATACTCGACTAGGGACATTTAAGAATATGATATATTATATAATCTCAAGTTCAAGTCATGTACTTAAACTATATAACGTGTATCATGATTCTAAGGACATTTATTATGCTAACAAATATATCGCAGTAATTAAAGTCATAATAAATACGTTTATTGAATAATCAAATGACATAAAGGTTTATTAAAGGAAACATTGTATTGCCTCTAGGGCACCTACACTAACAATCTCCCACTTGCACTAGAGCCAATCACCCATGTATCTAATACCCATGGAACTAGTGTGACCGTCGTGCTTCTTCTGCGATAAGCCTTTGGTCAGTGGGTCTGCAATGTTATCATTTGTGTGCACTTTACATATGTGTATGTCACCCCTTTCATTAATCTCTCGAATGAGGTGATATCTCCTGAGTATGTGTTTGGTTCGGGAGTGAGCTCTAGGTTCTTTAGCCTGTGCAATGGCTCCATTATTATCGCAGTATAGATCAATGGGATCTGCGATCGATGGAACCACTCCCAAATCATTAATGAATTTTCGAATCCAAACAGCTTCCTTAGCCGCTTCACAAGCTGCAATGTACTCAGCCTCCATTGTAGAATCAGCTACTGTTTCTTGCTTTGAACTCTTCCAACTTACAGCACCTCCGTTTAGACAAAACACAAAACCAGACTGTGATACAGTATCATCCCTGTCTGTTTGGAAACTTGCATCGGTGTAACCTTTTACAACCAGTTTCTCCTCTCCTCCATACACCAAGAATGAATCTTTAGTCCTTTTCAAGTACTTTAGAATATTCTTGACAGCCGTCCAATGACCTTCACCTGGATTAGATTGGTATCTGCTCGTCATGCTTAAAGCATACGAAACATCTGGGCGAGTACATACCATTGCATACATGATGGATCCAATTGCTGAGGCATATGGAACCTTACTCATGCGGTCCTTGTCATCCAATGATTTCGGACACTGATCTTTAGAGATCGTTATCCCTTGAGATACGGGGACATATCCCCTTTTTGCATTTTGCATACCAAAACGATGCAAAACCTTATCGATGTATGTACTCTGACTTAGACCGATCATCCTTCTAGATCTATCCCTATAGATCCTCATTCCCAGAATGTAGGATGCATCTCCTAAGTCTTTCATAGAGAAGTTGCTCCCTAACCAAGTCTTAACACCCTTGAGAAAAGGTATGTCATTCCCCATTAGTAGTATGTCATCAACATATAGTACTATGAATGCCACATGGCTCCCACTAACCTTCTTGTAAACACAAGGTTCATCTTCGTTTTGAACAAATCCATACTCTTTGACTGTTTCATCAAAACGAATATTCCATCTCCTAGATGCTTGCTTCAATCCATAAATGGATCGACGTAATTTACATACCTTGCTAACATTCCTTGGATCGACAAAACCTTCAGGTTGTGTCATGTACACATCCTCATCAAGGGTTCCATTAAGGAAAGCTGTTTTGACATCCATTTGCCAGATTTCATAATCATGGAATGCTGCAATAGCAAGCAAAATCCTTATGGATTTGACCATAGCCACTGGTGAGAAAGTTTCATCATAGTCAATACCATGAATTTGTTTGAAACCTTTTGCAACCAGCCTTGCTTTATAGGTCTGAACATTTCCATCCATGTCAGTTTTCTTCTTGAAAACCCACTTGCACCCTATGGGTTTTACCCCTTCAGGTGGATCAACCAAAGTCCATACTTGGTTTTCATACATGGAATCCATCTCGGATTTCGTGGCTTCTAGCCATCTCTTAGAGTCTGGACTGATCATAGCATCTTGGTATGTGAGAGGCTCATCTTCATCTATGAGCATCAAATCACCACATTGAGTCAAGAGAAATCCATATCTCTCTGGCTCATGGCGAATTCTACCAGTTCTACGAACAACCTGTGTTTGTTGAGCATTATAATTATCCTGCTCTTGTTCCACTTCAGGTTCAATGCTATTTTGTGGTTCTCGATCTTCATCGAGATCTATAGTTCTCCCACTGTTTCTTTTGGAAATAAAATCTCTTTCCATGAAAACAGCATCTCGAGCAATAAACACTTTCTGCTCAGAGGGACTATAAAAATAATACGCCTTTGTTTCTTTAGGGTATCCCACAAAATTGCACTCTTCAGATTTAGGTCCAAGCTTGTCAGATACTTGACGTTTCACAAACGCCTTGCATCCCCAAACTTTCATAAAGCTCATGCTTGACCGTTTCTCCTCCCATATCTCATATGGAGTCTTTTGAACCTTCTTAGTAGGAACACGGTTAAGTGTGAAAGCCGCTGTTTCTAGAGCGTAACCCCAGAAACTAATTGGAAGATCTGCATGACTCATCATCGATCGCACCATGTCCAACAAGGTGCGATTTCTCCTCTCTGAAACTCCATTCCATTGAGGTGTACCTGGCGGAGTGAGTTGTGATACAATACCACACACCTTTAAATAATCTTTAAATTCAGTGCTCAAGTATTCTCCTCCACGATCAGATCGTAAGATTTTAATACTTGCACCTCCGCCAATTTGCTTCTCTACTTCAGCCTTGTATTCTTTGAACTTTTCAAAAGAATCGGATTTATTCTTCATAAGATATACATATCCATATCTACTGAAATCATCAGTAAATGTTATGAAGTAGTAGTAGCCTCCTCTAGCCATCACACGCATTGGGCCACATACATCACTATGTATTAGCTCCAAACGTTCAGTGGCCCTTTGACCCTTACCAGTGAAAGGGGCTTTAGTCATTTTACCAAGCAAACAAGATTCGCATTCTTGGTATGATTCAAAATCAAACTTATCCAAATGTCCATCCTTATGTAATTTGGATATGCGTTTCTCATTTATATGGCCTAGACGACAATGCCAGAGGTATGTTTGATTTGAGTCATTAACTTTAAGTCGTTTGTTTTCTATATTACAGACAGGATTATCTAAGTCAAGAACATATAAACCATTAAACAAACGCGCAACACCATAGGTTAAATCATTCAAAGCAAAAGAGCAACTGTTGTCCTTTATTGTAAACGAAAAACCTTTCTTGTCCAAATAAGAAACAGAAATAATGTTTCTGCGAATTGCAGGCACGTAATAACAATTCTCCAGTTCTAAAACTAGCCCAGAGGGCAAAGATAAATAATAGGTTCCTACAGCTAAAGCAGCAACTCTTGCTCCGTTGCCAACTCGTAGGTCCATTTCTCCTTTAGCCAATGTTCTACTTCTCTGCATTTCCTGCACATTTATACAAATGTGAGAAGCACATCCGGTATCCAATACCCAAGATGTAGAAATAGACAGATTGACTTCTATAACATATATACCTGAATTAGAAGCTTGCTCAGCCCTCTTCTTCTTCAGATCCTCCAAGTAAACTGAACAGTTTCTCTTCCAGTGACCAGTTTTCTTACAGTAGTGACATTCACCCTTAGCGACCCCACCTTTAGGCTTTAAAGCCTGTTTAGGACCTGACTTTGGCTTGGGTGTAGAATCAGAACCTGTCTTCTTCTTACCCTTCCACTTGCCTTTCCCTTTGGCCTTACCTTTGTTGCCCACCATCAGTATGGGAGCGGGTTCAGCCGTCTTCATGTTGGTCTCATATGTTCTCAACATAGACAACAATTCAGTAGGTGTTTTGTCAAATTCATTCATATTGTAGTTCATAACAAACTGAGTGAATTTGTTGTTCAAAGAATTCAAGATTAGGTCAATACAAGTTTCCGGACCAATCGGGAAACCCAAAGTATCAAGATACTCAATGTAACCAATCATCTTCAGAACATGTGGGCCAACTGGTTCACTTGCCCCTTGTTTGCAGTTAAAGAGTGACTTGCTCGTGTTGAACCTTTCTTGACGAGTTTGACTTGCAAACATACTTTGCAAGTGCTCATTGATAGTATATGCATCCATATGCACATGTTGTCTTTGAAGCTCAGCACTCATAGTTGCCAACATAAGACATGCAACATCAGTTGCATCATTCTCATCCTTTGTGTGGGCCGCTTGTTCCTCAACAGTAGCGCCCTCAGGAAGGGGACCTGCCGGAGGAATATCAATGACATGAAGCTTGCGCTCCTGCCTGAGGACAATCCTCAAATTCCTCTGCCAGTCTAGGAAGTTGTTTCCTCCTGTCAGCTTATCCTTCTCAAGGACAGATCGTACGGATAGTGTGTTTGTGTTGTTTGTCATTATTCGGTATCTACAATGATAAAAGCACAAAATAAACATTAGATTGTCTGAGTTATTTATTATGTTGAAATGATTATGATACATTCATAATATATCTCCCACTATTTTTATCAAATCAATAGCCCTTACTATTAATTTGGAAAGTATATCCCATAATTCTTTCTAGTGAGCCAAGATCCATATTTCGTCATGTCTTAAGTCAACCACTGGAAGTCCTTAAGAATGATTATTTAGGTAGACAACAGTTGTCAATTATATCATATATAATTCTTGGATAGTTTGGTGAGCAACGATTGATCTTATCTATCTAATAGATTTTTAAACCAAACTCTATGCTTCTAAGTTCATAATGGTTGAATATAACCGTTTACTTTCACCTTATTATGACGACTTAGTTAAGTTTGACCCAATGATACAACGGCCGAATATAACCGTTTATATTCGTCGCATCTCACCACGATAGATAGGAGTCCCCTGCCACTGACAGTCTTTCCCCTAATCGATCTAGGATTCGATGAGTGTTCATTCATTGGAAAGCATCCGATTAAAACTTAATATTTTGTTAAGGGGTTTAGAAAATTTACGACGATCATGATCACATCATGAAGAGATCCTCAATTTTTCCTTGAACCAAATATTTCAAATTGACATCTTAAATTGTTCATTTCCCAGGTAGATGGAGGATACCAGTGGTCACACTTAAAACCCATCAGCCTTACGAATACGCATATCCGCTTTTGACAGAAAATCCCAGTTTTAGATATCAAAAATTCATATTTAATTCCGTGTTTTAAAATCCATATTTCATAAACACAAGAATCTCATGATCGTTCGTTTGTTAATTTTTAAAATCTTAAATCGTTAAAGATTTTATCTTGTTTAGCATGGCAAGCATGGCATGGGTGACGTATCTAATACATGCATACATCATTAATCTAATTAAAACATGCATCTTCTACTCTACACATACATTCATACATCAATATGTAAAGTGCAGTATGTAAACGTGCTTGGTTATGGCCCTTTTCCTATGTGATCCTTTCGAGCTAATGAAAGGATCAAAGTCAATCTATGGTGGTAAAATATAAATACAATTACATGTCTTCATTCTTCTTGTATCCATGGGTGCTTGCTCCTCTTCTTGGATCATCCTTCAATCTTCAAGTACATTACATGGAATAATTGAATACAACCTATACTAATGTACTTACATAAGAAAACTCGAGTTACATTCGAGGTTAAACAATTACAAGAATGAAGAAAAACGACATGCAAGTCGTATTTATAAAACCAAAACCAAAACCATTAATCTAGGGGTCCAAAGGCCATAACCAGCACCATGCTCAAGTACTCAACCAAAATAATGCGGGGGTCCGGGGGCGGCAGCCCCTGGGCGGGGGTCCGGGGGCGGCAGCCCCTGGGCGGGGTCCGGTTCGGCAGCCCCGGGCGGGGTCCGGGGGCGGCAGCCCCGGGCTGGGGTCGAGCTGCCAGGTCAGCTCGAAATCAGAATTTTTTTTTTATTTTCGAAGACCAGTCCTATTCAGAAATCATCAATTTCTGAACTACAGATCATATCTGTTGGCCTTTTTCCCCACTGCATCTTATACAGTTTCAGAAGCAAGTATCATATACATACTTATCATATCCCAGTTAACAGCTGATGTCCAACATAATCTGTCCACCAGTTTGTATCATATACAAACCGACCCTCATGCATAACATACAAATCGCAAACAGGCATATAAATCAGTCATGACAAATCATTAACATGCTAGTATCATCATCTATTTACTCATCATATGAATAACAATTCGAATATACAAGGCAGTAGCATGGCAGTCTCAAACAGGCATGGCAGTAGCAAAGCAGTAGCATGGCAGTTTCATGGCAGTCACCAAGACAGGCATATTTGCATCAAATACAGTTAACACGTAACCAAATCAGTCCCTTATACACGTAGCTCTGATACCATTGTTGGGTTCCGAGGCATAAAACGCAGCGGATAAACGTAAAAATAACAAAAAAAAATCGGAACCCTAACGCAGGATCATGTATAAGACTTGACGGATTATGGTAAACAGAATCATACCTATTCTTGTCCTGACTTTCACGAACTCAACGGAGATCCTTGCTATCACGATTTTGTGTCTTCCTCTCGAAAGCACCTCTATGGTATCCACACGAGCACCTTCAAGAACGTCTCACGATCTTGATCACGGGATGGATGTACTAGCCTCCTTTGATGAATTTGAATGACTGCCTTTGCTGCCTCCTTGCTCTGCCTCTAGGGTTTTATCATATAAAACGTACCATTCATTTAACCTATCATTATCTATTTATAATGATTGGTTAATGGGCCTTTTCAGCAAAACCTAACCCATGTAGGCATAGGATTAAATAATAAAACATGCTTTTATTATTTAATTAATAACTAAGTCACACTTAATTATTATTGGCAGAAATACAATTATTCAAATTCGAATTTATATTATTTTAATTAATTAAGTCTCACTTAATTAATATAATAAAATTCAAATAATCATCAATTAATTTAAATCTATAATTTAAATTAACTATTCCACTAGGTGCTCTATGTGTGTGACCCTATAGGCTATTATTTAATTAGCAATAATTTTATTCTCCAATAAAATTATAAACAATGAGCGGTATCTAGTAATACATCATTGCTATCCAATTAAACAATAATTAAATCGTGATTTGATAAAACCTTTCATGATTAATGTTTCCGTGTAATATAATCCCTTTAACCAAATATATTATAGATTAAACTCGAGGCATGTGTTTAGTCATCCTCTTCAACATTTAATCCGGGTTTACTTGATCCATGAGTAGACTATGGAAAAACAAATCATTATTTGAGCACGGCCATGCATTTTATAGTCTCACTCAATCAAGAGGCCAATAATATCTCTCCTAATTATAGGAGGGTTAAATCCTTTATCTATCATTCATATTTCTCATACGACTCATGATATACCCGATGTCCACTTTTATCATCACCCGGTCAAAGGTAACTTTTAATGTAGTCAGAGTATATTAATCCTCGTATAGAAATATAATGATCTCAAGTCAGAGGATCATTACACCATTATCACTGTGAGTCTTTCTTATGACTTTATTAAACATGAAGAATCTCACTGTGGGTCTGTCCAGTACCATGTACTCCTACATGTACCTATGCATTGACTTTAGTATCCCCATACTTATAACCAATGAGATATGGTTATCTGTCAAACAACATACTAGTCTATTTATGTATTATTATTGTCCTATAATAATAATACTCGACTAGGGACATTTAAGAATATGATATATTATATAATCTCAAGTTCAAGTCATGTACTTAAACTATATAACGTGTATCATGATTCTAAGGACATTTATTATGCTAACAAATATATCGCAGTAATTAAAGTCATAATAAATACGTTTATTGAATAATCAAATGACATAAAGGTTTATTAAAGGAAACATTGTATTGCCTCTAGGGCACCTACACTAACAAAAATTATGGATCTTCTAGTCATCTAACTCATGTTTGCAACAAAAACAAGTCTAATGTCAAGAATGTTGCCTATGTTAATGGAAATTTACATAGCATGCCTTTAAAAAACAAACAAGTAACTCATTGTGGTGATTTTAATTGCATTTCATGTAAAAAGAACTTGATGAGTATGTGCTTTAACATGCCTTTTGCTAATGATCAAGAATGCCTGCATAAGAATGATAAAACTGAAAAGGCAAAGACTCCAAGTCCTTCTAAGGTTAGGATGAACAAGCTACCCAAAAACAAAACTATCAAACCAGTAATCAAAACTGAATGGGTAGCTACAGGAGTCATGCTAAAAGTAAAAGAAAGAATTACAACTGACCCAACTTCAAATTGTGATCTAGCTAAGCAAAATGGACCCAATAAAATTTGGGTACCAAAAGCAACTTGAAATATTTGCTTTGCAGGGAACAAGGAAAATAAAATAATCATATGAATCATTGATAGTGGATGCTCATGCACATGACAGGTGATAAAGCCCTACTATCATAGTTCAAGGAAATGGCTGGCCCTTATGTAACCTTTGGTGACAATAACATTGGTTTCACAATGGGATATGACATACTGGAAGTTAGAAATTTGAAGATAGAGAAAATTGCTCTAGTAAATGGTTTGAAGCATAATCTATTGAATGTAACTCAATTTTATGAAAGAGGATTCCAAGTTAGTTTTGATCAAGACAGATGCTCCATTGTCAACAAGAAGACATGAGAAGAAGCTCTTCAAGGAGTTAGAAAATGAAGCCTCTTCATAGCTGACTTAGATTTAGTAAGAAAAAACAAAGTCTACTTTACTATAATAAGGCTTCCCCATCTGAAAGTTGGTTGTGGCACAAGAAGCTTTCCCATTTGAACTTTAAAACAATGAATTATTTAATGAAGAGAGAATTGGTGAAAGGGCTTCCTCAACTTGAATTCTGTCATGAAGGATTGTATGAGGATTGCCAAAAAGAAAAACTAAGGAGAGCTACACACAAAAGCACTCCTAGCGGTTCAATTAATGAAGCATTTCAACTAATTCACATGGACTTATTTGGTCCTGTGAATGTGCAATCACTGGCAAGAAAAAGATATGCCTTAGTGATGGTTGATGATTTCTCAAGATACAATTGGGTGAAGTTTCTAGCATCCAAGGATGAAGCTGCACAAGATATCATTGATTTGGTAAGGGTTCTTGACAAGAATCCCAAGTAAAAAGTGCATACTTTGAGAAGTAACAATGGTACTGAGTTCAAAAACAGTATCATGAATGATTTCTGCAAAGACAATGGTATCACCCAATAATTCTCTACACCAAGGACACCTTAACAAAATAGTGTTTTGGAAAGAAAGAACAGAACTCTCATTGAGGCTACAAGAACAATGTTGAGTGAAGCAAAACTTCCTACCTATTTCTTGGGTGAAGCAATCAATACAGTCTGTTATACTTAAAACATGACTGTACTCAACAAGGCCTATGGAAAAAAACCCTATGAATTGCTCACAGGAAGGAAACCTATAGTCAATTAATTTCATGTCTTTGGAAGCAAGTGCTACTACATAAACGATTCAAATGAGATCAAAGGAAAATTTGACACTAAGGCACTTGAAGGAATCTTTATGGGGTATGGCATTGACATGACTGCTTACAGAGTCTACATCATTGATCAAAAGACTGTGGAGGAGAGTGTAAATGTCACCTTTGATGAAACAAAATTTCCTGGAATTAAAGGAAGTCAAAGAACATAACCTTTGGCCTTTGAAAATTAAGCCTACCTAGAAGAGATTGATGAAGATTCACCAAGAATTGATCACACAATTACTGGTCCAACAATTGTTCCTATCCAGTCCGTAGACAATGAAGGAATTGCTCAAACAACTGATTTCTCTGGGAATGTTCCCATGAATAGTGAACTTGAAGAAATTGATGTTTTTAATAGTGCAAGAGCAAAAAATGCTTTCAATCAACGTGTTGAAGACTCTAGTGATTCTCTAAGAAAACAAAATGGAATAGAGATCACACTAATGGTTTAATCATTGGTGATCCAGGAACAAGAGTCAAACTAAAAAGAAATATTGCTAATGAATGCATGTATTCTTGTTTCCTTTCTCAACCTGAACCTAAAACTCTAGAAGAAGCTTTGGCTGATTCTGATTGGATTAATTCCATGAAAGAAGAGCTTAATCAATTTGAAATAAGCTGTGTTTGAGAATTGGTGCCTAGACCAAAGAACAAATTCATAATAGACACCAAATGGGTTTATAGGAACAAGATGGATGATTGTTGTACTGTCACAAGAAACAAAGCAAGACTGGTGGCAAAAGGTTATTGCCAACAGGAAGGGATTGACTATGAAGAAACATTTACTCCTATTGCCAGACTTGAGTTGATAAGAATTTTTTTGGCTTTTGCTGCATTCAACAACTTCAAAGTTTTTCAAATGGATGTAAAAAGTGCTTTTCTTAATGGAGAACTAGAAGAAGAAGTGTATGTTGAACAACCCCCAGGCTTTGAAGATTAAAAAATGAAGAACTTTGTGTACAGACTACTAAAGGCATTGTATGGTCTAAAACAAGCACTAAGGGCTTGATATGATAATCTTTCCAAGTTTCTTCTTGATAACAACTTTACAAGAGGGATTGTGGATAAAACTCTTTTCTACAAAAAGCATGTAAAGGATATCATTCTAGTTGAAGTATATGTTGATGATATTATCTTTGGTTCAACAAATGAATATTTATGCAAGAAATTCTCTAGGTTGATGTAGAACAAATATGAGATGAATATGACAGGTGAATTGGTATTCTTTCTTGTACTTCAAGTCTAACAAAAAGAAGATGGAATATTTATTTATCAAACTAAGTATGTCAATAATCTTTTGGAAAGATTTGATATGGAAGACTCATCTCCTGTGAAGACTCCAATCTCAACTGCAACTCAACTTGACAAGGATCCAAAAGGAAAGAAGGTTGACAACAAGATGTATAGAGGAATGATTGGCTCTCTCCTCTACCTAACAGCTAGTAGGCCTGACATCATGTTTGCAACAGGGTTGTGTGCAAGGTTCTAGCCTGATATAAAGGAGTCCCACTTAATGGTTGTAAAAAAAAAATTAGGTACATAAAAGGCACTAAAAAATTAGGCCTTTGGTATCCTAAAGAATTTGGTTTTGACTAGTTGGATATTCAGACTCAGACTATGCAGGGTGCAGGATAAATAGAAAGAGTATAACAGGTACCTGTCAATTTTTGAGAGAAAGATTGGTTTCATGGTTTAGCAAGAAGCAGCATTCAGTGTCAAATTCTACTGCAGAGGCTGAATATATTGTAGCTGGTAGTTGCTGTGCTCAGTTACTGTGGATGAGGAATCAACTATTGGACTATGGGTTGACTCTGCAAGGAATTCCTATATTTTGTGACAACACTAGTGCCATAGAAATTTCTGAGAATCCTGTTCAACATTCCAAAACTAAGCACATTAACATCAGACATCATTTCATTAGATAACATGTGGATGAAGGCACAATAAAGCTAATTTATGTGCCCACAGAGAAACAAGTTGCAGATATTTTCACCAAACCATTGGATGAAAAGATATTCAACATGCTAGTGAGTGAATTGGGTATGTTAAATTTGTCCTGTTAATGTAATTCTGTTTAGTTGATCAAAAATCTAGTTAACTGAATTTCACTGTGAATTAATGGCCTCTTGAGGTATTTTGATTTTTATCACAGTGGAAAGACATGATGATATTTCACTGAGAGGTTAACTAATTTATTTTTAAGTAACTTAATTTATATGAGGTTAATAAAAAGTATTGTCAAGGTTCTTGACAATATGTTTTATTCATACTGTCATATAGTAATAAGTTACTGTCAAATTCTGTGAAACTTACTGTCACATGATTGAGAAGTCTTGACAGTATAGTACACATGACTCAAACTTACTATCGATTCCTATGAAACTTACTGTCAAATGATTGTGAAGTGTTGACAGCATATTATGTGAGACTGAAACTTACTGTTAAAAATCTGTGAAACTTACTATCAGTAATTATTGACAATATAGTTTTCTAAAATCCCCGCATAACATTCTGTCAACAGTTAATATTAGGGTTATTCATTTATTTTATATATTCTCTAACCACTAATGTTACTGTCAAGAGTACTTACTATCGAATTCTGTGGAACTTATTACCAAATGATTGTGAAGTCTTGACAACATATTATGCAGGACTGAAACTTATTGTCAAAATTCTGTGAATCTTATTGTCAGTACTTATTGACAATATAGTTTTCTAAAATCCCCACATAACATACTGTCAATAGTTAATATTAGGGTTATTCATTTATTTTATATAATCTCTAACCACTAATGTTACTGTCAAGAGTGTTTGTGATTTCTAGCGCATGAGTTACTGTCAAAAAGCAAATGGATTAATATATACAACTGTCAAATAATTTGATTAAAATTCATCTTTGACAGTTACTTTTTCACATCATATATATACAAACAGCTAAAATCTCTCACATTCTTTACTTTTCTTTTAAACTATCAATTCTCTAACATCCTAAAAACCCTCTATTTTCTCTGCAACGTCTTCTCTAAATTGTTCTTCAATTCTAAACCTTCAATTTTTTAACAATGTCTAGACCATAAATCATTTGCTCTCTTTCCCAAAAAAACATTACCACAATGGCTTCAGTAGGAGAAGTTGGTGAAGCCTTCAAACCTTTCGTTGGCTTCATGAATAACTCTTCCATCTCATTTGCTCTAAACAATATCCCTATGTTAGAAATACCATGGTTGTCGCAGTTGTGGACCTCTGCAACGTGTGAGGGGGAGCAGGATTCAAGCTCCATTAAGTATTAAATCAATGGGATTTCTTACACCATTGACTCAACCCATGTCAACTCTGCTCTCCACACTGAAGGTAAGAAGGATCCCCCTTTTCAGGAACCTGTGAGTGAAGAAAAACTCTCCAAGTTCTTCAAAATGATTGGATATATTGGAACCGGGACAAGCCCTGACAGTGATGAATGGTACCCGTTAGGAGGCATGGACATAAAGTACCTAAATAAAGAGTGGAACATGATGCTAGATGTTGTTTCAAGGTCCATGTCTAGAAAGACCAGTGGCTGGAATGAGGTGTCAGCCTACATCAGAAAGATTTTGCATTCCATGGTGCATAACTACAGAATCGATATTTGAAAGCTCCTGATGCCATTATTCAAATTGGTGCTTGGCAACAAAGAAACAAGGAAGCCGGTAATTTACTATCCTAGATTTTTTATGCTTATCATTAATTCTGTTATAGACATAATTAATTTAGATAGTGTACAATGCATGGAGTCCCCAACTTTAAAGAAAAACACTCATTCTATGTTAGCCAGTTAACCTCTTAACATAGATTTGAGTTTGTTTATTACTGATTTCATGCTTTCTATTATAAATAGATTGAATTTAAAATTTTTTAGGGATTACAATGTATTTTCATTGAGTGATAATTATGGTATTGACCTCACCATTCCTAGGCCACACTCCAAACCATTTAAAGGAGTCCAACCTTCTAGAGTCTCTAAATCTGTTAGCCAAGGGTCTTGTTCCTCTCAAAAGGACCAGGCTCCTAAAAGGAGGAGAATCACAAACCCTAGGCTAGAAACCATTCCACAGGTAGGTGGTGAAACTACACAAGATGCACCAAATAAGGCTGGTAGTTTATACACAGAGCCCATAGAGGGCCCTGGTGAGCCTAGGAGAAAGAAGGCAAGGCTACCAACCTCTGTTAGCCAGGGTGTATCCTCTTAAAAGGAAACATCTCTTAAAAGGGATCAAAACTCATCTATGGATGTCTCCTCTCAACAGGAGGCATCTATTGAACTTGGTCAGTCTCTCATGGCAGTTTGTACAGAGTCTGCACAACAGATTGAACACACTCAACCTGAGCCCACACTTGAAAAAATACACACAATAGGGCTAGAAAAATGTGGAACACAACTCATTGAATTATGGTGCATCACATTTTGCCAACATTAAAGAACAAAATGTTGATGCACTATTCCAACAATTGAATGAGACTGATCATAGCAATCCACAAGAACCTTCTACTCAAAGGGTGGAAGAGATTGCTGTCACAGCCTCTGTAGCTGTTAATGACAAATTTGATGTCAATCCTCATGACAGTAACTTCTCACAAGATGATGTCAATCCTCCAATTCCAGACAACAATTCTCCAATAGTTGAAACCTCTCAACCTAATGATGATGATGTTGCTCTCATTTCCACATTTCTCAAGGTAAAATCTAAAACTTTTGTGCAAGATGTACTTGCTCAGTCTCTTGCACTTAGGGTGAGTGAGGGTGTGAAAAGAAAAAGAGAGATAAAAGAAAAGAGAGTTGAGCTTCAAAATTAGGGGCTGGGAAAATTCCATGCAAAATGAGAGGACCCTGAGCAAGGCCAAATAAAAAAGAAAATTATGGGAGCCTCGATATCTAAGACAATAAGCCTTGAGAGTGAGTTGGTGAGGAGTGATGAGATCACTCATAAAAAACTAGAGAGTGTGAGCACCACCACAACCTCCAAATCATCCAAACAAGCTAATGAAAGGTTAAAATCCCTTTCACACAAAGTCATTAAACTCTCAAAGAACCTGGATACAGTTGGCTGGAACCAGGTGAAGCTCATCAATAAGATGTCTACCTTGGATAACATGATGAATGAGGGATTCAAGACTGTCTTTGCTAAATTAGAAGAATTCAACTCAAAGATTGCAGTTACTACCTCAACTAAGGGGGAGAAAAATGGAAATGGAGGTGATGAAGTGTTTGTTAATGGAGATGATGAAGTATTTGTTGAAGATGCACATGAGAAACTCAAGCTGCATCTCAGGGGGAGAGTCAACTATCATTATTGTCCAGTGTGGCTGGTGAGATTGCTACAAAGCTTGGAGGAGATAAGGTGGAAAAGTAGGAGAATGTTGAAAGGCCTAAGGAGAAAGGCATTGTGATAAAGGAAGGTGGACTGAAAAAAGCTTTTGTGGTCCATGTAGCTGGCAAAGGAAAGGAAAATTTTTTTCATGATGAAAGTGATGATCTGATCATAAAAAAGAGAGAAGGGGGCCGTTTGGGGTTCCTTAAACTTAAAATAAGCTACTTATTTTATTTTTAATTTTTTACATATTTTTATATTTTTTTTAAAGATAAATATTTATTTTAGAATTTTAAAACCAAATATCATCTTAAAACTAAAAAATAAGTTACTTATTTTCAGAAAAAGTACATACATACCTACTTTTTTCCGGGAATAAGGGCTTATTTCCGGAAAAAAGGTTTAGCCAAACACCCTCAAGGTTTTGATGATGAATATGTTTCTATTCTTATGGTTGATGAAAATGAAAATATAAAATCTTTTAAAGATTCTAAATTCAATAAAATGATCAATGATCTGAGAGCCTCATCTAATAGAGATCCCAAGAAATTTTCTGATTCAATGAGACAGCCAACAGTTGGAGCAGTTGTAATGGTGTCAAAAAGCAACAAATGGGTAATCTCTGTCAGGACTGAAGGAGGTCTCAGTTGGTTTGTGAGCATGGCATATTTGAGCAAACAAGAAATTACAGTGATATAAGCCATCAAAATTAAAATCAAGACAGACAAGTCATGGCTAAATGAAAATCTAAAGAGGACACTACAGAAGCTGATAATTGAAAAGTTACCAGAAATAACTCATGATCCATTGGGCATAAAATTCAGTAGCACTACAGATGGCAAATACAGGTCTATGAATCTTGAAAGGGTAAGTATGTGTAGGCCAAGGTCTATAAAAGAAGCTTTTGACTACTTCAAGCAGATTCCTATAAATGAAGAAAGATTTGAAGTGTTAAGGGTGTTGGCTGAGGATTGAGGAGGCTGGAAGAGTTGAAGTCAAGAAAGAATGTGAAGAATACTCAGGAGAGAAGAGATAGAGATGATGATGATGAAAATCCTGAGGATGGTACAGGTAGTTCCAAGTCCAACAACAATGATGTTGATGCAGGGACCTCTGGAACTAGGAATAAGGATGAAGAAGATGAGAAGTTAATTGGTGAGATTGAAAGGAAGGTTTTGAAGACTGTGGTTCTTGGTTTTGAAAATGACAAAAATGATGCTGTCAAGAGTGATAAGGGTGAACCTACTGTCATAGAAGCAAAACCTACTACCATGAAACATACTGTCAAGCCTAAATTTACAGTAACTTCAAAGTCACTATCAAAAGAAGTGAGAGAAGAGTTACTATCAAAGAAAATTTCCATATCAAAAAAATACAGGAAGGCAAGGGCTAAGTGACCAAAGTCATATTCAGGCAGAAAGCCTAGCAGAAAAAATTGGAAGCTGATAACTGAAGTTCTTCATGAGGATTGTCTTGACATCAGGAGGCCTACAATCAACAACCTGGCTCAATTCAAGGCAGAATCCTTAATCAAGGTGAATGTTGAATGGTCTGAAGTCAACTCTCTAAGTAAGATGATTCTTTTATACTCAAATGGAGAAATTGAAGAAATGAGTTATGAGATGAAAGATGCCAACTATTTCCTGATCAAGAAGATGCTACTTATCATTCATGGGACAGACATAAGAACCCAAGTCTTGAGAGGGATGTTGATTAGAAAATTTCAGGACCTAATGGATTAATTCAAACCTCATCCCTTGGATTCTATAGAAAAAGAAGAACATGAGACAATTGTATACTCAGATGGGGTGATGTTTGCAAATGAAGATGGAATCAAGGAGTTTTGGAGTTTAAATTCTTTACAAGAAAAGAATATGAAACTCCTTGAAAAGTTGGTGAAGCAATTCGAAGAGTATCCTTACCCTGAGGAGAAAAGTTTCATATCAAATGTTCTGAGAATAATTCAAGCCAAGAAGAAGAAGGAATTCGAAAGGAAGGTTGAATATGAGAAGACTCAACAATGTCTTCTCAAGAATCCTAACAGGATGATTTTCTATAGCTCTGGTAGATCTGCTGAGAAAATAACTTTTGAAGAATTGAAGACATTGGCTTTGAATGATCCTCAAATCACTGAACTAATCAAGAAGCAATTGCTCAATATCACTAACTTTGATTTATTTGATTTAAAGAATAGAGCACTGGACATTTGTGACTCTAAGAGGAAAGAAGAAAGGGAGAAGAGGAAGAAGTTTGAAAGTGAAGTGGAAGCTGCAAAGAAAAAGGTGGAGAAAATAACTAAAATGATTAAAGAGGCTGAGATTGACATGAAGCATGCAATGCTCAATGATCAATTCTCATGAAGGTCAAATTATGTTTCTCTAGTATTATTTGGGCCCCTGAGAGTCATCATTGATAGCATTGAAGTGGAGGTTGCCAATTTTAGGGTGCTCAATAATGAAAATTTGAGTAGGATCTTTAGACTCACTACATGCTCATCTCTAGTAGTTGAAAGATACTTGAGAAAAATTGTTTGGGAGATTATTGAGTCTAGAGAAGAAGAAGAAAAAGAAGAAGCCATATACAAACTCAGAATGAAGCAGGTTTTCTCTTCTACAAAAGATAAATTTGTTAGACATGTTTGAGATGAAATATTTATGTATCTCCAAAGGACCAACTGAGAACTACTACACCTACAGAGACTTGAAGGATCTTTCTCACAAAATGGTGAAGCTAGTCTTAGATTGTGTTTATGGTCATGCCAAGACAGATGAAGAAAAATAGGCATTGAAAGCTCTTGAAGGTTTGTATGAAAGAATGACTGCAGAAAAGAAGTGAAGATGAAGCTCAAACTGAAGTTGAAGATTTGCTAAGTCTAGAGGAGCCTAGTTTGAGATAAAATTGTACTTGTAATTTTTCTTGAATATTTTCCTATACAAACACTTCAGTTTTTATTAGTTGAGTTAACATCTGCAATGTACTTTCAATTTGTCTTTATTTTTCATAAAAACAATTTGGGGGATATTGTTAAGGATTGTGGTGTTAACATTGTAATCAACTATAAGATACTTAGATTAATTAGAAATTAACTAAGTAAAACATATTGTCATATGTATATTGACAATATGTTTAGTTGTCACTTGTAACAGTATGTATAAAAGCCAAGTAGGTGACAGTAAGTCTCAATAGTTACTGTCTTGTAAAAATGTAATAAATGATCTATGAAGTAGAAGTTCACAAAGTGTTCATGCATAACATGGATCAAATCATTGACAGTAACATTCTGCAAACTAAAGCCTATGAGAACATATTCAAGTGACAACACATTTGGAACAGATGACAACAATTATTCCCTTTAATAGTAAACTTGAGAGAGATTGAAGAATCGAAGACAACAAGTATTAATGACAACAACTATTCCCTTGACAGTAAACTTGGCGGAGATTGAAGAATCAAAGACAACAAGTTTTACTAACAACAAATATTCTTTTGATAGTACACTTGGCAGAGATTGAAGAATCGAAGACAACAAATTTTACTGACAACAACTTTAGCGGGGATAGTTGACAACAACATTGGCGGGGATAGTTGACAGTACCTTTGGACGACAACATGTTTTAGAAGACTATCAAGCTTGACAGTAAAGTATGCAGAATCAAAGATATTGTCACCAAAGAGAAGCTAAAGGTTGACAGTAACCTTTTGGTGAAGCTGATAGTCTGTTTCAAGTAGCAGACTAGGTAGTGAAAATTCAAGGATTGTTCTTGACATTTCAATCTAGTCTGTCAAGCCTACTACTGCAACTTTGGAGAAGACAAGCAAAAAGATAAAACATGCTCAAGGAGTCAAGGATGTCAGTACATCTCAGAACATCTTTATCTATAAATGGAATGAAGACAAATTTGAATAGAAAAAGTTAAGTTTCTACTTTGAGCTTTGTCTTAGGAATAAGGGAAAGTACACTTGTAAGTGGGATATGTATTTCAGTATAAATAAACATATCTCACAAATACTTTCCCTATCAAGAGAAAAACACAACTGAGCTTAACTTTTCTCAAGTATAGAAACACTAGCAAGTTCTTTGTTATTGTATCTATTGAAGCTGGAAACATTTTCCAGTCAGTTGAAGCAAACAAAAAAAAAATTAATAAAACTAATTTTTTAAGTTAAAACACCTTTCTTCACTTGCTTTCTTATTATTATTTATATTTCTTACTTGATATTGTTACTACTTGGTTGTTGTTAGCAAGATAAGTGATAATTTATCAAGTTGCATTCACCCCCCTATTGCAACACTCATACTGTCTAACAGGGACTCTCCATATCTCCTACACTCCTATACCTTCAGACATGAGCTCCATCTCCGATTCCTATGCATATTGTAAAATTCTTTTGTCACTCTCACTCATATCTCTATTTTGTATCAGGATCTCATCCTGGAACTTCACCTCTCCATCACTCAAAGTATTTGAACCATCTAAGGTGTGATCCTCAAGTGTTTCACTCACATTCCTGGAAGAAATATGAATGACCTTACTGACTCCCTCTCCTTTTGTCAGGCTGCAATCCTGTCTTTCACTCAACTCACTCATTCCTAATAAAGTGTTTGCCACATCAATTGATTGAGTATCAATTGATGTTATTAGAGTATCAATTGATGAAGTGTTTGGGATATCCATCGATTGAGGCATACCCATCGATTGATGTTGAGTATCAATCAATGGCTTATTAGTTGATGGGTAAATATCAATTGATGAATGAACATCAATTGATGGAGTAGAAACATTTGAAGGTGGAGAAAATTGAGAGTTTATGTCATGAATGACTTGAGAAATGGAATATTGAATTTCCTATGAAGGAGAATCAAGAGAGAGTGTTGGCTTCTCCTTGAGTATCAAAGAAGGAAAATTTGAAAATGTTTGATTGTCTATCAAGACATTTTTTGAAGAAATTTGAAGTGGTGGAGATTGAGGAATTTGGATAGATAGAGAATGGGGCTGCATCTCCACATTTATTGGAGATGCATCAAAAGAAGAAACAGAAGGCTCCACCACAATTGCCTGTGGCTTTGCAAAGTTTGTGTCCCCATGTACAAATTTAGTTTTCTTCTTCTTTCTTTCATAGGATTTTTGGGTTTTTGTTTGAGTTTCCCTACCCTTGTTCAATACCCCTGGTTGAGGGATCTTTTTAATACTGACACCCTTTTGAGAGGATGCTAATAGAGATGTGGTATTTTTCTTTGTAACTGCCATAGTCTTTTGGGAGACTGTGGAGTGGCTAGGTTGGGATTTCACACCCTCACTCTCCTTATTCTTCTGGGTTCTTTGATGTTCCCCAGTTCCCTCACCAGCGACTTCCTCCTCTAATCTATCAGTATCAAAATGTGTTTTTCATTTCTTTGGTTTTGCAACAATAGATTTTTGGGAACCTGTTGAGGTTGGTTTCTTAGACTTAGATTTTGGAATTTATTGTGTAGCTTGGATAGGAGGGTTGGGGTCATTGCTAACATCCTTCATAGTCACATAAGGCAAAGAAGATTGGGGTTGAGAAGAAGTAGATAGAGTAGAGATGTATACCTGCACAAAATCTGGATAAATCAAATCCACATTACTGTGAAGATTGATTCTCACCAGGTCTTTGAATACCCTTTTATTTTGGACCCAATAGTCTAATGTCTCTGTTTCCCTGTTAATCTTCACATCCTTGACAAAATAGTTAATAAATAGCATAATAAATCTCTCATAGTAGATATGGTTTGATCTATTAGCCTTATTTCCCAATTTTGCAGCAATCTCATTTATCATAATTGAAGATAAGTTGCAATACCTATCAAACAAAATACTATAGGCTATCTCTTGCATACTGATATTTATTGCATCAAAATTACTAATTTTACCACTAAAGCACTTAATTATAGCATCAAATAAGAATGACCATTCCTTCCTAAAATGTTTTTTAACTACATGACCTAGACTTATTTCAGGTTCAACACAGTTAATAGATTTTAGCATATTTCTAATTTTATTATCTGTTGGTACTTTATCAGTATTATTAGCATGCAAATTTAGGCATTCATCAATAACAATAGTAGTAAGAGTATACTTATCTCCCTTGCAAGTGAATGAGATGATTGAGCAATCCTTGGCAACCTCTGCACTAGCCCAGAATTCCTCCACCAGTTTGCAAACAATTTTGGGTGCATCCTTTAGTGATTTCCTCACTTTGTAACTTTCCAGAAACCTCATCAAAGGGTGAAAATCATGCGGTGCTTCTTCCCAATCGTACATGTATAAAATTGTTCAGTTCGTAGTAGCAGCCGCTTTGTGAAACTTTCTTTGAGGAAGTAGATGAAGATGCCATTTATTGAGAATTGTTATTGAGAGAGTTTGAGAATGAGAGGAAGAGATTGAAAATGTAGAGAATTAGGGATTGAGTTCGTAGAGAGAGAGAGAGACAGAGAGAGAAAAAAATCAATTAGAAAAAGCAAGTAATAATTAAAAGAAATTTTAATCTCGCTATTTATATTTTTGAAGAATTACTAATTTCTCAATTATTATTTTTTCTCGAAATAGAACTTAATCGACCGTTAGATAAAAAGGTAAATGAAAGAATTACTAATTTTGTCAATCGACTGTTATACATACAGGGTTGTATGTATTAGTCCAATGATAAAACTAGTAATCAATAGCTAGATTTTTTACAGGTTGATTGATAACATGGACCCTAAAAATTTCATGTCATCGATTGATAAAGAATTTATCTATCGACAGGTAACAATATCCGTCGATAAACAAATATATCATTAATTGATATATCTATATGTCTATAGCTGAAAATATTCATTGATAAATGAAATGTCCATCAATTGATTATTAGAAAATCAACAGATTGACATAATCAATGGCTGCAAATTAAATTAACATAAAGAAATAACTTGTCAGACATTTTTGAAGATTAAACATAGTTAAGCATGCCTAAATCACAGACCAATCTATTGAAGATAGATTCATCTAGTGATTTGGTAAAAATGTCTGCATGGTGTCTTTCACTAGGGACAAAATGTAATTCAACAATATCATTGATTGCATGTTCTCTAATAAAGTGATACCTTATTTCTATATACTTGGTCCTTGAGTGTTGAACTGGATTTTCAATAATGGCAATTACACTTGTATTGTCACAAAATATTGGAATTTTGCTTACATTAAATCCATAATCAAACATTTGTTTCCTCATCCATAACACTTGTTCACAACAACTTCTAGCAGCAATATATTCAACCTCTGTTGTGGATGTAGAAACTGAATTTTACTTTTTACTAAACCATGATACAAGCTTCTTTCCTTGAAACTGACAGGTGCCTGTAGTACTTTTTCTGTCAATTCTGCAACCTGCATAGTCTGCATCTGAATAACCAATTAGATCAAATCCATAATCTCTAGGATACCAAATACCAAGATTTGGTGTTCTCTTGAGATATCTGAATATTCTTTTTATAGCAATCAATTTGAGACTCTCACTACACCATAAGTGCTCATAGGCAATGCTTTTAGAAAGCGTTGGACTGAAAACGTTGCGGTAGCTCTGAATTTTTAGCTCTTTTGCAACACTGCTAAAATAGTATTGCATTAGATAAAACTTCGTGTTGCATATTACTCACGGTGTTGCAGTGAATACAACACTAACGAATGTCGTTGCATTAGCTAATTTTTTTTAATAATTAGTGACGTGGCAGTGAGATATGTAGCAAACATTATGTCTGGCCTACTTGAAGTTAAATAAAGTAATGATCTAACCTTGCCTCTATAACTTGAAAATATCCAATTTAGCTTCCTTAGTATTCAATTCAAATTTAGTTGCAGTGGCCATAGGAGTTTTTACAGAAAAACATTCATTTAAATCAAATTTCTTTAATATGTCATAAATATATTTGGTTTGATTTATGAAAATACCATCCTCAACTTGTTTGACTTGCAAACTAAGAAAATAGGTAAGTTCTCCCATCATGCTCATTTCATATTTACTCTGTATCAACTTAGCAAACTTTTGACAAAGTTTCTCATCAGTTAAGCCAAAAATAATGTCATCTACATAGATTTGAACAAGAATAAAAGAACCATTAATATTTCTATGAAGGAGATTTTTATCAACAATACCTCTTGTGAAGTGATTTTCAATCAAGAATTTAGAAAGTGTGTCATACCAGGCTCTTGGTGCTTGTTTCAAACCATACAGTGCTTTGAGAATGTAGTATACAAATCCAGGATGAACAAGATCAACAGAACCAGGAAGTTGTTCCACATATACTTCTTCTTCTAGTTCTCCATTGAGAAAATCACTTTTAACATCCATCTGGTAGACTTCGAAGTTGACATGTGCAGTATAGGCCAGAAAAACCCTTATTGCTTCCATCCTTGCAACAAGTGCAAAGGTTTCATCAAAATCCCTTTCTTCTTCTTCTTCTTGTGAATAACCCTTTGCCACCAATCTTGCTTTGTTCCTTGTCACAGTACCAGATTCATCCATTTTGTTTCTGAATACTCATTTTGTACTAATAACAAAATTATCTTTTGGTTTGGGCACCGACTTTTATACCTTGTTCCTTTCAAACTTATTCAGCTCTTCTTGCATAGAAATTATCCAATCAAGATCATCCAAGACTTCTTCAATCCTTTTTTGTTCTTTTTGATACATGAAGCTACTATACAAACATTCATTCTGAGTTGCACTTCTAGTTTTGACACCATCATTTGCATCACCAATGATAAACTCAAAGGGGTAACTTTTGGTTCATTTCCTTTGTTGAGGCAAATTGGTTCTAGACGATGATGTTTCATGATCATTATTGTGATTATGATCATTGTGATGTGATTGATTATTTGAGAACCCTCCCCTTGAGATAGATATTCTACTTGATGATTGTTGAGCAGAATGGTTATCCATTGAATGATTATCAATTGTTGTATTATCAGTCAATTGATGATTATCAACTTATAAGTTATCTGTTGGTGTATTGACATCAATTGATGGGTAATTTATAGGTATTGAATTTCTTAGAATATACATATCATCATCACTCTCATCACCATTACCAGTTGATTCATTTTTCAAAGTACAAAATTTCATGGTTTCCTTCATCAAACAATCCTTGAAGTTTCTTATCATCAAAGACTACATGCATAGATTCCATAACAATATGTAATCTAAGATTATAGACTTTGTAAGCCTTTGTTGCAGTTCCATATCCAACAAATATATCTTCATCAGCTTTGGCTTCAAATTTTCACCTTGATTTCTCAGTACAAAACATTTGTAGCCAAAAATATGAAGAAAATTTACTGTTAGCTTCTTATCTTTCTTCATCAATTGATATGGAGTTTTGCCTTGTAGTTGATTGACCATGAAAATAATTTGAATGTAGCATGTAGTGCTGAATGCTTCTGCCAAAAAATATGTGGGTAATTTGGCTTCCTCTAACATAGTTCTTGTAGCTTCAATTAAGGTCATATTTTTACTTTCAACTACCCCATTTTGTTGAGGAGTCTAAGATTAGAGAAATTCTGAGTGATTCCTTTTTCTTCACAGAATTCTGTCATGGTTATATTTTTAAACTCAGTACCATTATCACTTCTGATTTTTTTGACCTTCCATTCAGTGCCATTGTCAACGTTCTTCACATAATTGATGATGAATTGGTTTGCCTCATCATTTGAGTGTAGAAAACACACCCATATAAATCTTGTGAAGTCATCCATAATTACTAGGGCATATCTCTTTTTAGCAATTGACATGATGTTGACTGGTCCAAATAAAACCATGCACAATAATTCCAAAGTCTTATCAATTGATGATTCTGTCTTGGACTTGAATGATGCCTTTCTTTATTTTCCTTTTTGACAAGCATCACACAGACCATCATTGATGAATTCCATTTATGGAATGCCTCTAACCAAAATTTTTCTAACTAATTGATTCATGGCTTTAAAATTTAGGTGAGCTAGCTTCTTGTGCTAAATCCAAATTTTGTCTGTATTAGCTTTGCTGAGTAGACATGCCATAGAGTCTGCCTTTACAGAGTTTAAATCAGCCACATAGACATTTCCTTTCCTTCACCCAGTTAAGAGAATTTCACCAGATTTTTTATTGGCTATGATGCATGATCAAGTTAAAAACCATCACCATTTCTATTATCACACAGTTGACTAATGCTCAACAAATTATGCTTCAATCCATCAACTAGTGCTACAAGTTCAATGATAACATTTTCATTTACAATTGAGCCATATCCCAGAGTATATCATTTGCTGTTATCTCCAAAAGTAACTCTTGGGCCAACTTTCTCCACAAACTTTGTGAGCAGGGATATGTCTCCAGTCATGTGCCTAGAACATCCACTAGCTAGATACCAGAGACTTCTTGTTCTTTTTCCCTGCACACAATTAAAACAATCGAGTTACTTTTAGTACCCAATTTGCCTCGGATCCTCTCTTATTAGTTGCAGTTTGTGCCTTTGTTGTCAACTTTGTTTCCTTTGGTTTTGGTGGATTTAGGTCCACTTTAAATTTGGGAGTTGATTTTTGAGGCACAAACACCTTGGAATTCATGGCAGGAATATCATGCACAATTTCAGATTTAGAAATTTGATTAACATTATTGTTAGCAGTTACAGGCATATTCCATGACATTTCAGGCATGTTCATATTGGCATATGCAAAGAAGGGATTATACATGTACGACATTTATGCATATAGCATGTGAACATTTGATGCAACCATATTTGTAATAACCTGTATTTTTTACGCATATTTTTTTAGTATTTATGAAAGGCCTTGATGAATAGTGATTCTACATATTTCTGAAAAACGTTTTAGCCCACACTAGGTAAGTGATGGAATATTAGAAAACCGAGGATGTAATATTGTTGTATGAAACAAATGAATGAATGTAAAAGCTGTCAGAATTTGAAAAATTTCACTTTTACTATTTGTTTTGTAATTTATGAGATATCAAGGAATACGAGAATTATATTATGACTGAGAGGATTATAATTTAGAAATTTCATGGTTATACTTGAATATAAGTATTTAGAATATTAAAGATTTACGCTACGGAATTCCTACGACGAAATACTTTCAGAAATTAATCGAACTTACGTTGAGGATTAATGGTTAAGTGTTGGATGATAAGTGACTAATGAGAAGTCCCATGCAAGAACCATGCAACCAAATTGGTTAAAGAGGAACCAAGTCAAGCCACTAGCCAAGTTAAGGAAACGTAGTTTCATGAATTAGGGGCCAAGTTTTCAAGCCATACCTTGGTTACTATTTGAGGTACTTGACATTCATCAAGACCATATCTCTTGACAGATATCATCCATATACACATTACACAAACACAAATATACCAAAAGCAAGCAAAGTAGAAAAAGCTCTCCTCCTTCATTCTTCTTCCATTTGGCCATTCAAGAAAATCAAGGAAATAAAAATTCAAAACCCAAGTTCTACTTATCCATAAATCACCAAATTTGGACCATAGCTCCTTCATTATATATATAAGGTATTTACGAAATTTCATGGCATCCAATTAGTATAACATAGCCAAATCCTTGCTCAAAGATGAGGGTGAATAGTAACTCCGAAAATTACTAACTTGTTTCTTGATTTTCTCTTGCAAGTTTAAGGATTCAAGAAAGGTATAAACCCCATCCACCCTTTGATTTACTTTGAGCTATGAACTTGAGTTTGAGTTATGTTTAAGTATATACTGTTTTAAGGAGTTTGGATGTAAATGGTTGAATATTGTTGGTTGAATAATATGGGTTGATGATGGTGATGAGTTTATGAAGTTTACAAACTGATTATGTTGTTAAAGACATTTTTTTATGATTGGTTTATTGGTTAATGGATTTAACATAGTTAAATTCAGGAATCGTTACGATTATAGCCGTCGTAATTCCCGTTTGATTTAGGACAATTTCAACCAAGCATTTCGAACTTTCAATACTGTTTTTGAATACCACTGCCCATTAACTTGTAGATCTTGTTTTGTAGTTTGTTTTGGTATAAAAACCATGTCGATATGATTTACGGTTTAAGAGAAACACTCGATTTAGTGAAAGTAGTTCGATTGAACCAAACTGCTCCTTTAATCTCATTTTGGGACTATTATTGGACCACTTAAGAGTTGATTAAAATTATGAAACTTGGATGATATATACCTTGGACAGTTATTAAGATCATTAAAAAAGTTTCGTGTTAAAAAATTAATATTTTGATTTTATAAAAATGTCGAAACCAAAGTTGTGCAATGACACTATTCACTAAAGAAGCTACCGCAGACATTCTCTAGATGGTGCACGTGAAAACGGTGCATCAATTGAGTTAACGGTTAGTGAGTTATGAACGTTTTAGTGAAAGTGGTGTAAATAGTTAAACCCCGTAGTTGACCCAAATTCTAAAATACTTTTCACCAAGTTAAACTCTTGTTTTCAAATCAAATCTTTTATGTCAGATATTACAAATACTCAAAGAAGGTGGTTTTGTATTTATTTATGCATTTTCTGATTTATTAAAATTGTTGAAGTGCGAGTCGCGTAATAGTAATTCTCAGGAAAATCAACTCTAAGGGCACTGTTTTGACGAGCCACTTTGGCCAGGATAATAGGATAATTTTGAGTCGGTTAAAATACGAAAGATGTTGATGAATAACATGACTATGTATTGGAGTAAAAGGATTAGATTAAAAGCCGTTGACAAGATGGTTTACGAATGGTCAAGATAGACCCGAGGAGATGAATGCCGGGTAAGATAAGTGTTAGTAAAAGGACTAAATACAAATTGAAGTTGTCAAAATTGGACTCGATATGCGATTATACTTATTAGTAATATAAGTAGTTGATGGGATTAAAAGTACTAATCAGGATTATGATATCTATTGATAGAAAATCTAGAACGAGTGGGACTCTGATAACGTATCTTGGACTCGAGGCAAGTTTTTCCAACCTTATACTTTTATTTTCAAAATGCTATATTCTTGATTTTGCATATGAAATTAAATTATGCTTATACAAGTTTTCGAAACCTGTGCTTTATATATTACTGTTGTGATATAACTGTTTATCTAAATCTACGAATTGATTTAACTATTGTTTAATTGTTCGTTAAATGTTTTGGCTTATATGTTATAAGATAATATAGATATAAGCCAGTGTTTATAAAGGTTCTAAGTGTAGAGTGGGTATTCGTATTTTCAAACGTAGACTGGGAGTCGGAAGTGTTATTCTAAATATTGTCGTAATCCGGAAGTTGCCGGAGACAGATTTTTTTAAATTGAATAAAAATATTTAAATTTTATATTTTGAATATTTTTATTGATAAATATTTGAAATAATGTTAATAAATATTATTTGAATATTTATTTAATTAATGAATATTATTCTGAATATTCATTTAAAAAGAGTTTATTAATTGTCTATTTATTTAATAAATATTATTTAAATGTTCATTAAATATTTTAAATTGATTACAATTTATTTAAGGTCTTTGATAATTATTTAAAATATTGTTTAACCTTCAGAAAATAATTTAAATATAGTAGGGGTTCCCAAATATTTATTTTATGTTTTATTAATTCTTTAAATAAGAATAAACCATTCTCCGACTTATCAAAATTTGGGAATCCAGTCTAGGAAGTAAATAAATCATTTACTTCACTCGAATACGATTTTGTTTTGGAATCACTGCCCTACTTTAGTTAGGGTTTCCACTTATCAAAATCAAAAAGATTTTTCGAGTAACTCCCAGGTCAAAATTTTCAAAATGATTTTCATTTCTCGATATATGAGATCAGTTGACGGAGGTCAACACCTACATTGTGATATTATTACTTCCTCAAATATTTCGGAAGTAACAAAACCATAGATAGATGAATCTATTAACAAGTATGATATATTTGGGGAACTAGGATTAAATTCCGGTTCCAGGTTAGATAGATGAATCTATTAACAAGTATGATATACTTGGGGAACTAAGATTAAATTCTAGTTCCAGGTTAGATAGATGAATCCATTAACAAGTACGATACACTTGGGGAACTAGGATTAAATTTTGGTTCCAGGTTATAAATTGTTCCAGTGGACTAGGAGATATAGCATAAGAGGCCCAGTGACGCACGGTCTAACACTTTGGCTCATGTGAGGTCTAGGGTGATTATCAAGGGCGGTAGAATTTCCACCGGCTCCCCCTTCTACAAGTAGAGAAACAACAAGAGTTGTCGTATGTTATGACTGATCATTGTATATGTACGGTAAAAGTGTGGTAAAAGGCTCCAGATACAGTCTCATCTTCCAATTGGAATTGTGCTGCAACATCGTAATGAAAGCCTATGAGCTGAGTTACCGGTGATGTTGTTAGTGATTGATATGTTGATATTTCTCCTTACTCATCCGAGATGTTTTGATGAAAAGTTATTTTGAAAACTGAAGGGAGTACATGATGTACACCGAACAATTTATAAATCTTTAAAAAAGTTTTACTGGATTTTAAACATTACAATCGGTATGGTTCAAAGTGATTTTATTTGCTTATGATGAGAAGCAGCTTTTATTGTAGTATCTTGAACTGGGTACATATTATATTTATGGGAGTTTAGCAAAGCTATTGTTGATGCTATTTGGCTAAGTTATTGATAATATTATTTCAAAACTATGAACGTAATAAGTTCATTGAGTTTATTTCAAAAGATTCAGAGGAAGTATGAAAGAGTGGTAACACTATATTCGATAGAGTCTTATTTTATATATTGAACTTAATTGTTCGTATCACATTATTCGAAACTTCATGTTAAGTATAAATACTTTTGATAGAAAACTCCGACAATATGTATCGTCGAGAGATACCTTTGTATGTTTACCCTATACCGGTAACCTTATGTTATACTATTGAGATATTAATGATTATCATATTCTTGGATGAGAGTCACATATAGAATTGGGTAGATAATTTGTTGAGCATTCTTTCTCTCACTCTTGCTTTATATTAATTTTTTCGGAGAAAGTGTTAATACATTTGATTGGCTCCATACTTCAAGGAAGGAAATTATGAGATTCACCTTTGAGATGGTTCAATTCAACACTATTCTACAGAAGTAAGTTGGATAGGTTCTCAGTACTGATTTAGTTATTAATGTCACTTCATGTAGGTTATTATTGATAATGTGAGATCCTAGATTTGGTTTGTAATAACTAATTATACTGGTTGTATATCGTTTCTAAAGCTCTAACTCGTATGTGTGAGAGAGAGGGGTCTGTAATGTGATTTCACTGGATTATTGAGTTGTTGTAGGTTTTACATGATTAGATGGTGATGTGATGACTCAAATCCCTGACCCCGGGTTTGGGGGCATTACAATATTAGAGGCCATGGCATTCATTGGCATGGAATTCTTTTCTTTCTTGCAATTTATATATAAATGATTTACACTATCACGGTTTACCCAAACCTTTCTAGGTGCATACATGTCAGGGGTATAATTATTGTGCTTGTTTATACCTACCTTGTCATTCCTATTCTTTTTCTTTTTCTCAAGCTTAGGTTGAATAGATCCAACATGTGCTATCCTTTCTAATTTTTTCTTTAACTGTTTCTCAGATAGGCTACCTATGTTTATCTTCTTAACTTTAGCCTCAACTTGTTCAGTGGGATCATTTACTTTTATAAATTTAACAGGTGTGCTAAGTTTGTTTTTCTTATTAGTCATTGATTGTTTACTTGTCAATGGATGCTTATCAGTTGATTCAGCATCAATCGATTGATAATCCTTATCAAATGATATATGATTAGTAGTCGATTGATTTTTATCCATTGAGGCATTAGTCAATGACTTGCTTACAGATTTGGGAGATTCTCCTAGAGTATCTAAACCTTGAACATCAATAATATGTTTTGCAGTTTTAGCAGACCTATTCCATTTATTGATTGTCTCAATTTCATCAGCTAAATGTTCTTTCAACAATTCTTCTCTTTTCAAACTGTTTACTAGTTCATCCCTAGCATTTTTACTTTCCTATTTGAATCTGTCTAAACAAACTAACTCATTTTCAAGAAAAGAATTCCTCTCAGTCAAAGCCTCAATGGTGTTCTTTAACTTAGAGTTTTCTTTGTTTAGAGATTTAAGAGTGACATGCAAGTTGTACAGTTCATTTGACATTTCATTTATAGTATTATTGCATTCATCTTTTGAGAGTTCAGAAAAGTTTGTAGCTAGTACCTAATTTGATGATGAACTAGCTTCTTCTTCATGGTTGGCCATTAAAGCTAGATTGATGATTTCTTCAGAATCACTGTCCTCAGCAGCCCAGTCTTTTCTCTTCAGTTATAAAAGCCTTTTCTTTTTATTTGAGAAGGTCAAAGTATTTTTTTGTAGTCAACATCATCATATGACTTTGCCTTCTTTTCTAGTTTTGGCTTTCTACATTCATTGGAGAAATGACCAGCCAATTCACAGTTGTAGCATTTGAATTTAGATCTATCACCTAAACTTTTGTTTTGGTTGTCACTTCTAAACTGGGATCCAGGCTTTTGAGTATTTGGATTCCTCTTGAATTTCAACTTTGAAAACTTCCTTGAAAATAATGCAAGGTGTTTATCAATCTCATCAAAATCATCTTGAGAGCATGCTTCATTTTCATCACATTTGATTTTTCCTTTTTCTTTGGATGTTTCAATAACATCATTAGCCACCATGCTAGTACCTTCTACACAACCACTTTCACCATCACCCTTCTTATCCTCATTTCCTTTGACCATCAAATCCATAATTTTCTCTTTTCTTTGATTCTTCTCAATCCCTTCATCTTGTTATATTTCCAACTCATTTGTCTTAAGAATACCATAGATTTTCTCAAGAGTATAGTCTTTGAAGTCCTAAGATTTTTTAATGGAGACAATCATTGCCTTTCATTCTTTTGGAAGAGATCTAGGAAATTTCAAGTTTGTATCCTCAGTTGCATAAACTCTACCATATAGTTTTACTCCATTCAGAAGCTTCTGGAATCTACTATAGGTATCATTAATGGACCCACCACTCTTAAAATGAAAGGATTCATATTTTTGGATCAAGAGTTGCATCTTATTTTTTCTAACCTATTCAGTTCCTTCACACAGAGTTTGGAGAGTATCGCATACCTCCTTGGATGTTGTGCAGCTGAAATCATTGTCAAACATATCTTTATCCAGACCATTGAATAGGATATTCATGGCCATTTTATCCTTCAACATCTCATTTTCATCCTCTTCGTGAACTCGATGATGTATTTTAGAACATGTTTGTCAAATGTAGGATTACCATAAGGATTTACACCTATGACCAGCTTCATGAGGACATGAGGTCCTTTTTCTATGTAATTAACATAAGAGAGGTCAAGTGCGAGTAGATGCAGGTACATTTTTACTTTCCAGGTAAAGTACTCATTTTTTCCCAACACTAGAATTTTCACACCTGAATCCTTTTGGCCCATATTGACTTGTTCTTGATCTTAAAACTTTCTGTATGTTGAAACCCTAGCTCTAATACCAATTATTATTTGTCCCTGAACAATGACAATATTTGTAGAATAGGGGGTTGAATATAAATATTGAAACTTTTTCAGATTTTACAATTTCAATATTTGTTCTTTTATGTTTGAGTGTTTAAGATATATATATATATATATATATATATATATATATATATATATATATATATATATATATATATATATATATATATATATAAAGACTTATGAAATTGAGAACTTAAAACTTTGAACAACATATAAAATATTACTGGTGGGTTTTATGTTTCACTAGTGAATTGATTGCTCAAATAATAATCTAGGTTGAAAAACCTAGCTGGTTTTACAAAGTTAGAATTGAATAAACTGTTCTTAAAGTGCTTTAAAGCTTGGACAATTGATTCTAAAGAAATATTCTAACTCAGTTAATTCTAACAATGCTACCACTCTTGTTTATATATTACAAGAGTGTTTACAATCCCAAGAATAGAGTAAAATAAAAATACATATTCTAGGAATGTTACTAAACTATCTTTCATTTCTGTCTTTTTCCATTCTAGGAAAGTGTTGGGTTCCGAGGCATAAAACGCAGCGGATAAACGTAAATATAACGAAAATTTTCAGAACCCAAACGCAGGATCATGTATAAGACTTGACTGATTATGGTAAACAGAATCATACCTATTCTTGTCTTGACTTTCACGAACTCAACGGAGATCCTTGCTATCACGATTTTGTGTCTTCCTCTCGAAAGCACCTCTATGGTATCCACACGAGCACCTTCAAGAACGTCTCACGATCTTGATCACGGGATGGATGTACTAGCCTCCTTTGATGAATTCGAATGACTGCCTTTGCTGCCTCCTTGCTCTGCCTCTAGGGTTTTATCATATAAAACGTACCATTCATTTAACCTATCATTATCTATTTATAATGATTGGTTAATGGGCCTTTTCAGCAAAACCTAACCCATGTAGGCATAGGATTAAATAATAAAACATGCTTTTATTATTTAATTAATAACTAAGTCACACTTAATTATTATTGGCAGAAATACAATTATTCAAATTCGAATTTATATTATTTTAATTAATTAAGTCTCACTTAATTAATATAATAAAATTCAAATAATCATCAATTAATTTAAATCTATAATTTAAATTAACTATTCCACTAGGTGCTCTATGTGTGTGACCCTATAGGCTATTATTTAATTAGCAATAATTTTATTCTCCAATAAAATTATAAACAATGAGCGGTATCTAGTAATACATCATTGCTATCCAATTAAACAATAATTAAATCGTGATTTGATAAAACCTTTCATGATTAATGTTTCCGTGTAATATAATCCCTTTAACCATATATATTATAGATTAAACTCGAGGCATGTATTTAGTCATCCTCTTCAACATTTAATCCGGGTTTACTTGATCCATGAGTAGACTATGAAAAACAAATCATTATTTGAGCACGGCCATGCATTTTATAGTCTCACTCAATCAAGAGGCCAATAATATCTCTCCTAATTATAGGAGGGTTAAATCCTTTATCTATCATTCATATTTCTCATACGACTCATGATATACCCGATGTCCACTTTTATCATCACCCGGTCAAAGGTAACTTTTAATGTAGTCAAAGTATATCAATCATCGTATAGAAATATAATGATCTCAAGTCAGAGGATCATTACACCATTATCACTGTGAGTCTTTCTTATGACTTAATTAAACATGAAGAATCTCACTGTGGGTCTGTCCAGTACCATGTACCCCTACATGTACCTATGTATTGACTTTAGTATCCCCATACTTATAACCAATGAGATGTGGTTATCTGTCAAACAACATACTAGTCTATTTATGTATTATTATTGTCCTATCATAATAATACTCGACTAGGGAACCTTTAAGAATATGATATATTATATAATCTCAAGTTCAAGTCATGTACTTAAACTATATAACGAGTATCATGATTCTAAGGACATTTATTATGCTAACAAATATATCGCAGTAATTAAAGTCATAATAAATACGTTTATTGAATAATCAAATGACATAAATGTTTATTAAAAGGAAAAATTGTATTGCCTCTAGGGCACCTACACTAACAATCTCCCACTTGCACTAGAGCCAATCACCCATGTATCTAATACCCATGGAACTAGTGTGACCGTCGTGCTTCTGCTGCGACAAGCCTTTGGTCAGTGGGTCTGCAATGTTATCATTTGTGTGCACTTTACATATGTGTATGTCACCCCTCTCATTAATCTCTCGAATGAGGTGATATCTCCTGAGTATATGTTTGGTTCGGGAGTGAGCTCTAGGTTCTTTAGCTTGTGCAATGGCTCCATTATTATCGCAGTATAGATCAATGGGATCTGCGATTGATGGAACCACTCCCAATTCAGTAATGAATTTTCGAATCCAAACTGCTTCCTTAGCCGCTTCACAAGCTGCAATGTACTCAGCCTCCATTGTAGAATCAGCTACTGTTTCTTGTTTTGAACTCTTCCAACTTACAGCACCTCCGTTTAGACAAAACACAAAACCAGACTGTGATACAGTATCATCCCTGTCTGTTTGGAAACTTGCATCGGTGTAACCTTTTACTACTAGTTTCTCCTCTCCTCCATACACCAAGAATGAATCTTTAGTCCTTTTCAAGTACTTTAGAATATTCTTGACAGCCGTCCAGTGACCTTCACCTGGATTAGATTGGTATCTGCTCGTCATGCTTAAAGCATACGAAACATCTGGGCGAGTACATACCATCGCATACATGATGGATCCAATTGCTGAGGCATATGGAACCTTACTCATGCGGTCCTTGTCATCCAATGATTTCGGACACTGATCTTTAGAGATCGTTATCCCTTGAGATACGGGGACATATCCCCTTTTTGCATTTTGCATACCAAAACGGTGCAAAACCTTATCGATGTATGTACTCTGACTTAGACCGATCATCCTTCTAGATCTATCCCTATAGATCCTCATTCCTAGAATGTAGGATGCATCTCCTAAGTCTTTCATAGAGAAATTACTCCCTAACCAAATCTTAACAGCCTTGAGAGAAGGTATGTCATTCCCCATTAGTAGTATGTCATCAACATATAGTACTATGAATGCCACATGGCTCCCACTAACCTTCTTGTAAACACAAGGTTCATCCTCGTTTTGAACAAATCCATACTCTTTGATAGTTTCATCAAAACGGATGTTCCATCTCCTAGAGGCTTGCTTTAATCCATAAATGGATCGACGTAATTTACATATCTTGCTAACATTCCCTAGACTGACAAAACCTTCAGGTTGTGTCATGTACACATCCACATCTTCTTCAAGGCTTCCATTAAGGAAGGCTGTTTTGACATCCATTTGCCAGATTTCATAATCATGGAATGCTGCAATAGCAAGCAAAATCCTTATGGATTTGACCATAGCCACTGGTGAGAAGGTTTCATCATAGTCAATACCATGAATTTGCTTGAAACCTTTTGCAACTAGCCTTGCTTTATAGGTCTGAACATTTCCATCCATGTCAGTTTTCTTCTTGAAAACCCATTTGCACCCTATGGGTTTTACCCCTTCAGGTGGATCAACCAAAGTCCATACTTGGTTTTCATACATGGATTCCATCTCGGATTTCATGGCTTCTAGCCATCTCTTAGATTCTGGACTGCTCATAGCATCTTGGTATGTGAGAGGCTCATCTTCATCTATGAGCATCAAATCACCACATTGAGTCAAAAGAAATCCATATCTCTCTGGCTCATGGCGAATTCTACCAGTTCTACGAACAACCTGTGTTTGTTGAGCGTTATTATTGTCCTGCTCTTGTTCCACTTCAGGTTCAATGCTATTTTGTGGTTCTCGATCTTCATCGAGGTCTATAGTTCTCCTACTGTTTCTTTTGGAAACAAAATCCCTTTCCATGAAGACAGCATCTCGAGCAATAAACACTTTTTGCTCAGAAGGACTATAGAAATAATACGCCTTTGTTTCTTTAGGGTATCCCACAAAATTGCACTCTTCAGATTTAGGTCCAAGCTTGTCAGATACTTGACGCTTCACAAACGCCTTGCATCCCCAAACTTTCATAAAGCTCATGCCTGACCGTTTCTTCTCCCATATCTCATATGGAGTCTTTTGAACCTTCTTAGTAGGAACACGGTTAAGTGTGAAAGCCGCTGTTTCTAGAGCATAACCCCAGAAACTAATTGGAAGATCTGCATGACTCATCATCGATCGCACCATGTCCAACAAGGTGCGATTTCTCCTCTCTGAAATTCCATTCCATTGAGGTGTACCTGGCGGAGTGAGTTGTGATACAATACCACACTCCTTTAAATAATCTTTAAATTCAGTGCTCAAGTATTCTCCTCCACGATCAGATCGTAAGATTTTAATACTTGCACCTCCGCCAATTTGCTTCTCTACTTCAGCCTTGTATTCTTTGAACTTTTCAAAAGAATCAGATTTATTCTTCATAAGATATACATATCCATATCTACTGAAATCATCAGTAAATGTTATGAAGTAGTAGTAGCCTCCTCTAGCCATCACACGCATTGGGCCACATACATCACTATGTATTAGCTCCAAACGTTCAGTGGCCCTTTGACCCTTACCAGTGAAAGGGGCTTTAGTCATTTTACCAAGCAAACAAGATTCGCATTCTTGGTATGATTCAAAATCAAACTTATCCAAATATCCATCCTTATGTAATTTGGATATGCGTTTCTCATTTATATGGCCTAGACGACAATGCCAGAGGTATGTTTGATTTGAGTCATTAACTTTAAGTCGTTTGTTTTCTATATTACAGACAGGATTATCTAAGTCAAGAACATATAAACCATTAAACAAACGCGCAACACCATAGGTTAAATCATTCAAAGCAAAAGAGCAACTGTTGTCCTTTATTGTAAACGAAAAACCTTTCTTGTCCAAACAAGAAACAGAAATAATGTTTCTGCGAATCGCAGGCACGTAATAACAATTATCCAGTTCTAAAACTAGCCCAGAGGGCAAAGATAAATAATATGTTCCTACAGCTAAAGCAGCAACTCTTGCTCCGTTGCCAACTCGTAGGTCCATTTCTCCTTTAGCCAATGTCCTACTTCTCTGCATTTCCTGCACATTTATACAAATGTGAGAAGCACATCCGGTATCCAATACCCAAGATGTAGAAATAGACAGATTGACTTCTATAACATATATACCTGAATTAGAAGCTTGCTCAGTCCTCTTCTTCTTCAGATCCTCCAAGTAAACTGAACAGTTTCTCTTCCAGTGACCAGTTTTCTTACAGTAGTGACATTCACCCTTAGCGACCCCACCTTTAGGCTTTAAAGCCTGTTTAGGACCTGACTTTGGCTTGGGTGTAGAATCAGAACCTGTCTTCTTCTTACCCTTCCACTTGCCTTTCCCTTTGGCCTTACCTTTATTGCCCACCATCAGTATGGGAGCAGGTTCAGCCGTCTTCATGTTGGTCTCATATGTTCTCAACATAGCCAACAATTCAGTAGGTGTTTTGTCAAACTCATTCATATTGTAGTTCATAACAAACTGAGTGAATTTGTTGTTCAAAGAATTCAAGATTAGGTCAATACCAGTTTCCGGACCAATCGGGAAACCCAAAGTATCAAGATACTCAATGTAACCAATCATCTTCAGAACATGTGGGCCAACTGGTTCATTTGCCCCTTGTTTGCAGTTAAAGAGTGACTTGCTCGTGTTGAACCTTTCTTGACGAGTTTGGCTTGCAAACATGCTTTGCAAGTGCTCATTGATAGTATATGCATCCATATGCACATGCTGTCTTTGAAGCTCAGCACTCATAGTTGCTAACATAAGACACGCAACATCAGTTGCATCATTCTCATCCTTTGTGTGGGCCGCTCGTTCCTCAACAGTAGCGCCCTCAGGAAGGGGACCTGCCGGAGGAATATCAATGACATGAAGCTTGCGCTCCTGCCTGAGGACAATCCTCAAATTCCTCTGCCAGTCTAGGAAGTTGTTTCCTCCTGTCAGCTTATCCTTCTCAAGGACAGATCGTACGGATAGTGTGTTTGTGTTGTTTGTCATTACTTGGTATCTACAATGATAAAAGCACAAAATTAAACATTAGATTGTCTGAGTTATTTATTATGTTCAAATGATTATGATACATTCATAATATATCTCCCACTATTTTTATCAAATCAATAGCCCTTACTATTAATTTGGAAAGTATATCCCATAATCCTTTCTAGTGAGCCAAGATCCATATTTTGTCATGTCTCAAGTCAACCACTGGAAGTCCTTAAGAATGATTATTTAGGTAGACAACATTTGTCAATTATATCATATATAATTCTTGGATAGTTTGGTGAGCAACGATTGATCTTATCTATCTAATAGATTTTTAACCAAACTCTATGCTTCTAAGTTCATAATGGTTGAATATAACCGTTTACTTTCACCTTATTATGACGACTCAGTTAATTTTGACCCAATGATACAACGGCCGAATATAACCGTTTATATTCGTCGCATCTCACCACGATAGACAGGAGTCCCCTGCCACTGACAGTCTTTCCCCTAATCGATCTAGGATTCGATGAGTGTTCATTCATTGGAAAGCATCTGATTAAAACTTAATATTTTGTTAAGGGGTTTAGAAAATTTTACGACGATCATGATCACATCATGAAGAGATCCTCAATTTTTCCTTGAACTAAATATTTCAAATTGACATCTTAAATTGTTCATTTCCCAGGTAGATGGAGGATACCAGTGGTCACACTTAAAACCCATCAGCCTTACGAATACGCATATCCGTTTTTGTCAGAAAATCCCAATTATAGATATCAAAATCCATATTCAATTCCGTGTTTTAAAAATCCATATTTCATAAACACAAGAATCTCATGATCGTTTGTTGATTTTAAAATCTTGAATCGTTACAGATTTTATCTTGTTTAAACAAGCATGGCATGGGTGTCGTATCTAATACATACATACATACATACATGATTAATCTAATTAAAGCATGCATCATTCATACATCAATATGTAAAGTGCAGTATGTAAACGTGCTTGGTTATGGCCCCTTTCCTATGTGATCCTTTCGAGCTAATGAAAGGATCAAAGTCAATCTATGGTGGTAAAATATAAATACAATTACATGTCTTCATTCTTCTTGTATCCACTAGTGCCTGCTCCTCTTCTTGGATCATCTTTCAGTCTTCAAGTACATTACATGGAATAATTGAATACAACCTAAGCTAATGTACTTACATAAGAAAACTCGAGTTACATTCGAGGTTAAACAATTACAAGAATGAAGAAAACGACATGCAAGTCGTATTTATAAAACCAAAACCAAAAACCATTAATCTAGGGGTCTAAGGGCCATAACCAGCACCATGCTCAAGTACACAAAATAAAATATTGCGGGGGTCCGGGGGCGGCAGCCCCTGGGCGGGGGTCCGGGGGCGGCAGCCCCTGGGCGGGGTCCGGGGCGGCAGCCCCGGGCGGGGTCCGGGGGCGGCAGCCCCCGGCTGGGGTCGAGCTGCCAGGTCAGCTCGAAATCAGAATTTTTTTTTATTTTCGAAGACCAGTCCTATTCAGAAATCATCAATTTCTGAACTACAGATCATATCTGTTGGCCCTTTTTTTTCCCACTGCATCTTATACAGTTTCAGAAGCATGTATCATATACATACTTATCATATCCCAGTTAACAGATCATGTCCAACATAATCTGTCCACCAGTTTATATCACTATACAAACTGACCCTCATGCATAATATACAAATCGCAATATGGCATATAAATCAGTCATGACAAATCATTAACATGCTAGTATCATCACCACATATTACAATTCGAATATACATGAAGAACATAGCATGGCAGAAGCATGGCAGTAACAAAGCAGTAGCATGGCAGTGGCATGGCAGTCACCAAAATAGGCATATTTGCATCAAATACAGTTAACACGTAACCAAATCAGTCCCTTATACACGTAGCTCTGATACCATTGTTGGGTTCCGAGGCATAAAACGCAGCGGATAAACGTAAATATAACGAAAATTTTCAGAACCCAAACGCAGGATCATGTATAAGACTTGACTGATTATGGTAAACAGAATCATACCTATTCTTGTCTTGACTTTCACGAACTCAACGGAGATCCTTGCTATCACGATTTTGTGTCTTCCTCTCGAAAGCACCTCTATGGTATCCACACGAGCACCTTCAAGAACGTCTCACGATCTTGATCACGGGATGGATGTACTAGCCTCCTTTGATGAATTCGAATGACTGCCTTTGCTGCCTCCTTGCTCTGCCTCTAGGGTTTTATCATATAAAACGTACCATTCATTTAACCTATCATTATCTATTTATAATGATTGGTTAATGGGCCTTTTCAGCAAAACCTAACCCATGTAGGCATAGGATTAAATAATAAAACATGCTTTTATTATTTAATTAATAACTAAGTCACACTTAATTATTATTGGCAGAAATACAATTATTCAAATTCGAATTTATATTATTTTAATTAATTAAGTCTCACTTAATTAATATAATAAAATTCAAATAATCATCAATTAATTTAAATCTATAATTTAAATTAACTATTCCACTAGGTGCTCTATGTGTGTGACCCTATAGGCTATTATTTAATTAGCAATAATTTTATTCTCCAATAAAATTATAAACAATGAGCGGTATCTAGTAATACATCATTGCTATCCAATTAAACAATAATTAAATCGTGATTTGATAAAACCTTTCATGATTAATGTTTCCGTGTAATATAATCCCTTTAACCATATATATTATAGATTAAACTCGAGGCATGTATTTAGTCATCCTCTTCAACATTTAATCCGGGTTTACTTGATCCATGAGTAGACTATGAAAAACAAATCATTATTTGAGCACGGCCATGCATTTTATAGTCTCACTCAATCAAGAGGCCAATAATATCTCTCCTAATTATAGGAGGGTTAAATCCTTTATCTATCATTCATATTTCTCATACGACTCATGATATACCCGATGTCCACTTTTATCATCACCCGGTCAAAGGTAACTTTTAATGTAGTCAAAGTATATCAATCATCGTATAGAAATATAATGATCTCAAGTCAGAGGATCATTACACCATTATCACTGTGAGTCTTTCTTATGACTTAATTAAACATGAAGAATCTCACTGTGGGTCTGTCCAGTACCATGTACCCCTACATGTACCTATGTATTGACTTTAGTATCCCCATACTTATAACCAATGAGATGTGGTTATCTGTCAAACAACATACTAGTCTATTTATGTATTATTATTGTCCTATCATAATAATACTCGACTAGGGAACCTTTAAGAATATGATATATTATATAATCTCAAGTTCAAGTCATGTACTTAAACTATATAACGAGTATCATGATTCTAAGGACATTTATTATGCTAACAAATATATCGCAGTAATTAAAGTCATAATAAATACGTTTATTGAATAATCAAATGACATAAATGTTTATTAAAAGGAAAAATTGTATTGCCTCTAGGGCACCTACACTAACAGAAAGTTCTTCAATCTAGGAAAGACAGCTTCAATTTAAATTTTCACAATCAATGTATACTGTCTTCCATAGTTGTACTTTTGTCTGAAGATTCCTGACATTTTGTCCTTTTGTGCTATCCCTATCAATTGATAATTTATTGTTAAGCATATCAATTGATTCTTCCTTGTATCCATCAACTGATGTCCTTCTTCGATTGATCTTGATATCCATCGATTGATAATAACAATTGACTTATCGATTGATAGATGTCATCAATCGATATATCAATCGAATGGTCTTCATATCAGTTGATGGTCTTCAATCTTTGACTTGGCTTGATATCAATTTATCCTTCATCCATTGATTCTTCATCAATTGATTCTTCAATATCAACTGATCATCCTTCACTTTTATATTTTTCCTGCCTTCAAATATTTACACTTTGACAGTCTAAGAAATACATCAATTGATGATCAATATTAATCGACTCTAGTATCAATTGATGAGTTAAATATCATCAATTGATCTAGCCAAATCAATTGAAAAGACTAAGTACAACCATGTTATAAAAACATCCAGATTATCATATGATTAACATGAATATTTCAACTGATAAAATGGTTTCCTAATCAATTGATATTTATAATATATATCAATTGATCAGTTACAAATTAATTTCTATGATTCTAAGATTAAGTTTATCATCAAGACTACATAACTCCTAACACAAGATATTTATGTCGAAAAAGCAGAGTGGTTTGATGATAATTTGTACTTGGAATTTTAATTTCATTTTATATATGTAATTTGTCAATTTGAATATATGTTATGTAGATATCTATTAACTAGGTTCATTCAATATCAACCTATTGATGTTGTCAATTTCATTTCAATATGTTGATTATCATGTTATAGTTACGATATTTTATTTATAATGTAACAAATAGTAGGGACTCTCATCAATTGAATTATTGCATATCAATGGATAATTCAGAAAAGACTCGATAGATAAATCATTAGTTCAACTGATATCAGGAGATTCATCAACGGATGTGAAGATTAGAATGTCAAAGTATAAATATTTGAAGGCATATATTCTCACAAGTGAAATGTTGATCAATGGATAAAAGTAAGTCAATGGATAGAAAAATAAAAGTCTTGATGGATACAGCCACTCAATGCAATCGATAGATAAAGTAGTTGTCGACGGATACAAGGTCATTGATGTATGTAAAGAGTAATCAATGGATAAACTTAACAGTTAATTATCAATTGATATCTACTTATCAATTGAGAATTAGACAAAACGTCAGGAATCTCTGCGGAATTCAGTGGTGTTTGGAGGCCAATCAAACTTATTTGACTTGGAAGACTCATAAAGGATGAAACATGTTGTTCTAGAAAACTAAGAAGACAAATTAATTTCTAGAAATAAAAGATACAAGCAGAATGTGCATGTGGACAAATATACTACATTTTGATAGTTTTGTTTTATATTTAGAAAATGTAGTTTCTTATAAATTCTTATGTTATAAAAACAAGAGTAATAGTAGTGATATAATTTGTTAAGAATGAATCCACCAAACTTATGCAGTGGGGGGGGGGGGTAAATGTATAAGTTATATTCTTTTTAATTTTCTTTGCTTGGTTGATAATCTCAGTTAGTGTAGTAAAAATTCGGAATATAAATCACTACACAACTAAAATTACTATCAAAATAATGATGTATTAGAATATATTTTGCTACAACCTGAAATTTAAGATTGAATTTCAGCTTCTTGTTCTTGATGTGAAAACAAGGAATGGTTTCAAGATATTCAAGATATATATTCTTTCTTTAGAGTCATGTACTAGCTATATAGACACGATGTCTTAGCAAGCAAATGCTCTACTGTAGTACATACTGAACTAGGAAATAGGACAAAACATCTTTCTAATTTTACTCTTGAAAGGCATATGACTAGGCCTATTTGTAATAATTAGATGACAACTCAACTCAGATTAGAAACGAAAGTAAATAATAATTATGGTAACATGAATCAAGACGAAGAAAGTCAACTAGACACGAAGAATCATAATATCAGAAGAGTTTTTATGAGGTTGCTACTCTGCACCGGAAGAAGTTCATTAATATATCAAGCGTAAGTGTAAAATAATGAAGTAGTATTTCAGAAGAGTTTAGAAGATTTATTAGTGGCTGCTACACGAAGATTCCAAAAGAAGAAAACAAAAGAGGAAAGACAATGAAGCAGAAGAAGGACAGAAGACCACAACTTTTAAAGTTAAAACGTGGAGAATATTTATTTGTTAGGAATCATGTTGTATGAAGATAACAAATTACCTAGAATTGTAAGTTTGACATTCATTTTGTAACTAATCAATGGATATGTATTCTATAAATATACATTGACTAGGAAACTATTTATCAGTTGAAGTTGTTGTTATCGATTGATAAAATAGAGTGTAACAGTGATTTAGAATTTTTTTCTTTATTAATTGATTGTAATATGTCGATGGATGTTATGATTTAATCAACTGATGTTTATTGTCTTCGATTGATAGCTCATCAACGGATGTGATGAATGGCTGGCAAAGTATAAATATTCTAAGTCAGAATTCTATCAAATGAAGTGATCAATGGATAAAGGAGTCAATGGATATAGGTGATTAATCAATGGATAAAAGGTCAATAAAAGTCAAATCAATGGATCTCCATCAACGGATAAAAGCATTAAAGCAATTAACGGATAAAAGACAATCAATGAATAAGGAAATCGATGGTTGCTCAAGTATCCATTGATACATCAATTGATCAATGGATAACTTATCCATCGATGGACAAGTAAAGAAGACTCAACTGATAAGTTTCACAACATTTATCAGTTGATTAAAGTTTCCCAAAAAAGCTAAAGGCAAATGAAAGGGATCTTTACAGAAGTCTAAATCAATGGAAGACAGTTCTGTCAGGACTGTGAAGACTTTCAAAGGAACACAGTCTTCAAGGAGAAGATCAAGACAAAGACTTGTCCAGAATAAGACAAAGGTCTATGAAGACTGTGAAAGTAGCTATATTCTATTTTCATGTAAATATTGTAAAATTTACTTTAAGCATTTTATCAGTCGATAGGAAACTAAAGTAGAGATGAGTTGCTATATATAGTTTAGTAGTTAATTTTTGTAGCAAGTAAGAAAAACTATAGCAAGAAAGCACATTAGAGAAAAAGAATTGTTTGTAGTGCTTTGTCTTAGCTCAGTAGTTTTTTTTGTAAGCAGCTTGGTTCTTAGACCAATGATAATTTGAAAGCAAAAATATACACTAGTGGAGAAACTAATCCACTAGTAATTTAAAAAGATTTGTTTTCAATTTGTTTATTTTTTAATTCTTTTAAATCTATCTTTTAACCAATTCGTCAAACTGTCAAACATAATAATTAAAACAAACTTATATCCGCAAGAATTTGATAAAATTTCATAAGTTTGTATTCAACCCCCCTCTCTACAAACTTGTTGTACTAAAAGGAAATATCAATTGGTATCAGAGTAAGCTTCAGACTTGATAAATTGTACTAAAAGGAAATATTAATTGGTATCAAGTGGAGAAACTTTTTTGACAATGTGATAAATTGTATTTCATCCAGAGAGGTATGGGATACTCTTCAGACTCTTTGTGAGTGAACTGAACAAGTCAGAAAGAACAAGATTCAGCTCCTGATTCAAAAGTATGAATCCTTTCATTTCAAGAGTGGAGAAACCATCAATGACACCTATAGAAGATTCCAAAAGTTGTTAAATGGATTAAAGCTATATGGTAGGGTATATGCAACTGAAGACACAATTCTAATTTTTTTTTATGTTTCTTCTAAAAGAATGGAAACCTATGACTGTTTCTATTCCACAATCTCATGACTTCAAGGATTATAATCTTGAGAAACTTTATGGTATTCTCAAGACATATGAGTTGGAAATTCAACAGGATGAAGTGATTGAGAAGAGTCAAAGAAAGGATAAGACTGTGGCTTTAATAGTCAAAGGGAATGAAGACAAGAAGGGAGATAGTGAAAGTGGTTCTGTAAAGGGATCTGTCATGATGACTAGTGATGATGTTGAAGGATCATCCAAAGGCAAGGGCAAAAGTGAAGAAGAAGAAGCATGCTCTCAGGATGATCTAGATGAGATTGATGAGTACCTTGCATTTTTGTCAAGGAAATTCTCAAAACATAAATTCAAGAGGAATCCAAATGCTCAAAGGCGTGGATCCCAGTTTAGAAATGATAACCAAAATAAAAATTTGGTTGAACAATCAAGATTCAAATGCTTTAATTGTGGATTGACTGGTCATTTCTCCAATGAATGCAGAAAGCCAAAACAAGAGAATAAGGTAAAATCATATGATGGTATTGACTACAAGAAGAAGTATTTTGACCTTCTCAAACAAAAAGAAAAGTCTTTTGTAACTGAAGAAAAAGACTGGGCTGCTGAGGACAATGATTCTAAAGAATTCATCAATCTAGCATTAATGGCCAATCATGAAGATGAAGAGGCTAGTTCATCATTAAATCAGGTACTAGCTACTAACATTTCTGAATTATTAAAAGATGAATGCAATAGTGCTATAAATGAGATGTCCAATGAATTGTACAACTTTCATGTCACATTGAAATATCTAAACAAAGAAAATCTCAAGTTAAAGAACACCATTAATGTCTTAGCTGAGAGGAACAATTTTTTTGAAAATGAACTCATTTGTTTAGAAAGATTCAAGCAGGAACAATTGTTCTTTATCGTAAACAGCAACAATTGTTCTTTATCGTAAACGAAAAGCCTTTCTTGTCCAAACAAGAAACATAAATAATGTTTCTGCGAATCGCAGGCACGTAAAAACAATTCTCCAGTTCTAAAACTAGCCCTGAGGGCAAAGATAAATAATAGGTTCCTACAGCTAAAGCAGCAACTCTTGCTCCATTGCCAACTCGTAGGTCCACTTCTCTTTTAGCCAATGTCCTACTTCTCTGCATTTCCTGCACATTTATACAAATGTGAGTAGCACATCCAGTATCCAATACCCAAGATGTAGAAATAGACAGATTGACTTCTATAACATATATACCTGAAATAGAAGCTTGCTCAGCCCTCTTCTTCTTCAGATCCTCCAAGTAAACTGAACAGTTTCTCTTCTAGTGACCAGTTTTCTTACAGTAGTGACATTCACCCATAGCGACCCCACCTTTAGGCTTTAAAGCCTGTTTGGGACCTGACTTTGGCTTGGGTGTAGAATCAGAACCTGTCTTCTTCTTACCCTTCCACTTGCCTTTCCCTTTGGCCTTACCTTTATTGCACACCATCAGTATGGGAGCAGGTTCAGCCGTCTTCATGTTGGTCTCATATGTTCTCAACATAGCCAACAATTCAGTAGGTGTTTTGTCAAATTCATTCATATTGTAGTTTATGATAAACTGGGTGAATTTGTTGTTCAAAGAATTCATGATTAGGTCAATACCAATTTCCTGAATAATCGGGAAACCCAAAGTTTCAAGGTACTCAATGTAACCAATCATCTTCAGAACATGTGGGCTAACTGGTTCACTTGCCCCTTGTTTGCAATTAAATAGTGACTTACTCGTGTTGAACCTTTCTTGACGAGTTTGGCTTGCAAACATGCTTTGCAAGTCCTCATTGATAGTATATGCATCCATATGCACATGTTGTCTTTGAAGCTCAGCACTCATAGTTGCCAACATAAGACATGCAACATCAGTTGCATCATTCTCATCCTTTGTGTGGGCCGCTCGTTCCTCAACAGTAGCGCTCTCAGGAAGGGGACCTGCCGGAGGAATATCAATGACATGAAGCTTGCGCTCCTGTCTGAGGACAATCCACAAATTCTTCTGCCAGTCTAGGAAGTTGTTTCCTCCTGTCAGCTTATCCTTCTCAAGGACTGATCGTACGGATATTGTGTTTGTGTTGTTTGCCATTACTTGGTATCTACAATGATAAAAGCACAAAATAAACATTAGATTGTATGAGTTATTTATTATGTTCAAATGATTATGATATATTTATAATATATCTCCCACTATTTTTATCAAATTAATAGCCCTTACTATTAATTTTGAAAGTATATCCCATAATTCTTTCTAGTGAGCCAAGATCCATATTTCGTCATGTCCAAAGACAACCACTGGAAGTCCTTAAAAATGATTATTTAGGTAGACAACAGTTGTCAATTATATCATATATAATTCTTGGACAGTTTGGTGAGCAACGATTGATCTTATCTATCTAATAGATTTTTAACCAAACTCTATGCTTCTACGTTCATAATGGTTGAATATAACCGTTTACTTTCACCTTATTATGACGACTCAGTTAAGTTTGACCCAATGATACAACGGCCGAATATAACCGTTTATATTCGTCGCATCGCACCACGATAGATAGGAGTCCCCTGCCATTGACAGTCTTTCCCCTAATCGATCTGAGATTCGATGAGTGTTCATTCATTGGAAAGCATCCGATTAAAACTTAATATTTTAAAACCCATCATCCTTACGAATACGCATATCCGTTTTTGTCAAAAAATCCCAATTATAGATATCAAAATCCATATTCAATTCCGTGTTTTAAAATCCATATTTCATAAACACAAGAATCTCATGATCGTTTGTTAATTTTAAAATCTTAAATCGTTACAGATTTTATCTTGTTTAGCATGGGAAGCATGGCATGGGTGACGTATCTAATACATGCATACATCATTAATCTAATTAAAGCATGCATCTTCTACTCTACACATACATTCATACATCAATATGTAAAGTGCAGTATGTAAACGTGCTTGGTTATGGCCCCTTTCCTATGTGATCCTTTCGAGATAATGAAAGGATCAAAGTCAATCTATGGTGGTAAAATATAAATACAATTACATGTCTTCATTCTTCTTGTATCCATGGGTACTTGCTCCTCTTTTTGGATCATCCTTCAATCTTCAAGTACATTACATGGAATAATTGAATACAACCTATACTAATGTACTTACATAAGAAAACTCGAGTTACATTCGAGGTTAAACAATTACAAGAATGAAGAAAACGACATGCAAGTCGTATTTATAAAACCAAAACCAAAACCCATTAATCTAGAGGTCCAAAGGCCATAACCAGCACCATGCTCAAGTACACAACAAAAATAATGCGGGGTTCCGGGGGCGGCAGCCCCTGGGCGGGGTCCGGGGAGGCAGCCCCGGGCGGGGTCTGGGGGCGGCAGCCCCCGGCTGGGGTCGAGCTGCCAGGTCAGCTCGAAATCAGAAAAAAAAATTATTTTCGAAGACCAGTCCTATTCAGAAATCATCAATTTCTGAACTACAGATCATATCTGTTGGCCTTTTTCCCCACTGCAACTTATGCTGTTTCAGAAGCATGTATCATATACATACTTATCATATCCCAGTTAACAAATCATGTCCAACACAATTTGTCCACCAGTTTATATCACTATACAAACTGACCCTCATGCATAATATACAAATCGCAATAAGGCATATAAATCATTCATATCATGTCATAACATATTATAACATTGCAGTAGCATGGCAGTCTCAAACAGGCATGGCAGTAGCAAAGCAGTAGCATGGCAGTGGCATAACAGATTATGACAAAGCAGTAGCATGGCATGGCAGTCACCAAAACAGGCATGTATGCATCAAATACATAAAACACGTAACCAAATCAGTCCCTTATACACGTAGCTCTGATGCTATTGTTGGGTTCCGAGGCATAAAACACAGCGGATTAAACGTAAATATAACAAAATTTTGGAACCCTAAACGCAGGATCATGTATAAGCCTAGACTGATTATTATGAAACGGAATCATACCTTTGTCTGGTCTTGGTTTACACGAACTCAACGGAGATCCTAGCTTTCACGACTTGTGTCTTCCTCTCGAAAACACCTCTATGGTATCCACACGAGCACCTTCAAGAACGTCCCACGATCTTGATTACGGAATGGATTGTACTAGCTCCTTTGATGATTTCGAATTTGTTTCTGCCTTGCTGTGCTTGCTGCTGCCTCTAGGGATTTTGTTTCTCAAAAACGTAATCCCTCTTAACCCTATCATTATCTATTTATAATGCTGGTTAAGAGGCCTAATCAGCAAAACCTAACCCATGTAGGTTTAGAATAAATAATAAAACCGAATTTCTATTATTTAATTAATAACTAAGTCATACTTAATTATTAAGGGCAGAATTCAAATTCGAATTTTATTATTTCAATTAATTAAGTCTCACTTAATTAATATAATAAAATTCAAATAATCATCAATTAATTTAAATCTAGAATTTAAATTAACTATTCCTTTAAGTGCTCTATGTGTGTGACCCTATAGGCTATTATTTAATTAGCAATAATTTTATTCTCCAATAAAATTATAAACAATGAGCGGTATCTAGTAATACATCATTGCTACCCAATTAAATAATAATTAAATCGTGATTCGATAAAACCTTTCATGATTAATGTTTCCGTGTAATATAATCCATTTAACCATATATATTATAGATTAAATTCGAGGCATGTATTTAGTCATCCTCTACAACATTTAATCCGGGTTTACTTGATCCATGAGTAGACTATGAAAACAAATCATTATTTTAGCACGGCCATGCATTTTATAGTCTCACTCAATCAAGATGCCAATAATATCTCTCCTAATTATAGGAGGGTTAAATCCTTTATCTATCATTCATATTTCTTATGCGACTCATGATATACCCGATGTCCACTTTTATCATTACCCGGTCAAAGGTAACTTTTAATGTAGTCAAAGTATATTAATCCTCGTACAGAAATATAATGATCTCAAGTCAGAGGATCATTACACCATTATCACTGTGAGTCTTTCTTATGACTTTATTAAACATGAAGAATCTCATTGTGGGTCTGTCCAGTACCATGTACTCCTGCATGTACCTATGTGTTGACTTTAGTATCCCCATACTTATAACCAATGAGATGTGGTTATCAGTCAAACAACACACTAGTCTATTTATGTATTATTATTGTCCTATAATAATAATACTCGACTAGGGACATTTAAGAATATGATCTATTATATAATCTCAAGTTCAAGTCATGTACTAAACTATACAATGTGTATCATGATTCTAAGGACATTTATTATGCTAACAAATATATTACAGTAATTAAAGTCATAATAAATATGTTTATTGAATAATCAATTGACATAAAGGTCTATTGTATTGCCTCTAGGGCACCTACACTAACAGATGAATCCACTCTAGCTGACACTGAGAGAGAAATACTGACTCAGTACAGAAGTTCCATGACTAAAGTGAACATTGAGGACCCTATTCAAAGAAGGATATTGAACTTCTACAGAGACAATCTCAAGGTTCAAAAGCTTCATATCACCAGAACTAGGAATGAGTTGAGACAAGTCAAATATGACAATGGGAGTGCAAGGACTCACTTTGACTCAACAATGGACTCCAGACTAAGTTTAACTCTCCTGAGCACAATCAAGCAGAGACTTGACACATAATTTATAGCTAAGGATAAAGTTGTGGAGTTAGAAAAGAGGGTTACTTCCATGGAACTCAACATGCAACAGATTCTAGCCAATCAGGTTACTCAGGTCAAGCTTCTTAGCAGACTATTGGACAACCCTTCATCTCCTCAACACTTGTCAACTGTTACTGATTACAAAAAGGGGGAGAAAGACAATACTGAATTGAAGAGGGAGATGGAGAATCAAATCCAAGTGTCTGAGTCTATCATATCTAAGCAAGACCTAATGGCCAAGCAAATTGTTCAAAGATTTGAAGCATTGGAAAGGAGGACAAAGGCTATAAATGAGGAAAAGCCAATTAAGATTACAGCAATCACTTCATTGCAAGCAAAATCACCTTCTGAAATTACAATTGTTGAATCTCATGAGGCTGGAGAAATAAGGATGGATGAAGGAAGAAGCTTACAGCCAGGAGATAGGAAAAGAAAATGCATACTGATTGAAGATGGAAAGAAGAAGAAAAAGGCTATATCATAAGTTGGTGAGAAACTATTGCATAATGTAATAGTGGTTGATGTCAAGGATAGGATGAAGCAGGAGCAGGCAGGAGAAGAACTTTCCATAATTCTTCAGAAGCAATTTGATGAAGAACATGATAAGATTCTTGAAGATAGAAGAAAGGAGGCTGAGAAGAAAAGAACAAAGCAGAGAGCAAACAAATCCTCCAAGTCTGCAGAAGTAAAGAGAAAACTGAATGTTGATGGAGGAGAAGTGGCTGAGGAAAAACAATCAAAGGAAAACAAAATTCAAAGAACTGACAGTGATCAACCAAGAAAAGTGGAACTGTTCCAATCAAAGGCAAACAATTACATCCCAATTAGATCACAAGGATTAATTGCTACAAAATGCCAAAGGAAGAGGGGTGTGGATCTTCTTCACCTTGAATATAAAGATGGTTCACATCTCCCTTTACTTTTACAAAAGTGATGGAACATGACTATGCAAATCTGAGAAAAATCTACACTCTTCTCAACAAGAATTACTACTTAACTCAAGGATTGACCAAAGATATCTTACAGAGAATGACCATCATGATATAGGCTCCAGTTAGGGGAAAAAAAGAAGAAGTAATAAAAATATGGAATTATGATGGAAGAAAAGTTCTCCATGAACCCTTCTATATGATGCTCTACACAGACAGGGATGAAAAAGAAAAATGCATTGACATTTGCAAGGAAATCAAGAATTTGCCAAATCTGGAGCTAAATTACTTGGCTAGTCAATTGGATTACAGTGTTGAAGATGAGAAGATACTTAAGGGATCACTGTTCAGGTAAATGGAAGAGAATGAGAAGAAAGAGATGGCTGAGTCTGGTAGAAGGAAGAAAACAAATTAGTCAAGTTCATCAGAATTCTTCTCAGAAATCACATCATACTAGTACATCTAGTCTCATGTGTCTTTTATGTCAAGTTATGATTCTCAATGTATTGATAAATGTTTAGGGTTTTGTTATCATCAACCTATATTTATGATTATTATTAATACTCATAAATAGGGGGAGATCGTTAGGAATCATGTTGTATGATGATAACAAATTACCTAGAATTGTAAGTTTGACATTCATTTTATAACTAATCAATGGATTTATGTTCTATAAATATCCATTGACTAGGAAACTATTTATCTGTTGAAGTTGTTATTGAATGATAAAATAGAGTGTACCGGTGATTTAGAATTCCTTTCTTTATCAATTGATTGTAATATGTCGATGGATGTTATGATTTAATCAACTGATCTTTATTGGCTTTGATTGATAGCTCATCAACGGATGTGAAGAATGTTAGAAAATTGTAAATATTCTAAGTCAGAATTCTATCAAATGAAATGATCAACAGATAAAGGAGTTAATGGATATGGGTGATTAATCAATGGATAAAAGGTCAACAAAAGTCAAATCAATGGATTTCCATCAATGGATAAAATCATTAAGGCAATCAACGGATAAAAGACAATCAATGATAAGGAAATCGATGGATGCTCAAGTATCCATTGATACATCAATTGATCAATGGATAACTTATCCATCGATGGATAAGCAAAAAAGACTCAATTGATAAGCTTCATATCATTTATCAGTTGATTAAAATTTCCCAAAATAGGTAAAGGCAAATGAAAGGGATCTTCGTAGAAGTTTAAATCAATGGAAGACAGTTATGTCAGGACTGTGAAGAATTTAAAAGGAACACAGTCTTCAAGGCAAAGATCAAGACAAAAAATTTCCAGAATAAGACGAAGGTCTATGAAGACTGTGAAAATAGCTACATTCTATTTTCATGTAAATATTGTAAAATGTATTTTATGCATTTTATCAGTCGATAGGAAATAGAAGTAGAGATGAGTTGCTATATATAGTTTAGCAGTTCATTTTTATAGAAAGTAAGAAAAACTAGAGCAAGAAAGCACATTAGAGAATGATAATTATTTGTAGTGCTTTGTCTTAGCTCAATAGTTTTTTTTGTAAGCATATTGGTTCTTAGACCAAGGATAATTTGAAAGTGTTGGTGAAATTATGAAGCCGTATGAATAGAATTCGTGATAACTCAACACTAGAACATGACAAGTAAATAATACTACGTCTACACAGAAATCAGGAAGAAATGAAAACAAGACAAATACAGTGAATCAAGACATTAGAAGAAGTTTTAAAGTCTAGTACAGGTCACTGAGAGAAGTTTAGTTATATGTTCAAGGCTCAGTGAAGAATAATGTGTAAAGACTTTCAGGGTTTCAGAAGTGTTGAAGATTCAATATAATGTGCCACTAAAAAATTTCAGTATATTAGCATTGATTGAAGATAAACCGTGTTCGAAGCATAGGAATCTAGAAGGGTAAAGACAAAGGTTAAAGAAGACTGCTGCAGTCTTGAAGTTATACTCACTGAAAGAAGTTCATTTAAATGATCAAGCATCAGTGAAGAACATAGAATGAAGTATTCAAGATTGTATTAATAATGAAGACGTTGTCTAAGTACCAGAAAAGATTCCAGTGAAAGTACAGTATTTATTAACAGTCAGGGTTTGAAGCAATGCAAAAGTCAAGATTAATCAGCTGAAACAGAATAGAAGTCAAGATAATTTAATTCATTGTTAGTCGTTTATGAACCAGACCAGTGCACTAAACGTCAGCACAACAAGAAGTGAATTACTTTGATTTATCAGAAGAAAATCAGTTGATCAAGCCAGAAGAGTGAAAACTAAGTGGTAAATACTTCAAGCATTTCAAGAAATTGTTTAAGGAAAGTATTACTACATTTGGTGGTTCTTGTACTCTTGAAGCACTCTAGAGGCGCAACAAAACACTCATGGATAAGTTTCTAAGTGTTTCGTGGCTCCTATACAAGGGAACAAGAGTAGAAGCGCAAAAAAACACCTTAGGCGCAATAAAATACTTATGAATAAGTTTCTAAGTACTTTTGTTGTTCCTACACACTACAAACAATGTAAGAGGCGCAACAAAAACTTTAGGCGCAACAAAATACTTATGAATAAGTTGCTAAGTACTTTTGTTGTTCCTATACACTGCAAGCAATGTAGGAGGGGTAACAAAACTCCTCTAGGAGCAACAAAAGAATTCTAAGTACATTCGTGGTTCCTATACAAGGCCACAAGAGTAGAGGCACAATAAAACTCCTCTAGGCGCAACAAAAGAATTCTAAATACTTGGTAGCTCCTATACACTGCACTCACTCTACAAGCGCAAAAAAATGACTTAGCATTGTGAAGTAAATCAATTCATTTGATTTAAAAGACTACACTATATAAACAAAATGAAGTACTCATTTTGAAGTGTGTTATGGTTCGTCTCTTCGAATCAATTGTCGGAGAAGAACACAACAAATAATATACAGAGGGGTCAAAACAAATCAAAGCTCTATCCGTTAATCCTTACCGGAGTCTTTTGTTAATGGCCGGATAAACCTTGTAATATTTTAAGGGTCATTAAAAAAATACTCCCGGTAGTTAAATCCTTAGATAAAATTATAGATACAAATATTGTATAGGATTTGGCCTGTATATTTTTGTAGAAGTAAAGAACTAATTTGTTCTTTGCAAACCAGTTTTATTTTTAACTGGGTGTAGCAACCTCAGGGTTTATATACGAAAGATATATTCCCCAAAACTTGTCTTGTTAAATTACTTGCTAATTTTCTAGAATATTAATGATTATTCATAAATACAGAAAATTAGTAAGCCAGCCTCTTAAACACTATTCACCTCATTAACTCGAACCCACTAACCGAACTCTAAATTATTTATCCGCAAAAGACTCGAAAGAATTTTTTAATTTAGTGAATATCATATTCAATCCCCCCTTCTACAATACTTAGGAACCCAACAGAAAGCAAAAATATACACTAGTGGATAAACCAATCCACTAGTAATTTAAAAAGATTTGTTTTCAAGTTGTTTATATTTTAATTCTTGCAAATCTATCTTTTAACTAATTCTTCAAACTGTACAAACTTGTTGTACTAAAGGGAAATATCATTCTAGTATAGCAGAAATAAACCAGACAGTACATTTGTGTGTCAACTAAATTAATAAATATTTATCATCTAGCTTAAGTGGTTTTATAATAGACGACAGAGTAAAGATGGAAGGATTTCGGTGCTAACAACAAGGTTGTACAAGTCAAGAAAATATTTTAATTCTGCTATCAAAAGTAAATTAATTATCTAATTTATTTAATTAAATTAATTCAAGTTAAAATTAATTTAATTTATAAATTATCTAATTAAATCAAGTAGAATAAATTTACTAGAAAAGAAATGACTTTGTATGACTTTTAATAAGTCTTTTTAGACTTTTATCTAAAGTCATACCGAGTGCTTCTAAAAAGTCATACCAAATTTCTATCTAAAAAGTCATAGAGCATTCATTTACAGAAAGTCATACAAGTACAAACAGAAGTCATGCTGGAGCTATTTACAGAAAGTCATACCGAGTTTCTGAAAAGTCATATCGAGTTTCTGAAAAGTCATTCCGAATGGAAAAGTCATACCGAACAATTCCAGAAAATCATACAAGGCTTAAAAATTGTCTAAAACTGTCATATTGCAAATTTCATACAAACTTTGCTATCTCTATAAATATGAGGCTTTAGACTTCATATTTCTGTTTTTGAAAATATTCAAATTCAGTAATTTGTCTAATTGTAATATTCACAAACTTTTTGTACTAGTTTAAATTATAATTATTAATTTAAAATAATTCATGTTAAAATCGTTCTAGAATTTTAAACAGTTATTTACACTTTCATCATATTAATTTTGTAATACTTTTCAAGTTAAAAATCATATCTTCTACTTGAATAATATTTCATTAAAATTAATATTTTGTGGTTAATTAAAAATAATATTTTTAAATCCGAAATTCTACGAGTAAATTCAGATATTATATTCAACCCCCTTCTATAATATCAGGAATCAACAATTGGCATCAGAGCTGGTTGATATTTGTAATATCAGATCCGAACCAAATATTCCAAAACTCATATAGAACTCAAAAATTATTTTTAATATGAAATTATTTTTATTCGAAATAATTTTTATCCAAAAATTATTTTTGATCAGAAATTATTTGAAGTCAATTTTTTTCGAAACAATTAATTTTTAATCTTACTAAAGATGAGTACATAAAAAGTGACTAGCATTAAAATTCCTCCGTTTGACCAAGTTCATTATAACTTATGGCAGCAGAAGATGCTATTATTTATTGGAATTGCAAATTCCAAGTATGCAATGATTTTGGCCAACGGTATTGAGCCCCCAATAAAAGTTATTCTCGAGCATGAGGTAGATGAGGTTGTAATTCCTCATAGACTGTTTTCAAAAAATCTGGCTAATTAGACGGATGACGAAAAGGAAATTGTAGCCCTGGATAATAGTCTCAAACTTATATTGATAGAATCTCTAGATTACGTTATGTACAATAACGTTGTTAATTGTAGAAACGCTAAAAAATCTGGGATACAATAGAGATTATAAATGAGGGGACTCAAGAAGTCAGGGAAAATAAACTCGAGATCCTGACCTCCCAATATGAGCAGTTTAGATCTAACCCTGGCGAGGGTGTCTCTGAGGTGTTTCAGAGACTCTTCATAATTTTGTATAAAGAGTTGCATCTTGTTTTTTCCTAACTTGTTCAGTTCATTCACAGAGGGTTTGAAGAGTGTCTCAAACCTCTTTTGATGTAATGCAATTTATCACATTATGAAACATATCCTTGTCTAGACTGTTGAACAGAATATTCATGGCCTTTTTATCCTTTAGCAATTCTTTCTCATCTTCTTTTGTGAATTCTGTGACAAGCTTTGGAACATGCTTATCAGAGGCAGGAGTTCCATCAGTATTTACACCTGTGACTAGTTTTATGGGAAGATGAGGTCCTTTCTCTATGCAGTTGACATAAGAGGTGTCTAGTAAAAGTAGATGCATGTGCATTTTTATTTTCCAATGAAAGTAATCTTCCTTTTTCAACACAGGAATTTTCACACCTGAATCTTTGTGGCCCATATTGACTTGTTTGTGATCTTAAGACTTTCTATATATTGAAACCTCGATTTGATACCAATTGTTAGATGTCCCGTAAATGATGTCAATATTTGTAGAAGGGGGGTTAAATACAAATATCAAAACTTTTTGATTACCTTTTAAATTTCTATATTTGTTCTTCATTATTTGATTAATTGAGAAGTATTGTGTATTAGACTTGATATATAAATTGAGTAAATGAAAATGAACTTGAACACATATATAAAAATTACTGGTGTGATATTTAATCCACAAGTTAATTGATTTACTCAAATTCTCTAGGTTTTAAGACCCATCTATTTTTACAAGGATAGAAGTGAATCAACTGGTCTTACAAGTTCTTGAAAGCTTGAATAATTGATTCTTAAAATGCTTTCTATCTTGGTTACTTCTATCTATGCTACCACTCTTATTTATATATTACAAGAGTATTTACAAACTCTAGAATAGAATAAAACAAAATTATCTATTCTAGGAATGTTACTAAAATATCTTTCCTATTTGTCTTTAACTATTTTGGGTAAGTTCTTCAATCTAGGAAAAACAGCTTCATTTGAGTCTTCCCAGTCAGAGTAGACTATCTTCCATAGTTGTACTTTTGTATGCAAGATTCATGATATTTTGTCCTTTGTGCTTTCCCGATCAATTGATAATTTATTGTTAAGCATGTCAATTGATTTTTCCTTGTATCCTTCAACTGATGTCTTCCTTCGATTGATCTTGATATTCATCGATTGATAATGGCAATTGACTTATCGATTGATAAATGCTATCAATCGATGGGTCTTCACATCAGTTGATGGTCTTCAATATTTGGCTTGGCTTGTTATCAATTGGTCACCTATACATTGATTCTTCGACATCAATTGATCATCCTTCACTTGTATATTTTTCCTTTCTTCAAATATTTACAATTTTGACAGTCTAAGACGTACATCAATTGATGACCTATACCAATCTACTCTAGTATCAATTGACGAGTTGAGAACTATCAATTGATCGATCTAGCCTTATCGATTGATAAAGACTAAGTACAATAATGTTTCATTAAATAAATATCCATATTATTGGTTGATTACAACAAATACTTCAACTGATAAATGGTTTCCTAATCAATTGATATTTATAGACTTGTATGATTTCATTAGTTACAATATATAAATTTCTATTATTCTAAGATTAAGTTATCATCAAAGAATAATTCCTAACACATATACATGTAACTAAATGAATTTATATGGTTTAATTGTATGAGAGTGATATTTATACAGATATGATTATATTAACAATATTGTATTTGATTATACAGAATTGTTATATGTACATTGTTCGACACATGAATATAGAAGCATGACTTGGAAGTTTTTATATATTGTGGACATGTCATTCATTTGCACTGGACTAAATAAAAGAGTTGTAGTGTCTATACTAGTAGTATTAATAGTTTATAAGAAATCTTTGAATTTCATAAAGGTAGCCTTTGGGTCTCGCACGAGCTCTTTGGATTTATACAGTTGGCTTTGGGGTCCATAGTTGGCCTTCGCGTCTAAAGATAACTTTCAATTTTGTAAAGCATAATGTAACGTAGTATGTAATAGTGATAACGATAACTCAACTAAGAAATAAAGACAAATAAATAATACTAATATGCAGCACAAGAATCTAGAAGGACATGTAAACAGGAATCATACATACATCATTGCAGAACATTCAAGATGAAAGGCTTACTGAACGTCAGCTAGAGAAGTTCATTAAAATGTTCAGGCCTCAGCAACAAATAAGAGTTCAGAAGATTTTAGACTAAAGACAGTGTAATGATTTAAGTATAGATATCAAAGGGTTTCAGTGATTAGAAGCAATGCAACAGTCCAAAGTTAATCAGCTGAAACAGAACAGAAGTCGAGGGAATTCAATTCAGTGTTAGTCATTTATGAACCAGACTAGTACACTAAGAGTCAGCACAAAAAGAAAAGAATTGTCTTGGTTAATCAGAAGAAAATCAGTTCATCAAGCCAGAAGAGTGAAAACCAAGTAGTAATTAATTCAAGAATTCAAGATATATGTTAAGGCAAGTAATATAGCAGTTGGTGACTCTTGTACTCTTAAGGTACTATAGAGGCGCAACAAAAAGGCATAGACGCATCAAAATAAGTTCAAGGCGCAAGGAATAATATAGACATGTTTGTGGCACCTATACACTGCATCAAGAATGTAGACGCAACAAACATGTTATGGGTGCAACATACCTAAGTTGAGGCGCAACATAAGTTGTTAGAAGACTTTGTGGTGCCTACACACTGCAATTAGTGTGCAGGCGCAACAAAAGGGAAGCTAGGCACAACAAATCACTTGTGTGAATGTTTCCAAGTATTTAGTGGCACCTATACAAGGAATCCACTGTATAGGCGCAACTAACATTGATATAGAGGCGCAACAAAGTCTCCTTGGCACAACAAACATGTCCAAGGTGCAACAAACATTTTTGTGGCGCCTACATACCAACACTCTACAGGCGCAACATAGGACTTATACATTGTGGAAATTAATTTCCAAAAAGCCTACAGAATATATATGGGTGTTATCAATTCAGACAGCAGTGAGTCATTCATCTTCAACAAAAAGACATACAGACAGGAGCTCCATTAAAGATATTCATTAAACTCACCCAATTGTATATCTGTTGTAATATTGATTGAATGCATTGAAGCTAATCATTCTGCTTAGAAGTGTAGCACTCAGGGATTTAGTAATATATCTTTATTTCCCCGAATCTTTGTTTTTCAATAACTGCCATTTTAATATCTCCAGAACACAAACAATTAATCCGCAATTTAACGAAAAATCTACCATATCATATTCACCCCCTCTTCTATGATGATTTTGGACCTAAAAATTGATATCAGAGCTTGTTGATTGAAGTTACAAATCAAGATCCAAAAATAGTTTTACGAAAAAGTGCATTTTTAGATCTTGAAAAATTTATATTGAATTTTAAAGAAAATTTAATATTCAAATTTTTTTAAGATTTTAAATACACTAATTTTAAAAACCTATCAATCATCAAGAATTTGAACAAAAATTTTAATTCTTGAAATTCAATTTTTATTCGAATTAATTTTAATTTTTAAGAAATTAATTATTTCTTGATATTTAAAATTCTTCACAACCATGAGTACCCAAAAACTTAGTAGCATCAAAATCACAGTCTTTGATAAAAATGAATACATTTTATGGAAGAAAAATATGTCCACTTTCATTAAATCCGCTAATTCTCAATACATGAGAATTTTGGAAAATGGACCCTATGTACCTCAGAAGCTGACACCAGAAACAGTCTCAGATGACGGCGAATGGATTTCTCAAGGATTTACCCCAAAGGAGCCTTTAGAGTACACTGGCATTGACAAAGATCGAGTTGCATGGGATAATCATCTTCAATGTATCCTAATGGATTCACTGGACACTACAATGCTGAATCAAATGATTAATTGGACCAGTGCCAAATAAATGTGGGATACAATTTATTTGTTAATGGAAGGTACATCAGAAGTGAAGGAGAACAGATTGGATATTTTTACATCCCAGTATGAAGCGTTCAAGACACTACCAGGAGAAAGTATCACTCAAGTCTTTGAGATATACAATAAATTGTTGAATGACTTGTCACTGCATGGGAAGGCCTACCAGGAACACAAAATTTCTGCCATCAGAGAGAGGAGTGACATAAATGACATGTCCATTGAAATTCTATATGGGAAGTTCAAGACTCATGAAATGGAGCAAGAGTAGAGACAGATCATTTATGGGTCACGTACAGGGGATAGTAAGAATATAGCACTGTTGAAGACTACATCACTTATAGCCAAGGATTTTGTTGTCACAGAGACCAGCATATTGAAGCCTGTTATTGAGAAAGAAGGGATTCTAGAAGCTGAAATTTCAGAGAATACTCAAGCAGGTGATGAAGATGACTTCTATTCAATGGAAGAACTTGAACAGTTGGAAAACAAGACAATGGCCTATATGGCAGGGAAGTTCAAGAACCTCAGGTTTAGGAGGAACCCTAAGTACAAATTCAAGAATAACTCCAATTACAGTGGTTCTAGTTTCAGAAACAACAACTGAGGTGGTTCGTCTTCGGGGTCTTACAGTAAAGGAGGTTATAAGATGGGGATGGTAGACCGCAGTAAGTTCAAGTGCTACAACTGTGATGAACCCGGATATTTTGCTACAGAATGCCGGAAGCCGGAGAAAGGAAAAGAAATAAAGGAGTCATATAATGAAATCAAACAAAAGTATGATGCACTGGTAAAGAAGCATCAGGGCAGAGCTTATATAGCTGAAGGAAAGAGATGGGATGACTCATACAATGATAAAGAAGAGACATATCAAAATGTTGAACTAATGGCAGACTCTTCAGAGGCATCACCTCAGTCATCAAAGGGCATAACAAAAAATAAGCGTGTCATGTGGATTCTCGACAGTGGCCGTTCAAGAAATATGACTGGTGATAAGGCCCTCCTATCAGATGTAATTGAGAAAACTGGCCCGATAGTGACCTTTGGAGATAACAGCAAAGGATTCATAACGGGATATGACAATCTGGAAATCGGCAATGTTATCATAGAAAATATCTATCTTTTAGACGGATTAAAACACAACCTTCTAAGTATCAGTCAATTCACTGACAAGGGCTACAAAGTGACATTTGAAAAAGAAAGATGTGCAATCCAAAATAGGAAAGATGTGAAGCTTGCTCTTCAAGGAGTGAGAAATGGGAATCTCTTTGTAGTTGACTTATTTTCTGCAAGCAAAGGCGAAGTTCAATGTTTTTACAGCAAAGCTTCAACAGAGGATAGTTGGTTATGGCATAAGAAACTTTCACACCTAAACTTTAAGGTAATGAACTCTTTAGTTAAGAGGGAATTGGTTAGTGGTTTACCTGAGATGGAATTCTGTCAAGAAGGGTTATGTGAAGCATGTGAAAAATGGAAGTCAAATAAAGCATCTCACCAAAGAAAAGATTCATCAGACATTATTGAACCGCTGTAACTTCTGCATATGGATGTATTTGGTCCATTCAACGTCATGTCTATGTCGTGAAAGAGATATGCACTAGTAATTGTAGATGACTACTCCAAGTACACGTGGGTGTTATTTCTAGCCTCAAAGGATGAAGCCCCTCAAACAATCATCGATCACATAAAGAAGATAGAGTTAGAAGCTGGTTTGCCTGTCAGGAAAATTAGGTCTGACAATGGAACAGAGTTTAGGAATATAACCCTGAATGATTTTTGTATTGAGAAAGGGATTTCAAGATAATATTCAGCGCTCAGAACTCCACAACAAAATGGAGTGGTAGAAAGGAAGAACAGAACTTTAGTTGAAGTAGCAAGAATAATGCTGAATGAAGCTAAGGCTAAAGAACAAGTCTATAATTGGCACAAAGTGGGTATTCAGAAATAAACTGGATGAAGATGGCATTGTTACGAGGAACAAATCCAGACTGATTGCTAAATGTTATTCCCAAGAAGAAGGAATAGATTATGATGAAACATATGCACTGTAACGCCCCCCAAATCCCCTACAGGAATCCAGGTCGTCACATTCTTTTGCGGAATATTTAATCTCCTGCTCACAATATAATATACAACAATATTCATAATAAACTCCCCCAAACTACTCCACGGGTTATAGTCTTAGAACGCATACTTACTGATTCAAAAGTTATTACATCACATTCTCATCTCTCATAATCTCTGAAATAATATTACAACTTCAATTGTCAAGATGATGAAAACATCATAAACTTTCTACCAACTCGCACCCTCGTTAGACACTATAAAGCTAACGTGTTGAATCAGTTGCTTTCCCCCTCCCTTTGTCACGGTCCACCGTACTCGTACCAGCTTTGTTTGCCGCTATTTTATAATATTTAAATAGCAAGAATGAGCCAAAAATGCCCAGCCAGTCTATATATGCCACAACAACTCAACGCAAATATATAACTTTTACCACTCTAAAACAACCCCTCCACATATACAATTATACTCTTTTTGAAAAGAAATTATCTCAAAAACCCTCATGAATCTTTGAATACTACTCATATGAATTGAATAAATATATCTCAATAACTTCTCAAATTGATACCCTAGTTAACCGAATCACGGAGGCCTCCGTGAACGATTAAGGTATCAAGGATTGGACTTCTTCGAAAACGCCACCTCAAGTAATGGATTGATCAGTCCATTGTCACTACTCGTTTACTATCGATAGAAGGATGAGCCGACGTCTCGAACACACCCTTAACCCATAATGGGGTTACTCCTCAGGTTGGGCCGGTGCGTTACTCCGGTCACTTATGTCATCTCTAGTCCAGAATATAAGGTGTCGGAATCTTCGATCACCTTCAACAATACATCTCTTAGGCGTCACGGCAAAATAACACGTGCACCTTTATTTACTTCTCAATAAAATATTACTCCAATATCATTCAGAAACAATGAATGATAAACACATCCAATAATTTAGTTTTCCCCACGAATGAGTAAAGGAAATATTTATATGAACAACTGTTCTGATCATGGATTCAGAATAAGTAAACCCATATCAGTATTCTCAACTTACTCTATATATATAACTCCACTCTTAAATATCAATAAGATATAGTATGAAGATATTATTTAATACACCTCGTTTTATTAAATCTGGATAACAAGCTCGACAATAATATATAGGCATTTCAAATATGTATGAATAAAATCTGGTATAAACAACTAGATAGAATACTTGCAATGTATATCTTTAAAAATAGAAACCATGCTAAAACAAGGTCATAATACTCTGAACAAGAAAGTATAGGAAAACATGCATACGTAGCAATACATATATTTTTTATATGTAAAAACGTAGGGATATAAAACTTGCCTTGGTTATGCGAAATGAAAACCCTGCTCCTTTCACTTCTCGGATACGCTGTAATCATATAAGAACTCGTTTTAGTAAACATACGCAAGTATTAAGTCAACTCAAGTTTTATTTCTATTTTTCTTTAACCCTTATTATCCGGCATTCACCTCCTCGGGTCTATCTTAACCCTTTGTAAACCATCTCGTCAATGACTTTTAACCTAATCCTTTACTCCAATCTATAGTCGTGTTATTCCTCAACATCTTTCGTGTTTTAACCGACTCGAAATTATCCTTTTATCCTAGCCAAAATGACTCGTCAAAATCGTCCCTCTAGAGTTGACTCTTCTGCAAATTACTATTACGTGACTCCCACTCTAACATTTTTAATAAATCCAAAAATTCATAATTAAATATGAATCCACCTCAAGGAGCTTCTTGAGTATTTGTAATATTATCAAAAATATTTTGATTTGGAACCCTTGAGTTTAACTTGGTGAAATGTATTTTACAAATCGAGTCAACTACGGGGTTTTACTATTTTCACCGCTTTCACTAAATCGCTCATAACTCATTAACCGTTAACTCAAATGACGCACCGATTTCGCGTGCACGATCTAGAGAATGTCTAGAATATAATTCATCAAAGTTTGCCCCTCGACCGAGGACTCATTTTCTCGAATTTACAGAACAGGGCAGTAGCTCCTCTAGTGAATAGTGCATCGCACAACTTTGGTTCCAACATTTTTATAAAATCGAAAAATTAACATCTGCCCTTGAAATTTTGTAGAAGCCTTATTAACAGACCAAATTACTTAATCTCAAAATGTCATGATTTTTCGTGACTGTCAAGGGGTCTGTTTATATATGCAAAGGGAGTCATTCGAAACAGTTTGGTCCTTTTAGACACCTCCACTAAACCTAACTTTTCTCCTAAACCGTAAATCGGAATAACATGATTCAAGTGTCAAAACGATCTATGAGTCAAGTACTTTCCAACTATGGTCAGAGGTGTTAGGGGTCAGGAGCTTGACAATTCGGATTTCACAGCTTAAAGGAGTACTCACGAAAAATGGGCATTACGACGGCTATAAACTTAACGTTTTCCGGATTCAACCAATTGAAATCCATTCTCAACCAACACTGAAACTTAATCAAATTATCATAACCATATCATTAAGCTACTGATTTCACAACTTTAGATTAACATCATTTCATAACCTCAACCCACAACACTACATCTTACTAAGAAAACAACTACTTAGTCATGCTAAGTCATACATCTATGTACTAACATTTTTACTCCATGCAACTCACACAAACGTAAGGGTTAGTGGTGTTCATACCTTATTAGAGCTCAAACAACACCTATCTAGAGATTAGAGTCCTTGGGAGAGCTTGATCTAGCCTTGATCATAAGTAAACATCAAGAACAAAACTTAGTAATTTTCGGAGTTACTATTCAGCCTCAACTTCTACAATTTATTTACCCAATCAAAACACCTCCAACAATTATGAAATTAAATACGTACCTTCTATCTATAGTGAAGAAGATATGGTTAAAATTTGGGGATTTTTGGATGAGTAGAACTGGAGTTATAAAATTTGCTTTCAACCTTGCTCAAACTGGGCAGAAAATGGAGAAATGGAGGGGGAGAGCTTTTCTCTCTTTACTTGCTTTTTGTGTTGGTGTATTTGTGTTTGTAGAATGTGTATGTATTGTTACATGACTGATTTACACTCAATTATGGCTTGGTTGAATTGTTCAAAGATGATAAAGTAGCTTTATGACTTGCTTTTCCCTAATTTTGGGAACTATGTTCCTTAATCTTGGTTACTCATTTAGTTACTTGCCTTGGCTAGTTTCTTTTCTAGTTCATCCACTTGGTTCCACTAATGCAAGTACTTGCTTTCATGGCTCCCTTGGTAGTGCACTTCACTTGCCATCCCATGATTAACACTTAATCCTCCACGTAAGTTCGATTATTTCCGAAGCGTTCCGACGGAAAATTTCCGTAACGTAAATCCTTAATATTTCAAATACTCTAATTCGATTATAACCATGAACTTTCTAAAATATAATCCACTTGATCACAACTTAATTCTCTTATTCCTTGATATCTCATAAATTATGAAACAATTAGTAAAAGCGGAAATCTTCGGATTCTGACTGCTTTTACATTCACTCATTTTCTTCATACAACAATCCCACATCTTCGGTTTTCCCATATTCCACCACTTACCTAGTGTGGGCTAAAAGTTTTTCATAATCCGTAGAATCACTATTCATCAGGGTCGTTTATAAATAATAAAATAAAAAAAAAATCGTCCAAAAATCCGGGTTATTACATGCAACAGTGGCAAGGCTTGAAGCTATTAGGATGTTTCTGGCATTCGCAACACATTTTAACTTTAAAGTTTATCAAATGGATGTGAAGAGTGCATTCCTGAATGGAGAGCTTGAAGAAGAAGTGTATATGGATCCAGAATTCACAGATTTTGTATACTTTCTCTTCAAGGCACTCTATGGTTTAAAGCAAGCACCTCGGACTTGGTATGACACTTCATCTATATTCTTACTTAAAAATGGTTTCACTAGAGGTGTCATAGATAAGACTCTATTTCATAAAATGCATAAAAATGACATGATATTAGTACAAGTATATGTGGATGACATTATATTTGGTTCTACTAACGATCAGTTGTGTAGTAGATTTGCTAAAGTAATGCAGAGTAGGTATGAAATGAGCATGATGGGTGAGCTGAATTACTTCCTTGGACTCCAAGTAAGCTAAAGGAAAGATGGAATCTTCATTTGCCAGACCAAGTACATCGGAGATCTTTTGAAGAAGTATGGTCTTGAAGATGCATCAACAGCCAAAAACCCTATGGCAACTGCCACTAAGCTTGATCAAGATGAACCTGGTAAGAAGGTAGACATCACAAGCGACAGAAGTATGATCGGCTCATTACTTTATTTAACTGCAAGTTGGCCAAATATTATATTTGTTACATGCTTGTGTGCTAGGTTTCAGTCTAACCCTAAAGAATCACATTTTATAGCTGTTAAATAAATTTTTAGGTATCTTAAGGGAAGTCTGAATCTTGGAATTTTTTACCCTAAAGATACAGGTTTTGACCTTGTTGGATATATAGATTCTGATTATGCAGGTTGTATGATTGATAGAAAGAGTACATCAGGGAGTTGTCAATTCCTTGGTAGAAGATTGGTGTCCTGGTATAGCAAGAAGTAGCACTCAGTTGCAATGTCAACAGCTGAAGCTGAATATGTTGCTGCTGAAAGTTGTTGTGCATAAATTTTGTGGCTAAGGAACCAACTTCAAGACTATGGACTATTGCTGAACAAAATTCCAATATTCTGTGATAACACAAGTGTCATAGCCATCACAAACAATCTTGTTCAACATTCAAGGACCAAGCACATTGATATCAGGTATCATTTTAATAGAGAGCATGTCATGAATGGTACTGTAGAGTCATATTTTGTCCTACAGAGCATCAAATTGCAGACATCTTTACTAAATCACTGGATGAAATCACTTTCACTAGACTGGTTTGTGAACTTGGGATTTTAAATTCTACTAACTAATTAGTTAGTAATCAAAAACTACAATTTGAAGCTGATAAATTCACTAGTTCATTAATTTCAATATTTTTAGGACTTGTGAATTTATTTACCAATTTATTTTCCAGTTATTAAGATTAAATATAAAATAAATACCTTGTGCATGCTTGCTAATTTTATTAATCTGGTATTTATTTAATTTTGATCTTAGAAAATATTTAAGTGCTTATATTTAATTGATAAATTCGTGGCACTTATATATTTAAATATTATTTGAAATTATTTTAAATAAAAAGGATGAATATTTATATTTATTCTTATATTTAAAATAAAAGTAAAATCATAAGAAGCATAATTCATTTATGATAATAATTTTAACAATTAATGTTATTATTGTTATTAATAAATATTTTGTGAAATAATATTTGTGAGTAATTAATTATTATTGATTAATTATACAAATTATTCATAAATATTATTTATTTAAAAGTAGCAAAATCGAGGAGCAACTTGAGATTTTACAAGTACTTTATGGCGTTTAAAGTGTTTAGTGGCGCCTATACAGTGGTTTGACTATATAGGCGCAACATAAAATGAACACTGTAAAGTCAAGTGGCGCTTATAAGTTTTGTTGCGTCTACACAGTTCTTGCACTGTAAAGTCACAACAAAACACTTAGAAAGATTTTGTTTGTGTGATATGTTGCGCAAAGGAATTTTATGCTTCCATCACAGTGTATCCACTGTGAAGGCGCAACAAAATCCCTTAACCAATTTTAGTTGCGCTTCTTGTGGTTTGTGGCGCCATCACAGTGCTATCATTGTGTAAGCGCAACAAACCACTATGATATTATTATTTTTTCTTATTTTGGTGCGCCTATATATATGTGTTATTTTTCTGCACTTTATATATACTTACACAGTTACAACACCATTACAGGCGCAAGAAAAGCTTGAGATCTAGAATTTTAAATTGACCATAACTTGATCAATTCTTGACCAAATTTTAACAAGATACTAGTTTTGTGAATCACTTTCATTGACCTGCATTTTGCAACTGTCAAATCTTCATTTGATGTAGGTTTACAAAATCACTATTCTTGAACAATTCGAGTTATATATTAAAATTTGTTGAAAATTTAGTCGATTAAAATTCTAAATAAAATTAAAAGTGTGCTTAAAATTACTAGGAGTCCATTATATATTTATTTCACGACCATCTGAGTAATTTTAAAAATTAGGGTTTGCTTCATAATTTATTTAAATTATTCGATATTAATTAGTAATTTTAATTCGTAAAAATTACCTCTCACTTTAATAAAATGGCAGGTAATTTTGATATTAAAAAGACTAACTACTTATCTATTTTAGTAGATGATTGGACCGAGGCAGGAGAGTTAGGTAACTAGGCTAGGTTTTTAAACAAATATTCGATAGTCCGGTATGCACTAACGACATCTGTTCCTTTGAATAAGAATTTATTAAGACAGGTATACAGGTCTTCTCAGAACACCTCTGCAGATGAAATCTCAGCCTTTACATGTAAGATTGAGCGATAAAAGGTGCGAATAACTGAGAATAACATCAATCGAGTACTTCAACTTCCGTTTGAGAATTTTAAAGATGAGCCATCTCAAGCAGACTTAGACAATTTCTTCATGTTTCTGCACTGCACCAGGGAGAACAACAATAATCTCTAGAAGAAGATTTACAAAACTCACTTACCCAAGTAGTGGAACCTATTCTTCAAAATCTTGTCTCATGGCTTTGCACCGAATACAGGTGGCTTCCACGGAATTACGCAATTCAACAAGGTGAATGGGTATGCAGTGGCCTCTGGGTCAAGGATAAATATTGGTAAGTTGATCATGGCAGAGATTCTCAAAAACCAGGCAAAAATGGAGAACTTCTATCTGTATCCCAGATTTTTACAGCTGGTGTTGAATCAAGTGTTGAAAGCTGATCAACTCCAAGTGTTTCAGAACAGTCAGTTGGAAGAGTCACCATCACTCCAGTTCAAGACAATTCTGTTGCTACAAAATGAGGCTGACTATCCTAACAGGTATACTCCTGCTCTAGTGACTGAATCTATTAGAGATTACTTTACTCTTCTTTGACAGGTTAATAAAGATGATGCATAAGAAGAAGAAGAAGCTGCAACAGAAGAATAAGAAGCAGCAACCTCTGAAGAGGACAATGAAGCTGAAACTTCAAGTGACTCTGGAAACACAGCAACAACTGAAGAAGAATAACCGAGGACTGAACAAAAAGATGAAATAATGGATGAAGCTGGTTCTGAACATGAGCAAGAACCAATTCTTGCAGAAAAACAAAGGAAAAGCATGGAAAATCCAACAGAGGAGATAGTTGTTGAGGATGAAGTAGAAGAGACTCAGACCACAGAGGTGTACATCCCTAACCTTTCTGATGAACAAATGGATGAAGATACACTTCTTGACTTTGACTTTTCTTCTTTTCTAACAGAAGAATTTGTCACAATATCTACTACTATGCCTCAAACGACAATGCACACACAAGAGCCCTCAGTGGCCATCGAAGCTGGCAATGAACTGGCCGACCAACCAGTTCTGACCACTGTCAGAGAACAACAAATACATCCTTCATATCCCAAAACCATAAAAAGAACCATTGATTTATATGATAGAAGTGAGTCCTTACCAGATCAGGAAAATTTTCAAATATCCCATACATCTCTGCCTTCTCAAAAATGTCATAAAATGAATTTTAAACCTAAGGCAACTGTGAGCCAGGAACCTGATTCTCCAATCTGTGAGACCTTTCTTTTCCTTCGTGACCTTAATTCTGAAATTGATAAAATCCTGAAAGGTACGGAATAGAAATAGAGTTTGTAACAATATCCGCTACTTCAGTAGCTAGTACTGTTTTGGTAGATCCAATTCAGAATCTGTCTTCACAGATAGTTGAGGGCATCACTGACTCTAACGAGCCATTCATTACATTATCAAATGTGGTGACCCCCTGGACTTAACATCTCTAGATCCTATTCAGGATGTTTTCCCTCCCCAAGTGGGTGCAGCGAAAAGGCAACTCTCTCATAAAAGGGAAGAGGTCTTCATTCAAGAAGTAGCTTCGTCAGCAGCATCACCACTTTATGTGGAAATGCCTTCACAAGCTTCGTGGGGCACCACAGGCTCTCAATTGTCATACATTACATTGCCTGAGGTGGTGACCCCCTGGAAATTCCAAGTCCAGCTCCTGCACAAGAGGTCTTCCCCACCTTGTCAGGTCAGGCGGAGGGACAACACGCCCATAGAAGGGATGCAGACTCTATTAATAGAGTATCTACTGCTTCGGCAGTAGAACCTGTTCAGGGTGTCTCTGAGTAGGTAATGCCTTGAATGGCTTCAGTTGGCATCACGGATTCTACAAACTTGCTAATCATTATAGAATCCACAATGGTGACCACACTGGGTCTCAACCCCACAGTTCTTGTAAAAGGAGTTCTCCCCACCCACAGTGGTCAGGCGGAGAGGCAACCTACCCATAGAAGGGATAGGGATTTTAATGTAGGTACTGAAGATCAAGATGCTGCCACGGACATGAGTGAAACACTTAAACTTAGCGATCTTCAATTCCCTAACCCTGATCAACTGAGTGTGGGTGTTGAGGGTCGTGCTCAAATAGAAATAGTGAGGAGTGAGACACCTAATAACCAAACAAACACCCCACACATTGCACACACTGCACACAACCAAAGAATTTTAAATGTGGAAGCCCAAGTAACAGAAATTCACTACTCAATCAGAAAAATCTTAGAGGTGCAAGAGAAGCAAAGAACATGAATGAAAGAAATTAAAGATTTAGTCAAACAACTGCTGACTCAGAAAGTTCTGGTTTCTACTCAACCAACTCTAACAACTCAGATTACCCCGGTCAAAAAGGAGGATAACCCAACTGAGGGGGAGATGATGGAACAAGAAAAAGTTAGAGCTAAAATGATCATGGAATATACATCTCAGGGGGAGTCAGATATCTTTTATAGGCCAGGAGCGAGGCAACTGGAGGAAGGAGAAATATTTGAACCTTATGTGTCAATGGATGTTCTGACTGAAATGGAAATCGAAGAAATTGTAAAGGCTGCAGGAATAGATGTTGAGGAGGAGTTTGCAGAAGAATATGCTTTTGATAATGACTGTCTTCTAGTTGGTGTAGATGAAGTTGTTACTCAAGATATTGTTCAGGCTCAAGAATTGATGAAGTGAAAATGGAAGAGAGTTCAGCACGCTATGAAAACGAGGAACAGAGTTAAGGACATAGAAGCTAAAGTTGGTCCTGATTGGGATGAAGCAAGGAGTCTGCTGAAGAAGAAGGAGTTAACTCTTACTCAGAAGAAAGACAAAGAAGTCATTGATCTCTTCAGAACCATGAGGGTAAAATTCAAAGATGTTCATGAACTCTATGAAATGCTATCAAAAGAAATTACAAGCATGTCAGTAAGTGCGTCCAAGTATGGATGAAAAATGTTCATAAATTCAACAACACTAGGATCTAGGATTTTATCGACAAAGAGCTTTGAAAAGATGAATATCGTGGAGTTGTATGTGCGGAAGAGGAAAGTCATCTTTGGAGGGCATAAAAAAAATGAGATACTGAGAGATCTGATAGAGAAGAAATTATAGAGATCGGTGTCGAAGGATTTGAAAAGCCTCTGGTGGTCAAGTACTACAAAGCAACAACACTTCATAACCTAACTTTGTCAGATAAATGTCTGGATTCAAGCCATGTATTGTTCATGCAGTATGTCGAAGGGAGGCTCAGAAGCAAGAAGAATAGAATAGAAGAAGATCTAAAGGCTGCTTAGTTGATCTATGCATTCAGGCTGAACAGAGCGATCAAAATATCAGGTAGATCTCTAATGGAGACAACCATATATTACCAAGATCCAGTGTATGTGAGAAGAGAGGATGGCACAGAGGAACTCGAAACCATAAAAGACTCTGAACCTTGCATTCAGACGGAGTCAAATGGAACAAAATACTTCCTATTCAAGAAGAATGGAGTGGATAAGAAAAAGGAGTTATCAAATCTGAGGAGAAATAATTCTGAAATTATCTGAAAAGTCTTTTCAAGGGTGAAGAGATCCACTGTCAAATTAGAAAAAAGACCTTGAGGTTGTTTGAAGATACTCTGGTGGAGAAACTGGAAGAAGAGTCGATGCATGACACTGATAAAGTAAAAGGCTTTCCGAAGAGAATAATAGTGTTCGTGTTTTTAAAGAGACAATCTCTAGCCTTTGATTCAATATCCAGGACAAATTCAACGGCATATCTCATTGAAGTTTTCACGAAATTAGAAGAACCGCCTCCTGTCAACACTTTTGAAGTGGAAGCTAGAGATCTGGTGAAGGCAAGGTTGGAGCAGAAAGAAGAAGAGCTGGTAAAACATTACTCTGAAATAAGATCTAAGAACAAACAAGACTCAGTTCAAAGAAGCAGAAAATCTTAGAATTATTTGTTCAGGCTAGAGGAACAAACTTCTGTTGTACTCAAAGAAATCAGGAAATGTAAAATCTAATCCAGAATATAATTAATATTATTTACTGTCTTTCTGCACTTTACTTTTTCTTGTAAGTATTAGTTGAGTTATCCTCTCACAGGATTTCCTTGTCGAACTCTAACAACCAAATAGGGGAAGATTGTAAAGCATAATGTAACGTAATATGTAATAGTGATAACGATAACTCAACTAAGAAATAAAGACAAATAAATAATACTAATATGCATCATAGAAATCCAGAAGGACATGTAAACAGGAATCATACATACATCATTGCAGAGCATTCAAGATGAAAGGCTTACTGAACGTCAGCGAGAGAAGTTCATTAAAATGTTCAGGCCTCAGCAACAAATAAGAGTTTAGAAGATTTCAGACTAAAGACATTGTAATAATTTAAGTATAGATGTCAAAGGGTTTCAGTGATCAGAAGCAATGCAACAGTCCAAAGTTAATCAGCTAAAATAGAACAGAAGTCGAGGGAATTTAATTTAGTATTAGTCGTTTGTGAACCAGACCAGTGCACTAAGAGTCAGCACAACAGAAAAGAATTGTCTTGGTTAATCAGAAGAAAATCAGTTGATCAAGCCAGAAGAGTAAAAACCAAGTAGTAATTACTTTAAGAATTCAAGATATATGTTAAGGAAAGTAATACTGCAGTTGGTGTCTCCTATACTCTTGAGGTACTATATAGGCATAACAAAAAGGCATAGGCGCAGTAAAACAAGTTCAAGGCGCAAGGAAGAATATAGACATGTTTGTGGCGCCTATACACTGCATCAAGAGTGTAGGCACAACAAACATGTTATGGGCGCAACATACCTAAATTGAGGCGCAACATAAGTTGTTAGAAAACTTTGTTGCACCTCACACTGCAATTAGTATGCAGGCACAATAAAAGGGAAGCTAGGCACAACAAAACACTTGTGTGAATGTTTCCAAGTATTTAGTAGCGCCTATACAAAGAATCCACTGTATAGGCGCAACTAACATTGATATAGAGGCGCAACAAAGTCTCCTTGGCGCAACAAACATGTCCAAGGCCCAACAAACATTTTTGTGGCGCCTACACACCATCAACACTCTACAGGCGCAACATAATATATATGGGTGAAATCAATCAGACAGCAGTGATTCATTCATCTTCAACAAAAAAACATACAAATGGGAGCTCCATTAAAGACATTCATTAAACTCACCCAACTGTATATCTGTTGTAATATTGATTGAACCCACTGAAGCTAATCATTCTGATTAGAAGTGTAGCACTCAGGGATTTAATAATATATTTTTATTTCTCTGAATCTTTGTATTTCAATAACTGCCATTTTCATATCTCAAGAACACAAACACTTAATCTGTAATTTAACGAAAAATCTACCATATCATATTCAACCCCCCCCCCCCTCTATGATGATTTTGGACCTAACAAGGTTTATTCAGCCTTCAAATCCATAAATATCTAGGATAATATGAAAGTTTGATAGGTCACAACAAAAGTAAATGAAGATATAGTTACATGAGCATTTATATATCTGTTTGAAACATACATTTATATGTGTATTATACAACTTTGAATTATTTATTGAGTTGATATGTGATAATATATGCTTGCTGAGTTGCATCTTATTTAAATTGTAATTATTTTCAGGTAATCCTAAGAGTTAACTCTTGTTAAAGATCGAGTTTGGAGTTGTAGATACCGATACTTGTATATATAGGTATAGATGAGTTTTTTGACAGTCATGTGTTAAGTTTTTGGAATAATACTTTATGTGTGTAAATTAAAATAAGGATGTAGTTTTGTTATATGTATTATATACGGTTGTGTGACTTAATTATCAAGGTACTTGAATTTATTTGATTATATCAAATAATATTATATAAATAATATTATAGATATCTTATAGTATAAGGGTATCACATTGATACATTTAGATAACTTTATTTTATTCTTTTAAAATATAGTATCTTATAAACTCTTACAATATAAAAACAAGAGTAGTAGCAGTGTCTAGTGTATCAGTTGACATAATAAAGTCATTCTTGGTTTTTATTTGCTTTTTGGTATTTAATTTAACATTTAAATATAAAACATTTAATTGGTTAAGTATGCAGTATCTATTAATAATGATAGTAAACACATGTTTCTTATTGTTGGAATATTTATTAGTAGTGACTTGTACATAATTATATTACTAATATTTTTTTTTGAGGGAAAAACATCAAATTTCTCATTTTTTAGGATGAAATGTATCATTATTATCATTAAAGAAAAACTTGACTAGTTTTCATTACTAAATAATAAAAAAAGTATTCGCCGTCAAAGTCAAATCTGAATCCATTCAAACTAAACATTTTCCGTCACACACTCGGTTAGTTTCTCATTCCGATTATTACTTTTATAGTGTTATAAATAGTTATGAGTCGCATGCCTTGATTGTTTTTTTATCAAGTAATGATTCTATAACTGGAAATAATATTAGTTTGACTAATATCAAGAACTTTTTGCAAAAAAGTATTTGTTTTTCATTTTTTATACCAATATTAGTCTGACTTGTTACTACAATTTGTTGATTCATTGACTACTCATTTTTAGTGACTGAAGATACTGAGATATGCCCCTCGGATTCTGTGAACTATTTGGTTCTTGAACAACAACAGTGCTTTTTTCGGGAGTCTGGATATTTAATGATTGTGTCTGTATGAAAGAGTTGTTAATGGTGAGAACATAATTCAAGCAAGTAAATTAGTTGTTATTATGCATACCATAATTTTGACCGTTAAATCATCTTTGATTTTAACAGTGTGTACATTTTTATTAATCTAATGATCAAAATGAGTTAAGTTTTTTTAATGATGAACAGATGATACTGATACATTTCATACTAGAAAATTTAAATGAGAATTTTGATATGTTATCCTTTTATTTTACTAATATTTATGTAAATATTATTATTTGTGGCCCTTTATTAACAAGATGTTATTATCAGCTGTGATTGATAACTAAATCTCAGCTCTTATTTTTTAATCTAATCACTTGAAATGTTGTTGATTATTAAAAATTAGTAATCAAAACAACAATTAATGAATGAAGCTATTATATCATATTAAATTACTTTTTCTTATATTTTAATTGTATGATCAATTTTTTAGTTGCCTTGAATGTTTAAGAGAAATATATATATATATATATATATATATATATATATATATAATGTTTATAAGTTTACCTTACATAACTTTTCAGAGATTAAAAAAATCGTCATATAAATAGACGAAGATGTTATTACAATTATAAGAGATTATATACAATTATAAAAATGTCATTACAGTTTTATTAAAAAAACACTTGTACCTTAGTTAATTGTAATTTTTTTGAGACAATTTCAACAACTTTCATCTCATATACATACATATATATATATATGTACATATATATATATAGATATATATATATACATATATATATATACATATATACATCTACATATATATACATATATACATATATATATATGTACATACATATATATATATATATATAGTTAGGTTATACGGAGACCCCTTTTTATTGGAAACGTCAGAGACATATATGTATTATTTGCAGAACATTGCATAATATATTGTACCGCAAAATATGTTTTGCTTGCAGTACATATATGGTCTCCGACATTTTTAATAAAAACGTGGTCTCCGTATAATTTCTTTATATATATATATATATATATATATATATATATATATATATATATATATATATATATATATATATATATATATATATTAAATGTTATGATTTGCAAATTTAGGACAACCAACTTTTGTTATATTAGCATAAGATAAGCGACCGCACAGGGCCCCCAAAAATATAACATCCTAAATTTATACATCATATATATACATATAATTAAAATTCAATAAAAAATTTAGTTTTTGAACTAGTAAAAAAATTAGTCAAATTTTACTTAATAAAATTGAAAAATATGAAGAGTACTAATCAATTTTTGATAATTTTAAGATTAATTATATTTTCATAATATATATAATTTAAAATATTTTTATATTATATATAGACACAATTCTAAAACTTCACACATGATCCTAAAATATTTTGTCAGGCCCCTAGTTGTATTTATATTTGAAATTTTGTTTGAATTGAATTTGTATATATATTTATGGTTTTTAAATGTTAATGATTGTGTATGTGTTGTGGTTTGGACTTTTATAATATTATTAAATTAATAATTTATTTATTCAAGTTTAAGTATATCAAAATTTTGACTCTAAACAAATTTAATCTGAATTTGATAAATTAAATAAATTTAAACATAAATGTATTTCAATCTAATCCGAACTTGTGTTATATACAGCCTGTCGTGGGGTAAACTATCATCCAAAAGTGTTTTTACATATATTGAATAAGAGTTGGACTTTATCGAGACTCTAAAATAAGTAGAGACAGTGGAGACCTATAGTATCACCGTTAGATTATTATACTTCGAGAGGCTGAGTTTAAAGAGTAACTAATGGTAATATTGTAAATAATTATATTAGGAAGGGTATTTTCCTACAGTTTAAACATTAAAATACGTGTAGAAACTCCAGTTCAACATATCATGTGTTGGATCAAATCAAATCTACTCTTTGTAAATATTTGTCTTAATGTAACATATTTTGTACTTCTGTAATATGTTAGGGACTTAGATTTTTCAATGTAATATTGTAGTTAGAAGTGTGATCAAATTGTAACTCCAAATTGTAATTCAAAGTCAAAAGAATAAAGTCTGTTAGAAGATTCAAGTTGAATCATGCAACTAGATAAAGAAGACTTGTTGAAGAATAAGGAATGCAGTCTGAGAATTCGAATAAGGCAAATACACATTCGAGAAGTCACCTCACTCGAGAAGTCAAAAATATGCAACTGGTTGAGAAGTCTGAAAACACTCATTGGCTAAGTATTTGATCGAGAAGTGTTCATTCGAGAAGTCAAGAAACTAAAACCAATCGAGTATTGTGAAATGTCATACATTCGAGAAGTCCAGAATAAATAATTCGAGAAGTTAGCCAAATGAACATTCGAGAAGTGATAGGGCTTAACCAATCGAGAAGTCTCAGATTCAAGTATCTATTCGAGAAGTCTAGATTAATCGAGAAGTCATCAAATGAAGTATGCAATCGAGAAGTCTAGTCATTCGAGAAGTAAGTCATTCAATGGCTAACCGATAAGTCACAGCATGTACCCAATTGAGAAGTCAATCATCATGACTTGTCGAATCAAAATCAACAGAGTACTCGATTATTCAAAGAGCTAATTTCAAGGAGAATTGCAGAAAAATAAGACAAGTAATTTGCAGCACTGTCATTACAGGGTCAGTCAAACCTGTAATGATAGAGACTAGTCTACAATGAAGTTTAGAAGATATATAAGACAAATGACAGAAGTGATAAGGCAGAAAGCTACAGTCTATTAGAAGAAAGTGTTAGCTAGAAATAGGCACTAGTCAAATGTAAAGTTATCTTTGTATATTTCTAGTTTTAGCATTAACTGACTAATGAGAACATGTGTCAAAAAGACATGTTGTCTGTATAGGCTTATCACTGTTTTCATTGGTAAGATATCTTTGAATTTATCAAGTTCATACCTTGTATCTTCTAAGAACAAGAAGCTGAAATTCTCTTTGAATTTCAGATTGTAGCAAAGTTCAATTCTAATACAAATTAGATTGAAAGTTATATTCTATGTTTATTTTACTTTCTGCTTCATGCTTTTGTAAACACTTAAATTGATATAGCTACATACATCAAACAAATAGTTCATCAAACTTAAAAAGGGTAAAAGTTTTTAAAGTATCCATTCACCCCCCTCCTCTGTACACTTCTGTTGAACCCTAATTCCTAACAAGTGATATCAGAGCTCAGGTTGTTACCATACATACAGTTTAAAGATCAAGATGAGTTCTCAGAAACTAAGAAGTTTAAAGATTCCTACTTTTGACAGAAAAAATTACAGTCTATGGAAGAGAAAAATGTTAATGTTCACAAGGGCTGCTAACTCCATGTATCCAGAAATTCTGAAGAATGGCCCATGTATGCCAGTAATATTGGTTCCTGAAACTACTAGTGGATCTGAGGTAATACCTGCAACATGGATACCCAAAGGCCCTTCTCAGTATACAGACACAGAGAAGGAGAAGGTTTCACTTGATAATAGTCTAATGCTCAGACTCATAGAATCTCTAGACATTGTTATGTATAACAATATTGTTAACTGCACCTCTGCAAAACACATGTGGGAAACCATATAGATTCTGTGTGAAAGAACTGAAGAGGTAAAGGACAACCAAAGGCAACTCCTTGTCTCACCGTATGAGGCTTTCATGTCAAAGCAAAATAAAGGCATAACTGAGGTGTTTGAAAGATTCAACAAACTCATCAATGACCTTCAACTCCATGGAAAGTACTATGAAATAAAGGAGAAGAATATGAAGTTTCTGTTGACTCTCCCAGAATATTTGGAGCACAAAATCTCTGCAATTAGAGAAGGGAGAGATCTAAGAAAACATCCACTTGAAACCTTTTATGGAATTTTAAAGACATATGAATTAGAGTTCTATCAAAAGAAGTCCACTTTAGCAAATAGAGGAAAGATGGCAAATGTTTCAAATGCTTTGATTGCAAATGAACCTTCAAGAACTGAAAAGACTGGTACAAGCAGAAATTTGAAGATTGAAGAACTTGAAGAACAGGAACAAGAAGAAAGGGACTCTGTCAAGAGTGAATCAGGGGAAAAAGATTTCTACACTGTTGAAGAACTTGAATGAATGGACAATAAAACCAAGGCCTTCATGGAAAAGAAATTTAGAAACTTAAGATTTAAGAAAAATAGAATTTTTAAACCAAGACCAAATTTCAAATCTTCAAGCAAAATAAAGACTCTAACAAGAAGTAATACCAATGGAGAGTATAAAACTGGAACAGTTAATAGATCTAAAATAAAATGTTATAACTGTAATGAGCTTGGACACTTTGCAATAGAGTGTAGAAAACCTAAAGCAATCAAGAAGGATAAAGATTACTTGGAACTGGAAGCCAAGTATGAGGCACTCCTCAAAAAGCAGACAGGAAAGGCTTACATAGTTGAGGGAAAATACTGGGATGATACAGATGAAGATGATGAATATGGGAATCTAGCACTCATGGCTAGCTCACATGATGAAACATCATCCTCAAATACTCAGGTACCCTCATTAGTTTCACTTGACATGTCTAATTCTCAATATAAGAAAACTGTTGAAGAATTGAACATTGAAATGTTTAATATTCATACCAATATGACTGCTGCATATGAGGACATTGCTAGATTGCTAAAAGCTAATGATGAACTGACTGTTAAGAATGAAACCTTAGAATTGTCTTCGATAACTCTGGAAAACTTGAAACAAGAGAATGAGTATAGTATCTCAAAAAAAAGTTATTTGATTTGAACAAATTGAAAAAAAAAATTAAAGAACAAATTTTTAAAAACGAATTGAAAATAAGATCTTATCAAAACTCATCTACTATTGTTCAAGAATTCCATAAGAGCTAGAAAATAAGAATTCCATCTACTATGTAGAACTTCTACATGGAAATTTCTACTTGCTCTATCTCGAAATTTAAGTAGAACTTCTACATAGGAATTTCTACATAGGTTCTATCTCGAAATTTAAGTAGAACTTCTATATAGGAATTTCTACATAGGAAATTCGTGATAGCTTACTTCCTTGTGTACTTAGAAAATATTTCTACCTTCAGAATTTCTACTTGGCTCTAAGTAGAAACTTATCTAGAATTTCTACATAGGTTCCCTAGTAAGTACTTGGAGAAATTCTGGGCTTCAACTTGAAACTTCAATGCAACATCTTGAACTTGTGAGTTCTTCTTGTCTTATATATTCTTCAACAAGCTCTTGAACATGGATCTCTACTACTGACATAAACTTGCTATCAATGTCCTGACACTTGATGCAATGGTCTGGTTCATAAGTTACTAGTCTTGATAGGGTTCTTGCTTCTGAATAGATTACCATATTCAATTAGTAATGTGGCTTTCCAACTATTGCTTTTCTGAATCTTTACTTGAAATCAATTAGCCTTATTGATACTGATAGTTATGATCTTGATTCTTGAAGTTACAAATCAGTGAGGCATGAACAACTTTGACTTGAACTTCTTTCAATGATTTTTCTTTGATTGATCATAATTAACATGTTAAATTGTATCAATTACCTTGTCTTCATTTTGTATTGATTTACTTGTGACTTCTTGTTCTTGACTGTCTTCCGGTTAAGTATCTTTTCTTTAGTTGAGTTACATAAGTTATAGTGTTACAAATTTAGACACTCTGCCTTTCAATCTCCCCCTATTTGATTGTCTAACAATGACATTCAAATTAAGAAAGATAACTCAACTAAATAATGAGACGAGAAAAGATAAGTAACATTAATGTCTTGTTCATGTTACAACTGAATAAAAATTTGAAAGCAATACAAAGAACTTAATAAGTAAAACATAAGCTAGACAGAGAATTCAAACCTCGAATCAAAGATCATTGGAATGATTTCTATCACCTGGATTATTTCATGCCTTTCAGTCAAACTCATATCACCTTATTGGATCCACTCTGATTCACGGTTACAGTATGGTAAATTAGCCTATCTCGCATACCGTGGTCAGGTGAATTTTCCTCAAGTGAGTTAGAGCAACCAAAAGATATGAAGTTTTTCCAACTTCAATTTCACATTCCTCTGAACTTTAATTCTAATTCTGTTTCCCTTTCCTAACTTCTTTTCCAGCTCCGCGCTCACCTTCTTTCTGTTTTCTGCACCTTTCTTTCTTTTGTTATTCTTTCTTGTATGCTAGATCATGTAACTGTGCCCATCTAGCATTCAATAGGCTAACTGCTTCCATCTCTAGATGATTCTTGGGTTCTGGATACAGATGTCTGAAAAGCCTTCTGAGTTTGTCCACTTCCTGAGTAGTCCTGATCTTTGGAATATCTTCAAAGTTCTTCATGATGAGCTGAGACTTCCAGTGAGTTTTATCAGCTTTAAACTGACAGTAGATCATCTTAGGGTAGCCCTTGACACGGTTGGTATTGAAAACACTAGCCGCATCTAACTCCATTCGTCTCTTCTCCTGCACTATCTCAGATAAGTACTTCAGTAGTCTCTGCTTCTCATCCACAAACATATCCTCTACATCACCCCATTTGAATTCTTCTCTAACTTTATCTAGAAATGCAACATCTTGAGTCTGTAGCAGTCATTTCCTACTCATATGCAAAAAGGTCTGTTTCTGGTCTGCATCAATGAATACCAAAGCATCAGCTTTATCATCAGCGTAAGAGTGAATCCAGTATACACTATCTCTGCCTGGAATACCAACTGTCTCCCTTATTTTTCCTTATTCCAGTGGTCCAGAAGGAAGAGTCAGAGCTTCATCTATGCTTTTCACAGCTTATAGAATATTCCATTTTTCTCTCCATAAGCTCTGACTCAATCTTCACATTATCTAGGGGATTTGGAGCAACAGCATCACATTTCCATATCTCATTGCACTTCTTGAATATTATTTTCTCAATGAACTCCACTGATTTTTCCTTAATGTCAGAGGTAAATCCCTTACTCATCATTTGTCTACAGACATCTTTTAGAGATTCCATCGATAGAGCCATTAGATCAATTTCGTCCATACTAATTCTCTTCATTCTTCCATCTACCACCATTCGAAAAACATCTGGATTTGCTGAGAATTCTGGTCTCTTGTCCTCTGCTAGCTGCATTAACTGATCTCTGTACAGAATGCTAAGTTCCTCAGCTTAAGAGAATTAAATTTTAGTTACTAGCAAGAACAACTCTGACACAGATCTTCTCGACATGAATTGATCATCCACGTACATGAAAGACATTGGGGCTCCATCAACTAAGGACAAAATGACTTGCCACTCCTTAACCACCGTCTTATATCCAACACGGACTTTAGAAATCATCCTCTTCAAAGCACTTATGTAGTCCACAGTCATTGGATTCTTCAAGTTCAAGTTGTAGAACAACTCATCTGCCTCCTTGTTATGAATTCCATTCGCACAAGTCCCCATTAGTATCTTCCTTGCATCGTCCCATTTTTGTCCAATCCTTCGTTTGTCCAAATCAATCTGAGGATCAGCTAATCTGGCAAGCTCATGATCATACTGCTTTTCCTTGAGCTCTACTTGCTTCTCAAGGAAAACAACCTTATCTTGCATCATCTTCTTTTTAAAGAACTGAGCTTGATCCAAGGCAAACTGTTGAGCTTTCAGGGTCTCTTCGTCAACAGAAATCTCTTCAATAGACGCCCCAGCACCTCCACCTTGTTCCTCCAAGGATCTCTTAATTGCATGTGCTAGAGGTACATCCTCCATATCAGAATCAGAATCATCATGTATTTCTTCTTGTCGAGCACCAAAGTCAGTGAATGGCTCTTCTTGTTCAACCACCACTGCTTTACCCTTTCTCTTTCTCTGAGCCTCATCATCAGTCACTGGCTCACTTTCCTTCATTAGATCAATCCCTTCTTCAACCAGTAGTGACTGTTGTGTCGTCTCATTTCCTCTCTCCCCCTTAGGTGAGTTATCCGGAACACCACCTTGAGCACCAGATCCTTCAGCAGTATAGGAACCACCAAAACCAAATTTAGAAGATCTAGTACCAGCTCCACCAGCGCCACCAGCACCACCAGCACCACCATCATCCGGGGGAGGTTGATTGTATTGTTCATCAAAGCACTCTGGGGGAACTAAATGCCTAACTGCATACATCATTCTGTTGACCTCCATTGCCATGGTATGCAGAACGCTTTCTACGCTCCCCATTCTGTCATACATTGTACTACCCAAGACACCACCAGCATGACCCAAGTCATTCATTTTGTTCATCATTTCTTCTAAAGCTGCAGCTTGACTTGCCATTCTTGCCGTGTAGTCATCAAGAGCTCTCCTGTTATCTCCAACATTGACCCTCAACTGCCCCATCGACTGCCCGAACTGCTTCATCTGAGTCTCAATTGCTGTCATACGAGTATCAAGATTTTCAAAAACTAGGGACGGTGTTTGGCTTAGGTGTTCTCGCTCTAAAGATCGTTTTGTTAGTGTTTGTCGCTCGGTTTCGGGCCTTAAAAATGAAGGTCCCTCACTCCCTAAACGCTCACACACACTCTCTGTCTCATGCTCGTGTATGTCTTCAACAAAATGACTAAGATTAAAAGCAGTACCTGCAGAAACTGGATAAGTAACATTAGTAGCAGTTATGGGATCTAAGAATCCTGTCTTGTCCTGAGGTTGAATCTCAGGCTGAGAGGCTGCAGAGTGTTCATGTACAACAGGAGAACCGATCCTCTCTGCAGCATTAGTACATACTGGTGTAGGTACTTTAGAAACAGTTGAAACTTACGGCCTAACTGAAGCAACAGGCTCTTCAGAAGGCACTAAATCCTCACCAAAAGTCCTAGGTGTTGAATGTGCAATGGGAGAACCACTCACGTGAGGTGGAGTGGTTGTGAGAGACACGCTAGGTTTGGACTGGGCTGTTGAAGTAGCAGCTTGGGAAATTTTGGCTCGCTTTCTTATTACTGGCTGCACTTCGGGGTCACTCTCGTCAGAATTCTCACATAATTCTACAGATGCCGGCCTTTTAGCTCCCGTCAACAGGGGTGAAAGGGAAGAAGCTAGGGAATTAGACTCAGAAATTTGGCTATCACCCTGGGATAAGTCCTACGGGTTAGCAGAATCTTGGGCCACGAAATTAGAATTAGAGGAAGAAGAAGTATTAGTAGTGTGAACAGAGAGTTGCTCATGTTCAAAGAAAGTACCTCCTTCATTACCTTGTCCAGCAAAGGTATCAGAATCATCATGTATTGACCTAAGAGATGGTTGTTGCTCCCGTTGCCCGGCTGAGAATTGATTGTGAGATTGGCCATCATCTTTGTCTTCATCAAGATGCTCGTCAGGAATCCCTTGAAATGCGTCAGTATGAGCAGATGGATTCTGAGCATGTGATGATATTTGTGAAGTCCCCGCAAGAGAAGTAACATCTGCATCATAAGAAAGTCACACTCGAATATTCTCAGGAATAGACATGGGTTTACCCTGATGTTTATCCTGGTTAGCAATAGTAGTTAGTGACTTAGTACCCATACCAAGAGATGCAGAGGTGAGACTCCTAACAAATGCCTGCCTAACAGATAAAGCATTATTCGGTACTAAATGATTAATAAGCATTTGTAAGAAACGAGGATACCAGCAAACAACATCGGTAGTTGTAATGTCCCTGGTAGCAGGTGATCCCATCGTTGCCACTATTTTAGAAAGAATAATCTTTCCATAATTAAAGTTGAGTTCACGGGCTAGGGAAACACCAAAAATTTGCATGGGAATCGGAATTTGATGAAAGTCTCTTTTTCGTGCATGAAAACATCTAGTAATAGCTTCGAAAAAGTAATTCCATTCCACATGAAAGAATTATTTTTGAATGCTGGAAGTGGATATTCGTCTAGTAGGAGGATTACATCCAATTTCTTCAAAAAACTGCAGGCGCTCGGCCGCTGTAGGTTCAAGGTCATAAGAATCCCGGACTGGGAAACCAAGAACTCGATTGAAAACCGCCTCTGTAACCTCATAATTCTGACCTGCCAAGGTAAATCTAAAACCATAGGGGGTTGATTTACTCCCAAAAGTAACCGCACTAGTCCATAATTGTTGTAAAGCATCATGGACCAGTGTTGGTTTAACAGTAAAAGCAGTACTAGCTTTGGAGTATAAATTGACAAATCGTACCCAAAACTTGAAACTTGGGAGTTGATCACCAATTTCCATAGAAATATTATAAAAATTGTTTTTAGCAAGTGAAAATTGGTGAGCCATTTTTGAAAAAAATTTCTTGTTTTAATTGAGAAAAAAAACAAGGCAGATAATTAAGCAAGAAAATTAAGAATACGAAACGAATGCAGATTAATTCCTTTTAATCAAATAACCGTGGTGGTTACGTGTAACTAAACTACGGAATTAAAAGCAATAATACGAAATCAAACAAAGCAATACCAAACGAACTACTGAACTGCAATGACAATACGTATGTGAGAAAGTGTGTGTATAGGCGTGTGTAAATATCGAGATTGAAGATGAGCAGTCACGACCCAATAACACAAAAACACACACAAGATAAATGATGCGGACAGAGAATAGAAAAAAATGGGCAGAAGTTCGTGATATGTATGAGATTAGACACAAAAATTAAGAACAGTGCTGTTGATAATGAAATCGCAGGGTAGGGTGGGGGGCTGCTGTAAAAATTAGGTTTAAAACAAATGGGTAAAACTGAAAGTAAAATCGGGTTAGAGATGTATATATAGGCATTAGAGTGAAAGGAAAAAAATACCCCTATGAAAATGAAAAAAAACTTAAGTTCGTATTGGGGAATCTAAGTCGAACTTTATGTCGAAATTTGACTTGAGTTTCGACATAGAGGCTAACTCGAAATATATTCACTTAAACAAATAAAAAACATAAAACCTCTAGGGAAAACCCATCTCGAACTTCAAGTCGAAATTCGAGATAAGTTTCGAGATGAGAGTCATCTCGAAATTCCCTGTACCCCAAAACAAATTCTAAGTACCACCAGAGAATTCTATCTCGAACATTAAGTCGAAATTCGAGATAAGTTTCGAGATAGAAGTTATCTCGAAATTTATGTCGAATTTCGAGATGAATGTCGAGATAGAACCTATCTCGAAATTTTGAAGATAGTTAGTAAAATTTGGCAATTTTTTTCATGAAAAACAATAATTAAATTTTTCCAAATTAAAATAAATACCAGTTTAAGGATTTTTAATCATAACCAGTAATAGAAACATTCCTTGACAATTCTAAGACCTCTCATTTCATAAAAATTACATGAAAAATCCATCTAAAAATCAGGACAAATTTAGAGATATAAGAATTTAACTCCCTCTATGTTCATGCAATTAAATGAGCATAAATTCAAAAATTTTACTAATAATTTCACTCAATGCACAATGAATTCATGAAAAATAACACAACATATAACATATAATAATCATTAATTAAACATTTTAAAGTCTAAGTCCATAATGATTAAATAGCATGTAGAAATGATATTTTGAGCAATTTTATAGATTATTTACATATGTTTTCAACTAGGCAATTAACAAAAACAAAAAGAAAAACATATGTACATGATCAAAACTGGGATTTTACAGATATGAGGATTTACTAACTTGTGTTAAGCATCCTCAGTTCACTAACCAACCTATTGAATGTTATTTCATCAAGAGGTTTAGTGAATATATCTGCAATTTGTTGTATTGTGGGTACAAAATGTAACTCCACAGTCCCCTCCTCAACATGTTCTCTTATGAAGTGATACCTGATATCTATGTGCTTGGTTCTGGAGTGATCTACAGGATTGTTGGTCATGGCAATGGCACTAGTGTTGTCACACATGATTGGAATCTTCTTATGTTCCATGCCATAATCTTTCAATTGGTTCCTCATCCATAGTATTTGAGCTATACAGCTTCCAGCAGCAATGTACTCAGCTTCAGCAATATAAGTAGATATTGTATGTTGTTTTTTACTTTGACAGGACACCAATCTTCTGCCTAGGAATTGACAAGCACCAGATGTGCTTTTCCTATCAATCCTGTAACCTGCATAGTCTGAATCCGAATAGCCTATTAGATTAAAACCTATATCTCTTGGGTACCAAATCCCTAGATTTGGTGTGCCCTTGAGATAACTAAAGATTCGTTTGACGGCTATGAGATATGACTCTCTAGGATCCGTTTGGAACCTTGCACACAAACAAGTTGCGAACATAATATCGGGTCTACTTGCAGTTAAATAGAGAAGTGAGCCAATCATACCTCGATAGCTTGTGATGTCAACTGGTTTACCTGATTTGTCTTCATCAAGCTTCGTGGTCGTTGCCATGGGAGTCTTCGCTGCTGATGCATCTTCTAGATTGTATTTCTTAAGTAAATCTTTGATGAACTTAGACTGACAGATAAAGATTCCTTCTTTTCTTTGACTGATCTGTAATCCAAGGAAGAAAGACAGCTCCCCCATCATGCTCATCTCATACTTGTCCTGCATTAACTTGGCAAATTTCTCGCACAAGCACTCATTAGATGACCCAAATATAATATCGTCCACATAGACTTGAACAAGTATTAAATCACCCTTTACATTTTTATAGAACAATGTTTTATCAATTACTCCCCTAGTAAAACCACTTTCAATTAAGAACAATGATAGGGTTTCATACCATCGTCTTGGGGATTTCCCGAGGCCATAGACAGCTTTGAAGAGAAGAGACACAAAATCTTCAAGTTCTGGATCAATGAAGCCAGGTGGCTGTTCCAGATACACTTCTTCTTCTAGCTCTCCATTCAGGAAGGCACTTTTCACATCCATCTGAAAAACCTTGAAGTTCTTGTGTGCTGCAAAGGCCAAGAACATCCTGACTGCCTCAAGTCTTGCAACTGGAGCATAGGTCTTATCATAATTGATTCCCTCTCGTTGAAAGTAACCTTTCGCTACCAAACGAGCCTTGTTTCTAGTTACAAGTCCGTCTTCATCCAGTTTATTTCTGAATACCCACTTAGTTCCAATTACTGATCTGTTCTTTGGTCGGGGTACCAGCTTCCAAACTTTCTGCCTTTCAAACTGATTGAGCTCCTCTTGCATTGCAATCACCCGATTAGCATCACCAAGAGCTTCTTCTATTTCTTTAGGTTCAAGTTTGGACAAGAACCCAGAGTACAAGCAGATATTAGCCATGTCATCTCTTGTAGATCTTCTAGTAGTCACACCAACATCCGGATCACCAATAATTAATTCAAACGGATGGTCTCTACTCCATACCCGTTCTCTTGGTAATTGTCTTGATGATTCAGTTTGATTTTCTGAATTGTTGTGTTGACTACTTGTTTTATTTCTACTAACACCCCCTGAGTTAGTGCCAGCTCCTACAGAACTAGTGTCATTTCTCCTTGAGTCTTGAGCACTTGTCCTTGAGCTGCTATTTACTCCCCCTGGGTTATTGCTAGAACGTGCGGAAGAAGTCTCTTATGATCTCGTAGAATTTGATTGTCCATTAGACTCAGGTATTTCTTCACGAACACTTGGTATATTTAAAGTAACAACTAACTCAGGTCCATCCTCAACTTCATCCAAGTCTAGATTCTGAAATTTTAGGGACTCAGGTTCACTAGTATCTTTAGAAATTGATGGGAGTTTGGTATCGTCGAATCTGACATTGTAGCTTTCAATCACTTTTCGATCATCCACTAAGAATACCCGATAAAATGCAACCGTATCTGTAGAATAACCAACAAATATCCCTTCACGTGTTTTTGCTTCAAACTTGCCTAGTTTTTCATCGTTTATAAGTACATAACATTTAGCTCCAAAGACATGAAAGTATTTGATTGTTGGTCTTCTGTTATTCATTAGTTCACATGGTGTCTTTTCTTTATCTTTTATAATCAGGGTTCTATTCTGAGTGTAACACACTGTACTCACTACTTCGGCCCAAAAGTATAGAGGAAGTTTTGATTCATACAACAAAGTTCTTGCTACTTCAACTAATGTTCTATTCTTCCTTTCAACTACTCCATTCTGCTGTGGAGTTCTCGGGGCTGAGTATTGATGACGTATCCCCTTAGAAACACAGAAATCATTCAGTATTGCAGTTTTAAATTCAGTGCTGTTGTCTGATCTAATCCTCTTCACAGTGAGTGTTGAAACATTCTCAATTTCAGTGATGTGAACAATGATTTTGAAAGGTACTTCGTCTTTTGTCATAACGAACAATACCCACGTGTACATGGAGAAGTCATCCACGATTACCAATGCATATCTTTTCCTAGATAACGATAGGACATTTACTGAGCCAAATAAATCAATATGTAGAAGTTACAGAGTCTCAGTGATACTAAAATTTTGTTTACTCTTATGCGACGCTCGCTTTGACTTTCCCATTTCACAGGCTTCACAGAGTCCTTTATGAGAAAACTCCATTTGAGGTAGATCTTTCACCAATTCTCGCCTTGTGAGAGCATTCATCGTTTTGAAGTTTAAGTGAGATAGCTTTTTATGCCATAACTAGCTTTCATCATCTAAAGCTTTGCTGTAGAAACAGGTGACTGTTGGGATTCGGGCATATAAACGCAGCGGAATTACGCTAAATACAAAAAAATTAACGAATCCCAAACGCAGGATCCGTGTATAATTGGCAGATGATTATGAAGAATCGGATGTGTACCTTATTAAAGTTTTCCTTATGATGATTATAGAGGTCCAGAAGCGATGAATCACAGTAGCCCTTCACAGAAATCTGTTCTCTATCGGTATCCACACGAAAGTCGTATCATCTAACGATCACCGGAGTTAGGTACTAACCTGTTTCTGCCTCTTTGTCTCTCTCTTTCTCTAGCCTCTCAGAAACGTAGAGCTGCTAGGGTTTTATTAAAAATGAATTATCTCAACCGTTAACCCTAAACTATACATCTTTATGTATATATAGGGGATAGAGGAACTTGGGCCAAAACCCTAATCTGATTGGACCTTTTAAAACCCATTCAGATTTTGGATTTATATTATTATTAAATCCAAATTCTAATACGTATATAATTAATCAAGTCTCACTTAATTAATTAAATAAATAAATTCGAATTAATAATAATAACAGTATTTAAATTCATAATTTAAATAACACTCCGTTTAAACGTTCTTCGTGTGTGACCCTTTAGGTTATTATTATGTAGGCAATAATTTTATTTTCTAATAATAAAATTATAAACAATGAGTGATATCTAGTAATACATCATTGCTACCCAAGTAATAATAATAATAATTGGTGATTCAATTAAACCTTTCGTGAATAATGTACAATGTAATATAATCCCTTTAACATTATATTATAGATCAAACTCGAGGCATGTATTGTGTCATCCTCTTCAACGTTTAATCCGGGATTCCTTGATCAATGAGTAGACTATTAATCAAATCAATATTTGAGCATGGCCATGCATTTTATAGTCTCACTCAATCAAGAGGCCAATAATATCACTCCTAAAATAGGAGGGTTAAATCCTATATCTATCATTCATATTTCTCATACGATTCATAGCATACCCAATGTCCACCTTTATTATTAAAGGTAACTTTGAGTGTAATCAAAGTATATTTATTCTCGTATAAAATATAATGATTTCAAGTCAAATGATCATTACATCATTATCACAATGAGAATTTTTTATGACACTTATTAACATGTAGATTCTCACAGCGGGTCTGTCCAGTGCCATGCATTGAGATATGCACTTATGTTCTTGACTTTAGTATCACCATACTTATGACCAATGAGATGTGGTCATCAGTCAACAAACATGCTAGTCTTATTGCATTATTATTGTCCTTAAATAATCATACTCGACTATAGACTTTTAGGAATATAATACTATTCATATAATCTCATTTGTAAGTCACATACTTAAAGATATATAATTAGCATTAATATTTCATAGATATTTATTATGCCTTCAATTTATAATGCAGTAAATAAAGACATAATAAATATTAATTAAATAATCAAGTAAACATAATCCTTAATTGTTTATCATAAAGTATTGTCTTTAGGACACCAACACTAACAGTGACTTCATTCTGGTTTGCCGAATCCATATCAGCAACAAACAGATCTGCCTTTGGAACTCCTCTCAAAGCCAACGAACATTTCTTCATGTGAGTGATTGATACACCTTTCTTATTGAAGACAATTTCGTATCCTTTGTTATAAAATTGACTGATACTCAACAGATTGTGTCTCAATCCCTCAACATAGGAAATATCTTCAATGATAACATTACCAGTTTTCAATTTGTCATATCCCTTTGTCACACCTATGCTGTTATCTGCAAAGGTGACATAAGGGCCAACCTTCATAACCAACTCGGTAAGCAAGGACTTGTTTCCTGTCATATGCTTCGATGCTCCACTATCTAGCACCCATATAACTTTATTTCTGTTTCGCTTAATGCCCTGCAATGTCAAAATGATTAGGCGTTCTTCGGAACCCAAGTTTGATTGGGCCCGGCTTTTCTATAAGATCGAGAATTATCAGATTTAACAACAGGAGATGCACCCTTTTTAACATTACTAGAGCTTTCGACTTTGTCTTTTCCTTTTTCAGACTTGGCAGATTTGTCAGTCTTAGGAGAAGGCTTGTCACTCCTAACTTTAGGAGGACTGACAATCTTAGCTCTTACATGCTTCTTTTTGACATTAGAACTAGTAGAAGAATTTAGACATGATTGGCTAGTTGCATTCATCAACTTCACAAACGTTTGCATGACGTTAAAAGTGCATGGCATACAATTAGGTTAACCACATTGTGAATGATTCTTATGCATGTTATTCATTGTGAGTGGTACAGGCATGGCATGTGCAACATTAATATTCATGTTAGATTTGCATGCATAAGAAAGATGTTCAGTTGATCTACAGTGATAACACTCTTTATTCACACGTTCTGCCTTAACCTCTTTTATGCCTTTTTCCTTTTTACTCTGTTGTTTAACAGCCTTAGCTCCTAATCCTAGTCTAGATTCTTCTCTAGGGGATTTGATTTTAACTGATTTAGTAAGAGTTACAGGTTATTCTTTCTTGCGATATTCCATTTCAATTTCATATCTAATTAACAAGACAGTCTCTCCTTCTTCATGAGGAACAAAGTGTTTAAAAATAGGTTTGACAGCAGATTTAAGAATTGTAGGTATTTCAGTTTTGATCTCACTGGAACTAGAGTCTACATGTCTTTTTCCTTCTTTCTTAGATAAGTTAGAATAGTCAAGTCCTACACTGATTCCAGTTATCTTCTTAAATGTGTCACTATCAACATTCACCTTACTAGCAGCTAGTTTATAAGCTTCGCATTTAGTTTCTAACTCAGCTAGTTTATTCCTAAGACATGCTTCTATTTCATCTTTAAGGTTGAGCTTGTGTTCCAAAGATTTAATAGAGTCTCTTAGGGAAGTATCTACAGTGCAAGCAACCTCTAACTCTTCCACTTTTGCCTCAAGCATTCTGCATTTGGCAACAAGTTTTTTCTGTTCGTTTTGAGAAGTGTTTAGGCTTTTGCATAACATATAGAACTGGTACCTTATAATCATCAATAGACATTTCTTCTTTAAGGGTTAGAACTGGTACCTCTGGTTCATTTGATGTCTTAGCCATGAGGGCAAAGTTTGCTGCATGAGTAACTTCTTCCTCATCTGAATCATCACAAGCTCTGCCTTCTGTTACAACTAATGCTTTTTTTCCATGTCTTTCCTTCACCAGGGCTTCATACTTGCTTTTGAGGGCTTCATAAGTCTCTTTGGGATAGGTCTGTTTCGGCTTCTTGCAGTCTGTAGCAAAATGTCCAACTTCACCACAGTTATAGCATTTGAACTTCATTTTGAAATCCAAAGGAGATTTGTAGCCGAAACTCTTGCCTTTCCCTTTGTAACCTAAAGAGCTACCACCACCCTTAGTAACCCGATAGAAAGATGAATATTTTCTCTGTGGTCGGTTACTCTTTCTGAATCTTATATTGCTAAACTTCCTTGCCATGTATGCCACGACACTATCAGCCATGTTGTCCAGCTCTTCTTGGGTGAAGTAGTCATTATCACTATTAGAGGTGCACTCATCATCATTATCAAATTGATGTGGTGCAGGTGATGATCTAGGTTTTTCTGCAACTATTGCCTTTTTAGACTCTTCCTCATCAGCAATTAATCCTGATGCAACTTCCTTTCCTTTTGAATCATTGTCCCATGCTTGATCTTGAAGGGTCTCCGGCTCATAAGTCTTTAGAATTCCATAATATTCTTCCAGAGAAGTTGTATGCAAATCTCTGGTTTCTCTTACGGCGTAGACTCTATGCTCAATGCTCTTCGGCTGGTTCCTTAGATATCTCGTGTTTACTTCAACCATGGGGAGAGTTATACCTCTCAGATTCAAATCTAACACTAATTGACTAAATCTTAGATAGACATCTGTTATGCTTTCACCTTTTCTGATTCTGAAGGTGTCATATTCCATCTTGAGTATAAGTGTTTTGTTGCTTCTGACCTCAGCGGTACCTTCCATGACGACCTCTATCTTATCCCAAATCTTCTTAGCTGTAGTTAGTCCTTTGACTACATTAAACATTTCATGATCTAGGGATTCCATCATGGTTTGTCGTACGAACTTATCGAGAGCTATTTGCTTCTTATCAGCATCTGAAAAGTCCGCTGCCTTTTTAGGCTCAGACCGTTGTGGTACAATCACATCTCCTTCCATATGCTCAGGAACAACAACCATCAGAACAAATTTACCCTTCATAAGGACTTCTAGATATTCTGGATTAACGGACTCAAGATAGTTTAATTCTCAAAACCCATTCTTCATAGTGATCTCGGTTGAACATTAGAATCTTGAACAGATTTTTAGGTGTCATCTTAATGTTGATTTAGAGTAGAGATAATAAACTTTTCTTATTACTTGAGTAGTAATTAAAAGAAAATCGAATTATCTCAGAATAAATCAAAGTTCAAATCCTGGTCACCAAAAATTTCTAAGTACCCAAGACTAGGCTATGTAGAAAATCTATGTAGAACTTTTGCCTAAGTAGAAATTTCACTAAGTAGAAATTCTGTCCAAGTCAAAATTTCTAAGTAGAAATTCTTAAGTAGAGATTCTATGTAGAACTTTTGTCCTTAGAGAAAATTTGTTGTAGGTCACGTTTAATATTGAATAAACAATATTATTTTTCACACTTTTTGATTTTTGTGTCTTATCTCACCTAACTCACCTAACACCCACGTGATAGGTGAAGGATTTCGAGGCACAAACGCAGCGGAATAAACACGAAAAATAAATCAAAATAGCGAATCCTCTGCAGGATCCATGCGAAAACAAAAGATTTAATTCGGAGATAAAGAATAAATGTAGGGTTTCGTGACACAAACGCAGCAGAATAAACGCGAAAAATAAATCAAAATAGCGAAACCCTTCGCAGGATCCATGCGAAAACAAAAGATTTAATTCGGAGATAAAGAATAAATACCTTTAGAAGCTTTAACAGATCATTAATGGAAGATTAATGGAGGTCCAAAGCTTGTTTAATCACCACGTATCCCGCTCTCGCGATCTACGCTCTACGGTATCCACACGAACACTTTTCATGAAGGATTGATGTGTACTAGCACCCGAAAACTTCTTCTCTCTCTATCTTCTTCCTCTCTCAGAGCGGCTAGGGTTTTTGTAAAATCTCTCTTTTATTAAATCAGCCCATAAAGAGATTATATAGAGAGAGGAATAAGTTTTCTAATTATAATCCAATAATAATTAATACTAATCCAAAATTCTAAATTATTTAATTAAGTCTCACTTAATTAATTAATTATTAATTTTGGAATTAGTTTAAGTAATTCATTTACTTTATTTATATAATTAATTAAGTCATACTTAATTAATATCATAAATAAAATAAATTACTTATTTAATTTAAATTCATAATTTAAATTATTTCTCCTTCAAGCGTTCTTTGTGTGTGACCCTGTAGGTTATTATTACGTTGGCAACAATTTTAATATCTAAATAAAATTGTAAACAATGAGCGGCATCTAGTAATACATCATTGCTACCCAAGTAATAATAATAAATAGGTGATTCGATTAAGCCTTTCGTGAATAATGTTCCATGTAATATAATCCCTTTAATCTTGATATTATAGATTAAACTCAAGGCATGTCTCGTGTCATCCTCTTCATAATTTAATCTTTATTTTCTTGATCGATGAGTAGACTATTAAAATCAAATCAACATTTGAGCACGGCCGTGCATTTCATAGTCTCACTCAAACAAGAGGCCAATAATATCACTCCTAAAATTAGGAGGATTAAATCCCATCTAGATCATTCATATTTCTCATACGATTCATAATATACCCAATGTCCACTTTTATCATCACCCGGTCAAAGGTAACTTTTAATGTAATCAAAGTATATTAATTCTCGTATAGAAATATAATGATTTCAGGTCTAAGGATCATTACACCATTATCACAGTGAGAATTACTTATAACACTTACTTAACATGTAGAATCTCACGGCGGGTCATTCCAGTGCCATGCATTGATACATGCACTTATGTTCTTGACTTTAGTATCCCCATACCTATGACCAATGAGATGTGGTCATCTGTCAAGAAACATACTAGTCTTTGTGCATTATTATTGTCCTTAAATAATAATACTCGACTAGGGAATTTTAGGAATAAGATACTATTCATATAATCTCATTTTTAAGTCACATACTTAAAGATATATAATACGTATCAAAATTCCAAGGACATTTATTATGCTTTCAATTTATTACGCAGTAAATAAAACATAATAAATAATAATCAATAAAACATAATCCTTAATAATAAATATTTTCCTTAAAATATAAAAAGTATTGTCTCTAGAGCACAATTACTAACAATCTCCCACTTGCACTAGAGCCAATTACCCAAGTATCCAATACTCATGGAACTAGTGTGACTTTCGTGCTTCTGCTGCGACAAAGCCTTAGTCAATGTGTCTGCAATATTATTATTAGTATACACTTTACATATATGTATATCTCCTTGATCATTAATCTCATTAATTAGGTGATATCTCCTAAGTACATGCCCAAACAGCCTCCTTGGCTGCTTCACAAGCATCAATATACTCAGGTTCTATTGTAAAATCAACAATTGTCTTTTCTGTGAACCATTCCAGCATACAACATCTCAATAAAACACAAATCCAGACAGAAACATTAAATTATCGTTATCTGTCTAGAAACCAGTATCACTGAAACCTCTTACAACTAGCTTCACATCTCCTCCATATAACAAGAATGAATCTTTAGTCCTCTTTAAGTACTTAAGAATATTCTTGACTGTCGTCCAGTGACCTTCACCTGGATTAGATCGGTATCTACTCATCATGGTTAAAGCATACGAGACATCAGGACAAGTACATATCATTGCATACATTATAAAACCAATTGCTGATGCATATGGAATTTTACTCATGCAGTCCCTATCATCCAATGATTTAGGACAAATTTTATTTTGAGATCATTATCCCATGAGACATTGGGACATATCCATTTTAGTCTCTTTGCATTTGAAATCGATGCAAAACTTTGTCAATGTATGTACTCTAAATTAGGCCGATCAATCACCTTGATCTATCTCTATAGATCTCGATCCCTAATATATATGTCACATCGCCTAAGTCTTTCATTGAGAAATTATTTCTCCACCAAGTCTTCACAGTCTATAGAAAAGGAATGTCATTCCCTATTAGTAATATATCATCAACATATAATACTAAGAATGCCACATGGCTCGCACTAAACTTCTTGTAAACACAAGTTTCATCTTCATTCTGAATAAAGTCAAACTCTTTTTGACTGTTTCATGAAAACAAATGTTCCATCTCCTCGAGGCCTGCTTTAATCCATAAATGGATCGACGCAACTTACATACATTTCCAGCATCCTTTAGATCAACAAAACCCTTAGGGTGTGTCATGTACACATCCATATCTTCTTCAAGGCTCTCATTTAAGAAAGCGGTTTTGACATCCATTTGTCAGATTTCATAGTCATAGTAAGCAGCTATAGCAAGCAAAATCCTGATGGACATGACCATAACAACTGGTGAAAAGGTCTCATCATAGTCAATACCATGAATTTTCTTGAAACCTTTTGCCACCAATCGTTCCTTATAGGTCTGTACATTAGCATCCATGTCGGTCTTCTTCTTGAAAACCCACTTGCACCCTATAGGTTTTACCCCTTCAGGTGGATCAACCAAAGTCCATACTTGATTAGTATACATGGATTCCATCTCAGATTTAATGGCATCCAGCCATCTCTTAGAATCTGGAGTGTTTATAGTATCTAGGTAGGTGAGAGGCTCATCTTCATCCACAAGCATCACATCACCATCTTGAGTCAAGAGAAATCCATATTATCTCTCGGGCTCATGGCGAATCCTACTAAACCTACGAACACCTGTGTTTCTTGAGCAGTATTATTTTTCTTGTACATTCTACTCAGGTTCCTCCACTGGTTCAACGTTATCATGTGGGTCTCAAACTTCATTGAGATCTATTATCCTCCCACTGTCTCTCAGCAGTTCGAGCAACAAACACTTTGTTCTCGGAAGGATTATAGAAAGAATAACCCCTTGTTTTAGTTGGGTATTCCATAAAATTACATTTGTCTGATTTTGGTCCTAGCTTGTCAGAGATTAGACGTTTCACAAACGCTTCACATCCCCAAAATTTTATAAATGACATGCTGTGACGTTGCTCAGTCCATATCTCATAAGGAGTCTTTTGAACCAATTTAGTAGGAACACAGTTAAGTGTATGTGGAGCCGTTTCCAGGGTGCAACCCCAGAACTAATTGGAAGATTCATTGACTCAACATTGAACGCACCATGTCCAACAAGATGTGATCTCTCCTATCAAAAAAAAACTTTTCTTTGATATTTTCTACTTCATCTTTATAGTCTTTGAACTTTTCAAATGATTTGGATTAGTTCTTCAAAAGATACATATATTCGTATCTACTAAAATAATTAGTAAATTTTATGAAGTTAATAAAATTTACCTTTTATCATCGTACACATATGACCACATACATCACTATGTATAAGTCATACCCATTCATTGATCCCTTCACCATGTTCGGTAAAAGGAGCTTTAGTCATTTTACCAAATAAACCAAGATTCGTATCCTTTGGTATGATTCATAATCAACCTTATCCATGAATGCATCCTTATGTATTCTGGAAATGCGTTTCTCATTAATATGGCCTCAGCGACAGTGCCAAAGGTAATATTTGATTTGAGTCACTTTAGAACATATAAATTGTTAATTAGATGTGCAACATTATAAGGCTCATCATCAAAATAGGATAAACAACTATTGTTATAAAATGAAAAGCCTTTCTTGTCCAAACAAGAAACTGAAATAATGTCTCTGCCAATTGCAAGCACGCTATAACAATTATTAAGTTCTAAATTTTCCTTATAGGCCAAAAATTAAGTAACGAGTTCCTCGAACCAGAGCAACTATCTTTACTCCAATTCCAACCCGATACCTTAAGCTTGACCCTTATTGATCATCATCTTCCAATCTTCCAATTAAGCATGACAGTTTAATTTCCAGTCTCCCAACTTTCCACAGAAGTGACAATCGTCTTCTTTATCAACACCTCATTCAGACTTTAGAGTCTGCTTTAGGGATTGGACTTTGGTTTGACAACGGAACTAGATCAAATCTTCTCCTTGCCTTTCCATTTTCCTTTCCCTTTTGCATTCCCTATGTTTACCATCAATATAGTAGTAGTTCATGCATTTATCATATTACTTTCAGCAGTTCTCAACATGCTTAGCAACTCAATGGGTGTTTTACCAATCTTATTCATTTTATTGTTCATAACAAAATAAGAATAATATTTGTCCATAGATTGTAAGATCAAATCTAACTGTCTCCAGACCAATCTGGAAACCCAAAATATCAATGGTATTCATTATACCCTATAATCTTTAGAACATGTGGTGTAACCGGGTCTCACTCTCCCTACTTGTAAGTGTATAGTGCCCTTTCAAATATATCTTGTGCTCAATCGTTTCATAAGCATCTATATGCTTGTATTGCTTCTTAAGCTCAGCACATATATTTGCGAGCATGAGACATGAAACATCAGTCGCAACATCAATTTACTTCCAATAAGCACTATGATTTGCACATGTTACATTCTCAACTTTAAGAGCAGGGGAAGAGATTTGACTAATATCTCACAAAAATCAGATGCAAGTCAGGTAGCCAAGCAACTTTCTCTCCCCCATTTTCTCTCTTCAGTTCGGAGTTTCAAGAGAGGCAGAGAAAGAAAAATTCATAACTTCAGTTCTACTCATCAAAAAATTACCAAATTTTAACCATAGCTTCTTCACTATATGTAGAAGGTACGTATTAAATTTCATAAGTTTGGGAGGTGTTTTGATTGGGTAAATAAATTGTAGAAGTTGAGGCTGAATAGTAACTCCGAAAATTTAAAGTTTTGTTCTTGATGTTTCTTGGTTTCTAAGGATAGATCAAGCACTCTTAAGGACTCCAAGCTCTACCTAGGTGTTGTTTGAACTCCAAGAAGGTATGAACACCCTTAAACCCTTGTGTTTTGTGTGAGTAGTATGCCATGAAAGTGATAGTTGATGGATCCATGAGCTAGAATGGTAAAGATGAAACGATGTTAGTAAGATGTTGAGTTTTGGTTGAGTTCTTGAAATGATGTTAGCATATGATTATGATATGAGTAACTTAATTTTGTTAACATTATGGTATGAGTGAGTTGAGTGTTGGTTGTGAATGGATTCACGTTGGTTGAATCCGGGAAACGTTACGTTTATAGCCGTCGTAATGGTCATTTTTCGTGAGCACTCTTTTAAACTGTAAAAAACGATTTGTCAAGGTCCTGGACCCTAACACCTATGACTATGGTTGGATAGTAATTGACTCATAGATCGTTTTGACACTTGAATCATGTTATTCCGACATACAGTTTAGGAGATAAGTCGATTTTAGTAAAGACAACTAAACCAACCAAATTGTTTCGGAAATCCTTTTTTGTTAATATAAATGGACCACTTAAAAGTCATAAAAAATCATGAAATTTTAAGGGAACATATTTTGGACAGTGGAAAAGGCCTCTGCAAAATTTCATGACCAGAGGAGAAAATTTCGATTTATTAAAATTGTTAAACCCGGGCAGGTTCAATGACAAACCTTAAAGGAGAATGAATGAATGAATAAGAGATTTAAGTATCTATGTAAAGTGACAAGTAGGAAGGTGTCATTGACCCATGAATTGACTTAAGTGATTAACATATGTCCTTAAGGTTAAGTAACTCGAGAATGAAAGGTCTAACTTATGTCAAGCTCATGGTTCGTGCGTGCATGACATTAGTGATTAAATAACCAATAACTAATGAAACGTTATAATTGATTTATATAGATCGTCCGTCAAGCCCCTGCACCTCGACGAACCCCAGGACCTCAGGCAAGTTTTCAAAACTCGTACCTAATGTACTATTGTTTTGTCGAAAGACTGTTGTTGTTGTGATATAACTGTATGTTGAAAAGTAAGAATTGTTTTATGTATTATTACATATTTCGCAAATGTTTCGGTTATATGCTATAAGAAATATAGATATAAGCTGGTAAAAGAAAAAAGCTCTAAGTGCATAACGAGTTATGTATTTTCGAACGTAGACCGGGAGTCGGAAGGTTATGTTAAGTACTGTCGTAATCCGGACGAAGCCGGAGACAGATTATTTTGAAATGACGATATAAATATTTCGATATTTATATTTTGATATACTTTTGTTAAAAGAATTAAATGAGGATAATAAATATTATTTTAATATTTATTTAATTAAGGAATATTATTTTGAATATTCATTTGAAGGAGATAATAAATATTATTTTAATATTTATTTAATTAATGAATATTATTTTGAATATTCATTTATTGAGGATTATTATTAATTATAATTAATAAACATTATTTAAATATTTATTAATTATTTAAAATTCATTACAAATTATTTTAGGTCTTTAATAATTATTCGAAACTTTCGATAATTATTTTAAATACTTTCCGATCTTCAGAAAATGATTTAAAGATAATTATTTTAATTTATTTATTTTATTTTATTCTTTTAATAAGAATAAAATACGTTCAGACTTATCAAAAATAGGGAACTCGGTATAGGAATTGAATACCTATTTACTTCTCGAAAGCAGTCAAGTTTTGGAACCAGTTTCCACAATAGCAAGAGCTTTTCAACTTATCAAAAGCAGAGAGGTTTCCGACAAACTCCCGAGTCATGGTTTTCAAAATGAATTCAGTCCTTTAGAAAGGAGATTATATGATGAAGGTCAACTTGCCTGTATGGTAAGGCGGCGACATCACTTAATCTGACAGTATATGCTCATAGCTATGAGGGTCTATCAACAAGTATGATATACTTGGGGAACTAGGATTACTTCCGGTTCCAGGTTAGATAGACAAATCTATTAACAAGTATTATATACTTAGGGAGCTTGGATTAATGTTCCAGTTCCAGACTTATAGATTGATTCAGCAGACTTGGAGATAGCGTAAGAGGCTGAGTGACGCACGGTCCAGCACTTTGACCCGTATGCGGTCAAGGGTGATTACCCGTTAACGAAAGCCTAGGAGCTGAGTTACCGATGGTGTTGTTAGAGGTAAAACATCCTGAAAAATTCATCTTACTCATCATGTTTTAACGAAAGTTATTTTAAACTTCAGTTGTTTGTTCATAATGTTTTTACAAATAACTTACAGCATGTTTTCAGAACGTAATTGATAAATGAGAAAGCTTACAGATTTACAGCATGTTTTCAGAAGTATATTTTTTATTGCTGAGCTATATTGCTCACCTTTGCTTTTTTGTATATCACAACACAATAGGACAGCAGGATACCGCGAATGTGACGCACCGCCAGGAAACGCGTGGGAAATGCCCGCGCATTCCGTAGGTTCTTCTCCAACCTACCCAAGGTAGGGAGTATGAGTAGAAGTAGGATAAGGGTATAGTTGTTGATGGTACGCCTTATCTATAAGTATGATCTATGTAAGGTACTTAACAAAAATATCCATTAGCATTCAGTACTGTTTCAAGTAGAAACCGCATTGCCTTCATAGGTCAAGGAACTTACTTTTGGGATTGTAATATTACTCTGATGGATTTATGTATTATATGTGTATTCGTTCTGAGACTATAATCAGTAGGGTGTGTATGTGAACTGTGGGGTCACCGCAGGTGAAAGATTATCATTAAGGATTAAGTTAAATGTATTAACAGCAGGAAAAAGGGACCGTGGCGGCCCAGATCTCTGACCCCGGGTCTGGGGGCGCCACAGAAATGGTATCAGAGCGAAAGGTTATAACTCTCAGAACGATAGGAAGCTAAGAACAATAAATCTTATAATATTAATAAGAAACTCTTAGCGAGTTCACCGTCGGGCTACTGGATGTAGTGCTGGCATTAAAACCTGCAAGGGAACTTTCAACCTCAGTTAGTAACATCACTTCCTGTACACATAGGTACCTGATGCCTAAGAGGCAGAGGATCATGAGGTGCATCACGACGCAGCATTACTAGGCTTAGGAGGTGACCTTGCAGCCATTCCGGAGGAGAATCCGGAGGAGGATCCAGAGGAGGATCCGGAGGAGCATCCAGATGAGGAACCGATGGAGGACCCGAGTGAGGGACCACATGATGCAGACTATGTATTTCCTACCCCACCCACTAAGATGGAAGGGAACCCTATGGATGATGGTGTTGTCTGGAGGGACATCGAGATGTACCCACTTCCTGTTGTGAGATCTTCTATACCACCCATGCCTCCACTTAGTCCTTTCAGTTCAAAGGACGAGTACGGGGAGCTTACGCCTGTCAGGGCCGAGCTTTCCACAGATATGCCAGCAGACCCAGACACTCCCCCTCCCCCGTTTTTAGGAGTACCAGCAGTCATCCATGAGTACATGATGGGTCAGCTTACTACAGAGATTGTTTTGGCAGATGGTCGCGTTGATGAGCTGAGGCGTCAGCTGGCCGCTGAGCGTGAGCTTAGGATTTCTCAACAGGGCCCGGGATCGTATGCAGAGCCTACCTACTAGGAGAGACGAGACAGTGAGCTTGCGAGAGGCAGATGCTATTTGGGCCGATGTTATGATGCAGGTCCAAGACTTGACCCACCCCGCGGGGTAGCCCGAGAGGAGGCAAATGACTTTTGGTAAAAATGTCTGTGGCACTAGCATTTTGAGGATTCAGTGATGCAGTAGTGTCGTTTTTTCTGGCCACTTGTTAGGCATTTTGATCATCTATATTATGTTTAGTTCCAGATTCGTATTTCCTGTTATTGACTATGACATTCAGTGGTTGCGACCAAGGATCGCCGTTTGTATATATTTGCATTACTTTCAGTTCCGTATATCTATCCTTAAGCATTGTCACATATACTCTACTTTCAAATATTGTCGCAAATTGGTTAGTGTATTGAGTAGGATTATGAAACCTACATTGGTGAGTAATGGTTACTAAGGATTATGATCTAAGTTATTCTGACAAAAAATTTCTAAATAAATGTCAGAACAATGCCTCCTAGACGCGTAGGAACGAGAGCACACCCAGCCGAGTTCGTGGCTCAGGTTAGCAATAACCAAGAAGAGGAAAATCGAAACCCCCCAGAGGAAGAGGAAAATGATATTGGTAACAATGAATTGGATGACCAAGATTATGAAGAAGAGGAATATGAGAATACCCAAGAGGAAGAAGAGCAAGAGTGGGGTCAGATGGAGCAGTTTGTGAGGTTGCTCAGGCAGAACTTGAATCACCAACCCCCACATCCTAGACAATCAGTGGCGAATGCTTTTAAAACATTTAAGCCACTAAAACCACCAGAGTTCCGAGGGACGACAGATCCAGTCGAGGCAAGAGCCTGGCTGAAGGAAATGGAGAAATCATTCGAGATAATGGATACTGAAGAGGCCCAAAAGACTATCTTTGCCACTTATCTCCTCAAGGGAGAGGCTAACTTTTGGTGGGAAGCCAAGAAAAACTTGGAAGCAGATGCCGTCATCACTTGGGCAAGATTCAGCGAGCTGTTCTTGGAAAAGTATTTCCCTAGGTTCATGAAAACTCAGATGGAGCTAAAATTTGTGGAGCTAAAACAGGAAAAATTGACAGTGGCGGAGTATGAAGCCAAGTTTACAGAACTTTCAAGGTTTATGCCAGACTTCGTGAACACAGAAGCTAAGCGAGCTAGAAGGTTTCAACAAGGGCTGAAGCAGTGGATTCAGAATAGGGTGGCAGTATTTGATATTACCGATTATGCCATACTAGTATAGAAGGCCTCGATCGTGGAGGCAGGAAATGAGCAGATATCTAATAGCAAGGAAATGAAGAAGAGGAAGTATGAAAGCCACGGAGGAAGTTCTGCGAGCGGAGGTTTTCCAAGCAAGGTCAACCGAGGGGTAGTATCGTAACCAGCGAGGAGCACAGGGTTCAGAAATTTTGGGAGTGGCAGTACTGTCCAGAATAGCCGACCAGCCGGGGTATCTCACTTCAGCCAATCCCGACCACCAATACCAGAATGTAAGAGTTGTGGAAGGAAGCACCTTGGCACCTGTCTCAAGGGGTCAACAGATTGTTTCAAATGTGGGCGAGCAAGACACTATGCTAGTAACTGCCCCCAGAGTGGGTTGAAGTGCTTTCAATGTGGAATGACGGGGCACATGAAAAAGGATTGCAAGGCACCAGCCCCCACAATGTCCAGAATGAGCGGGACAGCTTCCAACAGGCCTCCAACAGCAAGGACCTTCAATATGACAGTGAAGAATGCCGTGCGAGACGCGGACGTTATAGCAGATACCCTTCTCCTTAATACTGTCAGCGTAAATGTTTTATTTGATTCTGGAGCTACTAGGTCCTTTGTGTCTAAGGATTTGGCATGCAAGTTAAAACTTAAAGCAAAACCTTTGAGAGAATTGTTGCAAATAGAGATAGCCAATCGGGAAGTAATTCCAGTTAGTCAGGTACACCCAAACTGTAATTTAGATATAGATGGGTAAACTTTTGGGGTAGATCTAATCCCTTTTCAGCTAGGAGAGTTTGATGTCATTTTAGGAATGGACTGGTTGTCAAGTAGCGGTGCGCAGATTGACTGTGAAAAGAAGAAGATCAGATTGAAAGTGCTAGGAGAGAAGGAGGTCGTGTTCAAGGGACAACGACAAGTCCGAAAATTTTTAAACATAGCCCAGACCAAGAGATTGTTATAAAAAGGGTATGAGGCTTACCTAGCCCACGTGGTAGACACCAATCAAGAGATGCCTAAACTTAGAGACCTTCGAGTGGTAGCCGAATTCGAGGATGTATTCCCCGAGGATCTTCCAAGACTACCACCCGACCGGGAAATAGAGTTTGGAATCGAACTAGCCCCAGGAACGGCGCCAGTTTCAAAGGCCCCGTATCATTTAGCCCCAGTAGAAATGAAGGAACTAGCCACCCAACTACAAGAATTATTAGAACTAGGAATGATAAGGCCGAGCGTGTCACCATGGGGTGCGCTAGTATTATTCGTAAAGAAGAAAGACGGAAGCATGCGACTATGCATAGACTACCGAGAGCTGAACAAGCTAACGATCAAGAACAAGTATCCCCTACCAAGGATTGACGACCTGTTCGACCAATTGAAAGACATGGTGTATTTTTCCAAGATTGACCTCAGGACGGAGTATCATCAACTAAAGATTAAGCCCGAGGACATACCAAAGACAGCATTTCGCACCAGATATGGGCACTACGAGTTTTTGGTATTGTCGTTTGGATTAAACAATACCCCAGCAGCTTTCGTAGATTTGATGAACCGAGTTTTCAAGAAATACTTGGACAAGTTCGTCATTGTTTTCATCGATGATATTTTGATCTATTCAAAGACCGAAGAAGAACACGCCGAACATCTGAGACTAGTTCTAGAGATCTTAAGGGAGGAAAGGTTATTTGCCAAATTCTCAAAATGTGAATTTTGGCTCAGAGAAGTCTAATTTTTGGTACATGTAGTAAGCAGCGAAGGGATACTAGTCAACCCGACCAAGATAGAAGCCGTTTCCAATTGGGAAAGACCTACCACACCAATCGAAGTAAGAAGTTTCGTGGGACTGGTAGGTTATTACCGGAGATTCGTGCAAGATTTTGCCAAGATAGCCGCCTCACTAACTCGGCTTACTCGAAAGACGGAAAAGTTTAATTGGACTGAGAAATGTGAGGAAAGCTTTCAAGAATTGAAGAAGAGATTAATAACAGCTCCAGTGTTAGCACTACCTGACTGAAAGGGAGATTTCGTGATCTACAACGATGCCTCGCATAAGAGATTAGGGTGCGTGCTTATGCAGCACGGCAAGGTGATTGCTTATGCATCACGACAATTGAAGGAATATGAAATAAGGTATCCTACTAGAGATCCATGCTTTCTTTGTATATCACAACACAACAGGACAATAGGATGCCGCGAATGCGACGCACTGCCAGGAAACGAGTGGGAAATGCCCGCGCATTCCGTAGGTTCTTCTCCAACCTACCCCAAGTAAGGAGTAGGAGTAGAAGTAGGATAAGGGTACAGTTGTTATTGGTACGCCTTATCTATAAGTATGATCTATGTAAGCTACTTAATAAAAATATGCATTAGCATTCAGTACTGTTTCAAGTAAAAACATCATTGCCTTCATAGGTCAAGGAACTTACTTTTGGGATTGTAATATTACTCTTATGGAATTATGTATTATATGTGTATTCGTTCTGAGACTATAATCAGTAGGGTGTGTATGTGAACTGTGGGGTCACCGCAGGTGAAAGATTATCATTAAGGATTAAGTTAAATGTATTAACAACAGGAAAAAAGGACCGTGGCGGCCCAGATCTCTGACCCGATTCTAGTGCCATGCATTGAGACATGCACTTATATTCTTAATTTTAGTATCACCATACCTATGACCAATGAGATGTGGTCATCTGTCAAGAAACATACTAGTCTTTGTGCATTATTATTGTCCTTAAATAATAATACTCGACTAGGGAATTTTAGGAATAAGATACTATTCATATAATCTCATTTTTAAGTCACATACTTAAAGATATATAATACGTATCAAAATTCCAAGGACATTTATTATGCTTTCAATTTATTAAGCAGTAAATAAAATATAATCAATAAATAATAATCAATAAAACATAATCCTTAATAATAAATATTTTCCTTAAAATATAAAAAGTATTGTCTCTAGAGCACAATTACTAACAATAGGTACAGAGTCTTTTGTAATTTCTTTTTATGCAGTGAGTATGTTGTCCAATCAAAAGTCAATAACACCTTTTTCACTTTTTGTCTTTTGAAAAGGAAATCAGAAGTTACTGGGTTTGTCTTCTTTATCAAGAACAGTGATGAACACGTGAAGAACACCACAAACCAAAGTACCCAGAATAATTCACAAAAATTATGTAAAATCCACCCAAGCTAAATAATCACACCTGGAGTATTTAAATAATTTTTGGGATGAGTTTTCATTGAGAAAAGAATTAAAGCACATTTTTCAAGAAAAGCTTGAAAAGTAGATCTGGAAATGAAAACTCACAAATCTTCTACCAAACACAAGGATCTATGTTTTGTATGTCAAACATATAGCTCTAATACCAATTGTTAGGTCCAAATGTGTTGTAGAGGGGGTAAATACAACTTTTTAACTTTATGGAGCAATAAATACTATGTAATAAATGAACACAATGATTCAAGGAATATATGTCTTATATATAACTTGAAAGGGTTGCTACAACATTCATTACACTAGTACAACAGAAGTAAAGAGGGTAGTAAATGATACTAAGCTCTGTGAATACTCTCTCTCTCTTTTACAAGTGTTTCTCTTAATATTGCTCTCATTAGAAAATTATACAAGTACTTCTATTTATACTACTTGTAATCTATGACTTGTAGTCTTCAAAAGATAAGATATGAGTGACCTAATGTAGTCCATGTAAATCTTATCTTGCCTTGAAAGCTTGGAAATCGGCCAACCAGATGATGCCATGTGTCATGTTGAAACTGTCTTCTATGTAGAACTTCTACATGGAAATTTCTACTTGCTCTATCTCGAAATTTAAGTAGAACTTCTACATAGGAATTTCTACATAGGTTCTATCTCAAAATTTAAGTAGAACTTCTATATAGAAATTTCTACATAGGAAATTTGAGATAACTTCCTTCCTTGTGTACTTAGAAAATATTTCCACCTTCAGAATTTCTACTTGGCTCTAAGTAGAAACTTATCTAGAATTTCTATATAGGTTCCCTAGTAAGTATTTAGAGAAATTCTAGGCTTCAACTTGAAACTTCAATGCAACATCTTGAACTTGTGATTTCTTCTTGTCTTTTATATTCTTCAACAAGCTCTTGAACATGGATCTCTACTACTGACATAAACTTGCTATCAATGTCCTGATACTTGATGCAATGGTCTGGTTCATAAGTGACTAGTCTTGATAGGGTTCTTGCTTCTGAATAGATTACCATATTCAATTAGTAATGTGGCTTTCCAACTGTTGCTTTCCTACTTCTTCACTTGAAATCAATTATCCTTATTGATACTGATAGTTATGATCATGATTCTTTAAGTTACAAATCACTGAGGCATGAACAACTTTGACTTGAACTTCTTCCAATGATTTCTTCTTTGATTGATCATAATTAACATGTTGAATTGTATCAATTACCTTGTCTTCATTTTGTATTGATTTACTTGTGACTTCTTGTTCTTAATTGTCTTCCGATTAAGTATCTTTTATTTAGTTGAGTTACATAAGTTATAGTGTTACAAGTTTAGACACTCTGCCTTTCAGGATGTTCAAGGCATATGACTGGTGACAAAGCCCTGCTGTCATAATTCAAAGATGAGGCTGGCCCAATGGTAACCTTTGGAGACAACCACATTGGTTTCACCATGGAATATGGAAAATTAATTCATGGATATTTTGTCATTGAAAATGTAGCTTTGGTCAGTGGTTTAAATCATAATCCACTCAGCATCACTCAATTCTATAATAAAAATTTAAAGGTGGAGTTTGACAAAGAATTGTGTCTCATATCACACAGAAAGACCAAAGAGGGTGCTCTACAGGAAGTAAGAAACGGAAGCTTATTTGTAGTAGACTTGGACTCTGCAAACAAGGAGAAAATCAGCTATTTCTACACCAAGGCCTCAGAAAATGAAAGTTGGCTTTGGCACAAGAGACTGTCTCATTTAAATTTCAAGAACATTAATTCTCTAGTCAAAGGAGAATTAGTGAAGGACCTGTCATCACTTGAATTCTGCATATAAGGATTATGTGAGACATGTCAAAAAGGAAAAATGAGGAGATCAAGTCACAAGAGTAAGGAATTTACATCAACCACCAAACTACTACAACTGATTCATATAGATCTCTTTAGACCAGTAAATGTCATGTCCATGTCCAAGAAAATATATGCACTTGTCATGGTTGATGACTTCTCAAAATACACTTAGGTAGAATTTTTGCATTCAAAAGATGAAGCTCCTGAAGTCATTGTTGAAAATTTGAGAAGATTGGATAAAGGCCCTATACTTGTAGTAGCCATAAGAAGTGACAATGGAATAGAATTAAAAAATGCTACACTGAATGAATTCTGCAAAGAAAATGGAATCACTCACCAATTCTCAGCTCCAAGAACTCCACAATAAAATGGAGTTGTTAAGAGAAAGAACATGACTTTTATTAAAGCTGCAAGAACTTTGTTAGCAGAAGCAAATCTTCTAACCAGTTTTTGGGCTGAAGCTGTTAGGACTGCATGCTACACTCAAAACAGAACACTCATCACAAAACTAGTTGAAAAGACTCCTTATCACATCATGAAAAATAGAAGACCATCTGTAAAGTACATGCATGTGTTTGAAACAAAATGCTTTGTTCTCAAGGATGATGCTAACAATATTGGGAAGTTTGAAGCCAAGGCATATGAGGGAATTATGGGATACTCCTTGGACAAAACTGTCTATAGTGTATATATGATTGATCAACAAAGAGTAATGGAAAGCACAAATGTGACATTTGATGAATTCAAGTTTCCTGCTATGAACTTGGAAGGTAAAAACTGTGACACATTGAGATTTGAAAATGAAGTGAAGCCTGAGACTTTTGCAATTAAAAATGTTATAAATACTCATGAAGATTCACATATAGACATCTCACATGGAACAGATAAGGAAAGAGAAAATGATGATTTTAGTCATATTCAATTTGAGAATTCTCCACACAACCCTAGCATCAACTCCGAGGGAGATTCTCAAGAACTGCAACAAATGGCATCAACTTCAATCAGGAGGATATAAGTTCAATTGATAGAGATGTAGCTCATTAAACTAAATAGAATAGAGCTCATACAACTGATCAAATCTTTGGAAATCCTGATGAAGGTATGAGGACAAGAAGAACAACTATGAATGAATGCTTATTTGCTTGCTTTCTGTCTCAAAATGAGCCAAAAAGAGTTGAAGAAGCCATGTTGGATCTAGACTGGATAATTGCCATGCAAGAGTAATTGAATCAATTTGTGAGAAATAATGTTTGAGAATTAGTGCCACCTTCAAAGGATATATCAGTAATTGGCACTAAGTGGGTCTACGGAAACAAAATGGATGAACATGGAATTGTGATAAGAAACAAGGCAAGGTTGGTTGCAAAAGGCTACTCACAAGAAGAAGGCATTGACTATGATGAGACTTTTGCTCCTGTTGGAAGACTAGAAGTAATTAGAATTTTCCTAGCCTTTGCAGCACACTCAAACTTTATGTTCTATCAAATGGATGTCAAAAGTGCATTTTTTAATGGTGAGTTAGAAGATGAAGTATATGTGCAGCAACCACCTGGCTTTGAGGATCCAAACTTTGCAGATTTTGTTTACAGACACATCAAGGCATTGTATGGACTCAAACAAGCCCCTAGAACATGGTATGACACTCTGTCAAAATTTCTTCTAGAAAATCAATTCACTAAATGAACAATTGATAAAACTCTTTTCTACAAGAAACATGGTGAAAATATCATACTAGTTCAAATTTATGTGGATGATATCATTTTTGGGTCTACAAATGAAAAATTGTGTCAAAGGTTCTCTAAACTAATGCAAAGTGAATATGAGATGAGCATGATGGGAGAGCTCAATTATTTTCTAGGCCTTCAAATAAGTCAAAGGACAGATGGCATTTTCATAAGTCAAACTAAATACATCAATGACTTACTCAAGAGGTTTGACATGCATGATTGCTCAACTGCCAAAACCCCAATGTCTACAGCTACAAAACTTAATGAAGATAAGAAAGGAAAAAGTGTAGACATGAAGACCTACAGAGGATTGATTGGATCTCTTCTCTATCTCACAGCTAGCAGACCTGACATTATGTTCTCTACATGTCTATGTGCAAGATTTCAGGCAAATCCCAAAGAATCTCATCTCATTGCTGTCAAAAGGATTCTGAGATACCTCAAAGGAATACCTTTCATGGGTTTATGGTACCCTAAGGAAACAGGATTCAACCTAGTTAGATATTCATATGCTAATTTTGCTGGATGCAGAGTGGATAGAAAAAGCACCTCAGGAAGCTGTCAATTTCTTTGACATAGATTGGTGTCTTGGTTTAGCAAAAAGCAACAATCAGTTTCTACTTCCACAACTGAGGTTGAATACATTGCTGCTAGAAGTTGTTGTGCTCAAGTGCTTTGGATCAGGAATTAAATAAGGGACTATGGACTAGTATTAGAAGGAATTCATATCATGTGTGACAACACTAGTGCCATCTCAATTGTTGCCAATCCAGTCAACCATTCCAAGACAAAGCATATTAATATGAGGTACCATTTCATAAGGGAACATGCAGAAAATGGAGTGATTAAATTATTCTATGTTCCTACACAAAAACAATTAGCTGATAAATTTACTAAACCACTTGATGAAGCCACCTTCAACAGGTTGGTTAGTGAAATTGAAATGTTAAATTCTTCAGAATAAGTGGCCAAATAAATATATCTTCCCAACTGTTACAATAATTGTTTCACAGACATGAAGCAAAATGATTTATCTAAGTGGAATAAAACTGGTGTATATTTATAAATATATCAGTTATATTGTTATACATTATTATGCTTCGAAAAAAAATTATAATTAACTTGGAACTATTTCTTTGTTCTAAGGAAGCCTGAAGAAAATTATTATACTTGTGCATTGTTAAATAACAAGTGTGATAATTAAAATTTCAGGAATATTGATCAAACACATTTCTTACTTTAAAAATGAATAAATAAATTTTATTTATTTAAGAAATGAGGTTTGCAAATTATTATTTTGGTTTCCAAGTGAAAACAGAATAATCCTTCAAAACTGAAGTTTGTGATTAAGTTGTCATCCTTTCTGACTTCTCTACTAGTTATAATTTTTGAGTTCTTGAATAGTTCATTTCTAGAGTTCTCGATCGAATATTATTAAGAGTTCTCGATTGCTTTGAGTTCTAGAATATTTTGAGTTCTCGAATAGTTCATTTCTAGAGTTCTCGATCGGTTATTATTAAGAATTCTCGATCACTAGAGTTCTTGATTGTTTTGAGTTTTCGAATGCTTTAGTTCTTGAATGGTTTAATTCAGTTTTTGATGAGTTCTCGATTGACTTAGTTCTCGAATCATATATACATAAGAGTTCTCGATCAAATTCTGACAATTCTCTACAAAAGCAACTCTATTTCTTTTTTTGAGTTCTCGATCACTAAAAATCGATTACAATTCTAGTCGAGTTGTCTAAGTCATATAAATAGCAAAGTAGAATTAACATTTCATTTCTACACTTAATTGCAAACTCAAAGAAACCCTTGCTATCAATAGTTATACTTGAACCCTTATTTTTATTCTCTCTAAAACCTTCACTTATTCTTTTCTCTCTCTCTATACACAACTCAATGGCATCCTCTAGTTCTCAATCTGCAACTAAAGTTTATGTAATTCCTGAAACAAATTTTCTGGCCATTGCAAGAGATGCAGATGCCAAGGCACAGTATAAATTCTTCACTAGGTTTTTCATTGATTCCTATCTGAATGAAGCTTTGCTGACCAACCCCACACTTTATCTTGACATTCTTTAATAGTTCTGAAAGTCTGCTAACTGGGAAAACATAGATTTGGAAGATGGAAGCTCAAAAGTGGTTGTAACCTGCAAAATCCAAGGAGAGGACATCATTTTTGATGAAGATGATGTGAACAAAAGTTTAAAAATGCCAACAGAGGAGTTTGAAGAAGAACCTACTGAAAATGACCTTCTAGAATTCCTTGAGTTCATTAGGTATTCTGACACTGTGGAGAAAGGAACTGAGAAATATATGTTAGGTAAAATAAACAAGAAGTACATGATGAATGAATGGTCATTCCTGTTTGACACCATTCTAAGAGTGTTCACCTGCATAAAAATAGGGTTTGACTAAATAATCCTCATTGCCATGAAGCTGGCCTACTCATTGGCATACAACCAAAAGCTCAATGTTGGAAAGCTAGTTCTTGGGGAACTCATAACCAGGATTATCAAGAGAGGTAATGAGATATTTTTCACTCGCTTTATTCAATTAATTCTCAATTATAAAAATACTGGTTTGATTGAATTACCTGGGATGAACAAATATAAAATTGGCTACTCCAAGTCCATGTCAAAGATCATTTTTGCTACATTGGAGAGGAGAAACACAGTGAATTCTCACATGAGGAGTGTATTTGAGGGGTATCCACTAGTGCAGCCTACATATGGTTACCTTGATACAATATGAGGTCCTAAAGCTGCAGTAGAACCAAATGAACCTAACCCAAGGACTTTCAACCTAACTATGGACCCTTATTTGAATATAATAGATGTTAGTGAACCAACCTCCACATCTTCTCAACAGGGTGTGGTTGAAAAGAAAAATGGAAGAAACCTGCTACAAAGAAGCGATTAGAAGTAGTAGTAGAAGAAAATATAGACGAAATTGATGAGTCACCTGTGGAACCTTTAAAGAGGAGGAAGAAAAATAAAAATGCCACAACAGACCACTCTAGATTCTCTCAACAGGATGTAGAGGTACATAAGGGATTAAACCTACTTCGAGGTGCACTTTCTCAACAAGGTGCATATGTTGAAATTGGGAGCCAACCCACTCCATCTTGTACAAATTCTGTACCATTACATGAACTCACTCATGTCAATGAAGAAGTTCTAGTAGAAAAGGAAACACTTCATGCACAGTTATGGACTTATATTGAAACTTCTTCATTTTCTCAGGGGGTTGCCAACACTCACAACTACTCACAATCTCTTTTCTATTCCACAAATTTCTTCTCAACCAAATGTGTCTAGCCAAATACATGAGGTTGTTGATCATCATGATTCCTATTTCCCTGGTGAACCCAACTCAAATGACTTGGTGCATTACACCTTATTCACCACTCAGGACACACATCTAGATGGTCAGGGAATGCATGCTGAGGCATATCCTGATGACACCATCAAAGCCACAGAGGCTTCAGGAGTCTTTACTTCAGACTCTATGGTGGCTAAGGAATTTGAAAACCAAGTGTCTTCACAGACATTGGGTAATCTAGGGGACCTCTACATCATGCAAATGGCATCCCTGGACACTCCCCAATCATTCAAAGACTGTTTCCTCAGGAGAAATCACCTATCCATCCAGTATCAAAGGATTCATCTGAATAATTGGATGATGAATTTGATGATGAGGGGACCACTGTAACAAGTGGCCCAAACTCTCACTCTTTGTCATAATTGTTGAAACCTGTGCAACATGACAGGAAATCAGGACCATCATCTCATGGTGGGTCACAAACTGATGAACAATTAAAGGAATTATATGAAGATCAATTGGATGGTTTTTACCACATAGCTCAACCACTAATCACCTCTCACTTACCCAACTAGGACTATGCTGCAATATTGTTGGAGTATGCTAAGGATCAAGAGGAAATAAAGGACAAAAATGCTGATGTGGCTGAAGATGGAGAGGCCAATGTTGATTCTTGGTTGGACAACAAAAATACTGTGAGCATGGAGGAGATGCTATAGTGGATGAGACAGAAGTATCTAACATCTCTTTGGTCCTGTGAGAAAACTTTCACTCCCACTGCCATTTATGATGCTATACATGAGGCAGCCAAAGTCCAACTACAATCCAATCACTATCTTGCAAGAGGCTCTCAATCAGAAATTGCTGAGCATAGAGCTAAGATGGAAAGGGTTTTGGGAGTAATTGAAGACAAATTGAAGCCTGGTGGTCTTTATGTTCATGCTCCCTCTAGAACAGATTCTTCATTTTCCGGGCATAAGGTTCAAGAATTAACTAACAAAATGGAAAAGATGGAGAAGACGTTTCAGGAAATGATTGACATCCAAACATAAACTCAACAAAAATAGACCACAATCAACAACATGGTTGAGGTTCTGTAAAAAATAGCATGTAGACAGATTGTCTGAAGATGTTCCAATCCATGACCTAGCTACTCTGCAAATAGATATCTTTTCTCAATCTAAAGCCAAGGCAGAAAAGGATGAAGCTGTCACCTTGCTAAGACTTAAAGAAAAAGTGGATTCATTAACAAATGCTCAATCTACACTCTCATCCATAGTTTTAGAAGTGGTGGCTAATTTTGATTCACTCAAGAAGGACTTTGAAACCTCTAGCTCCACTCAACGCACTACACTTCAACAAATCTTCAATCAACTTGCCTCTATTCAAGTTTTGCTTTCAATAATGCCTGTGACTGGTCAAGCATCTCATGTTCAAGGTTCTACCCAACTGCAGCCTACTCATTCTTCATTCTTACCCATGCACCAATATATCAATCCTAATGGGGAGAAGCCAAAGTAGGAGATTGAAAGACAAAGGGATGAGATAGAAGCCAAGAGACAAAAAGTTGTAGTGGCAATATTAAGGGAGGAGGCAAGGAAGCCACTTGCAGACAAGGAGTTAATGTTGAACTTGAAAGCAATCAAAGCAAATGTAAAAGACAATCACTGGAATTATAGGAGGATGTTGTAAAACAGCATCTACATGGTGAGATGAGTGAGGATTCAAGTAAATGGTGAAGAGGTCAAAGTACTAGTAGTGCAGATGGAATCTGGCTACTACAAGGTATCTCTAGGACTGTTTCATAGACTCTCATACACAGAACTAGAGTGCCTACACAAATTAATAGAGAATGTGACTAAGGAAGACAATGAACTGAAGAATATGCTAGGCCTTTTATTGCCCAAAGCACTTCCTGAAGCCTACATGACCAAGACAAATACTCTCTCTCACTTTAGAGTCCCTCAGCATTTCAACCCTGATAACAGAAGCCAAATCATCAGTCTATTGGATCTGTTAAAGAAGAAGCCAGTGATTAGAGAATAAGACAAGGTGATTATGGTCAAGTGTCAGTTTTTGCAAGTGATGAATTGAAAAAGAAAAGAAAGGATGATGAAGAAAAGGGAAAGGGAGATAAGAAACCTGACTCCAGGAGTGATAAGGATGGGAAGAAAGATGAAAAGAAGAAAGAAGGTGATGATAAGATAAAGAGAGATGCCTCAGGAAAAGAAAAGACTTATGAGAGAAATAAGCCTTCAAAGCAGCAAGCTGTTGGTGTTCATTCTAGTACACCTTCAACAATTCAGGGTACTAGTATGATTCCAATAGTTTCTGAAATTGCTATGATCCCTAAATCAAAATCTCCTAGAAGATATTTTTTGAAAGTGACTGCACATGGAGTGATAAGGAAGGAATTGGAAAATAATCATATCAAGACATTGAAGCCATGTCAATAGATAAAGGTCAACACTGTTACAACAACAAGATTCAAGAAATCTACTGGCTCATTGCTAGTTAGATAACCTAATTAGAGAAAGCAGCTCATTGTTCCTGACAAAGGTCTATAGATTAAACCTATCCAAGAAATTGCTAAAGTTGACAAAGTGAAGATCAAGCAATGGAAGGCAAACAGAATTATCAAAGTTGAAATCAGGGACAAGAGAATGTTTGTGACCACTATTGATGGGGAAGAAAGAGGCTTCCATCATGACAACTCATTTTCAACCACTCATGACATTAAAAGAGTGATCAGTCTTTTTGAAAAAAAGTGCGTGATTGACAAATTGAAAATGATGAAAATGGCTGAGTACTTGGCTAGGAAGTACTAAAAGAAAATTGACAAGGTCAAGTACTTAGAAGAGATGGTGGAGAATAAGAAAAAGGAAGAAGATGAAATAGAAAGGTTGTCTGAAGAACTAAGAAGACAGAGAAAGTACAGAGTATTCAAGGATCCTGATAGAGTTGAGTTCAAGCTGAGAAATGGAGTGAAAACCAAAATCAGATTCAAGTTTACCCTTGATTACCCTATGCAAACCCTCAAAATTACTGCTGACATGCTAGATGATGCAATTCTAATTGAAAAAGTCATGGTCAGACAACAAATCCTCCATGCAATTGAAGAGATCAACTCAAGGCAAGAGAAAGAAAGGAAATAAAGATATGTTCATGCCAATCATCAATAACAACAAAATAGGTAGGCTTGATATCTTGTATTAATTTGTGAACTTGTCTTTTCCCAAATTGGGGGAAATTGTTGGATCAAATCAAGCCTACTCTATGTAATTATTTGTCTTGATGTAACTTATTTTGTACTTCTGTAATATGTTAGTGACTTAGATTTTTTAATGTAATATTGCAGTTAGAAGTGTGATCAAATTGTAACTCCAAATTATAATTCAAAGTCAAAAGAATAAAGTCTGTTAGAAGATTCAAGTTGAATCATGCAACTAGACAAAGAAGACTTGTTGAAGAATAAATAATGCAGTTTGAGAATTTGACTAAGGCAAAAACACATTCGAGAAATCACCTCATTCGAGAAGTCAGAAATATGTAACTGGTCGAGAAGTCTCAAGTCACTCATTGACTTAGTATTCAATCGAGAAGTGTCCATTCGAGAAGTCAAGAAACTAAAGCTAATCGAGTAGTGTGAAATGTCATACATTCGAGAAGTCCAGAATAAATAATTCGAGAAGTTAGCCAAAGGAGCATTTGAGAAGTGATAGGGCTGAACCAATCGAGAAGTCTCAGATTCAAGTATCTATTAGAGAAGTCTAGATTAATCGAGAAGTCATCAAATGAAGTATGCAATTGAGAAGTCTAGTCATTCAAGAAGTAAGTCATTCAAGGGCTAATCGAGAAGTCATAACATGTACCCAATCGAGAAGTCAATCATCATGACTTCTCGAATCAAAATTAACAGAGTACTAGACTCTTCAAAGAGCTAGTTTTAAGGAGAATTGCAGAAGAATAAGATAAGTAACTTGCAGCACTGTTATTACAGGGTCAGTCAAACCTGTAATGATAGAGACAAGTCTACAATGAAGCTTAGAAGATATATAAAACAAATGACAGAAGTGATAAGGCAGAAAGCTATAGACTGTCAAAAGAAAGTGTTAGCTAGAAATATGCACTAGTCAAATGTAAAGTTATCTTTGTCTATTTCCAGTTTTATCATTAACTGACTAATGAGAATATGTTCCAAAAAGACATGTTGTCTATATAGGCTTAGAACTGTTTTCATTGGTAAGATATCTTTGAATTTATCAAGTTCATACCTTGTATCTTCTAAGAACAAGAAGCTAAAATTCTCTTTGAATTTCAAATTGTAGCAAATTTCAATTCTAATACAAATTAGATTGAAAGTTATATTCTGTGTTTACTTTAGTTTCTGCTTCATGCTTTTGTAAGCACTTGAATTGATATAGCTACATACATCAAACAAACAGTTCATCAAACTTAAAAAGGGTAAAAGTTTTTAAAGTATACATTCACCCCCCCTCCGTACACTTCTGTTGAACCCTAATTCCTAACATCACACACTATCCCGCATTAAACTCATCAATCTATCCCGCACTAATCTCTGGGATTTTGTAAGTTATATACCAATTTTCCAACCCCAATTTGTGTTGCAATAGAGAGATAGAGGGGTAGCAATACCGAGATTTTAAGTTCAGGATCCATATATCAATTGTGCTGAAAATTGGGAGTGTATAATACAACTACTATTAATGTGTTTGGTTATTTGGATTTTTAGGGTTTGTAGTATTCTTCATAGTAAGGTATATTTATTTATTTTCTATTACTAATTTTTTTTCAACCAAAACAGTGATATGAATACTCAAAAAATATATATGGTGATGTGAGGTGTTAATTTCTGCGGTAGACATTTAGAATTGCACTGCTGCACACAAATGATTTAGAAGAAATTCTCTCCTACAATAATGACAAATGTACTTAGTGAATTTATCTTCGCCTCAAATTAATTGTGTAAGAGCTACTGGGTTTGGTGAATTACTAAAATTTAGAATGGAATGTTACCCACATAATCTAGGATATAATGTTGTTGAGTCATTTGATCCTGATACGTGTTCCTTAAACTTGAAATTCAGCTCCATAAGAATAAATGATAGCATTGATCATAACATCACGGTTCTGCTGATTAGGAGTGAAGTACTTAAATTTACTAATACTGAGCAAGCATATATTTTCTGGGGGAAACAGTTTCCTAGTTAGAGATATGATTCTTGCAAATCGAAAAGCTATGTTGTTGCAAGTTCATTAATAACACCTATAATGATTAGAGACATGATTCTTGAAAATCAAGAAGTTGATACCACTTTCAAATGGAATATTTTGATTATGATGTATAACTTCTTTATAGAGGCAAATCAAAATAAGTATCTAATGCATGATATCTTGTGATTCTCGGGTGGTATTGAAAAGTGTGGAAACTATAATTGGTGCAAACTGCTAGTTGACAAGTTAACAAAAACTCATGCATATTGGGTGGAAGAACCTAAGAAAAACTTCACAGGGGCACTTCAATTCCTCATTATAAGTCCAAATTAACCTACTTGTATGATTTTTTAAAATTAACTGAATGTGTAATTGATTTCTAATTTTTACTGAGGTATTTATTTGTAAGCCAAGTAAGGGACAAGAATACAAGAACTGTTCCTCTAACTTTTCCGGTATACATAGCTTGGTCTGATATGTTGTTGCGAGAGAGGCAAAAATATGATGCCAAAAATGAATGTTTTGGAATTGGTCAATTGTTGAATGAATGTGATCCCACGGAGGTAAACAAGTCAATTCTTTTTAATTTGAAGTATTGTAATGTATAAAACTGAATAGAGAGTTTTCTTTATTAACATGACTTACAATGATGTGCAGAACGATAAAATGGATGAAGAGAAACAAGGGGAAGTAATTTTTTTAAATAATATAATGGTAAATAGAGTAATATTATAAATGACCGAGGGTGTTTTCATCTCGAAACATAGGACTACAATGAAGTTCCAGATGGAAGGATGCATGACTTGGCTGACAAAGTAGCGCGGGACAAAGAGGAAGAAGATGCAGGGAATGACATTGTGAGAATTAAATTAAATACGAACTATGAGTTAATGGAAATTAAACTATATTACCATATGCATATATATAAATATATATTCTTAATGGTATTTTTGGCATTCTTATAAAATCTATTGTAAAACTAATTACCGAAACAAGTGGTAGCATACAATGATTCCAAATCTAAGATAGTTACGGAGCAGGAACAATGTTTGAAAGATGCAAGTCATTTAGGAGATGATGAACATGTAATGGGTATAAAGACTGGGTGAGTAACAGCATGAGCGATACATATAGTACATTTGAAAAAAGTAATTAAGTTATTAATTCAAGCTACTAATGTTTCTTAACTGGCCATTCAATCAAATTCTAATGGGAAAGTAAGATGATGAGGTTGGGGACAATATGACGGATAAAGAGATGAATATATTACCAGGTGGGGTGTTAAATACTACAACGGTGAAAGACGCGAGAAAAGAAGTAAGTAATGTCGTATGTTTTTTCATATATGCGTTTTTTTTGTGTTTTTTTCATTTTAGGCAATATAATAGAAAAAATATGTAATTGTATATAAATTATATTGACTCTATGATTGTAGAGTAATATTTACAAGGCTGACATGGTGAAGGACACACAAGCTCGTGATGATGAAGATATTGATAATCATTTTGAGAAGGATGTAAAATTTTCAAGAGAATTAGTTAGTTTATGTAACTAGTGTGATTTACATAGCAATTATTTAACTGTAGTGGAAAATATTGTTATTACGTAGTCTAGGCCTAATTCATTCTAAAAAATTTTATGGCATGCTTAACTTTGTGTTGCAGGGAAGCTTTGTTTGAATGGAATGATAAAATATGCACAAGAGGATAGTTCTAGTCTATGAAGGATAACACAATGGTTGAGTCTACCGTTATTGACACATGGAGTTATCTGTTGAATGAAAATGAGATGCTAAGAGCTGATTCATGAGTGTTACTTCTTTTCATGACTAACAGAACTTTTGTATGATTTTTTTATCTTTTTTTGTTAAATATTTTGTTATTAAATGATAAAATTAATTGTGTTCTTGCTCCATTAATTCTTGCTATTGTACTTAAGCCATTATATTGCAGTATAGACCCTTACAGAGGTTGATGAAGGTGATGTAGGAGGTAGACTGAAACTCTATTCAATGTTTGATGATAACATGAATGTGATTTTTAAAATAGTCAATGAGATGCATAATAAACAGTATGCTCTAAAAGATTTTAAACTTTTAATTTTAAGATTCAAAAGATACAGATCATATTTTAGATTGGGTGTTGCTAAATACAATAAACTTTTACTTTATGCAGTAACGAGTAGTTATATGTATAATTTTGTAAGTATTAAATGATTTTTTCAGCATTTAAATGACTATTAAGCACAATTATGGTAGGCTAGTAGCTACGTTGAATACTAACAGGTTTATTATTGTATTTTATTAAATAAAACTATAATAATATGATTAAGTATAATATTTTTAGTATTAGTTAATTTTATTTAATTAATTTATTTTTAAATATTAATAATTATAAATTTACATTTTGAATCTTTATTTTATAAATTAAATAAATGTCTCATTTATATAAAATAAATAATTTTACTTATATAATATAATTTTAAATAATCACATTCAAATTGTTAACAGAAAATATAGGCATCTAAACATATTTTAAATTTTAAATATTTTTAAATGGTGTCATTATGAACTGTTTATATATTTTGAAAAGATGATTAACATTATCTAATAGAAAAAATTATAACATCATAATTTTAAATAATCACATTCAAATTGTTAACAGAAAAATATAGGCATATAAATATATTTTAAATTTTAAATATTTTTAAATCGTGTCATTATGAACTGTCTTATTTATTTTGAAAAGATTATTAACATTATCTAATAGAAAAAATGATAACATAAATCAAGTGAAAAATAAAATTATAACTAGATATATGGATTAATTTATTTTTAAGTTAGTCTAGACATAGGTTTACTTAAATGTGTAAAAAATTAAGAAAACAAATTGACTTAAAAAATATTAAACACCGCGAAAAAAGTAATAAATAAATAAAGTATAAGTTAGATTTATTTGATATTAAATAAGAAAACAACCAAATAGAATAAAAAAATCAATTAATTAATGTTAAAATAACTTATCCTAAGTGATTAAATAAAATTATATATCTCTATTATATTTACCATGGATACAAGTGAAATAAAAACAATATTATATATAACTATTATATATATGTATAGTATAATAAACAATATTATAATATTATAAATATTATAATATTTATAATTATAAATATTATAATTATGTATAGTATATATATATATATATATATATGGTATGTACAAGAAAATAAATGGTGAAGAAAAAAGAAAAATATCTGAATAATTAAACACTACTACAGTATTATCTATGTAATCCGTATTTCACTAAGCCTTAAAAACACGTTAATAAATACTCCTATAGGACTATATGTATGTATTCATCGTATCTATAAAATCATTAATGCATACAATAAATACATTCATTTGCGCAAACAAAATAAGCAAGGTTAAAATTGTAATCACTCATTACTGCATGAAGTAAAACTTTACTGCATTTAACAATCATGTTTAGATTTGAACCTTACATTTGATTCAAATATAATTAAGAATAAAATATATATTAATTATATGTTTAAATATTATAAATTCTGATTGTACAAATATGTAAGTTACAATCCATGTAATAATTATATTAATTGATATTGATTATGATTAAAGGGCAGTTACAAATTGGAGGAGTGGAGGTTATAGTAATGTTGCCCACAAACCGTGGATATATTTCCATTGGAAGAGGCACTCAGCAGAAAGTAGTAGCTTATTCATGCTATCTCCGGAACTCCTTAAAATATTTTCTCAAATTATTTTACTTAATAATTAAATATATGGAATATAATATATAACATTGGTATTCGAGCTTTGGGTTTTGGGATGTCCTGACTGTCCTCTTGGAACAATAGCGCTTCTTCTTTTACTATCACATCTATTCCATACCGATTAACTTTATTTCGTGTTTTTCTAATTTTGTTCACAGGACATGCTTTGTTCTTTTTTTTTGCCCAGCCTGCGTTTTCTTAAGTAATCGGTTGTTAATTCCTCTTTGCTATTTGGCTATTACATGTGAGCATACTCTCTTTGGTCTATGTATGGTTTGGCCTTCTACTTTTGATTTAATATTATATTATGCAGTCACCCTTTTTTTTGGACAATGCATTATGCATGGTTCATGTCTATTCAACCAAATTGGATGCCTCTTTTTTTTTGTTTTTTTAATTAGTTATGTAGTATTTATCTTTCGGTAAGTGCATATTGCTATATTAATTTAAGCATATATGTATACTTATATGTTTTTTTACTGCCATGTTTTATGGAGTATGAATTAGGTGTAATATCTTCGATATAATATTGTTTATAATTTTGCATGTTTCGATCTACTTAATAAATTATTATTATTGAAAATGCACACCTAATGGGGGTGAATATGTGTTATGCTAGCTAAGTTTAATTCACATACACTGTCAGCTAGCTACTATATACAATGCAGTACAGAAAAAGTAAATAACATGAGATCTTTTAGTCAGGTTCGATCCTAATTCACTATGGTCTACGTCCTGGTCCCCACCAACTGGTAAGAGTGAATATTATTTATCAATGAACAACTGATTACAAGATTACAATAATATTTCTCCCTTCATCCATTGCAGCTGATTCTAACTTGCTGAAACACCTGTTTCCTGAACTAATTTGCCCTCTAAGTACTATACTACCCTAATACAGCCTTCTCTAGCCTCTAGTTCCCTTGAACCCTGTTTCACAAGCCTAGCAATCCATCCACAAACAAATTACAACTCAACGATTACAAGTGAATAAAGATTACAACTCAAACTAAGAACTCTTCACGTATAGATATATGATATATAATACTAGAACTCAAATAGATATAGATATATAAGCTTTTGAGTTGAAAGATGTGTGTATAGATTTTGAAAATAAGTGTATTCTTCACTTGGTTAAGATAAAAGAATATACACACTAATATATACTCCCTCCGTCTCATTATACATGTCACTTTTGAAAAAATTACGCATATTAATAATTTCTAACATAAAAATTATTTTCCATTTGTATCCCTGTTAATTGCATTAGTTGGGATAGTTTTAATGCATATTTAAATGATAATTTTATTTCATTAACTATTAGTACAAGTACCAATACTCTAGTCAAAGATTATTTTAGAAATTTACCTTTAAAATTACATTGGAAGTAGGATAATGGACGTGTATTATGGGACAATTTTATTTACCAAAAGTGACTACTAATTTGGGACGGATGAAGTATATACGAATAAGCAATATTCAAATTAATTTCTTGGACCAAAGGCACATTCTCTCAAAAACTTAATTTCATCCAACACCTCATTCAGTTTCTGAACTGAAAATGTTTGACCTAAAACCAATCATGTATGATGAGTTAGGAAAAACTTTCTACTACTCTTATTTAGTTTCATTTGATAATAATAAAGTATTTATTTGTTATGTTACGGGCTTAATCTATTTGAAGTGTATTAAATAAGATGTTCCATAGTTTAGAGCAAAGCTTCTAGAATTATAATGAGATTGTAATAATGAGATCTAGAAGATAATAGCTTTAGACTTAAACAATTCCTGATCATAGGATAACTAATTGGAAATTGGTAAATCCGTAAAGATCAGTACATATTATGCTAGCTCTATTATGAGGATGTCTGTTCTCATAGACATTTGTGTGGTAACACTATATCTAGTATGTAGGTACTTGTTAAGGAATAAGTTCACTGAACATGACTCGATAAGTAGAACAACTAATGGAGTTTATTCACGTGTCGATAGTTGTTTATTAAGTAAATAGTTGTACAAGTATCCTTAGACTTGAGATCGTTAGAGTAATCTCGTATACAATGATTTATGCTTTGGTTTAGTCCTTAGTCTCTAGGACATTCATTAGGTCCATTCTGGGCATAGTGATTTGTGTATGGAGATAGTTAACGGATCAATAAAGGATCTGCCCCTTCCAGTAAAGGAAGTGAATATCCTATGTTATTCTTAGATATGCAAGTTCAGGAATCTCTGGCCAGAGTGAATGAAATTAGAAAGAGTTTCTAATTTGCATTAAAAGGAACTTTGCATTATGAATAAGAAATCATATGATTAAATTAGATAGGCCTGACACGAGTTTCATGCCTTGTATTTAATCGGGATATTGAAGGGTAGAAGGAATTAATTATATGGTAACTAATTACTGACAGGTTCTAAGTATTCTAAGCAATGATTTCGTATTATCTGGATAGTCGCGATATGTTGAGAAGCATCACTCACGATGTAAAATAAATATAATTAATCAGATTAATTATATTTAATGAATTAATAGAATTCATATAAATAATAAATAAAATGTTTATTATTATTTATTTCAACTACCGGCTTAATATTGAACCTAAAGAGTCACACCATAAAAGAGATTAAATTATAGATGAAGGAATAATTAATAATAGCTAGTCATTATTTATTTATGAAATAAATAATTACTTAGCAAATTTTATAAATTAATTAAATGAGATTTAATTGATTATAAATTATTTAAGATAAGATCTTAATATTATTAATTAAATATTTAATTAAATTAATTAAATATGAAGAGAGAATAATTTTCTAAAAGAGTTTAGAAAAAGGAATTAATGATTAAAATAGTTTTAATCATTAACTAATTAATTAATAAGATTAATTAATTAAAATGGGAATTAATAATAAGATATTTATAGAAAATATCTCAGCTGAGATATTTGCCTATAAATATAGGATTATAAATCCTAATACTCTAACCCTAATATTTTGTGAGAAATATTTTAAAAGGGAGGCAACCTTAATTTCCTCTCTAGCCTCCTCCTTCATCTTTTAGTTTGATTCTTGGTAGATATCTTTAGAGCACTCCACACTTGAGGGGTGATTGCAAGGATTGAAGAACAAGATCTTCTCTAGCTGTTGCCGGAAAGCAATCAAGGTATTCTTCAATTTATAAAATAGTTTTGTATCTATATGTATGTATACATAGGAATATATGCACATAAATGTTATTCAATGCTTCCGCTGGTGCATAAATTCCTTCATGAACCACCACAACCTGATCAACATTTACTTTCTTTACAAACTCCAGCATCTTAGAATCAGTATCAGTGACAATTGTTGGCTGAGCAACAGGTGAAGGAGTAGGAATCTCCAGTTGCACCAAAGTGCCATCCTTCTCCACCTTCAAATGAGACTGTTGCAAACTTTTACCGTCTAAAAAGTCTTTCACTGTGTGATTGTCCACACCAGCAAATTCAACTCCATACCAATCAAAAACTCTTGTCAACAACAGACGATAAGGTAAACCACAACCAGGGTTACCTTCATACACATCCATCATATTCTTCAGGATTAACTCAGATAGATTAAATTTTTTTCCCAACAACAACATAGCAACAACCATAATGTCTTGACAGTTGAAATTAGACCTACTAGCCAACCTATGACATATATTTGCAATACATATTTTGAACAACAAATTATCTATAGGAATCACAGTAGAAGTAGTTGGAAAATGAAACTTAAGAATATCATGCAAAACTCTTATAGCATTCAACTGATCCAAAGAAGACAGACCCTCTAATATTTTTGTACTATTCTAAGTATGCACTGATAACTCAGACAAACTCTCGATCCTCAAATACAATTTAACACAGGAGCATTAAGAGTAATCGTTTTCCCACAAACAAACGACACATAGTTACCAAATTTATCCGGAATAAAATTAGCATAAAATTCATGGACATAGTCTGGGTAAACATCTTTTGGCATATCAACTAGAAAAGATTCAAATCCTAAGTCTGAGAATAACTTAACTACATCACAATTAACAAAAGCCTTACCAGATAAAGGCTTGCCAGGAATGACCTTCTGATTTCCGATGTCAAGTGCATGAAATCGCTACTCTAACTCCTCATGAACAAATTTAAACCCAAACTTGAGTTGCTTCGATTGAGTTACTTCGCGATCACCAGACCTATTGACCCCTGAGAACTCATCTCCATTATCCACTGCAACCAAACCAACCTCGTCTTCATCCAATAAGTTACGTTTGTTCTTGTTTTCCGTTGGAATCGAAGCGACAGGGTGTCTTGCACGCGCCTGACGCGCGTGCGCGCGTGGGGGCGCGTCAGAACTTCTCGGGGCGCGTGCGGACGCGTGGGAGCTCAGAATGGGGCGTGTAATATATCGTTGGATTCGTTTTTTCGAGACAGTTCTAATGGTATATTACAATAATTTTTCTGAAAATGTTTCGGCGTGTTTAGAGCTTTCAAAAGTGTTTTAAAGCAAGTTTTAACTGTTTTAAGTTGCTTTTAAATATACCATGTGATACATAGAGATGTATAATGCATATATATTATAATATATGATTTAACATGCCTATCTTATGTTTATTCTTTATTATATATATGTGATATATGCTTGAATTATCATGAGATGATAGATTTAGGTGGACTTAATTAACATAAGGCGTATGTTAGACAATCTAGAATAGTGAAATTGTTTCGTGACCTTAATTTACATATTATGAATACAATCATGAGATTTTTGTGTTTATGAAACATGTGATTGAATATGAATTTTCAATTTAAGTGAAAGGATGATTATGTCAAACAACAGATGTTCTATCTGTAAGAAAGGGGGTTATTAAGAGATGCCTCTTGACAATGCTCCACCCCTGGCCTGGGATGACTCCAAGTATCAATAGTTGATTTGAAATATTTAATCCAATCTAAAAGAATCTCTTTATAATATGATTACGATTGTAACATAATATAATCCCCTAAAATATAAAGAATATCAAGTAGTAATTGACCATAAAATACAAAGGGTTTGTGTTGGTCATAGCCTTCCAACATAATAGAAAGTATTTCTTGTTTTTGAAATTCTGTCATTTCGTGCTACAACCGAGGGCGTTGTTTCCGAAAGAAGAGATACTTGTGTATAACATGAGATGTGTATGATGAATTGGAATCTTATGGTCGTTACGTGCTACAGCCGTGGGCTATTTGAAACTAGTTTAATTATACGAGATGTTGGGATTGACTTGACTTAGAATATTGAGTTTGTCGTGCCACAGCCGTGACTCAAATATTCAAGAGGCTAAAGTAAGATTAGGGAATAACATGAGATGTATCTGACAAGAGTTGTCTGCCTATTGAACGTTACATGGCGTTTCATGCTACAGCCGAGGTTGTGTGATGGAATGTAGGATCTCTATCCCACTATCATTATGAATGCTTAATTTCAATAAGGGATATAGAAATTAGATAGAATAGTGGGAGGCACTTATGAATAAAGACCCGATTCATATGGTGTTTTAGATAATGAAATAGAGTATTTGCTAAATGTTGTTATGTATTTATTATTTGCAGATTTACTATATACATAATGTTTTCTACACTATCACTCCGTTACATGCTCAATGCATACAAATTAACTGGTCCCAACTATGCTGATTAGCTTCGAAACCTGAGAATTGTTCTCAGGATTGAGAAGAAGGAATATGTACTAGACTCACCTAAACCTGCTCAGGATGCACATAATGATGAACATATTGTGTATCGTAATTGGATAGATGATGCAAGAGTTGCACAGTGTGTTATGCTGGGATCCATGAATGATGAGCTCCAAAAGCAACACGAGCATATGGATGCTCACTCTATCCTTATGCATCTACAAGATTTGTATGATGTGGCAGGAAGGACAGCTCGATATGAGATATCGAAGGAGCTGTTCCATTGTAGGATGACTGAGGGATCATCTGTGAATGTTCATGTGCTCAAGATGATCAATTTGATTGAGCGTCTTGGACAACTTGGATTTGTCATGGATGGGGAGCTGAATCAAGATCTGGTCTTGCAATCACTTCCAGATTCATTCTCGCAGTTCGTTGTGAACTTTCACATGAACAAGTTGGATGTCAGCTTGCCTGAACTCCATAACATGCTAAAAACTGCTGAGTCGAATTTTCCCACAAAGAAGAGTTCTGTTCTTCTAATTGGTGAAGGCTCTAACCCTAAGAAGAGGAAGATGAGACCTCCTAAGAAGAAGAAGAAGGTAGGTGAGAAAAGGCCAGTTCCTCCAAAAGCTGAAGATCCCAAAAGCAAAGCTGTTTACTTTCACTGCAACAAAGTGGGGTATTGGAAGAGAAACTGTAAGGCTTACCTTGCAGAATTGAAGAAGAAGAATGGTGGTTAGACTACCGCTTTTGCTTCAGGTATGTTCATGATCGAACTAAATATGTCACTTAATCAAACTTCTACTTGGGTATTAGATACCGCCTGTGGTTCTCACATTTGCAATTCGTTGTAGGGACTAAGGAGAAGTAAGACTCTTGAAGAAGAAGAGGTGATCCTACATATGGGTAATGGAGCAAGAGTTGCTGCTGTAGCTGTAGGATCATTTGATTTACTTATGCCTACGGGCAAGACTATTATTTTGCATAATTGTTATTTTGTTCCCTCAATTGTGAGGAATATTATTTATATTCCCATGTTAGACTTGGATGGTTTTTCATTTGTTATTGAGAATAATAAATGTTCAATTTTTAGAAATAATGTTCTTTATGGTGTTGGTATTTTAAATAATGGTTTGTATGTATATGACGTAGAACATAGTTTACTTCAAATTGAACATAGTAATAAAAGAAAAAGAGATGATGTAAATCCCACCTACTTGTGGCACTGCAGACTTGGTCATATTAGTGAAAATAGACTTAAGACATTGCATAAGGAAGGGTTACTAGAACCTTTTGATTTTGAATCATATCCTACATGCGAGTCTTGTCTGTTAGGCAAAATGACCAAATCTCTATTTAGTGGACATGGAGAAAGAGCTGTGGAGTTCCTTGGATTGGTACATACAGATGTGTGTGGGCCGATGCCCACGCAAGCCATGGGTGGATTTTCATACTGCATTACTTTTACAGATGATCGATCTAGATTTGGATATGTGTATTTGATGAAATACAAATCCGAAGCCTTTGAAAAGTTCAAAGAATATAAGTATGAAGTAGAGAAACAAACCAAGTATAGTATTAAAACCCTTCGATCAGATCGAGGAGGTGAATACTTAAGTGGCGAGTTTCTAGATTATCTCAAAGAAAATGGTATAGTCTCTCAATGGACTCATCCGGCCACTCCCCAGTTGAATGGAGTATCCGAAAGGAGAAATCGAACTTTGTTGGACATGGTTCGATCCATGATGAGCTATACAGATCTTCCAGTATCACTTTGGGGTTATGCATTGGAAACATCAGCATATATATTGAACATGGTGCCTTCCAAATCTGTTCCTCAAACTCCGTATGAGATATGGAAAGAAAGGAAACTGAGTCTTAAGCACGTTAAGATTTGGGGATGTCTGGCTTATGTCAAGAAAGTTGACCCCGATAAGCTAGAATCTCGATCCGTGAAATGTAGGTTTGTAGGATATCCTAAAGAGACTTTAGGGTATTACTTTTACACCGAACAAAGGGTGTTTGTCTCCCGACATGCTACCTTCCTGGAAAAACAGTTTATCCTTGAAGGGAATAGTGGGAGCAAGATTGAACTTGATGAAGTTCATGAAGCACAAACTACTACGGTTCAAGAGAAAACACATGTTCATATTGAACAACCTTCCGTAGAACAGCCCATCCGTAGATCACAAAGGGTGTCTCGCCAACCTTAGAGGTATTATGACCTTGTTATTGAGAATGACAATTAATTGACGGTCATTGATGGAGACGACCCTATGACCTTTAACGAGGCTGTGAGTAGTGTTGACTCAGAGAAATGGCAGAGTGCCATGAAATCCGAAATGGATTCCATGTATGCCAACCAAGTATGGACTTTGGTAGAGGCACCCAAGGATATGAAGCCTATAGGGTGCAAGTGGGTATACAAGAGAAAGATTGGAGCAAATGGCCAGGTAGAGACCTACAAGGCCAGGCTCGTGGCAAAAGGATTCAAACAAAGACAAGGGATTGACTTTGATGAAACTTTTTCGCCTGTAGCCTTGCTCAAATCAATTCGGATTTTACTTGCTATTACAGCTTACTATGACTATGAGATCTGGCAAATGGACGTAAAGACGGCTTTCCTCAATGCGGAACTTGAAGAAGAAGTGTATATGACACAGCCAGAGGGTTTTATTTCCATAGGAAATGAACATCTAGTATGTAAGCTACTACGAACCATATATGGGTTCAAGCAAGCTTCTCGAAGATGGAACATTCGTTTTGATGAGACAATCAAAGAGTTTGATTTTATCAAAAACATAGATGAACCATGTGTCTACAAGAAGGTTAGTGGGAGCGCAGTAACATTTCTTATTTTGTATGTAGATGACATACTCTTAATAGGAAATGACATACCAATGCTGCAATCAGTAAAAATGTGGCTATCAAAGAACTTCACTATGAAGGACTTGGGAGAAGCGTCCTACATTCTTGGTATGAAGATCTATAGAGATAGATTAAGAAGAATGATAGGTCTAACCCAAGGTACGTACATCGATAAGGTGCTTAAAAGGTTTAACATGGAAAACTCCAAGAGAGGTCTCATACCGATGAACCATGGAGTCTCCCTTTCTGACAAGATGTCTCCTAAGACACCTGAAGAAAGAGAGCGTATGAGTAGGATTCCTTATGCGTCGACAATAGGATCTATCATGTACGCGATGTTATGTACTAGACCTGATGTTGCTCACTCAATTAGTGTGACTAGCAGATATCAGTCAAATCCAGGTGAAGACCACTGGAAAGCAGTAAAGAACATCCTTAAGTACTTGAGAAGGACTAAGGATATTTTTCTTGTTTTTGGTGGGTCTGAGTTGAAAATAGAGGGTTACACTGACTCTAATTTTCAGTCAGAGTGTAATGATAGTACATCCATGTCAGGGTATGTGTTTACTCTAAATGGAGGGGCGATTAGTTGGAGAAGTCGTAAGCAATCTACGACGGCTGACTCCACAGCAGAAGCAGAGTATATAGCTGCAAGTGAGGCTGCAAAGGAAGCTGTTTGGATGAAGAAATTTGTTTCTGAGTTGGGAGTAATTCCTGGCATAGAGGGGCCTATTGTGTTATATTGTGACAATAACGCTGCAATAGCTCAAGCCAAGGAACCGAGGTCTCACAAGAATACCAAACATATATTGCGGCGGTTTCATTTGATTAAGGAGATCATTGAAAGAGGAGATGTCAAGATCGAAAGAGTTGACACACATAACAACATAGCAGACCCGTTCACGAAGCCGCTGTCTCAGTTAAATTTTGATCGTCATAAGGAGCAGATGGGTATTAGATACCAGAGTGATTGGCTTTAGGCCAAGTGGGAGATTGAAAGTGTTTGACCTAAAACCAATCATGTATGATGAGTTAGGAAAAACTTTCTACTACTCTTATTTAATTTCATTTGATAATAATAAAATATTTATTTGTTATATTACGGGCTTAATCTATTTGAAGTGTATTAAATAAGATGTTCCATAGTTTAGAGCAAAGCTTCTAAAATTATAATGAGATTGTAATAATGAGATCTAAAAAATAATAGCTTTAGACTTAAACAATTCCAGATCATAGGATAACTAATTGCAAATTGGTAAATCCGTAAAGATCAGTACATACTATGCTAGCTCTCGTAGGAGGATGTCTGTTCTCATAGACATTTGTGTGGTGACACTATATCTAGTATGTAGGTGCTTGTTAAGGAATAAGTTCACTGAACATGACTCGATAAGTAGAACAACTAATGGAGTTTATTCACGTGTCGATAGTTGTTTATTAAGTAAATAGTTGTACAAGTATCCTCAGACTTGAGATCGTTAGAGTAATCTCGTATACAATGATTTATGCTTTGGTTTAGTCCTTAGTCTCTAGGACATTCATTAGGTCCATTCTGGGCATAGTGATTTATGTATGGAGATAGTTAACGGATCAATAAAGGATCTGCCCCTTCCAGTAAAGGAAGTGAATATCCTATGTTATTCTTAGATATGCAAGTTCAGGAATCTCTGGCCAGAGTGAATGAAATTAGAAAGAGTTTCTAATTTGCATTAAAAGGAACTTTGCATTATGAATAAGAAATCATATGATTAAATTAGATAGGCTTGATACGAGTTCCATGCCTTGTATTTAATCGGGATATTGAAGGGTAGATGAAATTAATTGTATGGTAACTAATTATTGACAGGTTCTAAGTATTCTAATCAATGATTTCGTATTATCTGAATAGTCGCGATATGTTCAGAAGCATCACTCACGATGTAGAATAAATATAATTAATCAGATTAATTATATTTAATGAATTAATAGAATTCATATAAATAATAAATAAAATATTTATTATTATTTATTTCTACTACCGGCTTAATATTGAACCTAAAGAGTCACACCATAAAAGAGATTAAATTATAGATGAAAGAATAATTAATAATAGCTAGTCATTATTTATTTATGAAATAAATAATTACTTAGCAAATTTTATAAATTAATTAAATGAAATTTAATTGATTATAAATTATTTAAGATAAGATCTTAATATTATTAATTAAATATTTAATTAAAGTAATTAAATATGAAGAGAAAATAATTTTCTAAAAGAGTTTAGAAAAAGGAATTAATGATTAAAATAGTTTTAATCATTAACTAATTAATTAATTAAAATGAGAATTAATAATAAGATATTTATAGAAAATATCTCAGCTGAGATATTTTCCTATAAATATAGGATTATAAACCCTAATACTCTAACCCTAATATTTTGTGAGAAATATTTAAAAAGGGAGGCATCCCTAATTTCCTCTCTAGCCTCCTCCTTCATCTTTTAGTTTGATTCTTGGTGGATATCTTTAGAGCACTCCACACTTGAGGGGTGATTGCAAGGATTGAAGAACAAGATCTTCTCTAGCTGTTGCCGGAAAGCAATCAAAGTATTCTTCAATTTATAAAATATTTTTTTATCTATATGTATGTATACATAGGAATATATGCAAATAAATGTTATTCAATGCTTCCGCTGGTGCATAAATTCATTAATGAACCACCACAACCTGATCAACATTTACTTTCTTTACAAACTCGAGCATCTTAGAATCAGTATCAGTGACAATTGTTGGTTGAGCAACAGGTGAAGGAGTAGGAATCTCCAGTTGAACCAAAGTGCCATCCTTCTCCACCTTCAAATGAGACTGTTACAGACTTTTACCATCTAAAAAGCCTTTCACTGTGTGATTGTCCACACCAGCAAATTCAACTCCATACCAATCAAAAACTCTTGTCAACAACAGACCATAAGGTAAACCAGAACTAGGGTTACCTTCATACACATCCATCATATTCTTCAGGATTAACTCAGATAGATTAAATTTTTTTCCCAACAACAACATAGCAACAACCACAATATCTTGACAGTTAAAATTAGACCTACTACCCAACCTATGACATATATTTGCAATACATATTTTGAACGACAAATTATCCATAGGAATCACAGTAGAAGTAGTTGGAAAATGAAACTTAAGAATATCATGCAAAACTCTTATAGCATTCAACTGATCCAAAGAAGACAGACCCTCTAATATTTTTGTACTATTCTAAGTATGCACTGATAACTCAGACAAACTTTCGATCCTCAAAATACAATTTAACACAGGAGCATTAAGAGTAATCGTTTTCCCACAAACAAACGACACATAGTTACCAAATTTATCCGGAATAAAATTAGCATAAAATTCATGGACATAGTCTGGGTAAACATCTTTTGGCATATCAACTAGAAAAGATTCAAACCCTAAGTCTGAGAATAACTTAACTGCACCACAATTAACAAAAGCCTTACTAGATAAAGGCTTGCCAGGAATGACCTTCTAATTTCCGATGTCAAGTGCATGAAATCGCTGCTCTAACTCCTCATGAACATATTTAAACCCAAACTTGAGTTGCTTCGATTGAGTTACTTCGCGATCACCAGACCTATTGACCCCTGAGAACTCATCTCCATTATCCATGCAACCAAACCAACTTCGTCTTCATCCAATAAGTTACGTTTGTTCTTGTTTTCCGTTGGAATCGAAGCGAAAGCCCTAGTACGTCGAGTGCTCTTCATCTTGAGATAGAGACCGATGGAGATATTCACAAAGAGTGTGTATTTTTTGAACACAAGCTTGAAAACCCTAGATCCAATTTTAGGTTTGGGAGAGGTGTACTTGAATAGTCGTGAATGGAATGCCTCTACAACTCCTCTTTTAAAATATAAAAGGAGAGTATTTTAGGAATGATTTGAATAAAAATATTTTAAATGACCCCCAACCCGAAATAAACTAAACATGATATGTTACTTAATCAGATAAGCAACAAAAAATAATCTAAACATATATGCTTATCACGTTAAATACGGACTAGATAACAATTTTAAAATTCAAATTTAAACAATTAGCATTTAATCATGCATAGAAATTCTAAGAGACTAACACAACTTACAAGTTAGTGTAATACTACCAACCTACAATTAAATGGACAGATGACATATATTGCATGTAACATATATCAAATTTATCAATTTAAAACCATATTATTATTAAAATAAGTAGTAAGCTGAGAATAAGAAAAATCTGAAGTCAGCTTGCTGACTAGATATTACACATGCTAAGTTCCCTTCGAATAATAAAAAATCTTTCTTCTGCCAATGGCTTTGTGAAGATATCAGCTAGCTGGTATTCTGTAAGAACAAAACTCATCTTGATCTTACCTTTTGCCACATTGTCTCTCAATAAATGGTGTCTAACATCAATATGCTTTGTTCTTGAGTGATTGACAGGATTTTCTGAAATATTGATTGCACTTGTGTTATCACAATATATTGGAATCCTTCCACATTTAATTCCAAAATCCCTTAGTATTTGTATCATCAACAACATTTGAGAGCAACAACTGTCAGCTGCCAAGTACTCCCCCTCAGCTGTTGATAAAACAACAGAGTTTTGTTTCTTGTATTGCCAAGTCACCAAACTCTGGCCTAAAAATGCACAAACACCACTTGTACTCTTTCTACCAGTATGACAACCTGCATAATCTGTATCACTATACCCAACAAGATCAAATGCATTTGTGATAGGATAAAAAAACCAAATTAATAGTACCACTTAAATATTTAAATATTCTCTTAACAACATTATAGTGAGACTCTTTAGGCTTACATTGAAATCTAGCACATACACAAACTGCATACATTATGTGAGGTCTAGAGGCAGTAAGATATAGTAAGCTACCAATCATATCTCTATACTTATGAATATCAATATCTATACCTTTTTCATCTGTTGTCAACTTGCTAGCTTGACTAATTGGTGTTGATTTCACCTTGACATTTTCAAATCCAAATCTCTTGAGTAGATTCTTGATGTACTTGAATTAATGCACAAAGATTCCATCCTTGGTTTGTTTGACTTATAGCCCCAAAAAGTAATTGAGTTCGCCCATCATGCTCATGTCAAACTCACTGTGCATACACTTTGAAAACCACTCACACATGGCATCATTAGTTGATACAAAAATAATATCATCCACATAAATGTGAACAACAAGAATATCCTTACCATCAAATTTAAGGAATAAAGTTGGATGAATTTTACCTCGAATAAAGCCATTCTTGAGTAGAAACTTACTCAACCGTTCATACCAAGACCTAGGAACTTGTCTTAGCCCATACAAAGCCTTTTTCAGTTTGTATACATGGTTGGGATACTTTTCATGTTCGAAGCCTGGAGGTTGCCTGACATAAACTTCCTCTTTGAGATAACCATTAAGAAATGCACTTTTTACATCCATTCGATGAAACTTGAATTTCTTATAGCATGCAAATGAAAGTAGCATTCTAATAGACTCCAGCCTTGTAACATGTGCATAAGTTTGATCGAAATCAATCCCTTCTTATTGATTGTAGCCTTGTGCAACAAGCCTTGCCTTGTTTCTTGTAACTGTACCAAATTCATCAACTTTGTTCTTGAAGACCCATTTAGATATCTTTAGGCTTTTCCACAAGTTCCCACACATCACATCTCTTGAATTGATTCAGCTCCTCTTGCATAGTCATGATCCAATTCTCATCTTCCAATGCATCATTAACAGTTTTAGGTTCCTCTTGAGACAGGAATGCTGCAAAAGCATAGAAGTTTACTTTTCCTCTTTTAGTATTGACACCCTCAGAAGCATCACCAATAATTTGTGTTGGTGGATGATTCTTCACAGTTCTTGTAGCTTTAGGGAGAGAATGTTGGGATATCTCTTCATGAATAGCTCTAGTAAGAGTTGTTGTCCTTGCTATAGAAGTTTGTGACTCTCCTAAATTGAGTTTGGATAGCTGTTCATTAGTATCATCTATTGAGATTGCAGTGTCAACTGGCTGATTGGATGTTCCAGCTTGATGACTGTCTGTCTGTTGAGCACTAGATGTTGTAGCAACTTGCTCTATTGTCTTGTCAGCTTGCTGACTACCTGATGTTGCAATAGCTTTAACATTTTGCCTTTGTAAATATTCATCACTTGCATCATCTTCCTCATCTCTTGGCAGATCATTGTTAGGTTCATGAAATATAACATCAATAGACTCCTCAATAATGCATTTCTTTAAATTATAGACTCTATATGCTCTACTAGTTAAAGAATAACCAAGAAAAATTGTCTCATAAGATTTAACATCTAATTTACCATCCATGTCGATTTTCTTGGGGACAAAACACTTTCTGCCAAAGACCTTGAAGTAATTGATGTTAGGTCTTTTGTTCCTCAACAACTCATATGGAGTTTTCTCAAGAATAGGCCTGATCACCACTCTGTTAAGAACATAGCAGGCTGTGTTCACTGCTTCTGCCCAAAAGCTCCTTGGCAGCTTGCTTTCCTACAATAAAGTTCTAGCAGTTTCTTCCAAAGACTTGTTCTTTCTTTCAACTACTCCATTCTGTTGTGGAGTTCTAGGTGCAGAGAATTCATGATTGATGCCCCTTACTTCACAGTAAGTGACAAAATCTTTCTTGAATTCACCACATTGATCACTTCTTATACCTACAAGCCTGGTGTCCAGCTTGTTCTCAAGTATCTTTATCATCTTCTTAAATTCTTCAAAGGCAGAATCTTTAGTACAAAGGAATAAAACCCAAGTAAAACGTGTATAATCATCAACAATAACAAAGTCGTATTGTTTACCTCCAATACTTTTATATGATTCAGGGCCAAATAAATCTAGATGTAATAATTCTAAGTGTTTTGTAGTAGATACAACCTTTTTGGCCTTGCGAGAACTTTGAATCTGTTTGCCTAATTGACATGCATCACAAACTTGTGTCTTTACATATTTCAATTTAGGCAGACCCCTCACTAGCTTCTTGCTTGATAGTCTATTGAGCAAGTCCATGTGAGCATGACCCAATCTTCTATTCCAGATTGTTGGATCATTGTCAACAGTAGCTAAGCAGCAAATTGTTTCCTGTAATTCAAGTCTAAAACATACATATTGCCTTCCCTTCTAGCAACTAGAGGAATCTGGTTAGTAGCAACAGTAATAACACACTTATCTTTATCAATAACAACTGAATGACCATCATCATGCAACTGTCTTACACTAAGGAAATTATATTTTAAGCCCTTAACATAACGAACATTATCAATAAAGGTTGTGTCATTACCTACTTCACCTTTACCCAAAATAGGAAGAGTCTTACTATCACCAATTGTGACACCTCTACCGTTCTTGAATTTGAGACTAATGAATTGAGCTTTGTCTCCACACATATGTCTTGTACATCCACTATCAATGATCCATGATTTCGATTTGATCTTAGCAGTAAGGCATATCTGTTGGGACTCGGAATATCGTAGAAGGGGGGGTTGAATATGATACTCACTAAATTAAAAAATTCTTTCGAATCTTTTACGGATAAATAATTTAGAGTTCGGTTAGTGGTTCGAGTCCTTGAGTGTTTAGAAGGCTGGCTTACTAATTTTCTATTTTTATGAATAAACAATTTAGATATAGAAAATTAGCAAGTAAATTATGGAGGCAAGTTTCGGGGAATATATCTTTCGTATATAAACCTAGAGAGGTGCTACACCCAGTTAAAAATATAACTGGTTTCCAAAGAACAAATTAGTTCTTTGCTACTAACACAAAAATATAACGTTCAGTTCCTATACAAATATATCTAAATTAGTACAAGGAAAAACTGAGTCCGTAGGGAGTGATATCTAGGAGCCCTGAGCATTTTTCATTAAAGAATCGGGTCCTAATATCTGACCGAGTGTATAAATTGTATCTTCTTGCTCCAGCCATGGCAGTAGCTCTCTACATTTTTGTGTTGAAGAAGATGAGCCTTGAATGAGTGGCTCACATCTTCTTATTTGTGTAGTCTTTAAATCAATAAAGTAGGCTGTTGTGATTTGATTGGCTGAGGGGCTAAGTGTCGAATTGTGTTGCCCTGTGTAACCTTTGTGTCGAATTAAATCCCCTTGTACATGCCTTGGAATAATTCTTTTGAAGGAAGAAGTCTAAGTGTCGACTTTTTCTTCCATGTATAGCCCATGTGTCGAATTTATTAGCCTTGAATAACATGTGTCGATTTCTTCCACCATGTATACATCACTTAGATTCTTTTTGGCATATTTAAAAAGGTATGTGTCGATTTTATCACACAAGGGTACTAGACTTAGTTTCTTTTAGGCTATGTGTCGAATTCACTAATAATCAACATATTCAAAAGTTGTGTTGATTTTTAATTTGACTTGGTCAAATTACAATTTGATGACCAACCTTTTGTACCTCTTGCGTTTGGTCACATGCGGTTTGGCTGTTGAGCTGTTTCCGTTCTTCGACTGTAGTTCAGAAACTTTAACTTTTCGTACCAAAGTTGTGACACTTTACACCCTGCACCCTTTGAGCTGTTTGGCTATTTGGCTGTAGCCTCTACAAATCATTTTTCGTACCTTAATAAGTAAATGTTCTTTCCAAGTACGTTCTTCTACTTAACAATTCTTCTATAGATAATACTCATATTCCTTTCACAAACCGCTGATGCCTAGTGCAACTAGTCTGGTTCACAGACGACTAACTTTGATCCAGGTCTTCGTATTATTGACTTACGTACATATTTAAGTTTGCAGCAACTTCATTGTTTCGAACACTGACTGTCAATAAACATAGTACTTTCCCTGGAATCTTTTCTAATACTTAGACAATATCTCCATTACTACCACAATCTTGACTACTTCATTCTCTATTCTTCACTAATGCTTGAACATATGAATGAATCTGCTTTCAGTGAGTATAACATCAAGACTGTAGTTGTCTTCTTTAACCTTTGTCTTTACCCTGTCCTCAATTCTTCTAGATTCCTATGCTTCAAACACTGTCTATCTTCAATCAATGCTAATACACTGAAATCTTCTAGTGGCACTTCTATACTGAATCTTCAACACTTCTGAAACCCTGAAAGTCTTCAACCATTATTCACCACTGAGGCATGAACATATTAATGAACTTCTCTCAATGACCTGTAGTAGACTTCAAAACTTTTTCTAATGTCTTGATTCACTGTATTTGCCTTGTCCTCATTTCTTCCTGATTTCTGTGTAAGCATAGTATTATTTACCTGTCATGTTCTAGTATTGAGTTATCACGATTACTATTCATACAACTTCGTAATCTCACCAAAAATATCTACAAAACAAACAAAAACAACACTTAACCTTTTGGTACCCATATTGGTTTGGGTCCTGATTGGTTAATAACAAGTATATAAAGAACATTCATGTTGGTCCTTGATATTGTAGAAGGGGGGTTGAATACAATATCTAAAATTGTCACGGAATTTTGGATTTTAAAAATATTATTTTAATTAATCACGAAATATTAATTTTAATGAAATACTATTCAAGTAGAAGATATAATTTTAACTTGAAAAGTATTACAAAATTAATCTGATGAAAGTGTATATAATTGACAAAATTATCTAGAACGTACTCGACATGAAGTGTTCGGGTTTAACAATAATATTCCAAACTTTGCACAGAAATTTGTGAATATTACAATGCATACAAATTTCTGAATTTGAATGTTTTTCAATCGACACTAAAATATGAAGTGAAAGCCTCATATTTATAGAGGTAGAAAAGCTTGTATAACTTTCTAGCACATAACATTTTACAAACTTTATTTAAGTTTGTATGACATTTTTTTACCACTTGTATGACTTTTCAAAAGGCTGGGTATGACGTTTAAACCTTCGGTATGACTTTTGAAACTTCGGTATGACTTTTGACAATGGCTCGGTATGACTTTTGATCAAGAAGCTCGGTCTGACTTTCCATTCTTTGGTATGACTTTCCATTATGGAGCTCGGTATGACTTCTAATTAATTAAATCAAAATCATCTCGGTATGACTTTTTCTTCAGTATTTCGGTATGACTTTTAATTATAATTCGATATGACTTATTTAACAAGTCATTTGAATTATATTAAAAATCATATTAAGTCATATCTTTTATAATAAATTAATTCTACTTAATTTAATTAGTTAATTTATAAATTAAATTAAATTCAACTTGAATTAATTTAATTAGATAAATTAATTAATAAATTAACTTTTAATAGTAGAATTAAAATACTATCTTGACTTGAATAACCGTGCTGTCAGTTCTGAAATCTTCTCGTCTTTACTGTGTCTTCTGTCATAAAACCACTTGAGCTAGATTATGAATATTTATTATTTTAGTTGACACACAAATGTACTGTCTGGTTCATTTGTGCCATACTAAATTAAATATTCACCACCTTTTAACTTTAAGTTGTGGTCTTCTGTCGTTCTTTAACTTTATTGTCTTTCCTCTTAGTATTTTTCTTCTTCTGGAATCTTTGTGTAGTAGCCACTATAAATCTTCTGTATCTTCTGAATTCTTCTGAAATACTACCACTTTATTTTTCACTGACGCTTGAACATATTAATGAACTTCTTCCAGTGTTGAGTATCAATCTCATAAAAATACTTCTGATAATCTGATTCTTCGTGTCTAGTTTACTTTCTTCGTCTTGATTCCAGTTTTGTATTTATTATTTACTTCTCTTTCTTATCTGAGTTGAGTTGTCATCTAATTATTACAAATAGGCATAGTCATATGCCTTTCAATCTCCCCTATTTCTTGTTAAGCATTTAACACATAAATTTCTAGAGGATAACTCAACTAACAACTAAGAAAGTAATGCAAAATGTAAAAACTGTAAATAATAAAAATTTCTGGTATTATATTTAACAATTTTCCAGATTCTTGTTTTGAAAGATAAATACAAGAAAGATGTTCCTCTAGTATTGAACAAATATTACATTGTTTCTATCTTGACCTATCTAACTCTTCAGTCTTTAGAAGTATTAACTTTATCCTTCTTCTAGGTTTGAACCTTTATGCACTGTTGTCCTTGGTATCTCTTCGGATTCTGATGTTCTGTTTTAGTGGATTCTCCATACAACCTTCTCTGTTAAGCCTTTGCTAACTGAAACATCACTTCCTGCTCAACAGGATCTACTGCTTCTTCTTCTAAATCAAATGGCTGAGTTGAATCTATCTTCTTAATTTGCCTGATGTAAGATGGAATCTTTTTAGATAAGCAGTAGCTTCTAATCTTTTGTGCATCATCTAGCTTGGCTTGGGATCTGAACCCTTTAGACCTGAGCATCTTCTCAACTTCAATCATATATTTGACTGTATAGCCCTTCAATGATTCCTCATCTAGTTTCATGATCTGATAAAACATATTAGTGTAAAATCTTACTTCATAAGGATCATATGTGATTTGAGGACTAACAGCTCTTGAGAAGTCTCTGAGCCTGTCTCTGAGAAGCTCATTTTCTTTTGAACTCCTTCTGATTTTGTTCAACAGGGTCCATATCACTGATAAACTTCTCTGTCTGAAAAATTCCAAGAAGATTCTGAATGTACCATTCTTGTGAGTGTAGACTAAAATCTTTCAGTCTTTAAGAATGTGATCCACTATGACAGTGATATAGTCTTCTTCTTTCAGTGCTTTCATGAAGTTATCAATGTTGTCATTTGAATTTTCTAGATGCTCAATGATTGACTTAAGATGCTTGTTTTCAAATGGACTCTTATGAAGTTTGTCCATTATTTCTCTTGCAATATCCCATTTCTTCACTATCTTCAACTGCACATCTCTTTTCTTTTCTCTGACTGCAATAGCCCATATATTTTGCTTCTCTAGGCTTGCTTCTCTTTCAACCTTTGTTCTTTCCATGACTAGAGCTTTTAGTTTCTCAGTTTTAGCATGGCTCACTTTGATGTCTTCTTTTAATTTCTTCATGGCCTCTTCATAGGTAGGATCATACTCTTTTTCTTTCGGAAATAAAAATTCCTCATCAAAGGCATCTTCTTCCTCTGCTCTACAGTAGTCAGGATTGAATGATTCATTATGAGCATTGTCATCAATGAATTGTTCTTCAGCATAGTACTGTTCTTCTAGTTCTGGAACATAAGATTCAAACTGTTCTTTAGAATACATCTTTGGTTTTCCCTTATCTCTGGAAGCCTCTTCTCCTTTAGCTCTAGTTTCACTTACTTTCATCTCCTTTTCTTTCTCCCCCATAGTTGAGGGATCCTCTACAGCCTTAGAAGCTTCAATTGATTGAACAAGTTTCTGCACAGTCAGATAGACCTGCTTCATTCCCTCATTCAGATGCACCATCCCGTCATCCATCTTGTTGAATCATTTTGTTGAGATTTTTTCATTTTCAATAATCGTCAGATTCAAACTTCTCTAAACCTCATCAATTCTTTCATTTATTGAGCTTACTTCTTTCATATCCTCGGCAATAAGACTTTGCACGTTCTGAATACCTTGAGTTTTTAGGAGAATGGAGGATTTGACATTTTCAACATCTTTCCGCACAATTATCAGTTGTTCTGTTACAGAGGTAGATGTAGACTTCACTTCTGCTTGTGCTTTTACTTTTACCAACTCATCTTGAACAATCTGCATTTCTTTCTGGAGAGCTTCCATTTTTTATAATAGTTCACTGTGTGTGTGTGCACTCATCTCACTTGCACTCCTGTTTGTTTGACTAACACTCTCTGCATGTGTTTCACTCTTTGTTTGCCTCACATCACTCGTGTTTAGCTCCTTTCCAGACTCCTTTGTTGTACCTGCATATATTACTATAGCTTTTGAAGAGTCGAAATACTCTTCTAATGCTAGTGAAGGCGCGTCCTCAACAAGATTAACTTGAAGTGGCTCCGCTACTGACGTAGCTACTCCATGAATGGAGTCCCATCTCCCTCTATGGAGTGGTTTCCTCTCAAATCCACTAGTGGATTTGAGAACTTCCTCGGAAGGAACTGGATGTAAGAAATCCAGGGGGGTCACCATATTAGACAATGTAATGTGTGGCTTGTTAGAGTCTGTGATGCCTCTCAATACCTGTAACGGCACTTGATACTTTATAGCATCGAAAATATTTTGTTCCACTATGAATATGGCATCTTCTAAGTTTGTTCCCAAAATATTTTCTTCAGAAATTGATGTGCCCTCATTTGAGTGTGTTTCTGATAGTGGAGGTTCTGCTAGTGTGAGCGCTAACAGTGTGCGTAACTCTTCACAGGATACTACGGTCGGACGACGAATTTCAATAGAATCACCCGTTTGATCGAGTGAGTCCAGAGACTATTGTATTTCCATTTCAAAGTCCATATCCCAATGAGAGGATAAGGATGGGTCTGCAGTTGTCTCAGGTTCATTTCTCGATCTTTTTTATGGTGGAGACAAAGTTGCCGGTTCACTCACCGTGATACCTCTACCTTTTACTTTCCTAACAGGTTTCTTCCTTTTTCTGATTTGACTCAAAGAAGTTGATGAATGAGAAACTGTTTAGGGCTCTAGTTCAGCTGAGGATTGAACCTGTGTGTTGTCAGGTTCATAGCCTAAGTCCTGAAGTGTAAGAGCACAATCATGGTCCGCCACAGATATATTTAAGGGTATATTAAATATATTTATAGGTAGGACCTTAGAAGCTAAGGTATGTGTTATTACCTGTTGTACCTCTCCCTCGTGTTCTGCAAGTTGAATAACTTCCAGTAAAAGCTGTGCAGAATTTTCAAATTCCATTGGCACTTGATCTTGAATTTGCTCTGGCTCTTGCTGACGCGGTTGAGCCTATGCAGGATTGGCAATTCGATCCATGATCTCAGCCATGTATTCTGTTCTTACCATTGGCACATTTGGAAACTTGACTTTGTTGCTGAGTCTTGTGAATAAGTTTTTCTGTGAAGTTGGAGATTCTTCTACAAGACTATTTTGGAACAATGCTTTATCCTCATCTGAAAGTAGATCATTCATGAATAGCATCAGGAATCTTGGAAAGTAGCATGTTACATTCTGTTCCCTGCTCTCTGGCGTTTCCAATTTCTTTATAATTTCTTTCAATATCAGCTTCCCAAAATTAATCCGTCTGTTATGGGCCACAGAATACCCAATATTCTGAAAAAGAGAAGAGATATTATTGAAGTTTCTCTTTGTCGTGGGGGCAAACACTTTTGCTAGTGTATCAAAGAAATAATCCCACTCGCTAACCAACTTAGCTTTTGACATCTTCACTAGGTTAATGTCATCTTGATACTGAATTGCATAGAAAAATTCAAGTATTTCTGGAATAGTTGGTGGGTTAACGAAATTGTCAGTTAGGAATCCTAAGATTCTGTTTACATCATCTTCAGTCACCATGTACTCACGTTCTCCAATGGTGAAGGAAAATTGTACTCTTGCTGCAACTGTTCTGTTCCTCGCTGTAGAGTACAGGGCCCTTAAAGCTTTAACTTGTAACGGGGCATCCAGTGTAATTGCAGTCCTGACTAGTGAATGCTCATTTAAAAATATAATCCATGGTCTAAACCTCTCAACTGAACAATTCACCGGATTAAAAGATCCTACAAAATTTGTCTTGACTATTTCACAATACCATGCATTTTAATTATTATTATTATTTTTTTATTACAATTATTAGGATTACAAATTGGAATATTACCTAAGTAATTCAAATAAAATAATAAAATATGAAATACAAGCCCAATAATTCGAAAATTACACACAAAACGAAACCCTAATTGCAAAACTACCTAAATCAGTCCTTAACACACAATTGCTACACAATCAATTCTCTTAAAAACAATCAATAACAGTACTGTAAATCAACCCACTGATTCGATTCGAACCCAAATAAAATCGGGCATCACTTCCTTTGTTATGGTCGATCAAACACATACTAAGCAAGTGTAAGCACTTGAAAAAATTGAGTAGCAACTAGTAGTAGTTGTAATACGATCACAATCGATGGTTTTCAAAAGTTTTGCAGAAGTCTGTTCAAGATCGTGTGTGTGTGTATACAGCGGTTGTGTATATATGAACTGGATATGACTTTTGAAATAAAACACAATATGACTTATAATTAAAAGAAATTAAAACCTTATTTATTTTCATCGGTATGACTTTTAATAAGATTCAGTCGGTATGACTTTTAATTAGACTCGGTATAACTTCTTTTCTATAACACTCGGTATGACTTTTAATTAAATAAAAAGTCATGCCGATTTTTATATGATAAAAGTCATGCCGAGTTCTAGCCAATAAAAGTCATGCTGAACAAATAAAGTTAAAAGTCATTCCGAAGAGAGTACCTAAACTATTAATATATATTTATATATTAATTATTTCTAAATTTGAAATAAAATACTAACAATTTTATTTGACTTTTGGATTTAATTAAAAATAACAATAAATATTAATAAGTATTTACATGCAATAATGTACATATTACTAAATTATTAAAGACATATAATAACTATCTGTATTAGTAATTGTTCTAATTAATTTAGGACTTAAATTAATTCAAACTTGAATTAATTTAATTAATAAATTAACTAAATAATTAATAACATGATAATTATTAGTTGTGCAATAATAATTAAAAGATCATGCAGTAATTTATATACAAATGCTTAATTTAAATATAAGTACTTATGCTATAATTGAAATAATTATCTCCAAAGAGTATTAATTATTCTCAAAATAATTTATTCAAATATTCATAAGCCCTAGGATTCTGTTGATTCGAACTTCATAAATTCTTTAAATATCAATATTTAATATTTATGAACTCAAATCAATTTCTAGTAACAAAAAATTAGCCATTATTTAACATCCATAGTTCACTAACCAACTTAGAGAAAGTGGATTCATCGAAAGTGGTTTCGTGAAGATGTCAGCTATTTGATCTTTTGTGGGTACAAAGTGTAACGCCACAGTTCCGTTCATGATATGCTCTCTGATAAAATGATACCTTATGTCAATTTGCTTGGTTTTAGAATGTTGTACAGGATTGTTGGAAATAGCTATAACATTTGTGTTGTCGCAGAAAATTGGAATTTTGTTCAACGCAAGTCCATAGTCATTTAGCTGATTCCTTATCCACAAGATCTGTGCACAACAGCTACTTGCCGCAATGTATTCTGCTTCGGCTGTCGAGGTAGATACTGAGTGTTGTTTCTTGCTGTACCAGGAGATCAACTGACGTCCTAGAAACTGACAGCTTGCAGAACTACTTTTCCTGCCCATCCTGTATCCTGCATAATCTGAATCTGTATAGCCTATTAGATCAAAACCTGTATCTTTAGGGTACCAAATTCCAAGATTTGGTGTACCCTTCAGATATCTAAAAATACGTTTAACAACTATAAGATGAGATTCCCTAGGGTCAGATTGAAATCTTGAACATAAGCATGTTACAAATATTATATCAGGTCTACTAGCAGTTAGATATAATAATGAGCCTATCATACCTCTGTAGCTTGTGATGTCAACTTTCTTACCAGTTTCATCTTTGTCAAGCTTGGTGGTTGTTGGTATTGGGGTTTTTGCTGGTGAAAAATCTTTTATACTGTATTTTCTCAGAAGATCCCATACTACTTTGATTGGCAAATAAAAATCCCATCTTCCTTTTGCTTTACTTGCAATTTAAGGAAGAATGACAGCTCACCCATCATGCTCATCTTATACCTACTCTGCATTAACTTAGCAAATTTCTTGGACAAGTTTTCGTTAGTAGAACCAAATATAATATCGTCAATATAAACTTGAACAAATATTATATCTTTATCATGTAATTTATAAAAGAGAGTTTTATCTATGACACCTCTAATAAAACCATTTTCAAGTAAAAACTCAGAGAGAGTGTCATACCATGTCCTCGGTGCTTGCTTGAGTCCATAGAGAGATTTGAATAGAAAATATACAAAATCAGCAAATTCTGGATTTTCAAAGACAGAGGGTTGTTCCATATATACTTCCTCTTCTAACTCTCCATTCAGAAATGCATTCTTCACATCCATTTGATAGACTTTGAAATTGGAATGTGCTGCGAATGCCAGAAATATCCTGATGGCTTCAAGTCTTGCAACTGGTGTGTAGGTCTCGTCATAATCAATTCCCTCTTCTTGGGAGTAACCATTTGCCACCAGTCTGGCTTTGTTCCTTGTAACAATGCCATCACCGTCTAACTTGTTCCTGTATACCCATTTCGTGCCAATTATAGATCTATCTTTTGGCTTGGGTATCAGTGTCCGAACTTTTTGTCTCTCGAACTGATTGAGCTCTTCTTGCATGACAAGAACCCAATCTGGATCAGTTAATGCATCTTCAATCTTCTTTGGTTCTTCTTGAGATAGAAAAACTGAAAATAAACATTCATTTGAAGTTGCACTTCTGGTTCTAACTCCAACATTTGGATCACCTATGATCAATTCAAAAGGATGATCTCTACTCCATATCATTTCCCTTGGTAGGTTTGAACTTGATGATTCACCTCGATATTCATTGTGATGTTGTGTTCTGCTAGTAGATCCATCATCTCTAGTGTTACCATTGTTTCCACCACTATTACCTGGATCATTATCATTATTGTTACTTGCTGCAACCTCAGGTTCTTATTCATCATCAGAATGTGTGTCTGGATAATTATCAAATTTTAATGACTCAAAAGAATCTTCAGCTTAGATAATTGGGAGTAACATTGACACTTTCTTTTACTTGGTGCTAATTAATTATGTACACCCTATATGCTCTTCTTGAATAACTGATAAAAATAGCTTCATGTGTCTTGGCCTTGAACTTGCCACGATGTTCATCTCCATCTTTCAGCACATAACATTTGGCTCTAAATACATGAAAGTACTTGAGTGTTGGTTTCTTGCCAGCCATTAATTCATAGGGAGTCTTCATATGATCTTTGTTGATTAAAGTTCGATTCTGGGTATAACATGCTGTATTTACTACTTCAGCCTAGAAGTAGATAGGTAACCTTGATTCACTTAACATTGTTCTTGCAGCTTCAATCAGGGTTCGATTCTTCCTTTCTACAAATCCATTCTGTTGCGGAGTTCTTGGTGCTGAGTATTGTCTTGTTATCCCTTTGTCTGAGCAAAATTTATTCAGAACTTCGTTCTTGAATTCTATTCCATTATCTGATCTGATTGCCTGAACAACTAACTTTGAATCTAATTTAATCAGCTTTACATGATCAATAACCAATTGTGGAGTTTCATCCTTAAAATTCAAGAATAAAACCCACGTATACTTTGTTAAGTCATCTACAATCACTAAGACATATCTTTTCCTTGACATAGACATAATATTGACTGGACCAAATAAATCCATGTGTAGAAGTTGAAGTGGTTCATTAATGTTTGTAGTGTATGTGCCTTTGTGACTTGCTTTCTTTGACTTCCCTTTCTGACATGCCTCACACAATCCTTCTTGTGTAAATTTCATCGGAGGCAGTCCTCTCACCAAATCCCTCTTGACTAAAGAGTTCATTGTTTTGAAATTTAGATGTGAGAGTTTCTTATGCCATAGCCAGCTTTCTTATGATGAAGCCTTTGAGTAGAAACAGTTTACTTCATCTTCAGTTCCTGAGTTGAGATCGGCTACGTACAAGTTTCCTTTCCTTAATCCACGTAAGGCTAGTTTGTCGTCTTTAGAATGAGCTATTAAACACTTTTCCTTGATAAAGTTTACTTTGTATCCTTTATCAATGAATTGACTGATGCTGAGTAGATTGTTCTTAAGTCCTTCCACTAAAGAGACATTTTCAATGATAACACTTCCAATATTTAACTTGCCATGTCCCATAGTCATTCCTTTGCTGTTATCTCCAGAGGTGACGATTGGGCCTGCTCTTTCAATCATGTTTGATAGCAGGGCTCTATCTCCGGTCATATGCCTTGAAGATTCGCTGTCCAGGATCCATACAACCCGGGTTACCTGTTTAACTCCCTGCAAATATCAAACGGATTAATTCATCTTCAGAACCCAAAACTGATTGGGCCCAACATACTTAAAGAATTGACCTTTGTCAACTTTGATAATAGATCATTTTCGAATAACAAAATCATCCTCCTTGACTGTACCTACCTTCCTATAAATAGTCATAACAACTTCCTGTTTAGACTTAGGAATATATGTTTCATTCTTGACAGGTGAAGGAATCGCAGTCTTGGATTTTGTAAATTTATTATTGATGTGTTGTCTAGGTGTCATGTTATCTTTATTAGTAATCATGCATTTGAAATAAGCAGTCATGACATTAAAAACACATAACATACACTTTAAAATACCACAAGGTTTATATCATACATCAATAATAGGAATGTTATTCAAAACAGTAGGTGTCTTAAGAGTTTCTACTTCAAATTTATTAGCAGTTTTAAAGTTCTCAGTAGAATGAAATCTGTTGTTACTATTTCTACTATTAACAAACGTATTAGGTCTGTTCACATTATTCCTTAAGTCTTTAGCACCTATACCAGGATTGGGCGATCTAGAAGTTCCCATATCTTTCACTGGTGTCTTAGGTGCACTCTTCTCTTTTTGGACATTAACTCCTTGTATGTCCTTAACCTGATCCTCTCTTTTCTTTTCTTCCTCGACATCCTCTAACTTCATTTCAAAAGCAATTAAGATAGAGCTCTCAAGGATTGATTCGGCTATAGGGGTTATGAAAAGAGGTTTAGGTGTATCTTTAACAACATGTGGGATACCCCTTTCTTCAGCACTTTTTCTGAATGGGGTTATGTTGCTTGGCTTTCCTACTGATTTATTGTACTCAAAGTCTATTCCAACTTTTCGATTTATCTCATGTTGGTCAATTAGGTTCTTTACAATATAAGAGGAATTCTTATATGCTAGACATTTCTTCTTCTCTTCCTCTATTTGGTTTCTGAGATAGGTTTCAACTTTAACATACCAACTGACTCTATTGACTTAAAAAGCTAAGTCCTCAGTCAACTTGTCATTTTTTCATTTTAACAATTTTAAAACATCATTCTCATCAGTTAGAAATTTGTTTTTGAGAACTAGTTGCTTAACTTTACCTTTTTTACCATTTAGTTCTTTACCTAACAATGCAAACATTTTATGGCAAGAGGGATTTACATCTATTCCTCTTTGTCAAGTTGGAGATAGTGATTCCTCGGATGAAGCCATAAGAGCAATATTTCCCAGCTCCTCTTCATCATCATTGTCTGAGTCATCCCAGCTTTTGCCCTCTGCTAGATAAGACTTGCCTTGATGCTTTTTCACAAGTGCAACATACTTTTCCTTGAGCTCTTCAAAAGACTCTCTCATATTTCCTTGCTTAGGATTCTTGCATTCTGTTGCAAAGTGGCCTAGCTCATTGCAGTTGAAGCAACGAAACTTGCTTCTATCAACCGAGCCGGTCTTGTAGCTGCTTTTTGATACAGCTGTTGAAGAACCTCCTTTTTGGAACCTTCCAAAATTTGGTTTAACTCTGTAGGAGGAGTTTATTCGGAATCTCATGTTGCCAAACCTCCTGGCAACCATAGCTAGAGATTCATCTTCTAGATGATCTAGTTCTTCCAAAGAGTAGAACTCACCATCTTCTTGTTTACTCCATTGAACTGTTTGAAGGTACAATAACCTTCACTTCCATCTTCTCTGGTACTTCCACTATCAGCACTTTGGAGGAACTCAGAACCTTACCTCTGCCATACATTTCTCTGGTCTGGATCTGTTCCAATTCACATGTCTTTAATACTATGTAGAGTCTTTCTAGGATTACCTCCTCCATGTCCCTAGACTCCCGGATTGCTGCGATCCTGTGTTCCAGATGCTCGGGTAAGGTTAGCAAAAACTTCCTGTTGACCTCCTAATTCTGATAGTATTTCCTATTTAGGTTGAGCTCGTTTATCAGTTTATTTAATCTCTGAAACACCTCAGAGATACCCTCACCAGGGTTGGATCTAAACTGCTCGTACTGGGAGGTCAGGATCTCCAGTCTATTCTCTTTGACTTCCTCAGTCCCTTCGTTGATAATCTCTATCGTTTCCCAGATCTGTTTGGCATTTTTACAATTAACCACATGATTGTACATGACGTAGTCTAGGGATTCTATCAATATGAGTTTGAAGTTGTTGTCCAGGGACACATCTTCTGTTTCTTCTTCTGTATAGTCAGTTGGACTTTTTAGAAACTGTCTATGAGGAATTACAACCCCATCTATCTCGTATTCGAGAATAACTGTTATTGGGGGTTTAACACCTTTGGCCATAATTAATGCATACTTGGGATTGACAATTCTAATGAATAATATCATTTCGTGTTTCCATAAATTGTAGTGATCTCTATTAAACTGTGAAATTTTAATGCTCGTCACTTTTTGTGTACTCATCTTTAATAAGATTAAAAATTAAGTGTTTCAAAAAAATATTTTAATTTTTGACAAACAATTTTTGATAAAAAATAATTAAAAAAATTTATTTCGAATAAAAAATTATTTCAAATTAAAAATAATTTTTGAGATCTGTATGAGTTGCGTAATATTTGGTTCGGATCTGATATTAAAAATATCAACCAGCTCTGATGCCAATTGTTGGTCCCTGATATTGTAGAAGGGGGGTTGAATATAATATCTAAAATTGTCGCGGAATTTCAAATTTAAAAAATATTATTTTAATTAATCATGAAATTTTAATTTTAATAAAATACTGTTCTAGTAGAATATATAATTTTAGCTTGATAAATATTACAAAATTATTCTGTTGAAAAGTGTATATAATTGATAAAGTTATCTAGAACGAATTCGACATGAAATGTTTGGGTTTCACAATTATATTCCAAACTTTGCACAGAAATCTGTGAATATTACAATGCATACAAATTTCTGAATTTGAATATTTTTCAATCGACACTAAAATATGAAGTGAAAGCCTCATATTTATAGAGGTAGAAAAGCTTATTTGACTTTTTAGCACAGGACATTTTACAGATTTTATTTAAGTCTGTATGACATTTTTTAACACTTGTATGACTTTTCAAAAGGCTGGGTATGACTTCTAAACCTTCAGTATGATTTTTGAAACTTCGGTATGACTTTCTGTCAAAAGAATTCGGTATGACTTTTGACAATGGCTCGGTATGACTTTTGATCAAGAAGCTCAGTATGACTTTCCATTCTTCGGTATGACTTTCCATTATGGAGCTCGGTATGACTTTTAATCAATTAAATCAAAATCATCTCGTTATGACTTTTTCTTCAATATTTCGGTATGACTTTTAACAAGTCATTTGAATTATATTAAAAGTCATATTAATTCATATATTTTATAATAAATTAATTCTACTTAATTTAATTAGTTAATTTATAAATTAAATTAAATTCAACTTGAATTAATTTAATTAGATAAATTAATTAATAAATTAACTTTTAATAGTAGAATTAAAATACTATCTTGACTTGAATAACCGTGTTGTCAGTTCTGAAATATTCCCGTCTTTGCTGTGTCTTCTGTCTTAAAACCACTTGAGCTAGATGATGAATATTTATTATTTTAGTTGATACACAAATGTACTATCTGGTTCATTTGTGTCATACTAAATTAAATATTCTCCACCTTTTAACTTAAAGCTGTGGTCTTCTGTCCTTCTTTAGCTTTACTGTCTTTCCTCTTAGTATTTTTCTTCTTCTGGAATCTTCGTGTAGTAGCCACTATAAATCTTCTGTATCTTCTGAATTCTTCTGAAATACTACCACTTTATTTTCCACTGACGCTTGAACATATTAATGCACTTCTTTCAGTATTGAGTAGCAATCTCATAAAAATACTTCTGATAATCTGATTCTTCGTGTCTAGTTTACTTTCTTCGTCTTGATTCCAGTTTTGTATTTATTATTTACTTCTCTTTCTTATCTGAGTTGAGTTGTCATCTAATTATTATAAATAGGCCTAGTCATATGCCTCTCAATTCAATTCAGATTTCTTGATCCATATTTGGACCACTTTAGGAGAGGAATTATGTGTTCTTTGTCTCCTACTAGAACCATTTCGGCTAGTTGTCTGTTTGTTCTAGTAAGCTGGCTTTCTGTCAGCTTCTTTCTGGTAAACTCTAGTAGCTCGCTGAGATCTGTAATTTTGAGGAAAATGACATTTACCACCACATCTGTTGCAGTTATTCCAGGGCATAACATACTTGTATGGCTTTGCTTGTCTTCCTTCATACTTTAGTGCAGTAGCCCTTTTATTGAAGTTCAAACCAACTCCTTCTTTGTCTAAAGGTACCTTGATGGTTTCATCATTGATTTGAGACCTTCTTCTCCTTGAACAAAATTCCTCATGCCTTTTATGAGCTTTATGACTTCATTTTCCAAGAAAACAATTCTTTCTGCTTGCTTCGATGAAGTGGAAGCAGGCTAAAATGTTTTGTCAGCACGCTGAGATGATGTTTTAGCAGGCTGGGATGTAGTTTCAACAGGCTGGGATGATTCTTTCTTGGAAGATTCTCTGAGTTTGAATGTTTCAAGACATGCATCTCTTACCTCTATATCAGTCTTTAGATCAGAAATTTCATCAGATAGAGCATTGTTCCTTTTCAACAAAATTTTGTTGAATCCTTCTAGATCTTCAATCTTTGATTAAAGCTCTTTGATTTTGACTTCATCTGAAGCTTGAACAAGTTCCTTGCTTTCAATTAATGAGTCCACTTTTGCCATCAAGTCTTGAACCATCTGTCTAAGATATGAATTCTTCTCTGACAGCTTGCTATTTTCTGTCCTTACTAAGTTATATTCCTCAATTGGAATACTATCTTAATCCTGCATGGTTAGTTGATCCAGGATAATATTATTAGAAGAAATAACAAATTTAAATGAGTTTACCTCACTTCTATCATCCTCAGAATCACTTTCAGTAATGATCTCCTCAGTTAATCCTCGAACAAGATCATCTTCCATTCCAACTAGTGCAAGGTTGACCATATCATCATTGTTATCACTGTCACTTGGTGAAATGTCTTCTTCATCATTACTTCAAGTTAACAATGCCTTTGATATCTTCTTGTCTTTGAATCCAGCTGGCTGCTTTCCTTTTAGCTTGTAACAGTCCTTCTTGAAATGGTCAGGTTTACCACATTCAAAACATGTTGAATCTCCTTTGGAATCTTTGGAGAACTTCTTTGTTTTAGAGAAGCATGAACTCCACATTTCTCTCTTCATCTTGTTCTTCTATTCGATCATTTTCCTGATTTTTCTTGACTTAAGAGCTATTTCCTCATCTGATTCATCATCAGATTCCAGCTTCATGTCATCACCATGAAGTGCCAAGTTCTTCATTTTAGAAGTAAGATTAGAACTGTTATTTGCCTTGCTAACATTGATTTTGCTTTCAAACTGCTCCAATTCAGCAAATACAGCTAAAGCATCCATGGTATCGTGTGTCCCACATTTGTTTTGCAGAAGTACATGATGAAACTTTATCACTTTCTTTAGGACATAATCTAGTCATGATTGTATTGATATATCTATTGTTGTAGCCAAGCTTTATCAGCTCATCAACATCAAGTTCATCAATATCATTTTTTTCACCTTTAGCATTGAAAAATTTGAAAGAACCTTTTTCTGTAACTCTCCACTCCATGGGTTCTCTGGCCAGGTGCTTTTTCATCCTATCTTTCCACCAGTTATAATTGTCTGAGCCAAGTAGGAGAGGTGCCCTTGAGCCTAAGCTTCCAATTGGATATTTGTCAGCCATATGTTCTATACTTTCCTGTTATAGAAGATATTAGTATATCATGCTCTGATACCAAATGAAAATGCACACCTAGAGGGGGTGAATATGTGTTATGACTAACAATAACCAATTTTAATTTTACCAAGTTGTTTAACCAGTCAGCTAGCTAAGTTCAATTTACATACATTGTCAGCTAGCTATTATATGCAATGCAGTACATAAAAAGTAAATAACACAAGATCTTTTAGCTAGCTTCGACCCGTAATCCCCTATGATCTATGTCCTGGTCCCCTACCAACTGGTAAGAGAGAATATTATTAATCAATGAACAACCGATTACAATATTACAATAATATTCCTCCCTTCATCCCTTGCAGCTGATTCTAGCTTGCTGAAACACCTGTTCCCTGAACTAATCTGCCCTCTAAGCACTATACTACCCTAGTACAGCCTTCTCTAGCCTCTAGTTCCCTTGAACCCTGTTTCACAAGCCTAGCAATCCAGCCACAAACAAATTACAACTCAACGATTACAAGTGAATAAAGATTACAACTCAAACTAAGAACTCTTCCCGTATAGATATATGATATATAATACTAGAGCTCAAATAGATATATAAGCTTTTGAGTTGAAAGATGTGTGTATAGATTTTGCAAATCAGTGTATTCTTCACTTGGTGAAGATAAAAGAATATACACACTAATATATATATATATATATATATATATATATATATATATATATATATATATATATATATATATATATATATATATATATATATATATATATACGAATAAGCAATATTCAAATTAGCCTAACTATTTGCAAATTAGATTTGTAACAACATAACGTTCAAATTAGATTTGTATAATTCAAGTAAGGTTATTCAAATATACGAATATTGAGGAAGAAATAAAGATAATACGTTTGAATTTAAAAACCTCAATAGAAGTTTGAAAATATAGATAAGGGTTTATTTAAAAGATAAGAAAGAGATAAACAACAAATCCCTATAATTTAGGAAAATATTTTGGCATAGATAAAATACGTTTAAATAATATTTCTGAGCTCTAATAAAACATATACACATATTTATATTAGATAAGTTCGAACATTTAAAGATCATAAAAGATCTCCTATTAAATCGAACTCCAGAAAATATTTCTGCACAAAACTGCTTCCAGTGCTAGCTTACTGAGATACACTGTCTCCATGCAACCAGATTGCTGAGATCATAAAATCTGTTTAACTGATAAACAATATCAGTAAGATAGATCCTTGTAAAACCATGTTACTACCAGCATGCTAAAACACAGTCAAGCAGGTTTATCAGCTTGTTAACTATGTGATCATCAAAATCAAAAGGGTTTCAATCTCTCTCTTTTTGATGATTACACAAAAATAATTTAGGAGAATATAAACTCCCCCTAAATTTCTGCACCCTGTAAACACATATGATAATATATGCAACAATGAATAAAGTATGCAAGATATAAATTAGCAGATAAAATTTTAAGCCCAAATCCATAGCATAAAACTTAAAGACATGCATAAAAAGCATGTACCAGCAAAATATTCAAATACCAGCTAACCAACTACTAACAACAATATCCATACCACAACAAAATAACATAAACCAAGTCTAAACCAAGCAAAATAAAATAAAATTCATCAAATTCTCCTAATACTCCCCCTTAATCATCTAAAAGAGTGGAGTTTAGGCATTCACAGGATCTTCCTCTGCATCCTAAATAGCAATCTTGTCTTCCGGAGATTTTGGCTTGTCCTTCTCAGCTGGTTGTGTAACACTTGGATCATTAACCATCCTCTTTGCTGCATCTGTAAGACCTTGAAGCCCATCCAATTCTGCAGACAAATCCTCACCAGACCTAGTAGTGTGAGCAAAAACAGTAGCATGATTTCTTGGACCAAAGGCACATTCTCTCAAAAACTTAATTTCATCCAATACCTCATTCAGTTTCTAAACCACCATAACCTGATCAGCATTTACTTTCTTTACAAACTCCAGCATCTCAGAATCAGTATCAGTGATAATTGCTGGCTGAGCAACAGGTGAAGGAGTAGGAATCTCCATTTGCACCAAAGTCTCATCCTTCTCCACCTTCAAATGAGACTGTTGCACACTTTTCCCATCTAAAAAGTCTTTCATTAGAAGTAGGATAGTGGACGTGTATTATGGGACAATTTCCCCCCCCCCCCCAAAAGTGACTACTAATTTGGGACGGAAGGAGTATATACGAATAAGCAATAATCAAATTAATTAGCCTAACTATTTACAACGTTCAGGTAACAAAATAATGTTCAAATTAGTTTTGGATAATTCAAGTAAGGTTATTCAAACATACGAATATTGAGGAAGAAATAAAGATAATACATTTGAATTTAAAAACCTCAATATAAGTTTGAAAATATATATAAGGATTTGTTTAAAAGATAAGAAAGAGATAAACAACAAATTCTTATAATTTAGAAAAATGTTTTGGCATAGGGAAAATACGTTTAAATAATATTTCTGAGCTTTAATAAAATATATACACATATTTATATTAGATAAGTTTGAACAATTAAAGATCATAAAAGATCTACTATTAAATTGAACTCCAGAAAATATTTCTGCACAAAATTACTTCCAGTGCTAGCTTGCTGGGATACTTTGTCTCCTTGTAACCAGCTTGCTGAGATCATAAAATCTGTTTAGTTGATAAACAATATCAGTAAGATAGATCCCTGCAAAACCATGTTAGTACCAGCATGCTAAAACACAGTCAATCAAGTTTATCAGTTTTCTAACTATGTGATCATCAAAATCAAAAGGGTTTCAATTATCTGTCCTATATTCTTTTTGCAATTTTTATAATTCTTTTCTTTATTATAGATATTTTTTCAGTAATGTCAATTTTCATTAGATTAAGGTGTGGCCGCGAGTCTTATCATACATATCTATGTGTTTTTTAGGATATTGTTTAAAGTTCTAGTGATAGGTTTTTTTTTCAAACTTATTTAAGCTCTTAGAGTTTGTTTTTCTTTGGTGCTAGTAAGTTTGTATTTTTTTGGTGATTAAGTCGCTTATTTTTGAAATGGTTGACTACTTGATAGCATATAAAATAGTACAAACTGAATGTTTTGTGTTTTTGTTGAATAAAAAAAATTGATATGAGGAGCCGAGGAACAATTTAGGGACAATTCAAAAATTGTCATTGAAAAACAAAATATTCTATTATATATGTAAATTTTAATGGCTCTCAGAATAGAGAGCGGAAAGGAAAGGAAAATATTTCGAAAAATTGGAATATATATTGGCGTTCAAAATTGTTCTTGAAAATGATGATAATGTGTTCAAAGAAAATTTTAATGCTCTCAGGATAGAGAGCGGAAAGGAAAAGAAATTATGGAAAAATAATTTTGTTTCATATTTTTTTTTTGGTTATTAAAATAAGGAAAGTTGTATTTGACTAAAACTATTTGTTTGCTGGAACCCGTTGTTAATGGTATCAAGATAATTTATTTATTATCGTAAAAGGAAATATTAAAATTTTAAAATATTAAAAATGCTCAGAATAGAGAGCACGTGAACTGAAAATGACATAAATTCATATGGCGTGAAATCTGAAAATGACATAAATTCATATGGCATGAAATTTAAATATATATTATTTATTACATTTATAAATAATTGAAAGTGATGTCGTAGAAAATTCAAGGAATATAAAATTGTGACGGAGGATACATGACTTCTTATTGTCATTGATAATGAATTTGACAATGAAATTTCTTTTGAAAATATTGAGAAATGTGTGGTACTAGATACAATCGAGAATAACGAATACATTATATGGTTGGAGAAAAGAGATCAAGAGGTCCATCGACTATTATGTTTATAATAGTGAATTATTTTGTTTCTTGGTATATATGAATGTAAGGGATCATGATAATCTGACTATTTATATTGAGGCGTTCAGAGCGAATGAATCTGAATTATGGACGGAAGTCATGAAAGATGATATCGAGTTGATAGAAATGAACCAAGTACGGATGTCGTGTGATCAACCCCAAGATAGAAAATTCATAGGTTGTAAATAAATTTTTGGAATTGTTAGGATCTAAGCAGTGGCGAAGCTAGCACAACAAGTGAGGGAGGGCCAAAAATATTATTAAATATTGAATTTTCTCGTGATATAAATTATATGTTTTGTAAGGTTAATTTTTATTTTTAATTATAAAATAAGTATAAATTTGAAGTGTTTGAAATATATGTTTTTAAATAATAAATAATTACATGGTTCAAAATTAAAATCTAAAATAAAAAATAACTAAAATTACATACATTGTTTAAGAATATAAAATTTAATTTATATTATAATAAATCTTATATTAAATAATATCAATTCAATTATATTTTTTAAACTAAATTTCGTTTACTACATATTAAGGTAAGTAATTATTCTTTTACATTTTTACTTTCCTCCTACGTTGTGATAAGAAAGATGTACTCAGCATGTCAAAGATGCACCCGCACCCAAAGTAAGTAGAGTTGCATGATAGACATACATGTATAATAAAACACTCTAAAATTCAGGGGGGCCGCAGCCTACTCTCGCCCAAGAGTGGCTCCGCCCCTGGATCTAAGCGCATACCACTACGTCAAAAGCAACTACTTGTGGAGAGGCACAACTTATAATCTTTATAGAAAATTTTAAATACATATTTAAATGATGTATATTTCACATTTTATGGAAAATATGTAGGTGCAATACATGTATCAACTAAGAGCATCTCCGATGGAAGAAACCCTTAATTAAAAAATCTCTTAGGTCTGATATTATATTAGATAATTTATTTTAGTATTAATTTCTTTTTATATTTTTCTATACAATGATGTTTATATATTAATATTCATAAAATTTAATGATAAATCATAATTTTAAATAAATAAAATAGTTAATTTAAATGGTGATAAAATTGAGTTGAATGTGAGTAAACTATATTTAAAAAAATTATAGGATAAGTAGGATTCTTAAGATAGAAAATATAGAATATAATTTAAATATAATATATGATAGAGTTAAATGTATGATATATTGATATTTCTTTCTAAAATTAGATTTTATTAAAATTGAATGGTTAAGATCGTTTCAATGATTCACCTAAAATTGGACGTTTAAGATTTTTTTTATAGTTTATCTAGGTAAGATGAAAAAAGTTCTCTTGGGTGACTATAATAATTTAGTATAGATATATTAATATTCATAAAATTTAATACTATATTAAATAAAAATTATAGGATAAGTAGGATTTTTAAAATAGAAAATAAAAAATATAACTTAAATATAATATAATGTTATCCGTGAGGAGTTGAATAAAAGAATGACTATCGGGAATATAGTTGTATGTATGATATATATCCTTTCTAAAATTAGATTTTAAATTGAATGGTTATGACCGTTTCTATGGTTGTTATTCCTTAGAACAATGTCAATATTTGTAGGGGGAGGGTTGAATACATATATTTAACTTTTGAAACTTTATGAGTTTACTTGATAATGTTTGAGATAGTTATAAAGTATGAACAACTAAAGGTAGGATAAGTATTTGAACAAACACAAGATTTTTTAAAATTACTGATGGATTAGTTTATTCATCAGTATATATTTTTGCTCAAATAATCTAGGTTATTAAAACTTAGTTGCGTTTACAAGGTTAGAAAATGAAACCAACTGTTCTTACAAGTGCTCTAAGGCTGAACAGTTGATTCCTAGATATTGTCTAACTTCTGTATTTCTAACAATGCTACCACACTTGTTTATATAACACAAGTGTGTTTACAATTCCTAGAAGGAATATAAAACAATTAATCTATTCTAGGATTTCTTCTGATCTATCTTTCCTTTTGCATTTTTCCATTTTGAGAAAGGTCTTCAGACTTGGAAAGACAGCTTCAATCTGAGTCTTCACAGTCAGTATAGACTGTCTTCCATATGTATACTTCTGTCTTGTCGTGCAGTCCCTATCAATTGATAATTTGTTGTTAAGCATATCAATTGATTCTTCCTTGTATTCATCAACTGATATTCTTCTTCGATTGATCTTGATATCCATCGATTGATAATAGCTGTTGACTTATCGATTGATAGATGTTATCAATCGATATATTAATCGATGGTTCTTCATATCAGTTGATGGTCTTCAATCTTTGACTTGACTTTGTATCAATTGATCTTCTATCCATTGTTGCTTCCATATCAATTGATCATCCTTCACTTGTGCAATTTTCATGTCTTCAAATAATTACAATTTGACAGTCTAAGCTACATATCAATTGATGACCAATATCAATCGACTCTAGTATCAATCGATGAGAAAATTATCAATTGACTAAAACCACATCAATTGAAATCGACTAAGTATAACTATGCTACCATCCATATTATTAGTTGATTAACATAAACATGTCAACTGATAAATGGTTTCCTGATCAATCAATATTTATAATTTTCATATCAATTGATCAGTTACAATAAAATAGAATTCTATGATTCTAAGGTTTAATGTTATCATCAAAGCTATATAGATTCCTAACAATCTCCCCCTATTTATGTTTGTGACAAAAACAAGTATAAATCTATTTGATGATAACAAAACCCCTAATACAATTGCATTCATATAGAATCAAGAAATTAAATAGCACTTAAATTTAGAAGTACCAGTGTTATGAATTTTGCAGGTTGCTTCAATCTTCCAGGGCTCTACTCATTTCTTCCTCTTCTTCCTCTTCTCAGCATTCTCCTTCAGTTTCCTCATGAGTGAACCTCTCAATATCTGCTCATCCCTGTCTGAGTTTCCAAGCTGCCTCATAAGATAAATGATTTCTTGATCTGTGATTTTGTCAAGATATTTACAAATGTCAAATTACTTTTTTTTTCCTTCAACATCTGTGAATATCATGGCATAAACCGGTTTCATCACCACAGTCTTCACTTGTGACTCTCAAAGTTTCAAAGGAGTGTCTAGATCAGCTTCTGCAGGAAATCTTCTTAGCTTTGTGATTTGATGTTGTAACTCTTGAGCAACAATAATGTTCAACTTGTATCTCTTGTTGAGTAGAGGCAGAACCGTCTTCAATGTGTTGTAACCCTGCTTCATAATCAGCCTCATTGGATAGGTTGCTTTATGATCATCTTTATATTCTAAACTCATGCACTCTTCATGATTTGAAGTTGCTGGATGAATTTTGCAGCCTATCAACCCTTTCTCACTAATCCTTGGCACTTCTTGCATTTATATCCTTCAAGAACAATTTCCTTTGAATTTACTTGTACCTCCCTGGTTGCAAATTGTTCTTGATGAACAGTTTCTTGGGGCTTCACAGTCATTTTCTTGGCCATTTTAATTTGCCTCTTTGGCTTTAGGGATTGGTCCTGAATTGCATCTATTTGATTCCACTCCAGTTGTTGGTCCTTGATATTATAGAAGGGGGGTTGAATACAATATCTAAATTTATCACGGAATTTCGAATTTAAAAATATTATTTTAATTAATCACGAAATATTAATTTTATTGAAATACTGTTCAAGTAGAAGATATAATTTTTAACTTGAAAAGTATTACAAAATTAATCTGATGAAAAGTGTATATAATTGATAGAGTGTTCTAGAACGATTTTGATATGAATTGTTCGGGTTTAACAATTATATTTCAAACTTGCACAGAAATATGTGAATATTACAATGAATACAAATTTCTGAATTTGAATATTTTTTATCAACACAAATAATGAAGCACTTTCCTCATATTTATAGAGGAATTCTATAGCTTGTATGACTTTCTAGAACAAGACATTTTTCAGACTTTATTTAAGCCTGTATGATATTTTTAACACTTGTTTGACTTTTCAGAAAGTTCGGTATGACCTTTAATCCTTCGGTATGACTTTCTGGAAAAGAGGCTCGGTATGACTTTTGAATTAGAAGCTTGGTATGACTTTTCAAATCAAAGCTCGGTATGACTTTTTAAATCAAAGCTCGGTATGACTTTCTGGTTGATACTTCGGTATGACCTTTGATTATAGTCTTCGGATTGACTTTCTCAATTAGCATTCACCATGACTTTTAATCAATTAAATCGGTATGACTTTTGAATCCTCCAGTCGGTATGACTTTTGATTTAAATTCGGTATGACTTTATTTATATAATTTGGTATGACTTTTTAATAAGTCTTTTGAATTATATTAAAAGTCATATTAAGTCATATCTTTTATAATAAATTAATTCTACTTAATTTAATTATTTAATTATAAATTAAATTAAATTTAACTTGAATTAATTTAATTAGATAAATTAAATAATCAATTAACTTTTGATAGTAGAATTAAAATACTATCTTGACTTGAATAACCGTGCTGTCAGTTCTGAAATCTATACTGTCATGATAGAACTTATTATAAAATCTTACTTCATGAGGATCAGGGATGATTTGAGGACTGATGACTCTCGCAAAGTCCCTGAGTCTGTCTCTTAGAAGCTCATTCTCTTCTGAACTTCTTTTGACTTTGTTCAACAAGGTCCATATTACAGATAAAGATCTTTATCGAAAGAATTCCAAAGAGATTCTGTAAGTGCCATTTCTGTTTGTGTAGACCAAGATCTGCCAATCTTCAAGAATGTCATCAATAATTATAGTGATATAGTCTACTTCTTCCTTTAGTGCTTTCATGAAATTTTCAATGCAATCATTAGTATTTTCCAAGCGTTTGATCAATGATTGAAACTTCTTGTCATCAAATGGACCCTTCTGAAGTCTGTCCATGATCTTTCTGGCAGTATCCCACTTTTCTCCTATCTTTAGATGCACATCTCTTTTCTTTTTTCTTACATCAACATCCCAAATATTTTGTTTTTCTAGGTTTGCTTCCTTTTCAGCTTGTGCTTTTTCCTTGACTAGAGCTTTTAGTTTCTTAGTTTTAGCATTTTTTTGCCTTGATGTCTTCTTTTAGTTTCCTCATGGCCTCTTCATAGGTAGGATCAGACTCTTTTTCTTTAGGAAACAAAAATTCCTCATCAAAGGCAGTCTCTTCATCAGCTCTGCAGTAGTCAGGATTGAACAAGTCATCTACACCACTATCTTCAACATACTGATCTTCAGGCTAGTAATGTTCTTCTAGAACATGTGACTCAAAATGATCTTGATCTTTAGTAAGCACTTTGGCTTTGCCTTTCTTTAGTAGCCCCTTCTTCTTCAGCTACTTTCTCCCTTTTTTTCTTCCCCTTAGTTGAGGGATCCTCTATAGATTTAGAAGCTTCAATTGATTTAACTAGTTTCTCCATGGTTAGATAGACCTGCTTAATTCCTTCATTCAGATGTACCATTCCCTCATATAGCTTGTTGAATCATTTTGTTGAGATTTCTTCATTTTAAATAATCCTCAGATAAAAAATTCTTTCAACATCATCAATTCTTTCATTTATTGTGATTATCTCCTTCATATCCTCAGCAATTTAACTTTGTTCATGTTGGATATCTTTTGTCCTGAGGAGAATGCTGGATTTTACATCATTCACTTCTTCTTACACGATTGTCACCTGTTCTAATACAGAGGCAGATGTAGACTTCACTTCTGCTTGTGCTTTTACTTTTACCAACTCAGCTTGAACAATCTGCATTTCTTTTTGGAGAGCTTCCATTTTTTACAATAGTTCACTGTGTGTGTGCACTCATCTCACTTGCACTCTTGTTAGTTTGACTATCACTACGTGCATGTGTTTCACTCTCTATTTGCCTCACATCACTAGTGTTTAGCTCCTTTCCAGAATCCTTTGATGTACCTGCATATACTACTATAGCTTTTGAAGAGTCGAAATGCTCTTCTGATGTCGGTGAAGGCGCGTCCTCAACAAGATTAACTTGATTTGGCTCCGTTACTGACGTAGCTACTCCATGAATGGAGTCCCATCTCCCTCTATGGAGTGATTGCCTCTCAAATCCACTAGTGGATAAGAAAACTTCTTTTGTAGGAACTGGATGTAAGAAATCCAGGGGGTCACCACATTAGACAATGTAATGCGTGGCTCGTTAGAGTCTGTGATGCCCCTCAATACCTATAACGACAGTTGATACTTTTAAGCATCTAAAATATTTTTTTCCACTATGAATGTGGCATCTTCTAAGTTTGTTCCCAAAACAGTTTTTTCAGAAGCTGATGTACCCTCATCTGAGTGTGTTTCTAATAGTGGAGGTCCTGCTAGAGTGATTGCTAGCAGTGTGCGTGACTCTTCACAGGATGCCACGGCTGGACGGCGAATTTCAAAAGATTCACCCAGTTGATCGATGAGTCCAGAGACTGTTGTATTGCCATTTCAAAATCCATATCCCAATGAGAGGATAAGGATGGGTCTGCAGTTGTCTCAGGTTCATTTCTCGATCTTTTTAATGATGGAGACAGAGCTGCGGGTTCACTCACTATATGGACTTGACTTCTTCCCCTTACTTTTCTCACAGGTTTATTCCTTTTTCTGATTTGACTCAAAGAAGTTGATGAAGAAGAAACTATTTGGGGCTCTATCTCAGCTTGGGATTGAACCTGTATGTTTTTAGGTTCACAACCGAAGTCCTGAAGTGTAAGACCATAATCATAGTCTGCCATATATATATTTAAAGGTGCATAAAATATATTTATAGGTAGGAAATTTGAAGCTAAGGTTTGAGATATTACCTGTTGTTCATGTGCCTCTTGTTCTGCATACTGAGCAGCTTCGAGTAAAAGCTGTGCAGAATGTTCTACTTCCATTGGCACTTGCTCTGGTTCTTGCTCAAGCTATTATACTTGTACAGGATTGGCAATTTGATCCAGTATCCCACCCATATATTATGTTCTTACCACTAGTACATTTGGGAACTTGACTTTTTTGCTGAGCCTTGTGAATAAGTTTTTCTATGAAGTTGGAGATACTTCTAGAGGACTGTTTTGGAACAATGCTTTATCCTCATCTAAAAGTAGATCATTCATGAATAACATCAGGAATCTTGGATAGTACTATGTCACATTTTGTTCCCTGCTCTGTGGCCTTCCCATTTTCTTTATAATTTCTTTCAATATCAGCTTCCTAAAATTAATCCTTCTGTTATGGGCCACAAAATACCCAATATTCTGAAGAAGAGAAGAGATATTATTGAAGTTGCTCTTTATCATGGGGAAAATACTTTAGCTAGTGTATCAAAGAAATAATCCCACTCGCTAACCAACTTGGCTTTTGACATTTTCACCAGTTTAATATCATCTTGATACTGAATTGCATAGAAAAATTCAAGTATTTCTGGAACAATTGGTGGGTCAATGAAATTGTCAGATGGGAACCCTAAGATTCTTTTTACATCATCTTCAGTCACCATGTACTGACGTTCTCCAATAGTGAAGGAAAGTTGTACTCTTGCTGCAACTGTTCTGTTCCTGGATGTAGTGTACAGGGTCCAAAGTGCATCAACTTGTAGTGGGGCATCCAATGTAATTGTGGTCCTCACTAGTGAATGCTCATTTAAAAATATGATCCATGGCCTAAACCTCTCAACTGAGCAATTCACCAGATTAAAAAAATCATACAAAATTTGTCTTTACAATCTCGCAATTTCCAGCCATTTTAATTACTTTAATTAATTAAAAGCCCCGATTAATTCGAATTAACTAAAATTCAAAATATTAATCACCCACTATTTCGAAAATTACTCAAGAAGATCAAAACCCTAATCTCAACTAATCCCCACTTCAATTTTAAACACACTATTACTAAATTACTCCACAAATCGATCTCTAATCAGTAATCAAATAACCAACAGTCCAAGATTAAGTCCAAATCAGTTCGGGAAAAACATTTGGGCAAAGTTTCATTTGATTCGATCGATAATAAACACACCAGCAAGCAGAGCTTGTAATAATCGAGAGTAAAGCAACTGATAGCAGTTGAGGTAATCAAAATCGAATGATTAACAAGAGTTTCTCAAAAGTCATATCCAAGAACTGTGTATGTATCGTGTGTGTATGTATATGTTGGTATGACTTTTAAAAAAAAAACTAATATGACTTTTAAACAAAAGGAATTAAAGAGTTTGGTCGGTATGACTTTTAGAAATAAAAACAAAACAACAGAAAACTCTTTGTATGACTTTTTTAAAATGGTCTCGGTATGACTTTTCAAATGTCATACTGATTTTTATAAAATAAATTCATATGACATTTTCAGAAAATGTCATACCGAAAATTAAACAGAAAAGAAAAAATCATACTAAACAAAATAAAAGAAAAGAAAAGAAATACTCGGTATGACTTTTATAAATAGACTCGGTATGACTTTTGTTATATTACTCGGTATGACTTTTTATATAAATAAAAAGTCATGCCGATTTTTATATTAAAGGTCATGCCGATTTTTTTTTTTGAAAATAAAAGTCATGCTATATTTACAATACAATAAAATAGAATAAGATAATAATTACATATATTATTAATTGTTCCTTAATTCAAAATAAAATAATAAAAATCTTATTCGAATTTTAGAATAATTAATAATAATAAAATAAATATTAACAAGAAATTATTAATTAGAAATTTAAGACAAATAACAATAATTTACATATAAATGCTTAAAATAAATATGAGTACTTATGCTATAATTGAGATAATTATCTATTAAGAGTATTAAATTCTTCTCAAGATAATTTATCAAAATATTCATAAGCCCTAGGATTCTGTTGATTCAAACTTCATAAATTCTTTAAATATTAACATCTAATATTTATGAACTCAAATCAACTTCTAACAACAACAAATTAGTCATTGTTTAACATCCCTAATTCACTAACCAACTTAGAGAAAGTGGATTCATCATGTGGTTTTGTGAAGATGTCGGCTATTTAATCTTTTGTGGGTACAAAGTGTAACACCACAGTTCCGTTCATGATATGCTCTATGATAAAATGATACCTTATGTCAATCTGCTTGGTTCGATAGTGTTGTACATGATTGTTGGAGATGGCTATCACACTTGTGTTGTCGCAGAAAATTGGAATTTTATTTAACGCAAGTCCATAGTCATTTAGCTGATTCCTTATCCACAAGATCTGTGCACAACAGCTACCTGCCGCAATGTATTCTGCTTCGGCTGTCGAGGTAGATACTGAGTGTTGTTTCTTGCTATACCAAGATATCAATCGACGTCCTAGAAACTGACAGCTTCCAGAAGTACTTTTCCTGTCCATCCTGCATCTTGTATAATCTGAATCTGTATAGCCTATTAGTTCAAAACATGTATATTTAGGGTACCAAATTCCAAGATTTGGTGTACCCTTCAGATATCTAAAAATTCTTTTAACAACTATATGATGAGATTCCCTAGGATCAGATTGAAACCTTGCACATAAGCATGTTACAAACATTATATCAGGTCTACTAGCAGTTAGATATAATAATTAGCCTATCATACCTCTGTAGCTTGTGATGTCAACTTTTTTACCAGTTTCATCTTTGTTAAGCTTGGTGGCTGTTGGCATTGGGGTTTTTGCCAGTAAAGAATCTTCTAGACTGTATTTTCTTAAAAGATCCCTTACGTACTTTGATTGGAAAATAAAAATCCCATCTTCATTTTGCTTTACTTGCAATCCAAGGAAGAATGACAGCTCACCCATCATGCTCATCTCATACCTACTCTACAGTAACTTAGTAAATCTTTTGAACAAGTTTTCGTTAGTAGAACCAAATATAATATCATCAACATAAACTTGGACAAATATCATATCTTTATCATGCAATTTATAAAAGAGAGTTTTATCTATGACACCTCTAATGAAACGATTTTCAAGTAAAAACTCAGAGAGAGTGTCATACCATGTCCTCGATACTTGCTTGAGTCCATAGAGAGCTTTAAATATAAAATATACAAAATCAAAAAACTCTGGATTTTCAAAGCCAGGAGTTGTTCCACATATACTTCCTCTTCTAACTCTCCATTCAGAAATGCACTCTTTACATCCATTTGATAAAATCTGAAATTGGAATGTGCTGCGAATGCCAGAAATATCCTGATTGCTTCAAGTCTTGCAACTGGTGCATAGGTCTTATCATAATAAATTCCCTCTTCCTGGGAATAACCCTTTGCCACCAGTCTACTTTTGTTTCTTGTAACAATGCCATCACCGTCTAACTTGTTCCTGTAAACCCATTTGGTGCCAATTACAGATCTGTCTTTGGGCCTGAGTACCAGTGTCCAGACTTCTTGTCTCTCAAACTGATTGAGCTCTTCTTGCATGACAAGAACCCAATCTGGATCATTTAATGCATCTTCAATTTTCTTTGGTTCTTCTTGAGTTAGAAAAATCAAAAATAGACATTCATTTGAAGTTACACTTCTGGTCCTAACTCCAACATCTAGATCACTTATGATCAATTCAAAAGGATGATCTATGCTCTATATCCTTTCCCTTCTTAGGTTTGATCTTGATGATTCGCCTCGATATTCATTGTGATGTTGTGTTCTGCCAGTAGATCCATCATCTCCCCCTGAGTTGCTGCCAGGATGACTTGTTGATCCACCACTGATATTAGTAGTATCTCCAGTGTTACCATTGTTTCCACCACTATTACTTGGATAATTATCATCATTATCGTCATTATCATTTCCTGCTGCAACCTCAGGTTCTTCTTCGTCATCAGAATGTGAGTCTGGATAATTATCAAACTTTAATGACTTAGAAGAATCTTCAGTTTGGATACTTGGGAGTTTAGTGTCATCAAAAGTAACATTGACACTTTCTTTTACTTGGTGCTGATCAATTATGTACATCCTATATGCTCTTCTTGAATAATCGACAAAAATAGCTTCATGTGCCATGGCCTCAAACTTTCCATGATGTTCATCTCCATCTTTCAGCACATAACATTTGGCTCCAAATACATGAAAGTACTTGAGTGTTGGTTTCTTGCCATCCATTAATTTATAGGGAGTCTTCATATGATCTTTTTTGATTAGAGTTCGATTCTGGGTATAACATGTTGTGTTTACTGCTTCAGCCTAGAAGTAGATAGGTAACCTTGATTCACTTAACATTGTTCTTGCAGCTTCAATCAGGGTTCGATTCTTCCTTTCTACAACTCCATTTTGTTGTAGAGTTCTTGGTGATGAGTATTGTCTTGTTATCCCCTTGTCTGAGCAAAAGTTATTCAGAATTTCATTCTTGAATTCTGTTCCATTGTCTGATCTGATTGCCTGAACAACTAACTTTGAATCTAACTCAATCAGCTTTACATGATCAATCACCAGCTGTGGAGTTTCATCCTTAGAGTTCAATAATAAAACCCACATATACTTTGTGAAGTCATCTACAATCACTAAGGCATATCTTTTCCTTGCCATAGACATAATACTTACTAGACCAAATAAATCCAAGTGTAGGAGTTGAAGTGGTTCAGTAATGTTTGTAATGTCTATGCATCTGTGACTTACTTTCTTTGACTTCCCTTTTTGACATGCCTCACACAATCCTTCTTGTGTAAATTCCATCGGAGACAGTCCTCTCACCAAATCCCTCTTGACTAAAGAGTTCATTGTTTTGAAATTTAGATGTGTGAGTTTTTTGTGCCATAGTCAGCTTTTTTCTGATGAAGCCTTTGAGTAGAAACAGTTTGCTTCATCTTCAGTTCCTGAGTTGAGATCGGCTACGTACAAGTTTCCTTTCCTTACTCCACGTAAGGCCAGTTTGTCGTCTTTAGAATGAGTTATTAAACACTTTTCCTTGATAAAGTTTACTTTGTATCCTTTATCACAGAATTGACTGACGCAGAGTAGATTGTGCTTAAGTCATTCCACTAAAGAGACATTTTCAATGATAACATTCCCAACATTTAACTTGTCATATCTCGTAGTCATTCCTTTGTTGTTATCTCCAAAGGTGATGATTGGGTCAGCTCTTTCAACCACGTCCGATAGCAGGGCTCTATCACCGGTCATATGCTTTGAGGATCCGCTGTCCAGGATCCATACAACCCGGTTTACCTGTTTAACTCCCTGTAAATATCAAACTGATTAAATCGTCTTCGGAGCCCAAAACTGATCGGGCCCGACATACTTAAATAATTGACCTTTGTCAGCTTTGAGAACATATCTTTTTTGAACAACAACAGCATCCACCTTGACTGAACTTACCTTCTTATAAACAATCTTAACAACTTTATGTTTAGACTTAGGAATATATTTTTCCTTTTTGACAGGTGAAGGAATCACAGTCTTGGATTTTGCAAATTTATTATTGATGTGTTGTCAAGGTGTGATGTTATCTTTACTAGCAATCATGCGTTTGAAATAAGCAGTCATAGCATTAAAAACACATAACATACAATTTCAACCACCACAAGGTTTATGACATACATCAATAACAGGCATGTTATTCAAAATAGTAGGTGTCTTCACAGTTTATACTTCAACTTTATCAGCAATTTTAAAGTTCTCAGTAGAATGATATATGTTGTTACTACTCCTACTATTAACAAACGTATTAGGTATATTCACATTATTCTTTAAGTCTTTAGCACCTATACCAGGATTGGGTGATCTAGAAGTTCCCACATCTTTCACTGGTGTCTTAGGTGCACTTCTCTCTTCTTGGACATTAACTCTTTGTATGTCCCTAGCTTATTCTTCTCTTTTCTTCTCTTCCTCGAGATCCTCTAAATTCATTTCATAAGCAATTAATATAGAGCTCTCAAGGATAGGTTCTGCTACAGGGGTTATGAAAAGAGGTTTAGGTGTATCTTTAACAACATGTGGAATACCCCTTTCTTCAGCACTTTTTCTGAATGGGGTTATGTTGCTTGCCTTTCCTACAGATTGATTGTACTCGAAACCTATTCCAACTTTTCGGTTTATCTCCTGTTGGTCAATTAGATTTTTTACAATATAGAGAAATTCTTATAGCTAGACACTTCTTATTCTCTTCCTCTATTTGATTTCTGGAATAAGTTTCAACTTTAACATAACAACTGACTCTATTGACTTGAAAAGCTAAGTCCTCAGTCAACTTGTCATTTTTTCGTTTTAACAATTTTAAAACATCATTCTCATTAGTTAGAACTTTGTTCTGGAGAATTAGTTTCTTAAATCTATCTCTTGTATCATCTAGTTCTTTACCTAGCAATTTAAACATTTTAGGGCAAGAGGGATTTACATCTATTCCTCCTTGTCGTGTTGGTGATAGTGATTCTTTGGATGAAGCCATAAGAGCAAGATTTCCCAGCTCTTCCTCATCATCATTGTCTGAGTCATCCCAGTTTTTTCCCTCTGCTAGATAAGACTTGCCTTGATGTTTTTTCACAAGTGCATCATACTTTTCCTTGAGCTCTTCATAAGACTCTCTCTTCTTCCCTTGCTTCGGCTTTTTGCATTCAGTTGCAAAGTGGTCTAGCTCATTGCAGTTAAAGCAATGAAATTTGCTTCTATCAACTAAGCCATTCTTGTAGCCGCTTTTTGATATAGCTGTTGAAGAACCTTCTCTTTGGAATCTTCCAAAATTTGATTTAACTTTGTAGGAGGAATTCCTTCGAAATCTCATGTTGCCAAACCTCCTGGCAACCATAGCTAGAGATTCATATTCCAGCTGATCCAGTTCTTCCAAAGAGTAGAACTAACCATCTTCTTGTCATTCTGAAGTATGTCCAGATTCTGGAACCATATACTCCATTGAATTATTTGAAGGTACAACAGCCTTCATTTCCATCTTCTCAGGTGCTTCCACTATAAGTGCTTTGAAGGAACTCAAAACCTTGCCTCTTCCATACATTTCTCTAGTCTGAATCTGTTCCAATTCATATGTCTTTAATACTCCGTAGAGTCTTTCTAGGGCTACCTCCTTCATGTCCCTAACCTCCCGGATTGCTGTGATCCTGTGTTCCAGATGCTCGGGTAAGGTTAGGGACCTCCTGGTTCTGATAATATTTCCCATTGAGGTTGAGCTCGTTTATTAATTTATTCAATCTCTGAAACACCTCAGAGATACCCGTACCAGGGTTGGATCTAAACTGCTCGTACTGGGAGGTCAGGATCTCCAGTCTATTCTCTCTGACTTCTTCAGTTCCTTCGTTGATTATCTCTATTGTATCCCAGATCTATTTGGCATTTCTACAATTGACCACGTGATTGTACATGACGTAGTCTAGGGATTCTATCAATATGAGTTTGACATTGTTGTCCAGGGACACAGTTTCCTTTTCTTCATATGTGTAGTCAGCTAGACTTTTTAGAAACTGTCTGTGAGGAATTATGACCCCATCTACCTCGTGTTCGAGAATAACTGTTATTGAGGGTTCAACACCATTGGCCAAAATTAATGCATACTTGGGATTGACAATCCCAATGAGTAGTAGCATTTTGTGCTTCGACAAATTATAGTGATCTTTATCAAACTGTGGAATTTTAATGCTCGTCACTTTTTGTGTACTCATCTTTAATAAGATTAAATATTAAGTGTTTCAAAAAATGTTTTAATTTTTGACTTAAAACAATTTTTGATCAAAAATAATTTTTGTAAAAAAATTATGTTGAATAAAAATTATTTCGAATTAAAAATAATTTTTGAGATTTGTATGAGTTGCGGAATATTTGGTTCGGAATTGATATTAAGAATATCAACCAGCTCTGATATTAAGAATATCAACCAGAAATCTGTGAATATTATAATGCATACAAATTTCTGAATTTGAATGTTTTTTATCAACACAAATAATGAATCACTTGCCTCATATTTATAGAGGAATTCTATAGCTTGTATGACTTTCTAGAATATAACATTTTTCAGACTTTATTTAAACTTGTATTAGCTTTTTAACACTTGTATGACTTTTCAGAAAGCTCGGTATGACCTTTAATCCTCCGGTATGACTTTCTGCAAAAGTGGCTCGGTATGAATTTTGAATTAGAAGCTCGGTACGACTTTTCAAATCAAAGCTCGTTATGACTTTCTGGTTGATGCTTCGGTATGATCTTTCAAATCAAAGCTCAGTATGACCTTTGATTATAGTCTTCGGTATGACTTTCTCAATTAGCATTCAACATGACTTTTAGTCAATTAAATCAGTATGACTTTTGAATCCTCCAGTCGGTATGACTTTTGATTTAAATTCGGTATAACTTTATTTATATAATTCGGTATGACTTTTTAATAAGTCTTTTGAATTATATTAAAAGTCATATTAAGTCATATCTTTTATAATAAATTAATTCTACTTAATTTAATTAGTTAATTTATAAAATAAATTAAATTCAACTTGAATTAATTTAATTAGATAAATTAAATAATCAATTAACTTTTGATATTAGAATTAAAATACTATCTTGACTTGTATAACCATGCTGTCAGCTCTAAAATCTTTATGTCTTCGTTATGTCTTCTGTCATAAAACCAGTTAAGCTAGATGATGAATATTTATTAATTTAGTTGACACACAAATGTATTGTCTGGTTCATTTGTGCTATACTATAATAAATATTCTTCACCTCTTTAACTTTTAAGCTATGGTTTTCTGTCTTTTCTCTACTTTACTGTGTTTCCTCTCTTGTGTTCTTCTTTTGGAATCTTCGTGAAGTAGCCAATTAAAATCTTCTGTATCTTCTGAATTCTTCTGAAATACTACTTCTTTATTTTTCACTGACGCTTAAACAAATTAATGAACTTCTTCCAGTGTTGAGTAGCAATCTCAGAAAAATACTTCTGATAATCTGATTCTTCATGTCTAGTTGACTTTCTTCGTCTTGATTCTTGTTTTGTATTTATTATTTACTTCTCTTTCTTATCTAAGTTGAGTTGTTATCTAATTATTACAAATATGCCTAGTCATATGTCTTTCACCAGCTACATTTGCATTGCCATTTCAGCATCCTCCATTTCTCTCCTAGCAGCATCCTCCTTTTCTCTCCTAGCAGCATCTGCTCTTCCTGAAGAAATGGCTCCTTGTAGCAAATTTTCTCCTGAAAATCTTTCTTTCTTATTCTTCCCCTCTTCAATCATAATGGCTTTCTCCTTTTTCTTTTCTGCTAATTGAGAAAGTTTATCTACATGAAGGTTCACTTCAGTTGTAGTTGCTGTTGCATTCTCATTCACAATCTTGGTCTGTGCAATAAAGTCATCCAAGCTTCCTATTTGAGCAGCCTTTGTCACCATCTCTGTGCTTTGCTTTGATTGCTCAAATCTTTTTCTTTCTCTTTCAATTAGCTCCTTGGTTTCCTTTTCTCTAGAATTCTTCTAGCTTCTAAGTCAGCATCAAATTGTTGTGCACTTCTTCTGTGTTCCAAGTCATCTTTGGAGTAATTATATGATTTGCTCATGCTTCCTTATGGTTTCCTGCTACTACTTACCCCTGCAAATCTGCTACTACTGCTAACTCCAACTCCTCATATTCCATTACCACCACTGCCATCCTTGTCCTTGTCTCTCTTATTAGTCTACCCTTTTTTGTTATAATCATAAGAGAGAGGTGATGGCATTCTGTCAAGAAACTTCTGTAGTATTTGTGCATGGAGGGCCTGTCCCTTAATAATGTCATCCATCTTTAATTCAAGCGAAGAGACCCTCTTTTCCAAGTCATTGAAGCCCTTAGCATCCTTGAGAAATTTTTGTTGAATGTGATGGAGAGTGCCATGGGATATTTTTTCATCCAACCTTTTCTTCAACACATCTTTGGTAGAAGAAATGGAATCCTTGATTGAGGCCAATTCATTTCTAACTCCAGTGACTGTCATCTTTTGAACTCTTAATTGGTCTCTCAAACAAGTTGCAGTTCTCCTGTGAGTAGAATCTGCAAACCCCACCTCCATCATAGATCTTCTATATTGAGAGAGTATTTCTTCTTCAGCATCTGCCAGGCCACCATCAATTGTGTTCATCCATGGCTCCTCATCACTGTCATTGTCAATATCACCAGGAGCCAGGTGACATACATCTTCAACATCAATTAGTCTCTCCTTCAAGTTTCTTGTTCTCTGTTCAGTATGCTGCAATCCTAGAATTGACTCAGCATCCCTGTTGGTTGAGGTAGTCAATCCTTGATACCTTGGATCAAGGTGCACAAAGTACCTTTGATCCAACTCTCCTGCATCAACATCTTCCTCAGCTTCACCAACAACCTTTTAAACACCTTCAGCCTCATTGTTAACTCGACTTCTACCAGCTTCATTTACAGTAGTAACTCCCCTTATGTCCTGTAGTCCTTCTTCTTTAGACATTAGTTCATTCTTCAGCTCCTGTGCATGTTGAAGAATCCTGAAGTCACTCTCACTCATCTCTCTATTTTTCTTCAGGATCTCATCCTGGAATCTCACCTCTCCCTCACTCATACCTTGTGCACCTTCTAAGGTGGGGTCCTCAAGTGTTTCACTCTTATTCCTGGAAGAAATATGAATGATCTCTCTCACTTCCTCTCCTTTTGCCAGGCTGCAAGCCTGCCTCTCACTCAACTCACTCATTCAAACAAGAGTGTGTGCAACATCAATTGATTGATTATCAATTGATGTGAAAGTGTTATCAGTTGATGTATTTGTCATATCCATCGATTGATGCATACCCATAGATTGATGTTGAGTATGAGTCGATGGCTGATTATTAATTGATGAGAGTACATCAATTGATGAGATTGAAACATATGAAATTGAAGGGATATCTGTGTTTAAAGATGAAAGAATGTTTGTAATGGTGTCTTGAGAATCATGTGAAGGAGACTCAAGATGGAGTATTGGCTTCTCCTTGAATAATAAAGAAGGAGAATTTGAAAATGTCTGATTATCTATCAACACATTTTCTGAAGAAATTTGTTAAAGAGGAGAAAGAGGGATAAAAATAGATAGTGAATGGGGTTGCATCTCCACATTTATTGGAGATGCATCAAGCTGAGGGTAAGAAGGCTCCACCAAAGTTTCCTGTGGTTTTGCAGTGTGTGATTCCCCATGTGCAAAGGTTACCTTCTTTTTCCTTCTTTCATAGAACTTAGGTATTTTGGCTTGTGTGTTCTCCCTTTTGTTTATTGTCCTTGGCTGTGGGCTCTTTTCAATATTGACACCCTGTTGAGAGGGTGCCAACAGAGATGTGGTAATGTCCTTGTTGACATCCACGACGTTTTGGGAAATTGTGGAGTGGCTTGGCTTGGGTTGTTCATCCTTACTCACCTTATGCTTCTGGGTTCTTTGATTTTCCCCAGTTCCCTCACTAGTAACCCCTCCAACTAGTCTATCCTCACTTGGGGTTTTTCTTTTTCTTGATTTTTCAACAACAGATTTTTGAGAACCTGTTGAGGTTGGCTTCTTAGATTTGGGTTTGGAAGAAGGATTTATAGCTTGGGTAAAAGGTTTGGGGTCATTGCTAACACCCTCCATAGCTACAGAAGGCAAAGAAGTTTGAAGATGAGAAGAAGACAGGTTAGAAAGAAATACCTGAACAAAAGGTGGATTGATCAATTCCACATCACTGTGAAGATTGATCCTGACCAAGTCTTTGAAGACCATTTTGTTTTGGACCCAGCAGTCCAGTGTCTCATTTTTCCTGGTTACTTCTATATCTTTCACAAAATGGTTAATAAAAAGCATAATAAATCTAGCATAGTAAATATGATTAGACCTATTAGTTTTATCACCTAATTTTGCTGCAATTTTTTTAATTACTATTGATGATAGATTAAAATACTTATCAAATAAAATATTATAAGCTATTTCCTGCATACTAGTTATAGCATCAAAGTTACTAATCTTACCACTAAAGCATTTTATTATTGCATCAAAGAAGTAAGACCATTCTTTTCTAAGATGTTTTCTAACAACATCTCCTAAACTTATATCTGGTTCAGCATAATTAACAGACCTTAGCATGTTTCTAATGTCCTCATCTGTAGGTGCTTTATCAGTATTATTAGCATGAAAATTTAAACATTCATCAATAGAAATAGTGGTTAAAGTATACTTATCTCCTCCACCAGTTTGCAGACTATCTTGGGTGTTTAACTGAGTGCAGTTTTTACTTTACTGTTCTCCAGGAATCGCATCAAAGGATGAAAGCCTTGTGGTGCTTCCTCCACAACAGTGCACACCACGAAATTGTTGAGTTCGTAGAAGCATCCACTTTGAAAAACCTTTTTAGATGATGAAGCAACCATTTCTTTGAAGTAGAAGATAAGGAATTATACTTGAAAATCTAAGAAATTGAGAGTACAGAGACATGGATTTGAGTTCGTAATGAGAGAGAGATGGAGAATTAGTTCATAAATAAGAAATTGCAAGTGAGAGTTAAAATAAATTTTAGTCTCATTATTTATATTTACTGAATTCTCAATCACTTTATTACTCAAAATAGAACTCAATTGACCGTTAACATAAAAGGTAAATAAAAGAATTACTTATTTTGGAAATCGACTGTTATACACACAAGGTTGTATGTATTCATCAATTGATAAAATAAGCAATCAACGGCTAGATATTATACAAGTCGATTGATGACATGGACCCTAAAAATTCCAGGTCATCGATTGATAATTAACTTATCCATCGCCAAGTACTACTATCCATCGATAGACAAATATATCATCGATTGATATATTTATCTATCGATAGCTTCAAAAATATCCATTGATATGTAACATGTTTATCAATTGATAATGGAAAAATTAATAGATTAACATAGTCAATGGCTATAATTTTAAAAATTACTGAAATAAATAACTTGTCAGACATTTAAAAGATTAAACATAGTTAAACATATCAAAATCACAGACCAATTTATTGAAGGTGGATTCATCTAATGGTTTGGTAAAAATGTCTACAAGTTGTCTTTCACTAGGGATAAAATATAATTCAACAATACCATTCATTACATGTTCCCTAATGAAGTGGTACCTTATGTCAATGTGCTTGGTTCTTGAGTGTTGAACTGGATTTTTTGTAATGGCAATTGCACTTGTGTTGTCACAGAATATTGGAATTTTGCTTAAGTTAAATCCATAATCAAACAATTGATTCCTCATCCATAACACATGTGCACAGCAGCTTCCAGCAGCAATGTACTCAGCCTCTGCTGTGGATGTAGACACTGAATTTTGCTTTTTGCTAAACCATGAGACAAGCTTGTTTCCTAGAAATTGGCAAGTGCCTGTAATACTTTTCCTGTCTCTTTTGCAACCTGTATAGTCTACATCTGAATACCCAATTATATCAAATCTAGAATCTCTAGGATACCAAATTCCAAGATTTGGTGTTCCTTTGAGATACCTGAATATTCTTTTTATTGCAATCAAATGAGACTCTCTAGGATCAGCTTGAAACCTAGCACACAGACATGTAGCAAACATTATGTCTGGCCTACTTGCAGTTAAATATAGTAATGAGCCAACCATGCCTCTATAACTTGAAATGTCCACTTTAGCTTCCTTGGTATTCAATTCAAGTTTAGTTGGAGTGGCCATGGGAGTTTTTGTAGAAGAACATTCATTTAAATCAAATTTCCTTAATAAATCATAAATATATTTTGTTTGATTTATGAAATTACCATCTTTAACTTGTTTGACTTGCAAACCAAAAAAAATAGGTAAGTTCTCCCATCATGCTCATTTCATATTTACTCTGCATCAACTTAGCAAACTTTTTACAAAGTTTTTCATTAGTTGAGCCAAAAATAGTGTCATCTACATAGATTTGAACAAGAATAATAGAACCATTGACATTTTTATGAAAGAGGGTTTTATCAACAGTACCTCTTGTAAAGTGATTCTCAATCAAGAATTTAGACAGTGTGTCATACCAGGCTCTAGGTGCTAGTTTCAAACCATACAGTGCCTTGAGAAGAAAGTACACAAATCTAGGATGAATAGGATCTACAAAACTAGGAGGTTGTTCGACATATACTTCTTCCTCTAATTCTCCATTGAGAAAAGTACTTTTCACATCCATCTAGTAGACTTTGAAATTAGCATGAGCAACATAAGCTAGAAAGATTCTGATTGCTTCCAGCCTTGCAACAGGTATAAATGTTTTATCAAAATCTATGCCTTCTTCTTGTGAGTAGCCCTTTGCCACCAATCTTGCTTTATTCCTTGTCACTGTACCAGATTCATCCATTTTATTCCTGAATACCCATTTTGTATCAATAAAAGACTTGTTCTTTGGCTTGGGCACTAGTTTTCATACCTTGTTTCTTTCAAACTGATTCAACTCTTCTTGCATAACTATTACCCAATCAGGATCATTCAAGGCTTCTTCAATCCTTTTTAGTTTTTCTTGAGATAAAAAACTACTATACAAGCATTCATTTTGAGTTGTACTTCTAGTTTTGACACCATCATTTTCATTTCCAATAATCAACTCAAAGGGATGACTTTTAGTCCATTTCCTTTGTGGTGGTAAATTTGTCCTTGAGGAAGATGCTTCATGATCATTAACATTGTTATGATCATTGTGATGTGATTGATTGGTTGAGAATCCTCCCCCGAGATGGACACTCTACTTGAGGATTGTTGATCAGAATTATTATCCATCGATGGATTATCAATTGATGTATTATCAGTCGATTGATGATCATCAACTGATAAGTTATCTGTTGGTGTATTGACATCAATTGATGGGGAACTTTTGGGTACTTGATTTCTTGAAATTTCCACATCATCATCACTTTTTTCACCATTAACAGTTGATTCATTCTCAAAATGCAAGGATTCATGATATACTTCATCAAACAACCCATAAATGTTCTTGTCATCAAAGACTACAAGCATAGATTCCATAACAATGTGTAATCTAAGATTGTAGACTCTATAAGCCTTGGTTGTTATTCCATATCCAACAAATATTACCTCATCAGCCTTGGCTTCAAACTTTCCCAAATTATCACCTTGATTCCTTAGGACAAAACATTTGCAACCAAAGACATGAAGAAAATTTACTGTTGGCTTATTGTATTTCTTCATCAATTGATATGAAATTTTACCTTGTAATTGATTGACCATGGAAATATTCTGAATGTAACATGCAGTACTGATTGCTTCTGCCCAGAAATATGTAGGAAGTTTTGCTTCTTCTAACATAGTTCTAGCAGCTTCAATTAAGGTTTATTTTTCCTTTCTACAAATCCATTTTGTGGGGGAGTTCTAGGAGCAGAGAAGTAATGAGTGATACCTTTTTCTTCATATAATTTTGTCATTGTTGCATTCTTAAATTCAGTACAATTAACACTCCTTATTTTCTTAACCTTCCATTCAGTATTATTATCAACATTCTTCACATGATTGATAATAAATTTGTTTGCCTCATCCTTGAAATGTAGGAAATGTACTTATATATATCTTGTGAAGTCATCCACAATTACTAAGGCATATTTCTTTTTGGCAATAAACATGATGTTGACAGGACCAAATAAATCCATGTGCAATAACTCCAAAGGCATGTCAATTGATGATTCTGACTTTGATTTGAATGATGCCTTCCTTTGTTTTCCTTTTTGACAAGCATCACATAATCCATCCTTGGTGAATTCCATCTGTGGAATGCCTGTGACCAAATTCTTCCTAACCAATTAATTCATGGATTTGAAATTTAGATGGGCTAGTTTCTTGTGCCAAATCCAACTTTCATCTGTGTTGGCCTTGCTTAGTAGACATGTCATTGAATTTGCCTTCACATTATTGAAATCAGCCACATAGACATATCCTTTTCTTCCTCCAGTTAAGAGAATTTCACCAGATTCTTTGTTGGCTATGATGCATGATCCAGTTAAAAACCACACATCATTTCCATTATCACATAGTTGACTAATGCTCAACAAATTATGCTTCAATCCATCAACCAGTGCTATAGGTTCAATGATAACATTTTCACTTGCAATAGAGCCATATCCCATAGTAAAACCTTTGCTGTTATCTCCAAAAGTAACTCCCGGGCCAGCCTTTTCCATAAACTTTGTGAGCAGGGACATATCTCCTGTCATGTGCCTAGAACATGCATTGTCTAGATACCATAGATTTTTCTCCTGTTTCCCTGCACAAAATTAAAAATAATCAAGTTGTTTTTGGTATCCAAGTTCCCTTGGGTCCTCTTTTATTTGTTGCAGCCTGAGCCTTGGTTGCCAACTTTGGTTCCTTTTATTTTGGTGGGTTTAAATCCACTTTAACTTTGGGAGTTGACTTTTGGGGCTCAAACACCTTGGAACTCATAACAGAAGTATCATGCATGTTTGCAAGATTATTATCAGCTGTAGACATGTTCCATGTCATTCCAGGCATGTTCATATTTGCATATGCAAAGAATGGATTGTACATGTATGGAAATTGTGCGTATGGCATATGAGCATGTGGTGCAACCAAATTAGAAGTCATGGCATTCATGAGCATAGGATTTCAAGCATGGCATTTGCAGACATGGTATGTGCATTCAAATCATTTGCAGGTATAAAATTCTTTTCTTTCTTACAATGCATATATAAATTATTTACACTACCACATTTAGCACAAGCCTTTCTAGGTGCATACATATCAGGAGTGTAATTGTTGTGCTTATTTATGCCTACCTTTTCATTCCTATTCTTTTTCTTTTTCTCAGACTTAGGTTGAGTGACTTTAACAGGTGCTATCTCTTCTAGTTTGACTTTTAACTGTTTTTTAGATAAGCTACCAATATTAATCTTTTCAGCCTTAGTCTCAACTTGATCTATGAAATCCTTTTCCTTAACAAATTTGATAGGGGTGCTAAATTTGTTCTTCTTGCCATTGATGGTTTACTTATCGATGGATGCTTATCAATTGATTTAGCATCAATCGATTGATAATCTTCATCGATCGATAGGGGATTATCAGTCGATTGATCTTTATCCATTGAGGTGTTAACCAATGGCTTGCCAATTGATTTAGGGGATTCACCTAAAGTATCTAGACCCTGAACATCAATGATTTGTTTGGCAGTTTTAACCGACCTATTCCATTTCTTAATGGTTTCAACTTCTCTAGCTAATTGTTCTTTTAACAATTTTTTTCTTCTCAAACTGTTTACTAGTTTATCCCTAGCATCCTTACTTTCCTGCTTGTACCTTTCTAAACAAACGAGTTCATTTTCAAGAAAAGTGTTTCTCTTAGTTAAGACATTAGTGGTGTTCTTCAACTTGAGATTTTCTTTGTTTAGAGATTTCAATGTGACATGCAAATTGTACAGTTCATTAGACATTTCATTTATAGTACTATTACATTCATTCATCTTTTGATAACTCAGAAAAGTTGGTGGCTAGTACCTGATTTGATGATGAAGTAGCCTCTTCATCTTCATGGTTGGTTAGTAGTGCTAGATTGATAAATTCTTCAGAATCACTATCTTCATTAGCCCAGTCCTTCTCCTCAGTTACAAAAGACTTTTCTCTTTGTTTGAGAAGGTCAAAACACTTCTTTTTATAGGCAATGCAATCATATAATTTTGCCTTCTTCTCTTGCTTTGGCTTTCTACACTCATTGGAGAAATGACCAGCCAATCCACAATTAAGACATTTGAACTTTGATATGTCAACCAAATTCTTATTTTGGTTATCATTTCTAAACTGGGATCCAGGCCTTTTAGCATTTGGATTCCTTTTGAATTTTAGCTTTAAGAATTTCCTTGACAGAAATGCAAGGTGCTCATCAATTTCATCTAAATAATCTTGGGAGCATGCTTCAGTTTCTTCACATTTGCCCTTTTCTTTTCCTTTGGATGATTCTTCAGCATTACTAGCCATCATGATAGATTCATCTACACAGCCACTTTCCATCTTTTCTTCATTTACCTTGACCATCAAAGCCACAGTCTTTTCTTTTATTTGATTCTTCTCAATCTTCTCATCCTGTTGAATTTCCAACTCATATGTCTTAATAATACCATAGAGTTTTTCAAGAATGTAGTCCTTGAAATCCTGAGATTGTCTAATAGAAACAGTCATAGGTTTTCATTCCTTTGGAAGAGATCTAAGAAATTTTAGATTTGTATCTTCAGTTGCATAAACCCTACCATATAGTTTTAGTCCATTTAAAAGCTTCTGGAACCTGCTATAGGTATCATTAATGGTCTCACCACTCTTGAAATGAAAAGATTCATATTTTTGAATCAGGAGTTGCATTTTATTTTTCCTGACTTGTTCAGTCCCTTCATACAGAGTTTGAAGAGTGTCTCATACTTCTTTTGATGAAGTACAGTTTATCACATTATCAAACATATCTTTGTCTAGACCATTGAACAAAATATTTATGGCCTTCTTGTCCTTGAGAACCTCTTTTTCATCTTCTTCGATGAACTCAGTGATGAGTTTGGGGACATGTTTATCAAATGTAGGAGATACATCTGGGTTAACACCTGTGACCAGCTTCATGGGAACATGAGGACCTTTCTCTATGCAATTAAAATAGGAAGGGTCAAGAGAAAGTAGATGCAAGTGCATTTTAACTTTTCATGCAAAGTACTCGTCTTTTTCCAATACTGGAATCTTTACACCTGAATCATTTTGGCCCATATTGACTTGTTCTTGATCTTAAACTTTCTGTATGTTGAAAGCTAGCTCTGATACCAATTATTATTCCCTAAAACAATGTCAATATTTGTAGAAGGGGGGGTTGAATACAAATATTTAACTTTTGAAACTTTATGAGTTTTCTTGATAATGTTTGAGATAGTTTTAAAGTATGAACAACTAAAGCTAGGATAAGGATTTGAACAAACACAAGATTTTTTTAAAATTACTGATGAATTGGTTTATCCATCAGTATATATTTTTGCTCAAATGATCTAGGTTATTAAAACCTAGCTGCATTTACAAGGTTAGAAAATGAAACCAACTGTTCTTACAAGTGCTCTAAGGATGAACAGTTGATTCTTATATATTGTCTAACTTCTGTATTTATAACAATGCTACCATACTTGTTTATATAACACAAGTGTGTTTACAATTCCTAGAAGGAATATAAAATAGTTAATCTATTCTAGGATTGTTTCTGATCTATCTTTCCTTTTGCCTTTTTCCATTTTGAGAAAGGTCTTCAGACTTGGAAAGACAGCTTCAATCTGAGTCTTCACAGTCAGTATAGACTGTTTTCCATAGGTATATTTTTTGTCTTGTTGTGCAGTCCCTATCAATTGAAAATTTGCTATTAAGCATATCAATTGATTCTTCCTTGTATTCATCAACTGATATTCTTCTTCGATTGATCTTAATATTCATCGATTGATAATATCTGTTGACTTATCGATTGATAGATGTTATCAATCGAAATATCAATCGATGATTCTTCATATCAGTTTATGGTCTTCAATCTTTGACTTGACTTTGTATCAATTGATCTTCTATCCGTTGATGCTTCCATATCAATTGATCATCCTTCACTTGTGCAATTTTCCTGTCTTCAAATAATTACAATTTGACAATCTAAGTTACACGTCAATTGATGACCAATATCAATCGACTTTAGTATCAATCGATGAGAAAATTATCAATCGACTAAAGTCACATCAATTGAAATAGACTAAGTATACCTATGCTACCATCCATAATATCAGTTGATTAACATAAATATGTCAACTGATAAATGGTTTCCTGATCAATCGATATTTATAATTTTCATATCAATTGATCAGTTACAATAAAATATAATTTTATGATTCTAAAGTTTAATGTTATCATCAAAGCTACATAGATTCCTAACAATGGTTCACCTAAAATTGGATGGTTAATTTTTTCTATGGTTCACCTAAGTGTTTCAAAAAAAGAGTTCTCTAATTTGATTATTATAATATAGTATAGTATAGATTTATATAAATTGTGAAACTCGAATCATACAAAACCCTCAGACCCTCAGCTAAAACTATAATCAATCTACTCATATTGTTTAAATTTGTTGAATCTCTCGAGAGCTGTACTAAAATTGTACATATAAATTTAATCATTACAATCCATTCTATTATAACAAATTATTTTATAAATTCAATAAATTTTATTCGATCACTATTTTATATTATTATACCCAACTATTTTAGCGAGCACCGTTAAAAGATGCCCTAATGCCATGAAAAGTCTATGTGAAAGTTTAAAATATAAGATTTTCCAACTAAATTTGTTCATGCTACTGTATTTGGGTATGTCTTATTTTTGCCAATGAAGAACAACGAAGGAAACAAGACAGATCTACATTTGCATCCTTAAACAATGATGCCAAGAACATGCCTCAATTTTGTCTGTGTTTATCAAAATAGAATAAATATTAGCAACTTTATAGAAGTTAAATTCATGGAATAAGATTCGATTTTTAACACTAGTTTAGCCACTTGACGGAGTTAAAAAAAGTTAACCTCTCCTTCAATAGAATAGAATTTATAATTTTGTTAACCTCTCCTTCAAAAATCTTAGAAAAAATGATAATTTCATATGGTTTGTGATTTATTTTTCAATTCAAAAATAGACATTTAAATAATGAAAATATTAGAATAAAATATAATACTATAAATTTCTTTCCTCTCCTAACTATAAGATTTTATTTCAACTCTAACTTAGCGGAACGTAATCTATACTTACTATATTATTATAACAAAATAAGAGAATTTTTTTTAATCTTACCTAAGTGAAACATAGAATAGATTCTAAAAGTCCAATTTTATGTGAATCATATATAGAAAAGATCCTAACAATCAATTTTAATAAAATTTTATTTTAAAAAAGACATATCATACAAAAAACTCTATCACCGATAATCCTTCTTTTATACAACAACTCGCGGATAATATTATATTATATCTAAATTTTATTTTATATTTTCTATTTTAAGAATCATACTTATCCTATAATTTTTATTTAATATAATTATATTCACATTCAACTCAACTTCATCATCATTCAAAGTATTTTATTTATTTAAAATTATAACTTATAATTAAATTTTATGAATATTAATATATAAACAACATTGTATAGAAAAATGGAAAAATAAATTAATAATAAAATAAATTCTCATTTAAATTAAATATTTAAATTATATAAAATAATTAATATATATCTATATTATATTATTATAACCAAATACGAGAACTTTTTTTCATCATACCCATATGAACCATAAAAAAATATTAACTGTCCAATTTTAGGTGAACCATAAAAAAGATCATAAACATCCAATTTTAATAAAATCTTATTTTTGAAAAGATATATCATACATACAACTCAGATAGTCCTTCTTTAATACAATTGCTCACAGATAATATTATATTATATCTAAATTATATTTTATATTTTACATTTTAAGAATCCTACTTATTCTATAATTTTTATTTAATATAATTGCACCATTCAAACTCTTTTATTTATTTAAAATTATAATTTATAATTAAATTTTATGAATATTAATATATAAACAACATTATACAGAAAAATTTAAAAGAAATTAATAATAAAATAAATTATAATATTAAATTAAATATTTAAATTATATAAAATAAATAATATATAATTTATTAATAGCATTGCTTTGCACGAGTTATAAACTAGTATATCTATATCATACTATTATAACCAAATAAAAGAACTTTTTTCATTATATCTAGGTGAACCATAGAAAAGATCATAACCCTCTAATTTTAAGTGAATCATATAAATGATCTTAACCATCCAATTTTAATAAAATATAATTTTAGAAAAGATATATCATATATATAACTCTATCCCGATAGTTCTCCTTTTATACAACTAGTCACAGATAATATTATATTATATTAAAATTATTTTCAATTTTAAAAATCATACTTATCATATAATTTTTATTTAATATAGTTTACTTATCATATAACTTTTTGTTGGCTAAACAAATAAAAACTTAAAAGTTAGAACAGACAATAACATTCAAACTTCAAACAAATGTCTGGCAATTTTTTCCATCAAAAACTCCAAGTACAGTACAAACATAAATAAAACAATATTCTCATGAGTATCCACTGCCCCTCCCTCTGTATGAGCCTCTGTTCTTGCCTGAGTTGTCTCCGTTCCAGTGGCTACTTCTTGTGACATACTGCTAGTCTGTTACAGTGCTTCTTGAGAGTTATAAGAAATTAGAAGCCTGTATAAGAAAATATACGTGATTGAGTTCCAACTCCATTAATCAAGTTCCATTCAATATTGGAAAGAAATTGTTTTCTTTCTCCGGTATTAGACATATTACATACACATTGATTGAATGTTGCTTGCTCAGGTTTCTGAATCTACAATATTTTACAAACAAGTTCTGGAATAGTATTTTTGCTAAAGTCGAAAAATAATATTGATTCATAAACAAATTTATCCGGTGGTTAATCATGAATGGTGATACATACACATTGTTGCATTGTGTGGGAAAATGATTTATCAAGTTATATTTTAAGAAACTAGTCCAAAAAGTCATTCTTTTAATAATGCAATATATAGATATGATTAATACAATCAAATTTATGGCGCACGCAAACAGAGGAGGGCGATTTCAAAATTTGAATCTCACCAGTAACGGATTGTTGCAAGGAAGTGTCGGTGGTCGTAAAGCAATCGAAGATGATAGAGTGGATGACATACTGAGTGACTTTATTCTACCTCACAAAAGGGGAGAAGCAAGATGTGATGAAAGTGTTGAATCAAATTCACTGGAGGAGTCTTAAGAGAAGGCCTAAAACTAATGTTGAAGTCAGAGGCCAAGAGTCAGAGAAAAGAAAGACCCTTGCTTATGCAAAAGCAGCAAAGTCAAACTTAGCAGGAGGAGAAAATGAAGGATATTGGGAAAGTGTATCTAGAAGAAGACCCAGGGTTAGAACAAAGGCGAATCTAAGAGTGAGCACCATCTTTATGTCAAAAATTCCAGAAGAAGCTAGTGCTAAGAGAAATGTGGGATTTTTGTAGAAAGGGAGGTGAGGTTTTGGACATTATTCTGCGTAGGAAAAGGGATAGGTTAAACAATAGAATTGGCTTTGTGAAAGTTAAATCTGAAGTTGAAGCTATGAAGATGATAAGTATCTTAAAAGGGCTGGACAAGCTAGAGAAGATTATTAGTATGTCAGTAAACAAGGATAGGCAGGGTAATGTGCCAGGTTTTAAGAATCTAACCTAAGATCAGGAGCAGAATAGACAGGAGGCAACTTTTGAAAAATCACCATTTAGCAATATTGAAGCTTTAGTTAACGCTAAGGTGAAAACAGCTCTAAAAAATAGTTGAGTAGGGTACTCTTAGATCAAAGAAGAGGCTAAGCATTTAGATGTAAGTTTGTAGGAAATGGGGTTTAAAGATATTAAGATTCTGGGAATTAATGATAGGAAGTTTATTTTGGACAACGATTCAGCTAATGGGAAGTTAGATATTGACAAGGATTTGTTATCTCCTTGGTTTATGAAGTTTAGAAGTTTCGAAAAGAAAGACATGGCAATTTCAAGAATAGCAAGAGTAGAGTGCATTGGACTTCCGATGATTGCTTGGTTAGAAGAAAACTTGAGAGCTTTTACTCATAAATTAGGTGACTGGGTGTCGTGGGTTTATCAAGACAACATGAAGAAGATAATCTTTAATCCAATCATCTCCCTAGATACTTATAAAATGGATGAAATAAATGATGAAATGGAAGTTTTAGTGGTAGGGAGGATTTATAAGATTAGATTCAAAGAAAAAAATAAGGAAGAGAAAGTTGAGGATTGTGAGAATAGAATGAATGATAATTGATTGCAAAAATGATGATCAAGAAAGAGTATTGGAAGAATTCAGGAAGATTTCCTTTGACGTTCCACAAACAGAGGAAAATTATCAAGAAGAAAGTTCTAAGAAAGTTGAAGGGATCTCAAAATCCTCAAATGATTCTTTCAATTCAAAAGTGTCGGAGAGACGAATATGGTGTTTAGCCTAAATCTATTGGAAAAGTCTTATAGCAAAAAATGGAAAGTGAGAAAAGACAAAAAGTAAAATGAAGATTTAAGCAGAAAGGAAGGAAAGTAGAAGAAGGAAGTAGGAAAAGAAGCAGAATAACCCATAATTTGGAGGCAATTCAAGAAAACCATCAGAGATTTTTTATTAGAAGCAGAACAGGTGGTGGAATGTGCAGAAGCTATAGGACTGACATTGAAAGCTCCTAAGGATCAGGTAATTTTGAGAATTTCCAGGAACTTAGAAGAGGATAATAGTTAAGTTATTGGGTTATAAAATAATAGAATATAATCATAGTTAGATTTTTTCTTAATGAATGATTTAAGGTTGCTTTCTTGGAATGTAAGGGGGGCTTGTAGATAGTATCTAGATTTAATATAAGAAGTCGCATTAATAGTTTCAAAATAAATTTTCTCTGCATTCGAGAGACAAAATGTAATCATTGTTCGGATCAAATGAAGTATTCCTTATGGGATAAAGAAGAGCATGGTTGGCTGGAACAGGAAGCTAGGGGAAATTTCAGAGGATTGCTAATGTCATGGAATAAAAACTTGTTTGAGCTAAGTTCCTTCAGTATAGGAAATCAATGGATTTGGGTGAAATATCTCAGAAAATGAGAGAGCACTGTCTTCCATATAGTGAACATCTATGGGCCCTATGAGACAATTTTAAAGAACATTCTGTGGTGGCAATTGGGACAAATATTGGATGTTGCTAAAGGGCATAAAATTTGCATAGTGAGAGATTTTAACATAGTTAGAGGCCCAGAGGAAAGGGACAAGTGTGTTTACAGGGCTATAGATTCCATAGGTCTAAATAATCTAATATCATATTATAATTTGATAGACCTAGACATCAACAGTGAACATCTATGGGCCCTATGAGACAATTTTAAAGAACATTCTGTGGTGGCAATTGGGACAAATATTGGATGTTGCTAAAGGGCATAAAATTTGCATAGTGAGAGATTTTAACATAGTTAGAGGCCCAGAGGAAAGGGACAAGTGTGTTTACAGGGCTATAGATTCCATAGGTCTAAATAATCTAATATCATATTATAATTTGATAGACCTAGACATCAATAATGGGCAGTTCACTTGGTATGGTCCAGAAGGGAAAAGAAGTAAGCTAGACAGGGTGTTGGTCGATTCAAACTGGATGGAAAATGGAGATTGGAAAGTAACCTCTATTCACAGGAAATCCTGTTGGGAATGAGTTTAGCCGAAACTATACAGAGGGGGGTGAATGTATAGCTTGAAATCTTTTTGTTTAGCCTTTGATTCTTGTTAGTTCTGAATAGATAACTTATATTGTAGCTTTATTGACTTTAGCAGTGTTTACCTTAGAGATGCGGAAATTAAATACACACTTCATAGTTAACTATCAATCTAATTTTATATTAGAATGATCTGCTACAATCTGAGAATCTTTGTGTGATTCTCAGCTTCTTGTTCTTGAAAGAAAACAAGGAAAAATGAATAATATTTTTCACTACGTCTAGTGAAGCTGTGCTCTATACTATATAGACAACATGTCTCATTTGTACATGCTCTCACCAGACAGTTATGCTAAAACTAGAAACATACAAGAAATACTTTACATTTGACTACTATCTATTTCTAGCTCACATAATTCTTTGACAGTCTTTTCAATTCTGCTTTCTTCTGTCTGTCTTTGTCTTCTTTTTCTTTCAAGCTTCATTGTAGACTTGTCATTATTTTCACAAGTTTGACTGACCTGATCACGACAATACTTCAGATTACTTGCCTTATTCTTTTGCAAATCTCCTTGAAAATAGTTGTTTAAAACATTCGGATACTCAGCTTCATTGCACTTCGAGAAGTCATTCTGTGGACTACTCGATCGAGTACTTATGAGACTTCTCGATTGGTCTTTGACTTGATACTTCTCGAATGTTTAGACTTCTCGATTGTATACTTCTTTTGATGACTTCTCGATCAGGCTAGACTTCTCGATTGACTTGATTTCACAGACTTCTCGATTGACTCATTTCACAGACTTCTCGATTGACTCATTTCACAGACTTCTCAATTAACTTATTTCACAGACTTCTCGATTGCTTAATTTCACAGACATCTCGATTTGTTTAACTGGACTTCTCGATTGAGCATTTCTTTACACTTCTCGAATGAGTCCATATCCTTGACTTCTCGATTGTGTCGGCATCTCGATTAAGTCATTAGAGACTTCTTTACCAGTTTGTACTTCAGACTTCTCTATCAATGTGACTTCTCTATCGATCATTTGCCTTGGAAATAATTTCTTCTGTAAACTCCTTATTTGATGTGACCTTCATTCTCCTGATGCATGATTCATATAATCTTCTGTTAGTGTAGGTGCCCTAGAGGCAATACAATGTTCCTTTTAATAGACCTTTATGTCATTTGATTATTCAATAAACATATTTATTATGACTTTAATTACTGCGATATATTTGTTAGCATAATAAATGTCCTTAGAATCATGATACACATTGTATAGTTTAAGTACATGACTTGAACTTGAGATTATATAATATATCATATTCTTAAAAGGTCCCTAGTCGAGTATTATTATTATAGGACAATAATAATACATAAATAGACTAGTATGTTGTTTGACTGATAACCACATCTCATTGGTTATAAGTATGGGGATACTAAAGTCAATACATAGGTACATGTAGGAGTACATGATACTGGACAGACCCACAGTGAGATTCTTCATGTTTAATAAAGTCATAAGAAAGACTCACAGTGATAATGGTGTAATGATCCTTTGACTTGAGATCATTATATTTCTATACGGGGATTAATATACTTTGACTACATTAAAAGTTACTTTTGACCGGGTGATGATAAAAGTGGACATCGGGTATATCATGAGTCGTATGAGAAATATGAATGATAGATAAAGGATTTAACTCTCCTATACTTAGGAGAGATATTATTGGCCTCTTGATTGAGTAAGACTATAAAATGCATGGCCGTGCTCAAATAATGATTTGTTTTTCATAGTCTACTCATGGATCAAGTAAACCCGGATTAAATGTTGTAGAGGATGACTAAATACATGCCTCGAGTTTAATCTATAATATATATGGTTAAATGGATTATATTACACGGAAACATTAATCACGAAAGGTTTTATCGAATCACGATTTAATTATTGTTTAATTGGGTAGCAATGATGTATTACTAGATACCGCTCATTATTTATAATTTTATTGGAGAATAAAATTATTGCTAATTAAATAATAGTCTATAGGGTCACACACATAAAGCACTTAGAGAAATAGTTAATTTAAATTATAGATTTAAATTAATTGATGATTATTTGAATTTTATTATATTAATTAAGTGAGACTTAATTAATTGAAATAATATAAATTCGAATTTGAAGAGGATTTCTGCCCATAATAATTAAGTATGACTTAGTTATTAATTAAATAATAGAAATACATTTTTATTATTTAATCCTATACCTACATGGGTTAGTTTTTGCTGAATAGGCCCGTTAACCAGTCATTATAAATAGATAATGATAGGTTAAATTGCCATTACATTTTTGAGACCTTAAACCCTAGAGGCAGCAGCAAGGTAGCAAAAGAAGGTAGAAATTCGAAATCATCAAAAGGAGGCTAGTACATCCGTTCCATAATCAAGATCGTGAGACGTTCTTGAAGGTGCTCGTGTGGATACCATAGAGGTGTTTTTCGAGAGGAAGACACAAGTCGTGAAAGCTAGGATCTCCGTTGAGTTCGTGAAAGTCAAGACTAGAAAAGGTATAAATTTGTTTCACCATAATCTGTCAATCTTATACATGATCCTGCGTTAGGGTTCCGAAATTTTATTATATTTACGTTAATCCGCTGCGTTTTATGCCTCGGAACCCAACAATGACATTAGAGCTACGTGTATAAGGGATTGATTTGGTTACGTGTTTTTATGTATTTGATGCATATGTGCCTGTTTGATGACTGTCATGCTACTGCCATGGATATTCGAATTGCTATTCATATGATGAGTATATAGATGATGATACTAGCATGTTAATGATTTGTCATGACTGATTTATATGCCTTATTGCGATTTGTATATTATGCATGAGGGTCAGTTTGTATAGTGATATAAACTGGTGGACAGATTATGTTGGACATGATCTGTTAACTGGGATATGATAAGTATGTATATGATACATGCTTCTGAAACTGTATAAGTTGCAATGAGGAAAAAGGCCAACAGATATGATCTGTAGTTCAGAAATTGATGATTTCTGAATAGGACTGGTCTTCGAAAATAAAAATTTTCGAGCTGACTTGGTAGCTCGACCCCAGCCGGGGGTTGCCGCCCCCAGACCCCGCCAGGGGCTGCCGCCCCGGACCCCGCCCTGGGGCTGCCTCCCCCGGACCCCCGCCCAGGGGCTGCCGCCCCCGGACCCCCGCAATATTTTATTTTGTGTACTTGAGCATGGTGCTGGTTATGGCCCTTAGACCCCTAGATTAATGGTTTTGGTTTTGGTTTTATAAATACGACTTGCATGTCGTTTTCTTCATTCTTGTAATTGCTGAACCTCGAATGTAACTCGAGTTTTCTTATGTAAGTACATTAGCTTAGTTTGTATTCAATTATTCCATGTAATGTACTTGAAGACAAAAGGATGATCCAAGAAGAATTGAAGGAAGCCATGGATGCAAGAAGAATGAAGACAAGCAACTGTATTTATGTTTTACCACCACCATAGATTGACTTTGATCCTTTCATTAGCTCGAAAGGATCACATAGGAAAGGGGCCATAACCAAGCACGTTTACATACTGCACTTTACATATTGATGTATGAATGTATGTGTAGAGTAGAAGATGCATGCTTCAATTAGATTAATGATATATGCATGTATTAGATACGTCACCCATGCCATGCTTGTCATGCTAAACAAGATAAAATCTGTAACGATTTAAGATTTTAAAATTAACAAACGATCATGAGATTCTTGTGTTTATGAAATATGGATTTTTAAAACACAGAATTGAATATGGATTTTGATATCTATAATTGGGATTTTCTAACAAAAACGGATATGCGTATTCGTAAGGCTGATGGGTTTTGAGTGTGACCACTGGTATCCTCCATCTACCTGGGAAATGAACAATTTAAGATGTCAATTTAAAATATTTGGTTCAAGGAAAAATTGAGGATCTCTTCATGATGTGATCATGATCGTCGTAAATTTTCTCAACCCCTTAACAAAATATTAAGTTTTACTCGGATGCTTTCCAATGAATGAACACTCATCGAATCCTAGATCGATTAGGGGAAAGACTGTCAGTGGCAGGGGACTCCTATCTATCATGGTGAGATGCGACGAATATAAACGGTTATATTCGGCCGTTATATCATTGGGTCTAACTTAATTGAGTCGTCATAATAAGGTGAAAATAAACAGTTATATTCAACTATTATGAACTTAGAAGCATAGAGTTTGGTTAAAAGTCTATTAGATAGATAAGATCAATCGTGGTTCACCAAACTATCCAAGAATTATATATGATATAATTGACAATTGTTGTCTATCTAAATAATCATTTTAAGGACTTCCAGTGGTTGTCTTTGGACATGACGAAATATGGATCTTGGCTCACTAGAAAGAATTATGGGATATACTTTCCAAATTAATAGTAAGGGCTATTAATTTGATAAAAATAGTGGGAGATATATTATGAATATATCAAAATCATTTGAACATAATAAATAACTCAGACAATCTAATGTTTATTTTGTGCTTTTATCATTGTAGATACCAAATAATGGCAAACAACACAAACACACTATCCGTACGATCAGTCCTTGAGAAAGATAAGCTGACAGGAGGAAACAACTTCCTAGACTGGCAGAGGAATTTGAGGATCGTCATCAGACAGGAGCGTAAGCTTCATGCCATTGATATTCCTCCGGCAGGTCCCCTTTCTGAGGGCGCTACTGTTAAGGAACGAGCGGCCCACACAAAGGATGAGAATGATGCAAATGATGTTGCATGTCTTATGTTGGCAAGTATGAGTGCTGAGCTTCAAAGACAACATGTGCATATGGATGCATATACTATCAATGAGCACTTGCAAAGCATGTTTGCAAGCCAAACTCGTCAGGAAAGGTTCAACACGAGTAAGTCACTCTTTAATTGCAAACAAGGGGCAAGTGAACCAGTTGGCCCACATGTTCTGAAGATGATTGGTTACATTGAGTACCTTGAAACTTTGGGTTTCCCGATTATTCAGGAAATTGGTATTGACCTAATCATGAATTCTTTGAACAACAAATTCACTCAGTTTGTTATGAACTACAATATGAATGAATTTGACAAAACACCTACTGAATTGTTGGCTATGTTGAGAACATATGAGACCAACATGAAGACGGCTGAACCTGCTCCCATACTGATGGTGGGCAATAAAGGTAAGGCCAAAGGGAAAGGTAAGTGGAAGGGTAAGAAGAAGACAAGATCTGATTCTACACCTAAGCCAAAGTCAGGTCCTAAACAGGCTTTAAAGCCTAAAGGTTGGGTCGCTAAGGGTGAATGTCACTACTGTAAGAAAACTGGTCACTAGAAGAGAAACTGTTCAGTTTATTTGGAGGATCTGAAGAAGAAGAGAGCTGAGCAAGCTTCTACTTCAGGTATATATGTTATAGAAGTCAATCTATCTATTTCTACATCTTGGGTATTGGATACTGGATGTGCTACTCACATTTGTATAAATGTGCAGGAAATGCAGAGAAGTAGAACATTGGCTAAAGGAGAAGTGGACCTACGAGTTGGCAATGGAGCAAGAGTTGTTGCTTTAGCTGTAGGAACCTATTATTTATCTTTGCCCTCAGGGCTAGTTTTAGAACTGGAGAATTGTTTTTACGTGCCTGCGATTCACAGAAACATTATTTCTGTTTCTTGTTTGGACAAGAAAGGTTTTTCGTTTACGATAAAGAACAATTGTTGCTCTTTTGCTTTGAATGATTTAACCTATGGTGTTGCGCGTTTGTTTAATGGTTTATATGTTCTTGACTTAGATAATCCTGTCTATAATATAGAAAACAAACGACTTAAACTTAATGACTCAAATCAAACATACCTCTGGCATTGTCGTTTAGGCCATATAAATGAGAAACGCATATCCAAATTACATAAGGATGGATACTTGGATAAGTTTGATTTTGAATCATACCAAGAATACGAATCTTTTTTGCTTGGTAAAATGACTAAAGCCCCTTTCACTGGTAAGGGTCAAAGGGCCACCGAACGTCTGGAGCTAATACATAGTGATGTATGTGGCCCAATGCGTGTGATGGATATGGATATGTATATCTTATGAAGAATAAATCCGATTCTTTTGAAAAGTTCAAAGAATACAAGGCTGAAGTCGAGAAGCAAATTGGCGGAGGTGCAAGTATTAAAATCTTACGACCTGATCGTGGAGGAGAATACTTGAGCACATAATTTAAAGATTATTTAAAGGAGTGTGGTATTGTATCACAACTCACTCCGCCAGGTACACCTCAATGGAATGGAGTTTCATAGAAGAGAAATCGCACCTTGTTGGACATGGTGCGATCGATGATGAGTCATGCAGATCTTCCAATTAGTTTCTGGGGTTACGCTCTAGAAACAGCGGCTTTCACACTTAACCGTGTTCCTACTAAGAAGGTTCAAAAGACTCCATATGAGATATGGGAGAAGAAACGGTCAGACATGAACTTTATGAAAGTTTGGGGATGCAAGGCGTTTGTGAAACGTCAAGTATCTGACAAGCTTGGACCTAAATCTGAAGAGTGCAATCTTGTGGGATACCCTAAAGAAACAAAGGCGTATTATTTTTATAGTCTTTCTGAGCAGAAAGTGTTTATTGCTCGAGATGCTGTTTTCATGGAAAGAGATTTTGTTTCTAAAAGAAACAGTGGGAGAACTATAGACCTCGATGAAGATCGAGAACCACAAAATAGCATTGAACCTGAAGTGGAACATGAGCAAGATAATGATAATGCTCAACAAACACAGGTTGTTCGTAGAACTGGTAGAATTCGCCATGAGCCAGAGAGATATGGATTTCTCTTGACTCAATGTGGTGATTTGATGCTCATAGATGAAGATGAGCCTCTCACATACCAAGATGCTATGAACATTCCAGACTCTAAGAGATGGATAGAAGCCATGAAATCCGAGATGGATTCCATGTACGAAAACCAAGTATGGACTTCGGTTGATCCACTTGAAAGGGTAAAACCCATAGGGTGCAAATGGGTTTTCAAGAAGAAAACTGACATGGATGGAAATGTTCAGACCTATAAAGCAAGGCTGGTTGCAAAAGGTTTCAAACAAATTCATGGTATTGACTATGATGAAACTTTCTCACCAGTGGCTATGGTCAAGTCCATAAGGATTTTGATTGCTATTGCAGCATTCCATGATTATGAAATCTGGCAAATGGATGTCAAAACAGCCTTCCTTAATGGAAGCCTTGAAGATAATATGGATGTGTACATGACACAACCTGAAGGTTTTGTCAATCCAAGGAATGTTAGCAAGATATATAAATTACGTCGATCCATTTATGGATTGAAGCAAGCCTCTAGGAGATGGAATATCGGTTTTGATGAAACAGTCAAATAGTATGGCTTTGTTCAAAACGAGGATGAACCTTGTGTTTACAAAAAGGTTAGTGGGAGCCATGTGGCATTCATAGTACTATATGTTGATGACATACTACTAATGGGGAATGACATACCTTCTCTTAAGGCTGTTAAGACTTGGTTAGGGAGCAACTTATCTATGAAAGACTTAGGAGATGCATCCTACATTCTAGGAATGAGGATCTATGGGGATTGATCTAGAAGGATGATCGGTCTAAGTCAGAGTACATACATTGATAAGGTTTTGCATCGTTTTGGTATGTAAAATGCCAAAAGGGGATATGTCCCCATGTCTCAAGGGATAACGATCTCTAAAGATCAGTGTCCAAAATCATTGGATGATAAGGAACGCATGAGTAAGGTTCCATATGCCTCAGCAATTGGATCTATCATGTATGCAATAGTATGTACTCGCCCAGATGTTTCGTATGTTTTAAGCATGACGAGCAGATACCAATCTAATCCAGGTGAAGGTCACTGGACGGCAGTCAAGAATATTCTAAAGTACTTGAAAAGGCCTAAAGATTCATTCTTGGTGTATGGAGGGGAGGAGAAACTGGTTGTAAAAGGTTACACCGATACAAGTTTCCAAATAGACAGGGATGATACTGTATCACAGTCTGGTTTTGTGTTTTGTCTAAACGGAGGTGCTGTAAGTTGAAAGAGTTCAAAGCAAGAAACAGTTCATAATCTGTCAATCTTATACATGATCCTGCGTTAGGGTTCCGAAATTTTGTTATATTTACGTTAATCCGCTGCGTTTTATGCTTCGGAACCCAACATCTTCTACCAATACAATTATTCTTGATATCACTTATTTACAACTGGATATACAGTAGAAACATGCTTCTATCTGTAAGTACATAAATAAAGAGACTAAGTCACTATTTAATACAAGAAGTACTAGAATATTACAATATGATAAGTACCTACAATATAGTAGGCTTGATTTGGTCCAACAATCTCCCTAATTTGGGAAAAGACGATTTCATAAATTAATACAAGATATCAAGCTTACCTTTATTGTTCTTGCATTGTTGGTCCCTGATATTGTAGAAGGGGGGTTGAATACAATATCTAAAAATTAATCGCGGAATAATTGGATTAAAAATATTATTTTAATTACTCGCGAAATATTAATTATAATGAAATACTTTTCAAGTGAAAGATATTATTTTAACTTGATTAGTATTACACAATTAATATTTAGAAAACTGTTATATAATTGATATAAAGTCTAGAACGAATTCGACATGAAGTGTTCGTGTTTAAACAATTATATTCAAACTCAGCACAGAAATCTGTGAATATTACAATGCAGATAAATTACTGAATTTGATCTGTTTTTCTAACTCTTAACAAGTTGAACTTTTTAAAAAAGTGAAGAGATCATCTCATATTTATAGAGATTTGAAATGGCTGCTATGACCTTTATGAGTATGACTTAATTTCAAGAAAATAAGTCTGTATGACTTATTTTAACACTTGTATGACTTATAAAAGACTGGGCATGACTTATTTTGGTCGGTATGACTTATTTTTCTAATTAAAAAATCGGTATGACTTTTTAATTAAATAAAAAATCAATCCAGTATGACCTTTTGAGCATTGATATCTCGGTATGACTTATTATATATATATATATATGGCTCGGTATGACTTATAACAAGTCATTCGGTATGACTTATTAATAAGTCATACTAACTGATTATATATATATATATATAGAAACAATTCGGTATGACTTATGCTTATACAGGCTCGGTATGACTTATTTGAATATATATATATATAATAAACTCGGTATGACTTATTGATAAGTCATACTAACAGTTTATATATATATATATAATTCATATTAAAGCATTTCTTTTATAGTAAATTAATTCTACTTAATTCAATTAGTTAATTTATAAATTAAATTAAATTCAACTTGAATTAATTTAATTAGATAAATTAAATAATTAATTAACAATTGATAGTAGAATTAAAATACTATCTTTAGTCGCAGCCGTGCTGTCAGTCTTGAAATCTTCCCATCTTTTCTTTGTGTCTTTTGATCTTGAAACCTCTTGAATTAAATGAAGAATGAATATTATTTTAGTTGACACACAAATGTACTGTCTGGTTCATTTGTGTCATACTAATAAATATTCTCCATTTATAAAATTTTAAATTAGAGGCCTTGCGTCATATTTTCTTCTTCACTGTCTTCATTCTTCTTCTGGAATCTTCTGTAGTAACCACTTGAAATCTTCTATATCTTCTGTTTACTATAGAACCACTACTACATATTTATTTTCACTGACGCTTGAACATAAAAATGAACTTCATCCAGTGTTGAGTAGCAATCCTACAAAAATACTTCTGATACTTGGATCCTTTGTGATTAGTTGACTGACTTTGTCTTGATTCCTGTTTGGTGTTTAGTATTTACTTCTCTTTAACAGTTAGAGTTGAGTTGCCATCTAATTATTACAAATAGGCCTAGTCATATGCCTTTCAATCTCCCCCTATTTGTTGTTAAACAATTAACACACAAATTCCTAGAGGATAACTCAACTAACAACTAAGAAAGTAGTACGACATTTAATGACTGTAAATAATAAACAAAAGTTCTGGTTTTATATTTAACAATTTTCCAGATTCATACATAAAAGATAAATACAAGATAGATGTTCCTCTAGCACTGAACAAATATTACAAAGTTTCTATCTTGTTCTATCTATGTCTTCAGTCTTCTGATGTATCAACTTCACCTTCTTCTAGGATTGAACCTTTATGAACAGGTGTCCTCGGTATTTGTTCAGATACTGATTGTTCTGTTGTAGTGGATTCTCCATACAACCTTCTTTGTTCAGCTCTTGCTAACTGCCACAGTACTTCCTGTTCAACAGGATCTACTATCTCTTCTTCTACATCAGATGGTTGTGTTGAATCTATCTTTGGTATTTGCCTGATGTATGAATGAATTCTTTTTGACAGACAGTAGTTTCTTATCTTCTCTGCAGCATCCATTTTAGCTTGGGATTTGAAACCTTTTGACCTTAACATCCTTTCAACTTGAATCATGTACTTAACTGTGTAGCCCTTAAAAGATTCCTCATTTAACTGCATGATTTGATACAACTTGTTTGAGAAAAATCTTACCTCATGAGGATCAAATAAGATCTGAGGACTGACAGCTGTAGCAAAGACTCTAAGTCTATCCCTGAGAAGTTCATTTTCTTCTGAGCTCCTCTTTATTTTGTTCAAGAACGTCCATATTACTGATAAACTTCTTTGCCTGAAAAACTCTAAGGAAATTCTGAATGTTCCATTCCTGTGTGTGTAGACTAGTATCCGCCAGTCTTCAAGAATGTGATCCACTAGGATAGTGATGTAGTCCACTTCCTCTTTCAGAGCTTTCATGAAGTTGTCAATGTTGTCATTTGACTTTTCTAGACGCTCAATTATTGATTTCAGATGCTTGTCTTCAAATGGACCCTTTTATTGTTTTTCCATTATTTCTCTTGCAGTATCCCATTTCTTTCCAATCTTGAGCTGTACATCTCTCTTCTTTTCTCTGACTGCTATGGCCCAGAGATTTTGCTTTTCTTGGCTTTCTTCTTTTTCTGCCTTTGTTCTTTCTATGACTAGAGCTTTCAGTTTTTCAGTTTTTGCATGACTTGCCTTGATGTCTTCTTTTAGTTTCTTCATTGCCTCTTCATAGGCTGGATCAACTTCTTTTTCTTCTGGAAACAGAAAATCTTCATCAAATGCAATCTCTTCCTCAGCTCTGCAGTAGTCAGGAAAGATTGATTCATCATGAGCACTGTCATCAATGAATTTTTCTTGATCATAAAACTGTTTTTCTGGTTCTGGATCATACGATTGAAATTGATCTTCAGAATACAGTTTATCTTTCCCTTTGTCTTGAGTAGAAGCCCCTCCATCTTTAGCTACTTTCTCCTTTGATTTCTCCCCCTTAGTTGAGGGATCCTCTTGAGTTTTAGAGGCTTCAAAAGATGTCAACATTTTCTGCATAGTCAGATAGACTTGCTTCAATCCTTCATTCAAATGTGTCATTCCATCATCCAGTTTGCTGAATCTTTGTGTAGAGATCTTTTCATTTTCAATGATTGTTAATGTCAAGCTTTTCTCAACCTCATCAATCTTTTCATGTAATTTGCTGACTTCTTTCATGTCTTCAGCAATAAGATTCTGTACATTCTGGATGTCTTGAGTTTTTAGAAGAATGGAGGTTTTGACATCATCAACATCTTTTCGTACTATTGTCAGCTGCTGTGTTACAGAGGCAGATGTAGATTTTTCTTCTGCTTGTGCTTTTACTTTTACCAACTCAGCCTGAACAATTTGCATTTCTTTCTGGAGAGCTTCCATTTTAGATAATAGAACACTGTGTGTGTGTGCACTCAGCTCACTTGCACTCCTGTTTATCTCACTATCACTCTGTGCATGTGTTTCACTTTGTGTTTGTCTCACTTCACTCGTGTTTAGCTCCTTTCCAGATCCTGAAGCTGTACCTGCATATATAACAATAGCTTTTGAAGAGTCAAATTGCTCTTCTGATGCCTGTGAAGGCGCGTCCTCAACAAGATTAACTTGAAGTGGCTCCGCTACTGACGTAGCTACTCCGTGAATGGAGTCCCATCTCCCTCTATGGAGTGGTTGCCTCTCAAATCCACCAGTGGATTCGAGACCTTTTAAAATCACTGGATGTAATATATCCAGGGGGTCACCACCTTAGACAATGTAGTGTATGGCTCATTAGAGTCTGTGGTGCCCCTAAGTACCTCGGAGGGTATCTGATGCTGCACTGCATCGAAAATGTCATGGTCCACATCATAGGTGGCATCCGACCAGTTTTTATTAAAAACATTTTCTTCAACAAATGTGCCCTCATGTGTTTGTGTAACTGCAAGCGGAGGTCCTGCTAGTGTGAGAGCTAGCAGTGTGCTTTCCTCACTATCTGAAGCTGTAGCCGAACAGCGAATTAGATCACCTGGTTGAGCAAGTGTATCTAAAGAACCTTGGATGGCCATGTCAAAATCCATATCCCATTGAGAGGAAAAGGATGAGTCTGCAGTTGTCTCTGGTTGAAATTTAGATCTTTTAGATTGTGGAGACAGAGCTGCGGGTTCACTCACATCAGCACCAAGACCCCTAACTATTCTGACAGGTTTCTTCCTTTTTCTGACTTTTAGCAAAGAAGAGGATGAAGGAGAAACTGTTTGAGGCTCTAATTCAGCTGGGGGCGGAACCTGTGTGTTTTCAGGTTCGTAGCTGATATCCTGGAGTGTAATAACACCATCATAGTCCGCCACAGATAAATCTAATAGTGCAGTAGATATTTCTATAGGTATTGAACTAGAAGATTGTGAGTGAGATATTACCTGTTGATCTTGTGCCACTTGATCGACATGGTGAGCAGCTTCAAGTAGAAGGTGCACAGGATGTTCTAATTGCATAGGCACTTGTTCTTGCTCTTGTTCCTGCACAGGATTAGCAATATGATCTAAAATCTCAGCCATGTAATCTGTCCTTACCACTTGCACATTTTGAAACTTGGGGTTGTTGTGGAGCCTTGCAAATAGGTGGTTCTGAGAAGTCGGAGATTCTTCTACAGGACCATTCTGAAATAAGGCTTTGTCTTCTTCCACCAACAAGTCATTCATAAACAGCATCAGGAACCTCGGATAGTAGACTTGTACATTTTGTTCCCTGCTTTCTGGTTTCCCCATCTTCCTTATAATTTCTTTCAGAAGCAACTTCCCAAAATTTATCCTCCTGTTGTGAGCCACAGAATACCCAAAGATTTGCAGTAGTGAAGATATATTGTTGAAGTTGTTCTTTGTAGTGGGAGCAAACACTTTGGCTAACGTGTCAAAGAAATAGTCCCACTCACTTACCAACTTGGACTTTGTCAGTCTTACCAAATTGATCTCACCCTGATATCTAATAGAATAGAAAAATTCTAGAATTTCTGGTACAGTGGGTGGATCCATGAAATTGTCAGTTGGAAAGCCCAAAATCCTGTTCATGTCCTCTTCAGTCACCATATATTCATGATCTCCTATGCTGAAAGAGAATTGAACTCTGTCTGCAGTACTCCTATTCCTCGCAGTGGAATACAGAGCCCTTAGTGCTAACACTTGCAACGGGGCGTTCAGAGTAATTGCAGTTCTGACGAGTGAATGTTCATTCATAAAAATAATCCACGGTCGAAACCTCTCGACTGAACACATCACCGGATTAAAATATCCAACAAAATTAGTTTTTACTAATTCGCAATAACCAGCCATTTTTCTTTAAACTATTACAATTAATAAAATTACAATGTGCGATTACAAATTAAAATGAACAATTACAATTCAAAATTCGAAAAGTTACACTTGAAAAATTTAAACCTAATTTCTAATAATCCCAAATCAGCTTTAGTTAACAATACACTACACAACTGTCTTTTGTTACAATCAACACTACTTGCTTCGATTTTTATCAAGAACAAGAACAATCACTGCGATTTTAGAAAAAAAATGGGCAGAGTTTTGCTTGTTTTAGTCGATTTTAACAAACTAGCAAGCAAGGAGCTTGAAATCAGCAAGTAACAGCAACTGATTGCAGTTGAAAAAGATTAAGATCGGTCGATTTCTTGTTTAATGACAAAAACTGTTCGATTATATGTGTGTATGTATGACTGCGTGTGTGTAAATGACTATTTAGAACTGAGTATGACTAAGAAGGACTGATAAGCTCTGCTCGGTATGACTTATTAATAAGTCATACCGACAAAAACAAAAAATGAAAAAGCAGTAACTACTCGGTATGACTTTTATTTTAAAGTCTCGGTATGACTTTTATTTTAAATAAAAGGTCATGCCGAAGATTTTAAAATTTGAAGTTATGCTGATATTTAAAATATAAGTCATGCTGATTGCAATAATAAAATAGAATAATTACTTATATTAATAATTGTTTCTAAATTCGAAATAAAATAATAAAAATCTTATTCGAATAATAGATAAATTATTAATTATACAATAAATATTAACAAACAATACTCTTTTTAGAAACTATGAGATAAATAACAATAATTTACATACTAATTAAAAATTAAAGATAAATAATAAATATTTACATTATTAATTTATTTTAATTAATTTAAGAATTAAATTAACTCATGTTTGAATTAATTTAATAAACAAATTAATTTGAATAATTAATAACATAATTATTTATATATAAGTACACAACAAAAATAGAAAACTATATACATTAATTTACATAATTGCTTAATTTAAACAAAATTACTTATGCTTTAATTGAAATAATTATCTTCTAAGAATATTGATTTAATCTTAAGATAATTTTCCAAAAATTCATAAGCCCTAGGATTTTATTAATTCAAGCCTCATAAACTCTTTAAATATTAACATTTAATATTTATGAGCTTAAATTAATTCCTAGTAACCAAAAATTTAGCCATTGTTTAACATCCCTAATTCAATAATCAGCTTTGAGAAAGTGGATTCATCAAGTGGTTTTGTGAAGATGTCGGCTATCTGATCTTCTGTGGGTACAAAATGTAGCACCACAGTTCCGTTCATGACATGCTCTCTGATAAAGTGATACCTTATGTCAATGTGCTTGGTTCGTGAATGTTGTACAGGATTGTTGGAAATAGCTATAGCACTTGTGTTGTCGCAGAAAATTGGAATTTTGTTCAACGCAAGTCCGTAGTCATTTAGCTGATTCCTGATCCACAAGATCTGTGCACAACAGCTACCTGCCGCAATGTATTCTGCTTCGGCTGTCGAGGTAGAAACTGAATGTTGTTTCTTGCTGTACCAGGAGATCAACCTTCGTCCTAGAAACTGACAGCTTCCAGAAGTACTTTTCCTATCCATCCTGCACCCTGCATAATCTGAATCTGTATAGCCTATTAGGTCAAAACCTGTATCCTTAGGGTACCAAATTCCAAGATCTGGTGTACCCTTTAGATATCTAAAAATCCGTTTAACAGCTATTAGATGAGATTCTCTTGGGTCAGATTGAAACCTTGCACATAAGCAAGTTGCGAACATTATGTCGGGTCTACTTGCAGTTAGATATAATAATGAGCCTATCATACCTCTGTAGCTTGTGATGTCAACTTTCTTACCAGTTTCATCTTTGTCAAGCTTCGTGGCTGTTGGCATTGGGGTTTTTGCCGGTGAAGAATCTTCTAGGCTGTATTTTCTGAGAAGATCTCTTACGTACTTTGATTGGCAAATAAAAATCCCATCTTCCTTTTGCTTTACTTGCAATCCAAGGAAGAATGATAGCTCACCCATCATGCTCATCTCATATCTGCTCTGCATTAACTTAGCAAATCTCTTGCACAAGTTTTCGTTAGTAGAACCAAATATAATATCGTCAACATAAACTTGGACAAATATCATATCTTTATTATGTAATTTGTAAAAGAGAGTTTTATCTATGACACCTCTAGTGAAACCATTTTCAAGTAAAAACTCAGAGAGCGTGTCATACCATGTCCTCGGTGCTTGCTTGAGTCCATAGAGAGCTTTGAAAAGAAAGCACACAAAATCAGCAAACTCTGGATTTTCAAAGCCAGGGGGCTGTTCCACATATACTTCCTCTTCTAGTTTTCCGTTCAGAAATGCACTCTTCACATCCATTTGATAGACTTTAAAATTGGAATGTGCTGCGAATGCCAGAAATATCCTGATGGCTTCAAGTCTTGCAACTGGTGCGTAGGTCTCGTCATAATCAATTCCCTCTTCCTGGGAGTAACCCTTTGCAACCAGTCTGGCCTTGTTCCTTGTAACAATGCCATCACCGTCTAATTTGTTCCTGTATACCCATTTCGTGCCAATAACAGATCTATCTTTAGGCCTGGGTACTAGTGTCCAGACTTCTTGTCTTTCGAACTGATTGAGCTCTTCTTGCATGGCAAGAACCCAATCTGGATCAATTAGTGCATCTTCAATCTTCTTTGGTTCTTCTTGAGATAGAAAAACTGAGAATAAACATTCATTTGAAGTTGCACTTCTGGTTCTTACTCCAACATCTGGATCACCTATGATCAATTCAAAAGGATGATCTCTGCTCCATATCCTTTCCCTAGGTAGGTTTGATCTTGATGATTCGCCTCGAAATTCATTGTGATGTTGTGTTGTGCCAGTTGATCTTTCATATCCCCCTGAGTTGCTGCCAGGATGACTTGTTGATCCACCACTGGTATTAGTAGAATCTCCAGTGTTGCCATTGTTTCCACCACTATTACCTGGATCATTACCATCATTGTAGTCATCATTTCCTGCTGCAACCTCAGGTTCTTCTTCGTCATCAGAATGTGAGTCTGGATAATTATCAAATTTTAATGACTCAGAAGAATCTTCAGTTTGGATACTTGGGAGTTTAGTGTCATCAAAAGTTACATTGACACTTTCCTTCACTTGGTGCTAATCAATTATGTAAACCCTATATGCTCTTCTCGAGTATCCGACAAAAATAGCTTCATGTGCCTTGGCCTCAAATTTGCCAATGCGTTCATCTACATCTTTTAGCACAAAGCATTTGGCTCCAAATACATGAAAGTACTTGAGAGTAGGTTTCTTGCCAGCCATTAATTCATAGGGAGTTTTCATATGATCTTTGTTGATCAGAGTTCGATTCTGAGTATAACAAGCTGTATTAACTGCTTCAGCCCAGAAGTAGATAGGTAACCTTGATTCACTTAGCATAGTCCTTGCAGCTTCAATCAGGGTTCGATTTTTCCTTTCTACAACTCCATTTTGTTGTGGAGTTCTTGGTGCTGAGTACTGCCTTGTTATCCCCTTGTCTGAGCAGAAGTTATTCAGAACTTCATTTTTGAATTCTGTTCCATTATCTGATCTGATTGCTCGGACAGGTAACTTTGAATCTAACTCAATCAGCTTTATATGATCAATCACCAAATGTGGAGTTTCATCTTTAGAATTCAAGAATAAAACCCATGTATACTTTGTGAAGTCATCCACAATCACTAAGGCGTATTTCTTTCTTGACATAGACAGAATATTTACTGGACCAAATAAATCCATGTGTAGGAGTTGAAGTGGTTCAGTGATGTTTGTAGTGTCTGTGCCTCTGTGAGTTGCTTTCCTTGACTTCCCTTTTTGACATGCCTCACACAATCCTTCTTGTGTAAATTCCATCGGAGGCAGTCCTCTCACCAAATCCCTCTTGACTAGAGAGTTCATTGTTTTGAAATTCAGGTGTGAGAGCTTCTTGTGCCATAGCCAACTTTCCTCTGTTGAAGCTTTTGAATAAAAACAGTTTACTTCAGCTCCAGTTCCCGAGTTGAGATCAGCTACGTACAAGTTTCCTTTCCTTACTCCACGCAAGGCTAGTCTGTCTTCTTTAGAATGAGCTATTAAGCACTTCTCCTTGATAAAGTTTACTTTGTAACCTCTATCACAAAATTGACTGACGCTGAGTAGATTGTGCTTAAGTCCTTCCACCAAAGAGACATTTTCAATGATAACATTTCCTGTATTTAACTTGCCATATCCCGTAGTCATTCCTTTGTTGTTATCTCCAAAGGTGATGATTGGGCCAGCTCTCTCAACCACGTCTGATAGCAGGGCTCTATCTCCGGTCATATGCCTTGACGATCCGCTGTCCAGGATCCATATAACTCGGTTTGCCTGTTTAACTCCCTGCAATTATCAAACGGATTAATTTGTCTTCGGAGCCCAAAATTGATTGGGCCCGGCATACTTAAAGAATTGACCTTTGTCTGCTTTGACAACAGATCCTTTTCGAACAACATCATTTTCTTCCTTGACTGTTCCTACCTTCCTATAAACAGTCTTAACAATTTTCTGTTTAGACTTAGGAATATATGATTCCTTCTTCTCAGGTGAAGGAGTCGCAGTCTTGGATTTAGCAAATTTACTATTGATGTGCTGTCTAGGTGTCATGTTATCTTTCTTAGCTATCATGCGTTTAAAGTAAGCAGTCATAGCATTAAAGGCACATAACATGCAATTCATTATACCACAAGGTTTATGGAAAGCATCAATAGTAGGCATGTTATTCAATACAGTAGGAGGCTTAACAGATTCTACTTCAATTTTCTCAGCAGATTTGAAGTTTTCAGTAGAATGAAATTTATTGTTACTGTTCCTACTGTTCACAAATATGTTGGGTCTGTTCATTTTACTCTTTAAGTCTTTTGCACCTACACCAGGTCTGGGGGAATCAGAAGTTCCCACATCTTTCACTGGTGTTTCTAGTGCACATTTTTCTTTCTGGACATTAACTCCTTTTATGTCCTTAACCTGTTCTCCTCTCTTCTTCTCTTCCTCAAGATCTTCCAGCTGCATTTCATATGCAATTATTACAGAGGTCTCAAGGATTGGTTCAGCTATCGGTGTTATGAAGAGAGGTTTCGGTGTGTCTTTAACAACATGTGGGATACCCCTTTCTTCAGCACTTTTTCTAAAGGGGGTTATGTTGCTTGGTTTTCCTACAGATTTGTTATACTCGAAGCCTATTCCAACTTTACGATTTATTTCTTGTTGGTCAACTAGGTTCTTAACAATATATGAGGAATTCTTATATGCAAGACACTTCTTCTTTTCTTCTTCAATTTGGTTTCTGAGATTAGTTTCTACAACAACATGACAACTGACTTTACTGACATGAACAACTAAGTCTTCAGTCAGCTTGACAGCCAACTTGTCATGATTTCTTTTTAACTGTTTAAGAACTTCAGTCTCATCAATTAACTCTTTGACTTTGAGTCTGAGTTTCTTAACTTTATCTCTTTCACCATCTAGTTCTTTTCCTATCAAAGCAAACATCTTAGGACACGAAGGATTTACCTCTATTCCTCTGTCACTGATGGGAGACAGTGATCCCTCTGATGAAGCCATAAGAGCAAGATTTCCCAGCTCTTCCTCATCATCGTTATCTGAGTCATCCCAGCTTTTGCCTGCTGCTAGATAGGACTTTCCTTGATGCTTTTTCACTAGCGCATCATACTTCTCCTTCAGCTCTTCGTAAGACTCTCTCTTTTTCCCTTGCTTAGGCTTCTTGCACTCAGTTGCAAAGTGCCCTAGCTCATTACAGTTGAAGCAACGAAACTTGCTTCTATCAACTAAGCCGGTCTTGTAGCCGCTTTTTGATACTGCTGTCGAAGAACCTCCTCTTTGGTATCTTCCAAAATTAGGCTTACTTCTGAATGAGGAGTTTCTTCGGAATCTCATGTTGCCAAACTTCCTGGCAACCATAGCTAGAGATTCATCTTCTAGCTGATCTAGTTCTTCCAGTGAGTAGAAATCACCGTCTTCTTGTTTGTCAGAAGTATGTCCAAGTTCTGGAACCACATACTCTGTTGAACTGTTAGAAGGTGCAACAGCCTTCACTTCTTCTTTCTCTGGTGCTTCTACCATTAATGCCTTGGAGGAACTCAGTACCTTACCTCTTCCATACATCTCTCTGGTTTGGATCTGTTCCAGCTCATAAGTTTTTAAAACTCCGTAGAGTCTTTCTAGGGTTACCTCTTTCATATCCCTAGATTCCCGGATGGCTGCAATCCTGTGCTCCAGATGCTCTGGTAAGGTCAACAGAAACTTCCTGTTCACCTCTTGGTTCTGATAAAACTTACCATTCATGTTTAGCTCGTTTATCAATTTGTTTAGTCTCTGAAACACCTCAGAGATACCCTCACCAGGGTTGGATCTAAACTGTTCATATTGGGTGGTCAGGATCTCTAGTCTATTCTCCTTAACTTCTTCAGTTCCCTCATTGATAATTTCAATTGTTTCCTAGATTTGTTTTGCATTCTTGCAATTGACTACTTGGTTGTACATGATGTAGTCTAGGGATTCAATTAATATGAGCTTCAGGTTATTATCAAGGGACACAGCTTCTGTTTCCTCATCTGTATAGTCTGCCGGACTTTTCGGAAACTGTCTGTGGGGAATTACGACCCCATCTACTGTATGTTCGAGAACAACTGATATAGGGAGCTCAACACCTTTAGCCATAATTAATGCGTACTTGGGATTTGCAATCCCGATAAACAGTAGCATTTTTTGTTTCCACAAGTTGTAATGTTCTCTGTCGAACTGTGGAATTTTAATACTAGTTACTTTCTGGGTACTCATCTTTAATAAGATTAAAAATTAAGTGTTTCAAAAAATATTTTAATTTTTGACTTAAAACAATTTTTGATCAAAAATAATTTTTAGAAAAAAAATTATTTCGAATAAAAAATTATTTCGAATTTAAAATAATTTTTGAGATCTGAATGAGTTTCGGAATTTTTGGTTTGGATCTGATATTAACTATATCAACCGGCTTTGATGCCAATTGTTGGTCCCTGATATTGTAGAAGGGGGGTTGAATACAATATCTGAAAATTAATTGCGGAATAATTGGATTAAAAATATTATTTTAATTACTCGCGAAATATTAATTATAATGAAATACTTTTCAAGTGAAAGATATTATTTTAACTTGATTAGTATTACACAATTAATATTTAGAAAACTGTTATATAATTGATATAAAGTCTAGAACGAATTCGACATGAAGTGTTCGTGTTTAAACAATTATATTCAAACTCAGCACAGAAATCTGTGAATATTACAATGCAGATAAATTACTGAATTTGATCTGTTTTTCTAACTCTTAACAAGTTGAACTTTTTAAAAAAGTGAAGAGATCATCTCATATTTATAGAGATTTGAAATGGCTGCTATGACCTTTATGAGTATGACTTAATTTCAAGAAAATAAGTCTGTATGACTTATTTTAACACTTGTATGACTTATAAAAGACTGGGCATGACTTATTTTGGTCGGTATGACTTATTTTTCTAATTAAAAAATCGGTATGACTTTTTAATTAAATAAAAAATCAATCCAGTATGACCTTTTGAGCATTGATATCTCGGTATGAGTTATTATATATATATATATATGGCTCGGTATGACTTATAACAAGTCATTCGGTATGACTTATTAATAAGTCATACTAACTGATTATATATATATATATATAGAAACAATTCGGTATGACTTATGCTTATACAGGCTCGGTATGACTTATTTGAATATATATATATAATAAACTCGGTATGACTTATTGATAAGTCATACTAACAGTTTATATATATATATATAATTCATATTAAAGCATTTCTTTTATAGTAAATTAATTCTACTTAATTCAATTAGTTAATTTATAAATTAAATTAAATTCAACTTGAATTAATTTAATTAGATAAATTAAATAATTAATTAACAATTGATAGTAGAATTAAAATACTATCTTTAGTCGCAGCCGTGCTGTCAGTCTTGAAATCTTCCCATCTTTTCTTTGTGTCTTTTGATCTTGAAACCTCTTGAATTAAATGAAGAATGAATATTATTTTAGTTGACACACAAATGTACTGTCTGGTTCATTTGTGTCATACTAATAAATATTCTCCATTTATAAAATTTTAAATTAGAGGTCTTGCGTCATATTTTCTTCTTCACTGTCTTCATTCTTCTTTTGGAATCTTCTGTAGTAACCACTTGAAATCTTCTATATCTTCTGTTTACTATAGAACCACTACTACATATTTATTTTCACTGACGCTTGAACATAAAAATGAACTTCATCCAGTGTTGAGTAGCAATCCTACAAAAATACTTCTGATACTTGGATCCTTTGTGATTAGTTGACTGACTTTGTCTTGATTCCTGTTTGGTGTTTAGTATTTACTTCTCTTTAACAGTTAGAGTTGAGTTGCCATCTAATTATTACAAATAGGCCTAGTCATATGCCTTTCATGCATGAATTGATCATATCTTACTTTCTTTTCTTTTTCCTCCCTAGAGTTGATCTCTTCAATAGCCTAGAGAATTTCTTGTCTGACCATTACTTCTTCAATTAGAATTGCATCTTTCAGCATGTCAGCAGCAATTTTGAGAGTTTGCAGGGTATAATCATTGATAAACTTGAGTCTGATTTTGGTTGTTACTCCGTTCCTCAGTTTGAACTCAACTCTGTCAGGATCTTTGAATACTCTGTACTTTCCTTGTCTCCTCAGCTCTTCAGACAATCTCTCTATCTCCTCATCTTCTTTTATCTTCTTTTTCACCATCTCTTCCAACTAGTTGACTTTGTCAATTTTCTTTTGGTACTTCCTAGCCAAGTACTCAGCCACTTCAACCATTTTTAATTTATCTATCATGCACTTCTTGTCAAAAAGACTGATCACTCTTTTGATATCATGAGTGGTTGAAGTTGAGTGGTCATGGTAGAAAGGTCTTTCTTCCCTATCAAAAGTGGTCACAAACATTCTCTTGTCCCTTATCACAAATTTTTTAATTCTGTCTGCCTTCCATTATTTGATCTTTACTTTATCAACTTCAATAACCTCTTGGATAGGCTTAACTGGTAGACCTTTGTTAGGAACAATGAGCTGCTTTCTCCATTTAGGACATCTAACTAGCAATGAACTAGTAGATTGCTTGAATTTTGTTCTTGTGGCAGTGTTGACCTTAATCTGTTCACATGCCTTTAAATTCTTGAGTTGACTTTCTTTTATTTCTTCCTTATCACTCCATTCGCAGTCACCTTGACAAGATGTCTTTTTGGTGATTTGGATTTTGGGATTCTAGCAGTTTCAGAAATTATTTGAGTCATATTAGTGTCCTGAATTTGGATAGGTACACTAGTATGAGTACTAGCAACTTGCTGCTTGGATGGCTTCTTCCTTTCATATTTCGTCTCCTTGTCTGACTCATTTCTCTTTTTCTCCTCATCTCCATCCTTCTTTCCCTTATCCTCCTTCCTTCCACCCTTATCACTCCTAGGTGCAGGTTTGTTGTCTTTCTTTCCCTGACCTTTGTCTTCATCATCCTTCTTCAATTCTTTATTGGTAAAGTTTGACACTTGATCATTTATAAATTTCTTCAATTTTTCCAAAATCACTTTGTCTTCTTCCTGTTTACCAGGCTTTTTTTCAAGTAGATCAATTAGACCCATGACTTGGTTTCTATTTCCTTGATTCAAGTGTTTGAAGAGCATGAAGTGTGACAACTTGTTTGCTTTGGAAAAATACATCACTCCATCTGGATTGCAATAGGCCTCAGGAAGTGAGATAGGCAGGAGAGGGCTTAAGACTGATTTCTTTAATTCATCATCTTCCTGGGTCACTATTTTAACTGCCTTGTGCATGCACTCCAATTCAGTATATGGGAGTTGATGAAATGTCCCAAAAGATAGCTTGAAATTGCCCGACTCCATTTGCACTACTGGCTCTTTGCATAGTTTGCCATTTCTCTCATATTTCACTCCCCTTACAGCTATAATGGCATTCTCCAAAATCTTCTTGTAATCCCAGTGACGATCCTTGACTTGTGCCTTGAGGTTCTTCAACTCAAGCAAGAATTCTTTATCTGCACAGGGCTTTAATACCTCCTTTCTGAGAATTACCATTACTGCCTTTTGTCTTTCTACCTCAATCTCTTCCATTCTTCCCTTCTCCCCTTTAGGGTTGATATCTTGTTGTTGTTGTAGAAAGAAAGAGTGAGTAGGCCTAATGTGAGAAGAGACTTGCACTTGAGGAGCTTGGCTTGAAGCATGCATAGTGGAGAGAAGAGTCTGAATGTTGGCTAGTTGGTGTGAGACTTGTTGAAGAGTGATGCCTTGGGCAGACATTGAGGAATTGACATCCTTTTGGAGGGAGCTCACACTAGTAACAACTTCATTCACAATGGTGGAGATGGTGTGTTGATCTGCAGTCAGTTACTCCACTTTTTCAGTTAATTTGGCAATTGTAGAGTCTTGAGCCTGCTCATCCTTTGTTTTTGACTGATAATACAGATCCACTTGAAAAGGAGTCATTTCATGCAACTTGACATCCTTTGGCAGCATATCAACATGCCTATTCTTGTAGAGAACCTCTACCATATTATTTGTCCTTGATTGCGTCTGTTGGAGATTAGCATTACTCTCAATCATTTCCTTGAAGGCATTTTCCATCTTCCCCATCTTATCATTCATTTCCTTCATGTGGAGCCTTACCAAGGATGACTCAGATCTAGGAGCATGCATTCCACCAAGCATGAACTTTTCAGCAATTGAGTTCATTCTGCTCTCCATCTTGCTTTTGTGATCTTCAATTTCAGACTGGAAGCCCCTTGCTAGGTAGTGGTTGGCTTGCAGTTGCACCTTGGCAGCCTCATGGATAGCATCATAGATTGTAGAGGGAGTGAAGGTCCTTTCACATGATCGAAGAGAAGTCAAATATTTCTCCCTCATCCACTGTAGCATCTCCTCCATTCTCACAGTTTGCCTCTTATCCAACCAAGCATCCACATTGGCCTCTCATTCTTCAGCTATTTGCTCATTTTTATCCTTGATCTCCTCCTTATCCTTTTCATATTCCAACAGAATAGCAACATAATCTTGATTTTGCAAGTGCGCAGTTAGGAATTGTTGAGCAACGTGATAGAAGCCATCCATATGATCCCCATAGAGTTCTTTTAATTTATCCTCAGAAAGTAATCCATTAGTAGATGGTCCTGAAGAACAACCATGTTGCACAGGCTTCAGCCATTGTGATATGAAGTGAGAGTTAGGGCCACTTGTTATAGTGGTCCCCTCAGTATCAATTTCCTCATCCAATTTCTCATATGATTCCAAAGATCCTGGATGAATAGGTGATTTCTCCCTAAGAGACAACCTTTGAATGACTGTGGATTGTCTAGGGGATGCCATTTTCATGGAGTGAAGGTCCCCCAGATTGCCCAATGTCTGTGAAGACATGGTTTCCAAAGGCTCATTAATGAGACCAATGGGTGATGTTACTCTAGCCCCCATAGAGTCTGAAGTAAAAACTTCTGGAACCTCTATGGTTTTGATGGTGTCATCAGGATATACCCCAACATGTATTCCCTCACCATCTTAATGTATGTCCTGGGTGGTGAGCAAGGTGTCATGCACCAAGTCACTTGAAATTGGTTCACCAGGAAGATTGGATTCCTGGTGATCAACAAACTTTTGTGTTTGGCTACACACAATTGGTTGAGAAGAAATTTGAGAAGAGAAAGAAATGTTTTGAGAAGTGATGAGTATTGGAAACTCCCCTTTAGAAAATAGGGAAGTTTCAATGGACATTCCTATGTGGTCTTGTGTCTCCTTTTCAACTATACTTCTATCATCAACACGAGTGAGTTCCTGAGATGGTGCATACTCTTTGCAAAGTGAAGTGGGTTGACTCCCAATTTCAATAGATGCACTTTGTTGAGAAAGTGCACCTAATAGCAGGTGTAGTCCATTTGTAACCTCTACACCCTGTTAGGAGGATGTAGAGTGGTTATCCTCTTGAGAGGTTCCACAAGTGACTCATCTAAGTGGGATTCTTCAACACTTTTTATAACTACTTCTAAATTTTTCTTTGTAGAAGGTTTCTTCCTTTTATTCTTTTCAACCACACCCTGTTGAGAGGATGTGGAGGTTGGTTCACTAACATCTAAGGAATTTGAAAGAATGGGTTCAGTTGGGTTAAGAGTTCCTAGGTTAGGTGCATTAGGTACTTCTGCAGCCATGGAACTCTTTACTGGAAACAAGTAACCATATGTAAGCTGCACTAGTGGATACCCTTCAAATACACTCCTCATATGAGATGTGATTTGAAGAGGTACATTCACTATGCTTTTCATGTCCAATGTAGCAAAAATGATTTTTGACATGGAATTGGAGTAGCCAATTCTATTTCTGTTCATCCCAAGTAGTTCAATCGAATTGGCATTTTTATAATTGAGAATTGATTGAATAAAACGAGGGAAGAAAATCTCATTACCTCTTTTGGAAATCCTGGTTATGAGATCGCCAAGAATGAGCCTACCTATATTGAGCTTTTGGTTGTAAGCCAAAGAATAGGCCAGCTTCAAGGCAACTGAGCTTATTTGATCAAATCTTGTCTTCCTGCAGGTGAAGACTCTCAGTAGAGTGTCAAAGAGGAATGACCACTCCTTTCGAACAAACTTCTTGTTGAGCTTCCCCAGCTTGATTTCATTAGAGTACCTGATGAACTCCATGAAGTCCTCTAGCTCAGCTTCTGTTGGCACCCTGTCATGGTTCTCTGTTGGAAGACACAAACTTGCATTCATATCATTTTCATCAAACGTAATATTTTCATGTTGGATCTTGCAGGTTACTAGAATCTTGGAGTTCCCATTCTTCAATGCAACCTTCTCCCAATTGGCAGCATTCCAGAACTACTCTAGTATGACCAAGTATAATAGTGGGTTGGTCAGCAGAGCCTCCTTCAAGTATGAGTTGATGAGAAATTTGGTGAAGAACTTGTACTGAGGTTTGTCATCCTCGTCTCTTGAAATAGCTAGAAAGTTAGTTTCTGGAATGACATACACCTCAGCTACATGGATGGAACTAGAATATGCCATTTGAGTAGTGTGTAGAAAAAGAGAAGTGAAGAAATGGAGGTTTTAGAAAAAAGAAGTGAGAGAGTTTGAATGTAACTGTTGAGAGCAAAGGGTTCTTTGAGTTTGCGATTAAGTGTAGAAATGAAATGTTAGGTTTACTTTGATCGAGAACTCATTAAAGAATGATTCGAGAACTCTATTTGAGACTAACCGACAACTCAAGAATTGTACCTAGTCGAGAAGCCAGAAAAGAATGACAACTTAATCATAAACTCCAATTTTGAGAGTTTACTCTTTTTCCACTTGGAAAATAAAATTTTAAAAAATTTTCAAACACACATTTTTCAGACTAAATTCAAATCAAATTAATTTAATATGGGATTAAAAATGCATTTATTAAATATTCCTGCAGAATTGATTATCACACTTGTTATTTAAATATGCACAAGTATAATAATTCTTTTCAGGTTTACTTAGAACATGAAAATAGTTCCAAGCTACAATTTTAATTTTTCAAAAAAAATGTACAACAATATGACTGATATATTTATAAATATACATCAGTTTACTTCACTTAGATAAATCATTGAGAATTCATGTCTGTGAAGTAATTGTTGTAAAAGTTGGTGAGATATATTTATGTAGCCACTAGCTAGAAGAATTTAACATCACAATCTCACTAACCAACTGTTATGGATTAAAAACTAGGGTGTATTAATTGCGATGTATGTCAGAGCTTATCGAGCTTTAATTGTTGCACTTGTGTTTTGTAGCTTAGTTATGCCCTCACAAGATGCCTATGTATCTCAAGCGTATTGAGAATCAAGTCAGACGTTGTTCTAAGAATGAGGGGTTAGGACCTTTATATAGACGTAGAGAGTTTAAGAATTAGAATAGGCTTAGGAACCTTGGTAGTCTAAGAATGAGGGCTACTCTTTGGAGTAGTTTCCTTGTAGTTGGACATAATTAATTAGCTGTATATTTAGCTAATTAATTAATTACAAATTTATTTACTAGTTAGGGTTTCAAGCCTCTTTAAATGGGCCTCCCTTCTAGACCAATTAGGTCTAATTAATGCCATATTAATTGTGTCTTTAGGGATTACTTTCAGCCTAAATTCCCCATTTACTTGGGATATAACCAGCTTCGAGTCTCCACAGACTTTGAGGTGTTTGGCATTTAGTGCCTTGGCCAATCCCAGGCCTTCTATCAGAGCTTCATATTCGGCTTCATTATTGGTTGTTGGGAAATCAAGCTTAATAGCATACTCAATGATAAATCCTTCAGGACTTTGTAGCACCAAGTCTGCTCCACTAGACTTTGTTTTTTATGCCCCATCAAAATTGAGCACCCAATATTCTTTAGGAGTTTGTCCTCCCTCTTTTTGTGTTTTCTCCTCACTATTCTGCCCCCCGACTTCTTGGTAGTGGATAGTACATTCGACCACGAAGTCAGCAAGAGCTTGAGCTTTAATGGTCGTTCGAGGCTTATACATGATGTCGAATTCTCCTAGCTCTATGGCCCACTTTATCAATCTTCCACTTGCCTTAGGGCTGTGTATGATGTTTCTCAGAGATTGATCAGTTAACACCTCGATTTTGTGTGCTTGAAAGTAAGGCCGTAACTTTCTTGAGGCCATTACCAAGGCCAGTGCAAACTTCTCAATCTTAGAGTAGCTAAGTTCTGCTCCGTGCAAGACCTTGCTTACATAATAAACTGGCTTTTGAATCTTTTCTTCCTCCTTTATGAGGACAACACTCAGGGCCTTATCGGACACAGCCAAATACAAGTATAAGATGTCCTCGGGACTAGGCTTGGCCAATAATGGAGCTTCAGCCATATATTTCTTCAGTTCCTCAAAGGCTGCCTGGCTTTCTTCTGTCCACACGAAATCCTTTACTTTCTTTAACATTTTAAAGAAGGGTAGGCATTTATCCCCAGACTTTGAGGCGAACCTTCCCAGGGCCGCAATTCTTCTTGTCAGTTTCTGGACATCCCTTACTGTCTTTGGGGGTTCCATATCGAGTATAGCTTGGATTTTGTCAGGATTGGCCTCAATCCCTCTTTTGGAGACCATCATTCCTAAGAATTTTCCAGACCCTATGCCAAAGGCGCATTTTGCAGGGTTTAGCATCATCTTGTGGTGTCTCGGCACTTCGAAGGCCTCTTTAAGGTGTTTAATATGGTCAGCCTTATCGGGGTTTTTGACTAGCATATCATCTACATAGACCTCCATGGTCTTTCTAATGAGATGCTTGAATATTTTGTTTACTAGCCTCTGATAGGTGGCTCCTGCAATTTTTAATCCAAAGGCCATAACAAGGTAGCAAAATACATCAAAGTCAGTGATGAAAGATACCTTAGCAATGTCATCCTCATGCATCCTGATTTGATTGTATCCACTAAAGCCATCCACGAAGCTTAACATCTCATGTCCCGCCGTGGCATCTATAAGTGCATCGATTCGTGGGAGAGGGAAGCAATCCTTCGGACATGCATCATTTAAGTCAGTGAAGTCCACGCACATCCTCCATTTTCCATTGGATTTCTTAACCATCACAGGGTTAACAAGCCATTCGGGAAATTAAATTTCCTTGATGAATCCAGCCTCTAAGAGATTTTCCACCTCTTGCTTTTTGGCTTCTTGCCTTTCTGGAGCGAAATTTCTCTTCTTTTGCTTTATCATTTTCCGTCGTGGATCCACGTTAAGCTTATGAGTGATCAGTTTGGGTTAATTCCTGGCATATCAGCAGCTGTCCAAGCAAATAAGTCCCTGTTTTCTTGCAATAACTTTGTTAATTTTTCTTTTATATGCTCTTCTAATGAGGCCCCTATATAAGTGACTTTCTCTGGTTCTCTTGGAACCAAAGGGATTGGAACCAAATCCTCAGTCGATTTCCCCCTTTTTCCTTCGTCTTCTCTCGAGTCCATGTCCTCTATGGGTAGGACTTGCCCCCCGACTTCATCGGATCTCAGGGCCGCCACGTAGCAACTTCTTGCCATTCTCTGGTCTCATTTTTCCTCCCCTACACCGTTTCTGGTGGGGAACTTGATCTTCAAGTGATAACTCGAGGCAACAACCTTAAAAACGTGCAAGCTTGTTCTTCGAAGGATTGCGTTGTACGTATAAGATGCTTTGATTACCAGGAAGGTTGGCATTTGAGTGGCCTCTTGAGGCTCTCTTCCTATTGCCATGGGTAGTTGAATGGTTCCTTCCACTTTTGACTCCACTCCATTAAACCCATAAATTGGAACATCCGAAGGGGTTAGCTGGGAATCATTGTACCCCATCTTCAAAAAGGCATCGTAGAATAAGATATTGAGGGATGCTCCATTGTCCACCATGACTCTTTTCGCTTTTGAATTTCCTATCAAAGGGGCTATGACAAGAGGATCATCGTGGGGAAACTTTATCCCTTCCAATTCTGAGTCATTAAAGGATATAACCACCTCCATTCTAGCACGTTTAGGTGCTTCGCCTACAACTTGCATAACTTCTCTAGCGTATGCTTTCCTTGAGTTCCTTGAATTCCCTGCAGATGTAGGTCCTCCGAAAATCATGTTAACCACTGGTCCTCTAGGCTAGGGATTCCTATCTCGACTATCATTGTTTCTCGCATTATCATCGCGCCTATCACGGCTTCCATCTTTGGTGAACTTAGAAAGTTTTCCCCTTCTGATAAGGAATTCGATTTCATCCTTCAATTATCTGCAGTCATCTGTGTTATGTCCGGTATCCTTATGAAATCTATAGAACGCGTTCTTGTTTCTCTTTTCAGGATCAGACTTTAGGGGTTTGGGCCATCTCAGGTCTCGATCCCTTTCAATATCCATCAGGATTTGGCTTCGAGGCGTATTCAGCCTTGCATATTTAAAGAATTTAGGTCCCAAGCTATTTTTCTTAGGAGGGGATTCAGAATCCTTGTCCGTCTTAGTATATTTGTCGCGGGCATCGTACTCCTAATCCCCTTTCCTTTTCTTTTCTTACTACTGTTACTCCCGTTAGGCGCCACTGCCATGGTGGTTTTCCTCATGCTTTCTTCTACCTTGATGTATTTCCCAGCCCTATCTTGGAGGAGATGCATGTTCTCTAGGGGATGCTTGGCTAATGACCTTTTGATGTAAGGATCAGTTGTCCCTTGTTGCAAGGCTATCATAGCCACTTTTTCGTCCAAGTCCGGGATTTTCAGGGCTTCCTTTGTAAAACGGTTTAAGTAATCCCTGAGGGACTCGTTCTTCCCTTGTTCCAGATTCATGAGAGAAGCTAAACTTTTTTCGTGCACTCTTCCACTTATATACTGGCTTATGAAGGCCTTACTGAGTTCTTTGAAAGACCCAATAGAGTTGGGAGGTAACCGACTATACCAACGTTGAACCATGCCCCCTAGGGTTTGAGGAAAAGCCCTGCATTTGACAGCATCATTGATAGGTTGTAATAATAAAGCGTTCGAGAAAGTTCTTACGTGATTCGCAGGATCTCTTGCTCCATCATAAGTCTTGATGGTGGGCATCTTGAACTTCCTTGAGATGTGAGCATTCATGATCGCTTCGGTAAAGAGCGGTGTTGGATCATCCGGATCTCCGAGTGGTAGCAACTCAGTGGGATCAGCCCTTGCAGTTTCCATTCTTCTCCCTCGAGGGGTTCTATCTATTTCTATGATGTCAGGGGCTTCACGCCTCAGGGCTGGCCTTGTGATCTGTCGATCTAAGCTTTTCTTTAGCTCTTTGAGTTCAGCCTCATAGGAAGCAATTTTCTGTTCTAGTGTCCTTCGGGACTGTGAACGTTGGCTTCCTACGGGTTCCTTGCCAGGCCTTCTCCTCCTAGGGTTAATATCGGTGCCTTCAGAGCTTTTATCATCAGTTGAGTACGGCCCTGAGAAATCATGGACTCCTTCTCTGCGCCCATAATTTTGTGGGGGTTCCAATCCTCGAATGTAAAGAGGGGGATAGGCTTGGGAGAGTCCAAGCCTAGGTTGGGTAACAGTGCTACTAGGGATAACAATAGTGGAAATTTGTGCGTGAGGAGGAGCAGTAGCAATAAAATGAGTTCGAGTTACCTGGGATAGAGGGTTGTATCCATGGAGGACTTCCTCAGGATTGGTAGAATGGACGATTTCACTGAACGGGCCAAGTCGTTGAGTGCTAGGACCTTGAGTTCCAGCAGGAATAGTGGTGGTAACGGGGACATCGGTGGTTTGAGTTTCATCGAGAGGAATCATAGCGGTCGGGTCTCCTGTAGTAGGGATGATGTCTCCATCAGCTCTTCGTGGTCTTGCCATGGTTGATGTTGTCTTCCCACAGGCATCATGTTATGGATTAAAAACTAGGGTGTATTAATTATGATGTGTGTCGGAGATTATCGAGCTTTAATGGTTGCACTTGTGTTTCGTAGCTTAGTTCTGCCCTCACAAGATGCCTACGTATCTCAAGCGTATTGGGAATCAGGCCAGACGTCGTTCTAAGAATGAGGGGTTAGACCCTTTATATAGACGTAGAGAGTCTAAGAATTAGAGTAGGCTTAGGAACCTTGGTAGGTAAACCACCTCCTAGAAGGATTCTGGATCCTTCTTGTGATGGAAGTAGTTTCGAAGTAGGAATATGTTTCCTTGTTGACTGAGGTGTCTTGGGGGCTACTCTTTGGAGTAGTTTCCTTGTAGTTGGACATAATTAATTAGCTGTATATTTAGCTAATTAATTAATTACAAATTTATTTACTAGTTAAGGTTTCAAGCCTCTTTAAATGGCCCTCCTTTCTAGACCAACTAGGTCTAATTAATGCCATATTAATTGTGTCTTTAGGGCTTACTTTCAACCCATATCATCAGCCTGTTAAAGGTGGCTTCATCTAGTGGTTTAGTAAATATATCAGCCATCTGTTTTTGTGTAGGAACATAGAATAATTCACTCACACCATTTTCTGCATGTTCCATTATGAAATGGTACCTTACATCAATGTGCTTTGTCTTTGAATGATTCACTAGATTAGAAACAATGGATATAGCACTAGTATTGTCACACATGATAGGAATTTTTTCCAAGACTAGTCCATAATCCCTTAACTGATTTGTTATCCAAAGCACTTGAGCACAACAACTTCCAGCGGCTATATATTCAGCCTCAGTTGTGGAAGTTGAAACTGATTGTTGCTTCTTGAAAACTTTCAGAGGTTCTCTTTCTATCAACTTTGCATCCAGCAAAATCAGCATCATAATATCCAACTAGGTTGAATCCTGTTTCCTTTGGGTACCATAATCCCATCTGAGTTGTTCCTTTGAGATATCTTAGAATTCTCTTGACAGCAATGATATGAGATTCCTTTGGGTTGGCCTGAAACCTTGCACACAAACATGTAGAGAATATAATGTATGGCCTACTAGCTGTTAAGTATAGTAGAGATCCAATCATTCCTCTATAAGTCTTCATGTCTACACTCATTCCCTTCTTATCTTCATCAAGTTTGATAGCTATAGACATTGGAGTTTTTGCAGGTGAGCAATCTTGCATGTCAAACCTTTTGAGCAAGTCATTAATGTACTTGGTTTGGCTTATGAATATGACATCTATTCCTTGACTTATTTGAAGGCCTAGAAAGTAATTGAGCTCTCCCATCATGCTCATTTCATATTCACTTTGCATGAGCTTTGAGAATCTTTGACATAGCTTTTCATTTGTAGAGCCAAAATTGATATCATCCATATAAATTTGAACTAGGATGATGTCCTCACTATGCTTCTTGTAAAAGAGAGTTTTTTCAATTGTTCCTCTAGTAAATTGATTTTCCAGTAGAAACTTTGACAGTGTGTCATACCATGCTCTTGGGGCTTGTTTGAGTCCATACAATGCCTTGAGAAGTCTATAGACAAAATCAAGAAATTTGGAATCTTCAAAGCCAGGTGGTTGTTGTACATAAACCTCTTCTTCCAATTCACCATTTAGAAATGCACTTTTGACATCCATTTGATAGACTTTGAAATTTGAATGTGCTGCAAATGCTAGAAAAATTCTTATTACCTCTATTCTTGCAACTGGAGCATAGTCAATGCCTTCTTCTTGTGAATATCCTTTTGCCACCAATCTTTCCTTGTTCCTTATGACAGTTCCATGTTCATCCATTTTGTTTCTATAGACCCATTTAGTGTCAATAATTGATCTGTCTTTTGGAGATGGCACTAATTCCCAAACATTGTTCCTTTCAAATTGGTTTAATTCTTCCTGCATGGCAACAATCCAATCTGGATCCAACAATGTTTCTTCAATTTTTTTGGGTTCATTTTGAGAAATAAAACAAGCATACAAGCATTCATTTATGATTGCCCTTCTTGTTCTCACACATTCATCAGGATTTCCAATGATTTGATATGCAGTGTGAGCTCTATTCCATTTTGTTTTGTGAGTCACACCTCTTGCATATGAACTAGTTTCCTCCATATTCAATTTGTTTGCATTTGTTGTTGATCCTTGAGAAGCTCCCCCTGAATGCATGCTAAGGTTGTGAGGAGAATTCTCAAGTTGAATGTGACTGAAATCCTTAGTAATTCTCTCTGCATTTCCACCATGTGAAATATTCACATGTGAGATTTCATGTGCTTTTTCATCCTTTTCATTTTCAGATGCCTCCATTTCCATTTCATTTTCAAATCTCAAGGTGTCACAGTTTTCTTCTTCAAGACTCATGGAAGGAAACTTGAAGTCATCAAAAGTCACATTTATGCTTTCCATCACCTTTTGTTGATCAATCACATATACTCTATAGACAATCTTGTCCAAGGGATATCCTACAAAAATTCTTTCATATGTTTTGACTTCAAATTTTCCTAGATGATCAACATCTTTTTTGAGAATAAAACACTTTGCGCAAACATATGCATATACTTCACATATGTTCTTCTGTTTGTCATGATATGATAAGGAGTCTTTCCAACTGGTTTTGTGATGAGTGTCCTGTTTTGAGTGTAACATGCAGTCCTGATAGCTTCAGCCCAAAAACTAGTTGGTAGACTTTCTTCTGTTAACATGGTTATGGCAGCTTAAAATAAAGTCCTGTTTTTCCTCTCAACAACTCCATTTTATTGTGGAGTTCTTGGAGCTGAGAATTGGTGAGTAATTCCATTTTCTTTGCAGAATTCACTTAATGTAGTATTTTTGAATTTTGTTCCATTATTACTCCTTATAGCCGCAACAGGTGTTGGGCCTTTATCTAGTTTCCTCATATTTTCAATGATAAGCTCAGGAGCTTCATCTTTTGAGTGCAGGAAATCCACCCATGTGTATTTGGAGAAGTCATCAACCATGACAAGTGCATATCTCTTTTTAGACATTGACATAACATTTACTGGTCGAAACTGATCCATGTGAATTAATTGTAGAGGCTTTGTGATTGAGGTGAATTATTTGTTTCTTTGACTGGACCTCTTAATCTTTCATTTTTGACATGTCTCACACAATCCTTCTATACAGAATTCAAGTGAGGGCAAGTCCTTTACTAATTCTCTTTTGACTAGAGAATTAAGATTCTTGAAGTTCAATTGAGACAGCCTCTTGTGCCAAAGCCAACTTTCACTTTTAGAGGCTTTGGTGTAGAAACAACATATTTTATCCTTGTTTGTAGAGTCCAAGTCAACTACAAACAGGCTTCCCGTCCTTACTCCTTGTAGAGCAATTTTTTTGGTTTTTCTGTGAGATATGAGGCACATTTCTTTATCAAACTCCACCTTCAAGTCTTTGTTGCAGAATTGAGTGATGCTCAACAAATTGTGCTTCAAACCATTTACCAAAGCTACATCTTCATTGACAACATTTCCATGAATCAATTTGCCATATCCCATAGTAAAGCCAATGATGTTGTCTCCAAAGGTCACCATTGGGCTAGCCTCTTCCTTGAATTGTGACAGCAGGGCTTTATCACCAGTCATGTGCCTTGAGCATCTACTGTCCAAGATCCACAGAACCTTCTTCTTCTTACCTGTGCCCTGCAGTCAAAACAGTATCAAGTTTTCTTTGGTACCCAAACTAGGTTGGGTCCTTTTTGCTTAGTTACATAACTGCTATTCTTCTTCTCAACATTCCTAGTCATCTTGTCATGCACAATTTCCTTTTCCTGATGTTAAGTTCTGGTTTGGTTGGTGCTACCTGAACTAGATGCATTTCTAAGTGACATAAAATGTTTTTTTCCTTTAGTTGGACTAGTAGATTTGGGTCTAGCAGTTTTGTTGTTTTCATTTTGACTGATGCATCCTTCAACAAGTTGTTTCCTTAATCTAAAGTAAGTATTCATAACATTCAGGTTGCATGGCATACATTCAAATTTGTCATATAATTTATGATTATCATGCATCAAAGGTTTAACATAACCATAAACAGATTCAGCATTATTAACAACAGGTTTCTTGCACACAAGAGTAAGGTGATTTGTTGAACCACAGTTTTTACAAATCTTTCTAGGGGCATTGTGAACGGGTGCATAATTGTTGTGTTTATTAATGCCCATTTTTTCATTTCTATTTTCCTTTTTCTTCATTGCATGCATGGAGTCATTTTTCTGGACATTTTTATTTCTTTCAAGCTTAACAGAGGTGGACTTGACATTGACTATTTTCTCTTCAAATTCAATACAAGGCACATCATTCTTAGCCTCTAGCTCATCCTCATCATTTAACTGTTGCTTGATGATCATACTTGCTTCATCAAACTCAACAATTGCTTTTTAAAAAATTGGAGCTTCAACATTTTTCAAAATATGAGGATTGTCATGGAATTCAGTTTTCTTGCCTTTTGTTGACATAGACTTTTTCTTTTTAAGAGTGTCATATTCAAACCCAACTCTAACCTTAGAATTTTCCTGGTGTTTTTCATGAAATTCTTGTAGAACTACAAATGAGTTTTGATAAGATTTTATTTTCAGTTCATTCTCAGAGATTTGATCTCTTAAAAACTTCTCAATTTGTTCTAAGCAAGTAATCTTATTTTTCAAGTACTCATTCTCTTGTTTCATGGATTGCATATTAACCAAGGATAATTCTAGATGTTCATTCTTAACAGACAGTTCATAATTAGCTTTCAATAATCTATCAATTTCATCATAAGCAACATTCATACTGGTATGTATGTTAAACATCTCAACACTCAATTCTTCCTCAGTTTTCTTATATTGAGATTTTGACATTTCAATAGAAGTTAGGATTGGTACCTGACTTGTTGAGGTTGATGCTCCTTCATCTGATTTGGCCATGAGTGCCAAATTCCCATATTCTTCTTCTTCATCCTCATTAGTGTCATCCCAGCATTTGCCTTCAGTAATGTATGCTTTACCAGTTTGCTTCTTTAACAAAGCTTCATACTTGGCTTCCAATTCCCAATACTCTTTGTCCTTTCTGGCTGCTTTTGGCTTTCTACACTCAGTGGTAAAGTGTCCCAATTCATCACAATTATAACACCTTATTTTTTACCTTTTAACATATCTAGTTTTGTAAACACCTTTGAAGTTACTCTTGAGAGCTTTGCCTTTGCTTGAAAAGACAAAGTTTGGTTTTGGCTTGAAGCTTTTGTTTTTTCTTAAACCTCAAGTTTCTAAGCTTTCTAGCCATGAAGGCCATAGATTTGTTGTCCATGCTCTCAAGCTCCTCAATAGTGTAGAACTCATCTTTATCAGATTCTCCTTTGATAGGCTCTACTTTTTCATTTTCTCTTTCAACACTTTCCTCACTTTTTATTCTTTGGCTTGTACCAACTCTTTCCATCTTTACTGGTTCTTTGACAATTAGGGCACTAGAGACATTTTTCATATTACTCTTTTTTCCTATAATAAACTTCTTTTGAAAGAACTCTAGTTTATATGTCTTCATTATTCCATACAGAGTTTCCAATGGAAGTCTTCCTAAATCTCTTCCTTCTCTAATAGCAGCAATTTTGTGTTCCAAATGCTCTGGAAGAGTTAACAAGAACTTCAAGTTCTTTTCTTTTGTCTCATAGGCTTTTCCATGTAACTGCAGTTCATTGATTAGTTTGTTAAACCTCTCAAAGACCTCAGTTATGCTTTCATTTAGTTTTGACATGAAAGCTTCATATTGTGAGACCAACAATTGTCTTTGATTTTCTCTTACTTCCACTGTGCCTTCACATAGTAGCTCTATGGTTTCCTAAATGTGCTTGGAAGTGGTGCAGTTGACAACATTGCTATACATGACCATATCTAGAGAGTCAATCAGGATGAGCATGAGACTGTTGTCAAGAGCCACTTTCTCTCTTTCAGTGTCAGTGTACAGATATTGATCTTTTAGTACCCATGTGGCTGGTATCACCTCTGAGCCACTAGTTGTTTCAGGAACTAGTGTCACAGGCATGAAGGGTCCATTTTTCAGGATCTCAGGATACATGTAGTTTGCAGTCTTGATGAATGTGAACATTTTCTTTTTCCATAGAATATAATGTTCTCTGTCAAATGGAGGAATCTTGATGCTGTTAAGTTTCTAGGAACTCATTTTGATCTTTGTACTGTTTGTATGTCAACAACCTGCTCTGATACCACTTATTGGGAATGAGTTTAGCCGAAACTATATAGAGGGGGGGTGAATATATAGCTCGAAATCTTTTTGTTTAGCCTTTGATTCTTGTTAGTTCTGAACAGATAATTTAGCAGTATTTACCTTAGAGATGCAAAAATTAAATAAACACTTCACAGTTAACTATCAATCTAATTTTATATTAGAATGATCTACTACAATCCGAGAATCTTTTTGTGATTCTCAGCTTCTTGTTCTTGAAACAAAACAAGGAAAAATGAATATTATTTTTCACTATATCTAGTGAAGTTGTGCTCTATATTATATAGACAACATGTCTCATTTGCACATTCTCTCACTAGACAGTTATGCTAAAACTAGAAACAGACAAGAAATACTTTACATTTGACTACTATCTATTTCTAGCTCACATAATTCTTTGACAGTCTTTTCAATTATGCATTCTTCTTTCTGTCTTTGTCTTCTTTTCTTTTCAAGCTTTATTGTAGACTTGTCATTATCTTCACAGGTTTGACTGACCTGATCACGATAATACTTCAGATTAATTGTCTTATTCTTCTACAAATCTCCTTGAAAATAGCTGTTTGAAACATTCGGATACTCAGCTTTATTGTACTTCGAGAAGTCGTGATGTGGACTACTCGATCGAGTACTTGTGAGACTTCTCGATTGGTCTTTGACTTGATACTTCTCGAATGTCTAGACTTCTCGATTGCATACTTCTTTTGATGACTTTTCGATCAGGCTAGACTTTTCGATTGACTTGATTTCACAGACTTCTCGATTGACTCATTTCACAGACTTCTCGATTGACTCATTTCACAGACTTCTCGATTGACTTATTTCACAGACTTATCGATTGCTTCATTTCACAGACTTCTCGATTTGATTAACTGGACTTCTCGATTGAGCATTTCTTTACACTTCTCGAATGATTCCATATCCTTGACTTCTCGATTGAGTCATTTGAGACTTCTCTACCAGTTTGCATATCTGACTTCTCTATGAATGTGACTTCTCTATCGATCATTTGCCTTGGAAATAATTTCTTTTATAAACTCCTTATTTGATATGACCTTCATTCTCCTGATGCATGATTCATAAAATCTTCTACCAATACAATTATTCTTGATATCACTTATTTACAATTGGATATACAGTAGAAACATGCTTCTAACTGTAAGTATATAAATAAAGAGACTAAGTCACTATTTAATACAAAAAGTACTAGAGTGTTACAATATAACAAGTACCTATAATATAGTAGGCTTGATTTGGTCCAACAAATTCTCAGATCACAAAGGTTTGGTTTTGGAAGGAAATGAAACAAATTGGGGGCCAAAACCATTTAGGGTGTTTAACTGTTGGTTGAAGGAGGGGTTACTATTAGAGGAAATTTCTAATATGATGGGTTCAGAAGGGAGTGGTTGAGATTCTAATCTACAAAAAACCTTGAAAGAAATCAGAAAAGTGGTGAAGGATTGGTCTTTAAACTCCGTGGGGAATCTCAAAGAGAGAATTAAGGCTTCAGAAAAGGAGTTAGAGAGGTTGGACGAGATTGAGGGAGTGACACTCTATAGTAAATTTTTAAGATCTGAGCTTCAAAGATTGTACAATTTACAGGTCTTGATGTTGAAGTAGAGATCCAGAATAAAATGGGTTGTGGAAGGTGATTCTTGGGTGCAGAACCCAAAAGAGATTAAAAATGTTTTCTACAACCATTTTTCATCTTTCTTCAAGCAAAGGAATCCAAAGAAATTATTTTCCCTAGGAACCTTGAGTTTGAATAAAATCTCATCTCAGGAAAGAAACTGGTTGGAAAGGGATTTGTTGATGGATGAAATGAAGCTTGTTTTAAAAAAATTAGCAAATGACAAAGCTTCAGGCCCGGATGGGTGGAATGTGGGTTGTATTAAAAGCTTGTGGAATCATCTCAAGAAACCATGTTGGAGAGCTTCTTAATTTTCATGAGCTCAGGAATACTTCCTCAAGGTTTTAATTCTTGTTTCCTAGCCTTAATTCCAAAAAAAAAAACTTCTCCTGCACTTGTAATAGACTTCAGGCCTATAAGTTTGATCAACTCAGAGGCTAAAATATTTATAAGAATCTTGGCTACCAGAATTGAGAGAGTAACTCATAAAATTATTAGTAATAATCAATTTGGATTTATGAAAGGTAGGCAAGCAGCAGAATGCATATTGGTTGTGAATGAAGTCTGTCACAACATTAGAAGTGGGAAAGCAAAAGGAATAATTCTAAAGATTGATTTTGAAAAGGCCTTTGATTCAGTGAATTGGGCCTTTTTGTTGGAAGTCCTAAAGGGTATGGGTTTTGGGAAAAAATGCTTATGGTGGATCAGGAACTTCTTAGACTCTATAAAGATTTCAATTTTAGTTAATGGAGCACCTACCAAGGAGTTCAAACCTCAAAGAGGGTTGAGGAAAGGAGATCCAATATCTCTAACTTTTTTTAACATTGCAGTGGAAGTTCTGAATAGGATGGTTGAGAAAGCAATCCAAAATGGAATGCTTAAGGGCTTCAAGGAATCTTCAAATTCTTTACCTATATCCCACCTGCAATTTACAGATGATACAATTTTTTTCTTGGAAGAATCATTGGAGTCATTCAAAAGCTATAAAGAAGATTGTGTACTGCTTTCAAATTATCTCAGGATTGAAGATAAATTTTAGCAAGAGTTGTATATATGCAAAAAAAACTCAAATTCTAAGGTGATAAGAGAAGGGGAAGAAACCTTAAAATGTAGCATAGGAGATTGGCCTTTATCTTACATGGGATCTCAGTTAGGCATATCTCATAAGCATCAGCTGTACTGGAAGCCATTGCTGGAAAACTTTGAGAAAAAATTGGCAAGCTAGAAGAAAGAGTCCTTGAACTTGGCAGGTAGATTGGTTTTAGTCAAGGCAGTTTTAAGTAGCTTACCAGTTTACTGGTTTAGTGTATTTAAAGCCCTAGTAGGTATTTGAAATAAAATGGACCAAATACAGAGGAAATTCCTATGGGATAGTAATTTAAACCAGGAGCAGAATGGTAATAAGTTACACTTGGTAAGCTGGGACAAGATCTATAAAAGGAAAGAGGAAGGAGGGTTGGGCATTAGGAAAATCAAGGATGTAAATCTGTCACTATTAGGCAAATGATGGGCAAAGTGGTTCCAAGATAGAGATAAAAATTAGAATGTTTGGATAAGAGGAAAAATGGGGTGTGTAGGAGATAAAGACTTGGGGGTTAGTTTGGAAAGAGTTCATGTTTCAGAGGCTTTAAGAAAAATAGATTCCCTTAATATTTTGTCTCCCTTTGGCCAGTTTTTCACAGGTTCTTATTTTAGATGGAAACTGGGAAATGGTGAATTGGTGTTCTTTTAGGAGGACTATTGGGAGATGAGAGGGAGATTGAGAGAGAGATTCCATAGAATTTATAGCTTATTTAAAATGAGGTACTCTTCAGTAAATTTTTTTTTAGCACTTTGGACTTTAGAGCCTCATCCAAAATCTACAATGTGGACAAGAGCCTTAAGACACTGGGAGGAACTGAAAGTTCAAAGACTGCAGGAAATTGTAGACAATGTTCATCTAGCAATGGAAAGAGACAAAAGTTTTTGGACTTATACATGTAAAGCATATACATGTGATAGTTGGAATGTTGGGAATAGGGCTCATCAGAATCCACAAAGCTCCAACTGGGTAAAGATCTGGAAAGCTAAGGTTCCACCTAGAGTAAAATATTTCTTATGGAAAGTAGAACATGGAGCCCTGCCAACAAAATCTCTATTGTAACATAGATTGGCTATAATTGGGCTCTAAGTGGAATGTTTTAGGTATAGAGTAGCATAGGAGAACCTAAGTCACTTATCTTGGGAATGCCCTTGGGTAAAAGAAACATGGAAATTTACAAAATTATGGTGGGGGTTTTCCTAAAGATCTTAGTAGATTCAGTATAGAAAATTTTTGGGACTTGGTAGCATGAGAAGTTGGTGAGGCAGCTAAACAAGCTTAGACAATAGCCATTATAGCAACATTGTGGGCATTATGGCTGAGTTGAAATGACTCATATTTTAGAAATAAACAATGGTCAAGAGAGGAGATCAATGAAAAAATAGTGTCTTTAACAGCACTGTGGTCAAAGCAGGAGGGTATTTTACTTTTAGAAGAGGATTCAACATGGGCCATTAACCCAGGTGGTACGGTGAGAACACATTATCTTTTAAAGAAAAAGGAAACTCTAAGAGAAAGAGGGGAGAATGTGGTGTTTGTTGATGGATCTTGGTTCATAAGTGAAGAAAGTATCGTTAAAGCAAGCATTGGAGGTTTTATAAAAAATGATAAAGAGGAAATTAGATATATCTTTTCAGGACCGATAGGTGTAAAAGATAGTAAGGAGGCTGAATAAGAGGCAGTGTTTTTTGTGATTAAGGAAATTTGGAGTAGCAGTCATAGAGCGGAGAAATTCGTGATCTTTTCGGATAGTCTGGAGCTAATTAATAAGTTGGAACGGTTGAAAATTATCCAAGAACATTAAGAAAGATGTCAACATGATGTAGAGGAATTAATTCTAAAAATGAGAGTAAGGTTTTCTCATGTAGCCAGGGACTTATATGAAGAAGCTAATGAATTTACGAGGCAAGGTGTTAGGAGATATAAATTGTTATGTGCATGGATTTGAGGTGGTAGCATGTATTATCATTGGGCTAGTGGGAGGAACGAAGGACGCAAGGCCCATCAGTAAAGATAACAACTTTGGTTGTGTAGAGATATTTTTGGGTAAGGCCCAATGAGAAAGAATAATAGTTTGTCTAGAGTAAGAGACAAGCTATTAAATGCAAATCAAAAGCATGCATAAATAGCTAAATCGTCAGGTAGCTGCACAATAGTAAAATATGGAGAGATGTGAAAAGTTGCATGGAAAATACAAGATGCATGCACAATAGTAATCATGATAGTAGTATATATATACTCCTTCATACTGGCAACTCTCTTCACACTTCAATTGTTCTTCTTCTCAAAAATAACAATGGCAGATGTAGCAGTTAGGTGGAGAATGCATGCGGAGGGGTTTATCAAACTCAATGTAGCAAGTTTCTTCTCGAATATCCCCCTCCCAAATGGTAACAGGTCTGGGATAGGCTTCATCATGAGGGATGATAGAGGAAGAATAGTTCGTATGGTGGCTGGTTCGCTTGGAATAGAGGATGAAGATAGCAATGACTTCTACAACATCCTTGCAGGCCTCAAGAGAGCATTCTTTGAATAACTCAACAGGATTAAGTTAGATGTTGCAGACTTGGGAGTGTACTAGACCTGGAGACACTCTCTAACTCATGGTGTGCACCCAAATCACCAATATGTAGTTCAACTGTTGAACCAAAGAAGGGCTGACAAGAATCTCAAGTTAAAGATAAGACCAATAGAAAATGAGAGCAGTAGGCTAGCAGAGTATGGGGCAATGCACTAGACAAACTTGGTGATCATTCAGGAACCATTTGGGAAATGGTAGACAATGAGATGCTTGATGATCTGGACTAAAATTGGAAGCAAGCAACAGAAGTAGTGGGTGGTTTCAGCGGGCAATCTTTTGGGTTTTCAAGATGTAAAAACTAAAAAGTAGTTTTCTTTTGAGTAGGTTCTCTGGTAAGTTGATCTAGTATCTTGGTTATCTAGTAGGTTGAGTAGGAATCTTTGTAAGCTTCCATGCAAAAATTAGTCATGTAATTGGTTTGCCCTTTTTTAGTAATGCAATGCTTCGCCTTTCCAAAAAAAAATACAATCAAATTTATGGAAAGAATGAAATTTTTATTAGCATATGAATGCCTTAAGCCTATTTAAACTTGGAATGACACGAGGGTTGACTATTGGTTCAACAAAAATGCATACTAAGAAAATCACAACATATATGAAGCCAGAAATATTGTTATAACCAAACTTTTTTTTCATCTTACCTAGGTGAACCATAGAAAGATCCTAACCGTCCAATTTTAGATGAATCATAGAAACGATTCTAACTATCCAATTTTACTAAAATCTAATTTTAGAAAAGATATATCATACATACAACTCTATACCCGATAGTCCTCCTTTTATATATAACTGCTCACGAATAATATTATATTGGCGACCACTTATTTTCTGAAAATAAGGGATTATTTTCAGAAAAAGTAGGTATGTATGTACTTTTTCTGAAAATAAGTAACTTATTTTTTATTTTGAAATTAATATTTGGTTTTAAAATTCTAAAAAAAATATGAAATAAGTAACTTATTTTAAGTTTAAAGAACCCCAAACGACCACATTATGTTTAAATTATATTCTACATTTTCTATTTTAAAAATCCTACTTATCCTATAATTTTAATTTAAAATAGTTTACTCACATTCAATTCAATTTCATCACCATTCAAATTCTTTTTTTAATTTAAAATTATGACTTATCATTAAATTTTATGAATATTAATATATAAACATCATTGTATAGAGCAATGTAAAAAGAAATCAATAATAAAATAAATTATCATATTAAATGAAATATTAAAATTATATAAAATAATTAATATATAATTTATTATTAGCATTCGTGCTTTGCAAGGGTTATAAGCTAGTATATATAAAAGAAAGATACTATGAAACTTTGGGGGGGGGGGGTAATTTACCCCTTTGTCCCTCATTTCCTTTCGCCTCTGCACTTAAAGGAGCGAAAACATCTCATTATTGTATTGTAGACCAACTCTTAGATTAGGCGTGTTGTCTACCAAAACAATCATTTTAGGGTTGAGTGTCATTAGCTAAAAAAATCATCAAACTTGATATTTTATGGAAAATTAATTGCTTTTGTTTCACATATTAACAATGAGTTCTTATAAATTATAAAAAGTCAAAACTAGTTAACCATGGTTATTGTCACGGGATCATTCTTTTTTTTCTTTGCGATATCGTCAGTCTATTAGAGAGATAAAAAGTTCTTAAAAGTGAAATATGTAGTGCAAATGAAAGAAGTGCATTACCAAAGGAAGATGATGCTGATCTGCATCCTTTCTTCTAGCGAGTTTTTATAAGAAACATGAAACACAGATAAATTGTTTAGCATACAATAAAAAAATTTTAAATAACATATAATGTGGTTATAGTTTCTAAAATACTTATACATGACATTACATCAAACCATACTTACCAGTAATCTTCTTTGGTTTCTCTTATTAGACTTGTCAATATGTTGGAATTCTTCAAGTATATTTAACATATGGACCTAAGAAGATTAAGGAAACATTTATTGAGTCTTATGTTTTATATATGTCAATGCATAAATAAATACAGTAATTGCTAAAACATAATAAAAAATACTACATAAATGATAGGCTCTGGATTTTTTGGCGACCGATTTTTTAGTACCTTTTTCACAAGCTTTTCCGCAACATTCAATTTAAGATAATTCAACTGCAAAAAAAAAATTGACCCAACTAAACACAACTATTAAATATAAATCAGATGTAAAATATGAAAATCGCCAACCTTTCTAGTCTGTAGCATAGGTCAATCATGTGATACTTGTTCTTTTCATATAACTTACTAACTGTTCTATCTATCGATCCTTCCATGAAAACTGCTCGAATACACGCATAATATATTTCAATATGACTTTAATCAGTAAAAAAAAGACATATAAAATGTAATAACATATTATTTTACTAATGTTGTTGCTAAAACTACTATAATAATCCCAAATTAATTAGAACAAATAATTTGCTAAAATTATAATTATTGATGAATAATAACATGAAACAAATCAAAATAATCTATAACACAATTGTTATTTTGGAAATGGGCTAGTAAACCAAATGTCTAGATAGGTAGATTAATAGGATCAACTATACATATCTTGCGGTAGTCATGTTAGCTATAATTATCGATATCCTAAATTGATAAACTATTTTTGTCTTACCTTCACCTGCCAAAATCTTTCCTACTGTTATTTCCTAGAACAATGTCAATATTTGTAGAAGGGGGGTTGAATACAAATATTAAAACTTTTTACTGGTTCTAATATTCGTTCTTGAAGTTTGAGAATATAGAGAGAATATGTTCTAACAATTTAAGACTGAAGCGTAAATTGAACAAGGAGATTTAAAATTACTGATGGATTGGTTTTTCCATCAGTGTATATTTTTGCTCAATGTTCCTAGGTTAAAAGAAACCTAGCTGCGTTTTTACAAGATTAGAAAACAAATCAACTGTTCTTACAAATGTGTTCTTAAGCTTGAACAGTTGATTAAGAGATATTGTCTAACTTCTCTGTTTTCTAATAATGTTGCTCCACTTGTTTATATACCACAAGTGTTCTTTTACAATTCCTATTCTAGGATTGTTTCTACCTGCCTTTCTTTTACCATTTTCTATCTTTTAAAAAGGTTTGAAAAGACAGCTTCAGATTGAGTCTTCACAGCCACTCTAGACTGTCTTCCATAGGAGTGCTTTTGTTCTCTAGATCTTCAACATATATTCTTTCTGTGTTGTCACACTCAATTGATAATTTACTGTTAGGCATACCAATTGATCTGTCCTTTAATCCATCAACTGATGTACTTCTTCGATTGATCTTTCTATCCATCGATTGATAAAAGATGGCTTATCGATTGATAGATTTTATCAATCGATATATCAATCGATGGGTCTTCACATCAGTTGATGGTCTTCAATGCTTGACTTGGCTTCTTCGATTGATCCTTCATCCATCGATGCTTCAATATCAATTGATCATCCTTCACTTGTGTAATTTCTTGTCTTCACATAATTACAATTTAACAGTTTAATTTACACATCAATTGATGATCTATATCAATCGACTCTAACATCAATTGATGAACAAAATATCAATTGATTTACACCTTATCGATTGAAATAAACTAAGAACACCTATGCTATAATCCAAATTATCAGTTGATTCATATAAACACTTCAACTGATAAATGGTTTCCTGATCAATTGATATTTATAACTTTCATATCAATTGATCAGTTACATCAAACAAAATTTCTATGATTCTAAGATTAATGTTATCATCAAATCACATTTAGATTCCTAACACCTACTACTTCATTTTTTGTTATATGATATTAGCTCTAATTCAATTAATTTTATCTTAAATTATGGTGATATGGGCTGAAAGTAACCCCTAAAGACACAATTAATATGGCATTAATTAGACCTAGTTGGTCTAGAAGGGAGGCTCATTTAAAGAGGCTTGAAACCCTAACTAGTAAATAAATTTGTAATTAATTAATTAGCTAAATATACAGCTAATTAATTATGTCCAACTACAAGGAAACTACTCCAAAGAGTAGCCCCCAAGACACCTCAGTTAACAAGGAAACATATTCCTACTTGGAAACTACTTCTATCACAAGAAGGATCTAGAATCCTTCTAGGAGGTGGCTTACCTACCAAGGTTCCTAAGCCTACTCTAATTCTTAGACTCTCTACATCTATATAAAGGGCCTAACCCCTCATTCTTAGAACTACGTCTTGGCTTCAGTCCCGAAGGACATATAAGCCACTACGTCCTTGGTGTGCCCTGGCCGCCATAGCCCCGAGGGCATCACCAGGAACTACGTCTGGCTTGATTCTCAATACGCTTGAGATACGTAGACATCTTGTGAGGGCAGAACTAAGCTACGAAACACAAGTGCAGCCATTAAAGCTCGATAAGCTCCGACACACATCGCAATTAATACACCCTAGTTTTTAATCCATATCATTTGGCGCCGTCTGTGGGAAGACAACATCAACCATGGAAAGAACACGAAGAGATGATGGAGACATCGTCCCTACTACAGGAGACCCAACCGCTATGATTCCTCCCGATGAAACTCAAACCACCAATGTCCCCGTTACCACCACTATTCCTGCTAGAACTCAAGGTCCTAGCACTAAAAGACTTGGCCCGTTCAGTGAAATCGTCCATTCTACCAATCCTGAGGAAGTCATCCATGGATCCAACCCTCTATCCCAGGTAACTCGAACTCCTTTTATTGCTACTGCTCCTCCTCATACACAAATTTCCACTGTTGTTATCCCTAGTAGCACTGTTGCCCAACCTAGGCTTGGACTCTTCTAAGCCTATCCCCCTCTTTACATCCGAGGATTGGAACCCCCACAAAATTATGAGCGTGGAGAAGGAGTCCATGATTTCTCAGGGCCGTATCAATTGATGATGAAAGCTCTGAAGGCACCAATATTAACCCTAGGAGGAGAAGGCCTGGCAAGGAACCCGTAGGAAGCCAACGTTCACAGTCCCGAAGGACACTAGAATAGAAAATTATTTCCTACGAGGCTGAACTCAAAGAGCTAAAGAAAAGCTTAGATCGACAGATCACAAGGCCAGCCCTGAGGCGTGAAGCTCCTGACATCATAGAACTAGATGGAAACCCTCAAGGGAGAAGAATGGAAACTGCAAGGGCTGATCTCACTAAGTTGCTACCACTCGGAGATCCGGATGATCCAACACTGCCCTTTACCGAAGCGATCATGAACGCTCACATCTCAAGGAAGCTCAAGATGACCACCATCAAGACTTATGATGGAGCGGTAGATCCCGCGAATCACGTAAAAACTTTCTCGAACGCTTTATTATTACAACCTATCAATGATGCTGTCAAATGTAGGGCTTTTCCTTAAACCCTGGGGGGCATGGCTCAACGTTGGTATAGCCGGTTACCTCCCAACTCTATTGGGTCCTTCAAAGAACTCAGCAAGGCCTTCATAAGCCAGTTTATAAGTGGAAGAGTGCACGAAAAAATTCCAGCTTCTCTCATGAATATTGAACAAGGGAAGATCGAGTCCCTGAGGGATTACTTAAACCGTTTTACAAAGGAAGCCCTGAAAGTCCCGGAGTTGGACGAAAAAGTGTCTATGATAGCCTTGCAACAAGGGACAACTGATCCTTACTTCAAAAGGTCATTAGCCAAGCATCCCCCAGAGAACATGCTTCTCCTCCAAGATAGGGCTGGGAACTACATCAAGGCAGAAGAAAGCATGAGGAAAACCACCATGGCAGTGACGCCTAACGGGAGTAACAACAGTAAGAAAAGAAAAAGGGATCAGGAGTACGATGCCCGTGACAAATATACTAAGACGGACAAGGATTCTGAATCCCCTCCTAAGAAAAATAGCTTGGGACCTAAATTCTCTGAATATGCAAGGTTGAATATGCCTCGAAGCCAAATCCTGATGGATATTGAAAGGGATCGAGACCTGAGATGGCCCAAACCCCTAAAGTCTGATCCTGAAAAGAGAAACAAGAACGCGTTCTGCCAATTTCATATGCTAGAGAAGTTATGCAAGTTGTAGGCGAAGCACCTAAACGTGCTAGAACGGAGGTGGTCATATACTTTAATGACTCAGGCTTGGAAGGGATAAAGTTTCCTCACGAGGATCCTCTTGTCATAGCCCATTTGATAGGAAATTCAGAAGTGAAAAGAGTCCTGGTGGACAATGGAGCATCCGTCGATATCTTATTCTACGATGCCTATGTGAAGATGGGGTACAATGATTCCCAGCTAACCCCTTCGGATGTTCCAATCTATGGTTTTAATGGAGTGGAGTCAAAAGTGGAAGGAACCATTCAACTACCCATGACAATAGGAAGAGAGCCTCGAGAGGCCACTCAAATGCTAACCTTCCTGGTAATCAAAGCATCTTCTACGTATAACACAATCCTTGGAAGAATAGTGTTGGGTCCCGGAAGTATTGTAGAAGGGGGGTTGAATGCGATACTGACAACAATTTAAAATTCTTTTCAGAATTTGCGGAATTAAATTATTGTTTTAGCTGAGGGTTAGAGTCCTTGTAGTGTTTGGGAGGCTGACTTACTAGCTTTCTATTTTTATGATATAACAATTAAGATATAGAAATTAGCAAGTAAGTAAACAAGATTCAAGTTAAATAAATATATTAAACTTGAACGGGTGTTACAACATTCGATAGAATAAACATTTAATTCCTAGAACAAATTTGACATGAATTGTTCTACATAAGGAATTAAACTCAAACCAGCACAGAAAGTCTGTGAATATGACGTTGCAGACAAATTACTGAATTTGACTGTTTTTTCTACTCTTGAATTATGAAGCCCAAGCCTCATATTTATAGAGCAATTCTAAGCTTGTATGACCTTTTTCACTATGACTATATTTAATGAAATTAAGCCTTGTATGACATTTGAAATAGCTGGGTATGACTTTTTTCACTCGGTATGACTTTTTTTATTAATTAAAAAATCGGTATGACTTTTTAATTAAATAAAAAATCACTCGGTATGACCTTTTGTTCAACAGAAATTCGGTATGACCTTTTTGTTTATTAATTAAAAAATCGGTATGACTTTTTAATTAAATAACAAAAATCTCGGTATGACCTTTTGATAAAAGAATTCGGTATGACATTTCTTTTTACTCGGTATGACATTTCTATTCTTCGGTATGACTTTCTTTTCTGCAGGCTTTTCATTTCTTTTCCACTTGCTTGGACATGTGGCAAGCTGTGATTGGCTCCTTTTAAAAAGATCTCCTGCCATTTCAATTTGAGAAGAAAGGGGCCTATTTTGTCTTATTATAGACAGGCTTCGTAGAAATGTTTTTCGACCCGCACAGCTTATAATCTTTGATTAATAAATAATAAATTTAATTCAAAAATTATAAAAATAAATAGCTAATATTATTTAGATATTTATAAATATAATTTACTAAATAAATAAAATATTAATTAATTAAATAAATCTTTATGCTCTAAACTGCGGTCTTCTGAACGTCTGGAACCGAACTCCTTTTGAGTTGGAAATGATAAATCAATTCTAACCGGGGTTCCACTTTTAAGAATATATGACTCTGCATTTCTTCCGTGTCAATTCTTTTTCCGTCTTTTCTTCAAGTCAGTACTGTCAGGCATGTTTAGCTGTATCTACAGTTGCAATTAGAAGTACATCTGTTACTGAAATAATCTGACTCTTTAAACTAGACAATACTTCTTTTCACCACTGCATGTACCCAGTCAAATATTCAACCTTGGATTCTGACTCTTGTACACTGCAATACAAACAAACTTGTATCCCTTTGAGCTTCCAGCTTCTGTCTTCTGTCATTCTTTTTAACCACTTGAACTTGTTGATGACGAATATTCACTGACATTGTTGACACCCTGTGCACTGGTCTGGTTCACGGATGACTAACTACAATGTTGATTCTCATTTATACTGTAGTGGTCTTTGTGTCTTATCTTGTCATGTCTTGGCTTCTTTTTATTCTTCCTCTATATTCAATATTTATTATTTACTTCGCTTTTCTTATCTGAGTTGAGTTGTCATCTACTTATTACAAATAGGACTAGTAATATGACTTTCAATCTCCCCCTATTTGTTGTTAAACATTTAACACACAAATTCCTAGATGATAACTCAACTAACAACTAGGAAAATAATACGACATTTAAGAACTGTAAATAATAAATTGTTTTCTGGATCATATAATACATTTCCAGATTTCAATTATGAAAGATAAATATAAGATATATGTTCCTCTAGACTGAACATATTTAACAAAGTTATATCTTGACTTACCTATCATTACCAGCTTCAGAAGTATCAACTTCATCTTCTTATAGAGTTTAACTTTTGTAATCAGGTGTCATTGGTAGATCTCCAATGACTGGTTTCTCTGGATCAGATTCTGCATTTCCAGATTTCTTGAGAAACTGAAATGAAAGATGTTTGTTCCTCTAGCACTGAACATATTATACAAGTAGTATTATCTTCATTTCTCAGACTCATCATTACTCCCCCTTAGGATGGCAGGGATGAAGTCTTGTTCTCTTATTACCACTTCTCCTCTGTTTCTCCAACTTCTGTCTTCACTTCTCTCCCAAGGTGAATTCATTCTTCCCTTACATGAATTATCCAACCAATTTAATAGAGGTAACAACAGACATGGCATACATACAACATTAAACCATCGCAGATATAAAAAATGCAAACTATGACATGTTATGCATTTTAGAAAATCCAGTTAATCCTATATACAAGAATTTTCTAAAATCAAATGGATCCAATCCAAGCATGTTGTTATATATCCCTTTTTCTTGTTCAACAAAGGAGTAATCCTCTTCTAGTAAAAGTCTTTGTTAAACAATTCTCCCCTTTGGATCTTGTTCAACACTTCTCCATTTTTGGATCTACTTCTCCCTTTTTGGATCTTGTTCAACAGTTCGAACAATTCAACACTTCTCCCCCTTAGTTGAGTAATCCTCTTCAGAATCCTTATCAGAAAAAATTTCATCCCCCTTAGTTGAGTAACATTAGAAATCTGTAACAGGGAATTGGGAATGGGATTTGGTAATTGTGCTAGTGTGTGATTTTCCTTTGTGTTTCTTACAAGTGTTTCGCTCATATACTATCTAAGTGTTTCACTCATAGAATATATATTTTCACTCTTTCTCACTTGTGTTTCACTCTTTCCTCACAACACTATTTCTCTCTCTTAGTACGGATGACACAATCGTTTGTACCTGCAAGAAAGATCACCATAGCCCCTTCAAGAGAGGTCACTAGTGGTGCAATGGGGTTTCGCAAATCCCCGTCCTCAATTGAATCTATCAAAATATTTGATTTTAATAACTGAATTGCTTCAGGAATAGATTCAATGAGTTGTTGATCATCTAAGATGATCTATTCCGTTAGGAATCCAGATATGTTCCATCTGGGGAGGGAGACAAGGATCTATAATGTAGCACATGATCCAAGTTTCCTCCTGACGCCTGTGAGGGCATGTTGATTCAGTCAGAATTATCAATCATCCTTCCTTCCTTGATATGGAAGTTTAGAATAATTGCTTCCGTCAATTCATCCTTAGTGTGTGACAATCCTTATAGTGCATTTGAATATATACATTTATGGTTCGCAGTGTTTGAGAGTGTCCAGATGAAGTTGACTCTTTACAAATGGCCTTGGCTGACAGACCGAATTCAATAGACTCACTCTGTTGAGAGAATGAACCTAGAAACTGTTTTGCCATTTGCAAGTCTATACCCTTTTGGGAGGATATAAATTAGTTAGCAGTTGCCTTGGTTTCAATTTCATATTCTAACTAGAGGCAGAGCTGCTGGAACACTCATAGATACTTCTCTTTTCTAGTGCACTAGAGGCAGTTACTTTCTCACCCTCTTTAGTTGATAAAACTTTTCTTTTCAGGGGTTTAGTAGATGAAGTTGTATCTGTTTGAGTGTTTGTGGTTATGATTTGTGTTAGAGATTGTATGTTTTCAATCCCTTGATCTTGTCCTATAGCCACTGAGGGCTCAATATATCAATTGTATATATATATATATATATATATATATATATATATATATATATATACTAATTGATTAGATAATATATCAAGATTGAGATTACCTGCTTTTACCTCGAGTCGATTGCTCTTGTTCGGCAGGACACAGATATGTTTTTATTATTAGTGACTTTCAGATAAACAATATATATATATATATATATATATATATATATATATATATATATATATATATATATATTATCACTAATGAAAGGCATATGTCAAGGCCTATTTGTAATTAGTAGATGACAACTCAACTCATGTAAGAAATTAAAGTAAGTAATAAATACTGAGGATGGAATCAAATCGAAGAATGTCAACTAGACACAAAGAATCAACTTGTCAGAAGAATTATAATGAAGTTGCTACTCTACACCGGAAGAAGTTCATTTATATGTTCAAGCGTCGGAGAAAAATAGAGAAGCAGTTGTTCAGAAAATTCAGAAGATTCTAAGTGGCTACTACAGAAGATTCCAGAACAAGAATGAAGACAGTGAAGCAGAAGAAGAACAGAAGACCACAGCTTAATGTTAAAGATGAAGAATATTTATTATAGTATGACATAAATGAACCAGACAGTACATTTGTGTGTCAACTAAAATAATAAATATTCATCATCTAGCTCAAGTGGTTTTATGACAAAAGACACAACGAAGACTGAAAGACTTTAAGACTGATAGCACGGTAATACAAGACGAAATAGTATTTTAATTCTACTATCAAATGTTAATTGATTATTTAATTTATCTAATTAAATTAATTCAAGTTGAATTTAATTTAATTTGTAAATTAACTAATTAATTTAAGTAGAATTAATTTATTATAAAAGATATGACTTAATATGACTTTTAATATAATTCAAATGGCTAATAAATAAGTCATACCGACTGTTTATTAATAAGTCATACCGAATTATATTAATAAAAGTCATACCGACTGAATAAAGAGAAAGTCATACCGAAGCTGTTAAAGATAAGTCATACCGGAACAGCCGACTGATAAGTCATACCGAGCTCATTGAATAAGTCATACCGAGAGTACTGTGCTCAAAAGGTCATACTGAACCAATTTTGTTTAATTAAAATAAGTCATACCGATTTATTTTAATTAGATAAAATCCGAATATGACTTTAAATAAGTCATACCGAACTTTCAAAAGGTCATACCGAGCTTCAGTAAGTCATACCGACCAAAATATGTCATGCCCAGTCTTTTATAAGTCATACAAGTGTTAAAATAAGTCATACAGACTTATTTTCTTGAAATAAAGTCATACTGAAAAAGGTCATAGCAGCCTTTTTCAAATCTCTATAAATATGAGATCAGCCCTTCATTGTTTGTTGTTCAAGACTTCTCAGAGAAGAAAATCAGATCAAATTCAATAATTTATCTGCATTGTAATATTCACAGATTTTTGTGCTGAGTTTGGATATAATTGTTAAATACGAACAATTCATGTCAAATTTGTTCTAGAACTTTTAATCAATTATATAACTGTTTTCTTAATATTAATTTTGTAATACTAATCAAGTTAAAATTATATCTTTCACTTGAACAGTATTTCATTCAAATTAATATTTCGCGAGTAATTAAAATAATATTTTTAATCCAAATTATTCCGCGATTAATTTTCAGATATTGTATTCAACCCCCCTTCTACAATATCAGGGACCAACAATTGGTATCAAAGCTATTTGATATTTTTCATATCAGATCCAAATCAAATTCCGCGAACTCATACAGATCTCAAAAATTATTTTAAATTCGAAATAATTTTTTTATCGAAATAATTTTTTTTCCGAAAAATTATTTTTGATCAAAAATTATTTTAAGTTAAAAATTAAAATATTTTTTGAAACACTTAATTTTTAATCTTATTTAAAGATGAGTACTCAAAGAGTCAGTAGCATTAAAATTCCATAATTTGATAAAGACAATTATAATCTGTGGAAGAGAAAGATGACCTTGTTTCTTCGAGCTGCAAATCCTAAGTACAAGGATATTTTAAAAACTGGTGTTGCTGTTCCAATAAATATCTTTCCTGAGCATATGGAAGATGGTGTACTCATTCCGCACAGGCAATTTGAAAAAGATATTTCTGAGTACACTGAGACAGAAAAGGAACTGGATACTTTGGACACCAGCCTGCAGTTAATTTTAGTGGAATCTCTTGATCCCGTAATGTACAATCATGTTGTTAATTGTAAAAATGCTAAACACATCTGGGAAACGATAGAGATACTAAATGAAGGAACAGAAGAAGTAAGGGAGAACAGATTGGAAATCTTAACGTCTCAATATAAGCATTTTAGATCAAATCCAGGAGAAGATATCTCTGAAGTTTTTGAGAGATACAACAAGCTGATAAATGATCTAAATCTCAATGGCAAACAATATACGAAGAAGGAGATCAGTAGGAAGTTTTTGCTAACAATGCCAGTACACCTAGAGCATAGGATAACAGCCATCAGAGAGTCAAGGGACATGAATGAAATTTCACTGGAAAGACTTTATGGCATACTGAAGACCTATGAGCTAGAGCAGATTCAACAGAACGAAATATATGGTACAGGCAAGGTGGTCAGCAAGTCTACAGCTCTTGTAGTAGAAGAACCAGAGTACAGAAAAGCTAAGACTGAATCTTCTTCAGTCAACATCATTGATCAGGGTATTGTTGCAGAAGTTGGTGCAACTCTAGTGAATTCAACTGATAGTGAATTCTACTCAATGGAAGAACTCGATCAACTTGAGGATGAATCTCTGGCTCTGATTGCTAGAAAATTTGGAAATACAAGATTCAGGAGGAACCCTAGTTTCAAATTCAAGCCTATGGCAAACAGATTTCAGACAGGTGGTTCTTCTAGCTCATCCAACACAAAAGGTGGATACAAGACAGGGATGGTAGACAGAAGCAAGATCCGTTGCTTCAACTGCAATGAAATGGGACACTTTGCTACTGATTGTAGAAAGCCCAAGCAGGAAAGAAAGAAGGATTCATATGACGAGCTCAAACAGAAATATGACGCTCTACTGAAGAAGCATCAGGGAAAATCATACTTAGCAGCAGGAAAAAGCTGGGATGATTCCGACAATGATGAAGAAGATCAAATGGGAAATCTTGCTCTAATGGCCTCTTCTTCTGAAGGATCACAATCTCCACCTCGACAAGGAATTGAGGTAAACCCTAGCTGTCCTAAAATATTTAAATTGATAGGTGAGAATTTAACTGATGCTAGAGATCGAATAAAAGTTTTAATTCTCGAAAACAAAGTTTTATCAGAAGAGAATTATGAATTGAAAAAGCTGAAACTTATTAATGTTAAATTAATTGAAGATGTTGCATTTCAAGTTAATAGAGTCAACTGCTATGTTGAGATTGAAGCTTTTTTAAAGAATAAAATTGAAGAAGAAAAGCAAAGGTGTCTAGCTTATAAAAATTCCTCTTATATTGTAAAGAACCTAGTTGACCAACAGGAAATAAACCGAAAAGTTGGAATAGGTTTCGAGTACAATAAATCTGTAGGAAAGCCAAGCAACATTACCCCGTTCAAGCAAAGCGCTGAAGAAAGGAGTATTCCTCATGTTGTTAAAAACACACCCAAACCTCTTTTCATAACACCTATTGTTGAACCTATCCTTGAGAGCTCTATGCTGATAGCTTATGAGATGCAGTTAGAGGATCTCGAGGAAGAGAAGAAAAGAGAAGAACAGACTAGGGACATAAAAGGAGTAAATGTCCAGAAAGCGAAATATGTACCTAAAAGACCAATAGAAAATGTGAACTCTGCTAGTTCATCCACTCCTGGTTTAGGTGCTAAGAACTTAAAGAAAGAATTGAACAGACCTAACAATAAGTTTGTTAGAAGTAGGGATAGTAACAACAGATGTCATTCTACTGAAAACTTTAAATCTGCTGAAAAAGTTAAAGTAGAAATTGTTAAAACTCCTACTTCTGTGAATAACATGCCTGCTATTGATGTATGCCATAAACCTTGTGGTATGTTAAATTGTATGTTATGTGCTTTTAATGCTATGACTGCTTATTTCAAACGCATGACTGCTAATAAAAAGAACATGACACCTAGACAATACATCAATAATAAATTTGCTAAATCCAAGACTGCTATTCCTTCACCTGTCAAGAAGGAAAAATATATTCCTGAGTCTAAACAAAAAGTTGTTAAGACTGTTTATAGGAAAGTAAGTACAGTCAAGGAGGATGCGGCTGTTGTTCGAAAAGGATCTGTTGTCAAAGCTGACAAAGGTCAATTCTTTAAGTATGTCGGGCCCAATCAATTTTGGGCTCCGAAGACGAATTAATCCGTTTGATATGTGCAGGGAGTTAAACAGGAAAACCGGGTTGTATGGATCCTAGACAGCGGATCGTCAAGGCATATGACCGGAAATAGAGCCCTGCTATCAGACGTGGTTGAAAGAGCTGGCCCAATCGTCAACTTTGGAGATAACAGCAAAGGAATGACTACGGGATATGGCAAGTTAAATACTGGAAATGTTATCATTGAAAACGTCTCTTTGGTGGAAGGACTTAAGCACAATCTACTCAGCGTTAGTCAATTCTGTGATAAAGGTTACAAAGTAAACTTTATCAAGGAGAAGTGCTTAATAGCTCATTCTAAAGAAGACAGACTAGCCTTACTTGGAGTAAGGAAAGGAAACTTGTACGTAGCTGATTTCAACTCAGGAACTGAAGATGAAGCAAACTATTTTTATTCAAAGGCTTCAATAGAAGAAAGTTGGCTATGGCACAAGAAACTCTCACATCTAAACTTCAAAACAATGAACTCTTTAGTCAAGAGGGATTTGGTGAGAGGACTGCCTCCGATGGAATTTACAAAAGAATGCTTGTGTGAGGCATGTCAGAAAGGGAAGTCAAAAAGAGCAACTCACAAAGGCACAGACACTACAAATATTACTGAACCACTGCAGCTGCTTCATATGGATTTATTTAGTCCAGTAAATATCATGTCTATGTCAAGGAAGAAATATGTCTTAGTGATTGTAGATGACTTCACAAAGTACACGTGGGTTTTATTCTTGAACTCTAAGGATGAAACTACACAGTTGGTGATTGATCATGTAAAGATGATTGAGTTAGATTCAAAGCTACCTGTCCGGGCAATCAGATCAGATAATGGAACAGAATTCAAGAATGAAATTCAGAATAGCTTCTGCTCAGACAAAGGGATAACAAGACAATTCTCAGCGCCAAGAACTCCGCAACAGAATGGAGTAGTAGAAAGGAAGAATCGAACCTTGATTGAAGCTGCAAGAACAATGTTAAGTGAATCAAGGTTGCCTATCTACTTCTGGGCTAAAGCAGTAAACACAGCTTGTTATACCCAGATTCGAACTTTAATCAACAAGGATCACATGAAGACGCCCTACGAATTAATGGCTGGCAAGAAACCAACACTCAAATACTTTCATGTATTTGGAGCCAAATGTTTTGTGCTAAAAGATGGAGATGAACATCGTGGCAAATTTGAGGCCAAGGCACATGAAGCAATTTTTATCGGCTACTCAAAAAGAGCATATAGGGTGTACATAATTGATCAGCACCAAGTAAAAGAAAGTGTCAACGTATCATTTGACGACACTAAACTCCCAAGCATCCAAAATGAAGATCCTTCTGAGTCATTAAAATTTGACAATCATTCAGACTCAGATTCGGATAATGAAGAAAAGCCCGAGGTTGCAGCAGAAAATGATGATGACAATAATGATGGTAATGATCCAGGTAATAGTGGTGGAAACAATGGAAACACTGGAGATACTACTAATACCAGTGGTGGATCAACAAGTCATCCAGGCAGCAACTCAGGGGGAGATAAAGGATCAACTGGCACAACACAACATCACATTGAATATAGAGGCGAATCATCAAGATCAAACCTACCAAGGGAAAGGATATGGAGCAAAGATCATCCCTTTGAATTGATCATAGGTGATCCAGATGTTGGTGTTAGAACCAGAAGTGCAACTTCAAATGAATGTTTATTTTCGGTTTTTCTATCTCAAGAAGAACCAAAGAAAATTGAAGATGCTCTAACTGATCCAGATTGGGTTCTTGCCATGCAAGAAGAACTCAATCAGTTCGAAAGGCAAGAAGTATGGACACTGGTACCCAGGCCTAAAAATAGATCTATTATTGGCACGAAATGGGTATACAGGTGTTTTCCCAGTTGCACAAGTAGAAGGGGGGGTTGAATACTTGTGTGTCTTTTCTTCTTGATTTAAAATCAAATTAATAACAAACTCAAACACGAAGATATGAATAAGTACTGTTTTGTATTATTGATTTGTGAATACAAAACTCTCCTAGGATGTACACAAACCCTAGCAGCTTCTCTGTGTTTATCACAGCAACTCTCTCTATCTCTATGCTCTCACAAAAATATTACTAAGACAATTATTTTCCCTCTTCCACGCCTTTACAATTAGGTTACATAGAGTTTATATAGAGAGCTGCCTATCAACTAATAACAGAAAGTAAAATTACAATAGGAATAAAATCCCTAATTATTAGTTGACAGCTTCCTTAATTTTCGCTTTCCTTCCCATAGCATATCTGCAATATATTTGTTTTGATATTCGAAGACTTTCCTTGAAACTAGTTGTTTGAATCAACCGAATACTCATCTCCTTTAAGCTTCGAGAAGTCAGGCTGTGAGCTAATCAATCGAGTACTTGTGAGACTTCTCGATTGGTAAATATCCGTTAATGACTTCTCGATCAATAAATATCCGTTGATGAGTTCTCGATCAGGAAATATCCGTTGATGAGTATATATCCGTTGATGAGTTCTCGATCAATAAATATCAGTTGATGACTTGAGTTCTCGATTGATAAATATCAGTTGATGACTTGAGTTATCGATTGATAAATATCAGTTGATGACTTCTCGATCGATGACTTCTCGATTGGCTTTATCAGTCGATGGCTTATTATCAGTTGATGACTTATCGATCGATATTTATCAGTCGATTGCTTCTTGCAGATAGACTGTGCAAAATCCTGTTCTAGTATTTTATACATCATCAAATTATTATATTCCTAACAATCTCCCCCTATTTATGCTTTATAAACAATGAAGCATAAATCAAGATTTGATGATGTCAAAACTAAAATATGAAACAATTAATCTAGAATAGTATAAAATAATCATTTCTTACTGCCTATCTGTCAAGGAAGATATCATCCTTGTTTCTCCTGAAGGAATCACATTTCTTCTCCCCCTTTTTGACATCATCACCACCTGTGACAACCAAAAGAATCTGTGCTAGGACTGTGGAGAAAGTGGTCTGTGCTGTAACTACTGAATCAACCTTTGTGGTTAAGTCAGAGACTGTAGTTTGAAGAGAGAATCTTGAGAGGTAGTAATATCAGCAATAGCATCCTTGAAAGCGACTTCTGTGAATAAGTGAAGGGAGTGAATTCTGTCAAACAACAGAAATGAATTTTCATCCATCCCCTGCTCCAACTCATTGGACCAACTCTGTGGAAAATCTTGATCCCAATAAGTAAAGCTAGGTTCAGGATACCCTAATCTCTCAATCTCACAGTGGGGTTGGACACCCACTTTCTCAATCTCACTCAGGCTCTCTACAGCCTTTTCTACCTCTCCTTTTGCCTGGTCCAGTGCCAGCCTCTCAGAAATTTTTTCACTCAATTTGGAGGGTGCACTCAATAAACCTACAGAAGAGGGGTTGAGAGATAAAAATGGTGCTTCAATACCTGAACCACCTTGATGGAGGGGAACCCCTTCAAATGTCTGAAGGCTAGGGGTTTCCACCAAGGGGTGAGCATCAACAGATTCTGAACCCTTACTAGCATCTTCTCTCTTTACAGAGTCTGTTGGCTCCAGTATTCCAGTCTCAGGGTCTACTCTAGACTTTGACAGCTTCAGTATGACTTCATTAGAAGCCAGAGTCTGAGTGTTGCCATCTTGGACTGTTTGTGAATGAGACTCCCCCTCAAGGTGGATAGACTCTGACAGAATAGATTGGGAAATTTCTTCATGTGCATCCATCAGAGTCTGTCCTCCCATATCACTGGGGTTCTCATCAGCTGTTTGGTGAGTTGTCAAGGAGGGCCTAACAGCATACTCCCCTGCCCCACTATCACCCAACCTCTGACTAGGTGGTTTTTGTGTGGGTGAGGCAGACTGAGCATCTTTATCACTAGTCACCACTGGTGCACTAGTCCCATCCTCCAACTGCCTTGCACTACCTGCTACCTCCTGTTGTTCTTCAAGAATAAATGCATCCAACTTGTGATGAAAGGCCCTGAGATGGATTGCATTGATTGCCTGGGCATCTATGAAATTGAAGAGGTTCTGCAGTTCCCTTCTTACTTTTTGAAAATAAGTGCCCTTGAATTGATCCAGTCTACTTTGGTAGGTTGGATAGATGTATTTGTTGGCAATTGTACCTATATTATGGACAAGATAGTCAGCCACCTATCTTGACAGAGGTTGAATTTGAGAGATCCATTGAATGGCTGTCCTGTAGGTAACTCCATTATCCCAAATTGCTTCATAGTTAAAAACTGGTTGCACAATCTCAGTTTCCAACTCAGCAACAGACTCTGATGCTCTCCTTTTGTGGACCTTAAGCTATTTAGGCTTCTTTGTAATTTGCTGTTCAGAGTCTGGCACACCTAATGCCTTGAGAACTTCATTTGTCTTGCCTTCTATGAGCCCAGCTGCTTGTACTTGTAATGAAGAGTTGAATAGGTAGCTGTATAGATTTTTGACCACATCCTGTGCAGACATTTGTAGCTCCTGTTCCATTCTCTTCCTTAGGGCTTCATAGGTTGTAAGAAAATCAAAGACTTGAGATTTAGTCTGATATTGCCCTGGATCTTCAACTGATTCCACCAAAGGATATAGGAATAACAGTACCTCATCACTTGGAATAATGATCTCATCAATTAGACTTGAGGCTGCATCCAATGGCATTCCTTCCCAAAATGTTTCATGATCAGAGTCTAAAGGCAGCCTAGACTCTGACTCAACATTAGACTCTGGTTCAGGAGTTTTCTTGCTTTCAGAGTCTGGCTCTGCAGGAGCCTTGGGAGCATCTGTTTCCTGCAAAACAGGGTTAGTAATAATAAGAGGCTTGTGTGTGTGTACAGAATAAGCCTTCCTCAATCTTCTGTACTTCTGATCAAAGGATTTGTCAGGAGACTCAATTAGAGAATCCTGAGGTGCATTCCTAGGCTTTTCAGAGTCTGTAGCCTTTTCAGAGACTACAGACTTGGCTTGAAGGTTAGAATCAAGTGTATCATGACCTTCTTTTAACAAAGAAAGACCTTCAACAACTTGTTTCTCTAGAGGGTTGAGCTCTTCCTCACTGTGCTCATCTATCAGCCTAGTTTGAATCAATTTTCTCCTCTTTACAACTGGTGCCTGTTGAGAGACACCAGAGGTTGGTTTCTTTTTGGATTTTGGTTTGGAAGATTGTGGAATTGAAGGGGATTGGGTGACTTGGGTAGGTGCAGGGGGACTCTTCATTACTTGTTCCTGCACCATTTCACCACCAAAAAATGAGGCATTGTAGATAGAAGGTTTGTAGGTTGAGAGTTTTACCTGCATTACCTGTGGATAGTACATGGCAGGTAGACTTTTCTTCTTGTCATCAATTCTCTTGATGTCAGAGAATATCCTCCTTTGCTGTTTGTATGCCTGCACACAACAAACATCTGCCAACTTGGTTGACATATCAGGAATGAAATGGTTGAGGAGAATCATAAAAAATCTATGATAGTAGACTTTCTTCCTCCCCTCTTGCACATTATTTAATTTTGCTCCCATTTGAGTGAGCAACATATCACCAATGTTGATCACTTTGTCAAACAGGAGACTGGGACCAATTTGATAAGTTATAGCAGTAATAGCATCAAAACCACTACACTTACCAGTGAAGCACTTAGCAATTTGATCAAAGAAAAAGGACCATTCTTTCCTTAAGTAAGGCCTAGTTATTTTACTCATGTTATCTAAGCTAGCAGAATAACCTATTGCCTTAAACATGCTTTTAATGTCATCATCAGAAACAGTTTCATCAAAAGGTGTTCTTACAGGCAATTTAAACACAGCATTAAGTACATCGGCAGTTACATCAAATGTAGTGGAGCCAAAGGTAAACATGATTTTACCTGGTTGATCCTGAGAAGGATCAACAACCTGTGCAGAACTCCAAGCCTTTGACACAGCATCCATATGAATCACTGGTGATGCCTTGAGAATGTAACTGAGCTCAGAGTGCTCCATGAAATCCATCATTGGGAAGTAGTCAGCATCTACTCCTTTCTTATCTCCAAGAGCAGCAACATGATTTGTAGTCATGAAATCAAAGTCCCCAAAAGTGAAAGCAATCGCCTTGGGTCCCCTCAGGATAGTAGAAATGGCAGCCATTGAAGTTGTTGATGAGGAAAGTGATGGAAAAACTTGAAGAAATTAACTAGGGTTCGCAAAAAGCTCTGTGAATATTTTTGCCTTAGAAAATAATTGCAATAAACAAGTGAGTAAATTGTATGAAAAAATTTCTATTTTGTTTGAATTGCATACAATACACACGAGTCTACAGTCTATCTCCAGTCAAAAGATAATTGTTACCGCCTATTTCAAGTCAATTGAACCGTTTAAAAGCAATCAGAGTCTGCAGGCGCGAATATTGACCGATTCAGAGTCTAGGCGATATTTTTCTCAGAGTCTACAGACTCTCCGAGTCGACAGGCTCTCAGAGTCTACAGACTCGTCAGAGTCTAAGAACTAGACTCTAATTCACCTACCAGTCTGAGAAAGGTAGATTCATCAAGTGGTTTTGTCAAAATGTCTGCAATCTGTCTGTCAGTTGGAACATAGTGAAGTGTCACAGTGCCATTTTCAACATGTTCTCTAATGAAGTGATACCTGACATCAATGTGCTTTGTTCTGGAGTGTTGGACTGGATTCTCTGCAATTTTAATAGCACTAGTATTATCACAATACATAGGAATATTTGATAATGTTAGTCCATAATCAAGTAATTGATTTCTCATCCACAGAATTTGAGCACAGCAACTTCCAGCTGCAATGTATTCAGCCTCAGCTGTTGAGGTGGATACTGTTTGTTGTTTCTTGCTAAACCAAGAAATTAATCTGTTGCCAAGAAACTGGCATTGTCCTGTTGTGCTTTTCCTGTCTACTTTGCATCCTGCATAGTCAGAATCTGAATAACCAATTAGTGAAAAATCTGACTCTCTAGGATACCAAAGTCCAAGAGTTTGTGCCCCCTTGAGATATCTAAAAATTCTTTTCACAGCTATTAAATGTGATTCTCTAGGGTCAGCTTGAAATCTAGCACACAGACAAGTTGCAAACATTATGTCTGGTCTACTAGCAGTTAAATATAACAATGAGCCAATCATACCTCTGTAGCTAGTGTTGTTAACTTTCTTACCCTTTGGGTCAGAGTCTAGCTTTGTGGCAGTTGACATGTGAGTTTTAGCAGTTGCAGAGTCTTGCATATCAAACTTCTTCAACAGTTCTCTTACATACTTTGTTTGATTGATGAAAATTCCATCATCATTCTGTTTGACTTGAAGCCCCAAAAAGAAGTTTAATTCTCCCATCATGCTCATTTCATAATTTGACTGCATTAGTTGACTAAACTTTTCACAGAGTTTATCATTAGTAGATCCAAATATAATATCATCAACATAAATTTGGACAAGCAAAATATCACCTTTACATTTTCTAATAAAGAGAGTTTTGTCAATGGTACCTCTTGTGAATTCATTTTCCAGAAGAAATTTTGAAAGAGTTTCATACCATGCTCTAGGTGCTTGCTTCAATCCATATAGTGCCTTGTCTAACCTTGAATTTTGAATGAGTTGCAAAGGCAAGAAACATTCTGATAGCTTCCAATCTTGCTACTGGTGCAAAAGTTTCATCATAGTCAATTTCTTCCTCCTGTGAGTATCCTTTTGCAACTAGCCTTGCTTTGTTTCTTACTACAGTTCCATTCTCATCAAGTTTGTTTCTGTAAACCCATTTTGCACCAACAACAGATCTATTTCTAGGTCTTGGTACTAGTTTCCACACTTTATTTCTCTCAAATTCATTCAATTCTTCTTGCATTGCAATAATCCAATCAGGGTCTTGCAAGGCTTCCTCAATTTTCTTGGGTTCATTCTTTGAGAGAAAACAGCTATAAAGACATTCATTTTGAGTGGCTGTTCTTGTTTGTACACCACTCTCAGAGTCACCAATTATTAAGTCAGGAGTGTGATCCCTCGTCCATTTTCTAGCTGGTGGAAGATTGGTTCTTGAACTTGAAGCTCCCCCTAAGTCATTTGCATCTTCTGTATTTGAGTGAAATTCAAATGAAGAGGCTCCCCCTAAATTGCTTGACTCTGACAAGGTTTCAGAGTTGCTTGATCCAGACCCTGATGAGTTAGACTCTGTCTGTCTAGACTCTGTCTATCTAGACTCTGTCTGGGTAGACCCTGACCTGTTAGACTCTGAATTATTTGGAGTTGAATTTTCCGACTCCCCCTCAGAGTGTGCAGATTACTGTGTTGGTTCAGGAGTTGTTTGAGGGTCTTCATCCTCTTCTTCTTCATTTATCTCAGAACTTTTTAGATTTTCAAATTCCAGTGTAGTAGACTCTGACTCATCCTGCAATCCTGTAAACTTTTTATCATCAAATGCAACATGAATAGATTCCATAACAATTTTGGTTCTGAGATTAAACACTCTGAATGCTTTTGTGTTTGATGCATATCCAAGAAAAATTGACTCATCTGCCTTGGCTTCAAATTTGCTTAGATTTTCAGGATGTACTTTCAGTACATAACACTTGCATCCAAATATGTGAAAGTGTTTCACACTTGGCTTCTTGTTCTTTATCATTTCATAGGGAGTCTTTCCATGCATGTTTATTAAGGTGCAGTTTTGAGTGAAACATGCTGTATTGACTGCCTCTGCCCAAAAATAGACTGGTAGCTTAGATTCTGCCAGCATTGTTCTGGCAGCTTCTATGAGTGTTCTATTCTTTCTCTCCACAACTCCATTTTGTTGAGGAGTTCCTGGTGCAGAAAATTGTTGAGTAATTCCCTTTGATGCACAGTAGTCCTCCATGATTGAATTCTTGAATTCAGTACCATTGTCACTCCTTAGAATTTTAACTGTTTTTGTTGATTTCCTTTCCAGAAAGGTGATATGGTCTTTTATGTGTTGTGGAGCTTCATCCTTTGAATGTAGAAAGAAAACCCATGTGAATCTTGTAAAATCATCTACAATAACAAGAGTATATTTCCTTTTGTTAATTGACATAACATTTACTGGACCAAATAAATCAAGATGCAATAAATAAAAGGGTTCAGAAATGGTGTTAATTGTCTTGCTCTTGAAGGATGATTTTCTTTGCTTCCCAAGTTGACATGCTTCACAAAGTCCATCTTGCACAAAATCAACCTGTGGTAATCCTCTTACAAGATTCTGTTTAACCAACTTATTGAGTGTTTTGAAGTTGATGTGTGACAGTTTCTTGTGCCATTTCCAGCTTTCTTCTGTTGAGGCCTTGCTATATAGACATGTGATTTCACTGTGTATGCAATCCTCCAAGCTGGCTTCATAAATGTTACCATGCCTAAGTCCTCAGAAAATCACAATGCCTGTTTCTTTGTGAGTCATAGACACTCTTTGTTGTCAAAGCCAGTATGGTAACCTTTATCTCCAAGTTGACTTATGCTTATTAAATTATGCCTTAAGCCATCAACTAGAGCTACTTGTTCAATGATGACATTCCCAAGTACAATCTTGCCATATCCCAGTGTTTGTCCTTTGTTGCCATCTCCAAAGGATACTTCCGGGCCAGCCATTTCCACAAAGTCTGTAAGCAGGGATTTCTTTCCAGTCATGTGTCCTGAGCATCCACTGTCCAGGATTAGGGTTACATTCTTTACCCTGGTTCCCTGCAAACATAAAGCAACTAGTTAGATGTTTTGAGGACCCAAACAGTTTTGGATCCTTTTCTACTAACTTTGGGAGAAGCAGGCTTTACAATTTTCACCTTTGATTTACCTGTCTCTTTTGTTGCCTTAGACTCTGGTGGAGTCTTGACAGTGTCATACCAACTTTTATCAATAGAAGATTTTAACTCATAAAAATTGTAATACAAGTCATGATAGTCCTTACACATATAGATAGAATGAAATATGTTACCACAGTGATAACATGGTTTCTGTGGTATGTAGTGACTTTTCAGAGTCTGTGAAGGATTAGACTCTGATTTCTTCTCAATCTTTGCTTTACAATCTATAGCCAAATGGTTGTGGTTGCCACATCTATAACACTTCTTTCTAGGAGCATTAGGATCCTTTTGGTAATTGTTTGCCTTATTAATTCCTTCCTTACCATTCCTATTTCTCCTAGTTTTGGTAGACTCTGATAAGTTCTCTAGCCTTTCTTTTAATTTTGACTTAGACAAGTACCCTATATTAATATTTTTCTTAGAGTTATTTGCTCCTGTTTCATCTGTCTTTTTGTTAACAACAGGGGGACTAATGACAGATGAGTTTGTGGTTTCAGATTTTTCTTTAGGTGTCATAAACTTAACAGGAACAAATGTACTTTTGTCTTTAGTCTTATTAACTTGGCTAGCTTTTTCACTGTTATCATTCTCAACAATAGGTCTTTTGTCTTGACTCTTGTCATAGCCTAGACCAGCAGTTTGACACACATTTTGATTATTGAGAATTTCTTGAACTTTTCTACCAGAGTCTGTCCAGACTCTAAACTTGAGTCTCTCTTCTTCTAGTTCTTTCTTAACATAGTCATAGGCCTTCAAGATTTCAGTGTAGTTATGACTATGTTTCTCAGAATCCTTTTTGTATTGTTCCATTAATATTAACTCAGACTCTAAATGATCATTCCTTTTAGTCAAGGTCAAATTTTCCTCTCTCAACCTTTCACTTTCACTAGTGAGAGACCTACATGTTGTCATTATTTTATTGACCTCACTTTGCACAGTTTCTATACCATCAGAGTCTAAATTAATTAAGGATTCAGGAGTAAAGATTGATACCTGAGTTTTAGGAGATGAGGGTTCTTTGGGAGATTGTGATTTTCTTGAGGAGGATGCCATCAGTGCTAGATTTTTATAATCAATTTCATCCTCTGAGCTTGAATCTGCCCAATCCTTTCCAGTTGATAGAAGTGCTTTTCCTTTTCCTTGACTTTTTGACTTTCTGCATTCACTAGCAAAGTGGCCCAATATTCCACAGTTGAAACATTTGACCTTTGCTTTGTCAAGTTTGATTATTGTACTCTTACTCTTCTCAACCTTCTCATCTTCCTTCTTGAATGATGGCCTCTTGCTAAATTTTCCAGTTCTTTTGTTAAATTTCATTCTTTTGAAATTTTTTGCAAACATAGCCATCATTTGACTTAGGTCAATCTCTTCATCAGAATCAGAGTCTGTGTCAGTAGACTCTGACTCCACAACAGCTTTACCCTTCTTCCTTGAATCCTTGATTCTAGCTTCTGTGGGTTGTTCCTGTTGTTCTTTCTCAGACTCCAGTAAGAGTGCCACAGATTTTGTCTTCACAGACTTCTTATTCTTCCTCTGTTGCATCTCCAAATCATATGTCTTGAGTCTGCCATACAATTCTTCTAGAGTTAGTTCATCCAAATCTCTAGCTTCCCTTATGGCTGTTGTTTTATTGTCCCACTCTTCAGGAAGTGCTCTTAGAAACTTGGTGTTTGTATCTTCAGAATCATAAACCTTACCAAGCATAGCCATCTCATTCAAGAGTTTTGTAAACCTATCATACATCTCAATGATAGATTCTCCAGATTTTGCTTCAAAGTACTCATACTCTTGAATAAGCAAAGACCTAGCATTTTTCTTGACATCTTTAGTCCCTTGACAGTGCACTTCAAGTTTTGTCCACATCTCCTTAGCAGTCTTGCATGATATAACACAGTTTGTAAGGACAGAATCCAAACTGTTGAAGAGAATGTTTTTGACTTTTGCCTCCTTAAGGACATTCTCCTTGTCCTCTCTTGTCCATTCAGCCTTGGGTTTTCCAATGAAGTGTTCTTCAGTTACTTTGCCTTCTTCATTGATTTGAGGCACAAGCTTTAAGGGCACATAGGGTCCTTCATGAATTCTTTCAAGGTAGTCAGGGTCTGTTGCTTCCAGATGGTGCAGCATCTTAACCTTCCAGTGGGTGAACTCGTTTCTTTTAAGCATAGGAATCTTAGAATTGCCATCTTTGTTTCCAGACATCTTTGATCGATTTTATACGTTAGGCTCTGATACCAATTGTTTTCCCAGTTGCACAAGTAGAAGGGGGGGTTGAATACTTGTGTGTCTTTTCTGCCTGATTTAAAATCAAATTAATAACAAACTCAAACACGAAGATATAAATAAGTACTGTTTTGTATTATTGATTTGTGAATACAAAACTCTCCTAGGATGTACTCAAACCCTAACAGCTTCTCTGTGTTTATCACAGCAACTCTCTCTATCTCTATGCTCTCACAAAAATATTACTAAGACAATTATTTTCCCTCTTCTACGCCTTTACAATTAGGTTATATAGAGTTTATATAGAGAGCTGCCTATCAACTAATAACAGAAAGTAAAATTACAATAGGAATAAAATCCTTAATTATTAGTTGACAGCTTCCTTAATTTTCGCTTTCCTTCCCATAGCATATCTGCAATATATTTGTTTTGATATTCGAAGACTTTCCTTGAAACTAGTTGTTTGAATCAACCGAATACTCATCTCCTTTAAGCTTCGAGAAGTCAGGCTGTGAGCTAATCAATCGAGTACTTGTGAGACTTCTCGATTGGTAAATATCCGTTAATGACTTCTCGATCAATAAATATCCGTTGATGAGTTCTCGATCAGGAAATATCCGTTGATGAGTATATATCCGTTGATGAGTTCTCGATCAATAAATATCAGTTGATGACTTGAGTTCTCGATTGATAAATATCAGTTGATGACTTCTCAATCGATGACTTCTCGATTGGCTTTATCAGTCGATGGCTTATTATCAGTTGATGACTTATCGATCGATATTTATCAGTCGATTGCTTCTTGCAGATAGACTGTGCTAAATCCTGTTCTAGTATTTTGTACATCATCAAATTATTATATTCCTAACAACAGGAACAAGTTAGACGGTGATGGCATTGTTACAAGGAACAAGGCTAGACTGGTTGCAAAGGGTTACTCCCAGGAAGAGGGAATTGATTATGATGAGACCTACGCACCAGTTGCAAGACTTGAAGCCATCAGGATATTTATGGCATTCGCAGCACATTCCAATTTTAAAGTCTATCAAATGGATGTGAAGAGTGCATTTCTGAATGCAAAGTTAGAAGAGGAAGTATATGTGGAACAGCCTCCTGGCTTTGAAAATCCAGAGTTTGCTGATTTTGTATATTTCTTATTCAAAGCTCTTTATGGACTCAAGCAAGCACCGAGGACATGGTATGACACTCTCTCTCAGTTTTTACTTGAAAATGGTTTTACTAGAGGTGTCATAGATAAAACTCTCTTTTACAAATTACATGATAAAGATATGATATTTGTCCAAGTTTATGTTGACGATATTATATTCGGTTCTACTAATGAAAACTTGTGTAAGAGATTTGCTAAGTTAATGCAGAGTAGGTATGAAATGAGCATGATGGGTGAGCTGTCATTCTTCCCTGGATTGCAAGTGAAGCAAAAGGAAGATGGGATTTTTATTTGCCAATCAAAGTACGTAAGGGGTCTTCTAAGGAAATACAATCTAGAAGATTCTACACCGGCAAAAACCCCTATGCCAACAGCCACCAAGCTTGACAAAGATGAAACTGGTAAGAAAGTTGACATCACAAGCTATAGAGGTATGATAGGCTCATTATTATATCTAACTGCTAGTAGACCCGATATAATGTTTGCAACATGCTTATGTGCAAGGTTTCAATCTGATCCTAGAGAATCTCATCTTATAGCTGTTAAAAGAATTTTTAGATATCTGAAGGGTACACCAAATCTTGGAATTTGGTACCCTAAAGGTACAGGTTTTGAACTAATAGGCTATACAGATTCAGATTATGCAGGATGGACAGGAAAAGTACTTCTGGAAGCTGTCAGTTTCTAGGACAACGGTTGATCTCCTGGTACAGCAAGAAACAGCACTCAGTATCTACCTCGACAGCCGAAGCAGAATACATTGCAGCAGGTAGTTGTTGTGCACAGATCTTGTGGATAAGGAATCAACTGAATGATTATGGACTTGCGTTAACTAAAATTCCAATACTTTGCGATAACACAAGTGCCATAGCAATTTCTAACAATCATGTACAACATTCAAGAACCAAGCACATAGACATAAGGTATCATTTTATCCGAGAGTATGTCATGAACGGAACTGTGGTGTTACATTTTGTACCCACAGAAGATCAAATTGCTGACATCTTCACGAAACCACTTGATGAATCCACTTTCTCTAAGTTGGTTAGTGAGTTAGGGATGTTAAACATGAACTAATTATTGCATGTTGTTTTAAATTGCATATTTATTTTCAAGTACTGTAAATACACTGTATATATTCCTTAAAATATTTCAAAAATAAACAAACAAATTGAAACAGAAAACTCAAAAAGATTTTCCTTATTTTTGTACAGTTTTTTTTTCATTGGCATCTCTACTATAAATAAATTTTATATTATGTTTGTTTTCCAACAATTAGTATATATTGTTTATTATTTCCAACAATTGCTCTTAACAATTGGTATAATTAAGTATGTATAGTTTTATTTGTTTTACAACTTGGCATCTTTATTTTTATTATTTTTATGTTTATTTCTATATAAATATTTGCTGATTATTCTCAAGTCTCTTTTGAGAAGTAGGAAAGATCTACGAGCATTGATAATCCAATCGATTCTAAAAGTGAGATCCTAATCATTGGCATCAATCTCTAACCAAGATCTTAGAACCAAACACACAAACACTATCACTTCCATCTCTCTAACCATTAAACAGAATACCTAATTGTTCAGAATGAGGGAGTCAATGCCTTGATTGCATTTGATAAGGTTAGTGATGTGAGTGAACCAACAGCTCTGTCTCCAGAAAGGTGATTCATATATAAACTGAGACAACTGTTAGCTCATCTGTGTTCTCTCAAAAGGATACAGACTTGGAAAAGGCAAAACTGTTACTAGGTTCATTCTCTCAACAGAGTGAGTCTATTGAATTCAGCCTGTCAGCCAAGGCTATCAGCAAAGAGTTAATTTCATCTAACATTTTTCAAGAAACCACATATTTTGTCTTATGTTTTAGGGACCAACACCAAGGGACCAACAATGTAAGGACTTATTTGGGACAAAAAAGGGACCAAGAGGGAGCATTTGAAATGTCACAGGAAGGATGAATTGACGGTAGCAATTATTCTAAACTTCCATATCAAGGAAGGAAGAATGATTGATGATTCTGACTGAATCAACATGCCTTCACTGGCGTCAGGAGAAAACTTGGATCATTTGCTACATTATAGATCCTTGTCTCCCTCCCCAGATGGAACATATCTGGATTCCTAACGGAATAGATCATCTTAGATGATCAGCAACTCACTGAATCTATTCCTGAAGCAATTCAGTTTATAAAAATCAAATATTTTAATAGATTCAATTGAGGACGGGGATTTACGAAACCCCATTGCACCACCAGTGACCTCTCTTGAAGGGGCTATGGTGATCTTTCTTGCAGGTACAAAAGACTGAGTCATCCGTACTGAGAGAGATATAATGATGTGAGAAAAGAGTGAAACACAAGTAAGGAAGAGTGAAAATATATATTCTATGAGTGAAACACTTAGAGAGTATATGAGTGAAACACTTGTGAGGAACACAAAGTAAAATCACACACTAGCACACTTACCGAATCCCTTTCCCCATTCCCTGTTACAGATTTCAAATGTTACTTAACCAAGGTGGAAATTTCTTCAGAAAAGGTCCAACAATTGTTACCTATCTACAATTGGGGGAGAATTATTAAGAGGATTACTCAACTAAGGGGGAGAATTATTAAGAGGATTACTCCAAAATATTAAAGTGTTCAACTATGGGGGAGTAGATCAAAAGGGGAGAAGTAAACAAAGGCTTTTGCCAGAAGAGGATTACTCAATTGTTGAACAAGAAAAAGGGGTATATAACAACATGCTTGGATTCTATTCCATTTGATTTTAGAAGATTCTTGTAAATATGATTAACCGGATTTTCTAAAATGCATAACATGTCATAGTTTGCATTTTTTATATCTGCGATGGTTTAATGCTGTATGTATGCCATGTCTGTTGTTACCTCTATTAAATTGGTTGGATAATTCACGTAAGGGGAGAATGAATTCACCCTTGGAAGAGAAGGGAAGACAGGAGTTGGAGAAACAGAGGAAAAGTGGTAAGAAGAGAACAGACATCATCTCTGTCATCCTAAGGGGGAGTAGTGATGAGTCTGAGAAATGAAGATAATACTACTTGTATATTATGTTCAGTGCTAGAGGAACAAACATCTTTCATTTCAGTTACTCAAGAAATCTGGAAATGTATTATATGATCCAGAGAACAATTTATTTACTTACAGTTCTTAAATGTCATATTAGTTTCTTAGTTGTTAGTTGAGTTATCCTCTAGGAATTTGTGTGTTAAATGTTTAACAACAAATAGGGGGAGATTGAAAGGCATATGTCAAGGCCTATTTGTAATTAGTAGATGACAACTCAACTCATGTAAGAAATTAAAGTAAGTAATAAATACTGAGGGTGAAATCAAATCGAAGAATGTCAACTAGACACAAAGAATCAACTTGTCAGAAGAATTATAATGAAGTTGCTACTCTACACCGGAAGAAGTTCATTTATATATTCAAGCGTCGGAGAAAAATAGAGAAGTAGTTGTTCAGAAGATTCTAAGTGGCTACTACAGAAGATTCTAGAAGAAGAATGAAGACAGTGAAGCAGAAGAAGAACAGAAGACCACAGCTTAATGTTAAAGATGAAGAATATTTATTATAGTATGACATAAATGAACCAGACAGTACATTTGTGTGTCAACTAAAATAATAAATATTCATCATCTAGCTCAAGTGGTTTTATGACAAAAGACACAACGAAGACTTCAAGACTTCAAGACTGATAGCACGGTAATACAAGATGAAATAGTATTTTAATTCTACTATCAAATGTTAATTGATTATTTAATTTATCTAATTAAATTAATTCAAGTTGAATTTAATTTAATTTGTAAATTAACTAATTAATTTAAGTAGAATTAATTTATTATAAAAGATATGACTTAATATGACTTTTAATATAATTCAAATGGCTAATAAATAAGTCATACCGACTGTTTATTAATAAGTCATACCGAATTATATTAATAAAAGTCATATCGACTGAATAAAGAGAAAGTCATACCGAAGTTGTTAAAGATAAGTCATACCGGAACAGCCGACTGATAAGTCATACCGAGCTCATTGAATAAGTCATACCGAGAGTACTGTGCTCAAAAGGTCATACTGAACCAATTTTGTTTAATTAAAATAAGTCATACCGATTTATTTTAATTAGATAAAATCCGAATATGACTTTAAATAAGTCATACCGAACTTTCGAAAGGTCATACCAAGCTTCAGTAAGTCATACCGACCAAAATATGTCATGCCCAGTCTTTTATAAGTCATACAAGTGTTAAAATAAGTCATACAGACTTATTTTCTTGAAATAAAGTCATACTGAAAAAGGTCATAGCAGCCTTTTTCAAATCTCTATAAATATGAGATCAGCCCTTCATTGTTTGTTGTTCAAGACTTCTCAGAGAAGAAAATCAGATCAAATTCAGTAATTTATCTGCATTGTAATATTCACAGATTTCTGTGCTGAGTTTGGATATAATTGTTAAATACGAACAATTCATGTCAAATTTGTTCTAGAACTTTTAATCAATTATATAACTGTTTTCTTAATATTAATTTTGTAATACTAATCAAGTTAAAATTATATCTTTCACTTGAATAGTATTTCATTCCAATTAATATTTCGCGAGTAATTAAAATAATATTTTTAATCCAAATTATTCCGTGATTAATTTTCAGATATTCAACCCCCCTTCTATAATATCAGGGACCAACAATTGGTATCAAAGCTAGTTGATATTTTTCATATCAGATCCAAATCAAATTCCGCGAACTCATACAGATCTCAAAAATTATTTTAAATTCGAAATAATTTTTTAATCGAAATAATTTTTTTTCCGAATCCAGATTCACTAGTATATATGTTCTTAATGTATACCTTTGATCTTCTTTGTGTTGAGTACGACTAGTAGATCCTTCTTTTATTTGCTCCCCCTGAGTTGATGGTAGGATGTGTTGAAGATCCTTCACCTTGTTGAGTGGATTCTGTTAAAGACCATGAGTTGTGTAGATACACTACCATTTTTACTACTAGGATCTGAATCATCATCATTAAAATTGATTCCTTCTGCAACCTCAGTTTCATCATCAATATCTGAATATGACTCTGACTAGATGTCAAGCTTCAAAGATTCAGAATAAACTTTTATATTAATGCTCAGGAGCTTGGTGTAATAGGACGACACATTCATACTTTCAATCACCTTCTGGTTTTACATCACATCTTACTTTAAATGCTTTCGACTTTAATGAGTAGCCGAGGAAAATTGTTCCATGAGCCTTAATTTCAAACTTGCTAAGATACTCACAATCCCCAATAAATATCAATTTCCTCCAAACACACGAAAGAGCTTCAGTGTTTGCTTCTTGTTGGCCATTAACTCATATGATATCTTTTCACGATCTTTGTTGAATAAAGTAGCATACTGTGTTAATTGTTTCAGCTTCAAAGTTCCTTTATTAATGCAGACTTCATTTAGAACTTCATTCGCGAAATTCAGTTCCAATATCTGGCTTCAAAGTTCTCACAGCTTACTTTGTTTCCAACTTGATCTACCTGATGTGATCAATTACCATCTATGATATATTATCTGTTGAATGCACGAACATCACCAATTCACTCTCAGTTGAGTGATCTTCCATATTTATTGCATGAAATCAAACATTTTTCTATTTCAATGCTTTTCCAGAAAACCTTTGACAAAGAATTCCCTAGTGCCTTGTAGATAGTGCTCAAGTCCGTTGACAAGAAAGATATTTCCAGTGATGACAATTCCAAACTCATGATAGCCAAGTCCCTTGTACATCCTTTGCTGTCATCTCCAAAGGTTACCGTTGGGTAAGCTTTCTCAACCAACTGTGATAGTAGAGCTCCGATGCTAGTAATATGCCTCGAACAATAAATATCACGAAATCACATAACTTTTGTCTTTTGTTTCATACTCTGCAATCACAAATGATTAAGCTCCTTGGTACTCAACTTCAATTGAGTCCTGATGGGTTAGAGATATTACTTTCAACAGTGGTAACAACAGCTTCAACCTTAACATGCACAAATTTATCTTTAACTGATCACTTCTCATTCACAGCAGCCTTGACAAGGTAGTCTTAAGGCTATGAGATTAGTGATTCCTACCTATCTTAAGGTGGACTAGCAGTCTTTACCCTATTGTGATTCTTACAAATGCTTTGCCTAAGATTATGCAAGTCCTAAGATATGCATTTTCAAATTTAAACAAACAAGCATAAATAATAAGAACACATGGTAAACATTCAGCTTCAATGCATTATAGATAAGGATTATGCAATTCAGGCATGTTATGCATATTAGAAAATTCAGTATTATCTACTTTAACCATTCTACACAATTGTGACAGGTGTCAAGTTGATTTACATATATTCAATAATTTTCTAAAAGCACATGGAATAGACGAACTAACAATTTAATTACTAATTCTGTGTAATCTATTTTTGTTGTTGTCTAACATTTTAATTATGTCTAATTACCTAAGTCAATTTTAGATTAAGTCTCGAATCTACAAATTTTACTGACTACTTAAATAATTCTACCATCTTTTAATCTTCTATACTTTAACAAGCAATACTTGAAGTGATTTGACATTTAAGTACAACTATGTGAGTGTGAGCAATTCATTTGAAAATACGCACCTGCTTTTAACTCAACACAGTCTCTGTCATCATTTGCTTGTTTAGGCTTCTTGAATATTGTAGCACAGCCCTGATCTTGTCTTGCTACTTTTAACCTCATATGTTTCTTCAGTTGTGACCTCTAACGATTCTTAAATCCGTTTTGTACAAGTACAAAAACTAGAATAATCAGTAGAGTCAGAGAAAAAAAAATCTTCAGAGTTCCCCACTAATAAATCTATCATATCTTTACATTTGAGCAGTTTGTGGAACTATAACATAAACAGTCGTATCATCCACAATAAAATCCAAATTCTCTGGAATAAACCTACTAATACGAAATGACCACTTTCCTCGAAACCGGATCATGGACCAAGATTTTTCCGACTACAAACCCTTTTGGAAAAATGGACCAAGATTTTTAATAACTTTAGATTATAAATTAAATCAATATAAATTTAAATAATAAATTTACTTAACTTAAATTTATAAAATAAATTTATTTAAAATAAGTTTATAAAATAAACTTTTTCAAGTTTAAATAATAAAATAATTTAAATTAAATTTATAAAATAAATTTATTTAAATAAAATTTATAAAATAAATTTATCTAAATTTGAATTCATAAAATAAATTTATTAAAACAAATTTAAATAATAAAAGTAAATCTATTTAAATTTAAAGAATATATTTATTTAATTTAAATTTATAAAATAAACTTATTTAAATTAAGTTTATAAAATAAACATTTTCAAGTTTAAATAATAAACTAATTTAAAGTAAATTTATTTAAATAACATTTATAAAATAAATTTATCTAAATTTGATTTCATAAAATAAATTTATTTAAACAAATTTACATAATAAAAATAAATATATTTAAATTTAGAGAATAAATTTATTTAATTTAAATTTATAAAATAAACTTTTTTAAATTAAATTTATAAAATAAACTTTTTCAAGTTTAAATAATAAACTAATTTAAATTAAATTCACAAAATAAATTTATTTTAAATAAAATTTATAAAATAAATTTATCTAAATTTAAATTTATAAAATAAAAATATCTAAACAAATTTAAATTATAAAAGAAAATCAATTTAAATTTAAATAATAAATTTATTTAATTTAAAATTTTTAAAGCAAACTTATTTAAATTAAGTTTATAAAATAAACTTTTTGAAGTTTAAATAATAAACTCATTTAAATTAAATTCACAAAATAAATTTATTTTAAATAAAATTTATAAAATAAATTTATCTAAATTTAAAATTTTAAAATAAAATTATCTAAATAAATTTAAATTATAAAAGAAAATTTATTTAAATTTAAAGAATTAATTTATTTAATTTAAAATTTATAATGTAAACTTATTTAAATTAAGTTTATAAAATAAACTTTTTCAAGTTTAAATAATAAACTCAGTTAAATTAAATTCACAAAATAAATTTATTTTAAGTAAAAGTTATAAAATAAATTTATCTAAATTTAAATTTATAAAATAAAATTATCTAAACAAATTTAAATTATAAAAGAAAATCTATTTAAATTTAAAGAATAAATTTATTGAAAGGGGAGATAGGAGTGAAGAGAAGTAACTCACTGCACTTTCATGTGTACTAAGAATGCTAAATGTAATCTCTATGTAATGGTTGATGATAACTCAACAATAGAAAAGGACATGTAATAATATGCAGGTGCACAGAAATCTTGGATCACAGAGTTCAATTAAGACAAAGTATCAAAGGATCATCTACAGACTTGAAGCCCACTGGAAGAAGTTCATTAACATGTTCAGGCCTCAGTGGAGAATAAAAGATGTTGACATCTATTCAAGGATGTGGAAGCTACAGAAGATTGTCTTAGTCTATGAAGATTTTAGTGCATTACAATCGAAGCAACAAGTAAGGTTTGCAAAGAAGAATGTGGAATCATGTTCGGAATCAAGAGCCCCTATCAAGACTAGTCACTTATGAACCAGACCGTTGCATCAAGTGTCAGGACATTGGAGGCAAGTTCTCGTCGGTTAATATGGTTTTAATCATTCTAAAGTTGTTGGTTTTCTTGAGTCAAGTGGAGGATCAACAAAGGTGGTAAATCAGTGTTGGAGAAATGTCAGCCTAATGGATAAGGGACAGACGGCACAACCTGATTGGATCTTACTAAAGCTTCACAGATTAGAAGGCCAAATACTTGGACGTGGTGGAGTCACGTATACGGGGCTAAGTATTTGGATAAGGAAGTCTACACAAATTGAAGAGTGGAATGGAAATATTTAATTTAATTAAATAAAGTAATTATTTAATTATTTATATATTTTATAAATAAAGATATTCTTTATTTATATTTTATATATTTATTAAAGATTACTTTTATATTAAATATTTCCAAAGGCATGCTTGGCACATGACTTTGAAGATATGATTTGAGTGGACAAAAGTAAAAGGTGAAAAAACAAAAAGTAACACCTTTTTCAATATATAAAGAAGAAACCTAAGTCATCTTCTTGTGTGAGCATTCGGAAGAGAAAAATGGGGAGAGAGAGAGAGAAAATTATTTTCTCTCTCCCCCATGGCCATACTCCATATCTTGAATATTATGGGGCCATGAATTTCTTTGTTTCACCACTCATCTATTCTTCTATTGTAAACATTGCTAAATCTTGTTTAGAAGATAGGTTTGATTTTTGTCTCCTAGATCTAGAATTTGTAATATTTTTAGAGGAGCCAAAAATCATTTCTTTGTTGTGTTCTTGAGCTTTTGTTCTTGAACTTGTTGTAGCATCTACCCCACTTCAATGAATATAAAGTTATATTCTTGGATCTTGTTGTGTTGTGTGTTTTGGATGATTTACCGTTCATTATCTTGGTTATTTTAATGGTGTTCTTGAGGTTGAAGAAGATGATGAACAGTACCTGGGTTTGAACCAAAGTAATTTTTATGTTGTCCCAAAAATAAATAAAAGTCAGATTTTTATTTGGGAATCGTATTCACCCCCCCCCCCCCCTCTACGATCTCCAGGACCTAACAATTGGTATCAGAGCTACTCGATTGACATACAAATCGATTGGATCTATTTTTATTTTTGAGATTAAAGAGGGTACAATTGGTTCACTAGGCATCCAGAATTTTTTTTGAAGCCCGGAATTTTTCTAAGTACTTAGATGTTCGAGATAGCCAAGTAGAACATTTCTATGTAGAAATTCGACTTGATGTTCGAGATAGTGTCTAACTCGAATATTATCTCGAATATTCTACTTAATGTTCTAGATAGAACCTAAGTAGAAATTCTGGAGTTAGAAATATTTTCTAAGTCAGAAGTTCTACTTAATGTTCTACATAGAGCCTAAGTAGAACATTTCTATGTAGAAATTCTACTTAATGTTCTAGATAGAACCTAAGTAGAAATTCTGGAGTTAGAAATATTTTCTAAGTCAGAAGTTCTACTTAATGTTCTACATAGAGCCTAAGTAGAACATTTCTATGTAGAAATTCTACTTAATGTTCTAGATAGAACCTAAGTAGAAATTCTGGAGTTAGAAATATTTTCTAAGTCAGAAGTTCTACTTAATGTTCTAGATAGAGCCTAAGTAGAACATTTCTATGTAGAAATTCTACTTAATGTTCTAGATAGAACCTAAGTAGAAATTCTGGAGTTAGAAATATTTTCTAAGTCAGAAGTTCTACTTAATGTTCCAGATAGAGCCTAAGTAGAACATTTCTATGTAGAAATTCTACTTAATGTTCTAGATAGAACCTAAGTAGAAATTCTGGAGTTAGAAATATTTTCTAAGTCAGAAGTTCTACTTAATGTTCTAGATAGAGCTCAAGTAGAACATTTCTATGTAGAAATTCTACTTAATGTTCTAGATAGAACCTAAGTAGAAATTCTGGAGTTAGAAATATTTTCTAAGTCAGAAGTTCTACCTAATGTTCTAGATAGAGCCCAAGTAGAACATTTCTATGTAGAAATTCTACTTAATGTTCTAGATAGAACCTAAGTAGAAATTCTGGAGTTAGAAATATTTTCTAAGTCAGAAGTTCTACTTAATGTTCTAGATAGAGCCTAAGTAGAAATTCCTATCTAGAAGTTCTACTTAATGTTCTAGATAGAGTCTATGTAGAACATTCCTATGTAGAAGTTCTACTTGGTGTTCGAGATAGAGTCTATGTAGAACATTCCTATGTAGAAGTTCTACTTAGAGGGCTATTTCAACATGACACATGGCTACATAGTTTAACTTTTATTTAAAACAAAAATTGTTTTTCTTTCAAATTGTTTTTAGTTTAATAATTAAATTTGAATTTAATTATATATAATATTTTGAAAATAATTTTTAAATTTAAATAATTTGTTTTTCAAGTTTATTTTATATCTTGGAAAATATTTTATTTTCTTTTAAATTTTAGAGTCAAATATTTTATATTTTTAATATTCTTAGTTAAGAATTTTATTAATTTAAAAACTAAAATTAATCTTAAAATCCAATTTAATTTCTTTTGAGTTTAATATTCTTAAAAGTATTTTGAGAATTATTTTTGAGGTTTAATAATTTATTTTTTTATAGAAGTTTTAATTATAAATCTCATAAAACTTTTTGGAAAATCATTTTGGTTGAAATAATTTATTTTCAAGAATATCTAAGATGACTTGAAAATTTATTATTTTTATATCAAACTTATATTTTCAATCTGTTTTATTTTAATTATAATTGAAACTGTTTTGGATTATAAATTCTATAAAATTCTTTGGAAATTAATTTTGATTTGAAATAATTTCTTTTTCAGGATTATTTAATATACCTTGAAAATTTTGTTATCTCTATATCAAAACTTTCTTTTCGAATTTTATTTTATTTATAATTTGAAATTGAGAAATTTATTATTATTTATCAAAAATGCATTTTCAATTTATTTTGATTATTTAAATTCCTAAAAAATTAAATACTTCTGTTTGAACAAAATGTTTTATTAAACGAAACAACAGGAGTTGATTCTTCGTTCGTTGAGGACAAACGAACTGACTGAAGAACATTCTAATGGAGTTGAGACCTGATCTTACCATTGGAGATGTATTTCTACATCGGTCTACTCAGTGGATCATTTGGTTATTGAAAGGGGATTAGTTTATTTAGGAAAGAGTCTTCGATCAGTGGTTTTCGAATCAATATCTGAAGAATTTGGGATTTTGAAAAGGAATTCAGTTTAACGGTCAAAGAACCAAAACAACAATTGAAGATTTGGTTAAAGGACATCAGTGGCAGAAATACACAAGGTTTGATTATCACTGACATATGATAATCAAGGGGTTATTGCTACACATACAAAGAAGAGTGATCTTTTCAAGCAGAACATGAGACATTCTATGTCGGGGTCTTTAAGCAGAACAATCAGGTATCAGTTTGGGTTGAAGCAGGAACATCATTTGTTATTGAGGTCAAATGCAAGGATACTTCCATGAGTGTTAGTAGAATGGAAATTGATTTGGATCAATTGATTATCACTCGAGATGGAATGCTAAGCATCGCTCAGGTATACTTTCTAACTAGTTTATACTTGTTTGATTCAATTATAGAGTATTAAGTGCTGAACTGCATTATATTATAAGTTTGATGTAATGCATGTCTCACCTTGATTTCTATATAAATTAGATAACTTATGGTAGTTTGTTAGTGTTGCTTGTTTATCAGTATTTGACTTCATGATTAGATCCTGTGTGATTTAATGTTTGCTTTACGATAATTGATCATGTTAGCATATATAGTCTTAGATATTTGTAGGGGTACATTTACCGGAAAGAGTAGTTGCTGCATGCTAAGTGCCTTGATGTTTACATTGTCAATAATCTGTTTATACTCGCATGGTTATATTAAATGTTATATTTGATCATGTGCTTGTTAAGATGAGTTTGTTTCTAATTTGGGAATTGCCTAGGGGTCAGTATAATAAACCATGAATTAAATTTTTTTTAAATTTAAACTGACTCAGGTAATTAGAGATAATATAATGTTAAAGTGAACAACAAAGGTGATTTAGAAGAATTAGGAATCTAAGTGATTGATTCTTCTATGACTACATATATGTACGACATGATTCTTATAGACTGCTAGTCCACCTTAAGTTAGGTTGGGATCACTGAGCTCATAGCCAAGACTACTTGTTAAGGCTGATATAGATGAGGAGTGATCAGTCAGATAAGAATGAGCATGTTGAACTTGAATGCTTTGTTGTTAACTATGTTTAGAAATATCTCTAACCCTTGGACTCAATCAAATTGAGGACCACGTGTCTTAATCATTTGTGAATGCAGAGTATCTTTAAACATGTACAAGTTATATATCTCTGACATTTTCATGTTCGAGGCATGTAACTACTTTTGCTTTGGTATTCAAATGGTTAAGCAAGGTTACCTATTTTTCTTGAATGATCTGAAGCACAATATTAAGAAAGACCTAGGGGATTCTTTATGAAGGGTTTCCTAATATCAGTTCGACGATGAACAGTATTGATCGGGGTCAAGAGAAATAGAAGCTCACTCTACTGGAAGTGAGGTTATTGCTGACACGAAATGTAATGCTTATGATGAAGTCAACTATTCGTTGAAGTTTATCAGAATGGAGTTAGCTGCAACAACAAGTGATGCTCTCACACTTGGTTTATCAACTAATACTTGGTTTATCAAGATAACGGATTCGACGGTAAAGATGAAGTTGGTGAGAAAGGACTACTTCTAATGAAATTCTTTTAAGAAGGACATTAGTGAGTATGTCAGTTGAAGGAAAGTCAAGTCAAAGGCTACCCTGTTTAGTTTTGGTGTTTGTTCATGCATTCGATAGATGAAGCATCTCAGTGATTAATCACATTCAAAGGATTAGGCAGATTGCTGTAAGAACACTTTAAGGGCAGGTAATGGAATTTGTTGACGAATGAAGTTCTATGTTATGTCTGCACTGAAAGGAGTATTCTAGAGTAAAGTTCAGTTTTCGGACTTCATGACCAAATGGAGGAGTTAATAGGGAAATCCAGACCTTGAGTGAAATTACAAGGATAATGGATAGACTTAAGGTTTCCTATTCACTACGGCTGAATCAGTTGACACAGCAAGTCTAATCAGCAAATGTAAAGAGAAGACATCAAGTAAGATTAATCATGCCTGAAGTCACATGGTGTGATGGAGGGCTATCTTATTTGGAGTTAAGAAGCTTACACAGAGTCTGTGATTGATTTAAGATGATCTAGATGCAGTGAACATCATCATCAAGCTCCCTAGCATTCGTTTGATTTTAGCTCTGAATTTCTAAAGGTTGACATCCTGTTTAGGGCTCAAGATCAGATGACACCAGATGAAGAAAAGCTGCAAGCAGCATCACAGGGGGAGCATCAGTAAGTTGGATCAACTAGTCGTGTTTGATGCTCAAAGGCTAGCAGTGCTCATTGAGTAAGAGTTGAGATTCTTAGGAGCACTGAGTGATCCAGATTGAGTGATTGCATATTAGAAAGGAAATTGTCAATTTAAAGATAATGCAAGGTGATCTCAATCATATTTGAAGAATACTACTCTACCCACTGAATATCTAAGGAAACATTAAGGACACATCTGTCATGACAAAGGGTTTTGTGTAACAACATTTCCTAGAGTCAGTTCTTGATGAATCTGGGTAGTAGAGTAGTGATTGGTAGTGCCGTGCATGTATAAGAGTATTTCATTAGTTTTTCTGAGTGAATTCAATGAAGATTGAAGATGCACTAACTAATCAAGATTGAGTAGGGTTCGAATCAAGGAACTAACTCAATTGAACCAGAGGCAGATACACTTAGCACAAGGAATCAATCCACATGAAGACTTGGTATTGATACAGAAGCTGAAGGGTAGTTCGGAGTTTTTGAAGGTTCTACTCTGCTAGTGTCAAGACTACTGGTTTCTAGAGTGCTGAGTTTAGTGAAGCTGCTGCCAAGACCAATATCTACAAGAAAATATTTGGGTGCTGAAGGTAATGCAGTTTCCGTCTGGATGAGCGTGGTATTGTTTCGAGGAACAATGTTAACTGGTAGCTGAAAAGTTATTCCTGTCCAAAAGGAGTAAACGTTCAATCTCGAAAGGAGTAAACGTTCGATCTCTAGGGCAAAGAGGAGTAATTGTTCATTCAACGATCATACACCAGTAAAAGCTCTATTGACTAAGGTATGTCACTCTAGTCTAATGTTGATTTATTTAAATGTAAAGTTTATAGAGAGTGTTCATGCTATTTAGATGTCTACGATCTCTAGGAACTGATTAATGTTTGGCGTGTGACCACCCGGGACTCAATATTATCATTATGAGATTACCTATGATCACCCGGGACCTAGGGACCTAACATTGTAGCATCTCTTTGTATAGTCAATTTATATCCAGGATCTCGTACTTTGTGTTGTCATATGTTATTCATGCTATATGTATCAAATGTTTCAGCATAAGTATTTGTATATATTAATTAATTGTAATTTTATTTACTTTTAATTGTTTAATGCTAATATTAATGGAACCACTTAATATGTAGTTTAAGTGATGTAATTCATGTCTTTTGTAAAATCCATTAATATTAGTTGTCATTCTTTTGATATTAGTGATGCCACTTAGAATTTCTGTACTAAGTGACAAAAAGATTATTTCAAAAATACTGATATTGAAAGTAAGTTACTACATCGCGAGGGGTTGTCAAAGATCATAAATTTTAACATTAATATTTAAAGGTATTTGATCTCTGATGCAACTAGTACCTCGAGCTTACATACATTCTGATTGTCATGAGTATTTTCAATATGCTTATGTGATAATTGTTAAGATTTAGTGTAAGAAGTTAAATGCTGTCATTCGATCAATGTATGTTCAGTGTTTAGCGGATGCTTATGTTTTATACTTTAGAATTACCATGATCTATATTACAAAATGTGTTTGTTTCAAGCGACAAATGGTAATTGTCTAGCATAATGTAAGTATCTTATGTGCTTGATTGTTTTGTAGTAAGATGCATTTTTATTACAAAATGATTGAATAATGTTAGTACTTTTGAATGTCTTGTCATTCATATCTTTGATAATTCATTAGTATTAACATATGTTTTTCATTCTTTAAAACTTGAATGCATAAAGAAATTTCTTGTCTATTTCTTGTGAAAAATGTTTTATCTAAACATGCATTTATTTGCCAGAGAATGAAAAGCCACTAAAAGTTTTTTTTAAACTCCCTTTGAAAGAGAAAATTTCTTGAGGATTATCTTTCTATTTCAAAATCATATATCCTCTCTCACTAAATATTTTGTAATGAAAACTGTTTTCTCTCCACGATTTGTTTAAATAAAGTTACTTGATAACTTGTAACTTAGGTTGCATGGTATCAGGATATTTTATTTGAGTAAATTGTTTTGATCTTGAGGTATCAATCATTGGTAAAACGTTTTTCAAAACTCTTGTTAATGTCTGTTTCACATTGACCTGTAGTATTAAAATAATGGTTGTTTGCTTTGGGATTAGTGCCTTGGACTGTATGACTAAAGCATTCATTCGATTTTTTTTAAAATAATTTATGTTTTAAGTCAGAGATAATATTCGATAAGAATGAATTGCAAAACAATTTATGAAAACATACAGTGAGCAAGATGAAATAGATTTGAGTTATTAATCAAAATGTTTTTGTTAAAAGAGTTGAATTTCAATTGGATATTTGTCTAAGAGAAATTCAAAAGAACACTTTTGTTAATCTGTTAAACTTTTTTTTCAAAATTGTGAGTTTATGAAATTTGGCTTAATATTCTTTTACCTATTCTTTATTAATTCCCACATTTTAGCTCTGGTGCATTGTTTCTTAAGGACACATTGCTCCGATGCTATATTTCTGAGAATTTTTTTGGAATAGAGAATAAGTTTAATCATACTCTACCAAATTTTATATAGCTCTGATCAACTCTATCTATTTAGCCGTAATGGCTTGGCCTTAGTGGCTATAGGGGAAGGTCAAGAAGTTGAATAATCCATCAATTTCTAACCAAGGCCTTAGTACCAAACACTATCATTCTAATTCCAACTTTCAACCCTTGGTGATATAAGGAACTTATATAGATTAGCGGTTGTTAAGGGAGAAACTGCACTTGATGCAGCAAATAAGGATGAAGTCGGAAGTGCACCCACAACTCTACCTCTCGAGAAGGAAAGAAGTATACAAACTGAGGTATCTGTAGCTCATCTGTATTCTCTCAAAAGGATGCAGAGCTGAAAAGGCAATTCAACCGTTTCTGAATGAACTCTCTCAACAGGGTGATTTCATTGAAAATTTGCTCGTCAGCCAGAGCACCTTGTAATGAGTCAAGCACACCAAAAGCATTCACGCTGATGGTAATCCTAAAGTTTTTGCTTCTAAGGGATGTTATAGGACCTAACAGTTCTCTAGCCTCTCTTGGGACTAACTATTGTGAGGACACATTGCAAGAAGTGCACATTGTGAGGTATAGGTAAAACCCCTAAACTTCTGTGTTTACCATTCATGGTGAATGAAGTTGTTGAGCCACCTTCACAGGCGTTTGAGGGAAACTTGGATTTCTTGCCATTTATTAGAATCCTTGTCAACCTTCCTAGGAGGAACAGTCCTAGTTCCCTAACGGGATTTCACATCCACAGAGCAATCTGTTGATGTTGAGAGGCAATCACTAACAGTTTTCCATGACTGAAAATAGTGAGTTAATTCATCTTCACAGGTGATTGAGAGAGATGTTTGTACATGTCTACTCTCCCAGGAATTCAAATTCTGGAATACATGGATCGCTCAAAACTTAAAGGCATATCACCGTCAACGATCCAATGCATGGATTTGCATATGGGGAGTCGGTTGATGCTTAGATAGCTGCTAGTACGCATACCACATTCAACGATCCAGTGCATGGATTTGCATATGGGGAGATTGTTGATGCTGAAAGTAGCTGAGCAATAACTCGTAGACTATGATTCAGTTGGTTTACCAATTTGATGAGTCTTTTGAGGATCAGGGTGTTGGGATTTCAGTCACTCCTGGAATGGAGGAGATTCCAATTTCAGAAGGGTTATTCCCCGACGACGAGCCACGTGTGCATGGATTTGCTCATGGTGAGTTGGATGACGGCCTAACTGAAACCCTGTCTGAGATTCCATCTTAGAACCTAGATCTTTAGTGATCGACAACATGCTACAGTCAACGATCCATAATATCTTGGTGAGACTAGCATGGATTTACTTGCAGGTACAAATTGCTATAAATGGAATGAGTGCAAGTAAGGGAGAGAAACACTTAAGTGAAGTGAGGGAGTGATACACTTGAGTGAGAGAAATAGGGAGAGAAATGAGTGGAACACTTACGCTTGAAAGTGTAAACACCAACAGAACGTAGTAGAAGTGAGGAAACCATAGACCAAACACTAACCTTGCTACTATGCTTGAATCCTGTTACTGAATTTTCCAGCTCTGAAATGTTGAAGAGATTCTTTTCTGGAAGACAGGGTGAAGAAGAGTCTAGCTGAAGCTTAGTGGGAATGTCCAAACTATTACCTTTGGGTCTATTAATTCATGTTGTTCTCAATCTCAAAGGGGGAGACATTAATTTTTAGACCTAAGGGGGATTTTATGTTCAATTGGAGGAGAGTTTCTTATTCGATTGGATGTAGATGATACTTTTATTGTTTTAAAGGATATTCTCAACTAAGGGGGAGAATTTGGTGATACAAGAAACGAGATCTCTTGGTGATACAAGAAATGAGATCTGTCAATCCTATCTTGTGGAGGTTACTTAGAGGATATCTAAAGACACAAGGGTGGATTGGAGCTTGCATGAACTAAGGGGGAGAATTAGATAAAATTGAAACCTTAGTGATGCCATGGAGAAATTACTAAGGGGGAGTTTCTTAGTAATTGGTTGGAGCCTAATCCCTAAAGGTGTTGTAGATTTAACCAATTTTTCGTCTGAAGTGGAGAAGTTACTTTTTGTCAATTGGGAAGAAGTTACTTGTCGTACTAAGGGGGAGAAGTTATGGAGAATCTTAACATCTTGGTTTGCAGTGCTATATCTTATTCTGAAAAGATATCTAAGGGATTTTGCTCTATTTGTTTGAAGATCTGTCATTGGAACATTCTTAGGAGAGGTTCGGCAGAAGAATTCTTTCTAGCACGATCAATGAATGAAAATGAAGATTTCTTTGAAGAGTATCAACTCAGGGGGAGTTTTTGCTAAGTAGAAGTTTTCTGGGTAAAGAAGAATGTGTTGGGTTCCGAGGCATAAAACGCAGCGGATAAACGTAAAAATAACAAAAAAAAATCGGAACCCTAACGCAGGATCATGTATAAGACTTGACGGATTATGGTAAACAGAATCATACCTATTCTTGTCCTGACTTTCACGAACTCAACGGAGATCCTTGCTATCACGATTTTGTGTCTTCCTCTCGAAAGCACCTCTATGGTATCCACACGAGCACCTTCAAGAACGTCTCACGATCTTGATCACGGGATGGATGTACTAGCCTCCTTTGATGAATTCGAATGACTGCCTTTGCTGCCTCCTTGCTCTGCCTCTAGGTTTTTTTATCATATAAAACGTACCATTCATTTAACCTATCATTATCTATTTATAATGATTGGTTAATGGGCCTTTTCAGCAAAACCTAACCCATGTAGGCATAGGATTAAATAATAAAACATGCTTTTATTATTTAATTAATAACTAAGTCACACTTAATTATTATTGGCAGAAATACAATTATTCAAATTCGAATTTATATTATTTTAATTAATTAAGTCTCACTTAATTAATATAATAAAATTCAAATAATCATCAATTAATTTAAATCTATAATTTAAATTAACTATTCCACTAGGTGCTCTATGTGTGTGACCCTATAGGCTATTATTTAATTAGCAATAATTTTATTCTCCAATAAAATTATAAACAATGAGCGGTATCTAGTAATACATCATTGCTATCCAATTAAACAATAATTAAATCGTGATTTGATAAAACCTTTCATGATTAATGTTTCCGTGTAATATAATCCCTTTAACCAAATATATTATAGATTAAACTCGAGGCATGTGTTTAGTCATCCTCTTCAACATTTAATCCGGGTTTACTTGATCCATGAGTAGACTATGGAAAAACAAATCATTATTTGAGCACGGCCATGCATTTTATAGTCTCACTCAATCAAGAGGCCAATAATATCTCTCCTAATTATAGGAGGGTTAAATCCTTTATCTATCATTCATATTTCTCATACGACTCATGATATACCCGATGTCCACTTTTATCATCACCCGGTCAAAGGTAACTTTTAATGTAGTCAGAGTATATTAATCCTCGTATAGAAATATAATGATCTCAAGTCAGAGGATCATTACACCATTATCACTGTGAGTCTTTCTTATGACTTTATTAAACATGAAGAATCTCACTGTGGGTCTGTCCAGTACCATGTACTCCTACATGTACCTATGCATTGACTTTAGTATCCCCATACTTATAACCAATGAGATATGGTTATCTGTCAAACAACATACTAGTCTATTTATGTATTATTATTGTCCTATAATAATAATACTCGACTAGGGACATTTAAGAATATGATATATTATATAATCTCAAGTTCAAGTCATGTACTTAAACTATATAACGTGTATCATGATTCTAAGGACATTTATTATGCTAACAAATATATCGCAGTAATTAAAGTCATAATAAATACGTTTATTGAATAATCAAATGACATAAAGGTTTATTAAAGGAAACATTGTATTGCCTCTAGGGCACCTACACTAACAATCTCCCACTTGCACTAGAGCCAATCACCCATGTATCTAATACCCATGGAACTAGTGTGACCGTCGTGCTTCTTCTGCGATAAGCCTTTGGTCAGTGGGTCTGCAATGTTATCATTTGTGTGCACTTTACATATGTGTATGTCACCCCTTTCATTAATCTCTCGAATGAGGTGATATCTCCTGAGTATGTGTTTGGTTCGGGAGTGAGCTCTAGGTTCTTTAGCCTGTGCAATGGCTCCATTATTATCGCAGTATAGATCAATGGGATCTGCGATCGATGGAACCACTCCCAAATCATTAATGAATTTTCGAATCCAAACAGCTTCCTTAGCCGCTTCACAAGCTGCAATGTACTCAGCCTCCATTGTAGAATCAGCTACTGTTTCTTGCTTTGAACTCTTCCAACTTACAGCACCTCCGTTTAGACAAAACACAAAACCAGACTGTGATACAGTATCATCCCTGTCTGTTTAGAAACTTGCATCGGTGTAACCTTTTACAACCAGTTTCTCCTCTCCTCCATACACCAAGAATGAATCTTTAGTCCTTTTCAAGTACTTTAGAATATTCTTGACAGCCGTCCAGTGACCTTCACCTGGATTAGATTGGTATCTGCTCGTCATGCTTAAAGCATACGAAACATCTGGGCGAGTACATACCATTGCATACATGATGGATCCAATTGCTGAGGCATATGGAACCTTACTCATGCGGTCCTTGTCATCCAATGATTTCGGACACTGATCTTTAGAGATCGTTATCCCTTGAGATACGGGGACATATCCCCTTTTTGTATTTTGCATACCAAAACGATGCAAAACCTTATCGATGTATGTACTCTGACTTAGACCGATCATCCTTCTAGATCTATCCCTATAGATCCTCATTCCCAGAATGTAGGATGCATCTCCTAAGTCTTTCATAGAGAAGTTGCTCCCTAACCAAGTCTTAACACCCTTGAGAAAAGGTATGTCATTCCCCATTAGTAGTATGTCATCAACATATAGTACTATGAATGCCACATGGCTCCCACTAACCTTCTTGTAAACACAAGGTTCATCTTCGTTTTGAACAAATCCATACTCTTTGACTGTTTCATCAAAACGAATATTCCATCTCCTAGATGCTTGCTTCAATCCATAAATGGATCGACGTAATTTACATACCTTGCTAACATTCCTTGGATCGACAAAACCTTCAGGTTGTGTCATGTACACATCCTCATCAAGGGTTCCATTAAGGAAAGCTGTTTTGACATCCATTTGCCAGATTTCATAATCATGGAATGCTGCAATAGCAAGCAAAATCCTTATGGATTTGACCATAGCCACTGGTGAGAAAGTTTCATCATAGTCAATACCATGAATTTGTTTGAAACCTTTTGCAACCAGCCTTGCTTTATAGGTCTGAACATTTCCATCCATGTCAGTTTTCTTCTTGAAAACCCACTTGCACCCTATGGGTTTTACCCCTTCAGGTGGATCAACCAAAGTCCATACTTGGTTTTCATACATGGAATCCATCTCGGATTTCGTGGCTTCTAGCCATCTCTTAGAGTCTGGACTGATCATAGCATCTTGGTATGTGAGAGGCTCATCTTCATCTATGAGCATCAAATCACCACATTGAGTCAAGAGAAATCCATATCTCTCTGGCTCATGGCGAATTCTACCAGTTCTACGAACAACCTGTGTTTGTTGAGCATTATAATTATCCTGCTCTTGTTCCACTTCAGGTTCAATGCTATTTTGTGGTTCTCGATCTTCATCGAGATCTATAGTTCTCCCACTGTTTCTTTTGGAAATAAAATCTCTTTCCATGAAAACAGCATCTCGAGCAATAAACACTTTCTGCTCAGAGGGACTATAAAAATAATACGCCTTTGTTTCTTTAGGGTATCCCACAAAATTGCACTCTTCAGATTTAGGTCCAAGCTTGTCAGATACTTGACGTTTCACAAACGCCTTGCATCCCCAAACTTTCATAAAGCTCATGCTTGACCGTTTCTCCTCCCATATCTCATATGGAGTCTTTTGAACCTTCTTAGTAGGAACACGGTTAAGTGTGAAAGCCGCTGTTTCTAGAGCGTAACCCCAGAAACTAATTGGAAGATCTGCATGACTCATCATCGATCGCACCATGTCCAACAAGGTGCGATTTCTCCTCTCTGAAACTCCATTCCATTGAGGTGTACCTGGCGGAGTGAGTTGTGATACAATACCACACTCCTTTAAATAATCTTTAAATTCAGTGCTCAAGTATTCTCCTCCACGATCAGATCGTAAGATTTTAATACTTGCACCTCCGCCAATTTGCTTCTCTACTTCAGCCTTGTATTCTTTGAACTTTTCAAAAGAATCGGATTTATTCTTCATAAGATATACATATCCATATCTACTGAAATCATCAGTAAATGTTATGAAGTAGTAGTAGCCTCCTCTAGCCATCACACGCATTGGGCCACATACATCACTATGTATTAGCTCCAAACGTTCAGTGGCCCTTTGACCCTTACCAGTGAAAGGGGCTTTAGTCATTTTACCAAGCAAACAAGATTCGCATTCTTGGTATGATTCAAAATCAAACTTATCCAAATGTCCATCCTTATGTAATTTGGATATGCGTTTCTCATTTATATGGCCTAGACGACAATGCCAGAGGTATGTTTGATTTGAGTCATTAACTTTAAGTCGTTTGTTTTCTATATTACAGACAGGATTATCTAAGTCAAGAACATATAAACCATTAAACAAACGCGCAACACCATAGGTTAAATCATTCAAAGCAAAAGAGCAACTGTTGTCCTTTATTGTAAACGAAAAACCTTTCTTGTCCAAACAAGAAACAGAAATAATGTTTCTGCGAATTGCAGGCACGTAATAACAATTCTCCAGTTCTAAAACTAGCCCAGAGGGCAAAGATAAATATTAGGTTCCTACAGCTAAAGCAGCAACTCTTGCTCCGTTGCCAACTCGTAGGTCCATTTCTCCTTTAGCCAATGTTCTACTTCTCTGCATTTCCTGCACATTTATACAAATGTGAGAAGCACATCCGGTATCCAATACCCAAGATGTAGAAATAGACAGATTGACTTCTATAACATATATACCTGAATTAGAAGCTTGCTCAGCCCTCTTCTTCTTCAGATCCTCCAAGTAAACTGAACAGTTTCTCTTCCAGTGACCAGTTTTCTTACAGTAGTGACATTCACCCTTAGCGACCCCACCTTTAGGCTTTAAAGCCTGTTTAGGACCTGACTTTGGCTTGGGTGTAGAATCAGAACCTGTCTTCTTCTTACCCTTCCACTTGCCTTTCCCTTTGGCCTTACCTTTGTTGCCCACCATCAGTATGGGAGCGGGTTCAGCCGTCTTCATGTTGGTCTCATATGTTCTCAACATAGCCAACAATTCAGTAGGTGTTTTGTCAAATTCATTCATATTGTAGTTCATAACAAACTGAGTGAATTTGTTGTTCAAAGAATTCAAGATTAGGTCAATACCAGTTTCCGGACCAATCGGGAAACCCAAAGTATCAAGATACTCAATGTAACCAATCATCTTCAGAACATGTGGGCCAACTGGTTCACTTGCCCCTTGTTTGCAGTTAAAGAGTGACTTGCTCGTGTTGAACCTTTCTTGACGAGTTTGACTTGCAAACATACTTTGCAAGTGCTCATTGATAGTATATGCATCCATATGCACATGTTGTCTTTGAAGCTCAGCACTCATAGTTGCCAACATAAGACATGCAACATCAGTTGCATCATTCTCATCCTTTGTGTGGGCCGCTCGTTCCTCAACAGTAGCGCCCTCAGGAAGGGGACCTGCCGGAGGAATATCAATGACATGAAGCTTGCGCTCCTGCCTGAGGACAATCCTCAAATTCCTCTGCCAGTCTAGGAAGTTGTTTCCTCCTGTCAGCTTATCCTTCTCAAGGACAGATCGTACGGATAGTGTGTTTGTGTTGTTTGTCATTATTCGGTATCTACAATGATAAAAGCACAAAATAAACATTAGATTGTCTGAGTTATTTATTATGTTCAAATGATTATGATACATTCATAATATATCTCCCACTATTTTTATCAAATCAATAGCCCTTACTATTAATTTGGAAAGTATATCCCATAATTCTTTCTAGTGAGCCAAGATCCATATTTCGTCATGTCTTAAGTCAACCACTGGAAGTCCTTAAGAATGATTATTTAGGTAGACAACAGTTGTCAATTATATCATATATAATTCTTGGATAGTTTGGTGAGCAACGATTGATCTTATCTATCTAATAGATTTTTAAACCAAACTCTATGCTTCTAAGTTCATAATGGTTGAATATAACCGTTTACTTTCACCTTATTATGACGACTTAGTTAAGTTTGACCCAATGATACAACGGCCGAATATAACCGTTTATATTCGTCGCATCTCACCACGATAGATAGGAGTCCCCTGCCACTGACAGTCTTTCCCCTAATCGATCTAGGATTCGATGAGTGTTCATTCATTGGAAAGCATCCGATTAAAACTTAATATTTTGTTAAGGGGTTTAGAAAATTTACGACGATCATGATCACATCATGAAGAGATCCTCAATTTTTCCTTGAACCAAATATTTCAAATTGACATCTTAAATTGTTCATTTCCCAGGTAGATGGAGGATACCAGTGGTCACACTTAAAACCCATCAGCCTTACGAATACGCATATCCGCTTTTGACAGAAAATCCCAGTTTTAGATATCAAAAATTCATATTTAATTCCGTGTTTTAAAATCCATATTTCATAAACACAAGAATCTCATGATCGTTCGTTTGTTAATTTTTAAAATCTTAAATCGTTAAAGATTTTATCTTGTTTAGCATGGCAAGCATGGCATGGGTGACGTATCTAATACATGCATACATCATTAATCTAATTAAAACATGCATCTTCTACTCTACACATACATTCATACATCAATATGTAAAGTGCAGTATGTAAACGTGCTTGGTTATGGCCCTTTTCCTATGTGATCCTTTCGAGCTAATGAAAGGATCAAAGTCAATCTATGGTGGTAAAATATAAATACAATTACATGTCTTCATTCTTCTTGTATCCATGGGTGCTTGCTCCTCTTCTTGGATCATCCTTCAATCTTCAAGTACATTACATGGAATAATTGAATACAACCTATACTAATGTACTTACATAAGAAAACTCGAGTTACATTCGAGGTTAAACAATTACAAGAATGAAGAAAACGACATGCAAGTCGTATTTATAAAACCAAAACCAAAACCATTAATCTAGGGGTCCAAAGGCCATAACCAGCACCATGCTCAAGTACTCAACCAAAATAATGCGGGGGTCCGGGGGCGGCAGCCCCTGGGCGGGGGTCCGGGGGCGGCAGCCCCTGGGCGGGGTCCGGGGCGGCAGCCCCGGGCGGGGTCCGGGGGCGGCAGCCCCGGGCTGGGGTCGAGCTGCCAGGTCAGCTCGAAATCAGAAATTTTTTTTTATTTTCGAAGACCAGTCCTATTCAGAAATCATCAATTTCTGAACTACAGATCATATCTGTTGGCCTTTTTCCCCATATCTGTTGGCCTTTTTCCCCACTGCATCTTATACAGTTTCAGAAGCAAGTATCATATACATACTTATCATATCCCAGTTAACAGCTGATGTCCAACATAATCTGTCCACCAGTTTGTATCATATACAAACCGACCCTCATGCATAACATACAAATCGCAAACAGGCATATAAATCAGTCATGACAAATCATTAACATGCTAGTATCATCATCTATTTACTCATCATATGAATAACAATTCGAATATACAAGGCAGTAGCATGGCAGTCTCAAACAGGCATGGCAGTAGCAAAGCAGTAGCATGGCAGTTTCATGGCAGTCACCAAGACAGGCATATTTGCATCAAATACAGTTAACACGTAACCAAATCAGTCCCTTATACACGTAGCTCTGATGCCATTGTTGGGTTCCGAGGCATAAAACGCAGCGGATAAACGTAAAAATAACAAAAAAAAATCGGAACCCTAACGCAGGATCATGTATAAGACTTGACGGATTATGGTAAACAGAATCATACCTATTCTTGTCCTGACTTTCACGAACTCAACGGAGATCCTTGCTATCACGATTTTGTGTCTTCCTCTCGAAAGCACCTCTATGGTATCCACACGAGCACCTTCAAGAACGTCTCACGATCTTGATCACGGGATGGATGTACTAGCCTCCTTTGATGAATTCGAATGACTGCCTTTGCTGCCTCCTTGCTCTGCCTCTAGGTTTTTTTATCATATAAAACGTACCATTCATTTAACATATCATTATCTATTTATAATGATTGGTTAATGGGCCTTTTCAGCAAAACCTAACCCATGTAGGCATAGGATTAAATAATAAAACATGCTTTTATTATTTAATTAATAACTAAGTCACACTTAATTATTATTGGCAGAAATACAATTATTCAAATTCGAATTTATATTATTTTAATTAATTAAGTCTCACTTAATTAATATAATAAAATTCAAATAATCATCAATTAATTTAAATCTATAATTTAAATTAACTATTCCACTAGGTGCTCTATGTGTGTGACCCTATAGGCTATTATTTAATTAGCAATAATTTTATTCTCCAATAAAATTATAAACAATGAGCGGTATCTAGTAATACATCATTGCTATCCAATTAAACAATAATTAAATCGTGATTTGATAAAACCTTTCATGATTAATGTTTCCGTGTAATATAATCCCTTTAACCAAATATATTATAGATTAAACTCGAGGCATGTGTTTAGTCATCCTCTTCAACATTTAATCCGGGTTTACTTGATCCATGAGTAGACTATGGAAAAACAAATCATTATTTGAGCACGGCCATGCATTTTATAGTCTCACTCAATCAAGAGGCCAATAATATCTCTCCTAATTATAGGAGGGTTAAATCCTTTATCTATCATTCATATTTCTCATACGACTCATGATATACCCGATGTCCACTTTTATCATCACCCGGTCAAAGGTAACTTTTAATGTAGTCAGAGTATATTAATCCTCGTATAGAAATATAATGATCTCAAGTCAGAGGATCATTACACCATTATCACTGTGAGTCTTTCTTATGACTTTATTAAACATGAAGAATCTCACTGTGGGTCTGTCCAGTACCATGTACTCCTACATGTACCTATGCATTGACTTTAGTATCCCCATACTTATAACCAATGAGATATGGTTATCTGTCAAACAACATACTAGTCTATTTATGTATTATTATTGTCCTATAATAATAATACTCGACTAGGGACATTTAAGAATATGATATATTATATAATCTCAAGTTCAAGTCATGTACTTAAACTATATAACGTGTATCATGATTCTAAGGACATTTATTATGCTAACAAATATATCGCAGTAATTAAAGTCATAATAAATACGTTTATTGAATAATCAAATGACATAAAGGTTTATTAAAGGAAACATTGTATTGCCTCTAGGGCACCTACACTAACAGAATGTGAAGGAGATTTTCAAGGGGCATCTGAGAAGTGTCCAAGTGTGTTCTATTTCTTGTTTCAGTGATAGATGAAGTCAGTGGAATAGTGCAGGGAAGAAAGAAAAATATGTTTCCTGGAAATAGAACATCCTGAAGAAAAAGAGGAAGTGACTTTCATTCCAAGAGAGAACAACCTTAAGGGGAGAATGAGTTGACCTCTTATGGGGAACATAGAGAGTTGTATGTTCTAGTTTGAATTGCAAGATGAACAAGAATGATTGGTCAGAAGTCTTTACTAATGATTTGTTTCTTTATTGAAAGAACCCCATCTTTGAAGAACATTGAAGTGGAGGAAGCTAAAGGAAAATGAAATTCAGAAATTCATCATTCATTTTCAGCAACTCAGGAAATCTGGATTTAACTGATTATATCTTTCCAGAACCTTTTGTATATTATTTTCATGTCCAGTACTTTAATTGTTTCTTGTATGTTAGTTGAGTTATCCTCTAGTAGTTAATTTTATTTAATTGCTTTTGGGGGAGATTGTAAAGGGAAATAGTATTTGATTGCTATTCCATATCAACCAAATAGGGGGAGATTGAAAGGGGAGATAGGAGTGAAGGGAAGTAACTCACTGCACTTTCATGTGTACTAAGAATGCTAAATGTAATCTCTATGTAATGGTTGATGATAACTCAACAATAGAAAAGGACATGTAATAATATGCAGGTGCACAGAAATCTTGGATCACAGAGTTCAATTAAGACAAAGTATCAAAGGATCATCTACAGACTTGAAGCCCATTGGAAGAAGTTCATTAACATGTTCAGGCCTCAGTGGAGAATAAAAGATGTTGACATCTATTCAAGGATGTGGAAGCTACAGAAGATTATCTTAGTCTATGAAGATTTTAGTGCATTACAATCGAAGCAACAAGTAAGGTTTGCAAAGAAGAATGTGGAATCATGTTCGGAATCAAGAGCCCCTATCAAGACTAGTCACTTATGAACCAGACCGTTGCCTCAAGTGTCAGGACATTGGAGGCAAGTTCTCGTCGGTTAATATGGTTTTAATCATTCTAAAGTTGTTGGTTTTCTTGAGTCAAGTGGAGGATCAACAAAGGTGGTAAATCAGTGTTGGAGAAATGTCAGCCTAATGGATAAGGGACAGACGGCACAACCTGATTGGATCTTACTAAAGCTTCACAGATTAGAAGGCCAAATACTTGGACGTGGTGGAGTCACGTATACGGGGCTAAGTATTTGGATAAGGAAGTCTACACAAATTGAAGAGTGGAATGGAAATATTTAATTTAATTAAATAAAGTAATTATTTAATTATTTATATATTTTATAAATAAAGATATTCTTTATTTATATTTTATATATTTATTAAAGATTACTTTTATATTAAATATTTCCAAAGGCATGCTTGACACATGACTTTGAAGATATGATTTGAGTGGACAAAAGTAAAAGGTGGAAAAACAAAAAGTAACACCTTTTTCAATATATAAAGAAGAAACCCAAGTCATCTTCTTGTGTGAGCATTCGGAAGAGAAAAATGGGGAGAGAGAGAGAGAAAATTATTTTCTCTCTCCCCCATGGCCATACTCCATATCTTGAATATTATGGGGCCATGAATTTCTTTGTTTCACCACTCATCTATTCTTCTATTGTAAACATTGCTAAATCTTGTTTAGAAGATAGGTTTGATTTTTGTCTCCTAGATCTAGAATTTGTAATATTTTTAGAGGAGCCAAAAATCATTTCTTTGTTGTGTTCTTGAGCTTTTGTTCTTGAACTTGTTGTAGCATCTACCCCACTTCAATGAATATAAAGTTATATTCTTGAATCTTGTTGTGTTGTGTGTTTTGGATGATTTACCGTTCATTATCTTGGTTATTTTAATGGTGTTCTTGAGGTTGAAGAAGATGATGAACAGTACCTGGGTTTGAACCAAAGTAATTTTTATGTTGTCCCAAAAATAAATAAAAGTCAGATTTTTATTTGGGAATCGTATTCACCCCCCCCCTCTACGATCTCCAGGACCTAACATTTATTTAATTTAAAATTTATAAAATAAACTTATTTAAATTAAGTTTATAAAATAAATTTTTTCAATTTTAAATAATAAACTCATTTAAATTAAATTTACAAATTAAATTTATTTTAAATAAAATTTATAAATAAAATTTATCTAAATTTAAATTTATAAAATAAAATTATTTAACAAGGCCTCTAGACATTCAGAGTTCAAAGAACTTCGGTACCCTGAGCTTCACTGGACTGCGGATCTTGATTTGTATATCAATCAGCTTGCTATGATACCAATTGTTGGGTCCCGGAAGTATCGTAGAAGGGGGGTTGAATGCGATACTGACAACAATTTAAAATTCTTTTCAGAATTTGTGGAATTAAATTATTATTTTAGCTGAGGGTTAGAGTCCTTGTAGTGTTTGGAAGGCTGACTTACTAGCTTTCGATTTTTATGATATAACAATTAAGATATAGAAATTAGCAAGTAAGTAAACAATATTCAAGTTAAATACATATATTAAACTTGAACGAGTGTTACAACATTCTATAGAATAAACATTTAATTCCTAGAACAAATTTGACATGAATTGTTTTACATAAGGAATTAAACTCAAACCAGCACAGAAAGTCTGTGAATATGACGTTGCAGACAAATTGCTGAATTTGACTGTTTTTTCTACTCTTGAATTATGAAGCCCAAGCCTCATATTTATAGAGGAATTCTAAGATTGTATGACCTTTTTCACTATGACTTTATTTAATGAAATTAAGCCTTGTATGACATTTGAAATAGCTGGGTATGACTTTTTTCACTCGGTATGACTTTCAGAAATTCGGTATGACTTTTTTTATTAATTAAAAAATCGGTATGACTTTTTAATTAAATAAAAAATCACTCGGTATGACCTTTTGTTTAACAGAAATTCGGTATGACCTTTTTGTTTATTAATTAAAAAATCGGTATGACTTTTTAATTAAATAACAAAAATCTCGGTATGACCTTTTGATAAAAGAATTCGGTATGACATTTCTTTTTACTCGGTATGACATTTCTATTCTTCGGTATGACTTTCTTTTCTGCAGGCTTTTCATTTCTTTTCCACTTGCTTGGACATGTGGCAAGCTGTGATTGGCTCCTTTTAAAAAGATCTCCTGCCATTTCAATTTGAGAAGAAAGGGGCCTATTTTGTCTTATTATAGACAGGCTTCGTAGAAATATTTTTCGACCCGCACAGCTTATAATCTTTGATTAATAAATAATAAATTTAATTCAAAAATTATAAAAATAAATATCTAATATTATTTAGATATTTATAAATATAATTTACTAAATAAATAAAATATTTATTAATTAAATAAATCTTTATGCTCATAGCTGCGGTCTTCTGAACGTCTGGAACCGAACTCCTTTTGACTTGGAAATGATAAATCAATTCCAACCGGAGTTCCATTTTTAAGAATATATGACTCTGCATTTCTTCCGTGTCAATTCTTTTTCCGTCTTTTCTTCAAGTCAGTACTGTCATGCATGTTTAGCTGTATCTACAGTTGCAATTAGAAGTACATCTGTTACTGAAATAATCTGACTCTTTAAACTAGACAATACTTCTTTTCACCACTGCATGTACCCAGTCAAATATTCAACCTTGGATTCTGACTCTTGTACACTGCAATACAAACAAACCTATATCCCTTTGAGCTTCCAGCTTCTGTCTTCTGTCATTCTTTTTAACCACTTGAACTTGTTGATGACGAATCTTCACTGACATTGTTGACACCCTGTGCACTGGTCTGGTTCACGGATGACCAACTACAATGTTGATTCTCATTTATACTATAGTGGTCTTTGTGTCTTGTCTTGTCATGTCTTGGCTTCTTTTTATTCTTCCTCTATATTCAATATTTATTATTTACTTCGCTTTTCTTATCTGAGTTGAGTTGTCATCTACTTATTACAAATAGGACTAGTAATATGACTTTCAAATAGGCTTGCACGTTTTTAAGGCTATTGCCTCGAGTTATCACTTGAAGATCAAGTTCCCCACCAGAAACGGTGCAGGGGAGGAAAAAGGAGACCAGAGAATGGCAAGAAGTTGCTATGTGGCGGCCCTGAGATTCGATGGAGTCGGGGGGCAAGTCCTACCCATAGAGGACATGAACTCGAGAGAAGACGAAGAAAAAAAGGGGGAAACCGGCTGAGGATTTGGTTCCAATCCCTTTGGTTCCAGGAGAACCAGAGAAAGTCACTTATATCGGGGCCTCATTAGAAGAGCATATAAAAGAAAAATAAACAAAGTTCTTGCAAGAAAACAGGGACTTATTTGCTTGGACAGCTGCTGATATGCCAGGAATTAACCCCAAACTGATCACTCATAAGTTTAACGTGGATCCACGACAGAAAACGATAAAGCAAAAGAAGATAAATTTCGCTCCAAAAAGGCAAGAAGCCATAAAGAAAGAGGTGGAAAAGCTCTTAGAGGCTGGATTCATCAAGGAAATTTAATTTCCCGAATGGCTTGCTAACCCTGTGATGGTCAGGAAATCCAATGGAAAGTAGAGGATGTGCGTGGACTTTACTGACTTAAATGATGCATGTCCGAAGGATTGCTTCCCTCTTCCACGAATCGATGCACTTATAGATGCCACGGCGGGACATGAGATGTTAAGCTTCATGGATGGATTTAGTGGATACAATCAAATCACGATGCACAAGGATGACATTGCTAAGGTATCTTTCATCACTGACTTTGGTGTATGTTGCTACCTTGTTATGGCCTTTGGATTAAAAAATGTAGGAGCCACCTATCAGAGGCTAGTAAACAAAATATTCAAGCATCTCATTGGAAAGACCATGGAGGTATACGTAGATGATATGCTAGTCAAAAGCCCCGATAAGGCCGACCATAATAAACACCTTAAAGAGGCCTTCGAAGTGCTGATGCACCACAAGATGATGCTAAACCCTGCAAAATGCACCTTTGGCATAGGGTCTGGAAAATTCTTAGGAATGATGGTCTCCAAAAGAGGGATTGAGGCCAATCCTGACAAAATCCAAGCTATACTCGATATGGAACCCCCAAAGATAGTAAGGGATGTCCAGAAACTGACAGGAAGAATTGTGGCCCTGGGAAGGTTCGTCTCAAACTCTAGGGATAAATGCCTACCCTTCTTTAAAACGTTGAAGAAAGTAAAGGATTTCCTGTGGACAGAAGAAAGCCAGGCAGCCTTCGAGGAACTGAAGAAATATATGGCTGAAGCTCCATTGTTGGCCAAGCCTAGTCCCGAGGACATCTTATACTTGTATTTGGTTGTGTCCGATAAGGTCCTGAGTGCTGTCCTCATAAAGGAAGAAGAAAAGATTCAAAAGCCAGTTTATTATGTAAGCAAGGTCTTGCATGGAGCGGAACTTAGCTACTCCAAGATTGAGAAGTTTGCACTGGCCTTGGTAATGGCCTCAAGAAAGTTACGGCCTTACTTTCAAGCACACAAAATCGAGGTATTAACTAATCAACCTCTGAGAAACATCATACACAGCCCTAAGGCAAGTGGAAGATTGATCCAGTGGGCCATAGAGCTAGGAGAATTCGACATCATGTATAAGCCTCGAACCGGCCATTAAAGCTCAAGCTCTTGCTGACTTCGTGGTCGAATGTACTATCCACGACCAAGAAGTCGGGGGGCAGGATAGTGAGGAGAAAACACAAAAAAAGGGAGGACAAACTCCTAAAGAATATTGGGTGCTCAATTTTAATGGGGCATCAAAAACAAAGTCTAGTGGAGCAGGCTTGGTGCTACAAAGTCCTGAAGGATTCATCATTGAGTATGTTATTAAGCTTGATTTCCCAAAAACCAACAATGAAGCCGAATATGAAGCTCTGATAGCAGGCCTGGGCTTGGCCAAGGCACTAAATGCCAAACACCTCAAAGTCTGTGGAGACTCGAAGCTGGTTATATCCCAAGTAAATGGGGAATTTGAAGCAAGGGAAGAAGTCATGGTTAAATACCTCTGACTGGTAAAAGCTATAATGACTCAGTTTGAAGAATGTCAGATGGAATATGTTCCTAGAGAAGAGAATGTAAAGGTCGATGCCTTATCAAAGTTTGCCTCATCCGAGGTAGATGAACATATGAGAAGTGTCTACTTCCAAGTCTTGAAGACCCCCAACATTAATGCAAAGTTGGTAGCTCCGATAAACATTGGTAGTTGCTGGATGGATCCAATTAAAGTCCACATTCAATCTGGATGGACTCCTGCTAGTACCATGGAGTCCAGAAAGCTTGCTACGAGGGCGTTAAGGTACGCTCTTATTGATGGAATCCTCTATAAGAAATCTTTTGTTATTCCATACTTGAAATGTCTAAGGCCAGATGAAGCTCATGAGGCTTTGAAAGAAGTACATGAAGGAATTTGTGGCCAACACTTGGGGGGCAGAGCTTTGGCTCACAAAATCACCCGACTTGGCTTTTACTGGCCTGACCTGATGAAAGATTCAAAAGAGTATGTAAGAAGATGCGCAGATGCCAAAGGCATGCACCAGTTGTCAGCCAACCTCCAGAGATGTTGACGTCCGTCAATTCCCTCATCCCCTTTGCAATGTGGGGAATGGACATCCTTGGACCTTTCCCAATGGCTAGCGGACAAAGAAAGTTCCTGATCGTTGCAATCGATTATTTCACTAAGTGGATTGAGGCTAAACCACTGGCCAAGATAACCACCAAGCAAGTAGCTCATTTCCTTTGGGAAAACATCATATGTAGGTACGGAATACCACGAATCCTGGTCACAGATAATGGAACACAATTTAACAGTGAAGAATTCAAGGAATATTGCAATGATAATGACATCAATCTACGCTTCACTTCTGTTGCACATCCCCATGCAAATGGGCAGGCTGAAGTAGCCAATCGAATCATCCTTGATGGACTCAAGAAAAGGGTCGAACGATCTGCTAACACATGGGTAGATGAGCTTTTGCCAATACTCTGGGCATACATGACCACTCATAAAGTGACCACTAATGCAACTCCATTTTTCTTGGCTTATGGAGCCGAGACAGTGGTCCCAGTCGAAACATCGCATGTATCCCCTAGAATCAAGGCCTTCGAGCCCGAGGAAAATTAAGAAGGGATGAAGCTTGCATTAGACTTAATTGACGAAGTCAGGAACAAGGCTCATACAAAGATCATTAAAAATCAAAAGAAGTCGTCTTTCTACTACAACCTAAGGGTTAAAGAAAGGTTTTTCAAACAAGGGGACTTGGTCCTCAGAAAAGATGAAGCTTCCGGAGTAGGCCCCAAAGGCAAATTGGCCCCCAACTGGGAAGGGCCGTACAAGATAAAACAAGTTAAGGGATGAGGATCATACATCCTTGAAACCCTAGAAGATGTTGAGGTGCCAAGGACTTGGCATGCCTCCAACCTGAAGATTTATTATGCTTAAAGAATTCAACTATGAGTTCTTATATTTAGTATGAACTAAGTAGAAATAAGGTTCGATGAAACCATTAGGATATAAGAGCCTTTCGCTCTAAATAGGATTCCCATTTTGTAAGGGTTGTGCCCACTTTAGCCTCGAAGGCATTATTAGTAAAGTCTTTTGCCTTGTGGCATTTTCAAGAACATGTGTGTTTAGTCTAGATTGGCAATCTTTATTAAGTTCCTTTATGATAAAGGAACAAGATCGAGCCTGGATAGGCACTTTAATATCTATGCCTATTTATTTTTTTATGCTCGAAAAGTATATTTTATCAAATATGTTAAGGCAAGAAAAAGAATAAAATTAAGCACAACTGGCACTCTGAGTAATATCTAGTTTTATTTGTTCTTTTATGCTCAAGAGGTATATTTTATCAAATTTGCTAAGGCACGAAAAAGAAAAACAAATAACAAGAGGCTTTTTATAAATAAAAAGTCTTTAGGAGTACATAAGTTAAAAACAGAAAGGAAATACAAGGAATATAAGGAATACAATATAAAACGAAAGAAACTAAGGGAGGTCTTCAGTATCTTCATCCTCCCCCTCCCCTGCCTTCTCTTTTCCTTCTACCTCCTTCCGAGCATTCTCCTCAGCCTCGGGAGTAGAATCGAAGACCCGATCATACTCATCCAAGGCCTCGCCGCCCGATAAATCTCCTGAACCGGTCTCTCGAGCAGGAGAAGTCAAGGCCAAGGGATGACTCATAGGACAAGGGAAGCCAGCAGGGTCGAAGAGACCGGGGTGCTTGGCTAAGACTACATCAAGGAACTTCTTCGGAAAAACCATGTCGTCATGTTTGTCCATGAAAACATAGAATTCTTCCGACTCCATGTACTCATCGATCATGGCCTTCTACCCAGACATTAACTCTTGCAGCTCAGCATGGGTTGCCACCAACTCCTGCTCCTTCTCGAGCAGCTTCTTCTCGAGAATGACCACCTTTATCTCGACCTTGACCTTGACCTTCCTTTGGGCCTTCTCCGAGAAATGCCAAGTCTTGGCCTGATGGGCCATGGTCTGGAAGTAAGTGTTGACCTATTCACAAAGCACAACACAGTAAGAAACTGGGAAACTCGAAAAACAACCAAGTATAAGAAGATGAGAACAATTGGGCCTTACCATGGCAACAGCCTGGGCCCCCAAAGTTTCCGCCTCTTCTATGTCCGTTTTCAGGACAATCTTGGCCTTGTCGACCGGAGGAATAGAATTCTGCGACCAGTCGACGGAGTTCAGAGTACTCCCGACAACGGTGTCTTGCCGTCTTAGGCCCTAACTAGGCCTCCAAGCTGCAGTCTCTGGGTTCTCCTCTTCATCAACCCGGGGCCTCTTCCCTTGGGCTTTGTCACATGGCTGGAGGAACCCAGGAAGATTGGGCTCCTTAATTGGGCCTTCGATGGCCTCACGGGCCTTCCTTATCTGTTGGGTCTCTTGATCACCCACGCCCAAGTGAAAGTTGATATTTTCCGCAGCTGCAAAACAAACAGGGAAATAAACAATTGGACTCAGAACAGTCGAAAAGAAACGACAAGTCAAGAAAAAAATACCATTATCAGAAACATTTGAAAGGCCCACGGCCTTCAAAGAAAATTCCTCCAAAATCTTCATGTGATGAGTCGAGCCCTTGTCTTGGCCCAAGTCAGCAATAATAAGCTTCTCCTCAGGAGTTAGCTGGATCAGGCCTGCATTCCCATCCTTAACTTTGCAGAATTTGGGCCTAAAAAGGGTGGCCCAATCTTCTCCTTCCCATTCCAAATACAAGAAGTCCCTTCGTCAATCTGTGTTGTTGTCGGGCAAAGATTTGTTGCAAAAAATTGGGCTCACCCCTTGCCTGTGACTAATATAGATCCAGCCCAATATATTTGATGGACTATTTTTAAACTGAAATATACTTCTAAAGACAGCTACTGAAAGTGGATAATTTTTCCTAAGGCATAAAACAATAAAGCAAAGGAGGGTCTGCCACGAATTTGGGCTCAATTGATAGGGGTTTATCCTAACCTCGGCTAACAGCCTAACATCAAATTCATGAAAAGGAAACCTAAGCCCTCCTAAAAGGGCATCTCTAAAAATGCATAACCTATTAAGCCTCCAATGACAGGCCCGATCTCCGGGCTCAGCCAGAACAAACTTATACCCAGGGGGAGTTTGTACAACCTTGTAAACTTGTCACAATGAACTTGGTTGGTGAAAGTGCTAGTAAACCTAGAGGCGTCCAACTCGGCCAACGTGGGAAATTCTTCACCAAAAGTTTGCAAAAGATCAAAGAGCGAAGAAAAAACTGGATTTACAACAACAACGTTACCTCTTTTGGCCGCCCTGGCCAGGAGCCTTTGTTGAGCAGCATCTTGGGAATCCGCCATGGATCTTCAAAAGATGAATGCTTGAAACTTGAGAAGGATGAAGATTGATCGGAAAACTTCGCCGAAAATCGCCTTGACTAATGAGCTCTAGAGAGAAACTTTGAGAAAATTCTACTGAGAAAGTGATAAGTGAGAAGTGAAGTTCTTACTTCACTAATTTATAGCCGAACAAAACGGTAACTCAACCAGTTAAACTTCCTATAGCCGGTAAGAACAAGGCCCATAAACTAATTGGGCCTAGCAGGCCTATGGCCGAAAAATCGATGTGGACTAAAACAAGTTAAAGGAGTAAGCCTAGAATCGACCAGGATCCAAGTCGAGAATCGACCAGGAACCCTGTTCCACCAGGACTCCAAAGAAGGCTAGAATCGACCAGAATTCTGGTCAAAAATTGACCAGGAACCCTGTTCGACCAAGACTCCAAAGAAGGCTAGAATTGACTAGAATCCTGGTTAAAAACTGACCAAGAACCCTGTTCGACCAAGACTCCAAAGAACACTAAAATCGACCAAGAGTCTCATTCGACCAGGATACAATTTGGCCACTAAAATAGACCAGCATCCTGGTCGAATTCGACTAGAAACCCCTATCGACCAGGATCCCATTACGTCCTAAAACCGACCAGGATCCTGATCGAAAATTGACCAGGGATTTCAACCAGGAATCCTGTTCGACCAGGATTCCTTGACAGCCTAAAACCGACAAGGTTCCTGGTCGAAAATCGATCAGGAGTTTCGACCAGGAGTCCTGCTCGAAAATAATACTAAAAAATCATTAAAAATGATTTAAATAGCAAATAAATTCTGGAAAATTTTCTATAAATAGAGAAAAATTCCTAGAAATAAAGGAAAAATACCTGTGGGTACAAATAAATTCTAGAAAATTCTCTATAAATAGAGAAAAATTCCTAGAAATAAAGGAAAAATATCTGTGGGAACAAATAAATTCTGGAAAATTCTCTATAAATAGAGAAAAATCCTTAGAAATAAAGGAAAAATACATGTGGGTACAAATAAATTCTGGAAAATTCTCTATAAATAGAGAAAAATCCCTAGAAATAAAGGAAAAATACATGTGGGTACAAATAAATTTTGGAAAATTCTCTATAAATAGAGAAAAATTCCTAGAAATTAAGGAAAAATACATGTGGGTACAAATAAATTCTGGAAAATTCTCTATAAATAGAGAAAAATTCCTAGAATTTAAGGAAAAATACATGTGGGTACAAGAAAAGAATTGTGAAAAATTATTCATAAATGAAGGAGAATCAATTAGAAGAAAATATAAGGCATAAAGGGGAACATCAATGACAAATTCATAAACCTTAACTTCTACAAAGTACTGCACACTTTACAGAAGTTGGGGGGCAAATGATATGGGCAGAACGTAATCCCTAAAGACACAATTAATATGGCATTAATTAGACCTAGTTGGTCTAGAAGGGAGGCCCATTTAAAGAGGCTTGAAACCCTAACTAGTAAATAAATTCATAATTAATTAATTATCTAAATATACAGCTAATTAATTATGTTCAACTAAAAGGAAACTACTCCAAAGAGTAGCCCCCAAGACACCTCAGTCAACAAGGAAACATATTCCTACTTGGAAACTACTTCCATCACAAGAAGGATCCAGAATCCTTCTAAGAGGTGGCTTACCTACCAAGGTTCCTAAGCTTACTCTAATTCTTAGACTCTCTACGTCTATATAAAAGGCCTAACCCCTCATTCTTAGAACTACGTCTTGGCTTCAGTCCCGAAGGACATATAAGCCACTACGTCCTTGGTGTGCCCTGGCCGCCATAGCCCCGAGGGCATCACCAAGAACTACGTCTGGCTTGATTCTCAATACACTTGAGATACGTAGGCATCTTGTGAGGGCAGAACTAAGCTACGAAACACAAGTGCAGCCATTAAAGCTCGATAAGCTCCGACACACATCGCAATTAATACACCCTAGTTTTTAATCCATAACATAGGGTCATTGTTTTTGTTTTGTTGATGAAAGAATTATTAAATATAAAGTTAGAACAGTTGTAAAAGGATATAATCAAAAGGATGATATAGATTATAATGAAATATTTTCACTAGTTTCAACTAAAGATGCATCTAGAGTTAAGATAGCTTTTGTTACACATTTGAATCTAGAACTACAACCGATAGATGTTCAAACTCGGTGACATTCGGACGACTCAGTATTCATATTTCATTTTTATAGTTAACCTGTGTGTGAATAGACCCCACAAAATAGGGTGTACTCTTCCTAATTCATAACCTAGTTGTTTATGTGATTATTTGTAGATTAAGTATTTGAACTACTATTCTTTTGAGTTTAAATGCATCACTACTATATGTTAAGAGCAGTGGCGTACATACTTCGTTTTTTCATGATTTACTATGTATTAAAACTAGTTATAGTCTCTGTTATTTTTATGTCTTTATTCTAGTCTTTGTGTCTCTACTTTTATTGTCTGAATACGAAGTTGTTTATGTCTATTCTAACTTATATGTTTTATTATTTGCATGATATGTTATAATGTACCTTATATTAATGGAGTATCTGCATTATATGTTGATAGTGTAGCAATGATTGTTTATTAAAATGTGGCTTTGGTCGGGTTCCTAGGTTTATAATTTGGGTTTATGATTTTGTTTGTTGTCATGCAGGGGATGGCTGTTAGGTTGTGGTGGTTCAGATGTGGTGTTATGTGAGTTAGTGATTTTGAAAGTCAATTTATTAGTATTGACTAATTTTGAATGTATGATTTACTCTTTAGTGTTGTAGTAACATAATATAGTTAATTCATTGGTTACAATTTAATGATAACATTTATTTATTTTTTAATTAATTTTAATTGGATTAATGAGGGCTTTGATTCATAGTTATAATTTAATGATAATGGACTCTTTAGGCTTTAATTAATCTTGTTTTTGGAATTTTTTTTTGAGCTAGTGCTTATATATATATATATATACACTACATGCTTTAATTTAAGTATATTGTGTCTTGATTAGATCTATAAGGGTTTATACTTGATGTCTTGGAAACTTCTCGAAATGAAAATATAATTTCTTCCTTAATTGTATTTACCAGATATGAGGAATGAAAAATGTGAACGTTGTTGGGATATGTATGTAATCACAACGGGTAGACAAAATATTGAGCAGATTATCACAAATTCGTATCATACGAGAAATTCAAAACAAACTAATCAGACATTATATATCAGCAATCAGATAAAAACTTTAATCAAATGCTCTAAATTCCATCCATTCCAAACATGTCTCACATGAAGAATAATAAGAATAGGGAGAGAACCAAAGATCATGTGAAGAATTAAGATAACTCATCTGAACAAAAGTCGTGTCGTGAACTTAATCACTGCGCTAAAGTTGAATTTGTCCCGCTACATACACACGGACTCATGACAATCAACCTCCAGTGTTACACGACATCTGTCTCACTAATGTAGCACAGGGAAACAGATTGAAAACTCTTTTGATCATTGCCCATAAATATGCTTATATAAAATATATGAGACTACTTTTTTATTATCTTGTCCACAAAACACTAGAGGAGAAAACCTCTTTTTGATAGTAATCAGAACTTGCAACTACTAGAGATCCAAATGCCACTAGTTTTTAAAAGAAGAAGTTGAGAAAATAAAAAGTCTCACATCTAAAATAAAAGATAATATTTTTTCTTTTGAAGCAAACAAATATTTTGAATATTATTATTAAAAATTCCAACATTCCCCCACATGATTCAAAAGAAAAGTAAATGTTTTATGGGCAATGGTTAATCAGTTTATTAAGTATCAATGTCTTGTGGACTTGAATTGATACCTAGTACAAACAAGTATGTTCCACAACCATGTTAGGTGAAACAAATTTTTGAACCTCTCATGATAGTTAGTGAAAACATATATGCGCACTAAAACCTTTCTCAAATCAAAAGTGTTCTTGCAGGACATTAACCTAGATAATGTCAATCACAATTTCATTATAAGATGCCCCACATTATAGCTGGATATTCATTAATGCTCTAGAGTCCTTAGCCTAGAAGATCTCATAGGGGATTGGGCGTAACCCCCACATTCACATAGGTAAGTTCATCAAGTTTGTATTATCGCAAACCACCTTACAAGGCTATAAACTTATTAAGAACATGTTAGGAATTATGAGTTTTGATGATAACAAATTACTTAGAATTACAATAGGGATTTAAAATTCATTGTAACTGGTCGATGGATATGTGACTTATAAATATCCATTGACTAGGAAACCAGTTATCAGTTGAAGCTTGTTTATCAACTGATAAACTGGATTGTAACATTTGATTCATGTTCCATTATCAATTGATTGTATTGCTTCGATGGATGCTGTGAAGTAGTCGACTGATGTTATTGACTTCAATTTATAGCTTCTCAACGGATGTGAAGAATGGCTGATTAATTATAAATATTCTAAGTCAGAATTCTCAAAAGTGAAGTGATCAACAGATATTGGAGTCGATAGATGAATACACTACTCAGCGGATAAAATCTATCAACGGATACAAGCCATCAACGAATAAAGGCAATCAACGGATAAGGGATCATCAATGGATAGGGAGTCGATGGATAACTCAAATAGCCATCGATTCAAAAACTGATCAATGGATATCCTATCCATCGATGGATGAGCAAAAGAGAATCAACTGATAAGCTTAACAACATTTATCAGTTGATTAAGGTTTCCCAATTTAGTTAAAGACAAAAAGAATGAGAACTTTGCAGAAACTGAATCAATGGAAGACAGTCTTGTCAGGATTGTGAAGACTTTCAAGGCAACACAGTTTTCAAGGAATGCATCAAGACAAAGATACTTTCAGGACTAGACATAGTCTAATGAAGACTGTGAGAGTAGCTAATTTCTATTTTCATATAAATATTGTAAAATGTAATTTATAATGTTATCTGTCGATAGGAAATAGAAGTAGAAGAAAACTACTATATAGTAGTTAGTAGTCTATTGTAACAGAAAAGTGAAGAGCAAAAACAGTGTGAGAAATATTGTAAGCATTGTATTTTGCAAGAGTAACACTCTGTAAGCAGCTTGGTAATTTTACCAAGAGAAATTGAAAGAAAAAACACACTAGTGGAAAAACCAATCCACTAGTAATTTTTATATTGCTTGTTCTGTTTTCAATTCACAAGTATTACATTCTTAGTTCAATTATGAATCTTTTCATACACTCAAACTCTTCTGTTGAACAAACTTAAATCCGCAAGAATTTCAATTAATTCTTAAGTTTGTATTCAACCCCCCCTTCTCCAAACTTATTGTACTCAAGAGCAAATAACAGAACATTAGTTCATCCTAACACATATGACAATAAAAAATACTACATCACTTTATTAATAGGAATGGTAGTAGTATTACATAAACATGAGTTCTTTTGTAATTTCATTTGACCCATTGAACTTAGACATTCCTAAGATAGGTATCCATCACAATTCACTCCACAATAGGCTTCAAACTCATTCCTATTTGTGCTAACTCTAGCACCATGCAAAGGTTATAAACTTGAGTTCTTTTGTGATTTATCACAATTCACTCCACGATAGGTATCAAACCTATTCTGTGCCAACTCCAGCAACAAAATTTCACAAAGACCTTTGTTGAGAGAATCTGCAGTATTCATCTCATACTCTTTATACACAACTGATATCATATTATTACCGATCAGATTTACACATTAGTATGCCTTAGACATTTATGCCTTCTCTTTATTATAGATGTAAATTTTCCCAACCTTTGCAAACCATACAATGTCATCCATTACCATAAAATAGCTAGTTTTATGGTACACATGCACAATGTAACAACATTGACACAAATTGGCAACCCCCACAGTAAAACAAAGCGAATATCAAAAGTATTTACCTTAAAATTATAATTTGATTAAATACATTTAACATATTCTCAACATAATGAGACTGATTTAAGACAACCCATGTGAATTCCTAATAATTCACATCTGCCTTTTCTAAGCCCTTCATATCAAAGCAAGAAGTTAGGAAGACCTTGCTTGTGTTAACAACGTCTATATTAGTACACAATACTAACATATCATCCATAAAAAAATATATGATCACAACCAAATTAATCATATTTGGAATAAACACAAGCCTCAGAATCATTTACCTGAAAACCATTAGAGGTGATGGTTTTATGAAATTTTCCATACCAGACTCTGGGTATTTGCCTAAGACCATATAATGATCAAGTTTGCATACTTTGTCTTGGACAACACATCCCTCTGGATGCTTCATATTTATCTCCTCTCACCTAAAAATTCTTTCTCAATTAAAAATTAGTAACAAAAGGAGGTCCAAAACTTGTCTCAATCCTAGACTTTTTACTCATTCTAGGCTCAGGAGTGTCATAAGATATAGACAAAAAAGTTGCATGAGTTAAACATGACAGTCACTTTCATAGGAAATATATGTTCAAACAAAATCAACATCTCTTGATTTTTTATTTGAACCAAAACCATACAACTTTAAAAAAAATGAGTCTATATGCAGGACCAATAACAGAAGATATATATATGACGAGTTGCACCGGTATCTACCACTCATTCAAAAATGCATATGATAGGTTAACCAATGACTACACACATATATTAAAAATGCTTCTCGAAATATATCATATCTCACTCGGGCATATTATCAAACAAGTTTCAGACACATCTTGCATTATGTAAACTCTTACATATATAACACATAACATCACAAGTAAAAATTCTCATTTTAGCTCAATCTCCATACATAGATATAAATTTGTCTATACACAAAATTCAACTTTAGAATGTTGGGGATATGTATGTAATCACAACGGGTAGACAAAATATTGAACAGATTATCACAAATTCGTATCATACGAGATTTTTCAAAACAAACTAATCAGACATTATATATCAGTAATTAGATAAAAAACTTTAAACAAATGCTCTAAATTCCATCCATTCCAAACATGTCTCACATGAAGAATAATAATAATAGAGAGAGAATCAAAGAACATGTGAAAAATTAAGATAACTCATCTGAACAAAAGTCATGGCGTGAACTTAATCACTGCGCTAAAGTTAAATTTGTCAGGCTACATACACACGGACTCATGACAATCAACCTCCAGCGTTACACGACATCTGTCTCATTGGTGTAGTACAGGGAAACAGATTGAAAAACCTTTTGATCATTGCCCATAAGCATGCTTATGTAAAATATATGAGACTACTCTTTTATTATCTTCTCCACAAAACACTAGAAGAGAAAACCTCTTTTTGATAGTAATCAGAACTTGCAACTGCTAGATAGCCAAATGCCACTAGTTTTTAAAAGAAGAAGTTGAGAAAATAAAAAGTCTCACATTTAAAATAAAAGATAATATTTTTTCTTTTGAAGCAAACAAATATTTTGAATATTATTATTAAAAATTCCAAAAAAGGTAAGGGTAGGGGTTATCACAGTTTCAGGTGGGGAGGTGTCTCAGACCTGCATCTTGTGTTCTTGCGGCCAAAGTCTGCAATGGGAAGGCTATGGTAGATGTTTTTCTGTGTGGGATCCCTGGAAATTTATTTCTGGTGCACAGTTTTTAAATAGTTTGGTTGTGCTGGTTTGCTAGTTTTTTCTGCATCATCAGATTTATGCTATTTATTTATATAATTTGCTGGTTTGCTTTGCATCTTTAAATCTTTGTAGAGGTCCTGATATAGGTTGGGGTGTCTAGTGGTGTAGAAGTATTTTCTCCTAGTTTGATGAAACTCCAGATGGCAGTTATCCTGGACGTGGTCTGGGAACTTGATGCGGTAGTGTTGATGTCTGGTATGGTTGTGATCCAAAGGGTGGTTTGCCTTGGAGTGGATGCAGGTTGTCTTATAGTAAGGGTGATGGTCAAGGCTGACTTATCAAGTTATTTTTTATTAGTTTTTTTATTGCATTTCGTGGCTGGTTTTTTTAGTTATAGTGAGTATTTTGCTTAGTAGGAAGAATTGTTTCTCTATGGAGGTTGTTCCAAGAGAGGTTGTTTAGCTTATTTTTTAGAATAAATAATACATATTATATCAAAAAATGAAATAACAGTATATAAATAAATACACACAAATATATATATATATATTATATAATATTCAAAAATAATAATTTATATCGCATCATTAAGAACTTGCACAAAGAAGTTAACTTCTTTCAACCAAAATACTTATTTTTATATAACTTTTTTTAGATTCTCGATTAATATAAATCAGGTTCTTGAACTTTGCAATGGTACCCGAATATTTGTAAAGAGGTTATTCAAGTAGATGATTGAATGTGAGATAATTACTGGAAGTCATGCGGGAGCTGCACATATTATTCCGAGGTTTACCACAACACCATGTGACAACACTTTGATATTTAAGAGAAGACAATTGTCATTGAAAGTATATTTTACAATGACGATTAATAAAATTCAAGGTCAATTCATGTAAAAAGTTGTTTAGTAACTTCCCAGTCCTGCTTTCTGTCATGGTCAACTCTATGTTGCTATTTCACGTGTTACTTCACCAGCTGACATTCATATTTTATTAGGAGACGGAACTATTAAAGAAACAAAAAGTACAAAAAATATTATTTATGAAGAAGTTTTTTACAACTTACCCAAGTTGTAATTTTTTATTTGTATGAAAATTATTACTACTTTTGAGTTGCATGCGTATAAAACTACGTTTTATTTGTAATGATATAATAAATATTGTAATTTTGATTCATTCTGAATATACATGGCAATACGTCTTATGATGGTATTTAAAATATTATTATATTTAAACATATTTAATTATGAGGTTTATGCAATTTGTTTTTAATTTGGTATCAATTAGGGTCAAAATTTAAGGGATGTTTTTATAAATTTTTAACATTTATTAATCTTCCTTCACACTATATAATGCATACATGATCTTAATATCATTACATTTGTGTAAAATATTTTCTCCATATTACAAAGTAAGATACTCTATGTCTAAATTTATTATAAAACTATGTAATTACTTAAAAACTATGTAATTAATTTCCCCTCGGGGAAAGTAAGTTTATGTGACTCCAAGTACAACACAAACATAAATAAAACAATATTCTCATCAGTATCCCCTGCCCTCCCTCTGTATGAGCCTCTATTCTTGCCTGAGTTCTCTCCGTTCCGGTGGCTATTTCTTGGGACGTACTGCTAGTCTGCTACTGTGCTTCTTGAGAGTTATAAGAAATTAGAAGCCAGTATAAGAAAATATACATGATTGAATTCCAACTCCATTAATCAAGTTCCATTCAGTATTGGAAAGAAATTGTTTTCTTTCTCAAGTCACAGACATATTACATAATCTTGATTGAATGTTGCTTGCTCAGGTTTCTGAATCTAACAATATTTTACAAACAAGTTCTAGAATAGTATTTTTGCTGAAGTCGAAAAATAATATTGATTCATACACAAATTTATCCGGTGGTTAATCATGAATGGTGATACATACACATTATTGCATTGTGTGGGAAAATGATTTATCAGGTTATATTTTAATAAACGAGTCCTAAAAGACATTATTTTAATAATGCAATATATAAATATGATTGATACAATCAAATTTATAGAGAGATTGAAATTTTTATTAGCATATGAATGCCTTAAACCCATTTGAACTTGGAATGACACGAAAGTTGACTATTGGTTCAACAACAATGCATACTAAGAAAATCACAACATATATGAAGTCAGAATGCAACATAGCTTCCTTTATAATGCAGGCTTGTTAGATAACTAGTGATCCATTTTCTTTCACGTCTTTGCTTACTGATGATTCTTCAACAACCTTTTGTTTCGTAGTCTCTTCTTGCTCAACTTTGCGTTTCTCCTCTTCCTCGGCCATGAGTTTCTCTTTCTCTTCAGCCTTGAGTTTCTCTTCTTCCTTAGTTTTGGTTGCTGTAACTTTTGCATCCTCTATAGTGCTTATCAAACAATTTAATCAACCCTCACTCTCATCTTCAGCAGACTTAAGCATCAAATTCTCCGCAACATCAGCAGGAGTCATATCAGTTTCTCCAAGCAACTCTTCAATTCTTCTAAATAGTTCATGAGATTCTACATCTAAATAATTCTTTGCAAGCACCTTGAATGCTTCAAACGAACACGACATCTCAATATGCTTGTCCATTCGCCCTCTTCGAATCAAAGCAGGTTCAAGTTTCTCCAGATAATTGGTTGTAAAGACTATGATTCTTTCTCCGCCACAAGCAGGATCACGTTGTTACGGCACCGAGGGATGTGTGGGTTCAATATCTTAAGGTAAAAAAGAGGTGTTTGGAGTACCTTATCTTAAATTTATTATCTTAAGGTGCATTCACGGTTTTATGTGTGTTATGCACTGATGATTTTTAGAATTATGCAGATGGCTATGATAAATGTACTCTATGCGACTAGTTACCAAAATATTAGATTCTGTTTTATTTGGAGTATTTTGAATAAATATAATGGTAGCATATAGAATTATCTAGATTTAACTAATCATATAGAATTTAAGTTGCTGGTCCAACACTTGCATATGAGATTACCAGGGCAGTGTTGTGAGAACATTGGTGCCAATGCATTATGTTTTTTTTTGTAAACTTATTTAGGAGTACTTTTCACTGTAGATTATTGCATCGCACAGTATTCATTCCCTGGAAAGATTGCCAGCATATTCACCTTAGTCCGAGTGTGCCTAGTGCTTACTCACATTAGTCCGAGTCCTTCTTGAAACATTAGAACCATGCTTTCTTTCCTTTTTTATTACCTCTAGCCAGGCTTGCTTATTTTCCTTACGAAGGTCTAAAATTTTAGATTGCCACATATTCTACAAAATGCAATAGCTAGCTTTGTTTCTTTATCATATTACAAGATATCGGGTGCTTAAAGTATTGCTGCAACCTGCAAACAGGCACATGATTTTGGGTATCTGAAGACTATTTCTCTTTTAATTGTGTAGGCTCATCCGGGAACAGCTAAATGGCATAATACTTCTATGACATGCTTCAAAAAGCTTTCTATTATTTTTGGAAAAGATAGAGCAACCGGAAATTTGGCTGAAAATATTGAAGATGTGGTAGAAGAACTAAACACGGAAGCTGCTGATGAATTATCTTTACAAGAGGACGTGCAACGAAGTGCACATTCGGATGAGTCAACAAGCAAAAAAAGGAAAAAAGGTAATGTAGATTCTTTGTTGGAGGTTGTCTATGCAGTTTCAGAAAGGATTGCCAATCAATTTGAGGCTTCCACCAAGTTGCTCATTGCAGCGGAAGATGATACGATGTTAAAAAAGAAGCAGCTGAATGAAGAAATTTCAAAGGTTCCATGACTCGATGTATTGCAGAAGCTACAAGTTGCAAAGAAAATAGCTAAGGATGAAGATTTGATGATACTATTTTTTGCAGCACTTGCCGAGAAAAAGAGTGCATTTGTTAATGGGGTATTAAGTGATGACATTTGAGATCAAATTGTGTTGATCATGCTGTATATTTTAGCGACATTTGGTATTACAGTTCTGTTGCAAGTGAATAACATTGTTCATTTTATTTTTGGTTTGTAAAAAAAGTCTTTGTTAATGCACAATACATTATTTGAAGTGTAGAAATTTGTCAATCTTCTAATTGAGTGTTATAAATCTTTTATTTCAAAGTGATATAGCATTTGTTTTATTTATATTTTAATTTATTATGTCATAAAAAGTTATCTATTATTAAATTTGAGGAAATTGGAAAATTTGATATCCATTCCATTCTTTAGAGTAACCAAACAACTATATTGAATGGAATGGTCCGACAAAAAAGAATATGAACCAAACAAGAGCTTTGAATGGGCATTCCATTACCCTCTTTCCATTCTCCCACCATTCCATTCATATCTTCATTCCATTCCTACTTAAATTCATTCCTTTCAACCAAACACAATATAAGTATTGGAAAGAAATTGTTTTCTTTCTCCGGTCATAGACATATTACATAATCTTGATTGAATGTTGCTCAGGTTTCTGAATCTAACAATATATTACAAACAAGTTCTGGAATAGTATTTTTGCTGAAGTCGAAAACTAATATTGATTCATACACAAATTTATCCGGTGGTTAATCATGAATGGTGATACAGACACATTGTTGCATTGTGTGGGAAAATGATTTATCAGGTTATACTTTAAAAAACAATCCAAACAGACATTCTTTTAATGATGCAAGATATAGAGATGATTAATACAATCAAATTTCTGGGGAGAGTGAAATTTTTATTAGCACATGAATGCCTTATCCCATTTGAAATTGGAATGACACTAAGGGTACCTATTGGTTCAACAACAATGCATATTCAGAAAAATCACAACATATATGAAGCCAGAATGTAACATAGTTTCCTTTACAATGTATTGTTAGGTAACCAGTGCTCCATTTTCTTTCACGTCTTTGCTTGCTGATGATTCTTCAACAACCTTTTGTTTCGTACTCTCTTCTTGCTCAGCCTTGCGTTTCTCCTCTTCCTCAGCCTTGAGTTTCCCTTTTTCCTCAGCCTTGAGTTTCTCTTCTTCCTTAGCTTTGATTGCTGCAACTTTTACATCCTCTATAGCACTTATCAAACAATTTAAGCAACTCTCACTGTCATCTTCGGGGGACTTGAGCATCAAATTCTCCGCAACATCAGCAGGAGTCATATCAGTTTCTCCAAGCAACTCTTCAATTCTTCTAAATAGTTCATGAGATTCTACATCTAAATAATTCTTTGCGAGCACCTTGAATGCTTCAAACGAACAATAAGACATCTCAATATGCTTGTCCATTCGCCCTCTTCGAATCAAGGCAGGGTCAAGTTTCTCCAGATAATTGGTTGTAAAGACTATGATTCTTTCCCCTCCACAAGCAGACCAAAGGCCATCAATGAAATTCAGTAGCCCGGATAAAGTGACTTTGCTCTCACCAGTCCCTGCATTTTCAACTGCTTTTTTAACAGCATCCTTTTCGTCTTTGGGTTCCCCATCCTCCTCCTTCTTTTTGCGTTGTCCAGTAAGATCAAGAGAACAATCAATGTCCTCAATCACTATTATTGATTTTCCAGAAGTATCAATAAGCAATTTTCTTAACTCTGTATTATCCTTGACAGAAGTTAATTCGAGATCATACACATCATACTGCAACAGATTAGCCATAGCAGCAATCATAGTAGATTTCCCAGTACCAGGAGGACCATAAAGAAGATACCCTCTTTTCCAAGCCTTCCCTACTTTCGCATAATAGTCTTTAGACTTGCTAAAAGTGATTAAATCATTCATGATATTCTTCTTCGTCTTTTCCTCCAATGCAAGAGTCTCAAAACTAGCTGGATGCTCAAAAACAACATGACTCCACATAGTCCTTTCATATCTATATCTAGACCATGTCTCATTCTTATTATTCGTATACAACTTCCTTTGTCGATTTTTCACTGCAATAGATTTTCCTTCAGTCAACACATGGCTCACATAAGACTTGGTAATCAAATCGCGACACCTCTTGTGGAAACTCAAAGTATAAAACCTCTTATCATCCTCTCGCGGAAAAAGGGAAATGGACTGTCGTTGAGGCATAGTCATGCTAGAACCCCACCATACTCTAACCCCTTGATATTCATCAGTTATCTCTTCATGATCATCCATGCTGAGAACAAGTGTTTCAGTGTCTTTCACTGAATCAGCCTTCAGTCTCTTGGCTGTAACTGAAGACTTGGAAGCTAAGTAACGCTGAATCGCGACATAGGCTGTGCCACGATCAAAACCGTCACCAAAAAACTCATGGAATGTGATTTGGATATAAGGGTAAAAAAATGAGACTAGTTTATGGCCATATCTTTCGAAAAAACGGCCTATACCATCGGGAAAATATTGCTTGAACATTGCCCAACCAAATATTAGGCTTGCAAGCAAAGACCCTATATTAGTCCACATTTCACCAATTGCCATATTCTTCAAGTCTAAATGTGTAAAATTTATATTCTCTGTGAAGAGTCTTCACTGAAGAGTTTGCTGATGTAGCTGTATAAATAGAAATAGAGACAAGAGACCAAGACTTGAGAGAGTTGTTTATTACGGAGTATATTCCAGGCAATGACCATCGAGTTTCCGAAGAGTTAAAATGGGTGTATTATTTAAAAAAATTATTTATAATCCATTAATTTTTATTAATGGTATTTGAGTCAAGATTACACGCAGAGTTGATAAATTATATACATAATTCATAGAGTTCACGTGGAATTAATCATAAATTCAGTAGAATGCTCGTACTGAGGTAGATTTTAAAACATAAAAAATATAAATATATAGAAAAATCCAACATAATCCGTGGATTTTTAGTGTTAATAAATTTTTGAATACCCTTATATTTTAATTGATTAATAATAATCCATATCATGGATTTTTAGTGTTAATAAGTTTTTGAATACTCCTACATTTTAATTGATTAATAATAATTCATATTAAATATCCATGAATTTTAAATTATTAATTAAAATCCTGATTGAATACCTCGGATTTTAAAGTACGTTTTAAAATTTTGATTTGAATACCCTCATATTTTTAAAATATAAAAAAATACTGCAGAATCTGGGTTGAATACACCCCTAAGTGTAGCAGTATAAACACAAGTTACTTCCATAACTTATTTTTTAAAATTTATTTTACGAATAAAAAATCAAATTATTTTATTTTATTTTAAAAAAATTGAAAAAATGTGTTGTGACTTTTTTTTACACATTAAAATACGTGTCAAAAGTCAAAACGACACTTATTTTGGAATGAAATGAATATATATAATCATTTCTGATATTGAAGTAATAAATTACTTCATCTATTCCAAAATAAGTATAATTTTGATTTTTTGGAATGGAATGAATATATATAATCATTTCTGATATTGAAGTAATAAATTACTTCATCTATTCCAAAATAAGTATAATTTTGATTTTTTCATATATTTTAAGATAAAAAAATTATTTATGTATTTCATTTTCTTAAATTTTTTAAATAAAAATATATCATTTAATTTTTTAGGAAAATAAGAAAATTTAGAAAATAAGTTATAAAAGTATTTTTTTTTTCAAATGTTGGAATTATAAATAAGCTAAAGAGGTTGGCTAGTAGAAGACATAATAACATACCCGTTTTGACCACGCGTAATAACATACTCGTTTCGACCACGCGGCTTGCAGATTCCTTGCTTCTGTACTTCTCTAAAAGACAAATGGTAATTACTCGTCCGTTCTATATTTCTGGTCTAATTTTAAATTTTTAAAATTAAATTAATTAATTTTGACCAGTAAATTAAATATATTATATAATAATATGTTTTTTATTATTATATTCTTCAATTGCCATATTCTTCAAGTCTAAATGTGTAAAATTTATATTCTCTGTGAAGAGTCTTCACTGAAGAGTTTGCTGATATAGCTATATAAATAGAAATAGAGACAAGAGACCAAGACTTAAGAGAGTTGTTTATTATATTCCAGGCAATGACCATCGAGTTTCCGAAGACTTAAAATGGGTGTATTATTTAAAAAAATTATTTATAATCCATTAATTTTTATTGATTGTATTTGATTCGAGATTACACATAGATTATATATATAATTTATAGAGTTCACGTGTAGTTAATCATAAATCCAGTAAAATGCTTGTGTTAGGTCCAAATGATTGTAGAAGGGGGGTTGAATACAATCTTTAATAAATATTAAGATCTGTTTCGGATAATTTTTGATTAAACAATTTTAATTATTATCACGAAATAATAATCAAAGAAACACAGTTCAAGTAAAATACTTATATTAAACTTGAGGTGGGTTACAAGATTAAATCAGATAAATATTCACTAATTTAGCTCTTAAAATTCTAGAGAGATTTTGACATTAACTGCTCTTGAATTTTTGTTTAAGCCGAATAGAATGTTAATCGAAGTAAGTGAATGCTGCTGATCAATCTTGTATTTATAGACAAATTCAGGCTCAGGAGACTTTTCTTGGTCGGGGAGACTTTTTCTCCTCGGGGAGACTTTTTCTGGGCTTGAAGAGACTTCTGGAATTAAATGAAAAATCATTTAATTTGTTGAGGAAGACTTTGATAGCTCGGGAAGACATATTTAAACCTTGAGAGACTTTTAATAAATCTCGGAGAGACTTATTAAAAGTCTTCCCGAACATTATTACTGCCGACCTGCTTTGAATTGTAATGAATATATTGTTTTTCATTTTAATCAACAACTCGGGGAGACTTTTGAAAAGTCTCCGGGAGACTTTTCAAAAGTCTTCCCGACTAAAACATCTGGTCGACTGAATGTATAACATATAACATATGTCTTCTTTTTCCCCCTTTTTTTATTTTCTTTTTAATTTAAATTCTATTTAGTTTATTATATATCTTATAAATTAAATTAATTCTTTTTGAATTAATCTAATTAAATAGGATACATAATAAATTATCTTTTTGATAATAGAATTAAATTAAAGTCTTCTTCATTCTAAAATAATTAATTTCTTAATCAATTCAAGAAATAAATTAATTCTGATTGAATTAATTTACCAATTAAATTAACTAAATAATTTAATTAATTAATAGAGAATTAAATTAAAGTCTTGACTCCACGACTGTTGATGATATAAATTTAAATTTTCTGTCTTCACACCAATGTCTGTAGCTGACCATTTCTTCTGTAGTAAAGAACCTTCTCTGTATATTGCCAACACTCTGTGTACTGTCTGGTTCACGAGTGATTCACAACAAATAATATTCTTTACTTGACTTTTATAATGGTTCACTTCTGCTCCTTTTGACTTGACTATATTTGTTGTCACACAAAATTGAAATCTTCTGACACTTGAGCTTCTTCAAACTTAAATACTCCACTGAGGCGTGATCAATTAAATTGAGCTTCTTTCAATGTAGTACTGCTTCAGGTCTGTAGATTGACTTTGATCTTCTTTTTCTTGTCAGATAATACATGCTGAAGATTCCTGTGACAGATAATATATTTACTTACAAATTATCTATGTTTGAGTTGAGTTGCCATCTCTCTAAACAAATAGGCTTCTAAACATATGCCTTTCAATCTCCCCCTATTTGTTTGTTAAACAATAACAAGCAAATCACTAGAGGATAACTCAACTAACAAACAAGAAAAAGATATAACAATAAAACTTGTAAATAAACAAACTTAGTTCTGGTTTATATTAAACATTTCCAGATTCAAACATTAATGATAAATACAAGATAGTTGTTCCTCTAGACTGAACAAATAGTACAAATTTCTATCTTGATCTATCCTAGTTCTAGTAACAAAAGATGTTAACATTTCTTCAATTCTGATCATCTTGAGACTGTATCTCACCTTCTTCTGCTTCTTCAACACCAACAATAGGTGTGCGTGGTTCTGGTTCAGGTACTGTCTGAGAGCTTCCAGAAACCCCATACGCCTTGTTTTGTTCTGATATAGAAAGTCTATACAAAACTTCATTATCAAGAGGATCATGTGGAATTGAAGTTGGTTGCTTGAACTCTTCTAGTCCTTTCCATTGCTTGTAAAAATCAATATCTTTAGACATACAGTAGTCTTGGATATAATCAGCAACAACTGATTTAGCTTGACTTTGAAATCCTTCAGACCGTAGCATTTTCTCTACGTCTATTAAGTAGTTCAAAGGATATCCAGTCATAGACTCTGAATTAAGACGAATTATTTGATATCGATTATTTTTCACAAACCTTACTTCATAAGGTTCAGGTATGATTTCTGGACTCCTTAGAGTAGCAAAGTCTCGAATGTGATCTCGGAGTATTTCATTCATCTCTGAACTTCTTTTTACTTTACACAGCATAACCCATAACTCAGAGGGTGTTCTTGTTCTGAAGAAGTCCAACGAAACTTTGTAGAAACCATAATTATCAAGATGAATTATGATATGCCAGCCATCTACATTTACTTCAACTGTGATATACCTGATTTCTAGCTTTAATGCAGCCATGTAAAGATCTACAGTTGTATTAGCAGTGAATAGTTCACCTATCATGCCGGATACCTCTCTGTCTTGATATGTGCCAATCTGAGGTTGATCCATGATTATTCTAGCTTGATCCCATTTTGGTCCAAACTTTCTTTTAATGTCTTCCCTCTTGGCAGTAATTGCAGCATCCCATAGCTTTTGCTTTTGTGCAGCTGCTTCCTTGTTCTCCTTGGATTTAACTTGTAGGAGAGCCTTAAGCTTATCAAGCTTGTCTTTTCTTGCTTGAGCTTCATTTTGCATTTCAAGAATCCTTGCATCTAACTCAAAGTTTTTCTCTATGGATTCTTCTTGAAATCTTCTAAGTTCTTCATCTAGCTCAGCATTTCTTTCTGTTTCATCAGAGAAAAGAAATTCTCTGTCAAACTCACCTGTTTCAGCATCACCAAAATTTGATTTTCCAGGAGTTTGTTGTTCTGGTTCAAAGAAAGAAAAATCTTGTTCTGCTGCATAGTAAGATTGATCTGACTTGTATTGATCTGTAGCAGCTTCTTGTACTGTGTCATGCATTTTCCCTTTTCCTTGTACCTTCTCCCCCTTAGTTGAGGGATCCTCGACTGAAGTCCCTTCAAAGAATTGTTGCTGTTCTGGGATAGGTCTAGTTCCAGACTTTACCATGTTGTAGACATGCCTCAAACCTTCATTCAGCTGATCTATGCCTCTTTCAATCATTGCAAATCTCGAGGAATTAAGAGCATTGTACTGATGATAATCATTTTCTAGAACATCGATACGATTTGAGATCTTATTTATCTCTGTGAGATTATCAGCAATTTGAATTTGATTCTGTCTTAAGTCCTTGATATCAGCTGCTATAACACCTTGCGTTTGATTCACATCATTTGTTTTGAGAAGCACAGTTGCCTTTACTTCTTCAAGATCCTTTCTAATAAGAGAAAACTGATTTGTAACTGGATCTGAAAAATTTTGAGCATTGACTTGAGCTCGAAGTTGTGCATTTTCTGCTTTCAGTGCATCCATCTGTTGTTGAAAGGACAGTAACATATTTTGCATCTCACTTTCTATGCCTGTGTGTGCACTCATTTTTCCTATTTGCAAGAGTGTTTCACTCACCTCGCGTGTAGGTGTATCACACAGTGTTTGCCTTTCTTCGCTCGTGTTTAACTCAAAATCCGAGCCTTCAGATGTACCTGCAGTATAGATCACCAAAGCCCCTGCATGAGAGGTCACTGGTGGTGCAATGGAACTTTGCAAGTTCCAATCCTCAATAAAGTCTTGCGTTTCTTTTGGAATAGAAAACTGAGTTGCCTCAGGGTAAGACTCAAAGAGTTGCTGATCATCTTGAGATGATGAGTAGATCTTTTCAGATTCCGGATATGATCCATCCGGGGAGGTAGGCAAGGATCTAGGAATCAGCGAGAGATCCAAGTTTCCTCCTAAAGCCTGTGAAGGCACTTGATGTTGTGAAGCATCATGTTCTACCATTACTAGGGTAGATGAAGTACCAAGCATTTGCTTCTTCTGTGGAGCAGGAATCAAGTCTTCTTCACTCCCTAACTGTGTATGTTTTCTCTTCTGTGTTTGGGAGAGAGATTGTGATGACGAAGTAGCAGTATATGGATCTAAGACCTGTGTCAGAGACTGTTGGATTTCAGACTCATGATCTATCCTAATAGCCACTGGGGGCTTAACACTGATATAATTTAAGTCAAGATTTAAGTCAAAATTCACAATAGAAGAATTCCTTACCTGAGTACTTACTGGAGCAGATGCAATTGGTTCTGCTTGAGCATGATGTTCTTCAAGTTGTTCAACTTGTTCTGGTTGAACTTGTTCATCTTCATCTTCACTTAGAGGAGCAGGAATCATTTGTAGAGGTCCTTCATCAAACACTGGTGCTTGATTTTGTTATTGAAGAATGAATTGAGCCATGTATGGTGTATAAATTACAGGAACACCTGGTAGTTTATTTGCCTTTGACAACCTTGTAAAAAGATTTCTTTGTGTGGAAAGCGATCTTACTATAGGTGAATTGTTAAATAACACTTTGTGTTCATTAGTTAGCTTGTCATTCAAAAATAAGGTCAGAAATCTTGGATAGTAGCAATGAACTGTATGATCTTCTGTAAGACTTCTGCTTGAAAAAGTACCCATTTTCCTGATTATCTCTTTCAAAATTAATTTCCCAAAATTTATTCTCCGGTTATGTGTCACAGCAAATCCTATGTTTTGTAAAAGCAGAGGAATGTTGTGAAAACTATTCTTCAGACATGGAGAAAATACCTTGGCCAGTGTATCAAAGATGTAGTCCCACTCACTTACTAGATGAGTCTTGGACAGTCTAACCATATTAAATTCACCTTGATACTGGATGGTTTGAAAGAATTCTATCAGCTCCTGTGGTGTTGGTAGTGGATCAAAGTTGTCTGTTGGGAAGCCTAGAATCCTGTTTACATCAATATCTGTCACCCAGTAATCTCTTCCTCTTACTTTGAATGCGAAGCGAGTTGACGTGCTGGTTGAGCAATTAACAGCTGTAGAGTAGAGAGCCTTCAGTGGATCAATCTTCAGAACAGGGTCCAGGGTTATTGAAGTTCCGATCATAGGATGCTCATTGAGAAATCGAATCCAGGGAATGAATCTGGGTTCTGGACATCTTGTAGGATCAAAGTACCCTACATAGTTAGTCTTGCAGATTTCAAAGACAGCGGCCATTTTAATTTATCTGCGTAACAAACAATGTAATTTATTAGAAAATAAATAGAACAGGTGAAATTAAATAAGTGATCAAAAATTTTACAATTGTTTCTAAACCCATTAATCAGTTAAATTTAGAAGAAGAAAAAAAACTGATTAAGATTTAGTAAATAACTAATTAACAATTTAGAAAAAAAAACACTTACTCACATAATTGTTTAATAGAGAGAAAAATTTGCAAGAGTTTGATTGGGTTTGGCAATTAAAAACGGAATAGAATAGGATTAGATAGGATCTTAGAAAGAAAAACTGGTTATATATATAAGCAAAGTCTCGGGGAGACTTTTATGTCTCGGGGAGACATTTGTGTCTCGGGGAGACTTTCTCAAAAGTCTCGGGGAGACTTTTGAAAGAAAAGGAAAAATTTTAAAATAACATAGAAAAGCATACAGTTGTTAAATGTCTCGGGGAGACATTTGAAAATCGTCTCTGGGAGACATTTATAAATCGTCTCGGGGAGACATTTATAAATCGTCTCGGGGAGACTTTTATAAATCGTCTCGGGGAGACTTTTATAAATCGTCTCGGGGAGACTTTTCAAAAGTCTTCCCGAACTTTATATATATACATAAATAATAGATTTAAAAGTCTATATTTTAAACAAAAAATACGATATATATATATAATTAATTAAACTAAAATTATATAAAATAAAAATAAGTTATACTTAAAATATCTATACTTCAATATTAAATTATTTTTAAGTAAAAATATCTTTTATCAAACTTCTAACTTGTAGAATTTTGATTAAATTATTTTTAAATATAATAATCTAACATTAAAATATAGTACAATACAACCAAAAGTAGATAAAATAAAATATTATAATAATTTACACTAAACACACATTCGAGAACTAGAATTTAGTAAAATAAATTCACAAGTGTTATAACAAATATTCACATAACAAACACTTGAAATTTTATTTAAGAACATAATGCAGATGTGAACTGGGATTTAAGATGAAGAACTATTTAACATCCCTAGTTCACCAACCAACCTGGTGAATGTGGATTCATCAAGTGGCTTAGTAAAAATATCTGCAGTCTGTTCTTCTGTGGGTACAAAGTGTAATTCCACAGTACCATTCATAACATGTTCTCGAATAAAATGATACATGATATCTATGTGCTTTGTCCTCGTGTGCTGTACAGGGTTGTTGGAGATTGCAATGGCACTTGTGTTATCACATAAAATAGGAATTTTATTTAACACAAATCCATAATCTCTGAGTTGATTTCTTATCCATAAGATCTGAGCGCAACAGCTTCCCGCAGCAATGTACTCAGCCTCTGCTGTAGAATTGGAAATTGTTTGTTGTTTCTTGCTGTACCAGGAAATCAATCTTCTTCCTAGGAATTGACAGCTCCCTGAGGTGCTCTTCCTATCAACAACACTACCTGCATAATCAGAATATGTATATCCTATTAGATTAAAACCAGATTCTTTAGGGTACCAGATACCAAGATTAGGTGTACCCTTAAGATATCTTAAGATTCTTTTCACAGCAACAAGATGAATATCTCTAGGATCCGCTTGGAACCTTGCACATATACAAGTGGCATACATAATATCTGGTCGGCTTGTAGTTAGGTAAAGTAGAGATCCAATCATACCTCTGTAGCTTGTGATGTCTACCTTTATTGAGTTTTCACATAATCCAAGCTTGACAGCTGTAGATGAGGGAGTTCTTGCAGATGCTGAATCTTCCATGTGATACTTCTTCAGAAGTTCTTTAAGGTACTTGGACTGACAAATGAATATTCCATCTATTCTTTGACTCACTTGAAGTCCAAGGAAGAATTTCAGCTCTCCCATTAAGCTCATCTCGTACCTACTCTGCATTAACTTAGCAAATCTCTTGCACAAGTTATCATTAGTAGACCCAAATATTATGTCATCAACATATACTTGTACCATTATCAGATCATTATTGTGTTTTTTATAAAATAAGGTTTTATCTAAGACTCCTCTAACAAAAGCATTTTCAAGAAGAAATTCAGAAAGAGTGTCATACCATGTTCTGGGTGCTTGTTTGAGACCATAGATAGCCTTGAAAAGAAAATATACAAAGTCTATGTGATCTGGATCTTCAAAGCCTGGGGGCTGTTGTACATATACCTCTTCAGCTAACTTTTCGTTCAGGAATGCACTCTTCACGTCCATTTGATAAACTTTAAAATTGGAGTGAGCTGCGAATGCCAGAAACATCCTGATAGCCTCAAGTCTTGCAACTGGAGCGTAGGTTTCATCATAATCAATTCCTTCAGCTTGGGAATAACCTTTTGCAACCAGTCTGGCCTTGTTCCTTATCACAATGCCATTTTCATCTAACTTGTTTCTGAATACCCACCGTGTGCCAATTACAGTCTTGTCCTTAGGTCTGGGTACCAGTTTCCAAACTTCTTGAGATTCAAATTGATTGAGTTCATCTTGCATAGCAATCACCCAATCAGGATCAGACAGTGCTTCTTCTATTTTCTTAGGTTCCATTTCAGATAGAAACCCCGAATAATTGCATTGATTCTGTGTAGCACCTCTTGTTCTAACACCAACATCTGGATCACCAATGATCAGCTCAAAAGGATGAGCTCTACTCCAAATTCTCTGACTTGGCAGATTAGATCTTGATGATTCGCCTTGAATTTCATTGTGATGTTGTGTTTGATTTGCTGATCCTTCATCTCCTCCCCCTGAGTTGCTGCTAGGATCTCTTGATGAATCTCCTTGTGTGTTAGTGGTATCTCCAGAGTTTTCACTGTTTCCACCATTACCACTTGAATCATCAGCATTATTAACATTGTCGTTTCCTGTTGCAGCCTCAGGTTCATTTTCATCATCTGAGTGTGAGTCTGACATATTGTTGAACTTAAAAGTTTCAGATGGATCATCATTTTGGATGTTAGGGAATTTTGTGTCATCAAAAGTTACATTGACACTTTCTTTGACATAGTGTTGATCAATAATATACACCCGATAAGATCTTCTAGAATAACCAACAAAAATAGCTTCTAGAGCTTTAGCCTCGAACTTTCCAATACGTTCTTCTCCATCTTTAAGTACAAAGCATTTAGCACCAAATACATGAAAATATTTGAGCGTTGGTTTCTTGTTAGCCATTATTTCGTAGGGTGTCTTCATTAAGTCCTTGTTTATCAGAGTTCGATTCTGGGTATAACATGCAGTATTTACAGCTTCAGCCCAAAAGTACATTGGAAGCCTTGATTCACTCAGCATAGTCCTTGCAGCTTCAATTAATGTACGATTCTTCCTTTCTACAACTCCATTCTGTTGCGGAGTTCTAGGCACTGAGAATTGTCTTGTTATTCCCTTTTCAGCACAAAAGTCATTCAGAACTGCATTCTTGAATTCAGTTCCATTGTCTGACCTTATAGCTCTAACTGGAAGCTTCGAATTCAACTCAATCATTTTTATATGATCAATCACTACTTGAGGAGTTTCATCCTTTGAGTGCAGGAATAAAACCCATGTATACTTTGAGTAGTCATCAACAATCACCAAGGCATATCTTTTCTGTGACATTGACATAACATTGACTGGACCAAATAAATCCATGTGAATTAATTGCAGTGGTTCAGTATTACTAGATGTGTCAGTGCTTGGATGTGATGCTTTCTTTGCTTTCCCTTTCTGACATGCCTCACAAAGTCCTTCTTGTGTGAATTCCAATTGAGGCAGTCCTCTCACTAATTCTCTTTTGACTAGAGAATTCATAGATTTGAAATTAAGGTGTGAGAGTTTCTTGTGCCATAGCCAACTTTCATCTAACGAAGCTTTAGCATAAAAATAATTGACTTCATCTCTGCAACCTGAGTTCAGATCGGCTACGAACAAGTTTCCTTTCCTTACTCCCTGAAGAGCAAGCTTTTCATCCTTGTGAGAAATCAAACACTTCTCCTTTACAAAGGTCACTGTGTATCCCTTGTCACAAAACTGACTGATACTCAGAAGATTGTGTTTGAGACCTTCCACGAAAGATACATTATCAATGACGACATTGCCAGCTTCTAAATAGCCATATCCCTTAGTCATACCCTTGCTGTCATCTCCAAAGGTAACTACTGGGCCAGCTCTCTCAACAACATTTGATAGCAGGGCTCTATCTCCGGTCATGTGTCGTGAGGATCCACTGTCGAGAATCCAAATGACCCGGTTCACCTGTTTTACACCCTGCAATCATCAAATGAGTTAGGACTTCTTCGGAACCTAACATTGATTGGGCCCGGCATATTTGAAAAATTGTCCTTTGTCAGGTTTAACAACAGAACCCAACTTGACAAACTCATCTACTACTTTGACTGAACACTTCTCCTTGTAAACAACCTTAACATTTTTGTATGCTGGCCTAGGAGAGAATGTTTCCTTCTGTAGAACAGGAGGACTGGCAGTCTTTGATCTAGCATGCTTGTGATTTATATGCTGTCTAGGTGTAGTATTGACATTAATAGCATGCATGCTTTTAAAATATGCAGACATAACATTGAAAGCACATGCCATACAGTTATCTACACCACAAGGTTTATGGCATGCATCAATAGTAGGCATTTTATTCACAATAGCAGGAGTCTTAACAGTTTCTACCTTAACTTTATTAACATTTTTAAAGTTCTCAGTAGCATGGAATCTGTCGTTACTATTCATGCTATTAACAAACTTATTAGGTCTGTTATGATTTTTCTTAAGCTCTTTAGCACCTAAACCAGGAGTGGATGAACCAGCAGTGTTCATATTTTCTATTGGCCTTTTAGGTACATATTTAGCTTTCTGGACATTTATTCCTTTTATGTCCCTAACCGGTTTTTCCTGTTCTTTCTCTTCCTCTTTAAGGTCTTCAAGTTTAAGTTCATAATCCACTATTACACAACTATCAAGAACTGGTTCTGCAATAGGAGTTATGAACAGAGGTTTTTTAGTGTCCTTAATAATATGAGGAATACCCCTTTCTTCAGCACTCTTTTTAAAAGGGGTTATGTTGCTTGGCTTCCCTACAGATTTATTATATTCAAAACCTATTCCAACTTTCCGTTTAATCTCTGGTTGGTCAATTAGGTCTTTCATAACAAATGAAGCAGTTCTATAGGCTTGACACCTGACCTTCTCTTATTCAATCTTATTCTTTAGAAAAGCTTCAATTTCAACATAACAGTTGACTCTATTAACTTGAAATGCAACATCTTTAGTTAATTTCTCATTTATAAGTTTCAGCTTTTTCAATTCAGAATTCTCATCTGATAAAACTTGATTTTTGAGAATTAAGACTTTTATTCGATCTCTAGCATTAGTTAAATCCTCACCTAGCAATTTAAACATTTTAGGACAGCTAGGATTTACCTCAATTCCTTGACGAGGTGGGGATTGTGATCCTTCAGAAGAAGAAGCCATTAGAGCAAGATTTCCCATATCTTCTTCTTCATCATTGTTAGAATCATCCCAGCTTTTTCCTTCTGCTAAGTATGATCTTCCCTGATGCTTCTTCAGTAGAGCCTCATATTTCTATTTAAGCTCGTCATATGAATCCTTCTTTCTTTCCTGCTTGGGCTTTCTACAATCTGTAGCAAAGTGTCCCATTTCATTGCAGTTGAAGCAACGAATCTTGCTTCTGTCAACCATCCCTGTCTTGTATCCACCTCTTGTATTGGATGAGCTAGAAGAACCACCTCTCTAAAATCTGTTTCCCATAGGCTTGAATTTGAAATTAGGGTTCCTCCTGAATCTTGTATTTCCAAATTTTCTAGCAATCAGTGCCAGAGATTCATCCTCAAGTTGATCAAGTTCTTCCATTGAGTAGAATTCACTTTCAGATGAATTCATTTGAGTTGCACCAACTTCTGCAACAATACCATGATCAATGACTTTGACTGAAGAAGATTCAGTCATAGATTCTTTGTATTCTGGTACTTCTGCTACAAGAGCTGTAGACTTGCTGACCACCTTGCCTGTACCATATATTTCTTTCTGTTGAATCTGCTCTAGCTCATAGGTCTTTAGTACGCCATAAAGTCTTTCCAATGAAATTTCATTCATGTCCCTTGACTTCCTGATGGCAGTAATCCTATGCTCTAAGTGAATTGGCATTGTCAGCAAAAACTTCCTATTAATCTCCTTCTTCGTATAGTGTTTGTCATTGAGATTTAGATCATTTATCAATTTATTGTATCTCTCAAAAACATCAGAGATACCTTCTCCAGGATTTGATCTAAAATGCTCATATTGAGACGTTAAGATTTCCAATCTGTTCTCCCTCACTTCTTCTGTTCCTTCATTCAGTATCTCTATCGTTTCTCAGATGTGTTTAGCATTTTTGCAATTAACAACATGATTGTACATTCCGGGATCAAGAGATTCTACCAAAATTAACTGCAGGCTGGTGTCCAAAGAATCCAGTTCCTTTTCAGTATCAGTGTACTCAGAAATTTCTTTATCAAATTGTCTGTGCGGAATAAGTACACCATCTATCATATGCTCAGGAATGATTGTTATTGGAGCAACAACACCGGTCTTCAAAATATCTTTGTACTTAGGGTTTGCAGTTCGAAGAAATAGTGTCATCTTCCTCTTCCAAAGATTATAATTATCTTTATCAAATGGAGGAATTTTAATGCTACTCACTCTTTGAGTACTCATATTAAAATAATGGAAGATTAAAAAGATTTGAGATTTTTAGGAATTAAAAATTTTCGAATTTCTAATAAATTAAAAATTTCGAATTTTTTAAAGAATTAAAAATATCGAATTTTTAATGAATTAAAAGTTTTGAAATTTTTTAGGAGCTAAACAGATTTCAAATTTTTAAGAAATTAAAAATTTTAGAAATTTTAATAAATTAAAATTTTTGAATTTTTAATAAATTAAAATTTCGATTTTTAATAAATTAAAAGTTTCGAATTTTTAATAAATTAAAAGTTTCGAATTTTTAATAATTAAAATATTAGGATCTTGATTTTTATGTCAATCAGATGGCTCGGATACCAATTGTTAGGTCCAAATGATTGTAGAAGGGGGGGGTTGAATACAATCTTTAATAAATATTAAGATCTGTTTCGGATAATTTTTTATTAAACAATTTTAATTATTATCACGAAATAATAATCAAAGAAACACAGTTCAAGTAAAATACTTATATTAAACTTGAGGTGGGTTACAAGATTAAATCAGATAAATATTCACTAATTTAGCTCTTAAAATTCTAGAGAGATTTTGACATTAACTGCTCTTGAATTTTTGTTTAAGCCGAATAGAATGTTAATAGAAGTAAGTGAATGCTGCTGATCAATCTTGTATTTATAGACAAATTCAGGCTCAGGAGACTTTTCTTGGTCGGGGAGACTTTCTCTCCTCGGGGAGACTTTTTCTGGGCTTGAAGAGACTTCTGGAATTAAATGAAAAATCATTTAATTTGTTGGGGAAGACTTTGATAGCTCGGGAAGACATATTTAAACCTTGAGAGGCTTTTAATAAATCTCGGAGAGACTTATTAAAAGTCTTCCCGAACATTATTACTGCCGACCTGCTTTGAATTGTAATGAATATATTGTTTTTCATTTTAATCAACAACTCGGGGAAACTTTTGAAAAGTCTCCGGGAGACTTTTCAAAAGTCTTTCCGACTAAAACATCTGGTCGACTGAATGTATAACATATAACATATGTCTTCTTTTCCCCCCTTTTTTTTATTTTCTTTTTAATTTAAATTCTATTTAGTTTATTATATATCTTATAAATTAAATTAATTCTTTTTGAATTAATCTAATTAAACAGGATACATAATAAATTATCTTTTTGATAATAGAATTAAATTAAAGTCTTCTTCATTCTAAAATAATTCTAAATTAATTAATTTCTTAATCAATTCAAGAAATAAATTAATTTTGATTGAATTAATTTACCAATTAAATTAACTAAATAATTTAATTAATTAATAGAGAATTAAATTAAAGTCTTGACTCCACGACTGTTGATGATATAAATTAAAATTTTCTGTCTTCACACCAATGTCTGTAGCTGACCATTTCTTCTGTAGTAAAGAACCTTCTCTGTATATTGCCAACACTCTGTGTACTGTCTGGTTCACGAGTGATTCACAACAAATAATATTCTTTACTTGACTTTTATAATGGTTCACTTCTGCTCCTTCTGACTTGACTATATTTGTTGTCACACAAAATTGAAATCTTTTGACACTTGAGCTTCTTCAAACTTAAATACTCCACTGAGGCGTGATCAATTAAATTGAGCTTCTTTCAATGTAGTACTGCTTCAGGTCTGTAGATTAACTTTGATCTTTTTTTTCTTGTCAGATAATACATGCTGAAGATTCTTGTGACAGATAATATATTTACTTACAAATTATCTATGTTTGAGTTGAGTTGCCATCTCTCTAAACAAATAGGCTTCTAAACATATGCCTTTCAGCTTGTACTCAGGTAGATTTCAAAACATAAATAATATAAATATATAAAAAAAATCTAACATAATCCATGAATTTTTAGTGTTAATAAGTTTTTGAATACTTGTGGATTTTAATTGATTAATAATAATCCATATTAAATACCCATGAATTTTAAATCATTAATTAAAATCTTGATTGAATACCTCGGATTTTAAAGTACTGTTTAAAATTCTGATTGAATACCCCTAAATTTTAAAATATTATTTAAAATTCTGATTGAATACCCTCAAATTTTTAAAATATAAAAAAATATTGCAGAATCCGGGTTGAATACACCCTCTAAGTATAGCGGTATAAACACAAGTTACTTCAATAACTTGTTTTGTTAATTTTGTTTTATAAATAAAAATTATTTTATTTTATTTTAAAAAGATTTAAAAAACGTGTTGTGTAAGTAACTTTTTTTTACACATTAAAATATGTGTCAAAAGTTAAAACGACATTTATTTTGGAATAAAATGAATATATATAATTATTTCTGATATTGAAGTAATAAATTACTTCATCAATTCCAAAATAAGTATAATTTTGATTTTTTCATATATTTTAAGATAAAAAAATTATTTATGTATTTCATTTTCTTAACTTTTTTTGATAAAAATATATAATTTAATTTTTTAGAAAAATAAGAAAATTTAGAAAATAAATTATAAAAGTTTTTTTTCTCAAAATGTTGGAATTAAAAATAAACTAAAGAGGTTGGCTACTAAAACTTTGAGAAGTCATAATAACATACTCGTTTTGACCACGCGGCTCGCAGATTTCTTGCTTCTGTACTTCTCTAAAAGACAAATGGTAATTACTCTCTCCGTTCCATATTTTTTGTTTCATTTTGATTTTTTAAAATTAAATTAATTAATTTTGAACAGTAAATTAAACATATTATATAATAATATATTTATTAAAAATATATTATAATAAAAATAACTATTCTATTTTATGAGTCAATTTTTAAAGTCGTAAAATTATAAATAACTATTTTTAAATTATTAGTCAAAGTTAAAAAGAATTGACTTTGAAAAATCAAAATGAGACCAGAATTATGGGACGGAGGGAGTAATATTTTACATATTTATTAGCTTCATATTTTTGGAGTTTTTCGTAGAAATTTCGAAATAAAGTTAGTATAATATTAACACCTGTACTAAAATATTAGGAACCACCTGATTACAGTCTCGCCTATTAGTAATTAGGTCACGTACAGGGCTGCTATTGATTTTAAAATTCGAATTTCGTATACAATGTATTTAAATAAAAAATTATAGTATTAATTTTAATATATGAAAAAAATTTAACCTTTTTTAAAAAACACGATTTTTTTAAAAAAATTTACAAAAATACATTTTTATATTTTATTATTTATAAAAATACAACTTTCTAACTTAATATAATTAAAATCTATTCAAATGCAATCAGGACTAATTTCAATTTTTTTCTAAAAAAAAGCTGCATTCTGATATAGTTAGTTACAAATTGTATATAAAAACTTACATTTAGTTGCAACACCATATTTTTATAAAAAAATTCAAAAAATAGTAAAATTGCAAGTTTTAAAAAAAAATCATTTTTTTATAATTTTCTAAATCAAAATTTATACCAAAAAAATTACATTCTACCTAGAGTTAAACCTCGATTAAGTAATATCGGATAAAGTAATAATCTCGCTTAAGTCATAAATTTCGTCGTTCCCAACTTGGGCAAATGTTGTAAAGTAATATTCTCGCTAAAAGCATAAGATAATAAAAAATTAGAAAGTCATTAAGGGCCCAAGTAATATGTAAAGTAATAATACCATAATTTTATATATATATATATATATATATATATATATATATATATATATGAGTTACAAAATTCAATTCTTTTTAAAATATAAATCTATAGTAGCTTGTTTCTTCTTTCCACCATAGCCAAAATTAACCTCATCCTTGATTTTATATAAATCATAAATAACTCCTGGTATATTTTGCTCGTGCTATAACAAGTAATTGTTCAAAGTGTTTTTTTTATAAGCAAAGGCAATATATTAGAATTAGAAAACGATCATCTGATACAGACTCACTGACACTAAGAGAGATAAACAAGATTCCTAGAAGAGACAACTGAGACTAAAAAAAACAAACCAAGAACTTAAAGTCAAGCAAACAACTAAATCAAGCAGGAAATAGACACTAACTAGAAACCAGAATTGATCTTTTCTTTGAACTTTGCCATTTCCAACAAAACCTGTTCCACATCCATCAAGTCATCAGGGAATTCAAACACTTGATCTCTTTCAACTCCGGGGCCTAGTTGTTAGGACCTCTTTGGCAGTAATGCCTGGGATGATATGCACATCTAAAAAAATTATTTCCTTGTCGAATTCCATGGAAATGTAGACTAGCTCTTTGTAGTCAATGATTGAGATGGCTCTTTGGCATATCAAACCATCTACAGAGAGTACATTATTAGCAAAAATCTTGTCCTTCCCCTTAACTAAACACCTCGAAGACCCCAAATCATCTAACCCAAGAGTGTGTACTTTGGACGAATATCCATTGTCACCATGAGTTCCTCCAACAACAGATGTGATATTGAGATTAAGATTGATCCAGAAATTACAAATATTGAAATTGTTCGCCTGTAAGGGAACTAGATTCTCATTCTCAGGCTCGTTAAAATCTGCATCCATTGAGTTAACTTCGCTTGCTACACTCTCATCCTCCAAAATCTCCAGAGGGGTAGCAGCATCAAACACCTCACCAAGACCCAAGTTGGGTTGAATCTCCAAATCAGGCAACTGTATTCCCAACCCCATATCGGAGTCTAAAATCTGTTGTAACTCATCAAATGGTAGATGAACTGTGACTGGAGAAGAAGCTCTTACCAGACCCTGAGAAGCTAAGTAAGCTACGGCATTATTCATATCAGGGAGAGTAATAGAGAATCTTTTATCAGTGATGCCTTGTTTATAATGATTGGCATGGATAGTGTTTATTTGACGCAACGCCTCTTCTATTTCTTCCTCAAAAATAACTTCATCTTGATCCCGTATAGCTTGATAAACATCTTGATTATCCGTGGTAAACTGAGTTTTAAAATGTTTAAGTCTGATGGTTTCCTTCATAGCTGAGTGCATTCCCCAGAGTTCAGCTTGTACCACGTTCATATCTTGCATTGGCCCCATCGTCGTACAAAGCATCTTGCCTTCGTTATCTCTCATAATAACCCCGATACTGTTTCTATTTCCATTTTGAAATGGATGCTCAGGCTCGATACTATGAACATTGATTTAATAAACTCCGGCTCTGGGGGAAACCAAGCCACATCCCTTTTTTTGAAGGGATATAGAAGAAGAGTAAACAAAGAGAGATGCAGAAAGAGTATGCAGGTATAGCAGCAGAGCTCGGGTATAAAAGAGGATAGTAGGAATCTACATCAATGCCTCGTGAAATGAGAAGACAATCTCCATGCATGTTTTGTCTATAAAGATGCTTGCATGCATTTGGAACCTCCGATGAGAGGGTTTGCTTTCCTTGGGGTAACCAATGCTTGGGTAAAAGAAAAATTCTAGCTGCTTTATTTAATATACCGAGGAGCCTCCTTAAAAAAAGTAAATATGGGATTTGTTGTACAAATCTAACTGAAAATCAAAACCCACAAAAGGTTTAAACCTTTTAAAAGATATGAAACCCCTTTTATTAAACCACACGAGCTCATTTTCTGTTTGCTTTGATTTTTCTTTTCCTTCATTTGTAAGAGGCCCCAACAAAACTGATAGATGGGCTTCCAAAATCGGCCCTGAGTAGACTTTCGAGCTCATTTTCTATTTGCTTTGATATTTCTTTTCCTTCATTTGTAAGAGGCCCCAGCAAAACTGATAGATAGACTTTCTTTGTTTGAATATTGGGGCAGTTGAGTTTAGCCCAAATTTTTGGAAGCCCATCTATCAGTTTTGTTAGGGCCTCTTACAAATGAAGGAAAAGAAAAATCAAAGCAAACAGAAAATGAGCTCAAAAGTCTACTCAGGCCCGATTTTGCTAAAGAGTTCGCCAACCCATTAAGCTCTCTAGGCATAAAACTGAGTGCAAACATTGTTCCGGGCTAAGTCCTTTAAATCCCTTTTTTGAGTTGATAAATTCAAACAAAAAAGCCTATCATCTCTGCACAAGGAAATAGCTTGCATAGAGTCTGAACAAATTAACACTGAGTTTGAATTAGACTTGATAGATTGAACAATATTAATAACATGAGCAAGGGTCTCCATTTCCACTTCTAGATTAGACCTTCGATTTACCGGAGCTGAAAAACGGTAAAGGATTTTACCTGCTTTATTTCTGATAATTGCCCCCATACCTCTCGAATGAAAGGAATGGAAATTTACATCTCAAGCTCCATCGACTGAACACACCATGTCATAGGCTATAAATTTATTTACCCAAAAATCATTATTAAGCTTGTGAAAATGCACCTTAATGGCACCAATAAGGTTAACTAGCCAAAATGGATCATTAAAAAATAGTATCAAGCTGGAAGCCTGTCCCCATTTATTAACTCTTGCCAAAATGACTGCTTCCATTATTGATTGGGACACTTTTGATTTGTTGAAGATAAAATCATTCCTAGCCAACCACATAGACCAACAGGTTGCTGCAACTACAGACTTCCAGATTTTCTCTTCAAAACCCTGATGAAACGGTTTGAATAAGGATTTAATTGAGAAAACATTTATCTTCTTCAATTGAATCCCAACACTCCACCAACTTCTGACAAAATCCCAGCCCCATCTAGGTAATTCACATTCCCAAAAAAGATGTTGAATATTTTCCTCTGACTTCTGACACCACCAGCAAAGACTATCATGACCATCATTTCTCAATCTATTGGATAAAAAACTCCTTGTAGGAATGATACCCCATTGTAATTTTCATAGAAATATTACAACTTTTGGTGGGATTTTCAGTTTCCAAATGGACATCCAACCTTTTATTTCTAATTGATTAGGAGGAAGAAGCATTCGAGACCAGAACCTTGAAGAAAAATTACCTTTGCTAGGTATCCAGACAAGATAATCCATGTTACCTTTTAAAGATATGGAGGATATAATTGATTTTAGGATGAGAATTTGAGACACATCTCTATCCAGCAAGTCTCTATTCCACATTGAGGAACCCAATAGCTCCCCAAAATACCATAGTCGAATGACCTCAAGAACTGTGACGGTGGGACACTCGAAAATCCTAAAAAGCCTGGGGGGATAAAATTGTAATATACCCAGTTCATGCCAATTATCAAGCCAAAACATAATGTGATTGTCATCATTTAAGACCCATTTGAAGTTAGAACTGTTTATTAATTTCGAAATTTTCGGTTAGGAGGCTAGACTGACTATACTTTTGAGCATATAAGAAGTGTCATTCCTATTTTCCAAAGAAGAAACATAAAAAATAAAGTGTTCACCATATTTTGAACAAGTAATTTATTCCAAAGTGTTCCTCTCTCCGAATGTATTCTCCACCACCATTTGGCCAATATTGCACGATTTTTATTTTTTAGAAGAGATAAACCCAATCCTCCCTATTTCTTTGGCTTTCAAACATTGTCCCAGCTCAAAAGATGCATGTTTTTCTTTTTTAGACCATTCCTACTGCTGGATCCCCATAGAAAATATTTCTTTATTGTTTCAAGCTTATTTTCCACCATTCTAGGAATCCGATGAAGATTGAACCAATAAACTGGAATGCTATCTAATGAGGACTTTAAAAGAACAAGTTTCCCTGCCATAAATAATTTCTCTGCCTTCCAACCCAACATCTTCTTATTAATTTTACTTATTAAAGGATCCCAATAGGTAATTCTTTTAGGAGAGGCCCTCAAAGTTGCACCAAGGTATTTGAAACTTCTCTCTCCTACTTGACAACCTAGCACTTCAGCCCAACTTCCTATAAAATGATCCTCACCACCAAAACCATATGGAGAGCTTTTATGGAAATTAATCTTCAAACCTGATAATAGCTAAAAACACTGAAGAACTCTTTTAATACCCTGTACTGAAGCATTGTCATCATTGATGAAGAGGATAATATCATATACATATTGTAGATGTGTAATGGCTTCAATATTATTAGGTAGAGAAATTCCTTCAAAATTCTAGCAACTTCAGCCCTGGTTAATAATTTAGACAGAACCTCCCCCACTCTGTTAAAAAGCGAAGGAGATAGGGGATCTCCCTGCCTTAAAGCTCTACTATGACTGAATTCCTCAGTGGGGGATCCATTGATAAGAATAGAGATTCTTGAAGACTCTAAGATTTCTTGTATCCATTCAACCCACTTTGAATCAAAATTCATGCATCTTAAAGTTTCTAACAGGAAATCCTAGTTGATTGAATCAAAGGACTTTTCGAAGTCAATTTTTAGGATAAGGCCCTTAGTTTTTTTGGTCTTGAGAGATGCTAGGACCTCAGCTACAATCAATACATAATATGATATTTGTCTACCCTAGATGAAAGCTGATTGGTTATCTGAAATGAGGTCGTTCATGACAGACTTCAGCCTGGAGGCCAGCACTTTTGTGAGCAACTTCATAAGAATGTACATCAGGCTAATAGGCCTATAATCCTCAGTTACTTGGGGGTCTTTTAAATTTAGAATTAGAGCTATAAAGGAAGAATTAATACCATTCAAAATTGTACTCTTTGAGTGAAAACACCTAAATAACTCACTAATTTCAGATTTTATGACATTCCAAAGTGCCTTCAATATCCCTGAATTAAGCCCATCTGGGCGTGGGGCCTTATTAGCATCCTAAAGACTCAAAGCTGCCTCTATTTCTTCCAAAGAGAAATCCTTCACTAGGTCCATTTTTTGGTCCATTGACAGCTTAGACAACAAATTCTAATTGATAGAAAAGATTTTTTTATGATCAACTTGGTGAAGGAAGTTTTTGAAGTGATTAAAGAACAAATCCCTAATGTGAGACTGGTCGAAAGTCTAATCATCACTCTTCCTAAGGCCTAAAATTTGGTTAGTCCTTTGTCTTCTAATAACAGCTAGATGAAAAAAACGAGAATTACTTTCCCCATTTAATTGTCAGCACATTCTTGACTATTGACAAAGCATACTAGACCTTGCACCATATAGATCTTCTAATTTGAGCTTGATTGTCTGTTTCTTAGTTTCATCAGTATTGCAATTATCTGTTATCTCTTGTTCATTTTCCATCTCACTGATTTTTTAATATACATTACCAAATTATGTCCTATTCCATTCCTTTGAGACCTCCTTTAGATGCTTGAACTTAGTAAGCAGATTTGAAATGCCATTCTCCCTTTTTCATTTGTCTTTGAGTCGATCAATCAAACTATCTTCCTTCAACCAGCAATTAAGAAATTTAAAAGGTTTAGGTTCACCCCTTGCTGAGTTTACTTTTAGAACAATCGGACGATGATTTGAATTTTTCCGACACTGAGCTTTCAAAATCCAATCCCCAGAGACCTTCCACAAAGAATTTATCAAAACTCTATCCAACCAACTTTTCTTATTATCCCGACCGAACTAAATGAATTTGGAATTAGATAACTGCAGCTCTATGAGCCCCTTCAAACTAATCAATTCCTTAACATCTTTGCCTCAGATTCCTTGAAGACGCAATTTTCCCTTTATGAAGCTCTTAGAACACAATTGAGATCTCCCAATAGCACTGCAGGAATGTTTAAATCATCCCGTAGAACTATGTTTAAATCCCTCCATAGATTAAATTTACCTAGTTGGTCTTGTGGAACATACATATTAATAAAAATAAATGCCTCTCTACCCATCAGACACAGCCCCCTTATATAAATCCAGTTTTGTGCAATGATACCCTGTTCTATTTCTACGAAATTTTTATCCCACATTGTTAACAACCCACCAGACTGTCCTCTGGCCGGGGCTATCAACCATACCACATTTGAACCATGTCCTAGATTGACTAGGTGAAAGTCATATGACTAGTCCTATTTGTAATAAGTAGATGACAACTCAACTCAGATAAGAAAGCGAAGTAAATAATAAATATGGAATAAGGAATCGAGACGAAGAATGTCAACTAGACACTAAGACTCAGAATATCAGAAGAAGTCTGACAAGACTGCTACTCTACACCGGAAGAAGTTCATTAATATGTTCAAGCATCGGCGAAAAATAAAGAAGTAGTATTTCAGAAGAGTTCAGAAGATTCAGAAGATTCCAAGTGGCTACTACAAAAAGATTCCAAGAAAAGAAATATCGAAGACAAAGCTAGAAGCGAGAACAAGACAGAAGATCACAACTTTTAAGGTTAAAAGGTGAAGAATATTTATTTAGTATGGCACAAATGAACCAGACATTACATTTGTGTGTCAACTAATTTAATAAATATTTTTCACCTATCTCACGTGATTTTCAAACAGAAGACAAAAGACAGGAGACAGGAAGACTCAAGTGAAATCTATAGTGGTTGTGCAATGAAAAAACTAAATTAATTCTACTATCAAAAGTTAATTAATTATTTAATTTATCTATTTAAATTAATTCATCTTGAATTGATTTAATTTATAAATTATTTAATTAAAATTGGTGGAATTAATTAAGTTAAAAAGAACATTTTATTTAACTTTTAAAGAAAGTCGTGCTGCATAATTATGGAAAGTCTTACCGAATTAAATCGGTAAGACCTTTTCAAAAAGTCCTACCGAAGTAAGTCAGTAAGACCTTTGAAAAGTCTTACCGAATTAAATTAGTAAGACCTTTTCAAAAAGTCTTACCGAGTTATCTCGGCAAGATCTTTTAAAAAGGTTCTACCCATTTATCTCAGCAGGACTTTTAAAAAGTCTTATCGAGCTTTTAAAAGGTTCTATCGAGTATTTCAAAAGTCTTACTGAGTGAAAAAAGTCTTGCCCGGCTAATTTGAAAAGTCTTACAGGCTATTTTATAAAGTCTTTCTGATTTTTTAAATAAGTTTTATTCAAAACTCTTCCTAGCTTCAACCTCTATAAATATGAGGATCATGGCTTCATTATTTCGGTAGATTGAAAACATTCAAATTCAGAAATTTGTATGCATTGTAATATTCACAGATTTTTGTGTAAGTTTGGAATATAATTGTTAAACCCGAACAATTCATGTCGAAATCATTCTAGAACACTTTATCAATTATATACACTTTTCATCATATTAATTTTGTAATATTTTTCAAGTTAAAAATATATCTTCTACTTGAACAGTATTTCATTAAAATTAATATTTCATGATTAATTAAAATAATATTTTTAAATCTGAAATTCTATGATTAAATATTGATATTGTATTCAACCCCCCTTCTACAATATTAGGGACCAACAATTGACATCAGAGCTGGTTGATATTTTTAATATCAGATCTGAACTAAATATTCTGCAAATCATACAGATCTCAAAAAAAAAAATTCGAAATAGTTTTTATTTGGAATATTTTTTACCCAAAAATTATTTTTGATTAGAAATTATTTTAAGTCAAGAATTATTTTTTGAAACACTTAATTTTTAATCTTATTTAAAGATGAGTACACAAAAAGTGACGAGCATTAAAATTCCACAGTTTGACAAAGATCACTACAATTTGTGAAAGCATAAAATGCTACTATTCATTGGGATTATCAATCCCAAGTATGCATTAATTTTGGCCAACGGTGTTGAACCCCCAATAACAGTTATTCTCGAACACGAGGTAGATGGGGTCGTAATTCCTCACAGACAGTTTCTAAAGAGTCTAGCTGACTACACAAATGAAGAAAAGAAAGTTGTGTCCCTGGACAACAATCTCAAACTCATATTGATAGAATCCCTAGACTACGTCATGTACAATCACGTGGTCAATTGTAAAAATGCCAAACAGATCTGGGATACAATAGGGATAATCAACAAAGGGACTAAAGAATTCTGAGAGAATAGACTGGAGATCCTGACCTCCCAGTACGAGTAGTTTAGATCCAACCATGGTGGGGGTATCTCTAAGGTGTTTCAGAGATTGAATAAATTAATAAACGAGCTCAACCTCAATGGGAAATATTATCAGAACCAGGAAGTCAACAAGAAGTTTTTGTTAACCTTGCCAGAGCATCTGGAACACAGGATCACGTCCATCTGAGAGTCTAGGAACATGAAAGAACTTACACTAGACAGACTCTACGGAGTGCTAAAGACGTATGAATTGGAACAGATCCAGACCAGAGAAACGTATGGAAGAGGCAAGGTTGTTATTTCTTCTAAAGCACTGTTAGTGGAAGCACCAGAGAAGAAGGAAGTGAAGGCTGTTGTACCTTCAAACAGGTCAATGGAGTACGTGGTTCCAGAACTTGGACATACTTCAGCTAACCAGAAAAATGATGAGTACTACTCATTGGAAGAACTGGATCAGCTGGAAGATGAATCTCTAGCTATGGTTGCCAGAAGGTTTGGCAACATGAGATTTTGAAGGAATCCCTCCTACAAAGTCAAACATAATTTTGGAAGTTACCAAAAAGGAGGGTCTTCAACAGTTGTATCAAGAAGCGGCAACAAGACCGGCTTAGTTGATAGAAGCAAGTTTCGTTGCTTCAGCTGCAATGAGCTAGGCCACTTTGCAATTGAATGCAAGAAGCCAAAGCATGGGAAAAAGATAGAGTCTTATGAAGAGCTCAAGGAAAAGTATGACGCACTTGTGAAAAAACATTAAGGCAAGTTTTATCTAGTAGAGGGCAAAAGCTGGGATGACTCAGACAATGATGATGTGGAAGAGCTGGGAAATCTTGCTCTTATGGCTTCATCCGAAGAATCACTGTCTCTAACTCGTCAAGGAGGAATAGATGTAAATCCCTCTTGCCCTAAAATGTTTAAATTGTTAGGTAAAGAACTAGATGGTACAAGAGATAGAGTTAAGGAACTAATTCTCAAAAACAAAGTTCTAACTGATGAGAATGATATTTTAAGATCGTTAAAACGAAAAAATGACAAGTTGACTGAGGACTTAGCTTTTCAAGTCAATAGAGTCAGTTGTTATGTTAAAGTTGAAACCTATCTCAGAAACCAAATAGCGGAAGAGAAGAAGAAGTGTCTAGCCTATAAAAATTCATCTTACATTGTAAAAAACCTAGTTGACCAGTAGGAGATAAACCGTAAAGTTGGAATAGGCTTTGAGTACAATGAATCTGTAGGAAAGGCAAGTAACATAACCCCGTTCAGAAAAAGTGTTGAAGAAAGGGGTATCCCACATGTTGTTAAAGACACACCTAAACCTCTTTTCATAACCCCTGTAGCAGAACCAATCCTTGAGAGATCTATATTAATTGCTTATGAAATGAATTTAGAGGATCTCGAGGAAGAGAAGAAAATAGAGGAACAAGCTAGGGACATACAAGGAGTTAATGTCCAAGAAGAGAGAAGTGCCCAAGACACCAGTGAAAGATGTGGGAACTTCTGATTTCCCCAAACCTGGTATAGGTGCTAAAAACATAAAGAATAATCTGAACAGATCTAATAAGTTTGTTAAAAGTAGGAATAGTAACAACATATGTCATTATACTGAGAACTTTAAGACTGTTGAAAAAGTTGAAGTAGAAACTCTTAAGACACCTACTGTTATGAATAACATGCCTATTATTGATGTATTCCATAAATCATGTGTTGTTGAAAATTGTATGTTATGTGCTTTTAATATTATGTCTGCATATTTTAAAAATATGCTTGCAAATAAAAATAACATGACACCTAGACAACATACAAGATGCATGCACAATAGTAATCATGACAGTAGTATATATACACTCCTCCATACTGGCCACTCTCTTCACACTTCAATTATTCTTCTTCTCAAAAATAACAATGGCGGATGTAGCAGTTAGGTGGATTAGGCATGAGGAGGGGTTTATCAAACTCAATGTATCAAGTTTTTTCTCAAATATTCCCCTCCCAAATGGTAACAGGTCTGGGATAGACTTCGTCATGAGGGATGATAGAGGAAGAATAGTTCGTATAGTGGCTGGTTCGCATAGAATAGAGGATGAAGATATCAATGGCTTCTACAGCATCCTTGCAGACCTCAAAAGAGAATTCTTTGAATAACTCAACAAGATTGAGCTGGATGTTGCAGACTTGGGAGTGTACTAGACCTGGAGACACTCTCTAACTCATGGTGTACACCCAAATCAGCAATATGTAGTTCAACTGTTGAACCAAAGAAGGGCTGACAAGAATCTCAAGTTGAAGATAAGACCAATAGAAAATGACAGCAACAGGCTAGCAGAGTATGGGGCAATGCACTGGACAAACTTGGTGATCATTCAGGAACCATTTGGGACAGTACCAGAGCTTTGGGGGAATGACATGAGATTGGGTCATGTGGGAGCTTAGTTTCGTGAGATTTGGGAGGAATACATGGAGGAATTCATGGTGGATGAAGAAGAGGAAATGGTGGATAATGAGATGATTGATGATTTGGACTAAAATTGGAAGCAAGCAACAGAAGTAGTGGGTGGTTTCAGCGGGCAATCTCTTGGGTTTTCAAGGTTTAAAAACTAAAAAGTAGTTTTCTTTTAAGTAGGTTCTCTGGTAGGTTGATCTAGTATCCTGGTTATCTAGTAGGTTGAGTAGGAATCTTTGTAAGCTTTCATGCAAAAACTGGTGATGTAATTGGTTTGCCCTTTTCTAGTAATGCAATGCTTCGCCTTTCAAAAAAAATACAATCAAATTTATGGAGAGAATGAAATTTTTATTAGCATATGAATGCCTTAAACCCATTTGAACTTGGAATGACACGAGGGTTGACTATTGGTTCAACAACAATGCATACTAAGAAAATCACAACATATATGAAGCCAAAAATATTATTATAACCAAACTTTTTTTTCATCTTACCTAGGTGGACTATAGAAAGATCTTAACCGCCTAATTTTAGGTGATCATAGAAACGATTCTAACCATCCAATTTATTTTTAGAAAAGATATATCATACATACAACTCTATACCCGATAGTCCTCCTTTTATATATAACTGATCACAGATTATATTATATTATTTTTAAATTATACTCTTTATTTTCTATTTTAAAAATCCTACTTATCCTATAATTTTTATTTAATATAGTTTACTCACATGCAATTCAATTTCATCACCATTCAAACTCTTTTTTTAATTTAAAATTATGACTTATCATTAAATTTTAAGAATATTAATATATAAACATCATTGAATAGAAAAATATAAAAAAAATCAATAATAAAACAAATTCTCATATTAAATGAAATATTTAAATTATATAAAATAATTAATATATAATTTATTAATAGAATTTGTGCTTTGGATGAGTTATAAGCTAGTATAATATAAAAGAAAGATACTATGAAACTTGGGGTGGCAATTTACCCCTCTGTCCCTCCTTTCATTTCCCCTCTGGACTTAAAGGAGCGAAAACATCTCATTATTGTATTGTAGACCAACTCTTAGAATAGGCGTGATGTCTACCAAAACAATCATATTAAGGTTGAGAGCAATTAGCTAAAAAAATCATTAAACTGATTATTTTACGGAAAAATAATTTCTTTTATTTCATATATTAACAATGAGCTCTTATAAATTATAAAAAGTCAAAAATAGTTAACCATGGTTATTGTCACAGGATCATTCTCTTTTTTTTTGTGATACCGTCAGTCTATTAGAGAGATAAAAAGTTCTTAAAAGTGAAATATGTAGTGCAAATGAAAGAAGTGCATTACCAAAGGAAGATGATGTTTATCTGTAGCCTTTCCTCTAGCGAGTTTCTGTAAGAAACATAAAACATAGATAAATTGAATAAGAATAACATATTGTCTAGCATACAATAGAAAAAACTTTAAATAACATATAATGTGATTATAGTTTCTAAAATACTTATACATGACATTACACCAAACCATACTTACCAGTAATCTTCTTTGGTTTCTCTTATTAAACTTGTCAATATGTTTGAATTCTTCAAGTATATTCAACATATGGACCTAAGAAGATTGAGGAAAAATTAATTGAGTCTTATGTTTTATATATGTCAATGCATAAATAAAAAAGTAATTGCTAAAACATAATAAAAATACTACATAAATGATAGGCTCTAGATTTTTTGGCGGCCAGTTCTTGAGTAATTTTTTCACAAGCTTTTCCGCAACATTCAATTTGAGATATTCTTTGGCAACCGGTTCTTGAGTAACTTTTTCACAAGCTTTTCCGCAATATTAAATTTGAGATATTCAACTGCAAAAAAAAATTGACATAACTAAACACAACTATTAAATATAAATCGCATGTAAAATATGAAAATCGCCATCCTTTTTGTCTGTAGGATAGGTCAATCATGTGATGCTTTTGCTTTTCATATAAACTACTAACTGTTCTTTCTATCGATCCTTCCATGAAAACTGTTCGAATACATGCATAATATACTTCAATATGACTTTAATCAGTAAAAAAAGACATATAAAATATAATAACATATAATTATTGATGAATAATAACATGAAACAAATCAAAATAATCTACAACACAATTGTTATTTTGGAAATGGACTAGTAAACCAAATGTCTAGATAAGTTGATTAATAGGATCGACTATACATATCTTGCGGTAGTCATGTTAGCTATAATTATCGATATCCTAAATTGATAGACTATTTTTGTCTTACCTTCTCCTGCCAAAATCTCTCATACTACTTCATTTTTTGTTATATGATATTAGCTCTAATTCAATTAATTTTATCTTAAATTAGGGTTATTGTTTTTGTTTTGTTGATGGAAAAATTGATAAATATAAAGTTAGAACAGTTGTAAAAGGATATAATCAAAAGGATGGTATAGATTATAATAAAAAAAATTCATTAGTTTCAACTAAAGATGCATCTAGAGTTAAGATGGCTTTGGTTGCACATTTGAATCTAGAACTAAACCGGATAAATGTTCAAACTCGGTGACATTCGGACGACTCTGTATTCATATTTCATTTTTATAGTTAACATTTATGTGTATTGACCCTACAAAATAAGTGTACTCTTCCTGATTCATAACCTAGTTGTTTATGTGATTATTTGTAGATTGATTATTTGAACTACTATTCTTTTGAGTTTTAATGCATCACTACTATATGTTAAGAGCAGTTGCGTACAAACTTCATTTTTTCATGATTTACTATAGATTAAAACTAGTTATAATCTCTGTTATTTTTATGTCTTTATTCTAGTCTTTGTGTCTCTGCTTTTATTGTCTGAATACGAAGTTGTTTATGTCTATTCTAACTTATATGTTTTAATTATTTGTATGATATGTTGTAATGTACCTTATATTAGTGGAGTATGTGCATTATGTGTTGGTAGTGTAGCAACGATTGTTTATTATAATGTGGCTTTAGTTGGTGTTATGCCCAAATTTCAGCATGTGTTATTTTAGATGGGTCGGTATTTATCATGTGGATTATTGTTGCTTTTATTGAAGGTCCGCCGGGGTTAATCATTAATGAAGGCCCTCCGGGGTTAATTGTTGAAGGCCCTCCGGGGTTAATCATTAATGAAGGCCCTCTGGGGTTAATTATTGAAGACCATTGCTCTGTACTCCACGAGTTGTCCTCGGCGGGGAGCTTTGGGTTGCAGCTGACCTCAGCTTGGAAGACCCTTTCCCTGTACTCAGGCGAGTTGTCCTCAACTGGGGGCTTAGGGGGCGTCCTGCATCCGGGGTGGATCTAGTGCTAGCCTCCAGTCAAGGTATCCGAGAAATAGCTATAGTGGACCGACTAGAGCCCATGGTTTCCGGGTCAACGTCGGATTCATGAAGTCCTTGAGCCTTATACTGGGCTTTGGACTATCCAAACAAGCCTCCATGTAGAGACCTCTTCCAACTAGGTTTCGATGATCGAATAAGGGGGTGAATAAGGTGTTGAATAAGGGGGTGGATAAGGTGGACTTTTCTTAACGGGCTTCTACTTCAGCAAGAACTACGTGGGCTTGATCCCTTATTATAAATAGGGGTACGTAGGCACATTGTTAGGGGTTGGACGTTGAGAGCCCCCACCAACTAAAAAACCCTAACAATCTCAGCCCCCAATATTCAACAACCACCACACTCCGATGACTTTTCAGGTAAAAAACACCACCCTATATCTTGATTATGGCGATGGACCTCAAATTTTGTTGTTACCAAATTCCTCCATCAACAGTTGGGTTCCTAGGTTTATAATTTGGGTTTAGGATTTTGTTTGTTGTCATGCAAGGGATGGCTATTAGGTTGTGGTGGTTCAGATGTGGTGTTATGTGAGTTAGTGATTTTGAAAGTCAATTTATTGGTATTGACTAATTTTGAATGCATGATTTACTCTTTAGTATTGTAGTAACAGAATGTAGTTAATTTATTGGTTACAATTTAATGATAACATTTAATTTTCTTTAATTAAGTTTATTGGATTAAATGAGGGCTTTGATTCATAGTTATAATTTAATGATAATGGACTCTTTAGGCTTTAATTAATCTTGTTTTTGGATTTTTTTTTGAGTTAATGCTTTTATATATATACATTTACATGCTTTAATTTAAGTATATTATTTCTTGATTAGGTCTTTAAGGGTAACTTGATGTCTTGGAAACTTCTCAAAATGAAAATCTAATTTCTTCCTTAATTGTATTTACCAGATATGAGGAAAGAAAAATGTGAAGGTAAGGGTAGGGGTTATCACAGTTTCAGGTGGGGAGGTGTCTCAGACCTGCATATTGTGTTCTTGCGGCCAAAGTCTGCAATGGGGAGGCTGTGGTATATGTTTTTCTGTGTGGGATCCCTAGAAATTTATTTCTAGTGCACAGTTTTTAAATAATTTGGTTGTGCTGGTTTTTTCTGCATCATCAGATTTACACTATTTATTTGTATAATTTGTTGGTTTGCTTTGCATCTTCAGATCTTTGTTGAGGTCCTGATGCAGGTTGGGGTGTCTAGTGATGTAAAAGTATTTTCTCCTGGTTTGATGAAACTCCAGATGGCAGTTGTCCAGGATGTGGTCTGGGAACTTGATGTGGTAGTGTTGATGTCTGGTATAGTTTTGATCCAAAGGGTGGTTTGCCTTGGAGTGGATGTTGGTTGTCTTGCAGGGAGGGTGATGGTCAAGGCTGACTTATCAAGTTATTTTTTATTGGTTTTTTTATTGCATTTCGTGGCTGGTTTTTTTAGTTATAGTGAGTATTTTGCTTAGTAGGAAGAATTGTTTCTCTGTGGAGGTTGTTCCAAGAGAGGTTGTTTAGCTTATTTTTTAGAATAAATAATACATATTGTATCAAAAAATGAAATAATAGTATATAAATAATAATTTATATCACATCATTAAAAACTTGCATAAACAAGTTAAGTTCTTTCGACCAAAATACTTATTTTTATATAACTTTTTTTAGATTCTCGATTAATATAAATCAGGTTCTTGGACTTTGCAATGGTACCCGAATATTTGAAAAGAGATTATTCAAGTGGATGGTTGAATGTGAGATAATTACTGGAAGTCATGCGGGAGCTACACATACAACAACTCAAAGTGGTCTTTCATATTTAAGAGAAGACAATTGTCATTGCAAGTATTTTTACAATGACGATTAATAAAATTCAAGGTCAATTCATGTAAAAAGTTGGTTTGTAACTTCCCAGTCCTGCTTTCTGTCATGGTCAACTCTATGTTACTATTTCACGTGTTACTTCACCAGCTGACATGCATATTTTATTAGGAGACAGAACTATTGAAGAAACAAAAAGTACAAAAAATATTATTTATGAAGAAGTTTTTTACAACTTACCCAACTTGTAGTTTTTTATTTATATGAAAATTATTACTACTTTTGAGTTGCATGAGTATAAAACTACGTTTTATTCGTAATGATATAATAAATATTGTAATTTTGATTCATTCTGAATATACATGGCAATACGTCTTATGATGGTATTTAAAATATAATTATATTTAAACATATTTAATTATGAGGTTTATGCAATTTTGTTTTTAATTTGGTATCAATTAGGGTCAAAATTTAAGGGATGTTTTTACAAGTTTTGAACATTTATTCATCTTCCTTCATACTATATAATGCATACATGATCTTAATATCATTACATTTGTAAAAAATATTTACTCCATATTACAAAATAAGATACCCTTTGTCTAAATTTATTATAAAACAATGTAATTACTTAAAAACTATGTAATTACTTTCCCAAAGGGGAAAGTAAGTTTATGTGACTCCAACTACAATACAAACATAAATAAAACAATATTCTCATGAGTATCCCATGCCCTCCCTCTGTATGAGCCTCTGTTCTTGGCTGAGTTGTCTCCGTTCCAGTGGCTACTTCTTATGACATACTGCTAGTCTACTACCGTGCTTCTTGAGAGTTATAAGAAATTAGAAGCCAGTATAAGAAAATATACATGATTGAATTTCAACTCCATTAATCAAGTTCCATTCAGTATTGGAAAGAAATTGTTTTCTTTCTCAAGTCATAGACATATTATATAATCTTGATTGAATGTTGCTTGCTCAGGTTTCTGAATTTAACAATATTTTACAAACAAGTTCTAGAATAGTATTTTTGTTGAAGTCGAAAAGTAATATTGATTCATACAGAAATTTATCCGGTGGTTAATCATGAATGGTGATACATACACATTGGTGCATTGTGTGGGAAAATAATTTATCAGGTTATATTTTAATAAACGAGTCCAAAAAGACATTATTTTAATAATGCAATATATATATATATATATATATATGATTGATACAATCAAATTTATGGAGAGATTGAAATTTTTATTAGCATATATGAATGCCTTAAACCCATTTAAACTTGGAATGACACGAGGGTTGACTATTGATTCAACAGCAATGCATACTAAGAAAATCACAACATATATGAAGTCAGAATGCAACAGAGTTTCCTTTATAATGCAGACTTGTTAGATAACTAGTGCTCCATTTTCTTTCACATCTTTGCTTACTGATGATTCTTCAACAACCTTTTGTTTCGTAGTCTCTTCTTACTCAGCCTTGCATTTATCCTCTTCCTCGGCCTTGAGTTTCTCTTTCTCCTCAGCCTTGAGTTTCTCTTCTTCCTTAGTTTTGGTTGATGTAACTTTTTCATCCTCTATAGCGCTTATCAAACAATTTAATCAACTCTCACTGTCATCTTCAGCAGACTTAAGCATCAAATTCTCCACAACATCAGCAGGAGTCATATCAGTTTCTCCAAGCAACTCTTCAATTCTTCTAAATAGTTCATGAGATTCTATATCTAAATAATTCTTTGCAAGCACCTTGAATGCTTCAAACGACCACGTCATCTCAATATGCTTGTCCATTCGCCCTCTTCGAATCAAAGCAGGTTCAAGTTTCTCCAGATATTTGGTTGTAAAGACTATGATTCTTTCTCCGCCACAAGCAGATTCACGTTGTTACGGCGCGGAGGGATGTGTGGGTTCAATATCTTAAGGTAAAAAAGAGGTATTTGGAGTACCTTATCTTAAATTTATTATCTTAAGGTGCATTCACGGTTTTATGTGTGTTATGCACTGATGATTTTTAGAATTATGCAGATGGCTATGTTAAATGTACTCTATGCGATCAGTTACCAAAATATAAGATTCTGTTTTATTTGGAGTATTTTGAATAAATTTAATGGTGGCTTATAGAATTATCTAGATTTAATTAACCATATAGAGTTGCTGGTCCAACACTTGCATATGAGATTACGAGGGCAGTGTTGTGAGAACATGGGTGCCAATGCATTATGTTTTTTTGTAAACTTATTTAGGAGTACTTTTCACTGTAGATTATTGCATCGCACAGTATTCATTCCCTGGAAATATTGCCAGCATATTCACCTTAGTCCGAGTGTGCCTAGTGTTTACTCACATTAGTCCGAGTCCTTCTTGAAACATTAGAACCATGCTTTCTTTCCTTTTTTATTACTTCTAGCCAGGCTTGCTTATTTTCCTTGCGAAGGTCTAAAATTTCAGATTGCCACATTTTCTACAAAATGCAATAGCTAGCTTTGTTTCTTTATCATATTACAAGATATCGTGTGCTTAAAGTATTGCTGCAACCTGCAAACAGGTACATGATTTTGGGTATCTGAAGACTATTTCTCTTTTAATTGTGCAGATTCATCCGGGAGTAGCTAAATGGCATAATAATCCTGTGACATGCTTCAAAGAGCTTTTTATTATTTTTGGAAAAGATAGAGCAACCGGAAATTTGGCTGAAAATATTGAAGATGTGGTAAAAGAACTAAACACGGAAACTGCTGATGAATTATCTTTACAAGAGGACGTGCAACGAAGTGCACATTCGGACGAGTCAACAAGAAAAAAAAGGAAAAAAGATAATGTAGATTCTTTGTTGGAGGCTGTCTATGTAGGTTCAGAAAGGATCGCCAATCAATTTGAGGCTTCCACCAAGTTGCTCATTGCAGCGGAAGAAGATATGATGTTAAAAAAGAAGCAGCTGAATGAAGAAATTTCCTAGGTTCCGGGACTCGATGTATTACAGAAGCTACAAGTTGTAAAGAAAATAGCTAAGGATGAAGATTTGATGATACTATTTTTTGCAGCACCTGCCGAGAAAAAGAGTGCATTTGTTAATGGGGTATTAAGTGGTGACATTTGAGATCAAATTGTGTTGATCATGCTGTATTTTTTAGCGACATTTGATTTTACAGTTCTGTTGTAAGTGAATAATATTGTTCATTTTATTTTTGGTTTGCAAAAAAAGTCTTTGTTAATGCACAATACATTATTTGAAGTGTAAAAATTTGTCAATCTTCTAATTGAGTGTTATAAATCTTTTATTTCAAAGTGATATAGCATTCGTTTTATTTATATTTTAATTTATTATGTCATAAAAAGGTATCTATTATTAAATTTGAGGAAATTGGAAAATTTGATATCCATTCCATTCTTTAGAGTAACCAAACAACTCTATTGAATGGTTCCATTCCGACAAAAATGAATATGAACCAAACAAGAGCTTTGAATGGGCATTCCACTACCCTCTTTCCATTCTCCCACCATTCCATTCATATCTTCATTCCATTTCTACTAAAATTCATTCCTTTCAACCAAACACAATGTAAGTATTGGAAATAAATTATTTTCTTTCTCCGGTCATAGACATATTACATAATCTTGATTGAATGTTACTTGCTCAGGTTTCTGAATCTAACAATATTTTACAAACAAGTTCTGGAATGGTACTTTTGCTGAAGTCGAAAAATAATATTGATTCATACACAAATTTATCCGGTGGTTAATCATGAATGGTGATACAGACACATTGTTGCATTGCGTGGGAAAATGATTTATCAGGTTATATTTTAAAAAACAGTCCAAACCGACATTCTTTTAATGATGCAAGATATAGAGATGATTAATACAATCAAATTTCTCGGGAGTGAAATTTTTATTAGCATATGAATGCCTTATCCCATTTGAAATTGGAATGACACTAAGGGAACCTATTGGTTCAACAACAATGCATATTCAGAAAAATCACAACATATATGAAGCCAGAATGTAACATAGTTTCCTTTACAATGCATTGTTAGGTAACCAGTGCTCCATTTTCTTTCACGTCTTTGCTTGCTGATGATTCTTCAACAACCTTTTGTTTCGTACTCTCTTCTTGCTCAACCTTGTGTTTCTCCTCTTCCTCAGCCTTGAGTTTCTCTTTTTCCTCAGCCTTGAGTTTCTCTTCTTCCTTCGCTTTGGTTGCTGCAACTTTTGCATCCTCTATAGCACTTATCAAACAATTTAAGCAACTCTCACTGTCATCTTCAGGGGACTTAAGCATCAAATTCTCCGCAACATCAGCAGGAGTCATATCAGTTTCTTCAAGCAACTCTTCAATTCTTCTAAATAGTTCATGAGATTCTACATCTAAATAATTCTTTGCGAGCACCTTGAATGCTTCAAACGAACAATAAGACATCTCAATATGCTTGTCCATTCGCCCTCTTCGAATCAAGGCAGGGTCAAGTTTCTCCAGATAATTGGTTGTAAAGACTATGATTCTTTCCCCTCCACAAGCAGACCAAAGGCCATCAATGAAATTCAGTAGCCCGGATAAAGTGACTTTGCTCTCACCAGTCCCTGCATTTTCAACTGTTTTTTTAACAGCATCCTTTTCGTCTTTGGGTTCCCCATCCTCCTTCTTTTTACGTTGTCCAGTAAGATCAAGAGAACAATCAATGTCCTCAATCACTATTATTGATTTTCCAGAAGTATCAATAAGCAATTTTCTTAACTCTGTATTATCCTTGACAGAAGTTAATTCGAGATCATACACATCATACTGCAACAGATTAGCCATAGCAGCAATCATAGTAGATTTCCCAGTACCAGGAGGACCATAAAGAAGATACCCTCTTTTCCAAGCCTTCCCTACTTTCGCATAATAGTCTTTAGACTTGCTAAAAGTGATTAAATCATTCATGATATTCTTCTTCGTCTTTTCCTCCAATGCAAGAGTCTCAAAACTAGCTGGATGCTCAAAAACAACATGACTCCACATAGTCCTTCCATATCTAGACCATGTCTCATTCTTATTATTCGTATACAACTTCCTTTGTCGATTTTTCACTGCAATAGATTTTCCTTCAGCCAACACATGGCTCACATAAGACTTGGTAATCAAATCGCGATACCTCTTGTGGAAACTCAAAGTATAAAACCTCTTCTCATCCTCTCGCGGAAAAAAGGAAAAGGACTGTCGTTGAGGCATAGTCATGCTAGAAGCCCACCATACTCTAACCCCTTGATATTCATCAGTTATCTCTTCATGATCATCCATGCTCAGAACAAGTGTTTCAGAGTCTTTCACTGAATCAGCCTTCAGTCTCTTGGCTGTAACTGAAGAATTGGAAGCTAAGTAACGCTGAATCGCGACATAGGCTGTGCCACGATCAAAACCGTCACCAAAAAACTCATGGAATGTGATTTGGATATAAGGGTAAAAAAATGAGACTAGTTTATGGCCATATCTTTCGAAAAAACGGCCTATATTATCAGGAAAATATTGCTTGAACATTGCCCAGCCAAATATTAGGCTTGCAAGCAAAGACCCTATATTAGTCCACATTTCACCACTTGCCATATTCTTTAAGTCTAAATGTGTAAAATTTATATTCTCTGTGAAGAGTCTTCACTGAAGAGTTTGCTGCAAGATTATATAGCTATATAAATAGAAATAGAGACAGGCATGCAAAATTTCATGAGACCAGAGACAAGACTTAAGAGAGTTGTTTAGTATATTCCAGGCAATGACCATCGAGTTTCCGAAGAGTTAAAATGGGTGTATTATTTAAAAATATTATTTATAGTCTAATTTTTATTGATTGTATTTGATTCATAGAGTTCACGTGGAGTTAATCATAAATCCATGCTCGTATTGAGGTAGATTTTAAAATATAAAAAATATAAATATATAGGAAAATCTAACATAGTTCATGAATTTTTAGTGTTAATAAGTTTTTGAATACTTCTGGATTTTAATTGATTAATAATAATCCATACTAAATACCCATGAATTTTAAATCATTAATTAAAATTTTGATTGAATATCCTGGATTTTAAAGTACGGTTTAAAATTCTGATTGAATACCCCAAATTTTAAAATATTATTTAAAATCCTGATTGATTCACCCTCAAATTTTTAAAATATAAAAAAATATTGCAGAGTTTTCTGCAAGATTATATAGCTATATAAATAGAAATAGAGACAGGCATGTAAAATTTCATGAGACCAGAGACCAGACTTAAGAGAGTTGTTTATTATATTCCCGGCAATGACCATCGAGTTTCCGAAGAGTTAAAATGGGTGTATTATTTAAAAATATTATTTGTAATCATTAATTTTTATTCATTGTATTGGATTCAAGATTACACGCAGAGTTGATAGATTATATATATATATATAATTTATAGAGTTCACGTGGAGTTAATCATAAATCCAGTAGAATGTTTGTAATGAAGTAGATTTTAAAACATAAAAAATATAAATATATAGAAAAATCCAACATAATTCATGAATTTTTAGTGTTAATATGTTTTTGAATACTCATATACAGGAGCATGGTCGGTCAAATCGCCTGCAGGTACATAAATTGCTTGAATAGAAGTTATGGACCCATCTTTGATCGAAGTAATTCTTTCTTGTAACGTACCCATTTCGATTCTTTCCTGGAATGCTGCTGGAAGCCTAAAACAAGCAAAAAGGAAACTCGTTTGTATTTTGGATACCTGTATAACAATCGAAGACTGTTGAAGTGACTAATTCCTATAAATTATAAGGCGTTTAGAACAAAGAAATTGTTGGAGTTATCATTTCTATCTAGTATTAACACGTTTGATCTTAATAAAAAAATTGTTCCGACCTGGGATAATAAAATCATGAGCTTGGTCTTACTTCACCGTCGAGAAATGAAATGAATACTCATATATTTTATTAATAATAATCCATATCATGGATTTTTAGTGTTAATAAGTTTTTGGATACTCCTAAATTTTAATTGATTAATAATAATTCATATTAAATATACATGAATTATAAATCATTAATTAAAATCTTGGTTTAAAATTCTGATTGAATACTCTCAATTTTTAAAATATTATTTAAAATCTTCATTGAATACCCTCAATTTTTTAAAATATAAAAACATATTACAGAATCTGGGTTGAATACACCCCCTAAGTGTAGCAGTATAAACACAAGTTACTTCCATAACTTATTTTTTTTAATTTTGTTTTACAAATAAAAAATTAAATTATTAAATTTATTTTAAAATAAAAAATAAAAAAACGTGTTGTGAGTAACTTTTTTTTTACACATTAAAATATGTGTCAAAAATCAAAACGACACTTATTTTGGAATAAAATGAATATATATAATCATTTATGATATTCAAGTAATAAATTACTTCATCAATTCCAAAATAAGTATAATTTTGATTTTTTTTCCATATATTTTAAGATAAAAAATTATTTATGTATTTCATTTTCTTAACTTTTTTTAATAAAAATATATCATTTAATTTTTTAGAAAAATAAGAAAATTTAGAAAATAAGTTATAAAAGTATTTTTTTTCAAAACGTTGGAATTAAAAATAAACTAAAGGGGCCGGCTACTAAAACTTTGAGAAGTCATAATAACATACTCGTTTTGACCACGCGTAATAACATACTCGTTTTGACCACGTGGTTTGCAAATTCGCTGCTTCTGTACTTCTCTAAAAGACAAATGATTTTTTAATTATTAAATTAATTAATTCTAATCAACAAATTAAATATATTATATAATAATATATTTTTTAAAAAATATTATAAAAAAAATTAACTATTTTATTTTATGAATCAATTTTTAAAGTCGTAAAATTATAAATAAATATTTTTAAATTGTTAGTCAAAATTAAAAAAATTTGACTTTGAAAAATTAAAATGAGATAAGAATTATGACATAGAGGGAGTAATATTTTACGTATTTATTAGTTTCATATTTTTGGAGTTTTTCGTAGAAATTTGGAAATAAAGTTAGTATAATATTAACTCCTGTACTAAAATATTAGGAACCACCTGATTACTGTCTCGCCTATTAGTAATTAGGTCAGGCTGCTTAGGTCACGTACAGGGCTGCTATTGATTTTAAAATTCGAATTTCGTATACAATGTGTTTAAATTAAAAATTATAGTATTAATTTTAATATATGAAAAAAAATTGAACTTTTTTAAAAAACACGATTTGTTTTTGATTTTTTACAAAAATACATTTTTATATTTTATTATTTATAAAATACAACTTTCTAACTTTCTAACTTAATATAATTAAAATCTATTCAAATGCAATCAGGACTAATTTCAATTTTTTCTAAAACAAAAGTTGCATTCTGATATTGTTAGTTACAAATTGTATATAAAAGCTTACATTTAGTTGCAACACCATATTTTTATAAAAAAATCAAAAAATAGTAAAATTGCAAGTTTTTTTAAAAAATTATTTTTTTTATAATTCTCTAAATCAAAATTTATACCAAAAAAATTACATTTTACCTAAAGTTAAACCTCTATTAACTAATATCCGATAAAGTAATAACTCGCTTAAATAATAAATTTCGTCAGTCCCAACTTGTAGTCCCAACTTGTGTTAATGTTCTAAAGTAATATTCTCGCTAAAAGCAGAAGATAATAAAAAATTAGAAACTTATTAAGGGCCCAAGTAATATGTAAAGTAATAATTCCAGAATTATATATATATATATATATATATATATATATATATATATATATATATATATATATATATATATATATAATGTATATGAGTTACAAAATTCAATTATTTTTAAAATATTAATCTATAGTAGCTTGTTTTTTCTTTCCACTAGAGCTAAAATTAATCTCATCCTTGACTTTATGTAAATCATAAATAACTCCCGGTATGTTTTGCTCGTGTTGTAACAAGTAATTGTTCAAAGTGTTTTTTTATAAGCAAAGGCAATATATTAGAATTAGAAAATGATCATTTGATACAGACCCACTAACACTAAGAGAGATAAACAAGATTCCTAGAAGAGACAATTGAAACTAAAAAAATCAACCCGAGAATTTAAAGCCAAGCAAACAACTAAATCAAGCAGGAAACGACACCAACTAGAAAGAAACGAGAACTTATCTTTTCTTCGAATTTTGCCATTTCCAACAAAACCTGTTCGACATCCATCAAGGCATCAGGGAATTCAAACACTCTGGGACCTAGTTGCTAAGACCTCTTTGGCAGTAATGCCTGGGATGATATGCACATTTAAAACAATTATTTCCTTGTCGAATTCCTTGGAAATATAGACTAGTTCTTTGTAGTCAATGATTGAAATGGCTCTTTGGCATAGCAAACCATCTACAGAGAGCACACTATTAGCATAAATCTTGTCATTCCCCTTAACTAAATGCCTCGAAGACCCCAAATCATCAAACCCAGGAGTGTGTACTTGAGACGAATATCCATTGTTACTGTGAGTTCCTCCAACAACAGATGTGATATTGAGATTAAGATTGATCCAGAAATTACAAATATTGAAATTGTTCATCTATAAGGGAACCAAATTCTCATTCTCAGGCTCATCAAAATCTGCATCCATTGATTCAACTTCGCTTGCTACACTTTCATCCTCCAAAATCTCTAGAGGGGTGGCAGCATCAAACACCTCACCAAGACCCAAGTTGGGTTGAATCTCCAAAGCAGAAAACTGTATTCCTAACCCCATATCGGAGTCTAGAATCTATTATAACTCACCAAGTGGTAGATGAACTGTGACTGGAGAAGAAGCTCTTACCAGACCCTGAGAAGCTAAGTAAGTTGCTGCATTGTTCATATCAGGGAGAGTAATAGAGAATCTTCTAGCAGTGATGCCTTGTCTATAATGATTGGCATGGATAGTGTTGATTTGACGCAACGCCTCTTCTATTTCTTCCTAAAAACTAACTTCATCTTGATCCAGTATATCTTGATAAACATCTTGATTATCCGTGGTATACTGAGTTTTAAAATGTTTGAGTCTGATGGCTTCCTTCATAGCTGAGTGCATTCCCCAGAGTTCAGCTTATACCACGTTCATATCTTTCATTGGCCCCATCACCGCCCAAAGCATCTTGCCTTAGTCATCTCTCATAATAACCCTGATATTGTTTATATTCCCATTTTGTAATGGATGCTCAGGCCGATACTATGAACATTGATTTAAAATCTGGATCTGGGGGAAACCAAACCACATCCCTTTTTTTGAAGGGATATAGAAGAAGAGTAGACAAAGAGAGATGCAGAAAGAGTATGCAGGTACAGCAGCTGAGATCGGGTATAAAAGAGGATAGTAGGAATCTACATCATTGCCTCATGAAATGAGAAGACAATCTCCATGAATGTTTTGTCGATAAGGATGTTTGCATGACTTGATCATTTCCTTCAACATCAGCATATTTTAAAAATAATTTGCCCATCTGTCAATTTTCTTGTCTGTGCAGAGTAAACTTCCTGTCAATCTCTTTGAACCATTTGTGAGTGACAACCTCTTTGCTTTTATTTACTTCATAAGCTATTTGTAGGATAAATATAATATATTTCAATTCCTCAGCCTATTTGAAAAAAATGAAATTTGATTGACTTATCCATCTAACAGATCCTCCTTCCATGAAGTACACAAGCATCTCTTTTTTTACTTTCTTTGTACCTTCTGGCATCTTTCTTTTAAAAACATTATAAACAATTTGAGCAGACACCACTTTATTTAAGTGCTTTTGTGTGATCTTTTCAAATTTCCTATTTGTAAAAGATTGAGGATCCCTGGATAGAGTTGATGTTCTATCAATATCTGATTCTTCAAAGCCTCCAAGTCCTGTCTTCTTTTTGGCTCTCAGTTGCATATTAGATTGACTACATTGCTAGTAAGTAGGTTCTTTGGCCTCATCAGAGTCTGACTTCTTCTTTTTCTTATCAGAGTCTAGCTTAGACTCTGACTTCCCATCTTCAGTCCCTGACTGATGTGTTTGAGATTTTAATAATATAGCCACTCTAGAATGTTTGAGTGGTACACCACCAGGACCCTTAGGACCATGAGAACTATCACCACTATCATCACTATCTCTCCTCCTTTTAACTCCCTTTTTCTCATCCTTGCATACATCATCCTTATTTCTTCTGGAGGAATCACCTTTCTTCTCCCCCTTTTTGATATCATCACTATTGGTGACAACCAACATAATTTGTTCAAGTACCGTGGAGATATTGGCATGTGCAGAATTCACAGAGTCAACCTTGGTAGTTAGAGCAAAGACTGTGGCTTGAAGCTGGGCTTGATTTGCAGTAATATCAGTAATAACATCCTTGAAAGATACCTCTTTGGATAATTTAAGGGAATAGATTCTATTAAATTGAGTCTTGAGCAGAGAAGTAGTATTATCAACACCAATAAGTTTGGTTTGAATATGAGATATATCCTTCACTACACTAGCCAATTGGGTAACAACATTCTCTGTCTCAATCTGAACATCTGCATCAATAGCTTGATCTGCTTCACCAGGATAGTGACCATGTTCTTGTAAAAAAGATTTATTCTGAAAAGCCTCAAGTCTTTCAGAATGGTGAATACCCAAAATGCAGTCAAAAGTTGCTTTATCATCTATGTGCTTTTATTGTGCAGACTCCCACACCGACTGAGGAAATACCTGATCAAAATAAGCAAAAGATAGATTACCTGGTCCATCATCCTCAGAAGTGCAATCCTCATCAACAGGCTCAATCTTGGTAACTAGAGGTTTAGACTCTGGTGGTGGTGTAGACTCTGAAACTGCAAAAGGGTCTATAGACCCTGACTCCTCATTAGAGTGATTAGAGTCTGTAGACTTTGGAAGCCTAGCCCTTATAGGTATGATCAATAGTAGTTTTTTTGACTTCAATTTTGTAGTCTCTGTTGGAATGATAGTTGTATCCACCAAATCCTCCATGACTCTTTCTGCTCTTCTTGTTAGAGAATCTACCAAATGATGTCGTGGTTTTTGTGTGAATGACTTTTGTGCAGCTAGAACCTCCTCCTTTTTCCCAATCTGCATTATTAAAAGAAAAGAATTTTCATCCATCCCCTGTCCCAACTCATTGGACCAACTCTTAGGAAAATCTTGATCCCAATAAGTGAAGCTAGGTTCAGGATATCATAATCTCTCATCCTGACAGTGGGGTTAGGCACTCACTCTCTCTTTCTCACTCAGGCTCTGTACAGCCTTATCTACCTCTCCTTTTGCCTTGACCAGTGTCAGCCTCTCGTTTATTTTTTCACTCATTTGGATATGTGCACTCAAAAGTCCTACAGAAGAGGAGTGAGAGAAATGATAGTTGCTTCAATACCTGAACCACCTTGATGGAGGGGAACCCCTTCAAATATCTGAAGGCCAGGGGTTTCCACCAAGGGGTGAGCAACAACAGATCCTGAACCCTTACAAGCTTCCTTTTTCTTTTCAAAGTCTGTTGGCTCTAGTATTCCAGTCTCAGGGTCTACTCTAGACTCTGACTGCTTAATTATGACTTTAATAGAAGCCAGAGTCTGAGTGTCACCATCTTTGACTGTTGGTGCTTGAGACATCCCCTCAAAGTGGATAGACTCTGATAGAATAGAGTGTGGAATTTCTTCATGAGCATCCATCAGAGTCTGTCCTCCCATATCACTAGGGTTCCTAACAGCATATTTGGGAGCTACCGAGGAGGGCCTAACAACATGCTCCCCTGCCCCACTATCACTCAACCTCTGACTAGGTGGTTCTTGTGTGGGTGAGGCAGACTGAGTATTTTTCTCACTAGCCATCACTGGTGCACTAGTCTCATCCTCCATCTTCCTTGCAATACCTTCTACCTCCTGTGGGTCTACCATTGTTAATACATCCAAGTTGTTATTCAGAAAAGTCCTTCCATGGATTGCATTATTGGCCTGGGCAAGAGTCATGTGAAAGGTATCCTGCAGTTCCCTTATAATCTTCTGATAGTATGAGACCTTTATTTGATCCAATCTACTCTAGTAGGTTGGATATATATATTTGTTTGTCACCTTTCCTACATTGTGGACAAGAAAATCAACCACCATCCTTGGAAAAGGCTGAATAGTTGAAATCCAATTAATAGTTGTCATGTAGGTAATTCCTTTATCCCAAATTGCTTTATAGTCAAAAACTGGTTGCTCAATCTCAATTTCCAACTCAGTAACAGACTCTGATTCTCTCCTTGTGTTGACCTTAAGCTTTTTAGGCTTCTTTGTGTTTTACTTTTCAGAGTCTGGCACACCCAGTGCTTTGAAAACTTCATTAGTCTTGCCTTCTATGAGCCCAACTGCTTTGTCTTATAATGAAGTGTTGAAGAGGTAGCTATATAGATTTGTGACAGCATCTTGTGCAGACATTTGTGAGAAGATTTAAAACTTGTTGTTGTGTCTTGTAGAGTTAAGGATCTTTTAGTGACTCCACCAAAGGATATAGAAATAGTAGTACCTCATCATGTGGAGTAATTATTTCATCAATGAGACATGAGGCTACATCCAATGGCATTTTTCCCCAAAATATCTCATAATCAGAGTCTAAAGGAAATCTAGACTCTGAATCAACATTAGACTCTAGTTCAGGAGTTTTCTTGCTTTCAGAGTCTAGCCCTGCAGGAGCCTTTGGAGCATCTATTTCCTGCAAAATAGGGTTAGTAACAATAATAGACTTGTGTGTGTGTGTGTGTGTGCGCAAAATAAGCCTTTCTCAATATCTTGTATTTCTGAGCAAAAGATTTCTCAGGAGACCCAATTTGAGAATCCTGAGGTGCTTCCCTAGGTTTATCAGAGTCTGTAGCCTTTTAAAAGTCTACAGACTTGGATTGAAGGTTAGAATTAGGTGTATCATGACCCTCTTTTAGCAAAGAGAATCCTTCAACAACCTGTTTCTCTAGGGGATTGAGCTCCTCATCACTTGGCTCATCTACAAGCCTTGATTGTACCAATCTTCTCTTCTTTACAACTGGTGCCTATTGAGAGACACTAGAGGTTGTTTTCTTTTTGGATTTTTGTTTTGAAGATTGTTTATTTGAAGGGGATTTGGTTACTTGGGTAGGTGTAGGAGGTTTCTCCATTACTTGTTCTTGCACCATTTCACCATCAAAAAATGAAGAATTATAGATGGAAGGTTTGTAGTTAGAGAGTTTTACCCGCATTACCTGTGGATAAGTCATGACAGGTAGACTCTTCTTTTTGTCATCAATTCTCTTGATGTCTAGAATAATATCCTTCTTTGTTGCCTATAAGCCTGCACACAACAATCATCTCCCAACCTAGTTGACATGTCAGTAATGAAGTGGTTGAGGAGAATCATAAGAAATCTACTCTTGCACATTATTTATTTTGCTCCCATTTGAGTGAGTAACATATCACCAATGTTGATCACCTTATCAAACAAGAGACTATGACCAATTTGATAAGTAATGGTAGTAATAACATTAAAGCCATTATATTTACCAGTAAAACACTTAGCAAGTTGATTAAAGAAAAAAGACCATTCTTTTCTCAAATATGGCCTAGTTAACTTACGCATGTTTTCTAAACTAGTATAGTACCTAGTGATTTAAACATGCTCTTAATATCAGAATCAGAAACAGGTTTATCAAAAGGTTGTTTGATACACCTTGAATTTTGAATGGACTGCAAATGCAAGAAACATTCTGATAGCTTCCAATCTTGCTACTGGTGTAAAAGTTTCATCATAATCAATTCCTTCCTCCTGACAGTTTCATTTTGCAACTAGCCTTGCTTTGTTTCTAATCACAGTCCCATTTTTATCAAGCTTGTTTCTGAACATCCATTAGCCTCCAACAATTGATCTATCTCTTGGTCTTGGTACAAGTTTCCACACTTTATTTCTCTCAAATACATTTATTTCTTCTTGCATTGCAATAATCCAATCAGGGTCTTGTAATGTTTCCTCAACTCTCTTAGGTTCATTCTTTGAGAGAAATCAACTATAAAGACATTCATTTTGAGTGGCTTCTCTAGTTTGTATACCACTCTCAAGATCCCCAATTATCAAATCAGGAGTGTGATCCCTTGTCCATTTTCTAGCTGGTGGAAGATTGATTCTTGAACTTGAAGCCCCCTCTAAATCATTGGCATTTTCTAAGTGAGAGTGAAATTCAAATGAAGAGGCTCCCCCTGAATTATTTGTCTCTGAGAAGAATTCAGAGTTTCCTGATCCAGACCCTGAAGAGTTAGACTCTGAAAAACTTGATTATGTTTGTCTAGACTCTGTCTGGGTAGACTCTGAACTGTTAGACTCTGAATTATTTGGAGTTGAATTTTATGGCTCCCCCTCAGAGTGTGCAGGATTCTATATTATTTCAGGAGTTATTTGAATCTCTTCATCCTCATCATCTTCATCTATCTTAGAACTTTTCAAATTTTCAAATTCCAATGTTGTAGACTCTTATTTATCCTGCAATCCTATAATCTTTTTTCATCAAATGCAACATGAAGAGATTCCATAACAATTCTGGTTCTGAGATTAAATACTCTGAATGCCTTTGTGTTTGATGCATATCCAAGAAAAATTGCTTCATCATCCTTGGTTTCAAATTTGCTTAGATTTTCTGGATATACTTTAAGTACAAAACACTTGCATCCAAATATGTGAAAATGGTTCACACTTGGTTTATATTCTTTACTATCTCATATGGAGTCATTCCATGCATATTAATCAATGTACAATTTTGAGTGAAATATGTTATACTTACTGCCTCAGCCCAAAAATATACTGGTAGTTTAGACTCTGCCAACATTGTTCTGGCAGCTTCTATGAGTGTTCTATTCTTTCTCTCCACAACTCCATTTTGTTGGGGTGTTCCTGGTGTAGAAAATTGTTGCGTAATTCCATTTGATGCACAATATTCCTCTATGGTTGCATTCTTGAATTCAGTACCATTGTCACTTCTTAGAACTCTAAAGTTTTTCTTTGATTTTGTTTCCAGAAAAGTGATATGATCTACTATGTGTTGTGAATTTTCATCCTTTGAATGTAGAAAGAAAACCCATGTGAATCTATTAAAATCATCTACAATGACAAGAGCATATTTCTTTTTGTGAATTGACATCACATTTACTGGACCAAATAAATCAAGATATAATAAATAAAAGGTTCATAAATTGTGTTTATTGTCTTGCTCTTAAAGGATGTTTTCTTTTGCTTTCCAAGTTGACATGCTTCACAAAGCCCATCTTGAACAAAATCAACATGTAGTAGTCCTTTCACAAGATTCTGTTTAACCAAATTTTTGAGTGTCTTGAAGTTGATGTGTGACAGTTTCTTGTGCCATTTCCAGCTTTCTTCAATTGAGGCCTTGCTGTATAAACATGTGACTTCATTGTAAATACAATCCTTCAACCTGGCTTCATATATGTTACCATGTCTGTGCCCTTTGAAGACTAAAATGCGTGTTTCTTTGTGAGTTATAAGACACTCTTTGTTGTCAAAGCCAGTATGGTAACCTTTATCTCCAAGTTGACTAATGCAGATTAGATTGTATTTTAAGCCATCAACTAGGGCTACTTCTTCAATGATGACATTTTCAAGTACAATCTTGCCATGTCCCAGTATTTGTCCTTTGTTGCCATCTCCAAAGGATACTTCTGGGTCAGCCATCTCCACAAAATCTGTAAGCTGGGATTTCTTTCCAGTCATATGTCTTGAGCATCCATTGTCCAGAATTAGGGTTACTTTCTTTTCCCTAGTTCCCTGCATATATAAAATAACTAGTTAGATGTTTTGGGGATCCAAATATTTTGGATCTTTTTCTACTAACTTTGGATGAAACAGGTTTAGAGTTCTTCACTTTTGTTTTACATGTCTTCTTTGTTGCTTTAGACTCTAGTGGAATCTTGACAGTGTCATACCAACTTTATCAATTGAATATTTTAGCTCATAAAAGTTGTAATACAAATCATAATAGTCTCTACACATAAATAGAATAAAATAGATTCTGTGGAATGTAGTGACTTTTCAGAGTCTGTGAAGGAATAGATTCTGATTTCTTCTCAATTTTTGCTTTACAGTCTAAAGCTAAATGGTTCTGGTGGTCCACATCTGTAACACTTCTTTCTATGAGCATTATGATCCTTTTGATAGTTATTGCCCTTGTTTATGTCTTCCTTACCATTCCTATTTCTCCTAGTTTTGGTAGACTCTGAGAAGTTTTCTAGCCTTTCCTTTATGTTAATGTTTTTCTTTGACTTATTTATTCCTGGTTCATCTGTCTTTTTATCAACAACAGAGGGAAAATTTACAAATGAGTTTGTGGTTTATTTAGGTAAATCATTCTTTAATTCTGAAGTCATAAACTTAACAGGGATAAAGGTACTTTTGTCATTAGTCTTATTAATTTGACTAGCTTCTTCAATGTTATCATTCCCAACAATAGATCTTTTGCCTTGACTCTTGTCATAGCCTAGACCAGCAGTTTGACACACATGTTGATTATTGAGAATTTCCTGAACTTTTCTTTCAGAGTCTGTCCAGACTCTGAACTTAAGTCTTTCTTCCTCTAGTTCTTTCTTAACATAGTCAAAGGCTTTCAAGATTTTAGTGTAGTTGTACTATATTCCTCATATTCCTTTTTGTATTGTTCCATTAATTTTAACTCAGACTCTAAATGATCATTCTTATTTGTCAAGGTTAAATTTTCTTCTATTAACCTTTTACTTTCACTAGTGAGAGATCTACAGTTTAACATTATTTTATTACCCTCAATTTGCACAATTTGTATACCATAAGAGTCTAAATTAAGTAATGATTCAGGAGTGAATATTGATACCTGAGGTTTAGGAGATGAAGGTTCTTTAAGAGATTGTGATTTTCTTGAGGAGGATGCCATCAATGCTAAATTTTCATAATCAATTTCATCCTCAGAGCTTGAATCTGCCCAATCCTTTCTTGTTGATAGAATTGATTTCCTTTTTCCTTGACTTTTTAACTTTCTGCATTTACTAGCAAAGTGCCCCAATATTCCACAGTTGAAACACCTGAACTTTGCTTTGTCAAGTTTGATTATAGTGCTCTTGCTCTTCTCAACCTCTCATCTTCCTTCTTGAATGATGGCCTTTTGCTAAATTTGTCAGTTCTTTTGTTAAATTTCATTCTTTTGAAATTTTTAGCAAACATAGCCATCATTTGACTTGGATCAATCTCTTCATCAGAATCAGAGTCTGTGTCAGTAGACTCTGTCTCCTCAACAAATTTACCCTTCTTCCTTGAATCCTTGATTCTAGCTTCTATGGGTTGTTCCTGTTATTCTTTCTCAGACTCCATTAAGAGTGCCACAGATTTTATCTTTAAAGATTTCTTATTCTTCCTCTGTTGCATCTCTAAATCATATGTCTTGAGTCTGCCATACAATTCTTCTACATTTATGTCATTCAAATATCTAGCTTCCCTTATTGTTGTTTTGTTGTCCCACTCTTCAGGAAGTGCTATCAGAAACTTGGTGTTTGTATCTTCAGAATCATAAACTTTACTAAGCTAGCCATCTCATTCAAGAGTTTTGTAAACTTATCATACATCTCAGTAATAGATTCTCCAGATTTAGCTTCAAAATACTCATACTCCTGAATTAACAAAGATCTAGCATTCTTCTTGACATATTTAGTCCCTTAAAAGTGCACTTCAAGTTTTGTCCACATATCCTTAACAATTTTGCATGATATAACATAGTTTGTAAGAACAGAATCCAAACTGTTAAAGAGAATGTTTTTGACCTTTGCCTCTTTAAGGACATTCTTCTTGTCCTCTTTTGTCCATTCAGCCTTTGGCTTTTCAATGAAGTGTTCTTCAGTTACTTTACCTTCTTCAATGATTTGAGGCACAAGCTTTAAGGCCATATAGGGTCCTTCATGAATCCTTTCAAGATAGTCAGGGTATGTAGCTTCCAGATGGTATAGCATATTAACCTTCCAGTGGGTGTACTCGTTTCTCTTAAGCATAGGGATCTTAGAATTTCCATCTTTGTTTCCAGACATCTTTGATTGATTTTAAACTTTAGGCTCTGATACCAATTGTTTTCCTAGTTGCACAAGTAGAATGGGGGGTTGAATACTTGTGTACTTTTTGTGCCTGATTAAAATCAACTCAGTATGAATTTAAGACTTAAATACAGAATAAAGATTAAATACAAAGATATGAGTGAAACTTGTTTGTATTATTGATTTGTAAATACAAACTCTCCTAAGGTGTACCGAAGCCCTAGCATCTTCTCTATATTTCTCACAACAACTCTCTCCATATCTATGCTCTCAAAAACTTCGACTTATTTCATACACTACAATTAGGTTACATAGAGTGTATATATAGAGAGCTTCCTATCAACTAATAACAGAAAATTAAATTACAATAGGAATATAATTCCTAATTATTAGCAGATAGTTTCCTTCTGCAATTCTCCTTCTTTCCCATAGAATATCTGTAATATTTTTGGCTTTATCTTCGAAGACTTCCCTTTTCTATAATCATCTTCCAAATTCAGCTTTGACTTCATAGACTCTGAAATCTTCAGACTCTGCCAGACTATAGACTATGATAGACTATAGACTCTGATCATTTGTAGACTCTGACAGATTGTAGACTCTAATTGTCTATAGACTCTGATCACCTCCCAAACTCTTATCTTCATATAGACTCTGGTTTCACTTTCTACAGAAAATCTTCTAAGTATAAAAATGTTGACTAACTAGACTCTGATTATAAAATTTCAGAGACTAGAAAGACTTATTACAAATAAGCTATACTAAATACTGTTTTAGTATTTTGTACATCATCAAATGAATATATTCCTAACAAAGAATATAATATACAAATCCAAGAAGAACAGGATCCACAAAACCATGTGGTTGTTCCACATATACTTCTTCTTCTAATTCTCCATTGAGAAAAGTACTTTTACATCCATTTGGTATACCTTGAAATCGGCATGGACAACATATGCTAGAATGATTTTGATAGCTTCTAATCTTGCAACAGGTGTAAATGTCTCGTCAAAATCTATACCTTCTTCTTGTAAGTACCCCTTTGCCACTAACCTTGCTTTATTTCTTGTACAGTACTAGTTTCATCATTTTATTTTTGAATACCCATTTTATACCAATAACAGATTTGTTCTTTGGCCTGGGAACCATCTTCCATACCTTGTTTCTTTCAAACTGATTCAACTCTTCTTGTATAGCTATTACCCAATCAGGATCATTAAGGGCTTCTTCAATTCTTTTTGGTTCTTCTTGAGACAGTAAGCTACTTTACAAGCATTCATTCTGAGTTGCACTTCTAGTTTTGACACCATCATTTGCATTTCCAATAATCAACTCAAAGGGATGACTTTTGGTCCATTTCCTTTGTGGAGGTAAATTTGTCCTTGAGGATGATGCTTCATGATCATTAGCATTGTTATGATCATTGTGATGTGATTGAGTGGTTGAGAACCATCCCCCATGAGATGGACACCCTACTTGAAGATTGTTGAACAGAGTTATTATCCATTGATTGGTTATCAATTATTGTATTAGCAATCGATTGATGATCATCAACTGATAAGTCATCTGTTGGTGTATTGACGTCAATTGATGGGGAATTTCTAGGTACTTGATTTCTTGAAATTTCCGCTTCATCACTTTCTTTACCATTACCAGTTGATTTATTCTCAAAATGCAAAGATTCATGGTATTCTTCATCAAAGAGCCCTTGAATCTTTTTGTCATCAAAGACTACATGCATAGATTCCATAACAATGTGTAATCTAAGATTGCAGACTCTATAAGCCTTGGTTATTATTCCATATCCAACAAATATTGCCTCATCAGTCTTTGCTTTAAACTTTCCCAAATTTTCACCTTGATCTCTTAGGACAAAATATTTACAGCCAAAGACATGAAAAAATTTTATTGTTGGCTTCTTGTCTTTCTTCATCAATTGATATGGAGTTTTTCTTTATAGTTGATTGACCATTGAGATATTCTGAATGTATCATGCAATGTTAATTGTTTTTGCCCAGAAATATGTGGGTAATTTAGTTTCTTCCAACATGGTTCTAGCATCTTCAATTAAGCTTCTGTTTTTCCTTTCAACAACTCCATTCTGTTGGGGAGTTCTAGGAGTAGAGAAGTGATGAGTGATACCTTTTTCTTCACAGAATTCTGTCATTATTGAATTCTTAAACTCAGTACCATTATCACTCCTTATCTTCTTGACCTTCCATTCAGTATATTTTCAACATTCTTCATATGATTGATAATAAACTTGTTTGCCTCATCCTTGGAATGTAAGAAATGTACCCATGTGTATCTTGTAAAGTCATCCATAATTACTAAGGCATACTTCTTTTTGGCAATAGACATAATGTTGACATGACCAAATAAGTCCATGTACAGTAACTCCAAAGACTTATAAATTGATGATTCTGACTTTGACTTGAATGATGTTTTCCTTTGCTTTCCCTTTTACCAAGCATCACACAATCCATCATTGGTGAATTCCATTTATGGAATGCTTGAAATTTAGATGGGCTAGCTTCTTGTGCCTCCACAGAGTTGAAATTAGTCATATAGACATTTCTTTTCTTCTTCCAGTTAAGAGAATTTTACCAGATTCTTTGTTGGTTATGATGTATGATCCAGTTGAAAACCACACACCATTTCCATTATCACATAGTTGACTAATGCTCAGCAAATTATGCTTTAATCCATCAACTAGTGCTACAGGTTCAATGATAACATTTTCACTTGCAATATAGTCATATCCTAGAGTAAAACATTTGTTGTTATCTTCAAAAGTAACTCCTGGGCCAGCCTTTTCCACAAATTTTATGAGCAAGGACATATCTCCTGTCATGTACCTAGAATATCCACTGTCTAGATACCAGCAATTTTTCCTCCTATTTCACTGCACACAATTAAAAATAATCAAGTTGTTTTTGGTACGCAAGTTGTCTTTGGTCCTATTTTATTAGTTGCAGCCTGAGCCTTGGTTGTTAACTTTTTTTACTTTTATTTTGGTTGGTTTAAATCCATTTTAAGTTTGGGAGTTTACTTTTAGGGCTCAAACACCTTGGAACTCATAACAAAATTATCATGCATATTTTCAGACTTGACAGTTTGACTAGCAAGATTATTATCAGCTTTAGGCATGTTCCTTGGCATTCCACACATGTTCATATTTGCATATGGAAAGAATGGATTGTACATGTATGGAAATTATGCATATGGCATATGAGCACGTGGTGCAACCAAATTAGAAGACATGGCATTCATGAGCATAGGATTGGCAAGCATGGCATTTGTAGACATGGTATGTGCATTCAAATCATTTACGGGTATAATTTTTTTTCTTTTCTTATAATGCATAGATAAATAATTTACACTACCACATTTAGCACAAACCTTTCTGGGTGTATACATATTAGTAGTATAATTATTGTGCTTATTTATGCCTACCTTCATATTCTTATTCTTTTTCTTTTTCTCAGACTTAGGATGAGTGACTTCAACAGGTTTTATCTCTTCTAGTTTGACTTTTAACTGCTTCTTAGATAAGCTACCAATATTGATCTTTTCAACCTTAATCTCAACTTGATTTATGGGATCCTTCTCCTTAAAAAATTTGATAGGGGTGTTAAATTTCTTCTTCTTGTTAGCCATTGATGGTTTACCTATCAATAGATGCTTATCAGTTGATTCAACATCAATCGATTGATAATCCTCATCGATTGATAAAGGATTAGTATTCGATTGATCTTTATCCATCGAGTATCTAAACCCTGAACATCAATGATTTGTTTGGCAGTTTTAGCAAACCTATTCCATTTATTAATGGTTTCAATTTATCTAGCCAATTGTTCTTTTAACAATTCTTCTCTTCTCAAATAGTTTACTAGTTCATCCCTAGTATCCTTACTTTCCTGCTTGTATCTTTCTAAACAAATACGTTCATTTTCAAGAAATGTGTTTCTCTCAGTTAAGGCATCAATGGTATTCTTTAACTTGAGATTTTCTTTGTTTAGAGATTTTAAAGTGACATGCAAATTATAAAGTTCATTAGACATTTCATTTATAGTACTATTATATTCTTCTTTTGATTATTCAGAAAAGTTAGTAGCTAGTACCCAATTTGATGATGAACTAGCCTCTTCATCTTCATAATTGGCCATTACTGCTAGATTGATGAATTTTTCAGAATCACTGTCCTCAGCAGCTAAGTCTTTCTCTTCAGTCACAAAAGTCTTTTCTCTTTGTTTGAGAAGGTCAAAATACTTCTTTTTATAGTCAATGTTATCATATGACTTTGCCTTCTTCTCTTGCTTTTGCTTTCTGCATTCATTAGAGAAATGACCAGCCAATCTACAGTTGAAATATTTGAACTTTGACATGTGAATCAAATTCTTGTTTTGATTGTCATTTCTAAACTGGGATCCAGACCTTTGAGCATTTGGATTCCTCTTAAATTTTAGCTTTAAAAATTTCCTTAACAAAAATGCAAGGTGCTCATCAATTTCATCTAAATCATCCTGAGAGCATGCTTCAATTTCTTCACATTTTCCCTTTCCCTTTTCTTTGGATGATTCTTCAATAACATCACCAGCTGCACATTTTCCCTTTCCCTTTTCTTTGGATAGATCCATCGACACAGCCACTTTCACTGTTACCCTTCTTGTCTTCATTTCCCTTGACCATCAAAGCCAGAGTCTTTTCCATTCTTTGATTCTTCTCTATCTCTTCATCTTGTCATATTTCCAACTCATATATCTTGAAAATACCAAAAAATTTCTCAAGAGTATAGTCCTTGAAGTCCTGAGATTGTCTAATGGAGATAGTCATTAGTTTTTATTCTTTTGAGAGAGATCTAAGATATTTCAAATTTGTATCTTCAGTTGCATATACCCTACCATATAGTTTTAGTTCCTTCAAAAGCTTTTGGAACCTACTATAGGTATCATTGATGGATTATCCACTCTTGAAATGAAAAGATTCATATTTCTGAATCAAGAGTTGTATTTTGTTTTTCCTGACTTGCTCAGTCCCTTCACATAGAGTTTGAAGAGTATCTCATACCTCCTTTGATGAAGTGTAATTTATCACATTATCAAACATATCCTTATCTAGACTATTGAAATGAATATTCATGGCCATTTTGTCTTTGAGCACTTCTTTTTCATCCTCTTCTGTGAACTCAGTGATGAGTTTTGAAACATGTTTGTCCAATGCCGGAGTTCCATCAGGATTTACACATGTGACCAGCTTCATGGGAACATGAGTACCTTTCTCTATGTAGTTAACATAGGAAGGGTCAAGAAAAAGTAGATGCAGGTACATTTTTACTTTCCCTACAAAATATTCGTCCTTTTCTAACACTGGAATCTTTACACCTGAATCATTTTGGCCCATATTGACTTGTTCTTGATCTTTAAACTTTCTAGATGTTGAAAGCCTTGTTCTGAGACCAATTGTTATTCCCTAGAACAACATCAATATGTATTTGTAGAAGGAGGGTTGAATACAAATACAACAACTTTTTAAGATTTTTGTATTTTCTTGAATGGTTTGAGAGGTTTTAAGTATGAACAATCAATAATTGAAATAAATATTTGAACAAAATATTTAAAAATTACTGATGGATTGGTTTTTCCATCAGTGTATATATTTGCTCAAATAACTTAGGTTAATAAAACCTAGTTTCTTTTACAAAGTTAGAAATGAAATCAATTGTTCTTACAAATTGCTCTAAGGCTGAACAGTTGATTCAGAAAGATGTTCTAACTCTATTGATATTTCTAACAATACTATCACTCTTGTTTATATAACACAAGAGTATTTACAATCTCAATAATAGTCAAAGAAAAGTTACATATTCTAGGAATGTTATTAAACTTTCTTTCTTGTCTGTTTATTTCTATTTTGAAAAATATCTTCATCCCAGGAAAGACAACTTCAATCTGAGTCTTCACAGTCAATCTAGACTGTCTTCCATAGATATGCTTTAGTCTGAAGATTCCTGATATTTTGTCTTGTTATGCAGTCTCTATCAATTGATAATTTGTTGTTAAGCATATCAATTGATTCTTTCTTATATCCATCAACTGATATTCTTCTTCGATTGATCTTGATATCCATCGATTGATAATAGTTGTTGACTTATCGATTGATAGATGTTATCAATCGATGATTCTTCAAATCAGTTGATGGTCTTCAAACACTGACTTGACTTGCTATCAATTGATCTTCTATCCGTTGATGCTTCTATATCAATTGATCATCAGTCATTTATATAATTTTTGTATTTTCAAATAATTACAATTTGACAATCTAAGTTACACATCAATTGATGACCAATATCAATCGACTCTAGTATCAATTGATGAGAAAATTATCAATCGACTAAACTCATATCAATTGAAATAGACTGAGTACACATATACTACCATCCATATTATCAGTTGATTCACATAAACATTTCAACTGATAAATGGTTTCTTAATCAATCGATATTTATAATTTTCATTTCAGTTGGTCAGTTATAATAAAATAAATTTCTATGATTCTAAGATTAAAGTTATCATCAAGCCTATGTTGATTCCTAACATTTTTAGTTAACATTTTTAAACAAATAATTTATAATGTATATAATAAATAGATTAAAAAATGGTAAACATAATTAAATTTTATTATAAAATTAAATAAAATAAATATTTAAAAAATAATAATCAATTTGTATTAATCTGAGACATATTAAAAGTAAAAAAAGTAATAAAAATATTTAATTAAGATAGAAGTTTCAATTGAAAAACAATTTATCACCCATAAATCATATTACATATTATTAAATCGAAACACATTACTTAACGTGACCATTTAATAAATTTAAAAGTTAAATGTCGCGATCAAATAATTTTAGCTATCGCATCATTTATTTTTAAAAATAAATTTAATATTAATATTTTAATGATTAAAAAAATTACATGTTAGGACATATTCAAAAATTAATATTTGGGACATATTTAAAACTTTACATGTGTATTAAAAAATTTATAATTTTAAATACAAAATATTGCATGGGTATAAGTAAATACATATAATATATTACATGATCCATAATTTGTTTAAATTAGAGATTTTTAAATAAGTAGTCTTATATAGTTTTATTCTTTTTCAAATGAGAAATTTTTTTAATATTTTTTTTAATTTTAACTTTTAAATATTTTTAAAATTATATAAATATTAATTTTTATATTTTTTAAATTTAAACTTTTAAGAATTTTTAACCTTATATAATAATAATTATACATATTATTAATAATGATGATAATAATATTGTTAATAATAATAACTATTATTATATAATTTTATTAATTTTAAAAAATTAAGCGAATCTTTTCACTTATTAACTTTTCACATCTAATTTGAAAAATTAAAATTAAAATTTTAATATGTAAAAAATTTGAGAATGTATTTAAATTTTAATTTGTTTTGAAAATATTTGTTATATTTAAATTTTAGTTTTTTAGATAATAATAATATTATTTAATTAATTCAAATATAATTGTATTGATATATTTGGGAAGATTATTTGAATTTGAATTTAATTTTTCATTTATTCATTTAAAATTAAATTCAAATCACTTTAAAGAAATCATGTTTATTCAATTTTAAATTTTAAATTTAGTAAATGTATCTAGGTAAATACCAATAACTAATTGTGATTGATTTATAAAATTAGATATATATAGGAAGATTATTCGAATTTAAAATTTCAATTATTCATTTAATTTGGAAATTGGTTTTCTATTATAAAAAATAATGTTTATGTGAGGAAACAAACACTGATGTTGTCAGAGAATAAAGAACAGAGTTTACATTGATGACGTCATCACAGTTATGAAGCTGTTGGTCAGAGTTTACTCTATTAGAGAATACTCAATCATAGTTTACTCTATTAGAGAATGCTCAATTCAGATAATAAACAACCGACGGAGTTTATAAATCAGAGTTTGTGAAGAAACAGACAAATCAGAATTTGATTTGGATAGTGAAGAAGGAATTCAAATATAAGTCTAATTACCTTATGAAAACTATTTTTATCATAATCTGTTTTGTAACTGTATTTGTAACTGTGTCTATATAAATACAGAAATAGGTTAACATTGTGGATCGATTAATGTAAACTTTCAAGTCTTATTTTTCATAACCTAGCAGCTCTTGAGAACAAAGAATTTTTTGAGAGAGTTTTGTATTCAGTTTATTCAAGTTAATACAAAACAGTGCTTCTCTTTACATACTTGTGTTCATAATCAATTATTTGGTACTATTACATTCAACCCCCCTTCTGTAATAGATATTTTTCTGGGCAAACAATTGGTATCAGAGCAGGCAGTTAATTACAACTCAAAGTTCATATAAACATGTCTAGAAACAAGTATGAAAGCATCAGGATCCCAATATAAAAAAAGGCTGAATACCCTACATGGCGGGTGAAGATGATGATGTTCCTGGAAGTAACTGATCCTGATTATTTAGACAGAATCCATACAGTTCAATATCTACCAACCAAACTAGTACCATCTACGATTGTAGAAGGAAAAGAAGTTCATGAATATTACACCTTGAAGGACAAGAAAGAATGGACCAATGAAGAAAAACTAGAAGTCCTCAAAGATGCAAAGGTAAAGAATATTCTGCATAATAGTCTTGACTCTGTGATGTTTAACATGGTAATTGCATGCAAAACTGCCAAAGAAATTTGGGATGCACTAGAGGTCCAATGCCAAGGAACCAAGGAAATAAAGAAGAACAGAAGATTTGTGCTAATTTAAAAATATGAATATTCTGAAGCTAAACAGAATGAATCTCTCACATATATATATGACAGATTTCTTACTATGTTAAATAATTTGGCATTGGTTGATAAAGTATATGACAATGAAGATTCTGGCACCAAATTTCTAAGGGCTCCTACTAAAGAATGAGATCTACAAACAACTTTAATGAGAGATAGGGTTGATCTAGATGAGATGTCTCTTGATGAAGTCTATGGAAGATTGAAGACTCATGATTTAGAATTACAGCAAAGGAAGAATAGAAAAAGTAGCAAGGAAAAATCTATTGCTTTGAATGTTGAAGTCAAGATTGAAGAACCTATTGAAAAAGTCCTTAAGGCATCAACAAGAAAAGGAAAAGCTGTAATGATCCAAGAAAGTAGTGAATCAGAGTTTGAGGCAAACTCTGTGTAAACTCTGATGATTCTTCATATTCTGACATAATGGAGATGGTTGTTATGATTGTCAAAAGCTTCAAGAAAATGAAATATAGGAAGTACAGAAAGCAAGAGAACTTCCAAAAGAAGCAATGAGAATTAAACAAGAAAGACAGATTCAGAAAAAGAGAAGACAAAGATGGAAAATCAAAAACTCTTGACAAATCAAAGGTCAAGTATTACAAGTATAATAAGATGGGGCACTTTGCTACTGAGTGCAGAAGCAAGAAATCTGGAAAAGCACTCATCACATCAAAGAAAGATTGGATAGATTCCTCATATTCTGAAGAGGAAATGAATTGTGCTCTCATCCTAAACTCTGACAAGGTACCAAACTCTGTCATTAATTTTGATACTGAAAATATTTGTGAATTAAAGTCTTTCCTTAGATCATTGCATGTTAGTTTTAAATCACAGTCTCTTGAAAATGAAAGATTAAAATCTGAGATACAAACTCTGACTGCTAGGAATAACTCTCTTGAATCTGAAAATTCTAACATGCTTAGAATTAAGAAAGACTATGAAAATGCCATATATATGCAACCTCAATTAGAAATTCAAGATGAATATTTGAAATCTGAAATAACTAAGGAAAAGGAGACATTCAGAGTTTGGACAAACTTTGGCAAGAAAGTCCAACAAATGCTTTTTGAAAAGAATTGGACATCTGCCTTAGGTTATGAATCTGATGAAGAAACACACACTAAAGCACACACAAAAGGAAAATTCAGTGAACTTGTGAAATTTGTTAGAGCTAACAATGACAAAAAATCTACATCTAGTGAATGCTCTAATAATAACAAAGGTAAAAAGAATAGTGTGTCAGAGAATAAACCTGTCAATATAGGATTACTTTCACAGAAGCAACTTAAAGAAAAGTTGAAGACAGTCACTTATAAAGACAAACCTAAAAAGGTGAAAAGAAATAGAAATGGTAAAGTAGGAATTACTAAGGAGAATAACTATAAGTATATCCCTGATGCTCCTAGAAAAACCTTCTTTACTTGTGGAAATTCAAATCACCTTGCTATTGACTGCAAATAAAATAAAAAGAAGGAACCTGAAAGACATAGTTCAGAAGCTAGAAAACAAACTAGATATAGACCACTAGGGCTGTCAAAAAAATCCGAAAAATCTGATATTCATTTGAAAGATCTGTATTCGTATCCGGAAAACAATGGATACTATCCGTATCCGGAAGAAACTGGATATTATCCGTATCTGAATCTAAAGATTCTGGATACGGATATGGATATATGCACATCCGTATCTGAAAATATCTGTATCCGAAATTAATTATATGTAATATATATAAATATTTTTTTAAATATATAATATATATATATACATATTAATATATATAATAAATAATTATATATTTTTAAACTCATTTATAGTTATAAGTCCATTTATATATTTTTATACATGCATTTACAGTTATAAACTCATTTAATTTGATTCCATTATATTTTTTAATTAGCTCAACTCTAATGTCTATTTTAATTTAATAAATTAATATATACATTATACATGATTATACTTTAAAATCTATATTCAATGTATATCAATTTATATTTCTATAGTATTTTATATATTTTAAATCGTATCACATATATCACATAAATAATATATATATACAATTTAAAATTTATTCTATTAGTTTTGTAGTGTGTGTATATATATTCATTAAATAATATATTTATACAAATTTTATATAATTGTAAAAAAATTATATACATATATAAAAATATCATTTGAGTTTAATATTATTAAGATAATAAAATTAGACTTAGCAAAAAAAAAAGATAACAAAATTAGATTGAAAAGATAAATAAAAAATAATTTAAAATAAAAAATAAAATAGGCTTAAATCCCTTTAACTCTTAAATTAAATTTTTAATATTTTTTCGCATTTTTTAAAAATTTTAATATAAATTTAAAAAACTTATTAAAAATTGGATTCAGATCCGGATATTATCCGTATCCTGATAGTATCCGTCGGATCCGGATTCAGATATTAACCATTAAAAATTTTCGAATTCGGATACAGATACAAATTTTTGGATACGGATATAGACAGATCCGTATCCGAATTATCCGTTTGACAGCCCTATAGACCACAAAATCCTTGTTTTCACTATGGTAGTTTATGACATTCCATTTATATCTGCAATGAATATCATAGTTTGTATTACACTTATTATGAACCATTGCCTCAACTGAAAAAATCTCCAAAACATGTTGTCAAACAAATTTATGTGATAAAATCTGATACAAGAAAAGTAAACTCTGACAGTATAAACTCTGATAATGCAAAGTCTGATCATGTAAACTCTGGTAACATAAACTCTGATAAAAATACTTCTGCTATAAGAGTTAACAAGTTTCAAAAGAAAGGACCCAAATTTGTTTAGGTTCCCAAACCTACTAATTAATTTGCATTAACTGATTGCATGGAAATAGGAAAAATATCCTAGTAATTGATAGTGGATGTTCTGCACATATGACTGGAAACAAATCCCTGCTTTTAGAGTTTGAGGAGAAGGCTGGCCCAGCAGTATCTTATGGAAATGGCAACATAGGAAGAGCACTGGGATATGGAAATATTGTTATTGAAATGTCATCATTGAAAATGTAGCTCTGGTTAAAGGACTCAAGCATAATCTGTTAAGTATGAGTCAAATGACAAACAAAGGTTATTCTGTGAAATTTCATGGAACTCATTGTGAAGTGAAAAGTAAGAAGTATGACAAAGTAGTTCTTATTGATCACAGACATAACAACTTATTTGAAGCTAGCTTGGAATTTCATGGAACTCATTGTGAAGTGAAAGGCATCATCTTTGGAAAGCTGGAATTGGCACAAAAAGTTGGGTCATTTGAACTTTGGAAATATTAATGAATTGGTGAAAAAGGATCTAGTTAGAGGTCTTTCAAAAGTTCAATTTCATCCTGATGGACTCTGTGATTCATGTCAAAAGGCCAAACAAAAGAAGACATCTTTCAAGAGCAAAACTAAAAATTCTATTGATCAACCTTTTCATCTATTGCATCTTGAAAATGCACACCTAGAGGGGGGGTGAATAGGTGTTAAGGCTAACAATGACCAATTTTAATTTTACCAAGTTATTAAACCTGTCAGCTAGCTAAGATTGATTAACAGACACTGTCAGCTAGCTGCTATATGCAATGCAGTACAGAAAAAGTAGATAACTCCAAGTCTTTTAGCCAGGTTCGACCCCTAATCTCCTATGGTCTACTTCCTGGTCCCCTACCAACTGGTAAGAGAGAATATTATTAATCAAATCAACCACGATTACAAATTACAATAATATTCCACCCTTTATCCCTTGCAGCTGATCCTAGCTTGCTGAAACACCTGTTCCACTGAACTATTCTGCCCTCTAAGCACTATACTACCCTAGCATAGCCTTCTCTAGCTTCTAGTTCCCTTGAACCCTGTTTCACAAGCCTAGCAATCCAGCCACAACTTGATTACAATCAAACGAATACAAGTGAATGAAATTTACAACTCAAACTATAAGCTCTCACGTATATATATAACTATATAGAATAATAGAGCTCAAGATATTTGCTAAGATCGTTTTGAGTTTGAGAAGAAGTGTGTATGTATTTTTCAAATCAGTATATCTTCACTTCGTTGTTTTTTTTTAAAAAGCTATACACACTTGTATATATATATATATATATTCGATTTTATCAAAGCCAAACTAACGTTGAAATTACAACGTCTGAATTAATTAAGATAAGATATATTATATATGTTTAAACATACGTATATTGAGGATAAGAGATAATAGAAACAATTTAAAATCAGCCTCAATATAGTATAGATAAGAGTTGGTTTTAGAAGATAAGTTTTAGTCCAACTCCAACTCCTATTAAGTAGGAAAGATAATTTGAATAATAAAATATGTTTGAATTCTGAGCTCTAATATAATATATAACCATATATATATTAGATAGACTTGTACAAGTAAGATCCTATAATTTCTCCAATAAAATCGGACTTCCATGCAAATCCAACAGTTTCTGCGTTCCAGTGTCAGCTTGCTGAGACAGAAAATTTTCTGCTGTCAGCTCGCTTAAACGCCCTATTTTCCTACTTTCAGCTTGCTGTCAATGTATTACAACATGTTATACTGACAAGTTATATCAGCAAGCTGATACCTGCAAAAACATGTTAGTCCACATATAACAGCTTGCTATTTTATATCAAATACAAGCTTTCAGCTTGTTAACAGTGATCATCAAAATACAAAAGGGTTTCAATCTCCCCCTTTTTGATGATTATCACAAAATAATTTAGGAGAATAGAATACTCCCCCTAAATTCCTGCAATCCTGTAAACACATGATATAAAATTGCAAATATGATATGCTAAGCATTTAACAATTAGATTTAAACCAAAATCATAGCATTTCATAAAACATGCATACCAACATGCACTAGCAAATAATATCCATCAAACCAAACACATGCTTACTAGCATGTAGCACCAGCAATTATCCAAAAATAACAACCAGACCCAAATATTCAGACATACCAGCAAACATAAAATGAAATAAAATCTAAAACCCCAGAGAATATTTTTAAAACATAAAAAATTCATCAAATTCTCCTAATACTCCCCCTTAATCATCTAAAAGAGTAGAGTTAGGCATCCACAAGATCTTCCTCTGCATCCTCAGCTGCAATCTTGTCTTCTGGAGATTTAGCCTTGACCTTCTCAGCTGGTTGATCAGCCACTGGATCCACCATTTTCCTTGCTGCATCAGCTAAACCCTGCAACCCATCCAAATCTGCAGAAGCATCTTCACCAGACCTGGTAGTGTGTGCAGACACAGTAGCAGGAGTCCTTGGCCCAAAAGCACACTCCCTCAAAAACTTAAGTTCATCCAGTACTTCATTTAGTTTCTGAATCACCAGAACCTGATCAGTATTCACTTTCTTAACAAACTGTAGCATCTCAGAATCAGAACCACTTGCCATTGCTGACTTAGCAATAGGTGAAGGAGTAGGAATCTCCAACTGCACTAAAGTGCCATCCTTCTCCACCTTCAAGTGAGATTGTTGCAAACTCTTCCCATCCAAAAACTCTTTTACTGAGTGCTTATCCTCATCAGAAAACTCCACTCCATACCAATCAAAAACCCTTGTTAATAACAACCCATATGGTAAACCACAACCAGGGTTACCATCATACACATCCATCATATGCTTCAAAATTAACTCAGACAAATTAAACTTTCTTCCCAGCAACAACATAGCAACTAACACAATGTCTCGACAGTTAAAATTAGACCTGCTTCCCAGCCTAGGACAAATATTTGATATGCAAATCTTGAACAACAAATTAGCCATGGGAATTACACAAGATGTTGTTGGACAACAAAACTAAAGTATACCATGCATACCCCTAATTGCATTCAACTGATCTAAAGCAGATAAATCATCCAACACCTTGGGACCCTTCTTGGTGTACACAGACAAATCAGAGGCATTCTCAACTCTTAAGATACAATTAAGTACAGGAACATTAAGAGTTATCTTCTTCCCACGAACAAAAGACACATAATTACCAAACTGATCCGGAATAAAATTTGCATAAAACTCATACACATAGTCTGGGTAAACATCTTTCGGCATATCAACTAGAAACGACTCAAACCCTAAGTCTGAAAAAATCTTAACAGCACCACAAGAAACGAAAGTCTTACCAGATAAAGGCTTTCCAGGAATGACTCTGCGATTGCCTAGGTCAAGTGCATGGAACCTCTGTTCTAACTCCTCTGGAATAAACTTAAAACCAAACTTGAGCCGCTTTGATGGAGTCAAATCACGATCCACTGAGCGATTGATACCAGAGAACTCATCACCACTATCGACAGCAACCACAATCTCCTCCTCATCCAGTAACTTCCTCTTATTTTTGGTGTCCTTTGGAACTGAGACCGAAGCCCTAGTACGACGTGTGCTCTTCATCTTGAAATAGAGACCGATTGAAACAATCACTGAAAGAGTATATTTACCAAAGACGATGTTGAACACCCTAGATCCAATCTTGGTTTTGGGAAAAATGAACTTGAGATACCGAGAATGGAGTGCCTCTACAACTCCTCTTTTAAAATATAAGGAGAGTGTATTTTGAGAATTATTTGAATAAAAAGTTTTTATAAAACCCCCAGCCCTATATAAACTAAACATCTTTTATCAGATAAGCAGATAATTATATAAAATTAAAAACTAATCAGATAAGGCTTATCTAGTTAAATACGGACTAGATTATTAATTTAAAAGCAATGTTTAAACAATTAATAGCATTTAACACACATAGAAACTCTAATAGACATGCACAACTTACAAGTAAGTGGAACTTTACCAACCTACCAGCAATGGGCACAAAATTCATATAATGCAGGTAACATAAATCAATTTAACCAAATGTTTAAGAGGGTACTCAGTAAGCTGAGATTACGAAAAATCTGGTTTCAGCTTGCTGATTAGATGTTACACATGCCAAGTTCCCTTCTAATAATAGAAAATCTCTCTTCTGCCAATGGCTTTGTAAAGATGTCAGCTAACTGATACTCTGTAGGCACAAAAATCAGCTTGATCTTCCCTTTTGCCACATTGTCTCTCAAGAAATGATGTCTCACATCGATATGCTTTGTTCTTGAGTGATTGACAGGATTTTCTGAAATATTGATACCACTTGTATTGTCACAATATATTGGAATCCTTCCACATTTGATTCCAAAATCCCTTAGTGTTTGTATCATCCACAACATTTGAGAGCAACAGCTACCAGCTGCCAAGTACTCCCCCTCAGCTGTTGATAAAGCAACAGAGTTCTGCTTCTTGCATTGCCAAGTGACCAAACTCTGGCCTAAAAATGCACAAACACCACTTGTACTCTTTCGATCAGTGTGACAACCTGCATAATCTGCATCACTATACCCAACAAGATCAAATGCATTTGTGATAGGATAAAATAAAGCCAAATTGATAGTACCACTTAAATACTTAAAGATTCTCTTAACAGCATTATAATGGGATTCCTTAGGCTTGCATTGAAATCTAGCACATACACAAACTGCATACATTATATCAGGTCTAGAAGCAGTAAGATACAGTAAACTACCAATCATACCTCTATACTTACGAATATCAACATCTACACCTTTTTCATCTGTTGTCAGCTTGCTGGCTTGACTCATTGGTGTTGATTTCGTCTTGACAGTTTCAAATCCAAATCTCTTGAGTAGATTCTTGATGTATTTGGATTGATGCACAAAGATTCCATATTTTGTTTGTTTGACTTGAAGACCCAAAAAGTAATTGAGTTCACCCATCATACTCATGTCAAACTCACTGTGCATACACTTTGAAAACCACTCACACATGGCATCATTAGTTGATCCAAAAACAATATCATCCACATAAATTTGAACAACAAGAATATCCTTACCATCAAATTTAAGGAATAAGGTTGGATCAATTTTACCTCGAATAAAGCCATTTTTAAGTAGAAATTCACTTAATCGTTCATACCAAGACCTAGGAGCTTGCCTTAGTCCATACAATGCCTTCTTTAGTTTGTAGACATGATTTGGAAACTTTTCATGCTCGAAGCCCGGAGGTTGCTTGACATAAACTTCTTCTTTGAGATAGCCATTAAGAAATGCACTTTTGACATCCATTTGATGAAGCTTGAATTTCTTGTAACATGCAAATGAAAGTAGCATTCTTATAGACTCTAGCCTTGCAACAGGTGCATAAGTTTGATCAAAATCAATCCCTTCTTGTTGATTGTAGCCTTGGGCAACTAGCCTTGCCTTGTTCCTTGTAATTGTACCAAATTCATCAGCTTTGTTCTTGAAGACCCATTTAGTACCAATGACTGTGACATCTTTAGGCTTTTCCACAAGTTCCCACACATCACATCTTTTGAATTGATTCATCTCCTCTTGCATTGCCATGATCCAATTTTCATCTTCCAAAGCCTCTTGAACATTTTTGGGTTCCTCTTGAGCTAGGAAAGCTGCAAAAGCACAGAAGTTTGCTTTCTCTCTTCTTGTCTTGACACCCTCAGAAGCATTACCAATAATTTGTATTGGTGGATGATTCTTCACAGTTCTTGTAGCTTTGGGGAGAGAATGTTGGGATATCTCTTCATGAACAGTTCTAACCGAAGTTGTAGTCCTTGCTATAGGAGTTTGTGACCCTCCTAGATTGAGTTTAGACAACTGTTCAATAGTATCATCTACTGAGATTGCAGTGTCAGCTGGCTGATTGGCTGTTCCAGCTTGCTGACTGTCTGACTGTTGAGCAGTAGATATTGTAGCAGCTTGCTCCTTTGTCTTGTCATCTTGCTGACTACCTGATGTTACAGTAGTTTTATTGCTTCCATCATCATCACCTGCATCATCTTCCTCATCTCTTGACAGATCATTGTTAGGTTCATGAAATATAACATCAATAGACTCCTCAACAATGCACTTCTTTAAATTAAAGACTCTATATGCTCTACTAGTTAAAGAATAACCAAGAAAAATTGCCTCATAAGATTTAGCATCGAATTTACCATCCCTGTCGATTTTCTTGAGGACAAAACACTTTGAGCCAAACACTTTGAAGTAACTGATGTTAGGCTTTTTGTTCCTCAACAACTCATATGGAGTTTTCTCAAGAATAGGCCTGATCACCACTCTGTTAAGAACATAGCAGGCTGTGTTCACTGCTTCTGCCCAAAAGCTCCTTGGCAGCTTGCTTTCCTGCAATAAAGTTCTAGCAGTTTCCTCCAAAGACCTGTTCTTTCTTTCCACTACTTCATTCTGTTGTGGAGTTCTAGGTGCAGAGAATTCATGAGTGATGCCCCTTGCTTCACAGTAAGTGACAAAATCTTTCTTGAATTCACCACCTCGATCACTTCTTATACTTACAAGTCTTGTATCCAGCTTGTTTTCAAGAACCTTAATTAGCTTCTCAAATTCTTCAAAAGCAGAATCTTTAGTACGAAGTAATAAAACCCAAGTAAAACGTGTGTAATCATCAACAATAACAAAACCATATTGTTTACCTCCAATACTTTTATAAGATTCTGGGCCAAACAAATCTAGATGCAATAATTCTAAGGGTTTTGTAGTAGATACAACCTTTTTGGCCTTGTGAGAACTTTGAATCTGTTTGCCTAATTGACATGCATCACAGACTTGTGTCTTGACATACTTTAATTTTGGCAAACCCCTCACTAACTTCTTGCTAGATAATCTGTTGAGCAAGCCCATGTGAGCATGACCCAATCTTTTATGCCAGATTGTTGGATCATTATCAACAGCAGCTAAGCAGCAAGCTGTTTCCTGTAATTCAAAGTCTAACACATACACATTTCCTTCCCTTCTAGCAACTAGAGGAATCTGGTTAGTAGCAACAGTAATAACACATTTATCTTTATCAAAAACAACTGAATGACCATCATCATGCAACTGACTTACACTAAGCAGATTATATTTTAAGCCTTTAACATAACGAACATTATCAATAAAAGTTGTGTCATTACCTACTTTACCTTTACCTAGAATAGGAAGAGTCTTACTATCACCAATTGTGACACCTCCACCTTTCTTGAATTTGAGATTAATAAATTGAGCTTTGTCTCCACACATATGTCTTGTACATCCACTATCGATGATCCATGATTTCGATTTGATCTTAGCAGCAAGACATATCTACAAAACAAACAAAAACAACACTTAACCTTTTGGTACCCATATTGGTTTGGGTCCTGATTGGTTAGTAGCAAGTATATAAAGAAAATTTAATTCAGATTTCTTGATCCACATTTGAACCACTTTGGGAAAGGAATTCTTTGTTCTTTTCTTCCTGCCAGAACCATTTCGGCTAGCTGACTGTTTGTTCCAGCAAGCTGGCTTCCTGTCAGCTCCTTTCTGGTAAATTCTGGTAGCTCGCTGAGATATGCAATTTTGAGCTAGATGACCTTTACCACCACATTTCTTGCAGCTTGTCCAGGGCATAGCATATTTGTATGGCTTTCCTTGTCTGCCTTCATACTTTAGTGCAGTAGCCCTCTTGTTGAAGTTCAAACCAACTCCTTCCTTGTCCAAAGGTACCTTGATGCTTTTCATCATTGATTTGAGACCTTCTTCTCCTTGAACAAAAGTACCCATGCCTTTTCTGAGCTTAATGACTTCTTTTTCCAAGGAAATAATTCTTTCTGCTTGCTTTGATGAAGTGGCAGCAGGCTGAGATGTACTGTCAGCAGGCTGAGATGATGTTTCAGCAGGCTGAGATGATGTTTCAGCAGGCTGAGATGATTCTTTCTTGGCAGATTCTCTGAGTTTAAATGTTTCAAGACATGCATCTCTTGCCTCTATATCAGCCTTTAGATCAGAAATCTCATCAGCTAGAGCATTGTTCCTTTTTAACAGAATCTTGTTGAAACCTTCTAGATCTTCAATTTTTGATTCAAGCTCTTTGATTTTGACTTCATTTGTTGCCTGAACAGGTTCCTTACTTTCAATTAATGATTCCACCTTTGCCATTAAATCTTGAACCATCTGTCTAAGGTAAGCATTCTTCTCTGACAGCTTGTTGTTTTCTGTCTTTACTGAATTATATTCCTCTATAGGAATACTATCTTGATCCTGCATGGTTAGTTCATCTAGAATAATATTATCAGAAGAAATATCAAATCTGAATGAATTTACCTCACTTTTGTCATCATCAGAATCACTTTCAGCAATGATCTCCTCAGTTAAGCCTCGAACAATATCATCCTCCATTCCAACTAGTGCAAGGTTGACCATATCATCATTGTTGTCACTGTCACTTGGTGAAACGTCTTCTTCATCATCACTCCAGGTTAGCAAAGCTTTAAATTTCTTCTTGTCTTTGTATCCAGCTTGTTGTTTCCATTTTAGCTTGTAACAGTCCTTCTTGAAATGGCCAGTTTTGCCACATTCAAAACATGTTAAATCTCATTTGGAATCTTTGGAGAACTTCTTGGTTTTAGAGAAATCTGAACTCCTTCTATCTCTCTTCATCTTGTTTTTCTATTCGATCATCTTTCTGATTTTTCTGGACATGAGTGCTATTTCCTCATCTGATTCATCATCAGATTTCAGCTTGCTGTCATCACCATGGAGTGCCAAATTCTTCATCTTTGATGTGAGATCAGAAGTAGAATTTGCATGGCTAGCATTTATCTTGCCTTCAAACTGCTCAAATTCAGCAAAAACACTTAGAGTGTCCATTGTATCAATTGTTGGAGAGGATTCTAAGGCAGTGACCTTCGGTTCATAGATCCATGGAACAGCACTAATGATTTTCATGTTGATCTCTTCTTGTGGAATTTTCTTGCCAAGTAAAGTGAGACCATTCATAGTGACTTGGAATCTTGCTTGAGCATCCTTAATAGATTCATCTTTATTGAGCTTGAAATTACCATACTCGTTCATCAGCTTGCTGAGTTTAACCTTCTTTAAGGCTTTTGAACCTTCATGACATAATTCAAGAGTGTCCCACATCTCCTTTGCAGAAGTACATGAAGAAACTTTATCACTCTCTTCAGGACATAAACCAGTCATGATAGTGTTGATAGCTCGGTTGTTGTAAGCAAGCTTGATCAGCTCATCAGCAGTGAGTTCATCTATATCTTTTTCTTTACCATCTGTAGTAAGAAACTTGAAAGGAGCTTTTTCTGTAACTCTCCACTCCATGGGTTCTCTGGCCAGGTGCTGCTTCATTCTACCTTTCCACCAGTTGTAGTTTTCTGTGCCAAGTAGTAGAGGTGCCCTCGAGCCTGAACTTCCCATTGGATATTTGTCAGCCATCCGTTCTATACTTTCCTGTTACAGAAGATATTAGTATAGCCTGCTCTGATACCAAATGAAAATGCACACCTAGAGGGGGGGTGAATAGGTGTTAAGGCTAACAATGACCAATTTTAATTTTACCAAGTTATTAAACCTGTCAGCTAGCTAAGATTGATTAACAGACACTGTCAGCTAGCTGCTATATGCAATGCAGTACAGAAAAAGTAGATAACTCCAAGTCTTTTAGCCAGGTTCGACCTCTAATCTCCTATGGTCTACTTCCTGGTCCCCTACCAACTGGTAAGAGAGAATATTATTAATCAAATCAACCACGATTACAGATTACAATAATATTCCACCCTTTATCCCTTGCAGCTGATCCTAGCTTGCTGAAACACCTGTTCCACTGAACTATTCTGCCCTCTAAGCACTATACTACCCTAGCATAGCCTTCTCTAGCTTCTAGTTCCCTTGAACCCTGTTTCACAAGCCTAGCAATCCAGCCACAACTTGATTACAATCAAACGAATACAAGTGAATGAAATTTACAACTCAAACTATAAGCTCTCATGTATATATATAACTATATAGAATAATAGAGCTCAAGATATTTGCTAAGATCGTTTTGAGTTTGAGAAGAAGTGTGTATGTATTTTTCAAATCAGTATATCTTCACTTCGTTGTTGTTTTTTAAAAGCTATACACACTTGTATATATATATATATATATATATATATATATATATATATATATATATATATATATATATATATATATATATATATATATTCGATTTTATCAAAGCCAAACTAACGTTGAAATTACAACGTTTGAATTAGTTAAGATAAGATATATTATATATGTTTAAACATACGTATATTGAGGATAAGAGATAATAGAAACAATTTAAAATCAGCCTCAATATAGTATAGATAAGAGTTGGTTTTAGAAGATAAGTTTTAGTCCAACTCCAACTCCTATTAAGTAGGAAAGATAATTTGAATAATAAAATATGTTTGAATTCTGAGCTCTAATATAATATATAACCATATATATATTAGATAGACTTGTACAAGTAAGATCCTATAATTTCTCCAATAAAATCGGACTTCCTTGCAAATCCAACAGTTTCTGCGTTCCAGTGTCAGCTTGCTAAGACAGAAAATTTTCTGCTGTCAGCTCGCTTAAACGCCCTGTTTTCCTACTTTCAGCTTGCTGTCAATGTATTACAACATGTTATACTGACAAGTTATATCAGCAAGCTGATACCTGCAAAAACATGTTAGTCCACATATAACAGCTTGCTATTTTATATCAAATACAAGCTTTCAGCTTGCTAACAGTGATCATCAAAATACAAAAGGGTTTCACATCTTGATTTATTTGGTCCTGTCAACATTATATCCATTGAAAAGAAGAAATATACTCTGGTGATAGTTGATAATTACACTAGATTTACCTGGGTGTACTTTTTGCATAAAAAGGATGAAACTGCAGAGATAATTTTTTATCACATTGCAATGATTGAAAATGGATCACCTTATAAGGTAAATAATCTGAGGAGTGGCAATGGAACAGAGTTTAAGAACTCTGAAATGGAAGAATTCATCTCAACAAAAAGAATTATTCAACAATTCTCAGCACCTGTCACACCTCAACAAAATGGTCTAGTTGAAAGAAAGAACAAAACTCTAATTGAAGCTGCCAGAACAAAGTTAGAATGAGCAAAGCTACCTACTTATTTTTGGGCAGAAGTTGTCAATACTGCATGCATTACTCAGAATTGCACTTTGACAAACAAACATGGAATGACTCCATATTAAACATTGAAGGGAAGAAAGCCAAATTTCAAATACTTTCACATCTTTGGAAGCAAGTGTTTTATTCTCAAAACACATCCTGAACAATTGAAGAAGTTTGAACTTAAAGCAGATGAAGGAATTTTTGTTGGTTATGCAACAACTTCTAAAACCTCATCAAGGGCATTCAAAGTGTTTAATCTAAGGACAATGATAGTCATGGAATCAATTAATGTCTCTTTTGATGAAGGAAAAATAGATGGATTACATGATGAAGATGCTCAGGAAACTCTGAGATTTAAGAATGAATTGCAGAACACAAACTCTATTGAACCAAACTCTGATGAGTTAAACTCTGTTGAACCAAACTCTGATGAGTTAAACTCTGAATCCTTAAACTCTGATTCAGAAATGATTGAAATAGAAATTGAAGATTCTACACATATTGAGGATGAGCAAAATCAATCAAATACTGATATTGGAGAACAAACCTCAGTTATTGAAATATCAGAGTCTGACCAAACTCTGACAAATATAAACTCTAAAACCCTAAACTCTGATCAATCAAACTCTGAGACCAGAAACTCTAATCACTCAATCTCTGATCATTCAAACTCCGAGTACATAAACTCTAAGACATCAAACACTAATAGAAACACATCTTTAGGGGGGAGATTAGCATTTACAGAAGAATCATTCTATAAAGGCACAAATCATAGGGGATCATCTAGTTCATGAAATTTTCCACCTCCAAGAAATGGACCAAAGATCACACATCAGACTTGATTATTGGTGATCTAGAAAGTGGAGTACAAACAAGAAAAGCTACTCATAATGAATCTTTATTTCATAGTTTTATTTCTCAAAAAGAACCAAAGAAGGTTGAAGATGCTTTAAAGGATGCAGATTGGGTTACTGCAATGCTGGAAGAATTAAATGAGTTTGAAAGAAACGAAGTTTGGACTGTAGTTCCAAGGCCAAAGAACATATCAATTATTGGCATAAAGTGGATTTTTATAAACAAGATAGACTCTGATGGAATTATTACAAGGAACAAAGCAAGATTAGTTGCCAAAGGTTATTCTCAACATGAAGGTATCGATTATGATGAAACCTTTGCACCTGTAGCTAAACTTGAAGCAATCAGATTTTTTCTTACTTATGCTGCTCTTAAGAAATTCAAGGTCTATCAGATGGATGTTAAGAGTGCATTTTTAAATGGAGAACTTGAAGAAGAAGTTTATGTTGAACAACCACCTGGCTTTGTCAATCCAAAGTATACAAATCATGTCTACAGACTGGATAAAGCCATATATGCACTCAAGCAAGCACCAAGAGCCTAATGTAAAACTCTGGCTCAATTTTTAATTGAAAGTGGTTTTTATAAGAGGTACAATTGATAAAAATTTATTTTATAGAATTCAAGTTAAGGATTTATTATTGGTACAAATATATGTTTATGATATTATATTTGGTTCCACTAATGAGAAACTTTATAAAAGATTTTCAAAGCTAATGCAGTCTAGGTATCAAATGAGCGTGATGGGAGAATTGAGTTATTTTCTAGGGTTACAAGTGAAACAGACTGAAGAAGGTATTTTTATAAATCAGTCTAAATATACAAGAAATCTACTCACTAAATTTCAAATGCAGGACTCTGCATCTGCTACAACTCTAATGGATACTGCAACAAAGCTTGATCAAGACACTGGAGAACCTGTAGATATTACAGTATATAGAGGCATGATTGGATTTCTACTCTATTTGACTACAAGTAGACCAGACATCATGTTTACAACTTATCTATGTGCTAGATTTCAGGCAAATCCAAGAGAACCTCATTTGATTTCTGTCAAGAGAATTTTCAGATATCTCAAAGGCACCATTAATCTTGGCCTATGGTATCCTAGAGAGTCTGATTTTAAATTAATAGGTTATTCAGATGCTAACTTTGCAGGATGCGAATTTGATAGGAAAAGCACAAGTGGCAGTTGTCAATTCTTAGGAGGAAGAATTGTTTCATGGTTCAGTAAGAAACAGAAATCTATCTCAACATCAACAGTAGAGGTTGAATATATAGCTGCAGGAAGCTGTTGTGCACAAATCTTATGGATGAAAAATCAACTGTTAGATTATGGTTTGAACTTTTCAAATATTCCTATTTATTGTGATAATCAAAGTGTTGTTACAATGAACAAAAATCTAGTTCAACATTCTCTGACAAAGCACATCAGTATCAGATATCACTTCATAAAGGAACATGTCATGAAAGGAACAATTGAAATGCATTTTGTTCCCTCAGATCAATAATTAGCAGACATATTCACCAAGCCCCTGTGTGAAGCAACTTTTACAAGATTGGTTTCTGAATTAGGAATGGTGACAAGTGGCTCAACTCCAGATGGCAAGTAGCAGACAATCAGAGTATATGATCAACTCTGTTAGAGTGCGTGGTAAACTCTGATGGAAATGAAGTAAACTCTAATCATTGAAACATCAATTCTCTGATCAAGTTATTAGTGTTTATAGTAAACTCTGTCAGATCATATGGTAAACTCTGACAGATAATACAAACTCTGATTCATATTTTACATGTTAAACTCTGTTTGCTTTAAACTATGATTATATGTTAAACTCTGTTTGCTCTAAACTCTGATTACATGATAAACTTTATTTACTTTAAATTCTGTTTGCTCTAAACTCTGTTACATGATTAAACTCTGAGCTATTCTCTGTTTGGACTAATCATTAGGGCGCGTGTATCTCACATAAATCGTTTCAGTTTTTAGACACAGATACACACACACTTGCTGTATTTTGAAACTTGTACTACTCATTACACTTCTGAAAGGCATATGATAAGACCTATTTGTAATAAGTAGATGACAACTCAACTCAAGTAAGAAAATAAAGTAAGTAATAAATACTGAGGAAGGAATCAAGATGAAGACAGTCAACTAGACACAAAGAATCCTAATATCAGAAGTGTTCTAATGAAGCTGCTACTCTACACCGGAAGAAGTTCATTAATATGTTCAAGCGTCGGCGAAAAATAAAAGAGTAGTATTTCAGAAGAGTTCAGAATATACAGAAGATTCCAAGTGCCTACTACAAAGAGATTCCAAGAAAAGAAATAGTGAAGACAAAGCTAGAAGCCAAGACAAGACACAAAGACCACTACAGTAGAAATGAGAATCGACATTGTAGTTAGTCATCCGTGAACCAGACCAGTGCACAGGGTGTTAACAGTGTCAGTGAAGATTCGTCATCAAAAAGTTCAAGTGGTTAGAAAGGTTATTGTTGAAGAACAAAAGAGTTTTATCTACATCAACAATAGTCAAGCCTTTAATTTAATTCTCTATTAATTAATTAAATTAATTAGTAAATTAATTCACTCAGAATTAATTTATTTCTTAAATTAATTAAAAGATTAATTAATTTAGAATTATTTTAGAAATGACAGAAGACAGAAGCTGGAAGCTCAAAGAGATACGGTACAGACTTTAAGACAAGACGGAAAAAGTATTGACACAGAAGAAATGCAGAGTCATATATTCGTAAAAATGGAACCCCGGTTGGAATTGATTTATCATTTCCAAGTCAAAAGTAGTTCGGTTCCAGACCATCAGAAGACCGCAGCTTAGAGCGTAAGGATTTATTTAATTAATAAATATTTTATTTATTTAGTAAATTATATTTATAAATATCTAAATAATATTAGATATTTATTTTTATAATTTATGAATTAAATTTAGTATTTATTAATCAAAGATTATAAGCTGTGCGGGTCGAAAAGCATTTCTACGGAGCTGAATCACTAAAAGACGAAATAGACCCCTTTTCATTTGAAATTGAATTCGGCAGATGATATATTTCAAAGCAACCAATGGAAGCTTGCCACTTGTCCAAACAAGGAGAAAGGAAATGAAAAAGGCAGGTGATTCAAAATGTCATACCGAGAATTAAAGAAGTAATACCGAGAGAATTCAAAGCAGTTGAGCAAATGTCATACCGAACAATTCAAACAAAGTCATACCGAGCAGAATGTTGAAAAGGTCATGCTGGAGCAAGTGGATTGATTTTTTATTTAATTAAAAAAGTCATACCGATTTTTTTAATTAATAAAATAAGTCATACCGAATTTTTCTTGTTCAAAAGGTCATGCTGGACTTATTTTTTATTTAATTAAAAAGTCATACCGATTTTTTAATTAATAAAATAAGTCATACCGAGAGAAATAAGTCTTGCCCAGCTTTTTAAATGTCATACAAGGGTTAAAAAAAGTCATACAGACTTAATTTCAATAAATTAAGTCATGCTGATAAAGGTCATACCAGCCATTTCCATTCTCTATAAATATGAGATGAAGGCTTCACTTTTCAGTTGCTCAAGAGTTAGAAAATCAGATCAAATTCAGAAATTTATCTGCATTGTAATATTCACAGATTTCTGTGCAAGTTTGGAATATAATTGTTAAACTCGAACAATTCATGTCAAAATCGTTCTAAGCTTTTAAACAGTTATATAAACTTTCTAATAATTAATTTTATAATACTTTTCAAGTTAAAATTATATCTTCTACTTGAACAGTATTTCATTTCAATTAATATTTCGTGTGAATTTAAAATAATATTTTTAAATCCAATATTCCGCGATAATTAATAGATATTGTATTCAACCCCCCCTTCTACAATATCAGGGACCAACAATTGGCATCAGAGCTGGTTGATATTTTTCATATCAGATCCAAATCAAATTCTGCGAACTCATACAGATCTCAAAAATTATTTTAAATTCGAAATAATTTTTTACTCGAAATAAATTTTTTTTCCCGAAAAATTATTTTTGATCAAAAATTATTTTAAGTCAAAAATTAAAATATTTTTTTGAAACACTTAATTTTTAATCTTATCTAAAGATGAGTACTCAAAGAGTCAGTAGCATTAAAATTCCACAATTTGATAAAGACAATTATAATCTGTGGAAGAGGAAGATGACCTTGTTTCTTCGAGCTGCAAATCCTAAGTACAAGGATATTTTAAAAACTGGTGTTGCTGTTCCAATAAATATCTTTCCTGAGCATATGGAAGATGGTGTACTCATTCCGCACAGACAATTTGAAAAAGATATTTCTGAGTACACTGAGACAGAAAAGGAACTGGATACATTGGACACTAGTCTGCAGTTAATTTTAGTGGAATCTCTTGATCCCGGAATGTACAATCATGTTGTTAATTGTAAAAATGCTAAACACATCTGGGAAACGATAGAGATACTAAATGAAGGAACAGAAGAAGTAAGGGAGAACAGATTGGAAATCTTAACATCTCAATATGAGCATTTTAGATCAAATCCAGGAGAAGGTATCTCTGAAGTTTTTGAGAGATACAACAAGCTGATAAATGATCTAAATCTCAATGGAAAATAATATACGAAGAAGGAGATCAGTAGGAAGTTTTTGTTGACAATGCCAGTACACCTAGAGCATAGGATAACAGCCATCAGAGAGTCAAGGGATGAAAGGGATATGACTAGGCCTATTTGTAATAAATAGATGACAACTCAACTCCTGTAAGAAAATGTAGTAAGTAATAAATACTGAGGATGGAATTAAATCGAAGACAGTCAACTAATCACAAAGGATCTAAGTATCAGAAGAATTTTATGGGATTGCTACTCAACACTGGAAGAAGTTCATTGTTATGATCAAGCGTCAGTAAAAATAATACTGTGGTAGTACTTCTATAGAAGACAGAAGATATAGAAGATTTCAAGTGGTTACTACAGAAGATTCCAAAAGAAGATTGAAGACAGTGAAGCAAAAAAGAAATGACAAAAGGCCTCAAGTTAAAAGTTAATAAATGGAGAATATTTATTAGTATGACACAAATGAACCAGACAGTACATTTGTGTGTCAAACTAAAATAATATTTATTCTTCATTTAGTTCAAGAGGTTTCAAGATCAGAAGACAAAGAAAGGACAAGAAGATTTTAAGACCGACAGCACAGCTATGCGAGTAAAGATAGTATTTTAATTCTACTATCAAAAGTTAATTAATTATTTAATTTATCTAATTAAATTAATTCAAGTTGAATTTAATTTAATTTATAAATTAACTAATTAAATTAAGTAGAATTAATTTATTATAAAAGAAATGGGTTAATATGACTTATATATATATATATATAAACTGTTCGAAATGACTTATTAATAAGTCATACAGAATGACTTATTAATAAGTCATACCGAGTTATATATATATATATATATATAAAGAAAAAGTCATACTGAGCATCTGCCGACCTCCCTTTTAAATAAGTCATACCGAGCTTATTAAAAGAAGGTCATACCGAGCTTAAGTTGAAAAGGTCATGCTGGAGCAAGTGGAATAAGTCATACCGAGATTTCTGTGCTCAAAAGGTCATGCTGAACCGATTTTGTTTAATTAAAATAAGTCATACCGATTTTTTTTAATTAAATAAAATCCGAATATGACTTTCAAAAGGTCATACCGAACTTTTGATAAGTCATACCGAGCCTCAGTAAGTCATACCGAGCAAAATAAGTCATGCCCAGCGATTTCAGAAGTCATACAAGGCTTAATTTTAATAAATTAAGTCATACTGAAAAAGGTCATACCAACCATTTCCAATCTCTATAAATATACGATGAGCACTTCACTTTTTCAGTAGTTCTCAAGTTAGAAATCAGATCAAATTCAGTAATTTATCTGCATTGTAATATTCACAGATTTCTGTGCTGAGTTTGGATATAATTGTTAAATACGAACAATTCATGTCAAATTTGTTCTAGAACTTTTAATCAATTATATAACTGTTTTCTTAATATTAATTTTGTAATACTAATGAAGTTAAAATTATATCTTTCACTTGAACAGTATTTCATTCTAATTAATATTTCGTGAGTAATTAAAATAATATTTTTAATCCAAATTATTCCGCGATTAATTTTCAGATATTGTATTCAACCCCCCTTCTACAATATCAAGGACCAACAATTGGTATCAGAGCTGGTTGATATATTTTCATATCAGATCCAAATCAAATTCCGTGAACTCATACAGATCTCAAAAATTATTTTAAATTCGAAATAATTTTTTATTCGAAATAATTTTTTTCCCGAAAAAAATATTTTTGATCAAAAATTGTTTTAAGTCAAAAATTAAAATATTTTTTGAAACACTTAATTTTTAATCTTATTAAAGATGAGTACCCAGAAAGTGACCAGTATCAAAATTCCACAGTTCGACAGAGAACACTACAATTTGTGGAAACATAAAATGCTACTGTTTATCGGGATTGCAAATCCCAAGTATGCAAATATTTTGGCCAATGGTGTTGAACCCCCTATATCAGTTATTCTCGAACATATAGTAGATGGGGTCGTAATTCCTCACAGACAGTTTCCAAAAAGTCTATCTGACTATACAATTGAAGAAAAGGAAGCTGTGTCCCTGGACAACAATCTCAAACTGATATTGATTGAATCTCTAGACTACGTCATGTACAATCAAGTAGTCAATTGTAGAAATGCAAAACAGATTTGGGATACAATAGAGATTATCAACGAGGGGACTGAGGAAGTCAAAGAGAATAGACTCGAAATCATGATCTCCCAGTACGAGCAGTTTAGGTCCAACCCTGGTGAGGGTATCTCTGAGGTGTTTCAGAGATTGAACAAACTGATAAACGAGCTCAACATGAATGAGAAGTATTATCAGAATCAGGAGATCAACAGGAAGTTTCTGCTAACCCTACCCGAGCATCTGGAGCATAGGATCGCAGCAATCCGTGAGTCTAGGGACATGAAGGAGGTAACCCTAGAAAGACTCTACGGAGTATTGAAGACATATGAGCTGGAACAGATCCAGACGAGAGAGATGTATGGGAGAGGCAAGGTTCAGAGTTCCTCCAAAGCACTGTTAGTGGAAGCACCACAGAAGATGGAAATGAAGGCTGTTGTACCTTCACTGGAGTATGTTGTTCCAGAAATTGGACATACTTCAGATAAACAAGAAGGTGGTGAATTCTACTCTCTGGAAGAACTAGATCAGCTAGAAGATGAGTCTCTAGCTTTGGTTGCCAGGAAGTTTGGCAACATGAGATTTCGGAGAAATCCCTCCTATAAAGTTAAATCAAATTTTGGGAGATTCCAAAGAGGAGGGTCTTTAACAGCTGAATCAAAGAGCGGCTATAAGACCGACTTAGTGGATAGAAGCAAGTTTCGTTGCTTCAACTGCAATGAGCTAGGCCACTTTGCAACGGAGTGCAAGAAGCCTAAGCAAGGGAAGAAGAGAGAGTCTTACGAAGAGCTCAAGGAAAAGTATGATGCACTTTTGCAAAAGCATCAAGGAAAGTCCTATCTGGCAAAGGGAAAAAGCTGGGATGACTCAGATGATAGTGATGGGGAAGAGCTGGGAAATCTTGCTCTTATGGCTTCATCCGCCGAAGAATCAAGGTCTCCTAATAGTCAAAAAGGAATAGAGGTAAATCCTTATTGCCCTAAAATGTTTAATTTAATAGGTAAAGAACTAGAGGGTGAAAGAAGTAAGGTTAAGCAACTAAGACTAGAAAATAAAGATCTAGTTGATGAGCTCGAAGTCTTAAAACAGTTAAAACGAAACAGTGACAAGTTGACTAAGAAATTAACTGAGGACTTAGCTTTTCAAGTCAATAGAGTCAGTTGTTATGTTGAAGTTGAGACCTACCTCAGAAACCAGATAGAGGAAGAAAAGAAAAGGTGTCTAGCATATAAAAATTCCTCGTATATTGTAAAGAACCTAGTTGACCAACAGGTAATAAACAGAAAAGTTGGAATAGGCTTCGAGTACAATGAATCTGTAGGAAAGCCAAGCAACATTACCCCATTCAAGCAAAACGCTGAAGAAAGGGGTATTCCTCATGTTGTTAAAGACACACGCAAACCTCTTTTCATTACACTTGTAGCTGAACCCATCCTCGAGGGCTCTATACTGATTGCTTATGAGATGCAGTTAGAGGATCAAGAGGAAGAGAAGAAAAGAGGAGAACAAGCGAGGGACATAAAAGGAGTAAATGTCCAAGAAGAGAAAGCTACACCCAAGACACCAGTGAAAGTTGTGGGAACTTCTGATTTCCACAAACCTGGTATAGGTGCTAAGAACTTAAAGAATAATTTGAACAGACCTAGCAATAAGTTTGTTAGAAGTAAGGATAGTAACAATAAATGTCATTCTACTGAAAACTTTAAAACTGCTGAGAAAGTTAAAGTAGAAATTGTTAAAACTCCTATTGCTGTGAATAACATGCCTGCTATTGATGTATGCCATAAACCTTGTGGTATGTTAAATTGTATGTTATGTGCTTTTAATGCTATGACTGCTTATTTCAAACGCATGACTACTAATAAAAAGAACATGACACCGAGACAATACATCAATAATAAATTTGCTAAATCCAAGACTGCTATTCCTTCACCTGTCAAGAAGGAAAAATATATTCCTAAGTCTAAACAAAAAGTTGTTAAGACTATTTATAGGAAAGTAAGTACAGTCAAGGAGGATGCAGCTGTTGTTCGAAGAGGATCTGTTGTCAAAGCTGACAAAGGTCAATTCTTTAAGTATACCGGGCCCAATCAATTTTGGGCTCCGAAGATGATATAATCCGTTTGGTATGTGCAGGGAGTTAAACAGGTAAACCGAGTTGTATGGATCCTGGACAGCGGATCTTCAAGGCATATGACCGGAGATAGAGCCCTGCTATCAAATGTGGTTGAAAGAGCTGGCCCAATCGTCACCTTTGGAGATAACAGCAAAGGAATGACTACGGGTTATGGCAAGTTAAATACTGGAAATGTTATCATTGAAAACGTCTCTTTGGTGGAAGGACTTAAGCACAATCTACTCAGCGTCAGTCAATTCTGTGATAGAGGTTACAAAGTAAACTTTATCAAGGAGAAGTGTTTAATAGCTCATTCTAAAGAAGACAGACTAGCCTTGCGTGGAGTAAGGAAAGGAAACTTGTACGTAGCTGATTTCAACTCGGGAACTGAAGCTGAAGCAAACTGTTTTTATTCAAAAGCTTCAACAGAAGAAAGTTGGCTATGGCACAAGAAGCTCTCACACCTGAACTTCAAAACAATGAACTCTCTAGTCAAGAGGGATTTGGTGAGAGGACTGCCTCTGATGGAATTCTCACAAGAAGGTTTGTGCGAGGCATGTCAAAAAGGGAAGTCAAAAAGAGCAACTCACAAAGGCATAGACTCTACTAATATTACTGAACCACTGCAATTGCTACATATGGATTTATTTGGTCCAATCACTATTCTGTCAATGTCAAGGAAAAGATATGCCTTAGTGATTGTAGATGACTTCACAAAGTACTCGTGGGTTTTATTCTTGAACTCTAAGGATGAAACTCCACAATTGGTGATTGATCATGTAAAGTTGATTGAGTTAGATTCAAAGCTACCTGTCCGGGCAATCAGATTAGATAATGGAACAGAATTCAAGAATGAAATTCTGAATAGCTTCTGCTCAGACAAAGGGATAACAAGACAATTCTCAGCGCCATGAACTCCGCAACAGAATGGAGTAGCAGAAAGGAAGAATCGAACCCTGATTGAAGCTGCAAGAACAATGTTAAGTGAATCAAGGTTGCCTATCTACTTCTGGGCTGAAGCAGTAAACACAGCATGTTATACCCAGAATCGAACTTTAATCAATAAAGAACATATGAAGACTCCCTATGAATTAATGGCTGGCAAGAAACCAACACTCAAGTGCTTTCATGTATTTGGAGCCAAATGCTTTGTGCTAAAAGATGGAGATGAACATCGTGGCAAATTCGAGGCCAAGGCACATGAAGCAATTTTTGTCGGCTACTCAAAAAGAGCATATAGGGTGTACATAATTGATCAGCACCAAGTAAAAGAAAGTGTCAACGTTACTTTTGATGACACTAAACTCCCGAGCATCCATACTGAAGATCCTTTCGAGTCATTAAAATTTGACAACCATCCAGACTCAGATTCGGATAATGAAGAAGAGCCTGAGGTTGCAACAGGAAATGATGATGACAATAATGATGGTAATGATCCAGGTAATAGTGGTGGAAACAATGGAAACACTGGAGATACTACTAATACCAGTGGTGGATCAACAAGTCAACCTCGTAACAACTCAGGGGGAGATGAAGGATCAACTGCCACAACACAACATCACAATGAATATAGAGGCGAATCATCAAGATCAAACCTACCAAGGGAAAGGATATGGAGCAAAGATCATCCTTTTGAATTGATCATAGGTGATCCAGATGTTGGTGTTAGAACCAGAAGTGCAACTTCAAATGAATGTTTATTTTCAGTTTTTCTATCTCAAGAAGAACCAAAGAAAATTGAAGATGCTCTAACTGATCCAGATTGGGTTCTTGCCATGCAAGAAGAACTCAATCAGTTCGAAAGGCAAGAAGTATGAACACTGGTACCCAGGCCTAAAGATAGATCTGTTATTGGCACGAAATGGGTATACAGGAACAAGTTAGATGGTGATGGCATTGTTACAAGGAACAAGGCCAGACTGGTTGCTAATGGATACTCTCAGGAAGAGGGAATTGATTATGATGAGACCTACGCACCAGTTGCAAGACTTGAAGCCATCAGGATATTTCTGGCATTCGCAGCACATTCTAATTTCAAAGTTTATCAAATGGATGTGAAGAGTGCATTTCTGAATGGAGAGTTAGAAGATGAAGTATATGTGGAGCAGCCCCCTGGCTTTGAAAATCCAGAGTTTGCTGATTTTGTGTATTTTCTATTCAAAGCTCTCTATGGACTCAAGCAAGCACCGAGGACATGGTATGACACTCTCTCTATATTTTTACTTGAAAACGGTTTTACTAGAGGTGTCATAGACAAAACTCTCTTTTACAAATTACATAATAAAGATATGATATTCGTCCAAGTTTATGTTGACGATATTATATTTAGTTCTACTAACGAAATCTTGTGCAAGAAATTTGCTAAGTTAATGCAGAGTAGATATGAGATGAGCATGATGGGTGAGCTGTCATTCTTCTTTGGATTGCAAGTGAAGCAAAAGGAAGATGGGATTTTTATTTGCCAATCAAAGTACATAAGGGATCTTCTAAGGAAATACAATCTAGAAGATTCTACACCGGCAAAAACCCCTATGCCAACAGCCACAAAGCTTGACAAAGATGAAACTGGTAAGAAGGTGGACATCACAAGCTATAGAGGTATGATAGGCTCATTATTATATGTAACTGCTAGTAGACCCGATATAATGTTTGCAACATGCTTATGTGCAAGGTTTCAAACTGATCCTAGAGAATCTCATCTTATAACTGTTAAAAGAATTTTTAGATATCTGAAAGGTACACCGAATCTTGGAATTTGGTACCCTAAAGATACAGGTTTTGAACTAATAGGCTACAGATTCAGATTATGCAGGATGCAGGATGGACAGGAAAAGTACGTCTGGAAGCTGTCAGTTTCTAGGACAACGGTTGATTTTCTGGTACAGCAAGAAACAACACTCAGTATCTACCTCGACAGCCGAAGCAGAATATATTGCGGCAGGTAGTTGTTGTGCACAGATCTTGTGGATAAGGAATCAGCTGAATGATTATGGACTTGCACTATCTAAAATCCCAATACTTTGCGATAACACAAGTGCCATAGCAATTTCCAATAATCCTGTACAACATTCAAGGACCAAGCACATAGACATAAGGTATCATTTTATCTGAGAGCATGTCATGAATGGAACTGTGGTGTTACATTTTGTACCCACAGAAGATCAAATTGCCGACATCTTCACGAAACCACTTGATGAATCCACTTTCTCTAAGTTGGTTAGTGAGTTAGGGATGTTAAACATGAACTAATTATTGCATGTTGTTTTAAATTGCATATTTATTTTCAAGCACTGTAAATACACTGTATATATTCCTTAAAATATTTCAAAAACAAACAAACAAATTAAAAAAGAAAACTCAAAAAGATTTTCCTTATTTGTTTACAGTTGTTATTTTATTGGCATCACTACTGTAAATATATTTAATATTATCTTTAGTTTATAACAATTGGTATCAGTTATATATATATAAGTATGTATAGTATTATTTGTTTTACATTTTGGCATATTTATTTTAATTTTTATTTTTATCTATTTTATTTTTATTTTTATTTTTATTTATATCTAAATATGTGCTGATTATTCTCAAGTCTCTTTTGAGAAGTAGGAAAGATCTATGAGCATTGATAATCCAATCGATTCTAAAAGTGAGATCCTAATCATTGGCATCAATCTCTAACCAAGATTTTAGAACCAAACACACAAACACTATCACTTCCATCTCTCTAACCATTAAATAGAATACCTTATTGTTCAGAATGAGGGAGTCAATGCCTTGATTGCATTTGATAAGGTTGGTGATGTGAGTGAACCAACAGCTCTGTCTCCAGAAAGGTGATTCATATATAAACTGAGACAACTGTTAGCTCATCTGTGTTTTCTCAAAAAGATACAGACTTGGAAAAGGCAAAACTGTTACTAGGTTCATTCTCTCAACAGAGTGAGTCTATTGAATTCAGCCTGTCAGCCAAGGCTATCAGCAAAGAGTTAATTTCATCTGACATTTGTCAAGAAACCACAAATATTGTCTTATTTTTAGGGACCAACAATGGACCAATTCAATTGGCATTTTGGACCAACAATTTAAGAACTTACTTGGGACCAAAAAGGAACCAAGAGGGAACATTTGAAATGTCACAATAAGGATGAATTGACGGAAGCAATTTTTCTAAACTTCCATATCAAGGAAGGAAGAATAATTGATGATTCTGACGGAATCAACATGCCTTCACAGGCATCAGGAGGAAACTTGGATCATTTGCTACATTATAGATCCTTGTCTCCCTCCCCAGATGGAACATATCTGGATTCCTAATGGAATAGATCATCTTAGATGATCAGCAACTCACTGAATCTATTCCTGAAGCAATTCAGTTTTCAAAGTCAAATATTTTAATAGATTCAATTGAGGACGGGGATTTACGAAACCTCATTGCACCACCAGTGACCTCTCTTGAAGGGGCTATGGTGATCTTTCTTGCAAGTACAAAAGACTGAGTCATCCGTACTGAGAGAGATATAGTGATGTGAGAAAAGAGTGAAACACAAGTAAGGAAGAGTGAAAATATATATTCTATGAGTGAAACACTTAGAGAGTATATAAGCGAAACACTTGTGAGGAACACAAAGTAAAATCACACACTAGCACACTTACCGAATCCCTTTCCCCATTCCTTGTTACATATTTCAAATGTTACTTAACCAAGGTGGAAATTTCTTCAGAAAAGGACCAACAATTGTTACCTATCTACAATTGGGGGAGAATTATTAAGAGGATTACTCAACTAAGGGGGAGAATTATTAAGAGGATTACTCCAAAATGTTAAAGTGTTCAACTAAGGGGGAGTAGATCAAAAGGGGAGAAGTAAACAAAGGCTTTTGCCAGAAGAGGATTACTCAATTGTTGAACAAGAAAAAGGGGTATATAACAACATGCTTGGATTCTATTCCATTTGATTTTAGAAGATTCTTGTAAATATGATTAACCGGATTTTCTAAAATGCATAACATGTCATAGTTTGCATTTTTTTATATCTGCGATGGTTTAATGCTGTATGTATGCCATGTTTGTTACCTCTATTAAAATGGTTGGATAATTCAAGTAAGGGGAAATTGAATTCACCTTGGAAGAGAAGGGAAGACAGGAGTTGGAGAAACAGAGGAGAAGTGGTAATGAGAAGAGAACAAGACTACATCCCTGCCATCCTAAGGGGGAGTAGTGATGAGTCTGAGAAATGAAGATAATACTACTTGTATATTATGTTCAGTACTAGAGAACAAACATCTTTCATTTCAGTTACTCAAGAAATCTGGAAATGTATTATATGATCCAGAGAACAATTTATTTACTTACAGTTTTTAAATGTAATATTATTTTCTTAGTTGTTAGTTGAGTTATCCTCTAGGAATTTGTGTGTTAAATATTTAACAACAAATAGGGGGAGATTGAAAGGCATATGACTAGGCCTATTTGTAATAAATAGATGACAACTCAACTCCTGTAAGAAAATGTAGTAAGTAATAAATACTGAGGATGGAATCAAATCGAAGACAGTCAACTAATCACAAAGGATCTAAGTATCAAAAGAATTTTATGGGATTGCTACTCAACACTGGAAGAAGTTCATTGTTATGATCAAGCGTCAGTGAAAATAATATTGTGGTAGTACTTCTATAGAAGACAGAAGATATAGAAGATTTCAAGTGGTTACTACAGAAGATTCCAAAAGAAGATTGAAGACAGTGAAGCAAAAAGGAAATGACAAAAGGCCTTAAGTTAAAAGTTAATAAATGGAGAATATTTATTAGTATGACACAAATGAACCAGACAGTACATTTGTGTGTCAAACTAAAATAATATTTATTCTTCATTTAGTTCAAGAGGTTTCAAGATCAGAAGACAAAGAAAGGACAAGAAGATTTCAAGACCGACAGCACAGCTATGCGAGTAAAGATAGTATTTTAATTCTACTATCAAAAGTTAATTAATTATTTAATTTATCTAATTAAATTAATTCAAGTTGAATTTAATTTAATTTATAAATTAACTAATTAAATTAAGTAGAATTAATTTATTATAAAAGAAATGGGTTAATATGACTTATATATATATATATAAACTGTTCGAAATGACTTATTAATAAGTCATACCGAATGACTTATTAATAAGTCATACCGAGTTATATATATATATATATATATATATATATATATAAAGAAAAAGTCATACTGAGCATCTGCCGACCTCCTTTTTAAATAAGTCATACCGAGCTTATTAAAAGAAAGTCATACCGAGCTTAAGTTGAAAAGGTCATGCTGGAGCAAGTGGAATAAGTCATACCGAGATTTCTGTGCTCAAAAGGTCATGCTGAACCGATTTTGTTTAATTAAAATAAGTCATACCGATTTTTTTTAATTAAATAAAATCCGAATATGACTTTCAAAAGGTCATACCGAACTTTTGATAAGTCATACCGAGCCTCAGTAAGTCATACCGAGCAAAATAAGTCATGCCCAGCGATTTCAGAAGTCATACAAGGCTTAATTTTAATAAATTAAGTCATACTGATAAAGGTCATACCAGCCATTTCCAATCTCTATAAATATGAGATGAGCACTTCACTTTTTCAGTATTTCTCAAGTTAGAAATCAGATCAAATTCAGTAATTTATCTGCATTGTAATATTCACAGATTTCTGTGCTGAGTTTGGATATAATTGTTAAATACGAACAATTCATGTCAAATTTGTTCTAGAACTTTTAATCAATTATATAACTATTTTCTTAATATTAATTTTGTAATACTAATCAAGTTAAAATTATATCTTTCACTTGAACAGTATTTCATTCCAATTAATATTTCGCGAGTAATTAAAATAATATTTTTAATCCAAATTATTCCGCGATTAATTTTCAGATATTGTATTCAACCCCCCTTCTACAATATCAGGGACCAACAAGGGACATGAATGAAATTTCTTTGGAAAGACTTTATGGCATTCTGAAGACCTATGAGTTAGAGCAGATTCAACAGAAAGAAATATATGGTACAGGCAAGGTGGTCAGCAAGTCTACAGCTCTTGTAGCAGAAGAACCAGAGTACAGAAAAGTTAAGACTGAATCTTCTTCAGTCAACATCATTGATCAGGGTATTGTTGCAGAAGTTGGTGCAACTCTAGTGAATTCAACTGATAGTGAATTCTACTCAATGGAAGAACTCAATCAACTTGAGGATGAATCTCTGGCTCTGATTGCTAGAAAATTTAGAAATACAAGATTCAGGAGGAACCCTAGTTTCAAATTCAAGCCTATGGCAAACAGATTTCAGACAGGTGGTTCTTCTAGCTCGTCCAACACAAAAGGTGGATACAAGACAGGGATGGTAGACAGAAGCAAGATCCGTTGCTTCAACCGCAATGAAATGGGACACTTTGCTACTGATTGTAGAAAGCCCAAGCAGGAAAGAAAGAAGGATTCATATGACGAGCTCAAACAGAAATATGACGCTCTACTGAAGAAGCATCAGGGAAAATCATACTTAGCAGCAGGAAAAAGCTGGGATGATTCCGACAATGATGAAGAAGATCAAATGGGAAATCTTGCTCTAATGGCCTCTTCTTCTGAAGGATCACAATCTCCACCTCGACAAGGAATTGAGGTAAACCCTAGCTGTCCTAAGATGTTTAAATTGCTAGGTGAGAATTTAACTGATGCTAGAGATCGAATAAAAGTTTTAATTCTCGAAAACAAAGTTTTATCAGAAGAAAATTTTGAACTGAAAAAGCTGAAACTTATAAATGTTAAATTAACTGAACATGTTGCATTTCAAGTTAATAGAGTCAACTGCTATGTTGAGATTGAAGCTTTTTTAAAGAATAAAATTGAAGAAGAAAAGCAAAGGTGTCTAGCTTATAAAAATTCCTCTTATATTGTAAAGAACCTAGTTGACCAACAGGAAATAAACCGAAAAGTTGGAATAGGTTTCGAGTACAATAAATCTGTAGGAAAGCCAAGCAACATTACCCCGTTCAAGCAAAGCGCTGAAGAAAGGGGTATTCCTCATGTTGTTAAAAACACACCCAAACCTCTTTTCATAACACCTATTGTTGAACCTATCCTTGAGAGCTCTATACTGATAGCTTATGAGATGCAGTTAGAGGATCTCGAGGAAGAGAAGAAAAGAGAAGAACAGACTAGGGACATAAAAGGACTAAATGTCCAGAAAGCGAAATATGTACCTAAAAGACCAATAGAAAATGTGAACTCTGCTAGTTCATCCACTCCTGGTTTAGGTGCTAAGAACTTAAAGAATGATTTGAACAGACCTAACAATAAGTTTGTTAGAAGTAGGGATAGTAACAACAGATGCCATTCTACTGAAAACTTTAAATCTGCTGAAAAAGTTAAAGTAGAAATTGTTAAAACTCCTACTGCTGTGAATAACATGCCTGATATTGATGTATGCCATAAACCTTGTGGTATGTTAAATTGTATGTTATGTGCTTTTAATGCTATGACTGCTTATTTCAAACGCATGACTGCTAATAAAAAGAACATGACACCGAGACAATACATCAATAATAAATTTGCTAAATCCAAGACTGCTATTCCTTCACCTGTCAAGAAGGAAAAATATATTCCTAAGTCTAAACAAAAAGTTGTTAAGACTGTTTATAGAAAAGTAAGTACAGTCAAGGAGGATGCGGCTGTTGTTCGAAAAGGATCTGTTGTCAAAGCTGACAAAGGTCAATTCTTTAAGTATACCGGGCCCAATTAATTTTGGGCTCCGAAGACGAATTAATCCGTTTGATATGTGCAGGGAGTTAAACAGGAAAACCGGGTTGTATGGATCCTAGACAGCGGATCGTCAAGGCATATGACCGGAGATAGAGCCCTGCTATCAGACGTGGTTGAAAGAGCTGGCCCAATCGTCACCTTTGGAGATAACAGCAAAGGAATGACTACGGGATATGGCAAGTTAAATACAGGAAATGTTATCATTGAAAACGTTTCTTTGGTGGAAGGACTTAAGCACAATCTACTCAGCGTCAGTCAATTCTGTGATAGAGGTTACAAAGTAAACTTTATCAAGGAGAAGTGCTTAATAGCTCATTCTAAAGAAGACAGACTAGCCTTGCGTGGAGTAAGGAAAGGAAACTTGTACGTAGCTGATTTCAACTCAGGACCTGAAGCTGAAGCAAACTGTTTTTATTCAAAAGCTTCAACAGAAGAAAGTTGGCTATGGCATAAGAAGCTCTCGCACCTGAATTTCAAAACAATGAACTCTCTAGTCAAGAGGGATTTGGTGAGAGGACTGCCTCCGATGGAATTTACACAAGAAGGATTGTGCGAGGCATGTCAGAAAGGGAAGTCAAAAAGAGCAACTCACAAAGGCACAGACACTACAAATATTACTGAACCACTGCAGCTGCTTCATATGGATTTATTTGGTCCAGTCAATATCATGTCTATGTCAAGGAAGAAATATGACTTAGTGATTGTAGATGACTTCACAAAGTACACGTGGGTTTTATTCTTGAACTCTAAGGATGAAACTCCACAGTTGGTGATTGATCATGTAAAGTTGATTGAGTTAGATTCAAAGCTACCTGTCCGGGCAATCAGATCAGATAATGGAACAGAATTCAAGAATGAAATTCTGAATAGCTTCTGCTCAGACAAAGGGATAACAAGACAATTCTCAGCGCCAAGAACTCCGCAACAGAATGGAGTAGTAGAAAGGAAGAATCGAACCTTGATTGAAGCTGCAAGAACAATGTTAAGTGAATCAAGGTTGCCTATCTACTTCTGGGCTGAAGCAGTAAACACAGCTTGTTATACCCAGAATCGAACTTTAATCAACAAGGATCATATGAAGACACCTTACGAATTAATGGCTGGCAAGAAACCAAAACTCAAATACTTTCATGTATTTGGAGCCAAATGTTTTGTGCTAAAAGATGGAGATGAACATCATGGCAAATTTAAGGCCAAGGCACATGAAGCAATTTTTATCGGCTACTCAAAAAGAGCATATAGGGTGTACATAATTGATCAGCACCAAGTAAAAGAAAGTGTCAACGTATCATTTGACGACACTAAACTCCCAAGCATCCAAAATGAAGATCCTTCTGAGTCATTAAAATTTGACAATCATCCAGACTCAGATTCGGATAATGAAGAAGAACCTGAGGTTGCAACAGGAAATGATGATGACAACAATGATGGTAATGATCCAGGTAATAGTGGTGGAAACAATGGAAACACTGGAGATACTACTAATACTAGTGGTGGATCAACAAGTCATCCAGGCAGCAACTCAAGGGGAGATGAAGGATCAACTGGCACAACACAACATCACAATGAATATAGAGGCGAATCATCAAGATCAAACCAACCAAGGGAAAGGATATGGAGCAAAGATCATCCCTTTGAATTGATCATAGGTGATCCAGATGTTGGTGTTAGAACCAGAAGTGCAACTTCAAATGAATATTTATTTTTGGTTTTTCTATCTCAAGAAGAACCAAAGAAAATTGAAGATGCTCTAACTGATCCAGATTGGGTTCTTGCCATGCAAGAAGAACTCAATCAGTTCGAAAGGCAAGAAGTATGGACACTGGTACTCAGGCCTAAAGATAGATCTGTTATTGGCACGAAATGGGTATACAGGAACAAGTTAGACGGTGATGGCATTGTTACAAGGAACAAGGCCAGACTGGTTGCAAAGGGTTACTCCCAGGAAGAGGGAATTGATTATGATGAGACCTACGCACTAGTTGCAAGACTTGAAGCCATCAGGATATTTCTGGCATTCGCAGCACATTCCAATTTTAAAGTCTATCAAATGGATGTGAAGAGTGCATTTCTGAATGGAAAGCTAGAAGAGGAAGTATATGTGGAATAGCCTCCTGGCTTTGAAAATCCAGAGTTTGCTGATTTTGTATATTTCTTATTCAAAGCCCTCTATGGACTCAAGCAAGCACCGAGGACATGGTATGACACTCTCTCTCAGTTTTTACTTGAAAATGGTTTTACTAGAGGTGTCATAGATAAAACTCTCTTTTACAAATTACATGATAAACATATGATATTTGTCCAAGTTTATGCTGTCGATATTATATTTGGTTCTACTAATGAAAACTTGTGCAAGAGATTTGCTAAGTTAATATAGAGTAGGTATGAAATGAGCATGATGGGTGAGCTGTCATTCTTCCTTGGATTGCAAGTGAAGCAAAAGGAAGATGGGATTTTTATTTGCCAATCAAAGTACGTAAGGGATCTTCTAAGGAAATACAATCTAGAAGATTCTACACCGGCAAAAACCCCTATGCCAACAGCCACCAAGCTTGACAAAGATGAAACTGGTAAGAATGTTGACATCACAAGCTATAGAGGTATGATAGGCTCATTATTATATCTAACTGCTAGTAGACCCGATATAATGTTTGCAACATGCTTATGTGCAAGGTTTCAATCTGATCCTAGAGAATCTCATCTTATAGTTGTTAAAAGAATTTTTAGATATCTGAAGGGTACACCGAATCTTGGAATTTGGTACCCTAAAGGTACTTGTTTTGAACTAATAGGCTATACAGATTCAGATTATGCAGGATGCAGGATGGACAGGAAAAGTACATCTGGAAGTTGTCAATTTCTAGGACAACGGTTGATTTCCTGGTACAGCAAGAAACAGGACTCAGTATCTACCTCGACAGCCGAAGCAGAATATATTGCGGCAGGTAGTTGTTGTGCACAAATCATGTGGATAAGGAATCAGCTGAATGATTATGGACTTGCGCTAACTAAAATTCCAATACTTTGCGATAACACAAGTGCCATAGCAATTTCCAATAATCCTGTACAACATTCAAGAACCAAGCACATAGACATAAGGTATCATTTCATCCGAGAGCATGTCATGAACGGAACTGTGGTGTTACATTTTGTACCCACAGAAGATCAAATTGTTGACATCTTCACGAAACCACTTGATGAATCCACTTTCTCTAAATTGGTTAGTGAGTTAGGGATGTTAAACATGAACTAATTATTGCATGTTGTTTTAAATTGCATATTTATTTTCAAGCACTGTAAATACACTGTATATATTCCTTAAAAATTATCAAAAACAAACAAACAAATTGAAAAAGAAAACTCAAAAAGATTTTCCTTTTTTTGTACAGTTGTTATTTCATTGGCATCTATACTGTAAATATATTTTATATTATGTTTGTTTTCCAACAATTAGTATATATTGTTTATTATTTCCAACAATTGGTATACATATAAGTATGTATAGTTTTATTTATTTTATAACTTGGCATTTTTATTTTTATTGTTATTTATTTTAAATTTTATTTTTATATATATATAAATATAAGCTGATTATTTCAAGTCTCTTTTGAGAAGTAGGAAAGATCTATGAGCTTGATAATCCAATAGTTTCTAAAAGAGAGATCCTAATCATTGGCATCAATCTCTATCCAAGATCTTAGAACCAAACACACAAACACTATCACTTCCGTCTCTCTAACCATTAAACAGAATACCTATTTGTTCATTATGAGGGAGTCAATGCCTTGATTGCATTTGATAAGGTTGGTGATGTGAGTGATCCAACAGCTCTGTCTCCAGAAAGGTGATTCATATATAAACTGAGACAACTGTTAGCTCATCTGTGTTCTCTCAAAAGGATACAGACTTGGAAAAGGCAAAACTGTTACTAGGTTCATTCTCTCAACAGAGTGAGTCTATTGAATTCAGCCTGTCAGCCAAGGCTATCAGCAAAGAGTTAATTTCATCTGACATTTTTCAAGAAACCACAAATATTGTCTTATTTTTAGGGACCAACAATGGACCAACTCAATTGGCATTTTGGACCAACAATTTAAGAACTTACTTGGGACCAAAAAGGAACCAAGAGGGAACATTTGAAATGTCACAATAAGGATGAATTGACGGAAGCAATTTTTCTAAACTTCCATATCAAGGAAGGAAGAATAATTGATGATTCTGACTGAATCAACATGCCTTCACAGGCGTCAGGAGGAAACTTGGATCATGTGCTACATTTTAGATCCTTGTCTCCCTCCCCAGATGGAACATATCTGGATTCCTAACGGAATAGATCATCTTAGATGATCAGCAACTCACTGAATCTATTCCTGAAGCAATTCAGTTTTCCAAAGTCAAAATGTTTTTATAGATTCAATTGAGGACGGGGATTTACGAAACCCCATTGCACCACCAGTGACCTCTCTTGAAGGGGCTATGGTGATCTTTCTTGCAGGTACAAAAGATTGAGTCATCCGTACTGAGAGAGATATAGTGATGTGAGAAAAGAGTGAAACACAAGTAAGGAAGAGTGAAAATATATATTCTATGAGTGAAACACTTAGATAGTATATGAGCGAAACACTTGTGAGGAACAAAGTAAAATCACACACTAGCACAATTACCGAATCCATTTCCAAATTCCCTGTTACAGATTTCAAATGTTACTTAACCAAGGTGGAAATTTCTTCAGAAAAAGACCAACAATTGTTACCTATCTACAATTGGGGGAGAATTATTAAGTGGATTACTCAACTAAGGGGGAGAATTATTAAGAGGATTACTCCAAAATGTTAAAGTGTTCAACTAAGGGGGAGTAGATCAAAAGGGGAGAAGTAAACAAAGGCTTTTGCCAAAAGAGGATTACTCAATTTTTGAACAAGAAAAAGGGGTATATAACAACATACTTGGATTCTATTCCATTTGATTTTAGAAGATTCTTGTAAATATGATTAACCGGATTTTCTAAAATGCATAACATGTCATAGTTTGCATTTTTTATATCTGCGATGGTTTAATGCTGCATGTATGCCATGTCTGTTGTTACCTCTATTAAATTGGTTGGATAATTCACGTAAGGGGAGAATGAATTCACCTTGGGAGAGAAGTGAAGACAGAAATTGGAGAAATAGAGGATAGATGGTAAGAAGAGAACAGACATCATCTCTGTCATCCTAAGTGGTAATAGTGATGAGTCTGAGAAATGAAGATAATACTACATGTATAATATGTTCAGTGCTAGAGGAACAAACATCTTTCATTTCAGTTAACTCAGGAAATCTGGAAATGTATTATATAATCAAGAGAACAATTTATTATTTACAGTTCTTAAATGTCATATTATTTTCTTAGTTGTTAGTTGAGTTATCCTCTAGGGATTTGTATGTTAAATGCTTAACAACAAATAGGGGGAGATTGAAAGGCATATGATAAAACCTATTTGTAATAAATAAATGACAACTCAACTCAAGTAAGAAAATAAAGTAAGTAATAAATACTGAGGAAGGAATCAAGATGAAGACAGTCAACTAGACACAAAGAATCCTAATATCAGAAGTGTTCTAATGAAGCTGCTACTCTACACCGGAAGAAGTTCATTAATATGTTCAAGCGTCGGCGAAAAATAAAAGAGTAGTATTTCAGAAGAGTTCAGAATATACAGAAGATTCCAAGTGCCTACTACAAAGAGATTCCAAGAAAAGAAATAGTGAAGACAAAGCTAGAAGCCAAGACAAGACACAAAGACCACTACAGTAGAAATGAGAATCGACATTGTAGTTAGTCATCCTTGAACCAGACCAGTGCACAGGGTGTTAACAGTGTCAGTGAAGATTCGTCATCAAAAAGTTCAAGTGGTTAGAAAGGTTATTGTTGAAGAACAGAAGAGTTTTATCTACATCAACAATAGTCAAGCCTTTAATTTAATTCTCTATTAATTAATTAAATTAATTAGTTAAATTAATTAGTAAATTAATTCACTCAGAATTAATTTATTTCTTAAATTAATTAAAAGATTAATTAATTTAGAATTATTTTAGAAATGACAGAAGACAGAAGCTGGAAGCTCAAAGAGATACGGTACAGACTTTAAGACAAGACGGAAAAAGTATTGACACAGAAGAAATGCAGAGTCATATATTCGTAAAAATGGAACCCCGGTTGGAATTGATTTATCATTTTCAAGTCAAAAGGAGTTCGGTTCCAGACCATCAGAAGACCGCAGCTTAGAGCATAAGGATTTATTTAATTAATAAATATTTTATTTATTTAGTAAATTATATTTATAAATATCTAAATAATATTAGATATTTATTTTTATAATTTATGAATTAAATTTAGTATTTATTAATCAAAGATTATAAGCTGTGCGGGTCGAAAAGCATTTCTATAGAGCTGAATCACTAAAAGACGAAATAGGCCCCTTTTCATTTGAAATTGAATTCGGCAGGTGATATATTTCAAAGCAACCAATGGAAGCTTGCCACTTGTCCAAACAAGGAGAAAGGAAATGAAAAAGGCAGGTGATTCAAAATGTCATACCGAGAATTAAAGAAGTAATACCGAGAGAATTCAAAGCAGTTGAGCAAATGTCAGACCGAACAATTCAAACAAAGTCATACCCAGCAGAATGTTGAAAAGGTCATGCTGGAGCAAGTGGATTGATTTTTTATTTAATTAAAAAAGTCATACCGATTTTTTTAATTAATAAAATAAGTCATACCGAATTTTTCTTGTTCAAAAGGTCATGCTGGACTTATTTTTTATTTAATTAAAAAGTCATACCGATTTTTTAATTAATAAAATAAGTCATACCGAGAGAAATAAGTCTTGCCCAGCTTTTTAAATGTCATACAAGGGTTAAAAAAGTCATACAGACTTAATTTCAATAAATTAAGTCATGCTGATAAAGGTCATACCAGCCATTTCCATTCTCTATAAATATGAGATGAAGGCTTCACTTTTCAGTTGTTCAAGAGTTAGAAAATCATATCAAATTCAGAAATTTGTCTGCATTGTAATATTCACAGATTTCTGTGCAAGTTTGGAATATAATTGTTAAACTCGAACAATTCATGTCAAAATCGTTCTAAGCTTTTAAACAGTTATATAAACTTTCTAATAATTAATTTTGTAATACTTTTCAAGTTAAAATTATATCTTCTACTTGAACAGTATTTCATTTCAATTAATATTTCGTGTGAATTTAAAATAATATTTTTAAATCCAATATTCCGCGATAATTAATAGATATTGTATTCAACCCCCCCTTCTACAATATCAGGGACCAACAACTTCCAATAATTTTATGACATGTGTTATACTAAACATAATATGCAATTGAGAGGGAATAGTTTAATTCATATTTTCATTATCTGCATCTTGTTTCTCTCTCGTTTTTCTTCTCAAACCCCAATTTTTCTTGAACTGCAAATCTTTGCTTCAATGGCATCCAAAGGTCTTACATTCCAAAACTACACATTTTCTACAACTAACTATATCTCTCTTTTGAATAAAACCAATACACCTCAAGATTTTCATGTTATTTAGGATTTTCTACAATAAAGCTACATTGGTTATGCACTTTAGGAACCATAAAATTTCTCTGCACAATCTCTGATCAGAATCTAGTCTTCTGCAAAATTCAACAATGCTAGTGATGATGAAGAACCAGTAATCACTTTTCAATGCAATGGGAAACATTCAATTACTCCTGCTATAGTTCATCAAGCCCTTCATCTTCCAGAAGTGGTTTTGTATGATGACATAGTTGGAGATGAGAAAGTTAAAGAGTTTTTCAGGTCAATAGGCTATGGAGGAAGCCTGTCAAAGCTAGGGAGTCTCACAAGACCTCATCTAAGAAGAGAATGAAGTTTCTTCTTTGATTGTATCACGAGGGACTTCACAGGAAAATGCACCAACTTTGATGTCATCCCTCAATTATCTCAACAAATTGGGTATTCTCTGACCCACAATTTAAACTTTAATTCTCCATGTTTAATCATTAGGCAGTTAGCTAGTAAAATAGAGGATGATGCACATACTATTTATTTTGCTAGATTTTTACAGTTAATTTTTAGCTATTTACTGCCTGATGTAACTTTTGAGCATGATCAGAGTCTAGCTAGTTTTTGTATGAACAAAAGAATTTTTGATTACTTAGCTAGGAAAGATGGAAAGAAAGAATCTGCAGGTAATCTCTGCAACTTGTTTGATCCTACATGGGCCAGACTTCTCTTAAATCAGAGAATGCCTACCATATATGAAAGGGAGTTTTTGTATGTGGCTATGAATCAGAGTTTAGCACCCTCTGATTCTAACCCAAGCAACCAACCAAACACAGAAACTCAAACACTGAAGCCAACCTCTGCAGTTTCCCAAAATATTGTAGTTGAAAAACACACATCTCAACAAGGCCCAAGTAACAAAAAGAAAAGAAAACCAATGAAGGAGTCATCTCCAAATAAAAGGAAGTTGATTGATGAAAAGACTGATTCTGAGGACAATAATGAAGGTTTGGTTTTTCTAGTAAAGAAAGTTGTAAAGAAGGCTTCTGAGATTCCTCCAGCTCCATATATGAAGCCATTCACTGTCAATTCTATGCCTGAAATTAAAAAGAAAAGAAGAATATTGATCAAGGTTGCAAACACTGAAGCAATAATCTCTGATCAAGTAAACTCTGGTCAACCTCAAACCATAAATGTTGATACAGCCTTAAACTCTGAAGACATTTTAAACTATGAACCCATAGACTCTAAAAATCTGATAAACTCTTATGCTTTGATAAACTCTAATGAGTTGGTACAACCTGAGTTGGCTGGTGGTAATACAACTATTGGTAATGTTGTTGAAGGTGAAGCTGCTACAATTCTCATATCTGATTCTCCTGTTCGATCTCCCAAACAAATTATCAAGGAGATATCATATAAAAGAGTAAGGGAGCTTGAAAAAGAAGTAAGGAAGTTGATGTAAGGAAAAAAAGACAAAATCCAATCCAGCTTCTCCTAGTAGAAAACAATTTATAAGGAAGAAGAAGAAGTTAGTCTATTTTGGCCAGGACACACAAGAACCTGCCTCTCAAAGTGAGGTAGCAGTCCTTGAAGGGCTAGACACATAAGAACCTATTGATCAAAGTTCAACAACAACCATTCAAGAAGAAGAAGATGAAGCCAACAAGAATCAGGGGTACAACCCACAAGAACCTTCAACTCAAAGGGTTGAAGAAGTTGTTAAGGCCCTTGCACCATAAGAACCATCCAATCAAAGTTTGGATGAAGGCACACAATCAATCAATGAAGATTCTGCTGTTGCTGATGCTAAGATGATAGATTCTGATGAAGCTCCTCCGGCAATCTATGATGCAATCATGGTGCAACCTCTTTCTGCACAGCCTATAGAGACTCCATCCACATCCACAAATACTCAAGGTATAAAATCTAACTTTTCTTCAAAATTTGCATTCTCCGATAGTATAAGTTCATATTTTACCTTTCCTATTTTAACTGCTAGAATGATCATGAATAGTCCTGAAATGGATACCCCTATTCATGTGACTACAAACCTCATTTCTCAGCCACCTCTTATTTTCGTAGAACACTGTGATTTGAGCTTTTCATGTGAGAATGAGGTAAAATGTGTGAAAAACAGAATTAATAATGAGAGGCAGATACTGAATCTGGCAAAAGGAGAGGTAGAATTGAGAAAGAAGTTAGTTACTTCTAGTGAGAAAAATCTAACTATTAAAAGTTATGATATGTGTGATGTGAGAAATAATGAGATTACTTTAAAAGAAAAGAGTGATTTAGGATGTTTTGTTACTTTTGCAAGTACTCAGAGTTTATCTGTCACTGCAAACTCTGATGCTTTCCCAAACTCTGATCAAGCCATAAATTTTAATGGGGAGGACACAGACTCTGATGAACCAATTTTTGCTGATGAAGAAGTTACAGATCTGTCAATCCCCTACACACAAAGGTACAACTCCAAAAGGTGACCTGTCAATCCATATGATACACATGAAAGATTAAAAATGGATTATCCTGATTGCATGATTGTAGAAACCCTCAAGGGTGAAATTGAAGTTGCCCTAGATGCTGAAGGTGTCAAGAGGGATTTCGATTCCAAAGCAGGGCCATCTAATGAAGATCTTCTAAATTCTCACAGACAATCCATCTGGGATATGTCCTGGAAATACATAAATGAAGAAATCTCTTGGCCACATGTTCATGAGTTGATCAATAAAGCTGACAAATAGATAAACTTTGAGGAGATGAAAATAGTGTTTAAAGCTACTACTGTGTTGTCCAAGGGACTTCACAGTGAAGTCTGTGATCTTAAAGAATCTGTCAACAAAATCACTGCATCTGTTCAAACTGATGGTACAACATCTCAACATGCTCTAGAATTGAAACTCAAGAATGTTTCATCAAAACAGGATGCTTTGGAAGTCAAGGTTGATAATCTTTCCATTTCTGTCAATTCTATGCAGAGTATGCTACATACAATTGTTAAAATTCTCACAGTAAGAAAAGACAATAATGTCAGAAAGGGGGAGAAGGTATCTACAGACAAATGCAAGGAGGATGTTATTCAAAAATCTAACATACCTGATGATGAAGATCAATGGAGTCATAAGGATGGGAAGAAAACTCTGATGCAACAAACTTTGATATGACAAACTTTGAAAACCTCTCAAACTCCGATGACATCAAAGTCTAAGTTAAACTCTGACAAGCAAACTCTGATAGATGCAGACTTAGAACTGGAAAAAAAGGCTTAAAGAAGAAGAGAAGCCTGAGAAGATTGAAGAGCAAAATTTAAAGGATGCAGAACTGGCAAGAAAGTTGTTTGAAGAAGAAAATCCAAGAATGGATCCAGTTGCTATAGAAGAGGAATTAAAGGAATCTGGTACTGACAATGCTCAAGTTCAGAAGAAAATGTAGTATGTAAAGAGAGCTCTAGTATAAAGAAAAACTTATGCACAACAAAAGAAAATTGTTCCTAAGCCTGCTCAAGATAAATCTATTGAAGCTTATAAACTACAAGTGTTCAAGCAAAACCAACTCCTGAAATCCAAACAAGTTCAACTTCAAGAATTCAGCAAAAAGCTCCACCTAAATCAAAAACTCCTTTCACTATGCCAGGAACCACATTTCTCCCAGGTGGATCTAGCTTTGATGATGAAGAAGAAGAACAACAAAAATCTCTGATCAGAAAGAAAAAGACTGATCTTCTGTGGACCAAAACTTAAACTCTGACTCTCAATACCAGACTTGGTAATAATAAGGGTGGTATTGGTGATTCACATGCAAAGGTCTACAGGGGTGAAGCCAATATCTTCAGAGATCCCTTCTCATTGAAAGACAAGTCTGAGGAAGATTTGTCTCAAAAACATCTGGTCAAATTAATATATGTAAACATAGTGAAGGATATCTTTGATGGTGCTCAAGCAAAAGAAAAGCTACTATATTTCTTGGAGAATGGAAGACTATTGAAAATTTACGAAGAAGATCTTATTCACAAGGCCTCCAAAGAACTTGAACATGTTCTTTATATTCTCAATGATGAAAATGAAATTACTTCCAGATGGGTAAAAATAATTGAAGGAGTAACAAATGAAAAGAAGAAAAATGAGAGGATGTTGATGATAAACCCTGAAGAATACAATCCTGGATATGAACTTGAAGATGGAATAGAGAAAGCCATGACAAAAGGAGATGCAAAAGACAAAATGGTGTTAGGAATTCCTACACTAATTTTAAACCTTGATGATAAAAAGGCATGTTGCATTCCCTTAGTTGAAAGAATGGAAAGATCATCAATTTATGCTCTGAGGGATGCTATATTTCAAATCGATGATTCTTCTGAGCAAATGAAATAACTCAAGGAAAATATGGTTGAATTGCTAAAGAATGATGAGAAGAAGCTGTTGGATAATTTTGTCAAGGAAGACTTTTCTTACAGAAGGATTTGATTCAAGAATGAAGATTCAAACTCTGATGCATTTGTTCATATTTCTGACATCATAAGTAAAATTTATATTTTACTTCATAAAGCATAAATTGGGGGAGATTGTTAGGAAATAAACATTGATGCTATCAGAGAATAAAGAACATAGTTTACATTACTAACGTCATCAGAGTTTATGAAACTGTCGGTCAGAGTTTACTCTATCAGAGAATACTCAATCAAAGTTTACTCTAATAGTGAATGCTCAAGTCAGAGAATAAACAACTGACATAGTTTACAAATTAGAGTTTATGAAGGAAACAGACAAATCAGAATTTGATTTGGATAGTGAAGAAGGAATTAAAATACAAGTCTAATTACCTTATGGAAGCTATTCTTATCACAATCTTTTTTGTAATTGTATTTGTAACTGTATCTATATAAACACAGAAATAGGTTAACATTGTGGATCGATTAATGTAAACTTTCAAGTCTTATTTTTCATAACCTAGCAGCTCTTAAGAACAAAGAATTTTTGAGAGAGTTTTGTATTCAGTTTATTCAAATTAATACAAAACAGTGTTTCTCTTTACATACTTGTGTTCATAATCGATTATTTGGTACTATTACATTCAACCCCCCTTTTGTAATAGATATCTTTCTGGGCAAATAGTTTAATATTATTTTTTTTCAAAATTCAAATTTAAAAAAATGTATCTAGGTGAATAAATATAATTAATTACGACTAATATCATTTATAATCATACACCCAATTTAATTTTAGATAATTTTATACATAATCACATATATATTTTAAACTAATCACATATTTGATTTTAATTGATATCATGCTTAATCACAACCATATATTTTTTTTACCAATAATAGAGTTAATTGATATACCATATTTATATTTAAGTCAATTTATATTGATTCAAATTTTATACATCAAAATTATACTATTTATAAAACATTCTTCATATAGATATAGATATTACATAATGTAAGGAGTTAGGAGTTGGATTTTATCGTATCATTGTTTTTATAAGTGAAAAGATAAATTTGAAGATTAAAGTGCACTTAATCAGAATTGTGGTGTGATATCAATAACAATATGGGTGAATTCAAAGGACTAAATATGATCTTACTCGACGAGATACAGTGAATTCAAAGGACTAAATATGATCTTACACGACGAGATACGAGTGAATTTAAAGGACTAAATATGATCTTACTCGACGACATGTAAGTAAATATATGTATCAATATATATGCATATATCATTCTTAATCTGAATATTATAATACAAAAGTATTTAGAGTATAATTTTTTGTCTTTGTGTATTGCATAAAACCCATATATGTCGAACCTGAGTTTTGTAGTGGACAAGACGAGGAACATGTAGAAGGGCGCATATGTTTTCAATTTCACTGTTGTGGATTCTCCCGTTAGTAATAAAAGATTATATTTTTTTATGAAATTAACAAAGATAGAGTGGATTAAAGTTGAAGATGACTTGATACCCCTTCATAAATTTGAACTTTTTTTATCTTTAAATACGTGAATCAAAATTCCTTACATATATAAATTTGATGATTTTATATTTATTATTTTTTTTGTTATGTTTGTCTTAAACTGTATATTTATATGATACAGATTTTAGTGGATTTTATGATGGTCTGAGTACATCATCTCGTAAAACTATATAATGCATACATAATTTTAATATCATTACATGTGTACAAACTATTTTCTTCACGATACAAAGTAAATACAATTAGTATATTATATTCGGTTAAAAAAATATCATGAATAAATTTTTATTATATTTTACATTATTTTTATAAGTTATTTTCTGAGGGAGATAAAAGATGATAGCCGATAAGTCACACTTTGTTATTATTATAATATTTAATTAGTGTAGTTTATTAAAACCTATATTATGGTTCGAGTTATTTGTAATAATTTATGATTTTTTATGAATAGAAAAGTAATATTATAATTATTTTGTTTGCCATATTTGGTATTTACGATTTTTCAATTAAAAAATGTAAAAATATAAAAAATGTAAAAATGATATAAAAAAATTTGATTCGTTGCGAAGTATGGGTAAAACGCTAGTTACTTTAAAGAGGTTTAACTAATTTTATTTCAAATCCATCTTCGTTCGAGTTTCCTTTAAAGGTCGTTTATATTAAATTTTCATAATTTCTAAATTTTCTTTGTGCACTCGGATAATTACCACAATATCTTTTCTTGATTTTATACACTTTATTCTTATAATCTTATAAATAGATGTATACTCTAATTAATAATAAATATATTACTAGTATTTAATGCAATAGATGTATATTCTAATTAATAATACAAATTATCATAAACGAGGTACAAAAGAATTAATACATAAAAGATACTCCCTCCGTCCCGGCCAAATGTTTACATTTGGTCCGGGCACGGAGACCAAGGATAGTGGGTGTAATAGTGATTTTATTGTTAAAATAAATGAAGTAGTGGGTGTAATAGTGTAAAGTGTTGAAAAAGTGGAGTGAAGTAGTGGATGTAATAATATATTTATTGTTAAAAGTTACTATTTTTAGTAATGTAAAGAATTGGGTGGGACGTCCCAAAAAGGAAAGTGTAAAGAATTGGTTGGGACGGAGGGAGTATATTATAGTCAAAGTTATCATAAACAAGTATAAAAGAGTTCATGCACAAAAGGATATATAAATAATTTGTTACGAGTGTGCAAACTAATTCTCGAGTGCATTTTACTTATGGACGGATTGAAATTTCTTAACCTAATCTAGTGGTTGTTTGAGATTCTTTATTTCCGGAAACAAATAAATTATTTTAAAGAAAAATAAGTAAATATATATTTTTTGAATATAAATAACTTATTTTTTTAAAAAAGAAATCGAAACATGTCCATATTAAAATCAAATACAAGAATCGAACACTAACACCTGAATTGATTCACTGTCTCAAAGTGTAAAACCAAGAAATAGAAATGGCAGAGCGTTACTTTAAAAATGAACTGCCAAATTTCATCCCTGAGAACGGCGTCGTTGCGTCTACTAGTGAAGAGGATTCACTTGCAAAGCTTCTATCTCTTCCGTACAACACACTTGCTGACAAGTTCAGAACAGCTGCTCTTCACTTTAAACAACTTGTATGTATTATGTATGTCTAGTTTGGTGTACGACCATGCCCACCAACTGTTTGATATTTGTTCTTCATTTTTCTGTCTTGTATTTGTAGGTTGTGAGGGAGACATGGAGGCCTTCCATGCGTGTCAAAGACTACACACTCTATTCTGGTGCTTTGGGAACGGCTTTCTTGTTGTTTAAAGCTTATCAGGTTACGAAAAACGTCGATGATCTTCGTCTTTGCTCTGATGTTATTCGCGCTTGTGATTCTGCTTCCAGTGCCTCCTCTGGGTATACATACTCTCCTCTATCCATTTTACTGTGTTTGCAATTATGTTATTGGTCAAGTCTAAACAAAACCAAACATACCCACTAAAATCCCGCAAACCAGGTCCGGTAAGATGTACGCAGACCTTACATCTATTGTATAAGAGTAGGAAGGCAAGGTTGTTTATATAGAGTTTGTTATTGAGCAAGTGTGTTTCGAGAAATTTAAGGTCTTGCCCTCATTATTTGATTGTTGGTACTCAACTAATAAACTTAACTTATAAAACCTCTTAGGTCTATAAGTAATTATGAAGAAGAAAAACAAATAATCAGATATAAAAAAGTGGACTAATTTTTGAAATTAGGAGAGAATGCGAGACAACAAATTTGGTAAATCAAAGTGCTGAATCATCTGGTTTGGGTCGTGCACCCTATTGCGAGTCAAAATTGTAGGAAGTCATTTAAATTTTAGATGAAGAAAATGAAGTCTAATAATGTTTCTTATTATTGATTGGGTTTGCAGGCGAGTGACATTCTTGTGTGGCCAGGCTGGAGTATATGCGCTGGGTGCTGTTGTAGCAATGCACAGTGGTGATGAACAGCTCCTTGGACACTGCTTGTCTCGATTTAGAGAGGTGTAATGAAATACTATGTATATGTGTATAAGACTATAAGTGTTTGACTATTTATATTATGTACTTGATCCATATATCGATAATGGATTGTAGATTGAGCTACCAAACGATCTTCCAGATGAATTGCTGTATGGTAGATCAGGATTCTTATGGGCATGCTCATTCATAAATAAGAATACTGGTATAGAGGCAATATCTGCCACTCATATGGTACGTCCTTGTATTATTCCTTTGTTTGGGGTGGGGAGGCACATCTTCTGTCACAGTAAATTGATGAGCATGTGATTCCTTCCTAGCACTTGGCTAACTCTTATTTCCCATGGTCTCATGCATATTTTTGTTCTGTGTAGAGAGCATTAATCAATCATATAATCAACTCTGGCAGACGACTGGCAAAGGGAAGATGTCCATTAATGTATGAATGGCATGGAAAAAGGTACTGGGGAGCTGCCCATGGACTAGCTGGAATTATGCATGTATTGATGGACATGGAATTGAATGCAGATCAGCTAGAGTGTGTCAAGGGGACACTGCAATACATGATGAAGAACCGGTTTCGTAGTGGGAATTATCCTTCAAGTGAAGGAAGTGAATCAGACCGTCTTGTTCATTGGTGCCATGGAGCTCCAGGAGTTGCTCTTACTCTTGTGAAAGCAGCCAAGGTAAAGCGTCTCGAGGTTTCTGTTTCATTTTGATGTCGTCTAACGAACGATTGTCGAGGAAACTAATATAAGTGAAAATCAGTTATCCAGCAATCACTGTTGTATTGACATTTAATTGTATAAAAGATCAATACTAATACTACAGAGATGGTGATGGCTGTTATTTAGTATGGATATACTTTCACAATTCACACAACCTTGAAACATGTCATCTATTTGTAAACTGTTCGATTTACGGAAATATTCTTCTCATGGAGTTCAATATCTTGTTAGTTCTTTGGTGATGAGGAGTTCAAGCAAGCGGCCATGGACGCAGAGGATGTCATATGGAACCGTGGTCTACTTAAAAGAGTTGGTATCTGCCATGGAATCAGTGGAAATGCCTATGTGTTTCTTTCACTTTATCAGTTGACAGGTAATGTGCAATATTTGTACAAGGCCAAGGCATTTGCTTGTTTTCTACTTGACAGAGCTGAAAAACTTATATCAGAGGGAATAATGCATGGGGGAGATAGCCCCTATTCACTGTTTGAAGGCATTGGGGGAATGGCTTACCTCTTCCTGGATATGATCGAACCATCTAGTGCTAAATTTCCTGCCTATGAACTTTGACCATCTTTATCAAGATGCAAAATATCATGTACTTTTATGAAGTTTTTTTATAGTGCAAGAACTTTTAATACTTTTATGTTATGTTTTTGTGTGCACGCGTATATAGCATAAATAGATAGATTTGTCATATGTTAGTCAACAAATATGTTTTTACCCATCTTCAAGTTCGACAAATTGGATATAGATATTTCTCACTACTAAATCAAACAAATTGTTAGGTTGTTTTAAATGTTATTTCCGAGAGCTTTTTAAAGGATATAATGATTAACAAGCTTTAAGTCTAAGCTAGTCGAGGGCAAAAAAAAGGTTATACTAAAAAAAATACACAAACTACATTCGTTAAGAATAATTTCACTAATCGAAATACAAGTAGGTAATAAACCAAAATTTTTCGAATAAATACGTTATAAATCATCATCTAAGAGAGACGCATCACAAGCCACATTCACCTACAGGTGAAATAAACATTTAAGAATCACGTTTCAAGAACTGCTACCATTCACTTACCAGTAAAACAAAATACCCCCTTTATTTTAATTTTTAAATAATTGATATTTACATTTATAGCACACATTTTTATGAGATTTGATTTTTTATAAATAAAAATATTTTTATGAGATACATCCCGGGCCTATAAGCATACTGAATGTATGTGTCCAAAAGCTAATCACACTAAATAGTAGCAGTAAAAAGTTGTTCACGTAATGTAAATGGACTATCTACACTGGTGACTGGGTTGCAGTCCCATTGAGTGTAAAGGAGAAAAGCATGTGATCAATTCACACCATTTTTTCACCCACAATATATATGTGATTTCATCACTTGTCTCCATTTTCTACCTGTGATTTTCTTCAATGTTTAACTATCCATATTGCATATATATACTAAATATGTGCACCCAAGTATTTTCCATAATTTATATAGTGTGCATGTGGCTACCATCACTTCTATCCTTATGAGTTCACAGTCGAATGAGGTTTTGAAAACCTTCTACTATTATACTACTATTATTTTGGCTTTAAATTTTCTTTTTCTCCAATATAATGCACTTGCTAAGATGACTCCCCAGTCTCATCCAAGTATGCCAAGTGTGTTCTCCCTCTCTCTCTCTCTCTCTCTCTCTGTCTCTCTCTCTCTGTCCCCCCGTCTTAATATATCTCTATAATGCACTTGCCAAGAGGACTCCCCAGTCTCATCCATGTATGCTCTCTATCTCTATATATATAATTCTTCATGTTTTGATGTTTAGTAGTGCATGAATGTACAGGTGATGAAGAGATGGGGATAGAGAGAACCTGGAAAGTAGGAGTGGTAGAGACGTTAAAGATAGCAGGATCAAGGTTACCTGATTGCTTGCATGCATGTGGTTCATGCTCCCCGTGTCGACTGGTGATTGTACACTTTCGCTGCTCAAGGTTAGCCGAAGCAGAGACATGTCCCATGGCTTATAAATGCATGTGTAATAATAAATCTTATCCTGTCCCATGAGAGGGAGGGAGGGAAGAGGGAAAGAGAGATCGATTAGTTTTAGACATACTTTTAGACTAAAAGATTTAGTAGGTTAGTAGTCTATTTAGAGCAGCTTTGATTGTCTTGTAAACTTAGTTTCTTCATCATGGTAATACTAAAAAAAAGGGTTAAATATCAATCAGGTGACTGATTGCGTCCACATGTATCAAGTAGATGACTGATTGCAAATTTGACTCATTTTAGTGACTGATTGTACAATTTGACTCATTTCAGTTTTCCGGCGAAAAAAATATGCACAAAAAAATCCGAAAAAAATTTATATATAGTAAAACACCCCGACTTTGAATCTCCTAAACTCAGAATTATCGAAAGGAAATTCAAAATTTAATTTCGATTTTGAGTTCTGAATTTTATTTCGATAATTCTGAGTTTAGGAGATTCAAAATCAAGGTGTTTTACTACATAGAAATTTTTTTCGGATTTTTTGTACATATTTTTTTTCATTGAAAAATTTTCAGGTGGCCTTAAAACTGAAATGAGTCAAATTGTGCAATCAGTCACCAAAATGAGTCAAATTTACAATCAGTCACCTACTTGATACATCTGGACGCAATCAATCACCTGATTGATATTTAACCCCTAAAAAAAATGAATCTCAGGATATACACATGATACATTAATACATATAGAAGTATGTGAAACATATAATAATTAATAGTTGACATTTAAAGAAATGAAGAGCTTCCCCTTCTTCATAATCCCAGTTATCTTTAAACCATTTCAGAGTATCGTGTTATATCTTCGAAATCTCAGGTATCTTCAAACCATTTTTCTAAATATCATGTAACAGAGTTACCTGTGGTTCCATCAAGTAAAAATACACCATAACGAAAAACTACATTCTCATCAGCTGCGAATTTTAATATAGTTCTGTATATTGTTTGAGATGAATTTGCCTTGGTTGCTACTTTTATCATCGAGGCTATATTTGCTCAAAAAATGCTTATACCAATCACTAGAAAGCTTTGGAGTCCGATCCAGAGTGTTGGGATCGACATAGTATAGTCCAAGCCTTATGTTGTAACCATTGTTCCATTCAAAGTCATCCATTAACGTCCACACAAAATAACCACGCACATCAGCACCATTCCTGCCGTTTGAATAGTAGATTCATCAGCAGAACATTAGTTAAGACAGTATCACTGAAAAGATTTATGAGAGTCATTTGTCACAGAACATTATTCACACTTCAAAGTGGTAATAAAGGACCATTTAGCAATCGAAATCATTGGTTACAACATAAGGCACAGACTAGATTTATGTTACACCAAGGTCATACAGCTTGTTAAGAAGAAAACATTATTTACAGTGCATATATAACAGATTCGGCGAGATCCATGCATTAATACCTTATTGCTTTCGCCAAAGAAGCGAGATATGCTTTGTGAAATTCAATCCGATTTACATCTTGCAGTGTGTCGTGCAATTCCTGATGCTGTAGTGATGGATAACCTGTGGTTAAACTCACATGATTAGGGTGGCGAGTCTATAGACAATGGGTTTAAAAATTTTCAATGCAACCTATATATCAGGAATGGAGTCAAATATTTTACTTTTTGATGATATTAAGGCTATACATGGACCGAATCCTGATGATTTTTCTCTAAAGTCTTTACCGTGTAAATTTTATATCATTCTCGCGATACTGTCACGGGTCACTGATACTTATGATCTTACTATGAACTATATCAATATAGGTTGTTCACTAAGCCAGCCTCTTCATGGAAGTAATGGGGACCAGTGACAGCAGTAAGTACAGAATTATGGTCAGGTACAGTAATCACTCTGTAATTCTTTAGCTACACTTACTACTATGATCTTACTATGAACTATATTGATATAGGTTGTTCACTAAGTAAACCTCTTCATGGAAGTAATGGGGGCCAGTGACAGCAGTAAGTACAGAATTATAGTCTGGTACAGTAATCACTCTGTAATTCTTTAGTTACAATTACCCCCCCCCCCCCTTCCCCAAAGGGGAAAAAAATTCTGGTGCTTGTACGTGTACTATTTAGTCACTACATAAAGAAGTAAACCATAGTAGTCGAAGATGCAACAAAATTACTGATTAAGATGATATCCAAAACGAACTTCACCCCAAACAGAAAGATATGTCGTGAAGCACACATAGCCACAGATGGATGTACTACATATATTATGAAGAGCAAAGTAATCAGATAGGTGTATAAATACAATGTATTCCTTTTCTCACCATTTTCAGTAACATACATCGGCATGTTATGATATCTGTTCTTAACATAATTGATGATCTTCTCCATACCTTCTGGAACAACGAAAAACCTGTCCATCCCAGTCTATGAAAGCAAAGATATAAATTAACCAAAAATTACAAGTTAAGTATATTATAGAATACCAAATAATTTTATAAATTATACTCGTTCGCCGATTGGAACACCATCTCGTTCTCCTGTGGTGTATGTGAAACCTTTTATAGCATGATCACCACCTAAAGGACAATAAGATTGGGTGCAGTCTTTGGCATATATGCTTGAATAATGATTAACTCCAATAAAGTCGATACTGCCAGTTATGTACTTTATTTCCTCCGAAGAAAACTGTGGTAGTTCGCTCCCATGATACTGACGCATTTCTGGAGGGTAGTCTCCAAATATTAAAGGATCCAAACCCCTGAGTAATATATTTGATCCATATTAAAAGCAGCTAATTGAAAATTTTAGTTTTTGGTATCAGATTGGGCTATATTTCTGCAAAAAAAAGAAAAAATTGAACCTCAAATATGTCAGTTCATCCACGATGAACCGTGAACATTTATTTTTGCTAAACTGAATCCTGAATGTGTTCTGGACAAATTTGTCGAAGTTGGGTCATAAACTGTCCACCTTTTAGATTGCAGTCAGTCATTCAACACAAACGGTTTTTCTTTTAGAATTAATTTAATTTCAGATGATAATGTCATAGCTAACAAATTAATTAACGTTGGTTAATTTCGGTAATTTTTTTGGATATATAAGTCTGATCAAATTTGCTGACTAAGAGTTGTCAAGTACATGTAACAGGCCCGCTTTATCAAAACTCATGGTGAGAGGTACTGACATACTTTAGGGGCTAGACTATAGTTCAATTTAGCAACAATTTCCTACTTGGGCATAGAGACTTGAAAGAAATTGTGAGTCGAATCATCGGCCTTATTGAAGTGGATATCAGCGAAGCTAGTTTTTTTTTTAAATAATTAAAATATAGATTTTATACAGAACTTATAGAACATAAATGTGATGGCTTCTGACATGCCCACAGAACTAAGGACTTACCAACCCACATTGAAAGCCAAGGCCCTAATTGCAGCTTCTTGGTCTAGCTTATCTTCAGTCAGAGGTTCATACATGAACATGTGTATAACAGTTCCTACAACTCCACCTTGCTTGGACTAAACAAACATAATTAGCTTGTTAAAATTCTAACTGAAACCGAATTCTAGGAAAGTGAAAATACTAAAGTTGGTTAAGTGCCTTAAAACAGTCCTTGTATAGCTTGGCAACCTTGCCATGAGCCAATAGCATGTGATGCATCGCAATCAGAGGCTCCACATCAGAATTTCCAACAGAACAAGTCCCGAATGGTTCTGAACAATGAGCTGGAGGATATACCCCCCTTTCATAGGCCATTTCTGCAAATAAATTTGGCTCATTGATTGTAGACCAGTGCTTCACACGGTCGCCGAAACTCTTAAAGCAGATTTCTGCAAAGTAGACAAAATCTTCCCTACAAACATATATGTAACTACTAAACAACTGACTAGGAAAACAATAATAATAGAGTGATTCTAGAGAGTCTACGCCACATTTAATACTTTCATATATAATTATAATGCCTGTGGTAAAAGCTTTAAGGGAACTCAGAATTGGTTAAAACATCTATAACAAACATCGCAACTATAAAAATGCAGGACCTGAATTTCACAGGATACTTAAGTGTTCTTAACAAGCCTTTGACATTCGAAAAGTTCTACAATAGTTAAATGCAAAGAGTAAAAGAAAAGAGGGTATACTGTATTAAAGGACTGAGCCAAGCCCCATATCTATCCTCAAGTTCCTGCGGAAGGTCATGATGATGAATCGTAACAAATGGCTCAATCCCTAAAACATAGTCATATAGCATATCAATCTCCGTATAGGACTAAGAATCTGAAAGTGTTCAATGACGACAGTGCACTACCTTTAGCTAAGAGATTGTCAATGATATTATTGTAAAACATGATTCCTTTTGGATTAACTTCACCAAATCTTCCTCCTGGTATTATTCAAGAAATATTGAACAAATATGTATACTAATAATACTATAATTAGGGGGGTTTCTTTGCAAGTAGGACATACTGGGTAAAACTCGAGCCCAGGAAATCGAGAATCTGTATGCATCCACACCAAGGGAATGCAAAATTTCGATGTCTTCCTGTGGCCATAAACTAAATTAAAAGAAGAAAAGTTGAAAAGAAAAGGTAATGATCCTTAAGTACCATAAAATACTGCCTAAATAATTAAAAAGGGTCAATGTAGGACTCCTTAAAGTTAGTACTAGATATAGATATAAGACTTCAAGTTTTATATATGTAATTCAATATTCAGCAAATATTCACTATAGAACATATATAAAACTTAAAGTCCTTTAATACTAACTTGATGGTCCTAAATATAACAAAACCCCTTCCGGTATCCAGTTGAAGAAACATAAAATCACGACAACACTTTAAATTATTTGTGAAGATGCAAAATAAAAGCTAGAAAGTACCAGATAACGATGATAATGATCGTCAGAAACGAAACCATCATCGCCATTTTGGATGCTACCTACAAGAAAATATCAATGGATTTAACAAAAAAGAATATGACAATGGAAGTCTCTAAGAATATTTTGGATAACATTATAATTATGTACAACAAGAAGCAAGGTGTGGGAAACATGTGGACTTACCATTAATATGACAAAACACATCCCAGTTAGTGAGGCTTTTACCATCTTCTAGATATCCTCCTTCAATCTATCAAAAGTACTATAAAAACTTAAGTATTCATTTCTGTGTATACAATCTTGGACTATGTTCAATTATTCATTAATGAATGGAACTTGAGAGAGAGAGAGAGAGAGACTTGATATGAAGAAGTGGCTACTCCGAAAAGAAACCCAGCTGGGAAATCTGATCTTTTAATCTGTTCTTCGATTTTTTCATTAAATTGATAAGCAAGCATATGTGCAAAAGAACATACGAGTAGCAAACAGAGAGACAAGATTAACTCGGAGGATAGTTTGACTTCCATTTTCAAATGTCTAACTGTGATCACACGCCTACAAAATTACAAATATTAACAGCAACTACCTATAAAGGAATGTACACCGCATTTTTTTTTCCATGAATGACATAAATACGTCAAATTTTTCGTGAATTCACGGGATTACGTCATTTATCCACGCTAGAGTCAGCTAGGTTTTGTTTCCTATTGGTAGAAAAAAATCGCACACTGATGATTGGTTAACCATCGCATGTTAGAGACCAAAACCCTAACACAAATAAGATATATATGGTATTGTTAAGTCATGTATGAGTTGCTGAGATGCACAAGTGGATTGAATGCAATACTATAATCTTTTTGAAAATGAATCACTAAACTAACAACAATTTAAGTGAGAATAGATAATAGTGAATATCAAACAACACAAGAATACACTCAAAATTAATATATTATTAATTTTGTTTATTACAACTGACTGAAATATGAATTCCTGGTTTTTATGTTTCAATAGCTTTTGATAGTTATGGTTACAAGTATCGAGAGAGTACAAGAGTACAAATTTCAGTTCTTGACATATTAGTAAAGTACTGTGAGAAGTAATGTTTATATCTTACAGTACTTCACACTTGTAAAGATACTTTACGTGCAATCCTAGAATACTACCAAAAATAGAAATTTACTTTTCTAAATTGGTCTTGAGTGTATTCTATTTGTAGTTGAAGAGATCTCCTTGATTTACTCCAATTAGATCTTAACTCCTTGAGGTCCTCAACTTTTTCATCGTGTTCTCTCAAGTTGCAGTAGTAGACTTTGACATGTTTGAAAACTTGTTGTGAAAAACCTACGTGATGAATAGTACAATCCTGCTACTTGAAATAGACTGTCAACTTCCTAAAGTTACTGTCTGAACCTTTGCTTCCATGCTATTGACCATTAGTTATCTTCTGCCAATGACGTTGTCGTTGAAAGGTGATGTGTAGAAGATATTGTCATAGATGCGCTAACATTGTTGTCAATTCCCGCTAAACTTGCTGTGTTGAAAGGTGATGTGTTGAAAGGTGATGTGTAGAAGATATATATATTCATATTCAAATAATAATATTTATAATAATTCACTAATATTATTCTTAATATTAAATTAAATAGTTTAATATATTATTAAAAAAATACGAGTTGTTACATATATCTCATTATCTGACTAATTATTTGACATATTTATATAGTCATTAGGAGCTGATCAATTTTGCCATTTAGCTTCCAAGTTGGGAGTTCATTCTAAAGTTCCACCCTCTCCAACTTGACGGGATATCAAATAACGTAAAGAAGTCTAATGTTACATTCCTGATTTGTAGATAGTCACATACATAGAAAGATTTAATTTATCATATATATATGTATATATATGATATATATGGGTTGCACTCCATAAATAACCCCCTTATATAAAAAATACGGAAGAACACCATCAAAACACTTTATTTTTTTATGAAAAATGGATGGTTAAAATTAGAATCATAAAGTTTAAAACACTACAATAAACCCTAACATATTGAATCTAATGTGGAATCTTATCTAAAATTTAAAATTAAATTTAAATAGAATCCATTATATCTTAGATACATTTGTAAAAATGAAATTTACATGTAATCATGTAATGATTTTTTGTTAATCTCATGTTATAATCTATTTTTATTCATAAAATACATAATTAATGTTCAAATTATAATCTAAATGATTTTTATGTAAGATTCTATAGTGTTTTTTCTTGTTTTTTATATAAGGGTATTCTTTATGTAGTAGTGACGTGTGTATATATATATATTAGCATTATAGGAAGAACTTTTTATATATAGTTCAAGAGAGAACCACCATATATATAGGGGTGAGCAAAATTGAACCGGGACCGAAAAACTGAATCGAATAGTGTAATTTCGGTTTGGTTCTATTTTTTCTAAAATTTCGGTCTATTCGGTTTTTTGGTCCGGACCGAATTAAAATTTGGTTCGGTCTGGTCCATAATAAAAAAAATTCAGTTCGGAGCGAATAGACCGAATTATATATTATTTATTTTTATTATATATATAATATATATTTATATAATATATGTTCGATAAATGTAATTTTGCATTAATTGTTGCATTATTGATCTATTATTTGTCCTAAATATGAATCTATTTAATTTTATTTATATGGACCGAACGGACCGAAATATTCCGGTTCGGTCCGGTCCGGTCCGTAATAAAATTTTGGTTCGGCTCGGTTCCAAAAATATTAACTATTCGATTCTCGGTCTATTCGATTCGGTCCGTTTCTGGACCGAATCGACCCAATGAACAACTCTACATATATATACACACACAAAATACATATATTTTTGAATTTATTCATTAAATACATATATAAATAAATCAAGTAAAACTATATTTATTCGAAACTATTCAAATACATATATAAATAAATACAACAGAAAGAAGGTAACTATTCAAACTAAAATACTTAAGGCTCGTTTGGTTGTCAAGTTTTTGAGTTACTGTAGTAACTTAAATTTTCTTGAAAGTAAGTTGCAATTTTCACTTCCTAGAGAAATAAAATACATGTATTTGGTTGATGGCTATGTAACTCATTTCAAGTATAATAATAAATAATATAAAAAACATTTATACAAATAAACGAATGAAATTACAAATTATGCAATTCTAAGAATTATTTGTTTAATTTATAAATTATTGATTACATAATGAATTGATCATGTATAATATTAAAAGTAATTTATTTATATAATTAAATAAAATAAAATTATAAAATATACAATATTAAATTACTATGTAATATTTAACCTAAAAAAGTAAATATTGAAATTTAAAAAAATTTAAATGATCACTAAGATGAGTAAATATATTAATATAATTTTATTCTATTTCAAAATAATACAAATAAAATTAAATAATATATTTTCAATAAAAAATTATATATATGTATCATAACATGTATAAATATATATGTGTGTGTTTAAGTATTAAGTAATTTTAAATAATAATTGACCTACATATTTCAACATTTTAATAAGAAACTTAATTTATATAATTTAATTTTTTAAAAATTTCATGATCACTTTTTACTTCTTTTAACATTTAATTTGGATTTAATATTTTTAATTTAAATTGTAATGTGTATTATATAATCAATATAATTTAATACATTATATTATTTAACAAAAAACAGTACACAACTATAATTAAATTATTTAATCAAAATTAATACACAACTATTTAACCCAGAATGACTACACATGACCTAGGTAACTGGATTACTGTATTTTACCGTAACTGCAAGTACTTTGCAAGTGTGAATTACTTTAAAGTTGCACAACCAAACAACCAAACACAATACTCATATAGGTTCCATGTAGTAGCAGTTACAGTGTTGAGTTACATCAAACTAAACGAGACCTTAGATTTTACACATTTATATAAATAAAATATATATAATTATATTTATTCGAATCAGGTTGTTATGGAATCGGATCATATATAATCTATATTCATATTTATCGGATCAGATTTTGAACAGATCGGATTGATTTTATATAAATCCATATCCGCTTATAATGTTTCGGATCGGATCTCCGATCCATTGACATGCCTAATGACAAGTACTATGAAATTAAAAAGATAAATATGAAATTTTTGTTAACTCTTTTTGAATATTTAGAGCACAAAATTCTGCCACAAAGGGAAAGAAGAGACTTGACCAAAATATCTCTTGAAACATTGGATGAAGTGCTAAAAACTTTTGAGTTAATTTTTTCTAAAAAAGACCATATTAACCAACAAGGATGACAAATATTTTAAGTGCTCTAATTGCAAATGAAACTAAGAAATAAAAATTTGTTCCTTTTAGCCCATAAATTAAAGTAAAGGAAATTTATGAATAGGAAAATGAAAAAGTAAAGTCTGTAGATGTAAATTAGGATTTTTTTTTAACAAGAGATACATACTCATAAATGAGTTGTATGTAAATACAATACCGAATAAAAGGAATTTCTTTCATTCCATAAGTTTATCATTTAATCGAAAGTCATGCAAGGATGTCTCCGAAAATTTAAATAATAATCTTAAAGACTGATAAGAGAACAACTCAAAAATAAAGAATATGGAAGAAAAACATATCTAGATTATACTTGATAAACTCCAATTCAAAAGTTAGCTTGCCCGAATAAAAAGATCTGCAATAAGTACATGTACATCAAAATCCTTTTTTTATTTTTTTTCCATCCGATTATCTTTCATCCAAGTGAATCTGAAGAATAACAAACAAATTGAAAAATACAAATAAGTAGATGTAAATAACTGAACTATAAGAGTATATATGGTATAAAATTATATTATAAAAATCTCAATATATGATAAAAAAAAAACTATTTAATATGACACAAAATCGTCTGAAAGTGACATATAACCACCTCCGGTCAAAACGTCAAAAAAATGGCATTGCCCGAGGGATAGAAAAAATTCAGATATGAAACTCGTTTAAAACATTAAATTTGAATAATATAATAATAGATATAGAGGAAAAAGCAACAAATCTGATGAATATAAAAATAGATATAGATATTTAAAAAGTTTAAAGAAGAAAAGAAGAAAAAAGAAAGAGAAAAGAGAGAGAAAGCATGGAGATTAATTCAACCAAGCACGAGATACTAATTTGATATGAGAAATGAAAATTAGGATTATATTAAGATATTTTTATAATATACAATATGATTCTACTAAATATTTTATTTAAATCGTAAAACATTAATTAAATTAATAATTTAACATAATATCGCAGTTCAAACTATTAAAACTTAAAATTTTAATTTTCTTAAACTTTGAATATTCTAAAATATGTTGATGTATACATTAAAGGGTCGTTTGGTTCTGGTGTTTCTGGAATGAGTTAAATAAAATCCATACTTAGTGTTTGTTTCAATTATTTTAAATTTCAACCACATAACTCAAGCCATGTGTTTTTGATACTAAGTAGGAGGTGAGTATGAAAGACGGATATGAGTATCAAATTTATCATTATTATTTTATTATTGATAATTAACATTATTCATAACTAGAAAATAATAATATATACAATCAAACATTACTAACACTGAAAGAATATATTTATATTTTTTATATAGTAAATTAAATTAATTTAACTATTAATATAAGAATATTTTAAATTAAATAATTTCATTTTAAAATTAAACTAAACACATTATATTAATAATTTCCCGTACCACCCCCATATCAAACCCATACCGGCTGAGGAACGAAACGAGCACTAAAAACTAGAAGTACTTTCCAAAAGATAAGCAGGTGTTCTGTGTTCCACCTTCGACCAGAGAGTCCATACAACCTCAGATTTCAGACCTATCATTTCACCTAACTACCTTAAATCACATTTCCGTACTAGAAATAGCAAACATAATAAAATACTATAACAACAATTTTTATATTTATTCATTATTATAATAATAAACTTCAAAAAAATTAAGTTTTCAATTTTTAAATATACATAAAAATTTATTGGACAATTAAAATAAGAAAATATAATCTATAAATTATAAATTTCTTATGAAGAAGACTCAGTGAAATATCATCATATTTCAAGAAATTACAAAAACATTGTTGAAGCACCCAAATACTGTAAAATTTTAGCTCAAAAAAACTATTGCATTGGCGACTACTTGCTCATAAAATCATTCATTTCGTTGCTATTTAAATATAAAAAAATATACTATATACGTAAGTGCTCTTTCGTTTTAAAATAATAATTTTTTTTTAATTTTTAATACGTATATCACAATATAAAATTTTATATTTTCATTTATTACAAAATTTAAATCTTAATATCAAATAAAAATTTAAAATTTATATTTTCTCATTCAATATAAATTTTTAAATTAAATAATAAATTTAATTATATTTTTCTAAACTCAAAATACATATTCAAAATCAAAATCACGATTATTATTTTAAAACAAAGGGGTATATATGGAGTATTAAAATATAATCCATCAAGATGTTCATTTTATTTTTTGTGCACTCAAATTGATTCATTTTTTATTGTAATTTAATAATAATATATAATTAAAAAAATTTAAAATTTATATTATTAAAAAGTATATATAAGATCTATTTTAAAATATATTTTTTAATTTTCAAAAATTATAAATAAATAATTTTTAAATTCTAATAAAAAATTAATCAATTTAACTCTAAAAATGTCGAAATGAATAGGTAAATATTGACCGAACGACTACTACTTTCTTGACTATGTTCATCCTCTGTTCCTCTTTCCCTGGACCTAAGAAACATTCTGGTGAACCATGCGGTACAATACACACAGATTCACTTACACCGTATATATAAACATTATATTCCTCATCTGGGTCTGATACAAAATAGCTAAAAATCAATAGCATGGAGAATAATAATAATAATAATAAGTATGCTAAAGAATTGGACGTTGCTGTTAAAGTGGTACAAATGGCTTGTTCTCTGTGCAAAACAGTACAAAAGGGCTTACTTTCTGGGAGTTTTAATCAAGTTAAGTCCAAGAATGATGATTCTCCTGTTACTGTTGCAGGTAAATTTTTTGGGACTTTACTTCAAATGGGTATGCTTAGACTGTTTTATCCCTTTTTTCCCACTTTTAAATAGTGTTTGTTTGCTCATTTCTTGTGTTTTTTTATGTATTGGGTCAATTGTATTGTTTTATATATGTATTAGCTTAGGCCAGAAAATAAAATATAGTTGGGTATAGAAGATTATATACCAAGTTGGTTGACAAAGTATTAAGCTCAATTGTGGTCATTGTTATTTATTTTATACTAGTTGATCAAATGTGAATCAAGTTGAAAGTTGGAGAAACCACTATGTCAATATACTTAGATTATATGTATCCTCGTAAATAATTATAGGACTTGCTGAATCTTTGTTTTTTTTTTTCTGGGCTGATCAGGATTAAATTGTAAACAATGAGTTTAATGCTCTTGCATCTATTTCTTACTTTGTAACGGATATTTGGAACAAATTGTTTTATGAAGAATATCAAATTTGGTTCCTCTATGTTTCTTGATAGACAAGTTCTTTATATGTTTTTAACTTCATGATTCATAGACACAAATTATAGAGCGATCCTTGTCATAGTCATGGTGGAATAGTTATTATGATTGATACGATGTCACCTATGCAGATAGACATCTAGGACTAGGAGGGTATTTTGATATCGTAAGTTTGTGCGCCTACCATCATCAAATCTCAAGGAAAAAGACTTTGAGTCCGTCCTCCGTATGCCCATATAAAGATTCTAGGCTCATACTAATTCTTTTCTAGCTTTTATCCTAAATGATTTCTCTCAACTTTATCATTGAGGGCAACAATGAGATGGAAATCAATTCTGAGTAATCCTTGGTCTGGGATGCCGCATTTGTTGGGTTGTCAACCTAATTCCTACGTCGACGAGTCAAGAAAGAATTATTTTGAATATAAGTAGCCAAATAGCTCCATTATTATGAGGACTTTTGGAATGTGCCTAAAAACAAATCCGTGCAGCCTTGGCTCCTAACCTAAAATGGACAATATCATAAGTCATAACAATGTGGAGTTGAAGCTGCATTGTGAGGCCCAACAACATTGGACCACTTTACTTGCTCAAAACCGTGGGACAGTCTTTCTTGTTCTGTAGTAGTTCACAAGCCACTTAGTGTTCATCATTGGTTGATTGCTTTATGGTCTCAAAGAGTTCCATGTTCCTCTCCAGATGCAACATATGCAGTAAACCTTTTGCATATGCTGATTTAGCTATTCTCAAGACCATAGTCCATCTATGTGGTATTTACTTTAATGAGAAAATGAATTAGATAAATAAAATAATATAATCATTGTTCTCTGCGGAATTTATTTTATTTGGGGCCGGACGATTTTCATGGAAAATAGATGTACCAAGGCAGTGTTGGTTTACTTGTGTCTCAATCTGCTCAACTTGATTGGATACTCCTCAGATCAACGGTCTCAGTTTTGCAACAGACATAACACTAATGCCTTCTCAAATCCCTTCTCCTTTGCCCGACCCATTTATGTTTCCATATTTTCCTTGTGAAGGCATGGCATGACATCATACAAAGTTCAGTTGAAATTTTAATAAGAACTATTTTCATGTCAATATTAATAAATGGGAGAGAGTGTAAAGCTAGTAGAAAGAGGCTTCTTTATAAAAAAAGAGGGAATTGATAAAGCTTGATATCACTAGGAGTTGATACCTACATGTTTTTATATGTATTGTTGCTCATAATTGTCTACTCTGTCCCTTCTAAAATATTAGGAAGCGCTTTTTTCCCTTGTGCACTAAGTTACAAGGGTCTAAACCAAACCAAACATACTCGGTATATCTCTTGGGAAGGTATGATGTATGCAGAGCTTAACTCTAATCTAAACAGTCTCTACTCTAGAAGAGTACAAAAGCTGTTTCTGCAGCTCGAGCAAAACAAGTTACAAGTTGCTATGATGTTAAAATTAATGCAATCTATTTCTGTTTGGTTAGCACTAAAATTTGGGTGTGAAAAGCTAATAGAAAGAGGCTTATTCATAAAAAATAAATTTAAAATGGTTGATTCCAGTCGGATTTAATACCTTCAAATTCTTTATATGCATTGTCGCTCATTATTGTCTACTCTCTCCCTTTTAAAATACTAGGAAACACTCCTTCCCTAGTGCAGTAAAATACAAGTGTCTGTTATGTCAAATTGATCTGATTCATTTCTATTTCATGGACGAATCTTTGGTAGATAACAGGCTAAGAGATATCAGAGAGTGCTATAATGAATTTATAATAGTTTCGATTGCCAATTCTGTCTCATTTTACTGCAGAATTTAAATTTCGATCATATATTTAAAAATGAAGATAATGAATTCTTTGTGCACTTGCAAGACTTTGTACATACTTCATTAACTGAGTCGTTAGTTGGTCTACATGAACAGATTGGAGCGTACAAGCAACTGTAAGCTGGATGCTTTGTGAATATTTTGGCAGTCAGAGTGTATCTATTATTGCGGAAGAAGATGTCCAAGCTCTATCAGAACCTGAATCAGTGGGTCTTTTGGGAATGGTGGTAAACACTGTGAATGAAACTCTGGCTAAAGCACCAAAATATGGCCTTAACGGTCCTGGTGAAGCTCTTAAGGCTCCTCAGGTTCTTGAGGCTATTGGTCGGTGCAACTCCTCTGGGGGTCCTGTGGGTAAGCATTGGGTTCTTGACCCTGTTGACGGAACACTAGGATTTGTGCGTGGAGATCAGTATGCTGTTGCTCTAGCCCTGATAGATGATGGAAAAGTTGTTATTGGCGTTCTTGGGTGTCCTAATTACCCTCTAGAGAAGGAATCACTAAATTATCATAACAATATTGATCGACATACGTTTCCTTCAACTAATATGTCAAAAGTAGGATGTGTAATCTACACAAGTAAAGGTAGTGGTGAAGCGTGGATGCAGCCACTGATTCATGAAAATGAGGGGCTTCAAAGGCCAAATCATGGTAAACTGATCAAGGTATCTTCAATAAATGATCCTGCCCTGGCAACATTTTGCGAGTCTGTAGAGGGAGCTAATACAAACCACTCCTTCACAGCTGGACTTGCTAACGGTGTAGGACTCAGGTTTGCTTTATGATCTCTTGTATGGTAAATTTCTAACTCCTTATTTCAGTTTCACAAGTTATTAGCTGTGATCTTAATAATGTTTAAAAGAAACATATTTAGAGGATTACACATATGATCAAGAACTCATTGACATCAAGTCTTTTGAAGGAGCAGCAATTATAGTTAACCTAGGGTTTTCACAGTAACAAATAAAATTTTTGAGAGGTTGATATCTAATATACGGGGACAATCTTTTTTTTTTACTTGTCTATCAGTTTTTAACTATTGGACAGGAATTTTGAACCAATGTTTGTAGTTATTAGTATGCAAAAGGGGTGACTCATGGTGGGTAACATAACAATCTTTACTCTCTCTAATCGCAGAAACAAGCCCCTTCGAGTACATAGTATGGTGAAATACGCAGCTATAGCTCGGGGAGATGCTGAAATATATATGAAGTTTGCAAGAGGTGGATACAAGGAGAAGATATGGGATCATGCTGCTGGCGTGCTCATTGTCCAAGAGGCTGGTGGTGTTGTAACTGATGCTGGTGGCCGAGCTCTAAACTTTTCAAGAGGAATGTACCTAGAAGGACTCGACAGGGGTATAGTTGCTTGTTCTGGGGTTAAGATACATGAAAAAATCATTGGTGCAGTTTATGCAAGCTGGGACTCTTCTAACCTATGAGTCTTCGTTATATTTTGTCAATAAAACCATTATATTAAACACTGAAATTCATGTTGGAGTAATAAAAAATCTAAATCAGAGATATAAAATTATTTCCAATTAAAACTAGAACAATATGCAATGAAGAAAACACAACTATACATTTGTTACCCTTTCAAAAGGTGGATTCCTTTGTAAAAGTGATGTGTTCAAAAATATGTCTTACGTTGCAGGTGCGTTGCGTTCAAAAATCATGGTACCATCTTATAAAATCTCCCATGTTCATCTCTTTACACACAAATTATCAAAAATTAACTGCCCATCTTAATCCTAAGTATCTACTTTTCCATAATCTTGATACCCATGAATTAATACTACGTTATGATGATGCACAATGTCAAGAATATTGTTGTTATGTACTTGACTTGGAATCTGCCAGTGTTTGGTATGCACAATCGAATGGTTTAATTTGTCTGTCTTATATGTTTAATGATGAACATCATTATAATCCCAACATTGCTGTCTTGAATCCTCTTGTTCAAAAATCGAAGATGAATGGTTTATAGTTTAAACACTAATTCTTGGAAGGAAATATGGCAAGATAAGGTGTTTGTTGATCATATCAGTACTAATGAGTTGGTATTAGTTATTAGGTTTGTACAACCCACATTATTTTTTCAGTCCAAAATAGTTAAGTTATTCACCGGTCCAAACATAATAAATGGTCGAACCGTTCTTTTTTTTTTTTGTTGTTTAATGGTTAGTACGTATTTTGCTCGAAACTTTGAGAAATAAGGCTCTTTCAGTCACAATATGATGATTAAATGCCCTAAATATCACTAATGGCCTTTCTTAATCACACAGAGACATCAATTGAAGTGACGTTAATACAATTAGTTATATCTATTTATTTTATTGGGCTGACTAGTAAATTATTAATGGGATGAGGTAGTTGGATCATTGGTGGGATGGGGGGACAGCAGATGCGTGTAGTGTCGTGCGAAATGGGAGGTTTTTTTTTTATAACGCGTTTCCAATTTTTTTTTAATGCAAATTGAACTTCCGTTGTTAGAAAGAAAACATAAAATAAAAATTTATTTTTCAAAAACACAAGATAAAATTACGATTTTTTGATAAAAAGGGTCATTTTCTTTACAATTGTGATATTCTTGACCATTTCCCTCTAAATTGTGATAAAAATGGTCATCAATATTCTTGAGTTAACCCATTTACTCCCGCACTGCTTTATTAAATCTAAAATGATATATTACTATTTGATGATAATAACGAAAATTTTAAAAAAGTAAATGTTATGTTTTGCGAAGCCTTGATAATTACTCAAAATATTAGCTGTCGTCTATTTTACAATACACCTTGTACGAAACCAATTTCTAAATCATTGTAACGAATCTTTTTGAAAAAAAGTAAAATAAAAGGTTAGTAATTTGGAAGATAATAACTTTTGATTTTTTATAATCACATTAAATAAATCGTAAAGAATTTTAAATACTAGAACTTTTTCAATAGTTACCAACATTACTAATAATAATCAATATTTACCAAAAAATATTTTAATCCTTTTTCTCACGATAAAACCACCAATTTAATCATTGGAATTTTATCCTCCCTATTTTAATAATACTCTCCCCTCCCTAATTAGTTTTCCCTTTGATTTTTTACACGTACTTTAATGCGCATCAAAAACATAGTTCAATTTAATTTTTTATTTAAAAAAAAATCGAAAAAAAAATTGTCGAACAATGTTTTTGATGCGCATTAAAGTACGTAATAAAAGTCAAAAAGACAACTAATTAAAAATGGATGGAGTAATAATTACATCTACCAAAAACTGAAAAAAAAATATAAATATATAAATTATATATACCCTATATACACACAGGAACCGCACACAACCGGAAGATCGCCAGCCGATTTTCCGACAACGCCGCTAGTCTCCTCATCATAAACACACACCACAACAGGTTATACACACACATCATTATATTGGACATACACTACACAACCATTAAACCATATATATGTATGCAGCCTCAGTTGCAGCATACCACAACATAATCGCCCCGTTTGTGTAAGCTTATAAGCAGCTTATAAGCTGAAAAAGTTAGTATATATATACTTTTTCTGAAAATAAGTAACTTATTTTCAAATTTGGAAATAAGATTTGGTCTTAAATTTCTAAAATAAATATTAATTTTCAAAAAAAAAAATGAAAATACTTTTTTAAAAAAAATAACTTATTACTTATAAGCTAAGCCAAACACCCCCAATACAAGATTTCCTATTAATCTACATACTATCCAACTATATACATAACATTATAATCATTTAAACTCAAGACTCTAACCCACCTTCAAATTTCTTCAAAAATGACCGGAACAAAACCTAATTATATAATACGTAAATTATATAACTCATGATGGTGGAGCATCGAATTGCTTCCACACCCACTAAACAATCCGACTCCAGCAGAGTCTCATTCCAATCATAATTCTTAATCCATCTCACAATTTCACGAACACCAATTGTTTGGCTAAGCTCAGGCTACACAACACCTCTGTCACCGTAACCATTTGAGTCGCGAGCCACAGATGAAAAGTTGAACCAATCCTCTAAAACAAATATGGCAGTGCCGGTATTCACCTTAATCATCTTATCTTGTGGAGTAGTCCAATGCTCATCTCCATCTTCAGGTTTCAGCAAACTTAAAGATGTATGAAAAGAATTGTCTTAATCACAATTCCATTGATTAAGGTTAGTCCCGGACAATACTAAGAAATCTGCAACATCAGTCCCCTTCTGGTGACAAACGAGCTCATTTCTAACCTTCCAAATAGACCAAGCTATCATAGCAGATATCATAGCAATCTGTTGTCTTACCTCTTGACCCCATTTCTCAAAAATAGAACCCAGTCACCCAAGTAAACAGTGTTTTGCAAAAGAGCAGTTAAGAAGCACATGAACAATAGATTCTCTCTTTCTCGTACTTTGGGAGAGTTATACATGAATGTAAAGCTATCTTAGCTACTGTGAATGAATACATACATATATATATATACGGCCCGTGTAACACGGTGTGTATATGCAAGATAATGTCTAAAAGGATAATCAACCCAGGTTTCCCAGCATTTGCTAAACAAAATAGGATTAATAATCCAAATCTCTTAGTCAAAATTTGAAATAGGAATTATCGCAGATACATAAAATCTTTAACGGATGAAAGTGCAAACAAGAAAAATGATCATTCTTAAGCTTCAGTTATCGGATACTCAAACACGACATCCTTTCCTGAAAGCTTCCTGTAAACTCCAGCAAATGTCTCCAGCTTGTACTCTGTATCGTTACGTGCCTTTGGGTCCAAGTAAATCTGCCGTACACAAAATGGAAAATAAGAATATGCAGATAGAAAATTCTTGCTCAATTCAACTGTAGACACTATTCCACAAACCTTGATGATTTTTGAACCATCAATTCTGTATCTGATGCGCTTTCCAACGATCTCTGCAGGATAAACTACATCCTCAAGCATAGCATCATGCACAGCTGTAAGTGTACGGGAGCGAGGCCTCTGAGCAGCAGAGCCCTTCTTTGGTGGGCGCAAGATTCTTCGGGTAGCAATAACTACCACATCCTGCAAGTCATTGATACATATCATCTTTTATGTAAATAAAATCAATAAATGAGACAACTAATTATACGACAAATAACAAGGCCCCAGGGCATCATTCCTGAAGAAACTAAATGATCAGACAACTACATAATTATCTGAGCTTAAATAATTATTTTGGTTAAAAAAACGTTAGCAGTAAACCAAGCTTTGATAATATACGTGATTAGCATATTAAAATACCCAATTACTTCCAGTAATTCCAAGGCAACTTATAAATAAAAACAGAATTATTCTGCATACAACATGTCTATCAATATCTTCTCTTTCCTCATCCTTTTTCCTTTGCCTTTTTATTCACAGAAGGCATTCTATTTTTACTTATTTCTTTCTCCAGAAGTGAACGTTGTGAAAATTGAAAGAATTAACAGAATTACCTTTCCACTGAACTTCTTCTCCAGTTCCCTAACCAGCTTAGAATGAATCTTGCGGAAAGCTTTCCTCAACCTATAGGGCACATGGATCACAACAGCTTTGCGGTTCCCTATATCAATATGACTGCAAAAGTAGTTTAAATGTATTATTGGGATTTAAGGATAAACAATGGAAAGATATGTTGAGCAATACATAATGCTTAATAGCTTACGCAGCAGAGTTAATGTATAGGTCTTTCAAGTCACTTTTAAGATCCTGATTGGTGTTTTCCAAGTCAAACAATGCCTGTGAACACATTTGAGAGAGAGCATAATGAAAAACGGCCCTGTTAACATTTTGATTCAAGAGTTGAAAACAAATACACTAAAAAACATCGACAGTACTATAAACACATCACCTGGGCAACAGACTCCTCAAACTCACTGGGTTCAAGGCCATTGTCTTTTGAGATCTTTTTTCTTGATGTGTACATTTTGGCAGCTCTAGCCAATAAAGTAAATCATTTTAGTATAGAAATAACAATATAATCTCATATCAACACGTAAACAGCTTATCAAGAGCCTATACTCTTTGTATTCATATACATTACACATTTACACTAAAATTTGGGTAACAACAAATTTAATAAGCCTAGATACAAATCCTCAACACACACATATCAGATGTATGCAATAAAACAATAACAGAGCCTATAAAAAGGCAGATAGATAAGTTTATATCACATAAAATAGCCGAAAAGTTAACTCATTTCGATCTACAATTAAATTTAATAACATACAACTACATCAATAATTAATAATTCAAGAAAAGACAAATATAAAATCACACTTAATTTCATATACAAACATAAAATGTACAAATTCAAGAAAATAAAGAGAACCCATTTCAAAAGAAAGATAAATAAGATGACCCATTAGATTAGATTAACACCTTTCTGCAAAAAAAAAAACAGAGCTTCAGCCACGGAGGTTGCAGAGAGTGGGGAAAGATTGGGGTAACTAGGGTTTTAAATCACTAGAATGCATCTGAGATGATTTCTTATTGGGTTTTTAACCAAACAAGGCCAGCCCAACGTGTTATTCAATTTGTTAGTTCAGCTGGGATAGGCCTTGTGGTGTTTATAATTTAGAAAAAGGCCTGTTTTAATATGATTCTATTAATTTCAATTCTTTTTTAAACTTTTTTTTGTTAAATAAAGGTCATTAAATTTTATTTGTTTTCATCGAAGATTTTTGCATACCCTGTTATATTTGTATTTCATTTAAAAAATTTATTTGTTGCAAAATTAAATTGTAAATATTTAAATTATGATTTCTTATTAACTTACAACCCAATTTAATTAAAAAATTAAAAAATTATAATAATTTTTTATCACTAGAAAACTGATGTTTCATCCATTGATTTTAGGCTCAAATACAATTTAAACTTTGTGTTATTAACAATATATAATTAAAACTCTCTTTTAATATATTTAGTAAATTTAACCTTGCGTTTTTTAACTATATACAATTGAAACCTTTTTTAAAATAATTAGTAAATTTAACCTGCGTTCTTAACTATTTACAATTAAAACTTTTTTTTAAAATATTTAGTAAATTTAACCTTAATTTTTTAGTTTTGAAATAAAATAAACATTACCCAAATCTAGTTCAATTTACGGCAATTATAGAAGAGTATTTTTGAAAATAAATTAAATTTGATTATGAACATTTATGAATATATTTAGTGTGAAGTGTGATGGTAAGAGAGAATAATATAAACACGTATTAAAATTTTATTGAACATATATAATATATTATATATAGACATATTAATATAGAAAAACATCTAAATATTTATTTTATAAGAAAAAATCCTAATAACTGCATATATCTATTATGCTTAGAAAATATCTATACAAAAAATTGACAATAATGCATTTAACGAATATTTATTCAAAATTTGGGCGTAAGGTTTATTTTATTCTCAAATTAAATATTCATGGTTAAATTTACTAAATATTTTTAAAATGGGTTTTAATTGTAAATAGTTAAGAACATATAGTTAAATTTACTAATTATTTTTTAAAAAAATTCAATTGTATATAGTTAAAAAAACGTAGGGTTAAATTTACGAAATATATTAAAAGAGAGTTTTAATTGTATATTGTTAATAACACAAAGTTTAAATTGTATTTATGCCTTGATTTTATTTTAATATGATGATTAAAATATACTTTACAAAAAGGGAAAGTTTTGATTTTTGGTGTTAAATGTATAAGTGCTCCCATTATTTCGAAATAAGAATACAGTTTTAATCTAGGGTGAATAAATTACTCCCTCCGTAAAAATTTATCTGTCTTACTTGACTTTTTGCGCTTAAATTAACTTAACTTTGACTGAAAATTTTATATATTATATAATTGAGAAAAATTATCAAAATTATATTATTAGAAAGTATATGTAATTTATTTTAATATATATATATATATATATATAATTTTCAGTTTTCCTAAATTATAAACTAATAATTTTTAATTGTTAGCCAAATTTTATTTAATTTGACCACAAAAAATCAAACAAGACAGATAAATTGGGGTCAAATGAGTAATATAAATTAATACAATAAGAAATTATTGAAGAGAAGTTTCTGATTTTGATAACGAGGTATCCTTTCCAATAAACGAATACATGTTGCGATCAAAGTTGTGCAGGAAGCAGCAAAGACAACATTTACTAAAAATACAAGAGCACCTGCGGCATGTAAATCTGGAGTGGGTGAATTATGAGTGGCAACAGAAAGTTGCGCAAGTGGTTTGTACATTTCTAAATATAAATCCGACACTTTCTAATTCATGGTTATATTTCCGACCATTAGTCTCTCTTAGTTATATCAGTTTATGTGACCTGAAATATAAATAATATTTAAAATATTTGTCACTCTAAGGAAAAAAGAACTGTTAGTTATAAATATCTAAGATTGGTGTTCTATATTTGTCGAATCTCTAGCCATCTTCTAAAATAAATTCACCTTATTTCCCGTTCAAATTTTTCCAATTTTCTTTATTGGGGCTGTTTGGCTACCGCTTATTTCCGGAAATAAACCCTTATTTCCGGAAAAAAGTAGGGATGTATGTACTTTTTCTGAAAATAAGTAACTTATTTTTTATTTTGAAAATAATATTTGGTTTTAAAATTCTAAAATAAATATTTATCTTAAAAAAAATGAAAATATGTAAAAAAATGAAAATAAAATAAGTTACTTATTTTAAGTTTAAGGAACCCCAAACGGTCACATTATCTTATTTAATAGTTATCATAAATTAAGATTATTTTAAATATAATTGTTCATTATAGCTAATATCATTGGAACACAAACCTTACAAGTTGGGTGAAGGCCCAATATACTTCAATTATAATAAATGTGGACCTATATACTTACCCTTGAAAGAGTGGCCCTATATACCAATCTGATACACGGAGATAGATATAACGTGATCGAAGAATACGTGTATTCGTCTAACGTATCAAGAGTTATATGTTTTTTTTTTACTTTTACCAGATTAAGACACGCTAGTAACTAAGTCGTATCAAAGGAATACGTAGTTTTCAATCACGTGTCTCACATTAGAAGATTACAGTTGAACACGCCTTAGTCACTGACGTATTATAGTAATACGAAAATTGTAGTCCACGTATCTTGCTCTAAATTAAAGTCTTCAGAGTCTCTTCTTTCTATCACTTCATGTCATTATTTTCAGTCTTGACAGCCCTATATATATATATATATATAATTTTATTATTCACGAAAATAGTAACCGGATCTTCCTTGGCAAGATTTAACTCGCCCAATATGTAGCCTAGCCACATAGCTTGACATGCGCATGCTGCTGCTGCAATATATTCTGTCTCGCATGTTGACAAAGCAACTGTTTGTTGCTTATTCGAAGACCATGAAAATATCCCTGAACCGATATGAAAAGCATATCCCGAAGTGTTTTTCTCGTCATCAAAATCACCACCATAATCACTGTCTGAATAGCCAACTAATTTTGAATCTTGAGAATGCGTGTAAAATAAACCATGATCAAGTGTACCTTTAATATATTTCAAAATTCTTTTAGCTGCCATGAAATGATCTTGCTTCGGCTTTTCCATGTACCTACTAACCAATCCAATTGTATACATAAAATTGGGATGAGTGAAAGTTAGGTACATCATACTTCCAACTTGACTTTTGAACAATGTCGGATTTACCGACTCTCTTGTTGAATCAACTCTGAGCTTTATGCTTGCTTCTGCTGTCGTACTCACTGGCTTGCATTCATCCATTCTTAATTTCTTAAAAATCTGCTCAGCATATTTTTTCTGCAACATAAAAATCCCGTCTTTGCTTTGGTTCACTTCGACTCCAAGAAAGTATGGCATTTGACCAATATCTATCATCTCAAATTCGTTAGTCAAAACTTTCTTAAAATCATCAAACATACCAGGGTTGTTGCCAGTAAAAATCATGTCGTCAATGTATAAGCACACGATCATAATATCTCCCCCTGAATTTGTTTTTGTGTAGAGTGCATGCTCGTACGGACTCTTCATAAAACCATTCTTCTGAAAGTATTCATCGACCCTTATGTTCCAAACTCGCGGGGCTTGCTTTAACCCGTACAGTGCTTTCTTTAGCTAGTAGACTTTATCTTCCTAGCCTTTTTGAACATATCTCCGTGGTTGCTCGATGTATACTTCTTCTTCCAGATAACCATTCAAGAATGCTGACTTTACATCCATCTGAAATATCTTCCACTAATTTTGAGCTACAATTGCTGTAAGAAGTCTTATGGTATCAACTCTTGCAACTGGAGCAAATACCTCATTATAGTCAATCACGTATATCTGCTTATAGCCTTTAGCAACTAGCCTTGTCTTATACTTATCTACTTCTCCGTCTTGATTGGTCTTAAACTTGTAGACCCATTTGACACCAATTGCTTTGTGTCCTTCTAGAAGATCTACGAGCTCCCAAGTGTTATTCTTCTTAATTGCACCAATTTCTTCATCCATGGCCTTGTTCCATTTGCTTTCTTCAGAAGCTTCCTCAAATGTAACTTGATCACATTCAACCATTAAAAAAAATGAATAATTAAATGTTATTTGTACCGGACTTATTGCATCATAGATGTCATTCAGACTCCGCATTTTTCATGGTGCTCCCCCTGAACTGTGGTTAATGTTGCTTCCTAAACTCGATGGCGTCGAGGTAGGAGTTTGTTGAGTTGGACTTTGTGGCGGAGTTAGATCATCATCTTCATCATTTTCAATATTGGAGTCATCAACATCATCATCATCATTAAAGAACAGACCTGTAATTTTTTCTTTCTTCCTCATTCCATCTCCAGTAATCTGATTCATCAAATTCAACATCACGAGAAATGATTAAATTCTTTGTTAGTGGATTATAGAGTCTGTAGGCCTCGCTCCTTTTGTCATATCCAGTAAAGATGCATTTCTCGTCTCTATCATCCAGCTTCTTCCTTTTCTGATCAAGAACATGTGCATATGCGATACACCTGAAAATTCTTAGATATCTAACTGATGGTTTGCTACCACTCCATGCTTCATTTGGAGTTTTGTTTCTAACACTTTTTATTGGACAACGATTCAACAAATAAACAACATATAACACGGCTTCAGCCCAAAAGGTTCTTGGCATGTGCTTCACTTTCACCATACTCCATGCCATGTCAAGAATAGTGCGATTCTTCCTTTCTGCAACACCATTTTGTTGTGGAGTATATGTCTTTGTCAACTGATGATTGATTCCATGCGCTCTGCAGAAGCTTTTAAATAAATTTGAAGTATACTCGTCTCCTCTGTCTGATTTGAGTATCTTCAAATAATGATCACTTTGTTTCTCTACCATTGCTTTGAACTCCTTGAATTTATCAAGAGCCTCCGCCTTCTCTTTCAGAATATATAACCAACTTTTCCTGCTAAAATCATCAATAAACGTTAGGTAATACATGTTCCCGCCAAGTGATGCAATATCAAACAGACCAACTATATCAGTGTGAATAATCTCTAATGACCTCCTGGCTCTCCATAATTTTTCAACGGAAAAACTTTGTCGATGTTCCTTCCCTTTGACACATGCTTCACACAACTGATTTGGTTCGTTGATTGTTGGCAATCCTTCCACCATCTTTGTCTTTGACAATAATTTCAAGTCAGAAAATCAAAGATGACGAAATCTCAAATGCCATAAACACGAATCATTTTTAATGACCGACTTTAAGCACTTCTGCACCTTTGTTTGCATAACAAGAGTGAATAGACAATTTTGTGACATCTTCACGTTGACAATTAGTTCTCAAACTTGATTTCTAATAATGAGAGAATTATACTGCATTTGTATATTATATCCTTTCTCCACGAGTTGGCCAAGACTAATGATGTTATTTTTCAAAGCAGATATATAATACACATCATTGATATATTTCTTCTCACCATTTTTCAATACAATCGAAATTGTACCTTTGCCTTGTACATAAATTTTTTATGAGTCACCAAAAGTAACTTCCTCGTTGACAGTGTCATCTATCTCTGTAAATAATTTCGTGTGACCACACATATGATTGCAGGCACCTGAATCAAGATACCAAATATTTTTCTTGCCTTTCTCGTCTCCTTTGTACGTGAGAAACATAATGAAACCCACATCTTTGTCTTCTTTTGCTGCTGCAAAATGACTGCTTTCTTCCACCTTCGGGGATCTACACTCATAACTGAAATGACCATACTTATTACAATTATAACATTGAAATTGAAACTTATAACCTTTTTGTTGAAAATTGCCTCTTCCTCGGCCTCTGAAATTTTGACCACGACTAGATGACTGATAGCCTTCATTTTTTTGACCTCTATTGAACGGTTGTCTTCCTCGTCCTCGTCCTCGTCCTCGTCCACCTCAGTAGCCACCTCTGCCACGTGCAAAATTGCTACTGCTTGAATTTTCACCGATGTACATCTTACTTTATATTGTCTTCTCCACGTTACTTGTATTATCATACTGGTTCATTCGTTGCTCATGGGCTTGAAGAGAACCCGCTAGTTCATCAATGGATATTGAGGACAGATCCTTTGACTCCTCGATAGATGTAACAACATAATCGAACTTTCTTATCAACGAACGAAGGAGCTTTTCCATGACCCGAACATCATCAAGATTTTTGCCGTTCCTTTTCATCTCATTTGTCATCGTTTTCAAATGAGTAACATATTCACCAATATTTTCTGAGCTTTTCATTTTTATATTTTCGAACTCCCCGCGTAGCACCTGTAGCCACACCTTATTTACTTTTTCAACACTTTAGAAAGATTTTTACAAAATCTCTCACGCTTCTTTTGTTGTTTTGACTTCTGAGATTTTTTCAAAGGCTGATTCGTCGACACCTTGAAAAATTGTAAACAAAGATTTTTTTGTCTTTTTTACGGGTCTACTTTAACGCCTACTTCTCGGTATTTAGAAAAACTATTTCAGAGGCTGCATCCACGGGCTCGCTATACCACTTTTGACAATATCCCAATTATCGTAAGAACCGAATAACACCTTCATTTAAATACTCCAGTTCCCGTAATTTGTTGCCGTCAATTTTAGGATTTGCAGTTGTACCATGTTCACCATTTTTCCTCGGACAGAACTTGGCTCTGATGCCACTTGTGGGAAACGTGAATGGGCTTTGATTGGTTTCCTTCGATTCAAATAAGTATTATATCTACGTGTTGTATATTATGAACTGGGTTAATAAACGAATAAGCAAAACATATACTTATTATTACAACACAATAAGCTACAACTTTGTTTTAATACACAAGAAGGCTTCAGCGTATTTTTCTTTTTCACTCGAGAGCTACAACTCTTTTTTCTCAGAAATATTCTTACTCAATGTGTATATTCAACAAAAATGAGAAGCACTATTTATAGGCTTTAAAACTAAGATACAGATCATGCCTTACATCAGCTATCATTTAATTCCTTATTTTCTGGCCAGCCTTACATTTGCAAATTCTAAAAGATAGCCTACCTTGATTCTAGGAGCTATTCCACCTTCACATTTGACTATTACAGAATGTGCACCTAGCTGCTGCTGTATTTTTTTGGTTCATATGAACTGGACGCCTACCATCTTTTACTTCTTTAAAAAACCAAGCTTCTAATAATTGCTCTAATATACATATATACTTCCAAGAAGTCTTCTTTGATCATGCAAGCCCGTAGAAATTAATGCACACAGTTTGCCCACCATATTTTCAGGATGATCAGCTATTTGTTAATCCATTTATTTAATTCATTAACTATGTTTGTAGAGAGTTTGAATTCTAAATTTTTTTATATTATGTTGGATGTGTAACTTCCACAATCTATTACATCCATTAGAATTGATCCCAGTGTTCATGTTGCAGTTTTTATTATACAAGAAATTATTCCCTAACTTAACAATATATTTTCCATCAGTTGTTGTTGTTCAAGCCACTCTGTTTTGCACTTGATTTTGAGGTATTCGAACTTATAAAATACATTGAACATCATCATCATGAAAGGTCTGGTGTACCTTGTGCACGTCCCATTCTTTGATGTTTGGACGGAAGTACTCACAAACCTTATCAGTTCTGGTGTTGTTCAAACGGTGGTCCTCAACACAAAAATCTATCTTTCCCCTTAACCATTGATCAGAAAAAATGTTAATCTCGTCATAGAGATGACAAAATAATCCGAACCGATGGATACCGATCAGATTGGATTTTACTGAACCCAAAATTTTAGTTTTAAATTTTAGGTGTACCGAATCGATACCCGACCAGAAATCCAAAACCCAATCCAAACCCAAAACCCGAAAAAAACTAGATATATTTATATATAATATTATATATATATATATATAACTTATTATATATAATAATATATATAATATAAGATAAATAATTTATATATGTTCATTTTATTATTTCATTTTTATTAAATAGTCCATACTTATTTAGTGAACTAATTTTTCATTTATCAATGTATAATATATTTTACTAGTATTATATTATACAAAGTTTTCATTTTGAAATTATTACATTTTGAACTATTAGCTAGTTGTTAATTGTATATTAATGATAATTTAATATCATAATTCATATAATATATTATATTTACCTATCTTTTGAAATTTAATTACTTATAATTTTATACATGTGGTTATTGGTGTCTGCTTGTGTTGAAGATATTGAAATTATTACATTTTCTTATAAAATTTTGAATACCCGAAAAAACTCGATCCGATCCGAAACTCGATGGATTTGGATTTGGATAACCCGAAAATATTTGGATTTAGATTTTGATTTCACTGAAATCTGACCGAACCCGACCAGTTGTCATCTCTATCTTTTCCATCTCCCAAAACCCACAAGAAACCCTTACATAGTTCCTCTTTAGCCTCCCAGATTCTCATCCAGACAAAACTTGCTCCATTCTTCTTTGTTGCCTTTAGAACATGAAAATCCTGAAAGTATCTAGCTTTGAAAATTCTAGTAACCAAAGCATTTGGATTCTCATAAAGTTCCACACTTGTTTTCCCAATAAAGCTAAGTTAAATCCATAAAGATTTCTGAATCCCAATCCCCCTCTATTTTTTGCTATGCACAATTTATCCCAAGTTAACCATCGAATCTCTTTGCTGCTACCAGATTTCCACCAATGCCCATTCAACATCCTTTCAATCTCTTGACAAAGTGCTTTTAGAATTAAGAACATGACATACAATATTATGGGATTGATTGAACCACTTTTTTTTATATCATTATTGAGTTTCCATCCTTGGACCCTCTTCCAAACTCTCTCTTTTAGGAAATTGAAGAATACTTTTTTGGATCTCCCAACCAATGATGGTAGCCCCAAATACTTACTATACTTTAAATCATTGTGAAACCCCAGAATTGCTAAGATTTCCTGCTGCTTATCTCTCTTTACATTCGAATTGAAAAAATTACAGATTTCTAGAAATTCACTGCTTGACCTGAACACTGCTCATACAAATTTAACAAATATTTGATACTCTAAGCCTCCTCCATAGTTTCTTTAAAGAATAGAAAGCTATCATCTGGAAATAATAAATGTGTTATTGCAGGTGCTGATGCACTAATACGATAACCTTGAATACTTCCATTAGTTGCAACATTGTTGAGAGAGTGAGATAATCCTTCAACTCAAAGAAGAAAAAGATAGGGAGACAGTGGATCTCCTTGTCTTAATCCTCTACATGGAGTTATAGGGCCAACATAAGTACCATTTACACATACCATGTACTGAACTGTGGTTACACAAAGCAGAATCCACTTGATAAATTTGACGTTAAATCTCATCTCTTCATTTTGTGCCACAAATATTGTCAATTTAGTCGATCATAATCCTTGCTTATGTCGAGTTTCAGAGCCACCTCACCTTCTTGACCACCATTTTTTCTTCTCATAGAGTGAATCACCTCAAATGCAATGAGCACATTATCAATTATGCTTCGTCCCGGTACAAAAGCTGATCGATTCTCAGATATTGTGACTGGGGGAATACTCTTCAATCTATTTGCAAGTACTTTTACGAGAATTTTGTAGAGTACATTATAAAGTGCTATGGGGCGCAAATCCGCTAGTCTCTCCATATTTTCCTTTTTTGGGATAAGAATCAAGTTTGTATTATTTAGCTAAGCTTGAAACGGGTAATCTTCAAGCCACCCTTTACAACATTTAAACACCTCTCTTCCAATCAGCTCCAAAAAGTGTTGAAAAAATACAGGGCTAAATCCGTCTGGACCAGACGCCTTGTCTGGGTGCATTTGCTTAACAACAACTGTGAACTCCTCAAAAGTTAGATCTACAATGAGACTAGCATTCTGGACTTTAGTTATCACACCATGTTCTGAGCTTGGTTCATGTGCACTTACTTCATGAGTTCTAGTAAAGACACCTTTGAAATACTCCTTAGTCATCTCACACATATTTTCATGGTTATCCATAATTTCTCCTGCATCAAATATCAAATCCGAGATATGATTAAGCTTTTTCCTTGTCAATGCCTGGGCATGAAAGAATCTTGAATTGGTATCCCCTTCACTAAGCCAAAACATGTTCGCTCGTTGCTTCTAGAAGATCTCTTCATGTAATAATAGATCATGAAGTTTCTCTTTTTTCTCAAAATACTCTTTCACAACTTCATCATCTTCTCTGTTAACCAGGTTATTCAGCACCACATTTTATTTTTTTACTTTGTCTTTAAATTTATGGAAGAAATTCCTCCCCCACTTCACCATGAACGAGGAGACTGATATAAGCTTGAGAAGAATGTGAGTTACTGAGAGTCTCGTCCAATAATTTGACGCCTCTTGTTTGAAGTTTGACTCATTTAACCAAGTATTCTCAAATATGAACTGCTTCCTAGAGAATGAGACATGTAAGAGTTCTAATTTGATTGGATCATGATCATAGCAGGTTGTATGAGTCACAGAAAGATTACACAATGAAAATTTATGCCACCAGTCGTCAGTTACAAATGCTCTATCCAGTCTCTCTCATACCCAGTTGGGTTTCCCTTTGCTTTTCTCCCAACTAAAATAATCTCTAGTAAGATCAATCTTAGTTAAACCACAATCATCAATAGCTGAACAAAACCCATCAAAGAACACCTAGGGATGAAGGTTAATCCCATTCTTGTCCGAGACATATAAAAGGTCATTGAAGTCTTCAAAGATACACCATGAGATATGATCTTTCGCAACTAGCTAACAAAGAAAATCCCACGAAACCTGCCTTCTTGATCTTTTAGGAAAGCCATAAAAGCAAGTCAATCTCCAAGCTGGGGAATTTTCTCCAGAATATTCACGTCTATATGATTAAGAGATGAGTCCACAATCCTACATGAGATAAAAGGCTTCCATATGACAACAAGGCCACCTCCTCGACCGACTTTATCTACATCACAACAGAGCCATACTAACACCTCTAATTGAAGATGTGCACAAGATCAATCAGGAAGTGTTAGATAGAATACCAGGAATCTCCACAATCTATAAAAAAGTTCGGATAATATCTGCAAAGGATCCTCTACTAATACTGCTAATGACATCCTTTACCCACCAGAATATTTGAATTCTCTAAAATTCAGTGGCCTTCCTAACCATGAGCTAGAACTCAAAGTGGGGATCCCTATAATGCTGTTACGCAACCTGAACCCAAAGAAAGGATTGTGTAATGGGACCAGGCTAATTGTCACTTGTTGTTATAGATTTATCATAGAAACATTAATTATTACTGGGAACAAAAATTGGTGAGAAGATATACATACCAAGAAAATGTATGTCCCCAGCAGAAAAACACTTCCTTTTGTAATGAAGAGAAAACAATTCCCAGTTATTTGTTACGCATGACTGTTATAAAATCCAGGACCAGACATTAAAGCATGAAGGACTGTATTTTCCAAATACAGTGTTCTGCCATAGACAACTCTACGTTGCCGTCTCAAGAGTAACCTCTCCTTCTGGACTGCGGATTGTTTGTGTTAATGAAGACAAAATGTATGATGGTTATATAAAAAATATTGTCTACCATGAGATTTTCAACGACATTGTGCCCGTATATTGACTTCATTTTTAGCCACGGATCACTTCTACATTGCATGCAGATTCTACTCTATTAAATAAAGAATAGGAAACCTTGACTTCATTTTCAGCCGCGGATCAATTCGGCATTGCATTCTGATTCTGTTATATTAAATAAAGAACGGGAAACTAGAACTTCATGCGTTGCGTTTTATCATTTCTTTTATACTCGCACATAGTGGTTTCTAATTCATGCTAAACACGCACTTTGTACTTTACAAAATAAAATAAAATTTGCCTGTTTACTTGTACCACCAACTCTGAAATTTGATTGATAATGATCAAGTCCTTTTATATAGAACAAATGCTCACAAATTTTAGGTTAGACAATGCTTCTATGTTGCTAGGACTGATTTTGTTCAGAACATATACTTGAAGCAAACAATATTGGCAATTGAAAATACGCCCTTGTATTGGAATCGGTCATTATCGCTCCAAGATCAAGGCACATAGATTGAGCCGGTGTGTTTGGGAACCATGATGATGCATTAATCATGTAACGCTACCACTTGAATTCCTCCATTGAATTTCTCTCCGACAATTTCAGACGAGTTGGAAACTGTAACAGTCAAACTGTTCGTTGCAACTTCTAATCTCTTTATATTTTTCCACTAGGAATTGCATTAATTTGATACCTATAATACAGATAAGAAAAATCGAAATATAACACCAGGGCTACTATTCACCGTTCTGGTGCATCAGAAACTGGGCTTAGACCCAGAAAAAAGAACAAACAGACCTTTAATTTGAAGAACATAAAGCTCAGATCTTTAGTCTTCAACTTAGTCATGCCCATCTGCAATCAAGATTGAACTTTGATCAGTTTCAAAAGGCTTTTACCTCTACTTTTATTGCCCTTTTTAGTTTAGTGATGCATATATTCTTAAAGGTGAAACAAGATAATGGGGTTCTTGAAAATGCTACTATTTTTCCTGTTTTTGTTGGGTTTTGTGACTGTTTTTAGGGTATGTGTTTTGGTTTTTATGGTGTTATTTGAGCGGCCAGCTTCGAAGAGATTGGATAAGCAATGTAGTGTTTTGTTGGGGATTTTAGGGTTTATCGTAGGGGTTATGTTTGTTTAAGATTTTTTTCCTAAGTGGGCTTTTGATTTTAGGTTTGGGGTTTTGGATGGATTAAGTAAGCTTATTGTTTCGGTGTCTATGGGTTGTTTAGCCAGTTTATTTTATATCCCTGCTGCTAGGAATGCTCGTGCATTTTGACTTGGAATGGATCAGAGTCATAGTTATTTTTCGATTATATCTTGTGGGTGGATTGAAAGATTGCTTCTTTATGGAAGTTCTTTATTATCTATATTTGCTGCATTGCTTTGGGTTAGTCCATTTACAGAATTATTAGTTAATAAGAATAATACGAGTGGTTGGAAGGGATTGATGTCTGATCAGTTGGTAGGTAATATATGTATGTCAAGTTCGGATTTTGATAAGTTTAGGCAATTGTGCTTGTTGGTTATGAGCGTTTTACAAATGGCAACTTTACGGTCAAATATTTTTGAATGAAGTAGTGTTATCTTGGTACCAGAGATTGCACGCCCATAGTTGCATGGATCGCGGATCGATTGGGTACGTGCTACGAGTACGGGTACATGGGACGTTAGCTTGAGTGAATTGGGTACGATGAGTCATGAATCGGGTTCGTGGATCGATATGAGGATCCCTTTTTAATAATATATATTTATTAAAAAATATTATACATATAAAACAATACCAATGACTATTCTGCTACTATTCTGAAGCTTGAATAAGAGATTTTCTTTGTCATTACTTCATCTCATATTTTAAGTAGTAGGAGACTGCAGGATAATTAACATCCATGTCTGGTCTGTCTTCTCTTCCATCTACATATCATCTGCCCAACTCCTTCCTCTTACAAATTTACCTTTTAAAAATAATTTCAATCTAAATGGTGTCAACTTATCTTCCTTTTTTTTTAATTCTTTCTCCTTTACACATTATGATCGCCAGAGTTAAAGGCGGTTCGTCAAAGTTGGTGAACTGGAATGTGATCCCGAGCGATCCGGGTCGAAGAGGAATCGTGTTCCGGAACGAGGGAACTGGATCGGGGTTCATAGGCTGACCCACGAACCATGCAACTATGGCACGCCAGTAAGGTTCTAGACTTGGATTCCAGCAAGACAAAGGTTTTCCACCGCAACCACTACTTGCGTCTTGTGGCTTTGCAGTTTTTTGCGTTATCAGTATTAGTACTTCTCTTTCTTGGTTTATCTCAGATTGGTGATGACTTGAATAAAAATATCCAAATGTTATGTGGTTTGTTTCCTTGCAATGCTTTTGTCAAATAAGTGGCTCTGTTTATGGCATGGCGGGTTGTCTTTATTGGTCAATATTTAATGCAGGAAGCCTTGCTTTTGTATGATAGTAATTCAGATTAATACTGTTTGGAGAGTATAGGTACTGTCATAAACTCGTAATGGTATTGTTATAATTGAACTACAAACCTTGCTTGATATCTATTAAAATTTTGAAGATGTTAGCCATTGATTAGTGGTTATATTGTTTAGCTCTCGAAAATGGTTAATAATATATATTCGTTTTGTAAGATAGATATGCGTATAACCTTTAGGTGTATTCATGCTAGCCAAAGTAAAATTTTGATCAACATCGATAAATAGCTCTTGTCTATTAAATGAGGAAAAACAGACATCTCTTTTCTCACCTAACATGGGCTCAATTTAAAGTATAATTGTTCATATGTATCTTTAATGACATAGTATAATAACACCACAATATATACTATACTAACTAACTAACACCACTAAACTAAGAGTTAGATCCAACATTTGGATACTTGATCTTTGTTAAGTAATTGATCACTACAGACACTGGTGCATGGATTGATATGAATCGGTAGATATTGTTCTACAATCATCTTACTCCAAATCCTTCAAGCAATCGCAAGTAGTAGCCAGTTGTGCAGCAGCTATCTAAAAGAGATTATAAGTGCTCTACATTCTCATATAGAGTCGTGTGGTGGTGGAATGTTCAAGCTTTCATATCGGCACTCTATGAAAGATCAAGAAGAGGCTTGGATTTTTCTGTTCAATAAGTTTGTATTTTTAATGCTCATGTTATATTTGTTGCAAGTTTTTAGTAACTATACGGTGACATATATGTATTTAAAGTCTCCAGTAATTATTAATTACTACTAAATAGTGTTGCATATAATTAAATTAGGTAGTTATGTCATGTGATGGATTGAGCATTACCCTTCAGCATACTAATCCTTTTTTCTTGTCTATACTTGTCAAAACACCTTTTAAAGCTCAAGGCTTGTATTTTCAGTAACATTTCAATTTTTTTTTACCCTATAAATATTTTCAACTTTATATTGGTATTGTATATGTCAATTGTTCGCTATACTGCCACTCTTAAATTGGGTATATTTTTAGTAAGGACATGCTTAGTAGATAATGGTAAGCTGCAATTACACGTTATTTTTTATGAATTTTGTCTTTCCTCATTCCAGAAGTGCAAGGAGCGTTTTCAAGTCCTTATTGTTTACATTACCTACCCCTGGAATGTTTTGTATGTTTGGAAATTGTACCTGAGGTTGCATTTGATTCATAAACGGGGGTTGTGGTTGTGATGTTGCCCGAGCTACTATTTTGGCCTAGGGCATGGCTTGAGAAGTGGGTGTAGCCTGAGTTCTAATTTGCTAAGTTGGAGCAGGTGTGGCCTGAACTTGAGCATTGATAGTTTGGGACACATCTTGAGGATGAGTGGCAAAAGTTTGAGTCTGAGTAAGAGGAGTATGCGTCTCATGTGCCTTGTCTCGAAGTGGAGATCGGCTTTGACAGCGACCCTCAAACGTACTGCTAGAATTAAGAGGAAAAATAGCGGGTGCTCTCCTAGTAAAGGGCGCACCCTGCGCATATCCCACATGTGAGGGTTGGCAAAAATTCCAAAAATCACCTCTTATTTTTCCACTTCTAAGACCTCCATCAGTTCATGACTCGAAGTCACAGAGAAAGTCTTCACCCGGGTATATTGCCACGTAAAGGCATATGTTTAATTGACTTATTCCTCAATGGCGTACCCATACCACGACTAATATTATAGCCTTATTCATCTCTCATATCACAATTATTATTCCAATCTTGTTTACCTCTCCTATCATGACCACTATTCCATTCTTGTTCACCTATCTTGTCACGTCCACTATTTCACCCTTGATCACCTCTTCTACGTGACACATCCCTGATATTATCCTGCAGGAGAGGCCTACCAGTTCGATTTTTCACATAGTCTCTAGGGTGTTCAAAAGTTACCTGGGTGTTGCGCCTCTGCTCGGTAATGCAGCCTCATTGATTTGGGCGAGAGGTTCTTTGGGTTTCCCCAATGAGCATAATCTTCGTTCCTTCTTCACCGTTTTAGTTCCCAGCAGTTGGTTGTGTTCTACCAAATTCTAGCCTCGAGGAGTCACCATCAGAAATCTTCCATCACAAGCTTCTCTGATCCTCAGAACATCATCTACGATTGGTTCCTTATCGGGACGATGTCCAAGAGGAGGGTGGTTGCCCTTGGAGTGCACCATAGACTCCACCGTCTACAAGTGATCACCAAATCCTATAACAGAATCACCAATACCCCTTACACTTTTGTTGAGTCATATCACGATATCGCCGATTCAAAAGAGTTGTTCCATCACTTCCGTGTTACTCATCAGAATAGGTGGTCATCCGCCTACATTACGATTGATGTCACTTGGATTTGAGACGTACGCATAAACATACTTTTCATGGTCAAGGTAGTCATGGATTAGTCTCCGGTCAGGTGAGTACTCTTCTTATCCGGTCTTGCAATCCGTTCTCCGATAATGTTATTACGACATCCTTTTTCCATCTGCAAAGATCCCTTCCTTCTAGCGTCAATTTATTGATGGAGAAATATTGTAATCAATAAAGATTGAGATTTTTTGTTGGAAAAAGATCTAACAAGGCTGAAGATCACCGGAGTGCGGTGGTTTGTGTGTGATTGGGGGCTGAGATTGCAAGGTTTTGGATCACTATTGTTGTGTTCATCAGAGAAAATAGGTTTTCTCTCTAACGACTGCTAGCTTTAGTTTTTCCAATCCCTTACAATGTGCCTAAGTAAACCTATTTATAGGGAATCAAAATCACGAATTTCTTACTGAGGTAGAGGCCCGTTAGAAAAAAATTTCTTTCCTAAAGTCAAAATCGAAACCTTCTTGGAAGAGGTCTCCACATTGAGTCTTATTCGGATAGTCCAAAACCCAATATAAGGACCATGAACTTCATAAATATGACTTTGACTCGAATTCCAAGAGATTTAGTCGATTCATCAAAGTTATTTCCATAAAACTTTGACTGCACTAGATCCACCTTGAATGTAGGACACATCCTAGGCTCCCAAACGAGGATAACCCGCCTGAGTACAGAGAAAAGATCTTTTAAATTAAATTAAGTAGTATTTTGAAGCTCCCCGTTGAGGAAAACTCAAGGAGTATAGAGTAAGGGTCTTCATAAAGCAACAACACATATCTTCAATTCAAGGCATCCTTCCCCGCCAAGTAATTATAAATCATCATTGCACGAATAGGGCAAGCTAAGCTAGCCATGGTCAACCCCAGAGCGCGTCCTGCCTAGCCTAGGGCACGCCTTGACTAGTCCAAGACAGACCCAATCTTCATCAATCTTTCCCAACACACCACCAAATATTCTCACGTCATGCACAATTCATGATGAAGCCCAATAAAAATTATCCAAGAGGAAATTTGGCTATAACAAGCAACATATTTTTCATAATATATTGTAACTTAATCAATTAGAAAATTTGTGAGAAATTATTACTTGGCATTTTAATATCATCATCTTATTTATTATGCATATGTTTTCAGCGTACTCTTCATAATCTATTATCACTCAACTAATTTATGATATATATGAGTTTATAAAAAACTACACAAATATTTATTATTTACACATAAAATTTAATATGATATATTAGAAAATAACATCTTCTAATATATCTATAAAAGTTTTTATGTATACGTTATGCATGCGTTAATAGTTCTATTTATAAAAGTTGTTGTGCATACGTTAATAACATACTTTTCACAAAGGGGCACTCTCATTCTTATCATGATTGTACTTATTTGAACAATATATCTTTTATAATATGTTATCACACAATTAATTTATCATATACATGAAAGATTCAAATCGTATCAAGACAAATGTTAACATATTTTTTACAATATAATATAATTCAACTATTTATGAGACATCAAATCCAACATTTCAAATCTTATAATGATAAGATTTGTGCAAATACTGACAAAATATTTTCGGTAATATGATTTCACTCAACTTGTACTTTGTGATCAATACATATTTTATAATATTGTATCCCACAACTAATTTATGATATACATGAGAATTTCAAATCTTATCAAGAGAAATTATTATGCACGCGCGTGTTAACATATTTTCTACAATATAATATAACTCAATCATTTATGAGAGATTGAGAGTGATACTTTCAATTTTATAGAAATTATGTTTACTGTAACATCCTACGGCTATTAAAATTAGTATGTTTCAGGTTTTTATAAAGATAAATCAATAACCAATGTATACTAAATTTTTTAGATCTTTTGACCTAATATGTGATGTATTATTGGATTTGATATGTATCAAATTGTGGGTTTGGTTTGTTATAAATAATATCAAAAACTTACTTGACTGGAAGTGCAAAGACATTGTTCGGATCCGGAAATTTGTTTATGAGCTCGACGAGTATGTTTACACAATAAGATGAGGTGCTTTTTATATCTCATATCAATTAAAATTAGTGTGTTTGAGACCTTTATAATAACAAGTCAAAAGTTAATGTATACCAAAATTATTAACTCTTTTAGATTTAGATATATCACAATTTATTTTATTTTTCATTTTCTCTCAAATTTATGACTAAATGGTCAAAAACACAATTTAAATTTACTGTGAATTATTTTCAAAAAAGCCAATATTCATTAATAGTAAGTAAAATTAATTATTTAATTTAGAAATTACTCCATCCATTTTATTGTAGATGTCTTTTAAAAAAATGTATCTCGTATTACATGTCCATCACTTCATTCAATATATATTTATTAATAATTTTTTAAAATTACCCTATTATATTAACATTTTTAATATTAAGTTTTTCATAATTATATTCTCTCTATTTTTTTAATATGTTATTTTAATTTTTAACACACATCTTTAAATATTTTGACCACATAGTAAAAAAATATTATTTTTAAAATTTTCTTTGAATTAAACTATATAATCAAAATTTTAATTTACAAATAAATTAATTAAAAATAATAATTTTTACTATGCAGTCAAAATACCTAAATATGTGTGTCAAAATCAAAGCAATTTATAAAAACGAAAGGAATATTGAATAATCATATTAAACTAGATACTAGTCTAGTAGCTAAAAAAATTTAAAATTTTTAAATACGCGTTAATTTTTAAAAAAGGTTAATAAAATAGTTGTTTTTAAATTTTAATATTAATAGCGTTTTTATTGTAGTTGTATAATCTATGTGCGATCAAAGCGCACCGAGCATCCCAATGCAGTAACTTCTGTTTCCCTGCGCCAGTTTCTTAAATTCAACATTTACGTGCTATATTCTCCCAACTACAAACTTACACTACTTTCAAACATTGTCATCTCTCTCTCTCTCTCTCTCTCTCTCTCTCTCTCTCTCTCTCTCTCTCTCTCTCTTCTTTGCGCAAGATTTGAACTTTCTAGTTTCTTAACAACCCCTTTTGCTCAGTTTATGTGATCATGGCTAGTACTAGCGGTTCTGCAAACAACCATTCAAGAAACAGGCTGCAGAGACTTAGATGCTCTGTTCAAAATTATGATTGGGGTAGGGTTGGTTATGAATCCCGTGTGGCTAAACTTTTTTCTAAAAACTCTGGGCTAGAGATTGATGAAAACAAGTGTTATGCTGAGTTTTGGATGGGTACACATGCATCTGGGCCTTCTTTTGTTGTGGAACAAGAAGATCATGACAATCAGGATGCTAGTTTGAAGACTTGGATTGAGAAGAACCCGGGTGTGCTAGGAGAGAAAGTGTTTGACAAGTGGAACACTAATCTGCCTTTTTTGTTTAAGGTATTTTACGTGTTTTCTTTCAAGTTTTCTCCACCGTCAGTCCCATATTTCTGGTTTCATTTAGACTTTTCAAAATCAAATTAATCAATTTTAACTAACAAATTAAACATATTATATAATAATATATTTTTTAAAAAATATATTATAATAAAATTTAACTTTTCTATTTTATGAATCAATTTTTAAATTCGTAAAATTATAAATAAATATTTTGAAATTGTTAGTCAAAGTTAAAAAAAATTGATTTTGAAAAGTCAAAATGTAACAAAAATTATGGGACAGAGGGAGTATTAAATTTGTGTGTGTGTGTGTTTTGAATATTTTTTTATACCACAAATATATACTTTAGGTTCTTATTACAGGTTTATTCAAGCAAGAAAACTTGATTGACTAACTTGTTAGCGAGAATTATGGTTCTTGATTCGGGTTTATGAGACTATTCGTTTTGGGGCATATTTTGATTAATTAAGCTGTCTCCATGTCATTTTTTCCGTTTCCTTTAAATCATATAGAAGGAGTCGGGTTTTGGATCATGTTAATATTTGCTGTCGGTTAATTTGAGAATACTATATTTGTTAAAATATTAATACATATATAATTTTGTTAAACAGTTTTGTGTATAGTTAAAACAGAGTGATACAGAGCATGGTTAGTGAAACGGGTCTTTTTTCCTCCAAAATTGAAAATGCTCAGTTTAATTGGTACAAAACTTGGAAATATCTATGATTGTAACCTGAGAAGTTCACAAGTCACATATATAGGAATATAGTTGAACTACACAAGTAGGCATATACCTACTTGTTGTTAATATACTTTATTTGTCTTTTAAACAAATTGTTGTTAATATACTTTATTACTTGCTTAAATATTGACATTTCTGCAGCTGCTTATATAAAGTTTGATTAAGGTTAAATGTACATGTAAAAAGGGCATGTTTATCTTGTCTCTAGGCACATGTCAATAAGAATTTTGTTATTTTCTATACACTTGTTTGGATAAGTTTATAATTAAATTTGAATGTATCATAATAACTACAAATTTAATACAGAACCTACAAATTGCTCTCATTTTCTATGTTGTACATATATTTTAGAAGAAAACTCTATATAATTGATTCTGTGAATTTTGTAATAATCTTATAACTTTACAAACAACCAATCTAAGAAAAATTATTAACATGTGCATGTAGGGCACATGATAGCCCTTTCAATATATATTTTGGAAGATCTCTGTTGAAGTACTTTAGAAGTGAGCGGGTCCATGTTCAGATTTAAATAATTTGGTCCATGTTGAGGTTTCCATGTGCCAGCACCGGTTAAAAGTTATAATCCACCCCACCTGTCAAAAGAATTGCCATAGCAATAGAAGCAAAGTGCAGTACTAAATTAGATTTTAGCCCATCTGTCAGAAAAACTGCTGTGAATGGGAAACTGGTGAATTAGATTGCAATCTAATAATTCTGTTCTACACTGGACCCCAATAGGAAAACGATTGATCCCCTGTGACTCAATTTAATGTAGACTATGAGATGATTACGACACGAATCTATTACCCAGAACATAATCCAAAATAACTTGTTTATTAAAATTTAATTCGTATAAGCTCGCATATATCCTTTGTCTTTCAAATTTTAAAACACAGTATTGACACAAACACGACTGAAATCTCGAAATGGATACCATTTTTTTTGCAATGTTATTAATTTCTATTTTCATGCCAATTTATGCATTGTTGTTTTACTGAATACTGGTATATTTCTGTTGGGACTTGGGTGGTCTTTCAAGTATTATGTATTCATTAGTTTAGCTGTTTTATGCAGGTACTTTCAATCGCAAAAGCACTATCTATACAAGCCCATCCAGACAAGAAACTGGCAGAAATCCTTCACAGGATGCAGCCAAACGAGTACAAAGACGACAATCACAAGCCTGAGATGGTGTTGGCTATAACAGATTTTGAGGCTTTGTGTGGATTTACTGATCTTGAGGCAAGTCATTTATATAATTAAGCTGTTTACATGATACTCTATATTTTTTAATTACAATGAGAATATACTACTAATGTTTATTATAATGTCTTCGCTATATTCTTGATGATGCATATATAAGAAATCAAGCAGAAACGGATCAGTTTATAGAAATGAAGTTGGGGTGCATGAGTATATTCCTAAATGCTTTCCAGAATTCACATGTCCTTTCTGAAGATAATAAATAGATCCACACGATTTCGATTGTGCTTCCATTTAAATAATGTGAAACATTATAGTTTTGTATTGCATACAGGGACGGAGGGAGAGGGGGGCGCGAGGGGCGCGGGAGGCGGCCCCCCCAAAGTCCGGAATAGTTGTGTAATTAGTATTAAAATAATTATATATTTTATAAGTAAAAATATATTAGTTTTTAATTTTTGTCCCCCCAAAAATATATTTATACATACACATTTTTAATTTTTGATAAAATTGATGGTTTTTTGGAAATAAATATGAAATAAAATATAAAAAATATATTATATTTTTATTTTTATTAATAAATATATATTTAAATATTTAAATTTTATTAATATATATGAAGTAAGTTGGTAGAAAAAAATTTGGCCCCCGTTCTATGATTCCTAGCTCCGTCCCCGATTGCGTATGTTGTGTTTCCTTAGAGTAGGGTAATAAATCTATCGAGTAATATGTTAAACCACTAATAGCTGCTCAAGTAAGATTATTTTGTGGGAACAAAATTAGTGAGGAGTTAATGTTCCACATGTTCAAATACATGCATGTGCACAGATCACAGTGAATCTTTAAAGAAAATCTAAGGACTTGATCCTTGTGGTTACTTTTGGTTTTGATTCACAAGTACGTGGAGAACTTACTTTTGGTGCTTTTGTGGTCTCATTTTATTCCACACTCATTTGTTGTCATTGTATCAGGAGCTTCAGGATATTCTTCGCAATTTTTCTGAAATTTCCCAAGTGGTGGGCACTGCATACACTGAGCAAGTGTTGAATTGCACTGAGAAAGATGGGGTAGGGAATAATAAAGCCTGTCTGAAATCATTATTCACTAAACTGATGTCAACCAGTAAGGAGGTGATCTCCGACGTATTATCCAAACTGACCAGTCGCCTAAACTTGGAAACCAAGGTAGACTGTAAGGCATTTCTTTATTTTTGTTAAAATTTTATAGTCTTCTGTTTACTCTCGGTTTTATTATTCTTATGGAAATTTATGTTTCTCAAATTTCAAGCTTTGGACAATGATTTCTATTTTACTGCAGTCTGTTGTGCTAGTCAAACTATTCTATGTATTGGCTAGTCAAGTTAGGCTAAAGTGTTGTTCATAGGTGGTTATATCCTGTAAATCTGTAATAAATTAAGGCGTCGTATGCTTGTATGTGAAACATAATATTTTGATCGTAAATTGTTTTATTAATTATGCTCACATTAGCTTTTACCTCAACAAAATATCTGTCCAACAATTTAGCTTTCGGTTGTATCAGGCAAGGGATTTGACTATCAAAGAAGCACTAATTTTGCGTCTGGAAAAGCAGTATCCGGATGATGTTGGGGTCATAGCAGCCCTACTCTTTAATTACATTAAGCTCAAGCCTGGAGAAGCTTTGTATCTAGGGGCAAACGAACCTCATGCATACATATATGGTGAATGTATCGAGTGTATGGCTACCTCGGATAATGTTGTACGAGCAGGGCTTACTCCAAAGAAACGTGATACTGAGATTCTTTGTTCAATGCTGACATATAAACAGGTTTGTAAGAAACTTAGAGCCTCACCCCGAGGCTGATTTACTTGTACAATAAGATGGTTGTGGATACTGGTCAGGAAGTCGTCGAAATCATTTCTTAAATGCTATATTCTTTCGTATATAGGCTGAGCTGAAATTTACTCCCGACACAAATCTAATCCCTGTTATTGCAGGGCTCTCCTGAAATTTTGCGAGGGGTCAACATAAATCCAAATACAAAAAGATACACTCCTCCTCTTGATGAATTTGAGGTTGATCATTGTATCCTCGAGGCTGAGAAATCTGTTGTTTTCCCAGCAGTACCTGGCCCATCAATATTTTTGGTCACAGCAGGAAAGGGAACAATGAATTCAGAAGCCAAAGAAGTAGTTTCTGAGGGTGATGTCCTATTTGCACCAGCCAAAACTCGTGTCTGCGTTACTGCCGAATCTGAGTTGCATCTGTACAGAGCTGGAGTGAATGGCAGATTTTTTGGGCTGGATTGAATTTTTACCATCTCTGATAATAGAAATCATTTAGGCTTTCATATGGAGTGATAAGTAATGCTGGGTCTCTATGCTAAAAGTTATGCTGAGTGGCTATATTAACTTCTACAGAAGCATAAATTCAGCAAGTAAACAATTTGAAAAGTAACTCCTTAATCAAAGGGTCTTATTTGGCAACTTAGAACAATTGGTTTGTTGTGATATGTATTTTGCTTTTGCAATAATGCTTATTTTCCGCTTACTATTTGGAAGTTGGAACTTGTTTGTGGTACATTGGCAATTCAATATGTGGCTTCAAAATAACTTTGTTGGTGTTACTATTTTCCGCTTACTATAAGATGTTGGTATGCTAGGAATAACTTTGTTACAGGTGCTCCCATGATGAAAATCTGTAAAATCAGTCTGAATGTCAGGAAAAGTTCTGTCAATATTATTCTTGTAATCTAGTTATTGTTTGTGTATTTAATCAAGTTAGTGCGCTCATTTTCCCATGAAGCCTTCAAAAGTAAATCCTTCGCCTTCTCCAGTACAGCCTCTAACATCATCTCAAGCAACTGTGTCAACTGTTCCTTCGCCTTCTCCAGCACAGCCTCTAACATCATCTCAAGCACCTGCGTCAACTGAACACATTTAGAAACGGTCTGATGTTCATTGTTGGTATGCCAACCCACAATCTGGATCCAAATCTACTCAAATATCTGCTCCTGATACGTAAGTACACATCCATTCAGATTTAACCGCTCATATTTTCTTAATGACCCTTTTTTAATATTCTTTTAGATGTTCCAATTTTTACTATATGTCTATATTCTCCATAAAGTACCTGTTGTACAATTTCATCTTTAAAACTTATATGAGTATGTTGCCTCTTCTAATTGGTGAATTTTTCTCCCACGACTGATATGGCAAAATGTTATGCTATTTTTGCACTCCATCCAAGCATACCAGTTGTTTTACGTGGCCGGCAAATTTCAAATATATACCCATTCACCGTTTGCAAATTGTATTTTATACAGCCTTTTGTCAGCCAGCTGCTTCATTCTATTCTGTGCCTTATGCAGGTTGTTCTTTATCATCAGGATAGGTTGCATCTATTCAGCACTTTAGATTGGCCGTCAGTCTAGGGATGGTAAGCCATTGGCAACTTTTGCTCGACTCCTTCTAACTTCACAAATTCAGACCAAAATTTACTTATGAAAACCGTATCCCAGTCAGATACTATAGATTTGGGGAATCCATGCATCTTATAGACATTATTCAAGTAGATTTGAGCCACTTTCATAGCATTGAAAGGGTGGGCGAGTGCCATGAAATGTGCATATTTACTAAATATATATATAACTACCATTATTACCTCCTTACCTAGAGAATTAAGGAGTCCCTCAATGAAGTCCATAGTGACTTCTTCCCAAATAGAATCCGGAATTCGTAGAGGTAGAAATAATCCAGGATAGGCAATTTGATCAACTTTACATTTTTGACAAACCAGAAAATGTTTAATGAACTCTGTGACTGACCTTTTCATTTTTGGCCACTAGAATAAGACCTGATTTCGTCTTGTAGTAGCTTTAATTCCTGAATTACCTCCTTAATGTGAAGTATGCATCCAGTCCAAGATCGTATTTTTCAAGTTTGAATTATTCCTACTTACTAATTTTTCTTTTCTGGTAAGCTTCCTTGAGACCAAATAAAGTGAGGTTGTGATGATGGATTAGTTTGCACCTCCTTGATGATTTTCTATAGTTCCGTATCATCTCTCCAATGTTGTTCTAACTCTTGCATTAGATTAGAATGTACCAACGAGATAGCCATGACTAGCAATTGTGAATTGTGAAGCCTGGAAAGATCATCTTACAACTTTATATTCAGACCCGCATTTGTATTTGACGACATATTCAAACCTAGCCAATTTTGATAACCATTTTTGAGACTAATTTGTAATCCAACAGATATTTGAGACTCTATTGATCCGTTTTTATAACGAATGGATGCATCACCAAGTAATGCTGCCATTTCTTGAGAGCAAATACAATGGTTTTCATATAAGTTGAGAGAAGTGCATTCTTCTCAGAAAATAAATAGTTTACTGATGTATGTATAGGATGACCCTCTTGAAATGCTATGTTAGCCTACTCATTCTACTTGAAAGCTTCGTTCCTCAACAAATTAGTCAAAGGCTTACAAATTTTACCGTAATCTTGAAAGCTCATATACAAGATTTAACAATCTGCTCTCACAAAAATTTCCAGCCGCTCTGTGTTTGTTTATATCATCATCTCTTGTATCAATTGACGGGCAACACTACTTCATTGTACGGATTACACGATCAACGTGCATACCAACATTTAACCGTCTTCATTTTGTTGGACAAAATTTATATTGAATTTGATTTGTATTTAAAAGGGTTAAATATCAATCAGGTGACTGATTGCGTTCAGATGTATCAAGTAGTTGATTGATTGCAAATTTGACTCATTTTGGTGACTGATTGCACAATTTGACTCATTTCAGTTTTAAGGTCACCTGAAAATTTTTCGACGAAAAAAAATATGCACAAAAAAATCCGAAAAAAATTTATATGTAGTAAAACACCCCGACTTTGAATTTCCTAAACTCAGAATTATCGAAAGGAAATTCAAAACTTAAAATCAAAATTAAATAAATCTTGACCCAAATTTATTTAATTTTGATTTTGGGTTTTGAATTTTATTTCGATAATTCTGAGTTTAGGAGATTCAAAGTCGGGGTGTTTTACTACATATAATTTTTTTTCGGATTTTTTTGTGCATATTTTTTATTACCGGAAAATTTTCAGGGGGCCGGAAAATGAGTTTGATAAAAAAATCGAAATCAGTGACCAAAATGAGTTAAATTTGCAATCAGTCACCTATTTGATACATCTTGACGCAATCAGTCAACTGATTGATATTTAACCCGTATTTAAAATGAAGCACTCTAGTACTAGTATGGTGATCATTTACAAAGTGGTTGGGATTTGGTTAGTTTTAAGAATTAATAATTGTGTCAGGGAGCGAATTTATTATGTAACCGCCATCAACGAAAACATCACGTTTCACTACAAGTTCGAGTAAAGATCGAAGAAAAATCAAAAGATTTTAATAACACTAATTTGGATAATCAAATGATTCGGGGCTTTTTCGAACAATTGGTAATATTTCAATTATTTTCTGCATTGGATATATATGTAGTAGATTTCATCTAATCTCTCGAAATTTACTAAAAGTTTATGTTCGTCTATATTTTACAATCTTGATCACATAAAATGTTTTATTATTTTTTGAATTATTATATTTGTATATGTAATATTGGCTCTATAAAATTGTTTTATGTTATCTGTGTATAATCGATTTGGTTTAAATGTGTATTTGTTTAAAATTATTATTAAGATGTGTACGTATTTGTGTAGGGATATGTGTGTGTGAGTAGTGTTTGTATATATATATATATATATATATAGGAAATGTTATATGCAGACCACATTTTTGTTGGAGACGTCAGAGACCATATATGTACTGCTTGCAGAACATATTTTGCAGAACAATATATTTTGCAATGTTCTTCGGTCTCCATATAATTTAACCCTATATACATCACTCACTATATTTTGTCATGCACTAAGCCGGGGGTATTCACAGAAACAGCCACCCAACTCGTTTAGATTATGGGAATGGCTTGGTTTGATTTATATAAACCTCCTGTAGTATCACGACAAGCCTACAAATCCCCTTAGTTGTTTCAAGGTTTTTGGTTCTGGCCACAATAATATAGCTTGTGTTTTATCTCTTTCGGTTTGTACACCCTCATGAGATATCACATGAGCCAAATAATGGACCTAAGTGACTCCAAAAGAACATTTCTTCTGGTTTGCATGCATGAATGCTTCTTCATAAGCTGGAATACCTCTTCAAGATGCTTCAAACGTGTTTCTCATGGACTATATACTAATATATCGTCAAAAAATATCAATACTGTAACACCCTAGTCCCATATCGAGTAAATTGAGATAATTTTTCAATATATAAGTAAGAGTACTACTACTAAGTATACCAACAAATCATGATCTTTTGGAAGCTAGTGGTGGGCTTGTGAATTACTCAAGTTGTTACATTTGGGCCAATTTATTTTAGCTTATTTCAAATTCAGAAGTCGGGACTTGTCCCGATTTTTTAAAAAAAATCGGGATTTGGCTCGGGTTATCACATATGATATTCAGAGTCAACTCTCAAAATCTTGATTTGTCAAGTTGCCGAGGGGGGACATGAAGGCTGGTGATATTATCTCACAATGGACAGAGGTCCGGAGGTGGGTGATGTAAGACAAGAGACCCCATATTTTAGCCCGAGGTTTTAGTATTTATAATTTAGAAGAGGAAAGTTTAAATTATATTGAACTTACTTATATTATATTATATCTAGAAGATAGGTGAAGAATATCCGAAATTCAGATTTGGTAGATTTATTATATTTCTATGTTATGGATAATATATATATATATATATGTTATCTCTAAACATTATAAGAGGGATTATTATTGAATTATCTTTTATTTAATTAACCCATATAGAGTTCTCTTCTTTTCTTGTGGATTCAAGAATTCTTCCTTGTGGACTCAAGGATTGCCTTGTGAATTCAAGGTATTTGAGGATTTCTCGTATAAGAGTCTTTTGTTTATATATTTAAGGATCAACGACTGTTTTTTCTATGCTTCAGTTTTGTGTCAAGTGGCATCAGAGCCAAGTTTTACCTTGTTCTACGATGCCCGGATTTTATGCTAATATTCCATTATTTTATGGGATGTTAGAAACCAAAGATTTATTAGATTTAATTTCTGACATTGAGCGTTATTTTGAGTTTGTGGAGATTGCTAAATGTAAAAAGGTGAAACTCGTGGTTTGTAAACTACGGAATGGTGATTCGTCTGGTGGGAGAAGTCCCAAAGTAATAGGAGACGTACAAGAAAAACACCATTCAAATCTTGGAGGAGGATGAAGCAGATGTTGATGAACATATTTTTATCTGCTGATTATGATCAATTTATTTTTCAGACCAAAATTGTGCACATGACAAAAAATCGTTGACAAAGTATATACAAGAGGAAATACAACAAGTTTCGGGTATCTTGGTGATATCAATAAAATTACTGATGTGTTCGGTGAAAGTTCTCAATCAAAATATGATAGCTTGTTGGATGTGAGAGATATAAATTAGTTTGATGATAATAAAAAAGATGTGAAGATCATTGAAGGAGGCAATGAGACTGTGAGTTGTGAAATTGTGCCTACAAATTGTGCCTACAAGAAGGCAATGACGAAGATGCATATAAACACAACAAAGAAAGATTTACCCCGATATTTTAGTATATATAATTTAGAAGAGGAAATTTCAAATTATATTGAACTTACTTATATTATATTATATCTAGAATTTAGGTGAAGAATATCCTAAATTTATATTGGGAAGATTTATTATATTTTCATGTTAGGGATAATATTTATTATCTCTAAACATTATAAGAGGGATTATTATTGAATTATATTTGATTGAATTAACCCGTAGAGAGTTTTCTCTTTTTTTTTCCTTGTGGATTCAAGAATTCTTCCTTGCGGATTGAAGGATTGCCTTCTGAATTCAAGGTATTTGAGGTTTTCTCGTGTAAGAATCCTCTATTTATATATTTAAGGATTAACAATTCTTTTTCTTACGCTTTCATTCTGTAGTAGTGGGGAAACGAAACCAGCCGATATTATCTTACAATGGCTAGAGAAGTACTATATGGGCATATGGGCTATTTTTTTTTGCCTAACGAGGACGTTAAGAATTGATGTGGCGGAGTTTGTAACACCCTAGTCTCACATCGAGTAGACTGGGATAATTTGTTTAGTATATAAGCAAGAATACTACTACTAAGTGTAACAACAAATCATAATCTTTTAGAGGCCTGTGGTGAGGTTGTGACCGGGGTACTAAGCAAGACTTGACCTGATTTTCAGAAATAACTCGGGATTTGACCAGGATTATCACAAATATATTTCTTCTTCAGAGAGGTTTAAACACATTATTCATTAATGCTTGGAAGGTAGGTGGGGGCATTTTTCAAGCTGAAGGGCATGACAAGGTATTCAAAGTGACCGAACTGTGTTTTAAGAGAAATTTTCTATAGATTAGTGGGATGCATCGTAGGTTGGTGATAATCAGCCTTAAGGTCCAATCCTGAAAAGTATTTAGTGCCTTGCAACTCATCGAGCAACTCTTCTATTATAGGGATAATGAACTTATCTTCAATAATGGCCTGCTTGTGATGTCGATAATCGATACACATCCTCCATACTTCATCTTTTTTTAACCAATACAATAGGTGCAACAAAAGTGTTGTTACTTTGCCTGATGATACCTTGATCTAGTAGCAGATGCACTAGTTCATCAATAATATACTTTTCTTTGAAGGAGTACATATACCACCTGACATTGATTGCATTTGTAACCTCTTTTAAGGGTATCTGATGATCAAATTACAGTCTCTAGGGTGACAAACCTTGTTCCTCCTGGAAGATACTTGCATATTCATCTAGCAAAGGTGTGAGAGTGGCCTCTTTAATACCGGCCTCATATTCCCCGGAGAAAACCTGAGGTGAATTACCCATTGCACTTGGAACCAACTGTAACATAAATAGCTCTCCAATAGAGCTTAGTAATTTATCAAGTTTTTGAGATGTAATAGCTTTCAATGTTTTCCACTCAAGCTCCATAATTTCACTTTCTTCACCTTGTAAGTCAACTGCATTTTCAAATTTAATAAATCCCACAGAACTGGTCCTAACTAAGAAAACCATTGTATTCCCAGAACTACATCACTTCCTCTCAAGGTTAGTAATAATACATTATTACTAAATTCTTCATCGTACATCTTCCACACAAAACCTTTGAGCATATTGTCAAATTTAAGTTGTCCGTCATCGACTACCTTAACCCACATGAGGCTGATTTTATCCACCTTACATCCCAATTTTAGAGTTGTATTTGTATCGATGACATTGTGAGTGCTTCCACTATCCAAGAACAAATGTAAATATCTTTTTTTCCTGAGCCTTGTAACCCTCATGATCAAGAAAACAACTACTCCATCAATTGCTTGTAATGAAATCTGGGCACATTGCGTTTCTATCCTTTCCTCCTCTTCATTATCCCGTACTTATTATTCTTCAACATCATCCTTCATCTCAATGTGATACAATTGATGTTTCTTTCCTTTACATTTATGACTATGAGCATATTGCTCATAACACCAAAATCGAATATTTTTTGCTCATTTCTCGTTGAATCCTACAGTGGTAAGGGTTCGTCTATTTAGGTTTTGGCCATTAGGATTATTTAATTGATTCAAAATTGATGTCATGGCATTTGGTTCTCTAGCGGAAGAAATAATGATTTGGTATAGGTAGGGGTCAGTAAGAGGGGATGTTTGTATCCTGCTTTTACCTTCTTTGCTTTCTGAGATGCCTCTTGTAGTTGAGCTCAACAGAGTACTTGTTACACAGATTTGGGGATAAATATTCTTACTGAAACCTGGATTTCATCATCTAACCCCGCTAAAAGTAGCTTAATATATATTCTTCTGAAAGACTCAATCTGCTGGCCAAAGCATAAAAAAGGTTATGGTATTCTTGTACTAAGCCATGTCGTTTGAGAGTTTTTAATTAAACCATGGGGTTATCATACAGATCCCTAAATTTCACACTTATATCGTCAATATTTTTTTACCATGTTGGTAATACATTTTGAAATTTTTTCATGTAATTCCAATGCCACAATAAAGCTCTGCCTATCAAGTTATAGCTGCTAATCTTACATGTTGAAGGATCAGTAATATTATCCAATTGGAAAAATTCCTAATCAAATTTTTTCTTTTTATTCTCATTCCATATTAAGATTGTATCGTCTTATAGGTTCAAAATTTTCACCGAGAATGAAAATATTAGAGGTGGAGCGAATAAGTGTTCTAAGTAACTTCTAATATCTTGGGTCTTTTATATTTGTCTCACCATTAGTAAGAACATTTCTGTGGTTTTTATTGATAGAAATATGAGCTGTTATTTTCCTTTAACTGTGAAGTGGAAGAAAAATTTAGTTTATGTACACTTGGGTGGTTCTGGGACTTCCATGTACAGGTTCAAATATAAATGTGAGAAAGTTGAACTTTCTAAGCAACAACCACAGGTTCATGGTTTTGTTTAAAGCATTGATGAATTTTTTTATGTGTGATTTTTATATATAATATTTATATCTTTTCTTTCTCCTATCTTTAGTTCTAGGCATTCCGAGGAATGATTCAAGAAAGTCCTCAAATTTTGTAGGTACCATTTATATATATGTATATCAGCATACGCTAATATCTTTTTGGACCATCCTCTTACCATTTGCCAATGAATGTGTTTAAGCTATCATAAATTGTGAAAGAATCTATAGAAAACAAAATTTATATTAACGAGCGATTGTATGTGAGAGCAACAAAAATGAGTGTATGACTATGAACAAATAATCAAATAAAAGGATATCAATGAAACAATCTCAAGTCCGGTGTGAAAACTTTCTCCTTAAAACAATTTCGCCCCTCATCGTGAGTTCTGTCGACAGTCTCCCATGATAAAATGAGAATACGGTGATGTCACCTAGAACATCGCCTTCAACGAGTTAGAACGAAGCAAGAACTATCACCGACAAAAGATGGGTTTAAGACTTGGAAGACGAATGTGTATTTGAAAGGATGTAAAACATTAACTCTATATAATATGTATATATAGACACAAATTGACAAGACCTATGCGATAATCTTTCCTTTTATTAACTATATTAATTAATAAATCTGTAATCAAATTGAATTAATATATGTCAAATCAATTATAATAATTGTTTATTAGAGAATTCCTTAAAATCACTATGTATTTGTTGAAATGGGGGTTGAATACAAATACATTAATTTGATATTCTTTTGACTTGTATTAAAAATCCCTAAAAAATAAATCAATACCTAATTTTAGACGAACAAAAATGAATAGAAGTTTAAGAACAATAACACCAATATAAAATTACTGGTGGATTGATTTAACCCATTAGAGGTATTTTTGCGCTAAGGAATCTAGGTCTTAAAAACCAACTACTTTTACAAAGTAAGAATATAATTTGTTCTTATAATTTTATTTCACAGATCTTGAATAATTTATATCCTTGATATGAATATGTAAAAGTGTGTATTTTACTTTGCTACATCACTTGTTTATATAATGCAGGTGCCTTTACAAAATTCCTGGTCAATAGATAAAACAATAATTCCTAAACCTAGAATTCAGTTACTTCAGGCTTTCTCTTTTCAATTGTGAAATTTGAGGGATGTTCTTGTCCTTGCATTCTCCCAAGAAAGATAGTTTCTCCTAGAGTTTTTATAGACAATGACAACATGCATGTCTTCTAATGTTATCAATCAATATATCAATCGATGGCTCTTCTTATTTATTGATGGTGTGCGCATTATGAATTTGTCTTTCATTCATTAAATCTTTATCCATCGAGCTTCTTTATCAACTGATCATCCTTCACCTGTTTAGTTTACATGTCTTCAAATATTTACAATTAGCAGTCCGACATACATATCTGTTGATGACCAATATTTGTTGACACTAAAAATTAATCGACTCTAGTCTACTTATCCATCTACCAAACAACACATTTATGGATAAATGACTAATATAGACATTGTTCTTATCAATCCATATTATTAGTTGACTAACATATACTATTATAGGCAAAATCTGCCTTCTATACGGGCGTTTGGTCTGGTTGATATTTATGGCTTTATGCCTATAACAACTTGTTCATTAACAACTTATAGTAAGCCTATTCCTGAATGCATAATACAGGTAAAATATTACAAGGTAGCTCTTAAGCGAAGCCAAATATGAAGATGCAAAGAAATTTATATGAAATAAGAAACATGTTGTTAAGTAAATAGATGAATAATTAGCAGAAAAAAAGCGGAATAAGTATTCAATACATTAGACAAGGCTAAATCAATGAGGGCCCGCACTCTAAAAATGATGGGAGTAGCTGTGGTGATCAAGGCTGAGTTTCAGTAGGAGTGGGAGAGGCCTCAACTGTAGTGACATTTTCTCTATCAATAAGAGCAGCCTCGACCTCCGCCTTTTTCTTCTCTTCATTCACCAACCTCGCATCATCTATCACGACGACATGGTCTGATTTGAACTTTTCCATAAAAACAGAAGTGGATGGAGGAAAATGACTTGCCCAATCATAATCAAAATGGGTGACCATAAAGTCTCTTAAATAATCGAAGAAACCATCATCATAGGCCTTACCCAAATCATCTCTATGCTTCGCCTCATCATCATATATCTGTTGTTTGAGGCGAGCTATCTCTTCATTCAAGGTTTTCACCCTCTGCTCAGCCTCACCTTTGTCAGTCTTAAGGGTTTTAATCTCCTTCTCCCACCCCGTCACATTAAAGACTTGAATTTTTAAATTTGAAATCTCTGTCTGTAGAGTAGATTCTGCCTTCTTCAAAGAATTTATGGTTGTCTCATGTTCTTTGATCTCCGCATTTTTAGCAGCAAATATTTCTAGGCCATGGTAGATGACCTCACTGCATGCCAATTTGATGTTGAAATTGGCGTCAACCTCGCTCCTATTCGACATAGTCTTCACATCATCCTTGTGGAAATGATTTTTCCCAATCTCTCCAAATAAAGTGGAGAGAATGTCAAGTGAGGCCTCTTCAGTCTGTTTTGATAATTTTGTAATAGCATCAAGGGCGGGAGGGTCTCACCTCTTGTCAGGCCTTTGCCCTCTAACTTGCTTGGTAGGCAAAATTACATTGGTCAGCTGTTATGTGAAAGAGGGCGATGTTGATTTCGTGCCTTCGATGCAGCCCCTTCAGTCTTCTTATAAGGGTTACCCTTTCCAAAAGGTAATTCCGACATTTTGTCTGCAATAAGAGGCGAAAACAAATGAGTAATCTATGTAATAGCATACATAAGCGAGGATGACATAACATAAGCAATTGCAAGAGGTGAGAATACAATAATGTGCTGTATTTATAATGTGATGCAAATGCAAGTTAGTATATGGGCGAGACTGTTGTACCTCTGCCCCTTAATGTCACTACCACTTGTCTTTTTGAGTTTCTTGTCCCTAATTTTCTTGCTGAATTTGACCACCAAAATTTGCCCATAGCCTCTGTTGTAAAAGCCATTTAGATATGTCTAAATCCTTCTCTGCTTTGGTGAGGGCGAGGATGGTTTGAGCTCAATTATGTTCCTCACCCAAGAGGTCAAGTTGTGGATGTTTATCTAATAAAAGAAGCATAAAGTAAGGATATCTATAAATCACAAGTAAGGTACTGGGCGATATAGTTATATGGGCGAGACTTACTTGGTTCTAAATTAAATTTTATCCGCACTCTTGGGACATCGTATAGAACAAGTAATTGTTCTTCCGTTGCTTCATGTTGCTTGGGTTCGCCATTGAGAACCCACTCTTCCCATGACTTCCCCATATGACGAAGTAATAGAAGCCAAGGTTACCCCAATTTGCCTTAAATTGACAAAATAACTTAGCTCCTCCAAGGTTGGTGGGTCAAAGCCTTGATTCATATACATCATGTAGGAATGGGTGTAGTGGGCATCTAAATCCTAATTCTGCTAATTTGTTGGTGATGAACATGCGAGGACAAGTTAGCCTTGGAATATTAAACCAATGTATGGACTTTGGTTGATCCACCTGAAGGGGTAAAACCTATAGGGTGCCAGTGGGTTTTCAAAAGGAAGACCGACATGGATGGTAATGTATAGACCTATAAAGTACGATTGGTGGCAAAAGGTTTTAAGGAAATTCATGGTATTGACTATGATGAAACTTTTTCACCAGTGGCTATGGTCAAGTCCATCAAGATTTTACTTGCTATAACTGTTTACCATGACTATGAAATCTGGCAAATGGATATCAAAATTGCTTTCTTAAATGGGAGCCTTGATGAAGATGTGGATGTGTATATGACACAGCCTGAAGGTTTTGTTGATCCAAAGAATGCTGGAAAGGTATGTAAACTGCGTCGATCCATTTATTGAAACAAGCCTCAAGGAGATGGAACATTCATTTTAATGAAACTGCCAAAGATTTTGGGTTTATTCAAAATGAAGATGAACTATGTGTTTACAAGAAGGTAAGTGGGAGCAATGTGGTATTCCTAGTATTATATGTTGATGATATATTAATAATACGGAATGACATTCCTTCTTTACAGATTGTTAAGACTTGGTTGAGTAAGAATTTTTCAAGGAAAGACTTAGGCGAAGCGACCTATATTTTAGGTATCAAGATCTATAGAGATAGATCAAGAAGAATGATCGGCCTAAGTTAGAGTACATACATTGATAAAGTTTTGCATCAATTTGGGATGCAGAATGCTAAAAGGGGATTTGTCCCTATGTCTCATGGGATATCGATCTCAAAAGATAACAGTCCTAAATCATTGGATGATAAGGATCGTATGAGTTAAGTTCCATATGCTTCAGCAATTGGTTCTATAATGTATGCAATGATATGTACTCGTCCTGATGTCTCGTATGCTTTAAACATGATGAGTAGATACCAATCTAATCCAGATGAAGGTCACTCGACAGCAGTCAAGAATATTCTTAAGTACTTGAAGAGGACTAAAGATCAATTCTTGGTATATGGAGGAAAAAATAAACTGGTTGTAAAAGGTTACACCGACTCTAGTTTCCAGACAGACAAGGATGATTCGATTTCTCAGTCTAGATTTGTGTTTTGTCTAAATGGAGGTGCTGTAAGATGGAAAAGTTCAAAGCAAGAAACGGTTGCCGATTCTATAATGGAGGCGGAGTATATTTTTGCGTGTGAAGCAGCCAAGGAGGCTGTTTGGATTCGAAAATTTATTGCAAGTCTTGGTGTGGTTCCTTCAGTCGCAGATCCGATAGATTTATACTGCGATAATAATGGAGCCATTTCGCAGGCTAAGGAACCAAGGTCTCATTCACGAACAAAGCATATACTCAGACGATATCATCTTCTTCGAGAGATTAATAATCGAGGGGATATACATATATGTAAAGTGCATACAAATGATAACATTGCAGATCCACTGACCAAGGCTTTGTCGCAGCAGAAGCACGAAGGTCATACTAGTTCCATGGGTATTAGATACATGAGAGATTGGCTCTAGTACAAGTGGGAGATTGTTTGTATTGATGTCCTAGAGATAATACTTTTAATGTTTTATTGAAAACATTTATGTTATGTGATTATTTAATTAATATTTATTATATCTTTATTTACTGCATCAAAAATTGAAAGAATAATAAATGTCCTTGGAATATTAATACATAATATATGTCTTTAAGTATGTGACTTAAAAATGAGATTATATTAATAGTATTGTATTCCTAAAATTTCCTAGTCAAGTATTATTATTTAAGGATAATAATAATGCAATAAGACTAGTATGCTTGTTGACAGATGACCACATCTCATTGGTCATAGGTATGTTGATACTAAAGTCAAGAACATAAGTGTATGTATCAATATATGACACTAGAAAGACCCGCTGTGAGATTCTACATGTTAATAAGTGTCATAAGAAATCTCACTATGATAATGATGTAATGATCCTCTGACTTGAAATCATTATATTTCTATACGAGAATTAATATACTTTGATTACACTCAAAGTTACCTTTAACCGGATAATGATAAAGATGGACATTGGGTATGCTATGAATCGTATGAGGAATATGAATGATAGATATAGGATTTGACCCTCTAATTCTAGGAGTGATATTATTGGCCTCTTGATTGAGTGAAACTATGAAATACATGGTCATGCTCAAATATTAATTTGTTTAAATAGTCTACTCATTGATCAAGGAAACCAAGATTAAACGTTGAAGAGGATGACACTATGCATGCCTCGAGTTTGATCTATAATATAAGGTTAAAGGGATTATATTACATTGAACATTATTCACGAAAGGTTTAATTGAATCACCAATTATTATTGTTACTTGGGTAACAATGATTGTCTAAACTTGTAACACTATAACTTATGTAACTCAACTAAAAGAAAAGATACTTAACTGGAAGACAATCAAGAACATGAAGCCACAAAGAAATCAATATTAAATGAAGACAAGGTAATTGATACAATTCAACATGTTAACTATGATCAAACAAAGAAGAAATCATTGAAAGAAGTTCAAGACAGAGTTGTTCATGCCTCAGTGATTTGTAACTTAAAGGTTCAAGATCATAACTATCAGTATCAATAAGACTAATTGATTTCAAGTGAACAAGAAGGAAAGCAATAATTGGAAAGCCACATTACTAATTGAATATGGTAATCTATTCAAGAAGCAGAGACACTATCAAGACTAGTCACTTATGAATCAGACCATTGCATCAAGTGTCAAGACATTGATAGCAAGTTTATGTCAGTAATAGAGATCTAGGTTCAAGAGCTTGTTGAAGAATATGGAAGACATAAAGAAATCACAAGTTCAAGATGTTGCATTGAAGTTTCAAGTTGAAGCCCAGAATTTTTCTAAGTACAAAATGTTCGAGATGGCCAAGTAGAATATTCCTATGTAGAAATTCTACTTAAATGTTCGAGATGGCCAAGTAGAATATTCCTATGTAGAAATTTTACTTAAATGTTCGAGATGGCCAAGTAGAAATTCTCAAGTAGATGTTTTACATAGAGGGCAGTTTCAACATGACACATGGCATCATCTAATTGGCAGATTTCCAAGCTTTCAAGATAAGATAAGATTTATGTGGACATCATTGGGCCACGTATATCTTAGTCTTTGAAGACTACAGGACATAGATTACAAGTAGTATAAATAGAAGTACTTGTGTATCATTTTAAATAGAGCAATATTTTCGAGATAAACACTTGTAAAAGAGAGAGAGAATATTCACAGAGCTTAGTATCATTTACTACCCTCTTTACTTCTGGTGTACTTTGTAATGAATGTTGTAGCAACCCTTTCAAGTTATATATAAGACATATATTCCTTGAATCATTGTGTTCATTTATTACATGGTATTTATTGCTTCTTAATTTCGAAAAGTTGTATTCACCCCCCCTCTCTACAACACATTTGGACCTAACAATGATGTATTACTAGATGCCACTCATTGTTTATAATTTTATTATTAGATAATAAAATTATTGCCAACGTAATAATAACATAAAGGGTCACACACAAAGAACGTCAAAACGGAGGTTTATTTAAATTACGAATTTAAATATATTATTATTTATTCGAATTTAATTATTGAATTAATTAAGTGGCACTTGATTAATTATATTAGAATTTGGATATAATAAGTATTATTATTATCCGAATTTAATTATTGAATTATCTAAGTGGGACTTGATTAATTATATTAGAATTCAGATTTAATAATAATAATAACCCAAAATCAGAATGGGTTTTGGAAACCACATGGATTAGGGTTAGGCCCAAAATCTATCTCTCCCCTATATATACATAATGATGTATAATATTAGGGTTTAATCATCAGATTTCATTTTTAGAGAAAAACCCTAGCTGCTCAACATCAAGAGAGGCTAGAGAAAGAGAGAGAGAGAGAGAGAGAGAGAGAGAGAGAGAGAGAGAGAGAGAGAGGCAAGCAATTCGGCTAGTACCGACTCCGGTGATCGTAGAACGATCGGACATTTGTGTGGACTTCTTTGGAGAGCAGATCTTTGCAACAAAGGGCTGTTGTGATTCATATTTTATGGACCTCCATTAAATAGCATACGGAAAGCTTTGTTAATGTACAGACTTCTTCACCATAATCATATAAAGTTATACATGGATCCTGTGATAGGGTTTCATTTTTTTTTATTGTTTTACGTTATATCCGCTGCGTTTTCATGTCCAAAACCCTTCAATTTAATAGGTTCAATAACAAGGTTATCCATGACTTGCTACTTCTGTCCATCTTTCTTTGCAGACTTCTTCTCCTTACTTTTGTCATCATCATTATTTTTTTTCATCATCTTTATTTTTCTTATTACCATCCTTGTCACTCCCAGAGGTTGATCTTCTTCCTCATCATCTTCCTCATTTCTCCTGGGTAGCTCATATTGAGCAAAGTCGGTTACTTCATTATTGTTGAACCTTTTCTTTACTCCAATTATTTCCTTCTCATTATCCCTTAAAACAGGTTGCTTCTGTAGAACCTAAATAAGATTTATGATCTGACTCTTGTTGCTCTTGTGAAGATGCTAATGAATTCTGAAATGAGTTAGAGTTTTCTGAGCTATGAGATATAAGATGCAATTAGGGTTGTAGTATTCTTCTTAAAGTGTCTTTGGCATTGAATTATAAATTAGCTCCTTCAATTTATCATCTTCCTTGGTCATAGACTCCACATGTCTATACAGACATTCCAGTTCTATGTAGGACATATATATGACTGAATTGACTGAGAGATGATAATAGTTAGTCTCTATCTACACTATTGGCTATTTGCTTTCTTTTACATTTATCAACAACTTTACTCCCCTCACATTTAGTATGTTATTCAGTAGCAAATTTTTGTATTCCCAATGATTATGCTTTATAGTGGCCTTGATAGCCTTAAGATTTTAAAAGAAGTCAACATCATTCAGGGGATTTCTTCCCCCAGTTGTAAGAATCTCCATGATAGTTGATTACCTCATTGTTTCAATGTCATCTCTACTTTTACCCCTTCCTTTTTTCTCCCCCTTAGTCTTGGGATCTTGTCTTGATAGAAATGAAGATTGGCCAGGCTCTGTTAATATAGGTATTTCAACTGTGGAGTAAAACTTCAGGTGTCATTGTAGACAGAAGAGCTTGAATGGTTGCCAGTTGTGTATTTTCTAAGCTAAAAACAGATGATTGAGATGAAATTGTCGAGTTCACTCCTTTCTTTAAATCTCCAAACTCTTCCACAACTTTCTTAACATTAGAAGTCATCTGCTCTTGAGAGGTTTCAATTTGTTGAACCTTTTTATGGAGTCTCTCGGGAGTTATCTCCTTGCTCTTCTCATCCTGGAGCCTTTTTATTGATTAAACATGTAAAACATATGTGCATATGGTGCATGAGCAGGGGGTATAACTAATTTGGAGTGCATAGTAGAAACATGCATGGCAGTCATATTGGATTTGTAATGAATAGCAAGATGATTAACACTACAACACTTGACACATATTTTCCTAGAGGCATACTTGTCAGAAGTGTAGTTATTTTCTTTTTTAATTTCTACCTTGCCATTCGTGTTCTTCTGTCTTAAGTGCATCTTTTACCTCTATCTTTTCCAATTTTTCTTTTAACTATTTCTTAGAGAGATGACTTACAGTAGCATTACCAACCTTAGTCTTTTTTTTTTTTAATTTTAGTGGATTGTTTTCTTGAACAAATGCAATGGGATTACCAAGTTTCACCTTTTGTGTCAAAGATTTAACATTTTATATTTTATATATCGATTTATGCTTATCATTTGACTTAACATCAATCGATTGATAATTCTCATAAGTGGATTGGGAATTAGTAGTCGATTGATTTTTATCCATTGACAATTTTGTAAATCTTTCCAAGGTCACTATTCACTTTTAAAAAAAATTGTTTCTTTCTGGTAAAGATTCAAGGGAAATTTGAAGCCTAGGATTTTCATTGGTGAGAGATTTTAAAGTGACATGCAAGTTATATAATTCATTAGATATTTCAGTAATAATAACATTGCATTCATCTTTAGATAGTTTAGAAAGATTGGTAGAAATTACATGATTGCTAGAGGTAATAGCTTCTTTCTCATCTTGATATTCCATGATTGCTAAGTTGATGAATTCTTCATATCATATTCATCACCCTCTACAGCCTAGTCTTTCACCTCTATGACAAAAACCTTTTCCTTATGTCTTACTAAATTAAAGTACTTTTTCTTGTAGTCAACACAATTACTGTACTTTGATTTCTTTTCAGCTTTTGGCTTTCTACACTCATTGGAGAAATGACCAGTCAATCCACAGTTAAAACATTTAAACTTAGATCTATCAACAAACTTTTTATTTTGTTGATCAACCCTCTTGTACAGGGATCCGGGTCTTTGCACATCAGGGTTTTTTTTGAACCTTAACATGGAAAATTTTCTTGATAGAAAAGTAAGGTGCTCATCTATTTCATCAATGTCATGTTGAGTGTAAGAAGCATCTTCCTCAACCTTGGTTTTACCCTTATAGACCCTATGAATCTCAGTCAAATCTTTCTTTGACAACAATATAACTCTTCATTATCTTCACAACATCTTCATCTTCACATACCTCTTTAGCGTTGGCCACCAATGCAACAGTTATGTCTTTTCTTTGTCTTCTTTAAATCACTTCATCTTGTTGTATTTTCAATACATATGTTTTTAGAATACCAAACAGCTTTTCAAGAGTGTAATTGTTGAAGTCCTGAGCTTGACTAATGGAAGCAACCATTAGTTTCCATTCTTTAGGCAGAGACCTTAAGAATTTGAGATTTGTGTCCTCAGTTGCATATACCCTTATATACAGTTTTAGCTCATTCAACAACTTTTGAAATCTACTACATATGTCAACATTGTATCTTGGAATAAAAAGTTGCATCTTATTCTTTCTCATTTGCTCAATGCTTCCACACAGGGTTTAAAGAGTATCACAAAATAGGACTGTCAAAAAAATTTGAAATATTCGATATCCGTTCGAAATATCTGTATTCATATTCAAAATAAATCGGATATTATCTGTATCTGAACTAAACAGGATATTATTTGTATCTGAATCCGATAATTTCAGATACAGATACGAATACGGGTATATCTGTATCCGATAATATCTGAATTCGAATTTAAATATATAAATATATTTAATATAAATATATTTAATAAAACTATATTTTATAAGGTTTAATTTATAAATATATGTATTTATTTATTTTTAAAATCATATATTTTTCTATGATATATATAATTATCATATATATATATGTATATCACATTAATTTAGAATTTTAAAAATATAAAATTATATTTTGTCACATGGTTGGAATTGTTAATTGGTTTTAGCTCATGGTTGGAATGAGATTCTATTTTATTACTTACTTTTTGTCATGGAATAACGAGAGTTTTTTTTATTGCAATTAGTTGGTTTGGAATAGGAATTCCTAGGGGTGAGCAAAACTGAATCAGAGATGAAAAACTAAACTGAATAGTGTAATTTTGGTTCGATTCAGTTCTATTTGTTGTGAAATTTCGGTTTATTCGATTTTTCGGTCCAGACCGAATTAAAATTCGGTTCGATCCGTAATAAAAAAATTTGGTCCGGACCGAATACACCAAATTAAAAATTATTTATTTTTATTATATATATAATATATATTTATGTAGTATATGTTCAATAAATACAATTTTACATCAATGGTTACATTATTGATTTATTATCTGGACTAAAAATGAATATATTTGGTTTTATTTATATATTTGTATTCATATTCTCTTAAAAATTTCCCTTATTTAATTTTTAATTTTTTTAAAAAAGATGGACCGAACAGACTGAACCGAACGGACCAAAATATTTCGGTTCGGTCCGGTCCATAATAAAATTTTGGTTCGGTTCGATTTTAAAAATATTGATTATTCGGTTCTCGGTGTATTCGGTTCGGTTCTGGACCGAACCGACCGAATGCTCTACCCTAGACACTCCTATGTTCTTGACTTATTCGATGTCAATAAAATACCCTGGTAGTTTATTGATTTTACATTGATGATATGTGTCTATGTAATTTTTTTGGTAATAATGGTTGAGTTTTTGTTTGTTCATTTTATGTTTTGTTATTATTTTGGAATGATAATTTATGTTCTAATTTCTTTGGTGCAATGGTTTGTGTTTTGGTGCATATGTCACATACACGTGATATGAAGTAAACAGGAAAAATAACTTCATATACAACAGAAAATTAATATATATCAAAAAACTAATGTATCATAATTATTATAAAATGATATATAAAAAAATTATTACATAATGGCTTATTAAAAAGGAACTGATATTCGTTCAAATAAAATATAACCGTTAAATAGAAAAAAAATGAATGACCAAGTGAACCAAGGACATTAGATAGTTTTAAGAAATCTATGTTTATAAATGGATTATACATTGTCATAATTTGAAAAAATTATATTAATTGCGCTATATAACATCAATTTTGTTTTATGAAAACAATATCTAATACTATTAATTACATCAGATGTATACCTTGAACATATGCATATTATAAGCTATTATATTATATACTTAAAAAATACTGTTAAATCTTAGGTTTCACATCTGTGTCTTATTTTATAACTGATGTGATAACACTGTTTTACATTAGTAAGTTAAACAAAAATGATGTGCGTTACAATCTTTAAAACCGATGACATTTTATCTTTTTAACATCATCTATTAGTAACCATATGTGTTGTGTCATTAAATTGGTCCAAATCACATATTATTATAATATCCAGATGTTAATTATAAAAATATAACTTAAAAATCAAAGAAAATTATCAGATTTCTATAAATAATGAAGTCCTAAATGCACTAAGACAACAACCAAAAAAATGATAACTAAAGCCAAGGTTTTTCTCAACACAAACCAAAAAAACGATAAAAATATTGCAGACATCGACTAAAAATACAAGTCTATTTATAGTTTATATCCAACTATATTTAATAATGATTATTGGACAGATTTAGTGTCCCAAATATCTAACTAAAAAGAATTATTTCCGATTAAACACATCTTAAAGACCTTGAGCCGATACAATATTATAAAAGATATTGATGAGTGCAACAATAAGACACTACTTGAAAAAGATAAAATATTATAAAAGATGATTTTTTTCTTCGAAGTAGAGTAAAGTTGGAAAACAACACTAGGTAAAAGGAAAAAAAGTTCTGTTGGTTAAAGTACAAACTATAAATAAACTTAACACATTCATAATTTAAACCACGCTACTTCATTTCAGATGCTTCAGTTTTTGTGGCTAGAGTTACCGGGTTGATTTGGATAGCGCACAGTAGCGTTTAGATCAATCGAGTTGATGAATCCTTGTGGATAAGCATTTGGGTTTAGAAATCCAGAATTATCAGCACCCTGATTTATGAACTCATTTTGAACCTCCAACTGAATCATTCTTCCATATCTTGTGTCTGCTGCAGGAACATACATGTCATCTTGATTATAGTGGATACTGGTATTCATTACTCCCAGCTCAGTTATATTATGTATCGGAAAATGAACTCCACTACTACTACCGAAATTTTCTGGCACTGTATTATTGAGTCCCGCAAAAGTTACCCGGTCAAACTTATTAGAAGAAGAATATCCGACATTTTGTACCATGGGCTTATCGTTGAGTTGGTTCATTGAAAAGGAATAGTCGTTCATAGCCACATGTATTGGTTCATTAAATTTAGAAGAAGATGATGAAGAATAATTATGAATACATTCTGTTCCATCCATGCCCATTTCAACAACAGTTTGTGCACTTGAATTCTTCTTGTGAATTCGGCATAACACCAAATCATCCAACTGCATATAATTTTGTATCATTAGAAAATAAATAAATTGAATAAAAAATAAAAAATAAACAAGTAATAATACAAGATAAACTGTTTTTTCATTCTTTTTAAAATTGATCCAATACGAGGATATGTTCTTAAAAAAGTGGTCTACTATTTTTTTACATACATCTAGTATAAACTCTACCTACATTAGAAAATAAGTTATTTAATGGCTAATTTATTTTTAAGCAAAAAAATTTATACATAAAGTAACTATGTCAGCTAAAATAAATAATAAATGAGTGACACCTTATATGGAAAAGATTTGAGTGACAAATTCTAGTGCTTAGAAAAGCATAATACCTTTGACCTTCCTGTTCTCCTTTGTGGCTCCGAAAGTCTGTACTCGTGCATGATCCAGTTGGTCTTGGATCCTCTTGGCGCTTTCCCGATGTAAAAAACTAATGCTTTTTTTATTCCAACATATTTTCCTTCACTAGTTATAGCCTTGTCAGTTCCGGTTGCTTTCCAATAACCCGATCCAGCTACTCTGTTTGGGCGTGATCCCTTTGGATACTTTCGATCTCTTAGAGTAAAAAAGTACCATTCGTCTTCACCGAACAATGCTTTAGCTGTACAAATAGTGACATAAAACTCCATGGTAGTATATACATTATGAATGTAATATGATGAATTTCATGAATCTAGTGTAAAAACTCTCCTTTTATTAACAAGAAGTTTACTAGGATAAAAAAATCAGCAATTAAAGAGAAAAATAAATGAAAAAAAGTCATGCATAAGTATTACAACCACAATTTTATACTTGGTAGAGGCATGCTAGACTGCACAATTAAAATCCTCAATTAATTTTTATAAGCATTAAAATCCACAATTAAAATTAATATTTATTGAAGTCATTCAAACATGAGCACGTGTGTTACAAAGTCAGCGCATGACTGATAAAAGTATAATTTATTATATACTTTTATTTTTCCAAAGCATGTTACTCTCACAAACTCAGCTATAAGTCTAAAAAACATGTACAATTTGATATTTACTTATGTGAAATTCAAATGTGAAAATCACTTTAACACTAACATATAGGTGCTAAAACATAATTTGATACATATACTTTTTAGTCTTGCAAGCATGTCAGTATAACAATCTCAACGCGTGAGTCTTGAAAAGAAAATAAATATATACTTATGACTCATAATTTAACAATACCATGTGATTCAATATGAAAGTGTCAAAAAATAATAGTAAATACTTTTAGAGTATAAATTATTTATCCTTAAAATAATTGTTTTATGAATGAAATTTAGTGCGTGAGTTATATACTCTGCTAAGAAGTGTGTCACTTTCAGAAAATACAATAGTGCATAAATGAAATATTTATGATATAAAATTTTAATGATGCATTAAATTCATCGTGCAATATTATGAACTCAACATTGAGGGTCACACTTTGATAAAACACAACACCCATGTTAATAATAAGTGTATAGTATAAAATTTTAGTTGATGTATAAAACTTAGTGCGTGAGTGTTACACTTTCATAAAATCTAGTACAAGAGTTTTACAAATTTAATGTGAGAATGTCACAAACTTATAAAAAATGGTGCATGCTGGTTAGAAACTCAAAGTGTGTGTCTGTGTGTTACAAACTCAACATGTGTGTGTCACGCACTCATAGAACATAGCGCGTGAGTAGTCACACATATAATTTTTTTTCAAATAACTGGTAAAGAAAAGATGATGAAATCTTACATGGTAGAACCCATGGATCATACTTGTACAAATCAACATCTGCGATGATTTTGAATGGTAAATTTTGTCCAACAATTTTTGGACAAAGATAGTTCACCATAATCTCTTCATCAGTTGGATGAAATCGAAATCCCGGTGGCAAATTGAGCTGAGAAAAGGGGTCCACCATCTCTGCCATACCTATATTTCTCATCCTTATTTTTTTTAATTCTATGTAGCTATAGGAAGAGGTAGTAGTTATATAGGCAGCATAGCAGAGGCACAACAGTAGATAAGTACAATCGTAATTTATTAGGGGTCTATCAACTTTAAAATTTTGACACGTGTGCATTATATATTATTATTTAATCTGACGGTGAGAAATATATATAGCTAGATCAGAGAGTGAAGTGCATAGAATGAAAGCATTATAATCTTTATTAATCCAACAAGTTAATGGACGCGTGTCCGGACAGGTGTTAACACCACAATTTTGCAACTACATGTTCTTTTTAAATTCCACAAAATTGTATTCTCTTTCTGCAGTTATATGCTTTTTAAGAGAAAACAAATGTATATTTATCCCTAAGATAATGACGTGGGATAACAGAAAAAGGTAGAAGCGATAATGGATGGAAGTTTTGTGATAGAGTTGGCTGGAATTTGATTTATAATATAACTAACTTACTCTGTGTAAAGTACGAACTATCGTAGATATTAAAGAAATAGTTTACCCAAAATTTTGTTTTACCTAAACTGTCCATTATAAAAGATCTCAACTTCGTTTCATATAGATAATATGTAAAAGTACTACCTAAATCAGTAATAATTATTTTTTAGTGGACACGATATTTTCAAAATAATAAAATCAGGCACAATTTATTTAATTTTATTTAGATAATAATATGAAATAAGATTTGATAAAGATTGGGAGTATCATCAACGAGGTGTTTCTAACCTTATACGCATGTAGTAATGATGAATGAGGTTTCTGTACACATAGCTCTGATGAAGAGGATTATAAATAAAGAGATAATTACATAATAAAATATTTAACCGTGATTAAAAATACATGTTACAAGCTACATACTACCAACTCCTTTATAGTTATTAGGGGTTATTTTTTTGGATAATGTAATATATATATATATATATATATATATATATATATATATATATATATATATATATATATAATGAACCAACTATGTGTGAAGTATGAGCTGCCATATATATTTAAAAAAATGGTTATTCAAAACTATCGAATGTATAAGATCGATCTCAGGTTCGTTTATTATAGATAAAATATGGTGATACTACACAAAAGTAGTAATAATTTGCTGATGGACAATATATTTTCTAACAATTTTCAATTTCTCAAATATTGGACACAACATATTTAATTTAATATAAATAATAATACAAAAATAGACTGGATAAAGATAGAAAAAAATCATCAATAAAGTGTTCTAACTTTATTTGCATGTTGTGTTGATGGATGACATGTCTGATATTTATAGCCTTGAAGAAAAGGATTTTGAGAAAATATGTCAGTGCATGAAAAAATGTTTTACACATCATAGGGATTATTTATTGGAAAATAATTAACTCTATGTGTGAAGTATGAGTTCCATAAATAATAAAAAAATGGTTAACCAGAAATATCGAATATATATTTATCACAAGTAGTATATAAAATTATATAAAAAAAGGATAGTTATGATTTGCTACTGTGGGAGATATTTTCAAATAATTCGTAAGTTCATAAATAATGAGCACAATATATTTAATCTAACCCATATAATAATATAAACATAAATGGAATGAAGTTGGGGTGGATCATAATTAAACAATTTCAAACCTTGTGTCCTTTTGGTATGCATTAATTACATTTCTGTTAATTATAACTCTGATGAAAAGGATTATCATTAAAGAGATCATTGCATGATAAAAAGTTTATATGTCATTACAAGATTCATGATAGCAATTCCTTTATAAGTTGTTGTGGGTTGTGTGTTAGATAATTTTATTATTTTAATAATATCTACGAGCTACAATAAATATTTAAAAAATGAATAAGCAAAACTATCAAATATATAAGATCACAAGTGCATTTATTACAGACAATATATATTTAATTTAATTCAAATAATAATATAAAAATTCATTAGATAAAGATTAGTAGGATTGTCAATAAAGTGTTTCTAACTTTAGGTGCATGTGGTGTGGATAGATGTCTAACTTTACGTGCATGTGGTGTGGATAGATGAGATTTCTGATATTTATAACTCTAAAAAAGGATTATCAATAAAGAGGACGTTGTAGCACAATTTTTTTTACATGTCATGCTAGCAACTCGTTTCGAGTGTGTTTGGACTTATTTGTTTGATAATTTAATTTATAAAATAACTAACTTACTATGTGAATTGCGAATGACATAAGTAGTATAAATGGTTAACAAAAATTATAAGATATAAAAGATATCGAATTCATATACTATAGATAGTATAGAGAAGTATAATTCAATATAGGTAGTTGTGATTTGCTGGTGGAAAATATATTTTTCAATAATTTTCAAACCGGGCATAACATATTTAAGTTCATTTAGAATGAGAGAATCATAACTAAAGTGTTTCAAACCTTGTGTGTATGTAGTATTTATGGATGTTGTGTCTAATATTTATAGTTCCGATGAAAAGGATTATCAATAATGAGATCATTTGAGATCATCAATAAAATAACATGGTAGCAATTCTTTTACAGTGTGTTAACGATTGTTTGTTGAAAAATTTATTTTATAATATCATGAAGTTGTTGTATGTTAAGTACGAGCATATATAAATATTAAAAAATTGTATAATCAAAATTGTCGAATATAGGATCACAAGTTCATTTATTATAGATGGTATAAAGCAGTACTGCAAAAAAAGTAGTTATGATTTATTGTTGGATAAATTATTTTTAAATATTTTATAATTTCTTAAAGGTCAGGCATAATATATTTATTTAATTTTAAAAGTAATGTAAAACAGAATGGATAAAGATGGGCAGATCATCAATAAAGTATTCTAACCTTATGTGCATGCAATCTAGATGAATGACGTTTCTGATATGTACAGCTATGAAAAAAAAAGATTATCAATAAAGAGTTCATTGCATGACAAAAAGTTTTAGATGTCATTAAAAGTACACGTCATGCTAACAACTCTTCTCTAATGTGTAAGTGTTAGGAATGAGAATGCAAAAAATAATGTGTGTGGCGGGGAGGTGTTAGGAATCTATGTAATTTTGATGATAACATAAACCTTAGAATCATAGAATTATATTTTATTGTAATTGATAAATTGATATAAATGTTATAAATATCGATTGATCAGGAAACCATTTATCAGTTGACATGTTTATGTTAATCAACTGATAACATGGATGGTAGCATAGGTTTACTTAGTCTATATTAATTGATATGGCTTTAGTCGATTGATAATTTTCTCATCAATTGATACTAGAGTCGCTTGATATTGGTCATTAATTGATGTATAACTTAGACTATCAAATTATAATTATTTGAATATAGGAAAATTGTACAAATGAAGGATGGTCAATTTTTATGGAGGCATCAATGGATAAAAGATCAATTTATACAAAGTCAAGTCAAAGATTGAAGGCCATCAACTGATATGAAAAACCATCGATTGATATATCGATTGATAACATCTATCAATCGATAAGTCAACATTTGTTACCAATCGATGGATATCAAGATCAATCGAAGAAGAATATCAGTTGATGGATAAAAGAAAGAAACAATTGTTATGCTTAACAGAAAATTATCAATTGATAGGGATTGCATGACAACGCATAAAGTATACTTATGGATGACAGTCTATACTGACTGTGAAGACTCAGATTAAAGCTGTATTTCCAAGTCTAAAGATCTTTCTCAAAATGGAAAAAGGCAAATAGGAAAGATAGATCCAAAACAATCCTAAAATAGATTAATTATTATATACTCTTTCTAGGAATTGTAAACATACTTGTTGTAAATCATAATGTCATGTAATATGTAATAGTGGTAACGATAACTCAACTAAGAAACAAAGACAGTTCAATAATACTAATATGCAGCACAGGAATCCAAAAAGATATGTAAACATGAAAGACATATGTTTAGAAGCCTATTTGTTTAGCGAGATGACAACTCAACTCAAACATAGATAATTTGTAAGTAAATATATTATCTGTCACAGGAATCTTCAGCAGGTATTATTTGACAAGAAAAAGAAGATCAAAGTCAATCTACAGACTTGAAGCAGTACTACATTGAAAGAAGCTCAATTTAATTGATCATGCCTTAGTGGTGTAATTAAGTTTGAAGAAGCTACAGTGTCAGAAGATTTCATTTTTGTGTGACATCAGAAATAGTCAAATCAGAAGGAACAGAAGTGAACCATTATAAAAGTCAAGTGAAGAATTCTATTTGTTGTGAATCACTCGTGAACCAGACAGTACACGGAGTGTTGGCAAAATATAGAGAAGATTCTTTATTACAGAAGAAATGGTCAGCTACAGACATTGGTGTGAAGACAGAAGACTTGGAATTATATCATCAAGAGTTGTGGAGTCAAGACTTTAATTTAATTCTCTATTAATTGATTAAATTATTTAGTTAATTTAATTGGTAAATTAATTCAATCAGAATTAATTTATTTCTTAAATTGATTAAGAAATTAATTAATTTAGAATTATTTTAGAATGAAGAAGACTTTAATTTAATTCTATTATCAAAAAGTTAATTTATTATGTATCCTATTTACTTAGATTAATTCACACAGAATTAATTTAATGAATAAGATATATAATAAAACAAATAGAATTTAATTCAAATGAAATCAAAAAGGGAGAAAGAAGTCAGAAGATTCAAATCAAATGAATCACTTGAAAATAAATGATATACATCTCATTTATCATTCAGGTCGGCAATTGATTTCTCGGGAAGACTTTTGAAAAGTCTCCCCGAATCTTATTTGAAAAGTCTCCCCGAGCTATAATAGTGTCCCCGAGCTATCAAAGTCTTCCCCATCAATTTAAATGATTTTTCATTTAAATCAAGAAGTCTCTACGAGCTATGATAGTCTCCCTGAAAAGTCTCCCCGAGCACAGATAGTCTCCCCAGAGTCAAGAAGTCTTCCCGAATGCACCAGAGAGACTTTTAAGTGTTTCTCTATATATATGAGATCAGTAGTTAACATTCAACAACTTCTATTAACATTCTATTCGAGCTAAAAGAAAAAAATACAGAGCATTCATGTTAAATATTCTGTAGAAATTCTAAAGAGCTATTAGTGTTTATTCGAACTGATCTTGTAACACCCATCAAGTTTAATACAAGTATTTTACTTGAACTGTGTTCCTTTGATTATTATTTCGTGATAATAATTAAATTGTTTAATCAAAAATTATCCAAAACAGATATTAATATTTAATAGAGATTGTATTCAACCCCCACTTCTACAATCATTTGGACCTAACAATTGGTATCCGAGCCATCTGATTGATATAAAAATCAAGATCCTAATATTTTTATTTATTAAAAATTTCAAAAATTTTAATTTCTTAAAAATTCGAAATCTCTTTAATTCCTAAAAATCTCAAATCTTTTTAATCTTCTATTATTTTAAAATGAGTACTCAAAGAGTGAGTAGCATTAAAATTCCTCCATTTGATAAAGATAATTATAATCTTTGGAAGAGGAAGATGACACTATTTCTTCGAACTGCAAACCCTAAGTACAAAGATATTTTGAAGACCGGTGTTGTTGCTCCAATAACAATCATTCCTGAGCATATGATAGATGGTGTACTTATTCCGCACAGACAATTTGATAAAGAAATTTCTGAGTACACTGATACTGAAAAGGAACTGGATTCTTTGGACACCAGCCTGCAGTTAATTTTGGTAAAATCTCTTGATCCCGGAATGTACAATCATGTTGTTAATTGCAAAAATGCTAAACACATCTGGGAAACGATAGAGATACTGAATGAAGGAACAGAAGAAGTGAGGGAGAATAGATTGGAAATCTTAACGTCTCAATATGAGCATTTTAGATCAAATCCTGGAGAAGGTATCTCTGATGTTTTTGAGAGATACAATAAACTGATAAATGATCTAAATCTTAATGGCAAACACTATACAAAGAAGGAGATCAATAGGAAGTTTTTGCTGACAATGCCAATTCACTTAGAGCATAGGATTACGGCCATCAGGGAGTCAAGGGACATGAATGAAATTTCATTGGAAAGACTTTATGGCGTTCTAAAGACCTATGAGCTAGAGCAGATTCAACAGAAAGAAATATATGGTACAGGCAAGGTGGTCAGCAAGTCTACAGCTCTTGTAGCAGAAGTACCAGAATACAAAGAATCTATGACTGAATCTTCTTCAGTCAAAGTCATTGATCATGGTATTGTTGCAGAAGTTGGTGCAACTCAAATGAATTCATCTGAAAGTGAATTCTACTCAATGGAAGAACTTGATCAACTTGAGGATGAATCTCTGGCACTGATTTCTAGAAAATTTGGAAATACAAGATTCAAGAGAAACCCTAGTTTCAAATTCAAGCCTATGGCTAACAGATTTCAGAGAGGTGGTTCTTTTAGCTCACCAACTACAAGAGGTGGATATAAGACAGGGATGGTAGACAGAAGCAAGATTCGTTGCTTCAACTGCAATGAAATGGGACACTTTGCTACAGATTGTAGAAAGCCCAAGCAGGAAAGAAAGAAGGATTCATATGACGAGTTAAACCAGAAATATGAAGCTCTATTGAAGAAGCATCAGGGAAGATCATACTTAGCAGCAGGAAAAAGCTGGGATGATTCTGACAACGATGAAGAAGAAGATATGGGAAATCTTGCTCTAATGGCATCTTCTTCTGAAGGATCACAATCCCCACTTCGGCAAGGAATTGAGGTAAACCCTAGCTGTCCTAAAATGTTTAAATTGCTAGGTGAGGATTTAACTAATGCTAGAGATCGAATAAAAGTCTTAATTCTCAAAAACCAAGTTTTATCAGATGAGAATTCTGAATTGAAAAAGCTGAAACTTATAAATGAGAAATTAACTGAAGATGTTGCATTTCAAGTTAATAGAGTCAACTGCTATGTTGAAATTGAAGCTTTTTTAAAGAATAAGATTGAACAAGAGAAGGTCAGGTGTCAAGCCTATAAAACTGCTTCATTTGTTATGAAAGACCTAATTGACCAACCAGAGATTAAACGGAAAGTTGGGATAGGTTTTGAATATAATAAATCTGTAGGGAAGCCAAGCAACATAACCCCTTTTAAAAAGAGTGCTGAAGAAAGGGGTATTCCTCATATTATTAAGGTCACTAAGAAACCTCTGTTCATAACTCCTATTGCAGAACCAGTTCTTGATAGTTGTGTAATAGTGAATTATGAACTTAAACTTGAAGACCTTAAAGAGGAAGAGAAAGAACAGGAAAAACCGGTTAGGGACATAAAAGGAATAAATGTCCAGAAAGCTAAATATGTACCTAAAAGACCAATAGAAAATGTGAACACTGCTGGTTCATCCACTCCTGGTTTAGGTGCTAAAGAGCTTAAGAAAAATCATAACAGACCTAATAAGTTTGTTAATAGTATGAATAGTAACGACAGATTCCATGCTACTGAGAACTTTAAAAATGTTAATAAAGTTAAGGTAGAAACTGTTAAGACTCCTGCTATTGTGAATAAAATGCCTACTATTGATGCATGCCATAAACCCTGTGGTGTAGATAACTGTATGTTATGTGCTTTCAATGTTATGTCTGCATATTTTAAAAGCATGCATGCTATGAATGTCAATACTACACCTAGACAACATATAAATCACAGGCATGCTAGATCAAAGACTGTCAGTCCTCCTGTTTCACAGAAGGAGACATTCTCTCCTAGGCCAGCATACAAAAATGTTAAGGTTGTTTACAAGGATAAGTGTTCAGTCAAAGTAGTAGATGAGTTTGTCAAGTTGGGTTCTATTGTTAAACCTGATAAAGGACAATTTTTCAAATATGCCGGGCCCAATCAATGTTGGGTTCCGAAGAAGGCCTAACTCATTTGATAATTGCAGGGTGTAAAACAGGTGAACCGGGTTATTTGGATTCTCGACAGTGGATCCTCACGACACATGACCGGAGATAGAGCCCTGCTATCAAATGTTGTTGAGAGAGCTGGCCCAGTAGTTACCTTTGGAGATGACAGCAAGGGTATGACTAAGGGATATGGCTATTTAGAAGCTGGCAATGTCGTCATTGATAATGTATCTTTCGTGGAAGGTCTCAAACACAATCTTCTAAGTATCAGTCAGTTTTGTGACAAGGGATACACAGTGACCTTTATGAAGGAGAAGTGTTTGATTTCTCACAAGAAGGATGAAAAGCTTGCTCTTCAGGGAGTAAGGAAAGGAAACTTGTTCGTAGCCGATCTGAACTCAGGTTGCAGAGATGAAGTCAATTGTTTTTATGCTAAAGCTTCGTCAGATGAAAGTTGGCTATGGCACAAGAAACTCTCACACCTTAATTTCAAATCTATGAATTCTCTAGTCAAAAGAGAATTAGTGAGAGGACTGCCTCAATTGAAATTCACACAAGAAGGACTTTGTGAGGCATGTCAGAAAGGGAAAGCAAAGAAAGCATTACATCCAAGCACTGACACATCTAGTATTTCTGAACCACTGCAATTAATTCACATGGATTTATTTGGTCCAGTTAATGTAATGTCAATGTCACATAAAAGATATGCCTTGGTAATTGTTGATGACTATTCAAAATATACATGGGTTTTATTCCTGCACTCAAAGGATGAAACTCCTCAAATGGTGATTGATCATATCAAAATGATTGAGTTAGATTCGAAGCTTCCAGTTAGAGCTATAAGGTCAGACAATGGAACTGAATTCAAGAATGCAGTTCTGAATGACTTTTGTGCTGAAAAGGGAATAACAAGACAATTATCAGCACCTAGAACTCCGCAATAGAATGGAGTTGTAGAAAGGAAGAATCGTACATTAATTGAAGCTGCAAGGACTATGCTGAGTAAATCAAGGCTTCCAATGTACTTTTGGGCTGAAGCTGTAAATACTGCATGTTATACCCAGAATCGGACTCTGATCAACAAGGACTTAATGAAGACACCCTACGAAATAATGGCTAACAAGAAACCAACGCTCAAGTACTTTCATGTATTTGGTGCTAAATGCTTTGTACTTAAAGATGGAGAAGAACGTATTGGAAAGTTCGAGGCTAAAGCTCTAGAAGCTATTTTTGTTGGTTATTCTAGAAGATCTTATAGGGTGTATATTATTGATCAACATCATGTCAAAGAAAGTGTCAATGTAACTTTTGATGACACAAAATTCCCTAACATCCAAAATGATGATCCATCTGAAACTCTTAAGTTCAACAATATGTCAGATTCACACTCAGATGATGAAAACGAACCTGAGGCTGCAACAAGAAACAACAATGTTAATAATGCTGATGATCCAAGTGGTAGTGGTGGAAACAGTGAAAACTCTGGAGATACCACTAACACACAAGGAGATTCATCAAGAGATCCTAGCAGCAACTCAGGGGGAGGAGATGAAGGATCAGCAAATCAAACACAACATCACAATGAAATTCAAGGCGAATCATCAAGATCTAATTTGCCAAGTCAGAGAATTTGGAGTAGAGCTCATCCTTTTGAGCTGATCATTGGTGATCCAGATGATGGTGTTAGAACAAGAGGTGCTACACAGAATCAATGCAATTATTCTGGGTTTCTATCTGAAATGGAACCTAAGAAAGTAGAAGAAGCACTGTCTGATCCTGATTGGGTGATTGCTATGCAAGATGAACTCAATCAATTTGAATCTCAAGATGTTTGGAAACTGGTACCCAGACCAAAGGACAAGACTGTAATTGGCACACGATGGGTATTCAGAAACAAGTTAGATGAAGATGGCATTGTAATAAGGTACAAGGCCAGACTGGTTGCAAAAGGTTATTCCAAAGCTGAAGGAATTGATTATGATGAAACCTACGCTCCAGTTGCAAGACTTGAGGCTATCAGGATGTTTCTGGCATTCGCAGCTCACTCCAATTTTAAAGTTTATCAAATGGACGTGAAGAGTGCATTCCTGAACGGAAAGTTAGCTGAAGAGGTATATGTACAACAGCCACCAGGCTTTGAAGATCCAGATTCCTTGGACTTTGTATATTTTATTTTCAAAGCTATTTATGGTCTCAAACAAGCACCCAGAACATGGTATGACACTCTTTCTGAATTTCTTCTTGAAAATGGTTTTGTTAGAGGGGTCATAGACAAAACTTTATTTTATAAGAAACACAATAATGATCTGATAATGGTACAAGTATATGTTGATGACATAATATTTGGGTCTACTAATGATAATTTGTGCAAGAGGTTTGCTAAGTTAATGCAGAGTAGGTATGAGATGAGCTTAATGGGAGAGCTGAAATTCTTCCTTGGACTTCAAGTGAGTCAAAGAATAGATGGAATATTAATTTGTCAGTCCAAGTACCTTAAAGAACTTCTGAAGAAGTATCACATGGAAGATTCAGCATCTGCAAGAACTCCCTCATCTACAGCTGTCAAGCTTGGAGTATGTGAAAACTCAATAAAGGTAGACATCACAAGCTACAGAGGTATGATTGGATCTCTACTTTACCTAACTGCAAGCCGACCATATATTATGTATGCCACTTGTATATGTGCAAGGTTCCAAGCGGATCCTAGAGATATTCATCTTATTGCTGTGAAAAGAATCTTAAGATATCTTAAGGGTACACCTAATCTTAGTATCTGGTACCCTAAAGAATCTGGTTTTAATCTAATAGGATATACAGATTCTGATTATGCAGGTAGTGTTGTTGATAGGAAGAGCACCTCAGGGAGCTGTCAATTCCTAGGGAGAAGATTGATTTCCTGGTACAGCAAACAGTTTCCAATTCTACAGCAGAGGCTGAGTACATTGCTGCAGGAAGCTGTTGTGCTCAGATTTTATGGATAAGGAATCAACTCAGAGATTATGGCTTTGTGTTAAATAAAATTCCTATTTTATGTGATAACACAAGTGCCATTGCGATCTCCAACAACCCTGTACAGCACACGAGGACAAAGCACATAGATATCAGGTATCATTTGATTCGAGAACATGTTATGAATGGTACTGTGGAGTTACACTTTGTACCCACAGAAGAACAGACTGCAGATATTTTTACTAAGCCACTTGATGAATCCACATTCACCAGGTTGGTTGGTGAACTTGGGATGTTGAATAGTTTTTCATCTTAAATCCCAGTTCACATCTGCATTATGTTCTTAAATAAAATTTCAAGTGTTTGTTATGTGAATATTTGTTATAACACTTGTAAATTTATTTTACTAAATTCTAATTCTCGAATGTTTGTTTAGTGTAAATTTTAATATTATTTTATTTTAGTTTATCTACTTTTGGTTGCATTGTACTATATTTTAATTTTAGATTATTATATTTAAAAATAATTTAATCAAAATTTTACAAGTTAGAATTTTGATAAAAGTTATTTTTATTTGAAAATAATTTAATATTGAAGTATAGATATCTTAGGTATAATTTATTTTATTTTATATATTTTTAGTTTAATTAATTATAAATATTTCGTATTTATTGTTTAAAATATAGACTTTTAAAACTATTATTTATATATAAATATAAAGTTCGGGAAGACTTTTTCTACTCAGAGAGACATTCAGAAAGTCTCCCCGAGTTATAGTAAATGTCTCTCCGAGTTTTGTTTTTTGTTTTTTTTTTATTATTTTTTTATTTTCTAAAAATCAAAGAGACATTTAGACAACTGTATGCTTTACTATTTTATTTTGTTTTTTTTCTTTTCTTTTCTTTCAAAAGTCTCCCCGAGACTTTTGAGAAAGTCTCTCCGAGACACAAATGTCTCCTCGAGACATAAAAGTCTCCCCGAGACTTTGCCTATATATATATAACCTGTTTTCATTTCTAGTCTCCATTCTAGTCTATTCTATTTCGATTTTTTATTTGCAAACTCAAACAAACGCTTGCGAAATTTTCTCTCAAGTGCTATTATCGTTTATGTAAGGATATGCCATTTCTTTTTTTTTTCTTTTTTCCCTCTCTCGACTGTTGCATCTTTATTGTTAATTCACAGTTTTTTTATTAGTTATTAATTATGAACCAAGTTTATTTATCTTTTTCATCTTTAAAATTTGATAAGTCCTCATTAATAGTGTTTTAATTTAAAGTTCTAATATATAAAATTCTATATTTTATATATTTTTATTCTAAATTATACAACACTTAATTCATGATCACTTATTTAATTTTACTTGTTCTATTTATTTTTCTAATAAGTTGCATTGTCTGTTTATCAGATAAGTTAAAATGGCTGCTGTCTTTGAAATCTGCAAGACTAACTATGTAGGATACTTTGATCCTACAAGATGTCCTGAACCCAGATTCGTTCCATGGATTCGATTTCTCAATGAGCATCCTATGATCGGAACTTCAATAGCCCTGGACCCTGTTCTGAAGATTGATCCACTGAAGGCTCTCTACTCTACAGCTGTAAATTGCTCAACTAGCACGACATCTCGTTTCGCATTCAAAGTAAGAGGAAGAGATTACTGGGTGACAGATAATGATGTAAACAGAATTCTAGGCTTCCCAACAGACAACTTTGATCCACTACCAACACCTCAGGAGCTGATAGAATTCTTTCAAACCATCCAGTATCAAGGTGAATTTAACATGGTTAGACTGTCCAAGACTCATCTGGTAAGTGAGTGGGACTTCATCTTTGATACACTGGCCAAGGTATTTTCTCCATGTCTGAAGAATAGTTTTCACAACATTCCTCTGCTTTTACAAAACATAGGATTTGCTGTGACACATAACCTGAGAATAAATTTTGGCAAATTAATTTTGAAAGAGATAATTAGGAAAATGGGTACTTTTTCAAGCAGAAGTCTTACAGAGGATCATACAGTTCATTGCTACTATCCAAGATTTCTGACCTTGTTTTTGAATGACAAGCTAACTAATGAACACAAAGTGTTATTTAACAATTCACCTATAGTAAGATCGCTTTCCACACAAAGAAATCTTTTTACAAGGTTGTCGAAGGCAAACAAACTCCCAGGTGTTCCTGTAATTTATACACCATACATGGCTCAATTCATTCATCAACAACAAAATCAAGCACCAGCACCGGTGTTTGATGAAGGACCTCTACAAATGATTCCTGCTCCTCCAAGTGAAGATGAAGATGAACAAGTTCAACCAGAACAAGTTGAACAACTTGAAGAACATCATGCTCAAGCAGAACCAATTGCATCTGCTCTAGTAAGTACTCAGGTAAGGAATTCTTCTATTGTGAATTTTGACTTAAATCTTGACTTAAATTATATCAGTGTTAAGCCCCCAGTGGCTATTAGGATAGATCATGAGTCTGAAATCCAACAGTCTCTGACACAGGTCTTAGATCCATACACTGCTACTTCGTCATCACAATCTCTCTCCCAAACACAGAAGAGAAAACATACACAGTTAGAGAGTGAAGATGACTTGATTCCTGCTCCACAGAAGAAGCAAATGCTTGGTACTTCATCTACCCTAGTAATGGTAGAACATGATGCTTCACAACATCAAGTGCCTTCACAGGCTTTAGGAGGAAACTTGGATCTCTCGCTGATTCCTAGATCCTTGCCTACCTCCCCGGATGGATCATATCCGGAATCTGAAAAGATCTACTCATCGTCTCAAGATGATCAGCAACTCTTTGAGTCTTACCCTGAGGCAACTCAGTTTTCTATTCCAAAAGGAACGCAAGACTTTATAGAGGATTGGAACTTGCAAAGTTCCATTGCACCACCAGTGACCTCTCATGCAGGGGCTTTGGTGATCTTTAATGCAGGTACATCTAGAGGCTCGGATTTTGAGTTAAACACGAGCGAAGAAAGGCAAACACTGTGTGATACACCTATACGTGAGGTGAGTGAAACTCTCTTGCAAATAGGAAATATGAGTGCACACACAGGCACAGAAAGTGAAATGCAAAATATGTTAATGTCCTTTCAACAACAGATGGATGCACTGAAAGTAGAAAATGCACAACTTCGAGCTCAAGTCAATGCTCAAAATTCTTCAGATCCAGTTTCAAATCAGTTTTCTCTTATTAGAAAGGATCTTGAAGAAGTAAAGACAACTGTGCTTCTCAAGACAAATGATGTGAATCAAACACAAGGTGTTATAGCAGCTGATATCAAGGACTTAAGACAGAGTCAAATTCAAATTGCTGATAATCTAACAGAGATAAATAAGATCTCAAATCGTATGGATGTTCTAGAAAATGATTATCATCAGTACAATGCTCTTAATTCCTCGAAATTTGCAATGATTGAAAGAGGCATAGATCAGCTGAATGAAGGTTTGAGGCACGTCTACAACATGGTCAAGTCTGGAACTAAACCTATCCCAGAACAACAACAATTCTTTGAAGGGACTTCAGTCGAGGATCCCTCAACTAAGGGGGAGAAGGTACAAGAAAAAGCTCCAGCTCCAGACAAAGGGAAAATGCATGTCACAGTACAAGAAGCTGCTACAGATCAACTCAAGTCAGATCAATCTTACTATGCAGCAGAACAAGATTTTTCTTTCTTTGAACCAGAACAACAAACTCCTGTAAAATCAAATTTTGGTGATGCTGAAACATGTGAGTTTGACAGAGAATTTCTTTTCTCTGATGAAACAGAAAGAAATGCTGAGCTAGATGAAGAACTTAGAAGATTTCAAGAAGAATCCATAGAGAAGAACTTTGAGTTAGATGCAAGGATTCTTGAAATGCAAAATGAAGCTCAAGCAAGAAATGACAAGCTTGATAAGCTTAAGGCTCTCCTACAAGTTAAATCCAAGGAGAAAAAGGAAGCAGCTGCACAAAAGCAAAAGCTATGGGATGCTGCAATCACTGCCAAGAGGGAAGACATTAAAAGAAAGTTTGGACCAAAATGGGATCAAGCTAGAATGATCATGGATCAACCTCAGATTGGCACATATCAAGACAGAGAGGTATCCGGCATGATAGGTGAACTATTCACTGCTAATACAACTGTAGATCTTTACATGGCTGCATTAAAGCTAGAGATCAGGTATATCACAGTTGAAGTAAATGTAGATGGCTGGCATATCATAATTCATCTTGATAATTATGGTTTCTACAAAGTTTCGTTGGACTTCTTCAGAACAAGAACACCCTCTGAGTTATGGGTTATGCTGTGTAAAGTAAAAAGAAGTTCAGAGATGAATGAAATACTCCGAGATCACATTCGAGACTTTGCTACTCTAAGGAGTCCAGAAATCATATCTAAACCTTATGAAGTAAGGTTTGTGAAAAACAATCGATATCAAATAATTCGTTTTAATTCAGAGTCTATGACTGGATATCCTTTGAACTACTTAATAGACGTAGAGAAAATGCTACGGTCTGAAGGATTTCAAAGTCAAGCTAAATCAGTTGCTGCTGATTATATCCAAGACTACTGTATGTCTAAAGATATTGATTTTTACAAGCAATGGAAAGGACTTGAAGAGTTCAAGCAACCAGCGTCAATTCCACATGATCCTCTTGATAATGAAGTTTTATATAGACTTTCTATATCAGAACAAAACAAGGCGTATGGGGTTTCTGGAAGCTCTCAGACAGTACCTGAACCAAAACCATGCACACCTATTGTTGGTGTTGAAGAAGTAAAAGAAGAAGGTGAAATACAGAGTGAAGATGATCAGAATTGAAGAAATGTTAACATCTTTTGTTGCTAAAACTAGGATAGATCAAGATAGAAATTTGTACTATTTGTTCAGTCTAGAGGAACAACTATCTTGTATTTATCATTAATGTTTGAATCTGGCAATGTGTTATATGAACCAGAACTAAGTTTGTTTATTTACAAGTTTTATTGTTATATCTTTTTCTTGTTTGTTAGTTGAGTTATCCTCTAGTGATTTGCTTGTTATTGTTTAAACAAACAAATAGGGGGAGATTGAAAGGCATATGTTTAGAAGCCTATTTGTTTAGCGAGATGACAACTCAACTCAAACATAGATAATTTGTAAGTAAATATATTATCTGTCACAGGAATCTTCAGCAGGTATTATTTGACAAGAAAAAGAAGATCAAAGTCAATCTACAGACTTGAAGCAGTACTACATTGAAAGAAGCTCAATTTAATTGATCATGCCTTAGTGGAGTAATTAAGTTTGAAGAAGCTACAGTGTCAGAAGATTTCATTTTTGTGTGACATCAGAAATAGTCAAATCAGAAGGAACATAAATGAACCATTATAAAAGTCAAGTGAAGAATTCTATTTGTTGTGAATCACTCGTGAACCAGACAGTACACGGAGTGTTGGTAAAATACAGAGAAGATTCTTTATTACAGAAGAAATGGTCAACTACAGACATTGGTGTGAAGACAGAAGACTTGGAATTATATCATCAAGAGTTGTGGAGTCAAGACTTTAATTTAATTCTCTATTAATTGATTAAATTATTTAGTTAATTTAATTGGTAAATTAATTCAATCAGAATTAATTTATTTCTTGAATTGATTAAGAAATTAATTAATTTAGAATTATTTTAGAATGAAGAAGACTTTAATTTAATTCTATTATCAAAAAGTTAATTTATTATGTATCCTATTTACTTAGATTAATTCACACAGAATTAATTTAATGAATAAGATATATAATAAAACAAATAGAATTTAATTCAAATGAAATCAAAAAGGGAGAAAGAAGTCAGAAGATTCAAATCAAATGAATCACTTGAAAATAAATGATATACATCTCATTTATCATTCAGGTCGGCAATTGATTTCTCGGGAAGACTTTTGAAAAGTCTCCCCGAATCTTATTTGAAAAGTCTCCCCGAGTTATAATAGTCTCCCCGAGCTATCAAAGTCTTCCCCATCAATTTAAATGATTTTTCATTTAAATCAAGAAGTCTCTGCGAGCTATGATAGTCTCCCCGAGCACAGATAGTCTCCCCAGAGTCAAGAAGTCTTCCCGAATGCACCAGAGAGACTTTTAAGTGTTTATATATATATATGAGATCAGTAGTTAACATTCAACAACTTCTATTAACATTCTATTCGAGCTAAAAGAAAAAAATACAGAGCATTCATGTTAAATATTCTGTAGAAATTCTAAAGAGCTATTAGTGTTTATTCGAACTGATCTTGTAACACCCATCAAGTTTAATACAAGTATTTTACTTGAACTGTGTTCTTTTGATTATTATTTCGTGATAATAATTAAATTGTTTAATCAAAAATTATCCGAAACAGATATTAATATTTAATAGAGATTGTATTCAACCCCCCCCCCCTTCTACAATCATTTGGACCTAACAAAACATGAATCATATATACATCACTGCAGAGAATTCATGATGAAAGGCTTATTGAACGTCAGCGAGAGAAATTCATTAATATGTTCAGGCCTCAGCAATAAATAAGAGTTCATAAGATTTCATACTAAAGACAGTGTAATGATTTAAGTATAGTTGTCAAAGGGTTTCAGTGATCAGAAGCAATGCAATAGTCCAAGGTTAATCAGCTGAAACATAACAGAAGTCAAGGGAATTCAATTCAGTGTTAGTCATTTATGAACCAGAACAGTGCACTAAGCGTCAACACAACAAGAAAAGAATTGTCTTGGTTAATTAGAAGAAAATCAGTTGATCAAGCCAGTAGAGTGAAAACCAAGTGATAAATACTTCAAGCACTTCAAGAAATTGTTTAAGGCAAGCATTACTATATTTGGTGACTCTTTTACTCTTGAATCAATGGAGAGGCGTAAGGAAATATTATCCAAGTGTTTTGTGGCGCCTGCACTAGGAACTCAGTGTGCAGGCGCAACAAAACAAGTTCAAGGTGCAAGGAAGATATAAGGGAAGGTTTGTGGCGCCTACACAAGGGGTGTGGAGTGCAGGCGCAACAAAATACTTTCTTGATGCTTTGTGGAGTTAAGGACACAACAAAAGAATATGGACATGTTTGTGGCGCCTATACACTACAACTAGAGTGTAGGCGCAACAAACAAGTTATGGGCGCAAAGAAAATATCCACCAAGATTCTAAGTACTTTATTGGTGCCTACACTAGGTGAATGGTGTACAAGCACAACAAAAGTGTAGAGGCACAACAAGTGATTAAAGGCGCAACAAAATAATTTAGTGGTGCCTACACACCACCAACACTCTTGCAGGTGCAACAAAGAACTTGTGCATTGTTGAAAATCAATTAATTGAATTTCCAAAAGTCTACAGAATGTATATGAGTGAAATAAATACAGACAGTAAGGAATTCATTCACCTTCAGAAAACAAGACATACAGACGGGAAGCTCCATTAAAGCTATACATTAAACTTACCCAACTGTATTTATGTTGTAATATTGATTGAACCCATTGAAGCTAATCATTTAATTAGAAGTGTAGCACCTCAGGGATTTAATAATATATCTTTATTTTCCCGAATCATTCTGTTTCAATTACTACCATTTTTATATATCAAGAACACAAACACTTAATCCGCAATTAAATGAAAATTCTACCACATCATATTCAACCCCCCATTCTATGATGATTTTGGACCTAAGAATTGGTATCAAAGCTTGTTGATTGAAGTTACAAATCAAGATCCAAAAATAGTTTTACGAAAAAGTACATTTTTAGATCTAGAAAAATTTATATTGAAATTTCTTTAATTTTTTTTAAAAAAATTAATATTTGAATTTTTTAAAGATTTTAAAAAGCTATCAATCATCAAGAATTCGAACAAAAATTTTATTTCACGAAATTCAATTTTTATTCGAATTAATTTTAATTTTTAAGAAATTAATTATTTCTTGAGATTTAAAATTCTTCGCACCCATGAGTACCTAAAATCTTAGTAGCATCAAAATCCTAATATTTGATAAAAATGAATACATTTTATAGAAGAAGAAATGTCCACTTCATTAAATTATCTAATTCTCAATACATGGGAATTCTGAAAAATGATCCCTATGTACCTCAGAAGCTAACACCAAAACCAGTCTCAGATGACGGCGAACAGATTCCTCAAGGATTTACCCCAAAGGAGCTTTCAGAGTACACTGACACTGATGAAGATAGAGTTGCATGGGATAATCATCTTCAATGTATCCTAATGGATTCACTGGATACTACAATGCTGAATCAAGTGAATAATTGCACTAGTGCCAAACAAATATTGGATACGATTGATCTACTAATAGAAGGTAGGCAGAAGTAAAGGAGAACAGGCTGGATATTCTTACATCCCAGTATGAAGCGTTCAAGTCACTACCAGGAGAAAGTATCACTCAAGTCTTTGAGAGATACCGTAAATTGTTGAATGAGTTGTCACTGCATGGGAAAGCCTACTCACGTAGGGAGATCAACAGAAAATTCATGTTGGCACTGCCAGCGCATCTTGAACACAAAATCTCTACCATCAGAGAGAGAAGTGACATAAATGACATGTCCATTGAAATTCTATATGGGAAGCTCAAGATACATGAAATAGAGCAAGAGCAAAGACAGATCATTTATGGTTCAGTAACAGTGGACAGTAAGAATATAGAACTGTTGAAAACTACAACACTTGTAGCCAAAGATTTTGATGTCACAGAGACCATCACAGTGAAGCCTGTAGTTGAGAAAGAAGAGATTTTAAAAGCTGAAATTTCAGAGAATGCTCAAACAGGTGATGAAGATGACTTCTACTCAATAGAAGAACGAACAGTTGGAAAATAAGACAATGGCCTATATGGCAGGGAAGTTCAAGAACCTAAGGTTTAGAAGGAACCCTAAGTACAAATTCAAGAGTAACTCCAGTTACAGTGGTTCCAGCTTCAGAAACAACAACCGAGGTGGTTCATCTTCAGGGTCTTACAGCAAAGGAGGTTATAAGACGGGAATGGTAGACCGCAGCAAGTTCAAGTGCTATGACTGTGATAAACCCTGACATTTTGCTACAGAATTTTGGAAGCCTAAGCAAGGAAAGGAAAGAAAGGAGTCGTATGACGAACTCAAACAAAATTATGATGCACTAGTGAAGAAGCATTAGGGCAGAACTTATATAGCCGGGGGAAAGAGCTGGGATGACTTAGACAATGATGAAGAAAAGACATATGGAAATGTTGCACTAATGGGAGACTCTTCAGAGGAATCACCTCAATCATCAAAGGGCATAGCAAAGAACAAACGTGTCATGTGGATTCTCGACAACGGCTGTTCAAGGCATATGACTGGTGATAAAGCCCTGCTATCAGATGTGATTGAGTAAGCTAGCCCGATAGTGACCTTTGGAGATAACAGCAAGGGATTCACAATGGGATATTGCAATCTTGAAATTGGAAATGTTATCATATAAAATATCTCTCTTATAGACGGATTAAAACACAACTTTCTAAGTATTAGACAGTTTATTGACAAGGGCTACAAAGTAACTTTTAAAAAAGAAAGATGTGCAATCCAAAACAGGAAAGATGCGAAGCTTGCTCATCAAGGAGTGAGAAAGGGGAATCTCTTTGTGGCTGACATATTCTCTACAAGAAAAGGCGAAGTTCAATGTTTTTACAGCAAAGCTTCAACATAGGACAGTTGGTTATAGCATAAGAAACTTTTACACATGAACTTCAAGACAATGAACTCTTTAGTTAAGAGGGAATTGGTTAGAGGTTTACCTGAGATGGAATTCTGTCAAGAAGGTTTATGTGAAGCATGTGAAAAGGGGAAATCAAAGAAAGCATCTCACCGAAGCAAAGATTCATCAGACATTACTGAATCACCGCAACTTTTGCATATAGATTTATTTGGTCCAGTCAACGTCATGTCTATGTCAAGGAAGAGATATGCACTAGTAATTGTAGATGACTACTCCAAGTACAAGTGGGTGTTGTTTCTAGCCTCAAAGGATGAAGCCCCTCAAACAATTATTGATCACATAAAGAAGATAGAGTTAGAAGCTGATTTGCCTGTCAGGAAAATAAGGTCTGACAATGGAACAAAATTTAGGAATGTAACCCTGAATGATTTCTGTATTGAGAAAGGCATTTCAAGATAATATTCAACGCCCAGAACTCCATAACAAAATGGAGTAGTAGAAAGGAAGAACAGAACTTCAATTGAAGCAGCAAGAACAATGCTGAATGAAGCTAAGTTACCTCTATACTTTTGGGCTAAAGCAGTCAACACAGCTTGCTATACTCAGAACCGTACCTTGGTAAATAAAGATCATGACAAGACTCCGTATGAGTTGGTGGCAAACAAGAAACCAACACTGAAATACTTTCATGTGTTTGGAGCAAAGTGCTTTCTACTGAAAGATGATGAGCATCTAGAAAAGTTTGAATCCAAGGCTCATGAAGGTATATTTCTTGGCTACTCTCTGGAAGAACACAAAAAGGTCATTGAAATCATGAATGTAACTTTCGATGATCTCAAGTCCCAAGTCTACAAAGAATAGATAACACTGAAACTCTACAGTTTAAAAATATGAACTCAGATGAAGGTGAAATAGAACCTGAAGCTGCAATAGAAAATCAAGCACCAAATGAGAATAACAACAATGATGATTCTGACCCTAGTAGTGGAAACTGTGGAAGATTCACAGAAACTACTAGTAGTGGCAGAGAATCTCATTCTCATCCAAGCAACATCTCAGGGGGAGCAACTGAAGGATCTACTAGCATGACTCAGCACTTTAATGATAATCAGGCTGAATCATCTAGGGCAAATCTGCTTAGGCATAGGGTATGGAGTAGAGATCGCCCCTTTGAGTTGATTCTAGGAGATCGAGATGCTGGAGTCCAAACTAGACGTGTTTCTCAGAATAAATGTTTATTATCTGGTTTTATCTCTGAAATAGAGCCAAAGAAAGTGGAATAAGCTCTAGAAGATCCAGATTGGGTTATTGTTATGCAAGAAGAACTCAATCAATTTAAAAGACAAAAATTCTGGAAGCTGGTAGCCAGGCCAAAGAACAAGTCTATAATTGGCACAGAGTGGGTATTCAGAAATGAACTGGATGAAGATGTCATTGTTACGAGGAACAAAGCAAGACTAGTTGTTAAAGGTTATTCCCAAGAAGATGGAATAGATTATGCTGAAACATACGCACTAGTAGCAAGGCTTGAAGCTATCAGGATGTTTCTGGAATTCGCAGCACACTCCAACTTTAAAGTTTATCAAATGGATGTGATGAGTGCATTTCTGAATGGAGAGCTTGAAGAAAAAGTGTATGTGGAACAACCCCCAGGGTTTGAAGATCCAGAATTTGTAGATTTTGTATACTTTCTCTTCAAGGCACTCTATGACTTAAAGCAAGTACCTCGGGCATGGTATGACACTCTATCTATATTCTTACTTGAAAATAGTTTCACTAGAGGTGTCATAGATAAGACTCTGTTTCATAAAATTCATAAAAATGACATGATATTAATACAAGTATATGTGGATGACTTTATATTTCGTTCTACTAACGATCAGTTGTGTAGTAGATTTGCTAAGCTAATGTAGAGTAGGTATGAAATGAGCATGATGGGTGAGCTGAATTACTTCCTTGAACTCCAAGTAAGCCAAAGGAAAGATGGAATCTTCATCTGCTAGACCAAATGCATCAGAGATTTATTGAAGAAGTATTGTCTTGAAGATGCATCATCAGCTAAAACCCATATGGCAACTGCCACTAAGCTTGATAAAGATGAACCTGGTAAGAAGGTATACATCACAAGCTACAGAGGTATAATCGAATCATTACTTTACTTAACTGCAAGTAGGCCAGATATTATGTTTGCTACATGCTTGTGTGCTAGGTTTCAGTCTGACCCTAAAGAATCACATCTTATAGCTGTTAAACGGATTTTTAAGTATCTTAAGGGAATCTGAATCTTGGAATTTAGTACCCTAAAGATACAGGTTTTGACCTTGTTGTCTATACAGATTCTGATTATGCAGGTTGTAGAATTAATCGAAAGAGTACATCAGGGAACTATCAATTCCTTGGTAGAAAATTGGTGTCCTGGTATAGCAAGAAGCAGCACTCAGTTGCAATGTCAACAGCTGAAGCTGAATATGTTGCTGCTGTTAGTAATTGTGCTCTAGAGACAATACTTTTTATATTTTAAGGAAAATATTTATTATTAAGGATTATGTTTGATTGATTATTATTTATTTATTATGTTTTATTTACTGCGTAATAAATTAAAAGCATAATAAATGTCCTTGAAATTTTGATACGTATTGTATATCTTTAAGTGTGTGACTTAAAAATGAGATTATATGAATAATATCTTATTCCTAAAATTCCCTAGTCGAGTATTATTATTTAAGGACAATAATAATGCATAAAGATTAGTATGTTTCTTGACAGATGACCACATCTCATTGGTCATAGGTATGGTGATACTAAAGTCAAGAACATAAGTGCATGTCTCAATGCATGGCACTGGAATGACCCGCAGTGAGATTCTACATGTTAAATAAGTGTCATAAGTAATTCTCACTGTGATAATGGTGTAATGATCCTTAGACCTGAAATCATTATATTTATATACAAGAATTAATATACTTTGATTACATTAAAAGTTACCTTTGATCGGGTGATGATAAAAGTGGACATTGGGTATATTATGAATCGTATGAGAAATATGAATGATCTAGATGGGATTTAATCCTCCTAATTTTAAGAGTGATATTAATGGCCTCTTGTTTGAGTGAGACTATGAAATGCACGGCCGTGCTCAAATGTTGATTTGATTTTAATGGTCTACTCATTGATCAAGAAAATAAAGATTGAATTATGAAGAGAATGACACGAGACATGCCTTCAGTTTAATCTATAATATCAAGATTAAAGGGATTATATTACATGGAACATTATTCACGAAAGGCTTAATCGAATCATCGATTTATTATTATTACTTGGGTAGCAATGATGTATTACTAGATGCCGCTCATAGTTTATAATTTTAATTAGATATTAAAATTATTGCCAACGTAATAATAACCTACATGGTCACACACAAAGAACGCTTGAAGGAGAAATAATTTAAATTAGGAATTTAAATTAAATAAGTAATTTATTTTATTTATGATATTAATCAAGTATGACTTAATTAATTATATAAATAGAATAAATGAATTATTTAAACTAATTCTAAAATTAATAATTAATTAATTAAGTGAAACTTAATTAAATAATTTAGAATTTTGGATTAGTATTAATTATAATTGGATTATAATTAGAAAACTTATTCTTCTATCTATATAATCTTTTTATGGGCTGATTTAATTTAAGAGACATATTTTTACTAAAACCCTAGCCGTTTTGAGAAAAGAGGAAGTTAGAGAGAGAAGTAGTTTTCGGGTGCTAGTACACATCAATCCTTCATGAAAAGTGTTCGTGTGGATACCGTAGAGCGTAGATCGCGAGAGCGGGATACGTGGTGATTAAATAAGCTTTGGACCTCCATTAATCTTCCATTAATAAACTGTTAAAGCTTCTAAATGTATTTATTCTTTATCTCCGAATTAAATCTTTTATTTTCGCATGGATCCTACGGATGGTTTCTCTATTTTGATTTATTTTTCACGTTTATTCTGCTGCGTTTGTACCTCGAAACCCTTCAATGGCATCAGAGCTACTTGCGAAACGTTTTAATTCGGTTATGTGCTTAATAGTTTTCTATATGTAAGCATGTATGCGATATATCATGATTTTGTATTGATGCAATATTTATATGTTTTTATATATTATGAATATATGATATTCATATGATGTATAATCATGTGATGATTGTGTGTATTGATGTATGTATATGATACATGTTTGTTCTTATTATAGGAATCGTATTTGATACGAATTCTGAAACGGCTGCCGTAGATTTTCTGAAATCTGTGTCCGTTATCTGATTTTCGCAAACGATATGTGTTTTCTGACTGGAATTGGGTCACTGAGCAATACTGACAATGTTAGCTCTGCGTCTGTAAGCCATTAGATGTCGTTACAGGCCCCAAAACGGTGATTTATTATTTTCTGAAAATTATTTGATTTTTTAAAATTTTGAGTATATGTATGTATATATTATGAATATATGATATTCATGTGATGTATAATCATGTGATGATTGTATGTGTCACTGTGTATGTATATATGATATATTCTTGTTCTTGTTATGGGGATTGTATATGATACGATTTCCGAAACACCGTCAGATTTGGTGAAATCTGATTGCCGAATCCGATTTTTGCAAACGATATGTGTTTTCTGACTGGAATCGGACCAGTGAACAAAACTGATAGTTATTTATCATCGACGGGTCTGTAAGGCATTTGACGTCGTTAAGGGCTTCGAAATAGTGATTTACTATCTTCAGAAATCTGTTTTTAATTTTCTGAAATTTTGAAATTTGTTATATATGATTATATGATATGTTTATATAATCTGAGATATATTATATGTGTTATGTGATAACATAGTGGATGGTTATGGCCTAAAGACCCATAGTATAGTGGTTTTGATTTATGGTTTTGGTTTCTAAATACGACTTGCATGTCGTTTATTCATTGTAATTTAATTATCTCGAATGTAACTTGAGTTCTTCTTGTAATTTCATTAAAATAGTTTTATTTTTATTATTCAATGTAATTATCAATGAAGACTTGCAAGCAAGGAGGCGATCCAAAAGGGGATGATGGAGCAATGAAGAAAAAAGACATGTAATAGATAGTATTTTTTAAAACCACCATAGACTGACCTTGATATTTCCATTAGCTTGGAAAGATCACATAGGATGGGGCCATAACCAAACACGTTTAATTTACGCACATTACATATATGTATATGATTGCATGTGTTAGTATGTATGCGTAGATATAATCGAGATGCATGCTTAATATTGATTAATCATGTATGTATTAGATACGACACCCATGCCATGTTTGCTTAAGAAAGATAAAATCTGTAACGATTCAAGATTTTAAAATTGAACAAACGATCATGAGATTCTTGTGTTTATGAACACAATATTAAATATGAATTTTCTTTTTCTGATATGGGGAGATTTTGTCAAAAGTGGATTCTTAGTTTAATTTGTAAGGAAGTTGGGTTTTAAGTGAGACCGCTTGTGACTTCTCCGACGACCTGGAAATCAATCCATTGACGAATATTGAAATGAATTATTTGATCAAGGAAAAATTGAGAAACTCTTTATGATGGGATCATGATCGTTAAAATAAACAATAAAAATCCCTAAATACATATTAAGTTAATCGGATGCCTTCCAATGTTTAATACTCGTCAATATCTAGATTGAGAAGGAGTGTGTTTGCCAAAGCAAGGTACTTTTATCAATCATGAGAAGACGTGATAAGTAAGTGTACTTAGTTTATTGAAACATTGGGTCTAACTTAACTAAATCATCACAATAGGATTGTGGGTTTAGAGACATAGAGTTTGGTGAGATTTATTGGATAAATGTGTACAAAGGGTTGTTCTACCAAACTTTCCAAGAGTTATATTTTATATAATCGACAAATGTTGTCTACCTAAATAGTCATGTTTTGAGTGTATTAGCCAACGCTATCTTAAAATATGGATCTTGGCTCACTAGAAAGATTTAAAGAAATGTTTTCCGAATTAATAGTTAGGACTATTAGTTTGATAAAAAATAGTGGGAGGTATATAGTGATATACCATAATCACTTAAACATAATTAATATTAAATTTGCAATCTAGTTTATTTTATACAATTTAATATTGTAGATATCAAATGATAAACACAAACAACTTCTCTATGTGATCAGTTCTTGAGAAGGACAAGTTGACGAGAATATATTTCCTTGACTGACATAGAGCTTGAGGATTGTCCTCGGACACCACGATGTTAGTCAAATCTCTTCCCCTGCTTTTAAAGTTGAGAATGTAACATGTGCAAATCATAGTGCTTATTGGAAGTAAATTGATGTTGCGACTGATGTTTCATGTCTCATGCTCGCAAATATGTGTGCTGAGCTTAAGAAGCAATACGAGCATATAGATGCTTATGAGACGATTGTGCACAAGATATATTTGAAAATAAAAGGGCACTATACACTTACAAGTAGGGAGAGTGAGACCCAATTACACCACACGTTCTAAAGATTATAGGGTATAATGAGTACCTTTGATATTTTGGGTTTCCAGATTGGTCTGGAGACTTAGTTAGATTTGATCTTACAATCTTTAGACAAATATTATTCTTAGTTTGTTATGAACAATAAAATGAATAAGATTGGTAAAACACCCATTGAGTTGCTAAGCATGTTGAGAACTGCTGAAAGCAATATGATAAATGCATGAACTACTACTATATTGATGGTAAACATCGGGAATGCAAAAGAGAAAGGAAAATGGAAAGGCATGGAGAAGATTTGATCTAGTTCCGTTATCAAACCAAAGTCCAATCCCTAAAGCAGACTCTAAAGTCTGAATGAGGTGTTGATAAAGAAGACGATTGTCGCTTCTGTGGAAAATTGGGAGACTAGAAATTAAGCTGTCATGCTTATTTGGAAGATCTGAAAAAGATGATCAATAAGGGTCAAGCTACAGGTATCGGGTTGGAATTGGAGTAAAAGTAGTTGTTCTGGTTAGAGGAACTCGTTACTTAACTTTTAGCCTATAAGGAAAATTTAGAACTTGATAATTGTTATAACGTGCTTGCAATTGGCAGAGACATTATTTCAGTTTCTTGTTTGGACAAGAAAGGCTTTTTCATTTTAATTATATAACAATAGTTGTTTATTCTATTTTGATGATGAGGCTTATAATGTTGCACAACTAATTAACAATTTATATGTTCTAAAGTGACTCAAATCAAATATTACCTTTGGCACTGTTGTTGAGGCCATATTAATGAGAAACGCATTTCCAGAATATATAAGGATGCATTCATGGATAAGTTTGATTATGAATTATACAAAATGATGCGAATCTTGGTTTATTTGGCAAAATGACTAAAGCTCCTTTTACCGGACATGGTGAAGGGGTCATTGAACGGGTATGACTTATACATAGTGATGTATGTGGTCATATGTATACGATGACAAAAGGTAGATTTTATTAACTTCATAAAATTTACTAATTATTTTAGTAGATACGGATATATGTATCTTTTGAAGAACTAATCCGAATCATTTGAAAAGTTCAAAGACTATAAAGATGAAGTAGAAAATATCAAAGAATTTTTTTTTTAATAGGAGGGATCACACCTTGTTGGACATGGTGCGATCAGTGTTGAGTCAAGGAATCTTCCAATTAGTTTTTTGGGATTGCACCTTGGAAACGGCTCCACATACACTTAACCGTGTTCCTACTAAAACGGTTCAAAAGATTCCTTATGAGATATGGACTGAGAAACGTCACAGCATGTCATTTATGAAAATTTAGGGATGTGAAGCGTTTGTGAAACGTCTAATCTCTGACAAGCTAGGACTAAAATCAGATAAATGTAATTTTGTGGGATACCCAACTGAAATAGGGGGTTATTTTTTCTATAATCCTTCCGAGAACAAAGTGTTTGTTGCTTGAACTGCTATGTTCCTTGAGAGAGATGCTCTCTAAGAAAGACAGTGGGAGGATAATAGATCTCGATGAAGTTCGAGACCCACATGATAACATTGAACCAATGGAGGAACCTAAGCAGAATGTACAAGAAAACAATACTGCTCAAGAAACATAGGTTGTTCATAGGTCTGATAGGATTCACCATGAGCCCGAGAGATATTATGGATTTCTCTTGACTCAAGATGGTGATGTGACGCTTGTGGATGAAGACGAGCCTCTCACCTACCAAGACGCTATGAACACTCCAGATTCTAAGAGATGGAACATTTATTTTCATGAAACAGTCAAAAAGAGTTTGACTTTATTCAGAATAAAGATGAAACTTGTGTTTACAAGAAGTTTAGTGGGAGCCATGTGGCATTCCTAGTATTATATGTTGATGATATATTACTAATAGGGAATGTCATTCCTTCTCTATAGACTGTGGAGACTTGGTTGAGAAATAATTTCTTAATGAAAGACTTAGGCGATGCGATCTATATATTAGGGATCAGGATCTATAGAGATAGATCAAGGAGATTGATCGGCCTAAGTTAGAGTACATACATTGACAAAGTTTTACATCGATTTCGAATGCAAAGAGGCTAAATGGATATGACCCAATGTCTCATGGGATAATGATCTCAAAATAAAATTTGTCCTAAATCATAGGATGATAAGGACCGCATGAGTAAAGTTCCATATGCGTTAGCAATTGGTTTTATAATGTATGCAATGATATGTACTCGTCCTGATGTCTCGTATGTTTTAAGCATGACGAGTAGATACCGGTCTAATCCAGGTGAAGGTCACTAGATGGCAGTCAAGAATATTCTTAAGTACTTGAAGGGGACTAAAGATTCATTCTTGTAATATGGAGGAGATGTGAAGCTAGTTGTAAGAGGTTTCAGTGATGCTGGTTTCTAGACAGACAACGATGATTTAATGTTTCTATCTGGCTTTGTGTTTTATCTATTTTTATAGAGATGTTATATGCTGGAATGGTTCACAGCAGAGACAATTGTTGATTCTACAATAGTGCCTGGGTATATTGATGCTTGCGAAGCAGCCAAGGAGGCTGTTTGGGCATGTACTTAGGAGATATCACCTAATTAATGAGATTAATGATCAAGGAGATATACATATATGTAAAGTGCATACTAATAATAATATTGCAGACCCACTGACTAAGGCTTTGTCGCAGCAGAAGCACGAAAGTCACACTAGTTCCATGAGTATTGGATACTTGGGTAATTGGCTCTAGTGCAAGTGGGAGATTGTTAGTAATTGTGCTCTAGAGACAATATTTTTATATTTTAAGGAAAATATTTATTATTAAGGATTATGTTTGATTGATTATTATTTATTTATTATGTTTTATTTACTGCGTAATAAATTGAAAGCATAATAAATGTCCTTGGAATTTTGATACGTATTGTATATCTTTAAGTATGTGACTTAAAAATGAGATTATATGAATAGTATCTTATTCCTAAAATTCCCTAGTCGAGTATTATTATTTAAGGACAATAATAATGCACAAAGACTAGTATGTTTCTTGACAGATGACCACATCTCATTGGTCATATGTATGGTGATACTAAAGTCAACAGCATAAGTGCATGTCTCAATGCATGGTACTGGAATGACCCGCAGTGAGATTCTACATGTTAAATAAGTGTCATAAGTAATTCTCACTGTGATAATGGTGTAATGATCCTTAGACCTGAAATCATTATATTTCTATACGAGAATTAATATACTTTGATTACATTAAAAGTTACCTTTGACCGGGTGATGATAAAAGTGGACATTGGGTATATTATGAATCGTATGAGAAATATGAATGATCTAGATGAGATTTAATCCTCCTAATTTTAGGAGTGATATTAATGGCCTCTTGTTTGAGTGAGACTATGAAATGCACGGCCGTGCTCAAATGTTGATTTGATTTTAATGGTCTACTCATTGATCAAGAAAATAAAGATTAAATTATGAAGAAGATGACACGAGACATGCTTTGAGTTTAATCTATAATATCAAGATTAAAAGGGATTATATTACATGGAACATTATTCACGAAAGGCTTAATTGAATCACCGATTTATTATTATTACTTGGGTAGCAATGATGTATTACTAGATGCCGCTCATTGTTTATAATTTTAATTAGATATTAAAATTATTGCCAACGTAATAATAACCTACAGGGTCACACACAAAGAACGCTTGAAGGAGAAATAATTTAAATTATGAATTTAAATTAAATAAGTAATTTATTTTATTTATGATATTAATTAAGTATGACTTAATTAATTATATAAATAGAATAAATGAATTATTTAAACTAATTCTAAAATTAATAATTAATTAATTAAGTGAGACATAATTAAATAATTTAGAATTTTAGATTAGTATTAATTATAATTGGATTATAATTAGAAAACTTATTCATCTCTCTATATAATCTCTTTATGGGCTGATTTAATTTAAGAGACGTAGTTTTACTAAAACCCTAGCCGTTTTGAGAAAAGAGGAAGATAGAGAAAGAAACAGTTTTCGGGTGCTAGTACACATCAATCCTTCATGAAAAGTGTTCGTGTGGATACCGTAGAGCGTAGATCGCGAGAACGGGATACGTGGTGATTAAACAAGTTTTGGACCTCCATTAATCTTCCATTAATAAACTGTTAAAACTTCTAAAGGTATTTATTCTTTATCTCCGAATTAAATCTTTTATTTTCGCATGGATCCTGCGGAGGGTTTCTCTATTTTGATTTATTTTTCACGTTTATTCCGCTGCGTTTGTGCCTCGAAACCCTTCAGCTGCTGGAAGTTGATGTGCACAAATTTTGTGGATAAGGAGCCAACTTCAAGACTATGGACTGTTGTTGAGCAAAATTTCAATATTCTGTGACAACATAAGTGCCATAGCCATCACAAACAATCCTGTTCAACATTCAAGGACTAAGAACATTGATGTCAGGTGTCATTTCATAAGAGAGCATGTCATGAATGGTACTGTAGAGTTACATTTTGTACTTATAGAGCAGAAATTGCAGACATCTTTACTAAACCACTGGATGAAATCACTTTTACTAGACTGGTTTATGAACTTGGGATGTTAAATTCTACTAACAAATTAGTTAGTAATCAACAACTGTAATTTGAAACTGATAAATTCACTAATTGATTAATTTTAATATTTTTAGGTCTTGTGAATTTATTTACCAAACTATTTTCCAGTTATTTGGATTAAATATTAGATAAATACCCTGTGCATGCCTGCTAATTTTTTTAATATGGTATTTATTTAATTTTGATCTTAGAAAATATTTAAGTGCTTGTATTTAATTGATAAATTCTTGGCACTTATATATTTAAATATTATGTGAAATTATTTTAAATAGAAAGGATAAATATTTATATTTATTCTCATATTTAAAATAAAAGTAATATAATAAGAAGCATAATTTATTTATGATAATAATTTTATCAATTAATGTTATTAATGTTATTAATAAATATTTTGTGAAATAATATTTGTGAGTAATTAATTATTATTAATTAATTATTAGAATTATTCATAAATATTATTTAAAAGTAGTAAAATCTTGGAGCAACTTGAGATTTTATTTAAGTACTATGTGGCGCTTAATTGATTAGTGGCGCCTATACAGTGGTTTGACTGTATAGGCATAACATAATTGAACACAGGTACTTAGAAAATATTATTGAAAATCAAGTGGCGCCTATAGGTTTTGTTGAGCCTACATAGTGTCACCACTGTAGAGGCGCAACAAACCACTTAAGATTTTTTTGCCAAGTGTTTTGTGGCGCTAGGAAATTTTGTGGCGATAACATAGTGAATACACAGTGGAGGCGCAACAAAAATTGACCTAGTATATTTTTCTTGCACTGGGTAGTTTTGTGGCGCCAATACAGTGTGAGCACTGTATAGGCGCGACAAAAGTACTTAACAACTTTTATTTCTGTTTTGTGGCGCCTATAAAAAGGTGTGCATGTTTTTGTTGCGAGTCATAGATACACACACAGTACACACACCATTAGAGGCGCAAGAAAAACACAAATCTGCAAAGTTTTAATCGAACATAACTAAGCCAATTCTTGTCTGATTTTTTATCTAAAACCAGTTTTGTGGAACCAACATTCATACCTTTAATCTGGAAGTGGTCCCATCATTTTTAGTTAAGGATCTAAAATTCTCAATTTTTACAAATCTCGAACTGATTGGTTAGGGTTTTCATAGTTTTAAATTGAATAAAAATTATAATAAAATTAAAAGTGTGCTTAAAATTACTAGGAGTTCATCATATATTAATTTCATGACAATCCAAGTAATTTTAAAAATTAGGGTTTGGTTTGTAATTTACTAAAATAATTCGATATTGGTTAGTAATTTTAATTCATAAAAATTTTCTTTTACTTTAATTAAATGATAGGTAATTTTGAGATTAAAAAGACTAATTATTTATCAATTTTAGTAGATGACTGGACCGAGGCAGGTGTGTTAGGAAAATGGGCTAGGTTTTTAAATGAATATTCAATAGTCCGATATGCACTAACAACTGCAGTTCCTTTAAATAAGAATCTTCTAAGACAAGAATACAGGTCTGCTCAGAACACATCTGCAGATGGGATATCAACATTTACTTGCAAGATTCAGCGACAGAAAGTGCGGATAATAGAAAATGACAACAATCGAGCACTTCATCTGCTGACTGAAAATTTTGAAGATGAACCATCTCAGACAGAATTAGAAAATTTCTTCATATTTCTGCATTACACCAAGAAAAATAACAATCTCCCGAAAAAGATATAAAAAAATCATCTACCCAAGGGTGGAACTTATTCTTCAACATCTTGTCTCATGGCTTTGCACCAAAGACATGTAGCTTCCACGGGATTACTCAATTCAACAAGATGATTGGTTATGCAGTGGCTTCTGAGAGTAGAATCAATTTTGGAAAGTTATTCATGGAGGAGATCCTAAAGAACCAGGCAAAAATGGAGAACATCTGTTTGTATCCAAGATTTTTACAGCTGGTGTTGAACCAAGTACTGGAAGCCGATCAACTCCAAATTTTTCAGAATAGTCCGTTGGAAGAGTCCCCCTCACTACAATTCAAAACAATCATGTTGCTACAGAATGAGGCTGACTATCCAAATAGGTATACTCTTTCTCCAATGACTGAGTCCATTCGAGATTACTTTGCTCTTCTTAGACAGGTTGAAGAAGAATATGCAAAAAAAGAAGAAGAAGAAGATGCAATAGAAGAAGAAGAAGCAACCTATGAAGAGGAAATTGAAGCTGAAACTTCTAGTGACTCAGGAAGAAAAGGAGCAACTCAAGAAGAAGAACCTGAAACTGAACAAGAAGATGAAATTAAGGATGAAGCTGGTTCAGACAATGCTCAAGAACCAGATCCTGCGCAAGAAAATCAAAGGAAAAGCCCTGAAAATCCAACAGAAGAGATAGCTATTGAGGCTGAAATGGAAAAGTCTCAGACTACAGAGGTGTACATCCCTAGCCTTTCTGATGAACAAATGGAAGAAGGTACACTTCTGGACTTTGACTTTTCTACATTTCTACAAGATGAATTCATCATAATATCTTCCTCTATGCCTCAAACGGCAGTGCACACACTAGAGCCCTCAGTCGCCTTCGAAGCTTGCAATGAACTTGGCGACCAACCAGTTCTAACCACTGCCAGAGAATAACAAACACTCCTTTCATCTCCTCAAACCAGAAAAAGAACCCTTGATTTAGATGATAAAAGTGAGTCCCTACCGAATCAGGAAATTTTTAAAATATCTCCTACAGCTCTGCCTTATCATATCAAACTCTGAAATTTTAATACTCGTCACTTTTTGTGTAGTCATCTTTAATAAGATTAAAAATTAAGTGTTTCAAAAAAAATTAATTTTTGACTTAAGACAATTTTTGATCAAAAATAATTTCTGTGAAAAAATTATTTCGAATACAAATTATTTCGAATTAAAAATAATTTTTGAGATATGTATGAGTTGTGGAATATTTGTTTCGGATCTGAATACAATATCTAGATTTATCACAGAATTTCAGATATAAAATTTTATTTTAATTAATCACGAAATATTAATTTTAATGAAATATTGTTCAAGTAGAAGATATAATTTTTAACTTGAAAAGTATTACAAAATTAATCTTTATGAAAAGTGTATATAATTGATAAAGTGTTCTAGAACGATTTCGACATGAATCGTTCGGGTTTAACAATTATATTCCAAACTTGCACAGAAATCTGTGAATATTACAATGATACAAATTTCTAAGATTTGAATATTTTCAATCACACAAATAATGAAGTCATGATCCTCATATTTATAGAGGAAAAAGCTAGCAAGATTTTTGAATAAAACTTATTTAAAAATCAAAAGACTTTATAAATTAGCCTTCAAGACTATTGAAATAAGCTGGGCAAAACTCTTTTTCACTCGGTAAGACTTTTTATTTTCGGTAAGACTTTTCAGAAAGTCTTACAAGAAATCTCAGTAAGACTTTCCTATAAAAACAGCTAGGTAAGACTTTCTTAAAAGGTCTTGCAGATTCTGGTCGGTAAGACTTTTTAAAAGTTCTTACTGATTTAATTCGGTAAAAACTTTTAAAAGGTCTTACCGATTTAATTCGGTAGAACTTTCTAAATTAATGCGACAAGACTTTCTTTAAATGATAAATTAAAATGCTTTTTTAACTTAATTAATTCCACTAATTTTTAATTAAATAATTTATAAATTAAATAATTAATTAGCTTTTGGTAGTAAAATCAATTTAGTTTCTTCACTGCACCACCACTTTATATTTGACTTGAATCTTTTTGTCTTTTGTCTTCTGTCTGAAAATCACTTGAACTAGGTGATAAATATTTATTAAATTAGTTGACACACAAATGTATTGTCTAGTTCATTTGTCCCATACTAAATAAATATTTTTCACCTTTTAACTTTAATAGATGTGATTTTCTATCTTGTTCATGCTTTTAGCTTTGTCTTCAATATTTTCTTTTCTTGGAATCTTTCTGTAGTAGCCACTTGAAATCTTCTGTATCTTCTGAACTCTTCTGAAATACTACTTCTTTATTTTTCACCCGCTTCAACATATTAATAAACTTCTTCCGGTGTAGAGTAACAGCTTCATTAGAACACTTCTGATATTTAGGATTCTTTGTGTCTAGTTAACTTTCTTCGTCTTGATTCCTGTTATCATATTTATTATATTTTTATGTTTTTTTATCTGAGTTGAGTTGTCATCTAATTATTACAAATAGGTCTAGTCATATGTATTTCAGTTATACAGATTCAGATTTTGTAGATTATAAGATTGACAGGAAAAGTACTTAAGGAAACTGTCTACTTCTTAGAAAGAGATTGGTTTCATGGTATAGTACGAAAAATATAAGTTTAACAATAGAATTATATAGATGAACATATAAAGGAGGAAACAAATTACCACTGGCACGATGTGAATCAAAATTATTCATCTTCTCTCAAAAAATAATAAATCTTGAATTAAAAACCCTAGTTTGATCATTCATGTGTATATATATCTTGGAGACTTGAAGTTTGATCTTTTTTTGGTCTCTTTTGTCTTTTTTGTTATCTGTTAAACAAAAGAGTGATGAATTTTTTAATAAAATGTCGACAATGAAATTTGAAGGTGGGTGAGGCACTAAAATCCCCATTTTATATTTAAGACTTGGTCTTAGAACAAATGTTGGACCAAATCAAGCCTACTGTATTGAATGTACTTGTCTTGTTATAGCACATGTAGAACTCTTATACTAGGTTGGTGATTTAGTGCCTTTAATGTGTACTTGCAGATAGAAGCATGTTTCTATTACAAATTCAAATATATAATTGTAAGTCAAGAATAAAGATTGATAGAAGATTCAATTCTGGATCATGCATCAAGCCTGAGAAGACTTCACCTAAATAAGAATTGCAGTATGGAAAATCTTTTATGTCAAGTGATCAATAGAGAAGTCACCCTGGTAGAGAAGTCACATGTGAAACTGGTAGAGAAGTCACATGTGAAACTGGTAGAGAAGTCCCAAAACATTCATTGGCTCAATATTCGATCGAGAAGTGTAGAGAAGTAGTCAATCGAGAAGTCAAGATTCTGAATTCATTCGAGAAGTGTGAAAATGATATACATTCAAGAAGTCCAGTGAAGCAAATCGAGAAGTAAGTTATTGAAGTAATCGAGAAGTATGAAGAATGAGACCAATCGAGAAGTTTAAGACCATTCGACAAGTCTAGCTCAATCGAGAAGTAATCAAGTCATTATCAATCGAGAAGTCTAGTCATTCGAGAAGTAACAAGTTAAAAGACTGATCGAGAAGTCTCAGAAGCATTCGATCGAGAAGTCTGTGTCATGATTTCTCGAAGCAATAACAGTTGAGTACTCGATTGATTCAAGAAGCTAAATTCAAGGAGATTTACAGAAGAATAAAATAAATAACTTGAAGCTCTATAATGATTAGGATTAGTCAAACCTGTGAAGATAGAGACAAGTCTACAAGAAGCTTGAAAGAAGAACAAGACAAAAACAGAAGAGTAGAATGCAGATGTGGTGTACTGTCAAAAGAAAGTGTTAGCTAAAAATAGATAGTGTTCAAATGTAAAGCATCTTTTGACCATTTCTAATTTTAGCTAACTGACTTGTGAAAGCATGTGTCAATGAGACATATTGTCCATATAGCCTATGCACAGCTTCATAAGTCAGTTCCAAGTTAAACCTTACAATTGTATTCACTCCTTGTATCTTTCAAGAACAAGAAGCTGGGATTCAAATCAAGAATCTTATATTTGTAGCAATTCAATCTAATACAATATTAATTTGAAAGTTAAACTTCTGTGTTTATTATCCACAATTCTCTTAAAAACCCTGTAAGATAACTTAAGCTACAAACTTTAGCAAAATCAGTTCATCAAAGCAAAAGCTTAAAAACGAAGAAGAATCAAATCATACATTCATCCCCTATATAATTTCTATATAACTCATTCCTAACAACAAGGATCACGTCACTTCACTTTAGCTCACTACACTTCACATCATTACAAAAATTAAAATACAAGTACTACCAAATGAATATTCATTAATATAGTATGTTACAGTACTAACCCATAAGAATAGTGTGTATATATATGTGTGTGTGTGTGTGTGTGTGTGTGTGTGGAGGGGGGTTATGTTATATGAAGACCGCATTTTTGTTGAAAATGTAGGAGACCATATATATATATAGGGTTTGGTGGAAACCTGAAAACCAAATCTTGACCATTGATTTTCATTTAATCTTATGGTCATCATTATTGTTTTACACTATTCTGCATATAATCTACGACCTCATTATGTATCATATTATGTAAAATTTTAAAAACCTACTAACATCATAATTTTTAAATTTATTTTTTACATCATTATTGATTATTTATACAGCGTAATACATATAATAAATATCTAACAAATCATGTCTTCGCATGTAATAATTAATTATAAATTATGAGCAAATTAAGTTATGTATGCTTCCATTACTAAATTACAAATTATAAAGTGTGTTATGAAATGAAATTTATTGTACAGTAGTCGTCTCCAAAACATTATACACTAACCATTGATTTTTGTCATCATCAATCGTACATATAATAATTTGTAACAGAATCGTAGTACGATCAATTTCAAATATCATGCAATAATATAAAATTTATTAGCATTTATAAATCAAATCCACCCACCTCAGTCTATGTTCAATTTATGAAAAATATATAGTAAGTCGTCTAACAACTTCGATTTTCTATTGTTAATATTTTTAAAGTATCCCACAAGCAGAATATATATACGGTCGAATAAATGTTCAAGAAAGGTCGAAGAATTGTGAACTCATTTCAAAACAAGTTAAAATTTAGTCTTGTTGTGTTAAGTCCTTTCTTTGATATTTTGAGCTCAAATTCAAGTCAAAGGACTTGGTAAAATAAATTGCTAAACGCAGAAACAAACTTTTGATTCAACCGAGATTCAAAAGATCGTTCAATTGACCTATAAACCCAGGATTAACCAGGTTTTAAGGATTTTTCGGAAGAGTTTTCAGTATTTTTTAAGGGTTCATCAATAACCACTTTACAATATGCAAGTACACCAAAACAAAGTAACTAATTAAGAATAAGTGTAGAGGCAAATGCAAGAATGATTGGTAAACAAATATATATACGTAAAAATCGAACCAAGAAGCACGAAATATAAACTATACAATTCGGTTCTAATTTTAAAAATATGCAAGAGTATGTAACTTTAACCCAATAATCTGTATTCTTGAGATATAGAGAAAAGTCAAGAAAAAAAAAACTAGATTTTAAACCGAACACATACAAAAACGTTTGCGAAAAACGTCGCTAGAAAGAGTGATTCAAAGGGGACCATAATAATGATGATAAGGTAAAATGGAGAGTTTCAGGCTCTGTTTGATATTGCTATTAAAAATTGTTGTTACAAAAAACTGATGGTTGTTTGATAAAATCAATAACAAATCTAAATAAAAAGCAGATCAATAAGTGTTTACCGAATAAGATATGTTATTAAACAATGTAAATATATACAAGAACAAATTAATTAATATTTTTTAATAGTTATATGTAAATATATTAATGAATTAATATATATATATAATATTATTTAATTAATCATTGCTAAAATAAAAAAGAAGAAAATTATTAAAAATTATTGTTTTATGGTAATTCTAATTTAATGAAAATGTAAACTCATAGAGTGAAAGTAAATTATAATAGAAATAAAATTCCAAATTCATTACATCATGAAATTAGAAGTATTGATTAGGGGGTTCATGGTCCAATTTGATCCGAATTTATCAATTTTTTGAACTAAACAGATAATAGCAGTTTTTTAAAATTCAAAACCAAATAGAACCGATAAATTTTAAAAACCAAGCCCAACTAAACCGTTCTTATGTGGTTCGGTTCGGTTTCGAACCACAGTTTGACTTTTAATTAATTTTTTTTATAATTTAATTTTCGTATTTAAAAATCATGAGTAATACTTTTAAATCTTATGAAATCCTAGTTTAAAAATATTCTCCTGTTATTTAATTTTTGAATTTTGATTGTTCTATGGTAAATCAAAAGAAACTCAATGATTTTATTTTAAACTTTTCACTTTCATATTTTAATGAAAGACTTAATTAAAATTCTAATATATTTAATTTCATATTGACAATGAGTAGTTTAAAGATCACCGAACTGTTTTTAAAAATTTTGATAAAGCTGTATCTTAAATTTTTATTATAAAAGAAAGTTATTATAGTTAGATGTAAAATAATTAATTTTTAGATAATTATATTAATATATATTATTTATTTATTATATATAATATTTAAATGGTTCGGTCCGGATTAATCAGTAAATAATTTTCACAAATCATAACTAAACCATTTAAATTTATACGGTCCGGATAACCGAACCGTTAATAACGGCTTTTTCTAAATTATGATTTAAGTGGTTCGGATTGTTACAGTCTGGTCTAAAACTGCGGTTTAACGAATTGGATGAATAGCCTAGTACTGATTTCGAAGAATGTCCATCTTAATTGTTTTATTGCTTTTTTGATTTTACAAAACTAAATGAACATATAAATGAGGAAGCAAATTATCACTGGCCAGACTTGAACCAAAATTATTTATCTTCTCCAAAAAAAGATTTTAATATAAAATCTTGTAATTAAAAAACCTAGTTTAATCATCCATGTGTTTATATATATCTTGAAGACTTTTAAATTTGATTTTGTTTTGAGCTCTTTTACCTTTTTTGTTATTTTTTAAATAAAAGAGTCGTGAATTTTTCTACAATTTTTAAATAAAAATCACTTATTTTAAAAACAGTTTTTAAAGATAACTAAACACATAATAACCTGCCATTTAGTTAAAAACTTTGCAACTGTCCGGACGCCAAACGCACCCTTAATTAATTAGTGTCATGTAGGAGTGTCAGCTCACATATTATTTATACAATAAACAGACACGTGGTGTAACATCCCGTATTTTTTCAATAATATTTTAACTATTTTATTTAATATTCTGAATAATATTAATAGATTATTATTGATTTATTAGTTGCATATATTTATATTTATTTTATTATTAGAATATTTTAGAAGGTATTTTAGTCAACAAGAAAAAATAGAAATAGAGAGGGGGGGAAAGGAAAAGGAATAGAAAAAGAAAAAAAAATAGATTTAGGGATTTGTAAGTTACGTAAGAAAAGTTGGGAAGCCACAAAGAAGATAGAAGAGAAAGAAAAAGAGGAGAGGGAGAAAAGAAAGAGGAGAAGATGAAAGGGCTCAAGAAGATAATTTATGGTTTGAATTAGGGTTCATGTGATGAAGTCATATGGATTTCTTGATAACCATTCATAACTTTGATTTTTAAGGTACGAATATTTCTACACACTCTTTTTATTCTCGTATTGTTAATGTACGGATATCTTCGGTACACTCTCTTTGTTCTCTATTTGTGATTTAATATCGTATGTATATTGTGTACAGATTATATCCATTCTGATTCTTGTTAAATTCGTATCTCTTTCATTATTTATTCGAATATTACGATCTTATTGTGCCTAGAAAAGTATTTCAATTACCTACATCTTTCGTTCTTTGTATTTTCTGAAATTCTGCCTATAAATATGTTCAAATCTGTCTTTTGTGTAATTTGATTGGTAATTTGGAGTTGTTCTGCTGTAACTTCAGAAATTCATAATAAATTGAGAGTTCATCCAAAAATTATGTCTAATGTCATTCTGAAAAGGTCATTTCGAGCTCTGCGTTCTTTGTTTACATTCCGTTGACAAATTCTGTGATTTCGATATCTCAAATATCGAAATACTATTGTGATCATAGTCTGATTCTGTTATGACAGTCCACATTTTTATTGTTTCTGAATTCGTTACTTCTCCGTTTTTAACGAGTCTTGTCATTATGGAAAGGCCTCGGAATCCTCAACGAATTCTGATTTTTTGTACTTTTTCATTTGAGTTCATCCTGATAGAGTAAATTGATAGTTTTTCAGACTGGTCAGTTCTGATTTTATTTTAATAGTCATTATTGAATGTTATTTAACATGTGTGATATTTTGAATAAGATATTTTCGCTCTTTTGTGATATATGTATGACTTTGAAGACATTGTAAGACTCCGTCATGAGTGGAGAGAATCTCGTGTTTGGCACCACCTATACGGTATATTTAAATTGTATGAGCGTGTCGCCGGAATTATGGGACACGTTGAGTCATGACTATTGTGTATGTGTGTTTTGGCCATTTGGTTAGCATTGTGTTTTATACCATGCAAGCCCCTATAAGATTTTAGGTAGCATTTGATTTGTTCTATGCAAACCCCTGTAAGTTTTGATAACTATATATTCCGGAGAACCGAAATGTAGGACATCCTGTAAGTGTATGATTGTCTCCCATATCAGTAAGTATATTGACTTTCAGCTAAATGATTTTGAGTATAATTTTTAAGTGGTAAGAATATATTTTGGAACAGTAAGTTTATTTTTTTTATAAGAATACAAGTATATATGTTCATATTGTGCATTTAAGTATCCTTGAAATTTCATCTTCGTTCATTGTTGTCATCACTCATTATTTCACCATTCAGTTTATATTCATATTATCAGCATGTCTAACCTCTGTACTCTTTACATTGTTTTATATCCGTATATGAGCATTTCGCTCACTGTCGGTCTATGTTTCTTTGATATTCCCTGGTAGGTTAGGTGGGCTACCTTTTGAGAAGAGTACGATTTATTGATTTTGAGGAGTTGTAACGTTTATATTTAGATTTGAATTTGGAGAATTTAGTTGTAACTTTTTATTTGTAAATTGTAAGTTGTTAGATATTGAGAAGTTTTAACTTTTTATTGGATTTTTAAAGAATTTTATTTAAGTGAATAAGTTCGGAATTTTAAACGTGGCTTTATTTAGAAACTTGGAAAAACAATTTGTGCACCATCTGAGCCGCCATAGATTCCCCCCCTCGAATCGGGAATTGGGAGAAACAATCTACAGAGTGAAGGCTCGGCAAAGACTCCTGTGAGGAAGCCGCCATGGGTGGACCCAGGATTTTTCATTTACCTGGGCCAACTTATTTGTTCTTACTTATGTATTTTAGTTTAAAATTTTGAAAAATGTATACATGCACATGTTTTTAGTTGAATTAAATAAAAACAATACGCCATTCTAGTAATTCAAAGTGATCATAGGTATTTGAGTTATAAGATAGAAATAACTAATTGTACAAGAATGATAGTCCAATAAATATATTTTTTGCATTGCAAAGCACCTTTTCGCTCAAAAGAATTATCTCACTTTCCCTTGTAATAGCAAAAATGCAAGACATAAGTTAAAATTATATACTCCTTTCGTCCGACCCAATTGTTTATAATTGGGTTAGGCATGGAGGTTGAGAAAATATATATGATAATGATGAAAAGTGAAGATAGTGGGTAAAGTGGTGGGACCAATCAATATTTAATGTATAAAGTTAGTATAGTAGAGGAAAGTAGTGGATGTAGTTGATTTTTATATTATAAAATTTTACTATTTTTGGTAAGTTTTAAAATGTAAAGAATTGGGAGGGACATCCCAAAAACGAAAGTGTAAAGAAATGGATGAGACAGAGGGATTATCAATAAAGAAGATTGAAGAAGAATAAGTAAAAATAAAATAAACTCACATTATTTTAATTGTACCCAACCATTTTTTAGAGTATAGAATTCGTCAATTATCACATTCGAATCAATATATGTGGCAAACTCTCTTTCGATGTTGATAATCATGGAATCCCTTAAGTAATCCTCTTTCATTCTGTTTCGAAGAACAGTATTAACTATTTTCATAGCTGAGAATACTCACTTTGTAGTTGCAGTAGAAACAGGCAGAGTTAACACAAGACAAATTAACTTATAGACCATGCTATAGTGTTTAGTCTTAGTTGTCTCAACTAACTACTGACATAACTCAAAAATAGTCGATAAATGCTGAAACTTCTCATGATCAACCAGATCAATCTTGTAGTGTTGAAGCTAAAGTTATATATAGTACATGTCTTGTTGACCAAAATCAGCAGGATAATATGTACTAGCTAGTGTGCAGATGCGATCAATATCAAACAACTTAAAATTATTCTTTGGTTCTAAAATTGAACTTAGTTTTAGTAGCTCCACTACATCATCATTGAATTTTGTGTGTAACTCTTCCAACTGAAAATCAATAGTAGAGTAAAATACATCACAACGATTGTAATCCTCAACTGATATATTATCCTTTTATCGTACCGTACGATTCTCTTCCATATAAAGGGCACTCATATCTGGAAAATCAATATCAAACTTTTCACATACTGGTTTGACACAACAAAGAACAACATCAAAACCACTTTCTCTCAAAGTTTGAAGCAATTATTTTTTTGTTGCAACTAAATCCATGGCATTTAAGATATTAATTGATTTACTTTGTAAGGCCCGACAAAGCAAATCTATGATCCTCATAATCTTACGCATTAGATGCAGTACAAACAAAAATTTAAATGATTTTATTACCTTTAACGAACCTCTAGATTCTCCACACATAGACTTAGATGAAGTACTATCACTATTTATATTTTTTAATACAGTCATTACTGCACCGTACATATTAATCAGACTACAAAAAATAAGTAAAGTGAGAGTCCCACCTAGTAGTCCCAGCTCGTTGTAAAGTTCCAACCTGATTGATTCTCGTACCAGTTTCACGTTTCCCACTAGCCACTACTTGAGTAATCTAAATATCCTGAGCAGTCTGTAATTATATTTGCCGCTTAGAAGAAGAATTAACAATATTCACAATTTTAGTCAACATAGAAAAAAAAATCCCAAATAGAATTCTCTTTCTCAGCAGCCCCAACTAATGCTAATTGTAAATGATGGGAAAAACAATGTACATAGTAAGCATATGGGCAATCCCTGAGAAACAAAGCCTGTAAACCATTAAATGCACCACGCATAATATTAGTATCGTCATATATATCCTTGACCTCTCATATTATAAATATTCAAGTTATACCGTGAGAGAACATCATATATTTCTTTTTTAAGTGTTGCTGAAGTTGTGTCAGTTACATGCACAATATCAAAAAAACGCTCGCATAATATACCATGAACATTAACAAATCGAAGCACAATAGCCATTTGTTCTTTATCAGATACATCTTTTGCTTCATCAATTAATATATAAAACTTAGAATTTCCTATCTCATCACGAATTCTGTTTCGTACTTTGGAAGCAAGAATGTGTAAAATTTCCTTTTGTACTTTAAGTGATGTATAAGTTATTTTTTGGAGCATTTTCTAGAACAACATTAGAAATATCAACATTCAACCTACTCATAAGCTTAATTATCTCAATAAGATTACCTCTGTTATGTGAATTTGGTGTTTCATCATGACCTCGTAATGCACATGCTTACAAGCTTAACTAGCGTACACTCTCAATTGTTGCAGTTTGGCGCAATCTATTTTTCCTTAGCTATTTCAAAGTTTGAACATTTATAACTTTGTCAATATGTCCTGTAACTTTTGATAAATTATAAAGGGCATTCACTGCATTATTCTGTGGTGAAGTAGGACCTCCGACATTATAAAAAAAGAACATCTTTCTGCATCATTAACTCTTTTCCAACTTCTAAAACCATCAATAGTAAATGCATGCCGTCAAAATGTATCTTTTTCAAATAAAAATCATGGAAAACCAAATGCAGCAACTTTTGCAATGGAGTACTCAAACCAAGTGAACTGTTAGAACCATGAACTCTGAAATCGACATCGTTGAATTCCAAAAATGGAATGCGAGTATAAGTCCTTTTGCAATACAGGCTAGAATTGAAATGGTCCTAGTTTGATATATGCCCGTCTAATGTCATCTATAATATTATGATGATGCTTCCATATTTTAGATAATTGCACAATGTATTCCATAACTATTTTGGACGCCGCACTTTGCACCCTTTCTGTTAAAATGCTAGGGGTATTTTAGGAAATTAAAAATATTTAATTATAATCAGACCTTTATTTGAGGTTATTGACCCTCTAAACGATTTTTTTTAGAAAAAATTAAAGAACAAAAATTGTACAAGTCGAAAATATCTTTTTAAAATAATAAGTTTCAAAATTTAAGAGAATCTTTTCTATATTATTTTTAATAAATTGCAAATTTAGTAATCTTGTAAAATTCATAATAAATTCAATTCAGTTCAGATTTCGATGAATTTTGATGATTCAGAAATCATTTTTAATTGTTTACAACTTTCGTTCATGATATTTCCTCATATTATATTTTGAACAATTCTAAAAATAGTAAAAAAAAGTAGAACTAGTTTTTTAATTTACAAATTTATTAAGCAATGTTTTATTTAATTCCCCGAAAATTTTGAACTTTATTATTTTGAAAAACCATTTCCGTTCTCTACAATTTCCGTTCTTTAAATCTTTCCAGAAAATATCGTTTAGAATGTCAAAAAGAATTTATAAATTCATTAAGCGTATATTTTATTTAATTTCAATTTCGTTATAATCCAGAAAAATTTTAGTCTTATTATTTTGAAAAGATCTGTTCGCCCTCTCCAACTTCCGCTCTTTAAATTTTTTAAAAAATATTGTTTGGAGGGTTAAAAACCTCAAATAAAGGTCTGATTATAATAAATATTTTTAATTTCTTAAATTATTCATAACATTTAATTGGAAAGGGTGCAAATTGCAGCGTCCAAAATACTTGTGGAATGTATTGTACAATTATCTAAAAGTATGAGTACAAAGTCTCATTAGTCCAAATCATTGGGATATAAAATGCAATTAATTCTAAAAAGTTTGTACTGGACCCCTCCCCTATATATATTATTATGATATTTATTTCTATATTGATTATATTTTAAATTGAATTGAATAATTATTTTTACTCCATCAGTCACACCCATTTATTTTCGTTTCGGAGAGAAGGTCTGACACGCATTTTGAGGTGCATATAAAGTATAGTTCCATAACTTATTTAAAAAAAAAAAATTGAATAAAAATTTAAACATTCAATTTTTATTCAAAAATAAAAAAATTGTAAAAATAAGTTAATGAACTATACTTTTGGCATGTTTGGCCTGCCATAAAATAAGTCATTTTGGACTTATTTTCGGGTAAAAATTTCATATTTTGATAAATGTTTTTTATACAAGTATTTAATGTATATTTGAGATTCTATAAGTTGCAAAAAAAGTTAACTTTTTTCAGAAAAAAATTAGGAATCTCTAACTTTGTCTTAAAATAAGTTGACTTATTCTAGAAAAAAGTTCCCCCAAACACCCCCTTTATATGCACCTTAAAATGTGTGACGGACCATTTTTCCTAAACGTAAACAAATGGATGGGACGGAAGGAGTATATTTTAATATTTTATTTTGCAAAATATAGAATTCCTAATTTCGAAAGAATTGAAGTGTACGGAGCTTAAAACGAAGATAAAACGAAATTCGTATCATTGGGTACCACGTGAAATATACAGGTTTGTCGATCGAAACATCTTCATATCATTTTAAAATTAAAAATTAAAATTTTTATTTATATATTTTGCTCTAAAGCATTTATATAATAATAACAAACTCACTTTGCTGTTAGAATAAAAAACTAAAATTTATTTCCACTTACATGTAGTATTACAAAATTAATTTTAGAAATACTTTGTTGTCTGCGTTTCTTTACACTGTAATTTCTTAATCTTTGTACTCTTAGTATTGTATTCTAAGAGCAAGTTGAACAGTTTTCTTAAATAAGCTCTTAAATTCAAAAAAATAGAGAATATGTCACAAAAAATCATTCTAAGAAAATCCTACTAATTTCCTAAATCACTAAAACATCTTCAAATGTCATACCCTGTTTTTAAGATCCTTTAATCATTTCCTATTTTATTTTTATAAATAAAAATTCATTTTTCTCATTTTCCACCTCTTTTCTCTTTCTTTTTTTCTCTTCTCTCCTTTTTAAGAATAAGTACATTCAAATTGATTATTATTATAATAATAGATAATAAATATAAGGAAGATTGTTGTAGTTGATATACAAAATAGATTACATAAATCACTCATACTCATTATTTTATAATATTCAACAATATTCAACTAGGATGGACTTGCTCTAAGAGCAAGTCCAATGCTAAATCTAAAATAGGTATAGTCATTGTTATAATTGAAGAACAAAAAGTAGTTTTTGATCTTAAAATACAACTAATACTCCAATACATACTCCAATACATAGTTCTAAAATAGAATCAACTACATTCAAAATGTATTTTAACATTTTTGGATAATGAATAGAATTCATTTTTCCTTCATATTTTAAAATGATTGTAGTTATCTTTAGTCCTAAATATATGATCAATTATTCATTTATGCATTTATAGGACTAAATATAGTTATCTATTAGAGTAGTGATTTTAGAAATTTAAATTTATATTAGAACTATACAACCGATTATAACTATATATTGGACTTGCTCCGATACCCTCCGGAATCGTACTATAGCCATGGTTAGCCAAATCTATATAATTTGATGACTCTATTGAAGCCTAAATTTTATGATAATTCTGAAATTTTGATTCTTGATGATGTATTTCTATTGTGCTTATAAGATGTACAATAATTTTAAATATTAAAAGTTAATATAAGGATAAATTGAACTTAAATTGATTGTGAAATGTTTATACCCCTACTTAACACATAATAAGAAAAAATGATCCTCTACACTGTCTATATACGGATTGCAATCTTTAATCGTTGCCATCCCGGCCTTATAGAGTTACACTTTGCAACCATATTTGCAATTGGAATCAACCGAAACCAACCACAAATGCAACTTTAAAATTTAATCAAAATAATTATTTTTTGGTTGCATAATACGTTGCTTAACAAGTTGCACGATTAAAATTAAAATGCAACTGTAAATGCAACTAAAAGCAATTTCGATTATTTTTCTGAAAAATAAAAAAATAAGTTGCATTTGGTTGCAAACCGTATTTTTGCAAAAAAAAATCATAAAATCGTAAAATTATAAAAAAAATCTTAAAAAGTAGTATTTTTGATAATTTCTCATAAAATTATAACTTATAAAACGAAACATTAAACTTCCGGAAATTATGAATGTAATTATTGAAAGCATAAATTTCAAGTTAAACTATTTGTAACACGATGGATTGCCATATTAGAGTAATACTTTATTTGTATGCAATTAATACTTATAGAATTTGGACTAGTTGTTTTTTATAAACTAGTACTTTTAACAAATAAGAAATCCTGTTCTGAAACCTAATACTTAGCATTATGTTGTTTTTGAATTTTTTTTAACCGGGCTTCCCTTAATTTAACAGACATCATTAGTAATAATTTTTGAGAAAATAAAAAATCTACCCGGGCTGGGACCAACCCCAGCCCATACGTAAGTCCGCCCCTGTACTTGAACTACACTGATATGAAAAATAAAGACCATATGTGGGATAATATGGTATATGACAGTCTAGATTTCAACAGGTGTCTATCTAATCTCCATTGTTACAAGATGAATGGATCATCAAGTGTGAAAAAGTACACATTCGAGAAGTCCAGTAAAACAATTCGAGAAGTCAGCCAAAGAAGCATTCGAGAAGTGGTAAAACTGAACCAATCGCGAAGTCTCGGTTTCAAGTGATCATTCGAGAAGTCTAATCTAATCGAGAAGTCATCAAATACAATATGCGATCGAGAAGTCTAAACATTCGAGAAGTAAGTCATTCAAAGACTAATCGAGAAGTCACAGCTTGTACTCAATCGAGAAGTCAATCACCATGACTTCTCGAAGCAATTTCAACAGAGTACTCAACTGTTTCAAAGAGCTATTTTCAAGGAGAATTGCAGAAGAACAAAATAGATAATTTGCAGCTCTATCCTTGCAGGATAAATCAAGCTTGTGAAGATAGAGATAAGACTACAATGAAGCTAGGAAGATAAGCAAGACAAATGACAGAAGATATATAGTTGAACATAGCATACTGTCAAGACAAGTGTTAGCTAGAAATAGATAGTAGTCAAATGTAAAGTATCTCTTGTCTATTTCTAATTTTAACTAAACTGTCTTATGTGAGCATGTGTCATAGGACATGTTGTCTATATATTTTATGCACAACCTCATTAGACAGAGTTTAAGAAATTGTATCAAGGGTATTCATACCTTGTATTTAGAAGCTGAAATTCAATTTGAATTTCAGATTGTAGCAAAGTTCATTCTAATACAATTAGATTGAAAATTATATCTGATGTTTATTTTATATATTCTTTTATGTTCTTGCAAACACCAAGCTTGTTTTAAAAGACTCTCGCTCAAACAACAAACAGTTCATCATAGTTTCTAAAAGATCAAAAATCTTTGAATTATACATTCACCCCCTCTTTATAGACTTCTAGGACTCTTAATTCCTAACAGTTTATTACCCCTACTTAACACATAATAACAAAAAATGATCCTCTACACTCTCTGTATACGGATTGCAATCTTTAATCGTTGCCGGGATATTAAATATACTTGAACTACACTGATATGAAAAATAAAGAGCATATGTGGGATAACATGCCTATATGACAGTCTAGATATCATTGCAGACTTGTTAAACATGGCATTTAGTCTGTATTTTTATACCCTACTTGAGTGCAAACTCTAGATGAGCCTTTTCAACATGTCTATCTAATCTCCATTGTTACAAGATGAATAGATCATCAAGTAACTTTAAGCATTGCTGATATTGTAATTTGTATCATCACTGCGACAATAAAGACAGATTAATTCGATCAAGTATAACCAACATGTACAAAAATGCATCCCCGTTGTATAAATTGTCCAACAGTAGCACATTAACATCATGATTGTCATACACAATTTATAGAAATAAATATATATTACAAATATAGCCTGGCTTTAATCTTTCATCCGACCAATTGAACATCACCAACCTCAAGCGTCTCAGCAATCTCTTCAAGTTGTTTCTTCACACTCATATCAATCAATTTTGAACCTGCATTTCCATACCTTATCGTAAACCCTGCCACCAGTGACTCATCAATTGCGGTCTTAATTTTAACATTCTTGGCTCCAGTAAGTTTCTGCACACCTTTAGCAATCTGCGCCAAGTTTGCCTCATCCAACTGCACCACGGAAGTCACCACAGCAAGCTCTGTCTCGGTCATCTTATTATACGTGACTTCGAACTCCTGAGCAATTGCTTTAATCTCGTCAATCCTCTTCATATCAATCAGAATATTAAGAAAATTGGCAATGTGAGGTTGCAGATTAGCCTCCTTAGTATACGCATCCACTAAATTGTTTTTATCTTGTACCGAGACAGTAGGGTTAATGAAGTACTTAAACACAGCTTCTTCGGAAAAAAGCTGATTAACCTTTTCAAGATCAGCTGCAGTTTCTTCTAGTGTTCCATTTGATTGTGCTACGTCAGCAAGTGCATTAGCATAGCTGCTAGCCACGCTGTCTGACATTCTAGCCCCACCACGACGACGTGATTTTACATTAAGGCTTAGTTTGGGGAGACGGAGGCCACCAGAGAATGAGAGAGTGTGTGTTTTTGTAGGTGTGTACTGAGCTGAAGGTGATCGGCATTGGAATGTGATCGGAGTTTGTTGTAGAGTTGCCATATATTTGTTATTAGCCTCAAGTTTAGAGAGAGTATTACAATTGAATGTGTCAAGGAGTAGAGAAGAATGGTGTTTGGTTGATTATCTTGTAATCCCTTTGGAATGCAGGGTGGCCTCTTATCTCTGCCAGGATATATAGATAGCTAGTTGAATTTTGTGTGCGCCTCACATTTTTATTTCATTTTTAGATAATTTATACCCCTCCGTCCCACCCAATTGTTATCCTTTCGTAGAGAAGGTCCGACACACATTTTAAGGTGCATATAAAGTATAGTTCCGTAACTTATTTTTAATTTTTTTTCTAAAAAAATATTTAAAGTCGGACCTTCTCTCCGAAAGGATAACAATTGGGTGGGATGGAGGTAGTATTATTTAAGTATAGTTCCATAACTTATTTTTAATTTTTTTTTCCTAAATAAAAATTTAAACATTAAATATTTTTTTAGAAAAAAAAATTAAAAATAAGTTATGAAACTATACTTTATATGCACCTTAAAATGCGTGTCGAACCTTCTCTCCGAAAGAATAACAATTGGGTGGGACGGAGGTAGTATTATTTAAAATTTATCATTTAAAACAAATCTAACATGACCATACAAGTCCTTGTGATGTCAATTGTCACATTACAAACTCTGAAACAACACCTTGATACAAAGTTCAAATGCTGGCATAAGAAAAATAAATATACATTTCCTTTATCCCAAAAATTAGCAACCATCTCCTAATCTCCAATTACAAGCTGAATAATGGTTGAATCACAAAACTAAAAGAATACCCAAGTAAAATGAGGACACTAGGAAGCAAAGAGGTCAACAACAAAAATAACATGAAAAACCTAACCATATGCCAGCCCTAACTTCGTATGCTAGAAAGAAATTGTATGTTCATTTTTAATATCACTTTTTGGTTCTCTTTTGTGGGTCACTGGAAATAACTGGTCAATCCTGCTCCGGCTCTACAAAAGAATTTCCACCCTTAGAGGTACCAGAAGACTCTGCAATATCTGTTAGTCTCAACATTTCTTCGACCTTTTTCCCTCTATCTGCTGAGCTATCAACAGCCTTGTTTAGTCGCTTTATCCATATGTCATAATCAACTGGATATGGTGTACCACAAAGGCTGTCTATATAATCAGCGAATGCCTTCAGAAGTGATGAAACCTCGCCTAACCATTGTTGAATGGAGCGTTTTTCCCAGCATCTCTGCCTCCATTGCAGAGCAGATTCAATAGAATCTTGTTGCTGTAGTTTGCTGCCACAAACAAAATATAGGAGATAGACAAGACTTTCTGCATCAGATGAAGGGCAGAGTTTCCCGTTTTGAAGAGCATGAGCTGATGAGAACTGCAAATTAATGGCCGGGCTGTCTCTTTCTTCCAGAACTGCACGCCCCCATGAGACTAGAACATACAAGAAGCCCTCTCTTTCTCCTTCGGTCTCAGTTACACGTATTATATTCTCAGGACAGATATTACCATGTTGGATGTTGGCCATCTTTGCACTTTTCAGAGCTGATAGGCAGTCTCGGCAGCAGCGGATTGCTTCCTCAGATGAAAGTGGACCATCAAGAGATACAATTGATGAAAGTGACTCCCCAAAAGGATAAGTCACAAGTATTGATGTGCCACACCATGGATGATCGCACAGTCCCTTTGGGCTTTCTTTCTTGCAAGGACCTGAATGTAATATTCTTCCATATGCAAGTATTTCCGGTAAATATCTACTTGAAATTCCATTATCTTTGAAGATGTTCAATACTTTGCTTTGCCTTTGTACCAGATACCATAGACTCATATCCTCCAATGATTGTTCTAGCCGGGAGGGATGCGCACCAACATATAACGTCAACAATTCAATGGGGCAATCTAAAGCCACGGCACTGTACATACAGGACGTCCCTCCAATAAAAGATTCGCATATCTGATAGCATCTCTGTCCCTGGTCCTGATCCTCCAGCAGGAGAATCTCACCTTGTTGTGGCTTAAGCCGCGATGCTTTCATTTCATGAAATGGATTATCACTATGGTCAAGTTCAATAATTTCTTTGTTTTCATGGTTGGCCTGCTCAAAGGGAAGTAGAGCATTTTCGTTCTCATAGAATTTGCACTCTATCCTACGCTTTTGAAGACGTAGGCTATGTTGTGATGCAAGTGACGTGATTGACTTTCTCGGTGGTCCATGACACTGGGCAATTGAGTAAAATGTTGCAAGTATCAGTTGCAGGGTTCCTAAATCCCTCCAATTTGCATTTCCTAATTTGTTCCATACACGGTCTACCGGGGAAATATCTATTTGAGCATGGCACCGGATCCATTCTACAATTGATTGGTATGGGTTAACGGGGTTGAGTTCAAGTTTGGCAAGGTCACCCCCAAGTTTAACAACACCGCCAAACTTAGAGTCAAGAACTAAAATGAATACTGAATCGCTGTTAATAGTATTGTACATGTTCAAACTCCTGGAAAGTAGTATGTGCACACCGTAAAAAAGAGCTTCACATATTGCTGACGGAGAATATCTCAAACCATTTTTCATGAGAATGTCTTCTTTAAATAATGCAAACTCAACCACTTTATCCCAGTGAACTCTTTTATTACTCCCTACTTTCGATACCAAAGCTGCACCACTGAGCGCTCCAAGCCTTCTCCTCACTATTGCTTTTTCAACAGTATAAAATTTTGACCCAGGGTGACGCGGACAGGATATATAGTATGGCAATGATCCACTTTTATGCCAGAATGTACGCCATAAGCCATCGGCAATAGTGTGAAGGAAATCTTCAAGAGCAAGATACTCATCTTCTCTCATATTATCAGAGTCACAAGGTGAGCAAGGCATGCGGAATAATTGCTGAAATAAGAACCCTTCCAATGCATAGTCAATAGTACGCAAGTCATTAATAGAAAAGGGAGACTTGAAAGACATTTCACTGTCAGTAGTGTCTGCATGTGAATTCTGCACAACCCAATCCTCAAGAATTTGTATAAATAAGTCGACGTCATTAAGTTTCTTTGCATAATCTCTCAAAGATTTGAAGACCCCTTTTGATGCAGGAGCAAAATTGCCAGACGCTGAAATGCTAGATGATTTATAAGAAGAGAGTCCTGCATGCATTCCATTTGACATTAATCAGAAAAATAATTATTTACATGAAAAAACACGTAACAACCATCACATTCACAGCCAAGATTTTCATCCTTAGCAAGTCATGTTGTATTAAAGAATATATAATACATTATGGGTATACGCTGCAGATTAAAATATAATGCAGAAAACAATTTTGAACCACTTTAGAATTATTGCAAAATATACCTAAACAGGGTGACAATCTTTGTACAAAAAACAAAACCATTCGGCTGAAAGAAATCAAATGTTTTACTAGCAGCTATAAATCGAAAATAAACATATTCTAGAGAATCTGGTCTTACTTAAATATAATATCTTCTGCTTGCACAAACTAAATTTCTACATACAGAAAGATAATAACTCGGGTTCTGTACTTGATAAGAAAACATTTTTTCATATTACTAGATTAACAAGTAGATGTCAACTATGAAAGCTGACCAGCGACTGTTAAAGTTTAGACATATACTTCTTCCCATTTGTATTATAGACCAAAATAACTGATTCTGATAGCAATAGTGAAGTGAGCAGAGATGTCCATGAGTTTAAAGATAAGAGATTTGGGAGATGAATAGAAAATATGAGGTCAGACAGCTGAACATATCAACAGAATAATAGGAATTGGCATGTCCAGTGGATCAGACAGTACTGTTTCCACAATATATCTGGTAAACGCACAAAAAAATAACTATGTAATAGGCATGGTTATTCTTATACCAGTAATCTTATCAAATTACATCTAATTCCGGGAACCCCTGTAAAAGATCTCTGTGTCACTGTCACTGTCTGAAATCTAGGGCTCGAGGAACCAGAAATCAATATTCTAACAATTAAAGCTGACTAAGTGTAAGATTGGGAAAGAACTCAAGAGTCACGAACTAAACAAATCCAATATTGACATTTAAGCAGGGTAAATTAATTTGACAATTTTAAATGTCATTTCTCTGGCTGAATCCTATCCGAGAGGCTCAATTCATAATTACCAGGTCAGAAACAATCAAGCCTTGATATTGGTGCCAATGCATGAATTTCTTGTGCTGATGTGGTTTCGTGCTATATTTTCACGTTTCAATCTAATGCTTAAAAAGTCAATCAAGTCTTACACATCAATAAATTGGAAAGGAGCTTTAATGCTTCCAATTGAGAGTGATGCATGCAAGTATGCAACCGATTGTTAGAGGAACTAAATTTCTTCATTATCAAGCCAAGTTTTTATCGGCTATTAGTCGATTACCTCAAAATTGTCAAAGTACTGACACTTAACAAATCCTAAATTCCTAAAAACTTTGGCCATGTAGACGGCTGCTGAACAGAAAGAATCAATTAGATATGAAAACAAACCAGATCTAGACTTCCGGAAACTTCCATCCAAGCTTTGCCCTGAGGATCTGAACAAATCATCTTGCAAAGAACCTGATAAATAAAAATTATCAACAAAAAAAGACAGTTTAGAAAATAATATACTGACTGTAAAAATACGATATACTTTTTGGATACTAATTCAAGTTCACATGTACTGACATACCTAACAAAAGATACACAATACTGACAATTGGGAATAATTTGACCACACTTGCGAAAATGAGTGTTTGAGTATATACATTGTTGGATAACCATCTCCAGGGGGAAAAATCCGACTAATAAATTGAGCTAGGTTATATTTTGGTGGTTATTATTTAATAGCAAACAATGTGTAAACATAAGCAGGGAGGACCCAAGCCCTGAGCTTAAACATGTATGTTGGGGGATCATTACATAAGCATCTGACAAAATTTCAATTCATATATGACATATCCTTCTAACCAATGTGCAATACATCAAACTGAATATTTTTTAATAGGATATTTTGTCTTCTTTACATGGCCCAAACAAAGTTTGACTTCATTTCATAGTCATTAGCATAGGACAACCACCGTGGATTAAAATTTAAGTGTGGTCAAAAGGGGGACATTTCTCATTCAAAAGGGGGAATGCATCAACTTAATGGGATGAGCTTTTAGTTCTCATTATAATCCACTACATCAGAGGAATGCACATTCTAAAAGAGGCCACAAAAGCAATTAAAATCATTAAGGCATTGAGCATGTTAAAGTAATCTAAAAGTTTTGTGGCTTCATTTAGACTAAAAAAATACTTATTTGACTTTGGTTCCAAAATCCATTTCGATTCTCCTATGTAATTCAGAAGACATCGCAACTTTTTCAGACATGTTCTTTCAGTTTGTTACAGTTATTGTCTACATTCTGAGCAAACTTCTTGAGTTTTTCTTTTCTACTGCTGACAGGAAATTAGGCATGAAAGTATAAAAAGCATAATATCAACATGGTGAATTGAAATACAAATTTCACAAAGATAATGGACTGGTATTTTTAGAACTTAGTCATTGGCTCTAGATTTAGGAACAAGTGATAAATCTAGTTAAATTTAATAGGTTCAATTTATAGCATATGTTTCCTTTTACAAACAAGCATCCTATTAAAGGGAAAAATATATAATAACCATTTTCACTGCAGAAGTATTCCAACAATATTCCCTCATTCTCACAATATTAACTCTCTTTGTCTCCCTATTGCTAGCAGAAGAAATGAACATCACTTGCAACAATATTAAAGATAAAGAAAGTAATGGGGGAGAGAGAGAGAGACTCACTTAAACTCATTGTGATAACCCCAAACAAGTAATATCAGAATAACTTGAAGATTCAAGAACTTGCATACTCTACAAACTTGCACAATGTAGTTAGAAATAGAGGGATAGATCTTAAAACTTCAAGTGGGATTTCACATGCTTAAAATGAAATGATAGTACCAACATCTTACATGATGGGGTTGATGTAAATGTGAATGCTGCCCCCCAATTTAGGGTTTATTGCAATAATAATATAGTATTATGAGAGGGTTAGTGTATGGGTTGTTTGTATTTTTGCTGTTCTTTCACCACAATTAATTAAAATACTATTCATATGACAAGAGAGATAATATAATGTATATGCACATAAATTATTGTTCTTGCTCACTTGCATATTACTTTTAGGCATAGCCCACACTCCACAATTACAAGACAGGAGGTGAAAGTGGAGGACTCATGCCAGCCAATCATATATTTTAGCTAGCACCCCACTTTAGAAACCTTAGTCTTTACTGCACTTGATTCTTGCAACTTTGCAAGTACATCCACTATTTTTTCTAATTCGTATTATATTATCAAGATCAAAATATCTGCCATTAATACTTTTTCTATCAACTAAATATCTGACATAATTCGAATTAAAATAATATGCAAAATTAAATAAATATTTTCCAGATATTAAAAATTAAGTTTTACAATATTCTTAATATATCTAAATATTTAGTTTAATCGCAAACAAATAAGAAATTTTAGAATTCGCTTGCAGAGGAGCAATGTTTGAAATCCGGGATCGCATTCACAGTCTGAAAACCCGGAAGAGAGCCTTGCTCAGGAACAACAAGATTGTGCAAACTGCTATTGATCGTGCCAACTGCGATGAGAAATCATGGCTATTCACTTTCTTCTCCAAAATGTCCTTTGTTTTATGCCTCGTAGAGACTAAATGAAATTTCTATTCACAAGTGTTGGAGGAGTTATAACGAGCACGTTTACCAACATTAAAGTGAATATCTGGTGTACTAACCGTAATATAAAGACAATTAACTGTCATTCCTTATTTCTTAATATTTATTTATATCTAATTTATCGGAAGTTGATATAGGGGTATTAATAGGTTGAACATTTTTCATATCAAAATTTTCACATCTACACCTCAGTTCTCAAGTTAATGATTAGATTAGTATTAGGAATTTTGACGAAGAAATGTAAAACAGGGAATCAGCCTCTCTTCCCTTCGCGTAAAACACGAAGTGAGGGTCAATAACTTAACACAAATGACAATGCTTGTTAGCTTACCATTGATTATGCTCCAGTCAGGTAATAGGGTACAATTACGCACAACGAAGAAGAGAGTGAATGATAAAATGTGTCGGGTGCCTCCAACTTGACCATTTTTATAGATATACATAGCATAGTTTCTTATGCCGTGTTCCTGTATTTCTTAAGCCTACAAGTTCTGATTCCTTTACTCATAAGAACTGCAAGTTAAGAGTTGAATCTAGGAATACATAATTGCCAAAACATTCCATTGAAAAACCCTCGTATATTTCAGGTTGCTGCAAGCTTGACAATTTCCCAGACAAATCGTCCAGGTCGACCTATGACTAAGATGTGGAAACCATATATTACCAGTGGTTAATAAAGACAACCTACTAAAAAAATAGAAATGATTTGGCTCGACAATGTTAGTGCTTTAAGAAAGAAACAAACCCGTTTCCTAGAGGGAAAAAAGGGAAGTTTAAGTACAAAGAATCTGTTATCAAACAAAAGGTATGGCATAAATCAATCTCTCCAGGAGACTCTGTACTCTTGGATCAACAACATTTAGATATTAATCTTGAAAATATACTTTTGCACAACTAACAACAAACACTTACAAGGACTGCTCTATACAAGCAGTTCAACAAGGAAACAATTTAATGTACAATAAAAACTAGATGTCTACAATTTTATCCTTCAAGTATTGCAGAATAGCCTTCGTCCCACGATCTAGTATTGTCCTACGGATGCTATAGAAGAAAAACAATGATTCAAATATTAGTGAGAAGAATAAATGATAACTGCAGTCTGAATTCAACAATTTGCTGAATTCTTGAGTTGGAATTAGACCACATTAGCTGCTATGCAACAAACCTGCTCAGGAAACAGTTAAAGATAAAGTAGGAACTGCATTGAATTTAAAAGTGTGTATAATAGCACGCAGGAATGACATATTTTTGCCATTCAGATATAGTGTGACACATAGAACCACATCTTAACAGAGACAAGTTTTAATAAAACAAAAAACAAACATAAAAGGACATTTTAGTTCAATATTTTAGCATGTACACTTACAACTACATGCTACATCAATCTTGTGGAAATCGTTACCATGTTAGCTGACCAACTCTACCAAAACCTTAAGGTATTAGTAGAAGCCACTAGATGTATCTTGTACATTTAACACTCTCCCTCACTCGCATGAGCTGACTACCATAACAAATCCACTTGAAGGCACAATTCAGCAAACCCTCTAAAAGGCACATATCCAATCACATTAAGGAGCAACAAACAAACTAAGTTGCCAACAATTTAAGCATATAAAGGGTAGAAGGGTTCAAACTTGAGACGTCTAGTAAACATGAGGGTATATTCTGATGCCATTCTATAGTTTACTGGAAAAAAAGAAAAGAAAAAAGAATAAGAGATAGAAACTGGGGCCAGGGTTTTATACCTATGAACTACAAGACAGGAACATCTGCAATCCTATACTATTACAATATACAGAGTCACAGAGAAAATAAACTTCAGAACTACCTAAATATCCTTGCTGTATGAGAAAGTGAGAAACTATATATCAAATATAATTAAAATACAAAACTACCCACATGCCACATTGATGAGATTCATCTTGAAAATCAAAGGTTAGTTTTCCATGTATTAACAAGAGAAGTGTTTTTTATAACAAGAGATGGGGAAATGAACAAAAAATACTGCTGCTAGGGAGGCACAAAAGAGATCTAATTAGATAGGAAGTTGATTCTTAACATGGAAACTTTTGTTGCAGCTGAAGTGACCTCCATATTCAAGGAAGGGTTTGCATATTGAAATTTCAGTTAAGTGAAGACTACAGTTCTTCATAAAGGTTTTGAATATGCTGGGAAAGGAGAATAATATTTGCTTCCATTTTAAGGATAATTAAAGTTAATATCAAGTATAGGATTGGAAAAGAGAAGGGCACCTAACTTTGGAAAATGACCCAATGACTTTGAAAGAACTGAATGAAATATGTAATGTTAGATTCTTGTATATTTTGTTTGGTACTTTATTGATCTTGTTTAATGCTTTATAGGAATAGATCATTTCACTGACCTGAAGTTAATCATTTCTTGCAAAAGATGATCTCTTTTTTATGAGCTACTAATTAATTTACATGACAAATCAATGATATATAAGATACAGTACCTTCTCAATGGGTTGCCATCAAGTCTTAGCGCCTGTAGGCTGGGTTCAAGAATGCCCTGCAAAACCAATTTTCTAGTTAAGAATATAGAAGCAACCAAGAACTAATGCATATACTTTTCTAGCGGCGCATGAAACAATGTCACTCTGACAGAACTCTTGCATAGAAGTTCTAGTTCAGTTGGCCTTACAAAGAACAAGAAAAATAGAAACACAATCCAGTCAAAATGTAAGAGAACATGTTGTAGATATATATACAGGCCTGAAATCATTGCTCTACTTGTAGCCCACTCGCACAAAGGAGCTACTAAAAGTACAAAACAGCATTAAATTGGACTAAAACAGCTTAGTTTTTTGTCAACGGTTAGAATTGTGTCTCTTTTCAGGTCACATGATATAAGAAATCAACTAAAAGGAATGTTTTTGTAAAAAAAAATCCCATCAATACAGATAATTTTCATCACAAGTTGCTCGTTACCACAGATATTATTATCACGAGTTATTAAGTACCACAGCACATGATAAATACTTGTACGTAGCAAGTTTAATGTATTCTAACCAGTTCCGGTGGAAGTGAACTAATATTATTATCAGTAAGATCAAGCTCTGCAAGACAGGTAAGATGTTTGAAACCCTGCATTGCAATCATAAAATTATATTAACAGTTGGAAGATTTTGCAGCTAAACTGAATGAATTAGTAGTACTCGTGTGTAACCGTGGTAGTTAAACTCAATATTCATCATATCTTTAGTGAACTTCGAGGCAAATAGACAGCAATAAATAGCCAGTTCAAATATCGCAAGTTAAAAGTAAACAGCATTTTAAATATTAAAAATTGGAGTTGTCTTTTCCAAGCCTTTCATAGTATCAGCAACCCTTCTACCCACAAGTGTGGATTTTGTTCAAAGTAGTAGGAGACGTTATGGTACTTAATCAAGGGTTCTGGAAATAACACTCACCAAGATAACATGCTCAGAATGTGATAGATTGCATGCAGTTACTTGCAAACAGTAGAGTGGATTATGCTTAGTGCTTAACACTTGAGAGCTGAGGTGGAAAATCAATCAGCATTGGATAGAAGATTATACATTTATGATATAGTTCTCAATCGGCATGCCATAATTATCTTCGACAGAAACATATTTAATAGCGATTCAAGCAAACTCATAATCTTTATAATCAGCGAAATCTTATTTAATTATTTCATTCGTTACAGGCTAATAGGTAGTTCATTGGTTTATTAAAGTAACCACTTGATAACATTGACTTCCAGTTTATACAGCTTATGCACTGCTCCACTTAAAACAGGAACCATAATATCCCCAAAGCCAAACCTCTGATTTTAAAGGAGGGCATGAGATGCTGCTCCAACTAATAAATAGCTAGAGGTGCAAGTTTGATGAATCAGAGTAGATACTGTAGAAACATATATCTACTTGGTTCCATATATTACAGCATAAAATCAAGTTAACTGCCCACACTCCTTGAGGTTCTGTTTTGCGCCAACAAATCAAGTTTAATATTTTACATTTGAATACTCATACATTGAACTAACATAAGTTTCAGTACAATAGGAATTTTGTTAATATAAAATAAATAAAAGGATTACCTCAGGGACTGATTGAATGGCATTTTGACTCAAATCAAGTATTCTTAACTGCTGCAGACATGTTAAATCTGAGGGAACTTCTGATATTGACATCCATCTGTTTAGCATAAAGAAGATTACAAGCTAAAAGGAAAAGTAAATATTATAGCTACATATGAACAAATAAATAAACTTATGGTTTCTCCTAGACAGACCTCAAGTAAAGCTCTTGCAGCATCGGTAAGCTAGAAAATGTAGCTCGTTCCGGTAAAGCACCTGCATTAGCACTTAGGTCTAGAATTTGCAGCTTGGATATAGCCTTGTACCCATCTTGTGGAATCTATGATCAAAGAAAATTGTGTGTAAATGATCAGTTACTACGATATAGACAGAACCTAATATTTACTTAATGAATACTGATTGAGGATTATATTGACGAAACAACTTGATATGATCCCAATTTAAATCGTGTAAGTTAATCAAAAATGCTGAACTCAAAGTTAGTTTCATAAGAAAAATAAAAATAAGTTCAAAGACTGGAGGAACGACATCAAACTAAACACTTATAGTCTACTAGTTCTGACATCCTATGATGAGTTCATAGAAAAATTATCAAATATTTTAGGGTAATTTCTTGCTTAGACATTCTGATTTGTGGAGGCTCATATCTGGTAACAAAGAGGAGAGCATTGAGCTAAATTTCGGTTGGTTCTACTCATATGAAACTAAATCACCAGTAGGGGGATTGAATCCATCTATATATATTCATCAGGATAAGCCTTCAAGCAAACTTAGCACTTAGCAAAAGAGAAAAAAACCCTTTAAGTTACAATTACAAACAATTGATTTTACAAGTAAATTTGAACTAGATATGCAAAATTTCATAGTATGTAGAGATATGCAATGAACTTTAATTAAGATAAAGATATGAGTAGTCAGTATATTCATTATATAATAGGCAACAATATCTACAATCAGGAAGAGCTAAACCTAATAAAATATAATGTTTTTTAAAAAGATTACAGTTCAGATTGCTAAAGCATCACAAACACTCTTTAGGTACGAACGTCACATATATGTGATCACACCCCCACTAAAAAAATGTCGTCTCTTAAGATTACAGCTGCTTTTATAAAATCTAAATAAAGTTGCTGAATAGTCGAGGTATCTACTAAAAATTGTTTACCTGCCCAAGAAGATTATTATCGAGCTTCAAGCATAAGAGATTAGATAGTGACTTCAAAACTGCACTCGGCCAAACTTTAATCTTGTTTCTTGATAGAATCAAAACCTGCACGTGATTTATATATGAATATCAAAATAAAAACTTCAAGTAGTCCAATTTAATAACAGGAATTAAACACTTCCTCGACAGCTTAGATCCCGCTAAATTCTACCCAACACTAATGATATAAATAACCGATAAGTAAATTAAGCAAGATTAGAACAGGATGAAGTTATTGATGCAGGAGCATTATGGCTGATCTATTTGATCTCATGGGAATCTATTGTGAAGCCAATAATTAGCTTAATTACCAACATTGGTTGATTTATTATGTTGGGGTTATTATTAGATAATTATATTAAGTAAATTTTGGCTTGCAAGTTTTTACCTTTCACTTGAAAGGGTTTTTCTTGTTTTAAGCACTTAGGATTTATTTTTCTAGTTGAATATGGTTTTGATGTAATTCCTATTTGGATTGGGCTTTTGATTGGTTTCCAATTTGGGTTCAAGTATTAGCAAATTCCTAGCTGATTTTGAATCTAATTGAGAATCCTAATTGTTTTAGGTTAAGGTTATATTCCTTGTCTATATATACCCATATATTGTAATCTTTTAAGAGAGAAGAATTTGATGAATAAAATCGTGAGTTTTATACTTGCAAAACCCTAGAGAGTTGGTGGTTAATTCCTTTAAACTTTCTTATCCATATTTCGTTTAGTTTGTGGGTGATTAATTTCTTTAAGCAATCTAAGCAAATCGATCCTTTAGTTTTGTTTCTTGGTGATTAAATTCTTTATAGAAGCAATCTAAAGTTATTTTTCCGCTGTGAATCTGATCTACATAGAAAAATATACATCAGTTATGAATCTAGAACAGATTTTATTTAGCGTATTTAAATGAAGAAATTTACAAGCAATTCCTGGTCTGTCTAATGAAAGGAATAGTTCCCAAGAAAACTTATCATCATTCACTAAATAATGGGTTCCACAGATAATAATGTAGTTTCATTTAAGTTGATGAGCATTGCAGTTTAATCCTACTTACAATCACAAAGAAACAGAGTACTGAATTATTACCTCAAGGGACACACAAGAAGAAAATTCAACTGGCAACTCTTCAATTAAGTTTCTTGATAAATCAACTTTCGTTATTCCACTTGACTCCCATATCTTTGCAGGGACAGCACTTAAAGATAGCCCTCCTAAAGAAAGTTCCTGATGTTTTTAAAAGATTGACATAATTAGAATTCAGATAGGAAGCAGAATCTCAATCTAGTTTAAACAAACAGGAGACTGTGCAAATAACTTTTTTTTTACTTAATATTTTAATTGCATTTCCAAAATATACAAAAGAAAATTGTACACGGTGTAAAAGTATAGCATGACCTCTTTTTTCTACGATAAAATAGTCTTGATGTGAGATTGACTAGATAACTACAACATAGGAGACAAATGGACGATGGAGGAAAAAATACTAAAAGAACAAGAAAAGAAGGATATAACAGACGAGGAAATGACTGCCGACTTAAATACCTTTGAACTAATAGATAACCGTGCAGCCATATCTATGACATCTTCCTTTTTGGCAGAACTAGGTCCAGACTCTGCATAAAGGTTCGTGTTGGGTTTATGAGAACAAAAGGAAAAAAAAATCTCTGTCTAGAATTCATATAGCAGTGCAGTTGTAAAGATGATGCAGACATTAGTTCATAAAGAGTGTTCGTGTTAGAAATTTCATAAATAGACCAGACAAAGTTCAGCCAATAACCACAGACCTTCTTCAGATGGAAGTCTACTTCGAAGATACTTCAACAAAGCTGGTGTAGGTCCAGATACCAGTGAGCTGAATGAGAATGAACATCAGTCAGAAAAAAAGAAGATTATAAGCTCTTTTTCGTATTAACAAAATTAATCAACTGATTGAAACCTTCGTAGGGTTCTTAATGGATTTCCAGCTAGCAAAAGTTTTCGCAATGTTGTCATCATCCCTACATAATAAAGATTGCTGCAGATGTTTAATAGGCCCGTCAAATTATTGCGTTCAAATAAACATCAGAGTAAATCATAGACAATTTGTAAGGTTTTCCATTTATTCCCTCCTTCCACGCCCAGGATAAACGTCTATTTTCCTTTAAGCTTATCGAAGATTGTAGATTTATTATAACAGTTAATGTTTTGTCAGAGTACGTCATAGAAAATTTGTAAGCGTTTTCCATTTATTCCCTCCTTCCAGGTCCAAAATAAACATCCATTTTCCTTTTCGCTTATTTAAGGTTGTAGTTTTCTTATAACAGTTATTTTTTTATCAGATCTTAACTATAATACATCTACAATTAAAAATTATGATTATCTGGTTCTTTTTATGTTAAAAAATGTCACTAGCCTCATACATATAGGTTAAGACATTGTTTGTACAATTTTATTTTTATTTTATGTTTGCAAGTTGCAACATAGAAGAGAAAATATAAATAAAAAAGAATCCGAGACAACAGGAAGAAAAAAAAGATAAAAATGGAAATAAGAAAAAGAAAGTAGTTCTTTTTCAGGAAATAAATATTGAGAGGAGAATGACGAAAAGGGAAATCTATTGAAAAAAGAAATTTCTTACTCCCTTAAACACATACTATAAGTATATGTATTATTATATATACTTCCGTGTGTGTGTGATACAAGTATATAATGCAATTAGAAATATATATAAACATTTTTTATTTATATAATTCTTTGCAAATAAAATTTTATTTTTTTAATGAATTTTTGTTCAATTTATCTCTTGAATATGAAGTAGAATTTGAATTCAATTTGACTTTTTTTTGTAATTTGTTGTCTTTAATTAATCAAAAAGATAAATATGTTTTCTTTACTTGAAAAAGAAGTACTTCTATTTATTTTAATCTTTCATTATCATATAGAAATAAGTATTTACTAGCTTCTAACAGTTATTTCTCTGTCTTTGTGGTCAAGTGGTCAAACTTGGCTGCCTTGGCTAGTTGAGTATTGAGTTGAATGTGTCAAAATAAACACATGCGCCTATATTAGTTGCAAGTAAATTAAAATAACAATTGTAAATTTAGAAAAAAATGACAAACTAACAGTAATTCAAAACATAAGAAGATAACCTTACCGATCTCACTAGGCAAGCCAGACAACGAATTATTTGATAAATCTAGAACTGAAAGTTGCAACTTGCATGCCTCCACAGGGTACTCCTTTAACTGTGAGCAGATCAGCAGAATGAAACATTCAATAGCAGATATGGGATATTACCATTCAAAATGTCACCTTGAGGATCACACTTTACCAGTTTTACATTCTACACTTGTAACTTATAGAAAGATTCTTTGAAAGTGACAAACAATAGAAAGTATAAACAGGCAGAATTTCCAGCAAGATTGAAATATACATTGCCACACCTGATTTGAATGAAGATCAAATGTCCCCAACTGAGAGAGTTCTCCTATCTCGGCTGGTAATGAAGACAAAGAGTTATTCCTGTATAATGAAGATAAAATGCATGTGATTACAATTTTAAAATACTAAGAACTGAGTAGCTAAAAATGCTTTGCAGCAAAGAAAATAGAAATGACCCCATATAAAGCTCAGTAAGGGAAGAGCAGCCCTTTATTGACGATGGGATTGATGAGATTCCTGCAAAGATCAGCCATAAATTTATTAGACAACACAAAGTGGATTCAATAGTTAATGGAGTCAGCTTATGAATTGGCAAATGTCATTTACAACAATCAGATATAGGAACTCACGATTTTGGTGAAGGTCAAGACGAATCAGACGTGAAAGGTCTCCAACACTCTCTGGCACATTAATTAAACAATTTTTCGCTGCAAAACGATATATGCAATCAATTGATGAATATTTAAATCTACTCATAAATTTTCACTAGTTTATAGAAGTAGTATATCAAAATTTTAAGCAATGAAGTATAAAGATAAATCCTAAGATGGTAGTAAAAAAAATTTACCCGCATTGAGTTCATTTAGCTTCGTCCATGATGCAATCACATTCTCGGACAGCATACTAAGCTTGTTTCCCTGACATGATATATATATATATATAACATGCTTAAAACTCCAAAACTTTCCATTTATTCCATTAGGAACCCTTTTAAAGTACTTAATCGCTTCCATATGTGACAGAAATTAAAGATTATCAAGTATTACCAAAAATTACGAATGCTTATACCTCAATATCCAATTTCATCATCTTGGAACATTTGGAAAGATCTTCTGGTAACATGGTTAAACAATTGTTCGATGCCTGGGAAAAAAACAGTCATGAACCACTTGTAATAAAAATTTCATTATCTTTTAATTGTTCCAAAAGATTTTTTCTAAATATCTTCATTCTTATAAAGGCTAAGGGTAAACGTATTGTCTCGAACATTAAATTTTCGGGATATGCAGACATTAAAAGAATAAAATATTGTAAAATAGGAGCAGCGCCTGAATGCAGAGAAATGATTATCACTGGCTTGCAATATCAATAACTTATTTGCCAAATAATCTTAGTTAAAGTGATACTATGATTTTGCTGTGTAGTAGAAATCAATGCTTATACCATCTAAATATTAATGTCATATGATACGAGGCATTAAAAACCATAATTGTGAAGGTTAGAAACTTTAGAGTAATCTAGATGTAAATATTGATCAAAATATTTGCATAAGGTACCATTAAATGGCACCAAATGACAAATTATTTTGGAGATTAGACAATTATTATAAAGATACACTGATCTTCTTATTCTTTCTGATTAGCACATGCTTACCAACAACAGCATATATTGGTGTCTGATCACTGATCAAATATATATATATATATAGATATAGATATAGATATATATATATAGATATAGATATAGATAGAATTAACTAATAATTTAAAATAAGTTCCTCAGCTAATGTGCCCTATTCTTAAAAGGAAGACTTAAGAGTGCGATTAATTTAGCGCTTCAAGCTTAGGCGCATGGTCTGCGAGTCAAAAATATGCAATTTCGTGCATTTTCAAAACTTGCAAAAAAGCGCGGAAGAAGCGGATATGTGCCTAAAAGACAAAAATACCCCTATATTAAAATAGCCCATATATCTTTAATTCTTCACCTTGAATGCAACTTATGGAACTTCTTTTTCAACTATAATAGAAAATTACATAGAGATAGAGCGTTAAATTGATTGGCCAGGGATCAAGCTAAATTATACAAGCATTTTAAATGTACAAAAGTCATTGATGGAGGCTTTTTTATTGATATTTCTATTATGTTATTATACTTTATTATGATTGAGAGTTGAGACGGCGTCGGGTACTATTTTTTGTTAAATTCGTGACTAATTTTCTTTTTGGCAAAGAAGTGCGCGCTTAATTGCAATTCGCGAGCTGCCCTTCAAATTTGGTAGTTGCGGGCTTCAAGGATTTGCGTATTATGTGATTATATATTGAAGAATTTATAATATTGTGATAACTGAAAGATAATCACTGCTAGCATGAAACACCAATGTCAGCGAGAGCATAAAAATAACATATCCATGGAATTGCCACCGACTCCATCCATGTGATTGGAATATTATATCAGTGCATAAAAAACGCTAGCAAAGTGCAGCTGGAAACAAGAACTTCTAAAGAACATTTCAAGGCAATATTTGGACCCACATACTTTGGACAGAAAAAAATATATTGATTGTAAATTAGTAAGATAATAACTATAATAAAACTTTCATAAAGTAGATTATAGGGAATACCTTTATTTCTGATAAATTCAAGCAATTTCCTAGAGAGCTGGGAAGACTCGTTAATCGGTTGCTTGAGCAATCTAGCCTGAAATATTAGTATATTACAAACATAGAGCCTTTAAACCATAACTCAACTGAATCATTTCTTTATCAGACATATCAAAACAACCGCTATATCCATTACTCTGTATTATTATAAACTTGTTACAAGACACCAAATATTTTTTATCTGCATGTTTAAGAAGCCATAAATCAAACTTACTTCACCAATGAGGATGCTGATCCAACTTCTTGTGGCAGATCGCGTATCAAGTTAAACGACACGTCGAATAATTTTAACATCTGAAGTCTGTCATATAAAAATCAAGAAACAATCACGTGTATACATCACATATACGTTCGCGAACAAAATTAAACTGCAACATCTAAAACTTATATAAACCACATACTCCCCAATAGCAGCTGGAAGGTTAGAAACCTTGTTATGGCTCACATTCAGCACGGTTAATTGAGGTAAATTTCTAAGATCGTCTTTCAAAGTTTCGATATCATTATGTGCCAATATTAGCTTCTGTAGCTCCACTGCCTACAAATATACGGAACACTTAACAGAACTTCTAACGCAGGAAGACATCAAAAAATTTGGTTTAATTTTCTCGCAAAATCGAACCATATAAATCAAACTGAATAAAATCCAAAGGAATAAATGCAACAATGTACTAGTTAAAGAGTGTTCAGAAAGTACCTCCCACCAATTTTCACCCTCACCAACTGCATCCAAACTTTTGTACACGTCATCAGGCACTTCCCTGTTAATACAACCAAATAAAAATCACATTACTTAGCAGTATACAAGTTACATTTACAGGGTAGAAAAGGGCAGTAAGTAACTAACTAACTTGAGAGATCTATTGGATAGATTGAGAGAACCAGAAGCACGGGCAGCTTTCAACACCCGATCCATATATGTACTTTAATTGCACAAATCTCTCCTCTGTGTGTTTTGTATGTATATATATCAAGGTCAGGGTATTTACGGTCGGTTGTACCGGATCCCAAATTAAAGGATGTCACCACAATTTTACAAATTTTTTACTCCATCTAATGGTGATTTGACTGCGCACACGCTTTAAAAATCAAATTTTGAATAGAAATATATATTTAATATTTTAATTTAGAAAAAGAAAATTTTAAAATAATATATTTAACTTGATAGTTAAATCATCTTGAGTTTTGTGCAAAAAGTCCGATGACCTGTAAAAAGGATCAAGGATGAGAGAGTAATATTTATGGTTTGATTTTTCGTACCGGCCATTTAATCGAGAAAAGACCATTTTAATCACAATTTGAGAATAAAATACCCAAAATATCACTAATCAATAAAATGGCCCTCTTTAATCACAAAGTAACGCGAGTTAAACCCACGTTATTGAATTTTGATAAGTGTGTGTTCTGGTAATGGGCCAAGTACAGTGGGCTTAAAAGTTAGATCAGGCATTCTGAGATTTTAGACAGTAACACATCTTCTTTAAGATGCGTGTTTCAATTAACCTTTCTAACGTAAAACCTAGTTACGTATCTTTTTAATTTTTTTTAAAAACCCAAGTTTAAGTTGTGTTTTTAGTGATAAAAATGGTCATTTTTCTGAGTTGTGATATGGAGGGCCATTTTTTTCAAATTGTGGTACAAAGGGCCATTACCCCCATTAAATCAATTAAAATTATTCGATTAATTATAAATCAATTAATAATAATTATTATAATTATCAAATTTTTAATTTTAAAGATAAAATTAGCTTTTAGAGTCTAACACACAAAATCCGAAAACTAATGGAGTCTACAAAGTAAATTCAATTTTAGAAAGAGGCAAATAAGAATATCGTGTTAAGAAGTCGCGCAAGGATTCATCATACTTTTGTTTTAGTGTCATCAAGGATGCCGTGATTTTACCTCTTTTTTTGTTACTTGAGAAACGGGTTCTGAATTGCCCTTTGAGTACTGCCCATGAATCAATCGACATGGTGGTAAGTTATTGAACCATTTTAGAGCAGTGTCCGGGAAGCAAATGACAAAAAATCGACAACGGGTGTGGCCATAGTGTTAGGAATTTATTCATTTGATGATGTACAAAATGCTAGAACATGATTTAGCATAACTTATTTGTAATAAATCTTTCTAGTCTCTGAAATTTTATAATCAGAGTCTAGTTAATCAACATTTCTGTACTTAGAAGATTTTCTGTAGAAAGTGAAACCAGAGTCTAGATGAAGATCGGAGTCTGGGAGGTAATCAGAGTCTATAGACTATCGGAGTCTACAATCTGTCAGAGTCTACAATCTGTTAGAGTCTATAGTCCATCAGAGTCTATAATCTGGCAGAGTCTGGAGATTTCAGAGTCTATGAAGTCAAAGCTGAATTTGGAAGATGATCACGGATAAGGGAAGTCTTTGAAGATAAAGCCAAAGATATTGCAGATATGCTATGGGAAGGAATGAAAATTGCAGAAGGAAACTGTTAGCTAATAATTAGGAATTATATTCCTATTGTAATTTGTTTTCTGTTATTAGTTGATAGGTAGCTCTCTATATAAAGACTTTATATAACCTAATAAAAAATATCGAATTTTTGAGAGAGCATAGAGATAGAGAGAGTTGCTGTGAAATACATAGAGAAGCTGCTAGGGTTTGTGTACACCTTAGGAGAGTTTGTTTTTATACATCAATAAAAACAAACAGTTGCCATTCATATCTTTGTGTTTTTATCTTTGTTCTTAATTCAAACTTTTATTACTTATTGAATTGATTTTAATCAGGCAGGAAAAGCACACAAGTATTCAGCTCCCCTTTCTACTTGTGAAACTGGGAAAATAATTGGTATCAGAGCCTAACATTTAAAATCGATCAAAGATGTCTGGAAACAAAGATGGCAATTCTAAAATTCATATGCTTAAGAGAAACGAATACACCCTGTTAGGTCCAAAATGTTGTAGAGGGTGGGTGAATACAACTGTTTAAAATTAATGAGAGAATAAACAATATGCAGGTAATAAATGATGATACAGAATTTCAAGAATATATCATTATATTCATTGAAGGATTTGCTACAACATTCATAAAAGCATCATGATCAGTTGAACAATAAATACAGCAATTAAAGCTAGATTCAAATGATCCTCTCTCTCACTTTTTGTTTTACAGTAAAATGCTCTCTCTTTAAAAATTATCGTTGAATTATAGAGATGATGAAAAGTCTCTCTACTAATAAAATCAAAGTGCTGCTTTTATAATATCATGTAGTCTTGATCTTGTCCTTTTTGTGTACGTGGCCCAATCAGGACTTCGACAACAAAAAGTACTTTCCCAACAACTCTGGATCAACCGTTCACAATAAGCCACTTGTCCCTTGAACATTAAATGTTACATATCTACCCGCATCTCGATCTTCGCCAGAACCCATCTCGATCTCGATCTGTGTAAATCTCGATCTCGATCTGGGAGAATCTCGATCTCGATCTGTGAAGATCTCGATCTCGATCTGGGAGAATCTCGATCTCGATCTATGAAGATCTCGATCTCGATCTGGGAGAATCTCGATCTCGATCTATGAAGATCTCGATCTCGATCTCGATCTGCCGTGGATCGACATTTGCCTTGGCAAATATGCACTCATCGAATGTTGACTTTCTTTAGTGACTAATTGAGGATTAACCTTTATGAGCAAGTTTCCCTAGCTTCTTCAATTTCTTTTCCTCACTCAATTCAAATGAGATCTTCTATTACTGACATGAACTTGCCTCCAATGTCCTGACACTTGATGCAATGGTCTGGTTCATAAGTGACTAGTCTTGTATGGGTTCTTGCTTCTGAATGCCAGTTCTCATTTGTTGATTAACCTTTACATTATCCAGATGTTGATATACATTACATGAAATCACTTTGGTCTTCTTGATACTTCTTTGACATTAATTTGATTCTCCATTAGATAAGTTAGGGCATGAGCAATACTGAGATTGAACACAGTGTTTCATGACTGTGTTATGCAAAGATGTCATACTTGATTTCAATGATGGTTTCCACCTGATGCTTGTCTGTATAGATCAGCAGATCATTCTCATTCTCAGCTTTGCTCTTGACAAACTTGACATTTGCACTAACCACTGCACTAGCTTCCCCCCTTATTTCCCCTTCTTCTGGAATGTCTATTCTTGGATCTCCGTATCTTTGCACATGCTCTCTTATTGCCTCGTCTTGCTGCTCGAATGCATAGTCTTCAGGTTCCTTCTTAACCACTGGTAGTGTAGCTTCAGGCAACTTGTATCTAGCGTCTTGCCTTCTTATCAGCTTCTCCAAGTCCTTAGCCACCAGCTTCTTTTCCTTTGTTAGAAAACCCTTAGAGAGGACTAGCTTTGCAACTGCCTTCAGCACATTTCCGCTCGGAGTTAGTTTCGAGTCATGCAGATTTACGATCCTCAAGACCTTGTCATGGACATATCTGATCTAGTAGGGATTTAGAATAATGTCAACCCCTCTGTCTTCAGCCATCTTCAACAATTTCTCCTTAAACAGCACTCCAGTCTTGACAGAGGTGTCTACCTTGTGAGCGAATTCTACCAGTTCACTTGCACCCCTTTCATGGAAGAAAGCTTCATCGACCATACACGGCCCGATTTTTGTTATGGGTGTCCAAGTGATCATCAGATTCCATGCCTTCTCCTTGAATATGACTTGTACGGAGGTGCATCCCTGTCTTATACAATTTAGATAATTCAGCAGCCCAGGGTTTAGATTTTCTAGCTTATGAAGAAGAAAGTTCAATCTTTCTGAGTCATGAGCATAGGCTCTTGGTCCAGCTAAGTCTTCTCTAGCCTTGTCCCACTCGGGACCTTCCCTCCTTATGTCAGCCTGGACCTTAGGATCTTTGATCTTTTTCATTTCATACTCATGCTGAGTTTTCCGAGCCGCTCTCTTCTCCTTTGCCATTAGTTCTTTTTCAACTATCCCTTGTAGCACTTCTTCATTTACTCTTTCTCTGGCTTCCCTGAAAATCTCTCCTTGCATCTCCGCTTCATCAACTTCTTCTTCTGGCACATGCTCGTCAGCAACCGAGTGGTCTCCTGCATCACCTGCAACTCCTGCGCCGGATCCGCCAGGATTTAGACCTCTTTCTTGTTCTCACTCTTTTGCCCGTTGCTCGAGTCTCGACCTCCTTGCCACTAAGGCTTCTACATCCATCTCGTCATCATCAGAATCTTCAATAAAGTCTCCCATAAATGCATCGACAAGAGGTGTTTCTTTCTCAGCTTCCTCTTCAACTACCATCTTCTGCTTGCCTTTGTCCTTAGGAGCCGGTTGAGCCTCCTCCACCTTTTCACCAGATTTGTTTGAGGACTCGATCACCGGACCCTTACTAGTCAGCTTTTTCAGACCCTGACCCTCCTTCTACCCCTTAGGTGTGTTATCCTCATCAGGAGCATCATCATCATTATTATCGTCACCACCACCACCGGTTGAAGGACCAGGTCCAGCCCTGTTACGTCCAAAGACAGCATCAAGTAGTTCATTCAGCTTCGTCCAAACCTGAGACATGCCATGAGTGACATCATCTACTGACCTACCAACCTCCACCTGTGCCAATCCAAGATTGTTTATCTTGTCAATCATTTGATTTTGGACGGCAATCAGGTTCTCCATGAACTGAGCTCCAACCTCCAATCTTCCAGAGTGAGAAGAGACAGCAGCAGTAACACCAGCAACTCCAGCCTCCAAAGCCTCCACTTTCTTCACTAGATCCTGCAATTTGGGGGATGGTGTTTGGCTTGGGTTAAACTGTTTACTCTCGCCTGGTTCTGTTTCACTCAAGATCCCTAAAAAGAAGGGATCTACTCTCCCTGTCTCTCCCTCGTGTTTAGAGCCTAACAGTACTAGAGCCTCATCTACTAATCGCCGGGGACTAGCGGTGAGTTGGTCGGCGATATCGGTCAGTGAGACTGAGCCTTTAAGCGCTGTGTCTACGACAGGAGATGGCGTTATGACCATGTCATCCCCTTGTTCACTTAGAACCTTTTCTGGTTCGCTGGGCTGTTCTGGAGGCGTAGACCCACCAGTCACCAGATGTCGTTGCTCTGCGAGCAACTTGTTTTCTGATTTAGATGAGGAAGCGTCATCCGTACTGGATTCGACAGACTCTTCCGCATTACAACTTCCTGAGATCCTAGCATCAGAAGTGCTAGTCTCAGTTTGCCATTCCCCTTCCGAGAAATTGCTCAAAGAGCCCTGAGCGGACAACTCAGGGGAGGTAGGGCCAGCTCCTATTGGCTGTTGAGCTGGACCCCCTCCTTGACTCTCACCAATAAGCCTAGGCGAGTGCGAATGTGTTGGAATGTTTTGGAGAGGAGAGCCACCAGCGTGAGGTGTGGTGGCTGTGAGAGGTGAACTAGCCTTAACAGGTTGTGCAGTTGCCACTGGGTTTGAATCCATCTTTTGCTTCTTTGGAGGTGGCAGAGCTGCTGAAGTGACTATTCTCTCAACTCCTACACTCACTCCACTCGAATCACTCGACTCAGATAAGCTTGCCTTCCTTTTATCACCAGTTTTAGGGCTGGCTGAACGTTTATGAACAGAAGGGCTTGCAGCCTGGGATAGAGCCTGGGGGTTTTCAGGCCCACGGCTGTAGAAAACAGGTTGAATTGATGATTGATCAAGATCAGCAAGAATAGGTACCTGACTCAGAAGATCGTCTTCCTTGTCAGCTCCAGCTTCTGCAACATTTGCCTCGGCCATGTCAACATCCATACCTGCTTCTTCCAAATTTCTAGGCACTTGATCTCTACCTTCAGCTTCGTTACCGCTACTCTCAGCTTCTACTGCAGTAAACTGAGAAGCATGCCTCCTAGCATACTCATCTTGCAGATCCTGGAAGTACGGAGTCAGGCGCAACTCAAAAAGTCTGGACTTTTGCTGGGTTTCCATGGTGGAGATACTCTTTAGAGTCATATCAAAACATGTCATCCTTTCAGAGCCTTGAAATACTCTTCTGTGTTCCTCTGAAAGGACATCATCCAGAACCATCTGAAGAAATCTTGGCATCCAGCATTTGACTGGACCAACTTTCGGATTCCTAGATGCATTCTTCTCCAATGCCCACCTCTCAAGCAACTGAATCAACAGATGTTTGCCCACATTCACTCTCCTGTTGTTTGCCACTCCATATAGTATTACCCGGCAGCTGTTGTTCATTGGCCTGTAGTCTTTGTCCTTTGGGAACATGCAGCGCTGAATGGCCTGAACTACATAATCCCACTCAGCTGGTAGCATACCGGTGTTAACCTTTGTTACCTTGATAGGACCCGTCGGAGGGCGACAACCTATCTCCGTGAATAATTGCAACATATCCTCCATAGTGGGTTCCGGAGCATAATCTTCTGTAGGAAGCCCAAGAATCTCATTGAACTTCTGCAGACTGACTTCATATTTGGCACCACCAATAGTAAAGGATAGGCCTGTTGGATTTGCTTTACCACCCTGAATCTCTAATGTTGAGTAAGCAGCTTGAAGGGCTTCGACATTCAGGATGGGAGAGGCGGTTAACGCATGACTTATGATTGAAGTGTTGTTGAGGGATTCAATCCAGAACTGATAGTGAATAAATCTACCAGTTGCTCGATCAGCAAAGAGATTAACAAAGTTGGTCTTGGGAATTGTGAAATTTGGGTTTGCCATTTTAAATTTGTGTTTGAGAAAAGAAATGTTCTGAAATGGTTTTGCAATGGAAATTTTAGAGAACAAGTTCTAAATGTAAACAAAAAAAACGTACACGAACCCCACTAATTACCCCACGTAATTAGTGACACAAATTAAAACAAATTAACTTCCGCACTAATGACCACTTAATTCCCCACTAATGATTGACGGTTGAGTTTTCGAAAGTTAAAGTGAACAGCCGTTACAAAAAAACACAAACACGGCGGTAAAGTTGCACTTTAAGGATTAAACAATAGTACCCACAACTATTTCGCTCAAGAACACAAAAGAACTTAAGAATAAGAAAGCACGAAACAGAAAACAAACTCACTTGAATGAAAAGAAAACTAAAGAACTATTTGCAAGAATAGTAATGACGTTAAAAACAACACAAGAAGTTCAACAGTTTTAAACAAAATTTTAGCAGAGTTTCGTTTTAGTTATTGATGCTTTTAAGTAACAGTTAGTGATTTTTGTTTAAGAAAATCACAAGAAAACTTGATGTAATGGCAGAGAAAAGAACTCTGGTAATGTATGTATACGCGTGTGTATATGAAGAGCTTAAGCTTTTGAAAGAGAGAAAGAAAGTTAATGTAAATAATGAACAGCCTTTTTAATGCTATAATATATACTTGCACGCCTAAAAAGAAGTAACTGAAAAGACAAGTCACATCTCGATCTCGAGATCTGCATCTCGATCCTCATCTGGATGTCGATCTTGATGTCGATCTCGATCTCGAGATCCGCATCTCGATCCTCATCTGGATGTCAATCTTGATGTCGATCTCGATCCGCATCTCGATCTACATCTCGATGTCGATCTCGATGTCAATCTCGATCCGCATCTCGATGTCGATCTCGATGTCGATAGATCGAGATGTACCTTGACAGTTTTTTAAGCAATTTTCACAAGTCGATCTCGATGTCCATCTCGATCCGCATCTCGATGTCGATAGATCGAGATGTACCTTGACAGTTTTTTAAGCAATTTTCACAAGTCGATCTCGATCTCGATCTCGATCCAGAACCAGATCGAGATTTGCCTTTGAAAATTTTCCATTACTCCATTTAGACACTAATCATAAAGATATACAGATCAGCACAAGATTAACATCATGAAACTTTCTAATCCCTTTTAACATGCAACACATATATTTGAAATTAAGTACACATTATTAATTAAGAATATTCATGAACAACAATAATATGTGCACAAACTTAATTCTAACAGATAGGTAGCAAAACTAACTGGTGTTGAGCATCCCTAATTCACCAACCAATCTAGAAAATGTTGATTCGTCTAGAGGTTTAGTGAATATATCTGCTATTTGACGTTCAGTAGACACAAAATGCAACTCTACAGTTCCATTTTCTACATGCTCTCTAATAAAATGATACCTGATGTCAATGTGCTTGGTCCTTGAGTGATCCACAGGATTGTTGGTCATTGCAATAGCACTTGTGTTGTCACACATGATAGGAATCTTAGATACTTCCACACCGTAGTCCTTGAGTTGGTTCTTCATCCACAGTATCTGGGCCACACAGCTTCCAGCAGCAATATATTCTGCTTCAGCTGTCGAGGTAGATACTGTGTGTTGTTTCTTGCTTTGCCAAGACACCAACCTTCTTCCAAGAAACTGACAGCTTCCTGAAGTGCTCTTCCTATCTATTCTACAACCTGCGTAATTTGAATCTGAATAGCCAACAAGATTAAACCCTGTATCTCTTGGGTACCAAATCCCAAGATTTGATGTTCCCTTGAGATACCTAAAAATACGCTTTACAACTATGAGATGTGACTCTCTAGGATCCGCTTGGAACCTTGTACATAAGCATGTAGAGAACATAATATCAGGTCTGCTAGCAGTTAAATACAAAAGAGAGCCGATCATACCTCGATAGCTTGAGATGTCTACAGGTTTTCCCGCTTTATCCTCGTCAAGCTTCGTGGCTGTTGCCATAGGAGTCTTAGCTTGTGATACATCTTCGAGACCATACTTCTTCAATAGATCATGAATGTACTTGGTCTGGAAGATAAATATCCCGTCCTTCTTCTGACTAACTTGAATGCCCAGAAAGAACGTCAGTTCTCCCATCATGCTCATCTCATACCTTGATTGCATTAACTTTGCGAATTTAGCACACAGCTTCTCATTTGCAGACCCAAAGATAATGTCATCCACATATACTTGTACCATTATTAGATCATCTTTGCATTTCTTGTAGAAAAGCGTCTTGTCGATTACTCCTCTGGTGAAACCACTTTCTAGTAAGAAGTCTGACAGAGTTTCATACCACTTCCGCGGAGACTGCTTAAGGCCATATACTGATTTGAAGAGTCGATAAATATAATCACAATATTTGATGTCGATAAACCCGGGAGGTTGCTCGACATACACCTCTTCATCCAGTTCACCGTTTAAGAATGCACTCTTGACATCCATTTGATAGACTTTAAAACCATGATGTGCTGTGAATGCCAAGAACATCCTCACTGCCTCTAGCCTTGCTACTGGTGCATAGGTTTCATCATAATCAATTCCTTCTCTTTGAGTATAACCCTTAGCAACCAGGAGAGCTTTATTTCGTGTTACAAGTCCGTCTTCATCCAGCTTGTTTCTGAATACCCATTTTGTCCCAACAACAGATCTATTCTTTGGTCTGGGTACCAGCTTCCACACCTTCTGCCTTTCAAACTGATTGAGTTCCTCTTGCATAGCAATCACCCAATCAGCGTCATCTAGAGCTTCTTCCACCACTTTAGGTTCCATCTGGGAAAGGAACACTGAGTATAGACATTCATTCTCAGTGGCAATTTCAGCTCTAGCTTTTCCTCTAGTAGTCACTCCGGCTTCTGGATCACCAATAATTAGCTCGAACGGATGGTCCTTGTTCCAAGTGCGATCCCTAGCAAATGTTCTTGATGATTCAGTTTGATCTTGTAAGTGAAGGTGACTTAGTCTAGAAGTACTTTCACTAGCTTCCCTTGAGCTAGTACTGGCTCCCCCTGAGTGAGCTGCTCCCCCTGAGTGCATACTGACTCCCCCTGAGTTAGTACCAGGTCTGACGGAAGGTGATCCCTCAGCCCTAGTGTTTTGAATTTGCGAAACACTAGACTCTTGATTAATTTCATTATTTATCGTTGGATCACTACCCTGCACTACAGACTCAGGAACTGTATCCACTTCATCAATATCCATATTTCAAATCTTAGGGAAGTGGGCTCACTGTCTTCTTTTAATATCGACGGGAGCTTTGAGTCGTCGAATGTGACATTAAGGCTTTCAACCACCTTGCGATCATTAAGTACAAACACCCTGTACGCTGCTATTGCTTCAAGAGAATATCCAATGAAAATCCCTTCATCTGCTTTGGCATCAAACTTTCCAAGTTGTGCATTGTCTCTTAACACAAAGCATTTGGCACCAAATACGTGAAAGTACTTGATAGATGGTTTTCGTTTATTCATCATGTAATACGGCGTCTCATTATGGTCCTTTATAATCAGGGTTCTGTTCTGTGTATAACAAGCCGTGCTAACTGCTTCAGCCCAAAAATATAAAGGAAGTTTTGACTCATACAGCATTGTCCTAGCTGCTTCAACCAGTGTCCTGTTCTTCCTTTCTACCACCCCATTCTGCTGTGGTGTTCTCGGTGCTGAATACTGTCGTCTGATCCCTTTAGATATGCAGAAATCCATTAACACTGAGTTCTTGAATTCTGTCCCGTTGTCGGATCGGATAGTCTTCACAGTCAGACTTGCTACGTTTTCAATTACCAGTACATGTCTAATGATCTCATGTGGCACTTCATCTTTCGATGTCACAAACTTCACCCATATGTATTTGGAAAAGTCATCGACAATTACCAGCGCATATCTTTTCCTTGACATTGACATAACATTAACAGGTCTAAACAAATCCATGTGAAGAAGTTGTAGGGGCTCGGTAATGCTATTCACTTGTTTATCCTTATGCGAGGCTCTTTTTGATTTTCCCATCTCACATGCTTCGCAGAGTCCATCTGGTGTGAATTCCATCTGCGGCAGCCCTCTCACCAATTCTCTCCTTACGAGATTATTCATTGCTTTAAAGTTCAGGTGAGATAATCTTTTATGCCATAGCCAACTTTCATCAGCAGAAGCCTTGTTGTAGAAACACGTGACTTTAGACTGATCAGCAGAATTCATGTCAGCTATGAACAAATTTGACTTCCTTACTCCTTTGAGAGCAAGGCTTCCGTCCTTTTTGCTTCGAATCGAACATACATGCTTCCCAAATTTGACGTCAAAACCCTTGTCGGTGAACTGACTAACACTGAGGAGATTATGTCGCAATCCTTCCACAAAAGATACGTCCTCAATGATAACATTTCCACAAACAATCTTGCCATATCCCCGAGTGTAACCTTTGCTGTTATCTCTAAAAGTAACCACGGAGCCGGCTCTCAACACCAAATCTGTTAGCAGGGACTTATTGCCGGTCATATGTCTCGATGCTCCACTGTCCAGCACCCATATGACTTTACTCTTTTCCTGTTCACTACCCTGCAAATCCAGAAAGGTTAGGTGTTCTTCGGAACCCAATGATGTTTGGGCCCGGCATCAATAATTTCCTTTTTCTTTTCAGATACAGGAGGCTTTGCCTTGTTGCCATCAGGGGCATTCATCTTGACTTTGTCTTTTCCCTTGTCAACCTTGACTGGTTTGTCAGGTTTGGGAGTAGACTGGTCACTCCTTACTTTAGGAGGACTTGAAGTCTTAGTCTTTGACCCCGCATGCTTTTTCTTACTACTACTAGATGAATGTTCAACAGATGCACTAGCAGTATTCATTAAATTAAAATAAGCATGCATGATGTTTACAGCACATGGCATACAATTAGGATTTTTGCATTTGGCATGATTTGCATACATGTTAGGCAAAGCAGCAGTTGCAGGCATGGTATTACAACCAACAGATTTTTCTTCCTCTACATAGAACGGACAATAGTAAGACAAATGATCAGTTTGATTACAGATATAGCATGCCTTTCTAGCTCGTGTAGATGTAGATACAGATGCAGGTTCAGTTTTAACTGCCTTTACAGGTGCTTTCATTTGGTCTGACCCTGCTACCCATTGTTTATATGACACCGTCTTAGCCTCCTTGGTTCCTACACCTCTCTTAGCATAAGCAATCTTACTCGCTCTCTTAGAAGTTGTAGGTTCTACTACTTTTTCTTCTGAATCTCTTTCAATTTTAATCTCTTGTTCAATTTTAGTAGCAACAGGATCTATGGTCCTAGGCTCAAAATGCTTAAAGATAGGTTTTCTAACATCCACTAAAACCTCAGGCACATCTTCTTTGACTAACACTGGCTCTAACAACTCAGCAGCCCTATTTTTCTTTTTCTGTGTGTAGTCAAGTCCTATATTTACTTTTTCATTTTTACTCTTGCCTGCCAGTTTCATGTACATGTCCCTTTCTACGAACACTTTATTAGCGGCTTCTTTAAAAGATTGACATGTTATTTTAAGCTCAGCTAATTCATTTTTACGTTCTTCGTTAAGGTCTTCCCTAATCTTAAGCTTGTGTACTAAAACGTCTACCTGATTCATTAACTGCCTTTCTTTACTTTCTCCTGATTCTAATTCCTCTACCTTGGCCTCGAGAAGTCTATTCTTAAGTGAGAGTTTAGCATTTTCCTCATTAACAGCAATTAGATTTAGTTGGAGATTGTACATGTCTTTAGTCATGGCAGCTAATTCATTTTGGTACTCAGAAATAGACATTTCATTTACTGTTAGAATTGGTACCTCTGATTGTTCTGAAGATTTTGCCATTAAAGCGAAATTGCATAGCTCCTGATCTTCATCTTCATCAGACTCGTCCCAACCCTTCCCTTCAGTCACAACATACGCCCGGCTTCCCTTCTGTTGCTTGCTAACCAAGGCATCATATTTCTTTTTCAGATCAGCATAGGATTCCTTGGGATGAACGTACTTGGGCTTCTTGCACTCTGTTGCGAAGTGCCCCAATTCATTGCAGTTGTAGCATCTGAACTTGTTCTTGTCTACCAGGTTAGGTCTGTAGCCACTACCAGATGTGCTACTTCGACCGCTGTAACTTCCCCGACCACTTACACTACTGCCTCTGCTGCTACTGCTGCCTCTTCGGCTGAAAGAACTACCAAATCGTCATTTACCTCTTCTTTGCTTCCTGAAGCTGATATGAGCAAATTCTCGAGCAATACAAGCATATGACTTGTCTTCTAATTTGTCCAGCTCTTCAAGGGTATAGTATTCATCCTCACTTTCTTCGGATGGATCTTCAATGTCTAATACCACCCTTTCAGGATTAACAGTTTTCAATGAGACAGCTGCAAGTGCCTTTACAGCAGACTCTTCAGCTACAAGTCCAGACTCACTAACCGCTTTGTGTTCTCCACTATTGTAGGATCTTCTTCTGTCATTTTGTTCCTGCTCCAGCTCGTAGGTCTTCAAAACACCATACAGCTTTTCGAGAGAAGTATTTTTCAAGTCTCTTGACTCTCGAATGGCAGTGATCCTGTGTTCCAGATGTTTAGGCAAATTCAAGAGAAACTTGATATTTGAATCTGCTAGTGGATAGACTTTATCTCTTATACTCAGCTCGATAAGCAATTTACTGTAACGTTTGTAAACATCCGCTACGCTTTCTCCTCGTTCGCATCTGAACGATTCATATTCAGATATCAGAATGCGTTTGTGATTATCTCTAACTTCCTCGGTGCCCTCCATCACCACAGCCAGTTTATCCCACATGGCTTTAGCTGTTTTTAATCCCTTTATCTAAACATAGTACTCTGAGTTTAGGGATTCAATTATGACGTTGCGTAGCGACGCATCCATACCGACCAATTCTTTATCTGCGTCTGAAAACTCCATTTCCTCTTTAGGAACAGACCGGGATGGTATTAGTATCCCTCCTTCCATTCGCTCTGGCTCAATTTTCATGGGTATGTATGGACCGTTTTCCAATATTCTCAAGTATACCTTGTTTATTGATTCAAGGTAAGCTCTCATCCTTCCGGTCCATTCGTCATAATGTTGTGCATCAAACAGAGGTATCTTAAATCTGTGTGCGACGACCATTTTAATAAAATTTAAAATTAAGATAATACACTTTTCAAATTACAATAAATTGTATTTACTTGAAAAATTAATTATCTCACTTTAAATATTCAACACTTAATATCCAACGGATTTTGCACTTAAGATTCAAGCAAGTTAGTTTTAATCACAGGAACAGTAGCAGGGTCCACCACTTTCTCAAGTCCAAATAAAAAGTTGTCCACTTCCTAGTTGACAGAAGTTCGAAAATGTCCTTTTTGTTTAGTCAATCAGTTGATTCCAGTTTTGACCACAAGAAAATCCACAAAGCTCTAAAGCACAATATTTTGAAATTTTGTACAAATATTCCTTACACCATTACTTAGAACTTTTTAGATCTATGACTTTTCCAGGAAGAAACAAATAAAAACTTTCGGCACAAACTTCAAGAAAAATTAGATCTGGGATTTTCAAGAACCAACTCAAACAACACAATAGGATCTCTGTTAGATGTGTTTAACAGGGACTCTGATACCAATTGTTAGGTCCAAAATGTTGTAGAGGGGGGGGGGGTGAATACAACTGTTTAAAATTAATGAGAGAATAAACAATATGCAGGTAATAAATGATGATACAGAATTTCAAGAATATATCATTATATTCATTGAAGGATTTGCTACAACATTCATAAAAGCATCATGATCAGTTGAACAATAAATACAGCAATTAAAGCTAGATTCAACTGATCCTCTCTCTCACTTTTTGTTTTACAGTAAAATGCTCTCTCTTTAAAAATTATCGTTGAATTATAGAGATGATGAAAAGTCTCTCTACTAATAAAATCAAAGTGCTGCTTTTATAATGTCATGTAGTCTTGATCTTGTCCTTTTTGTGTACGTGGCCCAATCAGGACTTCGACAACAAAAAGTACTTTCCCAACAACTCTGGATCAACCGTTCACAATAAGCCACTTGTCCCTTGAACATTAAATGTTACATATCTACCCGCATCTCGATCTTCGCCTGGACCCATCTCGATCTCGATCTGTGTAAATCTCGATCTCGATCTGAGAGAATCTCGATCTCGATCTATGAAGATCTCGATCTCGATCTGGGAGAATCTCGATCTTGATCTATGAAGATCTCGATCTCGATCTGGGAGAATCTCGATCTCGATCTATGAAGATCTCGATCTCGATCTCGATCTGCCGTGGATCGACATTTGCCTTGGCAAATATGCACTCATCGAATGTTGACTTTCTTTAGTGACTAATTGAGGATTAACCTTTATGAGCAAGTTTCCCTAGCTTCTTCAATTTCTTTTCCTCACTCAATTCAAATGAGATCTTCTATTACTGACATGAACTTGCCTCCAATGTCCTGACACTTGATGCAATGGTCTGGTTCATAAGTGACTAGTCTTGTAGGGGTTCTTGCTTCTGAATGTAAGTTCTCATTTGTTGATTAACCTTTACATTATCCAGATGTTGATATACATTACATGAAATCACTTTGGTCTTCTTGATACTTCTTTGACATTAATTTGATTCTCCATTAGATAAGTTAGGGCATGAGCAATACTGAGATTGAACTTCTTCTCACTTATGCATCCTTGATTAACCAAATTAGTTACTTGTAGTTACCAAGTATCATTACCATTTCTTCAGTTGATTGATTCCATGTGCTTCTTCAGTTTCTCTTGTTTTGCTGTTGTTTTATCTTTTCTCTAGTTGAGTTACATAGTAATTAAGTGTTACAAGTTAGTACACCTATGCCTTTCACACCCACTGGAAGGTCAAGATGCTGTACCATCTGGAAGCTACAGACCCTGACTATCTTGAAAGGATTAGTGAAGGTCCCTTTGTGCCCTCAAATCAATGAGGAAGGAAAAATAACTGAAGAACATCTCATTGAGAAACCAAAGGCTGAATGGACAAAAGAGGACAAGGAAAATGTCCATAAGGAGGTAAAAGTAAAAAACATTCTCTTTAACAGTTTGGATTCTGTTCTTACAAACTATGTCATATCATGCAAAAGTACCAAGGAGATGTGGACAAAACTTGAAGTGCACTGTCAAGGGACTAAGGATGTCAAGAAGAATGCAAGGTCTCTGTTAATTCAGGAGTATGAGTACTTTGAAGCAAAACCTGGAGAATCTATTACTGAGTTGTATGATAGGTTCACAAAACTTCTGAATGAGATGGTCATGCTTGGTAAGGTTTATGATTCTGAAGATACAAATACCAAGTTTCTGAGAGCACTTCCTGAAGAGTGGGACAACAAAACCACAGCCATAAGGGAAGCTAGAGATTTGGATGAATTAATCCTAGAAGAATTGTATGGCAGACTAAAGACATATGATTTAGAGATGCAACAGAGGAAGAATAAGAAATCTGTGAAGACAAATTCTGTGGCACTCTTAATGGAGTTTGACAAAGAACAACAGGGAGAACCCAAAGAAGCAAGAATCAAGGATTCAATGAGAAAGGGTAAATCTGTTGAGGAGTCAGAGTCTACTGACACATACTCTAATTCTGATGAAGAGATTGACCTAAGTCAAATGATGGCTATGTTTGCAAAAAAATTCAAGAGAATAGAATTTAACAAAAGAACTGGCAAATTTAGCAAGAGGTCATCATTCAAGAAGGATGATGAAAAGATTGAGAAGAGTAAGAGCACAATAATTAAACTTGACAAAGCAAAAGTCAAGTGTTTCAACTGTGAAATACCGGGACACTTTGCTAGTGAATGCAGAAAGCAAAAGAGTCAAGGAAAAGGGAAAACACTTCTATCAACTGGAAAGGATTGGGCAAATTCAAGCTCAAAGGATGAAATTGATTATGGAAATCTAGCATTGATGGCATCCTCCTCAAGAAAATCACAATCTCTCAAAGAACCTTCATATCCTAAAACTTAGGTATCAATCTTTACTCCTGAATCATTACTTAATTTAGATTATGATGATTTACTAATAGTAAAAAGAGAGATTAATAATGTACTGACAAACTGTAGGTCTCTCACCAGTGAAAGTGAAAGGTTAAGAGAAGAAAATTTAGAGTATTCAATCTCTGAACTAGAATTATTATGGAATCTATTCATGTTACATTTGATGACAAAAAGATTACAGGATTGCAGGATGAATCAGAGTCTACAACATTAGAAATTGAAAATCTAAAAAATTCTGAGATAGATGAAGATAGTGAGGATAAAGAGACTCAATTGACTCCTATTACAATATAGAATTATGTACACTCTGAGGGGGAGCCAGAAAATTTAACTCCAAACAATTCAAAGTCTACCCAGATAGAGTCTAGATAAACAGAGTCAAATTTCTCAAAGTTTAACTCTACAAGGTCTGGATCAAGAAATTCTGAATTATTCTTAGAGACAAATAATTCAGGGGGAGCTTCTTCATTTAAGTTTCACACAGGGAACACCAATGATTTAGGGGGAGCCTCAAGTTCAAGAATCAATTTTCCATCAGCTAGAAAATGGACAAGGGATCACACTCCTGATTTGATAATTGGGGATCTTGAGAGTGGTGTACAGACTAGAGAAGCCACTCAAAATGAATGTCTTTTTAGTTGTTTTCTCTCAAAGAATGAACCTAAGAAAATTGAGGAAGCATTACAAGACCTTGATTGGATCATTGCAATGTAAGAAGAATTGAATGAATTTGAGAGAAATAAATGTTAGGAATTATGAGTTTTGAAGATAACAAATTACTTAGAATTACAATAGGGATTTAAAATTCATTGTAACTGGTCAATGGATATGTGACTTATAAATATCCATTGACTAGGAAACCAATTATCAGTTGAAGCTTGGTTATTAACTGATAAACTGGATTGTAACATTTGATTCATGTTTCATTATCAATTAATTGTATTGCCTCGATGGATGCTGTGAAGTAGTCGATTGATGTTATTGACTTTAATTTATAGCTTCTCAACGGATGTGAAGGATGGTTGATTAATTGTAAATATTCTAAGTCAGAATTCTCACAAGTGAAGTGATCAACAGATATTGGAGTCGATGGATGAAGACACTACTAAACGGATAAAAGCTATCAACGGATACAAGCCATCAACGGATAAAAGCAATCAACGGATAAGATATCATCAATGGATAAGAAGTCGATGGATAACTCAAATAGCCATCGATTCAACAACTGATCAATGGATATCCTATCCATTGATGGATAAGCAAAGAAGAATCAACTGATAAGCTTAATAGCATTTATCAGTTGATTAAGGTTTCCCAATTTAGTTAAAGACAAGAAGAAAGGGAACGCTGCAGAAACTGAATCATTGGAAGACAATGTCAGGATTGTAAAGACTTTCAAGGAAACACAGTCTTTAAAGAATGCATCAAGACAAAGATACTTTCAGGACTAGACATAGTCTAATGAAGACTGTGAAAGTAGCTAATTTCTATTTTCATATAAACATTGTAAAATGTAATTTATAATGTTATCTGTCAATAGGAAATAGATTTAGAAGAAAACTACTATATAGTAGTTAGTAACTTATTGTAGCAAAGTGTGTAGAAATATAGTGAAAGGAATTGTAAGCACTGCAGTGCAGAAAACACTTTGTAAGCAGCTTAGTAATTTTACCAAGAGAAATTGAAGGCAAAAACACACTAGTGGAAAAACCAATCCACTAGTAATTTTTATATTGCTTGTTCTGTTTTCAATTCATAATTATTACATTCTTAGTTCAATTAGAAATCTTTTCATACACTCAAATTCTTCTGTTGAACAAACTTAAATCCGCAAGAATTTCATTTAATTCTTAAGTTTGTATTCAACCCCCCTTCTCCAAACTTATTGTACTCAAGGGCAAATAACAATAAAGTGTGGAAACTTGTACCAAGACCAAAAGATAGATCAACTATTGGAGCCAAATGGGTATTTAGAAACAAGCTTGATGAAAATGGGACTATAATTAGAACAAAGCAAGGCTAGTTGTAAAAGGGTACTCTCAGGAGGAAGGAATTAATTATGATGAAACTTTTGCACCAGTAGTAAGATTGGAAGCTATCAGAATGTTTCTTGCATTTGCAGCTCATTTAAAATTCAAGGTGTATCAAATGGATGTGAAAATTGCCTTCTTGAATGGGAAATTAGAAGAAGAAGTCTATGTGGAGCAGTCACCAGGATTTGTTGATCCAAAGTTTCCTGATCATGTATACATGTTAGACAAGGCACTATATGGATTGAAGCAAGAACCTAGAGCATGGTATGAAACTCTATCAAAATTTCTTCTTGAAAATGAATTCACAAGAGGAACCATTGACAAAACTCTTTTCATTAGAAAACATAAAGGTAATATTTTGCTTGTTCATATTTATGTTGATGATATTATTTTTGGTTCTACTAATCAAAATCTCTGTGCAAAGTTTAGCAAATTAATGCAGTCAAAATATGAAATGAGCATGATGGGAGAATTAAACTTCTTTTTAGGATTTCAAGTCAAACAGAATGATGATGGAATCTTCATCAATCAATCAAAGTATGTGAAAGACTTGTTGAAGAAGTTTGATATGCAAGACTGTGCAACTGCCAAAACTCCCATATCAACAACCACTAAGCTAGATTCTGACTCAAAGGGTAAGAAAGTTAACAACACAAGCTATAGAAGTATGACTGGCTCATTGCTATATTTAACTGCAAGTAGACCAGATATAATGTTTGCAACCTGCCTGTGTACTAGATTTCAGGCCGACCCAAGAGAATCACATTTATTAGCTGTAAAGAGAATTTTTAGATATCTTAAGGGTGCTGAAACACTTGGACTTTGGTATCCTAGAGAGTCAGACTTTTCACTAATTGATTATTCAGACTCTGACTATGTAGGATGCAAAGTGGATAGGAAAAGTATAACAGGTCAATGTCAATTTCTTGGAAATAGACTAATTTTTTGGTTTAGCAAAAAACAACAAACAGTTTCAACCTCAACAGCTGAGGCTGAATACAAAGCAGCTGGAAGTTGCTGTGCTCAAATTCTGTGGATGAAAAATTAGTTACTTGATTATGGACTATCTTTCTCAAATATTCCTATGTATTGTAACAATACAAATGCCATTAAGATTGCAGAGAATCTAGTCCAACATTCCAAAATAAAGCACATTGATGTCAGGTATCATTTTATTAGAGAACATGTTGAGAATGGTATTGTGAAACTTCATTACATTTTAACTGACAGACAGATTGCAGACATATTGACCAAGCCACTTGATGAATCTACATTTCTCAGACTGGTAGGTGAATTAGGTATGTTAAATATGTAAGTGTTCAATCTTAATGGAAGCAAGGTATGTACTTTAACTATAGTCCATGATTTTCAAACTATTAGTTGTTCTTACAAATTTCATGAAGTACTGTATCTTGACAGAGTCTAACTCCTAGACTCTGACGAGTCTGTAGACCCTGACGAGACTGTAGACCCTAATTTTTTTTTGGCACCTAGACCCTGAAATGGTTAATATTCGCGCCTATAGACTCTGATTATGTTTAAACTATTCAAATGACTTGAAAAGGCGGTAACAGTTACTTTTGACTAGTAGTAGGCTGTAGACTCATGCGTATTGTATGCAACTTAAACAAAATAGAAAATTCTCATACATTTTACTCATCTGTTTATTGCTAATTATTTTCTAAGGCAGAAGTATTCACAGAGCTCTTCGCGAACCCTAACAAATTTTTTCACGCACTTTCATCACTTTCAATTCAAATTCAATGGCTGCTATCTCAACTGTCATGAGGGGACCCAAGGTAATCACATTTACTTTTGGGGATTTTGAATTTATGACCACAAACCATATTGCAGCTCTAGGGGACAAGAAGGGGGTAGATGTTGACTATTACCCGGTCATGGACTTCTTGGAGCAGTCTGAGCTAAGCTATATTCTCAAGGCATCACATGTCATTCATATGGATGCTATTTCTCAGGCTTGAAGTTCGGCCCAGGTAGTTGATCCTTCTCAGGATCAACCAGGTAAGATTATGTTTACCTTTGGTGACCTTACTTTTGATGTCACTACTGATGTAATTAATTCTGTGTTTAAATTACCTGTTAAATAACCTTTTGATGAAACTGTTTCTGATGCTGAAATTAAGGACATGTTTAAATCACTAGGTTATTCTGGTAGTTTAGATAACATGAGTAAGCTAACTAGGCTATATTTGAAGAAAGAATGGTCCTTTTTCTTTGATTAATTTGCTAAATGTCTTACTAGTAAGTGCAGTGATTTTGATGCTATTATTGCAATTACTTCTCAAATTGGTCATAGTCTCTTGTTTGACAAAGTGATTAACATTGGTGATATGTTACTCACTCAAATGGGAGCCAAATTAAACAATGTGCGAGAGATGAGGAAGAAAGTCTACTATCATAGATTTCTTATGATTCTCCTCAACCACTTCATTCCTGACATGTTAACTAGGTTGGCAGATGCTTATTGTGTGTATGCATATAAACAACAAAGAAGGATATTCTCTGACATCGAGAGAATTGATGACAAGAAAAAGAGTCTACCTGTCATGACATATCCACAAATAATGCGGGTAAAACTCTCAAACTACAAGCCTGCTATCTACAATTCTTCATTTTTTGGTGGTGAAATGGTGCAGGAACAAGGAATGGAGAACCCCCTACAACTACCCAAGTAACCCAATGCCTTTCACCTACACAATCCTCAAAACCTAAATCCAAAAAAAAAAACCCAACCTCTGGTGTCTCTCAATAGGCACCAGTTGTAAAGAGGAGAAAATTAGTTCAAACAAGGCTGGTAGATGAGCCAAGTGATGAGGAACTCAATCCCTTAGAGAAACAGGTGGTTGAAGGGCTCTCTTTACTAAAAGAGGGTCATGGAACACTTGATTCTAACCTTCAAGCCAAGCCTGTAGACTCTCAAAAGGCTACAGACTCTGACAAACCTAAGGAAGCACCTCAGGATTCTTAAATTGGGTCTCTTGAGAAATCTTTTGCTCAGAAGTATAGAAGGTTGATGAAGACTTATTCTGCACATACACACAAGCCTGTTATTGCTACTAACCCTGTTTTGCATGAAACAGATGCTCCCAAGGCTCCTGCAGGGCTAGACTCTGAAAACAAGAAAACACCTGAACCAGAGTCTAATGTTGAGTCAGAGTCTAGAATGCCTTTAGACTCTGATCATGAGACATTTTGGGAAGGAATGCCAGTTGATGCAGCCTCATGTCTGATTGATGAAGTAATTACTCCAAGTGATGAGGTTCTGCTATTTCTCTATCCATTGGTGGAAGCATTTGAAGATTCTCAACTCTACAAGACACATCAATAAATCTTGGATCTTCTCACAACCTATGAAGCCCTAAGGAAGAGGATGGAATTGGATCTACAAATGTCTGCACAAGATGTGGTCAAAAATCTCTACACCTACCTATTTAACTCTTCATTTCAAGTTATAGTAGCTGGGCTCATAGAAGGCAAGAATAAGGAAGTTCTCAAAGTACTAGGTGTGCCAGACTCTGAAAAGCAATTCAAACACAAGCCTAAAAAGCTTAAAGTCCACAAAAGGAGAGACTCAGAGTCTGTTGCTGAGTTGGAAACTAAGATTGAGCAACCAGTTTTTAATTATGAAGCAATTTGGGATAAAGGAGTTACCTACAGGACAACTATTGATTAGATTTCTACTATTTAGCCTCTTTCAATGAAGGTGGTTGATTTTCTTGTTCAAAATGTAGGAAATGTGGCCAACAAGTATATATATCCAACCTATGAAAGTAGATTGGATCAAATCAAGGGCACACATTATCAAACAATTGCAAGGGAACTGCAGGATTCGTTCAATATGACCTATGCCTAGGTCATTAATGCCATCCATGCAAAGACTTTTCTAAATGGGAACTTGGAGGCATTAATCATGGTTGAACCACATGAGTATCAGGAGCTAACAGGAAGTTGGAAGAAGGGACTAGTGCATCAGTGGTGACTAGTGATAAAGATGCTCAGTCTGCCTCACCCACACAAGAACCACCTAGTCAGAGGTTGGGTGCTAGTGGAGCAGGAGAGTATGCTGTTAGGCCCTCCTTGACAACTCAAAACTATGCAGTTGGGAATCTCACTGATATGGGAGAACAGACTCTGAAGGATGCTCATGAAGAATTTAATTAATCTATTCTATCAGAGTCTATTCATCTTGAGGGGGAGTCTCATGCACCAACAGTCAAAGATGTTGATACTCAGACTCTGACTTCTAATGAAGTCATACTGAAGTAGTCAGAATCTAGGGTAGACCCTGAGACTGGGATACTGGAGCCAATAGACTCTGAAAAGAAAGAAGATGCTTATAAGGGTTCAGGGTCTATTGATGCTCACCCCTTGGTGGAAACCCCTAGCCTTCAGACATTTAAAGGGGTACCCCTCCATCAAGGTGGTTCAGGTATTGAAGCATCTAAAATTTCTCTCAACCCCTCTTCTGTAGGACCTTTGAGTGCACCTAACCAAAGGAGTGGAAAAAAAATTGAGAGGCTGGCACTGGTCTAGGCAAAAGGAGAGGTAGATAAGGCTGTAGAGAGCCTGAGTGAGAAAGAGAGAGTGGGTGCCCAACCCCACTGTAAGGATGAGAGATTAGGGTATCCTGAACCTAGTTTCACTTATTGGGATCAAGATTTTCCTCAGAGTTGGTCCAATGTGTTGGGGCAGGGGATGGATGAAAATTCATTCATGTTAATTATGCAGATTGGCAAAAAGGAGGAGGCTCTAGCTGCACAAAAATTATTTACACAAAGACCACAACACCATTTAGTGGATTCTTTGGCTAGAAGAGCAGAAAGAGTCATGAAGGCTTTAGTAGATGATACTACTAATCAAGATGAGACTGCAGAATTGAAGTCAGAAGAACCACTTTTGATCATGCCAATAAGAGCTAGGCTTCCAGAGTCTACAAACTCTCGATCACTCTAAGAAGGAGTCGGGGTCTATAGTCCCTTTTGCAGTTTCAGATTCTACCACACCACCAGAGTCTACCACACCTCCCATTACCAAAATTGAACCAGTTGATGAGGATGGGACTTCTGAGGATGACGGACCAGTGAATGCATCTTTTAGTTATTTTGATCAAGTGTTTCCTCAATCTTGGGAGTCTGCACAAAAGAAATGAATAGATGATAACGAAACCTTTGCATGTATTTTGAAGATTAATCAGTTTGAGAGACTTAAGGCCTTTCAGAAAAAGTCTTTTCTCCAAGAACTTGGTCACTATCCTGGCGAAGAAGATCAGGCACTTGATGAGGATGTTAACATTGAAACAGAGAATGTTGCTGAACAGTTAACTAATATGGTCAAGGTCATTTCTCATATACAAACAAAGCTTACAGGTGTTGATAATACAACTTCTTTGCTTAGTACTAGGTTTGACAGAATCTACTCCCTTCAATTATCCAAAGAAGTTGCTTTCAAGGATGCTATTGCTGATATCACTGCAAATCAAGCTCAACTTCAATCTACAGTTTCCGCTTTAAACACCAAGGTTGATTCAGTTATTGCAGCATAAGCAAATCTTTCAACTGTCCTTGAATAGATTCTTTTAGCTGTCACTAGTGGTGATGATGTCAAAAAGGGGGAGAAGCAAGTTGGTGGTTCCTCTAGGAGACATAAGGATGAGGCTTGCAAGGAAGCTAAAAAGGGAGTTAAAAGGGGAAGAGATGATGATGATGAAGCTGGTGATAGTTTTCATGGTCCTAGGGGTCCTGGTGGTGTGCAACAAAAGCAATCTGGAGTGGTTAAAACTCAAACACACCAGTTAGGGACTAGACATGGGAAGTCAGAGTCTAAGCCAGTCTCTGATAGGCAAAAGAGAAAGTCAGACTCTGATGAGGTCAAAGAACCTTCTTACTGGAAATGAAGTCAATCCAATCTACAACTTAGAGCCAAAAAAAGATAGGTCTTGAAGGCCTTGAAGAATCAGATATTGACAGAACAACAACTCTATCCAGGGATCCTCAATCCTTGACAGATAGGCAGTTTGAGAAGATTATACAAAAATACTTAAACAAAGTGGTATCTGCTTAAATTGTTTATATTGTGTTTGAAAGAGAGGTGTAAGGAGGTCAGGGAGGTACAGAAAAGGTGAAAAATGAGATGTTGGTATACTTTTTTGAAGGTGGATCTGCAAGATGGATCAGTCAGTCAAACTTTATCTTTTTTAAACAGGCTGAAGAATTACAATATGTTAGATTTCTCCTACAAATTTCTAATGAAGTAAACAAAAGCAAAGAAGCTGTCACACACAGATGGTTCAAAGAGATTGACAGAAAGCTGACTCTGCACAGACAAGCAAATCGACAAATGGGCAGATTTTCTTTAAAGTATGTTGATGCTGAAGGGAATGATCAAGTCATGCCAGTAGAAGAGAAGTAAATTAAATTTCAAGAATATGTGGGTCATTACTTTGGATTTCAGCCTATGAGTGGGAAAGTCAATGTTCTAATGTTGAAAGACTTAAAGGAGCAAACAATAAGTGCAAATGTTCTGAGAGCTGCTTACTGTCAAATCAAGTGTTCAAATGAAATGATGAAGAAATTGAAGAAATATGTTAGTGAAGCTCTTGTTGTTGTGAAGGAGAATACGTTGAATTCATTTTTGAAGAATAATCCAGCCCTTGAGAAGATCAAGTGATAAGTAATTCTTTTTCCTTATACAGATGTTTTGTTGTAGAATTATTGTATCATTCTCTAGTTTTGACATCATCAAACCTCGATTTATGCTTAGTTTTTATAAAGCATAAATAGGGAGAGATTGCTAGGAATTTATTCATTTGATGATGTACAAACTGCTAGAACAGGATTTAGCATAACTTATTTGTAATAAGTCTTTCTAGTCTCTGAAATTTTATAATCAGAGTCTAGTTAGTCAACATTCCTGTACCTAGAAGATTTTCTGTAGAAAGTGAAACCAGAGTCTAGATGAAGATCAGAGTCTGGGAGGTGATTAGAGTCTATAGACTATCGGAGTCTACAATCTGTCATAGTCTACAAATGATCAGAGTCTATTGTCCATCAGAGTCTATAATCTGGCAGATTCTAGAGATTTTCATAGTCTATGAAGTCAAAGCTGAATTTGGAAGATGATCACGGATAAGGAAAGTCTTTGAAGATAAAGCTAAAGATATTGCAGATATGCTATGGAAATAAAGGAGAATTACAGAAGGAAACTGTCAGCTAATAATTAGGAATTATATTCCTATTGTAATTTATTTTCTATTTTAGTTGATAGGTAGCTCTCTATATAAAAACTCTATGTAACCTAATAAAAAATGTCAAATTTTTTAGAGAGCATAGAGATAGAGAGAGTTGCTGTGAAATACATAGTGAAGCTTCTAGGGTTTGTGTACACCTTAGAAGAGTTTATTTTTATATATCAATAAAAAAAACAGTTGTTATTCATATCTTTATGTTTTCATCTGTGTTCTTAATTCAAACTTTTTATTACTTATTGAGTTGATTTTAATCAGGCAGGAAAAGCACACAAGTATTCAACCCCCCCTCCCCTTCTACTTGTGCAACTGGGAAAACACATAGAACATCATTCATCCATCAAAGACATTCAAGAAATCGTTCATGGTGGATAGAAGGTATCTTTAAATGTCGATCAATCATGGTAGACTCTATTTCTAGAGACAGTAGACTCTCCACAAGGATCTCAACCCTTGCCGAGTATGCACCAAATCTTTATATAAAGCCACATCATGTTAAACAGTATGAGTGTTGCAGAAGGGGGGTTGAATGCAACTTGATAATTTATCATCTATCTTGCTAACAATAAAAAAGATGTAATAAAATCAAGTAACAAATGCAAACAACAGTAAGCAATTAAATGAAGATAGATGCTTAACTACAAAAATTAATTTTATTAATTTTTGTTTTGCTACAACTAACTGGAAGATGTTTCCAGCTTCAATAGATATAATAACAAGAGATTGCTAGTGTTTCTATGCTTGAGAAAAGTTAAACTCAGTTTCATAAAAGAAAGTGTTTGTGAGATATGTGTATTTATGCTAAAACACATATCTCACTTATAAGTGCACTTTTTCTTGTTCCTAGGACAATGCTTGAAATAGAAACTTCACTTTTCCTCTTCAAATTTGTCTTCATTCCATTTATAGATAAAGTTGCTCTGAGATGATTTGATATCATTGATTCCTTGAGCACGCTTTATCTTTTTCCTTGCCTTTTCTCAAGTTGCAGTAGTAGACTTGACAGACTAGATAGAATTATCAAGATCAATCTTTGAATATTTACTACCTAGTCTGCTACTTGAAACAGACTATCAGCTTCACCAAAAGGTTACTGTCAACTTTTAGCTTCTCCTTGGTGACTACATCTTCGACTCCGCATACTTTACTATCAAGCTTGACAGTATTCTAAAACATGCTTTCATCTAAAAGTAACGTCAACTTTCCCACCAAATATGCTGTTAACTATCCCCGATAAAGTTACTGTCAGAAAAACTTACTGTCTTCAATTCTTCAATCTCCGCCAAGTTTACTGTCGAGGAATAGTCGTTGTCAGTAAAAGTTGTTGTCTTTGATTCTTTAATCGCCGTCAAGTTTACTGTCGATGAATAGTTGTTGTCAATAAAACTTTTTGTCTTTGATTCTTCAATCTCCGCCAAGTTTACTGTCGAGGAATAGTTGTTGTTAGTTATTTCAAAAGGTGCTGTCACTTGAATATGCTATCGTAGGCTTCAGTTTGCAGAATGTTACTGTCAATGATTTGATCCATGCTGTGCATGAACACTTTGTGAACTTCTACTCATAGATCATTTATTACATTTGTACAAGACAGTAACTATTGATACTTACTGTCACCTACTTGGCTTTAGTACATACTGTTACAAGTGACATTTAAATATATTGTCAATATCTATATGACAATATGTTTTACTTACTTAATTTCTAATTAATCTAAGTAAAATATTAGTTGATTACATTGTTAACACCACATTTCCTAACAATCTCCCCCAATTTGTTTTTATGAAAAATAAAGACAAATTTAAAGAAAATTACAGATGATAACTTAACTAATAAAAACAAAAGTGTTTGTACAGGAAAAATATTCAAGAAAAATTATATTTACAATTCTATCTCAAACTGGGCTCCTCTAGACTGAACAACTCTTCAACTTTAGCTTGAGCTTCATCTTCACTTCTTTACTGCTGACATTCTTCCATACAAACCTTCAAGAGCTGTCAGTTCCTGTATTTCTTCATCTATCTTGGCATGATCAGAGACATAATCTAAGACCAGCTTCACCATTTTGTAAGAAAGATTCTTCAATTCTCTGTAGGTGTAGTAGTTCTTAGTTGGCCCTTTTGAGATACACAGAAATTTCATACCAAACATGTCTTTGACAAATCTTTCTTTTATAGAAGAGAAAACTTGTTTTACTCTGAGTTTGTCAATGACTTCATCTTCATATTCTCTTGACTCAATAATCTCCCAAACAATCTTGTTAAGATCTCTTTCAAATTCTAGGAATGAACCTGTAGTGAGTTTGAAGATCTTCCTCAAATTTTCATTGTTAAGCACCCTGAAATTGACATCCTCCACTTCAATGCTATCAACAATGATTCTCAAGGGTCCAAAAAGAACAGGGGACACATATGTAGCTCTTTTTGAGAATTGATCATTTAGCATTGCATGATTCATGTCAATCTCAGCCTCCTTAATTCTTCTAGAAATCTTCTCTACCTTTTTCTTGGCAGCTTCCACCTCACTTTCAAACTTTCTTCTCTTCTCTCTTTCTTCTTTCTTCTTAGAGTCATAGATATCCAGTGCTCTATTCTTTAGATAAAAAATATGAAAGTTGGTGATGTTGAGCAGTTTTTTCTTAATTAACTTAGTGATATGAGAATCATTCTCAGCCATACTTTTCAATTTCTTAAAGGTGATTTCTTCAGCAAATCCACCAAAATTGTAGAAAATTATTATGTTAGGGTTTCTAAGAAGACATTGTTGAGTCCTCTCATACTCAATCTTTCTCTCAAATTCGTTCTTCTTCTTGGCTTGAATTATTCTCATAACACTTGACATGAGATTGTTTTCTTCATGATAAGGATACTATTTCAACTACTTCACCAATTCTTCAAGTAGATCCAAATTCTTTTCTTGTAGAGATTCCATGCTCCAAAACTTCTTAACTCCATCTTCATTTGCAAACATCACCCCATCTGAGTAGACAATTGTCTCAGGCTCTTCAGCATCTGTAAAGTCCAAAGGGTGAGGTTTGAAAAAATCCATCAGTTCTATAAACTTTCTGATCAATATTCCTCTCAAGAATTGAGTCTTTATATCTGTTCCTCGAATTATGAGCATCATCCTCCTAATCTTAAAATAATTTACTTCTTTCATCTCATGTCCCAGGGCTTCAACTTCACCAGTAGCATAAAAGATATTTATTCTGCTCAAAGAATTAACATCAGACCACTCCACCAAAAAAAATGATTAATTATGTCTTTGACTCATCTATGTTATTCATGGTGGGTCTTCTGACATCAAGGCATTCTTCATGCAGATTCTCATTTGTCAGCTTCCAACTCTTTCTGCTAGGTTTTCTGCTAGAGTGTGGCTTAGGTCTTTCAGCCCTTGCCTTTCTATATCTTTTAAATATTGAAATTTTCCTTGACAGTAACTCTTCCCTCACTTCTTTTGACAGTGACTTTCAAGTTACTGTCAATACAGGCTCGACAACATGTTCCATGACAGTAGGTTTCGTGACAGTAAGTTCTTTGAGAATAGGTTCACCCTTATCACTCATGACAGCATCATTCTTGTCATTTTCAAAACCAAGAACCACCATCTTCAATACTTTCCCTTCAATTCCATCCTTATACTCCTTTTCACTCTTTTCCTCATCTTCATCCACCTTATTTCCAGTTCTAGAAGATCCTTCACCATTACTGTTGTGTTGGCTAGAACTACCTATACCTCTATCAGGCTTTTCATCATCATCTCCATCCTTATTTCTTCTCATTCTATCAGCCCTCAATCTTTCGACCCTTTCAATTTCCTTCTTTAGAATCTTCACCACATCCATCACCTCTTTACTTTGCTTCAATTTGCAGAAGTAATCAAATGCTTCTCTCACCAACTTTAGCTTGTACTCACTAACTATTTCCAAGTTCATGAATCTGTACTTGTCATCATTTGAGAAACTGTATCTAATACTCAGAGGGTTGTAAGTGATTTCTGGAATCTTTTCGCTTATCAATTTCAACAGGGTTGTTTTGAGATTTTTATTGAGGAATGATTTCTCAGCCTTGATTTTGAGTCTGATAGCTTCAATAACTGGAATCTCCTGTTTGCTGAGAAATCCTAGGCTGACATAACAACTTAATCCTCCTGCCATTCTTACTGTTTTCACTCATTTATTACTGATATATATCATCACAACAGCTCCCACTATTGACCGTTTCAACTGTTCATAGAATTTCTTTGGGTCTCTATTGGATGACATCTTGATTTATTTAATTCTTTAATCGAAGCTTGCATCATGAAATGCATTACTGTTCTCATTTACATCAATCATCAAGACAGTAGCTTCTTCTTCTGTAAGATCCTCTCTTTCCACCAAAATAGTATCATCAACATTTACTTGAAATAGCTTTGCCTTTCCTTTTTCAACTGCATGAACTATTAGAACCTCCTTAGTACCACATTCTTTAATCACAATGCCTTTCTCCTTAGGCTTCTCAACATGCTTTTGTTTCTCCTCTTTATTACCACCAAGTTGTGTAGCAATCTCAGCAGCCACACTAGACAGCAATGCTAGTTGACTCTCCCCTGAGATGCAGCTTGTGTTTTCTCCTTATCACTCCCATTTACAAACATTTCATCTTGATCTGTACTTTTCTCCCCTTTAGTTAAGGTAGCAACTGCAGGGTTTGAAATTTTATAATTGAACTCTTGAAGCTTGTCAAAGATGGGCTTGAATCCTTCATTCATAATTTGCTCCATACTAGCCATCCTGTTGACCAACTTCACTTGATTTCTGCCAACATTGTCTGGATTCTTTGATAGTTTAGTGACTCTATGGGAAAGGGATTTCAACCTTTCATCAGCTTGTTTGGATGATTTGGAGGCTTCGGTGGTTCTTACACTCTCTTGTTTTTTCTGAGTGATCTCATCACTCCTCACCAACTCATTTTCAAGGCCTAGTGCTTGGATATTTTGGCTCCCACATTTTGTTTTTTCATTTGGCCTTGATCAGGGCCCTCTCCTTTTACCTGGGATTTTCCCGGCCCTTCATATTTAGACTCACTTCTCTTTTCTTTTATCTCTCTTTTTCTTGTCACACCCTCACTCATCCTAGGTATAAGTGACTGAGCAGGTACTTCTTTCACAAGAGATTTAGATTTTACCTTGAGGATTGTGGAAATGAGAGCTGAGTCATCATCTTCATTTTATTGAGAAATGGTAGCCATTGGAGAGGGGCTATCTAGATTTTGAATGTTGACAACATTTGTTGAGAAGTTACTATCATGAGGATTGACAGCAACTTTTTCATTAACAGCTTTAGAGGCTGTGACAGCAATCTCTTCTACCCTTTGAGTGGAAGGTTCTTGTGGATTTCCATGATCAGTCTCATTCAGTTATTGGAATAGTGCATCAACATTTTGTTCTTCAATTATGGCAAAATGTGATGCACCATAATTGAATGAGTTGTGTTCCACATTTTCTAGCCCTATTGTGTGAATATCTGCAAGTTTGGGCTCAGGTTGAGTGAGTTCAACCTGTTGTGCAGACTCTGTACAAGTTGTGAAGGGAGACTAGCCAATTTCAATAGATGCCTCATGTTGAGAGGAGACATCCAAAGATGTGTATTGATCCCTTTTAAGAGATGTGCCCTTTTGAGAGGACACACCCTGGCTAACAGAGGTTGATACCCTTGCCTTCTTTCTCCTAGGCTCTCCAGGGATGATCTTGATTCCAACAAGACTCATTATGACAATTACATTAATTCAAGACTCAATCTCACAACAATGCACATAATCAAACAAAGGCTTGACACTGAATCTACAGCTAAGGATAAAGTTATAGACTTAGAGAAAAGGGTCACTACTATAGAAGTAAACATAGTAACAAACTTTTGGAAACTTCTTCATCTTCTCAACCCTTAGCTAATATTGCTGATAACAAAAAGGGGAAGAAAGAAAATGCTGATGGTGAATTAATGAGGGAGGTATCAACTGTAATCAAGGCATCTGTTATTTCCCTTAAGTACAAGTTTGTAGAAGAGGGGGGGGTTGAATACAAGCTTAAGAATTTTAAGGAATTCTTGCGGATTCAAGTTTGTACTTTGATAGATTTGGTGTTTGGAAATATATAGTTAAACAACTATTTAAACTATGAATTGGAGATTGATATATTGAAAACAAAACACATCAATTTAAAAATTACTAGTAGATTAATTTTTTCACTAGTGAGTTTTTGCTTTCAATTAACCTTGGTAAGATTACCAAGCTGCTTACAAGATATGAAACTGAACAAAGAAAAGTAATACAATGGATTCTAGCTTTTCTATGCTTTTCTTATTTTTGTTCTATCTCATATATTTGTTATAATAAATTGCTAAGACTATATATATCAGTTCACATTCTACATCTATTTTTCTATCGACTGATAAAATGCATATTAAAAAATTACATTTTACAATGTATTCACAAAATGGATTGTAGATTCTTTTCACAGTCTCCTTTGCATTTGTCTTGTTCTGGAAAAAATCTTTGTCTTGATCTTTTCCTTGAAGACCGTATTTCCTTGAAAGTCTTCACAATCTTGACAAGATTGTCTTCCATTGATTCAGTCTCTGCAAAGTTCCCATTTTTTTTGTCTTTAACTAATTTGGGAAACCTTTATCAACTGATATTTGCTATAAAGCTTATCAGTTGATCCTCCTTTGCTTATACATCGATGGATAGTTTATCCATCGATCAATTGATGTATCGATGGATAATAAGGGTATCCATCGACTCCTTATCCATTGATAGTCCTTTATCCGTTGATTACCTTGATGTTTTCATCCGTTGATGAAGATCCATTGATTTGACCTTAGTTGACATTTATCCATTGAACAGTTCCTATATCCGTCGACTTCAATATCTGTTGATCACTTCATTTGTGAGAATTCTGACTCAGAATATTTACAATTGATCAGCCATTCTTCACATCCGTTGAGGAGCTATAAATTGAAGTCAATAAATATCAGTCGACTAATTCACAGCATTTATCGACATATTAACATCAATTGATAATGAAACATGAATCAATTATTACAATCCAATTTATCAGTTGAGTAACAAGTTTCAACTGATAACTGGTTTCTTATTCAATGGATATTTATAAGACATATATCCATTGACCAGTTATAATGAAATTTAAATCACTATTGTAATTCTAAGTAATTTGTTATCATCAAATCTCATAATTCCTAACAATCTCTCCCTATTTATGAATATGTGAAATATGCATAAAATTTCTGTTGATGACAAAACTTCTAAACATTTTCATTTTAGCAGGAATTATAATATTGACAAATGTAATCTTGAGACAGAGTGACCAAATACCAGTAACAGATGAATTCTGATAACTTTGATGTTGAGTCTGAATTTTCTATCTTCTCATTCTACTCCTTGACTGATTTATCTTATCTTCATTCTCCTTCATCTTCCTAAATAGAGATCCCTTTAGAATCTTCTCATCCTCAACCCTGTAATCTAGTTGACTTGCAAGATAATTTAACTCCAGATTGGATAGCTTGTCCAATTCTTGACAGATATCAATACATTTTTCTCTGCCCTCCCTATCCATATAAATCATCATGTAGAATGGTTCATAGAGTACCTTCTTCCCTTTAGGATTCCAAAGTTTGATTCTATCATCCCTTTATTCCTGAAGTGGTGCCTTCATTATCTTCTTCATCTTTTCTAGAATGGCTTTGACTAGCTCCTCAGTTAGATAATACTTCCTGTTCAGCATGGTATAAATCTTCCTTAGGGTGCCATAGCCTTGTTTCATGACTTGATTGAATGTGAAAGTTGAATGTGACCCATCTTCATAGTCAATGTGAAGTAGATCAACATCCTTATTCATTTGACCTTTTACTGCAGTCATTCCCTCAATTTTGATTGACACAAAGTTGTTTGGCTTGGCTTTGAATAATTCAATTTCTTTTGGTTGATTGCTACCAAAGGCTAGGCTCTTGATCTCTGTCTTCTTTTCTTGTACTACCTTTTCCCTTTCAACTCCATCAACATTTAGCTTCCTCTTAACACTAGAAGTTTTCTTTGCCCTTGGCTTCCTCTAAGCCTCTTCCCTTCTAACTTCTAATATTCTTTCATTCTCTTCATCAAATTATTTTTGGAGTTGAATGGCTAGTTCCTCTTGAGCTTTTTCTAGTTACTCTCTGTCCTTGATTCCAACTATAATAGATTTTGACATTAATTTATCTCCTCCCCCTATGACATACTTCTTCTTCTTTCCTTTTTCAATTAAAATTTCATTCCCCTTTCTGTCACCAAGTTTTTAGTTACCTTCTTCCAGCCTTATTTCTCCTTCCTTCACAGCCTCGAGAATTTCTGCATCAATTTCCTTATTTCTCCTTCCAACTATTGGTTTTTGTGCATCAATTTCCTTGTTTTTTCTTGCAATTGAATCAAATTGTTGCACAATTTATTGAGTCAATGCCTTCTTTGAATCTTTCTTTCGAATGACATTCTCTGTGTTCTTGACCACAACTTTAATTTCCCTTCTCATCTCCTTATCCTTCTCCCCTTTTTTGTTATCAGCAACAGGCTCTTGCTCCAAGGATTGAGAAATTAGAGGGGTTTCCAAGAGTCTTCTCATGAGTTTGATTTGAGTTATTTTTTAAAATTTGCTCCATGCTAACTTCCATAACATTCACTCTTTTCTCCAATTCCATAACTTTGTCCTTGGCTATAGACTTAGTGTCAAGACTTTGCTTGATTCTTGTCATCATGGTTAAACTGAGCCTAGAGTCAATGGTAGTATCAAAGTGTGTTCTTGTACTGTCAATCTCTTCCCTAATCTTCTTTAGCTTAGACTTGGAACCTGTGACATGCATCTTTTAGATTTTTAAATTGTCTCTGTAGAAGGTGAGAATTCTTCTATGTACAAGGTCCTCCACATTTGTCTCAGCCATTGACCTTCTATAGTGTGAAACTATGGCCCTTTCAGTATCAGCCAAATTAGTTTATTACTAGCCATTGCAGGCTCCAGCATATCATCATCAGAATCAGATTCAAAATCTTTAGGATTCATGTGAGAAACATCATTAGGTATTATGGCCAAATTCTCATTTCCACACCTGAAAACTTCTTCAGACTAGACCAAACCTAACATATTCTCAGCCTCTTGATTAGTGGCTGCTTCCAATTCTTGGTAATGAGGATCATTGTGTTGAAAAGTATCAGCATCAAGATCATCCACCTCTTTGTGGGCATCTGCAACTCCTACACGAACTCCATGCTCTCCATCACCTCCATCTCCCCCTAACTCCAACCCCAACTCCTGGGTGAGTTCACCTACAAACTACTCAGTTTTATAAGTTGATGCTTCACGAGATGAAGAACTTGGTTTCTTTTTATTCTTTTCTTTCTCACTCTTTTCTCTCTGTTTTTGCATCAGGATCTCATCCTGGATTCTCACATCTCCCTCACAATGCTCTCCTTTTGCATCACGTACTAAGGTGGAACTCTCTTTGCTCACACCCTCTCCTTTTGCCACCTCAGAAGAAATTGAGGGCCTCTCATTCACATTTTCTCCTTTTGCCAGGTATGTAAATCCTGCCTCTCACACACCTGACCCACTCCATTCAATCCTAGAAGTGTTTTGCCACTTGAATTTTTTCAACATATGGTTGAATAATTGGAATAGAAGTGTCAATCGACGAATGAGAAATATCCATCGATTGATGAATATCAGTTGATTGGAGCTCGTTGATGGATGTAAGGATATCCATCGATGAAAGTGAACTATTTAATGAATGTTGGATAATATCAGTTGATTGAATAATATTCATTGACTTAGGAGAATTTTCAATATTTTCAATATTTAACCAAGGTGTTAACCTTATTTAGTGATTCAGATGAGAGTGTTTGCTCCACCCTGAGTTGCAAAGAGGGTGAATTTGAAACATTGATGCTATCAATCATCAAAGTTTATGAAGAAATAGATTTTGAAGGAGATTGAGAAGAAGGAATAAATAATAAATGGGGTTGTGTCTCAGCATTTACCTGAGACACATCAATAGAAGAAACTGAAGGCTCCACCAAATTTTCATTTGGTTTTGCAAATGTGTGTGACCCTAGTACATTACTATTGCTCTTCTTTTTCCTTTTGTAAGGTTGAACTACTTTGTGTCCCTTATCCTTATCAGATGGTCCTGGTTAAGACCTCTTTTCAATAACCACACCTTGTTGAGAAGATGCAGTTAGGGATGAGTTTAATTCCTTTATCACAACATCAATCTTTTGACAGATTGGGCTGGTGGCTGGCTGGAAAATCTCACCCTCTCCCACCTTATTCTTCTAGCTTTCTTGATGTTGGCCAATTCACTCACACTTACTAACCACCTTCACACTCCCCTCTATGGTTTTTCTTTTCTTGGATTTTACAATAGTAGTTTATTGAGAAACTATTGAGGTGGTTTTCTTAGATTTAGATTTGGAGGGTTTTGTAACTTGGGTAGGAGGGATGGGGGCTTTTCCAACTCCCTCCATTGTTGTAGAAGGCAATGAAATTGGGATACCAGAGGAAGTAAATGAGAAGTTATGGTTTTTGAGATATACCTGCACAAAAGGGGGATAGATGAAGCACAACTTAGGGTGTAAGTTGATTCTCACCAAATCCTTGAAGATCCTTTTATTCTGGGTCCAGAGCTCCATTTTCTCCATGGTATCTGTTACTTCAAAATCTCCAATTATATTTTGAATAAACAACATAATGAATCTAGAAAATTAAATATTATCTTTTCTAGATGCTTTATTTCCTAATTTAGCAATTAATGGAGAAGGGTGCTAATACCAAAGTAATTATCGAATAGGATACTATAAGCAATTTATTGCATACTGGTAGTAATAGCATCAAAATTGCATAATTTTCCAGAAAATGCCTTGATAATGGCATTAAAGAAATAGATCCACTCATTTCTCAAGTTCTTTCTAACTACCTCTCCTAGATTATATTAAGATTCAACATAATTAACAGCATCAAACATATTCCTAATTTCTTCATCATTAGGCATGGCATCACAATTATCACTTGGAATTTCTAAGCATTCAGAGATAATAGCACTAGTAAGAGTATATGATTTACCTCTACAAGTGTAAGAAATTACCTTTCCATCCTTAGAGATCTCTGCAGACTTCCAGAATTCTTTTGCAAGTTCGTACACAATAGCAGGTGCTTCACTTAGAGCCTTTGACAACTTGCATTCACTTAGGAATTTCATCAATGGATAAAAATCTGTAGGGGCATTCTCCACAGTCATACATGCTATGAAGTTGTTCTGCTCATAGATGAAGCTAGTTGATGATGAGATTTTTTTTGTGGTGCCATTGATGTTCTTAGAGTTGATTAGAAAAGAAATTTGAAGAAAAGTGTGTAAATTCGCCTTAGGGTTCTTAGAGAGCAAAAAGAGATACAAAGTTCAGATAATTGAGAATAAAATAGCAAATAAGATTAAAATGAGAAATGAAATTGCTATTTATATTTTTGAGATTAAAATGTCTTGAGTTGTCAGTTTAATTAAGAATATAACCGTTGAAAGATAAAAAGAATTAAAGTAAATTACTCTAAATGGCAATCGATTGATATATACAACTAAGTATATTTATCTGTTGACAAATAAAGTAATGAATCAACGGCTATAATTTATCAACGGATGTGTAAAAACTGTGGAAATTCTATTACCATCAATGGGTAATTACATCCATTGATACATAATAATTAATTTATGGATCGATAAACAATTACCAGGGTAATTATTTGTTGATAGACAAGTATCCATCGATAGGTATATATTTTATCAGTCGATCGAATATATCGATAGCTGAAAAATATCCATTGATAGTTAACATAATTATCAATTGAATACTTTGTTTCAATAGATAAATGTGAATAATGGCTACATGGAGAAAAACAAGTGACTTAACAAACATTTAGGATAAAGCAAAATTAAGCATACCTAACTCACAGACTAATTTATTAAAAGTAGATTCATCTAGAGGTTTGGTAAAAATTTCTATAAGTTGTTGTTCACTAGGGAAAAAATATAATTAAATTGTACCATTCATTACATGTTCCTTAATGAAATGATACCTTATGTCAATGTTTTTGATTCTGGAATGTTGCATAGGATTTTATGTTATTGCAATGACACTTATGTTATCACAGAAAATGGAAATCTTGTTCATGTTGAACCCATAGTCAAATAGTTGATTCCTCATCCATAATATTTGTTCACGGCAACTTCCAGCAACAATATACTTAACTTCTGCAGTTGATGCTGAGTGTTGCTTTTTGCTAAACCATGACACAAGTTTGTTTCCTAGAAATTGACAAGTGTCTGTAGTACTTTTCCTGTTTATTTTGCAACCTACATAATCTGCATCTAAGTAGCCTATTAGATTAAAACCAGAGTCTCTAGGATACTAAATACCTAAATTTGATGTACCATTGAGATATCTAAAAATCCTCTTAATAGCCACAAAATGAGATTTTATAGGATCAGTCTGAAACCTAGTACACAAACATGTAGAGAACATTATGTCTGGTCTACTAGCAGTTAAATACAGAAGTGAGCCTACCATGCATCTATAACTTGAAATGTCCACTTTAGCTTCCTCAGTATTTAATTCAAGTTTTAGTGGTAGTGGCCATGAGAGTTTTTGCAGAAGAAAATTCACTTAAGTCAAATTTCTTCAACAAGTCATGAATGTACTTTGTTTGATTTATAAAAATATCATCTTTAACTTGTTTGACTTGCAAATCAAGAAAGTAAGTAATTTATCCCATCATGCTCATTTCATACTTGCTCTGCATTAATTTGGCAAACTTTTTACAAAGTTCCTCATTAGTTGAGCCAAATATAATGTCATCCACATAGATTTGGACAAGAATAATTGAGCCATTAACATTTTTACAAAATAGAGTTTTATCAACAGTACCTCTTGTGAAGTGATTCTTGGTGCTTTGAGCAGATAGTAGAAGGGGGGGTTGAATACAAACTTAAGAATTTTAAGGAATTCTTGCGGATTCAAGTTTGTACTTTGATAGATTTGGTGTTTGGAAATATATATTGAAGAAACTATTTAAACTATGAATTGAAGACTGATATATTGAAAACAAAACACATCAATTTAAAAATTACTAGTGGATTGGTTTTTCCACTAGTGAGTTTTTTCTTTCAATTAACCTTGAAAAGATTACCGAGCTGCTTACAAGATATGAAACTGAACAAAAGAAAAGAAATACAATGGATTCTAAGTTTTCTATGCTTTTCTTGTTTTTTTTCTATCTCATATATTTGTTACAATGAACTGCTAAGACTATATATAACAGTTCACATTCTACATTTATTTTTCTATCGACTGATAAAATGCAAATTGAAAAATTACATTTTACAATGTATTCACTAAAATGGATTGTAGCTTCTTTTCACAATCTCCTTTGCATTTTTCTTGTTCTAGAAAACTCTTTGTCTTGATCTTTTCCTTGAAGACTGTGTTGCATTAATAGTCTTCACAATCCTGACATGACTGTCTTCCATTGATTCAGTCTCTGCAAAGTTCCCATTTCTTTTGTCTTTAACTAATTTGGGAAACCTTGATCAATTGATAATTATTGTAAATCTTATCAGTTGATTCTCCTTTGTTTATCTATCGGTGGATAGGTTATCCATCAATCAATTGATATATCAATGGATAATCAGGTTATCCATCGACTCCTTATCCATTGATGGTCATTTATTCGTTGATTGTCTTGATGCTTTCCTCCGTTGATGGAGATCCATTGATTTGACCTTAGTTAACCTTTATCCATTGAGCAGTTCCCATATCTATTGACTTCAATATCTGTTGATCACTTCATTTGTGACAATTCTGACTTATAATATTTATTATTGAATATCCATTCTTCACATCCGTTGAAGATCTATAAATTGAAGTTAATAAACATCAGTCGACTAATTCACAACATCCATCGACATATTACCATCAATTGATAATGAAACATGAATCAATTGTTATAATCCAATTTATCAGTTGAGTAATAAGTTTCAACTGATAACTGGTTTCCTAGTCAATAGATATTTATAAGACATATATTCATTGACCAATTATAATGAAATTTAAATCTCTATTGTAATTCTAAATAATTTTTTATCATCAAATCTCATAATTCCTAACAGCGTCTGAGGGTGAAATATCCAAGAGGAATTCATTGGCTCAGAAAAGGGAGATAACTCAGAAAATTGTTCAACAATTTGATGCCATTGAAAGAAAGAACAAAGCCATAGATATAGAGAAGCCCATTGAGATCATAACAACTACTTCATTGCCAATAAAGTTAAATTCTAAAACTATAGTTATTGGGTCTTCTAAATCTCTTGAGGCTGGAGAAATAAGGATGGAAGAAGGAAGCTCTCATCCTGGTGATAGGAAAGGGAAATGAATATTAATTGAAGATGGAAAGAAAAAGAAGTATATCCCATGTAGATATGAAAATCTATTGCATAAAGCAATAGTTGTTGATATTAAAGAAAGAGTGCATCAAGAGAAGACAAGAGAGGAGCTAGCCATTCAACTATAAAGGCAGTTTGATGAAGAAAATGAAAGGATTTTGGAATCCAAGAGGAAAGAGGCTGAGAAGAAGCCAAGAACAAACAAAGGGAAAAAAAATCTACTAAAACCTCTGGTGTCAAAAGGAAGTTAAATGTGGAAATGTTTAAGAATGAACAGCCAAAAAGTACATAGAATAAAAGTCAAGCATCTAGAAGAGGTCAATCCAAGGTGATAGAAGTGTTCAAATCAAAGGCATGCAACTACATCCCAATCAAAACTGTGGGATTGATAGTTGTTAAGGGCCAATGGAAAATATATGTGGATCTCCTCCATGCTGAATATGAGGATCATTCACACTCATCTTTTACCTTCTCTTAAGTCATGGAACAGGACCATGGAACTCTGAGGAAGATCTACACTCTATTGAATATGAAATACTATCTAACCAATGAGCTTGCACAAGATATTCTACAAAGAATGAAGGACATGAGAGAGGCACCTGTACTGGAAGAAAGGGATGACAAAATCAAATTATGGAATCCTAAAGAGAAGAAGGTCCTTCATGAGCCTTTCTACATGATGATCTACAAGGATAGTGAGGGCAAAGAGAAATTCATTGATATCTGTCAGGAGATTGACAAATTGCCCAACCTGGAGTTTAATTATCTTGGAAGCCAATTGGACTATAGAGTTAAGGATGAGAAGATTTTGAAAGGGTCACTTTACAGAAAAATGAAGTGAGACCTATTTTATAACTAGGTTATGTAACTGAAAAAACTTTCAACTGAATCACTAAACTTATTTATAATTTTCTAAAAAAGTTAAAAAAAAAGTGGCTAAACGTATACAAATGTTTCATAGCCATGTGTCGATGACTTTTGACGGTTAAAACCTTCCAAATCAGTTGTCACGTTAATATTTTAGCCGTTAATGTTTGAACCCAATCCAAAATAATAACCCCGTCATTATAACCCAACCACCAATATCAAATATTAACTCAATATAAACCTACAAACATTACAATAATAATAACAATCATTAATAATTCGTTAGTAAATAAATTTGTTTCCCATTCTTCAAAATTAACAACTTCAATTCATCTACTTGTTGATACTAAATATGAACTCAATCTCATAATGGGTTATCAGCCAAAATTAAGAATTAAAATAAGCCCAGTGGCTCAATAATACTCATATTGAAGATACCCAATATAATTATTGGGAATATTATGAACCAGAAAACTTACCATGTACATGTAATTTGCTCCAAAAGAATAGGAGTATTGGCCTAAATAGAATTCTACGTGGAAAAAGTAATATATCTTAATAGAAATACGTAGACTTGATCCCTATATAAAGGGTACGTAGGCAACTTGAGAGGGGGATCTCTGAAATTCTATTTATTAATGAAATTAATTCTCTCAAGCTCAGTCCTAAATTCTATAAACCCTAATTTTCTTCCCAAAATTGTCATGATATTCAAATCCCTAATATTATAGCAATATAAGAATATCCGATTATAAATCTAATCTTGAAACTTGGTATGTGACGTAAATTGGCTTCAACATTTGGCTCCGTCTGTGGGAATCGTTTAGAGAAAAAAAACAAAATCTCCATGGCTGATGTTAACGCAAGGATGAAGACTCTTTAAAGCAATTTAATTAATACCCGCTGAGAAAGACGAAAGCTTGATAAAATAGGTGATAACGAGTCAATTAAGCTATCTTGTTTATGCGGCTTCCCCAAATTCGATCAAAGAGAAAAGCTAAGTGACCACCTTTAGCTTATTTTTTTAATATTTTTGATTTAAGTGGTGACACTTGCTTCATGCTTATATATTTGTTTACATATTATTACATCATAATATAAGGCTATTATCAAGTAATATGCATTTGCTTCATGCTTATATATTTATTTGCATACTATTACATCATAATATAATGCTATTATTAAGTAATATGCGTTTGTTTAACCTTGTGATATAAGAGGGTCTATATCTTTTCTTCTTCTTGTGAATTCAAGAATAAGAATAAATTGGAACTTATTTCTCATGCAAAATTTTATACAGTTGCATGTTCATAGAATTCCAGGAAAAAGTGTGCTGGTATTATACCTCTAGCGGTCAACAACCCTTGCAAGATTGTTGTTTATTGTTCTTTATATTAATGCATCAATGATTACCGTATTTTTGTTCAATCTCCTCGTGGCACAATAAAAAAGAGTATTAAAGATGATGATGATGAGCAAGGAAACAAATCAAGGTTACAGTTTTAGAGCTTCAATAAATAAATTTTCTGAAACAAAGTTTCACACAACCAACCTTTATTATGGAACGTACCCCTGATCACACTTACAATAGCTTCATTGTTAGGAATCTACATGTAACTTGATGGTAATTTTAATCTTAGAATCATAGAAATTTCAATTGATGTAACTGATTAATTGATATGGAGTTTATAAATAGCGATTGATTAGGAAACCATTTATCAGTCGAAATGTTTATCTGAATCAACTAAGTATAACATAGGTGTACTTAGTCTATTTCAATTGAAAAGGTGTAAGTCAATTGATATTATTCTCATCAATTGATGTTAGAGTCGATTGATATAGGTCATCAACTGATGTGTAACTTAGACTATCAAATTATAATTATTTGAAGACATGAAAATTATACAAGTGAAAGATGATTAGTTGATATTGAAGCATCAATGGTTAGAAGATCAATTGAAGAAGCCAAGTCAAAGAATTGAAGACCCATCGATTGATATATCGATTGTATCATTTATCAATCGATAAGTCAATAACCTTTATCGATCGATGTATATCAAGATCAATCGACGAAGAACATCAGTTGATGGATAAAAGGAAGAATCAATTGATATACTTAACAACAAATTATCAATTGATTGGGACAACACAAAAAGGCAATCTGTCAGAGATCTAAGGACAAAAGCATGCCTATAGAAGACAGTTTTGATGACTGTGAAGACTCAAGTTGAAGCTGTCTTTCCAAATGTGAAGACTTTTCCTAAAATAGAAAAAGATAAAAGGAAAGATAGACTTGAAACAATCTTAGAATAGATTAATTATATTTTACTCTATCTATATAGTTATTGTAAATACACTTGTAGTATAAAAATAAGAGTGGTAGCATTGTTAGAAAATATATAAGTTAGACAATATTCTTGAATCAACTGTTCAGCCTTAAGCACTTTGTAAGAACAATTGATTTATTTATAACATTGTAAATGTAGCTGGTTTTTATTAACCTAAAAAAATTGAACAAAATATATACTGATGGAAAAACTAATCCATCAGTAATTTTCAAATATCTTTGTTCAATTTAGTTTCAGTTTCATTATTCATATATTTTCTCTTAAACATATAAACTCCAAAAACAATTGTTAAAACATAAAAAGTTTTAATAATTTGTATTCAACCCCCCTTCTATAAATTATATTGGCATTGTTCTGGGAAATAACAATTGGTATCAGAGCCAGGTTTTCAACATACAGAAAGTTTAAGATCAAGAATAAGTCAATATGGGCCAAAAAGATTCATGTGTAAAAATTCCAGTGTTAGTAAAAAATGAATAGTTGCATGGAAAGTAAAAATGCACATGCATCTACTTTCTCCTGACCCTTCCTATGTTAACTGCATAGAGAAAGGTCATCATGTTCTTATGAAACTAGTCACAGGTGTGAACCCAGATGGAACTCCTTCTTTTGATAAACACATTCCAAAACTCACTACTGAGTTTACTGAAGAAGATGAAAAAGAGGTGCTCAAGGATAAAAATGCCACGAACATATTGTTCAATGGTCTAGAAAAAAGATATGTTTGACAATGTAATCAACTGTACTACTTCAAAAGAAGTATAAGATACACTTAAAACTCTTTGTGAAAGAACTGAGCAGGTCAGGAAGAATAAAATGCAACTCCTGATTCAAAAGTATGAATCTTTTCATTTCAAAAGTGGTGAAGCCATTAATGACATCTACAGTAGATTCCAGAAGTTGTTAAATGGATTGAAGCTATATGGTAGGGTTTATGCAACTAAGAATAGAAATCTAAAATTTCTTAGATCTCTTCCAAAAGAATGGAAGGCAATGACTGTCTTCATTAGACAATCTCAGGACTTTAAAGATTACACTCTTGAGAAACTTTATAGTATTCTCAAGACATATGAGTTGGAAATCCAACAAGATGAAGAGATTAAGAAGAGTCAAAGAAAAGAGAAAACTATGGCTTTAATGGTCAAAGGAAATGAAGACAAGAAGGGAATGAGTGAAAGTGACTGTGTTGAAGATTCTGTCATGGTGGTTGGTGATGTTGTTGATGAATTATTCAAAGGAAAAGGAAAGGTCAAGTGTGAAAAAAATGAAGCATGCTCTTAGGATGATTTGGATGAGATTAATGAGCACCTTGCATTTCTGTCAAGGAAATTCTCAAAGCTAAAATTTAAAATGAATCCAACCCCTGTTTAAAAATGACAATCAAAACAAAAAATTGGTTGATAGATCAAAATTCAAATGCTTTAACTGTGGATTAGCTGGTCATTTCTCAAATGAGTGCAGAAAGCCAAAACAAGAAAATAAGGCAAAGTCATATGATGGCATTGACTATAAAAAGAAATACTTTGACCTTCTTAAATAAAAGGAAAAGGCTTTTATCACTAAAGAGAAAGACTAGGTTGCTGAGGACAGTGATTCTGAAGAATTCATCAATCTAGCTTTAATGGCCAACCATGAAGATGAAGAAGTTAGTACATCATCAAATCAGGTACTAGCTACTATCTTTTTTGAACTTTCAAAAGATGAATGCAATAGTAACATCATTGAAATGTCTAATGAATTGTACAATTTGCATGTCACTCTAAAGTCTCTAAATAAAGAAAAATTCAAGTTAAAGAACACTATTGATGCCTTAATTGAGAGGAATGCCTTTCTTGAAAATGAACTTGTTTGTTTAGATAGATTCAAGCAGGAAAGTAAGGATGCTAGAGATGAACTAGTAAATAGTTTAAGAAGAGAAGAATTTTTAAAAGAATAATTGGTTGGAGAAATTGAAACCATTAACAAATAGAACAGGTCTGCTAAAACTGCCAAACAAATCAATGATGTTCTGGGCTTAGATTCTCTAGGAGAATCCCCTAAATCTATAGGCAAACCATTAGTTGAAACCTCAATGGATAAAGATCAATCGACTGCTAATCCTTTATCAATTGATAAGAATTATCAATCAATTGCTGCTGAATCAATTGATAGATATCCATCGACAAGTAAATCATCAATGACTAATAAGAATAACAATTTTAGCACCCCTACCAAGTTTATGAAGGAAACTGGAACCAAGAATCAAGTTGAGACTAAGGTCGAGAAGATCAACATATGTAGCTTATCTAAGAAACAATTAAAATCAAAATTAGAAGAGATAACACTTGTAGAAATTATCCAACCTAAGTCTGAGAAAAATAAAAAGAATAGGAATGGAAAAGTGGGCATAAATAAGCACAACAATTACACTCCTGATATGTATGCACCTAGAAAGGTTTGTGCTAAATGTGGTAGTGTAAATCATTTGTCTATGCATTGCAAGAAAGAAAAGAACTCCATACCTTCAAATGATTTAAGTGCACATGCCATGTCTGCAAATGCCATGCTTACTAATCTTATGCTCATGAATGCCATGTCTTCTAATTTGGTTGCACCCAATGTTCATATGCCTTATGCACAAGTTCCATACATGTATAATCCTTTCTTCGCATATGCCAATATGAACATGCCTAGAATTTCATGGAACATTCATAAACTTGATAACAATCATACTAGTCAAAATGTTAAGTATGAGAATGTGCATGATATGTCTGCCATAAGTTACAAGGTGTTTGAGCCATAAAAGTCAACTCCCGAATTTAAAATGGATTTAAACCCACAAAAATAAAAGGAATCAAAGTTGACAAAAAAGGCTCAGGCTACAACTAATAAAAGAGGACCCAAAGCAACTTGGGTACCAAAAGAAACTTGATTTTTTTTGTGTGCAGGGAAACAGGGAGAAAAATCTCTAGTATCTGGATAGTATATGTTCTAGGCACATGATTGGAGATTTATCCCTGCTCAAAAAGTTTATGGAAAAGGCTGACCTAGGAGTTACTTTTGGAGATAACAGCAAAGGTTTTACTCTGGGATATGGCTCAATTACAAGAGAAAATGTTATCATTGAACCTGTAGCATTAGTTGATGGATTGGGGAATAATTTGTTCAGTATTAGTCAACTGTGTGATAATGGAAATGGTGTGTGGTTTTCAACTGAATCATGCATCATAGCCAACAAAGAATCTTATGAAATTTTCCTAAATGGTGAAAGAAACGAAAATGTCTATATGGATGATTTCAACTCTATAAAGGCAAACTCAATGACATGTCTACTTAGCAAAGCCAATACAGATGAAAGTTGGATTTGGCACAAGAAGCTAGCCCATTTGAATTTCAAAGTCATGAATCAATTGGTTAGAAAGAATCTGGCTAGAGGCATTCCATAGATGGAATTCACCAAGGATGGACTATGTGATGTCTGTCAAGAAGGAAAGCAAAGGAAAACATCATTCAAGTCAAAGTTTGAATCATCAATTGATAAGCCTTTAGAATTATTGCCCATGGAATTATTTGGTCTAGTCAACATCATGTCAATTGCCAAAAAGAAATATGCCTTAGTAATTGTGGATGACTTAACAAGATATACTTGGGTACATTTCTTACACTCTAAGGATGAGGCAAGTAAATTCATTATCAATCATGTAAAGAATGTTGACAATGACACTAAATGGAAGGTTAAGAAAATAATAAGTGATAATGGTACTGAATTCAAGAATGCAAAAATGAAATAATTTTGTGAAGAAAAATATATCACTCATCATTTCTCTGCACCAATGACTCTATAGCAAAATGGAGTTGTTGAAAGGAAAAATAGGACCTTGATTGTAGCTGCTAGATCTATGTTAGAAGAAGCAAAACTTTCAACATATTTTTAGGCAGAAGTAATTAATACTTCATATTACATTCAAAATATTTCCATGGTCAATCAACTACAAGGCAAAATACCATATCAATTGATGAAGAAAGACAAGAAGCCAATATTTAATTTTCTTCATGTCTTTGGCTGCAAATGCTTTGTCCTAGGGAATCAAGGTGGAAATTTGGAAAATTTTGAAGCCAAAGCTGATGAGGCTATATTTATTGGATATGGAATGACAACCAAAGATGATGTGATGAGGTGAAATATTTATTTGAAAAATCAGCTATCAGAGAGCATCTTTCAGGTATTCATGATCATAATTTTAATCAATTTAATATTTTATACATCTTGTGTATTTGTATATACGTAGATTATATTAAGATTATAGAATGGATTGCCAATCATTTTATTATAAAAAGTTGTTCGCATATGTTTTTTAAAAAATGTTCGCGGATTGCGCGGTAAAGTAGAATTTAGTTTAACTATTCAAACTATTAACCCAATCCGTGTGTTTACTTTATATAGTTGATTTTTTTCTATCTAAAATACTGACATTAATGTCATGTGATTAGGTTCCTCTTCACCGCATGTATCTGATGGATCATAGGAGCTTCAGGTAAGTTGTAAGGAAAATCAAGGCGAAGCTCAATCTAATGACATTGAGGTATTGCAATATAACTTTACTGATAATCCAACAAAAAGTTTTAGTGGTTATATCAGGATCTCTGATGTGGGTGACGATGCTCCAAAAAATTATGGTGATCAAAGAGGTAATAGTGGTACGCATGATTTATATAAGAGTGTCTTCATCCATTGTGTTTAAAGCGCCCAAAATTTTTCAAAGAGAATTCCGGAGTTTAAGAATATCAAGAAGCCAACACTAGAATGTGTTCCAATAAAGCTAATATATAGCAAGTTGGATGAAACACTACGCTAAATTTTTTAAAATTATTATTGCTTCAAGTAATAGATGGTGAAGTTTTTTCTTACAAGTCGGGGAATATGGTACAATAGATAACATATTTGTCTTTTGATATCAATATGGCCTGATTCTAATATGCTTTATGATCTCTATTTTATTTAAGATTTTTATCTATTTGGTAGTTATTCTGATCGAGTTTGGAAAGTATTTCTTTGCATCGATGTAAGCTTAAAGTAAATAAAATATAATTAAAACAATTTCAAAAATTATTGTATAAGTGCGCATATGTAGGTATATATCATAGAAATTAGAAACAAATAATAATATACAATACAATTAAATACGGATAAAAATTAACACAAATTTCAATGTAGAAAAATATAATAAATTTATCCCAAAAAAGAGTTGTTTTTTATATAATTTATGTTACATGGTTGATTTGAATTCGTAGACTTAAAATGAAAAATAATATACTTTTATAAATAAATACTATTTTGTCAGACTGAAAATATGTTTGAAGTTAATATTTTGTATAAATAAAAATATTTGTGATTACATTAAATAAATTTTGTAATAAATATTCAATTTTATATATTGAAAATTAAATAATCATGCAATTAATATATACCACAATTCTATAACTTAATTGTGAACTACTTTAAAATCACCTACGAGTAATACTAATATTTTGAACGGGATGGCTAACTTGTGCCCCGAGGGCACATGATAATTCAAATTAATCACAATCAATTGCATGAATTAGTGCATTTCTTTGAACCCTCAATTAAATTAAAGTATGCATTAACTATTTTAACTTTTAAAATTATATAATTTATTATTGGGTCTAAAATTATGTTAAAATATTTTTTAAATTATTATTATAATAAACTCAAATATTATAATAAAAATATATTTTATTTTGCCAGTTATACAAGTAGAAGGGGGGTTGAATACTTGTTTACTCTTTTTGCCTGATTAAAATTAACTCAAAGTAAATTAAAGCTTTGAATTAAGAAGAAAGAACAAACACAAAAATATGAATGAATATTGTTTATATTATTGATTTATGAATACAAACTCTACTAGGGTGTACACAAACCCTACCAGCTTCTTTGTGTTTCTCACAACAACTCTCTATATCTCTATGCTCTAAAAAACTTCTTGACAAAATAAATTAGGTTACATATAGTGTTTATATAGAGAGCTGCCTATAAACTAATAATAGAAAATCAAATTACAACAGGAATATAATTCCTAATTTTTAGCTAACAGTTTCCTTCTGTAATTCTCCTTCATTCCCATAGAATATCTACAATATATTTACATTAATTTTCGAAGACTTTCTATTACTATGATCACATTCCAAATTCAGCTTCAGCTTTACAGACTCTGAAAACCTTCCGACTTTGATGATCTTTAGTTTCTGACAGAATATAGACTCTGAAAGTCTATAGACTCTGATTTACTTCTATACTCTAATTTACATCCATAGTCCGGTTTTATTTCTTCAGAAAATCTTCTATGTACAAATGACATTGATACCTATACAGGGACAAACTAGACTCTATTATAGCATTTTGTACATCATCAAATGAATATATTCCTAAAAATATCTCCCTATTTATGCTTTATAAAATTTAAGCATAAATCAAGATTTGATGATGTCAAAACTAAAGAATAAACAATTAATCTAGAACAGTATAACATTTACAAGGAAAAAGAATTACTTCTCAATTTATCTTTTCAAAAGATGTGTTGATCTTCAAAAATGACTTCAACATATTTTCTTCAACAATTGATAAAGCTTTACCAATAAATCTTTTTAATTTGTTCATATTTAGAGAGTTGAAGAGGATACATTGAGTCATACTTTATTTTAAGTAGAGATGTGGTTGTGTTAACACTAGTCAACTTAGTGTTAATGTGAGATATATCTTTGACCACATCTGTGAACTGAGCAGCCAAGTTTTCTTTATCTGCAACAACATTAACAACTACTTTCTTGTTTTCTTGAATGAGAGAAGCATCAAGCTGTTCATTTGAATAATGACCATGATCAGCCCAAAAATTCTTCTTATTTTGTGCCTTGAATTTTTCAGCCTTATGAATTTTAGAAATAAGATCAAATGTCTCTCTATCAGTTATTCCCAGAACATCAGCTGTTTCCTAAATTTGTGGAAAAATTTGATCAAAGTAATTGAAAGATGGATTCACCTCCCCTTCATCTTCAGAGGTGGAATCATCAGTCTCCACAGCATCAATTGGCTCAATCTTTGATACTGGAGTTGTAGACTCTGAAACAACAAAAAGAACTATAGACCCTGACTCCTCAACAGAGTGATCAGGACCTGTAGACTCTAGAAGCCTTGCTTGAATTGATAATTAATAATGGTACTTCTGGCTTCAAATTTGCAGAATCAGATTGAACTTCAGGATTATCCACCAAATCCTCCATTGCTCTGTCTGTTCTTCTAGCTAGAGAATCCACCAAATATAATTGTGGTCTCTGTGTGAATGATTTCTGAGCAGCTAGAGCCTCCTCCTTCTTATCAATCTGAAAAATCAAAGTAAAAGTGTTGTCATCCATTCCCTGCCTCAACTCATTAGACCCACTTTTGGGAATTTTTTGATTCAAATAAGTGAAGTTAGGTTTAAGATACCCTAATCTCTCTTACTCACAGTGGGATTGAGAACCCACTTTTTCATTCTCACTCTGGCTCTCAACAGCCTTTTCTACCTTTACTTTTTCCTGGACCAGTGCCAGCCCTTCATTAATATTCTTACTCATTTTGAAAGGTGTACTCAATAGTTCTATAGAAGAGAGTGTCAAAGAATAAATAATGGGTTCAATACCTGAACCACCTTGATAGAGGGAAACCCCTTCATATGTTTGAAGGCTAGGAGTTTCTATCAAGAGGTGAGCAGCAATAGACTCTGAACCCTTACATCTTCTTCTTTCTTTTCAGGGTCTGTTGGATCCAGTATCCCAGTTTCAGGGTCTACTATAGACTCTGACTGCTTTATTATGACTTCATTAGAAGTCAGAGTCTTAGTGTCACCATTATGGACTGTTGGTGCATGAGACTCCCCCTCAAAGTGGGAAGACTCTAACAGAATTGATTATGGAATTTCTTCAAGAGCATCTATCAGTCTGTTCTCCCATATCATTAGAGTTCTCATCAGCATTTTGTTGAGTTGTCAAAGAGAGCCTATCAACGTGCTCCATTACCCCAGTATCACCCAACCTTTGACTATGTGGTTCTTGTGTGGGTGAGACAGGCTGAGCACATAAGCCACTAGTCACCACTAGTGCACAAGTGCCCTCTTCCAACTTTCTTTCATCACCTACTACCTCCCATGGTTCTATCAATGTTAATGCATCCAAGTTATCATTTAGAAAAGTCCTGGCATGGATTGCATTGATGGCCTGGGCAAAAGTCAATTGAAAGTGATCATGCAGTTCCCTTGCAATTTTCTATCAATAAAAGCCCTTGAGTTGATCCAATCTATTATGATAGGTTGGATAGATATATTTGTTAGCCACCTTCCCTACATTATGGACAAGATAATCAACTATTTTATTCCTTAGGGCATCATAGGTAGTGAGAAGACCCAAGACTTGAGATTTAGTCTTATATTGTTCTGGATTTTCAACTAGTTCCAACAAAGGATATAAGAATAACAACACCTCATCAGTAGGAGTAATAGTTGAGTCAATGAGACATAAGGCTGCATCTAATGGCATTCCTTCCCAAAATGCTTCATAATCAGAGTTTAAAGGCAGTCTAGACTCTGACTCATCATTAGACTCCAGTTCAGGAGATTTTTGATGTTCAAATTCTGGCTCTGCAGAAGCCTTGGGAACATCTATTTTCTGCAAAATAGGGTTAATAACAATTACAAGCTTGTGTATGTGTGTAGAAAAAGCCTTTCTTAATCTTTTATACCTATTAGTAAAGGATTTTTCAGGAGACTCAATTTGAGAATCTTGGGGTGCATTCCTAGGTTTTTCAGAGACTGTAACCTTTTGTGAGTCTACAATCTTGGCTTCAAGGTTAGACTCAGGTGCATCAAGACCTTCCTTTAATAAGGATAGCCCTTCAACAACCTGCTTCTCTGAAGGGTTAAGTTCCTTATCACTTTACTCATCTACAAGCCTGGATTTGATCAATCTCATCCTCTCTACAACTGGTGTCTGTTGAAAGACACCAGAGGTTGGTTTCTTTTTGGATTTTGAGATTGTTTGGTAGAAGGGGAATTGGATATTTGGGCAGATGTAGGGGGACTGTCCATAACTTGTTCCTGCACCATTTCACCTCCAAAGAAAGAAGAATTATAGATAGAAAATTTATAGGTAGAGATTTTTACCTGCATTACCTGATGATAAACCAAGGTAGGTAGCTTATTCCTTTTTTCATCTATTGTCTTAATATAAGAGAATATTATCATTTGCTGCTTGTAAGCTTGTACACAACACTCATCTACAAGCTTAGTGGACATGTCAGGGATGAAGTGATTAAGGAGAAGCATGAGAAATCTATGGTAATAGAATTTCTTCATCCCCTCTTGCACATTGTTTAATTTTGCTCCCATTTGAGTGATCAACATTTCACCAATGTTAATCACTTTGTCAAATATGAGACTGTGACTAATTTGACAAGTAATAAATGTAATAGCATTAAAACCACTACATTTGCCAGTAAAGCACTTAGCAATTTGATCAAAGAAAAAGGATCATTCTTTTCTCAAATAAGGCCTAATTAATTTACTCATGTTATCAAGACTAACAGTATATCCTAGTGATTTAAACATGCTTTTGATTTCTTCATCAGACACATTTTTATCAAAATTTATCATAAAATTTATCACATCAGTAGTCACATCAAAAGTGATATCACCAAAGGTAAACATGATTTTACCTGGTTGATCCTGATAAGGATCACTAACTGTTGTAGAGCTCCATGCTTGAGAGATTGTATCCATGTGAATGACAAGAGATGTCTTCAACACATAGTTGAGCTCACTTTGCTCAAGAAAATCCATCACTGGGTAGTAGTCAGTGTCTACACCTTTCTTCTCTCCTAGGGATGCAACGTGGTTAATGGTCATGAATTGAAAGTCACCAAAGGTGAAGGAAACGGCTTTGGTCCCCTCATGATAGTTGATTGTGCATCCATTTGAATGATTGAGTTGAAGAAGATGAAAATTCTTGAAGAAATGAATTAGGGTTCTTGAGAATCTCTATGCGTATTTTTGCCTTAGAAAATAGTTTACGATAAACAAGTGAGTAAATTATATGTAAAATTAGTATTTTGTTAAACTTGCATACAATACACACGAGTCAACATCCTGTAACCAGTAAATAGTAACTGTTACAATCTATTTCAAGTCGTACAAGTAGAAGGGGGGGGGGGTTGAATACTTGTATGTCTTTTCTGCCCGATTTAAAATCAAATTAAGAACAAACTCAAACATAAAAATATGAATAAGTACTGTTTTGTATTATTGATTTGTGAATACAAAACTCTCCTAGGGTGTACACAAACCCTAGCAGCTTCTCTGTGTTTATCACAGCAACTCTCTCTATTTCTATGCTCTCACAAAATTTCACTCAGATGATTATGTTTCGACTTCCACACTTTTACAATTAGGTTACATAGAGTTTATATAGAGAGCTGCCTATCAACTAATAACATAAAGATAAATTACAATAGGAATAGAATTCCTAATTATTAGTTGACAGTTTCCTTCTAGAATTCTTTTTCTTTCCCACAGCATATCTGCAATATATTTATCCTGATCTTCGAAGACTTTCCATTCCTGTGATCTTCTTCCAAATTTATCCTCAACTGTATAGACTCTAAAATCTTCAGACTCTGATGATCTTCAGACTCTGATCACATGTAGACTCTGATAGATCACAGACTCTGATAGTCTATAGACTCTGATCACCTTCCAGACTCTGATCTTCATGCCGACTCTGGTTTCACTCTCTACAGAAATTCTTCTAAGTACAAGTAATATGAATGTTGACCATCTAGACTCTGATTATTCATTTCAGAGACTAGAAAGACTTATTACAGATAAACTAATCTAGACCCTGTTCTAGTATTTTGTACATCATCAAATGAATATATCCCTAACAATCTCCCCCTATTTATGCTTTATAAAATGTAAGCATAAATCAAGGTTTGATGATGTCAAAACTAAAGAATAAAACTAATAATCTAGAACAGTATAAAAGAATTAAAAAAGAAAAAGAATTACTTCTCATTTAATCTTCTCAAAGGCTGGATTGTTCTTCAAAAATGAATTTAGCATATTTTCTTCCACAATTGCAAGAGCTTCACCAACAAACTTCTTTAATTTCTTCATTTCTTCATTTGAACATTTAATTTGACAGTAAGCTGCTCTCAGATCATTTGCACTGCTTTCTTGATCTTTTAAGTCCTTCAACATCAGAACACTAACTTTCCCACTCATAGGCTGAAACCCAAAGTAATGACCCACACCTTCTTGAAATTTAATCTGTTTTTCCTCCAATGGCATGACTTGATCATTTCCCTCAGTATCAACATATTTTAAAGAAAATTTGCCCATTTGTCGATTTGCCTGTCTGTGCAAAATCAGCTTCATATCAATCTCCTTGAACCATTTGTGTGTGACAGCTTCTTTGCTCTTGTTAACTTCATAAGCAATTTGAAGTAAGAATCTAATATACTGTAGTTCCTCAGCCTGTTTGAAAAAGATAAAATTTGACTGACTAATCCATCTTACACTTCCACCTTCTAAGAAGTAAACTAGCATCTCATTCTTCACCTTTTCTGTACCTCCCTGACCTCCTTGTATCTTCTTTTCAAAAACATTATACACAATTTGAGCAGACACCACTTTATTTAAGTGCTTCTGAGTGATCTTCTCAAACTGCCTATCTGTCAAGGATTGAGGATCCCTGGTTAGAGTAGATGTTCTGTCAATGTCAGATTCTTCAAATCCTCCAAGACCTATCTTCTTTTTAGCTCTAAGTTACAGATTTGATTGACTGCACTTCCAGTATGAAGGTTCTTGAGTTTGATCAGAGTCTGACTTCTTTCTTTGCTTATCAGAGTCTGACTTAGACTCTGATTTCCCATGTCTAGTCCCTGACTGATGTGTTGGAGTTCTTACTACTCCAGATTGCTTTTGTTGCACACCATCAGGACCCTTAGAACCATGAGAACTATCTCCATCATCACCATCTCTCCTCCTTTTAACTCCCCTTGATTGATTCTTGCATCCCTCATCCTTATGTCTCCTGGAGGACTCACCTTGCTTCACCTTCTCCCCCTTTTTGACATCATCATTACTAGTGACAGCCAAAAGAATCTGTTCAAGAACAGTGGAGATATTTGCCTGGGCTGCAATAACTGAATCAACCTTAGTGGTCAAATTAGAAACTGGAGTTTGAAGAGAGGCTTGAGTGGTAGTGATAGCAGCTAGAGCATCTTTAAAAGCGACCTCTTTGGATAATTGAAGAGAGTGAATTCTGTCAAATCTTGTATTGAGCAGAGAAGTTGTATTATCAACACCAGTGAGCTTTGTTTGAATATGAGAAATGTCCTGAACCACACTGGATAACTGAGCAGCAACATCAGGCAGCTTAGCTTTAACAGCTCCATCTAAGACTTGATCTTCTTCACCAGGATAGTAACCATGTTCCTGTTGAAAAGATTTTTTCTGAAAAGCCTTAAGTCTCTCAGAAAGATGAATATCCAAAATACACTCAAAAGAATCATTATCATTGATGCCTCTTTGCTGTGCAGACTCCCAAGACTGAGGAAACACCTGATCAAAATAGATAAAAGAAGGAGTAACAAGATCATCATCTGTAGAATTGCATTCCTCAGCAACAGGCTCTGGCTTTGTGAATGGAGGTGTAGACTCTGGTGGTGGAGTAGACTCCGAAACTGCAAACGGGACTACAGACCCTGACTCCTCCTGAGAGTGATCAGAGACTGTAGACTCTGGAAGTCTAGCCCTTATAGGCATTATTAAAAGAGGTTCTTCTGACTTCAATGTTGCAGCCTCAGTGAAAATGACAGGGTTATCCACCAAAGCCTCCATGACTCTATCTGCTCTCCTTGCTAGAGAATCCACCAGGTGAAGTTGGGGTCTCTGTGTAAATGATTTCTGAGCAGCAAGAGCCTCCTCCTGTTTGCCAATCTGCACAATCAAACATAGTGAATTGTCATCCATCCCCTGCTCCAACTCATTGGACCAACTCTTTGGAAAATCTTGATCCCAATAAGTAAATCTAGATTCAGGATACCCTATTCTCTCATGCTCACAGTGGGGTTGGACACCCACTTTCTCAATCTCACTCAGGCTCTCTACAGCCTTTTCTATCTCTCCTTTTGCCTGGTCCAGTGCCAGCCTCTCAGAAATTTTTTCACTCAATTTGGAGGGTGCACTCAATAAACCTACAGAAGAGGGGTTGAGAGATAAAAATGGTGCTGCAATACCTGAACCACCTTGATGGAGGGGAACCCCTTCAAATGTCTGAAGGCTAGGGGTTTCCACCAAGGGGTGAGCATCAACAGATTCTGAACCCTTACTAGCATCTTCTCTCTCTTCAGAGTCTGTTGGCTCCAGTATTCCAGTCTCAGGGTCTACTCTAGACTCTGACTGCTTCAGCATGACTTCATTAGAAGCCAGAGTCTGAGTGTCACCATCTTTGACTGTTTGTGCATGAGACTCCCCCTCAAGGTGGATAGACTCTGATAGAATAGATTGGGAAATTTCTTCATGAGCATCCATCAGAGTCTGTCCTCCCATATCACTGGGGTTCTCATCAGCTTTTTGGTGAGTTGTCAAGGAGGGCTCAACAGCATACTCCCCTGCCCCACTATCACCCAACCTCTGACTAGGTGGTTCTTGTGTGGGTGAGGCAGACTGAGCATCTCTATCACTAGTCACCACTGGTGCACTAGTCCCATCCTCCAACTGCCTTGCACCACCTGCTACCTCCTGTTGTTCTTCAAGAATAAATGCATCCAACTTGTGATGAAAGGCCCTGAGATGGATTGCATTGATTGCCTGGGCATCTGTGAGATTGAAGAGGTCCTGCAGTTCCCTTCTTACTCTTTGAAAATATGTGCCCTTAAATTGATCCAGTCTACTTTGGTAGGTTGGATAGATGTATTTGTTGGCAATTGTACCTATATTATGGACAAGATAGTCAGCCACCTGTCTTGACAAAGGTTGAATTTGAGAGATCCATTGAATGGCTGTCCTGTAGGTAACTCCATTATCCCAAATTGCTTCATAGTTAAAAACTGGTTGCTCAATCTCAGTTTCCAACTCAACAACAGACTCTGAGGCTCTCCTTTTGTGGACCTTAAGCTTTTTAGGCTTCTTTGTAATTTGTTGTTCAGAGTCTGGCACACCTAGTGCTTTGAGAACTGCATTTGTTCTGCCTTCTATGAGCCCAGCTGCTTGTACTTGGAATGAAGAGTTGAATAGGTAGCTGTAGAGATTTTTGACCACATCCTGTGCAGACATTTGTAGCTCCTGTTCCATTCTCTTCCTTAGGGCTTCATAGGTTGAAAGAAAATCCAAGACTTGAGATTTAGTCTGATATTGTTCTGGATCTTCAACTGATTCCACCAAAGGATATAAGAATAGCAGTGCCTCATCACTTGGAGTAATGATCTCATCAATTAGGCATGAGGCGGCATCCAATGGCATTCCTTCCCAAAATGTGTCATGATCAGAGTCTAAAGGCAGTCTAGACTCTGTCTCAACATTAGACTCTGGTTCAGGTGTTTTCTTGATTTCAGAGTCTGGCTCTGCAGGAGCCTTGGGAGCATCTGTTTCCTGCAAAACAGGGTTAGTACTAATAACAGGCTTGTGTGTGTGTGCAGAATAAGCCTTCCTTAACCTTCTGTACTTCTTAGCAAAAGATTTCTCAGGAGACTCAATGTGAGAATCCTGAGGTGCTCCCCTAGGTTTTTCAGAGTCTGTAGCCTTTTGAGAGTCTACAGACTTGGCTTGAAGGTTAGAATCAAGTGTATCATGACCTTCCTTTAGCAAAGAAAGTCCTTCAACAACTTGCTTCTCTAGTGGATTGAGCTCCTCATCACTGTGCTCATCTATAAGCCTAGATTGAATCAATTTTCTTCTCTTTACAACTGGTGCCTGTTGAGAGACACCAGAGGTTGGTTTCTTTTTGGATTTTGGTTTGGAAGATTGTATAATTGAAGGGGATTGGGTGACTTGGGTAGGTGCAGGGGGACTCTCCATTACTTGTTCCTGCACCATTTCACCACCAAAAAATGAAGCATTGTAGATAGAAGGTTTGTAGGATGAGAGTTTTACCTGCATTACCTGTGGATATGTCATTGCAGGTAGACTCTTCTTTTTGTCATCAATTCTCTTAATGTCAGAGAATATCCTCCTTTGCTGTTTGTATGCCTGCACACAGCAATCATCTGCCAACTTGGTTGACATGTCAGGAATGAAGTGATTGAGGAGAATCATAAGAAATCTATGATAGTAGACTTTCTTTCTCCCCTCATGCACATTATTTAATTTTGCTCCCATTTGAGTGAGCAACATATCACCAATGTTGATTATTCTATCAAATAGGAGACTATGACCAATTTGATAAGTAATAGCAGTAATAGCATCAAATCCACTACACTTACCAGTAAAACACTTAGCAATTTGATCGAAGAAAAATGACCATTCTTTCCTTAAGTAAGGCCTAGTTATCTTGCTCATGTTATCTAAGCTAGCAGAATAACCTATTGCCTTAAACATGCTTTTAATGTCATCATCAGATACAATTTCATCAAAAGTAGACTTAACAGGCAGTTTAAACACAGAATTAAGCACATCTGCAGTGACATCAAATGTAGTCGAACCAAAGGTAAACATTATTTTACCTGGTTGATCCTGAGAAGGATCAACTACCTTTGCAGTGCTCCAAGCTTGTGATACAGCATCCATGTGAATGACTGGTGATGCCTTGAGAATGTAGTGTAGCTCGGATTGTTCCAAGAAATCCATCACAGGGTAGTAGTCAGCGTCTACCCCTTTCCTTTCTCCAAGAGCAGCAACATGATTTGTGGTCATGAACTCGAAATCCCCAAATGTGAACGCAATCGCCTTGGGTCCTCTCATGACAGTAGAAACGGCAGCCATTAAAGTTGTTGAGTTGAAAGTGATGGAGAAGCTTGAAGAATTTAGCTAGGGTTCGTAAAAAGCTCTGTGAATATTTTTGCCTTAGAAATCAATTGCAATAAACAAGTGAGTAAATTGTATGAAAAATTCTATTTTGTTCAAGTTGCATACAATACACACGAGTTTACAGCCTGTATCCGGTCAAAAAAAATAACTGTTACCGCCTATTTCAAGTCATTTGAACATTTTAAATGCAATCAGAGTCTGCAGGCGCGAATTTTAACCGTTTCAGAGTCTAGGCGATAATTTTCTCAGAGTCTACTGACTTTCAGAGTCTACAGACTCGTCAGAGTCTAGACTCTGTCAAGGTAAAATACCAAACAAAATGTTGCACTAACAATTAATCACAGTGTGTTAAGACAGGGACTATAATTAAAGTACATACCTTGCTTCTTTAATTTTGATCACTTACATATTTAACATACCTAATTCACCTACCAGTTTGAGAAAGGTAGATTCATCAAGTGGTTTTGTCAAAATGTCTGCAATCTGTCTGTCAGTTGGAACATAGTGAAGTGTCACAGTACCATTTTCAACATGTTCTCTAATAAAGTGATACCTGACATCAATGTGCTTTGTTCTGGAGTGTTGGACTGGATTCTCTGTAATTTTAATAGCACTAGTATTATCACAATACATAGGAATATTTGAGAATGTTAGTCCATAATCAAGTAATTGATTTCTCATCCACAGGATTTGAGCACAGCAACTTCCGGCTGCAATGTATTCAGCCTCAGCTGTTGAGGTTGATACAGTCTGTTGTTTCTTGCTAAACCAAGAAATTAATCTGTTGCCAAGAAACTGGCACTGTCCTGTTGTGCTTTTCCTATCTACTTTGCATCCTGCATAGTCAGAGTCTGAATAGCCAATTAGAAAAAAATCTGACTCTCTAGGATACCAAAGTCCAAGAGTTTGTGCCCCCTTGAGATATCTAAAAATTCTTTTCACAGCTATTAAGTGTGATTCTCTAGGGTCAGCTTGAAATCTAGCACACAGACAAGTTGCAAACATTATATCTGGTCTACTAGCTGTTAAATATAACAATGAGCCAATCATACCTCTGTAACTAGTGTTGTCAACTTTCTTACCCTTTGGATCAGAGTCTAGCTTAGTAGCTGTTGACATGGGAGTTTTAGCAGATTCAACATCTTGCATATCAAACTTTTTCAACAGTTCTTTTACATACTTTGTTTGATTGATGAAAATTCCATCATCATTCTGTTTGACTTGAAGCCCCAAAAAGAAGTTTAATTCTCCCATCATGCTCATTTCATAATTTGACTGCATTAGTTGACTAAACTTTTCACAGAGATTATCATTAGTAGATCCAAATATAATATCATCAACATAAATTTGGACAAGCAAAATATCACCTTTATATTTTCTAATAAAGAGAGTTTTGTCAATGGTACCTCTTGTGAATCCATTTTCAAGAAGGAATTTTGAAAGAGTTTCATACCATGCTCTAGGTGCTTGCTTTAATCCATATAGTGCCTTGTCTAACCTGTAAACATGATCGGGAAACTTTGGATCAACAAATCCTGGTGGTTGCTCCACATAGACTTCTTCTTCCAATTTTCCATTTAAGAAAGCACTTTTCACATCCATCTGATACACCTTGAATTTTGAATGAGCTGCAAAGGCAAGAAACATTCTGATAGCTTCCAATCTTGCTACTGGTGCAAAAGTTTCATCATAGTCAATTCCTTCCTCCTGTGAGTATCCTTTTGCAACTAGCCTTGCTTTATTTCTTACTACAGTTCCATTCTCATCAAGTTTATTTCTATACACCCATTTTGCACCAACCACTGATCTATTTCTAGGTCTTGGTACAAGTTTCCACACTTTATTTCTCTCAAATTCATTCAATTCTTCTTGCATTGCAATAATCCAATCAGGGTCTTGCAAGGCTTCCTCAATTTTCTTGGGTTCATTCTTTGAGAGAAAACAGCTATAAAGGCATTCATTTTGAGTGGTTGTTCTTGTTTGTACACCACTCTCAGGATCACCAATTATTAAATCAGGAGTGTGATTCCTTGTCCATTTTCTAGCAGGTGGAAGATTGGTTCTTGAACTTGAAGCTCCCCCTAAGTCATTTGCATCTTCTGTATTTGAGTGAAATTCAAATGAAGAGGCTCCCCCTAAATTGCTTGACTCTGACAAGGCTTCAGAGTTGCTTGACCCAGACCCTGATGAGTTAGACTCTGTCTGTCTAGACTCTGTCTGGGTAGACCCTGACCTGTTAGACTCTGAATTATTTGGAGTTGAATTTTCTGACTCCCCCTCAGAGTGTGCAGATTCCTGTGTTGGTTCAGGAGTTGTTTGAGGGTCTTCATCCTCTTCTTCTTCATTTATCTCAGAACTCTTTAGATTTTCAAATTCCAGTGTAGTAGACTCTGACTCATCCTGCAATCCTGTAAACTTTTTATCATCAAATGCAACATGAATAGATTCCATAACAATTTTGGTTCTGAGATTAAACACTCTGAATGCTTTTGTGTTTGATGCATATCCAAGAAAGATTGATTCATCTGCCTTGGCTTCGAATTTGCTTAGATTTTCAGGATGTACTTTCAGTACATAACACTTGCATCCAAATATGTGAAAGTGTTTTACACTTGGCTTCTTGTCCTTTATCATTTCATAGGGAGTCTTTCCATGCATGTTTATTAGAGTGCAGTTTTGAGTGAAACATGCTGTATTGACTGCCGCAGCCCAAAAATATACTGGCAGCTTAGACTCTGCCAACATTGTTCTGGCAGCTTCTATGAGTGTCCTATTCTTTCTTTCCACAACTCCATTTTGTTGAGGAGTTCCTGGCGCAGAAAATTGTTGAGTAATTCCCTTTGATGCACAGTGGTTCTTCATGATTGAATTCTTGAATTCAGTACCATTGTCACTCCTCAGAATTCTTACTATTTTCTTTGATTTTCTTTCCAGAAAAGTGATATGATCTATTATGTGTTGAGAAGCTTCATCCTTTGAATGTAGAAAGAAAACCCATGTGAATCTTGTAAAATCATCTACAATAACAAGAGTATATTTATTTTTGTTAATTGACATAACATTTACTGGACCAAATAAATCAAGATGTAGTAAACAAAAGGGTTCAGAAATGGTATTTATTGTCTTGCTCTTGAAGGATGATTTCCTTTGTTTTCCAAGTTGACATGCTTCACAAAGTCCATCTTGTACAAAATCAACATGTGGTAATCCTCTTACAAGATTCTGTTTAACCAACTTGTTGAGTGTTTTGAAGTTGATGTGTGACAGTTTCTTGTGCCATTTCCAGCTTTCTTCAGTTGAGGCCTTGCTGTATAGACATGTGACTTCATTGTTTATGCAATCCTCCAAGCTGTCTTCATAAATGTTACCATGTCTGTGTCCTTTGAAAACCACAATGCCTGTTTCTTTGTTAGTCACAAGACACTCTTTGTTGTCAAAACCAGTATGGTAACCTTTGTCTCCAAGTTGACTTATGCTTATTAAATTATGCCTTAAGCCATCAACTAGAGCTACTTGTTCAATGATGACATTCCCAAGTACAATCTTGCCATATCCCAGTGTTTGTCCTTTGTTGCCATCTCCAAATGATACTTCTGGGCCAGCCATTTCCTCAAAGTCTGTAAGTAGGGATTTCTTTCCAGTCATATGTCCTGAGCATCCACTGTCCAGGATTAGGGTTTCTTTCTTTACCCTAGCTCCCTGCATACATAAAGCAACTAGTTAGATGTTTTGAGGACCCAAACAGTTTTGGATCCTTTTCTACTATTTTTAGGAGAAACAGGCTTAATAATTTTCACCTTTGGCTTACCTGTCTCTTTTGTTGCTTTAGACTGTGGTGGAGTCTTATCAGTGTCATACCAACTCTTATCAATAGAAGATTTTAGCTCATAAAAATTGTAATACAAATCATGATAGTCCCTACACATATATATAGAATGAAATATGCTACCACAGTGATAACAAGGTTTCTGTGGTATGTAGTGACTTTTCAGAGTCTGAGAAGGACTAGACTCTGATTTCTTCTCAATCTTTGCTTTACAATCTATAGCCAAATGGTTGTGGTTGCCACATCTATAACACTTCTTTCTAGGAGCATTAGGATCCTTTTGGTAATTGTTTGCCTTATTAATTCATTCCTTACCATTCCTATTTCTCCTAGTTTTGGTAGACTCTGATAAGTTCTCTAGCCTTTCTTTTAATTTTGACTTAGACAAGTACCCTATATTAATATTTTTCTTAGAGTTATTTGCTCCTGTTTCATCTGTCTTTTTGTTATCAACAGGGGGACTAATGACAGATGAGTTTGTGGTTTCAGATTTTTCTTTAGGTGTCACAAACTTAACAGGAACAAATGTACTTTTGTCTTTAGTCTTATTAACTTGGCTAGCTTCTTCACTGTTATCATTCTCAACAATAGGTCTTTTGTCTTGACTCTTGTCATAGCCTAGACCAGCAGTTTGACACACATTTTGATTATTGAGAATTTCTTGAACTTTTCTACCAGAGTCTGTCCAGACTTTAAACTTGAGTCTCTCTTCTTCTAGTTCTTTCTTAACATAGTCATAGGCCTTCAAGATTTCAGTGTAGTTATGACTATGTTTCTCAGGATCCTTTTTGTATTGTTCCATTAATATTAACTCAGACTCTAAATGATCATTCCTTTTAGTCAAGGTCAAATTTTCCTCTCTCAACCTTTCACTTTCACTAGTGAGAGACCTACATGTTATCATTATTTTATTGACCTCACTTTGCACAGTTTCTATACCATCAGAGTCTAAATTAATTAAGGATTCAGGAGTAAAGATTGATACCTGAGTTTTAGGAGATGAGGGTTCTTTGGGAGATTGTGATTTTCTTGAGGAGGATGCCATCAGTGCTAGATTTTCATAATCAATTTCATCCTCTGAGCTTGAATCTGCCCAATCCTTTCCAGTTGATAGAAGTGCTTTTCCTTTTCCTTGACTTTTTGACTTTCTGCATTCACTAGCAAAGTGGCCCAATATTCCACAGTTGAAACATTTGACCTTTGCTTTGTCAAGTTTGATTATTGTACTCTTGCTCTTCTCAACCTTCTCATCTTCCTTCTTGAATGATGGCCTCTTGCTAAATTTTCCAGTTCTTTTGTTAAATTTCATTCTTTTGAAATTTTTTGCAAACATAGCCATCATTTGACTTAGGTCAATCTCTTCATCAGAATTAGAGTCTGTGTCAGTAGACTCTGACTCCACAACAGCTTTACCCTTCTTCCTTGAATCCTTGATTCTAGCTTCTGTGGGTTGTTCCTGTTGTTCTTTCTCAGACTCCAGTAAGAGTGCCACAGATTTTGTCTTCACAGACTTCTTATTCTTCCTCTGTTGCATCTCCAAATCATATGTCTTGAGTCTGCCATACAATTCTTCTAGAGTTAGTTCATCCAAATCTCTAGCTTCTCTTATGGCTGTAGTCTTATTGTCCCACTCTTCAGGAAGTGCTCTCAGAAACTTGGTATTTGTATCTTCAGAATCATAAACCTTACCAAGCATAGCCATCTCATTCAGGAGTTTTGTAAACCTATCATACATCTCAGTGATAGATTCTCCAGATTTTGCTTCAAAGTACTCATACTCTTGAATGAGCAAAGACCTAGCATTCTTCTTGACATCTTTAGTCCCTTGACAGTGCACCTCAAGTTTTGTCCACATCTCCTTAGCAGTCTTGCATGATATGACATAGTTAGTTAGAACAGAATCTAAACTGTTAAAGAGAATGTTCTTTACTTTTGCCTCCTTAAGGACATTTTCTTTGTCCTCTTTTGTCCATTCAGCCTTTGGTTTCTCAACGAGGTGTTCTTCAGTTATTTTGCCTTCCTCATTGATTTGAGGCACAATTTTTAAGGGCACAAAGGGTCCTTCATTAATCCTGTCAAGATAGTCAGGGTCTGTTGCTTCCAGATGGTGCAGCATCTTAACCTTCCAGTGGGTGAACTCGTTTCTCTTAAGCATAGGAATCTTAGAATTGCCATCTTTGTTTCCAGACATCTTTGATCGATTTTAAACCTTGCTTTGATACCAATTGTTTTCCCAGTCGTACAAGTAGAAGGGGGGGGGGTTGAATACTTGTATGTCTTTTCTGCCCGATTTAAAATCAAATTAAGAACAAACTCAAACACAAAAATATGAATAAGTACTGTTTTGTATTATTGATTTGTGAATACAAAACTCTCCTAGGGTGTACACAAACCCTAGCAGCTTCTCTGTGTTTATCACAGCAACTCTCTCTATTTCTATGCTCTCACAAAATTTCACTCAGATGATTATGTTTCGACTTCCACACTTTTACAATTAGGTTACATAGAGTTTATATAGAGAGCTGCCTATCAACTAATAACAGAAAGATAAATTACAATAGGAATAGAATTCCTAATTATTAGTTGACAGTTTCCTTCTAGAATTCTCTTTCTTTCCCACAGCATATCTGCAATATATTTATCCTGATCTTCGAAGACTTTCCATTCCTGTGATCTTCTTCCAAATTTATCCTCAACTGTATAGACTCTGAAATCTTCAGACTCTGATGATCTTCAGACTCTGATCACATGTAGACTCTGATAGATCACAGACTCTGATAGTCTATAGACTCTGATCACCTTCCAGACTCTGATCTTCATGCCGACTCTGGTTTCACTCTCTACAGAAATTCTTCTAAGTACAAGTAACATGAATGTTGACCATCTAGACTCTGATTATTCATTTCAGAGACTAGAAAGACTTATTACAGATAAACTAATCTAGACCCTATTCTAGTATTTTGTACATCATCAAATGAATATATCCCTAACAGAGTCAACATCCTGTAACCAGTAAATAGTAACTGTTACCATCTATTTCAAGTTATTTAAACGGTTCAAAAATAATCAGAGTCTACAGGCGTAAATTCTAACCGTTTTAGAGTCTAAGTGTTATAGCCTTCAGAGTCTATAGACTCTCAGAATCTACAGACTCTCAGAGTCTACAGACTCTCAGAGTCTACAGACTTGTCAAATTCTAGAAGTTAGACTCTGTGAAGATAAAGTACTTCAAGAATATTGTAATAACAAATTATAGTTTGGCAAATCAGAGACTATAATAAAAGTACATATATTGTTGCTTTGTAATGACTGTGTAATTACATATTTAACATACCTAACTCACCTATTAGTCTGAGAAAGGTAGACTCATCAAGTGATTTTTTTAAAATATCTGTAATTTATCTGTCAGTTAAAATATAATAAAGCTCAACAGTACCATTTTTGACATGTTCTCTAATAAAATGATACCTGAATCAATGTGCTTTGTTCTGGAATTTTAGATTGGATTATCTGTAATTTTGATAGCACTAGTATTATCACAATACATTAGAATATTTGAGAATGTTAGTCCATAATCAAGTAATTGATTTCTCATCCATAGAATTTGAGCACAACAACTTCTAACTACTATATATTCAGCCTCAGCTGTTGAGGTTGATATAGTTTGTTATTTCTTGCCAAACCAAGAAATTAACCTGTTGCCTATAAATTGGCATTGACCTATTGTGCTTTTTAAGTCCACTTTGCATCATGCATAATCAGAGTTTGAGTAGCCAATTAGTGAAAAATCAGACTCTCTAGGATACCAAAGTCCAAAAGCTTGTGCACTCTTGAGATATCTGAAAATTCTTTTCATAGTAATTAAATGTGATTCTCTAGGGTCGGCTTGAAATCTAGCACACAGGCTTGTTACAAACATTATATCTGGTCTACTAGCAGTTAAATAAAGAAATGAGCCAATCATACCTCTGTATCTAGTGTTGTCAACTTTGGGTCAGATTCTAGCTTAGTGGTTGTTGACATGTGAGTCTTGGATGTAAAACAATATTGAATATTAAACTTCTTCAATATTTCTTTAACATACGTTGATTGACTAATGAAAATTCCATCAGCAGTCTATTTGACTTGAAGTCCCAAGAAAAAGTTTAATTCTCCAATCATGCCCATCTCATACTTAGACTTCATTAGCTTGTTAAAATTTTCACAGTGTTTTTCATTAGTAGAACCATATATAATATCATCAACATAAATTTGGACAAGAAGTATATCACATTTATGTTTTCTGATAAAAAGAGTTTCATCAATGGTACTTCTAATGAAACCATTTTCAAAGAGAAATTTGGATAGAGTTTCATACCATGCTCTAGGTGCTTTCTTCAATCCATAAAGTGCCTTGTCTAATCTGTAAATATGATCAGAAAATTTTGGATCAACAAATCCTGGTAGTTGCTCCACATAGACTTTTTCTTCCAATTTTCCATTCAAGAAGGCACTTTTTACATCCATCTGATATGAATTTTGAATGAGCTGCAAATGCAATAAATATTCTGATGGCTTCCAATCTTGTTATTGGTACAAAGGTTTCATCATAGTAAATTCCTTCCTCTTAAGAATATCCTTTTACAACTAGTCTAGCTTTATTTCTTACCACAATTCTATTCTCATCAAGTTTGTTTATGAAGCCCATTTTGCACCAATAATTGATCTATTTCTAGGTCTTGGTACAAGTTCCACACTTTGTTTCTCTCGAACTCATTTAGTTCTTCCTGCATTGTAATAATCCAATAAGGGTCTTGCAATACTTCCTCAATTTTCTTTGGTTCATTCTTTGAGAGAAAACAATTATATAGACATTCATTTTGAGTTTCTTTTCTTTTTTTCACACCATTCTCAGGATCACCAATTATCAAATCAGGAGTATGATCCCTTGCCCATTTACTAGCTGGTGGAAGTTTGGTTCTGGAACTTGAAGCTTCGCCTAAATCATTGACATTTTCTATTTGTGAGTGGAATTCAAATTACAACAGGAATATAATTCCTAATTTTTAGCTAACAGTTTCCTTCTGTAATTCTCCTTCATTCCCATAAAATATCTACAATATATTTACATTAATTTTCGAAGACTTTCTATTACTATGATCACATTCCAAATTCAGCTTCAGCTTTACAGACTCTGAAAACCTTCCGACTTTGATGATCTTTAGTTTCTGACAGAATATAGACTCTGAAAGTCTATAGACTCTGATTTACTTCTATACTCTAATTTACATCCATAGTCCGGTTTTATTTCTTCAGAAAATCTTCTATGTACAAATGACATTGATACCTATACAGGGACAAACTAGACTCTATTATAGCATTTTGTACATCATCAAATGAATATATTCCTAACAATATCTCCCTATTTATGCTTTATAAAATTTAAGCATAAATCAAGATTTGATGATGTCAAAACTAAAGAATAAACAATTAATCTAGAACAGTATAACATTTACAAGGAAAAAGAATTACTTCTCAATTTATCTTTTCAAAAGATGTGTTGATCTTCAAAAATGACTTCAACATATTTTCTTCAACAATTGATAAAGCTTTACCAATAAATCTTTTTAATTTCTTCATATTTAGAGAGTTGAAGAGGATACATTGAGTCATACTTTATTTTAAGTAGAGATGTGGTTGTGTTAACACTAGTCAACTTAGTGTTAATGTGAGATATATCTTTGACCACATTTGTGAACTGAGCAGCCAAGTTTTCTTTATCTGCAACAACATTAACAACTACTTTCTTGTTTTCTTGAATGAGAGAAGCATCAAGCTGTTCATTTGAATAATGACCATGATCAGCCCAAAAATTCTTCTTATTTTGTGCCTTGAATTTTTCAGCCTTATGAATTTCATAAATAAGATCAAATGTCTCTCTATCAGTTATTCCCAGAACATCAGCTGTTTCCTAAATTTGTGGAAAAATTTGATCAAAGTAATTGAAAGATGGATTCACCTCCCCTTCATCTTCAGAGGTGGAATCATCAGTCTCCACAGCATCAATTGGCTCAATCTTTGATACTGGAGTTGTAGACTCTGAAACAACAAAAAGAACTATAGACCCTGACTCCTCAACAGAGTGATCAGGGCCTGTAGACTCTAGAAGCCTTGCCTGAATTGATAATTAATAATGGTACTTCTGGCTTCAAATTTGCAGAATCAGATTGAACTTCAGGATTATCCACCAAATCCTCCATTGCTCTGTCTGTTCTTCTAGCTAGAGAATCCACCAAATATAATTGTGGTCTCTGTGTGAATGATTTCTGAGCAGCTAGAGCCTCTTCCTTCTTATCAATCTGAAAAATCAAAGTAAAAGTGTTGTCATCCATTCCCTGCCTCAACTCATTAGACCCACTTTTGGGAATTTTTTGATTCAAATAAGTGAAGTTAGGTTTAAGATACCCTAATCTCTCTTACTCACAGTGGGATTGAGAACCCACTTTTTCATTCTCACTCTGGCTCTCAACAGCCTTTTCTACCTTTACTTTTTCCTGGACCAGTGCCAGCCCTTCATTAATATTCTTACTCATTTTGAAAGGTGTACTCAATAGTTCTATAGAAGAGAGTGTCAAAGAATAAATAATGGGTTCAATACCTGAACCACCTTGATAGAGGGAAACCCCTTCATATGTTTGAAGGCTAGGAGTTTCCATCAAGAGGTGAGCAGCAATAGACTCTGAACCCTTACATCTTCTTCTTTCTTTTCAGGGTCTGTTGGATCCAGTATCCCAGTTTCAGGGTCTACTATAGACTCTGACTGCTTTATTATGACTTCATTAGAAGTCAGAGTCTTAGTGTCACCATTATGGACTGTTGGTGCATGAGACTCCCCCTCAAAGTGGGAAGACTCTAACAGAATTGATTATGGAATTTCTTCAAGAGCATCTATCAGTCTGTTCTCCCATATCATTAGAGTTCTCATCAGCATTTTGTTGAGTTGTCAAAGAGAGCCTATCAACGTGCTCCATTACCCCAGTATCACCCAACCTTTGACTATGTGGTTCTTGTGTGGGTGAGACAGGCTGAGCACATAAGCCACTAGTCACCACTAGTGCACAAGTGCCCTCTTCCAACTTTCTTTCATCACCTACTACCTCCCATGGTTCTATCAATGTTAATGCATCCAAGTTATCATTTAGAAAAGTCCTGGCATGGATTGCATTGATGGCCTGGGCAAAAGTCAATTGAAAGTGATCATGCAGTTCCCTTGCAATTTTCTATCAATAAAAGCCCTTGAGTTGATCCAATCTATTATGATAGGTTGGATAGATATATTTGTTAGCCACCTTCCCTACATTATGGACAAGATAATCAACTATTTTCTTCCTTAGGGCATCATAGGTAGTGAGAAGACCCAAGACTTGAGATTTAGTCTTATATTGTTCTGGATTTTCAACTAGTTCCAAAAAAGGATATAAGAATAACAACACCTCATCAGTAGGAGTAATAGTTGAGTCAATGAGACATAAGGCTGCATCTAATGGCATTCCTTCCCAAAATGCTTCATAATCAGAGTTTAAAGGCAGTCTAGACTCTGACTCATCATTAGACTCCAGTTCAGGAGATTTTTGATGTTCAAATTCTGGCTCTGCAGAAGCCTTGGGAACATCTATTTTCTGTAAAATAGGGTTAATAACAATTACAAGCTTGTGTATGTGTGTAGAAAAAGCCTTTCTTAATCTTTTATACCTATTAGTAAAGGATTTTTCAGGAGACTCAATTTGATAATCTTGGGGTGCATTCCTAGGTTTTTCAGAGACTGTAACCTTTTGTGAGTCTACAATCTTGGCTTCAAGGTTAGACTCAGGTGCATCAAGACCTTCCTTTAATAAGGATAGCCCTTCAACAACCTGCTTCTCTGAAGGGTTAAGTTCCTTATCACTTTGCTCATCTACAAGCTTGGATTTGATCAATCTCATCCTCTCTACAACTGGTGTCTGTTGAAAGACACCAGAGGTTGGTTTCTTTTTGGATTTTGAGATTGTTTGGTAGAAGGGGAATTGGATATTTGGGCAGATGTAGGGGGACTGTCCATAACTTGTTCCTGCACCATTTCACCTCCAAAGAAAGAAGAATTATAGATAGAAAATTTATAGGTAGAGATTTTTACCTGCATTACCTGATGATAAACCAAGGTAGGTAGCTTATTCCTTTTTTCATCTATTGTCTTAATATAAGAGAATATTATCATTTGCTGCTTGTAAGCTTGTACAAAACACTCATCTACAAGCTTAGTGGACATGTCAGGGATGAAGTGATTAAGGAGAAGCATGAGAAATCTATGGTAATAGAATTTCTTCATCCCCTCTTGCACATTGTTTAATTTTGCTCCCATTTGAGTGATCAACATTTCACCAATGTTAATCACTTTGTCAAATATGAGACTGTGACTAATTTGACAAGTAATAAATGTAATAGCATTAAAACCACTACATTTGCCAGTAAAGCACTTAGCAATTTGATCAAAGAAAAAGGATCATTCTTTTCTCAAATAAGGCCTAATTAATTTACTCATGTTATCAAGACTAACAGTATATCCTAGTGATTTAAACATGCTTTTGATTTCTTCATCAGACACATTTTTATCAAAATTTATCACAAAATTTATCACATCAGTAGTCACATCAAAAGTGATATCACCAAAGGTAAACATGATTTTACCTGGTTGATCCTGATAAGGATCACTAACTGTTGTAGAGCTCCATGCTTGAGAGATTGTATCCATGTGAATGACAAGAGATGTCTTCAACACATAGTTGAGCTCACTTTGCTCAAGAAAATCCATCACTGGGTAGTAGTCAGTGTCTACACCTTTCTTCTCTCCTAGGGATGCAACGTGGTTAATGGTCATGAATTGAAAGTCACCAAAGGTGAAGGAAACGGCTTTGGTCCCCTCATGATAGTTGATTGTGCAGCCATTTGAATGATTGAGTTGAAGAAGATGAAAATTCTTGAAGAAATGAATTAGGGTTCTTGAGAATCTCTATGCGTATTTTTGCCTTAGAAAATAGTTTACGATAAACAAGTGAGTAAATTATATGTAAAATTAGTATTTTGTTAAACTTGCATACAATACACACGAGTCAACATCCTGTAACCAGTAAATAGTAACTGTTACCATCTATTTCAAGTTATTTAAACGGTTCAAAAATAATCAGAGTCTACAGGCGTAAATTCTAACCGTTTTAGAGTCTAAGTGTTATAGCCTTCAGAGTCTATAGACTCTCAGAATCTACAGACTCTCAGAGTCTACAGACTCTCAGAGTCTACAGACTTGTCAAATTCTAGAAGTTAGACTCTGTGAAGATAAAGTACTTCAAGAATATTGTAATAACAAATTATAGTTTGGCAAATCAGAGACTATAATAAAAGTACATATATTGTTGCTTTGTAATGACTGTGTAATTACATATTTAACATACCTAACTCACCTATTAGTCTGAGAAAGGTAGACTCATCAAGTGATTTTTTTAAAATATCTATAATTTATCTGTCAGTTAGAATATAATAAAGCTCAACAGTACCATTTTTAACATGTTCTCTAATAAAATGATACCTGAATCAATGTGCTTTGTTCTGGAATTTTAGATTGGATTATCTGTAATTTTGATAGCACTAGTATTATCACAATACATTAGAATATTTGAGAATGTTAGTCCATAATCAAGTAATTGATTTCTCATCCATAGAATTTGAGCACAACAACTTCTAACTACTATATATTCAGCCTCAGCTGTTGAGGTTGATATAGTTTGTTATTTCTTGCTAAACCAAGAAATTAACTTGTTGCCTATAAATTGGCATTGACCTATTGTGCTTTTTAAGTCCACTTTGCATCATGCATAATCAGAGTTTGAGTAGCCAATTAGTGAAAAATCAGACTCTCTAGGATACCAAAGTCCAAAAGCTTGTGCACTCTTGAGATATCTTAAAATTCTTTTCATAGTAATTAAATGTGATTCTCTAGGGTCGGCTTGAAATCTAGCACACAGGCTTGTTACAAACATTATATCTGGTCTACTAGCAGTTAAATAAAGAAATGAGCCAATCATACCTCTGTATCTAGTGTTGTCAACTTTGGGTCAGATTCTAGCTTAGTGGTTGTTGACATGTGAGTCTTGGATGTAAAACAATATTGAATATTAAACTTCTTCAATATTTCTTTAACATACGTTGATTGACTAATGAAAATTCCATCAGCAGTCTATTTGACTTGAAGTCCCAAGAAAAAGTTTAATTCTCCAATCATGCCCATCTCATACTTAGACTTCATTAGCTTGTTAAAATTTTCACAGTGTTTTTCATTAGTAGAACCATATATAATATCATCAACATAAATTTGGACAAGAAGTATATCACATTTATGTTTTCTGATAAAAAGAGTTTCATCAATGGTACTTCTAATGAAACCATTTTCAAAGAGAAATTTGGATAGAGTTTCATACCATGCTCTAGGTGCTTTCTTCAATCCATAAAGTGCCTTGTCTAATCTGTAAATATGATCAGAAAATTTTGGATCAACAAATCCTGGTAGTTGCTCCACATAGACTTTTTCTTCCAATTTTCCATTCAAGAAGGCACTTTTTACATCCATCTGATATGAATTTTGAATGAGCTGCAAATGCAATAAATATTCTGATGGCTTCCAATCTTGTTATTGGTACAAAGGTTTCATCATAGTAAATTCCTTCCTCTTAAGAATATCCTTTTACAACTAGTCTAGCTTTATTTCTTACCACAATTCTATTCTCATCAAGTTTGTTTATGAAGCCCATTTTGCACCAACAATTGATCTATTTCTAGGTCTTGGTACAAGTTCCACACTTTGTTTCTCTCGAACTCATTTAGTTCTTCCTGCATTGTAATAATCCAATAAGGGTCTTGCAATACTTCCTCAATTTTCTTTGGTTCATTCTTTGAGAGAAAACAATTATATAGACATTCATTTTGAGTTTCTTTTCTTTTTTCACACCATTCTCAGGATCACCAATTATCAAATCAGGAGTATGATCCCTTGCCCATTTACTAGCTGGTGGAAGTTTGGTTCTGGAACTTGAAGCTTCGCCTAAATCATTGACATTTTCTATTTGTGAGTGGAATTCAAATGAAAAGGATCCCCCTGAATTACTTGACTCAGAGGAAATTTCAGAGTTGCCTGATCCAGACCTAGATGAGTTAGACTCTGAAGAACTTAATTATGTCTGTGTAGACTCTGTCTGGATAGACCCTGAATTGTCAGACTCTGAGTTGATTGAAGTTGAATTTTTTGGTTCCCCCTCAGAGTGTGCAGGTTCATGTGTTGATTCAGGAGTGATTTGAGACTCTTCATACTCATCAATTTCATCTATCTCAGAACTTTTAAAAATTTCAAATTCTTGTGTTGTAGACTCTGGTTCATCCTGCAATCCTGTAATCTTTTTGGCATTAAATGCAACATGAATGGATTTCATAACAATTCTGGTTATGAGATTAAAGACTATGAATGCCTTTGTATTTGGTGCATATATAAGAAAGATTGCTTCATCAACCTTGGCTTCAAATTTGCTTGAATTTTCAGGATGTACTTTCAGTACAAAGCACTTGCAACCAAATATGTGAAAGTTTTTCACAGTTGACTTCTTTTCCTTTACCATTTTATAGGGAGTCTTTCCATGCATATTTATCAAGGTATAGTTTTGAGTGAAACATGTTATACTGACTGCCTCAGCCCAGAAATATACTGGCAGTTTAGACTCTGCCAACATTGTCCTAACTGACTCTATGAGTATTCTATTCTTTCTCTCAACAACTCCATTTTCTTAGGGTGTTCCTGGTGCATATAATTGATGAGTAATTCCCTTCGATGCATAGTATTCCTCCATGATTGCATTCTTGAATTCAGTACTATTGTCACTCCTTAGTATTCTTACAGTCTTCTTTGATTTAGTTTCCAGAAAAGTGACATGATCTATTATGTGTTGTGAAACTTCATCCTTTAAGTTCGAGAAGGAAACACATGTGAATCTTGTAAAATCATTTACAATGACAAGAGCATATTTCTTTTTGTTAATTGACATCACATTTACTGGACCAAATAAATCAAAATGTAACAGAAAAAAGGTTCAAAAATGGGGTTTATTGTTTTTCTCTTGAAGGATGTTTTCCTTTGTTATCCAAGTTGACATGCTACACAAAGTTCATCTTGAACAAAATCAACATGCGGTAATCCTCTCAAAAGACTCTGTTTCATCAACTTATTCAGTGTTTTGAAGTTGATGTCTGACAGTTTCTTGTGTCATTTCAAGCTTTCTTCAGTTGAGGCCTTGCTATATAGACATATGATTTTATTATGAGTGCAATCCTCCAAGCCGGCTTCATATATGTTACCATGTCTATACCTTTTGAAAACTAAAATGCATGTTTCTTTGTGAGTCACAAGACATTCTTTGTTGTCAAAGCCAGTATGGTAACCTTTATCTCCAAGTTGACTAACATTGATCAAGTTCTGTTTCAAGCCATCAACTAAAGCTACTTCTTCAATGATAATATTTTCAAGTAAAATCTTACCATATCCCAGTATTTTTCCTTTGTTTCCATCTCCAAAGGATACTTCTAGCCCAACTATTTTCACAAAGTCTGTAAGTAGTGATTTCTTTCCAATCATATCTCCTGAGCATCCATTGTCCACGATTAGGTTTACTTTCTTGACCCTGGTTCCCTGCATACAGATATAAACTAGTTAGATGTTTTGAGGACCCAAACTGTTTTGGATCCTTTCTTACTAATTCTGGGTGAAATAGGCTTAGTATTCTGTACTTTTGTTTTACCTGTCTCCTTTGTTGCCTTAGACTCTGATGAAGTCTTGACAATGTCATACCAACTTTTATCTATTGAAAATTTTAGCTCATAAAAGTTGTAATACAAATAATGATAGTCCCTACACATAGAGATAGAGTGAAATATGTTACCATAGTGATAACAGGGTTTCTATGGAATGTAGTGACTAGTCAGAGTTTGAGGGAATTTAGACTCTAATTTCTTCTCAATCTTTGTTTTACAATCTAGAGCAAGATGGTTGTGGTTTCCACATCTATAGCATTTCTTTTTAGGAGCATTAGGATCCTTTTTATAGTTATTGGTCTTATTAATGACTTCCTTACCATTCATATTCCTCCTAGCCTTGCTAGACTCTATTAAATTATCTACCCTTTCCTTTAACTTGCTGGGGGATTATTGACAGATGAGTTTGTGGTTTCTTTAGGTAACTCAGTCTTAACTTCAGAAGTCTTAAACTTAATAAGAGTGAAAGTGCTATTGTCCTTAGCCTTATTGACTTGGCTAGCTTCTACATTGTTATCATTCTCAACAATAGGTCTTTTGCCATGACTCTTGTTATAGCCTGGACCGGCAGTTTGACACACATTTTGATTGTTGAGAATTTCCTGAAATTTTCTTCCAGTGTCTGTCCACACTTTGAACTTAAGCCTTTCTTGTTCTAATTCTTTTCTGACATAATCATAGGACTTTAAGATTTCAGCATGGTTTATGTTTATACTTCTCAGAATCTCTTTTATATTCTTCCATAAGAACTAATTTAGACTCTAGGTCATTATTTCTGCTTATCAAGATTATGTTTTCTTCTGTTAACCTATCATTGTCATTTGTGAGTGATCTAAAATTAGTCATTCATTTTTTAACCTTACTTTGAACAATCTTAATACTATCAGAGTCTAAATTAAGTAAAGATTCAGCAGAAAAGATTGAAACTTGAGATTTAGGAGATGAAGGTTCTTTAGGATATTATGATTTTTCTGAGGAGACAACCATCAATGCCAGATTTTCATAATCAATTTCATCCTCTGAGCTTGAATTTGTCCAGTCCTTTCCTATTGTGATGAGTGTCTTTCCTTTGCCTTGATTCTTAGCCTTTCTACACTCACTTGCAAAATTCTCCAATATTCAACAGTTGAAGCACTTGAATATTGCCTTGTCAAGCTTAATTATGGTGATCTTGCTTTTCTCAACTTTTTCATCCTCCTTTTTAAATGTTGGCCTCTTACTGAATTTTCTAGTTCTTTTGTTGAATTTCATTCTTTTGAAATTTTTAGCAAACATAGCCATCAACTGACTCACATCATCAGAATCAAAGTCTGTGTCAGTAGACTCTGACTCATCAATAGTTTTACCCTTTTTTATTGATTCTAGTTTCTGTGGGTTCTTCTTGTTGTTCTTTCGCAGACTCCATTAAGAGTGCCACAGATTTTATTTTTCCATATTTCTTGTTCTTTCTCTGTTGCATCTATAAATCATATGTCTTGAGTCTGCCATACAATCCTTCTAGAATTATTTCATCCAAATCTCTAACTTCCCTTAAAGTAGTTATTTTTTTATCACACTCTTCAGGAAGGGCTCTCAGAAATTTAGTATTTGTGTCTTCTAAATCATACACCTTACCAAGAATAGCCATCTCGTTCAGGAGTTTTGTGAACCTATCATAAGTGATAGTTTCTCCAGATTTTGCTTCAAATACTCATACTCTTGAATCAGGAGAGACCTAGCATTTCTCTTGACATCTTTAGTCCCTTCATAGTGCACTTCAAGCTTTGTCCATATCTCTTTAGCAGTCTTGCAAGATATTACACAGTTTGTGAGAACAAAGTCCAAACTGTTAAAAGGGATGTTTTTGACTTTTACCTCCTTAAGGACATTCTCCTTGTCCTCTTTTGACCATTCAGCCTTTGGTTTGTCAATAAAATGATCTCCAATAATTTTTCCTTCAACAATGGTTTGAGCAACAAGTCTTGAGGGCACGTAAGGTCCATCATGAATCCTGTCAAGATAGTTAGGATTTGTAGCCTCTAGATGGTGCATCATCTTAACCATCTTAGAGTTATCATCTTTGTTTCCAGACATCTTTGATCGATTTTAAACGTTAGGCTCTGATACCAATTATTTTCCCAGTTATAAAAGTAGAAGGGGGGGTGAATACTTGTGTGCTCTTTTGGCCTGATTATAATCAACTCAAAGTAAATTAAAGTCTTGAATTAAGAACAAAGAACAAACACAAAGATATGAATGAATACTGTTTGTATTATTGATGTATGGATACAAACTCTTCTAGGGTGTACACAAACTCTAGAAGTTTCTATGTGTTTCTCACAACAACTCTCTTTATCTCTATGCTCTACAAAATTTCGACAAAATAAATTAGGTTACATAGAGTGTTTATATAGAGAGTTGTTTATCAACTAATAACAGAAAATCAAATTACAATAGGAGTAGAATCCCAAATTATTAGCTAACAATTTCCTTCTATAATTCTTCTTCCTTCCCGTAGCATATCTATAATATATTTGCATTTTTATTTGAAGATTTTCCATTACTGTGATCACCTTCGAAATTCAGCTTCAGTTTTATAGACTCTGAAAACTTTCAAACTCTGATAATTTTCAGTCTCTGACAGACTATAGATTTTGATAGTATATAGACTCTGATTCACTTTCAGACTCTGATTTGCATCCAGACTCTGGTTTTATTTCTTCAGAAAATCTTCTAAGTACAAATGACAGTGATACCTATACAGAGACTAACTAGACTCTGTTTAGTATTTTGTACATCGTCTAATGAATTTATTCCTAACATATTTCCACATAATTAAGCTTATTATATACATTTATATAAGATATAAAGTAATATAATAAGCCTTTTCTTATTATATTATAAATGTTCAAATATTAATAATATGATATTTCATTCTTATTAAAATGTAATGAATACATTTATTATACTTTTAGTTTAAATCTTTGAAAAAAAAATTGTATTCAGATCAATGATATGTTAATTTAATATTAAACTCAAAAAAAATATAATCATAACTTAATTTATCATATTTTTCTAAAACAAATTGTAATTAACCCTCATTATTTATTTATTTATTGAACATACCTAAATGAATAATGTAATATTAATATTTTTTAAACAAATTAAAAAATTATGTAATTTGTTTAAAAAAAACTTTTGTAAATGGTAAGCTTATGAAGCTATCTGTTTTTATATGGATAAAAGGGAGTAATTGCTATAACATTAAATTGACGTAGTAATTTAAGAAATTATTCTAATCTCTATACAAAATAGTGTAATTGTAGATAGTTTTTGCAAAATGGGTCTAGATCCGAAGAACTGAACTGAAATTCATGAAATCGAATTCGATTTTGTATCCGAAATTACATAATTCGATAAATATCCGAAAACTGATTTGATTTGAATCGAAAATTACCCGAACTGAAAATTTAATTGAAAATAATCTGAAATACTATGCACGATAATGACTTGGAACCGATTAGAATCGGATACACAATCATCTGAACCGAATATGACTCGAAGTACGATATCTTATTCAATACAAATAAGAATTACATCAAATTAGAAAAAAGATCAAATGAATTTTAATTTCATTTTTTAGTTATATTTTGATGATTCATAGTATATATTATTAACCCAATTTTTATCCTCTAAATTAATCCATTCTTAAGCAAAATTCATATTTAAAATAATTTTATATAAAAAAAATTAAAATGGTTATACATTTAAAATTTCAAGAACTTATATTATTTTATAATATAACCAATATATTTAATGATAAGATGATTTTTTAAAGTTTCATAAATTAAAAATAAAAGAAAAAAGATAATGAATAAATTATAACTTCAATAAATGTATTTAAAGAATTTTATTTTAGTTTTACTATAATTAAAAAATAATTCAAAATTAATTCAGGTTGTATTTTTTCGATGCGAAATGATCTGAACCGAATATAATTCAAACCGAAATTAATCAGATCTTGATCTAAAATTTAACCAATTATTTTAATCCGAATCAGATCCGATCCGAACAATATTTCAAATATATCAGAATCCAAAATTGATCGAATGAATCAAATCTGAAACACATGGATTATCTAAATTATCAGGTCTAGCTGTAGGTAATGTTAATTATCTTATGCCCTCCGGCACATGTTAGACATCCCCTCGTTTATACTATTATTATAGCGTGACTTTTTTAGTGTGTGATCATGAGTATATTTAACAACCGTTTTTTGATGAATTAACTTATTTTTATTGGTTTCATTCTTATTAATGACGATGGCCCTTCCTCACCAATTAGAATTAGTCAACTCATAAAAAATGGTTGTTGTAATGTGCTATTATGGTAAAGTTATTAAGTAAAAATTTATACCAAGAATTACTATTATTTGTAGCATGAACCTGCATACTACTATATTGCGTGTGTATAATTATATATGTGTATATACATCCTGAGGGTTTTGTTCTGTGAAAAAACTTAAATGCAGTATTAATCGGAGAAGCATTAAATTCTACACTATACATTTAAGGTTCTTCGTATAGAACTTTTGCCTACATCTTGACACATTATTGTTTATCAATTTCTACTTGTTTGATTAATTTTTATTTTAAAAGAGTTGTTTTTAATTTGGGTTTTTAATATTAAAATCTAAATATATATTAACCTATTTTTTTAATTAAATTAAATTAAATTCCTTTTTTAGAGAAAATAAATAGTTTATAACTGATAATCAACCTAATAATTTACAAAATTTATATGTAAATTATCCAAATGCAAAAATAATTTATAAATAAATTTTATTTATTATTTATATGTCATTTATTACATATAAATGAAAAATAATTTATATAAATGTAAATTTTTTTTTTAAATAATCCAAACGGGACCATAGTTGTAGCAGGGGCGTAGCCCCGTTATGTGAAGTGGGAGCACTTGCACAAAAAAAAACATGAATTTATAAAAAATTGATTGGAGTTTTAGATTTAAAAAAAACTGAGTAAATAGATATATATATATAATAAATAAAGTAAAATAAAAATTAAAAATGAAATAGATTTGAAATAAAACTAAATTTATAATTTCTAATTGATCACATTAATTCAAAACAAACATTACTTTTACTTATTATTCACTACACATTCTTTAAATTTTATAATTTTTTTATTTACTTTCTTGTTCCAAACATACTCTTAAAAAAGGATTATACATGATACTCAAAATCAATTCAGTAGTAATGTAACATTAGAGATTCAAATTTCAAAATATCCTCCTAATATTAGAGATATCAGGTAAAAAGAGTATATCTATAAAAAAAAATCCATTATTAAATAATAGTCTTAACCGACAATATTTTACATTTTCATAATTTTTTATTTATCGTACTTTTTTATAATTTTATTTTTCGACCACCTAACTAAGTTTTCTGCCACGCCCCCAGGTTGTAGTATCTAAATTTACACTTTCGTATAAGTTTGAATCGACCTGCAAACTAATTATACTGTCACCATGCCATTTTGTAAGTAACTTTACATGTAGATACGTACAATACAATTACCAACAAACAAAAAAACCGTACAGTACACTTATAAATTTATTAGTATGTTGAATATCTGGGTACTAGAATTACCAGGAGTACGATCCAAAACAGGACTCATAATCATTACATTAAGTATATTTATTGTAATAATTAATGAATAATCATAATTAAAAAAAACTGGTTATTCATCTGTAAAATGGCCGTTTGACTCTGTTTCTGTTACTAGGAGAACTGAGATCTTGAAGAGAAAGTTTGCCCGAAATTCCAAGAGGAAGGAACGACGTTATAGAAGTTGAGAAATTTGGAATCAACCAAACGCAACCTAAAGGAAAGAGCTTGGTTTCGTAGATCAACACTGCTTTGCCAATTTGCTCCCCAGTTTCTATGCAATGGGACCCACCATCTTGATGTGGACCCCATGATCCATGCATTCTTAATGTCACCACTCCCTCCAACGTTAGAGAACATTACCATGTTAAAGTTTGCTTGTCCCTTTAATGTGAATCGAACACCGCCGTTTCTTTTACATGCCACCCTGATGTAGTCACAACCACATGCATTCAGTCAGTTTATAACCTTTACATTTACAAATAAATAATATATGTTCAAAAAAAATTAGGGATTAACGAGAATCGAATCCAGATGATAGAATATAAGCCTTTTACGGGTTTGGATATCCAATATTACTAATCTTATTATTATTATAGTCGTTGTGACAAATGTTTGATTTGTCGGTCATCTATCCCGCCTTTTTTCATATAACTTTTTTTATGTAACATATTTATTCTATTTATTACTCTATGAGTTATTTTTTTACAACAATCTAATAATATATCTTCCTTCTAGTATCACTCAAACTCTTCAATTTATTTAAAATTATAGTTTATTAATTAAATTTAATAAATATTAAAATAATATTATTATTTTATCTATATGAAATAAGTTTTATTATATACAACATTATTATACCGATATATTATAAAATTTTAAATTAAATATTTAAATCATATAAAATAATTAATATATAAAACTTATTAATATCATCGGTGATTTAGATAGGTTATAAGCTAATAGAATATTATAACTGAAGATGATGATATTTGCATGCCAAGCATTATATAAGTCACCTTCTATAAAGAACAGGAACAATGCCTTCATCTCCTTGTCTCGCCAGGCGAAAAAATGCAGGCATTGACATGTCAAAGTGGTGGCGTGGGGCGTTGCACCAGCCCCCGTTGTTGTTTGGCGGACAAAAATTGGTGGCGGTGACGGTGACAACAGCGCGGCGTAGGCACCATTTAGGGTCAATCCGGAAGTTGCACATGACTTGGTAGCAAGCACCGCATGCCTCACCGCTTCTAAATAGTGCACCGCTCACAGCAGCCGTGTTTACTCCGAATCCAGCATGAAATGTGTTATCATAACCACATGCTCCTCCTACCAAAATATAATTACTAATGTCAAGTTGCATGAAATATGTCTATACTTCCATTATGCATGATAATGCATTAGCAATTTATACTATTTCATAGTATCAAGAACAAGTAAAAAGATTTACACTATTAATGTTAGACTATAATATAACATCCTCATAAATCTTCTCCTAATATCTTAGGATTTCAGAAAAACGTGTAACTTAACAATTAACTGTATTTCCGAACTAAATTTAACTGTATCTATATCATGTGTGTATAGTTTATAATTCACCAAAACTTTAAAAACATATATAATGACAAGTTACCAAGAGAGGTGGGATTTTGATTGGCTCCATAATAAGTTGCATGAGCATTGAGCCAACCTTGGGCGTTTATTTGCTCAAACCCTAAATAAATAAGAAAAGAAACGGCAACAAAATTTGCATAAGACGCCATATTAAGAACTAACTGAATAACTGTTGGGTTGATACCAATTTTGAAAGAAGCACCTAATTTTATAGGCTAAACTTGGTCCTTGTCGGTGATCAAAACTAATTTTCTTTGCTAAACTTTAATGCAAAGAATATGTCTTTGCTATTTTTCATAAACGCGGTTTTACACGATGTGCCTTGAGGTACGGAGAAGTACGAAAGAATATTGTTTATATGAAATAAAATTTGAAGTTTTGGGAGACAAAGGAAAGCATGAGCATGTGAGTGTCAAGTGGCATCTATTTTCGGTGATTTTTGGCCTACATTATAATAGGATAAGACTCTGTATTACATGTACAGATATGAATGTGTTGAACTTATGAGGAAAAATAGGACATAATCAGATGCATGATTTTTAACATGCAACAAATATAAAAACGTATTCCTGTCAGCAATATCAATTTTTTTTTAAAATAAATTATAAAATATTATTTGATAAATTGAAAAGTAGTTTTTGAAAATATATATTTATTCTAAAAATTTCTTTAAGAGAAAATATGATTCAATATTTTTGATAATTTGAAAAGTAGTTTTTGCAACTTTTTTGCGAAATAACTATAAATTTAAATATCAAATCGCCTTAAAATATTATTTTTCTTATATATAAATTTCATAACAGGTATAAATTAAAAATATTTTAAACAGTTTTAAACAGGAATCTATTATTCCGCCTTCCCTTTTCCTATATAAACGTGACAAAATTTCAACTACAATACATTTTTATACTCATATTTGACTTGTATATAATATATGATTTCTGAATTTCTGAAATTAATTGTGTAAAATTCAATTGTGATACGGTTGATTTTAGGCATAAAAAGTTATTCTAAATAGTTTTTATTAATTGGCATTAATAGCATGTTCTAGATGCACCTAAGCTAGAAAGCTAGAACCCCTGTCTTCTTTAGCAATGGAAAGTATGACAGAAGATTTACTTACAGGAGGAAATTCACTATTGAGGTAGTTTACGCCAAGGTAAAGGAGCGATTGGATGTTTTTCCCGTAGTTCTAGTTGCTTTAAAAGTTTTGTAGGATTTATCGGGAAGTTACTGTAATCTTATGTATTTCAAAGAATATTTATATTTTGTATGTTAAGCCATCCGAAAATAAAATTGTTATTTATTTAGCTAGTTTATTTGTTTCTCAATGAAGTTGTATTGACAGTTTGCATGTGTGTCCCAACTGTATGCGGTCTTTTCATTGAAATGCATTATATTTTCGTCAAAAAAAGTGATCTATCAAATTTTATATATAGTAAGACTCAGCGAGAAACTCCTTATTTGAGTAACTGAGTAATCAATTTCTATTTTATAAGAATTTGATTAATAAATAATTATTGAATACTATTGAACATAAAAAAATCATGAAATACTAAAAATAATTACAAAACAAACAAAAAAATTATATAATATACCAAAAATATAGAAGTCAAATTACAAAACACTAATTATGGATAGTGTTCTGTAATTTTGTGTTCTATATTTTTTATATGGTATGTAATTTTTTTATTTGTTTTGTGATTATTTTTTGTGTTATTTAGTTTTTTATATGTTCAACAATTTTTTTTGTGTTCTGTAATTATATATGTTGGTTTCTCGGTTACTCAAATAAGGGAGTTCTTCATTGAACCTAAGCATATATATATATATATATATATATATATATATATATGGTATGGTTGTAGAGAGACTCCTCTTATAAAGGAACCCTAGAAACCCTAATCTTAAGCGTTCATTATTAATAATATACATATAATTAATAATACACTACAAAAGGGTTGTATTGTAATTAGCTTATAGAAAATAAGAGGCAATACAATATATATATATATATATATATATATATATATATATATATATATATATATATATGAGGAGGATAGAGAGAGATCCCAGTTTAGTGAGGGACCGAGAGACCCATGATCTGAGCTGTTGATTCGTGAACAATCTTGTGGTCAAGATTAAATGCAAAGATATTAGTATTTATATTATTTTAAAATTATAAGGATAGTATTGGCAATGCTGAAAATACAAAAATATATACGATCAATATACATACTCAATCAAATCATTTCCATATATGAGAAGACTGTATATATTTTTCATATTTAAGTTGTCATATATGCATTTATGATATCTTTTGTTTAATTTTTTTGTCAGGTAAGATTTTCTATTTAATTTATTCCATATATTTCATGGGAGGTAATTCAGATTGAGTTAATCCACTTAACATATTTTTATATTTTAAATTTAAAATTATTGCAAATTCCTTTCATTATTAATGTAAATCAATTTTTATATTATCTTTTTACTTTAAAATTTTAAATATATAACATTTTATAATACAACTTGCTTACCTTGTTTATCTAAAATTTAATATTATTAAAATTTATTCGAGATATTTTCAATTTATTTTTTTATGAATACTTTGAAATATTTTGTATTCCCAAATAAAAGATCATGTAAGATTTTATAATTTTTTTATCAGTGCTTGATATTGTTTATTATAATGGCCACCAATTTTTTTTATTTTTGATTTTTGGTGAGAAAGATTTTTCTGAATTATTTTTGATGAATTTTAGTCAAAAAAATAAACAACCACGTATCATTTTAAAGAATCCACCATATAAATAAAACCAAGATAAATCCTCTTGAAGCACCCGTGTTTAATAGATTGAACTCTCTATGGCAAGTGACACAACCACCTTTCATGGTAGAAAAAACAAACAAGACACAAGAAGAGCTCCACATATGGTAAATTTTCTTGACTCTTCCCCTACACATACACGACTTACCAAATATCTAACTTAACTTTTCAGCCGAAGCCACTGAATCTCGACAAAAACACATCTGGAGCACACAAGATTTCACCCACATGCTATGAATCCGCCACCATCAAGTTCTCAGGATCATATTTTTTGTTAAATTCGACAACTCCCCGGAGATAACGATATATAAATTCCTAGTTCTATCTTTCTTCTTTACCCACCATTTACGTTTTATTTTTGCAACCCCCACCATAATCGGGTCTGCATTTACTACTCATAAAACCTTCATCAATTAATAGAACCAATATAAGAATAAAATAATCGGATCTAGAATCCTCAAAATCTTAACCATTTTTCTCACACATAATCTGCAGACACATATTGCAGTGGAACTCATGATAAACCACCCCCGCATACGAAACCTCAATTCACTATACACCAACCTGACATCATCATCGAGACTTTTCCTATAATTAATATTATAGCAAAATAGATTCCTTGTTTTAAATGTGCTTGAAATATCAATAAATTCAATAAGAAAAACAATTATGTGCTCAAACAAATCCACTTCAAACATAGAGAACATCCAAAATATTACTTCAGAATTCGTAAAAATATTTAAGCGTAAAAAACTCAAATCACAAACCATAGAACAACCAAGAGTACACCCAAAATCTTGTTGGTTATATAAAAAAAGTGAGATTATTTAAGTGTTTAATAAAATAGGCGTAAAAACACAAATCTCATATCAATGTTCTTCGTAGTGTTCTTTAGTCATACATGCTCTATGATATTTGTTAGGAATATATTCATTTGATGATGTACAAAATGCTAGAACAGGGTCTAGCTTAGTTTATTTGTAATAAGTCTTTCTAGTCTCTGAAATGTATAATCAGAGTCTAGATAGTCAACATTCATGTTATTTGTTCTTAGAAGAATTTCTGTAGAAAGTGAAACCAGAGTCTGCATGAAGATCAGAGTCTGGAAGGTGATCAGAGTCTACATATGATCAGAGTCTATACAGTTAAAGTTAAATTTGGAAGAAGATCACAGGAATGGAAAGTCTTCGAAGATCAAGATAAATATATTGCAGATATGCTATGGGAAAGAAAGAGAATTCTAGAAGGAAACTGTCAACTAATAATTAGGAATTATATTCCTATTGTAATTTATCTTTCTGTTATTAGTTGATAGGTAGCTCTCTATATAAACTCTATGTAACCTAATTGTAAAGGTGTGGAAGTCGAAGCATAATTGTCTGAGTGATATCTTGTGAGAGCATAGAGATAGAGAGAGTTTCTGTGAAAAACACAGAGAAGCTGCTAGGGTTTGTGTACATCCTAGGAGAGTTTTGTATTTACAAATCAATAATACAAACAATACTTATTCATATCTTTGTGTTTGAGTTTTGTCTTAATTTGATTTTAAAATCAGGCAGAAAAGACACACAAGTATTCAACCCCCCTTCTACTTGTGCAACTGGGAAAACAATTGGTATCAGAGCCTAACGTTTAAAATCAATCAAAGATGTCTGGAAACAAAGATGGCAATTCTAAGATTCCTATGCTTAAGAGAAACGAGTTCACCCACTGGAAGGTTAAGATGCTGTACCATCTGGAAGCAACAGACCCTGACTATCTTGAAAGAATTCATGAAGGACCCTATGTGCCCTTAAAGCTTGTGCCTCAAATCAATGAAGAAGGCAAAGTAACTGAAGAACACTTCATTGAGAAACCAAAGGCTGAATGGACAAAAGAGGACAAGGAGAATGTCCTTAAGGAGGCAAAGGTCAAAAACATACTCTTCAACAGTTTGGATTCTGTTCTTACAAACTGTGTTATATCATGTCAAACTGCTAAGGAGATGTGGACAAAACTTGAAGTGCACTGTCAAGGGACTAAAGATGTCAAGAAGAATGCTAGGTCTTTGCTAATTCAAAAGTATGAGTATTTTGAAGCAAAATTTAGAGAATCTATCACTGAGATGTATGATAGGTTTACAAAACTCTTGAATGAGATGGCTATGCTTGGTAAGGTTTATGATTCTGAAGATACAAACACCAAGTTTCTGAGAGCACTTCCTGAAGAGTGGGACAATAAGACTACAACCATAAGGGAAGCTAGAGATTTGGATGAACTAACTCTAGAAGAATTGTATGGCAGACTCAAGACATATGATTTGGAGATGCAACAGAGAAAGAATAAGAAGTCTGTAAAGACAAAATCTGTGGCACTCTTGATGGAGTCTGAGAAAGAACAACATAAACAACCGACAGAAGCTAGAATCAAGGATTCAAGAAAGAAGGGTAAAGTTATTGTGGAGTCAGAGTCTACTGACACAGACTCTGATTCTGATGAAGAGATTGATCTAAGTCAAATGATGGCTATGTTTGCTAAAAATTTCAAAAGAATGAAATTCAACAAAAGAACTGGAAAATTTAGCAAGAGGTCATCATTCAAGAAGGAAGGTGAGAAGGTTGAGAAGAGCAAGAGTACTATAATCAAACTTGACAAATCAAAGGTCAAATGTTTCAATTGTGGAATATTGGGGCACTTTGCAGTGAATGCAGAAAGTCAAAAAGTCAAGGAAAAGGAAAAAAACTTCTATCAACAGGAAAGGATTGGACAGATTCAAGCTCAGAGGATGAAATTGATTATGAAAATATAGCATTGATGGCATCCTCCTCAAGAAAATCACAATCTCCCAAAGAACCCTCATCTCCTAAAACTCAAGTATCAATCTTTACTCCTGAATCCTTAATTAACTTAGACTCTAATGGTATAGAAATTGTGCAAAGTGAGGTTAATAAAATAATGACAACATGTAGGTCTCTCACTAGTGAAAGTGAAAGGTTGAGAGAGGAAAATTCAACCTTGACTAAAAGGAATAATCATTTAGAGTCCAAGTTAATATTAATGGAACAATACCAAAAGGATTCTGAGAAACATAGTCATAACTACACTGAAATCTTGAAAGCCTATGACTATGTTAAGAGAGATCTAGAAGAAGAGAGACTCAAGTTTAGAGTCTGGACAGACTCTGGTAGAGAAGTTCAAAAAATTCTCAATAATCAAAATGTGTGTCAAACTGCTGGTCTAGGCTATGACAAGAGTCAAGACAAAAGACCTATTGTTGAGAATGATAACAATGAAGAAGCTAGCCAATTTAATAAGACTAAAGACAAAAGTACATTTGTTCCTGTTAAATTTGTGACCCCTAAAGAAAAATCTGAAACCACAAACTCATCTGTCAATAGTCCTCCTGTTGTTGACAAGAAGACAGATGAAACAGGAGAAAATAACTCTAAGAAAAATATTAACATAGGGTACTTGTCTAAGTCTAAGTTGAAAGAAAGGCTAGAAAACTTATCAGGGTCCACCAAAACTAGGAGAAATAGGAATGGTAAGGAAGGCATTAATAAGGCTAATAATTATCAAAAAGATCCTAATGCTCCTAGAAAGAAGTGTTATAGATGTGGCAATCACAACCATTTAGCTATAGATTGTAAAACAAAAATTGAGATGAAATCAGAGTCTAGTCCTTCTCAGACTCTGAAAAGTCACTACATACCACAGAAACCTTGTTATCACTGTGGTAGCATATTACAATTTTTATGAGCTAAAATATTCTATTGATAAAAGTTGGTATGACACTGTTAATACTCCACCAGAATCTAAAGCAACAAAAGAGACAAGTAAACCAAAGGTGAAAATTGTTAAGCCTGTTTCTCCTAAAGTTAGTAGAAAAGGATCCAAAACTGTTTGGGTCCTCAAAACATCTAACTAGCTGCTTCATGTATGCAGGGAACCAGGGTAAAGAAAGTAACCCTAATCCTGGACAGTGGATGCTCAGGACACATGACTGGAAAGAAATCCATGCTTACAGACTTTTTGGAAATGGTTGGCCCAGAAGTGTCCTTTGGAGATGGCAACAAAGGACAAACACTGGAATATGGCAAGATTGTACTTGGGAATGTCATCATTGAACAAGTAGCTCTAGTTGATGGCTTAAGACACAATTTGATTAGTATAAGTCAACTAGGAGATAAAGGTTACCATACTGGCTTTGACAACAAAGAGTGTCTTGTGACTCACAAAGAAACAGGTATTCTGGTTTTTAAAGGACACAGACATGGTAACATTTATGAAGCCAGCTTGGAGGATTACATACACAGTGAACTCACATGTCTATATAGCAAGGCCTCAATTGAAGAAAGCTGGAAATGGCACAAGAAACTGTCACATATCAACTTTAAAACACTAAACAAGTTGGTTAAACAGAATCTTGTAAGAGGATTACCACAGGTTGATTTTGTGCAAGATGGACTCTGTGAAGCATGTCAACTTGGAAAGCAAAAGAAATCATCCTTCAAGAGCAAGACAATAAACACCATTTCTGAACCCTTTTATTTATTACACCTTGATTTATTTGGTCCAGTAAATGTTATGTCTATTAATAAAAAGAAATATGCTCTTGTTATTGTAGATGATTTTACAAGATTCACATGGATTTTCTTTCTACATTCAAAGGATGAAGCTCCACAACACATAAAAGATCATATCACTTTTCTGGAAAGAAATTCAAAGAAAACAGTTAGAGTTCTAAGGAGTGACAATGGTACTGAATTCAAGAATTCAATCATGGATGACTGTGCATTAAAAGGAATTTCTCAACAATTTTCTGCACCAGGAACTCCTCAACAAAATGGAGTTGTGGAGAGAAAGAATAGAACACTCATAGAAGCTGCCAGAACAATGTTGGCAGAGTCTAAGCTACCAGTATATTTTTGGGCAGAGGCAGTCAATACAGCATGTTTCACTCAAAACAGCACTTTAATAAACATGCATGGAAAGACTCCCTATGAAATGATAAAGGACAAGAAGCCAAGTGTGAAACACTTTCACATATTTGGATGCAAGTGTTATGTACTGAAAGTACATCCTGAAAAGCATCAAACACAAAAGCATTCAGAGTGTTTAATCTCAGAACCAAAATTGTTATAGAATCTATTCATGTTGCATTTGATGATAAAAAGTGTATAGGATTGCAGGATGAGTCAGAGTCTACTACACTAGAATTTGAAAATCTAAAAAGTTCTGAGATAAATGAAGAAGAAGAGGATGAAGACCCTCAAATAACTCCTGAACAAACAAAGGAACCTGCACACTCTGAGGGAGAGCCAGAAAATTCAACTCCAAATAATTCAGAGTCTAACAGGTCAGGGTCTACCCAGACAGAGTCTAACTCATCAGGGTCTGAATCAAGCAACTCTGAATCATTGTCAGAGTTAAGAAATTTAGGGGGAGCCTCTTCATTTAAATTTCACTCAACTACAGAAGATGCAAATGACTTAGGGGGAGCTTCAAGTTCAAAAACCAATCTTCCACCTACTAGAAAATGGACAAGGAATCACACTCCTGACTTGATAATTGGTGATCCTGAGAGTGGGGTACAAACAAGAACAGCCACTCAAAATGAATGTCTGTATAGCTGTTTTCTCTCAAAGAATGAACCCAAGAAAATTGAGGAAGCCTTGCAAGACCCTGATTGGATTATTGCAATGCAAGAAGAAATGAATGAATTTGAGAGAAATAAAGTGTGGAAACTTGTACCAAGACCTAGAGATAGATCAGTGGTTGGTGTAAAATGGGTGTACAGAAACAAACTTGATGAGAATGGAACTGTAGTCAGAAACAAAGCAAGGCTAGTTGCAAAAGGATACTCACAGGAGGAAGGAATTGACTATGATGAAACTTTTGCACCAGTAGCAAGATTGGAAGCTATTAGAATGTTTCAGGCCTTTGCAGCTCATTCAAAATTCAAGATGTATCAGATGGATGTGAAAAGTGCCTCCTTAAATGGAAAATTGGAAGAAGAAGTCTATGTGGAGCAACCACCAGGATTTGTTGATCCAAAGTTTCCTGATCATGTTTACAGGTTAGACAAGGCACTATATGGATTGAAGCAAGCACCTAGAGCATGGTATGAAACTCTTTCAAAATTTCTTCTTGAAAATGGATTCACAAGAGGTACCATTGACAAAACTCTCTTTATTAGAAAATATAAAGGTGATATTTTGTTTGTCCAAATTTATGTTGATGATATTATATTTGGATCTACTAATGATAATCTCTGTGAAAAGTTTAGTCAACTAATGCAGTCAAATTATAAAATGAGCATGATGGGAGAATTAAACTTCTTTTTGGGGCTTCAAGTCAAACAGAATGATGATGGAATTTTCATCAGTCAAACAAAGTATGTAAAAGAACTGTTGAAGAAGTTTGATATGCAAGATTCTGCAACTGCTAAAACTCCCATGTCAACAGCCACTAAGCTAGACTATGACCCAAATGGTAAGAAAGTTGACAACACTAGCTACAGAGGTATGATTGGCTCATTGTTATATTTAACTGCTAGTAGACCAGATATAATGTTTGCAACTTGTCTGTGTGCTAGATTTCAAGCTGACCCTAGAGAATCACATTTAATAGCTGTGAAAAGAATTTTTAGATATCTCAAGGGGGCACAAACTCTTGGACTTTGGTATCCTAGAGAGTCAGATTTTTCACTAATTGGCTATTCAGATTCTGACTATGCAGGATGCAAAGTAGACAGGAAAAGCACAACAGGACAATGCCAGTTTCTTGGCAACAGATTAATTTCTTGGTTTAGCAAGAAACAACAGACTGTATCAACCTCAACAGTTGAGGCTGAATACATTGCAGCTGGAAGTTGCTGTGCTCAAATTCTGTGGATGAGAAATCAATTACTTGATTATGGACTAACATTCTCAAATATTCCTATGTATTGTGATAATACTAGTGCTATTAAAATTGCAGAGAATCCAGTCCAACACTCCAGAACAAAGCACATTGATGTCAGGTATCACTTTATTAGAGAACATGTTGAAAATGGTACTGTGACACTTCACTATGTTCCAACTGACAGACAGATTGCAGACATTTTGACAAAACCACTTGATGAGTCTACCTTTCTCAGACTGGTAGGTAAATTAGGTATGTTAAATATGTAAGTGATCAATAATTACAAGAAGCAAGGTATGTACTTTAATTATAGTCCTTGTCTTAACACACTGTGATTAATTATTATTGCGAAATTTTGTTTGGTACTTTATCTTGACAGAGTCTAGTTTGTAGACTCTGACGAGTCTGTAGACTCTGAGAGTCTGTAGACTTTGAGAAAAATATCACCTAGACTCTGAATCGGTTAAAATTCGCGCCTGCAGACTCTGATTGCGTTTAAATTGTTCAAATGACTTGAAATAGGCGGTAACAATTATTTTTGACTGAAAATAGGCTATAGACTCGTGTGTATTGTATGCAATTCAATCAAAATAGAAAATTTCATACATTTTACTCACTTGTTTATTGCTATTTTTTCTAAGGCAGAATTAATCACAGAGCTTTTTACGAACCCTAGCTAATTTTCTCAAGCTTTTTCATCACTTTCAACTCGACATCTTCAATGGCTGTAATTTCTACTGTCATGAGGGGACCCAAAGCGATTGCATTTACTTTTGGGGATTTTGACTTCATGACTACAAATCATGTTGCTGCTCTTGGAGACAAGAAGGGAGTAGATGCTGACTACTTCCCAATGATGGATTTCATGGAGCAATCTGAGCTCAGTTATATTCTGAAAGCATCTCTGGTGATTCATATGGATGCTGTCTCAAAAGCTTGGAGTTCTGCATAGGTAGTTGATCCTTCTCAGGATCAACCAGGTAAAATCATGTTCACCTTTGGCTCCACTACTTTTGATGTTACTGCTGATGTGCTTAATTCAGTTTTTAAATTGCCTGTGAAAACACCTTTTGATGAAACTGTATCTGATGATGGCATTAAAAGCATGTTTAAGGCAATAGGTTATTCTGCTAGCTTAGATAACATGAGCAAGATAACTAGGTCTTACTTAAGAAAAGAATGGTCATTTTTCTTTGATCAAATTGCTAAGTGTTTCACTGGTAAGTGTAGTGGATTTGTTGTTATTACTGCTATTACTTATCAAATTGGTCACAGTCTCCTATTTGATAGAGTAATCAACGTTTGTGATATGTTGCTCACTCAAATGGGAGCAAAATTGAATAATGTGCATGAGAGGAGGAAGAAAGTCTACTATCATAGATTTCTTATGATTCTCCTTAATCATTTCATTCCTGACATGTCAACCAAGTTGGCAGATGATTGTTGTGTGCAGGCATACAAACAACAAAGGAGGATATTCTCTGACATCAAGAGAATTGATGACAAAAAGAAGAGTCTACCTGTCATGCACTATCCACATGTAATGCAGGTAAAACTCTCAACCTACAAGCCTTCTATCTACAATGATTCTTTTTTTGGTGGTGACATGGTGCAGGAACAAGTACTGGAGAGTCCCCCTGCACCTACCCAAGTTACCAAATCCCCTTCAATTACACAATCTTCCAAACCAAAATCCAAAAAGAAACCAACCTATGGTGTCTCTCAACAGGCACCAGTTGTAAAGATGAGAAAATTGATTCAAACTAGGCTTATAGATGAGCACAGTGATGAAGAGCTCAACCCTCTAGAGAAACAAGTTGTTGAAAGTCTCTCTTTGCTAAAAGAAGTTCATGAGACACTTGATTCTAACCTTCAAGCCAAGTCCGCCGTCTCTGAAAAGGCTACAGACTCTAAAAAACCTAGGAATGCACCTCAGGATTCTCAAATTGAATCTCCTGAAAAATCTTTTGCTCAAAAGTATAGAAGGTTAAGGAAGGCTTATTCTGCACACATACACAAACCTATTATTATTACTAACCCTGTTTTGCAGGAAACAGATGCTCCCAAGGCTCCTGCAGGGCCAGACTCTGATAGCAAGAAATTACCTGAACCAGAGTCTAATGTTGAGTAAGAGTCTAGACTGCCTTTAGACTCTGATCATGAGACATTTTGGGAAGGAATGCCATTGAATGCAGCCTCAAGTCTAATTGATGAAATCATTACTCCAAGTGATGAGGCACTGCTATTCTTATATCCTTTGGTGGAATCATTTGAAGATCCAGAGCAACATCAGACTAAATCTCAAGTATTGGATTTTCTTTCAACCTATGAAGCCCTAAGGAAGATAATGGAACAGGAGCTACAAATGTCTGCATAGGATGTGGTCAAATCTCTATACAGCTACCTATTCAACTCTTCACTCTAAGAAAAAGCAGCTGGGCTCACTGAAGGCAGAACAAATGCAGTTCTCAAAGCACTAGGTGTGCCAGACTCTGAATAGCAAATCACAAAGAAGCCTAAAAAGCTTAGCATCTACAATAGGAGAAAATCAGAGTCTGTTGCTGAGTTGGAGACTGAGGTTGAGCAACCAGTTTTTGACTATGAAGCAATTTGGGATCATGGGATTACCTACAGGACAGCTATTGATTGGATCTCTACTATTCAACCATTTTCAAGGGAGGTGGTTGATTTTCTTGTCCAAAATGTAGGTAAGGTGGCCAACAAATACATCTATCCGACCTATGAAAGTAGATTGGATCAACTTAAGGGCTCACATTATCACAAGATTGCAAGGGAACTGCAGGATTCCTTTCACTTGACTTTTACCCAGGCCATCAATGCACTCCATGCCAGGATGTTTCTCAATGGACACTTGGATGCATTAACTATGGTAGAACCACAGGAGGTAGCAAGTGATGCAAGGCAGTTGGAGGTTGGGACTAGTGCACCAGTGGTGACTAGTGATAAAGATGCTCAGTCTGCCTCACCCACACAAGAACCACCTAGTCAGAGGTTGGGTGATAGTGAGGCAGGGGAGTATGCTGTTAGGCCCTCCTTGACAACTCACTAAAAAGCTGATGAGAACCCCAGTGATATGGGAGGACAAACTCTGATGGAGGCTCATGAAGAAATTTTCCATTCTATTCTATCAGAGTCTATCCACCTTGAGGGGGAGTCTCATGCACAAATAGTCAAAGATGGTAACACTCAGACTCTGGCTTCTAATGAAGTCATACTGAAGCAGTCAGAGTCTAGAGTAGACCCTGAGACTGGAATACTGGAGCCAACAGACTCTGGAAAGAAAGAAGATGCTTGTAAGGGTTCAGAGTCTGTTGATGCTCACCCCTTGGTGGAAACCCCTAGCCTTCAGACATTTGAAGGGGTTCCCCTCCATCAAGGTGGTTCAGGTATTGAAGCACCTTTATTTTCTTTCAACCCCTCTTCTGTAGGATTATTGAGTGCACCCTCCCAAATGAGTGACAAAATATCTGAGAGGCTGGCACTGGACCAGGCAAAAAGAGAGGTAAAAAAGGCTGTAGGGAGCCTGAGTGAGATTGAGAAAGTGGGTGCCCAACCCCACTGTGAGCATGAGAGATTAGGGTATCCTGAACCTAACTTTACTTATTGGGATCAAGATTTTCCACAGAGTTGGTCCAATGAGTTGGAGCAGGGGATGGATGAAAATTCACTATGTTTGATTGTGCAGATTGGCAAACAGAAGGAGGCTCTTGCTGCTCAGAAGTCATTTACAAAGAGACCACAACTTCATCTGGTGGATTCTCTAGCAAGGAGAGCAGATAGAGTCATGGAGCCTTTGGTGGATAACACTGTCATTTTCACTGAGGCTGCAAATTTGAAGTCAGACGAACCACTTTTAATTATGCCTATAAGGGCTAGACTTCCAGAGTCTACAGTCTCTGATCACTCTCAGGAGGAGTCAGGGTCTATAGTCCCGTTTGCAGTTTCAGAGTCTACACCACCACTAGAGTCTACACCTCCAATCACAAAGCTTGAGCCTGTTGCTGAGCAGTGCACTTCTGACGATGATGATCACGTTATTCCTTCTTTTGTCTATTTTGATCATGTGTTTCCTCAGTCTTGGGAGTCTGCACAGCAAAGAGGCATAAATGATAAAGATTCTTTTGAGTGTATTTTGGCTATTCATCAGTCTGAGAGACTTAAAGCTTTTCAGAAAAAATCCTTTCAACAGGAACATGGTTACTATCCTGGTGAAGAAGATCATGCTTTGGATGGAGCTGTTAAAGCTGAGTTACCTGAAGTTGCTGCTCAATTAGCCAGTGTGGTCCAGGACATTTCTCATATTAAAATCTAGCTCACTGGTGTTGATAATACAACTTCTCTGCTCAATACAAGATTTGGCAGAATTCACTCCCTTCAATTATCCAAAGAAGTAGCTTTTAAAGATGCTCTCGCTGCTATCACTACAACTCAAGCCTCTCTTCAAACTACAGTCTCTAATTTGACCACCAAGGTTGATTCCGTCATTGCAGCTCAGGCCAATATCTTAACAGTTCTTGAACAGATTCTTTTGGTTGTCACCAGTTGTTGGGTCCCGGAGATCGTAGAGGGGGGGGGGGTGAATACGATTCCCAAATTAAAAATATGACTATTAATTATTTTTAGGACAACATAAAAATTACTTTGGTTCAAACCCGGGTATTGTTCATCATCTTCTTCAACCTCAAGAACACCATTAAAATAACCAAGATAATGAACGGTAAATTATCCAAAACACACAACACAACAAGATCCAAGAATATAACTTTATATTCATTGAAGTGGGGTAGATGCTACAAACAAGTTCAAGAACATAAGCTCAAGAACACAACAAAGAAGTGATTTTTGTCTCCTCTAAAACTATTACATTTTGTAGATCTAGGAGACAGAAATCAACCCTATCTTCTATACAAGATTTAACAAGTGTTTTCAATAGAAGAATAGAGGAGTGGTATAATAAAGAAAATCATGGCTACAAATATATTCAAGATCTAGTTTGGCCATGGGGGAGAGAATAATTTTTCTCTCTCTCCCCTTTTCTTTTCTCATCCGGATGCACACATCCACTACTAAGATGGAGACTTGAGTTTCTTCTTTTTATATTGAAAAAGGTGTTGCTTTTTGCTTTTCCACCTTTTACTCTTGTCCACTCAAATCATATCTTCAAAGTCATGTGTCAATCATGCCTTTGGAAATATTTAATGTAAAAGTAATATTTAATAAATATATAAAATATAAATAAAGAATATCTTTATTTATAAAATATATAAATAATTAAATAAATACTTTATTTAATTAAATAAAATATTTCCATTCCACTCTTCAATTTGTGTAGACTTCCTTATCCAAATACTTGGCCCCGTATACGTGACTCCACCACGTCCAAGTATTTGGCCTTCTAATCTGTGAAGCTTTAGTAAGATCTAATCAGGTTGTGACGTCTGTCCCTTATCCATTAGGCTGATATTTCTCCAACACTGATTTACCACCTTTGTTGATCCTCCACATGACTCAAGAAAACCAACAACTTTAGAATGAGTAAAACCATATTAACCGACGAGAGCTTGCCTCCAATGTCCTGACACTTAATGCAACGGTCTGGTTCATAAGTGACTAGTCTTGATAGGGGCTCTTGATTCCGAACATGATTCCACATTCTTCTTTGCAAACCTTACTTGTAGCTTCGATTGTAATGCACTGAAATCTTCATAGACTAAGACAATCTTCTATAGCTTCCACATCCTTGAATAGATGTCAACATCTTTTATTCTCCACTGAGGCCTGAACATGTTAATGAACTTCTTCCAGTGAGCTTCAAGTCTGTAGATGATCATTTGATACTTTGTCTTAACTGAACTCTGTGATCCAAGATTTATGTGCACCTGCATATTATTACATGTCATGTTCTATTGTTGAGTTATCATCAACCATTATATAGAGATTACATTTAGCATTTCTAGTACACATGAAAATGCAGTGAGTTACTTCCCTTCACTCCTATCTCCCCTTTCACCAGTAATGATGATGTCAAAAAGGGGGAGAAGAAAGGTGAATCCTCCAGGAGAAAGGATGATGGTTGCAAAGATGATAAAAAGGGAGTTAAAAGGAGGAGAGATGGTGATGATGAAGATAGTTCTCATGGTCCTAGGGGTCCTGGTGATGTATAACTCAAGCTTTCTGGAATGGCTGGATTATCACCAACTCAAACCCATCAGTTAGGGACTAGACATGGGAAATCAGAGTCTAAGCCAGACTCTGATAAGCAAAGAAAGAAGTCAGACTCTGATGAAACTCAAGAACCTTCATACTGGAAGTGCAGTCAGTCAAATCTGCAACTTAGAGCTAAAAAGAAGACAGGTCTTGGAGGTTTTGAAGAATCTGACATTGACAGAACATCTACTCTAACCAGGGATCCTCAATCCTTGACAGATAGGCAGTTTGAGAAGATCACACAGAAGCATTTAAACAAGGTGGTGTCTGCTCAAATTGTTTATAATGTCTATGAAAGAAAGATGCAAGAAGGACAGGGAGGCACATAAAAGGTGAAGAATGAGATGCTGGTTTACTTCTTAGAAGGTGGATCAGTTAGATGGATTAGCCAATCAAATTTTATCTTTTTCAAACAGGCTGAGGAATTACAGTACATTAGATTTCTCTTACAGATTGCATATAAAGTAAATAAGAGTAAAGAGGTTATCACTCACAAATGGTTCAAAGAGATTGACAGAAAGCTGACTTTGCACAGACAGACAAATCGACAAATGGGCAATTTTCTTTAAAATATGTTGATACTGAGGGAAATGATCAAGTCATGCCATTGGAAGAAAAACAGATTAAATTTCAAGAAGGTGTGGGTCATTACTTTGGGTTTCAGCCTATGAGTGGGAAAGTTAGTGTTCTAATGTTGAAGGACTTAAAAGATCAAGAAAGCAGTGCAAATGATCTGAGAGCAGCTTACTGTCAAATCAAATGCTCAAGTGAAGAAATGAAGAAGTTGAAGAAATTTGTTGGTGAAGCTCTGGCAATTGTGGAGGAAAATATGCTGAATTCATTTTTGAAGAACAATCCAGCCTTTGAGAAGATTAAATGAGAAGTAATTCTTTTTCCTTTAAAATTCTTTTATACTGTTCTAGATTGATAGTTTTATTCTTTAGTTTTGACATCATCAAACCTGGATTTATGCTTACATTTTATAAAGCATAAATAGGGGGAGATTGTTATGAATATATTCATTTGATGATGTACAAAATGCTAGAACAGGGTCTAGCTTAGTTTATTTGTAATAAGTCTTTCTAGTCTCTGAAATGTATAATCAGAGTCTAGATAGTCAACATTCATGTTACTTGTTCTTAGAAGAATTTCTGTAGAAAGTGAAACCAGAGTCTGCATGAAGATCAGAGTCTGGAAGGTGATCAGAGTCTATGATCTATCAGAGTCTACATATGATCAGAGTCTGAAGATCATCAGAGTCTGAAGGTTTCAGAGTCTATACAGTTAAAGTTAAATTTGGAAGAAGATCACAGGAATGGAAAGTCTTCGAAGATCAAGATAAATATATTGCAGATATGCTATGGGAAAGAAAGAGAATTCTAGAAGGAAACTGTCAACTAATAATTATGAATTATATTCCTATTGTAATTTATCTTTCTGTTATTAGTTGATAGGTAGCTCTCTATATAAACTCTATGTAACCTAATTGTAAAGGTGTGGAAGTCGAAGCATAATTGTCTGAGTGATATCTTGTGAGAGCATAGAGATAGAGAGAGTTGCTGTGAAAAACACAGAGAAGCTGTTAGGGTTTGTGTACATCCTAGGAGAGTTTTGTATTTACAAATCAATAATACAAACAGTACTTATTCATATCTTTGTGTTTGAGTTTTGTTCTTAATTTGATTTTAAAATCAGGCAGAAAAGACACACAAGTATTCAACCCCCCCTTTCTACTTGTGCAACTGGGAAAACAATATTAAATCATCATACACCCAAAAAGTAAAGACTAAAAAAATAGATGCAGAATCCCCTCAAACTTACACAAAAATTGCTTTGACCTCGGAAAATAAACATAATCAAGCACTAGAAAATCAGAATCTTGATTTGTTGATATATGCTGAAGTTCTTAAAAATCAATTGTGTTGAGACACCAGAGTTTCAAGACAGTCGTGCCGAGATATCATAGTTTCTCAAAAGAAGGAGATCAGCAATTCAGCATCACTTGATCATTATAGATTCCTATATTATCTAGCTAATTAGTATTTTTGTATACAACTAGTAAATTCTGATGATTGCTAGGGTAAACTCTGAAGCAAATTACAGCGTTGGTAATAATATAAGAATGATTGTAATGGGTGTAAGTATCGTACGTATAAAAACTATAACATATGTTTGATTGTCAACTTACCAAAAATCAAAGATTCTTAATCAATTTTCAAACCCTAAATTTAAGCGTATTACTGTGTAATTGAACTGTGGAACCGTATAATAGTAAAAATACAGATCGTATGGGCTTGATTTTGTGAACTAATTACATGAGAGCCATTATGTGATGTATTAATATTTATATAAATATTATATATAATGGACGTTGGATATTGGGGGTCTCTGGGGTCTCTTGATGACAAGGGTCTCCCTAGAACCCTACCCTATATATATATAAACACTATATTCGAATTAACAAAGCCAAGTGAACGTTTGATTCACAACGTTCGAATTGGTTAAGGTAATTCAAACAGTAGATATTCAATACTACGAATATTGAGGATTGAAGAAAATAAAATAAACGTTTAAAAACCAGTCTCAATATAAGTTTAAATATAAGATAAGAGTTGGTGTAAAAGGTAAGATTTTGAATAAATCTCAATTCCTATTAATGAGGAAACCAAGTTTAAATAGGAAAAAATATGTTTGGATAAATCATATATATATATATATATATATATATATATATATGTATATATGTATATATATATATGTATATATATATAGGGTCCTGCTCAAATAGAAAATAACTTAAATGAGAAATAGAAAACCTTATCATTATACCTGCCGCACCCACACACAAATTATATACACCCTCACACACACAATCCCATCTATTCTCCTCCGTTTTTAATTTGATTTTTCCCGTCAATTGACAAAGTTTTTTTCAAATCTAACTTCACCACATTTTTTTTCATCTCCCAACGATCAGTTTTCATACCATATGTGCTATATTTCGGCAAATATAATTTATAATTAAAATAAATTCGTCATTTATCAGATTCAAACTTCAATCACTAAATTATATTACAGAAACCACTAATTTGTATTATAGAAATCACTAATTTGTATTACAGAAATCACTAAATTATATATCCTGGGTTCACAAAAAGTAATGGAAATCGTCGATAAATTAAAAGTCACCGGAATATATCACATATGGTATGCAAACTGATTGTTGGGAGATGGAGAAAAATGTGGTGAAGTTAGATTTGAAAAAAAGTTCACTAATTAACGGGAATAATCAAATTAAAAACGGAGGGATTATGTGGGATTGGGTGTATGAGGGTGTATTTGATTTGTGTGTAGATGCTCCCCTTGCCATTAGATTAGATTGAATATGTGGTGTAGATCTTATTTTCTATTTTCTATTTTAAGTTATTTTCTATTTGAGCAGGACCCTATATATATATATATGTATATATATTAGATAAGCTCGTACATAAGAAGATCCTATTAAATCTCCAAGAAATTCGGACTTCAATCTTTATCCAAACAACACTATCAGTAATAGCCAGTTATTACAACTTGTCTCCATGTTGTTTGCTTGTTGTTATGTACTAAAACCTGTCATATTGTTATTGAATATCAGCAAACTAATTTCCTGCAAAACCATATTAGTACGCAGAGTAACAACTTGTTATTTTATATCAATTACATAATATTTTATCTTTTAAGGGAAAGATAGGAGTAAAGGAGTCTTACATAATATTTAATGATATTATGTTTACATAATTCATAAAACTGATTCTTTATAAATAAAAAAAAAGTTATCAATATTCTTATATTGTGTTTGATTAAAATTAATGAAACTGGTGAGAATCAAATGAAATTTGAACTATATTTTAAAGAATGTTCATATTTTAATTTTTCATTTTTCCTATATTACATAAAATATGAGTTTCATTCCTAACATTATAAAAGTAATGCTTATTTCTCTATCCTACCCATTTTCTAACTAAAACTCATGTAAAAAAATTATGCTATTTCATTTTTTTCATACCCATTTTCTAACCAAATCTCATACACTCCCTCATTTTCTTTCAAAACTTTCATCCTCCGTTTTTCTTCTGCAACCTCAGTTTCATTCTTTTTGGCTTGTTGCAGTAAAGTGAAGACTTTATACAAATGCCTTACAAGGAAGTAAATACTATGGATACAAAATTAGGTATAAAAAATTGATTTCAAATTATGTGGCAGAGATGGCATGTTAATTTGAAAAGTTTTATTTAATACGATTTGTGTGAATATATTGAAATCTATTATATTTAATAGAATTACAATCAATCAGAATCTACTAGTACTGGCAGCACTCGAGTGCTAAATTCCTATGTTTTGTTTGGTTGGAAGAGAAAGGAAAGAAATGAAATAACTGAAATTATACAGATAAAAATTTAAGGAAATATTTGAAAAAATGAGATAGTAAATATTTGTTATGATAAAAAATGTGAAGAAATGGGATATGACAGAGAATGGAACATTGCTTCTTAAATTAGGGTTTAAATTTCAGTTTATATTATTAGAAATGAAATGTAACTAAGAATTAAATTTTTGAATAAATCTTTTAGTTTTTCTGTTATTGCTCTATTCTATTTGAATAAAGTTAAACAATTCGTCAAAAAAAAAAAGGTAAACATTAGAACTCCATAATCCCATAGGATATGTTTCCTGCAATACTGCAAAAATTATACTTTTAGTACGACGGTACTATTCTCAGTCAGTGATACAATAATCTACAAGTACCCTGTACAGCCACCCAGCATACTTTTAGAACAACAGAAGGCACAGAATTAAGCAGCAGAAAAGAAACATAGATACTCTGCTAAGGGACTTTTCCACCTGCAATTCTTGCCTTCTTATCCTCGGGTTTGGGCTGCCATTATGCACAAGAGGATAATAGCTTGTATGCGGATAAGTAAATAAGCTTGTGTCTGAGCTACCAAATATCCTAGCATACACCATCTCCCCAAACATCCCAGCAGTAGGACTGATCATGCCAGCAGTCACGAAATTTGGAGACAAGGGGGCGTAATTAGCCGGAGGATGAGAAAAGTACTGCTGGGGATGAAATGGCTGCTGATTTGGTTCAAAAGGACTGGATTGAGATTGCTCTTGGGGCATTGTTTCTGGCCTGACACCTGGAGGTCTATGGGGTAGGGGCAGATTCAGATGAGGCTGTTTTGCATCAGGATTAGAATGTGTATCACCCCGACCGTATAATGGAACTAGTGAGGTCTCTGAGATTCTAGCCTTACAGACAGGGCAATCTGGCTGCTTATCAGATTCCAGAGAAGAGCGTACAACATGAAGCCAATTATAAATGCAAGGCCAGCAGTACAAATGACCACAGAGGGTAACAACAGGATCACGTGCTGTGTCTAAACATATATTACAATCAAAACAACCATATAAATTTTCTGAAGTTGTAGCATCTGAACCTGATTTTAACTTCTGCCCAACAGAAACATCTTCAGTAGATTCAAACTGCACTCGGAGGTTTTGATCATAAGCCATAAGCTCTACCTCAAAACCGGCTCTACAAGAGATAAAAATATTGATAGTTAGGTCAAAGGCTAGAATGTAAATTATATTGAGTGCCAACAGATATCTACATTTATTTATCCATGTAGAAAGAAAAAAGAAAAACCACAAAATTTCCGGTATATCGATAATAAAAATATCAATGGGAAGGTTGGATGGCACAAGACTCTGATAATTGATAGTATTATACTAGTATACTACTGTGTCAAACTAGTGAACTTGATCTAACCAGAGAAAATGGATAAAATGTGTAATTAGCCAGAGTGCCATAATGGGTAATAATATAGGTACTACGGTCACATGATCATTTAGTTCTTGTAGCACCTGAGGGATTAATAGAGGGATTTAAGGAATGTAACAATAAAACGATATAAATGAACGGACCACTACCCTAAGATTTAACCAACTCCATAAAAAAGGAGGCTTGTTTGAATCACAACCCATAAATAGAAAGATTCATTTAGCAAAAAAAAGGAGAGAAATTCTCAATTTCAATAATCGACAAGAATTTTTCAAACTATTAAAGATTAAAAAAGCTGACCAACAAAAAAATTCCTAACAATAAGAAAAGAAGGAATAAAGAAAACAAATCCTTCTATACTAGTATAACTTACAATATTCCTAAAAATGTATTTATCTATCTAATATAATTAAATTTAATGATGCATTATAATTAACTGTAGTTCTAAATAATAGGAACAGGACATACCCCAAGAGACTGCTAGGGAAAATGATGACACCCCCCCCCCCCCCGGCATTCGACTATTCTGTCATGAATAATTTAAAAATAGAATGATAAATGATAAATATATAAAAATATTTTAATCTTATTTTCCGCACTATTCCTCTCTCCTTTGAAAAAATTAAGTCCCCGAAATTTAATAAATCTAAGAATCAACACAGAGAAATCATTTGTCACAGAACTTGAAGATAATAAATTTCAACTACAGTAATAACATATGTGGAAATAATCTTATACAGCATCTCCTTTTATCTCATACTAGAATATACTTGCTTCTTATCATGATCTCACACTAGAATATACTTACTTTTCATCACGAATATATGCATAATTAATCCCAATTACGAAAAATATGATACGAAATTGTGTTTTAAAGGTTCAACCTTCGAGATGTTCTTTTGGACAAACTAAGGCGTCATAAACATTGCCAACTAAACTGGATACACCTGTGACTGTATATGTACCACAATGAGTGCATCCATGTCGGGGCAATGTATAATATGTTAAGACTACCTTACTCATATCTGAAACTTTTTTCAGTTTAAAATTTCCCAGGACATTTTTTATAGGAGCAACCAACCCGTGCTGGCGCTTACAAAATATTAAAATCAATTTAAAATGTCTCCTGACCTTAAAGACATTACAAGCTCGAAAAAATATACATCAATTACTCAAAGTTGAAATATATACTAAAAAAACTGAAAATTACAAATTATAAATCAATTATTGAAAATTACAAGCTGGGCATTAATTTTGCAGGTTAAAACATTTGCGAATATTACTTACTCCTGAGATACTATTCACAATCCATATCAATTATTATTAAGAAGTCTAAAAGGCTAAATGTAGAGCTAAATGTAGCACAAAACACCCAGCAGTGACTATTTATCTTTATCATATTCCCACAAAGTGTATCAATCTCGCAAAACCCAAATCAATTTCGAGTACATTACATAAATCGAAGGACATAATAGCACATTACAAGAATCATATTCAACAAAACATACAAAAGTAGAAAGAGGGTACCTCACATATTAACAAGATTAATAAAACAAAAACCACCAAACTAAAATTTATAAATTTCTTTTTAACAATCAGTCTTGCGTAAATATCGACTATTACAGGGATCAAGAATACATCATTTATTTGTCTGATCAAACACAAACAATTATATGTATAACAGAGTTTATACAGTTTCCATCAATTTCTTTAGATCTAAATAAAAACTAAAACTAAAACATCAAAAATCAGAATTAACAAATGATAATTACAAGGAAAAAAATAGAAATTATAAAAAAAATTGAAGTAAAGAGAAGAGAAAAACATACTAGGAGACGAAGTAGAATCGTTCATGTGAGGGGAGTAATTACAGGGTGTTTAATTCAAAGGGGTTTACAATTATTGTAAGATTATACATACAAGGGTCGGTGGGTGATGATGAAATTGTGTTTGTTTAAATAATAACGGAGATTACAATTAATAAGATGATGATGATGATGCGTAAATAATGGAGGAATATTGGAGTGTTCTAGTGCAGCCCGCTTCAACGTAATGCCGGCAAAGAGGTAAACGAGATTATAAAATGTAAACAAACAATATTATAAATATATAATTTATTTATTAAAATCTTACAATTTAATGGTTGTCCACCCAATTCTTTATATTTTAAATTTTTTTAAAAATAATAAATTTTTATATTATAAAATTTATTATCACTCACTACTTTACTACATTTTTTCAAATTCATCAATTAAATATCAATTGACCCCACCACTTTACTCATTTTTCCTTATTTTTCATCCACTTTTCCTTCTTTCATAATATTTTATATAATTTTCTTAACCTCCGTGGCCAACCCAAATGTAAACAATTGGGTGGGACGGAGGAAATATTATTTAGTCGGTTCTAAATTATTTATCACTTAATATAATGATGTGTAAATTTAAGGATTAGATATTAAAAAAACTTATTCAAAATTTGTACGAAGTTTGTAAATTGGTTATCAAACTCAAAAATATTATAAATGAATCATTATTCAAATATAAAAGGCATTATCATATTTATTTTTTTAATGTATAGATCAATTTCTATCAAAATTCAAATTTTTACAAATGAGTCATGGAATATATTTTAATATTAAATAAATTGAACAAAATTTTAGACATAACTTAGTAGTTAACTTAAAGAATTTGAAGACAAGTTACTTGAAATCTATCTATCTCTCTCTCTCTGTGTGTGTGTATATATATATATATATAGGCTTAAATGTAATTTAAACCCTGTGTTATCAACAATATACAATTCAAACCCTCTTTTAATATATTTAGTAAATTTTACCCTACGTTTTTTAACTATTTACAATTGAAACTTTTTTTAAAATAATTAGTAAATTTAACCTTATGTTTTTTAACTATGTACATTTCAAACCTTTTTTAAAATAAATAGTAAATTTAACCCTACGTTTTAAAATATTTAGTAAATTTAACCTTGACTTTTTAATTTCGGAATAAAATAAATTTTACGACAAAATTTTGAATAAATATTCGTCAAATGCACTATTGTCAATTTTTTTGTATAGATATTATCTAAACATAATAAATATTTGCAATTATTAAGGTTTTTTCTTATAAAATGGATATTTAAATGTTCTTTTCTATATTAATATATCTATATGTATAATATATTATATATGTTCAATAAAATTTTAATATGTGTTTATATTATTCCATCTTGTCATCACACTTTCCGCTCAATATATTCATGAATGTTCATCACCGAATTTAATTTATTTTCAAAAATACTCTTCGGTGAATATATTCTCGAAAATACTTTTTCGATATAAAATTTATTTTATTCCGAAATTAAAAAGTCAAAGTTAAATTTACTAAATATTTTAAAACGTAGGGTTAAATTTACTATTTATTTTAAAAAAGGTTTCAATTGTATATAGTTAAAAAAACATAGGGTTAAATTTACTAATTATTTTAAAATTTTAGTAATTATTTTAAAAAAGGTTTCAATTGTAAATAGTTAAAAAACGTATGGTTAAATTTACTAAATATATTAACATAGGGTTTGAATTGTATATTGTTAAAAACATATGGTTTAAATTGTAAATAAGCCATATATATATATATATATATATATATATATATATATATATATATATATATATATATATATATATATATATATATATATATATATATATATATATATATATATATATATATATATATATATATATATATATGTTAGGTCCAAATGATTGTAGAAGGGGGGGGTTGAATACAATCTTTAATAAATATTAAAATTTGTTTCGGATAATTTTTGATTAAACAATTTAAATTATTATCACGAAATAATAATCAAAGAAACACAGTTCAAGTAAAATACTTATATTAAACTTGAGGTGGGTTACAAGATTAAATCAGAAAATATTCACTAATTTAGCTCTTAAAATTCTAGAGAGATTTTGACATTAACTGCTCTTGAATTTTTGTTTAAGCCGAATAGAATGTTAATAGAATTTTTGAATACTACTGACTTAATCTGCTATTTATAGGCAAAATCAGACTTGGGAGACTTTTTCTGCTCGGGGAGACTTTTTCTCCTCGGGGAGACTTTTCTTTGGCTGGAAGACTTTCTCTTTGGGAGACTTTCTGGCTCGGGGAGACATTTCTGGCCTTGGAAGACTTTTGAAATCTGAGAGACTTATTTAAATAGTACTCGGGAAGACATTTAATCAAGAGGAATACTTATATCACTCGGGGAGACTTTTAATCAAAAGTCTTCCCGAGTTTTTCACTCTGTCGACTTGCATGTGACTTGAAGTGTATATCTTTTGTCTTCTGTCTATTCTCTTTTTTTTTTCTTTTTTTTTTTGATTCTTTTTAATTTAGATTCTATTATATTTACTATATATCTTATAAATTAAATTAATTCTTTTTGAATTAATCTAATTAACTAGGATACATAATAAATTATCTTTTTGATAATAGAATTAAACTAAAGTCTTCTTCATTCTAAAATAATTCTACATTAATTAATTTCTTAATCAATTTAAAGAATAAATTAATTCTGATTGAATTAATTTACCAATTAAATTAACTAAATAATTTAATCAATTAATAGAGAATTAATATAAAGTCTTGACTCCACAACTATTGATGATATAATTTTAAATCTTCTGTCTTCACACCGATGTCTGTAGCTGACCACTTCTTCTGTAATAAAGAACCTTCTCTGTATTTTGCCAACACTCTGTGTACTGTCTGGTTCACGAGTGATTCACAACAAATAAAATTCTTCACTTGACTTTTATAATGGTTCACTTCTGCTCCTTCTGACTTGACTATATTTGTTGTCACACGAAATTGAAATCTTCTGACACTGTAGCTTCTTCAAACTTAAATACTCCACTGACGCATGATCAATTAAATTGAGCTTCTTTCAATGCAGTACTACTTCAAGTCTGTAGATTGACTTTGGTCTTCTTTTTCTTGTCAGATAATACCTGCTGAAGATTTCTGTGACAGATAATATATTTACTTACAAATTATCTATGTTTGTGTTGAGTTGTCATCTCACTAAACAAATAGGCTTCTAAACATATACCTTTCAATCTCCCCCTATTTGTTTGTTAAACAATAACAAGCAAATCACTAGAGGATAACTCAACTAACAAACAAGAAAAAGATATAACAATAAAACTTGTAAATAAACAAACTTAGTTCTGGTTTATATTAAACATTTCCAGATTCAAACATTAATGATAAATACAAGATAGTTGTTCCTCTAGACTGAACAAATAGTACAAATTTCTATCTTGATCTATCCTAGTTCTAGTAACAAAAGATGTTAACATTTCTTCAATTCTGATCATCTTGAGACTGTATTTCACCTTCTTCTGCTTCTTCAACACCAACAATAGGTGTGCGTGGTTCTGGTTCAGGTACTGTCTGAGAGCTTCCAGAAACCCCATACGCCTTGTTTTGTTCTGATATAGAAAGTCTATACAAAACTTCATTATCAAGAGGATCATGTGGAATTGAAGTTGGTTGCTTGAACTCTTCTAGTCCTTTCCATTGCTTGTAAAAATCAATATCTTTATACATACAGTAGTCTTGGATATAATCAGCAGCAACTGATTTAGCTTGACTTTGAAATCCTTCAGACCGTAGCATTTTCTCTACGTCTATTAAGTAGTTCAAAGGATATCCAGTCATAGACTCTGAATTGAGACGAATTATTTGATATCGATTATTTTTCACAAACCTTACTTCATAAGGTTCAGGTATGATTTCTGGACTCCTTAGAGTAGCAAAGTCTCGAATGTGATCTCGGAGTATTTCATTCATCTCTGAACTTCTTTTTACTTTACACAGCATAACCCATAACTCAGAGGGTGTTCTTGTTCTGAAGAAGTCCAACGAAACTTTGTAGAAACCATAATTATCAAGATGAATTATGATATGCTAGCCATCTATATTTACTTCAACTGTGATATACCTGACCTCTAGCTTTAATGCATCCATGTAAAGATCTACAGTTGTATTGGCAGTGAATAGTTCACCTATCATGCCGGATACCTCTCTGTCTTGATATGTGCCAATCTGAGGTTGATCCATGATCATTCTAGCTTGATCCCATTTTGGTCCAAACTTTCTTTTAATGTCTTCCCTCTTGGCAGTGATTGCAGCATCCCATAGCTTTTGCTTTTGTGCAGCTGCTTCCTTGTTCTCCTTGGATTTAACTTGTAGGAGAGCCTTAAGCTTATCAAGCTTGTCTTTTCTTGCTTGAGCTTCATTTTGCATTTCAAGAATCCTTGCATCTAACTCAAAGTTTTTCTCTATGGATTCTTCTTGAAATCTTCTAAGTTCTTCATCTAGCTCAGCATTTCTTTCTGTTTCATCAGAGAAAAGAAATTCTCTGTCAAACTCACCTGTTTTAGCATCACCAAAATTTGATTTTCCAGGAGTTTGTTGTTCTGGTTCAAAGAAAGAAAAATCTTGTTCTGCTGCATAGTAAGATTGATCTGACTTGTATTGATCTGTAGCAGCTTCTTGTACTGTGTCATGCATTTTCCCTTTTCCTTTGACTGGAGCTTTTTCTTGTACCTTCTCCCCCTTAGTTGAGGGATCCTTGACTGAAATCCCTTCAAAGAATTGTTGTTGTTCTGGGATGGGTCTAGTTCCAGACTTTACCATGTTGTAGACATGCCTCAAACCTTCATTCAGCTGATCTATGCCTCTTTCAATCATTGCAAATCTCGAGGAATTAAGAGCATTGTACTGATGATAATCATTTTCTAGAACATCGATACGATTTGAGATCTTATTTATCTTTGTGAGATTATCAGCAATTTGAATTTGATTCTGTCTTAAGTCCTTGATATCAGCTGCTATAACACCTTGCGTTTGATTCACATCATTTGTTTTGAGAAGCACAGTTGCCTTTACTTCTTCAAGATCCTTTCTAATAAGAGAAAACTGATTTGTAACTGGATCTGAAGAATTTTGAGCATTGACTTGAGCTCGAAGTTGTGCATTTTCTGCTTTCAGTGCATCCATCTGTTGTTGAAAGGACAGTAACATATTTTGCATCTCACTTTCTGTGCCTGTGTGTGCACTCATTTTTCCTATTTGCAAGAGTGTTTCACTCACCTCACGTGTAGGTGTATCACACGGTGTTTGCCTTTCTTCGCTCGTGTTTAACTCAAAATCCGAGCCTTCAGATGTACCTGCAGTATAGATCACCAAAGCCCCTGCATGAGAGGTCACTGGTGGTGCAATGGAACTTTGCAAGTTCCAATCCTCAATAAAGTCTTGCGTTTCTTTTGGAATAGAAAACTGAGTTGCCTCAGGGTAAGACTCAAAGAGTTGCTGATCATCTTGAGATGATGAGTAGATCTTTTCAGATTCCGGATATGATCCATCCGGGGAGGTAGGCAAGGATCTAGGAATCAACGAGAGATCCAAGTTTCCTCCTAAAGCCTGTGAAGGCACTTGATGTTGTGAAGCATCATGTTCTACCATTACTAGGGTAGATGAAGTACCAAGCATTTGCTTCTTCTGTGGAGCAGGAATCAAGTCTTCTTCACTCCCTAACTGTGTATGTTTTCTCTTCTGTGTTTGGGAGAGAAATTGTGATGACGAAGTAGCAGTGTATGGATCTAAGACCTGTGTCAGAGACTGTTGGATTTCAGACTCATGATATATCCTAATAGCCACTGGGGGCTTAACACTGATATAATTTAAGTCAAAATTCACAATAGAAGAATTCCTTACCTGAGTACTTACTGGAGCAGATGCAATTGGTTCTGCTTGAGCATGATGTTCTTCAAGTTGTTCAACTTGTTCTGGTTGAACTTGTTCATCTTCATCTTCACTTAGAGGAGCAGGAATCATTTGTAGAGGTCCTTCATCAAACACTGGTGCTTGATTTTGTTGTTGAAGAATGAATTCAGCCATGTATGGTGTATAAATTACAGGAACACCTGGTAGTTTGTTTGCCTTTGACAACCTTGTAAAAAGATTTCTTTGTGTGGAAAGCGATCTTACTATAGGTGAATTGTTAAATAACACTTTGTGTTCATTAGTTAGCTTGTCATTCAAAAACAAGGTCAGAAATCTTGGATAGTAGCAATGAACTGTATGATCTTCTGTAAGACTTCTGCTTGAAAAAGTACCCATTTTCCTGATTATCTCTTTCAAAATTAATTTCCCAAAATTTATTCTCCGGTTATGTGTCACAGCAAATCCTATGTTTTGTAAAAGCAGAGGAATGTTGTGAAAACTATTCTTTAGACATGGAGAAAATACCTTGGCCAGTGTATCAAAGATGTAGTCCCACTCACTTACTAGATGAGTCTTGGACAGTCTAACCATATTAAATTCACCTTGATACTGGATGGTTTGAAAGAATTCTATCAGCTCCTGTGGTGTTGGTAGTGGATCAAAATTGTCTGTTGGGAAGCCTAGAATCCTGTTTACATCAATATCTGTCACCCAGTAATCTCTTCCTCTTACTTTGAATGCGAAGCGAGTTGACGTGCTGGTTGAGCAATTAACAGCTGTAGAGTAGAGAGCCTTCAGTGGATCAATCTTCAGAACAGGGTCCAGGGTTATTGAAGTTCCGATCATAGGATGCTCATTGAGAAATCGAATCCAGGGAATGAATCTGGGTTCTGGACATCTTGTAGGATCAAAGTACCCTACATAGTTAGTCTTGCAGATTTCAAAGACAGCGGCCATTTTAATTTATCTGCGTAACAAACAATGTAATTTATTAGAAAATAAATAGAACAGGTGAAATTAAATAAGTGATCAAAAATTTTACAATTGTTTCTAAACCCATTAATCAGTTAAATTTAGAAGAAGAAAAAAACTGATTAAGATTTTAGTAAATAACTAATTAATCAATTTAGAAAAAACACTTACACACACAATTGTTTAATAGAGAGAAAAATTTGCAAGAGTTTGATTGGGTTTGGCAATTAAAAACGGAATAGAATAGGATTAGATAGGATCTTAGAAAGAAAAACTGGTTATATATATAAGCAAAGTCTCGGGGAGACTTTTATGTCTCGGGGAGACTTTCTCAAAAGTCTCGGGGAGACTTTTGAAAGAAAAGAAAAAAAATTTAAAATAAACCAGAAAAGTATTCAGTTGTTAAATGTCTCGGGGAGACATTTGAAAATCGTCTCGGGGAGACTTTTATAAATCGTCTCGGGGAGACTTTTCAAAAGTCTTCCCGAACTTTATATATATACATAAATAATAGATTTAACAGACTATATTTTAAACAAAAAATACGATATATATATAATTAATTAAACTAAAATTATATAAAATAAAATAAAAAATAAGTTATACTTAAAATATCTATACTTCAATATTAAATTATTTTTTAAGTAAAAATTTCTTTTATCAAAATTCTAACCTGTAAAATTTTGATTAAATTATTTTTTTAAATATAATAATCTAAAATTAAAATATAGTACAATACAACCAAAAGTAGATAAAATAAAATAAAATATTATAATAATTTACACTAAACACACATTCGAGAACTAGAATTTAGTAAAATAAATTCATAAGTGTTATAACAAATATTCACATAACAAACACTTGAAATTTTATTTAAGAACATAATGCAGATGTGAACTGGGATTTAAGATGAAGAACTATTTAACATCCCTAGTTCACCAACCAACCTGGTGAATGTGGATTCATCAAGTGGCTTAGTAAAAATATCTGCAGTCTGTTCTTCTGTGGGTACAAAGTGTAATTCCACAGTACCATTCATAACATGTTCTCGAATAAAATGATACCTGATATCTATGTGCTTTGTCCTCGTGTGCTGTACAGGGTTGTTGGAGATTGCAATGGCACTTGTGTTATCACATAAAATAGGAATTTTATTTATCACAAAGCCATAATCTCTGAGTTGATTCCTTATCCATAAGATCTGAGCGCAACAACTTCCCGCAGCAATGTACTCAGCCTCTGCTGTAGAATTGGAAACTGTTTGCTGTTTCTTGCTGTACCAGGAAATCAATCTTCTCCCTAGGAATTGACAGCTCCCTGAGGTGCTCTTCCTATCAACAACACTACCTGCATAATCAGAATCTGTATATCCTATTAGATTAAAACCAGATTCTTTAGGGTACCAGATACCAAGATTAGGTGTACCCTTAAGATATCTTAAGATTCTTTTCACAGCAACAAGATGAATATCTCTAGGATCCGCTTGGAACCTTGCACATATACAAGTGGCATACATAATATCTGGTCGGCTTGCAGTTAGGTAAAGTAGAGATCCAATCATACCTCTGTAGCTTGTGATGTCTACCTTTATTGAGTTTTCACATAATCCAAGCTTGACAGCTGTAGATGAGGGAGTTCTTGCAGATGCTGAATCTTCCATGTGATACTTCTTTAGAAGTTCTTTAAGGTACTTGGACTGACAAATGAATATTCCATCTATTCTTTGACTCACTTGAAGTCCAAGGAAGAATTTCAGCTCTCCCATTAAGCTCATCTCATACCTACTCTGCATTAACTTAGCAAACCTCTTGCACAAGTTATCATTAGTAGACCCAAATATTATGTCATCAACATATACTTGTACCATTATCAGATCATTATTGTGTTTCTTATCAAATAAAGTTTTATCTATGACTCCTCTAACAAAAGCATTTTCAAGAAGAAATTCAGAAAGAGTGTCATACCATGTTCTGGGTGCTTGTTTGAGACCGTAGATAGCCTTGAAAAGAAAATATACAAAGTCCATGTGATCTGGATCTTCAAAGCCTGGGGGCTGTTGTACATATACCTCTTCAGCTAACTTTCCGTTTAGGAATGCACTCTTCACGTCCATTTGATAAACTTTAAAATTGGAGTGAGCTGCGAATGCCAGAAACATCCTGATAGCCTCAAGTCTTGCAACTGGAGCGTAGGTTTCATCATAATCAATTCCTTCAGCTTGGGAATAACCTTTTGCAACCAGTCTGGCTTTGTTTCTTATTACAATGCCATCTTCATCCAACTTGTTTCTGAATACCCATCGTGTGCCAATTACAGTTCTGTCCTTTGGTCTGGGTACCAGTTTCCAAACATCTTGAGATTCAAATTGATTGAGTTCATCTTGCATAGCAATCACCCAATCAGGATCAGACAGTGCTTCTTCTACTTTCTTAGGTTCCATTTCAGATAGAAACCCAGAATAATTGCATTGATTCTGTGTAGCACCTCTTGTTCTAACACCAACATCTGGATCACCAATGATCAGCTCAAAAGGATGAGCTCTACTTGGCAGATTAGATCTTGATGATTCGCCTTGAATTTCATTGTGATGTTGTGTTTGATTTGCTGATCCTTCATCTCCTCCCCCTGAATTGTTGCTAGGATCTGTTGATGAATCTCCTTGTGTGTTAGTGGTATCTGCAGAGTTTCCATTATTTCCACCACTACCACTCAGATCATCAGCATTATTATCATTGTTGTTTCCTGTTGCAGCCTCAGGTTCGTTTTCATCATCTGAGTGTGAGTATGACATATTGTTGAACTTAAGAGTTTCAGATGGATCATCATTTTGGATGTTAGGGAATTTTGTGTCATCAAAAGTTACATTGACACTTTCTTTGACATAGTGTTGATCAATAATATACACCCGATAAGATCTTTTGGAATAACCAACAAAAATAGCTTCTTGAGCTTTAGCCTCGAACTTCCCAATACGTTCTTCTCCATCTTTAAGTACAAAGCATTTAGCACCAAATACATGAAAGTACTTGAGCGTTGGTTTCTTGTTGGCCATTATTTCGTAAGGTGTCTTCATTAAGTCCTTGTCGATCAGAGTCCGATTCTGGGTATAACATGCAGTATTTACAGCTTCAGCCCAAAAGTACATTGGAAGCCTTGATTCACTCAGCATAGTCCTTGCAGCTTCAATTAATGTACGATTCTTCCTTTCTACAACTCCATTCTGTTGTGGAGTTCTAGGTGCTGAGAATTGTCTTGTTATTCCCTTTTCAGCACAAAAGTCATTCAGAACTGCATTCTTGAATTCAGTTCCATTGTCTGACCTTATAGTTCTAACTGGAAGCTTCGAATCCAACTCAATCATATTGATATGATCAATCACCATTTGAGGAGTTTCATCCTTTGAGTGCAGGAATAAAACCCATGTATACTTTGAATAGTCATCAACAATCACCAAGGCATATCTTTTATGTGACATTGACATAACATTAACTGGACCAAATAAATCCATATGAATTAATTGCAGTGGTTCAGTAATACTAGATGTGTCAGTGCTTGGATGTGATGCTTTCTTTGCTTTCCCTTTCTGACATGCCTCACAAAGTCCTTCTTGTGTGAATTCCAATTGAGGCAGTCCTCTCACTAATTCTCTTTTGACTAGAGAATTCATAGATTTGAAATTAAGGTGTGAGAGTTTCTTGTGCCATAGCCAACTTTCATCTGACGAAGCTTTAGCATAAAAACAATTGACTTCATCTCTGCAACCTGAGTTCAGATCGGCTACGAACAAGTTTCCTTTCCTTACTCCCTGAAGAGCAAGTTTTTCATCCTTCTTGTGAGAAATCAAACATCTCTCCTTCACAAAGTTCACTGTGTATCCCTTGTCACAAAACTGACTGATACTCAGAAGATTGTGTTTGAGACCTTCCACAAAAGATACATTATCAATCACGACATTGACAGCTTCTAAACAGCCATATCCCTTAGTCATACCCTTGCTGTCATCTCCAAAGGTAACTACTGGGCCAGCTCTCTCAACAACATTTGATAGCAGGGCTCTATCTCCGGTCATGTGTCGTGAGGATCCACTGTCGAGAATCCAAATAACCCGGTTCACCTGTTTTACACCCTGCAATCATCAAATGAGTTAGGACTTCTTCGGAACCCAACATTGATTGGGCCCGGCATATTTGAAAAATTGTCCTTTGTCAGGTTTAACAACAGAACCCAACTTGACAAACTCATCTACTACTTTGACTGAACACTTCTCCTTGTAAACAGCCTTAACATTTTTGTATACAGGCTTAGGAGAAAATGTCTTCTTCTGAGAAACAGGAGGACAGGCAGTCTTTGATCTAGCATGCCTGTGATTTATGTGCTGTCTAGGTGTAGTATTGACATTCATAGCATGCATGCTTTTAAAATATGCAGACATAACATTGAAAGCACATAGCATACAGTTATCTACACCACATGGTTTATGGCATGCATCAATAGTAGGCATTTTATTCACAATAGCAGGAGTCTTAACAGTTTCTACCTTAACTTTATTAACATTTTTAAAGTTCTCAGTAGCATGGAATCTGTTGTTCTTTTCCCTACTATTAACAAACTTATTAGGTCTGTTATGATTTTTCTTAAGCTCATTAGCACCTAAACCAGGAGTGGATGAACTAGCAGTGTTCACATTTTCTATTGGTCTTTTAAGTACATATTTAGCTTTCTGGACATTTATTCCTTTTATGTCCCTAACAGGTTTTTCCTGTACTTTCTCTTCCTCTTTAAGGTCTTCAAGTTTAATTTCATAATCCACTATTACACAACTATCAAGAACTGGTTCTGCAATAGGAGTTATGAAAAGAGGTTTCTTAGTGTCCTTAATAACATGTGGAATACCCCTCTCTATAGCACTCTCTTTAAAAGGGGTGATGTTACTAGCCTTTCCTACGGATTTGTTATATTCAAAACCTATCCCAACTTTCTGTTTAATCTCTTGTTGGTCAACTAGGTCTTTCATAACAAATGAAGCAGTTCTATAGGCTTGACACCTGACCTTCTCTTGTTCAATCTTATTCTTTAGAAAAGCTTCAATTTCAACATAGCAGTTGACTCTATTAACTTGAAATGCAACATCTTCAGTTAATTTCTCATTTATAAGTTTCAGCTTTTTCAATTCAGAATTCTCATCTGATAAAACTTGGTTTTTGAGAATTAAGATTTTTATTCGATCTCTAGCATTAGTTAAATCCTCACCTAGCAATTTAAACATTTTAGGACAGCTAAGATTTACCTCAATTCCTTGACGAGGTGGGGATTGTAATCCTTCAGAAGAAGAAGCCATTAGAGCAAGATTTCCCATATCTTCTTCTTCATCATTGTCAGAATCATCCCAGCTTTTTCCTTCTGCTAAGTATGATCTTCCCTGATGCTTCTTCAGAAGAGCCTCATATTTCTGTTTAAGCTCGTCATATGAATCCTTCTTTCTTTCCTGTTTGGGCTTTCTACAATCTGTAGCAAAGTGTCCCATTTCATTGCAGTTGAAGCAACGAATCTTGCTTCTGTCAACCATCCCTGTCTTGTATCCACCTCTTGTATTGGATGAGCTAGAAGAACCACCTCTCTGAAATCTGTTTCCCAGGGGCTTGAATTTGAAATTAGGGTTCCTCCTGAATCTTGTATTTCCAAATTTTCTAGCAATCAGTGCCAGAGATTCATCCTCAAGTTGATCAAGTTCTTCCATTGAGTAGAATTCACTTTCAGATGAATTCATTTGAGTTGCACCAACTTCTGCAACAATACCATGATCAATGACTTTGACTGAAGAAGATTCAGTCATAGATTCTTTGTATTCTGGTACTTCTGCTACAAGAGCTGTAGACTTGCTGACCACCTTGCCTGTACCATATATTTCTTTCTGTTGAATTTGCTCTAGCTCATAGGTCTTTAGTACGCCATAAAGTCTTTCCAATGAAATTTCATTCATGTCCCTTGACTCCCTGATGGCAGTAATCCTATGCTCTAAGTGAATTGGCATTGTCAGCAAAAACTTCCTATTAATCTCCTTCTTCGTATAGTGTTTGCCATTGAGATTTAGATCATTTATCAATTTATTGTATCTCTCAAAAACATCAGAGATACCTTCTCCAGGATTTGATCTAAAATGCTCATATTGAGACGTTAAGATTTCCAATCTGTTCTCCATCACTTCTTCTGTTCCTTCATTCAGTATCTCTATCGTTTCCCAGATGTGTTTAGCATTTTTGCAATTAACAACATGATTGTACATTCCGGGATCAAGAGATTCTACCAAAATTAACTGCAGGCTGGTGTCCAATGAATCCAGTTCCTTTTCTATTTCAGTGTAATCAGAAAAATCTTTTTCAAATTGTCTGTGCGGAATAAGTACACCATCTTTCATATGCTCAGGAATGATTGTTATTGGAACAGCAACACCAGTCTTCAAAATATCCTTGTACTTAGTGTTTGCATTTCGAAGAAACAAAGTCATCTTCCTCTTCCAAAGATTATAATTATCTTTATCAAATGGAGGAATTTTAATACTACTCACTCTTTGAGTACTCATTTTAAAATAATGGAAGATTAAAAAAGATTTGAGATTTTTAGGAATTAAAGAGATTTCGAATTTCTAAGAAATTAAAAATTTCGAATTTTTTAAAGAATTAAAAATTTCGAATTTTTAATGAATTAAACGTTTTGAAATTTTTAGGATTTAAAGAGATTTTGAATTTTTAAGAAATTAAAAATTTCAAATTTTTAATAAATTAAAAGTTTCGAATTTTTAATGAATTAAAAGTTTCGAATTTTTAATGAATTAAAAGTTTTGAAATTTTTAGGAGCTAAAGAGATTTCAAATTTTTAAGAAATTAAAAAATTTCGAATTTTTAATAAATTAAAATTTTCGAATTTTTAATAAATTAAAAGTTTTGAATTTTTAATAAATTAAAAGTTTTGAATTTTTTAATAAATTAAAAGTTTCGAATTTTTAATAATTAAAAATATTAGGATCTTGATTTTTATGTCAATCAGATGGCTCGGATACCAATTGTTAGGTCCAAATGATTGTAGAAGGGGGGGGTTGAATACAATCTTTAATAAATATTAAAATTTGTTTCGGATAATTTTTGATTAAACAATTTAAATTATTATCACGAAATAATAATCAAAGAAACACAGTTCAAGTAAAATACTTATATTAAACTTGAGGTGGGTTACAAGATTAAATCAGAAAATATTCACTAATTTAGCTCTTAAAATTCTAGAGAGATTTTGACATTAACTGCTCTTGAATTTTTGTTTAAGCCGAATAGAATGTTAATAGAATTTTTGAATACTACTGACTTAATCTGCTATTTATAGGCAAAATCAGACTTGGGAGACTTTTTCTGCTCGGGGAGACGTTTTCTCCTCGGGGAGACTTTTCTTTGGCTGGAAGACTTTCTCTTTGGGAGACTTTCTGGCTCGGGGAGACATTTCTGGCCTTGGAAGACTTTTGAAATCTGAGAGACTTATTTAAATAGTACTCGGGAAGACATTTAATCAAGAGGAAGACTTATATCACTCGGGGAGACTTTTAATCAAAAGTCTTCCCGAGTTTTTCACTCTGTCGACTTGCATGTGACTTGAAGTGTATATCTTTTGTCTTCTGTCTATTCTCTTTTTTTTTTTCTTTTTTTTTTTTTGATTCTTTTTAATTTAGATTCTATTATATTTACTATATATCTTATAAATTAAATTAATTCTTTTTGAATTAATCTAATTAACTAGGATACATAATAAATTATCTTTTTGATAATAGAATTAAACTAAAGTCTTCTTCATTCTAAAATAATTCTACATTAATTAATTTCTTAATCAATTTAAAGAATAAATTAATTCTGATTGAATTAATTTACCAATTAAATTAACTAAATAATTTAATCAATTAATAGAGAATTAATATAAAGTCTTGACTCCACAACTATTGATGATATAATTTTAAATCTTCTGTCTTCACACCGATGTCTGTAGCTGACCACTTCTTCTGTAATAAAGAACCTTCTCTGTATTTTGCCAACACTCTGTGTACTGTCTGGTTCACGAGTGATTCACAACAAATAAAATTCTTCACTTGACTTTTATAATGGTTCACTTCTGCTCCTTCTGACTTGACTATATTTGTTGTCACACGAAATTGAAATCTTCTGACACTGTAGCTTCTTCAAACTTAAATACTCCACTGACGCATGATCAATTAAATTGAGCTTCTTTCAATGCAGTACTACTTCAAGTCTGTAGATTGACTTTGGTCTTCTTTTTCTTGTCAGATAATACCTGCTGAAGATTTCTGTGACAGATAATATATTTACTTACAAATTATCTATGTTTGTGTTGAGTTGTCATCTCACTAAACAAATAGGCTTCTAAACATATACCTTTCAATATATATATATATATATATATATATATATATATATATATATATATATATATATATATATATATATATTACAAAATAGTGTACTAACTTCTATAAAATAGTATTCTTATTAAAATTTTGTATTTTATTTATATTAAATATATCATCATTACTCATGCTAGCTACTAAAAATTTTCCTAAAGAAAATTTATAAGAAAATTACTAAATAAATATATAAATTATTTACTTGTCTAATTTTTATTAAATTAAGCTATTAATAAGTATTTTCTGTATAAAACTTCTTGCGAATTATTATCTTATGATTTTTATACAGATTAAATGTTTTTTAAAATAATATAGCTTTACAAATTAATAAATTTTATCACATAATCAAAACATGTATTTTAATTCAAAATAATAATAATTTTATGACTTAATTGAAAGAGTTTTGAATGGAATGACCAACCTAGAACCGAATCAGTATTTCACATCATTTTTTTTAATAATTTTACGTAAAATGACTTGATCATAATTGAACTCGGCCTTAACTTGCACTTAGGTCACTTAACTCAACAAGTTTGCACTCTACTAACAATCTATAATCTATACTATATTATAAGGGAACTTTTTTCATCTTACCCGGTGAACCACAGAAATTATCATAACCGTTCAATTTTAGGTGAATCATAGAAAACATCATAACCATCCAATTTTAATAAAATCTAATTTTACCCGGTGAACCATAGAAATTATCATAACCGTTCAATTTTAGGTGAATCATAGAAAACATCATAACCATCCAATTTTAATAAAATCTAATTTTAGAAAAGATATATCATACATAATCCTCCTTTTATACAACCGTTCACGGATAATATTATATTATATCTAAATTATATTTTATATTTTCTATTTTAAGAATCCTACTTACCCTATAATTTTTATTTAATATAATTATGTTCACATTCAACTTAATTTAATCACTATTCAAACTCTTTTATTTATTTAAAATTATGACTTACGATTACATTTTATGAATATTAATATATAAACATATTGTATAGAAAATTGTAAAAATAAATTAATAATAAAATAAATTATCACATTAAATAAATATTTAAATTATATAAAATAATAATATCACTATGTTTTGCACGGATTATAAACTAGTATTACTTAATAAGTAAACATGAGATCTTATCCAAAATTGGTTACCCCAATTTTATATTCTAAGAATGCTATTACAATATAATTTTTATATAACGTAGTTGTATTTAATACAATTTACTAATATTTTTCAGTTTTATAAATATTTAAACTCATTAATTCATTTAAAATTAAAATTTATTAATTAAATTTCATGAATATTATAATATTATTATTCATTTATATATATTAAATTTTATTAAAATTTTATATAAAATTATTGTCAAATTTTCTCTAAATATTTAACAATCGTTAAATATTTTATATCTTTAGTGAATCATAAAAATAATATATAATTAATTCAAATTCATAATTTAAATTAATTCTCCTTTATGTTCTATGTGTGTGACCCTGTTGGTTATTGTTTATAATAAAATTATAAACAATCGGGCCATCTAATAATACATCATTGATACCTAGGTAATAATAATAAATCGGTGATCCGATTAAACCTTTCATGACTAATGTTACATATAATTTAATCAATTTAACCTTGATATTATATATTAAACTCGAGATATGGATTATGTCATCCAATTTATAATTTAATCTTTATTTTCTTCATCGATGAATAAATTATTTTAAAGTAATCAATTTTTTAGTATAGTCATCCATTTCATAGTCACACTCAAACAAGAGGCCAATAATATCATTTCTAAAATAGGAGAGGTAAATCTTGTTTAAATCATTCATATTTCTCACACGATTCATAATATATCCAATGTGTACCTTTATCATTTTCCGATTAAAGGTAACTTTGGATAGAATATAAATATACTAATTCTCTTGTAAAATTATAATGAGTTCGGGTTCGAGGATCATTACATAATTATTAGTGTGAGGTTACTTACGATACTATTAATATTTTACCATGTAGAATCTCACGGTGGGTCTGTCCCGTACACTATACACTTACTTACATATATCTATGCATTGACTTTAGTATCTCTATGCATTGACTTTAGTATTTTTATACTTATGACCAATGAGACGTGGTCATCTGTCAATGAATATACTAGTCTCGATGTATTATTATTGTCCTAATTAACAATAAACTCGATTAGGGACTTTTAAGAATATGATATACTTAAATTATATTATCTCATGTTCATGTCACATACTTGAACTATATATAATTTGCATCAAAATTCTAAGAACTTTTATTAGGATAACATTTATATCGCAGTAAATAAAGACATAATAAATTATATTTAATAATCAAATAAAATAGAACGTCATAAATAATGTTTCCAACCACTTTGTTCACCACTTGCTTGAACTCTTTTCCTTTGGACACAAATGCCACTATTTTGTCTTTCCTTTGACACTTCTCAATCTCCTCATCTTGTTTCATTTCAAATTTATAAATTTTTAGAACCCTTGTCAAGTCATTATCAATTAATATTTAGTTAAGCTTATTAACTGATAATACCTTGAAACCTTTGACTAATCTTCACATCCACATTGATAATATTGAAAAATAAATGAAGAAAATCCTTTAATATTGGTTATCAATCGATATATCAATGGATGAGTTTTCATATCCATTAATATTTTTTTGCTAAAAGGTATTTGAATTAAAAAGTAAAGAAAAATAAATGAAGAAAATCCTCATGAGAATAGAGACAACCTTTTACTTCTCAAAAAGAGATGAAACATTACTTCAATTACAGCCTTAAAAACAATCATCAGCTTAGATAATAAAACTATTTTACTGTCCTTACCCAAATTCTCAATGCAGAATCAACAGAATCAACAAGACACTCTTTATAATACCAAGCAAACGACAATAACCGACACTTTATAAGCTCGACAACATTATTCGCTAGCCGAGTTGGATTAGAATACTCCTCATTGAAAAACCTGTTGTTCCGTTCTCGCCATAAAACATAGCATATCACTTGAAAGAGAGTTAAAGTTTTGAAGTCTGCTCTCCCAATCAGCCTAGCAAGATGGCAGGCGGTTACATCGACCTTCTGAGACTAGCTCAAACAAACATTGAGTGAATGGGCACTCAAGAAAAAGATGAGAAATGCATTCATTTCCATTGATGCAGAAATAACATGAGTTTGAACTCACCACACCTCATTCATTCAGCTTGGTCAGAATGTTAACTCTTCGATGCATTATCAACCAGAGTAGAAAAGAATATCTTGGAACCATAAGTCTATGCCAAACACTAGTAGTCCATGAAATATTAGCCCCTGCATGCCTCACAGCTTCCCAAAGTAGCGTCACTGTGATCTTTTTGTAAATAACCCCATCCCGCATATTTCATCCATTTTAGATAGATCATAATGAGTGTTGAGAGAATCCTTACTGTCAAATATTTAACTTAGAATTGTGAATGCTAGGCAAGACCCATCCAGTATCTAAAAGAATGTTAGATATAGTTGCAGTGCGGCTCAAACCAGTGAGCCTAATGGTCAAATGACCATTGTACCAGGGATCAAACCATAGTGAAATGTATTGTCTATTACCAATTTTATATGATATGTGCATGAGCGCAACATCCCTTAATTCAAACACTTTCCTGATAATCTATGAGCACCTTTGCTTGCAGGTCATTATCCAAAAAGATTTTTTGATGATAGTTTTCTTAGCCCAGACTGCCCAAAGAGACTACGTCGAGGGTCTGACTAACTCCAAAAGGTGTTTTAGAATTAATGCCTGATTCTATTCCCTGCAATCTTTAAAACCTAATCTTCCCTCCTTAGGTAAAGTAAGAATCTTTCATGATATCTTTTCTTTTGTCCTATTGCAGCTTGCCCATTCCGAAGAAAATGAGATAGCTTTTTCTGAATAATTTTAAGGATATTCACTGGCAGGATGAAATTATAGCACCAATAAGCTGGCATCCTGAACAACAACGATTTGATTAATTGAAAACACCCCGCAAATGATAGGAAGATGGATGTCCATGAATCAATACGGCCAGAGATTCTAGCAATTAGAGCTTGACAGTCAGAAGCTTTAAGTCCTCGAGTAATGAGAAGAAGACCGAGAATATTTGCCGGCAAAGAACCCCTACTAATACCAAACGAATTTTCAATCATTTTGTGTTGGATTAGAGAGATAGTATGAATTTTTCTGAGGGTTAACTTTGAGCCCTGAATAAGATTCAAACATTTTTCAGAGCCTCTATCATCAACGTAATAGATGTTTTTTCCCCTTAATAACACAAGATCATCAGCAAAGCACAGATGATCAAGTCCAATTTTTTCAGTATTTTTATGCGGCTTGAACTCAACATTATCCCCTAATTTGTTTAACAACTCCGAAAGCACATCCATAATTAACACAAATAAAAAGGGGGACAAAGGATCCCCTTGTCGGATACCCCAAGTGGAAGCTAAGTACCTAGAAATTTCACCATTTATTTTCACAGAAAACCGAGCAGAGGTGATGCACCCATATTCCCATTCATTGAAAGGATATGGATATCCTCTCAAAATAAGAACATCAATAATAAATTTCCAATGACATGAGTCGAAAGCCTTACGTAGATCCATCTTAAATGCTGCTTTAGATGCCCCTCTGCTGTCATTGTACCCCTGAAATATTTCCTGAGCAAGCATGACATTATCATAGATATTTCTCCCTTTGACGAAGGCTGCTTGAGATTTGTCTATAAAGGATGGGAGAGTGGCACTAAATCTTCTAGTAATCAACTTAGAAGCACATTTGTAAAGAGTATTACAGTAGGAGATCGGCTTGAAATTTGCCATCGTCGTAGGGTTTAAGAACTTGGGAATTAAAGCTATAATTGATGCATTAATATAGTGAGGCATTTGACCCGTATCCGGGAAAAAATGCACTGTGTTGAGAAAGTCACGACCAATAATATCCCAAGTGTGTTGATGAAAAAATTGACATTGAATCCATCCAGACCCGAAGATTTGTTTCCCTTCATAGACTTACGAATTCCAAAAATTTCAGCATCTATAGCTCACACAGTCAACAATTGAGCTTGCTCCGTACTAATTTTCTTCTCAATCAGGCGATTTAAGTTAGAAATACCTGGATAATGCTTCACTTTCTCTAGAAAAAGGTCATGAAAGTACTCCAGTGTTTCATTTTTTATTGCCTCTGCCTCCATCAAAACTTTGCCATTTTTATCAACGAGTGACATCACTTTACTTTGATTCTAGTTGCTTGCAATTTTCTTGTGAAAATAAGCAGAGTTGTTATTCTCTAATTCCAGCCATTGAACTTGAGAGCGTTGATGCACAATGCTCTCCTCTCTTACTAAAAGAGCCTAGAGTTTCGCATTTAACACTTTTTCATCTGCTAACAATGAGGGATTCTGAGTACAATTAAGAATTTGAGCTTGAACCACGCAGAGCCATATCCTTGCCTCTTTAATCTAATTTTTGATAGACCCTTCTGATTTTTCCTTTTTTTAAAACTCCGTCTAACAATATTAAGCTTTTATGAGAGCACGAACATAAGATTCCCCGAAATATTCATGTCTCAAGCACTACGAACCATCTCCATGAACTCTGGACACTCCAACCAGTAGTTATAGAACTGAAAAGGTTTATTTGCTCCTATTTGCCCATCTCAAAGATTGAGAATTGCAGCACTATGATCTGAAATACCCCACGGCATAAATTTAGCGTATACATTAGTCTAATTAGATAACCATGAAGCATTGCCAATAATACAATCCAGCTTCCTAGTAATTGGTCTAAGAGATTGCTTGTTCCATCAGGTGTGATAAGTACCAAAACTACGAATGTCGGATAACCCATTTTGGATGAGAAAATCTTTAAATAACTGCATACTCAATGTTCATTTATCCTGCCCCCCAGAAGATTCCCTAGGGTCTTGAATTGTATTGAAGTCACCTAATAAAGCCCAAGACTTGTTTACAAGAGAAGTTGCAAGAGAAGTAATGTCAACCCATAACTTACGTCTATCATCAACACAATTAGAAGCGTAAATAAAAGTAAAAAAGAAACTCTCCTGATAAGAGATTAGTGTGGCCTTGCAGTGAATAAACTGAGATGACTTATATTCCATAAAAATATCCCAAACTAGAGACTGTGCACAACTCGATTAACACTGCTGTATCTACGTTCTTGCACTTTAGTTTCCAAAATCCCAGCAAGTGTAATGTTATTATCCACCAAAAAAGAATGCAAGTCAGTCTGCTTTAAACTCTTATTTAAGGCACACACTTCGATCATAAAATTATTTAGGAGAGGGAAAAGGGGGACTACGCCCCTTGTGCTTGTTTTTCTTACTAACCACCTCATAAAATCCATCAGTAGCTACTGTTTTAGTACCCCCCCCCCCCCTTCATTTGATGTTGTTTTGGTACCCACTTCCTTAGCAATAGTAGACTTTAGAATTCCTTTAAGTTGGGCCACTTCATCAACCTGTTTAAGTTTAGATAGAATACCAGACGTAGGGATAGGCGGAGATGAAAATCCTGGTGAGGCAGCCACACAACCTGCCTCGGGGCCTAATTTCAACGGAGTTTCCACCCCTGCTTTGCCACTACTACCAACTTCCACCGAGGGAACATTGCTAGGATTTTTCCTGACCCATATACGCTTGGTAGTGGGGCAAGAGTGCACAAGGTGCCCAAGTGAACGACATCCTAAACAGACCATGGACTTAGATTGATAAGCAATATCCACTTCAGTAATGGATTTTAATCCATTCACAACAATAACAGTAGCTTTTACCTTCTCTGGTAGCTCATCACCTATCTTATAGTCTACACAAATTTTTGTAAAAGGAAGAATTTCCAATTGTGCTGTGATTTTATCCGCACATATCGGCCTACCAACTGCACTTGCAAGGTCACCAAGCCCTTCTCGTGTCCGATAATAATCTGGAATATTCAATCTTTTAATCTAGAATGGCATAGTATCCACCGGTTTAGTCTTAACATCGGATCTCCAATCAACCACCAGCATAGGCCGTTTATTAAAGTACCAGGTACCCTTTGACAGAATTTTTGATTTGTCCAACAGCTAGGATGGTAAAATAATCTGATCCGATGGATACCCGATTGAATTTTACCGAACCCGAAATTTTGAATTTGGATTTTGTTGGTAAGATTGCGAAGCTGTATAAACAGAAGTCGTTATAACTCAACACTAGAACAGAACATGTAAATAATATTACGTCTACACGAAAATTAGGAAGAAATTAAGATAAGGTAAATACTGTAAATCAAGACATTAGAAGAAGTTTTGAAATCTACTACAGGTCACTGAAAGAAGTATATTAATATGTTCAAACCTCAGTGAAGAATAATGTGTAAAGGGTTTCAAGGTTTCAGAAGTGTTGAAGATTCAGTATAAAAGTGTCACTAGAAGATTTCAATGTATTAGCATTGATTGAAGATAGACAGTATTTGAAGCATAGGAATCTAGAAGTATTGAAGACAGGGTAAAGACAAAGGTTAAAGAAGACAGTTGCAATTTTGAAGTTATACTCATTGAAAGAAGTTCATTTATATGTTCAAACGTCAGTGAAGAACAGAGAATGAAGTATTCAAGATTGTGGTAGTAATGGAGACGTTGTCTAAGTACCAGAAAAGATTCCAGTGAAAGTATTATATTTATTGACAATCAGTGTTCGAAGCAATGAACTTGTTGCAAACTTAACAATGTACGTTAAAATTATAATACGAAGACCTAGATCGAAGTTAGTCATCTGTGAACCAGACCAGTTGCACTAGGCGTCAACGGTTTGTAAAAGGAATCTGAGTATTATCTATAGAAGAATTGTTGAGTTGAATATCGTACTTGGAAAGAATGTTTATTTATTAAAGTACGAAAAGTGATTTGTAGAGTCTACAGCCAAATAGCTCAAAGGGTGCACGATGTAATTTGACAAGACTTTGGTACCAAAAGTGGAAGTTGGTGAACTTCAGTCAAAGAATAAATAGATCGTCAAAGTGCAGTGACCGAATTGTACTTTGACCATGAAAATGGAAATCAAGCGCAACTTGTATTTGAAACGCAACTTGAAGTCAACTAAACTCAAGACCACTTGTGGTGCCACGTACTTTTGTTAAACAATTTAATTAAACAAGTTGCGCATCCCTTGTACAACAATTGTGCTTGGTGTAACTTGTAGATGAAGTGCAAAGAAGACAAGTAAATGGCGTAACTTAAAGCCTAACAAGGCATACACTCTGCAGGCGCAACCTGTGTGTGCCCGAATACAAACCAAAGTGATATCTCGTGCTAGTACAGAGAAGTCACAATACAAGAGAAGTCACAATACAGGCGCAACTTGAACTCGTCTTGGCACACCTTGGGAATTATTCAAGGCGCAACTTAAATTGTTCAAGGCACAACATAAATTCAATACAGGGCATTAACTGTATTGGCGCCACTTAGCTCCTAACCAATCAAATTCAAGCAACCTACTTTATTGATTTAAAGTCTACAAAGATAAAAAAAAAAAAAAAAGGACAACCACTCATTCAAAGGAGTCGTCTTCTTCAATACAAATAAAATGTAGAAAGCATCTGTCATGGCTGGAACAAGAAGAAATATTTTATACACACTCATACCTTACTTCCGGTCAGATATTAGGATCTGATTCTTTAATAAAAAATGCTCAGGACTCCTAGATATCACTCCCTACGGAATCAGTTTTTCTTTATACTGATTTAGATATATTTGTATAGGAACTACGTTTTATATTTTTGTGTTAGCAGCGAAGAACTCATTTTATTCTTTGGGAACCGGTTATATTTTTGGCCGGGTGTAGCGACCTCTAGGTTTATATATAAAATATATATTCCCCGAATCTTGTCCCGTTTATTTTCTTACTAATTTTCTTGAACTAAATTGATTTATCTGGACTCACAGAAAATTAATTAGCAACTCTCATAAACACTACAAATAGCCAAACTCACTCTGAAGCAATAATTTATTTATCCGCAAATTCTAAAAAGAATTTAAATTATTGTTAGTATCGTATTCAACCCCCCTCATCTACGATACTTCGGGACCTAACAGATTTCAAGTGTACCGAACCGATACCCGGCCCGAAATTCAAAACCTGATCCAAACCCGAAAACCGATAAAAATTGATATATTTTTATATATAATATTATAAATATAGTTTATTATATATAACATACATAGATATAAGCTAAATAATTTATATATGTTCATTTCAATTTTTCATTTCTACTCGTAGTCAATGATGTGCTAAAAATATTAATTTCGAAATTATCGCAAGTGCACGATCTCATTTTAGTATTTTAAGATTCGAACCACAAGGACTAAATTAATTTCGCGATCCTTAAAATTTAACTTAGGCGAATTAGAGAATTTAATTTTAAGGTGAATTTTGTTTATACTAATAAAAGGAAAAAAACAAGTAAGCTAGTAAACTATATCTAAAAAAATTTAAAGATCTTATTTTAACACTACTAAAATTATATTCAAAACTAAAAAAAAACAAAATTAAACTACTAATGGAGAGAAATCTAAACTTAAATTATTAAACCCACTAATAAAAATTAAACTTTAAAAATGGGTTTAATACTAAAAGTGACATTAAAGTAACCTCAAACCAAACTAACATAAAACACTAGATCCATAAGCTCTAGTCAACAACCAACTAATAAAAGTATATCTAAATGTTATGTGAATCGAATTCACTAATAGAATTGAAATCTAATAGGGGTTCAACCACAAAATATAAAAAAGAAAAGTAGATCTAAAATGAAAGAAGATAAAATAAAAGTAGAAAGAGAAACTAAGATCTACAACACTAGAATCAAGAACCAACAATAACAAAGTTAAAGATCTAAAATCATTAAACCCACATTTAAAATAGAGATTTAAAGAGGCTCATGACAAGATAATAAAGAGTAAAACTAAGAAGTAAAGTAGAGAGATGAAGTAAACTAGATCTAGAATATTAATCTAAAAGGGCTCCTTTCATTTCCCAAGTATACAACTTGTGGTACTTAGAAAGATATCATAACCATAAATTTAAAGAAGATAAGATGGAGACTAGCATAAAAGAAACTAAAACTTATAAAAGATGAAGATGCAGACTAGTATAAAAGAAAATAAAGATTTGCATTAATATGAAAATTGTTTACAATATTTGAGAGAGCTAAAAACTAGATCTAGAAAATTAAAATAGAGGCTACTACTAAAACTAGGGTAAACTAAAGATGAGAATACAATGGGAGAAGTGGAGTATTTATATGATAAAATTAGGGTATTGGGTAAATCCTAACCCTTCATCTCTATCCATACACTTGTCCTTACTTTACTTCTTTTCTTTTCTTGCTCTTTTCTCCCATTTTCTTCCTTTTTTTTCTTCTTTTCTTCTTATTTAATCAAATATCTACAAAATTATGAAAATGCATCAAATTAATTAATTAAAAATACTAAGGCAAACAATAAATAGGTATAAAAATATGCACTAATCAGTCAATACTAAATAGTGATCTAATTCTTTATTTTACCAACATATAATAGATTTTACTATTATTATATTATACAAAAAAATTTATTTTTATCAGTATCCGAACTATTAACCCGTTTTTAATTGTATATTAATGACAAATGAATATCGCAATTCGTATAATATATTATATTTAACTATTTTTTAAAATTTAATCATTTTTAATTTATAAATGTGATTATTTTTTGTTCGCGTGATGATTATATTGAATTTGATTATATATTTCTGTAAAAATTTGGATACCTGAAAAAAACACGATCTAATCCGAAACCTGATGGATTTGGATTTGGATTTCACTAAAACCCGATCCGTTGTCATCCCTGCCAACAACGAGTTAAATCTAAAAATATTAAAAAATATTAGTTGGAGAGTGTTTTTGTGATACTCGATTAAGGCTCTAAAAATGTAAGTTCGAGAGTCTTTTTTTGATACTCGATTAAAGCCCGAGGAACCCCAGAGTTTCTGCGCAATATCAAGCACAGATTGATAACCCAACGTTCGGTGGTTGTGGCAAATTATCAAACACCTTCCCTACAGAAGCATTTTCTCCTTCCTTTGGCTTATAACCAGTACCCTCATTCTCCGGAGTTACAATCTCTTGATAATCCTTGGTCCCAGAGCTACCTTCACCCGATTTAGGTAATCCAACCTCAACACCTCCGTCGCTATTGCTCTTACTTAGATTTCCAGACGGGTATACCATACTCATCTCTACCCGTGATAATACGTCCATGGTCCACATGACCCTCATTAAAAGTGTCAGTCTCTGCAACATTTGCGTGAACAAATTCAGCCATAGATATTCCTCTTCTCGCTAGGAAGTTCTCCAACTGCAACAACCTATTCCTTGCACTTCTCTGATTTATTAGCCTCATGTACGGCTTGGGTTTTTTTGTATAGTACTCCATATCAGCTTCTTTATCTGAGATGTCCTCATCCTCCACAATAACAGTGCTACATACCACTCAAACCACAGCCATTAGCATATACACCCACGCCTTGACCTACTACCGGAGAAGAAAACCCCCTCTCAACCTCAATCCGAAAGGAAAGGAAGATAAAGAAAATAAAATTAGTACTAATAAGAAATATTGTGTTTAGGTGGTAGAATGTATATATCTAATGGAGAAAAGGTGGATTCAGATGACGGGTAGGAACGTAAAAAAGGGGTTAGGGTTTACATCCATTAGTTGAGTCTTCATATTAGTTGAATCCTTTATATCCATTGAGTTTTCATTCATTCATTATGTGAATAAACACGTCTTCAGAACTAATTAGAAAACTTTCCTTTGAATTCCACGAACTCGCAGAACTAATTAATGACAATTGGTATGTTGGACTAATTTTCTAAATAAATAACTTTGTGTTAATACATTGTCTTAAGGAACTTTTCTAAGGAATTTTTCTGAGATTAACCTTGGGATCCCCATGTTCATATCCATATTATCAATTGATAATTGATTGGACATTTATAAAAACACATATTCAGATCAGTTAACATGATAAAATATAAATTCAAGATTATAAATATTATATTATCATCAAAAATATTTATGATTCCTAACAATATTTGCTGCAATTCATAAAATTCCCTACAAATTTAGTGTAACACTAAAATAATGTAATTTTTAAAATTAAATTGGAGATGAATTTTACTTTTTGATGTAAAAGTACAAATTTTGAATTAAATTGAAAATAATCTAAGAATATATTATTCCATGTACATGGCAGAATGAAAATTTGTGAATTAAATTTATTGAAAATAATAAATTGAAAATTTGAATTGGAGATGAATATTTTCTTCCCCATCAATTTTGCCGCCAGCAAGTGAAAAATGAATTTACACATTTGTTTCCAAAAATCTATTTATTCCCTACATCCCACCTCCGACAAATTGCTATGGTTTATTGCTCAACAGAAATTATAATAAACCTACTTATTACAGCACCATGCTATCACAAATCATTCTACCGGAATAGTGAATATCGTACATCTAATGAGAGCTAAATCAACATCTTACCTATTGTTTAAGCAACCACCTACACAGCTTAAACTGCCTGTGTCAATGAAAAAGCGGTAAAAGTACAACGGTAGACATGACCATTAAATTTATATTCTGAACTTTAAAGCCCAAGACAGCACAAAAATTGCTATCATTCAGCTGAAGAGAAGAGGGTACTGGTAACAGACTACTGGTTTTTTCAAAATTGTGAATTATACACCTAAATGAAGGTCATAAGGTAAAAAAAAACTTTAAATTTGCAACTGATGCAGCAAGCCATAATTGCATTTGACATTGCCTGGTCGTCTAACAATCGCAGATTCAGCAGTATATTAGATGGATGACGACATGATATGGCCCAAGTCCATAGTGCAGGAGATCTTAGGGAAAATGACCATATTTAGGACTAGCAATTCTCATTTCAGTTACCATGTCCTCCAATGAAAGAACAAAAACTTGCAAAGCTACCGAACAAGAGGCATTGAAGCCAAAAGTTTGATAAATACAGAACTCTCTTGGTGAAAAGATCAACATGAACGACTCGAATCTCCACAATAACCTGCACCACGATGATTGCAACCATTCCTCTCACCACTATTACGTAAATGCCTCCAACGCTTCTTCTTAACACTCTTCTCATTCCTTGAACCACTTTCTTCGTACATGATTCCCCCTAAATCATCGTTTTCTTTGAGCTTCTTACCACGTTTTTTCACCTTGGAGGACTTCCTCTTCTTTCCAGATGACTGCATACTACCATTCTCAGAAACTCCATTTCCTCGGGGAAGTGGTTCTTCTTCATTATCTAATTGCCAATTAAAAGCTAGACTCTCCTGGTCATTATATTCTGGCTGGAACTGTTCCCCTGCTCCAGGGAGCAACTTATTAAATGTCACCCCAACATTACTTCCTTTTCGTTCTAATAATACCGCATCTGGTCTGATTATGGTGCCGAGAATGCTCTTGTTGGGCCCAAGAGCCAAGATGGTCTTTGAATTCGTCAACGTCGAGAAAGCCATCGCAAAAGCAGATCTTACCTGCATCCCAAAACATAGAAAGTTCAGTATATCAGATTGTTAGACCTGTTTAATCTTATATTATATGTCGGTTACACATGACAGTGGGTATGGATGCAAGTGCTACACTCTAAAATAGTGAGGAAAGATGATAGTGTTCTCAAAATAGGACACTTTACTTGTAGCCAAACAAGGCCACAACATAATCCCCAACTATAGAGTACTAGAGTAACAAACAAACTGTCAGGACATTACTTAATTATACATCTATGAACATCTTTTCCTTGGAAGTATCTGAGAACCAGTTCTTTCATTTTTTTGTTCTGATAGATGCATGATAGTATACAGAAAAAAAAACATTTAATAATATTATTATTCCAAGAATAGTTGGAGCCCTTGGAGGGTATTAGACACTTACCTGAAAAAAATTGAAGGAGTTCTTCCCTATGTCATTCTCTGGTGCCTGTCACGAAAGCAGTTTCACATGTCAATATTACTGAGCCATGTCCTTCTGCAGGTTGAGGGTTTGAGTTGCCCTAGTTCTATATCCATAATTTACATGACAATTCATGAACTATAAACCTGAACAGCTTCCAATATCAAAATCTTAATTTGGTCAGCTTTTATCAAAGTGGGAGTAGGCAAATCTCCAATAGAGTGCACAGGTAGCAAAAACTACTGGTTTAGCACATTAGCGGTGGAATAGAAAACTAAGATATCAAGAACTTCAAAAAATCGGGAAAGACCCAAAAAACTGTGGAGGTAACCTGTGGGTCTTCAATGGAGATGAGAGATGGCCGTCCCTCAATTAAAAACCTGGGGGACAATGATACATGAGCTGAGATCATATATCAACTGTAGTCAACTGTTACTTAAGACGTACAATTATATTTAATCATATACACAATGCCGGTAAGACACAGCTTCAGAAAATAACAGAAGTGGAAATATAACGATATATATATATGCGTGCCACAGGTACTTGCCCTTTATTATTCTTAAAGAAGAAGACTTCTGCACCATTGCAAGATATACCAACATCAGAAATGTTCAATTTGCGTCCATATATGTCAAAAAAATTCACCTATCTCACGAAAACAAAAGATTAGCAAACATGCAGATGTTCAAAAATGTCTATGTAGACTGAATGATTATTTTAATATGGGTACTAAACTATGCTACACAACATGTCATCCATAAAGTTGTAAACTTATTGGAAGAATTAGTTCGATTACATGTCAACATGATGCTGCTAAATCACAATGTTAACAAAGGAGAATCAAAAAAATTCTTAATTGAAAAGACTACATGATGAAAGTAGAGGTTTATTGAACATGACTAAATAGATTTGAGTAGTCCTTTTTGTATGAAAAAGTGTTTTTCCATGTGTTTTTTTGGTATAAAAATTGATTTCCCTATGGTAATACACACACAAAAAAAAATATTTACAAGCATCTTTTTTTTACACCTTGAATTGTGTATAACAATGATGCAAAATGGAATTTGAAAAGGATTTATGATAATATAGTATAGATAAACCAATATGCACATTCCAAATTCCATTTTAATGTACCTTATAATGAAACTTATAAGTTTCCCTCTACATTTTACAATTAACTGAACAGGGTCGAAAAGTAGAAACTATCATAAGATGTAAATATCAAAAGTAAACAGAAGATGGTTGTAGCAGCACATACCAAAAGGACTCCCAAATTATGCTCAGGCAACACATGGAATTCGTTGACACTCTGTATTTAAATTAGCAAACAGATTATTAGAAGGCGCATGATAGCATAACTTCAGATATATTAATTGATGTACAAACAGCTTGGGATTTAGGAATGGCCTCGTGGAAAAGGCTCATTTCCCACCCACCTTCCATGACAACGTCATGGGTTCCAGCCCTTACACTAAATCCCCCTTATACTTGTGAAGAATTGTAAGCCACCAAAACAGTGTACAAATAGTTTTAGCAGCAAAAGACTGGAGGTTAGAACTGGAATCCATAAGCATAACTTGACAATTTGTAGATGGGAAAAAGAAGAGAGTAAGAATATTCTTATATAACTCTAGATAAAAAAAAACTATATATGTTTGCATTATTTTTATTCAGTTACCCGTAGCACTGCTATAAGCATTGCAAGAAGAGCGTAGGAGCCAATTCCACCAGAATAAACCTACCACAGGTATAAAGTATTAAAAAAGTTCGAAGATAATTACGGAGGTATTAGAAGAAGTCATTGAAAACACACACCTCATTTAACTCTCTCTGTTGTAGAAAAACTTTTAGGATCAAACATAATGGCCTTAATGGGGGCCACTTGGATATAGCACCCTGAAAGGCGGCACCAAATTAATAGATATAAACTGCTCAATAGAAATACAGAACAAGGAAAAGTTCATAATTTATAATTGGAGGTTACTATAAAATGCAAGCTATGTTCTTAAGCCTATCTTTACGTAAGATGGAATACAGAACCATCACTACCAACCTTTATAAACTCAGCTGCTTTTGGTCCATTATGAACATCAAAACTGTTAAGAAATAACTTATTAGAACTAATATAAATCTCAGCTACAAGAAATAATGAATATGATAAGCATAATTCTTAACAAAGGAGCCTGTTTGAAGATATTCAAGTAGATTTAACCCCATAGGGGCTGAAATTTGATGCCTAATCAATTCTAAACATGTATATATTCATACTTAATCTTGCAACTTCTAAACAAGTTCGTAATAATTCACATAAAACACCATTAATAGATTCTTCTTGAAAAACACAAATAATGGATTCTTGGATGAAATGCAAGATATGTATTGGACATACTATTAACAGCAAAAGAACATTTCAATATTGGTCAAAAAGACTACATAAATTTAGGCATTTAAATATCAGTTAAAAAGAATGCATGAATCTAGATGTTTGTCTAATATCCCGGCAAAATCATCATCACAAAGTGTAATAAATTTCAATTAACTTCAGTCCATACAAGAAAATTGTGGAAAACAAGACCTTATGTCAAAAGATATGCCACTTCGTTTTTCCACAAATTTGATGATTGGCACTCGGGCCTTAGCAATGACCTGATAATCATCAAAAGATAAACATTTACAAAAGTAAACACACACATGTACATATTGTCTGAATTCAATTGTGACTATATCAATACAAAAATTACAATACCTGTATCTTCTTTGCCACACCTCGTTGTGATAGGGCTCTGGAGAGAGCCATTAATCCTAGCTGAGGACTTCTTATATCCGATCCCATAATTACAACCTAAATTCAACAAGAAACTAAGACTTCAGATCTAGATTATTTATAAAAATAAAAATGGGAAATAAAAGACTTAAGCAACAACCAGCAAGAACATATTAGAGTTAATTTCTATTCAGGTGTATAAACAATTTGGGAGGATATTAAACATATTCTAACAAAAGAAGCTCGACAACAATACATAATATAATATGTACCACATATTATTATGACACAGCCAAGTTGAAAATTTGTTCAATGATAATATATTATAAATTCATAATATATTATCTTAATAGCTATCTATAAATTGTTCTATTCAAGTGTGATGGAAATTTTAAGAGTATTTATATAAAAATTCCACAATAAGAAGGTTGGATATAATGAATAGTACTACATTCTTATATTATTGATGCAACATGTGTACCTAGTCCAAAATCTGCTCGATGTATATAAATAGCACAATTTATAGTGAGTGAGGTCATAACTGCCGTGTAATATTAGCCCCCAGGAAAGAAAAACTCTTTGGGAACAAATACTTGATTTTTTAAATAACTTTTCACCTGCATTTAGTAACATGAACTCTTTTTTTTTCTTTTCTTTTTTTTCTTTTTTTTTTTTTTTGGGGGGGGGGGGGATAAGAAGTTGAACATATTGTTCTCTATTTACAACCATAATATAGAAATACAAGAACTTGATAGAAAACATATGATATATAAACTATGACTTCACTCTACATAAGATAATTAAAAAGAAGTTAACAAAGTACTTCGTCTGTAATGCCTACTTGCTACCAACATTAAATACTAGATTATTAAAATTTGATATGCTAATCACAAAAAAAAATATACATTCTTAAAGTATAATAGGCAGCCTTGGCTGTGTCAAAATTATTTGATATCATTGAATTATATTTGGAAAGTATTAGAATTTCAATAGCATGCACTAATGAAGTATATGTATATAAAACTGACTATAAAGGAGCATTAACCTTGCCCTGTGAAGCATGCACGTGCTATCAAAAATGATGTTGTTTAGTCCAATATATAAGTTTAAAATTTTTCCCAAAAATATTTAAAGGCGAATAGGGTTCTTCGCCAAAATCTATAATCCAGAAGCACCTGCCCAACTGAAGCTTTTCACATTACGTTCATTTAATATGTATCTTACTTAAAACAAGCCCAATGTTTTGGGCCTTAGTCCATTAGGTTGTGTTATTAGGGTTTCTGTTCACTAAATAAGTATTGCATATTAACTTAGACTCCGTTAATATACTTAATTGTTATATCAATATAACTTCGAGTCTCTTTCATGTGTTGTGATCCATATTTTTTCTCGCTTCCGCAATTAGGAAACCCTTGGGGTATTGGATTTCTAATTGTTGTACTAAATACTAATTGGTCTCCATAACCAGAACTTGTGGTACAACTTGACGTCCATGCTCGTCGATGGATTCATTTACAGAGAGAAAATATAAAACTATTTCATGAAGCAACGAATAAATAAAAGAGATCAAGGATGCAATGATTACATCAATATCGCTACTTGGAAGATAAAGCCCGGTCTTGAAAGACCCAAAAACTTCTACCTGCATGTATCAAAATTAATTACACCCATTATTATACATATAACTTAGAAATTCTACTTGGCAAAAAGGTAAGAAGGATTAAAAAAGTCACACGCACCTCACAGCTGGGCCATATATATTTAACAACAGCAAATACTGATTCAACAGCAGCACTACGTGATGCTTCCTCCTCTTGTGTCGGTGACAAAAATTCACAAAAATCTAATATTTCTGAAATACTCACAATTATAAGTTCAACAATTTAATTGGCAGCCCTCGCTGCAAAATTTTATTTAAGTTATAAACACAGAGCTGTAAGAAGTAGAATTCAATAAAATATTGTCATATTCACAATCCCCGTGTTATCTAAGAAAGAAGACACCGAGGCACAAAACCTTCCCCGTGTCCGAGCAAGGCATGGAAAATTAAATACATTATATATGCATATTAACGCAAAATAAGCACTCAATTAATACAAAACTAAGTATTTTATAAAAAATTACAAATGAAATAGAAATGTAACTCTTAAAACAAAATAAAGACTAGACATTATTTATTTATACTAGCTTATATCATGTACAAATGCACAGGCATACTTTTTAAATATTTAAATCTACATTTATTATAATATATTAATTTATTTGATGTACTATAATTCTCATTTTCTATTATAATATTTTTAATTTAATATAATATTAAGAGTGAAAATATTATTCTATTGTTAACTACATTTATTATTTACTTATATAATTATTTTCATATACATTGTACATTTATAAAAATACTACTACTACTAAAATACTAATATAATAGATACTTTTTAGTTGTATTTTTTTAATTTTATATTATATAAAATTAATGTTTGTATAATACTTTTTACTATTAAAATTCTTTTTTTATATATTTCTTTTCAACTTATGTGATTAGCTTCCATTACTATCCCTTTTTTTCTTTTTTTAGATTTCTTTTTATCTCGTGGAACCCGATTATTTTATAAAATTTTATTTATGTTTAGTTTATTTTTCTAATTTATATATGTTTTTATTCTTATACCAATATTTTTAATTTTATTTAATATCATGTGTAAATATGTTATATAATTTTAATCGTACTAATTATATGATATTTTTATTTTTATTTCAAAATACACTAATATGCATAAAAATATTATAATATTATAATTAAACATTTTTTTATTAATTATTTTTTCAATTTTTACTTGTATTAATTATTTTTTCAATTTTTACTTGTATTGAATCAATATAATTAGTTAGATTTTTTTAATTATAAGGTTTCTTTGTATATGTGTGTATATATAATTGGGAGTTCCTCCTAATTTTTAGCTATGAGGGACCCATTGACAACCATACAATGACGACCATACCACATTAACTGCATTAAACTAATTATATATAGGATATAATTTTTTTCCCTTTATGTGAACTTGGACATCTAAACATGGAAGAAAAAGAAAACGAATTCTTTCACCCATAAGTACAAGATTTGTATGGTTGAACCATTCCAAATGAAGTAACTCATTCAACATTGACTCTTCTAATCACACTGCACGATGGCAGATGGTGATATGTGTTCAAAAAAATCGGATTTTGACAACTTTATCTTTTCCCTCTCTTCAAAACCAAAAAATAAGAGGCACTCCGACTATTCGCCTCTCATAGGCTTGGGCCATCAACTGTGGCCAGAGAAAGTGAATGTGCTCCAACCAAACTTCATGGAGGTGAATATGCACCTTGCCCGTCACCACCATGAGGTGCGTGTCTCTTTAAAGATGATTGGCTCAACCGAATTGTCATTAAAACCATAGAACATATCACCCCAAAGTAGCAAACTCTAAATCCTCAACATCTAAACATCCCAAGTCATCCACCAGAACAACCAACCTTAACATCCCAATAACAAATAAAATGCATATACATTTAACTAATATCGAAACTATCAACTTATCCAGTTTAAAATTACACTAAATATGCAAAAAAAAAATTACGGAAGTTGTAATGTAATTGAAAGAAACTACCTTGATGGAGCTGAAGCATGGGGCTTTTAAAGCGCGAATCGGCACGAAACCAGGTCCCCTCAAGAGTCCGTTCCGGTTGACGGGATTGAACCGGAGTGAGAATTTGAATAACAGGAGGTGATTTGGCATTGTCGTCGTCGCGCACATCGAGAGAAAAGTAATCAGTTGTAGACGTGTTTGTAGTGGCAGAGGGTATAATTGAGTCGAGAGATATTTCGTTTCGAAACACAACGTAGGGTTCCGACGATTCTGGTGGCGGTGATACGGAGGTGTTGGAGGCGGAGAGAGGGGTTAGGGTTTCGTATAAGAAACCGTCGGCGATTCCCATTGATTAGCGGTGGGATAATTAATAATTTATTTATTAGGGTTCTAAGTGGATAGCACCAGGGGCCTTTTGTTGATTTATTTATTTATTTATCATCGATTGGGCTTTAACCCCCGCCACGACAAGGCTGATTGGAGTCGAGTCTAGTTTTTGTTTGGTTCGAGTTCGAGCTCTTTTTTATCGACTCAAATTTAAAATTTATGTACAGTAAACGGGTGTATTTTTTACTTTATCATATTTTTTAGACTTTTATCGAATTTTTAAGTTTATTGAATTTCTTTAAGTTTATCGAGTTTTAATTGAATTTTCAAAACACAATTTAATTATTCTATTTATTTTTAAATTAACTTAAATCTTTCTTTTTTATCAAAAATTACAATAAACTTTTAAAATAATATGGTGATGTGATTTTTTTTAACTCTATTCAGTTTAATGCAATAGTATGCCACGTAAAAACTAAATCTATATTCAAATTTATTTATTTTGTTACATTAGATTATTATCAATTTTTTAACATGTTAATTTATATTCAATTTGTTAGAAATTTAGATCATATGTATATTTTTCATATTTTTAAATAATTATCTCTTTAATTTTTTACACATATTTAATTGTAAGAAAATTCTAATTATATTTAATTTAAATTTTTTGATCAAATAAAAGTTCATGGTCATCACAAAACTCACTTGTGTATATATTGCACATACAAGAAAAGGCAACTAATTTGTACCTTAAATACAAACATCTCAAATTATTATTAGTTATTACAATAAGGCTTGCTAACTGAAATACGTGTATCCTATAATTCCATCCACAAGCAAGAACGCTACAACAGAAATCATCTCTTGCCCTCCCTCAGCTCAGCTAGAAGTAACTAATATCTATTGACATTGGTTTTCGCCTTGTTTAGCTGACAAAATTAATCTATCTATAAGGTGCTGAAGCCTTTGAGCTCCTGCACCGGGTTTTAGCTTGTTTAAATTCCCAACCTTGGAACAGGAAGGATTTCCAGAACACCAACCACCAGGTGTGAAACTCCCAGTTTTTCGGTGTAGTAGCTCCTTATCAATTTTATCCAAAACAGGGTCGTCTTGCTTGAACTTACGTGCAAAGGCAGCCCCACTTTGAATCATATCATTTGAATCATTAAGAGACAATGTATGAGGATGTTGTGTTGGGGGATTGTCCCAAGCAATGTAGTGCATGTCATGGTTAACTAGAGTTTGTACATATTCGGGGGCATTGCAGACGACAGTTTGAAAATAACCTTCAGGAGAGGAGAGAAAGTTTGAGTAGTACATGAGTAGTGTTCTTGGAAGATTGTCCCAACCCCATATGAGGTACTCTACAAATGAACGTGAGAGTATCATCCAAGCTGAACCTGCAAAATTGTATCTATGTGATGGTATCTGAATGTTTTTAGAAAAAAGAAAACTGAATTCTAGACATCGGAAAAGGAAATAAATAATTGTGTAAAGAGTGATCAGATCATTTCAATAAACCAGCAAATTCACATTTTCACAGTATTGCAGTTTAGGACCCTTCCAAGTTATACAGTAAGTCAGTAACTAATACTGGCAGCAGAATTAGCCCTTGCGATCGGCGACCACAGCCTGATTGTGTTTGTGAGCTTCACATATATAACAATGACTAACTAGCACATAGAGAAATGGACACTATATTCTTTTATATGTCACTATGTATATAAATTAAGAGAGATCTTTGTTAGTCTGTCATCAGGGGGCCTCGACCCTCTCAATGATCCCCCAAGAGGTCTGAAATTTGATTCATCCACAACTACTACAATTATTTAACCAATGATAGATATATAAATGGAGTGAATAGAATCTTTGGTAGTCAATGGTCAAGGGGTGCAGGACCCTCTCAATGATTCTCTATCGAAGTTTGATCCTCCACATCTATCTATACTATACTATTAAAACTGGAATTGGGGATAATTGGTAGTTTGGTTCAACGCCTTCCAAAAAAAATTGTAAACACCTTCCAAAAAATATTAAATACATATAATTTATTTCTTTTATAATATAATAATATAGTAGTATAGATCTAATACAATTGTGACTTGATTTACATATCTCAATTTCATTACCACTCAAACTCTTTGAACTCTATTAAAATTATGAATTATTATTTGTTATAAAAATCCTACTAAAATTCCAAAAAAAATAAATACATATAATTTATTTCATTTATAATATAATAATATAGTAGTATAGATCTAACATAATTGTAACACATCTCAATTTCATCCTTGCTCAAACTCTTTAAACTCTATTAAAATTATAATATATTAATAATAATATAAATCACTTTTTTAGGAATATTACTAATTTCAATATTCATTTTAGAGATCTAATATTTTTCATTATAACTTATAATAATACCTTAGCAACATTTTTTATGCCGTATTTTTTATGCCGACATAATTATAATTATAATTAGTTTTACATGTTTTTTTAATATGTTAGTAATTCGGATTGTGTGTTAGTTGTGTTAATTGTTGGAAGAATAAAAATATATAAATTTTTTATTTCAATGTAAATAAAATATTATAAAATATTAAAAATTCGTTCATCCGTGCATGACACAGGTTATAAGCTAGTATACAATGATTTTACAAATCATATTTTAATAATTCCTACACTTCTATAAATATTATCTACAATGTCTTGAATCTGATTCCCCACAAATACAATTATTTTATAAATTAATTATATTGTAATAGTTCCTCTTTATTAAGATCTTTAAAAAAAAATGAAATAGTTCAATCTCCCACAACTACACATTTTTTACAGATAATATTCTAATATTATACATTTATTTACTCACACAAAATTTACAAATATAAACTTAAACTCCGAATTAAATCACAAAAACAAAAATTTTGTGCATCACACAGGTAATAAACTAGTATAACATAAAACATGTGACGCAAAAACTCTGCTAGGAAGTGGTAATACCGTAATAGTACCAAAAACAAGAAAATTCAAATGGTTTTGCACGCTCTCACTTTGTCTCTCTCAGCTGGGGAGGGGGTTCTAAACTTTTTAGGTGAAGTAATATTTCTTGTATTGATTTTACGAAGAAAGGATTCTAAATCATCTGATGTACATTAATTACTAAGACAATGCATTTAATGCCAGCTGAGGATTTGGACCAAATTTTAGGTCGAGCGATTGTTTGCTTCAGTTTTGTTTCGAACTTACTGCACCGTTATTTGGTATTATATTATTATAAACCACAGATTACTTCAATAGATCAACTTATAAACAGATATCAAAGTCAGACCAGCACCAGATTAAGGAGAATAGTCCATCAGGCTGCGGGCAGTACAGCTGATTGGTGGGTTGTGACAAATTTACATCACACTTTGTATCAGACGGCAAAAAAGAAGTCTACTAATTTTCTTAACTGTCTAGCACCGGCTACTAATTATTTTGCTAGGACTTTTTTGAAAGTGTCAACACTCTCAATATGGATATCCAAGTGTTGGATTCAACAATTTTCAAAAAATTTGCATGCTTTTGACCCAAAAAAATTAGGTATCAAGTATCCACACACTTACCTGGTCAAGTGTCCGAAACAGTTAAAATAGAGTATGAATGATTAATAACATAGTTAAGAATCTGGGAGAACTAGACATCACTAAGATTTGTGAAAATTTCAGTTTTGGGTTGTTTTTATGGAAAGAAAGTGTTTTTAGGGGTACTAAATGACCTGAACAATATCTATCTCTAACAGATGAATTAAATTAGGAAGATCGATTAGGTGATGGAAGATCAGTAGCTACAACAAGCTTTAGATACACAGATGCCTGGGTTGAGGACTTGCTTATATTGACATCTGCGTGAAAACTATTATATCCTTCAATTATTTAATAACTACAAGAAGTTGTAAATAAAGTAAATTAGGGGGGGGAACCTGTAAACAACTTAAAGGCTGTTGGTAATGCTCTCCTAGGAGTAACCCAAAATACATCTGATTTTGTTGTTTGGTAGAGACCTGGGTCTATGATTAATGGCATTGCCCTTTGTCCCCTGCATTACCAATGGATACGTAAACATTAGTTTAGGCAAATTAAGAGGGTGGGAGCAGAAGCTAGGAGTGCTTGTGGAGGGAAGAGATAAGCTTACTCCTTCCATCCTAAGTCACTTGTGTGTTCAATGAAATTCAGGTCCCGATTCACATTAAAAAATGTGGAGAGAAGATCTGCACAGGACAAATCATATAATAATTAAACAACTTAGTAAATGAAAATCAGACCTTGTGTTTTTGACAGAAAAAACATGCAAGAAAAGAAAAGGAGTTACCATCTTGAGTCACCAGTGGATAATCAGAAGCACTGAGGTTAATAAACCAATCCCAATCTCTAGTTCTCTTGAGAAGGATCGCACATGCATGAAGAGTATTAGAGACCATGGTCGGTCCTCTATACGTGACCATATTGGCTTTAGTAATCATGAATACATTCCCAACTTTAGCAAACATTGGTTCCTTTGCCAGCCGAGATACCAGCTCCAATCTCTCCTCAGCAGGAGATTCTAGGTCTAAGTGTAGTACATAATGGTTCAATGGATGGTATAGTGCTTGGACTGTTCTCCAAAGCTTTTCTAAGTCACCTCTCGACCCAGAAATCAAATAAGCAAAACGAGGAATGCCGGGAGAAATAGGAGGTGTAATTTGTTTCAATTTGTCTTCAGCAAAAGATACTCTTGTTTGATTTGCCATACCATGTGAAGGAAAAATTGAGAGGATCGAACTCATGGTGTGTAAAGAAGAGACTAGACCCATATTCAAGGAGGTTGCAAGAAGGAAAACACATATAAGTGAACTCATAACAAGAGGAAATACCCATTTTTTCTCCACATTCAAGGACCCCATTTCCAAGATTTATCATGAGTTTCACCAAAATCTCAGTCTCAATTTAGTTAATTGTAGGAACAATATGCATCAGCTTCAAATCGACAATTCACAAACTTGCAAATTCAGATTGGCTCCTCTTCTTCGGATAAAACCTGGTATAATTGGTACTCTAATCAAACTGTTACAAAAACAACCAATAAGTCAATAACAATAACTCAGTTAATTAGAGTAACAACATTTTATTAATTTTGCTACAACAAACTGAAACATTAGCTTTCACTATCACTAGCTTAATTTTAACATCAATAATTCAATATGGAGAAAGACAATGAAAAAAATGGGACCAAATTAAACATCATTTATAAGGCAAATAACACAATGTTATTGACAAATTAAATAATTAATGACATGAATAATTAAATATACTATTATCAACCACTTTTCAAGAAAAGGACAGACAACATAACCTTAACTTCATCAACACTTCAACATAAGAATCCATGTCTCAGACAACAAATTACATATTACCAAGAAAATGATGGAACTACATATTACTTACAATACGTACATACATATCAATCTTGAAGATAAAATGAGATGTTTAACGACAGAGTACATGAAGAAAATGGTTATGCAACTAAATTAAGAAGCTCAAAATATACCTTGGAACAAGAAAATATATACAAAAGTAGGGTATGATATGTAAGTAACAAACAGAGTATTTATAACAAGCGAAAATAAAAAAGCAGACCTTGATTTTTTTTGTGTATGGGGGAAAGAGAAGAACCCTGTTGGGACAAGCTCGAGTGGAGAGAGAAAGTGGAGATTTGAGTAATTATAGGCAGAGAAATTGTGTTGCGGGTGAACACGGGTCGGGTTGGGCGGGTTTTAATTAAAAAATGATTAAATTCAATTAGATCGGGTTGATAAAAACTGAATCCATTAATATAAATTTTTTTATGTAACTCAACCCAACACATTAAATAAGTCTGAACATAAGTTTGATATAGTCTGCCTCTGTCAAATACCAATTTTCCATAACAAATAAATAGTCCAAATGTGTGAAAAAATATAAATAGTCACCAAATAGTCAAATACAATCCAAAATCTAACTCAAAACATTAAATAGTCCAATAACAATTAGCTAGCTTAAAATAAATAAAACAACATTTTTTGTGACGAATCAATCATCAATAACATTGATAGCATTGACTTTGAGTATCTCCTTCGATGCACCAATGTCAATATTATTTTTACCACTTATAAAATTAAAACAAAAAAATGAAAACATTTATGAGCCTAGATTAAATAAAAAAGAACATCCCCTTATAATTATATCAGTTTGGTTTATCTTTATCAAAAAATTCATACTAAATGGGCCTAATGGGTTATGCCTATATGTGTAAACGGGTTGGTCGGGTTGGGTTAGAGTCAAAATATGTTAAACTCTAACCCAACTCAATTTATACGGGTTTTTGAAAAATTAAACCGTTCAACTCTCGGTTTTGAACGGTTCAGTTTGTTCGGCCGAAATAAGGGTTGGGTTGGGTTGGGTTGGGCGGGTTATGTTCACCCCTGTAGCAGACACATATATTTGTTAATATTTCTTCACTTTGCTAACATTTGAACCTTGATTTTTTGGCCTCTGCATAGTTATAATTATTATCTTTTAAATTTTATTTTTTGAATAAAAGTTTTAATTTAATATTTTAAAAACAATAATTTTATCTATTTAGTCGAAATTTCTAAATGCGTGTGCCAAAAAATCAAATTTCAAATAAAATCGAACAGACTAGTATTCTCTATTGAGCATCTGTTATTGAATACTGACTTCTTGGAATGTCAAATATATTTAAATAATATAAAATATATTATAAATATATTCTATATAAATAATTTGAATATATATCAATTATATTACATATTATATTTTTATAATATCTATACTATCAATACTTCTATCCTATCTATCTATACTATATTATAATAATCAAATTAGAGAACTTTTTTTAAAAAAATATTTAGATCTACCATAAAAAGATCTTGACAATTTAATTTTAGGTAAACCTAAAAATGATGTTAACCAACAAATTTTATTAAAATCTAATTTTAGAAAAGATATATCATACATACAACTCTATCACCAATAATTCTCATTTATTTAAATTATATTCTATACTAGATTTTAACCCGTGCGATTCATGGATATTTTATTTTATTAATTAAATTATTTATTTTAAAATTACAAATATTTTTATAATTTTAAAAAGTCTTAATATATTATAATTATATTAGCTTTTTTAACTTATTTATATAATTATTAGGAGTCTATCCATAAATATATGTTTTAATTATAATTTAGATAATATTATACGGGTATTAGAAATCGATCCATAGATATTTGAATAAAATCACTTTTACCTTTATTATAATTGAGATCTTATCAAAAATATATTTAAATTTAATATTTATAATCTTAAATATATTAAACATATGCTAGATATATTAAAAAATAAATTATTTTCATTTTTCTACTGCAATAACCTAAACTACTACTATTAATCTCTCAAACTATGTGATTAAATATAAATAATTAATATTATATTTAGGGAAAAAATCATGTTCATAATATTTCGAATCACAAAATTTTACATATTTATATATTAATAATATAAATTTATATTTTGTGCGATGTGCATATTATTTTTAATATTTTATCGTAAAGTTGACAATGTTGTTGTACATAACATTGTCAAGTGCTTCAATGATTATGAACTGTAAACAATCATCTAAATATACTTTTTCTTTTCTGTATCATTGTACTCTGAAACCTTTTTAGGAACCTAGTGGGCATGTATTGTCTCACCTTCCACTGTGGTTTCAGGTACATATGATTGAGGGATAAAATGACCATTTTCCAAAATAACATGATAAATTGGGTTGGCAGTTTTTATAAAAAAACATCATTTTTCTTTTCCAAAGATTGTAATGTTCTCTATCAAAAGTGGGTATTTTTATACTGCTTACTTTATATGCACTCATCTTGGATCTTTTCAGGTTAGATATGTTAAACTTGTCACTCTGATACCAGTTGTTAGTTGAGATAAGTGTTGCAGAGGGGGGTTGAATGCAACTTGCTTAAATATGAACAATTCTCGCTAACAACAAACAAGAATGATAATTAATAAGTAAATGATGCAAACAAACTAAGCAAATAAAATGACATAGTGTTTAAACTTCAAATTTTAATTTTATTAATTTTTATTTTGCTACAACTGTCTGGAAAATAATTTAAGTTTCGATAGATACAATAACAATTAGTTTGCTAATTTTTCTATACTTGAAAATTCTAGCTCAGTTGCATTAGTCAAAGTACTTGTGAGATATGTGTATTTATACTGAAACACATATCTCATTTACAAGTGTATTTTCCCTTGTTCCTAGAACAAAACTTGAAATAGAAATTTTACTTTTTTTATTCAAATTTGTCTTCATTTCATTTGTAGATAAAAAAGCTATGAGATATGCATAAATCCTTAACTCTTTAAGCATGCTTTACCTTTTGCTTTTATTTTTCCAAGTTGCAGTAGTAGACTTAACAGACTAGATAGAAATGTCAAAATCATTCATTGTATTTTCACTATCTAGTCTGATACTTGAAACAGACTATCATCTTCACTAAAAGTTTAATGTTAACTTTTAGTTTCTCTTTGGTGACAGTATCTTCGTGTCCGCATACATTGCTGTCAAGCTTGATATTCTTTTAAAACATACTGTCTCTAAAGCCGTTGTCAGCTATCCCCGTCAATGTTGTTGTCAACTACTCCACCAAAGTTCTGTCAGTAAAACTTGTTGTTTTCAAATCTTCATTCTCCGCCAAGTTTATTAGTCAATGGAATAGTTGTTATCAGTAATACTTGTTGTCTTCAAATCTTCATTCTCCGCCAAGTATACTGTCAATGGAATAGTTGTTTTCGTCTGTTCCAATTGTGCTGTCACTTGTAATGTACTGTCATAGGCTTGAGTACTTGAAATGTTGTTGTCTGAGTTTTGAATCATGTTATGCATGAACACTTAGTGAATTTCTACTACATGACTCATTTTTATTCCTTTTATACAAGACAGTAACTTTCAAATGTACTGTCACATAACTATTACTTTTCAAATGTATTGTCTATAAGTGACTACTAACTATACTATCAATATACATATGACAGTATATTTTATTTAGCTTGATTAAACTTAAAAGTAAGTACATTAGTTGATTACATCACAATCCGAAAATGACCTGAAAATTAATGAACCCTATATTTATAACCCTATTTTTGAAATACTTTATGTTTAAAATAACTAAATTTAATTATAATAAAATAACGTTCACGTGCAATGATAGAACCCGAAATCCGATATGAACTTCGTGGGTATGGATTAGGGTTAGGAAAAAAATCAACCCGAAACAACCGGGTACAACCTGACCCGACACGAACCAGACCTAGAACCCGAAATTGTCACCTCTAATATCTCTATACGTAAAACCCTAATACTATCTCTACTCTAATCCAATAATAATACATAATAATATCTGATATATGATATATCTCTATATAAAATCTAATATAAAACATGTTGTAATGTTTTAAATCAATTATAAAAAAGTTTCCTAAACACAATAGAATTCTTAGAATTAAAGATAATTTTGTAAGTTTCGTGTGAGCCGTAAAATCGTCCAATTCTAACTTCTGAAACTCAAAATATGGCCCAAAGGATGTCTGTCATGTAAGGAGCACAATAATTATGAATTTTCTTTTTAATTTAACTCCAAAATAGCTTTTTAAGTTCAATTTATATATTACTAAGTTATCTAATAGAGTTTGAGTTATAATATGAAACGATGTAAAAAAATTATACTTGTAAGAAATATTAATAATAATTATAATTTATAAATAATTAGTATATAATATTATGTAGTTATTAAGAATAGATGTTTTGACATTTGATAGTGTTTGGATAAGATCACTCTTACTCTTATTATATATAGGATATAATTTTCCATTTTAAGAATCATACTTATCATATAATTTTTATTTAATATAGTTATTCACATTTAACTCAATTTCATCACCATTCAAACTCTTTTATTTATTTAAAATTATGGCTTATCATTAAATTTTATGAATATTAATATATAAACATTACTGTATAGAAAAATGTAAAAAGAAATTAATAATAAAATAAATTATCATATTATCTTTTTTTTAAAACACTTAAGTGAACTATAGTAAAAATCATAACCGTCCAATTTTAGGTAAACCTAAAAACGATCTTAACCATCCAATTTTAATAAAATCTAATTTTAGAAAAGATATATCATACATACAACTCTATCACCAATAGTTCTCATTTATTTAAATTATATTCTATATTTTTCATTTTAACAATTCTACTTATCATATAATTTTTATTTAATATAGTTAATCACATTTAACTCAATTTTATCACTATTCAAACTCTTTTATTTATTTAAAATTATGGTTTATCATTAAATTTTATGAATATTAATATATAAACATTATTGTATAAAAAAATGTAAAAAAAATTAATAATAAAATAAATTATCATATTAAATGAAATATTTAAATTATATAAAATAATTATAAAACACTTAGGTGAATCATAGAAAATATCCTAACCGTCCAATTTTAGGTAAATCTAGAATTGATCTTAACCATCTAATTTTAATAAAATTTAATTTCGGAAAATCTAATTTAAATTATATTCTATATTTTGAGAGAAGTTGTTCTTGCTAAAAGATATAAATTATATTTTTTTCAAAAGAAAAAGTTTCTACTTGTAACAGAAAGAATTTCATAATTACGAAGAAGCAAAAATTAAATAAAAAATCTTTCTCGATGCAGAAAAATTAATACCAACAGGATATAAGAAAGTTCAAAACCAGTCGATGAGGCCGAGAAATAACTTGGAACAAAGTCTAATAACATCATTTGTTATGTGATGCCGAACATGATGGAATTGTGAAAATTACTTTCTTATTTTCAAATAACTACAGCACCATTGTTTCTATTTTATATTTGTTTCTTCTTGACTTTAGCCGAACACATGCCATTGCATCTAAATGTGTTATCTTCATTATTGGATATTGTATAATTAAACGAATTAATTTATATCAAAATTTGAAGAAAAAAAAACATTTCTACCATTTCATCCATTTTTAATATGTTTTTGAATGTTAATTATTTTCTTAAGATCTATTTAAATAATATATTTTTCTTTACAAAATTTAGTAAACTCTACTATTTTATATTTATTTTCTTCTCTTTCTACTACTTTCCTTTACTATTTTTAATCTCGTATTCAATTCAAATGTTAACAATTGGGTGAGAGAGAAAAAATAATTTTTTTTATAGGTTCTTTAATTAAAATTAATATTATTATTTATTATGTACGATTATAATTTACATTTAAAACAACTCATGAGTTAATTCAACTTTCACCGTTAAATATTATCAAATTAAAAATAATTTTATTTAAAATTTACTAGAACTTTCATTAAGTCTTGACATCTTAATTACCAAGAGACGAGAGTACTATAACTCCACATGAATTATACCCCGTGATTATAATTTAACCATTTTAAACACCATAATGTTATAATTAGTTTTATTATATTTTAATCAAATATGATATAACTTAATGTCCCTGTCAATTCTAAAATGGAGGGAAGAGGAGAGATATTTTTTAAATTTTATTTTGTCCGAAACTTTTTTCCTATATAAGACTTTCTCTTAACTTTTGGAATGATTATGAGACTAATATAAACTTTTTCTACAATTTCATAATTATTATTTTTTTCAAAATTTTCTCTCTCTCTTTTAATAAAAATAATAAACACTCTAAAGATTGTTAATGTGTTATTTTCAAGTATTTCTTCTATTCGTCTATTTTGTCTCTTCTGTCTTTTCAACTTCCCTCGTTTAAAATTTGGAAGTACAACCTAAAACATGGGATAGTATCATACACCATTTGACCTTAAACAAAAGTCAAATTCCGACTATATTTGAGCTTGGAATGGCAGAATATATAAAATGCGGTCACTTCCGGACTTCATTATTAGCTTTTTTTTAAAGTATGAATATAATCAATATCTTACCTCTCCTAACAAATCATCATAAACGTGAATAATGTTATTGTAACATTTGTGATATTGATTTTTACTACTACTACTACTTTTTTTCCTCTAGATAATCTCTTAAACATTTAAATATGGGTATCCAAGAGACTACAAGTGTATGAGCATTCTCATTCCGTTTCTTATCTCCAACCCTATCTTTAATATTTATGTAAATTTATAAAAAATATTTAAATATGTTCTGCATTTGAAATTCTAAAATGAAATATAGTTTCAAGGACTAAAATTAAATCATCATATTTAAAGTTTCATTATTTATCTACATATTCATTCTCATCTCATTAAATATTTCTTTTATTTTATAATTTTTGTAACTTAAACTATTTCACATATATCAGTTTTTAAATAAATAATAATTATACAATTTTTTTAATTTTTTTGTGTAAAAATTTGAATCTTAAACTTTTATATCAAAAAATTCAAAATATTAGGTATAAGAATATTTTTTTATGTGTTAAAATACATGAAAATTTAAATGTGATAAAAATTATGGGTTGAAACAAGTATATAATAAAACAAAAATTGATAGTTAAAATTGCAAATGAAAAAAAAAAGTTAATATAAAGAAAAGTTGGGATATAGATGAAATTCACTGCAAGAAATAGGCTTAACAGCGACCGACCGACGACCAATGATCGACGACCAATGATCGCAGTTTGTAACTGTTAGCCGACCGACCACCATTGTTGATTTTAGTCGTACATAATCTCGATGATATGCACTTTAGCGACGACTTCGGCGACGACATTCAGCGTCCGAAGTGGTCGCTATGCTGAGTCGGTCCACGTGGCTGCGACTAGTATTAGCTACCGCATTCGGTCGCTAATACCTGTGACATATATTAGTTACGGATTTCGATCAGTAATATTTGTTCATCTTTGCAACAAATATCAGCTACAGCCTTCGGTCGCTGATAACAAATTCCAAAAATTCAATAATTTTCCTATTTTTTCAAATTTACCATAATATTTCACCTGCTTTCCCAACACATGCATTCACAACAATATAAACATCTGTTTTATCCCAACATATGCAACAATATAGACATTTTTTCGAGTCCAAATAAGCAACTTAGATAAATATAAAAGTTTACATCATATGTTCAAGTATCCTCCAAGTACCAAAGTACTATAAAAAAACATAAAAAACGACCAAAACATTCTAAGTCCCGCGAAACTCATCATCCCGATCCTCATGATGTGATCCCTGTAATTGACAAATCAATAATACAAGTTACATATACATGGTATATATTACAAAACGAAAATAACTCTGTTCATTCAAGAAAAAAAATTTGGTAGTTTTTTACTAAACAATATACCTGTTGGCTGTTGCCATGGTCTTGCTGCCTCCGCCAGTGAACGAGCTAACTCGTCAGGATCCATAGCCCCCAGATACTCCCAATCAAGGATGGGCGTCGTCGCTGTCCTTGACATAGTTCTTCTTGACAATAGAAGCCCTCTCCCACAACTCCTGATCAGTATGCGGACGATCGGTGCCCTCAGTATCAAGTAAACGACGATAGTTATCTTGTAATCATGTATAAAAATAAATTGGTTATATTCTAGAGAGTGATTCTAAACTTAACGGAAAAAATCAAAGTTTTTAAAACGTGATACGGACAGCATCGGGCAGACCATCACGAGTGGCAACGTACACATCCAACCAGTGGATAGGACCCTGAGACTGAGACTCCTGTACAAAACATAATCCCACTATCACTACGTAAACATGTGATAATCAGCCCTACATCATAATTATAAAGTTATAAAAAAATTTCATATGTACCCTTGCTGAGAGATACTGCCTCCCTTGTAGGTACCTTTGGCCTTCTCACCTTCAGGTACACATGCAGATCTGTTACTAGAGGCAATATTGTGCTTCTTCACCCAGTTTTCGTCCATCTACTATGCACACATCTCAGCCCTTATATCAGCGGTGCACCACCAGAGGCTATACTCATACTCATGCATGTACAACACTCCATGACCTGGATGGTTGATGCCAGGCAAGGCTTTATAGCGTTCTTTTGCCAGATTATCTTTCGTGCGAGCAGCACACTTCTGCCAGAACAGAGTAGATATCACCGGACCCTGCTCGTCCTCGTCCTCCCACCTATAACGTTTCTGCATAAAGAAAAATAATCTTGATCAAATAGTCGCTGATAATATTGCAAAAAATAGAAGAATGCTGAACAAGAGACGGATGTTGATTTAAGAAAACTCCACTAGAACTTAATATTTTCAAATAAAAGGTCATAACTAAAGTAATTTTAATTTAAGAAAATTCTGCTAACTAGTTTTATCATTTGCATGTTCATAAAAATGCTATTTATGCAATCAACTAGTCTAAATCTTCTTGCAAACATTACAAGTATATAAATTTGCCTGAGATCAGAATTTGTGAATTAAAAGTTGTACGTAAAATTGCAACTATGGTAAATTTATTTTGTAAAATGTGTTCTTCATTTAGTCATAAATATACATTCTGCTAATAATAGATTATAGGATAATATATGTTTTAAAGGTTGGATAGAAGCAGTATGGATAATATTTTCCTGTTAATTAACAGACCCTGTTCATACTATGATACAATTAAATTATTTTACTTGGACTAAAATTAAAAATTAGAGCAAACTATTAAAAGCCAAAAAGAGGTGCTCAAAGTTGTAACATGGACAGACTGATGGAAAAAATCTGATCCAATGACTAGTAAAGACCTGTGCGCAGTTGTGTTGAGTCTTCGTGAGAAATTAAGACTAGGGGATGAAATACATGATTGAGGAAACCCCGGGACTGACTAGAGGAAACCCCAGGACTTCACCTTGCATTAAGCAGAAGCTTTGAGGAGACCTTTCACCTTAGACGCTCATTTTACTTGAATTATTAAGGCATACTGCAGCTGCACTCGCTATAAACTAGCTCATTATATACCAAGAAATAACTAAAGAAAACTTCTAGCTCTTTCTAGCACATGTACAAAAGTTAATCTAGCTTCTGGCTCTAAGAAGCACAGCTCAATAATTACCGACAAAGCCACCAAGACTACATCAACTCCACACTAAGTTACCCATATTTTAAAGTTAAAAATATGTGGCACTGCATTATACAGATGCCTTAAATCTAGAAATGTTAAATAGTTTAGTAGCATATGTAGAATCCATTAGTAGAAAGTACTTACTAGTGTCCAGCATCAAATTTTAGAGATCATAGAATTCAGATGTGGGTTTCGGCCAATAAAATTTTACGAGTATCCTATTATTTAATTGAGATGTAACATACACATCTTGGCTTTTATAATAAAGAAGTTGAAAGATATATTCTACAATTAAATTAAAGAAGCCAGGAGATTATTCATGGAATCTAGCAAATCTATACCGTAAACTATGGTTATTCATGGAAGCCAGATGACCTCACAGGTTATACAACAAACGATAACCTGGAGAAATTTATAAACACACAAATTTCCGAAAAACACATAACACAAACAACACATACATATATACATATATTTTAAAACCCAAAAACAATGACAACTCCCCCCCCCCCCCAATTCGTATACATATATAGCTGCTTACAAGTTACCCCAATTAACAATTACAATTCCCGATTGCCCTATATAGGTGTGGATATAGATATATAGTATGACTATATACGTGTATAGATACATATAGGTATAGAAATTACCTGGGAATTGAAGAAAGAAGCTACTGTCGCCGGTCGGAGAAAGAAGCTACTGTCGCCGGTCGGAGAAAGAAGGGTTAACCCAGCCAATCGGTTTTTATCGTGGGAGAATGATTAGCAATTTTTAAAAAATAAATATATTTTGTGTATGATTTTAAAAAATTAGTACGATAGGATGAGGACGTAGACTGGGATGTCCAAGAGGCAATTCTGTCTGTCTATCTATATATATACATACACACGTGGTAAGAGGCGATTCCGGGGTGTTTGACTTAGCTTATAAGTAATAAGTTATTTATTTTTTTTTGAAAATTAATATTTATTTTAGAAATTCAAGACCAAATCTTATTTTCAAATTTGAAAATAAGTTACTTATTTTCAGAAAAAATACATATATACCAATTTTTTCAGCTTATAAGCTGTTTATAAGCTTAGTCAAACGGGACCTCTATCTATCTATATATATACATATGTTAGTATTGTGAACTGACTCCCATTTTCAAATTTGTAACGGTAGGGCTCGAGAATTGTTACTTTCACATTAAATTATTGTTTATTGGTATTATTTATTTTTAAGTGACGCCAAAAATATAATGACAGCGTTTTAATTACATTGTCATTGTTATTGTCATTCATATGTTACCTGTATATATATAACTAGCATTAGAGCGAGTGCAAGGCACCGGGGTAGTTTGAATTCTTGGATTATTATTTTCTAGATGGCTGTTTTTTTTTTTGTTGAATTGTACAACAATAGTAGATTCAGGCATTTTTATGAAGAATGGCTTAAAAGGTACTTGAGTCCTGGACCAAATAGCAAATTTAAATAATATTGCAAGGGACAATCTTGTAAGTTTAAAGAGAATTCGCCGACCATCCTCTTGGGGAAAAAAATAATGATTAGAATCACACAACCATTCAACTGTGCATTATTTATTACGTGATCGACCTCTACTGCAAGTCTGTCACTATTACATACCAACTCAGTGCCTCGCTTTGAAGCTTCTAATGAAATGTATTTCTTTGTTTCTAGAATCCACTCCAATATCCGACCACCATAAAGATGAATTTTTAGAAGCAAAGTAAACTGCCACCAGCAAACAAGTACTTTGTGTAGTTACCTTCAAAATTGATGTCCTGAAAAATGGATTTCAATAAGCAGACATGTTTGGGGTTTGAAACCGGCTACTGTTAGTTGAGTTGCCTGTTAGTTCGTCATTGGTGATAATTTTTCAATAATGTGATTTTGATATGATTTGCCTTTCTACTTTACTGGTTCTAAGCTCTGGTTGCTCCAAAGTATCCTGATGCAAGTCCATTATGATCCTTATTGGCTTCAGGGACCGAATAATTAAGGAACCCAGTGTTTCTTGTGACCTGCATAGGCTCTGGGTGTAACAACCCGACTTTCCGGACAGTTATCTAATAGCGGAAAATTCAAAAACAAATCTAAATATCATTAACTGCGATAAGAAAACAACTGGAAATCTTGATAAACATAAATGTCTAAATTTTTGATATAAAAATACTAATAAGTCTAAAATAAATCAAAACAAGTTCTCGTAATGTTCTAGACAAACTGAAACTAAAGTCCGGGTAGCACTCATCACTCTTCCCGCTTATCCCCTGAAAACCTGCGGAAAGAACATAAATACGAGTGAGCCAAATGCCCAGTACAAATATATTTTAAAAGATATATATATATATATATATATATATATATATATATATATATATATATATATATATTTTTAACGAAGTAGATTGTGTCTTACCAACACAAATAAAGAAGCACAATAATAAGTGCACTGAATCAATATAATACGAACATAATAAAACAAAACAAAACAAAATAGAATATATGGCTGAATCAATGAGGTAGGTATCCATAAGGGTCTCTTATACAATCATATACTCGCACAAAGCAAGATACAAAACAGAGAATTCTTCCCCGGTAATCCACGAGAAGAAAACACATGAAATGCACAAAGCATTCCTACAATACAGAGAATCCTTCTCCGGTAATCCATGAGAAGAAAACACACAATAGCGATCATGATCTTTACACAATCTCATACCCCAGAGATGTGCCCGTATATTCACAGCACCGATACGAGTAAGTGCCGAGTTCACCAGACCTCCAAACTCCATGAACTCGTCTGTGATTTGACCACACAGATAGGTTTAAGAGTCCATCACATAGGTTACAAAAGTTACCGACTCTTTAATCAGAACAGAACAGAACAATGTCGCAATAAAAATGCGAAACGAAACAATATAGAAGAATCAAGGCAACAATAATTCTAAAAATAGGGATACGAAACAAAACTGAGAATGCATACTAGCGAGTATACATAGAGTACGAAGGGGTCACAACTTTAGAAAATAACTCGACAATAAATATAACGAGTAAATAATATTTAAAATTGAGAAAAGACGATCAGAATTTTATACTACCAATTATACTTTAAAATTAAGAAAAAAGATTAAAACTTGTACTAATAATTATAAATCAAAGTTGAGAGAGAGAATAAAAATTCGTACCTGAATAATAGTAAAAAGAGGGCTTCGAAAATATTAAAACTCTTGTCAGCCACCACTATACTTTGGTGTTCGAATCTAAAACCAATTTATTACCGTAAGCTTTAACATATAATTTCATGCAAGTCAACATATTAATATTTATACAACTAGATATGTTCATGCGTTAAATTAATCCTCACAATTACAAATAACTTATCTAGCAGCATGTATCCTGGTTAAGCATATTTACAAAACTTTGGTTGTCTAAAACTTGTATCATAAAGAAAGTACATTATTAAACAATTATATAATCGATTAAACGAAATGCATGCACATACAAGTTATGTACTTATATCCCTAACCATGAATATAATTCTATTGTGCTATTTTTAATAAATAATCAACTCTAACTCTTTCATAAATTTAATGTACCGAATAATTACTGATTAATAAATTGAGAAAACCAAATCATCAATATATTCATTAGCTCGAATGAGATAACCAACTTTTATACTTATAAAATCACATAAGCCGAATTTATATATAATCAAATGATAATATAAATAATGAATGGTACATTAAAGATAACCAATTAATAACTCTACATAATAAAATATTAATAAGCTGTTAAATTGCTCAACTCATACAAGCAATATATACACGCATGTGGCCCCAGGGAGAACATACAAGTTCTGCTAGCTTTTAATTAGTATATGTATTAAATTCTCAAAGTCATAGCAATTAAAGGAAAACTTGATTACACAGACATAATTACATAATTAAATACCTTGATTTGAATTGATTTTCAATGCTTTTGAAAGAATGGGTTTTCTTTGTTTCTCCTGCCACAGCGGCTATCAGTCTTGCAAATCTTTTTTTTGTTTATATCAATAGCATACTTTAAAATAAACTAGCATACGTAAGTGTTTTTATATACAAAATTGTTAACGCTGTTATATATTAAATTCCTAAAATAGAGGGATCATATACATATCCATATAACAATCCTATCGATGGTTGGCCACGTAATTCGTAATTAATACAGCTAATATTTAAATTATCTATGCACATTAATATTTGTAAACATACTTATAAAAATAATTGCGAATTTTAATTCATACACCAAAGTAGCTGACACGACAAAGATGAATATCTAAATTCAAATAAACTCATATATCACCCAAGACAAATAATTAAATAAATATAATTTATAACACATATAATTTTATCAGATAAATATTAAATAATTGAAATAAATATGAGGGATTTTACACTGGGTCCCTGTATGAAACAAAGTTCAAATATTAGAGAGGAGTTCATCAAGGTAATATCCTAAAGCAATTTTGTTGACAATGGTATTGTTTGCGTAAGTACCTGGATTGCATGGCCCATATTGGCACGATGAGAAGGTATGAAAACGTCACTATTCTCGAAACGAAAACCTTGTAATCAATGACAGTTAAAATAGAGGTTTTATTTGCAAAAGGCTCAAGCTCCCCAAGCAATGCAAGCTCATTATTGTTATAGGAATAAAGAAATTCTATACTCAATGGTAGAAAGGCTTCTTTCCCACCAAATGGAGTGTCTCCGGCTCAAAAGATCCTCACATTTTTTTGGTGCGGTAAGAGTTTTAAGTAACCTGCACTTTAGAATAAATAAATAAATAACCCCGCCTTACGATTTGGCATTTAATATTATAAATTTTAAAAGCCAATCAGAAAATTAGCCTGGCCTTATTTCCAAAACCGAACCAAAACCTAGTGGGTTGCTTGACCTTATTTCCAACTTATATATTGCAAGTAGAGCTTGTAGTACCTTGCATCAAAGTTTCTCAAGATCAGAAGGGAGATCCTTCGATAGTCTTGAATCTAAACCGCGTAAGAGCAGAACACCTTCCCGCCTCATTTGCAAAAACCAACAGAAATTATGTCAGCACGACCCTTTCAACAACTTAAACCAATTTATGAATCTGCATGTACAGAAATTTATAAAGACGTTTAATATATTATTGCAATGAAAATAATCTCATTTTGGAGAATCCTATACAGTAACTTGAAGCATTTGAAACTGTAAACAAGTTCTGGAATATATGATTTACATTGTATGGTTGTGGCTGATTATATACAGCAAGGTATACAAATACATGAGATATTACAGCTCCTATAATTGATCTAATACTACACATCATCCCTGTAATCAAGCATCTAATGATATTCCATCACAACAATTAAGGAAAAGAGATCCTAGACAATTAAGGAAAAGAGATCTTTGATCTTTTTTTTTTTTGCTAAGTAGAGATCTTTGATCTTTAATACAAATATCCTGTGACTTGACTTTCTAACACTCCCCCTCAAATTGGAGAGTGGATATCTTGAACTCCCAACTTGCGAATCATTGATATGAACATATCCCTTCCCAAAGGTTTGGTCAACACATCTACAAGATGATTTCCCGACTTCACAAATCTTGTTTCTACAGCTCCTTCTTGAATCTTATCCCTTATGTAATGACAATCCATTTCAATATGTCTCGTGCGTTCATGGAAAAAAAAACAGGATTAGCGGCAATATGTAGAGCAGCTTTGTTGTCACAGTATAATAAAGCAGGATCTTTATGAATAATTCTTAAATCTTGAAGTATATGCTGCAACCACGTTAATTCACAACAAGCTCCAGTCATTGCTCGATATTCAGCTTCTGCTGATGATAAAGAAACTATTTTTTGTCGCTTTGACCTCCATGATATTAAAGAATGACCTAGAAATACACAATAACCTGTTGTCGATCTCCTAGTCAGTGGACAACCTGCCCAATCCGAATCACAGAAGGCTCTTAGTTTAAAATCACTATTGACAAGAAAGAAAAGACCTTGATCAGGGCATCCTTAATTTCAAGTAACGCACAACATGCAAAGCTGCATTCCAATGTTCCTTTCGCAGTTGATGCATAAACCTGCTTAAAACATATACCGCATAGGTAATGTCAGGTCTCGAAACTGTGAGATAAATTAGTCTTCCAACAAGCCTCCTATATTTTTCAGGATGATGAAGAGGTCACTAGCATCAGATAATTTTATATTGCGCAACATAGGGGTTTCAACAGGAGCAGCACCTAATAAGCCCACACCTTTGATAATCTCCAAAGCATATTTCATTTGAGATATATTAATACTTTTTTTGGATGTTTCTACTTCGATGCCCAAGAAATATTTTAAAACACCTAAATCTTTGAGATGAAAATTTGTATGCAAAAAGTTCTTGACATCAGCTATGCTCTGAGAATCGTCACCAGTGATTAGAATATCGTCCACATAAATTAAAATGACTGTGAATGACTTGCCTTCTTTTTTGGTAAAAAGGGAATAGTCTACTTTGGATTGAACAAAACCAATTGAAAGAATAACTCCTGAAAACTTTTTAAACCATTTTCTGGACAACTGTCTTAATCCATATATAGTCTTGCGAAGGCGACATACAATTTGATTCTCCCCCTGTCGCCGGAGCCCAGGCGGAAGTGACATATATATTTCTTCATCTAAATCACCGTGCAAAAATGCATTATTGACATCAAGGTGATGCATGGTCCAACCTCAAGCAGCCGCAATAGCTATCAAACACCGAACTGTGATGATCTTGGCCGTAGGAGAGAAAGTTTCATGATAATCAACCCCTTCCAACTGGGTATAACCCTTAGTAACCAATCGTGCTTTGTATCTTTCAATTGAGCCATCTGACTTCCGTTTTATTTTATACACCCAACGACATCCGATCGGTACTTTTCCAACAGGAAGAGAGGTAAGAGACCAGGTTCCATTATCCTCCAGTGCTTTTAATTCATCTTGCATAGCTCTCTGCCAATTAGGATTACTAGCAGCCTCTGAATATGATATTGGTTCAATTTCAGATTGTAAATTCGCCACAAAAGATCTATGAGCAGGAGAGTAACGATGATAAGAAATATAATTACTAAGAGGATAACGTGTACCTTTGTGGGAGTCTGGCAGTAGAGGGTGAGATTGGTTTGAAGTTACAACAGAGCACACATAGTCTTGCAATTTATTTGGTGGACATGTGGTGCGAGTGGAACGACAGACGACATATGGTTCCTTTTGAGGCGAGGTAGGACAAGGAGGAGGTGATGACGGTGTCTGTGTTTGATCAGGTGGATGAAAAGTTTAGTGAATATCGGGGCGAGATGGATGTCGACGAGAGTAAGTGTGAATGATGGTGGATGGTGGATGGTGGAGGGGATGGTGGTGTCTCTGTTTGGTCGATGTTGATACTAACCTCAGGTATTTCTGTGGATGATGGTGGTATTTCTCTAGGTTGAGAATTATCCAATGGCTCAGTAAGTGTCGGTGGAATTATAGGAATAGGGCCTGGGATATGGTTTTGAATTTTGGGTCTTGAATAATTATCGGTAGAGGAGGAATAAGGAAAGATATTCTCATAAAATTTTACATCTCGACTGATGAATATATTTTTGGTAGTAAGATCGTATAATTTATACGCCTTTTGACCAAGAGGATAGCCAACAAATATGGATGGAATGGCTCGAGAGTCAAATTTATGAGAAATCTTGACATTTGTTGCATATGCGAGACAACCAAACACACGAAAACTAGAATAATTAGGAAGCTCATTATAGAGGAGTTCATATGGAGTTTTTAAGGCAAGAAGTGGGGAAGATAAGCGATTAATTATATAAACAGATGTGAGGGCACATTCTTCCCAAAATTTTGTAGGAAGGTTTGATTGAAACTTTAAGGCACGGGCAACTTGAAGAATATATCGATGTTTTCTTTCTACAACCCCGTTTTGTTGGGGAGTATAAACACAAGAACGTTGAAAAATGACACCATTATCTTGGAAAAAGTTGCGAAGAGAAATAAATTCACCACCATTATCACTGCGAAAGGTTTTAATGCGTGTTCCAAATTGAGTAAGAACATAGCTAAAAAACCGTTTCAAAATAGATTGAGTTTCGTCTTTGTGTTTCATCATAAAAATCCATGTAAAACGTGTATAATCATCAACAATGGTAAGGAAGTAACAAGCACCTGAATATGAAACATGATTGTAACGACCCCAAATATCACAATGAATAATATCGAATGGTCTAATAGAAGAAATAGTACTTGTTCCAAAAGACAAACGACTTTGTTTAGCTAACGGACAAACATGACAGACATTTTTTGATTCAGCTGAAATATTAAGAAAGTGTTTGGCAACATGGTTCAATGGTAAATGAGAGGCATGTCCTAAACGGTTATGCCACAGATCAATGGATGAAGTAATAAGGTTGCAAGATGGAAGACTTTTGGTTGTAGTTGATTTATGCTCATCTTTCTTCACTGCTAACGCCATCAGATAGTATAGTCCATTCTGTTGTTTACCCAAACCAATCATCCTCTTTGTAGCTAGATCCTGCAAGATACACCAATAAGGAAAAAATGTGATTGAACAATTTAAACCTCTTGTCAAATGACTCACTGACATCAAATCCACTTTAAATGTAGGTACATATAATATATTATTTAAAATGTATTTTGAATTAAGGGATAACGATCCTTTGCCAGCAATCTCAACTTTGTCTCCACTTGGCAATGATACAAATGATGATGAATAATTTTTGTTATTCTCAAATAACTGTGATGAAATAATATGATCAGTAGCGCCGCTGTCAATAATCCAATTTTGAGAATTTAATTTTGACAAACCTGTTTTTGCTGTGGTATTAGCTTTTGGATCAGAGATTGTACCAGATTTGAGTTCTTGGTTGCTGAGCATGGATAAAATTTGTTCAAGATGAGCCTTAGACATTGTAACAGTCCCTTCTTCATCACCAGAAGCTACAGTGATATTATTAGCAGTCTTAGATTGGGCTGATTTTGCTTTCGGATGAGTTGCAGGATAGCCATGTAATTCCCAGCATGTATCAATCCAGTGTCCTACTTCATCACAATGAGAACAAAAGGGACGTCCTCTTCCTACACCAAGAGAACGACCTCCTCTGCCTTGATTGCGTCTTCCTCCCCATCGTCCTGTACCAGTGTCGCTTGAGTTCCAGCGACCTCCTCCTGATATCCTTCCTGCACCAGCGTCGCTTGAGTTCCAGCGACCTCCTCCTGATATACCTCTTCCTTTGTTGCCTGAGTTCCAACGCCCACCATTGTTGCTTGTATTGTTTGAGTTTCCACCTTGGAATGAGATATGATATTGTTGTTTGTGAGTGTTCTATACTGCCATGGCTGCTATTGACTCATTTACCGCAAAACTAATTTGAATCTGTTTCTCTACTTGGGTGATTGAAGCATAAGATTGACGAACAGTGGGTAATGGAATTTGTAATAAAATCTGGTTCCGAATTGCAGCGTAGGTGTCGTTTAATCCCATTAAAAACTGCATCAATTTTTGTTTTTCACTTGGAACTCCATCGTTTGAGTCAGAGTAAATAAGTAGTTCATCCCATAAACTCTTCAGTTTAGTGTAATATGTAGAAACAAAAAGTTGTCTCTGTTTGAGAGATGCAATATTCTGTTGAATTTCAAAAACACATTGCGCATTACCTTGTGAAAAGTGCTCACAAAGATCTTCCCAAACTTCTTGAGCAGTAGTGTAATAGATGACGCTATCAGCGATTTCTGGATCAAGAGTGTTGATAATCCATGAATGAACCATGTCATTGCATCGAGACCACAATCCATAGGAATCAGGGAACTTTTTTTTTAATGGTGGTTTGCAGGAGCCATCAACAAATTTTCTTAGAGTTCAAAGCTAGTGTCATTGCTATTTTCCAACCAAGATAATTGTCACCGTTGAGAGTTTTGGATACTAAAATCATTCTAGAATGATCTGAATGATGTGTGTAACAAGGATCGAATGAATCTGCTTTTGATGGTTCAGCAGAAAGAAGTGATTATGCCTTTGATGTTTCAGCAGAATCTTGAGTTTCGTGAATTCCAGACATGATAAGATGTAAATGATTCAAAGTAGAGAGGGTATGAGATTTATTCACTGCTCTAATACCATGTAAAAAAGTTCTAGAATATATGATTTACATTGTATAGTTGTGGCTGATTATATACAGCAAGGTATACAAATACATGAGATATTACAGCTCCTATAATTGATCTAATACTACACATCATCCCTGTAATCAAGCATCTAATGATATTCCATCACAACAATTAAGGAAAAGAGATCCTAGACAATTAAGGAAAAGAGATCTTTGATCTTTAATACAAATATCCTGTGACTTGACTTTCTAACAGAAACTATGTTTTCATTGCATCTGCAAAAGTACCAGGGAACATAAAAGGATCAACTATAATAGGATAGTAGGAGTAATCCATTTTTTGTACCAGAAATCCATTTTCTTTAATATTTATCAAAATAATTGAGGACAAGAAAAATACCATTTGTGTTGGCATCTAAAAGAAAAGATGATTAAATGCTTTAACAAGATTGGCTTATAATATTTGACAAAATAATTAATCTACATTGAACATTTGAACTTGCTAGAGAGTCGATCATTGCAAAAAGATGAGTTCAAGGAAAGGGTATATACCTTCTCCTCCAAACGAACTCCTAGTTTTTCATAAAATTTCTCATAACCCTTGCGACTGATTTCACAGATTTGATCTCATGCCTTTCGATACTTGTTCTCGCCACCCTTTAATTCGGAACCATACAAGATGTGGAAACGAACAAATCTCCATTACAATGACGCAATAATATGTATATTGAATCATTTACCTGGAGGCTGACTACTGCCTGTTGAGATCTCTCCTTGAAAGCCGAATCACTGTCAAATCTCTGCTTTGAGTCTTTGTAGAATGTCTAACAGAGTAATAGTTAAGTCAAAACATTAATACAAACTTATAACCAATTGATTGGTAGATTAACATGGCATCATTTTCCCAGTCTAGATAACTCACCTCAAGATCTCCAATGGCTTGCTCACTACCTTTTCCCCAGTCTGGAAACTTTTCGAATAGGTTTTCAATTAACATTTAACTGAAAGCTTTGGTGGCCATGTTCCAATGCCATCCATTAGCCTCTGGGGATGCTCTACCACGTCAATTAAAAAACATTGCCAAAAAATGCAAATAAAACAAACTTAATCAGAATAGATCAAGTTGACAAAATCACTATACAACATTAGAAAAACAGATCAATTCATATTACAATGGGAAGGTTTGTACCTTAGCTATCCACTGCATGGACAATTTCTGATGTTGGAAGGTTGTTTTTTAGAGCCTGAAATTTATTGACCAATATTTATCAATTGATTATACCATTAGACAGGGCGAATTAAACAGCTCTAATAAACCAGAGTATGTTAATAAAATGACATGAGACCTGCCCGACAGATTGAGGGCCTTTGAATTCAGTGTTTATTTTTCTCCATAAGCTCATGGAATTGTTGCTGCAAAAAAACAAAAGGATGACAAATTCAGTTGATTAAGACAAGTAATAAATCAAAGTGGGCTGGCTTCTTGTGATAGATAAAATCTCTAACATAAAAAAAGTCAGCAAATAACATTATTGCATTAATAGCGTATTCCGTATAATCAAAGAAAAGTGTCCCACACAACGGCACAATGCGGAGGCTCATTGTCATTGGGTGTATTTCGAAAGGGCTATAGAACAATTTCAGTTCGATTTTGATTAAAGGCCGTAGGCTCGGAGTGCACAAGGGTAAGACGATCTCTTTTTATTTTATTAATAAATAATTAATACTCGTAATTAATAATAGATTGATATTACTGTCTACATGAAATTATGGTAACATTTATCTTCGGTAATTATTGAATAATAGAGGAAACCTTAATTTTGTTAGTTTTTAAAAGTGGTAGCATTTATCGCAAGATATTGTGGGAACATTTTTATGATTATTATATGAATGATAATAACATGTTTATACACGAACTAACTTCTGCAAGATTTCCTACTTAAAATTATTTATCAATCGGAGACAACCTGTATAGGCAGACGTCCGTATGGCAGATAAAAATCCATTTGTTGTTTTATATATTGATATGTTTATATTATCAATGATAATCATGATATATACATTAATTATTGCGTAATTGTTAACACACCCGATTCAATAAAGTTTTATGTAATATTTACATCAATTATTTAGTTTAATATTTTGTGTGTTACAATTCAGATTTAGTAAAACAAATCTTACAAGCTTGTCATTGGTTGTATTGGACATTTCTGGGGATAATTATTTGTCATGGGTACAAGATGTAAAATTGCACATTGGTTCAAAGAAATTAAGTGATACAATTAAGCCAGAAAATACAACTACCGTGGAAGAAAAGTTTACCTCTATTATATTTCCCGGACACCACATGCATGAAGATTTAAAATCGGAGTATCTAGAAGTTAAGGATCCTTACATTTTATGGGAAAATCTAAAAGATATGTTTGATCATCAGAAGCTAGTTTATCTACCTACAGTTGAAAATGATTAGGCTAATTTAAGACTTCAAGATTTTAAAAGTGTTCGAGCATATAGCTTTGCTTTGTTTAAAATAAGTTCTAGGCTTATTATTTGTGGTGAAAAAGTTACTGAGAAAAGAAAGATTGACAAAACGCTATCAACTTTTCACCCCAATAATATCAACTTAGCATAGATGTATAGGGAGCAAAAATCACCGAATTCGGGAATCTCCTATCAACCCTCCTTGTTGCTGAACAGAATCATGAATTGGTGATTAAGAATCATCAATCTCATCTGACATGATCTGCCCATTTACCAGAAATAAATAACACGTCATTCTAGTAGAATGTGCGTGGAAAAGGGCATAGAAGTGGCCGATGATATGACCGATATCGTGGACGTGGTCGAAGTCACGGGAATTTTCCTCCTTATAATAGCTCTTGCCACTAGAAGTGGCAACCTGAAACATAGAGCAAAAGAAAGATACTCCGAGATGGGAAAAATGAAAATATATGCCACAGATGCGGAATAGTGGGCCACTGGGCATGCACATGTCGCATCCCAAAACATCTTGTTGATCTATATCAATCATCCAAAAGGTCCAAAGAGAAAATGGTGGAAACAAAATTTTTCCAATAATAACCTTGATGATTCTCCAATAATCACAACAAGAGGAATGAGCATTAATGGTCTGAATGAACCTAATAAAACTCCCATGTGGGAGGCTGAAGATTAGTTTCATATAATTACTATATTTGCATGTATTATCATATTTACCTATGTAATGTTCTATTAAATAAATTATGTTATTAATTTTACACAGAATGGACTCTGGAGATATATGCATTGCTGATTGTGGTATAACTCATACGATTCCACAAAACCTAAAATATTTTACACAACTAACTAAAATCGAAGCACAAGTCAGGACTATATCTGGCATATTTAATATTATTGAGAATTTTGGTAGAGCTAGTTTTATCTTACCTAATGGTACACCCATTCATATTCCAAATACATTATTTTCTAGTAAGTCCACCAGAAATCTTCTTAGTTTTAAGGATATCTGACTCAATGGTTTTCACATCGAGACCACTTCTGAAACTGGTAAAGAATATATTCTCATCACTTCTGCTAATTCTAGCAACAAGAAAATATTAGAAAATTTTCACTCACTATCTTCAAGATTATATATGATGAAGATCAGAACTATCGAGTCACATAACATTGTTGCTCCCAAACTCACGGATCCAAAATCATTTACACTTTGGCATGAAAGATTAGGTCACCCTGGTGTCTTTATGATGCGTCGCATTATAGAAAATTCTACTGGACATACTCTTAAGGATTTTAAAGTTCTTTCCATAAATGACATTCCTTGTTCATCATGTTCTTTAGGAAAATTGATTACTCGACCATCTGCTACTAAAGTTCAGCTTGAAAATCCAGGTTTTCTAGAAAAAATCTAAGGTGACATATGTGGACCTATACATCCATCATCTGGTCCATTTAGGTATTTCATGGTCTTAATCAAAAGACTTCGACTCATTGCAAGACCTTTGTTGTTAAAAACAAGATTACCTACATCTATTTGGGGTCATGCAATACTTCACGCTACCAATATTATTAGGATTAGACCAACTGCCTACAACCAACATTCTCCACTGTAATTGGTACTTGGTTAAATTCCTAATATTTCTCACTTCAGGGTTTTCGGAAGTGCTATATACATTCTAATCGCTCCACCACAGAGATCGAAGATGGGAGCTCAGAGAAGAATAGGTATCTACGTCGATTTTGATTCAACATCCATATTTAGATATTTTGAACCACTAACTGGAGATTTATTTACCGCAAGATATGCAGCTTGCCATTTTGATAAATTTATGTTTCATCCTTTAGGGGGAGATAAACTCTTGAATAAAAATAATCCTGAGATAACATGGAACACATTAGGATTACATTTTCTAGATCCGCATACCGGTCAATGTGAACTTGAAGTTAAAAGAATTATTTACATACAAAATATCACAAATCAAATGCTAGACGCATTTAACGATTCTAGAAAAGTAATAAAATCTCATATTCATGCAGTAAATACTCCAGCTAGAATAGATATACCGATTCAAAAATTAAATTCTAAAGAATTGGTTACAGAATCAAACCCACATTTGAAGCGTGGTAGACCAATCGATGCAAAAGATATTGCACCACGAAAATGAAAAAAAATGCCCCAGAATTATCACATAGAGAGATTTTAGTCCCCGAAGACACGGGATTAAATAATCATGAAATTTCAATAAATTATGTGCATGATACGAAATTATAGGATCGAAGTAAAGTCGTAATCGATGATGTATTTGTGTACTCTGTGACATTAGATATCGACATAAATTCCGATCCTGAACCACATAGTATTGATGAATGCCGTCGATGAAAAGACTGGCTTAAATAGAAAGACGCAATTCAAACAAAATTAATTTCGTTGCGTAAGAGAGAAGTATTTGGACCTGTAGTCCAAACACCAATTGGTGTGGACCCTGTTAGAAATAAATGGGTATTCATAAGAACATGAAATGAAAGAAATGAAATCATAAGATATAAAGTCCGACTTGTAGTTCAAGAGTTTTCTCAAAGGCCTGACATTGATTATCAAGAGACATACTCGCCAGTAATGGATGGAATTACTTTTCATTTTATATTAGGTATGACATCTAAAGAAAAACTATAAACACATCTTATAGACGTTGTTACCGCATACCTATATGGTTCACTTGATAGTGAAATTTATATGAAAATTCCTGAAGGATTGAAAATGGATGGGTTCAAGAAACCTCGTCATATATACTCCATTAAACTCCAATGATCATTGTATGGATTAAAACAATCTGGTCGTATGTGGTATAACCGACTTAGTCATTATTTACAAAAGAGTGGGTATATAAGTAATCAAGTTTGTCCATGTGTTTTCATTATGAAATCACAAACTAGTTTTGTTATTATTGCTGTATATGTGGATGATTTGAATCTAGTAGGAACAGCTAAAGAGGTTGTTGATGATGTCATATATTTAAAGACAGAATTTGAAATGAAAGATCCTGGAAGAAGAAAATATTGTCTTGGTATACAAGTAGAACACTTGTCATCAGGAATATATCTACATCAATCCACATATACCGAAAAAGTCTTGAACATATTTTACATGGATAAATCTCATCCTTTAACTACTCCAATGGTAGATCAATATCTGGAACCTGACAAAGATCCATTTTAACCAAAAGAAGACGGTGAAAAAGTTCTTGGGAGTGAAATTCCATATCTTAGTGCAATTGGTGCACTCATGTACTTGGCAAATGATACAAGGTCGGATATTGCATTTGTCATGAATTTATTGACAAGATTCAGCTCTGCTCCAGTAGACGCACATTGGAATGAGATCAAACATATATTTCGTTATCTTCGTAGAACAATTACTTTTGGATTGTTCTATCCAAATAACTCGAAATCTCAATTGATCGGATATGTAGATGCCATATATTTCAGATCCTCATGTTGGAAAATCACAAACAAGATATGTATTTACTTACTGCGGCACAACCATTTTTTGGAAATCCAAAAAGCAAACTACGGTGGCAACCTCATCAAATCACTCAAAACTAATTGCGATTCATGAAGTTCGTAGAGAATGTGTATGGTTGCGGTACATCATCAAGAATATTCAAGAATCATGTGGATTACCCGACATCATGAGAAATCCTACTATTATGTTTGAAGACAACACGACATGTATTGATTAACTCAATATTTAGTGTGCCCTATTGATAACCAAAAAATGCATCAATATTCGTTACTATTTCATTTTCAGTGGTTGTAAACGGAGCCATAAGAATAAACATGTTATTCAAAATTCATCACTTTTCAAAAATAATCTTTTTTTAAAAAAAACCTATTACACATGGATGCAAAAAATGCTACTAGAAAATGAGTCTGAACGGTTTTTAACAAAAAATGCTACTAGAAAATGAGTCTGAACGACTCGAATTTAATCATTTGTTAAAGCTATTCTTTTAACCTTATGTAATCATTTTATCAATTGCATCCTCCCCTTTATATATATGCTCATTCACTACATATTCATGTCTAGGCCATAACAAAAAGATAGATTTGGCAACTGAAAGCTAAGATCCAACTACTGATCAATAAATTGCATCCAATAAATGATTAAATATCAATTCCATCTAAAAACTAATCAACATCTTACATCCTTGACCAATCAACCTCAGATTGCTAATGGACTTCTTAGAGAATTGCTGATCCAGATATATCCAGAATGCTCTCTCTCTCTCTCTCTCTCTCTCTCTCTCTCAAGTTCAATGAATTGGACTCCGGTCGAAACTCAATAATATGAGTTTCATCCTGCTGATGCAATTGTTACTGGCCTTATCCGCCTTCATGGATAGATTCGTTCAAAATAAAGATGTCACTTTCGCCATGGTGGTGAAGTTGGTTTGGGCAATTGTACAGACTATTTGAGGTCCAGACATGATTGTAGAGAAGTTAAAGGTTAAGAAATTTGGCTAGATAAGAGAACGAGACAAACTAGATTGAAGAAAGAGAGTAGAAGGTTTAGAGCTTTTGAGAGTAGAAGAGTTTTTAGAAAAAGTAAAGAGTGAGAGTGATTTTACTGTTTGTATTTATATTGAATGAAAAAGAAACTGTCAAGATGGAATTTTAATCGATTTAAATTGACAGTTGTATACCCAATACACTCCCTTTTTGAAAATAACTCTTGCGCTAGAAATCACAAACAATCTTGACAGTAACATTAGTGGTTATAGAATAAATAAATAACCAATAACCCTAATTTAACCTTTGACAGTATGTTATGCGGGGATTTTAGAAAACTATACTGTCAATGAATACTGACAGTAAATTATTGACAGCATGTTTTATTCCTGCATACTATGTTGTCAAGACTCCTTCAAGTGATTGACAGTAACTTATCACAATATGACAGCATAGATAAAATATGCTGTCATGACACTTGACCATATTTTTTATTAACACCATATGAGATAAATCACTAAGAATAAATTAGTTAACCTCTCAGTAAAATTTCATCATGTATATCCACTGTGATGAGAAATCAAAACACCTTGACAGACCATTAATTTATAGTGAATTATAACATTTTTATCACTAAATCAACTTGCTATAGAAATATATTAATAGGATAAATTTAACATACCCAATTCACTCACCAACATGTTGAATGTCTTTTCATCCAATAGGTTGGTGAAAATGTCTGCAAGTTGTTTCTCTGTGGACACATAGATTAGCTTAATTGTGTCTTTCTCCACATGCTCTCTAATGAAGTGATGTCTGATGTCAATGTGCTTAGTCTTGGAGTGTTGAACAGGATTTTCAGAAATGACTATTGCACTTATGGTGTCACAGAAAATAGGGATCCCTTGCAATGCCAAACCATAGTCCAACAATTGATTCCTCATCCAAAGTAACTGAGCACATCAACTACCAGCTGCAATGTATTCAGCCTCAGCAGATGAATTGGACACATAGTGCTACTTCTTGCTAAACCATGAAACCAATCTTTCTCCCAGAAACTGACAGCTTCCTATTGTACTTTTTCTGTCAATTCTACATCCAGCATAGTCTGAGTAGCAAACTAAGTCAAAATTAGATTCTTTAGGATACCAAAGGCCTAAATCTTGAGTGCCTTTCAAGTATCTAAAGATTATTTTAACTGTCATCAAATGTGACTCTTTTGGATTAGACTGAAATATTGCACACAGACCTGTAGCAAACATGATATCATGCCTACTAGCAGTTAGATAGAGAAGAGAGCCAATCATTCCTCTATACATCTTATTATCCACCTTCTTTCCTTTTGAATCCTTGTCTAATTGAGTTGCTGTTGAGATTAGAGTCTTTGCAGGTGATGAGTGTTCCATATCAAATCTCTTTGAAAGATCTTTGACATATTTAGTTTGGCAAATGAATATTCCATCTTTCTTTTGATAGACCCGAAGTCCAAGAAAGAATACTAATTCACCCATCATACTTATCTCATATTTGTTCTTCATTAACTCAGAGAATTCTTTGCATAGTTCTTCATTTATTGAGCCAAAAATGGTATCATCCATATAGATTTGGACTATGATGATATCTTTTACATGCTTTTTGTAGAACAGGGTTTTATTCACAATCCCTTTTGTGAAATTGTTCTAAAGGAGAAACTTTGAAAGGGTGTCATACCAGGCCATTGGGGCTTGCTTCAAACCATACAATGCTTTGAGGTACACAAAGTTTTACATCTTTAGATCTTCAGAGCCTGGGGGTTGTTCAACATAAACCTCTTCTTCTAGTTCTCCATTTAGGAAAATACATTTTACATCCATTCGAAAGACCTTGTAGTTGTTGAATGCAGTAAAAGCTAAGAAGATTCTTATTGCTTCAAGTCTGGCAACAGGGGCAAATGTTTCATTATAATCAATTCCCTCATGTTGATAGTAACCTTTAGCTACTAGCTTGATTTGTTTCTAGTGACAACTCCATTGTCATCTATCTTGTTTCTGAAGACCCACTTAGTGCCAATTACAGAATTATTCTTTGGTCTTGGCACTAATTTCCAAACACAGATTATTTTTAAACTAGTTAAGTTGTTCTTGTATTGCATTAATCCAATCTGGATGGATCACCAATAATTAAATCATTTGTGTGATCCTTGTTCCACTTAGTTTCTCTTGTAGAATCTCCAGAATCTTCAGCATTCTGTTGATTGACAGCCTCATTTGCTCTTGCACTGTTGACAACATCAATTTCTTCAAGTCCACTATCCATGAGAATATTCTCAAAGTAATCTGTTATTTGAACAGTTCCTTCATTCTCTTCGGATTGATTAAGAACCTTAGTTGGACTAGAAATTGTGTGTTCAACTATTGGTGATTCTTCATCATCAACATCTTCCAAATAGCCTTGATTCTTAAAGACTAAGAACTCTGATTCTTGACTACCTTAAACACTAGGAAACTTGATTTTATCAAAAGTGACATTCACACTTTCATCAATAATTTTGTGATTAATGATAAAGACTCTGTAAGTTGTTCTGTCAATATCATAGCCCATTAATATCCCTTCATAAGCTTTGGTATCAAACTTCCATGTGACCTCTGTTGAGTCTTTCATGATATAACATTTGCTTCCAAACACATGAAAGTACTTGATAGTAGGTTTCCTTCCAGTTAGCAGCTCATAGGGTATTTTTCTAAAAGCCTTGTTGACAATTGTCCTATTTTGAGTATAACAAGTTGTATTAATAGCTTCACTCAACATGGTTCTCGCAGCTTCAATGAGAGTTCTATTTTTCCTTTCCACAACACCATTTTATTGAGGTGTCCTGTTAGTGTAGGTGCCCTAGAGGCAATACAATGTTTCTTTTTAATAGACCTTTATGTCATTTGATTATTCAATAAACGTATTTATTATGACTTTAATTACTGTGATATATTAGTTAGCATAATAAATGTCCTTAGAATCATGATACACATTGTATAGTTTAAGTACATGACTTGAACTTTAGATTATATAATATATCATATTCTTAAAAGGTCCCTAGTCGAGTATTATTATTATAGGACAATAATAATACATAAATAGACTAGTATGTTGTTTGACAGATAACCACATCTCATTGGTTATAAGTATGGGGATACTAAAGTCAATATATAGGTACATGTAGGAGTACATGATACTGGACAGACCCACAGTGAGATTCTTCATGTTTAATAAAGTCATAAGAAAGACTCACAGTGATAATGGTGTAATGATCCTTTGACTTGAGATCATTATATTTCTATACGAGGATTAATATACTTTGACTACATTAAAAGTTACCTTTGACCGGGTGATGATAAAAGTGGACATCGGGTATATCATGAGTCGTATGAGAAATATGAATGATAGATAAATGATTTAACCCTCCTATAATTAGGAAAGATATTATTGGCCTCTTGATTGAGTAAGACTATAAAATGCATGGCCGTGCTCAAATAATGACTTGTTTTTATAGTCTACTCATTGATCAAGTAAACCCAGATTAAATGTTGTAGAGGATGACTAAATACATGCCTCGAGTTTAATCTATAATATATATGGTTAAAGGGATTATATTACACGGAAACATTAGTCACGAAAGGTTTTATCGAATCACGATTTAATTATTGTTTAATTGGGTAGCAATGATTTATTACTAGATACCGCTCATTGTTTATAATTTTATTGGAGAATAAAATTATTGCTAATTAAATAATAGCCTATAGGGTCACACACATAGAGCACTTAGAGGAATAGTTAATTTAAATTATAGATTTAAATTAATTGATGATTATTTGAATTTTATTATATTAATTAAGTGTGACATAATTAATTGAAATAATATAAATTCGAATTTGAAAAGGATTTCTGCCAATAATAATTAAGTATGACTTAATTATTAATTAAATAACAGAAACACGTTTTATTATTTAATCTTATACCTACATGGGTTAGGTTTTGCTGAATAGGCCCGTTAACCAGTCATTATAAATAGATAATGATAGGTTAAATAGGTTTTACGTTTTTTGAGAAACCTAACCCTAGAGGGAGCAGCAAGGTAGCAAGAAGGCAGAAATTCGAAATCATCAAAAGGGAGGCTAGTACATCCGTTCCATAATCAAGATCGTGAGACATTCTTGAAGGTGCTCGTGTGGATACCATAGAGGTGTTTTTCGAGAGGAAGACACAAGTCGTGAAAGCTAGGATCTCCGTTGAGTTCGTGAAAGTCAAGACCAGAAAAGGTAGAATTCTGTTTCACCATAATCTGTCAATCTTATACATGATCCTGCGTTAGGGTTCCGAAAATTTTGTTATATTTACGTTAATCCGCTGCGTTTTATGCCTCGGAACCCAACAATGGCATCAGAGCTACGTGTATAAGGGACTGATTTGGTTACGTGTTAACTGTATTTGATACAAATATGCCTGTTTTGGTGACTGCCATGCCACTGCCATGCTACTGATTTGAAACTGTCATGCCTGTTTGAAACTGCCATGCTACTGTAATGTTATAATCTGTTATGGCATGATATGTGTGATGCACTGTATGTATGTGATACGAGATACGGTCATACGAAGGCCGTCGGAGTCGTTCTGAGACGTTTATAAACACAACTGCATAAGATGCGGTTTGCTGTGAATAGTGATTCTGCAGTGAATAGTGTTTTTCGACGGAGTCAGAATGGGTCGAATTTATTCTTTCTGGAAAGGGAAAATCGCCACGAGCAAAAATCATGAATTTGCCGTGACCTATGGTATTTTTTGGCCATTTGACATCGTTAAGGGCCTCAAAAACGCAGTTTTATGTTTTTAGATCATAATTTTAAATTTTTAATAATTTTTTTATGATGCTTTGATCATGACATATATGATGCATGCTGATATGATTATGAATTCTGAGATGTCAGTAATTGTTATGTGGGCATGGTGCTGGTTATGGCCTTAGACCCTAGATTAATGGTTTTGGTTTCGGTTTTATAAATACGACTTGCATGTCGTTTTCTTCATTCTTGTAATTGCTGAACCTCGAATGTAACTCGAGTTTTCTTATGTAAGTACATTAGCTTAGGTTGTATTCAATTATTCCATGTAATGTACTTGAAGACAAAAGATGATCCAAGAATAATAGAAGGCAGCCATGGATGCAAGAAGAATGAAAACAAGCAACTGTATTTAGGTTTTACCACCACCATAGATTGACTTTGATCCTTTCATTAGCTCGAAAGGATCACATAGGAAAAGGGCCATAACCAAGCACGTTTACATACTACACTTTACATATTGATGTATGAATGTATGTGTAGAGTAGAAGATGCATGCTTTAATTAGATTAATGATGTATGCATGTATTAGATACGTCACCCATGCCATGCTTGTCATGCTAAACAAGATAAAATCTGTAACGATTTAAGATTTTAAAATTAACAAACGATCATGAGATTCTTGTGTTTATGAAATATGGATTTTTAAAACACGGAATTGAATATGGATTTTGATATCTATAATTGGGATTTTCTGACAAAAACGGATATGCGTATTCGTAAGGCTGATGGGTTTTAAGTGTGACCACTGGTATCCTCCATCTACCTGGGAAATGAACAATTTAAGATGTCAATTTGAAATATTTGGTTCAAGGAAAAATTGAGGATCTCTTCATGATGTGATCATGATCGTCGTAAATTTTCTAAACCCCTTAACAAAATATTAAGTTTAACTCGGATGTTTTCCAATGAATGAACACTCATCGAATCCTAGATTGATTAGGGGAAAGACTGTCAGTGGCAGGGGACTCCTATTTATCGTGGTGAGATGCGACGAATATAAACGGTTATATTTGGCCGTTGTATCATTGGGTCTAACTTAACTGAGTCGTCATAATAAGGTGAAAATAAACGGTTATATTCAACCATTATGAACTTAGAAGCATAGAGTTTGGTTAAAAGTCTATTAGATAGATAAGATCAATTGTTGTTCACCAAACTATCCAAGAATTATATATGATATAATTGACAACTGTTGTCTACCTAAATAATCATTTTAAGGACTTCCAGTGCTTGTCTTTGGACATGACGAAATATGGATCTTGGCTCACTAGAAAGAATTATGGGATATACTTTCCAAATTAATAGTAAGGGCTATTAATTTGATAAAAATAGTGGGAGATATATTATGAATATATCATAATCATTTAAACATAATAAATAACTCAGACAATCTAATGTTTATTTTGTACTTTTATCATTGTAGATACCAAGTAATGGCAAACAACACAAACACACTATCCGTACGATCAGTCCTTGAGAAGGATAAGCTGACAGGAGGAAACAACTTCCTAGACTGGCAGAGGAATTTGAGGATCGTCCTCAGATAGGAGCGCAAGCTTCATGTCATTGATATTCCTCCGGCAGGTCCCCTTCCTGAGGGCGCTACTGTTGAGGAACGAGCGACCCATACAAAGGATGGGAATGATGTTGCATGTCTTATGTTGGCAAGTATGAGTGCTGAGCTTCAAAGACAGTATGTGCATATGGATGCATATACTATCAATGAGCACTTGCAAATCATGTTTGCAAGCCAAACTCGTCAAGAAAGGTTCAACACGAGTAAGTCACTCTTTAATTGCAAACAAGGGGTAAGTGAACCAGTTGGCCCACATGTTCTGAAGATGATTGGTTACATTGAGTACCTTGAAACTTTGGGTTTCCCGATTATTCAGGAAATTGGTATTGACCTGATCATGAATTCTTTGAACAACAAATTCACTCAATTTGTTATAAACTACAATATGAATGAATTTGACAAAACACCTACTGAATTGTTGGCTATGTTGAGAACATATGAGACCAACATGAAGACGGCTGAACCTGCTCCCATACTGATGGTGGGCAATAAAGGTAAGGCCAAAGGGAAAGGCAAGTGGAAGGGTAAGAAGAAGACAGGATCTGATTCTACACCCAAGCCAAAGTCAGGTCCTAAACAGGCTTTAAAACCTAAGGGTGGGGTCGCTAAGGGTGAATGTCACTACTGTAAGAAAACTGGTCACTGGAAGAGAAACTGTTCAGTTTACTTGGAGGATCTGAAGATGAAGAGGGTTGAGCAAGCTTCTACTTCAGGTATATATGTTATAGAAGTCAATTTGTCTATTTCTACATCTTGGGTATTGGATACTGGATGTGCTACTCACGTTTGTATAAATGTGCAGGAAATGCAAAGAAGTAGGACATTGGCTAAAGGAGAAGTGGACCTACGAGTTGGCAATGGAGCAAGAGTTGCTGTTTTAGCTGTAGGAACCTATTATTTATCTTTGACCTCAGGGCTAGTTTTAGAATCGGAGAATTGTTTTTACGTGCCTGCGATTCGCAGAAACATTATTTCTGTTTCTTGTTTGGACAAGAAAGGTTTTTCGTTTACGATAAAGAACAATTGTTGCTCTTTTGCTTTGAATGATTTAACCTATGGTGTTGCGCGTTTGTTTAATGGTTTATATGTTCTTGACTTAGATAATCCTGTCTATAATATAGAAAACAAACGACTTAAAGTTAATGACTCAAATCAAACATACCTCTGGCATTGTCGTCTAGGCCATATAAATAAATGAGAAACGCATATCCAAATTACATAAGGATGGATACTTGGATAAGTTTGATTTTGAATCATACCAAGAATGCGAATCTTGTTTGCTTGGTAAAATGACTAAAGCCCCTTTCACCGGTAAGGGTCAAAGGGCCACCGAATGTCTGGAGCTAATACATAGTGATGTATGTGGCCCAATGCGTGTGATGGCTAGAGGAGGCTACTACTACTTCATAACATTTACTGATGATTTCAGTAGATATGGATATGTATATCTTATGAAGAATAAATCCGATTCTTTTGAAAAGTTCAAAGAATACAAGGTTGAAGTAGAGAAGCAAATTGGCGGAGGTGCAAGTATTAAAATCTTACGATCTGATCGTGGAGGAGAATACTTGGGCACATAATTTAAAGATTATTTAAAGGAGTGTGGTATTGTATCACAACTCACTCCGCCAGGTACACCTCAATGGAATGGAGTTTCAGAGAGGAGAAATCGCACCTTGTTGGACATGGTGCGATCGATGATGAGTCATGCAGATCTTCCAATTAGTTTCTGGGGTTACGCTCTAGAAACAACGGCTTTCACACTTAACCGTGTTCCTACTAAGAAGGTTCAAAAGACTCCATATGAGATGTGGGAGAAGAAACGGTCAGACATGAGCTTTATGAAAGTTTGGGGATGCAAGGCGTTTGTGAAACGTCAAGTATCTGACAAGCTTGGACCTAAATATAAAGAGTGCAATTTTGTGGGATACCCTAAAGAAACAAAGGCTTATTATTTTTATAGTCCTTCTGAGCAGAAAGTGTTTATTGCTCGAGATGTTGTTTTCATGAAAAGAGATTTTGTTTCCAAAAGAAATAGTGGGAGAACTATAGACCTCGATGAAGATCGAGAACCACAAAATAGCATTGAACCTGAAGTGGAACAAGAGCAGGATAATGATAATGCTCAACAAACACAGGTTGTTCGTAGAACTGGTAGAATTCGCCATGAGCCAGAGAGATATGGATTTCTCTTGACTCAATGTGGTGATTTGATGCTCATAGATGAAGATGAGCCTCTCACATACCAAGATGCTATGAACAGTCCAGACTCTAAGAGATGGCTAGAAGCCATGAAATCCGAGATGGATTCCATGTACGAAAACCAAGTATGGACTTTGGTTGATCCACCTGAAGGGGTAAAACCCATAGGGTGCAAATGGGTTTTCAAGAAGAAAACTGACATGGATGGAAATGTTCAGACCTATAAAGCAAGGCTGGTTGCAAAAGGTTTCAAACAAATTCATGGTATTGACTATGATGAAACTTTCTCACCAGTGGCTATGGTCAAGTCCATAAGGATTTTGCTTGCTATTGCAGCATTCCATGATTATGAAATCTGGCAAATGGATGTCAAAACAGCCTTCCTTAATGGAAGCCTTGAAGAGGATGTGGATGTGTACATGACACAATCTGAAGGTTTTGTCGATCCAAGGAATGTTAGCAAGGTATGTAAATTACGTCGATCCATTTATGAATTGAAGCAAGCCTCTAGGAGATGGAATATCCGTTTTGATGAAACAGTCAAAGAGTATGGCTTTGTTCAAAACGAAGATGAACCTTGTGTTTACAAGAAGGTTAATGGGAGCCATGTGGCATTCATAGTACTATATGTTGATGACATACTACTAATGGGGAATGACATACCTTCTCTTAAGGCTGTTAAGACTTAGTTAGGGAGCAAATTCTCTATGAAAGACTTAGGAGATGCATCCTACATTCTAGGAATGAGGATCTATAGGGATAGATCTAGAAGGATGATCGGTCTAAGTCAGAGTACATACATCGATAAGGTTTTGCATCGTTTTGGTATGCAAAATGCAAAAAGGGGATATGTCCCCGTGTCTCAAGGGATAACGATCTCTAAAGATCAGTGTCCGAAATCATTGGATGACAAGGACCGCATGAGTAAGGTTCCATATGCCTCAGCAATTGGATCTATCATGTATGCAATGGTATGTACTCGCCCAGATGTTTCGTATGCTTTAAGCATGACGAGCAGATACCAATCTAATCCAGGTGAAGGTCACTGGACGGCAGTCAAGAATATTCTAAAGTACTTGAAAAGGACTAATGTGACGCCCTCCCGATCCGGGGTCTAGATCGAGGAGTCACTACCACTCTATATGCATGCACCTTAAATAACAATAACAGAAAATACGCATAAATATGACCCCGACTACTAGCCTGGACCTTTCAAGGTAATGGTATGAAACAAGCACACAACTACATTCATTTATATTTACATTTACAGTAACAAAATAATATTATTACAACTCCCAACCTGTGACGCCCTCCCGATCCGGGATCCAGATCGGGGAGTCACTACCACTCTATATGCATGCACCCTAAATATCAATAACAGAAAATACGCATAAATATGACCCCGACTACTAGCCTGGACCTTTCAAGGTAATGGTATGAAACAAGCACACAACTACATTCATTTATATTTACATTTACAGTAATAAAATAATATTATTACAACTCCTGCAACATCTCAAAATCTACTAATAAAATACAAGACTAAACAAAGTCTTTTCCTTCTAACTCTGCCTCGATCCTACCTGTTCAATCTCAGCCAGCCTAGCATAGTTCATATGAGACATGTTCTTCCTGGCAGTCTTCTTAATACGTACCATGATTCTCAAAAGTTATAGATGTTAGAAAATAAAAGAATGAGCCACAAAAGCTCAGCAAGTAACCATACTGGTTAAAAACAGTTCTACAGGCTTATATATGATTTAAAAAGTCTTTTCTCAAAACCATGCTTTAAAATCATTGCTGGACCTCATTGTCCCATAATTATAATCAAAATTCTAGTCAGGGTATTCATTACTCGCAAAACTTTCTTTTATAAAACCACTGGCAGGGTTAAATAATTTCAATAATTGGTGCAAGGTATTTAAGAAACTGGAAAGTAATAATCATTTCCAAGTATAAGAGTAATCTGCAGGGTTAGATGGATAACAGGAAGTAATGTATAACAATTGAAACAAAGTCAAATCAAGATATATCTGACAGTTGAAGCTGTATATGGCAGGTTATAACAAGGCATTTCATTATTCATTACTAATCATTTCAAAGTCCGTTTGTATAAACTGTTTTTTCATTAGGACTGATTCTTTCAAAACATTTTATAAAACTGTCCTCTCATTAGGACCTTGCTTTTCAAATCGTTTATAACAACTGTCCTTTCATTAGGACCTTTACTGTTTAGAAACAAATCATTTTGATTGGAGTTTTCTCACAACGCCAGACAATACGGGTGATCAACCACGTAAAGTCCCCATAACGGACTAAAGTCCCTCTGGACATAAAGAGTACTCATAAAGGCACTTATTGCCATTGGCCTTGGGCTATCTCATTATAGCCATTGACTATGTCATTATAGTCTTTACATAAAAAGTGCTGGACCGGCGTCACTCGGCCTCTTACGCCTCCAACCTATAGGAATCCGCAGAAACCATTTTGATCGGAATTCCTATAATAACCAAAACCTTTCTTTTTAAAGTTACCAAATCATTTGATGAAAAAGACTTCTTGAAAGTCGGATTTCATATTTAAATCCATTTTAAAGATCATTAGACAGAGGTAAAGTTTATTCCAGGATAAGTCTCAAAACAAGTCTCTGTTGTAATAAAGTAGGCTGAAATCATAAACTAGGGATCAAAACCAAGCTATAGTTATGAAGTCATGTTACAGGGTCAATTCACAGGTATAACAAGATGTTTTGAAAACAGTTGTAAGGCATTTAATTGTAACAGTAGCTAGGCAATAGCAACAGGGTAAGTTCAGAATTAAAGTTCAAGTAAACATTACTAAGGAAATGGTGAAAACATAAGTCACAATTCAAGGTTACTGGTTTAAGATTTTTAAACTAGTTTATAAGCTGTCAGTAGCAGTTCAGGGATTGAAAAGTTTAAAGTGCAATTAAAACTGGTATAAGGTTGCAGTTTAAGTAAAGCAATTAAAGTAAGGTAGGCTATATCTTAAAACAGTTGAAATAAAGTAAAATAGTCACAGGGTCATAAAACAGTTCATAAAACAGTGCTTAAGTTTAAAGAGGTTAGGCAATAGTTACTTGCCTTAAAAAGGAATGCTACAACTGCTGAACAGGTAGATCTCCCTACACCAACACTAACTCTCTACTTTAGCTTTCCCTTTGTCTTTCACCTCAATGTCCTTCGTAGCTACACATAAATAGTACTATATCATAAACTTATACACTCTCGACGTTCTCTTTAACGTCTAACTATTCTACCCTTTCGATAATGTAACCCCTTAACACATGTATAATCTACTGTAGACATACTCTACTATTTAATCACTTCTACTCTGGCAAGCAAATAGCACATAGACAATTATATTTATCCACAGCATTCCTGACTGATAGTCTTTCCTATACAGAAGTGGTGTGCAAATAGTGTTTTATAAAAGTCAGTTTAGTTTTAGAAAATTTTGGCAGCACCTCCCCTGTAATTGGAGCTACCCGTCGGAATACAACCGACACAAACAAACACCAATGTCAATCATACACAATCAGTTACTCATATATATTACCAATTCCATGTCTAATAAAGCAATGTCTATAGAAGTTATATAATTAACATCACCAAAGTTAACTACATATAATATATCTCAAGTTCACACTGAACAAGCATATGCATCTGCCAAGTATATATATATCAAAGCAAGTCCTATTTACAGGAATGACTAGTATGACATCCCAATTATCCTTATAACATAGAATTCGAATATACCACTTGATAAAATTCAAGAATCATAACAATTGAGTTGTTTTCCACAAACAATTAATGACTATCATCAAGTTACAAATCTAATGCACCATATAAACATCTTAATTAACCACATACTAATCAATCTACAACTCAATCTACTCTTTATATCTTAACATTTTCGAACATAATTATATATATGAGCCTAACTAGAAAATTTACTATTTAATCATAACAATCAACACAACTCAACTAACATAATTGTATAGTTACTACTTCGAGCAATATATTCACAATCTTTCATATCTCATTCGAATTACTACATACAAATTACACAACAATCAGTTCATTATCTAGGCATGGCAATTAGCATCAATTAAGTCAAGCTTATGTTGCCATTAATCCAAATTCGAACATAATATATATACATATATTCGAATTTTAACTAATGCTAGAGAAACTGCATCAATTGGCTATAACATTTTAATTTAACACTTGACTAAATCAAATTCATCATATAAGGATGCTCACAACAAGCAACTAGCATGTGCCATTGACTACCGATCGGAAAAAATCAAATTATAGCCGGAAAATACAAAATTTTGACATGCAACTCTCGATTGGCAATACATCGGACTCACAGCAGCCAAAACAATCATCCACGAGTTTAATTACTACCACATTAATACAAACGAAGCTATACAAGGCCTTCAAATCGGAATGCTACAATCTAAATCGGAAAATCACCATACAATTCAGAATTAGAGCATGCAACATCTGTAATTGCTAAAATTAGTATGTAAATTGCGTAGAGGCTCAAGTAACATCATTGCCATGGTCACCAACTCACCGAGTTCATCGTGGTGACTCGGTTCCGGTGGAGTGCCGGAATTTGCTCCGGTTTCTCTACACCAGACCCATTTAATTTTTTAAACACAATCTAAGGCATAATCGAGGGTCAGGAACAAAGATTCATCATTAACAAAGCTTGCATGCAACTCTAAGTACATACGCATACACGGTACCATATATATACATGCATTCGAAGCTATCAACGAAGACTACAACCAAGATTAACTGGGTTAGTAGCATTAAAACGAAAAACTACCACGATTATCACTTAGTATAGCAAAGAAATGAAGAAATCGCAGCAAGAGATAAGAGAGAGAGCAAGGAATGACCTGATGTCAAAAATACAGAGCAAAGAAGAAGAAGTGGGCGGTGGGTGGTGTTTTATAAAGCTAGGGCAAACTGGTAATTTCACATTGCTGCTTTTTCTAATTTAAAACAATTAAAAATCGAATTTTGAGAGAAAAAGGGTACAAAAATAAGTTTTATATTTTTCAAATAAAGAATATAAATTTAGAAGATCCCCCATATTTTAAAAATATTTTTCTGATTAATAAATAATTAAATAAAAATTGGGGAATTTTAGGCACTTTAAATGGAAATAAGAGTAGAAAAATCCTTAAAATATTTTAGTGCTCAAATAAAATAAACTTTTATTTTTTAAAAGTCTCAGAATATATAAAGAACATTTGGGAAAAGGTTTCATAATTTTTGGACATTCCAATAATTAAGTATGGAATTTAGAAGAGAAATATTTTCAGGATAAAATAAGATTGAGAAAATCATATAAAAATATTGAAACTGAAATAAATTACAACACTATTTTTAGAAAGTCTCTAAAATCACATAGAAGCTAGATATACAATTTCATAATTATTGGACACACCAATAATTTTATAAAAATTAAACAGTTACTCAATTAAGCATGGAAAATCAATTAATCACTTAATTAAAACACTTAAGCATAATGCGGTCAAACAGGCAGTCAACTAGACATATAAAAAGATCATATATCACCACTTGTCACATTAGAACACATAAATACTATATCTCATATTAATCAAATATATACAAACAGCTCAATCGTTACAACTAAAGATTCATTCTTGGTGTATGGAGGAGAGGAGAAACTGGTTGTAAAAGGTTACACCGATGCAAGTTTCCAAACAGACAGGGATGATACTGTATCACAGTCTAGTTTTGTGTTTTGTCTAAACGGAGGTGCTGTAAGTTGGAAGAGTTCAAAAAAAGAAACAGTAGTTGATTCTACAATGGAAGCTGAGTACATTGCAGCTTGTGAAGCAGCTAAGGAAGTAGTTTGGATTCGAAAATTCATTACTGATTTGGGAGTGGTTCCATCGATCGCAGATCCCATTGATCTATACTGCGATAATAATGGAGCCATTGCACAGATTAAAGAACCTAGAGCTCACTCCCGAACCAAACATATACTCAGGAGATATCACATCATCCGAGAGATTAATGAAAGGGGTGACATACACATATGTAAAGTGCACAGAAATGATAACATTGCAGACCCACTGACCAAAGGCCTGTCGCAGACGAAGCACGACGGTCACACTAGTTCCATGGGTATTAGATACATGGGTGATTGGCTCTAGTGCAAGTGGGAGATTGTTAGTATAGGTGCCCTAGAGGCAATACAATGTTTCTTTTTAATAGACCTTTATGTCATTTGATTATTCAATAAACGTATTTATTATGACTTTAATTACTGCGATATATTAGTTAGCATAATAAATGTCCTTAGAATCATGATACACATTGTATAGTTTAAGTACATGACTTGAACTTTAGATTATATAATATATCATATTCTTAAAAGGTTCCTAGTCGAATATTATTATTATAGAACAATAATAATACATAAATAGACTAGTATGTTGTTTGACAGATAACCACATCTCATTGGTTATAAGTATGGGGATACTAAAGTCAATACATAGGTACATGTAAGAGTACATGATACTGGACAGACCCACAGTGAGATTCTTCATGTTTAATAAAGTCATAAGAAAGACTCACAGTGATAATGGTGTAATGATCCTTTGACTTGAGATCATTATATTTCTATACGAGGATTAATATACTTTGACTACATTAAAAGTTACCTTTGACCGGGTGATGATAAAAGTGGACATCGGGTATATCATGAGTCGTATGAGAAATATGAATGATAGATAAATGATTTAACCCTCCTATAATTAGGAAAGATATTATTGGCCTCTTGATTGAGTAAGACTATAAAATGCATGGTCGTGCTCAAATAATGACTTGTTTTTATAGTCTACTCATTGATCAAGTAAACCCAGATTAAATGTTGTAGAGGATGACTAAATACATGCCTCGAGTTTAATCTATAATATATATGGTTAAAGGGATTATATTACACGGAAACATTAGTCACGAAAGGTTTTATCGAATCACGATTTAATTATTGTTTAATTGGGTAGCAATGATTTATTACTAGATACCGCTCATTGTTTATAATTTTATTGGAGAATAAAATTATTGCTAATTAAATAATAGCCTATAGGGTCACACACATAGAGCACTTAGAGGAATAGTTAATTTAAATTATAGATTTAAATTAATTGATGATTATTTGAATTTTATTATATTAATTAAGTGTGACATAATTAATTGAAATAATATAAATTCGAATTTGAAAAGGATTTCTGCCAATAATAATTAAGTATGACTTAATTATTAATTAAATAACAGAAACATGTTTTATTATTTAATCTTATACCTACATGGGTTAGGTTTTGCTGAATAGGCCCGTTAACCAGTCATTATAAATAGATAATGATAGGTTAAATAGGTTTTACGTTTTTTGAGAAACCTAACCCTAGAGGCAGCAGCAAGGTAGCAAGAAGGCAGAAATTCGAAATCATCAAAAGGGAGGCTAGTACATCCGTTCCATAATCAAGATCGTGAGACGTTCTTGAAGGTGCTCGTGTGGATACCATAGAGGTATTTTTCGAGAGGAAGACACAAGTCGTGAAAGCTAGGATCTCCGTTGAGTTCGTGAAAGTCAAGACCAGAAAAGGTAGAATTCTGTTTCACCATAATCTGTCAATCTTATACATGATCCTGCGTTAGGGTTCCGAAAATTTTGTTATATTTACGTTAATCCGCTGCGTTTTATGCCTCGGAACCCAACATGTCCTTGGTGCAGAAAATTGTTGAATGATGCCACTGTCTTTTCAGAAGTCATTCATGATACTATTTTTAATTCAGTACCATTGTCACTTCTCTAGGATTGAACTTTGAACTTAAGATTCTTGTCAAGAACTCTTACTAGATCAATGATATCTTGTGCAGCTTCATCCTTGGCTCTAGGAACCTCACCCAAGTGTATCTTGAAAAATCATCAACCATTATAAGGACATATCTTTTCTTTGACAAAATAAGTCCAAATGAATAAGTTGAAAAACTTCATTTATTGAGCCACTAAGAGTGCTTTTGTGAGTAGCTCTCCTTAGTTTCCCTTTTTGACAATCCTCACACAATCCTTCTTGACAGAATTCAAGTTTAGGAAGGCCTTTCACCAATTCTCTCTTCATCATATAATTCATTGCTTTAAAATTCAAATGAGAAAGCTTCTTGTGCCACAACCAGTTTTTAGAAGATGAAGCTTTGCTGTAAAAATAGTAGATTTTATCCTTTTTTATTGAGTCAAGGTCAGCAATGAATAGGCTCCCTTTCCTTACTCCTTAAAGAGCTTCTTCTCCTGTCTTCATGTTGACAATTGAGCACTTGTCCTGCTTAAACTCAACTTTGAACCCTTTTTCACAAAATTGAGTAACACTCAATAAATTATGCTTCAATCCATTCACTAGAGTAATTTTCTCAATCTTCAAGTTACCAACTTTAGCATGTCATATCCCATTGTGAAATCAATGTTGTTGTCACCAAAGGTTACACATGGGCCAATCATTTCCTTGAACTGTGATAGCAGGGATTTATCACCAGTCATATGTCATGAGCATCTACTGTCAATGATCCACATGACTATTTTATTTTTTCTGTTTCCCTGCAATGTAAAGTTTTCAAGTTGCTTTTGGTACCCAACTCTCATTGGGTCCACTTGGCTTAGCCAAATCACAGTTTAAGGTAGGATTAGTTGGTTTTCTTTCATCATCTTTTAGCATGACTCCTATGGCCACCCATTTAGATTTAGTACTTGGTTTTGAATTTTTATTTCTGGGTGGCTTGCCCATCCTAGCTTTAGGAGGGCTTGGAGTCTTTGCCTTCTCAGTTTTGACTGTCTTATGTGAGCATACTTCATTTGACAAAATAGGCATGTTCAAACAGATGCTCAACGTATTTAATTTACAGGGCATGCAATTAAAATTTTCACAATGAGATACTTGTTTATCTAACAAAAGAGTACTATGCAAGTTTCCATTAACATATATGTCATGTTTTACTTCAGACTTACTCTTGGTACATGCATGAGTTAAATGACTAGATGACCTACAGTTATTACACAATTTCCTTGGAGCATTAGGAATATAACCATAATCATTTTTCTTATTTATTCCCAACTTACCATTCATATTTTTCTTGGTCTTCACGATAGTAGGTTTAAAAGTTACTGTCTTACTAGTGTTGACAGTAGGTTTAGATGAAATTGTATTGGCGGTATGTTTTAATCTTACTGACTCGACATCAACTTCTGAACTTGATGTCTTGCTAGTGTTAATAGTATCTTCTAAGCCCTGAGTACTGTCAAGGTTAAAAATCACTGTCTTGGGGAGTTTGACAGTATCTTTTGACCTAGAGTTATGTGTAACAGTAACATTGTCCTCATCATTTAGAATTTGCTTAAGAATTAAAGATTCCTCATCAAATTCAAACTCATCCTTTTTAAACATTGGCTTCTTGACATTCTTAATTATAGAGGGTCTGACAGTAAGTTTATCCAGAATAGTGTCTTCGTCTACCACATGCTTCTTGTCATTTTTCTTCTCATAGTTAAACCCTATACCTATCAACATGGTAAGATTTAACAGTGAAGAAGTATTTTTGTAGGCTTTGATTTTAAGTTCATTTTCACTTATCTATTTTCTGAAAAACTCCTCAATCTGAGAAGAACAAACTACTTTGTTCTTTAGAAACTCATTTTCTTGCTGTAAGGACTCTAAGGAATTATGTTTTAGTTTTAGTTCTTCATTCTTGCACTTTAATAATTCATTAGCATTTGTTAGTTTAATAATTTATTCATTAGCAGCTAGCATGCTTGTATGAATATTAAAGATTTCAGAACTTAAACTTTTAATAGTTTTCTTGTACTGAGATGTAGTCATATCAACAGTATTAAGAAAATGTATTTGTCTTGATGAAGAAGGTGACTCTTCTCCATAGTTTTTCATTAGAGCTAAGTTCCCAAATTCTTCCTCCTCTTCATCATCAGATTCCTCCCAGCATTTGGCTTCCGCTACAAATACCCTACCTAGTTGCTTCTTGAGCAAGGCATCGTACTTTGCTTTGAGTTCCTCATAGTTATTGTCATTTCTTCTCACTTGCTTTGGCTTTTTGTATTCAGTTGCAAAATGCCCATCTCATTACAGTTGTAGCATCTTATCTTTGATATGTCCACCATTCCTGTCTTATATCCACCTTTGTTACTTCCTCCAGATCTTGATGTGTTTCCTTTGTTGAACATGGAGCTTTGAGCTTTGGGTTTGAAGGACCCATTCTCTTGAACCTCGGGTTTGAGAACTTTCTTGCCATGTAGGCCGTTATTTTGTTTTCTGTGTTGTCCAACTCTTCCAGGGTATAGAAATCATCTTCACCACTATCCTTGAGTTCAAGAGTGATACTCTCATCGACATCAGTGACCTCTTCAATCTTGATCTGTTGTTGATGTTGGGGTTTTTGGAGCTGCAACATTTTCAGATCCTGAGCCACCAGAGCATTTGAGGTGTTGGTCATCTTTCCTCTTTGACCAGACTGAATAGCTCTCTTTTGTAACAATTCTAGCTCATAGGTTTTAAGTATGCCATATAAAGTTTCAAGAGAAACTTTTAATACTTCCTTCTCTTATGGCAGTAACATTGTGCTCCAGATGATCAAGAAGTGTCAACATGAATTTCATGTTTACTTCCTTCTTGTCATAAAACTTTCCATGCAGCTGCATGTCATTTATCAACCTGTTGAACCTCTCAAACATCTCAGTCAACCCTTCATTTGTCTTGGCCATAAAAACCTCATATTGAGACACCAGGATTTGCCTTTGTTTGTCTTTTACCTCTTATGTTCCTTCACACAGTATCTCAATTGTTTCCCATATTTATTTGGCACTTGTGCAGTTGACAATGTTGTTGTACATAACATTGTCAAGTGCTTCGATAATTATGAACCGTAAATAATCATCCAAAGATAATTTTTCTTTTTTTGTATGATTGTACTCTGAAACCTTTTTATGAACCCAGTGGGCAAGTATTGTCTCACCTTCTACTGTGGTTTCAGGTACATATGATTGAGGGATAAAAGGACCATTTTCCAAAATGCCAGGATAAAGTGGGTTGACTATTTTTATAAACAACATCATTTTTCTTTTCCAAAGATTGTAATGTTCTTTATCAAAGGTGAGTATTTTTATGATGTTTACTTGCTGTGCACTCATCTCGGATCTTTTCAGGTTAAATATGTTAAACCTTCTGCTCCGATAGCAGTTGTTAATCAAGATAAGTGTTACAGAAGGGGGGTTGAATGCAACTCTATTAATTATTAAAGATTCTTGCTAACAACACCAAGAATAATAATTAATTAGTCGGGGATGCAAATAAACTAAGCAGATAAAATGACAAAGTGTTTAAATTTCAAAAATTAATTTTATTAATTTTTCCTTATGAGATTAACTTCCATTAATATCTTTTTTTTCCTCTCATTTTAAAATTCTATTTATGGGATGAATCCGACTAACAAACCAACTTAACTTTAATATCTTTTAATCTTTTTCATATTTTGTTTACATTTTAAATTTATATTTAAATTCATTCTTCTACCAATATTTTTAATTTTATTTAATATCATGTATAAATATATTATTATTTTTTAATTGTATTAGTTGTTTACTTATATTTTTATTTTAAAATACGTTTATATATATAATTGTTATATGATTATCATTAAAGATCTTTTCATTAATTTTTGTTAATTTCATTTATATTGAATCAATAAAATTAGTAAAATTTCTTTAGGCTTCATTTCTCTTGAGAAATTTGAAAATTTTCTCCTCCTTGCTCTTCTTCCCTCTCATTAGTACACATGAGAAGTATCTACTCTTCTAATTCTTCCCACCAAGCAATAGCGCGCAGCATAGTTTATCCATAAAGCATGTTGTTTGCAACTAGTAGCACAAATTGTATACTATCAAACTGACATATCGGAAAGTGAAAATAAACAAAAGATGTTGAAGCCTGGCCATTATTATGCAAGTCGATCGACAACAAATTGTGTAGACAGTGTTGTCTACAAATATGTAATATGCAATATGTTACAATAGTATTTGAATAGTTGAAAACTTGAATCTAACTCGAACAAAAAAAAAACATATCGTACTTTTATTCGTTGAGATCAGATTGAATGCATTTATTATAAATTGTACAAGTGATGTAAAATGTTATGAAAGACAGTTACGCATAACCACAAATTCCATTCTCACACTTGACTCCGGACAAGCATCTTTTGTTACACTTACCACAATTTGTGTCATTATCCAATACGTTTGTGCAAGTTCCTCCACAACAACGTTGTCCAAACGCACATTTGTGTTTACAAACCCCACAGTTGTTCCTGTCTCCCAAAACATTGCGGCAATGAGTCTTGCAACAGAACAACAGACTGGTCCCATTGTTAGCCGATACCCCGTTACACACGTCTTTATTACTTTGAGAACAAGTTGTACCTTTCTTGACCACAGTCTTATCAGCCAAGAATCGGCTTCTCAATCGTGTGTTGGCGAATGGAGTATCGAGAACGTACTCTGTTTCTTCGTCGTCTTCATCGTTTAACGAAGTCGATGAGTTTTGTGACGACGAAGTAATGAAGAGGATGGTGAAAAGGGAGAGAATGGTTGCAAGTTTGAGCAAGCTGTTACTTGCCATTTTTCCCCTATCTTTTGATACGAAGCAAGGGATGTTTATAATGAGCGTGACCAAAAGTGAGGGATGCGATGGGATTTATAAGACTACGCTTTTCTTGTCAAATATTGTACAAGTAACAAGTAGAATGTATTATAAAATTTTAAAGGTTGAATTATGGCACTTGCTTGTTAAATTCGATCTCTAAGCACGGTTGCTAATCAATCAAGTTTGTGAGAGCTATAAGCAATAGCCCCCGTAGATTCTTTAGTTTATTAGTCAAATCTGTGCTAATTGGTTTAATTATAAAGTGGTGCTTACTTGAATGTAGTTAAAGGAATAGGTGTAGTTAAGTTTTCGAGAGAGATTTAATCAAAGATCAGTGCTTACGTAATTACGTTGATGCTCTTGTAAGTTTCCTCATGGAGAAATACATCGTCCCGTGACTCGTTCTTCGACTACTTAAAAATATTCAGTAACTTAAAAATATATTTTTGTGTATATTTGAACCACAACATGCATCCTATATACATATTTTCAAGACTTCTACATTATTATAAAATAAAAAAACATGAGATTTTTTGTAATTAAGATTAGTTAATCATAAAAAAACTGTAAATATATAAAAATCGTTATATTTTTTGTTAATCATAGAAATTACAATGATCGTCATATTTTTCTGTAAATATATAAAAATAGTTAAATTTTATTTAATCATAAATATAATAATGACCGATAGATCTTCTCATTAAATAAATAGATGATAATCGTTAGATTTAATATTATAATATTTTTATTCATTTATTTATATTTCATTAAAATTTTATTATATGTATTAATATAAATTCTCAACTCTACAAAAATTTAATATAAAAGATTTAACATCAAATAACCATAAAAATATGTTATTTAAATATTAGTTAATCCATGCATCTCACAGTTATATGCTAATTTGGAGTTGTGGTAGTGTGATCGAAAAAACATATCATACAAGTATTATTACTTTTATATATATAGGCAAGTGATCAAATAGAAAATAACTTAGAATAGAAAATAGAAAATAAGATCTATACCACATATTCAATCTAATCTAATGGCAAGGGGAACATCCACACACAAATCAAATACACCCTCATACACTCAATCTCACATAATCCCTCCGTTTTTAATTTGATTTTTCCCGTTAATTAGTGAAGTTTTTTTCAAATCTAAATTCACCACATTTTTCTCCATCTCCCAACAATCAGTTTGCATACCATATGTGATATATTCCGGTGACTTTTATTTTTTCGGCGATTTTCATTATTTTTTGTGAACCCAGGATATATAATTTAGTGATTTCTGTAATACAAATTAGTGATTTCTATAATACAAATTAGTGGTTTCTGTAATATAATTTAGTGATTGAAGTTTGAATCTGATAAGTGACGAATTTATTTTAAAATTATAAATTATATTTGCCGAAATATAGCACATATGGTATGAAAACCGATTATTGGGAGATGAAAAAAAATGTGGTGAAGTTAGATTTGAAAAAAACTTTACCAATTGACGGGAAAAATCAAATTAAAAACGGAGGAGAATAGATGGGATTGTGTGTGTGAGGGTGTATATAATTTGTGTGTGAGTGCGACATGTATAATGATAAGGTTTTCTATTTCTCATTTTAGTTATTTTCTATTTGAGTAGGATTCTATATATATATATATATGGATTAGGGATCTAGAGAAAACTTTTTATATAAGAAACTTAAGAAACCACTATATCAACCGTTGATTTTAAAAAAAGATTTGATATAAGATTTTAGATTATTAATGGCAGTTTTGTAATTAATATGAATTGTGTATGTTATTTTCTATTAATTAAATATGATTGATACTTGCCATTAATATATTTAAATGAGTTTGACTATGATCAATTTTTTATGACATTTTTTTTGCTAATAAGTATTCTAATATAGTATTTAATATTTGTTCTATTTTAATTCAAGATTCTATTATGTGTTTAGTTCAAAAAAAAGATTATATTATGTGTTCTACTATTTATATATATTATATATTATAATGTATTCTACTAAGTATTCTATTATGTGTTCTACTATTTATACATATTATATATTATAATGTATTCTACTATTTTAATTCAAGATTCTATTATGTGTTCTACTATTTACATATATTATATATTATTATGTGTTCTATTATTTTAATTTAATTATAAGATTTTGATATTTGATAAAATACATAATAATATCTTAAAATAGTCAATAAAACACTCTGTGAAATCTTGAAATTTTATTAGAATACATAATAGAATACTAAAAATACATAGTATTCTAATAAATAATTCAAGATTCTATTATGTGTTTTACTATTCATATATATTCTAATGTATTCTACTAAGTATTCTAATGAGATATTTAATATTTATTTTATTTTATTTTAGATTCTGTTATGTGTTATATTAATTTAATTTAATTTTAATATTTTGATATTTGATTAAATACATAATAACATTTTGAAATACATAATAAAACACTCCGTGAAATCTTGAAATTTTACTAGAATACATAATAGAATATAAAAAAACATTGTATTCTAATAGAATACTAAAATAGTTGATAAAATACTTTGCGGAATCTTGAAATTTGGAAAACATAATAGAATACGTAATAGAATACTACAAACATAGTATTCTAATAGAATATTTTAAGATTCTATTAAATATTTAATTTTAAAATTTTTATTAGAATACATAGTAGAATACTAAATTTTTATTATTTATTGTAAAATTTATAAAATATAAATAGTAGGATACTAAAAAAATTTCATTAAATATGTAATAAAATCTTAAAATATTTAATGAAACACTTAGTGAGTTCTTGGAATTTTATTAAAATACATAATAGAATACTAAGTTTTTTATTTTCTACTTTCATAAATTTTTGAAAAATGAACAATATAATACTAAGAATAGTTGATTAAATATAAAATAAAAACTTAAAGTAGTCAATAAAACATTGAGTGAAATCTTCAAATTTTGTTTTATTAGAATAGATAATAAAATACTAAAATTTTAATATCTATAGCTGAAAATATTTGATTAAATATTTAATAGAATCTTAAAATAGTCAATAGAACACGTAATGAAATCTTGAAAATTTATTAGAATACATGACAGAATCCTGACATTTTATTAGAATAGTTAGACTACATAATAGAATATTAAAATTGTATTATTAAGTATAATACATTTTTCAAGAATGCACAGTAGTATACTATTATGAATTTATTATTTAATATTATCAATTAAAATTATTTAATAGCATCGAATAACAGAACACATACTAGAATTCATTGTTTAATAATAATATAATATTATCAATTTAAAATAAATAAATATAATGTACTTATATTATTAAAATTGAATTGAGTTGAATTATGATTACATGCATATAAAGAAATCAGATATCTAATATAATCAATATTTATATAAGAAAAATATTTGTATTTAATATAAATATTAAAATTATATTAAAATTAGTAAGTATTTAGTCAAACGAAAAAAATAGGATCACCGGTAAATGAAAATCAATCAAGTAAGGAAAGCATTTAAATGTACAAGTATTATAATCAATTCATAAATTAAAGGATAATTTATACAAGGCAGTTTATTTATTTGACTATTATATCATTTTAGTTAAGATTAACTTGTTTTAAAATGATAATAATATCCATTGAATTGAAAATGAATCAACGGATCAAAACAGTACCCTAGTTTTCTCTAAAATCAAGGTTTTCTTTTAAGCAATTCCCTATATATATATATATATATATATATATATATATATATATATATATATATATATATATATATATATATATATATATATATATATATATATATATATATATATATATATATATATATATATATATATATAGGCAGATGCTCAAATGAGAACTCAATTTAAAATGAGAACTTAGATCTAATCTCAGCCCTCTATTTCTTTTAATCTCGACCATACAAAAAATTATATACATAGATATATGTATATATCACCACTACCATAGATCTAAAATTTCTCCCATTACTTCTTCATCCACCCATCATCACCAGTCAATCCAACACTTTGCCACCATCTCCAGTCGCAACTCTCTATTCTCCTGCCACTATCATATACTACCTGTCATTGATATTCCATTTTTTCCGATTTGCCACCGACATTTACCACTCTACTCTTCCGATATATCAGTATAAACTCCTTCATCCAGATGTTCCACCTCCAATATATTCCTCTAATTTGTCATCGATTTACTTCATTTTCTGTTATCTCTTATAATTTGTCATCGATTTATTCCATCTTCTCTTATCTACCATTACTTTTTATCTTATTTATTCCCTCTCCTGCCACTAACCTCTCATCCCACTAACCTTTTCGGCATCTTCTCCAGCGGGAGGACAACGTAAATTTAAATTTTAGTTCATCCTTTTTCTATTCATTTTTTCTTTCACTTTCGTCATAGAAAACTATTGTCCACAATTAATTTTAGTTGCAGACTTGAAATCAGAATTTGGTGATTTGTGTTCAAAATTTGGTGATTTGCGTGTAAATTGTAATTCTTTTGCTTGACATGCTTGTATTGAAGCTATGAAGCTGATCTACTATTAGATTTATTAGAATCAGTGATAGATCTAAACAAATATTAAGAAAAAAATTCCAGAAAATTTAGTGATTCGTGAATGAAATTTGGTGATTCTGCTTTATTTTTATATAATTTGAGTTTGAATTTGGTGATTCTGTAAATGGTTTTCATGATGGCGATGTACTGATTTAAATTTTTATAGGTTTGAATTTGAATTTGGTAATTATTTATGTAGTGTGGTGGTGGTAGTGTAGTGTGGCGTGGTAGAGATGGTGTTAATGTTGATGGTGTGGTGTTGTTGATGGTGTTATGTGGTGGAGGCAGCGATGAAGCTGATCTACTATTATATTTATTAGTAAAAAAATTCCAGAAAATTTAGTGATTCACGAATAAAATTTGGTGATTCGACTTTATTTTTATATAATTTGAGTTTGAATTTGGTGATTCTGTAAATGATAATCATGATGGTGATGTACTGATTTAAATTTTTATAAGTTTTAATTTGAATTTGATAATTATTTAGGTGGTGGTGGTAGTGTAGTGTGGCATGGTAGAGATGGTGTGGTGGTGGTGTTATATGGTGGTGTTGATAGTGTTATGTGGTAGAGGCAGTGATGGTGATGTGTTAGTGATGGGGTGGAGGTGATACAACAATATATTATTATAATATGTATATATTTATGTATGTTTAAATTTTAGTGATTTGTATTTTAATTTAGTGATTCTGTGTTGGGTTCTTAGTTCTCATTATAAGAGGTTCTCATTAGAGTAGCTCCCTATATATATATATAAAAGTATATAGGGGAATGTTCAAGATAGAACCCTAGTTAGTGAGAAAACCTGAGACACATTATCTTAATTGTTAATTTTATTTCGTCAAGAATCTCTACATATAGGTTGATATTTATACATATTGTATACTAGAAGAGTAATATTTGTAAACTGAAAATATAATTACATATACATAAAATGTATATATTTTGAATATTTGTTACCATTTATGAATTTTTTTTGTTTATTTTGAATATTTGTTATCATATACGAAAAAATTATGTTAATATTTCGTAATTAAATAGTATTGATATTTAAATTACATTACACAATCTTTTATAATCTTTCCATAAATATCTCTTATATATTTGTTTCCATATTTCTAATATTAAATTAGAAGTATAATAAATTCAATAACTACACTACAAGTCCATATTTAAAAAAAATAGATTTAAAAATTAATTATATCAGCAATTATTTTTACTAAATTAATATCTTTTTCCAAGCTCATATTTGATTAATTTTGTCCAACTCAAATTTTTCTTCCAATTTGATAAAAATAATAAAAAATATTTATTTTCATGGAAAAAACACTTAATAAAATTTGAATAACTTAAGATTTTTATTAAACACTAAAAAGTATTATACATATTTATATGGTTTAATATAATACAGAGACTTATGATAAACAACATAAATTATGTTGAATAAATACATAATATATTACTTCATATGATATAATATGCTTAGATCACATAATATAATACATGAAATTATTATAAAAATTGTGTCGAGTTAAATAGCCATAAATTTTTACTAATACTATGTTGAATAAACATGAACATTTAATAGAAACTTGGAAATAATATACTTAATATTAGTCACTTCAAAAAACACTTAATGAGCACAGTTTAAAGAAATATTTGTTTTTAATATGAACATCTTGTAGAACACTCAACTGATTAATAAAAATTATATATTTAATAAAATAGATGTACCACGTGTTCTAAGTATTTTCATGATTTTATAAAATTAAAAATCAATATAATTTATTAAATTTTGATATATAATTTTTTTAATTGAATGAATAATAAAATTAAGATTCTACTAAGTAATCTAATAATATAACAAGAATTTTAATTCTAATATAATCAATATTAAAGTTCTACTATGAAATTTTAATATCTATGTTAAGATTCTACTATAAAGTTTTTATTATAAAGGCTCTATTTTAAATAAAGGTTCTACTATAAAATTTTAATTCTAAAATTTTACGAGAATCATGAGTAATTCATAACAAAAATTTAATATCTATTACCAGTAAAATGTATTCGCTATATTAAATTTTGTTACTTGTAGGTTTCATTCACTACATAGAGGTTATGTTAACACTTCGTTAATGAACCAAATATAAGATTTCATTATATGATCCATTTGGTTCTGTTCATTATATTAATTTAAGTGTTTCGTAAATAATTTTAGTGTTCTTTCTAAAATTTATTAATTTATTAATAATATTATAATTGAATCTTATATTAATTTAAGAATCTTATATTAATCTAGAGAATCTTATACTAATAATCTTAGTGCTTTATGAAAAGCACGTAAGATAATATTATTTTAAGAAATATATTAAGAAATAAAAAGTATTTAAAAGAATATTATTTTAAGAAATAAAAAATATATAAGTTAATTTTGTATTAAGAACAAAATACTTAATAAAATCTTATATTAATTTAAGAGTTTCATAAAAGAATTAATATGTAATAATAATAAAAACTTAAGAGAATCTTGCATGAAGAGCACTTAAGCGAATCTTATTTTAAGAAATAAGAAATATATTAAGAAATAAAAAAAACATTTAAGAGTCTCTTATTTTAAGAAATAAAAAATATATAAGTAAATCTTGTATTAAAAACAAAACACTTAATAGAATCTTATATTAATTTAAGACTTTCATAAAATAATTAATATGTAATAATAAAAACACTAATAAACTTTTGAAGAAATCATTTAAAATATTATAGAAAACAAATCATAAAATGTTCATTAAAGTGAAGTGAAACATCTAACAGAATCTCACATTTGTTATAAAATAAATTATTTATAAATTTATTTTATTTATTATTTTAAGAAAAATATATATTAAGAAATAAAGAGCACTTAAGAGAATTTCATATTTATTTTAAAATAAATTATTTATAAATTTATATTTCAATTTAGATATTATTATTTCAAAATTTGAAAATTTTGATTAGAAGACAAATGAAATTTTGAGAAAATAAAAAATACTAAAAGAATCTTATATTAAAAAAAAAATACACAAGTAGATTACTTACCATAATTAAGAAGATCATGTACCTAATCAAATCTTTTATTTTAGGAATGATTACCATATATAGGAAGATTACGTATGCAAATGATCGTATAATATTGGTATAATACATAATTAAATTATTAGAATTGAAGATATTAATAAGATTGTCATGATTTTTTTATTAATTAATGTATTAAAATTATATAGAATGAACAGTCAAGATCTAGTTCTCTTCTCTTGATAAGCAGGATCTCTGTGGAAGCTTACCATATATATATATATATTTATATACACAAAACTTATATGGAAAGCCTTAAATGGAGTATTATATTCTATATATAATATATTGCAGAATCTAATGTAAGTTCTCAGATTAGGGTTAAATGGCAATATCGTCACTAAATCTTATAGGGTTAAATGGCAATATCGTCACTAAACTCGAATACAACTTGCAACCGGGTCCTCGAAATGTTTCATGACCGCTATACATGGATCCCATGATCTATAAGTAAAATTTTAGCAATTGAGGGATCCATTTGAGTGTTTTTTGACTTCGAGGACCAAGTTGCAAATTGTGTTTCAGTTTAGTGACGATATTACCATTTAACATGAATCATATATGATACTATTGTAGTATTTTTTTTAAATATATGTAATGTATATTTAAACAATTATATATGTATATATTAAATGTGTTTAATAATAAAATAATATTTTCAAATATACATATTAACACAATTATAAATTATTGCCTAGTAAAAAGTATTAGTATTAGTATAATATAGATTAGAATTTTAATACTCTCTCCGTTTTATTTTACATGTCACTTTTAAAAAATTAAGCATATTAAAAAATTCTACAATAAAATTAATTTTCATTTTTATCCATATTAATTGCAATGATTGAGATAATTTAGATGCATAATTTGAATGATAAGTATTTTATACAGTATTAATTACTAGAACAAGTACCAATAATCTAGTTAAATAGTTATTTTGAAAATTTACCAATAAAATTGCATTGAAAATGTATAGTGAACATGTATTATGATACAATTATGTTTTTTACAAAAAGTAACATGTAAAATGTAACGGAGGGAGAATATTATTAATATTATAATTCAAAAAATATAAAATTATAACTAATATAAATTATTTAAGATTGTGTTTGTGAACTTTGATTTCATTTCAAATGATGAATTTCAAATTATACGATTTTGAGTTGTGATTTCAAATTCTCATATTTATACTAATATTTGAATACTTTAGAATTCAAATAAAATCTAAATCCAAATTCTCATGATTACCAAAACATGTTATTCGATCAAATTCAGAATTTTAAATCCATATTTGCAAACAGGCCATAAACTAAATCATAATAAGTTTCATAATATACACTTATTAATAAGATTAAAAATATAATAATAATGTAAATATATTAACAAAGATTGTGTTCAGTAACATAAATTTCATTTCAAATGATAGAATTTGAGTTGTTATTTCAAATTCTCATATTTATACTAATATTTGAATGTTTAGGAATTCAAAAAATTCAAATTCTTATGATTACCCAAACATGTGATTTGATAAAATTCATAATTTGAAATTCATGTTCCCAAACCTGCCATAAAGTTATAATAATTTATTAAAAAAGTAAGAATAAATGATATACAAAATAATTAAAATATTAAAAAATGTTCATAACAAATTATAAAAATCTTGTGCATCCTAGGGGTGTTAAGCTAGTAATATATAATTAGAATAAATGGATTAGTGTGGTATTATGATCCTCGTATCATAAAATAGGATTATATATAAATTTTGAAAATAATAAATATCTAAAAAGGAGTGTTGAAGATAAAAAAAAAAATGAAAGGTATATGACTAGGCCTATTTGTAATAATTAGATGACATCTCAACTCAATCAAGAAACAGTGATAAATAATAGATATCAAACAGGAATCAAGAAAAAGACAGTCAACTAATCACAAGAGATCTAAGTATTAGAAGTATTTTAATGGGATTACTACTCAACAAGTTCATTTATATGTTCAAGCGTCAGTGAAAAATAAAATGATAGTACTTCTAAAGAATACAGAAGATATAAAAGATTTCAAGTGGTTACTACAGAAAGATTCCAGAAAAAGAACAAAGACAGTGAAGAAGAATGACAGAAGGCCTCAACCTAAAGTTTTAATAAAAGGAGAATATTTATTAGTATGACACAAATGAACCAGACAGTACATTTGTGTGTCAACTAAAATATTATTTATTCTTCATTTAACTCAAAAGTTTTCAAGAACAGAAGGCAAGGAAAAGACGGGAAGATTTCAAAGCTGATTGCAGATTAAACAGATCACTATAATATTTTTAATTCTACAAACAAAGTAAGTTAATTATTTAATTTATTTTAATTAAATTAATTCAAGATGAATTTAATTTAATTTATAAATTATTTAATTAATTTAAGTAGAATTAATTTATTATAAAAGAAATGACTTAATATGACTTTTATATATATATATATATATATATATTTCGAATGACTTAAAATAAGTCATACCGAATGACTTAAATTAAGTTATACCGAGCTTCTGAAACAGAAAGTCATACCGAGCTGATTTATTTAATTAAAATAAGTCATACCGAGCAGATTTTATTTAATTAAAATAAGGCATACCGGTTTTTTTAATTAAAGAAAATCTGAATATGACTTAGAATAAGTCATACCGAATTTATTAAGTCATGCCCACTCTTTTCCTAAGTCATACAAGTGTTAAATTTGTTAAAATAAGTCATTCTGATAAAGGTCATACTAAGCATTTTCCAACCTCTATAAATATGAGGTCAGGGCTTCACTATTCAGAATCGTTCAAACATTCAAATTCAGAAATTTGTATGCATTGTAATACTCACAGATTTCTGTACTTAGTTTGGAATATAATTGTTAAACTTGAACAATTCATGTCGAAATCGTTCTAGAACATATAATCAATTATATTCATTTTGATCATATTGATTTTGTAATACTTTTCAAGTTAAAATTCATATATTCTACTTGAACAGTATTTCATTAAAATTAATATTTCGCGAGAAATTAAAGTAATATTTTTAAATCCAATATTCCGCGATTAAATTAAGATATTGTATTCAACCCCCTTCTACAATATCAGGGACCAACAAGAAATAATAAAAATATTACTAAATATTTAAAAAAAGAAGCGTAAAAAGATAAAGAAAAAGAGTAATACATAAATTATTTTTATTTTAATTAATATAACAAAAAATATAATTATATATGACATTAAATATAAGATAAAAATATTATTGAGGGAATAAATATAAATATAAATCAAAAAATAAAACATTAAAATGTAAATGATAAAATATTAAAAATAATCCATTTTATTAAAAATGTTATAATATAGTTACACATGATATTAAAGAAAAGTACAAATATTATTGAAAAAATAAAATAAATATAAATTAGAAAATAATAAAAATATATAAATAATAAAATATTAGAAACTAATATAAATATTATTTAGAGAACAGAAATAAATGTAAATCAATTAAACATCAAAATATATATAATAAAATATTAATTGTTATCCGTTTTATTAAAAATATAATGATATAATGACACAAAATATTGAATAAATTTAAAAATAATATTGAAAAAATACAAATGAATATAAAATAGAAAAAAAATACAAATAATAATATATTAAAATGTAATCCATGAATTGTAGGGATATAAACTAGTTATGATAATTTTCATTTCTAAAAAAATTACAAACATTCGTATATGTAAATTTATCGGCCGAAGAAAATATTTCATATAATATTCTTAAAATATATAAACATTTTTCCTAAATTTAAACACATGAGGTTTATATGTATCTCTAATAAACAGAAGTTATGTTATTATATCGACTATGATTATAGATTATTCTCATGTGTAAGTGTTTTACGCATATAACATTGCTTTTTTCATTTTTATTTTATTCAATTTTGAATTTTGATATTGAAATCGAATTGATAGTAATTGAATAGTGAGACTTTTTTGGGAATTTATATCATATGTCCTAGAGTCGTTTATCAATATGTCCATTTTATATCTATTTTATAAATATTTTCTATTACCGCATTATCACACTTAAATATAAATATTAAAACCCTTAGATTTACTTAACGTACTATTTTCATATTTTTTTATTCCCTGTTTGATTTTCATTATGTACATAAAAGAGTAATTATTTTATTTTTACAAGTCAATCTTATAGTAATTCAATTATTTTTGAAGATGGATGCTATAATACATGTTTTTTATTATTTGTTTATTTGAATAATGATATGATTAAATTTTCCAATCTTATTATATGTATATATAAAATATGGGTTGGTTATATTTTAACCCTATTTTTTTCATTTTATTTATAATTTTTTATGAAACCAAAATTGTAAGGAGAAATTTTATTTTAAACTTTATATGTTTAATGGATATTAGAAATATACAATAAAATAATTTAGTATCAAATTTAGATTTAAAGGATTGAATTTATAAATATTATATTTATATTATAATTATATTACATTTATTTTAAAATTTCAATTAATTTTAAGTTACAACGATATAATTGTCCTTCTAAAATTATTAAGATGAATAAAATTATATATGAGACATATTTGAAAATACAATTAAAAATAGGACATATTAGTAAATAACTTTTAAATTTGAGACATATAAAAAACACTTTTTTTTAAACCAATGGAATAGTGATTTTTTGAAATTAAAACCGAATTAATCAAGATTGTAGTTGCTAATTATAAAAACCGAAAATATACTATTTCAGTTTTAATTTTATCCCAAAATCAAACCTAATTGGCCATGCTCTATCCTACCCGGTATCATGGGCTCGTTCTTTACAAAGTGTAATCAAAATTTATAGAAAATTAAAGTATATTAGCTTGCATTCGCACCATATGTGATGTATGAATTTTTTTAATATTATAATATTTTATTTATAAGATTTGAATTTATTTTCATTCTTATAATAATAATTTAAATTTTATTTCATATCATATGTAGCAACATTCTTATATAATTTTATTTGTGTTTAAGGTTAAAAAATATATAATTTATTTGTTTTGTTTAGAAATATGTTTTAATTAAAAAAATAATTCAAATTTTAATTAAATAATCCGGTTCAAATACTGATTTTTCAAAATCTTAACATTTTTGTTATAATAATATACACATTTCTTCAAAAAAAATAAAAAATAATATACACATAAAATGGGATGGAGGGTATAGAAGTATAAATATAGTACTTAAAAAATATTTAGGATAAATAAGAAAAAATATAATAAATTCTTTCTCATGAAAGCTGGCTATCTGATTTGCTGTTTGCTTTCTGTCAAAGAAGAATGAAGATATATATAATATTGACAAAAGAAAGATCTTCTTTACCGGCGGATTATTAGCTGGAAATAAATAATCCCGGTACTCCGCACTAGATCTTGGCCGGTAAACTTAGAATAATATTGATAAGTGGTGCAACTACATGAGTTGTAATGGTTGTTATTGAGCCTATCAATGTTCACAAGTCAAGGCCCGCTCAAGACGCTGACTTTCTAGTCCCACCGTATCATTGACTTTCAAAATATTGCATAATTTTGTAGTATCATATTATCCAGATAATAAACTATTACAGAAGGGGGTTGAATATAATAATATCAAATCAATCGACTAAGAACACAAGTATTTAAAAAAATACTGTCTTGCATTAACTTTTGATGTACTTAATACAAAACTCTCTCAAGAAAAACAAAGTTCTTAAGAGCTGCTAAGTTATGAGAATGATAATGATGTGAATCGATTAATGTAAAACATAAACATGTGTTTATATAGTACACAGGTACAAAACCAAATACAACTAAGATATTGATAAGGATACCTTCCAGAAAGGTAATTGGATTGCATTAAAACATTTCCATCTTTATCCTAATCAATCTCTGATTTGTCTGTTTCCATCTTTGTCAAACTCCGATCTTCATAAATTTTGTCGGTTTGATAATCTCTGATTGAGTATACTCTGATTTGAGTAAATTCTGATTGAGTATTCTCTGATAGAGTAAATTCTGATTGAGTATTCTTTGATAGAGAATTCTCTCATAGAGTATTCTCTGATAGAGTAAACTCTGATTGAGTATTATCTGATAGAGTAAACTCTGTTTGTGATATTCTCTGACAGCGTCAGTGTTTGCATTTCTAATAATCTCCTCCAATTTATTCTTTATTTAGTAAAACATAAATTCAACTTATGATGTCAGTGTTGGGTTCCGAGGCATAAAACGCAGCGGATAAACGTAAATATAACGAAAATTTTCGGAACCCAAACGCAGGATCATGTATAAGATTAGACGGATTATGGTGAAATAGAATCATACCTATTAAGATCTTGAATGTCACGAACTCAACGGAGATCCTTGCTATCACGACTTGTGTCTTCTTCTCGAAAACACCTCTATGGTATCCACACGAGCACCTTCAAGAACGTCTCACGATCTTGAACACGGAACGGAAGTACTAGCCTCCTTTGATATGTTTCGAATTATTTCTGCCTCTACTCTTTGCTGCCTCTCCTTCTAAGGTTTTTCTAAAAACGTACAAGCCATTTAACCTATCATTATCTATTTATAATGATTGGTTAATGGACCTTTTTAGCAAAAACCTAACCCATGTAGGCATAGGATTAAATAATAAAACATGCTTCTATTATTTAATTAATAACTAAGTCACACTTAATTATTATTGGCAGAAATACAATTTTTCAAATTCGAATTTATTTCAATTAATTAAGTCTCACTTAATTAATATAATAAAATTTAAATAATCATCAATTAATTTAAATCTATAATTTAAATTAACTATTCCTCTAGGTGCTCTATGTGTGTGACCCTATAGGCTATTATTTAATTAGCAATAATTTTATTCTCCAATAAAATTATAAACAATGAGCGGTATCTAGTAATACATCATTGCTACCTAATTAAACAATAATTAAATCGTGATTTGATAAAACCTTTCATGATTAATGTTTCCGTGTAATATAATCCCTTTAACCAAATATATTATAGATTAAACTCGAGGCATGTGTTTAGTCATCCTCTTCAACATTTAATCCGGGTTTACTTGATCCATGAGTAGACTATGAAAAACAAATCATTATTTGAGCACGGCCATGCATTTTATAGTCTCACTCAATCAAGAGGCCAATAATATCTCTCCTAATTATAGGAGGGTTAAATCTTTTATCTATCATTCATATTTCTCATACGACTCATGATATACCCGATGTCCACTTTTATCATCACCCGGTCAAAGGTAACTTTTAATGTAGTCATAGTATATTAATCATCGTATATAAATATAATGATCTCAAGTCAGAGGATCATTACACCATTATCACTGTGAGTCTTTCTTATGACTTTATTAAACATGAAGAATCTCACTGTGGGTCTGTCCAGTACCATGTACTCCTACATGTACCTATGCATTGACTTTAGTATCCCCATACTTATAACCAATGAGATATGATTATCTGTCAAACAACATACTAGTCTATTTATATATTATTATTGTCCTATAATAATAATACTCGACTAGGGACATTTAAGAATATGATATATTATATAATCTCAAGTTCAAGTCATGTACTTAAACTATATAACGTGTATCATGATTCTAAGGACATTTATTATGCTAACAAATATATCGCAGTAATTAAAGTCATAATAAATACGTTTATTGAATAATCAAATGACATAAAAGTTTATTAAAGGAAATATTGTATTGCCTCTAGGGCACCTACACTAACAGTCAGAAACCATAGAGACAAATGTACCAGAGTTTGAGTTTTTCCTTCTTGACTATATTCTCCTGTAAGAAAAAACTTCAGATAGAAACTTGTCCAGTAATTTCTTCTCAGCTTCTTGACTTATATTCTCCTGTAAGAAAAATCTTTAAATAGAAACTTGTCCAATAATTTCTTCTCAGCAATTCTCAATAATTCAATCAGCTTCTCTTTTAGTTCTTTTATCTGATCAGTAGAATCATCAATCTGAAAAATTGCAGCTCTCAAGTTATATATTGATGTTCTCTCCATTCTGTCATCCAGAGGTATGCAACAGGCTTTCTGTCCATCAGGATTTAGTATCAGTGTAGGAATTCCTAACACCATTTTTACCTTTGCATCCCCTTTAGCCATTTCTTTCTCAGTATCATCTTTATGAAGGGTTTCAGGCATGAAAACGCAACGGAATTAACGTAAAAACAATAAAAAAAAATCGAAACCCAATCGCAGGATCCATGTATAACGTTGGATGATTATGGTGAAGAAGTCTGTACCTTAACAAAGCTTTCGTATGCTGTTTAATGGAGGTCCAGAAAGATGAATCACAGCAGTCCTTTGTTGCAAAGATTTGCTCTCTAAAGAAGTCCACACGAACGCCCGATCGTCCTACGATCACCGGAGTCGGTACTAGCCGAATTGTTTGCCCCTCTCTCTCTCTCTCTCTCTTTCTCTAGCCACTCTTGATGTTGAACAGCTAGGGTTTTTCTCTAAAACGAAATTTGATGATTAAACCCTAATACTATACATCATTATGTATATATAGGGGAGAGAGAGATTTTGGGCCTAACCTTAATCCATGTAGTTTCCAAAACCCATTATGACTTTGGGTTATTATTATTATTAAATCTGAATTCTAATATAATTAATCAAGTCCCACTTAATTAATTCAATAATTAAATTCGAATAATAATAATACTTATTAAATTCTAATTCTAATATAATTAATCAAGTCCCACTTAATTAATTTAATAATTAAATTCGAATAAACAATAATATATTTAAATTCGTAATTTAAATAAACCTCCGTTTTGACATTCTTTGTGTGTGACCCTTTAGGTTATTATTACGTTGGCAATAATTTTATTATCTAATAATAAAATTATAAACAATGAGCGGCATCTAGTAATACATCATTGCTACCCAAGTAACAATAATAATTGGTGATTCAATTAAACCTTTCGTGAATAACGTGCAATGTAATATAATCCCTTTAACCTTATATTATAGATAAAACTCGAGGCATGTATAGTGTCATCCTCTTCAACGTTTAATCTTGGTTTCCTTGATCAATGAGTAGACTATATAAACAAATCAATATTTGAGCATGGCCATGCATTTCATAGTCTCACTCAATCAAGAGACCAATAATATCACTCCTAGAATTGGAGGGTTAAATCCTATATCTATCATTCATATTCCCCATACGATTCATAGCATACCCAATGTCCACCTTTATCATTACCCGGTTAAAGATAACTTTGAGTGTAATCAAAGTATATTAATTCTCGTATAGAAATATAATGATTTCAAGTCAGAGGATCATTACATCATTATCACTGTGAGATTTCTTATGACACTTATTAACATGTAGAATCTCACGGCGGGTCTTTCCAGTGTCATGTATTGATACATACACTTATGTTCTTGACTTTAGTATCACCATACCTATGACCAATGAGATGTGGTCATCTGTCAACAAACATACTAGTCTTATTGCATTATTACTATCCTTAAATAATAATACTTGACTATGGAATTTTAGGAATAAAATACTATTCATATAATCTCATTTTTAAGTCACATACTTAAAGATATATATTACGTATTAATATTCCAAGGACATTTATTATTCTTTCAATTTATGACGCAGTAAATAAAGACATAATAAATATTAATTAAATAATCACATAAAACATAATCCTTAATTGTTTTCAATAAAACATTAAAAGTATTGTCTCTAGGACACCAATACTAACAATCTCCCACTTGTACTAGAGCCAATCTCTCATGCATCTAATATCCATGGAACTAGTATGACCTTCGTGCTTCTGCTACGATAAAGCCTTAGTCAGTGGGTCTGCATTATTCTTATTAGTATGCACTTTACATATATGTATATCTCCTTGATCATTAATCTCATTAATTAGGTGATATCTCCTAAGTACATCCCCAAACAATCTCCTTGGCTGCTTCATAAGCATCAATATACTCAGGCTCTATTGTAGAATCAACAACTGTCTCTGCTGTGAACCATTCCAGCATACAATATCTCTATTTAGACAAAACACAAATCCAGACTGAGAAATCGAATCATCCTTGTCTATCTAGAAACTAGCGTCGGTGTAACCTTTTACAATCAGCTTATCTTCTCCTCCATATACCAAGAATTAATCTTTAGTCCTCTTCAAGTACTTAAGAATATTCTTGACTGCTGTCCAGTGACCTTCACCTGGATTAGACTAGTATCTACTCTGACTTAGGCCGATCATTCTTCTTGATCTATCTCTATAGATCTTGATACCTAAAATATAGGTCGCTTCGCCTAAGTCTTTCATTGAAAAATTCTTACTTAACCAAGTCTTAACAGCCTGTATAGAAGGAATGTCATTCCCTATTATTAATATATCATCAACATATAACTATAGGAATGCCACATTGCTCTCACTTACCTTCTTGTAAACATATGGTTCATCTTCATTTTGAATAAACCCAAACTCTTTGACAGTTTCATCAAAACGAATGTTCCATCTCCTTGAGGCTTGTTTCAATCCATAAATGGATCGGCGCAGCTTACATACCTTTATAACATTTTTTGGATCAACAAAACCTTCAGGCTGTGTCATATACACATCCATATCTTCTTCAAGACTCCCATTTAAGAAAGTGGTTTTGACATCCATCTGTCAGATTTCATAATCATAGTAAGCAGCTATAGCAAGCAAAATCCTGATGGACTTGACCGTAGCCACCGGTGAAAAAGTCTCATCATAGTCAATACCATGAATTTTCTTGAAACCTTTTACCACCAATCGTGCCTTATAGGTCTGTACATTACCATCCATGTCGGTCTTCTTCTTGAAAACCCACTTGCACCCTATAGGTTTTACCCCTTTAGGTGGATCAACCAAAGTCCATACTTGATTAGTATACATGGATTCCATATCAGATTTCATGGCATCCAGCCATCTCTTGGATTCTGGAGTATTCATAGCATCTTAGTAGGTGAGAGGCTCATCTTCGTCGATAAGCATCACATCACCATCTTGAGTTAAGAGAAATCCATAATATCTCTCAAGCTCATGGCGAATCCTACTAGACCTACGAATAACTTGTGTTTCTTGAGCAGTGTTGTGGTCTTGTACATCCTGCTCAAGTTCCTCCAATGGTTCAATGTTATCTTGTGGGCCTCAAACTTCATCGAGATCTATTATCCTCCCACTGTTTTTCTTCAACAGCATTTCTCTTTCAAGAAAAATTGTAGTTCGAGCAACAAACACTTTGTTCTCGGAAGGATTATAGAATGAATAACCCTTTGTTTCAATTGGGTATCCCACAAAATTATATTTGTCTGATTTAGGTCCTAGCTTGTCAGAAGTTAAACGTTTCACAAACGCTTCACATCCCCATATTTTCATAAATGACATGCTATGACGTTTCTTAGTCCATATCTCATATGGAGTCTTCTGAACCATTTTAGTAGGAACTCGGTTAAGTGTATAAGCAGCCGTCTCCAGGGCGTAGCCCCAGAAACTAATTGGAAGATCTGCATGACTCATCATCGATCGTACCATGTCCAACAATGTACGATTCCTCCTTTCAAAAACTACATTCCATTGTGGTGTTCCGGGTGGAGTGAGTTGTGATACAATACCACACTCTTTTAATAAACTCTTAAATTCATGGCTTAAGTATTCACCTCCACGATCAGATCGTAGAGTCTTAATACTTCCGACAGTTTGCTTTTCTACTTCAGCTTTGTATTCTTTGAACTTTTCAAAAGAATCGGATTTGTTCTTCATAAGATACACATATCTACTGAAATTATCAGTAAACGTGATAAAGTAGTAAAAGCCACCTCTTCTCATAGTACGCATAGGACCACATACATCACTATGTATAAGTTCTAATCGTTCAGTGGCCCTTTCACCTTGTCCAGTAAAAGGAGATTTAGTCATTTTTTCAATGAGACAAGGTTCGCATGCTTCGTATGATTCAAAGTCAAACTTATCCAAGTATCCATCCTTATGTAACTTGGAAATGCACTTCTCATTTATATAGCCTAAACGACAGTGCTAGAGGTATGTTTGATTTGAGTCATTTATTTAAGACGTTTGTTATTCACATTATAGATAGGAGTGTCTAAATCAAAAACATATAAACCGTTAAATAAACGTGCAACCCCATAGGTAACATTATTCAAAGAAAAGGAACAACTATTGTTCTGAATTAAAAATGCAAAACCTTTCTTGTCTAAACAAGAAACCGAAATAATGTTTCTGCAAATTGCAGGCACGTAAAAACAATTCTCAAGTTCTAAAATAAGCCCAGTGGGCAATGATAAATAATAAATCCCTACAGCTAAAACAGCAACCTTTGCTCCATTGCCAACTCGTAGGTCGACCTCTCCTTTAGCCAAAGTCCCACTCCTTTGTAGTTCATGTACATTTATACAAATGTGAGAACCACATCCAGTATCCAATACCCATGATGTACAAGTTGACAAATTGACATATATAACATAAAAACCTGAATTAGAAGCTTGACCAGCCTTCTTCTTCTTCAAATCCTCCAAATAAGCATGACAATTTCTCTTCCAATGACCTGGTTTACCATAGTAGTGACTGTTAGTGTAGGTGCCCTAGAGGCAATACAATGTTTCCTTTAATAAACCTTTATGTCATTTGATTATTCAATAAACGTATTTATTATGACTTTAATTACTGCGATATATTTGTTAGCATAATAAATGTCCTTAGAATCATGATACACGTTATATAGTTTAAGTACATGACTTGAACTTGAGATTATATAATATATCATATTCTTAAATGTCCCTAGTCGAGTATTATTATTATAGGACAATAATAATACATAAATAGACTAGTATGTTGTTTGACAGATAACCATATCTCATTGGTTATAAGTATGGGGATACTAAAGTCAATGCATAGGTACATGTAGGAGTACATGGTACTGGACAGACCCACAGTGAGATTCTTCATGTTTAATAAAGTCATAAGAAAGACTCACAGTGATAATGGTGTAATGATCCTCTGACTTGAGATCATTATATTTCTATACGAGGATTAATATACTCTGACTACATTAAAAGTTACCTTTGACCGGGTGATGATAAAAGTGGACATCGGGTATATCATGAGTCGTATGAGAAATATGAATGATAGATAAAGGATTTAACCCTCCTATAATTAGGAGAGATATTATTGGCCTCTTGATTGAGTGAGACTATAAAATGCATGGCCGTGCTCAAATAATGATTTGTTTTTCCATAGTCTACTCATGGATCAAGTAAACCCGGATTAAATGTTGAAGAGGATGACTAAATACATGCCTCGAGTTTAATCTATAATATATATGGTTAAAGGGATTATATTACACGGAAACATTAATCATGAAAGGTTTTATCAAATCACGATTTAATTATTGTTTAATTGGATAGCAATGATGTATTACTAGATACCGCTCATTGTTTATAATTTTATTGGAGAATAAAATTATTGCTAATTAAATAATAGCCTATAGGGTCACACACATAGAGCACCTAGTGGAATAGTTAATTTAAATTATAGATTTAAATTAATTGATGATTATTTGAATTTTATTATATTAATTAAGTGAGACTTAATTAATTAAAATAATATAAATTCGAATTTGAATAATTGTATTTCTGCCAATAATAATTAAGTGTGACTTAGTTATTAATTAAATAATAAAAGCATGTTTTATTATTTAATCCTATGCCTACATGGGTTAGGTTTTGCTGAAAAGGCCCATTAACCAATCATTATAAATAGATAATGATAGGTTAAATGAATGGTACGTTTTATATGATAAAACCCTAGAGGCAGAGCAAGGAGGCAGCAAAGGCAGTCATTCGAATTCATCAAAGGAGGCTAGTACATCCATCCAGTGATCAAGATCGTGAGACGTTCTTGAAGGTGCTCGTGTGGATACCATAGAGGTGCTTTCGAGAGGAAGACACAAAATCGTGATAGCAAGGATCTCCGTTGAGTTCGTGAAAGTCAAGACAAGAATAGGTATGATTCTGTTTACCATAATCAGTCAAGTCTTATACATGATCCTGCGTTTGGGTTCCGAAAATTTTCGTTATATTTACGTTTATCCGCTGCGTTTTATGCCTCGGAACCCAACAATGGCATCAGAGCTACGTGTATAAGGGACTGATTTGGTTACGTGTTAACTGTATTTGATGCAAATATGCCTATTTTGGTGACTGCCATGCCACTGCCATGCTACTGCTTTGTTACTGCCATGCTTCTGCCATGCTATGTTCTTCATGTATATTCGAATTGTAATATGTGGTGATGATACTAGCATGTTAATGATTTGTCATGACTGATTTATATGCCATATTGCGATTTGTATATTATGCATGAGGGTCAGTTTGTATAGTGATACAAACTGGTGGACAGATTATGTTGGACATCAGCTGTTAACTGGGATATGATAAGTATGTATATGATACTTGCTTCTGAAACTGTATAAGATGCAGTGGGGAAAAAGGCCAACAGATATGATCTGTAGTTCAGAAATTGATGATTTCTGAATAGGACTGGTCTTCGAAAATAAAAAAAATTTCTGATTTCGAGCTGACCTGGCAGCTCGACCCCAGCCAGGGGCTGCCGCCCCCGGACCCCGCCCGGGGCTGCCGCCCCGGACCCCGCCCAGGGGCTGCCGCCCCCGGACCCCTGCCCAGGGGCTGCCGCCCCCGGACCCCCGCATTATTTTGGTTGAGTACTTGAGCATGGTGCTGGTTATGGCCTTTGGACCCCTAGATTAATGGTTTTTGGTTTTGGTTTTATAAATACGACTTGCATGTCGTTTTCTTCATTCTTGTAATTGTTTAACCTCGAATGTAACTCGAGTTTTCTTATGTAAGTACATTAGCTTAGGTTGTATTCAATTATTCCATGTAATGTACTTGAAGACTGAAAGATGATCCAAGAAGAGGAGCAGGCACTAGTGGATACAAGAAGAATGAAGACATGTAATTGTATTTATATTTTACCACCATAGATTGACTTTGATCCTTTCATTAGCTCGAAAGGATCACATAGGAAAGGGGCCATAACCAAGCACGTTTACATACTGCACTTTACATATTGATGTATGAATGATGCATGCTTTAATTAGATTAATCATGTATGTATGTATGTATGTATGTATTAGATACGACACCCATGCCATGCTTGTTTAAACAAGATAAAATCTGTAACGACTCAAGATAAAATCTGTAACGATTCAAGATTTTAAAATCAACAAACGATCATGAGATTCTTGTGTTTATGAAATATGGATTTTTAAAACACGGAATTGAATATGGATTTTGATATCTATAATTGGGATTTTCTGACAAAAAACGGATATGCGTATTCGTAAGGCTGATGGGTTTTAAGTGTGACCACTGGTATCCTCCATCTACCTGGGAAATGAACAATTTAAGATGTCAATTTGAAATATTTAGTTCAAGGAAAAATTGAGGATCTCTTCATGATGTGATCATGATCGTCGTAAAATCTTCTAAACCCCTTAACAAAATATTAAGTTTTAATCAGATGCTTTCCAATGAATGAGCACTCATCGAATCCTAGATCGATTAGGGGAAACACTGTCAGTGGCAGGGGACTCCTGTCTATCGTGGTGAGATGCGACGAATATAAACGGTTATATTCGGCCGTTGTATCATTGGGTCAAACTTAACTGAGTCGTCATAATAAGGTGAAAGTAAACGGTTATATTCAACCATTATGAACTTAGAAGCATAGAGTTTGGTTAAAAATCTATTAGATAGATAAGATCAATCGTTGCTCACCAAACTATCCAAGAATTATATATGATATAATTGACAAATGTTGTCTACCTAAATAATCATTCTTAAGGACTTCCAGTGGTTGACTTGAGACATGACGAAATATGGATCTTGGCTCACTAGAAAGGATTATGGGATATACTTTCCAAATTAATAGTAAGGGCTATTGATTTGATAAAAATAGTGGGAGATATATTATGAATGTATCATAATCATTTGAACATAATAAATAACTCAGACAATCTAATGTTTAATTTTGTGCTTTTATCATTGTAGATACCAAGTAATGACAAACAACACAAACACACTATCCGTACGATCTGTCCTTGAGAAGGATAAGCTGACAGGAGGAAACAACTTCCTAGACTGGCAGAGGAATTTGAGGATTGTCCTCAGGCAGGAGCGCAAGCTTCATGTCATTGATATTCCTCCGGCATGTCCCCTTCCTGAGGGCGCTACTGTTGAGGAACGAGCGGCCCACACTAAGGATGAGAATGATGCAACTGATGTTGCGTGTCTTATGTTAGCAACTATGAGTGCTGAGCTTCAAAGACAGCATGTGCATATGGATGCATATACTATCAATGAGCACTTGCAAAGCATGTTTGCAAGCCAAACTCGTCAAGAAAGGTTCAACACGAGCAAGTCACTCTTTAACTGCAAACAAGGGGCAAATGAACCAGTTGGCCCACATGTTCTGAAGATGATTGGTTACATTGAGTATCTTGATACTTTGGGTTTCCCGATTGGTCCGGAAACTGGTATTGACCTAATCTTGAATTCTTTGAACAACAAATTCACTCAGTTTGTTATGAACTACAATATGAATGAGTTTGACAAAACACCTACTGAATTGTTGGCTATGTTGAGAACATATGAGACCAACATGAAGACGGCTGAACCTGCTCCCATACTGATGGTGGGCAATAAAGGTAAGGCCAAAGGGAAAGGCAAGTGGAAGGGTAAGAAGAAGACAGGTTCTGATTCTACACCCAAGCCAAAGTCAGGTCCTAAACAGGCTTTAAAGCCTAAAGGTGGGGTCGCTAAGGGTGAATGTCACTACTGTAAGAAAACTGGTCACTGGAAGAGAAACTGTTCAGTTTACTTGGAGGATCTGAAGAAGAAGAGGGCTGAGCAAGCTTCTAATTCAGGTATATATGTTATAGAAGTCAATCTGTCTATTTCTACATCTTGGGTATTGGATACCGGATGTGCTTCTCACATTTGTATAAATGTGCAGGAAATGCAGAGAAGTAGGACATTGGCTAAAGGAGAAATGGACCTACGAGTTGGCAACGGAGCAAGAGTTGCTGCTTTAGCTGTAGGAACATATTATTTATCTTTGCCCTCTGGGCTAGTTTTAGAACTGGATAATTGTTATTACGTGCCTGCGATTCGCAGAAACATTATTTCTGTTTCTTGTTTGGACAAGAAAGGTTTTTCGTTTACAATAAAGGACAACAGTTGCTCTTTTGCTTTGAATGATTTAACCTATGGTGTTGCGCGTTTGTTTAATGGTTTATATGTTCTTGACTTAGATAATCCTGTCTGTAATATAGAAAACAAACGACTTAAAGTTAATGACTCAAATCAAACATACCTCTGGCATTGTCGTCTAGGCCATATAAATGAGAAACGCATATCCAAATTACATAAGGATGGATATTTGGATAAGTTTGATTTTGAATCATACCAAGAATGCGAATCTTGTTTGCTTGGTAAAATGACTAAAGCCCCTTTCACTGGTAAGGGTCAAAGGGCCACTGAACGTTTGGAGCTAGTACATAGTGATGTATGTGGCCCAATGCGTGTGATGGCTAGAGGAGGCTACTACTACTTCATAACATTTACTGATGATTTCAGTAGATATGGATATGTATATCTTATGAAGAATAAATCCGATTCTTTTGAAAAGTTCAAAGAATACAAGGCTGAAGTAGAGAAGCAAATTGGCGGAGGTGCAAGTATTAAAATCTTACGATCTGATCGTGGAGGAGAATACTTGAGCACTGAATTTAAAGATTATTTAAAGGAGTGTGGTATTGTATCACAACTCACTCCGCCAGGTACACCTCAATGGAATGGAGTTTCAGAGAGGAGAAATCGCACCTTGTTGGACATGGTGCGATCGATGATGAGTCATGCAGATCTTCCAATTAGTTTCTGGGGTTATGCTCTAGAAACAGCGGCTTTCACACTTAACCGTGTTCCTACTAAGAAGGTTCAAAAGACTCCATATGAGATATGGGAGAAGAAACGGTCAGGCATGAGCTTTATGAAAGTTTGGGGATGCAAGGCGTTTGTGAAGCGTCAAGTATCTGACAAGCTTGGACCTAAATCTGAAGAGTGCAATTTTGTGGGATACCCTAAAGAAACAAAGGCGTATTATTTCTATAGTCCTTCTGAGCAAAAAGTGTTTATTGCTCGAGATGCTGTCTTCATGGAAAGGGATTTTGTTTCCAAAAGAAACAGTGGGAGAACTATAGACCTCGATGAAGATCGAGAACCACAAAATAGCATTGAACCTGAAGTGGAACAAGAGCAGGATAATAATAACGCTCAACAAACACAGGTTGTTCGTAGAACTGGTAGAATTCGCCATGAGCCAGAGAGATATGGATTTCTTTTGACTCAATGTGGTGATTTGATGCTCATAGATGAAGATGAGCCTCTCACATACCAAGATGCTATGAGCAGTCCAGAATCTAAGAGATGGCTAGAAGCCATGAAATCCGAGATGGAATCCATGTATGAAAACCAAGTATGGACTTTGGTTGATCCACCTGAAGGGGTAAAACCCATAGGGTGCAAATGGGTTTTCAAGAAGAAAACTGACATGGATGGAAATGTTCAGACCTATAAAGCAAGGCTAGTTGCAAAAGGTTTCAAGCAAATTCATGGTATTGACTATGATGAAACCTTCTCACCAGTGGCTATGGTCAAATCCATAAGGATTTTGCTTGCTATTGCAGCATTCCATGATTATGAAATCTGGCAAATGGATGTCAAAACAGCCTTCCTTAATGGAAGCCTTGAAGAAGATGTGGATGTGTACATGACACAACCTGAAGGTTTTGTCAGTCCAGGGAATGTTAGCAAGATATGTAAATTACGTCGATCCATTTATGGATTAAAGCAAGCCTCTAGGAGATGGAACATCCGTTTTGATGAAACTATCAAAGAGTATGGATTTGTTCAAAACGAGGATGAACCTTGTGTTTACAAGAAGGTTAGTGGGAGCCATGTGGCATTCATAGTACTATATGTTGATGATATACTACTAATGGGGAATGACATACCTTCTCTCAGGGCTGTTAAGATTTGGTTAGGGAGCAACTTCTCTATGAAAGACTTAGGAGAAGCATCCTACATTCTAGGAATGAGGATCTATAGGGATAGATCTAGAAGGATGATCGGTCTAAGTCAGAGTACATACATCGAAAAGGTTTTGCATCGTTTTGGTATGCAAAATGCAAAAAGGGGATATGTCCCCGTATCTCAAGGGATAACGATCTCTAAAGATCAGTGTCCGAAATCATTGGATGACAAGGACCGCATGAGTAAGGTTCCATATGCCTCAGCAATTGGATCCATCATGTATGCAATGGTATGTACTCGCCCAGATGTTTCGTATGCTTTAAGCATGACGAGCAGATACCAATCTAATCCAGGTGAGGGTCACTGGACGGCTGTCAAGAATATTCTAAAGTACTTGAAAAGGACTAAAGATTCATTCTTGGTGTATGGAGGAGAGGAGAAACTGGTTGTAAAAGGTTACACCGATGCAAGTTTCCAAACAGACAGGGATGATACTGTATCACAGTCTGGTTTTGTGTTTTGTCTAAACGGAGGTGCTGTAAGTTGGAAGAGTTCAAAGCAAGAAACAGTAGCTGATTCTACAATGGAGGCTGAGTACATTGCAGCTTGTGAAGCGGCTAAGGAAGCTGTTTGGATTCGAAAATTAATTAATGATTTGGGAGTGGTTCCATCGATCGCAGATCCCATTGATCTATACTGCGATAATAATGGAGCCATTGCACAGGCTAAAGAACCTAGAGCTCACTCCCGAACCAAACACATACTCAGGAGATATCACCTCATTCGAGAGATTAATGAAAGGGGTGACATACACATATGTAAAGTGCACACAAATGATAACATTGCAGACCCACTGACCAAAGGCTTATCGCAGAAGAAGCACGACGGTCACACTAGTTCCATGGGTATTAGATACATGGGTGATTGGCTCTAGTGCAAGTGGGAGATTGTTAGTGTAGGTGCCCTAGAGGCAATACAATGTTTCCTTTAATAAACCTTTATGTCATTTGATTATTCAATAAACGTATTTATTATGACTTTAATTACTGCGATATATTTGTTAGCATAATAAATGTCCTTAGAATCATGATACACGTTATATAGTTTAAGTACATGACTTGAACTTGAGATTATATAATATATCATATTCTTAAATGTCCCTAGTCGAGTATTATTATTATAGGACAATAATAATACATAAATAGACTAGTATGTTGTTTGACAGATAACCATATCTCATTGGTTATAAGTATGGGGATACTAAAGTCAATGCATAGGTACATGTAGGAGTACATGGTACTGGACAGACCCACAGTGAGATTCTTCATGTTTAATAAAGTCATAAGAAAGACTCACAGTGATAATGGTGTAATGATCCTCTGACTTGAGATCATTATATTTCTATACGAGGATTAATATACTCTGACTACATTAAAAGTTACCTTTGACCGGGTGATGATAAAAGTGGACATCGGGTATATCATGAGTCGTATGAGAAATATGAATGATAGATAAAGGATTTAACCCTCCTATAATTAGGAGAGATATTATTGGCCTCTTGATTGAGTGAGACTATAAAATGCATGGCCGTGCTCAAATAATGATTTGTTTTTCCATAGTCTACTCATGGATCAAGTAAACCCGGATTAAATGTTGAAGAGGATGACTAAATACATGCCTCGAGTTTAATCTATAATATATATGGTTAAAGGGATTATATTACACGGAAACATTAATCATGAAAGGTTTTATCAAATCACGATTTAATTATTGTTTAATTGGATAGCAATGATGTATTACTAGATACCGCTCATTGTTTATAATTTTATTGGAGAATAAAATTATTGCTAATTAAATAATAGCCTATAGGGTCACACACATAGAGCACCTAGTGGAATAGTTAATTTAAATTATAGATTTAAATTAATTGATGATTATTTGAATTTTATTATATTAATTAAGTGAGACTTAATTAATTAAAATAATATAAATTCGAATTTGAATAATTGTATTTCTGCCAATAATAATTAAGTGTGACTTAGTTATTAATTAAATAATAAAAGCATGTTTTATTATTTAATCCTATGCCTACATGGGTTAGGTTTTGCTGAAAAGGCCCATTAACCAATCATTATAAATAGATAATGATAGGTTAAATGAATGGTACGTTTTATATGATAAAACCCTAGAGGCAGAGCAAGGAGGCAGCAAAGGCAGTCATTCGAATTCATCAAAGGAGGCTAGTACATCCATCCAGTGATCAAGATCGTGAGACGTTCTTGAAGGTGCTCGTGTGGATACCATAGAGGTGCTTTCGAGAGGAAGACACAAAATCGTGATAGCAAGGATCTCCGTTGAGTTCGTGAAAGTCAAGACAAGAATAGGTATGATTCTGTTTACCATAATCAGTCAAGTCTTATACATGATCCTGCGTTTGGGTTCCGAAAATTTTCGTTATATTTACGTTTATCCACTGCGTTTTATGCCTCGGAACCCAACAGTGACAATCACCCTTTGCAACAACACCCTTAGGCTTTAAAGCCTGTTTGGGATTAGCCTTTGGCTTGGGACCAGAAGCAGATCTAATCTTCTTCTTTCCCTTCCATTTGCCTTTCCTATTAGCCTTACCTTTGTTATCTACCATCAACATGGCAGCAGGTTCAGCCTTTTCATGTTGGTTTCAGTAGTTCGTAACATGGCCAACAATTCAGTGGGTGTTTTGTCTATCTCATTCATATTGTAGTTCATAACAAAATGAGTATAGTTGCGGTTCAAAGATTGCAAGATTAAGTCAATCTGAGCTTCCAAACCAATCGGGAAATCCAAAGTATCAAGATACTCAATATAACCTATCATCTTCAGAACATGTGGTTGAACAGGTTCACGCTCTCCCTGTTTGCAAGCATATAGTGCTTTGCTCGTGTCGAACCTTTCTTGATGAGCTTGTCCCTCAAACATTCTTTGAAAGTGTTCAATCATCTCATAAGCATCCATATGCTCATGTTATTTTTGAAGCTCAGCACTCATGGTTGCCAGCATGAGACATGCAATATCATTCACATCATCAATATGCTTCTGATAAGCATTTTGCTGAACGCGAGTTGCATTCTCAGCAGGAGGAGTAGGTGAAGGAATTTCAATGACATGGAGCTTACGCTCTTGCATGAGGACAATCCTCAAATTCCTATACCAATCCAGGAAGTTAGTTCCTGTCAGCTTGTCCTTCTTAAGGGTTGCTCGTACGGAGAAAGTATTTGTATTGTTTGCCATTTAAATATCTACAATGTTTAAAATGCATAAAATAAACATTAGATTGTCTGAGTTATTTATTATGTTCAAATGATTATGATATATTCATAATATATCTCCTACTATTTTTATCAAATTAATAGCCCTTACTATTAATTTGGAAAGTATATCCCATAATTCTTTCTAGTGAGCCAAGATCCATATTTCATCATGTCCTAAGTCAACCACTGGAAGTCCTTAAAAAATGATTATTTAGGTAGACAACAGTTGTCAATTATATCATATATAATTCTTGGATAGTTTGGTGAACAACGATTGATCTTATCTATCTAATAGACTTTTAACCAAACTATATGCTTCTAAGTTCATAATGGTTGAATATAACCGTTTTTTCACCTTATTATGACGACTCAGTTAAGTTAGACCCAATGATACAACGGCCGAATATAATCGTTTATATTCGTTGCATCTCACCACGATAGATAGGAGTCCCCTGCCACTGACAGCCCTTCCCCTAATCGATCTAGGATTCGATGAGTGTTCATTCATTGGAAAGCATCCGAGTAAAACTTAATATTTTATTAAGGGGTTTAGAAAATTTATAACGATCATGATCACATCATAAAGAGATCCTCAATTTTTTCTTGAACCAAATATTTCAAATTGACATTTTAAATTGTTCATTTCCCAGGTAGATGGAGGATACCAATGGTCACACTTAAAACCCATCAACCTTACGAATACGCATATCCGCTTTTGTCAGAAAATCCCAGTTATAGATATCAAAATCCATATTTAATTCCGTGTTTTAAAATCCATATTTCATAAACACAAGAATCTCATGATCGTTTGTTAATTTTAAAATCTTGAATCGTTACAGATTTTATCTTTCTTAAGCAGACATGACATGTGTGTCGTATCTAATACATACATCATTCCAACACATACATATCACACATGCATTCATATACATATATGTATTGTGCGTAAATTAAACGTGTTTGGTTATGGCCCCATTCTATATGATATTTCCAAGCTAATGGAATTATCAAGGTCAATCTATGGTGGTTTCAAATACTACACTATTACATGTCTTTATCTTCTTCATTGCTCCATCATCTGGATTGCCTCCTAGCTTCCTTGCTTCCAAGTCTCCATTGAACAATTACATTGAATAATAAATAAATCTATTCTAATGAAATTACAAGAAGAACTCGAGTTACATTCGAGATTAACAATTACAATGAATAAACGACATGCAAGTCGTATTTAGAAACCAAAACCATAAAACAAAACCACTATCCTATGGGTCTTTAGGCCATAACCATTCACCATGTTATCACATAACACATGTAATATATCTCAGATTATATAAACATATCATATAATCATATATAATAAATTTCGAAATTTCAGAAAATTAAATAAATTTCATAAAATAATAAATCGCCGTTTAAGGGCCTGTAACGTCGTAAAAAGGCTTACAGACGCGAAGCTGACTATGTCAGTATTGCTCAGTGACACGATTGAAGTCAGAAAACACATATCGTTTGCGAAAATCGGATACTGGATACAAATTTCAGAAAATCTACCGAAACCGTTTCAGAATTCGTATCGAATACGATTTCCATAACAAGAACAAACATGTATCATATACATACAGCAATACACACAATCATCCCATGATTATACAACACATGAATATCATATATTCAAAATCATATAAAACATATATATCAATATATAGTCATGGCATATCATATATATGTTTACATACATCGAAAAACTGTTAAACACATAACCAAATCATCCCATTATACACGTAGCTCTGATGCCATTGAAGGGTTTCGGGCATGAAAACGCAGCGGAATTAACGTAAAAATAATAAAAAAAATCGAAACCCAATCGCAGGATCCATGTATAACGTTGGATGATTATGGTGAAGAAGTCTGTACCTTAACAAAGCTTTCGTATGCTGTTTAATGGAGGTCCAGAAAGATGAATCACGGCAGTCCTTTGTTGCAAAGATTTGCTCTCTAAAGAAATCCACACGAACGTCCGATCGTCCTACGATCACCGGAGTCGGTACTAGCCGAATTGTTTCTCTCTCTCTCTCTCTCTCTCTCTCTCTCTCTCTCTCTCTCTCTTTCTCTAGCCTCTCTTGATGTTGAGCAGCTAGGGTTTTTCTCTAAAACGAAATTTGATGATTAAACCCTAATACTATACATCATTATGTATATATAGGGGAGAGAGAGATTTTGGGCCTAACCTTAATCCATGTAGTTTCCAAAACCCATTATGACTTTGGGTTATTATTATTATTAAATCTGAATTCTAATATAATTAATCAAGTCCCACTTAATTAATTCAATAATTAAATTCGAATAATAATAATACTTATTAAATTCTAATTCTAATATAATTAATCAAGTCCCACTTAATTAATTTAATAATTAAATTCGAATAAACAATAATATATTTAAATTCGTAATTTAAATAAACCTCCGTTTTGACATTCTTTGTGTGTGACCCTTTAGGTTATTATTACGTTGGCAATAATTTTATTATCTAATAATAAAATTATAAACAATGAGTGACATCTAGTAATACATCATTGCTACCCAAGTAACAATATTAATTGGTGATTCAATTAAACCTTTCGTGAATAACGTGCAATGTAATATAATCCCTTTAACCTTATATTATAGATAAAACTCGAGGCATGTATAGTGTCATCTTATTCAACGTTTAATCTTGGTTTCCTTGATCAATGAGTAGACTATATAAACAAATCAATATTTGAGCATGGCCATGCATTTCATAGTCTCACTCAATCAAGAGGCCAATAATATCACTCATAGAATTGGAGGGTTAAATCCTATATCTATCATTCTTATTCCCCATACGATTCATAGCATACCCAATGTCCACCTTTATCATTACCCGGTTAAAGATAACTTTGAGTGTAATCAAAGTATATTAATTCTCGTATAAAAATATAATGATTTCAAGTCAGAGGATCATTACATCATTATCACTGTGAGATTTCTTATGACACTTATTAACATGTAGAATCTCACGGCGGGTCTTTCCAGTGTCATGTATTGATACATACACTTATGTTCTTGACTTTAGTATCACCATACCTATGACCAATGAGATGTGGTCATCTGTCAACAAACATACTAGTCTTATTGCATTATTATTGTCCTTAAATAATAATACTTGACTAGGGAATTTTTGGAATAAAATACTATTCATATAATCTCATTTTTAAGTCACATACTTAAAGATATATATTACGTATTAATATTCCAAGGACATTTATTATTCTTTCAATTTATGACGCAATAAATAAAGACATAATAAATATTAATTAAATAATCACATAAAACATAATCCTTAATTGTTTTCAATAAAACATTAAAAGTATTGTCTCTAGGACACCAATACTAACACTTCAAGCATATACCTTGGTCTATACTCATCAGAGTTTAGCATTAACATCCTTTCATTTTTCTTCTTTTCATCAACCACTCCTTCCAAAGTCTTCATCCATCCAGTTGTAGCTTCATTTTCATCATTTAAGAGATAAAGAACGTAATCAAGTTCTTTTGATGATTTATGAATTAAATCTTCTTCAGCAATCTTCATCACTCTTCCATTCTCCAAGAAATACAGTAGTTTTTCTTTAGCTTGAGCACCATAAAAAATGTCCTTTATTATTTGAACAACAATCAACTTGTCCAAATGTTCTTGATTCAATTCTTCCTCAGGTTTGTCTTTTAAAGAGAAAGGATCTCTAAAAGCATTTGCTTCACCCCTGTAGACCTTAGCCTTTGAATCACCAATACCTCCATTATTTTTACCAAGTCTGGCATTGAGAGTCAGAGTTTCAGATTTTGTTCACAAAAGATCAAGATTTTTCTTTCTGCTCAGAGTTTGTTGTTCATCTTCCTCATCTTCAAAACTTATTCTCTCTGGGAGAAATGTAGTACCAAGCATAGTAAGAGGAGGTTTTGACTTTGCTGGAACTTTCTTTTGGATTGCAGGAGTTGGTTTTGTCTTTACTTCAACAGGCTTTTTCACTTCAACAGGCTTTTGCATTTCAACAGGCTTGGATACATTCTTCTTTGCTTGAATAAGCACCTTCTTTTGAATTTGAATTCTCTTTGTTCTTACACTTCTTTTCTTCTGGATTTGAGCATTTTCAGTACCAGTTTTATTTACCTCTTCTTCAACAGTAACTGGATCCATTCATGGATTTTCTTCTTCAAATAGTTTCATTGCCAGTTCTGCATCCTTTTTATTTCTTTCTTCAATTTTCTCAGGCTTTTCTTCTTCTTCAAGCCTTTTTGCCAATTCCATATCAACATCCATCATAATTTTTTTATCAGAGTGTACTCCTGATCATGAAGGAATCAAAGTTTGATCAGTCAGAGTTTGTGTATGTAAACTCTGTCCATCCTTATAACTCTCCTGTCTTTTATCACCACTACTATCATCACCATCGCCTTCTCCAGGTTTATTAGAGTTTATTGCTGCATCCACCTTAAATTTGTCTTTTGAGTTCTCCCCATTTCCGACACATCCCCCTTTTTGATAGTTAAGATGTCCACAATGGTATGCAACATGGTCTGCATAGAAGAGACAGTAGTAGAAATCTTATCAACTTTTGCTTCCAGAGCATCCTGCTTTATAGAAACAGTTTTGAGCTTTAATTCCAAGGCATGTTGAGAAGTAGAAACAAAAGTCTGAATAGATGAACTGGTTTTGCTAAGAGAATCCTTTAAATCACAAACTTCACTGTGAAGACCTTTTGTTAACACAGTGGTTGCCACAAGAACAGTCTTCATTTCCTCAGAGTTTAGTTCAAAATTAGCCTTTTTTATCAAGTCATGCACATGAGGCCAATAAATAGTTTCATTAGAAAATTTCCAAGACATATCCCAGATGGATTGTCTTCGAGAACTGAGAAAATCTTCATGAGAAGGTTCACCCTTGGTACTAAAATCCCTCCTTATTCCTTCTTCTTTCAAAGCAGATTCAATTTCACCTTTTAGAGTTTCAACAATCAAATAATCAGGATATGCCATCCTCAGTATTTCATGAGCAACAAAGGAATCAACAGACCATCTTTTAGAGTTGTATCTCTGAGTGTATGGAATGGAGAGATCACTTACTTCTTCATCTTCAAAAATGGGCTCATCAGATAATGCTTCTTCATTATCAGAGTTTGGCATCTCAGAGTTTGTAGTGATAGATAAACTCTGAGTACCTGCAAAAGAAATAGAATACCCTAAATCACTCTTTTCTTTTAAAGTAATCTCATTACTTCTCACATCACACATCTCATGACTTTTAAGAGTCAGAGTTTGCTCACTAGAATTAACTAACTACTTTTTCAATTCTACCTCTCCTTTTGCCAGATCCAGTGTCTGCCTCTCATTATTAGTTATGTTTTTCACACATTTTACCTCAGGCTCAAATCACTATGACTTACAGAAATAAGATGTGGCTGAGAAAGGAGATATGTGGTCACATGAATAGAGGTACCCTTTTCAGGACTATTCATGGTCATCCCAGCAATAAAAGTTATAAATATAAATTCTGAACTTATACTATCAGAGAATGTAAATTCTGAAGAAAAATCAAAGTTTATACCTTGAGCAGTTGTAGATGTGGACGGAGTTTCCAAAGGCTGTGCAGAAAGAGGTTGCACCATAATTGCATCAGTAATAGCTAATGGATTTTCGTCAGAGTTTGACTGTTTCCAGCATTAGCAACAACAAAATCTTCTGTTTGATATGTAGTACCTACATCCAAACTTTGATTGGATGGTTCTTGTGGGGAAGGGGCCTTAAAAACTTCTTCAACCCTATGAGCTGAAGGTTCTTGTGGGTTGTACCCCTGATTCATGTTGGCTTCATCTGCTTCAACTATGGTTGTTATTGCACTTTGAGCAATATTTTCTTGTGTGCCTGGCCTTGCAGAACTTCTACCTCACTTTGAGAGATATGTTCTTGTGTATCCTGGCCAAAAGAAAATGTCTTCTTCTTCTTTCTGGTAAATGATTTTGAACTTCCAGATATTGGAGATGATTTAGATTTCTTTTCATCCATCTCCTTCCTAGCTTCCCCAGCTAGCTCCCTTACTCTTTCATATGAAATCTCATTTATGATTTGTTGTGGTGAGTGGTCAGTAGAATCAGATATAATCACTAGAGCAGCTTCACTTGCAGCATTTGCATCGACATGAGCATCATTACCAACTAACTCAGACTTCATCATATCATCAGAGTTTAATACTACATCAGAGTTTATGGCTTCAGAGTTTAAGGCTTGTACTTGATCAAAGTTTATCTGATCAGAGTTTAGAGGTTCAGAGTTTAAGGCTTGTAGATGATTAGAGTTTATTTGATCAGAGTTTGATGTCTTAACCAATCTTCTTCTTTTCTTTATGGGTTCAGCAATTAGATTGACATGGAATGGTTTCATGAATGGTGGAGGTGGAATCTCAGATGCTTTATTGACAGTCTTCTTTAATGGGAACACCAGACCTTCATCACTATTGTCATCAGAGTCTGTAGGTTCATCAATTAATCTCCTTTTCTTGGGAGAAGACTATGAGACTGATTTTTCTTTTCTTTTCAACTTTGGGCCATGTTGAGAGGTTTGTTTTACAACTGCAGTCTTTTGGGAGACTACAGAGGTTGGTTGTTGTTGTGTTTCAGTGTGTGGTTGGTGACTTGGGTTAGAATCAGAGAGTGTTAAACTCTAATTCATAGTCACAGATAAAAATTCCCTCTCATACACAGTAGGCATTCTCTGATTTAAGAGAATCCTGGCTCATGTGGGATAAAATAAGTTAGGTAATTTACCTTCAGTATCTTTCTTTACATCCTTCCTTGTTAGATCATCAAATATTCTCTTATTCATACATAAACTAGCTAAACTCTTATCATTATCAAAACTAACATTAGGCATGAGATAACTAAAAATTAACTATAAAAATCTAGCAAAATATATTGTATGTGCATCATCACTAATTTTTCTAGCTATCTGTCTAATCAACAAACAAGGAAAATTAAAGTTCAAGTTATGGGTCAGAGAATACCCAATTTATTGTGACAGCTGAGGAATTGCATCAAAATTAGTGCACTTTACAGTGAAGGCCCTTGTTATACAATCAAAGAAGAAGCTTCATTCTCTTCTCAGATTTAGCCTTGTGAGGCTTCCTAACTTTGATAGATTGCCTCCATAGCCTATTAATTTAAAGAACTCCTTGATATGTTCATCATCAACAATATCATCATATTTAGCCACTTCAGGAAGGTGAAGGGCTTGACGAACAACCTCAGGAGTGATTGAATGACTACCATTGTAGTTGAATGTGATGATTGGTTCTTCATCATCACTAGCATTGTTAAACTTTATTGTGGACCATATTTTAATCAGAGATTGAGCAGAGTTAACCTTGGGTTCCTGGAGACCCAATATAGCTTTGTAGAAAAAATCCTGAAAAACGTGAAAATCTTGAGGTGCATCGGATTTATTTAACAGAGAGTTGTAGTTGGTAGCAGCAAATGTGTAATTTTGGAAAGAGAGTCATTTGGATGCCATTGAAACAGAGATTAATATTAGGGTATTAGAGTACGAGAGATATAACAATATGCAGATAGACAATTCAAAGTGAAAATATGAAATAAACTATTCCCTCTTACTTGCATATACCCTGTAGTAGGACATGTGACAATTTTTGATTAGAGGAGTAATGAGTAGTGCAATTCTCAAAATACAACACATGTGTGTGTATCTGTGTCTAAATATGAAACGATTTTCGTGATAGACACGCGCCCTATGCTTACTCCAATCAGAGATTAACAAATATGATGTCACATAATTAAATATAATGTCATAAAATAAAATAATCAATAGTGACTCAGAGTTTGGCATGTAGACTAAGATCAAAGTTTATAAATCAGAATTTGCATTCACTGTCAGAGTTTACCACATACTCTGACAGAGTTTACCATAAACATTGATAGCTTTATATCATCAGAGATAGATGCTCCATGTATCAGAGTTTATTTCATTATCTATCAGAATTTACCACAGACTCTGACAGAGTTTATAATAAACATTGATAGCTTGAAATTGTCAGAGTTTAACTATTCCATGGATCAGAGTTTATATCAGTTTCTATCAGAGTTTGTTACAAACTCTGACAAAGTTTACCATAAACTCTGATTGTGTCTGCTACTTGCTATTTAGAGTTGAATCAATTTTTACCATTCCCAATTCAAAAACCAATCTTATAAAAGTTGTTTCACACAGAGGCTTGGTGAATATGTCTGCTAACTGTTGATTTGTAGGAACAAAATGCATTTCAATTGTTCCTTCCATGATATGCTCTCTTATGAAATGTTATCTGATACTGATGTGTTTTGTCAGATAATGTTGAACTAGATTTTCTGTCATTGCAATAGTACTTTGATTATCACATTAAATAGGAATTTTTGAAAAATTTAAACCATAGTCTAACAGTTGATTTCTCATCCATAAAATCTGAGCACAACAGCTTCCTGTAGCTATATATTCAGCCTCTGCTGTTGATGTTGATATAGATTTGTGTTTCTTGCTGAACCATGAGACAATTCTTCCACCTAGAAATTGACAACTTCCACTAGTACTTTTCCTATCTATTTTATATCCTGTAAAATCATCATCTGAATAGACTATAAGTTTAAAGTCAGACTCTCTAGGATACCATAAGACAAGATTAATGGTGCCCTTGAGATATCTAAAAATTCTCTTAACAGCAATCAAATGTGGTTTCCTTGGATTTGCCTGAAATCTAGCACATAGACAAGTTGCAAACTTGATATCTAGTATACTGGCAGTTAAATAAAGAAGTGAGCATATCATTCCCCTGTATGTTGTTATTTCTATAGGCTCACCAGTATCTTGATCAAGTTTGGTTGCAGTAGCCATTGGAGTTTGAAAGTCATATTACTAGTCCTATTTGTAATAAGTAGATGACAACTCAACTCAGATAAGAAAGCGAAGTAAATAATAAATATTGAATATAGAGGAAGAATAAAAAGAAGCCAAGACATGACAAGACAAGACAGAAAGACCACTACAGCAGAAATGAGAATCAACATTGTAGTTAGTCATCCGTGAACCAGACCAGTGCACAGGGTGTCAACAATGTCAGTGAAGATTCGTCATCAAAAAGTTCAAGTGGTTAAAAAGGTTATTGTTGAAGAACAGAAGAGTCTTATCTACCTCAACAATAGTCAAGCCTTTAATTTAATTCTCTATTAATTAATTAAATTAATTAGTTAATTTAATTAGTAAATTAATTCACTCAGAATTAATTTATTTCTTAAATTAATTAAAGGATTAATTAATTTAGAATTATTTTAGAATGACAGAAGATAGAAGCTGGAAACTCAAAGGGATACAGGTTTGTTTGTATTGCAGTGTACAAGAGTCAGAATCCAAGGTTGAATATTTGACTGGGTACATGCAGTGGTGAAAAGAAGTATTGGCTAGTTTAAAGAGTCAAATTATTTCAGGAACAGAGGTACTTCTAATTGCAACTGTAGATACAGCTAAACAGGCCTGACGGTACAGACTTTAAGACAAGACGGAAAAAGTATTGACACGGAAGAAATGCAGAGTCATATATTCTTAAAGGTGGAACCCCGGTTGGAATTGATTTATCATTCCCAAGTGAAAAGGAGTTCGGTTCCAGACCATCAGAAGACCGCAGCTTAGAGCGTAAGGATTTATTTAATTAATAAATATTTTATTTATTTAGTAAATTATATTTATAAATATCTAAATAATATTAGATATTTATTTTTATAATTTATGAATTAAATTTATTATTTATTAATCAAAGATAATAAGCTGTGCGGGTCGAAAAACATTTCTACGGAGGCTGTCTATAATAAGACAAAATAGGCCCCCATATTTGTTCAAATTGAAGTCGGCAGGTTTTTTAAAGATCCAATGGTAGGTTGCCACTTGTCCAAACAAGGAGAAAAGAAATGGAAAGCTTGCAGTTGAGCAAATGTCATACCGAACAATTCAATATGTCATACCGAGCAGAATGGTTCAAAAGGTCATGCTGAATGGATTTTTTATTTAATTAAAAAGTCATACTGATTTTTTTAATTAATTAAAATAAGTCATACCGAATTTTCCTTGTTCAAAAGGTCATGCTGAATTGATTTTTTATTTAATTAAAAAGTCATACCGATTTTTTAATTAATAAAAAAAGTCATACCGACCAAACAGAAGTCATGCCCAGCTATTTAAATGTCATACAAGTGTTAAAAAAAGTCATACAAGACTTATTTTCATTAAATTAAGTCATAGTGAAAAAGGTCATACAAGCTTAGAATTTCCTCTATAAATATGAGGCTTGAGCTTCATAGTTCAAGAAGTAGAAAAATCAGTTCAAATTCAGAATTTGTCTGCATTGTAATATTCACAGACTTTCTGTGCTGGTTTGATTTTAATTCCTAAAGTAGAACAATTCATGTCAAATTTGTTCTAGGAATTAAAGTTTATTCTACCGGATATTGTAATACCCTTTCAAGTTTAATATACGTATTTAACTTGAATCTTGTTTACTTACTTGCTAATTTCTATATCTTAATTGTTATATCATAAAAATATAAAGTTAGTAAGTCAGCCTCCCAAACACTACAAGGGCCCGAACCCTCAGCTAAAGCAATAATTTATTTCCGCAAATTCTGAGAAGAATTTTAAATTGTTGTCAGTATCGCATTCAACCCCCTTCTACGATACTTCCGGGACCCAACAATTGGCATCAGAGCAAGCTGATTGATATACAAATAAAGATCCGCAGTCCAGTGAAGCTCAAGGGTTTGTACTTGGAAAATTCTTCGTTTTGGCTCAGAATTAATTTGCAGAGCATGTGACCCGGTTTCGAGGAAAGTGGTCATTTCGTATTAGTAAGTTTATTCCGGAGCATTTGAATTTTATTGTGGATGATTCGACTGTTCATGTTATAGTTCCACAAACTGCTCAAATGTAAAGATAGGATAGATTTATTAGTGGGGAACTCTGAAGATTTTTTTCTGACTCTAATGATCATTCTAGTTTTTGTACTTATACAAAACGGATTTTAGAATCGTTAGAGGTCACAACTGAAGAAACATATGAGGCTACAAGTAGCAAGACAAGATCAGGGCTGTGCTACAATATTCAAGAAGCCTGAACAAACAAATGATGACAGAGACTGTGTTGAGATTAAAAGCAGGTGCGTATTTTTATATGAATTGCTCACACTCACATAGTTACACTTAAATGTCAGATCTTATCATGTATTGTTTGTTTAGAAATAGATGATTAAAAGATGGTAGAATTATCTAAGTAGTCAGTAAAATTTGTAGATTCGAGGCTTAATCTAAAACTGACTTAGGTAATTAGAGATAATTAAAATGCTAGACAACAACAAATGGATTAGACAGAATTAGTAATTAAATTGTTAGTTCGTCTATTCCATGTGCTTTTAGAAAATTATTGAATATCTGTAAATCTACTTGACACATGTCACAATTGTGTAGAATGGTTAAAGTAGATAGTACTGAATTTTCTAATATGCATAACATGCTTGAATTGCGTAATTCTTATCTATAATGCATTGAAGCTGAATGTTTACCATGTGTTCTTATTTTCATGCTTGTTTATTTAAATCTGAAAATGCATATCTTAGGACTTGCATAATCTTAGGCAAAGCATCAATAAGAATCACAATAGGGTAAAGACTGCTAGTCCACCTTAATATAGGTTGGAATCACTAATCTCATAGCCTTAAGACTACCTTGTCAAGGCTGCTGTGTATGAGAAGTGATCAGTCAAAGATAAGTTTATGCATGTTAAGGTTGAAACTGTTGTTATCACTGTTGAAAGTAATATCTCTAACCCATCTGGACTCAATTGAAGTTGAGTACCAAGAAGCTTAATCATTTGTGATTGCAGAGTATGAAACAAAAGTCAAAAGTTATGTGATTTCGTGACATTTATTGTTCGAGACATATTACTAGCATTGAAGCTCTACTATCACAGTTGGTTGAGAAAGCCTACCCAATGATAACCTTTGGAGATGACAGCAAAGGATGTACAAGGGATATGGCTATCATGATTTAAGAACTGTCATCAGTGGAAGCATCTTTCTTGTTAACGGACTTAAGCACTAAGCACTGTCTATAGGGCACTAGGAATTCTTTGTCAAAGGTTTTCTAGAAAAGCATTGAAATAGAAAAGTGTTTGATTTCAAGCAAGAAAGATGGAAGATCACTCAACTAAGAGTGAATTGGTGATGTTCGTGCATTCAACAGATAATATATCACATGTGGTGATTGATTACATCAAGCAGATCAAGTTGGAAGCAAAGTACTTTGAAATTGAAACGATTAATAAATCATGCTTCTTTATTCAACAAGATCGTGAAAAGACATCATATGAGTCAATGGCCAACCAGAAGCAAACACTAAAGTTCTTTCGTGTGTTTGGAGGAAATTGTTATTTATTGAAGATTTATATGAGCATATTGGCAAGTTTGAAATTAAGGCTCAAGGAACAATTGTCCTCGGCTACTCATTGAAGTCGAAAGCTTTCAAAGTAAGATGTGATGTAAAACCAGAAGGTGATTGAAAGTCTGAATGTGTCGTCCTATTACACCAAGCTCCCGAGCATTAAAATAAAAGTCTATTCTGAATCTGTGAAACTTGACATCTTGTCAGAGTCATATTCAGATATTGATGATGAAACTGAGGTTGCAGAAGGAATCAATGTTAATGATGATGATTCAGATCCTAGAAGTGGAAATGGTAGTGAATCTACACAACTCCTGGACTTTGAAGTTTCATATCCACTGGAATTTGTATATCATTCTCTTCACAAAGCTCTCTATGACGGAGGTAAAAGATCAAGCAATCGTCAAGGACATAGTATGACACTCTAACTGATAATTACTTGAATATGATTTTATATTAGAGTCGTTATTTTTTTCACATATCTCTCTAGAATACAAGGCACACACGCATAATGTAATATTAGTGCAAGTATACCATGATTATATTATATGTGGGTCTACTGTGCATAAAGACCATATATTTTATTCTCAATATGCCTATGTGCAAGTTTCCAGGTGGATACTAGAGAATCTAATCTTATAGCTAAGATATGAATTGTTAGATATCTTAAGGGATTACCAATTCTATGAATCATGTACCCTAAAGATACTAGATTTAACCTAATTGGCTATATAGATATAGATAATGCAGGTTATAAGAAAGACAGGGAGGTAATTACCAGAAGCTGTAAACTCCATCAACTCTGCTGGATAATCTCTTCACTACTCACGGAAACAAGCGCATGGACACCAGGTATCATTTATATCGAGAGTAGTCCTTAGTAGAATAACTTGCAGATATTTGCGAAAACAGCTTGATAAATTCATTTTGTCTAAGTTGGTTAGTAAAGTTGAGATATTATTTATGTGAATATTTGTTGGAAATCTCATCTGCAAGGAATTCTTAAATGAGTTCACAAGTATTAAATTTTCCATATTTAAAGGACTTGTGAATTTATCTGAAATCCAGTACCTCGTGCTTATTGCTACTACTTTAATTATCATGTTTACAATGTAATATGCATTTGTGGTAATTAGGTGTTCTAGCATAAGTTTGTATATTATCTTAATTGACTTAAATTATGATGTCAAACAATTCGATGTCATATCAGTCTCATGATTTAAATGAATTAAAATAATATGCATCATAATTGTTTGTATGATAAATATTTTATGAGTATTAGTTAACGATATCTTGCTTAATTGTTTGGATATTTTTCTCTGATATTTTTAAATGTTTTGTTACAAATAATTGTGACACTTTTAATATTAGTGACATTATTTAGAATTACTGATCTAAGTAATCAATGCATATTTCAAAAATCACTAATATTGGAATTAACGGAAGTATTTTCTAAGTTATGGGTATATAAAATTCTCAATATTTTATATACTTAGAAATATTTCCAAAATTGTTTTTACTTCTAGGTATCAACCATTTGTAAAATGATTTATTTTCAAACACTTGTTTCAATGTTTGTTGCACATTGATTCAAAGTACCTAAATAGTGGTTGTTGCTTTGAAGGCCTTATACTGTATTGCTAAGAATACATCCACCCCTATTGTAATGAAATTTTCTATTTTAAGTTAGGGATATTATCAGGTGGACGAAAATGATGAATATCATAATTGCATTATGAGTCGGAAAATCATAGTCCTCAATCTGATAAGGATGGTTTGCAAAACTGTTTTCAAATAATACAGTATTGAGGTATAAAGGAAAAGAGTCATTTTATCGAGATATAATTTGGTAAGAGAGTTGAATTTCTTCTTTAGTATAAATTCCCGCATTTTATTATGGGAAGTTTGCCTTATAGGAAATTCATAAATGATAGAAACTTTCTTTTCTGATACAACCTTCTCGCGTTTTATTATGGGATATGTATCTTAAAGAAAATTTCGTATCATGCTTTTAATTGATAAATCTTTAGTTCCGACAAAACTCTTTTACTGAAAGTGCTTTAATGCAATCTATTACCATTCCTTATTATATTTTTCCTTCTCTTTGGGATGAAAAATATGTTTTGGAATGTTAAGATGATTATCTTTTTATCTCAATTGGTTCTTTCCTGTTAGCCCCTAGTGGCTTTAGAAACTGACCAAGAGGTTGAAAACCCATCAATCTCTTACCCAGGCCATAGTACCAAACACCAATTCATCCACTTCCATATATTAACCCCTGGAGATATAAGGAACTCATATTTCTTCCATATATTATATTGAAAGTCATATTACTAGTCCTATTTGTAATAAGTAGATGACAACTCAACTCAGATAAGAAAGCGAAGTAAATAATAAATATTGAATATAGAGGAAGAATAAAAAGAAGCCAAGACATGACAAGACAAGACAGAAAGACCACTACAGCAGAAATGAGAATCAACATTGTAGTTAGTCATCCGTGAACCAGACCAGTGCACAGGGTGTCAACAATGTCAGTGAAGATTCGTCATCAAAAAGTTCAAGTGGTTAAAAAGGTTATTGTTGAAGAACAGAAGAGTCTTATCTACCTCAACAATAGTCAAGCCTTTAATTTAATTCTCTATTAATTAATTAAATTAATTAGTTAATTTAATTAGTAAATTAATTCACTCAGAATTAATTTATTTCTTAAATTAATTAAAGGATTAATTAATTTAGAATTATTTTAGAATGACAGAAGCTGGAAGCTCAAAGGGATACAGGTTTGTTTGTATTGCAGTGTACAAGAGTCAGAATCCAAGGTTGAATATTTGACTGGGTACATGCAGTGGTGAAAAGAAGTATTGGCTAGTTTAAAGAGTCAAATTATTTCAGGAACAGAGGTACTTCTAATTGTAACTGTAGATACAGCTAAACAGGCCTGACGGTACAGACTTTAAGACAAGACGGAAAAAGTATTGACACGGAAGAAATGCAGAGTCATATATTCTTAAAGGTGGAACCCCGGTTGGAATTGATTTATCATTCCCAAGTGAAAAGGAGTTCGGTTCCAGACCATCAGAAGACCGCAGCTTAGAGCGTAAGGATTTATTTAATTAATAAATATTTTATTTATTTAGTAAATTATATTTATAAATATCTAAATAATATTAGATATTTGTTTTTATAATTTATGAATTAAATTTATTATTTATTAATCAAAGATAATAAGCTGTGCGGGTCGAAAAGAATTTCTACGGAGGCTGTCTATAATAAGACAAAATAGGCCCCCATATTTGTTCAAATTGAAGTCGGCAGGTTTTTTAAAGATCCAATGGTAGGTTGCCACTTGTCCAAACAAGGAGAAAAGAAATGGAAAGCTTGCAGTTGAGCAAATGTCATACCGAACAATTCAATATGTCATACCGAGCAGAATGGTTCAAAAGGTCATGTTGAATGGATTTTTTATTTAATTAAAAAGTCATACTGATTTTTTTAATTAATTAAAATAAGTCATACCGAAATTTCCTTGTTCAAAAGGTCATGCTGAATTGATTTTTTATTTAATTAAAAAGTCATACCGATTTTTTAATTAATAAAAAAAGTCATACCGACCAAACAGAAGTCATGCCCAGCTATTTAAATGTCATACAAGTGTTAAAAAAAGTCATACAAGACTTATTTTCATTAAATTAAGTCATAGTGAAAAAGGTCATACAAGCTTAGAATTTCCTCTATAAATATGAGGCTTGAGCTTCATAGTTCAAGAAGTAGAAAAATCAGTTCAAATTCAGAATTTGTCTGCATTGTAATATTCACAGACTTTCTGTGCTGGTTTGATTTTAATTCCTAAAGTAGAACAATTCATGTCAAATTTGTTCTAGGAATTAAAGTTTATTCTACCGGATATTGTAATACCCTTTCAAGTTTAATATACGTATTTAACTTGAATCTTGTTTACTTACTTGCTAATTTCTATATCTTAATTGTTATATCATAAAAATAGAAAGTTAGTAAGTCAGCCTCCCAAACACTACAAGGACCCGAACCCTCAGCTAAAGTAATAATTTATTTCCGCAAATTCTGAGAAGAATTTTAAATTGTTATCAGTATCGCATTCAACCCCCCTTCTACGATACTTCCGGGACCCAACAATTGGCATCAGAGCAAGCTGATTGATATACAAATCAAGATCCGCAGTCCAGTGAAGCTCAAGGGTTTGTACTTGGAAAATTTTTCGTTTTGGCTCAGAATTAATTCGCAGAGCATATGACCCGGTTTCGAGGAAAGTGGTCATTTCGTATTAGTAAGTTTATTCCGGAGCATTTGAATTTTATTGTGGATGATTCGACTGTTCATGTTATAGTTCCACAAACTGCTCAAATGTAAAGATAGGATAGATTTATTAGTGGGGAACTCTGAAGATTTTTTTCTGACTCTAATGATCATTCTAGTTTTTGTACTTATACAAAACGGATTTTAGAATCGTTAGAGGTCACAACTGAAGAAACATATGAGGCTACAAGTAGCAAGACAAGATCAGGGCTGTGCTACAATATTCAAGAAGCCTGAACAAACAAATGATGACAGAGACTGTGTTGAGATTAAAAGCAGGTGCGTATTTTTATATGAATTGCTCACACTCACATAGTTACACTTAAATGTCAGATCTTATCATGTATTGTTTGTTTAGAAATAGATGATTAAAAGATGGTAGAATTATCTAAGTAGTCAGTAAAATTTGTAGATTCGAGGCTTAATCTAAAACTGACTTAGGTAATTAGAGATAATTAAAATGCTAGACAACAACAAATGGATTAGACAGAATTAGTAATTAAATTGTTAGTTCGTCTATTCCATGTGCTTTTAGAAAATTATTGAATATCTGTAAATCTACTTGACACATGTCACAATTGTGTAGAATGGTTAAAGTAGATAGTACTGAATTTTCTAATATGCATAACATGCTTGAATTGCGTAATTCTTATCTATAATGCATTGAAGCTGAATGTTTACCATGTGTTCTTATTTTCATGCTTGTTTATTTAAATCTGAAAATGCATATCTTAGGACTTGCATAATCTTAGGCAAAGCATCAATAAGAATCACAATAGGGTAAAGACTGCTAGTCCACCTTAATATAGGTTGGAATCACTAATCTCATAGCCTTAAGACTACCTTGTCAAGGCTGCTGTGTATGAGAAGTGATCAGTCAAAGATAAGTTTATGCATGTTAAGGTTGAAACTGTTGTTATCACTGTTGAAAGTAATATCTCTAACCCATCTGGACTCAATTGAAGTTGAGTACCAAGAAGCTTAATCATTTGTGATTGCAGAGTATGAAACAAAAGTCAAAAGTTATGTGATTTCGTGACATTTATTGTTCGAGACATATTACTAGCATTGAAGCTCTACTATCACAGTTGGTTGAGAAAGCCTACCCAATGATAACCTTTGGAGATGACAGCAAAGGATGTACAAGGGATATGGCTATCATGATTTAAGAACTGTCATCAGTGGAAGCATCTTTCTTGTTAACGGACTTAAGCACTAAGCACTGTCTATAGGGCACTAGGAATTCTTTGTCAAAGGTTTTCTAGAAAAGCATTGAAATAGAAAAGTGTTTGATTTCAAGCAAGAAAGATGGAAGATCACTCAACTAAGAGTGAATTGGTGATGTTCGTGCATTCAACAGATAATATATCACATGTGGTGATTGATTACATCAAGCAGATCAAGTTGGAAGCAAAGTACTTTGAAATTGAAACGATTAATAAATCATGCTTCTTTATTCAACAAGATCGTGAAAAGACATCATATGAGTCAATGGCCAACCAGAAGCAAACACTAAAGTTCTTTCGTGTGTTTGGAGGAAATTGTTATTTATTGAAGATTTATATGAGCATATTGGCAAGTTTGAAATTAAGGCTCAAGGAACAATTGTCCTCGGCTACTCATTGAAGTCGAAAGCTTTCAAAGTAAGATGTGATGTAAAACCAGAAGGTGATTGAAAGTCTGAATGTGTCGTCCTATTACACCAAGCTCCCGAGCATTAAAATAAAAGTCTATTCTGAATCTGTGAAACTTGACATCTTGTCAGAGTCATATTCAGATATTGATGATGAAACTGAGGTTGCAGAAGGAATCAATGTTAATGATGATGATTCAGATCCTAGAAGTGGAAATGGTAGTGAATCTACACAACTCCTGGACTTTGAAGTTTCATATCCACTGGAATTTGTATATCATTCTCTTCACAAAGCTCTCTATGACGGAGGTAAAAGATCAAGCAATCGTCAAGGACATAGTATGACACTCTAACTGATAATTACTTGAATATGATTTTATATTAGAGTCGTTATTTTTTTCACATATCTCTCTAGAATACAAGGCACACACGCATAATGTAATATTAGTGCAAGTATACCATGATTATATTATATGTGGGTCTACTGTGCATAAAGACCATATATTTTATTCTCAATATGCCTATGTGCAAGTTTCCAGGTGGATACTAGAGAATCTAATCTTATAGCTAAGATATGAATTGTTAGATATCTTAAGGGATTACCAATTCTAAGAATCAAGTACCCTAAAGATACTAGATTTAACCTAATTGGCTATATAGATATAGATAATGCAGGTTATAAGAAAGACAGGGAGGTAATTACCAGAAGCTGTCAAACTCCATCAACTCTGCTGGATAATCTCTTCACTACTCACGGAAACAAGCGCATGGACACCAGGTATCATTTATATCGAGAGTAGTCCTTAGTAGAATAACTTGCAGATATTTGCGAAAACAGCTTGATAAATTCATTTTGTCTAAGTTGGTTAGTAAAGTTGAGATATTATTTATGTGAATATTTGTTGGAAATCTCATCTGCAAGGAATTCTTAAATGAGTTCACAAGTATTAAATTTTCCATATTTAAAGGACTTGTGAATTTATCTGAAATCCAGTACCTCGTGCTTATTGCTACTACTTTAATTATCATGTTTACAATGTAATATGCATTTGTGGTAATTAGGTGTTCTAGCATAAGTTTGTATATTATCTTAATTGACTTAAATTATGATGTCAAACAATTCGATGTCATATCAGTCTCATGATTTAAATGAATTAAAATAATATGCATCATAATTGTTTGTATGATAAATATTTTATGAGTATTAGTTAACGATATCTTGCTTAATTGTTTGGATATTTTTCTCTGATATTTTTAAATGTTTTGTTACAAATAATTGTGACACTTTTAATATTAGTGACATTATTTAGAATTACTGATCTAAGTAATCAATGCATATTTCAAAAATCACTAATATTGGAATTAACGGAAGTATTTTCTAAGTTATGGGTATATAAAATTCTCAATATTTTATATACTTAGAAATATTTCCAAAATTATTTTTACTTCTAGGTATCAACCATTTGTAAAATGATTTATTTTCAAACACTTGTTTCAATGTTTGTTGCACATTGATTCAAAGTACCTAAACAGTGGTTGTTGCTTTGAAGGCCTTATACTGTATTGCTAAGAATACATCCACCCCTATTGTAATGAAATTTTCTATTTTAAGTTAGGGATATTATCAGGTGGACGAAAATGATGAATATCATAATTGCATTATGAGTCGGAAAATCATAGTCCTCAATCTGATAAGGATGGTTTGCAAAACTGTTTTCAAATAATACAGTATTGAGGTATAAAGGAAAAGAGTCATTTTATCGAGATATAATTTGGTAAGAGAGTTGAATTTCTTCTTTAGTATAAATTCCCGCATTTTATTATGGGAAGTTTGCCTTATAGGAAATTCATAAATGATAGAAACTTTCTTTTCTGATACAACCTTCTCGCGTTTTATTATGGGATATGTATCTTAAAGAAAATTTCGTATCATGCTTTTAATTGATAAATCTTTAGTTCCGACAAAACTCTTTTACTGAAAGTGCTTTAATGCAATCTATTACCATTCCTTATTATATTTTTCCTTCTCTTTGGGATGAAAAATATGTTTTGGAATGTTAAGATGATTATCTTTTTATCTCAATTGGTTCTTTCCTGTTAGCCCCTAGTGGCTTTAGAAACTGACCAAGAGGTTGAAAACCCATCAATCTCTTACCCAGGCCATAGTACCAAACACCAATTCATCCACTTCCATATATTAACCCCTGGAGATATAAGGAACTCATATTTCTTCCATATATTATATTGAAAGTCATATTACTAGTCTTATTTGTAATAAGTAGATGACAACTCAACTCAGATAAGAAAGCGAAGTAAATAATAAATATTGAATATAGAGGAAGAATAAAAAGAAGCCAAGACATGACAAGACAAGACAGAAAGACCACTACAGCAGAAATGAGAATCAACATTGTAGTTAGTCATCCGTGAACCAGACCAGTGCACAGGGTGTCAACAATGTCAGTGAAGATTCGTCATCAAAAAGTTCAAGTGGTTAAAAAGGTTATTGTTGAAGAACAGAAGAGTCTTATCTACCTCAACAATAGTCAAGCCTTTAATTTAATTCTCTATTAATTAATTAAATTAATTAGTTAATTTAATTAGTAAATTAATTCACTCAGAATTAATTTATTTCTTAAATTAATTAAAGGATTAATTAATTTAGAATTATTTTAGAATGACAGAAGATAGAAGCTCAAAGGGATACAGGTTTGTTTGTATTGCAGTGTACAAGAGTCAGAATCCAAGGTTGAATATTTGACTGGGTACATGCAGTGGTGAAAAGAAGTATTGGCTAGTTTAAAGAGTCAAATTATTTCAGGAACAGAGGTACTTCTAATTGCAACTGTAGATACAGCTAAACAGGCCTGACGGTACAGACTTTAAGACAAGACGGAAAAAGTATTGACACGGAAGAAATGCAGAGTCATATATTCTTAAAGGTGGAACCCCGGTTGGAATTGATTTATCATTCCCAAGTGAAAAGGAGTTCGGTTCCAGACCATCAGAAGACCGCAGCTTAGAGCGTAAGGATTTATTTAATTAATAAATATTTTATTTATTTAGTAAATTATATTTATAAATATCTAAATAATATTAGATATTTGTTTTTATAATTTATGAATTAAATTTATTATTTATTAATCAAAGATAATAAGCTGTGCGGGTCGAAAAGCATTTCTACGGAGGCTGTCTATAATAAGACAAAATAGGCCCCCATATTTGTTCAAATTGAAGTCGGCAGGTTTTTTAAAGATCCAATGGTAGGTTGCCACTTGTCCAAACAAGGAGAAAAGAAATGGAAAGCTTGCAGTTGAGCAAATGTCATACCGAACAATTCAATATGTCATACCGAGCAGAATGGTTCAAAAGGTCATGCTGAATGGATTTTTTATTTAATTAAAAAGTCATACTGATTTTTTTAATTAATTAAAATAAGTCATACCGAATTTTCCTTGTTCAAAAGGTCATGTTGAATTGATTTTTTATTTAATTAAAAAGTCATACCGATTTTTTAATTAATAAAAAAAGTCATACCGACCAAACAGAAGTCATGCCCAGCTATTTAAATGTCATACAAGTGTGAAAAAAAGTCATACAAGACTTATTTTTATTAAATTAAGTCATAGTGAAAAAGGTCATACAAGCTTAGAATTTCCTCTATAAATATGAGGCTTGAGCTTCATAGTTCAAGAAGTAGAAAAATCAGTTCAAATTCAGAATTTGTCTGCATTGTAATATTCACAGACTTTCTGTGCTGGTTTGATTTTAATTCCTAAAGTAGAACAATTCATGTCAAATTTGTTCTAGGAATTAAAGTTTATTCTACCGGATATTGTAATACCCTTTCAAGTTTAATATACGTATTTAACTTGAATCTTGTTTACTTACTTGCTAATTTCTATATCTTAATTGTTATAACATAAAAATAGAAAGTTAGTAAGTCAGCCTCCCAAACACTACAAGGACCCGAACCCTCAGCTAAAGCAATAATTTATTTCCGCAAATTCTGAGAAGAATTTTAAATTGTTGTCAGTATCGCATTCAACCCCCCTTCTACGATACTTCCGGGACCCAACAGAGTTATAGCAGATGCAGTGTCTTTCATTTAAAGCTTTGTGAGTAGATTCTTTATGTATTTGGATTGACTTATGAAAATTCCTTCATCAGTTTATTTCACTTGCAACCCTAGAAAATTGCTCATCTCTCGCATCATGCTCATTTGATACCTGGACTGCATTAGCTTTGAAAATCTTTCAAAGAATTTCTCATTAGTGGATCCAAATATAATATAATCAACATATATTTGAACCAATAATAAATCTTTACTTTTAGTTCTATAAAACAAGGTTTTATCAATTGTACCTCTTGTGAAACCACTTTCAAGTATAAATTGAGCCAGAGTTTCATACCAGGCTCTAGGAGCTTGTTTGAGTCCATACAAAGCTTTATCCAACCTGTATACATGATTTGGATGTTTTGGATTCACAAAGCCAGGTGGTTGTTCAACATATACTTCATCTTCAAGCTCTCCATTCAAAAATGCACTTTTAACATCCATCTGGTATACTTTGAATTTCTTGTGTGCAGTATAAGCAAGAAAAATTCTGATTACTTTAAATCTAGCTACAGGTGCAAAGGTTCCATCATAGTCAATACCTTCCTGTTGAGAGTAAACTTTGTCAACTAGTCTTGCTTTATTTCTTGTTATGATCCCATTAGAGCCAGTCTTATTTCTAAACACCCATTTGGTTCTAAAAATGGATCTGTTCTTTGGTCTTGAAACAAGAGTCCAAACTTCATTTCTTTCAAACTCATTTAATTCTTCTTGTATTTCAGTAACCCAATCTGCATCCTTCAAAGCATCTTCAACTTTCTTTGGTTCTGTTTGAGAAAGAAAACTATGGTATAGACATTCATTTTGAGTAGCTTTTCTTGTCTTTACTCCACTTTCTAGATCACCAATTATCAAGTCAGGTGTGTGATCTTTGGTCCATTTCCTTAGATGTGGATTGTTTCTTGAACTAGATGTTCCCCCATGATTTGAGCCTTCATAGTATGATTCCTCAGTAAATGCTAATCATCCCCCTGAAGTTATGCTTACCTCAGTATTTGATGAATCAAAGTTTAAACTTTCAGAGTTTGATGGATCAGAGTTTAGCCTTTCAGAGTTTGTTTCTGTCAGAGTTTGGTCAGACTCTGAAATTTCAATAATTGAGATTAGTTCAACAATTTCAGTAGAAGATTGATGTTTCTCCCCCTCAACATGTGCAGAATCTTCAATTACTATGTCAATTTTATCTAAATCAGAGTTTGATGGATCAGAATTTAGGTTTTCAGAGTTTATTAAAGATTGCTCAGACTCTGATATTTCAATTATTGAGGTTGGTTCTCCAATGTCAGTAAAAGATTGATGTTGCTCCCCTTCAACATGTGCAGATTCTTCAATTACTATTTCAATTATTTCTAAATCAGAGTTTAGGGAATCAGAGTTTACCTCATCAATGTTTATCTCATCAGAGTTTGTCTTGCAATTCATTTTCAAAACTTAGAGATTCCTGAGCATCTTTATCATGTAACCCTATTATTTTTCCTTCATCAAAATAGACATTAATAGATTCCATGACTACTTTGGTTCTTAGATTGAACATCTTGAATGCCCTTGAAGAAGTTTTAGAAGTTGTTGCATAGCCAACAAAGATGCCTTCATCTGCCTCGAGTTCAAACTTTTTCAACTGCTCAGGATGTGTTTTAAGAATAAAACACTTGCTTCCAAATATGTGAAAGTATTTCACATTTGGCTTTCTTCCTTTCATCATCTCATATGGAGTCATTCCATGTTTATTTATCAAAGTACAATTCTGAGTAATGCATGCAGTATTCACAACTTCTGCCCAAAAGTAAGTAGGAAGTTTTGCTCCTTCTAACATTATTCTAGCAGCTTCAATGAGAGTTTTGTTCTTTCTCTCAACTACACCATTTTGTTGAGGTGTACCAGGTGCTGAGAATTGTTGAATGATTCCTTTTTTTGAGCAGAATTCCTCCATTGCAGAGTTTTTAAACTCTGTTCCATTGTCACTCCTTAAATTCTTTACATTGTTTGGTGATCCATTTTCAATCATAGCAATATGATCAAAAATTATTTCCATTATTTCATCTTTTTGTAGAAAAAGTATACCCAGGTAAATCTTGTGTAATTATCTACTATCACCAGAGTATATTTCTTCTTTCCAATGGACATTATGTTGACATGACTAAATAAATCAAGATGCAATAGATGAAAAGGTTGATCAATAGAATTTTCAGTTTTGCTCTTGAAAGATGCCTTCTTTTGTTTGGCCTTTTGACATGAATCACAGAGTCCATCAGGATGAAATTGAACTTTTGGAAGACCTCTTACTAGATCCTTTTTCACCAATTCACTTATATTTCCAAAGTTCAAGTGACATAACTTTTTATACAAATTCCAACTTTCCAATGATGATGCCTTTCTAAGTAAACAAGTTAAGGGACCATCAGAGTTTACCTCCAAGGTAGCTTCAAATAAATTGTTATGTATGTGACCAATGAGAATCACTTTTCCAGCTTTCTTTCTTTAGACTTCACAATATGTTTCATGAAATTCCACAAAATAGCCTTTGTTTGTCATTTGAATCACACTTAACAGATTATGCTTGAGTCCTTTAACCATAGCTACATATTCAATGATGACATTTCCAATTACAATATTACCATATCCTAGTGTCATTCCTATGTTGTCATCTCCATAAGATACTGCTGAGCCAACCTTCTCCTCAAACTCTGAAAGCAGGGATTTGTTTTCAGTCATGTGTACAGAACATCCACTATCAATTACTAGGATGTTTTTCCTGTTTCCCTGCAATCATTAATGCAAATTAATTAGTAGCTTTGAGGACCCAAACAAGTTTAAATCCTTTCTTCTGAAAATTGTTAACTTTTGCACAATAAGTACTTTTATCAGAGTTTAAGTAAACAGAGTTTGCATTATCAGAGTTTGCATTTTTAGAGTTTAATTTTCTTCTGTCAGATTTTATCACATACTTTTGTTTAGCAGAATGAATAGAAGAAACAGGAGTTTTATTCAAATGAGGCAAAAGTTCATAATAATTGAAATACAGACTATGATATTCTTTACATGTGTAAATTGAATGTCATAAACTACCATAGTGAAAACAAGGATTTTGTGGTTTGTATCTAGTCTGTTTCTTATCCTCTGATCTAGGTCTCTTAATTTCTTTCTTTGTATTTTGCCTGCAATCAATAGCAAGATGATTAGAATTTCCACATGTGAAACAGGTTTTTCTAGGAGCATCAGGAATATTCTTATAGTTATTCTACTTAGAAATTCTTACTTTGCCATTTCTATTCCTCTTGACCTTTTTAGGTTTGTTTTTGTTGGTGATTGACTTCAACTTTTCTTTAAGTTGCTTCTGTGAGAGTAACCCTATATTTACTAGTTTATTCTCTAACACACTATTAGAGCATTTATTAGAGGTATTCTTTTCATTACTAGCTCTAACAAAATTCACAGGTTAAGTCAATTTTTCTTTTTTGTTTGTCTTAGTATGTGTCTCTTTGTCAGATTCATAACCTAAGGCAGAAGTCTAATTCTTGTTAGAAAGCATTTGTTGGACTTTCTTACCACATTTTGTCCAAACTCTGAAAGTCTCCTTTTCTTTGGCTATCTCAGCTTTTAAATATTCTACTTGTATTTCTAGCTGAGTTTTTATGTGTATAACATTCTCACAGTCTTTTTTAGTGCTAAGCATGTGTGAATTTTTAGATTCAAGAAAGTCATTCCTAGCAGTCAGAGTTTGTATTTCTGATTTTAATCTTTCATTCTCAAGTGACTGTGATTTAAAACTAACATGCAGGGTTCTAAGGAAAGACTTTAATTCATGGATATTTTTATTATTAATGTTGAAAACAGAGTTTGGTACCTTGTCAGAGTTTAGGAATCCATCCAATCTTTAATTTGTTTCCTCTTCAGAGTCTGAGGAATCCATCCAATCTTTCTTTGAGGTGATGAGAGCTTTTCCAGATTCCTTACTTCTACACTCAGTAGCAAAGTATCCCATCTTGTTACACTTGTAACACTTGACCATTGATTTATCAAGTGTTTTAGCCTTACCATATTTGTCTTCTCTTCTCCTGAATCTTTCTTTATTCTCAAACTCTCCATGCTTCTTTTGGAAGTTTCCTTGCTTTCTTACTTCCTATACTTCATATTATTGAAGCCTTTAACAATCATAGCAACCATCTCCATCATGTCAGAGTCTTTGGAGTCATCAGAGTTTACATCAGAGTTTGCCTCAAACTCTGATTCACTACTTTTCTTAATTAACACAACTTTTCCTTTTCTTGTCAAGACTTTTAAGACTTTTTCTTTTGGTTCTTCGATTTTAGTATCAACATTCAAGGAAACAAATTTTGCCTTGCTACTCTTTTCGTTCTTTATTTGTTATAACTCCAAATCATGAGTCTTCAGCCTTCCATATACTTCATCTAGGGACATCTCATCCAGATCAGCCCTATCTCTTATCAAGGATGTTTGTAGATCCCATTCTTTAGGAAGAGCCCTTAAAAACTTGGTGTTTGAATCCTCATTATCATACACCTTATCCCCCAAAGCCAAGTTATTCAACAGAGTAAGAAATATGTCATAGATATTAGTGAGAGACTCATTCTGCTTTACCTCAAAGTATTCATACTCTTGAATAAGAACTGATCTTCTATTCTTCTTGATTTCCTTGGTTTCTTGACATTAAACCTCTAGTGCATCCCAGATTTTTTTTGCAATTTTGCAGGCAATTACTCTATTTGACATCACAGAGTCTAAACTATTATGCAGTATATTCCTTACCTTTGCATCTTTCAAGACCTCTTGCCTTTCTTCATTAGTCCACTCCTTCTTGTCTTTCAGAGTGTAGTATTCAGGAACCTGTCTTCCTTCCACAATTATTGATGGTAGTAGCTTGGTTGGTAGATATTGACCTTCATTGATTCTGTCTATATAACCAGGATCAATTGCTTCCAAGAACATCATCATCTTTACCCTCCATGTAGGGTATTCAACCTTCTTCAAGATTGAGATTATGATACTTTCATACTTGTTTCCAGACATGTTTATATGATCTTTAAGTTATAATCAACAACCTGCTCTGATACCAATTGTTGTCCAGATAATAAACTATTATAGAAGGGGGGTTGAATATAATAGTATCAAATCAATCGACTAAGAACACAAGTATTTAAAAGAAGTACTGTCTTGTATTAACTTTTGATGTACTTAATACAAAACTCTCTCAAGAAAAACAAAGTTCTTAAGAGCTGCTGGGTTATGAGAATGATAATTATGTGAATCGATTAATGTAAAACCTAAACCTGTGTTTATATAATATACAGCTACAAAACCAAATAAACTAAGATATTGATAAGGATAACTTCCAGAAAGGTAATTAGATTGCATTAAAACACTGCCATCTTTATCCTAATCAATATCTGATTTGTCTGTTTCCATCTTTGTCAAACTCTGATCTTCATAAACTCTGTCGGTTTGATAATCTCTGATTGAGTATACTTTGATTTGAGTAAATTCTGATCGAGTAAACTCTGATTGAGTATTCTCTGATAGAGTAACCTCTGATTGAGTATCTCTGATAGAGTAAACTCTGTTTGTGATATTCTCCGACAACATCAGTGTTTGCATTTCTAACATATCAAAAGCAAATTATTTTAGAGCAATGCTACGTACACCAAAAATTATCTCAAAAGCGTGGCATGATATATGTTTTATTTCAATTCGTGAGCGCATATGTATGCACGTGGGGTCTAATATTATTGTAGGAAAATTATCAATTACATACATGACAACTCAGCATTTGAGGCAATTTTTTATTATTTTATGTATAAAAAATACAAATCATTTTAACTTACGGATCCTAATAGTTAGTTTAATATGTATTATAGAAAAAAATAGCTTTGTATATATTTCAAAAAATATATTAATTTTGTATAATAAGAAAAAAAAAGTAGAATAAATAAAATAACTAAGATTTATAAAATTGTCAAGAATTAGAGTAGTTTTAATGATAACATAATATCTAGAATCATAATTTTAGTTAATTTTATATAACTAATCAATGAATATATATTTTATAAATATTTATTGATTAGTAAACATGTTATAAATATATATTGTTCATCAACTAATAAATAAGATAAGTGTTGATGGAGGAATATGGTAACAACAAAATTTAAGTTTAATTGCCATAATCAAGATCTAGGTTAATGTTTTTTACATAAGAAGTCCCCGAAGTGTGGTAGTCGATGAATATTGGGGGCTGAGATTGTTAGGATTTTTTAGTTGGTGGGGGTTCTGTAAGGCATAATGTAACATGCAATGTAATCGAGGATCTGTAACTCAACTAAAAGTAAAGGACTGATTAAATAATGTTATTTATGTAATCACAGGAATCTACAATGAAGATCAGGTAGCTACATGTATCAGGGTATTTGATGAAATAGTGAAGAACACTGACAGAAGTTCATTTAAATGTTCAAGCGTCAGTGAAAGAATAAGTCTCTCAGTGTTTCAGCAGGTATTAAGATTCAAGTAAGTGCCAGAAGATTTCAATGAAAACAAGAAGCAATAAAGGAATACAACATTCATGTCAATTGGTTTGATTGAGAAAATGAAGATCAATACAGTGTTAGTCACTTGTGAACCAGACCAGTGCACTAAGTGTCAACACAAAGAATTTGATTAACATGTTCATTGTAAAAGAAGAATTGACAGAAGCCAAGTAAGCAAGGTTTTTCTAAGTCATTGTACAAGGTGAAGAAAATCGACACCTAGTGATACAAGGTGAAGAAAATCGACACCTAGATTATCAAGGTGAAGAAAATCGACACCAAGGCAATACATGGTGAAGAAACTCGACAACTAGCTAGCAATGACTAAAAGACGTTAAGTGCCACTTCTATGTATCAAGAAATCGACACATAGGAATGAGGCACTTAAAAATCGACACCTAGCCATGAAGAGAAGGAAAATCGACACCTAGGGTATACATGAGAACAATATTCGACACCTAGGTGGTTGAAGAGTCAAGGCATACATGGCTAAGGAAAATCGACACCTAGCTCTACATGGGAGAAGAAATTCGACACCCAGTTGTTTTATGACTAAGGAAATTCGACACCTAGAAAATGTACACGGGTTTCTTAAAGTCAAATCAAGTCAACATACAGGGGGAAAAGAATTCAACACTCAACTGTATTTCACTTTATTGTAAAGTCTACATATAAAACAAAATGTATTTTCATTTGATAGGTAATCAAATACACAACACAAAACAATTAGATACAGCTGAGAAAGAGACAGAGAGAATACTCAGAGCCATTAAAGACTGTATTTATTATTGTTGTAAGATTCATCAGAAGCTCAAACATTTGTGTGAGAAGTGTAGCACCCTGGGTATATATAATATAAAGTATATTCCCAAAGATTGCCTTGTTGCTGTGTGTTTCTTTACTGTCATATTTATTACTCAACAAGAACGTATATGTGAACACGAACTATTTGGAAAAACTACCACATCATATTCAACCTCCCCTTCTATGATGATTTTGGACCTAACAATTGGTATCAAAGCCTGTTGATTGAAGTTACAAATCAAGATCCAAAAATAGTTTTTCTAAAAAGTGTATTTTTAGATCTAGAAAATTTTAAATTGAAATTTCTTTAATTTTTAAAGAAATTTCAATTTCGATTTTTTTAAAGATTTTAAATTCACTAATTTTTTTAAGAATATCAATCATCAAGAATTCGAATTAAAATTTTATTTCTCAAAATTTAATTTTTATTCGAATTGATTTTAATTTTTAAGAAATTAATTATTTCTTAAGATTTAAAATTCTTAACAACCATGAGTACCCAAAAACTCAGCAGCATTAAAATCCCAGCCTTTGACAAAAATGAATACATCCTATAGAAGAAGAAGATGTCCATTTTCATTAAAACATCAAATTCTCAATATTTGGAAATTTTGGAAAATGGACCCTATGTACCTCAGAAGCTTGTACCAGAAACAGTTTCAGAAGACGGCGAACGGATTCCGCAAGGATTTACCCCAAAGGAACCTTCAGAGTTTACTAACACTGATAAAGAGAGAGTTGCATGGGACAATCATCTTTAATGTATCCTGATGGATTCTTTGGACACTACAATGCTAAATCAAGTGATTAACTGCACAAGTGCCAAACAAACGTGGGATACAATTGGTCTGCTGATGGAAGGTACAGCAGAAGTGAATGAGAACAGGTTTGATATTCTTACTTCCCAATATGAAGCTTTCAAGTCACTACCAGGAGAAAGTATCACTCAAGTCTTTGAGAGATACAACAAATTGCTAAATGACCTGTCACTACATGGGAAGGCCTACTCACATAGAGAAATCAACAGAAAATTTATGTTGACACTGTCAGCACACTTGGAGCACAAAATCTCTGCAATAAGAGAAAGGAGTGACATAAATGAGATGTCCATTGAAATGTTATATGAGAAGCTTAAGACTCATGAAATGGAGCAAGAGAAAAGGCAGATCATTTATGGTACAGGTACAGTGGACAGTAAGAATACAACACTGTTGAAGACTACAGCTCTTGTAGCCAAGGATTTTGCTGTCACAGAAACCAGAACAGTGAAACCTGATGTTGAGAAAGAAGAAATTTTGGAAGCTGAATTTACAGAGATAACACTCAACTAGGGAATGAAGATGACTTCTACTCAATGGAAGAACTTGAACAATTGGAAAATAAAACAATGGCCTATATGGCAGGGAAGTTCAAGAACCTCAGGTTTAGGAGGAACCCCAAGTACAAATTTAAGAGTAACTCCAGTTACAGTGGTTCCAGTTTCAGAAACAGCAACCGAGGTGGATCGTCTTCAGGGTCTCACAGCAAAGGAGGTTATAAGACGGGAATGGTAGATCGCAGTAAGTTCAAGTGCTACAACTGTGATGAACCCGGGCATTTTGCAACAGAATACCGGAAGCCGAAGCAAGTGAAAGAAAGAAAGGAGTCATATGATGAACTCAAGCAGAAATATGATGCACTGGTGAAGAAACATCAGGGTAGAGCTTATATAGCTGAAGGAAAGAACTGGGATGATTCAGCCAATGATGAGGAAGAAACTTATGGAAATATTGCTTTAATGGCAGACTCTTCAGAGGCATCCCCTCAATCATCGAAGGTATCATTTCTTTCCTCCATTGACATGTCTAATTCTGAATATAAGAAAACTGTGGAAGATCTGAGTATAGAAATGTTTAACATACATACAAGCATGCTAGCATTTGAAGAACAAAATGTTAAACTAGTTCTAAAGAATAAAATGCTAGAAGCTAGAAACGAAGAACTAGAGCTTGCATGTGTTAATCTAGAAGATCTAAAACAGAAAATAGAATACCTTCAGAATAGAGACAAGTGCAATCAGGAAGTAGAAACAGCTCTTAGAAATAAAATTTCTAATCTAGAGTTAAAACTTCAAGCTTATAAGAAATCTGTGAATCTTGTAAAGGAGGTTATAGACAAACAAGTCATAGGTCAAAAAACTGGAATAGGATTTGACTATGATAAAAAGGCAGGAAAAATGCATGTAGACTCAATTGCTGAGGAAAGTCCTATGAAGCAAGACATTCCACATATATTAAAGAATGTAGCTAAGCCCCTATATAAGAAGTTCGTCATTGACCCCTTAAATGAAGAAGAGCTCTTAATAAAAGAAGAACTCATTGCTGAGGAGAAAGAAAAAAAGGTAGAAGATAAGAAACAAGTGCCTAAGAAATCTGTTAAAATTGAAGAGCCTAAGAAACAGGTTAAAATTGATTTAAGCAACAAAACTGATAACAAGAAACCGAACAGAAATGGTAAGGTAGGTGTTAACAAGAAAAATGCTAATGCTTATCCTACTAGTGCGGCTAGGAAAGTTTGTAACAATTACAATTCTACTGGTCATCTTACGCATGCATGCAATAAGATAAAAGTAGCGAAAACAGAAACTCCTAGTATGCCTGCCATGCCTGCCATGTCTATTTCTCATCAACCATGCGGTAAAGTAGGTTGCATGCCATGTGCTTTCAATATCATGTCTGCATACATTAACTTAATGAATACATCATCAAATACTTGCATGAATACAGATGTGAACATGACTAGAAAGCATGTTAGGGCAAAGACTGCCAGTCCTCCTAAATCTAGGAAGGAAGCCCCTGTCCCTAAGCCTAAAGACACTCCTGTCAAGGCTAAACCAAAGGACAAGGGTGCAGTCGATGAGAAAGACAAGGACCAGAAAATTTATGTAGCTAAAACTGTTTACTTATCTAAGTCCCTTAGACCCAATCAAATTTGGGTACCAAAGAAAAAGTAATCAATCTGTGGATGCAGGGTATAGCAAAGAACAAGCGTGTCATGTGGATTCTCGACAGCGGCTGTTCTAGGCATATGACTGGTGATAAAGCCCTGCTATCAGATGTGATTGAGAAAGCTGGCCCGATAGTGACCTTTGGAGATAACAGCAAGGGATTCACAACGGGATATGGCAATCTGGAAATTGGAAATGTTATCATAGAAAATATATCTCTTGTGGATGGATTAAAGCACAACCTTCTAAGTATCAGCCAGTTCACTGACAAGGGCTTTAAAGTAACTTTTGAGAAAGAAAGATGTGCAATCCAAAACAGGAAAGATGTGAAGCTTGCTCTTCAAGGAGTAAGAAAGGGGAATCTCTTTGTAGCTAACTTATTCTCTGCAAGCAAAGGCGAAGCTCAATGTTTTTACAGCAAAGCTTCAACAGAGGACAGTTGGTTATGGCACAAGAAACTTTCACACCTGAACTTCAAGGCAATGAACTCTTTAGTCAAGAGGGAATTGGTTAGAGGTTTACCTGAGATGGAATTCTGTCAAGAAGGGTTATGTGAAGCATGTGAAAAAGGGAAGTCAAAGAAAGTAACTAACCGAAGCAAAAACTCTTCAGACATTACTGAACCACTGCAAATAATTCATATGGATTTATTTGGTCCAGTCAACGTCATGTCAATGTCAAGGAAGAGTGACTACTTTAAGTACACGTGGGTGTTGTTTCTAGCCACAAAGGATGAAGCCCCTCAAATAATCATTGATCACTTAAAGAAGATAGAGGTAGAAGCTGGTTTGCCTGTCAGAAAAATCAGGTCTAACAATGGAACAGAATTCAGGAATGTATCTCTAAATGAATTATGTGTTGAAAAAGGTATCTCAAGACAATACTCAGCCCCCAGAACTCCAAAACAAAATGGAGTAGTAGAAAGGAAGAACAGGACTTTGGTTGAAGCAGCAAGAACAATGCTGAATGAAGCTAAGTTACCTTTATACTTTTGGGCTGAAGTAGTCAACACAGCTTGTTACACTCAGAATCGTACCCTGATCAATAAAGACCATGACAAGACTCCGTACGAGAAAATGGCAAACAAGAAACCAACACTGAAGTATTTTCATGTGTTTGGAGCAAAGTGCTTTGTATTGAAAGATGATGAGCACCTAGGAAAGTTTGAATCCAAGGCTCATGAAGGCATATTTCTTGGCTACTCTCTGGAATCTAAGGCGTACAGGGTTTATGTGATTAAAAACAAAAAGGTCATTGAAAGAATGAATGTAACTTTCGATGATCTCAAGCTCCCAAGTCTACAAAGAACAGACGACACTGAAACTCTGCAGTTTGAAAATATGAACTCAGATGAAAGTGAATTAGAACCTGAAGCTGCAACAAAAAATCAAGTTCCAAATGAGAATAACAACAATGATTCTGACCCTAGTAGTGGAAACAGTGGAAGATTCACAGAAACTACTAGTAGTGGCAGAGAATCTCATTCTCATCCAAGCAGCAGTTCAGGGGGAGCAACTGAAGGATCAACTAGCAGGATTCAGCAGTTTAATGATAATCAAGCTGAGTCTTCAAGGGCAAATCTTCCTAGACATAGGGTGTGGAGTAGAGATCACCCCTTTGAGTTAATTCTAGGAGATCCAGATGCTGGAGTTCAAACTAGACGTGCTTCTCAAAATGAATGTTTATTCTCTGGTTTTCTCTCTGAGATAGAGCCAAAGAAAGTGGAAGAAGCACTAGAAGATCCAGATTGGGTTATCTCTATGCAAGAAGAACTCAATCAATTTGAGAGACAAAAAGTCTGAAAGCTGGTACCTAGGCCAAAGAACAAGTCTGTAATTGGCACAAAGTGGGTATTCAGGAATAAGATGGATGAAGATGGCATTGTTACGAGGAACAAATCCAGACTGGTTGCTAAAGGGTATTCCCAAGAAGAAGGAATAGATTATGATGAAACTTATTCACCAGTGGCAAGGGTTGAAGCTATCAGGATGTTTCTGGCATTCACAGCTCACTCCAATTTCAAAATATATCAAATGGATGTGAATAGTGCATTTCTGAATTGAGAGCTTGAAGAAGAAGTGTATGTGGAACAACCCCCAGGGTTTGAAGATCCAGAATTTACAGATTTTGTATACTTTCTCTTCAAGGCACTCTATGGCTTAAAGCAGGCACCTCGGACATGCTAATGCAAAGTAGGTATGAAATGAGCATGATGGGAAAGCTGAATTACTTCCTTGGACTCCAAGTAAGTCAAAGGAAAGATGGAATCTTCATTTGCCAGACCAAGTACATCAAAGATCTGTTGAAAAAGTATGGTCTTGAAGATGCATCATCAACCAAAACCCCAATGGCAACTGCCACTAAGCTTGATAAAGATGAGCCTGGTAAGAGGGTAGACATCACAAGCTATAGAGGTATGATCGGCTCATTACTGTACTTAACTGCAAGTAGGCCAGATATTATGTTCGCTACATGCTTGTGTGCTAGGTTTCAATCAGATCCTAAAGAATCACATCTTATAGCTGTTAAACGGATTTCTAAGTATCTTAAGGGAAGTCTGAATCTTGGAATTTGGTACCCTAAAGATACAGGTTTTGACCTTATTGGCTATACAGATTCTGATTATGCAGGGTGTAGGATTGATAGAAAAAGTACATCAGGGAGTTGTCAATTCCTTGGTAGAAGATTGGTGTCCTGGTATAGCAAAAAGCAACACTCAGTTACAATGTCGACAGCTGAAGCTGAATATGTTGCTGCTGGAAGCTGCTGTGCTCAGATATTATGGATAAGAAACCAACTTCAAGACTATGGACTGTTGCTGAACAAAATTCCAATATAATGTGACAACACAAGTGCCATAGCTATTACAAACAATCATGTTCAACATTCAAGGACCAAGCACATTGATATCAGGTATCATTTTATTAGAGAGCATGTCATCAGTGGTACTGTAGAGTTACACTTTGTACCTACAGAACAGCAAATTGCAGACATTTTCACTAAACCACTGGATGAAGTTACCTTCAGTAGACTGGTTTGTGAACTTGGGATGTTAAATATTTAGATCTTAACTGCAATTTGGTGTAAATAAGTTTACAAATATTTAATCTTCATTATTAAAAGAATTTGTGAACTTATTTGATCATCCAGTAAATAAATTTCTAGCATCTTAATTGACAATTAATTAATTGCCCAGAGTATATCTTGATATATTGATAAGGTAATTAATTAAGTGTGAATTATAATTATTTAAATACTTATATCTATTTCAAATAGATTTTGAGTATTTATTTAATAAGATTTTTGTTAATTTATGTAAGTTATGAAGATAGTAATTAAAGGTAATATTTGCTTCATAATTTAGATTTATTAATAAAAATAAGAAGCATAATTATTTAAATATTTTATTTGATTAATATCAGTCAATGATATTTTAATTAAATAATTTATTATAATAATTATGATATTATCAATTTGGTAATATTTTATTTAGAATTTTATTCTAAATAAGATCTTATTTGGTTATTTATTTAAATGTTACCAATTGATAATAGAGTATATTTTGTTCAAGTACAAAATATACAGGGTAGAAAAATCGACAAGGGCTAAGTGTCGAATTTTTGCTTATATGATTGACTTGGTCAACACAGTGGTAGTAATTTTCGACACATAGCCTTTTTAACTTAGAATTTTTTTTCTGTCTGTCGATTTTCATTACAGTGTTAAAATTTCGTCACATAAGCTTGCCTTAGTTTTCTTATTGTGTGTGTCGAGTTTTAAACTTTACAGGGAACAAAATTCGACAGGTAGGTTTGTACTTAAGTTTTTTTTTTTGTCAAATTTTAGTAACCTGTGTTGACTTGGTCAACACAGGGGGAGTAAAAATCGACACATAGCTTTTTAACAAGTTTTTTTCTTAGTCGATTTTTATTTCTAGGTGTCGAGTTTTGGAGCACTAGGGTAATTCTAGGTGTCGAAATTGTTTTTAATTTCTACGTGTCGATTTTCTAGTACGCTGTGTAGATTTATCTTAAAAACTAGAATTTTGGCCATGTAATTCTATGTGTCGAATTTGTGTAGCATAGAAGGCTTTCCAGTAATTTCGTCTATATGTCGATTTTAGTATAATGAAGGAAACATGCCTTGGCCTTTATTTATTTCCAATCACAGTCGACACATATACATACACACACACACCATTGTTACTCTTCAAAAAAACTCGACAACCACCATTATTAATCATATTTTAATCACCCATTTTAAATTCAAAGACCAGTTCTGTGTGTCATTTTCAAAGATCAACAACATATTTAAAAATCAAATCATTTGGTACAGTTTCTTTGAAAATCCCATTTCGAGTTAACCCTTCGAATTTACTCAGATCTAGTCATTTTTAGGTGATTAAAAATTGATTAAAAATTATAATATTGTAGCAAATCACTTTTAGTACTTAATATAATTTTTCCATAATTTTTAGAAGTGATTTGAATTTGAGTTAATTTTACTCGAATTAATTTTTTTCTTCTAAAATTGGTGTTGCAAATTATTTGTCTTAATTAATCAATAAATTATCTGCTCATTTTTAATTAATTAAATATGGTTGGAAGATTTATTGTACTTAAAACAAATAGTGCACTCACATTAGAACCTGAGTCTGTTACTGAACCTTATAGCAATTGGATTAGGTTTTTACGTGAACATTCAAATGTACGACATGCTTTAATTGCAAGCCCATAATTAAATCTTGATGCACTGCTTGTATGTTATCATTCAGCTGTCGATACATCAGATGCAGACAATTTGGATTTTACTTTTTCATTAGAAACTAGAGATGTTCGGGTAACGGATCAGGACTTAAATCGTATTTTGCAGTTTAACACTGAAAATTTTGATCCTTTACCTGATGAAGCTGAACGTGCCAATTTCTTCAATTCCATCACACACAATGGACCACTGAACTTAACAGTAATTTACAAACATAATCTTCCTCGTGAATGGAACTTTTTCTTTCATATAGTGAACCATGTTTTTGCAAAGAAAAAGAGTGGATGAAGTGGTATTCCTAAAATGACTCAATATATTGGGTGTACCATCTCTAACAATCTTAATATCAATTATGGTAAGCTAATAATGAAAAGCATTCTTCAGGCTATGGGATCTAGTGCCAAAAGGGACATCAACAGAGTCAATGTTGAATGTTTTTATCATAGATTTCTACAATCAGTGCTTAATGATCTACTATCCAATGACGAAATGCTTGCTTTCTCTGCAAGTCAGTACGAACAAAGTACTACAATTTGTGGTAGTATTGCTGCACTGATAGCAAACAGGGGTGATTACCCAAATGGGAATGTAGCACGTCTAACAGAATACATAGAAAGTGTTATGCTTCTTGTAGCAGGTGAACAGCAAGAAGAGGTTCTTGATCTCGAAGATTCAATGGATGAGGACCACGAAGCTGAACCTGAGTTTGAAAATGCAGAAGAAGCAGAAGAAGGAGAAGTACAAATGGAAAATGAGCAAGTTGCAAGTGATACAGAAATGGCTGATGAAGCAGGGACTGAAAATGATGTAGAATCTTATCACCCTGGTACACCAAGAGTAACTCCTAGTACAGGTAGTCTTCCTGAATTTGATCTTTCACTAGTCCTTAGTGAAGATTATCTTGCTATGTTGGACAACTCACAGCCAACTCTGAACACACACTCACCAATGTCCCCAGTGGCAGTAGAACATGACAATGAGCCTGAAAACCAACAGGTTATAACCCTTGTCATAGAACAACAAACACCTATCCCAACTCATTCCGTCATTATTGTTGAAACCCTAAGTGAGGATGAGGGAGTTAGTGCTTGTAGTGCACCACATAAGGTAGATGTTGAAACCACTAAAGCAGCTCTGCCTCCTAGCAAAAGAATGAGAATATGTTTTGAACCAGAGGCAACTGCTAGCCAAAACCCCGATTCACCTGAGCCTACCAATGTACAAAGGATGGAGCAATTAAATGCACAAATCCGTTTCTCTTTGTTTGGGAATGAAAATGAATTGACGGTTAAACAAGCTACTTCAATAGCAGAGCCTTCACAGGTAGATCCTGTGTTGGACAGGCCTTCACAGGCTTCGAGGGGCATCACGAACTCTTATTTACCATGCATTACATTGTTCGAGGTGGTGACCCCCCTGGATAGAACATCTCCAGCTCCGTTATCGGAAGTTCTCCCATCCAAGTCTGGAATAGGTAAGAGGCAACTCCTCCATAGAGGGAGCGAGGGTTCCATTCAAGGAACAGCTACACAAGTAGCGGAGCCTATTCAGGTTGAGCCTGAGCAGGACATGCCTTCACAGGCTTTAGCTGGCACCACAGATACTCAACTGCCAATCACTACAGTATCTAAGGTGGTGACCACACTGGAACCAACACTTTCAGTTCCTGAAAAAGGAGGTCTCCTTGCCATTCATGGTCAAGAGGAGAGACAACCCTTCCATAGAAGGAAGCGGGGTTCTCAGAATGTACTTTCTAGGGACAACCCATCTCTCAGAGATGAGGCTCCACTCGGCAATGAAGTAATTACTGAGCCTTGTGATGAGATAGTGCTTAGGCATGAAAGAGTTCCAAATCCTTCTACAGGCAATTCTCCACTTGGTAATGATTCTTCGGAAGAACCAGGTGCGAGGAATTCCCCAGATTCTGAACCAACTCAGCACAATACAACAATAATTCAAAGGATTATCAATCTCGAAGCACAATTTGGACTCTTTAAACATTCTATGTCCAAGATTGTGAAAGGTCAAGAAAATCTTCAGCGGGATAACAAAGAAATCAATGATTTACTCAAACAGCTGATAACACAAAGATCAACTTCCTTACCTCTTCAATCAACCCCAGCTCTTGAGGATAACACAACTAAGGGGGAGAAAGAAGGACAAGGACAAGAAAAAGATATATCTGACAAGGGAAAGGAAAAATTAGTAGATGATGGTTCTTCTGAACAAGCAACATAAAAAGATCATGTATATGCTGAGGGGGAGCAGTTAGAAGAAGGAGAAATTCCAAATGATGATCCGTTCAGTGAGATGGATTCATATGTGAATGAAGCTGCATATCCAAGAACATTCTCTAACTATATTGACAAGCTTAAGATCAAGAAAGTTAAGGAGGATGATTACAAGACATATGAAGACGTTAATTCTATTGATGAGCAAATAAGGCAATCAAACTGGGTAACTTATCAGAAAAAGAAGAAGAAGCTCTATACTTCAAAGACAGAGAGAAAATGGGAAATGGCCAGAGCTAATTTAAGAAGGCCCAACAATGGAGCCTTAATAAATAATGATGAAGAAGTTCTTAGGCTATTTCAAATCTTCAGAAGAAGAAACAGAAGTCTGAGCAACTACTACTTTGAACTGAAAAGTGAGATATCCTATCTGGTAGTTTCTATGGCACCGGAATCAGAAGGTTGAAGGTTAACCTTGTCTTTCATTAACTACGGGTTAATGACCATGTCAAGTGAATTTCTGAAGAGAAGTTTGTTAACTGAGTTGTTTGCACTTAAACAAAAAATCAAGATTCATGAATCCTTTGAAAATGAATTAATGGTTGAAATGATAGAGAAGCTTATGGAGAAAGTAGAGCTAGAGATTCAACAGGATCCATATCAAGTCAGGTACTTCAAAGATAGATTTCTTCAGATACTAAGACTGGATCATGAAGCATTGCCATTCTACTCACTCAGACGATTAAAGTTTGTTGAGGGCTTGCTCAGAGGAAAAGGATTCAGAAATCCTGAGAAGTGGAAAACGACAGAGAGAATATTTGCCTACAGGTTAAACGTATCAGAAGCTTTGGGAAGAGATATCCAAAACATAAAAAGATTTGATCCATCTAAAGGAACTCAACCTAGAGAACCATTCAGAGCTGATCCAGGTGATGAACACATGTTTGATCTATTAAAAGAAGTGCCAGAAACAGACCCCGGTTTTGGAATAGCAGAAGAAAAAGAACCAATGGTCATCACCAATCCACTAAGAGTGATCTACTCAAACAAAGATGAAAGTGAAAGACAAATTGAAATGAGTAGAATCAGAAATGAAAATTCAAAAGTGATTAGAAGAATATTGGAAAAGCTAAGGAACTCCACAAATCCTGATGACAAGATTGTGCTACGAGAAGTAGAAGAAGCCTATTTGGACAAAGTATTAAGAGAAGATCAGATGATTACAAATAGGGTGGATGTTAATCCAAAGAGGGTTATAGTACAAGGGTGGACTCAACAACTAAGCTTTAAATTCAGTGAATTGAAAAGATTCAGGAGTATGCCACTGCTATAACTCATCTTTGATCAACTTCAATATCTAAGACCAAGAAATCTTCTAGAATGGGAGGCTCACGACATTGTTAGAAGGAGAATAGTAAAGGTCCAAGAATGAAGAATCAAATAGAATTATTAGCTCAGTCTAGAGGAACAAAATCATTCTTGTAACTTAGCTGTAATGAAATCTGGAATTGTAATATTTAATCCAGCATGCAATTAATATTATTTACAGTTTTTCCGCACTTTACTTTTTCTTGCATTATTAGTTGAGTTATCCTCTTTTCTTTAGAATTTTCTTGTCGAACTCTATCAATCAAATAGGGGGAGATTGTAAGGCATAATGTAACATGCAATGTAATCGAGGATCTGTAACTCAACTAAAAGTAAAGGACTGATTAAATAATGTTATTTATGTAATCACAGGAATCTACAATGAAGATCAGGTAGCTACATGTATCAGGGTATTTGATGAAATAGTGAAGAACACTGACAGAAGTTCATTTAAATGTTCAAGCGTCAGTGAAAGAATAAGTCACTCAGTGTTTCAGCAGGTATTAAGATTCAAGTAGTCAGTGCCAGAAGATTTCAGTGAAAACAAGAAGCAATAAAGGAATACAACATTCATGTCAATTGGTTTGATTGAGAACATGAAGATCAATACAGTGTTAGTCACTTGTGAACCAGACCAGTGCACTAAGTGTCAACACAAAGAATTTGATTAAAATGTTCATTGTAAAAGAAGAATTGACAGAAGCCAAGTAAGCAAGGTTTTTCTAAGTCATTGTACAAGGTGAAGAAAATCGACACCTAGTGATACAAGGTGAAGAAAATCGACACCTAGATTATCAAGGTGAAGAAAATCGACACCTAGTGATACAAAGTGAAGAAAATCGACACCTAGATTATCAAGGTGAAGAAAATCGACACCAAGGCAATACATGGTGAAGAAACTCGACAACTAGCTAGCAATGACTAAAAGAAGTTAAGTGTCACTTCTATGTATCAAGAAATCGACACATAGGAATGAGATACTTAAAAATCGACACCTAGCCATGAAGAGAAGGAAAATCGACACCTAGGGTATACATGAGAACAATATTCGACACCTAGGTGGTTGAAGAATCAAGGCATACATGGTTAAGGAAAATTGACACCTAGCTCTACATGGGAGAAGAAATTCGACACCCAGTTGTTTTATGACTAAGGAAATTCGACACCTAGAAAATGTACACGGGTTTCTTAAAGTCAAATCAAGTCAACATACAGGGGGAAAAGAATTCGACACTCAACTGTATTTCACTTTATTGTAAAGTCTACATATAAAACAAAATGTATTTTCATTTGATAGGTAATCAAATACACAACCCAAAACAATTAGATACAGCTGAGAAAGAGACAGAGAGAATACTCAGAGCCATTAAAGACTGTATTTATTGTTGTTGTAAGATTCATCAGAAGCTCATACATCTGTGTGAGAAGTGTAGCACCCTGGGTATATATAATATAAAGTATATTTCCAAATATTGTCTTGTTGCTGTGTGTTTCTTTACTGTCATATTTATTACTCAACAAGAACGTATCGCTGAACACGAACTATTTGGAAAAACTACCACATCATATTCAACCCCCCTTCTATGATGATTTTGGACCTAACAGGTTCTCAACGTCCAACCCTAGTCCTACGTACCCCAATTTATATGGGATCAAGCCCACATAGTTCTTGCTGAAGTAGAAACCCGTTAAGAAAATGTTGCTTTCTTGAAGTTGAAATTGAAACCCACTTGGAAGAGATCTCTACATTGAGGCTTTTTTGGGTAGTTCAAAATCCAGTATAAGACCCAAGAACTTCATAAATCCGACATTGACCGGGAAATTTTGGGCTCTAGTCGGTCCACTATAGCTATTTTCCGGATACCTTGACTAGAGGCCAGTATTAGACCCACCTCAAATGCAAGATACGTCCTAAGCTCCCAAACGAGGATAATCCGCCTGAATACAGAGAAATGATCTCCCAAGTTGAGGGAAGTAGTATCTCATAGCTCCCAATCAAGGACAATTAGTGGAGTATAGAGTAACGGTGTTCAACAATTAACCCTAGAGGGCCTTCATTATTGATTAATCCCGGAGGGCCTTCTTCAATAATTAACCCCGGAGGGCTTTCAATAACAACAACAATAATCCATCCGAATAACTATAAATTTAGCCCAATAAATGCTGACCCATTAAAAATAACATATGTTAAAATTTGAGCATAATAACAACCCCCAATTTGTTGCAATATTGTAAATATAAGAGGAATTAAATCTTCATATTCATCAAATTTCACAGTTAACACGTATATTCCTGCTTCTTTCTTCACTTCTTTCAGAATTACGCCATCCATACATTTTTTAAATATTCTACACAGAACTTTTTTAAAAGTAACTCCCTTTCATCATCATGTAATATGATCATACATAATAAGGGTGCGCTATAAAATTTAGGCACATCACGTCTATGTATACTTTCTTATACCTTCATAATTTCCCATACCTTCATTATTTCCCCTTTCGCTAGATCAAATATTCACATTGATATTGGAGATACCCTTCCATAAAATTTAAATCGTGAGGCTCTTTAATAAACAAATTTACCTATAAAGGACCTTCAATAAAATTTTAGCCATGAAGGACATTCAATAATTTTTTTCCTCATGAAGGCCTTTCATAAAATTTTACCCATGATGGGATGTCAATAAATTTTTCACCCATGAAGAGCCTTCAATAAAATTTTACCCATAAATAACATTCAATAAAATTTTAACATCAAAAGCCCATCAATAAAATTTAACCCCTGAAGGGCCTTCAACAAAATTTTAACTCTTGAACGTCACTTAACAAAAATTTAACTCGAAAGAGTCTTCAAGAAAAATTAAATCCAACTCATGAGATTTTCAAAAAAAATTAAACTCATGGATCTTCAAGAAAAACTAAACAACGTCAATGAGTGCCTTCAAAATAAACAACACCTCTAAGGGTGTTCAATAAAAATTAAAATCATAGGGCTTTCAATAAAATTTAATCCCATAGAATTTTCAAACTACAAACCTCTTATAAACCCTTAATTTAATATTTAAGAAAAATTTAAATTTTCAAATTTTTTAATTTTCTTAACCAATAAATTAATCAAAAATAAATATTTATAAAAAATTTAATTTTCAAGAATTTCAAATTTTCTTAAAAATTAAATAAAGTGTAAATTTGTATTTAATAAAAATTTAAATTTAAGAATTTTAAAATTTCTGTAAAAAACAAAAATAAATTAAGGAACTACAGCTAACTATCGGAACTAACTCTCACAATGTATTAACTGGATTAACCATCGGAATATTTAAATATTCCACTTAACTCTGCAAGTGACATAACTATCCGACAGTACCTCTCAGGTCATTCACGAGTCACTCTGCAGGCGCGTGAAATGCAATAAGGAAGCTGCTGCCGAGTTAGTCCATTGCCGAGTAAATTGAACATGGACCAAGTTAATTTTAATTTTAATTATAAAGTTAATTTTTTTAAAATTTATAAAATAAACTAATTAAAATTTATAACATAAACTTCTAAAAGTTTATAAAATAAATTTTATAAAAGTTTATAAAATAAATTTAATGTAAAATTTATAAAATAAACTAATTAAAATTTATAACATAAACTTATAAAAGTTTATAAAATAAGTTTTATAAAAGTTTATAAAATAAATTGAATGTAAAATTTATAAAATAAAATAATTAAAAACTAATAAACTTTTATAAAATAAATTTTCTAAAAGTTTATAAAATAAATTTATTTAAAATTTATAAGATAGACTAATTAAAATTTATAACATAAACTAAGAAAAGTTTATACAATAAATTTTACAAAGTTTATAAATAAACTTATTAAAAATTTATAATTAAACATATTCAACAAGTCCTCCTTTCAGCTTGAGTTCAAATAACTTTGGCACGGTGAGCTTTATTGAGCTAAAGGATCTTGATTTGTATATTAATCAGCAAACTCTGGTACAAATTAAATCAATTAAATGATTTAATTGATTCATGTACACTTTGAGGGGGAGCTAGAAAATTCAATTCCAATCAACTTAGAGTCTGACATTTCAGGGTCTAGCCAGACAAAATTAAGTTCTTCAGAGTCTAACTCATCAGGGTCTAGATCAAACAATCTGAATCTTTTATAGGATAATACAACTCAGGAGGAGCCTCTTCATTTGAATTCCATTCACAAATAGAAACTGCCAATAATTTAGGGGGAGCCCCAAGTTCCAGAATCAATCTTCCACCAGCTAGAAAATGGGCAAGGGATCACACTCTTGATTTAATAATTGGTGATCCTGAGAGTGGTATGCAAACAAGAAAATCCACTCAAAATGAATGCATGTACAATTGTTTTCTCTCAAAGAATGAACCGAAGAAAATTGAGGAAACTTTGCAAGACCTGAATGGATTATTACAATGCAGGAGGAAATAAATGAATTTAAAAGAAACAAAGTGTGGAAGCTTGCACCAAGACCTAGAAATAGATCAATTATTGGTGCAAAATGGGTGTTCAGGAGCAAACTTGATGAGAATGACATTGTGATAAGAAACAAAGCAAGACTAGTTATAAAAGGATACTCACAAGAAGAAGGGATTGACTATGATGAAACCTTTACACCAGTAACAAGATTGGAAGCCATCGGAATATTTTTTGCATTTGCAGCTCATTCAAAATTCAAAGTCTATCAGATGGATGTGAAGAGTGCCTTCTGGAATGGAAAATTGGAAGAAAAATTCTATGTGGAGCAACCATCAGGATTTGTTGATCCAAAATTTCCTAATTCTGTTTACAGGTTAGACAAGGCACTGTATGGATTGAAGCAAGCACCTAGAGTATGGTATGAAACTCTATCAAAAAAAATTCCTTGAAAATGGTTTCATTAGAGGTACCATTGATAAAAAAAAATTAGAAAAAATAAATGTGATATTTTGCTTGTCCAAATTTATGTTGATGATATTATATTTGGTTCTACTAATGAGAAAATCTGTGAAAAGTTTAGCAAACTAATGCAGTCTAAATATGAAATGAGCATGATGGGAGAATTGAACTTCTTTTTGGGACTTCAAGTCAAACAGACAAATGATGGAATTTTCATCAGTTAATCAAAGTATGTGAAAGAACTTTTGAAAAAGTTTGATTTACAAGATTGTGCAACTACCAAAACTCCCATGTCAACAACCACTAAGTTAGACTCTGACCCAAAGGGTAAGAAAGTTGACAATACTAGCTACATAGGTATTGAAGAATACGAGGATTATGGGATAACTAGAGGACTATAAATTAGAGAAATTATGATCCTAGACGAATTAAGGAATTGAGAATCTTAAATATTTGTATTACGAAGTTAGTATTGTGAAACGCTTTTAATACTAATCATGCTTTGGCAAATAGGATTAAGTGTTAATTATGGGATGACAAGTAAAAGTGCACCAAAGCCATGCAAACCATGCAACTAGATTGGTGGAAACCAAATGGGATTACTAACCATTTAAATAGAAGTGTAACTAGCCAATAAAGCTAACCAAGTCACAACCTAAGCGGTTAAGAACATGGTTCCTTAAAAATGGGAAAAGAAGGACACAAGCTACCATACTTCCTTGACTTAAGCAACCAATCCATACTTCACCTTTTCAATTACCACACTTTTCATAAAGCTAGTGCAAGTAAAGTAGCAATCAATTCTCTTCTCTCCCTCTTAGCAACCATTCGACAATAACAAGAAGAAAAGAGAAATGGAAGTTGCAAAGTGAAGCTCCTTCCATCCATAAATTCTAGGATTTTAACCATAGATCCTATAATTGTTAACTAAGGTATGTTCAAAATCTCAAGCTTGATTTTATACAAATATAGCTAAGGAGGTACAAGTGAGACTCCTTAAGTGGTTACTTGGAAAGTGGATTTTGAAATGACCAAGTAAAGTTGAAATTGAAAATGAGTCATAGACCAAGTGTTTGAATTAAATGATTAAGATGTTCCCTTGAGATAAAACGGGTCTAGAATGAGTCGTCTAAGACATGTCGGAGTTTCGGTTCGAATGTACGTATAGAACGATAATTGAGTTACTCGATTAACTAATAATATGTTCTGTTTTATTATATAGATCCCCCGATAAACTCACGAACCCCAAACACTCTAAGGACACCAGACAAGTTTTTGAAACCTATACATAATGTACTACTATTATGTTGAAAACTATTGTTGTTGGGATATAATTGAGGATTAAAATACGAGTTGATTGAACTGCGATTTAAAGTAATCGTTTAATGTTTTAGTTTATATTCTATAAGTTACTATAGATATATGACGGTGTATATATAGAGGTTCTAAGAGTAGAGCGACTTTCATATTTTTGAACGTAGACCGAGAGTCGGAAGGTTATTTTAAATACTGTTGTAATCCGGGAGATGCCGGAGACAGATTATTTTAAAATAACGATTATAAAATATTCTAATAAATATATTTTGATAAATAAATTAAATAGAGTTAATAAATATTATTTGAATATTTATTCAATTAATGAATATTATTTTAAATATTCATTTAAAAAGCTTTTTTATTAATTTTTTATTAATTAATAAATATTAGTTAAATATTTTTTAAATATTCTAAATTGATCTAAAAATTTTTAAGGTCTTTAACAATTATTTAAAATATTTTCTGACCTTCAAAAAATTGATTTAAATATAGTGAGGGTTCTCTAATATCTATTTATATTTTATTTTATTCTTTTAATAAGAATAAAATATTCTCGAATTTATCAAAAATAGGGAACTCGGTCTAGGGAGTAAAAGGTGATTTACTTTCTCAAAAGCGGTTATGTTTTGGCATCACTGGCATACTGTAGTAAGGCTTTCAACTTATCAAATCATAAGAGATTTTCTGACTAACTCTCGGGTCGTGATTTTAAATGGTTTTCATCCCTTGATAAAGGACATCAGTTGGCAGAGGTCAACACACCTTTATGGTGAGAGGGCTGCCCCGATTATTCTGGCAATACCCATTCTGAGTTTTGTGAATCTATTAACAAGTATTATATACTTGGGGAACTAGGATTAAATTCCGGTTCCAGGTTTATAGATTGTTCCAGTGGACTATGAGATATAACGTAAGTGGCCGAATAAAGCACGACTCAGCACTTTGGTCCGTATGTGGTCTAGGGCTATGAGATATAACGCCATGGCTCCCCCTTCTACATGTAGAAAAATGACGAGATTTGCTGTATGTTACGATTGATCATCGTGTATGTACGGTAGAATCGTGATGTAATGCTCTAGTTAAAGTCACATCTTCCAATTGGAATTGTGCTGCAACATCGTAACAAAGACCTCAGTGTTAATTTACCGATGATGTTGTCAGTGGTTGATATCTTGAGATCTTCGTTACTCATTCAAACTACTTTGACAAAAAGTTTATTTTGCAAACTCGTAGAGTACGTAAAGTGTTCACAATAGTGCAGTTTTTAAACGATGTTTAAAAAACAATATTACAGAGTTATATTCTTGTTGAGCTATGTTGCTCACTCTTGCTTTCTTTATATATCACAACACAACAGGTCAGAAGAATGCCGCGTACGAGACATACAATGAGGAAGCGCGTGGGAAACGCACACGCCTTCTGTAGACTCTTATCCATTACTCTACCTCAGGTAAAGAATATGAGTAGGATATGAGTGCAGTTGCTTTTGGTACACTTTATTTATAAGTATGACTTATGTAAGCTTATTAACAAGAACAAACGTTAAGCGAACAATATCATTTCAGATAGAAACTGTATTGATTTCATAAGTTTAGTACTTTCTCTTTTGGTATTGTAATAACTTATACTCTGATCGATCATATGACTTCTAATTATTAATGTCGTTCCGAGACTATAATCAGTGTGTGTGCATATTTGAACTATGTGGTCACTGCAGGTGAAAAATTATTAATTGGGATTTAAGTATTAAGTGATAATGACTGGAAAAAAAGAGCGTGGTGGCCCAGATCTCCGACCCCGGATCTAGGGGCGTCACATGCTGAGATGGTGGAGAGGAGTGATAATGAGACTCAAGTTGCATCTCAGGGGGAGAGTTAATTGGCATTGTTGTCCAAGGTGGCTACTGAGATGGCTGAAAAGCTTGGAGGTAGTAAGCTGGAGAAAGGAATTGTGATAAGGGAGGGTGTTGTTAAGGCCCTTGTTCATGTAGATGGGAAAGGTAATGAGAAATTGTTCAAGGATGATTCTGATAATTTTATTATTGAAAAGAATGAATATTTGGATGATGAAGAAGCATATATGTTGATGGTGGATGAGAATGAGAACAACAGGGTATTCCATGATGCTAGCTTTAATGACAAGATTAATGATCTAAGAAAATCCTCAAACAGAGATCCCAGAAAATTTTCTGAAGCTGTGAGACAGTTAACAGTTGGAGCTACTGTAATGGTTTCAAAGAGCAACAAATGGGTGATATCTATTAGGACTGAGGGTGGTTTCAGCTGGTACATTAGCATGGGATATTTAAGTAGACAAAAGATAGTTGTAATTGAAGCCATTAAGCTCAAAATCAAGACAGACAAATCCTAGCTGAATGAAAATTTGAAGAAAATCTTACAGAGGATGGTAGTTAAAAAATTACTTGAAGTAACTCTCAATCCTCTGTGTATCAAGTTCAATAGCTTAACAGATGGGAAATACAAATCAATAAATCTTGACAAGGTTAGTTTGTGTAGACCAAGGTCTGTGAAAGAATCCTTCAAATACTTGAAGCAACTTCCAAGGACTGAAGAAAGAATTGAAGGTATAAGGGTGTTGGCTGAGGAGTTAAGGAGGCTTAAAGAGAAGAAGTCTAAAAAGACAGAGAAGAAAAATCAGGGAAGAAGAGATGATGAGAATGATGATGAAAAACCTAATGGAAGTGTAGATAGTTTTAAGTTCAACAATAACAATGATAATGCAGGGACCTCTGGAACTGGTAATAAAGATGTTAAAGATGGAAAAGATGAGAAGATAGTTAGTGAAATTGAAGGAAGGGTGTTGAAGCAGGTGGTGATGGGTTTTGAAGCTGACAAAGAAGATGCTGTCAGGAAAGCTACTATTAGGAGTGATAAGGTGGAGTTTGCTGTCAAGGTGCCTGAACTTGTTGTCAAACCTGAATTGACAGTAACTTCAAAGACACTGTCAAAAGAAGTTAGAAAAGAGTTACTATTAAGGAAAATCTTTATCACTAATAAATACATGAAGACAAAGTCTGAAAGGCCAAAGCCACATTCAAGCAGGAAACCCAATAGGAAGTAGTGGAAGCTTGTGACAGATTTGATTCAAAAAGATTGCTTAGGTGTCAGGAGACCAACAATCAACAATTTGGCTGAGTCAAAGGCATAATCAATTATCAAGGTTGTTGTTGAGTGGACTGAGCTCAATTCTTTGAGTATGGTAAATGTCTTCTATTCCACTGGAGTGGTTGAAGTTATGGGACATGAATTGAAGGAGGCAAACTACTTTATGGTTAGAAGGATGCTGCTAATCATCAGGGGATTAGACATAAGGACTCAAGTCTTTAGAGGGACTCTGATCAAGAAATTCTTAATGCTAATGGAGTCTTTCAAATCTCATCTCTTGGATTTTATTGATGTTGAAGAACCTGAAATTGTGGTTTACTCAGATGGGGTGATGTTTGCTGATGGTAATAGAGTAAAAGAATTTTGGAGCATGGATTCCTTGTAGGAAAAAATATTGATCTCTTAATGAAGCTTGTGGAACAACTTCAAGAGTATCATTATCGTGAAGAGCAAGAATTCATTTCCAAACTCCAAAGAATTATCAAAATAAACAAGAAGATGAGTATGGGAAGAAAGTTGAGTATGAGAAGACTCAACAATGTCTTCTAAGGAATCATGAGAGAATCATATTCTATAACTCTGGTGGATCTGCTGAAGAGAACACATTTGAGGAGTTGAAGACATTGGCTGAGAAGGATCCTGAAATTGTCAAACTCATCAAGAGAGAACTACTTAGTATTACAAATTTTGAGGTATTTGATCTTAAGAATAAAGTACTAGAGATTTGTGATTGAAAGGTGAAGAAGAGGATGGAAGAAAAGGAAAAGAAGAGTAAATTTGATGCTGATGTTGAAGCTACAAAGAAGGAGATAGACATAATTAACAGACAGATCAAAGAAGCTGAGATTGATTTGAAGTGTGCCAAGCTAAATGATCAATTCTCTAAAAAGTCTAATTATATGTCTCGTGTCTTTACAAATCCACTCAAAATCATTATTGACAGCATTGAAGTCAAAGATGAAGATTTTGGAATTCTCAACACTGCAAATCTTAGAAGAATTTTTAGATTGACTACAAATTCACTTCTAAAAACTGAAAAGAACGTAAGTGCAACAACATGAAAAATCATTGAATCAAGATCTCAAGAGGATGATGAGGTAGATAGAATGAGGGTGAAGCAAATGTTCTCATCCACAAAGGATAAATACATTGCTGATATGCTTGGAATGAAATATCTCTGTATCTATAAAGGACCAGTGGAGAACTACTACACCTATTCTGATTTGAGAGATCTACCCTACAAATTTGTGAAGTTAGTTCTTGATTGTGTCTCCAGTTATGCCTGAACCAATGAAGAAAAGAATGCCCTAAAAGTTCTTAAAAATCCACATGAAATGAAGATTCCCAGGAAGAAATAAGGAAGGAATCTCAAACTGAAATTGAAGATTTGCTCAGTCTAGAGGAGCATAGTTTGAGAAAAAATTGTACTTGTAATTTTCTTTATATTTTTCCTATACAAACACTTCAGTTTATATTAGTTGAGTTTGCATCTGCAATTCACTTTAAATTTGTATTTATTTTACATAAAAATAAATTGGGAGAGATTGTTAGGGATTGTGGTGTAATCAACTAATGTACTTAGTTTTAAGTTTAGTTAAACTAAGTAAAACATACTATCATATGTATATTGATAGTATAGTCGGTAGTCACTTGTAGACAATACATTCAAAAAGTAATAGTTAGGTGACAGTACATTTGAAAGTTACTGTCTTGTATAAAAGAATAAAAATGAGTCATGTAATAGAAGTTTACTAAGTGTTCATGCATAACATGATTCAAAACTCAGATAGCAACATTTCAAGTACTAAAGCCTATGACAGTACATTACAGGTGACAACACAATTGGAACAAATGATAACAACTATTCCTTTAACAGTAAACTTGGCGGATAATGAAGATTTAAAGACAACAAGTATTACTGACATCAACTATTCCATTGACAGTAAACTTGGCAGAGAATGAATACAACAAATTTTACTAACAACAACATTGGCAGTGATAGTTTACAACAGCTTTGGAGACAGTATGTTTTAAGTAGACTATCAAAGCTTGACAGCAAAGTATGCGAAGCCTAAGATACTGTCACCATAGAGAAGCTAAAAATTGACAACAAACTTTTAGTGAAGCTGACAGTTTGTTCTAGGTAGCAGACTAAGATAGTGAAATTACAATGAATGATTTGGACATATCTATCTAGTCTGTTAAGTCTACTACTGCAACTTGGGAGAAGACAAGTAAAAAATTAAAGCATGCTCAAGAAGTTAAAGATTTCTACATATCTCAGAGCTGCTTTATCTACAAATGGAATGAAGACAAAGTTGAACGAGAAAAACACAATTTCTATTTCAAGCTTTGTTCTAGGACCAAGGGAAAGTACACTTGTAAGTGGGATATGTGTTTCAGTATAAATACACACATCTCACAAGTACTTTCTCTTATGCAACTGAGCTAGATTTTCCATCAAGTATAGAAACATTAACAAATTCATTATTATTGTTTCTATCAAAGCTGGAATTAATTTTCAGTCAGTTGTAGCAAAACAAAAATAATAAAATTATTTTTAAAGTTTAAAACATTGTCTCATTTATCTACTTTGTTTGTTTGCATCATATAACTTGTTAATTATTATTCTTGTTTGTTGTTAGCAAGAATTAGTCATAATTAATCAAGTTATATTCAATCCGCCCTTTTGCAACACTTATATTACCTAACACATTTAATATTTGATTCTTTGTATTTACCGTATATTCAATCTTCTTGATTCCTGTACTTGAGTTCTGCAAATTATTGCTTGACTAATTCGTAGACAATGATTAAGAATAATCATTGTTGGATCACTAGAATCTTTATGGTACTTGGACAACTGCTTCACTGCTTCCACATTCTTGAATACTTCAACCTTTATTGTTCACTGAAGCATGAACATATTAATGAACTTATTTCAGTGAGTTAATCCTTCAAGTTTATAGATGTCTTCTTTGTCTTTTGTCTTTACCTAGTATTCGTGTCTTCCTGATTCAAGTGATAATTCATATTATTTATGTTTGTCAAATGGATATCTCGACCCTCCCATTTTCCTAATTTTTTTTCAAAATTCATTTATTGTTGATTTATTTATGGAAATTCGTGTTATATATAAGGTTTAATTTTTTGAGTGGTATCATTCGAAAAAATGTTTTTATTTTTTCTATTTTGGATATGTTTTTCAATCATTAATTTTAAAATATTGAATAAATAACTATGCAATTTAATAAAATCTTGAATAAATAATTATGCAATTTAATCAAATCTTGAATTTTTGGTGGAAAATAGTATCTTGGAAAAACTTCGATTCATGGGTTGCATCTTGCAAAAGAAATGTTGCAAACTAAAAAAACAAAAAACATTGCATTTCATCCGGCACTTCTTGGTAATTTAGCTACAGTTTAATCTACTAGGGCGAGCAACATTCAAGTTTATATATAAATAATATATTCTTGAAAATATTGCATGTACCATTTTCATTATATTTTCTCAAGAGCACTCAAAAACACAAATTAATAATCCACAAAATAGGTATTATATTCAACCCTCCCTTCTACAACATTTTGAGACCTAAGAACACTATTAAGAGTTATTAGTGTTTTTGAAAGAGTTTATAGTAAAGCAGAGAGAGAAAAGTTAGAAAAGTTAATTTTTTAGTTGAATTTTTTTATTTTGTAAAGATGAGAGAGGGAGGGAGGGAGAATTCTATAAATGGACGAAAACCGGTAAAAATAAATGAAAAGTTCACAGAGATATCTTTCTATTACAACTTACAAAACGAATTCAACCTATTGTTAAGTTAATATACTAACATATATCGCACAATACGGTTACCTTTTAATTTTTTTAATTTTTTTCCCATTTATATTCTTTTGGTAATACTTTTAATTCTATATAATATTGATTTTATTATAATATTTTTAATAAATATATTAATTTTAGTTTTTTATTATTTAAATTTTAAAGTTTTATCTTATCATTATAATTGCTTTTGTTGTTTCAATATATTTTTATTTAAGATTATGTATAATTATATTATTACCATTAATTTTATTTAAAATTTTATAAGTCTTTTTAATCTTTTAATTTATAATTTTTTTATTCATTCAATAATATTTTTGTTTCTATTTGTTATTATGTATATTTATATTATTAGTATTATTTATTTAGGTATTGATAAATGTACACCATAAAGTTATTTATACACACACTACTTAATTTTTTGGATTTAAATGCCTATATTTTTATTTTTTTACAAAAATAATGAACTTTTCATTGATATATAATTTGAAATAAATATCCCCAGAAAGGTTAGGGATTGTGAGAATTTCTTTTATATATAAAGACATATAATCTAACTGAAAAGTGTGTTTAACCAATCTCATAAATCGTAACGAAAATTACAATTACCACAAAGAAGAGATTCCTCATAAATTTAGACAATAAAATTTTCATATCAGAAAAGATAATATCTTAAAAAAATATGTTACATAAACGCAATAATTGTACAAGAAAATCTTGTTTACATTCATCTTCCATTTATAAGTAATTTTGCATCCAAATAAATCTAAAGGATAACAAAATAAATTAACAAAGACAAATAAGGTGATAAAAATAATATAAATATAAGACTAAATATCGTATATAATTATAACATAAAACTCTCAATTTATGATTAAAAAAACTCATCTAATATGATATATAAATGGTCACATTTATATAGGTACAAAAATGGTCACATATGATACTAAAATCGTTCAAAACTTCAGATCTGGAGAATATGAAAATAACTCCAGAAGATATGAAAACAGATATGGTGAATAATAGTGGGGACAAAGATGACAAATATAATGAATATTAGTGATGAAGATAAAGGTGATGAAAACAAGGATGAATAATTGATCACAATGAGAAAACTGATTTAAGAGAGTAATTATATTGATCCAAGAGGATGTTTTTGTTTTTAAATTTGAACAAACTCTCAAATTTGAGTATTGTGATTTTGAGGAGGGGGTGTTGACATATATGTTAATATATTATTATAAAAAAGTATGATATTTACTTTTATTATTATGATTAACGGAATGTGGTGAATTTCTTATTATATTATTTTTCTTTATTATTAATTAGGGATTGGATATATAAATAATTGTGATATTGTAAAATAATTAAGGATTACGCCTTCTAAATTGAATGAGAAGAAAATTTGAGACTATTTTATATTTTGAAAAAATATATTTTTTGACTAATTTATAGTATAATTATTTATTTTTTAAAATATTTTCAAATTAAAAGTAAAAGATTACTAAATATTTTTTTCTTTGGAGAAAAATTAGTAAATACTTTTAACAAAATAATTTGTCGAAAGTACATTACTCTATAAAAATGAGGTGAGAGTAGTATTTGTTGGGTTTAGGCATACATGCACTTGGCTTATCCAAACCCTTTCCTCCTCCTCCTCAACTTGTGTTGAAAATGGTGAAAGGCAAGCTTGTAGACAACCTCAAACAATTCGCTGACAAGCAATTTCAGCAATTGAATCGTCTCTATGGCCAACAAGTTTTAGATGTATTGGAGTTTCCAATTAAAGTTGTTTTGTCTCCCTTCACTCTTGCTTATGACATTGCTGGTTCTGCTCCTCGTGGTTTCGGCGTCCCTGAGTTCATTTCTAAGCTCTCCTTTTCCACCATTTTCGTATGTTTTTATCTCGAAAAGCTGTTTTCGATATACATGTTTGCTTTGAATGTACACCAACTGTTTGTTAATTTGTCTTATTTGATTCCTAGTTGTGTTAATACTACTAGAATTGTGGCTTTAGTTTTATGGTGTTTAGATTTATTTATTATTGCGGTACGACCTCAATGCTTGCTTTATCGATTGCCTGCAGGTGGTTGCTGCTCTCGGAACTTATGATATTACATGTGAGCTCGGGAAGAAGTTGATATGTCAAAGGTGCTTCTCACTTTTGCTTTAAACTTTATTACATGTTTATATTGCTTTACTTTCCGGTTTCTTCCTTATTTTCCTATTTTTTACTTATTTTGATTTTTCTGATGATTTGCCCCAATATAATACACATAATTTGGTTGTTTGTCCTAAATTCCGTTATTTGGACGGTGACCTTTAATTAGTCGAAAGAGTAATTAAAAATTGAAGATTATAGGCAGTATGGTTCTTTAGTGAGCAAGTTAGTACCCATGGTTCAGTTTTGTTTACTTTGAACTGTAGTGGCACATATATTCTTAAAAAAAGTTCATCCGCTATATATATTATTTTGGGAAAGTCATACGAGCGACATATTTTGAAGAAAATTACATAGGCGAGATGTATAATTTTGAATATAAGTCTTGTGAAAAGCATAATTTTATGTGTGTGTAGGATTTTAGTTAGTGGAGTACCCTTAAATGGAGTAGTAATTGGAGTACTATATGTGCGTAATATGTTTTGTAATATACTGTAAGCAAAACATATAGATACTTCAATTAGTACTCCATTATATTTTTCCATATATATTTCATGACATTTTTAAATTAGCATATTAATTAATGCATAGGATTGCGTTTAAAAATTTCTTACATATATTGTCGCGATAATACATATATGTTAAATAAAACAATATTTATAAACTTGCAAGTTGGAATTGTCAAGTTGGGTAGCCTAGGCAACTTATATCCTCTTAATGTTATCATTTGTAAAGATATATTTCTTTGAGTGGAATGACTTGGAGGGCGAAGTGAATATTGTGGTCCATGATCAAGCCATTTGGTAGATCAGGCCACTCATTTCGCGGAGATTGTATGGAAAGATTGAAGGTATGAGCTTGAATTTATCTCACGCTTGGAAGGAGATTGAAGATCTTGAGTTTCACCATATCTTAAAACATGAAGTGTGACTCTTTGGTTCTGGTATAAGTTTGTATGCATTGTAGGAACGGACGTGTTGAATTATCGTTAAACCTAAGTGAACTCTAGATTTCTGGAGCTCTATATTTGTAATATTCATTCCAGATAATAATTAACAAATTAATTCCCAATTTATCCACTCTTTGAATGTGAATATGTGAAATGAGGAATAAATCAATCTAAACGAATAAATTATAGAAATATCTCTTAATGATATCCTTCAAACAGGAAGGTACCACAACGCAATATTATACAAGATAAAATCAATTAATATTCATATTTTACTAAATATATCCCTAAAGTTTGTCATAATATATGCAATAATAAAAAATCTGCATCGGCTTGATCTTATATAAATAGGTACGCCGTGCAGACATCTTGACAAAAGAGATCTGATACACGAATCGAGACCCCTTAGGGTCTAGCCCAACCTTTTTTTACAAACCCTAGCACCATTAACAACAATACAAACCCTAGCACCATTAACAACCATACAAACCCTAGTACCATTAACAACCATACAAACCCTAGTACCATCAACAACCATACAAACCCTAGTACCATCAACAACCATATTCATATCTTATTTGCTCTATTCCGATTTTCTGTTTTAACAAAAATCCTCCAACAATAGTAGTCATATATATGCATAACACTTAGAACTAAATTTTCATATCACCCAATCCTTTATGTTTGTCAAATGAATATCTCAACCCTCCCATTTTCCTAATTCTTTTTTCAAAATTTATTTATTTTTGATTTATTTATGGAAATTCGTGTTCTATATAAGGTTTGATTTTTTGAGCGGTATCATTCGAAAAAATGTTTTTATTTTTTCTATTTTGGATATGTTTTTTAATCATTAATTTTAAAATATTGAATAAATAATTATGCAATTTAATCAAATCTTGAATAAATAATTATGAAATTTAATCAAATCTTGAATTTTTGGTGGAAAATAGTATCTTGGAAAAACTTCAATTCATGGGTTGCTTCTTGCAAAAGAAATGTTGCAAACTAAAAAAACAAAAAAATATTGCATCTCATCCAGCACTTCTTGGTAATTTAGGGTGAGATGTACATTTAACCAACTTAAGTGGTTAATATGTACAAATTTAGTTCGAGGAGTATGTGTATGTCTGTACTACTTTATAGGTAAAATTGTTAAAAATGCTACGGGACAACAATTGAATAGAAAGAAAACAAGAAAATACAAGTTTTGGTAGATTAACCTTAAAAAATCCACTAGTTCTAAGTTGACTCAACTGCACAAGGACTACTACCCGACACTCGTAAGATTTTTCAACCGCAGAGATATAAGAAATTTTTTGGATCACAATCTATAGAAAGAGATACTCGCAATTAAGAAAACCCCAATTAATATTGTCCAATAATAATGGATCACATCTTTATATATAAGAGTGTATTCTTAAAATTTAACCAACAAAAAATAAAATTCTATTAATGAGAAAACTAGTAGATAAAGAAAACAAATTCTTTTCATTTTTCTACTGCTATAACCTAAACTACTACTATTAATCTCTCAAAATATGTAATTAAATATAAATAATTAATATTATTACTCAATAATAATATAAGTTTAAGACAATTTGATATTTTAATTACTTGTTCCTCATCAATAACCATTTTATATATGATAAATGTCATGGAAGAACATTCTTTACTCAAGTATACAAATTAATTAGAGGCATAATAGTTGTTGCCTGTTGGATGGTATTTCAATTACAAAAAGTTTCTCTATATTAATTTTGAGTAGGCTATGTATATAGAGTTTCCTCAGTGGCTCTACATAATGCCCTTCCTCTTTATTTTGGGTTGCATCTTCATTGATCTTAAGATAAAAACTGAAGCTAATTATATGAACCACTTTTTTATTTCTTTAAATTTACTCACAAACCTTGCCATTTCTGTTAGTCAAAGTGAATCTCGTGATTGCTGCCATTCAATAATGATTTCTTATCGTCTCTATATATCGTTCATCATAAATGTAGAAAAATTCTTGTGCTCTTTAGTCTAGAGAAATAGATAGTGGTCATTAAATGGAGCTCTAGTGAACCTACAATAGTAGTTGAACACACAATAATTTGACTATATATATGTATGTTGTGATTGGTTGGGGTGAATGAAATTTGTACTATGGGTATTGTTTGTAATATTCCTCCATTTTACTCCTAACAATTTAAACTACTAGAGCAGTAGAGTCCAAACCCGCCAAATTTGAGAAGGAATGCTCCATTCTGTTTGGTGTACTCATTTTTCCTAAAAGGTTCATCGTAGAAAAATTGCGCCGTCTCATTTTTGTTTACTTTCTTTTCTCTTTAAATTTGTGTACAACTTTTCCATCCATTCCTTTCTTCTTATCAAAACAGAACAGTACATGAAGAATGGTGTTAAATATTAATCTGTAGCTACAATGTGATGCAGGACAACTTGCGAAATTGATGATTTATAATATAAATACAATAATAGATATAACTTGGGTGATGAACCGCAGAACACCCACTACCCCAAGGGTTTCCCAACCGCAGAAGGGAGAAAAGCTATGGATCGCAACCCATAAAAGAGACCCAATTCAATATTCAAAGATATTCTCAATAATCAAGTCTAATTTAATATGTGGGGATTACAATACTTATATAGAGAATAGAAAACCTAATCAAATAACCTAATGGACTATGACCCATTAACAATTGGGCTTATTATAGATAAGCTACTTATTTAATAAACTAAAAGCCCCACATATAAAACATATAGATAAATATACTATTTATCTCTATACTAAACAAACATAATCTAATTAATAGCATATATACTAATTCTCTATTCTTGTTCCCCATCACAATGAAATCTATTTTAGTGTATTTAATGTCACTAGAGTTCATTATCACTCTGCAGAACTTGTCCAGAAGATTGTGTAATAGGGTCATGGAGAAAGAAAAAAGTTCAGGTGGAAAAATGTTTAATAATGTCAAAAATGTAAGTATTGCAATTGTCAACACATGCTTAGCAGAGTGTCTTTGTTTTTCATTTTGTAATCGAGTGAGTGTAATTATGGAACAGTGAACTTAGTTTCTTAAATAAATGATTGTGTGTTATAGTGCATATATAAGCGACATTTTTCTATTCCATTGCCGGAGCTTTGCCAACAAAGGTAATCAATTTTATGGGAAGTAACTAATCTTATTCTTCATTTGTAAATATTTTTATGAACTATCCCATCAAAATTAAGATAAGTTTGTTTTATGTGTTATATTTTATTAGTAATTGAGGGTTGAGAGGTACTAATTTGAAAATCGGGGGATTCAATTTTTCCAGGGTTGTCACACTTGAATATAATTTAAAATTAAATAGATTATACATGCAAATTTATGCAGATACACATTGTTATGTTATGGGTTGATAGGTCTAAACCAAAAATCTCTCCAAAAAGATAAGAAGTGTGTTAGAGGAGTTTAATCTGTGAGTCCAGCCAAATCGGGTATCCGAGATTTCGAGTATTTTTGAACGGAAGTCTACCAGATAAATTATTCAGTGAGCCATTGTTCGAGTCGAGTTGGGTTTTAGAGTTTGAGTATTTTTAACGAGCCTCTTGAACAAGTAAAATGTGCTCAATTATCTAACCGAATTCAGCTCGTATATTAAATGAGTCAAATCGAGTTTATTTGCGAGCTAGTTGAGCTAAGTTTAAATAAGCCAAGTCGGGTCTACTCGCAACCTGATCAATCATATAATTCAAGAATATAATATTGTTTTTTTATGTATAAATTTAAAAACAGTTTTAAGTAATAATTTTCTTATAATGATAAACAAGTTCTTCCTGCTTGAGTTGAGTTTTTGTCGAGTCCTGAAAATACTCTAGCTTGGCTTGTATTGCTATATGAGCAAGAACTGTGTCCCATCTCGAGTTTTATACGAGTTCAAGTTGAGTCAAGTCATGAAAGATGAGTTCGCTGCTGGCGAGCAGCTTGACTCAAATTACTACTCCAAACACCGTGAAAGAAAATTTGGGGTTTTGGTTCCGAGTTTATATATGATTTCTATATAAAATCCTAGGTATTCTGTAGGTATTTGATGAACAAGCATACTAGCGAGGGATCACTGTGCTTCAAGAGCACAATCTATGGGCTGGATGTATATACAATTAAGTATATTCAGATTGATTAAGCTAGTATCGCTAGATTTAAGTTTTTGTGCACTTTGATATATAAATGTGATGGTCTGTATAATTTCATTATTAATTATAAGGTAGTCTGTAGTACTTATTTGGGCAACCTTGGTACAGGCAACTGGTCTTGATTCTCACTCCCTAATAGCTACCTTTTGATGATATGTTCTTTAAATATCATAACACATAATCGTGATATGTTTTCGTGCCATGATCACCTCATTTCTAATGGCGACACAATGATACATTTTGCATATATGAATCTGCTGACTGTTTACCATGATTGTTGATTATTATTTGACTTATATACCTGGCCATGCAGTCCACATATGATTAGTATCAATTTGTTTTACACTTTTACTTATATTTGAGTCAACTATTAACATTCACTGTCTGTCTAATTGATTTTTTTTGCTAAATCTGGTCTAATTGATAAGGTTAAAGTATTTAATAATTATGTTCTTTAATATTGAACCTGATATAAAATTCACTGTATAGCCATTTTGTGTTAAGATGTTTAAACTTTGATTTTAGGAATTGTCGGACCTGCAATGGGTGGCAGGCATTGCAATGTACTTTGTGCAAAGGCTCAGGGAAGGTGCAGTATCAGGTGAAGCAGTACACCTTAAGAAGGTATGTTGAATATTAATGCATTACATATTTCGTTGGCGACACTTTTCCACTCTAAGATATTGTTAGGATTTGTCTTTCAAGAGCTGGACCTGATAATCTTGTCCGTACCTTTCCTAAAGATATTCTGCTGTGCTGTTTCTTATTTCTAACCAAGATTTGTTACCACTTGTTTTATAATTTTAAATCATTAAATATTATTCCTTAAGTTTTTTATTTTTCACATCCTGCAGTGGAGAAAAGGCAACAGCTGAATGTATTGCAGATGCTATCGCAGATAATCGAGCCGAGATAGTGCATCTTCCTTCTAGCATGAATTTTGGTGTGCCTTTGCCGTCGAAAGACTGTCCAGATTGTGATGGGTCGGTAAGAGCACTGCCGCAGTTTATGAGCTGCCAAGTTTCTCAATTTACCCTTCTAGAATGTGGTTCCATAAGTCTCAAGCCTAATAGTTCCTCATCTTCAACTTGCTCCTTGTGTCAAAACCAATTGTCATAATGATTGGATATAATTTTACTGCCTATTTGCGGTTTCAATGTTGTTTGAAATTGAAGCTAGGCCAGTCCTATTTTCTAGTTCAGGTCTTGTTGTTTAAACTGTGTAACTTGTCATAAAGAGACCTCTTATTGGCTTTGTCAGGACAAACATTGACTTTCTTCAGTGATATGCTTTAGAACAAAAAAGTAAAAGCCATATCCTAAAATTCTTTTTAACGTTGCAGGGCGTAATGAAATGTGTTGAATGCAAAGGAAAGTTACAAATAAGGATATCTGCTGATGATGTGAGTCCACATGAATTTATTTTGTGATTGTTTTTTCATTAACTTTTTAGTGCGTAGACTTTTAGTTTTTTTACGCTATCCTGGCTTTCATGTGGGACATATATCATGCAAACATCTGTACTGATAATTAGTAATTGAATCAGTGTACCGCTGGAGTTAGGGCTGCAAATGAACAGAGCTGTTCGTGAACAAAACTCGAGCTCGGCTCGTTTAAGTGAGCTCGACTCTGTTCGTTTATTAAAAGAACCTGATCTTGAACATAAAAATCCGCTCGGTTAGTAAACGAACCCGAGCCGAGCTTTATGCCTGTTCGGCTCGAGCTCGTCTAGCTCGGCTCGGATAAAATTTATATATATTATAAATAAAAAAATATTATGAATAATTTAAATATTTAGATCATATTTAATATATTAATGTTTATATGAAATTATTCATATTATATATATATTGTTAATGTTTATTCATATTTAATATATTAATGTTTATATATACCGCCTAAAATATTTATAGTTTGATTATGTATTTGTGTAAATTGTGATTCTGTGATGTACTGATGTGTCTTAATTCTTGAACATTTTATTTTTAAAATCTCTAAATATAATAATTAACACAAATTCAAATTTTATATTATGTTTTTATTATGATATGTATAAATATATACACACACGCATATATTATAATGTATTTACATTTGATTATTTGAATCATATTTAATATATTAATTTTTATGTGACTATATATATATATATATATAACATACATAATTTTATAATCTTTTAATTTTCTTAAATTGATTACAATCTCATTTTAGAAAATGAATATCAATTTTATTTAATTTGTCAAAATTAAAAAATTGATTAAACCATGCCATTTTTCTCACAAGTCACACCACAAATATGAAATTTGGAATTCAACATCAAGAATTTAAAAAAACAACTTATGACCTATTCAACTTCGATCACATAGAGAAATTGACCATAATTAAATATGTTACATTTGTATTATTATACATAATATATATATATATATATATATTAATAAATATAATACATTAAATTTGGGAATATCATTAAATTAAATATATCTTGACATCTGTACGGTTGGATCGTCGAGAAATATTTTTAAAAAAATGGAAAGAACAATTCGTGACAAAACACTAGTTACGAATTCTAGTCAATATAGTAGTGATATACTAAGATCTCCAACCAAATTAATTTTATATTTTTTTAAAATTTGAAAATATCATTATATTAGATTTATCTTGACATCTGTACGGTTGGATTGTCGAGAAATATTTTAAAAGAATAGAAACAACAATTCGTGACAATGCACTAGTTACGAGTACTAGTCAATATAGTAGTGATATACTAAGATCTCCAACCAAATTAATTTTTTATTTTTTTTTTTAAATTTGGGGATATCATTATATTATATATATCTTGACATTCATATGGTTGGATTGTCGAGAAATATTTTTAGAAAAATAGAAACAACAATTCGTGACAAAACACTAGTTACAAGTACTAGTCAAGTAGTGAATATAGTAATAATATACTAGAATCTTCAACCAAATTAATTTTTTATTTTTTTTAAATATGGGAATATCATTATATTAAGTATATCTTGACATTCGTACGGTTGGATCGTCGAGAAATATTTCTTAAAAAATAGAAACAACAATCCGTAAAAGTTATTTTTATTAATTGGACTTAATTGAGTAAAAAATATTTGTTTTGTTAGCGAACAACTCGATTCGGCTCGGATTCGGTTCGAATTCGACTCGACTCGGACCCGACTCGATTTGTTCGTGAAAAACTCGTGTTCGGCTCGTTTATTAGGAAACTCGGCTCGACTCGGTTCGTTTTAAAAAAAAGTCAAACTCGGCTCGGTTCGGTTCGTTTAAAAAAAAGTCAAACTCGGCTCGGCTCGGGCAAAACTCGGCTCGACTCTGTTCGTTTGCAGCCCTAGTTGGAGTAATCCTAAAAGAATTTATCTTTTTTACCAAACCATAGAAGATGAAGAAAGAAAAGCAGAGAAACCCATAATGTTCGGGTATGTGCCCCTAGCAGATGCAGACATTGCAGGCACTATAACTAGCCCATCTTTCATTCTCATATGTTCCGATGTACTTTGTGATGAGCGTTCCGATGTAACAACTAACAAGAAATGGCCTTTAGGCCCTTTACTGTATGGGGTTGGCACCAACAAAGAAAAGGCTTGTTGAAACTGATTGGAGATAATTTTGATAATATAAAGTCTTTTATTTATTATCTTTTTGGATCTTAGATGACTATTTGATTAGGAAAACTGCAAGTAGGGAGAAATTTCTGGATACCTTCCTTGATGTCATATTACTCAGTTTTAATACTTTTTAGATAGGCGCAACAGTCTTATCTCTCTACCTGATTTTACAGCTCTGTGAAATTCAATACAAATAAGGAATTTAATTAAGATGACTTGTAATATAAGAACTTGCTCACCCCCATATTGTAAGATTCATCAGCTGCTGAGTGCTGACGGCTTTGCAAGAAAATTTCTCCTCAAAGCAAGGATGGCGAGAAGAAGAAAAGAGTAGGAAAACCTTGTTGCTTGGAAGCCAGTGTACCCTGTAAAACATGAATATTTGTTTTCTATAATTTGGCAGGAAAAATAAATAAATATCGGCATCAAACGGGCATATTCTTTTGTTGTTGGGAGGACCATCCACAATTACTTTCTAAGTCTTCCTTATGTAAAATCACTACATTGTGTTCAATTTTTCAGTTATTTTTTATTAGTTAACTAATTTGTCAGTTGATTAATTGTTATAATAACCAAAACTGTGTTATCCGTTCTTATTAGCTGGTGTATTTGTCTTAAACTGTTGTTTGCTAGATATTATCTTTCCGTGTCTGCAGATTATGGAACCTCCATGGAAAGCCTATGACATCATGAGAAAGATGGATTACCCTTATGAGGTGAATATCGTGTCTTCCACTCCTATTAGAAATTATCTTATTCTCAATGATGTTTCTAGTTTTTTCTGTGATAAAATTATTATTGAGTTGGTTGGTTCTTATCAGTTTGCATGCAATGCTGCATGCTTCATTTTATTCGTTGAGTGTTTCGATGATGCTTCAATCCTTAGAGAATGAATACAAGTAAAATATTATTTTTCATATCATCCATGAAATGTGATACTTACAATCTGCCAAAATTACTCTTCAGATATTTATGAGGGTCATTTTAATATTTATGAGTGTCAGTATCCAGAAACTTCAATTTTCTACTTTTGCGTATGAAAAAAATTTGCTGCTGTTTTATGGATATGTTTCTCTAATGTGTTTCTGGATACCAATGCATCCTGTGTTTTACTTAACATGTAGCTCATGATTCATATCTGATGTTTAACATCGTTCAAATGTTTCAGCATATAGTTCACAGCATGAAAGATCCCAGTATTGCTGCATTTTGGCTGATTACTATGCCCCAGATTATGGGAGGATTTAATTATGACGATGATGTGAAACAAAAGATATGGTGGCAGTACAAGGTTCTTTTCCCTTTCTCGTTTCAAATCTTGCACTGTTTATTTAAGATGCCTATGTTCTTCTCTAATCAACCTGTATCAGGTGCGTATTTTAAGTAAACGAATAGTTACAATGTTTTTTTCGTGTTAGACACAGAGCTATAGTTTCTTGCACTTCTTATGATTGCACAAGACTTGTGTACTGCATGTAGCCTCCTTGAACCATCAAGCGTTTTTTGATTGCATTAACTGGTTTATCACCATTTATAATCACCCATGACATAATTTTGGTTGGCTCCTGACCTTGAATGATGAAGATCAATATTTTCCTCTGTTTTTCCCTTACTAACCACTGTGTTGCATTAAATATTACTATCATTTTATTGTATGCAAGAACAGGAGCAAAATACTAAAGGTAATCATGCTCCAATTATACTGCAACTTCTTAGCAAGTGTAAGTCAGATGTTTGGGAAAAAAACATACACCATACTGTGTTTTTTTTACATAAATGATTAATGTTTAGCTCAATTGTGCATTTACATTTTTTTTCTTGGCATATCACGCAGAAAGCTTTTGAAAGAGATATTGTACGGGTCGTAGAATGCACAAAACTAAACTTTCATTTGGGTTATGATAGTAATTTATTTTGAAGGATCTCTAATATGGAAAGCTTAAGTGTGTATACTTAATGTTGATATAGGAATCTATGCGGTATGATGAGCTAAGAGATGTGGTTGCAACACGCAAACCTGGATGGGAGTACTTGCAAGAAGTACGTCAGTTTTCTGTGTTCTGAACAAATAGATATAATAAGTGCAAGCTGTTTATTGTTGTCAATCTTGAATCAGGGTAAAGAGGTTGAGAATATTATGTATTAACAATGGTGTTTGTCACATACAGGCACTACGGTCCATTGATCCTATCCGTGCTAAGGATGATCCTATTATTGTGAGAAACATACCTTACTACAGGGCCAAGAAAACACTGGAGGCAGAAGTAATGAAGCTTGATGCTCCTCCACGGCCTCAAAACTGGGGAGTATGTACTTTATTATTTGCAGCTGGCTTAAGCAATTCTGCCAACACTCTTCATGTTTGTAGAAGTGAAAAAATTATTATGTTCAGTCATAAGGGCACAACTTGACTTCTTGAAGTAGTATCGTGGTCTGTATGTAGCTACAGTAGTGTTACTTGTAAGGTACAGCTTCTCCATGAAGCTATGGAAGTTAGAATCTATGGTTCTTTGTTTATTGATTTAGCGCTTTTCGAAAATTACATGAAAATGCAAGTATACTAGCATCAGGGTAAAAGTTGGTGCTGTGGTGCATGCCTAAATGGGCAGTTTAAAGTTGGATGGACAAATGTTCATTTAAATTTCCATGGAGTTCAACTATTTTCTTAGTTTAATCCTTGGTTATGTATGGTGTTTTGCTTATATGTGTGCGTGGTATTCGCGTTTGTACTTCATTCCTACTTTTTCATTATATTCTCTGTTCAGAAGAACCGAAGAGAAGTATTTTTTTGGGTCCCTTGCCTCTAGATTTCATTTTATGGCATTAGGATCAGGAAAGACCATTTCTTTGGATATCTGAATAAACTAAGGGTCATTTGTTTTATATAGTTGGTATTCACAATTAGTTTATAATGCATTTGTAGGAACTTACTCTTCCGCTAGATGCATCTTCATGGACGGAGGAAGATCACAAAGACCCTGCAAAGTTGGATGAAATGAGAGTTCTTCTTAATGCGCAAAAAGAAATAACAGACAAAATGTTGGATGCCCAATGGGAAGCTAAGTGGCGTCAAGAACAGGTTAGTGTTTTTTGTAGTTTTCTTGGTTTTAAGGAAAAGAAAATTAATAATTGTGTCAGCTAATACACAAGACACAAGACTCATTTATAACAAGTTAACGACATGCACAAGGTAACTATTTTTGCATCTCATCTGGCAAACAGCAAAGGAGAATTTTTTTTTTGGGCTCAAATATTTATCCATGTAAGTGTTACAGAGAGGTCTTTCTTTATGATTGTAATATCATAACAAAAATGAGTTTAAAAGAATTGTCACTCAGGCTGATCTTCAATTCCTGTGCATAGTAATTAATTGCAAAATGATGCCGATGCCTAGTATAATGGAAGTTACACTTCTCCAAACATCAAACATTTTCAACCATTTTAACTTTGACTGTTTATTTCACATCAAACACCTGGTCGCCTACAAAGTATCTTAGACCAGCTTCAGAGTCTATAGAACCTAGTTGGATCCTTTTAATTCTGCTAAATCTTGCTTGGGCTAAGAGATTCTTTTATGGTTGAGTTTGAGTTGTAAGTTAAGAAGTTGCTGCATTGCCTTCTTTCTTAATCGTCTGGTATAGAAGTTAGCGTGATGTATCTAAAATGGAATTTGCTGCTTTTTTTCCTCATAATATGTTGGCTAACCTACTTATGGTATTCAGTTAATCCAATTAAATAAGAGAAAAGTATGATTTTGTCCAGAAACCCTATGATCTTGTAATTTAATATTTCAGTTGAACAAAATGTTGATCGAGAAGGTACAGCCATACATCCAGAACATAGACAACAATGTCCTACCTGGGCCTATATTACAACCACAAACGTCTTCGGAGAAAAAGGTTTTTCTCTCTTCTTCCTTGTGCTGTTTTATCGTTGTTCACATTCTCTGGAAAAAATATGTATAGCATTGTTTGGGATAATTCAGGTAAAGTTATATGGCTAGATGAATATCCTTTTGCCGTGTTTTGCAAGATTTTTTGTTTTAATTCAAATGGTCATGCATATGTGGTATTATACCCTGAGAAAACCATATGCATATATGATTTGCAAGTGGTCAGGCATATATGGGAGATATCACAATAAGAATTAGTGAGTCGGAAAATAAGAGTAGAAGATGGTTTAATGCTTATATTGTGGATGAGGGCACTTACATGTAAAAGAAATGAACATCCTGTCGACAGTATTATATAATTTGATATTTTCTGCTTCATAGAATTATGGATCAGTCTATCCAATCAATTGCTGTCATGCCCTACTTCCAGTCTTACCATCTCAGTAGGAAAATTTTGCCAGCTCAGATCATCCCTGTTTTTAAAGAAATTTTTTGCTGTAGTTTGTGAACAACTGTATTAATTAAAATTTGGTCACGGTATACATTATAGACCAAACTTGCATATATTGGATTAATGATAGGCATTTCTGACAGTCTGAGTCTTGTAAGGGAACCTTCTTTGGTTGTCTTCCATGTAGATACTTATACGTAAGTTCAATATTTCCTCAAAAATTTCTAGCTGTACTTAGCCACTTGGGTACTAAATTTCTTCTCCGTTGATATTATGTGATGATTCCTGTTTATATGCTCTTACTGCATGTCTACAATCTAATTTTTAATCGCTCAGTTAAGCAATAACCACATACTTTTATATATATTATGTCCCTAGATCTAGAATATAGAGATTTTGGTAAATTTCTGTCCCTCTTTCTTTTCAAAAATTAAACAATATATCTGTTGTTTTTTTACTTATTTCCTTCCCTTTTAATATAGGTCAACTGGTATTCATAATTGTTCATCACTTGTATGGATTAACTGCTATCAATTGTTGTGGTTATCCTACATTCTCCTTGTCATTCAAAATTGAAATAAATATACTCCCCATCTATATTCAATTATTATCTAGTACCCACTTTATATTCTCTCATATAATAGAAGATTTATTAATGGGTTGAAAAGGCTGTCTATATTTGTCATACATTAAACACTATGGCCAATCCTGTTATCAGTCAATTAGATATGCTAATTTTCTTTGATTATTATCAATGGCTACATGTCTATATGCAGTGTTAACTGAATAGTGAATATTACTTTGCTGTCATTTGATTTAAAATTTTTGTTTTTCCTTGACATTCGTTATTCTCAGTTACTTATCTGTTCATATATTGATTTACCATCTTTATTTAATTGCTGTTTTGTGTGCTTTATCATATCAATATTTGTATGTTTATATATTTCATCCCTAATTGAAAGAATTTGCAAACCATGTTTTTATTTTTATTCCATCCAAATTCCAAATAACACTCACAACGCCGGTTTTTAGGTGGCATGTATATATTTATTTTCCATGTACCTATGATTATTCAGATCAATAATAGTCTTTGGTTGCGTTAATATACTGTGGCCTTGCTTTAATTTGCTGCAGAGACAGAACAGGCAGCGTCGATGGTGGCTATTTTGATCAGTTGGCGGTGAACGCTGACAAAACTCAGCACATGTATCATCTCATGCCAGTGGTCAAATATATTTTCTGAAGATCTTGTAAACCTAGTGCTATTACCTGCTCTTGCTCAAGTGAGGTAGCAGAAAAAGCATTAAGATTTAGGCAATCATTATGAAGTTAGGAAAAGTTACAATACACAAAGTTCTTGAAAATTATGCTAAACTGTTAAAAATGCATCAGCTTTGCTGTTAATTTTATGATGATTAATGTTCGAGCCTTTTCCCTAAAAGCTTTCAATCTTTCATGGTAGAGATTATTATGGATTTATATATAAAGAGAATCCTACAAAGTAACAAATCTTCTGAGAATCTTATGGTAGCTGGTTGATTAAATTTTAGGACTCAAATTAATATTTTGGTTATATTTCGTGGATGAGGTAGGGGAGAAAATTTTAAAGCTGCAGAAGGAAACTATAATAGAAAAATTCGCGAGCGCACACAGTGAATCATGTAACATAAGCTAGGCCCTAGTAGTCTGTAGGCAGCTTGAACATTTGTATAAAATCTGAAGTATTAATTTGTAAAATTATAAAACAATAATGTTAGTTATAATTCATAATTTGATTAATTTGACTTTCGGAAACTCAACTACAATAAAAATAATATGGGATAAAAGAGGATATAACATTTATTAAAATTGTGCAGTGTTGGTTCACCATTGGAAAAAATATTTTAAAATATTGAATCATGTAGAAAAATAACGTAAATATCAATTTTTAAAATTTTTGGTTATTTTTAGTGACGGAATATGCATTTTTCATATGAGACTTTTAATTTAATTTTTTTGAACTTTTTTCCCAGGAAAAACAGTAGTCAAAGAATTGTGACACGCACTTGTACACGTGTAACATAATATTTTTTGGTTGCCCATTACAAAATAATTTTTTTTTTAAAAGAATAACTTTATTTTCAGAACATATTCTATTTTATTCTCAGAATTGAGGGAAATGTGCATTACAAAACAATTTTTTTTTTTTTAAAAATAACTTAAATTTACTTTCAGAACATATTATACTTCATTCTCAAAAACTAGCATTAGAGCCCGTGCAAGGCACGGGGCTCAGGTGAATTCTTATATTTGAATGTTAGTTAAATGGTATGTATATGTTTTTGGTGGGAGGTGAATAAATAGAAAACATAGAGAAGAGAAGGATTGTGAACTGAATGAGTAAGAACTTAAGGCGATCCATCGTTTTTCCACAACTTACCAAGTTTGTTCTCAAATATTTGTATTATTTCACCATTCTCGCTTAACTTAACTGCCACACCAGACCGTCGTATTTAATACAGTGTCAGCAAAACTGAGGAAATCTTTATTTTTGGACAATGCAACTCCATTTGGGAAAAAAAGATTCTTTAGAATGACTGTTGTCTGTATAGGTATTGATGTGGGAACATTGTCAATTGTTGAGGTTTCCCTGAGATGGACTTTGTATATGTTGCTGTCAATGTTAATTAAGATGGAGTACAAAACATATGTAAAGACAAAACATCACTCATATAGAATTACTGAGTTTGACAAATGATACAATAATGAGGCGTTGGAAGGTGATTGCATCAACTGAATTCTTTCAGCACGTAGTTTGTTATTCTTAATCAGAAACTCGTCTATCTTCCGCTACCAAGTCATAGCTCTCTGAGGTGCTGACGAAGAATGACATATGCACCCAAGAATTGACACGCGCAACAACTTTTACAAATTAATTGAGCTGGGTGACTATTTTAATATAACTCATTATTCATTTTCACTCTTGAAACAACACAATATGTAGTAAAGCATGAAATTAGAATCCAAGCACAAAGATATATGGCATTTTAATGAAGCGCAGAAATAACATACTTTCTAGTTACTATTCCTGAGTACCAAGCTATTAGTTGCATTAAAAGAAGCCCTTTTTTTATACACGGGCAACAAGAAGTAGTAGGGCAAAGTTGAGTCGAGCAGGTGAAACGCTTTCAAAAAATACCAAACACAATGAGAAAAAACTTGAGTTTCCCGTTTCCCGTTGTATATCTAATTGTCAATGCTAAGATGGAATACAGAACATATGCAAAAGTAAAACAACACTCTTATTGAATTACTGGCTTTGACAAAGGATACTATAATGAGGCGATGAAAGAGGATTTCATCAACTGAATCCTCAGTGCTTAGTTGTCGCCGCTCTTCTATCAAGAGGCGTTAACGAAGAAACATATATGTAATCAAGAAGTGGCACGTGCAACAACCACTAAAAATAAATAGAGATGAGACATGTTTAACTATATGAATGTTGCCATGATTGTAATTGTGTTTCATAAATACATGTCTAATTCCAGTAATAATAAGTTCGAAGTCATTGTATCATTTAAAAAAAATACGCGCATCATGGGATGTAGATGTAATAAATTACGTATTTATTCATAGCAATGTGTCTTAAGCCAATCATCTGGTTACACGCTTTGTTCATAGATTGTAGATGCTCATGTTTTATTTATAAAGATAATAATTCATAGAGATAGAGACTTCTGCTTCTGCCTCTTTGCCGCTGCCCCGCTGGATTCCGCACCAAGGTCAGTGGCTGTTGTTCCAAGCCCAGCGTTCCCTCCGCTAGCCTCGTTGTTCCCTGCCACAGACTCATTGCTTCCTGCTCCTTCAGCATTTTCAGCAGGCTCGATTTCAGACAACTTGACAATTGTGTATTCCTCGTATCCAAGGTTGGTGTTGAAGCTATTGATCTTGACTTCAAAAGCACAAGTCTTTCCTACCACGTTGTTCACTACTGCTAGGAGTTCAACTATAGGATTATTCTACGTTTATGTGAGTGAATGACATTAATTAAAACGGGCATGAGTCTGGTTAAATAAGAGAATTAGTGAGGTTTGGGACCAAACCTGATTGAGGTCTGCGGTGAGACTTTCCACAGGGACATGAAACAGACGTTCAACCTCTTTGTTGAAAAGAGTAAATGTTGTTGATCCAGTGAGATCCTGAACCCGTACAATGAGCATGTACCTAATTAGGAAATGATGTGTTAGTACGGTACATCAGCTTATACGTTAAATGATTTTCCTATTGCCGCATGATACAAAGTTTATGAGAAATAGTAAGGAGTGGCTAAAGGAACCGGGGATAAAAATAAACACATGCACAAATAACATTTTATGTTCGATGTCCAGGGACATGGTGTGTATAAGAAAATTTGATTTATTAGGGCTCAGAATACTCACAGCATTGCCGTATAGCACAATTTTAATCTCTAATTACACAGTGGATGTGTAAAACAAATTTTTTTGCAAAAGCGTAAATCATGATATTGCGTAGAACTGAGATTGGCGTGAGTTGCAGAGGATTGTAATTTGTACATAATAACTAAATTAAAAATATGTAACCACCACCAGGGCAGTCTAATCCATGAGGCATATCAAACAAATCATTTGGAAAATATTATAAACAGTGTTAGGAATTATGAGTTTTTATGATAACAAATTACTTAGAATTTTAATAGGGATTTAAAATTCATTGTAACTGGTCGATGGATATGTGACTTATAAATATCCATTGACTAGGAAACCAGTTATCAGTTGAAGCTTGTTTATCAACTGATAAACTGGATTGTAACATTTGATTCATGTTTCATTATCAATTGATTGTATTGCCTCAATGGATGCTATGAAGTAGTCGACTGATGTTATTGACTTCAATTTATAGCTTCTCAACTGATGTGAAGAATGGCTGATCAATTGTAAATATTTTAAGTCAGAATTCTCACAAGTGAAGTGATCAACTGATATTGGAGTCGATGGATGAAGACACTACTCAACGGATAAAAGCTATCAACGGATACAAGTCATCAACGGATAAAGGCAATCAACGGATAAGGGATCATCAATGGATAGGGAGTCGATGGATAACTCAAATAGCCATCGTTTCAACAACTGATCAATGGATATCCTATCCATCGATGGATGAGCAAAAGAGAATCAACTGATAAGCTTAACAACATTTATCAGTTGATTAAGGTTTCCCAATTTAGTTAAAGACAAGAAGAAAGGAAACTGCGCAGAAACTGAATTATTGGAAGACAGTCCTATCAGGATTGTGAAGACTTTCAAGGCAACACAGTCTTCAAGGAATGCATCAAGACAAAGATACTTTCAGGACTAGACAGGTCCAAAGAAGACTGTTCAAGTAGCTAATTTCTATTTTCATGTAAACATTGTAAGTTGTAATTTTATAATGTTATCTGTCGATAGGAATTAGAAGTGAAGAAAACCACTATATAGTGGTTAGTAGTTCATTGTAGCAAAGTAAAAAAAGAAAAAGAAACACAGTGAAAAGATTGTAATCACTATTGTGCAGAAACACTTTGTAAGTAGCTTGGTATTTTTATCAAGATTAATTGAAAGCAAAAACATACTAGTGGAAAACCAATCCACTATTAATTTTTAATATTGTTTGTTCTGTTTTCAACACTTTAATTTTTGCATTCTTAGTTCAATCAATTATATATATATATATATACACTCAAACACTCTAGTTGAACAAACTTAAATTCGCAAGAATTTAAATAATTATTAAGTTTGTATTCAACCCCCCTTCTCCAAACTTAGTGTACTTAAGGGCAAATAACAATTGGTATCAGAACCTAGCTTTCAACATACAGAAAGTTAAGATCTAAAAGTACATCAAGTATGGGTCAAAAAGACACAGGAGTAAAGATTCTAGTTCTAGAGAAAGATGAGTATTTTCCCTGGAAAGTGAAAATGCACTTGCATCTGCTATCCATTGATCCTTCCTATGTTCACTGCATAGAGAAAGATCCTGTTGGTTCCTGATATTGTAGAAGGGGGGTTGAATACAATATCTATTAATTATCGCGGAATATTTGGATTTAAAAATATTATTTTAAATTCACATGAAATATTAATTGTAATGAAATACTATTCAAGTAGAAGATATAATTTTAACTTGAAAAGTATTAAAAAATTAATAAGTAGAAAGATTATATAACTGTTTAAAAGCTTAGAACGATTTTGACATGAATTGTTCGAGTTTAACAATTATATTCCAAACTAAGCACAGAAATCTGTGAATATTACAATGCATACAAATTTCTGAATTTGAATATTTTAACAACTACTGAAATGAGAAGTGATCTCCTCATATTTATAGAGGTTGAAAAAGCTTGGCATTACTTTTCAGCATTACTATTTTTCTTGAAAAATAAGCCTAGAATTACCTTTAAAAAGACTGGGCATTACTTTTAAAAATTCGATATTACCTTTCATTGAGCTCGGTATTACCTTTTCAAAAGCTCGGTATTACCTTTTTCAAATGAATTCGGTATTACCTTTTAATAAGTAATTCGGTATTACTTTTTAACAAGTAATTCGGTATTACTTTTTTTTCAAATGAATTCGGTATTACCTTTTAATAAGTAATTCGGTATTACTTTTTTTCAAATGAATTCGGTATTACCTTTTAATAAGGTAATTCGGATTATATTAAAAGTAATATTAACTTAATCTTTTATAGTAAATTAATTCTACTTTATTTAATTAAATAATTTATAAATTAAATTAAATTCAACTTGAATTAATTTAATTAAAATAAATTAAATAATTAAATTCATTGTGTTAGTAGAATTAAAATACTATCTGACTTGTATAATTCTGGAGTCAGCTTCACAGTCTTCTCGTCTCTTCTTTGACTTTTATCTTGAAACCACTTGAGCTAAAATGAATAATAAATATTTTATTATTGACACACAAATGTACTGTCTGGTTCATTTGTGTCATACTAATAAATATTCTCCATTCTTAACATTTAAAGTTGTGGCCTTCTGCTTTTCTGTCTTTCCTCTTCTGTTCTTTTTCTTCTGGAATCTTCATGTAATAGCCACTTTAAAATCTTCTGTATCTTCTGAATTCTTTTGAATTACTACTTGATTATTATCAATTGATTTTACTGACGCTTGAACAAATAAATGAACTTCTTCCAGTGTTGAGTAGTAGCTTCAACTGAGTACTTCTGATACTAGGATTCCTCGTGATTAGTTGACTGTCTTTATCTTGATTCATGTTTGATACTTATTATTTACCACTATTTCTTATCTGAGTTGAGTTGTCATCTAATTATTACAAATAGGCCTAGTCATATGCCTTTCAGGTTCACATGTGCCTATGAAGATAGTTACAAGTGTAAATGCAGATGGTACTCAGGCACCAGACAAACTCATTCCAAAACCTGTAAGTGAATACACAGATGAGGATGAGAATGAAGTACATAAGGATAAAAAGTCTATGAATATTTTATTCAATGGTCTTGACAAGGATATGTTCGACAATGTTATCAACTGTACAACATCCAAGGAAGTCTAGGACACTCTTCAAACTCTATGTGAAGGCACTGAACAAGTAAGAAAGAACAAGATGCAACTCTTGATTCAAAAATATGAAGCCTTTCATTTTAAGAGTGGTGAAGCAATCAATGAAACATATAGCAGGTTTCAAATGCTGTTGAATGAGCTGAAGCTATATGGAAGAGTGTATGCTGTTGAAGATACCAACCTCAAATTTTTGAGGTCCTTACCCAAGGAATGTAAACCAATGACTGTTTCTATAAGACAATCTCCTAACTTTAAAGAATATACTCTTGACAAGCTGTATGGCATCCTGAAAACCTATGAGTTGAAACTACAGCAAGATGAGGAATTTGAGAAAAGTCAGAAGAGAGAAAAGTCCATTGCTTTGGTGGTCAAGGATAAGCAAGTTGCAGAATCATGTGAAGATGTTGTTGTCAAAGAAGGGAAGAAAGAAGGTCATGGCAATTGTGCAAGTGGTGTTAGATATGATGAATCTTCAACTGGGAAAGGAAAAGAAACAATTGAGGATGATGAGTCATACACCAAGGATGAAATGGACGAAATAGATGAGCATTTGGCTTTTCTATCAAGAAAATTTTCAAAACTTAAATTCAAGAGGAATCCAATGCAAAGGCCTGGATCTCAGTTCAAGAGAGACAATCAACAAAGCAAAAATCTTATTGACAGGACTCAATTCAAATGTTTCAACTGTAGATAGGCTGGTCATTTTTCTAATGAATGCAGAAAGCCAAAAATGGAAAAGAAGTCAAAGTTTAGTGATGGTATTGACTATAAGAAGAAGTACTTTGACTTGCTTAAACAAAGAGAGAAGGCTTTTGTGACAGAAGAAAAAGACTGGGCTGCTGAGGATGATTCTGAAAAAGAAGAATACATCAACCTTGCATTAATGGCCAACCATGATGATCAGGAAGCTAGTTTTTCTAGCAATCAGGTAATTTCTACAAATCTATCTGAGTTATCCAAAGATGAATGCAATATTACAATTACTGAAATGTCAAATGAATTGTATAATTTGTATGTCACTCTTAAGTCCTTAAACAAAGAGAACACTAGGCTAAAAATCACCTTAGAAACTCTCACTGAAAGAAACAATTATTTAGAGGGAGAGCTAGTGCAAATGGATAAACTCAGGGTGGAAAACAAAGATGCTAGAAAAGAACTAGTTGAGTGTAAAAAGGAAATAGAAAAATTGAAAGAAAAATTGGAAGAAGAACTAAGAACCATTGACAGGTGGAACAGGTCTAGTAAAGCCAATAAGAAGATGAATGACACTCATGGAACAAATTCTTTCACCATGTTGTCTGGAACACTTGAGAAAATAGCCATTTATGAAAATCAATCTTTGGGAAAGAAGCAATCAATTGCTAATTCTGAATCAACTGATAAGAATTATCCATCGATTGATAATGTCAATTCAACGGATAATCATCCATCGATTGATAATGTTATTTTAACGGATAATTATCCATCGATTGAGGAATCATCAACTACTAAGAAGTGTGTTTTAAAAATCAAGCTTAACAGACCTGTTAAATTTGTCAAAGAAAGTAGCTCCTCTAAATCTGAAGTCAAAGTTGAAAAAGCTAATATTGGATTCTTATCTAAAGATCAATTGAAGGAGAAATTCGAGAAGATAGAACCCAATATTAAGTCAAATGAGAAGAAGAAGAAAAACAGAAATGGTAAAGTAGGCATAAACAAGCACAATAACTACACACTTGACAAGTATGCTCCTAGAAAGATATGTGCTAAGTGTGGTATCAAAAATCACTTATTTGTGCAATGCAAGATCAATATGCCTAGAGCAACCAATGTGCCTGGTATACCAAACATGCAGTCTAATTCTGTTTTTCCTCATTTAGTTGATTCTCATGCTATTCATGCTGAATATGCATCAATGCCTTATATGTTTAATCCATATCTTGCATTTGCCAACATGAATATGCATGCTATGCCATGGAATATGCTTAAAAATTTTCATGCTCCAAATTTCTCCAATTTTGTAAGCATGAATATTCCAAATATTAGCACCGAGAATTCCGAGGTAAGGAAACCAACACCTAAGGTTGAAGTGGAAGTAAAACCACCTAAACCAAAGGTACAAAAATTGGAAACCAAGCCAAAGGTAGCAACTAATAAGAAAGGACCCAAGACAACTTGGGTACCAAAATCAACTTGATTGTTTTTGACTGTGTGCAGGAAAAAAGAAGAAATCTTTGGTACTTGGACAGTGGGTGTTCAAGACACATGACTGGAGATAAATCCCTGCTCACAAAGTTTGAGGAGAAAGCTGGCCCTGAAGTAACTTTTGGAGATGACAGCAAAGGGTACACCATGGGATATGGCTTGATTTTAAAAGAGAATGTCATCATTGAACCTGTTGCATTAGTTGATGGCTTAAGACATAATTTGTTAAGCATAAGTCAACTATGTGACAATGGAAATAAAGTTTGTTTCACAACTGAAGCATGCATAATTTCCAACAAGGAAGATGGAAGCCTGGTTATGACTGGGAATAGAAAAGGAAATGTGTACATAGCTTACTTCAATTCAACAAACGCAGATTCAATGACTTGTCTTCTCTCTAAGGCAAGTACAAATGAAAGTTGGCAATGGCATAGGAAATTAGCTCATTTAAATTTCAAGGCCATGAATCAGTTGGTCAAGAAAAATCAAGTGAGAGGCTTACCACAAATGGAATTTGTCAAGGATGGACTTTGTGATGTCTGTCAGAAAGGGAAACAAAGGAAGGCATCATTCAAGTCTAAATTGGAATCATCAATTGAGAAGCCACTTGAGTTATTACATATGGATTTGTTTGGTCCTGTAAATATCATGTCCATTGCAAAGAAGAAGTATGTTCTAGTCATTGTGGATGACTTTTCAAGGTTCTCATGGACTTATTTTCTGCATTCAAAGGATGAAGCTAGTCATCTCATCATCAAGCACATAAGAGAAGTTGGGAAAAGTCTTGGATTGGATGTAAGGAAAATAAGAAGTGACAATGGAACAGAATTTAAAAATTCCACAATGAAGGAGTTCTGTGAATCTAAAGGAATCATACACACCTTCTCTGCACCAAGAACACCTAAACAAAATGGGGTAGTTGAAAGGAAGAATAGGACATTGATTGAAGCAGTTAGAACTATGTTGGAAGATGCTAAATTACCAACATACTTCTGGGCTGAGGCCATTAATACAGCATGTTACACTCAAAACATCTCCATAGTAAATCAAGCTCAAGGAAAGACCCCTTATCAATTGATCAAGAAAGACAAAAATCCAAAGGTGGGATTTCTTCATGTCTTTGGTTGCAAATGCTATGTGCTAAGAAATCAAGGTGAAAACCTAGGAAAATTTGAAGCCAAGGCTGATGAAACTATATTTATTGGGTATTCACTATCAAGCATAGCCTATAGAGTCTACAATCTTAGACTACACATTGTTATGGAATCTGTACATGTAGTTTTTGATGATAAGAAGATTCAAGGGCTGTTTGATGAAGGAAATCATGACACACTGCATTTTGGGAATGAATCAAATGATGTAGATAATGATGAAGAATCAGAAATTGTAAAATCACAAGTACACAGAAACCCAATATCAGTTGATGTTTCTGCATCAATGGATAATTTATCAGTTGACATAATTCCATCAACTGATAATGCATTAACTGATAATCCTTCAATGGATAATCAACTCTCTACATCTAGGGTATCCAATTCAGGGGGAGGGTTTCAGAATCAGTCCACAAATTCAAATCAATTTGAGTACAATACTAATGATAATGAAGCTTCATCATCAAGGCAAAATTTGCCTCCTCAAAGAAAATGGACAAAAAGCCATCCATTTGAACTAATCATTGGAAATGCAGAAGATGGTGTCAAGACAAGAAGTGCTACTCAAAATGAGTGTCTGTATAGCAGCTTCCTATCTCAAGAAGAACCTAAAAGAGTTGAAGATGCTCTCTTGGATCCTGACTGGGTTTTAGCTATGCAAGAGGAACTCAATCAATTTGAAAGAAATAAAGTGTGGAAGCTGTTGCCCAAACCAACAGATAGATCAGTAATTGGTACAAAATGAGTATTCAGAAACAAAATGGATGAAACTGGTACTGTGACTAGAAATAAAGCAAGGCTTGTGGCAAAGGGATACTCACAGGAAGAAGGAATTGATTTTGATGAAACATTTGCACCAGTTGCAAGGTTAGAAGCAATCAGAATCTTTCTAACTTATGCTGCACATGCTAATTTCAAAGTCTACCAGATGGATGTGAAGAGTGCATTTTTGAATGGAATATTAGAAGAGGAAGTCTATGTGGAACAACCTCCTGGCTTTGAAGATCCAAATTTCCCTGACTTTGTCTACTATCTACTCAAAACACTCTATGGATTGAAGCAAGCACCAAGGGCCTGGTATGACACTTTATCTCAGTTCCTCATTGAGAATCACTTCACAAGAGGTACTGTTGATAAAACTCTATTCAGTAGAAATGTCAATGGCTCTATTATTCTTGTACAAATATATGTGGATGACATTATTTTTGGCTCAACTAATGAGGGACTTTGCAAAAAGTTTGCCAAATTAATGTAGAATAAATATGAAATGAGCATGATGGGAGAACTTACCTACTTTCTTGGTTTGCAAGTCAAACAAGTCAAGGATGGTATTTTTATAAATCAAACAAAGTACATTGATGACTTGTTAAAGAAATTTGACTTAAGTGAATGTTCTTCTGCAAAAACTCCAATGGCCACTGTGAAAGTCATATGACTAGTCCTATTTGTAATAAGTAGATGACAACTCAACTCAGATAAAAAAGTGAAGTAAATAATAAATATTGAATATAGAGGAAGAACAAAAGAAGCCATGACAGGACAAGACAAGACACAAAGACCACTACAGAAGAAATGAGAATCAACATTGTAGTTAGTCATCCGTGAACCAGACCAGTGCACAGGGTGTCAACAATGTCAGTGAAGATTCGTCATCAAAAAGTTCAAGTGGTTAAAAAGGTTATTGTTGAAGAACAAAAGAGTCTTATCTACATCAACAATAGTCAAGCCTTTAATTTAATTCTCTATTAATTAATTAAATTAATTAGTTAATTTAATTAGTAAATTAATTCACTCAGAATTAATTTATTTCTTAAATTAATTAAAGGATTAATTAATTTAGAATTATTTTAGAATGATAGAAGACAGAAGCTGGAAGCTCAAAGGGATACGGTACTGACTTGAAGAAAAGACAGAAAAAGAAATGACACGGAAGAAATGCAAATTCATATATTCTTAAAGGTGGAACCTCGGTTGGAATTGATTTATCATTTCCAAGTGAAAAGCAGTTCGGTTTCAGACGATCAGGAGACCGCAGCTTAGAGCGTAAGGATTTATTTAATTAATAAATATTTTATTTATTTAATAAATTATATTTATAAATATCTAAATAATATTAGATATTTATTTTTATAATTTCTGAATTAAATTTATTATTTATTAATCAAAGATTATAAGCTGTGCGGGTCGAAAAGCATTTCTACCGAGCCTATCCACTACAGGACGAAATAGGCCCCTTTGGTTTTTGAATTGAAATGGCAGGAGATTTTTTGTTAAAGGAACCAATGGGAGCATGCCACGTGTCCACACAAAGTTGAAAAGAAAAGAAATTGGCAGGTGGAAGAAATGTCATACCGAAGAAGATTAAATGTCATACCGAGAATTGATAATAAGTCATACCGAGCAGAATTTCTAAAGGTCATGCTGAATTGATTTTATTTAATTAAAATAAGTCATACCGATTTTTTTAATTAAATAAAATCCGAATATGACTTTAAAAAAGGTCATACCGAATTTTTAGAAAGTCATACCGAATTTCTGAAAGTCATACCGAGTGAAATAAGTCATGCCCAGCTTTCTGAAGAGTCATACAAGACTTAATTTCAATAAATAAAGTCATAGTGAAAAAGGTCATGCTAGCTTTGCAACCTCTATAAATATGAGGCCAGGGGCTTCATTTTTCAGAAGTAGAAAAACTTACAAATTCAGCAATTTGTCTGCAAAGTTATATTCACAGACTTTCTGTGCTAGTTTGGTTTTAATTCCTTAAGTAGAAAAATTCATGTCAAATTTGTTCTAGGAATTAAAGTTTATTCTACCGAATATTGTAATACCCTTTCAAGTTTAATATACGTATTTAACTTGAATCTTGTTTACTTACTTGCTAATTTCTATATCTTAATTGTTATATCATAAAAATAGAAAGTTAGTAAGTCAGCCTCCCAAACAATACAAGGACCCGAACCCTCAGCTAAAGCAATAATTTAATTCCGCAAATTCTGAAAAGAATTTTAAATTGTTGTCAGTATCGCATTCAACCCCCCTTCTACGATACTTCCGGGACCCAACAAATGGCATCAGAGCAAGCTGATTGATATACAAATCAAGATCCGCAGTCCAGTGAAGCTCAGGGTACCGAAGCTGTTTGAACTCTGAATGTCTAGAGGCCTTGTTAAATAAATTTAGTTTATAAATTTAAATTTAGATAAATTTATTTTATAAATGTTATTTAAAATAAATTTATTTTGTGAATTTAATTTAAATGAGTTTATTATTTAAACTTGAAAAAGTTTCTTTTATAAACTTAATTTAAATAAGTTTACTTTATAAATTTTAATTTAAATAAATTTATTCTTTAAATTTAAATAGATTTCCTTTTATAATTTAAATTTGTTTAGATAATTTTATTTTATAAATTTAAATTTAGATAAATTTATTTTATAAATGTTATTTAAAATAAATTTATTTTGTGAATTTAATTTAAATGAGTTTATTATTTAAACTTGAAAAAATTTGTTTTATAAACTTAATTTAAATAAGTTTACTTTATAAATTTTAATTTAAATAAATTTATTCTTTAAATTTAAATAGACTTACTTTTATAATTTAAATTTGTTTAGATAATTTTATTTTATAAATTTAAATTTAGATAAATTTATTTTATAAATGTTATTTAAAATAAATTTATTTTGTGAATTTAATTTAAATGAGTTTATTATTTAAACTTGAAAAAGTTTGTTTTATAAACTAAATTTAAATAATTTTACTTTATAAATTTTAATTTAAATAAATTTATTCTTTAAATTTAAATAGACTTACTTTTATAATTTAAATTTATTTAGATAATTTTATTTTATAAATTTAAATTTAGATAAATTTATTTTATAAATGTTATTTTAAATAAATTTATTTTGTGAATTTAATTTAAATGAGTTTATTATTTAAACTTGAAAAAGGTTTATTTTATAAACTTAATTTAAATGAATTTATTTTATAAATTTAATTTAAGTAAATTTATTAGTTAAATTTATATAGATTTAATTTATAATCTAAAGATATTAAAACTTGGTCCATTTTTCTAAAAGGGTTTGTAGTTGGAAAATTCTTCGTTTTGGCTCAGAATTAATTCGTAGAGCATATGACCCGGTTTCGAGGAAAGTGGTCATTTCGTATTAGTAGATTTATTCCGGAGCGTTTGGATTTTATTGTGGATGATACGACTGTTCATTTTATAGTTCCATAAACTGCTCAAATGTAAAGATATGATAGATTCATTCGTGGGGAACTCTGAAGATTTTTTTCTGACTCTACTGATCATTCAAGATTTTGTACTTATACAAAACGGATTTAAGAATCGTTAAAGGTCACAACTGAAGAAACATAAGGCTAAAAGTAGTAAGACAAGATCAGGGCTGTGTTACACTATTCAAGAAGCTCCCAAGCATTCAAATAAAAATCTATTCTGAATCTGTGAAGCTTGACATCTTGTCAAAGTCATATTCAGATATTGATGATGAAACTGAGGTTGCAGAAGGAATCAATGTTAATGATGATGATTCAGATCCTAGTAGTGGAAATGGTAGTGAATCTACACAACTCATGGACTTTAACAGAATCCACTCAACAAGGTGAAGGATCTTCAACACATCCTAGCAGTAACTCAGGGGGAGCAAATAAAAGAAGGATCTACTAGTCGTACTCAACACAATGAAGATCAAAGGAATACATTAAGAACATATCTGCCGAGACAAAGGGTTTGGAGTCAAAGACATTCCTAGAGTCTAGTTCTTAGTGATCCGGATACTAGAGTAAAGACTAGAAGTGCTATGCAAAGTAAATGATTATTCTTCAGGAAAGAACAATTGTTAACTAGTTGGAATCCTAAAGAAGATTGAAGAAGTACTAATTGATCCAGATTGGGTGATTGCAATGCAAGATGATCTCAATCAGTTCAAAGGCAGAATCTACTGAATCTGGAACCCAAACCACAAGACAAAGTTGTAATTGTTACTGTAAGGGTTTTCAGAGACTAGATGATTATTGACATTGTTATGAGGACAAAAACAAATTGGTTGCTACAAGTTACTATAAAGCAGAAGGTATCGACAATGATAGAAACAAAATCTTCGGGACTTTCAAGATCTAACTAAAGCACTAGAGACGAGACTTGATACTATTAGGGCTAAACAAGTTGATTAACAATATTTACTAGACTTTGAGGTTACATATTCATTAAAATTTATATATCATTCTCTTCACAAGCTCTTTATGACGGAGGTAGGAAATCAACCAATCATCAAGGATATGGTATGACACTCTAATTGAAGAAGCACTGATTGATCCAGATTTGGTGATTGCAATGCAAGATGATCTCAATCAGTTCGAAGGCAGAATCTACTGAATCTCGAACCCAGGCCACAAGACAAAGTTGTAATTGGTACTGTAAGGGTTTTCAGAGACTGGATGATTTTTGGCATTGTTATGAGGGACAAAGCCAAACTGGTTGCTACAGAAGGTATCGACGATGATGGAAACAAAATCTTCGGGACTTTCAAGATCTAACTAAAGCACCAGAGACGAGACTTGATACTATTAGGGCTGAACAAGTTGATGTACAACAACTCCTGGATTTTGAAGTTTCATATCCACCGGAATTTGTATATCATTATCTTCACACGCTCTCTATGACGGAGGTAAGAGATCAAGAAATCGTCAAGGACATAGTATGACACTCTAACTGATAATTACTTGAAAATGATTTTATATTAGAGTCGTTATACACATATCTCTCTAGAATACAAGGCACACACACATAATGTTTAGTGCAAGTATACCATGATTATATTATATGAGGGTCTACTGTGCATAAAGACCATATATTTTATTCTCTATATGCCTATGTGTAAGTTTCCACGTGGATACTAGAGAATCTAATCTTATAGTTAAGATATGAATTGTTAGATATCTTAAGGGATTACCAATTCTAAGAATCAGGTAACCTAAAGATACCAGGTTTAACCTAATTGGCTATATAGATATAGATAATGCAGGTTATAAGAAAGACAGGGAGGTAAATTACCAGAAGCTGTCAAACTCCATCAACTCTGCTGGATAATCTCTTCACTACTCACGGAACAAGCGCATGGACACCAGGTATCATTTATGTCGAGAGTAGTCCTTAGTAGAATAACTTGCAGATATTTGCTAAACAGCTTGATAAATTCATTTTGTCTAAGTTGGTTAGTAAAGTTGAGATATTATTTATGTGCATATTTATTGGAAATCTCATCTGTAAGGAATTCTTAAATGAGTTCACAAGTATTAAATTTTCCATATTTAAAGGACTTGTGAATTTATCTGAAATCCAGAACCTCGTGCTTATTGCTACTACTTTAATTATCATGTTTACAATATTATATGCATATGTGGTTATTAGGTGTTCTAGCAAAAGTTTGTATATTATCTTAATTGATTTAAATTATGATGTTAGACAATTCGATGTCATATCAGTCTCATGATTTAAATGAATTAAAATAATATGCAGCATAATTATTTGTATGATAAATATTTTATGAGTATCAGTTAATGATATCTTGCTTAATTGTTTTGATATTTTTCTCTGATATTTTTTAAATGTTTTGTTACAAATAATTGTGACACTTTTAATATTAGTGATATTATTTAGAATTACTGATCTAAATAATCAATGCATATTTCAAAAACACTAATATTGAAAAACGGAAGTATTTTCTAAGTTATATGTATATAAAATTCTCAATATTTTATATACTTAGAAATATTTCCAAAATTGTTTTTACTTCGAGATATCAACCATTTGTAAAATGATTTGTTTTCAAACACTTGTTTCAATGTTTGTTGCACATTGATTCAAAGTACCTAAACAGTGGTTGTTGCTTTGAAAACCTTCTACTGTATTGCTAAGAATACATCCACCCCTATTGTAATGAAATTTTCTATTTTAAGTTAGGGATAATATCAGGTGGACGAAAATGATGAATATCATAATTGCATTATGAGTCGGAAAATCATAGTCCTCTATCTGATAAGGATGGTTTGCAAAACTATTTTCAAATCATACAGTATTAAGGTATAAAGGAAAAGAGTCATTTTAACGAGATATAATTTGGTAAGAGAGTTGAATTTCTTATTTGGTATAAATTCTCGCGTTTTATAATGGGAAGTTTGCCTTATAGGAAATTCATAAAGGATAAAAACTTTCTTCTATGATACAACTTTCCCGCGTTTTATTATAGGATATGTATCTTAAAGAAATTTTTGTATCATGCTTTTAAATGATAAATCTTTAGTTCCGACAAAACTCTTTTATTGAAAGTGCTTTAATGCAATCTATTACCATTCCTTATTATATTTTTCCTTCTCTTTGGGATGAAAAATATGTTTTGGAATGTTAAGGTGATTATCTTTTTATCTCGATTGGTTCTTTCCAGTTAGCCCCTAGTGGCTTTAGAAACTGGCCAAGAGGTTGAAAACCCATCAATCTCTTACCCAGGCCATAGTACCAAACACCAATTCATCCACTTCCATATATTAACCCCTGGAGATATAAGGAACTCATTTAAGTTAGAGGTTGATAAGGGAGATACTGCACTTGATGCAGCAAATAAGGATGATGTCGGAAGTGCACCCACAGCTCTACCTCCAGAGAAGAAAAGGAGTATATAACTGAGGTAACTGTAAGCTCATCTGCATCTTCTCAAAAGGATGCAGAGCTGAAAAGGCAATAAAACTGTCTCTGGAATCATTCTCTTTACAGGATGAGTCCATTGAAATCCGCTCGTCAGCTAGAGCACTTTGTAATGAGTCAAGCACACCACCGGCACTCACGCTGATGGTAAGCCTAAATAGATAAATTCTAGGAACACATTGCAAGGCGTGCACAGTGAGAGGTACATGCAACATTTTTAGTTTTGTACAGTTTTATTTAATTGGCATTCATACTGTAAATATATATATATTTTCCTTAAGAGAATTGAATTTCTTCTTTGGTACAAATTCCCGCATTTTATTATGGGAAATTTGTCTTATAGGAAATTCATAAGTGATAGAAATTTTCTTCTCAGATACAACTTTCCCGCGTTTTATTAAAGGACATGTATCTTAAAGAAAATTTCGTATCATGCTCTTAGATAATATTTTTTTCAACGATTGGCATATTTATTTTTCCTATAAAATTGGCATATTTTTACTTTATAGTTTTTATTATTTCATGTTATTTTTAAAATTTATTTTTGTCTACGAGAAATTGTTCTAAGAATCATAAGTATTAAATGTCAATATTTAAAGGACTTGTGAATTTCTTTACATCTACTTTCTCGAGCCTACATATATCACTGATAATTGTTATAAGTATAATTGTCATATGCTTCAGTAACAATTATTAGATATAATGTATGTAATTAAATGCTAATTTTCATTCCTATAATTATTTAGTATTTAGAAAGAGTATTTTATCTTATTAAAATTATGAATTGAAGCAATTCATCGTTTATTAGTTTCATAGTTTTAATACGATGAGATATTAGGAGCATAATTACTTGCTTTTTGAAATTATTATTAATTATCATATTTTGATAGTTTGTTATTGTTTCATTGCAATTAATTATGTTTTTTGTTGTTAGTGATAATATATATATATATTGTTTATCTGAAAATCACTAATAATAAAAGCATATCTGTGTCCTGCCGAACAAGAGCAATTGACTTGAGGTAAAAGCAGGTAATCTCGATCTTGATATATTCTTTAATCAATTGATATAAAAATATATATACAATTGATATATTGAGCCCTCAGTGGCTATAGGACAAGATCAAGAGATTGAAAACCTACAATCTCTAACACAGATCATAGAACCAAACACTCAAACAGATACACTTCATCTACTAAACCCCTGGAAAGAAAAGTTTTGTCAACTAAAGAGGGTGAGAGAGTAAGTGCCTCTAGTGCACTAGAAAAGAGAAGTATCTATGAGTGTTCCAGCAGCTCTGCCTCTAGTTAGAATATGGAATTGAAACCAAGGCAACTGTTAACTAATTTATATCCTCCCAAAAGGGTATAGATTTGCAAATGGCAAAACTGTTACTAGGTTCATTCTCTCAACAGAGTGAGTCTATTGAATTCGGCCTGTCAGCCAAGGCCATTTGTAAAGAGTCAACTTCATCTGGACACTCTCAAACACTGCCGACCATAAATGTATATATTCAAATGCATTGTAAGGATTGTCACACACTAAGGATGAATTGACGGAAGCAATTATTCTAAACTTCCATATCAAGGAAGGAAGGATGATTGATGATTCTGACTGAATCAACATGCCTTCACAGGCGTCAGGAGGAAACTTGGATAATGTGCTACATTATAGATCCTTGTCTCCCTCCCCAGATGGAACATATCTGGATTCCTAACGGAACAGATCATCTTAGATGATCAGCAACTCATTGAATCTATTCCTGAAGCAATTCAGTTTTCAAAGTCAAATATTTTAATGGATTCAATTGAGGACGGGGATTTACGAAACCCCATTGCACCACCATTGACCTCTCTTGAAGGGGCTATGGTGATCTTTCTTGCAGGAACAAAAGACTGTGTCATTCGTACTGAGAGAGAAATAGTGTTGTGAGAACAGAGTGAAACACAAGTGAGAAAGAGTGAAAATATATATTCTATGAGTGAAACACTTAGAGAGTATATGAGCGAAACACTTGTGAGAAACACAAAGTAAAATCACACACTAACACAATTACCAAATCCCATTCCCAATTATCTGTTACAGATTTATAATGTTACTCAACTAAGGGGGATGAAATTTCTTCTATTAATAAGGATTCTGAAGAGGATTACTCAACTAAGGGGGAGAAATGTTAAACAGTTCGAACTGTTGAACAAGATCCAAAAAGGGAGAAGTAGATCCAAAAAGGGAAAAGTGTTGAACAAGATCCAAATGGGAGAATTGTTTAACAAAGACTTTTATTAGAAGAGGATTACTCCATTGTTGAAAAGGGGGTATATAACAACATGCTTGGATTGGATCCATTTGATTTTAGAAAATTCTTGTATATAGGATTAACTGGATTTTCTAAAATGCATAACATGTCATAGTTTGCATTTTTTATATCTGCGATGGTTTAATGCTGTATGTATGCCATGTCTGTTGTTACCTCTATTAAATTGGTTGGATAATTCACGTAAGGGGAGAATGAATTCACCTAGGGAGATAAGTGAAGATAGAAGTTGGAGAAACAGAGGATAGATGGTAAGAAGAGAACAAGACTTCATCCCTGCCATCCTAAGGGGGAGTAGTGATGAGTCTGAGAAATGAAGATAATACTACTTGTATAATATGTTCAGTGCTAGAGGAACAAATATCTTTCATTTCAGTTTCTCAAGAAATCTGGGAATGCAGAATCTGATCCAGAGAAACCAGCCACTGAAGATCTACCAATGACACCTGATTACAAAAGTTAAACTCTAGAAGAAGGTGAAGTTGATACTTCTGAAGCTGGTAATGATAGGTAAGTTAAGATAGAACTTTGTTAAATATGTTCAGTCTAAAGGAACACATATCTTATATTTATCTTTCATAATTGAAATCAGGAAATGTATTATATGATCCAGAAAACAATTTATTATTTACAGTTCTTAAATGTTGTATTTATTTTCTTAGTTGTTAGTTGAGTTATCCTCTAGGAATTTGTGTGTTAAATGTTTAACAACAAATAGGGGGAGATTGAAAGTCATATGACTAGTCCTATTTGTAATAAGTAGATGACAACTCAACTCAGATAAGAAAGTGAAGTAAATAATAAATATTGAATATAGAGGAAGAACAAAAGAAGCCATGACAGGACAAGACAAGACACAAAGACCACTACAGAAGAAATGAGAATCAACATTGTAGTTAGTCATCTGTGAACCAGACCAGTGCACAGGGTGTCAACAATGTCAGTGAAGATTCGTCATCAAAAAGTTCAAGTGGTTAAAAAGGTTATTGTTGAAGAACAGAAGAGTCTTATCTACATCAACAATAGTCAAGCCTTTAATTTAATTCTCTATTAATTAATTAAATTAATTAGTTAATTTAATTAATAAATTAATTCACTCAGAATTAATTTATTTCTTAAATTAATTAAAGGATTAATTAATTTAGAATTATTTTAGAATGACAGAAGACAGAAGCTGGAAGCTCAAAGGGATACGGTACTGACTTGAAGAAAAGACAGAAAAAGAAATGACACGGAAGAAATGCAAATTCATATATTCTTAAAGGTGGAACCCCGGTTGGAATTGATTTATCATTTCCAAGTGAAAAGGAGTTCGGTTTCAGACGATCAGGAGACCGCAGCTTAGAGCGTAAGGATTTATTTAATTAATAAATATTTTATTTATTTAGTAAATTATATTTATAAATATCTAAATAATATTAGATATTTATTTTTATAATTTCTGAATTAAATTTATTATTTATTAATCAAAGATTATAAGCTGTGCGGGTCGAAAAGCATTTCTACCGAGCCTATCCACTACAGGACGAAATAGGCCCCTTTGGTTTTTGAATTGAAATGGCAGGAGATTTTTTGTTAAAGGAACCAATGGGAGCATGCCACGTGTCCACACAAAGTTGAAAAGAAAAGAAATTGGCAGGTGGAAGAAATGTCATACCGAAGAAGATTAAATGTCATACCGAGAATTGATAATAAGTCATACCGAGCAGAATTTATAAAGGTCATGCTGAATTGATTTTATTTAATTAAAATAAGTCATACCGATTTTTTTAATTAAATAAAATCCGAATATGACTTTAAAAAAGGTCATACCGAATTTTCAGAAAGTCATACCGAATTTCTGAAAGTCATACCGAGTGAAATAAGTCATGCCCAGCTTTCTGAAGAGTCATACAAGACTTAATTTCAATAAATAAAGTCATAGTGAAAAAGGTCATGCTAGCTTTGCAACCTCTATAAATATGAGGCCAGGGGCTTCATTTTTCAGAAGTAGAAAAACTTACAAATTCAGCAATTTGTCTGCAAAGTTATATTCACATACTTTCTGTGCTAGTTTGGTTTTAATTCCATAAGTAGAACAATTCATGTCAAATTTGTTCTAGGAATTAAAGTTTATTCTACCGAATATTGTAATACCATTTCAAGTTTAATATACGTATTTAACTTGAATCTTGTTTACTTACTGGCTAATTTCTATATCTTAATTGTTATATCATAAAAATAGAAAGTTAGTAAGTCAGCCTCCCAAACACTACAAGGACCCGAACCCTCAGCTAAAGCAATAATTTAATTCCGCAAATTCTGAAAAGAATTTTAAATTGTTATCAGTATCGCATTCAACCCCCTTTCTACGATACTTCCGGGACCCAACACACTGCCACCAAACTTGAATTAAACACTAAGGAAGCTAAAGTGGATATTTCAAGTTATAGAGGCATGGTAGGCTCACTTTTATATTTAACTGCTTGTAGGCCAGATATAATGTTCTCTACATGCTTATATGCTAGATTTCAGGATGATCCTAGAGAATCTCATTTAGTGGCTATTAAAAGAATTTTTAGATATCTTAAGGGTACATCAAATTTAGGTATTTGGTATCCTAGAGATTCTGGTTTTAATCTAATAGGCTACTCAGATGCAGATTATGCAGGTTGCAAAATAGACATGAAAAGTACTACAGGCACCTGTCAATTTCTACGAAGCAAACTTGCGTCATGGTTTAGCAAAAAGCAACACTCAGTATCAACTTCAACTGCAAAAGCTGAGTACATTGCTGCTGGAAGTTGCTGTGCACAAATATTGTGGATGAGGAATCAACTCTTTTACTATGGGTTCAACTTGAACAAGATTCCTATTTTCTGTGATAATACAAGTTCCATTGCAATAACAGAAAATCCTGTGCAACATTCCAGAACCAAACACATTGACATAAGGTATCATTTCATTAGGGAACATGTAATGAATGGTATAGTTGAATTACAGTTTGTCCCTAGTGAACAACAACTTGCAGACATTTTTACCAAACCTCTAGATGAATCTACTTTTAATAGATTAGTCTGTGAGTTAGGTATGCTTAATTTTACTCAATCTTGAAATGTATGCAAAGTTTTGCTTTCTTTCTTTGTTATAGCCATTGTTCACAATTATCTGTTGAAACCAAGTGATCAGTTGATAACTGTGTTAATTGTCAATGGATATTTAGCAACTATCGATGGATATATTTGATCAACAGATAAAATATATTACTATCGATGGATATTTATCTATCGAAAGATAATTACCTCAGTAATTGTTTATCGATTGATAAATTCTTTCTTATTTGATCAACAAATAAATTTTATTCCTATCAATGGATATTTATCTATCGATAGATAATCACCCTGATAGTTATTTATCGATCGATAAATGATTAATTCTTTATTTTATCCATCGATGGTAATAGAATTTCTACAGTTTTATTCATCCGTTGATCAAATTATAGCCGTTGATTAATTACCTTATTTGTCAACAGATGAACATACCCATCGATTGTCATTTACAGTAATTAACTTTAACTCATTTTTCCTCACAACGGCTATATCCTTAATTAAAACTGTCTATTCAATTCTTCTTAATCACAGAAAATATAAATAGCAACAATAATTATTGCTTCATTCTCAATTTCTATTTTATTTTCTATATCTAATTGTTGTATCTCTGTTTCTCTCTCTCAAGTTTCTTTTTGTTTGTCAAATCCACTCATCCGTTTTCAAGTTCTTTCTAATCTCTCAAGAATCAATAATGGCACCCCAAAAGAAGATTGTTTCCTCAATTGGGTTCACCTATGAACAAAACAACTTCATTGCATGTCTAACTGTGGATGATGCTCTCGTAGATTTTCATCCATTGATGAGATTTCTGGGAGACTGCAAAGTGTCCAAAGCACTCAGTGAAGCACCAACAATAGTCTGTTCGTTTGTTGAAGAACTATGGAACTCTGCAGAAGTATCACAAGACGGGAAGGTAATCTCTTATACTTGTAGAGGTCACTCGTATACTATTACAAGTACCAATTTGTCTGAATGCTTAGAATTACCTGAAAATAATTGTGATAGGTCACCAATTGAAGATGAGATTAGGGACATGCTAGAATCTGTTAACTATGCAAATGCTGAAACTAGTTTAGGTGAGGTCATTAGGAAAAATTTGAGGAAAGAATGGAGTTATTTCTTTGATGCTATTATTAAAGTATTTTCTGGCAAAATAAGTAATTTTGATGCAATTACCACAAGTATGCAAGAAATTGCTTATTCTGTCATGTTTGATAAGTACTTCAATTTTAGCACACTACTCCTAAATGAATTAACTACCAAGTTAGGAACCAAGGCCTCTAGGAAAAATAACATCTATTTTGCTAGATTCGTTATGCTGTTAATTAATGCCTCCATTGGAGAATATGATATTAGTGTAAATATGGAGACACTAGAGTCATGGATGCAAAACAAAAGGGTCTTCAAGGATCTTGTGAGAATCAACTTACATCCTAAGTTATGCCTCATTTATCCTTCTTTTGTGCAGGTATATCTAAAGAAACTCAATTTCTCCTTTTCTCCCTCTGATATTCAAATTTCTTTGCCTTCTGCAACAATAGAGGGAGATGGAAATGCCCACATCCCTCATACCCAAGTTGCACAACCTTCCAAACTCAAAACTAGACAAACCACCTCAGTAGTTTCTCAAAAGACTACTGTTGTAAAAACTAAGAAAAGAAAAACAACTGAGGGGAGTGTGAAGATGATTGATAAGGGTGAGGGAACTGACCAACATCAAGAAAGCCAGAAGAATAAGGAAGGAGAGGTTGAGAGTGTCCAGCCAGCCACCAGCCCAATCTCTCAACAGATTGAGGCTGTGATAAAGGATTTAAACACATCCCTAGTTGCACATTCTCAACAAGGTGTAACTATTGAAAAGAGGTCTCAACCAGGACCATTAGATGGGGGTGAGGGACACAAAGTTCTACAGCCATACAAAAGGAGAAAGAAGGATAAAAATATTGCACAGGGAACACACACACCTGCAAAGCCAAATGCAAATTTGGTGGAGCCTTCAGTTTCTTCTTTTAATGTGTCTCAGAATTTTCCTGAGGCACAGCCCCACTCTTTATCTATTTCTTCTCCTCAATCCCCCTTAAAATCTATTTCTTCAGAAGCATTATTGATTGACAACTTCAATGTTTCAAATTCACCCTCTTTGCAACTCAGGGTGGAGCCAACACTCTCACCTGTATCACCAAATAAGGGTAATACCTTGGTTGATCAGGTACCTACTGAAACTTCTCTCAAGTCAATGGATATTATTCAATCAACTGATAAATTCCAATATCCATTGACTAGTTCACTTCCATCGATGGATATCCTTGCATCCATCGACGAGCTCCCATCAACGGATATTCATCCATTGATGGATATTTCTTATCCATTGATTGACACCTTAATTCCAATTCATGAATCATCCAATGAAACACTTCAAGTGGCTAATACTCTACTAGGATTGAGTGGAGTGGGTGAGGTGTGTGAGAGGCAAGGTTTGTATACCTTGGCAAAAGGAGAGTGTGTGAATGAGGGGCCCTCAAATTCTTCTGAGGTGGCAAAAGGAGAGGGTGTGAGCAAAGAGAGTTCCACCTTAGCAGGTGATGCAAAAGGAGAGGATAGTAAGGAAAAGGTGAGAATCCAGGATGAGATCCTGATGCAAAAATAGAGAGAAGAGAGTGAGAGAGAAAAGAATAGAGAGAAAACAATTTCACCATCTCATGAAGCATCAACTTCTAAAACTGAGCAGGTTGTAGCAGAACTCACACAGGAGTTGGGGTTGGAGTCAGGGGGAGATGGAGGAAATGGAGTCCCTGCAGAAGTTGCAGATACCCACATGAAAGTGGATGATGAGATTGAAGTCAACCTTGATGCTTCAACCTTTCACCATGAAGATCCACACTATCAAGAATTAGTAGTAGCCACTAATCAAGTAGTTGAACAAATGTTGGGATTGGTGCAGACAGAAGAACAATTCAGGAGTGGAAAGGAGCATCTAGCTAGTCAACCTGATGATGTATCTCACATGAATCCTGAAGACTTTGAAGACAGTTCTGATGATGAACTTCTAGACCCGGATGTGGCCAGTGATGAAACAAGTTTGGCTGATACTGAGAAGGCAATTATTTCTCACTACAGGAGCTCCATGGCTGAAGTGAATGTAGAGGATCCTTTGCACAGAAGAATTCTCAACTTTTACAGGGACAACTTGAAAATTCAGAAAATGCATGTCACAGGATCTAAATATGAATTAAAGAAGATCAGTGAGGCAATTGATAGTTCAAGGATGCACTTTGACACCACAATTGACTCCAGACTCAGCCTTACAATGTTAACCAGAATTAAGCAGAGGCTAGACACTGAGTTTACAGCCAAAGACAAGGTAGTGGCGTTGGAGAAATGGGTGACAACTATGGAAGTTAACATGGAGCGCATCATGAAGAATCAAGAAACTCAAATCAAACTCCTGAGCAGACTCTTGGAAACCCCTCTTATTTCTCAGTCATTGGAGCAAGTGCCAGTTGCTGATAACAAAAAGGAGGAGAAGCATGAGGAGTTAAGGAGAAAAGAAGTTGAAGTTGTAATCAAGAATACAAAGGAAGTCATACAAAGGAAGGATCCAAAGTAGGAATTGGCTGAAAATATTGTAAGACAATTTGATTTAATTGCCAGCAAAAACAAGGAGATTGATGCATAAGAGCCAATTGCCCTATTACCAGAAATTCTTGAAGCAGTAAAGAAAGGAGAAATAAGGGTAGATGAAAGTAGCTCACAACTTGGTGATAGAAAAGGAAAGGGAAAGTTGATTAAAGATGGCAAGAAGAAAGAAAAATCTTTCATAAGTGGAGGTGAGAAACTATTGGGCAAAGCAATAGTGGTTGGTGTGAAAGAAAGGGAGCAACAAGAAAAGTCATAAGAAGAACTAGATATTCAACTGCAAAGGAAATTTGATGAGGAGGATAGGCTAATAAGAGAATCCAGAAGAAAAGAAGGTGAAAGGAGGCCAAGAATGAAACAAAGAGCAAACAAGCCTGTAGATGAACCAAAAACTTCTGAAGTTAAGAGAAAACTTGTTGTTGAGGAAAAAGAGGCTAAGGAGGAGAAGCCAAAAGAGGTGAAGCTTGAAAGTCAAGCTTCTGGGAGTGGTCAAGCCAAAGAAATAGAAGTGTTCAAACCCAAATTTGAGAATTTTGTGCCAATCAAGAGTGAATGAATGATTGCAGTAAAAGGTCAAAGGAAGAGATATGTTGATCTTCTTCACATTGAGTATGAAGATGGATCACATTCAACTTTCACATTCAATCAAGTCTTGGATCAAGGATATGACATCTTAATGAAGATCTACACCATGCTTAACAGAAAGTACTACTTAACTGAAGAGCTAGGGAAAGCTATTCTTGAGAAGATGAAGAAGATAAGGGAGACACTTATTCAAGAAGAAAGGGATGACAGAATCAAAATCTGGAACCCTGAAGGAAGGAAGATGCTTCATGAACCATTCTACATGATGATCTACAAGGACAGAGAAGGCAGAGAAAAGTGCATTGATATTTGTCAGGAAATAGACAAACTGCCCAATCTGGAATTAAATCATCTTGCAAGCCAACTGGACTACAGGGTTGAGGATGAGAAGATTCTGAAGGGATCCTTGTACAGAAAAATGAAGGAAAATGAAGACAAAATGAATGAGTCAAGGGGGAGAAGAAGAAGAAGGTAGAAGATTCAGACTCAACATCAAAATGTCAGAATTTATCTCTTACTGGTATTTGATCACTCTGTCTCAAATTTATTTTTGTCAATATTGTAATTCCTGCTAGAATGAAAATGTTTAGGAGTTTTATTATCATCAATAGAAAATTTATGCATATTTCACATATTCATAGGGGGAGATTGTTAGGAATTATGAGTTTTGATGATAACAAATTACTTAGAATTTCAATAGGGATTTAAAATTCATTGTAACTGGTCGATGGATATGTGACTTATAAATATCCATTGACTAGGAAACCAATTATCAGTTGAAGCTTGTTTATCAACTGATAAACTGGATTGTAACATTTGATTCATGTTTCATTATCAATTGATTGTATTGCCTCAATGGATGCTATGAAGTAGTCGATTGATGTTATTGACTTCAATTTATAGCTTCTCAACTGATGTGAAGAATGGCTGATCAATTATAAATATTCTAAGTCGGAATTCTTACAAGTGAAGTGATCAACTGATATTGGAGTCGATGGATGAAGACACTACTCAACGGATAAAATCTATCAACGGATACAAGTCATCAACGGATAATGGATCATCAATGGATAAGGAGTCGATGGATAACTCAAATAGCCATCGATTCAACAACTGATCAATGGATATCCTATCCATCGATGGATGAGCAAAGGAGAATCAACTGATAAGCTTAACAGCATTTATCAGTTGATTAAGGTTTCCTAATTTAGTTAAAGACAAGAAGAAAGGAAACTGTGCAGAAACTGAATCATTGGAAGACAGTCCTATCAGGATTGTGAAGACTTTCAAGGCAACACAGTCTTCAAGAAATGCATCAAGACAAAGATACTTTCAGGACTAGACAGGTCCAAAGAAGACTGTTCAAGTAGCTAATTTCTATTTTCATGTAAACATTGTAAGTTGTAATTTTATAATGTTATCTGTCGATAAGAATTAAAAGTGAAGAAAACCACTATATAGTGGTTAGTATTTCATTGTAGCAAAGTAAAAAAAAGAAAGAAGAAACACAGTGAAAAGATTGTAATCACTATTGTGCAGAAACACTTTGTAAGCAGCTTGGTATTTTTACCAAGATTAATTGAAAGCAAAAACATACTAGTGAAAAACCAATCAACTAGTAATTTTTAATATTGTTTGTTCTGTTTTCAACACTTTAATTTTTGCATTCTTAGTTCAATCAATTATATATATATATACACTCAAACACTCTAATTGAACAAACTTAAATCCGCAAAAATTTAAATAATTATTAAGTTTGTATTCACCCCCCCTTCTCCAAACTTAGTGTACTTAAGGGCAAATAACAAACAGGAAAAATATCAGCGACACATGTTTTTAAAAAGCATGGATATAGTATGCACATGCGCCTATAAAATTAGACTCACCTCCCATTTTCATCCTTTTCTTTGGAGGGCTCACGAGAGTAAGAGCAGTTGGAGCATGGCTTCCAAGGGGCATGCCACCCTCTCGCGTGAGGCCTGCATGAACTGGAAGTTTACATTTTCAATGAATATAGATAAAGAGCAGAAGTGGGTAAAATGAACGCCTTATCCCTCTCGGCAAAATTCTCATGGAAGGTGGTATAATTTTTAAGTACAACATGTATGCCGCCAAAAAGGGGAAGAGTGTTGGTTGGCAGCACCCCATAGACAAGATTTGAAACTGTTATACATAGACCAACAATACCTGTCAACGGCCTACGCTGAGCAGCAGTAGCGGGGGGGGGGGCACAACCGACGGGCTAGGCTGATCAACAACATTGGGTGCCATGGCCGGCGTAACAGCGTCAGCGAGAGCGAGAGCATCTCCTAATCAAAGAAAGTTTCTTATAAGTGAGGCAGGTAAAAAACAAAATAGCACAAAGACCATAGGCTTAATCCCACCGATTTTCATTATAAGCTCTACCGGGCCACCACAAGAACACATAAACATTTACAATTCTGAACATGGGTCTTTTTATACCAATAAATTGTGTATTTATTAGCTAGACCATAACACATGTGCTGAACCTTTGTTCTCACTGTGCATCGGTTTGTGAAGTGCCCATAACTTGTGTATTTTTTACCTAAACCATTACACATCATCTGAGGTTGCTCAAAAAATTCCTTTTCATGTTTCATTTTTGTTTATTACTTATTAGAATATATATCAATCCTCTTATGCAATTCCTTGAAGGAAAAGAACTTGATTTAAGCAGAAGATTTGATACACCAACATAAGTATGATATAACATCATTAGATGCAAATACTCTTTAAAAAATTCCTTATTTTATTTCATTTTTGTTTATTATTTATTAGAATATATATCAATCCTCTTATGTAATTTCTTGAAGAAAAATAACTTGATTTAAGCAGAAGATTTGATACACCAACACATGTATGATATAACATCATTAGATGCAAATACTCTTATACAAAAGACAAGTGGGGGAAAGGTAAAAATGCACAAACGTTTTATGATAATTTCAGGAAACTATGCCAAAGTTTCGCGTGTTCAAGTGGTTCATTACCAAAGTCGCCAACAAATAAACTCAAGCGAAAATGTATTATATGGAGCTGGATCCGAGCTCATAAGGTCAGAGTTTAGTGCTTATGGAGAAAAAAATTTAGGAGCATGGCCTAACAAGAAACCTTGATTTAAAATTATATAACAAAAGCCAAAAAATAATAATGTAAACACAACCGCATAAACTGACAAAGAAGCCAACACGATGCCTACAATTATAAAACCTTCTTTATACTTAAATTTAAAACTTGGCAAAATCATTATATATGTATATATGCCAAGACCTCAAATCTGGGGTAACAAAATAAAGAGCCAGAAAAATTAAGATTAATGAGCAAAAGTTAGGTATAGAAAAGAGCTGAACATCAAAAGTCATGCATAAAAGAAATCTGAATTTGAGAGCACCAACAATGCACAATTCAAAATCGAACGAGCTTGCCCCTTCCACGCGCCGCGTTGCTACGCTGCTTAACCAACCTTCGCCGCTCAAGTACAACATCGGTAACAACAATTCATGGCCGACCTCTCTTCTTCGGGGGCTGATCCATTTCCCTGCCAAGATAGAAGGGCCTAAAAATGGCGAAAAGACCAATATTGAAAGGGTTATAACACCTCACATATGCTAAAGCAATTCAAATTCACAAAAATAACCACTTAGTTCAGACCTCTATTAGACCCCGAGAATTTACGAAATGAAAGCCATAGGAATTACTTGACAACAAAAAGAGAGTTGGACAAGGGAAATCCATGATAGCTGCAGTATTTGAATGGCTCACTTGCAACGGCTGTAATCGGAAGAGGCGGAGGTAAGACAAGAAGGCAGTAGCGGATATTGGAAGGAGGGGAGTAGACGGATGAAGTGGAAAATCGGATTGTAAGCAGGCATGAACTGCGGCTTGCAAGGGCAAAAAAGGAAGCTAAACTAATTTACACTGAATAATAGGGTTGTAAGCAGGCATGGGGTGAGGCTTGTAAGGGTAAAAAAAATATTTACACTGATTTAATTTGTTCATGATGGAAGAAGTTGTTCTCCTATAATAAATATAATAGATGAGGGAAATACGCATTACAAAATAATATAATACTTTAGAATTATATCAGAACATATTTTAAGGATGAATTTGTTAGGGAGAGTCTTAACATTTTTATAATCCGTTAGGAGAAAAATATACTCCCTCCATCTCAAATTAATAGTTACTTTTGATGTAAAAAAATTTGTCCCATAATACAGATCCATTATCCTACTTCTAATTTAATTTTATAAATAAATTTTTAAAATAAATCTTAAATAAAGTATTGGTACGTATACTAATAATTAATAAAATGAAATTATCATTCAAATTATGGATTGAAACTATCTCAACCAATGCAATTAATATGGATACAAATGCAAAATAATTAGAAAATTTTAATATGCGTAATTTTTTCAATGGACGGAGGGAGTAATAATTTAGAATTGTAATTACAAATTTGTATGTCTACAAATTTTTAGTGAATTTTTTATTATTATATGTTTAACTTTTGAAAAAATATTTCTAAAACTAAACAAATTCCACTGGAAAATTAAATAAATATGAAAAATCAGAAAAGCATTCTAGTGTAGTGTACTGATAATAAAGCAGAGGGAGAGCAATTACAATACAAAAGCTAGGGTTTTAAGGGTGTGTAAAGCAAACACTACACAACATGAATTCAAATTACAAACCCAACAAGAAGATGAAGACCCAAAAGCCTGAAACAAAGTTTCGTGCAGAGCTTGATATTTGTTCAAGAAACAAAGACCTCTCTGCTGCTATTTCTCTCTATGAGTTTGCTCTTTCAAACCCTAACACCATTCATCTCAATCAACACCACTTTAATTCTTTGCTCTATATTTGTTCTAATTCTATTGCATCTGATACTGCTAGTACTGCTGCTGTTGATTATGGTTCTCGTATATTTGATCATATGTTGAGTAGTAATGTTGTTCCTAATGAAGCTACTATTACTTCTGCTGCTCGTATTGCGGCTGCGAAAGGGGATGGTGGGTTGGCTTTTGAGTTGGTGAGGGGGATGGGGAAGTATGGTGGTGGGGTTGTTCCTAAGTTGAGGTCTTATGGGCCTGCATTGTTTTGGTTTTGTGAGAATTTGGAGGCGGATAAGGCGTATTTGGTGGAGGAGGATATGAGTGGGAATGGGTTGGTTGCGGAGGAATTGGAGTTGAGGGGGTTGTTGAAAGTTAGTGTGGAGTGTGGGAGGAGTGATAAGGTTTATGAGTATTTGCATAAGATGAGGAGAGGGGTGAGGTGTGTGGGGGATGGTGTTGTTGGGGTTTTGGAGAAGTGGTTTGGTGGGGGGAATGTGGTTGGATTGGAGAATTGGGATGTGGGGTTGGTGAAAGATGCGATTTTTAGGAATGGGGGTGGGTGGCATGGGTTGGGTTGGTTGGGGAAGGGGAAGTGGGATGTGAGGAGGACTAAGGTTGGTTCGGGTGGTGTTTGTTGTGGTTGTGACGAGGGTTTGGTTTGTGTTGATATTGGGAAAGAGGAGACGGAGAAGTTTGGGGATTCGGTGGCTTCTTTGGCTATGAAAAGGGAAGTGGAGGCTAATTTTAGGGATTTTCAGAATTGGTTGGACGAGCATTGTGAGTATGAGGCTATAGTGGACGCAGCAAATGTTGGGCTTTATCAGCAGAATTTCGCTGAAGGTGGGTTTAGTATGGCGCAGTTGGTTGCTGTTGTGGAGGAATTGTATAAGAGGAACAAGAAATGGCCCCTTATTGTGTTGCATAAGAAGCGTGTTAAGTCGCTCTATGAGGATGCTAGTAATCGGAAGCTTATTGATGAGTGGACGGAAAAGGGGGTGTTGTATGGGACACCGAATGGATCAAATGATGATTGGTATTGGCTATACGCTGCTGTGAAACTTAAGTGTTTTCTTGTTACTAATGATGAGATGAGAGACCATATTTTTGAGCTCATAGGTAGTAATTTTTTTGTAAAGTGGAAAGAAAGACATCAGATTCGATATAGTTTTGTTAAAGGTGCAGTTGAACTTCATATGCCCCCTCCTTATTCTGTTGTCATTCAAGAATCGGAAAATGGAGCATGGCATGTGCCTCTGGCAGGCGAATGTAACGTTGAATCGTCAAGAACTTGGCTTTGCATTAGTAGGACTATTGGGCATAAAGCTTCTGATGAAGATCATAGGAGTTTAGAAAGTTCAGAAATAACAAAAAGTCATGAATCATTCAACTCATGCCAGCCATGTAATGGTACTTCATTCAGTAATGGTTCGAAGAGCCGTTCTGATTCATGTCCCGACACTGCTGTAACAGGTAAACGGAAAGAGAGGTCACCATCGCTATCTAGGACTGATGAGTAAACTTACTATGTAAACCATTAGTCAAGTGTTCCGTGGCACTATATTTTGTCCAAGTAGATTGCCTACATTGCTGTATTGAATTAGCTATGCAACAAATTTAAATTGGCTAGAATCTTACTAAGAATCTCTAGCCTATACACCCAAAGCGAGCAGGTTGTATCATCCAGCCTAAGCCATACATCCAGAACGTAGACAAGAAGTCCTGCCTCGGCCTATATTACAACCCAAAACATCTTCATTAAATAAGATTTTTCTATTTTCTTCCCTGTGCCGTTCAATCATTGTTCAGATTTTTTGAAAAAAATATGAAAGTTTGGGATACTTCGGGTTGAGTTATATTGCTAGATCAATATCCTTTTGCCATGGTTTGCAACCTTCTTTTGTTTTAGTTCAAGTGGACATACATATATTGTATTATACTCTTGATAAAAGTATAGCTGTATATGGAGACACTACAATTTTACAATAACAATCATTGTGTCGGAAAATAAGAATGTAAGATGAATTTAATAGCTTTTTTTGCACACTATGTAGATTTATAAACCTCAAGAAATCTAAATGTCACAATTATAAAAGCCTTATTTTATCGGTCTTCCTTTGACCCTTTCTTCTTCTTTTTATCTCTTTCTTTTCTTTTTCTCCATGAGCTACCCAACTATTCTTACATATCTATTCTTTTTCTAAACCCCAACTCCTATTCTTTTTCATTTTCTTTTTTATCTATTCTTTTTTTCTTTTCCTCTTATTGCTAATAATATCTTCTAAAATATTCTAATAATAAAATAAATATAACTAATAAATTAATAATAACTCACTAATATTATTCCGAATATTAAATAATATACCTAAATATATTAATAAAAATACGGGATGTTACATTATACTTGAGCCCTCTTGTCCGGATCGTTGATGTAATACCCTAGTTTTCAGCCAATATGAGAACCGTAGCCATTCTTTGTTAAGTACTTGTATTGTTCTTGTCATAGCAAGACATGAACTTAGGCTTGCTTATAAATGTGGAGAAGATGTATACTGCAATGAGCTTAGACAATAACGTGAATTTTTTTGCCTAATAACTTTAAAAGAAAATAAAGTGATGGAGACAGTTTTTGTTCCCTAGTTAAGGTATCGACTGCGGAAAATAGATTAAAGGTCATTTTCGTAGTTTCAAGCCAAACTCTGTGTGCTTTGATAGTTGATAATATTTGTTCCCTAGTTGTGGCTGCTTCAGAGTGTTTCTAGCGAAACAAGCCACAACAATTGCTGAGTAGGTTTCAACTTAGCAATATAGCACAATGCTTTTACCGGAAATTACATGATTGAGGAAACACAGAAATAACACATTAATTTAAATACTAACTAATCAAATCAGATCATATATATGACATGTCAACCATGCGATAGTTTTGAAGTTTGTTTATTTTTACATATTTAAATAAATGATGGAGATCCAAGCGTGGTGAAAGCAAAAATGTCGCAAATAATGATTCAAAAGAACACACAACTATAGTTGCTCACTCCTAATGAGTTATAACAAAGCTACCTAGTGCGATATTTGTAACAAACCAAATTGATGCAACAACGGGAATTGAAGGGGTCAATTTTGCAACAGCGAATGATGTTGGAGGTGGTGCTCCTGATGGAGTGGATGCTGATGCAACCGGACCTCCCATTCCAGGCATTGGCGTTGGACCCTCACTTCCCGGCTCTGACATCGTAGGAGAAGAAGGCATGGCTGGAATCTCTGGTGACATTGGTGTCATTGCCGCAGGAGCAGGTGGAGAAGCTACAGGTGAACTGGCCATGTGGTGAGTCTTGGGAGATATAACAACAAGATTGAGCTTTTGACCTTGATCACAGTTTGATTTATTTCCAGAGATGAAATAAAAAGGTCCTGATTTATCTAGCTTGAAAACTGAATTACCATCATCCATTTTGGTAATTGGATTGTTTATGTTACAGTTGTCATAATCATTTTTGCTCACAGCCAAGACAGAGTCTACTCCTTGTGTGTATTTGAAAGCTGCAACATACATGATCAAGTAACACCAAAACGTTACTTATAACCAGCTAGATTTCATTCAAAGCAAAAGATTTCATTCAAAGCAAATACAGTTCAGTGCTATAGCTAGAATACGAAACCAGATTTTAATTTCACTGCAGGCATATACAATATAGCACAATGGAAACCTGGTTCTTCCTAACGATGGAAGAGGAACGGAATGGAGTCTAAGTTTTATTTTAGCAACAAAGATCGGAATGAAATGGAGTCCAAGTTCTATTTTAGCAACAAAGATCAACTGTAACGGGAGTATTCATAACAGTCGAAGATCTTTTTTAGGTTCCGCAAGTAAAACTATTTTTTGGTGCTAAATCATAGTTGAAATTCTTTTTTCATTTTTCGCAAGTAAAACCATTTTTTGGTGTTAAAATATAATTAAAAGATTTTTTTTTTTTTTAACAATAGTATTGGATTTGCTACACTAAAATTGATACATGGCATGGCATGACATGACATGACAAGGTCGGTCCATATTCAGTTGTGACAGTTACAATTATATAAACCTAAAACTGACACATTTCACAAAATATAAACTTATCAAAATGTCAACATTTAACATTGGTTGGTAAACTTTTAAATAAACTTATGTTGAACCATGGATGTATAAACTCCTAATAACTATACTTGTCAAATAGAGAAAACAAACACAAAATGAAATCAAGCAAGCAAGTGGTGATTGACTTACTGATAATGTCACCAATGACAAACCTCTGTCTTTTAGACCATGCATCATAACTCTCAGAAGGGCTTAAGATCCAGCCATCTTTACCTCCAGCACTAAAACTATATGCACTTGACAATGAGATGATGTATGACAATGTTACCAAGAAAAGACACAGAAATGTATGAAAACTACTCATTTTGATGCAATTATGAGGCAGCTAAAAACTGAATAAGTGATGTATTGTGAGTTGAGATTGAGAATATATAATGAATGGATAGTAGGAACCAAAGTACTACTTGTTGGCTAAGTATTGAGTGGTGGTCCTGCACCAATATATATACCCTACACCGACACACATATATACACGAGTCACATTATTAGTTGTTTCCAAGATTTGTTTCTTTTTTCATAAATATCTGCACCAATACCTGGAATACATCGTGAATATGTTCGTTTTAAGTGGTAAATTAAATTATGTATTCCTTCCGTTTAAAATTAATCATTTTAAGTGAATTATAATTTATTTTTTCATAATTAAAAAAAACTGAATATTACATTTCAAAATAAATTATGTATTCTTTTTAATGATATAATTTTTTTAATTATATAATAAATATAATTTACAATTAAAATTTGATCAATTAAATTGAAAAAAGTCGAACAACACACCCAAGAAGTATTAAATAAATTAAAATAGACACTACTCCCTCTGTTCCTTAAAACGTTTCCTGTTTTGATTGGACACGTTTGCCAACGCACATTTTTTATCGTTAATATTTTTAATTTCGTATTAGTATTAAATATAAAAATTTCACTGTATTAAAGTATTCACAAATATGAATCAAACAAGATTACTCATGACTATATTTTATTTTATAAATTATGCATAAATTAGTAGTCAATCGCTTGTAATAAATAGTGTCAAAATTCAAAACGAGAAAAGAATTTAGGAACGGATGGAGTATCAAATTTGATACCCATTTTAGGTTTGTATATAGCTTTTGTTACATGGACCTAAAAGTGTGAATGATTAAAGAGCATATTCGTAATTATTTTGCCGACTCTCTTTGGTGATGGACAAGGCAGCACTAGTCTACAAAATCAGAGTTTGCATGTGTACGGTCCCCAGCAAGCAAAGTCGTTTTCGATTTTTTATCGGCTCATCACACTTTTAAGTCGGCTAAAGAGGTGTTAGGTTACGATTGAACAAAATTTAATCTGAAAATTCAAAAAATATTTGACTTGAACCAAAATTTATTTAAGTGATGTAACGGACAGTTTTTATTTGTGGGTTGCTGTTCTCAAGCAGGTCGACGTGAGGAAAAGTTGAACAATATAGAGCGAACGACGTTAGCATGCGGCAACAGTTATTATTCCATTTATAATCTTATGCAATTTACATTAGGATCACGTTCGAAGGTTTTGTTTTAGGAATAACTTGAATAAAGTATTAGTCGGAGAATATATATGTCTTGTATTAGATTATGAGATATATTACTCCATGTGTTTGGTTTTATTTGACGTTTGACTTTTTGACACACATTTTTAGAATTTTTAACTATATAGTTAAAATTATTATTTTTAAAATTTTCTTTTTTTGAATAAAATATTAAATTAAGACTTTTATTCAGAAAAAAATAATTTAAAAATAATAATTTCAACTATGTAGTCAAATATCTTAAAAGAGTGTGCCAAAAATTCAAATGTCAAATATTACCAAACAGATATAGTATAAACAGAATATAATACATAACATATATGTTCTGCAATTAGTATTCTATTTAAGATTTTATATACAACTTTTGCCTTACGTTGGATATATACTTTCATGTTAATCAAATATAATAAAAAATTTAAAATTTTAAAATACGATAATTTAATATTAAAATTTTTAGAATATGAAAAGGATCACAACAATTTAACTTTAGAGATATAGATCGAGAAAAAGAAAAGAGCTGTTTCTGAAAAATAAATTTTAGAAAATAAATATAGTGTTTAACCCCTGTACTTGAAAACATGGGCCGTCTTAAATTTTACCGGACCCTAGTTAAAATCTGTTTTTGGAACCTAATTTATATCTATTATATATATTTTTTATAATTTATATAAAAAAATTCGAAAATTTGGACCTTTATATGTTCCCCTACCCTCTGTCTTGTTCGCCATACGCCACCCGTGTTTGAAAACAATTTTAGAAAATTGTTTAGGGATCCCACGACTAATTTACCATCTTCCTCGCTATTAAAATGTTTCAACTACTTTCATGACAAAAAAAATGTTTCAACAACTTTATATCATATATTTTGCGTTCTATCAAGGTAAACGGTATTTTTATTTTAAAAAAAAATATTTTGAAGAACAGTTGTCAAAATATCTTTAATTTTAAAAACTATGAAAATAATATTTTTGATTTATGCTTTGAAAAATGCTATGCTGAAAGAAAAACTAGACACCGCCTTATTTTCTATTTTTAATAATAATAAATAACTTTTAATTATGCAACCTAGCTTTTAGTTGGTTACTTGATACATTGAGGCCCCGTTTGGTATTGCTGTTACAGATATGTACAATAATTTTTTGCTGAAAACCTGTCAGAATGGTGTTTGATAAATTCTAAAAGTTGTCGTCTCTAAAAGCGTTTTTACTCTAAAAGCTGCTGTTAGTAAAAACACGTCCCCCGTGTTTTTGGAAAAAGCTCTTTTCAATTTTTGCAGGAAGTACCTATGAGTTTCATGATCAAATATTTTCAAAAATATTATTTTTATATATCTCAAAATATGTATAAATAAAAAAAATACCAAACAAGATGACTTTCTTGATAACACTTTTTCCATCACCACTGTTTCTCACAGTACAAAAGTTTTCAACAACACTTCAAAACGGAGTCCGAGTCATTATCACCCCGGCTAAGTGACATAGACTGTAATAATTATAAAATAAAACTATTTTTGGGAATAAAGAAATTCAAAAGTATTTTCAATTATAGAATTCTAATTTGAATTGTAAAAATAAAAATTACAATATTGTACTGTATAATACATCACCATATATTATAAAAATTACATTTATCAATATAATATATTCATACATCACCATGAAGGCATGAATTTATGCTAGGAAGAAACTCATATATAATAATTAAAAAAAATTCAAACTCCTATATGAAAACAATGATCACTTATTATTTATGTATATAAACATTGAAAAAAATCCAAATACACTCGATCTAAAATCCAAATAATAAATCTAAACAAATTATATTAATTAAAAAAAAGTAATTTGGCAAATAATCTTTTAAGTAAATGTAATAAAAGCAGCCACAGTGACACTCAGCACAACTGACACCACTACCGCCGGAAAAACAGCCGGAGCAAACGACTTCGATGGCGCCGGCGGAGAACTAATATCCGACGGAGTATTCCCCGGACTCAATGGAGATGGTGTTCCTGGCGCCGGAGAAACCGCCGGACCCCTCGTTTCCGGTGCCGGAGAACCAGCCGGAGACTCAGTTGATGGGGCAGGAGCAAGAGCTTGAGATTCCGGCGATGGCACCGGAGCTAAACTTGCCGGCGCCGGAGAAGAAGCTGGTGGAGTAGGCGGAGATTTATTGCGGATAGCCAAGACAACAACGAGCAACTTTTGACCTTGGTCACAGTTTATTTTGTTGGATGTAATAAAATAAAATGGTCCGGAACGATCAAACTTGAAAGTTGAATCCCCACCGTCCAATTTTAATATTGGCTTTGCTGCGTTACATTTGTCATAATCGTTTTTACTCACCACCACAACCGAGTCCGTTTCTTTTGGATACTTGAATGCTACAAAACACAAAACATTAGTACGTAGTAGCATTCACAATCTCGTATCTTGTGTACGTAAATTTTTTGAAATTCTGGTTCCGCCACTGTTTATCGTAATATTAATTTGTACATGGGAAAATAATATAAAAACTTACAGAGGGTGTCATTGACTGAAAATCTCGATCTGCCAGACCATTGTGTGTAATCCTCAGAAGGGTGTGAGCTCCAGCCATTTTTACCACCAACTATAAAATTGTAGGCCTCAGTTGGAGAAGAGGCCAAGAATATGGAAAATATAAATACAAATAAAAATCCCATGTCGAATATATTTAAAAGAAGCTAAAAATCATGGGCAAGAAAATATAAATGTGTGTGTGTGTGATATATGAATGAGAGAAGGGGTGTAGAGCAGTAGAGAAATGGAAGTGGATACACGGATGTATATATAGATTATAGAGTGGTGTGGAGAAAGGTTACCGTTGGAGAAGGGATACACATCAGAAACGGTCGGCTTAAGGGGCAGTGAGTTATTTGCTTTTAGAAAGTACGCATTCCATATATAAATAATTATTATTTTAATATTTGTTTTAAATAATATTAATCATATAATTAGAATTATTATTTTTATATATATTTGATAAAATAAATTATAAATTAATTATTTTAATTTATAAAAAATATATTTTAAAAGGAATCATTTTTATCATATAATCAATTTCTTTTTAAATGTGTACAAAAGTTAAACATTAATTATTAACAATAATGATTTTCTACTTTAAAAAATAAAATAATGGTTTTTGTAGTGTGTAACCAATAATAAATAATAAAAAATGAGTTGTCAAATTTTAATTTACTCCTACTTATTGATGATAATCGACCTCCAGTATGTACAAAAAATTATTCTAATAAAAAAAAGTCATCTAATAAAAATATCATAAAAATAAATTATTAATGTGTTCCCACCCACAAGAAGGACCTTAAAAATAAATATATTAATAATGTTACAATAGTAAGTACAGTATTAATTTTGTTTCTAGCTGACTTTTCTTCGAATGTTACACGTAAGTACGTAACATATGCGGACACAACGTACACTTGCTTTTTGTCCTTATTAATTACGTACAGATAGGCCAGATGGGCTCTTATTTTCATTTTATTAGCCGTGTATAACTTGTATATCGGATAATGTTATAAAAAACGGAAATCGGATTTAATCGATCATAAGTACGGAACATGGATTTATTACGGATAGCCAAGACAACAAAGAGCAACTTTTGACCTTTGTCACAGTTTATTTTGTTGGATGTAATAAAATAAAATGGTCCGGAACTATCAAACTTGAAAGTTGAATCCCCACCGTCCAATTTTAATATTGGCTTTGCTGCGTTACATTTGTCATAATCGTCTTTACTCACCACCACAATCGAGTCCGTTTCTTTCGGATACTTCTACGCTAAAAACACAAACCAATGACCATTAGTAATAGCGGGGGCGGACCTGGAACATACCGACTAACCGGATACGGTATATGTTTTTTTTAAAATTAAATTTTATTAAAATTAAATGATTATAATCGTTTCTATACTTCACCTAAAATTGAACGGTTAAAATCGTTTTTATGATTCAACTAAATATTTCAAAAAAAAGTTCTTTAGTTTGACTATAATAATATAGTATAAATATATATTGTATAAAATAGGTTATTAATTATTTCATTTTAGAATTGAAAAAAAAAGTAAAAAATTGTTACGTGATCAAAATCGTTTTTATTGAAAGTAAAGACGTTAAATATCAATTATTAAAAAGTAAAAATATTAGTAATTAATAATAATGTTATAATAGTAGGTACAGTATTAATTTTGTTTCTAGCTGAATTTTCTAGGGAATGTTACACTTAAGTACGTAACATCGCGGACACAATGTTGAATAAACGGTGCACTTGGTTTTATATAAGCAATTAATGTACAGTATAACTCCTACTTATCAGTGTAATCCTTCAGTTTTGGATGAATGTATACGAAGACTTTAATTTAATATACCGTTTAAATTAGAATATCATTATTAAATGTATTAATAAATTACTTATTATTTTTTGTAAGTTATCCTATCTGCTCTTGGCATTGAACCGTAATTATAGTTTATTCAAATTATTGCAGGTGGGTCAATATATTCTAAAGTTATTTATGATATCATATTAGAATTTGATTCAATTTCAAAAGATGTTTAGAATTTGATCCGAATTGTGACATAATATAATATGTAACTAATTTTCGAAATCTTTATTTATACGTCAATGACACAAAATTAATCTATATTATTTCATAATATTTAGACGCATACGATCTGGGTCTGTGAATTCTCGTTTGGTTTCAAAAGAAAACATCACAAATTTAATCGAAAGAGTTTGTAATATCTTTTAATTCCACATTTAATCAAGTTGTTGTATTTAAACAAATATATTGTATGCTTATTTGAGATATTATTTTGAGATTTAGTTTGATTTTTAAAAAAACTCGAAATTTCAAACTGATTGATGGATGAATGTGGTAGTACGAAAAATTGATTGAGCCTAGCCACCTGTAAACCATCATTTTCTAATGACAAGCGGAAGGTAAATCATAAACACGATAAACACATATGATGCTACACAAAAGAAAAATGATTACGATGGTGACATTTATTAAGTGCATTATTCTAACTTTATAAGCTTGCTAGCTAGCAATTTAAAGAAAAAGGAAATGCATTATTATAAGCTTTTCGACTTATCCGTCACAACTAAAATATGTAATTTTGTTCGTGATATGATTATAATATAGAAAATTTATATCTAATTTTGATTTTAGTCAAAAAAATATGAAGATATGTGATTATATTTTATACTGAATGTGGACTTTAATTTTGATATTCAATATGATATAACGCGAAGCAAGACACAAATTTATATTTTTTTATATAATTTTATGTAAATTTATACATGAAAATATAAATATTTTATATATTTTATATGAATATACATATAATATATTAATAAATTTATTTTGTTGGAAAATATGAATAAAAATCCAACATTACCATTTCATTGCCTCTCCGAAATGGTTAGAATACGTTGTTCTCAAAGTTTTCTAACACATATTTAAATATTTAAAATGATAAAATATGATAATTCAAAATTAATCCTTGAAATGAAAATTTGTGAATTAAATCTTAAATAAAATTTAAAAAAATATTGTAATTTTATACAAACACAAAACTTACGTACAGTGAAAAATACACGATTCTATAATACCATAATATAAAAATACACGATTCTTCCTCTGGGATTTAATTTTTACATCTATAATATTAATACTAGTATACCACGCTGTGATTATATTCCGTCATACTTAATGACTTAATGTTAGTGTCAAACAGAAATTTAATGTTAGTTCAAAAGGAAAAAAGGCCCTATATGTCATAATTTGAGGAAAAAATGTCCTAAATGACATAACCCGTAACAATGACCCTAAATAGCACTCCAAAACGCTACATAGTGTAGCGTGTTTGAAAAGGGATGAAAATGCTACTTTATGTAACGTTTTGCACTTTTTTTATTTTTTATTTTTAATTTTTTTCGGGAAAAAACGCAACTTTATCTTATGTTATGGGCTCAAAACGTAACTTAAAGTAGCGTTTTGGGGAGATTTTTTTTTTTAAAACGCTACACGATGTAGCATTTTAGAGTGCTATTTAGGGACATTTTTTTGGATGTGCTATTTAGGACATTTTCTTTCCTAATTATGACATATAGAGCCAACACGGGAAACCAGAGCTACCTAACATTAAGTTGGAACATGTGGATGATACATTACAGTTCATTTAAATGATGTCGACTATACAACCTATCTTTCATTCTTTATTCATCAGGGAGTCTGGTCAATTTGACATAACTAATGGCATAGTAGATTATAATTAAATTTTATATTTAACATTCTGTTATAGATTAAATTATGGTGGTTTAAATTAAAACCAGTCTTGAAAAAGCCATAAAAAGTATTAATTGTTATAATATGTTCATGGACACAGATTAAAAAATTCTTAAATTAAATATATTGATAATTACTAAATTAGTGATCAAATAGAAATTAATGCAAAGCTCACATCTGACACTATAGCTACCAACATCATGTTGGATCATCTAGATGATACATTAGTTCAATTTTTTTAAAATGGTTATTTTTCAAATATAAACAACAAACTATTTATAAATATATTATGTTTATAATGAGACGGTTTGGGTGATCTAGGGTTTCACTAAATGAAAGTTCAGACAACAATATCAATTCAGACAAGAATCCTACTTCAGACAAAAATCTGTTTCAAAATCTTTCTCCGCCTAGAGAGAATCATCAAGGGATCATTAAGCTAGACACTCAGGAATCATCAAGGGAAGGAAAACACAGATCGGGAAAGAACCTCTCTTTAGTTCAAGGGAAGCAAGCTACAGACCAAAAACTTTGGGAAGGGATTTCATTGTCAGGAAGACAAAGGGAAGAGCAAAATCAAATACTTCACTACTGTTCCTGTTAGAAAAGGATTTATCGGAAGTTATAGCCAAAGATACAATATCTCTTTTCAACCTAGCTTGGAATATGATTCAATACTTGAAAGAAGTAATCAACCCAAGGTTATTGGAACAAGGTCTAAAAGGTGAGGATGAAGCCTTATGTAATATCAGATGGTTCTTGATAAACAAGGGGTGGTGGGATAAAGCGAGAAACTTAAGAATTGTAGGCTCTACTGAAAATAATTATAGAAAGGGTTTAGAGAAGGATAGTAATGGATGTATTGAGAGTTTTATCTTGTAATATAAGCATATGGTTCACTCAAATATGTTATCGATGGTGAGGAGAAATGATGTAGAAGGAATAAGGATGACGTTAAACCAGATACACTTAAAAGAACTCAAATAAATAATTGAGGCAAAGAGTAACTGGACCAAGGGAAGTAAATGTGCAAAAGGTTTGAACAATAAGAATATGGAAGAAGAACAAAGGTTAAGAAACTCTTTATTGCAAAATCGAAAGTTATCCAAATGGGTTTAAGAAAAAGCGGGAACAACTGACAAAGGGAAGGAACGTCCAAATGAGAAAGGAGTGGTTGACAAGACAAATAAATAAAGAGATGTGGAAGTAGAACAAAAAATTATTTTGGACTTCATTTGGGGCCATAAGCACTTGGTAGAAGAAAGTTGCTTGTTGGATATTACCAGAGGAAATGAAAAGGAAATTGCATTAGCACTGGGGCAGATTTATCATAGAACCATAGAGAGGGGGACAAAGGAGGAAAAGGTTGATCTGAAAAGAAAAACATGCAATGAAGCTTTGATAAGCAAGTATTTTACAAAGAAGGAAATGGAAAAGATGGAGAGGAAATATGAGGAGACCGTAATTAATAATGGTCAGGGAACTACAATTTACTTCACTGGTTTTGCTGAGGACACTGTGGTAAATGATTTATGGAGACATTTTAAAAATGCTGCTAAAATAAAAGACATCATCCTTCTAAGGAGCAGATATATGTTTAATAAAAGGTATGGTTTTGTCAAAGAAGCTGGCAAGTTAGAAGTAAAAAAAATCATGGAGAAATTGAATGATAAGGAGTTCGGTGCAAATAAGCTAAAGTTTGCATGGGCAAAAGAAAAATGCAAAAAGAGTGAAAGAGAATGGGAAAAACCTGCAGTTGAAGGCAAAAGGCACAATTATAATAGAACAAAAGATGAGAAATCTAAGGAATTAAGAGTTGTTGAACTTAAACTGAATGAGAGTTTTGTCGAAGATCTCGAACACAGCTGGATAGTGAAGACGGTGAATGAGGAGGGGGTGGATGCGGTAGAGGTAATTGTTGAAAGTTTAGGATTTCAAGAAGCAAAAGTAACGAGAATATCTACTAGGAAGTTTCTAATATCCTTCCCAGAGAGTGGTCAGTTATCAGCTGAAAAGGTAGAATTTCTCAGCATTGGTTTTGCAGAAGTAAAAAGGGTGTCGATGGAGGATCTTCAGGCTACTAGAAGAACATGGGTTGAAGTTGGATGCAAATGACTGCCAGTGATCTTATGGAAAGAAGAAAATTTCCAGGAACTATTGGGAAAATGGGGAGCCATTTTAGAATTCACAAATTTCATTGATAATTAGAGATGTATTACTGCCCCGAAGGTCCTTATTGAAACGGAAGAAATTTGGAGAATTAAGGGAAAAATTAGGATTCAGGCATTAGATAAAAGCTGGTAGATTTAAATTGACGAGTGCTACCCTCCGAAGATACCTGAAATGCAAATAGGAAGAAAATGGAGAAATTTTGTCAGTGTAAATGAAGAACAAAACCAAACGAAATAAGCTAATGAAACATCGCCAGATCCTGAATCTTTCCGTACAAATGGGTATGAAGCTCCAAAGGCCAAGGACCAGAGTGTGTTTAAAGAGGTTAATAAGGTGGAATATCAATATTATGTTCAAGGTAATATATCTGATCAGTCATTAGTGCTTAACTCTATAAATAGGCATGAACCTGATTGGAGGGCGGACTCATGTTCATGTTCGAGTAAGAAGATTTTGACGAAATTAAAATCATTGAGTGACAATAAACAAGGTTCCAAGGTGAGGCACTCGTGGGCGTGTGTACCGCGGTCCACTAGGTTGAGTGAATCCAGTAAAGTAAGTTCAGTCATTTTGTAAAATGGAGCTTTGCTGAATTGCTCGGGGAAGGATGCATTAGATAATGGTTTCTCTCACCCTTCATTGTATAGCAAGATAAATTCATTGAAGATAAAAAGTAACACGGATAGAAAGAAAATACCACCAAGTCAGAATCAGGAAATCAAGTCATTCAAAATTCCGTTCCATAGGAAATATGTTAAAGCTATAAACAAAAAGAAAGGTAAACAAGCCAATTTTAATGATTTTTCGCCAGATGAAAAATCTAAAGAAATCTTCAACACTGGGCTTCTAATGGGATTAATCAATGTGGCAAATGAGGAAGATTCCATACGGCTTATCAAGCAGAATTTGAACCTTTAAATCTGTTTTATTTGTATTCATCGGTAATATTTCATGGATAACACTGTATTAGTAAGCTGGAATGTTAAAGGTTCAGTCAGTCATATTAATAAGGGGAATATCAAAGCTTTAGTGCAAGAGGAGAGGCCATCTATATTGTGTCTTCAGGAAACAAAGTTCCAACCATGGGAGGACAGACAACTTTTTGATTTGGGTTTGGGTATGAATATAGGATGGGTAGATTCTCCGACAAGAGGATAGTCATGGGGTTTACTGACAATTTGGGACAAGAACTATATCTCAATGGACAGGAACATAGTTTCACAAAATTGGATATATTCGAGAAGAGAGTATTTGGTTGGAAGGATGTCGTTTGCTTGCATCAATGTATATGTGCCTCAAGATCAGACAAAGAAAATCAGATTATGGAGAGATATTGGTTTGGTAATAGCGGTGGAAGAAAATGTACCCATAGTGGTGACGAAAGATTTTAGTTAGAAGGGCTTCTGAAAAAGAAAATTGCGTGTATAAAGAAGCTGAGGCAAAATTGTTCCAAGAGTTTGTTGACTTACTAGGTCTAATTGAAGTAAAATTGATCAACTCTAAATTTACATGGTTTGGAAGGGACAACAAAAAGTGTTGGTTGAATAGAGCATTAGTAAATCAACAGTGTGAGGCTATAGGAAATTGGATTCTAAAAGCTCAGAGAAGAAGGAACTAAGATCACAAACCAATTGTTCTCAAGGTGCATTCAAAATATAAGGTCCTAAGCCATTCAAATTCTTCAATTATTAGCTGAAGGAATCAAGCTTGATTAAACTACTTAAAGCGGAACAAAAACAAGACCCCAAGATTTCCAATTTACACATTAAGTTCAAATGCCTTCGAGAGGTCACAAAAATTAGAATCTGTGTAAGTTTGGTAACGTGCACAAAAAAATTCAAGAGATGGAGAGAAAAAAAGAAATGGCAGATACAGATAACACTAATGATAAGGTCAAACATGAGATTATGTTTAAGTTGAAAGAGCTATATGGCATACGATTAGTATACTATGTCAACAAGCAAGAACATAATAGAAACTGAAAGGAGAAAAAAATACTCGGTTTTTTCATTCTGCCATCTCTTGGAGACAAAAGAAAAATTTGGCATTGGATTTCAAAAAAGATAGTGAATGGGTTCATGACCAAGTGGTTATTAGGGAGGAGTTCCTTAAACATTTCAAGACCTTCTTAGCTCCCAAGTTGGATACAAAAATTTTCTTAATCAGTTCGAACTTACTGACCAAGTTGATAGAAGTTCAAAAAATGGACATGGTAAAAGAATTTTCCTTGGAAGAGATTGAAGAGGCTTTGAGTAACATAAATGCTAATAAGCACTAGACCCATATGGCCTTAATTCAGGAGTATTGAAAACACTCTAGGATATCGTAAAAGTGGATATTCTGAGTTTTTTCAAAGCATTCTTTGCAAGGTAAATCATCTCACAATGTACTAACTCCTCTTTTATTGCCCTAGTCCCAAAGATAAGTGATCCTCAAATGACTCAAGATTTTCTTCCAATTAGCTTGATGAATATACTGATGAAATTGTTGTCATAAGTATTGGCTTCTCGACTAAAATTGGCAATGAACCACCTCATATCAGAAAGCCAATCAACTTTTATTCAAGGGAGACAAATTTCTAATTGTATACTGATAGTAGCTGAAGTTATTGCTTCTCTCAAGGCTAGAAAATCAACATGCATTATTCTGAAGATAGATTTTGAGAAGGCCTTTGATTCCATCAATTAGAATTTTCTTGCAGAAGTCATGCAAATTATGAATTTTGATAAAAAAAATGGATAGAATGGGGGCAAAAATTCTTAGGACTTCAAGTATTTCTATTCTCATAAATGGATCTCTTACAGAGGAATTCAACCTGACAAGAGGTTTAAGACAGGGAGACCCCTTATCTCCTTTATTATTCAACTTAAAGGGAGAAGTACTCTTTAAGCTACTTAAAAAGGCCAAGGACATTGTAATCTTTAAAGGTATTCTATTACTAAACAGTACCAAGACCATAACACATTTGCAATATGCAGATAATGTGATACTTTTTCTTCAAGATGATATAGCCTCAGTTCAAGAGTAAAGAGAGTTCTTCATTGTTTCCAAATAATTTCAGGACTAAAAATTAATTTTCATAAAAGTTCTATTTTTGATTTTAGCGGGGAGGAACATAATTTAAAGACATGGGCTGATGTCTTGGGATGTCAGGTTAGAGCAGGATCTTTTAAGTATCTTGGAGCGACTCTGGGTACCTCCCATAGAAAATAGATTTCTGGGATTCACTAGTGAATAAAATTAAAAAGAAATTACTGGTATGGAGGGCATAAAAGGTATTTATGGCAAGCAAATTGGTACTGCTGAAGTCTTGTCTTAATAGTATCCCGATATACTGGTTTAACCTGCATAAAATTCCTAAGACCATTGAAAAATAATTAGAAGCAATTAGAAGACTCTTTCTGTGGGGTTCATTTACTCTAAATAGCTCAGTTAGAAGGAAAATGAACTCAATAAGTTGGGAAAAGATTTGTAAACCTAAGGAGTGGAGAGGTTTAGGTTTGACAACTCTAAGAATCGGGAACAAGTTGCTTAAGAGGCACTTAAAAGGGCCTTCGAATTCCCTACTGACCTAATGGATGTGAAACAAGTCTTGTTAGAAATGGCTATGTTTGATGACAAGCAGACATCACAGTCTTAAGCCACTTAACTACTACTATTATCAGTCTCCCAGTGTCGATTTTTAGTTTCGAACCTAGGGTCCAAATATGTATCTTTAGATGCATTGCTCAATTTTTATACTTGGATTATTCTATCTTTAATCTATTTTGCTTATAAAAAAATATTTATAAAAATAATATAATTTTTAACTTATAAATTATTATAATATAGATATAATTTATTATAAATAAATTTAACAATATAAATTTATTAAAAATTACATTTTAAAAGATTTTATATATTTTTTTGAAATTAAATAAAAATATTAAAATAAATAACTGAAATAACACAAATAATTACAAATAAATTAATTTCAACTTATAAATCAATTTCCATAGACCCTTTACAATTCATTGAAATAATGTCAACTATATAATCTACCTTTAATTCTTTGTTCATTAAGGGAGTTTGGTCAATTTGACATAACTAATATTTAAATTTTATATTTGACATTTTATTACAATTTAAAAATTATTTATATAATATTAAGTTATTCGTCAAACATAAAATTTTAATATAAATTTTCATTCCAAACCAGAGCTACCTAATATTATGTTGGATTATGTGCATGATATATTGGGCTCTGTTAGGGATTGTGGTGTTAATAATGTAATCATTTAAATTACTTAGTCTTAATGAAAATTAGACTAAGTAAAATATAATGTCATATGTATATTGACAGTATATTTAGAAAGTTACTTGAAACAGTACATTTAGCATAACTCAAATAGGTGATGTTGGTCCCTGATATTGTAGAAGGGGGGGGGGGTTGAATACAATATCTAAAATTAATCGTGGAATATTTGAATTAAAAATATTATTTTAATTGCTCGCGAAATATTAATTATAATGAAATACTGTTCAAGTGAAAGATATAATTTTAACTTGATTAGTATTACAAAATTAATATTTAGAAAACTGTTATATAATTGATAAAAGTTCTAGAACAAATTTGACATGAATTGTTCGTGTTTAACAATTATATTCCAAACTCAGCACAGAAATCTGTGAATATTACAATGCAGACAAATTACTGAATTTGAACTGATTTTTCTAACTCTTGAACAACTGAAAAGTGAAGCCTTCATCTCATATTTATAGAGAATGGAAATGGCTGGTATGACCTTTATCAGCATGACTTAATTTATTGAAATTAAGTCTGTATGACGTTGTTTAATCCTTGTATGACATTTAAAAAGCTGGGCAAGACTTATTTCTCTCGGTATGACTTATTTTATTAATTAAAAAATCGGAATGACTTTTTAATTAAATAAAAAATAAGTCCAGCATGACCTTTTGAACAAGAAAAATTCGGTATGACTTATTTTATTAATTAAAAAAATCGGTATGACTTTTTTAATTAAATAAAAAATCAATCCACTTGCTCCAGCATGACCTTTTCAACATTCTGCTCGGTATGACTTTGTTTGAATTGTTCGGTATGACATTTGCTCAACTGCTTTGAATTCTCTCGGTATTACTTCTTTAATTCTCGGTATGACATTTTGAATCACCTGCCTTTTTCATTTCCTTTCTCCTTGTTTGGACAAGTGGCAAGCTTCCATTGGTTGCTTTGAAATATATCACCTGCCGAATTCAATTTCAAATGAAAAGGGGCCTATTTCGTCTTTTAGTGATTCAGCTCCGTAGAAATGCTTTTCGACCCGCACAGCTTATAATCTTTGATTAATAAATACTAAATTTAATTCATAAATTATAAAAAAAAATATCTAATATTATTTAGATATTTATAAATATAATTTACTAAATAAATAAAATATTTATTAATTAAATAAATCCTTACGCTCTAAGCTGCGGTCTTCTGATGGTCTGGAACCGAACTCCTTTTGACTTGGAAATGATAAATCAATTCCAACCGGGGTTCCATTTTTACGAATATATGACTCTGCATTTCTTCTGTGTCAATACTTTTTCCGTCTTGTCTTAAAGTCTGTACCGTATCTCTTTGAGCTTCCAGCTTCTGTCTTCTGTCATTTCTAAAATAATTCTAAATTAAATTAATTAATCTTTTAATTAATTTAAGAAATAAATTAATTCTGAGTGAATTAATTTACTAATTAATTTAACTAATTAATTTAATTAATTAATAGAGAATTAAATTAAAGGCTTGACTATTGTTGATGTAGATAAAACTCTTCTGTTCTTCAACAATAACCTTTCTAACCACTTGAACTTTTTGATGACGAATCTTCACTGACACTGTTAACACCCTGTGCACTGGTCTGGTTCACGGATGACTAACTACAATGTCGATTCTCATTTCTACTGTAGTGGTCTTTGTGTCTTGTCTTGGCTTCTAGCTCTGTCTTCACTATTTCTTTTCTTAGAATCTCTTTGTAGTAGGCACTTGAAATCTTCTGTATCTTCTGAACTACTACTCCTTTATTTTTCGCCGACGCTTGAACATATTAATGAACTTCTTCCGGTGTAGAGTAGCAGCTTCATTAGAACACTTCTGATATTAGGATTCTTTGTGTCTAGTTGACAATCTTCGTCTTGATTCCTTCCTCAGTATTTATTGCTTACTTCATTTTCTTTCTTGAGTTGAGTTGTCATCTACTTATTACAAATAGGCCTAGACATATGCCTTTCAGGTGACAATAAGTTTGATGGATGCTGTCTCATGTAAAAAGAATAATTAGATACATGAAATAGAACTTCACAAAGTATTTAAAAATAATAATTAGATACATGAAGTTCTCAAAGTGTTCATGCACAACATATTTCAAACTCAAGACAATATCTTCAAGACAATAACTCAAGCCTATGACAATACATTCAAAGTGACGGTACAAAGGGACAACTGACAACAACTATTCCCTTGACAGTAAACTTGGCGGTGAAATGAATATCGAAGACAACAAGTTTTACTGACATCATATTTGGTGGAATAATTGACAGCAGCTATTAGAAGACAGTATGTATGGAAGACTCATCAAGGTTGACAACATAGTCTGCGGAGCTATATATACTGTCACAGTAAGTGAATCTAAGAGTTGACATTATACTTTTAGTGAAGTTGACAGTCTGTTCCTAGTAGCAGGGTAGATAGTGAAAACACAAGAATTGATTTTGACACTTCAATCTGCTCTGTCAAGCATACTACTGCAATTTGGGAGAAGACAATTAAAAAGATAAAGTGTGTTCAAGGAGTCAAAGATTTTTGTACATCTTAGACACACTTTATCTATAATAGGAATGAAGCCAAGGTTGAATAGAAAAAGTAACATTTCTATTTTGAGCTTTATCCTAGAACAAAGGAAAAGTGCACTTGTAAGTGAGATATGTGTTTCAGTATAAATACACATATATAACAAACACTTTTTTTCAAGAAGCTAAGATTACATTGTCTATTTTCTCTCAATCTTTGTAACAATAGCAAACTCCATTGTTATTGTGACTTAGAAGCTGGAAGCATTTTCCAGAAGAATTGTAGCAACAAAATTAATAATATATTAATTTTGAGTGAAACACTATGTCTTATTTATCTACTTTAGTTGTTTGCTTTTCATACTTGCTAATATATATAAACTCTTTTTTGTTGTTAGTAAGAGTTAGCAAAACTTGAGTGATAAAGATAAATATTAGCAAGTTGCATTCAACCCCCTCACCCTTTCTGCAACACTCATTCTGTTTAACAGACTCATTCAGGTTAATTTAAAAAATTTATTTCTTAGTTGTTATTCCTTAGAACAATGTCAATATTTGTAGAGGGGGGGGGGGGGTTGAATACAAATATTAAAACTTTTTGTGTGTTCTAATATTTGTTCTTGATGTTTGATAGAATAAGAGAATAAGTTCGAACAAATTAATGCTGAAAAATAAAACTGAACAAAGAGATTTAAAATTATTGATGGATTGGTTTTTCCATCAATATATATTTTTGCTCAATGCTCCTAGGTTAGAAGAAACCTAGCTTCGTTTTTACAAGATTAGAAAACAAATCAACTGTTCTTACAAATGTGCTCTCAAGCTTGAACAGTTGATTGTAAAATAATGTCTAACTTGTATGTTTTCTAAAAATGCTACTACACTTGTTTATATATCACAAGTGTACTTTTACAATACCTATGCTAGGATTGTTTCTACCTGCCTTCCTTTTACCTTTTTCTATTTTACAAAAAGGTTTGAAAGACAGCTTCTGATTGAGTCTTCACAATCACTCTAGTCTGTCTTCCATAGGAGTGCTTTTGTTCTCTGGTTCACGGATGACTAACTACAATGTCGATTCTCATTTCTACTGTAGTGGTCTTTGTGTCTTGTCTTGGCTTCTAGCTCTGTCTTCACTATTTCTTTTCTTAGAATCTCTTTGTAGTAGGCACTTGAAATCTTCTGTATCTTCTGAACTACTACTCCTTTATTTTTCGCCGACGCTTGAACATATTAATGAACTTCTTCCGGTGTAGAGTAGCAGCTTCATTAGAACACTTCTGATATTAGGATTCTTTGTGTCTAGTTGATAATCTTCATCTTGATTCCTTCCTCAGTATTTATTGCTTACTTCATTTTCTTTCTTGAGTTGAGTTGTCATCTACTTATTACAAATAGGCCTAGACATATGCCTGTCAATCTCCCTCTATTTGTTGTTAAGCATTTAACATACAAATTCCTAGAGGATAACTCAACTAACAACTAAGAAAATAATATGACATTTAAGAACTATAAATAATAAATTGTTCTCTGGATTATATAATACATTTCCAGATTTCCTGAGTAACTGAAATGAAAGATGTTTGTTCCTCTAGCGCTGAACATATTATACATGTAGTATTATCTTCATTTCTCTTCTCTCCACTTTTTCTAAGATTCTCCAACTTCTGTCTTCACTTCTCATCCTAGGTAGATTCAATTTCTCCTTTCGTGAATAACCCAACTTTTGAGTAATCCTTTTTTGGTAAAAGTAAAAGTCTTCAACACTTCTCCCCCTTAGTTGAACACTTAGAATACTTCTCCCCTTTGGATACTTCTCCCTAAATAGGATACTTCTCCCCCTTAGTTGAGTAATCCTCTTTATTCGAAATTTTCTCTCCCTTAGTTGAGTAACATTAGAAATCTGTAACAGGGAATTGGGAATAGGATTTGGTAAATGTGCTAGTGTGTGATTTTACTTTGTGTTCCTCACAAGTGTTTCGCTCATATACTCTCTAAGTGTTTCACTCATAGAATATATATTTTCACTCGTCCTTACTTGTGTTTCACTCTTTTCTCACATCACTATTTCTTTCTTTCAGTACGGATGTCACAGACTTTTGTACCTGCAAGAAAGATCACCATAGCCCCTTCAAGAGAGGTCACTGGTGGTGCAATGGGGTTTCGTAAATCCCCGTCCTCAATTGAATCTATAAAAACATTTTGACTTTGGAAAACTGAATTGCTTCAGGAATAGATTCAGTGAGTTGCTAATCATCTAAGATGATCTATTCCGTTAGGAATCCAGATATGTTCCATCTGGGGAGGGAGACAATGATCTAAAATGTAGCACATGATCCAAGTTTCCTCCTGACGCTTGTGAAGGCATGTTGATTCAGTCAGAATCATCAATTATTCTTCCTTCCTTGATATGGAAGTTTAGAAAAATTGATTCCGTCAATTCATCCTTCCTGTGACATTTCAATTGTTCCCTCTTGGTCCTTTTTGGTCCCAAGTAAGTCCTTACATTGTTGGTCCAAAATGCCAATTGAGTTGGTCTATTGTTGTTCCCTAAAAATAAGACAATATTTGTGGTTTCTTGAAAAATGTCAGATGAAATTAACTCTTTGCTGATAGCCTTGGCTGACAGGCTGAATTCAATAGACTCACTCTGTTGAGAGAATGAACCTAGTAACAGTTTTGCCTTTTCCAAGTCTGTATCCTTTTGGGAGAACACAGATGAGCTAACAGTTGTCTCAGTTTATATATGAATCACCTTTCCGGAGACAGAGCTGTTGGATCACTCACATCACCAACCTTATCAAATGCAATCAAGGCATTGACTCCCTCATAATGAACAAATAGGTATTCTGTTTAATGGTTAGAGAGATGGAAGTGATAGTGTTTGTGTGTTTGGTTCTAAGATCTTGGTTAGAGATTGATGCCAATGATTAGGATCTCACTTTTAGAAACTATTAGATTATCAAGCTCATAGATCTTTCCTACTTCTCAAAAGAGACTTGAAATAATCAGCTTATATTTATATATATATATATAAAAAATTTAAAATAAATAACAATAAAAATAAAAATGCCAAGTTATAAAATAAATAAAACTATACATACTTATATATATACCAATTGTTGGAAATAATAAACAATATATACTAATTGTTGGAAAATAAACATAATATAAAATATATTTACAGTATAGATGCCAATGAAATAACAACTGTACAAAAAAAAGGAAAATCTTTTTGAGTTTTCTTTTTCAATTTGTTTGTTTGTTTTTGATAATTTTTAAAGAATATATATAGTGTATTTACAGTGCTTGAAAATAAATATGCAATTTAAAACAACATACAATAATTAGTTCATGTTTAACATCCCTAACTCACTAACCAACTTAGAGAAAGTGGATTCATCAAGTGGTTTCGTGAAGATGTCGGCAATTTGATCTTCTGTGGGTACAAAATGTAACACCACAGTTCCGTTCATGACATGCTCTCGGATGAAATGATACCTTATGTCTATGTGCTTGGTTCTTGAATGTTGTACAAGATTATTGGAAATAGCTATGGCACTTGTGTTGTAGCAAAGTATTGGAATTTTAGATAGCGCAAGTCCATAATCATTCAGCTAATTCCTTATCCACAAGATTTGTGCACAACAACTACCTGCCGCAATATATTCTGCTTCGGCTGTCGAGGTAGATACTGAGTGCTGTTTCTTGCTGTACCAGGAAATCAACCGTTGTCCTAGAAACTGACAACTTCCAGATGTACTTTTCCTGTCCATCCTGCATCCTGCATAATCTGAATCTGTATAGCCTATTAGTTCAAAACCTGTACCTTTAGGGTACCAAATTCCAAGATTCGGTGTACCCTTCAGATATCTAAAAATTCTTTTAACAGCTATAAAATGAGATTCTCTAGGATCAGTTTGAAACCTTGCACATAAGCATGTTACAAATATTATATCGGGTCTACTAGCAGTTAGATATAATAATGAGCCTATCATACCTCTATAGCTTGTGATGTCAACCTTCTTACCAGTTTCATCTTTGTCAAGCTTGGTGGTTGTTGGCATAGGGGTTTTTGCCGGTGTAGAATCTTCTAGATTGTATTTCCTTAGAAGATCCCTTATGTACTTTGATTGGCAAATAAAAATCCCATCTTCCTTTTGCTTCACTTGCAATCCAAGGAAGAATGTCAGCTCACCCATCATGCTCATTTCATACCTACTCTGCATTAACTTAGCAAATCTCTTGCACAAGTTTTCATTAGTAGAACCAAATATAATATCGTCAACATAAACTTGGACAAATATCATATGTTTATCATGTAATTTGTAAAAGAGAGTTTTATCTATGATACCTCTAGTAAAACCGTTTTCAAGTAAAAACTGAGAGAGAGTGTCATACCATGTCCTTGGTGCTTGCTTGAGTCCATAGAGGGCTTTGAATAAGAAATATACAAAATCAGCAAACTCTGGATTTTCAAAGCCAGGAGGCTGTTCCATATATACTTCCTCTTCTAGCTTTCCATTCAGAAATGCACTCTTCACATCCATTTGATAGACTTTAAAATTGGAATGTGCTGCGAATGTCAGAAATATCCTGATGGCTTAGAGTCTTGCAACTGGTGCGTAGGTCTCATCATAATCAATTCCCTCTTCCTGGGAGTAACCCTTTGCAACCAGTCTAGCCTTGTTCCTTGTAACAATGCCATCACCATTTAACTTGTTCCTGTATACCCATTTCGTGCCAATAACAGATCTATCTTTAGGCCTGGGTACCAGTGTTCATACTTCTTGCCTTTCGAACTGATTGAGTTTTTCTTGCATGGCAAGAACCCAATCTGGATCAGTTAGAGCATCTTCAATTTTCTTTGGTTCTTCTTGAGATAGAAAAACCGAAAATAAATATTCATTTGAAGTTGCACTTCTGGTTCTAACTCCAACATCTGGATCACCTATGATCAATTCAAAGGGATGATCTTTGCTCAATATCCTTTCCTTTTGAAGGTTTGATCTTGATGATTCGCCTCTATATTCATTGTGATGTTGTGTTGTGCCAGTTGATCCTTCATCTCCCCCTGAGTTGCTGCCAGGTTGACTTATTGATCCACAACTGGTATTAGTAGTATCTCCAGTGTTTCCATTGTTTCCACCACTATTACCTGGATCATTACCATCATTGTTGTCATCATCATTTCTTGCTGCAACCTCAGGCTCTTCTTCATTATTCGAATCTGAGTCTGGATGATTGTCAAATTTTAATGACTCAGAAGGATCTTCATTTTGGATGCTTGGGAGTTTAGTGTCGTCAAATGATACGTTGACACTTTCTTTTACTTGGTGCTGATCAATTATGTACACCCTATATGCTCTTTTTGAGTAGCCGATAAAAATTGCTTCATGTGCCTTGGCCTCAAATTTGCCACGATGTTCATCTCCATCTTTTAGCACAAAACATTTGGCTCCAAATACATGAAAGTATTTGAGTGTTGGTTTCTTGCCAGCCATTAATTCGTAGGGTGTCTTCATATGATCCTTGTTGATTAAAGTTCGATTCTGGGTATAACAAGCTGTGTTTACTGCTTCAGCCCAGAAGTAGATAGGCAACCTTGATTCACTTAACATTGTTCTTGCAGCTTCAATCAAGGTTCGATTCTTCCTTTCTACTACTCCATTCTGTTGCGGAGTTCTTGGCGCTGAGAATTGTCTTGTTATCCCTTTGTCTGAGCAGAAGCTATTCAGAATTTCATTCTTGAATTCTGTTCCACTATCTGATCTGATTGCCCGGACAGGTAGCTTTGATTCTAACTCAATCAACTTTACATGATCAATCACCAATTGTGGAGTTTCATCCTTAGAGTTCAAGAATAAAACCCACGTGTACTTTGTGAAGTCATCTACAATCACTAAGTCATATTTCTTCCTTGACATAGACATGGTATTGACTGGACCAAATAAATCCATATGAAGCAGCTGCAGTGGTTCAGTAATATTTGTAGTGTCTGTGCCTTTGTGAGTTGCTCTTTTTGACTTCCCTTTCTGACATGCCTCACACAATCCTTCTTGTGTAAATTCCATCGGAGGCAGTCCTCTCACCAAATCCCTCTTGACTAGAGAGTTCATTGTTTTGAAATTCAGGTGCGAGAGCTTCTTATGCCATAGCTAACTTTCTTCTGTTGAAGCTTTTGAATAAAAACAGTTTGCTTCAGCTTCAGGTCCTGAGTTGAAATCAGCTACGTACAAGTTTCCTTTCCTTACTCCACGCAAGGCTAGTCTGTCTTCTTTAGAATGAGCTATTAAGCACTTCTCCTTGATAAAGTTTACTTTGTAACCTCTATCACAGAATTGACTGGCGCTGAGTAGATTGTGCTTAAGTCCTTCCACCAAAGAAACGTTTTCAATGATAACATTTCCTGTATTTAACTTGCCATATCCCGTAGTCATTCCTTTGCTGTTATCTCCAAAGGTGACGATTGGGCCAACTCTCTCAACCACGTCTGATAGCAGGGCTCTATCTCCAGTCATATGCTTTGACGATCCACTGTCTAGGATCCATACAACCCGGTTTTCCTATTTAACTCCCTGCACATATCAAACGGATTAGATCGACTTCGGAGCCCAAAATTGATTGGGCCCGGCATACTTAAAGAATTGACCTTTGTCAGCTTTGACAACAGATCCTTTTTGAACAACAGCCGCATCCTCATTGACTGTACTTACTTTCCTATAAACAGTCTTAACAACTTTTTGTTTAGACTTAGGAATATATTTTTCCTTCTTGACAGGTGAAGGAATAGTAGTCTTGGATTTAGCAAATTTATTATTGATGTATTGTCTAGGTGTCATGTTCTTTTTATTAGCAGTCATGCATTTGAAATAAGCAGTCATAGCATTAAAAGCACATAACATACAATTTAACATACCACAAGGTTTATGGCATACATCAATAGCAGGCATGTTATTCACAGCAGTAGGAGTTTTAACAATTTCTACTTTAACTTTTTCAGCAGATTTAAAGTTTTCAGTAGAATGGCATCTGTTGTTACTATCCCTACTTCTAACAAACTTATTGTTAGGTCTGTTCAAATTATTCTTTAAGTTCTTAGCACCTAAACCAGGAGTGGATGAACTAGCAGAGTTCACATTTTCTATTGGTCTTTTAGGTACATATTTAGCTTTCTGGACATTTATTCCTTTTATGTCCCTAGTCTGTTATTCTCTTTTCTTCTCTTCCTCGAGATCCTCTAACTGCATCTCATAAGCTATCAGTATAGAGCTCTCAAGGATAGGTTCAGCAATAGGTGTTTTGAAAAGAGCTTTGGGTGTGTCTTTAACAACATGAGGAATACCCCTTTCTTCAGCGCTTTGCTTGAACGAGGTAATGTTGCTTGGCTTTCCTACAGATTTATTGTACTCGAAACCTATTCCAACTTTTCGGTTTATTTCCTGTTGGTCAACTAGGTTCTTTACAATATAAGAGGAATTTTTATAAGCTAGACACCTTTGCTTTTCTTCTTCAATTTTATTCTTTAAAAAAGCTTCAATCTCAACATAGCAGTTGACTCTATTAATTTGAAATGCAACATCTTCAGTTAATTTAACATTAATAAGTTTCAGCTTTTTCAATTCATAATTCTCATCTGATAAAACTTTGTTTTCGAGAATTAAGACTTTTATTCGATCTCTAGCATCAGTTAAATTCTCACCTAGCAATTTAAACATTTTAGGACAGCTAGGGTTTACCTCAATTCCTTGTCGAGGTGGAGATTGTGATCCTTCAGAAGAAGAGGCCATTAGAGCAAGATTTCCCATTTGATCTTCTTCATCATTGTCGGAATCATCCCAGCTTTTTCCTGCTGCTAAATATGATTTTCCCTGATGCTTCTTCAGTAGAGCGTCATATTTCTGTTTGAGCTCGTCATATGAATCCTTCTTTCTTTCCTGCTTGGGCTTTCTACAATCAGTAGCAAAGTGTCCCATTTCATTGCAGTTGAAGCAATGGATCTTGCTTATGTCTACCATCCATGTCTTGTATCCACCTTTTGTGTTGGATGAGCTAGAAGAACCACCTGTCTGAAATCTGTTTGCCATAGGCTTGAATTTGAAACTAGGGTTCCTCCTGAATCTTGTATTTCCAAATTTTCTAGCAATCAAAGCCAGAGATTCATCCTCAAGTTGATCGAGTTCTTCCATTGAGTAGAATTCACTATCAGTTGAATTCACTAGAGTTGCACCAACTTCTGCAACAATACCCTGATCAATGATGTTGACTGAAGAAGATTCAGTCTTAGCTTTTCTGTACTCTGGTTCTTCTGCTACAAGAGCTGTAGACTTGCTGACCACCTTGCCTGTACCATATATTTCTTTCTGTTGAATCTGCTCTAGCTCATAGGTCTTCAGAATGCCATAAAGTCTTTCCAAAGAAATTTCATTCATGTCCCTTGACTTTCTGATGGCTGTTATCCTATGCTCTAGGTGTACTGGCATTGTCAGCAAAAACTTCCTATTGATCTCCTTCTTCGTATATTGTTTTCCATTGAGATTTAGATCATTTATCAGCTTGTTGTATCTCTCAAAAACTTCAGAGATACCTTCTCCAAGATTTGATCTAAAATGCTCATATTGAGACGTTAAGATTTCCAATCTGTTCTCCCTTACTTCTTCTGTTCCTTCATTTAGTATCTCTATCATTTCCCAGATGTGTTTAGTATTTTTACAATTAACAACATGATTGTACATTCCGGGATCAAGAGATTCCACTAAAATTAACTGCAGGCTGATGTCCAAAGTATCCAGTTCCTTTTCTGTCTCAGTGTACTCAGAAATATCTTTTTCAAATTGTCTGTGCGGAATGAGTACACCATCTTCCATATGCTCAGGAAAGATATTTATTGGAACAGCAACACCAGTTTTTAAAATATCCTTGTACTTAGGATTTGCAGCTCGAAGAAACAAGGTCATCTTTCTCTTCCACAGATTATAATTGTCTTTATCAAATTGTGGAATTTTAATGCTACTGACTCTTTGAGTACTCATCTTTAAATAAGATTAAAAATTAAGTGTTTCAAAAAATATTTTAATTTTTGACTTAAAATAATTTTTGATCAAAAATAATTTTTCGGAAAAAAATTATTTCGATTAAAAAATTATTTCGAATTTAAAATAATTTTTGAGATCTGTATGAGTTCGCGGAATTTGATTTGGATCTGATATGAAAAATATCAACTAGCTCTGATGCCAATTGTTGGTCCCTGATATTGTAGAAGGGGGGGGGTTGAATACAATATCTAAAATTAATCGCGGAATATTTGAATTAAAAATATTATTTTAATTGCTCGCGAAATATTAATTATAATGAAATACTGTTCAAGTGAAAGATATAATTTTAACTTGATTAGTATTACAAAATTAATATTTAGAAAACTGTTATATAATTGATAAAAGTTCTAGAACAAATTTGACATGAATTGTTCGTATTTAACAATTATATTCCAAACTCAGCACAGAAATCTGTGAATATTGCAATGCAGACAAATTACTGAATTTGAACTGATTTTTCTAACTCTTGAACAACTGAAAAGTGAAGCCTTCATCTCATATTTATAGAGAATGGAAATGGCTGGTATGACCTTTATCAGCATGACTTAATTTATTGAAATTAAGTCTGTATGACGTTGTTTAATCCTTGTATGACATTTAAAAAGCTGGGCAAGACTTATTTCTCTCGGTATGACTTATTTTATTAATTAAAAAATCGGAATGACTTTTTAATTAAATAAAAAATAAGTCCAGCATGACCTTTTGAACAAGAAAAATTCGGTATGACTTATTTTATTAATTAAAAAAATCGGTATGACTTTTTTAATTAAATAAAAAATCAATCCACTTGCTCCAGCATGACCTTTTCAACATTCTGCTCGGTATGACTTTGTTTGAATTGTTCGGTATGACATTTGCTCAACTGCTTTGAATTCTCTCGGTATTACTTCTTTAATTCTCGGTATGACATTTTGAATCACCTGCCTTTTTCATTTCCTTTCTCCTTGTTTGGACAAGTGGCAAGCTTCCATTGGTTGCTTTGAAATATATCACCTGCCGAATTCAATTTCAAATGAAAAGGGGCCTATTTCGTCTTTTAGTGATTCAGCTCCGTAGAAATGCTTTTCGACCCGCACAGCTTATAATCTTTGATTAATAAATACTAAATTTAATTCATAAATTATAAAAAAAAATATCTAATATTATTTAGATATTTATAAATATAATTTACTAAATAAATAAAATATTTATTAATTAAATAAATCCTTACGCTCTAAGCTGCGGTCTTCTGATGGTCTGGAACCGAACTCCTTTTGACTTGGAAATGATAAATCAATTCCAACCGGGGTTCCATTTTTACGAATATATGACTCTGCATTTCTTCTGTGTCAATACTTTTTCCGTCTTGTCTTAAAGTCTGTACCGTATCTCTTTGAGCTTCCAGCTTCTGTCTTCTGTCATTTCTAAAATAATTCTAAATTAAATTAATTAATCTTTTAATTAATTTAAGAAATAAATTAATTCTGAGTGAATTAATTTACTAATTAATTTAACTAATTAATTTAATTAATTAATAGAGAATTAAATTAAAGGTTTGACTATTGTTGATGTAGATAAAACTCTTCTGTTCTTCAACAATAACCTTTCTAACCACTTGAACTTTTTGATAACGAATCTTCACTGACACTGTTAACACCCTGTGCACTGGTCTGGTTCACGGATGACTAACTACAATGTCGATTCTCATTTCTACTGTAGTGGTCTTTGTGTCTTGTCTTGGCTTCTAGCTCTGTCTTCACTATTTCTTTTCTTAGAATCTCTTTGTAGTAGGCACTTGAAATCTTCTGTATCTTCTGAACTACTACTCCTTTATTTTTCGCCGACGCTTGAACATATTAATGAACTTCTTCCGGTGTAGAGTAGCAGCTTCATTAGAACACTTCTGATATTAGGATTCTTTGTGTCTAGTTGACAATCTTCGTCTTGATTCCTTCCTCAGTATTTATTGCTTACTTCATTTTCTTTCTTGAGTTGAGTTGTCATCTACTTATTACAAATATGCCTAGACATATGCCTTTCAGGTGACAATAAGTTTGATGGATGCTGTCTCATGTAAAAAGAATAATTAGATACATGAAATAGAACTTCACAAAGTATTTAAAAATAATAATTAGATACATGAAGTTCTCAAAGTGTTCATGCACAACATATTTCAAACTCAAGACAATATCTTCAAGACAATAACTCAAGCCTATGACAATACATTCAAAGTGACGGTACAAAGGGACAACTGACAACAACTATTCCCTTGACAGTAAACTTGGCGGTGAAATGAATATCGAAGACAACAAGTTTTACTGACATCATATTTGGTGGAATAATTGACAGCAGCTATTAGAAGACAGTATGTATGGAAGACTCATCAAGGTTGACAACATAGTCTGCGGAGCTATATATACTGTCACAGTAAGTGAATCTAAGAGTTGACATTATACTTTTAGTGAAGTTGACAGTCTGTTCCTAGTAGCAGGGTAGATAGTGAAAACACAAGAATTGATTTTGACACTTCAATCTGCTCTGTCAAGCATACTACTGCAATTTGGGAGAAGACAATCAAAAAGATAAAGTGTGTTCAAGGAGTCAAAGATTTTTGTACATCTTAGACACACTTTATCTATAATAGGAATGAAGCCAAGGTTGAATAGAAAAAGTAACATTTCTATTTTGAGCTTTATCCTAGAACAAAGGAAAAGTGCACTTGTAAGTGAGATATGTGTTTCAGTATAAATACACATATATAACAAACACTTTTTTTCAAGAAGCTAAGATTACATTGTCTATTTTCTCTCAATCTTTGTAACAATAGCAAACTCCATTGTTATTGTGACTTAGAAGCTGGAAGCATTTTCCAGAAGAATTGTAGCAACAAAATTAATAATATATTAATTTTGAGTGAAACACTATGTCTTATTTATCTACTTTAGTTGTTTGCTTTTCATACTTGCTAATATATATAAACTCTTTTTTGTTGTTAGTAAGAGTTAGCAAAACTTGAGTGATAAAGATAAATATTAGCAAGTTGCATTCAACCCCCTCACCCTTTCTGCAACACTCATTCTGTTTAACAGACTCATTCAGGTTAATTTAAAAAATTTATTTCTTAGTTGTTATTCCTTAGAACAATGTCAATATTTGTAGAAGGGGGGGGGGGTTGAATACAAATATTAAAACTTTTTGTGTGTTCTAATATTTGTTCTTGATGTTTGATAGAATAAGAGAATAAGTTCGAACAAATTAATGCTGAAAAATAAAACTGAACAAAGAGATTTAAAATTATTGATGGATTGGTTTTTCCATCAATATATATTTTTGCTCAATGCTCCTAGGTTAGAAGAAACCTAGCTTCGTTTTTACAAGATTAGAAAACAAATCAACTGTTCTTACAAATGTGCTCTCAAGCTTGAACAGTTGATTGTAAAATAATGTCTAACTTGTATGTTTTCTAAAAATGCTACTACACTTGTTTATATATCACAAGTGTACTTTTACAATACCTATGCTAGGATTGTTTCTACCTGCCTTCCTTTTACCTTTTTCTATTTTACAAAAAGGTTTGAAAGACAGCTTCTGATTGAGTCTTCACAGTCACTCTAGACTGTCTTCCATAGGAGTGCTTTTGTTCTCTGGATCTTCAACAGATATTCTTTCTGTGTTGTCACACTCAATTGATAATTTACTGTTAGGCATACCAATTGATCTGTCCTTTAATCCATCAACTGATGTACTTCTTCGATTGATCTTTCTATCCATCGATTGATAAAAATGGCTTATCGATTGATAGATTTTATCAATCGATATATCAATCGATGGGTCTTCACATCAGTTGATGGTCTTCAATGCTTGACTTGACTTCTTCGATTGATCCTTCATCCATCGATGCTTCAATATCAATTGATCATCCTTCACTTGTGTAATTTCCTGTCTTCACATAATTACAATTTAACAGTTTAATTTACACATCAATTGATGATCTATATCAATCGACTCTAACATCAATTGATGAACAAAATATCAATTGATTTACACCTTATCGATTGAAATAAACTAAGAACACCTATGCTACAATCCAAATTATCAGTTGATTCATATAAACACTTCAACTGATAAATGGTTTCCTGATCAATTGATATTTATAACTTTCATATCAATTGATCAGTTACATCAAATAAAATTTCTATGATTCTAAGATTAATGTTATCATCAAATCACATGTAGATTCCTAACATTAGTTATAAATATTTATTATCTATAAATAAAATATAAATTTTAATTTATAAATTATTATTAATTTGGATAAAACTCTTAAATATATATATTTTGTTATTTATTAAAACTTAAAATATAACAATAAAGTATTCAAAGTTGTTTTTAAAGAGATCATTTATAATTTCTTCATCTGTGATTTTGTCCAGATATTTGCAGATATCAAAGAACTTTGTATTGCCCTCTATATCTGTAAAAATCATAGCATACTTTGGCTCCAACACCACCTTTTTGACCTGTGACTTCCATAGCTTTAGAGGTGAATCAGGTTCAGCTTCTGCCTTGGATCTTCTTAACTTTGAAATTTGTTGTTGTATATCCTGAGCAATTGTTGTGTTGAGTTTGTACTTTCTGTTGAGTAGAGGAAGAATAGTCTTTAAAACATTGTAGCTTTGCTTCATTATCACCTTCAATGAATAGATTGTTTTCACTCCATTTTCATACTCCAACCTCATTGATTCTTCATGGTTAGAGGTTGCTGGGTGAGTCCTTACTCCAATTAATCCTTTTTCATTGATTACTGGTATTCCCTTCAAATCATATCCTTCAATTGTGACCTCCTCTTTGATTTCTTCTTGTTGACCTTGGAGGTTTTCTTGAACCACTATTTCTTGAGTAGAACTTGACTTTTTCTTGGCCATAGTAACTTTTCTCTTTTTCCTCAGTGGTTGATCTATTAGTTGATCTTCCATATCCCATTCCATTTTCATTTGCCTTGCTATTTCCTCATTTTCTTTTTCTTTCTTTTTAGCATCTGACAATCCTGATGAAATGGCTTCTTGAAAAAGCTTCTGACCAACTGGCTCTTTTCTCTTCTTCTTTTCTTCAATCATTATGGCTTTTCCCTTTTTCTTCTCTTTAAGGGCTTCTTGATTAACTGATAAAAAGGCTTCAGCATCTGAGTTGCTTTCCTTGGCAGCCTTTAGTGCATCTTCATTTATTTTTCTTGTTTGAGCAATGAACTCATCCAAGTCTCCTTTTTCTACTGCCTCTGTTACTAACTCAGTGTTTCTCCTTAGATCTTCAATTCTCTTCTTTTCTCTCTCAATCATTGATTGAGTTTCTTTCTCCCTAGAAATTCTCCTAGCTTCAAGATCATCATCAAACTTCTTGTAATCTTTCTTTTTCTGTTCTAAATTATCTTTTGGAGAATTAGATGACTTAGATTTCTTTGAAGATTGATTGTCCATGTTACTTCTGCTTTTATCTCTTCTGGGTGCAGAACCACCAATGCCACTTGACTTATCCATACCAGAACCACCTTTACCATCACCACTATCACCATCATCCTTCTTCTTTGTATTCTCCCCCTTTTTGTTATCATTAATTGGAGGGGGTGGTGGAAGTCTGTCAAGAAACTTTTGAAGAATGGAAGCATGGAGATTTTGACCTCTGATAATATCATCCATCTTCTTTTCCAGAGAACCTACTCTTGTCTCCAAAGATGTAAATTTTTTGAATTCTTTGAAAAGCTTGTCTTTGATGCTATTCATGGTGTTGAATGGTAGCTTCTCATCCAATCTCCTGTCCATTGCATCCTTGTTAGATGAGATAGAGTCCTTAATCCTCTCCAATTCCCTCCTTACTCCTGTTACTGTCATCTTTTGTATTTTCATTGATTCTCTCATATAGTGAGCAATTCTCCTTTGAGTAGGATCTTCAATGTCTCCTTCCACCATTGTTCTTCTATATTGAAAGGGAATTTCAGTCTCAGCAGCTTCTAAGGAACCATCAATAGTGCTCATCCATGGCTCTTCATCAGAATCACTCTCTAACTCTTCAGGTACCATATAACAAGTGTCTGTTGTATTGGCAATGCTTTCCTTCAGATTCCTGGTCCTTTGATCTGTATGATCAATGCCCAAGAGTTGTTCTGCATTCCTGTTACTTGAAGTAGCCAACCCTTGATATTGTGGATCAGGATGAATGAAATTCTTTGGATCCAATTCACCAGCATCTATTTCCTCTTCAAAGTCTTTAGCAATTCCACTCCCACTAGCTTCAGCATTATTTGCTCCCCCTATCTCTTTTACTCCTTCTGCCATCAGTTCAATTTCCAATTCCTGTGCAAAAAGTAGAATGTTTTTATCACTTTCACTCATCTCTCTATTTTGCATCAGGATCTCATCCTGGAATCTCACCTCTCCCTCACTCATTTCTTGTGCACCTACTAAGGTGGGGCCCTCAAGTGTTTCACTCTCATTCCTGGAAGAAATAGGAATGTTTTTACTCACTTCCTCTCCTTTTGCCAAGTTACAATCCTGCCTCTCACTCAACTCACTCAATCCTAAGAGTGTTTGTGCAACATCAATTGATTGAGCATCAATTGATGTATTGACATTATCAGTTGAAGTGGTGTTTGGGATATCCATCAATTGATGCATACCCATCGATTGATCTTGAGTATCGATCGATGGCTTATCAGTCGATGGCTGAATATCAATTGATGAAGGAACATCAATTGATGGAGAAGAAACAGTTGAGATAATTTGTGAAGTTATGTTTGAGATGATATTGGAAATAGAATCCTGAAAATTCTGAGAAGAAGATTCAGGAAAGAGTGTTGGCTTCTCCTTGAAAAACAAAGAAGGAGAATCTGAAAATGTTCGATAATCTATCAAAACATTTTCTGAAAAAGTTTGAGATGGGGAAAGAAGAATAGAAGAGATAGGAATTGAAAGAGAATGGGGCTGCATCTCATCATTTATATGAGATACATCAAGCAGACTTTGTGAAGGCTCATCCACAGTTTCCTGTGGTTTTGCAGTGTGTGATTCCCCAAGTGTAAAGGTGACTTTCTTTTGTATGGTGTTAGTGTTTTGGCTTTTGTGTCCCCAATTTGATTCTGTGCCCCTGGTTGTGGGCTATTTTCAATATTATCATCCTTTTGAGAGGATGGCAATAGGGATGTGGTATTTTCCATGATAACATCCACAGTCTTTTGGGAGACTATGGAGTGGCTTGGTTGAGGTTGCACACCCTCACTCTCCTTATCCTTCTGGGTTCTTTGATGTTCCCCAGTTCCCTCACCACCTACATCCTCCTCTAATCTATCTACCACAATAGTTGATTTTCTTTTCTTGGTTTTTACAACAGCAGGTTTTTGAGAACCTGTTGAGGTTGGTTTCTTAGATTTGGATTTAGAGATTGGTTGTGTGGCTTGGGTAGGAGGGTTGGGGTCATTACTACCACCCTCCATAGTCACAGAAGGCAAAGAAGAATTAGGTTGAGAAGAGTTTAAAGTAGAGATAAATACCTGAACAAAAGGGGGATAGATCAATTCCACATTGCTGTGAAGATTGATCCTAACCAAGTCTTTAAAGACCCTTTTGTTTTGAGTCCAGCAATCCAAAATTTCTGTATTCCTGTCAATCTCAATATCCTTGACAAAGTGGTTAACAATAATCATAATAAATCTTGCATAATAAATATGATTAGATCTATTTATTTTATTCCCCAATTTGGCAGATATTTCATTGAGTAACAAGCTTCCTAAATTATGATATCTATCATATAAAATGCTATACCCTACTTGTTGCATACTTGTTGTTATTGCATCAAAATTACTAACCTTACCAGAAAAACATTTATTAAAGCATCAAAGAAATATGACCATTCTTTTCTTAGATTCTTTCTAACAATACTACCTAGACTAGCATCAGGAGCAAGGTAATTGATTTTCCTAAGCATGTTTCTAATATCTGTGTCAGTGGATGCATTTGCAGTATTATTTGACGGAATATTTAAACACTCACCCAAGACCACAGTGGTTAGAATATACCTTTGTCCTTTGCAATCAAAGGAGATGGAAGATAAATCATCTGCTACTTCTGCTGTTGTCCAGAATTCTTCAACTAGATTGCACACTATTTTTGGTGCTTCTGAGAGGGCCTTTGAAAATTTTGAATTCTTTAGAAATTCCATTAGAGGATGGAATTCTGTTGGGGCTTCCTCCACCATAGTGCAAGCAACGAAGTTGTTGAGCTCATAGTAGAATCCTGATTGAGAGACCTTCTTTGATGATGCCATAATCGAGTTTGAAGATTTATAATAGAATTAACTGGCAAACTTGTTAGTAATAAAGCAGAAACAACAATTAAACAGTAGTAAATTAGGGTTATTAGCAAAGTGTAGATACAGAGAGAGAGAGATCTAAGATTGAGAAAGAGAAGGAGATAGAGAAGTCGTTAGTAAAAATTGCAAGTAAGAATTAAAAGATGTTTTAATCTCACTATTTATATTTACTGATTTCTCAATCAATTACTTACTCAAAATAGAACAAAATTGACCGTTGGAAGAGTATTTAAGAGTAAAAGTTACCAATTTTGGCAATCGACTGATATACATACATGAGTGTATGTATTAATCAATTGATAAAATAAGTAATCAACGGCTAGATTTTGTACAGATCGATTGATGACTTGGACTACTAAAATTCCAGGTCATCGATTGATAAATAGCTTATCCATCGACAGGTACAATTATCCATCGATAGACAAATATATCATTGATTGATATATCTATCTGTCGATAGTTACCCCTATCCATCGATAAACAAATATATCATCAATTGATATATTTATCTGTCGACAGCTCCACTAATATCCATTGATATGTAAAATATTTATCAGTTGATTATTGAGGAATCAATAAATTAACATAATCAATGGCTACAATCAATATAATTACATAACTTGTCAGACATTTAAATGGTTAAATATAATTAAGCATTCCTAAATCACAGATCAATCTATTGAAGGTAGATTCATCTAATGGTTTGGTAAAAATGTCTGCAAGTTGTCTTTCACTAGGGACAAAATGTAATTCAACTGTACCATTCATTACATGTTCCCTAATGAAGTGATACCTTACATCAATGTGCTTGGTTCTGGAATGTTGCACATGATTTTCTGTTATAGCAATGGCACTTGTATTATCACAGAAAATAGGAATCTTGTTCAAGTTGAACCCATAGTCAAGTAGTTGATTCCTCATCCATAATATTTGTGCACATCAACTTCCAGCTGCAATGTATTCAGCCTCTGCAGTAGATGTAGACACTGAATTCTGCTTCTTGCTAAACCATGAAACAAGCTTATTTCCTAGAAATTGACAGGAGCCTGTTGTACTTTTTCTGTCAATTCTGCAACCTGCATAATCTGCATCTGAATAGCCAATTAGATCAAATCCAGAATCTCTAGGATACCAAATTCCAAGATTTGGAGTTCCTTTGATATATCTGAATATTCTTTTTATTGCAATCAAATGAGATTCTCTAGGATCAGCTTGAAACCTAGCACAAAGACATGTAGCAAACATTATATCTGGCCTACTTGTAGTTAAATAAAGTAATGAGCCAACCATGCCTCTATAACTTGAAATGTCCACTATTGCTTCCTTAGTGTTTAATTCAAGTTTAGTTACAGTGGCCATGGGAGTTTTTGCAGAGGAACATTCATTTAAATCAAATCTCTTTAATAAATCAGAAATATATTTGGTTTGATTTATGAAAATACCATCTTTAACTTATTTGATTTGCAAGCCAAGAAAGTAGGTTAGTTCTCCCATCATGCTCATTTCATATTTACTCTGCATCAACTTAGCAAACTTTTTACAAAGTTTTTCATTAGTTGAGCCAAAAATAATGTCATCTACATAGATTTGAACAAGAATCATAGAGCCATTTACATTTCTATGAAAGAGAGTTTTATCAACAGTACCTCTTGTGAAGTGATTCTCAATCAAGAATTTAGACAAGGTGTCATACCAGGCTCTAGGTGCTTGTTTTAATCCATAAAGTGCCTTGAGAAGATAGTATACAAATCCAGGATGAATAGGATCAATAAAACCAGGAGGTTGTTCTACATATACTTCTTCTTCTAGTTCTCCATTGAGAAAAGCACTTTTCACATCCATCTGATACACCTTGAAATTTGCATGAGCAGCATATGCTAAGAAGATTCTGATTGCTTCCAACCTTGCAACAGGTGCAAAGGTTTCATCAAAATCTATGCCTTCTTCTTGTGAATAGCCCTTTGCCACTAATCTTGCTTTATTTCTTGTCACTGTACCAGATTCATCCATTTTGTTTCTGAACACCCATTTTGTACCAATGATAGACTTGTTCTTTGGTTTGGGCACCAGCTTCCATACCTTGTTTCTTTCAAACTGATTCAACTCTTCTTGCATAGCAATTATCCAATCAGGATCATTCAAGGCTTCTTCAATCCTTTTTGGTTCTTCTTGAGACAGGAAGCTACTATACAAGCATTCATTTTGAGTTGCACTTCTAGTTTTGACACCATCATTTGCATCTCCAATTATTAATTCAAATGGATGGCTTTTTGTCCATTTCCTTTGTGATGGTAAACTTGTCCTTGAAGATGATGCTTCATGATCATTGGAAGTGTTATGATCATTGTGATGTGATTGACCATTTGAGAACCCTCCCCCTGAGATGGACACTCTTCTTGAAGATTGTTGAGCAGAGTTAATATCCATCGAATTATTATCAATTGATGTATTATCAGTCGATTGATGATTGTCAACTGATAAGTTATCTGTTGATGCATTGACATCAATTGATGGGAGGATTCTAGGTACTTGAACTTTTGTGTTTTCCACATCATCATCACTATCTTCAATATTACTTGTGGATTCATTTTCAAACTGCAATAGATCATGAAATCCTTCATCAAACAACCCTTGAATTTTCTTGTCATCAAAGACTACATGCATAGATTCCATAACAATGTGTAATCTAAGATTGTAGACTCTGTATGCTTTGGTTGTTATTCCATATCCAACAAATATAGCTTCATCAGCTTTGGCTTCGAATTTTCCTAGATTTTCACCTTGATTTTTCAGTCAAAGCATTTGCAGCTAAAGACATGAAGAAAATTAACTGTTGGCTTCTTGTCTTTCTTTATCAATTGATATGGTGTTTTGCCTTGAAATCTATTGACCATGGAGATATTTTGAATGTAACAAGCAGTATTAATTGCTTCTGCCCATAAGTATGTAGGTAGTTTTGCTTCTTCTAACATAGTTCTAGCAGCTTCAATTAAGGTCCTATTTTTCCTTTCAACTACTCCATTTTGCTGTGGAGTTCTTGGAGCAGAGAAATGATGAGTGATACCTTTTTCTTCACAGAATTCTCTCATGGTTGAATTCTTGAATTCAGTACCATTATCACTTCTAAATTTCTTGACCTTCCATTCAGTGCCATTGTCAACATTCTTCACATGATTGATAATTAATTTGCTTGCCTCATCCTTAGAATGTAAGAAATATACCCATGAAAATCTTGTGAAGTCATCCACAATTACTAAGGCATATTTCTTTTTGGCAATTGACATGATGTTGACTGGTCCAAATAAGTCCATGTGCAGTAATTCCAGAGGCTTATCAATTGATGATTCAGACTTTGACTTGAATGATGCTTTTCTTTGTTTTCCCTTTTGACAGGCATCACATAGTCCATCCTTGGTGAATTCCATCTGTGGAATGCCTCTAACCAATAAATTCATGGCTTTGAAATTCAAGTGGGCTAGTTTCTTGTGCCAAATCCAACTTTCATCTGTATTTGCTTTGCTAAGTAGACATGTCATTGAATTTGCTTTTACAGAGAGAAAATCAGCCACATAGACATTTCCTTTTCTTTCTCCCGTTAAGAGAATTTCACCAGATTCTTTGTTGGCTATGATGCATGATTCAGTTGTAAACCACACACCATTACCATTATCACACAGTTGACTTATACTGAGCAGATTGTGCTTCAATCCATCAACTAGTGCTACAGTTTCAATGATAACATTTTCTTTTGCAATTGAGCCATATCCCAGAGTAAAACCTTTGCTGTTATCTCCAAAAGTAACTCCTGGGCCAGCCTTTTCCATAAACTTTGTGAGCAGGGACAAATCTCCAGTCATGTGCCTTGAACATCCACTATCCAAATACCAGAGATTTTTCTTCCTGTTTCCCTGCACACACATAAAACAATCAAGTTGCTTTTGGTACCCAAGTTGCCTTGGGTCCTCTTTTATTAGTTGCAGCCTGAGCCCCTGTTGTCAACTTAGGTTCCTTTTGTTTTGGTTGGTTTAAATCCACTTTATCTTTGAGAGTTGACTTTTGGGGCTTTGACACCTTAGAACTCATGGCAGAATTTCCATGGATTTCATCATTTACATTAGGCATGTTCCATGGCATACCAGGCATGTTCATATTAGGATATGCAAAGAAGGGATTATACATGTATGGAACTTGTGCATAAGGCATATGAACATTAGGTGCAACCAAATTAGAAGACATGACATTCATGAGCATAAGATTGGTAAACATGGCATTTGCAGTCATGGCATGTATATTTAAATCATTTGCAGATATAGAATTCTTTTCATTTTTGCATTGCATGGACAAATGATTTACACTACCACATTTAGCACAGACTTTTCTAGGTGCATACATATCAGGAGTGTAGTTATTGTGCTTATTTATGCCTACTTTACCATTCCTATTCTTTTTCTTTTTCTCAGACTTAGATAGAGTAATTTCCACAGGTGCTATCTTTTCTAATTTTTCTTTAGTTGTTTCTTGGATAAGCTACCTATGTTGATTTTCCCAGCCTCAGCTTCAACTTGATTTTAGGTTTCCTTAACAAACTTAATAGGAGTGCTAAATTTGTTCTTTTTATTAGCCATTGATGATTTACTTGTCAATGGATGCTTATCGATTGATTCAGCATCAATCGATTGATAATCCTTATCAGTTGATGAAGGATTAGCAGTCGATTGATCTTTATCCATTGAAGTATCAGCCAATGACTTGCCTATTGATTTGGGGAGTTCTCCTAGAGTATCTACACCCTGAACATCAATAATTTGTTTAGCAGTTTTAGCAGACCTATTCTATTTGCTAATGGTTTCAATTTCTTCAGCCAATTGTTCTTTCAACAATTCTTCTCTTTTCAAACTGTTTACTAGTTCATTCCTAGCATCCTTTCTTTCTTGCTTAAATCTATCTAAACAAACAAGTTCATTTTCAAGAAAAATATTCCTCTTAGTTAAGGCATTAATGGTGTTCTTTAACTTGAGATTTTCTTTGTTTAGAGATTTTAGAGTGACATGCAAATTGTACAGTTCATTAGACATTTCATTAATAGTACTATTGCATTCCTCAGATGTAAGCTCAGAAAAGTTGGTAGCTAGTACCTGATTAGATGCTGAACTAGCTTCTTCATCTTCATGATTGGCCATTAATGCTAGATTGATATATTCTTCAGAATCACTATCTTCAGCAGCCCAGTCCTTCTCCTCAGTGACAAAAGCCTTTTCTTTCTGTTTTAAAAGGTCAAAGTATATCTTCTTATAGTCAATACCCTCATATGACTTTGCCTTTTCTTGTTTTGGCTTCCTGCACTCATTTGAGATATGACTAGCCAATCCACAGTTAAAACATTTGAATTTAGATCTATCAACCAAATTTTTATTTTGATTGTTGCTTCTAAACTGGGATCCAGGCCTTTGAGCATATGGATTCTTTTTGAATTTTAGCTTTGAAAATTTCCTTGATAGAAATGCAAGGTGCTCATCAATCTCATCCAAATCATCCTGAGAGCATGTTTCATCTTCTTCACACTTGCTCTTTCCTTTTCTCTTGAATGATTCTTCAACAGCATCACCAGCCATCATGACAGACTCTTCTTCATAGCCATTTTCTTTCTTCTCTTCATTTCCTTTGACTACCAAAGCCACAGTTTTCTCTTTTCTTTGATTCTTCTCAATCTCTTCATCTTGTTGGATTTCCAACTCATATGTCTTGAGAATACCATAAAGTTTCTCTAGTGTAAAATCCTTGAAGTCCTGAGATTGTCTAATGGAAACAGTCATTGGTTTCCATTCTTTTGGAAGAGATCTAAGAAATTTTAGATTTGTATCCTCAGTTGCATAAACCCTACCATATAGCTTCAGTCCATTTAACAACTTCTGAAATCTGCTATAGGTGTCATTGATAGATTCTCCACTCTTGAAATGAAATGATTCATATTTTTGAATCAAGAGTTGCATCTTGTTTTTCCTTACTTGTTCAGTTCCTTCACACAGAGTTTGAAGTGTATCCCATACTTCTTTTGATGAAGTACAGTTTATAACATTGTCAAACATATCTTTATCTAGGCCATTAAACAGAATGTTCATAGCTTTCTTGTCTTTGAGTACTTCCTTTTCATCCTCTTCTGTGAACTCAGAAATGAGTTTTGGAACATGTCTGTCAAGTGCAGGAGTTCCATCAGGGTTTACACCTGTGACTAGCTTCATGGGAACATGAGGACCTTTCTCTATGCAGTGAACATAGGAAGGGTCAAGAGAAAGAAGATGCAGATGCATTTTGACCTTCCATGGAAAATATTCATCTTTATCTAAAACTGGAATTTTCACACCTGAATCTTTTTGGCCCATATTGACTGTTCTTGATCTTTAAACTTTCTGTATGTTGAAAGCCTGCTCTGATACTAATTGTTATTCCTTAGAACAATGTCAATATTTGTAGAAGGGGGGGTTGAATACAAATATTAAAACTTTTTGTGTGTTCTAATATTTGTTCTTGATGTTTGATAGAATAAGAGAATAAGTTCGAACAAATTAATGCTGAAAAATAAAACTGAACAAAGAGATTTAAAATTATTGATGGATTGGTTTTTCCATCAATATATATTTTTGCTCAATGCTCCTAGGTTAGAAGAAACCTAGCTTCGTTTTTACAAGATTAGAAAACAAATCAACTGTTCTTACAAATGTGCTCTCAAGCTTGAACAGTTGATTGTAAAATAATGTCTAACTTGTATGTTTTCTAAAAATGCTACTACACTTGTTTATATATCACAAGTGTACTTTTACAATACCTATGCTAGGATTGTTTCTACCTGCCTTCCTTTTACCTTTTTCTATTTTACAAAAAGGTTTGAAAGACAGCTTCTGATTGAGTCTTCACAGTCACTCTAGACTGTCTTCCATAGGAGTGCTTTTGTTCTCTGGATCTTCAACAGATATTCTTTCTGTGTTGTCACACTCAATTGATAATTTACTGTTAGGCATACCAATTGATCTGTCCTTTAATCCATCAACTGATGTACTTCTTCGATTGATCTTTCTATCCATCGATTGATAAAAATGGCTTATCGATTGATAGATTTTATCAATCGATATATCAATCGATGGGTCTTCACATCAGTTGATGGTCTTCAATGCTTGACTTGACTTCTTCGATTGATCCTTCATCCATCGATGCTTCAATATCAATTGATCATCCTTCACTTGTGTAATTTCCTGTCTTCACATAATTACAATTTAACAGTTTAATTTACACATCAATTGATGATCTATATCAATCGACTCTAACATCAATTGATAAATAAAATATCAATTGATTTACACCTTATCGATTGAAATAAACTAAGAACACCTATGCTACAATCCAAATTATCAGTTGATTCATATAAACACTTCAACTGATAAATGGTTTCCTGATCAATTGATATTTATAACTTTCATATCAATTGATCAGTTACATCAAATAAAATTTCTATGATTCTAAGATTAATGTTATCATCAAATCACATGTAGATTCCTAACATTAGTTATAAATATTTATTATCTATAAATAAAATATAAATTTTAATTTATAAATTATTATTAATTTGGATAAAACTCTTAAATATATATATTTTATTATTTATTAAAACTTAAAATATAACAATAAAGTATTCAAAGTTGTTTTTAAAGAGATCATTTATAATTTTATAAAATTTAATTACAAATATCAAAATAAATAACTAAAATAAATATATATTTTCTACTTTTCAAAATTAACTAATTTATAAAATATATATAGTTATTATTATTATTTGAAATTAAAAAATATTTTTTATTTTAAAATAAAAATTGTACTTCAATGATAATTATAAATTTGTACCAACTACTTTAAAATTTAACTAAAAGTTTATATAACACTTACATTTTTGTTTAAAATAAATTAACTTGCACTTCATTTTTAGTTAATTAGTAACTATATGTTGTAAATGGATGTCCTAGAGTCTTGTAGAACAAACCTTTGGTCCTTCAACTTCTTATTGTTTGATCTTTCAAGTTCTTGTAACCATAGACTTTTGACTTTTCAAATGTCTTGTAACCTCTATGTAAAGTACCTATAAATAGGTACTTCAATTGAGTTTGTAGACACACTTGGAAATAATACAATTCCATTTCTTTCTCCTCTCTAATATTCTTTAGCTATTATAATATATATATCTAATACATTATCAGCACAAGATCCCTCATTCAGTTACGGTTAAGGGATAAAAGAGGAAGGCATCAAATGAGGTTGCTCAAGCCATTCAAAGTTTAGAGATCACCTTCATCATAACCAGGAAGTTCTATTTCAATTTCTAATTAAAAGGTAACACGTCTCAACCATTTTTCATTATAAGGTTCACATAATATACTTAGTATTTTTATTTTTTTATGTAATCTACCTATTGGGCTTTAAATTATTTGACGTGTACATGTGATATTATGTTGGTTTAATCTTACATATTACTTATTTTATTTTTGTCTTAATCATATAATATTAATCTTTAATTATGACCATATCTTATATCTGTTGATAGCTTGCTAAGTGATAACACATGCTTAATTTTCTTGTCATATGATCATATTAGATACAAATGTAAAATATTATAATATTCATTTTTTAACATTTTATATATTTTGTAGTTATCATGTCAAATTTTACCAAACTTGAATTCGAAGCCGCTGATATTACGGGAAAAAACTATTTATCATGGATATTGGATATTGAAATCCACTTAGCTACACAAGGTCTTGGAGATACAATTAAAGAGGGAAATCAAGAATCTGAGTCAAAGTACACAAAAACTATGATTTTTTCTCGCAGTCATCTCCATAAAGGACTGAAAAGTGAATATCATACTGCGAAAAATCTACTTGAATTGTGGAAAAATTTAAAGGATAGAAATGATCATCAAAAGGATGTGATTCTTTCAAAAGTTCGCTATGATTGGATGCATTTGAGGCTTCAAGATTTTAAAACAGTCGGTGAATATAACTCCGCACTTTTTAAAATAAGCTCTCAACTAAAGTTGTGCGGAGAAAATATTACTCTTGCAGATATGTTAGAAAAAACTTATTCCACTTTTCATGCCTCAGATGTACTCCTCCAACAACAATATCGTGAAAAAGGTTTTACGAAATATTCAGATTTAATTTTATGTCTTCTTGTTGTTGAACAAAACAACAAGCTTTTGATGAAGACTCATGAGTCTCGCCCAATTAGATCTAGCCCTTTCCCTCAAGTGAATGCGACAACATACAATTACGGGCATGGATGAGGTGGCGGGTGCAGTCGTATTGGTAGTCGTGGACGTGGTCGTGGACATAATTATATTCGTGGACGTGGAATGCGTGGCCAAGGATTTCAAGTCCAATATCACCCTCTTTTCAAATATGATAAATCTAATCCCAACCAGATGTTGGAGAAAAATATTGATAAGGAAAAGGGACTGTTGAAAATGCATGTTATAAATGCGGAGTAAAGGGTCATTGGTCGCGTACTTTTCGTACGCCAGAGCACTTGGTCGAGCTTTATCAAGCATCTTTAAAAGACAAGGGTAAGAATGTTGAAACAAATTTGGTATTTGAAGATAAAAAAACATGCAGGCAATCTCCTTCAAATGACATATCTGGATACAACTAATTTTTATGAGACTCTTGATAACACCACTACTCCAAATGATAACCATGATGCTTGATGTACTTATTTACTTTATTTACGTATGCCTATATTATGATTGTATGTCTTTCTGATGGTTATCAATATTACTGATTATATATTTATTTATTATTAAAGCAATATGGATATTTCTCACTCTCGCATCGGACATATAATGAAAGAAGAAGATATTTGTCTCGTAGATAGCGCAACTACTCACTCTATTCTTAAAAATGAAAAATATTTTACCTCTTTAAATAATCATGAAGACAATATTTGTACAATTTCTGGAAGTATAAAATTAATTGAAGGCTCCGGAAGAGCTATTATATTATTACCAGAAGGAACAAAAATTGTTATGAACGATGCATTGTTCTCGCCAAAGTCACAAAGGAACTTATTGAGTTTTATGTTGAAACGGTGAATAGAGAAAACAAAGAGTTTCTTTACATTACAAGAATCGTTTCAGGTAACAAATGTGTTCAAGAAAAATTACCAGCCTTTACTTCTGGATTATTATTTCGCATGACCGGCTGAGACATCCTTGATCAATCATGATGCGAAAAATTATTAAGAATTCAAATGGGCATCCATTGAAAAACCAGAAGATTTTTCAATCTAATGAATTCTCTTGTGCTGCTTGTTCTCAAGGAAAATTAATTATCAAGCCTTCTTTTGCAAAAATTGGCACATAATCTCCTAAATTTTTAGAAAGAATACATGGTGATATATGTGGGCCATTCACCCATCATGTGGACCATTTAAATATTTTATGGTATTGATTGATGCATTAACAAGGTGGTCACATGTGTGCTTATTATCGTCTCGGAACCTGGCGTTTGCGAGATTACTTGCGCAAATAATACGATTAAGAACACAATTTCCGGATTATAATATTGGAACAATTCGGTTAGATAATGCTGGTGAATTCACATCAAATGCTTTCAATGAGTTCTGTGCATCAATTGAAATACGTGTTGAACATGATGTATCTCATGTTCATACACAAAATGGTCTTACAGAATCACTTATTAAACGATTCTATTTTAAGAAGAATATATATCATACCTACAACTATATCCCTGATAATCCTCCTTTTATGCAACTTTTTACGGATAATATTATATTATATTAAAATTATATTCTATATTTTCTATTTTAAAAATCTTGCATATACTATATTATTATAGTCAAACAAGAGAATTTTTTTTCATATTACCTAGATGTACTATAAAAAAAATCATAACCGTCCAATTTTAGGAGAACTATACAAACGATCCTAACCATCCAATTTTAATAAAATCTAATTTTAGAAAATAAATATCAATATATCATACATACAACTCTATCATATATTATATTTAAATTATATTCTATATTTTCTAATTTAAAAATTCTACTTATCCTATAATTTTTTTAAATATAATTTACTCAAATTCAACTCAATTTTATCACCATTCAAACTCTTTTATTTATTAATAACATCCGTGCATTACACGGGTTATAAGCTAGTACTCATAACATATATACTATATTATTATAACAAAAAAAGATAACTTTTTTTATCTTACCCAGCTGAACCATAAAAAAGATCCTAACCGTCTAATTTTAAGTGAAACATAGAAAAGATCATCACTATCCAATTTTAATAAAATCTTATTTTAAAAAAGATATATCATACATACATACAACTTTATCACTGATAGTCCTTTTTTTATACAACTACTCACAGATAATATTATATTAAATCTAAATTATATTTTCTATTTTAAGAATCCCACTTATCTTATAATTTTTATTTAATATAATTGTACTCACATTCAACTCAATTTCATCATCATTCAAACTCTTTTATTTATTTAAAAATATAACTTCTAATTAAATTTTATGAATATTAATATATAAACAACATTGTATAGAAAAATGTAAAAATAAATTAATAATAAAATAAATTATCATATTAAATAAAATAATTAATATATAATTTATTAATATCATCCGTACTTTACACTGGTTATAAGCTAGTTACCCTTAAAAGGAGAAAATGACCTGAAAACTATTAAATAGATAATATCATATAAATTTATTAAAAAAATAAAAACTAATGACTCATGGATATAATGTAGGGACAAATATCATGTCTTTGGTCTCCCCTCTAAATGCTTAATTTTTTAATAAATATATCAGAAAATTTGGAATAGCCCAAGTAAAAAAAATTATACTACATACTAGAAAAAGGTAATGCCACATAAAATATGTGACAATAATGTGAATTCAGTTAGACCGAGAAACGTTTAATATAAGATGACACCGGGCCACCAAGAAACAATTCATAAATTCGTGGTAAAAACAATGATGGTCACAGTTTTAAGGACGTGTTCCTCGTTATCATAAGTACTTGAAGATTCACATTTTTTTTTGAAACCAATAAATTCATATAATTTTTAATTTATCAATTATTTGTAAAATTAGACATTCAAAAAATTTAATCTTTATGTACAATTAATTAGTATAAAAAAATTGGATTACAAATGTGATATCTTTTATAATAATATAAATTAAAGGAGTACATTCAATTTTAAATTTAATTGATTTTAAATTAAAATAATATAAAATTAAAATTATTTAAAGATCTAATTGAAAATTGTTACAAAGTTGAGTCAAATTAGTTATTAAACTCTATTTCGATTTTCCATGTCACCCGTACAAGTCACTTTTTTGTTAGGATTTTTAACGAAATTAACGTCTTACAAGTGTTTGAAGGTTTTTATTACTTAAAATATTTAATAGTAAGCTTTTTTTAGTTGATAATCAAAATAAAAGTTGATATATAATATGGTATTAAATTAACCTATATACTCGAAATTGATTAAGCATACTAAACCTAAATCAATACTGTATGTGATGAACAAGTCCAGCATGAAGAGCCTACCAGGCTGTTGTAGATCCTACAATGGCGTTAACAACTTGACCAAATAAACAACCTCGCAGCAGACGATTTCTTCAATTTTGTTTTATTCCTGGCCAAGAGTCACACACTAAATGTGCCACCTAAATCTTGTACAGTTTATAGTCATATGCCATGCACCACCATCTATTTTATGTATGCAACAAACTAAAATCTCAAAGCAGCTTAGCTTGTTTTGAAATACATTTACACTAATGTCACCAAGAAACGGAGCCATGCTTGGCATCCGTCAAGCTATCTTTGCAGGCTCACCTTATTCTCTCCAATCATTCAATTTATCGTTGCCCCAGGTAACTCGATCCTAAAACAATATTATTGTGACGTTGATTTTCTCTGTTTTGAAATGAAAGTCGAACATCGCATATCTTACATTTTGATGTGCAATGCAGGTGCGGACCATAAAGGAGGCTTCTGGAGACATGCTAGGCGGAGTGGGGGACACGGCTAAATCAGCAGTGAGTGGTGCAACAGAGGTGGGACGGAGCGCGATGGAGAGTGCAGGTATCATGGGGGAGAAAGGCATGCACACTGTGGATATGACAGTGAATTCAGCTGCAGAAACTACTAAGAAAATATCGGACGAAATGATTGTTGAAGCTGAAGATAAAGTGGAGGAAGAATCGACTCATCAGCCAACGGATAGTAGTGTAGAGGATGTAAGGACCCGTGAGCAAGGATATGATTAAGAGGATCATATCTGATCACATCAATTATCAATAAAGTCTTGTAATAAGATATAATATATACTATGTTATTATACCCGAAAAATTAAAAAATTTGGAATTAAAAGTTTTGGTTGGTGGGTCCGTACGGTACTCGGCCGGACCTATTTATTGGGTCATGGATCAAATTTTTCACAAATCTATTTATCCTTATTTCTTAAACATACGTGTAAAATAAACTACCACCCATTATCCTATTCGCCACGATTAATCTCTTAAATTAAAACATATGTATCATTTTAAACTCCTACCTAAAACACATATATAAATAAAAAATCTAAACATTATTCTATGATTTTTAAACACTAATCTCTTAAATTAAAACACATATATCATTATAATCTTAATACATTAAAAACATTTTGTATTTACTTTTGAATTTTTGATTAAATTTTGATCATCTAAAGAAGATATGATAGTTAGAAGTTGAAAAAAAAGTGTTAATATTGAAGTGGTATTTGACAAAAAAAACAAATTAAATATGAAAAGGTATACGTACATAATTAAGAAGGATAAATATAAATATTAAACACAAACATTATCCTATTAATAATTATTTAATTATTTTGCCTAATCCTATCACTTTAATATCCTAACTAAAATATCTAACATTAATCTTTTAACTAAAATACAAGTCTTAATATTAAGAAAAATTTATACATTTAATATTAATAAAGTTTAAATTATTATCATACAGATAAAAATAAATTTGAACCATATAAAAAATATTAATATAAAAATATTAAAAAACTGAATAATTTCATCCGTACATTTGGTCTAATATTCTATTTAATTTTATATTTTAAAATAACATTATTTGTACTAGTTTATAACTCGTGCAAAGCACAGATGATATTAATAAATTATATATTAAATATTTTATATCATTTAAATATTTTATTTAATATGATAATTTACTTTATTATTAATTTTTTTCTATATAATTATTTACATATTTTTATTGCATAAAAAATTATTTTATTTACGTGATTTAGTTGCATAAAACAAATTAGTTATCAAAACACAAGCTCAAACTCAACTCAAATTAGTTCTCAAACTAGAACCACCGGTTTCGATCAATACCGTTTGTTCAAATTTGAATACCGACATCAACATTGCTGCTTCGATTTGCTAAGCCCCCCTATCCACTGCAATTAAGGCAATGATCCCTCTCCATTTAATTGAATCACCTTTGTTCTCATGTCAGTGTTTGATTAAATGCCTAGCTGAATATATTTTGTTTCCGTTAAGTTATAAATACATATGTTGGGCCTTCCTTCCTCTGAGATATATTATTTAATTCATGAATCAACTAGCTATTTATATTACAACTTTACAAGTTGAAAACGCATAGCAAAAAAATAATAATACAATAAAGCAAAGCGAAGAATTAGAAAAGATGAAAAACCTAAAGAGAATATACGTTTAGAGTATTTTTTTTATTCTTTGCTTATAGCACAACTTTTAGAAATCAGGTGAAGAACAAAAGAAATAATTGTTGTGCTTAGTGATTTAAAAAAAACATTTCTAAAGTAGGCCATAATAGGCTTCATACTGCAGCACTTATCATTAGACTCTTCTTGGCTGTGATTACAAAATTAGCCCACCTGAAATTCGGAATGAATGCATCACCAATATTGACAACGAGATCATTGTTGGCAAGCACTGTATAATGTTGACAACAATGATCTGCAGAGGTTCAGTGTCTAAAGGATTCAAGTATGAGAAACAATCACAAGCATTGTTGCCAAAATCACATTAGTATGTAAATGCTTTGCGCAGGCCTGTCTTTGTGTTCCAAATAATGTGATGGAGCAGACGCTTTTAAAGTAATAATTTGAACTCATTCAAATGCACAACAATTTGATTATGATGAGGTACCACATGTCCTTTTAAATCTCATCAAATTTTACTAATTTTTTTATGTGTAGCTTACCCATTTAAAATGATTTAAAGCAAATGAAAAAACAACACCAAACTCATTGTATGGAAACATTTTTCACATTTAAAATGATTTACACCAAATAAAACAACAACCCCGTGCTCATTGTATAGAAACAATTTACACATTTAAAATGATTTACAACAAATAAAATAACAACCCCGTGCGGGTTATAAGCTAATATATATGTATGTTCAAGAAAGTTGAAGAAATAATAATTTTAAGAGTTCTTGAGATAAATAAGCTTGCTACTTCTGTTCATGAGATTGAAAACTTTTCGCTTGATTAAGTTTAATGCAACTTGAGGGTTATGTCTTATCTATGTTACCAATTTGCCTGGTAGACTACCTGACATTTAGATTCGAAATGGCAAATGTGAGATGGCAAGGAGCTTTAAGCCTAAAATGTTTGATCATATGATGATGGACGTAATCACTTTTTTATGGTGTCCCGTTTCCTTGGTTGGTCTGAATAATCAGTCATCGAACAACGAGATGTGGTTGAGTGCCGATGCAGGGGTTCAAACTTCATATGGCTATTAGCATTGAATGGTTGTTTACTTGTTTATTGGTATAAATTTATTAAAATTAGCTAAAAAATATTATGTGAGAACAATTTTAACTGCAGACATAAAGAGATCAGTTTGTGACCACATGGTAACCCCTTTCTGTCAACGCAAATAGGACTACATATATCCATTCTTGATCATGTACCAGGATTGGCACACCAATTTCAAATATATTCTTGGAAATACACATTATAGAAACCAGTGAAATATCCAGCACAGCATTTATCCTGCAGAACTGGATGCAATAAACTTCATCATCTTCAGGTAAACTCCTGGGCAATGGTCATGTTAATGTCACATTACGCTATTCAGGTATATGCAGTTGAACGTTTCACAACGTTAAATTCGCACGTATATGCACAGCCCTATTCTTGCTGCTCATTTAGGATCAAGTGAAGAACTTGTTTATTAATTTATAGTTCATAGTATCACTGAATCTTATTACATAATCCGAGACACATGAAGCTAGTATAATGCAACATCAATGAATGCCGAAAATTAAAACATATAAATTGGAACATTACGTTTTTTACAACAAAAAAAACAAGATACAAAATTTCTAGACTTAAAAACATCAGTTATGGTTCAGAGACCCCTAGTTTCTCTAAAACTTCACAACAACGCATGAAATATCATCACCGCTATTCCTCGCCACTGCTTCCTCAGCAAGGCACTTTGCTGCAGCTTGAGCGTCCTCTATGTCCTTGATACAATCCACAGCTTCTTGATTTGTCATTACCTGATAAGATCTTCTATGTTAAAGCGCAAATGACTATGCAACATATCAGATGGAGACAAACATTATAGAGAGGAAACAAGTTTTTTAAGCAATTGTAAGGGGGCCTATTTAAGTATTTAGATGCAAGAAACATTAAACACTTCACAAGTTTCTAATATGCACTGATCCAGCCATAATTTTAACTGTAAAACTTCTAATATCAACGCCGCCGACCTAAATTAGCATAGCAAGTCTTTACTTTTAATTCAATGCTTGCATATGTAGAGCCCGTGCAAAGGGCTTAAATAATTTTAAACTATTTTATAATAAAATTGTTGCTAAATAATTTATAGTTATTACAAAATTATATTACTAAAGTTCTAATATTATTATAATACAACATTTATAAATAGAAGAATAATATTATTATAATTTTAGTCAGATCCTAACACAAATAATATATTGTAATTCTATTATTGTAAATAATAATTTGTTATTCTAATTGAGATCTAATTGACTATTAACAAACCCATTAATACATTAGATGACTAATGTAGACAAAAGTTTTATGAAGAACCTTTTTTATAGAACTTTAGATGGAGTACTAATTGGAGAACATATATGTCCTATATTATATTCTGCTTATAATATATTGCACAATCTAATGCAGTACATATATATTCTCCAATTAGTACTCCATTTAAGGTTCTTTATATAAAACAAAACCTGATTAATGCATATGTTTATTATTTAAACCCATAAGACCCATAAATATATTGTAATTCTAATGAAATTTTATTATTTTTAGTTGAGTTTTAATATAATAGTATATATATAAACATGGACAATATTGCAGAGTTCCAGAATTTTATCCTATGGAGAATGTTCCAAAAAGTGAATGTTTAATCATATCTTGAATCATAACCTATGATGCAGGAAGAAATATACAAGACAATTCATTTAAGCCTGCAGAAAACACATTTCAAGGCTATTATAGCCTATAAATCCAATTATCACTATAAAGTTATACAAGCATATAACCAAAATAACATTAATTTCCATACTACAGAGTACTGAAGAACAGGTGTCAGTTCACGTCTGAATACACAACAAAGACAAAACTATGCATACAAAAAAATCATCATAACAATTACTGATAAAGATGATAATGAAAATACAGCTTAAAGAAAGTATATCTATTTTACATCTCAATCTTAGGTTTGTTCCTAGCCTAAAGTTGTACCACCCATGCTCGCTGTTGTACAATGTACATAAACATGCGAAAATAGAAGGAGTCATCTTTGTCTATGAATTACTCCCTTCTTATATTATAAAAGATATATTGTCTGCTCCTAAGAAATTACCACTATGGACTCAAATATACTTATATACCATTTTCATTGTAAAGTATGCTTTTCAAGTATAAATATAGACAGTGGCACCCCCAATGAACTTTTTGATTAGCATAGTACATCATGCCATTAAATGTAGAAGACCAACCTTCCATATACCATCGCTTGCCAGGATAAAAAATTCTGTATCATCATCTATGCTTTGCACCGACACATCTGGCTCTGAGCTAAGGTGTTCCTTCAGGCTCTTATCACCAAATGCCCTGGCTACTGCCAACTCTCCATCAACACGAGCAACATCACCTGCAATAAGCACACTGTACTTTATATATGTAACAGAGCAAAAGAAAAAGTTGTGCATCAATGAAGCTGTGAACAGCGGATATCCATCAAAGTCTGGAATGAAGTCGAAATATAAACATCTCAGAAAGAGTAAAACATGAATTCATAATTTTGCACTCACATACATATCCGCGCCAAGTTTTTAGATTAAAATAGCACATAAAATTTGACTTCTCAAACATCGGCTAGTAGTAGCTACAACGAGATTTTGAACCAACATTGTGAAACAAACTAGGTTTCAATCTCTACAAGTACTCATAAAGTTCACACAAATGTTTAAATCTCTACCACATGCTCCTATCACCATAGGATTTCATTTAGTCTGATCATTCACATGCTCCTATCCTGAAGGAAACGTCTGATGTGACAATCCGGGTTACCTAACTGTAACTTAAGTTCTTAAAGAGCGATGCAGAACATTTATAATAATCACCTGGAATTTTTATTACAAAACCACCTCTGTCCTCAATACGATCACGCTCCTTGTCAGGTTCATGATCAACTGACAATTGTTTGGCCACTCCATTTCTGCATATGACAGCCCTAGAGTCCCCAACATTAGCAACAACCAGCTTTTGACAATTAATCAATATTGCAGTAACTGCAGTTGAACCGCCTTTACCTAAATCAACTGCTTTATCCAATATTGTCTTGTCAGTTACACGATATGCTCTTCTGATTGCCTTCTCCGTCTCAGTCCAAAAGTCAGGCTGGTTGCAGCAAGAGAAAAGATGAGAATAGAGGAATGGTACTAAATATGAAACTTAAATAAAGCGATGTATCAAGTATTTGCAATATCCGCATACTGTTTTTATAAGGATATGAAAGATTAGACCACTCATACAGTGGCCAATCTAGGTATTTGAAAGTGTTGATATATATATATATATATATGAGTACATTCGGAACATATTACAAATTAATACTGTTTAAAAGAAATTTGTGGCTAGCAATCTCAAGGATGACCTGGAGGAGATTGGATCAAGGGTCTTAATTGTAATATTATAAGGCAAACCATACTAATATTGTAGACATGAAATTTGAGAGGGGTTCATGCCCTTCATCTGCCTCTGCACTCATATTTTTATAGAAATTCACATTAACTTAAAGGGAAAGTAGATGTTACCTCTTTAAGTATATTCTCAAACAAATGAGACCGCAAGTAATCAGGGATTTCACGGCTTACATGGCCATCAAATATAGCAAATAGACCAAGCTCGTTGTTTTCCACTTGCTTAAACTGTGCAAAAACATAGTCTTCCATGTCATGATATGATTTTCCCTTTACCAAGTGATATCCATGTCTTAGGTGCTTCGACAACTTACTCTTTCCCTTGCCGGTGTCTGCTACAGCTGAATCTAAACAAGCCTCCTGCAAATTAATGAAGAACTTAATTATTAGCAAGAACAAAAGAAAAAGATTTGGTAAATATATGAACTTGATAAAACATGTAGAAAAAAATGTAGAACTCTTGAGCTAAACTCATGATTCAAAACTGCACTCACTCCGTTCTTAAACTCTTCCAACCAGCTAATATCCAGTACATGCAACCAAAATGAACAAAAGTCCTAGTTAATCATATTTGCTCAGCTACCTCGCTAAATGTCAATCCCCTCCCCCTCCCCCTCCCCCGGAAAAAAAAATCAAACCAAACAATGTTTTTTAAAAGCAAACTGGCTAGGATTCTATACCGCAACTAAAATAATAATATGATGAAATAGCATATTAAGAAAATAATTAATATCATGAAATATCTATCAAAAGTGAACTGCAACTGTATTCTAATTACAATACTCAATACAAACCAAGCTGATCAAATAAAAATAGATAATGGTCATAATGCTAGGGCCTAAAATGCGCACAACGATAACAAAATGATTTAGTAACACTACGAAGGACAAATTATCCGAATATGATTAGCTTAAGCACATGTGCTGTATCGACCTGCTAATAAAATTACACCTTACATGCAAACTTAATAACCATAAACAACTAAATTAATACTCCCCCGTCTCAAATTATATTTCATTCTTCGAACTTTTTGCACGTACTTTAAAATGTACAAAAAATATAATTCCACAGAATAATAGGTAAAATATGTGGCATCAATATATACAGAATAATACAAACACTACACACACAAACATGAAAATATGGAGAAAGATACCTTCATCATGTGGAGTAATATTTTTACAGAATGGTAGATGAACTCAAGAATTCAATTGTTTTGATGAGGAGAGTTGGGAGCGAGATGAGGAGGTAAAAGGACACGTGTTTATTTTATATGCATGTTCAGATATAGCAGGCTCTTGTAGGTTGACACGTTTTTTTTCTTGTTGCGCATGACTCCGCATTTTGAGCCCTTCCCTGACATCAAGTCTTTGCGATTCTTGTGCAGTTTCGGTAATAAACAAACTCGATCTATAAATAAATTTTTGGAAAAAATAATAAAAATAATTTTTTTAAAAAAAAGTTGATAAGAATATATTAATATAAAATTAACTTTTTACGTTAACTAATTCATATACATGAACGCATGGTGACATATAGATCGAGGGGATGTATATAATAGTCTTTTAGGTCGGGTATACGATATTACGACGTTTGACGTAAAAACGGGAATATTAACCGAGGTAAATAATCAGAATTCCGACATATATGATCTTATATAAGTCGACGTATATGATTAGATTTGTGCATCAATGACGTATATTACTTTATTTTTGTATCGATTTATTAGATAACTTTGAAGATCCTTGAACGAATATTCAATGCGCTGAAAACGGGATTTTCAAATTTGTGCTATGATTTGATTTAGGCTTAATTTCTTCTCTTATAAATATTCTCTTTTAATTATAAAATCATAACACAACACAATTGTTAGATATCAATACAAAGTTAGTACGGCTTGTGAAGTAGAAATTTTCGAACCACGTTAAATCTTGTCTTTTGTGATTGTTGTTTATTTTCTTATTCTTGTTTATTCGCCGTTTTGGGTTTGTTTTCATTGTTATATACTCAACAACTAGTATCAAGAGCTTAGGTTTTCAGGAGAGTGAGAGCGATGATAGAAGAAGGGAAAGTAAAGATCGATAAATTTGATGGTAGAGATTTTGGTTTTTGGAAGATACAGATTGAAGATTATTTGTATCAGAAAAAACTACATAAACCGCTAGAAGAGAAGATGTCAGATTCAATGGATGAAAAGGAATGGAAGCTATTAAATAGGCATGCTCTGGGTGTTGTCAGATTGACTTTGGTGAAGAACGTTGCTTACAATATCGTCAAGGAAAACACAACTAATGGATTGATAAAGGTGTTCTCAAACATGTATTAGAAGCCATCTACTTTAAATAAGGTATATTTGATTCGCTTGTTATTTACCACGAGAATGAATGAAAGTGATTGTGTTGCTGATCATGTGAACGAATTTAATTCTATCCTATTGAGACTCGCATCAGTGGATATAAAATTCGATGATGAAGTATAAGCCTTATTGTTTATATATCCTCGTTGCCTGACAGTTGGTCAGGATTTGTCACTGCAATTAGTAATTAATCTGGGGGTACTAAGATGACTTTTGATGGAGTTCGAGATTCGATTCTTGGAGAAGATATTCGTAAGAGAAACTCAGGAGAGCCATCAAGTTCCTTGTTGAGTACTGAGAGTAGAGGCGGAAAGTCTGAAACGGGGTAGAATCAGAGGCGTAGCAGATCGAAGTCATGGAAGAGAGGGCAATCCAAAGATCGCAAGAAGATTGTTTGTTGGAATTGTCAGAAGAAGGGTCACTTCAGAAATCAGTGTGCGACTCCTATAACTCCTAAAGGAAAGAAGAATGAGGATAGTTCAACTAATATAGTTGAAGAAGTGGTTGTTGGTCCCTGATATTGTAGAAGGGGGGTTGAATACAATATTTGAATTAATTCGCGGAATTATGAATTTAAAAATATTACTTAAATTTCTCGATAAATATTAATTATAACGAAATATTGTTCAAGTATAAGATATGATTTTAACTTAAAAGTATTGCAAAATTAATATGTTGAAAGTGTAAATAACTGTTTAGAATTTCAATAACGATTTAGACATGAACTGCTCTGAAATAATAATTATTATTCAAACCAGCACAGAAAGTATGTGAATATTACAATCAGACAAATTACTGAATTTGAATATTTTTCAACATTCTGAAATATGAAGTACTACCTCATATTTATAGAGGAATTCTAAGGCTTGTATGACTTTTCAATTCAGGACATTTTTTAGACTTTTTTAAGTCTGTATGACTTTTGATTAACACTTGATATTCATTATGATGTTGTGTTCTGCTAGTCGATCTAACATTTCCCCCTGAATTGCTACTAGGAGTACTTATTGATCCACCACTGGTATTAGAAGTATCTCCAATGTTTTTATTGTTTCAACCACTATTACTGGATCATTATCATCATTATTTCCATTATCATCTCCTGTTGCAGCTTTAGGTTCTTCTTCATTATTCGAATATGAGTCTGGATGATTATCAAATTTTAATGACTCAAAAGGATCTTCAGTTTGGATACTTGGGAGTTTAGTGTCGTGAAATGTAACATTGACACTTTCTTTCACTTAGTGCTGATCAATTATGTATACCCTATATGCTCTTCTTGAATAACCGACAAAAATAGCTTCGTGTGCTTTGGCCTCGAACTTGCCATGATGTTTATCTCCATCTTTCAGAACATAACATTTGGTTCCAAATAAATGAAAGTACTTGAGTGTTGGTTTCCTGCCAACCATTAATTTATAGGGAGTCTTCATATGATCTTTATTGATTAGAGTTCGATTCTGGGTATAACATGCTATATTTACTGCTTCAGCCCAAAAGTAGATAGGTAACCTTGATTCACTTATCATAGTTATCGCAGCTTCAATCAGGGTTCGATTCTTCCTATCCACAACTCCATTCTGTTACGGAATTCTTGGTGCTGAGTATTGTCTTGTTATCGCCTTGTCTGAGCAAGAGCTATTCAGAATTTCGTTCTTGAATTATGTTCCATTATCTGACCTTATTACCCTTACTACTAGCTTTGAATCTAACTCAATTAACTTGATGTGATCAATCACCAATTGTAGAGTTTCATCCTTTGAGTTCAAGAATAAAACCCACGTGTATTTTGTGAGTCATCCACAATCACTAAGGCATACATTTTCTTTGACATTGACATAATATTAACTGGACCAAATAAATCCATGTGTAACAGTTAAAGTGGTTCAGTAATGTTTGTAGTGTCTGTGCCTTTGTGACTTGATTTCTTTGACTTTTCTTTCTAACATGCCTCACACAACCCTTTTTGTGTAAATTTCATCGGAGGCAGTCCTCTCACCAAATCCCTCTTGACTAGAGAGTTCATTGTTTTGAAATTTAAATATGAGAGTTTATTGTGCCATAGCCAGTTTTCTTCTGATGAAGCCTTTGAGTAGAAATAATTTGATTCATCTTCAGTTCCTGGGTTGAGATCGGCTACGCATAAATTTCCATTCCTTACTCCACGTAAGGCTAGTTTGTCATCCTTAGTATGAGCTATTAAATACTTTTCCTTGATAAAGTTTACTTTGTATCCTTTATCACAGAACTGACTGACACTGAGAAGATTGTGTTTAAGTCCTTCGACTAAAGAGACATTTTCAATGATAACATTTCTCGTAATCATTCCTTTGCTATTATCTCCGAAGGTGATGATTGGGCCAGCTCTTTCAACCACATCTGATAGCAGTGCTCTATCTCCGGTCATATGCCTTGAAGATCCGGTGTCCAAGATCCATACAACCCGGTTTACCTATTTAATTCCCTGCAATCATCAAACGGTTAAATCTTCTTCGGAGCCCAAATTTGATTGGGCCCGTTATACTTAAAGTATTGACCTTTGTCAGCTTTGACAATAGATCCCTTCTGAACAACAACAGTATTTACCTTGACTGTTCTTACCTTCATGTAAACAGTCTTAACAACTTTCTATTTAGACTTCGGAACATATGTTTCTTTCTTAACAGGTGAAGGAATCGCAGTCTTGGATTTCACAAATTTATTATTGATACGTTGTCTAGGTGTCATGTTGTTTTTATTTACAAGCATACTTTTAAAATATGCAAACATAACATTAAAAGCACATAACAAAACCACATGGTTTATGGCATACATCAATAATAGGCACGTTATTCAAAATAGTAGGTGTCTTAACAGTTTCTACTTCAACTTTATCAACAGTCTTAAAGTTCTCAGTAGAATGATATTTGTTGTTATTATTCATACTATTAACAAACTTATTAAGTATGTTCATATTATTCTTTAAGTCTTTAGCACCTATACCAGGACTGGGGGAATCAAAAGTTTCCACATCTTTCACTGGTGTCTTGGGTGCCCCTTTCTCTTTTTGGACATTAACTCTTTGTATGTCCTTAGCTTGTTCCTCTCTTTTCTTTTCCTCCTCGAGGTCCTCTAAATTCATTTCGTAGGCAATTAATATAGAGCTCTCAAGGATTGGTTTTGCAATAGGTGTTATGAAAAGAGGTTTAAGTGTGTCCTTAACAACATGTGGAATACCCCTTTCTTCAGCACTTTGTCTGAACGGGCTGATGTTGCTTGCCTTTCCTACAGATTTATTATACTCAAAGCCTATTCTAACTTTATGTTTTATCTCCTGTTGGTCAATTAGGTCTTTTACAATATAAGATGGATTTTTATAGGCCAAACACTTCTTATATTCTTCCGCTATCTGATTTCTGAGATAAGCTTCAACCTTAACATAACAACTGACTCTATTTATTTGAAAAGCCAAGTCCTCAGTCAATTTTTCATTTCTGGTTTTTAACAATTTTAAAACATCATTCTTATCATGTAATACTTTATTTTGGAGAATTAGTTTATTAACTCTATCTCTTGTATCATCTAGTTCTTTACCAAGCAGTTTAAACATTTTAGGGCATGAAGGATTTACCTCTATTCCTCATTGACGAGTTGGAGACAATGACTCTTCAAATGAAGCCATAAGAACAAGATTTCCCAACTCTTCCTCATCATCGTTGTCTGAGTCATCCCAGATTTTGCCCTTTTCTAGATAAGACTTGCCTTGATGTTTTTTCACAAGTGCATCATACTTTTCTTTGAGATCTTCATAAGACTCTCTCTTCTTCCCTTGCTTTGGCTTCTTGCATTCAGTTGCAAAGTGACCTAGCTCATTACAGTTGAAGCAACGAAACTTGCTCCTATTAACTAGGTCAGTCTTGTAGCCGCTTTTTAATACAGCTGATGAAGAACCTCCTTTTTAGAACCTTTTAAAATTAGGTTTGACTTTGTAGGAGGAGTTCCTTTGGAATCTCATGTTTCCAAACTTCCTGGAAACCATAGCTAGAGATTCATCTTATAACTGATCTAGTTCTTCCAATGAGTAGAACTCACCATTTTCCTTGTTATCTGAAGTATGTCCAAGTTCTGGAACCACATACTCCATTGAACTCTTTGAAGGTACAACACCCTTCACTTCCTTCTTATCTGGTGTTTCCACTAACATTGCTTTAGAAGAACTTACAACTTTACCTCTACCATACGTTTCTCTGGTCTGGATCTGTTTCAATTCATAGGTCTTCAGAACTCCGTAGAATCTGTCTAGGGTTACTTCTTTCATGTTCCTAGACTCCCGGATGACCGTGACCCCGTGTTCCAGATGCTCTGACAAGGTTAGCAAAAACTTCTTGTTCACCTCCTTGTTCTTGTAATATTTGCCATTGAGGTTAAGTTCGTTCATTAATTTGTTCAGTCTCTGAAACAATTGCTGGTCCCTGATATTGTATAAGGGGGGTTGAATACAATATCTGAATTTCACAAACGATTCATTCTTGATGCAGCTAAATCAAACATCGGTGCTACACGAGCACATGCTATTTTTAAATCAATGATAGGATCATATGAGAATATAGGTGCAACTGTTGTTGATTTTAAAATTTTCAATAGAGACGTCAAAGACTACATTGGCAAGCATGATGCAGACATGATTATTCAGAAATTCAAAGACATTCAAGAATCATCAGACAATGCATTCAGATTTGAATATAATTTAAATATAATATATTTAAATATATTATTGCCCAGGAATCATCAGATAAGTAGCATTCTTAAAATAGAAAATATAGAATATAATTTAAATATAATATATGATAGAGTTAGATGTATGATACATTGATATTTCTTTCTAAAATTAGATTTTATTAAAATTAGACGGTTGAGATCGTTTCTAGGATTCACCTAAAATTGGACGGTTATGATTTTTTTTTATAGTTCATCTAGGTGCGATGAAATAAAATTCTCTTATTTGACTATAATAATATAGTATAGATATATTAATATTCATAAAATTTAATGATATATTATCTACAAATTATAGGATAAATAGGATTTTTAAAATAGAAAATATAGAATATAATTTAAATATATATAATATTATCCGTGATGAGTTGTATAAAAGGATGACTATTGAGGATATGGTTGTATGTGTGATATATATCCTTTTTAAAATTAGATTTTATTAAAATTGAATATGATTCACCTAAAATTGGACGGATCTTTTCTATGGTTCACCTTTATGTTTCAAAAAAAAAATTCTCTAATTTGGTTATTATGATATAGTATAGATAGTATAGATATCAATATTTAAAAATAATAGTTTTGAAAGTTTTTTTTATATAAAAGTTTTAATCTTAAGCTTTTATGTTATGAAAATATTAAATAGAAGTATGCTTTTTATATATTCTTTAAAATGGGTAAAAAAATGGGACAAAATTATGATGGGAGGGAGAGAGTAGTTAGAAAGAAATAGCTCTTACTGATATAATCACAATTTGAAACTTAACTAAACCTTCTAGATTAGTGACAAGTGAAGAGAACTTCCAGAAGGCCCAACTGCCCAAGGTTTCCCTCGGCTATTGGGCATTGACAGATACACGTAAATGTATGTGACACATGACAATGACCTTGTCGTGATATTTGTTATTTCTTGAGCTGGTTTGGATCACGACATTCCAACCGTGTTTAACGAGAATGGTAATGAAATTTCAATACAAAAAATGTAATGTAATCGAATCGAATCTTATTTTCATTTGCGTTAGCTGGATTGAAATCGCATGATCCAAATAATACTTAAATGAAGTACTACTACAGTACTGGTTAGTGGTTACTCATTGTTAAAACACCTTAAGATTTTAGATGAACGGTTACTTAACATTTATAACTAACCTTATGACTGTTTAATTTTGAGGTTCGTTAAGTAAAACTCTAGCAACTAGTCAATAAAAAGTTAAAATGCTAGCTTAGTCTCCACCATATCACTGATGGTCCTTCTCCTTGCCTTTTAACAGGACAGGTGCTCGTTAGAATATGCAAGACGACTTGGAGTCGTCTCCAGTTTGGTCCTAGTATTTCTAGAACCACACAGTACAGCATAGACTGATAGATTGATAGTCATATTTCACATGGATATCTTCATAAAGATCACTTTTGTTGTTGTCACAGAAGCACTGATTGTTAAAACGGAAAGGGACGTGCTCAGCAATCCCGCTTAAAATTAGGTAACACCGATCGATTATTAATTATCTCAAATTCAGGTTTCATGATACATTATAGATTTTTTGCCTGGTGTTAATTATAGGTAACTAGAGTTGATTCCGAATTGTTCAATGGACCTCTTGGCTCTTGACTTTTATGTGCCATTAGTAGTGTCACCAATATTAATGCAAATATGTTAAAATGGATTGTGCCTTAAAGCTATCAGTATATAAAGATATAATACATGGTAATATTAGTGAAGAACAAGTAAGGTAACAAATTAGATATGTTGCTCAGACTTGTTATTGTGACGGTACTGATAAACTTATTTTGTGGAACAACATTTTCTTCACAAGAATTTGAATTCATTTTCAGTGGCTTTAAATCGAAAAACCTGACCCTTGAAGGTGATGCCGTGTTTGCGCCAAATGGCCTCTTAAGGCTCAGCAATGACACCAAACAACGTTCCCATGCAAATTATCCAAACCCAATCAACTTCAAAAAACACCCTACTGCTTCAGTTTCTTCTTTTTCCACCACTTTCGTGTTTGCCATTGTGTCTGAGTATGAAAAAGTGAGTAGAGAAGGAATGACATTCTTCATTGCACCAACAAAAGCTTTTGAGCCATCTCGTTCAGAGTATCTCGGTCTTTCTAATCAGACAAACAATGTGTTCGCGGTGGAGCTGGATACAGCTCAAAACGAAGAATTTGGTGACATTGATTCCAATCATGTTGGTATAGACATCAATGGATTGAAGTCTAAAATTTCGCGATCTGGGGGCTATTACACTGATAATAGTACTGGTGATCTTCTGAATTTGACCCTTTATAGTGGACTTCCAATGCAAGTTTGGGTAGAATATAGTGCCTCCAGTAAGCGAACTAAAGTGACACTAGCTCCGCTAGATATAAGTAAACCAAAGAAGCCGTTGTTAACTTTGGTTTATAATCTTGATCCGGTTATAAATGAGGAAATGTATGTGGGCTTTTCTTGCTCTACTGGAGCGCGACTTGTTACATCACATTATGTTCTAGGATGGAGCTTTATGTTGAATGGCACAGCTAGAGAACTTGATCTATCAAAACTCCCAAAGCTTCCTCGAATCGGACCCAAGAAGAGATCAAAATTTTTGACTATTGGGTTGCCATTAATTTTGGTGACTATGTTGTTAATGGTGATATCAGGTATGGTTTATTATGTCAGGAGAAAGAAAAAATTTGCTGAAGTTCTTGAAGACTGGGAACTTGTATATGGTCCTCACAGATTCAAGTATAAGGATTTGTATGTTGCTACTCAAGGTTTTAAGGATGAGGAGTTACTTGGCAAGGGGGGTTTTGGTATGGTCTATAGAGGTGTGTTACCCACCTCCAAAGTTGAGATTGCAGTGAAGAGGGTCTCCCATGATTCAAGACAAGGAATCAGAGAATTCATCGCAGAAATCGTCAGTCTTGGAAGGCTTAGGCATCGCAATATAGTTCCACTCTTGGGTTACTGTCGGAGGCGAAATGAAATGCTTTTGGTATATGATTACATGCCTAATGGAAGTCTGGATAAGGCCCTGTATGACCAACAACATTTCAGACTCAACTGGAGCCAAAGATTTCGAGTCATTAAAGGAGTAGCAGCAGGGCTGAACTACCTACATCAAGAATGGGAACAAGTGGTAATTCATAGGGATGTGAAGTCTAGCAATGTATTGTTAGATAATGAATTTAATGGAAGATTAGGAGACTTTGGGCTAGCAAGATTATATGATCATGGCACAGATCCTCAAACTACTCATGTTGTTGGAACTATTGGTTATTTGGCCCCTGAACATACTAGAACTGGCAAGGCCACAGCTAGTACTGATGCCTACTCTTTTGGGGTGTTTTTGCTTGAGGTTACTTGTGGTAAACGACCAATATTTAAACACGAGACAGAAGATATAATTTTGGCTGATTGGGTTTGTTCATGTTGGAATCGAGGTGAGATTGTTGCTTCAGTTGATCCAAATTTAGGGGCTAATTATGTAAAGGAGGAAGTGGAGCTGGTTTTGAAGCTTGGCTTGATGTGTTGCAACTCAGAGCCTTCAGCTAGGCCGAAAATGCATCAAGTTGTGCAATACTTGGAAGCTCACACACCTCTACCAGAATTATCATCAATTGTCATATCTTCGGTTGGCTTAGCATTCGAACCATTTTCAAGTATTTCCATGTCGAATTATTCATCATCTTCTGTGGAAAGGCCTTATTCTCAACCACATTCGATAATTGCTTCTGATTCATTTCTTTCTGGTGGTCGATGAATTATGAGTTGTATAGTCATAATTGGTTGTGTACTCTATTCTACATGTAAGATATGCTATGACTCTTCTTCTTATCTATGGATCCATATTGCAGTACTACCGGAACGTCCTCCATAATGTCTTTACTCGATGATTATCAGAGTTTATGTTACCTTCTATTTTTTCTATGATTTAACGTTAAGTTTATAGTTCACTTATCTAAATCATCATCCAAGCTAATATAATCAAGGAAAACGATGGTGTTCTAAGATTCGAGAATAACAGATGCCATCCATTAATTCCATCTATTCGATACTAAAAAATAATTATCAAATATTAAATGAGAGGGACTCGGGTAATCACATAAACGATCATTTCTAATGTCTCATATTATTATAACACCGATATTTTTTCGCAAGAAATGTAATGCAAATGATGTTATAATAACAATTGGTGTTATTAAAGAGGGAATTGAACACTAATGTCGGTTTGATGAAACTAGTGAAATTTGAAGAAACAACATAAATTTTGTAAGAATATTCTTCATTTTTCTTTATATTATCAAATTTCGGTTTTCTTGCAAAAAAAATCAAATATTTTTTTTCACACTAAGATTAATTTGATATATATTTATATATTATGATTTAGTGATACATTATTTCACAATATGACCCGTCGTATCTAATTAGTTGATAAAATATATGTTAAAGGTTGGTTGACTAATTAAATTTAAAAATTAATTATAAATTTATGTGCAAATGTAATATACAAATTATATATTATATAACATATATTTTAATATTGAATTACAATTTAACTATTTATTTGATATTTTTACAATATTAGTTCATTTCATCATAAAATAAACTTTGATTATATTAAAAACGTGTTATTTTGCAAATAATCATCATATTTGTCATAATACCATTAGTAAAATATATACAATCGTTAATAAAATAAATTTAAAACTCAAATTTAATTTTTGTTCCAAAAGAATGTGAACATATTTTTAAATGATAAAAAAGTTTGTTGATTGGGGATATTTTAGAAATTTTATTTTCAAATTTTAACTAATAGGATGTTTTATCAATAAATTATATGAGGCAATTTATAAATAAAAAAAACCAAATATAATTAAATTTACAATAAACAATAATAACTCTAAGTGGGGAAAAAATTGATGATTGAAAATTGTTAAGTACTTCATTTGTCTCAATTCAAATGATTTGTTTATTTTTATGTAATCAAATTGATGAAATTTTGATTGAAAATATATATTAATTTAAAAATTGAAAAACTGTATTATTAAAAAATATAATTAACTTATTTTAAAATATAAAATACTTTTAATATTTGTGTCGTATTCTTTTTTTTAATAATTAGGTTTATAACCTTGCAAAGATTCGGATATTAGTTGATTATTACACGTGGTCAGCTCTTGACCAATGTTTGCTGTAGTAGATTTTCTGGTAGAGAGACCGTTATATTAGTTGCAACAGTAACATGTTTTAGTCTTTCAGTAGACTCCCCTATTTTTTAACAAACACTCGTTATATAGACTATAGAGAGAGTAGCATGTCACTAGTACTATGTTGTTTCCGTAATCAAATTGTCAAACACCTTGCCTGCACTAATTCACTTGTTAGGGGAGGATTTGGTGTCAGCAAGTTGTTGTCTGTCAAGGCAATGCCAGCTTCGTCTTCGGAGAGTTGCACCAATGCTACATTTATGTCGCCATTTCTTTCGGTTCACATTCAATGTAAAAGAGTTTTCGCGGTAATCAACCCCTTTTTGTGATAATTTAGTTGTAATTTCTGCTTATGTGAATTTTAACTTAATAAATTTGTACTAGAGTTGCTTTGTTACTGAATTTTGTATTGGTTCAGTTTAGGTAGTTTGCGAATGTACCAGGTTCATGAAATGGGATATCGTTGGTAGTTATTATTTATAAAGCCATGCGCTATGTATTTAGCTATATTTTGTAGTCTTAAGCCTTAACTAGACAGTTGTTGATTATGTGAGTTAATGGATATGGACCTTGTAGTTGAGTGAAAATGTAAGGACTGTAGTATCTACCATCGAGCCAATTTTTTCTTGAAATTCTACGACATTGGCGTTTCATTGTGAACTCAGTGGTTCTTTTGAAGCCCTGGATGGTTTTAAAAAATAATTAAAAATATTATTGTTAAATATTTCAGCACAAGGTATTTCAGAATTCTGGTTTTGCCATTCACCTTGCCTGAGTTTAGTTCAGTGGAGATTCTATTAACAACTGCTTCCACCTCTGTTGTGGTAAAACAGGATATGCTTTTGGAAGCGTTGTTATGTTTTGGTGCAAGTTCAACTAGCATTGATGAACAAGACGACAGCTACCTGCAAAATGAAGAGGTAGATTCTTTGAACTTTATTGTTGTCTTTTCACGTAATGTTCCTGACTGATGATTATAAGGTATGATCTTGATGAGAACAGACTATTACAAGTGGCCAACCAGCCTGATGATTGCTCAATACCAATACTTTTGCAGATATGCATTAGTTCAATCTATGATATATCCAAAGACGTTCGGAAGAGCATTTTGCATGCTGCAGACTCCATAGGCTTGAAAGATCTACCTAGTTATAAAGTTGTAAAGGGCTACCACTCTGACTGGATCAAAGAAATTCAGGTGATATTGACTATCCAAAACTTGATTCTACTTTAAACACTCTCGAAACATGTACTGTTTTTCCCTGTTACGTTGGTAGTAAAGTATCATGTTCATCTGAATGGTTACACTTGCATCACAGTTTAGGTGATGATTATTCATTTATTCTGATGTGTCTGAATCTTTTTGATAATTATTTATGTGGAATATATATATTTCATATTATTAAATTTATGGATGGATGCAGAAGCGGGCCTAGTGTAGGATTTTTAAAATTATGGACTAAAAAATTAATATTCTATTATTTTTATGTTATATTTAACTTAAATTATAAGAAAAAATTATCTATAGTTTTAGTTTTTTCTAAAATTATAATTTTCTTTGTTATATCTTCTCTGATATTTTGTAAAAATTTGTGTAAGGGGTAAATTTAACTTCAAATTTTGCTAAAAACTATTTCTTCTTCTTCCATGTAATATAGTAACATTTAGTAGTAAGTTTAAATTCATTATTATATATTTCACTTAGCTCTCACTGAACATAAATCTTTTCCCCCCTGGATGGGTGAAAAGGTAATTGAAGATAGCCAACGCAACTCCTGTTACTAGTTCAATTCTGTTGGGGCATTCACAAATATAATGATATATTATCTTCATTAACTTGCATATGTTTGACTAATCTTAACTGGGGAATACAATTATGTTGGCTCCTATAGTCAACAAAAAGTTATGAAGGCTCCTATAGTCAATAAAAAAGTTCACTACAGGGTTCTATAAATTTGAAGAGCTGCTTCCGACAACTCTAATTTTAGAAAAATGAATAAACCGATGCTGAAGTCGTATGCAAGTTATAAAAAAAGCTTTTATGGTGTAGGACGTACAATCGAGTTTCTACTGTAAATAGATTTGAGTTTTACAATGTATGTGAATATGTCATAAATTTTTCTTGGCTTAGACTCTAACCTCTTCGCTCATAGCTAATTGATGTGATGTTGGAGATATGTGCTAATTGATGTGATGTTGAAGAAGAAAATCAAAAGAAATCTACCTATTACGGTTATCGAAAGAAAACACCTTAGCTTGTGGGTAATCTGTGTTAATGTTTTGATTTAGCAATTGACTTTAGCAGTGCATGAGTTTGTTGTATATAATTATCCTTAATCAAGTCGTGTCATAAATATTACCTAGAAAAATTCGCAATTTATACTATGGAACAGATTGACATAATTTCAGTTTTGACTTGCCGTTTCTTCTTTGTCCCATACCTTTTTTTGTGTTGTAATTTGTGTATATCTCTGACTGGCAAACCCTAGTGCACTAGTTATTGCAGCAAATTTCTGTTTCTCTGCTCTCTCTTTTTCTCTTGAGTGTGTTTGGTATAATTTTGCAAGTAATCTGTTAGTCAGGCGGTGTAGTGTGCATATGCTGATCACTGATATATTGATATAAATCTGCAACTGTCATATAATTTGGACCTCATTCTTTTTTGAAGAATTCGATGGTCCATAATCAGTTAAAAGTTAGATTTGAACCTTTGGACTGCGTTTTTATTTTATATTCTTCTTTTCTGATCATTTATGAATCCGATCTTGGAAGTTTCTACTATGCTGATTTTTGATCTACTGTTGCAGGAATCTTTTCATCCAGTTGAAGTCACAGAAGGAGTCTGGATTATACCTGAGTGGAGAACTCCACTAGTACGGTCATTCACCCTCTTGCATTATCTTTGTTTATCTATTAGAATATGTATCTCTGTACATGAGAAGCCATTTCTAGTGGCCTTTATTACAAACTACAGCTCGAGTTTAGCAAATATAAGGTTTTTTTAAATAAAATGCTAGTATTCTTTATTAATCATCATCATCTTAGCAGGAAATGTTCTTATAACTTATCAGTATTCCCTGTGACTGTCAAATCTTGTTTTTCTGTTGAGAACGGGCTTCCATCTCATTTCATGAATATATAACTCATGTTCATAAAATTTTGAATAAAGATGTTCGTGATTTAGTTTATATCAGAATTCTAATTTGGACTGCTGCAGGACCTTGAAGCGACTAACATCATTCTTAATCCTGGTCTGGCATTTGGAACTGGGGACCATTCTACAACTAAGTTGTGTTTACTATTGCTGCATGAAATAATTAAAGGAGGAGAGTCATTTCTAGACTATGGCACTGGTTCCGGAATTCTTGCAATTGCTGCAATTAAGGTACTGAATCTTGCTTTAAGTGTGAATTATTTATACACTTAGAAGCCCCATACATCAAAAAATCTAATTATATTCGAGAATATATATTACCATTTGGGTTTTATATCAAAGTGGTGACTCATTGCATTAAAATATATCAACTGACCCACCGTTCTTAAAATGGACTCATTTAAATCACTCAAAACATTATATATAAAAAAGTAAGCAAATAAATAAGCGGAATACTAATTTGATGATTTATTTGCCACATTGGTATCTCGAAACTGGCCAAATTTAAGCGGGTACCTTGAAACAGACCAAATTCCATCAATTTTTCGGTTAAATTTTCCTTCAAAATTATCGAAATGATATATATACTGATTTGAGTGGTTCGAATGAGTCCATTTTAGAAACGGTGAGCCACATGAGATATTTTAATGGAATCAGTTGCCAATTTGATATAAAACCATTTATGCTATAAGTACACGAGTTACTATACCTACATTCTTCTCAGATGCAAAACATATAGGGTATTACATACTGAACTGTTAATAAGGCCGCTAATGTTTGTGAAAAGAGAAAATATTATAAAATTTAAACATGCGAACCCTCACCTAGAATATTGGAAATTAACCATGCCAAAACACAGGCAGAGATCTATAAATTCACTGATTTTGGACCAAGTAAGAATACTGTTAAGACATAATGGTATCTGTATGAAGTTTGTAAATGTCATGCTCTGCAGTTAGAGTGATTTGTTGCCCAGGAAATCTCTGAGTCTCAATATAAGTATTTCTTTGATGTATTGAAGTTTCTATAGGCTCGTAAATATCTGCTGTCTGAGAGTATCTTGTCAGTGAAACTTTTTTATGCATTTACTTATAGAGTCATCATCCATAGTTCATCTTGCATGTCTTTTGGATTCTCACGTTATAGTCAGAAATATTTTTAAGAAGGCAAGTGACATTTTTTCGGTGGTTGTTAGACATTTATAAGAGAACTTCAATCTTCGTCTGCATTATTGTTGAACATATTATGGATATGTGTTGATGGAAGGAAAACAAGTAGAATCTGAAGTAAGCCACTTTGCTGAACTACCAAAAATAGATTTTGATTTACGTAAAAAAAATAGCTTTTTTTTAAGAAACAGAGGATTAACGACTGTATGTCTACTTGAGATCTCACGTGTTTCACTTATATGTGTGATGTGTTAGTTTTTTATAATGTTTCATCATTATGAACAAGTGCAACATAGGTATACTACTTGTTTCTTAAAATATTTAGTAAAATCAGCAACAGTTTGTATGACCTTAAACCTTGTCCCATACATAGTAATATGACCAAGTTTCTAGATGTATTACTTATGATTGTAAAAATGTGACATAAAGCATAAAATAAAATGCACCTCAGTTTTGCCTCTGATTGAAGTGGTCATGAAAGTTTTTCGTAAAAACCTTTGGATGAGAATTTTATGTTATTCTAAATTACTTGTCATGTTTTGGATTGTATTGTTGTGTTGTTTTTCTTTCTTTTTGTTATCTTGTATGCAAAATGCAGTTTGGTGCAGACTTCGCTGTTGGAATTGATATAGACCCCCAAGCTATTACTGCTGCACGACATAATGCCACTTTGAACGACATAGGACCTGATGTCTTGCAACTGTACCTTGTTCCTAGTGAGGAAATTAATTCCTCATCAAATAACATTTTAACTGGTTTAGAAGTTCAGAGTTCTAATGAACCAGTGGCGACGTATGATGGAATAGAGAAGTATGATATTGTGGTTGCAAATATCCTCTTGTACCCTCTGTTAGATTTGGCAGATCAAATTGTTTCTTTTGCAAAGCCAGGAGCCACGGTTGCTTTATCTGGTATTATAACCGAGCAGGTATATATAACGTTTAAGCAACTAATTATGGACGACATATATTCTGGTCACTGGTAAATTTTGCGAGTGGATTATATATATCTATGACATGCAATTTTAAAAGCAGTTAATGTTGACGCATCCTAAAACTTGCTGAGTATAGTACTATATTGGACTGAAAATACTTGTAAATCAAATTTAGAAACGGTTGTGTATTTGGCAACCTTGTAAAGAATGTCTTTTGAAGTTTTGATGCCTGCAAATTTGACTGGCCTCAAAATACTGCATTAACATTCGACATCCTCTTAGCTATAAAGTTAAGCTGTTTAAAGTAATACATCAATCTACACATACTATGAAAGTTGAGATGATGTTGTTTCTCAAATTTGCTTTAAAAATATGGACGTAATTTACAGCTAAATGTATATCTGCGCAGCTTCCACGTATTATTGGACGTTATTCTGAATTCCTTGAAGACATTACAGTGTCAAAGATGGACGATTGGGCTTGTGTAAGTGGGAAGAAGAGAAGATTTTAGTGAAGGAACAACTGTGATGCTGTTGGAAATAATATGCAGCAGGAAGATTTCTTACATTGATAATGCAGAGAAACTGCTTATAGGCCACTGTAACTTGTGCACTTGTAAGATTAGAGAACAATGCAGCTTGTTGTAATTTGAAATTCAGTGCGCTGTTTCGTTATTTTGAAGAACGTTTGGATGATAAAATTGGTTTTTGCATACTTTGGTGTTGCGATTCTGCTGCAATTTTACACTTGGGTTTTTATTGAAATTATTAACAAACATATATTTTAAAATAGAAAGGGAAAATGAATCTAAATGTAATTTAAGAAAAAAAATTAAAATTATCTTTCAAAAGGCTCCATTTGAGGATTGTCGTTTAATATTGTTTTTTTTATATAATTCTGTTTAAAATTATTGTATTATGAAAAAAAATAATGTTAAAAAAGTGCTTTTAAAAAAAGATAATTTTTAGTAATATATTTGATTTGTATATGTTTTGAGATATAATATAAAAAATAATATTACTTTTAGAAATTATTAAATAATTTTTAAGTATGGAACATGCCCGTCTCAATAAATTTGGAGGCCATATATAGAATTAAATAATTTTTTTTATTAATTTGTTTTTAATATATTAAAATATATGAAATATATTAAAATATATATTGGTAAATATTATATTTATTTTTAAAATTACATGGTGAGCATAATTATTTAGATTACTTAATTTTACTTTTTCAAAATTTTAATTTTCAAAAACTTGCTTTATTGTATTAATTACTAATAATCTCCCTTTTCTTGAAACTGAGAATACATAAAATTTATGTAAAAAACTTATTAAATATTTACTGTTTGTATGTTTTTTTTAAAGCATATTTTACATCAAAACTTTTTTTTTCCAAAAAAACTATTTTTTAATAAAACAAATCTACTATTTTTACAGTAATGGTAACAGAAATCTTAAACACACACTTAGTTTTTAATTGCAGTAAACATTCTGAATTGTGTCAGAGATATATCCAGAAAACTTATCAATTTCAATTGTGTTTAGTGTTGTAATTCGAGTCGAGTCCAGCCGAGCCGAGTTCGAGTTTTTTATAATTGAATTCGAGCTTTGTTAGGTATGAGTTGTGAGAAACTTATGCGAGGGGGTGAATGTATAAGTTGAATTGTTTTGAAATTTGTTCAAATGATTGTTTAACTTAAATCTTTAGGATATCTTTGCAGCTTAACTTGAATGTGTACAATTCTAATAAAAAGTCAATTCTAATAAAAAGTGCGGAAATAATAACTTAGAACACATACACACAAGTTAACTTTCAAGTTAAATATTATTAGTAAAAATTGCTACAAGTCTGAAATTCAGGTATGAATTTCAGTTTATTGTTCTTGAGAGAAAACAAGGAATTAATCGGATATTGTTATTCATGGATGATCAACAAAGTACTTTCATATGAAGATCAACAAAGATCATATGAAGATCAGATAGTAAAACAAGGAATTTCTTTTACTCGAACTCTGATCAACAAAGATCACATGAAGACACTGTTAGGTCCAAATGATTGTAGAAGGGGGGGTTGAATACAATCATTAATAAATATTAAGATCTGTTTCGGATAATTTTTGATTAAACAATATTAATTATTATCACGAAATAATAATCAAAGAAACACAGTTCAAGTAAAATACTTATATTAAACTTGAGGTGGGTTACAAGATTAAATCAGAAAAATATTCACTAATTTAGCTCTTAAAATTCTAGAGAGATTTTGACATTAACTGTTCTTGAATTTTTGTTTAAGCCGAATAGAATGTTAATAGAAGTGTTGAATACTACTGACTTAATCTGCTATTTATAGGCAAAATCAGACTTGGGAGACTTTTTCTGCTCGGGGAGACTTTTCTTTGGCTGGAAGACTTTCTCTTTGGGAGACTTTCTGGCTCGGGGAGACATTTCTGGCCTTGGAAGACTTTTGAAATCTGAGAGACTTATTTAAATAGTACTCGGGAAGACATTTAATCAAGAGGAAGACTTATATCACTCGGGGAGACTTTTAATCAAAAGTCTTCCCGAGTTTTTTTACTCTGCCGACTTGCATGTAACTTGAAGTGTATATCTTATGTCTTCTGTCTATTTTTTTTTTGTTTTGATTCTTTTTAATTTAGATTCTATTATATTTATTATATATCTTATAAATTAAATTAATTCTTTTTGAATTAATCTAATTAACTAGGATACATAATAAATTATCTTTTTGATAATAGAATTAAATTAAAGTCTTCTTCATTCTAAAATAATTCTACATTAATTAATTTCTTAATCAATTTAAAGAATAAATTAATTCTGATTGAATTAATTTACCAATTAAATTAACTAAATAATTTAATCAATTAATAGAGAATTAATTTAAAGTCTCGACTCCACAACTATTGATGATATAATTTTAAATCTTCTGTCTTCACACCGATGTCTGTAGCTGACCACTTCTTCTGTAATAAAGAACCTTCTCTGTATTTTGCCAACACTCTGTGTACTGTCTGGTTCACGAGTGATTCACAACAAATAAAATTCTTCACTTGACTTTTATAATGGTTCACTTCTGCTCCTTCTGACTTGACTATATTTGTTGTCACACGAAATTGAAATCTTCTGACACTGTAGCTTCTTCAAACTTAAATACTCCACTGAGGCGTGATCAATTAAATTGAGCTTCTTTCAATGCAGTACTACTTCAAGTCTGTAGATTGACTTTGATCTTCTTTTTCTTGTCAGATAATACCTGCTGAAGATTTCTGTGACAGATAATATATTTACTTACAAATTATCTATGTTTGTGTTGAGTTGTCATCTCACTAAACAAATAGGCTTCTAAACATATACCTTTCAATCTCCCCCTATTTGTTTGTTAAACAATAACAAGCAAATCATTAGAGGATAACTCAACTAACAAACAAGAAAAAGATATAACAATAAAACTTGTAAATAAACAAACTTAGTTCTGGTTTATATTAAACATTTCCAGATTCAAACATTAATGATAAATACAAGATAGTTGTTCCTCTAGACTGAACAAATAGTACAAATTTCTATCTTGATCTATCCTAGTTCTAGTAACAAAAGATGTTAACATTTCTTCAATTCTGATCATCTTGAGACTGTATTTCACCTTCTTCTGCTTCTTCAACACCAACAATAGGTGTGCGTGGTTCTGGTTCAGGTACTGTCTGAGAGCTTCCAGAAACCCCATACGCCTTGTTTTGTTCTGATATAGAAAGTCTATACAAAACTTCATTATCAAGAGGATCATGTGGAATTGAAGTTGGTTGCTTGAACTCTTCTAGTCCTTTTCATTGCTTGTAAAAATCAATATCTTTAGACATACAGTAGTCTTGGATATAATCAGCAGCAACTGATTTAGCTTGACTTTGAAATCCTTCAGACCGTAGCATTTTCTCTACGTCTATTAAGTAGTTCAAAGGATATCCAGTCATAGACTCTGAATTGAGACGAATTATTTGATATCGATTATTTTTCACAAACCTTACTTCATAAGGTTCAGGTATGATTTCTGGACTCCTTAGAGTAGCAAAGTCTCGAATGTGATCTCGGAGTATTTCATTCATCTCTGAACTTCTTTTTACTTTACACAGCATAACCCATAACTCAGAGGGTGTTCTTGTTCTGAAGAAGTCCAACGAAACTTTGTAGAAACCATAATTATCAAGATGAATTATGATATGCCAGCCATCTATATTTACTTCAACTGTGATATACCTGACCTCTAGCTTTAATGCAGCCATGTAAAGATCTACAGTTGTATTAGCAGTGAATAGTTCACCTATCATGCCGGATACCTCTCTGTTTTGATATGTGCCAATCTGAGGTTGATCCATGATCATTCTAGCTTGATCCCATTTTGGTCCAAACTTTCTTTTAATGTCTTCCCTCTTGGCAGTGATTGCAGCATCCCATAGCTTTTGCTTTTGTGCAGCTGCTTCCTTGTTCTCCTTGGATTTAACTTGTAGGAGAGCCTTAAGCTTATCAAGCTTGTCTTTTCTTGCTTGAGCTTCATTTTGCATTTCAAGAATCCTTGCATCTAACTCAAAGTTTTTCTCTATGGATTCTTCTTGAAATCTTCTAAGTTCTTCATCTAGCTCAGCATTTCTTTCTGTTTCATCAGAGAAAAGAAATTCTCTATCCAACTCACCTGTTTCAGCATCACCAAAATTTGATTTTCCAGGAGTTTGTTGTTCTGGTTCAAAGAAAGAAAAATCTTGTTCTGCTGCATAGTAAGATTGATCTGACTTGTATTGATCTGTAGCAGCTTCTTGTACTGTGTCATGCATTTTCCCTTTTCCTTTGACTGGAGCTTTTTCTTGTACCTTCTCCCCCTTAGTTGAGGGATCCTTGACTGAAGTCCCTTCAAAGAATTGTTGTTGTTCTGGGATGGGTGTAGTTCCAGACTTTACCATGTTGTAGACATGCCTCAAACCTTCATTCAGCTGATCTATGCCTCTTTCAATCATTGCAAATCTCGAGGAATTAAGAGCATTGTACTGATGATAATCATTTTCTAGAACATCGATACGATTTGAGATCTTATTTATCTCTGTGAGATTATCAGCAATTTGAATTTGATTCTGTCTTAAGTCCTTGATATCAGCTGCTATAACACCTTGCGTTTGATTCACATCATTTGTTTTGAGAAGCACAGTTGCCTTTACTTCTTCAAGATCCTTTCTAATAAGAGAAAACTGATTTGTAACTGGATCTGAAGAATTTTGAGCATTGACTTGAGCTCGAAGTTGTGCATTTTCTGCTTTCAGTGCATCCATCTGTTGTTGAAAGGACAGTAACATATTTTGCATCTCACTTTCTGTGCCTGTGTGTGCACTCATTTTTCCTATTTGCAAGAGTGTTTCACTCACCTCACGTGTAGGTGTATCACACAGTGTTTGCCTTTCTTCGCTCGTGTTTAACTCAAAATCCGAGCCTTCAGATGTACCTGCAGTATAGATCACCAAAGCCCCTGCATGAGAGGTCACTGGTGGTGCAATGGAACTTTGCAAGTTCCAATCCTCAATAAAGTCTTGCGTTTCTTTTGGAATAGAAAACTGAGTTGCCTCAGGGTAAGACTCAAAGAGTTGCTGATCATCTTGAGATGATGAGTAGATCTTTTCAGATTCCGGATATGATCCATCCGGGGAGGTAGGCAAGGATCTAGGAATCAGCGAGAGATCCAAGTTTTCTCCTAAAGCCTGTGAAGGCACTTGATGTTGTGAAGCATCATGTTCTACCATTACTAGGGTAGATGAAGTACCAAGCATTTGCTTCTTCTGTGGAGCAGGAATCAAGTCTTCTTCACTCCCTAACTGTGTATGTTTTCTCTTCTGTGTTTGGGAGAGAGATTGTGATGACGAAGTAGCAGTGTATGGATCTAAGACCTGTGTCAGAGACTGTTGGATTTCAGACTCATGATCTATCCTAATAGCCACTGGGGGCTTAACACTGATATAATTTAAGTCAAAATTCACAATAGAAGAATTCCTTACCTGAGTACTTACTGGAGCAGATGCAATTGGTTCTGCTTGAGCATGATGTTCTTCAAGTTGTTCAACTTGTTCTGGTTGAACTTGTTCATCTTCATCTTCACTTAGAGGAGCAGGAATCATTTGTAGAGGTCCTTCATCAAACACTGGTGCTTGATTTTGTTGTTGAAGAATGAATTCAGCCATGTATGGTGTATAAATTACAGGAACACCTGGTAGTTTTTTTGCCTTTGACAACCTTGTAAAAAGATTTCTTTGTGTGGAAAGCGATCTTACTATAGGTGAATTGTTAAATAACACTTTGTGTTCATTAGTTAGCTTGTCATTCAAAAACAAGGTCAGAAATCTTGGATAATAGCAATGAACTGTATGATCTTCTGTAAGACTTCTGCTTGAAAAAGTACCCATTTTCCTGATTATCTCTTTCAAAATTAATTTCCCAAAATTTATTCTCCGGTTATGTGTCACAGCAAATCCTATGTTTTGTAAAAGCAGAGGAATGTTGTGAAAACTATTCTTCAGACATGGAGAAAATACCTTGGCCAGTGTATCAAAGATGTAGTCCCACTCACTTACTAGATGAGTCTTGGACAGTCTAACCATATTAAATTCACCTTGATACTGGATGGTTTGAAAGAATTCTATCAGCTCCTGTGGTGTTGGTAGTGGATCAAAGTTGTCTGTTGGGAAGCCTAGAATCCTGTTTACATCAATATCTGTCACCCAGTAATCTCTTCCTCTTACTTTGAATGCGAAGCGAGTTGACGTGCTGGTTGAGCAATTAACAGCTGTAGAGTAGAGAGCCTTCAGTGGATCAATCTTCAGAACAGGGTCCAGGGTTATTGAAGTTCCGATCATAGGATGCTCATTGAGAAATCGAATCCAGGGAATGAATCTAGGTTCTGGACATCTTGTAGGATCAAAGTACCCTACATAGTTAGTCTTGCAGATTTCAAAGACAGCGGCCATTTTAATTTATCTGCGTAACAAACAATGTAATTTATTAGAAAATAAATAGAACAGGTGAAATTAAATAAGTGATCAAAAATTTTACAATTGTTTCTAAACCCATTAATCAGTTAAATTTAGAAGAAGAAAAAAAACTGATTAAGATTTTAGTAAATAACTAATTAATCAATTTAGAAAAAACACTTACACACACAATTGTTTAATAGAGAGAAAAATTTGCAAGAGTTTGATTGGGTTTGGCAATTAAAAACGGAATAGAATAGGATTAGATAGGATCTTAGAAAGAAAATCTGGTTATATATATAAGCAAAGTCTCGGGGAGACTTTTATGTCTCGGGGAGACATTTGTGTCTCGGGGAGACTTTCTCAAAAGTCTCGAGGAGACTTTTGAAAGAAAAAAAATTTAAAATAATCCAGAAAAGTATACAGTTTGTTAAATGTCTCGGGGAGACATTTGAAAATCGTCTCGGGGAGACTTTTATAAATAGTCTCGGGGAGACTTTTATAAATCGTCTCGGGTAGACTTTTCAAAAGTCTTCCCGAACTTTATATATATATTTTAAACAAAAAATACGATATATATATAATTAATTAAACTAAAATTATATAAAATAAAATAAAAAATAAGTTACACTTAAAATATCTATACTTCAATATTAAATTATTTTTTAAGTAAAAATTTCTTTTATCAAAATTCTAACCTGTAAAATTTTGATTAAATTATTTTTAAATATAATAATCTAAAATTAAAATATAGTACAATACAACCAAAAGTAGATAAAATAAAATAAAATATTATAATAATTTACACTAAACACACATTCGAGAACTAGAATTTAGTAAAATAAATTCACAAGTGTTATAACAAATATTCACATAACAAACACTTGAAATTTTATTTAAGAACATAATGCAGATGTGAACTGGGATTTAAGATGAAGAACTATTTAACATCCCTAGTTCACCAACCAACCTGGTGAATGTGGATTCATCAAGTGGCTTAGTAAAAATATCTGCAGTCTGTTCTTCTGTGGGTACAAAGTGTAATTCCACAGTACCATTCATAACATGTTCTCGAATAAAATGATACCTGATATCTATGTGCTTTGTCCTCGTGTGCTGTACAGGGTTGTTGGAGATTGCAATGGCACTTGTGTTATCACATAAAATAGGAATTTTATTTATCACAAAGCCATAATCTCTGAGTTGATTCCTTATCCATAAGATCTGAGCGCAACAGCTTCCCGCAGCAATGTACTCAGCATCTGCTGTAGAATTGGAAACTGTTTGCTGTTTCTTGCTGTACCAGGAAATCAATCTTCTCCCTAGGAATTGACAGCTCCCTGAGGTGCTCTTCCTATCAACAACACTACCTGCATAATCAGAATCTGTATATCCTATTAGATTAAAACCAGATTCTTTAGGGTACCAGATACCAAGATTAGGTGTACCCTTAAGATATCTTAAGATTCTTTTCACAGCAACAAGATGAATATCTCTAGGATCCGCTTGGAACCTTGCACATATACAAGTGGCATACATAATATCTGGTCGGCTTGCAGTTAGGTAAAGTAGAGAGCCTATCATACCTCTGTAGCTTGTGATGTCTACCTTTATTGAGTTTTCACATGCTCCAAGCTTGACAGCTGTAGATGAGGGAGTTCTTGCAGATGCTGAATCTTCCATGTGATACTTCTTTAGAAGTTCTTTAAGGTACTTGGACTGACAAATGAATATTCCATCTATTCTTTGACTTACTTGAAGTCCAAGGAAGAATTTCAGCTCTCCCATTAAGCTCATCTCATACCTACTCTGCATTAACTTAGCAAACCTCTTGCACAAGTTATCATTAGTAGACCCAAATATTATGTCATCAACATATACTTGTACCATTATCAGATCATTATTGTGTTTCTTATAAAATAAAGTTTTATCTATGACTCCTCTAACAAAAGCATTTTCAAGAAGAAATTCAGAAAGAGTGTCATACCATGTTCTGGGTGCTTGTTTGAGACCATAGATAGCCTTGAAAAGAAAATATACAAAGTCCATGTGATCTGGATCTTCAAAGCCTGGGGGCTGTTGTACATATACCTCTTCAGCTAACTTTCCGTTCAGGAATGCACTCTTCACGTCCATTTGATAAACTTTAAAATTGGAGTGAGCTGCGAATGCCAGAAACATCCTGATAGCCTCAAGTCTTGCAACTGGAGCGTAGGTTTCATCATAATCAATTCCTTCAGCTTGGGAATAACCTTTTGCAACCAGTCTGGCCTTGTTTCTTATTACAATGCCATCTTCATCCAACTTGTTTCTGAATACCCATCGTGTGCCAATTACAGTCCTGTCCTTTGGTCTGGGTACCAGTTTCCAAACATCTTAAGATTCAAATTGATTGAGTTCATCTTGCATAGCAATCACCCAATCAGGATCAGACAGTGCTTCTTCTACTTTCTTAGGTTCCATTTCAGATAGAAACCCAGAATAATTGCATTGATTCTGTGTAGCACCTCTTGTTCTAACACCAACATCTGGATCACCAATGATCAGCTCAAAAGGATGAGCTCTACTCCAAATTCTCTGACTTGGCAGATTAGATCTTGATGATTCGCCTTGAATTTCATTGTGATGTTGTGTTTGATTTGCTGATCCTTCATCTCCTCCCCCTGAGTTGCTGCTAGGATCTCTTGATGAATCTCCTTGTGTGTTAGTGGTATCTCCAGAGTTTTCACTATTTCCACCACTACCACTTGGATCATCAGCATTATTAACATTGTCGTTTCCTGTTGCAGCCTCAGGTTCGTTTTCATCATCTGAGTGTGAGTCTGGCATATTGTTGAACTTAAGAGTTTCAGATGGATCATCATTTTGGATGTTAGGGAATTTTGTGTCATCAAAAGTTACATTGACACTTTCTTTGACATAGTGTTGATCAATAATATACACCCGATAAGATCTTCTAGAATAACCAACAAAAATAGCTTCTAGAGCTTTAGCCTCGAACTTTCCAATACGTTCTTCTCCATCTTTAAGTACAAAGCATTTAGCACCAAATACATGAAAGTATTTGAGCGTTGGTTTCTTGTTAGCCATTATTTCGTAGGGTGTCTTCATTAAGTCCTTGTTGATCAGAGTTCGATTCTGGGTATAACATGCAGTATTTACAGCTTCAGCCCAAAAGTACATTGGAAGCCTTGATTCACTCAGCATAGTCCTTGCAGCTTCAATTAATGTACGATTCTTCCTTTCTACAACTCCATTCTGTTGCGGAGTTCTAGGTGCTGAGAATTGTCTAGTTATTCCCTTTTCAGCACAAAAGTCATTCAGAACTGCATTCTTGAACTCAATTCCATTGTCTGACCTTATAGCTCTAACTGGAAGCTTCGAATCCAACTCAATCATTTTTATATGATCAATCACCACTTGAGGAGTTTCATCCTTTGAGTGCAGGAATAAAACCCATGTATACTTTGAGTAGTCATCAACAATCACCAAGGCATATCTTTTATGTGACATTGACATAACATTAACTGGACCAAATAAATCCATGTGAATTAATTGTAGTGGTTCAGTAATACTAGATGTGTCAGTGCTTGGATGTGATGCTTTCTTTGCTTTCCCTTTCTGACATGCCTCACAAAGTCCTTCTTGTGTGAATTCCAATTGAGGCAGTCCTCTCACTAATTCTCTTTTGACTAGAGAATTCATAGATTTGAAATTAAGGTGTGAGAGTTTCTTGTGCCATAGCCAACTTTCATCTGACGAAGCTTTAGCATAAAAACAATTGACTTCATCTCTGCAACCTGAGTTCAGATCGGCTACGAACAAGTTTCCTTTCCTTACTCCCTGAAGAGCAAGTTTTTCATCCTTCTTGTGAGAAATCAAACATCTCTCCTTCACAAAGTTCACTGTGTATCCCTTGTCACAAAACTGACTGATACTCAGAAGATTGTGTTTGAGACCTTCCACGAAAGATACATTATCAATGACGACATTGCCAGCTTCTAAACAGCCATATCCCTTAGTCATACCCTTGCTGTCATCTCTAAAGGTAACTACTGGGCCAGCTCCCTCAACAACATTTGATAGCAGGGCTCTATCTCCGGTCATGTGTCGTGAGGATCCACTGTCGAGAATCCAAATGACCCGGTTCACCTGTTTTACACCCTGCAATCATCAAATGAGTTAGGACTTCTTCGGAACCCAACATTGATTGGGCCCGACATATTTGAAAAATTGTCCTTTGTCAGGTTTAACAACAGAACCCAACTTGACAAACTCATTTACTACTTTGACTGAACACTTCTCCTTGTAAACAACCTTAACATTTTTGTATGCTGGCCTAAGAGAGAATGTTTCCTTCTGTGAAACAGGAGGACTGGCAGTCTTTGATCTAGCATGCCTGTGATTTATATGCTGTCTAGGTGTAGTATTGACATTCATAGCATGCATGCTTTTAAAATATGCAGACATAACATTGAAAGCACATGCCATACAGTTATCTACACCACAAGGTTTATGGCATGCATCAATAGTAGGCATTTTATTCACAATAGCAGGAGTCTTAACAGTTTCTACCTTAACTTTATTAACATTTTTAAAGTTCTCAGTAGCATGGAATCTGTCGTTACTATTCATGCTATTAACAAACTTATTAGGTCTGTTATGATTTTTCTTAAGCTCTTTAGCACCTAAACCAGGAGTGGATGAACCAGCAGTGTTCATATTTTCTATTGGCCTTTTAGGTACATATTTAGCTTTCTGGACATTTATTCCTTTTATGTCCCTAACCGGTTTTTCCTGTTCTTTCTCTTCCTCTTTAAGGTCTTCAAGTTTAAGTTCATAATCCACTATTACACAACTATCAAGAACTGGTTCTGCAATAGGAGTTATGAACAGAGGTTTCTTAGTGTCCTTAATAATATGAGGAATACCCCTTTCTTCAGCACTCTTTTTAAAAGGGGTTATGTTGCTTGGCTTCCCTACAGATTTATTATATTCAAAACCTATTCCAACTTTCCGTTTAATCTCTGGTTGGTCAATTAGGTCTTTCATAACAAATGAAGCAGTTCTATAGGCTTGACACCTGACCTTCTCTTGTTCAATCTTATTCTTTAGAAAAGCTTCAATTTCAACATAACAGTTGACTCTATTAACTTGAAATGCAACATCTTCAGTTAATTTCTCATTTATAAGTTTCAGCTTTTTCAATTCAGAATTCTCATCTGATAAAACTTGATTTTTGAGAATTAAGACTTTTATTCGATCTCTAGCATTAGTTAAATCCTCACCCAGCAATTTAAACATTTTAGGACAGCTAGGATTTACCTCAATTCCTTGACGAGGTGGGGATTGTGATCCTTCAGAAGAAGAAGCCATTAGAGCAAGATTTCCCATATCTTCTTCTTCATCATTGTCAGAATCATCCCAGCTTTTTCCTTCTGCTAAGTATGATCTTCCCTGATGCTTCTTCAGAAGAGCCTCATATTTCTGTTTAAGCTCGTCATATGAATCCTTCTTTCTTTCCTGTTTGGGCTTTCTACAATCTGTAGCAAAGTGTCCCATTTCATTGCAGTTGAAGCAACGAATCTTGCTTCTGTCAACCATCCCTGTCTTGTATCCACCTCTTGTATTGGATGAGCTAGAAGAACCACCTCTCTGAAATCTGTTTCCCAGGGGCTTGAATTTGAAATTAGGGTTCCTCCTGAATCTTGTATTTCCAAATTTTCTAGCAATCAGTGCCAGAGATTCATCCTCAAGTTGATCAAGTTCTTCCATTGAGTAGAATTCACTTTCAGATGAATTCATTTGAGTTGCACCAACTTCTGCAACAATACCATGATCAATGACTTTGACTGAAGAAGATTCAGTCATAGATTCTTTGTATTCTGGTACTTCTGCTACAAGAGCTGTAGACTTGCTGACCACCTTGCCTGTACCATATATTTCTTTCTGTTGAATCTGCTCTAGTTCATAGGTCTTTAGTACGCCATAAAGTCTTTCCAATGAAATTTCATTCATGTCCCTTGACTCCCTGATGGCAGTAATCCTATGCTCTAAGTGAATTGGCATTGTCAGCAAAAACTTCCTATTAATCTCCTTCTTCGTATAGTGTTTGCCATTGAGATTTAGATCATTTATCAATTTATTGTATCTCTCAAAAACATCAGAGATACCTTCTCCAGGATTTGATCTAAAATGCTCATATTGAGACGTTAAGATTTCCAATCTGTTCTCCCTCACTTCTTCTGTTCCTTCATTCAGTATCTCTATAGTTTCCCAGATGTGTTTAGCATTTTTGCAATTAACAACATGATTGTACATTCCGGGATCAAGAGATTCTACCAAAATTAACTGCAGGCTGGTGTCCAAAGAATCCAGTTCCTTTTCAGTATCAATGTACTCAGAAATTTCTTTATCAAATTGTCTGTGCGGAATAAGTACACCATCTATCATATGCTCAGGAATGATTGTTATTGGAGCAACAACACCGGTCTTCAAAATATCTTTGTACTTAGGGTTTGCAGTTCGAAGAAATAGTGTCATCTTCCTCTTCCAAAGATTATAATTATCTTTATCAAATGGAGGAATTTTAATGCTACTCACTCTTTGAGTACTCATATTAAAATAATGGAAGATTAAAAAGATTTGAGATTTTTAGGAATTAAAAATTTTCGAATTTTTAAGAAATTAAAAATTTTCGAATTTCTAATAAATTAAAATTTTCGAATTTTTTAAAGAATTAAAAGTTGTGAAATTTTTAGGAGCTAAAGAGATTTCAAATTTTTAAGAAATTAAAAATTTTAGAATTTTTAATAAATTAAAAATTTTGAATTTTTAATAAATTAAAATTTTCGATTTTTAATAAATTAAAAGTTTCGAATTTTTAATAAATTAAAAGTTTCAAATTTTTAATAAATTAAAAGTTTCGAATTTTTAATAATTAAAATATTAGGATCTTGATTTTTATGTCAATCAGATGGCTCTGATACCAATTGTTAGGTCCAAATGATTGTAGAAGGGGGGGTTGAATACAATCATTAATAAATATTAAGATCTGTTTCGGATAATTTTTGATTAAACAATATTAATTATTATCACGAAATAATAATCAAAGAAACACAGTTCAAGTAAAATACTTATATTAAACTTGAGGTGGGTTACAAGATTAAATCAGAAAAATATTCACTAATTTAGCTCTTAAAATTCTAGAGAGATTTTGACATTAACTGTTCTTGAATTTTTGTTTAAGCCGAATAGAATGTTAATAGAAGTGTTGAATACTACTGACTTAATCTGTTATTTATAGGCAAAATCAGACTTGGGAGACTTTTTCTGCTCGGGGAGACTTTTCTTTGGCTGGAAGACTTTCTCTTTGGGAGACTTTCTGGCTCGGGGAGACATTTCTGGCCTTGGAAGACTTTTGAAATCTGAGAGACTTATTTAAATAGTACTCGGGAAGACATTTAATCAAGAGGAAGACTTATATCACTCGGGGAGACTTTTAATCAAAAGTCTTCCCGAGTTTTTTTACTCTGCCGACTTGCATGTAACTTGAAGTGTATATCTTATGTCTTCTGTCTATTTTTTTTTTGTTTTGATTCTTTTTAATTTAGATTCTATTATATTTATTATATATCTTATAAATTAAATTAATTCTTTTTGAATTAATCTAATTAACTAGGATACATAATAAATTATCTTTTTGATAATAGAATTAAATTAAAGTCTTCTTCATTCTAAAATAATTCTACATTAATTAATTTCTTAATCAATTTAAAGAATAAATTAATTCTGATTGAATTAATTTACCAATTAAATTAACTAAATAATTTAATCAATTAATAGAGAATTAATTTAAGGTCTTGACTCCACAACTATTGATGATATAATTTTAAATCTTCTGTCTTCACACCGATGTCTGTAGCTGACCACTTCTTCTGTAATAAAGAACCTTCTCTGTATTTTGCCAACACTCTGTGTACTGTCTGGTTCACGAGTGATTCACAACAAATAAAATTCTTCACTTGACTTTTATAATGGTTCACTTCTGCTCCTTCTGACTTGACTATATTTGTTGTCACACGAAATTGAAATCTTCTGACACTGTAGCTTCTTCAAACTTAAATACTCCACTGAGGCGTGATCAATTAAATTGAGCTTCTTTCAATGCAGTACTACTTCAAGTCTGTAGATTGACTTTGATCTTCTTTTTCTTGTCAGATAATACCTGCTGAAGATTTCTGTGACAGATAATATATTTACTTACAAATTATCTATGTTTGTGTTGAGTTGTCATCTCACTAAACAAATAGGCTTCTAAACATATACCTTTCAGACACCCTATGAATTAATGGCTGGCAAGAAACATACTCTAAAGTACTTTCATGTATTTGGAGCCAAGTGTTATGTGCTAAAGGATGGAGATGAACATCGTGGCAAGTTCAAGGCCAAGTCACATGAAGCTATCTTTGTCGGATATTCAAGAAGAGCATATAGGGTGTACATAATTGATCAATTAACTTCAAGTAAAAGAAAGTGTCAATGTTACTTTTGATGACACTAAACTCCCAAGTATCCAAACTGAAGATTCTTCTGAGTCATTAAAATTTGATAATTATCCTGACTCACATTCTGATGACGAAGAAGAACCTGAGGTTGCAACAGGAATTGATGATGACAATAATAGTGATGATCCAGGTAATAGTGGTGAAAACGATGTTAACACTAGCAATTCTACTAATACCAGTGGTGGATCAACAAGTCATCCTGGCAGCAACTCAGGGGGAGATGAAGGATCAACTGGTAGAACACATCATCACAATGAATTTCGAGGCGAATCATCAAGATCAAACCTACCCAGGGAAAGAATATGGAGCAGAGATCATCCTTTTGAATTGATCATAGGTGATCCAGATGTTGGAGTTAGAACCAGAAGTGCAACTTCAAATGAATGTTTATTTTCAGTTTTTTGTCTCAAGAAGAACCAAAGAAGATTGAAGATGCATTAATTGATCCAGATTGGGTTCTTGCCATGCAAGAAGAGCTCAATCAGTTCGAGAGACAAGAAGTCTGGACACTGGTACCCAGGCCTAAAGATAGATCTGTTATTGGTACTAAATGGGTATACAGGAACAAGTTAGACGGTGATGGCATTGTTACAAGGAACAAAGCCAGATTGGTTGCAAAGGGTTACTCCCAGGAAGAGGGAATTGATTATGACAAGACCTACGCACCAGTTGCAAGACTTGAAGCCATCAGGATATTTCTGGCATTCACAGCACATTCCAAGTTTAAAGTTTTTCAAATGGATGTGAAGAGTGCAATTCTGAATGGAGAGTTAGAAGAGGAAGTATATGTGGAACAGCCCCCTGGCTTTGAAAATCCAAAGTTTTCTGACTTTGTGTATTTCCTATTCAAAGCTCTCTATGGACTCAAGCAAGCACCAAGGACATGGTATGACACTCTCTCTGTGTTTTTACTTGAAAATGGTTTCATTAGAGGTGTCATAGATAAAACTCTCTTTTACAAACTGCATGAAAAAAGATATGATATTTGTCCAAGTTTATGTTGACGATATTATATTTGGTTCTACTAACGATAACTTGTGCAAAAGATTTGATAAGTAATGCAGAACAGGTATGAAATGAGTATGATGAGTGAGCTATCATTCTTCCTTGGATTACAAGTAAAGCAAAAGGAAGATGAGATTTTTATTTGCCAATCAAAGTACGTAAGAGATCTTCTGAGAAAATACAGTCTAAAAGATTCTTCACCGGCAAAAATCCCAATGCCAACAGCCACCAAGCTTGACAAAGATGAAACTGGTAAGAAAGTTGACATCACAAGCTATAGAGGTATAATAGGCTCATTATTATATCTAACTGCTAGTAGACCCGATATAATGTTTGCAACATGCTTATGTGCAAGGTTTCAATTTGACCCTAGGGAATCTCATCTTATAGCCGTTAAACGAATTTTTAGATATCTGAAGGGTACACCAAATCTTGGAATTTGGTACCCTAAAGATACAGGTTTTGATCTAATAGGCTATACAGATTCAGATTATGCAGGATGCATGATGGACAGGAAAAGTACTTCTGGAAGGTGTCAGTTTCTAGAACAACGGTTGATCTCCTGGTACAGCAAGAAACAACACTCAGTATCTACCTCGATAGCCGAAGCAGAATACATTGCGGCAGGTAGTTGTTGTGCACAGATCTTATGGATAAAGAATCAGCTGAATGATTATGGACTTGTGCTTTCTAAAATTCCAATACTTTGCGATAATACAAGTGTCATAGCAATTTCCAACAATCATGTACAACATTCAAGAACCAAGCACATAGACATAAGGTATCATTTTATCCTAGAGCATGTCATGAATGAAACAGTGGTGTTACATTTTGTACCCACAGAAGATCAAATAGCCGACATCTTCACGAAACCACTTGATGAATCCACTTTCTCTAAGTTGGTTAGTGAGTTAGGGATGTTAAACATGAATTGATTATTGCATGATGTTTTAAATTTCATATTTAATTTTAAGCAATACTTGTAAATATACTGTATATATTCCTTAAAGTTATCAAAAATAAACAAACAAAATGAAAAAGAAAACTCTAAAAAAATTTCCTTATTTTTGTACAGTTTTATTTATTTGGCATCTCTACTGTAAATATACTTTGTATTACTGTTGTTTTCCAATAATTTGGCATATTTATTTTTATTAAATGTATTTTTATTTTATCTAAATATGTGCTGATTATTTCATGTCTCTTTTGAGAAGTAGGAAAGATCTATGAGCTTGATCATCCAATAGTTTCTAATAATGAGATCCTAATCATTGGCATCAATCTCTATCCAAGATCTTATAACCAAACACATAAACACTATCAGCCAAGGCTATATATAAACTCTGTCTCCAAGAAGGTGATTCAAATATATATAAACTGAGACAACTGTTAGCTCGTCTGTGTTCTCTCAAAAGGATATAGACTTGGAAAAGGCAAAACTGTTACTAGGTTCATTCTCTCAACAGAGTGAGTCTATTGAATTCAGCCAAGGCTACTAGCAAAGAGTTAATTTCATCTGACATTTTTCAAGAAACCACAAATATTGTCTTATTTTTAGGGACCAACAAGGGACCAAAAATTTAAGGACCAACTTGGAACCAAAAGGGACCAAGAGGGAGTAATTGAAATGTCACAGGAAGGATGAATTGACGGTAGCAATTATTCTAAACTTCCATATCAAGGAAGGAAGAATGATTGATGATTCCGACTGAATCAACATGCCTTCACAGGCGTCAGGAGGAAACTTGGATCATGTGCTATATTATAGATCCTTGTCTCCCTCCCCAGATGGAATATATCTGGATTCCTAACGGAATATATCATCTTAGATGATCCACAACTCACTGAATCTATTCATGAAACAATTTAGTTTTTTTTAAAAAAAATCAAATATTTTAATAGATTTAATTGAGGACGGGGATTTGAGAAACCCCATTGCACCACCAGTGACCTCTCTTGAAGAGGCTATGATGATCTTTCTTGCAGGTACAAAAGACTATGTCATCCGTACTGAGAGAGAGAAATAGTGATGTGAGAAATAGTGATGTGAGAAAGAGTGAAACACAAGTGAGAAAGAGTGAAAATATATATTCTATGAGTGAAACACCAAGAGAATATATGAGCGAAACACTTGTAAGATACACAAAGTAAAATCACACACTAGCAAAATTACCAAATCTCATTCTCAATTCCCTATTACAGATTTCTAATGTTACTCAACTAAGAGGAAGGAAATTTCTTCTGAAGAGGATTACTCAACTAAGGGGGAGAAGTGTTGAACAAGATCCAAAAGGGAGAAGTGTTATCCAAAAAGGGAGAAGTGTTGAACAAGACTTTTATAAAAAGGGAGAAGTGTTGAACAAGACTTTTACCAGAAGAGGATTACTCAACTAAGGGGGAGAATTGTTGAACAAGAAAAAGGGGTATATAACAACATGCTTGGATTGGAAAGAACTAGTGCTACTTATTAGTCTTCTATTCCATTTGATTTTAGAAGATTCTTAAATATAGGATTAACCGGATTTTCTAAAATGCATAACATGTCATTGTTTGCATTTTTTATATCTGCGATGGTTTAATGTTGTATGTATGCCATGTCTGTTACCTCTATTAAAATGGTTGGATAATTCAAGTAAGGGGAGAATGTATTCACCATGAGAGAGAAGGGAAGACAGGAGTTGGAGAAACAGAGGAGAAGTGATAATGAGAAGAGAATAAGACTTCATCCCTGCCATCCTAAGGAGGGGTAGTGATGAGTCTGAGAAATGAAGATAATACTACTTGTATAATATGTTCAGTGCTAGAAGAACAAAAATCTTTCATTTCAGTTACTCAAGAAATCTGGAAATGTATTATATAATCCAGAGAACAGTTTATTATTTACAGTTCTTAAATGTCATATTTATTTCTTAGTTGTTAGTTGAGTTATCCTCTAGGAATTTATGTGTTAAATGTTTAACAACAAATAGGGGGAGATTGAAAGGCATATGACTAGGCCTATTTGTAATAATTAGATGACAACTCAACTCTAACTAAAAAGAGAAGTAAATAATAAGTACCAAAACAGGAATCAAGACGAAGACAGTCAACTAATCACAAAGGATCTAAGTATCAGAAGTATTTTATGGGATTGCTACTCAACACTGGAAGAAGTTCATTTTAATGTTCAAGCGTCAGTGAAAAATAAAGTGATAGTGTTTCATAAAAGTTCAGAAGATATAAAAGATTTCAAGTGGTTACTACAGAAAGATTCCAGAAGATGAGGAAAGACAGTAAAGCCAAAGGATGATAGAAGGCCACAGCTTAAAAGTTAATAATTGAAGAATATTTATTAGAATGACACAAATGAACCAGACAGTACATTTGTGTGTCATCTATAATAATATTTATTTTTCAGTTAACTCAAGTGATTTTATGACAGAAGACAAAGAAAAGACGGAAAGACCTCAGAACTGACAAGTTACATAAGTCATAATAATATTTTAATTCTTCTAAGTAAATTAATTATTTAATTTATTTAATTAAATTAATTCATGTTAAAATTAATTTAATTTATAAATTATTTAATTACATTTAATAGAATTAATTTATTATAAAAGATATGACTTAATATGACTTTTAAATATAATTCAATTGACTTATTAAAGAGTCATACCGAATTATATAATAAAGAGTCATACCGGATTTCTTTTAAAAGAGTCATACTGGATTTCTTTTAAAAGAGTCATACCGGATTTCTTTTAAAAGAGTTATACCGGATTTCTTCAGAGAATCATACCGAATATGTTTCTTCAGAGAGTCATACTGGATTTTCAAGAGTCATACTGGATTTTAGAAAGTCATACCCAGTCTTTTCAAGAGTCATACAATGGTTATTTCTAATCTTTCAAGAGTCATATTGGAAGAGTCATACCAGCTTTACAACCTCTATAAATATGAGGTTTTGGCTTCATATTTCAGTGATTCAAAAAACAGTTCAAATTCAGAAATTTTTCTGCATTGTAATATTCACAGATTTCTGTGCAAGTTTGAATATAATTGTTAAATCAGAACAATTCATGTCAAAATCGTTCTAGACATTTAATCAGTTATATAAATTATCATCATATTTATTTTGTAATACTTTTCAAGTTAAAATCATATCTTCTAATTGAACAGTATTTCATTAAAATTAATATTTCGTGAGAAATTAAAGTAATATTTTTAAATCCAATATTCCGCGATTAAATTAAGATATTGTATTCAACCCCCTTTCTACAATATCAGGGACGACCAATAGGTTAGCAAAAACTTCATATTTTTCCCCTTAATTTCATAGAATTTTCCATGCAACTGAAGATCATTAATCAGTTTATTAAACCTTTCAAAGACCTCAGTTATGCCTTTATTCTATTTAGACATAAAGGCTTCATATTGTGAAACCAAAAGTTGCTTTTGATTGTCTCTCACTTCTTTTGTGCCTTCACAAAGTATCTCAATAGTTTCCCATATGTGTTTGGCAGAAGTGCAATTGACAATATTGTTGTTCATAACAATGTCCAATGACTCTATGAGTATGAGCATTAGATTGTTGTCAAGAGACACCTTTTCTTTCTCTGTGTTAGTGTATTGAGAGGGGTCTTTGGGAATCCATGTTGCTGGTATTACCTCTGAGCCACTAGTTATTTCAGGAACTAGTGTCACAGGCATGAAAAGTCCATTCTTCAATATATCAGGATACATAGAGTTTGTAGCCCATATGAACATCAACATTTTTCTTTTTCAACGGTTGTAGTTTTCTATGCCAAGTGGAGGAATCTTGATACTGCAAAGTTTTTGTGAACTCATCTTGATCTTTGTACTGTTTGTATGTCAATAGTCTGTGCTCTGATACTACTTGTTAGGTATGAGTTATGAAAAACTAACGCAGAGGGGGGTGAATGTATAAATTGAATTCTTTTGGAATTTGTTCAAATGATTGTTTAACTTGAATCTTTTGGATATCTTTGTAGCGCGCTTCACTTGAATGTGTATAATTCTAATAAAAAATGTGGAAATGATAACTTAGAACACACAGACAAGTTAACTTTCAATCTAAATATTATTAGAAAGAAATTGCTACAAGTCTGAAATTCAGGTATGAATTTCAGTGTCTTATTCTTGAGAGAAAACAAGGAATTAATCAGATATTGCTATTCAACACACTTGTTAGACTGTGAAGTTGTGCTCTTGCTAAATATACAACATGTCTTGATAGGACATTCTTTCACAGACTAGTTACTATAACTAGAAATAGACAGGAATTTATATAAATTATTTTTTTTTATAATAAAAAAAAAGATATAACATTGACAAATAAGAAATTTTAGATTACATGTATACGAGGTAAACGGGCAACAAGTTGCGCCTCAAGTCCCCGTTGAATTGTAAATTCTATCCGACGAAATATATATTCAGCTGAACCAACAATCATACAATTTTTATTCATGACTTTCTGAACTTCCTGAAAAAACTCAATATAATTCTAGCTAAGTCCTTTGATTTGACAGTCTGTAGCTTCTGCATTCTTTCTTTAGTCTTTATCTTGTTCTCTCTTCAAGCTTCCTTGTAGACTTGTCATTATCATTCACATGTTTGACTGACCCTGATCATGACAATGATTCTTTTTACTTGTCTTTTGTTTCTGCACATCTCTTTGAAACTAGCAGGTTTGAGGTAGTCGAATACTCTTGATTTCTAACTCCTCGAGAAGTCATGTTGTAGACTTCTCGATTGATCACTTCTATGACTTCTCGATCAGTTTCCTTTAACTTCTTGATTAACCTTGATTTGAGACTTCTCGATTAGATTTCTTCTATTGACTTCTCAGTCAGCCTCATGTCTTTGACTTCTCGGTCACTTCAACAGATAACTTCTCGATATGATTTTTCTGAACTTCTCGGACAGTTGACTAGCTTACTTCTCGACATTGAGACTTCTCTACATACTTCACTTCTCGATTGAATATAGCTTTTGACTTCTCGAATGGTTCATATATGCTTTGTTATTCACACTGTTGAGACTTCTCGACCAGTTCAATTTCAGACTTCTCGATTGGACTTTTGCCTTAAAAGAATTTCCAACTTGAATTCCTTATTTGTTGAGGCCTTATTCTTCCTTATGCATGATCCATATTACTTGAATCTTCTACCAGAATATTATTCTTATGACCATTATTTACAATTGGAATTACTGCAAAAGCAGACTTTTATCTGTAAATTTACATGATAGCAATCTATGTCACAATCATATACAAGAAGTACTAACATTATTACATCAACAGTATAAGTTATTCTAAACAAAGAGGTAGGCTTGTTTAGATCCAACAAGCTTTTTTTTATCGAGCTGCGCCGAGCCTGAAATGTTTGTTCGAGTTCGACTCGTTTATTATACGAGTCGAGTTCGAGCTGTTCGCGAGTTTTCGAGCTTAACGAGTTTTTGAGTTTAACAAGTTTTTTAACGAGTTATCGAGTTTATCGAGTTTATCAAGTCTGTTGAATTTTTAACATGATTTCGATTTATCGGTTTCTTATCGAGTTTATCGAGTCTTCGGGTTATTATCAAATTTATCGAGTTTTATCTTAATATTCATAAAAATTATCCAATATTTTTTCAACTTTAGTCTAACAATATTTTTCCTTTTATTAAAAATAATAAATAAAATTTTAAAATAACACACTTATATTATGTGAAATAACATATATTCAAATATAATTTAGTTATATTTATGACTTAATGTCAATAATATTTTAATAGTTAACTTTTTTTTTTGAACTCGTATTATCATTTGTTCATACGGTCATACACGGATATACTCATACTTAATATCACTTTATTTTTATAAGTTGTATATTTTAAATATATGATAACAAATAAATAGATAATGATAATAATATTAGAATCTTATTCTTTTTGTTGGGAAAGAATCCAAAACAAATGTACTCAATAAGTACTAAATCATTGATAATTATAAAAAATTTAATTTTAATTTAATTGAAATATAGCAAATTACGATACTATGATTTTAATGTGTTGTTCACTTGGTGTATATTAGGAGAGAATTTAATAAATTATATTATTGTAAAATTGAAAAGGTATCTATTAACAATTAATCACAAATTCACAAGTGACAAGTATAAAGTATAAAGTATTAATAAAAATATTTAATGTATTTTTAATATTTTTTAATAATATAAATTATTAAATTAAGCAATAATATAAATTATTAAATTATAATAGCGGTACTTGTATAACTGTATTTGTTTTACAATACACTCTTAAAAAAGAATTTATAATGATCATTTTTTTAATTTACATAAATTTTTTTATTTGTTATAGAATATGCTACATCCATATAACTGTGTTTATAAGAATAAGGAATATACTACAAATATTTATGTTATCAAATTTTCTTTTATAAAAAGTTATATAATAAAAAAATGAAAACTAAATATAATATAAATACAAACGGCTATAAATGATAACTTGTAAAAATTTAAAAAAAATAAAAATATAACTGAGCCGAGTTCGAGCCTTATCAAATCAAGTCCGGAAAAACTCAAATCAACTCGAGTATTTAGTTGAGTCCAAAAACCTGTTTGAGCTCGAGTTCAATAAAGAGTTCAAACCAAGCCGAGGTCAAAAAAACTCAACAAGAATTACAACCCTAATTATGTTTATGCCCCCAACTCGCAACTACAAATTAATATAAACATATATTTTTCGTATTCACTCGCACAGTTCTACTGAGTAAGAAAATGTAAATGCTATTTACTGGCTACATTGGCTTTATATACACCGACTACTGAGAAAGACTCGTGTTTTATGTTTATTTTTTATCATTAAAGTTATGTTAGCAAATAACAAGTAGCCAAAGTAGCAAAAATACAACTTAAAAGAATAGATTCGCCTGGAAATTGTATTGTGATTATAAATGTCAATAATATGCAGGTAGGTTTGATAGGTATATCCCACAGCTAATATATTATGAGAGTATATTAGTGACATTCCAAAATATAGTAAAGATGATAGGGAAAAAACTATGTACGCAATTTTTCTACTACTCCACCATTACAACAGAAAAATTCCAACTACTTGGATACATAGTTTCAGTAACGCTCTAACTGCATGCATAACCTCTTACATTTAAACTGCTAGTAAACCCCTGCTCTGTAAAAAGTAGAGTCATACATCATTAAGTCTGATAGGTACAAGTTAAACTAAAATCTGTCGGCGGTCACTACTATAGGTTGAGCTTCTGAATGCTTTCTTGTAATGTATGGACCATTTTTAACAGTTTCCTGCAGCTGCAGATAGAGTACATGTTGATAACGAGGAAATGACTATCAATGAGCATAGAAAGACCCATCAATGACAAGCAGCTAAATTGAGAAAAAACATGCAACAAAGACTCGACTCCCACGCATATATCATGCACCTTAGATATATAAAATGCAAATAGGTGATGAAATCTAGGAAGTGTGTGTGCATACTTTCATGTAAAATGATACAACCGACATCCCAAGCTTTAATACTTGAGATGCAAGGAGAATTGAGGTGCAAGTTACAAAATACTTGCCTAAAAGGATCAGCAACTCTCTACGTACTAGTGAGAAATATAGAATAATAAACATGTTACTTGCGTGAAATGATAGGCTACTAATCCAAATTTTTAAATATCATACCTTTGCAGCTACTGCAGCAAGACTAGGGTCTGTTGTTAGTTTGCTTGATGATGTGAACGCCTTGTAGATTGCCAAACAACAATCATATCTGGCTTCCATACCTGAAAATTTAAAACTCAGCAAGTATTCATAACACTTTACTCTTCAGTAATGGTGAAACCACCATGGGACAAGGGTTGCCAATGCTCCTGCTTGGCTGGTAAATAAATACGGCGTATGTGTATCACAAGACATATAACTTCCATATCCTAGTAATTAAAATCAAGCTTTACTATAACTTCCATATCCTAGTAATTAAAATCAAGCTTTACAACCCAATGTCCCAACTTTCATATTTATTTCCTTTCTGCTAATTATATCAGTTTACTGCTAATTATACAAAACTGATATGCATTAATATTTCTTTTGATATCCTAATACTAACTGATAGAGTGTGAAAATTGTATTAACTAAAATTTTGAAACCCCCTTTTCGGTTCTGCTTCGGCCCCTGCCTTCAGTAACAAAAATGAATGCTGCATTGAGCAGTTTACAGTTTTCTAGAGGCCATTATGACAACAAACACATATGCGAAGATTTAGTTTTTAAATAATCCGAAAACATGCAAACAAGATGAAGAGTGTAGTATCAAAAATTCACAACTAGTGACAGCATTTCTTACCTATCTTGGTAGTTTCAGTATAACTGTCAGTCATTATATTTATTATCTCTTGTCTGGAGCAGATCTCCATCAGGCACCATGGTCTAGCTGCTAATCCCTTTATCAATCTATATCCCTGTGAAATGTGCATAACAAAGTTAAATGAAAATTATAAATAAAAGCTATCCAATGCCATACAAGGACAAGACTCAATTAAAGTTTCTAGTCATAAGAATTTTCTTAATATCAAGGAAAATCATTACATCCAAAATAGGTTTCTCTCATTAGTACAAGTAGATAAAGAATTACATTACCTCACTCCATCAGATGCCAACCTAACTTGTTCCACTTATGAAGGGAAAAAAGATTCCAATAAACCATACTTACATAGCAAAGATTCAGTCTACACCAGACACATGAGCAACTTCTTGTGCCTAAATATGGTATTATGGGGAACCTTCCCTAACAGCTAAGTATCAAGATGACTTCCCTACTACCATAAAAGGTGTCATCAAAGTGATGAGACAGTGAACTGCATCTTAAACAAAACATGCTACCTACGTTTTTATTAAGGAAGGCTGTTCATCGAGAATGATAGCTTATTTAATACTCAGAAATATACAAGGATACATCTCATTCTCAAGACTAGATTTCCGATATAAAGTAAGCATCGAATATAACGCATGCGAAATTACATTTCTTACCGCAAGACGGATTTCTGAATCTTGTTGAAGAACTGAAAGTAAGAGGCCCTGCAACATGCAGATCCAATCGGTTAAACATTTATGCTTTAGCGATGTAAAGTAGATTGAAGTATATTAAAAAATATATATACTTGGTGAAGAAGCCTCACAAGTGGTACGTTATAGAACAAGAATGAAGGCAGACATTCAATAAATAAAATAAATTTGCAGGTTTATTGTCTGAGTGGACTTACAAACAACAATAGCCACTCTCTTAAATGAAGTTGAAGGGAAATAATGGAGGTTGGTTGGGACACTTGAAAAAAAAATGATCGAGTGCAAAATTTATGATGAGAATTATGAAGAAAATAGTTACAGTGGAGAATGGAACATTCCTCCTCAAAATTGTAGGGTTTGAGTTGGTAGGAATGGAATGGATGGAGGAGTGGAATTTTTTAACATTTATCAATTTTATAGTTCAAATTTCATTCAACTCCCTCCAATATCATTCATCTCAACCAAACACAACATTACAGAATTGCAGCTTGTGTTGTTTCATATCAAAGATCCTAAAACAACTTTTGGTTTCACTATCTAGACAGAAACCTACTACAATTGTACATTCAAGAACAATGCAATACATTGTCAACGTGATTGTTTCTATTTTATAGTGTTTACACAAAACCACAAAACTTAAATATTATTTTATGTTCTTTTAACGGCAAATATAAAAAGATTAAGTTAGATGCTCTCAATAACAAAAAAAATTAATATTTTTGTTTGTTCACTTTTTTAAAGTGTAAAATCTAGACATCATATATCAACATAAGACTTTTCCATTGTAAGTACAACCAAAACATTCATGTTGGTCCTCTTATAAAATTTTCCAAAAATACATATAGATTTTGGGATTTGTCATGAACCATTTATGAAGTTCTGAAACAAATTAAAGTAATACGAGTACAAAAGGACGGCAGGAGAAAACCAGCTACCATTTTGTGAATTGGGTTTAAGCATTCACAACTACCATTGATCAAAGCTTCATCTAATTATTTTCTTCTAAACATACCTTGGTTGGGAAACTAAACTTCATTGCAAATCCTTGAATAAAATAAATAAACAAACTTAGCTTCAAAAGTTAAGGGAGTTGACTAACTGATGGTGTTAACTTCGAGGTTTTGGACGCGATTGCATATATCAAGCTGTGAAGGCTTTCTTCCGCATTACCATCGAGTATCATGTCATTTCCAGCTCGAGATTCTCCAGCAATGTTTCCGAGCGCATGTAGACCAGCCTGTGGATTCAATTGTATCACCGACACAGATCAAAGAATATGTGTAACTATATCAAGGCAAAGTCAATATAATGTAATCCTGGTTACAAATTATCATCTTTGATGACCCATTGTTTTTATCTAATGTCATCATGTTACAAAATTTTAATCTCTGATGATCCATTTTCCGTTGTATCTAAATTGGTAAATGGTCATCCCTATAATTTTATTTTATTTATGCTAAAAATCTTATTTATTCAGCAAAATCCGTATAATTTTCTACTGGTAAATCTTAATATATTCCCCCCCCCCCCAAAACTTCTAACTTCATCCACTGCTGTACATTACCATGCATGATCTGCCTGAAATCTGTCCAATAAATGTATAATGACATGGCATGCATCTTTCCAACTGACCTAATATTTCAGCTACGTCTGACACAATGCATTAGACAAAACTATAGAGTTAAGGTGTAAAGAATGTAAAAACAAATACTATTGGAATTTTGAGCTAAAACATACTTGATATAAAACTTGTAAAAGAAAAAAACATACCTACATCACAAACCAAGTCACCAACTGACCCAAACATAACTTTGAGAGTGTAATTATGGAACCATACAAAGAAAAGGAAGCAAGACTATTTAAACATAACCAGGTATAATGACTTACTAGCTGTTTGCCACCACGCCCATGAAAAGCAAAGGCAGCATCCACAACATGCCTAGCAGCAGGAGGTGAACTTGAAAGCAGCATTTTAGCTCCTTGGATAGCTATATATATATATTATAATAGGCATCCCCATGTTCAGAATTTCAAAAATGATTATAGTGTATTATTGAAGATGTGAAGATTAGAGTACTTCAGACGAAGTACAAGGTTAAGAGGCCTTGAGAGACATAACTGTACACCTATGGAAAAGTCTAAAAGACTTGTAGGGTCTAAAAAAGAGGTGTAGGGTACAAAAGATTGAAAGAAAATAGAGTTAATCTCACATAATTACAATAGAACAGTTAGTGTTCTTTATTGCCAGTTTAAAATATTAATATTGGTTATCCTTCGATTTTATCCATGTACCCATGTTGAACAATCGATACTCGGCATGGGTTATGGGTATGGACACTAGGGACTGCATTTTAGGCCATAACATGCAAATTATTAATAATATTGTCAATTTTGACACTAATACACTATGTTACTCGGACTCTTCATTTTACCTTCGAGTACCCGTGTCGGACACTCGACACTCGGACATGGACACTTGGACTTGGACACTTATTTTAGGCCAAAAACATGTATATTTTTCAAAATATTGCCGAGTCCGATACTTGGACACGTATCCATGTTGGACACTTCTAGCCGAGTCCAAGTAACATAGCTAATACACATATCTCACTCCCAGATGAGTGTGGCTAACATAGATAGTATTTAGTAATTGAAGGTTGAGATGACCTCAAAGAATGAAAGTATGTTTTACACCATTTTAAACTTGACAGTGTTGTGGATTCATCCTGAACACGTATTATAAGTGCATTGATATAGCCATGGTTATTACAGCGCCAAGTCGAGTCTTGACACCCAACTACCTTCAAGAGGACTAGTCGACAAGTCGCTCGACTAGTCATAAAAAGTCGACAAGTTTTTCATATACATATATTACAAGATTTAATAAATAATATTGCTAAAAAACAATTTCACAATTTAAATCAAAAGTAATAGAGTAATAAGTTCAAATTAAGCATATTTACTACATAATAAGTTAATAACAAGCAAATACCAAAGATCAAACATGTCCAAGCAAATAAAAACACAAGTGATGACGAAAATCAAGCAAAGTAATCCATCTCGATATTAAGTTCATCTCTATTCCTTTCTTGTGTATTGTCATTGATCAAATCATGCGATTCTACACTATAATCAAGGTTATTAAAAATAGAGCACTTGCATTTTATACAGTATGGCATGTTTAGACCAAATTAGGTTTATTAATTGTCGAGATACAAAATGCCAGCCTATCCAGGGGTATCGTGAAGCTAACAGGTTGCAATTTGTATGTAAACTATATGAAGTGATACATAAAAGCAGACTTACAGGACCCTATGTTACCCAATGCTTCAAGTGCACATTCACATTCATCTGGATCCAGAATTTCCACCGCCTTGAACCTTCCATCAATAGCAGAAGTTACAGTTCTAAGACCTAAAGCCAGGATATAGTAACGTTCAGTGAGATTGTGTTTGCAAACATGGAACTCATTTCAAATGAATGAATCGAGATAATCACATAATAATTTTCTTAAACTTTGACTTATATTTGAATGCCATCGAATTGAATTAAATCCAAATTCTTTTAAAAACCCAAACATGTCAAATTACCAAATATATCAATCAAGATGAAATGCTAGTAACAAACGCCATAAATTATTGGGAACTTCCTAATAGTACCATTGTAGAATTGACTTTTCTAAATGGTACCATTCACTATTTTGGACTTCAAAGTGACACCATTATATTTTTGACTTCATCCGCATCATACCACTATGTTAACTAAATATTAATAAAACCGTTAAATATTAATTAAAATAACAATTCCTAATGGTACCATTAATCAAAGTCAATTTTCCCTAAATTTTTTATCATATCTGATAGATATTGGTTTTGTATAATTATTTTTATATTACTATCATCCCTAAAAATTAGAACTTAAAATAGAAAATTTTAATTTTAATATTCGAAAAAGTGGGAAATACCCTGACGTCGATATGACAATTTAAATCGCTTGAATGAGAAAACGAGGGTCCAAAATTACTCAAAACTATTTTTCTAATTTTCTAAAATTTTAGAGTTAAAATAGATAATTAGTATTGTAATAACCAAAATAGAGTAATTGTAAAAAGAATGTCATTCTTATATTCAAGTAATAGTTATTGTAAAAGTAATATAATTTTCAATTCCAGATAATATTTAAAAAAATAAAACATATTATCATAATTGACTTTTCTAAATTGTACCATTATAAATTGGGAAATTCTTAATGATACCATTGTAGAATTGAATTTTCTAAATTGTACCATAGAAATTAATGTTTAGCTAACAGAGTGGTATGATGCAGATGAACTCGAAAGTATAGTGATACCGCTTGGAAGTCCAAAATAGTGAATGATACCATTTAGAAAAGCCAATTCTACAATGGTGCCATTAGGAATTTTCCTAAATTATTTCTGCAATATCTAGAAACACAAGCACTTTAAGCTGGACTTGGACCTTCCATCAGTTGAGTGTATGAAAGTAAAAAGTATGCATCAAGAAAAATCAATGACATGTTAAAAAGCTTATTCGATCACTTAAAACAATATTCACTAGGACATTTTATAACAATCAATGTCTTCCCGCACCTAATGCTGATAAATGATGTGAATGCAGACATTGTCCCCTAAACATAGTTGATACTTACAGAAACTGCATTCTCAGTATTTATAAGTAATATTTAGTTGCGGCAATATATGTATGTAGAACAAAGGTAGTTTACTGGCTCAAGCCTATGTGAGACCAGAAGAATGATTCAGATCTAAAAATGGAAGAACGCGCTCTTTTGCTCGCCCCGAGATGGATCCCGCCCTTAGACTCGTTACGTTGTTCGACTGAACTCGTTGGTTTTTGCTCCTTATCTCTCTTTGAGATTCTATCTTCTTACTTGGAAAATTGTGGTCGACCCCGAAGCTACTGCTCATGGGCCGGGCCCCCACGGGCGAGGTCTCTGGTTCAAGTCGAATTGGGTCCGAAACTTCTTATTCGATTCATTAAGGGGCATAGATCTAGGTAGACGAGAGAAAGAGTTTAAAAATATTATCCAGCCAACATATTAACATAAGCTTTAAAGGATATGTATAGCTTGTATTTAGGCGGAAACTATGTCCAGAAAGAGATAGAGGGAAAGAGAAAATGACAGAGGGAAAGAGAAAATGACTAAATATGTGTATATTCTTGTAGTCTATACCAATGCTAATTTTTCTGATTACTTGAGTAATATTTTAATATAAATGTGAGGTAGGAGTTATCTAAACCCATCATCAAGGTAAAGGACTACCCTTTAGACACCCTTTATGCATAGTACATATTTCAATAATGACTTTTTTTACCATTGTGAAAAAAAAGGATTAAGGGTCATCTTCAAAAAAAAGGGGGGGTAGTTGGCACCCATAAACGTTATCTAATGAGCTTTATTACCAACTAGCTGCATTTCGGTAGCATTTTATGCAATTCAAATTCACCAAATACTACTGATGAATACTACAAAAGCTGCACGATAATAAGCTTGCAAAAAAACATTTATAGAACTACTTATCAATACGGCCACCCTGCAACAAAACTTATATGCAACTCAGGTGCTATTCTTCCATGAACGTGGTCCAATTATAGAAATTTAGGTTTAAAGTGCCCATATATTTTAATGTTCAATGTGTACACCCTCAAATCATTAAGATTTCAGTCATTTATTCTCCAAAATATAACAATCTCCAAACACCAGCCTTCTTAGTGTGCATGTTAGTTGGCCAACTTAGTGTCAGTTACTAATTTCAAAAAGTTCAGATAGACATAACTACCAACCACATGTGTTTCACTGATAAAAGTGTTCCCAATATAACACATGCAAAATTGATACAAATAGAGAGAAGTGAAGACGGACAAGAACATAAATCTTACTGGATTCATCGATAAACATGTAGATGTTCTCTTTAGACAAAAGCCTTCCACATATCATCATTGATCTAGATCTTAGTATTGATTCAGCCATTGGATTGCTGCATATTGATATAGCAACAAAAATCACATACTACAAAAACACACTAGCAATAATTGAGGAGATCTTTATGATATGCGAACCTGATGATGGAACTGAGCAGCTCAAGAACTGTAGTCTTGGAAAAAAACTCTGTACCATGTGGAACTTCTGCTGCCTTCATCAATTAGCCCCATATAAAAAATCAGGTCACCAAAAGAAAAGTAGCATAGCACAAATGACGGAATAAAATCACGGGCTTAGTACAAATACACAATCATGTGCAGTAAAGACATAAATTGTTATTTGCTTTTACTTTTCTCTTAACAGTTTCTCAGACAATCTATAGCATTTTAAGATTATTTAGTCGGGTTGGGTATTGATAAATGTAAAAGAAATAGTAAATCTCTATTTTTCCAGTAAAGTTGGGTTCAGGTCATAACTTGTGTAGTCATCTGCCACATGTACTTGTTTCACTCAAGGTTTTGTGTGTTAACAACTTATAAGGGCAGCAAAGCTCCTTAGTAGCTTCAGCCTGTTGGTAAATTAAACTTTTTGCAACAAATAATCTTATGCTAGTAAAAAATAAATATTCTTACAACTTCCAACATTTTTTACCATACTCTGTATGTATGTTTAAATTGTTATGAACAAAATTAATAAGCCCATAATAGCAGCACTTGATAGCACACTGAGAAATCACAATACACTGACAATTGTCGTAAGAAATACTTCGCATCCAAAGATATCAAATTACTAATAAAAAAGAGTGAGAAATATAATAAAGGGATAGCAGCTATTGCCAAACCTCATAAAGAAGCTCTAAAACACTCAAAGTTTTGAGCATATCATTTCCAGAAAGAACTTCTTCCACCAGTAGGCTCAGAAGATTTGAGTTGTATACGACTGATGCCACAGAACCGGAAATAGAGAATAGTTTCACGATCAAAGCTAAAATGCGGACTCTTCCCTGAAACACGATACAATAGTGAGAGAAAGAACGTAAAAAACTGGAATTGCTATCCAGTTCAGACAGAAAGGAGATATCATTATAACCATGAATTTATAATTGGGAAACCTAGTAGTTCTATTATACCAATCTATTTATGATATACCTACTGACCAAGTGCCGAGACATCTTAGGGTAGTAGATAACCTTTTCATCTCAACCACCGTGTAAAAAAAATAAACAGTATTGCTATACAAGTAAACATATACAGCAATAATTAGCAAAAAAATATAATACAACAATACAAGTATACAACATGAAGAGGAACTCCTATTCGATCCACTCTAGTAGTCCAGTATACCTATGTATTATAGGCGCATGTCATAAAAAAAGACGACCTATATGTCCATGCGGCATAGATGAGTAATATTTATAATTCTCAACTAGACTATCAAGTATCAACAGATAACTGGCCATATAATCACAATGTATGAAATCAAATGTAAATGCAGATAACATGGAATGATTACATACATATAGGTTCCATTCATATACAAACTAAGATTAAGAACTACCGTACCAAAGAGGAACTTCTTGACAGTAAACACTTGAGGTCTGTCGCTTCATTAGTTTCAGCAGGAAAGACAATATCCTACATGTTTACAGATTTACAAGTAAAAGTCATCATTCCTGTTGAATACCATCTCCACCACTAATGTCAGCACATAAAAGACAATGACATGATAGAAAGAATAAGTAGATTTCACATTCTTACAATGCCTCCTGGAGAAATAGCCAAACTCTTGATTGCATCCATTGAAGCAGCACAGACTTGTTCATCACTATAGAAAGCAAAAAATAAGTCCCACTTCTTTATCTCTATCATACATATACATACATACATATATATATATATATATGATTCCTAGATAAAAAAATCCAGTCCATAAGTTGACCGCATATATCTTTATTTTTTCCTTTACTCATTGTTTATCTTTTTTCTTCTGATCCACCAAACTCTATTGGATCCGTACACAAAAACTTAAGCTATTTTATTGTAGTCCTAATTGAAGTTAGCATATTTAGAGCCTCAACAATAACTCCTTGATCGTAACATCTTATTGTGTAAAAGATACGCTGAGGTGCTGAGGAGGTATTACACTTGTTATCACCAATTTACTCTGTATCTACAGGTACTTAAATTGTGAGCTAGACAATTGAATAACACCCTTGACCAATTAGAACCATAACGCTTCTTTAAAAACCCTTGCACCTGTGCCCACGCCCGAACCCAACTCCTAGTAACATAAGATACTTCATTCACATCAATCAGTCCGAACTTTTGCTTCCATCGATTAGTTCTATTTTTCGTTCCTATCAAAATATGCATTTGATCCCAAGTAGTGTTGTGGTAGGTTTTTACTATCTCTTCTCTAGACAAATGAGTAAATGGCACAAACAATGAAAAAAAATTATCAGAAAGAAGCTATGGGAAAAAATAAGGAAGTTTACCCCTCTGTAAGGCTAGTCAGCAATAGAGGATACAGTTTATACTCGATAACTAGCTGTATAGCAGCTGCAGTATCATTTGTATTCTCCAAAAGGCAAGACACCTGAAATAATTGTAACATCTTTAGCGTATTAACTGGTAGAGTTTAGAAGTTAAATAACTACTGTGCAATATCAAGCACCTCCAACCCAATAAATGCTTAATGCTTGTCTGTCTTGCACATTTAATTATATTTAACAATCTGAGCATGTGGTTTTGCACTCTATTGAGTGACCCTTTCCCTTTCCTACCTGGACACTACAATAATTAATTTAAACTAATGCATCCATGTAACACAGAAAGTAACACAATTTTGCTAAACTCAACGGCGTGCAATAGATATTTGTGGAAACCTATCTTCATTCACCGCTAAAAATTTACAGTTTTTGTGCTTCTACAACTGATCAACAATAGGATAAGGGTTGTATCATTACGTTCATCCATAAAAAGGAAATCTATGAATATACTTCAGCTTCAAATGTGCACATTGTGCTTATAGACAACAGTTTGGGAGACTAACTGCTTTTGGTGGTTTCACATTCATTGGACATGCCGTAAACACGAAATTGATGAGCTAATTATACAAATGTACGTACAGATTATGTAAGGGACGCAGCAAGGGTTTCCAAATTGACTAATGGAGTTAAGAAATCCTTTCATTTCTGATGAAAAAGTGTGATGTACAAACTATGAAAGAACTTAACAACACCAGCGTAACTATGTTTATAATAATAGTCGGACACAGAGATATTATTTATAGGTTTCGAGGAACAAAATAATGGTACGCGGAAGGAAATTGATCAGGAAAACTGAGTGTGGTAGGAGTATACATACCGTTTTACAAGCCAAACTTCTAACCCGTTGAGAGTCAGCGCCCAGGCCCACTACGACAAAAGGCTGAAAAATGGTTAAATGTCAATCCAACATCAAAGCTAAAATATCATGCTAAGCTTCTGTTCTGATATATAAGTAACGATGCACGTGTTGTTCGGAAAACAGTTTTGAACGTAACATAGTAGTTGTACAACTCCAAAACTGAAGACTGAAAGTATGTGTTATCTTTGAAGTTAGCATTCTATGATAGCTTCCATAACAATGTCCACTGGGAATTGAAATTTGATGAGTATCACAAACAGAGAATGTTTAGTAAAATAATCAGATTCTAGTTTCAGCAAAATTCAAGTCCAATTTTTTTTCTTAACTAGACAAGAATCCAAGAATAAAGAACCTTAATTAGCAAGATAGGTGATAGCCTTAACAAGAAATGTGTTATTAACATGTCCACATACCACAAAATATATAGTAAGTAACTAGTATGCACCATGTTATCAGTGTGCCAGACAGCCACATTATGTGTATGCTCTCCTGTAGCTTCTGGAGCTTAATTACTCAGTCAAGAAATGAGTAAAGTGGTGGTCAAGCATTGTATGTCATTTTTCTCAAACACGCAAAATTTATGCAGAACATTACTAAAGTTTTGGTAAAGCATTGTATGTCATTTTTCTCAAACACGCAAAATTCATTACTGTGATAAAAATGACCAAATGAGAGACCAGGAGCTTCGACTTGAACAGTACATAAGCTCATACAATGAAACAAAATTAGTGAATTAGAAAAACTACCATGGACCGAGGGATGAGAGAGGCTCCATAATTTGTTTTAAATAACCTTTCTAGACAATCCACTAACGTATTTTCCAGACCAGGCACTCCCTCTCTGGTTTGTAAAGCCCTGCAATCCATTCGAATTCCAACAAATTAAGCAACAGCAAGTACGCAGTAGTTATAGTCACCCAAAGCACTACTACTAATCATCCTAATCTTCATATATATGCCAGACTTACTCTAATATACATAACATCAAAAAACAAATATATAGCTACGCTACTCAAAGCAAGAGTACTAATAAACTCACTCTTCAAATTCAATCTACAACTCACTGTAAAATAAACACACACACACATAGAATACAAATTAAAAAGGAAAAAAAACTCGAACTACGCAGCTACGAAATCACTTCGTCGAAGTCTACAATAGAACCTCGATAAATTAATACTAATTTTCTTGTGTACAAACACAATAGATAAAATATATCTTTGCCCTTAAGAAATCAATAATTCCGATAAATTAATACTAATTTTCTTGTGTACAAACAGAATAGATAAAATATATCTTTACCCTTGAGAAATCAACTAAAGTATTTTCCAGACCAGGCACTTCCTCTCTGGTTTGTAAAGCATTGCAATCAATTCGAATTCCAACAAATTGAAGCAATAGCAAGTACGCAGTACCTATAGTCACCCAAGGTACTAATCATCTTAATCTTCGTATATATGCCAGGCTTACTCTAATATACATAACATCAAAAAAAACAAATATATAGCTACACTACTCAGAGCAAGAGTAATAATGAACTCAATCCTCAAATTCATTCACAGTAATATAAACATAAACGTAAACGTAAAAACACACACACATCAAATACACATCAAGTAGCTACGAAATCAATTCGTCAAAGTGAAAGTAGAACCTCGATAAATTACTACTAATTTTCTTGTGTACAAACATAATAGATACAGTAAAATATATCTTTAGCCTTAAGAAATCAATAATTCAGATAAATTAAATAAAAGTTTTTAGTCACGAAACTATTCATTTACAGAGTTTTACTTCAACCGTAAAAGTAAAAAAACACAAATAAGTATTGTATATTTGTATATCGAGAGAGAGAGAGACTGAGCGAGAGAGAGGGAGAGAGATTACCGGAGAATGACAAAGAGAGGAAAGCGGTTAAGGAAGTCTTTTGCAGAAGTATCGGAGTGAGAACCTGAAGAAATTGTGAGGAAAATAAATGTAAATATATGTAACAAAGAAGATTATAAATATAAAAAGAGGGGAATCGAAGAGATACAAGTGATAGTTACCGGGATGGTTAGCGAAATCAGAAGCAGCATCAATCAACTCAGCAGTGTCGAGGTTTGAGTAATCATTTTCCATGGCTGTGGCTTGTAAAGGACTCTATTACACCTTTCAGCTCACTTAAATATATATACTACCTACCAAGGTAGCAAGGGTGTAACCTTTGTTAGTCTTGTTTTTCCGCATTACGGGTTCGACTCGGACTCATCACGATAATTTTATTTCTAACGTATATATAAGTCGGTCTCGGCAATTGTGTGTCCGGATTATTTTTTTATCAAGCTGCTTCTACACCGTCTGATTGAGTTAACTATTTAGAATAAGGGGGGAAAATTATCGCACTTAATTCCCGTGATAAGATAGAATTATTTTTTATCTTTTTTTATTACGGGAATCGGTAAAAGTGTGTGTTCTTCGAACTTTAGTAGACTCTAAATCTGCTCCTTTTTTTTAAAACATACATGAAATTTCAGGTTTGTTTTTAGTTTCATAATCATCAGAAAAATACAAAAAAAAAAGATTGTTTGAAAGAGTTTGAGTAATTTTTTAAAAATCATTAAAGTATTGATAAAAATTTTATTCTTAATTCTTCTTTTATGGGTAATAAAATGTTTATTAATTTTTTTAATTTACAAAATTAGAATGATAAAAGAAAAAATAAAAAAAATATAATACATCTTTATGATTTTGATACGAATGAAGTTGCTAAATGTAATTTTTCATGGATCGGTATTTTATTGGATAAGTTTAAAATTTGTTTCGGTGGAATCCTATTTGTTATCAACATTTGCTTAGAAAGTGATTTTTAATTCAAAAATTATTATTGTTGTTGTTTAGAAAGGGATTTTTAATTCGAAAATTATTGTTTTTGTTACTTAAGAAGGGATTTTAATCCAAGGACTATTATTTGTTACATAGGGAGTTTTGAGGTAATATTTGTCTTTAGTTTGGGAGATACTTTCTCTGCGAGTTGTACGTGTTTGGGAGTTAAGAATGTAGAGTCATGACTATTTCTGTAATTAGGAATTTCGGAGAAATAATTATAGTGGATAAACTTGCCCTCAATATATCCGACTCAAAATCGAATCAATGAAGTTTGTTGATGGAGAAATCTAGTAATTAACAAAGTTTGAGGTTACCTACTAAAATAAGATCTAACAAGGGTGAGATCATCAGAAAAGTAGCCGAAGTTTGGTGGTGATATGTATTGGGGGATGAGATTGCTAGGCTTTTTCAGTTGTTCTCCTTGAGCTCCCCAACTTCCAACCTCTAACAATGTGCCTACATATCCCTATTTATAGGCAAAAAAAGGGATCAAGCCCACGTAGTCCTTGCTGAAGTAGAAACCTGTTAGGAAAAGATCACTTTATTCAACCCTGATTCGATAATCGAAACCTAGTTGGAAGAGTTCTCTACATTGGGGCTTGTTTGGATAGTCCAAATCTCAGTATAAGACCCAAGGATTTCATGAATCCGACGTTGACCCGGAAACCATAGGCTCTAGTAGGTCCACTACATCTATTTTCGGGAATCTTGACTGCAGGCTAATACTAGATCCGTCTCAAATGTTGGACACGCCCTATACCCCCAAACGAGGACAACCCGCCTGAGTACGAGGAAATGATCTTCCAAGTTGAGGTCAGCTGCATCCCAAAACTTGTGGAGTACATAGCAATGGTCTTCAATAATTAACCCCGGAGGGCCTTGAATAATTAACCCTGGAGGGTTTTCAATAATTTACCCCGGAGGGCCTTCAATAATTAACCCTTGATGACCCTCTTTGGTACCTGTAGCTGAGTTAAGAACACCTGAACAAAACAAAGCCATTGGCCTCTGGCCTACCCAGGGAGCGCCCTCCTCTGGCACAACCAGGGTGCACCCTCTTCAGGCTGAGGACAATTCCTTATTCTCTTGAAATGATGAAGCACACCTTATTCTGGCCCAAATATATCAAGGCCCACTAAAAATACCCGAATATTATTTTTGGATGTAACAAAGTTCTTGGACCCTAGTAAAGTTTTAAACCTTTATCAATAAGCCTCATGGTGGTAACCTCTTCAAAGTGGACTATATTCATATTAGATTTGTTATTCTCCAAAAATGACGTAGATTTCATGCACTGATCCTCTATAATTACAATATATATGTACATTATTAGGAGTTGGAAGTTGATATCCTAGAGATCAACTAAAAATCCTAACAATATCAAGAGATTTATGAACCACCACACTCTGACAACTTTTCAAGCGCAGATCCACCATATGGATCTTGATTCCATCAATAAAACTCAATTTTTATTTTTATCAAATTGCTACATCAACAAATTGATACTAGAAGGCGAGCAAAATCCATATCCTAGGAGGAAAAATGTTACATCATATCTATATGGATTTCAAAAATAAAAAATAAAAACTATTAAATTTATAAAAATTCACAATTTTATAAAATAAAAATAAAAATTCATCTAATAATTTAAATATCATCATATTTTAATTGATTTTTTAAAATTTAAGTTAAATACACCAAGATTTTAAAAATATTTTCAAAAATTATATTAAATACCACTATATTTTTAAAAATCTAAATTAATGTACACAAATTTTTAAAATTCAAAAAAATATATCTTTTAAAATCTACATTAATACACTACTTAAATGAGTTGTCAGAAAAGTATTAGATATGGGTGTAATTCGAGCGGGTGGCTAGCGAACAGCTTGAATTCGAACTCATTTAATCAAGCTCGATTTTTTTGAACTTGTATTCAAGCCGAACTCGAAAAAAGATTCGGGTTTATTTATTTAAATGAACTGAGTCAAGTATGTGCTAAGCTCGATTAAAGCTCAACTAGGACTCGAAAATTCAAATCGGTTCGAATCCCAGTAAAAAAAATTTAATATTCAAATTTTCATTTAGAAAAATAAAATTTGAAAAATAATTTATAAAATTATACTACTTTTTATGGGCATTAAACTACACGTAAAAATGATGGGGCGATTTGGGAGAATTGGGCGATACGGGCAATCTAGGGTTTCAATAAATGTAAGTTCGGACAAGAGTACCAATTTGGACAAGATTCCTACTTCAGACAAAAAATTAATCCAGAATCTAGCTCCAATTTAAAGGAATCTTCGAGGGTTTACAAAGCGAGACCCGATTGATCCAGTAAGGGAAGGGCAAAACAAAACATGAGAGAATACATCATATCCTAGAGTGAAGTAGGCTACGAAGGTAAACCTCAAAGGTGATTCCTTTTTGCCGAGAAAGCAACGAGAAGAACAAATTCAGATATTACAATATTGGTTCCTATTTGAAAAGGATCTATCAGACGTTATAGCAAAAGGAACAATATCTCTTTTCAATCTAGCTTGGAATATGATTAAATATCTAAAAGAAGTAATCAATCCAAGGTTATTAGAACAAGGTTTAAAAGGTGATGAGGAAGCTCTATATAGTATCAGGTGGTTTTTGTTAAACAAGGGATGGTGGGATAAATCGAGGAACTTAAGATTCATAGGCTTTACAGAAAATAATCATAGAAAGAGTTTTTATAATGATAGTGATGGTTGCATTGAGAATTTCATTTGGCAATACTAGTTTATGGTTCACCCTAATGTGTTGTCAATGGCAAGGAGAAGCAATGAAGAAGGAATAAGGATGTCGCTAAATCAGATACATTATGGATCACTAAGGATTTCTAGGGAGACAAAAGAACTCAAAGTAACAATAGAGGCAAAGGGCAACTAGACCAAGGGAAGTAAGGAGATAATAGAAGTGCATGATAAGAATGTGGAAGAAGAACAAAGGTTAAGAAATTCTTTATTGCAGAACTGGAAGATATATGAATAGATTCAGAAAAATAGAAATCTGGGTTAGTTGATAAGAAAAGAAAAGAATGAGAAACACCAGCTGAAAAGAAAATGATATTGGATTTCATCTAGGGCCATAAGCAATTGGTTGAATAGAGTTGTTTATTGGATGCTAACAGAGGTGATGAAAAGGCTATAACACTTGCATTGGGGCAGATTTACCATAGAATTATTGAGAGGGAGTCTAAGGATGAAAAGTTTAATCTGAATGGCAAAACATATAAGGAAGTATTGATGAATAAGGAAGTTGGAAAAAAAGAAATAGGAAAGATGGGGGGAAGGACTAAGGAAACCTTAGTGAACAAGGGAAGGGGAATTACATTATATTTCACTGGTTTTGCGGAGGATATTGAGGTAAAAGATTTATGGAAGCATTTTAAAAAATGTTGCCAAGATAAAAGATATCATACTTCCAAAGAGCAAAGACAAGTTCAACAAAAGGTATGGTTTTGTCAAAGTAGCTGACAAGTTAGAAGCAAGCAAAATTTTGGAGAAATTAAATGACAAGGAATTAGGGCAAGTAAGTTAAAGTTTGCGTGGGCAAAAGAAAAACGCAAATAAGGGGAGGAAAATACTGGAAAATAATCAGCTGAAGGAAAACGACACAACCATGATAAAACAGAAAAGGAGATGTATACGAAACTAAGAGATGTCGAGCTCAAGCTAAATGAGAGATTTGTTGAAGATGTTAAGCACAGTTGGATTGTGAAGACAGTGATTGAGGAAGACGTGGAAGTGGTAGAAGTAATTGCTGAAGGGTTAGGATTTCATGAAGCGAGAGTACCAAGAATATCTTCTACGAAATTTTTGATATCATTTATAGAGTGTGATAATTTATCAACTGAAGAGTTAAATTTTCTCAACATTGGTTTTGTAGAAGTAAAAAGGGCGTCTATGGAAGATCTTCAAGCCGTTAGAAGAACTTGGGTCGAATGCAAAGGATTGCTAGTGATCTTATGGAAAGAAGAAAACTTCTAGGAATTATTGGCTAAACGGGGAACCATTTTGGAATATATAAATTTCATGAATAATGATAGATGTATTAGTACTCCAAAGGTTCTTATTAAAACAAAAGAAATCAGAAGTATTAAGAAAAAGGTCGAAATTCATGCATTAAGTAAAAGATGGCAGATTCAAGTAGATAAGTGTTATGCACCTGGGGTAATTGGAATTCAAGCGGGTAGCAAATGGAGAAATTTTGTCAGTATGAATGAGGAGCAAAACCATACGAAGGAAGCTATAGAAACATCTCCGGATCCTGAATCTGTTTAGACAAATGGGTATAAATCTCTGTATGCCAAGGAACAGAATGACCTTATCCAGATTAATGAGCTGGTTTTTTAACAATGTGAGCAAGGTAATACCTCTGATTAGTCATTAGTACTTAATTTTATAAATAAGAATGAGCATAAGTGGTGGATGGACCCATGTTCCTATTAAAGTAAGAAGGTTATGATGACATTTAAACCGTTGAACGATAATGAAAGTAAGAAGGTTGTGATGACATTTAAACCGTTGAGCGATAATGTGGAAGAATATAAGGTGATGCACTCGTGGGCATGGGCGCCACAGTCCACTAGGTTAAGCGAGTCCAACAAAGTGAGTCCAGCAAAGCAAGTTCAGACATTTTACAGAATGGAGTTTTGGTGAATAGCTCGAGGAAGGAAGGATCAAAAAATGGTCTCTCTCACCCTTCATTGTACAGCGAGCTATATTCCTTAAAAATAAAAAGTAACTGGGGTAGAAAGAAAAAATCAATGAGCCAGAACCAAGAAATAAAATCATTCAAGATTCCATACCACAGGAAATTTATTAAAGCCATGAATAAAAAGAAAGGCAGGCAGGCCATTCTTAAAGACTTCTCGTCAGACGAAGAAGCAAAGGAAAATTTTAAAACAGGGCTATTAATGGGATTAATCAAGGTAGAAAATGAGGAAGATTTCATACGGCTTTTCAAGCAAACCTTGAATTTATAAATCTGCTACATTCTACTCATTGCTGATATTTAATGGATAAGGTTGTATTGGTAAATTGAAATATCAGAGGTTCAATTAGTCACATTAATAAATGAAATGTAAGAGCTTTAGTATAAGAAGAGAGGTTGTCTATAGTGTTCCTGCAGGAAACTAAGTGCCAAGTGTGGGATGATAGATAGGTTTTTGGTTTGGGTATGGGTTCAAATATATGATGGATAGAGTCTCCGATAAGAGGTCAATCGGGTGGATTACTAACAGTTTGGGACAAGAATTATTTCCTAATGAACAAGAGCTTGGTTTGACAAAATTGGATATATTCGAAGGGAGAATATTTTGTTGGAAAGATGCCATTTGTTTGTATCAATATGTATGTGCCTTAAGATCACTCAAATAAACTCAAACTATGGAAGGAGATTAAATTGGCAATATCAAGGGAAGATAATATACTAATAGTGGTAATGAGGGACTTTAACTATGTTAGAAGAGTTTCTGAGAAGGAAAACTGTGTGTTTAATGAAGCCGAGGCAAAATATTTTCAAGAGTTTATTAACTTGCTAGGTCTAATTGAAATAGAAATGATAAACTCTAAGTTTACATGGTTTGGAAGGGATAACAAAAAGAGTTGGTTGGATAGCGCATTAGTCAATCATCAAAGGGATGCTATTGGAAATTGGATGTTGAAAGCTCAAAAAAGAAGGAACTCAAATCACAAACCAATTGTCCTCATGGTACATTCTAAAATAAGAGGTCCTAAGCCGTTTAAATTCTTCAATTATTGGCTGAAGGAAACAAACTTGATTGAGCAATTGAAAGTTAGATGGAATCAAGATTCAGGAATTTCCGATTTGCATTTTAAGTTCAAACACTGGAGAGAGGTCATAAAAAACTGAAATCTGTGTAAATTTGGTAATGTGCACAAACAAATCCAGGAGATGGAGAGTAAACAAGCTCTGACAGATGCAATTAACTCTGATGATGTGATCAAACGGGAGATCAGGTCTAAGTTAGAGAAACTCTATGAAACACGATCTAGTATGCTATGCCAACAAGCAAGAATAAAATGACAATTAAAAGGAGAAAAAATACCCGGTTTTTTTATGCTTTTATTTCCAGGAGACAGAAGAAAAATATGGTGTTGGGTCTCAAAATAGATGGTAAATGGGTTCATGATCAAGTGGTTATTAGGGACAAGTTTCTAAAACATTTCAAGTCCTTTTTAGCCCTAAGTCTGAACAAGAAAATTTTCTCAATCATCTCAACATTATTGACCAAGTTGACAGAAGAGCAAAAAATGGGGTTAGTAAAAGAATTTTCCTTAGAAGAAATTGAAGTTGTTTTAAAAAGCATCGATGTCAATAAGGCACCAGGTCCTGATGGATTCAATGCAGGAGTTTCGAAAGAATTGTGGCAAATTTTAAAGGGGGATATCCTGAGTTTTTTTAAAGCATTTTATGTTAGGCATTATATCCCAGAAGGTACTAACTCATCTTTTATAGCCTTAGTCCCAGAGTTGAGTGATTCTCAAACTCCAAGAGACTTTCGTCCAATTAGCTTGATGAATATTCTGATGAAATTGTTGTCAAAAGTTTTGGCTTCTCGACTAAAATTGGCTATGAATCACCACATCTCAGAAAGCCAATCAGCTTTTATACAAGGAAGACAAATTGCAGATTGTATCCTAATAGTATCTGAAATAATATCTTCTCTCAAGGCTAAAAAATCATCAGGTATTATGTTATTCCTCTAGAACAATGTCAATATTTGTAGAAGGGGGGTTGAATACAAATATTAAAACTTTTTGCTTATTCTAATATTTGTTCTTGATGTTTGAGAATAAGTGAAAATATGTTCGAACAATTTAAGACTGAAAAATAAACTGAATAAAGAGATTTAAAATTACTGATGGATTGGTTTTTCCATCAGTGTATATTTTTGATCAATGTTCCTAGGTTAAAAGAAACCTAGCTGCGTTTTTACAAGATTAGAAAACAAATCAACTGTTCTTACAAAAATGTGCTCTCAAGCTGGAACAGTTGATTAAGAAATATTGTCTAACTTGTCTGTTTTCTAATAATGATGCTACACTTGTTTATATAACACAAGTGTGCTTTTACAATTCCTATTTCAGGATTGTTTCTACCTGCCTTTCTTTTTACATTTTTTATCTTTGAAAAAGGTTTGAATAGACAGCTTCTGATTGAGTCTTCACAGTCATTCTAGACTGTCTTCCATAGGTGTGCTTTTGTTCTCTGGATCTTCAACAGATATTCTTTCTTTGTTGTCACACTCAATTGATAATTTGCTGTGAAGCATATCAATTGATCCATCCTTTAATCCATCAACTGATGTTCTTCTTCGATTGATAAAAGATGGCTTATCGATTGATAGATGTTATCAATCGATATACCAATCGATGGGTCTTCACATTAGTTGATGGTCTTCAATGCTTGACTTGGCTTCTTCGATTGATCCCTCATCCATCGATGCTTTAATATCAATTGATCATCCTTCACTTGTGTAATTTCCTGTCTTTACATAATTACAATTTAACAGTTTAATTCACACATCAATTGATGATCTATATCAATCGACTCCAACATCAATTGATGAATAAAATATCAATTGATTTATACCTTATCGATTGAAATAGACTAAGTACACCTATGCTACAATCCAAATTATCAGTTGATTCATATAAACACTTCAACTGATAAATGGTTTCCTGATCAATTGATATTTATAACTTTCATATCAATTGATCAGTTACATCAAACTAAATTTCTATGATTCTAAGATTAATGTTATCATCAAATCACATGTAGATTCCTAACATATTATTCTAAAGATAAACTTTGAGAAGGCCTTTGATTCCATCAACTGGAATTTCCTTGTTGAAGTTATGCAAAATATGAATTTTGATTAGAAATGGACAAGGTGGGTGTAAGCAATTCAGCAGACTTTAAGAATCTCTATTCTAGTTAACGGATCACCTTTAGAGGAATCCAACCTAACAAGAGGTTTAAGACGAGGAGACCCATTATCTCATTTATTATTCAACTTATTGGGAGAAGTACTCTCTAACTTACTAGAAAAGGTGGAAGAAATTGGAATCTTTAGAGGAATACTATTACCACATTGCAGCAAGGCCATAGCTCATTTGCAATATGCAGATGATGTGATCCTATTTCTCTAAGATGACTTGGCATCAGTGCAAGGGGTAAAGAGAGTACTTCAATGTTTCTAACTAATCTCGGGTCTAAAAATTAATTTCCATAAAAGTTTTGTCTTTGACTTTAGTGGGAGGATCATAATTTAAAGACTTGGGCTGATATCTTGGGCTGTCAGGTGGAGGTAGGATCTTTCAAATGTCTTGGAGCAATTTTGGGTGTCTCTCCTAGAAGAATAGAATATTGGGATCCTCTAGTGACTAAAATTTAAAAAAAAATTACTGGGATGGAGGGCAGATAATATATTTATGGCAGGTAAAATGGTATTATTAAAATCTTCTCTTGACAGTAATCCTGTATACTGGTTTAACATGCATAAAGTTCCTAAGGCCACGAAAATCAATTAGAATCTATTAGAAGACACTTTATGTGGGGATCATTTACTTCAAATGGCTCATTTAGAAGGAAAATGCACACAATAAGTTGGGAAATGATTTGCAAGCATAAGGAGTGGTGAGGTTTAGGTTTGACACCCATTCAACACAGAATTATAGCTTTGCTTGCTAAATGATGGTGGAGACTATACTCTGAAAGAAATGTATTATGGAATAAGTTACTTTCAGGAAAATATGGAGATCAACTCAAATTGGATATTTCATCCTTGATAAATAGAAAGGATTGCTCATTTATGCCTCAGAGTGTAGTAAATTTAGGCTCCATACCACAACTGAAGTAGTTACTGCAAAGGTCAAATTTCAAATGAGAGTTAAACGATGGAATGAAGATAATGTTTTGGTTGGACAATTGGTATGACTCTGGAATCTTGAGAGACCAGGTACCTCGGTTATACAGATTAACAAAATTCCCTACCATTTCTGTGTATGAATTTTTACAAATTTAGGCATTGGGGAATCATATGGATACACAATTATGGAAGAGAAAGTTGTTAGAAAGAGATAAACCACAACTAATGATCCTGAGGTCAATTTTAAATGCCATCTCCCTCAGGCCAAAAGGAGACTCTCTAGTCTGGAAACCAAATAAAGGCTCCTTTTCTACAAAAGAGTTCTCTAAACTTCTTCTTCCCTCAAATCAGGTGGCTACTGGCATCTAGAGTACTATTTGTAAAGTAAAGGCTTTCCCAAAGGTTCTTATTTTCTTATGGAAATTACAATGGGGAATCATTCCAACTTAAAGTTTCAGAGCTGCTAAATTGAGGACCAATGACATTTCTAAGGTATGTGTATGTTGTTCTACTGCAGAGGAAACCATCCAACACCTATTTTGGGACTGTACCTTAACAAGATAGAGTTGGGGTTTCATTGATAGATGGTGGAGTGCAGGAAATGTGCTGAGGAAAATAAAAATATTCTCAATTCATGCACTCTTCATAAATTCAGTCAAAATATTGAAAGTAAAATTTGGAGGATTGTTATCTCAGCTACGTGTTGGACTATTTGGTTAGCTCATAATGAAGTTGTCTTCAAAAATTGAAGGTATTCCCAAAGTTCTTTGGAAGCAATCATTCTTGCAAGAGTAAAAAAGTGGGGACAAGCTTCGAGTCTCATACTTTTATTTAAAGAACCACTTTGGGTTGTTAATCCTCAAGGAGCCATTAAGGTACATTTTCGTAAGCCGAGTAAAGATTTTTGAGCGAATAAACTTCTATCCTATGATCTATTAGGCGTAGTGGATGGAGCATTGGAGGACAGTAGTTTATCAGGGGGTGTGGGAGGAATCATTAAAAATAAGAATGGTAAAATAGTCTACATATTATCAGCTTCTACTCTAGGTAAATCTATTTTGGAGGTAGAGGTAGAAGCACTGATCCACATCATTCGAAGTGTAATTTCTTTCAAGAAAAGTGAGGAGTCAGTCATTATTTGCTCAGATTTTATTCAAGCCATTGCTGCAATCAGAAATGGAGCAATAAATGGAGTTCGTATTATGATTGGTGGGAAAGAGCTAAAGGTGGTAGTCTAGAACGAATGCATGTTTTGTTACGTCCTAAGAGAACTCAATGATGTGGCGGACTCTTTAGCAAAAACTGGGCTAAAGCAAAATGTGTTGGTTGAATACTGAGGGGATTAGGCCCAGCTCATTATTATTTGGGCGGAGAGGATTTTGCTGGTTTAGTAGTATTTAAGGGGAAAATCTATAAGTGTTCAGAGGAAATTGTAGATAAATCAATTTTTAAAAAGGTTAATACCTTTTTGGGTTTTTGAATTATCATCTGCATGGATAGATTTGGGGATATTAAACCTATTTCAGTTTACATCCAGCCTCCTCGTTCCAATAAAAAGTGATGTGTTCTCTAAGGCAAGTGATAGCAGCTAGGTGTGGTTTCAAGACAAGTTATATCAGTTATTGGTTAAAATTTTCATGCCAACACCATTATTATACAAATGGATGTTTGCTAGCCATTTTTACATGTTTCTAGGCAATGATGATTATTCCCCATAGAGCTTATTAACCCACTCCTTCAGGTACTTTGCCATTTACACATCTCTCTATCACTCATAATACATTTTCTTCTTTACTCAGTTATCTTCTCCATAATGGACGTAGCATGGTTTCCTCTGGACCCTGAGTTCATCAAAATAAACATCCACAATGTTGAACCAGAGCAGCCATTACAGAATGACATCTGAATAATATAAGTGTTATAATCAGGGCTGAAGAAGGGCGGATGTTGTGGGCAGCCATGGGTCCAATGCAGGGTATGAACATTGTTCAAGCAGAGCTATGGAGTCTGCATGTGGCAATGGTTGAGGCACTCAAACTCAAAAAATACAAGACACATTTCACAATGGATAATGAAGATGTTTACCAAACCATCAGAGACCAGGATGAGCTTATATTTGAGGAAAGTATCGAGGAAGTGTTGCGTCAAATAAACACTTTTCAGGCAAATCACTATCAGATTGGTATCACAACTAGACGTTTTTCATTGACGTTATCAGATATGAATAACGCGGTAACATACTTGGAATCACAAGGACTGCTAAGGGCAGACTCATTGGTAGAGGTAAAGCTTCCATTCGGAGAACTTTAACAGATTCTTGATGCTGATATGGGTCTAGGACTGCAGCTACCTGCTTTGGAGATTCAACCTAATATGGGTTTAGGTGAAGTGATTGACGCAGACCCCCCGAAATCACCTTTATATGTTGTATCAGATGATAGCATGGACACAGAAGAATTTGCTTGGGTAGCGGAGTTGATCAATGAGAATGAAGTGCTGCCAGCTAACATTGAAAACCACAATAAAATTAACATAAATCTCACTGTGAATTTGAACTTGAATGTAGTACAGGGGCTGGAAGGCGGTGCTTTTGAAGGACTTGGTGTTAATAGGAATTTGCCTAAACTAGCTAAGGAGCAACTTAAGCAAAGCATTCAGACAATCAAAGGAAAGGAAAAGCTTTTCGAAAATAGTGTATTATCAAAGAATGGCCTTCTTTGCCAAATGGCAATACAAGTGATTAATAATAAAGAGCTGGTACACATCTCAGTAGAGTTTGATAAGGAAATCATTGACTTAGAGTTACGAATTCTTCCTGAAATTACTACTGGTAACATATTGGAGCATGCAGGTATGGGCTCACTAGAGTCCATTTTGGGTGCATTACCAGTTCACAAAAGTAAGAAGGAATAACAGAAGTGTGCTCAAGTGGCAAATGACTAAAGCTCCATTGGTTGATAGATCAATATTCAAATGCTTTAACTGTGGATTGGCTGGTCATTTTTCAAATGAGTGCAGAAAGCCAAAACAAAAAAAAAAGCAAAGTTATATGATGGTATTGACTACAAAAAGAAATATTTTGACCTTCTTAAACAAAAAGAAAAAGGTTTTGTTACTGAAGAAAAAGACCGAGCTACTGAGAATAGTGATTCTGAAGAATTCATCAATCTAGCTCTAATGGCCAACCAAGAAGATGAAGAAGCTAGTTAATCATCAAATCAGGTACTAGTGTTAGTGTTGGTGTCCTAGAGACAATACTTTATGATAAATAATTAAAGATTTTGTTTACTTGATTATTTAATTAATATTTATTATGTCTTTATTTACTGCGTTATAAATTGAAAGCATAATAAATGTCCTTGGAATATTAATGTGAATTATATATCTTTAAGTATGTGACTTAAAAATGAGATTATATGAACAGTATTATATTCCTAAAAGTCCCTAGTCGAGTATTATTATTTAAGGATAATAATAATGCAATAAGACTAGCATGTTTGTTGACTGATGACCACATCTCATTGGTCATAGGTATGGTGATACTAAAGTCAAGAACATAAGTGCATGTCTCAATGCATGGCACTGGACAAACTCGCTGTGAGAATCTACATGTTAATAAGTGTTATAAGAAATTCTCACTGTGATAATGATGTAATGATCTTTTGACTTGAAATCATTATATTTTGTGCGAGAATTAATATACTTTGATTACACTCAAAGTTACCTTTAACCGGGTAATGATAAAGGTGGACATTGGATATGCTATGAATCGTATGAGAAATATGAATGATAGATATAGGATTCAACCCTCTTATTTTAGGAGTGATATTATTGGCCTCTTGATTGAGTGAGACTATAAAATGAATGGTCATGCTCAAATATTGATTTGATTAATAGTCTACTCATTGATCAAAAAAACCCGGATTAAATGTTGAAGAGGATGACACAATACATGCCTCGAGTTTGATCTATAATATAAGGTTAAAGGGATTATACATTATTCACGAAAGGTTTAATTGAATCACCAATTATTATTATTACTTGGGTAGCAATGATGTATTACTATATGCCGCTCATTGTTTATAATTTTTTTATTAGAGAATAAAATTATTGCCAACGTAATAATAACCTAAAGGGTCACACAAAAAGAACGTTTAAACGGAGTGTTATTTAAATTATGAATTTAAATACTGTTATTATTATTAATTTGAATTTATTTATTTAATTAATTAAGTGAGACTTGATTAATTATATATATATTAGAATTTGAATTTAATAATAATATAAATCTGAAATCTGAATGGATTTTAAGAAGTCCAATCAGAATAGGATTTTGGCCCAAGTCCCTATCTCCCCTATATATATATAAAGATGTATAGTTTAAGGTTAACAGTTAAGATAATTCATTTTTAATAAAACCCTAGCAGCTCTATGTTTCTGAGAGGCTAGAGAAAGAGAGAGACAAAGAGGCAGAAAACAGGCTAGTACCTAACTCCGGTGATCGTTAGACGATACGAGGTTCGTGTGGATACCGATAGAGAGAAGATTTCTGTGAAGGGCTGCTGTGATTCATCGCTTCTGGACCTCTATAATCATCATAAGGAAAGCTTTAATAAGGTACACATTTGATTCTCCATAATCATCCATCAATTATACACGGATCCTGCGTTTGTGATTCGTTATTTTTTTATTATTTAGCGTAATTCCGCTGCGTATATGTGCCCGAATCCTAACAACTAATTATTAACCTTTCGGAACTTATAACTGATGAATGTAATAGTACTATTAATGAAATGTCTAATGAATTGTACAATTTGCATGTCACTCTGAAATCTCTAAACAAAGAAAACCTCAAGTTAAAGAACGCCATTGATGCCTTAGTTGAGAGGAATGCTTTTTTTGAAAATGAACCTGTTTGTTTAGATAGATTTAAGCAGGAAAGTAAAGATGCTAGAGATGAACTAGTAAACAGCTTGAGAAGAAAAGAATTGTTAAAAAATAATTGGCTGGAGAAAAGGAAACCATTAACAAATGGAATAGGTCTGCTAAAATTGTTAAACAAATTATTGATGTTCAAGGTTTAGATATTCTAGGAGAATCCCCTAAATCAGTAGGCAATCTTGAAAGGCAGAGTGTTTAAACTTATAACACTATAATTTATGTAACTCAACTAAAGAAAAGATACTTAACCCGAAGACAATCAAGAACGAGAAGTCACAAAGAAATCAATACAAATGAAGACAAAGTAATTGATACAGTTCAACATGGTAAATATGATCAAACAAAGAAGAAATCATTGGAAGAAGTTCAAGTTAAAGTTGTTCATGCCCCAGTGATTTGTAACTCAAAGAATCAAGATCATAACTATCAGTATCAATAAGACTAATTGATTTCAAGTGAAAAAGAAGGAAAGCAATTGTTGGAAAGCCACATTTCTAATTGAACATGGTAATCTATTCAGAAGCAAGAAACCTATCAAGACTAGTCACTTATGAACCAGACTAGTGCATCAAGTGTCAGGACATTGGTAGCAAGTTCATGTCAGTAGTAGAGTTCCAAGTTCAAGAGCTTGTTGAAGAAAATAGAAGACATGAAGAAATCACAAGTTCAAGATGTTGCATTGAAGTTTCAAGTTGAAGCCCAGAATTTCTCTAAGTACTTACAAGGGAACCTATGTAGAAATTCCTATCTAGAAATTCTGGATAAGTTTCTACTTAGAGCCAAGTAGAAATTCTGGAGTTGGAAATATTTTCTAAGTACTCAACTCAGGAAGCTATCTCGAATTTCCTATGTCGAAATTCCTAAGTCGAATTTCCTATGTAGAAATTCTGGAGGTGAAAATATTTTCTAAGTACTCAGGAAGAAGGCTATCTCGAATTTTCTATGTAGAAATTCCTAAGTAGAAATTCCTATGTAGAAATTCTACTTAGAATTCGAGATAGAGCCAAGTAGAATTTCCTATGTAGAAATTCTACATAGAGGACAGTTTCAACATGACACATGGCATCATCCTGGTGGCAGATTTCCAAGCTTTCAAGACAAGATAAGATTCACGTGGACAACATTGGGCCACTCATATCTTATCTTTTGAAGACTACAAGTCATAGATTACAAAGTAGTATAAATAGAAGTACTTGTGTAACTTATTAAGGGAGCAATATTCGAGAGAAACACTTGTAATAAAGAGAGAGTATATTCACAGAGCTTAGTATCATTTACTACCCTCTTTACTTCTGTTGTACTATTGTAATGAATGTTGTAGCAACCCTTTCAAGTTATATATAAGACATATATTCCTTGAATCATTGTGTTCATTTATTACATAGTATTTATTGCTTCATTAATTCGAAAAGTTGTATTCACCCCCCCTCTACAACACATTTGGACCTAACAATTGGTATCAAAGCTTAATGTTTGACAAACAAAACATAGATCCTTGTGTTTGGTAGAAGATTAATGAGTTTTCTCTTCCAGATCTAATTTTCGAGTTTTTCTTGAAAAGTGTGCCTTAATTTTTTTTTCGGTGAAAACTCATTCCAAAAATTATTTAAATACTCCAGGTGTGATTATTTAGCTTGGGTGGATTTTAGATAATTTTTGTGATTTAATCTGGGTATTTTGGTTTGTGGTGTTCTTCAAGTGTTCATCACTGTTCTTGGTAAAGAAGACAAAACCAACAACTTTAGATCTCCTTTTCAAAAAGGCAAAAAGTGTAAAAGGTGTTATTGGCTTTTGATTGGACAATTTACTCACAGAAAAAGAATTGTCAGAAGACTCTGTACCTTTCACGTGGGTGTTAGGTGAAGTTAGGTGAGATAAGTCATAAAAGTCAAAAAGTGTGAAAGTGACCTGCAGCAATTTTTTTCTCCAAGGCAAAAGTTCTACATAGAATATCTACTTCAGAATTTCTACTTAGAAATTTCGACTTACAGAATTTCTACTTAGAAATTTCGACTTGACAGAACTTCGACTTGGTGAAATTTCGACTTGGCAAAAGTTCTACATAGAATTTCGACTTAGCCTAGTCTTGTGTACTTAGAATTTTTTTTGTGACCAGTTTTTGAACTTTGATTTATTTTGAGATAATTCAATTTTCTTTTAATTACTACTCAAGTAATAAGAAAAGTTTATTATCTCTACTTTAAATCTATATTAAGATGGCACCTAAAAATCAATTCAAAATTCCAATGTTCGACCGAGATCACTATGAAGAGTGGGTGTTGAGAATGAAATTATACCTTGAGTCCATTAATCCTGAATACTTGGAAGTCCTTGACAAAGGTAAATTTGTTCCAATGGTGGTTGTTCCTGAGCATATGGAAGGAGATGTGGTTGTACCACAGCGGTCTGAGCCTAAAAAGGCAGCGGACTTTTCAGATGCTGATAAGGAGCAGATAGCCTTTGATACATCCGTTCGACAAACCTTGGTGGAATCCCTCGATCACGAAATGTTTAATGTAGTTAAAGGACTAACTACAGCCAAGAAGATCTGGGATAAGATAGAGGTCGTCATGGAAGGTACAGCTGAGGTTAGAAGTAACAAGACACTCATACTCAAGATGGAGTATGACACTTTCAGGATAAGAAAAGGAGAAAGCATAACAGATGTCTATCTAAGATTCAGTCAGTTGGTGTTGGATTTGAATCTGAGAGGTATAACTCTCCCCATGGTTGAAGTCAACACGAGATATCTAAGGAACCAGCCAAAAAGCATTGAACATAGAGTCTACGCTGTAAGAGAAACCAGAGATTTGCATATAACTTCTCTGGAAGAGTATTATGGAATTCTAAAGACCTATGAGCTGGAGACCCTTCAAGATCAAGCATGGGACAATGATTCAAGAGGAAAAGAAGTGGCATCAGGATTGGTTGCTGATGAGGAAGAGTCTAAGAAGGCAATGGTTGCAGAAAAACCTAGATCATCACCTGCATCTCATCAAGTTGATAATGATGATGAATGCACCTCAAATAGTGATGATGACTACTTCACCCAAGAAGAGCTGGACAACATGGATGATAGTGTCGTGGCATACATGGCGAGGAAGTTCAGCAATATCAGATTCAAAAAGAGTAACCGACCACAGAGAAAATCTTCATCTTTCTATCGGGTTACAAGGGGTGGTGGTAGTTCTTCAGGTTACAAAGGAAAAGGCAAGAGTTCTAGCTACAAATCTCCTTTGGATTTCAAAATGAAGTTCAAATGCTATAACTGTGGTGAAGCTGGACATTTTGCTACGGACTGCAAGAAGCCGAAACAGACTTATCCAAAAGAAAGTTATGAAGCCCTCAAAAGCAAGTATGAAGCCCTGGTGAAGGAAAGACATGGAAAAAGAGCTTTAGTTGTAACAGAAGGTAGAGCTTGGGATGATTCAGACGAGGAAGAAGTTATTCATGCAAACTTTGCCCTCATGGCTGAGACATCAGAGGAACCAGAGGTACCAGTTCTAACCCTTAAGGAAGAAATGTCTATTGATGATTATAAGGTGCAGAACGGGGCTCTTAGCGAAGAGATCTATATGTTGTGCAAAAGCCTAAACACTTCTCAAAAGGAACAGAAAACACTTGTTGCCAAATGCAGAATGCTTGAGGCAAAAGTGGAAGAGTTAGAGGCTGTTTGCACTGTAGATACTTCCCTAAGAGACTCTATTAAATCTTTGGAACACAAGCTTAGCCTTAAAGATGAAATAGAAGCATGTCTTAGGAATAAACTAGCTGAGTTAGAAACAAAATGCGAAGCTTATAAACTAGCTGCTAGTAAGGTGAATGTTGACAGTGATACATTTAAGAAGATAACTGGAGTTGGTGTAGGTCTTGACTATTCTAACTTATCTAAGAAAGAAGGGAAAAGACCTGTAGACACTAGTTCCAGTAAGATCAAGACTGAAATACCTACTTTTCTTAAATCAGCTGTCAAACCCATCTTTAAACACTTCGTTCCTCAAGTAGAAGAAGAGACTGAATTATTAGTTAGATATGAGATAGAGGTGGAAGATCGAAAGAAAGAACAACCTGTAACTCCTATTAAATCAGTTAAAATCAAATCCACTAGAGAAGAATCTAGACAAGGATTAGGAGCTAAAGCTGTTAAACAACAGAAAAAGGAAAAAGGCATAAAAGAGGTTAAGGCAGAACGTGTTAAGAAAGAGTGCTATCATTGTAAATCTACTGAACATCTTTCTTACGCATGCAAATCTAACATGAATATTCCTATTACTCATGCCATGCCTGTACCACACACAATGAATAACATGCATATGAACCATGCACAATGTGGTCAACCTAATTGTATGCCATGCACTTTTAACGTCATGCAAACATTTGTAAACTTGATGAATGCAACTAGCCAATCATGTCAAAATTCTACTGCTAGTTCTAATGTCAAAAAGAAGCATGTTAGAGCTAAGACTGCCAGTCCTCCTAAAGTTAGGAGTGACAAACCTTCTCCTAAGACTAACAAAATTGTCAAGTCTGAAAGAGGAAAAGACGAAGTCGAAAGCTCGAGTAATGTTAAAGTAGGTGCATCTACTGTTGTTAAATCTGATAATTCTCGATCTTATAGAAAAGCCGGGCCCAATCAAACATGGGTTCCGAAGAACGCCTAACCAATCTGTGATTGCAGGGCATTAAGCGGAACAGAAATAAAGTTATATGGGTGCTAGACAGTGGAGCATCGAGGCATATGACAGGAAACAAGTCCCTGCTTACAGAGTTGGTTATGAAGGCTGGCCCTTATGTTACCTTTGGAGATGACAGCATTGGTGTGACAAAGGGATATGGCAAATTGAAATCTGGTAATGTCATCATTGAAGATGTTTCCTATGTTGAGGGATTAAAACACAATCTGTTGAGTATCAGTCAATTTTGTGACAAAGGATATGAAGTTATATTCAACAAGAGAGGTGTATCAATCACTCACATTAAGGAAGGTTCGTTGGCTTTGAGAGGAGTTCGAAAGGCAGATCTTTTTGTTGCTGATATGGATTCGGCAAACCAGAATGAAGTGACCTGTTTCTATAGCAAAGCGTCAGATGATGAAAGCTGGCTATGGAATAAGAAGCTGTCTCACTTGAACTTCAAAACGATGAATGCTCTCGCAAGGCGAGAACTGGTGAAAGATCTACCTCAAATGGAGTTTGCTCCTAAAGGACTCTGTGAAGCCTGTGAAATGGGAAAGTCAAAGCGAGCATCGCACAAGAGTAAAGAAATTTCTAGTGTCACTGAGCCTCTGCAACTCCTTCATATGGATTTATTTGGCCCAGTGAATGTCCTATCATTGTCTAGGAAAAGATATGCTTTGGTAATCGTGGATGACTTCTCCAAGTATACATGGGTACTGTTCGTAATGACAAAAGACGAAGTGCCTTTTCAAATCATTGATCACATCACTGAGATTGAGAATGTATCAACACTCACTGTGAAGACGATAAGATCAGACAACGGCACAGAATTTAAAAATGCAATATTGAATGACTTCTGTGTTTCTAAAGGAATACGTCATCAGTACTCAGCCCCGAGAACTCCACAACAGAATGGAGTAGTTGAAAGGAAGAACAGAACATTGGTCGAAGCAGCAAGAACTTTGTTGTATGAATCGAAACTTCCTCTATACTTTTGGGTCGAGGCAGTGAGTACAGTGTGTTACACTCAGAATAGAACCTTGATCATAAAAGATAAAGAAAAGACACCATGTGAACTAATGAATAACAGAAGACCAACAATCAAATACTTTCATGTCTTTGGAGCTAAATGCTATGTACTTATAGATGATGAAAATCTAGGCAAGTTTGAAGCAAAGGCACGTGAAGGGATATTTATTGGTTATTCTACAAATACGGTGGCAGCTTATCGGGTATTCTTAGTGAATGAACGGAAAGTGATTGAAAGCTACAATGTCAGATTCGACGATACCAAACTCCCATCAATTTCTAAAGATAATAGTGAACCTGAGTCCCTAAAATTTCATAATCTGGACTTGGATGAAATTGAGGATGAACCTGAGTTGGTTGTTACTTCAAATATACCAAGTGATCGTGAAGCTATACCTGAGTCTAGTGGACAATCGAATTCTACGAGATCAGAAGAAACTTCTTCCGCACGTTCTGGCAACAACTCAGGGGGAGTAAATAGCAGCTCAAGAACAGGTGATCAAGACTCGAGGAGAAATGACACTAGTTCTGTAGGAGATGGTACTAACTCAGGGGGAGTTAGTAGAAACAACACAAGTAGTCAGCACAACAATTCAGAAAGTCAAGCTGAATCATCAAGACAATTACCAAGAGAACGGGTATGGAGTAGAGACCATCCGTTTGAATTAATTATTGGTGATCCAGATGCTGGTGTGACTACTAGAAGATCTACAAGAGCTGACATGGCAAATATCTGCTTGTACTCTGGGTTCTTGTCCAAACTAGAACCTAAAGAAATAGAAGAAGCTCTTGGTGATGCTGATTGGGTGATTGCAATGCAAGAGGAGCTCAATCAGTTTGAAAGGCAGAAAGTTTGGAAGCTGGTACCCCGACCAAAGAATAGATCAGTAATTGGAACTAAGTGGGTATACGGAAATAAACTGGAAGAAAACGGACTTGTAACTCGAAACAAGGCTCGTTTGGTAGCAAAAGGTTACTCTCAACGAGAGGGAATTGATTATGATGAAACCTACGCTCCAGTTGCAAGACTTGAGGCAGTCAGGATGTTCTTGGCCTTTTCAGCACACAAGAACTTCAAGGTTTTTCAGATGGATGTGAAAAGTGCCTTCCTGAATGGAGAGCTAGAAGAAGAAGTGTATCTAGAACAGCCACCTGGCTTTATTGATCCAGAACTTGAAGATTTTGTGTTTCTTCTCTTCAAAGCTGTCTATGGCCTCAAGCAATCCCCAAGACGATGGTATGAAACCCTATCCTTGTTCTTAATTGAAAATGGTTTTATTAGGGGAGTAATTGATAAAACATTGTTCTACAAAAATGTAAAGGGTGATTTGATACTTGTTCAAGTGTATGTGGACGATATTATTTTTGGGTCATCTAATGAGCGCTTGTGCGAGAAATTTGCCAAGTTAATGCAGGATAAATATGAAATGAGCATGATGGGGGAGCTGTCTTTCTTCCTTGGATTACAGATCAGTCAAAGAAAAGAAGGAATCTTTATCTGTCAATCTAAGTACATCAAAGATTTACTCAAGAAGTACAATCTTGAAGATGCATCAGCAGCTAAAACTCCCATGCCAACAGCCACGAAGCTTGATGAAGACAAATCAGGTAAACCAGTTGACATCACAAGCTATCGAGGTATGATTGGCTCACTTCTCTATTTAACTGCAAGTAGACCCGATATCATGTTCGCAACTTGTTTGTGTGCAAGGTTCCAAGTGGATCCTAGAGAGTCACATCTCATAGCCGTCAAACGAATCTTTAAGTATCTCAAGGGAACACCAAATCTAGGGATTTGGTACCCAAGAGATACAGGTTTTAATCTAATAGGCTATTCGGATTCAGACTATGCAGGTTGCAGGATCGATAGGAAAAGCACATCTGGTGCTTGTCAATTCCTAGGCAGAAGATTGGTGTCCTGGCAAAGTAAAAAGCAACATACAGTATCTACTTCTACTGCTGAAGCTGAGTACATTGCTGCTGGAAGCTGTGTAGCTCAAATACTGTGGATGAGGAACCAATTGAAAGATTATGGCATGGAACATACAAAGATTCCAATCATGTGTGACAACACTAGTGCCATTGCCATGACCAACAATCCTGTAGATCACTCCAGAACCAAGCACATAGACATCAGGTATCATTTCATCAGAGAACATGTCGAGGAGGGGACTGTGGAGTTACATTTTGTACCCACAATGCAACAAATTGCAGATATATTCACCAAGCCTCTTGATGAAGTAACATTCAATAGGTTGGTTGGTGAATTGGGGATGCTTAACACAAGTTAGTAAATCCTCCTATCTGTAACATCCAAGTTTTAATCATTTACATATGTTTGTTTTTCTTATTAAATGCCTAGTGGAAAACATATGTAAATAATCTTTAAAAATTGCACAAAATATCACTTCTGCATGCCATTTAATCATTTTGAACTTAGACTTTAAGATGTTTAATTAATGATTATTATATGGTGTATGTTGTGTTATTTTTCATAAATTCACTGTGCTTTAATTGAAATTATTGATCAAAACTTTGAATTTATGCTCATTAATTGCATGAACATAGGGGGAGTTAAATTCATGGATCTCTAAATTTATCATGATTTTAAATGAATTTTTCTATGTTTTTCATGTAATTTTTATATAATTTAAAGCCTTAGAATTGTCAAGGAATGTCTCTTTTAATGGTTTTTATTAAAAATCCTTGAATTGGTATTTATTTTAATTTGGCAAAATTTAATTATTGATTTTCCAGAAAAATTGCCAAATTTTACTAAGTACCTTCAAAATTTCGACTTAGAGTCTATCTCGAAACTCATCTCGAAATTCCGCTTGAATTTTGACTTTGAGCTTCCAGGAGTGAAGTTTTGAAAATTCTAAGTCTGGTAAATTTTTCGACTTAGTGTCTAACTCGAACTTTATCTCGAAATTCGACTTACAGTTCGAGATAGAGTTCCCGGTGTAAGAGATTTGAATTTTCTAAGTCTGGGAAAATATTCGAGTTAGCATCTCTCTCGAAATTCATCTCGAAATTCGACTTGAAGTTCGACTTAGGGTCTATCTCGAAATTCATCTCGAAATTCGACTTGAAGTTCGACTTAGAGTCTATCTCGAAATTCAACTCGAAATTCGACTTGAAGTTCGACTTAGGGTCTATCTCGAAATCTATCTCGAAATTCAACTCGAAATTCGACTTGAAGTTCGACTTAGGGTCTATCTCGAAATTTATCTCGAAATTCGACTTGAAGTTCGACTTAGAGTCTATCTCGAAATTCAACTCGAAATTCGACTTGAAGTTCGACTTAGGGTCTATCTCGAAATCTATCTCGAAATTCAACTCGAAATTCGACTTGAAGTTCGACTTAGGGTCTATCTCGAAATTTATCTCGAAATTCGACTTGAAGTTCGACTTGGAGTCTATCTCGAAACTTATCTCGAATTTCGACTTGAAGTTCGAGATGGGTCTTTCCTGAGAGGTTTAATGCTGTTTAAAATTGTTTAAGTGAATTTAATTCGAGTTAGACTCTATGTCGAAACTTATCTCGAATTTCGACTTGATGTTCGAGATGGAGTTCGACATAGAAGTTCGACTTAGAAGTTCGACATAGAGTTCGACTTAGATTACCCTGTGCGTACTTGAGTTTTTTTCATTTACACAGGGATATTTTTGTCATTTCACTCTATTGCCTATATATACAACATTAACCCGATTTTACTTTCACTTTTACCCAATTGTTTTACAACCTAATTTTTACAGCAGCCCTCCCTCCCACCCACGACTGTTCATAGTTGTGGTTGAATCTCTTACATATAACGAACTACTGTCCTTTTTGTTTCTTGATTTTACTATCTGCATCACGTTTAACCGTTTATATTGTGCGTAGTTTTGTGTTTAACATCGTAACTGTTCATCTTCACAGATACATACATACACACGATTTACACACACTTCTCCCATAACTATTATTACTGCAGATTTTGTTTTCACAGTAGTTTGTTACTGATTCTTGTTTAATTCCGTAGTTTAATTTTCACTACACCATCACAGTTGTGTTCTCAATTAAAAGGGATTAAAACGTTTTTTTTAAAACAAAAACAAATGACTCACCAATTTTCTCTTGCAAAACATAATTTTTATAATATTCCGACTGAAATTGGTGATCAACTCCCGCGTTTCAAGTTTTGGGTACGATATCTTAATTTGTACTCCAAAGCTAGTACTGCTTTTACTGCAAAACCTACACTGGTCCATGATGCTTTGCAGCAGTTATGGACTAGTGCAGTACCTTTTGGGAGTAAATCAACCCCCTACGGTTTTACTTTTACCTTGGAGGGTCAAAATTTTGAGGTTACAGAGGCTATTTTTAATACAGTTCTTGGTTTTCCAGTCAAGGATTCTTATGACCCTGAACCTACAGCGGCTGAGCGCCAGAATTTTTTTGAAGCAATTGGATGTTATCCTCCCCCTGGACGACTATCCACTTCAAATATTCAAAAACAATTTTTTCATGTGGAATGGAATTACTTTTTCGAGGCCATTACTCGATGCTTTCGGGCACGAGAAAGAGATTTTCATCAAATTTCCATTCCCATGCAAATTTTTGGTGTTTCCCTAGCCCAGGAACTAAACATTAATTATGGCAGGCTTGTTCTTTCAGAATTAGTGGTTACAATGGGATCACCTGAAACCAGAGACATTTCACACAATGATATTGTCTGCTGGTATCCTCGTTTCTTGCAAATGCTAATCAATCATCTCGTGCCTTCTAATGCTTTATCACTTAGGCAGGCATTTGTTCGAAGTCCCACCTCTGCACCTCTAGGCATGGGCACTAAGTCACTAACAACTATTGCTAACCAGGATAAACATCAGGGTAAACCTATGTCTATTCCTGAGAACATTCAAGTGTGGCTCTCTTATGATGCAGGTGTAACTACTCTCGCGGGGACTTCCCAAATCTCATCACATGCTCAGAATCCATCTGCCCACAATGAAGCATTTCAAGGGATTCCTGATGAGCATATTGATGACGAACAAGATGAGGGCCAATCTCTCAGTCACTTCACAGCCAGGCCAAGGGAACAGCAACCGTCTCCTAAGACAACACATGCTGCTTCTGATTCCTCTGTTGGCCAAGGTAATGAAGGAGGTACATTCTTCGAACCTAACACTCCTTCCTCCTCTGATTCTGATTCCGTGGCCCAAGATTCTGCTAACCGCAGGATCTATCCCAGGGTGATAGCCATATTTCTGCGTCTGCTTCTCTAACTTCTTCACTATCACCCCTGTTAACGGGAGTTAAAAGGCCGGCACCTTTAGAATTAGGTGAGAGTACTGATGAGAGTGACCCTGAAGTGCAGCCAATTTTCAGGAAGCGAGCCAAATTTTCACAAGCTGCTACTTCAAAAGCCCAGTCCATCCCTAGCGTGTCTATCACAACCACTCCACCGCACGAGAGTGGTTCTCCCCTTGCACAGTCAACACCTAGGATGGTTGCTGAGGATTCAGTGTCTTCTGAAGAGCCTGTTCCTTCAGTTAGGCCGGAAGTTTTACGAGCTTCGAAAGTACCTTCACCGGTACGTCCTGATGCTGCAGAGAGGATCGGTTCTACTGTTGTACTTGAACACTCTGCAGCCTCTCAGCCTGAGATTCCACCTCAGGACACAACAGGGTACATAGATCCCATAACTGTTCCTAATTTTTCTTATCCAGTTTATGCAGGTACTGCTTTGACTCTGGGTTACTTTATTGAAGACATACACGAGCGTGAGACAGGGAGTGAGTGCGAGCGTTTAGGGAGTGAGGGACCTTCATTTTTAAGGCCCGAACCTGAGCGTAAAACACAAACAGAACGATTTTTAGAGCGAGAAAACCTAAGCCAAACACCGTCCCTTATTCTTGAAAATCTGGATACACGTATGTCAGCAATAGAAAATCAGATGGAGCAGTTTGGGCAATCTATGGGGCAGTTAGGGGTTAATGTCGGCGATAACAAGCGAGCTCTTGATGACTACGCAGCACGGATGGCAGGCCAAGCTGACGCTTTAACAGATATGACGAACAAAGTCAATGACCTGGGCCATGCTGGTGGTGTCTTGGGCAGCACTCTGTATGAAAGAATGGGGCGTGTGGAGAGCGTTCTGCATACAATGGCAACAGAAGTCAGTCGTATGATGTATGCAGTTCGACACTTAGTTCCCCCGGAGTGCTTCGATGACCATTTCAATCAACCTCCCCCGGATGCTGATGGTGCAGGTGGTGCTGCTGGACCGACTACTGGACCTTCTGGTTTTGGTTCAAGTGCTGGTGGATCGGGTGCACAAGGTGATGTTCAGGATAACTCACCTAAGGGGGAGAAAGGAGGTAATGAGACGACACAACAGTCACCCCGTGCTGAAGAAGAGATTGATCCGATGGTGACTGATGAGGAGGCTCAGAGGAAGCGAAAGGGTAAAGCAGTGATGGTTGAAAAAGAAGAGCCATTCACTGACTTTGGTGATCAACAGGAACACGTGCAAGTTGATTCAGATTCTGATATGGAAGACGTACCTCTAGCACATGCAATTAAGAGATCTTTGGAGGAACAAGGTGGAGGTGCTGGGGCGTCTGCTGAAGAGATTCCTGTTGATGAGGAGACCCTGAAAGCTCAGCAGTTAGCTCTGGAACAAGCTCAATTTTTCAAAATGAAGATGATGCAAGATAAAGCTGTTTTTCTTGAGAAGCAAGTGGAGCTCAAGGAAAAGCAGTATGATCATGAGCTTGCCAGACTAGCTGACCCTCAAGTTGATCTGGACAAAAGGAGGATTGGACAGAAATGGGACGATGCACGAAAGATACTGATGGGGTCATGTGCACATGGAGTTCATAATAAGGAGGCAGATGACTTGTTCTTCAACTTGAACATGAAGAATCCGATGACGATGGACTATATAAATGCTTTGAAGAGAATGATTTCTAAAGTCCGTGTTGGATACAAATCGGTGGATAATGAATGGCAAGTTATTTTGTCTTTAATTGATGGAGCCCCGATGTCTTTTATGTATGTTGATGATCAGTTTATGTCGAGAAGATCTGCGTCGGAGTTGTTCTTGCTAGCAACTAAAATTCAATATTCTCAAGCTGAGGAGCTAAGCATTCTGTATAGAGATCAGTTAATGCAGTTAGCAGAGGACAAGGGACCAGAATTCTCAGCCAATCCAGACGTTGTCAGAATGGTTGTTGATGGAAAGATGAAGAGGGTTAGCATGGAAGAAAATGACTTGATGGCTCTATCGGTGGAATCCCTTAAAGCTGTTTGCAGACAAATGATGGGTAAGGGATTCACCTCGGATATTAAAGAAAAATCAGTGGAGTTCATTGAGAAGATAATCTTCCAGAAGAGCAGTGAAATATGGAAGTGCGATGTCATTGCTCCAAATCCTCTGGATAACGTGAAGATTGAGCCAGAGCTAATGCAAAGAAAATGGGATATTCTACAAGCTGTGAAAAGCGTAGATGAAGCTCTGACTCTTCCTTCAGGACCCCTGGAACAAGGAGAGATAAGGGAGGCAGTTGGTGTTCCAGGAAGAGAAAGTGTATACTGGATTCATTCTTACACAGATGATACAGCTGATGCCTTGGTGTTCATTGATGCAGACCAGAATCAAACCTTCTTGCATATGAGTAGGAAATGGCTGCTACAGACTCAAGATGCTGCATTTCTAGACAAAGTCAGAGATGAATTCAAATTGGGAGATGTAGAGGATAGGTTTGCAGATGAAAAGCAGAGACTGTTAAAGTACTTGTCTGAGGTAGTAAAGGAGAAAAGGAGAATGGAGTCAGATGCGGCTAGTAGGTTCAATACCAACCGTGTCAAGGGCTACCCTAAAATGATATACTGTCAGTTCAAAGCTGATAAAGCTCATTGGAAGCCTCAGCTAATCATGAAAAACTTTGAGGACATTCCGAAGATCAGAACTACCCAGGAAGTTGATAAACTAAGAAGGCTTTTCAGACATCCATATCCAGAACCCAAGAATCCTCTGGAAATGGAAGCAGTAAGTTTGCTGAATGCGAGATGGGCACAACTACACGATCCAGTATACAAAAGAGAACAGCAAAGGAAAGAAAGGCGCAGAAAACAAGGAGAAGATAAGCGCAGTGCTGTTAAGGAAGTTAGGAAGGGGAAACGGAATTAGAGTTAAAGTTCAAAGGGATGTGAACTTGAAGTTGGAAAAACTTCATATCTTTTGGTTGCTCTAACTCACTTGAGGAAAATTCACCTGACCACGGTATGCGAGATAGGCTAATTCACCATACTGTAACCGTGAATCAGAGTGGATCCAATAAGGTGATATGAGTTGGACTGAAAGGTATGAAATAATCCAGGTGATAGAGATCATCTCAATGGTCTTTAATTCGAGGTTCGAATTTTCTTTCTAGCTTATATTTATTTTCTAAAGTTCTTTGTATTGTTTTCAAGTTTTTATTCAAGTGTAAAATGTGCAAGACATTAATGTTACTTATCTTTTCTCGTCTCATTATTTAGTTGAGTTATCCTTCTTTAATTTGAATGTCATTGTTAGACAATCAAATAGGGGGAGATTGAAAGGCAGAGTGTTTAAACTTGTAACACTATAATTTATGTAACTCAACTAAAGAAAAGATACTTAACCCGAAGACAATCAAGAACGAGAAGTCACAAAGAAATCAATACAAATGAAGACAAAGTAATTGATACAGTTCAACATGGTAAATATGATCAAACAAAGAAGAAATCATTGGAAGAAGTTCAAGTTAAAGTTGTTCATGCCCCAGTGATTTGTAACTCAAAGAATCAAGATCATAACTATCAGTATCAATAAGACTAATTGATTTCAAGTGAAAAAGAAGGAAAGCAATTGTTGGAAAGCCACATTTCTAATTGAACATGGTAATCTATTCAGAAGCAAGAAACCTATCAAGACTAGTCACTTATGAACAAGACTAGTGCATCAAGTGTTAGGACATTGGTAGCAAGTTCATGTCAGTAGTAGAGTTCCAAGTTCAAGAGCTTGTTGAAGAAAATAGAAGACATGAAGAAATCACAAGTTCAAGATGTTGCATTGAAGTTTCAAGTTGAAGCCCAGAATTTCTCTAAGTACTTACAAGGGAACCTATGTAGAAATTCCTATCTAGAAATTCTGGATAAGTTTCTACTTAGAGCCAAGTAGAAATTCTGGAGTTGGAAATATTTTCTAAGTACTCAACTCAGGAAGCTATCTCGAATTTCCTATGTCGAAATTCCTAAGTCGAATTTCCTATGTAGAAATTCTGGAGGTGAAAATATTTTCTAAGTACTCAGGAAGAAGGCTATCTCGAATTTTCTATGTAGAAATTCCTAAGTAGAAATTCCTATGTAGAAATTCTACTTAGAATTCGAGATAGAGCCAAGTAGAATTTCCTATGTAGAAATTCTACATAGAGGACAGTTTCAACATGACACATGGCATCATCCTGGTGGCAGATTTCCAAGCTTTCAAGACAAGATAAGATTCACGTGGACAACATTGGGCCACTCATATCTTATCTTTTGAAGACTACAAGTCATAGATTACAAAGTAGTATAAATAGAAGTACTTGTGTAACTTATTAAGGGAGCAATATTCGAGAGAAACACTTGTAATAAAGAGAGAGTATATTCACAGAGCTTAGTATCATTTACTACCCTCTTTACTTCTGTTGTACTATTGTAATGAATGTTGTAGCAACCCTTTCAAGTTATATATAAGACATATATTCCTTGAATCATTGTGTTCATTTATTACATAGTATTTATTGCTTCATTAATTCGAAAAGTTGTATTCACCCCCCCCCCCCCCTCTACAACACATTTGGACCTAACAAATCTATTAGTTGATACTTAAATGGATAAAGATCAATCGACTGTTAATCCTTCATCGACTGATAAGGATTATCAATCGATTGATGATGCATCAATTGATAATCATCCATCAACAAGTAAAGTATCAATGGCTAATAAGAAGAAAAACTTTAGCATTCCTATCAAGTTTGTTAAGGATACCAAAAATCAAGTTGAGACTAAGGTTGAAAAGATCAATATTGGAAGCTTATCTAAGAAACAATTGAAGGATAAATTAGAAGGGATAGCACATGTTTAATTCATTCACCCTAAGTCTGAGAAAAGAAAAAAGAAAAATTGGAATGGGAAAGTAGGAATAAACAAGCAGAATAATAATTCTCCTGATATATATGCACCTAGGAAGGTGTGTGCTAAATGTGGTAGTGTAAATCATTTGTCTATGCAATGCAATAAAGAAAAGAATTTCATGTCTTCAAATGATTTGAATGCACATGCCATGTCTGTTAATGCCATGCTTACCAATCCTATACTCATGAGTGTCTTGTCTTCTAATTTGGTTACACCCAATGTTCATATGCCTTATGTACAATTTCCATACATGTATAATCCATTCTATGTATATGCAAATATGAACATGCCTGGAATGCCATGGAACATGCCTAATGTAGATAATGAAATGCATGGAAAAACTATCATGAGTTCCAAGGTGTTTAAGCTATAAAAGCCAACTCCCAAAGTTAAAGTGGATTTAAACCCACCAAAACAAAATGAATCAAAGTTAGAAACCAAGGACCAGGCTACAACTAATAAAAAAGGACCCAAGGCAACTTGAGTACCAAAATCAACTTGATTGTTTTATATGTGTGCAGGAAAACAGGAAGAAAAATTTCTGGTATTTGGATAGTGGATGTTCTAGGCACATGACTGGAGATTTGTCCCTGCTCACAAAGTTTGTGGAAAAGTCTGGCCCAGGAGTTACTTTTGGAGATAACAACAAAGATTTTACTCTGGGATATGGCTCAATTATAAGAGAAAATATTATCGTTGAACCTGTAGCACTAGTTGATGGATTGAGGCACAATTTACTCAGTATTAGTCAGCTGTGTAATAATGTAAATGGTGTGTGGTTCTCAACTGGATCATGCATCATAGCCAACAAAGAATATGGTGAAATTCTCTTAACTGGTGAAAGGAAATGTCTATATTGTTGATTTTAACTCTGTAAAGGCAAATTCAATGACATGTTTACTTAGTAAAGCTAATACAAATGAAAGTTGGATTTGGCATAAAAAGCTAGCCCATTTGAATTTCAAAGCCATGAATCAATTAGTTAGAAAGAATATGGTTAGAGGCATTCCAGAAGTAGAATTCATCAAGGATGGACTATGTGATGCCTGTCAAAAGAGAAAACAAAGGAAATCATCATTCAAGTCAAAGTCTGAATCATCAATTGACAAGCCTCTGTAATTATTGCACATGGACTTATTTGGTCTTGTCAATATCATGTCAATTGCCAAAAAGAAATATGTCTTAGTAATAGTGGATGACTTCACTAGATATTCATGGGTATATTTCTTACATTCTAAAGATGAGGCAATCAAATTCATTATCAACCATGTGAGGAATGTTGACAATGGCACTGAATGCAAGGTTAATAAAATAAGAAGTGATAATGGTAATGAATTCAAGAATGCAACAATGAAAGAATTCTGTGAGAAAAAAGGTATCGCTCATCATTTCTCTGAACCAAGGAATCCACAGCAAAATGGAGTTGTTGAAAGGAAAAATAGGACCTTAATTGAAGCTGCTAAAACTATGTTCGAAGAAGCAAAACTTCCTACATATTTCTGGGCAGAAGCAATTAATACTGCTTGTTACATTCAAAATATTTCCATGGTCAATAAACTACAAGGCAAAACACCATATCAATTGATGAAGAAAGACAAGAAGCCAATAGTTAATTTTCTTCATATCTTTGGCTGCAAATGCTTTGTACTAAGAAATCAAGGTGAAAATCTGGGAAAGTTTGAAGTCAAGGCTGATGAAGCTATATTTGTTGGATATGGAATAACAACCAAAGCTTATAGCGTCTACAATCTTATATTACACATTGTTATGGAATCTATGCATATAGTCTTTGATGATAAGAAGATTCAAGGGTTGTTTGATGAAGGATACCATGATTTATTTCATTTTGAAAATGAATCAATAGGAAATGGTGAAGAAAGTGATGATGATGTAGAAATTTCAAGAATTCAAGTACCTAGAGACACCCCATCAATTGATGTCAATGCATCAACAAATAACTTATCAGTTGATAATCATCAATCGATTGATAATACATCAATTGATAATCATTCAATGGATAACAACTATGCTCAACAGTGTTCAAGTAGAGTATCCATCTCAGGGGGAGGGTTCTCAAATGATCAATCACATCAGTATGATCATAACAATTCCAATGATCATGAAGCTTCATCTTCAAGGTTAAATTTACCACCAGAAAGGAAATGGACAAGAAGACATCCCTTTGAATTGATCATTGGAGATGAAAATGATGGTGTCAAAACTAGAAGTGCAACTCAAAATGAATGATTGTATAGTAGCTTCATGTCTCAAGAAGAACCAAAAAGGATTGAAGAAGCCTTGATTGATCCTGATTGGATAATTGCTATACAAGAAGAGTTGAATCAGTTTGAAAGAAACAAGGTTTGAAAGTCGGTGCCCAAACCAAATAACAAGTCTGTCATTGGTACAAAATGGGTGTTCAAAAATAAAATGGATGAATCTGGTACAGTAACAAGGAATAAAGCAAGATTAGTGGCAAAAGGCTATTCACAAGAAGAAGGCATAGATTTTGATGAAACATTTGCACTAGTTGCAAGGTTGGAAGTAATCAGAATCTTTCTAGCATATGTTGCTCATGCTAATTTCAAGGTGTATCAAATGGATGTGAAGAGTGTTTTTCTCAATGGAGAACTAGAGGAAGAAGTATATGTAGAACAACCTTCTGGTTTCATTGATCTTATTCATCCTAGATTTGTATACTATTTTCTCAAGGCACTTTATGGATTGAAGCAAGCACCTAGAGCCTGGTATGAAACATTATCCAAATTTTTGATTGAAAATCACTTCACAAGAGGTACTGTTGATAAAACTCTCTTTCATAGAAATGTTAGTGGCTCTATGATTCTTGTTCAAATCTATGTAAATGACATTATTTTTTGCTCAACTAATGAAAAACTTTGTCAAAAGTTTGCTAAGTTGATGCATAGTAAATATGAAATGAGCATGATGGGAGAACTTACCTATTTTCTAGGTTTGCAAGTCAAAAAAGTCAAAAATGGCATTTTCATAAATCAAACCAAATATATTTCTGATTTATTAAAGAGATTTGATTTAAATGAATGTTCTTCTGCTAAAACTCCCATGGCCACTACAACTAAACTTGAATTGAATACTAAAGAAGCTAAAGTGGACATTTCAAGTTATAGAGGCATGGTTGGATCATTAATTTATTTAACTGCAAGTAGGCCAGATATAATGTTTGCTACATGTCTTTGTGCTAGGTTTTAGGCTGATCCTAGGGAGTCTCATTTGATTGCAATAAAAAGAATATTCAGATATCTCAAAGAAACACCAAATCTTAGAATTTGGTATCCTAAAGACTCTGGATTTGATCTAATTGGCTATTTAGACGCATACTATGCAAGTTACGGGATTGACAGAAAAAGTACCACAGGCACCTGTCAATTTCTAGGAAACAAGCTTGTATCATGCTTTATCAAGAAGGAAAATTCAGTGTCTACATCTACTACAGAGGCTGAATATATTGCAGCTGGAAGTTGCTTTGCACAAGTTTTATGGATGAGGAATCAACTATTTGTGAAGGGTTTCGGGCATGAAAACGCAGCGGATATAACGTAAAATAAAAAAAAAATGAAACCCTATCGCAGGATCCATGTATAACTTTGGATGATTATGGTGAAGAAGTCTGTACCTTAACAAAGTTTTCCGTATGATGTTTAATGGAGGTCCAGAAAAATGAATCACAGTAGCCCTTTATTGCAAAGATCTGCTCTCCAAAGAAGTCCACACGAATGCCCAATTGTCCTATGATCACCGGAATCGGTACTAGCCGAATTGTTTGCCTCTTCCTCTCTCTCTCTTCTTTTCTCTAGCCTCTCTTGATGTTGAGCAGCTAGGGTTTTTCTCTAAAAACGAAATCTGATGATTAAACTAATACTATACATCATTATGTATATATAAGGGAGAGAGAGATTTCGGGCCTAACCCTAATCCATGTGATTTCCAAAACCCATTCTGATTTTGGGTTATTATTATTATTAAATCCGAACTCACAAGATCCTTTCTCACCAGTTTATTTATATTTCCAAAATTCAAATGAGAATTCCAACTTTCTATTGGAGTTGCTTTTCCAATTAGGCATGTTATTGGTCCTTCAGAATTTATCTTCAAGCCAGCTTCAAATAGGTTGTTATGACTATAACCAATGAGAACTACTTTGTCAGTCTTTTTACTCTTGACTTCACAATGTGTTATGTAAAATTTCATAGAATAACCTCTATATGTCATTTGACTCACACTCAACAGGTTATGCTTGAGTCCTTCAACCAGAGCTATATTTTCAATGATGACATTGCCAATCACAATATTGCCATATCCTAGTGTTCTTCCTATGTTGCCATCTACATAAGATACTTCTGGGTCAGCCTTCTCCTCAAACTATGAAAGTAGGGATTTATTTCCAGTCATATGTGCAGAACATCAACTATCAATCACTAGGATATTTTTCTTGTTTCCCTGCAATCATATTTATAACTTAATTAGAAGTTTTGAGGACCCAAATAAGTTCGGATCCTTTCTTTTTAACATTGTTAACTTTTGCAGCAGAAGTAACTTTTTCAGAGTTTAAATTAACAGAGTTTGCATTTTCAGGGTTTGGTTTTCTTCTATTAGCTTTTACAACATACTTTTGTTTAGCAGCATACACAGAGGAAATAGGAGTTTCATTCAAATGAGGCAAAAGTTCATAATAGTTAAAATACAGACTATGATATTCTTTACAAGTGTAAATAGAATGCCATAAGCTACCGCAATGAAAACAAGGATTTTGTGGCCTATATCTGATCTATTTCCTAACTTCTGATTTAGGTCTCTTAGGTTCCTTCTTTTTATTATGCTTGCAGTCAATAGAAAGATGATTAGAATTACCACAAGTGAAATATGTCTTCTAGGTGCATCATGAATATTCTTATAATCAGTCTCCTTAGACATTTCTACCTTTTCATTCATATTTCTTTTCACTCTTTTAGGCTTATTCTTGTTGATAACAGACTTCATCTTTTCCTTATGCTGTTTCTGAGAAAGCAAACCAATATTTATTGGTTTATCTTTTGACACATTACTTTCTTTGTTTTTGGAAGTGTTAGAACCTTTATCAGAATTGTCTGTTGCATTACTAGCCCTAACAAAGTTCACAGGTTTAATCAAATGTTCATTTATTCTTATGTATGTCTGAGAAATTTTATTCCTCTTTTCACTATCAGACTCATAACCTAAAGCAAATGTCCAATTTTTGTCTGTTAAAATTTCCTGAACCTTTTTACCAGAGTTTGTCCAGACTCTGAAGGTTTCCCTTTCTTTAGCTAATTCAGTTTTTAGATAAGTCATTTGGATTTCTAATTGAGTTTGCATATGTATAGACCTTCTACGATCTTTTTTAGTATTTGTCATGTGCACAAGTTTAGAATCAAGAAAATCATTCTTAATAGATAATTTTTAAATTTCAGATTTTAACCTTTCATTTTCAAGAGATTGAGTCTTAAAACTGACATGCAAGGTTCTAAGAAATGATTTTAATTCATAAATATTATCAATGTCTATGTTGAAAATTGAATTTGGTACCTTATCAGAGTTTGTAGTGGGAATCTCAGAGTTTGCCATGAGAGTATAGTTCACTTCCTCATCAGAGTCTGAGGAGTCCATCTAGTCAGTTGCATAGTTCTTGGATGTTATGAGTGTCTTTCCAACTTCCTTGCTCTTGCACTCAGTTGCATAGTGCCCCATCTTGTTACACTTGTAACACTTGACTTTTGATTTGTCAAGTATTTTTGACTTCCCTTCTTTGTCTTCTCCCTTCTTGAATTTTTTCTCGTTCTCAGAATTACCAGACCTTTTCTGATTTTTACCCTGATTTCTGAACTTCCTGTACTTCATCTTTTTGAAGCCCTTGACAATCATTGCAACCATTTCCATCATGTTAGAGTCTGTGGATTCATTATCAGAGTCTTCATCAGGGTTTGCTTCAGACTCTGATTCACTACTTTCCTTTACTTTCACAGTTTTTACATTTTCTTTTGCGACTGTATGAATTTGTTCCTTAGTTTTCACAGTTTTTGTCTCCACATTTAATGCAACTATCTTTGTTTTGCGACTTTTTCTGTTCTTCCTTTGCTATAACTCCAAGTCATGAGTTTTTAGCTTTCCATATACTTCATCTAGAGTCATATCTTCCAGGTCTGCTCTGTCTCTTATCAAGGATGTTTGCAAGTCCCATTCTTCAGGTAGAGCCCTTAGAAACTTTATGTTGGAGTCCTCATTCTCATACACCTTATCAACTAAGGCCAAGTCATTCAACGGAGTGAGAAATCTGTCATATGTATCAGTTAGAGATTCATTGTGTTTTGCCTCAAAAAATTCATATTCTTGAATTAGAACAGATCTTCTATTCTTTTTTATCTCTTTGGTTCCTTGACATTAAACCTCTAGTGCATCCCAAATTTCCTTTACAGTTTTGCAAGCAATTACTCTTTTAGACATTACAGAATCTAGACTATTGTGTAAGATATTTTTTACCTTTGCATCCTTGAGAACTTTCAGTCTTTCTTCAGTAGTCCACTTTTTCTTGTCATTAATAGTGTAATGTTCAGGAACTTGTCTTCCTTTAACTATGGCTGGTGGTACCAACTTTGTTGGTAAATACTGACCTTCAATAATCATGTCTAGATAATCAGGATCTGTAGCTTCTAGGAACATCATCATCTTCACCCTCCATGTAGGGTATTCATCCTTTTTTAGAATTGGAATTCTGATGCTTTCATACGTGTTTCCAGACATTGTTTGATATCTTTTAGGTTGTACGAAACCGCCTGCTCTGATACCAATTGTTACCCAGTAATTAGACTATTATAGAAGGGGAGTTGAATATAATAATACTAAACAATCGAAACTAGAACACAAGTATATAAACGAAACACTATTTATATTAACTTTGACAAACTTAATACAAAACTCTCTCAAGAAAATCAATGTTCTTAAGAGCTGCTAGGTTATGAGAATATTATATTTTTTGACGACTCCATCAATGTAAACCTAAACTGTGTTTATATAGTACAAAGCTACATTTCTAAATAATGCAATGATAATGATTAATGATTACAACAATACAATTTCCATCATTATCTTCAGAATAGATAACTTCAAAAAGGTAATTGTCTTTCATACGAACACTTCATTTTCTGTCTTCAATCAAGTCCTGATTTGTCGAATTGTCATCTAACAGACTTTGATCATCTTAGACTCTGTCGGTTGAGTAGACTCTAATTCTGTAGACTCTAGCGACATCATCTAGACTCTGATCAATTTTTGTAAACTCTGATTGATAGACTCTGTTGGATAAATTCTGACAACATCATTTCCTCATATCTAACAATATAAAAATCATTGTATAGAAAAATGTAAAAAAGAAATTAATAATAAACCAAATTTTTATATTAAATGAAATATTTACATTATATAAAATAAATAATATATAATTTATTAATAGAATCCGTGCTTTGCACGGTTATTAAAGCTGAAAGATTAAAAGTGTATTTGGGCCGGATAGTTATTATTGAACCTAATTTTTAAAGACTAATCTCCTAACTAAAATACATCTTACATTAATCAACTAAATAAAACACATCTATAAACAAAACACACAAAAATTATCCTATTAAAATACAAATAAAGTATATGAAAATTTATATAAAATATATAAATATAAAATTAAATAATTATTATAAAATTCAAAATATATTCAAAATATATAAAAAAAATATTAAAATGATTTGATCTGTGCATCGCATGAGATATAATGTAGTATATATAATAAGTATAAGAGGGGTATTATTCAAATACTACTAAAGATTAAAAATTCAATACTCACTATCAACTTATTTAACTATAATATTTATAAATTTAAAATATTAATATATAATATATTAATATAAGTTTAAGGTTTACCAAAACATTGAAAACACATAGTTTCAAAACTTACGGCCGCACGTTGTGTTATCGTTTAGACCAATATCAAAGAGTCTCTCAAATTTATGCTTTTATGTTTTACAGTATATTTGAGTATTATTAAAAAAAGTTTCATAATTTATTTAAATATAGTATTTATAAGTTTAAAGATATTAATACCTAATTTAAATTTAAAGTTTAAATCTCATCAACAACAACATATTATAATCTAATATATATTATTATTTTAAAAAACATTAATAAGGGTAAAGTTTTTGAATTGTGCTCTAACATATAATAATTTAATATTCATATTATTAATTTTAAAAATTGTGATAATAAATGCAAGTAATTATAATTTAAGAAATAATTGAAACAATACAAAATTAAGTTAAATATAATATTTATAAGTACAAATATGATAATATGATTTTAAGAATCTAATCTTATAAACATTATGTCAAAATCTAATTTAATAATTGTCAGTTAATAATTTAATTTAATAAATCTGAGAATATTAATAAAAGTAAAATATTCTAACCTAAAATAGAGTATATAATTCTTAATAAAAAAATAATGTGTTTGATAGTGAGAATTACATATAATTTATATAAATAAATAAAAATATGATGTTTAATAAGATAGATTTAAAAAAGACATATATATATATATATATATATATATATATATATATATTATATTAATAAACACTTGTAAAATAACATGTGAATTCATTAAAATTATAAAGTGTTAATAAAAATATATAATTAAATTAATAAAAAATAATACTAAATATCCATGAATCGCATGGGTTAAAATCTAGTATAAATAATTGGAATAAGGGAGTTAATGTGGTTTGGTCGCAGGGGCATAGGTGTAAATTTTATAAGTATTATTAGTTATTTAATTAATTGATTAATGTTCGATTCCCCACGGGTACAAGAATTAATTTTATTATTATTTATTATTAAAATAATTAATGTTGGATTATGAACTAATATGAATAATTAAGTTAGTATTATCTTAAAAGAAATATATTAAAATTGAATTTAAAAGATTAAAAATATAAAACTTTGACTATAAAATTATTATAAATTATTATTAAAAAAGAAATTCATACATTGCATGGCCCATAAGCTAGTGAATATACTTGGAGTATTGGACTGGACTAGCAGTTCCAAGGCTAAACTAATATACATTATATTTTGATTTGCAAGTACACTCGGCTGTACGGATAAGAATTAGTTGGAGAATAGAATGCTATTCAGATATGAACTGGGCAGAACAAAAATGTTCAGTTCATTTTTTTATTCGTTTAATAATATTAATTTTATTAAGAATGAAATGATCATTTTTATTTATTTATTTGTTTAATATAGAAATGGAATGAATTTTAAAAAAAATTATTTTATTTAATAATAAATTTACTTGTTTGCCCAGATAAATAACTATTATAGAACGGGGGTTAAATATAATAAACATCACATAATTGATCAAGAATATAAGTATATAAAAGAAATATTGTTTTGTATTAATACGATGAATTTTGAATACAAAACTCTCTCAAGAAATTCACTATTCTTAAGAGCTACAAGGTTATGAAAAATATATCTTTAATGTTACAATAATGTTAACCTATGTCTGTGTTTATATAGACACAGTAACAATTCCAACTACAAAACAGATAATAAAAGGAATAGCTTTAATAATGTAATTTGACTTGTATTTGAATTCTTTCTTCACTATCCAAATCATATTCTGATTTGTCTGTTTCCTTCATAAACTCTGATTTGTAAACTCTGTCGGTTGTCGATCTTTGATAGAGGATTCTCTGTTAGAGTAAACTCTGATAGAGTAAACTCTAACCGACAACTTCCTTAAACTCTGATGATGTCAGCAACATAAACTCTGTTATGGTATTCTTTAACAGCATCGGTGTTTATTTTCTAACACAATCCCCCCCCCCACCCCACCCCACCCCACCCCACCCCACCCCACCCCAATTTATGCTTTACTAAGTAAAACATAAATTTCACCTATGATGTTAGAAATATGGAGACAAATGCATCAGAGTTTGAATCTTCCCTTTTGACTTAAATTCTTCTATATAAGAAATCTTCTTTCAAAAATTGATCTAGTAGCTTTTACTCAGCATTCTTCAATAATTCACTAAGCTTCTCTTTCAATTCTTTCATCTGCTCAGAAGAATCATCAATTTGGAATATAGCAGCTCTCATATTATAGATTGATGATCTCTCCATTCTTTCATATAAGGGAATGCAACATGCCTTCTTTCCATCAGGGTTTAAAATTAGTGTAGGAATCTCTTAAACCCTGCTGTTACAACATCTCAATATGCTCAATAGGTACGGAGTCTTCTGTAAATTCTTTTTGTGCAGTGAGTATGTTGTCCAATCAAAAGCCAATAACACCTTTTTCACTTTTTGTCTTTTGAAAAGGAAATCAAAACTTGTTGGGTTTGTCTTCTTTATCAAGAACAGTGATGAATACGTGAAGAACACCACAAACCAAAGTACCCAGTATAATTCACAAAAATTATCTAAAATCCACCCAAGCTAAATAATCATACCTGGAGTATTTAAATAATTTTTAGGATGAGTTTTCACTGAGAAAAGAATTAAAGCACACTTTTCAAGAAACGCTTGAAAAGTAGATCTGGAAATGAAAACTCACTAATCTTCTACCAAACACAAGGATCCATGTTTTGTATGTCAAACATATAGCTCTGATACCAACTGTTAGGTCCAAATGTGTTGTAGAGGGGGGTGAATACAACTTTTTATCTTTATGAAGCAATAAATACTATGTAATAAATGAACACAATGATTCAAGGAATATATGTCTTATATATAACTTGAAAGGGTTGCTACAACATTCATTACACTAGTACAACATAAGTAAAGAGAGTAGTAAATGATACTAAGCTCTGTGAATACTCTATCTCTCTTTTTTACAAGTGTTTCTCTTAATATTGCTCTCTCTGAAAAGTTACACAAGTACTTCTATTTATACTACATGTAATCTATGACTTGTAGTCTTCAAAACATAAGATATGAGTGGCCCAATGTTGTCCATGTAAATTTTATCTTGCCTTGAAAGCTTGAAAATCGGCCAACCAGATGATGCCATGTGTCATGTTGAAACTGTCCTCTATGTAGAACTTCTACATGAGAATTTCTACTTAGGCTCTATCTCGAACTTTAAGTAAAACTTCTACATAGGAATTTCTACTTAGGTTCTATCTCGAACATTAAGTAGAACTTCTACATAGGAATTTCTACTTAGGTTCTATCTCGAACATTAAGTAGAACTTCTACATAGGAGTTTCTACTTAGGCTCTATCTCGAACTTCAAGTAGAACTTCTACATAGGAATTTCTACTTAGGCTCTATCTCGAACATTAAGTAGAACTTCTACATAGGAATTTCTACTTAGGTTCTATCTCGAACATTAAGTAGAACTTCTACATTGGAATTTCTACTTAGGTTCTATCTCGAACATTAAGTAGAACTTCTACATAGGAATTTTTGTTGGGTTCCGAGGCATAAAACGCAGCGGATTAACGTAAATATAACAAAAATTTTCGGAACCCTAACGCAGGATCATGTATAAGATTGACAGATTATGGTGAAACATAATTCTACCTTTTCTGGTCTTGACTTTCACGAACTCAACGGAGATCCTAGCTTTCACGACTTGTGTCTTTCTCTCGAAAAACACCTCTATGGTATCCACACGAGCACCTTCAAGAACGTCTCACGATCTTGATTATGGAACGGATGTACTAGCCTCCTTTTTTATGATTTTGAATTTCTGCCTTCTTGCTACCTTGCTGCTGCCTCTAGGGTTAGGTTTCTCAAAACGTAAAACCTATTTAACCTATCATTATCTATTTATAATGACTGGCTAACGGGCCTATTCAGCAAAACCTAACCCATGTAGGTATAGGATTAAATAATAAAGCGTGTTTCTATTATTTAATTAATAATTAAGTCATACTTAATTATTATGGGCAGAAATCCTTTTCAAATTCGAATTTATATTATTTCAATTAATTAAGTCACACTTAATTAATATAATAAAATTTAAATAATCATCAATTAATTTAAATCTATAATTTAAATTAACTATTCCTCTAAGTGCTCTATGTGTGTAACCCTATAGGCTATTATTTAATTAGCAATAATTTTATTCTCCAATAAAATTATAAACAATGAGCGGTATCTAGTAATACATCATTGCTACCCAATTAAACAATAATTAAATCGTGATTCGATAAAACCTTTCGTGACTAATGTTTCCGTGTAATATAATCCCTTTAACCATATATATTATAGATTAAACTCGAGGCATGTATTTAGTCATCATCTACAACATTTAATTTGGGTTTACTTGATCAATGAGTAGACTATGAAAACAAATCATTATTTGAGCACGGCCATGCATTTTATAGTCTTACTCAATCAAGAAACCAATAATATCTCTCCTAATTATAAGAGGGTTAAATCCTTTATCTATCATTCATATTTCTCATACGACTCATGATATACCCGATGTCCACTTTTATCATCACCCGGTCAAAGGTAACTTTTAATGTAGTCAAAGTATATTAATCCTCGTATAGAAATATAATGATCTCAAGTCAAAGGATTATTACACCATTATCACTGTGAGTCTTTCTTATGACTTTATTAAACATGAAGAATCTCACTGTGGGTCTGTCCAGTATCATGTACTCCTACATGTACCTATGTATTGACTTTAGTATCCCCATACTTATAACCAATGAGATGTGGTTATCTGTCAAACAACATACTAGTCTATTTATGTATTATTATTGTCTTATAATAATAATACTCGACTAGGGACCTTTTAAGAATATGATATATTATATAATCTCAAGTTCAAGTCATGTACTTAAACTATACAATGTGTATCATGATTCTAAGGACATTTATTATGCTAACTAATATATCGCAGTAATTAAAGTCATAATAAATACGTTTATTGAATAATCAAATGACATAAAGGTATATTAAAAAGAAACATTGTATTGCCTCTAGGGCACCTACACTATCAATTTTTACTTAGGTTCTATCTCGAACATTAAGTAGAACTTCTACATAGGAATTTCTACTTAGGTTCTATCTTGAACATTAAGTAGAACTTCTACATAGGAATTTTTAGATAGCTTCCTTCCTTGAGTACTTAGAAAATATTTACACCTCCAGAATTTCTACTTGGCTCTAAGTAGAAACTTATCTAGAATTTCTAGATAGGAATTTCTACATAGGTTCCCTAGTAAGTACTTAGAGAAATTCTGGACTTCAACTTGAAACTTCAATGCAACATCTTGAACTTGTGATTTCTGCTTGTCTTCTATATTCTTCAACAAGCTCTTGAACATGGATCTCTACTACTAAAATAAACCTGCTATCAATGTCCTGACACTTGATGCAATGTTCTGGTTCATAAGTGACTAATCTTGATAGGGTTCTTGCTTCTGAATAGATTACCATGTTCAATTAGTAATGTGGCTTTCCAACAGTTGCTTTCCTGCTTCTTCACTTGAAATCAATTAGCATTATTGATACTGATAGTTATGATCTTGATTCTTTAAGTTACAAATCACTGAGGCATGAACAACTTCGACTTGAACTTCTTCCAATGATTTCCTCTTTGATTGATCATAATTAACATGTTGAATTTTATCAATTACCTTGTCTTCATTTTGAATTGATTTCTGTGTAGGCGTAGTATTATTTACTTGTCTTGTTCTAGTATTGAGTTATCACGATTACTATTCATACAACTTCATAATTTCCAACAATCTCCCCCTATTTGATTGTTAAAATTTAGCAAACAAATCCCATAGAGAGGATAACTCAACTAATAACTAGAAAAAGTAATCGTCCGAGACTTGTAAATAATGCTACTGGCTTTTCTGGATCAGTTTATGCATTTCCAGAATTCTTGTGTAACTGAAATGAAAAATGGTTGTTCCTCTGACGTTGAACTGATATTCAAGTTGTATCATCTTCATTTCTGTCTGTTTGAGCTCTCTCTGCTTTAAAATCCTTCATAGTTTGAACTTAAAGAACTTATCATGAACAGAGCTTCATAAGAATCAATATTCCTGGGAACGTCTTCAATAGAGCACAGAACATAGCTCAAATAATGTTCTTCCCCTAAAAATGTATTTCTCCTTCTTTTTCTTCTTCTACCTTTAGAAAATCAATGGAAGTGTCAATTCTTGTCTGTTCTTCCCATTTGGATGAGGAATCCTCTTCTGACAACTCCTTTCAAGTATAGGATACAATTTCTTAATTCTCTCATATTTCTGTTGTTTCCCCTCAGGATCAGAAGATAAGATTTTCTTTTTCTTGTCTAAAATCTCCCCCTAAGGATATTAATTTCTCCCAAGGATATGAACCCCTTTTTCTAAGGATCTTCCCTTAAGGATCTAGGATACGAACCCCTTTAGGATATTAGCATTTCCCAAGGTTACGAAGATAAGACTTTATTTACTTCTCCTTTTTCGTCCTATAACTATAACTTCTCCCTCTTAGTTGAGGAATCCTCCAATGGCCCATTTTTTTGAATGGTTTGTCTTCCAAAGAAAGTTCACGTCTGTCATTGACCGGGAAAAAATATAGTAACTTTTCTTTCAGAAGTAGCAAGTAGCAAGGGTAAGTGTTTGGCTTATGGTTTCCTCACTTCTACTACGTTCTATTGGTGTTTACACTTAAGTGTCGAGCACTTTTAAGTGTTTCACTCTTTCTCTCTCTATCTCTCACTCAAGTGTATCTCTCCCTCACTTTCACTTAAGTGTTTCTCTCTCTCACTTTCACTCTACATTTCAAATATAGCCTTCTGTACCTGCAAGTGAAATCCGTCAATTCATTCCTATTCTCATCACATGATTCATCAATATGAACTGAATCACTATAAGTGGAGAATTGCCTCATTGAGATGTTTTCGATCTATCATGCAAAAGCACTGTCTCAGCACCAGACTCAATAGTTTTTGCTAAATCACTGTCTAGTGGAGCCTCACCTCTTTGAGATTGGTTATCCCAAGATTTTAAAATATGTTAGGGAATCATGCCTTGTTCTATCAAGGAGTTGCCTCATACCTTCTCCGTAAACGGGAGGTGGACATTCCTTTTCAGGATCTGGAAATGTTCCTTCCAGGAGGGGCGACGTAGTAGACAATGTAATGAATGGCAATTTAGAGCCTACGTTTCCCTCGTAACCCTGTGACGGGAATTTGTGTAAAATACCCTACTTGACTCATCCAAAGAATTCTTGTCAAGCAGTTGCCTCTCAAACCCAGAAAAATCTGAACAAGAGATCTCTCTTTCGGGATGCAGAAGATTAACTTCTGTTTGAGGTAGATACCCTGGACAATGTAATGTATGGCTAGAGTCTGTATCTCCTCTAAATGCCTATACCTCTCACTGTGCACTCCTTGCAATGTGTTCATAGAATTTATCTGTTTAGGCTTACCATCAGCGTGAGCGCTAGTGGTGTGCTTGACTCATTACAAGATACTCTGGTTGACGAGCGAATTTCAATGGACTCACCCTGTTGAGAGAATGATTCCAGAGACAGTTTTATTGCCTTTTCAGCTCTGCATCCTTTTGAGAAGATGCAGATGAGCTTACAGTTACCTCAGTTTATATACTATTTTTCTTCTCTGGAGGTAGAGCTGTGGGTGCACTTTGAAAGGCTGTATGTATAGACCTATATGTAACATAGGGTTATAACTCAACACAAGAACAGGACGTGTAAATAATATGAAGTTATCACCGGAATCAGAAAGACATGAAGACTTGGTAAAGACAAAGGATAAAGAAGAAATCTACAGACTTGAAGCATTAGCTCACTGGAAGAAGTTCATTAATATGTTCATGCCTCAGTGAAGAATAAAGGTTGAAGTATTCAAGGATGTGGAAGCAGTGAAGCAGTTGTCAAAGTACCAGAAAGATTCTAGTGATCCAAATCTGCGAATCAGTCAAGCATGATTGCAGAGCTCAAGTACAGGAATCGATAAGATAGAATATACGGCAAATACAAAGAATCAAAATATTAGATGGAATCTTGGAGTCTATTATAGATTGCTGGAGGAAGTTCATTCATATGTTCAGACTTCAGTGAATGATAAAGTTCGAAGATGTTCAAGGTTTCAGATATGTTTATGGTTCAGCATAAGTGGCAGAGGATTCCAATGTACTTACAATCGAAGCACTTCTAATCAACACGGAACAAAGTCAATTGTATTGTAAAGAAGATGTGAAGATCACGATCGTGTTAGTCGTTTGTGAACCAGACCAGTTGCACCAAATGTCAGCACAAAAGAGATTGAGAATTGCATCTATGAATGAGAAGAATTGACTATTTACTGAAATGGGTAACAAGTGAAGTGGTATATGATGAAGCTCATAATAAATCAAGTTCGAATAATCAAGGAAATATTTATTAGACTTGGTTGCAGTGGAAGAAAATATATTAAGGGCTTATCAGGTTCGAAATTGGCTAAGTAAAGAGACTACAGAAGCTGTATCCAGAAGTCAACTTGGTCAAGCTGTTTCGTCTCATTCACCGATGGTTAACAAGTTATTTTGTCTTATTCACAGATGGTTAACAACCATCGGGTGAAAAGGAAAAGAATTGGTGAATATTCAAAGGGCTTATTTTGTCTTATATGCCGATAGTTATTAACTATCGGAAAAGAAACAAAATCCAACCAGCCACTTTCCGATGGTTACTAAGTTTGAAGTAATTGATTTTATTTCAGGAATTGTTTTAATCCTCCGATACTTATTCTACAGACTCATCGATGGTTAAACAATTACTCAGTAAATTGTTCCGATACTTAAGGAAAAACAGAAGTGAAGCAGCAACTAGTTTACTTGGTCCTGAATGAGCCACGTATCTTGGTTGAAAAAGTCTACACATATATTGAAGAAGCAGAGCCATTCATTTGAGAGTCTTCAACAACACTACAGAAATAACCAGAGAGAGAGAAGACGAAGCCGGAGAGGAGAGAACAGTCAGAAAATCTATACCTCTTCACCGGAGATGTATTAGTGGCCGGTCCCTTAACGGAAAATGTTCAGAGCCACTATATATCACTCTCTACGGTCTTAGTTTCCTTTGTACTGATTTAGAAATACTTGTATAGGAAATTGAGAGTTACGTTTTTGTTAAGCAGCGAAGAACTTGTTCTTCGGACCGGATTTGTTGACCGGGTGTAGCAACCTCAGGGTTTATATTTATCAAATGATATATTCCCCGAATCTTGTGTTGTTTATTTTCCTACTGATTTTCTAGAACCGAAATGATTAATCCTAAACACAGAAAATTAGTAAGCAGCTCCGTAAACACTATTCACCTCAAGAACACGAGCCCACTAACCGAACTCTAAATTATTTATCCGCAAAAGATTCGAAAGAATTTTTTTAATTTAGTGAGTATCGTATTCAACCCCCCTTCTACGATACTTCCGGGGCCTAACAATTGGTATCAGAGCTGACTGATTGATATACAAATCAAGATCCTTTAACTCAGTGAAGCTCAGGGTATCGAAGCTGGCTGGACCCGAATGATTAGAGGCTTTGTTAAATAAGTTTAATTATAAACTTTTATAAGTTTATTTTATAAACTTTTATAAATTTATATTATAAATTTTAATTAGTTTATTTTATAAACTTAATATTAAATTTATTTTATAAATTTTTATAAAATTTGTTTTATAAACTTTTATTAGTTTATATTATAAATTTTAATTAGTTTATTTTATAAAATTAATATTAAATTTATTTTATAAACTTTTATGAAATTTATTTTATAAACTTTTATTAGTTTATTTTATAAATTTTATATTAAATTTATTTTATAAACTTTTATAAAAATTTATTATATAAACTTTTATTAGTTTATGTTATAAATCTGAATTAGTTTATTTTATAAATTTTATATTAAATTTATTTTATAAACTTTTATAAAATTTATTGTATAAACTTTTATTAGTTTATGTTATAAATTTTAATAAGGTTATTTTATAAATTTTATAAGAGATTGTTTTTAAACTATTTAATAAATAAAACGGGTGACCAATTTCTTGAACTTCACTCGGCCTGCATGTTGATTGTATTACCAGTACTTGGCAGCTCAGCAAATTCAGTTGTGACAGCACGCGCCAAGAATCACACGAGCAGCGCCACTTGATTTTCCTGAAATACACGCGCGGGAAATATGTCCGATAGTTGTTAACTATCGACACGTCCCCGATAGTTACTAACTATCGGAGCCGCATTCTGAAATTTTTATTTTTGATTTATTATGTTTTAAAAATTTAAAAATTCTTAACTTTAAATTTTTCTTAAATATTAATTTACGATTTATTTAATTTTTAAGAAAATTTGAAATTCTTGAAAATTAAATTTTTCTGTAAATATTTATTTTTGATTAATTTATTTTTTAAGAAAATTAAAATTTTTGGAAATTTATTTTTTTCTTAAATATTAAATTAAGGGTGTCGAAGCTGCTTGGACGTCGCAGAGTGTTCATTTTTGAATTACGTCTCAGAAAAAGATATTTGCCCCTGGAGTAATTTTTGTTTCCGGAATAAAAATTGACCAGTGTTTATTAAACTCTGAAACATGATCATATAGTATTTTTACTGTGTAATCATGTCTTAGGTATTAATATTGGCGAAGTTTCTTTTTGAGGAAAAATGTGAATCATTAGTGTTACTCTTGGACATAAACGCCTCAGATGCTATTTTGGCCTACTTAACGTTTTGAAACTCTAATATCTATTTTAGATTTATTTATTTTTCCAGAAAATTTAATATTCTTGTTAATTAAATTTTTCTTAAATATTAATTTACAATATTTTAAAGTTTTGTAAATTTTTATTTTTGATTAATTTATTTTTTAAGAAAATTAAAAATTCTGTAAATTTAAATTTTTCTTAAGTACTTATTCGAGGATGTTCAGAAGTTAGTAGTTGAAGATTTTTCCGGTTATTGAAAACAATGAAGATCGACTGAAGATTATCCAAAGAAGTTGATTCTGGTTATGAAAAGATTATTTGGGTACAGTTTTTAGTTGGTTTGAGTTGAATTTGAAGATGAAAAATCTTAGGGATTTGAAGTAGTGAAGAAGAACAGACTGGACAACCTGGAATCTCAGTACAAGCCTTAAAGATTATTTTACAAGGAGATTACAGGAAGTTCGTGCTAACACTGCAGATCATCTGGAACATAGGATACAGCCAACAGGGATTTAAGGATACAACCACATTGTCTGTAAAAGACCTGTATGTGCTGAAGGCCTATGAACTAGAACAAGAGCTGAAGAAGATAATATTTGGTAAAGCAGAAGTTGTTAGCATATCCACTGTATATGTGACCCAGGAACCAAATTTGATTGAAGTCAAGGTTGAGAACCTCTGAACAGAAACGAAATGATCCTAGAAGCTGAATTGAAGATGTTGTAGCTCGAGGTAGTGGTCAAGGTGTTGCATGTGAATTTGACACTTTGTAATAACTTGAGATCTGGACGACTAGTCAAGCCTGCAGGGCAACAGGAAGTTCAGTGACATCAGATTCAGATGGAATCCCAATTCTAAATCTAAGGTCCTTACCTATTGATTCCATAAAGGAGATTTTCAAGAACAGTTCAAGAGGTGGTTGCAAGACAGGGATGGTTTAAAGTTGAAAGACAAGATCGAGGGGTTTGCTACACAGTTTGAAGAAGCCTGTACAAGCAAAAGATGACAGACACTGTGTTGGGTTAAAGCAAGAATCTTAAACATTAGTGAGGATGCAGCAAGGGAAAGCATTTGTTGATGAAGTTAAAGGCAAGGCTGATTCTATCAGTGATAGTGATGAACCAAATGGATATCTGGCATCAATGACCAACACTGGAGATGAATCACTAAGCACTTCATAGGTACACTTACTAACTAGTATATCTTTATCTAATTCATAATTGTATGATTATTATGTTTTGAAATGTATTAGACTCGTGTTAGCATGTTAGCATCTTAGAACTTAAATGCTTAATTGATTGCTAAGAATAAGATTTCATGCTTAGTTATATGAGTTTAGTGAGTACATTTCATACTTGATTTTATATGCAGTAAAATGATTATCTGGAGAATTAGATAGGGTGTTCTAGACGGTTAGGTGTATCCCTAAATATTGCTGGAACTTGAGTTAAATCTCCTGTGATTTAATACCTCTGCTAATGTTGTGAAAATTGCTAAATAGACAAACATGTCATAGATCAGATATTTTATATTTGTTCTTATTGTGATAAATGACTTGATAAGTATATGTGGAATTTGATATTGCTTATAATGTTTTATTCAAATATTCTGCATATTCTTAAAATTGTTTATGTGCTTATTTTCACATGATTTGCTCGCACTCACATAGTTGCACTTAAATGTCATATTAGATCATGTATTGCTTGTTAGGGATAAGATGGTAGAATTATCTAAGTTATCAGTAACATTTGTAGATTCAAGGTTTAATCTAAAACTGACTTAGGTAATTAGAGATAATTAAAAATGTTAGACAACAACAAAAATGGATTAGATAGAATTAGTAATTAATTTGTTAATTCTTCTATCCATGTGCTTTTATGCATATTGAAGCTGTTGTTACCTCTGATAATATCTCTAACCCATCTGGACTCAATTAAAATTGAGTACCAAGAAGCTTAATCATTTGTGATTGCAGAGTATGTAACAAAAGACATAGATTAAAGCTCTGACATCACAGTTAGTTGAGAAGGCCTCCCCAATGGTAACCTTTGGAGATGACAGCAAAGGATGTACAAGGGATATGGCCATCATGATTTAAGAACTGTCATCAGTGGAAGCATCTTTCTTGTGGAAGGACTTAAACACTATCTACAGGGCACTAGGGAATTCTTTGTCAAGGGTTTTCTGGAAAAGCATCGAAAAGGAAAAGTGTTTGATCTCAAACAAGAAGGTTGGCAGCTCACTCAACTGAGAGTGAGGAATTTTGTTCGTAGCTGACATGAAATTTAATATGCAAAGGTGAAGTAAAATTTTTAGTAAAGCTTCATCAGTAAAGAGTTAGCTATGGCAAGAGAAGCTCTCACACTTGATATTCAAGACAATGGATTCTCGATAAAGATGAAATTGGTGAGAGGACTGCTTCTAATGGAATTCTATCCAGAAGGACATTTTGAAGTATGTCACATAGGGAAGTCAAAGAAAACATCACACTGAAGAAAAGTAATATGCTTAGTGGTGATTAATGACAACCCTAATTACAAGTTGGTGATGTTCGTGCATTCAACAGACAAAATATCACAGATGGTGATTGATCATCAGGAAGATCAAGTTGGAAGCAAAGTAAGCTGTGAGAACTTTGAAGTCAGATAATGGAACTGAGTTTCGCGAATGAAGTTTTAAGTGAAGTCTGCACTTTAAGGGGATTATGAAGCTGAAGCAATTAACACAGCATGCTACTGTATTCAACAAAGATCGTGAAAAGACTTAGTCGAAAGCTATCAAGGCATTTGTGATTAAAAACCAGAAGGTGATTGAAAGACTGAATGTTTCGTTCTACTACACCAAGCTCCCAAGCATTCAAATGAAAGACTATTCTGAATCTTTGAAGTTTGACATTCTGTCAGAGTCAAATTCAGATACTGATGATGAAACTAAGGTTGCAGAAGGAATCAATGATAATGATGATGATTCAGATCCTATTAGTGGAAATGGTAGTGAAACTACACAACTCATGAACTTTAACAGAATCCACTGAAAAAGGTAAAGGATCTTCAACACATCCTAGCAGCAACTTAGGGGGAGCAAAACAATAGAAGGATCTACTAGTCGTACTCAACACAATGAAGATCAAAGGAATACATAAAGAACATATCTGCCGAGACAAAGGGTTTGAAGTCAAAGTCATTCCTGGAGTCTAGTTCTTAGTAAACCAGATTTTGAGTAAAGGCTAGAAGTGCTAATTAAAATGAATATATATTTTTCGGGACCCAATAATCAACATTTGGTATCCCAAAGAATAGTGAAGATGCAGTGATTGATCCAGATTGGGTGATTGCAAATGCAAGATGATCTCAATCAATTCGAAGGCAGAATCTACTGAAGCTGGAACCCAGACCACTAAAGTCGAAGCTGAAATTGGTACAGTAAGGGTTTACAGAAACTGGATAATTATTGGCATTGTTATGAGGGACAAAGCCAAACTGGTTGCTACAGGTTACTATCAAGAAGAAGGTATCGATGATGATGGAAACAGAATCTTCGGGACTTTCAAGATCTAATAGCAAGTAACAGAAACGAGACTTGATCCTTTTAGGACCTAACAATTGGGCCTTAACAAGATGAGGATCTAACAGAGTTAGGAATTCAAGCAAATTCTCAAGGACATGGTATGGCACTCTAACTACTAATTACTTGAAAATGATTTTTAATAGAGTTGTTATACACATATATCTCTCTAGATTACAAAGCACAAACAATGTAATATATGTGCAAGTATACCATGATTATATTATATGTGGGTCTACTAACGAAAATTTGGCAAGATATATTTGCTAAGTTAATGCAGAGTAGGTACAACATGAGCATGTTGGAAGAGTTGCAATTCTTTTTGGATTACAATTAATTCAAAAGAATGATGGCAATTAAAGTAAGTCACAGATCTTTTGAAAATGCGCAATTTAGAAGATTCTAGACCTGCCAAGACTTCTTGCCAACAGACCACTAAGCTTGATCAGGGCAAATCAGGTATATGAACTGAAGTGACAAGCTATAGAGGTAATCAGCTCATTACTTATTCAAGTGCATAAAGACCATATATTTTATTCTCGATATGCCTATGTGCAAGTTTCCAAGTGGATACTAGAGAATCTTATCCTATAGCTAAGTTATGAATTGTTAGATATCTTAGGGGATCACCAATTCTTGGAATCTGAGACCCTGAAGATAATAGGTTTAACCTAATTGGCTATATAGATATAGATAATGCAGGTTGTAAGAAAGACAGGGAAGTCATTCCTAGAAGCTGTCAATTTCGTGGAAGAAGTTGGATTCTTGTTGAAATGAGAGAAAGCATTCAACACACATAGTTGCAGCAAAGGCTAAACTTAAAGCAGCTAGTGAATGTGATGCTCTGATCTACTAGACAATGAAACCACTTCAACTCCAACAACTCTGTTGATCTCTCCACACCACTTATGGAACAAGCTCATGGACACCGGGTATCAGTTCTTTCGAGATTGTCCTTAATAGAATAACTTGCAGATCTTTGCTAAATAACTTGTTAGGTCCCGAAATATCGTAGAAGGGGGGTTGAATACGATATTCACAATAATTTAAATTCTTTTCGGAATTTGCGGATAAATAAATTATTGCTTCAGAGTGGGTTTGGCCATTTGTAGTGTTTAGGTGAGCTGCCTACTAATTTTCTGTGAGTCTGGATAAATCAATTAGGTTCAAGAAAATTAGCAGGTAAATTATGGAGACAAGTTTCCGGGAATATTACTCTCGTATTAATCCCAGAGGGTTTTGCTACACCCAGTTAAAAATATAACTGGCTTCCAAAGAACTGGGTTCTTTGCTGCTACAGAGAGAATGATCTAGATCCCTATTACAATGTTTGACAGTATATAATAGTAACTGGAATCAAGCTAACAGTGAATGTTTTACAATGCCCTAAGAATTTGTGACATGATGAACCGGCTAATTTGTAAAACCTAGGAGAAGAAGGTATAGATTTAGCATGGTGACTTCTTCTTCTCCGGCTTCGAATATGTCACTGTCTCTCTCTGTGGTTGGCTGTGTCTCCACCAACCATATTAAACAAAATGAATAATTCATTTTATTTAATATAGTGTAGACTTTTCAAATCAATTAAATTGATTTACTTCACAATTGCTTAAGTCCTGAGTGGCGCTTGTAGAGTGCTTATGGTGTGTAGGCGCCACTTGAAGCTATGTTGCGCCTTAGTCTTGAGTTGCGCCTTGTTCATGTGAGTTGCGCCTATACAGTGGTTACCCTGTATAGGCGCCACTCATGCCTTAGAAACTTCACAGCATGTTGCGCCTTGAACTTGAGTTGCGCCTCTACTCTGTAATCACTGTGATGGCGTCACTCATGCCTTAGAATCTTTTGTGCCTTGGACAAGATATGTTGCGCCTATACACTGCTTCCCCTGTATAGGCGCCACTCATGATACAGATTCTAAGTTCAACATATTTCCTGAGCTTTGATATATTAGTTGCGCCTGCACTCTTGCTTCACTGTGTAGGCGCCACTTAACATTGCCTTGACATTTCTTGCACCTTGGAAATATAAGTTGCGCCTCTCCATTGCTTCAAGAGTATTAATCCACCTTATGTAGTAATACTTGCCTTGGCATATTTCTTGAAATGCTTGAAGTATTTACCACTTTAATTCACTCCTTTGGCTTGGCTTGATCAGCTGATTTTCTACTGATTAATCAAGGTAATTCTCTTCTTTTTGTGCTGACGCTTAGTGCACTGGTCTGGTTCACAAACGACTAACACTGAATTGAATTCCCTTGATTTCTTTTCTGTTTCAGCTGAGTAAGCTAGGACTGTTGCATTGCTTCGAACACTAACTGTTGATAGACATTGTAATTTCACTGGAATCTTTTCTGGTACTTCGACAACGTCTTCATTACTACAATCCAGTTCAAGACTGCAGCTGTCTTCTTTAACCTTTGTCTTCACCCTTCTGGATTCTTATGCTTCAAACACTGCCTATCTTCAATCAATGCTGTTACACTGAAATCTCTTAGTGGCACTGCTATACTGAATCTTCAACCTATCCGAAACCCTGAAAGTCTTTACATATTATTCTTCACTGAGGCATGAACATATGAATGTACTTCTCCCAGTGGCCTGTTGTAGACTCCAAAACTTCTTCTAATGTCTTGATTCGCTGTATCTGCCTTGTCTTCATGTCTTGCTGATTTCTGTGTAACTGTAGTATTATTTACTTGTCCTGTTCTAGTGTTGAGTTATCACGATTACTATTTATATAGCTTCGTAATCTCCAACAATCTCCCCCTATTTGATTGTTAAACTTTTAGCAAACAAATCACCTAGGGAGGATAACTCAACTAACAGCTAGAAAAAAAATGTCCGAGACTTGTAAATAATGCTACTGGTTTTTCTGGATCAGATTCTGCATTTCCAGATTTCTTGTTTGACTGAAACGAAAGATGTTTGTTCCTCTGACACTGAACTGATATTCAAGCTGTATCATCTTCATTTCTGTCTGTTTGAGCTTTCTCCATTTCAAAATCCTTTATAGTTTTGAACTTAAAGAACTTATCATGAACAGAGCTTCATAAGAATCATTATTCCTGGGTACGTCTTCAATCAATACTGAACATAGCTCAAAAAAAATGTTCTCCCCCTACGAATGTGATTCTCCTTCTTATTCTTCATCTCCCTTTAGAAAATAAATGGAATAGTCATTTCTGTTCTTCCAAGTATAGAATTACAGCTTCTTGATTTTCCCATATATCTGTTGTTTCCCTTCAGGATCAGAAGATAAGATTTTCTTCTTCTTGTCTAAAATCTCCCCCTAAGGCTATTAATTTCTCCCAAGGATACGAACCCCTTTTTCCAAGGATCTTCCAGGATACGAACTAACAAGGATCCAGAAACTTACCTTAAGAGTCTAGGATACGAACCCTTTTAGGAAATAAACTTTTCACTCTTCCGAAGGATACGAAGATAAGACTTATTAACTTCACCTTTTTCTTGTTATAGCTATAACATTATAACTTCTCCCCCATAAGAAGAGGAATCCTCCAATTTCTTTTTCTTGTTATAACTATAACACTATAAATTCTCCCCCTTAGTTGAGGAATCCTCCAATGGCCCACTTTTGAAGATACCAAATGTTAATACCAATTGATAGGTCCTCTTTTAAATGGTTTGTCTTCCAAAGAAGGTTCTCGTCTGTCGTTGAACGGGAAAAAATATAGTAACTTTTCTTCCAGAAGTAGCAAGTAGCAAGGGTAAGTGTTTGGCTTATGGTTTCCTCACTTCTACTACGTTCTGTTGGTGTTTACACTTAAGTGTCGAGCACTTAGAAGTGTTTCACTCTTTCTCTCCCTATCTCTCACTCAAGTGTATCTCTCCCTCACTTTCACTTAAGTGTTTCTCTCTCTCACTTTCACTCTGCATTCCAAATTTAGCCTTCTGTACCTGCAAGTGAAATCCGTCAATTCATACAAATTCCCAACACCTAATTCATCAGAATAAACTGAATCACTATCAAGTGGAGAGTTGCCTCATTGAGGTGTTTTTGATCTATCATGCATAAGCACTGTCTCACACCAGACTCAATAGCAATAGCTAAATCACTGTCTAGTGGAGCCTCACCTCTTTGAGATGGGTTATCCCAAGATTTTAAAATCTTTTTGGGAATCCTGCCTTGTTCTATCAAGGAGTTGCCTCACACCTTTTCCGTAAACGGAAGGTGGACATTCCTTTTCAGGATCTGGAAATGTTCCTTCCAGGAGGGGCGACGTAGTAGACAATGTAATGAATGGCAAATTAGAGTCTACGTTTCCCTCATAACCCAATGACGGGTGTTTTGTTAACATGCCTATACCTCACACTGTGCACGCCTTGCAATGTGTCCAATTGTTAGGCCCCTAGTATAACTGTTAGGATTGTTAGGTCCCAAAAATTATATAAGGTTCCTAGTGTATATCTGTTTAGGCTTACCATCAGCGTGAGTGCCGATGGTGTGCTTGACTCATTACAAGTTGCTCTGGCTGACGAGCGAATTTCAATGGACTCACCCTATTGAGAGAATGATTCCAGAGATAGTTTTATTGCCTTTTCAGCTCTGCATCCTTTTGAGAAGATACAGATGAGCTTACAGATACCTCAGTTTATATACTTCTTTACTTCGCTGGAGGTAGAGCTGTGGGTGCACTTCCGACTACATCCTTATTTGCTGCATCAAGTGCAGTTTCTCCCTTATCAACCTCTAAGTAACATATGTTCCTTATAACTCCAAGGGATTAATATATGGAAGTGGATGAAATGAGTGTTTGGTATTAAGGCCTGGGTAAAAGATTGATGGGTTTTCAACCTCCTGGCCAGCTTCTGTAGCCACTGGGGGCTAAACGGATAAAATCATTTAAATAAGATAAAACGAAATAATCAATTAACATTCTAAAACATATTTTTCATCTCAATGAGAAAGAAAAATATATGAAGGAATGGTAATTGATTGCGTTAAAGCACTTTTAATAAAAGAGTTTTGTCGGTTCTAAAGATTTGACATTTAAGAGCATGACATCAATAGAAATTTTCTTTAACATACTTATCCCATAATAAAACGCGGGAGTATCAGAGAAAAAGTCTATCCTTTATGAATTTCTTATAAGGCAAACTTCCCATAATAAAACGCGGGAGTTTACAACAAATAAGAAACTCAACTCTTCTACCAAATTATATCTCAATAAAATGACTCTTTTCCATTAAACCTAAGCACTGTATGTTTTGAAAACTGTTTTGCAAAACATCCTTATCAGATAGAAGACAATGATTTTCCGACTCATAATGCAATTATGATTTACATCATTTTCGTCTGCCTGATAATATCCCCGACTTTAAATAAAAACATGACAATTGGGGTTGGATGGATGCGTAACAACACAACACTAGGCCTTCAAAGCAACAATCACTGTTTTGGTACTGTGAATCAATGTGAAACATACATTGAAACAAGTATTTGAAAATAAATAATTTTACAAGTGATTGATACCTTGAAGTTAAAACACATTTTCACAAAGAGAGAAAAAGCTTTGTTAGATAAAACATTTAAAACAAGCTTTTGGGAGAGGATAAAATTTTGAGATAAAAGAAAGATTATCCTTAAGAAAAGTTTTTCAAAAGAGAAGTTTTGAAAAAGAATTCTTACGTTTTCTTAACTAAAACTGATAGAGAAATGAATGTATCTTTGAATAAAACATTTTGAAAAAGAAATAGACAAAAATTTCTTTTTAAATACATTCAGAATCGTAACCAGTCAAAGAAAGAAAACTAAATATATTTTTATTATTAGTGATTTTAAATAAACAACATGTTGTATTATCACTAATATTAAAAATATCACAGTTAAGTGCACGAATGCAAGAAACTATGCTTCTGTTATTTTATCAAATCAAAATTATGAAACTAATAAACATTGAATTGCTTCAATCCATAATTTTGATAAGATAAAATAAATTCGCTAAACACTAAAATATTCATTGGATTGAATATTAGCATTTAACTTCCTACGCCATATCTAATAATTGTCACTTTGCACATTGTAAGCATGCTCATAACAATTATTAATTGATATACGTAAGCTCGGGGATTTAGTTGAAAAGAAATTCACAAGTCCTTTATATAGGGAAAAAGTAATACTTGTGATCCTAATTGCAACTCCTCGCAACCAAACTTATTTTTAGAAATATTTTCTAAGTATATAAAACATTGAGAATTTTATACACATAACTTTAGAAACTACTTCATCTTTCAATATTAGTGAGTTTTGAAATATGCATTAATTATTTAGAACAGAAATTCTAAATACCATCACTAATATCAAAAGTATCACAATTATTTGTAATAAAATAATTAAGAATATCAGAGCAAAATATCAAAGCAATTAAGCAAGATATCATTGACTAATACTCACCAAATATTTAACACATACAAATAATTATGCTTCTTACTTATGCTAAGTAATTTAACTACCACTTATGCATATAATAATGTAAGCATGATAATTAAACTAATAGCAAGAATTATGAGGATCTGGATTTCTAATAAATTCACAAGTCCTTTGGATCGGGAAAAAGTAATACTTGTGAACTCATTTGAGAATTCCTTGCAGATGGGATTTTCAACAAATATGTATATTAATAATATCCCCAAGTTTACTAACCAACTTAGATAAAATAAATTCATCAAGTTATTTAGCAAAACTCTGCAAGTTATTCGACTAAGGACAACTCAAAAGAAATGATACCTGGTGTCCATGTGCTTGTTCCTCTAGTGGTGTGAAGAGTTCAACAGAGTTGCTGGAAATTGACAGCTTCTAGGAATGACTTCCCTGTCTTTCGTACAACCATGTCCTTGACGTTTTGCTTGAATCCTTTACCTCCGTCATAGAAAAGCTTGCGAAGAGAATGATATACAAATTGTAATGGATCTGCACCTTCATCTTCTAGCTCACCATTCAGGAGTGCACTTGTTCACATTCATCTGTTAGATCTTCATGCTTGAATGCTCCACATGTGCTAGGGATACCAATTGTTTGGTCCTAATCGTTGGGTCCCTGAAAATTGTTAGGTCCCCATTGATGAGTCCCAAAGGATCAAGTCTCGTCACTGGTGCTTACTGCTTGATCTAGAAAGTCCCGAAGATTCTGTTTCCATCATCGTCGATACCTTCTGCTTTAAAGTCCTGTAGCAACCAGTTTGGCTTTGTCCCTCATAACAATGCCAAATAGTCATCCAGTTTCTGTGAACCCTTACTGTACCAGTTTCAGCTTCGACTTTAGTGGTTTGGGTTCCAGCTTCAGTGGTTTTCCGCCTTCGAATTGATTGAGATCATTTTGCATTGCAATCACCCAATCTGGATCAATCTGTGCTCCTTCAGTATTCTTTGGGATACCAATTGATGGGTGATACCAATTGTTAAATGTTGACAATTTCTCTCTCCCAACTGTTAGGTTCCGAAGAATATATGTTCATCTTGATTAGCACTTCTAGCCTCTACACAAGAATCCGGATTACTAAGAACGAGATTCCAGGATTGAATTTGACTTCAAACCTTTTGTCTTGGCAGAAATGTTCTTAATGAAATCCTTTGATCTTCATTGTTGAGTACGGCTAGTAGATCCTTCTTCTATTTGCTCCCCCTGAGTTGCTGCTAGGAGGTGTTGAAGATCCTTCACCTTGTTGAGTGGATTCTGTTAAAGTTCACGAGTTGTGTAGATTTACTACCATTTCCACTAAGGATCTGAATCATCATTGTTGACATTGATTCCTTCTGCAACCTCAGCTTCTTCATCAGTATCTGAATTTGTCAAAGATTCAGAATAGTCGTTCAATTGAATGCTTGGGAGCTTGGTGTAGTTGTTCATTACATTCAGACTTTTAATCACTTCTGAGTAGCCGAGGAGAATTGTTCCATGAGCCTTAACTTCTTGTCAAGATACTCAATTAATTCTTCATTAAAAATCAATTCCCTCCAAACACACGAAAGAGCTTCAGTGTTTGCTTCTGGTTGGCCATTAACTCAAATGATGTCTTTTCACGATCTTGTTGAATAAAGCAGCATGCTGTGTCAATTACTTCAGCTTCCAAAAACCTTTTCAGTGCAGACTTCATTTAGAACTTCACTCGCGAAATGCAGTTCCAATATCTGACTTCAAAGTTCTCACAGCTTACCAATTGTTTCCAACTTGATCTTCCTTATTTGATCAATCACCATTTGTGACATTTTGTCTGTTGAATGCTTGAACATCACCAATTCGAAATTAGGGTTATCAATTTTTATCACCACTAAGCATATGACTTTCCTTCAGTGTGATGTTTCCATTGACTTCCATATGTGACATACTTCAAAATGTCCTTCTTGAAAGAATTCCATATGAAGCAGTCCTCTCACCAATTTCATCTTTATCAGAGAATCCATTGTCTTGTTGACCAAGTGTGAGAGCTTCTTTTGTCATAGCTAATTCTTTACTGATGAAGCTTTACTGAAAAGTTCACTTCACCTTTGCATACAAAATCCATGTCAACTACGAACAAACTTCCTCACTCTCAGTTTGAGTGAGCTTCCAACCTTCTTGTTTGAGATCAAACACTTTTCATTTTCAATGCTTTTCCAGAAAACCCTTGACAAAGAATTCCCTAGTGCCCTGTAGATAGTGCCTAAGCCCTTTCACAAGAAAGATGCTTCCAATGATGACAGTTCTTAAAACATGATAGCCATATCCCTTGTACATCATTTGCTGTCATCTCCAAAGGTTACCATCGGGGAGGCCTTCTCAATCAACTTTGATGTCAGAGCTTTAATCTTAATCATGTGCCTCGAACAGTAAATGTCACGAAGTCACATAACTTTTGCCTTTCATAACATACTCTGCAATCACAAATGATCAAGCTTCTTGGTACTCAACTTTTATTGAGTCCAGATGGGTTAGAGATATTATCAAAGGTAACAACAGCTTCAACCTAAACATGCACAAACTTATCTTTGACTGATCACTTCTCATTTACAGCAGCCTTGACAAAGTAGTCTTTAGGCTATGAGATTAGTGATTCCAACCCGCAGTCTTTACCCTATTGTGATTCTTATGCATGCTTTGTCTAAGATTATGCAAGTCCTAAGATATGCATTTTCAAATAACTAAGCAAGCATGGAAATAAGAACACATGGTAAACATTTAGCTTTAAAGCATTAAAGATAAGAATTATGCAATTCAGGCATGTTATGCATATTAGAAAATTTAGTACTATCTACTTTAATCATTCTACACAAGTGTAACAGATATAAAGCAGATTTACAGATATTCAATAATTTTCTAAAAGTACATGGATAGAAGAACTAATAAATTAATTACTAATTCTTTCTAATCCATTCTGTCGTTGTCTAGCATTTTTAACTATCTCTAATTACCTAAGTCAATTTTAGATTTAGCTTCGAATCTACATGGCTTACTAACTACTTAGATAATTCTACCATCTTTTATTATTCTATCCCTAACAAGCAATACATGATATGATATGACATTTAAGAGCAACTATGAGAGTAAAAGCAAATCATATGAAAATAAGCACATAAACAAATTAAGAATATGCAGAATATTTGAATAAGACATTATGAGCAATATCAAATTCTACATACACTTAACAAGCCATTTAAGAACAAATATTAAATATATGATCTATGACCTGTTTGTCTATTTAGCAATTTTCACAACATTAGCAGAGGTATTAAATCACATAAGATTTAACTCAAGTTCTAGCAAATGTTTGGGGATACACTTAACCGTCTAGGACACCCTATCTAATTCTAAATATTCATTTTACTGCATATAAAATCAAGTAAGAAATGTAATACTTAAACTCATGAATCCTAGCATGCAATCTTATTCTTAGCAATCAATTAAGCATTTAAGTCCTAAGATGCTAACATGCTGTCATGAATATAATACATTTCAAAATTTAATAATCATGCAGTTCTGAATTAGATAAACGTATACTAGTTAGAATGTGTACCTGTGAAGTGCATAGTGATTCATCTCCAGTGTTGGTCATTGATGCCAGATATCCATTTGATGCATCACTGATAGAATCAACCTTGCATTTAACTTCATCAACAAGTGCTTTTCCTTGCTGCATCCTCACTAATGCCTGATATTCCTGCTTCAACCCAACATAGTGTCTGTCATCTTTTGCTTGTATAGGCTTCTTCAAACTGTGTAGCAAACCCCTGATCTTGTCTTTTATAATCAACCATCCATGTCTTGCAACCGCCTCTTGAACTGATCTTGAAAATCTCCTTCACGGAATCTATAGGTAAGGACCTTAGATTTAGAATTGAGATTCCGTCTGAATCTGATGTCACTGAACTTCCTGTTGCCCTGCAGGCTTGACTTGCAGTCCAGTTCTCAGGTTATTCCAAAGTGTAAAATTCACATGCAACACTTTGACCACTACCTCGAGCTACAACATCTTCAATTCAGCTTCTAGGATCAATTCGTTTCTGTTCAGAGGTTCTCAACCTTGACGTCAATCAAATTTGGTTCCTGGGTCACAAATACAGTGGATATGCTAACAACCTGCTTTACCAAATATTATCTTCTTCAGCTCTTGTTCTAGTTCCTAGGCCTTCAGCACATACAGGTCTTTTACAGACAATGTGGTTGTATCCTTAGATCCCTGTTGGCTGTATCCTGTGTTCCAGATGATCTGCAGTGTTAGCACGAACTTCCTGTAACCTCCCTGTAGAATAGTCTTTAAGGCTTGTACAGAGATTCCAAGTTGTCCAGTCTGTTCTCCTTCACTACTTCAACCCCTAAGATTTTTCATCCAAAAATACAACCCAAATTAACCAAAACCTGTACCCAAATTAATCTCTTCTTTTGCAGCTTCCAAAATATTTGTGGGATCCTATGGAGTAAACCTCTGAGGAAATTAAAACCACTATTTCTTCAGTCTGTTCTAGAATAATCTTCATTGGATAACCTTCAGTCAATCTCTGTTGTCTTCAATACCCGGAAAAATCTTCAACTACAAACCCTTTAAGCACCCTCGAATTAATATTTAAGAAAAATTTAGATTTACAGAATTTTTAATTTTCTTAGAAAATAAATTAATCAAAAATAAAAATATACAATAAATTAATTTTCAAGAATTTCGAATTTTCTTAAAAATTAAAATATCGTAAATTAATATTTAAGAAAAATTTTAGTTTTCAAGAATTTTAAATTTTCTGGAAAAATAAATAGATCTAAAATAAAAATTAAAGAGTACAAAATTTGGGGTACCAAACTGATATTTTGGGTGAGTGGCGCCTAGATTTTTTTTTTTTTTTGTGTGGCGCCTCATACAGTATTTGCCCTGTGTAAACTTTTGGAGGCGCAACTAACATGATCTACTTCGACTTTAGATAAAAACCAATTCAAGTGGCGCCTTGCACAGGGGAGAGACTGGGAAGGCGCAACTAAACGGCTGCTGACTTGAATTATTGATCCACTAACAGAAGCTGGTAGCCAAGAGTACCTCGCGCGTGAAGAAAAAATCGCCATTTACACATTTTTTTGTGCCGCGCGTGCTAGTCCACCAACAACATCTTGATTCATGGCAGAGTAAACGAGTAATGGACCATGATTTAAAAAAAAATCGTTAAATAAATATAAAATAAAAACTTTACTAAATTTATAGAATAAACTAATTAAGATTTATAATATAAACTAATAAAAGTTTATAAAATAAATTTTATAAAAGTTTATAAAATAAATTTTATTTAAGATTTATAAAATAAACTAATTAAAATTTATAATATAAACTAATAAAAGTTTATAAAATAAATTCTATAAAAGTTTATAAAATAAATTTAATATAAAATTTATAAAATAAACTAATTAAAATTTATAACATAAACTAATAAAATTTTATAAAATAAATTTTATACAGTTCATAAAATAAACTTATTAAAAGTTTATAATTAAACTTATTTAACAGGGCCTCCTTTTGAATAAGCAGCTTGGGCTTGGTGAGCTTCACTGGGTTACGGATCCTGATTTGTATATCAATCAGCGAGCTCTGATACCAATTGTTAGGTCCCGAAATATCGTAAAAGGGGGGTTGAATACGATATTCACAATAATTTAAATTCTTTTCGGAATTTGCGGATAAATAAATTATTGCTTCAGAGTGGGTTTGGCCATTTGTAGTGTTTAGGTGAGCTGCCTACTAATTTTCTGTGAGTCTGGATAAATCAATTAGGTTCAAGAAAATTAGCAGGTAAATTATGGAGACAAGTTTCCGGGAATATTACTCTCGTATTAATCCCAGAGGGTTTTGCTACACCCAGTTAAAAATATAATTGGCTTCCAAAGAACTGGGTTCTTTGCTGCTACAGAGAGAATGATCTAGATCCCTATTACAATGTTTGACAGTATATAATAGTAACTGGAATCAAGCTAACAGTGAGTGTTTTACAATGCCCTAAGAATTTGTGACATGATGAACCGGCTAATTTGTAAAACCTAGGAGAAGAAGGTATAGATTTAGCATGGTGACTTCTTCTTCTCCGGCTTCGAATATGTCACTGTCTCTCTCTGTGGTTGGCTGTGTCTCCACCAACCATATTAAACAAAATGAATAATTCATTTTATTTAATATAGTGTAGACTTTTCAAATCAATTAAATTGATTTACTTCACAATTGCTTAAGTCCTGAGTGGCGCTTGTAGAGTGCTTATGGTGTGTAGGCGCCACTTGAAGCTATGTTGCGCCTTAGTCTTGAGTTGCGCCTTGTTCATGTGAGTTGCGCCTATACAGTGGTTACCCTGTATAGGCGCCACTCATGCCTTAGAAACTTCACAGCATGTTGCGCCTTGAACTTGAGTTGCGCCTCTACTCTGTAATCACTGTGATGGCGTCACTCATGCCTTAGAATCTTTTGTGCCTTGGACAAGATATGTTGCGCCTATACACTGCTTCCCCTGTATAGGCGCCACTCATGATACAGATTCTAAGTTCAACATATTTCCTGAGCTTTGATATATTAGTTGCGCCTGCACTCTTGCTTCACTGTGTAGGCGCCACTTAACATTGCCTTGACATTTCTTGCACCTTGGAAATATAAGTTGCGCCTCTCCATTGCTTCAAGAGTATTAATCCACCTTATGTAGTAATACTTGCCTTGGCATATTTCTTGAAATGCTTGAAGTATTTACCACTTTAATTCACTCCTTTGGCTTGGCTTGATCAGCTGATTTTCTACTGATTAATCAAGGTAATTCTCTTCTTTTTGTGCTGACGCTTAGTGCACTGGTCTGGTTCACAAACGACTAACACTGAATTGAATTCCCTTGATTTCTTTTCTGTTTCAGCTGAGTAAGCTAGGACTGTTGCATTGCTTCGAACACTAACTGTTGATAGACATTGTAATTTCACTGGAATCTTTTCTGGTACTTCGACAACGTCTTCATTACTACAATCCAGTTCAAGACTGCAGCTGTCTTCTTTAACCTTTGTCTTCACCCTTCTGGATTCTTATGCTTCAAACACTGCCTATCTTCAATCAATGCTGTTACACTGAAATCTCTTAGTGGCACTGCTATACTGAATCTTCAACCTATCCGAAACCCTGAAAGTCTTTACATATTATTCTTCACTGAGGCATGAACATATGAATGTACTTCTCCCAGTGGCCTGTTGTAGACTCCAAAACTTCTTCTAATGTCTTGATTCGCTGTATCTGCCTTGTCTTCATGTCTTGCTGATTTCTGTGTAACTGTAGTATTATTTACTTGTCCTGTTCTAGTGTTGAGTTATCACGATTACTATTTATATAGCTTCGTAATCTCCAACATAACTTGATGAATTCATTTTATCTAAGTTGGTTAGTAAACTTGGGATATTATTTATTTGCATATTTGTTGGAAATCCCATCTGCAAGGAATTCTCAAATGAGTTCACAAGTATTAAAATTTTAATATTTAAAGGAATTGTGAATTTATTTTAAATCCAGTTCCTCATACTTTTTGCTATTAGTTTAATTATCATGCTTACAATGTAATATGCATAAGTGGTAGTTAAATTATTTAGTATAAGTTAGAAGCATAATTATTTGCATGTTAAATATTTGATGAGTATTAGTCAAGATGTCTTGCTTAATTGCTCTGATATTTTGCTCTGATATTCTTAAATATTTTGTTACAAATAATTGTGATACTTTTGATATTAGTGACAATATTTAGAATTTATGTTCTAAGTAATTAATGCATATTTCAAAACTCACTAATATTAGAAGACGAAGTATTTTCTAAGTTATGTGTATAAAATTCTCAATATTTTATATACTTGGGAAATATTTCTAAATTTGATTTTGATTGAGAGGAGTTGTAATTAGGATCACAAGTAGTAAATGTCAATATTTAAAGGACTTGTGAATTTCTATTCAACTATTTTCTCGAGCTTATGTATATCATTAATAATTGTTATAAGTATAATTGTAATATGCTAGAGTAACAATTATTAGATATAGCGTAGGAAGTTAGATGCTAATATTCAATCCTATGAATATTTTAGTATTTAGCGAATTTATTTTATCTTATTAAAATTATGGAGTAAAGCAATTCAATGATTATCAGTTTCATAATTTTGATTTGATAAAATATAAGAAGCACAATTTCTTGCATCTTGAAATTATTGATACATATCAAATAATTGGTATCAACGTGCAATTAATTGTGATATTTTTAATATTAGTGATAACACAAGTTGTTTATCTGAAATCACTAATAATAAAAATATGTCTAAATGCTTATTGTTCTACTGAATGATTGTCATGTTTATTTGATATATATGCATGTGATTGGCAATTGCTTAGTATAGCCTAAGTATTTAATTTATTTTGATCTATTTAAATCATGATGATATAAAACAATTCAGTGAAATATCTGTTTCATGATTTAAGTAAATTAAAATAAATTCGAAGCATAATTATTTGTAGTATAATTATTATCTTTTATTACTCAGTAATAATTGAATAATATTTTATTACAAAATAATTGTGATATATTGATACTAATGGATTTGCTTAGTTTTTATTCTAAGTAAAAATTGGTTTTTGAAAAAGCCGTTAGTATTAGTATATTTAGTTTTCTTTATTTAACTGAATTTTAAACTTGAATGTACTAAAAAGGATTTATTGTCTGATTCTTTTTCAAAACGTTTTATTCAAAGATACATTCATTTTCCTTTCAGTTTTAGAGAAGAAAACATCAAATTCTTTTTCAAAACTTCTCTTTTGAAAATCATTTGATTTACAGCCCTACTTTGATTTCTAAATCCTAGGGTGTGAATCAAACTTTTCTTGAGGATAATCTTTTTTTTAATCTCAAAATATTTTATCCTCTCTCCAAAGCTGGTTTTAAATGCTATATTTTCAAAACCGTTTTCTCTCTTAATTTTTCTTTTTAAAGTGGCAGAAACTTTGTGACTGCTATTTTATTTGGAAAAATTGTTTTAACTTCGAGGTATCAATCACTTGTAAAATGATTTGTTTTTAAATACTTGTGTCAATGTATGTTTCACATTGATTCTGAGTAACTAAACAGTGGTTGTTGCTTTGAAGGCCTAGTACTGTATTGTTAAGCATACATCCAACCTCAATTGTCATATTTTCATTTTTAGTCGGGGATAATATTAGGTGGAAGAAAATGATGTAATTCATAATTGCATTATAAGTCAGAAATCATAGTCCTCTATCTGATAAGGATGTTTTGCAAAACTGTTTTCAAAACATACAGTGCTTAGTTATAAAGGAAAAGAGTCATTTTATTGAGATAGAATTGGTAAGAGAGTTGAATTTCTTCTTTGGTGTAAATTCCCGCATTTTATTATGGGAAGTTTGCCTTATAAGAAATTCATATGGGATAGACTTTTTCTCTGATACTCCCGCGTTTTATTATGGAATAAGTATCTTAAAGAAAATTTCTATTGGTTTCATGTTCTTAAATGATAAATCTTTAGAACCGACAAAACTCTTTTACTAAAAGTGCTTTAATGCAATCCATTACCATTCCTTCTTATATTTTTCCTTCTTTTTGAGATGAAAAATATGTTTTGGAATGTTAAAGTGATTATTTCTTTATCTTATTTAATTGATTTTATCCGTTTAGCCCCCAGTGGCTACAGAAGCTGGCCAGGAGGTTGAAAACCCATCAATCTCTTACCCAGGCCTTAATACCAAACACTGATTCATCTACTTCCATATATTAACCCTTGGAGATATAAGGAACTTATGTAAATTAGAGGTTGATAAGGGAGAAACTGCACTTGATGCAGCAAATAAGGATGAAGTCGGAAGTGCACCCACAGCTCTACCTCCAGAGAAGTAAAGTAGTATATAACTGAGGTAATTGTAAGCTCATCTGCATCTTCTCAAAAGGATGCAAAGCTGAAAAGGCAATAAAACTGTCTCTGGAATCATTCTCTCAACAGGGTGAGTCCATTGAAATTCGCTCGTCGGCCAGAGCATCTTGTAATGAGTCAAGCACACCACTAGCGCTCACGCTGATGGTAAGCCTAAACAGATAAATTCTAGGTACACATTGCAAGAAGTGCACAGTGAGAGGTATAGGCATGTTAACAAATTACCCGTCACAGGGTTACGAGGGAAACGTAGACTCTAATTTGCCATTCATTACATTGTCTACTACGTCGCCCCTCCTGGAAGGAACATTTCCAGATCCTGAAAAGGAATGTCCACCTCCCGTTTACGGAGAAGGTGTGAGGTAACTCCTTGATAGAACAAGGCAGGATTCCCTAAAAGATATAATATCTTGGGATAACCCATCTCAAAGAGGTGAGGCTCCACTAGATAATGATTTAGCAAATGCTATTGAGTCTAGTGCTGAGACAGTGCTTATGCATGATAGATCAAGAACACCTCAACGAGGCAATTCTCCACTTGATAGTGATTCAGTTCATTCTGATGAATCAGGTGTTGGGAATATATGAATTGACGGATTTCACTTGCAGGTACAGAAGGCTATATTTGGAATGCATAGTGAAAGTGAGAGAGAGAAACACTTAAGTGAAAGTGAGGGAGAGATACACTTGAGTGAGAGATAGGGAGAGAAAGAGTGAAACACTTAAAATGCTCGACACTAAAGTGTAAACACCAACAGAACGTAGTAGAAGTGAGGAAACCATAAGCCAAACACTTACCCTTGCTACTTGCTACTTCTGGAAGAAAAGTTACTATATTTTTCCCGATCAACGACAGACGAGAACCTTCTTTGGAAGACAAACCATTCAAAAGTGGGCCATTGGAGGATTCCTCAACTAAGGGGGAGAATTTATAGGAAGAAAAAGGAAGTTAATCAAGTCTTATCTTCGTACTTTGGAAAAGTTAATATCCTAAAGGGGTTCGTATCCTGGATCATTAAGGGAAGTTCCTGGATCCTTAAAAGGGAAAAGGGGTACGCATCCTTGGGAGACATTAATATCCTTAGAGGGAGATTTTAGACAAGAAAAAGAAGAAAATCTTATCTTCTGATCCTGAGGGGAAACAACAGAAATACGGGAGAATCAAGAAACTGTATCCTATACTTGAAAGAAGTTGTCAGAAGATGATTCCTCATCCAAGTGGGAAGAACAGAAAAGAATTGACACTTCCATTGATTATCTAAAGGGTGAAGAAGAAAAAGAAATAAGAAGAATCACATTCTCAGGGGGAGAACATTATTTGAGCAATGTTCTATATTTTATTGAAGATGTTCCCAGGAATTTTGATTCTTATGAAGCTCAGTTTATGATAAGTTCTTTATAGGTCAAGCAATGAAGGATTTTGAAGCAGAGAAAAGCTCAAACACAGAGGAATGAAGATGATATCTATTGAAGATGCGTTCAGTGCTAAAGGAACACTCATTTTCTATTTCTCTTTACTTTATAGAAATCTGGAAATGTATTATATGATCCAGAACCCAAGTAGTATTTTTTACAAGTCTAGAGCATTAATATTTTCTTGTAGTTAGTTGAGTTATCCTCTAGGGATTTGCTTGTTAATCTCTACCAAACAAATAGGGGGAGATTGAAAGGCTGTATGTATAGACCTATATGTAACATAGGGTTATAACTCAACACAAGAACAGGACGTGTAAATAATATGAAGTTATCACCGGAATCAGAAAGACATGAAGACTTGGTAAAGACAAAGGATAAAGAAGAAATCTACAGACTTGAAGCATTAGCTCACTGGAAGAAGTTCATTAATATGTTCATGCCTCAGTGAAGAATAAAGGTTGAAGTATTCAAGGATGTGGAAGCAGTGAAGCAGTTGTCAAAGTACCAGAAAGATTCTAGTGATCCAAATCTGCGAATCAGTCAAGCAATGATTGCAGAGCTCAAGTACAGGAATCGATAAGATAGAATATACGGCAAATACAAAGAATCAAAATATTAGATGGAATCTTGGAGTCTATTATAGATTGCTGGAGGAAGTTCATTCATATGTTCAGACTTCAGTGAATGAGAAAGTTCGAAGATGTTCAGGGTTTCAGATATGTTTATGGTTCAGTATAAGTGCCAGAGGATTCCAATGTACTTACAATCGAAGCACTTCTAATCAACACGGAACAAAGTCAATTGTATTGTAAAGAAGATGTGAAGATCAAGATCGTGTTAGTCGTTTGTGAACCAGACCAGTTGCACCAAATGTCAGCACAAAAGAGATTGAGAATTGCATCTATGAATGAGAAGAATTGACTATTTACTGAAATGGGTAACAAATGAAGTGGTATATGATGAAGCTCAGAATAAATCAAGTTCGAATAATCAAGGAAATATTTATTAGACTTGGTTGCAGTGGAAGAAAATATATTAAGGGCTTATCAGGTTCGAAATTGGCTAAGTAAAGAGACTACAGAAGCTGTATCCAGAAGTCAACTTGGTCAAGCTGTTTCGTCTCATTCACCGATGGTTAACAAGTTATTTTGTCTTATTCACAGATGGTTAACAACCATCGGGTGAAAAGGAAAAGAATTGGTGAATATTCAAAGGGCTTATTTTGTCTTATATGCCGATAGTTATTAACTATCGGAAAAGAAACAAAATCCAACTAGCCACTTTCCGATGGTTACTAAGTTTGAAGTAATTGATTTTATTTCAGGAATTGTTTTAATCCTCCGATACTTATTCTACAGACTCATCGATGGTTAAACAATTACTCAGTAAATTGTTCCGATACTTAAGGAAAAACAGAAGTGAAGCAGCAACTAGTTTACTTGGTCCTGAATGAGCCACGTATCTTGGTTGAAAAAGTCTACACATATATTGAAGAAGCAGAGCCATTCATTTGAGAGTCTTCAACAACACTACAGAAATAACCAGAGAGAGAGAAGACGAAGCCGGAGAGGAGAGAACAGTCAGAAAATCTATACCTCTTCACCGGAGATGTATTAGTGGCCGGTCCCTTAACGGAAAATGTTCAGAGCCACTATATATCACTCTCTACGGTCTTAGTTTCCTTTGTACTGATTTAGAAATACTTGTATAGGAAATTGAGAGTTACGTTTTTGTTAAACAGCGAAGAACTTGTTCTTCGGACCGGATTTGTTAACCGGGTGTAGCAACCTCAGGGTTTATATTTATCAAATGATATATTCCCCGAATCTTGTGTTGTTTATTTTCCTACTGATTTTCTAGAACCGAAATGATTAATCCTAAACACAGAAAATTAGTAAGCAGCTCCGTAAACACTATTCACCTCAAGAACACGAGCCCACTAACCGAACTCTAAATTATTTATCCGTAAAAGATTCGAAAGAATTTTTTTTAATTTAGTGAGTATCGTATTCAACCCCCCTTCTACGATACTTCCGGGGCCTAACACACTTCCGACTTCATCCTTATTTACTGCATCAAGGGCATTTTCTCCCAAATCAATCTCTAACTTACATGAGTTCCTTATATCTCCAAGGGTTAATATATGGAAGTGGATGAATGAGTGTTTGGTATTATGGCCTGGGTAAGAGATTGATGGATTTTCAACCTCTTGGCCAGCTTCTGTAACCACTAGGGGCTAAATGGATAGAATCAATCAAGTAAGATAAAAAGATAATCAACTTAACATTCCAAAACATATTTTTCATCTCAAAGAGAAGAAAAAAAATATAAGAAGGAATGGTAAGGGATTGGATTAAAGAACTTTTAATAAAAGAGTTTTGTCGGTTCTAAAAATTTATCATTTAAGAGCATGAACCCAACAGAAATTTTCTTTAAGATACTTATCCTATAATAAAACGCGGGAGTATCAGAGAAAAATTCTATCCCTTATGAATTTCTTATAATGCAAACTTCCCATAATAAAACGCGGGAATTTACACCAAATAAGAAACTCAACTCTCTTACCAAATTTTATCTCAATAAAAATGACTCTTTTCCATTAAACCTTAATACTGTATGTTTTGAAAATAGTTTTGCAAAACATCATTATCAGATAGAAGATAATGATTTTCCGACTCATAATGCAATTATGATTTACATCATTTTCGTCTGCCTGATAATATCCACATCTTAAAATAAAAACATGACAATTAGGGTCGGATGGATGCTTAACATTACAGTACTAGGCCTTCAAAGCGACAACCACTGTTTAGGTACTTTGAAACAATGTGAAACATATATTGAAACAAGTATTTGAAAACAAATAATTTTACAAGTGATTAATACCTCGAAGTTAAAACAATATTTCCAAATAAAATAGCAGTAACAAAGTTTCTACTACTTTAAAAAGAAAAATTTAGAGAGAAAAAGCTTTTAAAAATAAGATTTTTAAAAAACAGCTTTTGGGAGCGGATAAACTATTTCGAGAGTGGAGAAAAATTATCCTCAAGAAAAGTTTTTCAAAAGAGAAGTTTTGAAAAAGAATTCTGAAGTTTTCTTATCTAAAACTGATAGATAGTGAATGTATCTTTAAATAAGACATTTTGGAAAAAAAATAGACAAAAATTTCTTTTTTATACATTCAGGTTTATAAATCAGTCAAAGATAGAAAACTAAATATACTAATACTATCGGCTTTTTCAAAAACCAATTTTTACTTAGAATAAAAACTAAGCAAATCCATTAGTATCAATATATCACAATTATTTTGTAATAAAATATTATTCAATTATCACAAAATAATAAAAGATAATAATTATACTACAAATAATTATGCTTCTTATTTATTTTAATTTACTTAAATCATGGAACCAATATATCACTAAATTGTTTTATATCATCATAATTTAAATAAATCAAAATAAATTAAATACTTATGCTATACTAAGCAATTGCCAATCGCATGCATATATATCAAATAAACATGGCAATCATTCAGTAGAACAATAAGCATTGTAATATATTTTTATTATTAGTGATTTCAAATAAATATTATGTTGTATTATCACTAATATTAAAAATATCACAATTAATTGCACGGAAATATTAATAAAATATCATTACTTGATATTTATCAATAATTTCAAAATGTAAGAAATTATGCTTCAGATATTTTATCAAATTAAAATTATGAAACTAATAGACATTGAATTGCTTCAATCCATAATTTTAATAAGATAAAATAAACTCGCTAAATACTAAAATATTCATTAGATTGAATATTAGCATCTAACTTCCTACGCTATATCTAATAATTGTCACTGAAGCACATTGTAAGCATGCTCATAACAATTATTAATGATATACGTAAGTTCAAGGAAATAGTTGAAAAGAAATTCACAAGTCCTTTAAATATATACATTTAATACTTGTGATCCTAATTGCAACTCCTCGCAAACAAACTTGATATTAGAAATATTTTCTAAGTATATAAAATATCGAGAATTTTATACACATAACTTAGAAAATACTTCATCTTCCAATATTAGTGAGTTTTAAAATATGCATTAATTATTTAAAACAGAAATTCTAAATACCGTCACTAATATTAAAAGTATCACAATTATTTGTAATAAAATATTTAAGAATATCAGAGTAAAATATCAGAGCAATTAAGTAAGATATCATTGACTAATACTCATCAAATATTTAACATACAAATAATTATACTTCTTACTTATGCTAAGTAATTTAACTACCACTTATGCTTAAAACATTGTAGGCAAGATAATTAAACTAATAGAAAAAAGTATGAGGTACTGGATTTAAAATAAATTCACAAGTCCTTTAAATAGGGAAAAAGTAATACCTGTGAACTCATTTGAGAACTCCTTGCAGATGGGATTTTCAACAAATATGCATATTAATAATATCCCAAGTTTACTAACCAACTTAGATAAAATAAATTCATCTAGTTATTTAGCAAAAATCTACAAGTTATTCGACTAAGGACAACTCTTAAAAGAAATGATACCTGGTGTCCATGCACTTGTTTCTTAAGTGGTGTGAAGAGATCAACAGAGTTGCTGGAAATTGACAGCTTCTAGGAATGACTTCCCTGTCTTTCGTACAACCTGCATTATCTATATCTATATAGCCAATTAGGTTAAACCTAATATCTTTAAGGTACCTGATTCTTAGAATTGTGATCCCCTGAGATATCTAACAATTCATAACTTAGCTATACGATAAGATTCTCTAGTATCCACTTGGAAACTTGCACATAGGCATATCGAGAATAAAATATATGGTATTTATGTACTTGAATTAGTAATGAGCTGATCATACCTCTATAGCTTGTCACTTCAGTTCATATACTTGATTTGTCCTGATCAAGCTTAATGGTCTGTTGGAAAGAAGTCTTGGCATGTCTAGAATCTTCCAAATTGTGCATCTTCAAAAGATCCTTGACTTACTTTAATTACCATTATTCTTTTGAATTAATTATAACCCAGAAAGAATTGCAACTCTTCCAACATGCTCATTTTGTACCTACTCTGCATTAACTTAGCAAAAATATATCTTGCCAAATTTTCGTTAGTAGACCCACATATAATATACTCAAGGTATACTAGCACATTTATATGACATTGTGTGTGCCTTGCATTCTAGAGAGATATGTGTATAACAACTCTAATGTAAAATCATTTTTAAGTAATTAACAGTTAGAGTGTCATACCATGTCCTTGACATTTTTCTTGAATCCCTACCTCCATCATAGAAGAGTTTGGGAAGAGAATGATATACGAATTCCAATGGATCTGCAACTTCAAAGTCCAGGAAATGTTGTACATCAACTTCAACTTCTAGCTCACCATTCAGGAGTGCACTTGTTCACATTCATCTGACAGATCTTCATGCTTGAATGCTCCACATGTGCTAGGGATATCCTTATTATTAGGTCCTCATCTTGTTTGGTCCTAATTGTTGGGTCTCCAAAGGATTAAGTCTCGTCATTGGTGCTTACTGTTTGATCTTGAAAGTCCCGAAGATTCTGTTTCCATCATCGTCGATACCTGCTGATAGTAACCTGTAGCAACCAGTTTGGCTTTCCCTCATAACAATGCCAATAGTCATCCAGTTTCTGTGAACCCTTACTGTACCAATTTCAGCTTCAACTTTAGTGGTCTGGGTTCCAGCTTCAGTGGTTTCTGCCTTCGAACTGATTTAGATCATTTTGCATTGCAATCACCCAGTCTGGATCAATCAGTGCTTTTCTAAATACCAATTGTTAGTTGTTGACAATTGCTCTTTCCCAAGAGTAACTATTTACTTTGCATAGCACTTCTAGCCTTTACACAAGAGTCCAGATCACTAAGAACTAGACTCCAGGATTGAATTTGACTTCAAACCTTTTGTCTTGGCAGAAATTTTCTTAATGAAATCCTTTGATCTTCATTGTTGAGTACGACTAGTAGATCCTTCTTTTATTTGCTCCCCATGAGTTGCTGTTAGGATGTGTTGAAGATCCTTCACCTTATACAGTGGATTTCCACTAATAGGATCTGAATCATCATCGTGTGTCATTGATTCCTTCTGCAACTTCAGCTTCAATATCAGTATCTGAATTTGACTCTGACAGGATGTCAAACTTCAAAGATTCAGAATAGTCATTCATTTGAATGCTTGGGAGCTTGGTGTAGTTGAACGATACATTCAGACTTTTAATCACTTATGAGTAGCCGAGGAGAATTGTTCCATGAGCCTTAACTTCTTGTCAAGATACTCAAATAAAACTTCATTAAAAATCAATTCCCTCCAAACACACGAAAGAGCTTCAGTGTTTTCTTCTGGTTGGCCATTAACTCAAATGATGTCTTTTCACGATCTTGTTGATTAAAACAGCATGTTGTGTTAATTGCTTCAGCTTTAAAGTACCTTTTCAGTGTAGACTTCATTTAGAACTTCATTCGCGAAATTTCAGTTCCAATATCTGACTTCAAAGTTCTCACAGCTTACTTTGCTTCCAACTTGATCTTACTTATTTGATCAATCACCATTTGTGATAATTTGTCTGTTGAATGCACGAACATCACCAACTTGTAATTAGGGTTGTCAACATCAATCACCACTAAGCATATTTTTCCATGACATAATTTGCTTCAGTGTGATGTTTTCTTTGACTTCCCTATGTGACATACTTCAAAATGTCCTTCTTGTTAGAATTCCATATGAAGAAGTCCCTTACCAATTTCATCTTTATCAGAGAATCCATTATCTTGATCAACAAAAGTGAGAGCTTCTTTTGCCATAGCTAACTCTTCATTGATGAAGCTTTACTGAAAAGTTCACTTCACCTTTGCATCCTAGTTCCATGTCAGCTACGAACAAACTTCCTCACTCTCAGTTGAGTGAGCTTCCAACCTTCTTGTTTGAGATTAAACACTTTTCCAGAAAACCCCTGACAAAGAATTCCCTAGTGCCCTTTAGATAGTGCTTAAGTCCTTCCACAAGAAAGATGCTTCCACTGATGACAATTCTAAATATAGCCAAATCCCTTGTACATCCTTTGTTGTCATCTCCAAAGGTTACCGTTGGGTAGGCTTTCTCAACCAATTGTGATAGTAGAGCTTTAATCTTAATCATATGCCTCGAATAGTAAATGTCACGAAGTCACATAACTTTTACCTTTCATAACATACTCTGCAATCACAAATGATTAAGCTTCTTGGTACTCAATTTCAATTGAGTCCAGATGGGTTAGAGATATTATCAGTGGTAACAACAACTTCAATATGCATAAAGCACATGGATAGAATAAATAACAAATTAATTACTAATTTTGTCTAATCCATTCTGTCGTTGTCTAACATTTTTAACTATCTCTAATTACGTAAGTTAGTTTTAGATTAAGTTTCGAATCTACAGATTTTACTAACTATGATAATTCTACCATCTTTTATACCTTAACAAGCAATACATGAAATGATATGACATTTAAGTGCAACTATGTGAGTGCGAGCAAATCATATGAAAATTAGCATATAAACAATTTCAAGAATATGCAGAATAATTGAATAAGACATTATGAGCAATATCAAATTCTACATACATTTATCAAGCCATTTAAGAACAAATATTAAATATATGATCTATGACCTGTTTGTCTATTAGCAATTTTCACAACATTAGCAGAGGTATTAAATCACAGAAGATTTAAATCAAGTTCCAGCAAATGTTTGGGGATACACCTATCCGTCTAGAACATCCTATCTAATTCTAGATATTCATTTTACTGCATATAAAATCAAGTATGAAATGTACTAATTTAAACTCATGAATCCTAGCATGCAATCTTATTCTTAGCAATCAATTAAGCATTTAAGTCCTAAGATGCTAACATGCTGACATGAATATAATACATTTCAATACCTAATAATCATACAGTTCTGAATTAGATAAAAGTATACCAGTTAGAATGTGTACCTGTGAAGTGCTTAGTGATTCATCTCCAGTGTTGGTCATTGATGCCAGATATCCATTTGGTTCATCACTATCACAGATAGAATCAGCCTTGCATTTAACTTCATCAATAAATGCTTTCCCTTGTTGCATCCTCACTAATGCTTGAGATTCCTTCTACAACCCAAAATAGTGTCTGTCATCATTTGCTTGTACAGGCTTCTTCAAACTGTGTAGGAAACCCCTGATCTTGTCTTTAAAACCATCCCTGTCTTGCAACCGCCTCTTGAACTGATCTTGAAAATCTCCTTTACGAAATCTATAGGTAAGGACCTTAGATTAAGAATTGGGATTCCGTCTGAATATGATGTTACTGAACTTCCAGTTGTCCTGCAGGCTTGACTAGTTGTCCAGTTCTCAGGTTATTCTAAAGTGTCAAATTTACATATAACACCTTGACCACTACCTCAATCTACAACATCTTCAATTCAGCTTCTAGGATCAATTTGTTTCTATTCAGAGGTTCTCAACCTTCATGTCAATCAAATTTGGTTCCTGGGTCACAAATACAGTGGATATGCTAACAACCTGCTTTACCAAATATTGTCTGCTTCAGCTCTTGTTCTAGTTCATAGGCCTTCAGCACACAAATAGTTCATCTAAAGATAATGTGGTTGTATCCTTAGATACCCTATGGCTGAACCCTGTTTTCTAGATGATCTGCAGTGTTAGCACGAACTTCTTGTAATCTCCCTGTAGAATAATCTTTAAGGCTTGCACAGAGATGCCAGGTAGTCCAGTCTGTTCTCCTTTTCTGATTCTGAAGGTATCATACTCCATCTTGAGAATAAGTGTTTTATTGTTTCTGACCTCAGCGGTACCTTCCATGACGACCTCTATTTTATCCCAAATCTTCTTAGCTGTAGTTAGTCCTTTAACTACATTAAACATTTCATGATCTAGGGATTCCATCAAGGTTTATCGTACGGACGTATCGAAAGCTATTTGCTCCTTATCAGCATCTGAAAAGTTTGCTGCCTTTTTAGGCTCAGACCGTTGTGTTACAATCACATCTCCTTCCATATGCTCAGGAACAACAATAATCGGAATAAATTTACCCTTGTTAAGGACTTCCAGATATTCAGGATTAACGGACTCAATGTAGAGTTTCATTCTCAAAACCCATTCTTCATAGTGATCTCGGTTGAACATTGAAATCTTGAATTGATTTTTAGGTTCCATCTTAATGTAGATTTAGAGTAGAGATAATAAACTTTTCTTATTACTTGAGTAGTAATTAAAAGAAAATCGAATTATCTCAGAATAAATCAAAATTTAAATCCTGGTCACTAAAAATTTCTAAGTCCCCAAGACTAGGCTATGTAGAAAATCTATGTAGAACTTTTGCCTAAGTCGAAATTTCACCAAGTAGAAATTCTGTCCAAGTCAAACTTTCTAAGTAGAAATTTTGTTCAAGTCAAAATTTCTATGTAGAAATTCTCAAGTAGAAATTCTCAAGTAGAAATTATATGTAGAACTTTTGTCCTTAGAGAAAATTTGTTGCATGTCACTTTTAATATTGAATAAACAATATTATTTTTCACACTTTTTGACTTTTGTGTCTTATCTCACCTAACTCACCTAACACCTACGTGATAGGTACGGAGTCTTCTGTAAATTCTTTTTGTGCAGTGAGTATGTTGTCCAATCAAAAGCCAATAACACCTTTTTCACTTTTTGTCTTTTGAAAAGGAAATCAAAACTTGTTGGGTTTGTCTTCTTTATCAAGAACAGTGATGAATACGTGAAGAACACCACAAACCAAAGTACCCAGTATAATTCACAAAAATTATCTAAAATCCACCCAAGCTAAATAATCATACCTGGAGTATTTAAATAATTTTTAGGATGAGTTTTCACTGAGAAAAGAATTAAAGCACACTTTTCAAGAAACGCTTGAAAAGTAGATCTGGAAATGAAAACTCACTAATCTTCTACCAAACACAAGGATCCATGTTTTGTATGTCAAACATATAGCTCTGATACCAACTGTTAGGTCCAAATGTGTTGTAGAGGGGGGTGAATACAACTTTTTATCTTTATGAAGCAATAAATACTATGTAATAAATGAACACAATGATTCAAGGAATATATGTCTTATATATAACTTGAAAGGGTTGCTACAACATTCATTACACTAGTACAACATAAGTAAAGAGAGTAGTAAATGATACTAAGCTCTGTGAATACTCTATCTCTCTTTTTTACAAGTGTTTCTCTTAATATTGCTCTCTCTGAAAAGTTACACAAGTACTTCTATTTATACTACATGTAATCTATGACTTGTAGTCTTCAAAAGATAAGATATGAGTGGCCCAATGTTGTCCATGTAAATCTTATCTTGCCTTGAAAGCTTGAAAATCGGCCAACCAGATGATGCCATGTGTCATGTTGAAACTGTCCTCTATGTAGAACTTCTACATGAGAATTTCTACTTAGGCTCTATCTCGAACTTTAAGTAAAACTTCTACATAGGAATTTCTACTTAGGTTCTATCTCGAACATTAAGTAGAACTTCTACATAGGAATTTCTACTTAGGTTCTATCTCGAACATTAAGTAGAACTTCTACATAGGAATTTCTACTTAGGCTCTATCTCGAACTTTAAGTAGAACTTCTACATAAGAATTTCTACTTAGGCTCTATCTCGAACATTAAGTAGAACTTCTACATAGGAATTTCTACTTAGGTTCTATCTCGAACATTAAGTAGAACTTCTACATAGGAATTTCTACTTAGGTTCTATCTCGAACATTAAGTAGAACTTCTACATAGAAATTTTTACTTAGGTTCTATCTCGAACATTAAGTAGAACTTCTATATAGGAATTTCTAGATAGCTTCCTTCCTTGAGTACTTAGAAAATATTTTCACCTCCAGAATTTTTACTTGGCTCTAAGTAGAAACTTATCTAGAATTTCTAGATAGGAATTTATACATAGGTTCCTTAGTAAGTACTTAGAGAAATTCTGGGCTTCAACTTGAAACTTCAATGCAACATCTTGAACTTGTGATTTCTTCTTGTCTTCTATATTCTTCAACAAGCTCTTGAATATGGATCTCTACTACTGACATAAACTTGCTATCAATGTCCTGACACTTGATGCAATGTTCTGGTTCATAAGTGACTAGTCTTGATAGGGTTCTTGCTTATGAATAGATTACCATATTCAATTAGTAATGTGGCTTTCCAACAGTTGCTTTCCTGCTTCTTCACTTGAAATCAATTAGCCTTATTGATACTGATAGTTATGATCTTGATTCTTTAAGTTACAAATCACTGAGGCATGAACAACTTCGACTTGAACTTCTTCCAATGATTTCCTCGTTGATTGATCATAATTAGCATGTTGAATTTTATCAATTACCCTGTCTTCATTCTGTATTGATTTCTGTGTAGGCATAATATTATTTATTTGTCCTGTTCTAGTGTTGAGTTATCATGATTACTATTCATACAGCTTCATAATTTCCAACAATAAGCCATCATCAACCTTTCATGAGCTTCAGAAGAATCAACAGGCCATTTCTTTGTATTGTACCTTTGTGTGTAGGGAATTGAAAGATCTGTAATTTCTTCATCCAAGAATATTGGCTCATCAGAGTTTATTTCCTCCCCATCAGAGTTTACAGCATTGTCAGAGTTTGCAATAGCATTAGAGTTTGCAGTGACAGATAAACTCTGAGTACCTGCAAAAAATATAGAACATCCTAAATCACTCTGATTTTTTAAAGTAATCTCATTACTTCTCACATCACACATATCATAACTTTTAATAGTTAGATTTTACTCGCTAGAAGTAACTAACTTTTTTCTCAATTCTACCTCTCCATTTGCCAGAATCAGTATCTGTCTCATTATTAATTCTGTTTTTCACACATTTTACCTCAGACTCACATGAAAGGCTCAGATCACAATGTCCTACAGAAATAAGAGGTGGCTGAGAAAGGAGGTTTGTGGTCACATGAATAGGGGTTCCCTTTTCAGGACTATCTTTGGTCATCCCATCAGAAAGAATCGGAAAGGTAAAATCTGAACTTATATTATCAAATAATGTAAATTCTGAAGAAAAGTAAGAGTTTATACATTGAGTGTTTGTTGAGGTTGATGTAGTTTCCATAGACTGTGCAGAAAGTGGTTGCACCATGATAGCATCAATGATTGCCAATAGAATGGTCTCAGAGTTTGACTTCTCAGCAACAGCAGAATCTTCATTGATAGTTATGCCTGCATCCAAACTTTGATTGGATGGTTCTTGTGTGGCAGGGGAATTAATAACTGCTTCTACCCTTTGAGCTGAAGGTTCTTGTGAGTTGTACCCCTGATCTCTACTGACTTCATCTGCTTCACTTGTGGCTGCTTCAACCCTTTGAGTTGAAGGTTCTTGTGTGCATGGCCCAAAAATGACTGTTACCTCACTTTGAGAGGCAGGTTCTTGTGTGTCCTTGCCAAAAAAAACTTGTTTCTTCTTCTTTCTTGTGAATTTCTTTGTACTAGGAGAGGCTGGAGTTGATTTTGACTTCTTTTCTTCCATCTCCTTTCTTACTTCTTCTGCCAACTCCTTTACCGTTTCATATGATATCTCCTTGATACTTTATTTGGGAGATTGAACAAGAGAATCAGAGATTGTCACAGGAACAATCTCATTTGCAGCATCAATAATTTCCAAGGTGATTACATGACTGGTAAAAGGATTAACATGAAGAGAATTACCATCCATTTCATCCAATTCATCATTTTCTTTTCTATTTGCATTATCATCATCACCATCTACCTCAATTCCACCAATGTTACTATTTATTTGGTCAGGCAATGAAGATTCACCAGACTTTATAACAACATTAGAGTTTATTACTTGAGTTTGAGTAGATTTTAGTTGATCAGAGATTAGAGCTTCAGAGTTTAACAATTTGTCAGAGTTTATTGCTTCATCGGAGTTTATCCCTTCAGTGTTTGGACCTTCAGTGATTATAGGCTTGGTCAATCTTCTTATCTTCTTTTTCATTTCAGGCATTGGATTAACTGTGAATGGCTTCATGAATGGTGCATGAGGAATTTCAGAAGCTTTCTTAACAATCTTCTTCAGAGGAAAAACCAAACCTTCATTGCTATCATCAGAATCAGTATTATCATCTTTCAATTTCCTCTTCTTTGGAGAAGATTCATTCACTAATTTTCCTTTTCTTTTACTGCTCGACCCTTGCTGAGAGGTTTTTGTTACAACTACAGTCTTTTGGGAGACTGTAGAGGTTGGAATCAGTGTTTGTTGGTTAGTGTTTGGTGGTTGTCTTGGGTTAGAATTAGAGGGTGCTAAACTCTGATCCATAGCCACAAAAAGAAAATCTCTCCCATACATGATAGGCATTCTCTGATTTAAGAGAAGCCTGACCTATATGGGATAAAAAAGATTAGATAGTTTACATGCACCTTTCTTTGTATCTTTCCTAGCTAAATCAGCAAAAAATTTCTTGTTCATGCAAAAACAAGCTAAACTCTGATCATTGTCAAAACTAACCTCCGGCAATAAATGGCTAAAAATCAATTGTAAAAATCTAGCAAAATAAATAGTATCTGCATCATCATCTATTTTACTAGCTAATTGCCTAATAATCAAACATGGAAAATTAAAGTTTAAGTTATGGGCTAGAGAATACCCAATATATTGTGATAATTGAGGAATCGCATCAAAGTTAGTGCATTTTGCTGTGAAGGCCCTTGTGATGCAATCAAAGAAGAAGCTTCATTCTCTTCTTAGATTTGGCCTTGTGAGACTCCCTAGATTTGATAGACTACCCCCATAGCCTATTGTTCTGAAGCCACTTCTGGAAGATGAAGGGCTTGTCTCACTACTGCAGGAGTAATCGAGTGCTTGCCATTGCACTGGAAAGTGATTACTGGTTCTTCATTATCACCATCATTATTGAATTCAGCAGTAGACTAGATTCTGAATAAAGATTGAGTAGAGCAGTTCGTGGGTTCCTGTAATGCATACCCAATGTAGTTGTTCTGTATGAAATCTTGAATCACATGAAAGTCTTGAGGTGTATCAGTTTTATTCAAAAGAGAGATATAGTTGGTTGCAGTAAATGTGTAATTTTGGAAAGTTATACCTTTGGATGCCATTGTAATACAGAGATTAGCAGGTTGAGAAAAATTAGGGTTTTAGAAAGAAAAAAAAAAGAGAAAACAAGATGCAGATAATGAAAATAAGAAATAAACTATTCCCTCTCAATTGCATATAGTGTACAGAGGGACACGTGACATGAAATTATTGGAAGAGTGTAGGAATTTAGAGACCCAGAAGTTACAGAGGGGGGGGGGTGAATGTATACTTCAAAATTTTCTTGTTTAGAAAATGAACTTGTTCGAAGCTTGAAGAACGGATGGAATTACGATAGTGTTTGTCAAGACATATAACAATAAATAATATAGACACAGATGTAACTTTTAATCTAATTTGTATTAGAATGAACTTTGCTACAATCTGAAATTCAGTTTGAATTTCAGCTTCTTGTTCTGGGATTCTTACAATTGTAAAAATACTCAAGACACTATCAAATGTGGCTGTGCATAAAGTATATAGACAACATGTCCTGTGCACATGCTCACATGAGACAGTTTAGCTAAAACTAGAAATAGACAGAGACTACTTTACATTTGACTAATGACTATTTCTAGCTAACACTGCTGTGACAGTCTGCTCCATCCTGCCTTATCTCTTCTGTCACTTTTCTTGACTTATCTTCCCAGCTGCATTGTAGACTTGTCTCTATCTGTGCAGGTTTAACTTATCCTGCATAAACAGAGCTGCAACATCATCTGTCTTGTTCTGCAATTCTTCCTTGAAACTAGCTTCTTTTGCAATCGAGTACTCTTCTTGAAATTGATTCGATAATTCAAGGAGATTGACTTCTCGAACAGCTGTGACTTCTCGATTGGTCATGAATACTTGATTTCTCGAATGACTAGACTTCTCGATCGCATACTCAGCTTGATAACTTCTCGATCAGACTAGACTTCTCGAATACATGCTTGATATTGACTTCTCGAATGACTCGGCCTTATTACTTCTCGAATGCTCCATTTGCTAGCTTCTCGAATTGTTTATTTTCACTTCTCGAATGACTCATAATTAACACTTCTCAATTGGCTTCAATACTTGACTTGTCGAATGACTGACTTCTCGATCGAGTACTGAGCAGATAAAAGTTTTGAGACTTCTCGAAATGTTTCCATAGTTCTGACTTCTCGAATAGATGACTTCTCGACCAAGTAATTTGCCTTAGTAGAATTCTCAAATAACTTCTCTTATTTCTTCACAGTCTTCTTTGTCTGGTTGCATGATTCAACTTGAATCTTCTAACTGACTTTATTTCTGACTTTATTTACAATTTGAAGGTAAACAGAGAAAACTTCTATTTGCAAATTACACATGAATAACTAAGTCACTAGTCTACTACAGAAGTACAAACTGAGTTACAGCAAGACAGATAATTAAATAGGCTAGGCTTGATTTAAGTCCAACAATCTCCCCTAATTTGGAAAATGATGAATTTTCACAAATTAATACAAGATATCAAGCCTACCTATATTGTTGTTGTTGATGAGCTGCATGATCATATTTTTCTTTTCTTTTCTTTTCTTCCCTGGCCTTGTTTTCTTCAATTGCCTGCAGTATCATTTGTTTGGCCATGATTTCCTCAATCAAAATTGCATCTTTCAGTATGTCTGCAGCAATCTGTAGAGTGAGCATTGGATAGTCTTGAACAAACTTGAGTCTAATTTTGACAGTGATTCCACCTCTCAGTTTGAATTCAACTCTGTCAGGATCTTTGAACACTCTACTTTTACCCTGTCTTCTCAATTCTTCAGACAACATCTCTACTCTCTCCTCCTCCTTCCTTTTCTTCTCAATCATCTCCTTCATGTACCTTATCTTGTCAATCTTTTTCTGATACTTCTTTTCCAAGTACTGAGCCATTTCCATCATTCTCAGCTTGTTAATCATGCATTTCTTGTCAAACAGGCTAATCACTCTCCTAATGTCATGAGTGGTAGCATCACTGTTGTCATGATGAAATCCTCTTTCTTCTCCATCAACATTAGTAACAACCATCCTCTTGTCTCTGACTTCTACCTTGACAATTCTGTTAGCCTTCCACTGTTTGATCCTCACCATGTCAGTTTCAGCAATTTCTTGAATAGGTTTAATAGGTAGACCTTTATCAGGAACAATGAGTTGTTTTCTCCACTTAGGACATCTTACTAGCAAAGAGCTAGTAGAATTCTTGAATTTAGTTGTTGTGGCAGTGTTGACTTTGAGATGTTGGCTTGGCTTCAGTTTCCTTGACTGTTCCTTTTTAATTTCCCTCCTTATCAGTCCATGTCCAGTAACTTTCATGAACATCCTTCTTGGAGATTTGGTTTTGATAGCTGTTGTAGTTTCAGAAACTGTTGACATCACACTAGTACCCTGAGATTTGGTAGGTTTACTAGAGTGAGTACTAGCAGCTTGCTGCTTAGAGGGATTTCTTCTTTGATATTGTTTATTTTTCTCAGAGTTGTCTCTTTTCTTCTTGTCTTCATCCTTCTTCTTCTTGTCTTCTTTCTTTCCCTCCTTATCACTCCTGGATTCATGCTTTTTATCCTTCTTGTCCTGATCCTCATTGTCATCATCTTTCTTTTTGTTCTTCAATTCTTCTCTTGCAAATTCAGAGATTTGTCCAGAGATAAACTTTTTCATTTTCCCTATAATTTCATTGTCCTCCATCTGCTTCACCTTCTTCTTTTCAATCAACTCAATTAGGTTAGTAATTTGACTTCTGTTTCCTGAATTGAGATGTTGAGGGATCCTGAAATGAGCAAGTTTTTCTCCTCTAGCCATATACATCACACCATCTGGACTACAGTAGGATTCACGTAGAGCATGAGGTAGGAGAGGCCCCAATATTTTATTCTTCAATTCCTCATCTTCCTGGGTTACCAACTCCACTGCCTTGTACAGACATTCCAGTTCAGTATATGAGAGCCTTTGGAATAGAGTAACTGAGACTTTAAAGTAACCAGACTCCATTTGAATGAGTGGCTCTTTGAACATTTGTCCATTCTGTTCAAACTTAACTCCCCTCACTGCAACAATAGCATTGTCAAGCATCTTCTTATAACTCCAATGATTTCCCTTGACTTGCTTTTTGATATGATGCAGAAGGTCAAGAAAATCCTTGTCAGAATTGGGCTTTAAAATTTCACTTCTGAGCTTTCTCATAACTGCCTTTTGCCTTTCAGCCTCTATCTCTTCTCTCATTTCCTTCTCCCCCTTAGGATTGATATCTTGTCTTTGGAGAAAGGAAGAATGACTTGGCTTAATTTGAGTCCAACATTGAGTTGGCAATGTTGCTGGAGGAGCCTGACTAGTTGTGCCTAGGTTGGAAATGAGTGATTGTAGAGAGGTGAGTTGTGCTGAAATGCTGGCAAGTGAAGTCCCTTGATTTGCAAACTCATTTTTCAGGCTATGAACATCTGAGACAACTTGAGAAACTGTGGATGTGAGAGAATCCACTCTAGCATTTAAAGTATCAATAGTGGAGGCCTTTGCAGCTTCATCTTTGGCCTTAGACTGGTAGTACAGATCCACTTGAAATGGAGATAAGGTGTGAATGGGCACATCCTCAGGCAGCCTATCTGCATGCCTGTTTTTGAATAAGACTTCAACCATGTTGTTGATCCTTCTTTGATTTTCCATAATAGCTGAGTTACTTTGGACCATTTCGGTGAACACTTTCTCCATGGAGTCTATCTTGGAATGGAGAATTGATGACTTTCCTGAATCTCCTCTTGATGTGTTTCCATAGAGACCTCCAGGCTTCATTTTGTCTTCCATGGCTTTCAAAGTAGTTTCTACCTTGGCTCTGTGATCATATATCTCAGATTGCAAACCTTTAGCAAGGTAGTGGTTTGACTGAAGTTGAACCTTAGCAGCTTCATGAATTGCATCATACATAGCACTTGGTGTAAATATCTTCTCACAGGATCCAAGTGAAGTAAGATACTTCTGTCTGGTCCATTCCAATACTTTCTTCATGCTAACTTCAGAACTACCATCCAGCCAGGCATCTACATTGGCCTCTTCATTATCAGCCAAATTTGTATTTTTCTCCTTTAATTCCTCTTGATCCTTTGCATACTCAAGCATGATTGCAGCATAGTCTTTGTTTGGCAAATGAGAAGTCAGTAGCTGCTGTGCAATATGATAAAATCCCTCCAACTGATCTCCATACAATTCCTTTAGTTACTCATCAGAAAGTGCCCCACCAAGAGATGATGGTCATGAATCCCTGTCATGTTGCACAGGTTCCAGCCATTGTGACAGAGAGTGAGAGCTAGGGCCACTTGTTACAATAGTCCCCTCAGCATCTATTTCCTCATCCAATTTCTCAGATGATTCAATAGACACTGGATGGATTGGTGATTTCTCCTGAGGAGACAGTCTTTGAATGACTGGGGATTTTTCAGGGGATGCCATTTGCATGGAGTGGAGGTCCCCCAGATTACCCAATGTCTGTGAAGACACTTGGCTTTGATATGCCTGAGCCCCCATAGAGTCTGAAGTGAAAACTTCTGGAACCTCTGTGGTTTTGATGGTGTCATCAGGATATGCCTCAGCATGCATTCCCTCACCATCTTGATGTATGTCCTGAGTGGTGAACAGGGTGTCATGCACCAAGTCACTTGAGAGGGGCTCATCAGGGAATAAAGAATCCTGATGATCAACAACCTCATGTGTTTGGCCAGACACATTTGGTTGAGAAGAAATTTTAGATGTGGAAGAAAGAGTGTGAATAGATTTGAGTGTTGGCAACTCCCCCTCAGAAAATGATGAAGTTTCAATAGATAGTCCTATCTGTGCATTGAGTGTTTCCTTTTCAACTAAATCTTCTTCATTGACAGGAGTGAATTCCTGCAATGGTGCAGACTCTTTACAGATTGGAGTGGGCTAGTTCCCAATTTCAATAGATGCACTTTGTTGAGAGAGTGCACCTAGGAGTAAGGTTAAACCCTCATTAATCTCTACATCCTTTTGAGAGGATGTAGAGTGGTCTGTTGTGTCCTTTTTGATTTTCTTTCTCCTGGTCAAAGGCTCCACAGGTGACTCATCTGTTTCATTTTCTACAACTGTTTCTAGCACTCTTTTCTTAGTTGGTTTCTCCTTTCTCTTCTTTACAACCAAACCCTGTTGAGAGGATGTGGAGGTTGGTTGACTATCATCTAGGGAATTCAAAGAAGGGTTTTCAGTTGGGTTAGAAGTCCTTGGGTTAGGTGCATTCTGTTCTTCTGCCACCTTAGGACTTCCTACTGCTTCAAGGTAACCATATTTAGGCTGCACAAGTGGGTACCCCCTAAATTCACTCAGCATGTGAGGTGTTATTTGAAGGGGCACATTCACTGTGTTTCTCCTATCCAATGTAGCAAAAATTATTTTTGACATGGATTTGGAATAGCCAATTCTTTGTTTGTTCATTCCAGGCAATTCAATTAAATTGGCATTCTTATTATTGAGAATTAATTGAATAGAGCGAGGAAAGAAAATCTCATTACCTCTCCTGGGAATCCTGGTTGTGAGCTCCCCAAGAACTAGCTTACCAACATTGAGCCTTTGATTGTAGGCCAATGAGTATACCAGCTTCATGGCAATGAGGCTGACCTGGTCAAAACCTGTCTTCCTGCAAGTGAAGACTCTGAGAATTGTGTCGAAGAGGAATGACCACTCCTTTTTCATGAATTTCTTGTTGACTTTTCCCAGCTTGAACCTTTCCCCTTCCTTGTCCACAGTGTCTGAGTACCTTATGATTTCTAGGAAGTCCAACAACTCATCTTCAGTTGGCTCATCATTAAACTCTGTAGTTTGAATCTTTAAGCTCTTATTAACATCATTTTCATCGAAACTAATGTCCTTTCCTTGGATTTTGCAAGTAACAACCACTTTCGAGCTCCCATTCTCCAAGGCTATGTTTTCCCAATCTGCAGTTGCCCAAAACTGCTCAAGAATGTCCAGGTATAGAGTGGGATTTACTAATAGAGCTTCTTTCAGGTAGGAATCGATGAGAAACCTAGTGAAACATTTGTACTGGGGTTTAGCATCAACATCTCTGGAAATGGCTAAGAAATTTATTTCAGGAATTACAAAAACTTCGGTTGGAACTGAGCTTGAGGATGCCATGGAGTTTGTGTATAGAAATAGGGAAGAGAAGAAGCGAAAGTTTTAGAGAGAGAGAGAGAGTGCAAGAGTAGCAAGAGAACAGTAGAAATGCAAGGGTTTCTTTGAGTTTGCAGTTAAGTGTAGAAATGAAATGTTAGATCTACTTTGCTATTTAAATGACACAGACAACTCGACTAGAACAGTAATCGATTATAGTGATCGAGAACCCTAAAGCTGTTTTAGTAGAGAACTGTCAGAATTCAATCGAGAACTAAGACAATCTAGAACTCTTAATAAAGCTTGTTCGAGAAATCACAAAATGGACGATTCGAGAACTCACAGAATTGAATGATTCGAGAACTCACAATATGAACTATTCGAGAACTCACAAAATGAACTATTCGAAAACTCACAGAATTGAATGATTTGAGAACTCACAGAATTGAATGATTCGAGAACTCACAATATGAACTATTTAGTCGAGAAGTCAGAAAGGATGGCAAACTTAACTACAAACTCCAGTTTTTAAGAAATTATTTTACCTTCACTTGAAAATAAAATAACAATTTACAATCATTATTTCTTAGACAAATAAAATTTATTTATTCATCTTGAAGTAAGAAATGTGATTGATTAATGTTCCTGAAACTTTTAATTGTCACACTTGTTATTTAAGAATGCACAAGTATAACTGTTTGATTCAGGTTTTCTCAGAACAAAGAAATAGTTCTAAGTTAGTTTTTAAAGCATTTGTTTACTCATATGTACAACAATATAACTGATATATTTAAAAATATACACCAGTTTTGTTTCACTTAGATAAATCATTTAGGTTCATGTCTGTGAAACAATTGTTGCAACAGTTGGAGAGAGATATTTATTGGGCCACTTATCCTGAAGAATTTAGCATTCCTATTTCACTAACCAACCTGTTAAAGGTGGCTTCATCAAGTGGTTTGGTAAATATATCAGCCAACTATTTTTGTGTAGGAACATAGAACAATTTAATTACTCCATTTTCTGCATGTTCCCTTATGAAATGGTACCTTACATCAATATGCTTTGTCTTAGAATGGTTGACTGGATTTGCAACAATTGATATGGCACTAGTGTTGTCACACATGATAGGAATTCCTTCCAACACCAGTCCATAGTCCCTTAATTGATTCCTGATCCAAAGCACTTGAGCACAACAACTTCCAGCAGCAATATATTCAGCCTCAACTGTGGAAGTAGAAACTGATTGTTGCTTCTTACTAAACCAAGACACCAATCTCTGTCCAAGAAATTGACAGCTTCCTGAGGTGCTCTTTCTATCCACTCTGTACCCAGCAAAATCAGCATCTGAATATCCAACTAAGTTGAATCCTTTTTCTTTAGGGTACCATAACCCTATGAATGATGTTCCTTTTAGATACCTCAGAATTCTTTTGACAGCAATGAGATGAGATTCTTTGGGGTTTGCCTGGAACCTTGCACATAGACATGTAGAAAACATTATGTCAGGTCTACTAGCTGTGAGATAGAGGAGAGATCCAATCATTCCTCTGTAGGTCTTCATGTCTACACTTTTTCCTTTCTTATCTTCATCAAGTTTTGTAGCTGTAGACATTGGAGTCTTGGCAGTAGAACAGTCTTGCATGTCAAACCTTTTGAGTAAGTTATTGATGTACTTTGTTTGACTTATGAAAATGTCATCATCCCTTTGACTTATTTGAAGGCCTAAAAAATAATTGAGCTCTCCCATCATGCTCATCTCATATTCACTTTGCATTAGCTTAGAGAACCTTTGACACAGTTTTTCATTTGTAGACCCAAAAATGATATCATCTACATAGATTTGAACAAGTATGATATCCTCACCATGCTTTTTGTAGAAAAGAGTTTTGTCAATAGTTCCTCTAGTAAAATGATTTTCTAGAAGAAATTTTGACAAGGTGTCATACCATGCTCTAGGGGCTTGTTTGAGTCCATACAATGCTTTAATGAGTCTATAAACAAAGTCTGGAAATTTTGGATCTTCAAAGCCAGGAGGTTGTTGCATATAAACTTCCTCTTCTAATTCACCATTGAGAAATGCACTTTTCACATCCATTTGATATACCTTAAAATTTGAGTGTGCTGCAAAGGCTAGAAAAATTCTAATTACTTCCAATCTTGCAACAGGAGCAAAAGTCTCATCATAGTCAATGCCTTCTTCCTGGGAATAGCCTTTTGCAACCAGCCTTGCTTTGTTTCTTATTACTATTCCATGTTCATCCATTTTGTTCCTGTAGACCCATTTAGTGCCAATTACTGACCTGTCCTTTGGAGGTGGCACTAGTTCCCAAACATTGTTTCTCACAAATTGATTCAATTCCTCTTGCATGGCAATTATCCAGTCTGGATCCAACATGGCTTCTTCAATCCTTTTTGGCTCATTTTGAGACAGAAAGCAAGCAAATAAGCATTCATTCATAGTTGTTCTTCTTGTCCTTACACCTTCATCAGGATTTTCAATGATTTGATCAGCTGTGTGGGCTCTATTCCATTTTGTTTGATGAGCTCCATCTCTGCCACTTGAACAAGTTTTCTCCTGATTGAGTGGATTACCATTAGTTGCTGATCCTTGATAATCTCCCCCTGAGTAAGTGCTAGGGTTGTGTGGAGAATTCTCAAGTTGAATATGGCTGAAATCTTCATTCACTTTTTCCACATTAGTTCCATGTGAGATGTCCACATGTGATCCTTCATGAACATTGATATCATTGTTAACTGCAACAGTTTCAGGCTCTATTTCATTTTGAAATCTTAAGGTGTCACAGTTTTCACCTTCCAAATTCATAGTAGGGAACTTGAAATCATCAAATGTCACATTTGTGCTTTCCATAATCTTCTGTTGATCAATCACATATACTCTATAGACAGTTTTGTCCAAAGAGTATCCCACAAAAATTCCTTCATAAGCCTTGGCTTCAAACTTCCCAAGGTTGTTGACATCATCTTTGAGAACAAAACACTTGGTTCCAAACACATGCATGTATTTTACAGATGGTCTTCTATTTGTCATGATGTGATAAGGAGTCTTTCCAACTGATTTTGTGATGAGTATTCTGTTTTGAGTATAGCATGCAGTTCTAACAGCTTCAACCCAAAAGCTAGTTGGTAGACTTGCTTCTGCTAACATGGTTCTTGCAGCTTCAATGAGAGTCCTGTTCTTTCTCTCAACCACTCCATTTTGTTGTGGAGTTCTTGGGGCTGAGAATTGGTGAGTGATTCCTTTTTCCTTGCAGAATTCATTGAGTATAGCATTTTTAAATTCTGTACCATTATCACTCCTTATGGCAACTACTGGTGTAGGGCCTTTATCCAATCTTCTCAAATTTTCAATGATGATCTCAGGAGCTTCATCTTTTGAGTGCAAGAATTCCACCCAAGTGTATTTTGAAAAGTCATCAACCATGACTAGAGAAAATCTTTTCTTAGCCATGGACAAGACATTTACTGGTCCAAACAGATCCATATGAATTAATTGTAGTGGTTCGGTGATTGATGTGAATTCCTTACTCTTGTGACTTGATCTCTTCATTTTCCTTTTTTGACATGCCTCACATAATCCTTCTATGCAGAATTCAAGTGTGGGCAGGTCCTTCACTAATTCTCTTTTGACCAAAGAATTAATGTTTTTGAGATTTAGGTGAGATAACCCCTTATGCCAAAGCCTACTTTCATTTTCTGAGGCCTTTGTGTAGAAACAGCAAATCTTCTCCTTGTTTGCAGAGTCCAAATCTGCTACAAACAAGCTTCCTTTTCTTACTCCTTGTAGAGCAATTTCCTTTGTCTTCCTGTGTGATATGAGACACAATTCCTTATCAAACTCCACCTTCAAATCTTTGTTGCAGAATTGAGTGATGCTGAGAAGATTATGCTTCAAACCACTGACTAGGGCTACATCTTCAATGACAACATTTCCATGAATCAATTTGCCATATCCCATGGTGAAACCAGTGCTGTTGTCTCCAAAGGTTACCATTGGGCCAACCTCATCCTTGAATTGTGACAGCAGGGCCTTGTCACCGGTCATATGCCTTGAACAGCCACTGTCCAAAATCCACATGACCTTCTTCTTACATGTGCCCTGCAATCAAACACAAATCAAGTTTTCTTTGGTACCCAAACAAGGTTGGGTCCTTTATGCTTAGTCACATGAATGTCATTCCTGTTCTTAACAGTCTCAGTCACTTGCACATGCACATTTTCATTTTTCTTGTTTTGATTTTTTGCTTGATTAGTGCTTTCAGAACTAGATGCATGCTTAGGTGACATGGAGTGTTTTCTGTGTTTCACAGGACTAGCAGATTTAGGCCTAGGACTGTTGATATACAAATTCTGACTTATGCATCCATCAACAAACTGTTTCCTGAGCCTAAAGCAGGTATTCATGATGTTCATGTTACATGGCATACAATCAAATTTGTCACAAAATTTATGATTATCATGCATTAAAGGCTCAACATAACCATATGCAAACTTATCATTTCCCACAACAGGTTTCTTGCACAAGTGAGTAAGATGATTTGTTGAACCACAGTTTTTACAAATCTTTCTTGGTGCATTATGAACAGGTGCATAGTTGTTGTGTTTATTAATGCCTATTTTTCCATTTCTATTAGCCTTTTTCTTTTTAGCATGCATAGCATCATTTTTCTGAGCATCCTGTTTAGTTTCAGTTTGAACAGGAATGGACTTGGTTTTGATTGTGGGTTCTTCTTTCTCAATAGAGGTCACTTTTCTTTCAATTGCTTCCTTATCCTCATCATCTAACTGTTGTTTGATAACCATACTAGCTTCATCTAGTTCAACAGTAGCTTTCTTAAAAATTGGTTCTTTGACATTTTTCAAAATATGAGGATTACCTTGGATTTCAATCTTTTTGCCTCTTGTTGAAACAGATTTTTTCTTTTTAAGATTCTCATAATCAAAACCAACTCCAATCCTAGTGCTTTCCTTGTTTTTCTCATGAAACTCTTTAACAATAGTTGCTGAGTTTTGATAAGATCTAATTTTCAACTCATTTTCAGAAATTTGTTCTTTAAGAAACTTCTCAATTTGTTCAGAACAAACTATTTTGTTCTTGAGATACTCATTTTCCTGTTTCAAGTTTTCCATGTTTATAATAGACAATTCTAGAGTCTCATTTCTTGCAATTAGTTCCTCATTAGCTTTTACTAACCTAGCAATCTCCTCATAAGCAGCAGTCATACTGGTGTGAATGTTAAACATCTCAATACTTAAATCTTCCACAGTTTTCTTGTATTGAGAATTTGACATATCAAGAGAGATTAAGGAAGGTACCTGAGAATTTGAGGATGAAGCTCCATCATGTGAGTTGGCCATGAGTGCCAGATTCTCATATTCCTCCTCCTCATCTTCATCTGTATCATCCCAGCATTTTCCTTCAGCAATATAAGCTTTTCCTGTCTGCTTTTTGAGAAGAGCTTCATACTTGGCTTCCAATTCCAAGTAGTCTTTATCCTTCTTGATTGACTTAGGTTTTCTGCATTCTGTTGCAAAGTGTCCAAGATCATTACAGTTATAGCATCTTATCTTGGATCTATCAACTGTTCCAGTTTTGTATCCTTCATTATTGGAGCTTCTCTGTGGATTCCTTCCTTTGCTTGAAGACTTGAAGGTTGGTCTTGGTTTGAAACTTTTGTTTCTTTTGAATCTCAAATTTCCAAACTTCTTTGCCATGAAGGCCATTGTTTTGTTGTCCATGCCTTCAAGTTCTTCAATGGTGTAGAAGTCATCTTCTTCTGACTCACTCTTGATAGAGTCCTTGTCTTCCTGTTCCTGATCTTCAATCACCTCATATTTCAACTTCCTGCTTGTACCAGTCTTTTCAATTGTTGACGGTTCCTTAGCAACCAGGGCATTTGAGACATTTGCCATTTTTCCTCTATTTGCTAAAATGGCCTTCTTTTGATAAAATTCCAGCTCATATGTTTTCAGTATCCCATAGAGTGTCTCAAGGGAAGCTTTGTCAAATCTCTTCCTTCTCTTATTGCAGAAATTTTATGCTCCAGGTGCTCTGGGAGAGTCAACAGAAACTTCATGTTTTTCTCCTTTGTTTCATAATATTTCCCATGAAGTTGAAGATCATTGATCAGTTTATTGAACCTTTCAAATACTTCAGTTATGCCCTCATTTGATTTTGACATGAATGCTTCATATTGGGAAACAAAGAGCTGCCTTTGATTCTCTCTTACTTCCTCAGTTACCTCACACAGAATTTCTATTGTCTCCCATATGTGTTTGGCAGATGTACAATTGACAATATTGTTGTACATCACAAGATCCAGTGACTCAATCAATATTAGCATTAAGCTATTGTCAAGAGACACCTTTTCCTTCTCTGAGTCTGTGTACTGAGATGGATCTTTAGGTATCCATGTTGCAGGAATAACTTCAGACCCACTAGTAGTTTCAGGAACTAGAGTTACTGGCATGAAAGGACCATTCTTTAATATTTCTGGATACATGGGGTTTGCAGCCTTTATGAACATCAGCATCTTCCTCTTCCATAGGTTGTAATTTTCTCTGTCAAATGTAGGAATCTTTATGCTGCTTAACTTCTGAGAACTCATCTAGATCTTTAGTCTGTATGTTTGTTTACAGCCTGGCTCTGATACCACTTGTTAGGAATTTAGAGACCCAGAAGTTATAGAGGGGGGGTGAATGTATACTTCAAAATTTTCTTGTTTAGAAAATGAACTTGTTCGAAGCTTGAAGAACGGATGGAATTACGATAGTGTTTGTCAAGACATATAACAATAAATAATATAGACACAGATGTAACTTTTAATCTAATTTGTATTAGAATGAACTTTGCTACAATCTGAAATTCAGTTTGAATTTCAGCTTCTTGTTCTGGGATTCTTACAATTGTAAAAATACTCAAGACACTATCAAATGTAGCTGTGCATAAAGTATATAGACAACATGTCCTGTGCACATGCTCACATGAGACAGTTTAGCTAAAACTAGAAATAGACAGAGACTGCTTTACATTTGACTAATGACTATTTCTAGCTAACACTGCTGTGACAGTCTGCTCCATCCTGCCTTATCTCTTCTGTCACTTTTCTTGACTTATCTTCCCAGCTGCATTGTAGACTTGTCTCTATCTGTGCAGGTTTAACTTATCCTGCATAAACAGAGCTGCAACATCATCTGTCTTGTTCTGCAATTCTTCTTTGAAACTAGCTTCTTTTGCAATCGAGTACTCTTCTTGAAATTGATTCGATAATTCAAGGAGATTGACTTCTCGAACAGCTGTGACTTCTCGATTGGTCCTGAATACTTGATTTCTCGAATGACTAGACTTCTCGATCACATACTCAGCTTGATAACTTCTCGATCAGACTAGACTTCTCGAATACATGCTTGATATTGACTTTTCGAATGACTCCGCCTTATTACTTCTCGAATGCTCCATTTGCTAGCTTCTCGAATTGTTTATTTTCCCTTCTCGAATGACTCATAATTAACACTTCTCGATTAGCTTCAATACTTGACTTGTCGAATGACTGACTTCTCGATCGAGTACTGAGCAGATAAAAGTTTTGAGACTTCTCGAAATGTCTCCATAGTTCTGACTTCTCGAATAGATGACTTCTTGACCAAGTAATTTGCCTTAGTAGAATTCTCAGATAACTTCTCTTATTTCTTCACAGTCTTCTTTGTCTGGTTGCATGATTCAACTTGAATCTTCTAACTGACTTTATTTCTGACTTTATTTACAATTTGAAGGTAAACAGAGAAAACTTCTATTTGCAAATTACACATGAATAACTAAGTCACTAGTCTACTACAGAAGTATAAACTGAGTTATAGCAAGACAGATAATTAAATAGGCTAGGCTTGATTTAAGTCCAACAAAGAGTAATGAGTAGTGACATTCTCAAAATATAGCAAGTGTGTGTGTATCTGTGTATAGATATGAATCAATTTTCGTGAGATACACGCCCCCTAATGATTAGTCCAATCAGAGAATAACAATTATGATGTCACAAAATGAAATATGATGTCATAAATAATATCTCAGAGTTTAGCATATAATCAGAGTGTATATAAGTCAGAGTTTAGTATTCACTGTCAGAGTTTACCACATACTCTAACATAGTTTACCATAAATATTGATGGCTTGTGGTTAGAGATTAATTGTTCCATTGAACAGAGTTTACTGTATGTTTTATCAGAGTTTATCACATATTCTAACAGAGTTTATCATAAACTCTGATTGTCTGCTACTTGCCATCTGGAGTAGAGCCACGAGTCACCATTCCTAATTCAGAAACAAATCTTGTAAATGTTGCTTCACATAGGGGCTTAGTGAATATGTCTGCTAACTGTTGATATGAGGGAACAAAATGCATTTCAATTATTCCATCCATGACATGTTCCCTTATAAAATGATATCTGATACTGATGTGCTTTGTCAGAGAATGTTGAACTGGATTTCCAGTCATTGCAATAGCACTTTGATTATCACAATAAATAGGAATTTTTGAAAAGTTCAAACCATAATCTAACAGTTGATTTCTCATCCATAAGATTTGTGCACAACAGCTTCCTGCAGCTATATATTCAGCCTCTGTTGTTGATGTTGGGATAGATTTTTATTTCTTACTGAACCATGATATAATTCTTTCACCTAAAAATTGACAACTGTCACTTGTGCTTTTCCTATCAATCTTACATCCTACAAAGTCAACATTTGAATAACTTATTAATTTAAAGTCAGACTCTCTAGAATAACATAAGCCAAGATTGATAGTGCCCTTGAGATATCTGAAAATTCTTTTAACAACAATCAAATGAGGTTCCCTTGAATTTGCCTGAAATCTAGCACATAGACATGTGGCAAATATGATGTCTGGTCTACTTGCTATCAAATAGAGAAGTGATACAATCATTCCATTGTATGCTATAATATCTACAGGTTCTCCAGTGTCTTGATCAAGTTTGGTTGCAATAGCCATTGGAGTTGTAGCAGATGCATAGTCTTGCATTTGAAACTTTGTGAGTAAATTCTTGGTGTTTTTGGACTGATTAATGAAAATACCTTCATCAGTCTATTTTACTTGTAACCCCAGAAAATAACTCAATTCTCTCATCATGCTCATTTGATACCTAGACTGCATTAGCTTTGAAAATCTTTTACAGAGTTTCTCATTAGTGGAACCAAATATAATATCATCAACATATATTTGAACAAATATTAAATCCTTATCTTGAGTTCTATAAAATAAGGTTTTATCAATTATACCTCTTGTAAAACCACTTTCAAGTAAAAATTAGCCAGAGCTTCATACCAGGCGCTCGGTGCTTGCTTGAGTCTATATAAGGTTTTATCCAGTCTATAGACATGATTTGGATATTTTGGATTGACAAAGCCAGGTGGTTGTTCAACATAAACCTCTTCTTCAAGTTCTCCATTTAAAAATGTACTTTTAACATCCATCTGGTAGACCTTGAATTTCTTGTGTGTAGCATAAGCAAGAAAGATTCTGATTGCTTCAAGTCTAGCTACAGGTGAAAAGGTTTCATCATAATCAATGCCTTCATGTTGAGAGTAACCTTTGGCAACTAATCTTGCTTTGTTCATAGTATTGATTCCATCAGAGTTTGTCTTGTTTCTAAAAACCCATTTCGTGCAAACAACTGATCTATTCTTTGGCCTTGGAACTAGATTCCAAACTTCATTTCTCTCAAACTCATTTAATTCTTCCTGCATTGCAGTAACCCAATCCGCATCCTTCAAAGCATCTTCAACCTTCTTTGGTTCTGTTTGAGAAAGAAAACTATGAAACAGACATTCATTCTGAGTAGCTTTTTTTGTTTGCACTCCACTTTCTAGATCTCCAATAATTAAATCAGGTGTGTGATCTTTGGTCCATTTTCTTGGATGTGGAAAATTTCTTGAATTAGATGCTCCCCCATGATTTGCGCCTTCATAGAATGATTCTTCTGTAAATCCTGATTTTCCCCCTGAAGTTGTGCTTCCATCAGTGTTTGATAACTCAGAGTTTATGTACTCAGAGTTTGAATGATCAGAGTTTGAGTGATCAGTGTTTGTGGTCTCAGAGTTTGATTGATCAGAGTTTAGGGATTCAGAGTTTGTGTTAATTAGAGTTTGGTCGGACTCTGATATTTCAACAATTGAGGTTTGTTCTCCAATATCAGTAAGTGATTGATGTTGTTCCCCCTCAACATGTGCAGAATCTTCAATTTCTATTTCAATCATTTCTGAATCAGATTTAAGGAATCAGAGTTTATCTCATCAGAGTTTAGTTCATCAAAGTTTATGTTCTGCAATTCATTTTCAAAACTCAGAGTTTCCTGATCATCTTCATCATGTAACCCATCTATTTTTCTTTCATCAAAAGATACATTAATAGATTCCATGATTGCCCTGGTCCTTAGATTAAACACTTTGAATTCCCTTGAAGAGGTTTTAGAAGTTGTTGCATAACCAACAAAAATTCCTTCATCTGTTTTGAGTTCAAACTTCTTTAAGTGTTCAGGATATGTTTTGAAAATAACACACTTCTTCTAAAGATGTGAAAGTATTTAACATTTGGCTTTCTTCCATTCAAAGTTTCATATGGAGTCATTCCATGTTTATTTATCAAAGTGCAATTCTGAGTAATGCATGCAGTATTCACAGCTTCTGCCCAAAAATAAGTAGGTAGCTTTGCTCCTTCTAGCATTGTTCTGGCAACTTCAATTATAGTTCTATTTTTTTTTCAACTACATCATTTTGTTGAGTTTGCCAGGTGCTGGGAATTGTTGAATAATTCCTTTTTTTGAGCAAAATTCCTCAATTGCAGAGTTCTTAAACTCTCTTCCATTATCACCCCTTAAATTATTTACCTTGTGTGGTGATCCATTTTCAATCATTATAATATGATCAAAACTTATCTCAGCAGTCTCATCTTTTTTATGCAAAAAGTACACCCAAGTAAATCTTGTGTAATCATCTACAATTATCAGAGTATATTTCTTCTTTCCAATGGACATAATGTTGACTAGAGCAAATAAATCAAGATGCAATAGATGAAAAGGTTGATCAATAGAATTTTGAGTTTTTCTCTTAAAAGATGTCTTCTTTTGTTTGGCCTTTTGACATGAATCACAGAGTCCATCAGGATGAAATTGAACTTTTGGAAGACCTTTAACTAGATCCTTTTTCACCAATTCATTTATGTTTCCAAAGTTCAAGTGACACAGCTTTTTGTGACAATTCCAGCTTTTCAAGGATGATGCCTTTCTAAGTATCAAGTTAAGGGACCATCAGAGTTTACATCCAAGCTAGCTTCAAATAAGTTATTATGTTTGTGACCAATGAGAACTACTTTGCCATCCTTTTTACTTTTCACTTCATAATGAGTTTCATGAAATTCCACATAATAACCTCTGTCTGTCATTTAACTTACACTTAACAGATTATGCTTGAGTCTTTCAACCAGAGCTACATTCTCAATGATGACATTTTCAATAACAATATTGCCATGTCCTAGTGTTCTTCCTATATTGTCATCTCCATAAGATACTGCTGGGTCAACCTTCTCCTCAAACTCTGAAAGCAGTGATTTGTTTCCAGTCATATGTGCATAACCTCCACTATCAATCACTAGGATGTTTTTCTTGTTTCTCTGCAATTATTTAATGCAAATTAATTAGTAGATTTGAGGACCCAAACAAGTTTGGGTCCTTTCTTTTGAAACTTGTTAACTTTTGCAGCAGAAGTACTTTTATCAGAGTTTAAGTTAACAGAGTTTACATGATCAGAGTTTGCATTATCAGAGTTTATATTACTTTTCTTTTATTAGATTTTATCACATATATATGTTTGACAACATGTTTTGGAGATTTATTTAGTTGAGGAAATGGTTCATATTAATTGTAATACAAACTATGATATTCTTTACATGTGTAAATTGAATGTCATAGACTACCACAGTGAAAATAGGAATTTTGTGGTCTATACCTAGTTTATCTTCTAGCCTCTAAACTAGGTCTCTCAAGTTCGTTCTTTTTGTTCTGTTTACAGTCAATGGCAAGGTGATTTGAATTACCACAAGTAAAATAGGTTTTTCTAGGAGCATCAGGAATATACTTATAGTTATTCTCCTTAGTAATTCCTATTTTAACATTTCTATTTCTTTTCACCTTTTTAGGTTTATTTTTATTAGTGACTGCCTTCAACTTTTCTTTAAGTTATTTCTGTGAGAGTAATCATATGTTCACCTTTTTATTTTCTGACACACTATTCTTTTTACCTTTGTTATTATTAGAGCATTCACCAGAAATATTCTTCTTGTCATTACTAGCTTTAACAAATTTCACAAGTTCAAACAAATTTCACAAGTTCACTCAATGTTCTTTTTGTGTATGTTTTAGTGTGCGTTTCCTTGTCAGATTCATAACCTAAGACAGAAGTCCAATTCTTGTTAGAAAGCATTTGTTGGACTCTCTTTCTATATTTGTCCAAACTCTGAAAGTTTCCTTTTCTTTAGCTATCTTAGATTTCAAATATTCAACTTGAATTTCTAATTGAGTCTGTATGTGTATGGCATTTTCACAGTCTTTATTAATGCTAAGCATGTTAGAATTTTCAAATTCAAGAAAGTTATTCCTAACAATCAGAGTTTGTATCTCAGATTTTAATCTTTCATTCTCAAGAGACTGTGATTTAAAACTAACATGCAAGGATCTAAGGAAAGACTTTAATTCATAGATATTATCAGTTTGAAAATTGAAGATAGAGTCTGGTACCTTATCAGAGTTTGGAGCATCAGTGTTTGCCATGAGTGCATAATTTATTTCCTCTTCAGAATCTGATGAATCCATCCAATCATTCTTTGATGTGATGAGTGCTTTTCCAGGTTCCTTATTTCTGCATTTAGTAGCAAAGTGCCCCCATCTTATTACATTTGTAATACTTGACTTTTGATTTATCAATTATTTTTTATTTTCCATATCTATCTTTTCTTTTTCTGAATCTGTCTTTCTTCTCTGATTCTCCATGCTTCTTCTGAAAGTTCCCTTACTTTCTGTTCTTTCTATACTTCATCTTCTTGAAGCGCTTGACAATCATAGCAACCATCTCCATCATGTCATAGTCTGTGAAGTCATCAGAGTTTGTCTCAAACTCTGATTCACTGCTTTCCTTGACCATTACAGCCTTTCCTTTTCTTATTGAGACCTTCAAAGCTTTCTTTTTTATGTTCTTCAATTTAGTCTCAACATTTAAGGCAACAGATTTTACTTTACTACTTTTCCTATTCTTCCTTTGCTGTAATTCTAAATAATGAATCTTCAATCTTCCATAGACTTCATCAAAAGACATATCATCTAGATCAAACCTATCTCTTATTAAAGATGTTTGTAGATCCCATTCTTCTGGAATAGCCCTTAGAAACTTAGTGTTAGAATCCTCATTGTCATACACATTATCCACCAAAGCCAAGTTGTTCAACAAAGTTAGAAATCTGTCATAGATATCTGTGAGGGATTCATTTTGTTTTACCTCAAAGTATTCATATTCTTGAATTAGAACAGATCTTCTATTTTTCTTGATATTCTTGATTCCTTGACATTGAACCTCTAGTGCATCTCAGATCTCTTTTGTTCTTTTGTAGGCAATTACCCTATTTGACATCACAGAGTCTAGACTATTATGCAATATATTCCTTACCTTAGCATCTTTTAAAACCTCTTTCTTTTCTTCATTAGTCCACTTCTTCTTGTCCTTCAGAGTATAATGTTCATGTACTTGCCTTCCTTCCACAATTGTAGATGGCACTAGTTTGGTTGGGAGATACTGACCTTCAGTGATTCTGTCTATATAATCAGGATCAGTTACTTCTAAGAACATCAACATCTTCACCTTCCATGTAGGGTACTCAGCTTTCTTCAAGATTGGAATTCTTATGCTTTCATACTTATTTCCAGACATGTTTTTATGATCTTTCAGTTGAATTTACCTGTCTGCTCTGATACCAATTGTTTGCCCAGATAAATAACTATTATAGAAGGGGGGTTGAATATAATAGACACCAAATAATTGATCAAGAATACAAGTATATAAAAGAAATAGTGTTTTGTATTAATGCGATGAACTTAGAATACAAAACTCTCTCAAGAAATTCACTGTTTTTAAGAGCTACAAGGTTATGAAAAATATATCTTTAATGTTACAATAATGTTAACCTATGTCTGTGTTTATATAGACAAAATTACAAATCCAACTACAAAACAGATAATGAAAAGAATAGCTTTAATAATGTAATTTAACTTGTATTTGAATTCCTTCTTTACTATCCAAATCATATTCTAATTTGTCTGTTTCCTTCATAAACTCTGATTTGTAAACTCTATCGGTTGTCAATCTCTGATAGAGCATTCTCTGTTAGAGTAAACTTTGATTGAGTATTCTCTGATAGAGTAAACTCTGACCGACAGCTTCCTTAAACTCTGATGACGTCAGCAATATAAACTCTGTTATGGTATTCTCTAACAGTATCAGTGTTTATTTTCTAACATTACTAAATAAAAATATAGAAAATATAAATAAGACAAAATTAATATATATATATATATATATATAAGAAATAAGATTATATATATAGTTTGAATTAAAAAAACTAGCAATCAAAAAATTTAAATAGTTAAACAAGTTTTTTTCATTAAATATCCGTTATATTCAAAGAAAAAATATAGTTACAAAATTATTATTAGTAACAATATGAATGACTATCTCATGTGTGACGGTGCGATACAAAATTAGCTGATTAATAAAAATAAGAATGATATAATTATAAGTCATTTCATTCCCAAATGCTCAACCAACAACTCTTTTTTCATTTCTCGTAGAAAGGTCATTGATATCTAACTAATATTCATTTTTATTCTCCAACCGAAACTTAATTATATTGATATAATTTATATTGTCAGATAGAATTTATAAACATTTAATTATATAGTTTTTTAATAAAAATCTATTTATTAGTTAAAGATCATTTTATGTACCATTTTTATCGTATATTATACAAATGGTAATTTATAAACATATATCAGATTTTTTTTAAAATTTAAAGAAAATTTAAATTATATATATAATATCAAATACTCTTAATATATAAAACTTGAGACAACTAATATTATTCAATGAATTGTATATATATATATATCAATTAATAAATTATTATTTATATAATAAAACAAACATACTCTTAATCTTTCCGAGATTATATTGCTAAGTTTATAATTAAGGTTGTGGCAGGCGGCTCGTGTAAGTGATAAGACCTTATCCTTTCTCCCAAGTTTTGGTTCATTTCAAAATTTATTAAAATAAATATTTATTTATAAAGTTACAAACCTAGTTATTAAAAAAGAAATTGTAATTATATGTGATATTGTCCGTTTGAGTTTAATACCAAATAATTACTTGTAAATTATACCTTCTGTCCCAATTTACTTGTACAGTGTAACTTTTACGCGTATTTTAAGGTATAATGATTGCATAAATACATAAATTATTTTTAAAATTTTCTTTTAGTGACATGGAAAGAAAAATTTAAAAATAATTTTTATAACTATAAGGTCAATACCCTTTAAACTAAGCGTAAAAGTTAAACTGTACAAGTAAATTGGGACGGAGGTATAAAAAGATTTAACATAACACAAAAATACAATTGCATCTATACATTTGAAATAGGGAAATATAATTTATTGATATATATTTGTACTCAAATATAACTTAAAATAATTAACCATGGTTATCCTCTAGACCATTTTATTCATAAATAAATAATTCATTAAATATTATTATTATTATTTCTTTATAATTAACACACTCACTAAGTAATAAAGAGACTATGAATAACTGAATTAAAAAAATATAATAAGTAATCACAATGTTGACACAGTCAAATGAAATTTTTATATATTTTTTTGTCTCTTTTGCTCTTGAATTTGTTTCAAAAATTAATCACAAAAGACAATGTTACAAATTTCCATCTATATCCTCCTGCTTGAAATATTATACAACTAATTTTTTTTAATATATCGAATAATTACTAACATCACTCAAAATATTGTTAAAATATTTTTGCGAAAAGAATTTATCGAAAACGTGCCTCACAAATTTCGACCTCTCCGAAAGTAAAGAGTTCACATCCCTTTTTCCTATTTTTTGAAAACGTATATTAAAAATTTCTACCTCCCCGAGTGGAAAGAATACATGCACCTTTTTTCTATTTATCGAAAACGTATATCACAAATTTCGACCTCGCCATGAGAAAAATCCAGACTACTTGAAAACCCTTCAATGGTGAAGTCGCTATAGTTTGTTGACAACTAATGTTAATTTGCCCTGTTTGGCGATCCATTTTTCCCGGAAATAAGTCCTTATTTCCTCCGGAAAAAAGTATGGATGTATGTATTTTTTCTGAAAACTAATAACTTATTTTTTATTTTGAAGATAATATTTGATTTTAAAATTTTAAAATAAATATTTATCTTTAAAAAGAATATGAAAATATATAAAAAATAAAACAAATTATTTATTTTAAGTTTAAAAAACCTCAAACGGCCATAAAGAGACGTTTAAAACTGAATGTACATACACTTTTGTCTTGTTGAGCAACTCATCTACAAGATAAAGAGAAAGACGTGGCTTAAGTTATCTCTTCCGTTTGTGTGATTATATATAGATACCAAATTATTTAAAATTTTCGGTCATACTTCTAAATATCATACATTCACTGCATCCACCACACAACCTTGCATTTTTTGTGGATACAATATCAGCTGTTAGGTACGTATCTGTTTGATTCTTTTGATTTTGGAGAAATATATACCAGGTATGTTCTTTAATTTTCATTTTCACGAGTATATATATATTACCATTTGAGTGTTTGGGCAATTGGGCATGCGAATGAAGTGTATATGAAGAAGAATTGTAAGTAAAAATGATTTCGAATTTAGCAAGACGATGAAATTCTGAAATTTAATGTATTCAATTTTAAAAAACAAATAAGAATCTAATGTTTGGTTGAAATTTCTTGTACGACGTTTATAAATTGAAAAGTTATATAACTTTTAACTATAAGACTTGTAAAACAAGTTAAACAGGGCCCCTTTAATATTATTTGTTGTTATAAATAGTGAAAACAATTATTTTTGGAAAAGTATAAAAATTATTTGATAAAATTTAAAATCAATTTTCTGAAAAAATATTTTTAATTTAGAAGCCGGTTTTTTAGGGAAAAAAGGTCCTCTACCTGCGCTCTGTAAATTTCATTATTAATTTTTTTTTCAAAAATATTAATTTTTATATCATATCTTAAAATATACATAATTTTTTTAATTGTACATTTTCACCAACATTTTTTCTCACAGCAGAATTGAACAAAACCCAAATGAAATCTGAGTTTTATTAAATAAATGAAATGATTAAGTGATATAAATTTTATTTTTATAATATCAATTTTTACGACCAAATAATTAATTAATTTTCGAATCCAGTCCGATACTCATGAATCAAATGCCTCTGTCACCTTTTTTATGACATTTAACAAAAAGTATTTGTTGTCCCAACATTTTTTCTTATCCGGCTTACGGAATTATAATTATTCGATTTATATGAATTCGATAATGTACCAAAGTCAATAGAAATCAATTACTAACGTTTTTTGTCCTTGTCAAATTTTATAACATCTCAATTTCAAATTTCAAAATACTCAAGCTTTTCAACTTTAAATAGTATAATTTTCTAATTTATAAGAATCCAAAGAAAAAGTAGATTTGTTTTTAGTCTTAATTGAGATGAAGGAAAAAAGTAAGATGGTATATTCTTCTTTTCCATTCATGTGATTTGTTCAACATCACATACACGTACGTGTTTACACTTTTATTACAAACTATATGTTTATACTTTTATTACAAATTAGCTTGTAACCCGTGTTTGCACGGGTTATATTAATAAATTATATATTAAACAAAATTATATATTAATTATTTTAAATAATTATTTAATTTAATATAGTAATTTTTATATGTTATTTATATATTTTTATGATATATTAATTTTTTATTTTAATATTCATGAAATATGATTAATAGGTTATAATTTTAAATAAATTAAAAAGCCGTGATTAAATTGAGTTAAATGTTAATACAACTATATTAGATAAAAATTATATTATAATATTATTTCTAAAATAGAAATTATATTCTATATTTTAAATATAAAATAATATTACTCGTGAGCAATTGTATAAAAGAGGATTACACTGTTGATAGAATTGTATATATAATATATATATAATATAGTTAAATTATTTTATATAATTAATGTGGTAATTTATTTATTTTATTATTAAGAAGGAGAATTGTAACATTATTCTTAATAAAGAAAATATATACTATAATTTAAATATAATATAATATTACATGTGAGCAGTTGTATAAAAAGAGTACTACACCGGTGATAGAGTTGTATGCATAATATATAAAGAATAAAATAATTATCCTATATGGTTTAAATATTTAATTTAATATGATAATTTATTTCATTTTATTATTAAGAATGAGAACTCACTAATGAATATATATATCCTAAATAGGGTTGTATGCATAATATATCTATTTAATATAGTATATTTGAATTAAAATTTAATTAAAAAGTCTGTTTGAAGTTGAGTAGGAGAAATATAGTATAGATATTATTTTAATATTCAAAAAAATTAAATATAAAATTATAATTTTAAATAAATTAAAGTGGTTTGAACGATGACGAAATTGAAACATGTTAATTAGTATATTATGAGTACAACTCTATATTTTAATTAAAATTTAATTAAAATAATATATTTTTTATTTCTCATAACAATGTCAGTATGATTTGTAGAAGGGGGTTGAATACAAATCACCAAAACTTTTTATGTTTTAATGTTTATTCTTTTGGTTTGAGTGTTTAAGAGAATATATAAATGAACAAGTGAAACTAAAAATTAAATTGAACAAAGATATTTAAAATTACTGATGGATTGGTTTTTCCATCAGTGTATACTTTTGCTCAAATTATCTGAGTTAATAAAACTCACCTGCGTTTTTACAAAGTTATAAAATAAATCAATTATTCTTACAAAGTGCTATAAAGCTGAACAATTGAGTCAAGGACATTGTCTAACTTATATATATTTTAACAATGCTACCACACTTATTTATATACTACAAGTATGTTTACAATACCTAGGAAGAGTATAAAATAATTAATCTAAACTAGGATTGTTTCTAATTTATCTTTCCTTTTGCCTTTTTCCATTTCTGGAAAAGTACTTCAGACTTGGAAAGACAACTTCAACTTGAGTCTTCATAGTCATCATTGACTGTCTTCCATATGTGTGTTTTTGTCTGTCAACTTGTGTTGTCTCAATCAATTGATAATTTGTTGTTAGGCATATCAATTGAGTCTTCCTTTTATCCATCAACTGATATTATTCTTCGATTGATCTTTATATTCATCGATTGATAAATGTTATCAATCGATGAGTCTTTATATCAGTTGATGGTCTTCAATACTTGACTTGGCTTCTTCAATTGATCTTCTATCCATCGATACTTCAATATCAACCAATCATCCTTCACTTGTATAATTTTCCTGTCTTCAAATAATTATAATTTGACAGTTTAAGTTACACATCAGTTGATGACCTATATCAATCGACTCTAACATCAATTGATGAGAATAATATCAATTGACTTACACCTTATCAATTGAAATAAACTAATTACACCTAGATACAAGCCATATTATCTGTTGATTCACATAAACATTTCAACTGATAAATGATTTCCTGATCAATTGATATTTATAATTTTCATATCAATTGATCAGTTACATCAATTAAAATATCTATGATTCTAAGATTAAAGTTATCATCAAATTACATGTAGATTCCTAACAGTATTTGAAGTTGAGTGGCACACAAACAGACTATATCAGACGGACGACCGACCAAACATTTGTCACTACGGCTTTAATTATATAGTATAGATTAGGAAATTTTTATTAATAAAAAGAGTTTTAAGTATATTAGAAATATTTTAATTAAAATTTAAATAAAAGAGTATATTTTAATATAGATAAAATATTAATATAATTTTAATATTAACAAAAATAATTATAAAATCGTAATTTTAAATAAATTAAAGTGTTTCAGCGATGAGAAAATTGAAACATGTTAGTAGATTGTGAGTACAACTCTATATTCTAATTAAAAGATAAGTTTGTTTAGAATAATATAATATAAAAGTATAGATAATATACATATAACATAGTAATAAAAGTTAGTCAAGATAAATAAAATAATATTATTATTTTAATATTAATAAAATTTAATTAATAAGTTATGATTTTAAATAAATTAAAGAGGTTGAGTAATAAAATAATTGAAACATGTTAGTAGATTATAAGTAAAACTGTATATTTTAATTAAAATATTGTGTTTAAAAGAGTGCGTTTGAAATTGAGTAGGAAATAGACACGCGTACTTGAAGTTGAAGTTGAGTGGGAGACAAAATGACTGGACGATCGACTGACCGACCAAACATTTTCCCTTGCAGCTTTAATAATATAGTATAGATATTAGCTTAAATCTCGTGCGATGCACGAAACACCTTTTAAATATTTAAAATATATTTATTATAATTAATATATTTTATTTTATATAATATAATTCTTTTAATATATTTACATTTTATAACATTAAATAATAAAATATTATATTGTTAACTACATTTATTAATTACTTGTATGGTTGTTCTAATATATATTGGATATCTATAAACAATATTAAATTATTAATATAATAAAATATTTTTAGTTATATATTTTTTATCCTATTATATATTATATAAAAATAATATTTATATAATAATTGTTTACTTCTAATTTACTTTAGAATATGTACATATTTATAAAAATATTATAATATTATTAATATTTGTATTATTTTCATTTATATTGAATATATGAAATTAAATGAATTATAATTTAAATTATAAAATTTATAATGATTTTATAGTATATAGAAGTTATTTGATATATGATTTTTTTTATGAACAAATAGCAGTTTTCATTAAATAGAACAGAACACAGTCGATACAAACCCCCAACTGCCGATACAACCAGGTTGGAAAACAAATAATATACAAAAAAAAATTAGTTGATTTGTTTCCTGATCATTTAACACACATAATTTAAAATTTCTTGAAGCTAAAAACGAAATTGAAGACATCCCAAGGCGATCCAAACTGCATCAACATCTCTGAAAACAGCAACATCACAATTGACCTTATCACATAAAAACCATTTTTAGCCCAGTGTTCAAAAAACCCAATTGCATAAACTGAGGTTGGAGGAGCGGCACCCCAACTATTTACATGTCGGATACCAGCTATAGACATGCCGAAGTGGAAATCCCCAAAGGATGAACAATTTTTGGTTATGAAAGAAAATGTACTTCCCTTTTATTACTTCTTCCAACCATCCTATATTTTTTCTTATTTTTATCAATTACCGATTTCTCATAACAGATAAAGAAGTCATATAAAATGACACAGATTCGTCATCTGTCGACAGATAATACACACCAATAAATGGTCCAAAAAGTCAACATTTATAGCACACCCTTAACTGGCACAAAACTTCCATATAAAATGGCACAATCTACAATTTATGAAAAATTTAAGAACCTTAAAAACAATAAAAAAACGTAAACATTCAAACTTTAATACTGTAATATCATCAAATTTAATATAAATAAAATGATAGTCGACTCTCGTTCTCCCTTCTCTCCCCTTTTCCCTCATTTTCTTTCCCCTCTTCCCCTCTCAAATCCTAGCAGCCGCCTCCTTCTTCTCCATCCTTCCCTCTTAATCATGCTTCATATCACCGCTTTACACCGTTTTCCCCTAATTCTTCAGACTTCGATGTTGATTTCCCTCCTGATTTGTAGGACTTGTCCTCTTTGAACTCTCCCTTGGACTCTTCTTCGGCGGAAGTTGTGGATCCGGTGCCTGGAGTTTCGTCCTTTCATGGGGGTGAAGATTTATTCCCGAAGAACAAAGAGTGGTTAGCAGATGTTGGAATAAGCCGACTCTCAACCATTCACAAGAATGTTTCTGGGTTATCTCTTCACCCTCTCTTGAACGAATTGTCACAAGCTGTTGGTTCCTCCTCAAGCACTTCCAAGAATCTCCCTCCGACGGATAGGGTTGTGAACGATGAGGGTTTTTTTAGTTTCAAAACTCAGGTAACCTCTATGAACCATTCTCAAAGCAATTCTCTCTTAGCCAATGACCTTGTTAGCATTTCTAATATTGATACTGTTCAGATTATGTTAATGAGTAGTTATGCCCTAATTGAGTTTTTTGTGGGGGATTCTATCTCTATTGCCATTGTTAAAGAACTTGTGATGGAAGGTTGGGCTGGTATAAATAGGCTAGAATTTAATCTTAAGGATTTTTTTCCAGTTTAGTCTTTCACCATAAGCAGAGTATGCAGGAGGTCTTGAACAAGGGTTGTCTTGTTTTTAAAAATAGTGTCTTTGTAGTCAAAACTTGAAAGCTCAGTTTAAACTTCAATTACCCCTCTGCTATTGCAAACTTTGTTTAGGTTACCATGACTTGCATACCCAGGCCTTACCTTAACAAACCAGGAATTGAATATCTTACGAACCTTCTTGGTCATATGTATGCTATGGGGCCTTCTGTGGCTTCCCAAATTTTTTATTTCACAGCTTCTATGTTAGTTGAACTGCTCCTTGCTGCCAAGCCACCAATTCTTTGGGTTACCTTGTATGGAGAAGACAATGAGCATTTGGGAGATACTCCTGTCAAAGTCACCTATGAGCATGCATCTTGCTTTCCTGATAGAGTCCACCATATTAGGTTTGGGGACCTGCTCTTTGATTCCAACACCTTTTACGACTGCCCTGTTTCTTTGGATGGCCTTGATGATCATGAAAAATTTGCAACATTGAGTACTGCTCATGTAGCTACTCACGTGGATATCTCAGTTTTGATGAACATGGGTGCCATTGTTATGGGGAAAGGTAAGGCCCCTGCTCAAATGCTAGCACTGAACGAGAGGAAGGACCAGGGGGAGGACTATGCCGAGCTTTCTGAAAATGACCTGTTGCAAAAAGAGATGGTTATGGTTGCAGATGGTGCAGCCATAAGCAAGCAGCATGTTGAAGATGAAGATGAATCTCACACACACCTTGGTGTCACGCAGGAAAATGTTTAAACTCACAGTTTTCAACAGCTACAATAGCTAGAGTAGTGTGTAGGCATTTATTTTATTATAATGCAATGCCTTTTCTTCTAAGAATTTGAGAGCTTGCTCTCTTAACTTGTAATGACTTTTTACTCCTCTGTGGAGTTGGGGTAGTTCCACTCGGAGCTACCCCTTTGATCCTTAATATAAATATAATTAAACTAGAAAAAATAAAAAATAAAAAAATGTAACCACTCAATCTTTACGGTATATTTGATTAAGAAAAAACGTTACAAATCAAGCTAAAATGATAGTACCAAATAAGCCAAAGACAAAATACGTTACATATAAATTATATGAATCAACCCAATTATTATCCAATAACGCTATTTACTCTGCTTAAAAAAATATCAATATTAATATTATACTCTATAAAAAAAAGTGTGAAATAATGATCCGGCAACCTTAATATATATATATACACAGTATGACTAATACATGTGTACGGGCAAGTGTCACATGAAATATTTAACCCCTCCTTAATTCTCAATCACACGTCAAGTTCATAAATAAGTCTAGCTTTCTATTGTTTTTTTGCATCTGGGAATTTATTTTTGAATTTTTAATTCGAGAAATTTGATAGAAATGGAGAATGGTAATGGTGGGGGTGGAGACAATGGGGTGCATGTAGATACACCATCAACTATAACAATAAAGGGAATTCTTGGGTTGTTAATGGCAAATGTTGATGATAAAGATGAAAGGAGATTGATTTCATTGGGTATGGGTGACCCTACTGCTTTTTCTTGTTTTCACACCACTGCTGTTGTTGAAGACTCTGTTATTGATTCTATTCGTTCTCATAAGTTCAATGGCTATTCTCCTACTGTTGGTCTTCCTCAAACTAGATTGTAAGTTTGTTTAATTGTGTTATTTTTTATGTGTTTACATTTTACATACAGTTTTGGGTTTGTTTTTGTTGAGAATTTTGGCTTATTGGGGTTTGTGTATGATGTTTATATGTTATTGTTATTCATTCTTCTGGAAAGTTTAGTTCTTGTTATTGTTAGTTCTTCTTTTTGGTATCCTAGTTTAGTATATATGGATTTTTCTTGCTTTTGTAACTGTTTTATATCATGAAAGTCGGGGTTTTTACACGAAAATGCTCCTCACTGTCGAGGCTGTGTACATCTTACACTTAAGAGGGGATACTCTCCAGGCTGTGTATGTCTGGCGCTCCCAGAAGGTATATAGTGTGTAGTTTGGTTTGGTTCAATTTTCTTGCTTTTTTGTTGTTTACAGAAAGCACGAGAACACCTTTTTTACGCGTTGTACATCTGAAAGCGAGCATTTTTCTAGTTTGCTTGCTACAATTATTTAAATTAGGTATCATGGTTTCGATATTTTAAGCCAGCACATGTTAAGATTCTCAAGCAGTCAAATTTGTATTGATTTTGTTTTCCCAGTTGGATTAAAAGTTTCAGTTTTGATTGTTTTTAGTAATCGTAAAATTTGGATAAATTTACAGTAGTCAAATAGTATATCAGTTTGTTTCTATGTGCTCTTTCTGCTGTATTAAGTTGCTATTAGGTTTTTATTCTAGGCATTATAGATTGTTATAATAAATTAGGCATGAATATGTCCTGCTAGTATTATTAGTTATTACCCCCTTTATTAAGTTGATATGGAATCTATCAATTTCAATGGTTACTGCAATTTCAAGCTTGAATGTTCAAATTCGAAGTGTTGTACCCTGTTGTGTTTTCTCACGTCATTTTCATTGTATCAGGGCAATTGCAGGATACTTATCCCGTAATCTTCCATATAAGTTATTAGCGGATGATGTTTATGTCACATCTGGTTGCACACAAGCTATTGAACTAGCATTGTCCATTCTAGCTCGGCCCGGTGCAAATATCTTGGTTCCAAGACCAGGTTTTCCAATATATGAACTTTGTGCTGCTTTTAGACATCTTGAAATCCGTCGTTATGACCTTCTTCCGGAGAAGGGCTGGGAGGTTGATCTGAAAGCTGTTGAAGCTCTTGCTGATCATCGAACTGTTGCAATGGTCATTATAAACCCTGGAAATCCCTGCGGCAATGTGTATAGTTATCAACATTTAAAGAAGGTTAGTAATGTTGTAATCGGTTAGAATACTTTAAAGGTTGTAGTACTTAATGTTGTAATCGGTTAGAATACTTTAAAGGTTGTAGTACTTAAGCTTCAGAAAGGATACTACAGTTAGCATGGCAACTGGCTTAATGTATTTTTTTATGTTCGCATGTAGATTGCTGAAACTGCCGAGAGACTCAAACTCCCTGTTATTGCTGATGAAGTTTATGGGCATTTAGCTTTTGGGGATAATCCCTTTGTGCCTATGGGAATTTTTGGATCAACTGTTACTGTCCTTACTCTAGGGTCTTTATCAAAAAGATGGATGGTGCCTGGTTGGCGACTTGGTTGGTTTGTTACGTGTGATCCCAATGGCTTCTTTAAAACACCAAAGGTTTGCAAATAGAGTACTATTGGATGTTGTTTATCATACTGTTCTCATAGTTGGTGCTTCCATATGTTCAACAAGTCCGTATGTGCATTTAGATATTTCTGTACACAGATGACTAACTTGTAAAACTCTTACTGACTGGCCTGAAGAAGAAACCATAACTGCAGCTTATTTTTATGATTCTGGTTTTAACACCTACAGTTGCCAGTAGGTAAATCTATGGTCTCCGAGAACTGTTACTCATGGACTTATATTATATTATACTCCCTCCGTCCCACCCAATTGATATCCTTTCGGAGAGAAGGTCCGACACGCATTTTAAGGTGCATATAAAGTATAGTTCCATAACTTATTTTTAATTTTTTTTTTCTGAATAAAAATTTAATGTTTAAATTTTTATTCAGAAAAAAAAATAAATAAATTACGGAACTATACTTTATATGCACCTTAAAATGCGTGCTGGACCTTCTCGCCGAAAGGATAACAATTGGGTGGGACGGAGGTAGTATCTTTTATACCAAATTCATTTTAAGATTATTGAAAGACAAATACCCAACTCAAATATATATGCATGAAAGTAATTTTGCAGATGATATGACAATGCCTGGATAGTAAGGTAGAGTTCCCTAATATTTTCACTCATCTCCTTTTTCAGACTATTGAGCGCATAAAAAAGTACTGCGATATCTGTGGTGGTCCTGCAACTTTCATACAGGTATGTAGCAAACTTCTTAGTGTTCTTATTCTGATAAAGTAGTGTTGTAAAACACAATAGTTTTCTTAAAATATAATTTAAAAAGCAAGATACTTGGTTTTGGGGGAAAATATATGGCATCTTTGTGAAACGGTAAGGTGCCACCGAGCCATGACCACATGGCTAAGATCCTTGCGCTCTGCGAAATCAGTCGATGTAGCCCCTATGTATAAACTTAAGAAGCCTTACGATCGATGTACCAACTGGAAACTTTACCATTTTTTTAGAGATTTTAAATGCAATACACTAAGCATAGTATAGAAAATAAAGTTGAACGATTCCGCAACATTAATCTTTCCGCTAATATGTTTTAAGCATACCTCATGCTTTACCCGTTCTACTTGATACATTACTGCAATACATGATCTCAAGATTCGTCCTCTAATAAATTCACACTTAACTTGCTAACTACTTGTTCATTGCATACAAATTAGTGTAATGTGTTACTCACTTCTAGAAACAACTGTTGCTTCTGTATCTTGTAGGCTGCTGTTCCTCGCATTCTTGAGCAAACCGAAGATATCTTCCATAAGCGAACCATTAGCATGCTAAAACAGGCTGCAGATTTATGTTGCAAGAAGATAAAGGAAATTCCTTGCATTACCTGTCCGCAGAAACCGCAAGGATCCATGGCTTTAATGGTAGGGAGCCAACTTTTTCCAGTACATGACACCTAGAGCCTAGAGGATGACATTGTTTACTTGATGAATCAATTACCTGATTTTCAGGTCAAGCTGAATCTTTCCAAACTAAATGATATTACTGATGACATTGACTTCTGTTTCAAGCTGGCCCAAGAAGAATCTGTGATCATTCTTCCTGGTAAGAAATAACTACCAACAGTCTAGAACTTCAGTATAGCATGTATAGTCACTATTCACTAAATGTGAGATAATCTTGTTTTCTTGTACGTATCTTGCAGGACTCACAGTTGGTCTCAAAAATTGGGTGCGCATAACTTTTGCCGCTGATCCAGCATCTCTCGAAGAAGCATTTGATAGAGTAAAGTCATTCTCTCAAAGGCACACAAAAAAATTGACAGAACAATGTTGATTCAAGCTGTGCATCCAGTTTTAAATTGTATAACCTGTTATAAGTGATACTTGGTTTTGTATCATACATGCCCAAGGTTCCAGTCGAAACAATACCTCTGTGAAAATTCATGTCCATGCTGGTCAGGGCCTATACTTGTAAATGTCAACTTAGTCATAAGTCATAAAACTATCTGCTGATAGGGGTAACTATATTAGACCCGTTATTTTGTACGCCACTTGGAATTCTTACAAGGGTAATTATAACTACAGCAATAAGAATAAAGATTATTTGAGAACAGTCGGGTTCAAAAGAAATTTGATACTGGTTTTTAAGGACAAGATGTGGCTTAAAATTAAAAAAAATCATTGATTTTCACAGTTTACCCGCGATTTTAGTCTGGTTTACCCTCCCCTGATTCCTCCACTGCCTCTGGTATAATCAATCTTCCCTTCGAATAAATCCAGTGAAACAGGCAAGAAAGCATTTTGGTACATTGGCCAGGAATATATATTTCATTAGGATATTCCTCCCCTAGTGAAGTCCGGGAATACTCTATTTGGCCTTCAGTTTTAACTTATTTTAAATGGAGCCTTTGCATCCATCTGGATTGATGACGAAGGTTATATTGTAGAGGGTCCAAACGTGAATGTATCATTTATAACCCATGATAAGGAGCTAATATTTCCATTCTTTGATAAGATTCGTAGCGATTGTACTGCACTTAGACTACTTGAACTAGCCCCAAAGTTGGACGAACAAGGACGATTAAAAGTGTAAAAACTGCTAATCTCACTTTGGAGGAAGCTAAAGGAGCAGCTGAAATGATGTATGTAGAAAGCACTCTTCCTGTACTTCCGATCATTGCATGGGACAAAAAACCAATTGGAGATGGTAAATATTTCTTCTTAGTTCGTAATTTTCTTAATCTAGAAAAATAAACAAATTTTGAGCCATATTAACTTATCGTTTCAAATTGTAATATTGTAAACTAGCAAACTCCGTAATTTAAAAAGGTCAGCCTTTAGAAGTGTTGGGAAAATCGAATCATGATGCTGCATTTTATGATATGAAAATGAACGAGTTTGAATAGAAAGTTAACATTAATCGTTACAGTGCAAACGATTCAAATCCACGTCTTCTACTCTATTACCGTATTCACCTTGAGCGAAATGTGGCATTCGATCCTCCCAAGGTTGCCTCCCTTCTAGCTTTGAGATCTTGGAACCCTAGTTCTTGGTTGCCTCCTTGAACGGCTACTCACAAAAACCCTAGTTTCTAACCCTTTAACTAGAAGAGAATAAGATGAATATATAGGCAACAGTAGGGATCCTGGATAATTATATTGGGTCTTCCAATGACATTCTGGGTCAAGCCCAATATCATTAAATATTAATTCAATCCATTAAAGAATTAATATTTGCACTACCTTTCCTAATGCCGTAATTTAATTATTAATTTGACTCCAATATTATTTGCTTATTAAATTCCCCATGTTTAAGATATCGGATGTCCATTAATTAAATTAATTTCTAACAATTAATTTAATCAACATCTTTTATCATTGATCATCTACTCAACCTTATAATTATGCAAGAACAAATATGACCGGCCTGCACAATTAAAGCATAATTATCTTTATGAACTTTCAAGAGGACATCATCACCTGCATATTTTCGGACACAGTTTCCTTTTATAGTCAATATCCCACTCTGTATGCAATGTCATTGTCCAAAACACAATATTGTGATTAACAATAAATCACATCACATATGAATCAAAACATGTGCATTGCATAAAAGTGTCAATCACTGTATCCGGATTAAGAACCTAAGCAATAATAATATTATAGAATCTTAGTTCTTCTTTATTATCAGAATAGAAGAACAATTCTAATATTTTAATTCCATTCAATATACACAAAGTATACAAGTATTATTCAATAATCAAGATAGATTATTTTCAAATAATACTTCAGTCATTCCAGTGGTTTGTTTAACTCCACTTAAACTGTGAACATTTATAATATTATATATATATGTTGACCATCTAATCTTCTAGTATCTCATTTGATACTAGATTATACATAATATATAATATACAAACAATGTTAAAAACATGAATTTAAGATTCTCAATAAAAAGGATAATGTCATATGCTTTAAACGAATAGTTCAGTATACTCCCTAACAATCTCTCACTTATACTCAAGTTATTCTTTGGATCCTCCTCAAGCCCCAAAGAGCCTAAAGGCCAATTTAATACCAGTCTTTGGATCATCCTCAAGTTAACATGACATAATCTTAAGTGTCAAAGATATGTTTGGTTCAAAGAAGAAGATTCATTTCTTTTAGTAGTGATAGAAGATGGGTTATTTAACACCCTATGTTGTAGTTGCAGTGCAGGTTGATTAGGAATAATTATGTATAAATTATCTTGTAATGTACCAAAACATATAACTACTTTATTCCTCTTGATAGAAACATTATGATCCAAACAAACATTATAAACATTCAAAGCAAGTTTAGAAACCGAAATTAAATTCCTTCTAAATGAAGGTACATAAAGACAATTATTCAAAACCAAGCTCCTATCATCACCAAAAGATAAATTAACATCTCCCACTACAACTACTGCTACTTTCGTAGCATCTCCTATGAACACATATATCTCGCCATCTCTAAGCATTCTAGATTGTTGGAACCCCTGCATAGAATTACAAACATGATCAGTGGCTCATATATCTACACACCAAGTGCTTAGCCACTATATATGTTTCAATAACTAGAGAAAGAGACATACCAGTATTATTTTTCTTCTTAGGAAGAGGACAATTCTATTTCCAGTGACCCGACTGCTTGCACCTGAAGCACTTGCCCTTGGGCTTTTTTATAGCACCACCTTGAACTCCCACAACTTTCACAATTTTCTGTGTCTGAGCCTTTTTCTTCTTCTTGGCTTTCGGCTTAGAAGAAGAAGGTTTCTCAGCCATATTGACTTGACCACTCTGCCGAAAAAGTCCTTCAGCTGCCTGAAGTTCTGTCAGAAGTTCCGCAAGACTATACATCCTCTTGTTCATGATATAATTCAAGCAGAACTGCCCAAATTTTTTGGGTAAACTCATAAGGATGATATCGATCTGGGTTTCCCCATCAATCTCAACACCAAGGATCTCCATCTCATTCAAATGTGTATTCATCCTGAGAACATGATCCCTTACAGGTGTCCCTTCAGCCATCTGAGTGTTCATTAAAGCTCTCATTGCTACTTGCCTTGTAGCCCTATTCTGATCTCTAAAATATTCTTTGAGATTAAAGAGCATATCTGAAGCAGTGGCCATAGCCTAATGCTGATACTGCAAAATACCTGACATTGCTGCCAGAATGTAACATTGCGACATCTTATCATCCTTAGTCCACTTCTTATAATACTACTTCTCAACTTCAGAAGCATTCTCAGCAGGCTCCTCTGGCTTGGGTTCATTGATGTAAAATTTGTAATCCTCGGCAGTCAACATAATGTCTAAATTACGTTTCCATTCAATATAGTTAGGTTCAGTAAATTTGTTATCCTTAAATATGGTAAAAAGTGGATTAAAGCCCATTATATCTTGAGAAACATACATATAACACATAATTAGAGGGTGTTTAAAAAAATTGGTTCCTCTAATAATTATATAAAATTAAAACACCAATACTTAAACAACATAACACCATAACACCATAAGTTTTCGGTACACAATGTTGGGTGACTTATATACCACCTAAATTTATTTAAATATTACTTTGGTCCTACTACTAAATAATTAGCCACGTTAGGGTGATCTATATTATTTTTCATAGCTAAGTGTTTACCATTATTAAATCTTAAATTAATAATAATACCAGATACGCCTTTTGACTATGACAAATTCTTGCTTCTAACAATAAGATACTACTAAAATTACAAATCTAAAGAGTATTCAGACTGGCTGGCCAGGCAGGTGGAAGCATTGCCAAGAGGCTAACCACTTTTCTAGACACCAATCTAAATGGCTAGGTAAGCTGCATACTTTCCTAGACACCAACGCAAGAATACTCAAAGATGTGTTATTTTAGATTCTCTTCCTAATTGAGCGTGAAATCTATCAAAAAAAGGTATCCTTTTATTATTTGAATTCTATGAAACTCAGTACACCACGTTGGGTGACATATGTACATTCTAATATTCATAATTAATTTTAGAAGTTTGTTCTAGTAATTTTCATAACACTCTAGACACCAAAAATTATATGCCACGATGGGTGATGTATACATAATTTGTATTCGCCTTAGTGTTAAATTACATACAAACAATAATGGAGACCATGAGATTTAATATCAAATTAATTCTCTCTCTCACTTAGTATTTTATTATGAGGATTTCATCTAGATGCATCGCCCTATGTCATTTTTTCGCAGTCCACATGTATCATAATAACAATACATATAACACATAACATAGCATCATACTCATCGTGATTAAAGCATAATAAAATAGCCATATGTCCATGTCGTTCTAGCATGCTAAAGGTTTGTATCACATGGCATAACAACACAAACACGGAACACATAGTAACAATAATCAATATAAGCAAACTTTATGCAAAACATAATAAAATACATCCACTATTATGGCCCCGAAGAATAATCTTCAAAATCATTCGTCAAAATTTTTTTAAAAATCTTCAGGCGTCAGTTTGACTGCCTAAACGAGCTCAGAATGGCTAGAAAAATTTGAGCATGTAGGTCTCGTTCTGTCATTTCCAAAAAGGTATTATTCACCCCAATCGGATATCATATGCAAAATCTGCAGCCAGAATAGCGAAGCATCCACGAAAACAGCATGCAGCAGTGGAAGAGCTCTGTTTCTCACATCTTCGTTGTTCAAACGATTACATACGACAAATACAACAGAAAAATCTATTATATTACATCAGATCATAATCTAAACTGAATACAATTTGAATTACAAGATTATAATCAAAAATTAAAACTTATCATGATCAACCCTCATGATTTAATTTACAACCACGATAAACCATGTGAGATCCAAATACATAATTACAACCATGGCCATAATAGTGGATAATGCATCAAAAAATAATACGAGTCTACCAGTATATACATACATAATTATGACAGGACATCATATCATATAATTCAGAACCCTAGAACCTGGCTTTTGATGCCAATTGTTGGGACAATAGAATCATGATGCTGCGTTTTATGATATGAAAATGAACGAGTTTGAATAGAAAGTTAACCTTAATTGCCACGGTGTAAGCAATTCAAATCCACGTCTTCTATCGTATTTCTGTATTCACCTTGAGCGAAGTGTGGTTTTCGATCATTCCAATGTTGTCTCCCTTCTAGCTTTGAGATCTTGAAACTCTAGTTCTTGGTTGCCTCCTTGAACGACTGCTCATAAAAACCCTAGTTTCCAACCCTTTAGCTATAAGAGAATAAGATGAATATATAGGCTATAGTAGGGATCCTGGATAATTAGGTCGGGTCTTCCAATGACATTTTGGGTCAAGCCCAATGTCATTAAATATTAATTTAATGCACTAAATAATTAATATTTGCACTACCTCTCCTAATGCCGTAATTTAATTATTAATTCGGCTACAATATTATTTGTTTATTAAATTCCTCATGTTTAAGTTATCGAATGTCCATTAATTAAATTAATTTCTGACAATTAATTTAATCAACATCTTTTATCCTTGATCATCCACTCAACCTTATAATTATGCAAGAACAAATCTGTCTCCAGGACTAAAGCATAATTATCTTTATGAACTTTCAAGAGAACATCATCACCCGAATATTTTTGGACACAGTTTCCTTTTATAGTCAATATCTCACTCTGTATGCAATGCCATTGTCCAAAATATAATATTGTGATTAACAATAAATCACATCACATATGAATCAAAACATGTGCATTGTATATAAGTGTCAATTACTGTATTCGGATTAAGAACTTAAACAATAATAATATTATAGAATTTTAGTTATTTTTTATTGTCAGAATAGAATAACAATTCTAATATTTTAATCCCGTTAAATATAGAGAAAACATACAAGTATTATTCAATAATCAAAATAGATTATTTCCGAATAATACTTCAGTTATTCCAGTGATTTATTTAACTCCACTTAAACTGTGAATATTTATTATATTATATATAGATATTGACAATCTAATCTTCTAGTATCCCATTTGATACTAGATTATCCACAATATATAATATACAAACAATTTTAAAATATGCATTCCAGATTCTCAATAAAAAGGACAATGTCATATATTTCAAACGAATAATTCAGTATACTCTCTAACAAGAATACTCCCTAACAAGAAGTGTGTTCAGAGGAAGTAGAAAATGCACTACAATAGAAGAGTCTAAAACCGGAGAACTAAACAATATCTTCTACCAAATTTAGCTCCGTCATTTTTAATGATCGATTTAAATTTAATGTAAACAAAAGGATGATATACAGCAGGCAAAAAACAGAAAGATGATAAATAAATTATATGTGCAGGGTCTGTCGGAGAATTAACAATGGCGCTCTCGGATTTACTGTGGGAAGATATGGTGGCAGGTCCTGAACCCCAAAGAGTGAAAGTTCCTTACGAGTAACAAATCAACTCAAGTGTATTTAGCAGAAAGAAGAAAAATCAATTGAAGTGGTGTGTTGGTTACTTCATATATACTTGTTTTAAGTGCTTTGTATCATTTCTTGTTCCATCATCTGTGAAATATCAGTTCATGATAAATGTCTGAACAAAATTTTATGTTATTGATACCTCTGGGAGTTCTGTAGTATCTAATTTCTGTATTGTAGATTTTAATTTAGTATTATGCCGCGCTACAAACTAGTATTATGTCCGTGCTACGCACACGTTGAATTAGAAGACACATAAGAACTCCAAAGCATCAATTTGCAATTCTGATAAATCTCGTTAAGTGATGACATTGGGAAAAAAAAGTGTGGCAGCAAATTCAAATAAACATTAATCTAAGTTACACTAGGTTAGAAGTAATAATCTTTGCATCTCATCTCATCACCAAAAAAATGGAAGAAATATATTTGACTTTAGCCCAATTCAATCTTTCTAGGGTCAAACTTTTAATTTCTGAATATAAATTTATTGGTCAAGATCTCATTCCCATCTGTAAAATTTAACTTGACATTCATTGCTGCTCGCCTGCCCCGTTTTATATTTATGATCCAGTCATGCGTCAATGGCTGCTACAATTCTCTTCGAATGTCCACTCTACTGTTCATTACAACCTTTTCGGACTATAGTTAATTATATTAATTTAATTTAATATTCTAATTATTGATCCTGAATTGATGTGTGAGGTCCACTTCTATTTAAAAAAAATAAAGATATCGTACTTGTATTTAATGTTTCTTTGATCTTATTCTTCTTTTCTTATCCTTTTCGTCCTTATTCCTCAAATGATTTAAAAAATATATTTTCTCCGCTTAAAAATACGCTTTTAACTGTTTGTATATATTTTAAAGGGTATACAAAATATAATTTTTTTAAAATAAATGTGTTAAATTTTTATATAATTTTTTAAAATAAATAAATTATAATATTACTTTTCTTTATTCAACTTAAATTAGGTGCAAAAAGTTAAAAAAAAACATATTTTGAAACTCAAGGAATATTTAGTAATTTGAACATTCAGAAAATCAAAACTAGTTTTGCTCAATGATTTAGCAATTAAAATAATAAGAAAGAATATGAGAATATATATTGAAGAACGAGAGGTGTCTGCTGATTAGATTGATTAAAATTGCTAAAATTTATAAGAAATTTTGAGTTCAGTAGGGTGAATGGAATCGAGAGAAAATAGATAGAATTTATGCCAAAATATTGATAAATGCATTAATAAATAATAAACTTAATAATATTATCTTTTATAAATTTACTTAGCTCAATTATTTCTCTAAAATAATTATAAAAACAACTTGCAAACTAAATACATTTAAAAAAAAACATTACAGTTAATTTTCGTTGCATTAGATTGCAAATCATGCTATTACAAATAGTTCAAAAAATTGTATTTTTGGAAAAAAGAAAAATGCAAACCATATATTTGATTTTTTTTAAAACGGGAATCAATTCAATAATGAAAATCATACGACATCTACAAATACAATCAAAATTAAACAAACCGTTTAAACAAATAATAATCAACCATATATTACTATGACATGTTTAAACAACACTATAATTAATTTTATTACTATATTATAGTACCAAATGTTAAAAAATTCAATTTTAAAAGGGTATTATATTTGAAATCATTCCTGCAAAGATGCTATATTTGAAACCAAAGATAAATCCATATTTCATTATCACATAATCAATAACTAGAAATGGAGGAAAATAGTCATATTTTTACATCATCGAATATTTATTACATTTTTGAAACCTAGAATGCATCAAAAAGAATATAAGTTAAATGAGTTGGTTACATATGAAACTAGTTATAGAATTATTATTGGAGGGTAACATTTATTTTAATATCAAAAAATACTTTTTAATGCTATATTTATAATAATAACAATAGATATTTTACCTCTAATATTAGACTTGCTAACAAATCCAAAATTCAAGTCTAAATTTCACATCGTTAGAATGTCTTGCGCCGGCTAAACTCATATTCTAAATTCGAAAAGCTAATTTTGAGATTTTATATCCCCATGTATCTGGAATAGACATAACTATTAGCTAGCCTTATTTGACTTGTATATTAATAGTAATATTGAAGCTTATAAATGTTCCTGCATGTTTCAAGACTCGACCTTCTTCCTATTATTGTTTTCTGCTTGACTTGCAAGAAAGCGACTCATGCTGCTTGTTGCTGCATGTTTAGTGGTCCATATTGATCTTTTCCTTTAGATTAATTATATAGTTTTGGTTGTGTATAATTGTAGTAAATGAGAAACACTGGCTCTGAGAAGAATATTGAACTTTGATAACTCAAATTTTTGATGTTTAGATGATTCTTGCCATAAGTGGTTCTGATCATTTATTGCCTAGAAAGAGAACTTAAGAGAATGAGATAGTTTACGAGATAATGTTTAACTTCTTGATTATTTAAGATCGGATAATATTAAAATGTATTTGAATGGTTCTTAGACCTTAATAATATAGTCGAGAATGAGAATGAAGTGAGAATGAGAATAAGAGCGAGAGCGAAGAGTACGAAAATGAGAGTTAATGAAAATGAAGAGTATGAAAATAGGAGTTAATGTGAATGAGAATGATACGGCATTTCAAGGAACGGAGATAGGATGATTTACCTATAAAAAGGAATTTCATTCCTATTTTATACAATCAAATTATTTATCTAAATATATATATATATATATATATATATATGGATGACATGTTTCACGGTTTCACTAACTAGCTTGTACAATTCAAATTCATGTACAATATTTCATAATATATATTTATTTTAATGATTTTATCATCATTTTATTTTTAAACTTAACTACTCCTTTTATTGAGGTCACCATTTCATTGGCAGTTGCTCATCATTTCTCAGTCTTTAAAGTATTGGGGACAGATAATACTGGCAACTTTTAATACCTACATAAGATTGACCACGCATGCAATACTGTTTTAGATTATATATAATATTTAAATAAGTTTTGACACTCACATTAGCTAGCATGTGTAGGACCATCAAATGTAGTTGAGTACCACAGTAGTCCACAGATGCTCATGCATGAACATATATTTAAGTTCACAGCCGCCCCCGCCCTGAAACACCTCTTCTTAATTCTCTTAAAAAAGTTCCAACCTTCTAGTACATGTCAACATATCATACACTATAAATACGACCCTCGCGTTCTCTTCTCATCTCATTCTTGCAAATCTTTAAACTATACAACTCAATAAACTTCAAATTTTAGTGCAAAAAATGATGAATAACTTAAAGCAGTCCAAAAACAACAAGAGACTAACTCAAGACCAAGTAAGGCTCCTAGAAGCAAGTTTCAAAGCCAACATCAAGCTACATCCACAAAGAAAACTCCAGCTTTCTCATGAACTCGACATTCCGGCTCGACAAATCGCTGTTTGGTACCAAAACAGGCGTGCCCGGATGAAGAACCAGAGCCTTGAGCTTGACTATGGCGAAATACAGAGTCGATTGCAGACTGTTTTATATCAAAAAAGACAATTGGAGAAAGAAGTGCAGCAACTTCGATTCGAGCTTCAGAAAACAAGTGTGGTGTTACAACCACAAACAGCTTGTGTGTCAAGTGATTGTAATGAGGAAGTGGGGAGCTCAAATCTGAATGATCAAATGGATTGTTCTTGGATGAAGGGTGATAGTGCATATCAGGCCTCTAGAGTTCAGGAGCTGTACTCTTTTCTTATGAGCAATTAAATAATTTGTGTATTAATTTCATGTTTAATATCTTTCATAGTAAAAAAATCCTGTTTTCTTGCATTTAATCAAATTGTGAGATAATTTAGATGCATTCTGATTCTTTTTATTTGGGGCAGTTTGATAATTCACCTTAGAAACACAATTTTTACCCTCTATCTGCAAGATTTTTGCCCTTAATGATTCCAAATTATCACCCCACAATTCTCCTTATCAAGAGTCAAGAGTCTTGACATTGACATTATTAACAGTTTCTAAAACTTATGCGGGAGACTATTTATTTCGTCAATTAAATTATTCCATCCATCGACAATATAAGTAGTTTGACTATAAAATTAGAAGGGTTTAATCATCCTAAAATTACGTTTAATTAACTATCTAAAATTAACATCTATTATAATATAATATCAAGATTATTTTTGTAAATATAAGGAGGACAAATTTTATTATTATGAAAATGTCATCCATTTTTTATATTCAAAATATTAATGACTTTAGATAGTTATCTAAAATTAATTTTAGGAACCTTTTTCCCTAACTACAAATATAAATATTATACTTTTATTCGAAAAAGAAGTTTTAATTATTTTTTTGGGAAAATATATAGTGAAAACAACTAAAGTTAAGTATAAAAAAGTCAAATGACTCATATTTGGATCAAAGGGAGTATTTTTCAATCACTTTAACTTGACTTTTCTGAAAATTTACTAAAATATTATGGTATTCAATAATCAAAGATAAATTTAATTGCATCTTATTATTTTGCGGCAATAAAACTCAATCGAAGGTAAAAAAAATCAAAAAAAAATTCATAAATATTTTATGGTACGTACCAAAATTGCGTGGATAGGTTTTGCACTTTCCGGTCTCCTATTTGTTTTTATTTCTTACAATAAATCTATTTGACTTTCAGGTATCCTCTCTCATCGAAGTTTTTTTTTATTTAAACATATATTTCAATCCATCCTATGTTACTAAAACCGAAACATTGAAGAGATGACCCCGGAATAATATTGAGTCTCGTGTGGCATGAGAAGCTATTTTGGATATGTACAACAACAAAAATCATGGTTTTATCATGTTTAATGTCAGCTAGGGGCTGCATGAGAAAGTTGGCATGAACCACCAATATAATCCTTGCCAAAACTAGTAGTAAAACCAAAATGCAACACAAATAATACAACAAAATAGCCAAATTATATGACTAGCAAGATATAATGGTCAAGATGAGACTCAATTCTTGAGATTATGATATAGAAAATAGACCTTATAGATGTATAATGCATTTAAAAAAAATCATACTCTCATTACCATATAAATTTGAAGGAAAAAGAAACATGAGTATGCTTAAAACTATTATTCTGACAAACACTACTAAGCCATATAACACAAAATTCAAGCTATTTGATGTGTTCAAAGTACCAAGAAGAGAAATTAGAAACTTGAATCATCATTTCTTGTACAAGAGGTATATTTTTTTATTTCTTGAATCATCACGATTTTTTACAACAATTTTAGTGAAGGGGCGATGTGGACCCAGAAATTCTAAGTTTAAAAAAATACTTTTTCATAATTATTTATTCATTTTTAACTTTGACTAAACTAGCTTATAATCCGTGCAAAGTACATATACTATTAATAAATTATATATTAATTATTTTATATAATTTAAATATATCATTTAATATGATAATTTGTTTAATTATTAATTTTCTTTTACATTTTTCTATAAAATGATATTTATATATTAATATTCATAAAATTTAATGATAAATCATAATTTTAAATAAATAAAAGAGTTTGAATAGTGATAAAATTGAGTTGAATGTGAGTAAATTATATTAAATAAAAATTATAGGATAAGTATGATTATTAAAATAGAAAATATATAATATAATTTAAATATAATATAATATTATCTGTGAACAATTGTATAAAAGGAGAACTATCGGGATTGAGTTGTATGTATGATATATCTTTTTTAAAATTAAATTTTATTAAAATTGGATGGTTAGGATCGTTTCTATGGTTCACCTAAAATTGGGCGGTTATGATCTTTTTTATGGTTCACCTATGTAAGATGAAAAAAAAGAGATAAAAAAAAAAGTTCTCTTATTTGGTTCTAATAATATAGTATAAATGTATATATATTACAAGTTCTTCAGTTTTTAAAAATTAAACATTAAATATTAATAACTAAAATTAACAATAAAATATAATTTTAAAAATTAAAATAAATTAACAAAAGAAAGATGAAAAAATTGGTAAATTAATTACTGTAACCAATTTTTTTTTAAAATTAAGGAAATAAAACATAGATAGAATTAAAAATAAATGCAAAAGTTTAATCTATAAAATAACAGTCACTATTTTGGACCACAATCTAAACTTCAATTCAAATTAAATAATATAAATTTAAATATTAGATTTTGCCCACAGTTTTTTAAAAAATATATAAAATCCTTACCTCTAGTTACTATTTGTCTTTTCTATATAAAAAAGTTTACGTATAATAATCCTTGCTAAACTAATATATTTTATAAATTTGGATTAAAGAAATTATAATTGCGGATCCTATATCTTGGCAACCCAAAACATAAGGGACCTAAAATTTATAGAGGTAGGGTCCTGATTTTTTACAATCGCTTGATATATCCATCAATTTGCAATTTTTTATAACGGATAATATTAAAACTAAATTTTTATGTGAATACAGGAGAACTACGTCAACCTATCCGCTGTTCTGGGTTAACTTCTAGGGATTTTTACTATCCGCTATACAAAACCACGGATAAATAGTTACTAACAATCACTGATTAGGGACCCCCTGCCTATATATAAAACAAAGTTTTAAACATTTGAACAAACTAAAATGTGGTAGAACAACCACTGAAACCCTTTTGTATTTTGATGATCACTGTTAGCAAGCTGAAAGCTTGTATTTGATATAAAATAGCAAGCTGTTATATGTGGACTAACATGTTTTTGCAGGTATCAGCTTGCTGATATAACTTGTCAGTATAACATGTTGTAATACATTGACAGCAAGCTGAAAGTAGGAAAACAGGGCGTTTAAGCGAGCTGACATCAGAAAATTTTCTGTCTCAGCAAGCTGACACTGGAACGCAGAAACTGTTGGATTTGCAAGGAAGTCCGATTTTATTGGAGAAATTATAGGATCTTACTTGTACAAGTCTATCTAATATATATATGGTTATATATTATATTAGAGCTCAGTTTTAATTAATTCAAACATATTTTATTATTCAAATTATCTTTCCTACTTAATAGGAGTTGGAGTTTGACTAAAACTTATCTTCTAAAACCAACTCTTATCTATACTATATTGAGGCTGATTTTAAATTGTTTCTATTATCTCTTATCCTCAATATACGTATGTTTAAACATATATAATATATCTTATCTTAACTAATTCAAACGTTGTAATTTCAACGTTAGTTTGGCTTTGATAAAATCGAATATATATATATATATACAAGTGTGTATAGCTTTTCTAAACAACGAAGTGAAGATATACTGATTTGAAAAATACATACACACTTCTTCTCAAACTCAAAACGATCTTAGCAAATATCTTGAGCTCTATTATTCTATATAGTTTTATATATACGTGAGAGCTTATAGTTTGAGTTGTTAATTTCATTCACTTGTATTCGTTTGATTGTAATCAAGTTGTGGCTGGATTGCTAGGCTTGTGAAACAGGGTTCAAGGGAACTAGAAGCTAGAGAAGGCTATGCTAGGGTAGTATAGTGCTTAGAGGGCAGAATAGTTCAGTGGAACAGGTGTTTCAGCAAGCTAGGATCAGCTGCAAGGGATAAAGGGTGGAATATTATTGTAATCTGTAATCGTGGTTGATTTGATTAATAATATTCTCTCTTACCAGTTGGTAGGGGACCAGGACGTAGACCATAGGAGATTAGGGGTCGAACCTGGCTAAAAGACTTGGAGTTATTTACTTTTTCTGTATTGCATTGCATATAGCAGCTAGCTGACAGTGTCTGTTAATCAATCTTAGCTAGCTGACAGGTTTAATAACTTGGTAAAATTAAAATTGGTCATTGTTAGTCTTAACACCTATTCACCCCCCCCCCCCTCTAGGTGTGCATTTTCATTTGGTATCAGAGCAGGCTATACTAATATCTTCTGTAACAGGAAAGTATAGAACAGATGGCTGACAAATATCCAATGGGAAGTTCAGGCTCGAGGGCACCTCTACTACTTGGCACAGAAAACTACAACTGGTGGAAAGGTAGAATGAAGCAGCACCTGGCCAGAGAACCCATGGAGTGGAGAGTTACAGAAAAAGGTCCTTTCAAGTTTCTTACTACAGATGGTAAAGAAAAAGATATAGATGAACTCACTGCTGATGGGCTGATCAAGCTTGCTTACAACAACCGAGCTATCAACACTATCATGACTGGTTTATGTCCTAAAGAGAGTGATAAAGTTTCTTCATGTACTTCTGCAAAGGAGATGTGGGACACTCTTGAATTATGTCATGAAGGTTCAAAAGCCTTAAAGAAGGTTAAACTCAGCAAGCTGATGAACGAGTATGGTAATTTCAAGCTCAATAAAGATGAATCTATTAAGGATGCTCAAGCTAGATTCCAAGTCACTATGAATGGTCTCACTTTACTTGGCAAGAAAATTCCACAAGAAGAGATCAACATGAAAATCATTAGTGCTGTTCCATGGATCTATGAACCGAAGGTCACTGCCTTAGAATCCTCTCCAACAATTGATACAATGGACACTCTAAGTGTTTTTGCTGAATTGGAGCAGTTTGAAGGCAAGATAAATGCTAGCCATGCAAATTCAACTTCTGATCTCACATCAAAGATGAAGAATTTGGCACTCCATGGTGATGACAGCAAGCTGAAATCTGATGATGAATCAGATGAGGAAATAGCACTCATGTCCAGAAAAATCAGGAAGATGATCGAACAGAAAAACAAGATGAAGAGAGATAGAAGGAGTTCAGATTTCTCTAAAACCAAGAAGTTCTCCAAAGATTCCAAAGGAGATTCAACATGTTTTGAATGTGGCAAAACTGGCCATTTCAAGAAGGACTGTTACAAGCTAAAAGGGAAACAGCAAGCTGGATACAAAGACAAGAAGAAATTTAAAGCTTTGCTAACCTGGAGTGATGATGAAGAAGACGTTTCACCAAGTGACAGTGACAACAATGATGATATGGTCAACCTTGCACTAGTTGGAATGGAGGATGATATTGTTCGAGGCTTAACTGAGGAGATCATTGCTGAAAGTGATTCCGATGATGACAAAAGTGAGGTAAATTCATTCAGATTTGATATTTCTTCTGATAATATTATTCTAGATGAACTAACCATGCAGGATCAAGATAGTATTCCTATAGAGGAATATAATTCAGTAAAGACAGAAAACAACAAGCTGTCAGAGAAGAATGCTTACCTTAGACAGATGGTTCAAGATTTAATGGCAAAGGTGGAATCATTAATTGAAAGTAAGGAACCTGTTCAAGCAACAAATGAAGTCAAAATCAAAGAGCTTGAATCAAAAATTGAAGATCTAGAAGGTTTCAACAAGATTCTGTTAAAAAGGAACAATGCTCTAGCTGATGAGATTTCTGATCTAAAGGCTGATATAGAGGCAAGAGATGCATGTCTTGAAACATTTAAACTCAGAGAATCTGCCAAGAAAGAATCATCTCAGCCTGCTGAAACATCATCTCAGCCTGCTGACAGTACATCTCAGCCTGCTGCCACTTCATCAAAGCAAGAAGAAAGAATTATTTCCTTGGAAAAAGAAGTCATTAAGCTCAGAAAAGGCATGGGTACTTTTGTTCAAGGAGAAGAAGGTCTCAAATCAATGATGAAAAGCATCAAGGTACCTTTGGACAAGGAAGGAGTTGGTTTGAACTTCAACAAGAGGGCTACTGCACTAAAGTATGAAGGCAGACAAGGAAAGCCATACAAATATGCTATGCCCTGGACAAGCTGCAAGAAATGTGGTGGTAAAGGTCATCTAGCTCAAAATTGCATATCTCAACGAGCTACCAGAATTTACCAGAAAGAAGCTGACAGGAAGCCAGCTTGCTGGAATAAACAGTCAGCTAGCCGAAATGGTTCTGACAGGAAGAAAAGAACAAAGAATTCCTTTCCCAAAGTGGTTCAAATGTGGATCAAGAAATCTGAATTAAATGTTCTTTATATACTTGCTACTAACCAATCAGGACCCAAACCAATATGGGTACCAAAAGGTTAAGTGTTGTTTTTGTTTGTTTTGTAGATATGTCTTGCTGCTAAGATCAAATCGAAATCATGGATCATCGATAGTGGATGTACAAGACATATGTGTGGAGACAAAGCTCAATTTATTAATCTCAAATTCAAGAAAGGTGGAGGTGTCACAATTGGTGATAGTAAGACTCTTCTTATTCTAGGTAAAGGTAAAGTAGGTAATGACACAACTTTTATTGATAATGTTCGTTATGTTAAAGGCTTAAAATATAATCTGCTTAGTGTAAGTCAGTTGCATGATGATGGTCATTCAGTTGTTTTTGATAAAGATAAATGTGTTATTACTGTTGCTACTAACCAGATTCCTCTAGTTGCTAGAAGGGAAGGAAATGTGTATGTGTTAGACTTTGAATTACAGGAAACAGCTTGCTGCTTAGCTGCTGTTGATAATGATCCAACAATCTGGCATAAAAGATTGGGTCATGCTCACATGGACTTGCTCAACAGATTATCTAGCAAGAAGTTAGTGAGGGGTTTGCCAAAATTAAAGTATGTCAAGACACAAGTCTGTGATGCATGTCAATTAGGCAAACAGATTCAAAGTTCTCACAAGGCCAAAAAGGTTGTATCTACTACAAAACCCTTAGAATTATTGCATCTAGATTTGTTTGGCCCAGAATCTTATAAAAGTATTGGAGGTAAACAATATGGTTTTGTTATTGTTGATGATTACACACGTTTTACTTGGGTTTTATTCCTTCGTACTAAAGATTCTGCTTTTGAAGAATTTGAGAAGCTAATTAAGGTTCTTGAAAACAAGCTGGATACGAGACTTGTAAGTATAAGAAGTGATAGAGGTGGTGAATTCAAGAAAGATTTTATCACTTACTGTGAAGCAAGGAGCATCACTCATGAATTCTCTGCACCTAGAACTCCACAACAGAATGGAGTAGTGGAAAGAAAGAACAGGTCTTTGGAGGAAACTGCTAGAACTTTATTGCAGGAAAGCAAGCTGCCAAGGAGCTTTTGGGCAGAAGCAGTGAACACAGCCTGTTATGTTCTTAACAGAGTGGTGATCAGGCCTATTCTTGAGAAAACCCCATATGAGCTGTTGAGGAACAAAAAGCCTAACATTAGTTACTTCAAAGTGTTTGGCTCAAAGTGGTTTGTCCTCAAGAAAATCGACAGGGATGGTAAATTCGATGCTAAATCTTATAAGGCAATTTTTCTTGGTTATTCTTTAACTAGTAGAGCATATAGAGTCTTTAATTTAAAGAAGTGCATTGTTGAGGAGTCTATTGATGTTATATTTCATGAACCTAACAATGATCTGTCAAGAGATGAGGAAGATGATGCAGGTGATGATGATGGAAGCAATAAAACTACTGCAACATCAGGTAGTCAGCAAGATGACAAGACAAAGGAGCAAGCTGCTACAACATCTACTGCTCAACAGTCAGACAGTCAGCAAGCTGGAACAGCCAATCAGCCAGCTGACACTGCAATCTCAGTAGATGATACTATTGAACAGTTGTCTAAACTCAATCTAGGAGGGTCACAAACTCCTATAGCAAGGACTACAACTTCGGTTAGAACTGTTCATGAAGAGATATCTCAACATTCTCTCCCCAAAGCTACAAGAACTGTGAAGAATCATCCACCAACACAAATTATTGGTGATGCTTCTGAGGGTGTCAAGACAAGAAGAGGGAAAGCAAACTTCTGTGCTTTTGCAGCTTTCCTAGCTCAAGAGGAACCCAAAAATGTTCAAGAGGCTTTGGAAGATGAAAATTGGATCATGGCAATGTAAGAGGAGCTGAATCAATTCAAAAGATGTGATGTGTGGGAACTTGTGGAAAAGCCTAAAGATGTCACAGTCATTGGTACTAAATGGGTCTTCAAGAACAAAGCTGATGAATTTGGTACAATTACAAGGAACAAGGCAAGGCTAGTTGCACAAGGCTACAATCAACAAGAAGGGATTGATTTTGATCAAACTTATGCACCTGTTGCAAGGCTAGAGTCTATAAGAATGCTACTTTCATTTGCATGTTACAAGAAATTCAAGCTTCATCAAATGGATGTCAAAAGTGCATTTCTTAATGGCTATCTCAAAGAAGAAGTTTATGTCAAGCAACCTCCGGGCTTCGAGCATGAAAAGTTTCCAAATCATGTCTACAAACTAAAGAAGGCATTGTATGGACTAAGGCAAGCTCCTAGGTCTTGGTATGAACGATTAAGTGAATTTCTACTTAAAAATGGCTTTATTCGAGGTAAAATTGATCCAACCTTATTCCTTAAATTTGATGGTAAGGATATTCTTGTTGTTCAAATTTATGTGGATGATATTGTTTTTGGATCAACTAATGATGCCATGTGTGAGTGGTTTTCAAAGTGTATGCACAGTGAGTTTGACATGAGTATGATGGGTGAACTCAATTACTTTTTAGGTCTTCAAGTCAAACAAACAAAAGATGGAATCTTTGTGCATCAATCCAAATACATCAAGAATCTACTCAAGAGATTTGGATTTGAAACTGTCAAGACGAAATCAACACCAATGAGTCAAGCCAGCAAGCTGACAACAGATGAAAAAGGTGTAGATGTTGATATTCGTAAGTATAGAGGTATGATTGGTAGTTTACTGTATCCTACTGCTTCTAGACCTGATATAATGTATGCAGTTTGTGTATGTGCTAGATTTCAATGCAAGCCTAAGGAATCCCATTATAATGATGTTAAGAGAATCTTTAAGTATTTAAGTGGTACTATCAATTTGGCTTTATTTTATCCTATCACAAATGTATTTGATCTTGTTGTGTATAGTGATGCAGATTATGCAGGTTGTCACACTGATCGAAAGAGTACAAGTGGTGTTTGTGCATTTTTAGGCCAGAGTTTGGTCACTTGGCAATGCAAGAAGCAGAACTCTGTTGCTTTATCAACAGCTGAGGGGGAGTACTTGGCAGCTGGCAGCTGTTGCTCTCAAATGTTGTGGATGATACAAACACTAAGGGATTTTGGAATCAAATGTGGAAGGATTCCAATATATTATGACAATACAAGTGCTATCAACATTTCAGAAAATCCTGTCAATCACTCAAGAACATAGCATATCGATGTGAGACATCATTTCTTGAGAGACAATGTGGCAAAAGGGAAGATCAAGCTGATTTTTGTGCCTACAGAGTATCAGTTAGCTGACATCTTTACAAAGCCATTGGCAGAAGAGAGATTTTCTATTATTAGAAGGGAACTTGGCATGTGTAACATCTAATCAGCAAGCTGAAACCAGGTTTTTCGTAATCTCAGTTTACTGAGTACCCTCTTAAACATTTGGTTAAATTGATTTATGTTACATGCATTATATGAATTTTGTGCCCGTTGCTGGTAGGTTGGTAAAGTTCCACTTACTTGTAAGTTGTGCATGTCTATTAGAGTTTCTATGTGTGTTAAATGCTATTAATTGTTTAAACATTGCTTTTAAATTGATAATCTAGTCCGTATTTAACTAGATAAGCCTTATCTGATTAGTTTTTAATTTTATATAATTATCTGCTTATCTGATAAAAGATGTTTAGTTTATATAGGGCTGGGGGTTTTATAAAAACTTTTTATTCAAATAATTCTCAAAATACACTCTCCTTATATTTTAAAAGAGGAGTTGTAGAGGCACTCCATTCTCGGTATCTCAAGTTCATTTTTCCCAAAACCAAGATTGGATCTAGGGTGTTCAACATCGTCTTTGGTAAATATACTCTTTCAGTGATTGTTTCAATCGGTCTCTATTTCAAGATAAAGAGCACACGTCGTACTAGGGCTTCGGTCTCAGTTCCAAAGGACACCAAAAATAAGAGGAAGTTACTGGATGAGGAGGAGATTGTAGTTGCTGTCGATAGTGGTGATGAGTTCTCTGGTATCAATCGCTCAGTGGATCGTGATTTGACTCCATCAAAGCGGCTCAAGTTTGGTTTTAAGTTTATTCCAGAGGAGTTAGAACAGAGGTTCCATGCACTTGACCTAGGCAATCGCAGTGTCATTCCTGGAAAGCCTTTATCTAGTAAGACTTTCGTTTCTTGTGGTGCTGTTAAGATTTTTTCATACTTAGGGTTTGAGTCGTTTCTAGTTGATATGCCGAAAGATGTTTACCCAGACTATGTGTATGAGTTTTATGCAAATTTTATTCCGGATCAGTTTGGTAATTATGTGTCTTTTGTTCGTGGGAAGAAGATAACTCTTAATGTTCCTGTAATTAATTGTATCTTAAGAGTTGAGAATGCCTCTGATTTGTCTGTGTACACCAAGAAGGGTCCCAAGGTGTTGGATGATTTATCTGCTTTAGATCAGTTGAATGCAATTAGGGGTATGCATGGCATACTTGAGTTTTGTTGTCCAACAACATCTTGTGTAATTCCCATGGCTAATTTGTTGTTCAAGATTTGCATATCAAATATTTGTCCTAGGCTGGGAAGCAGGTCTAATTTTAACTGTCAAGACATTGTGTTAGTTGCTATGTTGTTGCTGGGAAGAAGGTTTAATCTGTCTGAGTTAATTTTGAAGCATATGATGGATGTGTATGATGGTAACCCTGGTTGTGGTTTACCATATGGGTTGTTATTAACAAGGGTTTTTGATTGGTATGGAGTGGAGTTTTCTGATGAGGATAAGCACTCAGTAAAAGAGTTTTTGGATGGGAAGAGTTTGCAACAATCTCACTTGAAGGTGGAGAAGGATGGCACTTTGGTGCAGTTGGAGATTCCTACTCCTTCACCTATTGCTAAGTCAACAATGGCAAGTGGTTCTGATTTTGAGATGCTACAGTTTGTTAAGAAAGTGAATACTGATCAGGTTCTGGTAATTCAGAAACTAAATGAAGTACTGGATGAACTTAAGTTTTTGAGGGAGTGTGCTTTTGGGCCAAGGACTCCTGCTACTGTGTCTGCACACACTACCAGGTCTGGTGAAGATGCTTCTGCAGATTTGGATGGGTTGCAGGATTTAGCTGATGCAGCAAGGAAAATGGTGGATCCAGTGGCTGATCAACCAGCTGAGAAGGTCAAGTCTAAATCTCCAGAAGACAAGATTGCAGCTGAGGATGCAGAGGAAGATCTTGTGGATGCCTAACTCTACTCTTTTAGATGATTAAGGGGGAGTATTAGGAGAATTTGATGAATTTTTTATGTTTTAAAAATATTTTCTGGGGTTTTAGATTTTATTTCATTTTATGTTTGCTGGTATGTCTGAATATTTGGGTCTGGTTGTTATTTTTGGATAATTGCTGGTGCTACATGCTAGTAAGCATGTGTTTGGTTTGATGGATATTATTTGCTAGTGCATGTTGGTATGCATGTTTTATGAAATGCTATGATTTTGGTTTAAATCTAATTGTTAAATGCTTAGCATATCATATTTGCAATTTTATATCATGTGTTTACAGGATTGCAGGAATTTAGGGGGAGTATTCTATTCTCCTAAATTATTTTGTGATAATCATCAAAAAGGGGGAGATTGAAACCCTTTTGTATTTTGATGATCACTGTTAGCAAGCTGAAAGCTTGTATTTGATATAAAATAGCAAGCTATTATATGTGGACTAACATGTTTTTGCAAGTATCAGCTTGCTGATATAACTTGTCAGTATAACATGTTGTAATACATTGACAGCAAGCTGAAAGTAGGAAAACAGGGCGTTTAAGCGAGCTGACAGCAGAAAATTTTCTGTCTCAGCAAGCTGACACTGGAACGCAGAAACTGTTGGATTTGCAAGGAAGTCCGATTTTATTGGAGAAATTATAGGATCTTACTTGTACAAGTCTATCTAATATATATATGGTTATATATTATATTAGAGCTCAGTTTTAATTAATTCAAACATATTTTATTATTCAAATTATCTTTCCTACTTAATAGGAGTTGGAGTTTGACTAAAACTTATCTTCTAAAACCAACTCTTATCTATACTATATTGAGGCTGATTTTAAATTGTTTCTATTATCTCTTATCCTCAATATACGTATGTTTAAACATATATAATATATCTTATCTTAACTAATTCAAACGTTGTAATTTCAACGTTAGTTTGACTTTGATAAAATCGAATATATATACATATACAAGTGTGTATAGCTTTTCTAAACAACGAAGTGAAGATATACTGATTTGAAAAATACATACACACTTCTTCTCAAACTCAAAACGATCTTAGCAAATATCTTGAGCTCTATTATTCTATATAGTTATATATATATACGTGAGAGCTTATAGTTTGAGTTGTTAATTTCATTCACTTGTATTCGTTTGATTGTAATCAAGTTGTGGCTGGATTGCTAGGCTTGTGAAACAGGGTTCAAGGGAACTAGAAGCTAGAGAAGGCTATGCTAGGGTAGTATAGTGCTTAGAGGGCAGAATAGTTCAGTGGAACAGGTGTTTCAGCAAGCTAGGATCAGCTGCAAGGGATAAAGGGTGGAATATTATTGTAATCTGTAATCGTGGTTGATTTGATTAATAATATTCTCTCTTACCAGTTGGTAGGGAACCAGGACGTAGACCATAGGAGATTAGGGGTCGAACCTGGCTAAAAGACTTGGAGTTATTTACTTTTTCTGTACTGCATTGCATATAGCAGCTAGCTGACAGTGTCTATTAATCAATCTTAGCTAGCTGACAGGTTTAATAACTTGATAAAATTAAAATTGGTCATTGTTAGTCTTAACACCTATTCACCCCCCTCTAGGTGTGCATTTTCAACCACTTCATTCATCAAAATGTTGCAGTGTTAAGAGATATTGATGAGTATTCCAACTTCCTTGTACATCGCCTGTGAGATGTGCACACCACCATCAAGTTTCTTTTGACCTTCCACGTTAGTTTCTTGAATTTGTATCTCCAAGTAAATTCTACTTGATTCTCTACTGCAACCCGTCCTGCTTGAAAAGCTTTAAATTCTTTTCATGGACTAGCATTGTAGTCCTCCCAAACAAACTTTTTTGCAGGGCATTTTGGCAATTGGCTCCCACTTCATAGTAGAGTAAAACAGTTGATTAAGAAGTACGGTCCCTTTCCCAAAAGATGGAACTTCTAGTTATATGATTGCCCACCATATGAATCGTATCACAAGTTTTATGTGTTTGTAACGAAGGAAATGAAGCTTAATGGGAAATTTATTGAAGAAGTCCTTCCCGACTTCAGGACAAGCATAGCAATAAATGGGTTAGAACAAATCCAACGTGAAAGATAAGAGTCGGATATGAGTAGACCCGACAAAACCGGTATCGCATCTGAAAAACCCAACCTAAATACATGGAACGGAGATTCGATTTTATATCCGAATTATACAATCCGATGATAATCCGAAAACCGATTTAACCAAAACCGAAAATTATTCAAATCAAAAAATTAATCGAAAATAATCTGAAACACAAATCCGATAAGATAATGACTTAGGAACCGATTAAAATCAAATAAAATATCATCTAAATCGAATATGACTCGAAGTACGAGATCAAATTCGATATAAATACAAATTACAACGAATTAAAGAATAAATTAATTGAAGTTTAATGCAACAATTATATTTGAATGAGTCATAACATATAGTTTATATATTAACTCATTGTATATTCACTAAATTAATATATTCTTACGTAAAATTCATATTTAAAATAATTTTATATCAAAAAATTAAAATGGTTATACAATCAAAGTTTTAAAACTTATATTATTTTATATTACAATTGATATATTTAATGATAAAATAATTTTTTAAAAACTAATAAATTAAAAAACACAAAAAGAAAGATAATAAATAAGGTATTATTTCGATAAACTTACTTAAAAATTTATATTTTTAGCTTTTTGCTAAATTATTTTAGTTTTAATATAATTAAAAACTAATTCATGATTAATTTATACTGAATTTTTCAATTCAAAATAATAAAAATTTGAAATGATATAAACTAAATTTAATCCGAACCAAACTTAATTCGATTTTAATCTGAAATTTATCCAATTTTAATCCGAACTAGATTCGATTCAATCCGATCTAGTAACCAAAAATTGATCCAATCCGAATGAATCTGATTCGAAACCGATCTGGTTAGCCGAATTGTTAGTCTATGATGGTTGGACGAGATAGAGAGGTTCATTGAGAAGGTTACATGTTAAAAAAAATACTAGTTTTTTTAGCCCCCAAACCCCGCCCATTTGGACATAAATTAAACAATTCTGCCCGCCCGCTCTGCTTGGGCGATTACACAGTAAGATAGATATGGCATCCACCTCCTCAGCCTCCTCCTCAAGAATCAAGACCCTCTCTATGTCTCTTCAGTCCGATAATCAATCTCTCATCGCTGTATCTCTCTCCCTCTCTCTCTCTCTCTCGCTCTCGCTCTCGCTCCCCCCCCCCCCTAATTATAATCAATTTTCATTATTTCATTTCATTTGTGCTTCAGGAGATTCGTAAAAGTATGAATATGTTCAAGGATATAGCTGTTGATTTAGAGGCAGATCATCAATCTGAAATGGTATTATCATCAATCCTGTTTTATCCTTTTATTTATTTATTTATTATTATTATTATACTCATACACATACACTCTACTCTGCTACTCAGCTTTCATAATCCCTAGTGCTGTGGACGTGTGGTGTTTAATAAACCCACCTTTTAGGAGTCCTAAATAATTGTTTAACATAAGTTATTTTGCTAATTCTAGTTTACGAACTGCATTTGGCAGTTTATAATTTTCAAGTTGTTTTTAAAGATCAAAATTTAATTCACATTTAGGGCTTTCTTGAGGTTGGACAATGTGCCACATTATGAATGGTGCACGGCCTCCAAACTACTACCTCCGTCACTTTTCTTTGAGCACCGAGGCTTTGTGACTATATTTCCATCTAGTACTTCTGGTTCCCTCCTCGACATTGGACTTTGTCTTTAGCGGTGAGTTAGTAGTGGTCTACTGAAGATGTAGAAGTATTATAGATTCAATACTTTCAAGGAATGAGCTCAGCTTTCTAGAGCGTACGGGGAGTAAAGAAAGATTTGCATCCATCCATAGCTGGTTCATAGGCACCAAGAATTGCAAGTGCTTAGAACAATTATTTTCCTATACATTTAGCAAATAAAAATAAAAATATTTTCCTATACCCTTAAATAGTAATTGAAGATGCTCGGAAACGATTAACTGTAGGACATTATAGACTACGTCAGCTGGAGTTGTTGAAGCTGCATTTGATTTGCTTCTCATAGGACTTCTTTCACAATGTTTTGAACTTAGCTCGTATATTCTTTTTGAAGAAGAGGAAGGGGAACGCAGACCCAGCCATATACATCAGGAGTCTATTGATAAGAGTAAATGATGGACCTAATTTCTGAAAAAAAATTATTATAATTTTTTTTTTGTCAAAGTGATGAAACCTTATTTTTAACAGGATGCAACTTTAGTTTTCTATATTGTTGCAAAAACTCATATGAATGTTGTTTCAGGTGAAGGAGTTGGAAGTTTGCTTTATTCAGATGTTGGAAACTACTGGAGATTGTATGAATTTTTCATCTGCGATTGAATCAGTTGGGAATGGATACGAACCTAAAGAAGGGGTGAATACAATGTTCCAGCTCTAAAGCAACTCTTTTTTAGTTTCAAGCTAATAATTTTGTTGCAACGTTTGCTATACAGCTAACAGATTTCAAGAAGCTGCTTGATGATGAAATTGAAAGGCAGAAAGCTGGATCATCTGTTGTTCCAGAAAAAGATCCGTTATTTCGTCAGTTCACTGCGGCCATATGGGTATGGTTTGCAACTAGATCTTAAAGGAAGCTTAAAGCTTTGTTATGGCATTGGAAATCCAAACAATCGCACCTAATAATTTTGCTTAAAGTTTATTCACCTCAACTCCTTTAGGCGCTTCTTTCTATTTTACTTTTGAAGTTTGTTTTTGTTTTATAACATTTTTGATCTGCGAAATCCTCTTTTCTAGATTCTTTGAGGTAATTATATTTTTATACATTTTAAGACACTGAATTTTGAGGTTTTAGAATTCGATTCAATAAAGTGTTTTGGTGCAAGGGTTAATAAAACAAACCATTTATCGACCTCCAACTGAAAAGAATGCTGATGGGCTTTCTTACTGTTCCCCAGCTGTCACTAACGTTGGTTTGTTGCCTAATCTAATATAGTCGTCTTATCTTCTCAAGTGTATCTTAGTAATTCAGTTCTCGTTCTGCATGTCTTCTTGCAGAATGTTAATCATGCTGGACAGCCTATGCCAGGTGAAGAGGAGGAGGATATCATAGTGACTAGTACACAGTCCAACCTTCTGAATATTACTTGCCCACTTAGTGGAAAGCCTATTATTGCATTGTCAGACCCAGTTCGAAGGTATGCCTTGGAAATTGATAGATACTTTCATTTTTAAGGAGATGATCTTCTATCTTTTGGACCATAAATGACCGATGTATTCTTGTTAAGAGTATTGCCTAGAAGTATGTTCCGAAAATCTTGAATTATTTGAATCATAATTTTCTGACTGTTTTGGATGCAATTCTTGCTGAAGAATGTATTATATTTCAGGCGGTCACATAATCTGGAAAAATCTTATTTATGTAATAAAAGACAGAGCGCATCTCCTGTATGATGCCTTGTAGTCATTTTGTTGAATCTTAGAAGTTAAAACCAATATCAACATGGATAATTAAGAAGTGCTGCTTCAAAAACTGAGGAAAACCTGTAGGTAGAGTTATTGTTAACTGCTAAATTTCTACTATACATTCCTTGTTAGTTTCTTTTTCAATAAATAAATTGGGATTAGGAAACTGGATGAGTTAAGTCAGTTACTATGATGTCCCTATTATAGTAATGGAACACGTTGATGTAATTCCTATGTTTCTTAGTACCTACTATATTAAAAAATCAATTACATAACTCTTTGAATCCCCAATGGTAGGGCTTGACTGTACAGGTACTCATGTTTCTAGTTCACACTTTTACTTTAATTTTTGTTTTTCCTTTATACCTTTCTTTCACTTGTTCACATGTTCTTTGTTACTAAAGAACAGTTAATGTAAAGAATCAAGGTACGGATATGATAGGTTTTTGGGGACTTTTATTGGCTTCTCGTTACAAATTAAATTATGGTTTTCTCTAATATTTTACAGTTTATGTTAATATTGATATTCTCTGTTATTTTATTTGTATATGTTTTCCACAAACAGTAATTCATTAAACCCGTTTGTTTAATGAAACATGTCAAACTACATTGCATGTTGTTGAGTTTGTTTCAGTTACTATTAAGTTATTTCTATTGATTGGTGCAGTATGGACTGCAAGCATATATATGACAAGAAGGTAATAATGCAATATATTAAGAGCACGAAAGGGCAACAAGCTAAATGTCCCATTACAGGTATATATAGTATATGTGCTATAAGCTCATCGTTTGAAATTCCCTGCTGATAATAGTCCGATTATCTGAAATTTCATATCTTATTCCAGGTTGTCCGAAACTATTGCGGACAGATAGAGTGGTTTGTGACCCATTATTACGTATTGAAATTGAAGAAATGAAAGCTATGAGCAAGCAAAGTGGGGCAACTAATATTATAGAAGATTTCACTGACCTTAATGAAGAGGGAGAGGAATCTGAGTAAGCAAAACAGAGGACATGTACATATTTTTGATGTCAGTCTGATTTGAAACCCCAACTATGGTCATTGACTTGTCCCTTTTTATAATTGCTGATCCTTGAAGTGCATTTTATCTTGAATGTTAGTTATTCCTTGTTGATTGTATAAAAATATTTAAATCGACTAGGAACTGAAGCTTATTTTAAGCCGTCTTTTAAGTATTTCTAATTTTTGCACTCCAAGTGAGTTAAGGATACCCATTATGTTTTAGCCTTCCATCTACGCCGCAAGTTGGATTGATTGAAAAACCGAAATTATGTTTAGTACCAGAGTAGAATTGTTTTTTATGCTATCAGATTTTTTACTTATATACATCTTATCTTTATAGATTAAATTTTTTATCCGTAATATTATTTCGTTAATAAAACGTGCTGAAATGTTAAAACATTGTTTTATGTTAAAAAAAATATATATCTTTAATGCTATTTTAAAATTGATTTTTTCCCCGGTACCATCACATTCTTATTCTTACATGTGGTACTTTTTGGAAATTAAATATTATTGTTGTAATGTCCGAACAGAGTTTAACTGATCCGTATCGACACGTTACAACTACAGTCTTTATATAATAAAATAACTTTATTAAAATTCCATAAAACAAAACAGGCTAGTCAAAGTTATAATTTATAAAACTATAACAAAAGTCATTACAAACTAGTTAGTCCTTAAATATTCCGGATACTACCATTTACATTTCTATATCATTAATACGCGGGTTTAAAAATACACGATCATTCGAAAATTTTATTTACTTGAAAATAGGTCGAGTGAGGGTAAGTGTTTAAAATATGTGTACAAGTCATGATAAAATTCAAATATAAGCAGAAAATTAAAGTACATTCGTGACGGAGGTTAGTTTTCCTTATCGCCCCAACAAGTAGACTCATTAACCTTTACCTTATCATCATTTCAACATGCAATGCATGATAAACAAGTAGGCACTCACTCACAACACAACCAATTTCTGATTACGCACAAGAGGAGATGGAACGCAAGTTGTATACTAGAAATCGACCTGACCTTTCACTAAATCCGGTGGATATAAACTATTATTTATATATCAGTTATAAACTCATTCTGTTTGGCCTCAAAATACTCATACTCTTGAATAAGTACAGACCTATTGTTCTTCTTTATTTCCTTGGTTCATTGACATATAACCTCTGGAGCATCCCATATCTCTTTAACTATAACTTTGTTATACATAACAGTTTAAGACTATTGTGTAAGATGTTTCTTACCTTAGCATCCTTCAAGACCTCGGTCTTTTCCTCTATGATTCATTCTCTCTTTTCTTTCAGAGTATAATACTCTGCTATAGTCTGTTCATCCCTCACAGTGAGTGGAACTACCTTTGTAGGCAGATAGAGACCCTCATTGATCCTATCCAAGTAATCATGATCAGTTGTTTTTAGGAATATCGTCATATTTACCTTCCATGTAGGGTATTCAGTTTTCGGGAATTCTAATACTCTAATATTTGTTTAAGTTAGACATTTTTTGATATTTTCTGAAGTTAAATTATCAGTTTGCTCTGATACCAATTACTGCCCAGTAAATAACAATTGTAGAAGGTGGTTGAATACAATTGTACAAACTAATCGACTAAATCAAGCACAAATATGAAGAACTTACAAATTTTATTAACTCTGTATAAAATCTGATACAATACAAAAACTCTCTTAAGAAAAATAATGTCCTTAATAGTTGTTTAGGTCATGACAAAGACAATACAATTCGAACACTTTCAAAATAAACCTATTATGTGCTTATATAACTAGAGTTACAATCACCTAAAATAGCAAGTTAATCAATTACATGAAACTAGGAAAACTTTCCTATCTGAATTAGGTGATAATGACAATACCTGATAGTGTAAAACCGAATCAACACTCTTATCTAGGGCTGAGCAAAAGCGAACTCGAAATTTGAACCTAATAATGTAATTTCGGTTCGTTTCGGTTCTATTTTTTTTTAAATTTCAATCTATTCATTTTTTCGATTCAGACCGAATTAAAGTTCGGTTCGGTCCGCTCCTTAATAAAAAATTCGGTCCACACCGAATAGACCGAATTATATATTATTTATTTTTATTATATTTATAATATATTTTTATTAATATATATTTATATAATATATATTCGATAAATGCAGTTTTGCATTAATTGTTGTATTATTGATTTATTATTTTGTCTAAACATGAATCTACTTGGTTTTATTTATATATTTGTATTCATAATCCCTTAAAAAGTCACCTTATTTAATTTTCATTTTTTTTAAAAAAAATATGGACTAAACCGAACAGACCGAAATAATTCATTTCGCTTCGGCTAGTTTATAATAAAATTTTGGTTCAGTTCGGTTTAAAAAATATTGACAATTCGATTCTCGGTCTATTTGGTTTGGTCCGGTTCTAGACCGAATCAACCGAATGCTCAGCCCTACTCTTATCTCCATATTTATCTTCATCGTTTCATGATTTTTAGGAATAGACATCACATATTCTGATTTATAAACTCTGATCAAGTATACTCTAATTAAGATATACACCGATGATAAAGTCTAATTTGCCTAAACTCTAATCATCGTAAGTTCTGACATCTTCATATTGTCTGAACCAACATATTTGAATATTTTGGATTTCATATTAGATCCAATTTTTCTAGATATCGAAATATGTCATTTGACCAAATTTAAAATTTCAAATAAAGTTTACGTTCCTAAATACTCTTTAAAATTAATAAGAGTTTAAAAGACATTTCAAATAAATTGAGTGAAATCCTAATTTTACATAGACATTAATGTTTCTAAAGTTATCTCATGTAATTATTCTGAAATTTAAAAAATTCTCATATAAATATATGAAAATGTTATTATAACTATAATATATATATATATATATATATAATTATAAAAATATTATTACTATTTTATATTAAAATCTGAACATTATTCGCTTTATATATATGTAAAAGATAAAAGATGAATCATTCGGTCTACTTAAACTTGATAAATTGGATAAACATTTTGGATCAGATCGATTTTCGGTTATAGTATATTTATATTCAATTTCAGATGGGATCTAATTTGGATCCGATTTCGGTTTTACATAAATTAAAGTGGTTTCAGTTTGGATGAGGAAGATTTATGTTTAGATCAAAATTAGATAAAAATTGAGACAAAGTTTGGATAAAAACGGATTAAATTCAGCTTGAATATTTTCGGATCGTTTCTTATTTTGAATTAGATTTTATTTAGATTTGAAAATTCAGTTCAACTAATTTGAATTATCATCAAACTTAAATAAAGGTCGTTAAGTAAACTTATCAAATTATAGTTAAAATTCGATAAAAAATACACAACATAATAATTATTTCGATTAATTAATATATTTCTCAAGTCCCAACTTTGATCAATGTTATAAAATAAAATTTTGACCAAGTACAAAAAGATAATTTTTTTATATGTACATATATAATATACAATATATATTTCTTTTTAAAATATAAATATAAATATAAATTTATATTCATTTTATTTTACTTTCTAGCAAATTCAAAATAAATTCTATTTTAATTTTTTAATATTTTATTTTATGTATACATGAATTATACTTGTAAATTATATATAAATGTATAGTGTATTTGTAAGTATAAGGAATAATAAGATTGTGTCTGAAATATAATCATAGTCTATAATTTAATTCATGTCATATTCAATTTGAATAATTTTTTATCTAAATTTGATTGAATTCGGTTCATAATCGTTTTTCTGTATTTCATTTTCTGATTATCTATTATTTCGAATTACTTTTACATAAAATTTCAATTCGGGATAATTTTCGAATCCAATCGAATCAGTTTTCAAACTGCAAAGCAAAGCAAAAATGGCTGTTTCTAGGCTTTGTGTTTGTCGATTAACATCGTCAATCTCTTCAATTACCCCTTATATTTCTCCTTTGAGTTCCTATATCCGTCGCTTTGCTGTCTCTGCTTCTCTTCCACCTCAAAATTCTGATTTCACTACAACACCAACAGTAACTACTACTACTACTGGGTGGAAGCCTATGTGTTTGTATTTCACTCAATCTCTCTGCACTAAGGTACTACTCTCTCTCTCCCTCTCTCTCTCTCTCTCCCTCTCTCTCTCCCTCTCTCCCTCGCTCCCTCCCTCTCCCTCCCTCTCTCTCTTCCCCTCTCCCTCTCTCTCCCACTCTCCCACTTTCTCTCTGTATTTTATATGTTGTTGGTGTGTCATTTTTGTATCACATTATTAGTTTAAAGTTGATTCTGTATCTCAACTCTCAAGTGAAGACCACATCTTTAGTATATATTAATTTGCACCTTTACAAGGGCGTAATCAGCTTAGCATACTGAAAAACCCAATTTACAATAAAATTTAGCTCATTCTACTTCCGTGTTTTGCATAGGTGTAATATTTTGTCATCTCGTGTGGTATTTAATTTTAGAAGATGGAAAATGCTTCTCTTACAAGATGGCACAATTTAATTAAATAATAGATAGTCATTTATATGTAAACAAAGTTTTTAAATTTAATTAAATAATAGTTAATCATTTATATGTGGTATTACATTGGTGTTTGTGTTTTCTTAGTTAAGTTCGTTGTTGTCAAAACAGATGGATGATCTGGCTCACTTAAATGCGTTCAATCATAGTTTTTCCGGGGAGCTTAAAATGAATGCTTCTAGTATGAAGAATGTTCGCCCTCAACAATTTGATCATTTTCTCGTGCTTGACTTGGAGGGAAAAGTTGAAATTCTTGAATTTCCCGTACTGATGATTGATGCTAAAACCTTGGAGGTTGTTGATTTCTTCCACAGGTTGTGTTTGTTTGATGGTGTCTTTTTAAATGATCACTTTATAGATATCCTTTTAATGCATCTTTTTTAACTACCGACACAGAGATTATTCGGCTATTTGGGTCTATATTCCTGTGAAAGTAGCTTTACAAAACTTTAATCAGCAAGTAGATTAAGTTCTTCGAATTGTTAAAGCAAATTAGTGATTGAATAAGCATAGTAATGAATAACTTGGTATCTAAGCATTTGGCAGATTTGCTATTCCTTCTACAGTTCTGCCTGTAATTTTATTTTAATATGTTTACTAATTATTGTTCTTCTCTTTTGAGTAATTAATTTTAGTACTTTATGATCCTAATATTATTTGTTTATATGTGAATGAAACAACATCATTTCACTCACTTTTCTTATTTACTAATTTCTTATCCTACAGATTTGTAAGGCCCTCAGAAATGAGCGAGGAAAGAATAAACCAATATATCGAAGGAAAGTATGGAAAAATTGGAGTTCACGGGTATGGTTTAACATCTACTTAATGTAGCAGAGAACTTTCAAGCATTTCTCATTTGCTTCTATGCGATATAAATATTAAATTATCTGTGATTAAATAAATATAATGAATGCAGGAAATGGTTAAAGATTTCTGATGTAGGCCAAGGTTAAGAAAGCGTTGAATATAGGGGGAAAACTTATCTCCACTGAGAATAGGCAGAAAACATTGTAAATCTGCCAATTGATTTTAAACTACTCATTAATATATATGATTAAACGTTGAAAATAAAGCAAGATTATTCAATGCTTGAATGGTGATCCTAAAACCTGGAGCAAGCAAAATCATAGATGGATTGTAGTTAGTAGTATGACTACTAGTACCTATCTACTTTCGCAGTGGAGGAAAAATTATCTAATCATAATATACTTAAATAACTATGAGTTACATACAACTAAATTATCTTTATAAATTATAAATATAACAATTAATAATTGATATTCTGTGTTGTGCATCAGGTTCTCAGTGTCATATGTTCACGGATATGTGATCAGCTTTTCAATGAAAAGCAAGTGACTATTACTCGATTGTTTAGTAATAAACTGGATTCTATAATTATTTTACCCTTTAATCTAGGATGTGAGTTTGTACACCCATTCTCTCATATTGTCCCTTCACTTTTAGTTAGCACTTGGCATCCAGCAGGTTATAAATTGCAGGCTTGCAGATAGACAAATAAATGCTACAATGCAAGTACATACGGTTGCATGAATAAAAAAATATGATGCTACGGTTACTATAATGTATGTCCATATGAATATCCAAGGTGTATCGGTCAATGGTCGTGCTTCGAAACTGTTTTGACTATTGATTGCTTCTCCGAAAAAATGTAGTGGTTTTCATTCCATGAAGAGTCAGATTATCAGTGGAATTTGCGAGTACTGGTTTTACATGTTTGTTGCGTATATATCATTCACTTGTCCCCATAAGTAGTTCTTATTGTTTGATGCATGTAATTTTTGAAACGTATTTCCTTCCAGTAAGCTTGCTTCTTATCAAAGTATATTTTATCAATTCAGTTAATTGAAAAAATAACAAGTAAATTTGTGGATTTCATTTTCTTCAGAGTATTAATATGATTTTTTGTTATGTGCCAAATGTAGAGCAGCTCCACAAAATTGTATATGTTCTCATGTGGCATTTATTTGGTGGTTTTTTCGCTCCTAATATGTTTATCAGGGAAGCCAATATGGTTTATATCAGTTTTCACTTTTCAGTGTCTGGCATGATACAGCTATTCCATTTAAGGAAGTTATACAGCAATTTGAGGACTGGATGGCAAAGCATCAATTATGGACAAGGGAATCCGGTGAGCATCTTAATAAAGCCGCATTCATAACTTGGTGAGTCCCAATTTGGCATCGAATGGCGGAATATTGATTTGGTTTTCTTTCTGTAAATTCACTATTAGAGCAATATTAAGCATCCATGGTTTAAACCTTGACAAAAGAGAACATTTTAGGGTGTGTTCGGTTGGAAGGATAGGAATGACTTGGGATTGGAATGAGTTAGGGAATGGAATGAGGTTGGGGTAGTAATGAAGTGGGATAAGAATGTCCATTCCATTCTTTTGTTCGTTTAATAATATTAATTTTATTGGGAATATAATTATCATTTTTATTCATTTATTTATTTAATATATAAATGAAATGAATTTAAAAAAAAGTTTTATTCATTAATAAATTTATTAAATAATAATATAGAAAATATAAATAAGACAAAATTAATTATATAAGAAATAAGATTATTTATATAATTTGAATTAAAAAAACTAATATTTTTTTTAAAAATAAATAGTTAAACAACTTTTTATTAAATATTTTGAATTACAAATATGTTATATTCAATAGTGAAAATAAAGTAATAAAATTATTTACTTTTGACAAATATAAGAATGGTTATCCCATGTGGGAGGGTGGGATAGAAAATTAGGTTAGGAGAAAGGATATGAATAATATAAGGATAAGTGATTCCATTCCCAAATGCTTGACCGAACATCAATTTTTTCATTCCCGGCGGAATGATCATTCCTATCCCACTAATCTCCATTCCTATCCTCCAACCGAACAGAGCCTTAGTTTTTACAGATGTGATCTACTTGAGTCTTCTTAAAATTAAGCCATTAGTGGAGCCAATACATGTAACTAGTAGGTTGCTGCAAACATATTTCGGGATGTGATCAACATTGTGTTAGGGAGTCTGAAAAGAGAACAAAGTTAAATCAAGGTCTTAAGTATTGACTAATGAAAGAAATTTAGTTAAAGACTAATGAAAGAAATTTAGTTAAAGAAAGTGGATCAACTTGCTTTTATGTGTGTGTGAATTTAAGTAGAGAGTTTTATCCATCAGTTTGTCTTGTGTGTACCGTTTCAGATGAAACAAAGAAAACAGGATACTTTATACAATTATACGGCTGTACATATAAGAGGAGATTCCTGATTGGGACACGGATGAGAAAGGCAAATTAATGAGGAGATAAGAGGGGTAGATTATTAATGGTATTAAGGGGAGAACAATTCTGATTATTTAACATATTAAGAAAGGAAAAATGTAAAGAGAAATTATGGATAACTTCCTTCGGTTTCTCTTGCTAAAAGACTCGGAAAGACAAGTTCTTGTTCTTTTTCTTTTCCTTGTTCAATTTCTTCACCCTCTTGTAGAAGAATCTCTGAGACACTGGTGAATTTTAAATTTGTTCTAATGGATACAAATGATGTGTTCTTTAGTCGGCAGCTTTGGTGGATAACAGGATAAATCACTTTTTATCATAAAATACTGTATACAAAAAGTTAAATATTAGTACAATAATTTTCTGCCCCTAATAGTGTTAAATATTTCATTCAAGCGAAAATTGGACTTCACAGACACAATGCACAAATGCTGATATATTATTGTTTACATGCACTAGTGGCAATTGGGACATAAAAACTAAAATCCCCGAACAATGCAAATTATCACGGATGAAGATCCCATCATACTTTATGGAATGGATCAATCTGAAGGACGTCTACCTGAACTTCTACAAGAGGAGGGTAAGCAGGGTAATTACTAATTTTTCTTGATCATTTAGGGTTCTACTGTAAAATTTATCTTTTATTTCCTTCTCTAGTTTCAACACTTTATAGTGTCTAAGAGAAAACCAATTTACTGTCAGAATTTTGGCCACAAAATTATGTACCTGGTATATTTATTCTTCTCATCATGTGATTATAGATTGACTATAGGCTTCTGCTTTAGGTACCACCTGTAACATGATGAAAACTAAACTTTAGACCTTTGACCTTTTTTTAATTATTCTGATACAAAACTTTACTGAAGACTTGGTAATTTCAGCTTAGTTAAACTGTGTTTCAGCACATTAATATTCTTTACCAGTCCATGCCCATCCTTGAACATGTCCAATAATTGAATCGAGTTATTCTCTGCCTGGTCATTATTTATAGGTCCTTTGACTTTTAGCGCACAACTCAAAGTGCCTTGACTATATAGCTAAATTTATTTTTAATTTAATTGTTTCTCTTGTCTTAATTATAGTATTAAGTATATATTTTGGTGAAAATATAAAATTGTAAAAATACAAAATTTAACCATGTGGTCAAAGAACTTTGAAGTGTGTGCAAGAAGTCATGTGACCTAAAATTAGGACCACGGGGAGTTAATATGTTGCATGGGGGCAGGCTATGGTACACCTGAGTGTTAACTGTTAACTATCTAACAAGTAGTGAGAAATGATTCGATAACTGTTAATTTTAATGCAATGGCCATCACAAATGTCAATTTGGTTGGTAAAGTTTATTGTAGCACAGAGCATATCTTTATCCTAGAGTTACTTGTCAATCCTTCAAAAATCTTGTTGATGTATTTTTTTATTTTTGAATTAGGCCTCAGGTATGTTGACAATGATGCGGGAGCTTCATATTCGATTGGAAGGAAGTCACCATCTTGGAATTGATGACACGAGGAACATAACAAAAGTTTTGCTACGCATGATTAATGACGGTGCAATTTTGCAGATCACTGCCCGGAGATATTTGTCAGGAGAAGTTGAATTTCTCTTTGAAAATCGTATCCGGTAGCCTACCCTTCAGCCTACTCTCCAGAGGATGTTTACGTACAATCACTAATCCCATTAGGTCTATAGTATTGTGAAGTTTTTGTTGGCTTGGGAGTACATGCTTTTTCTGCATGATAAGTTTTTAAATGTATTTTTTTTCAATCAGTGTACTATGCTTTTCGGGTGCAGTGTATTTTGTGTTGTTTTCTGAAGGCAGAAAGCAACTTTTTTAGTCGGAGAATGAAAAAAAGCTCCCATTTGGCAAATATATGTGCAATTTTCAGTTTCCGTGCTTTGTAGGTTTTGGATTTAATCAGATACATCATATTTGTTCCTATCACCTTTTCAATGTATAATATAGAGGGTGAGAGAGTACAAAAGTCCAGAGTAAATTTAAAGAAATTTATTAGAAATACTTCTTTAGTATAACATCAATTTTCTTAGAAAACTTAAATGTTGTAAAATTAGAGGAAGTAAAATGAAATTTGAATTTGATTATGGATAAATGTTCAAAATGTTCATTTTTTACTTCACTTCATTTATAACAATTTAAGCCAGTGATCAAATCTTCAATTTAAGAAGGATTGTTTCCGCGAAGCATGGCTGTATATTGTACAACTAATGTCATCTGAAGTATTTTTTCATGAGAATCAAGCTGTCAGCCTGTCATTTATCTTTCAATTAGTAGGAAATGAAGTGATAATTGGTGCAACGTCCATCACAATATCATGTATATCTTAATTATTGAGTTAATGTTTCTCTACTTGAATTCAGTTGATTGAATTTATGTTTCTGAATTTAGGCCAGAAGTATGCTCGCAATGATGGTCACTTCGGATAACAATAGCAGGAAGTCACCACCTAGGAATTGATGATGCAACAAATATGGTAAGAGTTTTGCAGTGCATGATAACCGATGGTGCAGTTTTGCAGATCAGTGCCCGGAGAAACAATGCTGAAAAGGCTGAATTTCTCTTTGAGAATTGGCTCTGCTGGTAGTCTGCCCTTCAGTAGCTGGTTATATACAAATCACTTTACACCCTAACTCCCTAAGTTTTAGCCGCCTTCAAGTACATTTCTGCCTAGCATTTTCTACATGTCAATTTTGAACCTTTTGCATTTGTCTTTTTTTTTTGCTTAAAAGAGCATGCCAGTTGGCAGAACTGAAGTTTTAAATTTTTTAAAATGGAAGAACTTCTCATTTGGCAAATATGTAGGCATGTAAACTTATATGGAAGTTGTACTAATCGACATACTTCAGCAAAGAAAAAGGTATATCTGGTGAATTATATAGACTTATAAGGTGAACATTATATGTATATATTACACATTTACAGTATCCCTGATAAAAGAATTAACGGGTTGGGTCGGATCCCGTTCCCGTTCCAAAAACATGATCCACAATAAAAAATTCACAACACTCGGATCTAAACACAATATCAAACAGTTCGTAACTGATTCAGTTACTTTACACTTGTTAGTCAATATATGTTGACTTTATAGATTAAAAGTTGTACTCCACATTGTAACTCGCGCGCTGTCGCTCTCCCTCTCATTTCTCTGCATTGCATTTATATAATCATCTTGTTGAGTTCATAATCTACAACTATATATAAAAATGAGAGCGTAGATTTAGTTGTATCGTCATTCTAAATATAGTTGTAGATTATGAACTCAACAAGATAGTCAACATGAGAGGGAGGGGGAGAGAGAGTGGAGAGGGAGAGCGCGCGCGTGAGTTACAATGTGAAGTACAATTTTTAGTCTATATAGTCAACATATATTGACTAACATGTGTAAAGTAACTGAATCAATTACAAACTATTTGATATTGTGTTTAGATCCGAGTGCTGTGAATTTTGGATTGCGGATCATGTTTTTGGAACGGTATCCAATACAACTCGTTAATTCTTTTATTAGGGATACTGTAAATGTGTTATATATACATATAATTTACAGTTAAAGAAAACAGAGCTATGGGATTAATTTGATAAGATCAGGGAGGTGAGAGTCTGTTTTATCAAGATTGTGGTTGTGCATTTTTCCCTGAATCTTTACACTCACACAGGACTGGACATGCCTTGTTATTTTGGTTGAGGTTTAGTAGCTTTTGAAGAATTCTGGTATTAAAGAGTTTAGCCTTTTGAATCAAAAGTGTTGATATAAGGTTGAACTTGTGTAGACTTTTAGAATTATGGTACTACTTTCTGAATTTCAAGATCATTGTTTTCATTTTCACTAGCACTCCTACATAGGTGATAGGATGACTTAAGTTATAAGTTACAATGACAGTGTTGTACAATATTTACTATCAAGGGGGACAATAATTAAAAGTTTAGAGTCTATTGCGTAGAGCACTGTTGGCCGTTTATAAGTTATGACAGTGTTTCTAAGGTTTCATTTCTTGTATCCATTTACTCTTGAATGGCAAGCAGTTCCAAGGTCAGTGAAACAGTAAGTAGTTAATGATTTGGTTGTTCACTTAGTTTGATTAGTATCTTAACCGTAATAATCAATTTGTTTAATTGTAAATAAATTTTGTCAATTATTATATACACATAAAAAGTTTTTAGAGATATTTGGCCTGTTTGGCCTGCCTTAAAATAAGTCCTTTTGGACTTATTTTCGGGTAAAAATTTCATATTTTGATAAATGTTTTTTATACAAGTATTTAATGTATATTTGAGATTCTATAAGTTGCAAAAAAAAGTTAACTTTTTTCAGAAAAAAGTTAGGAATCTCTAACTTTGTCTTAAAATAAGTTGACTTATTCTGGAAAAAAGTTCCCCCAAACACCCCCATTGTTGGAGCATATAATTTGCAAAAGGTTTCTAATTCAAGGTATATACTACAATGTATTTGAGGATATTTGTCATGCGATTATCTAGACCTGCTGTCCTTCTGCATAGAAGGAAGGATCAGATCCTGGGTATTGGTGTTGAGGATAGAAAGAAGCACAAGTCGACTTACACAATCTGTGAAAAGGTTAACAGTAACGGGGTTCAATTTTGCTTGATGCCTCACCACTTTGACTTGAGAACTTGTAGAAGATTGATAAAGGGGTTGGGAGTAGTTGTGTTGAGAGATTGAAGAGGAAAGAGTGAGTTTTCGTGCTCAATTTTGAAGGAATTGGAGGAAGAGTTGGGAAATGGAGATTGAGATCAAGGGATAACAGTATGAGCTCTGGAGTTAGGGTTGTAGGTTATTTGTCAAGGAAGGGTAAAAGGAAGCTTTTTGAATATGCAGCTGGATTTAAGGATCAGCCTAAGTTGTGGAGTGGAGGGGCTGGGTTACGAGACTTGTGGATTTTGTGGCCAGAAGCGTTTAACAATTAAGTCACAAGAATCTGATAATATTGAAATGTCATATATTTTAATATTGAGCATCGTAAGAATTGTTCCGAAAGTGTTTCAGAAGACCACGAAGGCGAAAAAAAAATTGATTTTTTTTAAGACAACAATGAAGAGTGGGAGTAGGTAAACATGAGAGGGAACTTGTTTGAATATTGTCTCGGTAATTGCAAAAGTTGATTTTATGGCATAAATTATTCCAAATAAATTTTATCCCTGATTTTATGCTGAACGTTATCTTTTTCATTCAAGTTTGTATTTCAGTTTTTGTTTTACATCCTATATAAAGGCTTGATTCTGGAACAAAAAAGGATATAAATCTTCTGCTTCTTTTTTCAAATTCTATTCTTCTCTATATGCTGTTTCTATAACAAATAAACCAACAAATTGGTATCAGAGCCACTCTTCTTGAGGACATGTGATTGTATCAATAGAACCCTCATACACCCGACTTTTAATTTTTAATGGATCTCGAAAAACCGTTCACATCTCTAGCACCACTGGTGTTTAATGGTGAAAATTACCAACTCTGGGCAGCGAGAATGGAGGCACATCTGGAGGCAAATGATTTCTAAGAAATTGTTGAAGGACTACGAAGATCCTCAGTTGACAGCCAATCCTACCTTAGCTCAGATTAGGAATCACAAAGAGAGGAAATCAAAGAAGTCAAGGGCGAGAGGTACGTTACGTGCTGCGGTCTCAGCATAAATCTCTACATGAATCATGACACAAAAATCAGCATTCGAGATCTGAAATTTCCTTTCCTCAAAACTGAATATGAAGGAGATGCAAGAATTGAAGGAATGCAAGTCCTGAATTTGATTAGAGAATTCGAGATACAGAAAATGAATGGGTCAGGAACAATAAAGGAGTATACGGTAAACTTCTTAGTATAGCCAATAAGATAAGGTTTCTTGGCTCTGATTTTTTTGATTCCATAATAGTACAGAAAATGCTTGTTACTCTTCCCAAAAGGTTTGATGCCACTATTTCATCCTTGGAGAGTACTAAAGATCTGTCAATTGTTACATTGGCAAAGATAAGTAATGCTTTGCAGGCTCAAGAACAGAGAAGATTGATGAGGGATGAGGGCATCGTGGAAGGAGCACTTCAAGCCAAGTTACATATCAACCACGGAGAAAAAGATAAAAGGAAAAAATTTCAAAAAAAGAATTTCTATCCACGAGATTCTTTTACAAGTGCAAGCAACAGTAAAGGGGAAAGATACAAAGAATTTTCTCCATGTAAACATTGCGGAAAAAAAGGTCATCCTCCTTTCAAATGTTGGAAAAGGCCTGATGTGAAATGTGGAAAGTGTAATAAGATGGGACACGATGAAAAAATATGAAGAAGTGAGTATTATCATAAAGAGAATGCTCAAATGGCAAACGAGCAGGAGGAAGAACAATTGTTCGTTGTATCTTGTTTTTGCAAGCAGCAGCTCAAATGATTGTTGGCTAATTGATAGTGGTTACACTAACCACGTGACCGGAGATGAAGAACTTTTCAGAGAGCTGGACATATCACAAGTATCAAAGGTTAGAATTGGCAACAATGCATATATTACTGTCACAACTAGTGCAGAATTGTGGCACAAGAGGATGAACCATTTTCATCATGCATCATTATTAAATATGCAAAGAAAAGACTTGGCCATTAGATTGCCTCATATAGAGTCTGAATTGCCAAATTGCAAGACATGCCAATATGGTAAATAAGCAAGAGTTCCTTTCTAACAAGCAACATGGAGAGCCACCGAAAAGCTGTAACTCATTCACACAAATTTGTGTGGACCTCAAAGAACTCCTCTTAATGAGAACAAATATTACATTGTTTTTATTGATGATTTCACGAGAATGTGTTGGATCTATTTTCTCAGGTTCAAGTCAAAAGTTGCAGGTGTGTTCTTTAAATTCAAGAAATGGATTGAGAACCAAAGTGGCTGCAAGATTCAAGTTTTAAGGTCAGATAACAACAAAGAGTACACCTCCAATGAATTTAACAAATTTTGTGAGGAGACATGCATTGAACACCAACTTATAGCTCCATACAGCCCACAATAAAATGGAGTCAGCGAGAGGAAAAATAGAACAATAATGGAGATGTCCAGATGCATGATTCATGAGAAGAATCTACCCAAAGAATATTGGGCAGAGGCTGCAAATACGGCTGTGTTTTTGTTGAACAAACTTCCGACAAAGGCTGTAAATGGGAAGACTCCTTATGAGGCATGGTATGGCGGTAAGCCTTTAATTAAAAATCTTAAAGTGCTTGGATGTTTGTGTTTTACTCATGTGTCGCAAATCAAATGAGACAAGTTGGACAAGAAAGCTGCGACTGGTGTGTTTATCGGATATAGCTTGATATCCAAAGCTTATAGAGTCCTTCAACTGGATAGTAAAAATATTATAATAAGCAGGGATGTAAGCTTCATGGAGAACGATGAGTGGAGTTGGAGAAGTGATAAAAATAATTCTGGTACAAATCATCATCACCCAATTGATTTAAATCAAGATGAACTGGTTGATGATCCCGCTGTTCGTGGCACCAGGTCACTTGCTGATATATATCAAAGATGCAATGTTGCTGTTTTTGAACCTGCCGGATATTCAGAGGCTGAAAAGGATCCTCAATGGGTGGCTGCAATGAAGGAGGAACTCTCCATGATCGAAAAAAATGAGACTTGGGAATTAGTTGAAAGACATAAACATCAAAAGGTGATTGGAGTGAAATGGGTGTTCAGAAAAAAGGAGAATGCAGATGGTACAATAAATAAGTATAAAGCAAGGTTAGTAGCAAAAATGTATGCTCAAGTTTTTAGAGTAGATTATTTTGATACGTTTGCTCCTGTTGCAAGCCAAAACACCACACGAATGTTACTAGCTGCGGCACAAAAGTGTTGGAAAATACATCAACTTGATGTCAAGTAAGTATTCTTAAATGGATTCTAGAGGAAGAAATTTATGTTGACCAGCCTGAAGGATTTGTTGTGCAAGGGCAGGAGAACAAAGTGTATCGATTGAAGGAGTTATATGGTTTAAAACAGGCGCCAAGGTCTTGGTACAACAGAATTGATGAATATTTGTTGAAATTGGGCTTTGTTAAAAGCCTTAGTGAGTCCACTTTATATATTAAATGTGATCAAAATGATCTCATTGTTGTATCCTTATATGTTGATGATCTTCTGGTGACTGGTGACTGGCAGTAGCATTGAACTTATTCAAAAGTTCAAGAAAGATATGACGCAAGCATTTGAAATGGCAGATCTTGGAGAAATGTCTTACTTTCTTGGAATTGAAATCAAGCAAAGTCAAGGTAAAATTTTTATCTGTCAACAGAAGTATGCAAATGAGATTTTAAAAAAATTTCAAATGGAGGGTTGCAAAAGTGTGAGCACTCCTATGTGTCCAAAGGCGAAGCTTTTTAAAGATGAAGGAACCAAGGTAGACGAGTCACACTATAGAAGTTTGAGAACTCCTATGTATTTTACGGCAATAAGGCCGTATATCTTGTATGCTGTAAATGTTCTCTCTAGATTCTTGAATTGTGCTACTGAGACTCATTTTAAGGCTGTTAAAAGAGTTCTCCGTTATATCAAAGGAACTTCAAGTTTTGGGATAAAATTCTGTTATTCGCATGATTTTGAGTTGGAAGGTTACGCTGATAGTGACTGGGCAGGATCTTTGGATGACTTGAAGAGCACCTCTGGTTTTTGTTTCTGGTTTGGATCGGGAATTTTTACTTGGAGTTCTAAAAAAACAAGAAATAGTGGCGCAATCAACAGCTGAAGCAGAATTATTAGCAGCAACAACAGTAGTTAATCATTCTTTGTGTCTCAGAAAATTTTTATGTGATCTTCACCTAGAGCAAAAGCTAAGTACTGAAGTTATGGTTGACAATCAAGATGCCATAGCTATCTCAAAAAATCTAGTTTTTCATGGGAAAACCAAGCATTTCAGCATTAAATTGTTCTTCGTAAGAGATGTTCAAAAGGATGGTGCAGTTTGCTTGAGGTATTGCATGACTGAAGATCAGCTGACAGATATATTTGCAAAGCCCCTTGCCAAGGGTAGATTTGAAGAATTAAGAGGAAGGCTTGGTATTTGCACCTACTGATGCATGGAGGAGTGTTTGAATATTGTCTCAGTAATTGCAAAAGCTGATTTTATGGCATAAATCATTCTAAATAAATTACAACACTGATTTTATGCTGAACGTTATCTTTTTCATTCAAGTTTTTGTTTTATGCTGAACGTTATCTGTGCGCTCTTTGTTACTGAGGGGATGTGATGGGAAATCGAATGATAACCATCAATCCATCATTAAGTGAAACTGTTAAGAATGTACCATGTGGCATGTGTGGGGAAGGAAACAACAAAAAACCCGCATATGGGGCTTGGGAGAGATAGTGAGGCATATTCTGGGTCTTCTGCTGCAAAGCAATTGGAATATGATAAGTGGGATGGATTTGGTGATGAACCCGGTTCTCTTGGATGCCTCTTGGGTCCCAGAGATGACCAAAACTGGAAATTGATTGCCTGGACAAAATCTTTTAGCACTCTATGTTTAAAGAGTTCGGATACGGGATATAACGCTACGAATAGACTTCGGAGTAGCCTACACATCATACTACCTTAAAAGTTACAATTTTAGGACACTGAAGCTGTAAATGTTGACTGGGAAAGGTAGTGTCAATTCTCAGCACATCAATTTAAAAAGTCTGGAACGTGAAGGTAAGAGAAGTGTGTGGATTCATTTCTTATGGTTTCACACATACAGACTTTGTCGTACATTAAAAGGGATGGTCCTTGTGTAAAAGATGATAACCAAGATGGTAAGGTCTTATCCTCAGAGTAGCAGCTAATCTCTCACAATGGCAATATAAACTCCGATGCCTCTTTACAAAGCACTACTGATCTTCTGAGTGATCCCAGTCGTCTATATTTGTATCACTGTTGCTCTGTGTGTCTTGTCATGCTTCAACAATTGGTACGGAACCTTTATCATTAGTGGGGATTGCAAGAGAGCCGGTGGACAGTGGAGGATTTGCATGACACTTTCATATCTTCATCTGTACATTTACATTCAGAAGTTTGGAATTTTGGTATTGGTGTGAATTCAAAAAGTTCATTAGGTAAAAAATTTGACCTCTATAATCATGTTGACATGGTTGAAGTTCAAGAAACTAAAGTTTGTCATTGCAAAATTTCTGGAAATAGATTCATTATGTCAGTTTAATGTACATGTCATCCAAAAATCAAGAGTGCTACTGTGAAAGTAAGTTTTTCCTTTCTTGGAATCCTTGTGAACTAGAACTAGAGTTCATATACAAGGATGTTGTAATCGTCTCTATATATGCTAAAGAAAACGTTTCTTGGCTCCATAAAATGAAACTTTATCCCTTGGGTAGCTTATAGGGTGTATACTAATTTACTAATGACCAAGACGCCTTCTGATTGATAGGTAGGTAATTGCCTGCCTTTTTAAGGTTTTGAATGAGTATCAATTTGTGTGCATAACAGTCTCCTATCATTCGAATGACCTAAAAGCTTGTAAGATTGTGATCGGCCTTCAACAGCAAAAGAAAGTTTGGAGAGTTATAAGCCTTGTATCATGGTGATTCAGTAGACGGTAAGTGTTTATATATTTATTTATTGAATTTTTGAAATTTGTACATGATTGTTATGCTACTCGCAAAATAAATATTATAAGATTCTCTGTAGTGATCATTAGAGGAGATTATGGAGTAATGACAATCAAATTCTTCGACTGGTTCGCCTGATTTCAGGTTAGGGTAGTCGAGCTATTACCAGCTCGTGTTGTTAGAGGAGGTCAGAGAGTGTTAACAACAGAACTCTCGATTAAGTGAGTTGAGCTACTACCAGTTTTTGTGAGTTGGATCACCTTTAGTGGTTAATGATAGTCCAAATACTTCATAATGATTCACATATCAGGACTGCATGAATATGAGACAGAGCGATTATTTTACCTTCATCTTCGGGTGACAAATGTACATATATTATTATCTTCGCAGTTTTTCATTTTTGCTTTGCTAGTCAAATACATAGATTTATATCAACTTGCACACACATACTCAACAGGACAACAAATCACCAAGATTTTGGAGACTGTTGTAAAATTAGTCTTTATAAAATAATATCGACTGCATTATATAATAAAATCGTAGGAATTCTCCAAGAAAACGAGCAATAATTCTATGATTTCTTGAGGAAATTTTTATATCATGATGCTGTTGGTGAATCTAACTCATATGGAGAACGGTAGTCAGTAGGAGTCTATAAGAGACAAAAATGACCATAATTTTGGACATCAGGAGTTGTCTCTCCAATTGCTTGGAAATTGCTGGTCACATGGGTAGTTTGAACTCTTCTGTCATGAGTAATCTATTCATAAACAAATTATCAATCAACATCACTCTTATCTAATTATGTACACACAATAATATTATAACTTTGTAGCTATATGAAAGATCTACAATCCCACGACTCTATCTTATCAAACTAGTTTAATAACTTATGTAGATACAATTACATGAAATGTCAAAAACAAAACAATCCTCATGTGGGTCTCCAGTTAAAATTTGGTGAAAATGGAGTTCATTGATGTGTCTTCTACTACTTCCCATAGAGAACCTCCAGAACCTGATAGCCTCTTGGAAGAATTTTGGTTCTTTCGCAACTTGTTAATCGATAGTAAATCAAAGATATCGAAGTCCTATTCTAATATCGGTCCATCATCAAATTACAACACTCAAGAAGGGATGTCAGTTATCAGAGGTGAAAGATCATCCTCAGCAACACCAATGAAAGGCCCAAAAGGAGATAACTTTGATCTTCAGAAGCTTGCTAGAGCATCATCTCTGCCAAGCTATATGGAACCGAAGGTAGAAATGTTTGATCAAGTAAAAGGAAAGCATGATTTACATGGGAGTAACTGTAGTCCCCAAATTAATTTGATTCGAAAACAATCATTACCACCTTATATAAGAAGGCAAGAAGATGATGAAGATGAAGAAAGTGAGTTTACATTGGGCAGATTGATTAGGCAAGCCTCTGTTAACTCTTCACATATTTTGCCTCCACGACATAACTCAAAGGTCAGTACTTGAACCACTTCTAGTACATATAATCTTGAGCTCATTTGAAAGATCATGTAATATATTATTTGTATTCATGTGATACAATTTACTTGAAACTTGTGGGCTATGCCTAATAATTTTATGATCACATATACATATTTTGGAATTATTCAGGCTCAGAGCTCAAGCTTTCCAACAAAATCTTGTCCAAGAAACAGAACAGGTCAGCTAGAGAGAAACAAAATGGATATGAGAGATCGACATCTCAGTGACGAAACAATGATAAGTAGAAGCTCAAATGATGTTGAGACCAAACAAGTTATAAGTTTTAAGACCTCGAGCTGTGTTCCAGATAACTGCAGAGACATAACAAAATTGAAAATGACAAAGACCCATTCTCCTACAGTTCCGAAATGGTATGATAATGACAAGAGATCACCACAAGATATGAAGGCAGAAATCAAGTTCTGGGCTAGAGCTGTTGCAACAAATGTGGGCACCCGGAGCCAATTGGTAGCTGATCGAAACTGAATGTTAACTAGCATCTGATCAAATAAATACTCCATAAATTTTCATCTAAACAATTGATAATCAAAATGCATCAGATTCTTTGTGGCATTATGGATATTAACTTTACAATCGTGTTTTATATATAAAAGTCATTGTTGTCTGAATGCCTGGATATAAATTTCTTCTCAAGTTTCAGTAACATAATTATCTTTCTGATTGATGTCAAATGAAAAATTATTTAGTAACGATCTAAACGAAATGCACAAGTCTGGGAAGTAAGAAGAAATTAATATTTACTTCGCTTTAACACATGCAATTGTAGCCGGAAGAAGTTACAAGGCTAGCACTCAGAAATCTTCCTCTGAAAAATTATTTGACTTGAGACTCGGTACCATTAGCTGATATATTGGTGACATGAGACCGGCCAACATTAAGTCACAGATTAGCTAACTGAAGTAAGTATGTTTGGAATATGGTCACTGTTCAAACTTCTTAGAGATAATTGCAGATATCAACAAAGCGAAACAAGACACCACTTTCCATTTTCAAGCAGGTAGAATTCAAAGGCCAAGAAAGAGTCCGAGATGCATGAAGAGGAAGAGGCCTCCTGAAAATCGTATCTGCCAGAGCAACCACTCGATGTTGACTTAAACTCCAGTCCGTATTCACTTGCAGTTTAGGATCTTTTGAATATGCATGCTTCCTAGTGATATTCTATCTGGTTTTGTGAATTTGCTAGTGAAGGTGTAATAATAATTTGGACAGCGGATGATCTTTAACAGAAGATGTCATTGATGAATGCAAAGGATTTTGTGTTCAGAAAGAGTTCAGCAAGTTGTTCAAATCCATAACAACATCCTATGTCATTGATATGTTTAATTCCAAATTGTCTTGTACAGTACAGGAACTTGGCAATTACTTTGAAAATGACGAAAATATAAGGATTTGGGGCTTCAGGCACAATGAACTCGGTGACTTCCGTTAATAGTATAAGTGGCTTGATCAAGAAGAAATAAACACCTCGAAAATTGATTTCATTGGTTCGTAAGAAAGGAAAGTAAGGTTCTGTAATCGTGCACAGGATTGAGGATGAAATGAGATTTAAACAAATTTTGGAATTGAACTTTCAAATATCAAGTCCTTTATTCATTTGTTTCCACAAATATTTGATATGTTTCATTCCTTTCCGACATAAACTAGCACTGCGTTTAGAATTCCATGCCGGAGAGTGGAGGAATTTTTTGCAATCAGTAGAATTTTTAAAATTTTCATCTATCAAGGTCTATTAGATTATTGAGATGTGAGGTTCGATAAAATAAAATCCAAAGTGTAATTAAAGAGTAAGGAAATGATAAAAATGATTAACTTCCTAGTCTAGTCTAATCTGTAAACAGTGATGCATTTTTCTTGATCACCACCATTATCTGTAGTAAAGAAGTTGCATTGAATCTCCTGATTTTCGGTTAGTTCTGTAGGATTCTTCTTCAGTTTACATCATCAATATTTCTTGGTGTCCATGCGGATATGATCTACTGAAATTGATACGGTGGAGTCAAAGTAGTATCTATTTTTGGCAAAACAGCTACCATGATGACTGAGGAAACAACTATTGGGATCAGATCAAAAAATCCACATTGTCAAAACGTCAGCAAAGTAAAGTGCACGCAAGCCAATTTCCCAGTAATTACTTCCTCTATAATTGGCTTCTGTGCGTAGCTTCCAGGAAATTCACAATATGGCATACTAATGAGAAAAGCAGCTAGTGTGCAGTTCCTCAACATTTGTATCAAAAGAAGCAAAAGCTACCAGGAAGCAAAAGAGCACTGCAAAGTTATGTAATTGTAGCACATGCTCGTTCTCCTCGTGCTTCTGTATATTACACTGTTGCGAGGATGCTATTTTTAGTTGTGGTTCCAAATTCCAAATTCCAATTTATGTTCCAATCAGAGAACTTAAAACCAGAGAAATTGAGGACTTATTGGTCACTGCTATTACGTTGCCATTAATTACTGATATACTACTAATACTAGGGTGTCTTTGTCCTTCACATCAAGACAAGAATCATGCATAAACATGTCTGATTAGCTAGGTAAGTTTTGATCTGTGTGAAGATCGATAAGTTAAGTTCCTAACCTGCTTGGTCTTCTTAACCCAGACTCTGTTTTAATGATCCTCGCATCCCATCACCGTGGTCTGAGGATATCTAAGTATTTGTAGAAAAGAAAGAGGTGACAAGTGAACATGATCAGTAGACGAATTGGAACCATTATTAGATCCAAGTACTATTCTTTCCATCTTCATTTTATTTTTGTTGATATGCATGGGTGCTATGGCTGAAGAATAATAACACGACAGTCATACTACATTATTGTCCATTGTTCTCTCCTAACTTTGAAAACCATACCAGTCCCTCACTCACTTTGAAAAATCTTATTGTGCCCCATGACTTTCAAAACTAATTAAGTATTAGGAGATAAATAGACAATGTTGTACTCTTGTCAATAAACTAAAAAGGCAAAATGATGAAAATGCTACAAGGCAATCTATCATCAAGAAATAGACCATTCTGTTTCCTTAATGTTTGAGTAATGTGACAATCCAAAAGTTGATGAGAATGTGTTGCAGCATTAACATGGTTGGAATGTTTAACATGTTGTTGCATAGTCTGCAGTTAAAATTCAAAGGTGTCAGTCAATATCAGCAATTTTTTGTTGTTAGTCGTTTTGCATGCTCCTTGCTTGTGTGGACTATAGTAAAAGGCTTCACAGGCTATTATAGTAGCACATAGCTGCTTTTCTTTTACTCCTACTTAACCTTTTTCTTCCGTGTATTTGTGCCTCACAATCTCTCGTGTTGAGATTGTAGTTTGTTTGTATACATTTTATTAGGGAGAATTTTATTTAGTTTGTATATAAATTGTCTCTATTATGTTGAGACCGAAAAAAATTACTTATTTTAAGTTTTTCGTTTTTTGAGATTATCCTATACGTAAAAGATGGCTGACATTTGTGTCATCAAGGGACAAACTCTAAACCTCTTCGAGCACAATGATAATTTTTGTCACTCGATACTTCTTGATTAACCATTTACCTTGCGAGCCAAAGAGTGTCGACTGGTAAATATAGAAGACAATCATGGTCTACAATTTTATCTACACCAAGAAAAAGGATAAAACATTGATTCAATTGACTGTGTTTTTCTTTTGTTCTTATATAATCATCTTTTTTTGTGGTCCTCGTAAACCAAGTGTGGAAAAAGATTTATTGCATCTTTCATGACTAAGAGCAAGATCATTTACTTGGAAAAGAGTGTAAAAAGTAGCAGAGTATGACTGCCATGTAAAATGATGAACATCACTAGTCCTGTAACTTATGTGTTTTGTTTGATACGGGAGATAGTTGATGAAACTGACCAAACATGCATGCATCCATGTTTTGATAGAGATTCATTCACACAAAACCAACAGCTAAGCCACAAACCAATCAGGCTCCCTATCCTATAAATATTCTAGAGAGCCTAGAGTACTTAAGTTTATTATTACTACAAATAAGTGAATAATTTTGAATCGGATCTGAGCTATCAAATCAATTCGTCGTTGCGAATTTCCAATCGGTTGTTTTTGCATTAATTCGTTGAGCAGAATTTGACAATGAATTTGAACATATAAGTTGTAAAATATTACCTAAAACCGATTAACAAGATGCAAGAATTTGACATGAACTTTTAAATGTCTACAAGTGGGATACAAAATCTTTAAATGGATTAGTTTCTTTTTTTCATAAATCATTTTTGGTGCTCGTTGGCACTAATATTTTTCCACCACTTGCAAATCTTTTAAAGTTTAATTGATTTATCGAAACTTCTACCCAAACACCACGAATTGATAGGGTAAAGTACTCGCTTTTTTAGATAATAAAAACACCAAGAATATGATAAATGTCACCAAGTTAAACCTATTACAATGATTCCAAGCATCATTTAACAGTAAATATTTACGAATTTGAAAAGAAAATATCAAATCACATCTAATTAAGCCGAAAATTATTACATGGATTAGTAGTGAAAAGGTTTATTACATATATTTGAACAAAGATAAAAGATATATTACTAAAAGAAACACTGAAAAGCACCAAATAACAGCAGGAAATTCATTTCACACTTCACCTAGCTGTAAAAAACATTTCATCATTCCTCAAATTTTAACTTTTTACCGGCTCAGCTGGAAGGCCACTAACTCAGCTGCGCCAATGCGAAAACCACCACGCCGATGCTTCTCAAGCCCCTCATTCTTCCAAAACCAACCATCCGGAGGCAGCTGAATAGCCCCAGCCGTCCTGATCGGCGCAGACTTGCACCTTTTCAGCACATACGGTTCGTATGCTGCTGCATTCAGTAACTTTTGCTCTATTAACACTGCCATAGAAGCCGGAAAAGTACAGGATGATTTCGCAACTGGCAAATGCTGTGCCAGACACGGCGGATTAGTATTGCATTCAACCCCCACCTTTTCCACCTTACCTTGTTGTTGAACAAAGTCTTGTTTACAAACCCATGTCTCTTTTGAAACCTCCATTGATAATTTTGGCTCACACATCATTAATAACAAACAATCAGGAAGCTTTGAGTTGTTTCTCCCTTCATTCTTCACCACCTCTGTTTCTTTTGCATGATACTCTGTTTCTAACTCCTCTGTTTCCTCTGTTTTTGTTATTATATCTTCTTCAACATTGTTTTCTTCATGTGTGATTTTTTCCTCGAAAATCTTGACATGGGCCATTTTTTCTGCGTATATATCCACTGTATGTGATTCCAATGTAGGTAATTCTTGATCATCATCTGCTTCACTTATATCATCATCTGATTGTAGAGAAAATGAGGCATTACTATAACTTACTCTACTTTCATCTTCATTCTTGTCTTCCATTGTCTCAATCTCATCATTATCTTCTTCGCTCTCTTCATCTACAATAACTCCAAGTACATTCACAAGATCTTTCTCACTCTCTTTGTCATCGTCAAGTACTAGCCTCTTTTCATCCTCAGCGCCCTCTTCTAGATTTTCTTCACTCACTTTCGAATCCTTTGTATCCACCAATTCAACCTTTTCCACATCTACATATGCTTCTACATCTCTGTGTTCAACCACTTCCTCGTCTTCTTGTTCATCATCGTCATCATCTTCTACCTGTTTGGGTAACTGAGGCTCCCAACACCGATTAACAAGAGCTTCCATTTTCAAAGGATCAGATCTACACCTCATTAACAAAAGTGCATTCTTAGGTGGAACATTTATATTCTTCTCCTTATCCATCTTCACAGGATCAGATCTAGACCTCATCAACAAAAGTGCATTCTTAGGAGGGACAGTCATATTCTTCTCGTCGTCATCATCATCCTTCACCTTAAAACCCTCATCTTTAATCTCAATTTTATCGAAAATATGTCTCCTTGTACTCCTCTTTGGCAACATCTCCCTTTCTTCCTCCTGTTTTGAATTTTCTTGCACCACCACCACCACATTAGTAACCTCCTTCTTATCACTCTTATCATTTTCGCAAACACATGGTGATGTACAAGGAATCAAACAATTAAAAGACTCACAAATAGACGAAGGCAAATGCACCCATCTCTGGTTTCTTGAATGCTGAAGCTTAGTATTATTAAAACTACTCTGTCTCTGTATTTGATCCAATGTTCTAAAACTCACTTCCCCGCTTTGCCTTCTCGGTAAACTCCTCAACTTTATCCCTTTTTTCTTTGGTTTAACCCGAACTTGACCAATGCAAGTCACTTTTGGAGAAGATGGTTCTGGATTATCGAAGGCAGAGCCTCTCTTTTTGGCTGCACCAGCGAACATTGGAGAAGAACGGCCACGATTCCTGGTTGTGCTACCACTGGTTCTGAGTCTACGGCTGCTGCTGATGCTGCGACAAGTGGAAAGCGAGATTTGAGGGTCACGAGCAGGGCTTAGAATGGAAGGTCTTGCTGAGATTCTTGTTGTAAGACGACGACGAGTGTTGAAACATATGAACAGCTCACTACCGCTACTACTACTGCTGCTGCTGCTTGTAGTTGTAGTAGTAGTATTAGTTGTTGTGCTTTGGTTGATAGATGAGGAAGAGTCCATTGATGCTGCATATACTTGATGTCACTTCTTCATAGGCTGGTGTGTGTGCGCGCGCAAAGAGAGGGAATGAAATTTGCAAGAAATTTAGGTTGCTACGAGGATTGAGGAGGCAGCATATATTAAGTGAATAAAAGCAAGTTCAACAACATCCCTAAATGATTTCCTAAACTCAAAAATAGAGAATATATCATAAAATATAACTCCAACCGTGTCCTAGTGATTCAGGGAATCACTAGGATATTCTAAATTTTACTAGTTATGTCCTATTAATAGGGATCCTCCCGGATATCCTAGTGAATAAAAAATTCATTTCCCTCATTTTTCTCACTTCTTTTCTCTTTCTCTTTTTCTCTTTCCTCCTTTTTAATACTAACTAGATTCAAATTTATTATTATTATAATAATAGGGAATGAATATAGGGAATATTGTTGGAATTGACATGTAAAATAGATTAACTAAATTACTAGGACCCATTATTTTATATATTTATAGAAACTGGATTTACCCGGTTATGGCTGATGGCAGTCCATAATAACCCGAGGTTTAAGAAAGTATCTCGTGGGGAAATCCCGCATTAATATGTGATAGTTCCTCGTAAAAAAATAAATCAATTAAGACATTTTTGGACTTGCTCTAAGAAAGTATCTCAATTTTTTTATATTGTTTGATTTTTACGGTCAAATTAACCAAATTTTAATCACAAATTACATATTATCCTTTACAATTTTAAAAATATGAATACTTTCTAACAAATATAATTTTCTTCCACCATATAATATATGTAATTTTTAATCAAGATTTAGTAAATTTAAGCGTAAAAAGTCAAATAAGACAAATAATTTGGGATGTAGAGTCAAACATCATGCAGTAGTACATTTTTGTGACCAGTATACCCTGATTCCCTATTCTTCTTACTGCAGTAGGGTAACCACAAAATGAAGTGTTGGGTTATAGTAAAATTATAAAACCCTTGATTCCCTATTCTTCTTACTGCAGTAGGGTAACCACAAAATGAAGTGTTGGGTTATAGTAAAATTATAAACACAAATAATGTTGATTTAATAGTGATTGTCATCATATATTATTCGTGTTGAGTACTCTTGTGAAATTATTTTTATCACTGAGTAAAAGTTAAGTGTTTTTCTTTTTGCTAAATTAGATACTTTGTATTTGTATTAACAGAACTACAAACGGAACCTCTATGTGCCTTGGCAAGTGAAGAAGCAAAGTATCTAGACTATAGAAATGAAACTGGAGTCCTACCCCTGAGTTAACATATCTTATTTGCTCCATGTAGCTCCAGCTGATTGTACTGTGATAATTTGCTTGTATGTTTACAGGTTGTTTAAACTCTAAGCCATCCTCTAGTGCTGCAACCCCATGATCGCATATATGTTCATGATAACTATATTTTTCTATCTTTACTCCTAGACAAGACATAAAATTTTCATTTTCTTCGATGCATTTCCAATTCGTGTAACTAAGAGCCCGCTTGTTTTTCAACTTATAAGTTACTTATTAGATAAATTAAACGAACCCTGAAAGAATAGTTATGACCTTGGATTACTTAATCGGAAGAACTTCTTTGACCTGCAGGAGTATCATATATGTATCTGTAGTTGCAGAAGAAAAATGACAAAAGTTCCATGGGGAGAAGATTGAAGCAAAAGAACAGTAGAATTGATTTCACCTTTTTTTTTTCCAGACAAGTTAAAATAATAATATTGTTACAGTCCACTTGCTGCTATCATGAAACTGAGACTTCCTTTTCAAGGTGTCATGACTTTTTCATTTTTCGCATTTACCGTTACTCATTCCCTGCTTTTTTGCACGTTAGAATGATAGGATATTATGTAATCTGAAATACTCAATAAAATGTGGATGAATAAGAAAATTTACTGCAGTATCCTTTATAAGTTCAGTTTTCTCAGGGAAACCAAACAGTCCATAATTACATAATTTAGGAAAATTTAGGAATGCCAGGATGAAACACAAATTACGTAATTTAGGAAAATTTAGGAATGCCAGGATGAAACACGAATCTTCTTCTCATTAATTACATAATTTTTTTTCTTTTTCGGTGTTTAAATCAGGTTTTCGCAACTACAACACGGTTGATAGAGAAGATGTCATGTGTTTGTGACTGTTTTATTAACAGTATCTTCGATTACCAAAGCATCATATTTTAAGCATGAATTCTTATAAAACGAACAGTTACCATGTAGTTGCGGAATCAACAATAATTTGAAGAGAGCTTAGTATACCAAAATTTTCTAGTTGCTGAATGACACATCATTGCGCGGCATTAAAATTTTCCGCATAGTACAGGATTTACAGTCTCAGAAACCTTTGGTTGCTGATTTTCGCTTTCATCATCTGCAGGTAAATAAATAAGAATCAGAAGTTGCAGGCACCACACGCTGCAACATTGGCATTTTATAAAGATTCACAATACAATTAAACAAGCTATTAGACTCAACACCAAAAGAAAGGCTATTAGAGCACTACAAAATGTCAAACCCTGGTACTCCTATAGTTATCAAAATCCGGCCAATTAAGTCAAATATTGCCAACAAAAATTGAGAGAGTTTGCATCAGGTTAAAAGCTAATTTTATAACATATGCTGAAATAAGAATTTGCATATTCCTCTCCACTCTAGAAGCCCAGAAATCTTTCAAGAATCTCTTTATAGTTGCTCCGGAACAATTAGGAGATTCTCCAGAAGAAATACGGAGTCGAGAATTCTAGAATTAGATAAAGAATTTTATTATATGAGAGAAAAAAAATGAAAAATCTGACTGATAGAACAAGCACAATCAGAAATGATACATAACTAATCAACGTTTATTTTGTATTTTTATTTTCAATTTATACATTTCAATCTCCAATCTACGGAATATTTCGAATTTTAGGTATAAATTATTTTGGGCCGCGTTTGTTCAATACATAACTAATCAACGTTTATTTTGTATTTTTATTTTCAATTTATACATTTCAATCTCCAATCTACGGAATATTTCGAATTTTAGGTATAAATTATTTTGGGCCGCGTTTGTTCAATACATACATGCATGTGTTTGATATAAATTTTGAACTGACGCTCAGCCAGAAGTTACAAGGATGAGACAACCAAGATAGGCTCCTAAAAAGATAGTGGCTCATAACAATAACACTATCTACAGAGATTAACAGCACTCAATGTAGCAGTAACACTGTAAAAAAACCCTAAAATGACATTCCATGCAAGGAAGCAGATTTACCACTTACCAGACTGGACTATAATAATAAAAAAATGCATCACTTCGCGGATGCGAAAGATGTTTATGCGAATTTATTGGGATCATTTTCAGTCTGATTAATCCTTAAAGCACCAGAAACCTATAACGGTGTATTAAAGATATATAGTTTGATTCACCCATCTATCACAGCACCTTTAAGTTTTAAGTCGGGAATAACTATTTAAGTTTTAAATCGAGAACTTGACATGAGTTCAGTATCTACTACCCCTCGCAATTCGCAATATTGGGATAACCGGATCGGTTTCAGATCGGATCCATTCAGATCAGATTAACTTTCGATTCTCATATATTTGGAGTACTGTTTGGATCGGATCTAATTGGGATTAAAATCAGTTAAATTTCAGATCAAAATCAGATTAAATTCGGTTCGGATTAAATTCGATTCAGATCATTTCGGATCGGAAAAATACAGCCTGAATTAATTTTGAATTAGTTTTTAATTATATTAAAACTAAAATAAAAATCGTTAAATAAGTTTATTGAAGTAATAAATTATTCATTATCTTTCTCCTTCTGTTTTTTAATTTGTGAGACTTAAAAAAATCACTTTATTATTAAATATATTAGTTATAATATAAAATAATATAAGTTTGTAAAATTTTGATTGTATAACCATTTTAATTTTTTGATATAAAATTATTTAAAATATGAATTTTTCTTAAGAATAGATTAATTTAATTAATAAAAAGTGAGTTAATACTATATACTATGAATCATTAAAATATAACTAAAAATTTAGACTAATTCAATTTATCTCTTATTTAATTCGATGTAATTCGTATTGTATTGAATCAGATTTCGTACTTCGAGTCATATTCGGTTCAGATGATTGTGTATTCGGTTCTAATCGGTTTCAAGTCATTATCAGATCTAGTATTTTAGATTATATTCGTTTAAATTTTCGATTTGGGTAATTTTCTATTAGGATGAAATTGATTTTCAGATATTTATCGGTTTATGTAATTTCAGATATAAAATCATATTTGGTTCCATGAATTTTGGTTCGGTTCTTCGGATCCAGACCCATTTTGTCAGGTCTAGTATGTACTGTACAAAAACCTATAATATTTTCATATTATTTTTATAACTAAAAAATAATAATTGGGACTCAGGTTTTGAATTCGATTCTCACCCCCTTCAAGAATTTGTAGAGATTACATACTGCTAGGCAATCTATGGAAAAACAATAATAAACTATGTTCGTGAGTAAAATATGTTTGTGTGCGAGAAATAGTAGCATATAAATGATACTACCTCCGTCCCACCCAATTGTTATCCTTTCGGAGAGAAGGTCCGGCACGCATTTTAAGGTGCATATAAAGTATAGTTTCATAACTTATTTTTATTCAGAAAAAAAATTTAAAAATAAGTTATGGAACTATACTTTATATGCACCTTAAAATGGGTGCCGGACCTTCTCTCCGAAAGGATAACAATTGGGTGGGACGGAGGGAGTATTAAAATCCGAGTCTAGTGCAGAACTATCTCCTTAAAGCGTATTCACCTCTCACCGTATGTGTGGAATGATAGCCTCCCAGGATAAAACAGATTACAGTGATTTTGTAAAAAACAACACTCTCAACGAGCTTGAAACAAGCAAGTAAATGGAAGATTCGGAAAACCAAGAAGAAGAAGAAGATAACCCTTGTGTATTTTGATAATACTAATATCTATATAATGAAATATATATAGACTCAATTATGAAACTTTGCTCTACACCTCAATTAATAAAACACATTAATTAATTAAAGGTAGTTGACAATTAATCCACAATTAAATCAAATTAATTTTCTGTCAAATCAATTCGTAATAATGAATTAACAATTCAAGTTTGAGCCCAAGCCTAATTGAAAATAAATAATAATTTAACAAAACTGGTCCGGAATTATTCGACCTAAATTTTACTCCATTTATGTCCGCAGGTCACACACGCGAAAAGACCGAAAGCTTCTAAAGCCTCAGATTTGTGCTCGAAATCACACACAATTTGCACCCTCTACGTGAAGGTAGGAAATGGAGCAATACTTTATTAACACTTGCACACTACATAAGCGTTGTGCTATATAAAACCATGGAAAGATTTTTTTTCGATTCAATGTAGTACTTAAGGTTTCACTCACAATTTTTCACTTTCAGGGAAATAACTTTGGATGATCATATCTAATTCATTCCTTGATAATTTGAGTACTTAAATATGCGTCAGAAAGCTCTCAGGAGGAAAATGTACTCCAATCATAACTTGTTGCATACATGTACCCAATATGTACTTAATTTTAGGCTCAAAATTACTTGACAATGTGGGGATTCTACCCATATTTTTTAATAATCCCCCATATGAATGATATTTATGTTTCAGTACCACACACCAGAAAGTCAGACACGGAGTTTGACTTGGTGATAATTTCTTCGATCAAATATAACATATGATAGGTAGAGAATGTTCATTGAACATTTACTTGATTAAGTATACTAATCTTACTCGTAGATAGTAGATGTGATTGTCCTTGAACTTTTTAACCGTTTGTGTAAGCGATGATACACTTAACACTATATCATTTCTGACTCGTTAATCTCTCATGATTACGTCCATTTCGGCCATGTACATCGTACTGTTTCTATGGAAGTTTCTAAATAATTGTACCTCACAATTTTCCTTTAATGTGACCTTACTTCTCTCGTATATAGGTGATCTTTATCGTAAAGAGTAACCCGCGTTTACTCAACTGAATTCCATGCATTTAAACTTGAATTACATGTATTCACCGAAAGATCATTAAAAGTATAAAGTTTATCATTGTACCATGCGAGTCTCACTATTTCCTTATCAAAGGATCAGGCAAGAGGTTACCCCTGTAGTGATTTGGCCATCATGATTTAGTTTTCCCAAACCAAGTTTTTGGGACCTCCAATCAGTAAGGTTGGGTGTCCAGCATGATGTAGTTAAGTAGTAGGCTTAAAGCCCATCCCTTTATATGATTTCTTGACTAGTTCTCTTGATATTAATTGTCTAATAGTACTATGTTTTTGTGGATTACATATTCAACAAGCATATGGTTGCACTTAAAAAGGTAAAAACCAATGATTGCAAATTTAATAAGCATATGGTTGCACTTAATGAAGGGTTTCGAGGCACAAACGCAGCGGAATAAACGCGAAAAATAAATCAAAATAGCGAAACCCTTCACAAGATCCATGCGAAAATAGAAGATTTAATTCGGAGATAAAGAATAAATACCTTTAGAAGCTTTAACAGTTCATTAATGGAAGATTAATGGAGGTCCAAAGCTTGTTTAATCACCACGTATCCCGCTCTCGCGATCTACGCTCTATGGTATCCACACGAACACTTTTCATGAAGGATTGATATGTATTAGCACCCGAAAACTACTTCTCTCTTTCTATCTTCCTCTTTTCTCAAAACGGCTAGGGTTTTAGTAAAAATATGTCTCTATTATTAAATCAGCCCATAAAAAGATTATATAGAGAGAGGAATAAGTTTTCTAATTATAATCCAATTATAATTAATACTAATCCAAAATTCTAAATTATTTAATTAAGTCTCACTTAATTAATTAATTATTAATTTTGGAATTAGTTTAAATAATTCATTTATTCTATTTATATAATTAATTAAGTCATACTTAATTAATATCATAAATAAAATAAATTACTTATTTAATTTAAATTCACAATTTAAATTATTTCTCCTTCAAACGTTCTTTGTGTGTGACCCTGTAGGTTATTATTACGTTGACAACAATTTTAATATCTAATTAAAATTGTAAACAATGAACGGCATCTAGTAATACATCATTGCTACCCAAATAATAATAATAAATCGGTGATTCGATTAAGCCTTTCGTGAATAATGTTCCATATAATATAATCCCTTTAATCTTGATATTATAGATTAAACTCAAGGCATGTCTCGTGTCATCCTCTTCATAATTTAATCTTTATTTTCTTGATCGATGAGTAGACTATTAAAATCAAATCAACATTTGAGCACTGCCGTGCATTTCATAGTTTCACTCAAACAAGAGGTCAATAATATCACTCCTAAAATTAGGAGGATTAAATCATATCTAGATCATTCATATTTCTCATACGATTCATAGGGCCTGTTTGGCAACCGGTTATTATGGAAATAAGCCCTTATTTTCGAAAAAAGTAGGGATGTATGTACTTTCCGGAAATAAGCCCTTATTTCCGGAAATAATTAAGTTCATATTTGATTTTAAAATTCTAAAACAAATATTTATCTTTAAAAAAAAATGAAAATATGTAAAAAATAAAAATAAAATAAGCTACTTATTTTAAGTTTAAGGAACCCCAAACGGCCACATAATATACCCAATGTCCACTTTTATCATCACCCGGTCAAAGGTAACTTTTAATGTAATCAAAGTATATTAATTCTCGTATAGAAATATAATGATTTAATCAAAGTATATTAATTCTTGTATAAAAATATAATGATTTCAGGTCTAAGGATCATTACACCATTATCACAGTGAGAATTAATTATGACACTTATTTAACATGTAGAATCTCACGGCGGGTCATTCCAGTGCCATGCATTGAGACATGCAGTTATGTTCTTGACTTTAGTATCACCATACCTATGACCAATGAGATGTGGTCATCTGTCAAGAAACATACTAGTCTTTGTGCATTATTATTGTCCTTAAATAATAATACTCGACTAGGGAATTTTAGGAATAAGATACTATTCATATAATCTCATTTTTAAGTCACATACTTAAAGATATATAATACATATCAAAATTCCAAGGACATTTATTATGCTTTCAATTTATTACGCAGTAAATATAATATAATAAATAAATAATAATCAATAAAACATAATCCTTAATAATAAATATTTTCCTTAAAATATAAAAAGTATTGTCTCTAGAGCACAATTACTAACACTTAAAAAGGTAAAAACTGCACTATATATGGAACATATATATACCTGATATAGTTGAACTATGATTGCACTTAAAAGATCATATGATACATTGCATGATATAGATTTTCAAGAAATATTATGACTAGCTAATGGAGAAGCCTAGATCACAGTGGTCTGGGTCTGGTTTTAGGACCACATATCAATCAGACATATTTGTGAATAACCATTGTAAGGTATTTAACAATAACATTGAAGATTTTAAAATGACTTTCTAGTGATTGGACTATTATAAGGGATACATAAAGATGTAATGAGAAGGATCCAGAATATGAGGGACAAGGTGATTTCTAGTTAACAGTTGAATCCAATTTGTCCAAATGTAATGAGAAAAGTTAGCAAGCAATTTAATTTTTATGCAAATATCTAAACTGCCTTTAATCTTCTTAATATGTGTTAGGAATTTATTCATTTGATGATGTATAAAATGCTAAAACATGATTTGGCACAACTTATTTATAATAAGTCTTTCTAGTCTCTGAAATTTTATAATCAGAGTCTAGTTAGTCAACATTCTTGTACTTAGAAGATTTTCTGTAGAAAGTGAAACCAGAGTCTAGATGAAGATCAGAGCCTGAGAGGTGATCAGAGTCTATAGACTATCGGAGTCTACAATCTGTCAATGTCTACAAATGATCAGAGTCTATAGTCCATCAGAGTCTATAATCTGGCAGAGTCTGGAGATTTCAGAGTCTATGAAGTCAAAGCTGAATTTGGAAGTTGATCACGGATAAGGGAAGTCTTTGAAGATAAGGCCAAAGATATTGCAGATATGCTATGGGAAGGAAGGAGAATTGCAGAAGGGAACTGTCAGCTAATAATTAGGAATTATATTCCTATTGTAATTTGTTTTTTGTTATTAGTTGTTAGGTAGCTCTCTATATAAAGACTCTATGTAACCTAATTTAAAAGTCAAATTTCTGAGAAAACATAGAGATAGAGAGAGTTGCTATGGAATACACAGAGAAGCTGCTAAGGTTTTGTGTACATCTTAGGAAATTTGTTTTTATACATCAATAAAACAAACAGTTGTTATTCATATTTTTGTGTTTTCATCTTTGTATTAAGCATAGAGATAGAGAGAGTTGTTTTGGAATACACAGAGAAGCTGCTAGGGTTTTGTGTACACCTTAAGAGAGTTTGTTTTTATACATCAATAAAACAAACTGTTGTTATTCATATCTTTATGTTTTCATATTTGTTCTTAATTCAAACTTTTATTATTTATTGAGTTGATTTTAATCAGGAAGGAAAAACACATAAGTATTCAACCCCCCTTCTACCTGTGCAACGGGGAAAACAATTGGTATCAGAGCCTAACGTTTAAAATCGATCAAAGATGTCTGGAAAAAAAGATGGCAATTCTAAAATTCTTATGCTTAAGGGAAACGAATACACTCACTAGAAGGTCAAGATGCTGCACCATCTGGAAACTAGAGACCCTAACTATCTTGACAGGATTAGTGAAGCCCCTTTGTGCCCTTAAAGATTATGCCTCAAGTCAATGAGGAAGGAAAAATAACTGAATAACATCTCATTGAGAAATCAAAGGTTGAATGGACAAAAGAGGACAATGAAAATGTCCCTAAGGAGGCAAAAGTAAAAAACATTCTCTTTAACAGTTTGGATTCTGTTCTTACAAACTGTGTCATATTATGCAAAACTGCCAAGGAGATGTGGACAAAACTTGAAGTTCACTGTCAAGGGACTAAAGATGTCAAGAATAATGCAAGGTCTCTGTTAATTCAGGAGTATGAGTACTTTAAAGCAAAACCTGAAAAATCTATTACTGAGTGAAAGGCATATGTCAAGGCCTATTTGTAATTAGTAGATGACAACTCAACTCATGTAAGAAATTAAAGTAAGTAATAAATTCTGAGGATGGAATCAAATCGAAGAATGTCAACTAGACACAAAGAATCAACTTGTCAGAAGAATTATAATGAAGTTGCTACTCTACACCGAAAGAAGTTCATTTATATGTTCAAGCGTCGGAGAAAAATAGAGAAGCAGTTGTTCAGAAGATTCAGAAGATTCTAAGTGGCTATTACAGAAGATTCCAGAAGAAGAATGAAGACAGTGAAGCAGAAGAAGAACAGAAGACCACATCTTAATGTTAAAGATGAAGAATATTTATTATAGTATGACATAAATGAACCAGACAGTACATTTGTGTGTCAACTAAAATAATAAATATTCATCATCTAGCTCAAGTGGTTTTACACAATGAAGACTTCAAGACTTCAAGACTGATAGCACGGTAATACAAGACGAAATAGTATTTTAATTCTACTATCAAATGTTAATTGATTATTTAATTTATCTAATTAAATTAATTCAAGTTAAATTTAATTTAATTTGTAAATTAACTAATTAATTTAAGTAGAATTAATTTATTATAAAAGATATGACTTAATATGACTTTTAATATAATTTAAATGACTAATAAATAAGTCATACCGACTGTTTATTAATAAGTCATACCGAATTATATTAATAAAAGTCATACTGACTGAATAAAGAGAAAGTCATACCGAAGATGTTAAAGATAAGTCATACCGGAACAGCCGACTGATAAGTCATACCGAGCTCATTGATTAAGTCATACCGAGAGTTCTGTGCTCAAAAGGTCATACTGAACCAATTTTGTTTAATTAAAATAAGTCCTACCGATTTATTTTAATTAGATAAAATCCGAATATGACTTTAAATAAGTCATACCGAACTTTCAAAAGGTCATACCGAGCTTCAGTAAGTCATACCGACCAAAATATGTCATGTCCAGTCTTTTATAAGTCATACAAGTGTTAAAATAAGTCATACAGACTTATTTTCTTGAAATAAAGTCATACTGAAAAAGGTCATAGCAGCCTTTTTCAAATCTCTATAAATATGAGATCAGCCTTTCATTGTTTGTTGTTCAACTTCTCAGAGAAGAAAATCAGATCAAATTCAGTAATTTATCTGCATTGTAATATTCACAGATTTCTGTGCTGAGTTTGGATATAATTGTTAAATACGAACAATTCATGTCAAATTTGTTCTAGCACTTTTAATCAATTATATAACTGTTTTCTTAATATTAATTTTGTAATACTAATCAAGTTAAAATTATATCTTTCACTTGAACAGTATTTCATTCCAATTAATATTTCGCGAGTAATTAAAATAATATTTTTAATCCAAATTATTCCGCGATTAATTTTCAGATATTGTATTCAACCCCCCTTCTACAATATCAGGGACCAACAATTGGTATCAGAGCTAGTTGATATTTTTTCATATCAGATCCAAATCAAATTCCGCGAACTCATACAGATCTCAAAAATTATTTTAAATTCGAAATAAATTTTTAATCGAAATATTTTTTTTTCCGAAAAATTTTTTTTGATCAAAAATTATTTTAAGTCAAAAATTAAAATATTTTTTAAACACTTAATTTTTAATCTTATTTAAAGATGAGTATTCAAAGAGTCAGTAGCATTAAAATTCCACAATTTGATAAAGACAATTATAATCTGTGGAAGAAAAAGATGACCTTGTTTCTTCGAGCTGCAAATCCTAGGTACAAGGATATTTTAAAAACTGGTGTTGCTGTTCCAATAAATATCTTTCCTGAGCATATGGAAGATGGTGTACTCATTCCGCACAGACAATTTGAAAAAGATATTTCTGAGTACACTGAGACAGAAAAGGAACTGGATACTTTGGACACCAGCCTGCAGTTAATTTTAGTGAAATCTCTTGATCCCGGAATGTACAATCATGTTGTTAATTGTAAAAATGCTAAACACATATGGGAAACGATAGAGATACTAAATGAAGGAACAGAAGAAGTAAGGGAGAACAGATTGGAAATCTTAACGTCTCAATATGAGCATTTTAGATCAAATCCTGGAGAAGGTATCTCTGAAGTTTTTGAGAGATACAACAAGCTGATAAATGATCTAAATCTCAATGGCAAACAATATACGAAGAAGGAGATCAGTAGGAAGTTTTTGCTGACAATGCCAGTACACCTAGAGCATAGGATAACAGCCATCAGAGAGTCAAGGGACATGAATGAAATTTCTCTGGAAAGACTTTATGGCATACTGAAGACCTATGAGCTAGAGCAGATACAACAGAACGAAATATATGGTACAGGCAAGGTGGTCAGCAAGTGTACAGCTCTTGTAGCAGAAGAACCAGAGTACAGAAAAGCTAAGACTGAATCTTCTTCAGTCAACCTCATTGATCAGGGTATTGTTGCAGAAGTTGGTGCAACTCTAGTGAATTCAACTGATAGTGAATTCTACTCAATGGAAGAACTCGATCAACTTGAGGATGAATCTCTGGCTCTGATTGCTAGAAAATTTGGAAATACAAGATTCAGGAGGAACCCTAGTTTCAAATTCAAGCCTATGGCAAACAGATTTCAGACAGGTGGTTCTTCTAGCATATCCAACACAAAAGGTGGATACAAGACAGGGATGGTAGACAGAAGCAAGATCCGTTGCTTCAACTGCAATGAAATGGGACACTTTGCTACTGATTGTAGAAAGCCCAAGCAGGAAAGAAAGAAGGATTCATATGACGAGCTCAAATAGAAATATGACGCTCTACTGAAGAAGCATCAGGGAAAATCATACTTAGCAGCAGGAAAAAGCTGGGATGATTCCGACAATGATGAAGAAGATCAAATGGGAAATCTTACTCTAATGGCCTCTTCTTCTGAAGGATCACAATCTCCACCTAGACAAGGAATTGAGGTAAACCCTAGCTGTCCTAAGATGTTTAAATTGATAGGTGAGAATTTAACTGATGCTAGAGATCGAATAAAAGTTTTAATTCTCGAAAACAAAGTTTTATCAGAAGAGAATTATGAATTGAAAAAGCTGAAACTTATTAATGTTAAATTAACTGAAGATGTTGCATTTCAAGTTAATAGAGTCAACTGCTATGTTGAGATTGAAGCTTTTTTAAAGAATAAAATTGAAGAAGAAAAGCAAAGGTGTCTAGCTTATAAAAATTCCTCTTATATTGTAAAGAACCTAGTTGACCAACAGGAAATAAACCGAAAAGTTGGAATAGGTTTCGAGTACAATAAATCTGTAGGAAAGCCAAGCAACATTACCCCGTTCAAGCAAAGCGCTGAAGAAAGGGGTATTCCTCATGTTATTAAAAACACACCCAAACCTCTTTTCATAACACCTATTGCTGAACCTATCCTTGAGAGCTCTATACTGATAGCTTATGAGATGCAGTTAGAGGATCTCGAGGAAGAGAAGAAAAGAGAAGAACAGACTAGGGACATAAAAGGAGTAAATGTCCAAAAAGCGAAATATGTACCTAAAAGACCAATAGAAAATGTGAACTCTGCTAGTTCATCCACTCCTGGTTTAGGTAATGATTTGAACAGACCTAACAATAAGTTTGTTAGAAGTAGGGATAGTAACAACAGATGCCATTCTACTGAAAACTTTAAATCTGCTGAAAAAGTTAAAGTAGAAATTGTTAAAACTCCTACTGCTGTGAATAACATGCCTGCTATTGATGTATGCCATAAACCTTGTGGTATGTTAAATAGTATGTTATGTGTTTTTAATGCTATGACTGCTTATTTCAAACGCATGACTGCTAATAAAAAGAACATGACACCTAGACAATACATCAATAATAAATTTACAAAATCCAAGACTGCTATTCCTTCACCTGTCAAGAAGGAAAAATATATTCCTAAGTCTAAACAAAAAGTTGTTAAGACTGTTTATAGGAAAGTAAGTACAGTCAAGGAAGATGCGGCTGTTGTTCGAAAAGGATCTGTTGTCAAAGCTGACAAAGGTCAATTCTTTAAGTATGTCGGGCCCAATCAATTTTGGGCTCCGAAGACGAATTAATCCGTTTGATATGTGCAGGGAGTTAAACAGGAAAACCGGGTTGTATGGATCCTAGACAGCGGATCGTCAAGGCATATGACCGGAGATAGAGCCCTGCTATCAGACGTGGTTGAAAGAGCTGGCCCAATCGTCACCTTTGGAGATAACAGCAAAGGAATGACTACGGGATATGGCAAGTTAAATACTGGGAATGTTATCATTGAAAACGTCTCTTTAGTGGAAGGACTTAAGCACAATCTACTCAGCATGTTTGAAGTCGAATTAGGCTTCAAAAATCCTTGAAGTCAAAATGCATGTTTGAAGTCGATTTCGACCTTGATTGAGGTCGATTTAGGCTTCAAAATCCCTTGATGCCGAAACCAATGGCTTTGTTCTTTTCGACTTGGAATGAGGTCGATTTAGACCTCAAAATTCTTTGAGGTTGAAATCACTAGGGGCCTCATGTCTTTATGATTTTCGACTAGGAATGAAGTCGAATTAGACCTCAAAATTCTTTGAGGTCGAAATCTCTGGGGGACTCATGGCTTTATGATTTTCGACTAGGAATGAAGTCGAATTAGACCTCAAAATTCTTTGAGGTCGAAATCTCTGGGGGGCCTCATGGCTTTATGATTTTCGACTTGGAATGAAGTCGAATTAGACCTTAAAATTCTTTGAGGTCGAAATCTTTGGGGGCCTCATGGCTTTATGATTTTCGATTAGGAATGAAGTCGAATTAGACCTCATAATTCTTTGAGGTCGAAATCTCTGGGGGCCTCATGGCTTTTTATTAATTAACTTATAGGCCTTTCATCGTTATTGGGCCTTTTGGGCCTTGGACTATTTATTTTATAGGCTTTCGAGGATTTTGATTTTGTAACACGGACCTTCATGGTTTTAGGGGTTATGGGTTTTGTAGGTCCAAGCTCTAGATCTTTCCTGGTTTATGGGTTACAGATATTTGGGCCTTAAAACATGGGTTTTTGAGCCCATTTACCGGTCATACCGGTTGATTTTCCCTTCAACGATCGTGTGACCTAGAAACACCTGTTAAAAGGTAAATTCAAACGGTCATGTCACCGGCTGGGGATTGTATATATGAGTGGTGTGAGGGGCTTCATTTCTCACACTTCTTATTTCTCACTTCTTTATCTTATATTTGAGCTCTCAAGCTTTCTAGCAATTCCAGTCTTTAGTTTCCTGAAGGATATACAAAAACTCAAAAGAAAGATGGCAGACAAAAGAGCTTCGAGATTGGCAGCTATGAATGCGGGATCGGCTAAAAGAGGTAAACCCCTAAATCGAATCCCCATTTTTTCTACCTACATGTTTTTGATAGATATGATAAATCAAATGGGGGATGAATACCCAAGTCAATCTCACTTAGACTCGTATATCCGTAGTAGTAAATTTTTTTATACTGATGTAGTAGAGGAATACAACAAAATTTTTAATTTCCCCCCTAGGTTTACCATTTCCTTGGTGGAGGCTGGCGACAGGACCTGCCATTGGAATCCTAGTCATTTATTTGTTTATATAGACGCCCTATTAGCGGGGCTTAGGTTTCCTTTACATGATTTCATCACAACTCTTTTGGCTGATGTTCAAATAAATCCTTGTCAAATCGTGCCCAATGGATGGAGACTCATCCATTGTTTCATGGTTTTATGCTTGGAAAAGAAAATAAAAATAACCATCCCCCTTTTCTGAAAAATATTTCAATTCAAAAACTCTTCCAGCCTTTCTTTAGGTTGGGTTCACATAGCCCACAGGCCTAACAAACCCCACATCTTCGACACCTCTTCAATACCTGATAACAACCTTCACTGGAAGGAAAATTTTGTTCAAGTGAAATGGGAAGGGGGAGATTGAGGGACTCTTTTTAGGCCCACTTTTAGCAAGGTAGCAGATGGGAGTGTCGACTCCATTAAACTCTCAGAGGAGGAGCAGGCCGCCTATACCAAGCTTACTCAGGTGGAAAACAAGCAAGTTGCTTGGGTTCTTCTTGATAAGCACAAATTGAAGGCCGTGGGCCTGTCGAGGGCCTCGAGCAAAGGTATATTGTCTTACTTAGGCCTGCCCCTCTTTTTTTGAATGTTTTACTTACATGTCTTATGTTTTCTTTTCAGCTGCTGCGTTGATTAACGAGTGGACTATTCCACCCGTGGAGGAAACAAGCCGTATGAAGCGGCTAAAGCTGATGAATGACCCTAGGCAGGGGAAGGAACTTCCGGCTTTCTTACAGTCACATTTTGAGCCAAATGAGGCTGAGGGCAGCGAGCCTATTAAAGTGCCCAAATCCCAGGGGTATAAACTAGGTTGGGGTTTCAGGAAATCGGACACTGTGGTCGGCTGCACAGATCATGCGAGGGATTGGTCCCTTCATTCCCTTACTCCTTGTGACTACAAGGACATCATTTTGGGACGCGACGAGGATAGCACCAAGGCTTTGGGTGCACAGGCGTTGACATCGGTAAGTTTCCTCTCTTGCTTAATTCGCATTCCTCAGTTCTTTTGGTCATATTTTGGGGCTTACTATATGCTTCAACTTTTTTTTTTACTTTTCAGGCCAATGCCTATTTTCAGGCTTCTTTGCACCAAACAGAAGCGTGGAAAACTTGGGCATGGAAGCACAAAAAGGAGCTTACTGTGGCCCATGCCAAAATCAAACACTTGGAGGAGAAGTTGGCCGAAAAGGAAGAGATCCTGAAACAGGCCCAGGCTGAGGTAATTGAACTTAGGGCTGATAAGAATGCCATTATTAACAAATATATGGCTGTTAGGTCCCGAAATATCGTAGAAGGGGGGTTGAATACGATATTCACAATAATTTAAATTCTTTTCTTTCATTTTGCAGATAAATAAATTATTGCTTCAGAGTGGGTTTGGCCATTTGTAGTGTTTAGGTGAACTGCCTACTAATTTTCTGGGTGCCCGGATAAATCAATTAGGTTCAAGAAAATTAGTAGGTAAATTATGGAGACAAGTTTCCGGGAATATTACTCTCGTATTAATCCCAGAGGGTTTTGCTACACCCAGTTAAAATTAACTGGCTTCCAAAGAATAAATTAATTCTTTGCTACTAACACAAAAATATAAGGCTCAGTTCCTATACAAATATATCTAAATTAGTACAAGGAAAAACTGAGTCCGTAGGGAGTGATATCTAGGAGCCCTGTGCATTTTTCATTAAAGAACCGGGTCCTAATATCTGACCGGGAGCAAGGTATGGATGTGTATAAATTATATCTCTTGCTCCGGCCATGGCTGCTCTCTACATATTTTTGTTGAAGAAGACGACTCCTCTTTTTTTTTTTGATTGGTGTAGACTTTAAATCAATAAAGTAGCTGTAGTAATTTGATTGGCTAAGGGCTGAGTGGCGCCTGTAGAGTGACTTCCCTGTGTAGATTCAAGTGGCGCCATTTACTTGGAATAATTTTGCTGCCATCTTGAGTTGCGCCTACACAAGGAGAGCAGTGTAGTGGCGCCATTCACTTGATTTTTACTAAGCAAATATAAGTGGCGCCTGATACATGGTTTGCTCTGTAATAAATCAAGTGGCGCCATTCAATTATTTTGGTTAAGGCAAATTTTGGCGCGTGTGAATTCATTTCCATGGTCAAAGTGCAGTTTGGTCACTGCACTTTGACCCTCTATTTAATCCTTGATTGAAGTTCACCAACTTCCATTTCTTGTACCAAAGTCTTGCCACATTACACCCTGTACCTTGAGCTGTTTCCATTCTTCAACTGTAGTTCAGAAACTTTCACTTTTCGTACCAAGGTTGTGACACTTTGCACCCTGCACCCTTTGAGCTGTTTAGCTGTTAGCTGTTTAGCTGTTTGGCTGTAGCCTCTACAAATTACTTTTCGTACCTTAATAAATAACCGTTCTTTTCAAGTACGTTCTTCAACTTAACAATTCTTCTGTAGTTAATACTCAGATTCCTTTCACAGACTGCTGACGCCTAGTGCAACTGGTCTGGTTCACAGACGACTAACTTCGATCCAGGTCTTCGTATTATTGCTTTACTTACATTGTTAAGTTTGCAGCTGTTGGGTTCCGAGGCATAAAACGCAGCGGATAAACGTAAATATAATGAAAATTTTCGGAACCCAAACGCAGGATCATGTATAAGAATTGACGGATTATGGTGATAATCGAATCATACCTATTAAGATTTTGAATGCCACGAACTCAACGGAGATCCTTGCTATCACGATTTGTGTCTTCCTCTCGAAAGCACCTCTATGGTATCCACACGAGCACCTTCAAGAACGTCTCACGATCTTGAACACGGAACGGAAGTACTAGCCTCCTTTGATAGGTTTCGAATTCTCTCTACCTCTTCCTATGCTGCCTCTTCTGCTAGGGTTTATACAAAAACGTGCAAGCCATTTAACCTATCATTATCTATTTATAATGATTGGTTAATGGGCCATTTTAGCAAAAAAACTAACCCATGTAGGCATAGGATTAAATAATAAAACATGCTTCTATTATTTAATTAATAATTAAGTCACACTTAATTATTATTGGCAGAAATATAATTCTTCAAATTCGAATTTATTTCAATTAATTAAGTCTTACTTAATTAATATAATAAATTCGAATTAATCATCAATTAATTTAAATCTATAATTTAAATTAACTATTCCTCTAGGTGCTCTATGTGTGTGACCCTATAGGCTATTATTTAATTAGCAATAATTTTATTCTCCAATAAAATTATAAACAATGAGCGGTATCTAGTAATACATCATTGCTACCTAATTAAACAATAATTAAATCGTGATTCGATAAAACCTTTCGTGATTAATGTTTCCGTGTAATATAATCCCTTTAACCATATATATTATAGATTAAACTCGAGGCATGTATTTAGTCATCCTCTTCAACATTTAATCCGGGTTTACTTGATCCATGAGTAGACTATGAAAAACAAATCATTATTTGAGCACGGCCATGCATTTTATAGTCTCACTCAATCAAGAGGCCAATAATATCTCTCCTAATTATAGGAGGGTTAAATCCTTTATCTATCATTCATATTTCTCATACGACTCATGATATACCCGATGTCCACTTTTATTATCACCCGGTCAAAGGTAACTTTTAATGTAGTCAAAGTATATCAATCCTCGTATAGAAATATAATGATCTCAAGTCAGAGGATCATTACACCATTATCACTGTGAGTCTTTCTTATGACTTAATTAAACATGAAGAATCTCACTGTGGGTCTGTCCAGTACCATGTACCCCTACATGTACCTATGTATTGACTTTAGTATCCCCATACTTATAACCAATGAGATGTGGTTATCTGTCAAACAACATACTAGTCTATTTATGTATTATTATTGTCCTATCATAATAATACTCGACTAGGGAACCTTTAAGAATATGATATATTATATAATCTCAAGTTCAAGTCATGTACTTAAACTATATAACGAGTATCATGATTCTAAGGACATTTATTATGCTAACAAATATATCGCAGTAATTAAAGTCATAATAAATACGTTTATTGAATAATCAAATGACATAAATGTTTATTAAAAGAAAAAATTGTATTGCCTCTAGGGCACCTACACTAACAATCTCCCACTTGCACTAGAGCCAATCACCCATGTATCTAATACCCATGGAACTAGTGTGACCGTCGTGCTTCTGCTGCGACAAGCCTTTGGTCAGTGGGTCTGCAATGTTATCATTTGTGTGCACTTTACATATGTGTATGTCACCCCTCTCATTAATCTCTCGAATGAGGTGATATCTCCTGAGTATATGTTTGGTTCGGGAGTGAGCTCTAGGTTCTTTAGCTTGTGCAATGGCTCCATTATTATCGCAGTATAGATCAATGGGATCTGCGATTGATGGAACCACTCCCAATTCAGTAATGAATTTTCGAATCCAAACTGCTTCCTTAGCCGCTTCACAAGCTGCAATGTACTCAGCCTCCATTGTAGAATCAGCTACTGTTTCTTGTTTTGAACTCTTCCAACTTACAGCACCTCCGTTTAGACAAAACACAAAACCAGACTGTGATACAGTATCATCCCTGTCTGTTTGGAAACTTGCATCGGTGTAACCTTTTACTACTAGTTTCTCCTCTCCTCCATACACCAAGAATGAATCTTTAGTCCTTTTCAAGTACTTTAGAATATTCTTGACAGCCGTCCAGTGACCTTCACCTGGATTAGATTGGTATCTGCTCGTCATGCTTAAAGCATACGAAACATCTGGGCGAGTACATACCATCGCATACATGATGGATCCAATTGCTGAGGCATATGGAACCTTACTCATGCGGTCCTTGTCATCCAATGATTTCGGACACTGATCTTTAGAGATCGTTATCCCTTGAGATACGGGGACATATCCCCTTTTTGCATTTTGCATACCAAAACGGTGCAAAACCTTATCGATGTATGTACTCTGACTTAGACCGATCATCCTTCTAGATCTATCCCTATAGATCCTCATTCCTAGAATGTAGGATGCATCTCCTAAGTCTTTCATAGAGAAATTACTCCCTAACCAAATCTTAACAGCCTTGAGAGAAGGTATGTCATTCCCCATTAGTAGTATGTCATCAACATATAGTACTATGAATGCCACATGACTCCCACTAACCTTCTTGTAAACACAAGGTTCATCCTCGTTTTGAACAAATCCATACTCTTTGATAGTTTCATCAAAACGGATGTTCCATCTCCTAGAGGCTTGCTTTAATCCATAAATGGATCGACGTAATTTACATATCTTGCTAACATTCCCTGGACTGACAAAACCTTCAGGTTGTGTCATGTACACATCCACATCTTCTTCAAGGCTTCCATTAAGGAAGGCTGTTTTGACATCCATTTGCCAGATTTCATAATCATGGAATGCTGCAATAGCAAGCAAAATCCTTATGGATTTGACCATAGCCACTGGTGAGAAGGTTTCATCATAGTCAATACCATGAATTTGCTTGAAACCTTTTGCAACTAGCCTTGCTTTATAGGTCTGAACATTTCCATCCATGTCAGTTTTCTTCTTGAAAACCCATTTGCACCCTATGGGTTTTACCCCTTCAGGTGGATCAACCAAAGTCCATACTTGGTTTTCATACATGGATTCCATCTCGGATTTCATGGCTTCTAGCCATCTCTTAGATTCTGGACTGCTCATAGCATCTTGGTATGTGAGAGGCTCATCTTCATCTATGAGCATCAAATCACCACATTGAGTCAAAAGAAATCCATATCTCTCTGGCTCATGGCGAATTCTACCAGTTCTACGAACAACCTGTGTTTGTTGAGCGTTATTATTATCCTGCTCTTGTTCCACTTCAGGTTCAATGCTATTTTGTGGTTCTCGATCTTCATCGAGGTCTATAGTTCTCCCACTGTTTCTTTTGGAAACAAAATCCCTTTCCATGAAGACAGCATCTCGAGCAATAAACACTTTTTGCTCAGAAGGACTATAGAAATAATACGCCTTTGTTTCTTTAGGGTATCCCACAAAATTGCACTCTTCAGATTTAGGTCCAAGCTTGTCAGATACTTGACGTTTCACAAACGCCTTGCATCCCCAAACTTTCATAAAGCTCATGCCTGACCGTTTCTCCTCCCATATCTCATATGGAGTCTTTTGAACCTTCTTAGTAGGAACACGGTTAAGTGTGAAAGCTGCTGTTTCTAGAGCGTAACCCCAGAAACTAATTGGAAGATCTGCATGACTCATCATCGATCGCACCATGTCCAACAAGGTGCGATTTCTCCTCTCTGAAACTCCATTCCATTGAGGTGTACCTGGCGGAGTGAGTTGTGATACAATACCACACTCCTTTAAATAATCTTTAAATTCAGTGCTCAAGTATTCTCCTCCACGATCAGATCGTAAGATTTTAATACTTGCACCTCCGCTAATTTGCTTCTCTACTTCAGCCTTGTATTCTTTGAACTTTTCAAAAGAATCGGATTTATTCTTCATAAGATATACATATCCATATCTACTGAAATCATCAGTAAATGTTATGAAGTAGTAGTAGCCTCCTCTAGCCATCACACGCATTGGGCCACATACATCACTATGTATTAGCTCCAGACGCTCAGTGGCCCTTTGACCCTTACCAGTGAAAGGAGCTTTAGTCATTTTACCAAGCAAACAAGATTCGCATTCTTGGTATGATTCAAAATCAAACTTATCCAAATATCCATCCCTATGTAATTTGGATATGCGTTTCTCATTTATATGGCCTAGACGACAATGCCAGAGGTATGTTTGATTTGAGTCATTAACTTTAAGTCGTTTGTTTTCTATATTACAGACAGGATTATCTAAGTCAAGAACATATAAACCATTAAACAAACGCGCAACACCATAGGTTAAATCATTCAAAGCAAAAGAGCAACTGTTGTCCTTTATTGTAAACGAAAAACCTTTCTTGTCCAAACAAGAAACAGAAATAATGTTTCTGCGAATCGCAGGCACGTAATAACAATTATCCAGTTCTAAAACTAGCCCAGAGGGCAAAGATAAATAATATGTTCCTACAGCTAAAGCAGCAACTCTTGCTCCGTTGCCAACTCGTAGGTCCATTTCTCCTTTAGCCAATGTCCTACTTCTCTGCATTTCCTGCACATTTATACAAATGTGAGAAGCACATCCGGTATCCAATACCCAAGATGTAGAAATAGACAGATTGACTTCTATAACATATATACCTGAATTAGAAGCTTGCTCAGCCCTCTTCTTCTTCAGATCCTCCAAGTAAACTGAACAGTTTCTCTTCCAGTGACCAGTTTTCTTACAGTAGTGACATTCACCCTTAGCGACCCCACCTTTAGGCTTTAAAGCCTGTTTAGGACCTGACTTTGGCTTGGGTGTAGAATCAGAACCTGTCTTCTTCTTACCCTTCCACTTGCCTTTCCCTTTGGCCTTACCTTTATTGCCCACCATCAGTATGGGAGCAGGTTCAGCCGTCTTCATGTTGGTCTCATATGTTCTCAACATAGCCAACAATTCAGTAGGTGTTTTGTCAAACTCATTCATATTGTAGTTCATAACAAACTGAGTGAATTTGTTGTTCAGAGAATTCAAGATTAGGTCAATACCAGTTTCCGGACCAATCGGGAAACCCAAAGTATCAAGATACTCAATGTAACCAATCATCTTCAGAACATGTGGGCCAACTGGTTCATTTGCCCCTTGTTTGCAGTTAAAGAGTGACTTGCTCGTGTTGAACCTTTCTTGACGAGTTTGGCTTGCAAACATGCTTTGCAAGTGCTCATTGATAGTATATGCATCCATATGCACATGCTGTCTTTGAAGCTCAGCACTCATAGTTGCTAACATAAGACACGCAACATCAGTTGCATCATTCTCATCCTTTGTGTGGGCCGCTCGTTCCTCAACAGTAGCGCCCTCAGGAAGGGGACCTGCCGGAGGAATATCAATGACATGAAGCTTGCGCTCCTGCCTGAGGACAATCCTCAAATTCCTCTGCCAGTCTAGGAAGTTGTTTCCTCCTGTCAGCTTATCCTTCTCAAGGACAGATCGTACGGATAGTGTGTTTGTGTTGTTTGTCATTACTTGGTATCTACAATGATAAAAGCACAAAATTAAACATTAGATTGTCTGAGTTATTTATTATGTTCAAATGATTATGATACATTCATAATATATCTCCCACTATTTTTATCAAATCAATAGCCCTTACTATTAATTTGGAAAGTATATCCCATAATCCTTTCTAGTGAGCCAAGATCCATATTTCGTCATGTCTCAAGTCAACCACTGGAAGTCCTTAAGAATGATTATTTAGGTAGACAACATTTGTCAATTATATCATATATAATTCTTGGATAGTTTGGTGAGCAACGATTGATCTTATCTATCTAATAGATTTTTAACCAAACTCCATGCTTCTAAGTTCATAATGGTTGAATATAACCGTTTACTTTCACCTTATTATGATGACTCAGTTAAGTTTGACCCAATGATACAACGGCCGAATATAACCGTTTATATTTGTCGCATCTCACCACGATAGACAGGAGTCCCCTGCCACTGACAGTCTTTCCCCTAATCGATCTAGGATTCGATGAGTGTTCATTCATTGGAAAGCATCTGATTAAAACTTAATATTTTGTTAAGGGGTTTAGAAAATTTTACGACGATCATGATCACATCATGAAGAGATCCTCAATTTTTCCTTGAACTAAATATTTCAAATTGACATCTTAAATTGTTCATTTCCCAGGTAGATGGAGGATACCAGTGGTCACACTTAAAACCCATCAGCCTTACGAATACGCATATCCGTTTTTGTCAGAAAATCCCAATTATAGATATCAAAATCCATATTCAATTCCGTGTTTTAAAAATCCATATTTCATAAACACAAGAATCTCATGATCGTTTGTTGATTTTAAAATCTTGAATCGTTACAGATTTTATCTTGAGTCGTTACAGGTTTTATCTTGTTTAAACAAGCATGGCATGGGTGTCGTATCTAATACATACATACATACATACATGATTAATCTAATTAAAGCATGCATCATTCATACATCAATATGTAAAGTGCAGTATGTAAACGTGCTTGGTTATGGCCCATTTCCTATGTGATCCTTTCGAGCTAATGAAAGGATCAAAGTCAATCTATGGTGGTAAAATATAAATACAATTACATGTCTTCATTCTTCTTGTATCCACTAGTGCCTGCTCCTCTTCTTGGATCATCTTTCAGTCTTCAAGTACATTACATGGAATAATTGAATACAACCTAAGCTAATGTACTTACATAAGAAAACTCGAGTTACATTCGAGGTTAAACAATTACAAGAATGAAGAAAACGACATGCAAGTCGTATTTATAAAACCAAAACCAAAAACCATTAATCTAGGGGTCTAAGGGCCATAACCAGCACCATGCTCAAGTACACAAAATAAAATATTGCGGGGGTCCGGGGGCGGCAGCCCCTGGGCGGGGTCTGGGGCGGCAGCCCCAGGCGGGGTCTGGGGCGGCAGCCCCAGGCGGGGTCTGGGGGCGGCAGCCCCCGGCTGGGGTCGAGCTGCCAGGTCAGCTCGAAATCAGAAATTTTTTTTATTTTCGAAGACCAGTCCTATTCAGAAATCATCAATTTCTGAACTACAGATCATATCTGTTGGCCCTTTTTCCCACTGCATCTTATACAGTTTCAGAAGCATGTATCATATACATACTTATCATATCCTAGTTAACAGATCATGTCCAACATAATCTGTCCACCAGTTTATATCACTATACAAACTGACCCTCATGCATAATATACAAATCGCAATATGGCATATAAATCAGTCATGACAAATCATTAACATGCTAGTATCATCACCACATATTACAATTCGAATATACATGAAGAACATAGCATGGCAGAAGCATGGCAGTAACTAAGCAGTAGCATGGCAGTGGCATGGCAGTCACAAAACAGGCATATTTGCATCAAATACAGTTAACACGTAACCAAATCAGTCCCTTATACACGTAGCTCTGATGCCATTGTTGGGTTCCGAGGCATAAAACGCAGCGGATAAACGTAAATATAACGAAAATTTTCGGAACCCAAACGCAGGATCATGTATAAGAATTGACGGATTATGGTGATAATCGAATCATACCTATTAAGATTTTGAATGCCACGAACTCAACGGAGATCCTTGCTATCACGATTTGTGTCTTCCTCTCGAAAGCACCTCTATGGTATCCACACGAGCACCTTCAAGAACGTCTCACGATCTTGAACACGGAACGGAAGTACTAGCCTCCTTTGATAGGTTTCGAATTCTCTCTACCTCTTCCTATGCTGCCTCTTCTGCTAGGGTTTATACAAAAACGTGCAAGCCATTTAACCTATCATTATCTATTTATAATGATTGGTTAATGGGCCTTTTTAGCAAAAAAACTAACCCATGTAGGCATAGGATTAAATAATAAAACATGCTTCTATTATTTAATTAATAATTAAGTCACACTTAATTATTATTGGCAGAAATATAATTCTTCAAATTCGAATTTATTTCAATTAATTAAGTCTTACTTAATTAATATAATAAATTCGAATTAATCATCAATTAATTTAAATCTATAATTTAAATTAACTATTCCTCTAGGTGCTCTATGTGTGTGACCCTATAGGCTATTATTTAATTAGCAATAATTTTATTCTCCAATAAAATTATAAACAATGAGCGGTATCTAGTAATACATCATTGCTACCTAATTAAACAATAATTAAATCGTGATTCGATAAAACCTTTCGTGATTAATGTTTCCGTGTAATATAATCCCTTTAACCATATATATTATAGATTAAACTCGAGGCATGTATTTAGTCATCCTCTTCAACATTTAATCCGGGTTTACTTGATCCATGAGTAGACTATGAAAAACAAATCATTATTTGAGCACGGCCATGCATTTTATAGTCTCACTCAATCAAGAGGCCAATAATATCTCTCCTAATTATAGGAGGGTTAAATCCTTTATCTATCATTCATATTTCTCATACGACTCATGATATACCCGATGTCCACTTTTATTATCACCCGGTCAAAGGTAACTTTTAATGTAGTCAAAGTATATCAATCCTCGTATAGAAATATAATGATCTCAAGTCAGAGGATCATTACACCATTATCACTGTGAGTCTTTCTTATGACTTAATTAAACATGAAGAATCTCACTGTGGGTCTGTCCAGTACCATGTACCCCTACATGTACCTATGTATTGACTTTAGTATCCCCATACTTATAACCAATGAGATGTGGTTATCTGTCAAACAACATACTAGTCTATTTATGTATTATTATTGTCCTATCATAATAATACTCGACTAGGGAACCTTTAAGAATATGATATATTATATAATCTCAAGTTCAAGTCATGTACTTAAACTATATAACGAGTATCATGATTCTAAGGACATTTATTATGCTAACAAATATATCGCAGTAATTAAAGTCATAATAAATACGTTTATTGAATAATCAAATGACATAAATGTTTATTAAAAGAAAAAATTGTATTGCCTCTAGGGCACCTACACTAACAGCAGCAACTTCATTGCTTCGAACACTAACTGTCAATAAACACTGTAATTTCACTGGAATCTTTTCTGGTACTTAGACACTTGTCTTTACCATGTCTTCAATTCTTCTAGATTCCTATGCTTCGAACACTGTCTATCTTCAATCAATGTTGTTACACTGAAATCTTTTAGTGACACTGCTATACTGAATCTTCAACACTTCTGAAACCCTGAAAGTCTTCAACCATTATTCTTCACTGAGGCATGAACATATTAATGTACTTCTCTCAATGACCTGTAGTAGACTTCAAAACTTCTTCTAATGTGTTGATTCACTGTATCTGCCTTGTCTTCATTTCTTCCTGATTTCTGTGTAGACGTAGTATTATTTACTTGTCTTGTTCTAGTGTTGAGTTATCATGATTACTATTTATACAGCTTCGTAATCTCCAACAATCTCCCCCTATTTGATTGTTAAACTTTTAGCAAACAAATCACCTAGGGAGGATAACTCAACTAACAGCTAGAAAAAAAATGTCCGAGACTTGTAAATAATGCTACTGGTTTTTCTGGATCAGATTCTGCATTTCCAGATTTCTTGTTTGACTGAAACGAAAGTTGTTTGTTCCTCTGACACTGAACTGATATTCAAGCTGTATCATCTTCATTTCTGTCTGTTTGAGCTTTCTCCATTTCAAAATCCTTCATAGTTTTGAACTTAAAGAACTTATCATGAACAGAGCTTCATAAGAATCATTATTCCTGGGTACGTCTTCAATAGAATACTGAACATAGCTCAAATAATGTTCTCCCCCTACGAATGTGATTCTCCTTCTTATTCTTCTTCTCCTTTTAGAAAATCAATGGAATAGTCATCTCTGTTCTTTCAAGTATAGAATTACAGCTTCTTGATTCTCCCATATATCTGTTGTTTCCCCTCAGGATCAGAAGATAAGATTTTCTTCTTCATGTCTAAAATCTCCCCCTAAGGATACGAAGATAAGACTTATTAACTTCACCTTTTTCTTGTTATAATTATAACACTATAACTTCTCCCTCATAAGAAGAGGAATCCTCCAATTTCTTTTTCTTGTTATAACTATAACACCATAAATTCTCCCCCTTAGTTGAGGAATCCTCCAATGGCCCACTTTTGAAGATACCAAATGTTAATACCAATTGATAGGTCCTCTTTTAAATGGTTTGTCTTCCAAGGAAGGTTCTCGTCTGTCGTTGAACGGGAAAAATATAGTAACTTTTCTTCCAGAAGCAGCAAGTAGCAAGGGTAAGTGTTTGGCTTGTGGTTTCCTCACTTCTACTACGTTCTGTTGGTGTTTACACTTAAGTGTCGAGCACTTAGAAGTGTTTCACTCTTTCTCTCCCTATCTCTCACTCAAGTGTATCTCTCCCTCACTTTCACTCAAGTGTTTCTCTCTCTCACTTTCACTCTTCATTTCAAATATAGCCTTCTGTACCTGCAAGTGAAATCCGTCAATTCATATATTCCCAACACCTGATTCATCAGAATGAACTGAATCACTATTAAGTGGAGAATTTCCTCGTTGAGGTGTTCTTTATCTATCATGCATAAGCACTGTCTCACACCAGACTCAATAGCAATTGCTAAATCACTGTCTAGTGGAGCCTCACCTCTTTGAGATGGGTTATCCCAAGATTTTAAAATCTTTTTGGGAATCCTGCCTTGTTCTATCAAGGAGTTGCCTCACACCTTCTCCGTAAACGGGAGGTGGACATTCCTTTTCAGGATCTGGAAATGTTCCTTCCAGGAGGGGCGACGTAGTAGACAATGTAATGTATGGCAATTTAGAGTCTACGTTTCCCTCGTAACCCAATGACGGGTGTTTTGTTAACATGCCTATACCTCACACTGTGCACGCCTTGCAATGTGTCCAATTGTTAGGCCCCTAGTATAACTGTTAGGATTGTTAGGTCCCAAAAATTATATAAGGTTCCTAGTATATATCTGTTTAGGCTTACCATCAGCGTGAGTGCCGGTGGTGTGCTTGACTCATTACAAGATGCTCTGGCTGACGAGCGAATTTCAATGGACTCATCCTGTTGAGAGAATGATTCCAGAGACAGTTTTATTGCCTTTTCAGCTCTGCATCTTTTTGAGAAGATACAGATGAGCTTACAGATACCTCAGTTTATATACTTCTTTACTTCGCTGGAGGTAGAGCTGTGGGTGCACTGCCGACTTCATCCTTATTTCTCCCTTATCAACCTCTAACAAACATAAGTTCCTTATATCTCCAAGGGTTAATATATGGAAGTGGATGAAATGAGTGTTTGGTATTAAGGCCTGGGTCAGAGATTGATGGGTTTTCAACCTCCTGGCCAGCTTCTGTAGCCACTGGGGGCTAAACGGATAAAATCAATTTAAATGAGATAAAAAGATAATCAGTTTAACATTCCAAAACATATTTTTCATCTCAAGGAGAAGGAAAAATATAAGAAGGAATGGTAAATGATTGCACTTAAGTCCTTTTAATAAAAGAGTTTTGTCAGATCGAAGAATTAATCATTTAAGAGCATGACACCAATAGAAATTTTCCTTAAGATACTTATCCCATAATAAAACGCGAGAGTATCAGAGAAAAAATTCTATCTCTTATGAATTTCTTATAAGGCAAACTTCCCATAATAAAACGCGGGAATTTACAACAGATAAGAAATTCAACTCTTCTACCAAATTATATCTCAATAAAATGACTCTTTTCCATTAAACCTAGGCACTGTATGTTTTGAAAACAATTTTGCAAAACATCCTTATCAGATAGAAGATAATGATTTTCCGACTCATAATGCAATTATGATTTACATCATTTTCGTCTGCCTGATAGTATCCCCGACTTAAAATAAAAACATGACAATTAGGGTTAGGATGAATGCTTAACAAAACAGTACTAGGCCTTCAAAGCAACAATCACTGTTTTGGTACTATGAATCAATGTGAAACATACACTGAAACAAGTATTTGAAAACAAATAATTTTACAAGTGATTGATACCTTGAAGTTAAAACAACTTTTCCAAATAAAATAGCAGTCACAAAGTTCCTACTACTTTACAAAGAAAAATTGAGAGAGAAAAACGATTTTGAAAAATATAGCATTTAAAACCAGCTTTTGGGAGAGGATAAAATATCCCGAGATTAGAGAAAAATTATCCTCAAGAAAAGTTTTTCAAAAGAGAAGTTTTGAAAAAGAATTCTTAAGTTTTCTTAACTAAAACTGATAGACAAATGAATGTATCTTTGCATAAAACATTTTGAAAAAGAAATAGACAAAAATTTCTTTTAAATACATTCAGGATCGTAAACCAGTCAAAGAAAGAAAACTAAGTATATTGATACCAAATGTTTCTACGAATAAAAACTGAGTAAATCCATTAGTACCAATATATCACAATTATTTTGTAATAAAATATTATTCAAATATCACAAAGTAATAAAAGATAATACTTGTATTACAAATAATTATGCTTCGAATTTATTTTAATTTATTTAAATCATGGAACAAATATTCCATTGAATTGTTTTATATCATCATGATTTAAACAAATCAAAATAAATTAAATACTTATGTTGTACTAAGCAATTGCCAATCACATGCATTTATATAATCTATACATGGCAATTATTCAGTAGAACAATAAGCATATCACAGTTAATTGCACGCTGATACCAATTATTCGATATTTATCAATAATTTCAAGATGCAAGAAACTATGCTTCTGTATTTTATCAAATTAAAATTATGAAACTAATAACCATTGAATTGCTTCAATCCATAATTTCAATAAGATAAAATAAATTCGTTAAACACTAAAATATTCATTAGATTGAATATTAGTATTTAACTTCCTACGCCATATCTAATAATTGTCACTTTGCACATTGTAAGCATGCTCATAACAATTATTAATTGATATACGTAAGCTCGAGGATTTAGTTGAAAAGAAATTCACAAGTCCTTTATATAGGGAAAAAGTAATACTTGTGATTCTAATTACAACTCCTCGGAATAAAACTTATTTTTAGAAATATTTTCTAAGTATATAAAATATTGAGAATTTCATACACATAACTTAGAAAATACTTCACCTTCTAATATTAGTGAGTTTTGAAATATGCATTGATTATTTAGAACAGAAATTCTAAATACCGTCACTAATATCAAAAGTATCATAATTATTTGTAATAAAATATTTAAGAATATCAGAGCAAAATATCATAGCAATTAAGCAAGATATTATTGACTAATACTCACCAAATATTTAACACATACAAATAACTATGCTTCTTACTTATGCTAAATAATTTAACTACCACTCATGCATATTACAATGTAAGCATGATAATGAAATTAATAGCAAAAAGTATGAGGTTCTGGATTTCAAATGAATTCACAAGTCCTTTGGATCGGGAAAAAGTAATACTTGTGAACTCATTTGAGAATTTCTTGCAGATAGGATTTTCAATAAATATGCATATTAATAATATCCCAAGTTTACTAACCAACTTAGATAAAATAAATTCATCAAGTCATTTAGCAAAAATCTGCAAGTTATTCGACTAAGGACAACTCTTAAAAGAAATGATACCTGGTGTCCATGCGCTTGTTCCTTAAGTGATGTGAAGAGATCAACAGTGTTGGTGGAAATTGACAGCTTCTAGGAATGACTTCCCTGTCTTTCATACAACCTGCGTTATCTATATCTATATAGCCAATTAGGTTAAACCTATTATCTTAAGGGTCCCAGATTCCAAGAGTTGGTGATCCCCTAAGATATCTAGCAATTCATAACTTGACTATAGGATAAGATTCTCTAGTATCCACTTGGAAACTTGCACATAGGCATGTCGAGAATTAAGGTATACTTGCACATATATATGACATTGTGTGTGCCTTGCATTTCTAGAGAGATATGCATAACAACTCAAATGTAAAATCACTTTTAAGTAATTAACAGTTAGAGAGTCATACCATGTCCTTGACGTTTTGCTTGAATCCTTACCTCCGTCATAGAAAAGCCTGCGAAGAGAATGATATACAAATTGTAATGGATCTGCACCTTCATCTTCTAGCTCACCATTCAGGAGTGCACTTGTTCACATTCATCTGTTAGATCTTCATGCTTGAATGCTCCACATGTGCTAGTTGTTAGGTCCTAATCGTTGGATCCCTAAAAATTATTAGGTCCCCATTGATGAGTCCCAAAGGATCAAGTCTCGTCACAGGTGCTTACTGCTTGATCTAGAAAGACCCGAAGATTCTGTTTCCATCATCGTCGATACCTTCTGCTTTAAAGTCCTGTAGCAACCAGTTTGGCTTTGCCCCTCATAACAATGCCAATGGTCATCCAGTTTCTGTGAACCCCTAATGTACCAATTTCAGCTTCGACTTTAGTGGTCTGGGTTTGGGTTCCAGCTTCAGTTGTTTTCTGCCTTTTAACTGATTGAGATCATTTTGCATTGCAATCACTCAATCTGGATCAATCTGTGCATCTTCAGTATTCTTTGGGATTCCAGATGATGGGTGATACCAATTGTTGATACCAATTGTAAGCTAACAATTGCTCTTTCCCAACTGCTGGGTCCCGAAAAATATATGTTCGTTTCGATTAGCACTACTAGCCACTACACAAGAATCCGGATCACTAAGAACGAGACTCCAGGATAGAATTTGACTTCAAACCTTTTGTCTTGGCAGAAATGTTCTTAATGAAATCCTTTGATCTTCATTGTTGAGCATGACTAATAGATCCTTCTTTTATTTGCTCCCCCTGAGTTGCTGCTAGGATGTATTGAAGATCCTTCACCTTATACAGCGGATTTCCACTAACAGGATCTGAATCATCATAATTGTCATTGATTCCTTCTGCAACCTCAGCTTCTACATCAGTATCTGAATTTGTCAAAGATTCAGAATAGTCGTTCACTTGAATGCCTGGGAGCTTGGTGTAGATATTCATTACATTCAGACTTTTGATCACCTATGAGTAGCCGATGAGAATTGTTCCATGAGCCTTAACTTCTTGTCAAGATACTCAAATGAATCTTCATTAAAAATCAATTCCCTCCAAACACACGAAAGAGCTTCAGTGTTTGCTTCTGGTTGGCCATTAACTCAAATGATGTCTTTTCATGATCTTGTTGATTAAAGCAGCATGCTGTGTTAATTGCTTCAGCTTCAAAATACCTTTTTCAGTGCAGACTTCATTTAGAACTACACTCGCGAAATGCAGTTCCAATATCTGACTTCAAAGTTCTCACAGCTTACCAATTGTTTCCAACTTGATCTTCCTTATTTGATCAATCACCATTGTGACATTTTGTCTGTTGAATGCTTGAACATCACCAATTTGTAATTAGGGTTATCAATTTCAATCACCACTAAGCATATGACTTTTCTCTAGTGTGATGTTTTCATTGACTTCCCTATTTGACATACTTCAAAATTTCCTTCTGGATAGAATTCCATATGAAGCAGTCCTCTCACCAATTTCATCTTTAATAAAGAATCCATTGCCTTGCTGACTAACAAGTAAGAGAGCTTCATTTGCCATAGCTAACTCTTCATTGATGAAGCTTTACTAAAAAGTTGACTTCACCTTTGCATCCAAATTCCATGTCAGCTACGAACAAACTTCCTCACTCTCAGTTGAGCGAGCTTCCAACCTTCTTGCTTGAGATCAAACACCTTTCCAGAAAACCCTTGAAAAAGAATTCCCTAGTGCCCTTTAGTGCTTAAGTCCTTCCACAAGTAAGTTGCTTCCACTGATGACAGTTCTTAAAGCATGATGGCCATATCCCTTGTACATCCTTTGCTGTCATCTCCAAAGGTTACCATCGGGGAGGCCTTCTCAACCAATTGTGATGTCAGAGCTTTAATCTTAATCATATGCCTCGAACAATAAATGTCACGAAGTCACATAACTCTTGCCTTTCATAACATACTCTGCAATCACAAATGATCAAGCTTCTTGGTACTCAACTTTAATTGAGTCCAGATGGGTTAGAGATATTATCAAAGGTAACAACAGCTTCAACCTTAACATGCACAAACTTATCTTTGACTGATCACTTCTCATATACAGCAGCCTTGACAAAGTAGTCTTAAGGCTATGAGACTAGTGATACCAACCTAACTTAAGGTGGACTAGCAGTCTTTACCCTATTGTGATTCTTATACATGCTTTGTCTAAGATTATGCAAGTCCTAAGATATGCATTTTCAAATTTAACTAAACAAGCATGTAAGTAAGAACACATGGTAAACATTTAGCTTCAACGCATTGTAGATAAGAATTATGCAATTCAGGCATGTTATGCATATTAGAAAATTCAATACTCAATCTTCTAAAAGCACATGGATAGTAGAACTAACAAATTAATTACTAATTCTGTCTAATCCATTCTGTCGTTGTCTAACATTTAAACTATCTCTAATTACCTAAGTCAGTTTTAGATTAATCCTCGAATCAACAAATATTTCTGACTACTTAGATAATTCTACCATCTTTTATTATTCTATCCCTAACAAGCAATACATGATCTAATATGACATTTAAGTGCAACTATGTGAGTAAAAGCAAATCATATGAAAATAAGCACATAAACAATTAACAAGTCATTTGACATTAAGAACAAATAAAATCTGATCTATGACCTGTTTATCTATTAGCAATTTTCACAACATTAGCAGAGGTATTAAATTACAAAAGATTTAACTCAAGTTCCAGCAAATGTTTAGGGATACACCTAACCGTCTAGAACACCCTATCTAATTCTAAATATTCATTTTACTGTAAATAAAATCAAGTATGAAATGTACTAATTAAACTCATGAATCCTAGCATGCAATCTTATTCTTAGCAATCAATTAAGCATTTAAGTCCTAAGATGCTAACATGCTGTCATGAATATAATACATTTCAAAACTTAATAAACATACAGTTCTGAATTAGATAAACGTATACTAGTTAGAATGTGTACCTGTGAAGTGCATAGTGATTCATCTCCAGTGTTGGTCATTGATGCCAGATATCCATTTGGTTCATCACTGTCACTGATAGAATCAGCCTTGCATTTAACTTCATCAACAAATACTTTCCCTTGCTGCATCCTCACTAATGCCTGAGATTCTTGCTTCAACCCAACATAGTATCTGTCATCTTTTGCTTGTACAGGCTTCTTCAAACTGTGTAGCAAACCCCTGATCTTGTCTTTTATAATCAACCATCCCTGTTTTGCAACCGCCTCTTGAACAGTTCTTGAAAATCTCCTCTATGGAATCTATAGGTAAGGACCTTAGATTTAGAATTGGGATTCCGTCTGAATCTGATGTCACTGAACTTCCTGTTGCCCTGCAGGCTTGACTTGCAGTCCAGTTCTCAAGTTATTCCAAAGTGTCAAATTCACATGCAACACCTTGACCACTACCTCGAGCTACAACATCTTCAATTCAGCTTCTAGGATCAATTCGTTTCTGTTCAGAGGTTTTCAACCTTGACGTCAATCAAATTTGGTTCCTGGGTCACAAATACAGTGGATATGCTAACAACCTGCTTCACCAAATATTATCTTCTTCAGCTCTTGTTCTAGTTCATAGGCCTTCAGCACATACAGGTCTTTTACAGACAATGTGGTTGTATCCTTAAATCCCTGTTGGCTGTACCCTGTGTTCCAGATGATCTACAGTGTTAGCACGAACTTTCTGTAATCTCCCTGTAGAATAGTCTTTAAGGCTTGTACTGAGATTCCAGGTTGTCCAGTCTGTTCTCCTTCACTACTTCAACCCCTAAGATTTTTCATCCAAAAATACAACTCAAATTAACCAAACCTGTACCCAAATTAATCTCTTCTTTTGCAGCTTCCAAAATATTAGTGGGATCCTATGGAGTAAACCTCTGAGGAAATTAAAACCACTATTTCTTCAGTCTGTTCCAGAATAATCTTCATTGGATAACCTTCAGTCAATCTCTGTTGTCTTCAATACCCGGAAAAATCTTCAACTACAAACCCTTTAAGCACCCTCGAATTAATATTTAAGAAAAATTTAGATTTACAGAATTTTTAATTTTCTTAGAAAATAAATTAATCAAAAATAAAAATATACAACAAATTAATTTTCAAGAATTTCGAATTTTCTTAAAAATTAAAATATCGTAAATTAATATTTAAGAAAAATTTTAGTTTTCAAGAATTTTAAATTTTCTGGAAAAATAAATAGATCTAAAATAAAAATTAAAGGGTACAAAACTTGAGGTGCCAAACTGATATTTTTGGGTGAGTGGCGCCTGGACATTGTGTGGCGCCTATACAAGGAATTACCCTGTATAAGCGCAACACAACATGTACTCTGTGAAATTGCTAAGTCCGCAACATGAGTGGCGCTTGTACACTCAAGATACAGAGTAGGCGCAACTCTGAGCTGCTCGACTTCGTTTGGAAAACATTCCGCGCGTGTGTGGCGCTAACACACTGAAAGCCTTGTACCGGCGCAACTTGATTGATTATCAAATGAACAAGTCAAGTTGGCCAGGTCATTGAAATGTTTGACGCGTGAAGTTCACAAAATCCTCAACTTACTTGGCACGTGCCTTTCAATCAGTATATTACAAGCTAGTCACCTGGTTGAGTGAATTGGCCACCAAATATGTATAATAAATTTAACGAAAAACTTTATTAAATTTATAAAATAAACTAATTAAAATTTATAATATAATCTAATAAAAATTTATAAAATAAATTTTATAAAAGTTTATAAAATAAATTTTATTTAAAATTTACAAAATAAACTAATTAAAATTTATAACATAAACTAATAAAAGTTTATAAAATAAATTTTATAAAAGTTTATAAAATAAATTTTATTTAAAACTTACAAAATAAACTAATTAAAATTTATAACAAAAACTAATAAAAGTTTATAAAATAAATTTTATAAAGTTTATAAAATAAACTTATTAAAAGTTTATAATTAAACTTATTTAACAAGGCCTCTTAACATATGAAGTCCAACCAGCTTCGACTCCCTGAGCTTCACTGAGTTACGGATCCTGATTTGTATATCAATCAGCGGGCTCTGATACCAATTGTTAGGTCCCGAAATATCGTAGAAGGGGGGTTGAATACGATATTCACAATAATTTAAATTCTTTTCTTTCATTTTGCGGATAAATAAATTATTGCTTCAGAGTGGGTTTGGCCATTTGTAGTGTTTAGGTGAACTGCCTACTAATTTTCTGGGTGCCCGGATAAATCAATTAGGTTCAAGAAAATTAGTAGGTAAATTATGGAGACAAGTTTCCGGGAATATTACTCTCGTATTAATCCCAGAGGGTTTTGCTACACCCAGTTAAAATTAACTGGCTTCCAAAGAATAAATTAATTCTTTGCTACTAACACAAAAATATAAGGCTCAGTTCCTATACAAATATATCTAAATTAGTACAAGGAAAAACTGAGTCCGTAGGGAGTGATATCTAGGAGCCCTGTGCATTTTTCATTAAAGAACCGGGTCCTAATATCTGACCGGGAGCAAGGTATGGATGTGTATAAATTATATCTCTTGCTCCGGCCATGGCTGCTCTCTACATATTTTTGTTGAAGAAGACGACTCCTCTTTTTTTTTTTGATTGGTGTAGACTTTAAATCAATAAAGTAGCTGTAGTAATTTGATTGGCTAAGGGCTGAGTGGCGCCTGTAGAGTGACTTCCCTGTGTAGATTCAAGTGGCGCCATTTACTTGGAATAATTTTGCTGCCATCTTGAGTTGCGCCTACACAAGGAGAGCAGTGTAGTGGCGCCATTCACTTGATTTTTACTAAGCAAATATAAGTGGCGCCTGATACATGGTTTGCTCTGTAATAAATCAAGTGGCGCCATTCAATTATTTTGGTTAAGGCAAATTTTGGCGCGTGTGAATTCATTTCCATGGTCAAAGTGCAGTTTGGTCACTGCACTTTGACCCTCTATTTAATCCTTGATTGAAGTTCACCAACTTCCATTTCTTGTACCAAAGTCTTGCCACATTACACCCTGTACCTTGAGCTGTTTCCATTCTTCAACTGTAGTTCAGAAACTTTCACTTTTCGTACCAAGGTTGTGACACTTTGCACCCTGCACCCTTTGAGCTGTTTAGCTGTTTAGCTGTTAGCTGTTTAGCTGTTTGGCTGTAGCCTCTACAAATTACTTTTCGTACCTTAATAAATAACCGTTCTTTTCAAGTACGTTCTTCAACTTAACAATTCTTCTGTAGTTAATACTCAGATTCCTTTCACAGACTGCTGACGCCTAGTGCAACTGGTCTGGTTCACAGACGACTAACTTCGATCCAGGTCTTCGTATTATTGCTTTACTTACATTGTTAAGTTTGCAGCAACTTCATTGCTTCGAACACTAACTGTCAATAAACACTGTAATTTCACTGGAATCTTTTCTGGTACTTAGACACTTGTCTTTACCATGTCTTCAATTCTTCTAGATTCCTATGCTTCGAACACTGTCTATCTTCAATCAATGTTGTTACACTGAAATCTTTTAGTGGCACTGCTATACTGAATCTTCAACACTTCTGAAACCCTGAAAGTCTTCAACCATTATTCTTCACTGAGGCATGAACATATTAATGTACTTCTCTCAATGACCTGTAGTAGACTTCAAAACTTCTTCTAATGTGTTGATTCACTGTATCTGCCTTGTCTTCATTTCTTCCTGATTTCTGTGTAGACGTAGTATTATTTACTTGTCTTGTTCTAGTGTTGAGTTATCATGATTACTATTTATACAGCTTCGTAATCTCCAACAATGGCTTCGGACGAGTATCGGGAGTTGATTGAGGCTCACGATGACCTAGTCTTTCCGGCCAACTATACTATTGGTTGGAATGATGCCCTCAAGGAAGTGCTGGATAAGCATCCAGGTTTGTTTGACCCAAGGGTAGACCTTAAATGCCCTCAGTCAGGCGAAGCCTTGAAGCGGTTATTCGATGAGCATGAGGAAACTGATGGGGAGGACAACCCTGAAGTTAGGACAAAAAAGGCTCGTGAACCTTCTCTTACTCCTTCTCCTTCTCCTCACAGGGTTTCCTTAGAGAAGACTACCCCAAAGGTAACTCCCCAGAAGCCAATAGAAGAAAGCTCCTCCAAAGAGGAAGGATCAGGTGAAGATGAAGAGGGTTCGTCTTCATCTAGTGAGGAGGAGTCATCTGAAGAGGAGGAGAAGGAGGAGGCGTCGAAGTAGATAGGTTTTATTTATGTTGCCCCTAGGGGCTTTGTAAAAACATTTAGCCTTCGGGCTTTTATTTATGTATTCATGTCTTCTATTTTTCGCCCTTTTTACTTTGTGCCTTAGTTTTGCTTTGCTTTTTCGTGTGTATCTTGAACATAAACAACAAATACTCTTAAGGATTGTAAAAAGACTAAGTGAAAATGACAAACGTTATATAGGGAAAACAGAAAGCATTTTTTGAAACTTATAATTTAGTATAAAAAGAAATAAATTATGCCTTCGAGGCTTAAACAAGTCAATAATTAAATGTTAAATAGAAACTTAAACATAATAAATTCTCAAGTTGGCAGCATTCCAGCTTCTTGGGATTTCGATCCCTTCAAGTGTTTGGAGTTTATATGCGCCCTGTCCTGTGACTTCTTTCACTTGATACGGTCCTTCCCAGTTTCGGGCTAACTTTCCCTTGGGACCAGCTCCAGACGCCTCGATTTTTCGTAGGACTAATTCTCCTATGCGGAAGAACCTTTCTTTTACTCTAAGGTTGTAATAGAATGAAGATTTCTTTTGATTTGCCACTATTTGAGTATTGGCCTTGTCACGTATCTCATCTATCAGATCTAAAGCCATCTTCATCCCTTCTTCATTGGCATTAATCTGGAATTCTTGTACTCTTAGTGATGCTTGGGTTATTTCAATGGGCACCACCGCCTCGGCCCCATAGGCTAGTTGAAATGGAGTAGCACCTGTTGAAATCCTACAAGTAGTTCTGTATGCCCACAAGATTGGAAGCAACTCATCAACCCAAGTCCCTTGGGAGCGTTCAATCCTCTTTTTGAGTCCATCAAAGATAATTCTATTGGCCACTTCGGCTTGTCCATTTGATTGGGGATGAGCGACTGAGGTGAAGCGTAGTTCAGTGTCGTAGTTTCCACAGTATTCTATGAAGTCCTTGTTATTAAATTGAGTCCCATTATCCATCACCAGGATTCGGGGTAATCCATACCTGCATATAACATTCTCCCAGAAGAACTGTATTACATTCTTAGCGTCAATCTTGGCTAGGGCTTGGCTTCTATCCATTTGGTGAAGTAATCAATGGCGACTATGAGAAACTTTATTTGCGCACTGGCCATAGGAAACGGGCCTAAAATATCCATTCCCCACATGGCAAAGGGGAGAGGAGAGTTAATGGATGTCAGCATCTCAGGAGGCTGCCTAACGACGGGTGCAAACTTCTGGCAGCGGTCACACTTCTTAACGTAAACTTTAGCATCTCTAAGCATTTCAAGCCAATAGAATCCTAGTCTCATGACTTTATGGGCAAGAGCCCTGCTTCCAAGGTGTTGCCCGCATATACCTTCATGAACTTCCCTTAGGGCTGCTTCAGCCTCATGGGGTCTTAAACACTTTAAATAGGGTATTACGTACGACTTCTTGTAGAGAATTCCCTCTATAAGGGCATACTTCAATGCCCTTACTGATAATTTACGTGCCTCTATGGGATCGGCTGGTGTCTTTCCCGTCTCCAAATAAAGCTTGATGGGATCCATCCAACAGGTCCCTAGCTCAATGGGGGCTACCAGTTTAGCGTTAATACTTGAGGTTTTCAAGACTTGGAAATAAACATTGTCGGAATAACTATCATTCTCTGACGATGCAAACTTGGATAAGGCATCAGCCTTCACATTCTCCTCTCTCGGAATGTACTCGAAGTGACATTCCTCAAATTGCGTGGCTAGAGCCTTAACAATCCTCCAAACATTTGGCCATAGTTTCTTCTCGGGCCTCAAACTCCCCATTTACTTGAGAGATCACTAACTGAAAGGCATAGGTGTACTAACTTGTAACACTTAATTACTATGTAACTCATCTAAGTAAAAGATAAAACAACAGCAAAAAAAGGGAAACTGAAGAAGCACATGGAATCAATCAACTGAAGAAATGGTAATGATACTTGGTAACTACAAGTAATTAATTTGGTTAATCAAGGATGCCTGAGTTAGAAGAAGTTCAATCTCAGTATTGCTCATGCCCTAACTTAACTAATGGAGAATCAAGTTAATGTCAAAGAAGTATCAAGAAGACCAAAGTGATTTCATGTGATGAATCTCAACAACTGGATAATGTAAAGGTTAATCAACAAATGAGAACTGACATTCAGAAGCAAGAACCCCTACAAGACTAGTCACTTATGAACCAGACCATTGCATCAAGTGTCAGGACATTGGAGGCAAGTTCATGTCAGTAATAGAAGATCTCATTTGAATTGAGTGAGGAAAAGAAATTGAAGAAGCTACGGAAACTTGCTCATAAAGGTTAATCCACAATTAGTCACTAAAGAAAGTCAACATTCGATGAGTGCATATTTGCTAAGGCAAATGTCGATCCACAGCAGATCGAGATGCGGATCGAGATTGACAAATTAAAGATAAACATTGCGAAGGCAAATCTCGATCCAAGGCAGATCGAGATCGAGATTTACACAGATCGAGATCGAGATTTTCACAGATCGAGATCGAGATTTTCACAGATCGAGATTGAGATTTTCACAGATCGAGATCGAGATTTTCACAGATCGAGATCGAGATTTTCATAGATCGAGATCGAGATGGTTCCAGGCCAAGATCGAGATGCGGGTAGATATGTAGCATTTAATGTTCAAGGGACAAGTGGCTTATTGTGAACGGTTGATCCAGAGTTGTTGGGAAAGTACTTTTTGTTGTCGAAGTCCTGATTGGGCCACGTACACAAAAAGGACAAGATCAAGACTACATGACATTATAAAAGCAGCACTTTGTTTTTATTAGTAGATAGACTTTCATCATATCTATTATTCAACGATATTTTTAAAGAGAGAGCATTTACTGTAAAACAAAAAGTGAGAGAGAGGATCCGTTGAATCTAGCTTTAATTGTTGTATTTATTGTTCAACTGATCATGATGCTTTTATGAATGTTGTAGCAAATCCTTCAATGAATATAAAGATATATTCTTGAAATTCTGTGTCATCATTTATTACCTGCATATTGTTTATTCTCTCATTAATTTTAAACAGTTGTATTCACCCCCCCTCTACAACACTTTGGACCTAACAATTGGTATCAGAGCTCATGTTAAACACATATAACAGAGATCCTATTGTGTTGTTTGAGTTGGTTCTTGAAAATCCCAGATCCAATTTTTCTTGAAGTTTGTGCCGAAAAGTTTTTGTTTGTTTCTTCTTGAAAAGTTCATAGATCTAAAAGGTTCTGAGTCATGGTGTAAGGAATATTTGTACATCATTCCAAACCGTTGTACGATTAGAGCTTTGTGGATTTTATTGTGGTAAAAAATCTGGTTATAAAGGAATATTTGATTGATTGACTAGAAAACTAGAATCAACTGTTTGACTAAACAAAAAGGTCATATTCGAACTTCTGTCAACTAGAAAGTGGACAACTTTTTGTTTGGACTTGAAAAATTGTGGACCCTACTACTGTTCCTGTGATTAGAACTAACTTGCTTGAATCTTAAGTGCAAAACCCATTTGATATTAAGTGTTGAATATTTAAAGTGAGATAATTAATTTTTCAAGTAAATACAATTTATTGTAATTTGAAAAGTGTATTATCTTAATTTTAAACTTTATTAAAATGGCCGCCGCACACAGATTTAAGATACCTCCGTTTGATACACAACATTATGACGAATGGACCGGAAGGATGAAAGCCTACCTTGAATCAATAAACAAGGTATACTTAAGAATATTGGAAAACGGTCCATACATACCCATGAGAATTGAGCCAGAGCGAATGGAAGGAGGGATACTAATACCATCCCGGTCTGTTCCTAAAGAGGAAATGGAGTTTTCAGACGCAGATAAAGAATTGGTTGGTATGGATGCGTCGTTACGCAACGTCATAATTGAATCCCTAAACTCAGAGTACTATGTTCAGATAAAGGGATTAAAAACAGCTAAAGCCATGTGGGATAAACTGGCTGTAGTGATGGAGGGGACCGAGGAAGTTAGAGATAATCACAAGCGCATTCTGATATCTGAATATGAATCGTTCAGATGTGAACGAGGAGAAAGTGTAGCGGATGTTTACAAACGTTACAGTAAATTGCTTATCGAGCTGAGTATAAGAGATAAAGTCTATCCACTAGCAGATTCAAATATCAAGTTTCTCTTGAATTTGCCTAAACATCTGGAACACAGGATCACTGCCATTCGAGAGTCAAGAGATTTGAAAAATACTTCTCTCAAAAAGCCGTATGGTGTTTTAAAGACCTACGAGCTGGAGCAGGAACAAAATGACAAAAGAAGATCCTACAATAGTGGAGAATACAAAGCGGTAAGTGAGTCTGGACTTGTAGCTGAAGAGTCTGCTGTAAAGGCACCTGCAGCCGTCTCAGTGAAAACTGCTAATCCTGAAAGGGTGGTATTAGATATTGAAGATCCATCCGAAGAAAGTGAGGATGAATACTATACCCTTGAAGAGCTGGACAAATTAGAAGACAAGTCATATGCTTATATTGCTCAAGAATTTGTCCATATCAGCTTCAGGAAGTCAAGAAGAGGTAAAGGACGATTTGGTAGTTCTTTCAGCCGAAGAAGCAGCAGCAGTAGCAGCAGAGGCAGTAGTGTAAGTAGCCGGGGAAGTTACAGCGGTCGAGGTAGCACATCTGGCAGTGGCTACAGACCTAACCTGGTAGACAAGAACAAGTTCAGATGCTTCAACTGCAATGAATTGGGGCACTTTGCAACAAAATGCAAGAAGCCCAAGTACGTTCATCTCAAGGAATCCTATGCTGATCTGAAAAAGAAATATGATGCCTTGGTTAGCAAGCAACAGAAGGGAAGCCGGGCGTATGTTGTGACTGAAGGGAAGGGTTGGGACGAGTCTGATGAAGATGAAGATCAGGAGCTATGCAACTTTGCTTTAATGGCAAAATCTTCAGAGCAATCAGAGGTACCAATTCTAACCGTAAATGAAATGTCTATTTCTGAGTATCAAAATGAATTAGCTGCCATGACTAAAGACATGTACAATCTCCAACTGAATCTAATCGCTGTTAATGAGGAAAACGCTAAACTCTCCCTTAAAAATAGACTTCTCGAGGCTAGGGTAGAGGAATTAGAATCAAGAGAAAGAACAGAAAAGCAGTTAATGAATCAGGTAGACGTTTTAGAACACAAGCTTAAGATTAGGGAAGACCTTAACGAAGAACTTAAAAATGAATTAGCTGAGCTTAAGATAACATGTCAATCTTTTAAAGAAGCAGCTGATAAAGTTTTCGTACAAAGGGACATGTACATGAAACTGGCAGGCAAGAGTAAAAATGAAAAAGTAAACATAGGACTTGACTCCACACAGAAAAAGAAAAATAGGGCTGCTGAGTTGTTAGAGCCAGTGTTAGTCAAAGAAGATGTGCCTGAGGTTTTAATGGATGTTAGAAAACCTATCTTTAAGCAGTTTGAGCCTAGGATCATAGATTCCGTTGCTGTTAAAATTGAACATGAGATTAAAAAGGAAAAAGATTCAGAAGAAAAAGTAGTAGAACCTACAACTTCTAAGAGAACGAGTAAGTTTGCTTATGCTAAGAGAGGTGTAGGAACCAAGGAGGCTAAGACGGTGTCATATAAACAATGGGTAGCAGGGTCAGACCAAATGAAAACACCGGTAGAGGTAGTTAAAACTGAACCTGTATCTGCATCTACATCTACACGAGCTAGGAAGGCATGCTATATCTGTAATCAAACTGATCATTTGTCTTACTATTGCCCGTTCTATGTAGAGGGAGAAAAACCTGTTGGTGGTAATACCATGCCTGCAACTACTGCTTTGCCTAACATATATGCAAATCATGCCAAATGCAATAATCCTAATTGTATGCCATGTGCTGTAAACATCATGCATGCTTATTTTAATTTAATGAATACTGCTAGTGCATCTGTTGAACATACATCTAGTAGTAGTAAGAAAAAGCATGCGGGGTCAAAGGCTAAGACTTCAAGTCCTCCTAAAGTTAGGAGTGATCAGTCTACTCCCAAACCTGACAAACCAGTCAAGGTTGACAAGAGAAAAGACAAAGTCAAGATGAATGCCCCTGATGGCAACAAGGCAAAGCCTTCTGCATCTGAAAAGAAAAAGAAAATTATCGATGTCGGGCCCAAACATCATTGGGTTCCGAAGAACGCCTAACCTTTCTGGATTTGCAGGGCAGTGAACAGGAAAAGAGTAAAGTCATATGGGTGCTGGACAGTGGAGCATCGAGGCATATGACCGGCAATAATTCCCTGCTAACAGATTTGGTGTTGAGAGCCGGTTCCGTGGTTACTTTTGGAGATAACAGCAAAGGTTATACTCGGGGATATGGCAAGATTGTTTGTGGAAATGTTATCATTGAGGACGTGTCTTTTGTGGAAGGATTGCGACATAATCTCCTCAACGTTAGTCAGTTCACCGACAGGGGTTTTGACGTCAACTTTGGGAAGCATGATTGTTCGATTCGAAGCAAAAAGGATGGAAGCCTTGCTCTCAAAGGAGTAAGGAAGTCAAATTTGTTCATAGCCGACATGAATTCTGCTGATCAGTCTGAAGTCACGTGTTTCTACAGCAAGGCTTCTGCTGATGAAAGTTGGCTATGGCATAAAAGATTATCTCACCTGAACTTTAAAGCAATGAATAATCTCGTAAGGAGAGAATTGGTGAGAGGGCTGCCGCAAATGAAGTTTACTCCAGATGGACTCTGCGAAGCATGTGAGATGGGAAAATCAAAAAGAGCCTCGCATAAGGATAAACAAGTGAATAGCATTACCGAGCCCCTACAACTTCTTCACATGGATTTGTTTGGACCCATCAATGTTATGTCAATGTCAAGGGAAAGATACGCGCTGGTGATAGTCGATGACTTTTCCAAATACACATGGGTAAAGTTTGTGACATCGAAAGATGAAGTGCCACATGAGATCATTAGGCATGTACTGGTAATTGAAAACATAGCAAGTCTGACTGTGAAGACTATCCGATCCGACAACGGGACAGAATTCAAGAACTCAATGTTAATGGATTTCTGCATATCTAAAGGGATCAGACGACAGTATTCAGCACCGAGAACACCGCAGCAGAATGGGGTGGTAGAAAGGAAGAATAGGACACTGGTTGAAGCAGCTAGGACAATGCTGTATGAGTCAAGACTTCCTTTGTATTTTTGGGCTGAAGCAGTTAGCGCGACGTGTTATACACAGAACAGAACCCTGATTACAAAAGACTATAATGAGACGCCTTACTATCTGATGAATAAACGAAAACCATCTATCAAGTAATTTCACGTGTTTGGTGCCAAATGCTTTGTGTTAAGAGACAATGCACAACTTGGAAAGTTTGATGCCAAAGCAGATGAAGGGGTTTTCATTGGATATTCTCTTGAAGTAGTAGCAGCGTACAGGGTGTTTGTGCTTAATGATCGCAAGGTGGTTGAAAGCCTTAATGTCACATTCGACGACTCAAAGCTCCCTTCTATACAAAAAGAAGATAGTGAGCCCACTTCCCTAAGATTTGAAAATATGGATATTGATGAAGTGGATACAGTTCCTGAGTCTGTAGTGCAGGGTAGTGATCCAATGATAAATAATGTAATTAATCAAGAGTCTAGTGTTTCGCCAATACAAAACACTAGGGCTGAGGGATCACCTTCCGTTAGACCTGGTACTAACTCAGGGGGAGTAAGTATGCACTCAGGGGGAGCTAGTACTGGCTCAGGAGGAGCTAGTGGAAGTGCTTCTAGACTAAGTCACCTTCACTTACAAGATCAAGCTGAGTCATCAAGAACATTTGCTAGGGATCGTACTTGGAGCAAGGACCATCCGTTTGAGCTAATTATTGGTGATCCAGATGCCGGAGTGACTACTAGAGGAAAAGCTAGAGCTGAAATTGCCACTGAGAATGAATGTCTATACTCAGTGTTCCTTTCTCAATTGGAACCTAAAGTGGTGGAAGAAGCCCTAGATGACGCTGATTGGGTGATTGCTATGCAAGAAGAACTCAATCAGTTTGAAAGGCAGAAGGTGTGGAAGCTGGTACCCAGACCAAAGAATAGATCTGTTGTTGGAACAAAATGGGTATTCAGAAACAAGCTGGATGAAAACGGACTTGTAACACGAAATAAAGCTCGCCTGGTTGCTAAGGGTTATACTCAAAGAGAAGGAATTGATTATGATGAAACCTACGCACCAGTAGCAAGGCTAGAGGCCGTAAGGATGTTCTTAGCATTCGCAGCACATCATGGTTTTAAAGTCTATCAGATGGATGTCAAGAGTGCATTCTTAAACGGTGAACTGGATGAAGAAGTGTATGTTGATCAACCTCCTGGGTTTGTCGACAGCAAATACTGTGATTATGTTTATCGCCTCTTCAAATCAGTATATGGCCTTAAGCAGTCTCCGCGAAAGTGGTATGAAACTCTGTCAGTCTTCTTACAAGAAAGTGGTTTCACCAGAGGAGTAATCGACAAGACGCTTTTCTACAAGAAATTCAAAGATGATCTAATAATGGTGCAAGTATATGTGGATGACATTATCTTTGGGTCTGCAAATGAGAAGCTGTGTGCTAAATTCGCAAAGTTAATGCAATCAAGGTATGAGATGAGCATGATGGGAGAGCTGACGTTCTTTCTGGGTATTCAAGTTAGTCAGAAGAAGGACGGGATATTTATCTGTCAGACCAAGTACATTCATGATCTATTGAAAAAGTATGGTCTCCAAGATGTATCACAAGCTAAGACTCCTATGGCAACAGCCACGAAGCTTGACGAGGACAAAGCGGGTAAACCTGTAGACATCTCAAGCTATCGAGGTATGATCGGCTCACTTTTGTATTTAACTGCTAGCAGACCTGATATTATGTTCTCTACATGCCTATGTGCAAGGTTCCAAGCGGATCCTAGAGAGTCACATCTCATAGCCGTAAAGCGTATTTTTAGGTATCTCAAGGGAACATCAAATCTCGGGATTTGGTACCCAAGAGATACAGGGTTTAATCTTGTTGGCTATTCGGATTCAGATTACGCAGGTTGTAGAATAGATAGGAAGAGCACTTCAGGAAGCTGTCAGTTCCTTGGAAGAAGGTTGGTGTCTTGGCAAAGCAAGAAACAACAAACAGTATCTACCTCAACAGCTGAAGCAGAATATATTGCTACTGGAAGCTGTGTGGCCCAGATACTGTGGATGAAGAACTAACTCAAGGACTACGGTGTGGAAGTATCTAAGATTCCTATCATGTGTGATAACACAAGTGCTATTGCAATGACCAACAACCCTGTGGATCACTCCAGGACCAAGCACATTGACATCAGGTATCATTTTATTAGAGAGCATGTAGAAAATGGAACTGTAGAGTTGCATTTTGTGTCTACTAAACGTCAAATAGCAGATATATTCACTAAACCTCTAGACGAATCAACATTTTCTAGATTGGTTGGTGAATTGGGGATGCTTAACACCTGTTAGTTTTGCTACCTATTTGTTATAATTCAGTTTGTGTACATATTATTGTTGTTCATGAATATTCTTAATTAATAATGTGTACTTAATTTCAAAAATGTATGTGTTGCATGTCATAAGGGGTTAGAAAGTTTCATGATATTAATCTTGTGCTGATCTATATATCTATATGATTAATGTCTAATGGAGTAATGGGAAATTTTCTAAGGCAAATCTCGATCTGTTTCTGGATCGAGATCGAGATCGACTTGCGAAAATTGCTTAAAAATGTTAAGGTAAATCTCGATCTGTCCACATCGAGATCGACATCGAGATGGACATCGAGATCGACATCGAGATGTGGATCGTGATGCGGATCTCGAGATCGAGCTGTGACTTGTCTTTTCAGTTTCTTTTTAAGCGTGCCTATATATATATTATAGCATTAAAAATATTGTTCATTATTTCCATTACCTTTCTCTCTCTCTCTTTCAAAAAGCTTAAGCTCTTCATATACACACGCATATACATACATTCACAGCGTTCTCTTCCCTGCCATTACATCAAGTTTTCTTGTGATTTTCTTAAACAAAAATCACTAACTGTTACTTGAAAGCATCAATAACTAAAACGAAACTCTGCTAAAATTTTGTTTAAAACTGTTGAACTTCTTACGTTGTTTTTAACGTCATTCTTGTTCTTGCAAATAGTTCTTTAGTTTTCTTTTTAAGTGAGTTTGTTTTTGTTTCTTACTTTCTTGTTCTTCAGTTATTTTGTGTTCTTGAGTGGAATAGTTGTGAGTACTCCTGTTTAATCCATAAAGTGAAACTCAACCGCCCAGTTTTGTGTTTTTCGAAATAAAAATATTTTCTCTCTCATAACTAAAACTACATAACCGGCAGTTCACTTTATTTTTCAAAAACTCAACCGTCAATCATTAGTGGGGAGTTAAGTGGTCATTAGTGGGCAGTTAATTTGAGTTAAATTGTGTCACTAATTACGTGGGGTAATTAGTGGGGGTAGTGTACGTTTTCTTTGTGTTTAAATTTAGAACTTGTTTTCTAAAATTTCATTGCAAAACCTTTACAGAACATTATTTTTTTAAACACAATTTTAAAAATGGCAAACCCAAATTTCACAATTCCCAAAACCAACTTTGTTAATCTCTCTGCTGATCGAGTCTTCTGCGGGTTTACCCCTCCTTTCTTCTTGATCCCTAACATCTATGTCTTCAATAGGGAGGACTTGCCCCCCAGTTCCACTAGGCTTCAAGGCAACTACATAACAACTTCGTGCCATTTTTTGATCTCCTTTCTCTTCTCCTACTCCATTCCTAGTTGGAAATTTCAGCTTTAGATGGTATGTAGAGGCTATCGCTTTGAAGGCATGCAGCCCAGTCCTACCAAGGATCGCGTTGTAAGTGGTGCTAGCCTTGATAACTAGGAAATTTAGCATTTGAGTGGACTGTCGAGGTTCTTCGCCCATAGTCATGGGTAGTTGTATGATTCCTTCTATCCGGGATTCTACTCCATTGAAGCCATAGATTGGCATGTTGGAGGGGGTCAGTTGTGAATCATTATATCCCATCTTCACAAAGGCTTAATAAAATAGGATATCTACAGACGATCCACCGTCCACCAAGACTCTTTTCACCGGAGAGTTTCCTATGACAGGGGTGATTACCAAGGGATTATCGTGGGGGAACTTTACACCTTCTAAGTCAGAATCATCAAATGACAAAGGGACCTCAGTCCTTGCTCTCTTAGGAGGTTCTTCGACGATGCTCATCACCTCCCGGGCATATGCCTTCCTGGAGTTTCGAGAGTTACCTGCCGCAGTTGGCTGTCCTGAGATCACGTTGATCACAGGCCCTCTGGGTTGATGGTTTCTATCCTTGGGGTCAGTGTCTCTTCATTTGTCATTGTGACTCTTGTCCTGCCTAGCACTTTCCTTGGTGTATTTTTCTAACTTCCCCCTTCTAATTAGAAACTCAATCTCATCTTTTAACTGACGACAATCGTCAGTGTCGTGTCCCACATCCCTGTGGAATCGGCAGTACGCGTTCTTGTTCCTCTTCTCAGGATCAGTCCTTAGTGGCTTCGGCCATCGAAGATCCTTACCCTTCTCAATGTCCATTAATATTTGGCTACGGGCAGTATTTAGCCTCGCATATTCTGTGAACCTGGATCCTCCCTTCTTCTTGGAGTCATTATCGTCATGCTTAGCATACTTGGCATCGGCAGTATACTCAACATCACTAAGTCGCTTCTTAGAGTAAGTGTTCGGGGCTTGAAAACCTTGGGCTTTCCTCATACTTTCCTCAACCTTGATATACTTTCCAGCCCTCTCTTGGAGCTCGTTCATACTTTCAGGGGCCCTCTTAGCTAATGATCTCCTGAAATTTTCATCAGAAGTCCCTTGCTGTAGAGCTATCATAGCTACTTTCTGATCTAAATCAGGGACCTTCAAGGATTCTTTTGTGAACCTATTCATATAATCTCTCAAGGACTCATTCTTTCCCTGGTGCATATTTATTAGCGAGGATGAGCTCTTCTCATGTGTCTTACTGCTGATGAATTGTTCGATGAAGGCCCTGCTCAGATCCTTGAACGACCCAACAGAGTTTGGTGGTAGACGACTGAACCACCGCTGAGCCATACCACTCAGGGTTTGGGGAAACGCCCTACACTTAATAGCATCGTTTACAGGCTGCAACAACAGTGCATTAGAGAATGTGAGAACATGATTTGAGGGATCCCCGGTTCCATCGTAGGCCCTAATTGTAGGCATCTTGAACTTCCTTGATATCTTTTCATTCATGATACTTTCAGTGAAAGGGGGAGTAGGATCATCTGGGTCTCCAAGGGGTAACAGGTCTTGGGGGTCAGCCCTAACATGACTTGTCCTTGTTTGCCTCATAGTTGGGGGTTCATCCAAATCTATCACAAGCGCGTTTCTTATTGACCCTCCAGTACCTTCAATTCTGGGGCGTCGTTGCCTGGCTAACACCCTTTCCAAGTCCTTCCTTAGTCACTCTGTTTCAGCCTCATGAGCTCGTATCCTTTCTTGTAGGTTTGTGGAGTCACTGTTTTGAGGCCCCCGGGGCTGGGTACCCCTTCCTCTAAGAGGCTCATTGCCAGGTCGCCTCCTTCGAGGATTTATATCCTCGTCAGAAGACTCCTCATCATCTGAAGAGTAAGGCCTAGAAAAATTACGATCTCCTGGTTGTGGGGTATAGTGGGGCAACAGCCCTTGCTCGTATGGGGGTTTATAGTTTCTCGAGAGTCCATAACGGGGGTCAGGTGTTACGGCAGACGAAACCTGTAGAGTAGGAGGAGCAATAAAAGTTGTACGAAGGGGTGGAATTACCTGGAGTGGAGGAACTGAAGCATGGATGGACACATCGGGGTTGGAAGGATGGACAACAATGCTAAGGGGTCCGGTACGCTGGGTACTTGCTTCAGGGCCTCCCACGGAGGTGGTTGGGACAACAGTTTCTTGCTCCTGCGCGGTAGCGGGGGGAACGTCGGTGTCAACAGCGGTGTTAGGGATCTCCCCTTCGAGGGTGCTCGCGGTACTCCGTGTTCTTGCCATGGTTGTTATTCGTTCCCACAGACGGCGCCAAATGTTACGGATTAAAAACGAGGTATATTTAATGCGCAATTAATGCTAGGGTTTGGGGGAGCTTCAAGCTTTAATGGCTGCACTAACGTTTCGTGACTTCCTCAGGTCCTCGTTAACTGCCTACGTATCTCTGTCGTGTTTAGAGAATCAAGCAAAAACGTAGTTCTAATGTTGAGGGGTTAGACCCTTTATATAGGCGCATGGAGGCCTTGGAATCAGATTAGAAGTAGGAGACTTGGTGGTCAAGTCTCCTACTATCAAGGTTGTCTAAACCTCTTAGGAGTGAGAGTCCATGTGGGACTCCTCCCATGTTAGGGTTTCTAGATCCTTCTAGGATTAGGGCCTTCAACAGGTTTTTCGGGCCTTGAATAAGCCCTTATTAATTAATTAATCACGAAATTAATTAATAACAGAGGCTTACTGGGCCTATGGCTTCAATAGAGCTGGTGGGCTGGATTTACAAATCCAATTGATTATTGGATTAAAAATCCAGTTGATCCTAGGACTTATTTTACTAGTTCGTTTCAAGGGCCCAAGCCTTTGGACCATACCAGGTCTAATAAATGAAATAATAAATGCTATATTTATTATTTCTTCAGGGCTATTTTTACCCATATCACACTTGAAATCCATTCCAAGTGCCTTAACTATCGGGCATTTCTTTTTCTCCAATTTAGTTACCCAAGTGCTTCAACTATCGGATGGAATAAATTCTATTTAAATGTCAAGTCCTTTTAGTACTTAGCCAATATTTTAAGCACTTTCAAATTGTCTTTTGCCTTGAATCAAGTTTGCTGAATTTTCTTTGCTTTACGAACTTGATTCTTTGGCTTGACATCCCAAGTCAATTCTTATGTTTCACATATGCAGCTCTCAATTTCATTTGTGCTAACGCTTAGTGTAACTGGTATGGTTCACATACGACTGACACGAACTTGATCATCACATCTTCTGGACTATTCAATTGATTGTGTTCCCTGTTGATAAATGAATGCTTCTTTAACTCACTGAAATCTTCTATCTTCTATGCACTGTATCATTTACTGTCATTGAAATCTCTGAACCACTTAAACTTTATTCTATACTGAGACTTGAACATGTTAATGAACTTCTTTCAGTAATCTTCAATGTCTTCAAAGCTTCCACTGATACTTTGGATATTGTTTCTTCAAGTTGTAATTGATTCACATTCGATTCATGCGCTTCACATATAATATTAGTTATTTATCTTCAAGTGCCGAATTAGTTTTCTCGGTTACATATTAAGTTACATTACATTATGCATTATATATATATATATATATATATATATATATATATAATCTCCTTGGACAAGCGGTGACAAGGGCCTATAAATAAAGCTACGGTGATGTTGTTTTGATTATTCCTCACTCCAAGGCAATGAATAAGCTCATATATATAATCGAATAGAAAGATATACATACAAGTCAGTTTCCTTCTTTGTTCATCTAATCTTATTAATAATTATTAATTATTTTATAATACGTTATCAGCACGAGTCTCTGTCCAACTGAAACTTGGTTAACGTAGGAGGTACGGTCTAATCTTACATATTTTCTTTTATATTCGTTATTTACGAATTCATTTATAATATTTAGTATTACTATAAAGATGGCTCTACCATCAAGTATTATTATAAAGATGGCTCTACCGACAATTATTATTTAAAAATTCTATGGCCAGCTATGTCGTCATAGCTTTTGTATTAAATTATATTATAAATATTATTTTGTATACAATTAATTAATTTTGTAAATATTGATGTGCTATATTGTATCATGTTTTAAATATTTACTAGAATGACAAATCTTGCAAAATTAGAGTTTGTTGCATTGAATGTTTTTGGAGAAAATTATTTGTCATAGGTGCTCGATGCAGAATTACATCTTCGTACTAACGGGTTAAAACATACTATTGAATCTGGAAAAACTCCAAATATCGAACAAAATGCAAAAACTATTATATTCCTTAAGCATCATATTCACGAAAATTTAAAATCAGAATAACTAACAATCAAAAGTCCGCTCACTTTTTGGAATAATCTCAAAGATAGATTTGATCACCAAAAACTTATTTATTTACCTTCGGCCCGATATGACTTGATTAATCTAAGGCTACAAGATTTTAAATCTGTTGCGGAATATAATTCCATGTTGTTCAAAACGAGTTCAAAACTAATTTTATGTGGTGAGAAAATTAATGATGTTAAAATGATTTAAAAAACTCTCTCGACCTTTGACCCCAACACTATGATTATAGTACAATAGTATAGAGAAAGAAATTTTTAAAAGTGTTAGGAATCTACATGTACTTTGATGATAACATTAATCTTAGAATCATAGAAATTTTGTTTTATGTAACTGATCAATTGATATGAAATTTATAAATATCAATTGATCAGGAAACCATTTATCAGTTGAAATGTTTATATGATTCAACTGATAATTTGGACTGTAGCATAGGTGTACTTAATCTATTTCAATCGATAAGGTGTAAATCAATTGATATTATTCTTATCAATTGATGTTAGAGTCGATTGATATAGATCATCAATTGATGTGTAAATTAAACTGTCAAATTGTAATTATTTGAAGACAGGAAATTGCACAAGTGAAGGATGATCAATTGATATTGAAGCCTCAACAGATGAGAGATCAATTGAAGAAGCCAAGTCAGGAATTGAAGACCATCAACTGATGTGAAGACCCATCGATTGATATATATCGATCGATATCATTTATCAGTTGATAAGTCATTCCTTATCAATCGATGGATGTAAAGATCAATCGAAGAAGAACATCAGTTGATGGATTAAAGGATGAATCAATTGATATGCTTAACAGCAAATTATCAATTGATTGTGACAACACAGAAAGTCTATCAGTTGTAGATCCAGAGAACAAAAGCACACCTATGGAAGACAGCCTAGGGTGGCTGTGAAGACTCAATTAGTAGCTGTCTTTCAAGTCTATTTTCCTAAAAAGAAAAAAAAGAAAAAGAGAGACAGATAGAAACAATCCTAGAATAGGAATTGTAAAATACACTTGTAGTATATAAACAAGTGTAGTAGCATTGTTAGAAGATATAGAAGTTAGACAATATTTCTACAATCAACTGATCAAGCTCAAGAGCACATTGTAAGATCAGTTGATTCTTTCTAACTTTGTAAAAATGAAGCTAGGTTATCTTTAACCTAGGAACATTGAGAAAAAATATATATCTGATGGAAAAACCAATCCATCAGTAATTTTTAAATCTCTCATTGTTCATTTTAATTTTCAGTTGTTTGTTCAAACATATTCTGTTAATCTATCAAACATCAAGAGCAAATATTAAAAGTCCTAAAAAGTTTTAATATTTGTATTCAACCCCCCCTTCTCTAAATATTGACATTGTTCTTAGGAATAACAAAAATTATAGCGAATTGGTAGCTCTCCTTCTTGTGGATAAAAAGAACAATGGATTACTACTAAGAAATCATCAGGCATGTTCCACAGGCTCTGCCCAGTTACCTTAAGTACATAACACGTCATTCTAAAATAATGAACGTGGAAAAGGGCATAGATTAGGACGAGGTTATGGACGAAACCGTGGACGAGGAAATATTCGTGGCCGGTTTTGAAATAAATATAATTTTGGCCACCTGAAGTGGCAGCGTGATTGTTACAACAATTCTGCTAACCAAAAGTGGCAACCAGAATAGTCAAATAAAAGAAAGGCCCCATAAAAAGGAGATACTAGAGATGTTTGTCATAGATATGGGGTTGAAGGGCATTGAGCTCGCACTTGTTGAACGCCAAAACATCTTGTTGACTTGTATCAAACACCTAAAAGACCTAAAAAAAATGGCGGAGACCAACTTTGCTAATTATAACCAAAATTTAGTTGATGATACAATAGGAAATGATGAACCCTTAAATGTAACAGACACGAATGCCAAAATTTATTACGACCTAGATAATTAATTTTCATGTATTTGTTTTATGTATAATATTTTCTATGTTCCTGTTTATTGTATGTATTTTGTTTTAATTAAAATGTTGTTTACTTTCATATATACAGTGTAGTACGAGAGATATATGCATTATTGACTGCGCGACCACTCACACAATTCTACAAAATTTGAAATATTTCTCGTAGTTGACTAATACTAACTCACAAGTTTGGACGATTTTGGGTACATCAAATATAATAGAAGGTTTTGGGAAGGCTAATTTTATTCTACCAAATGAAATACAAATTCACATATAAAAGGCTATATTCTAGCAAATCAACTACAAAACCTTCTAAAGTTTAGGGATATTCGTCTAAATGCTTTCATACTGAGACTACTAGTGAAAATGAAAAGGAATATCTTCTTATCACTTCAATTAGCTCAGGCTATAAGATGATCTTAGAGAAGTTACCCTCGGTATCTTCAGGATTATACACTACAAAGATTAAAGTTATTGAATCCCATCTAACCACCATTCCTAAAATCAAAGACCCAAAATCTTTTATCATTTGGCATGAAAGACTTGGTCATCCAGGAATGACTATGATGCGTCGTATTATAGAAAATTATGTAGGGTATCCTCTTAGATATCAAAATATTATACCACATAATGAACTTTCTTGTTCAGTATGTTCCTTGAAAAAACTGATTGTCTGACCATCTCCTGTTAAAATTCAAAATGAGTCTCTAAATTTCTTAGAAAGAATTAAAGGAGATATTTGTGACCCTATTCATCTATCTTATGGTCCTTTTAGATACTTCATAGTTTTAATTGATGTTTCAACTATATGGTCACATGTTTATCTACTTTCAACTAGGAATACTGCCTTTGCCAAATTACTTGCCCAGATAATCAAATTACGAGCCTAATTCCTTGATCAGCCAATTAAAACAATCCGACTAGATAATGTTGTTGAATTTACTTCCTCAACTTTCAATGATTATTATATGTCGATAGGAATATCAATCTAACACCCAATTGCTTATGTGCATACACAAAATGGTTTAGCGGAGTCTTTGATTAAGAGACTTTAGCTTATTGCATGTCCCTTACTTCTTATAAGTAAGTTACGTATTTTTGTTTGGGGTCATGCTATACTACACGCAATGAACATAATAAAATTCAAACCATCTGTTTATCATAACCAATCTCCCTACCAATTAGCCTTTAGACAAATTCCTAATATCTCTCACTTTAAAGTTTTTGGAAATGCTATATATGTCCCAATTTCACCACCACAAAGAACTAAAATGGCACCACAAAGAAGATTGTGTATTTATGTCAGTTTTGATTCATCATCTATCATAAGGTATCTTGAACCATTAACTAGTGGTGTATTCACTACTCGATATTCTAACTGTCATTTTGACGAGTCTGTATTCCCTTCATTAGGGGGAGATAATGTTTCGCATAAATTAAATTTTGAATTGTCATGTAATACATCAGGATTTAATTCTATCGGTCCACGTACTAATCAATGTGAAACTGAGATTCAAAGAATTATTCATATGCAAAATATTGGTAATCAAAAGTCAGATGATTTTATTGATTCTAGACGCATTATAAAATCATATATACATGCTGTTAATGTTCCAATGAGGGTTGAAATACCTAAAAAAATCAATTCCTGATGATTTGAATAATGACTCAAAACCACGCCAGAAGCGTGGTAGACCTGTTGGTGTAAAGACATTGTACCACGAAAATAAAAATTAATTGAACTTTCCCCAGAAGTGGCAAACATTCCAGAAAATATCCCAGAAGTGGTATTACCTCCTGAAGAGGTTCAAGCCCCAGAAGTGGTTGTAACAAATACCCCAGAAGTAGTATTACCTCTAAAAGAGGATATTGCCTCAGAAGTGCCACATGCTTCCATAGAATGCAAAGGTACTTGAAAACTTTGGGATCTCAATAAGTTATGTACATAACGGGAAATTGTTGGATCGTAGGAGTACTAAAATTAATGATGTATATGCTTTTTCCGTGGCATGTGATATTATTATGAACTCCGATCATGAACCACAAAGTTCCGAAGAATGTAGACAAATAGATGATTGTCCAAAATAGAAAGTTCGAATCCAGGAAGAATTGCACTCCTTGCGCAAGAGAAATGTATTCGGACCTGCAGTCCAAACACCAGCCAGTGTAGTCCTTATTGGGAATAAATGGGTATTTGCACGAAAATGAAATGAGAGAAATGAAATTGTAAGATATAAAGCCCAGCTGGTAGCCCAGGGATTCTATCAAAGACCTGGATTTGATTACCAGGAAACAAACTCTCATGTTATGGATGAAACTACCTTTCGTTTTCTAATGGGTATGGTTTGTGTGGAAAGTTTGGAAACACGTCTTATGGACGTTGTGACAACATACCTCTATGGATCACTTGATAGTGATATTTATATGAAAATTTCTGAAGGACTAAAGTTAGAGGACATTAAGCCTCATCAGTTATATTCAGTTACACTACAACGATCATTATATGGTTTAAAACAATCTGGTCGTATATGGTAGAACATGTTTAGTGAATATTTATTAAATGACGTATATATTAATAATCAAGTGGGTCCATGTGTGTTTACTAAAAGGTTAGAAACTGGTTTAGTTATTATTGTTGTATATGTGGATGATTTGAATCTTGTTGGTACTTTTGAAGATATTATTAACGCTGCTAATTATTTGAAAAATGAGTTTGAAATGAAAGATCATGGAAAGACAAAATTTTGTTTATGTACACAGGTGGAGCACTTATCTTCAGGCATATTTGTTCATCAGTCAACCTACACAGAAAAGGTGCTTGATCGGTTCTATATAGACAAATCTCATCCACTAACAACACCAATGGTTGTTCGATCACTTGAAGTTGAAAAAGATCCATTCCGTCCTAGAAAACCAGATGAAGATGTTCTTAGGTGTGAAGTGTCATATCTCAGTGCTCTTGGTGCCCTTATGTATCTTGCCAACAACACATGACCTGATATTGCATTTGCCGTGAATCTATTAGCAAGAATCAGTTCTTGTCCTACCAAAAGATATTGGGATGGGATAAAACATATATTAAGATATCTTTGCGGGATAGTAGATTTTGGGCTATTTTTCCTAAAAAATTCAAAATCCTACAGTTGATTGGATATGCCGATGTTGGGTACATGTCAGATCCTCATTTTGGACGATCATAAACCGATTATTTATTCACATTGATGATCAAGGGGGAGTGTTGTATCAATGATTATCAATATTATAATATATATATATATATATATATATATATATATATATATATACAAATTCTCAAATAGAAACTAAGTCAAATCTGGAAACTAGAAATTAATCTAAGTCACATATTTATTCTAATCTAATGGTCCCCTAGAGAGCATCACACACAATTAAAATATACACTCACATATACAATCACATCTAATTTCCTCCGCTTTTAAGTTGATTTTTCCCGCAAATTGGTTAACCTTTTTTTCAAATCTAACTTCACCAATTTTTTTCTCATCTCCCAACGTTCAGTTTGCATACCATATGTGTTATATTTCGGCGACTTCAAAATTATATATGTAAATTTTATTATTATGAAAAGATTTAATTATAAATTATATCAACTAATATTAATTATTTTTAAAAGATAATGTATTAATTATTTTATTAAAATAATAATTTTATGTATACATATGTAATATTTAAAAATTATTATTATATAATGTTAAGGAAAGATGTTGATATAATAACTAATAAAATATTTTAAATGTATTTGATAGGCAGTGAAATCCAACTCAACATAATTAACCAATTAAAAGTATGGAAGACAGGTGACAAATCATATTTGGTGCAGAGGGTTTGGACCCGGTGACAAGGGCCTACGGTGCTGTTGTTTTGATTATTCCTCTCTCCAAACCAATGAATAAGCTCATGTATATAATCGATTAATCGAATAGAAAAAAAGACATACAAGCCAATTTCCTTCTTTGTTCATCTAATCTAATCTTAATATCTTATTAATAATTACTCCGTATTAATTATTTTATAACAAAATTCTCGTTTTTTTTGCCTAATAATTCTTTTTAAGTTAAAACAATAAATATATAGTATCCAATGATATATCTGCCGCATATCTAAAAAAAATCTAATAATAATGTTGCCTAATCGCGTTGCAGCAGTTAACGGTCAAATACACAAAATGGAAAGAGGACGACAGTGGATTTCTAATTGAATCTCTCTCTCTCTCTCTCTCTCTCTCTCTCTCTCTCTCTCTCTTACAGGTTCATTATATATATTTGTCTCTCTCACAAATCTCTCCTGATCATCTCTTCGATCATCCTCGTATTGGTAATTTTGTTATCATTTGTTGCTAATTTGATGTCTTATGTTTTTAATTTCTTTTGGATTGTTTGAAAAAAAACCCAACAAATTAATGGGTTTTTTTTGTATCTATGTTATTTGCATTAGTTGTTGTAAGTAATTTGTATATGTGGGTTTTGTTTTGATTGTAATTTGGATGATCAGATTATAATTTTCAACTCAAATTTGGGGCTTTTCTTGAATTTTGCAGGAGAGGGCTTGATTAATTGTTGGATTATAGATACATTTAAGTTATATTCGAAGCTTTCGAGATTGTTGATGATAAAAAGGTAGGGTTTTGTTGATGTGTCTGATGATCTCTTTGTGTATGTGTGTGTGTTAACTTTATTTTTATGTCTTTTATGATAGAATACATGTAAAGGGTTATGTTCTTTCCCAATTTTGGTTAGATTCTTGTCCTAGATGGGTTCCGGGTTGGCAGAAATCTATAGGCTATTTACAGCAGTTTTTCTATTGATATCTATGTGATCGTTAGCTTTTATAATACGAGATGAAAAAAAATTACACCCATCGTTCGCTTTTAGCTATGGGTGCAAAGCTTATATGTTTTTAGTTGATGAAGTACTTTTGTTCTAGAAGATTAAATTTCAAGTTGATTTCTCGAAAATTTAAATGTAAGGCGATTATTTGAAGTTCTATGCAGAAAATTAAATTGATCATCCTATACTTTAACTCAACACAATTTGTATTATGTCGTTCGGATACGTGGTACGGGGTCGGGTACGTGAAACGTTAGTTTTTATGAATCGGATACGGTGACCCGCGAATCGGATACGCGAGTCGATACGAGGATCCCTTTTATAGTTATTTCTTTAGAAAATATTATGTATATTTGCTATTGTATCTATGTTTCAGTTACTATTTTATAATTAAAATATATAAGTAAATTAATTGGGAAATGTAAAATTTTAAAGTTACTACACATAATATTAAGGGGATTCAAATATGTTCAAGTAATCGAGGTTATCTTCCTATTTTTTATTCTTCTCCTTTTTACATAATGGTTTTCGGAGTTAAAAGGGGGATCGTCGGAATTGGCGAACTGGAGCGTGATCCCTAGTGATCCGGGTCGAAAAGGAATCGTGTTCCGGAACGAGGGAACTGGATCGCGGTTCCATAGGCTGACTCATGAACCATGCAGCAGTATCTATGATTTTGGATTATTGTGCAGAGACGGTTACTTTTTTTGTAGCTTGTGTCCGTAGGGGTGAGGACCGATTATTGTTTAGTCGAAATACTTGCAGCTGCATAAGTGTGTAGTAGCTAGGGTCATTAAAAGTATATTTCCTTTAAGGGTAATTTTAAAACCAACTTTTTTTGCATACCTAAGCGGTAGAAAATAACTCACCTCACCTTGGTATAAATGTTCACTTTATTTTATTGAGCTATCCATTTGGAAATATGCATTTTCAAGCAGGATCTGTTTGTAGTTAACTGTTTCATTACAAGATAATCTTGGTCCGGATTTTGCTATAACTCTTTTTTGGGGGGAAAAGTTAAAGCTTATATGCTTTTATATCTTTATGAAAATCAGCAGACTACCTAGCAACTAATTATATTTAGGGAATCAAATATTTTGTTGGGTGTTGTAAAAGACTGCAAGTTTTAAATCAGAAGAGTTAATATACATGAATTATGATAGTTGTTGAGTTGTATAAGCCTATAAGGTGTCAATCTTAGTTTGCCTGCTAACTGTTTTTACTTGATGATACACGGGGAATCAGAATTTGTCTCCATTGTATTACAATGGATTAAGTTGCTATCCTTTCTTGATTCATTCAATAAAATTAAAATAGTTCAGATAAATATGTGTTCATCGTGAAGCGACTGTTAGGGTTCATTTTTTATAGCTTATTACGTGGGAATAAAATGGATTATTTTCAAGTTCAAATATTACAGTAATGGAAGTGTTATGGGTAAGTAATGAAACCGATATTTGTTTAAAATGTAATTTGAAAAAGCAGCTGTTACAGACTAAATTGCAGCTTGTCCAATGTATTTAGGTTACAGGAAACAACTTGATGCATCTATGCATGCATGATTATTCATACTTTTAACTCTACAATGATACATGCAGTAGTTTTTATTCTATAATCATCTATAATTTTGATTATTAAAGAGCTAAAGATGCATTGTTCAAGTTTTACTTTGTAGTCATGTGATATAATGGGTTATTCAAAAAATTTAATTCTGACATTGAGACTGGGACTATAAACAATCAATTTATTTATGTGGCAGCATTGATATTTTTTTATTTGGTTCATAACTACCTCTTGTTCCAGTGTTTAATGGGGTTTATGCACAGTAAAGTATTGCAATTTATTATTTTTTGGGCCAATTGATAGTATTGCATCTTTACTTTCTCCAAGATTATATTACTTATACTTTGAAAGCATATTATTTGAATAAGTTCACTAAAATTTGTATATTGAACCATTTTTCACTTAATTGTCTTTTTAATATGGCCAGGAGAACAACTTACTGTTTATGAGCATGGGGAACCGAAATATACAATATAGTGGTCCAATGACTGATATGGAAATGGATCAACATGGCCAAGGTCATTTTAGTCCATACGGGACCATATCAAACTTTCCGCAACCTAGTGTGGTATTAGCAGGACCAGGAAACAGAAATAATTTTGATGTTCATCATCTACCCGAGCATCATGGATCCTATGGGATGCCACAGTATAATGTGGTTCAGCATCAATATCCTGCTGGTAATATTGACTTAGCTGCTTCCACAGCATCCAACCACTATAACATGTACATGGCTCCTTCATCTAGTGCCAGAGGCTTCCCTGTACCGCTAAATAGTGGATCATATGACCAATTTCTATCATCTAGCAATCATGGGATTGATTTTTCTGCGGACAGCTATGGCAGAAATGCTCAGTTTATGGATAGGTTGGGAGATACTTTTAAGAGAAAGAATGCTGAAGTTCTCCAAAGAAATTTCCAGTATCATGCCTCGTCTGGTGCAAGTTCTTCAGCTGCTCCTGTTATTGCAAGACCAGTTGAATCTGATGTTGGTCCCAGGGAGGCATCTTTTGCAGTGCCTGACAGCAGAGGGAATGACATGTCATCTGTGATTAATATTGGATCTCATAGAAGTATGAGAAACAGACAGGGTGTTGTTAGTGTCGAGTCTCTGGTACCTCATAATCACAACCATTTGATCCGAGGACAGTATCCAGGTCAGGCTTTTCAGACAGCTGCCACCCCTTGGATGGATCAGCAATTTAACGGTAATGCTGGTGATAATGGCACTTTGACTTGGAACCAGACACATGTTTTACCCTATCTACATGGTAAAATCTCGAACTTGTCAACGGTCCTCTAATTTCATTTCATTCTTTTTTGCCCTCTATATGCTGTGGCATTGCTGCGCTGATCTCTGGTAGGGCAGCTAAGGCATTAAAATTTCTGACTCATGTTTCCTTATTTTTTTTTCTTAGAAATATATTCCACAATATGCAAAGTTTATATAGCTGCTGTCCTCAAAAATCTATTGGTACTGGCAGATCGCGACGCAAAGTGCAGAGACGTAGTCATATTCAATATATATACTAGCACTGATTATACTTTCTTCTTTTTAATGTATATTTTCGAATGAGGAAATCTGGTAAAGTAGCCATATCTGAATTAAGCCTTTTACTGTTTTACTGCGCTCTTATACACCATATATTATCAGGAAACTTCAATGGAGGTTGTATAGAGGCGGCCAACATTGGTGTGCATGCATATCAAGTTACAGCTAACAGGACTTCTCCAACTTTTCTTCCACCTCCTCCCATACACCCAGGGAACTTCAATCTTCATCATCCATCGCCACTGCTGCCACCTGTGCAAGGTGCTCGAGGGCGCAGTCTTGAAATGCATCCTCAAGCAGCAACATCTTCACGGCCTTCAACAAGTGGCACATCACAGGCTAGTATAAATACTATTCAGGATTCTGGAGAGATGAGTTCTAGATTTGTGGGATCTTTTCAACCAGCTGGACTACGGATATACCGCCCTCAACGAAGGGCACTGATGCTTGATGCAACTGCAAGGCAACGCAATCTCCATCACTTAAGAGTTCTGCCAGAAGATGTAATTAATTTTCTGCACTAGATTGATCTGCTATAATACTGATTACTGTTTTGTTCGAGAAATATGTGTACTGTTTGTTTGTTGTGATTATATTGTCATCCTTTTTGTGATTAAAATGTGTAGGGAGTTGCCCTCCTGGAGCTCTCGGACTATCATGGAATGGGTGATTCTGTTGATCATCACAGGGATATGCGTTTAGATATCGACAACATGTCGTATGAGGTAACCTGTTGAAAGTAGGATTACTAATTAACCTTTAAACCTCTGTTTCCTTTTTTGTTTGTTATTCAATTACTTTCTATCTTCACTCTTGATTTTGTAAATATTAATATGTTTTAGCAATTTATAAATGTATTTTCAAACATTTATAATATATTGATTATTGATATTGAGGATCTTTGAGCCATAAATCATCTTGTCTCTTTTTCTGGTTGAACTGAAAAGGTTAAAAGTTCTATGTGATATATTGTCAGGAGCTTCTTGCACTAGGAGAACAGATTGGCAGTGTGGGCAGTGACTTGTCTGAGGAGTTTGTCATTAGTCGTCTAAAATCAAGAACATTTAATTTGTCCAGATCTAGTACTAATGTGGAAGACGCAGCATCTGTGGACCAGGAACTTAACTTCTGCGTTGTATGCCAGGCATGCTTCTGATCTTTTAATATATTGCTGATTAAATGCCTGAATTCTGTGCATGTTAGAGATCACTTTGGTTTATTCTAGTGCAACCATTTTGAAGAACATATTCACGCTTAAAAATAATGAAAAGAATATGTTACTTATCAAAACAGAAGGAAAGAGTGCATTCATCTGAAATATATTAATTTTTAGCAGAACATATTAATTTCCTGATTGTTTCATTGTACCTTAGTGCATTACATTTTATCTATTATTTTGCTGCTAATATCTAATAGGATGATCTTATTGCTTTGTATTCGTTAGATGGAATATAAGGATGAAGAGAAAATGGGTATCCTCGATTGTGGGCACGAGTATCATTTGGAATGCATAAAGAAATGGCTTCTTGTGAAGAACACTTGTCCCATATGCAAATCTGTTGCATTGACCACAGAAAGCAAGGAGGAATGAGAAGGAGAAGGGGTAGAAGAGATCAACACGAATGTTTCTAGAGGTTGGTCTTCATCTAAGTTAAAAGAGAGGATAAGGGTTACTTGCTCCATCAATTGGATGCAAGCTATATATTATCTATGTTATGTTTTCAAGAATAATTAAGATCTACAACTTTCTCAAACAATTTATTCCTTGGCCGTTTGTCTCTCTCTCTCTCAGAACTGTACAGACTATATCGTTTGGTTTTTGCACAAACATTCAGTTACTAAACTGTATTGTGTTATCAATGTAGGTTGTTAATACAACAATAATACAATGTAAATATATAATAATTCTTATATTATGTTTAAGGTAATACTTTAAATGTACAGTGTTTGCTTATTTTTCGAGTTCCAACTTGTCAAGTCAAAACAAGTGGAAGCCCTTTCATCAGAGCCTAGCCGAAAATGGAACATGATTTTTTCTACTGTGAGATTGATCACAGACTGTTGTTCTCCCCTGGTCCGCAGACTCGCTACCACTACCTGCAAAGTGTGTGTATGTGTGGTTGTGTTTTGCCAAAATTATTCATCACGCTTACAAAGAGCATATATGTTTTACCTTGTTGCTCAGAAGATACCCTGGACTTGGAGTCCTGGACTTCTTTGTTTTGAATTTATAGCTGATATTATCGTGCATTATTCTCAACCTTGGTCAGATGAAATTAGATCTAAACCGTTCCGATAAGCTATTAAATTTTTAATATTTCGATATTAATAATGAATTATGGATAAAGTTTTAATCTATGGTCCGGTACTAGTTTTCTGAGAAAAATTTACTCATTTATTTTAATAGTTGTCACATTTTACTTTTTGTTTATAAATTAATAGATATATTGTTTGTAGTCAAATTGAAGTTTATTATAAAAACAAATTATTAATATATACAAATTGATGTTAAATTTTTTTAAGATGTAGTGAGAATAGATATAGATATTTATTATGAAAAGAAATTTTTAAAAAAGAAATGTAATTTAAAACGGAGAGAATATTATTCAATCCATAAAAATTAAATACTATTAATTTTAAATTTCATTGAAATTATCAGTAATTTATAAATATAATATAAATGATTAAGTGAACAGGGAGGATCCATAAAATATTTTAATGGAAGCATTAGATTATTTTTGAGTATATACTCTTATAAAATTTAATTTTTGGATGAATATTTTTATACTTTAGTAAAAAAATTAATAATAAAATTCTATCAATTTTTTTTTAAGGGGAACACATAGCCCGTACACCTTACTAGATGGCCCTATTTTGTGAAGTTCGTCCCCCTTTCAATTTCGAGGTCACCAACTTAGAATGTATGTTCTTTACGAAGCGAAGACGTGTTCGATGATATATGAAACATAGGATGTAGATATTAGAATGACTTGCAAAATATATATATAGTCTTGAGAAAGAAGTAACATTTTTGTATAAAATTCTAAAACCTTTCTTATGGAAATTAATTTCGGTTTTATATCAAAGCTCACCCATTGCACTCAAATCTATATTTCATTTAAATCATTAAAATGTGTATATATATCAAGTCGTTAACGTTTGATCTATAATTTGACGAAAATGATATAAAAAAAATCCGTTAGATTATAAATCAATACCTCTTATTTTTTATATGTACATCCACGTTTCACTCACGTTGTATGAGGATGACAACTTACAATTTGTTAGAAGAATGGAACATTATGTTCAAAATCATAGGAACATGGGTGCAACGTGGATGAACGGGTCATTAATAAGAACCTTTGTTTAATAATCTAATAAAAAATTAAAAATTTTAACATTTTCCAATAAATCGTAGGTCACCCGTAAACAACATGATATATATGTGTATTTTAATGGTTTAAATGAGACCTCGTTTGAACGAGTGGTCTAAGTGAGAGATTTGATTGCAATGAGTGACCACTTTGATATAAAACCCAATTAATTTTTTGTAAGACTTAAAATTAGAGCTACATTTGTAAATATTTTTCATGAACTTAAACACTACTATCCCGTATTTTTTTAGAATAATAAAATAAATAATTTAATAATAAAAAGTATTAAAATTAGATAGAGATTGAGAATTAAAATTATATTAGAATAATTGGCTTCCTATATGATCGCATGTGAACAACCAATTCTGGTAGGTTTATAATTTATGGTTTTAAAACTCTATATGTGAATTAAGATCTTTTCATTCGTTTATATTCTTTTCGAACCTCCAAGACTAAACAGTTGTAATCTCTATCGATACACAAATATTTATTCTTTTTCTTCGTCTTTTTTATTTAAAGTCATAGGATTTTTCTTACACAAATCAGTTATCTTTTAAAATTCGTAACAAAATCATCATAATTCAGAATTCAGTGATTTTGGACTTTTCGGAAATATATTTTTGTCTTCTACGAATTTCGTGCTTTAAGTTTTTCGAGAAAACATCTTTTAGAGTGTCAAAAAAGTGAAATACAAATCTGAACAGATTCAGAATAATGGAGAATTTCGACGTTTGAGGTGTGATATTTTCGATTGGGCACCAAACATTGAATATAGGTTTAAATATGGTGGTTTGCGAGATTGAGTTAAGTTTTCGATCGATTTTTCTAGTGCTTTTAAAATTATGCGTATATTTGATTATAAAATTTGGGCTAAGTGATTATATTTTGAAGTAACTGTGTATTATCATATATGTGTTGTGTGTTAAGGGTAATTTTGGAACTCTGATTTATGCCATAGTTTACGAAAATTTAGGACCGAGGTCACCGGGTTGTAGTGACAGTTTTCTGAAAATTTAGGAGTCATCGGGTTGTAGTGATAGTGGTATAAACTATGAGTTACAAGTTATTATTCTATGTGAGTCATTTATAATTTTCAGACTTTATGTAAGAGTAAGTTGGAGTGTATTGAATTTCGAGAATCTTAGAATTCAGCATATTTTAGTTGTCCACTTTGTTTTTAGTGTGGTCAAATTGAACCATCTTTGACTGTAATTTAAATATAATATATAATTAAAAAAATAAAATTTTATATTATTAAAAAGTATGTATAATCTACTTTAAAATATTTTTTTTTCAATTTTTTAAAATTATAACAGAATAATTTTGAATTTCTAATCAAAAATTAGTCAATTTGACCAGAAACAAGTCAAAATGGACAACTATATAGGTACAGAGGGAATATCATTATTGTATAACTTCTGAGTTATTGTAAATAAAAAAATAAAATTTATGAATCGTATATTTGGATGTTTTATTAAAAAAATACACCTCACCAACTTTAAATTTTAATCTAAATTTATTAACTTATCATACAAAAGTATTATTTTTAAGTGAAGTAAAAAAGCTGATTACAATAAATTTAAAACCGGCCCTTAAACTGTATAGCTGACCTCAAGTTAGAAATTATTTTCAAAAAAAACATATTTAGGTTACGTCCAAAACAAAAGTGCAGGTGCAGCAGGAGGGAGGGGGGCCTAGTGAGTCAGTCATATCAGCCACATGCCATCTTGAATCTTTAATCTCTTCCTGGACCATTGTGTCGCCAATAACAAATGGTGACCGCATGCGTATTTTATTCAAAATATTAAATTTTTATTTAACAAAATTTAAAAATAAGTGAACTATACTTTATATGAACCTTAAAATACGTGTCAGACATTCTCTCTGAAACGTAAATAATTGGGTGGGACGGAGGTAGTATATAATATATTTACCGTGCTTAATTTTAATAGTAAATAATATATTAAATCTAATTTTAAATATAATAAAATTAAGGGTATTTATAAAAAAATATTACTTTTTTTAATTTTTTTTGTGATTTTACTGTCTTTTACTAAAAGTTTTTGTAAAAATACGATTCGCAACTAAAGTAATCAGATCCAACTATTTTAAATATATTTTTTATAAAACCATTTTTTTATATATAATGTTGTATCAGGTGCAAAACCAGTTTTTTGCAAAAAAATTGAAAATCGTATTTTTTTAAAATATAAAATTAAAAAAATGTATTTTTAAATAAAAAATATTTTTTTTGATATTTCTTGAAAATACCCTAAAAAATATTATTATTTATAAAAAATTCATTTTATTATTATTAATTTTCGCATTAAAGTATACTGGAACATACGCTTACCGATGTGTCCCACGTAATCGTGGTGGCCCACATAATCAAAACATCTTTTAAGTAGTTATAACTTGTAAGATCATCTTCAACCCTTGTGATCCAAAAATTCGTATTACTAAGTGATCCAAATTTTGATACAAATTTTTAACTAATTCAAGCAATGTGATCCAAATTTTAATCCAAATTACTATTTATATATTATATTACATAAATACTCTATTAAATGATTTAATCTTAAATTTAATGTTTAATCATTATCAACTATTTATATTTTATTTACTAAACTAATTAAATTAAAGATATCAATTTTTTTAATATACATAAATAACATAAAAATTGTATACTTAATTAACGACAAACACATGCATTTTATTAATTAACGACAGACATATGTACCATTTTCTAGTCATTTTTTGTATTGTAAATTTTATTTTATGCCTTTAATGTACTTTTTATTTTATGCATTTAATCTACTTTTATTTAAATTTTAATAAAATATGTTTTTTTCATTATTATAAATTTTATTCTAAAAATTAAATTTTATTCTAAAAATTAAAATTTATTAACTATTAGTTACATACTATTATTAATTAAATCAATAAAAATTCACAAATCAATTTTAAATCTAGTAAACTAAAAATATACAAATAATAAAATCATTATTTTAATATTAAACTAACTGATTCAAATTTGGATCACTGCTATAGAAAAATTTAAATAATCAGTTTAAATTTGAATCTTGAGATAACCGCTAGGTTTAACCGACAGCCTGCCGAGCACCTCCATCTTTATCTCTGTCTACTTTGTTTCCATCTGTCCATCTGTTCCTTTGCAAGTCGGTAGAGCATTTCTCTCCTTTTTAAATTAATAGCATCTATGTGTCTACTGTATATTCCTCAACCACGCATGCAAGGTGTAATATCTTTGCAGAAATTTCAGATATTTTTATTTGTACTTATTGAGGGGATTATTATATTTTAATAAATGCTTTTGTACATTATTTAAATTTACTAATGAAGTTACATCATTGTCGGCATGGCATACTTGATCTTAACAGGCATCCTATTAGATTTAGTTACGTTTCACTTATATTATAAGTAATTTATAGATTGAAAAATGTATGTATTTTTTAATTTATCAATCTTTTTTTTTTTTCATTTTTTTATTAAGTTTTTGTTTTCTTTCAATAAAATCTCATTTTTTTGGATTTTGTTTAATATCTCCTTATAAAATTTTGGTTTATTTTGGTGTTATTCATGTCTGGAATTATAGATTTGCAAGATTTTCATGATTTTGATTTTATGATAAATGTTTTTATGGAATTGCATTTATAGTCGATTGCTCAAAATAGTTGAATTACAATAAGTACATATATATTCATAACATTTTCAAATAATCGTTTGGTCGCCACGAAACAAAGATTTAACGATGTGTTTAAGTGTTTGTTCAATTTTTATTGTATTTATAGATATCAGATAATTTTTTATTATTGAATTGATTCTACTTTTATAAATAATTTACAGGGAACCGGATACCTAACGTACTGCACGAGACAGAAAATACTGTTAATACCCCACATATTTATAATTTATGTATAACATTTTAAATTACTCATATATTTATTATTTTCAAATTTAGTTGTTTTAAACTTTTTTTAATGTAATAATTAAAAACTAATACAAAAAAACATATAACAAACATTTTTTTAATATTTATAATTTTTTAGAAGTCATTAGTTTTTGGAGATGGATATAATAATTATAGAAAAACACTTATATATTTTGCAGGCTGATTTTCATTTATATTTTTTAAAATGTTCATACAAATGCTGACTTGGATCTTTTATACCTTGTTTTCAATGTTTTGCTCGGGTAAAATTGAGAAATTTTTATCAGTTCGTTTTTAAATTCGGTGAAAATGGAGCAATGATAAGAGCTCCGAATTGAATCCTAAAATTGTACCATACATTATGTTTATATACACATGAATAATCTACTTGTGAAGAAAACCAATAAAGAAAACTAATCAACTTTATTATTTCTCGTAAAAATTTAAATACACCTGAGGTGAATTAAAACTATTTTTTAATTGAATATTAGAGACAATGGACATAATATATTTTAAGAATTGAATGAGGAGTCTATGGGGTGAAAATCTGAAGAACGTTCTACAATATATTATAAGAGTAATGTTATAGAACCAAAAAACTTTTATAAATTTTTTTACAAATGACACATGTCTTCGTTCTGATTGATTGTGAGAATAATTAATGTGATAGACCCTTCTATATTCAAATCAATCACATCAATTAAAACTACTCAATATACGTTATGACACATCATTTTGAGAATTTTTTGGGAGATTTGTTTGATTACATGGCATCACTCCTGTTACAAACGGTACGCAAATTATACTACAAGTTCAACTACTTAACTACTTACTATCAATCCATTCATCTCAAAATTCAAATACAGACACCTGTATGATTAGTGAAAAGTTTGATACTATTAATTAATACAGAAGAAGAAAAATTAAATTTGATAAAAAAATTCAATTTAAAGGCATATTGTCCGAAAAGAAAATTAAATTCTCTTAGCCACCTAATATATTATTTGTCTTCCACTTTCATCGGCTGTAACAGATATTAGTTCAGTTTACCTATATATATATTCTCTTCTATATTCTTGTTTTACAATACTCCTGTTGTGTAATAGTAATTTTTTTATTGTATGTATAAATAGTATATACTAGCCAAAACCAAGAACATTAGAAACATAGATGAAAATTTTAAACAAACCACAATGGAAAGACTTAAATTCATGCGTCCTGTCCAAAATATTTGGTCACTTGAGCCTCCAAGATCAGCTATTTGGAGCCTCATTTGTGTGTCATTCATGGCTTGATGCATCATTACATACTATGTTTAATCATCCTAATCTTGATCTTTCTTCTATTCAAAATCTTGATGATGATCACCAACAAGAGCTTTTAAGATATACTCATCTTCTTAAACTAGCCATCAAACACTGCAAAAACTGGGTCTCTCTTCGCTTGCCTTGTCGAAAAATGCCTGATTTCTATACACTTATGTACGTAGCAGAGAACACACCAAGTATTTCCTGTGTGGTTTTGCCTTCTGATGCTTCTGTTGATGTTTATCCAATTTTCATGGCTGTGATGTATTGGAAGAATCTCAGAGTTTTTCATGCTCCGTTTCGGGGAATTCAGTTTGTCAGACAGCTGATGGATTACTGCAAGAACATTGTTGAGCTTGGTTTACATGGTGGATTTTCTGATAAGGAAGTTTCTTGTATAGTTGAAGGCTTTCCGGAACTCAAGGTATTGGATTTATCGAATTCTACTCTTTCTGCTAATGCTTTGGCTATAATATTGGATGGAAGGTTGAACTGCATAAGGGATTTGAATGTGTTGCATTGTGTGTTTGTCGATGCAGATGGGAAAAATATGAGAGAAAATTATGCCAAGTTTAAGGCATTCAAGCTTAAAGTTCTTGAAAAAGTTTCGGGTAGCAATAGTTTGAAAAGGTTCTTGCATTGTCTGGGGAAATCCTGTGAACAATGTACTGATAGATCTTTGGGAGGATAAGTAAGCTGCTATAGCTAACAGTAGTTTTTTTCCGAGTTAATAATGCTTAGCCAAGAGTTTGGGTAAAAGAACTACTCATGATGCTTGATGCTAAAGATGGAGAGGGCTCTCTATTGCCTGCATATTAAGAGGAATTTAACAACTTAAGGTTGTATAACGTTAGGTCATGTTTGTTTTAAAGAATTATTATAGTACTTAATCTAATTTTCTTCAATTAAAGCAATTATCGTTTTTTCAATTTTTTTACTAAACTCTAACCTTAAGTCATCCTATAGACCGAGCACGATTGGATAATTCATGTGATAATGAGTTTATTCTCGATCGTTTCTAGTCCTGGGTTCGACTAGAGCATCTCGCATCTCTAATAGAGGTTGTCAAAACTTATGTGGCATGACAAACTTAGTTGACTATCTATTGGAGTTGAGAGGTTATGTACTAAAATTGCCAAAAATCGATAACTTCCCAAACTAGTAAAAAGTCATATAAAACATCTAAAAGTATATTGCTCTACCCACTTTTAAATTGAAATAAATATAAAATTAATATAGAGAAACCACATGAGCAATTTTAAAGTTGTTAACTATTGAAGTAAAATTTTAATAAATGTTGTCAAGAGTATTATGTATGTGAGAGAATTAAAAAATAACATATTTGATGATTTGTCATGATTTAACAACTCTTCTGGCAACCTTATTGGAGTTGCTCTTGGGAAACAGAGCTCATTCGATGAGACTCGGTTCAGGTTATTACAATTGACATCAAATTTGAACATGAAGGTTGTTTGTTTCGCACCTCCATCTTTATCTCTGTCTACTTTGTTTCCATCTGTCCATCTGTTCCTTTGCAAGTCGGTAGAGCATTTCTCTCCTTTTTAAATTAATAGCATCTATGTGTTTACTGTATATTCCTCAACCACGCATGCAAGGTGTAATATCTTTGCAGAAATTTCAGATATTTTTATTTGTACTTATTGAGGGGATTATTATATTTTAATAAATGCTTTTGTACATTATTTAAATTTACTAATGAAGTTACATCATTGTCGGCATGGCATACTTGATCTTAACAGGCATCCTATTAGATTTAGTTACGTTTCACTTATATTATAAGTAATTTATAGATTGAAAAATGTATGTATTTTTTAATTTATCAATCTTTTTTTTTTTTCATTTTTTTATTAAGTTTTTGTTTTCTTTCAATAAAATCTCATTTTTTTGGATTTTGTTTAATATCTCCTTATAAAATTTTGGTTTATTTTGGTGTTATTCATGTCTGGAATTATAGATTTGCAAGATTTTCATGATTTTGATTTTATGATAAATGTTTTTATGGAATTGCATTTATAGTCGATTGCTCAAAATAGTTGAATTACAATAAGTACATATATATTCATAACATTTTCAAATAATCGTTTGGTCGCCACGAAACAAAGATTTAACGATGTGTTTAAGTGTTTGTTCAATTTTTATTGTATTTATAGATATCAGATAATTTTTTATTATTGAATTGATTCTACTTTTATAAATAATTTACAGGGAACCGGATACCTAACGTACTGCACGAGACAGAAAATACTGTTAATACCCCACATATTTATAATTTATGTATAACATTTTAAATTACTCATATATTTATTATTTTCAAATTTAGTTGTTTTAAACTTTTTTTAATGTAATAATTAAAAACTAATACAAAAAAACATATAACAAACATTTTTTTAATATTTATAATTTTTTAGAAGTCATTAGTTTTTGGAGATGGATATAATAATTATAGAAAAACACTTATATATTTTGCAGGCTGATTTTCATTTATATTTTTTAAAATGTTCATACAAATGCTGACTTGGATCTTTTATACCTTGTTTTCAATGTTTTGCTCGGGTAAAATTGAGAAATTTTTATCAGTTCGTTTTTAAATTCGGTGAAAATGGAGCAATGATAAGAGCTCCGAATTGAATCCTAAAATTGTACCATACATTATGTTTATATACACATGAATAATCTACTTGTGAAGAAAACCAATAAAGAAAACTAATCAACTTTATTATTTCTCGTAAAAATTTAAATACACCTGAGGTGAATTAAAACTATTTTTTAATTGAATATTAGAGACAATGGACATAATATATTTTAAGAATTGAATGAGGAGTCTATGGGGTGAAAATCTGAAGAACGTTCTACAATATATTATAAGAGTAATGTTATAGAACCAAAAAACTTTTATAAATTTTTTTACAAATGACACATGTCTTCGTTCTGATTGATTGTGAGAATAATTAATGTGATAGACCCTTCTATATTCAAATCAATCACATCAATTAAAACTACTCAATATACGTTATGACACATCATTTTGAGAATTTTTTGGGAGATTTGTTTGATTACATGGCATCACTCCTGTTACAAACGGTACGCAAATTATACTACAAGTTCAACTACTTAACTACTTACTATCAATCCATTCATCTCAAAATTCAAATACAGACACCTGTATGATTAGTGAAAAGTTTGATACTATTAATTAATACAGAAGAAGAAAAATTAAATTTGATAAAAAAATTCAATTTAAAGGCATATTGTCCGAAAAGAAAATTAAATTCTCTTAGCCACCTAATATATTATTTGTCTTCCACTTTCATCGGCTGTAACAGATATTAGTTCAGTTTACCTATATATATATTCTCTTCTATATTCTTGTTTTACAATACTCCTGTTGTGTAATAGTAATTTTTTTATTGTATGTATAAATAGTATATACTAGCCAAAACCAAGAACATTAGAAACATAGATGAAAATTTTAAACAAACCACAATGGAAAGACTTAAATTCATGCGTCCTGTCCAAAATATTTGGTCACTTGAGCCTCCAAGATCAGCTATTTGGAGCCTCATTTGTGTGTCATTCATGGCTTGATGCATCATTACATACTATGTTTAATCATCCTAATCTTGATCTTTCTTCTATTCAAAATCTTGATGATGATCACCAACAAGAGCTTTTAAGATATACTCATCTTCTTAAACTAGCCATCAAACACTGCAAAAACTGGGTCTCTCTTCGCTTGCCTTGTCGAAAAATGCCTGATTTCTATACACTTATGTACGTAGCAGAGAACACACCAAGTATTTCCTGTGTGGTTTTGCCTTCTGATGCTTCTGTTGATGTTTATCCAATTTTCATGGCTGTGATGTATTGGAAGAATCTCAGAGTTTTTCATGCTCCGTTTCGGGGAATTCAGTTTGTCAGACAGCTGATGGATTACTGCAAGAACATTGTTGAGCTTGGTTTACATGGTGGATTTTCTGATAAGGAAGTTTCTTGTATAGTTGAAGGCTTTCCGGAACTCAAGGCGTTGGATTTATCGAATTCTACTCTTTCTGCTGATGCTTTGGCTATAATATTGGATGGAAGGTTGAACTGCATAAGGGATTTGAATGTGTTGCATTGTGTGTTTGTCGATGCAGATGGGAAAGATATGAGAGAAAATTATGCCAAGTTTAAGGCATTCAAGCTTAAAGTTCTTGAAAAAGTTTCGGGTAGCAATAGTTTGAAAAGGTTCTTGCATTGTCTGGGGAAATCCTGTGAACAATGTACTGATAGATCTTTGGGAGGATAAGTAAGCTGCTATAGCTAACAGTAGTTTTTTTTCGAGTTAATAATGCTTAGCCAAGAGTTTGGGTAAAAGAACTACTCATGATGCTCGATGCTAAAGATTGAGAGGGCTCTCTATTGCCTGCATATTAAGAGGAATTTAACAACTTAAGGTTTGTATAACATTAGGTCATGTTTGTTTTAAAGGATTATTATAATACTTAATCTAATTTTCTTCAATTAAAGCAATTATCGTTTTTTCATTTTTTTTTACTAAACTCTAACCTTAAGTCATCCTATAGACTGAGCACGATTGGATAGTTCATGTAATAATGAATTTATTCTCAGTCGTCCTGGTTCGACTAGAGCATCTCGCATCTCCGATAGAGGTTGTCAAAACTTATGTGGCATGACAAACTTTAGTTGACTATCTATTGGAGTTGAGAGGTTGTGTACTAAAATTGCCAAAAATCGACAACTTCCCAAACTAGTAAAAAATCATATAAAACATCTAAAAGTATATTGCTCCACCCACTTTTAAATTAAACTAAATATAAAATTAATATAAAGGAACCACATGAGCAATTTTAAAGTTGTTAATTATTGAAGTAAAATTTTAACAAATGTTGTCAAAAGTAATATGTATGTGAGAGAAAATTAAAAAAAAACATATTTGATGATTTGTCATGGTTTGACAACTCCCCTGACAACCCTATTGGAAATGCTCTTAGGAAACAAAGCTCATTCGATGAGTCTCGATTCGGGTTGTTACAATTGACATCAAATTTGAACATGAAGGTTGTTTGTTTCGCACTTGTCAAAATCTAAGTGTTTTTATTCAGAACCCTCATAAAACCCTATAATTCCATTCATGATAGCAAGCTCAAGTTTGATCTCGCTTAACTAGATTGGCTTGGTCTATATATGTGCTCAAGGTTTTACACAAAAATTTGTTCGGTTAGGCATGTAACCTTGGCCCAACGAGTTTGTGATAACTCGGCTCATTAACAGTTCTGTTAGTGTTCCATAGACTTGCAATGACAATTTACTCTGTTCCTACAACTTTGTAGACTAGGAGCATACTAGATGTTAGCACAACTCAAGCAAGAGATCCAGAACGCCGCTACCAGTGCCATAATCAGGGTCGGCCTTGAGGGCAAGCAAGCAATACAAATCATTTGCATGGTGCACCCATCATTTTCGGCAATTTTTTATAAAAAAATATCTAGGTAATAACTCAAAAATGGAAAAAAAATCAAAAATTAAGCTAAATATTAAAAGTTAAAAATCAAAGTAAACATATTTTTTAAGTTATGAGAGATTAATATTTAATAATGAAAGCGGAATTCTCTAAATCTTCTCTTCTATATATAATGGCACAACAAGGGTTTGTCCATTGTAGAAAGAAATTGAACATGGGTCTATTTACTAACTCACACATCTTTTTACCACTATACCACACTATCACATATGTTTTATACTATACTCATATGTATGTGCGTTAAGCGTGTCCTTTACATATAAGTTATTACATATTTTGATAAATAGTAATTATTTTAATCATGAGATAGTTTATTAATAATCATATCTTAGGTTGCATGTAAAATATAATTAGAATTGATTTTAAAAAATGAAATTTTCAAAATAGAATTATATATAATATAATTAATGAATTACCGAATTACTTATAAAGTAACGTAAAAAATTATATTAAAAAAACATGATTATACATAACATATAACTGAATTACGTATATATTATTTAGAAACATTAATAAACAGTGTTAAAAATATATAAAATATAATCAGATACATATTTGTACAACAATTCAAGTTTAACGGTATAAATATGGAAGGGATAAAAACTCAACTAATATAAATAAAATTTCATCGAATAGAGGAAGATTTGGTTTATGAAATCAATTTACAATGCTGTCAAATTGTTATATGAATTTTGGGAGTACACGGGACTCAGGAGGTGATCCACAGCAATATACCCATTCTATATTTAAATTTGGGAGTAAAAGAGAGTTGATCAACAACAATCATATGCTGTGAAAGTAGTTTGGAGCATATCATTTTCTAATTCACAGAACGAACCTCGCTTAATAAAGGAAGTTCATGTTAATTTTTTTTAAATCTTGACCGTTCAAGATTTAATTCAATGGTAACAAAACAGTATACCGGAAAATGGCTCTTTAAATTTGGGCCAAATTTATTTTTAGAGCAGGTTAAGCAAAAAAAAGGAATTCTTTGCTCACAGTTCGACTTCCCTTGGTTGTTCGCAAACAAGGTTGATTCGACTCACTAACAAGTAGAATTTGAACATGAATTTCTATTCAGTTAAAAAGTTTGGTTTTGCTAGTTCGAGTTTGACTTATTTATTATCAATCTGAGTTCGAATATGGATTTTTATTCGATTAAAAATTTAAGTTCGGCTCGAATTGTTTTAAATAAAGACGAAATTCGACTTTAGTAAGTTCGTTACAATCCTAAACTAGACCGAGTTGTACCCATTGCTGTGGTATTAGGCGAGAAAGCAGTTTTAGTTTTGTGATATTGGAATGTAATCTCCTACTGTGGTTTGTACTAGTCAGAAAAACGGATAAGAAGGAACAATTCCAATTTGTATTACAGTTCATTTGGATTTATAAAAAAAACAACAACAAAACTCATACATTTTAATATTTTATCGATAAAACATATTTTTTTGCAGAAAAACATTATCATCCGAACAGATTATGACTTTGGAAAAATTTATCAAAAAATTTGATATTTACTAAAGGACTCGCATGAACAAAATATATTATTTCTTGCTACGGAGCATTGTTACAAACCAAGTACATGACATATACGGTTGTAATTTCATCCAGACAGTTCATAGAACATGCATGCTCTGCAGATCTCAAGTGGTAGTTTCCTTAAAATTCCATACTTGCAGTATTACATGTTTACTTGCCTGATAGTTCATTAGATTTATTATTCGAGAGAAATAATAAATATCAATAACAATATTGTGAAATGTCAACATTCAACAGAGCCATCATAGACCAGTTCAATTTGTATTCTTGAAGTCAGTGGCTATGCATGCAAAGACTTACAACTTACAAATAGGTTTATTGTTCAAGCTATATAAGATTTGACTAAACTACGATAGAGTCGAAGAAAGAGAAATGTTATTTCCAGAGCCGTATTTTTATTTTCGGTACGCGTATATTTATGTTTCTATCCCGTAATAAACAAGAAATATACAATTTTAATATAAACAACTCTGGAAATATATTTCTTGGTGGAAATATACTCCATTGAAATAAAACGAATGTAGTTGTCATTTAGGTTGTTGAAAGTTTCAACAGCAGACTAAATAGATTAATAGTCTGATGTCCAACTAAAATAGCTTAAAGAAAATCTTACAACTAATTTTTGACATCTACAACTCAGTACACTCATATTCACCGAAGAAACAATGTACATAATCTCTTATGACATTACCATTTCTTTCACTGTGTTGTTCTTGTTTTTTCTACAGCAAACTACAAGCACACAGGTGGTTATTGGTGCCATTATAGACAACATGTCGCGTGCTGGTATGGAGGCAAATGTTGCGTTACATATGGCAATAAAAGATATCAGCAAACACACAAACCAAAGTTTGGTGCTGCACGTAATGAATTCCGAAGGGGAACCTGCCATAGCATCCCTACAAGGTAAGCTATCACATTCATCCCTCAAATCTACGAATATAAGAGGCTAATAGTAAGTGGCAAACCACAGGAGAATATACTCTGAAACATTAGTTCATGCAACTATGGGAAAAACTCCATTTATAAAGGGGAAAAATGTCGAAAATTTCCTTTTTACAAATTAAAAAATCCCTTCTTATATAGTGGTGAGAGCACTATGATTATCACTTTTCTATCTTAAAGTTAGAGATGTGTTTCGTTGTTCAAAATGTTAGAAAATGGAAAGTTTAAGACATATTTTATATATGTTCTTGATGTAATTTCCGGAAACTAACAATTGGATGTTGTTCCTTGGTAGAAGGACATAATCTTTCATGTTTGGATCTAAGACGTTTTCTTAGTGAAATCCATAAGTAAATTGAGTTAAAGTTGCTAGTTTGAAATGGGTTATGTGAGTTTTATCCCACATTGATATTGTAAAGTAAATATAATGAGTTTATATACCATTTTGTGTTAGAGTTGTTTACAACTACTATTATAAGTGGAATGCTTATATGACAAGGTGCTATTGAAAATTCTATCTTTTAAGTACAAGTTTATTAGATTTATTTATATTGATTATTTAATATTAATATTAAATATATTGGGTAAGGATTATTTCAATAATCAGACTATAAATATATATTACAATATTAATATTACTTAATCTGAATAATATAAGTAATAAATAAAACCCATGTAAAACTTTATTTCTTTGTAAAACACTATATCCCACATTGAAGAGAATAAGAGAAAAGCAGCTCAAGATGGGCGAACTGAGGTGCTAGTCGCTGTTGAGTGCAACGTATCTGTGGACGAAGTACTTTGTGCTATTTTATCTTGGAAGTGAAATTGCTGCAACCCAACACAACATATTATCTCTTCAAGAATAGTCAAGACTTCTTGCAAGGCTTGGCGACTCAGCTATTCATTTTGGTTTTATCAGTGTAGGCATAAAGCTTCTATTATAGCTAAGTTTTCTATCTTTTCTCTCGTCTTTACAGTTACTAATTCATATTTTGTTTGCCTTCTTGTTTATTTCGTAATTGATATATGCTTGTTCTTGTTAATTATCATCATATAACTGCCCATTGTTGTGTTTAGATAATAATATTCCCAACAATCTTGAAGAGATAACTGTTATATATTGTTGATTAATAAGATGGTCAACGAAACTGAGAATATTGTTGGTGTGACTGCTGGTAACGCATCTGGTAGTACTGTTAATGCCATTGATTGGGCTATGTACCATTTCCCACAGTCTATTGATCTGTCTGGTATGCCTGATAAGTTTCGCGATGGTGCTGGCTTTTTTCGCTGGCAGAAAAAGATGAAGATGTGGTTAACAGTTAAGGGTCTATGGCCGGTGGTGCAGAATGAACCTCCTATTATGAATCAAGAGCAGGCAAGCTAACTCTATTAAGGTTTATGCTTTATGGACTGAAAAGGATATAGTAGAAAGGGCTACCATTTTGGCAGCTTTAGCGAATACTTTGTTCGATGTTTATTCATCGGATACCTTCACTGCTAAACTCTTATGGGAGAAACTGGACCAAACCCATAATACTGACTCTCAGGGTCTATAAAATTATAGTGTGGCAAGGTTCCTTGACTTCAAGCTGGTGAATACAAAATCCATGACTGAGTAGGTGCATGAATTCGAGATGTTGGTTCATGCTTTGAAGGAGTCCGGAATGGACCTTCTCGAGAAGTTTCAAGTTATGTCTGTGATTGAAAAGCTCCCGAAGTCTTGGGAAGAGTTTTCTCTCTCCCTGAAAAGAAAGAAAGGAGAGATCACATGGACTGTTATTCCTTAGAACAATGTCAATATTTGTAGAAGGGGGGGGGGGGTTTGAATACAAATATCAAAACTATTTGCTTCTTTTGATATTTGTTCTTGAAGTTTGAGAGTTCAAGAGAATATATTTGAACAAATTAAAACTGAAATATTAAAACTGAACAAAGAGATTTAAAATTACTGATGGATTGGTTTTTCCATCAGTGTATATTTGTGCTCAATATTTCTAGGTTAAATAAACCTAGCTTCGTTTTTACAAGGTTAGATAATAAATCAATTGTGCTTACAATGTGCTCTAAAGCTTGAACAGTTGATTAAGAAAATATTGTCTAACTTGTCTATTTTCTAACAATGCTACCACACTTATTTATATGCTACAAGTGTGTTTTTACAATTCCTATTCTAGGATTTTTTCTATCTACCTTTCTTTTACCTTTTTCTTTTTTAGGAAAACAGGCTTGAAAGACAACTACAGATTGAGTCTTCACAGTCATCATTGACCGTCTTCCATAGGTTTACTTTTGTCCTCTGGATCTACAATAGATAGTCCTTCTGTGTTGTCACAATCAATTGATAATTTGCTATTAAGCATATCAATTGATCCATCCTTTAATCCATCAACTGATGTTCTTCTTCGATTGATCTTTATATCCATCGATTGATAAAATAATGACTTATCGATTGATAGATGTTATCAATCGATATATCAATTGATGGGTCTTCACATCAGTCTATTGTCTTCAATACTTGAATTGGCTTCTTCGATTGATCTCTCATCCATCGATGCTTCAATATCAATCGATCATCCTTCACTTGTGCAATTTCCTGTCTTCAAATAATTACAATTTGACAGTTTAATTTACACATCAATTGATGATCTATATCAATCAACTCAAACATCAATTGATAAGAATAATATCAATTGATTTACACCTTATCGATTGAAATAGACTAAGTACACCTATGCTATAGTCCAAATTATCAGTTGATACATATAAACACTTCAACTGATAAATGGTTTCCTGATCAATTGATATTTATAAATTTCATATCAATTGATCAGTTATATCAAATAAACTTTCTATGATTCTAAGATTAATGTTATCATCAAATTACATATAGATTCCTAACAATCTCCCCATATTTGTGTCTGTGATATGAACATGCATAAATCTACTTGATGATAACAAAAACCCTAATAATTTTCATTCAGATAGAATAAAGAAATTTAAATAGCACTTTTAGTTTTGGAAGTACCAGTTTGATAGATAACTCCTACAAGCTGCTTTAATGTCTTCACCATCTTCATAATTCAATTAGCTTCTCTTCCTTCTCTTCTCAGCATTTTTCTTTAGTTGCCTCATGAAATAACTCTTCAAAATTGCTTCATCCCTGTCAGTCTCTCCGAGTTGCCTCATAAGGTAATGTATTTCTTCATCTGTGATTTTGTCCAGATATTTGCAGATATCAAAGAACTTTGTGTTGCCCTCCACATCTGTAAAAATCATTGCATACTTTGGCTCCAACACCACCTTTTTGACTTAAGACTTCCATAGCTTAAGAGGTGAATCAGGTTCAGCTCATGCCTTTGATCTCCTTAGCTTTGAAATTTGTTGTTGAATCTCCTGAGCAATTGTTGTGTTGAGTTTGTACTTTCTGTTGAGTAGAGGAATGACGGTCTTTAGAACATTGTAGCTCTGCTTCATTATCACCTTCAATGAATAAGTGATCTTCACTCTATTTTCATATTTCAACTCATAGATTCTTCTTGATTTGAGGTTGTAGGGTGAGTCCTTACTCCAATTAGCCCTTTTTCATTGATCACTGGTATTCCTTTCATATCACATCCTTCAATTGTAACCTCCTCCTTGATTTCTTCTTGTTGACCCTAGAGGTTTTCTTGAACCACTCTTTCTTGAATAGAACTTGAACTTTTCTTGGCCATAGTTATTTTCCTCTTTTTCCTCAGTGACTGTTCCATTAATTGATCTTCCATGTTCCATTCCATTTCCATTTGCCTTGCTATTTCCTCATTCTCCCTTTCTCTTCTTGCAGCATCTGATAATCCTGATGAAATAGCTCCTTGAAGAAGCTTCTGTGCAACTGGCTCTTTCCTTCTCTTTTCTTCTTCAATCATTATGGATTTTCCCTTCCTCTTCCCTTCAAGGGCTTCAAGATCAATTGTTAAAAAGGCTTCAGCATCTGATTTGCTTTCTTTGGTAGCTTTTTGTGCATCTTCATTCACTTTTCTTGTTTGAGCAATGAACTCATTTAAGTCTCCTTTTTCTACTACCTTTGTCACCAATTCAGTGCTTTTCTTTAAATCTTCAATTCTTTTCCTTTCCCTCTCAATCATTGATTGAGTTTCTCTATCCCTAGAAAATTTTCTAGCTTTTAGATCATCTTCAAACTTCTCGAATTCTTTCTTTTTCTATTCTAAGTCATCTTTGGGTGACTTAAATGTTTTTGAAGATTGATTGTCCCTGTTGCTTCCATATTTGGTCATTTTAGCTGCAGAACCTCCAATACCACTAGACTTGTCCATACCACTCCCACCAACACCACCACTACCTTTGCCATCACCATCACCATCTCTCTTCTTTGTATTCTCCCCCTTTTTGTTATCATCAATTGGAGGATGTGGTGGTATTCTGTCAAGAAATTTCTGAAGAATGGAAGAATGTAGATTCTGGCCTCTGATTATATCATCCATCTTCTGTTCTAGAGATCCCACTCTAGTTTCCAAAGCTGCAAAATTTTTAGATTCCTTGAAAAGTTTGTCCTTGATTTGACCCATGGTATTGATTGGTAACTTCTCATCTAATCTTCTCTCTAATGCATTCTTGTTGGTAGTGATAGAATCCTTGATGATCTCCAATTCTCTTTTTACTCCTGTTAATATCATCTTTTAAATTTTCAATGACTCCCTCATATAGTGAGCAATTCTCCTTTGATTTTGATCTTAAATTTCTCCTTCTATCATTGATCTCCTATACTAAGAAAGAATCTTAGTTTCAGTTTCTGCTAATGAACCATCAATTGTGCTCATCCATGGCTCCTCATTAGAATCATCTTCCAACTCTTCAGGTACCATATAACATGTGTCTGTTGTATTGACAATGCTCTCCTTCAGATTCCTGGTCCTTTGTTCTGTGTGCTCTATCCCCAGTAGTTGTTCTGCATCCCTATTACTTGAAGCAGCCAACCCTTGATATTGTGGATCAGGATGAATGAAATTATGTGGATCCAAATCATCAGCATCAATTTCCTTATCAATCCCACTAGTTTCTGCATTTGATGATCCCCCTATATCCTTGACATCTTCCTCCTCTGACATCAACTCATTTTCTAATTCATGTGCAAATAGTAAAATTATTTTATCTCTCTCACTCATCTCTCTATTTTGCATCAAGATCTCATCCTGGAATCTCACCTCTCCCTCACTCATATTCTGTGCACCTTCTAAGGTGGGGCCCTTAGGTGTTTCACTCACATTCCTGGAAGAAATAGGAATGTCCTCACTCACTCCCTCTCCTTTTGCCAGGCTGCAATCCTGCCTCTCACTCAACTCACTCAATCCTAAGAGTGTTTGTGCAACATCAATTAATTGAGCATCAATTGATGAATAAATATTATCAGTTGAAGTGTTTGGGATATCCATCGATTGATGCATACCCATCGATTGATCTTGAGTATCGATCGATGGCTTATCAATCGATGGCTGAATATCAATTGATGAAGGAACATCAATTGATGGAGTAGAAACAGTTGATGTAAGAATTTGAGAAGTAATATTTGTAATTATGTGAGAAATAGAATCCTGAATTTCCTGGGAAGAAGATTCAGGAGAGAGTGTTGGCTTCTCCTTGAAAAATAAAAAAGGAGAATCTGAAAATGTTTGATTATCTATCAGAATATTTTCTGAAGAAATTTGATGAGAAGGGGAAGGAAGAATAGAAGGAATTGGAATAGAAAGAGAATGAGGCTACATCTCATCATTTATATGAGATGCATCAAACTGACTTTGTGAAGACTCTACCACAGTTTCCTGAGATTTTGCAGTGTGTGATTCCCCATGTGCAAAGGTGACTTTCTTCTTTCTCCTTTCATATGGTGTTATTACTTTGGCCAGTGTGTCCCCAATTTGATTCTGTGCCCCTGGTTGTGGGCTATTTTCAATACTGTCACCCTTTCAGAGGATGACAATAGAGGTGTGGTAATTTCTATATTAACATCCACAGTCTTTTGGGAGACTGTGGAGTGGCTTGGCTGAGGTTGCATACCCACACTCTCCTTATCCTTCTGGGTTCTTTGATGTTCCTCAGTTCCCTCACCACCTACATCTCCTTCTAGTCTATCTATCACAACAGGTGTTTTTCTTTTCTTGGATTTTACAACAACAGGTTTTTGGGAACCTATTGAGGTTGGCCTTTAAGATTTGGAATTAGAAACTGGATGTGTGGCTTGGGTAGGAGGGTTGGGGTCATTACTTACACCCTCCATAGCCACAGAAGGCAAAGAAGATTGGGGATTGATAGAAGTTAAGGTAGAGATAAATACCTGAACAAAAGGTGGATAAATCAATTCCACATTACTGTGAAGATTGATTCTTACCAAGTCTTTGAAGACCCTTTTGTTTTGAGTCCAGTAATCCAAAGTTTCTGTACTCCTGTCAATTTCAATATCCTTGACAAAGTGGTTAATAATAATCATGATAAATCTAGCATAATAAATATGATTTGATCTATTAACCTTGTTTCCCAATTTGACAGATATTTCATTGAGTAACAGGCTTCCTAAGTTATGATATCTATCATATAAAATGCTTTACCCTACTTGTTGCATACTTGTTGTTATTACATCAAAATTACTAACCTTACCAGAAAAACACTTTATAATTGCATCAAAGAAGTAAGACCATTCTTTTCTTAGATTCTTTCTAACAATACTACCTAGACTAGCATCAAGAGCAGTGTAATTGATTTCTCTAAGCATGATTCTAATCTCTGTGTCAGTGGGTGCATTTTCTATATTATTTGCAAGAAGATTTAAACACTCACCCAAGACTACAGTGGTTAGAATATACCTTTGTCCTTTGCAATCAAAGGAGATTGAAGAAAAATTATCTGCTACCTCTGATGTTGTCCAGAACTCTTCAACTAGATTGCACACTATCTTTGGTGCTTCTGAGAGGGCCTTTGAGATCCTTGAACTTCTTAGGAATTCCATTAGAGGATGAAATTCTGTTAGGGCTTCCTCCACCATAGTGCCAGCAACGAAGTTGTTGAGCTCATAGTAGAATCCTGATTGTCAGACTTTCTTTGATGATGCCATAATTGTGTTTAAAGATGTAGATGATAATTTACTGGCAAACTTGTTAGTAATAAAGCAGAAACAATAATTAGACAGAAGTAGATGAGGGTTCGTAGCAAGAGATAAATACAGAGAGAAAAAGGGTTAGGGATTGAGTTCGTAGATCGAGAGAGAGAGACAGAGACAGAGAAATCGTTAGTAAAAATTGCAAGTAAGAATTAAAGGTTGTTTTAATCTCACTATTTATATTTACTGAGTTCCCAGTTACTTTTTTACTCAAAATAGAACTTAATCGACCGTTAAAAGAAAATATGAAAAGCAGAAATTACCTATTTTTGGCAATCGACTATTATACATACATGAATGTATGTATTAATCAATTGATAAAATAAGTAATCAACAACTAAATTTTGTACAGGTCGATTGATGACATGGACCCCTTTAAATTTCAGGTCATCGATTGGTAATCAACTTATCCATCGACAGGTACTCTTATCCATCGATAAATAAACATATCATCAATTGATATATTTATTTGTCGATAGCTATAAATATCCATTGATGAATAAAATGTTTATCAATTGATTATTGAAGAATCAATAGATTAACATAGTCAATGGCTAAAATTAATATAAATACATAACTTGTCAGGCATTTAAAGGATTAAATATAATTAAGCATACCTAAATCACAGACCAATCTATTGAAAGTAGATTCATCTAATGGTTTGGTAAAAATGTCTATAAGTTGTCCTTCACTAGGGACAAAATGTAATTCAACTTTACCATTCATTACATGTTCCCTAATGAAGTGATACCTTATGTCAATGTGTTTGGTTCTGGAATGTTGCACATGATTTTCTATTATTGCAATGGCACTTGTGTTATCACAGAAAATAGGAATCTTGTTCATGTTGAACCCATAGTCAAGTAGTTGATTCTTCATCCATAATATTTATGCACAACAACTTCCAGCTGCAATGTATTCAGCCTTTGCAGTAGATGTAGACACTGAATTCTGCTTCTTGCTAAACCATTATTTCCTAAAAATTGACAGGTGCCTGTAGTACTTTTTATATCAATCCTGAAACCTGCATAGTCTGCATCTGAATAGCCAATTAGATCAAATCCAGAATCTCTAGGGTACCAAATTCCAATATTTGGGGTTCCTTTGAGATGTCTGAATATTCTTTTTATTGAAATCAAATGAGATTCTCTAGGATCAGCCTGAAACCTAGCACAAAGACATGTAGCAAATATTATGTCTAGCCTACTTGCAGTTAAATAAAGTAATGAGCCAACCATGCCTCTATAACTTGAAATGTCCACTTTAGCTTCCTTAATATTCAATTCAAGTTTAGTTGCAGTGGCCATGAGAGTTTTTGCAGAAGAATATTCATTTAAATCAAATCTTTTTAATAAGTCAGAAATATATTTGGTTTGATTTATGAAAGTACCATCTTTGACTTGTTTGACTTGCAAACCACGAAAGTAGGTAAGTTCTTCCATCATGCTCATTTCATATTTACTCTGCATCAACTTAGCAAATTTTTGACAAAGTTTTTCATTAGTAGAGCCAAAGATAATGTCATCTACATAGATTTGAACAAGAATCATAGAGCCACTAACATTTCTATGAAAGAGAGTTTTATCAACCGTACCTCTTGTGAAGTGATTCTCAATCAAGAATTTAGATAATGTTTCATACCAGGCTCTAGGTGCTTGTTTTAATCCATAAAGTGCCTTGAGAAGATAGTATATAAATCTAGGATGAACGGGATCAATAAAACTAGGAGGTTGTTCTACATATACTTCTTCTTCTAGTTCTCCATTGAAAAAAGCACTTTTCACATCCATCTGATATACCTTGAAATTAGCATGAGTAGCATATGCTAGAAAGATTCTGATTGCTTCCAACCTTGCAACAGGTGTAAATGTTTCATCAAAATCTATGCCTTCTTCTTGTGAATAGACCTTTACCACTAATCTTGCTTTATTCCTTGTCACTGTACCAGTTTCATCCATTTTATTTCTGAACACCCATTTTGTACCAATGACAGACTTGTTCTTTGATTTGGGTACCAGCTTTCATACCTTGTTTCTTTCAAACTGATTCAACTCTTCTTGTATAGCAATTATCCAATCAGGATCATTCAAGGCTTCTTCAATCCTTTTTGGTTCTTCTTGAGATAGGAATCTACTATACAAGCATTTATTTTGAGTTGCACTTCTAGTTTTGACACCATTATTTGCATCTCCAATAATTAATTCAAAGGGATGACTTTTTGTCCATTTCCTTTGAGATGGTAAATTTGTCCTTGAAGATGATGCTTCATGATCATTGGAATTGTTATGATCATTATGATGTGATTGATCATTTGAGAACCATCCCCCTGAGATGGACACTCTTCTTGAAGAATTTTGAGCAGAGTTGTTATCCATCGAATGATTATCAATTGATGTATTATCAGTCGATTAATGATTGTCAACTGATAAGTTATAAGTTGATGCATTGACATCAATTGATGGGAGGATTCTAGGTACTTGATTTCTTGAAATTTCTACATCATCATCACTATCTTCAATATTGTTTGTGGATTCATTTTCAAAGTGCAGTAGATCATGAAATCCTTCATCAAATAACCCTTGAATTTTCTTGTCATCAAAGACTACATGCATACATTCCATAACAATGTGCAACCTTATATTGTAGACTCTGTATGCTTTGGTTTTTATCCCATATCCAACAAATATAGTTTCATCAGCATTGGCTTCAAATTTTCCTAGATTTTCACCTTGATTTCTCAGTACAAAGCATTTGCAGCCAAAGACATGATGGAAGTTAACAGTTGGCTTTTTGTCTTTCTTCATCAACTGATATGGAATTTTGCCTTGAAGTTTATTGACCATGGAAATATTTTGAATGTAGAAGGCAGTATAAATTGCTTCTGCCCAGAAATATGTAGGAAGTTTTACTTCTTCTAACATAGTTCTAGCAGCTTCAATTAAGGTCATATTTTTCCTTTCAACTACTCCATTTTGTTGTGGAGTCCTTGGTGCAGAGAAATGATGAGTGATACCTTTTTCCTCACAAAATTCTTTCATTGATGCATTCTTGAATTCAGTACCATGATCACTTCTCATTTTCTTGACCTTCCATTCAGTGCCATTATCAACATTCTTCACATGATTGATAATTATTTTACTTGCCTCATCCTTAGAGTGTAAGAAATATACCCATGAAAATCTTGTGAAGTCATCCACAATGACCAAGGCATATTTCTTTTTGGCAATTGACATGATGTTGACTGGACCAAATAAGTCCATGTGTAATAATTCCAAAGGTTTGTCAATTGATGATTCAGATTTTAACTTAAATGATGCTTTCCTTTGCTTTCCCTTTTGACAGGCATCACATAGTCCATCCTTGGTGAATTCCATCTGTGAAAAGCCTCTAACCAAATTCTTTCTAACCAATTGATTCATGGCTTTGAAATTCAAATGGGCTAGCTTCTTGTGCCAAATCCAACTTTCATCTGCATTGGCTTTGCTAAGTAGGCATGTCATTGAGTTTGCCTTTACAGAGTTGAAGTCAACCACATAGACATTTCATTTCCTTTCTCCAGTTAAGAGAATATCACCAGATTCTTTGTTGGCAATGATGCATGATTCAGTTGTAAACCACACACCATTTCCATTATCACACAGTTGACTAATACTGAGAAAATTGTGCTTTAATGCATCAACTAGTGCTACAGTTTCAATGATAACATTTTTTTTTGCAATTGAGCCATATCCCAGAGTAAAACCTTTTCTGTTATCTACAAAAGTAACTCCTGAACCAGCCTTTTCCACAAACTTTGTGAGCAGGGACAAATCTCCAGTCATGTGCCTTGAACATCCACTATCCAAATACCAGAGATTTTTCTTCATGTTTCCCTGCACACACATAAAACAATCAAGTATTTTTTGGTACCCAAGTTGCCTTGGGTCCTCTTTTATTAGTTGTAGCCTGAGCCTTGGTTGTCAACTTTGGTTCCTTTTGTTTTGGTGGGTTTAAGTCCACTTTAACTCTGGGAGTTGGCTTTTGGGGCTTAGACACCTTGGAACTCATGGTAGAATTTCCATGCATTTCATTATCTATATTGGGCATGTTCCATGGCATACCAGGCATGTTCATATTTGCATATGCAAAGAAAGGATTATACATGTATGGAACTTTTGCATAAGGCATATGAACATTATGTGCAACTAAATTAGAAGACATGACATTCATGAGCATAGGATTGGTAAACATGGCATTTGCAGTCATGGCATGTGCATTTAAATCATTTGACGATTTTGAGTTCTTTGCATTCTTGCATTGCATAGACAAATGATTTACACTACCACATTTAGCACATACCTTTCTAGGGGCATACATATCATAAGTGTAATTGTTGTGCTTATTTATGCCTACTTTTCTAATTTCTCTTTTAATTGTTTCTTGGATAAGCTACCTATGTTGATCTTCTCAACCTCAGTCTTAACTTGATTTTTGGTTTCCTTAACAAACTTGATAGGAGTTCTAAATTTGTTCTTTTTATTAGCCATTGATGATTTACTTGTCGATGGATGCTTATCAATCGATTCAACATTAATCGATTGATAATCCTTATCAATTGATGAGGGATTAGCAGTCGATTGATCTTTATCCATTGAAGTATCAGCCAATGGCTTGCCTATTGATTTAGGGGATTCTCCTAGAATATCTAAACCCTGAACATCAATAATTTGTTTGGCAGTTTTAGCAGACCTATTCCATTTGTTAATGGTTTCTATTTCTTCAGCTAATTGTTCTTTTAATAATTCTTCTCTTTTTAAACTATCCACTAGTTCATTTCTAGCATCCTTACTTTCCTGCTTAAATCTATCTAAACAAACAAGTTCATTTTCAAGAAAAATATTCCTCTCAGTTAAATCATCAATGGTGTTCTTCAACTTGAGGTTTTTTTTGTTTAGAGATTTTAGAGTGACATGCAAATTGTATAATTCATTAGACATTTCATTAATAGTACTATTGCATTCATCAGTTGTAAGCTCAAAAAAGTTGGTAGCTAGTACCTGATTATATGATGAACTAGCTTCTTCATCTTCATGGTTGGTCATTAGAGCTAGATTGATGAACTCTTCAGAATCACTGTCCTCAGCAGCCCAATCATTCTCCTCAATAACAAAAGCCTTTTCTTTCTGTTTCAAAAGGTCAAAGTATTTCTTTTTGTAATAAATACTTTCATATGACTTTGCCTTTTCTTTTTTTGGCCTTCTACACTCATTAGAGAAATGACCAGTCAATCCACAGTTAAAGCATTTGAATTTAGATCTATCTACCAAATTTTTATTTTGATTGTTGCTTCTAAACTGGGATCCAGGCATTTGAGCAGTTGGATTCCTCTTGAATTTTAGCTTTGAAAACTTCCTTGACAGAAATGCAAGGTGCTCATCAATATCATCCAAATCATCCTGTGAACATGTTTCATTCTCTTCACACTTGCCCTTTCCTTTTCTCTTGGATGATTATTCAATAGCATCACCAGCTACCATGACAGAATCTTCTACACAACCAATTTCCTTTCTCTCTTCATTTCCTTAGACCATCAAAGCCACAGTTTTCTCTTTTCTTTAATTCTTCTCAATTTCCTCATCTTGTTGGATTTCCAACTCATATGTCTTGAGAATACCATAAAGTTTCTCAAGAGTATAATCCTTGAAGTCCTGAGATTGTCTAATGGAAACAATTATTGGTTTCCATTCTTTTGAAAGAGATCTAAGAAATTTTAGGTTTGTATCCTCAGTTGCATAAACCCTACCATACAGCTTTAATCCATTTAATAACTTTTGGAATCTGCTATAGGTGTCATTAATAGATTCTCCACTCTTGAAATGAAATGATTCATATTTTTGAATCAAGAGTTGCATCTTGTTCTTTCTTACTTGTTCAGTTCCTTCACACAGAGTTTGAAGAGTGTCTTATACTTCTTTTAATGAAGTACAGTTTATCACATTGCCAAACATATCTTTATCTAGACTATTAAATAGAATGTTCATGGCCTTCTTGTCTTTAAGTACTTCTTTTTCATCCTCTTTTGTGAACTCAGAGATGAATTTTGGAACATGTTTGTCAAGTGCAGGAGTTCCATCAGGGTTTACACTTGTGACCAGCTTCATGGGAATATTAGGACCTTTCTCTATGCAGTGAACATAGGAAGGGTCGAGAGAAAGAAGATGCAGATGCATTTTTACCTTCCATGGAAAGTATTCATCATTTTCTAACACTGAGATCTTTACACCTGAATCTTTTTGGCCCATATTGACTATTCTTAATCTTTAAACTTTCTGTATGTTGAAAGCCTCACTCTGATACCAATTGTTATTCCTTAGAACAATGTCAATATTTGTAGAAGGGGGGGGGGGGGGGGTTGAATACAAATATCAAAACTATTTGCTTCTTTTGATATTTGTTCTTGAAGTTTGAGAGTTCGAGAGAATATGTTTGAACAAATTAAAACTGAAATATTAAAACTGAACAAAGAGATTTAAATTACTGATGGATTTATTATCAACTGTTGGATTTATTATCAATAATTTTAAATCTCTTTGTTCAGTTTTAATATTTCAGTTTTAATTTGTTCAAATATATTCTCTCGAACTCTCAAACTTCAAGAACAAATATCAAAAGAAGCAAATAGTTTTGATATTTGTTTTGAACCCCCCTTCTACAAATAGTGACATTGTTCTAAGGAATAACAGTCCATGTGATCTCTCCTTTCTTTCTTTTCAGGGAGAGAGAAAACTCTTCCCAAGACTTCGGGAGCTTTTCAATCACAGACATAACTTGAAACTTCTCGGGAAGGTCCATTCCGGGCTCCTTCAAAGCATGAACCAACATCTCAAATTCATGCACCTGCTCAGTCATGAATTTTGTATTCACCAGCTTGAAGTCAAGGAACCTTGCCGCACTATCATTTTACAGACTATTGGGTCCCGGAGATCGTAGAGGGGGGGGGGGGGGGTGAATACGATTCCCAAATTAAAAATATGACTATTAATTATTTTTGGGACAACATAAAAATTATTTTGGTTCAAACCCGGGTACTGTTCATCATCTTCTTCAACCTCAAGAACACCATTAAAATAACCAAGATAATGAACGGTAAATCATTCAAAACACACAACACAACAAGATCCAAGAATATAACTTTATATTCATTGAAGTGGGGTAGATGCTACAAACAAGTTCAAGAACATAAGCTCAAGAACACAACAAAGAAGTGATTTTTGTTTCCTCTAAAACTATTACATTTTGTAGATCTAGGAGACAAAAATCAACCCCTATCTTCTATACAAGATTTAACAAGTGTTTTCAATAGAAGAATAGAGGAGTGGTATAACAAAGAAAATTATGGCTACAAATATATTCAAGATCTAGTTTGGCCATGGGGGAGAGAATAATTTTTCTCTCTCTCCCCTTTTCTTTTCTCATCCGGATGCACACAACCACCACACCTATTAAGACTTGGGTTTCTTCTTTCTATATTGAAAAAGGTGTTACTTTTTGTTTTTCCACCTTTTACTCTTGTCCACTCAAATCATATCTTCAAAGTCATGTGCCAAGCATGCCTTTGGAAATATTTAATTTAAAAGTAATATTTAATAAATATATAAAATATAAATAAAGAATATCTTTTTTTATAAAATATATAAATAATTAAATAAATACTTTATTTAATTATATTAAATATTTCCATTCCACTCTTCAATTTGTGTATACTTCCTTATTCAAATACTTGGCCCCGTATACGTGACTCCACCATGTCCAAGTATTTGGCCTTCTAATCTGTGAAGCTTTAGTAAGATCCAATCAGGTTGTGCCGTCTGTCCCTTATCCATTAGGCTGACATTTCTCCAATACTGATTTACCACCTTTATTGATCCTCCACATGACTCAAGAAAACGAACAACTTTAGAATGATAAAAACCATATTAACCGACGAGAGCTTGCCTCCAATGTCCTGACACTTGATGCAACGGTCTGGTTCATAAGTGACTAGTCTTGATAGGGGCTCTTGATTCCGAACATGATTCCACATTCTTCTTTGCAAACCTTACTTGTAGCTTCGATTGTAATGCACTGAAATCTTCATAGACTAAGACAATCTTATGTAGCTTCCACATCCTTGAATATATGTCAACATCTTTTATTCTCCACTGAGGCCTGAACATGTTAATGAACTTCTTCCAGTGAGCTTCAAGTCTGTAGATGATCCTTTGATACTTTGTCTTAACTGAACTCTGTGATCCAAGATTTCTGTGCACCTGCATATTATTACATGTCCTGTTCTATTGTTGAATTATCATCAACCATTACATAGAGATTACATTTAGCATTTCTAGTACACATGAAAGTGTAGTGAGTTACTTCTCTTCACTCCTATCTCCCCTTTCAATCTCCCCCTATTTGGTTGATATGGAATAACAATCAAATACTATTTCCCTTTACAATCTCCCACAAAAGCAATTAAATGAAATTAACTACTAGAGGATAACTCAACTAACATACAAGAAACAGTTAAAGTACTGGACATGAAAATAATATACAAAAGGTCCTGGAAAGATATAATCAGTTAAATCCAGATTTCCTGAGTTGCTGAAAATGAATGATGAATTTCTGAATTTCATTTTCCTTTAGCTTTCTCCACTTCAATGTTCTTCAAAGATGGGGTTCTTTCAATAAAGAAACAAATCATTAGTAAAGACTTCTGAACAATCATTCTTATTCATCTTGCAATTCGAACTAGAACATACAGCTCTCTATGTTCCCCATAAGAGGTCAACTCATTCTCCCCTTAAGGTTGTTCTCTCTTGGAATGAAAGTCACTTCCTCTTTTTCTTCAGGATGTTCTATTTCCAGGAAACATATTTTTCTTTCTTCCCTGCACTACTCCACTGACTTCATCTATCTCTGAAACAAGAAATAGAACACACTTGGACACTTCTCAGATGCCCCTTGAAAATCTCCTTCACATTCTTCTTTACCCAGAATACTTCTACTTAGCAAAAACTCCCCCTGAGTTGATACTCTTCAAAGAAATCTTCATTTTCATTCATTGATCGTGCTAGAAAGAATTCTTCTGCCGAACCTCTCCTAAGAATGTTCCAAGGACAGATCTTCAAACAAATAGAGCAAAATCCCTTAGATATCTTTTCAGAATAAGATATAGCACTGCAAACCAAGATGTTAAGATTCTCCATAACTTCTCCCCCTTAGTACGACAAGTAACTTCTTCCCAATTGACAAAAAGTAACTTGTCCACTTCAGACAAAAAATTAGTTAAATCTACAACACCTTTAGGGATTAGGCTCCGACCAATTACTAAGAAACTCCCCCTTAGTAATTCCCCCTTGCATCACTAAGGTTTCAATTTTATCTAATTATCCCCCTTAGTTCATGCAAGCTCCAATCCACCCTTGTGTCTTTAGATATCCTCTAAGTAACCTCCACAAGATAGGATTGACAGATCTCGTTTCTTGTAGATTTCGTTTCTTGTATCACCAAATTCTCCCCCTTAGTTGAGAATATCCTTAAAAAAAATAAAAGTATCATCTACATCCAATCGAATAAGAAACTCTCCTCCAATTGAACATAAAATCCTCCTTAGGTCTAAAAATTTATGTCTCCCCCTTTGAGATTGAGAACAACATGAATAAATAGACCCAAAGGTAATAGTTTGGACATTCCCACTAAGCTTCAGCTAGACTCTTCTTCAGCTTGTCTTCCAGAAAAGAATCTCTTCAACATTCCAGAGCTAGAAAATTCAGTAACAGGATTCAAGCATAGTAGCAAGGTTAGTGCTTGGTCTATGGTTTCCTCACTTCGACTACGTTCTGTTGGTGTTTACACTTTCAAGCGTAAGTGTTCCACTCATTTCTCTCCCTATTTCTCTCACTCAAGTGTATCACTCCCTCACTTCACTCAAGTGTTTCTCTCCCTTACTTGCACTCATTCCATTTATAGCAATTTGTACCTGCAAGTAAATCCATGCTAGTCTCACCAAGATATTGTGGATCGTTGACTATAGCATGTTGTCGATCACTAAAGATCTAGGTTCTGAGATGGAATCTCAGACAGGGTTTCAGTTAGGTCGTCACCCAACTCACCATGAGCAAATCCATGCACACGTGGCTCGTTGTCGGGGAATAACCCTTCTGAAATTGGAATCTCCTCCATTCCAGGAGTGACTGAAATCCCAACACCCTGATCCTCAAAAGACTCATCAAATTGGTAAACCAACTGAATCATAGTCTACGAGTTGTTGCTCAGCTACTTTCAGCATCAACAATCTCCCCATATGCAATTCCATACACTGGATCGTTGAATGTTGTATGCGTACTAGCAGTCCATGCACTGGATCGTTGACGGTGATATGCCTTTAAGTTTTGAGCGATCCATGTATTCCAGAATTTGAATTCCTGGGAGAGTAGACGTGTACAAACGTCTCTCTCAATCACCTGTAAAGATGAATTAACTCACTATTTTCAGTCATGGAAAACTGTTAGTGATTTCCTCTCAACATCAACAGATTGCTCTGCGGATGTGAAATCCCGTTAGGGAACTAGGACTGTTCCTCCTAGAAAGGTTGACAAGGATTCTAATATATGGCAAGAAATCCAAGTTTCCCTCAAATACCTGTGAAAGTGGCTCAACAACTTCATTCACCATGAATGGTAAACAAAGAAGTTTAGGGGTTTTACCTATACCTCACAATGTGCACTTCTTGCAATGTGTCCTCACAATTGTTAGTCCCAAGAGAGGCTAGAGAACTGTTAGGTCCTATAACATCCCTTAGAAACAAAAACTTTAGGTTTACCATCAGCGTGAATGCTTTTGGTGTGCTTGACTCATTACAAGGTACTCTGGCTGACGAGCAAATTTTCAATGAAATCACCCTGTTGAGAGAGTTCATTCAGAAACGGTTGAATTGCCTTTTCAGCTCTGCATCCTTTTGAGAGAATACAGATGAGCTACAGATATCTCAATTTATATACTTCTTTCCTTCTCGAGAGGTAGAGCTGTGGGTGCACTTCCGACTTCATCCTTATTTGCTGCATCAAGTGTAGTTTCTCCCTTAACAACCGCTAATCTACATAAGTTCCTTATATCACCAAGGGTTGAAAGTTTGAATTAGAATGATAGTGTTTGGTACTAAGGCCTTGGTTAGAAATTGATGGATTATTCAACTTCTAGACCTTCCCCTATAGCCACTAAGGCCAAGCCATTTCGGCTAAATAGATAGATTTGATCAGAGCTATATAAAATTTAGTAGAGTATGATTAAACTTATTCTCTATTCCTTCTCAGAAATATAGCATCGGAGCAATGTGTCCTCAAGAAACAATGCACCAGAGCTAAATTGTGGGAATTAATAAAGAATAGGTAAAAGAATATTAAGCCAAATTTCATAAACTCACAATTTAAAAAAAAAGTTTAACAGATTAACAAAAGTGTTCTTTTGAATTTCTCTTAGACAAATATCCAATTGAATTCAACTCTTTTAACAAAAACATTTTGATTAATAACTCAAATCTATTTCATCTTGCTCACTGTATGTTTTCAGAAATTGTTTTGCAATTCATTCTTAGCTGATATTATCTCCGACTTAAAACATAAATCATTTAAAAAAAATCGAATGAATGCTTTAGTCATACAGTCCAAGGCACTAATCCCAAAGCAAACAACCATTGTTTTAATACTACAGGTCAATGTGAAACAGACATTAACAAGAGTTTTGAAAAACGTTTTACCAATAGTTGATACCTCAAGATCAAAACAATTTACTCAAATAAAATAGCCTGATACCATGCAACCTTAAGTTACAAGTTATCAAGTAACTTTATTTAAACAAATCGATGAGAGAAAACATTTTTCATTACAAAACATTTAGAGAGAGAGAGGGGATATATGATTTTAAAATAGAAAGATAATCCTCAAGAAATTTTCTCTCTCAAAGGGAGAAAAAAAACTTTTAGTGGCTTTTCATTCTCTGGCAAATGAATGCATGTTTAGAGAAAACATTTTTTTTACAAGAAATAGACAAGAAATTTATTTATGCATTCAAGTTCTAAAGAATGAAAAACATATGTTAATACTAATGAATTATCAAATATATGAATGACAAGACATTCAAAAGTACTAACATCATTCAATCATTTTGTAATAAAATGCATCTTACTACAAAACAATCAAGCACATAAGATACTTACATTATGCTAGACAATTATCATTTATCGCTGTAAACAAACACATATTGCAATATAGATCATGGTAATTGTAAAGCATAAAACATAAGCATCCGCTAAATACTGAACATACATTGACCGAATGACAGCATTTAACTTCTTACACTACATCTCAACAATTATCACATAAGCATATTGAAAATACTCATGACAATCAGAATGTATGTAAGCTCGAGGTACTAGTTGCATCAGAGATCAAATATCTTTAAATATTAATGCTAAAATTTATGATCTTTGACAACCCCTCGAGATGTAGTAAATTACTTTCAATATCAGTGTTTTTGAAATAATCTTTTTGTCACTTAGTGCAGAAATTTTAAGTGGCATCACTAATATCAAAAGAATGACAACTAATATTAATGGATTTTGCAAAAGACATGAATTACATCACTTAAACTACATATTAAGTGGTTCCATTAATATTAGCATTAAATAATTAAAAGTAAATAAAATTACAATTAATTAATATATACAAATACTTATGCTGAAACATTTGATACATATAGCATGAATAACATATGACAGCACAAAGTACGAGGTCCTGGATATAAATTGACTATACAAAGAGATGCTACATTGTTAGGTCCCTAGGTCCCGGGTGATCATAGGTAACCTCATACCGATAATATTGGGTCCCGGGTGGTCACAAGCCAAACATTAATCAGTTCCTAGAGATCGTAGACATCTAAATAACATGAACACTCTCTATAAACATTACATTTAAATAAATCAATATTAGATTAGAGTGACATACCTTAGTCAATAGAGCTTTTACTGGTGTACGATCGTTGAATGAACAATTACTCCTCTTTGCCCGAGAGATCAAACGTTTACTACTTTCGAGATCGAACGTTTACTCCATTTGGACAGGAATAACTTTTCAGCTACCAGTTAACATTGTTCCTCGAAACAATACCACGTTCATCCAGACGGAAACTGCATTACTTTCAACACCCAAATATTTCCTTGTAGATATTGGTCTTGGCAGCAGCTTCACTAAACTCAGCACTCTAGAAACCAGTAGTCTTGACACTAGCAGAGTAGAACCTTAAAAAAAAACTCAGAACTACCCTTCAGCTTCTGTATCAATACCAAGTCTTCATGTGGATTGATTCCTTGTGCTAAGTGTATCTGCCTCTAGTTCAATTGAGTTAGTTCCTTAATTCGAACCCTACTCAATCTTGATTAGTTAGTGCATCTTCAGTCTTCATTGAATTCACTCAGAAAAACCAATGAAATACTCTTATACATGCACGACCAATCACTACTCTACTACCCAGATTCATCAAGAACTGACTTTAGGAAATGTTGTTACACAAAACCCTTTGTCATGACAGATGTGTCCTTAATGTTTTCTTAGATATTCAGTGGGTAGAGTAATGTTCTTCAAATATGATTGAGATCATCTTGCATTATTTTTAAATTGACAATTTCCTTTCTAATATGCAATCACTCAATCTGGATCACTCAGTGCTCCTAAGAATCTCAACTCTTACTCAATGAGCACTGCTAGCCTTTGAACATCAAACACGACTAGTTGATCCAACTTACTGATGCTCCCCCTGTGATGTTGCTTGCAGCTTTTCTTCATCTGGTGTCATCTGATCTTGAGCCCTAAACAGGATGTTAACCTTTAGAAATTCAAAGCTAAAATCAAATGAATGCTAGGGAGCTTGATGATGATGTTCACTGCATCTATATCATCTTAAATCAATCACAAACTCTGTGTAAGCTCTTAACTCCAAATAAGATAGCCCTTCATCACACCATGTGACTTCAGGCATGATTAATCTTACTTGATGTCTTCTCTTTATATTTGCTGATTAGACTTGCTGTGTCAACTGATTCAGCCGTAGTGAATAGGAAACCTTAACTCTATCCATTATCCTTGTAATTCCACTCAAGGTCTGGATTTCCCTATCAACTCCTCCATTTGGTCATGAAGTCCGGAAACTGAACTTTATTCTAGAATACTCCTTTCAGTGCAGACATAACATAGAACTTCGTTCGTCAACAAATTCCATTACCTGCCCTCAAAGTGTCCTTACAGCAATCTGCCTAATCCTTTGAATGTGATTAATCACTGAGATGCTTCTTCTATCGAATGCATGAAAAAATACCAAAACTAAACAGGGTAGCCTTTGACTTGACTTCCCTTCAACTGACATACTTCACTAATGTCCTTCTTAAAAGAATTTCATTAGAAGTAGTCATTTCTCACCAACTTCATCTTTACAGTCGAATCTGTTATCTTGATAAACCAAGTATTAGTTGATAAACCAAGTGTGAGAGCATCACTTGTTGTTGCAGCTAACTCCATTCTGATAAACTTCAACGAATAGTTGACTTCATCATAAGCATTATATTTTGTGTCAGCAATAACCTCACTTCCAGTAGAGTGAGCTTCTATTTCTCTTGACCCCGATCAATATTGTTCATCTTCGAACTGATATTAGGAAACCCTTCGTAAAGAATTCCCTAGGTCTTCCTTAATATTGTGCTTCAGATCATTCAAGAAAAATAGGTAACCTTGCTTAACCATTTGAATACCAAAGCAAAAGTAGTTACATGCCTCGAACATGAAAATGTCAGAGATATATAACTTGTACATGTTGAAAGATACTCTGCATTCACAAATGATTAAGACACGTGGTCCTCAATTTGATTGAGTCCAAGGGTTAGAGATATTTCTAAACATAGTTAACAACAAAGCATTCAAGTTCAACATGCTTATTCTTATCTGACTGATCACTCCTCATCTATATCAGCCTCAATAAGTAGTCTTGGCTATGAGCTCAGTGATCCCAACCTAACTTAAGGTGGACTAGCAGTCTATAAGAATCATGTCGTACATATATGTAGTCATAGAAGAATCAATCACTCAGATTCCTAATTCTTCTAAATCACTTTTATTGTTCACTTTAACATTATATTATCTCTAATTATCTGAGTCAATTTAAATTTAAAAATTTTATTCATGGTTTATTATACTGACCCCTAGGCAATTCCCAAATTAGAAACAAACTTATCTTAACAAGCACATGATCAGATATAGCATTTAATACAACCATGCGAGTATAAACAGATTATAGACAATGCAAACATCAAGGCACTTAGCATGCAGCAAATACTCTTTCTGGTAAATGTACCCCTACAAATACCTAAGACTCTATATGCTAACATGATCAATTATCGTAAAGCAAGCATTAAATCACACAAGATCTAATCATGAAGTCAAATACTGATAAACAAGCAACACTAGCAAACTAGCATAAGTTATCTAATTTATATAGAAATCAAGGTGAGACATGCATTACATCAAACTTATAATATAATGCAGTTCAACACTTAATACTCTATAATTGAATCAAACAAGTATAAACTAGTTAGAAAGTATACCTGAGCGATGCTTAGCATTCCATCTCGAGTGATAATCAATTGATCCAAATCAATTTCCATTCTACTGACACTCATGGAAGTATCCTTGCATTTGACCTCAATAACCAATAATGTTCCTGCTTCAACCCAAATTGATACCTGATTGTTCTGCTTAAGGACCCCGACATAGAATGTCTCATGTTCTGCTTGAAAAGATCACTCTTCTTTGTATGTGTAGCAATAACCCCTTGATTATCATATGTCAGTGATAATCAAACCTTGTGTATTTCTGCCACTGATGTCCTTTAACCAAATCTTCAATTGTTGTTTTGGTTCTTTGACCGATAAACTGAATTCCTTTTCAAAATCCCAAATTCTTCAGATATTGATTCGAAAACCACTGATCGAAGACTCTTCCCTAAATGAACTAATCCCCATTCAATAACCAAATGATCCACTGAGTAGACCGATGTAGAAATACATCTCCAATGGTAAGATCAGGTCTCAACTCCATTAGAATGTTCTTCAGTCAGTTCGTTTGTCCTCAACGAACGAAGAATCAACTCCTGTTGTTTCGTTTAATAAAACATTTTGTTCAAACAGAAGTATTTAATTTTTTTTAGGAATTTAAATAATCAAAATAAATTGAAAATACAATTTTTGATAAATAATAATAAATTTCTCAATTTCAAATTATAAATAAAATAAAATAATTCGAAAAGAAAGTTTTGATATAGAGATAACAAATTTTTCAAGGTATATTAAATAATCCTGAAAAAGAAATTATTTCAAATCAAAATTAATTTCCAAAGAATTTTATAGAATTTATAATTCAAAACAGTTTCAATTATAATTAAAATAAAACAGATTGAAAATATAAGTTTGATATAAAAATAATAAATTTTCAAGTCATCTAAGATATTCTTGAAAATAAATTATTTCAACCAAAATGATTTTCCAAAAAGTTTTATGAGATTTATAATTAAAACTTCCAAGCTTAAATTATAATTAAAATAAAACAACTTGAAAACATAATTTTGAAATAGAAATACTAAATTTTCAAAACATTTAAAATGTTCATGAAAATAAATTATTTCAATCCAAAAATATTTTCCAAAGAGTTTTATAAAATTTATAATTAAAGTTTTATGAAAAATAAATTATTAAATCTAAAAAATAATTCTCAAAATACTTTTAAGAATATCAAACTCAAAAGAAATTAAATTGGATTTTAAGATTAATTTTAGTTTTGAAATTAATAAAATTCTTAACTAAGAATATTAAAAATATAAAATATTTGACTCTAAAATTTAAAAGAAAATAAAATATTTTCCAAGATGTAAAATAAATTTGAAAAATAAATTATTAAAATTTAAAAATTATTTCCAAAATATTTTAAATAATTAAATTCAAATTTAATTATTAAATTAATTATTAAACTAAAAATAATTTGAGAGAAAAACAATTTTTGTTTTAAATAAAAGTTAAGCTATGTAGCCATGTGTCATGTTGAAACAGCCTTCTAAGTAGAAATTCTACATAGGAATTTCTACATAGACTCTATCTCGAACACCAAGTCGAACATCCAAGTCGAACATCCCAAGTCGAACATCCAAGTCGAACAACCAAGTCGAACATCCAAGTCGAACATCCAAGTCGAACATCCCAAGTCGAACATCCAAGTCGAACATCCAAGTCGAACATCCAAGTCGAACAACCAAGTCGAACATCCAAGTCGAACATCCAAGTCGAACATCCCAAGTCGAACATCCAAGTCGAACATCCAAGTCGAACATCCCAAGTCGAACATCCAAGTCGAACATTGTTTCCCAGAATAATCAATCTATTACAGAAGGGGGGTTGAATGTAATAGTGCCTGTAAATCGATTATGAACACAAGTATGTTGAATGGAATACTGTTTTGTATTAATAATGAACTTGAATACAAAACTCTCTCAAGATATTAAGTTCTTAAGAGCTGCTAGGTTACAAGATATTGCTTTTATGAATTCTATATTTAATTATAACCTATCTCTGTGTTTATATAGACACAGCTACAAATACAATTACAAAACAGATTATGATAAGAATAGATTTAATAAGGTAATTTGACTTGCACTTGAATTCCTTCTTACTATCCAAATCAGACTCTGATTTGTCTGTTTCCTTTTCTGATAAACTCTGGAGCTAAACTCTGTCGGTTTGTCATTCTCTGATTTGAGCATTCTCTGTTAGAGTAAACTCTGATTGAGTATTCTCTGGTAGAGTAAACTCTGACCGACAGCTTCCTTAAACGCTGATGACGTCAGCATAAACTCTGTTTAGTAATCTCTGACAATCACCAGTGTTTGCATTCCTAACAATCTCCCCCAATTTATGCTTTAAGAATTAAAACATAAATTTCACTTATGATGTCAGAAATACAAGACAAATGCACCAGAGTTTATTTACCCTTTTTTAGACTTAGATTCTTCTGTAAAATAATTCTTCTTTCAGAAATTGACTTAGGAGCTTCTCTTCAGCATTTTTCAGTAAGTCAACAAGCTTCTCCTTCAATTCCTTCATGTTTTCAGAAGAATCATCTATTTGAAATATTGCAGCCCTTAGAGCATAAATTGATGACCTTTCCATCCTTTCATCTAAGACAATGCAACAGGTCTTCATTCCATCAGGATTTAAAATTAGTGTAGGAATCCCTAACACCATCTTGACCTTTGCATCTCCCTTTCTCATAGCTCTTCTTGTTCCATCTTCAAGTAAATACCCAAACTCATAATCTTCAGACTTTATCATCATCAATCTTTCACTCTTCTTCTTTTCAGCTATTTTTCTTTCAAGAATCTTTCTCCACTTTGAAGTTGCTTCATTTTCATCATTGAGCAGATATAGAACATGTTCAAGTTCTTTAGATGCCTTATCCTTCAGATTTTCTTCAGCAATCTTCAAAACTCTCCCATCTTCTAGAAAATACAGAAGCTTCTCCTTAGCTTGAGCTCCATCAAAACTATCTTTCACTATGTTAACAGATATTAATTTGTCAAGATGTTCTTGAGACAGCTCTTCTTCAGGTTTATCTTTTAATGAATAAGGATCTCTGAAGATGTTTGCTTCACCTCTGTAGATCTTAGCATGTGTATCACCAATACCACCCTTGTTGTTTCCAAGCCTGGCATTGAGTGTCAGAGTTTGAGTTGTAGTCCACAGAGGATCAGACTTTTTCTTTCTGATCAGAGATGGTTGATGATCTTCTTCTTCAACATCAAACCTAGATCCACCTGGTAGAAAAGTTGTTCCCATCATAGTAAGAGATGTTTGTGGTTTGGTTGGAGCTTTTTGTTGAAATCTTGAGGATGATCTGGTTTGAATTTCTGAGACTTGTTTTGGTTGATCAATTATCTTAGGAACTTCAACAGATTTGATTTGAGTAGGCTTGGATTCTGACTTCTTCTTTTGAGCAGGTGCCTTTTTCACATATTTTCTCTTCTTCTTTTCTTGAGCATTTTTATTTCCAGACTTTTTCAGTTCAGCTTCCACAGCAACAGGATCCATTCCTGGATTTTCTTCTTCAAACATTTTCTTTGCCAGTTCTGCATCTTTTAAGTTTTGTTCTTCAATCCTCTCAGGCTTATCTTCTTCTTCAAGCCTTTTTGCTAATTCCAAATCAGCATCTATCAGAGTTTGCTTGTCGTCAGAGTTTACATCAGACTTTGATGTCATCAGAGTTTGTGAGGTTGTCAGAGTTTGTCTTATCAGAGTTTGTTTTCCTTCCTTATGACTCCCATGATCTTCATCATCAGGTTTGTCAGAGTTTAGAATGTCATCCTCCTTGCATTTGTCTGAACCCGTCTCCCCCTTTCTGACATCATTCCCAATGTGCTCAGTAAAAAGTTGAACGAAGTTTGTGAGCATGCCCTGCATAGAAGTGACAGAGACAGAAATCTCATCAACCTTGGATTCCAAAGCATTCTGCTTGTCTGAAATGTTCTTTATCTTCATGCCTAAAGAATTCTGAGAAGTAGAGAAGGTAGATTCAACAGCTGCTGTAGATTTAGTGACAAAGTCCTTAAGACCACTAACTTCACTCTTAAGTCCTTTGGTCATTATGGTGAATGCCTTCAAGAGTGTCTTGAGTTCTGGAGAGTTTATTTCTTTATCAGCTTTATTGACCAAGTCAATAACATGAGGCCATGGAATATTTGCCTCAGGAAACTTCCATGAGAAATCCCAGATTTCTTGTCTGTGAGAGGTAAGGTAATCTTCATTTGAAGTCTTTGGAGTAGAAGAGAAATCCCTTCTGACACCCTCTGCATTTAGATCAGCCTCAATTTGACCTTTGAGATTTTCCACCACCATGTAATCAGGATAAGCCATTTGCAATCTGTCAAGTGCATCATAAGAGTTGACAGGCCACCTTTTGGTGTTATACCGCTGTGTGAAGGGAATGGAGAGATCTGTGACTACTTCATCAGCAAAAATCACATCATCAAAATCTGAGTCCTTTCCATCAGAATTTAATAATTCAGCAGTGTTTGGCACAGCATCAGAGTTTGCAGAAATAGGTAAACTCTGAGTACCTGCACAAATAACAGAACACCCTAAATCACTCTGATTTTTTAAAGTAATCTCATTACTTCTCACATCACACAGATCATAACTTTCAATAGTTAGATTTTGCTCACTAGAAGTAACTAACTTCTTTCTCAATTCTACCTCTCCTTTTGCCAGATCCTGTGTCTGCCTCTCATTAATTCTGTTTTCCACACATTTTACCTCAGACTCACCAGAAAGGTTCAACACACAATGTCCTACAGAAATAAGAGGTGGCTGAGAAAGGATATCTGTAGTCACATGAATAGGGGTATCCTTTTTAGGACTATCCATGATCATCCCAGCAGTAAATGTAGGAAACATAAATTCTGAACTTATGCAATCAGAGAATGTAAGTTCTGAAGAAAAGTCAGAGTTTATACCTTGATCCTTTGAAGTTGTAGATGGAGTCTCCATGGGCTGTGTAGAAATTGGTTGCACTAAAATAGCATCAGAGTGTGCCTGTGGAGCTTCATCAGAGTTTGTCTGTCTAACATGTAAATCTTGGTCTGCAATCATAAGAGTGATGATTGGTTCTTGTGTGACCTGAGTCATATCTGTAGCTGCTTCACCACTTTGAGGTGAAGGTTCTTGTGGGCTTGACTCTGCCAGAGATTGGCCTTCAGCATCAGCAACAGCAATGTCTTTTATAATTGATTGAGTGCCTGCATCCAAACTTTGATTGAATGGTTCTTGTGTGGCTGGGGCCTTGACAACTTCTTCAACCCTTTGAGCTGAAGGTTCTTGTGGATTGTACCCCTGATCAATGCTGGCTTCACTTGCTGGAATTGTGGCTTCTATTGAACTTTGATCAATAGGTTCTTGTGTACCTGGCCCTTCAAGGACTGCTACCTCACTTTGAGAAGTAGGTTCTTGTGTGTCCTGGCCAAAAGTGACAGACTTTTTCTTCTTTCTTGAAAAACGTTGAGAACTAAGAGATGCTGACGATGACTTTGATTTCTTTGCCTCCATTTCTCTTCTTACTTCTTCAGCCAGTTCCCTTGCTCTTTCATAAGATATCTCCTTTATGACTTGCTTTGGAGACTTTGTAGGAGAATCAGATACTGGTATAGGACCAGCTTCCTCTGGAGTGACATATGGCCCATCTTTCAAATAATTGTGTTGTCGCTCCTGTTCAGCCTTGAGCCCAATCATGTTCTCAATTGGAACTGGTAATCCAGGTTCCTTCCAAGGAATATTTGCCTTCCAGCAACCCCATGCTTCACCAGAGTTTATCAAGACATTAGTGGTTGGCTCAGAGTTTGTAATGTCTTCAGAGTTTAAATCTTGAGGTTTAGGCTGATCAGAGATTAGGACGTCAGAGTTTAGAGCTGCATCAGAGTTTATCCCTGCAGTGTTTGCAGCCTCAGAGTTTGCAAGTTTGACTAATCTTCTCCTCTTTTTCTTTACCTCAGCTCCAGTCTCAGAAGCCTGTTCAACTGTCGTTCTTTTAGCAAAAACGAACTCTTCATCAGAATCTGTATTTTCATCAATTAATTTCCTCTTTTTGAGAGTAGATTCTGTTACTGACTGCCCCTTCCTTTTGCTGGAACCCTGTTGAGAGGTGTGTTTTGCAACTACAGTCTGTTGAGAGACTGTAGAGGTTGGCAAAGGTGTTTGGGAGTCAGTGTTTGGAGGGTGGCTTGGGTTTGAATCAGAGGGTGCTAAACTCTGATCCATAGCCACTGAGATGAAATCCCTGCCATACATGGTAGGCATTCTCTGATTTAAGAGAAGCCTGACCCATGTGGGATAAAAGAGAGGAGAGAGATTACCTTTCTTAGTGTCCTTCCTAGCTAGGTCAGCAAAAATTCTTTTGTTCATACAAAAACTAGCTAAACTCTGATCATTCTCAAGACTTACATTAGGCAACAAATAATTAAAAATTAACTGAAGAAATCTAGCAAAGTATATGGTGTGAACATCATCATTAATTTTGCTAGCTAGCTGCCTAATTATTAAACAAGGAAAATTGAAATTGAGATTATGGGTCAGAGAATACCCAATCTGTTGTGCTAGTTGTGGGATTGCATCAAAATTTGTGCATTTGCCTGTGAAGGCCCTTGTAATGCAATCGAAGAAAAAACTCCATTCTCTTCGAAGATTGGGTCTTGTCAGGCTCCCTAACTTTGATAGGCTTCGTCCATAGCCTATAGACCTGAAAAACCCCTTGACCTGTTCATCTCCAACAAGGTCATCATACACAGCCACTTCTGGTAGATGTAGAGCTTGTCTCACCACAGCAGGAGTAATTGTGTGTTTTCCATTGCATTGAAATGTGATAATGGGTTCTTCATCATCATCAGCATTGTTGTACGTAGCAGTGGACCATATTCTTACCAGAGATTGAGCAGAAAAGTTTAATGGTTCCTGGAGTGCATAGCCAATATAACTTTGTGCTAGAAAATCCTGGACAACATGAAAATCTTCAGGTGCATCCGTCTTATTTAACAAAGAAATATAGTTTGTGGCAGCAAAAGTATAGTTTTGGAAGGTTTGTCCTTTGGATGCCATTGAAACAAGAAAGAGTTGCAGGTTAGAGCAGTTTAGGGTTTGTGCGTAAGTGAGAAGTAATAGATACAGATGATTAATTCAAAATGACAATATGAATTAAACTGTGCCCTTTCAATTGTATAAAAACTGTAGTGGGACACGTGGCAAAAGCTGATTGGAAAAACAATTATTAGTACAAGTCTCAAAATTCAGCAAGTGTTTGTGTACTGTGTAATGATATGAATCGACAGTCGTGAGAAACACGCGCTTTATTATAAATCCAACCAGAGAATAATAATTATGATGTCACAAAAAGAAATATAATGTCATAAATGTGATCTCAGAGTTTACCAAGTAATCAGAGTTTACAGATCAGAGTTTGTATGAGTCAGAGTTTAGTATGTACTGTCAGAGTTTACCACATACTTTGACAGAGTTTACCATAAATACTGAGAACCTGTGATCAAAGATTAGTTGATATAATGATCAGAGTTTACTCCATTTTCATCAGAGTTTACCCCATACTCTGACATAGACTCTGATTGTCTGAAACTTGCTAAGTTGAGCCACTTGACACCATCCCTAATTCAGAAACCAGTCTGTTAAATGTTGCTTCAGGCAGAGGTTTTGTGAAGATATCTGCTAACTGTTGATCTGTAGGAACAAAATGCAATTCAATTGTGCCTTCTTCCACATGTTCCCTTATGAAGTGATATCTGATACTGATGTGCTTTGTCAGAGAATGTTGAACTGGATTCCCTGTCATTGCAATAGCACTTTGGTTATCACAATAAATAGGAATTTTTGAGAATTTCAAACCATAGTCTAGCAATTGATTTCTCATCCATAAGATTTGTGCACAGCAGCTTCCAGCAGCAATATATTCAGCCTCTGCAGTTGATGTTGAAATTGACTTCTGTTTCTTGCTTTGCCATGATACAAGTCTTCCACCTAAAAATTGACAACTCCCACTTGTGCTTTTCCTGTCAATCTTGCATCCTGCAAAGTCAGCATCTGAATATCCTATCAATTTGAAATCAGACTCCCTAGGATACCACAAGCCAAGATTAGCAGTGCCCTTGAGATATCTGAAAATCCTTTTCACAGCAATCAAATGAGGTGCTCTTGGATTTGCTTGAAATCTAGCACATAGACATGTGGCAAACATTATGTCTGGTCTACTTGCAGTTAAATAAAGTAGAGAACCAATCATTCCTCTGTATGCTGTAATATCAACAGGTTCTCCAGTGTCTTGATCAAGTTTTGTTGCAGTAGCCATGGGAGTTGTAGCAGATGCAGAATCTTGCATTTGAAATTTAGTGAGTAGATTCTTTGTGTATTTAGACTGATTAATGAAGATCCCTTCTTCAGTCTGTTTCACTTGTAAACCCAGAAAATAACTCAATTCTCCCATCATACTCATTTGATACCTGGACTGCATTAACTTTGAAAATCTTTCACAGAGTTTCTCATTAGTGGAACCAAATATAATATCATCAACATATATTTGAACCAATAATAAATCCTTACCTTGAGTTCTATAAAACAAGGTTTTATCAATTGTTCCTCTAGTGAAACCATTTTCAAGTAAGAATAGAGCCAGAGTTTCATACCAGGCCCTTGGTGCTTGCTTTAGTCCATATAAAGCTTTATCCAGTCTGTAGACATGATTTGGATATTTTGGATTGACAAAACCAGGTGGTTGTTCAACATAGACTTCTTCTTCAAGTTCACCATTTAAAAATGCACTTTTAACATCCATTTGGTAGACCTTGAATTTCTTATTTGCAGCATAAGCAAGAAAAATTCTGATTGCCTCAAGTCTAGCTACAGGAGCATAGGTTTCATCATAATCAATCCCCTCCTGTTGTGAATAACCTTTGGCTACCAGTCTTGCCTTGTTTCTTGTAATTATTCCATCAGAGTCTGTCTTGTTCCTGAATACCCATTTTGTGCCAACAATAGATCTGTTCTTTGGCCTTGGAACTAGGGTCCAAACTTCATTCCTTTCAAACTCGTTCAATTCTTCCTGCATTGCAGTAATCCAATCTGCATCTTTCAAAGCATCTTCAATCCTTTTTGGTTCTGTTTGTGAAAGAAAACTATGAAATAGACATTCATTTTGAGTAGCTTTTCTTGTTTTTATTCCACTCTCCAGATCACCTATGATTAAATCAGGTGTGTGATCTTTGGTCCATTTTCTTGGATGTGGAAAGTTCCTTGAACTAGATGCTCCCCCATGATCTGTGCCTTCATAGAATGATCCTTCTGTAAATGATGATCCTCCCCTTGAAGATGTGTTTCCATCAGTGTTTGATGTCTCAGAGTTTATGTACTCAGAGTTTGAATTATCAGAGATTGAGGTATCAGTGTTTGTGGTCTCAGAGTTTGAAAGATCAGAGTTTGTGTTGTTCAGAGTTTGGTCAGACTCTGATATTTCAATTGTTGAATCTCCAATGTCAGTATGTGATTGTTGTTGCTCCCCCTCAACATGTGCAGTTTCTTCAATTTCTATTTCAATCATTTCTGAATCAGAGTTTAAAGAATCAGAGTTTACCTCTCCAGGATTTGGTTGATCAGTGTTTATCTCGTCAGAGTTTGGTTCAACAGAGTTTATTTTCTGCAGTTCATTCTCAAATCTCAGTGTTTCTTGTGCATCTTTATCATATAACCCAGCTATCTTCCCTTCATCAAAGGAGACATTAATTGATTCCATGACTGTCCTTGTCCTTAAATTGAATACTTTGAATGCCCTTGAAGAGGTTTTAGAAGTTGTTGCATATCCAATAAAAATTTCCTCATCTGCTTTAAGTTCAAACTTCTTCAATTGTTCAGGATGTGTCTTGAGAATAAAACACTTGCTTCCAAAGATGTGAAAGTACTTGACATTAGGCTTTCTTCCTTTCAAAGATTCATATGGAGTCATTCCATGTTTATTAATTAAGGAACAATTCTGAGTGATGCATGCAGTGTTCACAGCTTCTGCCCAAAAATAAGTAGGTAGCTTTGCTCCTTCGAGCATTGTTCTGGCAGCTTCTATTAGAGTTCTGTTCTTTCTTTCAACAACACCATTTTGTTGAGGTGTGCCAGGTGCTGAGAATTGTTGAGTGATGCCTTTTGTTGAGCAGAATTCCTCCATTGTAGAGTTCTTAAACTCTGTTCCATTGTCACTCCTTAGATTCTTTACTTTGTGAGTTGATCCATTCTCAATCATTGCAATATGATCAATAATTGTTTCTGCAGTTTCATCCTTCTTGTGCAAAAAGTATACCCAAGTAAATCTAGTGAAATCATCAACTATTACCAGAGTGTATTTCTTCTTTCCAATGGACATTATGTTAACTGGACCAAATAAGTCAAGATGCAATAGATTAAAAGGTTGATCAATAGAGTTTTCAGTTTTGCTCTTGAAAGATGTCTTCCTTTGTTTGGCCTTTTGACATGAATCACAGAGTCCATCAGGATGAAATTGAACTTTTGGAAGACCTCTAACTAGGTCCTTCTTTACCAATTCATTAATGTTTCCAAAGTTCAAGTGACACAACTTTTTGTGCCAATTCCAGCTTTCCATTGGTGATGCCTTTCCAAGTAGACAGGTCAAGGGACCATTAGAATTAACATCCAAGCTAGCTTCAAATAGGTTGTTATGTCTGTGGCCAATAAGAGCTACTTTTCCATTTTTCTTGCTTTTCACTTCACAATGAGTTCCATGAAATTCCACAGAGAAACCTTTGTCTGTCATTTGACTCACACTGAGCAGATTATGTTTGAGTCCTTCAACCAAAGCTACATTTTCAATGATGACATTTCCAATCACAATGTTGCCATATCCCAGTATTCTTCCTATGTTGCCATCTCCATAAGATACTGCTGGGCCAGCCTTCTCCTCAAACTCTGAAAGCAGGGATTTATTTCCAGTCATATGTGCAGAACATCCACTATCAATTACCAGAATGTTTTTCCTGTTTCCCTGCAATCAGTAAATGCAATTTAATTAGAAGTTTTGGGGACCCAAACTAGTTTGGGTCCTTTCTTTGAAAACTTGTTAACTTTTGCAGCAGAAGTTCTTTTGTCAGAGTTTGTGTTAACAGAGTTTTCATGATCAGAGTTTGCATTCACAGAGTTTGTACTGTCAGAGTTTACACTCCTTTTATCAGACTTTATCACATACATTTGCTTGACAGTATGTTTTGGAGAATCACTCTTTTGAGGCTTTGGTTTGTAAGACTTGTAATACAAATTATGATAATCTTTGCATGTATAAATGGAATGCCATAAACTACCACAATGAAAACAGGGATTGTATCTTGTTTGTTTTCTAGCCTCAAACCTAGGTCTTTCAGATTCTTTCTTTTTCTTTTGTTTGCAGTCAATAGCAAGGTGATTAGAATTACCACAAGTAAAACAGATTTTCCTAGGAGCATCAGGGATATTTATGTAATTATTCTCCTTAGTAATTCCTACTTTACCATTCCTATTTCTTTTCACCTTCTTAGTTTTATTAGTGACTGCCTTCAACTTTTCTTTAAGTTGCTTCTGTGAAAGTAACCCTACATTCACCTTCTTAAGATCTAGCACACTATTATTTTTAGAGCATTCAGGGAGAGTTTTCTTATCATTACTAGCTCTAACAAACTTCACAGGTTCACTCAATGTTCCTTTTGTGTGTGAATTAGTATGAATTTCTTTATCAGATTCATAACCTAAGGCAGATGTCCAATTCTTTTCAGAAAGCATTTGTTGGACCTTCTTACCAGAGTTTGTCCAAACTCTGAAGGTCTCTTTTTCCTTAGCTATCTCAGATTTCAAATATGTGACTTGTATTTCCAACTGAGTTTGCATGTGTATAGCATTCTCACAGTCTTTCTTAAAACTAAGCATGTGAACAAGTTCAGTTTCAAGAAAGTCATTCCTAGCATTCAGAGTTTGTATTTCAGATTTTAATCTTTCATTCTCAAGAGATTGTGATTTAAAGCTAACATGCAGATTTCTAAGAAAAGACTTTAGTTCATGAATATCTTCAGTATCAAAATTGAAAACAGAGTTTGGTACCTTGTCAGAGTTTAAAATGTGAGAATTAGAGTTTGCCATGAGAGCATAGTTAATTTCTTCTTCAGAGTCTGAGGAATCCATCCAATCGTTCTTTGATGTGATGAGAGCTTTCCCAGATTCCTTGCTTCTGCACTCAGTAGCAAAGTGTCCCATCTTGTTGCACTTGTAACACTTGACCTTTGATTTATCAAGTATTTTTGATTTTGCATCTCTATTTTCCCTTTTTCTGAATCTGTCTTTCTTGTCTGTCTCACTATGCTTCTTCTGAAAGTTTCCTTGCTTCCTAAATTTTCTGTATTTCTTGAAGCTTTTGACAAACATAGCAAACATCTCCATCATGTCAGAGTCTGAAGAATTTTCAGAGTTTTCATCAGAGTTTGCCTCAAACTCTGATTCACTGCTATCTTGGAGTACTACTTCTTTCCCTTTCCTTGTTGAAACCTTAAGCACCTTTTCTTTTGGTTCTTCAATTTTTGCTTCAACATTCAAAGCAATAGGTCTTGCCTTGTTACTCTTTCTATTTCTTCTTTGCTGTAACTCCAGATCATGAGTTTTCAATTTGCCATAAACTTCATCTAAGGACATCTCATCCAAGTCAGCCCTGTCTCTTATCAAGGATGTCTGGAGATCCCATTCTTCTGGAAGAGCCCTCAGAAATTTGGTGTTTGAATCTTCATTGTCATATACTTTATCCACCAAAGCTAAGTTATTCAACAGAGTTAGAAATCTATCATAGATATCTGTGAGGGACTCATTCTGCTTAGCCTCAAAGTATTCATATTCTTGGATTAGAACAGATCTTCTATTTTTCTTTATCTCCTTGGTTCCTTGACATTGAACCTCCAGTGCATCCCAGATTTCTTTGGCAGTTTTGCAAGCTATTACCCTGTTAGACATTACAGAGTCAAGACTGTTATGTAGAATATTTCTTACCTTTGCATCTTTCAAGACTTCCTGTTTTTCTTCATTAGTCCATTCTTTCTTGTCCTTCAGGGTGTAATACTCAGGGATTTGTCTTCCTTCCACAATTGTAGAAGGCACCAGTTTGGTTGGTAGGTACTGACCTGTATGGATCCTATCTAAGTAATCAGGATCAGTTGCTTCTAAGAACATCATCATCTTCACCCTCCATGTAGGGTATTCAGCCTTCTTCAATATTGGAATTCTGATGCTCTCATACTTGTTTCCAGACATGATTATTTGATCTTTTTGAGTTGAAATTTACAACCTGCTCTGATACCAATTGTTTCCCAGAATAATCAATCTATTACAGAAGGGGGGTTGAATGTAATAGTGCCTGTAAATCGATTATGAACACAAGTATGTTGAATGGAATACTGTTTTGTATTAATAATGAACTTGAATACAAAACTCTCTCAAGATATTAAGTTCTTAAGAGCTGCTAGGTTACAAGATATTGCTTTTATGAATTCTATATTTAATTATAACCTATCTCTGTGTTTATATAGACACAGCTACAAATACAATTACAAAACAGATTATGATAAGAATAGATTTAATAAGGTAATTTGACTTGCACTTGAATTCCTTCTTACTATCCAAATCAGACTCTGATTTGTCTGTTTCCTTTTCTGATAAACTCTGGAGCTAAACTCTGTCGGTTTGTCATTCTCTGATTTGAGCATTCTCTGTTAGAGTAAACTCTGATTGAGTATTCTCTGGTAGAGTAAACTCTGACCGACAGCTTCCTTAAACGCTGATGACGTCAGCATAAACTCTGTTTAGTAATCTCTGACAATCACCAGTGTTTGCATTCCTAACAAACATCCAAGTCGAACATCCCAAGTCGAACATCCAAGTCGAACATCCAAGTCGAACATCCAAGTCGAACATCCCAACTCGAATATTCTAACTCGAATATTCTAACTCGAACATGCTAACTCGAACATGCTAACTCGAACATGCTAACTCGAACATGCTAACTCGAACATGCTAACTCGAACATGCTAACTCGAACATGCTAACTCGAATATTCTAACTCGAACATTCTAACTCGAATATTCTAAGTCGAATATTCTAACTCGAACATTCTAAGTCGAATATTTAACTCGAATATTCTAAGTCGAATATTCTACATAGAAATATTCTACTTGGCTATCTCGAACATTTTGTACTTAGAAAAATTCTGGGCTTCAAAAAAAAATTCTGGATGCCCAGTGAACCAATCGTACCCTCTTTAATCTCAAAAATAAAAATAGATCCAATCGATTTGTATGTCAATCGAGTAGCTCTGATACCAATTGTTGGGTCCCGGAGATCGTAGAGGGGGGGGGGGGTGAATACGATTCTCAAATTAAAAATATGACTATTAATTATTTTTGGGACAACATAAAAATTATTTTGGTTCAAACCCGGGTACTGTTCATCATCTTCTTCAACCTCAAGAACACCATTAAAATAACCAAGATAATGAAAGGTAAATCATCCAAAACACACAACACAACAAGATCCAAGAATATAACTTTATATTCATTGAAGTGGGGTAGATGCTACAAACAAGTTCAAGAACATAAGCTCAAGAACACAACAAAGAAGTGATTTTTGTTTCCTCTAAAACTATTACATTTTGTAGATCTAGGAGACAAAAATCAACCCCTATCTTCTATAAAAGATTTAACAAGTGTTTTCAATAGAAGAATAGAGGAGTGGTATAACAAAGAAAATCATGGCTACAAATATATTCAAGATCTAGTTTGGCCATGGGGGAGAGAATAATTTTTCTCTCTCTCCCCTTTTCTTTTCTCATCCGGATGCACACAACCACCACACCTATTAAGACTTGGGTTTCTTCTTTCTATATTGAAAAAGGTGTTACTTTTTGTTTTTCTACCTTTTACTCTTGTCCACTCAAATCATATCTTCAAAGTCATGTGCCAAGCATGCCTTTGGAAATATTTAATGTAAAAGTAATATTTAATAAATATATAAAATATAAATAAAGAATATCTTTATTTATAAAATATATAAATAATTAAATAAATACTTTATTTAATTATATTAAATATTTCCATTCCACTCTTCAATTTGTGTAGACTTCCTTATCCAAATACTTGGCCCCGTATACGTGACTCCACCACGTCCAAGTATTTGGCCTTCTAATCTGTGAAGCTTTAGTAAGATCCAATCAGGTTGTGCCGTCTGTCCCTTATCCATTAGGCTGACATTTCTCCAACACTGATTTACCACCTTTATTGATCCTCCACATGACTCAAGAAAACGAACAACTTTAGAATGATAAAAACCATATTAACCGACGAGAGCTTGCCTCCAATGTCCTGACACTTGATACAACGGTCTGGTTCATAAGTGACTAGTCTTGATAGGGGCTCTTGATTCCGAACATGATTCCACATTCTTCTTTGCAAACCTTACTTGTAGCTTCGATTGTAATGCACTGAAATCTTCATAGACTAAGACAATCTTCTGTAGCTTCCACATCCTTGAATAGATGTCAACATCTTTTATTCTCCACTGAGGCCTGAACATGTTAATGAACTTTTTCCAGTGAGCTTCAAGTCTGTAGATGATCCTTTGATACTTTGTCTTAACTGAACTCTGTGATCCAAGATTTATGTGCACCTGCATATTTTTACATGTCCTGTTCTATTGTTGAATTATCATCAACCATTACATAGAGATTACATTTAGCATTTCTAGTACACATGAAAGTGCAGTGAGTTACTTCCCTTCACTCCTATCTCCCCTTTCATAGACCCTGAGAGTCAGTATTATGGGTTTGGTCCAGTTTCTCCCATAAGAGTTTAGCAATGAATGTATCCGATGAATAAACATCGAACAAAGTATTCGCTAAAGCTGCTGAAATGGCAGCCCTTTCCACTATATCCTTTTCAGCCCATAAAGCATAAATCTTAACAGAGTTAGCTTACCCGCTCTTGATTCATAATAGGAGGTTCATTCTGCACCACCGGCCATAAACCCTTAACCGTTAACAACAGCTTCATCTTTTTCTGCCAGCGAGAAAAGCCAGCACCACCGCTGAACTTATCAGGCATACCAGACACATCAATAGACTATGGGAAATGGTACATAACACAATCAATGGCATTAGCAGTACTACCAGAACCGTTACCAGCAGTCGCACCAACAATATTCTCAGTTTCGTTGACCATCTTATTAATCAACAATATATAATAGTTATATCTTCAAGATTGTTAGGAATATTATTATCTAAACACAACAATGGGCAGTTATATGATGATAATTAACAAGAACAAGCATATACCAATTAATATTTGAAGACAGTCAATTAATATTTGCCTTGCTATTTCCTCATTCTCCCTTTCTCTTCTTACAACATCTGACAATCCTGATGAAATGGCTCCTTGAAGAAGCTTCTATGCAACTGGTTTTTTCCTTCTCTTTTCTTCTTCAATCATTATGGATTTGCCCTTCCTCTTCTCTTCAATGGCTTCAAGATCAATTGTTAGAAAGGCTTCAACATCTGATTTGCTTTCTTTGGTAGCTTTTTGTGCATCTTCATTCACTTTTCTTGTTTGAGCAATGAACTCATTCAAGTCTCCTTTTTCTACTGCCTTTGTCACCAATTCAGTGTTTTTCTTTAAATCTTCAATGCTTTTCATTTCCCTCTCAATCATTGATTGAGTTTCTCTATCCCTAGAAATTCTTCTAGCTTCTAGATCATCTTCAAACTTCTTGAATTCTTTCTTTTTCTGTTCAAAGTCATCTTTGGGTGTTTTAGATGTTTTTGAAGATTGATTGTTCATGTTGCTTCCATATTTGGTCCTTTTAGCTATAGAACCTCCAATACCACTAGACTTGTCCATACCACTCCCACCAACACCACCACTACCTTTGCCATCACCATCACCATCTCTCTTCTTTGTATTCTCTCCCTTTTTGTTATCATTAATTGGAGGATATGGTGGTATTCTGTCAAGAAATTTCTGAAGAATGGAAGAATGTAGATTCTGGCCTCTGATTATATCATCCATCTTCTGTTCTAGAGATCCCACACTAGTTTCCAAAGCTGCAAAAATTTTAGATTCCTTGAAAAGTTTGTCCTTGATTTGACCCATGGTATTGATTGGTAACTTCTCATCTAATCTTCTCTCTAATGCATCCTTGTTGGTAGTTATAGAATCCTTGATGATCTCCAATTCTCTTTTTACTCCTGTTACTCTCATCTTTTGAATTTTGAATGACTCCCTCATATAGTGAGCAATTCTCCTTTGATTTTGATCTTCAATTTCTCCTTCTATCATTGCTCTCTTATACTGAAAGACATATGACAAGACCTATTTGTAATAAGTAGATGACAACTCAACTCAAGTAAGAAAATTAAATAAGTATTAAATACTGAGGAAGGAATCAAGACGAAGACAGTCAACTAATCACAAAGGATCTAAGTATCAGAAGTATTTTATGGGATTGTTACTCAACATTGGATGAAGTTCATTAATATGTTCAAGCGTTAGTAAAAATGATAAAGTGGTAGTACTTCTAAAGAATATAGAAGATATAAAAGATTTCAAGTGGTTACTACAGAAGATTCCAGAAGAAGAACAAAGACAGTGAAGCAGAAGAATGACAGAAGGCCTCAACTTAAAGTATTAATAAATGGAGAATATTTATTAGTATGACACAAATGAACCAGACAGTACATTTGTGTGTCAGCTAAAATAATATTTATTCTTCATTTAAATCAAGAGGTTTCAAGAACAGAAGACAAAGAAAGGACGAGAAGATTTCAAAGCTGACTTCAGATTAAACAGATCACTATAGTATTTTTAATTCTACAAATTAAAGTAAGTTAATTATTTAATTTATTTAATTAAATTAATTCAAGTTGAATTTAATTTAATTTATAAATTATATAATTAATTTAAGTAGAATTAATTTATTATAAAAGAAATGAATTCATATGACTTATATATATATATATATATATATATATATATATATATATATATATATATATATATATATATATATATATATATATATATATATATATATATATATATATTTCGAATGACTTATGAATAAGTCATACCGAATGACTTATTAATAAGTCATACCGAGATATATATGTTTATCTTTTTAAAAATAAGTCATACCGAGCTTGAAAAGAAAAGTCATACCGAATTTCCTTTGTTCAAAAGGTCATGCTGGATTGATTTTTTATTTAATTAAAAAGTCATACCGATTATTTTAATTAATAAAATAAGTCATACCGAGAAAAAAAGTCATACCCAGCTTTCTGAAAAGTCATACGAGGCTTAATTTCATTAAATAAAGTCATAGTGAAAAAGGTCATGCTAGCTTCTTTTTTCCTCTATAAATATGAGGATTTTGCTTCATTATTTCAGTGTAGAAAAACAGTCAAATTCAGCAATTTGTCTGGAACGTCATATTCACAGATTTTCTGTGCTGGTTTGAGTTTAATTCCTTAAGTAGAACAATTCATGTCAAATTTGTTCTAGGAATTAAATATTTATTCTACTGAATGTTGTAACACCCTTTCAAGTTTAATATACGTATTTAACTTGAATCCTTTTTACTTACTTTAAAAATAATTCAGTCTCCCAAACACTACAAGGACTCGAACCCTCAGCTAAAGTAATAATTTAATTCCGTAAATTCTGGAAAAAAAAATAAATTGTTGTCAGTATCGCATTCAACCCCCCTTCTACGATACTTCCGGGACCCAACAATTGGTATCAGAGCTGGTTGATATTTATAATATCAGATCCGAACCAAATATTCCGCGACTCATACAGATCTCAAAAATTATTTTTAATTCGAAATAATTTTTTTCGAAATAATTTTTTTCGAAATAATTTTTTTCGAAATAATTTTTTTTCTAAAAATTATTTTTGATCAAAAATTATTTTCAGTCAAAAATTAAAATATTTTTTGAAACACTTAATTTTTAATCTTATTAAAGATGAGTACCCAGAAAATGACTAGCATAAAAATTCCACAATTCGACAGAGAACACTACAACTTGTGGAAATACAAAATGCTACTATTTATTGGGATTGTCAATCCCAAGTATGCATTAGTATTGGCCAAACGCTTTGAACACCCTATAACAGTCATTCCAGAATATGAGATAGATGGGGTCGTAATTCCTCACAGACAGTTTCCAAAAAGTCTGGCTGACTACACACCTGAAGAAAAAGAAGCTGCGTCCCTGGACAACAACCTCAAATTGATATTGATTGAATCTCTAGACTACGTCATGTACAATCATGTAGTCAATTGCAAAAATGTAAAACAAATCTGGGAAACAATAGAGATTATCAATGAGGGGACGGAGGAAGTGAAAGAGAATAGACTGGAAATCCTGATCTCCCAGTATGAGCAATTCAGATCCAACCCTGGTGAGGGTATCTCTGAGGTGTTTCAGAGATTGAACAAACTGATAAACGAGCTTAACATGAATGGAAAGTACTATCAGAATCAGGAGGTAAACATGAAGTTTTTGTTAACCTTACCGGAGCATCTGGAACACAGGATCACAGTTATCCGGGAGTCTAGGGATATGAAGGAGGTAACCCTAGAAAGACTCTACGGAGTGTTAAAGACTTATGAATTGGAGCAGATCCAGACTAGAGAGATGTATAGAAGAGGTAAGGTTCTGAGTTCTTCTAAAGCACTGTTAGTAGAAGCACCAGAGAAAAAGGAAGTGAAGGCTGTTGAACCTTCAAACAGTTCAATGAAGTATGTGGTTCCAGAACTTGGACATACTTCAAATAACCAGGAAAATTATGAGTTCTACTCTCTTGAAGAACTGGATCAGCTGGAAGATGAGTCTCTAGCTGTGGTTGCCAGGAGGTTTGGCAACATGAGATTTCGAAGGAACTCTTCCTACAAAGTAAAACCTAATTTTGGAAGTTACTAAAAAGGAGGGTCTTCAACAGATGAATCAAGAAGCGGCTACAAGACCGGCTTAGTTGATAGAAGCAAGTTTCGTTGCTTCAACTGCAATGAGCTAGGACACTTTGCAACTGAATGCAAAAAGCCGAAGCAAGGGAAAATGAGAGAGTCTTATGAAGATCTCCAGAAAAAGTATGATGCACTTGTGAAGAAGCATCAAAGAAAGTCTTATCTAGCAAAGGGAAAAAGCTGGGACGACTAAGATAGTGATGATGAGGAAGAGCTAGGAAATCTTGCTTTTATGGCTTCTTCAGAAGAATCACGGTCTCCAACTCGTCAAGGAGGAATAGATGTAAATCATTCTTGCCCTAGAATGTTTGCTTTGGTAGGTAAAGAACTAGATGGTGAGAGAAGTAAAGTTAAGGTACTAAGACTCGAAATCAAAGTTCTAACTGATGATAAAAATGCTTTAACTTTAGCTAAAAGGAAAAGTGATGAGTTGACTGACCAGTTGACTAAAGACTTAGCTTTTCAAGTCAACAGAGTCAAGTGTTATATTGATGTTGAAACTTATCTCAGAAACCAGATAGTGGAATAAAAGAAAAGGTGTCTAGCCTATGAAAACTCGTCTTACATTGTAAAAAACCTAGTTGACCAACAGGTGATAAAACGAAAAGTTGGAATAGGGTTTGAGTATAATGAATCTGTAGGAAAGGCAAGCAACATTACCCCATTCAAGCAAAGTGCTAAAGAAAGGGGTATTCCTCATGTTGTTAAGGACGCATGTAAACCTCTTTTCATAACACCTGTAGCAGAACCAATCCTTGAGAGCTCTATAATGATTGCCTATGAAATGAATTTAGAGGATCTTGAGGAAGAGAAGAAAAGAGAGGAACAAGCGAGGGACATAAAAGGAGTAAATGTCCAAGAAGAGATAATTGTGCCCAAGAAACCAATGAAAGTTGTGGGAACTTCTGATTTCCCCAAACCTGGTATAGGTGCTAAGAACTTAAAGAATAATTTGAACAAACCTAACAATAAGTTTGTTAAAAGTAAGAATAGTAACAACCAATGTCATTCTACTGAGAACTTTAAGACTGTTGAAAAAGTTAAAGTAGAAACTGTTAAGACACCTACTGCTTTGAATAACATGCCTGCTATTGATGTATGCCATAAACCTTGTGGTGTTTTAAATTGTATGTTATGTGCTTTTATTGCTATGACTTCTTACTTTAAACGCATGATAGCTAAGAAAGATAACATGACACCTAGAAAATGCATCAATAATAAATTTGCTAAATCCAAGACTGCGACTCTTTCACCTGAGAAGAAAGAATCATATACTCCTAAGTCTAAACAGAAAGTTGTTAAGACTATTTATTGGAAGGTAGGAACAGTTAAGGAAGATAATGATATGCGAAAAGGATCTGTTGTCAAAGCTGACAAAGGTCAATTCTTTAAGTATGCCGGGCCCAATCAATTTTGGGTTCCGAAGACGAATTAATCCGTTTGGTATGTGCAGGGAGTTAAACAGGTAAACCGGGTTATATGGATCCTGGACAGCGGATCTTCAAGGCATATGACCGGAGATAGAGCCCTGCTATCAGACGTGGTTGAGAGAGCTGGCCCAATCGTCACCTTTGGAGATAACAGCAAAGGAATGACTACGGGATATGGCAAGTTAAATACTGGGAATGTTATCATTGAAAACGTCTCTTTAGTGGAAGGACTTAAGCACAATCTACTTAGCGTTAGTCAATTTTGTGATAAAGGGTACAAAGTAAACTTTATCAAGGAGAAATGCTTAATAGCTCATTCTAAAGATGACAAACTAGCCTTGCGTGGAGTAAGGAAAGGAAACTTGTACGTAGCCGATCTCAACTCAGGAACTGAAGATGAAGCAAACTGTTTCTACTCAAAGGCTTCATCAGAAGAAAGCTGGCTATGGCACAAGAAGCTCTCACATCTAAACTTCAAAAAAATGAACTCTTTAGTCAAGAGGGATTTGGTGAGAGGACTGCCTCCGATGGAATTTACACAGGAAGGATTGTGTGAGGCATGTCAGAAAAGGGAAGTCAAAGAAAGCAAGTCATAGAGGCACAGACACTACAAACATCACTGAACCACTTCAATTCCTTCAAATGGATTTATTTGGTCTAGTAAATATTATGTCTTTGTCAAGAAAGAAATACGCCTTAGTGATTGTGGATGACTTCACAAAGTATACATGGGTTTTATTCTTGAACTCTAAGGATGAAACTCCACAATTAGTGATTGATCATATAAAGTTGATTGAGTTAGATTCAAAGTTACATGTCCGGGCAATCAGATCAGATAATGGAACAGAATTTAGAAATGAAGTTCTGAATAACTTCTGCTCAGACAAAGGGATAACAAGGCAATATTCAGCACCAAGAACTCCGCAACAGAATGAAGTTGTAGAAAGGAAAAATAGAACTCTGATTGAAGCTGCAAGGACTATGCTAAGTGAATCAAGGTTACCTATCTACTTCTGGGCTGAAGCAGTAAATATAGCTTGTTATACTCAGAATCGAGCTCTGATCAACAAAGATCATATGAAAACTCTCTATGAATTAATGGCTGGTAAGAAACCTACTCTAAAGTACTTTCATGTATTTAGAGCTAAATGTTATGTGCTGAAGGATGGAGATGAACATCATGGCAAATTCGAGGCCAAAGCACAATAAGCTATTTTTGTCGGATATTCAAGAAGAGCATATAAGGTGTACATAATTGATTAGCACCAAGTAAAAGAAAGTGTCAATGTTAATTTTGATGACACTAAACTCCCAAGCATCCAAAATGAAGATCCTTCTGAGTCATTAAAACTTGATAATCATTCAGACTCAGATTCAGATAGTGAAGAAGAACCTGAAGCTGCAACAGGAGATGATAATGGAAATAATGATGATATTGATCCAGGTAATAGTGGTGGAAATAATGGAAACACTGAAGATACTACTAATACCAGTGGTGGATCAACAAGTACTCCAGGCAGTAATTCAGAGGAAAATGGAGGATCAAATGGCAGAACACAGCATCACAATGAATTTCGAGGTGAATCATCAAGATCAAACCTACCCAGGGAAAGGATATGGAGCAGAGATCATCCTTTTGAATTGATCATAGGTGATCCAGATGTTGGAGTTAGAACAAGAAGTGCAACTTTAAATGAATGTTTATTTTCAGTTTTTCTGTCTCAAGAAGAACCAAAGAAGATTGAAGATGCATTAATTGATCCAGATTGGGTTCTTGCCATGCAAGAAGAACTCAATCAGTTCGAAAGGCAAGAAGTGTGGACACTGGTACCCAGGCCTAAAGATAGATCTGTTATTGGCACGAAATGGGTATACAGAAACAAGTTAGACGGTGATGGCATTTTTACAAGGAACAAAGCCAGACTGGTAGCAAAGGGTTACTCTCAGGAAGAGGGAATTGATTATGACGAGACCTACGCACCAGTTGCAAGACTTGAAGCCATCAGGATATTTCTGGCATTCGCAGCACATTCCAAGTTTAAAGTCTATCAAATGGATGTGAAGAGTGCATTTCTGAATGGAGAGTTAGAAGAGGAAGTATATGTGGAACAACCCCTGGCTTTGAAAATCCAGAGTTTGCTGATTTTGTGTATTTTATATTCAAAGCTCTCTATGGACTCAAGCAAGCACCGAGGACATGGTATGACACTCTCTCTCAATTCTTACTTGAAACGGTTTTATTAGAGGTGTCATAGACAAAACTCTCTTTTATAAACTTCATGATAAAGATATGATATTTGTTCAAGTTTATGTTGACGATATTATATTTGGTTCTACTAATGAAATTTTGTGTAAGAGATTTGCTAAGTTAATGCAGAGCAGGTATGAAATGAGCATGATAGGTGAGCTGTCATTTTTCCTTGGATTGAAAATAAAGCAAAAGGACGATGAGATTTTTATTTTCCAATCAAAGTACGTAAGAGATCTTCTAAGGAAATACAATCTAGAAGATTCTTCACCGGCAAAAACCCCAATGCCAACAGCCACAAAGCTTGACAAAGATGAAACTGGTAAGAAAGTTGACATCACAAGTTACAGAGGTATGATAGGCTCATTATTATATCTAACTGCTAGTAGACCCGATATAATGTTTACAACATGTTTGTGTGCAAGGTTTCAATCTGATCCTAAAGAATCTCATCTTCTAGCTGTGAAAAGAATTTTTAGATATCTGAAGGGTACACCAAATCTTAGAATTTGGTACCCTAAAGATACAGGTTTTGAACTAATAGGCTATACAGATTCAGATTATGCAGGATGCAGGATGGACAGGAAAAGTACTTCTGGAAGCTGTCAGTTTCTAGGACAACGGTTGATCTCCTGGTATAGCAAGAAACAACACTCAGTATCTACCTCGACAGCCGTAGCAGAATACATTGCGGAAGGTAGTTGTTGTGCAAAGATCTTGTGGATAAGGAATCAGCTGAATGATTATGGACTTGCGCTAACTAAAATTCCAATACTTTACGATAACACAAGTGCCATAGCAATTTCCAACAATCCTGTACAACATTCAAGAACCAAGCACATAGACATAAGGTATCATTTTATCCGAGAGCATGTCATGAATGGAACTGTGGTGTTACATTTTGTACCCACAGAAGATCAAATTGCTGACATCTTCACGAAACTACTTAATGAATCCACTTTCTCTAAGTTGGTTAGTGAGTTAGGGATATGAAACATGAACTGATTATTGCATGATGTTTTAAATTGCATATTTAATTTTAAGCAAACCTTGTAAATATACTGTATATATTCCTTAAAATTATCAAAAACAAACAAACAAAATGAAAAAGAAAACTCAAAAAGATTTTCCTTATTTTTGTACAGTTTTATTTATTTGGCATCTCTACTGTAAATATTTTATATTATTGTTGTTTTGCAATAATTGGCATATATTATTTATATATATAAGTATGTATAGTTTTAGTTGTTTTTCAACATTGGCATCCTTATTTTTATTTATATTTTTATATTTTTGTTTATATATAAATATGCGCTGATTATTTCACGTCTCTTTTGAGAAGTAGGAAAGATCTATGAGCTTGATCATCCAATTGTTTCTGATAGTTAGATCCCAAACATTGGCATCAATCTCTATCCAAGATCTTAGAACCAAACACACAAACACAATTACATCCGTCTCTCTAACCATTAAACATAATACCTAATTGTTAAGAATGAGGAAGTCAATGCCTTGATTGCATTTGATAAGTTTGGTATTGTGAGTGAACCAACAGCTCTGTCTCCAGAAAGGTGGTTAATATATACAAAAGCTGTTAGGTCCAAATGTGTTGTAGAGGGGGGGTGAATACAACTTTTCGAATTTAAGAAGCAATAAATACCATGTAATAAATGAACACAATGATTCAAGGAATATATGTCTTATATATAACTTGAAAGGGTTGCTACAACATTCATTACAAAGTACACCAGAAGTAAAGAGGGTAGTAAATGATACTAAGCTCTGTGAATATACTCTCTCTCTTTTACAAGTGTTTATCTCGAAAATATTGCTCTCCTTAAAAAATAATACACAAGTACTTCTATTTATACTACTTGTAATCTATGTCCTGTAGTCTTCAAAGACTAAGATATACGTGGCCCAATGATATCCACATAAATCTTATCTTATCTTGAAAGCTTGGAAATCTGCCAATTAGATGATGCCATGTGTCATGTTGAAACTGCCCTCTATGTAGAACATCTACTTGGCCATCTCGAATGTTAAGTAGAATTTCTACATAGGAATATTCTACTTGGCTATCTAGAACATTTAAGTAGAACTTCTACATAGGAATGTTCTACTTGGCCATCTCGAACATCTAAGTAGAACTTCTACATAGGAATGTTCTACTTGGCTATCTCGAACATTTTGTACTTAGAAATATTCTGGGCTTCAACTTGAAACTTCAATGCAACATCTTGAACTTGTGATTTCTTTATGTCTTCCATATTCTTCAACAAGCTCTTGAACCTGGATCTCTATCACTGACATAAACTTGCTATCAATGTCCTGACACTTGATGCAATGGTCTGATTCATAAGTGACTAGTCTTGATAGTGTCTCTGCTTCTTGAATAGATTACCATATTCAATTAGTAATGTGGCTTTCCAATTATTACTTTCCTTCTTGTTCACTTGAAATCAATTAGTCTTATTGATACTGATAGATATGATCTTGAATCTTTAAGTTACAAATCACTGAGGCATGAACAACTCTGTCTTGAACTTCTTTCAATGATTTCTTCTTTGTTTGATCATACTTAACATTTTGAATTGTATCAATTACTCTGTTTTCATTTAACATTGATTTCTTTGTGGCTTCATGTTCTTAATTGTCTTCCAGTTAAGTATCTTTTCTTTTAGTTGAGTTACATAAGTTATAGTGTTACAAGTTTAGACACTCTGCCTTTCAATCTCCCCCTATTTGATAGTCTAACAATGACATTCAAATTAACAAGGGATAATTCAACTAAACAATGAGACGAGAAAAAGATAAACAACATTACTGTCTTGTTTAAATTACAACTGAAATAAACTTGGAAAACAATTCAAAGAACTAGAATAAATAAAACTTAAGCTAGACAGAAAATTTAAACTTCAAATTTAAGATCATTTGAGTGATTCCTATCACTTGGATTATTTCATACCTTTCGGTCAAACTTATATCACCTTATTGGATCCACTCTGATTCACGGCTACAGTATGGTAAGTTAGCCTATCTCGCATACCGTGATCAGGTGAATTTTCCTCAAGTGAATTAAAGCAACTAACAGATATGAAGTTTTTCCAACTTCAAGTTCACACCACTCTGACCTTTAATTCTAATTCCGTCTCCTCTTCCTAGCTTCTTCAGCTTGGCGTTTCTCCTCTTTCAGCTTTCTGCGCTTTTCCTTCTGTTGCTGTTCTTTCTTGTAGACTGGATCATGAAGCTGCTTCCACCTTGCATTCAGCAGACTTACCGCTTCCATTTCTAGAGGATTCATGGGCTCTGGATAAGGATGCCTGAAAAGCCTTCTGAGTTTGTCCACCTCCTGAGTAGTTCTGATTTTTGGAATGTCCTCAAAATTTTTCATTATGAGCTGTGATTTCCAATGTGATTTATCAGCCTTGAACTGACAATAGATCATTTTGGGGTAGCCCTTAACACGGTTAGTATTGTGGACACTAGCCGCATCTCGCTCCATTCGTTTCTTCTCCATCACTACTTCAGACAAGTACTTCAAAAGTCTCTGCTTCTCATCCACATTCTCATTCTCCACTTCGCCCCATTTGAACACTTCTAAAACTCTTTCCAGAAATGCGGCATCTTGAGTCTGCAGCAGCCATTTCCTACTCATGTGCAATAATGTTTGATTCTGGTCTGCATCTATGAATGCCAAAGCATCAGCTGTGTCATCTTCATAAGAGTGTATCCAGTATACACTATCCATTCCTGGAACACCAATTGCCTCCCTTATTTCTCCTTGTTCCAATGATCCAGAGGGAAGAGTCAGAGCTTCATCTACATTCTTAACAGCTTGTAGAATATTCCATTTTCTTTCAATTAGCTCCGGCTCAATCTTTACATTGTCTAGAGGGTTTGGAGTAATAATATCACACTTCCAGATCTCATTGCTTATCTTGAATATGATCCTCTCAATAAACTCCACCGACTTCTCCTTAATGTCAGAGGTGAATCCCTTACTCATCATTTTCCTGCAGACAACTTTTAGGGATTCTACCGATAGAGCCATTAGGTCATTTTCCTCTAAACTAACCCTCTTCATCTTTCCATCAACAACCATCCGAACAACATCAGGATTCGCTGAGAATTCTGGTCCCTTGTCCTCTGCTAGCTGCATTAACTGATCTCTATACAGAATGCTAAGCTCCTCATCTTGAGAATATTGAATTTTTGTTGCTAGCAAGAACAACTCTGACGCAGATCTTCTCGAGATGAATTGATCATCCACATACAAGAAAGATGTCGGGACTTCTTCGACTAAAGACAAGATGACCTGCCACTCCTTAACCATCGCATTATATCCAACTCTGACTTTAGAGATCAACCTTTTCAAAGCATTTATATAGTCAACAAACAATGGATTCTGCAAGTTCAAGTGTAGAATAAGTCTTCCGCCTCTTTGCTATGAGTTCCTTTCGCACAAACTCCCAATAGTATCTTCCTTGCATCATCCCATTTCTGTCTGATCCTTCTCTTGTCCAGATCAACTTGAGGATCAGCTAACCTTGCAAGCTCATGATCATACTGTTTCTCCTTAAGCTCCACTTGCTTTTTAAGGAAATCAGCCTCATCCTGCATCATCTTCATTTTGTAGAATTGAGCTTGTTCCAAGGCCAACTGTTGAGCTTCCAGAGTCTCTTTATCAACAGGTATTTCTTCAGGTTTTCCGGAAGACATTCCAGCACCTCCACCTTGTTCCTTCAAAGATCTTCTAATTGCATGAGCTAAAGGAACGTCTTCCATATCAGAATCTGAATCAAGTACCTTATGTACTTCTTCCTGATGATGACTCAAGTCAATGAATGGCTCATCTTGCTCAGCCACCACTGCCTTACCCTTCCTCTTTCTCTGAGCCTCTTCTTCATTTACTGGCTCATTTTCTTTGACAAAATCAGTAGTCTGTTCTTCAATTTCTTCAATAACTAGCGACTGCTGTCTCGTCTCCTTTCCACTCTCCCCCTTAGGTGAGTTATCCCCTTCACCACCTTGCTTTCCAGATCCACCAGTAGCATAGGAACCACCAAAACCAGAACCCGATGGTCCAGCTCGACCAGCACCTCCAGCACCACCAGCACCATCATTATCAGGGGGAGGTTGAGTATATTGATCTTCAAAACATTCGGGGGGAACAAAGCTTCTAACTGCATACATCATTCTGCTTATCTCCGTTGCCATTGTATGCATTATGCTTTCCATAGCTCCCATCCGATCATTAAGAGTGCTGCCCAAGACACCACCAGCATGGCCCAAGTCATTCACCTTGTTTGTCAACTCATCGAATGCTGTCGCTTGACTGGCCATCCGTGTTGCGTAGTCATCAAGAGCTCTCTGGTTGTCACCAACATTGATCCCTAACTGCCCCATCGACTACCCGAACTGCTTCATTTCATTTTCAATTGTTGTCATACGCATGTCAAGATTTTCAAGATTAAGGGATGGTGTTTGGCTTGGGTGTTCTCGCTCTAAAAAACGTTCTGGTACTGTATGTCGCTCGGTTTCGGGCCTTAAAAATGAAGGTCCCTCACTCCCTAAACGCTCACACACACTCCCTGTCTCACGCTCGTGTATGTCTTCAACAATATTCCTGAAAGTAAAAGCAGTACCTGCAGAAACTGGATAAACAAAGTAAGTAGCAATTATAGGATCTGTTCCTGTCATTTCCTGAGGTTGAATCTCAGGCTGAGAGGCTGCAGAGTGTGCTAGTACAACATCAGAACCGATCCTCTCTGCAGCATCAGTATGTACCGGTGAAGGTACTTCGAAAGCAATGAAAGCTTCTTGCCTTTATAAAGTAACAGGCTCTTCAGAAGACATAAAATCGTCACCAAAACCCCTATGTGTAGAATGTGCAATGGGCGAACCACTCACGTGAGGTGGAGTGGTTGTGATAGACACACTAGGTTTGGACTGGGCTTGTGAAGTTGCAGCATGTGAAAATTTGGTTTTCTTTCGAATAAGAGGCTGCACTTCGGGGTCACTCTCAGAACCCTCACCTAAATCTACAGGTGCCTGCCTTTTGACTCCCGTCAGTGAGGGTGAAAGAGAGGAAGCAAGAGTATCAGACTCATAATCAGAAATATAGCTCTCGCCCTTGGATAGATCCTGCGGGTTAGCAGAATCTTGGGCCACAGAATCAGATTTAGATGAAGAAGTATTAGTAGTGTGAACAGAGAGTTGCTCTTGTTCAAAGAAATTACCTTTTTCATTACCTTGTCCAGCAAAGAAAGCAGAATCAGCATGAGGAGTAGGCTGTCTGTCCCTTTGACCGGCAGAAGATTGACCGTGAGAATGCCAATCATCATCTTCATCACCAAGATTCTCGTCAGGAATCCCCTGGAATACGTCAGCATGGGCAGAGGGATTCTGAGCATGTGATGAAATGTGGGAGGTCCCCGCCATGGAAGTAATACCTGCATCATACTTAATCCACACTTGAATGTTATCAGGAATAGACATCGCCTTACCGTGATGTTTATCTTGATTAGCAATCGTTGTGAGGGACTTGGTGCCCATGCCCAGTGAAGGAGATGTTGCACTTGTTGTAAATGCATGTCTCACAGATAAAGCATCAATCGGTACTAAGTGATTAATAAGCATTTGTAAGAAGCGAGGATACCAGCATACAACATTAGTAGTTGTAATGTCTCTGCTTGCAGGTGATCCCATTGCAGCCACGATCTCCGATAGAATGATTCGGCCATAATTAATGTCCAGTTCACGGGCGAGGGAAACTGCAAAGGCCTGCATGGGTATCGAAATCTGATGATAATCATTTTCGCGTGCCCGAAAACATCTTGTGATGGCCTCGAAAAGGTAGTTCCATTCCACATGGAAGTATTGTTTCTGGATGGCACCAGTTAAGATCCGTCCAGAAGGAGGGTAGCATCCAATCTCCTCAAAGAACTTGATACGTTCTGCTGTTGTAGGTTCGGGGTCATAAACATCTTTGATTGGGAACCCCAGAACCCTGTTGAACACTTCCTCCGTCACTTGATATTCTTGACCCGCCAAGGTAAACCTGAAACCATAGGGGGTAGATTGCTCCCAAATGTAACCGCACTAGTCCATAATTGTTGTAACGCATCATGGACTAGTGTTGGTTTGGCAGTAAAAGCAACACTGGCCTTGGAGTACAAATGAAGAAATCGTACCCAAAACTTGAAGCGCGGGAGCTGATCACCAATTTCCGTAGTAATATTATAAAAATTGTTTTTGGCAAGTGAAAATTGGTGAGCCATATGTGTAAATATTTTTCTGTGAATTAATTAGATTTATTTTGTTTTTTTTTGTTAGAAAAATAGCACAGGAAAAAACAGAACAATGTCTTTTAATTAAACAAAGAACAGACTTTGTAATTAAACTACGGAATTGTTCTCAAATAAAGATGCGAAATCACAACACACCAACCAAGTTTGGAATCAATACCACTGATTTGTGTATATACCAATCACTATGTAATCAAGAACACAGATTTGTGTGAAACTATTAATTAATGTACTGACTACTATGTGATCAATATTATGATGTGCGTGCGTGTGTAGATATGTGTGTATATACCAATCACAATTAAGAACTGTTATAGATGCACAGAAACACACAATAATGGGATGCAAATAATGATGGAAGATTAAAAACGGGCAACAATTCGAGATATGTATGAGTTTTAACACAAATCGAATGTGCAGGGTGATGAAGGTTTGAAATCGCAGGGTGGGAGGGTGGGGGCTGTAAAAATTTAGGGTTAAAACAATTAGGTAAAAGTGAAAACTGATGCGAGTTAGAGATGTATATATAGGCATATATGAGCAAAGACAAAAATACCCCTGTGAAAATAAGAAAAAGATGCTAAGTACGCACTGGGGAACATCAAGTCGAACACTATCTCGAACATTTAAGTCGAAATTCGAGATGAGGTTCGAGATAGAGTCTATCTCGAACATCAAGTCGAATATTCGAGATAAAGTTCGAGATAGACACTAACTCGAACAAATAATCACTTAATTAATTAAAACAGCTTAATAAACCCTTAAAGAACTCAATTAAAATCCCAAGTTCTGTCCTGGGAACTCTATCTCGAACATCAAGTCGAATATTCGAGATAGAACCTAAGTCGAACATCAAGTCGAATATTCGAGATAATGTTCGAGATAGAACCTAAGTCGAACATTTTCCCAGACTTGGAATTTTGCACAGGCACACTGGGAACTGTAACTCGAACTTCAAGTCGAATTTCGAGATAGACCTCATCTCGAATATTCTTCCCAGACTTAGAATTTTCAAAATTTTTGATTTTGAAGATAGTTATAATAATTTAGCAATTTTTTTTCAATAAAAACAACAATTAAATTTTTTTAAATTAATATAGATATCAATTCAAGGATTTTTAAGAGGGCAATTAATTAAGAACACTCCTTGACAATTCTAAGGCCTCTAAATTAATAGAAATTACATGAAAAACACAGTTAAATTCATCTAAAGATCATGAAAAATTTAGAATAAAATGAATTTAACTCCCCCTATGATCATGCAATCTAACTCACATAAATTCAAAGATTTAACAAATAATTATACATAAAGCACAATGAATTTATGTACAATAACACTACAAACAACATATAATAATCATTAATGAAACATTTTAAAGTCTAAGTCCATAATGATTAAATAGCATGCAGAAGTGATATTTTGAGCAAATGTAGAGATTATTTTCATATGTTTTCAACTTTGCACAAATAAAATAGGCAGTTGACAAGACTAAAAATATATGTACATGATTAAAGCTGGAATTTTATAGATATGAGAAATCACTAACTTGTGTTAAGCATCCCCAATTCATCAACCAACCTATTGAATGTTACTTCATCAAGAGGTTTAGTTAATATATCTGCAATTTGTTGCATTGTGGGTACAAAATGTAAGTCCACAGTCCCCTCCTCGACATGTTCTCTAATGAAGTGATACCTGATATCTATATGCTTGGTTCTCGAGTGGTCTACAGGATTGTTGGTCATGGCAATGGCACTTGTGTTGTCACACATGATTGGAATCTTTTTGTGTTCCATGCCATAATATTTCAATTGGTTCCTCATCCACAGTATTTGAGCTACACAGCTTCCAGCAACAATGTACTCAGCTTCAGCAGTAGAAGTAGATACTGTGTGTTGCTTTTTACTTTGCCAGGACACCAATCTTCTGCCAAGATATTGACATGCACCAGATGTGCTTTTTCTATCAATCCTGCAACCTGCATAGTCTGAATCCGAATAGCCAATTAGATTAAAACCTGTATCTCTTGGGTACCAAATCCCTAGATTTGATGTGCCCTTGAGATACCTAAAGATTCGTTTGACGGCTATGAGATGTGATTCTCTAGGATCCACTTGGAACCTTGCACACAAACAAGTTGCGAACATAATATCGGGTCTACTTATAGTTAAATAAAGGAGTGAGCCAATCATACCTCGATAGCTTGTGATGTCAACTGGTTTACCTGATTTATCTTCATCAAGCTTCGTGGCTGTTGCCATGGGAGTCTTAGCTGTTGATGCATCTTCTAGATTATACTTTTTGAGTAAATCTTTGATGTACTTGGACTGACAGATAAAGATTCCATCTTTTCTCTGACTGATCTGTAATCCAAGAAAGAAGGGCAGCTCTCCCATCATGCTCATCTCATACTTATCCTGCATTAACTAGGCAAATTTTTCGCACAAGCGTTCATTAGATGACCCAAAAATAATATCGTCCACATAGACTTGAACAAGTATTAAATCACCTTTTACATTTTTATAGAACAATGTTTTATCAATTACTCCCCTAGTAAAATCACTTGCAATTAAGAACAAGGATAGGGTTTCATACCATCGTCTTGGGGATTGTTTGAGGCCATAGACAGCTTTGAAGAGAAAGTACGCAAAATCTACAAGTTCTGGATCAACAAAGCCAGGTGGCTGTTCTAGAAATACTTCTTCTTCTATTTCTCCATTCAGGAAGGCACTTTTCACATCCATCTGAAAAACCTTGAAGTTCTTGTGTGCTGCAAAGGCTAAGAACATCCTGACTGCCTCAAGTCTTGCAACTGGAGCATAGGTCTCATCATAATCAATACCTTCTTTTTGAGAATAACCCTTCGCTACCAAACGAGTCTTGTTTCGTGTTACAAGTCCGTCTTCATCCAGTTTATTTCTGAATACCCACTTAGTTCCAATTACTGATCTGTTTTTCGGTCGGGGTACCAGCTTCCAAACTTTCTGCCTTTCAAACTGATTGAGCTCCTCTTGCATAGTAATCACCCAATCAGCATCACCAAGAGCTTCTTCTATTTCTTTAGGTTCAAGCTTGGATAAGAACCCAGAATATAAGCAAATATTAGCCATGTCAGCTTTTGTGGTTCTTCTAGTAGTCACACCAGCATCTGGATCACCAATAATTAATTCAAACGGATGGTCTCTACTCCATGCTCGTTCTCTTGGAAATTGTCTTGATGATTCAGCTTGATTTTCTGAATTGTTGTGTTGACTACTTGTGTTATTTCCACTAACTCCCCCTGAGTTAGTGCCAGCTCCTACAGAACTAGTGTCATCTCGTCTTGAGCTTTGAACACTTGTCCTTGAGCTGCTGTTTACTCCCCCTGAGTTGTTGCCAGAACGTGCGGAAGAAGTTTCCACTGATCTTTCACCAGAATCAGGTATATCTTCTTGAACACTTCGCATATTTGAAGTAACAACCAACTCAGGTTCATCTTCAATTTCATCTAAGTCCAAATTTTGAAACATTAGGGACTCAGGTTCACTATTATCTTCAGAAATTGATGGGAGTTTGGTATCGTCGAATCTGACATTGTAGCTTTCAGTCACTTTTCGATCAATCACTAAGAATACCCGATAAGATGCCACCACATCTGTAGAATAACCAACAAAGATTCCTTCACGAGCTTTTGCTGAAAACTTGCCTAGATTTTCATCGTCTATAAGCACATAGCATTTAGCTCCAAAGACATGAAAGTAATTGACTGTTGGTCTTCTGTTATTCATTAGTTCACATGGTGTCTTTTCTTTATCTTTTATTATCAGGGTTCTATTTTGAGTGTAACACACTGTACTCACTGCTTCAGCCCAAAAGTATAGGGGAAGTTTTGAATCGTACAACAAAGTTCTTGCTGCTTCAACCAATGTTCTATTCTTCCTTTCAACTACTCCATTTTACTGTGGAGTTCTCGGGGCTGAGTACTGACGACGTATTCCCTTAGATACACAGAAGTCATTCAACACTGCATTTTTAAATTCAGTGTCGTTGTCTGTTCTAATCGTCTTCACAGTAAGTGTTGAAACATTCTCAATTTGAGTGATGTGATCAATGATTAGGAAAGGTACTTCGTCTTTCGTCATTGTGAACAATACCCATGTATACTTGGAGAAGTCATCCACGATTACCAATGCATATCTTTTCCTGGATAAGGATAGGACGTTCACTGGGCCAAACAAATCCATATGAAGAAGTTGTAGAGGCTCAGTGATACTAGAAATTTCTTTACTTTTATGTGATGCTCGCTTTGAATTTCCCATTTCACAAGCTTCACAGAGTCCTTTAGGAGCGAACTCCTTCTGAGGTAGATCTCTTACTAATTCTCACCTCACTAGAGCATTCATCGTTTTGAAGTTTAAGTGAGATAGCTTTTTGTGCCATAACCAGCTTTCATCATCCGAAGCTTTGCTGTAGAAACATGTGACTTCATTCTGATTTGCCGAATCCATGTTCGCAACAAAAAGATCTGCCTTACGAACTCCTTTTAAAGCCAACGAACCTTCCTTGATGTGAGTTATCGATACACCTTTCTTATTGAAGACAATTTCATAACCTTTGTCACAGAATTGACTGATACTCAACAGATTGTGCCTCAATCCCTCAACATAAGAAATATCTTCAATGATGACATTACCAGTCTTCAGTTTGCCATATCCCTTTGTCACTCCTTGGCTGTCATCTCCAAAGGTAACATAAGGGCCAGCCTTCATAACCAACTCTGTAAGCAGGGACTTGTTTCCTGTCATATGCCTTGATGCTCCACTATCTAGCACCCATATAAATTTATTTCTGTTCCGCTTAATGCCCTGCAATGACAGATTGATTAGACGTTCTTCGGAACCCAAGATTGATTGGGCCCGGATTTTCTATAAGATCGAGAACTATCAGATTTAACAACAGGAGATGCACTTTCTTTAACATTCTTAGAGTTTCGACCTGGTCTTTTCCCTTTTCAGACTTAATAGATTTGTTAGTCTTAGGAGACGGCTTGTCACTCCTAACTTTAGGAGGACTGGCAGTCTTAGCTCTTACATGCTTCTTTTTGACATTAGAACTAGCAGAAGAATTTAGACTTGTTTGGCTAGTTGCATTCATCAAATTCACAAAGGTTTGCATGACGTTAAAAGTGCATGGCATACAATTAGGTTGACTACATTGTACATGATTCTGATGCATGTTATTCATTGTGTGTGGTACAGGCATGGCATGTGCAACAGGAATATTCATGTTAGATTTACATGCATAAGAAAGATGTTCAATAGATTTACAGTGATAACATACTTTCTTTATTCGTTCTACCTTAACCTCTTTTATGCCTTTTTCTTTCTTAACCTGATGTTTAACAGCCTTAGCTCCTAATCCTGCTCTAGATTCTTCTCTAGGGGATTTGATTTTAACTTGCTTAATAGGAGTTACCGGTTGTTCTTTCTTGCGATCTTCCATTTCTATCTCATATCTAACCAATAATTCAGTCTCTTCTTCTTCACGAGGAATGAAGTGTTTAAAGATAGGTTTGACAGCAGATTTAAGAATAGTAGGTATTTCCTTATTAATCTCACTGAAACTAGTGTCTACAGGCCTTTTTCCTTCTTTCTTAGATAAACTAGAATAGTCAAGTCCTACACCAACTCCAGTTATCTTCTTAAATGTGCCACTATCAACATTCACTTTACTGGCTGCTAGTTTATAAGTTTCGCATTTAGTTTCTAACTCAGCTAGTTTATTCCTAAGACATGCTTCTATTTCATCTTTAAGGTTAAGCTTGTGTTCCAAAGTTTTAATAAAGTCTCTTAGGGAAGTATCTATAGTGCAAGCAGCCTCTAATTCTTCCACTATAGCCTCAAGCATTCTGCATTTGGCAACAAGTGTTTTCTGTTCCTTTTGAGAAGTATTTAGGCTTTTGCACAACATATAGATCTCTTCGCTAAGAGCCCCGTTCTGCACCTTATAATCATCAATAGACATTTCTTCTTTAAGGGTTAGAACTGGTACCTCTAGTTCATCTGATGTCTCAGCCATGAGGGCAAAGTTTGCTGTATAAGTAACTTCTTCCTCGTCTGAATCATCCCAAGCTCTGCCTTCTATTACAACTAAAGCTCTTTTTCCATGTCTTTCCTTTACCAGGGATTCATACTTGCTTTTGAGGGCTTCATATGTTTCTTTGGGATATGTCTGTTTCGGCTTCTTACAGTCGGTAGCAAAGTGTCAGGCTTCACCACAGTTATAGCATTTGAACTTCATTTTGAAATCCAAAGGAGATTTGTAGCTGGTACTCTTGCCTTTCCCTTTGTAGCCTTGTGAACTACCACCACCCCTAGTAACCCGATAGTAAGATGAAGATTTATTCTGCGGTGGGTTACTCTTTCTGAATCTTATATTGCTGAACTTCCTTGTCATATATGCCACGACAGTATCATCCATATTGTCCAGCTCTTCTTGGGTGAAGTAGTCATCATCATTATTTGATGTGCACTCATCATAATTTTCAACTTGATGTGATGCAGGTGATGATCTAGGCTTTTCTGCAACCATTGCCTTTTTAGACTCTTTCTCATCGGCAATTAATCCTGATGCCGCTTCCTTTCCACTTGAATCATTATCCCATGCTTGATCTTGAAGGGTCTCCAGCTCATAGGTCTTCAGAATTCCATAATATTCTTCCAGAGTAGTTGAGTGCAAATCTCTGGTTTCTCTAACAGCGTAGACTCTATGTTCAATGCTTTTTGGCTGGTTCCTTAGATATCTCGTGTTTACTTCAACCACGGGGAGAGTTACACCTCTCAGATTCAAATCCAAAACCAACTGACTGAATCTTAGATAGACATCTGTTATGCTTTCACCTTTTCTTATTCTGAAGGTATCATACTCCATCTTGAGTATCAGTGTTTTGTTGCTTCTGACCTCAGCGGTACCTTCCATGACGACCTCTAGTTTATCCCAAATCTTCTTCGCTGTAGTTAATCCTTTAACTACATTATACATCTCATGATCTAGGGATTCCATCAGTGTTTGTCGAACGGATGTATCGAAAGCTATCTGCTCCTTAACAGCATCTGAAAAGTCTACTGCCTTTTTAGGCTCAGACCGTTGTGGTACTACCACATCTCCTTTCATATGCTCAGGAACAACAACCATTGGGACAAATTTACCTCTGTCAAGGACTTTCAGATATTCAGGATTGATGGACTCAAGGTAAAGTTTCATTCTCAACACCCATTCTTCATAATGATCTCGGTCGAACATTGGAATTTTGAAGTTATTTTTAGGTGTCATCTTAATGTGGATTTAAAGTAAAGATAATAAACTTTTCTTATTACTTGAGTAGTAATTAAAAGAAAATTAAATTATCTCAAAATAAATCAAGGTTCAAGTTCTGGACACCAAAAAAAATTTTAAGTACCCAAGACTAGGCTATGTAGAATATCTATGTAGAACTTCTGCCCAAGTCGAAATTCTCTAAGTAGAACTTTTGTCCAAGTCGAACTTCACCAAGTAGAATATTCAACTCGAATATTCAACTCGAATATTCAAGTAGAATATTCTATGTAGAATATTCAAGTAGAATATTCTATGTAGAACTTTTGTCCTTGGAAGAAATTTGCTGCAGGTCACTTTAATATTGAATAAACAATATTATTTTTCACACTTTGACTTTTGTGGCTTTTCTCACCTAACTCGCCTAACCCACGTGCTAGGTACTGAATATCTTTTGTAATATTTTTTTGTTGTGAGATATATGTCAAATCAAAAGCCAATAACACCTTTTTAACTTTATGTCTTTTGAAAAGGTAATCAAAAGCTGCTGGGTTTGTCTTCTTTATCAAGAACAGTGATGACTACTTGAAGAACATCAACAATCAAAGTACCCAGAATAATTCACAAAAATTATCTAAAGTCCACCCAAGCTAAATAATCACACCTGGAGTATTTAAATAATTTTTAGACTGAGTTTTCTCTGTCAAACAAATTAAAGCACACTTTTCAAGAAAAACTTGAAAAGTAGATCTGTAAAAGAAAACTCACGAATCTTCTACCAAACACAAGGATCTATGTTTTATATGTTAAACATGAAGCTCTGATACCAATTGTTAGGTCCAAATGTGTTGTAGAGGGGGGGTGAATACAATTTTTCGAATTTAAGAAGCAATAAATACCATGTAATAAATGAACACAATGATTCAAGGAATATATGTCTTATATATAACTTGAAAGGGTTGCTACAACATTCATTGCAAAGTACACCAGAAGTAAAGAGGGTAGTAAATGATACTAAGCTCTGTGAATATACTCTCTCTCTTTTACAAGTGTTTATCTCGAAAATATTGCTCTCCTTAAAAAATAATACACAAGTACTTCTATTTATACTACTTGTAATCTATGTCCTGTAGTCTTCAAAGACTAAGATATACGTGGCCCAATGATATCCACATAAATCTTATCTTATCTTGAAAGCTTGGAAATCTGTCAATTAAATGATGCCATGTGTCATGTTGAAACTGCCCTCTATGTAGAACATCTACTTGGCCATCTCGAATGTTAAGTAGAATTTCTACATAGGAATATTCTACTTGGCTATCTAGAACATTTAAGTAGAACTTCTACATAGGAATGTTCTACTTGGCCATCTCGAACATTTAAGTAGAACTTCTACATATGAATGTTCTACTTGGCTATCTCGAACATTTTGTACTTAGAAATATTCTGGGCTTCAACTTGAAACTTCAATGCAACATCTTGAACTTGTGATTTCTTTATGTCTTCCATATTCTTCAACAAGCTCTTGAACCTGGATCTCTATCACTGACATAAACTTGCTATCAATGTCCTGACACTTGATGCAATGGTCTGATTCATAAGTGACTAGTCTTGATAGTGTCTCTGCTTCTTGAATAGATTACCATATTCAATTAGTAATGTGGCTTTCTAATTATTGCTTTCCTTCTTGTTCACTTGAAATCAATTAGTCTTATTGATACTGATAGATATGATCTTGAATCTTTAAGTTACAAATCACTAAGGCATGAACAACTCTGTCTTGAACTTCTTTCAATGATTTCTTCTTTGTTTGATCATACTTAACATGTTGAATTGTATCAATTACTCTGTTTTCATTTAACATTGATTTCTTTGTGGCTTCATGTTCTTGATTATCTTCCAGTTAAGTATCTTTTCTTTTAGTTGAGTTACATAAGTTATAGTGTTACAAGTTTAGACACTCTGCCTTTCAAAAGCTCAGACAACTGTTAGTTCATCTGTGTTTTCTCAAAAGGATACAGACTTGGATAAGGCAAAACTGTTACTAGGTTCATTCTCTCAACATAGTGAGTCTATTGAATTCGGCTTGTCAGCCAAGGCCACTTGTAAAGAGTCAATTTCATCTGACATTTTTCAAGAAACCATAAATTTTGTGTCTTATGTTTTAGGGACCAACACCAAGGGACCAACAATGTAAGGACTTACTTGGGACCAAGATGGAGCAATTAAAATGTCACAGTAAGGATGAATTGACGGAAGCAATTTTTCTAAACTTCCATATCAAGGAAGGAAGAATGATTGATGATTCTGATTGAATCAACATGCCTTCACAGGCGTTAGGAGGAAACTTGAATCATTTGCTACATTATAGATCATTGTCTCCCTCCCCAAATGAAACATATCTGGATTTCTAATGGAATAGATCATCTTAGATGATCAGCAACTCATTGAATCTATTCCTGAAGCAATTCAGTTTTCAAATTAAACTATTTTAATATATTCAATTGAGGACGGGGATTTACGAAACCCCATTGCACCACCAGTGACCTCTCTTGAAGGGGCTATGGTGATCTTTCTTGCAGGTACAAAAGACTGAATCATCCGTACTGAGAGAGATATAGTGATGTGAGAAAAGAGTGAAACACAAGTAAGGAAGAGTGAAAATATATATTCTATAAGTGAAACACTTAGAGAGTATATGAGTGAAACACTTGTGAGGAACACAAAGTAAAATCACACATTAGCACACTTACTGAATCCCTTTCCCAATTCCATGTTACAGATTTCAAATGTTACTTAACCAAGGTGGAAATTTCTCCAGAAAAGGACTACTAAAATTATTAAGAGGATTACTCAACTAAGGGGGAGAATTACTAAGAGGATTACTCCAAAGTGTTAAAGTGTTCAACTAAGAGGGAGTAGATCAAAAGGGGAGAAGTAAACAAAGACTTTTGCCAGAAGAGGATTACTCAATTGTTGAACAAGAAAAGTTGGATATTTTACAAAAAGGGAAAATGAATCTAGCTTGGGTGAGAAGTAAAAACAGAAGTTGGAAATTCAAAGGAAAAGTGGTAAGAAGAGAACATACATCATCTCTGCCATCCTAAGGGGGAGTAGTGACGAGTCTGAGAAATGAAGATAATACTACATGTATAATATGTTCAGTGCTAGAGGAACAAACATCTTTCATTTCAGTTAACCCAGGAAATCTAGAAATGTATTATATAATCCAGAGAACAATTTATTATTTACAGTTCTTAAATCTCATATTATTTTCTTAATTGTTAGTTGAGTTATCCTCTAGGAATTTGTATGTTAAATGCTTAACAACAAATAGGGGGAGATTGAAAGGCATATGACAAGACCTGTTTATAATAAGTAGATGACAACTCAACTCAAGTAAGAAAATTAAGTAAGTAATAAATACTGAGGAAGGAATCAAGACGAAGACAGTCAACTAATCACAAAGGATCTAAGTATCAGAAGTATTTTATGGAATTGCTACTCAACACTGGATGAAGTTCATTAATATGTTCAAGCGTCAGTGAAAATAATAAAGTGATAGTACTTCTAAAGAATATAGAAGATATAAAAGATTTCAAGTGGTTACTACAGAAGATTCCAGAAGAAGAACAAAGACAGTGAAGCAGAAGAATGACAGAAGGCCTCAACTTAAAGTATTAATAAATGGAGAATATTTATTAGTATGACACAAATGAACCAGACAGTACATTTGTGTGTCAACTAAAATAATATTTATTCTTCATTTAAATCAAGAGGTTTCAAGAACAGAAGACAAAGAAAGGACGAGAAGATTTCAAAGCTGACTTCAGATTAAACAGATCACTATAGTATTTTTAATTCTACAAATTAAAGTAAGTTAATTATTTAATTTATTTAATTAAATTAATTCAAGTTGAATTTAATTTAATTTATAAATTATATAATTAATTTAAGTAGAAATAATTTATTATAAAAGAAATGAATTCATATGACTTATATATATATATATATATATATATATATATATATATATATATATATATATATATATATATATATATATATATATATATATTTCGAATGACTTATGAATAAGTCATACCGAATGACTTATTAATAAGTCATACCGAGATATATATGTTTATCTTTTTAAAAATAAGTCATACCGAGTTTGAAAAGAAAAGTCATACCGAATTTCCTTTGTTCAAAAGGTCATGCTGGATTGATTTTTTATTTAATTAAAAAGTCATACCGATTTTTTTAATTAATAAAATAGGTCATACCGAGAAAAAAAAGTCATACCCAGCTTTCTGAAAAGTCATACAAGGCTTAATTTCATTAAATAAAGTCATAGTGAAAAAGGTCATGCTAGCTTCTTTTTTCCTCTATAAATATGAGGATTTTGCTTCATTATTTCAGTGTAGAAAAACAGTCAAATTCAGCAATTTGTCTGGAACGTCATATTCATAGACTTTCTGTGCTGGTTTGAGTTTAATTCCTTAAGTAGAACAATTCATGTCAAATTTGTTCTAGGAATTAAATATTTATTCTACCGAATGTTGTAACACTCTTTCAAGTTTAATATACGTATTTAACTTGAATCTTGTTTACTTACTTGCTAATTTTCTATATCTTAAATGTTATATCATAAAAATAGAAAGCTAGTAAGTCAGCCTCCCAAACACTACAAGGACTCGAACCCTCAGCTAAAGCAATAATTTAATTCCACAAATTCTGAAAAGAATTTTAAATTGTTGTCAGTATTGTTAGGTCCCGGAGATCGTAGAGGGGGGGTGAATACGATTCCCAAATTAAAATTATGACTTTTAATTATTTTTGGGATAACATAAAAATTACTTGGGGTTCAAAACCGGGTACTGTTCATCATCTTCTTCAACCTCAAAAACACCATTAAAATAGCCAAGATAATGAACAGTAAATTATCCAAAGCACACACAATAACAAGGTTCAAGAATATATCTTTATATTCATTGAAGTGGGGTAGATGCTACAAACAAGTTCAAGAACATAAGCTCAAGAACACAACAAAGAAATGATTTTTGGCTCCTCTAAAAATATTACAAATTCTAGATCTAGGAGACAAAAATCAAACCTATCTTCTAAACAAGATTTAGCAATGTTTACAATAGAAGAATAGATGAGTGGTGAAACAAAGAAATTCATGGCCCCATAATATATTCAAGATCTAGTTCGGCCATGGGGAGAGAATAATTTTTCTCTCTCTCCCCTTTTCTTCTCCTGCACCCCCTTTTTTTAAATTAAGAGAGTTTCTTCTTTTATTATAGAAAAAGGTGTAGCTTTTTGCTTTTTCCACCTTTTACTCTTGTCCACTCAAATCATATCTTCAAAGTCATGTGCCAAGCATGCATTTGGAAATATTTAATGTAAAAGTAATATTTAAATAAATATATATAATATAAATAAAGAGTGTCTTTATTTATAAAATATATAAATAATTAAATAAATACTTTATTTAATTAAATTAAATATTTCCATTCCACTCTTCAATTTATGTAGACTTCCTTATCCAAATACTCGGCCCCGTATACGTGACTCCACCACGTCCAAGTATTTGGCCTTCTAATCTGTGAAGCTTTAGTAAGATCCAATCAGGTTGTGTCGTCTGTCCCTTATCCATTAGGCTCACATTTCTCCAACACTGATTTACCACTGTTGTTGATCCTCCACATGACTTAAGAAAACCAACTTTAGAATGATTAAAACCATATTAACCGACGAGAGCTTGCCTCCAATGTCCTGACACTTGATGCAATGGTCTGGTTCATAAGTGACTAGTCTTGATAGGGGCTCTTGATTCCGAACATGATTCCACATTCTTCTTTGCAAACCTTACTTGTAGCTTCGATTGTAATGCACTAAAATCTTCATAGACTAACACAATCTTTTGTAGCTTCCACATCCTTGAATAGATGTCAATATCTTTTATTCTCCACTGAGGCATGAACATGTTAATGAACTTCTTCCAGTGAGCTTCAAGTCTGTAGATGATCCTTTGATACTTTGTCTTAACTGAACTCTGTGATCCAAGATTTCTGTGCACCTGCATATTATTACATGTCATGTTCTATTGTTGAGTTATCATCAACCATTACATAGAGATTACATTTAGCATTTCTATTACACATGAAAGTGCAGTGAGTTACTTCCCTTCACTCCTATCTCCCCTTTCAATCTCCCCCTATTTGGTTGATATGGAATAGCAATCAAATACTATTTCCCTTTACAATCTCCCACAAAAGCAATTAAATGAAATTAACTACTAGAGGATAACTCAACTAACATACAAGAAACAATTAAAGTACTGGACATGAAAATAATATACAAAAGGTTCTGGAAAGATATAATAAGTTAAATCCATATTTCCTGAGTTGCTGAAAATGAATGATGAATTTCTGAATTTCATTTGCCTTTAGCTTTCTCCACTTCAATGTTCTTCAAAGATGGGGTTCTTTTAATAAAGAAACAAATCATTAGTAAAGACTTCTGAACAATCATTCTTATTCATCTTGCAATTCGAACTAGAACATACAGCTCTCTATGTTCCCCATAAGAGGTCAACTCATTCTCCCCTTAAGGTTGTTCTCTCTTAGAATGAAAGTCACTTCCTCTTTTTCTTCAGGATGTTCTATTTCCAGGAAACATAATTTTCTTTCTTCCCTGCACTACTCCACTGACTTCATCTATCACTGAAACAAGAAATAGAACACACTTGGACACTTCTCAGATGCCCCTTGAAAATCTCTTTCACATTCTTCTTTACCCAGAAAACTTCTACTTAGCAAAAACTCCCCCTGAGTTGATACTCTTCAAAGAAATCTTCATTTTCATTCATTGATCGTGCTAGAAAGAATTCTTCTGCCAAACATCTCCTAAGAATGTTCCAAGGACAGATCTTCAAACAAATAGAGCAAAATCCCTTAGATATCTTTTCAGAATAAGATATAGCATTGCAAACCAAGATGTTAAGATTCTCCATAACTTCTTCCCCTTAGTACGACAAGTAACTTCTTCTCAATTGACAAAAAGTAACTTCTCCACTTCAGACAAAAAATTAGTTAAATCTACAATACCTTTAGGGATTGGACTTCAACCAATTACTAAGAAACTCCCACTTAGTAATTCTCCCTTGCATCACTAAGGTTTCAATTTTATCTAATTCTCCCCCTTAGTTCATGCAAGCTCCAATCCACCCTTGTGTCTTTAGATATCCTCTAAGTAACCTCCACAAGATAGGATTGACAGATCTCGTTTCTTGTAGATCTCGTTTCTTGTATCACCAAATTCTCCCCCTTAGTTGAGAATATCCTTTAAAATAATAAAAGTATCATCTACATCCAATCGAATAAGAAACTCTCCTCCAATTGAACATAAAATCCTCCTTAGGTCTAAAAATTTATGTCTCCCCCTTTGAGATTGAGAACAACATGAATTAATAGACCCAAAGGTAATAGTTTGGACATTCCCACTAAGCTTCAGCTAGACTCTTCTTCAGCTTGTCTTCCAGAAAAGAATCTCTTCAACATTCCAGAGCTAGAAAATTCAGTAACAGGATTCAAGCATAGTAGCAAGGTTAGTGTTTGGTCTATGGTTTCCTCACTTCTACTACGTTCTGTTGGTGTTTACACTTTCAAGCGTAAGTGTTCCACCCATTTCTCTCCCTATTTCTCTCACTCAAGTGTATCACTCCCTCACTTCACTCAGATGTTTCTCTCCCTTACTTGCACTCATTCCATTTATAGCAATTTGTACCTGCAAGTAAATCCATGCTAGTCTCACCAAGATATTATGGATCGTTGACTGTAGCATGTTGTCGATCACTAAAGATCTAGGTTCTGAGAAGGAATCTCAGACAGGGTTTCAGTTAGGCCGTCACCCAACTCACCATGAGCAAATCCATGCACACGTGGCTCGTCGTCGGGGAATAACCCTTCTGAAATTGGAATCTCCTCCACTCCAGGAGTGACTGAAATCCCAACACCCTGATCCTCAAAAGACTCATCAAATTGGTAAACCAACTGAATCATAGTCTACGAGTTGTTGCTCAGCTACTTTCAGCATCAACAATCTCCCCATATGCAAATCCATGCACTGGATCGTTGAATGTGGTATGCGTACTAGCAGCTATCTAAGCATCAACCGACTCCCCGTATGCAAATCCATGCACTGGATCGTTGACGGTGATATGCCTTTAAGTTTTGAGCGATCCATGTATTCCAGAACTTGAATTCCTGGGAGAGTAGACGTGTACAAACATCTCTCTCAATCACCTATGAAGATGAATTAACTCACTATTTTCAGTCATGGAAAACTGTTAGTGATTGCCTATCAACATCAACAGATTGCTCTGCGGATGTGAAATCCCGTTAGGGAACTAGGACTGTTCCTCCTAGGAAGGTTGACAAGGATTCTAATATATGGCAAGAAATCCAAGTTTTCCTCTAATGCCTGTGAAGGCGGCTCAACAACTTCATTCACCATGAATGGTAAACACAGAAGTTTAGGGGTTTTACCTATACCTCACAATGTGCACTTCTTGCAATGTGTCCTCACAATTGTTAGTCCCAAGAGTGGCTAGAGAACTGTTAGGTCCTATAACATCCCTTAGAAGCAAAAACTTTAGGATTACCATCAGCGTGAATGCTTTTGGTGTGCTTGACTCATTACAAGGTGCTCTGGCTGACGAGCGAATTTTCGATGAAATCACCCTGTTGAGAGAGTTCATTCAGAAACGGTTGAATTGCCTTTTCAGCTCTACATCCTTTTGAGAGAATACAGATGAGCTACAGTTACCTCAATTTGTATACTTCTTTTCTTCTCTGGAGGTAGAGCTGTGGGTGCACTTCCGACTTCATCCTTATTTGCTGCATCAAGGGCAGTTTCTCCCTTATCAACCTCTAACTAACATAAGTTCCTTATATCACCAAGGGTTGAAAGTTTGAATTTGAATGATAGTGTTTGGTACTAAGGCCTTGGTTAGAAATTGATGGATTATTCAACTTCTTGACCTTCCCCTATAGCCACTAAGGCCAAGCCATTACGGCTAAATAGATAGAGTTGATCAGAGCTATATAAAATTTGGTAGAGTATGATTAAACTTATTCTCTATTCCTTCTCAGAAATATAGCATCGGAGCAATGTGTCATCAAGAAACAATGCACCAGAGCTAAAATGTGGGAATTAATAAAGAATAGGTAAAAGAATATTAAGCCAAATTTCATAAACTCACAATTTTGAAAAAAAAATTTAACAGATTAACAAAAGTGTTCTTTTGAATTTCTCTTAGACAAATATCCAATTGAAATTCAACTCTTTTAACAAAAACATTTTGATTAATAACTCAAATCTATTTCATCTTGCTCACTGTATGTTTTCAGAAATTGTTTTGCAATTCATTCTTATCGGATATTATCTCCGACTTAAAACATAAATCATTTAAAAAAACGAATGAATGCTTTAGTCATACAGTCCAAGGCACTAATCCCAAAGCAAACAACCATTGTTTTAATACTACAGGTCAATGTGAAACAGACATTAACAAGAGTTTTGAAAAACGTTTTACCAATGGTTGATACTTTAAGATCAAAACAATTTACTCAAATAAAATAGCCTGATACCATGCAACTTAAGTTACAAGTTATCAAGTAACTTTATTTAAACAAATCGTGGAGAGAAAACAGTTTTCATTACAAAACATTTTAGAGAGAGAGAGGATATATGATTTTGAAATTGAAAGATAATCCTCAAGAAATGTTCTCTTTCAAAGAAAACTTTTAGTGGCTTTTCATTCTCTGGCAAATGAATGCATGTTTAGATAAAACATTTTTCACAAGAAATAGACAAGAAATTTCTTTATGCATTCAAGTTCTAAAGAATGAAAAACATATGTTAATACTAATGAATTATCAAAGATATGAGTGACAATACATTCAAAAGTACTAACATCATTCAATCATTTTGTAATAAAATGCATCTTACTACAAAATAATCAAGCACATAAGATACTTACATTATGCTAGACAATTACCATTTGTCGCTTGAAACAACCACATTTTGCAATATAGATCATGGTAATTCTAAAGCATAAAACATAAGCATCCGCTAAACACTGAACATACATTGACCGAATGATAGCATTTAACTTCTTACACTACATATCAATAATTATCACTTAAGCATATTGAAAAATACTCATGACAATCATAATGTATGTAAGCTCGAGGTACTAGTTGCATCAAGGATCAAATACCTTTAAATATTAATGCTAAAATTTATGATCTTTGACAACCCCTCGCGATGTAGTAAATTACTTTCAATATCAGTGTTTTTGAAATAATCTTTTTATCACTTAGTGCAGAAATTCTAAGTGACATCACTAATATAAAAAGAATGACAACTAATATTAATGGATTTTGCAAAAGACATGAATTACATCACTTAAACTACATATTAAGTGGTTCCATTAATATTAGCATTAAACAATTAGAAGTAAATAAAATTACAACTAATTAATATATACAAATACTTATGCTGAAACATTTGATACATATAGCATGAATAACATATGACAGCACAAAGTACGAGGTCCTGGATATAAATTGACTATACAAAGAGATGCTACATTGTTAGGTCCCTAGGTCCCGGGAGATCATAGGTAATCTCATAGCGATAATATTGGGTCCCGGGTGGTCATAAGCCAAACATTAATCAGTTCCTAGAGATCGTAGACATCTAAATAGCATGAACACTCCCTATAAACATTAAATTTAAATAAATCAATATTAGACTAGAGTGACATACCTTAGTCAATAGAGCTTTTACTGGTGTATGATTGTTGAATGAACAATTACTCCTCTTTGCCCGAGAGATCGAACGTTTACTCCTTTCGAGATCGAACGTTTACTCCATTTGGACAGGAATAACTTTTCAGCTACCAGTTAACATTGTTCCTCGAAACAATACCACGCTCATCCAGAAGGAAACTGCATTACCTTCAACACCCAAATATTTCCTTATAGATATTGGTCTTGGCAGCAGCTTCACTAAACTTAGCACTCTAAAAACCAGTAATCTTGACACTAGTAGAGTAGAACCTTAAAAAAAAAAACTCCGAACTACCCTTCAGCTTCTGTATCAATACCAAGTCTTCATGTGGATTGATTCATTGTGCTAAGTGTATCTGCCTCTGGTTCAATTGAGTTAGTTCCTTGATTTGAACCCTACTCAATCTTGATTAGTTAGTGCATCTTCAATCTTCATTGAATTCACTCAGAAAAACCAATGAAATACTCTTATACATGCACGACCAATCACTACTCTACTACCCAAATTCATCAAGAACTGACTCTAGGAAATGTTGTTACACAAAACCCTTTGTCATGACAGATATGTCCTTAATGTTTCCTTAGATATTCAGTGGGTAGAGTAGTCTTCTTCAAATATGATTGAGATCATCTTGCATTATTTTTAAATTGACAATTTCCTTTCTAATATGCAATCACTCAATCTGGATCACTCAGTGCTCCTAAGAATCTCAACTCTTACTCAATGAGCACTGCTAGCCTTTGAACATCAAACACGACTAGTTGATCCAACTTACTGATGCTCCCCCAGCAATGCTGCTTGCAGCTTTTCTTCATCTGGTGTCATCTGATCTTGAGCCCTAAACATGATGTCTACCTTTAGGAATTCAGAGCTAAAATCAAATGAATGCTAGGGAGCTTGATGATGATGTTCACTGCATCTAAGACCATCTCAAATCAATCACCAACTATGTGTAAGCTCTTAACTCCAAATAAGATCACCCTCTATCACACCATGTGACTTCAGGCTTGATTAATCTTACTTGATGTCCTCTCTCTCCATTTGCTGATTAGACTTGCTGTGATAACTGATTCAGCCGTAGTAAATAGGATATCTTAAGTCTTCCCATTGTCCTTGTAATTCCGCTCAAGGTTTGGATCCTCCTATCAACTCCTCCATTTGGTCATGAAGTTCGGAAACTAAACTTTACTCTAGAATACCCCTTCCAGTGCAGACATATCATAGAACTTCATTCGTCAACAAAATTCCATTACCTTCCCTCAAAGTGTTCTCACAGCCAACTAGCCTAATCCTTTGAATGTGATCCATCACTGAGATGCTTCATCTATCGGATGCATGAACAACCACCAAAACTAAACAGGGTAGCCTTTGACTTGACTTCCCTTCAACTGACATACTTCACTAATGTCTTTCTTAAAAGAATTTCATTAGAAGTAGTCCTTTCTCACCAACTTCATCTTTACCGTCGAATCCGTTATCTTGATAAACCAAGTATTAGATGATAAACCAAGTGTGAGAGCATCACTTGTTGTTGCAGCTAACTCCATTCTGATAAAATTCAACGAATAGTTGACTTCATCATAAGCATTACATTTCGTGTCAGCAATAACCTCACTTCCAGTAGAGTGAGCTTCTATTTCTCTTGACCCCGATCAATACTGTTCATCCTCGAACTGATATTGGGAAACCCTTCGCAAAGAATTTCCTAGGTCTTCCTTAATATTGCGCTTCAGATCATTCAAGAAAAATAGGTAACTTTGCTTAACCATTTGAATAACAAAGCAAAAGTAGTTACAGGCCTCGAACATGAAAATGTCAGAGATATATAACTTGTACATGTTGAAAGATACTCTGCATTCACAAATGATTAAGACACATGGTCCTCAATTTGATTGAGTCCAAGGGTTAGAGATATTTCTAAACATAGTTAACAACAAAGCATTCAAGTTCAACATGCTCATTCTTATCTGACTGATCACTCCTCATCTATATCAGCCTCAACAAGTAGTCTTGGCTATGAGCTCAGTGATCCTAACCTAACTTAAGGTGGACTAGCAGTCTATAAGAATCATGTCATACATATATGTAGTCATAGAAGAATCAATCACTCAGATTCCTAATTCTTCTAATTCACCTTTGTTGTTCACTTTAACATTATATTATCTCTAATTACCTAAGTCAGTTTAGATTTAAACATTTAATCCATGGTTTATTATACTGACCCCAAGGCAATTCCCAAATTATAAATAAACAAATTCATCTCAACAAGCACATGATCAGATATAGCATTTAACACAACCATGCGAGTATAAGCAAATTATAGACAATGTAAACATACAGGCACTTAGCATGCAGCACATACTCTTTCCGGTAAATGTACCCCTACAAATACCTAAGACTCTATATGCTAACATGATCAATTATCGTAAAGCAAGTATTAAATCACATAAGATTTAATCATGAAGTCAAATACAGATAAACAAGCAACTCTAACAAACTAGCATGAGTTATCTAATTCATATTGAAATTAAGGTGAGACATGCATTTCATCAAACTTGTAATATAATACAATTCAGCACTTAATACAGTAAATGAATCAAACAAGTATAAACTAGTTAAAGTGTATACCTGAACGTTGCGTAGCATTCCATTTCCAGTGATAATCAATTGATCCCAATCAAATTCCATTCCACTGACACTCAAGGAAGTATCCTTGCATCTGACCTCAGCAACCCTTACTTCAACCCAAACTGATGCCTGACAGTTCTGCTTATAAACCCCGACATAGAATGTCTCATGTTCTGCTTGAAAAGATCACTCTTCTTTGTGTGTGCAGCAATAACCCCTTGACTACCATATGTCAGTGATAGTCAAACCTAGTGTGTTTCTGCCACTGATGTCTTTTAACCAAATCTCCAAGTATATTGGTTATTGACAGCTAAACTGAATTCCTTTTCAAATTCCAGACCTTCAGACATTGATTCAAAAATCACTGATCGAAGACTCTTCCCTAAACGAACTAATCCCTTTCGATAACCAAATGATCCACTGAGTAGACCGATGTATAAACACATCTCCAATGGTAAAATCAGAAACTAGCTCCATTAGAATGTTCTTCAGCCAATTCGTTTGTCCTCAACGAACGAAGAATCAACTCCTGTTGTTTCGTTTGATAAAATATTTTATTCAAACAGAAGTATTTAATCTCTTAGGAATTTAAATAATCAAAATAAATTGAAAATATATTTTTGATAAATAATAATAATAAACTTTTCACTTTCAAATTATAAATAAAATAATTTGAAAATAAAATTTTGATATAGAAATAATAAATTTTTCAAGCTATATAAAATAATCCTGAAAAAGAAATTATTTCAAACCAAAATTAATTTCCAAAGAATATTACAGAATTTATAATCCAAAACAGTTTCAATTATAATTAAAATAAAACAGATTGAGAGCATAAGTTTGAAATAAAAATACTAAATTTTCAAGACATTTAAAATGTTCCTGAAAATAAAATATTTAAATCCAAAAATATTTTCAAAAGAGTTTTATAAGATTTATAATTAAAAATTCCAAACTTAAATTATAATTAAAATAAAACAGATCGAAAATATAATTTTGAAATAGAAATACTAAATTTTCAAAACATTTAAAATATTCCTGAAAATAAATTATTTCAATCCAAAATAATTTTCCAAAGAGTTTTATAAAATTTATAATTAAAGTTTTGTGACAAATAAATTATTAAACCTCAAAAATAATTCTCAACATACTTTAAAAAAAAAATTAAACTCAAAAGAAATTAAATAGGATTTTTTTAAAATTAATTTTAGTTTTCAAATTAATAAAATTCTTAAATAAGAATATTAAGTATATAAAATATTTAACTCTAAAATTTAAAAGAAAATAAAATATTTTTCAAGATATAAAATAATCTCGAAAAATAAATTATTTAAATTTAAAAATTATTTCCAAAATTTTTATATAATTAAATTCAAATTTAATTATTAAATTAATTATTAAACTAAACTAATTAAAAACATATAAGAAAATCAGTTTTGTAAGCATATATATATACAGTAGCGTATCTCGATCTCGATCTCGATCTCGATCCAGCATCATATCGAGATCGAGATTTGCCTTAACCAAAAATCTCTGCAAGTCGATCCACACAATCTCGATTTTTTATATATCGAGATTTGCCAACATACACTATACTTAACCCAGTTATATACATACGCAGCCAACCTTCTTTCGATCACAACAAACCCAGATAACCCTCAGTATGCTATCTCTATTTGTTCTCAACTACACAGCCAAACCATTTGAATCATTAATAAACAAACCCGGATACATGTTTTACACCCAGTTCTCCATGTAAGTTGGAAAAGGTAAGGGATAGTCAACATCGAGATGTGTTCAGTCAATATCGAGATAGTTTTTACAGCATTCGCATCTCGATCCAAGTCTCGGATCGAGATCGAGATGTCGGCTCCTTTTAGCACAAGTCGACCTGGAGGCTCCCGCAAGTCGATCCAGGTTAGCGCGTGTGGTACTATCACGATCCAATGGCGCGTAGGGAGCATATATATATATATATATATATATATATATATATATATATATATATATATATATATATATATATATATATATACTGCTTGTCTTTCTTTCCATTTAGCAAAAGTCGATCCGCATCTCGATCAACCCAGATCGAGATGTACTTAACCAAAATTTTAACAAACAACAAAAATAGCTACTGTTATTTTTCTGGACACCCATTTGCACCAAAAATAATTTTTATTTTTGTACCCTCTTTAATCAAAAAAATAGGATCCAATCGATTTGTACGTCAACCGAGAAGCTCTGATACCAATTGTTAGGTCCCGGAGATCGTAGAGGGGGGGGTGAATACGATTCCCAAATTAAAATTATGACTTTTAATTATTTTTGGGATAACATAAAAATTACTTGGGGTTCAAAACCGGGTACTGTTCATCATCTTCTTCAACCTCAAGAACACCATTAAAATAGCCAAGATAATGAACAGTAAATTATCCAAAGCACACACAATAACAAGGTTCAAGAATATATCTTTATATTCATTGAAGTGGGGTAGATGCTACAAACAAGTTCAAGAACATAAGCTCAAGAACACAACAAAGAAATGATTTTTGGCTCCTCTAAAAATATTACAAATTCTAGATCTAGGAGACAAAAATCAAACCTATCTTCTAAACAAGATTTAGCAATGTTTACAATAGAAGAATAGATGAGTGGTGAAACAAAGAAATTAATGGCCCTATAATATATTCAAGATCTAGTTCGGTCATGGGGAGAGAATAATTTTTCTCTCTCTCCCCTTTTCTTCTCCTGCACCCCCTTTTTTTAAATTAAGACTTGAGTTTCTTCTTTTATTATAGAAAAAGGTGTAGCTTTTTGCTTTTTCCACCTTTTACTCTTGTCCACTCAAATCATATCTTCAAAGTCATGTGCCAAGCATGCATTTGGAAATATTTAATGTAAAAGTAATATTTAAATAAATATATATAATATTAATAAAGAGTGTCTTTATTTATAAAATATATAAATAATTAAATAAATACTTTATTTAATTAAATTAAATATTTCCATTCCACTCTTCAATTTATGTAGACTTCCTTATCCAAATACTCGGCCCCGTATACGTGACTCCACTACGTCCAAGTATTTGGCCTTCTAATCTGTGAAGCTTTAGTAAGATCCAATCAGGTTGTGTCGTCTGTCCCTTATCCATTAGGCTCACATTTCTCCAACACTGATTTACCACCTTTGTTGATCCTCCACATGACTCAAGAAAACCAACTTTAGAATGATTAAAACCATATTAACCGACGAGAGCTTGCCTCCAATGTCCTGACACTTGATGCAACAGTCTGGTTCATAAGTGACTAGTCTTGATAGGGGCTCTTGATTCCGAACATGATTCCACATTCTTCTTTGCAAACCTTACTTGTAGCTTCGATTGTAATGCACTAAAATCTTCATAGACTAAGACAATCTTTTGTAGCTTCCACATCCTTGAATAGATGTCAATATCTTTTATTCTCCACTGAGGCATGAACATGTTAATGAACTTCTTCCAGTGAGCTTCAAGTCTGTAGATGATCCTTTGATACTTTGTCTTAACTGAACTTTATGATCCAAGATTTCTGTGCACCTGCATATTATTACATGTCCTGTTCTATTGTTGAGTTATCATCAACCATTACATAGAGATTACATTTAGCATTTCTATTACACATGAAAGTGCAGTGAGTTACTTCCCTTCACTCCTATCTCCCCTTTCAAGTATCGCATTCAACCCCCCTTCTACGATACTTCTGGGACCCAACATATACTGAGAAAGAATCTCAGTTTCATCTTCTGCTAATGAACCATCAATTGTGCTCATTCATGGCTCCTCATCAGAATCATCTTTCAACTCTACAAGTGCCATATAACATGTGTCTGTTGAACATCTAATTACATGTAGATTCCTAATATGGACTAACCTGATGTTGGACATCTCTGTGTAGGAACAACACAAGTCCAAACAGGGACATGTGATGGTTGCTAAACATGGTAGTTCGAAGGTGAACGTAGTGACTGCTGGATAGAAAAGAAAGTTTGTCACTAAGAATGAAAACACTAAGCCTAAAAATGACAAGAACGAGGCTAAGAAATCAAAGGCAAACAAACCATGTTGGTATTGTGGACAGGTTAGTCACTGGAGCAAGGACTGTCCTGTAAAGAAAGAAAATAAATCTGATGTGGTAGCAACAGCTAACACTGTGCTTGGAACCACTGGTGGGCCTGTTGTTAACATGGTTTTTGGTGAGGCTATTACTTTTGAAACCAATGACGGGTATGTTACCTACAACCCTACACTACTTTCCACTTATCTGTCGAATGAATGGTTGATTAATACTGGAGCTAATGTACATATTTGTATTGATATTACTCTGTTTATATCTTATCAACAGATTCAAGGCATGTCAGTCACGATGGGGAATGATAGTGTTGCTCAAGTACTTGGAGTAGGAAACGTGGACCTGAAGCTTGTTTCTAGGCGTGTTCTATCCCTTATTAGAGTGCATCATGTTCCTGACATTAATTGAAACATAATAAGTAGAAGCTGTTTAGTTAGAAATGGTTTCGAACTTTCTTTGAAGTGTAATAAAGTAGTCATTACACATACTGGTGTACTTTTTGGAAAATATTACTTGTCTGATGGATTTTTTTAAATAAATGTAGAGCCTGTTTTGAGCAGTTTTATTAATGATAATGTTGTTCCTTCTGTTAATTGTGTTGAATTATCCGATTTATGGCACTCACGTCTTGGTCATCTAAATTTTAATGCCCTAAAGAACATGATGAATTTAGAGTTGATTCCAAAGCATGCCATTGAAAAGAAATCTAAATGTCAAGTATGTGTGACTGCTAAACTAACTAGGAAACCCTTTCATAATGTTGTTAGGGATTCAGAAGTATTAGAATTAGTCCACACAGACATATGTGAATTCGGTGGTGTTTTAACTAAGAATCAGAATAGATATTTCATTACCTTTATTGATGATTGGAGTAGATATTGTTATATTTATTTGCTTAGGAATAAAGATGAAGCACTTGATAAATTCATTATGTATAAAAATGAAGCTGAAACATAAACTGGCAAAGTACTTAAATATTTAAGATCTGATAGAGGTGGAGAGTATGCGGGTACCTCATTTAATGAATTTTACAAAAACAATGGTATAGTTCATGAGGTGACTCTACCATACACTCTTGAGTCTAATGGGGGTGGAAGAACGAAAAAATAGAACATTTAAAGATATGATTAACAGTACACTGATTAACTCTGGATTGCCTAAGTATATGTGGGGAGAGGCTCTGAATACGGCTTGCCATATTCTGAACAAAGTCCCTCTTAAACACATGGACAAGACACCTTATAAGTTATGAAAATGTAAAAAGACTAGTTTAAAGTATCTTCGTTTGTGGGGCTGCCTTGCAAAGGTACTTGTCCCTGAACACAATAGAAAGAAACTGGGGCCGAAAACTATTGATTGCATCTTTCTGGGCTATATTGAAACCACTATCGCTATGAAATGTTTAGTGTTAAAATCTGACATAGATAGTATAGTGGCAAACACTATAGTTGAGTTTCGTAATACAACATTCTTTGAGAATGTGTGCCCTATGAAGACTGGTATACCTCAGGATATTTCTGATGATGATCTCACTCGCACACCGAGTTCCATTCCTGATCATGTGGAAAGGATGACAAATGTGTGGGTGGATCCTGCTAGTAGCTCTACTCCTAATGAAGTAAAAGAACCTAGAAGGAGTAAGCGTGCAAAGGTGGTCAAGGACTTTAGAAGTGATTTTATCACTTAAAATGTCGAGAATGAACCTTCGACTTTCTGGCAGACCATGGACCCTTCGAAGTCAAGGTATTGGAAAGGCGCTGTAAAGAGTGAGATCGACTCTATTGTTTCTAATGGAACATGGGAGTTGGTTGATCTCCCTCCTGAGTGTACTACTATAGGATGTAAGTAGATTTTCAAAAGAAAAATGAACTCATATGACTCAATAGATAAATAAGGCTAGGCTGGTAGCTAAGGGTTTTAGGCAAATGGAAGGCATTGACTATTTTGATACATATTCTCTTGTTGCAAGAATGACAATAATTCGAATGCTTATAGCATTGGCTTCCGTACATGGTCTTATCTTCCATCAGATGGATGTAAAGACAGTTTTTTTTCATGATGATCTTGAAGAAGAGATTTATATGGATCAGCTTGAGGGATTTGTTGCTTCTGGTAACGAGAGAAAAGTGTGTAAGTTAGTCAAGTCTATCTATGGCTTGAAACAAGCTCCTAGAGACTGACACAAAAAGTTTGATGAAACTGTTTTGACTTTCGATTTTGTGGTTAATGAAAGTGACAAGTGTGTCTACTATAAGGTTAAAGGAGATGAAAAAGTGATTTTGTGCCTGTATGTGGATGACATACTGTTGCTTGGAACTAATATTGAGATTATTAACGAGACTAAAAGGTTCTTGAAAAGGCACTTTGAAATGAAAGATATAGGTGAGGCTAACGTGATTCTTGGAATCAAGCTGACTCAGTCGGCTGATGGAATAACCTTGTCACAATCTCACTATATAGAGAAATCTATACTTGAGAAGTATGGTTATTCAAATTGTAGAATCGCAAGCACACCATATGATTCAAAAGTTGCGCTTGTCAAGAATAAGTCGGGAGTTCTTGTGTCTCAGTTAAGATATTCTTAGATTATTGGGAGTTTGCAATATCTTGTTAATGGTACTAGACCAGATATTTCATATTCTGTGTCTAAGTTAGCTAGATATACAAGTTGTCCAAACAAGACTCATTGAAATGCTCTTGATAGAGTGCTTAGATATATGAAAGGCATCATATACCTTGGTTTGCATTACAGGAGGTTTCCTGGAGTGCTAGAGGGATATAGTGATGCAAGTTGGATAGCTACGAAATCTGGTTCCAATGGAGTGACTGGATATGTGTTTACCCTTGCGGGCGGAGCTATATCCTGGAAGTCTGCTAGACAGACTATTGTAACTCGGTCTACTTTTGAGGCTGAGTTGTGTGCATTAGATGCCACGGGGACGGAGGCTGAATGGTTGCATGGACTTATATCTGTGATTCATGTAGTAAGTCAACCGCTTCCTGCTGTTCATATGATAGTCGTACAACTATCGACAAGATAAACAGTAAGAAGTATAATGTGAAAACAAAGAGACACATCTAAGTTAGACTAAAGTCTATAAGGGGTTTGGTGTCTAACAGGATCGTTGCTATTGAGTTTGTTGGAACTCAAGATAACCTGACTAATCATTTGATTAAGGGACTTGAGCCTGCTGTTGTCCTTAAGTCGAGGTTAGAGATGAGACTGACAACCCATTTTGAGTCATCAACAGCGGGAACTCAATACACCTGAGAGAAGATCCCTCGAAGTGTATTCAATGTGATAATAACAAGTTGTGAGGGTGATTCAGTAATACCTCTACTATAAATATTTAGATATTCACGTATCTGAGTCTTTCCTTTGTAAATCTCAAGAGGTACTGTAACTGCTAGTTAGCAAGAGTTTTAAGAACTCTGAATGGGGTCAAGTCGTGAGACGAGATGTTGGCAGTACATCTCTGGAGATGCTCAGCTAAGCGAATGTTATTGTGTGGTCGCAATTAAAGGATAAGGTTATTCCTCGAAGCATTCGACGAACAGAATCGAGACATGACCATTAACGTCTCAAAGCCGTAGATTAGCACCATAGCCTTTGATTTGTCGTCGTCTATGGAGCGTGGTTACACCAAACGGATAAAGATTCAAGGTGAAACATTTCATCTATATCTGGTAGCCATCGAAGTAGGGGACTTAGGAGGGTTCAAACCCGGAAGGGTACCGACTCTGAAAAATAAATCATGATGAAAACTGATATACATTTCTGTATAGATTTGTGGGGGAATGTTAGAAAATGGAAAGTTTAAAGCATATTTTATATATGTTTTTGATGTAATTTCTGGAAACTAACAATTGGAGGTTGTTCCTTGGTAGAAGGACATAAACTTTCATGTTTAGATCTAAAACATTTTCTTAGTGGAATCCATAAATAAATTGAGTTGAAATTGCTAGTTTGAAATGGGTTATGTGAGATTTGTCCCACATTTATATTGTAAAGTAAAGATAATGAGTTTATATACCATCATATGTTAGTGTTGTTTACAACTACTATTATAAGTAGAATGCTTATAGTGTTGTTTACAACTACTGTTATAAGTGGAATGTTTATGTGACAATGTGCTATTGAGAATTCTATCTTTTAAGTACAAGTTTATTTGATTTATTTATATTGATTATTTAATTTTAATATTAAATATATTGGGTAAGGATTATTTCAATAATCAGACTCTAAATATATATTGCAATATTAATATTACTTAATCTGAATAATATAAGTAACAAATAAAACTCATCTATTTGTAAAACTCTATTTCTTTGTAAAACACTATATCCCACATCGAAGAGAATAGGAGAAAAGCAGCTCAAGATGTCTATATATTGAGGCATGTACATCTAGTTGTGGTGTGCCTCTTGTTTGTACCTTGCATACAATAAAAATTGCATAGGTTGTCGTACAAATTGAGGCGTGCTTCTTTCTCCTACCTCGCATACATAAAAAGTTGCATAGGTTTTTGGGCGAACTGAGGTGATAGCCGCTGTTGAGTGCTACGTATCTGTGGACGACTCAGATGTTCATTTTGGTTTTATCAGTGTAGGCATAAAGCTTCTGTTAGAGCTAAATTTTCTATCTTTTCTCTCGTATTTACGGTTATTGATTCATATTTTGTTTACCTTCGTATTTGTTTCGTAATTGGTATGTGTTTTTCTTGTTAATTATCGTCATATAACTGTCCATTGTTGTGTTTAGATAATAATATTCCCAACAAAAATGTTCCTATAATATTGTTCAGAGCTATACTAAATGTTATGTCATGGAATCGGACTTCATCTTAATACAACTGTGGGATTTAAACTTTCACGGATTAAAGGGAAACTAACAATCGGAGGTTGTTCATTAGTAGAAGGACTTAAAGTTTCATGTTTGGATCTAAGACATTTTCTTAGTGAAATCCATAAATAAATTGAGTTGAAGTTACTAGTTTGAAATGGGTTATGTGGGATTTGTCTCACATTGATATTGTAAAGTAAATATAATGAGTTTATATATCATCTTGTGTTAGTGTTGTTTACAACTACTATTATAAATAGAATGCTTATGTGACAAGGTGCTATTGAGAATTCTATCTTTTAAGTACAAGTTTATTTGATTTATTTATATTGATTATTTAATATTAATATTAAATATATTAGGTAAGGATTATTTCAATAATCAGACTCTAAATATATAATGCAATATTAATATTACTTAATTTAATTAATATAAGTAACAAATAAAACCCAAAACTCTATTATTATCCCAAATCGAAGAGAATAAGAGAAAAGCAGCTCAACATCCCTCTAAAATTAAGGTGCGTCTCTTTCTCCTATGTCGCATATATAAAAAAGTTGCAAGGTGTTTATGACTACCAGGGTGATTATCACTTTTCTATCTTAAAGTTAGAGATGTGTTTCGCTGTTCAAAATGTTTCTGTAATATTGTTCAGTGCTATACTAAATGTTATGTCCTGGAATCGGACTTCATCTTAATACAACTTGATCAGTAATCTGTCTTTGCCACCGGCCCACCATTAATAAGAAACATGAAAATCATAAATTAAAGGGAAGTTACAAATCTTTATTTTCTCAAATTTTAATTCACTTACTGATGTAAATGATGCAGCAAAAAGACTGACGGATTTAGAGAAAGTCCAAGTCATTCTCGGACCACATACATGGCAAGAAGCATCTTGAGTTGTAGAAATTAGTAACAACAGTCAAATTCCTACTTTCTTGCTAGCTGATTAAACTCCAATATGGGCCAGGGAGCGCTGGCCTTTACTTGTGCAAGCCTCAACAGTCGATCAATATGCACAAATGAAATCTGTTGCTGCAATTGTGCAGTCTTGGAATTGGAAAAGGGTTACCATATTATATGAAGAGGACCTCGATTCCACCTTCTCCAGAGTCATTCCTATTCTCCTCGAATCTTTACAACAAGTAGGAGCAGAAATAAGCCAACTTGTACCACTCTCAGCTTTCTCTCCATTGTCAGAAAAGCTTATGAGGCTCAAAAGTGACCAATGTAGAGTTTTTGTGGTTCATACATCTCTAAAATTGGCAACTCGTCTATTTCAGAAAGCTGAGCAGATGCAGATGATGGAAAAAGATTATGCTTGGATTGTGACCAACAGAATTAGTGATCTGGTTCATTCAATCAATCTTACCACCATTCTCTCAATGCAAGGCGTTCTAGGAGTCAAGAAATACTTCCATGAGATCAGTCCAAAATTTGTTGAATTCAAGAAAAGATTTCGTAAGGAGTTCAGTATAGAGTATCCTGAAGAAGAAAATAATGAGCCTGGGATATCTGCGGTGGAGGTCTATGATGCTATGTGGGCAGTGGCAACATATGTTGTAACGAACAGACAGGACCGACAGGTTGTTAGTCAAAATCAAATATATCAAGAAAAAAATTCTTTTATCAACTTCATTGGTGTCTCCAGAAGAGTTCATATCATTGGAAGGAAATTAGCACCATCCCATAGATTTGTTGTTGTTAATGTAATTGGAAAGAGTTACAGGGAACTTGGGATGTGGACTGAAGGATTAGGTTTTTCCAAGAGTATTGGAGATAAAGCTGTCTACAACCTATGTTACTCCGACTCTTCTCTTTAGGTTGCCGTACCCGTGTCGGATACTTGGACACTCGGACACGACACTTATTTCGTGTCGGATCCTTTGACTAAAATGTGGACACTTTGACCAATTTAAAGATCAAATATGAGTCAAACTTACGATTCAAAATAAATATGTGAGAATAAAGAAAGAAGCAAGAATGAGATAAGGTTGGAGACGATGCCTAATTTGCAAAGTCCGGTACAATATCATGTTTAATTTGAATTCTATTGTTACTTTTTGTTAAGATGTCTAACTTATCATACTTGTTATTAATATATTATGACGTGTCCCCGTACCCGTGTCTAAAAATAGGACAGTGTCCCCGTGTCCCCAATTTTCAGAGTTTCCAAGTCCGACACACGGATATGTGTCGTGTCCGACACTCCGTACCCGAGTCAAAGTAACATAGTCTACAACTCTTCTATGCAGAACCTGGGACAAGTATTTTGGCCTGGGGAATATTTATTTACACCAAAAGGATGGGCTGTTCCCAACAGCACCAATTCACTAAAAATTGGTGTACGTGCTGAATCTATGTTTAAAGAATTTGTGAATATTTTATATGATCCACAGAGCAATAATTTTTCTTGCATAGGTTATGCAATTGATATTTTCAGGGAAGTCACAATCCGGTTTCCATATTACATGTCATATGAATTTATCCCTTTCACAGGCACATATGATTCTCTGGTAGAGCAAATATACTTGAAGGTGAGCATCACTTGTCACTCCTCATTCATTTACTCTATATTGTTGTAGTTTATTTTAAATTGGTACATTGTGATCAAGTGGTTATGTGCAATTTTATGCCATGGAGCAGAAGTTTGATGCAGTAGTTGGCGATGTGTCTGTGATAGCCGATAGATGTAAGTACGCAGAATTCACACACACCTATTCAAATTCAGCACTGGTGATGTTAGTACCTGTCCAGTCAAAAATGCCCCATAAAGCATGGCTGTTCTTGAAGCCATGTGGTTGTTCATATTGGCTATAACCATTTACAATGGCTTTGTCATATGGTTAATAGAAAGAAAAGACAGCCTGAGGCTTCGAGGCTCTGCAACAGAACAGATTGGAATCCTTATTTGGTTATCCTTTACAACTCCCTTTTCTCTGAACGGTAACATTTGAAAATATATATCTATGACACTCAGCTTAAAGAAAAAACTATAGGTCGAGTGCTGAATTTGCATAAACTTTTTCTCATTGGAAATAATTAATGCAGGAGGGAAACTTCATAGCAATTTGTCACGGATGGCAATAGTAGTGTGGCTATTTGTGGCATTGATCATAACCCGAAGTTACACTGCCAGTCTTAGTAGTATGCTCACTGTCAAGCACCTTGAACCAACAATTTCTGACATTCAGACACTAAAGACTAACAATGCCACAGTTGGGTATGGGAAAGGAGCATTTGTTGCTAAATACTTAGTAGAAGTATTAGGCTTCAAACCATATAACCTCAAGAATTTTAGTTCACAGCAAGATTATGCCGAAGCCCTCAAAAGTGGAGAAATAGCAGCTGGATTTCTGAATGGATCTCATCTCAAACTGTTCCTTGCCAAGTACTGCAAGAGCTTTATTGTAGCAGGACCGACATATAAAGTTGGGGGATTCGGCTTTGTGAGTAATCTCTCGACCCTCTTTTAAATAGTCCTACAAGAAGCCTAATTTGCTATATGTCTCATGTCTGTTATCACACTTCAGTCAGTAAGTACATTATAATCCCATTGACTCATGGAGCGTAGGCGATTAGGTGGTCTCTTAAAATGTACTGATAGTTGATAAGTAATTAAACATGATATTAGTTAAAGGATTAAGTTTTGCATTACAGGACTGTCACAAGAGTAACAGTAAACGTTGCCATTTTATTATATGATGCACAATGGAAGTTTCAATGAATTTGAAATAACCTGTATGTCCACTTCTTCATCAGGCATTTCCAAAGGGTTCTCCGATGATGACTGATGTGAACAAGGCACTACTAGAAGTATTTGAAAGCGGGAAGCTTCGAGAACTAGAGGACAGAATGATAGGGTCTGTGAGGTGTGTTGAAGTGGACTCGAGCTACGATGATGATAATAGTCTAAGCCTTAACAGCTTTTGGATACTATTTGCATTAACAGGAGGCACAACCACATGTGCTCTAACTATCTATGCTTTGGATGGACTGAGAAGAAAAGCTACAAATTTTGCACTAGAAATATATAAAGCAGCGACAATCATATCAAAACATTGGGGGTATCAAAGGCGACGATTCTCCAGAAAAGTCAGTGATGCAGACATTCCCAAAGATCCATATATTGCACAAAACACAGAATTAGTCTTAGTCAGTTCAAAGTCATGAACCTAATAGTTCATCTACAATTTATACAGTGAAGCAAGAAAATCCACAAACCGCTACATGCAGTCGAATTATTTGATCCTTATAGTTACATTTTGCTTTACAATAAGAATGCATCAGACAACACACTTCTAGAGAGGAAAATCGACGTCTGAAGTGTTCGATGAAATAAACCTGTGTTAATAGTCAATCCTTTATTTAACAGTTGCTATTGCTAACAGGTTTATTGAAGTCATTATATATAGCATTATTGTTTGCTTTATACTGTTCCTGAGAACTTCCAAATGCATATCATCCGTATTAGCCAGTATGACAGTCGTGTGGTTTAAGAGAAAAAAAACTCTAAATTTGGTATTTGTTTTAAGCCATTATTATCCCCGGACGATAGTTAATTCCCAAGGTACTGTTAAAAAAACTCTGCTATACTCTGATGACTTACAATGTGTTTTCTGAGATTGCATGATCCATTGTTATATTCTGACAATATTTAATCTTTTCAAATTTATGTACCTAGTATACAATTGTTACAATATGATGATAAATAAAATTTCTAAACATCAGTTTCTTAACATAAGGGTTTTGAGGATGGTCAAATTTTGTTTACTTGTAGTTGCGAATTAGTATGTCATGACATATTTACATCCAGAGTTTTTGTAGCACACTAGAGGGGCTCTTCAGCCCGAAAATCACTTAACAAATGTAGAGCAACATCAAGAGTGCTTAATTATATATGCCTATGTCAACACTCTTTGCGATGCCATCTTGCTATATTATCTTCAATTTTTTAGTATACACATATATAAATACCCCCATCAACCAATGTGATCAATGCCTCAGTTTTGTAAATGATATAATCTGTTAAAGAAATGGCTTTTTTACCTCCAAGTTCTGTTTTATTTCTATTCTTAAGTTTAGTATGTGCAAGTTTTTGCTCTGCTAGTAGAGCTATGTTCAACACCACTGAAGATGTCATCCAAAACAATACAGCAACTCCTGTAACCATGTTGGCGAATAGTGAGGTTAGTAATGGTGCTTATGGTTGTGGAAATGGAGGTGGCGGATCCTGTTCAGGTGGAACTGGGGGAGGAGGTGGAGGTGGTGGCTGGGGTGGTGGTGGTGGAGGAGGAGGCAATGGTGGTGGTGGTGGCGGCGGAGGCAATGGTGGAGGCGGTGGTGGTGGAGGTTACATTTCTGGAAATTGTGGTGGCAGCTCGAGTTGTAACAATGGTGGTGGAGGCGGCGGGTGCTCTGATTGTTACCCTCCACAAGGTTCCCAGATAACACCACCAAGTTGCACTCCGCAATGCCCAATGCCAACACCAACATGCCATATGCCAATGCCGCCCTGTCAAATACCCACGCCGCCATGCCAAATGCCAATGCCAATGCCGTCATGCACTCCACAATGCCCAATGCCGTCATGCACTCCACAATGCCCAATTGTGTCACCGGTACAACCACCTTGCACTCCACAATGCCCACAACCGATGCCAACACCAACACCAACACCGTGCAATTCTTGTAATCAACAGCCAAACTGCCCGAATAATGACTGCGGAAATGGCGGATACGTGGGGATTGGATCCATTGGTAGCACAACTGAGGGAACAAATCATCAACATAATGAACAGAAAATGACGAAAGAGGATCCATGAATAGTTTCAAGTCTTCTTTTCTTTTCAACAACTCTAGTGTTACTACTGCACTCTCAATAAACAAAACATTCAACTGGAGAGTGAAACATATGAGCTCATTTTAACTGAATTCATGGTTCAACTATAAGTATATTATTATTATTACTTTACACTAAAGCACACAAACATATATAGGTAAACTTTGCATTAGTTTTTTTCAATTATAAATTAACTTTGAAGATCAAACTTAATAGTTACCACACAAAAAACATGTTTGATTAAACAGACTAGGGTAGGCCTCTTGTTTCGGTTACATTGTAAAACTTGTCGACTTATTGCAGTTTCTGTTTGAACAAATATCAAAATACTGAGCGAAAGGTAAGCAAACAGAGTAGGGTAGGACTTTACACGTTTGTATAGAACTATGCAGGTATGTCTGTTCAATTTTCGTACATTGAAGATATAGCAAACCACTGCACACATTGGTCTGCAGATTCTTGATGCACACTGGAATCTTTTACATAAATTTTACTTCATTTTGAAGTAAATTTGTAGGAGGCATAGGAAAGGGCACCAAGACTCCAGCTGTGGTGGATAAGTTCCGCCTTTGAACTTTCACCAGAAGCACCTATAGCTACGTGTAACGGATAGAAGTGGTCAGGGTGTGGTTGTGCTAGTTTTGCATGTGGTGCCTTCTCCAAATAATTGTTTACATCTTCATACCTAAAAAGAAACAAGGGATCTTAAAACAAATACAATGGCACCTACATACTAAACAGATATCTTAGAAAAATTTAGTGAAATTTTACAAATAGGTAAACACGTGCACAAGTTCAGTTTATAAACAATTACATAAACAGTTGATCGTTTAACACAAACATCACATACAGCATATTGTTTAGAGAGACTATCCTGTGCAGCTTAACATAGTACTGAACTTCAAAGTCAATCTGTTGACACATATACTGCCCAAGACATATTTATGAAGCAAACTACTCAACTTATTACATGAATGCATTGAAAAATACTCCTCAGGTTGTGATAGTATTAAACTTTTGGGATTATTCATTATAAGAAAGACATTTTCATGAAGCAAGGAATTCCAATCAATTAAGATAACGTTTAAGCTTACAATGAAAAAATCTTCAAGTAAGATAAATAACAAAAACAAAGACCAATAAGAAAAAAGTATTACCTTCCGTCAAGGAGTGCATCTTTGAGCCAGGTATCAAACTCTTCAGCCCAAGCAGCAACAGAGTTGGTTTCCCGCAGAGCCCTCAAATTATGAGTTGCAGACCCCGAACCAATAATAAGAACACCTTCCTCCTTCAAAGGGGCCAAAGCCTTCCCCATATTATAATGATGATATGCATCCTTATGTGTCTGAACAGAGAGTTGACACACTGGAATATCAGCTTCAGGGTACATGAGCATGAGCGGAACCCATGCACCATGGTCTAGACCCCTCTTCTTGTCCACATTAACTTTTCCAAATCCAGATCTTTCGAGAAGCTCCTGAACCCTCCTAGCCAATTTCGGAGCCCCTGGAGCCGGATACTTAATCTAGTATTATAAAATCACCCAAACAAACAGAATCATATTTACATTAGCAAATCCAAATGACACGAGTAATGCTAGGTACCAAAATTTTCACCAAAGCTTTCAAAATTGGGCTATTTATGTGCATACAGAATGGGGTCCACTATTTTTAACAAAGTCTGAGTAAACTGGTTAAGACTTATGTCCTAGATTCGGCTTAGGGAGGGCCCTACTCCTATAACTAGCATAACCACAACAAAAGCAGAATGCTTCAAAAGGCGGTCAACACTTAAAAAAATCCAATTAATAGCTAAAAATGGTATACACAATATAGAACAAGATTCACAAAATGATCGATCAATCCAATACAATACAAAGCTGTAATTTAACCAACCATCTCGGTCAGACGGTCCTGGTCCCTGACAATCGTATCGTACATGATGTCATAGCAAATTATGTTATACCGTTGGATCAAATAATGAACGGCTGAGATTATAAATAAAAACAAAATCTAAACCATACCTGATACATGGGTTTGGGAAAGCCATAAAAATCATAGATTGTATCATTAGGACCAGAAATAACATTAACAGTAGGATTATCAGTTTCCCAATGAGCAGAAATGATGAGAATACAAGTAGGTCTCTGAGGCAACACTTTTTGTGAAAATGACTTCAAGAAATGCCTGGCTGGTAAGGTATCATCTATTGACAAGGTGGGTGATCCATGAGATATATACAGTGTCTCCTTAACTCCTACTGTTGAACCCATTTTCTTCTTCTTCTTTTCAATCTACTCTGTTTCTTGAATCAGTCTCACAAATTATATGAATATATATACACACAGGAAAGTTGGTTGGTATATGCTTCACAAAAAAAATAGTTGGTTGGTATTGCTTAAAAATAAATAAAAAATTTGGTTGGTATATTTAATTTTGAATTTTAATAATCTAGATTTATTTTATTTAATTTGGATATTAGTAATCAATTAAAATTTATTAGTATAGGATGGTTCTTCTAAATTTTTGAGTATTCGATTGAATATAATTTTTAAAGTGAACTTTTTTACATAAATTAATGAATCTTCAATAATTTTTTACGTATTTCCAAAATTTATGAGATTTTAAGAAAAAAATTGAAATTTTACCTAAATTAGCAAGATTCCGCGATTAATACCAATCAATTTTGCTCAAAAATTATTATTAATCGATTAAAATTATTTAAAATTTGAATTGAATATACATCCAAATTCAATTATAAAATTTTGAAAAAAAAGTTCTTAAATGAGCAAGATTAGAATATGAAATTCCAAAATTTACTCGTGATACGTTAATTTTATTCAAAATTTATTTCTAATCAAATAAAATTTGTTTGCGTCATTGCGTGTGTCTCTTTTTGGTTTTTTCCCTAGTTTATTCATTGCCAGCCAACAGTTTTTTTTTGTGTATTATTAGTATATTAAATTAAACGATATGGATTCGACAAGTAGTTTCCACATGTTTAATTACATTTAAATATTACAGTACATGAAATCTTATATTTTAGTTTATATATACTAATGTATAATTTATGTCAAGCACCGAGACCATAAATAAATTATAGAGTATATAAATTATTGTATGTGTTATAAAATTTTATTTTTATTTTTTACTATTTTTTGTTAATTTATTATTCAAAATATTAACCAAAACTTATTTTATATTAGTAAAAATTAATATTATAATATGTTTCAATTTTAAATCATTCAGTTATAAATTTGAGCGGTAATGAAATTGAAATATATAAAATTAATATTATAATATGTTTTAATTTTAAATCATTCTATTTTATTTATATTTTGTATCTTGCAATTGTTGCAAATTCAATTCTCTAGTATTGGAGTTGGGTTTTGCTTTGGAGCTTTTTTAAAGTGATCTGGGTTGCCTACAAAAGTAAAGAGTGTGTCGGTGCACTTGAGCTCGTCACTAGACTTGCTCTAAAAAATATGCTTTTAAAATAAGTGTTTTCTGTTTAAAAGCATTTTTTTTTAAAATGTGGGAGCCCCCTGCTTTTCCAAAACGCAGTTAAAAAATAAGGCCGACACCGACATGGGCGGGCATACGGTCCTAACACCGGGGGCATACATCCCTATTCAATTTCTAGTCCGAAAAATAAAATAGCATATGTTTAACTTAGATTTTCTATTCAAATAATATAAATGTCTCTACTCCTCAAGGAGTATTATTCAGTGATGAAATTATGACATTATTAGATTGGCTTCAAGTGCACTAGCTGTTATATAAGAAATAAAAAATCCTACTCCTCGAGTAAATAATGCATTTTAATTGTAGGTTAAATAGTTTTTATTCTATTTTGCAAGAATAGTTTCCTCATTGGGTTTTATAATAACAACAATAAGACACTACATTTTGTCTATGCTTAACTTGTGGAATTTCACAACCGATAAATGTAAACCTTATAAAACTTACAATGAGTATTACACATTACATAGCTCATACCCAATATGATATTTTTAGACTTTTTATTTTAAACCACTTAATTAGTTCAAATATAGAATAAATAATTAAATATAATTGTTTTAATTTGTAAGCCCATAATATATAGATTATTAAAATAATCTAACAAACTCCCACTTTGACTACAAATTATTCCAAACAACAATTACATTCAATAACCATATGTACGCACAAAATTTGTTTATTCTTTAAAACATCTTCATAAGTCAATCGGGTACATCTCATATATAAATATAGAACCAAAGCGTCCTTCGTCACATTATCTTAACTTGATCCTCAATGATCACTACACAAATATATTCAATGACATAGATTAAGTATTTTCGATTGATCCTTAAATACCTTAGTGAGATCAATCATTATTCTTTCAACACTTATGTCAAGCCACAACTGAAAGATAACTCATTTAGAGCAACAGAGAGAATAAATAAAATAATAAAAATAAATTCATTCTGCAGGAAACCAAAAAATACATAATGTATCATAGTGTCATTAAAACCAAGTATCAGAAAATAAAACAAACTCCCACTAAAACTGAACATCCTCCAATGAGACAACACCCATATGAGCAATATGCCCATGAAATACTTTAGGTGTCAAAACTTTAGTTAGTGAGTATGCTAGTATAAAGTTTGTTCCTGTATGTTCAATAGACACTATTTGATTTTGTACTGTCTCTATAACAACTAGATATTTGATATCTATATGTTTAGTAGCTTCAGAGCTTCCATTATTGTTTAAAAACTTAGTTGTTGAACGATTATCACAGTATACTTTCAATGGTATTTCAATTCCATCTACAACCCGCAATCCTGTGACAAAATTTCGCAACCATATAGCATGATTGGTTGCCTTATAACAAGCTATAAATTCTACTTCCATGGTAGATTGAGCTATGAGTGACTGCTTAGCACTTTTCCAAGATATAGCTCTTCTAGCTGACATGAAAACATAACTAGAAGAAGATTTTCTCGTATCGATGCAACCACCAAGATCAGAGTTGAAATACCCAATGATCTACAAATTTTTTGATCTTCGATAAATGAGCATATAATCTTTTGTTCCTTGCAAGTACCTCATAACCCGTTTGACAGCAATCCAATGCTCCATTCCGGGTGTATTTAAATATCTGCTCAACATACCCACAATGAATTCCAAATCCGGCCGCGTACAAACTTGAGCGTATATAAGACTCCCAATAGCCGAGGCATAGGGAATGTTTTGCATCTCTTTTCTTTCGAGATCATTCTTGGGGCTCTCTGCTTTAGACTAAATTTTTCACCTTTAGCAACATGAGTACTTATTTGTGCACAATCTTTCATGTTGAACTTGGCAAGCACCTTTTTGATATAGCTCTTTTGTGATAACCCAAGGATACCTCGAGAGCGATCTCGATATATTCTAATTCCTAATACAAAAGAGGCATCGCCAAAATCTTTCATCTCAAAATGATTTGATAGAAATCTCTTCATTTCGTGCAACAAGCCTATATCATTACATGCCAATAATATGTCATTGACATAAAGCACCAAAAATATAAATTTACTCCCGCTGAACTTGTGATATATGCATTTTTCAACAACATTGGATTCAAAACCGTATGAGACAATAGTTTGATGAAATTTGTTATTCCATAGACGGGATACTTGCTTTACATCATAGATAGATCGTTTAAGTTTACAAACCATAAATTTTGGATCACCTATTTCAAAGGTTCTTTTGAATCTTGAAAATGATTATTTTTTTAGTTCTTTTAGTGTCATTATTATCCTAAAAGAATCTTTCAATGATACTGGAGAGAAAGTTTCTTTATAGTCAGTGCCTTCTTTTTTAGAATAACCTTTTGCCACTAGACATGCTTTATATCTATCGATATTACCTTTAGAATCTCTTTTAGTTTTAAATATCCATTTACAACAAATTGGTTTCACACCTTTAGGCAACTCGACACGATTCCAAACGTCATTGACCTTCATGGATTTCATCTCATCATTCATGACTTCAATCCACTTTTCACAATTAGCACTTCGTTTGACTTGTTGGAAGTTGACAGAGTCATCTTCCATTACCCCTATGTCAAACTCATGTTCTTGAAGAAATACAACATAATCGTCTGGAACTGCACTCCTTCTTTCTCTAGTGGATCGCTAAGTGACACTTCTTCTTGAGGTTGTTGAGTTTGTTCTTCTTGATCATCATTTTGATTCTCAGTAGGAGGTGGTATGGTCCAGACTATTGTGTTGAACTATATGAGGCAAAGAAATAGATTCTTACTCAAAGACAACATTCTTAACTTTATCTCTCCCCTTAAATACAACATCCTCAAAAAATTTAGTATTTCTCGTTTCGAGAAAGGACTTTGTCAAAGGATCATAAAACTTGAAACCCTTTGTCAAACAATCATAAAACTTAATTAGTCCAAATATAGAATAAATAATTATAAATATAATTGTTTTAATTTATAAACCCATAATATATAGATTATTAAAATAATGTAACTGCAGGTCTATGAGGCAACACTTTCTGTGTAAATGATTTCAAGAAATGCCTGGCTGGTAAGCTATCATCTATTGACAAGGTTGGTGATCAATGAGATATATATACAGTGTCTCAACTCCTCCTGTTGAACCCATTTACTTCTTCTTCTCGATCTACTCTTTTTCTTGAATCAGTCTCACAAATTTTATGCTTCACCAAAAAAAAAATAGTTGGTTGGTATTGCTTCACAAAAAAAAAAAGTTAGTTGGTATATTTAATTTTGAATTTTATTCAATTTGGATATTAGTAATCAATTAAAATTTGCTTTTTTTTTACCAAAAAAAATTATTTGTTAGTATTTGTTAGTATACAATGATATTTCTAATATTTTGAGTATTTGATTAATATTTTAAAATATACTTCAAAATTTGATAATATTTAATTCAGATTGGATATAATTTTTTAAAGTGAACTTTTTTACATAAATTAATTAATCTTTAATATTTTTTACAAATTTCCAAAATTTATGAGATTTTAAGAAAAAAATTGAAATTTTACTTAAATTAGCAAGATTCCACATCAAAGATTACGTATCGATCAGCTTTGTTCAAAAATTATTATTATTCGATTAAAATTATTTAAAATTGGATTGAATATACATCTAAATTCAATCATGAAATTTTGGAAATTTAATAAAAGAAATTCTTAAATAAGCAAGATTCGAATATAAAATTCTAATTTTACTCGTGATACATCAACTTAATTCAAAATTTATTATTAATCAATTATAATTTTTTAAAATGTAAATAAATATACCTTTGAATCTCTTAAATAAATAATCTTAAAAACGATAAAAAAATTTAAATAGCACGAAAGAATATATCTTTTTAAATCAGAAAAATATATTGACCCTGTTTAGCAATCACTTTTTTCTGAAAATAAACCCTTATTTTCGGAAAAAGTAGACATGTATGTACTTTTTCTGAAAATAAGTAACTTATTTTTTATTTTAAAAATAATATTTAATTTTAAAATTCAAAAACAAATATTTTTCTTTAAAAAAATATAAAAATATGTAAAAAAAATATAAAATAAATAACATATTTTAAATTTAAATAATCTCAAACGGTCACGATGTTTTTATTAAACATACGGAGGCAGCAAGTCAGACCCATATTCTGTGTATCTGTTTGTTTGCGTCATTGCGTTCGTGTCTTTTTGGGTTTTTTCCTAATTTATTCATCGTCAGCCAATAGTTTTTTGTGTATTATTATTAAATTAAACTAAGTGGATTCGACAAATAATTTCCACATGTTTAATTACATTTAAATATCTTCATGAAATCTTATATTTTAATTTATATATACTAACTTATAATTTGTGTTCATGGGTCCATAAACAAATTATATAGTATATAAATTATTGTATGTGTTATAAAATTTTATTATTCTTTTTTCTATTTTATATTAATTTTTTATTCAAAATCTTAACCAAAACTTGGTGAAAACATGTATCTCATATTTTTTGAAAATGTTGGTTATCTAATTTTTGCATGAAATAATTATAAATTGTATTATCAATGATAATATTATTATTTTATATTATATTTCAAAATATATCCAACACAAAAATTTTACTAAATAATCATCTAGCTTTTAACAATATTTTTCCAAAAATACTTTTTCCCACTCACCAAGACAACAATCCCAAACTTGACCCCTAATATTTATAAAGGAAAAAATAAATCTTACGCACGAATTATAATTTTATTCATTTTGTTATTATCTTATCTAATTGCAGTAAACGGTTGTCTACTAGTTTCCATCGCCGATATATGCAACATTCTAAGGGAGAGTAATTAAGTTTATATGATAATTTATAGTAAAGTATTTATTATTTAACTGAGTTAATTATATAAAAAATAAATTAACTTTCATATTATTAGTAAAAAAAATCATCTAAAATTATTATTATTATTTATAATCAAATAATAAATTAATTAATTAAAGGTCATACGATATTTATAAAAATAATCAAAATTTAACGAAAATATATCATAATGAATTGAATCAATTTTTTTTTTATCAAAACTACAATTGTTGAATATATATTTGATTGTGGCACATCTCTTTGTTGAATATACAACATTTTTTAAGATACAATCTAACAATTTATGATAATCACGAGAAATATATTTTTTATAACATATTTAAAAAATTGATTATAATTACAATCCAATATACTTCCTTAACAATAAATCATTTTTGAAAGGTTTTCGTAAAATTTATAATTCCGGATATAAAAATACATTAAAAACTTAAACTCCTACAGCAGTTAGCGGTAGAGAACAAAACTCAAAACGAAGTACAAAAAACACCTAATAAAAATAGAAAAACTTTGAACATACGTGATTGTTTTTTTCCTTGAAAAATAAAGAACGAGAACATACGTATTTGCTCAAGTTGAATTTAATATTTTCTAAATATATATTACAATATACATAAGGCATATTTATACCTTTCATGTTTGAAGATAGATATGGTATATTAATTTAATTATAACTGAATTTTTTTTCATAATTTATATAAATTAGTTGTGCTAAACAGAAAAAAAAAATCTTAGATGATTTTTTCCTAACAATATAAAATTTTGGTTGGTTTTTTGTGTCGATTAATCTTATTTAAATATTACTTTTGCTATAGTGTTTTATTATAAATTGTACATTTCATTCTTATAAATTATAATTGAAATGGTGGAAGGCGAGCAATGGTTGTGGCGGTGTGGAGGCAACATTTCTGACCATTGTGGTGTGAAGGTACCGAATTATTTTTAAATATACATCGTTATAAAATTTAATTTTTTGGGAGATATTTTTATATTTTTATAAAAAAATTAATGGTAAATTTTGTTAATTTTTATTTTTAGATTGGGCACATGCCCCTTGCTAGATTGGTCTGAACCCTCAAATCTCAATGAACATTCAACTGGAAAATGAAACATATGAGCTCATTTTAACTGAAATCATGGTTCAACTATAAGTAGATTATTATTATTATTATTATTATTATTATTATTATTATTATTATTATTATTATTATTATTATTATTATAATTACTTTACATTAAAGCACACAAACATGTAAAGGCAAACTATACATTAGTTTTTGTCAATTATAGATTAACTTTCAAGACCAAAGATCATAGTTATCACAAACTACAACATGTTTGATTAAACAAAGTAGGGTAGGACTCTTGTTTCAGTTGCATTGTAAAAACTTGTGGACTTATTATTGCAGTTTCTGTTTGAACAAATATCAAAATACTGAGCGAAAGGTATGCAGAGTAGGGTAGGACTTTACACGTTTGTATAAAACTATGCAGGTATGTCTGATTCGATTTTCGTACATTGAAGATATAGCAAACCACTGCACACACTGGTCTGCAGATTCTTGGTGCACACTGAAATCTTTTACATAAAATTTACTTCATTTTGAAGTAAATTTGTAGGAGGCATAGGAAAGGGCACCACGACTCCAGCTGTGGTGGATAAGTTCCGCCTTTGAACTTTCACCAGAAGCACCTATAGCTACGTGTAATGGATAGAAGTGGTCAGGGTGTGGTTGTGCTAGTTTTGCATGGGGTGCCTTCTGTAAATAATTATTTACATCTTCATACCTAAAGCAGAAACAAGAGGTCTTAAAACCAAAACAATGGCACTTGCATACTAAAGTAAACAGATGTCTTGACAAAGTTTTGTCAAATTCCGAAATAGGTAAACATGTGCGCAAATTCAGCTTATAGCCAATTACATAAACAGTTCATGAAGCAAGGAATTTCAATTAATTAAGATTACCTTTAAGTTCACAGCAAAAAGAAACCATCAAGGTATGAAAAATAACAAAAAACGAAGACCAAAAAGAAAAACGTATTACCTTCCGTCAATGAGAGCATGTTTGAGCCAGGTATCGAACTCCTGAGCCCAAGCAGCAACAGAGTTGGTTTTTGTTGGTTCCTGTTGCAGAGCACTCAAATTATGAGTTGCAGATCCAGAACCAATAATAAGAACGCCTTCCTCCTTCAAAGGGGCCAAAGCCTTCCCCATATTATAATGATGATACGCATCCTTGTGTGTCTGAATGGAGAGCTGACACACTGGAATATCAGCTTCAGGGTACATGAGCATGAGTGGAACCCATGCACCATGGTCTAAACCCCTCTTCTTGTCCACATTAACCTTTCCAAATCCAGATCCTTCGAGAAGCTCCTGAACCCTCCTAGCCAATTTTGGAGCCCCTGGAGCCGGATACTTAATCTAGCATTACAAAATTCACCCAAACAAAACCAAACATATTCATTTTAGCAAAGTCGAATACCACATCCCAAATCAAATACAACCATTACATATTTACATCCCACTCATAAGTCATAAGTACTGTACAGGGAGGGAGGATGAGATGCACGCAGACCTCACATACTCCTAAAACTAGCATAACAATGCTTCAAAAGCTGGTCAACTCTTGCTATAATTGGTGCTACACAATATATATTTACAATATTAACAACTCGATGCATAACACGTTCGATTCGACGTGGGATGTTACAAATACTATACTAGATTTACGAAACAATCAATCCAATAAGAAAGAGAAGTGGGTACCTGATACATGGATTTAGGAAAGCCATAGAAGTCATAAATGGTATCATTAGGACCAGAAATGACATTAACAGTAGGATTATCAGTTTCCCAATGAGCAGAAATGATGAGAATACAAGTAGGTCTCTGAGGCAACACTTTTTGTGTAAATGATTTCAAGAAGTGCCTGGCTGGTAAGCTATCATCGATTGACAAAGTTGGTGATCCGTGAGATATATACAGTGTCTCCTCAAACCCTACTGTTGAACTCATTTTATTTTTCTCTTTTCTTGATTTACAATCTACTCTCTTTTCTTGAATCAATCTCAAAACTTGTATGGATATGAATAATGTGTGTGTGTATATATGCAGAGGAAAATTTAGAGATATATACATGGCTGATCTCATTCTTACCTACCCTTCAGAGTTCAAATATATATATATATTGTATTTATATATATATATATATATATATATATATATATATATATATATTGTATTTATAATATAGGTTATTTGTATTTATAAAATTCATTGGACATTGAGTAAAATTTGTTTTTTGCTTTTACTGTCCTAACCCACTCAAACTATTACTCCATAATACATATCATTTTTATAAAATAAAAAATCCTAAATTACTTATCACTCTCTTTTACTCCAAACAATTTTATTTTAAAAATAAAAAATTATCTTTATATTGCTGTTTCCAAATATTTGACTAATTTAAATATATAAACAACTCATCTACATTTAATGCAATTATCAGGGGTATACAAAAAAATAAATTGTCTACTTAACTTTTTCTTCCGTCCCAATTTAAGTACTCGTTTAACTTTTTGTAATCAATTTGACTAAACTTCAGCCCAAAATTAAATATTATTATTTTATAATTTTAAAAAATAGAAAATTAGATTTTAAAGTAAATTAAATATATTTTCTAATGATATACTTTTTTATAATTATATAATATATATAACTTTCGGTCAAAAATTAGTCGAATTAATCTCTAAAAATCAAATAAAATATTTAAATTGAAACGAAGGGAGTAATTAAAAAAATTTATAGAGAATTTGTAAAAAAATCTATCATTCTAACTTAATACAATCTTTATCTATAACTCGTGCATCACGGCGGTCTCATAATAAATTTTAAATTTATTAAAATTATTTTTGATATTGAAAATATTTAATAAATATATAATTGTACAAAACATATAAATAAAATTATAACACATTCATGAACAATTCGAACACTATTCACAAATAACTCATGAATATGGCTCACGAACTTGATTCATAAACATATAAATGTCAAGTAAAATAAATAAATTTAAATTTTAATAACAAGATAATGAGTTAACAAAAAAAATCTCACATTTTTGGTCCAAAACCCAATTTAAATTCTAATAATTTAACAAAAATTAGGAAATTTAAATCTAAGAAATAAATGAGTACAAAAAATAGTAAATTAATTTGTAAACTAATATACACACAAATACTTACTATATATATATATATATATATATATATATATATATATATTATTTATCGTAATATGTAAATATTCACAAACATGTGTTCAGAATTTCTTTCGAACTATATTCACGATGTTTCCCAGAATAATCAATCTATTACAGAAGGGGGTTGAATGTAATAGTGCTTGTAAATCGATTATGAACACAAGTATATAGAATGGAATATTGTTTTGTATTATTAATGATCTTGAATACAAAACTCTCTCAAGAAATAATGTTCTTAAGAGCTGCTAGGTTATATAACTATTGCTTAATGAATTCGACATTCAATTATAACTTATCTCTGTGTTTATATAGACACAACTACAAATACAATTACAAAACAGATTATGATAAGAATAACTTTAATAAGGTAATTAGACTTTAACTTGAATTCCTTCTTACTATCCAAATCAGACTCTGATTTGTCTGTTTCCTTTTCTGGTAGACTCTGAAGCCAAACTCTGTTGGTTTGTCATTCTCTGTTAGAGTAAACTCTGATTGAGTATTCTCTGATAGAGTAAACTCTGACCAACAGCTTCCTTAAACTCTGATGATGTCAGCATAAACTCTGTTTAGTATTTTCTGACAATCATCAGTGTTTGCATTCCTAACAATCTCCCCCAATTTATGCTTTAAGAATTAAAACATAAATTTCACTTATGATGTCAGAAATACAAGAAAAATGCATCAGAGTAATTTTACCCTTTTTAGACTCAGATTCTTCTGTAAGAGAAGTCCTCTTTCAGAAATTAACTTAGGAGCTTTTCTTCAGCATCTTTCAATAAATCAACAAGCTTCTCCTTCAATTCCCTAATGTTCTCAGAAGAATCATCTATTTGAATTATTGCAGCCCTTAGAGCATAAATTGATGACCTCTCCATACTTTCATCTAAGGCAATGCAACAGGTCTTCATACCATCAGGATTTAAGATTAGTGTAGGAATTCCTAACACCATTTTGACCTTTGCATCCCCTTTTTTCATTGCTCTTTTTGTTCCATCTTCAAGTATGTATCCAGGCTCATATTCTTCAGAGTTTATCATCAACAACCTTTCACTCTTCTTCTTCTCAGCTATTATTCTTTCAACAATCTTCCTCCACCTAGAAGTTGCTTCATTTTCATCATTGAGCAGATATAGAACATGTTCAAGTTCTTTAGATGCTTTATCAATCAGACTTTCTTCAACAATCTTCAAAACTCTCATATCTTCTAAAAAATAAATGAGCTTCTCCTTAGCTTGAGCACCATCAAAGATATCCTTCACCACATTAACAGAGATTAATTTATCCAGATGTTCTTGAGACAGCTCTTCTTCAGGTTTATCTTTTACTGAATAAGGTTCTCTGAAGATGTTTGCTTCACCTCTGTAGACCTTAGCATGTGTATCACCAATACCACCTTTATTTTTTCCAAGTCTGGCATTGAGAGTCAGAGTTTGAGTTTTTGTCCACAAAGGATCAGACCTTTTCTTTCTTATCAGAGATTGTTGTTGTTCTTCTTCCTCATCATCAAAACTTGAACCACTTGGAAGAAAAGTTGTTCCAGACATAGTGAGAGGTTTCTTTGGCTTAGCTAGAGCTTTTGGTTGAATTCTAGAAGATGATCTTGTTTGAATTTCTGAAACTGGTCTTGATTGAGCAACTGGTTTAAGAGTTTCAATAGGTTTGATTTGAATAGGCTTGGATTCTGGTTTCTTCTGTTGAGCAACAGTCTTTTTCTGAATTGGACCTTTCTTTACACTTCTTTTCTTTTTCTGAACTTGAGCACTAACAGCTCTAGATTTCTTCAATTCAGCTTCTACTGCAACTGGATCCATTCCTGGATGTTCTTCTTCAAACATTTTCTTTGCCAGTTCAGCATCCTTCAAGTTTTGTTCTTCAATCTTCTCTAGCTTATCTTCATCTTCAAGTTTCTTTGCTAATTCTAAATCAGTATCTATCAGAGTTTGCTTATCAGCCTTTGATGTCATCAGAGTATGTCCAATCAGAGTTTGCGGCTTCAGAGTTTGCTTCCCTTCCTTATGACTCCCTTGATCTGCATCATCAGGTTTGTTAGTGTTTAAAATTGCATCCTCCTTGCATTTGTCTGTTGAACCCTTCTCCCCCTTTCTGACATCATGCCCTGTTTTAACAGTAAGAAGCTCGACAATTGTATGTAACATGCCCTGCATAGAACTAACAGAAGTAGAAAGATGAGTCACTGTAGCTTCCAATGCATCCTGTTTAGTGGAGACAGAATGGAGTTTTGCTTCCAGAGAATGTTGAGAAGTGGAAACAGCAGTTCCGAGAAGAACAGAATGCTTGGTGACAGATGCCTTCAGATCAGTAACTTCATGTTGAAGGCCTTTGGACATAATAGTAGAGGCTTTCAAGATTGTCTTCAATTCTCCAGAAGAAATTTCTTTGTCAGCTTTATTGATAAAGTCAAGAACATGAGGCCAAGAAATCTCTCTCTCAGGAATCTTCCAAGAAGAATCCCAAATGGATTGCCTGTGAGAAGAAAGAAAATCTTCAGCAGATGACTTTACTTGGAAACTGAAATCCCTTCTGATACCCTCTGCATCAAGATCAGCTTCAATACGTCCTTTAAGATCTTCCACCACCATGTAATCAGGATACTCCATCCCTAATCTCTCATGAGCATCATGTGCATTAATAGGCCATCTCTTGGTGTTATATCTTTGAGTGTAGGGAATAGATAGATCTGTGACTTCTTCATCAGCAAAAATCACATCATCAGAGTCTATGTCCTTCCCATCAGAGTTTGAAACATCAACATAGTTTGGCACAGCATCAGAGTTTGATACAGGTAAACTCTGAGTACCTGCAAAAGTAACAGAACAACCTAAATCACTCTGATTTTTTAAAGTAATCTCATTACTTCTCACAACACACATATCATAACTTTTAAGAGTTAGATGTTGCTCACTAGAAGTAACTAACTTCTTTCTCAATTCTACCTCTCCTTTTGCCAGATCCTGTGTCTGCCTCTCATTTATTCTGTTTTTCACACATTTTACCTCAGACTCACTGGAAAGGCTCAACACACAATGTCCTACAGAAATAAGAGGTGGCTGAGAAAGGATATTTGTAGTCACATGAATAGGGGTATCCTTTTCAGGACTATCCATGATCATCCCAGCAGTAAACGTAGGAAATATAAATTCTGAACTGATACAATCAGAGAATGTAAATTCTGAAGTAGAGTCAGAGTTTATACCTTGAGCATTTGTAGTTGGAGTCTCCATAGGTAGTGTAGAAATTGATTTCTCACAAAGAGCATCAGAGTTTGCCTTTGGAACGTCATCATAATTTGTCTGTTGAATGGGAGAATCTTGGTCTGCAATCATAAAATGAATAATTGGTTCTTGTGGGACTTGAGTCATATCTTCAGCTGCTTCACCACTTTGAGGTGAAGGTTCTTGTGGGCTTGACTCTGCCAGAGATTGACCTACAGCATCAGCAACAGCAAGATCTTCTAAATTTGATTGAGTGCCTGCATCCAAACTTTGATTGGATGGTTCTTGTGTGGCTGGAGCAGGAACAACGTCTTCACTTGAGCAGAAGGTTCTTGTGGGTTGTGCTCCTGATCAATGCTGGCTTCATTTGCTGGAATTTTGGCTTCTATTGAACTTTGATCAATAGGTTCTTGTGTGCCTGGCCCTTCAATGACTGCTACCTCACTTTGAGAAATAGGTTCTTGTGTGTCTTGGCCAAAAGAGACAGACTTCTTCTTTCTTCTAGAAAAGAGTTCGGAACTTGGAGAGGTTGAAGTTGATTTTGATTTGGTTGCCTCCATTTCTTTTCTGACTTGTTCAGCCAGCTCCCTAACTCTTTCATAAGACATCTCCTTTATAATTTGCTTAGGAGAGGTTGTTGGAGAATCTGATATTTGAACTGGAGTAGTGTCACTAGATTTTATCCAATCATCAGAGTTTATCACGTCAGAGTTTATGACTGTATCAGAGTTTAGTTCTTCAACATATGCAGCCTTAGAGTTTATTGCCTTGACCAATCTTCTCCTTTTCTTCTGCACCACTGTCATTGGTGTCACTGTGATTGGCTTCATAACAGGTAGCAAAGGTGTCGCAGAAACCTGTTCATCCATCGTTCTTTTAGCAAAAACAAACCCATTATCAGAATCTGTACTTTCATCAATCAATTTTCTCTTTTTAGGAGAAGATGCTTTCACGGATTTCCCTTTCTTTTTGCTTTGGCCATGCTGTTGAGAGGTGTGTTTTTCAACTACAGTTTTTTGGGAGACTGTAGAGGTTGGTAAATGTGTTTGGGAATCAGTGTTTAGATTTTGACTTGGGTTAGAATAAGAGATTGCTAAACTCTGATTCGTAGTCACTGACAAAAACTCTCTCCCATACACAGTAGGCATTCTCTGATGTAAGAGAAGCCTGACCCATGTAGGATAAAATAGATTAGAAAGTTTACCTTCAGCCTTCTTTGCATCTTTTCTTGATAGATCAGCAAATATTCTTTTATTCATGCTAAAGCTAACTAAAGTCTGATCATCCTCAAACTTAATATCAGGTAATAAAACATTAAAAATCAATTGTAAAAATCTAGCAAAGTAGATAGTATGTGAATCATCATTAATCTTATTAGCTAATTGCCGAATAATCAAACAGGGAAAATTGAAATTGAGATTATGGGTCAGAGAATACCCAATTTGTTGAGATAATTGAGGAATTGCATCAAAATTCGTGCATTTAGTTGTGAAAGCCCTTGTAATGCAATCGAAGAAGAAACTCCATTCTCTTCGAAGATGAGGCCTTGTAAGACTCCCCAATTTAGACAAATTTCCCTCATAGCCTATTTCCTTGAAAAATTTCCTGATTTGATCATCGCTAACCATATCATCATACACCACTACTCTCGGAAGATTAAGAGCTTGATTAACCACTGCAGGAGTTATCGAATAATTGTCATTGCATTTGAATGTTATGACTGGCTCTTCGTCATCACCAGCATTGTTAAACCTTGCAGTTGACCAGATTTTGAGCAGAGATTGAGCTGAGAAATTTATGGGTTCCTGTAGTGCATACCCAATGTAACTTTGAGCTAGAAAATCTTGAACGACATGAAAATCTTCGGGTGCATCGGATTTATCCAACAACGAGATATAGTTTGTGGCAGTAAAAGTATAGTTTCGGAAGGTTTGACCTTTGGATGACATTGAAATAATAGAGATTGCAGGTTGGAGCAGTTAGGGTTTATGTGAAACGAGAGAATAAAAGAAGAATGAAAGATACAGATGATTAATTCAAAATAACAATAAGAATTAAATTATTCCCTTTCAATTGCATAAAACCTGTAGTGGGACACGTGGCAAAACCTGATTTGAAAAGAAATTATTAGTACAAGTCTCAAAATATAGCAAGCGTGTGTGTACTGTGTAATAATAGGAACCGTCATTCGTGAGATACACGCGCCTTATTACAAGTCCAGTCAGAGAATGAGAAAAATGATGTCAAACATATGAAAAAATGATATCATAAATACAATCTCAGGGTTTATCACTTAATCAGAGTTTATAAATCAGAGTTTATATTAGTCAGAGTTTAGAATATACTATCAGAGTTTACCACATACTCTGACAGTGTTTATGTTAAACACTGATAACCTGTGATCAGAAATAAGATACTTCAACGATCAGAGTTTACTCTATTTTCATCAGAGTTTAGCCCATACTCTGACATATATTCTGAGTGTCTGAAACTTGCTAAGTTGAGCCACTTGTCACCATCCCTAATTCAGAAACCAGTTTGTTAAATGTTGCTTCAGGCAAAGATTTAGTGAATATATCTGCTATTTGTTGATCTGTAGGAACAAAATGTAATTCAATTGTGCCTTCCTCCACATGTTCCCTTATGAAGTGATATCTGATACTAATGTGCTTTGTCAGAGAATGTTGAACTGGATTTTCTGTCATTGCAATAGCACTTTGGTTATCACAATAAATAGGAATTTTTGAAAATTTCAAACCATAGTCTAGCAATTGATTTCTCATCCATAAAATCTGTGCACAGCAGCTTCCAGCAACAATATATTCAGCCTCTGCAGTTGATGTTGAAATTGATTTCTGCTTTTTACTGAACCATGACACAAGTCTTCCACCTAAAAATTGACAACTGCCACTTGTGCTTTTCCTGTCAATTTTGCATCCTACAAAGTCAGCATCTGAATAGCCTATTAATTTAAAATCAGACTCCCTAGGATACCATAAGCCAAGATTAACAGTGCCCTTGAGATATCTGAATATTCTCTTCACAGCAATTAAATGAGGTGTTCTTGGATTTTCTTGAAATCTGGCACATAGACATGTGGCAAACATGATGTCTGGCCTACTAGCAGTCAAGTAAAGTAGAGAACCAATCATCCCTCTGTATGCTGTAACATCAACAGGTTCTCCAGTGTCTTGATCAAGCTTTGTTGCAGTAGCCATAGGAGTTGTAGCGGATGCAGTATCTTGCATTTGAAACTTAGTGAGTAAATTCTTTGTATATTTAGACTGATTAATGAAAATGCCTTCTTCAGATTGTTTCACTTGTAAGCCTAAAAAATAACTCAGTTCTCCCATCATGCTCATTTGATACCTGGACTACATTAACTTTGAAAATCTTTCACAGAGTTTCTCATTGGTGGAACCAAATATAATATCATCAACATATATTTGTACCAATAATAAATCCTTACCTTGAGTTCTATAAAACAAGGTTTTATCAATTGTTCCTCTAGTGAAATTATTTTCAAGTAAGAATAGAGCCAGAGTTTCATATCAGGCCCTTGGTGCTTGTTTTAGTCCATATAAAGCTTTATCCAATCTGTAGACATGATTTGGATATTTTAGATTAACAAAGCCAGGTGGTTGTTCAACATAGACTTCTTCTTCAAGTTCACCATTTAAAAATGCACTTTTAACATCCATCTGGTAAACCTTGAATTTCTTATGTGCAGCATAAGCAAGAAAAATTCTGATTGCCTCAAGTCTTGCTACAGGTGCATATGTTTCATCATAATCAATCCCTTCCTGTTGAGAATAACCTTTGGCTACCAGTCTTGCTTTGTTTCTTGTAATTATTCCATCAGAGTCTGTCTTGTTCCTGAATACCCATTTTGTGCCAACAATAGATCTATTCTTTGGCCTTGGAACTAAGGTCCAAACTTCATTCCTTTCAAACTCATTCAATTCTTCCTGCATTGCAGTAATCCAATCTGCATCCTTCAAAGCATCTTCAACCTTCTTTGGTTCTGTTTGAGAAAGAAAACTATGAAATAGACATTCATTCTGAGTAGCTTTTCTTATTTTTACTCCACTTTCCAGATCACCAATAATTAAATCAAGTGTGTGATCTTTAGTCCAATTCCTGGGATGTGGAAAAGTCCTTGAACTAGATGCTCCCCCATGATTCCTGCCTTCATAGAATGATTCTTATGTAGATATTGATCCTCCCCCTGAAGATGTACTTTCTTCAGAGTTTAAGTACTCAGAGTTTGAGTTATCAGTGATTGAGGTCTCAGAGTTTGAATGATCAGAGTTTAGAGTTTCAGTGTTTGTGTTGATCAGAGTTTGATCAGATTCTGATATCTCAATTTATGTGTTTTGATCTCTAATGTCAGTATTTGATTGATGTTGCTCCCCCTCAACATGTGCAGAATCTTCAATTTCTATTTCAATCAATTCTGAATCAGAGTTTAAAGAATCAGAGTTTTCCTCGCTAGAGTTTAGTTGAACAGAGTTTATCTCATCAGAGTTTGGTTCAACAGAGTTTATTTTCTGCAGTTCATTCTCAAATCTCAGAGTTTTCTGTGCATCTTTATCATGTAACCCAGCTATCTTCTCTTCATCAAAGGAGACATTAATTGATTCCATGACTGTCCTTGTCCTTAAGTTGAATACTTTGAATGCTCTTGAAGAGGTTTTAGAAGTTGTTGCATAACCAACAAAAATTCTTTCATCTGCTTTAAGTTCAAACTTCTTCAATTGTTCAGGATGTGTTTTGAGAATAAAACACTTGCTTCCAAAGATGTGAAAGTATTTGACATTGGGCTTTCTTCCTTTCAAAGATTCATATGGAGTCATTCCATGTTTGTTTATTAAAGAACAATTCTGAGTGATGCATGCAGTGTTCACAGCTTCTGCCTAAAAGTAAGTAGGTAATTTTGCTCCTTCTAGCATTGTTCTGGCAGCTTCTATTAAAGTTTTGTTCTTTCTTTCAACTACACCATTTTGTTGAGGTGTGCCAGGTGCTGAGAATTGTTGAGTAATACCTTTTGTTGAGAAGAATTCCTCCATTGTTGAGTTCTTAAACTCTGTTCCATTATCACTCCTTAGATTCTTTACTTTGTGAGTTGATCCATTCTCAATCATTGCAATATGATCAATAATTGTTTCTGCAGTTTCATCCTTCTTGTGCAAAAAGTACACCCAAGTAAATCTAGTGAAATCATCAACTATTACCAGAGTGTATTTCTTCTTTGCAATGGACATTATGTTCACTGGACCAAATAAATCAAGATGCAATAGATGAAAAGGTTGATCAATAGAATTTTCAGTTTTGCTCTTGAAAGAAGTCTTCTTTTGTTTGGCCTTTTGACATGAATCACAGAGTCCATCAGGATGAAATTGAACTTTTGGAAGACCTCTAACTAGGTCCTTCTTTACTAATTCATTAATGTTTCCAAAGTTCAAGTGACACAACTTTTTGTGCCAATTCCAGCTTTTCATTGGTGATGCCTTTCCAAGTAGACAGGTTAAGGGACCATTAGAATTAATATCCAAGCTAGCTTCAAATAAATTGTTATGTCTGTGGCCAATAAGAACTATTTTTCCATTTTTCTTGCTTTTCACTTAACAATGAGTTCCATGAAATTCCACAGAATAATCTCTGTCTGTCATTTGACTCACACTTAGCAGATTATGTTTGAGTCCTTCAACCAGAGCTACTTTTTCAATAATGACATTTCCAATCACAATGTTGCCATATCCCAGTGTTCTTCCTATGTTGCCATCTCCATAAGATACTGCTGGGCTGGCTTTCTCCTCAAACTTTGAAAGCAGGGATTTATTTCCAGTCATATGTGCAGAACATCCACTATCAATTACTAGAATGTTTTTCCGGTTTCCCTGCAATCAGTAAATGCAATTTAATTAGTAGTTTTGGGGACCCAAACTAGTTTGGGTCCTTTCTTTGAAAACTTATTAACTTTTGCAGCAGAAGTTCTTTTGTCAGAGTTTGTGTTAACAGAGTTTACATGATCAGAGTTTACATTTACAGAGTTTGTACTATCAGAGTTTACACTCCTTTTATCAGACTTTATCACATATTTTTGCTTGACAGTATGTTTTGGAGAATTACTCATTTGAGGTTGTGGTTTGTAAGAATTGTAATACAAATTATGATAATCTTTGCATGTATAAATAGAATGCCATAAACTACCACAGTGAAAACAGGGATTTGATCTTGTTTGTTTTCTAGCCTCAAACCTAGGTTTTTCAGGTTCTTTCTTTTTCTTTTGTTTGCAGTCAATAGCAAGGTGATTTGAATTTCCACAAGTAAAACAGGTTTTCCTAGGAGCATCAGGGATATTTATGTAGTTATTCTCCTTAGTAATTCCTACTTTACCATTCCTATTTCTTTTCACCTTTTTAGATTTATTAGTGACTGCCTTCAACTTTTCTTTAAGTTGCTTCTGTGAAAGTAACCCTATATTTACCTTTTTAGAATCTGACACACTATTGTTTTAAGAGCTTTCAGCAAATTTAGTTTTCTTGAAATCACTAGCTCTAACAAATTTCACAGGCTCACTCAGTGTTCTTTTTGTATGTGCTTTAGTGTGTGTTTCTTTGTCAGATTCATATCCTAAAGCAGAAGTCCAATTTTTATTGGTCAATATTTGTTGGACTTTCTTTCCAGAGTTTGTCCAAACTCTGAAGGTTTCCTTTTCTTTTGCTATTTCAGTTTTTAAGTACTCAACTTGAATTTCTAATTGTGTTTACATGTGAATAGCATTATCAAGGTCTTTCTTAATGTTTAACATATCAGATTTTTCAGATTCAAGCATGTTGTTCCTAGCAGTCAGAGTTTGTATTTCAGATTTTAATCCTTCATTTTCAAAAGACTGAGATTTAAAGCTAACATGCAAGTTTCTAAGGAAAGACTTTAATTTATGAATATCTTCAGTATCAAAAGTGAAAACAGAGTTTGGTACCTTTTCAGAGTTTAAGATGGTAGCATCAGAGTTTTCCATAAGAGCATAGTTAGTTTCTTCTTCAGAGTCTGAGGAATCCACCCAATCTTTCTTTGATGTGATGAGAGCTTTCCCAGATTCCTTGCTTCTGCACTCAGTAGCAAAGTGCCCCATCTTATTGCACTTGTAACACTTGATCTTTGATTTATCAAGAGATTTTGATTTTCCATCTCTATCTTCCCTTTTTCTGAATCTGTCTTTCTTGTCTGACTCACCATGCTTTTTCTGAAAGTTTCCTTGCTTCCTAAATTTTCTGTATTTCTTGAAGCTTTTGACAAACATAGTAAACATCTCCATCATGTCAGAGTCTGAAGAATCATCAGAGTTTATATCAGAGTTTGCTTCAAACTCTGATTCACTGCTTTCTTGAAGCACTACTTCTTTCCCTTTTCTTATTGAAGCTTTAAACACCTTTTCTTTTGGTTCTTCAATATTGGCTTCAACATTCAATGCAACAGATCTTGACTTGCTGCTTTTTCTGTTTCTTCTCTGCTGTAACTCCAGATCATGAGTTTTCAATTTGCCATAAACTTCATCTAAGGACATCTCATCTAAATCCGCCCTGTCTCTAATCAAGGATGTTTGCAGATCCCATTCTTCTGGAAGAGCCCTCAGAAATTTGGTGTTTGAATCTTCATTGTCATACACTTTATCCACCAAAGCCAAGTTATTCAACAGAGTTAGAAATCTGTCATAAATATCTGTGAGGGACTCATTCTGCTTAGCCTCAAAGTATTCATACTCTTGGATTAGTACAGATCTTCTGTTTTTCTTTATCTCCTTTGTTCCTTGGCATTGGACCTCTAGTGCATCCTAGATTTCTTTGGCAGTTTTGCATGCTATTACTCTATTAGACATTACAGAGTCAAGACTATTATGCAGAATATTTCTTACCTTTGCATCTTTCAAGACTTCCTGTTTTTCTTCATTGGTCCATTCTTTTTTGTCCTTTAAGGTGTAATACTCAGGGATTTGTCTTCCTTCCACAATCGTAGATGGCACTAGTTTGGTTGGTAGATACTGTCCTGTATGAATTCTGTCCAAATAATCAGGATCAGTTGCTTCGAAGAACATCATCATCTTCACCCTCCATGTAGGATATTCAGCCTTCTTCAATATAGGGATCCTGATGCTTTCATACTTGTTACCAGACATGATTATTTGATCTTTTTAAGTCGTAATTAACTGCCTGCTCTGATACCAATTGTTTTCCAGAATAATCAATCTATTACAGAAGGGGGTTGAATGTAATAGTGCCTGTAAATCGATTATGAACACAAGTATATAGAATGGAATACTGTTTTGTATTATTAATGATCTTGAATACAAAACTCTCTCAAGAAATAATGTTCTTAAGAGATGCTAGGTTATATAACTATTGCTTAATGAATTCGACATTCAATTATAACATATCTCTGTGTTTATATAGACACAGCTACAAATACAATTACAAAACAGATTATGATAAGAATAGCTTTAATAAGGTAATTAGACTTGCACTTGAATTCCTTCTTACTATCCAAATCAGACTCTGATTTGTCTGTTTCCTTTTCTGGTAGACTCTGAAGCTAAACTCTGTCGGTTTGTCATTCTCTGATTTGAGCATTCTCTGTTAGAGTAAACTCTGATTGAGTATTCTCTGATAGAGTAAACTCTGACCAACAGCTTCCTTAAACTATGATGATGTCAGCATAAACCATGTTTAGTATTTTCTGACAATCATCAGTGTTTGTATTCCTAACACACGAGTTCATAGTTCACGAACATTATAATCGAACTTGTTCGCGAACTTTAGAGTCGAATTATGATGTGCTCAAATTCAGCATTTATGAACTGAATTTAAAAATTGTGCTTATGTTTGACTCGATTACAAATCAAATCGAACACGAATCAAATTTTTTTCAAACAAAACACCGAACTGTTCGTCAGCGAGCTCCTTTACGGCCCTAATCAAAACGTAAGGACATATATTAAATTCTTTTCGGTGATCTCGAACCGTAAAATGATCTCACAGTTCTGCAATCACCGTACGAGCACTTGTCACAGAATCACAAATAAAACATCCTAGCTGACTCCTGTACCTTTTTCCCCAAAATGATGTGCACTTTCCTCCATATATAAAACGGAACATGTTACCCGTGGGAGAATCTGCAAAGGGAGTTGCTAATATAAAATAATGAGTAGTTAAAATTTGGTGAATTTTTTTGGAATTATATTTTATTGAAAAATAATATTTTATTATTTTATTGAAAAATAAAATAATAATTTTTATTATTATTTTATTTATTGGTTTTGTATATTTTATTAAAAAACAATATTTTATTATTATTTTATTTTTCAATAAAATAAAAATAAAATATTACTTTTTGATAATAATTTTTTTGGAATTATATTTTATTGAAAAAATTAGTATCGAAAAAGTTGGAGTAATTTGAACAGCAACGACGTTCATGTATTTAAAAAAGATTAAAGATTCAACAAATATACAAAATCAATATATCACATCACTTTCCATCAGATAAAAATTATAAAATGCATAGGATTTTGAGTACAACCTCCGGAGTTACAGTAACTCTGATAAATTCTCTCAACAAACTCATAAATGAAAATATAGATAGTATGATAGAAAATAGAGTTCCAAGAAACTCTTAACGACTCTTAAATTTTTTAGAAGTCTCTTCTCTCTCCTTTATTTTAAGAGCCATGACTCTTAAATTTTTTGTAACATTAAAATATTCATTCCCTCCAATTTTTTCAATAGTTTTCCACTACATGACAAATCTTTGAATTTAAAATATGAATAAAATATAAATAGAGAGTGAATATAAAGAGTATTGTTGGAGTTGATCCTCTTAAAAATGTGTTAACTTGCTAAGAGCTTAATATTTTATAAAGGTGCACAAAAAGGATTACAGAAAATTTGTACAGAATGACGTGTAAGCTCCATATGTACATATCATTAAAAGGTTGTCAGCCACTATTCTTATAGTACTTATTTAAACATAACTTGCCTTATTTTGATTTTTATTCATCATTTAGTTTTGATTTAATATTCTAATATTATCTATATTATATATCTTTTTATAAATATTTTTTCATCTAAAAAAATAATTATATAAAAAATTTGAAGATAATTTTTATTCACTCGCATGTTAATAAAATGATTTATAGTAAAGTTAGGTAAAAATTTATAAATTAATCTAAAAAATTTGAAATAAAAAATAATTTACTCACATGTTAATAAAAATCAATCAAAAAATTTAATATAAATCATAATAATATAGGTATGAAATATTATTTATTATTATGTTTTGTATTTTTAATCTTTTGAATTATTTTTTATTAATATGTGAGTAAAATAAATGACCAATATATAAATGATGTATTTATAATTAATATGATTAGCTTATAAATAATTAGTCAAAATATCTATTTTTATGATTATTTATTATGTTAGACAGTATGAGTGTTGCAGAAAAGAGGAGTTGAATGCAACTTAATAATTTATGGCTAAACTTTCTAACAAAAAAACAAGAAGTAATAAAATCAAGTTAAAAATGTAAATAACAGTAAACGAGTAAAAGAACAAAGGTGAATAACTTCAAAAATTAATTTTATTAATTTTTTGTTTTGCTACAACTGACTGGAAGATATTTCCGGTTTCAATAGATACAATAATAAGAGAATGATAATGTTTCTATGCTTGAGAAAAGTTAAACTCAGTTGCATGAGGGAAAGTGCTTGTGAGATATGTGTATTTATACTAAAACACATATCTCACTTACAAGTGTACTTTCCCTTGTTTCTAGGATAATACTTGAAATAGAAACTTCATTTTTTCTATTCAAATTTGTCTTCATTCCATTTGTAGATAAAGTTGTTCTGGGAGGATTTGACATTCTTGACTCCATGAGCACGCTTCATCTTTTTGCTTGCTTTTTCTCAAGTTGCAGTAGTAGACTTGACAAACTAGGTAGAGTTGTCAAGATCAATCAGTGAATGAACTTTACCTAGTCTGCTTCTTGAAAAAGACTATCAGATTCACCAAAAGGTTACTGTCAACTTTTAGCTTCTCTCTGGTGACAACATCTTTGATTCCGTATAGTCTACTGTCAAGCTTGCCAGTATTCTAAAACATGTTGTCGTCCAAAGATACTGTCAACTATCCCACCAAATATGCTGTCAACTATTCCCGCCAAAGCTATTGTCAGGAAACTTGATGTCTTCGATTCTTCAATCTTCGCCAAGTTTACTGTCAAGGAATAGTTATTGTCAGTAAAACTTGTTGTCTTAGAGTCTTTATTCCCCGCTAAGTTTACTGTCATGGAATAGTTGCTGTCGTCTGTTCCGAAAGGTGTTGTCACTTGAATATGCTGTCATAGGCTTCAGTTTGTAGAATGTTACTATCAATGATTTGATCCATGTTGTGCATGAACACTTTGTGAACTTCTATTTCATAGATCATTTATTACATTTGTACAAGACAGTAACTATTGATATTTACTGTCACCTACTTGACTTTTTGTACATACTATTAGAAGTGACATTTAAACATACTGTTAATGTGTATATAACAGTATATTTTACTTAGCTAATTTTTAATTAATCTAAGTAAATATTAGTCTGTTACATTATTAACACCACAATCCCTAACATATTATAAATTAATTGATTATTTTAAATTATTATATCTTGTTACATTATATATCTTTATATCTTGTATTTTTATTTTAAATTAAGAGTATGTTCAATTATATTTAATTATTGTTAAATGTTTACCTAGATGATAATCTATTATAGAAGGGGGCTAAATATAATAGACACCAAATAATTGAAACAAGTATAAAAGATGAACAGTTTTGTATTATTAATGAACTGTATACAAAACTCTCTCAAAAAATTCACTGTTCTTAAGAGATGTCAGGTTATGAAAAATATATCTTGAATGTTACAATAATTTTAACCTATTTCTGTGTTTATATAGACACATTTACAAATTTTAATTACAAAATAGATAATGAAAAGAATAGTTTCTATATGGTAATTAGATTTGAATTTGAGTTCCTTCTTCACTATCCAAATCATATTCTGATTTGTCTGTTTCCTTCACAAACTCTGATTGTAAACTCTGTCAGTTTGATAATCTCCGATAGATCATTCTCTGTTAGAGTAAACTCTGACCGACATCTTCATAAACTCTGATGACATCAGCAACATAAACTCTATTCTGAAGAAGTAAGAAAGGAGATATCTTGTGAAAGGGTAAGAGAGCTGGCTGAAGAAGTAAGAAAGGAGATGATAGAATAAAAGTCAAAATCAACTCCATTTTTTCCTAGTTCAAAGAAATTTTTAAGGAAGAAAAGGAAGACAAGATCTTTTGACCAAGACCCACAAGAACCTACCTCTCAAAGTGAGGTAGCAATCATTGCAAAATCAGGCACACAAGAACCTTCAACTCAAAGGGTTGAAGCATCCATCAATGAAGCAGATGAAGCCAGCAGTGATCAGGGGTACAACCCACAAGAACCTTCAACCCAAAGTGTTGAAGAAGTTGTTAAGGCCCCTGTCCTACAAGAACCATCCAATCAAAGTTTGGATGCAAACACTACAACTATCAATGAAGATTCTGTTGTTGCTGATGCTGAAAAGATAAACTCTGATGAAATTCCATTGGCAATCTCTGATGCTATCATGGTGCAACCTCTCTCTGCACAGCCTATGAAAACTACACACACTTCAACTACAACTCAAGGTATAAACCCTGACTTTTTTCAGAATTTGTATTCTCTGATAGTATAAGTTCAGATTTTACCTTTCCAATTCTTATTGATGGGATGACCATGGATAGTCCTGAAAAGGGTACCCCTATTCATGTGACTACAGACCTCCTTTCTCAGCCACCTCTTATTTCTATAGGACACTGTGATTTGACCTTTCATTTAAGACTAAGGTAAAATGTGTGAAAGACAAAATTAATAATGAGAGGCAGATACTGAATCTGGCAAAAGGAGAGGTAGAATTGATAAAGAAGTTAGTTACTTCTAGTGAGCAAAATCTAACTATTAAAAGTTATGATATGTGTGATGTGAAAAATAATGAGATTATTTTAAAAAATCAGAGTGATTTAGGATGTTTTGTTACTTTTGCAGGTACTCAGAGTTTATCTGTCACTACAAACTCTGATCTGCCAATCTCTGACAATGCTGCAAACTCTGATGGGGAGGACACAAACTCTAAAGAGCCAATATTTTTGGATGAAGAAGTTGCAGATCTTTCAAATCCCTACACTCAGAGGTACAACACAAAGAAGTGGCGTGTTGATTATTTTAATGCTCATGAGAGATTGAGAATGACTTATCCTGATTACATGGTGGTAAAAAAACTCAAGGGAGAAATTGAAGCTGCTCTAGATGAAGAAGGTATAAAGAGAGATTTCACCTCAAAGGTAGAACCATCTTAGGAAGATTTGCTAAACTCTCACAGACAATCCATCTAGGATATGTCTTGGAAATACCCTAATGAAGAAATTTCATGGCCCCATGTTCATGAATTAATAAACAAGGCTGACAAAGAATTAAATTCTGATGAAATGAAGACCGTGTTGAAAGCTACTACTGTGTTGACCAAGGGTCTTCAAAATGAAATTTATGATCTTAAAGAATCTGTCAACAAAACCACTGCATCTGTTCAAACTGCGGTGACTACTTCTCAACATGTTGTGGAGTTGAAATTGAAGAATGTTTCTGCAAAGCAGGATGCTTTGAAAGTCAAGGTTGATACTCTTTCTACTGCAATCACCTCTATGCAGAATATGCTACATACAATTGTTGACATCTTGACAATCAGAAAAGGCAATAATGTCAGAAAGGGGGAGAAAGTTTCACAAGACAAATGCAAGGAGGATGCAGTATTAAAATCTGATGATAAACATGATAATGATCAAGGGAGTCACAAGGATGGAAAGCAAACTTTGATGACTCAATAAACTCTGACGACTGGACAAATTCTGACGACTTCTCAAACTCTGATTCCATCAACCTCAGGAATAAATTCTGATGACGTCAGCAATATAAATTCTGTTCTGATATTTTCTGACAGCATCAGTGTTTGTTTTTCTAACATTAAATTATAATAAGATATTTATTATTGTTATAAATTATTTATTATTATGAAACATTACTTATTAATATGTTTTATATTAAATTTTTTAATCGAAAATATGACGTTAAATCAAAGCTTTGCCTAGGCTATTGATAACCATTCTTGTTGTTGCATCGCTATGACTCAAAATTTGAGCCTAACCCTAATAATGTGACTGCAAGTGTACTTACTATTGTAATGTTTATGTTTTATATTAAAATTTTTGATTGATTTTTATTAACATGTGAGTAAATTATTTTTGATTTCAAATTTTTTAATAAATTAATTAGATTAATTTATAATTATTTTTACCTAAATTTACTGTAAATCAATTTATTAACATGCGAGTAAATAAAAGTTAACTTCAACTTCTTTATATACTTATTTTTATATAATTATTTTTTTAGATGAAAAATTATATAAAAAAAGATATATAATATAAATAGTATTAGAATATTAAATCAAAACTAAATGATAAATAAAAATCAAGGCATGTCATGTTTAAATAAGTACTACTGTATAATAATAATAATAATAGTGGCACACAACCCTATTAATGATATGTACATGTGGTACTTACACGTCATTCTGTACAAATTTTCTGTAGGGCTCTTAGCATTTTTCTTTTCTAATATATTTAGGAGTATAATAGAAATCTCCGGAAGATTTTTTAATCTAGTTTCATCCAAGTGCATTAATGGCTTAATGCAACCTTTGCCTTGAGTATTGTAAGTTGCAGAAGTCTACACATATCACATACGCATGTAGCTGTAAACGAACCCAACTTAGACGAACTTTTAACGAATTCGAACAAAATTTTAACGAACTGAACAATATTCGTTAATTTTATCGGACAAAATTTTTTGTCCGAACTCCAATTTGTTAATAACCGAACATGAACTGTTCGCGAACATAGCAAACTGAACCGAACACGAACTGTTCGTGTACATTATATACATATTTATTACAATTTATTTTTTAATTTTATTTAGTGTAAAAAATTGGAGACAATTATTAATTAAATATTTTTCAGCAATATAATATTAATTTTAAATAATTATAAAAAATAGTTAAAATATAAATTATGAATAATAAATATATTATATATACATATAATATTATAAATATCCTATTTTTATCGAACCGAACATGAACTTAATGAACGAGTCGAACTCGAACTGAACACGAACCGAACTCAAGTCGAACACCTTAAAAGTTCAGTTCAATTCGTTAAGATTATCGGACAAAAAATATTATTCGAACTCATGTTCGTTAGGCTTATCAAACTCGAACTCGGATAAATACAAACGAACTTAACAGTTCGGTTTGTTTACAACCCTACATACATATAAACACACACCGGGGTGTTTGCCCAATCTGATCTTTCAAAATAAGTACATATTTTTTGTGGTCTTTTCTAATTTCTCGTGAGGATAAGGTACCAATTTAAATGTTTTATTTCAAGAAAAATTAAATATTTTTAAAAAGTAAGATGAGCCAAACACCCACATAATACGTGATTCCTATATATATATAAAAGATTAGCTATGCAGCCCGTAATATGCACATAAAGTAAAACAAATTTTGCCTCAGATGTGAAGATGCCCCAAAAACATTTCAAGAACACATATAGTTGAAGCAGAAAATTCCATGGCTTCCCTTAATATCCATATAGTAGAGCCACCAAAATAAGAAAGCAGAACATGCTGGAAACATTTACAGTAAAATGCTATGCCATATGGCCATATCCATATATCTGCAACTTATAATTGCCCTACATAGTACATAGTCTGAAATCAAAAGAGCAGAAATTTACTAACTTACAATAGTCTGTCTCATGGATAATTTACTCCGTAATAAACTAGGCAGGCACCTTCATATCAGCTTCCTCACCAACTATACAGTGAATTCAGCTCAGGGCTTCAAAAGTTCAAAACTGTCACAGCCTCGTGTTCATAGACCTTTCGGATCCCCAGGTAGAGCTGCAGGATCAAGTTTGAAAGAACCCCGGGGGACACCTACTCCTTCATAGCCAGTCAATTTAAATGAAGGAATTTGATGGGAAAACTTAAGCATTTCATTCGGTGGTATCAGAATTGAAGCAGCCACTTCACTTGTTCTCTGATAAAGGCTTATAAACCATTTTACTTTCCCCAAAAATCTAACTTTAATTCTAGTACTAAGGTGAAAAACAGAAAGGATCTCCACAATATCCAGTTTGTTTTTTCTATGAGTATCAGGTTCCGAACTCCATCCAATATCCCAGTTCTTAAAAAGGGCCCAAGTCTCCCCCTTTCTAGGATATATAATATAAGTATCTTTGTTGTTTCCTTTTTCACAACCAACTTGATGAGACAATGTATGATAATCTATAGTTTCTTCGGTGTCTACACACATAAATTTACCACAACTTACCAGTAAGTCCTCATTTGCCCAATCAATCTCCTCTTGCTTCTCTGGATAAGCCTCTAGCCAAGCAATGCACAACTTAGATTTAAGCGAACAAACCTTCTTGATTTTGGCATAGAACCTTGGCATGCCATCAACTGTATCATAACAAGCTCAGATTTGATTAACAGTAACACAATGTTGGTTTCTAATCTTGTCAAAATCACTGAACTCTGGATCAGGATACTCATCTACCAAAGCAGGAGGAACATGAACTGCATTAGCAGCTTTGACTTTAGCATCCTTCAAAATATTATCAGATGGACACAAAAAGTCATCATCATCGCCCATACTATCATTGTAAGATACATTCTTTCTTTGGCGAGATGATTTTCTAGTAGAGTTTATACTCTCTTGGACATCATTAATACTTGCAGTTTGATTTCCCCTACTTTCTTCAGAAATTGCCTCGTCTCTTTTAGAACTTCTATTATCATACTTCTCAGTGAAGTCTGCTTCCGGTTTCCTCCTTTTCCTATTTTTGTCTTTGGAAATGTTTGATACCTTAGCCTTTGCTGACTCAAAACCGAACTTCGTAGCACTAGAACTAACATCTTCAACTTTGCTCTTGACAGAGCCATTAGTTTCATTAGCGCCAACAGTATGTTTCATGTGTTCTGCCCCAAAACATGGAACAAAATTTGCTTCATCTCTCAAATGAATATTTGTAAACTTCGTACCCTGTACACCAACTTTCGTAGTACATCCATGTTGTTTCACATGTTCAGACCCAAACTTGTTTCCAGGATTTACTTCTGAATGAAATTGCGAATTTGGAAACTGTCCTGTATATTGTACACCAACTCTAAAGCCCTGCACTGGAACCTGCGTCTGCTGAGAGGCGACATTGCCACCTTGATGCCTAACATTATCCTGCTTGGATTCTGGAGGTGCACCTTGGAAATCAAAAACATTTTCCTTGAAGCAATTAGGACATGAAGTGATCCTGTTTAGAGACTTCATTGGATACTGGCACTTACAGAGATAACAAATGAATGTTGGGACATGGGAAAACATATTGGGGATGGCAGGTTGTTTATGATAAGTCTTATTGAATTGGTAACTAGAGACATTTGGCTTCATGTTTTTTACTTCCTCTGCTTTCTTTACAACAGAATTTTTTTCCTTTGTCTAGGCGGTGCCTTGGGTATAGCAGCAGTCACAGAAGCTCTAAGTTTGATATCAAAGGAAGCTCTTCTTACTTTATCAGAGAGCACCATGTTTGCTTCACCAATCAGCTTAAAAGCAGCTTCTGCACCAGGAAACTTGTTCTTATCCGGATGAAGTAATAGAGCAAGCTTCCTATATTGCTTCTCAATGGTAGCATCATCAGCTAGTCTTTCAACTTGAAGGATTTCATACCAGTCCTTTTCTGACCCACATATTATCTTTTGCGCAGCACAATGAACATTACAAACTGCTAAGATCTGAGAAATGTTTTGTAGTTCAGGGAAAAGTTTACTTGCCTCCAATGCACTAATCCGACCCCCTTGAAAGTCATTAACTAACAGCTTCTTGTCTGCTGTTTCTTTGGCCTCGATGGCCTTCTGCAGACATTCCATAGTACCAGACTACCGGTAGAAAATTTCAATAAAATGCTACGCTATCCTGCATGAAAATTATAAAGTAATTAGTAGTCAAAAAGTTTATGCTGATACACAAGACACATACTATAACCATTTCTACAAAGCTAATTAAACAATACTATCATTTATCAAAAAGCCAAAAGATGAATTTCTATAAAAGAAAATCGCTATCCAAAATATTCCTATATGAAACTAACAATATTCATCTTACAAACAGAGACCGAAGCAGCTGCAGTACTGACAAAAAAGACAGGAAAAAACACTGCAATTCCCGAACTATGCCACTAACCCGAAGAAATGAATCACCAACAAATTCAGATAAAGAATATATTAATTTATACATCCCAACATAGTTCCACCACCACTATTCACTCTGCTAAACTGTTCTGTATCCATATATGATTGATCAGAAACTCGACGCACTGATAAATTTGCAACGCATGATTACTAATTACACTAAATATCAATGTCGACGTGTAGTTCAAACTTGAAAGCAGTCTACACTAATCGCAAGAACATACCATTATAAATTACCCTTAACTATATTCGAAAAAAGTAGACACAATTGTTGGGTGTAATTCAAAGCTAAACACAATAATTGGGCAGTTATATAAATAATTTAATAAAAACATGCAAATTAAACCAATTAACAAAACAAAACACAAAGGTAGAAATAATATATATCAATTAGTAACTGCAAAGACAAGAGAAAAGATAGAATACTTAGCTCTAACAGAAGCCTTAAGCATACACTGATAGAATAAAAGAAATGCTGAGTTGCCAAGCCTTGCAAGAAGTCTTAACTGTTCTTGAAGAGATTATTGCCCCACTACGCTGTGTTGGGTTACAGCAATATCACTTTCAGGATAAAACAGCACAGAGTACTTCGTCCACAGATACGTAGCACTCAACAGCGACCTGCATCTCAGTTTGCCCAGAAAACCTATGTATAATCTGTATAATATGAATGTGGAAGAAACAGAGTATGACTGCTAGGTTTTTCTCAAACTTGTGTCAAATTCCGTCTCATCTATTTCCAACGTTTTTTTTAATGTATAAATAATACAATAAAACGTAACAGCAGATAAAACATTAATTAAAATAATTATTCTGACTTAAAAAACATTTAATAGAATATATATCAGAATCAATAATAGTCATCAGAGTTTAACTAAATAGCCCATCAGAGTTTATAAACTCTGTAACTTTGATTCAGCCTTCCATCAGAGTTTACTATCAAACTCTGACCCAATCTTCCATCAGAGTTTACTGCTAAACTCTGATGAAGTAGTCCATCAGAGTTTATAAACTCTAACCCATGAGGTGGTCTATCAGAGTTTATAAACTCTAACTCAGCCTCTTCCATCAGAGTTTATCAATGAGCTAGTCCATCAGAGTTTACTGATAAACTCTGACCCAACTCAAGTCACAGTATACACTGACAGTGACCTGTAACTTTATAAACACTAACAGTGACTTTGATTCAATATTCATATTAAAATAATATTTAAAATTATAATTAAATTAATTAATCATGTAATAAAATTTCTCGTCCAGGTCGCCTCGCGTACGCGAGATGCCGAGACATTCGCCCTTCGACCCGACCTGAGGCGAGGCGGCGACAGCGCGCGTGTGTGCGAGCGCAAGGGCACACTAGTACACCATGCACACTCACATGCTTTAATAGTTGACACTGCTCTTGCACATATATGCATATAAAACACCCACACCCATATTACATTCTCTATGTGGGACAATCACATTTAACTCATTTCAAGCTAGCCACTTCTACTCAATTTATTTATGGATTACACTAAGAAAATGTCTTAGATCCAAAAATGAAAGTTTAAATTCTCATAGTAAGGAACAACTTTCAACAATTAGTTTCCGGAAATTACATCAAGAACATATATAAAATATATCATAAACTTTTCATTTTCTAACAACAACAAGTTAGAACATTTAGAAAGCTCTGCGACAACAAATAAGAATAATCAAAAAACAAGATCCATTTTATTCTCAAAAAGTCATGTTTTACACAACCAAACCTATAGAACCCGTGAATTCATATACAAAATATAACATTAAGATACCACACTAATATAGATATGTCAAAAAATCATCAAGAAAATCACCTTGACTATAAGGGTGTTCATTTTAGCGTATTTTAAGTTAATTTTCCGGTACATTATCAAAATACTCTAGTAATTTTTTCCGAGAAATAAGTACTTATTTTTCGAAAAAAGACACTCTCATATCTAATGAAATTTGTTCAATTAACAAAACCCTAGCCATATATATTCCATTACAAACAAAACAAACTATGTTATTCAAATTAACCAAAAACAAAACACAAATGTAATCTCAATAAATCAAGCCTAAAATAAAAAAGAAGAATAAATGGTATTACAAAGTGTACCTTGAAAATAATGTAATTAGTTTGAGAAAAAGGGGAAGTTTTGCTTTAGAATTAGAACAGACGAGACTTTGATATTCTAGTATTATACATATACATATACAAATGTTTGAGCGGGGGAGTCCAAATTTTTTTAAGCTTTGTGAAATATTTGCCGCCAATAATTGATTTTGCCCCCAATTATAAAATATTGAAATTATGAAATCTTCGGTTACCGTAGAAAGTAGAAACTCTCTATTAAAAATCTCGGTCCCAGAGTAATGTTTAAATTTAATATAAATAAAATTTTAAATCTGTATTTAGAAAAAATATGTTGAAAAGTATTTTGTCCAGTTGTATTTTTTATGCGTAGAAAGTTAAATTGACAACCAATTAGGAGCAGAGAGAGTATTATTTTTTACTCTTGTTCCATCTAATAAATTTTCAATTTAGTATTGAGCATTTTTAGAGACAGAATTTTGAAATTATTGATTTTCCTTCTAATGAAATCTTGTGCTCGATATGGTAAGAAAATATCAGTGTAAATTTTCTGAACGTCTCTCTAAGTTTTTTTATGAATATTTTATTCAGTAATTTATTGTACTAAAACACTTCAATAATATTTTCTTCAGAAAGAGATTTAAATGTTTTAGACGGAGAAATTCTGCAATTAATAAAAATTGAGATTTTTTGTCGAAAAAATATCTGACAACTAATATCACCGGAGATTGCAAAATTTTGAAATCATTATTGTTTATTTGTTAGAGTAAATAAATTTTCTCCCCAATAGCTGTATTTTCCAACCCACGTAGTTTTTGATGAAATAGAAACTTGATAAGAGGTAAAACCTCGTAGGAAAAGTTTTCTTATTCAAGTCAAAATTAAACCTAGAGATTTCTACATCGAGGCTCATTCTTGAGGGTGAAAAAATGATATCAACTCTATATATTTAATTCATGTACCGAAATATAAATATTATTTATCATTTAATTTAAATTAAATACATAAATCTATATAAAATAAAAATGAATAATTATAAATTAGGTTAAACCATTATATTTTTTATAGTAAATATTTATTATGTTAGTATATATATATTGAAAAATATTATATTTAAAAAATAGCACTTATCTGAGTTATGTGGGTCGAAGATTACACAAGTTGACCCATCAAAAGTTTTTTTACGGGTCAATTTTGGATTCGACTCGACCCACTTAACAATAATACTAATCCGTAAAATTTGTATTAGGTTGGTGTTGGGTTCACGAATCATGTCCATTTTTTATCATTCCAATTTTATGCGAATGGATAAAAGTATAAAAAATCACGGAAATTAACAAAATTTGCTGATATTAAATTTTAATATGATGGGAATCCAAAATTGACGACTCCTTATAAAAAAAGACAAAGAATTGATCACATATCACATAAAAAAGACACAAATTAAATTATACTCCCTTTATTTCCTTTTACTTGACCCTTATTGAAAAAAAACACGTATTAAGAAATTATTTAATAATATAAGTTGTTTTTATATTTATCCCTAATAAATGCCTTGATAATGAAATAAATTTGAAAATGAATGGTAGAGTCATGGGAAATAGGAGTAAGGGATAATCTTGAAAAAATATGTAAAAAAATATATTAAAATAAGATATGGATAATTATTTAAGAACAATTTTTTTTCCACAGGGTCAAGTAAAAGGGAACGAAGGGAGTAACAGAATTTTAGATTCTTGTACAAAATTGATGACACATTAGAGAAAAAGACCCAAAACTGATGTCACGTTATAAAAATGACATAAAATTGCGACAATTGCAAAAATATGAGAAAAACCTTAATATGACAATATTTTTAACTCAAATATCCAAAATGTTACTATTTGGGAAGATGACCTAAGATGACATAGAGTAACGTCTTGTTATTCTTGCTCTATATGCTACATCGTGTAGCGTTTACAATTTTTTTCCCACACGTTATATCGTGTAGCGTTTACAATAAAAAAAATTTGCTTTTACTTCTAATAAAATAATAATAATAACATAACCCAAAACCAAACACACTTAATTTAACCGTCTTTAATATTTTAGGGTTCATCAATTCCCTAATTGAGTTTTAGAAATATTAAACTTAAATTAAAAGTTAACTATTTGAATTTATAAGCCTATAATAGAATGTTCAACGATTTAGGGTTAGAGTCTAGGGTCTTTAGACCCTAAATCCTAATTAAAGTTAGGACCCTAATTTAACCGTTTTTAATATTTTAGGGTTCATTAATTTCTTAATTGAGTTTAGATTGTAGAAATATTAAATTTAAATTAAAAATTAAGTACTGAATTTATAAGTTTGTAATAGAATGATCAACATTTTAGCCCTAGATCCTAAATCATAATTAAAGTTAGGACCCTAATTTAACTGTTTTTAATATTTTAGGGTTCATTAATTACTTAATTGGGTTTAGGTTTTAAAAATATTAAACTTAATTTTTTTTAAACTCAATATCAACTAGCATTTTTGCTTTTATTTTTTTGTAAATTTTTTGAGAGAAACATGACATTATCCCGCGTTTTAGCATAAAACTCACCTTCAAGTCACGTTTAGGGTCCCCAGACGTCAGACAATTTAGTATTTAGGGTTCCTAGACGCTAGATTGTCTTGATTTTGAGAATTTTTAAAAAACAAATTATGCCCAAACGCTAGACGATCTAGCATTTTGAGTCTTTTGGCTAAACGCTAGATAATCTAACGTTTTTTGGTGCTATTTCGGAACATTTTCCAACCCGGTGTCATTTTGAGTATTTTATATAAAAATTGTGTCATATGCCACACCCCAAAAATCTTGGATTCTTGTACAAAAGCTAGCATAACGAGTAGTTTGCATTATGTTTTATAAGATACAAATGTGTGGCGATACAACCAAAATAGTGCAGAACAAGCGAAGGGGTAATCAATCTGTCGTTTGAGTTCTGAGTTCTACTCTCGTTTAACTCGAGATTTATTAAAACAAAAGATCGAATCAAGAAGAAGACTTCATTCTCATCATAAATTCCCTTATAGCAGCATTAGTGGTACTGTATCCTCCATCAATCACAAGATTCAACCCACTCACATACTTGGCTTCGTCACTCCCTAAATACACAGCTGCTGCCGCCACATCCTCAGCACTTACGTCCACCCCTTTCAAGTTTGCAATATTCGAAATAAATCCCTTAACTGCCTCCCCATCTTCCACTCCGAATTCCTTCCTTAACAAAGGCGTATCGACTCCGAAAGGCGAAAGACAGTTAACTCTAATCCCGTACTGCCCTAACTCCACTCCTAGGTTCTTGGTCAGTCCCACCACTGCATGCTTAGACGCCAAGTAACTATGCGATATTTCGCCACTTATCACTGAGGCCACACTTGACATTAGAATTATGCTCCCTGTTTTTGCTGGAATTATAGCTCTTGCCGCGTGTTTGGCTGTTAGAAAGGAACCGTACACATTCACATCCATTACTTTTCGGAAAAGTTCGTTGTCTGCTGATAAGATTTTTGTTTCGGCTCGACCTGGTGCGCCAATGCCTGCATTGGCATACAATATGTCAAGCTTTCCGTGTTTGGATAAGGTGTTGTTGACTAAGGTTTCGACATCAGAATCTTTGGTTATGTCACAGTGGATGTAGGAAAGGGAGCTTTCGTCGTCAATGTCTTTGCAGAGGGAGTGAGCTAAGTCGTCTTGGATGTCGGCAATTACCACCTTTGCACCGTGCCTGAGGAAATGACGGGCTGTGGTCTCGCTAATTCCTCGGGCGCCACCGGTAATCACAGCCACCTTTCCTTCCAACCTAATTAAACAACAAATATATATTGTTAGAAAATATATCAAATATCATATAATTGTTTTTTTTATAAAAAAAGTAGGCTTATTGTCCGAGTATTTGTTCTAAGAAATTTTGAGATGAACCAGAATCGAACGGACCTGAAATGACAAAGAACAAGTCTTTTACCACTTGTACTATTTAATCGTCGTACTCGAATATCGTACAATTTAGTACTAACAGTTTCTACTTTTAATTTTTAGTTGGAACCGAATAAGTAAAAATTACCTTCTGGCAATAGGAGCTAACAAAGAGGAGGCCTTCATGATTTTTAGCTTGAAAAGAGAATGCAGAGGTCGAATAGTACTGCTGAGTTGATTCTTGGATTAAATGAACTAATTGGGTATATGAACTCCACAAAGCTAACATATATATACACAAATGCACAATATTTATGTTTCTATGTATACACAGCACACATGTGACTTTTTGACAGAATGAGCGGAAAAGAAAAGCAGATGGGCTGCAATTCAAGATTTTAAACAAGATGATAAGCCAATGTTTTTGACTTGAAAGCTGGGCGCTGATGGTTTCATGTATCCCAATTATTTGGTTGGCCAAGTGCAGCGAATTACAATAAAGTCATACCAGTAGTGTTGGTCCAATTTCCAAATTGCAATAATATCGCATCTTGTCAAGCTGTCACAAAATGTTTACTGTGGCATGCTAGCCTGTATGCGTATCTAGCTGCATTATACGTACAGAATCACATTCGATTGTTAATATTTGAATTCGATTGTTAATATTTGAGTTCGGTAGAAAGATTAAAAATTACTCCCTCGCTCGGTCCCTCCTTTTTTTGACTTTTCGTGATCAAATTAACTAGTTTTTTATTAACAATTAAAAATTATTATTTTATAATTTTAAAAACCTAAAATATATATTTTAAAGTAAATTATATATATTTTTTAACAACATAAAACTTTAATTTTTTCCAGTTATATATTATATTTAAATTACAGTCAAATATGAGTTAATTTGACGGTACTAAAAACAAAATGAACACCTAAAGGGCACAGATGGAGTATTATATACTATGTGATCATTATTTAATTTTTTTCAATCGAATCACATTTTTAACATTCTCTTACTTTCTCCATCTTATATAATTGTATAACAAATTTAACTTCATTTCAAATAATTATAAAATTTATATATATGAATATATGATATGATATAAAATAATTGGAACCTTAAGGAATGTTTGTGCGTTTGTCACTGCACATGGTTATTGGAAGAGGAAAAGAACGTAATGATTACAAATACATTCTTTATTTTAAAATAATTGATATTTGACTTTTTCATATATTTTAAAAAAATTGATTATGTAATTAGAAAAAAAAATTTGATTCTTTTTATGAGTAAAAACATTTAACAATATTAAAATTTTACCAAAAAGTTATATAAATAATAATTTTAATTATGTGATAAGATTTTTTTTTTAAATTATGTATAAAATTTAGTAATTGAATAAGAATAGAAAGGAGTATATAAAATATTGTGACATGTGTGCATAATTTTTCGTTTTATTTTTTTTTGAAGAATAAAAATATAAGACAAATTGTGGACAAGACTTGAGCAACTTTGACCGACCTTCTATTGTCAATACGTGACCATAGAAAAAAAGTTACAATTAGTCAATTACGCGACCTTCTACATTAAAAAATTGCTCGATAGTAATTCAAAACAGATTTTAATTCAATATTTGAATCTGCTTAAAATCATTTTTACATTAAAAAATATGTCCTGGATAAAAAGTTATTTACAATTAATATTAATTTTAAATTTTAAGTTGAAAAGATATATATTTGAAAGGTACTGAGAATTGAAAATCGATTGTCATAATTATTTGTACACGGATTTTTTATATTGATGGAAATCGGCTTGGCCTTTAATTCAATATTTAGTTTTGGCTAAAATCTGTTTCTTAATTTCAAATTAAAAAATATGTCCTGGATAATAAATAAAAAGCTTTTGTTGCTCATAGTTATCAGGCTCCACCAAGTTATATCTATGTTAATTTTTAAAATTTCATGGATTCTTTTTTCTTGTTCTTATACATTTTTCTATGAATTAAAGAATGTGATTTTCATTTGAATTATTTTGGCTTTCTGTGGAAAATAACTTGAAAATGACCAAGTCGTTTGTTGGTGTTTTAACAGACAGCTGGAACCAAAGATCTTAACTTGGTCGTTTGTAGTGACCTCAATCATGTCCGATCAGCAAATGCTTCGAAAATGAGGGCTGCTGCTTTAATAAAAAATGAGGACTTTTCTGTAAGCAAATGCATCAATTTTTGGATGAGATGCAAGAACTTGATTAGCATACTTATTTTTTTGCTTTGGATTTGTTTGAAAATCCTAATGCCAGAGAAACTTTCAATTTGAGGACTGACAAACTGTATGATCCATGTAACCGTTTGGTCAATTAACTGACCTGGTCAGATTATGGAAATATAATTCTTGGTTCTGTTCTTTTTTTACAACTTTTTTCTTTAATAGGAGGTGGTATGAATTATATACATGGGTCCTGGTCCTGCCAATCGATTGTCTGAACCATCTATCCATATTTTTTTTCCGTGAATAGTATTAACACATGAAATTTTTGTGAATCCAGGTATCCGTGGTAGGGCTTGCTAGGGTTTTTTCCTATCCAGAGAAAAAAATCGCGGATAGATGGTTGCTCAACTATCGCTTGTCAGGACCAATTCCCTGTATACTTTACGCATCCCACATGTGGAGTTACTATCTCCAGACATCTCTGTACCTTTGTGTTAGACTTGACACCCTTGTGCATGACTCGATTATGACTTGACACCCTTCTGGCTTCAACATCCAACTATAACAATACTATAGTAGAGGAGCAGTTGGTGAGGCACCATGCTGGAGGCATCAGCCTTCAACTTTTTTTAATCCCTAACAAATGGACTCTTGTTGTACATGACTCCATTATTTTGTTTCCGGTGTTCTGTTCATACTACTTTCTAATTAGATGATTGAATCTGCATGAATTTTAAAAGAAACTGATACTTTCTTTGATAATCACCCCAACTTGGTTACCGCGGAACTTCTGTACAAAATTCAGAATAGCGAAACATGTCCAGGCCACATACTCATAAATGTCTTATTCATATCATGAGTTCTGTTCACGCAGGGTGAACTCGCTACTTCTCATACACTCAGAACCCTCGCACTATACAACAGACAATGTTTATGCTAGATAACAAAAAACCTAATCCAAATAAAATATAAAACAATTTCTTACGATGATGGTTTTCACACTGTAGAATGGATGGCTTCCGTTGGAAATTCTCATTAAATCGTGCTTAACATTTAGCTCGTTTGGGCTTCCGAAATAATTCCATCCTTCAGTTGTAATTACCTTTGATGTTGAAGGTAACAATGAATTTCCGTAAATGAACTTCTGGTACCTAATTTACAAACTGCGTAGAAAAGCTAGTTTGGCAATAAGATCCAGCAAACGATGGTCTACTTATGAGGATTCAGGTGAGGATAAAGTCCTAATACGTGCTCTGGCATGAAGTCATGGCGTGTCAGGATTCCAACTATAGGAGGCCTCTGCGAGAAGAAGAAAACGAAGCATTATGATTTGCTTTAGCGAACAAAATACGAGAAAGATGACTGTAACAAATTATTATGACAAGTGACTACAGAAAATTACTGCTGCAAAGTATCCAGGAGACAGACTTACATATGTAAAACAAAAATATGAATTATATCTTCTTTTCTGGAAAATGGCAAGAATATGAAGCAATGTTTTCAACTACAAGCATACTCTTCCTTTTAATTATGCTGCAATTCATTCCTAAATATTGACGTGTTGGATGTTAATAGAATAGTTAAAACCATGAATGATGAAACTAAAAGCGTTTACTTTTGTATTACTAATTTTTTTTGACTAAATTCGAATAAATTGACGAGTTTTAACAAATATGTCATACATTCTCTTCTTGGAACACAATGTTAACTTTATGTTCCAGATGCAACAAGTACAGTACTCACTAGGCTTCGGAATTCAAAATTTCAACATTTAATAATAATCGATTCATCTAGTTCAAAATAAGAATGATTGTCAGCGTTTGCGAGCTTTTATATGTAAATCTTTAGGATCTGTTCTCAGAATCAGCAAACGTACGGCTCGGGGGGTAATCGGCGTACTCTGTGGGGGGGGGGGGGGGAGAACAATGAAATTTAATCTATTCTAAGATAAGGTAAACAGGGCAAGGAATATAAATATTAATTTATGATTTTAAATATGCGATGAATGATAAATGTTTTGATAAAGAAGCACATGAAATAAAACAGAATAGCGAGCGTACAACATAGCCCAGGGAAAGTTCCTATACCTGTAGCAAGAGTAAAGTTTGAATTCAAACAATTTCAATTACATTCATACACTAAAAAATTTGTTATCAACCCAGCATAAGTTCCCTGACTAGAAGAGAAATGTGACTTTCAGAATTGTAGTCAATAAATGTAAATACGAAAATCTGAAAACGTGGTGGAACTTATTCAAATAGAGTATGTATTTTTCTGCCAGCAATTATGAGGTAAATTAAAATTTTGGTGCATTTGAATGATGCACTAAAGAGCTCTCATGTGGTTTTTACATGAAAATTCTGCATACAACTGAAACCCACTCAAGACTTTTAGCACCTGTTCTGCTGAAAGACCAGCCAGCCTATTTAAATCTTTCGATAAATTGAGTGCCATCAAGAATATACTTGTGCATGTGTGTGTGTGTGTGTGTGTGAGAGAGAGAGAGAGAGAGAGGGATACCCCTTGAGCTTTTGGTACAACGCACATATGCCTGAGTCCAAGTTGGCGAAAGAGAATTGCAGCTTTAGCCAGTGACATTGTCTCTACCACTGTAAAGGGGGAAGTATTTGTAATAGGATGAAGATCAATATACATCTCCAGTTCTTCCTCTTTAATATCTAGATCATCAAGTGTAAGACCTTTCCCTGATCCAGCCTTGGCAAAATCAGATGCATCAAACCTTTGCAATATTTCTTTCCCGGTAAGCACCTTGACATGTGAGAAATATTTTTCCTTGAGCAAAACAAGCAAATGAGACCTTAAAACAACCCCACACAATTCAGGAACATCAGTAAATGGTGGTTCGTCTATTACAGGAAATCCATTGTGCCCTGTTGTCCGTAAGGCATGTAAAATGGCTCCAACTGTCTCTATGCCAGAAAATGTAATCAAAGGCCCAGAAACAACATCACGTGCAACTAAATTCCTCATATAAGGCTCTGCATGAGACTCCAAATAAGGCAAGCCTTTTAATTTTAATATTTGATCATAGACACCCTTGTTAAAGCTATCAGCTACAGATTTGGAAATCAACAGGACCAACATAACAAGAGGAAGCAATAGTATATCATTGGTGAGTTCAAGAAGTATAACACAAAGAGAAACTGTCATTCTCATAGTACCACCGAGGAATGAGGCAGCTCCTAGGAGGGAAAAGAGTCCCATGTCAAGTACAGAGAAGGGTGCAAAGAGTCTCCCAACAAGACGGCCGTAGCAAGCTCCAGCTAATATCACTGGGATGAAGAGCCCAGATGGAATAGCAATTCCGTAAGTGATAATTCCAAGAAAATAGATAGCAATAAGGAAAATGAAGAGACTGCTTATATGAAACTCTTTTTCAGTGCTAGTGCTAAAAAGGTTCCGAATACAATCATCATTAGTGTTCAGGAAGAGCGACGCAAGGTCATTGTAGTGACCTGGTGGACAGTGGAAGCTTTTGAAGTTACCAGATCCATCAACCGTTGGGCAGCTTACTTCTAAATTTTCAGGGCAAGGAATACAATTTGCTAGCCATGGGAGCCCATAAGAACAACATGATGTCAGCAGAGAGATAATAATGACCAGTAAGACTTTGAAAACAGCACCTTTCCTGGAGCAATAACCATTTGATAATGTGTAGGGAAAACATTAACAAAGTAATTGTCTTTCTTATTCATAAAAGTTTATTGTTATGCCAATACAAATATTAATGAAGAATGATTTCATACTCGTTAATGATGCTATACGTGCGGAGGACCTTGTCCACAAGGTAATTGTAAATGCTTCCGAAAATACCTCCAATAACTCCAAGGAACAATACTGCTAGTATATCTGGAATTGTATATGATGCATTTGCTGCACTGACATCAAACATTATAAGACCTCCTTGTCCGAATAGCCCGCACTTTCCAGTCCAACAGTATTCGACAAGAGATCTTAATACTATAGCAACTATAGCTGTTGTGAAGAATGTTCTCCAGAGAAGAGCACCTCGCCACCTGGAAAAAGCACATAAAAAATATACATATACACACTTGGTAACATAAACTCTGAAAGATCCTCACAGATTTCCCCACTTCCATTTTTAAAGTTTGGGATGGCAGAAGACAGTTTATATCGACCAACCCCAAATCGATCAAATGGATAAAACTTGCAGCATACTAGTCAATTCTATACCATTCGGAAAAGGAGTATCTTACCGGTTATGTTAGAAATATAAAGCTAAAGTTTTAGGTTTTCTACTGTTATATTTTTCCAGAACATGAATGAATATGCATTTATCCCTTTGGGATTTTCATGGTCCTTGCCTTTCGGATATAAGTAGTCGAAACTTTCCATGGATAAGGTGCATCTAATGTGATCATATATACAGGACCTTGAAGATTCTATGTAGTTCTATATATATGATATGTGCTGATAAACTGTAATTAATGATTAGACACACGTATAATCAGGGGCGGAAGCAGAAAGTCATAGAAGGTGGGGCAATATTATTTTTTTTTGTTTTCAAGGAGGGGCAAAAACTGTGAATTTTTTAAAACAAAGGATAAAAAAAGTAATAATTTAGAGTTAAGCAGGGGCACCTGACCCTCCGGTCATTTAACTCCCTCCGCCACTGCGTATAATAGACAGGACAAGGTCCTTTGAATCGATTAATTAGAACAAAGCTATGCTCTATAACTTCTAATATATATCTGGTACATGTTCTAGCTACAAGTAAACAACCAGATAATGGCATCTTCAGAAGAAGACTTATTTAGAGTCTACTAGCCAGATAAGGACAAACTAACAAAGCTTAGTTTGATCATCCGGATCCAGTTTTGAAGGTTTCAGTACCAGAAGTATATAAGTAGTAGTATATACAGGGACAGGGATAGAAAGGAACATAAAAGTACCATGAAGCTGCTTCTTCAAGAGCAAACAGGACCCCGCCAACCGGAGCACGAAACGCTGCAGCTACGCCAGCAGCAGCACCACAGGTAATTAAGTCTCGTCGGTCTCTATCATTTTTGAAGTATCTAAGCCAATTCCATGTCAGGTGATATTTTTTACTCCCTCCCTGTCCAAGTAATGAAGCTATACAGGCACCCGTGTGTACCATAGGGCCTTCTTTTCCCACCACAAATCCGGCAGAAACACCAAAAATGGAACCAAATATCTGCCATGTATAAAAATATTCAAGGACCAAGAGTAACTTTGGTGAAATGATTAAACAGCATGAACACTTTTCAAATAAGGGTTCAAGGATGACAGTCCAGTTGATAAAGCAGTGAGGTTCCATAAACAATATCATTTGTCTAGTGGTCCTATTTTCTAAATAATCTCGATATTTGTAAGGACATTAGTGCATATAATATAGCGCAGGTGGATCAATATGCTGATTATATCTATGGGAATTTAGAGGTTCATGGAGCCCGATGGAGGCTTTGTACCTAGAACTATAACCACTTAAGTACGATCGATACTTCCATAACTTGGCCAACAGGATTGCATACATGGATTTTAAAAGACCAAAGTCTTTTGGATTTGTCTGGTCTGCTATTTCGCATGTGAATAATTTATGGCTTGTAATTGCATCCAGAAGTTTAATGAATGAATTAATAAGCATGCATCTCATTATATCTTCATACAATTAGAAAACGAGTATTTCATTTTTCTTGAATCTTTTTTATCTGACCTTTGATAAGCATCCACTAGTATTAAAATTTTGATTTATTTGTGTACATTATCTTTTTCGTTTCTACATCTGTCTTTAGTATTTATATTTTGTGAGAAATCACCAACAAAATTCAATTTACACTTTCTTTAAACCAACAATTTTCACTTCATGGGAACCATTTTCTGGTTTCTGTTGAACCAGTACTCCTACTATGACAATTACTTCATCTCCCACTTTACCAATTCCGGACATGTCATTTAACTGGTTTAAAAACTGCAAGTTTCTCTGACCACATACCATTGAATTTTTTTCTTCATAGTCAAAGAAATATTAAACTGATTAGCTATATATAAAAAAAGCGATATTAAATTAAAAATGCGTGGGCCATGAATGTGTATGAAAAACTTAAATTAAGAAACAAGTGATGTACGAAAGACTCGGTGCACTTGCCTTTACGAATAGTGTACGCGGAGCCAATATAGAATTAGCATCAATTCCATTAAGATATGCTTTCACTTCGGGGATGCCAGACCCTGCTGCTGCTGGAGCAATATACGCACAAAGGACAGCTGCAACAGTTGCTAATACTACATTGCAACCAGCATATGCTAAAAATGCTTTGTAATATCTGCACTGAACCATTACCATGTCACCATATGCATCATAACTATAATTGCTCAAGATTATAGTGCAGTGTGATTTTTTTCCTCATTGTTCATTTTTCTGGCTATTAATGTTTAACAAGTTAACCAAAAAATGCATAATGAATCCATACGCACAGAAACAGAAAAACATAGAGAAAATTCATAATCTATGCTAAGCATATATTCTTCAACAAAATATGACACTTTAATGATTGCAAATGAAAAAGGAAAAACACACAGATATTTATAAACTATCTTAATGTAGAGAAAAGTAAAGCATGGAAAGGACATAATTTATTTAAAGTTAGGAACAGATTCTGACAATAGAACAGAGGTGCAGTATATGCTCTGTGTTTACTGGTCTACAAGCAGTCACACAATATCAACCTTAAGATTGCAACTCAGTGATCTGTGTGTTCCTGGATAGATAATGTATCACTGATAAATATCAGATATTTATGATCGTTCTAAGCAAAAAACTTGCTAGAAACCACATTTGCACCAAAAAATAGGTGGCAACTCAGATCAGTAAACGACTAACTTGAAGTGTTGTGAGATTCCACATCTTCTAGAAAGAGACACATAATTACGTGAATAATGATGACATAAAGATGTTTTATAGCTTCCCAAATAAGAGCTCAAAACGCATGTATATTATATTAGCATTATATAGTTCTAAATGACAACAGAAAATCGTCATCAAAACTTATTATTCTTTACTCTCAAATTGAACTCACTTTTGTTGAGACATGAGGTCCGTGGTCAGCAACAACTTGAATCCCGCTATGTTTTCAACAGCAATGTTACTAAAAAATCCAGCAAGCCCAGTGCCAATACCGATGAGGAGGGCAAATGCCCACTTTAGGGAAATGTACTGAAATATCTGAATCTTTTTTCTTGACCTCCAGTCTTGTTTAAATAGTTCATTTTCGATAATCCTGAATCAGCACAGAGATGAAAACTCAATTTGATTCAAGGGAGTTAGAGAATAAATGAAGGGCTGACGTAATATATCAGGAGTGCTAAAATTAGATAGACCCCTGTGCAGCCAATGGACTGTTCTATGCAATGATAATCATTCTTAAGATTAAAAGAGCTCTAGTAGAAGAAGTGCTACTATCAGAGAGAATGTCAAAAGTATTAAAAAAAACATAGGTGCTAGTATGCTACCATTAAAGTATAGATACTACTAACAGAAGAATACAACACTTCAGATGGAGGATAAACATATCACATAGATATGGTTCCAGAGAGAAAAGAAAAAAATCATATAGATATGGGATAGGTATCATCTGAAGGGAGAGTTGTAAGAAGGAAATCTTATATGTAGCATAAGAAGGGAGACAAGTGAGTTGCATATTTATGTCATAGATGCAAGAATAAGGACCTCGTGATTTTACCATAGAAAAGTGAGAGCTATATGCTCATTAATTTAATAAAAACCAAGTATATATATACTGAAAGACCTCCATCTAAAATACCAACACAGTCAAAAAAACAATATTACTATCTATGGCTTTTGAAGCCAATGTCAAGGAAATAGTTATATACATATGATTATATCACATTAACAAGCACGAGTAACTTGCAAACAGGAGAAGCTTGTACTCCGTGGTTGAGCAATATAAGATAGAAAACAGGAAATTATCTTTCTAGCAAATGATTGTTTTAGATAGAAAAAAAGGAATATCATGTTGTTGTCAACAATCTTGGCAACATATAATGTAAGAACATGTTAGTTCTACTTACTCATAATCCAGGCTCTCAATGGGGCTAACATTCACACCAACAATGGCAATCTGGGATGTGGTGTTCATTCTCCTCTTTATAAGTGGTTCCCTGTATGACATATTTCTTTCAGATACCTCAGACCAATACCTATCAACACCTTTTCCGCCAAAAGATGTCATCCCATCATTCTCAACATCGCTGACATGTTCATCTTCTGATTCCCAATTATTTTCTTGCTCCATCCCCTGTCCCCTTTCTGCTCTTCCTTCCACTTTCAACAGATGCAATCGCGCTAAAGCAAATAATAATAATTCACTTGCAGCTGCTCCAAAAGAAAAAATCTCAGGTAAGTTTTCCAAATTTCATAGTCCCATACCCCATCTGTTAATTACTATTCAATCTATTAATTGCCAAACTAATAAATCCACATAATCATTTATGATTCGAAAAGGTACCCTGATTCGAAAAACTCAAGAAAAATAAATCTAGAATTACACAACTCACCTAGTTAAGAAGCTACTAAACTGTTTAACTTCAACTATAACAGTCTAAACTTGATAAAACCAATCTTACTAAAAGTCAAATATGATAAACTAATCTCAAGTCTCAACCAATGACATCCTACAGAAACAGTCAGGTCAACCAGATATGTACTAAGCCCAGATTCAGATATAAGCATAAATAAATATATAAATCAAGAAACCAACTTCAAGAAAATCAAGAAGTACCCAGTAAGAGAATTTAACTGTAGAATCTCCTGAGGTGCAACAAGAAGTAATTTAATTTCGAAATCCGGGTTCCGCCACTGAAACTGTTTATTTACTTGTTTTAAGCATGGGTGGTGTTCATTGCATGCAATCTTAGAGTTCTCTTTGTAGAGACTAGTTTAAGTGAAAAGAGAAATAATGATTAATGAGTGACGAATGGTTGAGATCTATGGAAAGTACATTACACTATACGGGAATTAATGCGGGCGTTTGAAGTTGTTTAAACTTAAAATAAATAATTTATTTTATTTTTATATTTTACATATTTTTTTTAAGATAAATATTTATTTTAAAATTTTAAAATCAAATATTATCTTCAAAATAAAAAATAAGTTACTTATTTTCAGAAAAAATACATACATACCTACTTTTTTCCAGAAATAAGAGATTATTTCCGAAAAAAATGGATTGCCAAACACGCCCAATATTCAAAGTTAATGTGTTTTAGCATATTGCGCAAGGCCAAAACTTGTGTTAGCCAGGGTAGGGTGTGGGGACTGATATATGACTAGGCAATTACATTATTCTCGGGACTACAACGTGCACAATGTATGGGATAACGTGATGTATTCTTCTCCAATGATTAAATACTGTTCGATTTGTTTATTTTTTTATTCTAAAAAAGTAAATAAATAAATACAGTTACAAAAATCTCTTTTTAATTTATTGTTACGGACAATACAATTATAGCATGTTTGTTTAGGAACATGAATTTCATTTAAAACACTGAATTTGATTAAATAACATATTTAATTAATCATAAGAATTTAAGTCCGTACTTCATTTGAATTTCAAATTATTTAAATATTAGTAAAAATATAAAAATTTGAAATGATAACTCAAATCCTATTGAATTCATTGTTTAAAATGAAATCAAAGTTTTCAAATACAATTTTAGAGTAATTCAATTTTAATTTATTCTTTTTTAAAAGGCCGATTTTAATATAATTTTAGGTTAAATATGTAAGAATACAATTATAAAAAGTCTCTTTTGGACACTAAAAAACATTTATAACTACTGCGTTTATACAAATTTATCATAAAATAAGTTGAACTCAAAAGAGTCGGACTATTACAAAATAAAGTTGCGTTTTTATAAAAATAAAAAATCTGAATATATTTTTTAATGCTAAAATAATCATATTTTGATCGTATTAGTTTAAATATTTTTACTCCAAAATATGTCGTGAATGTCCAATTTTTTTATTCTTCAATTGTTTATAATACACAAAGCTTGATGTATTTATGAATATATTTTTATATGGGTTAAATATCAAATTAATAAAACATGATATCATTTTTATCACATATCTCAACAACGTCTCATTTACATCACTTAAGTTATAATAAATATCATATGGGTAATCCTAAATACATGTTTGAAGATTGGTAATGACTAATGACACATTTTTGAGTTCTACACATTTGTTTTACATGCTATTATAACCAAATGAAAACTTATCCATTCTAATATTTTGATTAATATTTCAAAGTTTATGAAATTCATTTACTATTTATTTATTAAATTTCTAATTTTTTTTCTTTTAATTTATCATTAAAAATAATTGAATATAATAAAATTCATTTTATTTGTAAAATAAAACCCATAAGTGCACATTTATATGTAGTATGACTTTTAATAATTTATTCAAATTTTAACGATTTAGAAAAATATTTATACTTTTTTTAATATAAGAATTACCAATGTGATATTTATATAAACTCAAGTGAGGTAAATGATACGCCGTTGAAATGAATGACCAAAATGATATTATGCTAACACTCAAGTGATCACTTTGATAAATTAACCCATTTTTATATATTCTTTAAGTCACCATTAATAATATTGTTATTTAATTTATTAAAAATAAAAATATTCAATCAAACCGGCTTACAATACATATTTGTTCCTGATTTTTCATACTCTACATTTCTACAAAACTCAAACGTCAAAAAATTAAAATTTAAATATATAAAAAGCAAATGACATAAAACTGTTTCGGTTATCTTGTGCATGAGTAATCATATTTATACACATTTTCCAAATCTCAAAGTGCTCACTGTATTGAAGGGCATGTATCAAATAGGTGACTATAGTTATCGGGGTCTCGTTTGTACCACTCTAATAGAAAGTAATGATAGTGTCGTTAGTCAACTTGTGTTGACTAATGAAAAATGAACTTTGCTCCGTTAACTTGTACATACTCCTATTATATTTCGAATTATAAAATAATAATTACTCATAAATTAAAAAAAAATATGTTTCTCTCTTTTAAAATCTTAATCTTGTTTTTTTAATGTATAGAAAAAAATTCAAATTTTGTTATAAAATTAAAATTTAAGTTTTTCATTTTAAAATCCGAATATATATTTAATATTAACAAAATTTGAATAATTAAGTTTTTTATTTTAAAATCCGAATAATCCGAATATATATTTTAACAGAAATATGTTTTTCATTTTCAAATCCGAATATAAAATTTATGTTTTTCATTTTAAAATCCGAATATATATTTAATATTAACAAAATTCAATTTTTTTTATAAAATTAAAATTTAAGTTTTTCATTTTAAAATCCGAATAATCCGAATATATATTTTAAAAGAAATATGTTTTTCATTTTAAAATCCGAATATAAAATTTAAGTTTTTCATTTTAAAATCCGAATATTTATTTAATATTAACAAAATTCAAATTTTGTTATAAAATTTAAGTTTTTCATTTTAAAATCCGAATATATATTTAATATTTTAAAATGAAAAAATTAAATTCTAATTTTATAACAAAATTTGAATTTTTTCTATAAATTAAAAAAGAAAGATTAAGATTTTAAAAGAGAGAAACATATTTTTTTAATATATAAGTAATTATTGTTTTATAATTCGAAATATAATAGGAGTGTGTAAAAGTTAACGGAGTAAAGTTCATTTTTCGTTAGTCAACACAAGTTGACTAACGACACTGTCATTACTCTCGACTATAGTGGTACAAACGAGACACCGATAACTAGAGTCACCTATTTAATACATGCCCTTCATTTCAGTGAGCACTTTGAGATTTAACCCAAAATAAAAAATATTGAATATTGTAAGAGATAACAATGTTTTAATAGAGACCATCAAAAGTGAATAACTCCAATTAAGAGGATATTGAAACTAATATTGATGCATGTGTTTTTAACGGAACGTCTTCATTTTCAGTAGTGATGGTATTCAAATATTGTAAATGTAACGCCTCAATCACACATCAAAATATATGAGGATACTTTACTTCAGTATATAAGGTAGAGTGCGACTACCAATTACACCGACAAATCATGATCTTTTGAGAGCTTGCGGTAAATTTATGGATTATCCAAGTTATTGGATTTAGGCTAGTGTACTCACGACTTATCTGTGATACGAATTCGGGACATAACCCGATTTTGAAAAAGTCTCGAGATTTGACCAGGGTTATCACATTAAATGTATGTTTCTTGGAGGGAGAACATGAGAGTTAAGGTGTTGTATATGTTTTTGAAATAAAATCTTTTGGCGTACATGAAACTTTATCATGGAATATGTCTACAACAGTCCAAAAAGTGGTCATTGAAAGTGATTTCACTCCTTACGGTGAATGCATTGAGCGAGAATGTGGAGAAGTAAATCAAAGTAGGCAATTTACTTTACAATTGTCGTGCCAAACTCCAAACAAGGGATGATGTCTCGATAAATTTTGTCAGAAAGCAAGTGAATAAGGTAGCCCATATGTTGTCTAGAGTTGCTTATTCATTAAACAATTACAATGTGTTTATGACTTCTCATAATTTATTGTTGGAGACGCTTATATATGACTTTTCTTCTATTTAATGAAATTTGCCTTTTGTTCGAAAAAATAATCTATAAACACCTCATTATCATATCATATTCACTCAAAGAATATTTTTGAATAATATGAACAAAATTATATTTTTCTTCAACTCCAATTATAAATAAAGTATGAATTGGTCTAAGAGTTGATGCAACAATCTTATGAGGAGTGAAAATTTTGATAATTGCTCCATTCTTGGCTAGAATCCCTACTCTTTATAGAAATCATGTAGCATATTTTTGATTATATCATATCAATATTTACACCTCTCATGTTTATGCTCCCGAATTTTTAATAGAGAAGAAAACAAGTGGAAGTGAATGTAAATTAGCATACTTTCATTCCAAAACTTTCACTCCAAAATTGAGATGAAAGTATATTATTTCCCCTTCATTTACTTTTCTCGGTTTTTAAAACTCGGGAGTAGGGGGTTAAACTCAGTTATTTTTATAATATACTCTTCAAATACATTCATATGAGTTATACACAAGTCGTAAAATTATTTAATACTCTATTGGGGTCATATATTTTCCTAGACTGTAAGCCCACATAAAATATAGATAACTAAAAATAATAAAATTTTAAATTTATCTCATTATAATCCACCAAAAATCTAATAAAATATTACAAATTTTAAAGATTCAACATCTTATAATTCAGAAATTAAAATAAAACTGAATTATTCAAATTCAAATCTAAATCTAAATTTATTAAATCTAAACAAAATTCTAGAAAACTAATAAAACACAAGAATAAGTCTTTTAAGTTTCATAACTCACGAGAGCACGGTTGGATAGCCTAAGTGGTTGAAGGCTTATCCTCTGTTGTCCCAGGTCCTGGGTTCGACCCTGGCTCATCCCGAGAATTTCTTCAGAACAGATACTCATTTGTAAGGCTATAAGCCAAATTAGTCAAAAAAAAAAGTTTCATAACTCACGATATTCCCATACAAGAGCCCACTCCATATAAATAGGGAGATAAATGAACAAATGAGCGGCATTACATATACGAATATAAAATAATTTCAAAGTGAATAAGGATTGGATATGATAATAATATGAATATAAACTAAGAATTAGACATTAAATAATGAATAATATAAAAGAGATGAGAAGCATATTTATTGAACTTATATATCAACACACATGTTTTCCGATAAAATACAATTTACTCTTATATAATATTAACACTTACAAATAATAATCATAATAATAATTTAGTGTATGCTAACTTACTTACTGATATGTAGTTGTTGATGAATAAACATGGGAATAAACAAAAATCGATATATTTTGCTGGAAAAAGATCTAATAAGTCTGAGTAATCATGAAAAATAGCTGGAATGTGGTGGTTTTTGTATGATTGGTGGCTGATATTATAAGATTTTGGATCACTATTGTTGTATTTAACAGAGAAAATAGGTTTTCTCTCTATTAGCCCAAATATCTAGTTTTTCAACTCCCTATAATATGCATACGTATTCCTATTTTTAGGAATCAAGTCCACATAATACTTGGAGAATAAGAAAGCTAGTAGGAATATATATCTTACCTTAATGTGAAACACACTTGGAAGAGTTCACCACGATGAGGCCCAGTCACAAAGTCCCAAAACCCAATTAGGGCCCAAGAACTCGATTTTGACTCAGATATATCGAGGTCAAGTCTGTTCACCATCAGTTATTTCCTCGAAATTCCCAACTGTGATAGCCTTTACTAACCCTAAATGCAGGATAAGTTTTAAATTCTCATATGATGACAACCCACCTGAATACAGAGAAAAGATCTCCCAAGTCAAGGGCAAGTAATATCTCATAGCTCACTTGTGAGGAAAACTCACTAGAATACAGAGGTATAATCTTCATACAACAACAACATATGTCTTCGATACTAGGTATCCTTTCAAGCTAATTATTTACTAACCACAAACATATTTAACTCATTTAAATAACTCTACATCATCCTAAATCAACTCAGGGCACGCCCTGATAAGCTCAAGTGAACCTGGTCTATTCCAAGAGAGGCCTAGAACCGACCCTTGAATGAAGCCCAATGTTATCTAAGAAAGTCTTACTCAATACATGGCTCAATAAAAAATATCTAATCATAAATTTGAGCATATTAACTAACCCACAAGTCCTTAAAATATTGAGAATAAGAAAGGGCTTTTAAAATACTATTGAACACAATTTTGCTCAAGTGGGGCGCGTCTGCGATCAAGGCACATTTTAACTTTGATCTTCTAACTCCTTCTAGAATTCCTATTGTCTATATATCTTTTATTTTGAATTATACTTAAATTATAATCTTACAGCTTCAATAATTATACTCTCTGAATCGGGTCTTTGAGACACTAATACCTGGTTGTTACGTGTCCCACTACCCTTTCTCTATTTAAACCCGATCCCTTCATTTTCTCTCTCTCCAACACACATACTACTAACTACAGTTTCTCTCTCCTCAAGAATTTGCTAAACTAAGCAGTTGGTTTCAAGGTGTAAAAAGTGATTAACTCTCTACTAAAATTATATATTTTGCTCAACTCTTATTCTCCATTCTCATGGGTACATAATGCTTGCATCGGCTTTGAATTTCATTCAATAATTTACTTTATAAATGCATGTCACTGTTAAGAGCTTCATGTTCATACATTATTTTTTGTAAATTTATATGTATGTATTATCGTTTGATCTTATTTCACTTTTTAAATCTTGCTACAAAATATTTTTAATATTTCATTAACTTAAAGTTTATCTATAGGTGGAATTTTGTGCTAAAATAAATATATTGATCCCTCACTCTTTATTTATTATTTCTTGATGTTGAGTTTATTTGCAGTTGTTCTTAATTCCAAGTTCAGTCCATATGCTTGGAGTGGGTCATTTTTGTCAATGGATTCATATTACACTAATTTGTTCAATTATGGTCAATATGATAATCATGATGAGATTTTATAGTCACTATCTCATTTTTCTAAATTTACCAATCAATAACAAGTTATGCCGAAATAGAAAAAGGTCTTGGAGTGCATCATTTTTATCAATAGATTCATATTATACTAATTTGCTCAATCATGATTAGGATAATTATGATGAGATTTTTGTTCTAATTAGACTTCTAATTTATTAATGAACCGTTGGTCAACACTTCAATTTACCGTAAGTAAATTTCATGGTTTTTACAATCAAATAAATGGAGGAAATCAAAGTCAGGTAACTGAACAAGACCATGTAATCATATAAGACCAAGTTTCCTCTTTTATATTTAAATTCATGTCATATTCAATTTCTCTTACCTTATTCCTTGAATACTTTAGACATGAAAAGTAGTGTAAATGTACTATAGTTTAAAAAAGTTTTCATTTATGTTTTAGGGAGAATCTGGTATAACTGTAATTTGGAGGTATGCTGGAATCACGGAGTAAAATATGAATATTTTGCTGATGAACTTGATGAAGAACGCGAAGAACACGGGGGGAAAGTGATGGATTTTGGTAGATGATCTTGTTGTTGATTCGTTAGAAGGCCAGAGAAAATCTTTGCTCTCTTGCTACCAACTGTTGATTCAACTGAAACAAGAGGCCTACGTACCTTATTTATAGGGGATCAAGCTACACGTAGTTCTTGGAGGACAAGTTACCTAAATGGGCTAGGTATTGGTCTGGTCCATCAGGCCAAAATCCTCAGACGTGAAGGGTGTTGGCCCAAGTTTGTGCGGATGTGGAGGACATGCTCATCAGATGTCTGTAACTGCCATGACCCAAGCTCATTCGGCTTTGGGGGATGTCATGGAGTTGTAGAGCAAAGGGTCCCCGTAGGAAGTTGTGCGCGATATGGCCTCGCGGGAGCAGTATGTAGAGGTGACACTGAGCGGATCCCTTGATGAGATAAGAGCTCGTAGGGCTAGCTATCTAAAAATAGATAAGTATGTTGATATATTATCCCATAGGGCCTTGTATAGTCTTCAGATTAGCAAATAATATCAAGTGAGGTGAGCCTATGAGGCTTGGAGATTTTCAGCTAGTTATAAGAAACCCATGCTAAGTACTCCGGGCTAGTGAAGTGATCTGGAGGAATTTAGCCTGGAAAAGCGAGCCAGGCTGAAGGTCTCTCTATCAAGTCTATGCGACCTGAGAGGTTATGATGAGATGCGAACTAGGCTGGGGCCACTTCTCCTCTCTCTTCCTTCTTGAAGTTGAATTAGTCTAAGACTGGTGAGCTAGCGATGCGACCTCACGTTAGGCCAAGGGCGTTATAATATTTTTTCATCTTTAGCACGATACGAGCTTAATGTGGGCCGTGAAGCCATGTGAGCCCAGATGCGAGGTGGGCCAAACAATTTATGTCATTGGGCCTGCTTAGAACCCATGCCCAAATATTGGGCATAACAGTTCCGTATATGAATTGTTGGAATGAATTGTGGCATGCTCCTAAATTGCTTCAAATTAGTCAAATTAAAAAGTTCTGCAAATGATTGTCCATATATCATCTTCATCATCCACTTCAAATTCACTAAGTTTGAACGATGTGCTAGAAAGTGAACAAGGTGTAGAATGACCTATGGAAGATAAGTCTAAAAAAAAATTGTTCATGAAGAAATCAAAAAGAAAGGAACATGAAGCAAAAAATTAGAAGATAAAAATACATCTGCTTGAATTAAAAGAAGTGCAAGTGGCAAGGTAAAATGAAAAAACCGAACTAATTGATAAACTATTAAGATTAGAAACGAAAATAAAATAAAAAAATAACTTGAAAAAATATTACATAAGGAACGGATTACATACATTGAAACTATTAAGATGGAATAAAATCAAGCGGAATATATAACTCTCTTAAAACTACCATCATGAAAAAAGACAAAAAATATGATTTGATCTATACGCTAATATATAGTGACAATTTAATTTTTAAACTATTGTATTTTGACAATCATTTTTCAAACATTTATTTGTCTCGATGAAGAAACAACTTTGCTTTACATTAGAGTGAAAAAGTGATAGTTAAATTAAAGTGAAAGGTAATTAAAGTAATATAATAAAATAATTAAATAGGTAGTTACTTTAGTTAGTGTGATTGGAATAAATACAAAATATGATTAGTTAAGTTTTAACTAGTAAATGTGTTCGGAGTAGGGGTGTAAACAATTCAAATAGTTTGCGAGTTACTCGAGTTCGGCTCGTAAAATATTGAAATTCAGTTTGATAGTAATCGAGCCGAGCTCGAACTCGAGGTATTCAAATATTTTACCGAGCCGGACTTGAGTTTCAAATTACTCAGCTTGTAAGGTTTTTGAGCTTAATTGAGCTTATATTTTTTTTCTTATTTATTTATTATTCATACATTCTTATATATATATAAATATTATATATTTTACATATTTAATCGGGTCAAACGCGAGTCGAGCTAACTAAATTCGACCTTTTATAAATATTTAGGAGACTTTTCTTGATCTTTCGAGCCAAACTCGAACATATCAAACTATTGTTGAAGCGAGCTTCGAGCTTGAAAATCATGAGTCGATCGAGTTCGAGGTCGAACTCATGCTACAAGAACAATAGTTATATAAGACGGAAAAAATTCCGTCAAATTTAACCTTTTTCATTATATTTAGATATTATTTTGTTGTATTTATACTAAATATGACAGAAAGGCAGGAGTTGGGTTGCAATGAAAATTCTAGAGTGAGATGCTCTATCATCTCTCTAGAAATTAGATTTGTCGCCTATTTAGTTTAAATTCAAGTTCTATCCCGCCTAGTACTTTCTTGCCGTTTTTGGTATTCTGCTTTTTCTACTTTTGGTTGTTTTGCTTTTTCCATCGGATTTTAGCTATTACCCAGCCGGTTATAGTTAATTTTTATTGGTTGTTTCTCCATTGTTCTTCTTCGTTTTTCTTCGTTTTTCTCCTTGATTTCTACTCTGTTTTCTACACGCTCTACACCATTGCTTCTATCTTTCTAAGATCTACGTTCGTATATTTGAAAATTTAGATTTCATGGCGAGTGAAGATTTTAGCTTAAACACTGCAGACCTCATTGTTGATGGAATGCCTGGGGAAGCTAGGCAACTTCGTGATGGTTTTGTTTTAAGGATGGAAGGAGGTTCTGTTCAACAACATACAGGGTCTCTGCAAACAATGTCTTCAGGTGGTTTTATGGAGGAGGTTTCTTCGAGGCCTATTATTCAACGGATGCAAAACAATAGTGAAGAGGTCCTTATTATTAACCGGTCATTTCTGGAGTTTGGTCAGTTCCTTCAATCTATTGGTACTAGTATGGATGCTTTTACTCAATTTCAAACTAAACTTCATGGGAGGAATGTGGATGATATGGGTATTGTTCGATCTAAGAATCTTGAAGGCTTGAAGAACAGTTTTACTGTCACAAATGGTGTCCTTAAACTCAACAGTGGTAGGGACGAAGCTGGGGCTTCTACAACACCAATGCATGAAACTATGTCGGCCCCACCTAGAATCACATGGAAATCAGTGGTGAAGGGTTCCTCACAATCTGGACCTGAAGGTATTCATACGACTCCTAATCCTAAAATTTCTGTTAATGAAGACGGGTCTCCCATTATTTCTTTGCCTCGTGATTTTCTTGAAAATGCTAGGAAAAAATGGAATACGAGTTGCATTGGTTATTTTATTAAGGGTAGCTTTGCTTTTAAGTATGTTAAGGATCATGTCACTTATGGGGCAATGTTGGACTTAATAATGTGTTTTATAGCTCCAAAGGCTATTTTACTTTTAAGTTTGATTCTGTTTCTGAAATGCAATATGTGTTAGCTATGAATTCGATTGGTATTGGTGGCAAACGAATGTATTTAGGCCCTTGTATTGATGGGTCTCAATTTCAAAAAAATGTTATGCCATGTATTTCTTGATGGGTGAAACTTGTTGATGTACCTCACTCTTATTGGAGCTGGGAAGGTCTATGTAGTATTGCTAAGGCTATTGGCAAACCGATTGCTTTGGATAAGGCAACTCAGTCCTTTAATCCAATGAAATTTACTAGGATTTTGGTGGAACTCAAGTATGATGCAGTTAGGCCCAAGCATGTTTGGGTGCCAGTCATTAGTGACATTGATGGGGAAATTATTAATGTTAAAGTTGGGGTCGAGTATGGCTCTATGCCATAGTCTTGTTCTGTGTGTTGTGCATTTGGCCATTACACCGCTAGATGTGCCAAGAATCCTGCTACACAAAGCCATTCGGGTGAGCCGAGTTCTGGGCCTACAATTTCTTCGGGTGAGCCAAATTATAGACCCATGACACCTACTAAGAAAAATAAGAGTAAGAAGAAGTCCAAGGTGACTTTTGCTGGTTGTGAGATTGTGCCTGATGTGGTACCAGAATTTGAACCTGGTGAAATTCGCGAGGAGTCTATAGTGGAACCAAATGAGCTTGTGGAACCACTTGAGGCTCTTCCTCTCAATACTTTTGAAAATATTGTTGACTCTAATGAGATTCTGAGCCTGCCTTTGGTGATTGGGCTTGGGGCTGTTGATGCACCACCTTTAACTTTGGGGGATGCTGTGTTGGAGCCTGTTGTCGAGGAGGAGGATGAGGTGAGTGACTTGAGGCCTACTGTTTCTAATGTGTCTAAAGTTGATAAAAAGAGGAAGACAACCACTAGAAGCAAGAAGGAGCATGCCACTATTTCTTCCCCCACTGGTTTGCAGTCACCAAGCCAAAAAGGCAGAATTGTTGATGAAGAAGGATTCACTTTGATGACTTCAAAGCGCACAACCCGGTCTCAAGGGGAGGTACCTTCCTCACCTTCTCATTGATGAATTTTGGCTCATGGAATGTTAGAGGCCTTAATTTAAAAGCCCATCAAAATGAGGTTGTTTCTTTTATTAATGATAATAATTTATCTCTTGTTGGCCTGATGGAAACTAAAGTCAATATTGATAATTGTGTTGCTATTAGTCGTAAAATTAGAAGACATTGGCATTGGCTTTTTAATTATGATTTTCATGATTATGGTAGAGTTTGGATTGGTTGGGATCCTTTTATTTGGAATATTTCTCTTTGTGATGCCTCGGCTCAGCATATTTCAGTGGTGGTTCACTTTCGAGAAACTCAAAAAGCATTTCAAATTACTTTTGTTTATGCATTTAATGATGGCTGTGACAGAGTATCTTTGTGGAATTTTTTATCTTCTATGTATTGTTCCTTGCCTTGGGTTATTCTGGGGGACTTCAATTGTATTTATGCTCTTAATGAAGTGGAAGGGGGTAGGGGCACTGGACTCCAGAAATGCAGCAATTCTGAGATTGTGTGTCTATGGTTGGTTTGGACACTTTGAAAACCTTGGGCCCTATGTTTACCTGGTACAATAAGAGTCCCTTGGCCCCTATTTTGAAGATATTAGACAGGGCTTTAGTTAATGGTGCTTGGCTTCATGATTTTGCTGAATCTATTGTTTCTGTGTTACCTAGAGGAATCATGAACCACTCTTCTCTTTTACTCAACATTCCTGTGCAGTTGCAAAGAGTGCACAAGTGTTTTCTCTTCAACAATCATCTTCTTCAAGTTGATGGCTTTCTTGATGTTGTGGCTTATGATTGGAATATTCACCCCAGTGGTAATGCCTGTGCCATCCTTTGTAAAAAAAATTGAGGCTTGTCAAGCAGGCTCTGGTGGCATTGAATAGAACTGTTGGCAATGTCTCTGAGGCAGTTTGTAAGGCTAGGCATGATTTAAGTCTTTTTCAAACATCACCTGTTCTGGATCATTTTGAGGAGCAAAAAGCAGTATTGCACTTGAATAAGTGCCTTGAGGCTGAGGAAAGTCTGTTACTCCAAAAATCAAGGGTTAAATGAATGAAATTGGGGGATGGCAATAAAAAATTCATTTTTAATCAAACTAAAGCCAACTGGAATATGAATAAAATCCTAGGCATCTTGGATGATAATGGTGATTGGGTTCATGGCCATCAAATGATGTCTAATGTGGCTGTCAATTTCTTCAAGCAAACCTTAGGCAACCCTGTCATGCCTTAGGATATTGATCTTGCCTCCATTAATTGTACTATTGTTCCAGTGGCAATGCATGAGGGCCTCTTGGCTCCTATAACTGATGAGTTGATTTGGAGTACCTTAAAGTCTATTAAAAGAAATAAGTCCCTAGGCCCGGATGGCTTTAATGTTGAATTCTTCTTGCACAGTTGGGCTATTGTGGGCCAAAACTTTTGTGCAGCCATCAAAGAGTGCTTTGCTTCTGGCATCATGCATAGGGGTATCAAATCTACGCTTATTGCTTTGATTCCTAAAAGTGATTGTGCCTCTTCCATGAAGGAGTTTAGGCCCATTTCTTTGTGCACTGTTGCTTACAAATGTGCTTCCAAAATTCTGGCTTCTAGACTCAAGACTGTTCTCCCATTCCTGGCAGACAAATCTCGGATAATATTTTGGTAGCACAGGACCTATTTCGGGGTTATGGGAGGCTCACTGGGGTCCCTAAGTGTGCTTTATAAATTGATCTTCATAAGGCTTTTGACTCTGTTAGATGGGACTTCATTCTTCCAGCTTTGCAAAGATTGAACTTTCCTGATATTTTCATCCAGTGGATTTATATGTGCATTTCTACTCCTATGTACTCTGTGAAACTTAATGAAGCTTCTTGTGGTTACTTTGCAGGAGCCAAGGGAATTAGACAGGGTGACCCTTTGTCTCCTTACATATTCTCTATTGTCATGCAAATTTTCACATGCTTAATGAATCAGGTGCCTAGCCAATTCAAATACCACTGGAGGTGCAATGATGCTTCTTTGATTCATTTATTGTTTGCAGATGATGTGCTTCTCTTTTCTCATGGGGATCAAGATTCTGTTAAGCACCTTATGGATTGTCTTAGTAGATTTTCCTCTCTGAGTGGTTTACACTTCAATGCTTCTAAGAGTACTGTCTTTTTTAGAAATTATGACAGTGCTTTGGTTGATTGGTTCGACTGGGATTTTCACTTTGCTCATGGGACCTTACCAGTTAGATTTCTTGGGGTGCCTTTGATTTCTTACAAGTTGAGTATCAATGATTGTGTGCTTCTAATTCAAAGGCTTTCTTCTAAATTGAACAATTGGACTACTAGATTTCTCTCATTTGCTGGCAGGCTCCAATTATTCAAGGCTGTGCTCTTTGCTATTCAAGCCTTTTGGGCTAGGCACTTTATTCTTCCTACTGTAATTCATAAGTATATGCAATCTTTATTCTCTAGATTTCTGTGAAAGGGAATGTGCAGGCCAAGGGTGGGCATAAAGTGGCTTGGGCTTCTGTTTGTTTGCCTTTGGAGGAGGGAGGGTTGGGCTTAAAGAATTTGGTGGATTGGAATATTTCCCAAATCTTGCTTCATCTTTGGCATGTGGTTTCGAAGAATAATTCTTTATGGGCTTCTTGGGTACACAAAGATGTGATAAAAAGAAAGAATTTTTGGGCTCTTTCTATCCCCTTCGATTGCTCTTGGATTTGGAGGAAGATTCTTAAGCTTCGAGATAAAGCTAAGTCACACATATCTTACAAAATTGGGAATGGTCTTTCTATTTCTCTTTGGTTGGACCCTTGGTGGAGGCACTCAAACATTGCCTCTTCTCCAAATGATCCAGTTATTGCCTATGCTCAATCTACTGCATATGCTCCTCTTCATGATCTATTTCACAGTGGTAGTTGGGTTTTGCCGCAGCTTAACGCGCATAGACATCATACTCCTGTTTCTCTTCAGCTATGGCTTGATGAGTTTGTTCCTCCGTTGTTTAATCTTTCTGTGCAGGATAAAATCTGTTGGGGCATGCATACAAAGGTTTCTACTAGGCTCATTTGGGATTCTATCCGGGTTCCGGGGCCATTGGTCAGTTGGTCTAAAGGGGTTTGGTGCAAACTTCGGGTGCCAAAGTTTGCCTGTTTCTCCTGGCTGCTATGTCATGATAGGGTTCATACTTTTATGCGCCTTGCACGTTTTGGATTTCAGTTGGATACACATTGCTTGCTATGTGTGGGGGGAATTGATTCTACTCAACACCTATTTATTACTTGCCCATATGCCCAGTACATTCTTACTAAATTCATCACTCTGAATTTGGGGCTTTGCTTGGATTTCTCTACTTTGCATTCTTGGACGGAGCTTGTGGATGCTGTTCTTCAGGTTGCTGATGTGCCTTTGAGGGAAGTGGGCCTTTTGTTCTTACATGCATTTGCTTACCACTTGTGGCATGAGGGGAATGCTAGGCTTCATGGCAAGGGAATCTTCATGCCTAACAAACTGTTGGATGGCATTCTTTTAGATATCAGGGCTCGCATTTTTTTTACTACTTGGCTTTCTAAAATATTATGTAATATGACTAGTTTTATCACTTGCTTTAGCATATGATCTGCCTTGAGCCTTTTGCTTTCTATCTTCAATCTTGACATGTGAGATTGATTATAGATAGTTTCTGTCTTTGGCCTTGGCTCTTATGTAGCCCTGTTTCTTTTTGTTTGTATATACATACACACTTAGCAAAAAAAAAAGACAGAAAGACATCCGTCCATATTGCACGGGTCACTTTTAATGAGCCGTTGTATTTAAAAATTTTAAATGCGATGGATATTTCGTCATATTTAATAATTATTAAATTTGACTAATTTTCCTTCATATTTAAGGCTTCCAAAATTTTGCTCAAAATAATTAAAAATTTTCCACCAAAATTCAAATTCATGCTCAATTTTTAAATAATACATAATTATTTATTAAATGTCACGAAATAAATAAGATGCCCGCTCAATTTATAAATAATATGGAATTATTTATTAAATGTCACAGAATAATTAAATAAGATGGATACCATAATATTTAATCTATTTTTTTTATAAATATTTAATTATTTAAAATATAAATAATAATAATTTTTTCTAATACAAATGTTTCAGAATCCATCAAATATAATTGACCATAATACTTTTTATAATTAAAACTACATCCGTCATATTTATTTAGCGATATGAAAAATGAAACTATAAATATGTTCACTTCTTACATTATGTTAAAGACACTATAATTTATCCAATAATACTAAACTACTTGTCATATATAAATAATACCTAAAACACATTTAAATAAAGTAATAATTAAAACAAAAATATGCATTTCTTAAAACCAACCGTACATGTCCATTTTACTTGCATCTAACTACATTTTGACCTAACTACTTCAACTACATCCTATTCCAATTGAATTCGACATCAAACTACATACCAATTCAAATTCTTCACCTACATCCTACTCCAATTGAATTCTACCATAGTGTTATCTCCTAAATCAACTCTATTTTAATAAAGCAATTCAACTCTATGGAGGCTGCCACCATTATGTGAATCCCGCAATATAAATAAAAATAATAAATTCCAGTACTTCGAGGAAATATCTTGCAAAAACATACTTGATTTAAAGAAGCCAACATCCATCAAATTATCGGGTTAGAAGAAGAGATATATTTAAACCAAAATATAAAAAAAGATAAATAGATAGATGAATGAATGGAATATATTTTGAAATAGAAGTACTTTTGCTTATTTAGTTGTATACCTCTAGAAGTTAATCCAAAAATATATTTATTATAGTCTTCTTGTATTCAGTGAAAATTATTGCAACCATGCTAAATGCCACTCATGTGTACTCGACCTACTCTGCTAAGCGATGAAAAGTGATTATTATTCCCAGAACAATATCAATATGTATTTGTAGAAGGGGGGTTGAATACAAATACTAAAACTTTTTCTTGAGTTCTTAATATTTGTTCTTAAACTGAATAATTAAAGAAGTGTTTTTATGAACAATAACAATTGAAATGTAAGTTGAACACGATATTAAAAATTATTGATGGATTGGTTTTTCCATCAGTGCATATATTCCTCAAATAATCTAGGTTTTTGAAAATCTAGCTGCTTTTTGCAAAGTTAGAAAATAAACCAACCATTCTTACAAAGTGCTCTAAGGCTTGAACAGTTGATTTATAGAGATATTCTAAATTGGTTATTTTCTAACAATGCTACCACTCTTGTTTATATATTACAAGATTTTTTACAATCTCGAGAATAGAGTACGAAACAAAAATAGATAATGTTACTAATCTTTCTTTCCATTCTGTCTTTTTCCATTTTGGGAAATGTCTTGAGTCTTGGAAAGACAGTTTCAATTTGGGTCTTCACAATCAATGTAGACTGTCTTCAATAGTTGTGCTTTTGTTTGAAGATTCCTGACATTTTGTCTCTTTGAGCAGTTCCTATCAATTAATAATTTGCTGTTAAGCATATCAATTGATTATTCCTTGCATCCATCAACTGATGTTCTTCTTCGATTGATCTTGATATACATCAATTGATAATAACCGTTGACTTATCGATTTATAAAAATTATCAATCAATATATCAATTGATGGGTCTTCATATCAGTTGATGGTCTTCAATCTTTGACTTGACTTGTTATCAATATATCCTTCATCCATTGATACTTCCATATCAATTGATCACCCTTCACTTGTATAATTTTCCTATCTTCAAATAATTACAATTTGGAAGCCTAAGTTATACATCAGTTGATGAACTATATCAATCGACTCTAGTATCAATTGATGAGAATATTATCAATTGACTTAAGCCATATCAATTGAAATAGACAAAGTACAACTATGTTACCATCCATATTATCAGTTGATTCAGATAAACATTTCAACTGATAAATGATTTCTTGATCAAATGATATTTATAAACATCATATCAATTGATTAGTTACAACAAATAAAATTTCTATGATTTTAAGGTTAAATTATCATCAATCCTACATTGATTCCTAACAATCTCCCCCTATTTGTGTCAGTGATATTAACAGGCATAAATCTTCTTGATGATAACAAAACCCATAACTTGAATACATTCACATAGAATCATGAACTTCAAAAGCACTTAGAATTTAGAAGTACCAGTTGGTTGAATTTTGTAGTCTGTTCCAATATTCTCATGGCTTAATTCACTTCTTCTTCTTCTTTCTCTTCTCAGCATTTTCTTTTAGTTGTCCCATGAATGATCCTCTTAAAATTTACTCATCTCTATCTGAGTTCCTAAGTTACCTCATTAAATAGACAATCTCATGATCTATGATATTATCTAGATACTTACAGATGTCAAAATACTTTTTCTTCCCTTTAACATCTGTAAATATCATAGCATAAATAGGTTCCAACCTCACAGTTTTGACTTGAGACTCCCAAAGCTTCAAAGGAGGATCAGGATCAGCTTCTGCGGGTAATCTCCTTAGCTTGGTAATTTGATGTTGTAACTCATGAGCAATAATGATATTAAGCTTATATCTCTTGTTGAGTAGAGAAAGAATGGTCTTCAAAGTGTTGTATCACTACTTCATTTTCAGCCTCATTGGAAAAGTTGCTTTATGACCATCTTTATATTCCAAACTTATGCACTCCTCGTGATTTAAAGTTGCAGAATGAGTCTTGTAGGCTATCGGACACTTCTCACTGATTCTTGGCACTTCCTTCATTTCATAACCTTTAAGAAAAATCTCTTTTGGATTTTCTGCAACATTATTTCCTTGTACCTCCTTGGATGTATATTGTTCTTTTTGAATATTTTCTTGGGGATTCACAACCTTTTTCTTGGCCATTTTAATCTTTCTATTTAGTTTTGTAGGTTGGTCTACAGTTGAATCCATTAAGTTCCATTCCATCTGCATTTGCCTTGCTATCTCTTCATTCTCCTTTTCTCTCCTAGCAGCATCTAAGATTCCTGAAACAATAGATCCTTTTAACAATTTTTCTCATATAGATCCTTCCTTCTTTTTCTTTTCCTCTTCAACCATAATGGCTTTCCCCTTTTTCTTCTCTTCGAAAAACTTTTATTTTTCTTGGAGAAATTTCTCTGCATGAAAATTAAATTCATTGGCAGCTTCCTTTTCACTCTCATTCACAGCTTTAGTTGTGCAATGAGTTCATCTAGATTTCTTATTTGGGCAGCCTTTGTCATCAACTCTGTGTTTTGCTTTAGTAGCTCAAATTTTCTCCTTTCTTTTTCAATTAGTTCATCTGTCTCCTTTTCTCTAGCAATCCTTCTAGCTTCCAAGTCATCATCAAATTCTTTGCATTTCTCCTTTTCTTCTCCAACAAATCATCCTTCGTTGATCTTGATGATTGCCTCTTGCTTCTGGTTCCACCTGTTTCCTTATTACTCCCACTAGCACCAGTACGAGCTTCTGCAAACCTACTACTCCCAACAGCTCCATTTTCACCACCATTACCATCATTATCCCTCTTATCAGTATTCTCCCCTTTTTATTATCATCAATATGAGGAGGTGGTGGCATCCAGTCTAGAAACTTTTGAAGAATCTGAGCATGAAGTGTTTGGCCTCTGATAATGTCATCCATCTTGGACTCTATGGCTTGTACCCTTTTCTCCAAATCATTGAAACCCTTTACATCCTTTAAGAATTTTTGGTGAATGTGATGGAGAGTGCCATGAGGCAATTTTTCATCCAATCTTCTCTCCAAAACATCTTTAGTGGATGTGATGGAGTCTTTAATTGAGTCCAATTAAAGATGTGATGGAGTCTTTAATTGAGTCCAACTCTCTTTTAACTCCTGTCACTGTCATCTTTTGAACTCTCAGTTGATCCCTCAAATAGTTTGCAAGTCTTCTTTGAATGGGATCTGCAAACTCTACCTCCATCATAGATCTCCTATATTGAGAAAGTAGTTCTGTTTCAGCACCAGCCAGGCTTCCATCAATGGTGCTCATCCATGGCTCTTCATCACTATCATTATCAATGTCACCAAGAGCCATGTGACAAACATCTATAGTATTGACCAAGTTTTCTTTTAATTTCCTTGTCCTTTGCCCAATATACTCCAAACCCAAAAGTTGTTCAACATCCCTGTTAGATGAGGTGGCCAATCCTTGATACCTTGGATCAGGATGGATAAAATTGCTTGGATATAATTCTCCTGCATCCCTTCTTCATCTTCTACAAGTACTTTCTCCAATTGTTCAGCCTTCTTATCAACTCCACTACCACTGGCTTCATTTGTATTAGGGACTCCCCTATCTTCTGCACTCCTTTCTCCTCAGACATCAATTCCATTTCTAGTTTCTGTGCAAATAAAAGAATACTTTTATCACTCTAACTCATCTCTCTATTTTGTATCAGGATCTCATCCTCGAACCTTACCTCTCCCTCACTCATATATGTTACACCTACTAAGGTGGGTGTTGGACCAAATCAAGTCTACCATATTGTATTTATTTGTCATATTGTAACACTCTAGTACTTCTTGTATTAAATAGTGACTTAGTTTATTTAATTATGTACTTACAGTTAGAAACATGTTTCTACCGTATCTCTAAATGTAAATGAGTGATATCAAGAATAATTGTACTCTTAGAAGATTATATGAATCATGCATCAGGAGAATGAAGGTCACATCAAATAAGGAGTTACAAAAGAAATTGTTTCTAAGGCAATTGATCAATAGAGAAGTCATATTGATAGAGAAGTCACAAGTGTAAACTGGTAGAAAAGTCTCAAATGACTTAATCGAGAAGTCTACTCACTCACGAAGTCAAGGATATGAGTCATTCGAGAAGTGTAAAGAAATGTGTCAGTCGAGAAGTCTGTTAAATGAGTCAGTCGAGAAGTCTATGAAATCAGGTTAATCGAGAAGTCTAGCCTGATCATGAAGTCATTAAAAGAAGTATGCAATCGAGAAGTCTAGACATTCGAGAAGTATCAAGTCAAAGACCAATCGAGAAGTCTCACAAGTACTCGATCAAGTAGTTCAGAAGATGACTTCTCAAAGTGCAACAATCAGTTTCAACTTCCACAGCTAAGGCTGAATATATAGCTGCTGGAAGTTGTTGTGCTCAATTGCTTTGAATAAGAAACCAATTAAGGGATTATGGACTATTTTGGAAAGAATTCCTAACATGTGTAATAACACTAGTATTATATCCATTGTTACAAATACAGTGAATCATTCAAAGACAAAGCACATTGATGTAAAGTACCATTTCATAAGGGAACGTAGAAAATGGTGTGATTGAATTATTCTATGTTCCTACACAAAAATAGATGGCTGATATATTTACTAAACCACTAGATGAAGCCACCTTTAACAGGTTGGTTAGTGAGATTGTGATGCTAAATTCTTCTGGCTAGTGGCTACATAAATATATCTCACCAACTGTTACAACAATTACTTCACAGACATGAATTCTTAATGATTTATCTAAGTGAAGTAAACTAATGTATATTTATAAATATATTAGTCATATTGTTGTACATTGTTTCTGAAAAATTAAGATTATAGCTTGGAACTATTTTCATATTTTAAGTAAACCTGAAAAGAATTATTATACTTGTGCATCTTTAAATAACAAGTGTCATATTCAATTCTGCAGGAATATTTAATAAATGCATTTTTTCCCCAGATTAAATTAATTTGATTTAAATTTAGTCTGAAAAATTTATGCTTGATAATTTTTTCTTATTTTATTTTCTAAGTGGAAATAGAGTAAACTTTCAAAACTGGAGTTTGTGATTAAGTTGCCATTCTTTTCTGACTTCTCGACTAGGTATAATTCTTGAGTTCTCGGTTAGTCTCTAATAGAGTTCTTGAATCATTCTTTAGTGAGTTCTTGATCAATTTAGTATTTGAGTTCTCGATCATTAGAGTTCTCAATCAATATCAAACTGAGTTCTCGAATTGTTTAGTTCTCGAATGGTTTGTTTTTTATTGAGTTCTCGATTGTTACACTTCTCGAATATACATACAAACACGAGTTCTAGATCAAATTTTGATAGTTCTCTACTAAAGTAACTTTATTCATCTTCTGAGTTCTCGATCATTCAAAATCGATTATAATTTTAGTCGAGTTGTCTAAGTCATATAAATAGCAAAGCGGATCTAACATTTCATTTCTACAGTTAATCTCAAACTCAAAAAACCCTTTACTCTCAATAGTTACATTCGAACTCTCTCGCTTCTTTTCTCTAAAACCTTCGTTTCTTCACTTCTCTTTTTCTACACACTACTCAAATGGCATCTTCTAGTTCCATCTCTGCAGCTGAGGTGTATGTCATTCCAGAAAACCAACTTTCTAGCTATTGCCAGAGATGCGGATGCCAAGCCTCAGTATAAGTGCTTCACCAAATTTCTCATTGAATCATAATTGAAGGAGGCTCTGTTTAATAACCCACTATTATACCTAGACATACTTGAGCAGTTCTGGAATACTACCAATTGGGAGGAGGTTGCATTAGAGAACGGGAGCTCCAAGATTCTAGTAACCTGCAATATCCAACATGAGAACATCATGTTTGATGAAAATGATGTGAATGCAAGTTTGTCTCTTCTAACAGAGAACCATGACAGGGTGCCAACAGAAGTTGAGCTAGAGGACTACATGGAGTTTACCAGGTACTCTGATGAAATAAATCTGGGGAAGATCAACAAAAAGTTTGTTCAAAAGGAGTGGTCATTCCTCTTTGACACTCTACTGAGAGTCTTCACCTACAGGAAGACATGATTTGATCAAATAAGCTCAGTTGCCTTGAAGCTAGCCTACTCATTGGCCTACAACTAGAAGCTCAATGTAGGCAGACTCATTCTTGGGGAACTCATAACCAGGATTCCTAAAAGAGGTAATGAGATTTTCTTCCCTCATTTTATTCAATCAATTCTCAATTATAAAAATGTCAGTTTGATTGAACTACCTGAGATGAACAGAAATAGAATTGGCTCCTCCAAGTCCATGTCTAAAATAATTTTTGCTACATTAGAAAGGAGGAGCACGGTGAATGTACTGTTAGTAATTGTACTCTAGAGACAATACTTTTTATATTTTAAGGAAAATATTTATTATTAAGGATTATGTTTTATTGATTATTATTTATTTATTATGTTTTATTTACTGCGTAATAAATTGAAAGCATAATAAATGTCCTTGGAATTTTGATACGTATTATATATCTTTAAGTATGTGACTTAAAAATGAAATTATATGAATAGTATCTTATTCCTAAAATTCCCTAGTCGAGTATTATTATTTAAGGACAATTATAATGCACAAAGACTAGTATGTTTCTTGACAGATGACCACATCTCATTGGTCATAGGTATGGTGATACTAAAGTCAAGAACATATGTGCATGTCTCAATGCATGGCACTGGAATGACCCGCCGTGAGATTCTACATGTTAAATAAGTGTCATAAGTAATTCTCACTGTGATAATGGTGTAATGATCCTTAGACCTGAAATCATTATATTTCTATACGAGAATTAATATACTTTGATTACATTAAAAGTTACCTTTGACCGAGTGATGATAAAAGTGGACATTGGGTATATTATGAATCGTATGAGAAATATGAATGATCTAGATGAGATTTAATCCTCTTAATTTTAGGAGTGATATTATTGGCTTCTTGTTTGAGTGAGACTATGAAATGCACGGTCGTGCTCAAATGTTGATTTGATTTTAATAGTCTACTCATCAATCAAGAAAATAAAGATTAAATTATGAAGAGGATGACACGAAACATGCCTTGAGTTTAATCTATAATATCAAGATTAAATGGATTATATTACATGAAACATTATTCACGAAAGGCTTAATCGAATCACCGATTTATTATTATTACTTGGGTAGCAATGATGTATTACTAGACGCCGCTCATTGTTTACAATTTTAATTAGATATTAAAATTGTTGCCAACGTAATAATAACCTACAGGGTCACACACAAAGAACGCTTGAAGGAGAAATAATTTAAATTATGAATTTAAATTAATAAGTAATTTATTTTATTTATGATATTAATTAAGTTTGACTTAATTAATTATATAAATAGAATAAATGAAATATTTAAAGTAATTCTAAAATTAATAATTAATTAATTAAGTGAGACTTAATTAAATAATTTTGGATTTTGGATTAGTATTAATTATAATTGGATTAAAATTAGAAAACTTATTCCTCTCTCTATATAATCTTTTTATGGGCTGATTTAATTGAAGAGACATATTTTTACTAAAACCCTAGCCGTTTTGAGAAAAGAGGAAGATAGAGAGAGAGAAGCAGTTTTCGGGTGCTGGTACACATCAATCCTTCATGAAAAGTGTTCGTGTGGATACCGTAGAGCGTAGATCGCGAGAGCGGGATACATGGTGATTAAACAAGCTTTGGACCTCTATTAATCTTCCATTAATGAACTGTTAAAGATTCTAAAGGTATTTATTCTTTATCTCCGAATTAAATCTTTTGTTTTCGCATGGATCCTGCGGAGGGTTTCGCTATTTTGATTTATTTTTCGCGTTTATTCCGCTGCGTTTGTGCCTCAAAACCCTACAATGGCATCAGAACTACTTGCGAAACGTTTTAATTCGGTTATGTGCTTAATAGTTTTCGATATGTAAACATGTATGCGATCTATCATGATTTTGTATTGATACAATATGTATATGTTTTTATATATTATGAATATATGATATTCATATGATGTATAATCATGTGATGATTGTGTGTATTGATGTATGTATATGATACATGTTTGTTCTTATTATGGGAATCATATTCGATACGAATTCTGAAACGGCTGTCGTAGATTTTCTGAAATCTGTGTCCGTTGTCCGATTTTCGCAATTGATATGTGTTTTCTGACTTGAATCGGGTCACTGAGCAATACTGAAATACTCAGCTCTACGTCTGTAAGCCATTAGATATGGTTACAGGCCCCAAAACCGTGATTTATTATTTTTTGAAAATTGTTTAATTTTCTAAAATTTTGAGTATATGTATGTATATATTATGAATATATGATATTCATGTGATGTATAATCATGTGATGATTGTAAGTATCACTGTGTATGTATATATGATATATTCTTGTTCTTGTTATAGGGATTGTATATGATACGATTTCCGAAACACCGTCAGATTTGGTAAAATCTGATTGCCGAATCCGATTTTCGCAAACGATATGTGTTTTCTGACTGGAATCGGGCCAATGAATAAAACAGATAGCTTTGCTATCATCGACAGGTCTGTAAGGCGTTTGACATCTTTAAGGGCTTCGAAACAGCGATTTATTGTCTTCAGAAATCTGTGTTTAATTTTCTGAAATTTCAAAATTTGTTATATATGATTATATGATATGTTTATATAATATGAGATATATTATATGTGTTATGTGATAGCATGGTGGATGGTTATGGCCTAAAGGCCCATAGTATAGTGGTTTTTATTTATGGTTTTGGTTTCTAAATACGACTTGCATGTCGTTTATTCATTGTAATTTAATTATCTCGAATGTAACTCGAGTTCTTCTTGTAATTTTATTAGAATAGTTTTATTTTTATTATTCAACGTAATTATCAATGAAGACTTACAAGCAAGGAGGCGATCCAAAAGGGGATGATGGATCAATGAAAAAAGAAGACATGCAATAGATAGTATTTTTAAAACCACCATAGACTGACCTTGATAATTCCATTAGCTTGGAAAGATCACATATGATGGGGTCATAACCAAACACGTTTAATTTATGCACATTACATATATGTATATGATTGCATGTATTGGTATGTATGTGTAGATATAATCGAGATGTATGCTTAATATTGATTAATCATGTATGTATTAGATACGACACACATGCCATGTTTGCTTAAGAAAGATAAAATCTGTAACGATTCAAGATTTTAAAATTGAATAAACGATCATGAGATTCTTGTGTTTATGATACAAGGTATTAAATATGAATTTTCTTTTTCTGAAATGGGGAGATTTTGTCAAAAGCGGATTATTAGTTTAATTCGTAAGGAAGTTGGGTTTTAAGTGAGACCGCTTATGACTTCTCCGACGACTTGGAAATCAATCCATTGACGAATATTGAAATGAATTATTTGATCAAGGAAAAATTGAGAATCTCTTTATAATGGGATCATGATCGTTAAAATAAATAATAAAAATCCCTAAATACATATTAAGTTAATCAGATGCCTTCCAATATTTAATACTCGTCAAGATTTAGATTGAGAAGGAGTGGGTTTGCCAAAGCAAGGTACTTTTATCAATCATGGGAAGGCGTGATAAGTAAGTGTACTTAGTTTATTGAAACACTGGGTCTAACTTAACTAAATCATCACAATAAGATTGTGGGTTTAGAGGCATAGAGTTTGGTGAGATTTATTGGATAAATGTGTACAAAGGGTTGTTCTACCAAACTTTCCAAGAGTTATATTTGATATAATCGACAAATGTTGTCTACCTATATAGTCATGTTTTGAGTGTATTAGCCAACGCTATCTTAAAACATGGATGAAATATGGATCTTGGCTCATTAGAAAGATTTAAAGAAATGTTTTCCGAATTAATAGTTAGGGCTATTAGTTTGATAAAAAAATAGTGGGAGGTATATGGTGATATACCATAATCACTTAAAAATAACTAATATTAAATTTACAATCTAGTTTATTTTATACACTTTAATATTGTAGATATCAAATGATAAACGCAAACAACTTCTCTATGCGATCAGTTCTTGAGAAGGACAAGTTGACGAGAATATATTTCCTTGACTGACATAGAGCTTGAGGATTGTCCTCGGACACCACGATGTTATTCATATCTCTTCCCATGTTCTTAAAGTTGAGAATGTAACATGTGCAAATCATAGTGCTTATTAGAAGCAAATTGATGTTGCGAATGATGTTTCATGTCTCATGCTCGCAAATATGTGTGCTGAGCTTAAGAAGCAACACGAGCATATAGATGCTTATGAGACGATTGAGCACAAGATATATTTGAAAATAAAAGGGCACTATACATTTACAAGTAGGGAGAGTGAGACCCAGTTACACCACATGTTCTAAAGATTATAGGGTATAATGAGTACCTTTGATATTTTAGGTTTCCAGATTTGTCTGGAGACTTAGTTAGATTTGATCTTACAATCTTTGGACAAATATTATTCTTAGTTTGTTATGAACAATAAAATGAATAAGATTGGTAAAACACCCGTTGAGTTGCTAAGCATGTTGAGAACTGCTGAAAGCAATATGATAAATGCATGAACTACTACTATATTGATGGTAAACATAGGGAATGTGAAAGGGAAAGGAAAATGGAAAGGCAAGGAGAAGATTTGATCTAGTTCCGTTGTCAAACCAAAGTCTAATCCCTAAAGCAGACTCTAAAGTCTGAATGAGGTGTTGATAAAGAAGACAATTGTCGCTTCTGTGGAAAATTAGGAGATTGGAAATTAAACTGTCATGCTTATTTGGAAGATCTGAAAAAGATGATCAATAAGGGTCAAGTTTCAGGTATCGGGTTGGAATTGGAGTAAAAGTAGTTGCTCTGGTTAGAGGAACTCGTTACTTAACTTTTAGCCTATAAGGAAAATTTAGAACTTGATAATTGTTATAACGTGCTTGCAATTGACAGAGACATTATTTCAGTTTCTTGTTTGGACAAGAAAGGCTTTTTCATTTTAATTAAATAACAATAGTTGTTTATTCTATTTTGATGATGAGGCTTATAATGTTGCACAACTATTTAACAATTTATATGTTCTAAAGTGACTCAAATCAAATATTACCTTTGGCACTGTTGTTGATGCCATATTAATGAGAAACGCATTTTCAGAATACATAAGGATGCATTCATGGATAAGTTTGATTATGAATTATACAAAAGGATGTGAATCTTGGTTTATTTGGCAAAATGACTAAAGCTCCTTTTACCGGACATGGTGAAGGAGTCGTTGAACGGGTATGACTTATACATAGTGATGTATGTGGTCATATGTGTATGATGACAAAAGGTAGATTTTATTAACTTTATAAAATTTACTAATTATTTTAGTAGATACGGATATATGTATCTTTTGAAGAACTAATCCGAATCATTTGAAAAGTTCAAAGACTATAAAGATGAAGTAGAAAATATCAAAGAAAAGTTTTTTTGATAGGAGGGATCACACCTTGTTGGACATGGTGCGATCAATGTTGAGTCAAGGAATCTTCCAATTAGTTTTTGGGGTTGCACCCTGGAAACGACTCCACATACACTTAACCCTGTTCCTACTAAAACGGTTCAAAAGACTCCTTATGAGATATGGACTAAGAAACGTCACAACATGTCATTTATGAAAATTTAGGGATGTGAAGCATTTGTGAAACGTCTAATCTCTGACAAGCTAGGACCAAAATTAGACAAATGTAATTTTATGGTATACCCAACTGAAACAAGGGGTTATTCTTTCTATAATCCTTCCGAGAACAAAGTGTTTGTTGCTTGAACTGCTATGTTCCTTGAGAGAGATGCTCTCTAAGAAAGACAATGGGAGGATAATAGATCTCGATGAAATTCGAGACCCACATGATAACATTGAACCAATGGAGGAACCTAAGCAGAATGTACAAGAAAAAATACTGCTTAAGAAACACAGGTTGTTCTTAGGTCTGGTAGGATTCGCCATGAGCCCGAGAGATATTATGGATTTCTATTGACTCAAGATAGTGATGTGATGCTTGTGGATGAAGATGAGCCTCTCACCTACCAAGGCGCTATGAACACTCCAGATTCGAGGAGATGGAAGATTCATTTTGATGAAATAGTCAAAAGAGTTTGACTTTATTCAGAATGAAGATGAAACTTGTGTTTACAAGAAGTTTAGTGGGAGCCATGTGGCATTCCTAGTATTATATGTTGATGATATATTACTAATAGGAAATGACATTCCTTCTCTATAGACTGTGTAGACTTGGTTGATAAATAATTTCTCAATGAAAGACTTAGGCGATTCGACCTATATATTAGGGATCAGGATCTATAGAGATAGATAAAGGAGATTGATCGGCCTAAGTTAGAGTACATACATTGACAAAGTTTTACATCGATTTCGAATGCAAAGAGGCTAAAATGGATATGTCCCAATGTCTCATGGGATAGTGATCTCAAAATAAAATGTCCTAAATCATTGGATGATAAGGACCGAATGAGTAAAGTTCCATATGCATCAACAATTGGTCTTATAATGTATGCAATGATATGTACTCATCCTAATGTCTCGTATGCTTTAAGCATGACGAGTAGATACCGGTCTAATCCAGGTGAAGGTCACTGTACGGCAGTCAAGAATATTCTTAAGTACTTGAAGAGGACTAAAGATTCATTCTTGTTATATGAAGGAGATGTGAAGCTAGTTGTAAGAGGTTTAAGTGATGCTAGTTTCTAGACAGACAATGATGATTTAATGTTTCTGTCTGGCTTTGTGTTTTATCTATTTTTATTGAGATGTTGTATGCTGAAATGGTTCACAGCAGAGACAGTTGTTGATTCTACAATAGAGCCTGAGTATATTGATGCTTGCGAAGCAGCCAAGGAGGTTGTTTGGGCATGTACTTAGGAGATATCATCTAATTAACGACATTAATGATCAAGGAGATATACATATATGTAAAGTGCATACTAATAATAATATTGCAGACCCACTGACTAAGACTTTGTCGCAGCAGAAGCACAAAAGTCACACTAGTTCCATGAGTATTGGATACTTGGGTAATTGGCTCTAGTGCAAGTGGGAGATTATTAGTAATTGTGCTCTAGAGACAATACTTTTTATATTTTAAGGAAAATATTTATTATTAAGGATTATGTTTTATTGATTATTATTTATTTATTATGTTTTATTTACTGCGTAATAAATTGAAAGCATAATAAATGTCCTTGGAATTTTGATACGTATTATATATCTTTAAGTATGAGACTTAAAAATAAGATTATATGAATAGTATCTTATTCCTAAAATTCCCTAGTCGAGTATTATTATTTAAGGACAATAATAATGCACAAAGACTAGTATGTTTCTTGACAGATGACCACATCTCATTGGTCATATGTATGGTGATACTAAAGTCAAGAACATATGTGCATGTCTCAATGAATGACACTAGAATTACCCGCCGTGAGATTCTACATGTTAAATAAGTGTCATAAGTAATTCTCACTGTGATAATGGTGTAATGATCCTTAGACCTGAAATCATTATATTTATATACGAGAATTAATATACTTTGATTACATTAAAAGTTACCTTTGACCGGGTGATGATAAAAGTGGACATTGGGTATATTACGAATCGTATGAGAAATATGAATGATCTAGATGAGATTTAATCCTCCTAATTTTAGGAGTGATATTATTGGCCTCTTGTTTGAGTGAGACTATGAAATGCACGGCCGTGCTCAAATGTTGATTTGATTTTAATAGTCTACTCATCAATCAAGAAAATAAAGATTAAATTATGAAGAGGATGACACGAGACATGCCTTGAGTTTAATCTATAATATCAAGATTAAAGGGATTATATTACATGAAACATTATTCACGAAAGGCTTAATCGAATCACCGATTTATTATTATTACTTGGGTAGCAATGATGTATTACTAGATGCCGCTCATTGTTTACAATTTTAATTATATATTAAAATTGTTGCCAACGTAATAATAACCTACAGGGTCACACACAAAGAACGTTTGAAGGAGAAATAATTTAAATTGTGAATTTAAATTAAATAAGTAATTTATTTTATTTATGATATTAAATAAGTATGACTTAATTAATTATATAAATAGAATAAATGAATTATTTAAAGTAATTCCAAAATTAATAATTAATTAATTAAGTGAGACTTAATTAAATAATTTAGAATTTTGGATTAGTATTAATTATAATTGGATTAAAATTAGAAAACTTATTCCTCTCTCTATATAATCTCTTTATGGGCTGATTTAATTGAAGAGACATATTTTTACTAAAACCCTAGCCGTTTTGAGAAAAGAGGAAGATAGAGAGAGAGAAGCAGTTTTCGGGTGCTGGTACACATCAATCCTTCATGAAAGCGTAGATCGCGAGAGCGGGATACGTGGTGATTAAACAAGCTTTGGACCTCCATTAATCTTCCATTAATGAACTGTTAAAGCTTCTAAAGCTATTTATTCTTTATCTCCGAATTAAATCTTTTGTTTTCGCATAGATCCTGCGGAGGGTTTCGCTATTTTGATTTATATTTTGCGTTTATTCCGCTGCGTTTGTGCCTCGAAACCCTATATGTACCTCTTCAAATCACACCTCATATGAGGAATATATTTGAAGGGTATCCACTAGTGTAGCCTACATATGGTTACTTGCTTCCAGTAGAGAGTTCCATGGCTGCAGAAGTACCTAATGCACCTAACCCAAGAACTTTTAACCCAACTAAGCCCATTATTTCAAATCCCCTGGATGTTAGTGAGCCAACCTCCACATCCTCTCAACAGGGTGTGGTTGAAAAGAAGAAAAGGAAGAAACCTACTCCAAAGAAAAAGTTAGAAGTAGTTATAGAAAGTGTTGAGGAATCCCACTTAGATGAATCACCTGTGGAACCTCTCAAGAGGAGAAAGAAAAGTAAGGAGGCCACACTAGACCACTCTACATCCTCCCAACAGGGTGTAGAGGTTACAAATGGACTACACCTACTACTGAGTGCACTTTCTCAACAAAGTGCATCTATTGAAATTGGGAGTCAGCTCACTCCACTTTGTAAAGAGTCTGCACCATTAGAGGAACTCACTCATTTTCTCAGGGGGAGTTGTCAACATTCATCACTTCTCAAAACATTTCTCTCTCTTCTCCAATTTCTTCTCAACCAATTATGTCTAGCCAAACACAAAAGGTTTTTGATCACCAGGAATCTAATCCTCCTGGTGAGCCAATTTCAAGCGACTTAGTGCATGACACCTTGCTCACCACCCAGGACATACATCAAGATGGTGAGGGACTACATGCTGGGGTATATCCTAAATTCCTAATGACACCATCAAAACTACAGAGGTTCCAGAATTTTTTACTTCAGACTCTGTGAGGGCTAGAGTAACATCACCCATTGGTTTCATTAATGAGCCATTGGAAATCATGTCTTCACAGATATTGGTCAATCTAGGGGACATTCACTCCATGCAAATGTCATCCCCTAGACAATCCTTAGTCATTCAAAGGTTGTCTCATAGGGAGAAATCACATATTCATCCAGGATCTTTGGAATCATCTGAGAAATTAGATGAGGAAATTGATACAGAGGGGACCATTGTAACAAGTGGCCCTAGCTCTCACTTCATGTCACAATGGCTGAAACCTGTGCAACATGGCAGTTCTTCAGGACCATCTACTGATGGGTTACTTTCTGAGGAAAAATTAAAAGAGCTCTATGGGGATCAGATGGATGGCTTCTATCACATTGCTCAACAACTCCTGACTGCACACCTGCCAAATAAAGATTATGTTGCTATTCTGTTAGAATATGCAAAGGATCGGGAGGAGATTAAGGATAAAAATGAGCAAATGGCTAAAGAAGGAGAGACCAATGTGGATGCTTGGTTGGAAAAGAGGCAAACTGTGAGCATGGAGGAGATGCTATAATGGATGAGGGAGAAATATTTGACTTCTCCTAGATCATGTAAAAGGACCTTCACTCCCTCTACAATCTATGATGTTATCCATGAGGCTGCCAATGTGCAACTGCAAGCCAACCACTACCTAGCAAGGGGCCTCTAGTCTGAAATTGAAGATCACAGAAACAATATGGAGAGTAGAATGAACTCAATTGCTGAAAAGTTCATGATTGGTGGAATGCATGCTCCTAGATTTGAGTCATCATTGGCAAGACTCCATATGAAGGAGATGAATGATAAGATGGAGAAGATGGAAAACGCCTTCAAGGAAATGGTTGAGAATAATGCCAATCTTCAATAGACTCAATCAAGGACAAATAACATGGTGGAAGTTCTCTACAAGAACATATATGCTGATATGCTGCCAAAGGATGTCAAGTTGCATAAAATAACTCCTTTTCAGGTGGATCTATATTATCAATCAAAAGAAAAGGATGAGCAGGCTCATGCCTCTACAATTGCCAGATTAACTAAAAAAGTAGAACAACTGAATGTAGATCAACACATCATCTCCACTACTGTGAATGAAGTTGTTGCTAGTGTGAGCTCCCTCCAAAAAGAAGTCAATTACTCAATGTCTGCCCAAAGCATCACTCTTCAACAAGTCTCACACCAACTAGCCAACATTCAGACTCTTCTCTCCACTATGCCTACTTCAAGCCAAGATCCTCAAGTGTAAGTCTCTTCTCACATTAGGCCTACTCACTCTTTCTTTCTACAACAACAACAAGATATCAACCATAAAGGGGAGAAGGAAAGAAAGGAGGAGATTGCGGCAGAAAGGCAAAAGGCAGTAATGGAAATTCTCAGAAAGAAGGTGTTGAAGCCCTGTGCAAATAAAGAATTCTTACTTGAGTTGAAGAACCTCAAGGCACAAGTCAAGGATCATCACTGGGATTACAAGAAGATTTTGGAGAATGCCATTATACCTGTAAGGGGAGTGAAATATGAGAGAAATGACAAACTATGCAAAGAACCAGTAATGCAGATGGAGTCTGGCTACTTCAAGCTATCTATTGGGACATTTGATCAACTCTCATATACTGAATTGGAGTGCATGCACAAGGAAGTTGAAACAGTGACCTAGGAAAATGATGAATTAAAGAAATCAGTCTTAGGCCCTCTCTTGCCTATCTCACTTCCTGAGGCCTACTGCAATCCAAATGGAGTGCTGTATATATCAAAAACAAACAAGCTGGCACACTTTATGCTCTCTAAACACTTGAATCAAGGAAATAGAAACCAAGTCATGAGTCTAATTGATCTATTTGAAAACAAGCCTGGTAAACAGGAAGAAGACAAAGTAATTTTAGAAAAATTTAAGAAATTCATAAATGATCAAGTGTCAAACTTTGCCAATGAAGAATTGAAAAGGAAGAAGAAGGATGATGAAGACAAAGGTCGGGGAAAGAAACACAATAAACCTGTACCTAGGAGTGGTAAGGGTGGAAGGAAGGAAGATAAGGGAAAAAAGATGAAGATGAGAAGAAAAAGAGAAATGAGTCAAACAAGGAGGAGAAATATGAAGGGAAAAAGTCATCCAAGTAGCAAGTTACTTGTACTCATACTAGTGTACCTGTCCAAATTCAGGACACTAATATGACTCCAATAATTTTTAAAACTGCTAGAATCCCAAAATATGAATCACCAAAAAGACATCTTGTCAAGGTGACTGTCAATGGAGTGTTAAGGAAGAAAATAAAAGAAAGTCAACTCAAGAATTTAAAGTCATGTCAACAGATCAAGATCAACACTGCCACAAGAATAAAATTCAAGAAATCTACTAGTTCATTGCTAGTTAGTTGTCCTAAATGGAGAAAACAACTCATTGTTCCTAACAAAGGTCTACTAGTTAAGCCTACCTAATAGGTTGTTGAAGTTGATAAAGTAAAGATCAAACAATGGAAGGCATACAAAATTAAAAAGGTTGTGATAATGGACAAAAGAATGTTTGTGACCACTGTTGATTGGGAAGAAAGACCTTTCTACCATGACAACTCAACTTCAACCACTCATGATATCAAAAGAGTGATCAGTCTTTTTGACAAGAAATGCATGATAGATAAATTGAAAATGGTTGAAGTGGCTAAGTACTTGGCTAGGAAGTACCAAAAGAAAATTGACAAAGTCAAGTACTTGGAAGAGATGGTGAACAAGAAGATGATAGAAGATGAGGAGATAGAGAGATTGTCTGAAGAGCTGAGGAGACAGGGAAAATGCAGAGTATTCAAAGATCCTGATAAAGTTGAGTTCAAACTAAGGAATGGAGTAACAACCAAAATCAGACTCAAGTTTGTCATTGATTATCCCCTGCAAACTCTCAAAATTGCTGCTGACATGCTGAAAGATGCAATTCTAATTGAAGACGTAATGGTCTGACAAGAAATTTTCCAGGCTATTGAAGAGATCAACTCCAGGGAGGAAAAAGAAAAGAAAGCAAGATATGGTCAATTTAGACAACAACAACAACAACAATAAAGGTAGGCTTGATATCTTGTATTATTTTGCAAAATTGTCTTTTCCCAAATTGAGGGATATTCTTGGAGAGCCTACCATATTATATTTACTTTTCATATTGTAACACTCTAGTACTTCTTGTATTAAATAGTGACTTATTTTATTTAATTATGTACTTATAGTTAGAAGCATGTTTCTACTGTATCAAGAATAATTGTATTGGTATAAGATTCTATGAATCATGCTTGAGGTGAATGAAGGTCACATCAAATAGGGAGTTACAGAAGAAATTATTTCTAAGGGAATAGATCAATAGAGAAGTCACATTGATAGAGATGTCACAAGTGCAAACTGGTAGAGAAGTCTCAAATGACCCAATCGAGAAGTCTACTCAATCAAGAAGTCAATGATACAGAGTCATTCGAGAAGTGTAAAGAAATGAGTCAGTCGAGAAGTCTGTTAAATGAGTCAGTCAAGAAGTCTGTGAAATCAAGTCAATTGAGAAGTCTAGCCTGATCGAGAAGTCATCAAAAGAAGTATGAAATCAAGAAGTGTAGACATTCAAGAAGTATCAAGTCAAAGACCAATCGAGAAGTCTCACAAATACTCGATCGAGTAGTTCACAAGACGACTTCTCGAAGTGCAATGAAGTTTAGTATTTGAATATTTCAAACAACTATTTTCAAGGAGATTTTCAGAAGAATAAGACAAGTAATCTAAAGCATTGTCATGATCAGGTCAGTCAAACCTGTGAAGATAATAACAAGTCTACAATGAAGCTTGAAAGGAAAAGAAGACAAAGACAGAAGGAAGAAAGCATAATGGAAAAGATTATCAAAGAATTATGTTAGCTAGAAATAGATAGCCGTCAAATATAAAGTGTTTTTTGTTTGTTTCTAGTTTTAGCATAACTGTATATTGAGAGCATGTGCAAATGAGACATGTTGTCTATATAGTATAGAGCACAGCTTCACTAGAGAGAGTGAAAAATAGTATTCATTTTTCTTTATTTTCTTTCAAGAGCAAGAAGTTGAGAATCATACAAATATTTTCAGATTTTAGCAGATCATTCTAATATAAAATTAGATTGAAATTTAACTGTGAAGTGTTTATTTAATTTCCGCATCTCTAAGGTAAATACTGCTAAAGTTAGTAAAGCTACAATATAAGTTATCAGTTCAGAAGTAGCAAGAACCAAAGGCTAAGGAATAAGATTTCAAGCTATACAATCACCCCCCTGTATAGTTTCGGCTCAAATCATTCCCAACAGTGGGGCCCTAAAGTGTTTCACTCTCATTCTTGGAAGAAATAGGAATGTCCTCACTCACTCCTCTCCTTTTTTCAGGAGAATTAGGAGAGAATGTTAGATTCTCCTTGAATAACAAAGAAGGAGAATTTGAAAATGCTTGATTATCTATCAAGACATTTTCTGAAGAAATTTGTTATGGGGGTGAAAGAGGAATATGAATAGAAATAGAATGGGGTTGCATCTCCATATTTATTGAAGATGCATCAAACTCAGAAACTAAAGGCTCTACCACAGTTTCATGTGGCTTTGCATTGTGTGCATCCCCAAGTGCAAACCTTGTTTTCTTACTCCTTCTTTCATAGGACTTTGGGATTCTAGCTTGTGTGTCCGCACCCTTGTTCAATGCCCCTGGTTGTGGGCTCTTTTCAATATTGACACCCTTTTGAGAGGACGCCAATAGAGATGTGGTTGTGTCCTTGTTAATATCCACTGCCTTTTGAGAGACTGTGGAGTGGCTAGGTTTGGGTTGCACACCCTTATTCTCCTTATTCTTATGGGTTTCTTGATTTTCCCTAGTTCTCTCACCAGTAATTCCTACAACTAGTCTATCAACATCAACATGTGTCTTTCTTTTCCTTGATTTTACAACAATAAGCTTTTGGGAACCTGTTGAGGTTAGTTTCATAGACTTGGGTTTTAGAATAGGTTGTGTGGCTTGGGTAGGAGGGTTGAAGTCATTGCTAACACCCTCCATAGCCACAGAAGGCAAAGAAGATTGAGGTTGAGAAGAAGGTAAGGTAGAGAGATATACCTGAACACACTTTAGATAGATCAAATCCACATTGCTATAGAGATTAATCCTTACCATATCCTTGAAAACTCTTTTATTTTGGACCCAACAATCCAGGGTTTCAATTTCCTTGTCAATTTCAATATCCTTGACAAAGTGGTTAATAAAGTTGTTAATAAAGTGGTTAATATACATGATTAGACCTATTTGCCTTGTTACCCAACTTTGTAACAATTTCATTTAACATGATTGATGACAAATTATAATATCTATCAAATAAAATGCTATAGGCAATTTCCTGTATACTAGTAGTTATAGCATCAAAGTTACTAATCTTACCACTAAAGCATTTTATGATAGTATCAAAGAAGCAAGACTATTCTTTCTTAAGATGTTTCCTAACTACATGTCCTAAATTGATTTAAGGCTCAATATAGTTAATAGATTTTAGGATTTTTCTAATTTCACTATCTATTGGTCCTTTATCAGTATTATTAGCAGGTAAATTTAAGCATTCATCTATAACGACAGTAGTAAGAATATACTTATCTCCCTTGCAAGTGAGTGAAATGGTTGAGCAATCCTTGGCAACTTCAGCACTGGCCCAGAATTCCTCTACCAATTTGCAAATTATTCTAGGTGAATCCTTCAATGCCTTCTTCACCTTGCAACTTTCTAGAAATTTCATCAATGGGTGATATTTCTCGGGTGCCTCTTTCACAATTATGCAGGAAATAAAGCTGTTTAACTCGTAATAATATCCTGCTTGTGAAACTTTCTTGCATGTAGAAGTAGATGAAGATGCCATATATTTTCAATTGAGAGTAAGCACAAACACTTGAGAAAGATTAGTAGCTTAGAGAAAGAGATTGAGAACAGAGAGAATTAAGGATTGAGTTCGTAGAGAGAAAGAGATTCAGTTAAAAAAGTAAGTAAGAGTTAAAAGAAATTTTAATCTCACTATTTATATTTTTGAAGAGTTATTGATCTCTCAATCGATTACTTTCTCAAAATGGAACTCAATTGACCATTGGATTAAAAAGTAAAATGAATGAATTACTAATTTTGACAATCGTTTGTTATACATAGAGGGTTGTATGTATTCATCAATTGATAAAGTAAATAAGAAACGGCTAGATATTGTGCATGTCGATTGACGACATGAACCCTAAGACTTCCAAGTCATCGATTGATAAGTAACTTATCCATCGACATGTAACACTATCCATTGATAAACAAATATATCATCAATTTATATATTTATTTGTCGATAACTGAAAATATCCATTGATACATAAAAATATTTATCAATTGATTATAGAACAATCAACATATAATCATAATCAATGGCTACAATTAAAAATAACAAAAGAAAAAACTTGTCAAATATTTAAAAGATTAAACATAATTAAGCATACCTAAATCACAGACCAATCTATTGAAAGTAGATTCATCTAATGGTTTGGTAAAAATGACTGCAAGTTTTCTTTCACTAGGGAAAAAATATAATTCAACAGTACCATTTATTACATGTTCTCTAATGAAGTGATACCTTATGTCTATGTGATTGGTCCTTGAGTGTTGAACTGGATTTTCAGTAATGGCAATTGCACTTATGTTGTCACAGAATATTGGAATTTTGTTCAAGTTAAATCTATAATCAAATAGTTGATTCCTCATCCATAACACTTGTGCACAATTTCCAGCATCAATATATTCAGCCTCTGATGTGGATATAGACACTGAATTTTGCTTTTTGCTAAACCATGACACAATTTTATTTCCTAGAAATTGACAAGTGCCTGTAGTACTTTTCCTGTCAATTTTACAACCGACATAGTCTGCATTTGAATAAACAATCAGATCAAATCATGAGTCTCTAGGATACCAAATGCCAAGATTTGGTGTTCCTTTGAGATATCTGAATATTCTTTTTCTAGCAATAAAATGAGACTCTCTAGGATCAGCCTGAAACCTAGCACAAAGACATGTAACAAACATTATGTTTGGCCTACTTACAATTAAATATAATAATGAGCCAACAATGCCTCTATAACTTGAAATGTCCACTTTAGTTTCATTAGTATTCAATTCAAGTTTAGTTGTAGAGGCCATGTGAGTTTTTGCAGAAGAACATTCATTTAAATCAAATTTCCTTAATAAGTTAGAAATATATTTGGTTTAATTTATGAAAATACCATCTTTAACTTGTTTGACTTGCAAACCAAGAAAATAGGTAAGTTCTCCCATCATACTCATTTCATATTTACTCTGCATCAACTTAGCAAACTTTTGATAAAGTTTCTCATCAGTTGAGCTAAATATAATGTCATCTACATAGATTTGAACAAGAATAATAGAGTCATTAACCTTTCTATGAAAGAGAATTTTATCAACATTAACTCTTGTGAAGTGATTCTCAATCAAGAATTTAGAAAGTGTGTCGTATCAGGCTCTAGGTGCTTGTTTCAAACCATACAGTTCTTTGAGAAGATAGTACACAAATCTAGAATGAACAAGATCCACAAAACGAGGAGGTTGTTCCACATATACTTCTTCTTCTAATTCTCCATTGAGAAAATGACTTTTTACATCCATCTATTATACCTTGAAATTAGTATGGGCAATATATGCTAGAAATATCCTGAAAGCTTCCAATCTTGCAACATGTGCAAATGTTTCATCAAAATCTATGTCCTCTTCTTGTGAGTAGCCCTTTACCACTAATCTTGCCTTGTTTCTTGTTACTGTACAAGTTTCATCCATTTTATTTCTAAATACCCATTTTGTACCGATAACAGTTTTGTTCTTTGGTTTGGGCACCAGCTTTCATACCTTGTTTCTTTCAAACTGATTCAACTCTTCTTGCATAGCTATTATCCAATCCGGATCATTCAAGGCTTCTTCAATACTTTTTGGTTCTTTTTGAGACAAGAAGCTGCTATACAAGCATTCATTTTGAGTTGCACTTCTAGTTTTCACACCATCATTTACATATCCAATAATCAACTCAAAGGGATGACTTTTGGTCCATTTCCTTTGTGGAGGTAAATTTGACCTTGAGGATGATGCTTCATGATCATTAGCATTGTTATGATCATTGTGGTCTAAGAACCCTCCCTCTGAGATGGACACTCTACTTGAAGATTGTTGATCAAATTTATTATCCATTGAATGATTATCAATTGATGTATTATCAGTTGATTGATGATCATCAACTGATATCTGTTGGTGTATTGATATCAATTAATGGGGAATTTCTGGGTACTTTATATCTTGGAATTTCCACTTCATCATCACTTTCTTCACCATTACTAGTTGATTCATTCTTAAAATGCAAAGAGTCATGGTATCCTTCATCAAACAACCCTTGAATCTTCTTATCATCAAAGACTATATGCATAGATTCCATAACAATGTGTAATCTAAGATTATAAACTCTGCAAGTCTTGTTTGTTATTCCACATCTAACATATATAGCCTCATTAGCTTTGGCTTCAAATTTTCCCAAATTTTCACCTTGATTCCTTAAGACATAACATTTGCATCCAAAAACATGAAGAAATTTTAATATTGGCTTCTTGTCTTTCTTCATTAATTGATATGAAGTTTTTCCTTGTAGTTGATTGACCATGGAGATATTCTGAATGTAGCATGCAATGTTAATTACTTCTGCACAAAAATATATGGGTAATTGGGTTTCTTCCAACATAGTTCTAGCAGCTTCAATTAAGGTTCTATTTTTCCTTTCAACAACTCCATTCTGTTGGGGAGTTCTAGGAGAAGATTAATGATGAGTGATACCTTTTTCTTCACAAAATTATGTCATTGTTGCATTCTTAAATTCAGTACAATTATCACTTCTTATTTTCTTGACCTTCCATTCAGTGCCATTGTCAACATTCTTCACATGATTGATAATGAATTTGCTTGCCTCATTCTTGGAATGTAAGAAGTGTATCCATGTATATTTTGTGAAATCATCCCCAATTACTAAGGCATATTTCTTTTTGGTAATTGACATTATGTTGACATAACCAAATAAATCAATATGTAATAATTCCAAAGGCTTGTCAATTGATGATTCTGACTTTGACTTGAATTATGCTTTTCTTTGTTTTCCTTTTTGACAAGCATCACACAAACCATCCTTGGTGAATTCTATATGTTGAATGCCTCTAACCAAATTCTTTATAACCAATTGATTCATGGCTTTGAAATTTAAATGGACTAGCTTCTTGTGTCAAATTCAACTTTCATCTGTATTGGCCTTACTGCGTAAACATGTCATAGAGTTTGCCTTTACAGAGTTGAAGTCAACCACATAGACATTTCCTTTTCTTCCATCAATTAAGAGAATTTCACTAGATTCTTTGTTGGTTATGATGCATGATCCAGTTAAAAACCATACACCATTTCCATTATCACTCAGTTGACTAATACTTACCAAATTATGCTTCAATCCATCAACTAGTGGTACAGGTTCAATGATAACATTTTCACTTGCAATTGAGCCATATCCCAGAGTAAAACCTTTGCTGTTATCTCTAAAAGCAACTCTTGGGCCAGCCTTTTCCACAAACTTTGTGAGTAGAGATATATCTCCTATCATGTGCCTAGAGAATCCACTGTTTAGATATCAGAAATTTTTCCTCTTGTTTTCCTGCACACAATTTAAATACTCAAGTTGCTTTTGGTACCCAAGTTTCCTTGGGTCCTCTTTTATTAGTTGCAGCCTGAGCCTTGATTGCCAACTTTGGTTCCTTTTGTTCTGGTGAGTTTAAATCCACTTTAACTTTGGGAGTTGACTTTTGAGGATCAAATACCTTGGAGCTCATAGCAGAAGTATCATACATGTTTTCAGGCATAACATTTTGACTTGCATGAATGTTGTCAGTTATATGCATGTTTCATGGCATTCCAGGCATGTTCATATTTTCATGTGCAAAGAATGGATGATACATGTATGGAACTTGTGCATATGGCATATGAACATTTGGTGCAACCAAATTAGAAGAAATGACATTCATGAGCATATGATTGTGAAGCATGGCATTTGAACACGTGGTATATGCATTTAAATAATTCATAGACATAAAAGGTTTTTCTTTCTTGCAATGTATAGATAAATGATTTACACTACCAAATTTAGCACAAACCTTTCTAGGTACATGAGTATAATTATTGTGCTTGTTTATGCCTACCTTCCTATTTCTATTCTCTTTTTTCCTTAGACTTAAGGTTAATGACTCCAACAGGTGCTATCTCTTCTAATTTCACTTTTAACTGTTTCTTAGATAAGTTACCAATGTTAATATTTTCAAACTTAGTCTCAACTTGATCTTTGGAATCCTTTTTCTTCACAAATTTGATATGGGTGCTAAACTTGTTCTTCTTGTTAGCCATTGATGATTTACCTGTCAATGGATGCTTATAAGTTGATTCAGCATCAGTCAATTGATAATCCTCATCAATTGATAAATGATTAACAGTCGATTGATCTTTATCCATTGAGGTTTTAACCAATGACTTGCCTACATATTTAGGGGATTCTCCTAGAGTATCTAAACCTTGAACATCAATGATCTGTTTGGCAGTTTTAGCAGACCTATTCCATTTGATAATAGTTTCAATTTTTCCAGCCAATTGTTTTTTTTAACAATTCTTCTCTTCTCAGACTGTTTACTAGTTCACCCTAGCATCCTTACTTTCCTGTTTGAATCTATCTAAATAAACAAGTTCATTTTCAAGAAATGCATTTCTCTCAGTTAAGGCATTAATGATATTTTTTAACTTGAGATTTTCTTTGTTTAGAGATTTCAGAGTGACATACAAGTTGTACAGCTCATTTGACATTTCATTTATGGTACTATTGCATTCATCTTTTGTCAATTTATAAAAGTTAGTAGCTAGTACCTGATTTGATGATGAACTAGCGTCATCATATTCATAGTTGGCCATTAGAGCTAGATAGATGAATTCTTCAGAATCACTGTCCTCAGTAGCCCAGTCTTTCTCTTCAGTCACAAAAGCCTTCTCTTTATTTGAGAAGGTCAAAGTACTTCTTTTTATAGTCAATGCCATCATATGACTTTGTATTTTTCTCTTGTTTTGGCTTTCTGCACTCATTAGAGAAATGACTAGCTAATCCACAATTAAAACATTTGAACTTTGACCTATCACCAAATTCTTGTTTTGATTGTCATTTCTGAACTAGGATCCAGGCATTTGAGCATTTGGATTCCTCTTGAATTTTAGCTTTGAAAATTTCCTTGATAGAAATGCAAGGTGCTCATTAATTTTAACTAAATTATCCTGAAAGCATGCTTCAATTTCTTCACATTTGCCCTTTCCCTTTCCTTTGGATGATTCTTCAACAGCGTCACCAACCACCATGATAGAACCTTCTACACATCCAATTTCACTGTTACCCTTCTTATCTTCATTTCCCTTGACCATCAAAGCCACAGTTTTTTTATTTTTTTGATTCTTCTCAATCCCTTCATCTTGTTGTATTTCAAACTCATATGTCTTGAGAATACCATAAAGCTTATCAAGAGTATAGTCCTTGAAGTCCTGAGATTTTTTAATGGAGACAGCCATTGGTTTCCATTCTTTTGGAAGAGATTTAAGAAATTTTAGATTTGTATCATCAGTTGCATAAACCCTACCATATAGTTTTAGTCCATTCAAAGTTTTAGAACCTACTATAGGTATCATTGATGGACTCACCACTCTTGAAATGAAAAGATTCATATTCCTAAATCAGGAGTTGCATCTTGTTTTTCCTGACTTGCTCAGTTTCTCCACATAGAGTTTGAAGAGTATCACATACCTCCTTTGATGAAGTGCAGTTTATCATATTGTTTAACATATCTTTATCTAGACCATTGAATAGAATGTTCATGGCCTTTTCATCCTTTAACACTTCCCTTTCATTCTCTTCTATGAACTCAGTAATGAGTTTTGGAACATGTTTGTCAAATACCAGAGTTCCATCAGGATTTACACCTGTGACCAGTTTTATGAGAATATGAGGACCTTTCTCTATGCAGTTAACATAAGAAGGGTCAAGAGAAAGTAGATGCAGGTGCATTTTTACTTTTCATGCAAAGTATTCATCATTTTCTAACACTGGAATCTTCACACCTAAATCCTTTTGGAAAATATTGACTTGCTTTTGATCTTAAACTTTATGTATGTTGAAAGCCTATGCTCTGATACCAATTATTATTCCCAGAACAATATCAATATTTATTTGTAGAAGGGGGGATTGAATACAAATACTAAAACTTTTTCTTGAGTTCTTAGTATTTGTTCTTAAACTGAATATTTAGATAAGTGTTTTTATGAACAATAACAACTGAAATGTAAGTTGAACAAGATATTAAAAATTATTGATGGATTGTTTTTTCCATCACTGTATATGTTGCTCAAATAATCTAGGTTCTTGAAAACCTAGCTGCTTTTTACAAAGTTACAAAATAAACCAACTATTCTTACAAAGTGCTCTAAGGCTTAAACAATTGATTCACAGAGATATTCTAACTTGGTTATTTTCTAACAATGCTACCACTCTTGTTTATATATTTCAAAAGTGTTTACAATCTCAAGAATATAGTACAAAACAAAAATACCTATTCTAGGAATGTTACTAATCTATTTTTTCATTTTGTCTTTTTTTATTTTGGGAAATGTCTAGAGTCTTGGAAAGACAACTTCAATTTGAGTCTTCATAGTCAATGTAGACAATCTTCCATAGCTGTACTTTTGTCTAAAGATTCCTGACATTTTGTCTCTTTGTGCAGTCCCTATCAATTGATAATTTGCTGTTAAACATATCAATTAATTCTTCCTTGCATCCATCAACTGATGTTCTTCTTCGATTGATCTTGATATCCATCGATTGATAATAGCCGTTGACTTATCAATTGATAGAAGTTATCAATCGATAAGTTTTCATATCAGTTGAATGTCTTCAATCTTTGACTTGACTTGTTATCAATTGATCATTCATCCATTGATACTTCAATATCAATTGATCACCCTTCACTTGTATAATTTTCCCGTCTTCAAATAATTACAATTTGACAACCTAAGTTATACATCAGTTGATGACCTATATCAATCGACTTTAGTATCAATTGATGAGAATATTATCAATTGACTTAAGCCATATCAATTGAAATAGACAAAGTATAACTATGCTACCATCTATAGTATCAGTTGATTCAAATAAACATTTCAACTGATAAATAGTTTCCTGATCAATTGATATTTATAAACATCATATCAATTGATTAGTTACAACAAATAAAATTTCTATGATTCTAAGGTTAAATTTATCATCAAGCCTACATTGATTCCTAACAGTGATATTTAATATTTCTATGAGATACAGTTACATCATTGTCATATGCATGAATAATGATTGCCACGGTTCCAATTGCACGTAATAGAAGCTCAAGAGATAGGCTTGCACCATGAGAAGGCGTCAAAGTTGAGATCCGTTGAGCTAACAATCATCATCACAATATATATTAGATAAGTTCGCCTGACCCCCATAAATAATCTATTTTTCTTGTGCGCCTGAGTGCCAAGCTCTTTCGAAAGTGAACATGACACGTCTACCTCCACTTGTAAGTGTTTGTTGAGCGACATTAGAGGGGAACCTGAAGGAGAAGTAGTATTTGTCTCACAGATGTTGTGATTCCTTGTATACTCATCCCACCCCTTTATTAGTAAAGCCTTCAAATTAAAATATAGGTTCAGGCTAAAATTAATTAATAGTAACTCTCACTTATTCATATTTAAGAGGTATCTTCACAAACATCTAAAATTAAAATTATCATTTAATGATGGATAAAACAATCACCTAAAACCTATACAAACCTTGTTAAAATTAAAAGTTCATTGCAGATAACATTACATGCAACAACAGTAGTAGATATATAAAATGATTATATGTTATTTAACAGATTATATCAATTAAAATATTTTAGAGAACTTTATGCAACATATCAAATTTTTGACTCATGTGATTTACACATAACAACACATACCCTCATACAATTTGCTGCATCAGATATCCAAAAAGTGCCTTTCTATTTTATTTTTCTCATGGGTAGCATCAAAGAACTCGACGAATATTAGCATTCGCCCTTCCTCTTTTTCAATCTCCTATAAAAGAAGAGAAGACAATATAATAAAATAGCTTAAAATTACTATTATTTCTTATAATATGAATTAAAGATTTCACCAGCTCAATTTCATACTTATTAAGTGTAAATGATGACATAAAAATAAGCAGGTAATAGTTTAAAATTCTTATTGTTCCTATTATTTTTTTTTTGTTGAAAAGACATGAAAATTAATTTATTTGGTTTGACACTTGGGTTATTGTGCTTATCAGTTAGAAGACATCATGGACAAAAATAGATAATTGATAAAAGAAATAATTGGTTGCTGAAAAATGACGTAAGGCTTTGCACCAGTAGTGTGCCATAATATCTCTCATTTCCGATTTTTCTTATTTTGCTTCGATACAATCTTTAATTTTTGTGAATCCCACCAATGGCAGAGTGCATCCCAGGCAGCTCGTTGGATGTACAGAGGCCTCACGTCATGTTGTGTGGTTCGTGGTGCATTCTCCTCAACTCCCATGACACCATACTCTTTATATTATTCTTGAAATGTGTCTTTACTTTCTAAAGCGCTACTTCCACAGGAACCCCCTACTCGTAGTTGTAATATTTCTGACATTTAAGAATAAAAAATAGAATATGAGTAAAAAAATATTTAAGAAAAAGAAAAAAAATAAAAAATACTAAAACAATTAATAATAAATATGCAAGTGTGCGTGTGTGTGAAAGAAAATTTACTACCTAAAAATCATCTAGCACACCCTTGTAGTACTCATCGTCAAAAAAATGTGAACGAGGCTTACCAACAATATCCACAGTTTTTGTTGGCCAGCGATCTCTCAATATTGCCTTTTAAAAGTTTTTTCTGTATATTTTCATTGATCCTGTAAAGTTATATAATGGTCAACATGTCCATCTAATCTATAAGCAAATCAATAAAAAAATGAATCAAGAAACTTAACAGCTTTTTAAAATGATGTTCAACAACTACAATATAAGGTGATGGAAGAAAAGAAAAGTATTTGTAGAACATTCCGCATCTGAATAAATGGTCAAAATAAAAAATACAAAACAAAAAGGCTTCCAAAATGTGCAACTTTAATTTTGACTTTTCCGGTATACATAACTTCTATAAAAAAAACAAATTCAAATCACACCGTGAATTGATGATGATTTCTATATATTGGAATAATAATAATAATAATAATAATAAAAGTTACTTACTACTTTCACATAAATGATACAACTCCTAGTTTCGGCTAACCATCCAACCGAATGTTGGGTGCTAACTAGTGGACACTGACCTATCATCCCTTTCAAAAAAAATACTCATGCCGTTATCCATATCACCCTCAGCGCCACTGCCTCTAGCCCTATTACCCTATTGCCCCTGCAACTCTTGGTGCCTCTACAAACTTCAGCCCTATTGTCTATGCCACCCCTGCCACTCCCATTTCCTGCCCCACGCCGTATCACTGTTACCACCATTAGAGCAAGTAAGGACAATAAGTAAATCGTAGACATCATCTAAATCTAACCAAGAAATATTTAGAATTATTAGCTTTATTCACATAAAATTGATGTATCAATTTAGAATTAAAGGATTTCTGAACGTATGTGCATGTGCAGGCAACATAAAATAATCTGTCACGACATCACTCAGATTGCATAACAAGTGTAAGGAATAATGTTAATCTTAATCTATATAAGTGTTTAAATTTATTCTCTACCTAATAACTCATATTGCATAACAAGCCAAGGCATACTGCATTTTTCTTATACCGGTTTATGCAATCATAGGATGAACAACACTATAGTCCACATAATGTCCTTATAACTAAAATGAAGTACTTATCATCACCAAAACTATAAGTAAAAGTATAAAAATAAAGTACAGATCATCAAAAGCATTATTTCATATTCTCTTTTAATCCTTTAATTGCATACTTGGTGAATTCATTGAGGCATCAAATAAATGACACATTTTCATCTTGATGGTGTGAGAAATGTTATTGTAAGCCTATAAAATATAGTGGAATGTACCATCTTGACGAATCCATAATTCAATTCTTATCTTCAAATGCTCATAATCTTGTCTTGACTTCTTGTCGTCCTTAACTTGCTGACAATAATTCTTTATCCTTGTACCGGAATAACGAATTCTGACTGATCTTGTTTCCTTCGAACCACACTTGTTATTTTTTCTCAAAGTATCATTTGGTTCCAAAAATAGTCGAAAGGTACCATAATAACTAGCTTTTTCCCTGTACTTGAGCTGAAACCCTCTAACATCTCCAACACAAATAATTAATGACATTCGACCATGTGTTGACCATCCACTAAGCATATCATAAGCCAGAAAGTCACTAATGGTCCACAACAGTGTTGCCCTCATTACAAAATTCGAATACAATAATTTATCAAACGTTGTTACTCCCGTATGTCAGAGTATTTTTAATTCATCAATTAATGGTGGGAGATAAACTTTGGGGTCTTACATCGGATCCTTGTTTCCTAGAATGATGAGAGGCATAATTATAAATTGATCTTTCATGCATATAGACGGTGGAAGGTTGTACACTACAACAAAAATAGGCCAAACACTATAGTCTCTTGCTTGTTTATCATGACATGGCTGAAATCCATAAGTTGTAAGACCCAATCTGACATTTCGAGATTCATTCACAAATGACGGAAATTTTCTATCAAATTGTTTCTATTCATCTCCGTCAGCTGGTTGGACTATTTGTCCTTCTACCACGTCTATAATTGTATGCCATGTCATTTATTCTACAGTGTGTTATGCCATGTCATGTATTCTGAAAGGCATATGTCTAGGCCTATTTGTAATTAGTAGATGACAACTCAACTCATGTAAGAAATTAAAGTAAGTAATAAATACTGAGGATGGAATCAAATCGAAGAATGTCAACTAGACACAAAGAATCAACTTGTCAGAAGAATTATAATGAAGTTGCTACTCTACACCGGAAGAAGTTCATTTATATGTTCAAGCGTCGGAGAAAAATAGAGAAGCAGTTGTTCAGAAGATTTTAAGTGGCTACTACAGAAGATTCCAGAAGAAGAATGAAGACAGTGAAGCAGAAGAAGAACAGAAGACCACAACTTAATGTTAAAGATGAAGAATATTTATTATAGTATGACATAAATGAACCAGACAGTACATTTGTGTGTCAACTAAAATAATAAATATTCATCATCTAGCTCAAGTGGTTTTATGACAAAAGACACAACGAAGACTGGAAGACTTCAAGACTGATAGCACGGTAATACAAGACGAAATAGTATTTTAATTCTACTAACAAATGTTAATTGATTATTTAATTTATCTAATTAAATTAATTCAAGTTGAATTTAATTTAATTTGTAAATTAACTAATTAATTTAAGTAGAATTAATTTATTATAAAAGATATGAATTAATATGACTTTTAATATAATTCAAATGACTAATAAATAAGTCATACCGACTGTTTATTAATAAGTCATACCGAATTATATTAATAAAAGTCATACCGAAGCTGTTAAAGAAAAGTCATACCGGAGCAGCCGACTGATAAGTCATACCGAAGCTGTTAAAGAAAAGTCATACCGGAGCAGCCGACTGATAAGTCATACCGAGCTTTAAAAAGAAAAGTCATACCGAGCTTCAGGCAGAAAGGTCATACAGGAGATAAGTCATACCGAATTTCTGTTGATCAAAAGGTCATACCGAGTGATTTTTTATTATATTAAAAAGTCATACCGACTTTTTAATTAATAAAATAAGTCATACCGACCATTCAGAAGTCATACCCAGTGTTTTTAAAGTCATACAAGTGTTAAATAAGTCATACAAGACTTATTTTCTTGAAATTAAGTCATACTGAAAAAGGTCATAGCAGCCTTTTTCAATCTCTATAAATATGAGATGAGTGCTTCACTTTTCAGTAGTTTAGAAGTTAGAAAATCATATCAAATTCAGTAATTTATCTGCATTGTAATATTCACAGATTTCTGTGCTGAGTTTGGAATATAATTGTTAAACACGAACAGTTCATGTCAAATTTGTTCTAGATCATTTTATCAATTATATATCAGTTTTCTAAATATTAATTTTGTAATACTAATCAAGTTAAAATTATATTTTTCACCTGAACAGTATTTCATTATAATTAATATTTCGCGAGCAATTAAAATAATATTTTTAATTCAAATATTCCGCGATTAATTTTAGATATTGTATTCAACCCCCCCCCCCTTCTACAATATCAGGGACCAACAATTGGCATCAGAGCTGGTTGATATTTTTCATATCAGATCCAAATCAAATTCCGCGAACTCATACAGATCTCAAAAATTATTTTAAATTCGAAATAATTTTTTTTCCGAAAAATTATTTTTGATCAAAAATTAATTTAAGTCGAAAATTAAAATATTTTTTGAAACATTTAATTTTTAATCTTATCTAAAGATGAGTACTCAAAGAGTCAGTAGCATTAAAATTCCACAATTTGATAAAGACAATTATAATCTGTGGAAGAGAAAGATGACCTTGTTTCTTCGAGCTGCAAATCCTAAGTACAAGGATATTTTTAAAACTGGTGTGGCTGTTCCAATAAATATCTTTCCTGAGCATATGGAAGATGGTGTACTCATTCCGCACAGACAATTTGAAAAAGATATTTCTGAGTACACTGAGACAGAAAAGGAACTGGATACATTGGACACCAGTCTGCAGTTAATTTTAGTGGAATCTCTTGATCCCGGAATGTACAATCATGTTGTTAATTGTAAAAATGCTAAACACATCTGGAAAACAATAGAGATACTAAATGAAGGAACAGAAGAAGTAAGGGAGAACAGATTGGAAATCTTAACGTCTCAATATGAGCATTTTAGATCAAATCTAGAAGAAGGTATCTCTGAAGTTTTTGAGAGATACAACAAGCTGATAAATGATCTAAATCTCAATGGCAAACAATATATGAAGAAGGAGATCAGTAGGAAGTTTCTGCTGACAATGCCAGTACACCTAGAGCATAGGATAACAGCCATCAGAGAGTCAAGGGACATGAATGAAATTTTACTAGAAAGACTTTATGGCATACTGAAGACCTATGAGCTAGAGCAGATTCAACAGAACGAAATATATGGTACAGGCAAGGTGGTCAGCAAGTCTACAGCTCTTGTAGCAGAAGAACCAGAGTACAGAAAAGTTAAGACTGAATCTTCTTCAGTCAACATCATTGATCAGGGTATTGTTGCAGAAGTTGGTGCAACTCTAGTGAATTCAACTGATAGTGAATTCTACTCAATGGAAGAACTCGATCAACTTGAGGATGAATCTCTGGCTCTGATTGCTAGAAAATTTGGAAATACAAGATTCAGGAGGAACCCTAGTTTCAAATTCAAGCCTATGGCAAATAGATTTCAGACAGGTGGTTATTCTAGCTCATCCAACACAAAAGGTGGATACAAGACAGGGATGGTAGACAGAAGCAAGATCCGTTGCTTCAACTGCAATGAAATGGGACACTTTGCTACTGATTGTAGAAAGCCCAAGCAGGAAAGAAAGAAGGATTCATATGACGAGCTCAAACAGAAATATGACGCTCTACTGAAGAAGCATCAGGGAAAATCATACTTAGCAGCAGGAAAAAGCTGGGATGATTCTGACAATGATGAAGAAGATCAAATGGGAAATCTTGCTCTAATGGCCTCTTCTTCTGAAGGATCACAATCTCCACCTCGACAAGGAATTGAGGTAAACCCTAGCTGTCCTAAGATGTTTAAATTGATAGGTGAGAATTTAACTGATGCTAGAGATCGAATAAAAGTTTTAATTCTCGAAAACAAAGTTTTATCAGAAGAGAATTATGAATTGAAAAAGCTGAAACTTATTAATGTTAAATTAACTGAAGATGTTGTATTTCAAGTTAATAGAGTCAACTGCTATGTTGAGATTGAAGCTTTTTTAAAGAATAAAATTGAAGAAGAAAAGCAAAAGTGTCTAGCTTATAAAAATTCATCTTATATTATAAAGAACCTAGTTGACCAACAGGAAATAAACCGAAAAGTTGGAATAGGTTTCGAGTACAATAAATCTGTAGGAAAGCCAAGAAACATTACCCCGTTCAAGCAAAGCGCTGAAGAAAGGGGTATTCCTCATGTTGTTAAAAACACACCCAAACTTCTTTTCATAACACCTATTGCTGAACCTATCCTTGAGAGCTCTATACTGATAGCTTATGAGATGCAGTTAGAAGATCTCGAGGAAGAGAAGAAAAGAGAAGAACAGACTAGGGACATAAAAGGAGTAAATGTCCAGAAAGCGAAATATGTACCTAAAAGACCAATAGAAAATGTGAACTCTGCTAGTTCATCCACTCCTGGTTTAGGTGCTAAGAACTTAAAGAATGATTTGAACAGACCTAACAATAAGTTTGTTAGAAGTAAGGATAGTAACAACAGATGCCATTCTACTGAAAACTTTAAATCTGCTGAAAAAGTTAAAGTAGAAATTGTTAAAACTCCTACTGCTGTGAATAACATGCCTGCTATTGATGTATGCCATAAACCTTGTGGTATGTTAAATTGTATGTTATGTGCTTTTAATGCTATGACTGCTTATTTCAAACGCATGACTGCTAATAAAAAGAACATGACACCTAGACAATACATCAATAATAAATTTGCTAAATCCAAGACTGCTATTCCTTCACCTGTCAAGAAGGAAAAATATATTCCTAAGTCTAAACAAAAAGTTGTTAAGACTGTTTATAGGAAAGTAAGTACAGTCAAGGAGGATGCGGCTGTTGTTCGAAAAGGATCTGTTGTCAAAGCTGACAAAGGTCAATTCTTTAAGTATGCCGGGTCCAATCAATTTTGGGCACCGAAGATAATTTAATCCGTTTGATATGTGCAGGGAGTTAAACAGGAAAACCGGGTTGTATGGATCCTAGACAGCGGATCGTCAAGGCATATGACCGGAGATAGAGCCCTGCTATCAGACTTGGTTGAAAGAGTTGGCCCAATCGTTACCTTTAGAGATAACAGCAAAGGAATGACTACGGGATATGGCAAGTTAAATACAGGAAATGTTATCATTGAAAACGTCTCTTTAGTGGAAGGACTTAAGCACAATCTACTCAGCGTCAGTCAATTCTGTGATAGAGGTTACAAAGTAAACTTTATCAAGGAGAAGTGCTTAATAACTCATTCTAAAGAAGATAGACTAGCCTTGCATGGAGTAAGGAAAGGAAACTTGTACGTAGCTGATTTCAACTCGGGAACTGAAGCTGATGCAAACTGTTTTTATTCAAAAGCTTCAACAGAAGAAAGTTGGCTATGGCACAAGAAGCTCTCACACCTGAATTTCAAAACAATGAACTCTCTAGTCAAGAGGGATTGGTGAGAGGACTGCCTCCGATGGAATTTACACAAGAAGGATTGTGTGAGGCATGTCAGAAAGGGAAGTCAAAAAGAGCAACTCACAAAGGCACAGACACTACAAATATTACTGAACCACTGCAGCTGCTTCATATGGATTTATTTGGTCCAGTAAATATCATGTCTATGTCAAGGAAGAAATATGCATTAGCGATTGTAGATGACTTCACAAAGTACACGTGGGTTTTATTCTTGAACTCTAAGGATGAAACTCCACAGTTGGTGATTGATCATGTAAAGTTGATTGAGTTAGATTCAAACCTACCTGTCCGGGAAATCAGATCAGATAATGGAACAGAATTCAAGAATGAAATTCTGAATAGCTTCTGCTCAAACAAAGGGATAACAAGACAATTCTCAGCGCCAAGAACTCCGCAACAGAATGGAGTAGTAGAAAGGAAGAATCGAACCTTGATTGAAGCTGCAAGAACAATGTTAAGTGAATCAAGGTTGCCTATCTATTTCTGGGCTGAAGCAGTGAACACGGCTTGTTATACCCAGAATCGAACCTTAATCAACAAGGATCATATGAAGACGCCCTACGAATTAATGGCTGGCAAGAAACCAACACTCAAATACTTTCATGTATTTGGAGCCAAATGTTTTGTGCTAAAAAATGGAGATGAACATCGTGGCAAATTTGAGGCCAAGGCACATGAAGCAATTTTTGTCGGCTACTCAAAAAGAGCATATAGGGTGTACATAATTGATCAGCACCAAGTAAAAGAAAGTGTCAACGTATCATTTGACGACACTAAACTCCCAAGCATCCAAAATGAAGATCCTTCTGAGTCATTAAAATTTGACAATCATCCAGACTCAGATTCGGATAATGAAGGAGAACCCGAGGTTGCAGCAGGAAATGATGATGACAACAATGATGGTAATGATCCAGGTAATAGTGGTGGAAACAATGGAAACACTGGAGATACTACTAATACCAGTGGTAGATCAACAAGTCATCCAGGCAGCAACTCAGGGGGAGATGAAGGATCAACTGGCACAACACAACATCACAATGAATATAGAGGCGAATCATCAAGATCAAACCTATCAAGGGAAAGGATATGGAGCAAAGATCATCCCTTTGAATTGATCATAGGTGATCCAGATGTTGGTGTTAGAACCAGAAGTGCAACTTCAAATGAATGTTTATTTTCGGTTTTTCTATCTCAAGAAGAACCAAAGAAAATTGAAGATGCTCTAACTGATCCAGATTGGGTTCTTGCCATGCAAGAAGAACTCAATCAGTTCAAAAGGCAAGAAGTATGAACTCTGGTACCCAGGCCTAAAGATAGATCTGTTATTGGCACGAAATGGGTATATAGGAACAAGTTAGACGGTGATGGCATTGTTACAAGGAACAAGGCCAGACTGGTTGCAAAGGGTTACTCCCAGGAAGAGGGAATTGATTATGATGAGACCTACGCACCAGTTGCAAGACTTGAAGCCATCAGAATATTTCTGGCATTCGCAGCACATTCCAATTTTAAAGTCTATCAAATGGATGTAAAGAGTGCTTTTCTGAATGGAAAGTTAGAAGAGGAAGTATATGTGGAACAGCCTCCTGGCTTTGAAAATCCAGAGTTTGCTGATTTTATATATTTCTTATTCAAAGCCCTCTATGGACTCAAGCAAGCACCGAGGACATGGTATGACACTCTCTCTCAGTTTTTACTTGAAAAAGGTTTTACTAGAGGTGTCTTAGATAAAACTCTCTTTTACAAATTACATGATAAAGATATGGTATTTGTCCAAGTTTATGTTGACGATATTATATTTGGCTCTTCTAATGAAAACTTGTGCAAGAGATTTGCTAAGTTAATGCAGAGTAGGTATGAAATGAGCATGATGGGTGAGCTGTCATTCTTCCTTGGATTGCAAGTGAAGCAAAACGAAGTTGGGATTTTTATTTGCCAATCAAAGTACGTAAGGGATTTTCTAAGGAAATACAATCTAGAAGATTCTACACCGGCAAAAACCCCTATGCCAACAGCCACCAAGCTTGACAAAGATGAAACTGGTAAGAAAGTTGACATCACAAGCTATAGAGGTATGATAGGCTCATTATTATATCTAACTGCTAGTAGACCCGATATAATGTTTGCAACATGCTTATGTGCAAGGTTTCAATCTGATCCTAGAGAATCTCATCTTATAGCTGTTAAAAGAATTTTTAGATATCTGAAGGGTACACCGAATCTTGGAATTTGGTACCCTAAAGGTACAGGTTTTGAACTAATAGGCTATACAGATTCAGATTATGCAGGATGCAGGATGGACAGGAAAAGTACTTCCGGAAGCTGTCAGTTTCTAGGACAACGGTTGATCTCCTGGTACAGCAAGAAACAACACTCAGTATCTACCTCGACAGCCGAAGCAGAATACATTGCAGCAGGTAGTTGTTGTGCACATATCTTGTGGATAAGGAATCAACTGAATGATTATGGACTTGCGCTAACTAAAATTCCAATACTTTGCGATAACACAAGTGCCATAGCAATTTCCAACAATCTTGTACAACATTCAAGAACCAAGCACATAGACATAAGGTATCATTTTATCCAAGAACATGTCATGAACGGAACTGTGGTGTTATATTTTGTACCCACAGAAGATCAAATTGCCGACATCTTTACGAAACCACTTGATGAATCCACTTTCTCTAAGTTGGTTAGTGAGTTAGGGATGTTAAACATGAACTAATTATTGCATGTTGTTTTAAATTGCATATTTATTTTCAAGTACTGTAAATACACTGTATATATTCCTTAAAATATTTCAAAAACAAACAAACAAATTGAAAAAGAAAACTCAAAAAGATTTTCCTTATTTTTGTACAGTTTTTTTTCATTGGCATCTCTAATGTAAATATATTTTATATTATGTTTGTTTTCCAACAATTAGTATATATTGTTTATTATTTCCAACAATTGCTCTCAACAGTTGGTATATTTAAGTATGTATAGTTTTATTTGTTTTACAACTTGGCATCTTTATTTTTATTATTTTTATGTTTATTTCTATATAAATATGTGCTGATTATTCTCAAGTCTCTTTTTAGAAGTAGGAAAGATCTATGAGTATTGATAATCCAATCGATTTTAAAAGTGAGATCCTAATCATTGACATCAATCTCTAACCAAGATCTTAGAACCAAACACACAAACAATATCACTTCCATCTCTCTAACCATTAAACAGAATACCTTATTGTTCAGAATGAGGGAGTCAATGCCTTGATTGCATTTGATAAGGTTGGTGATGTGAGTGAACCAACAGTTCTGTCTCCAGAAAGGTGTTATATATATATAAACTGAGACAACTGTTAGCTCATCTGTGTTCTCTCAAAAGGATACAGACTTGGAAAAGGCAAAACTGTTACTAGGTTCATTCTCTCAACAGAGTGAGTCTATTGAATTCAGCTTGTCAGCCAAGGCTATCAGCAAAGAGTTAATTTCATCTGACATTTTTCAAGAAACCACAAATTTTGTCTTATTTTTAGGGACCAACAATGGACCAACTCAATTGGCATTTTGGACCAACAATTTAAGGACTTACTTGGGACCAAAAAGGGACCAAGAGGGAGCATTTGAAATGTCACAGGAAGGATGAATTGACGGAAGCAATTATTCTAAACTTCCATATCAAGGAAGGAAGGATGATTGATGATTCTGACTGAATCAACATGCCTTCACAGGCATCAGGAGGAAACTTGGATCATTTGCTACATTATTGATCCTTTTCTCCCTCCCCAGATGGAACATATCTGGATTCCTAACGAAATAGATCATCTTAGATGATCAGCAACTCAATGAATCTATTCCTGAAGCAATTCAGTTTATAAAAATCAAATATTTTAATAGATTCAATTGAGGACGGGGATTTACGAAACCCCATTGCACCACCAGTGACCTCTCTTGAAGGGGCTATGGTGATCTTTCTTGCAGGTACAAAAGACTGAGTCATCCGTACTGAGAGAGATATAGTGATATGAGAAAAGAGTGAAACACAAGTAAGGACGAGTGAAAATATATATATTCTATGAGTGAAACACTTAGAGAGTATATGAGCGAAACACTTGTGAGGAACATAAAGTAAAATCACACACTAGCACATTTACCAAATCCTATTCCCAATTCCCTGTTACAGATTTCTAATGTTATTCAACCAAGGTGGAAATTTCTTCAGAAAAGGACCAACATTTGTTACCTATCTACAATTAGGGGAGAATTATTAAGAGGATTACTCAACTAAGGGGGAGAATTATTAAGAGGATTACTCCAAAATGTTAAAGTGTTCAACTAAGGGGGAGTAGATAAAAAGGGGAGAAGTAAACAAAGGCTTTTTCCAGAAGAAGATTACTCAATTGTTGAACAAGAAAAAGGGGTATATAACAACATGCTTGGATTCTATTCCATTTGATTTTAGAAGATTCTTGTAAATATGATTAACCGGATTTCCTAAAATGCATAACATGTCATAGTTTGCATTTTTTATATATGCGATGGTTTAATGCTGTATGTATGCCATGTTTGTTACCTCTATTAAAATGGTTGGATAATTCAAGTAAGGGGAAATTGAATTCACCTTGGAAGAGAAGGGAAGACAGGAGTTGGAGAAACAGAGGAAAAGTGGTAAGAAGAGAACATACATCATCTCTGTCATCCTAAGGGGGAGTAGTGATGAGTCTGAGAAATGAAGATAATACTACATGTATAATATGTTCATTGCTAGAGGAACAAACATCTTTCATTTCAGTTAACTCAGGAAATCTGGAAATGTATTATATGATCCAGAGAACAATTTATTTACTTACAGTTCTTAAATGTCATATTAGTTTCTTAGTTGTTAGTTGAGTTATCCTCTAGGAATTTGTGTGTTAAATGTTTAACAACAAATAGGGGGAGATTGAAAGGCATATGTCTAGGCCTATTTGTAATTAGTAGATGACAACTCAACTCATGTAAGAAATTAAAGTAAGTAATAAATACTGAGGATGGAATCAAATCGAAGAATGTCAACTAGACACAAAGAATCAACTTGTCAGAAGAATTATAATGAAGTTGCTACTCTACACCGGAAGAAGTTCATTTATATGTTCAAGCGTCGGAGAAAAATAGAGAAGCAGTTGTTCAGAAGATTCTAAGTGGCTACTACAGAAGATTCCAGAAGAAGAATGAAAACAGTGAAGCAGAAGAAGAACAGAAGACCACAACTTAATGTTAAAGATGAAGAATATTTATTATAGTATGACATAAATGAACCAGACAGTACATTTGTGTGTCAACTAAAATAATAAATATTCATCATCTAGCTCAAGTGGTTTTATGACAAAAGACACAACGAAGACTGGAAGACTTCAAGACTGATAGCACGGTAATACAAGACGAAATAGTATTTTAATTCTACTAACAAATGTTAATTGATTATTTAATTTATCTAATTAAATTAATTCAAGTTGAATTTAATTTAATTTGTAAATTAACTAATTAATTTAAGTAGAATTAATTTATTATAAAAGATATGAATTAATATGACTTTTAATATAATTCAAATGACTAATAAATAAGTCATACCGACTGTTTATTAATAAGTCATACCGAATTATATTAATAAAAGTCATACCGAAGCTGTTAAAGAAAAGTCATACCGGAGCAGCCGACTGATAAGTCATACCGAAGCTGTTAAAGAAAAGTCATACCGGAGCAGCCGACTGATAAGTCATACCGAGCTTTAAAAAGAAAAGTCATACCGAGCTTCAGGCAGAAAAGTCATACAGGAGATAAGTCATACTGAATTTCTGTTGATCAAAAGGTCATACCGAGTGATTTTTTATTATATTAAAAAGTCATACCGACTTTTTAATTAATAAAATAAGTCATACCGACCATTCAGAAGTCATACCCAGTGTTTTTAAAGTCATACAAGTGTTAAATAAGTCATACAAGACTTATTTTCTTGAAATTAAGTCATACTGAAAAAGGTCATAGCAGCCTTTTTCAATCTCTATAAATATGAGATGAGTGCTTCACTTTTCAGTAGTTCAGAAGTTAGAAAATCAGATCAAATTCAGTAATTTATCTGCATTGTAATATTCACAGATTTCTGTGCTGAGTTTGAAATATAATTGTTAAACACGAACAGTTCATGTCAAATTTGTTCTAGATCATTTTATCAATTATATATCAGTTTTCTAAATATTAATTTTGTAATACTAATCAAGTTAAAATTATATCTTTCACTTGAACAGTATTTCATTATAATTAATATTTCGCGAGCAATTAAAATAATATTTTTAATTCAAATATTCCGCGATTAATTTTAGATATTGTATTCAACCCCCCCCCCCCTTCTACAATATCAGGGACCAACATATTCTGTAGTGTGTTTTGACCTTAAGATTTTATTTGTTTCTCATCTTTTTTTATCTCTCTGCACTTTATATCGATCTCCTCCACATATGTCACAAAATAACTTATTTAATTGGTTCATCATCTTTCTTGTAAAATAACATGCAGTCATTCTTATAAGCATCAATCTTTTCATAACCCAAGTTTAATCCAAGAACCATATTTTTTACATGGTAGGTCTCGCGTAACGTATACGGACTAGGCAATACAGACCCAATCAATTTAAGTGACTCATCAAAACTTTTTTGACGACAACCATATATCTGTTTATGAAATGCAACAGTTTAGTAACAAATGATAACTTTGAATGGCCTTCACAATTCAGATATAAAGACACCGAAGCATTATTTACTAACTTGTAAAAAGTAGCATCTTCTTTATTTGACTCTTCTTCCATATTATTCAATCGATATTGTTCACCAATGTCTCTTAAAATTTCAAAAGCATCGTACTTATCTTCATCCTCATTAATATTATGATTTTGTCTCGTTAATGTAGAATAATGACTTTGTTTATAAGATTTTTCACCATGACGATCCCATATATTATAGGACTCAATAATACCATTTTTATACATGTGTAATTTTAACTCATCTTCGGTGATCCAAGCTAAATTTTTACTTTTGGTGCGTGGATATCTTATCGATCCATATTCATCTTTTTTCTGTTGAGCAAATTTAACAAAATTATCCACCCACTCATGTACTCATTTGTTATACCACTCATGTCATCGAACCAACATCTCGTCCAACTTCGATCGAACAAGATCTACACATAAGAATTACAAAATAATTATATTTATTTTATATGCAAAAGATACAATTATAAAATAATTATATCAATTTTATAAGCAAAAGATATTCATACAATAATAAGATATTTCAACCATCATCATAAAAGTAATATGTCATATACAACAATAATGTAAATAATTGATTATATACTTCAATATTTGGGGAAAACATTATTTACAGTAATGTGATTTACAAAAAAATTTCAATATTTGATCCACATAGGCAATTTGATTGCTATATATATTATATATATGTGTGTGTGTTTTGGAATGAAGTTTTTTTTTTTGAAAAAGAGAGTTAATTTGAGGCTATGTTCACATATTGAAAAAAAGGTTGTTGTATATATGTACGTACATGATGATATGAAATTTGGGATTGTGTAATATGTTATATACGATGAAGTATGTGGTTTTAATATACGGTTATGGAATCCGTTATGCTAATATTTTCGGCGTATTTAATCCGTCAAGTATAACAATTATTTTTGTAATGGATCGAGTCTAATATTGACAAATTATTTGACTAGGCTCGGCTCTTTTACACCCCTAAATCGTAGATGTCTTGTTGTTTTTATCAAATTCACTTATAGTGATCATACCGGGTTGAATTTGATTGATTTTTAGTAAAATTCAAATTCAAATTCAAATATATATAAGTTTTATAATTAATTTAAATTTTAAACCAGAATTTAATATTCAAATATAAATTAATTGAATTTCAGATCGAATTTATTTTGTATATTTAAAATTTTACATTTAAAAATATAATAGTGTTTACATTTAAAAATATAATAATGTTTACATTTAAAAATTATAAAGAACTATTTAGCAAAAGAAAAATATAAAGAATTAAATTTGACAAAATAAACAAATATAATATATTATACGAGTTAAAACACCAACTCATTATTAATATATGATTAATAACTAACTAATATTTTACACATTAATAAAACTAGAGAATCTATTAAAAAATATTATTAATAAAATATTTAAACCCTAATATTGAGTATTAATTATTAAATAATTAATGATATAATAAAATGAATATATATATAATTTTTTATCATGTTTTAAGTTTCAAATTTCTTTAGATTTCGAATTTTAGGTCTGGTTTGCTATATTAAAAATTCAAATTGTTTCATAATTAAAAAAATATTTAAATTCAATTATTAAATTTTGAGTTTAGTGAAATCTAGGAGAGAATGTCTTATATAACACAAAATAAATTAAATTGTCTAAATTATCATTTTTGGGAATGGTGTTCAATCTGTATACCGACTTCAATACGCTTTTTAAAAGTGTGTATGCCAAACCCCATTTGGTTCCATATGTATCCCAAATTAGACATTATTCTCTTAACTTTTTTCCTTCTCTAACTTACCCTTTGCTCTATTACATTTTTTTATACATATATTGATATACACATATCTATTTGATGACTTTATTTAAACAATTAAACCAACATAGATATGTTGTGTCTATATCGGCTTCGTCTTCACCATATAATATAAGAGAGTTGGTAACATTGATCATGTTTGAGAGTGTGTCAAAAATGTTTATTATTATTTGGACAGATAATAACGTAGAGAGAATTGAGAGATGTGGGAATAATGGAGGAAGTTGAAAATTACAACAGAGTCTTAGTGTGAGATATGTTAAATGAATATAAAATTTAAAAAATAAATCATAGAAATAAATGCATGGGAGGGAAAATTGTGAGGAAAGATGTGTAGTTTTCTATTTATTTATAAAATATGCATTTTGGCGATGCGGGTGTTATAATACACGTATTAATACATGCATATAATACACGTATTAATACATGCGTATAAAGCTATTTACGCATTACATACATGGTGTGCAACTATCTACAATCTGTATGTTATACTCCCTCCGTCCCGTTGAGTTGTTATCATTTCAAAATGGGGTGTCTGGCACGCATTTTAAGATGAATTTTAAGGATAGTTTCATAATTTATTTTTGAAATTTTCCTTTTTTGTATAAAAATAGAACAATCCTATTTTTATACAAAAAAAGAAAATTTTAAAAATAAGTTATGGAACTATCCTTAAAATCCACCTTAAAATGCGTGCCAGAAAGTGAAAAAAAAGTGATAACAATTGGGTGGGACGGAGGGAGTATTAATTTGGACAGCTCGAACGAAAAATGATATTTTGATTATTATTTTATACAGATTAATGTTGTTGACGTTATTTCACATAACTTTTCTGAGATTAAAAAAAATTCTCATATAAATAGTGTTATTATAATTACAGAGAATCATATACAATTATAAAAATAACTCTACTAAAAAATATTAATAATTTAGGTAATTTCTCATAAACTATATTATCTATTTTATAAAATAGTGATAAAAAGGTCATTTACCGAAATCTAGTTGAATCATATTTTAACATCCCTGCTCGGCTGCTCGGATCACTATCTTAAATTTATATAGTGAGAAATGCAGGGATGAATCTCTTTTCAACACAATTTGTGGTTTCCGTGTAAAACATCAAAGCATGTGATTTACATGCAATATATTTTTAAATATAATTAATAAATAATATTTTAAAAAATTAATATATTAATATATTAATAAATAATAATATAATAATATACTAATTGAAAATTGAATATTAAATAATAATAATAATATAATATATTGAACATATAAAATATTGTGTCTCGGATTTGATATTTCAAATCCAGTATCAATTTAGTAAAACAAAATTTCATATACTTTATATTAAAAAAATAAATTTAAATTCAATAAAATCTAATTATAGTAGAATTAATCAAATATTTATCGAATCAGATTATTTTGTTATATTTATTCTGAATGATTAATAATATTTTAAAATTTTTTAATAAAAATGTAAGCTGAGTATCTTTTTAGCACAATTTGTTATTTGCATTTTCCAAGTAAAACATGAAAGCAAGTTTTTTTTTATGAAAACATCAAAGCAAATTATTTACATGTAATCTAATACTGTAATTAATAAGTTTTGTTATTCGTCAAAGTTAACGATAAATTCGGAGTCATATAAATACAAAAGATGTAAAATATCCACTTAATTATTACAAGTTTAAAATATTAATATAATTTCAGAGAATAACGATACTAAGGTTAACTTATGATACTTTTAGTGAGATCACATCAAATACGTATAAACAAATGCATCTAGTCACTTATTGTTAAATATTTAATTACCATTTATTTTACATTGTTCATAAATTAGGAAAACAAGTAATTAAGTTGTTAATATAATAATACACACAAATAAATCATTATCTTAAGAAATTTTTCTAAGATCTACCTTATAATCCTTATTCTCATAATTTAATTATTTACTTATAAAAAAGGAGTTACTCCCTACATCCTCTTTAAATGTACACTTTTAAAATAAATTTTTCTCCTAAATACATGTCCGTTACTATTTTTAAAATAAAATTAGTGATAATTTTTCAAAATTATCTTTATATTTATTATTTCTAAAACTTAACTTATTTAAAATTTAAATAGATTGTCATTTTGTAAGACAATAATTAGTGGTATGCATCGTAAAATTTTACTTAACTAAATTTTTCTTAATATGTGTAATTTTTTAAAATGGATATATAAATAGGGACGGAAAAAATATTTTTCATCGGACTTATCAAGTGGAAAATAAAGGTTTCGGACTATGTTAATGTTAGATTTTTATTCGAAAAACTAAAAAAAGATTATTCACATGAAAGGAAATTTGCATGGGATTTGGTGAGGTGGTGAAGTAAGAAGCCGGCACGTAGGTGACAGCACACGTGTCAGTCACGTGCGTCCTCCCCTATCACCATCTCTTCATTTTTGCTTCCGTACACATTTTATTTCTATTAAATTAAATTGGGATTATTACTTGCTCCTTTGTGCTGAAATAAATATCATTTTAGTTTTCTTTACATGTTTTAAGATATAAAAAAGAGTTTTCTTCACAAATTTTAAATAAAATATTAATACATAAATTTTATTATAAACCATTTATAAAATCGTAGATTTTGTACAAGGTGATATATTTCAAAATGAATTTAGAAAAACGAAATTTATAAAATAATAATTTATAAAGTCGTCGTGAATATTTCGTTAAAAAAATAAGAATAACACTTGGTTTGGAACATAGAGCAGGTGCCAGGGTCATTTGTTTCTTTCTTTATCAGTTCTCTCTTGCATCTTCAACATTATAGAGCTCAAACATTCGAGTGAAACAACCAAAAATTAAAAGATTTTGCAAGCAGGGTTTACTATGAATCTCTACACATCTTATGGCTGTTCTTCTCGATTATCGAGGCAGATGGTAAAGCCTTTCGGGGCCTACATCCAAAACAATATTATTCAGGTACCAGTGTACCACACACATATTTGCAAGCATGCATGCTTTATTTGCTTAATTTTTTCTTGATTTTTGTAAGGCTTAAATGTAATTTAAACCCCGTGTTATCAATAATATACAATTCAAACCCTCTTTTAATATATTTAGTAAATTTAACCCTATGTTTTTTAACTATTTACAATTGAAACCTTTTTTAAAATAATTAGTAAATTTAACCCGATGTTTTTGAACTATGTACAATTGAAACCTTTTTTAAAATAAATAGTAAATTTAACCCTACGTTTTAAAATATTTAGTAAATTTAACCTTGACTTTTTAATTTCGGAATAAAATAAATTTTAAGATAAAATTTTGAATAAATATTCGTCAAATGCACTATTGCCAATTTTTTTTGTATAGATATTATCTAAGCATAATAGATATTTGTAATTATTAGGGTTTTTTCTTATAAAATGAATATTTAGATGTTCTTTTCTATATTAATATATCTATATGTATAATATATTATATATGTTCAATAAAATTTTAATATGTGTTTATATTATTCCATCTTGTCATCACACTTCCCGCTCAATACATTCATGAATGTTCATCACCGAATTTAATTTATTTTCAAAAATACTATTCGGTGAATATATTCTCGAAAATACTTTTTCGATATAAAATTTATTTTATTCCGAAATTAAAAAGTCAAGGTTAAATTTACTAAATGTTTTAAAACGTAGGGTTAAATTTACTATTTATTTTAAAAAAGGTTTCAATTGTACATAGTTAAAAAACATAAGCTTAAATTTACTAATTATTTTAAAATTTTAGTAATTATTTTAAAAAAGGTTTCAATTGTAAATAGTTAAAAAACGTAGGGTTAAATTTACTAAATATATTAACATAGGGTTTGAATTGTATATTGTTAATAACATAGGGTTTAAATTGTAAATAAGCCTTTTTCTAAATTTGATTATTTATCAATTTTCACTGGAAGAGTGAAACTAAAGTATAACTGTATAAGGGTGTTGATTTTATGTCTTTAGATTTGTGGAGAAGAATAAATATGTAGGAATGAACCCAAATTCTCTATGTATGAGTTGAATAAAGGGTTGTATTTCTAGGAATGACGCCAAGTGTACTTTTAGTTTTCGAAGTCGAGTCGAAAATGTATCAACCATAAAATTGTGTAAAGAAACTGAATTCGAGTTTTAGTGGTGAGCTTGTGGAGCTGAGTGGATTCAAGATAATCGAAAATTTAATTATAGTATTCAAGCCCTGAGCTCAATAATTTCCAAACCAAGATATTGTCTATATTCCGAGTGCCACATATGAGTTGATCTTTTTTTTCGTGTCTTCCTGTGCTTTAGAGATATAGTAATAAAAGCGGGGTAGGAAGCAGAACTGGGCTTATTAGTGGGCATGAACACTATGAGAATCTGGAGGGAGCACCCAGAGCTCCTTCTACTGCTGAGCAATTTGAACGGGTGGCTCAAGAGAAGGCCAAACAAGGCGTGATAAGCCAGACTGCTGGTAAAGCTGAAGAGGCATTGGAGGAGGCAACCATTGGCGAGTCCTCTGAAGTTGAATCTATTAAGGAAATTTATAAGAAGCCTGTTGGCAAAGGTAATTCCCACAAAACAGAGGATTTTTAGATTAAATGACTGAATAACAGTTGCTTGATTTTTAGTTTGTTGCTAATACTGCTGAAGTTCCTTGTGGAACATTACTTTAAGCTGTATGAATAATTTGCAGTGCACACTAGCTCTTGCAGTGGTAATGTTGCATCTGTATATATTAGTTCTACATGTTTTACATTCAAATAATCTGAATAACAGTTAAGTTCTTCTGGTTTTATGGATGTACTTGGGTTGGCATAACAAGAAAAACTCTGAATCCTGTAGATTGTCACAGACTCTAACAGATAAAGTATTGATCTGGTTGCATTTTAACTTGGTCAATCTAGTGAGACGACGTTGTAATTCATTCCCTGATATTCCCCCTTCGACAATTTATCTGCTTAAAATCTGTTTACATTGTAGTGGAAAAATCGAGTGATGCTTGTATATACATAGACAAAATTCAGATTTATTACCATAAACTTCATTTACATAGTAGTGGAAGAATGAAGTGATACGTACATCGACAAGTGGAATTCTAGTAGTCAACAATCATAATCTTATCAGACCCATACAATTTTGCAAAGACTCCAACCAGAGGGGCGGTGTTATATGTGCAAGCCTCTGATTGCATGAAATTTCCCCTTCGATCTTCGAACCCATCATTTTTGTCCAGTCCACCAACAACAGCTCCTGTTAGAACATTCGGATTTGGGCCCTGACGTCGATACCAACTATGATATCCTTCTGTGCACCCAATGAAACTGTTTTTCACTTTGTATGATACAGTTGATGCGCCCCTATGGTGCACCCTCTTTGGATAAACTGGACCGTACCCAACCAAGTAACTCTTGTTCATTGGATTAGATCCCAAGATGTAATCAACCTGTGATTTTGCAAATGAAGCTATCTCATCAGGACTAACTGAAACTCGGTGGCAACCGAGTCCTTGTTTAATGAGCTTAAGATGATCAGAGTAGACTGCGAGTAGGAACGTTGCGGTTGTAACGTATTGTAAGTTGTTCCATGGGCGGATGAACATGAGGCCGCCTGGGGTGCGTTTCACATTATGTTCTCTGTTTTTGTTTAGGCATGCACAAATGTAGTGCTCTGCTTTTGAGCGGTACTATTGAAGTACTTGCTGCTCTTCTTGAGGCATAATCTCCTTGAGCAACTAGAAGGAGAAATGATCACACATTTAGGAAATATATGGAATAAGGCAAGAAAAATGATTGGAAATTCCAGTACAAAATAGTTTAGGGCATGAATTTACCATCGAAGCCATAACTTGAACGCCAGCATACTGGACATCCCAGCTAAATTCCTTCATTGCCCAACCTACCCCACCAAAAGAATGGGCGTTTTCAATGACAATTATAATAATTCGTTTCACCTGTAGCCTTGTATAACCACAAGGCTGCCCACAACAACTCATCCTTGTAACCACTCAACGATGGATAGTAACCTTTCACCACCTCAATACTGTCATCATAGTTTCCCCTAAATTTGTCAGCAAACTCAAACAACTGCAAAGAACAGTTCCAATTAGTAATCTGTACATGTGTGTCTACGTATATAAAGATAGTTATTATAGTCATTTAATAATTGTTTGGGCTGAGGGGAAAGGTCTAGACGAACTCTCAACTAACTTACCTCTTTTGCGAGGTGCAAAAGAAGGTTGGCGTAATGTGGATTTGCTCTCCTAAATACAATTGATGATGCTGCCATTGCTGCAGCTGTCTCTCCTGCAAGATCTGAACCAGAGTGTTTTTCGTCGATCTTGTAAGCTTCTCTCCCTGTTGTCATGTCCTCTGGCTGCTGCCAACAGTGGTGATCACTTCTCCCATCTCCCACCTTTGATCAAAAATAAATTTTGATCTACTGATTTTTTAGTGCGGAAAAGGAAACCTGCATTGTTTGCACAATTTTTAATATATGCATACCTGACCCCAAAGGACGTTTGGCTGAGTATGGGACTTGATGAAGTAATCAGTTCCCCACTTAATTGCTTCAAGTGCATGGTGATATTCTCCGGCATCTGATATTTGTTTGCCGTATTCAATGACACTCCATGAAAGCAATGTTATGGTGAATGCCATCGGCAGGCCAAACTTCACATTGTCACCAGCATCATAATATCCTCCTACCAAATTGATAGGTCCATATTTAATACATCTTTAATATCTATTTTATGTTTGTTTTCATAATTTTATTAGTTAATTAATTATTTTTATTTTGTTTTGTAGGAAATTAATTAAAATCAGAATTGTAGCAGAAAAAGGAGAATACAAGGAAGGAGGTGGAGATTACTTGGGGGTAAAGAAAAAGGAGATAAAATCGAATGCTTGTTGGAGAAGAAAAAGGAATAGAAGGAAATATTTAGAATTCAATTTGTAATCGATATAGAAAACCTACATTATTTTCCCTATATATATGGGTCTCCTCTCTTGTATTTCAAGGACAAAGACCTTGTACCTTAACTTTAACTTTAGTTTTCAATAATTAGGAGTAGGAGTAGAGTACTTTTATTTTCTTGCTCTTTCAATACAAACAAGTTTTTATCTCTCAAACACTTTTTATGTTATTCGTTATTTGCATGTCTTATATTAGTTGCTTTGTTTACTTCTTCAAGCATGTCTAGCTAATTCTCTTGCCCTAGGATGAAGGTGAAGTTAGTTGATTATTTTTAGTATTTGTTTGTTTCTATTATTTAATTCTCATAATTTTTCTTGGTGCTTAGTGGTTTGATTAACAAAGTGATTTTGATATATTATTGTTACCGAATTTATTTTTCATAGCCTATGCTTGCTCCATGAAGTTTTGATGGGTTATTGTTAGATAATAAGTTTCATAGTATATGCTTGTCTCGTTAATTGATATTTATTTGTTGAAGAAAGAGAATTGATTTTTAGGGCAAGTTGGATATTAATTGTAATTGATTGATGGATTCGGATTCCTAGGTTTTTCATATTTATTTGTTCTTATTTGCTTATTAGGTTAAACAAATCTCATCTCAACATTATTTGTCTAGTCTGCCTGATTTATTTATTAGGGCTTGAAAATTTCATAGTCTCTGAGGATCGATCTGTGATTGCTACAATTAAACACTGTGCGCTTGCAGTATTTCAACACATCAAGTTTTTGGCGCCGCTGCCGGGGACTATTGATAATTTTTACTCCTTAATATTTAATTGTTCAGATTAGTTTCTTGTTTTTCTTTGTATTTTTTTTAGGGATTTGTGTAGCGGAGAAAAGTTTGGACAAGAAGATCATTAGAAGGCATCGTTGTCTCCTTAGAAATTTTTGGAAAGCACTTTTCGGTATTCCGTATCACCTCTCTAAATTTTGTTTTTTCTCACAAATATTAAAAAAATCCAAAAAAATAAATATTTTAAAAAAAATAAAAATAGTTAGTTATTTGTCTTGTTAAAAATCAATTTGTTGCATCATTCATATCTCACATAGGAGCACATCATCTAGATTTTCTTTATTGTATTTTATTTCTTTCCATCTTAAAATTGTGGTGATTGCTGGAGGAAAGAGGTACGTATAATTTAGATTAATTCACGTAGTGTAGTGCATCCATAGTTGTTTATTTTCTCGTTTTTTTATGTGTTGCATTCATATAATCAATCTTAAGGGTGCCACCCAATACAAGATAAGGTAAGGGATTTCATCACCCTTTCCTTGGCCCATAAATCACTAATACGTTCATCTTTCATTCCCCTTACCTTAATAAAATCAAGTAGACGTTGGCCCCTAGGATTTCACGCTCACTTAGGAAGAGAACCTAAGAAGAAACAAATCTTTACGTATTCTTACTTTTGGTGTCTAGGAAAACGAGAGCTTACCTGGCCAATTTGGATTGGTGTCTAGAAAGGTGGTTAGCCTCTTGGCAATGCTTCCATCTGCCTGGCCAATCGGTTTGAATATTTCTAGATTTGTGACTCTTAATATTATCTTAAAGTTAGGAACAGGTCTAGAATTTCTCTAGGTTAACATAGACATAGGATTTTTCTTTTGTATTTTTTTTAGGTCTTTAGTTCTATCTCTTGTCTGTTACGTGCTTACTTGTAAGTCATGTCTATTCCTCTTAGAGACCGTTGTTACCCCACTCATTCCGCCCAACCCTCATGTATAGTCCTACCAACAGTAAATGGTAATAATTTTGAAATCAAATCTCATCACATTAGCATGTTACCTAGGTTTGGTGGGGTAGAGGGAGATGGTCCATATCTTTTCATCCGAGAGTTTGAGGAAGTTTGTGCCCTACAGAAAATTCAACAATTGACTGATGACTCTATTAAATTGAGACTTATCAACTTTGCTCTTAAAGAAAATGCTAAAAAATGGTTATATAGTCTACCCATTAAATCTATTTCAACTTGGGAGGGATTTGTAAGCATATTTCTAAAAAAATATTTTCCAAACCATAAAGCTAACAAACTTAGGAATGAAATCAACCAATTTCAACAAAACCAAAATGAGTCTTTTTGGAAATATTTTGATAGATTTAAAAATCTATTGTCCCAATGTCCTCAACATGGTATAGAACAATGGAGACTTTGTAAAATTCTTTATGAAGCCTTAGATAGACCAACCACTTCTTTGTTAGAGTCAATGTGTCAAGGTAAATTCATGGATAAAAATGAAGAAGAAGCTTGGCAATTTTTTGAAGAGTTAGCTGAAAAAACAATGTTGTGGGAGTCAACTAGGGAACCAAGTCAGGAAACTGAAAAACCTAGCTCATCTAAAGGCATACATGTAATTGGTAGTTCCCTTGCAACTGAAGCTAAGTTAGCTATAATCACTAGAAGATTAGAAGCCTTAGAAACCAACAAAGTTTCTCCACAATTATCTGCATGTGCAAACTGTAACTCATCTAATCATGTGATAGAAAATTGCCCTAAAATTCAACAAGCTAATGCCATGTTTCAAGCGAGAGTTATGAATGATCCCTTTTCACCCACATACAACCCTGGTTGGAAAAATCACCCAAATTTCTCATGGAACCAAGGTCAATACAATCAGTATAACCAACCCTCTCAACCTGCTTTTCAAAAGCCCCCTTCTTGTCCATATCAAACTCAAAATCCTAATTCTTTTCCTACTCAAAACTTTGGCCCATATCCAACTTCTGTTTCAATTCCTTCGAATCCTCCTGGTTTTAATGAAACTGATAAGAAAATGAATTTATTGGAAAAGAGTATTGAGGCGTTATTGAAATCCCAAGCTAACATAACTCAATCTCAACAGGCTTTCATGCAAACTATGACCCAAGATAGGCAGTTACTAAATTCCAATACTCAAGCCATATCTAAACTAGAGGTCCAAATGAGTCAGTTAGCCAACACAATCAGTGAAAGAGAGAGAAACCGATTTCCTAGTCAACCTGAGGTTAATCCTAAATTTCATTCAAACCAAAAAGCTCCTGAAAATGTGAATTCTGTTATCTCTCTTAGGTCCGGTAATCAATTCAACAATCATGCTAGTCTCAATACTCACGAGGAAGAAAAACTCACTTCTGAACCAAATCCTTTACTCTTAAATCCTAGTCTTGACCAATCCTTATTTCCTAAGAATTCTGAAGTAGTCGTGCAATCTAGTGAACCTTCCAAATCTGATGAAGCACCTTCAAAACCCATATCTGATATGTCTAGTGAAAAAGTCTTCAAACCAAAAGCCCCATTTCCTCAAAGACTTACTTCAAACAAACAATCTGCTCAATTGGATAAGATTTTGGAAGTCTTTAAACAAGTCAAGATCAACATTCCTCTTTTAGATGCAATTCAACAAATTCCCTCTTATGCGAAGTGTCTAAAAGATTTGTGTACTCATAAAAAAACCACTCATGTTCCTAAGAAAGCATTCATAACTTCTCATGTTAGTTCCATCATATCGCATCAAATCCCTGTGAAGTATAAGGACCCTGGTTGTCCCACTATCTCTTGTACCATAGGTGATACTTTCATTGACAAAGCTTTACTTGATCTAGGAGCTAGTGTGAATCTGCTTCCATTATCTGTCTATCAAGCTTTGGGTTTAGGTGAGCTTAAAAAGACTAATGTCACTCTTCAGTTAGCTGATCGTTCTATCAAAACTCCTAAGGGCATAGTGGAGGATGTGTTAATTAAGGTTGGTAATTTTATCTTTCCCGTGGATTTTGTTGTTCTCGAGACCGAACCTGTCAAAAATTTCAAAAATCAAATTCCTATCATTTTAGGAAGACCTTTTCTTGCTACTTCCAATGCTTTGATCAACTGTAGGAATGGTTCGATGAAACTAACTTTTGGAAACATGACTCTAGATCTTAATATTTTTAATGTGGGAAGTCAATCCAATGCTCTTTATGACCAACCTGTAGGAGTTAATTTCATTGATGACGTTATGTCATGGTCGAATCTTGAGGATAATTTAATTGAGTCTCTTCTTGAAAAGGATGTTTTGTTAGAGTATGAGAGTAATAAAGAACTTCATGAGTTGTACCAAAATTTCACTTCTGATGAGATGTTAGATGAATTGAATATCGTTTGTTCTAAACATGAAACCCAATTGGAGGATATTTCTTTTGAGCCTAGGACCGTTGTTAAGACTTCTGTAGGTGAGCCACCCCCACTTGATTCAAAACCATTTATATCCACTTTTGGTCAGTCCTTTGTAGGTTTCAATGAAACTCATCATGCTTTTATTTCTAATGACTTAGTCCATGATCAAAAATTTCAAGTAATCAATATGCTTAAACAATTTAAAGAAGCATCTAATTGGTTTATGGATTATGTTAGTGATATGAGTTTTATCTTGTTGCGAGATCGTATATTTCTAGTGGATAATGTTGTTCTTGAGAATGTGTTTCCACAGTGTGTTTACTCTACGATGAAAGAGGGTTTTAGTAGTATTATAAAAAATTCAAAAATCCAAAAAAATTAGAAAATTAGAAAATCCAAAAATAGAGATGTTTTAGCTAAGTTTTCCACTCTTGTACTTTGATGCTAGTTGGTGTTAACAATTTTTTATAAAATTATATATATGTAATGCCTTGAGATAATTCGAACGTAGTTGAGTAAGGTTTTCTTTATGAAACTTGTGTCGAACAAATTTTTGCTTAAAAGTCCAAGATGACACTTATTGCACAAGGTCTTTGTTGGAAAGATTGTCTAGGGATGTTTTCGATACCTGAGAGAGAGCCCACATGTTAAAACAATGTCGAATCAAATGTTTGTGGAAAAATATATAAAGCATCAAGTACTCCTTTGAGATCAATGGGTGGCAAATACAATGTTATATGAAAGGAACGATCCATATACATGTGCTGGTATTAAGTGCAATTGTATGAGAAATAAATTTTTCTTGGTGACTTTTCACTGCCCTTGGTTACTGGAGAATTACTTGACGAGCTAGAATAAAAGTATTAATTGACTAGTCTTGTTTTGTGGCCTTTGTTACTCGAGTAATTAAGTCCGTAGGGGTATTTTGAAACCTAGTGCCCTAAGACCAACTGGTTTGGGAGTCATTGACCCAAAGCTCGCTACATGGGTAACATAGAAAGCCTAAGAAAACAGACATTGAACAGTCAATTGGAAAAAAACTATGAAATTTGGCTAGATACTTGTTTTGATAGAGATTGGGTAAGTTCAATATCGGTTGAAAAAGAGAAAATGTACTTATTCAATTGATTCTTCAGAGACCTATTTTCACAACACACCTTGGGAGTTTTTGCAAACGTTTGCGTCGATATAAGTGGATTTTGGATACCTACATCTTATCTATAATTAGAAGAGTCTTTAAGGCATGTATTTTCCTAAAAATCTTCTTTTGTTGACACTGATGAACGTTATTTATAGAGTGGGATGCTTGCTAGAATATTTCACGGATTTTATGGGTATATCTTCTGTAAGCCCTTAGGAGACAACACTCCTCTGGTAGAGATCGTCTACGAGTTTAACGGGTTGGTAAACCTAAAATTATCCGTCACGCCTACGAAAAGGAGCATAGGACTTTTATAATATATATTTTTTTCTTTTGATTTTTCTCGAGGACGAGCAAAAGATAGGTATGAGGGTATTTGATAGGTCCATATTTAATACATCTTTAATACCTATTTTATGTTTGTTTTCATAATTTTATTAGTTAATTAATTATTTTTATTTTGTTTTGTAGGAAATTAATTAAAATCAGAATTGTAGCAGAAAAAGGAGAATACAAGGAAGGAGGTGGAGATTACTTGGGGGTAAAGAAAAAGGAGATAAAATCGAATGCTTGTTGGAGAAGAAAAAGGAATAGAAGAAAATATTTAGAATTCAATTTGTAATCGATATAGAAAACCTACATTATTTTCCCTATATATATGGGTCTCCTCTCTTGTATTTCAAGGACAAAGACCTTGTACCTTAACTTTAACTTTAGTTTTCAATAATTAGGAGTAGGAGTAGAGTACTTTTATTTTCTTGCTCTTTCAATACAAACAAGTTTTTATCTCTCAAACACTTTTTATGTTATTCGTTATTTGCATGTCTTATATTAGTTGCTTTGTTTTCTTCTTCAAGCATGTCTAGCTAATTCTCTTGCCCTAGGATGAAGGTGAAGTTAGTTGATTATTTTTAGTATTTGTTTGTTTCTATTATTTAATTCTCATAATTTTTCTTGGTGCTTAATGGTTTGATTAACAAAGTGATTTTGATATATTATTGTTACCGAATTTATTTTTCATAGCCTATGCTTGCTCCATGAAGTTTTGATGGGTTATTGTTAGATAATAAGTTTCATAGTATATGCTTGTCTCGTTAATTGATATTTATTTGTTGAAGAAAGAGAATTGATTTTTAGGGCAAGTTGGATATTAATTGTAATTGATTGATGGATTCAGATTCCTAGGTTTTTCATATTTTTTTGTTCTTATTTGCTTATTAGGTTAAACAAATCTCATCTCAACATTATTTGTCTAGTCTGCCTGATTTATTTATTAGGGTTTGAAAATTTCATAGTGTCTGAGGATCGATCTGTGATTGCTACAATTAAACACTGTGCGCTTGCAGTATTTCAACACATCACAAATCCACCTAAAAAACACAAACGGAAACATATTAGCTTCCCAAATCAAACTCTGGTAAAATACGTAGTTGATTGCGTTTTTGCTATATCTTTTGTTGCAAATTATGAAATATCGTAAATTTTCTCATGCTAGACTTTCTGCTATTATTATTTACAAACATATCGCGTGATCAAAGACATACTTCTTGTCAGAACCCATCGGAGAGGCCAGAGTAATCGCGCCAAGTAAGTCTTTGATTGCGAGGCAAATAGCCAGACCTCTGGCCTTCAAAATAGAGAATGCTTTTTGAGAGAGCATCTTTGTAATCAAAAGCTTGAGTGTAAATATTAGTTATGGAATATAAACATAGTAGAGAATCAAGGCAACGTTGAAGAAGAGTAGTAGTATGAAATGTAGGAAAGAGATTTGCATTTCCCATTTGTTTCCTTGTTCACTTCTTTTCTGCACTGCTTTCTGTCCTGCTCTATATATACATGTTACATGTAGCACGTGGATTCAAGTATAGATTTTGAAAAAGTGGCAAGTTTTCATTAATGGGAAAGGTTATATATACGAGTGATAAGAAATATTGTTAATAAATTTGGTGTTTTATGACAGCTTTTTTTCTGTGTCTTTTACAAAGAACAAATGTGCTTTGAGTCAAATTCGAAACTTGAAGGCATTTCTTCCATGTAGTATCTTCACATGTTTGAGTTATAAAATTTTTCTCACTTCAAAAAGTATAATAACATTAATACATTTTATTTATTTTTAGGACTATACAATAATAATAATATACTAACTTATATCCCGTGCATCGAATTCTTTTAATATTGTAATATTTTTTATATAACTAAATAAGCATAAGGCAACACAAGAAAAAGATATTTATCATAGATGTGGGGCTGAAGGGCATTGGGTACATACTTATCTAACACAAAAATATCTTGTTAAACTCTGCCAATCATTTAAAAGTCCCAATAGAAAAAGGATAGAAACAAATTTAGGTGATGTACCAATTAACGACAACTTAAATGTACTAGACACCGGTGCCAACCTTTATTATGACTTAAATGAATAAGTTTCTTAAGTATTGTTTTATGAATCTACTTTATGTATGTGTATTATCTTAATAAAATTGTCGTTTGCTTATATATATATATACACACTTCATAATTATGGGAGACATATGCATTACTGATTGCGCAACCATTCACACTATTTTACAAAGTGAGAAATACTTCCATAGTTGACTAAAACCAATTCTCATGTGTGGGCAATTTCGGGCACATCTAATATAATAAAAGGTTTCGGGAAAGTTAGTTTCCTTCTATCAAATGAAACACAAATTCATATACCTAATGCTCTATATGCTAGTAAATCCACTAGGAATCTCCTAAGTTTTAAAGATATCCAATATAATGATCTTCATGTCAAAATGACCAGTGAGATTAAAAAGGAATTTCTTCTCAATACTTCAACTAGCTCAGACTATAAGAAAATCTTAGAAAAATTACCCTCGGTCTCTTCTGGATTATACATTATAAAGAATAAGGTTATTGAATCCCATACAACCATCATTCCTACAAACATAAACCCATTTTTTTTACCCTTTGGCATGAATGACTTGGTCATCCGAGGATGACTATGATGCGTCATATTATAGAAAATTCTATAATACATCCTCTCAGATATCAAAAGATCATACAATGTAACGAACTTCCTTGTTCAGTATGTTCATTAGGAAAACTGATTGCCTGACCATCTCTTGTTAAACTTTAAAACGAGTCTTCAAATTTTTTAGAAAGAATTCAAGGAGATACTTGTGGTCCCATTCATCCATCTTTCGGTTCTTTTATATATTTCATGGTTTTAATTAATGCTTCAACTAGATGGTCCATACAGCCTTTGCAAAATTATTTGCCCAAATAATTAAGTTACAAGCTCAATTATTTGACTATCCCATTAAATTAATTTGTCTAGATAATGCTACCGAATTTACATCTTCAATCTTCAATGATTATTGTATGTCAGTAGAAATCTCCGTTGAACAACCTATGGTTCATACACAAAATGGTTTGCCTGAATCTTTGATTAAGAGTTTTTAACTCATTGCTCGTCTTTTACTATTAAGGGCTAAGTTACATACATCTGTTTGGGGGTCATGATATACTTCATGCCACGAACATAATAATAGTTAGACCATCCGCTTATCATAAAGAATCCCCCCATCAATTAGTTCTCGGTCAAGTTCCCGATATTTTCCATTTTAAGATTTTTTGGTAGTGCTGTATGTGTTCCTATTGCTCCACTACATAGAACAAAAATGGGACCCCAAAGAAGACTTGGAATCTATGTTGATTTTGATTCATCGTCTATGATAAGATATCTTGAACCATTAACTGATGATATTTTTACTGCCCGATATGCTGAATGTCATTTTGATGAGTCTGTATTCCCTTCATTAGTGGGAGATAAAGTTTTGCATAAATTTAATTCTGAAATATCATGGTATGAATAGGGATTTAATTTTATTGATACACGTACTAATCAATGTGAATCTAAGATTCAAAGAATTATTTATATGCAAAATATTGATAATCAAATGCTTGATACTTTTAATGATTCTAGACATATTGTGAAATCATATATACCTGCTGTTAATGCTCCAACAATGGTTGATATCCCTAGGATAATTAATTCCTGAAGAATTGGTTTGGGATTCAAGACCACGACAAAAAGCGTGGTAGACTTATTTGTGGTAGACCGCAGTAAGTTCAAGTGTTATAACTCTGATGAACCAGGTTATTTTGCTACAGAATGTCGGAAGCCTAAACAAGGAAAAGAGAGAAAGGAGTCGTATGACGAACTCAAGAAAAAGTAAGATGCACTGGTAAAGAAGCATCAGGGTAGAGCTTATATAGCCGAGGGAAAGAGCTGGGATGACTCAGACAATGATGAAGAAGAGACATATGGAAATGTTGCACTTATGGCAGATTCTTCAGAGGCATTACCTCAGTCATCAAAGGTATCATTTATTTCCACAGTTGACATGTCTAATTCTGATTATAAGAAAACTGTAGAAGATCTAAGTGTAGAAATGTTTAACATTCACACAAGCATGCTAGCATCTGAAGAAGAAAATGCTAAACTAGTTCTAAAGAATAAAATGCTAGAAGCTAGAAATAAAGAACTAGAGCTTGCATGTGTTAAATTAGAAGATCTGAAACAGAAGATAGAATATCTCCAGAATAGAGACAAATGCAACCAAGAAGTAGAAACTGCTCTTAGGAATAAAATTTCTGAGTTAGAGTTAAAACTTCAGGCTTATAAGAAATCTGCTAATCTTGTTGAGGAGGCAATAGATAAACAGGTCACAGGTCAAAAAACTGGAATAGGATTTGACTATGATAAAAAGGCAGGAAAGAGACATGAGGAATCAATTGCTGAGGAAAGTCCTGTGAAGCAAGACATTCCACATGTATTAAAAAATGTCGTTAAGCCCCTATACAAGAAGTTTGTCATCGAACCCCTAGATGAAGAACAAATCTTAATGAATGAAGAAATTCTTGTTGAGGATAAAAATAAAGAGGAAGAAAGTAAAAAGGAGTTGCCTAAGAAATCTGTAAAAATTGTAGAACCTAAAGAACAGATTAAAAGTGATTTAGGCAACAGGAATGAAAAGAAGAAAGCTAACAAAAATGGCAAGATAGGTGTTAACAAGAAAAATGATTATGCCTACTCTCCCAAAGCTATTAGAAAAGTTTATAATAATTGCAATTCTACTGGTCATCTTACGCATGCATGCAAAAAGATAAAAGAAGAAACTTCTAATATGTATTCCATGTCTGTCATGTCTATCCCTCATCAACAGTGTGGCAAAGTAAGATGCATGCCATGTGCTTTCAACATCATGTCTGCATACGTAAACTTAATGAATACATCATCTAGTACTTGCATGAATACAGATGTGAACATGAATAAAAAACATGTTAGGGCAAAGTCTGATAGTCCTCTTAAGTCTAGGAAGGAAGCCCCTGTCCCTAAGCCTAAAGACACCCATGTCAAGGCTAAACCAAAGGACAAGGGCACAGTCGATGAGAAAGACATGGACCAGAAAATTTCTGCAGCTAAATCTGTTTACTTATCTAAGCCTCTTGGACCCAATAAAATTTGGGTGCCAAAGAAAAAGTAATCAATATGTGGTTGCAGGGAATAACAAAGAACAAGCGTGTCACGTGGATTCTCGACAATGGTTGTTCAAGGCATATGACTGGTGATAAGGCCCTGTTATCATATGTGATTGAGAAAGCTGGCCCGATAGTGACCTTCGGAGATAACAACAAGGGATTCACAACGGGATATGGAAATCTGGAAATTGATAATGTTATCATTGAAAATATCTCTCTTGTGGACGGATTAAAGCACAACCTTCTAAGTATCATTCAGTTCACTGACAGGGCTACAAAGTAACATTTGAGAAAGAAAGATGTGCAATCCAAAACAGGAAAGATGCAAAGCTTGATCTTCAAGGAGTGAGAAATGAGAATCTCTTTGTAGCTGACTTATTCTCTACAAGCAAATGCGAAGTTCAATATTTTTACAGCAAAGCTTCAACAGAGGACAGTTGGTAATGGCATAAGAAAATTTCACACCTGAACTTTAAGGCAATGAACTCTTTAGTTAAGAGGGAATTGGTTAGAGGTTTACCTGAGATGGAATTCTGTTAAGAAGGGTTATGTGAAGCATGTGAAAATGGGAAGTCAAAGAAAGCATCTCACTGAAGCAATGATTTATTAGTCATTACTGAACCACTGCAACTTCTACAGATGGATTTATTTGGTCCAGTCAACGTCATGTCTATGTCAAGGAAGAAATATGCACTAGTAATTGTAGACGACTACTCCAAGTACACGTGGGTGTTGTTTCTAGCCTCAAAGGATGAAACCCCTCAAACAATCATTGATCACATAAAGAAGATAGAGTTAGAAGCTGGTTTGCCTGTCAGGAAAATAAGGTCTGACAATGGAACAGAATTCAGGAATATAACCCTGAATGATTTCTGTATTGAGAAAGGGATTTCAATACAATATTCAACGCCCAGAACTCCATAAAAAAATGGAATGGTAGAAAGGAAGAACAGAACTTTAGCTAAAGCAGGACGAATAATGCTGAATGAAGCTAGTTACCTCTATACTTTTGGGCTGAAGCAGTCAACATAGCTTGTTACACTGATAATCGTACCCTAGTAAATAAAGATCATGACAAGAATCCGTACGAGTTGATGGCAAATAAGAAACCAACACTGAAATACTTTCATGTGTTTGGAGCAAAGTTCTTTGTACTGAAAGATGATGAGCATCTAGGAAAGTTTGAATCCAAAGCTCATGAAGGCATATTTCTTGGCTACTCTCTGGAATCTAAGGCATACAGGGTTTATGTGATTGAACACACGAAGGTCATTGAAAGCATGAATGTAACTTTCGATGATCTCAAGTTCCCAAGTCTACAAAGAACAGATAACACTGGAAATCTGGAGTTCAAAAATATGAACTCAGATGAAGGTGAAGTAGAACCTGAAGTTGCAATAAAAAATCAAGCACCAAATGAGAATAACAACAATGATGATTCTGACCCTAGTAGTGGAAATAGTGGAAGATTCACAGAAACTACTGGTAGTGGAAGAGAATCTCATTCCCAACTAAGCAGCAGCTCAGGGGGAGCAACTGAAGGATCTACTAGCAGGACTCAACACTTTAATGATAATCAGGCTGAATCTTTTAGGGCAAATCTTCCTAGACATAGGGTGTGGAGTAGAGCTCATCCCTTTGAGTTGATTCTAGGAAATCCAGATGCTGGAGTCCAAACTAGACATTCTTCTCAGAATGAATGTTTATTCTCTAGTTTTATCTCTGAAATAGAGCCAAAGAAAGTGGAAGAAGCACTAGAAGATCTAGATTAGATAATTGATATATAAGAAGAACTCAATCAGTTTCAGAGACAAAAAGTCTGGAAGCTGGTACCCAGGCCAAAGAACAAGTCTATAATTGGCACAAAGTGGGTATTCAAAAATAAACTTGATGACGATGGCATTGTTACGAGGAACAAAGCCAGACTGGTTGCTAAAGGTTATTCCCAAGAAGAAGGAATAGATTATGATGAAACATATGCACCAGTAGAAGGCTTGAAGCTATCAGGATGTTTTTGGCATTGGCAGCACATTCCAACTTTAAATTTTATCAAATGGATGTGAAGAGTGCATTCCTGAATGGAGAGCTCGAAGAAGAAGTGTATGTGGAACAACCCCCAGGGTTTGAAGATCCAGAATTTACAGATTTTGTATACTTTCTCTTCAAGGCTCTCTATGGCTTAAAGCAAGCACCTCATACATGGTATGACGCTTTATCAATATTCTTACTTGAAAATGGTTTTGCTAGAGGTGTCATAGATAAGACTCTGTTTCATAAAATGCACAAATATGACATGATATTAGTACAAGTATATGTGGATGACATTATATTTGATTCTACTAACGATCAGTTGTGTAGTAGATTTGTTAAACTAATGCAGAGTAGGTATGAAATGAGCATGATGGATGAGCTGAATTACTTCCTTGGACTCCAAATAAGCCAAAGGAAAGATGAAATCTTCATTTGCCAAACCAAGTACATCAGAGATCTATTGAAGAAGTATGGTCTTGAAGATGCATCATCAGCCACAACCCCCATGACAACTGCCACTAAGCTTGATCAAAATGAACCTGGTAAGAAGGTAGACATCACAAGCTACAGAGGTATGATCGGCTCATTACTTTACTTAACTGCAAGTAGGCCAGATATTATGTTTGCTACATGCTTGTGTGCTAGGTAGTCTAACCCTAAAGAATCACATCTTATAGCTGTTAAACGGATTTTTAGGTATCTTAAGGGAAGTCTGAATCTTGAAATTTGGTACCCTAAAGATACAGGTTTTGACCTTGTTGACTATACAGATTCTGATTATGCAGGTTGTAGGATTGATAGAAAGAGTACATCAGGGAGTTGTCAATTCCTTGGTAAAAGATTGGTGTCCTAATATAACAAAAAGCAGCACTCAGTTGCAATGTCAACAGCTGAAACTAAATATGTTGCTGCTGGAAGTTGCTATGTACAAATTCTGTGAATAAGGAACCAACTTCAAGACTATGGACTGTTGCCGAGGCCAATATGCTGTGACAACACAAGTGTCATAGCCATCACAAACAATCCTGTTCAACATTCAAGGATCAAGCACATTGATATCATGTATCATTTTATTAGAGAGCATGTCATGAATGGTACTGTAGAGTTACATTTTGTACCTACAGAGCAGTAAATTGCAGACATCTTCACTAAACCACTGGATGAAATCACTTTCACTAGACATGTTTGTGAACTTGGGATGTTAAATTCTACTAACTAACTAGTTAGTAATCAAAAACTGCAATTTGATGCTGATAAATTTATTAGTTGATTAATTTCAATATTTTTAGGACTTGTTAATTTATTTACCAAATTATTTTCCAGTTATTAAGATTAAATATTAGATAAATACCCCGTGCATGCCTACTAATTTTATAATCTGGTATTTATTTAATTTTGATCTTATAAAATATTTAAGTACTTGTATTTAAATGATAAATTCTTGGCACTTATATATATTTAAATATTATTTGAAATTATTTTAAATAAAAAGGATGAACATTTATATTTATTCTTATATTTAAACTAAAAATAAAATAATAAGAAGCATAATTTATTTATAATAATAATTTTAACAATTAATGTTATTATTGTTATTAATAAATATTTTATGAAATAATATTTGTGAGTAATTAATTATTATTGATTAATTATACAAATTATTCATAAATTTTATTTATTTAAAAGTAGCAAAATCTAGGAGCGACTTGAGATTTTACAAGTACTTTGTGGCGCTTAAACATTTTAGTGGCGCCTATACACTGCAAACATTATGTAGGCACAACATAACTAAACACAAGTACTCAGAAAGTTTTTAACTGAAAATCAAGTGGCGCCTTGAGTTTTGTTGCGCCTATACAGTGTTACCACTGTAGAGGCGCAACAAACAACCCAGTTAAGATTTTGTTAAGTAGTTTAGGCTTTAAGGATTTATGTGGCGCCAACATAGTGAATACACTGTGGAGGCGCCACATAATTAAGCCTTAACATTTTTGTTGCGCTAAGTAAGTTAGTGGCGCCAATACAGTGTAAGCACTGTAGAGGCGCAACTAAAATACTTAAGCAATTTTGTTTGTGTTGTGGCGCCTATAAACAGATGCCCAAGGTTTTTGTTGCGTTCATTTAAATACATACACAGTAGACACACCATTGTAGACACATCAGTGTGCAGGCGCAACAAAACAATATAGGCGTAACATAAGTTCAAGGCAAGTTTGATGGCGCCTACACACTATATTGAGAGTGTAGGCGCAACAAACATAAACAAAGGTGAAAAAAACATATCCCAAGTTTTGTTAAGTATTTAGTGGCACCTACACTGGGTTATTGGAGTACAAGTGCAACAAATGATTAGTGGCACAACAAATCATGGCGCAACTAATGTCAAGGCGCAACAAACCATTTTAGTGGCGCCTGCACACCTCTAACACTCTACAGGAGCAACATAGGACTTGTTCATTGTTGGAAATCAACTTCCAAAAAGCCTACAGAATATATATGGGTGAAATCAATATGGATAGCAGTGATTCATTCATCTTCAACACAAAGACATACAGACGGGAACTCCATTAAAGCTAAACATTAAACTCACCCAATTGTATTTCTGTTGTAACATTGATTGAACCCATTGAAGCTAATCATACTGATTAGAAGTGTAGCACTCAGGGATTTAATAATATATTTTTATTTCCCCAAATATTTGTGTTTCATTATCTGCCATTTTCATATCTCAAGAACACAAACACTTATTCCGTAATTAAACAAAAAATTTACCATATCATATTTAACCCCCCTTTCTATGATGATTTTGGACCTAACAGTTTAGATGGAGTTGTCTTGACAGTAAGTTTGGATCTCACACTCTTGACATCATTTTTTGAACTTACTGTCTTGCCAGTATTGACAGCATCTTTTAAACGCAGGTTACTGTCAAGGTCAAAACTAACTGTGCTGGAGATTTTGATTGTATCTTTTGCCTTAAGAGACTTAATGACAACTTCATTATCCTCATCATCTATCTCTTGTTTAATCACTAATGCTTCCTCATCAAATTCAAATTCTGCCTTTTTGAACATGGGATTCTTAACTTTCTTTATAATGGAAGGTTTGACAGTATGTTTGATGTCTTCCTCTACAACAGGTTTCTTTCCACTTTTCTTCTCATAGTTAAAACCTATACCTACCTTTTGATTTTCATTATTATCATCATGGTATGATTTTAACAGGGAAGAAGAATTCTTGCAGGCCTTGATTTTTAGTTCATTCTTAGAAATCTATTTTCTAAGAAATTCCTCAATCTGGGAAGCACAAACTACCTTATTTTTAAGAATTTCATTTTCTTGTTGTAAGGACTCAAAAATATTCTGTTTAAGTTCTAGTTCATGATTTTTAATCTTCAATAACTCATTATCACTAGACAATTTAACTATTTCCTTATTGGCACCTAACATGCTTGTATGAATATTGAAAATTTCATAACTTAAATTTCAACAGTTTTCTTATATTGAGATGTAGTCATATCAACAGTAGTAAGAAAGGGTACCTGACTTGATGAAGTGGATGAACCTTCTCCAGAATTTGCCATGAGAGCAAGATTTCCATATTCTTCTTTCTCTTCATTATCCGAGTCTTCCCAACACTTTCCTTCAGCCAAAAAAGCCCTTCCTTGTTGCTTTTTGAGCAAGGCTTCATATTTTGCTTTGAGTTCCTCATAATCATTGTTATTTCTTCTCACTTGTTTTGGCTTCTTACATTCTGTTACAAAATGCCCCATTTCACTGCAGTTGTAACACCTTATCTTGGATCTATCTACTATAACTGTTTTGTATCCACCTTTGCCACTTCCTCCAGGTTTTGAGATATTTGGCTTGTTGAACCTGGAGCTTTATCCTCTGGATCTGAAAGCTTTGTTCTTCTTGAATATCAAGTTGGAGAACTTCCTTGCCATGTAGGCCATTGTTTTATTTTCCATGTTGTCTAGTTCCTCCAAAGTGTAGAACTCATCTTCTTCACCATCCTTGAGTTCCAGAGTCACACTTTTATCTTCATCTGTGATTTCTTCAATCTTGATTTGTTGTTGATGTTGAGATTCCTTGAGTTGCATCATCTGTGGATCCTGAGCTACTATAGCATTTGAAGTGTTAGTCATTTTTCCTCTCTGACCAGCACGAATGGCTCTTTTTTGTAGTAGCTCTAGCTTATAGGTTTTAAGTATGAGATATAAAGTTTCAAGAGAAACTTTTGATAAATCTCTTCCTTTTCTTATAGCAGAAACCTTGTGCTCTAGATGGTCAGGAAGTGTCAACATAAAACTTTCCATGCAGCTACAAGTCGTTTATCAACCTGTTAAACCTCTCAAACAATCTCAGTCAACCCTTCACTTGGTTTGGCCATGAAGGCTTCATACTGAGACACCAGAATTTGTCTTTAATTTTCCTTTACTTCTTCTGTTCCTTCACAGAGTATCTCAATGGTTTCCCATATTTACTTTGCACTAGTGCAATTGACAATGTTGTTGTACATGACATTGTCAAGTGCCTCAATGATGATAAATTGTAAGCAATCATCTAGAGATTTTTTTTTCTCTTTCAGTGTCAGTGTACTTTGAAACCTTTTTAGGAACCCAGTAGGCTGGTATTGTTTCACCATCTACTGTGGTTTCAGGTACATATGTTTGAGGTATGAAGGGACCATTTTCCAGGATTCCAGGGTAGAGTGGGTTGGCTGTTTTTATGAACAACATCATCTTTCTTTTCCAAAGGTTGTAGTGTTCTTTGTCAAAGGTGGGTATTTTTATGTTGCTTACTTTCTGTGCATTTATGTTTAGATCTTTTTAGGTTATGTATATCTAACCTGCCGCTCTGATACCAGTTATTAAACGTTATGAGTGTTGCAGAAGGGGGGTTGAATGAAACTTGATAATTTTTCACTTATCTTGCTAACAACAAACAAGAAGTAATAATATCAAGTGAAAATATAAATAACAGTAAGTAATTTAAAGAAGAAAGGTATTTTACTTCAAAAATTAATTTTATTAATTTTTGTTTATGCTACAACTCACTGGAAGAAATTTTTAGCTTCAATAGATACAATAACAAGAGATTGCTAGTGTTTCTATGCTTGAGAAAAGTTAAGCTTAGTTGCATAAGGGAAAATATTTGTGAGATATGTGTATTTATGCTAAAACACATATCTCACTTACAAGTGTACTTTCCCTTGTTCCTAGGACAATGCTTGAAATAGAAACTTCACTTTTCCTATTCAAATTTGTCTTCATTCCATTTGTTGATAAAGTTGCTCTGAGAAGATTTGACATTCTTGACTCCTTGAGCACGCTTTATCTTTTTACTTGTTTTTTCTCAAGTTGCAGTAGTAGACTTGACAGACTAGGTAGAATTGTCAAGATCAATCTGTAAATTAACATTACCTAGTATGCTACTTGAAACAAACTGTCAGCTTCACCAAAATGTTACTGTCAACCTTTAGATTCTCTTTGGTGACAGCATCTTGGACTCCGTATACTTTACTGTCAAGTTTGCCAGTCTTTTAAACCATGTTTTCGTCCAAAGGTACTGTCAACTATCCCGTCAAATATGATGTCAACTATACCCGCCAAAGTTACTGTCAGATAAACTTGCTGTCAATCTCCTACAAGTTTACTGTCGAGGAATAGTTGTTGTCAGTAAAACTTGCTGTCTTAGAATCTTCATTCTCCGCCAAGTTTACTATCGAAGGAATAGTTGTTGTCAGTTGCTTCAAAAGGTGATATCACTTGAATATGTTGTCGTAGACTTCAATTTGTAGAATGTTACTGTCAATCATTTGATCCATGCTGTGCATGAACATTTTGTGAACTTCTACTTCATAGATCATTTATTACATTTTTACAAGACAGTAACTATTGATACTTACTGTCACTTACTTGGCTTTTTGTACATACTATTACAAGTGACATTTTAAACATACTGTCAATATGTATATGACAGTATGTTTTACTTGGTTAATTTCTAATTAATATAAGTAAGATATTAGTTGATTACAATGTTAACATCACAATCCCTAACAATAAGGTAAAAACAAGGCAAAAATTTCTGGCCTTACTCTATATTATATAGCGTAAGTAATAGGAAAAAAAGTAAGGCAAAAGATAATTTTTTTTGCTTAATCTATATTATATAGCGTAAGTAATTAGGGCAAAAAAAACTAAGACAAAAGCAAGGCAAACATTTATGGTCTTACTCTATATTATATAACGTAAATAACTGGGACAAAAAAAATTAAGGTAAATTTTTTTGGCCTTATGCTATATAATACAACTTAAGTTTTTTTCTAGTTATGCTATACTTTATAGCGTAAACTTTTAACGCTCCACACGTTTTGCACGTGATGTTTAAGGGCTTTTTAAGTAATAAAAAAATATACTTACGTTGTATAATACAGCGTAACCGTATTTTTTTAATCTCAACCTTGATTTTAAATTCTAAGATATTAGATGAGTTAGTTTTTTAAACAGATTTATCCAGCCGTGGCTATAGAACCGACACCGTTATTAAACTATCATTATTTTTGAAACATGCATAATATGTTACAAAAATGATATAAATGATTGAATGTTTATAAATTCTTCTTCTTTAACCTAAACCCTAAATCTAAATTCTTTTTCAATTATATGATACAAATATTTTTATATCAAAATCTTTCATATCGATATTTTTTAAAAAAGTTTTACTTTAAAATTTTTAGACCTGTTTTTATTTCTTTCAGATCTATTTTATATCGTTTGGATCTGTCTTCAAATCTTTTAAATATGAATTTTTTAGACGATTCTGGTATCATATGCATTCCTCTATGTGGCGGTACCAATTTTTATGGCGTTTTAACCATATATGATGGTTTTTATATGTCGTTGAATGACGATTTTGTGTCATATTTGATGACTTTTTTTCCATATATTAGGAACTATATATATATGTATGTATATTAGACATACTAGACACTTATTATGCTATTCTTTTTGTTATTTTAGATGTGTTTTTTTAGCGTTTTTCGGATTGGATCAGACGACAGACGTATTTTGTTGATTGGAGTACGACAGATGTTCTTTTCTGAGACAATAAACTCTGCCTTTTCTTGAAAATTTATTAGAACAAATACTCACTTTATAAGGTTATAAGCCTAATTAGTCAAAAAAATGCAAAATATATCATCATACTAATGGATCGAAAGAGCAAGTTGTGTTAACAACATGTTATAAAATATAATATAAACTAAAAGAAGATTGAAAGAGAGGAAATAATCATTTTCATAATATTAATGTGTATTTGCATACTTTACACGTACTCCTTCTGTTCGAAAATAATTAACGTTTGACTTTTTTTATATAGATCTTTATGACTTTTGAGTACATAGTTAAAATTATAATTTTTAATTTTGTTTTATGAATAAAAATATTAAATTAAAATTTTTATTCAAAAAAAATTTAAAAATAATAATTTTAATAATGTAATCAAAGTTTCCAACCATATATGTGTCAATTACTTACTAAAGGAGGGAATACGTGTAAAGTGCGATATAGCTTATACAGCAATAACGGCGGGGTGAAAGCTAAACTGAATGAGTCAAAGCAAAAAGCAGCAACATAAATAACACCGGACATTACTTTTACGTACTGTTGAAATTGAAATTTGTACACGCGGTATATCACTAATTCACTATACATTTGCGAAGAGTTATAATAATTTCTGATCCACTGTGAGTTGGATCTGAATGCTTTAATGGAAATTAATTCTAGTTCAATTAGTCGCTGCTCCAAAGAGCATCTCTCCATCTACCAGGATTGGTTTAATCTTGCTGATTCAGGTCATCTCTCTCTCTCCCCACTCTCCATCTCTCTCTCTCCCCCCTCTCCATCTCTCTCTCTCATCTCTCTCTCCCCCTCTCCCTCTTCCTCTCCCTCTCATCTCTCTCCCTCTCTCCCTCTCTCCCTCTCTCCCTCTCCCTCTCCCTCTCATCTCTCTCTCTCTCATCTCTCTCTCTCTCTCTCTCTCTGTATTATAAGGTCAATTACATGACTTGACTGAACAATTGTTGTGGGTCGATGATTCAGATAGAGATGGCCGCCTCACTGGAGCTGATGCTATTAACTTCTTTTCCATGTCCAATTTGCCCCGTCCTGATCTCAAACAGGTTTAATATGTATTTCTGTTTTTTTAATAATTGAGTATCATTTATGATTATATGAGTTGGACAAGTATTTGCTTTCTAATTATAATGTATTAGTCTCCACTGATTGGACATTCTAATTCAGTTTCGATAAGCCTAATTTATATGGCTAACCCCAAGGTGTAGGTTGGGTTCAGTTACAAGGAATTTTATGGAATTAAATGAGGCGTGAGATATTGTCGATTACTTTTAGAGTTATAGACTTTATTATATAGATAGATATGTGTGTGAATTCTTTTCATGCCTCTAGAATGAGGATTGTTAGTCGCAATATGTCAAGTTTTCACTATACTATTGAATTTTAGTTCAGTTCTCATCCCCATACTTCATGTTGTTAGGAAATACGCCGTCAAGCTAAGTTTTAGGTTGTGTTAGACAAGACAGCTTGTAAAAAAGATGAATAAACGAGAATAACGATCAAATCGGGTGGGTTAACTGCAGAAAATACACTACCCCAAGGATTTTCCAGCACCTGACGATTCCAAAGGCTGAATGGAAGAGTTGGCAGACTCTGCTTCTCTCCTTTGTGGAGGAAAATTTGGGGGGGGGGAGAGTAGTCTTTGACTTACCTGCATTAAGATTTTAGACTTGTCGTAAAAAAAATTGAAATGGGAATAGGGAATCAAATTATAGCATAAGAGTAGGAGAATATAAAGGATACGGATTAGGAGAATGGAATGAGAAACACTCGTTTGAGAAGGAATGGTTGAATAAGCTGAGGAATGGATGTGATACTCATCTTAAACGGATGGTGGCCTATGTTATTCGTTCTATATTGGGCCTCTTCCATTCCCTACGACCAAACTCAAACTTGGAAATTGTCATCTATTATGAATGACTGATTAATGAAGTGAAATTATGAGAGGACTGCACATTCTTATTCTTAGCATATAGTAATAATTGCTAGCCTTTGGGTTCTTTTGAAATGGTGTTAACAATTTATGGTTGAAAAGCATATTAATATATTATCATGTATAAATTTCTTTTGGACTTATACTTACGTGTGTCTGGTTTCCATTATCTGTTTTCATAGGTTTGGGCAATTGCGGATTCCAAGCGACAAGGCTTCCTTGGTTTTAATGAGTTTGTTACTGCAATGCAGGTTCGGGTTAGGTCCTATGTTTTGTTGGTAATATCAATTGTATTTCTAGGATCTGATTACTATTTACTTCTCATGATAGTTAGTTTCTTTGGCACAATCTGGACAGCCATTAACTTCTGATCTCCTAAACTCTGAAGGTAATGTGTCTGTCTGTGTGTGCTTCTTGAACCTTTCAAGGGTAAAGTTGATTTTTCGAATCCCAGCTTTTGTAAGGCAGTATGATATTTTTCTTAATCATTTATTGTGTACATGTTGTCTGTTATATTTTGTTCCAGTTGATTTTGAAAATCTGAATCTTCCAACGATGGATGGATTGGATTTATTATTAGCTGTAAGTATGTCACTTCAGCACTTCAGTTCGCCACATTTCCTTAATATCATAACACAAGTTTGTGCCTTACTTCTTCTTAATGGGCAGAAAGAAAGGCGTGCATCCAAAAAAAGTGAAGATGAGCTAAATGGTAAGAACTTTTTTATCCAAGTGTGAAATGGACATCAGTTTTCTTCCTCAACTGTATGTTCTGGCAATGGCTTAGGTTCTCCTGTGCAACCTTCAACATCGGCCAATTGGTTTTCTTCTTCAAAGTCGTCAAAGAAGGTGTTCTGTGTTTATTATTTACTGTGCTTTCATTTTCAGTTGCCATGCTTCATATTAGAATTTGCCTCACTATTACTTGATAGATCTCTTGTTCATTTTTGTGAAAGTAATATATGTCAGTTGGTTGTTTTTCTTATTAGCTATCTTTAACCTCGGTTACATCCATCATTGATGGCTTGAAAAAGTTGTACATTCAAAAGGTGAAGCCTCTAGAAGTCACATACCGTTTCAACGATTTTGTTTCTCCCTTACTGGTGAGTAACTTACCCGCCTGCAATAATATGAGCACTTATGTAGACCTATATTATTTTTTTTATATTCTTCTTTTTATATCCAAATATTTATAAAAAAAGTTCAATAATATTATATCTTTGATATTTTGTCCCTGGTAGACTAGTAGCGATTTTGACGCGAAGCCCATGGTCATGCTTTTGGGACAATACTCAACAGGAAAAACGACGTTTATTAAGCATCTACTCAGAAGTAGTTATCCAGGCGAGTCTACCAGTTCTTGTTTCTCTATATACTCAAATAATTTATTCCAGACAGTTGTTTTAAATTTCCTCATTCTACAGGTGCTCACATTGGACCAGAGCCTACAACAGACAGATTTGTTGTTGTTATGGTAATAAACTACCTTTTTCCTTCCACGTCCATGGTACTGGTTTAGATTAATGGATAAGAGTGTGATAAGTCTAGCTGCTAATGATAATCAATTATATTCTCATATGCACAGCCATATTTATTTAATATTTTAATGTATTAAAATAATCCGTCACATACATCTTATTATCTTAATATTTAGGGATTTGTTAAACCAGAAAATTCTTGTATAATAAAGGTTAAACCTAAATCTAGAAAACCAATTGCTTCCTTCATACCGAGAAAGCTAGCCTGCGATAGCTGCTTAATCTTATAAAATTGAACAAGCATGATACTTGTTTATGGATAATATGAGCTTCGATTAATTAGATTTAAACTTTTTACATATGCTCAATTCATCTCTTCCTTTCTATTACTTCAGTTTTTCCTATTGCAGACGGGGTATTTACTTTTCAAACAGTTACTTTGGTCTCCTAGTTTCCTACTTCCGTTCTCCTATTCCCTTTTTTTTGTGATGCTTCTATACTTTCCGAGTTTCACTAGGACAGATACGTATTACTATTTAGGGATTTGGTGAACCAGCAAATTCTTGTATAAAAAAGGTTGGACCTAAATCTTAAAAACCAATTGCTTCCTTCATAGTGAGACAGCTAGCCTCAGGCTGTATAGGATGACATCGATAGCTGCGTAATCTTATAAAATCGAATAATCATGATACTTGTTTTATGGATAATATACAAAACTTCGATTAATTAGATTTGAACTTTCTACTTATGTTATCAGTTCATCTCTTCCTTTCTAATACTTCAGTTTTTCCTATTGCGAAATGGGTATTTACTTTTCAAAGAGCTGCATTGGTCTCCTAGTTTCCTACTTCCATTCTCCTATGCCCTTTTATTGTTGTGTATGCTTCTATACTTTCTGAGTTATAGTAGCCCAGATTGGTTATGTTTCATTTCGGTCCAGCTATTCACAATCTTAAATTACCAAAAATCTGGAATAAAGAATTAGTTTGTATCTTGTCAGGAACTATTGAGTTCTGACCTAGAATGAAACTGTTTTTGGCGTTTTCTGTGTTTATAAGCTATGAATTAAGCTAAGTGCAGAGAATTAGAGCTGAGATAAGGTAGAATTAGAGAGAGATATAGAGTGCAGAGAGTGTAGAGAGAGAGATAAGAGAGAAACTTGTAGAAGATAGAGAGTAGTTACAGGAGAGAGTTTGGTGGCAAAGCCATTTTCATATTCAACATAATGGAAATAGAACATTAATCTGGTTTATAGACCAGCACATTAACATAACGGAAAAGACCAAATTACCCTTAATGACTACTACTACACCATACTTTGACAATCTACTACACCATACTTTGACAATGCAGTACATCTGCTACCATACTTATTATTATATATTCTTTAATCCTGACATCTTCACTATTTTGTGATACTTCCGTGCAGAATGGACCTGATGAAAGAAGTATACCTGGGAATACTGTTGCTGTTCAAGCAGACATGCCATATAGTGGACTGACTACATTCGGAACTGCATTTTTGTCAAAATTTGAGTGTTCACAAATGCCACATCCCGTGAGTAATTTTTGAAGTACTACTGCAAGAATATCTGAATTTTAAATTTTTAGTGAGATAAACTGACAATGCCTCTAAATTAAAGCTTCTGGAGCACATCACATTTGTGGATACTCCTGGAGTATTGTCAGGGGAAAAGCAACGAACTCAGCGAAGCTATGATTTTACTGGTGTAACATCATGGTTTGCTGCAAAATGTGACCTCATACTACTGCTTTTTGATCCTCACAAACTAGACATCAGTGATGAATTCAAGCGTGTGATTTCATCTCTACGAGGACATGATGACAAGATACGTGTGGTGTTGAACAAGGCTGACCAAGTCGACACCCAGCAGGTGAGATTTCCTAATTTGTAGTATATGTTCTTGCTCATACTTATTTTTCAGTTTAAATTACAGCGTATATTATATTATTTCCTTTCTAATTATCTTTTTTTGCAGCTGATGAGGGTATATGGAGCGCTGATGTGGTCACTGGGGAAAGTACTGAATACTCCCGAGGTTATGCGTGTTTACATTGGGTATTTACACTTGTTTCTCTTTTCAAGTATAAATAAGTTCTTATACGTTAAAGTTCAGTAAGCATAATAATGATGTAATTGTAGTATAGTCTGTATAGATAATTCATACCTTTTACAAGCAACCTTTTTTTTCCTGGTAGATATGCTGAAAGGAACCTGATAATTTGAGGTGTTGATAATATTTACATGCATAAGGACCCAACATGTTTTCTGCAAGACAGAATATTATGCTCTTATGTATCATATGCTATGTAATATTTTAAAATGTTCAGTGTTTCCACTGATAAAGGCAAAGCTATAAAACTCAACATAAACAGTAGTGCCCAAGTACTTATGGTAGATAATTTGTGATGCTAAACATAACAGCTGATGAGTAAGTTTTGCCTTTTCCTCTTTCTTTATTACAGCCTTCTTCTGTACATTACCACGTGTTTGCCTTCTTCATTAATGTGATTCATATCTCTAAATTTGACAGTTCATTCAATGACAAACCAATAAACATTGCTGCGGCTGGTCCACTTGGCCAAGAACTATTTGAGAGGGAACAGGAAGATCTACTTACTGATTTAAGGGACATACCGAAGAAGGCCTGTGATCGCCGTGTGAGTTAAAGATTTATTGTTTTAAAAAAACTTGATCTACAATATTTGTTCTTTCAAGAGAGGGAAGTACAGATTCTTATGATTTATTTTGTTCAGATCAATGAATTTGTGAAACGTGCAAGGGCTGCCAAAATTCATTCTTACATTATCAGCCATCTTAAAAAGGAGATGCCTGCTATGATGGGCAAGGCAAAAGCACAGCAAAAGCTTATTGATAACTTGGAAGATGAATTTAAAAAGGTCAACTCTCCTACAATGATGCTATTGTTTTGCTCTCTGCTCTATGTTAATATCATCTTCTCTCTTATGACAGGTTCAAAGGGAACACCATTTACCAGCAGGAGACTTTCCAAATGTAGAGCATTTTCGTGAGATCCTAAGTGGTTACAACATTGATAAGTTTGAAAAGTTGAAGCCCAAAATGATACAAACTGTTGATGATATGCTTGGGTATGACATCCCAAATCTCCTAAAAAAATTCAGTAATCCGTATGGTTAAAGAAGGTAGCATTTTTAAGAATATCGATGTTGCAATTTTGAAATGTACTTAGTGTACCACATATCGGTCAAGAATTCGTGTCCCTTTATTAAATGAATATAATATGATCTCTTAAGCCTATCGATATCTCTCCTTGTTATATGAATTCCATATATTGATCTTCCAGTTATATAACTGGACATTGTAACATTCAGTCTATACGATTTCATTATGACACCCTTCTTTGTGTTGTAGACGGTTGTTCTGAATGATTTAGTATCCACATCTGAATATCTTATATTCAGATATATTGTTCTGAAATTTCCTGCATTGATTAATTGCTTATAGATTGTAATCTATATGGCAAAACATACATTAGGTAGTACTTAACAGTTATTGGTGGTTGTAGTTCTCGTTTCTGTGCATATCTTGGGAACATCTTGGTCTCGGACTCGCATGCTATTGACATACAACCCTTACACTTCAGGGGCATCTTAGGGATCACAAGCAATCTATATAAAGTCTTAAATTTGGAGAAAAAAATGCATCCGTATTTGCTTTCTTCATATTTATAGTGGCTCATAGTCAATCTATCATCTTTCATGGAGATAAGACATTAATAGTTGAGATTTCTGAACAAAGAATGCATCAGTAAGAATAGTTTAGAGCAATACGCAATATCAACTTGAGCAGTTTCGGGTAGAGTCTGCGAGAGTGTATATCTAACAGTAACTTTCTGATGCATTTTTGAAAGTTTTTTTTTAAACAGTGATGATGAAAAAAAAAATAATGCAATTTTCTTTTGCGTTTTTAAAAAACGCATGATTAAGTTGCATTTTTTTTTTGTGCTAAAAAGCTTCATTTTTTCCAATTTTGGTGTTTTGGACCATTATACTCTAAATTGTGTCATAAAGGGCCAACACCCATATGTTGTCTACTCTACTCCACAATCGCCCCGACTCTACCAACTTTTGCCTGCAACCTTCATTTTTCGGCAATATAGCATGGATGATACCTTCTACAATTTTCAAAGGGAAAATTGGAAATAGGGGGAAAATCAGATCTGGTAGGGGAGGAGTGAGAGATATTCACCGAATAGTGATGAAGACCTGAAGAGGTGGAAGTTGTCGAACCCCAATGCTGTTGAGAAAAGAGGGATGGTGAAGAAAGTAGCTGGAAAAGATACATAATTATCATCATCTTGAATATGGCTGTGGAATTGTCTGAAGCTAGATAATCTTAACTTTGTTAAGTTCTTAAATCTTAAGTCTTAGTCCTGCGTTAAATCTTCTTCACTAAAAACTTGCTCGGTGAAAACCTCAAAATCATCTCTGGGGTTCGGGGATATGCTGCTTAGTGTTCACGCTCAGGTCCGGGGAAATGCAGCTTAGTGTTAACTTCTGACTTCATGTACTACAAATTGCGTACCTTGTGATTACACACTAATAGCAGTTAACTCCATATTATTCTATCAGTGTCATGTTCTAGAGTTGTGTACCTTGTGGTTATACTAATAGCAATTAGCCTAACTCAATATTATTCTATCGGCGTTATGTACTAGAAGTTGCATACTTTGTGATTACACTAATAGCAGTTAGCTCCATATTATTCTATCAGATCCAATAATTTTAAATGAGTGTAAACAGGGATAATGTGTCGATCAGGGCAGGAAGGGGTACTTCACATTGTACTATATCTGTTGGAAATACAATAGAACTGAAATTTAGAGCAAATGGTTATAAGTTAGATATAGAGCCAATTAACTCCATAATGATATAAAAAAAAGATCGTTAGAGCAAATGGTTACAAGTTAGATATAGAGCCAATTAACTCCATAATAATGAAAAAAAGATTGTTAGAGCAAATGGTTATAAGTTAAAACTTAATGTGCTGTTATAACTGTAGAAAAGGTGACATGGTCATGTGGATTCTACTTTTAGAGAGACTTTCAGTGGTCGGGGAATTGATTTTCTTGGTCAAGTTATATTCAATGGTTGATTGAAGGCTTATGTGTAGGAATGGGACACTATGATTGTAATAGAAGAGGAATGACAAACACCAGGAACTTGAACAGGAGAAAGACGACAATAACACAACGGTAGTTTATTTTTCCAAGTTTCACATGAATATAAATTGTAAGTCATATATATTTGATTGATATATATTCAAGCGGCGTCTTCAATTTGATTAGCTGGAGTCTTAAAATCACTAAAACAAATAGAATGCATATATATTTATAAATGAGCTTTGCTTTGCTGGTGATGTTGAGTTTTCTTCATCGTGTTATGTAGCTTGAATGGTGAGGTCTATTTAATTTGGGTTTGGGGTCCTGTTTTAGTGTGGTGGGGGAGAGGGGGAAAATTAATGTTGATCAACACTGGTACCTGCATATTTATTTATGTACATACCTAACAAGTAAAATAGTGGTTCTGTGTTCTCATCCTACAATAAGCAGATTAATCAAACCCTTTTGTTGTTCTCAAGATCTCTTATTTTTGGTTGCAGCAGAATAATAAGAAACATTCTTTAGACTTTAGTACTGTAAATTAGCCTTACATTGACATGCTAACATGTGTCAGAGGTGGTGTTTTGTTTCTATACCTCAAAAGCATCAATGAATTCATATGCAGATGGTTTTGCTACAAACAGAAAAGTGTTTTTCTATACTTGCAAACTTAGTGACATATGATGGATTAAAGATGATTTTGCTACAGTATGCTGATGGGATGAATATATTACTATTATTTTTCGGATGAGGTCAATTACAAGAAATTTAAATATTCGGGCGCACATTGTTTCTGAGGAGACTTGAACCTTTGACCTCTTGTTATCGAGGGGCATGCCAGAGGGTATCCACTAGAGTACAATGCGAGGAATATATTGTTGTACTTATTCACACAAATGTACTGCCAGATCTAACATGTACTATAAATCTACAGAAATAGAGCGAGGGAATTACTTATTGCATTTTTGGCAAGTATGCTATTTGTTTTCTGTGTAGGATGGAAGGAATCCCAAAATACATATTTATCTGCATCTTTACAGGTTGAGGTGCTAAAGTCGTTACAGAGATAACCCATCTCGAACATTCCACTTGCACAACATGCTCTTGTTGTACTTTCAAATCCTGCATTTTGGAACTCAAAATTAGCAAAGATGTGTCAATTTTGTCATAAACTGTATACAGGTAACAAAATACAAAAACATACCAAAAGAATAAGGATCCTGTATCATTTTCAAAAGCATATCATAAGGATTTGAAAACACTAGTTGAATTCCGGGGAGCTCTTTGTTGAGATTGATAACCAAATCTTGCAACTTGTTATTGAAATTTCTTGCCACATTATTATACTCTTCTATACAATCACTCCCATATAGTATTCTTGTTGCTCTTTCCAATGGCAAACACCCCATTGGTGGAAGGCCACCCAACGATATTTTTCGAGCTCCAAGATTGTATAGTTCTTCGATAAAATTTCTTGCAATTCCGGAAAGGAAGTGTTGGTATGCTTCTACAGAATACTGTGATGATCGGTATGGAAAAATGTAGTAGTTCTCCAGAAAATCATTTGTTCCCATGCTCATCAAATATAAAGATTCACTAATAATATTCTCAGCTTTCTCCCTACCAACATAATCTCTCAGGCGCTTCTGATATTGCTTGTAATACTCTAATTCTTTTCGTAGAGGCATTACAGACTGCAATATCATCAAAGTAACTCAAAAAAGCGTTCATGAAATCAATGCAGATCGAATTGCAGAAAGCTTGTTTGTAAATACAATTGTGATATCAGATTGAATATTGAGCTACTTACCAGGACATTAGAAGTGGCGTCATCATAACCTGTTCCAGCTGAAGCAAAACAAACTCCTGTTGCAAATTCAGCAATGCTATAACTTGAATCCAAATAAGCAGGTATGAGTGGCTTGAGTCGAAAACCTTCTGATATGAAGTCTGTCACAATCCGACCATTAGAAAACCGTCCTGTTGGCTGGCCATTAATGAAGTCTCGGCCATATGGCCCGAAGTTGCTCTTGAGGATGGTGGAGATATGATTATTGTTTCCGGAATCCACAGTTGAGTCTCCAAACACAATGATGGATGAAACTTTGGCTTGGATTCTGAGGGTTTGCAAAAAAATTAGTATATGAAACACTGAACATTTCAAACTCTTCATTTTCTTGAATCAGCCTAGGCTTTCAGTCTGTTCAAATAATGTGATCACTGTAAATTCATTCATTTATAGTTAACAATGTAATAAATAGTAGCTAGAATATGTGGGTGTGTGGTTTTGTTTTCAGCTTCAGTTTAGCTTTTTAAAAAAAAATAATTTTAAAAAAATAAATAGATCAGATGATGAGTTGGTGCAAGGCAGAGCTGGGACAGCGATTGATACTAGCAAACATCAAGATTTGGTGGTTTGTAGTTCTACCTATACCCTGGTTCCTAGTATTATACATCACTACTGATGATCTAGTAATTAATTGAAGAAATGTGTGCGTGCACAGTTAAATTTCTCAAAGTAAAGGGTCATGTGATCACATGTTTTCAACTGCATTGCATAGTTTGAGGGTTCGACATAATAACCATTCTCATATGTTGTACATTACAGCCAAAACTTTAACAACTTTTAACACCAGCTTTACAAAACTTTATGCTCTGGGATATTTTATATACATGTTATACTAAAGTTTTAAAACCACCACTTGTAATACTGAATTTACAATTTTGATAAACTTTATGTATTACTGACTATTTCAAGTGACTTTGTTAGTAATTATTTCATTTTAAAAGAGATAAATATGTCTTTTCAAAATTTTGGTCTCTTTATTGTCCTTGAAGAACCGGCTCCTCCTCCTCCAAATACACATGGAATATTTTCAATTCAATTGTAATTCATAACCTAGTAGGCAAAAGTTCTATAGAGAACTTTACGTGAAGTACTAATGTATATTGTAGAATATAATGCAGGACATATATGTTCTTTAATTAGTACTCCATATAATAAGATTTTCCATTGAATTCAACCCCCTAGTTGTAAACTAAATAGTTGCAATAATAAGAAAAATTAACTCAAAGTCAGTGAAAACAAATAAAAATTCATAACATAAGAATATATATTGTGACAATTCAGGTCAATCCCAAGTCATTTTTGAAATCGGGTCAAATCCCAAATTCATATCACACATAAATCCAGATGTAACAGTTTAACGTACATCCCAGTCCCATAATGTGAAATCTTCAGTTTAGTATAAAAGATAAGATACTACAACCAATTGTACCAAAAAATGATAATTTTTTTAGGACTTATGGTGGGTTTGTGGATTAGCCAAATTATTACATTTGGACTAGTAGATCTACTGCATTTACTTATGATATAATTTGAGGACTTCACCTAATTTCGAAAAGGGCTCGAGATTTTACCCAAGTTGTCACATATGATATCAGAAATGACTCTTGAAAACTTGATATGCCGAGTTGCTAGAGGTGGAGACACTAAGGTTGAAGGTATTATCACATAATGGACAGAGGTCCGGAGGCGGAGAAACGATGATAATTGATTTTATCCTATAATAGTTAGAGAGGTACTATTTGAGATTATGAGCCATGTTGGGTCCCGGAGATCGTAGAGGGGGGTGAATACGATTCCCAATTGAAATTATGACTATTAATTATTTTTGGGACAACATAAAAATTACTTTGGTTCAAACTCGGGTACTGTTCATCATCTTCTTCAACCTCAAGAACACCATTAAAATAACCAAGATAATGAACGGTAAATCATCCAAAACACACAACACAACAAGATCCAAGAATATAACTTTATATTCATTGAAGTGGGGTAGATGTTACAAACAAGTTCAAGAACATAAGCTCAAGAACACAACAAAGAAGTTATTTTTGTCTCCTCTAAAACTATTACATTTTGTAGATCTAGGAGACAAAAATCAACCCTATCTTCTATACAAGATTTAACAAGTATTTTCAATAGAAGAATAGAGGAGTGGTATGATAAAGAAAATCATGGCTATAAATATATTCAAGATTTAGTTTGGCCATGGGGGAGAGAATAATTTTTCTCTCTCTCCCCTTTTCTTTTTTTTTTTTTCATCCGGATGCTCTCTCATCCACACTAAAAATGGAGACTTGAGTTTCTTCTTTTATTATAGAAAAGGTGTAGCTTTTTGCTTTTCCACCTTTTACTCTTGTCCACTCAAATCATATCTTCAAAGTCATGTGCCTAGCATGCCTTTGGAAATATTTAATATAAAAGTAATATTTAATAAATATATAAAATATAAATAAAGAATATCTTTATTTATAAAATATATAAATAATTACTTTATTTAATTAAATTAAATATTTCCATTCCACTCTTCAATTTGTGTAGACTTCCTTCTCCAAATACTTGGCCCCGTATACGTGACTCCACCACGTCCAAGTATTTGGCCTTCTAATCTGTGAAGCTTTAGTAAGATCCAATCAGGTTGTGCCGTCTGTCCCTTATCCATTAGGCTGACATTTCTCCAACACTGATTTACCACCTTTGTTGATCCTCCACATGACTCAAGAAAACCAACAACTTTAGAATGATTAAAACCATATTAACCGACGAGAGCTTGCCTCCAATGTCCTGACACTTTATGCAACGGTCTGGTTCATAAGTGACTAGTCTTGATAGGGGCTCTTGATTCAGAACATGATTCCTCATTCTTCTTTGCAAACCTTACTTGTAGATTCGATTGAAATGCACTGAAATCTTCATAGACTAAGACAATCTTCTGTAGCTTCCACATCCTTGAATAGATGTCAATATCTTTTATTCTCCACTGAGGCCTGAACATGTTAATGAACTTCTTCCAGTGAGCTTCAAGTCTGTAGATGATCCTTTGATACTTTGTCTTAACCGAACTCTGTGATCCAAGATTTCTGTGCACCTGCATATTATTACATGTCCTGTTCTATTGTTGAGTTATCATCAACCATTACATAGAGATTACATTTAACATTTCTAGTACTCATGAAAGTGCAGTGAGTTACTTCCCTTCACTCCTATCTCCCCTTTCAATCTCCCCCTATTTGGTTGATATGGAATAGCAATCAAATATTATTTCCCTTTACAATCTCCCCCAAAAGTAATTAAATAAAATTAACTACTAGAGGATAACTCAACTAACATACAAGAAACAATTAAAGTACTGGACATGAAAATAATATACAAAAGGTTCTGGAAAGATAGAATCAGTTAAATCCAGATTTCTTGAGTTGCTGAAAATGAATGATGAATTTCTGAATTTCATTTTCCTTTAGCTTCCTCCACTTCAATGTTCTTCAAAGATGGGGTTCTTTCAATAAAGAAACAAATCATTAGTAAAGACTTCTAAACAATCATTCTTGTTCATCTTGCAATTCGAACTAGAACATACAACTCTCTATGTTCCTCATAAGAGGTCAACTCATTCTCCCCTTAAGGTTGTTATCTCTTGGAATGAAAGTCACTTCCTCTTTTTCTTCAGGATGTTCTATTTCCAGGAAACATATTTTTCTTTCTTTCCTGCACTACTCCACTGACTTCATCTATCACTGAAACAAGAAATAGAACACACTTGGACACTTCTCAGATGCCCCTTGAAAATCTCTTTCACATTCTTCTTTACCTAGAAAACTTCTACTTAGCAAAAACTCCCCCTGAGTTGATACTCTTCAAAGAAATCTTCATTTTCATTCATTGATCGTGCTAGAAAGAATTCTTCTGCCGAACCTCTCCTAAGAATGTTTCAAGGACAGATCTTCAAACAAATAGAGCAAAATCCCTTAAATATCTTTTCAGAATAAGATATAGCATTGCAAACCAAGATGTTAAGATTCTCCATAACTTCTCCCCAATTGACAAAAAGTAACTTTTCCACTTCAGACGAAAAATTAGTTAAATCTACAACACCTTTAGGGATTAGGCTCCAACCAATTACTAAGAAACTCCCCCTTAGTAATTTCTTCCTTGCATCACTAAGGTTTCAATTTTATCTAATTCTCCCCCTTAGTTCATGCAAGCTCCAATCCACCCTTGTGTCTTTAGATATCCTCTAAGTAACCTCCACAAGATAGGATTGACAGATCTCGTTTTGTATCACCAAATTCTCCCCCTTGGTTGAGAATATCCTTTAAAACAATAAAAGTATCATCTACATCCAATCGAATAAGAAACTCTCCTCCAATTGAACATAAAATCCTCCTTAGGCCTAAAAATTAATGTCTCCCCCTTTGAGATTGAGAACAACATGAATTAATAGACCCAAAGGTAATAGTTTGGACATTCCCACTAAGCTTCAGCTAGACTCTTCTTCAGCTTTTCTTCCAGAAAAGAATCTCTTCAACATTTCAGAGCTGGAAAATTCAGTAACAGGATTCAAGCATAGTAGCAAGGTTAGTGTTTGGTCTATGGTTTCCTCACTCCTATTACGTTCTGTTGGTGTTTACACTTTCAAGCGTAAGTGTTCCACTCATTTCTCTCCCTATTTCTCTCACTCAAGTGTATCACTCCCTCACTTCACTCAAATGTTTCTCTCCCTTACTTGCACTCATTCCATTTATAGCAATTTGTACCTGCAAGTAAATCCATGCTAGTCTCACCAAGATATTATGGATCGTTGACTGTAGCATGTTGTCGATCACTAAAGATCTAGGATCTGAGATGGAATCTCAGACAGGGTTTCAGTTAGGCCGTCACCCAACTCACCATGAACAAATCCATGCACACGTGGCTGAAATTCAGAAATTCATCATAGGGAATAACCCTTCTGAAATTGGAATCTCCTCCATTCCAGGAGTGACTGAAATCCCAACACCCTGATCCTCAAAAGACTCATCAAATTGGTAAACTAATTGAATCATAGTCTACGAGTTGTTGCTCAGCTACTTTCAGCATCAACAATCTCCCCATATGCAAATCCATTCACTGGATCGTTGAATGTGGTATGCGTACTAGCAACTATCTAAGCATCAACCGATTCCCCATGTGCAAATCCATGCACTGGATCATTGACGGTGATATGCCTTTAAGTTTTGAGCGATCCATGTATTCCAGAATTTGAATTTCTGGGAGAGTAGACGTGTACAAATATCTCTCTCAATCACCTGTGAAGATGAATTAACTCACTATTTTCAGTCATGGAAAACTGTTAGTGATTGTCTCTCAACATCAACAGATTGCTCTGCGGATGTGAAATCCCGTTAAGGAACTAGGAATGTTCCTCCTAGGAAGGTTGACAAGGATTCTAATATATGGCAAGAAATCCAAGTTTCCCTCAAATGCCTGTGAAGGTGGATCAACAACTTCATTCACCATGAATGGTAAACAAAGAAGTTTTGGGGTTTTACCTATACCTCACAATGTGCACTTCTTGCAATGTGTCCTCACAATTGTTAGTTCCAAGAGAGGCTAGAGAACTGTTAAGTCCTATAACATCCCTTAGAAGCAAAAACTTTAGGATTACCATCAGCGTGAATGCTTTTGGTGTGCTTGACTCATTACAAGGTGCTCTGGCTGACGAGCGAATTTTCAATGAAATCACCCTGTTGAGAGAGTTCATTCAGAAACGGTTGAATTGTCTTTTCAGCTCTGCATCCTTTTGAGAGAATACAGATGAGCTACAGATACCTCAATTTGTATACTTCTTTCCTTCTCGAGAGGTAGAGCTGTAGGTGCACTTCCGACACATCCTTTGCTGCAATTAATGCAGTTTCTCCCTAAACAACCGCTAATCTACATAAGTTCCTTATATCACCAAGGGTTGAAAGTTGAATTAGAATGATAGTGTTTGGTACTAAGGCCTTGGTTAGAAATTGATGGATTATTCAACTTCTAGACCTTCCCCTATAGTCACTAAGGCCAAGCCATTACAGCTAAATAGATAGAGTTGATCAGAGCTATATAAAATTTGGTAGAGTATGATTAAACTTATTCTCTATTCCTTCTCAGAAATATAGCATCGGAGCAATGTGTCCTCAAGAAACAATGCACCAAAGCTAAAATGTGGGAATTAATAAAGAATAGGTAAAAGAATATTAAGCCAAATTTCATAAACTCACAATTTTGAAAAAAAGTTTAACAGATTAACAAAAGTGTTCTTTTGAATTTCTCTTAGACAAATATCCAATTGAAATTCAACTCTTTTAACAAAAACATTTTGATTAATAACTCAAATCTATTTCATCTTGCTCACTGTATGTTTTCAAAAATTGTTTTGCAATTCATTCTTTTCTGATATTATCTCCGAGTTAAAACATAAATCATTAAAAAAAATCGAATGAATACTTTAGTCATACAGTCCAAGGCACTAACCCCAAATCAAACAACCATTGTTTTAATACTACAGGTCAATGTGAAACAGACATTAACAAGAGTTTTGAAAAACGTTTTACCAATGGTTGATACCTCAAGATCAAAACAATTTACTCAAATAAAATAGCCTGATACCATGCAACCTAAGTTACATGTTATCAAGTAACTTTATTTAAACAAATCGTGGAGAGAAAACAGTTTTCATTACAAAACATTTAGAGAGAGAGGATATATGATTTTGAAATAGAAAGATAATCCTCAAGAAATGTTCTCTTTAAAAGGGAGTTTTTTTTTTAAAACTTTTAGTGGCTTTTCATTCTCTGGCAAATGAATGCATGTTTAGATAAAACATTTTTTCACAAGAAATAGACAAGAAATTTCTTTATGCATTCAAGTTCTAAAGAATGAAAAACATATATTAATACTAATGAATTATCAAAGATATTAATGACAAGACATTCAAAAGTACTAACATCATTCAATCATTTTGTAATAAAATGCATCTTACTACAAAACAATCAAGCACATAAGATACTTACATTATGCTAGACAATTACCATTTGTCGCTTGAAACAAACACATATTGCAATATAGATCATGGTAATTCTAAAGCATAAAACATAAGCATCCGCTAAACACTGAACACACATTGACCGAATGACAGCATTTAACTTCTTACACTACATCTCAACAATTATCACATAAGCATATTGAAAATACTCATGACAATCATAATTTATGTAAGCTCGAGGTACTAGTTGCATCAGAGATCAAATACCTTTAAATATTAATGCTAAAATTTATGATCTTTGACAACCCCTCGCGATGTAGTAAATTACTTTCAATATTAGTGTTTTTGAAATAATCTTTTTGTCAGTTAGTGCAGAAATTCTAAGTGACATCACTAATATCAAAAGAATGAAAACTAATATTAATGGATTTTGCAAAAGACATGAATTACATCACTTAAACTACATATTAAGTGGTTCCATTAATATTAGCATTAAACAATTAAAAGTAAATAAAATTACAATTAATTAATATATACAAATACTTATGCTGAAACATTTGATACATATAGCATGAATAACATATGACAGCACAAAGTACGCAGTCCTGGATATAAATTGACTATACAAAGAGATGCTACATTGTTATGTCCCTAGGTCCCGGGTGATCATAGGTAATCTCATAGCGATAATATTGTGTCCCGGGTGGTCACAAGCCAAACATTAATCAGTTCCTAGAGATCGTAGACATCTAAATAGCATGAACACTCTCTATAAACATTACATTTAAATAAATCAATATTAGACTAGAGTGATATACCTTAGTCAATAGAGCTTTTACTGTGTATGATCGTTGAATGAACAATTACTCCTCTTTGCCCGAGAGATCGAACGTTTACTCCTTTCGAGATCGAACGTTTACTCCATTTGGACAAGAATAACTTTTCAGCTACTAGTTAACATTGTTCCTCGAAACAATACCACGCTCATCCAGACGGAAACTGCATTACCTTCAACACCCAAATATTTCCTTGTAGATATTGGTCTTGGCAGCAGCTTCACTAAACTCAGCACTCTAGAAACCAGTAGTCCTGACACTAGCAGAGTAGAACCTTCAAAAACTCCGAACTACCCTTCAGCTTATGTATCAATACCAAGTCTTCATGTGGATTGATTCCTTGTGCTAAGTGTATCTGCCTCTGGTTCAATTGAGTTAGTTCCTTGATTCGAACCCTACTCAATCTTGATTAGTTAGTGCATCTTCAATCTTCATTGAATTCACTCAGAAAAACCAATGAAATACTCTTATACATGCACGGCACTACCAATCACTACTCTACTACCCAGATTCATCAAGAACTGACTCTAGGAAATGTTGTTACACAAAACCCTTTGTCATGACAGATGTGTCCTTAATGTTTCTTTAGATATTCAGTGCGTAGAGTAGACTTCTTCAAATATGATTGAGATCATCTTGCATTATCTTTAAATTGACAATTTCCTTTCTAATATGCAATCACTCAATCTGGATCACTCAGTGTTCCTAAGAATCTCAACTCTTACTCAATGAGCACTGCTAGCCTTTGAACATCAAACACGACTAGTTGATCCAACTTCCTGATGCTCCCCCTGTGATGCTGCTTGCAGCTTTTCTTCATCTGGTGTCATCTGATCTTGAGCCCTAAACAGGATGTCAACCTTTAGAAATTCAGAGCTAAAATCAAACGAATGTTAGGGAGCTTGATGATGATGTTCACTCCATCTAGATAATCTTAAATCAATCACAGACTCTGTGTAAGCTCTTAATCTCCAAATAAGATAGCCTTCCATCACACCATGTGACTTCAGGCATGATTAATCTTACTTGATGTTTTCTCTTTACATTTGCTGATTAGACTTGCTGTGTCAACTGATTCAGCCGTAGTGAATAGGAAACCTTAAGTCTATCCATTATCTTTGTAATTTCACTCAAGGTCTGGATTTCCCTATCAACTCCTCCATTTGGTCATGAAGTCCGGAAACTGAACTTTACTCTAGAATACTCCTTTCAGTGCAGACATAACATAGAACTTCGTTCGTCAACAAATTCCATTACCTGCCCTCAAAGTGTTCTTACAGCAATCTGCCTAATCCTTTGAATGTGATTAATCACTGAGATGCTTCATCTATCGAATGCATGAACAAACACCAAAACTAAACAGGGTAGCCTTTGACTTGACTTCCCTTTAACTGACATACTTCACTAATGTCCTTCTTAAAAGAATTTCATTAGAAGTAGTCCTTTCTCACCAACTTCATCTTTACCGTCGAATCCGTTATCTTGATAAACCAAGTATTAGTTGATAAACCAAGTGTGAGAGCATCACTTGTTGTTGCAGCTAACTCCATTCTGATAAACTTCAATGAATAGTTGACTTCATTATAAGCATTAAATTTCGTGTCAGCAATAACCTCACTTCCAGTAGAGTGAACTTCTATTTCTCTTGACCCCGATCAATATTGTTCATCCTCGAACTGATATTAGGAAACCCTTCGCAAAGAATTCCCTAGGTCTTCCTTAATATTGTGCTTCAGATCATTCAAGAAAAATAGGTAACCTTGCTTAACCATTTGAATACCAAAGCAAAAGTAGTGACATGCCTCGAACATGAAAATGTCAGAGATATATAACTTGTACATGTTGAAAGATACTCTGCATTCACAAATGATTAAGACACGTGGTCCTCAATTTGATTGAGTCCAAGGGTTAGAGATATTTCTAAACATAGTTAACAACAAAGCATTCAAGTTCAACATGCTCATTCTTATCTGACTGATCACTCCTCATCTATATCAGCCTCAACAAGTAGTCTTGGCTATGAGCTCAGTGATCCCAACCTAACTTAAGGTGGACTAGCAGTCTATAAGAATCATGTCGTACATATATGTAGTCATAGAAGAATCAATCACTCAGATTCCTAATTCTTCTAAATCACCTTTGTTGTTCACTTTAACATTATATTATCTCTAATTACCTGAGTCAATTTAAATTAAAAAAAAAATCAATTCATGGTTTATTATACTGACCCCTAGGCAATTCCCAAATTAGAAACAAACTCATCTTAACAAGCACATGATCAGATATAGCATTTAATACAACTATGCGAGTATAAACAGATTATAGACAATGTAAACATCAAGGCACTTAGCATGCAACAAATACTCTTTCCGGTAAATGTACCCCTACAAATACCTAAGACTCTATATGCTAACATGATCAATTATCGTAAAGCAAGCATTAAATCACACAAGATCTAATCATGAAGTCAAATACTGATAAACAAGCAACACTAACAAACTAGCATAAGTTATCTAATTTATATAGAAATCAAGGTGAGACATGCATTACATCAAACTTATAATATAATGCAGTTCAGCACTTAATACTCTATAATTAAATCAAACAAGTATAAACTAGTTAGAAAGTATACCTGAGCGATGCTTAACATTCTATCTCAAGTGATAATCAATTGATCCAAATCAATTTCCATTCTACTGACACTCATGGAAGTATCCTTGCATTTGACCTCAATAACAAATGATGTTCCTGCTTCAACCCAAACTGATACCTGATTGTTCTGCTTAAAGACCCCGACATAGAATGTCTCATGTTCTGCTTGAAAAGATCACTCTTCTTTGTATGTGTAGCAATAACCCCTTGATTATCATATGTCAGTGATAATCAAACCTTGTGTATTTCTGCCACTGATGTCCTTTAACCAAATCTTCAATTGTTGTTTTGGTTCTTTGACCGATAAACTGAATTCCTTTTCAAAATCCCAAATTCTTCAGACATTGATTCGAAAACCACTGATCGAAGACTCTTCCCTAAATGAACTAATCCCCTTTCAATAACCAAATGATCCACTGAGTAGACCGATGTAGAAATACATCTCCAATGGTAAGATCAGGTCTCAACTCCATTAGAATGTTCTTCAGTTAGTTCGTTTGTCCTCAATGAACGAAGAATCAACTCCTGTTGTTTCGTTTAATAAAACATTTTGTTCAAACAGAAGTATTTAATTTTTTTTTAGAATTTAAATAATTAAAATAAATTGAACATGCATTTTTTTTATAATTAATAATAAATTTCTCAATTTCAAATTATAAATAAAATAAAATAATTCGAAAAGAAAGTTTTGATATAGAGATAACAAATTTTTCAAGGTATATTAAATAATCCTGAAAAAGAAATTATTTCAAATCAAAATTAATTTCCAATGAATTTTATAGACTTTATAATCCAAAACAGTTTCAATTATAATTAAAATAAAACAGATTGAAAATATAAGTTTGATATAAAAATAATAAATTTTCAAGTCATCTAAGATATTCTTGAAAATAAATTATTTCAACCAAAATGATTTTCCAAAAAGTTTTATGAGATTTATAATTAAAACTTCTAAGCTTAAATTATAATTAAAATAAAACAACTCGAAAACATAATTTTGAAATAGAAATACTAAATTTTCAAAACATTTAAAATGTTCATGAAAATAAATTATTTCAATCCAAAAATATTTTCCAAAGAGTTTTATAAAATTTGTAATTAAAGTTTTATAAAAAGTAAATTATTAAACCTCAAAAATAATTCTCTAAACACTTTTAAGAATGTTAAACTCAAAAGAATTAAATTGGATTTTAAGATTAATTTTAGTTTTCAAATTAATAAAATTCTTAACTAAGAATATTAAAAATATAAAATATTTGACTCTAAAATTTAAAAGAAAATAAAATATTTTCCAAGATGTAAAATAAACTTGAAAAATAAATTATTTAAATTTAAAAATTATTTCCAAAATATTTTAAATAATTAAATTCAAATTTAATTATTAAATTAATTATTAAACTAAAAACAATTTGAGAGAAAAACAATTTTTGTTTTAAATAAAAGTTAAGCTCTATAGTCATGTGTCATGTTGAAACAGCCTTCTAAGTAGAAATTCTACATAGGATTTCTATCTCGAAATTTCTATCTCGAAATATCTATCTCGAAATTTATATCTCGAAATTTCTATCTCGAAATATCTATCTCGAAATTTCTATCTCGAAATTTCTATCTCGAAATTTCTATCTCGAAATTTCTATCTCGAAATTTCTATCTCGAAATTTCTATCTCGAAATATCTATCTTGAAATTTCTAACTCGAATTTCTACATAAGAATATTCTACTTGGCCATCTCGAATATTTTGTACTTAGAAAAATTCTGGGCTTCAACAATTAACAAAACACCTACTGCTTCCTTTCTGGATGCCCAGTGAACCAATCGTACCCTCTTTAATTTCAAAAATAAAAATAGATCCAATCGATTTGTATGTCAATCGAGTAGCTCTGATACCAATTGTTGGGTCCCGGAGATCGTAGAGGGGGGGGGGGGGGGTGAATACGATTCCCAATTGAAATTATGACTATTAATTATTTTTGGGACAACATAAAAATTACTTTGGTTCAAACCCGGATACTGCTCATCATCTTCTTCAACCTCAAGAACACCATTAAAATAACCAAGATAATGAACGGTAAAGCATCCAAAACACACAACACAACAAGATCCAAGAATATAACTTTATATTCATTAAAGTGGGGTAGATGCTACAAACAAGTTCAAGAACATAAGCTCAAGAACACAACAAAGAAGTGATTTTTGTCTCCTCTAAAACTATTACATTTTGTAGATCTTGGAGACAAAAATCAACCCTATCTTCTATACAAGATTTAACAAGTATTTTCAATAGAAGAATAGAGGAGTGGTATGATAAAGAAAATCATGGCTACAAATATATTCAAGATTTAGTTTGGCCATGGGGGAGAGAATAACTTTTCTCTCTCTCCCTTTTTTTTTCTCCATCCGGATGCTCTCTCATCCACACTAAAAATGGAGACTTGAGTTTCTTCTTTTATTATAGAAAAAGGTGTAGCTTTTTGCTTTTCCACCTTTTACTCTTGTCCACTCAAATCATATCTTCAAAGTCATGTGCCAAGCATGCCTTTGGAAATATTTAATATAAAAGTAATATTTAATAAATATATAAAATATAAATAAAGACTATCTTTATTTATAAAATATATAAATAATTACTTTATTTAATTAAATTAAATATTTCCATTCCACTCTTCAATTTGTGTAGACTTCCTTCTCCAAATACTTGGCCCCGTATACGTGACTCCACCACGTCCAAGTATTTGGCCTTCTAATCTGTGAATCTTTAGTAAGATCCAATCAGGTTGTGCCGTCTGTCCTTTATCCATTAGGCTGACAGTTCTCCAACACTGATTTACCACCTTTGTTGATCCTCCACATGACTCAAGAAAAACAACAACTTTAGAATGATTAAAACCATATTAACCGACGAGAGCTTGCCTCCAATGTCCTGACACTTTATGCAACGGTCTGGTTCATAAGTGACTAGTCTTGATAGGGGCTCTTGATTCAGAACATGATTCCTCATTCTTCTTTGCAAACCTTACTTGTAGCTTCGATTTAAATGCACTGAAATCTTCATAGACTAAGACAATCTTCTGTAGCTTCCACATCCTTGAATAGATGTCAATATCTTTTATTCTCCACTGAGGCCTGAACATGTTAATGAACTTCTTCCAATGAGCTTCAAGTCTGTAGATGATCCTTTGATACTTTGTCTTAACTGAACTCTGTGATCCAAGATTTCTGTACACCTGCATATTATTACATGTCCTGTTCTATTATTGAGTTATCATCAACCATTACATAGAGATTACATTTAGCATTTCTAGTACTCATGAAAGTGCAGTGAGTTATTTCCCTTCACTCCTATCTCCCCTTTCAAGCTATATATTCCGTCTGACAAATATGTTAGGAATTTAGGCGGGGGAGTTAGTACTACCCAAGTCCCACATCAAGGCATGCAGAGACTTGGAGACTTTAGTTCTGTATATAAGGTAGAGTATTACTAATAAGAGTATTAAAAAATTATGATCTTTTAAGGGCATATAATGGGCTTGTGGATTATGAAAAGAATTTGTTGGCTTCTGGATATAAATCATATATCAACCCCGGATGTCGGGTCCTTGTTCCGAGGCTCGAGTTCGGGGCCATCACATCATTGGTCATAGGTATATGATATACTAAGTCAATACCCATGTATATTTTAGAGAATAATGTATTAGATTGATCCGTCATAAGAATTCTACATGGTATAATGGATCCTTATCCTGAAATTATTATATTTTTACACATGAATTTATATACTTTGAGTTCATTTAAAATTAATTTTAACTAGGTGATAATAGAATTGGTTTTTCGGTGCATCATAAATTGTGTGAGAGATATAAACGATTTAGATGAAATTTAACCCTCCTATTTTAGGAGAGATGTCTAGTGGTCTCTTGATTAAGTGAGACTTTGAAATGTAAGATCATACTCAAACATAGAGTTTTTAATTATAAATAGTATTTAAATTACTATTTATACTCATACTCAAATGCATGATCATTGATCAAGTAAATATTAATTAAATTACGAAGATGATGATAGAAAGTATGTCTTTATTTTAATGTGAGATATATAGGTTAGAGGATTAAATTACCTTGAACACGAAAGATTTTATCATATCGCTAATTTTAATTTTTATTACTTAAGCAGTAATGATGTGTTACTAGATGTCATTCATTGATTATAACTGTATTATTATGTATTAAATGATTGTCAACATAACAATAAAATGTAAGATCTCATAAACATAGAACGTTTTATATGAGTTGCAATTTGGATTACAAATTTAAAATAAATATGAATTCAAATATATTTACGAAATTAATTAAGTGAGATTTAATCATAAACATAATAACATTTAGATTTAACAAAAACCTTTTGGATGCATGTCTCTTACTTTATAAATATATTGATGTATCACATTCTTTGGTTAGTTTTTGACTTTTTTCAGCAAACAAGTAATTATAGTTTTAGAGCAAGGGCACATAGGTGGATCAAACTAAAAGTGATAGTTACAACTTTTACTCTTTCTTATCCTGTAATTTAAACATTATTTATTTATCATTTTCAATCAGAAAAAATTATCATAGACCGGGTTCATACCATGAAACATCTCCATTCTTGATGGAATCAGTCCATGAGATTGTTAATACAACACTTACTCCACAAAGACATTGAATCTCCATTCCTTTCAACAAATCTATTAATCCTTCAGTTTAAGACACTTATATATGGGAGAGGGAGAAGAAAAATCTATGTACAAGAAAAAAGAGGGATTTTTTGGCTGGATTTTACTGGAAAAAGCGGGAAATACAATTTTTCTGCATATATTATCCCTCCCCAATATCGTTGATACCTGTAATTTGATTGTGACGCCCTCTCAATTCGGGGTCTAGATCGGCGAGTCACTAATCACATCTAGATGTATACACCCTAGCATATAATAATAAAATATAAAACATATGACCCCATAATGCCAACCAGGATTGTTGATAGGTAATGGTATGAAATAAGCAGTGCAACTAACCGATTTAATTTATAACTAAAGAATCTAATTTACAAACCCAAATTCTCAATTTATATATGTCCAAATAAAACTTGCTACAAACTGCTATTATATTCCCTAGCCATGATCACCAATCTCCCACCTGAGCAGCCCCGGATGGACCTACCGCTCCTAGAAAGTCACGGCGGGAACTCTTGCTAGCAGTTCTCCATAACCGTGCCATAATTCTTCTTAGTTGTCAGGGTTATGTGGTATATAAAATAATAATGAGTCAAAAAGTTGCTCAACAAGTAACGAAATAATAAAACAGTAAAACACGTATTCTATTGTGTATAGAGGTGAAACTGTGAACAAGGGAGGGTGTAAAGCAGATCACAATTTCAAAAGGTAAACAAGTTTTGCAATAAAATAATCTACTTCAACATTTTTAAAACCACTTTCAAACATTTATCCAGAAACTTTTTCCATAAAATCATTTAATAAAACTCATATATGTGATTGGAGGTTTTTCTCAACAAAACGAACAATACGGGTGATCATCCACGTAGAGTCCCCATATCAGACATAAAGTCCCTCTGGACTTTAAATTAGGTTCCCAATACGCACATATTGGCATTTGGTGCTGTACTAGTCCCACTAGCCTCTAATGCTATAAAAATAAAAATGTTGGACCGGTGTCACTCGGCCTCTTACACTACTCCAATCTATAGGAATGTGTAGAAACCATAAGACATAATTCCTATCTCAAAACAAATCTTTTCATTTTAAACATTACCAATCCTTTGTGATGAAAAGACTCAATGAAAGTCTATAATCATATTTAAATTCATTTTTAGAAATCAATTAGAAAATACACTGGGGTGTAGTGTATCAAGAATCATAATCAGGATAGGTGATATATAAGGAACATATCAAGGTGATCAAAGTATCAAGATAAGTATAAGGTAAATATTTTACCGGATTCAGGTCAGGCATATGATTATGGTGAACAAAAGCATATGTAAACAGGTTCAACAATATATCACATGGCAACAGTTGTATAACAATTATAGGTTACAAGAGTTGGAGGTAGGGTTACTTGCCTTAAAAGTCGCTTTCCCAAAATTGCTTAGGAGGTCCTACTTTACAACTCTTCTGCCTTAGCCTTTCCTTTGCTACGTAAATCTACGTCCTTCGAATCTAGATTAATGTAAAAGATACTACTTAAGTATCTTATAATCAAATCTCAATCCTATTCCTATATTTCTAACTACCCTTTTCGACGTCCTAATATAATTAAACAGTTAATCACATAATATATATATATATATATATATATATATATATATATATATATATATATATATATATATATATATATATATGGAAGGTCTATCAAAATAACTTTAGAAATCTATTGAGTTCTAAAGAAATTCAATAGAGTTTCCTCTATAACATGACTTTACCACAAAGAATCAAATAACCAACTTACATATCATATATGCGATTAACCGAAACATCATATTACTAACACAAGTTAAGCACACATATAATATATAATATATAATGGAAAGTCTACATAAATTACTATGGAATTAATTAAGAATTCTAATGTAATTTTGATAGCACTCCCTCTATATTATGACTCTACCATATAACCAATCAATCAAATCATTATTAAATAACACTATAACTCAAGTGTTCTGAATCACTCAAAAATAGTTCCAGCATAGGACTCAAATAATTTCTAAAATAGGATTCAAGTACATTTTAAATTTCGAAATATAATATGAAAACACAATATGGTCGAATCCAACTAAGATTACTCAAATTTAAATTAAAATGCTTGAAATTAAAGCTGCAAATTAAATTAATCAAATTTCAAAATCCAGCATACAAGCTTCAATTTCTACTAATGGTTTAACTAGTATCCAAAATTTTGAATAAATAAAAGTAAAACTTAAAAGTTTGATTACCACAAAATAATACATGGCATATCACCTAATAATCTCAGTATACCACAGTCAAGTAACAAATTTTAGCTAGTAACTTTCATTTAGTCACATAATCCGAACATAAGCCATCACAATTTCGAGCTTTTAAACTAAAACCCAGAAAATTAATATGCAATCAGCAGAACCTAAAAAACTTTTGGTACCTAGTAGCAAGAACTAACCACCAGATGTAACAACATCGGCAAACTTAAACATAAACAAGAACTTGATTCGAAAATTTCGGTGATACCATTGGACGCATAGTAGGCTCTGTATCCTGAGCCCATGCCTCCTGAAGGGAAGATAAGAGTGCAAAATTATCAACTTCATCCATTGTAAACCTGAAAATACTCAACAAAGTCAAGAAGTAAAGTCTTCCTCAATTGGAATAAAAGTTCCAATGAGACAACAGAAACAATCTAAATAACTAAACTAAAACCAATAAAAACTATGTCATCTCCCCGACAGCGGTGCCAAAAATTTTATGCGTTTTATTTAATCTATGACCACAAACGTACGGTGTCTATTGTTAGCAGAGATTGGCAAGCAGGTCATATCCACAAGGAGACATGTTATCGATTTCAATTCAATTATCACAGATTGTTTCAAGAGCAAACGAATATTTGAGAATAGTAATTAACTAATAATTAAAACTAAACTATCACTAATAAAATAAAACTAATATAATATATTAAAACCTAAGGCAATCAGGTCCACAATACTCACACAACAACTGGCTTCTAAGCTAAAATAATTGAAGTGGTCATGTTACTAGAGTTTGTCAATCTCTCTCAAGTATTAACACTCTCGAAACATGTTTACACAATTAATTTTTTTTAGTAATTCAATTAGTTACGTAATTAGAACATTGTTAATCTCTCTCGAGTATTAACGCTATCAGAAATCCAATGATACTCTCGCACTCAAATTCAATTCTACTAATCATATGTGTGCCTCTAGTAAGTAAATATCTCGATATATACCCCTATTTGTATAGAATCAATTCATGATATCGGCCGATTACATAAATCAATCAGTAAATCATAATCAACTAGAATTAACCATGACAAATTATACCACTGTGAAAATCATGTCAGAATCTGTTGGTCCCTGATATCGTAGAAGGGGGGTTGAATACAATATCTGAAAATTAATCGCAGAATAATTTGGATTAAAAATATTATTTTAATTACTCGCGAAATATTAATTGGAATGAAATACTGTTTAAGTGAAAGATATAATTTTAACTTGATTAGTATTACAAAATTAATATTAAGAAAACAGTTATATAATTGATTAAAAGTTCTAGAACAAATTTGACATGAATTGTTCGTATTTAACAATTATATCCAAACTCAGCACAGAAATCTGTGAATAATACAATGCAGATAAATTACTGAATTTGATCTGATTTTCTTCTCTGAAAAGTACTGAAAAATGAAGGTGATCTCCTCATATTTATAGAGGAAGAAAAAGGCTTGTATGACCTTTATCAGCATGACTTAATTTGCTGAAAATAAGTCATATATGACTTATTTAACACTTGTATGACTTTAAAAACACTGGGTATGACTTCTGAATGGTCGGTATGACTTATTTTATTAATTAAAAAGTCGGTATGACTTTTTAATATAATAAAAAATCACTCGGTATGACCTTTTGATCAACAGAAATTCGGTATGACTTATCTCCTGTATGACCTTTCTGCCTGAAGCTCGGTATGACTTTTCTTTTTAAAGCTCGGTATGACTTATCAGTCGGCTGCTCCGGTATGACTTTTCTTTAACAGCTTCGGTATGACTTTCTCTTTATTCAGTCGGTATGACTTTTATTAATATAATTCGGTATGACTTATTAATAAACAGTCGGTATGACTTATTTATTAGTCATTTGAATTATATTAAAAGTCATATTAAGTCATGTCTTTTATAATAAATTAATTCTACTTAAATTAATTAGTTAATTTACAAATTAAATTAAATTCAACTTGAATTAATTTAATTAGATAAATTAAATAATCAATTAATGATAATAGAATTAAAATACTATTTCGTCTTGTATTACCGTGCTATCAGTCTCGAAGTCTTCCGGTCTTCGTTGTGTCTTTTGTCATAAAACCACTTGAGCTAGATGATGAATATTTATTATTTTAGTTGACACACAAATGTACTGTCTGGTTCATTTATGTCATACTATAATAAATATTCTTCATCTTTAACATTAAGTTGTGGTCTTCTGTTCTTCTTCTGCTTCACTGTCTTCATTCTTCTTTTGGAATCTTCTGTAGTAGCCACTTAGAATCTTCTGAATAACTGCTTCTCTATTTTTCTACGACGCTTGAACATATAAATGAACTTCTTCCGGTGTAGAGTAGCAACTTTATAATTCTTCTGACAAGTTGATTCTTTGTGTCTAGTTGACATTCTTCGATTTGATTCCATCATCAGTATTTATTACTTACTTTAATTTCTTACATGAGTTGAGTTGTCATCTACTAATTACAAATAGGCCTAGTCATATGCCTTTCAATCTCCCCATATTTGTTGTTAAACATTTAACACACAAATTCCTAGAGGATAACTCAACTAACAACTAAGAAAATAATATTACATTTAAAAACTGTAAGTAAATAAATTGTTCTCTGGATCATATAATACATTTTCCAGATTTTTTTGAGTAACTGAAATGAAAGATGTTTGTTCCTCTAGTACTGAACATATTATACAAGTAGTATTATCTTCATTTCTCTTCTTACCACTATTCCTAAGATTCTCCAACTTCTGTCTTCACTTCTCATCCAAGGTAGATTCAATTTCTCCTTTCGTGAATAACCCAACTTTTGAGTAATCCTCTTCTGGTAAAAGTAAAAGTCTTCAACACTTCTCCCCCTTAGTTGAACACTTAGAATACCTCTCCCCTTTTGATACTTCTCCCTAAATAGGATACTTCTCCCTCTTAGTTGAGTAATCCTCTTTATTCGAAATTTTCTCTCCCTTAGTTGAGTAACATTAGAAATCTGTAACAGGGAATTGGAAATAGGATTTGGTAACTGTGCTAGTGTGTGATTTTACTTTGTGTTCCTCACAAGTGTTTCGCTCATATACTCTCTAAGTGTTTCACTCATAGAATATATATATTTTCACTCGTCCTTACTTGTGTTTCACTCTATTCTCACATCACTATATCTCTCTCTCAGTACGGATGTCGCAGTCTTTTGTACCTGCAAGAAAGATCACCATAGCCCCTTCAAGAGAGGTCACTGATGGTGCAATTGGGTTTCGTAAATCCCCGTCCTCAATTGAATCTATAAAAACATTTTGACTTTGGAAAATTGAATTGCTTCAGGAATAGATTCAGTGAGTTGCTGATCATCTAAGATGATCTATTCCATTAGGAATCCAGATATGTTCCATCTGGGGAGGGAGACAAGGATCTATAATGTAGCAAATGATCCAAGTTTCCTCCTGATGCCTGTGAAGGCATGTTGATTCCGTCAGAATCATCAATTATTCTTCCTTCCTTGATATGGAAGTTTAGAAAAATTGCTTCCGTCAATTCATCCTTACACGATTTGAAAAGAAGACACTTTATGTGAGGTGAAAGAAATGTCAGATGAAATTGACTCTTTACAAGTAGCCTTGGCTGACAGGCTGAATTCAATAGACTCACTCTGTTGAGAGAATGAACCTAGTAACAGTTTTGCCTTTTCCAAGTCTGTATCCTTTTGAGAGAACACAGATGAGCTAACAGTTGTCTCAGTTTATATATGAATCACCTTTCTGGAGACAGAGTTGTTGGATCACTCACATCACCAACCTTATCAAATGCAATCAAGGCATTGACTCCTTCATAATGAACAAATAGGTATTCTGTTTAATGGTTAGAGAGACGGAAGTGATAGTGTTTGTGTGTTTGGTTCTAAGATCTTGGTTAGAGATTGACCCCAATGATTAGGATCTAACTTTTAGAATCGATTGGATTATCAAGCTCATAGATCTTTCCTATTTCTCAAAAGAGACTGAGAATAATCAGCTTATATTTAGATATAAATAAAAATAAAAATAAAATAGATAAAAATTAAAATTAAAATAAATATGCCAAAATGTAAAACAAATAATACTATACATACTTATATATATATAACTGATACCAATTGTTATAAACTAAAGATAATATTAAATATATTTACAGTAGTGATGCCAATAAAATAACAACTGTACAAAAATAAGGAAAATCTTTTTGAGTTTTCTTTTTCAATTTGTTTGTTTTTGAAATATTTTAAGGAATATATACAGTGTATTTACAGTACTTGCTTAAAATTAAATATGCAATTTAAAACATCATGCAATACTTAGTTCATGTTTAACATCCCTAACTCACTAACCAACTTAGAGAAAGTGGATTCATCAAGTGGTTTCGTGAAGATGTCGGCAATTTGATCTTCTGTGGGTACAAAATGTAACACCACAGTTCCATTCATGACATGCTCTCGGATAAAATGATACCTTATGTCTATGTGCTTGGTCCTTGAATGTTGTACAGGATTATTGGAAATTGCTATGGCACTTGTGTTATCGCAAAGTATTGGGATTTTAGATAGTGCAAGTCTATAATCATTCAGCTGATTCCTTATCCACAAGATCTGTGCACAACAACTACCTGCCGCAATATATTCTGCTTCGGCCGTCGAGGTAGATACTGAGTGTTGTTTCTTGCTGTACCAGGAAATCAACCGTTGTCCTAGAAACTGACAGCTTCCAGACGTACTTTTACTGTCCATCCTGCATCCTGCATAATCTGAATCTGTATAGCCTATTAGTTCAAAACCTGTATCTTTAGGGTACCAAATTCCAAGATTCGGTGTACCCTTCAGATATCTAAAAATTCTTTTAACAGCTATAAGATGAGATTCTCTAGGATCAGTTTGAAACCTTGCACATAAGCATGTTGCAAACATTATATCGGGTCTACTAGCAGTTAGATATAATAATGAGCCTATCATACCTCTATAGCTTGTGATGTCCACCTTCTTACCAGTTTCATCTTTGTCAAGCTTTGTGGTTGTTGGCATAGGGGGTTTTGCCGGTGTAGAATCTTCTAGATTGTATTTCCTTAGAAGATCCCTTATGTACTTTGATTGGCAAATAAAAATCCCATCTTCCTTTTGCTTCACTTGCAATCCAAGGAAGAATGACAGCTCACCCATCATGCTCATCTCATATCTACTTTGCATTAACTTAGCAAATTTCTTGCACAAGATTTCGTTAGTAGAACCAAATATAATATCGTCAACATAAACTTGGACGAATATCATATCTTTATTATGTAATTTGTAAAAGAGATTTTTGTCTATGACACCTCTAGTAAAACCGTTTTCAAGTAAAAATATAGAGAGAGTGTCATACCATGTCCTCGGTGCTTGCTTGAGTCCATAGAGAGCTTTGAATAGAAAATACACAAAATCAGCAAACTCTGGATTTTCAAAGCCAGGGGGCTGCTCCACATATACTTCCTCTTCTAACTCTCCATTCAGAAATGCACTCTTCACATCTATTTGATAAACTTTGAAATTAGAATGTGCTGCGAATGCCAGAAATATCCTGATGGCTTCAAGTCTTGCAACTGGTGCGTAGGTCTCATCATAATCAATTCCCTCTTCCTGAGAGTAACCCTTAGCAACCAGTCTGGCCTTGTTCCTTGTAACAATGCCATCACCGTCTAACTTGTTCCTGTATACCCATTTCGTGCCAATAACAGATCTATCTTTAGGCCTGGGTACCAGTGTCCATACTTCTTGCCTTTCGAACTGATTGAGTTCTTCTAGCATGGCAAGAACCCAATCTGGATCAGTTAGAGCATCTTCAATTTTCTTTGGTTCTTCTTGAGATAGAAAAACCGAAAATAAACATTCATTTGAAGTTGCACTTCTGGTTCTAACACCAACATCTGGATCACCTATGATCAATTCAAAAGGATGATCTTTGCTCCATATCATTTCCCTTGGTAGGTTTGATCTTGATGATTCGCCTCTATATTCATTGTGATGTTGTGTTGTGCCAGTTGATCATTCATCTCCCCCTGAGTTGCTACCAGGTTGACTTGTTGATCCACCACTGGTATTAGTAGTATCTCCAGTGTTTCCATTGTTTCCACCACTATTACCTGGATCATTACCATCATTGTTGTCATCATCATTTCCTGTTGCAACCTCAGGTTCTTCTTCATTATCCGAATCTGAGTCTAGATGATTGTCAAATTTTAATGACTTAGAAGGATCTTCAGTTTGGATGCTCGGGAGTTTAGTGTCATCAAAAGTAACGTTGACACTTTCTTTTACTTGGTGCTGATCAATTATATACACCCTATATGCTCTTTTTGAGTAGCCGACAAAAATTGCTTCATGTGCCTTGGCCTCAAATTTGCCACGATGTTCATCTTCATCTTTTAGCACAAAACATTTGGCTCCAAATACATGAAAGTACTTGAGTGTTGGTTTCTTGCCAGCCATTAATTCATAGGGAGTCTTCATATGTTCTTTATTGATTAAAGTTCGATTCTGGGTATAACATGCTGTGTTTACTGCTTCAGCCCAGAAGTAGATAGGCAACCTTGATTCACTTAACAATGTTCTTGCAGCTTCAATCAGGGTTCGATTCTTCCTTTCTACTACTACATTCTGTTGCGGAGTTCTTGGCGCTGAGAATTGTCTTGTTATCACTTTGTCTGAGCAGAAGCTATTCAGAATTTCATTCTTGAATTCTGTTCCATTATCTGATCTGATTGCCCGGACAGGTAGCTTTGAATCTAACTCAATCAACTTTACATGATCAATCACCAATTGTGGAGTTTCATCCTTAGAGTTCAAGAATAAAACCCACGAGTACTTTGTGAAGTCATCTACAATCACTAAGGCATATCTTTTCCTTGACATTGACAGAATATTGACTGGACCAAATAAATCCATATGTAGCAGTTGCAGTGGTTCAGTAATATTAGTAGAGTCTATGCCTTTGTGAGTTTCTCTTTTTGACTTCCCTTTTTGACATGCCTCGCACAAACCTTCTTGTGAGAATTCCATCGGAGGCAGTCCTCTCACCAAATCCCTCTTGACTAGAGAGTTCATTGTTTTGAAGTTCAGGTGTGAGAGCTTCTTGTGCCATAGCCAACTTTCTTCTATTGAAGCTTTTGAATAAAAACAGTTTGCTTCAGCTTCAGTTCCCGAGTTGAAATCATCTACGTACAAGTTTCATTTCCTTACTCCACGCAAGGCTAGTCTGTCTTCTTTAGAATGAGCTATTAAACACTTCTCCTTGATAAAGTTTACTTTGTAACCTCTATCACAGAATTGACTGACGCTGAGTAGATTGTGCTTAATTCCTTCCACCAAAGAGACGTTTTCAATGATAACATTTCCAGTATTTAACTTGCCATATCCCGTAGTAATTCCTTTGCTGTTATCTCCAAAGGTGACAATTGGGCCAGCTCTCTCAACCACGTCTGATAGCAGGGCTCTATCTCCGGTCATATGCCTTGACGATCCGCTGTCCAGGATCCATACAATCCGGTTTACCTGTTTAACTCCCTGCAAATATCAAACGGATTAGATCATCTTCGGAGCCCAAAATTGATTGGGCCCGGCATACTTAAAGAATTGACCTTTGTCAGCTTTGACAACAGATCCTCTTCGAACAACAGCTGCATCCTCCTTGACTGTACTTACTTTCCTATAAATAGTCTTAACAACTTTTTGTTTAGACTTAGGAATATATTTTTCCTTCTTGACAGGTGACGGAATAGCAGTCTTGGATTTAGCAGATTTATTATTGATGTATTGTCTCGATGTCATGTTCTTTTTATTAGCAGTCATGCGTTTGAAATAAGCAGTCATAGCATTAAAAGCACATAACATACAATTTAACATACCACAAGGTTTATGGCATACATCAATAGCAGGCATGTTATTCACAGCAGTAGGAGTTTTAACAATTTCTACTTTAACTTTTTCAGCAGATTTAAAGTTTTCAGTAGAATGACATCTATTGTTACTATCCCTACTTCTAACAAAATTATTGTTAGGTCTTTTCAAGTTCTTTAAGTTCTTAGCACCTATACCAGGTTTGTGGAAATCAGAAGTTCCCACAACTTTCACTGGTGTCTTGGGTGTAGCTTTCTCTTTTTGGACATTTACACCTTTTATGTCCCTTGCTTGTTCTCCTCTTTTCTTCTCTTCCTCTTGATCCTCTAATTGCATCTCATAAGCGTCAGTATAGAGCTCTCGAGGATGGGTTTAGCTACAGGTGTAATTAAAAGAGGTTTGCGTGTGTCTTTAACAACATGAGGAATACCCCTTTCTTCAGCGCTTTGCTTGAATGGGGTAATGTTGCTTGGCTTTCCTACAGATTCATTGTACTCGAAGCCTATTCCAACTTTTCTGTTTATTACCTGTTGGTCAACTAGGTTCTTTACAATATACGAGGAATTTTTATATGCTAGACACCTTTTCTTTTCTTCCTCTATCTGGTTTCTGAGGTAGGTCTCAACTTCAACATAACAACTGACTCTATTGACTTGAAAAGCTAAGTCCTCAGTTAATTTCTTAGTCAACTTGTCACTGTTTCGTTTTAACTATTTTAAGACTTCGAGCTCATCAACTAGATCTTTATTTTCGAGTCTTAGTTGCTTAACCTTACTTCTTTCACCCTCTAGTTCTTTACCTATTAAATTAAACATTTTAGGGCAATAAGGATTTACCTCTATTCCTTTTTGACTATTAGGAGACCTTGATTCTTCGGATGAAGCCATAAGAGCAAGATTTCCCAGCTCTTCCCCATCACTATCATCTGAGCCATCCCAGCTTTTTCCCTTTGCCAGATAGGACTTTCCTTGATGCTTTTGCAAAAGTGCATCGTACTTTTCCTTGAGCTCTTCGTAAGACTCTCTCTTCTTCCCTTGCTTAGGCTTCTTGCACTCCGTTGCAAAGTGGCCTAGCTCATTGCAGTTGAAGCAACCAAACTTGCTTCTATCCACTAAGCCGGTCTTATAGCCGCTCTTTGATTCAGCTGTTGAAGACCCTCCTCTTTGGAATCTCCCAAAATTTGATTTAACTTTATAGGAGGGATTTCTCCGAAATCTCATGTTGCCAAACTTCCTGGCAACCAAAGCTAGAGACTCATCTTCTAACTGATCTAGTTCTTCCAGAGAGTAGAATTCACCACCTTCTTGTTTATCTGAAGTATGTCCAATTTCTGGAACAACATACTCTAGTGAAGGTACAGCAGCCTTCATTTCCATCTTCTGTGGTGCTTCCACTAACAGTGCTTTGGAGGAACTCTGAACCTTGCCTCTCCCATACATCTCTCTCGTGTGGATCTGTTCCAGCTCATATGTCTTCAATACTCCGTAGAGTCTTTCTAGGGTTACCTCCTTCATGTCCCTAGACTCACGGATTGCTGCGATCCTATGCTCCAGATGCTCGGTTAGGGTTAGCAGAAACTTCCTGTTGATCTCCTGATTCTGATAATACTTCCTATTCATGTTGAGCTCGTTTATCAGTTTGTTCAATCTCTGAAACACCTCAGAGATACCCTCACCAGGGTTGGACCTAAACTGCTCGTACTGGGAGATCGGGATTTCGAGTCTATTCTCTTTGACTTCCTCAGTCCCCTCGTTGATAATCTCTATTGTATCCCAAATCTATTTTGCATTTCTACAATTGACTACTTGATTGTACATGACGTAGTCTAGAGATTCAATCAATATCAGTTTGAGATTGTTGTCCAGGGACACAGCTTCCTTTTCTTCAATAGTATAGTCAGATAGACTTTTTGGAAACTGTCTGTGAGGAATTACGACCCCATCTACTATATGTTCGAGAATAACTGATATAGGGGGTTCAACACCATTGGCCAAAATATTTGCATACTTGGGATTTGCAATCCCGATAAACAGTAGCATTTTATGTTTCCACAAATTGTAGTGTTCTCTGTCGAACTGTGGAATTTTGATACTGGTCACTTTCTGGGTACTCATCTTTAATAAGATTAAAAATTAAGTGTTTCAAAAAATATTTTAATTTTTGACTTAAAACAATTTTTGATCAAAAATAATTTTTCGGAAAAAAAATTATTTTGAATAAAAAATTATTTCGAATTTAAAATAATTTTTGAGATCTGTATGAGTTCGCGGAATTTGATTTGGATCTGATATGAAAATATATCAACCTGCTCTGATGCCAATTGTTGGTCTCTGATATTGTAGAAGGGGGGTTGAATACAATATCTGAAAATTAATCGCGGAATAATTTGGATTAAAAATATTATTTTAATTACTCGCGAAATATTAATTAGAATGAAATACTGTTCAAGTAAAAGATATAATTTTAACTTGATTAGTATTACAAAATTAATATTAAGAAAACAGTTATATAATTGATTAAAAGTTCTAGAACAAATTTGACATGAATTGTTCGTATTTAACAATTATATCCAAACTCAGCACAGAAATCTGTGAATAATACAATGCAAATAAATTACTGAATTTGATCTGATTTTCTTCTCTGAAAAGTACTGAAAAATGAAGGTGATCTCCTCATATTTATAGAGGAAGAAAAAGGCTTGTATGACCTTTATCAGCATGACTTAATTTGCTGAAAATAAGTCATATATGACTTATTTAACACTTGTATGACTTTAAAAATACTGGATATGACTTCTGAATGGTCGGTATGACTTATTTTATTAATTAAAAAGTCGGTATGACTTTTTAATATAATAAAAAATCACTCGGTATGACCTTTTGATCAATAGAAATTCGGTATGACTTATCTCCTGTATGACCTTTCTGCCTGAAGCTCGGTATGACTTTTCTTTTTAAAGCTCGGTATGACTTATCAGTCGGCTGCTCCGGTATGACTTTTCTTTAACAGCTTCGGTATGTCTTTCTCTTTATTCAGTCGGTATGACTTTTATTAATATAATTCGGTATGACTTATTAATAAACAATCGGTATGACTTATTTATTAGTCATTTGTATTATATTAAAAGTCATATTAAGTCATATCTTTTATAATAAATTAATTCTACTTAAATTAATTAGTTAATTTACAAATTAAATTAAATTCAACTTGAATTAATTTAATTAGATAAATTAAATAATCAATTAATGATAGTAGAATTAAAATACTATTTCGTCTTGTATTACCGTGCTATCAGTCTCGAAGTCTTCCAGTCTTCGTTGTGTCTTTTGTCATAAAACCACTTGAGCTAGATGATGAATATTTATTATTTTAGTTGACACACAAATGTACTGTCTGGTTCATTTATGTCATACTATAATAAATATTTTTCATCTTTAACATTAAGCTGTGGTCTTCTGTTCTTCTTCTGCTTCACTGTCTTCATTCTTCTTTTGGAATCTTCTGTAGTAGCCACTTAGAATCTTCTGAATCTTCTGAACAACTGCTTCTCTATTTTTCTCCGACGCTTGAACATATAAATGAACTTCTTCCGGTGTAGAGTAGCAACTTTATAATTCTTCTGACAAGTTGATTCTTTGTGTCTAGTTGACATTCTTCGATTTGATTCTATCCTCAGTATTTATTACTTACTTTAATTTCTTACATGAGTTGAGTTGTCATCTACTAATTACAAATAGGCCTAGTCATATGCCTTTCAGAATCATAGTGCAAATATGATTTTCTCTTAAGCCCTAGAAACTACTACTCGCTAATAGTTAAACAAGTAAAATAGCTAAGACAATAAAGGAACATGATTAAACTAATAACAATAATGAAAAGATTTGGATAAGAAAACCTTCAATTCTCCCTGTCACATGGAAAAATCATGGCCTCCCTCCATCTCTGTATGTAAAACCCTGATAATAAAACTACTCTAATCTAATAATAATCTCATGTCTAATAATATCTATCTATAATGTATCTCTGTCTCTCTCATATAAAAGTATTTTAATGCTTTAAACCAATTACAAAAAGGTTTCCTTAATTGAATAGGATTCTTTAATTAAAATTCATAGCTTTATTTGCTCCTCAGTTTCTAGGCTGTAATTTGGATTTTGTTTATTGGACCACCTTTGAATTAAAGACAATTATGTAAGCTTCGCGTGTAATGTAAGATCGTCCGATTCTGACTTCTGAAACTCGAGATATGGCCAAAATAGCGTAGACAGCTCGTGCAGCCCAATAAATACGAATTTTTTCTAATTTGACTCCAAATTAGCTTTTTAAGCCCAAATTATTCCAAGTTTAGGAATTTTCTCTTTTCTGCAATAAAACATTAAAATTAATTAAATAAATACCTAATTAATGTAAAATACAATAAATATGAGAGTAAAAATCAGATAGAATATATATAAAAATATATTATATCAAACATCCCCACACTAAGTATTTACACGTCCTCGGCAAATAAAAGAACTAAAAACTAAATCTTAACTAAATAACACCACTTTCGTAGATGACACGATTGCATTGAGCATATGCGACAAGCCGTTAAACCCCTAGGCAGCCTTAGTAGGACGAGTTTTGTCTCGTGAGGGTTTATAGTGAATCTACCCACAAAGTCCATTTTTTCTGCCAAGTCTTAAGAATGCAACATATCATAGTACTCTACACATGTAAACTCAATTACACAATTATAAGATAAAGTCTTTACACTTAAAGCATCATTTGTACACAATTATCTAAGTATGCACACATAGTCTAAATAGACAAAAATAACATGAAATAAACATCAATGTCACATTTAATAAATAACATGTTATGGATAGAAAACCTCACATAACTCTCAAATCACACAAGTGTATAGGTGTAAGTGTCACTCAAGTTCAATCAATATGTTCATGTGCTACCATAGGTTTGGTTGTCCACCAAATGTCTATTACTTTGTATATATACATGCACAAATCAAAAGGTCTTTGTTAAAGGTTGTAACAAGGATAAGGTACATGGTAGGAAATCAAGAAAAAGGCTAACAAATGGCTAACTTGACAAACTAATAGAGCATATTATTCATTTTTAATTAAAGAACTCAACATGAAATTCAAACATGTAAAAGGTGATCAGGATTTCACAAGTATTAAACCCCAAAGCACAAATATACTTTCCCACTTCCATATTGTAACAACAATGAACAAAAAATCTCTTCGAATAATCTTTTTCTAATTTATTTTTCATTTTTCAAACTCAAGTGATTCTCCAGTAATCAAGGGTAGTCACCAAGAAATATTTCTATTACACTTAATACCAGTACATGTACATGTGTCGTCCCTTTCATATGACATTGCATTTGCCATCCATTGATCTCAAAGGAACACTTTTTTTTTGCTTATGACTTTTTTTTTCTGAGAAGATTTTTTTCTTCCTCTTCATATCAATTCCCACCAAATAATCACACTTTAACAAAGAAATCCCCATACTAGATATTCACCAGCCCTCAAACAAATCAAAATGCTCTACTAGCAGATCAAGACAAGAATAAATAAGTAGGCTCAAGAATTTAGAGTGGTGATATATGAAAGAAACGGATATAAACTCAAAGGGTTCACTAAGGATATAACTCATGAGTACTATTTAGATAAACGTGGTTAATCCTAGTGCCTTTATCATTTTCATGCATACAAATATCATGTAATCTCGATACGGTTTAAAGCAAGTTCTAGAGCAACATGTTAAATGATGAACAACCCACAAGAAAAAAAATTCAATTGATATAAAGATGTATCAATCACAAATTAGGCTCAAGATCTCACAAGGTGAAAACATGCTTCAGTACTTATTAAAATTAACAAAGATATATTTCAAGTTTAAGAATTTTCGCAAGCACATATAATGAATCATCATATATCAAATAAATATAAGAGATGACATATCAACTAAAGATGTAAAATAAATTTACAAAATGTGTACTTATCCATGCTAACACACCTTGAGACGAGGCAATATACAAAAGATTTTTAAAAAATTTCTATTTTTTCTGGAGTATTAGTGGTCTATCACACTTTTTCAATCTACACTTAATATTAAAATGGCAGTTCGGAGCAAACCACCACATAACTATTTGAAGATCAATGTCAAGGGTGTGTTTCACAGGAATACCATGACTTTAGCTGTGGCCTGTATTGTCAAGGACTGTAATGGTAATTGGAGTTGTGGTTGTGGTGGGAACATTGCATTGGTTGTCCCTGTTACAGCAGAGATGTGGTTCATTTTTTATGGTCTTAAGTGGGCATGGAATACAGAAAATAAACACGTGTATCTAGAGTGTGAAAGTGTAGAGGCTGTGAATGCAATAGTCTACCCTGATCCCAGTCATCCAATGACTATTTGGTGTTAATGATAAACGGTCTCATGCGTGAGTCATGTGATGATCTTCAAATGTTGGTTATTTCTCCCTCTACAAACCAGACTACTACTGCTTTGGCCAATGACTATATCAATGATGATGAAAGGATTGAAAATATACAATCTACACCACCTACAGTTAGGGCAATTCTTCGCCAGAAAATGCAGGGGATGAGTAGGCTTTTTTGGGTTTGGAGGGGGGATGCAGTGCTTGGGAGTACAGGGCTTGGTCTTTTTATGTTCGTTTTACTATATCTAATGTATTATGTTCTTCATAATACTAAGTTGATGTTATTAACTGAATGTGCACAATCTATTCCCTTTGTTTCATATGAAATATTAGCACAAAATTAAATTTTGTTTTAAGTTGTAAAATAAATACGTATAATTCAAAAAAATGTTATTATCAATTCTCGAATAGAGCTACCCATACGATATTTATCATAATTTAAATTAAATAATATCTCATTGCGATTAGTGACGATATTAGGGCCCTACTTCGGTTACCAATAATGATAAGACAACACAAACGACGTCGTATGCCCTCCCTCATCACTCATTAGCTCATTCTATCCAGTAGTCTAGTCCCATGATAAAACTCATTTCCTCAGTGTACCAGTCTATCCTCTTACATAACATAACATAACAGATTGATTACTAAGAAACCACTTACTATCTCAAACTAAAGATGGAGTTATGTTCCATTTCTTCACCTCAAATTCTTCAAATTTCATCATCAAGAATCAAACTTGCTTCTTCTTCAACTTGTCTTTTCTTCTCAAATTTCAATACCATAATCACCAAACCCATGTTATCCACATCACTTTCTACTAATAATAAACAACCCCATTATTTTTCTTCAACTTCAACAACCCTGTTCTCCAAAAAGAATACAATAAGATGTGCAGTTGCTTCACCTGACTCTGCTATTGAACCTCTCCCTGCTGATATTCATGTCACTGAGTCCCCTGAACCCAATTCCAGAGTATGTTTTTATATGTTTATATGTATCTTCTTCTGTTTTTAGTATTGTTGTGTGATGTTTATCTGTGTGTATGTTTTCTTGTTCTTGCTTGACTTCGAGTTCATTTGTCGAAAAGCAATGGGTTTTTTCCTGTTTTTGTTTTGGGTATGTTCAGTTTTTCATGCATTGTAATTTCTTGGTCAATTGTAGTCGGTTCGATGCCAGGGCTCGACTACTCACTAGGCTATAATGCTAGGGATAATGCATTATATTTTTTAAGTATGTGGGGACTGGAGGGAGCAATGACTTTTGCCACTAGGCCGAGCGGAACCAGGATTGCAAATTATCTGGCCAAACTAATATAAATATTTTAACCGGGACTAAAAAAAAATTCGACTAGTTTTTATAATTTTGTCAGGATTAAAATAAAATAAAATTTTAACTGTTGTTTGGGGTGGGGCTGGAAGGGGGGTTTACTCGGCCTGGTTCCACCAGTATCAACGACTTGTGCCACTAGGCTATCAATGAATTCCCCATTATTCTTGATTTATTAGTACTTTTATAACTTAAATTTCAGTAGTTTTGCTTCTACTTCAAATATTAATCATGACATTCTTTATCTCTGTCTCACTGACCATTTCAAGTATGCAATTTTTATCACTGTCCAATTGTAAGATGACATTTAGTACTGTTGAGATACAGAGTTATCTTGTTGTGCTTTCTTGTTTACAATACATATCCCAGAAAACAATGAATTCGATCACTGATATCTGGCATTCATATATATGATCACTTTTTTAATCACAATAATAGACTGGTGTCCAAATGCTTTATTTATTTTTAATGGTTTTCTTATATTTAACGGCTTTAGAATTCAATGTTATGTGGCAGGTTAGACTGAGCGTGGAAGTTCCACGTGCTGTGTGTGAGGATTCTTACCAAAGGGTCTTGAATGAGTTTATGAAACAGGCTAAGGTAGTATAACTATTAAAGGACTTGTATACAAATAAGGTTTCTTATAGATTGGTTCTTCCAGGAAGTGAAATTCAGAATCATATTGCATTTCTTTTCAGGTTCCTGGATTTCGCCCCGGAAAGAACGTTCCCGAGAGTATACTTGTAAATTATGTTGGACAGAAAAATGTGCAGAAGGCTGTAATTGAGTCTATTTTGAAAAGAACACTGCCACATGCCATGTCTTCGGTATGCTCTACATGTTCACCTTTTTCCATGTATGCTATGTGCATATTAGAATGAAACATTCTAAATTTCCATGAAAGCTGGCCACCAGAATTATGATAAATTCAATATGCTAAAATGACTGTTTGTCAAGTAAGATATGACATTTCCAATACCACCTCATGCAATATCAAAGTTCTTATTTCGTATATATAGCTGATTCTATGAGGACATTTTTTGTCTAATTCGTATTTCGCTGACTATATTTCTATTATATATGTTTTCCCCGACCTAGAAATATAGTAGTTGAAATAAGTTGTCAGGAAATCCCTCAGAAAGTAAGCTGAAATAGAAGGATTGGGCATAAATGTAACGACATGTGCACATTGGTATTGCAAGCAATAGTTTCTAAGTGTAGTACTGCAAGTGGTATGTTGGCCTTAATGCTAGTATGCACTGTATTCTTTTTTGAACTAACTATGCAGTTATTCAAAAGTACTCAGAATTGTTTAAAGAGTAATAATTTACTGAGAGATCCTGATTTAATTACTGTATTGCTGCATTTTATTTACAGGTAGATGGACGTGCTTTGAAGGACTCGGTCCATATTGCAACAAAGTTTTCTGAAATGGAGAAAACCTTTACCTCCCTAAATAAACTAAGGTATGTCATTTTTCATCAAGTTTAATTACTTTTGTCTTGTATGATTACTATTCAAACCATCTATAATTTTGTTAGTTTGCCAGAGTTTAATATGTATAGCACAATTTATGCATATTTGCATTTCCCCTAACTTGAATGAAAACGTAGGACAACCGTCCCGAAACCTTAAGGTATAATGTATACTGCCTATTATGTATATCACATGCATGTATAGTGAGTGTGGATCACCAATAGCCCAACTTTGCAGTATACGGAGTATTTAACAGGAGCATAAATGTGAGATTACTTGTAGAAAGATTGTCTAAATTCATGTTTCAAGTTGCCCAATCAAGGTTGAAGTAGGGCCTTCTTTCACTCATTTAGTAGGCTAAGCGCCGATACACTGCTTATTGGTCAATGAACTGTTGTAATGTGCTAAATGTCCATGTTACCTCACTATACACAGCATCATCTTTGTTTGCTTATTATGGTGCATATCTTCATATCTTGCCTAAAAATCTGAAAACATATAATCAGTTATGCCCTTGGTGAGAAATCTGCATACTGTTTCCCTTAATTAGGCAAGAAGCATTATGAAAGTAGAAAGTAATACTTCCAATCTCTCTTTCAAGATAATTTTTTAGGTGTCCACACTAATTTATTTATGGTTTAGATATGATGTTGTTGCCGATGTCGCCCCAGAAGTCAAATGGGTTTCCGAGGATCCATACAAGAATTTGAAGATTGTTGTTGAGATAGACAGCGAGATTGATGCTCAAAGGACTTCCAAAGAAGAACTACGACGTCGTCACAAGTCTCTTAGTGTATTGAGAATTGTGACTGACAGAGGACTACAGGTAGATTATTAAATTCCATTTATGTAACTGTATGCAGATAGCCAGATACTAATTTTAACTGTGTCTTCCTCCCATCATTAGCACAATATTTTAATTTTCTTTTCTAAAGATCCTATACAGAAGTATTTTTTATTTAAAAAAATGCATCAAGGAAAGCATGTAATGATTTCTGGAATTAAACTTTTGTTTGGGGATCTCAATCAAAACTTTTACCTTATTTAAAAAAAATACCCTGCTCTGCATTTTCGTTGAATGGGTGGAACGGAAACTTAGTCCGCTGTGTTTTTAATAATTAGTTTGTCTTTGTCGTCATATATTCTCTTGATGTACTAACAATCATATTTTTTCTAAGACACGGACGAGTTGACGTACATTAAAAGACACAATTTGTACTATTCAAACTTCAAAGAAAACCATTTGTTAAACAATATTGATGTCAGCAATGCTGCTGTTTTACAATATTACACATCGAGCATTATTTCTCAGCAGACATGACTAATGTTTTTATTTTTGCTAACAATTATCCTGGGGTAAGAACTAATTTACCTTGTGTTTCAACTTTCAAACAGCTCCATGTCAAATAAAACAATGCAGTTCGGTGCTTTGATTCAATTAACATTGAAAAATATGAATGTGCTCGTACCTATCTGAAAATTGTGACTTTAATATTTCTGTCATGAAAAATACAGGACGCCACTGAACTATATGGTCTATTAATATAACTTGTATCAAAATCTATACAATACAAAGAGGGTCTCAGTTAGCAGTTGAGTTATGCAGACCAAAGCATCATGAAAGAATGCATTGAACTTTTTAATCATGTGTAAGAAGAAACTGCAGATATAAATTTATATCTATGCACATACCCATAGATAGTTATAATTATAAATTTATGCATAACTAGACTTCTGACTCAACTTTAAAGAAGAGAGACTCAACTTTAAAGGAGAGAGCTATGAGTTGAGAGAATGATTATTTTTGCTAATGCAACTTCAAGGGATGTATACAATTACAATGTAGGTATTTCCTCTTGCAAGTCAGTTGAGGTATGAACTTTACTGAGGCTGAAACTTTTACAGATTGGTGATGTCGCAGTCCTTGATATATCTGCAAGTACAATTGAGCAAGATGGATCTAGTGCTCAAAAAATTCCTTCTGCAGAGACCACAGGTCTGCTTATACGAAACAAAATAGCTATTTTATTTCTTATGGACTTGTGTGTCAGATCTATTCCTTCATGTACATGTTCACATATATTTGCTCAGAGCAAATACTAACCTTGTGGTTCTTTACAGTGTAAATGCTAGAAACTGGGTACAATGACATGGATGTATGCTTTTCTTTATGAGGTGGATATGAAGTATGCAGTTTCTACTTTATGAGGGAGAAATAGAAAAATAAGCAATGTACCACCAAACTGAATTGTAGTGGATATTCCGGTGAAAGAAAATAACAATTAAAAGTATTATTTAGCCAAGAAAAACAATTAAGTATCTTGAAGTTTTCCATTTATTTAATATCAAAGTTTGCTTATGAAACGCTAAGAAATAAGTTAGTCTCTACTAAATCACACTTAAGGACTGCAACTAATTTGAAATTTTCTACAATTTAATATGTATTATTGTTTTTTACCCATATTCTCTGAAATTCTTGAGGCTGTCAGTTTTGAACATTATAAAAATACAAGAAAACTCATGGGTGCAATTGAACATTGTGTGTGAGACCTGCTAACTTAGTTTTGTTTTTACAGGATTTAATTTTGATACAGAAGATGGAGATAGAGTTCTGCCTGGTTTCCTTGATTCAATAATCGGAATTCAACGAGGTGAAACAAAATCATTTCCTCTTATTTTTCCCGAATCATGGACACAGGAAAATCTTCGCGGTGTGCATGCCCAATTCACAGTGAGTTTGCGGTTAATTAAAGATATCTACATTAAATTCATAAAGTGATACCACGAGTGAAGGTGCCATGTTCATCTTTACCACATTATAGCCCAATATGTAATACCACATTTGATTTTCTTGAGTCCTAACTTGCTTTATCATTATCTTACAAGGTCATCATAATGTTGTTAGTGGAATCAAAATATTCACTGATGTATAGAATTCAGGCTTTACGAAACAGCCTTATAAAAGTGTCATAGTTGTTATTCATGGTAAAGTTATTGGTTTTACAAGGTTGGCTAAGCAGGTCAAAAACTAATTTGTTAGGAGGAACGAGTGGAACTAACAATCTTGTTATTTGTAACCCCCCAAACAAGAAAATCTAAATGTAATGTAAGCATGTAGTATCCATATGTGGTTGTAGTATTACTTACTCAAATGACATCAGATCAACAAGGCTTCTATCAGTTTCACCTGTATCAAGTAAAACTTTGTTATTTATAATTACATGTAGTCATCCACGGTTATGTAGTTGGACTCTTTATTAAAAGTAGGGGATTGCATAAAGATCATTCTTGTTGTTTAGGTTGAATGTAAAGAGCTCTTCTATAGAGATTTTCCCGAACTGGGTGATTCCATTGCTGATAAACTTCTTCCTGGATGCAGTACGCTAGAAGAGGTAGGTTATTCATCCACATGTACAGATAAAATGCATACTAGTTGTGCTTCAGTTAACTGAATTTGAAATTTTATGATATACAGGTGAAGAAAGCCTTGCTTGAAAGATGTCTAGAGGTGGAGAAAACAGCTAAAGAGCAAGCAACTGATAATGCCATTCTCGACCAGCTAACAAAGGTTCTAAAATTTTAGAATTGTGAAGTATTTAAACATACTGGCACACACACACAGAGATTTATATACATATATATGTACTCTCTGGTTCTTGTATGTGTCCTGACATATCTTTGCATGGACATTATAGATGTAGTCCTTCTGTTCTAGAGGAGTCTTGTTTCTTTTGTTCCAGAAAAGGATTTTCCACATCTGGAAGTAGTATAACATGACACAATGTTGTCAAGTTGAAATCATACATAATCTTATATTATAGCACCTTTAAAAAATTTCAGCTTGCAAATTGGTTACACTTTTGTGTGGAACACAGAAACTGTAATTAGGGAAGGGGGGGGGGTAATTAAAAAGGCACTTATGTCGAGTCTTAATGGACAGATTCCTCCACTAATCTCCAATGCAAATTAAATTTGTACTGCCTAGCTTCATTGATCCTATTCGATTATTTAGTTATCCTTATCATATAATTCATATTTATCATATATTTAATCCCAGTTGGTTGAAGTCGATGTACCTCAGTCCTTGTTTGAGGAGCAAGGTAGACAGTTCTATGGAGCAAAACTGTTAGAACTACAGGTCAGTATTGTTTTCTTCTTTAGCTATCCAAATGAAACTACATATACCGCAGTTTCAGAACAATTACTAGGTTCTTGTGGCTGTTTGCCTGTGCGTGCGTGTATATCTGTTATTAACGTTGAAGTATATCTAAAGCATATATATTATTAGGGAAGCGTGAAACTAAATGAAAATCAGCTAGCATCTCTGACAAGTCCGAAGGCAGTCAATGAGTATCTGGAAAGCCAGAAGGAGAATATAATAAATGTGATAAAGCGGAATATGGCTGTTGGAGACATTTTCAAACGTGAAAATTTGCAGGTACATATATGTTTCTGGTGACAAGTTCCCACTTTTTTTCTAAGCAAGGTACTGTTTTTGAGGACACTGCTGTCCTGGATTATTTTGCTAGATCCAAGAAAAATTTCCGTGACAATAATACTAAACATGCCCAGTGCAACAATAAGCAGTAATAAGAAAAATATAAAAAGAAGAGATAGAAGGCATATAAAGAACAAGGAAGCAAGAAAATTGATATCCATCCCACACAATCATGGCATATAAATGAAAACAAATAAAGAGACATACAACGTTGCAGGTCCAGTAATTACTCTACTCTTTAAAATTTACGCTGGATCTTCCATGGGATTTTCTTATTGCACAACACCGATGTTGTTGTATGTGGCATTATATTGATGCAGGGGCTTCTTATAGGTAATACTTATTTAGAATCTAATATAGAAATTTGTTTCATCATTTTGCAGTTTCCAACAGAGGAATTGGTGAAGGAGGTTGAAAATTCAATTGCCGAGTTCAAACGCCAGAATCAAGAGTATGACGAGGAGCGCGTGAAGGATCAGGTTAGACATTTCTGGGCTGAGAGAGGTCAACTATCTGTTGTTAAGAAAACCAGAAAAAGGGCTATTGATATTTTGTCACGTTACTTCTTGTTTCTGAAAGCCCTGCGGTTCTTTTAATTCATAACTATATTAAGAATTCCATAGTAACTTGTTACATCTTTGTGTATATTTTGAAGGTGGAAGACATACTAGAAGGGGCAAAAGTGCTGGAATGGCTGAGAGAGCATGCAGATGTTGAGTACATTTGCAGATGACGAGAAGCAGATATTACAGTTCATTATACCTTGTGATGTTGAGAATTAAGGCTTTTTCATTCATCAAACTCATTTTGTAGAAGTAAAGGCTTTTTTTATTCACCAAACTCATTTTGTAGCGCTAGGAAATGCTTCATTTCACCTCATTGGTGAGTAGATAGATAGATAGATATAGAACATATTAATATTTTGAGGGCTTCGTGAGTCTGACATTTGCTGTCAATGTACAACATTAACCTCAACCAAATATATATATCTTTGTTTTGTATTTTTGGTTTATCCTCACTAGGTCCTGGTGTTCCCTAAGATTGTTATATGAAGATAATATATTACATTCCCTTGCAAGTTAGTATGAACAAAGTCGGATTGTATAGATGCAGGATACTCTAATTGTGAACATATACAATGTCCATGAAGCCTGCGAAAGATTCTTAATGCTTGGAGTTGAGCTCCAGTTTCTAAAGTTTCATCCGAGAATGAATTCAAAATTCTAACTATGGCATGATCTCTGGCTTGATAACTTCCTCTAGTGCATCGGTTTGGACTCTGTATTACTACAGCTTGCAAATCCTGTAATCTTGCAAAAGTTGATTTTATAATGTCGGGTAATCATTAGAATCTGCCCCCATCCAATTCCTCCCCGGGGTCTGAGATTAAGTGTATGTTATCAAACATTAGCATTGGCTCTCGAGACTTAATTTCCTGGAAATCTGGAATGTTCAATATGAAGTTGGCATACTACTAATATGGCCTACTTCACTTGACTAGTTCTTAGAAGTTTTTTCACCAAAGATCGGATGACCAGATTTTAAATGAATGCATCTCCAAGATTTGCTCTATCATATAGAATATAGAATATGAAACCATGGATCATTTATATTTCATGTAGGCCCAGGAGGAATTCGGGATGATTGGAATCATCCTAACATGTTTTAGAGGAGCATAGCATCAGACCAATTTTAAGCCTTCAAAATATTATCAAATGACACATATGATATGTTTTGATTCGTGGTCATATATATATATATATATATAGGGGCAGGATCGAGGGAGACCCCTGTTGAGTGAAAGACCGAGAGACCCATGATCTTAACTGTTGATTACTGTTGATTACTGAATAATCCTGTGGTCGAGATTAAATGCAAAGATATTGATATTTATACTAATTTAAATTCACAAGGATAGTATTGTCAATACTGATAATACAAAAATACATACGTGCAGTATACATAGTAAATCAAATCATTTCCATATATGTGAATATTGTGTTAATATATGTTTCCATATATCAGTTTGTTGGTCCCTGATATTGTAGAAGGGGGGTTGAATACAATATCTATTAATTATCGCGGAATATTGGATTTAAAAATATTATTTTAAATTCACACGAAATATTAATTGAAATGAAATACTGTTCAAGTAGAAGATATAATTTTAACTTGAAAAGTATTACAAAATTAATTAGTAGAAAGTTTATATAACTGTTTAAAAGCTTAGAACGATTTTGACATGAATTGTTCGAGTTTAACAATTATATTCCAAACTAAGCACAGAAATATGTGAATATTACAATGCATACAAATTTCTGAATTTGAATGTTTGAACGACAACTGAAAAATGAAGACCATTGCCTCATATTTATAGAGGAGGAAAGCCAGCATGACTCCTCCTAGTATGACATTTTTCAATTAAATTTAACCCTTGTATGACTCATGAAAAGGCTGGGCAAGACTCATAATGGTCGGTATGACTCATTTTTAGACTTCGGTATGACTCACTGTGAATTGCTCGGTATGACTCATAAATTCTGCTCGGTATGACTCATGAATTCTGCTCGGTATGACTTATAAATTCTGCTCGGTATGACTCATAATTCTGCTCGGTATGACTCATTAAATTCTGCTCGGTATGACTCATAATTCTGCTCGGTATGACTCATTGTGAGTCATATGAATCATTTCTTTTCTTAGTAAATCAACTCTACTTAATTTAATTAATTAATTTATGAATTAAATTAAATTCAGACTTAAATTAATTTAATAAAATAAATTAAATAATTAACTTAATTTTAATTGTAGAATTAAAATACTATTAAGTCTTTTGTTCAACTCTTTAGTCCGTCTTTTGTCATGGAACCACTTCAGCTTGATGTTGAATATTTATTAATTAAAGTTGACACACAAATGTACTCTCTGGTTCATTTGTGTCATACTTTAAATAAATATTCTTCATGTCTTTTAACATTTTAGTATAGTGGCCTTCTGTCTTTGCTTAGCTTTTCTGTCTTCTTTTTCTGTTCATCTTCTTCTGGAATCTTCGTGTAGTAATCACTCAAAATCTTCTGAATCTTCTGAATCCTTTTGAATTTACTACTTGATTATTTTCCACTGACGCTTGAACATATTAATGAACTTCTTCAGTGTTGAGTAGCAGGTTCAACTGAGTACTTCTGATTCTTTTGATTCTCAGTGACTAGTTGACTGTCTTTGCCTTGATTCCTGTTAAATATTTATTATTTATCACTGTTTCTAGATTGAGTTGAGTTGTCATCTAATTATTACAAATAGGCCTAATCATATGCCTTTCAATCTCCCCCTATTTGTTGTTAAACATTTAACATACAAATTCCTAGAGGATAACTCAACTAACAACTAAGAACATAAATATGACATGTAAGAGCTTGTAAATAATAAACAAAAGTTCTGGTTTTATATTTAACAATTTTCCAGATTCATACTTAAAAGATAAATACAAGATAGTTGTTCCTTTAGTACTGAACAAATATAACATAGTTTCTATCTTGGCCTATCTAAGACTTCAGTCTTCAGTGGTATCCAATTCACCTTCTTCTAGATTAGAACTCTTGTGCACAGGTGTTCTGGGTACCTCTTCAGTTTCAGTCGGAGTTGCGGTTGACTCTCCATACAATCTTCTCTGTTGAGCCTTTACTAGCTGAAACATGACTTCCTCTTCAATAGGATCTACTGTTTCTTTTTGTACATCATAAGGCTGTGTGGAATCTATCTTTGGCATTTGCCTGATGTAGGATTTGATGTTTCTGGATAAACAGTAGTTCCTTATTTTCTGTGCAGCATCTAGCTTGGCTTGTGACCTGAATCCTTTTGATCTCAGCATCCTTTCAACTTGGATCATATACCTCACCGTATAGCCTTTCAATGACTCCTCGTCTAGCTTCATGATTTGATACAACTTGTTTGAGAAAAACCTCACTTCATGAGGATCATATAAGATCTGAGGACTAGCCGCTGTTGCTATTTCTCTGAGTCTGTCCCTGAGAAGTTCATTTTCTTCTGAGCTTCTCTTTACTTTGTTTAACAGAACCCATATCACTGATAATGATCTCTTTCGGAAGAATTCTAGAGATACTCTGATTGTTCCATTCCTGTGAGTGTAGACCAGTATTTGCCAGTCTTCAAGAATGTGATCCACTAAGACAGTGATATAGTCAACTTCTTCCTTCAATGCCTTCATGAAGTTATCCAGATTTTTATTTGAATCTTCAAGACCCTTGATAACTGAAAGCATTTGTCTGTCTTCAAAGGGACCTTGTTGAATTTTGTCTAGGACTTTCCTTGCTGCATCCCATCTGTCCCCTATCTTCATCTCTATATCTTCCTTCTTCTTCTTTAGTGTTAAGGCCCAAAGCTTCTGTTTTTCTAAGCTTGCCTCTCTTTCAGCTTGGGTTCTTTCCTTGACTAGAGCTTTTACGTTTAAAGTTTTGGCATGGCTTGCCTTGATGTCTTCCTTCAGCTTCCTCATTGCCTCTTCATAAGCAGGATCATGCTATTTTTCTTTTGGAAATAGAAATTCATCATCAAAGACAGCTTCGTCTTCAGCTCTGCAGTAGTCAGGATTGAAACCTTGATTTTCAGCACTTACTTCCTCAATGAATTGCTCTTGTTGATAGTACTGTTCCTCTGGAATATTCGATAGAAATTGATCGTCCTCAGAGTACATTTTTTCTTTTCCTTTGCTAGTAGCCCCTTCTTCTTCTTCAGCTACAAACTTTCCTTTCTCCCCCTTAGTTGAGGGATCCTCTACAGGTTTTGAAGCATCCAATGATTTACTGAGATTTGCAATTGCCAAGTAGACCTACTTCATACCTTCATTAAGATGCTCCATTCCATCATCTAACTTATTGAATCTTGCTGATGAGATTTCTTCATTTAAACGAATTCTTTCATTTAAATTTCTTTCCACATTATCAATTCTTTCATTTAAATTGGAAATCTCTTCCATGTCATCAGCAATCAACTTCTGAACATCCTGGATGTTTTGAGTTTTTAATATTACATTTGACTTGACATTATCAACATCCTTTCTTATGATTGACAGCTGTGCAGTTACAGAGGCAGACTTGATTTCTGCTTGTTCCTTCCCTTTGTTTATTTCAGTCTGAACAATCTGCATCTGTTTCTGGAGAGCTTCCATTTTTAACATGAGTTCACTGTGTGTGTGTGCACTCACCTCGCTTGCACTCCTGTTTGGACTATCACTACGTGCATGTGTATCGCTCAGTGTTTGCCTCACATCACTCGTGTTTAGCTCCTTATCTCCTCCAGATCCTGATGTTGTACCTGTATATATAATAATAGCTTTTGAAGAGTCGAAATGCTCTTCTGATGCCTGTGAAGGCGCGTCCTCAACAAGATGAACTTGCATTGGCTCCGCTACTGACGTAGCTACTCCGTGAATGGAGTCCCATCTCCCTCTATGAAGTGGTTGCCTCTCAAATCCACCAGTGGATTCGAGACCTTCTTTTAAAAGAACTGGATGTAAGAAATCCAGGGGGGTCACCACCTTAGACAATGTAGTGAGTGGCTCATTAGAGTCTGTGGTGCCCCTTATTTCCACTGAGGGTAACTGATGCCGCACTGCATCGAAAATGTCATGGTCCACAACATAGGTGGCATCTGACGAGTTTTTATCAAAAACATTTTCTTCAAGAAAAGTGCCCTCATGTGATTCTGTTTCTGCAAGTGGAGGTCCTGTTATTGTGAGAGCTAGCAGTTTGCTAGGATCTGAATCTGAATCACCCGTTTCATCAAGTGTATCTAGAGATTTTTGGATAGCTGTTTCAAAATCCATATCCCACTGTGAGGAAATGGATGAATCTGCAGTTGTCTCAGGTTCTGATCTTGATCTTTTAGTAGGTGGAGACAGAGCTACGGGTTCACTTGCACTTACAATTCTCCCCCTAACTTTTCTAACAGGTTTCTTCCTTTTATGAATATGACTGATTGAGGATGGTGAAGGAGAAACTGTTTGTGGCTCTAAATCAGCCTGGGTTTGAACCTGTGTGTTTTCAGGTTCATGGCCAATGTCCTGAAGTGAAAAACCACAATCATAGTCCGCCACAGATAAATCTAAAAGAGCAGTAGTTATATTTATAGGTAGGAAATTAGAAGCTAAGGTTTGAGATATTACCTGTTGTTCTTCAGCTTCTTGTTCAGCATGTTGTGCAGCTTCAAGTAGTAGTTGCACTGACTCAGTTTCCATTGCCACTTCCTCTGTTTCTTGTTCTGGTACTTGCTGAGCCTGTTCTGGGTTGGCAATTTGATCCAATATCTGACCCATGTAGTTTGTCCTCACCACTGACACATTTTCAAATCTGGGATTGTTGTTGAGCCTTGCAAACAGAGCATTCTGTGTGGATGGAGATGTTTGTGCTGGACTGTTCTGAAATAAGGCTTTATCTTCATCCAACAACAAGTCATTCATGAACAGCATTAGGATCCTTGGATAGTAGACTTGTACATACTGTTCCCTGTGTTCTGGCTTTCCCATTTTCCTGATTATTTCTTTCAGCACCAACTTCCCAAAATTTATTCTTCGATTGTGAGCCACTGAAAATCCTATGATTTGCAGCAAAGAAGAAATATTGTTGAAGTTGCTCTTCGTTGTAGGTGCAAACACTTTAGCCAGTGTGTCGAAGAAATAATCCCACTCATGCACTAGCTTAGACTTTGTCAGTCTTTGTTAGTGGACTTTTTGTCCACTATATACGTTCCAATTTGGCTTAAATTGATCGCTAGTGCCCAAGTATTTAGTGTCTTTTGATGTGTTTTATGTTTTTGGTGTGCAGATTCCCAAGCGAAGGAGAATTGATGAATATTTGCATAAATTGGTGGTACATGAGCTAGGAATTAAAAGGAGGAAGATCAAGGCTTGAGTTGAGGTCGAAAGAAGGCAAGACGAGTCGCTAAAGGAGCAAAGTTTCAAGGAATTCAACTGCAGGGCAGAAGCAGCAGGCGCGCCCTCCCTTCAACAAGCGCGCTCAGGAACCAATGGCACCTAACCCTAACCTATTATTTACTTCCCATCTCTCATTCACACATATACATACATATATACACGCACTGCATCTCATCTCTTCACACATCTACAACTCAACCAATGGCACCCAAGAGATCTAGGCGCTCAGGAACATCAAGTTCTTCTTCGAGTGGGGGAGTTGTGCCCCAATTCAATTCACCGGAGGCCCAAATTGAGTTTACACGCTTGATGACCAAATCTGTGGTCAAGGAAAGGGGATTTATTCCGGGTGTTCTTGATGGGTCTCTGATCGCGATGATTAGTGAACGCGGTTGGGAGACCGTGTGTGAGGCTGCAGAGGCGATACCATTGAGTATCGTTAGGGAGTTCTATGCTAATGCCAAGCAAGAGAAGAATAGGTATTCTGCAGTTCGAGGGTATGTAGTGGATCATACTCCAGCCGCTATCACCAGGGTATTGAATTTGCCAGCACCGCAGGAGGGTGTGGAAGATTTTGGGTTGAAGACCCGCGGGGAGGTTGACCTTGAGGCCATTCTGCGGGATATGACAGTTCTTGGCACTACTTGGAAGCGCAGGGCGTGCTCTACTAAGCCAGTTATCTTCTCCGCCATGGCATTGAACCCGTATGCTAAGGCTTGGAACCTGTTTCTGTGTGCTAATATTGTGCCGTCGTCGCACACTCATGAGGTGACCGTGGATCGGGCTATTTTGTTGTGGGGGATTCTCAGCGGGAGATACATCAACCTAGGCTCCCTAATCCACAGGCACATGATCCGATTTTTGCAGGGCAGTACCACTGGCGCGATTCCGTATGGCTCAGTGGTTGTTCGTCTGTGTGTTGATGTGGGTATTCACTGGCCGGCGGAGGAGCAGTTGCAACTTCTTGCGAGTGCCATTGACACGGCGGCGATAGCTCGACTACCTGAATGGGACGGTGGTGTACCGCATCCCAGAGGCTTAGGGTATATTGTGGGTGGTGACGTGCCACCTAGACAGCAGAGGGAGGCTAGGGCTGGATCTTATAGGGCACCGCGGGCTGTGGCTAGTGCTGGTATGGGTGAGGCTCATTTTAGGAGGTTGGCTCGGCGGATGGACGCAGTTGATGATAGACAGAGCCGGTTTGCTGCTAACCTGACTCAGGCTCTCGGTGCAGCCTTTCTGGCTACTGGTGTATAGGTAGATTGGCCTGTTTATGGAGCTGGCACCGTGTATCCACCACCGGATTCACCCGAAGAGGGTGACTCTGCTGACGATTGAGGTATATCTGCGCACTTTCTTTGTTTCTTGCCTTCAATGGGGACATTGAATATTTTAAGTTTGGGGGTGGGAAATGGAGATTGTAGTTAGATGCATATAGGGCATGTAGTGGTAGTATTTTTCATGCATTTGGTTTTAATTGCCATATAGAGCATTTTGTTGCAATTCTTGTTCTGTTTACCATGTGATTCCATTTTAGTTACATTTCATAGCATGCATATTTCATGATCCCTTAGGACGAGCTAATTCTGATTGTTAGATCGATGTCGAATTGCGTGTGGTATTGATGAGCAGAGGGTTGATTTACAGTCCCTATGAAATGGAATTGCATGTTTCAGAAGCACTGTCTTTACACAGTCTCATCGGTTGCTTTTGGGCTAGGTTGAGTCATGCCTGTTTAGTTGTTTTAGATTTAATCGCATGTTTATATCTAGAATGTTTGTTATTCCCTTGATAATGTAAGAATGCCAAAGTATAAGTCTGGGGGTGGCAGGGATTCATGCTAATTGTTAATGATTGTCAAGTATGGCTAGGCGTCAAATGGCTAGTAGCCGGCTCATATTTTTATGAGTAGTCTAGGGTTGGAATTGAGAATTCTCATTCCAGATTCTGTCTAAAAAAAAAAATAGTCATGTGAATAATTCGAGGCAAAATTAACCAGGATGAGCTCTTTAATACTCGGGCAATTAAGTTCGAGGGGACTTTGTGCCTAGTGACCTAAGGCTTTTTATAGTCTGGGATCCACTAACCTAACGCTCGCTACATGGGTATTATTGTATAAGCCTTTAAGGGTCTCATCCATTGCACGGTTAAATAAGCCTATGTATTGTGTTATGTGTCGTAGTGGTGGATTAGCAATAAAGTGTGATTACCTGTCTAACTCAAATGAATGACGGAGGTGTTTGTATGTTATGGAGTGTTTACCACTCATTCTGTTTATAAACAGGTGATTGTCTTGGCGAAAAATAGGTATGATTTTGATCTAGTGTCAGAGTATATTTGATGAGCATCGCACACACCCACGTTTCTGTTCATGTAGTACTGGTATACGGGGGCTTGGTCGAGCTCTGTTTGGATGTATTGCATCTCTTTGAGGCTTGGCTTATCGATTGGTTTTGGTGAGTTCGAGGGGGTCCTTGCATTTTCATATTAGTTGCATTCATGCATTGCATTGCCTTAGATTATTTAGAGTCTGTTTATGCTTGGGGACAAGCATCGGTTTAAGTTTGGGGGTGTGTTAGTGGACTTTTTGTCCACTATATACGTTCCAATTTGGCTTAAATTGATCGCTAGTGCCCAAGTATTTAGTGTCTTTTGATGTATTTTATGTTTTTGGTGTGCAGATTCCCAAGCGAAGGAGAATTGATGAATATTTGCATAAATTGGTGGTACATGAGCTAGGAATTAAAAGGAGGAAGATCAAGGCTTGAGTTAAGGTCGAAAGAAGGCAAGACGAGTCGCTAAAGGAGCAAAGTTTCAAGGAATTCAACTGCAGGGCAGAAGCAGCAAGCGCGCCCACGCTCCTTTAAGCAGGCGCGCCCGCGCCCTTTCAAGCGCCCCCGCGCCACAGCCGAGCTCCAGTTGCTGATTTTTGCAGTTTGGTCAGTTTCGAAGCCCAGGAAGCAGCAAGCCCATGGATCATTATTTTATGTAACCTAGTATAAAGACATAAGGAGGATTATTATTTTTTTAATCTGTCAAGCAATTAAGTAAGCAAGTAGGGTTTTTATTATCGTACAAGAGGACAGAGTACTTTGTGAGCCGTCAGGCTATTTTCTTTCGTAATTTTCATCACGTGGATTATGTATAATTGTTTATTTTACGATGTTTTCAATTGAACCCATGATGTCGACTAGTCCAATTATGGGCTAAACGTTATCATGGGGTTTTAATGGAATTTTCTATCGATTCTAGATATTAATTGTCTTTATGCCAAAGTGTGTGATTGTTATGAATACCCTAGTATGGTTAAGCTTATTCGTTGTAAATGCGTCGCGAACATTTATGATTGTTTGTTGAACCCTTGTGAATGCGAAAGTGGATCTAGGGTTTAGAACATGCCATGCTAGCATAGGTTTTTGCATGTTAAGAGCATGTATTAATTTGTGGTGTAATTCTAACCGTCTTGCACTGACTATGTGATTTTATGGATACTTGTGCTTAAGCCATTATGTTTTCAATCTCTATAGACATATAGGGACTAATCGTAGTGGTTGACTATTTGACTTCTATCAATTGTGGATGTTCATTAGAATGGTATGCGTACAACGAAAGTTGGCGTTTATCAGTTTAGAGGGTCTGATCAGTTATCATCACTTTCACATGCTAGGTTGAAAATGCATAAGATTCTAGATGAGATAGATTATGAAATTAAAATCCCGTGTTTAATTCTTATAAATAATTTATTAAGTTTTAATTAGTAGTGTAATCAAAACGCCAATTGTTATTTTCTTAGCAGTGAAACTTAATCATACTCTGGTGTATAAGTGAACTAAACGTAAGCAAGTCGAGTCTCTGTGGGAACGAATCCTACTTATTACTGTATTACTTGTGACCACGTTCTCTTGCGTGAATAAAGTGTGAACAAGTTTTTGGCGCCGCTGCCGGGGACTCGGTTCATTGTTTTGTTTAGTTAATGTGCTTATCATCAGTGGTCGTTAGATATCACTGACTGAGATTTGTTACTAATCATTCTTGTTTGCTACGTGAATCCCGGTAATTAATCGTGTATGCGTACGCGTTCTCAAGCGAGTAAGGAAAAACTGGAAGAACACTCAGACGAAGAGAGGGGAATTGCAGTTCCGGAAATTGAGCCAGAAATAGTGATGGGGGATCCAGTGAAAGCTCTTAAGGATTACTCTCAACCGAAGATCAATGACATTCAGTCAAGCATTGTTAGGCCGGCTATTGCAGCTAATAATTTCGAAATCAAGCCAGACACAATTCAAATGGTTCAGAATTCTGTGAAGTTTGGGGGTTCACCTGCTGAGGACCCTAATATGCATATCAGAGACTTCATCGAGATCTGTGATACCTTTAAAACCAACGGGGTTTATGAAGATGCTATAAAACTGAGGCTGTTTCCATTCTCTCTACGAGACAAGGCAAAGAGCTGGTTGCATTCTCTGCCAGCAGGTTCTATAACTACTTGGGAGGATCTCGCACAAAAGTTTCTGACTAAGTTCTTTCCTATGGCTAAGACGGCAGCCATGAGGAATGCTCTTACACAGTTCAATCAACATTCTGGAGAAACGTTGTGTGAAGCTTGGGAAAGGTATAAAGAGATGCTTCGAAAGTGTCCCCATCATGGGATGCCTGATTGGATGGTCATTAACGGTTTCTATAATGGATTGAATCATTCACGACCTATGCTTGATGCAGCATCTGGAGGAGCTCTTTGGGCCAAGAGCTATGAAGAAGCTTATGACTTGATTGAAATGATGGCTGCCAACGAGTATCAGAATCCTACTCAGCGATTGCCGCAGAGTAAAACTGCAGGTGTTTTTGAAGTGGACGCTGCCACGGCTATAACAGCTCAACTACAGGCTTTATCTATAAAGGTGGACGCATTGTCCAAGGCAGGAATTCAGCAAGTCGCTATGGTTTGTGATCTGTGTGCAGGTGCCCATGATACAACTCAGTGTGCTATTTCTAGCGATTCAGCGTATTTTGTCAGCAACTTTCAGAAGCCTACACAACCGGCACCTAATACATATCACCCCAACAACAGGAATCATCCTAACTTCAGTTGGAGCAACAATCAGAATACCATGCCGCAACCATCGCAGGGTCAGCAATTCGGAACAAGGCCTTTCAATAATTCTGTTCCTCAACAATCTTATGCACCAAGACAATCATACAACCCTCCTGGTTTCCATCAACAACCTCAAGGAGGACAAGGGCATTCAAATGAAAAGTCAGAGATGGAGGAACTGAGAATGATGTATAAGAGTCAAGCTGTGACACTGAAAACATTGGAAAATCAAATTGGTCAACTAGCAAATGCTCTGCTAAACAGACCTCACGGACAATTACCAAGTGACACAGAGGCTAACCCAGGCAAGAAAGAAAGCAAGGAACAAATACATTCTATTACATTGCGTTCTGGAAGGGTTACGAACAATCAGGAGGTCGATATTCCACAAAACGAAGAACGTCAGCATTCTAGGCAGGATGTGCAGGGCGGGCGCGCTCCAGGAGGCGCGGGCGCGCCTCACCTTACTGCTGAAAAGGGATTTTCTGCAGAAAAAGATACGCAGGAGGAGCCGATTAAGAAAAAATGAATGATTCAGAGGAGAAAAGCAGTTCAGAGAAAGACAGTGATCACAAGGAAGTGTTCCCTCCTCCACCATTCCCTAAAAGGCTTCAGAGGCAGAAATCGGATAAACAGTTTGCTAAATTCTTGGAAGTTTTTAAGAAACTACACATCAACTTACCTTTTGCTGAAGCACTGGAGCAAATGCCAAGCTACGCCAAATTCATGAAAGGCATTCTATCTAGGAAACTGAAGCTAGAAGAGTTAAACACTGTTGCCTTGACGGAAGAGTGTAGTGCAGTATTGCAGCAGAAGTTACCACCAAAGTTGAAGGATCCTGGTAGTTTCACTATACCATGCATAATTGGGAATTTGTCGTTCGACAAATGTTTGTGCAATTTGGGAGCGAGCATCAACCTCATTCCATACTCTATATTCTTACAACTTGGCCTTCCTGAGCCAAAGCCGACCAACGTGTCACTGCAGTTGGCGGATCGTTCAATCACTTATCCGCGAGGAATTGTCGAAGATGTTTTGGTGAAAGTCGACAAACTAATCTTTCCAGCAGATTTTGTCATCCTTGATTTTGAAGAAGACAAGAAAATCCCTATCATTCTTGGTAGACCATTCTTGGCAACGGGAAAGACATTGATTGACGTACAGAAGGGAGAACTCACCATGAGAGTGCACGATTAGAATGTTACATTCAATGTGTTCAAAGCAATGCAATTTCCAACAGAAGAAGATCAATGCTTTAAAGTAGATGTAGTGGAATCTGCTGTGCAAGTAAAAATTGAACACATGCTTATGAATGATACACTGGAAAAGGCTTTAAGTGGGGACTTTACAATTGAAGAGGAGGAGGTTGAAGAACAGGTACAGTCTCTGAATGCTTCTCCTTGGTAACAAAAGTTTGATAAACCAGAATCTTTGGGTTTATCTGAATTGAAAGAATCACATCAGCGGTTGAAACCATCTATCGAGGAAGCACCAAAGCTATAGCTCAAACCATTGCCTGATCACTTAAGGTATGCTTCTCTTGGGGAATCATCTACTTTACCTGTGATTATTGCTGCTAACCTTACAGGTCCTGAAGAAGAAAAGCTGTTACGGGTTCTCAGGGAATTCAAATCAGCCATTGGGTGGACTATTGCGGACATAAAAGGAATCAACCCTGCCTATTGCCAGCATAAGATTCTACTGGAAGACGGAAGTAAGCCAACAATGGAACATCAGAGAAGGCTTAATCCACTCATGAAGGAAGTAGTGAAGAAGGAAATTATTAAGCGGTTGGATGCAGGGATTATCTATCCAGTTTCTGACAGTGCTTGGGTGAGTCCAGTTCAATGTGTGCCGAAGAAAGGAGGCATGACGGTGGTAACTAACGAAAAGAACGAGCTCATTCCTACGCGGACAGTCACTGGTTGGAGAATCTGCATGGACTACAGGAAGTTGAACAAAGCTACTAGGAAGGATCACTTTCCTCTTCCTTTCATTGATCAGATGCTAGACCGACTTGCCGGCCATCAGTACTATTGCCTTCTGGATGGATATTCGGGTTACAATCAGATCTGCATTGCTCCAGAGGATCAGGAGAATACAACATTTACATGTCCGTTTAGTACCTTCGCTTTTCGAAGGGTTTCTTTTGGGTTATGTGGTGCACCTGGCACTTTTCAGAGGTGCATGATGGCAATTTTTTCAGACATGATTGGTAAAACAGTGGAAGTCTCCATGGATGATTTTTCAGTATTTGGGTTTTCTTTTGACGAATGTCTACACAATCTTAGCATGGTTCTGAAAAGATGCGTGGAGACTAATCTGGTCCTCAACTGGGAGAAGTGCCATTTCATGGTACAAGAGGGAACTATTCTTGGACACAAGGTGTCACGTCGAGGCCTGGAAGTAGATAAAGCAAAAATAGAGACAATGAAAATCTACCACCGCCCAATTCAGTGAGAGGAATTCGTAGTTTCCTCGGTCATGCAGGTTTATACAGAAGATTCATCAAGGATTTCTCCAAAATTTCCAAACCTTTGTGTAAGCTATTGGAGAAGGATATTCCCTTCAAATTCAATGATGATTGTATGACAGCTTTTGAGACGTTGAAGATGAAGTTGATTTCAGCACCCGTGATCATCGCTCCAGATTGGAATGAACCTTTTGCTATGATGTGCGATGCTAGCGATTTTGCAGTGGGGGCTGTTCTTGGCCAAAAGAAAGATAAGATTTTTCATGTTATCTACTATGCAAGCAAGACACTCAATGATGCGCAATTGAATTACACAACCACGGAGAAGGAGCTGTTAGCCATTGTATATGGTTTTGAAAAATTCAGATCATACTTGCTTGGTACGAAAGTGACGGTGTATACTGACCACGCAGCTATTAGATATCTGCTCTCCAAGAAGGATTCTAAACCCCGCTTGATTCGATGGGTTCTTTTATTACAAGAATTTGATGTTGAGATCAAAGATAGAAAGGGGACAGAAAATCAAGTAGCTGATCACCTCTCACGATTAGAAGATCTTGGTAAATCATCTCAAGACAGTACCCTCATAAATGAATCATTTTCGGATGAACAGCTGTTTGGAATACAAGAAGAAGAACCATGGTATGCTGATATTGTGAATTATCTGGTGAGTCAAATTGTTCCACCTGAGTTGTCGCCAGCTCAAAGGAAGAAATTCATGCACGACGTCAAGTGGTTTCGTTGGGACGAGCCATATCTGTTTAAACAAGGGGCTGACCAGGTTATCTGGAGGTGTGTACCCTATAGTGAGACCGACAATATTCTGAGGGATTATCATGCCACAGCTTATGGAGGCCATTATGGAGGTGAAAAGACAGCAACTCGCATTCTGTAGGCAGGATTTTATTGGCCCTCACTCTTCAAGGATGTTCATCAGTTTGTAACTAGGTGTGATCGTTGCCAGCGAGTAGGCAACATTTCGAGAAGGGATGAAATGCCCCTTAATGTAATGCTAGAGGTGGAAATTTTTGATGTATGGGGGATCGACTTCATGGGCCCATTCATTTCATCATGCAATAACCAATACATCTTGCTAGCTGTGGATTACGTCTCCAAATGGGTTGAGGTCAAGGCACTTCCAACTAATGATGCCAATGTAGTGCTCAACTTCCTTTACAAGAACATTTTCACCAGATTTGGGACTCCAAGGGTCATTATTAGCGATGAGGGTTCTCACTTTTGCAATCGGAAGTTCACTAATCTGATGGCAAGATTCAACATCAACCATCGGGTGGCTACATCGTACCACCCTCAAACCAATGGCCAAGCTGAAGTATCAAACCGTGAGATCAAACGCATTCTGGAAAAAGTGGTAAGTCCTTCTCATAAGGATTGGTCTTTAAAACTGGATGAAGCTGTGTGGGCTTACCGAACTGCGTTCAAAACACCTTCGGGTATGTCACCATATCAACCTGTCTATGGAAAGGCTTGTCATCTGCCAGCAGAACTGGAACACAAGGCTTATTGGGCATTGCAGAAGCTGAATTTTGATTGTAAAGCCGCAGGGGAAAAGAGGATGGTGCAAATCAATGAAATGGATGAGTTTCGTCTACAAGCTTATGAGAATAACAAGCTCTACAAGGAAAAAGTGAAAAGATGGCATGATCGTCGGTTGACAACAAAGGTATTTATTCCTGGTCAATTAGTTTTATTATTTAACTCTCGTCTGCGATTGTTTCCAGGAAAACGTAAGTCAAGGTGGTCAGGACCTTTTGTTGTGAAGACTGTGTTTCCACACGGAGCTGTGGAGATTTATGAAAAGACCCCAGATCAAGCGTTTAAAGTCAATGGTCAGAGATTGAAGCCTTATTTGGGAGAACAAGTAAATCGTGAAGCTGACGTCGCGATTCTGTCTACCTCGGATTGAGGAACTGCAGTAACGTCCGGCTAAATGACGTTAACGACAGCGCTTGTGGGAGGCAACCTACGGCTTGAATGGTAATTTTTATTCTTAGAAAAAAATAAAAACAAAAAAAAAACAAAAAACGCAAAAATACAAAAAAATCAGAAAATTAGACAGTAGCACCAGGGGCGGGCGCGCTCCTAGAGGCGCGGGCGCGCCTGGGCGCTGTTCCAAAAAAAAAATAGAAAAAAAAATCAGAAAAACGAAAAAATTAAGAAATTTTTTATCTTTTTATTAGTTTTAGCCCAACCCAGCCCACTCTCACTTGTTTAAGTAACCTTGGCATGCCCTAACCCTAACCTATTATTTACTTCCCATCTCTCATTCACACATATACATACATATATACACGCACTGCATCTCATCTCTTCACACATCTACAACTCAACCAATGGCACCTAAGAGATCTAGGCGCTCAGGAACATCAAGTTCTTCTTCGAGTGGGGGAGTTGTGCCCCAATTCAATTCACCGGAGGCCCAAATTGAGTTTACACGCTTGATGACCAAATTTGTGGTCAAGGAAAGGGGATTTATTCCGGGTGTTCTTGATGGGTCTCTGATCGCGATGATTAGTGAACGCGGTTGGGAGACCGTGTGTGAGGCTGCAGAGGCGATACCATTGAGTATCGTTAGGGAGTTCTATGCTAATGCCAAGCAAGAGAAGAATGGGTATTCTGCAGTTCGAGGGTATGTAGTGGATCATACTCCAGCCGCTATCACCAGGGTATTGAATTTGCCAGCACCGCAGGAGGGTGTGGAAGATTTTTGGTTGAAGACCCGCGGGGAGGTTGACCTTGAGGCCATTCTGCGGGATATGACAGTTCCTGGCACTACTTGGAAGCGCAGGGCGGGCTCTACTGTGCCGGTTACCTTTTCCGCCATGGCATTGAACCCGTATGCTAAGGCTTGGAACCTGTTTCTGTGTGCTAATATTGTGCCGTCGTCGCACACTCATGAGGTGACCGTGGATCGGGCTATTTTGTTGTGGGGGATTCTCAGCGGGAGATACATCGACCTAGGCTCCCTAATCCACAGGCACATGATCCGATTTTTGCAGGGCAGTACCACTGGCGCGATTCCGTATGGCTCAGTGGTTGTTCGTCTGTGTGTTGATGTGGGTATTCACTGGCCGGCGGAGGAGCAGTTGCAACTTCCTGCGAGTGCCATTGACACGGCGGCGATAGCTCGACTACCTGAATGGGACGGTGGTGTACCGCATCCCAGAGGCTTAGTGTATATTGTGGGTGGTGACGTGCCACCTAGACAGCAGAGGGAGGCTAGGGCTGGATCTTCTAGGGCACCGCGGGCTGTGGCTAGTGCTGGTATGGGTGAGGCTCATTTTAGGAGGTTGGCTCGGCGGATGGACGCAGTTGATGATAGACAGAGCCGGTTTGCTGCTGACCTGACTCAGGCTCTCGGTGCAGCCTTTCTGGCTACTGGTGTATAGGTAGATTGGCCTGTTTATGGAGCTGGCACCGTGTATCCACCACCGGATTCACTCGAGGAGGGTGACTCTGCTGACGATTGAGGTATATCTGCGCACTTTCTTTGTTTCTTGCCTTCAATGGGGACATTGAATATTTTAAGTTTGGGGGTGAGAAATGGAGATTGTAGTTAGATGCATATAGGGCATGTAGTGGTAGTATTTTTCATGCATTTGGTTTTAATTGCCATATAGAGCATTTTGTTGCAATTCTTGTTCTGTTTACCATGTGATTCCATTTTAGTTACATTTCATAGCATGCATATTTCATGATCCCTTAGGACGAGCTAATTCTGATTGTTAGGTCGATGTCGAATTGAGTGTGGTATTGATGAGCAGAGGGTTGATTTACAGTCCCTATGAAATGGAATTGCATGTTTCAGAAGCACTGTCTTTACACAGTCTCATCGGTTGCTTTTGGGCTAGGTTGAGTCATGCCTGTTTAGTTGTTTTAGATTTAATCGCATGTTTATATCTAGAATGTTTGTTATTCCCTTGATAATGTAAGAATGCCAAAGTATAAGTCTGGGGGTGGCAGGGATTGATGCTAATTGTTAAAGATTGTCAAGTATGGCTAGGCGTCAAATGGCTAGTAGCCGGCTCATATTTTTATGAGTAGTCTAGGGTTGGAATTGAGAATTCTCATTCCAGATTCTGTCTAAAAAAAAAAATAGTCATGTGAATAATTCGAGGCAAAATTAACCAGGATGAGCTCTTTAATACTCGGGCAATTAAGTTCGAGGGGACTTTGTGCCTAGTGACCTAAGGCTTTTTATAGTCTGGGATCCACTAACCTAACGCTCGCTACATGGGTATTATTGTATAAGCCTTTAAGGGTCTCATCCATTGCACGGTTAAATAAGCCTATGTATTGTGTTATGTGTCGTAGTGGTGGATTAGCAATAAAGTGTGATTACCTGTCTAACTCAAATGAATGACGGAGGTGTTTGTATGTTATGGAGTGTTTACCACTCATTCTGTTTATAAACAGGTGATTATCTTGGCGAAAAATAGGTATGATTTTGATCTAGTGTCAGAGTATATTTAATGAGCATCGCACACACCCACGTTTCTGTTCATGTAGTACTGGTATACGGGGGCTTGGTCGAGCTCTGTTTGGATGTATTGCATCTCTTTGAGGCTTGGCTTATCGATTGGTTTTGGTGAGTTCGAGGGGGTCCTTGCATTTTCATATTAGTTGCATTCATGCATTGCATTGCTGTAAAGCATAATGTAACGTAGTATGTAATAGTGATAACGATAACTCAACTAAGAAACAAAGATAGATAAATAATACTAACTTGCAGCACAGAAATCCAGAAAGACATAATCAAGAAGATCATACATACATCATTGTTGAACATTCAAGATAGAAGAATTACTGAACGTCAGTGAGAGAAGTTCATTAATATGTTCAAGCCTCAGTGACAAATAAGAGTTCAGAAGACTTCATACTAAAGACAGAGCAGTGATTCATGTGTAATTGTCAAAGGGTTTCAGTGATCAGAAGCAATGCAAAAGTCCAGGGTTAATTAGCTGAAACAGAACAGAGATTAAGAGAATTCATTCAGTGTTAGTCGTTTGTGAACCAGACCAGTGCACTAAGCGTCAGCACAACTAGAAGAGAATTGTCTTAATTAATCAAAAGAAAATCATTTGATCAAGCCAAGCCAGAAGAGTAAAATTCAAGTTGTAATTAATTCAAGAATTCAAGATAAATATGCTAAGGAAGGAATTACTACAATTGGTGGTTCATTACTCTTGAAGCAATGGGAAGGCGCAACATAAGTCTTACAGGTGCCAAACAAAGTTTAAGTATGTGAGTGGCGCCTGTACAGGGAAGACACTACAGGCGCAACACACCTCTCAGGCGCAACTCAGCTGCTCCAAAGTTTCTAAGTCCTATACAGTGTGTGAGTGGCGCCTACACAGGGCAACAACAGTGTAGGCGCAACACACATACTAGGGCATCAAAGGCAGTTGATTTTTTTTTAAGGCGTGAGTGGCGCCTATACAGGGAAACCACTGTATAGGCGCAACTCACATGAACAAGGCGCAACTCAGGACAATAGGCGCAACAGGCTTCAAGTGGCGCCCATACACCACTACCACTCTATAGGCGCCACTCAGGACTTAAGCATTGTGGGAAAATTTCCAATCAAGTCTACAAATAAATATGGGTTCAAATCAATTGATTGAAAAGAATCATCATCTTCAAGCATTCAATACACACAGCCGGGAAGCTCCATTAAAGCTAGACATTTATTTCACCCAACTGTATCGTGTTGTAATATTGTTTTGAAACCACTGCAGCTAATCATTTGATTAGATTTGTAGCACCACAGGGATTTAATAATAACTTGTTATTTCCCAGCTTTGTGTTTTATTAACTGTCAAGTTCATTTCTTTAAAAACACCAACACTTCCGTAAACAAATTGAAATTTCTACCACATCATATTCAACCCCCCCTTCTATGATGATATTGGACCTAACAATTGGTATCAGAGCTTGTTGATTGACTTTACAAATCAGATCCAAAAATAGTTTTTCTAAAAAGTGCATTTTTAGATCTAGAAAAATTTATCTTGAATTTTCTTTTATTTTTAAAGAAAATTCAATTTCGAATTTTTCATTGATTTTAAATTCACTAAATTTTAAAAAAAGCTATCAATCATCAAGAATTCGAATTAAAAATTATTTTCTCAATATTTAATTTTTATTCGAATTGATTTTAATTTTTGAGAAATTAATTATTTCTTAAGATTTAAAATTCTTAATAGCCATGAGTACCCAAAAGCTAAGCAGTATTAAAATTCCCACCTTCGACAAAAATGAATACATCTTGTGGAAAAAGAAGATGACCATTTTCATCAAGACTTGTAATTCTCAATATTTAGGAATTCTTGAAAATGGCCCCTATGTTCCTCAAAAGCTTACACCGGAAACAGTTTCAGAAGATGGCGTTCGGATTCCTCAAGGGTTTACCCCAAAGGAACCATCAGAGTTTACTGATACTGATAAAGAGAGAGTAGCATGGGACAATCATCTACAATGCATCTTGATGGATTCTTTGGACACAACAATGCTGAATCAGGTGATCAATTGCACAAGTGCCAAACAGATGTGGGACACAATAAATCTGCTAATGGAGGGTACAGCTGAAGTGAAAGAAAACAGGCTGGACATTCTTACCTCCCTATATGAAGCATTCAAGTCACTTCCTAGAGAAAGTATAACTCAAGTTTTTTAGAGATACAACAAATTGCTAAATGACTTGTCTCTTCATGGGAAGGCTTACACGCGAAGGGAAATCAACAGAAAATTCATGTTGACGCTGCCAGCACACCTAGAGCACAAAATCTCTGCTATCAGAGAAAGAAGTGATATAAATGATATGTCAATTGAAATGCTATATGGAAAGCTCAAGACTCATGAGATGGAGCAAGAGCAGAGACAAATCATTTACGGCTCAGGTACAGTGGACAGTAAGAACACAGCACTGTTAAAGACGACAGCTCTTGTAGCCAGTGATATTGCTGTCAAGGAGACTAACAAAGAAGCACCTGTAGTTGAAAAGGAAGAAATTGTAGAAGCTGAATTATCAGAATCTAATCAATCGGGTGATGAAGACGACTTCTATTCATTAGAAGAACTTGAACAACTGGAAAACAAAACTATGGCCTACATGGCGGGAAAGTTCAAGAACCTGAGGTTTAGGAGGAACCCTAAGTACAAATTTAAAAGTAACTCGAGTTACAGTGGTTCCAGGGTCAAAACCAACAACCGATGTAATTCGTCTTCAGGGTCTCACAGCAGAGGAGGCTATAAGACAGGGATGGTAGATAGAAGTAAGTTTAAATGCTACAATTGTGGAGAACCCGGTCATTTTGCAACAGAATGCCGGAAACCAAAACAAGGGAATGAAAGAAAGGAGTCCTACGATGATTTAAAGCAGAAGTATGATGCGCTGGTGAAGAAGCATCAAGGAAGAGCTTATATAGCTGAAGGAAAGAAGTGGGATGATTCAAATAATGATGAAGAGGAGGTTTATGGAAATCTTGCGTTAATGGCAGACTCTTCAGAGGCATCACCTCAATCATCCAAGGTATCATTTCTTTCTTCCGTTGAAATGTCTAATTCTGAGTATAAGAAAACTGTGGAAGATTTAAGCATAGAAATGTTTAATATTCATACAAGCATGCTAGCATCTGTAGAAGAAAATGCTAAACTAGTTCTTAAGAATAAACTGTTAGAAGCTAAAAACGAAGAACTAGAGCTTGCATGTGTTAATGTAGAAGATCTTAAACAGAAGATAGAATACTTTCAGAATAGAGATAAGTGCAACCAGGAAGTAGAAGCAGCTCTAAGAAGTAAAATTTCTGATTTAGAGTTAAAACTTCAAGCATATAAGAAGTCTGCGAATCTTGTAAATGAGGCTATAGACAAACAAGTCATAGGTCAGAAAGCAGGAATAGGTTTTGACTATGATAAGAAAGCAGGAAAAATGCATGTAGAATCTATTGATGAGGAAAGTCCTATGAAGCAAGACATTCCACATGTATTGAAGGATGTAGCTAAGCCCCTTTATAAGAAGTTCGTCATAGAACCCCTAAATGAAGATGATCTCTTAATGAAAGAAGAACTCCTTGCTGAGGAGAAAGAGGAAAAGGTTGTAGATAAGAAGAACTTGCCTAAGAAATCTGTTAAGATTGAAGAACCTAAGAAACAGGTTAAAATTGAAATAAGCAATAAAAATGAAAACAAGAAAGCAAACAGAAATGGTAAGGTAGGTGCTAACAATTCTAGAAAAGTTTGTAATAATTGCAATTCTACTGGTCATCTTACGCATGCATGCAATAAGATAAAAGTAGTTAAAACAGAAACTTCTAGTATGCCTGCCATGCCTGCCATGTCTATTCCTCATCAACCATGTGGTAAAGTAGGATGCATGCCATGTGCTTTCAATATCATGTCTGCATACATAAACTTAATGAACTCTTCATCAAGTACTTGCATGAATACAGATGTGAACATGACTAGAAAGCATGTTAGGGCAAAGACTGCCAGTCCTCCTAAAGTTAGGAAGGAAACCCCTGTCCCTAAGCCTAAAGGAACTCCTGTCAAGGCTAAACCAAAGGGCAAGGGTGCAGTCGATGAGAAAGACAAGGACCAGAAAATTTCTGTAGCTAAATCTTTTTACTTATCTAAACCTCTTGGACCCAATCAAGTTTGGGTACCAAAGAAAAAGTAATCAATCTGTGGATGCAGGGTACAGCGAAGAACAAACATGTCATGTGGATACTTGACAGTGGATGTTCTAGGCACATGACTGGAGATAAAGCCCTGCTCACAGATGTGATTGAGAAAGCTGGCCCTATAGTGACCTTTGGAGATAACAGCAAGGGATTCACAACGGGATATGGCAATCTGGAAATCGGGAATGTTATCATTGAAAACATCTCTCTTGTGGACGGATTAAAGCACAACCTTCTGAGTATCAGTCAGTTCACTGACAAAGGATACAAGGTAACTTTTGAGAAAGAAAGATGTGCTATCCAAAGCAGGAAGGATACGAAGCTTGCTCTTCAGGGAGTGAGAAAGGGGAATCTCTTTGTAGCTGATTTGTTCTCTGCAAGCAAAGGCGAAGTTCAATGTTTTTACAGCAAAGCTTCAACAGAGGACAGTTGGTTGTGGCACAAGAAACTTTCTCACCTCAACTTCAAAACAATGAACTCTTTGGTAAAGAGGGAATTGGTTAGAGGACTGCCCGAGATGGAATTCTGTCAAGAAGGGTTATGCGAAGCATGTGAAAAGGGGAAGTCAAAGAAAGCATCTCACCGAAGCAAAGACTCAACCAACATTACTGAACCACTGCAACTACTGCATATGGATTTATTTGGTCCAGTCAACGTCATGTCTATGTCAAGGAAGAGATATGCACTTGTAATTGTTGATGACTACTCCAAGTACACGTGGGTGTTGTTTCTAGCCGCAAAGGATGAAGCCCCTCAAACAATCATCAATCACTTAAAGAAAATTGAGTTGGTAGCTGGTCTGCCTGTCAGGAAGATAAGGTCTGACAATGGAACAGAATTCAGAAATGCAATCCTGAATGAATTCTGTGTGGAAAAAGGAATATCAAGACAATTCTCAGCGCCCAGAACTCCACAACAAAATGGAGTGGTAGAGAGGAAGAATAGGACTTTGGTTGAAGCAGCAAGAACAATGCTGAATGAAGCAAAGTTGCCTCTATACTTTTGGGCTGAAGCAGTCAACACAGCTTGCTACACTCAAAATCGTACCCTGATTAATAAAGAACATGACAAGACTCCTTATGAAGTATTGGCCAACAAGAAACCAACACTGAAATACTTTCATGTGTTTGGAGCAAAGTGCTTCGTATTGAAAGATGATGAGCATCTGGGAAAGTTCGAATCCAAGGCTCATGAAGGCATATTTCTTGGCTACTCAATGGAATCTAAGGCGTACAGGGTTTATGTGATTGATCACAAAAAGGTCATTGAAAGCATGAATGTAACTTTCGATGATCTAAAGCTCCCAAGTCTACAAAGAACAGACGACACTGAAACTCTGCAGTTTGAAAATTTGAACTCAGATGAAAGTGAAGTAGAACCTGAAGCTGCAACAGAAACTCAAGCTCCAAATGAGAATAACAACATTGATGATTCTGACCCTAGTAGTGGAAACAGTGGAAGATTCACAGAAACTACTAGTAGTGGCAGAGAATCTAATTCTCAACCTAGCAGCAGCTCAGGGGGAGCAACTGAAGGATCTACAAACAGGACCCAGTACAATAATGAAAATCAGGCTGAATCATCTAGGGCAAATCTGCCTAGACATAGGGTGTGGAGTAGAGATCACCCCTTTGAGTTGATTCTTGGAGATCCAGATGCTGGAGTTCAAACAAGACGTGCTTCCCAAAATGAATGTTTATTCTCTGGTTTTCTCTCTGAAATAGAACCAAAGAAAGTGGAAGAAGCACTAGAAGATCCAGATTGGGTTCTTGCCATGCAAGAAGAACTCAATCAATTTGAGAGACAAAAGGTGTGGAAGCTGGTACCCAGGCCAAAGATCAAGTCTATTATTGGCACAAAGTGGGTATTCAGAAACAAGCTGGATAAAGATGGCATTGTTACGAGGAACAAGGCCAGACTGGTTGCTAAAGGTTATTCTCAGGAGGAAGGAATAGATTATGATGAAACATATGCACCAGTGGCCAGGCTTGAAGCTATCAGGATGTTCTTGGCATTTGCAGCACATTCCAACTTTAAGGTATATTAAATGGATGTGAAGAGTGCATTCCTGAATGGAGAGCTGGAAGAAGAAGTATATGTGGAACAACCCCCAGGGTTTGAAGATCCAGAATTTGCAGATTTTGTGTACTTCCTCTTCAAAGCACTCTATGGCCTGAAGCAAGCCCCTCGAACATGGTATGACACTCTATCTATATTTTTACTTGAAAATGGTTTTTACTAGAGGTGTCATAGATAAGACTCTATTCCATAAAATGCATAAAAATGATATGATATTAGTGCAAGTCTATGTAGATGATATTATATTTGGTTCTACTAACGATCAGTTGTGTAGTAGATTTGCTAAGCTAATGCAGAGTAGGTATGAAATGAGCATGATGGGAGAGCTGAACTATTTCCTTGGACTCCAAGTAAGTCAAAGGAAAGATGGAATCTTCATTTGCCAGACCAAGTACATCAAAGAACTTTTGAAAAAGTATGGTCTTGAAGATGTATCCACAGCCAAAACCCCAATGGCAACTGCCACTAAGCTTGATAAAGATAAGCCTGGTAAGAGGGTAGACATCACAAGCTACAGAGGTATGATCGGCTCATTACTTTACCTTACTGCAAGTAGGCCAGATATAATGTTCTCTACATGCTTGTGTGCTAGGTTCCAATCAGATCCTAAAGAATCTCATCTTATAGCTGTTAAACGGATTTTTAGGTATCTTAAGGGAAGTCTGAATCTTGGAATTTGGTACCCTAAAGATACAGGTTTTGACCTTGTTGGCTATACAGATTCTGATTATGCAGGGTGTAGGATTGATAGAAAGAGTACATCAGGGAGTTATCAATTCCTTGGTAGAAGGTTGGTGTCATGGTATAGTAAGAAGCAGCACTCAGTTGCAATGTCGATAGCTGAAGCTGAGTATGTTGCTGCTGGGAGTTGCTGTGCACAAATTCTGTGGATAAGGAACCAACTTCAGGACTATGGACTGTTGCTGAGCAAAATTCCAATATTCTGTGACAACACAAGTGCCATAGCCATAACCAACAATCCTGTTCAACACTCAAGGACCAAGCACATTGATATCAGGTATCATTTCATTCGAGAGCATGTCATGAATGGTACTGTAGAGTTACATTTTGTACCTACAGAGCAACAAATTGGAGACATCTTCACTAAACCACTAGATGAAATCACTTTCACTAGACTGATTTGTGAACTTGGGATGTTAAATTCTACTGACTAACAAGTTAGTAATCAAAAACTGCAATTTGAAGCTGATAAATTCACTAGTTGATTAATTTCAATATTTTTAGGACTTGTGAATTTATCTACCAAAAATTATTTTCCAGTTGTTAAGATTAAAGTTTAGATAAATACCTTGTGCATGCCTGCTTAATTTATTAGTCTGGTATTTATTTAATTTTTGATCTTAGAAAATATTTAAGTGCTTGTATTTAATTGATAAATTCTTGGCACTTATTTATTTAAATATTATTTGAAATTATTTTAAATAAAAAGAATGAATATTTATATTTATTCTCTTATTTAAAATAAAAGTAAAATAATTAGAAGCATAATTTATTTATAATGATAATTTTAACAATTAATGTTATTATTGTTACTAATAACTATTTTGTGAAATAATATTTGTGAGTAATTGATTATTAATTGATTAATTATTCGGATTATTCATGAATATTATTATTTTTTAGTAACAAAATTTGGAACCACTTGAAAAACTGTCTAAGTACTGAGTGGCGTCTATACAGCATGCTCACTGTATAAGCACAACTCATCCTCCAGTACTTAGTATTTTTAATGAAAAAGATCAAGTGGCGCCTCAAGTGTTGAGTGGCGCCAATACAGTGTATACACTGTATAGTTATAAGCACAACTCATGCTCACTGTATACAGTGTATTCTTACTGTTCATTCACTGCACCAGGGAAAACTCCAATCTTCCAAAGAAGATCTACAAAAATCACCTGCCCAAGGAGTGGAATCTGTTTTTCAACATTTTGTCTCATGCCTTTGCACCAAAGACAGGTGGATTTCATGGGATCACTCAATTCAATAAGGTGATAGGATATGCAGTGGCAACAGGCACCAGAATTAACTTCGGCAAGTTGATCATGGCTGAGATCTTGAAGAATCAGGCCAAAATGGAGAACTTCTGCCTGTACCCAAGATTCTTGCAGCTGGTGTTGAATGAAGTTCTTGAAGCTGATCAACTCCGGATGTTTCAGAACAGTCAGTTGGATGAGTCACCTTCTCTGCAGTTAAGAGCATTGGTGCTGCTCAATACTGAGACTGACTATCCAAATAGGTATGCTCATGCGCCTATGACTGAGCCCATAAGGGATTTTATTGATCTTCTTAGACAGGAAAGTGAAGAAGATCAAGAAGAAGAAGCATCAATCTCTGCAGAGGACAGTGAAGCTGAAACTTCAAGTGATTCTGGAAGCTTAGCAGCAATAGAAGAAGAAGAAGTGGAAGAAGAACCAGGCACTGATAATGAAGATGAAGCTATGAAAGAAGCTGGTTCTGAAACTGAGCAAGACCAAATTCCTACAGAAAAACAAATGAATAGCCCTATAAATCCAACAGAGGAGATAGTGGTGGAGACAGAAGTAGAAGAACCTCAAGCTACAGATGTTTACATCCCTAGCATGTCTGATGAAGGTATGGATGAAGGTTCACTTCTTTATTTTGATCTCTCCGCTTTTCTTTCAGATGAACATGACACAATGAAAGAAAAATGAGTTATCTCTTTCTCACAGGAAAGACAGAGAAGTCCTTGATCTCTTCAGGACCATGAAAGAAAAATTCGAAGATGTTCATGAGTTATATTCTATGCTATCAGAAGAAATAACAAGCGTGTCAGTCAGTGCACTTAAAAATGGCTGGAAAATGTATATCAATTCAACATCACTGGGATCAAGGATATTGTCGACAAAGAGTTTTGAAAAGATGAACATAGTGGAGCTGTATGTGCTAAAAAGGAAAGTCATCTTTGGAGGGCACAAGACGAATGAGATACTGAGAGATCTAATTGAAAAGAAGATAATGGAGATCGGTGTCGAAGCGTTTGAAAAGCCTCCGGTTGTCAAGTACTACAAAGCAACAACACTTCACAACTTAACTTTGTCAGACGAATGTTTGGACTCAAGCCATATGTTGTTCATGCAGTATGTAGAAGGGAAACTCAGAAGCAAGAAGAACAGAACTCTAGAAGACTTAAATGGTGCTGAGTTGATCTATGCATTCAGGCTAAACAGAGCATTTGGTATGTCAGCAAGACAACTGTTGGAAATGTCCAGATATTATCAGGAACCAGTGTATGTAAGAAGACCGGATGGCACTGAAGTACTCGAAGCCATTAAAGACTCTGTACCCTGCATTCAAACTGAACCAAATGGAACAAAATACTTTCTCTTCAAGAAAAACGGTGTGGACAAAAGGAAAGAACTTTCAAAGCTTGGGAGAAACAACTCTGAGATTATTCGAAAAGTCTTTTCAACGGTAAAAAGATCCACTGTCAAGTCAGACAAAAAGGCTTTGAGGATGATCGAAGATATTCTAAGGGAGAAATTGACAGAAGAGTCAATGCACAACACTGAAAGAGTAAAAGGCTTTCCAAAAAGGATAACAGTGTTTGTGTTTACAAAGAGACAATCTCTGGCCTTCGAGTCAATCTCCAAAACAAATTCAACGGCGTTTCTCTCTGAGGTTTTAAGGAAATTAGAAGATCCACCTCCGGTTAACACTCTTGAAGTAGAAGCAAGAGATTTGGTGAAGGCAAGGTTAGAGCAAAAGGAAGAAGAGCTGAGGAAGCACTACTCTGAAACGAGATCTAAAATCAAGCAAGACACAGTACAAGGAAGCAGAAGACCATAGAATTATTTGTTCAGGCTAAAGGAACAAACTTCTTTTGTACACAAAGAAATCTGGAAATGTAATATCTAGTCCAGAATGTAATTAATATTATTTACTGTCTTTCTGCACTTTACTTTTTCTTGTAAGTGTCAGTTGAGTTATCCTCTCACAGGATTTGCTTGTCAAACTCTAACAAACAAATAGGGGAGATTGTAAAGCATAATGTAACGTAGTACGTAATAGTGATAACGATAACTCAACTAAGAAACAAAGACAAATAAATAATACTAACTTGCAGCATAGAAATCAAGAAAGACATAATCAAGAAGATCATACATACATCATTGCTGAACATTCAAGATAGAAGAATTACTGAACGTTAGTGAGAGAAGTTCATTAATATGTTCAAGCCTCAGTGACAAATAAGAGTTCAGAAGACTTCATACTAAAGACAGAGCAGTGATTCATGTGTAATTGTCAAAGGGTTTCAGTGATCAGAAGCAATGCAAAAGTCCAGGGTTAATTAGCTGAAACAGAACAGAGATTAAGAGAATTCATTCAGTGTTAGTCGTTTGTGAACCAGACCAGTGCACTAAGCGTCAGCACAACTAGAAGAGAATTGTCTTAATTAATCAAAAGAAAATCAGTTGATCAAGCCAAGCCAGAAGAGTAAAATTCAAGTTGTAATTAATTCAAGAATTCAAGATAAATATGCTAAGGAAGGAATTACTACAATTGGTGGTTCATTACTCTTGAAGCAATGGGAAGGCGCAACATAAGTCTTACAGGTGCCAAACAAAGTTTAAGTATGTGAGTGGCGCTTGTACAGGGAAGACACTGTACAGGCGCAACACACCTCTCAGGCGCAACTCAGCTGCTCCAAAGTTTCTAAGTCCTATACAGTGTGTGAGTGGCGCCTACACAGGGCAACAACAGTGTAGGCGCAACACACATACTAGGGCATCAAAGGCAGTTGATTTTTTTTTAAGGCGTGAGTGGCGCCTATACAGGGAAACCACTGTATAGGCGCAACTCACATGAACAAGGCGCAACTCAGGACAATAGGCGCAACAGGCTTCAAGTGGCGCCCATACACCACTACCACTCTATAGGCGCCACTCAGGACTTAAGCATTGTGGGAAAATTTCCAATCAAGTCTACAAATAAATATGGGTTCAAATCAATTGATTGAAAAGAATCATCATCTTCAAGCATTCAATACACACAGCCGGGAAGCTCCATTAAAGCTAGACATTTATTTCACCCAACTGTATTGTGTTGTAATATTGTTTTGAAACCACTGCAGCTAATCATTTGATTAGATTTGTAGCACTACAGGGATTTAATAATAACTTGTTATTTCCCAGCTTCGTGTTTTATTAACTGTCAAGTTCATTTATTTAAAAACACAAACACTTCCGCAAACAAATTGAAATTTCTACCACATCATATTCAACCCCCCCTTCTATGATGATATTGGACCTAACAATTGCCTTAGATTATTTTGAGTCTGTTTATGCTTGGGGACAAGCATCGGTTTAAGTTTGGGGGTGTGTTAGTGGACTTTTTGTCCACTATATACGTTCCAATTTGGCTTAAATTGATCACTAGTGCCCAAGTATTTAATGTCTTTTGATGTGTTTTATGTTTTTGGTGTGCAGATTCCCAAACGAAGGAGAATTGATGAATATTTGCATAAATTGGTGGTACATGAGCTAGGAATTAAAAGGAGGAAGATCAAGGCTTGAGTTGAGGTTGAAAGAAGGCAAGACGAGTCGCTGAAGGAGCAAAGTTTCAAGGAATTCAACTGCAGGGCAGAAGCAGCAGGCGCGCCCTCCCTTCAACAAGCGCGCCCGCGCTCCTTTAAGCAGGCGCGCCCGCGCCCTTTCAAGCGCCCCCGCGCCACAACCGAGCTCCAGTTGCTGATTTTTGCTGTAACATCCCACATCGAATAGATAAAGTGTATTTGGGCCCTTTATAAGGACAAGTCAATAACTAATGTATACCTAAAATTGCTAGCTTTTTATGGGCTGACCTGTGGTGGGTTGTTGGGTCTGGTATGCGTTCAGTTATGGGCTTGGGTTGTTATAAATGGTATCAGAGCCTTGCCCGGCCGGAAGTGCAAAGGCACTGCCCGGGTTCCGTAAGTTTGTTTATGGGCTCGACGAGGACGTCGACCCAATAAGGTGGGGTGTTTGTAACATCCCACATCGAATAGATAAAGTGTATTTGGGCCCTTTATAAGGACAAGTCAATAACTAATGTATACCTAAAATTGCTAGCTTTTTATGGGCTGACCTGTGGTGGGTTGTTGGGTCTGGTATGCGTTCAGTTATGGGCTTGGGTTGTTATATTTGCAGTTTGGTCCGTTTCGAAGCCCAGGAAGCAGCAAGCCCATGGATCATTATTTTATGTAACCTAGTATAAAGACATAAGGAGGATTATTATTTTTTTAATCTGTCAAGCAATTAAGTAAGCAAGTAGGGTTTTTATTATCGTACAAGAGGACAGAGTACTTTGTGAGCCGTCAGGCTATTTTCTTTCGTAATTTTCATCACGTGGATTATCGGTTGTTCTTTTACTCTTGCAATTAATATCAGTAGTTTATGTATAATTGTTTATTTTACGATGTTTTCAATTGAACCCATGATGTCGACTAATCCAATTATGGGCTAAACGTTATCATGGGGTTTTAATGGAATTTTCTATCGATTCTAGATATTGATTGTCTTTATGCCAAAGTGTGTGATTGTTATGGATACCCTAGTATGGTTAAGCTTATTCATTGTAAATGCGTCGCGAACATTTATGATTGTTTTTTGAACCCTTGTGAATGCGAAAGTGTATCTAGGGTTTAGAACATGCCATGCTAGCATAGGTTTTTGCATGTTAAGAGCATGTATTAATTTGTGGTGTAATTCTAACCGTCTTGCACTGACTATGTGATTTTATGGATACTTGTGCTTAAGCCATTATGTTTTCAATCTCTATAGACATATAGGGACTAATCGTAGTGGTTGACTATTTGACTTCTATCAATTGTGGATGTTCATTAGGATGGTATGCATATAACGAAAGTTGGCGTTTATCAGTTTAGAGGGTCTGATCAGTTATCATCACTTTCACATGCTAGGTTGAAAAGGCATAAGATTCTAGATGAGATAGATTATGAAATTAAAATCCCGTGTTTAATTCTTATAAATAATTTGTTAAGTTTTAATTAGTAGTGTAATCAAAACGCCAATTGTTATTTTCTTAGCAGTGAAACTTAATCATACTCTGGTGTATAAGTGAACTAAACGTAAGCAAGTCGAGTCTCTGTGGGAACGAATCCTACTTATTACTGTATTACTTGTGACCACGTTCTCTTGCGTGAATAAAGTGTGAACAGTCTTACCAAGTTGATTTCACCCTGATACTGTATAGCAGTAAAGAACTCAAGAATTTCTGGAATAGTAGGTGGGTCAACAAAGTTGTCCAAGGGGAATTGCAGAATTCTATTCACGTCATCTTCAGTTATCATATATTCATGTTCCCCAATTTTGAATGAGAATTGCACTCTGGCTTCAGTTGATCTATTTCTAGCAGTGTTGTATAAAGCCCTTAATGCTAGAATCTGTAATGGAGCGTCTAGGGTAATGGCAGTCCTAACCAAAGAGTGTTCGTTCATGAAAATAATCCAGGGTCTAAACTTTGCTACTGTACAAATCTCCGGATTAAAAAATCCGACAAAATTAGTCTTAACAATCTCGCAAAAACCAGCCATTTTTTTTTGATAAATTACAATTAATAAATTACATAGTTGCAATAAAACAGTAAAATCAAATTATAAGTACAGAAATTGAAAATTACACAGTAAACTTAAAAATCCTAACTAACAAACCACAGACCCATTCGATTTTTACACAAGATCAATAAACTCAGTCCTTAATCACCACTAGTTCAAGAAAAATGATTCTTCAAACCCTCAACTCAGTTAACTCGGTTTCAATCTCACGAAAATTGGGCAGTATAACGTTTGTAAGAGATGATTAAATACCAAACTAGCAAGTCTAAGCACTTGTAATAATCTAACAAGCAACTCCAAATAGTTGAAGGGATCGAAAATCACAAGTTTTTGACTCTGTGTGTGTGTATCGCGGGTGTGTGTGTGTGTCTAATATTCAAACTCAATATGACTTAATAAGAAATTACAAAAGCTCTCGGTATGACTTATTAATGAGTCATACCGAGATTTTGTTTGTTTAAAAATAAAATGCAGTCGGTATGACTTGTTAATGAGTCATACCGAGATTTTATTTTTAATTAAAACTAAAATCTAGTCGGTATGACTTATTAATGAGTCATACCGAGATTTTATTTTTAATTAAAACTAAAATCTAGTCGGTATGACTTATTAATGAGTCATACCGAGATTTTATTTTTAATTAAAATTAAAATCCAATCGGTATGACTTAGATTAGAAGTCATGTTGAGAGAGAAAAAATATATATATATATACACATTAATTATTTCTAAAATCGAAATAATATATTGAAAATTTTATTCGACTTTTAGATTTAATTAATTAATTAGAAAAGTAAAAAAACTAAATTATTAAGGACATATAATAATTATTTATATTATCAATTGTTCTAATTAATTTAGGAATTAAATTAACTCAATCCTTGAATTAATTTAATGAATAAATTAATTAATTGATTAATAACATAATTATTATTAATGTACAATAATAATTAGAAAAACAAATAAATAAATACATAATATGCTTAACTTAGATTAATAGTACTTATGCTATAATTGAAATAATTATCTATTAAGAAAATTTATTAAATTTTGAGATAATTTTCCAAAAATTCATAAGCTCTTAGGACTTTATTAATTCAAGTCTCATAAATTCTTTAAATATTATCATTTAATATTTATGAGCTTTAAATTAATTCCTAGCAACCAAAAATTAGCCATTATTTAACATCCCTAGTTCACTAACCAGCTTTGAAAAAGAGGATTCATCAAGTGGTTTCGTGAAGATGTCGGCTATCTGATCTTCTGTGGGTACAAAATGTAACACCACAGTTCCATTCATGACATGCTCTCGGATAAAATGATACCTTATGTCAATGTGCTTGGTTCTTGAGTGTTGTACATGATTGTTGGAAATTGCTATTGCACTTGTGTTGTCGCAGAATATTGGAATTTTATTCAACGCAAGCCCATAGTCATTCAGCTGATTCCTTATCCACAAGATCTATGCACAACAGCTGCCTGCCGCAATGTATTCTGCTTCGGCTGTCGAGGTAGATACTGAGTGTTGTTTCTTGCTATACCAGGAAATCAGTCGACGTCCTAGAAGCTGACAGCTTCCAGAAGTACTTTTCCTATCCATCCTACAACCTGCATAATCCGAATCTGTATAGCCAATTAGGTCAAAACCTGTACCTTTAGGGTACCAAATTCCAAGATTTGGTGTGCCCTTAAGATATCTAAAAATTCTTTTCACAGCTATAAGATGAGATTCTCTAGGATCTGATTGAAATCTAGAACATAAGCATGTTGCAAACATAATATCAGGTCTACTAGCAGTTAAGTACAATAATGAGCCTATCATACCTCTATAGCTTGTGATGTCAACTTTCTTACCAGTTTCATCCTTATCAAGCTTTGTGGCTGTTGGCATTGGGGTTTTTGCCGATGAAGAGTCTTCTAGACTGTATTTTCTCAACAGATCCCTTACGTATTTTGATTGGCAAATAAAAATCCCATCTTCCTTTTGCTTTACTTGCAATCCAAGGAAGAACGACAGCTCACCCATCATGCTCATTTCATACCTACTCTACATTAACTTAGCAAATCTCTTGCACAAGTTTTCATTAGTAGAACCAAATATGATATCATCAACATAAACTTGGACAAATAACATATCTTTTTCATGCAATTTATAAAAGAGAGTTTTATCTATAACACCTCTAATAAAACCATTTTCAAGTAAAAACACAGAGAGAGTGTCATACCATGTCCTTTGTGCTTGCTTGAGCCCATAGAGAGCTTTGAATAGAAAATATACAAAACCAGCAAACTCTGGATTTTCAAAGCCAGGGGCTGTTCCACATAAACTTCCTCTTCTAACTCTCCATTCAGAAAAGCACTCTTTACATCCATTTGATAAACTTTAAAATTGGAATGTGCTGCGAATGCCAGAAATATCCTGATGGCTTCAAGTCTTTCAACTGGTGCGTAGGTCTCATCATAATCAATTCCCTCTTCTTGGGAGTAACCCTTTGCCACCAGTCTAGCCTTGTTCCTCGTAACAATGCCATCACCGTCTAACTTGTTCCTGTATACCCAGTTCGTGCCAATAACAGATCTATCTTTAGGCCAGGGTACCAGTGTCCATACTGTTAGTAATTGTGCTCTAGAGACAATACTTTTTATATTTTAAGGAAAATATTTATTATTAAGGATTATGTTTTATTGATTATTATTTATTTATTATGTTTTGTTTACTGCGTAATAAATTGATAGCATAATAAATGTCCTTGGAATTTTGATACGTATTCTATATCTTTAAGTATGTGACTTAAAAATGAGATTATATGAATAGTATCTTATTCCTAAAATTCCCTAGTCGAGTATTATTATTTAAGGACAATAATAATGCACAAAGACTAGTATGTTTCTTGACAGATGACCACATCTCATTGGTCATAGGTATGGGGATACTAAAGTCAAGAACATAAGTGCATGTCTCAATGCATGGCACTGGAATGACCCGCCGTGAGATTCTACATGTTAAGTAAGTGTCATAAGTAATTCTCACTGTGATAATGGTGTAATGATCCTTAGACCTGAAATCATTATATTTCTATACGAGAATTAATATACTTTGATTACATTAAAAGTTATCTTTGACCGGGTGATGATAAAAGTGGACATTGGGTATATTATGAATCGTATGAGAAATATGAATGATCTAGATGGGATTTAATCCTCCTAATTTTAGGAGTGATATTATTGGCCTCTTGTTTGAGTGAGACTATGAAATGCACGGCCGTGCTCAAATGTTGATTTGATTTTAATAGTCTACTCATCGATCAAGAAAATAAAGATTAAATTATGAAGAGGATGACACGAGACATGCCTTGAGTTTAATCTATAATATCAAGATTAAAGGGATTATATTACATGGAACATTATTCACGAAAGGCTTAATCGAATCATCGATTTATTATTATTACTTGGGTAGCAATGATGTATTACTAGATGCCGCTCATTGTTTACAATTTTAATTAGATATTAAAATTGTTGCCAACGTAATAATAACCTACAGGGTCACACACAAAGAACGCTTGAAGGAGAAATAATTTAAATTATGAATTTAAATTAAATAAGTAATTTATTTTATTTATGATATTAATTAAGTATGACTTAATTAATTATATAAATAGAATAAATGAATTACTTAAACTAATTCCAAAATTAATAATTAATTAATTAAGTGAGACTTAATTAAATAATTTAGAATTTTGGATTATTATTAATTATAATTGGATTATAATTAGAAAACTTATTCCTCTCTCTATATAATCTCTTTATGGGCTGATTTAATAAATAGAGATTTTACAAAAACCCTAGCCGCTCTGAGAGAGGAGGAAGATAGAGAGAGAAGAAGTTTTCGGGTGCTAGTACACATCAATCCTTCATGAAAAGTGTTCGTGTGGATACCGTAGAGCGTAGATCGCGAGAGCGGGATACGTGGTGATTAAACAAGCTTTGGACCTCCATTAATCTTCCATTAATGAACTGTTAAAACTTCTAAAGGTATTTATTCTTTATCTCCGAATTAAATCTTTTGTTTTCGCATGGATCCTGCGGAGGGTTTCGCTATTTTGATTTATTTTTCACGTTTATTCCGCTGCGTTTTTGTCACGAAACCCTACAATGGCATCAGAGCTACTTGCGAAACGTTTTAATTCGGTTATGTGCTTAACAGTTTTTGATATATAAGCATGTATGCGATCTATCATGATTTTATATTGATACAATATGCATATGTTTATATATATTATGAATATATGATATTTTATGATATATAATCATGTGATGATTATGTGTGTTGATGTATGTATATGATACATGTTTGTTCTTATTATGAGAATCGTATTCGATACGAATTCTGAAACGACTGCCGTTGATTTTCTGAAATCTGTGTCCGTTGTCCGATTTTCGCAAACGATATGTGTTTTCTGACTGGAATCGGGTCACTGAGCAATACTGACATAGTTAGCTCTGCGTCTGTAAGCCATTAGATGTCGTTACAGCCTCCAAAACGGTGATTTATGATTTTCTGAAAATTATTTGATTTTCTAAAATTTTGAGTATATGTATGTATATATTATGAATATATGATATTCATGTAATGTATAATCATATGATGATTGTATGTATCTCTGTATATGTATATATGATATATGCTTGTTTTTGTTATGAGAATTGTATATGATACGATTTCTGAAACACCGTCAGATTTGGAGAAATCTGACTGCTGTATCCGATTTTCGTAAACGATATGTGTTTTCTGACTGGAATCGGGCCAATGAACAAAACTGATAGCTATTCTATCATCGACGGGTCTGTAAGGCGTTTGACGTCGTTAAGGGCCTCGAAATAGCGATTTATTGTCTTTAGAAATCCGTTTTTAATTTTCTAAAATTTCGAAATTTGTTATATATGATTATAAGATATGATTATATAATATGAGATATATTATATGTGTTATATGATAGCATGGTGGATGGTTATGGCCTAAAGACCCATAGGATAGTGGTTTTGATTTATGGTTTTGGTTTCTAAATACGACTTGCATGTCGTTTATTCATTGTAATTTAATTATCTCGAATGTAACTCGAGTTCTTCTTGTAATTTCATTAGAATAGTTTTATTTTTATTATTCAATGTAATTATCGATGAAGACTTGCAAGCAAGGAGGCGATCCAAAAGGGGATGATGGAGCAATGAAGAAAGAAGACATGAAATAGATAGTATTTTTAAAACCACCATAGACTGACCTTAATATTTCCATTAGCTTGGAAATATCATATAGGATGGGGCCATAACCAAACACGTTTAATTTACGCACATTACATATATGTATATGATTGCATGTATTGGTATGTATGCGTAGATATAATTGAGATGCATGCTTAATATTGATTAATCATGTATGTATTAGATACGACACCCATGCCATGTTTGCTTAAACAAGATAAAATCTGTAACGATTCAAGATTTTAAAATTAACAAACGATCATGAGATTCTTGTGTTTATGAAATATGGATTTTTAAAACACGGAATTAAATATGGATTTTTGATATCTATAATTGGGATTTTCTGACAAAAGCGGATATGCGTATTCGTAAGGCTGATGGGTTTTAAGTGTGACCATTGGTATCCTCCATCTACCTGGGAAATGAACAATTTAAGATGTCGATTTGAAATATTTGGTTCAAGGAAAAATTGAGGATCTCTTTATGATGTGATCATGATCGTTATAAATTTTCTAAAACCCCTTAACAAAATATTAAGTTTTACTCGGATGCTTTCCAATGAATGAACACTCATCGAATCCTAGATCGATAAGGGGAAGGACTGTCAGTGGCAGGGGACTCCTATCTATCGTGGTGAGATGCGACGAATATAAACGGTTATATTCGGCCGTTGTATCATTGGGTCTAACTTAACTAAGTCGTCATAATAAGTGAAAATAAACGGTTATATTCAACTATTATGAACTTAGAATCATAGAGTTTGGTTAAAAGTCTATTAGATAGATAAGATCAATCGTTGTTCACCAAACTATCCAAGAATTATATATGATATAATTGACAACTGTTGTCTACCTAAATAATCATTTTCTAAGGACTTCCAGTGGTTGACTTAGGACATGACGAAATATGGATCTTGGCTCACTAGAAAGAATTATGGGATATACTTTCCAAATTAATAGTAAGGGCTATTAGTTTGATAAAAATAGTGGGAGGTATATGATGATATACCATAATCACTTAAACATAATTAATATTAAATTTGCAACCTAGTTTATTTTATGCACTTTAATATTGTAGATATCAAATGATAAACACAAACAACTTCTCTATGCGATCAGTTCTTGAGAAGGACAAGTTGACGAGAATATATTTCCTTGACTGACATAGGAGCTTGAGGATCGTCCTCGGGCACCACGATATTAGTCAAATCTCTTCCCCTGCTCTTAAAGTTGAGAATGTAACATGTGCAAATCATAGTGCTTATTGGAAGCAAATTGATGTTGCGACTGATGTTTCATGTCTCATGCTCGCAAATATATGTGCTGAGCTTAAGAAGCAATACAAGCATATAGATGCTTATGAAATGATTGAGCACAAGATATATTTGAAAGGGCACTATACACTTACAAGTAGGGAGAGTGAGACCCGGTTACACCACATGTTCTAAAGATTATAGGGTATAATGAATACCATTGATATTTTGGGTTTCCAGATTGGTCTGGAGACAGTTAGATTTGATCTTACAATCTGTGGACAAATATTATTCTTATTTTGTTATGAACAATAAAGTGAATAAGATTGGTAAAACACCCATTGAGTTGCTAAGCATGTTAAGAACAGCTGAAAGTAATATGATAAATGCATGAACTACTACTATATTGATGGTAAACATAGGGAATGTAAAAGGGAAAGGAAAATGGAAAGGCAAGGAGAAGATTTGATCTAGTTCCGTTGTCAAACCAAAGTCCAATCCCTAAAGCAGACTCTAAAGTCTGAATGAGGTGTTGATAAAGAAGACGATTGTCACTTCTGTGGAAAGTTGGGAGACTGGAAATTAAACTGTCATGCTTAATTGGAAGATCGGAAGATGATGATCAATAAGGGTCAAGCTTAAGGTATCGGATTGGAATTGGAGTAAAGATAGTTGCTCTGGTTCGAGGAACTCGTTACTTAATTTTTGGCCTATAAGGAAAATTTAGAACTTAATAATTGTTATAGCGTGCTTGCAATTGGCAGAGACATTATTTCAGTTTCTTGTTTGGACAAGAAAGGCTTTTTCATTTTATAACAATAGTTGTTTATTCTATTTTGATGATGAGCCTTATAATGTTGCACATCTAATTAACAATTTATATGTTCTAAAGTGACTCAAATCAAATATTACCTTTGGCACTGTCGTTGAGGCCATATTAATGAGAAACACATTTCCAGAATACATAAGGATGCATTCATGGATAAGTTTGATTATGAATCATACCAAAGGATACGAATCTTGGTTTATTTGGTAAAATGACTAAAGCTCCTTTTACCGGACATGGTGAAGGGATCATTGAATGGGTATGACTTATACATAGTGATGTATGTGGTCATATGTGTACGATGACAAAAGGTAGATTTTATTAACTTCATAAAATTTAATAATTATTTTAGTAGATACGGATATATGTATCTTTTGAAGAACTAATCCGAATCATTTGAAAAGTTCAAAGACTATAAAGATGAAGTAGAAAATATCAAAGAAAAGTTTTTTTTGATTGGAGAGATCACATCTTGTTGGACATGGTGCGATCAATGTTGAGTCAATGAATCTTCCAATTAGTTTCTGGGGTTGCACCCTGGAAACGGCTCCACATACACTTAACTGTGTTCCTACTAAATTGGTTCAAAAGACTCCTTATGAGATATGGACTGAGCAACGTCACAGCATGTCATTTATAAAATTTTGGGGATGTGAAGCGTTTGTGTCTAATCTCTGACAAGCTAGGACCAAAATCAGACAAATGTAATTTTGTGGAATACCCAACTGAAACAAGGGGTTATTCTTTCTATAATCCTTCCGAGAACAAAGTGTTTGTTGCTCGAACTGTTGAGAGACAGTGAGAGGATAATAGATCTCAATGAAGTTTGAGACCCACATGATAACGTTGAACCAGTGGAGGAACCTGAGTAGAATGTACAAGAAAAATAATACTGCTCAAGAAACACAGGTGTTCGTAGGTTTAGTAGGATTCGCCATGAGCCCGAGAGATAATATGGATTTCTCTTGACTCAAGATGGTGATGTGATGCTTGTGGATGAAGATGAGCCTCTCACCTACCTAGATACTATAAACACTCCAGATTCTAAGAGATGGCTGGATGCCATTAAATCTGAGATGGAATCCATGTATATTAATCAAGTATGGACTTTGGTTGATCCACCTGAAGAGGTAAAACCTATAGGGTGCAAGTGGGTTTTCAAGAAGAAGACCGACATGGATGCTAATGTACAGACCTATAAGGCACGATTGGTGGCAAAAGGTTTCAAGAAAATTCATGGTATTGACTATGATGAGACCTTTTCACCAGTTGTTAAGGTCATGTCCATCAGGATTTTGCTTGCTATAGCTGCTTACTATGACTATGAAATCTGACAAATGGATGTCAAAACTGCTTTCTTAAATGAGAGCCTTGAAGAAGATATGGATGTGTACATGACACACCCTAAGGGTTTTGTTGATCTAAAGGATGCTGGAAATGTATGTAAGTTGCGTCGATCCATTTATGGATTAAAGCAGGCCTCGAGGAGATGGAACATTTGTTTTCATGAAACAGTCAAAAAGAGTTTGACTTTATTCAGAATGAAGATGAAACTTGTGTTTACAAGAAGTTTAGTGGGAGCCATGTGACATTCCTAGTATTATATGTTGATGATATATTACTAATAGGGAATGACATTCCTTCTCTACAGACTGTGAAGACTTGGTTGAGAAATAATTTCTCAATGAAAGACTTAGGCGGTGTGACATATATATTAGGGATCGAGATCTATAGAGATAGATCAAGGTGATTGATCGGCCTAATTTAGAGTACATACATTGACAAAGTTTTGCATCGATTTCAAATGCAAAGAGACTAAAATGGATATGTCCCAATGTCTCATGGGATAGTGATCTCAAAATAAAATTTGTCCTAAATCATTGGATGATAGGGACTGCATGAGTAAAATTCCATATGCGTCAGCAATTGGTTTTATAATGTATGCAATGATATGTACTTGTCCTGATGTCTCGTATGCTTTAACCATGATGAGTAGATACCGATCTAATCCAGGTGAAGGTCACTGGACGACAGTCAAGAATATTCTTAAGTACTTAAAGAGGACTAAAGATTCATTCTTGTTATATGGAGGAGATGTGAAGCTAGTTGTAAGAAGTTTCAGTGATACTGGTTTCTAGACAGATAATGATAATTTAATGTTTCTATCTGGCTTTGTGTTTTATTGAGATGTTGTATGCTGGAATGGTTCACAGCAAAGACAATTGTTGATTTTACAATAGAACCTGAGTATATTGATGCTTGTGAAGCAGCCAAGGAGGCTATTTGGGCATGTACTTAGGAGATATCACCTAATTAATGAGATTAATGATCAAGGAGATATACATATATGTAAAGTGTATACTAATAATAATATTGCAGACACACTGACTAAGGCTTTGTCGCAGCAGAAGCACGAAAGTCACACTAGTTCCATGAGTATTGGATACTTGGGTAATTGGCTCTAGTGCAAGTGGGAGATTGTTAGTAATTGTGCTCTAGAGACAATACTTTTTATATTTTAAGGAAAATATTTATTATTAAGGATTATGTTTTATTGATTATTATTTATTTATTATGTTTTGTTTACTGCGTAATAAATTGATAGCATAATAAATGTCCTTGGAATTTTGATACGTATTCTATATCTTTAAGTATGTGACTTAAAAATGAGATTATATGAATAGTATCTTATTCCTAAAATTCCCTAGTCGAGTATTATTATTTAAGGACAATAATAATGCACAAAGACTAGTATGTTTCTAGACAGATGACCACATCTCATTGGTCATAGGTATGGGGATACTAAAGTCAAGAACATAAGTGCATGTCTCAATGCATGGCACTGGAATGACCCGCCGTGAGATTCTACATGTTAAGTAAGTGTCATAAGTAATTCTCACTGTGATAATGGTGTAATGATCCTTAGACCTGAAATCATTATATTTCTATACGAGAATTAATATACTTTGATTACATTAAAAGTTATCTTTGACCGGGTGATGATAAAAGTGGACATTGGGTATATTATGAATCGTATGAGAAATATGAATGATCTAGATGGGATTTAATCCTCCTAATTTTAGGAGTGATATTATTGGTCTCTTGTTTGAGTGAGACTATGAAATGCACGGCCGTGCTCAAATATTGATTTGATTTTAATAGTCTACTCATCGATCAAAAAAATAAAGATTAAATTATGAAGAGGATGACACGAGACATGTCTTGAGTTTAATCTATAATATCAAGATTAAAGGGATTATATTACATGGAACATTATTCACGAAAGGCTTAATCGAATCATCGATTTATTATTATTACTTGGGTAGCAATGATGTATTACTAGATGCCGCTCATTGTTTACAATTTTAATTAGATATTAAAATTGTTGCCAACGTAATAATAACCTACAGGGTCACACACAAAGAACGCTTGAAGGAGAAATAATTTAAATTATGAATTTAAATTAAATAAGTAATTTATTTTATTTATGATATTAATTAAGTATGACTTAATTAATTATATAAATAGAATAAATGAATTACTTAAACTAATTCCAAAATTAATAATTAATTAATTAAGTGAGACTTAATTAAATAATTTAGAATTTTGGATTAGTATTAATTATAATTGGATTATAATTAGAAAACTTATTCCTCTCTCTATATAATCTCTTTATGGGCTGATTTAATAAATAGAGATTTTACAAAAACCCTAGCCGCTCTGAGAGAGGAGGAAGATAGAGAGAGAAGAAGTTTTCGGGTGCTAGTACACATCAATCCTTCATGAAAAGTGTTCGTGTGGATACCGTAGAGCGTAGATCGCGAGAGCGGGATACGTGGTGATTAAACAAGCTTTGGACCTCCATTAATCTTCCATTAATGAACTGTTAAAACTTCTAAAGGTATTTATTCTTTATCTCCGAATTAAATCTTTTGTTTTCGCATGGATCCTGCGGAGGGTTTCGCTATTTTGATTTATTTTTCACGTTTATTCCGCTGCATTTGTGTCACGAAACCCTACACATACTTCCTGTCTTTCGAACTGATTGAGCTCTTCTTTCATGGCAAGAACCCAATCTGGATCAATTAATGCATCTTCAATCTTCTTTGGTTCTTCTTGATATAGAAAAATTGAAAATAAACATTCATTTGAAGTTGCACTTCTGGTTCTTACTCCAACATCTGGATCACCTATGATCAATTCAAAAGGATGATCTCTGCTCCATATCCTTTCCCTGGGTAGATTTGATCTTGATGATTCGCCTCGAAATTCATTGTGATGTTGTGTTCTACCAGTTGATTCTTCATCTCCCCCTGAGTTGCTGCCAGGATGACTTGTTGATCCACCACTGGTATTAGTAGTATCTCTAGTGTTACCATTGTTTCCACCACTGTTACCTGGATCATCATTATTATTGTCATCATCATTTCCTTTTGCAACCTCAGGTTCTTCTTCGTCATCAGAATGTGAGTCTGGATAATTGTCGAATTTTAATGACTCAGAAGAATCTTCAGTTTGGATACTTGGGAGTTTAGTGTCATCAAAAGTTACATTGACACTTTCTTTCACTAGGTGCTGATCAATTATGTACACCCTATATGCTCTTCTTGAATACCCGGCAAAAATAGCTTCATGTGCCTTGGCCTCAAACTTGCCACGATGTTCATCTCCATCCTTTAACACAAAGCATTTGGCTCCAAATACATGAAAGTACTTGAGAGTTGGTTTCTTGCCAGCCATTAATTCATAGGGAGTTTTCATATGATCTTTGTTGATTAGAGTTCGATTCTGAGTGTAACAAGCTGTATTCACTGCTTCATCCCAGAAGTAGATAGGTAACCTCGATTCACTTAGCATTGTTCTTGCAGCTTCAATCAGGGTTCTATTTTTCCTTTCTACAACTCCATTTTGTTGCGGAGTCCTTGGTGCTGAATATTGCCTTGTTATCCCCTTGTCTGAGCAGAAGTTATTCAGAACTTCATTTCTGAATTCTGTTCCATTATCTGATCTGATTGCCCGGACAGGTAACTTTGAATCTAACTCAATCAGCTTTATATGATCAATCACCAAATGTGGAGTTTCATCCTTAGAGTTCAAGAATAAAACCCATGTATATTTTGTGAAGTCATCTACAATCACTAAGGCGTATCTTTTTCTGGACATAGACAGAATATTGACTGGACCAAATAAATCCATATGTAGCAGTTGCAGTGGTTCAGTGATATTTGTAGTGTCTGTTCCTTTGTGAGTTGCTTTCTTTGACTTCCCTTTCTGACATGCCTCACACAAGCCTTCTTGTGTAAATTCCATCGGAGGCAGTCCTCTCACTAAATCCCTCTTGACTAAAGAGTTCATTGTTTTGAAGTTTAGATGTGAGAGTTTCTTGTGCCATAGCCAGCTTTCTTCTGATGAAGCCTTTGAATAGAAACAGTTTGCTTCATCTTCACTTCCTGAGTTGAGATCGGCTACGTACAAGTTTTATTTCCTTACTCCACGCAAGGCTAGTTTGTCATCTTTAGAATGAGCTATTAAGCATTTCTCCTTGATAAAGTTTACTTTGTACCCTTTATCACAAAATTGACTGACGCTTAGTAGATTGTGCTTAAGTCCTTCCACTAAAGAGACGTTTTCAATGATAACATTCCCAGTATTTAACTTGCCATATCCCGTAGTCATTCCTTTGCTGTTATCTCCAAAGGTGACGATTGGGCCAGCTCTTTCAACCACGTTTGATAGCAGGGCTCTATCTCCGGTCATATGCCTTGAAGATCCGCTGTCCAGGATCCATACAACTCGGTTTACCTGTTTAACTCCCTGCACATACCAAACGGATTAATTCGTCTTCGGAACCCAAAATTGATTGGGCCCGGCATACTTAAAGAATTGACCTTTGTCAGATTTGACAACAGATCCTTTTCGAATAACATCATTATCTTCCTTGACTGTTCCTACCTTCCTATAAACCGTCTTAACAACTTTCTGTTTAGACTTAGGAATATATGATTCCTTTTTCTCAGGTGAAGGAGTTGCAGTCTTGGATTTAGCAAATTTACTATTGATGTGTTGTCTAGGTGTCATGTTATCTTTCTTAGTTATCATGCGTTTAAAGTAAGCAGTCATAGCATTAAAAGCACATAACATACAATTTAAAACACCATAAGGTTTATGGAAAGCATCAATAGTAAGCATGTTATTCAGTATAGTAGGTGGCTTAACAGTTTGTGTCTTAACAGTTTCTACCTCAACTTTTTCAGCAAATTTAAAGTTTTCAGTAGAATGAAATCTGTTGTTACTGTTCCTACTATTCACAAAGGAATTGGGTCTGTTTGGTTTGTTCTTTAAGTCTTTAACACCTATACCAGGATTGGGGAAAGCAGAGGTTCCCACATCTTTCACTGATGTCTTGGGTGCAGTCACTTCTTGTTGGACATTAACTCCTTTTATGTCCTTAGCAAGTTCCTCTTTTTTCTTTTCTTCCTCGAGATCCTCTAACTTCATTTCATATTGAATAAGTATAGAGCTTTCCAGGATAGGTTCTGCTATAGGGGTTATGAAAAGAGGTTTAGGTGTGTCATTAACAACATGTGGGATACCCCTTTCTTCAGCACTTTTTCTGAAAAGGGTTATGTTGCTCGCCTTTCCTACAGATTGATTGTATTCATAGCCTATTCCAACTTTACATTTTATTTCTTGTTGGTCAACTAGGTCTTTTACAATATAAGAGGAATGTTTATAGGCAAGACACTTTTTCTGTTCCTCTACAATCTGATTTCTGAGATAGGCCTCAACCTTGACATAACAACTGACTCTATTAACCTGAAAAGCTAGGTCCTCAGTCAGTTTTATATTTCTGGTTTTTAACAATTTTAAACTATCATTCTCATCAGTTAATTCTTTAATTTTGAGACGTAGTTTGTTAACCCTATCTCTGGTGTCGTCCAATTCTTTTCCTAACAGTTTAAACATTTTAGGGCATGAGGGATCTACCTCTTTTCCTTCTGTCCGAGGTGGAGATACTGATCCATCTGATGAAGCCATAAGAGCAAGATTTCCTAGCTCTTCTTCCTCATCATTGTCTGAGTCATCCCAGCTCTTGCCCTCTGCTAGATAGGACTTCCCTTGATGCTTTTTCACTAAGGCATCATATTTCTCTTTCAACTCTTGATAAGAGTCTCTCTTCTATCCTTGCTTCGGCTTCTTGCATTCAATTACAAAATGACCAAGCTCATTGCAGTTGAAGCAACGGATCTTGCTTCTGTCAACCAAGCCTGTCTTGTAGCCGCTTCTTGATACAGCTATTGAAGAACTTCCTTTTTGAAACCTTCCAAAGGTAGGTTTAGATTTAAATGAGGAGTTTCTTCTGAATCTCATGTTTCCAAACTTCCTGGCAAACATAGCTAGAGATTCATCTTCCAGCTGATCCAATTCTTCTAGAGAATAGAATTCACCATTTTCCTGTTTTTCTGGAGTATGACCATATTCTGGAACAACATACTCCTCTGAACTTTTTGAAGGTACAACAGCCTTCACTTCCTTTCTCTGGTGCTTCTACTATCAGTGCTTTAGAAGAACTCGAAACTTTGCCTCTGCCATACATCTCTCTTGTCTGGATCTGCTCCAATTCATATGTCTTCAGAACTCCGTAGAGTCTTTCTAGGGTTATCTCCTTCATGTCCCTAGACTCTCGGATGGCCGCGATCCTGTGCTCCAGATGCTTTGGCAAGGTTAATAGAAACTTCCTGTTGACCTCCTGGTTTAAGTAATATTTCCCGTTGAGGTTGAGCTCGTTTATAAGTTTGTTCAATCTCTGAAACACCTCAGAGATACCCTCACCAGGGTTGGATCTAAACTGCTCGTACTGGGAGGTCAATATCTTCAGTCTATTCTCTTTGACTTCTTCAGTCCCTTCATTTATAACCTCTATAGTATCCCAGATTTGCTTGGAGGTCTTGCAGTTGACCACATGATTATACATGACATAGTCTAGGGATTCTATCAGAATAAGCTTGAGGTTATTGTCCAGGGATACAGCTTCCTTTTCTTCATCGTTGTAGTTTGCTGGACTTTTTGGAATCTGTCTATGAGGAATTACGACCCCATCTACCTCGTGTTCGAGAACAACTGTTATTGGAAGTTCAATACCTTTTTCTAAGATCAAGGCATATTTGGGATTGGCAATCCCAATGAATAACTGCATCTTGTGCTTCCATAGGTTATAATGATCTTTGTCGAATGATGGAATTTTGATGCTCGTTCCCTTTTGTGTACTCATCTTTAAATAAGATTAAAAGTTAAGTGTTTCAAAAAATATTTTAATTTTTGAATGAAAATAATTTTTGATTAAAAATAATTTTTTTTAAAAAAAATAATTATTTTGAATACAAATTATTTCGAATTAAAAATAATTTTTGAGATCTGTATGAGTCGCGGAATATTTGGTTCGGGTCTGATATTTAATATATCAACCAGCTCTGATGCCAATTGTTGGTCCCTGATATTGTAGAAGGGGGGTTGAATACAATATCTATTAATTATCGCAGAATATTGGATTTAAAAATATTATTTTAAATTCACACGAAATATTAATTGAAATGAAATACTGTTCAAGTAGAAGATATAATTTTAACTTGAAAAGTATTACAAAATTAATTAGTAGAAAGTTTATATAACTGTTTAAAAGCTTAGAACGATTTTGACATGAATTGTTCGAGTTTAACAATTATATTCCAAACTAAGCACAGAAATCTGTGAATATTACAATGCATACAAATTTCTGAATTTGAATGTTTGAACGACAACTGAAAAATGAAGACCATCTCCTCATATTTATAGAGGAGGAAAGTCAGCATGACTCATCCTAGTATGACATTTTTCAATTAAATTTAACCCTTGTATGACTCATGAAAAGGCTGGGCAAGACTCATAATGGTCGGTATGACTCATTTTTAGACTTCGGTATGACTCACTGTGAATTGATCGGTATGACTCATAAATTCTGCTCGGTATGACTCATGAATTCTGCTCGGTATGACTCATAAATTCTGCTCGGTATGACTCATAAATTCTGCTCGGTATGACTCATTAAATTCTGCTCGGTATGACTCATAATTCTGCTCGGTATGACTCATTGTGAGTCATATGAATCATTTCTTTTCTTAGTAAATCAACTCTACTTAATTTAATTAATTAATTTATGAATTAAATTAAATTCAGACTTGAATTAATTTAATAAAATAAATTAAATAATTAACTTAATTTTAATTGTAGAATTAAAATACTATTAAGTCTTTTGTTCAACTCTTTAGTCCGTCTTTTGTCATGGAGCCACTTTAGCTTGATGTTGAATATTTATTAATTAAAGTTGACACACAAAAGTACTGTCTGGTTCATTTGTGTCATACTTTAAATAAATATTCTTCATGTCTTTTAACATTTTAGTATAGTGGCCTTCTGTCTTTACTTAGCTTTTCTGTCTTCTTTTTCTGTTCATCTTCTTCTGGAATCTTCGTGTAGTAATCACTCAAAATCTTCTGAATCTGCTGAATCCTTTTGAATTTACTACTTGATTATTTTCCACTGACGCTTGAACATATTAATGAACTTCTTCAGTGTTGAGTAGCAGGTTCAACTGAGTACTTCTGATTCTTTTGATTCTCAGTGACTAGTTGACTGTCTTTGCCTTGATTCCTGTTAAATATTTATTATTTATCACAGTTTCTAGATTGAGTTGAGTTGTCATCTAATTATTACAAATAGGCCTAATCATATGTCTTTCACAGTTACATTGAGAAACAAACATAAATATTCAGGTTTCGTGTTAAAATCAGTTTTTTATCTAAAATATATTATTATTATTATTTATTTGAGATATTTTCAATTTTTTCATGACTACTTTGAAATATTTTTTTATTCACAAAAAAATGATTATGTAAGATTTTATAAAATATTTTTTATCAGTATTTAAAATTGTTTATTGTAATGTCTACCTATATTTTATCAGTACTTAAAATATTATACAAGATTTTTTTATATGTTCGTTTAATGTAGATTTTTTTAATAATATTAATAAGATTTTTTTATGTGTTCTATTATTTATCTTATTAATAAGATTATTTTATTTGTTCGTTTAATGTAGTATTTTTTCTAATAACATTAAGTAACACTAATATTATAATATTATGATATTAATATTATAATATATATTTTATAAAGTGTTCTCTAATATATTTTAATGTAAAGTATTCTTTAATATTTAATATTGTAATATTAATAAAGTAATATTGAAAAGTTTAAAGTGTTCTCTAATATTTAATATTAAAAAGATAAGTGATTGGTGTAGGCTAGAATCGAACCCAAGTCCTCAACATGCTATAACACTTTAATGTCAACTACTTAACCGCTCAGCCAAAAATGCCATATCTGGTAAGTATCCTTTATAAAAATAGATATCTTCTTAATATTAATATTAATAAGATTCTTTTATGTGTTCGTTTATTGTAGTATTTTTTTTAATAATATTAATAAGATTCTTTTATGTGTTTGTTTAATGTAGTATTTTTTCTAATAATATTAAATAACACTAATATTATAATATTACGATATTAATATTATAATATTAAAGAATATTAAGATGCTAATTTTTTTTAAAAGTATTCTTTAATATATTTTACTGTAAAGTGTTTTTCAATATTTAATATTGTAATATTAATAAAGTAATATTGAAAGGTTTAAAGTGTTCTCTAATATTTAATATTAAAAAGATAGGTGATTGGTGTAGGCTCGAATCGAACTCAAGTCATCAACATGTTATAACACTTTTATGTCTAGTACTTGACCGCTCAGCCAGGAATACCACGTCTGGTAAGTATCTCTTATAAAAATAGATATCTTATTAATATTAATATTAATAAGATTCTTTTATGTGTTCGCTTAATGTAGTATTTTTTTAATAATATTAATAAGATTATTTTATGTGTTCGTTTAATGTAGTATTTTGTCTAATAATATTAAGTAGCACTAATATTATAATATTACGATATTACTATTATAATATTAAAGAATATTAATATGCTAAAAAAATTTAAAGTGTTCTCTAATATATTTTACTGTAAAGTGTTCTTTAATATTTAATATTGTAATATTAATAAAGTAATATTGAACAATTTAAAATATTCTCTAATATTTAATATTAAAAAGATAGGTAATTGATGTAGGCTAGAATCGAACTCAAGTCCTCGACATGCTATAACAGTTTAATGTCTACTACTTAACCGCTCAGCCAGGAATATCACTTATGGTAGGTATCTCTTATAAAAATAGATATTTTATTAATATTAATATTAATATTAATAAGATTCTTTTATGTGTTCGTTTAATGTAGTATTTTTTTAATAATATTAAGGAACACTAATATTATAGTATTATAATAATAATATAATATTAAAGAATATTAAGATGCTAAAGTTTTTTAAAATGTTCTCTAATATAATTTTAAAGTGTTGTCTAATATTTAATATTAAAAAATAGATGTTTGGTGTAGGTTGAAATCAAACTCAAGTCCTCAACATGCTATAACACTTTACTATCTACTACTTAACCGTTCATCCAGGAATGTCATCCGGTAAGTATTCCTTATAAAAATAGATATTGTTCAAAACTTTACTTATTAGTTTTAATTTTATTATTAGTTTCTTATTCTTATTATTATAATTACTACTACTGTTTTTTTTAAATGACCAGTGTTCGTTTAATATAGTATTTTTTTAATAATATTAATAAGATTTTGCTAGATGTTCTACTAGTTATCTTAATTTCAATTCAATATAATATATTATCTTTTCATCGACATAATTAATATTATTTAATAATAATTTTTAATAAAAATATTTTAATATGTTTCAATATTTAAAAGTATTTTTTCTAACATATTTTAAGAGTTCATAATTAGAAAAATATGACAATATTTGATATTCTCTTACGTGTTCATTTAAATAAAATAATAAGATTCAATTAAGTAAATCAATTATAAAATAATATGATTCGATTAAGATGTTGAATAAATTCAATATAATTTTGTGGTTCTTTAATGTATTTACTAAATTATAATATTGAATATTATAATATTTAGGTTCAGTAAATATTAACGATCTCTTGCGTGTTCGTTTAATGCAATATATTTTTAAATAATATTAATAAGATTCTACTAGATGTTCTAATAGTCAAGTCATCTCAATTTAAATTTAATATATTATATTATTTTTTCATTGATATAATTAATATTATTTAATAATAATATTTTAATTTTTCTATTTTTCAACATATTGTAAGAGTTCGTAATTAGAAAAATATGATAATATTTAGATTTTATTACATGTCCATTTAATAAAATAAAAAGATTCGATTAAGCAATTCAATTTTAAAATAATAAAATTCTATTAAGATGTTGAATAAATTTAATATAATTTAGTGGTTTTGTAATGTGTTTACTAAATTATAATATTATAATATTGAAGTTCAGTAAGTAAATATTGAGGTTCACTTCATTTAATGTTGCATATTTTTAAATAAATTAATAAGATTATATTAGATGTTCTACTAGTCATCTCAATTTAAATTCAATATAATATATTTTTTTTCATCAATATAATCAATATTATTTAATTTTAAAAATATTATTTTTTATTTTGCAACATATTATAAGTGTTCGTAATTAGAACATGTTCATTTTATTTTGCAACATATCTTGAGATTATCTAACGTGTTCATTTTATATTATAATATTACGATTATTTAAGGTGTTTATTGATATTTGATAATGTTTTAAGCTATAAATTAATATATTATATTTGATTCTAATACGTTTTAATTTGTAAAAAAAAATCATTTTTTCAATGGAGATTCTCTTACGCGTTCATTTAATATTATAATTTTAGAATATTTTTAAGGTGTTGACTAATAATTGATAATATTACTAGTTGTTGTAAAACTATAACAATGGGTGTAATTATCGTATATAACCTACCATATAACTATAATATATACTTACCATATATTGTATAAAATTCTTAAGAGAATCTTGTATAAAAAATATTTTAGAGATATTTAAAAAAATCTTAAGAGAATCTTGTATAAAAAAGCACTTAAAAGAATTCTGTATTAGAATATAATAATAAATATATTTTAGAGATACTTTATATTGAATCTTTATTAAAATATTATATTAAAAATATTTTAGTGATATTTTAGAGAATCTTATATTAAAAAGCAATTAAAATAATATTATATTAAAAATATTTTAAAGAATTTTGTATTTAATATAAAACACTTAACTGATATTTAAAAAACTCTTAAGAGAATCTTATATTAAAAAACTCTTAAAAGAATCTTATATTAAAAATATTTTAGAGAATCTTATATTAAAAAAAACTTACAATAATATTATATTAAAAATATTCTTGAGTATTTTGTATTTAATAAAAAACACTCAAAACTACCTGATATTTAAAAAACTCTTAATAGAATCTTATATTAAAAATCACTTAAGAAAATCTTATATTATAAAACACTTAAAAGAATCTTATATTATAAAACACTTAACACTACCTGATATATAAAAAACCCTTTAGAGAATCTTATATTAAAAAACTTTAAAAAAAATTTTATATTAAAAATATTTTAGAGAATCTTATATTAAAAAGCACTTAAAATAATATTATATTAAAAATATTTTACTGTACAAATGGTTGTAAACAATGTATCAATGTATAATGTAATATATAATTTGATTAAAAACTTACCAAAAATAAAAGTTTTTTGTTCATTATTAAAAATCTAAATAAATGTTTCCTATCATATTTTAGATTGTAGAGCCGTATTAGACAAATATATATATTATACTGCCCCTGATTTTGTATAAGCTAATTGCAATAAAGCCCTTATGTAATGTATTATTAATTATATGTATATTATTTATAATGGACGGTGAAGATTGGGGTCTCTTGATGAAAGGGGTCTCCCTAGAACCCTATATATATATATATATATATATATATATATATATATATATATACACACACACGTATGTGGGTCTTATATCATTATTAGTATGATGTTGGAAATTTTATCAATTATTGATAAAATCATCTTAAATTCTATCCTCATTCAATTTTGACGGCATAAGTCTTAATTTTTTTACAATATCACAATTGTTTATATAACCAACCCATGATCAATAATAACGGAACTAATATAATAAGAAAACTTTCCATATTCTGTTAATAATAATAATAATAAAGATAACTCTCATATTTTCTAATAATAATATATTAATATATATGTTAACATCCCCCTCAAACTCACAATACTCAAAATCGGGAGTGTCAAAATTAAGAAAAAAAACATAATCATCCACTTCGAATCCTTCCATCAACATATTCACCACCTTAATCAGTTTACTTGTCGTGATCAATTCATCCTTGTTGTATTCACCATATTTGTCATCGTTGCCATTATTATTATTTTTGTCACTGTTCTTCTAAAAATCTCTATTTTTATCATCGTTAGTATGAGACGGTCTCTTCTACAAACCCATCACAAATCCATCATCTTTGATATTGTGTTTTTTTCCTTTTCTTAATCGACCCGCAAACTCTTATAAACCCTTCTTGTGAATATCTTTTTTTCACGTCCTACAAACTTTTATAGGATATTTTTTCCTTAAATCCACGAACTCTAATAGATTTTTATTTCTCGCACCCACGAACTCTGGTAGAATTTTTCTCACCTACAAAGTCTTGTATGATATTATTTTTTCCCACACCCAGTAACCTAGGCTCTTGATACCATGATAAAATAATCTTAAATTCTCTTGACTTTCAATTTTGAAAACATAAAGCTTAATTCTTTTACAATAGACTTAATTGCATTTTACATCCCTTAACTTTCGACTAAATTCACTTTGGTATCTATACTTTACTTAAATACATTTCGCATCCCCTGTGTTTCTAACCCATTACTTTTTGCACCCTTTCCATCTAATATCATCGCTAATGTTAAATTTTATACAGGTATTTTAGGTATAATATTTTTTAACAATTAAATCGGTCAATGTATAAGAAAGGATTTGTTACTAACAAATCATTTAACTTAAGTTCATATTTATTTTCTTCTTTTTGAACCCTGTAAAACATAACGAACAATGTAACCGAGGAACTATAACTCAACTAAAGTAAAGGACTGGTATATATTATTAGTTAATCACAGAAATTTATTATCATGGAGAACGGGTAACTACAGAGAATTTGATTATTAGAAGAAATATTGAAGATCGCTGAAAGAAACTCATGTCAGTGATTAAGGCTCAGTGAAGAATAAATTATTAAGTGTTTCATTTAGTATTCAAGTTCAAGTAGTCAATACTAAAAGATTTCAGTGAATATTTGAAGCAATGAAGATCCGCATTAATCCTGTCAATTGGTTTGAAAGAAAGTATGAAGATCATATTTAGGATTAGTCATTTGTGAACTAGACTAGTGCACTAAACGTCAATACAAAAGGATTTGATCTCATATTTATAATAAAGGAATAATTGACTAGGAATTAAATTGAAGCTGCTTAAGTTTGAAAATTATGCTAAGGCAAATTCATACAAGGAAAAGTTAACAACACTTTTCCAAGTATACTTGAAATCTACCTAAGGCATACACAAGGTATAGTTTTGCCAACAGTTTTGTAGAGGATGGAAAAGGTGGCCAAGGAAAAACACCAAGGAACATGTTACCAACACTTTCCCTACCTATAACTTTGCCGACACTTTTGGAATAATCTAAGGGAACTTAGAGTGCAATTTATCCGACAATTTTGGCTCAGTCAAAGAAAACAGATTAAGTCATATACTGGGTATTCTTTAACAACAGTTTCTAAGCATTGGAATAAAAATTGGTTAAGGCACCCTACATGGTGAAGTTTACCGACACTTTTGTCATGGAGTATGAAAAGGACTAAGAAAACTTCACATGGTGTAACCTTGCTGACAGTTTTGGTTTCTAGAGTGCAACTTTACCAACACATTCCAAGCAACATGAAAATTAGTCTAAGGCATATACATGAAGCATTTTTGCCGACAATTTTCGAAGGGATAAATTTCTCCAAGGCAAATATAAGCAAAATTTTACTAACACTTTTGGAGGATGGTGAATTAATTTTGAGTGTAATACATGGAATTATTATCCGACAATTTTGAAGTGTAAAATTATTTCTAAGGGATTTATACAGGGCAAATTCATCCAACACTTTCAAGATAAAAGGTATTCGACAGTTTCAAAAGCAGATCAAATTGTGAAGCCTACACTACTTAAACAAAATGTGTATACATTTTAAAAGTGTTTGAATACAAACAGATATACAACTGAGAGAGAGGGAGAGAGAGATAGTTGATGTCATTAATAGTCTCATTCAAAGCTTGTATATCATGGTAGCTAATACATTCATTGTATTAGAGTGTAGCAACCTCTAGGTTTATATAATAAAAACGTATATTCCCCGAATATGTTCTTGTTGTTCATATGCTTTCAAGTCTCCATTTATTGTTAACCAAGAAACGAACTCATAAACACGTAACGAATTAGCAAGTAGTCGATTTATTAGTTTTGTTGATTGCAAATGCAATTTTTTTCGATGGATAGAACTATCATGCATTATAAGATCGTCCTCAAAGAATTATACTAGTTAAAAGAATTAAATTTTTAAAGACCATGATTCTGAAACTGTCACTAGAAAATAGAGAAAAAGAAGATGAAGAGTGACAAAATTGATTGTTGCGAATACAACAAAACTTTTAAATTGCTAATTGTGATATAAATTTTTAGGGTTTAATGAACAAAGTGGAAGATGTCGGTTGAAAAGAGGGAAAAGTGTGAAATGTAAAATAAATAAATAATATATATATATATATATATTCTGAGAAAAGTATTATTTACCCTCATTGACTAATGTTAACGGTCAAAAAATAACAACTCATAAAAACGGTACAAAAGTTAGCGAGTTAAAAACATAGAGAACGCAAAATGTATTTAAGTATAATATAGATAGCAAAGTACATTTGGACTAAAGATAAGAGATGCAAAATGCAATTAAGTCTTTACAATATCACAATTATTTATATAACCAATATGTAATCAATAATAACTGAAACTAATATAATAAGGAAACACTCCATATCCAGTTAATAAAAATAACTCTTTTATTTTCTTATAATAATATATTAACATACATGTTAACAATTATACACGTGACACGCTAATATTTGGAATTTTTTAAGATAAGTAATATTTTTCTCTGAAAATATGAAATGGAAAGGAATCCATCCAAATATGAAATGAAAAGGAATCCATCGGGGTGGTAGGAATGGGGAGTTTAGGAAGTCTGAGTGTACATTGAGAACTACATTTGAAAGTTCAAAATGATATTATATTTTTTCTATTTTGTAATTTAACTTTTTGCTAATATATTAAAAAAAATACTTTTAGAAAAAGAAAAGGTCAATATTCAAGTACTATTAAAAAAATTAAATATATTTTATATACTATTGCAATATATTTTCTATAATAGATTACATAATATTTTCTAAGCCAACAAATTATACAACAGGAATATTTTAGTCAATTAATAAAATATATGTCTATCGATGGATATTTATCTGTCGACGGATAATTACTCTAGTAATTATTTATCGATTGATAAATTATTTAATATCAATGGATGTGATTACCCATTGATGGTAATAGAATTTCATTCATTTCTAAACATCCATTGACTACTCCTTCAATTATTCGTTGATACTCTATTTTATCCATCGACAAATACATATACATCTGTATGTAAAAAGTCGATTGTTATTTAGAGTATGTCTATCTATCTTTTTTTTTTAAACGGTCATTTCTTTTCACTAAAATAGCAAAATAATTGTAGTGACTTATTTTAAGTCACTTTATTCTTGAAAAATATAAATAGCAGTTTCAATTCTCATTTTATCTCACCTGCTATTTTTGCTTAACAATTTATTCTTGTTATCTTTCTCTAAAGAACCCTAAGGCGATTTTCTTACTCTCTTTCAAGTTTTTCTTTAATCTTCTTTCTAAGAACAAAAATGACACCCCAAAAGAAGATTGCATCATCTACAGGTTTCATCTACGAGCAGAACAATTTCATAGTTTGCATGATTGTTGCTGATGCACCTGCAGATTTTCATCCATTAATGAGGTTCCTCAGTGAATGCAAACTCTCAAAGGTAGTAGGTGAAGCACCAGCATTGTCTGTGAACTAGTGGAGGAATTCTGGCGGCCTGCAGAGGTATCCAAAGATGGGAAAGAAATTTCCTATACTTGCAAAGGTAAACAGTATACTCTCACTAGTGTTATTATTTCTACTTGTCTTAATTTGCCTGCTGATAATTGTGAAGCTTTGCCTAAAGATGATGAGATCAAAAACATGTCAGTTGTTGTTAAATTATGTTGTTTCTGAACCTAGATTATGAGAAATAGTTAGGAAGGACCTAAGAAAAGAGTGTAGTTATTTCTTTGATGCCATAATCAAGGTATTTTCTGGAAAAATAAGAACCTTTGATGCAATTACTTCCAGTATGCAACAAATTGCTTATAGTATCCTATTTGATAAGTATTTTGGTCTTGGCACACTGCTCTTAAATGAATTAATCTTTAAATTAAGAAACAAAGCATCTAGAAATGAACATATATATTTTGCTAGATTCATTATGTTGTTTATTCAAAATGCAATTGGAGATTTTGAGATTACAGATACCATGGAGACTCTGGAGCCCTGGATGCAGAACAAAATGGTCTTTAAGGATTTGGTAAGAATCAACTTACACTAAGTTATGCCTCACATATCCTCCTTTTGTTGAGATATTCTTCCAAACTCATAACATTTCTTTACTCACATAGAGGCCCCTCTTTTTTTGCCTTCTGCAACAATGGAGGGAGTTGGAAATGCCCCCATCCCTCCTACCCAAGTTGCAAAACCTTCAAAATCCAAATCTAAGATAACTTCCTCAATAGTTTCCCAACAAATTGTTGTTCAAAAATCCAGAAAAAGAAAAACCACTGAGGGGAGTGTGAAAGTGGTTGTTGAGGGTGAGGGAACTGACCAACATCAAGAAAGCCAGAAGGATAAGGTTAAAGAGGGTGAGATTGTCTAGACAGCCTCCAGTCCAATCTCTCAAAAGATTGAGACTGTAATAAATGAATTAAACACATCCCTAGCTGCATCTTCTCAACAAGGTGTAGTTATTGAAAAGAGGTCTCAACCAGGACCATCCATTAGGGACAAAGGACACAAGGTAGTTCAAGCCTTTAAAAGAAGAAAGAAGAGTGATGTAGATGCATAAGGGGCACACACAATTGCAAAACTGAATGAAAATTTGGTGGAGCCTTTAGTTTCTTCTCTTGATGTGTCTCAAGTAAATGCTGAGACACAGCCCCGATCTCTATTTATTCCATTTCCTCAATCACCATCTAAGTCTATTTCTTCAGAAACTTTGATGATTGAAAACATCAATATTTCAAATTCACCCTCTTTACAACTCAGGGTGGAGTCAACACTCTCACCTGACTCACCAAATAAGGGCAACACCTTGGTTGAGCAGGATAAAAATGACAATTCTTCTAAGTCAATGGATATTTCTCAATCAACTGATAATATCTAACATTCATCGACTTCTACTCATCCATCGATGGATATCGATGAGCTTAAATCAACTAATGTGCTTTAGTTGATGGATAATTCGCATTCATCGATTGATACCACTTTATCCATTGATGACACATCTGTTGAAATTGCACAAACACTTCTAGGATTGAGTGGAGTGGGTGAGGTGTGTGAGAGACAGGATTTGCATATCCTGACAAAAGGAGAGAGTGTGAATGAGAGGCCCTTAATTTCTTCTGAGGTGACAAAAGGAGAGGGTGTGAGGAATGAGAGTTCCACCTTAGAAGGTGATGAAAAAGGTGAGGCTTGTGAGGGAAATGTGAGAATCCAGGATGAGATCCTGATGCAAGAAAAGAGAGAAGAGAGTGAGAGAGAAAAGAATAGAGAGAAATCAATTTCACCAATCCACGAAACTTAAACTTCTAAAACTAAGCAATTTGCGGCAGAACTTGCCTTATATATGAACTATTGGAACTTGACATGTAATGTATCCTATAATTTCGGCTATACATATAAAATGTGCTCCTGTCATCGAATGTTGTGAAACTCGTATCTTTCTTGCGACTGTAAAGAAAAGCATAGTGGTATATGTGCTAATCGTCGGTACATAAGGCTGCATCATTGTGGCCGTTATGAATGGTTTAAGAATGATCTACATACGTCCTTTCTTGTTTGATTGGCTTATATCAATTTTCTTGCATCCCGGTTTTTCAACGTATTCATCTTGTCCCCCGCCTGTGTGCGGCCGGTACAATTCCACGGTATTGTCATCGGAATGTTCTATCTTCACTAAGTATTTGGGCCACAACAGGATAAAATTTGTAAATAATAGTATGGCCAAACGACCCAGCACTGTGGATGTATAATCAAACCTGAACTAAGATTGTGTTCACTTGGTGAGAATGAAATGAAAAATTATAAATAAATTTTATGTAGGAAGAAGAATGTATGAGTGAAATTATGAATAAACATGAGGGAGTTTAAATTTGTTATGATGAGAATTGTAAGGAAAATGGTGAATAAATGGAATGAACATTCTTTTCAAAACATGTGGATTAAAATTCTAGTTCAAATAGTTTGGAATGAAATGAAAGAATGAATGAAAATTATAAACATTTTCCCTAATCTCACCCAAATAAGAATATAAATTTAATTTCATTTTCCGCCCACTTCATTCTATCTAAGTGAATACAGCCTAAGAGTTTTATCTGAGTCCAAAGCAACCCACATGTAACACACCGCTGCTTCTTTTCGCACCACGCACTTAACCACTGTGTGTTTATTTGTTCTTAATTCCCCCTTTTTTTGGTTTTTTTTTGTTAAGGTTTTTATATCACCATTTTTTCATAATCTATTTGAGATAATATTTTAATAGAGGTGAATCTGAATAAATAATTAAAATTCACTAATTTACAATAACTAATCGATGATTAGTAGAAATGATTAATTAAATATACTACATTGACTAAATAATTACATATAATTATATTTAACCCCCATCAAATTATCAAAAAATTTATTAAAAAATATCGTATATCATTAATTCATATGTATTTAATTGATGAAATTTACTAAAAAAATACTTATTGTCAGTATTTAAGTGGTTTATAGTTAATAGTTATTATTTAATAGTAAACCTTGATTGTTATTATATAAAATATATATAAACATCAGGAATTTAAGAGAATAGTTGAGATTTATAGGATTTAGGATCATACAATCCATATTCATTATAAATTTGTAATATAAATATATTAATTATTAATTTTATCAAACCCTTAGGTTTTAAGAAAAATATAAATTTATAATAATATTATAAATATATACATATTTTTAAAAAAATAAAAAATAATAATTATCATGATTAAAAATATTTACTTTTCTGTATAAAATCCATGTAGGTGCATTTTTATATATACAAAAGGAAGATATTTTTTCCGGTTTGTATTTGAAAACTTTTATACTTTCTAATTCTATTTCAAGTTTTATAATATCTTTTTGTATTTTATGCATACACTATTCTATAAAATAAATAGAATTCCATAAAAAAAAGATATAATGTTCTATACATAGTCCATTTTTATATATACTGAACATGTGCTATGTATTTTTATATATATAGAACAATATATTCTGTATTGCTCAATCGTGTGTTCTTTAAGTTTTTTTGTTTTACACTTTGGTTTATACAGTATCTTTTCATATTCTGTATTTTTATATGTGTGTTAGGGATATATTCATTTGATGATGTACAAAATACTAGAACAGGGTCTAGATTAGTTTATCTGTAATAAGTCTTTCTAGTCTCTGAAATGAATAATCAGAGTCTAGATAGTCAACATTCATGTTACTTGTACTTAGAAGAATTTCTATAGAAAGTGAAACCAGAGTCTGCATGAAGATCAGAGTCTGGAAGGTGATCAGAGTCTAGAGACTATCAGAGTCTGTGATCTATCAGAGTCTACATGTGATCAGAGTCTGAAGATCATCAGAGTCTGAAGATTTCAGAGTCTATACAGTTGAGGATAAATTTGGAAGAAGATCACAGGAATGGAAAGTCTTCGAAGATCAAGATAAATATATTGCAGATATGCTATGGGAAAGAAAGAGAATTCTAGAAGGAAACTGTCAACTAATAATTAGGAATTCTATTCCTATTGTAATTTATCTTTCTGTTATTAGTTGATAGGCAGCTCTCTATATAAACTCTATTGTTGGTCCCTGATATTGTAGAAGGGGGGTTGAATACAATATCTGAAAATTAATCGCGGAATAATTGGATTAAAAATATTATTTTAATTACTCGCGAAATATTAATTATAATGAAATACTTTTCAAGTGAAAGATATTATTTTAACTTGATTAGTATTACACAATTAATATTTAGAAAACTGTTATATAATTGATATAAAGTCTAGAACGAATTCGACATGAAGTGTTCGTGTTTAAACAATTATATTCAAACTCAGCACAGAAATCTGTGAATATTACAATGCAGACAAATTTCTGAATTTGAACTGATTTTCTTAACTCTTGATAAGTTGTACACTGAAAAAGTGAAGAGATCATCTCATATTTATAGAGATTTGAAATGGCTGCTATGACCTTTATGAGTATGACTTAATTTCAAGAAAATAAGTCTGTATGACTTATTTTAACACTTGTATGACTTAAGAAAGACTGGGCATGACTTATATAGCTCGGTATGACTTATTCTGAGCTCGGTATGACTTATTCTGAGCTCGGTATGACTTTCTGTAAGTCATATTCGAGTTTTCTTTAATTAAAAATAAATCAGAATGACTTAATTTAAAAGAGAAAAGCTCGGTATGACTTATTGAAAGTCATATTCGGATTTTATTTAATTAAAACAAATCGGTATGACTTATTTTAAATAAACAAAATAAATCCAGCATGACCTTTTGATCTCAGAAATCTCGGTATGACTTTTGCTTCAGCCTGCTCGGTATGACTTATCTTTAACAATCAATCTTGATCCGCATCTCGATCTGCCGTGGATCGACATTTGCCTTGCAATGTTTTACCTTTAATAATCAAACTCGATCCGCATCTCGATCTGCTGTGGATTAACCTTTATGAGCAAGTTTCCCTAGCTTCTTCAATATTCTTCAACAAATCTCTTGAAATCTTCCTGTCTTTTCTTCGTCTTCTAATCTTGAAACCTCTTGAATTAAATGAAGAATAAATATTATATTAGTTGACACACAAATGTACTGTCTGGTTCATTTGTGTCATCCCAATAAATATTCTCCATTTAAATAACATTTAACTAGAGGCCTTCTGTCATTAATTCTTCTTCACTGTTTGCATTCTTCTTCTGGAATCTGCTTGTAGTAACCACTTGAAATCTTCTATATCTTCTGTCTTCAATAGAAGTACTACCACATTATTAATTTCACTGACGCTTGAACAAATAATTGAACTTCTTCCAGTGTTGAGTAGCAATCCTACAAAATACCTCTGATACTTGGATCCTTTGTGATTAGTTGACTGTCTTCGTCTTGATTCCTGTTTAGTGTTTAGTATTTACTTCTCTTTATTAGTTAGAGTTGAGTTGCCATCTAATTATTACAAATAGGCCTAGTCATATGCCTTTCAATCTCCCCCTATTTGTTGTTAAACAATTAACACACAAATTCCTAGAGGATAACTCAACTAACAACTAAGAAAGTAGTACGACATTTAATGACTGTAAATAATAAACAAAAGTTCTGGTTTTATATTTAACAATTTTCCAGATTCATACATAAAAGATAAATACAAGATAGATGTTCCTCTAGCACTGAACAAATATTACAAAGTTTCTATCTTGTCCTATAAACGTCTTCAGTCTTCAGAAGTATCAACTTCACCTTCTTCCAAGGTTGTACTTTTATGCACAGGTGTCCTTGGTACCTCTTTAGTTACTGATTGTTCTGTTGTAGTGGCCTCTCCATACAACCTTCTTTGTTCAGCTCTAGCTAACTGCCACAGTACTTCCTGTTCAACAGGATCTACTATCTCTTCTTCTACATCAGATGGTTGTGTTGAATCTATCTTTGGTATTTGCCTGATGTATGAATGAATTCTTTTTGACAGACAGTAGTTTCTTATCTTCTCTGCAGCATCCATTTTAGCTTGGGATTTGAAACCTTTTGACCTTAACATCCTTTCAACTTGAATCATGTACTTAACTGTGTAGCCCTTAAAAGATTCCTCATTTAACTGCATGATTTGATACAACTTGTTTGAGAAAAATCTTACCTCATGAGGATCAAATAAGATCTGAGGACTAACAGCTGTAGCAAAGACTCTAAGTCTATCCCTGAGAAGTTCATTTTCTTCTGAGCTCCTCTTTATTTTGTTCAAGAACGTCCATATTACTGATAAACTTCTTTGCCTGAAAAACTCTAAGGAAATTCTGAATGTTCCATTCCTGTGTGTGTAGACTAGTATCCGCCAGTCTTCAAGAATGTGATCCACTAGGATAGTGATGTAGTCCACTTCCTCTTTCAGAGCTTTCATGAAGTTGTCAATTTTGTCATTTGACTTTTCTAGACGCTCAATTATTGATTTCAGATGCTTGTCTTCAAATGGACCCTTTTGTTGTTTGTCCATTATTTCTCTTGCAGTATCCCATTTCTTTCCAATCTTGAGCTGTACATCTCTCTTCTTTTCTCTGACTGCTATGGCCCAGAGATTTTGCTTTTCTTGGCTTTCTTCTCTTTCTGCCTTTGTTCTTTGTATGACTAGAGCTTTCAGATTTTCAGTTTTTGCATGACTTGCCTTGATGTTTTCTTTTAGTTTCTTCATTGCCTCTTCATAGGCTGGATCAACTTCTTTTTCTTCTGGAAACAGAAAATCTTCATCAAATGCAATCTCTTCCTCAGCTCTGCAGTAGTCAGGAAAGATTGATTCATCATGAGCACTGTCATCAATGAATTTCTCTTGATCATAAAACTGTTTTTCTGGTTCTGGATCATACGATTGAAATTGATCTTCAGAATACAGTTTATCTTTCCCTTTGTCTTGAGTAGAAGCCCCTCCATCTTTAGCTACTTTCTCCTTTGATTTCTCCCCCTTAGTTGAGGGATCCTCTTGAGTTTTAGAGGCTTCAAAAGATGTCAACATTTTCTGCATAGTCAGATAGACTTGCTTCATTCCTTCATTCAAATGTGTCATTCCATCATCCAGTTTGCTGAATCTTTGTGTAGAGATCTTTTCATTTTCAATGATTGTTAATGTCAAGCTTTTCTCAACCTCATCAATCTTTTCATGTAATTTGCTGACTTCTTTCATGTCTTCAGCAATAAGATTCTGTACATTTTGGATGTCTTGAGTTTTTAGAAGAATGGAGGTTTTGACATCATCAACATCTTTTCGTACTATTGTCAGCTGCTGTGTTACAGAGGCAGATGTAGATTTTTCTTCTGCTTGTGCTTTTACTTTTACCAACTCAGCCTGAACAATTTGCATTTCTTTCTGGAGAGCTTCCATTTTAGATAATAGAACACTGTGTGTGTGTGCACTCAGCTCACTTGCACTCCTGTTTATCTCACTATCACTCTGTGCATGTGTTTCACTTTGTGTTTGCCTCACATCACTCGTGTTTAGCTCCTTTCCAGATCCTGAAGCTGTACCTGCATATATAACAATAGCTTTTGAAGAGTCAAATTGCTCTTCTGATGCCTGTGAAGGCGCGTCCTCAACAAGATTAACTTGAAGTGGCTCCGCTACTGACGTAGCTACTCCGTGAATGGAGTCCCATCTCCCTCTATGGAGTGGTTGCCTCTCAAATCCACCAGTGGATTCGAGACCTTTTAAAATCACTGGATGTAATATATCCAGGGGGGTCACCACCTTAGACAATGTAGTGTATGGATCATTAGAGTCTGTGATGCCCCTAAGTACCTTGGAGGGTAACTGATGCTGCACTGCATCGAAAATGTCATGGTCCACATCATAGGTGGCATCCGACCAGTTTTTATTAAAAACATTTTCTTCAACAAATGTGCCCTCATGTGTTTGTGTAACTGCAAGCGGAGGTCCTGCTAGTGTGAGAGCTAGCAGTGTGCTTTCCTCACTATCTGAAGCTGTAGCCGAACAGCGAATTAGATCACCTGGTTGAGCAAGTGTATCTAAAGAACCTTGGATGGCCATGTCAAAATCCATATCCCATTGAGAGGAAAAGGATGAGTCTGCAGTTGTCTCTGGTTGAAATTTAGATCTTTTAGATTGTGGAGACAGAGCTGCGGGTTCACTCACATTAGCACCAAGACCCCTAACTATTCTGACAGGTTTCTTCCTTTTTCTGACTTTTAGCAAAGAAGAGGATGAAGAAGAAACTGTTTGAGGCTCTAATTCAGCTGGGGGCGGAACCTGTGTGTTTTCAGGTTCGTAGCTGATATCCTGGAGTGTAATAACACCATCATAGTCTGCCACAGATAAATCTAATAGTGCAGTAGATATTTCTATAGGTATTGAACTAGAAGATTGTGAGTGAGATATTACCTGTTGATCTTGTGCCACTTGATCGACATGGTGAGCAGCTTCAAGTAGAAGGTGCACAGGATGTTCTAATTGCATAGGCACTTGTTCTTGCTCTTGTTCCGGCACAGGATTAGCAATATGATCTAATATCTCAGCCATGTAATCTGTCTTTACCACTTGCACATTTTGAAACTTGGGGTTGTTGTGGAGCCTTGCAAATAGGTGGTTCTGAGAAGTCGGAGATTCTTCTACAGGACCATTCTGAAATAAGGCTTTGTCTTCTTCCACCAACAAGTCATTCATAAACAGCATCAGGAACCTCGGATAGTAGACTTGAACATTCTGTTCCCTGCTTTCTGGTTTCCCCATCTTCCTTATAATTTCTTTCAGAAGCAACTTCCCAAAATTTATCCTCCTATTGTGAGCCACAGAATACCCAAAGATTTGCAGTAGTGAAGATATATTGTTGAAGTTGTTCTTTGTAGTGGGAGCAAACACTTTGGCTAACGTGTCAAAGAAATAGTCCCACTCACTTACCAACTTGGACTTTGTCAGTCTTACCAAATTGATCTCACCCTGATATCTAATAGAATAGAAAAATTCTAGAATTTCTGGTACAGTGGGTGGATCCATGAAATTGTCAGTTGGTAAGCCCAAAATCCTGTTCACGTCCTCTTCAGTCACCATATATTCATGATCTCCTATGCTGAAAGAGAATTGAACTCTGTCTGCAGTACTCCTATTCTTCGCAGTGGAATACAGAGCCCTTAGTGCTAACACTTGCAACGGGGCGTTCAGAGTAATTGCAGTTCTGACGAGTGAATGTTCATTCATAAACACGATCCATGGTCGAAACCTCTCGACTGAACAATTCACCGGATTGAAATATCCTACAAAATTAGTTTTTACTAATTCGCAATAACCAGCCATTTTTCCTTTAAACTATTACAAATTAATAAAATTACAATGTGCGATTACAAATTAAAGTGAACAATTACAGTTCAAAATTTGAAAAGTTACACTTGAAAAATTGAAACCCTAATTTATAATAATCCTAAATCAGCTTTAATCAACAATTCACTACACAACTGGTCCTCTAAACACAAGAAACACTTGCTAGCTTCAATCGAAATTTTCTTTTTGATCAAGAACAGGAATAGTCACTTGATTTCTAATGAAAATCGGGCAGAGTTTTGTTTGTTTTAACAGATTTTAACAAACTAGCAAGCAAGGAGCTTGAAATCAGCAAGTAACAGCAACTGAAATCAGTTGAAAATGATAAAAAATGATCGATTTTTGAGAATGAAAAGGCTGTTCACGAGTTGTAAGTATGTAGCAGTGTGTGTGTATATGAATTGCTGGGTATGACTTAATTTTAATAGAAAATAAAAACAAATTACTCGGTATAACTTATTAGAGAAGAAATCACTTGAATATCTCGGTATGACTTATTGTTCTAATCTCTCGGTATGACTTTTTATTAAAAATGAAAAGTCATGCCGAAATTTATTAGATTAAGTCATACTGAGTCATTTATAATAATAAGTCATGCTGATTTAAATAAGTCATACGAATTTGTAATAATAAAATAGAATAATTACTTATATTAATAATTGTTTCTAAATTCGAAACAAAATAATAAAAATCTTATTCGAATATTAGATAAATTATTAATTATTCAATAAATATTAACTTATAATAAATATTTACATTATTAATTGTTCTAATTAATTTAAGAATTAAATTAACTCATGTTTGAATTAATTTAATAAGTAAATTAATTGGATAACTAATAACATAATCATTTATATTAATGTACAACAATAATTAGAACATTATATATACATTAATTTACATAATTCTTATAAATGCTTAATTTAAACAAAATTACTTATGCTTTAATTGAAACAATTATCTTCTAAGAATATTGATTTAATCTTAAGATAATTTTCCAAAAATTCATAAGCTCTAGGATTTTATTAATTCAAGACTCATAAATTCTTTAAATATTAACATTTAAAATTTATGAGCTTAAATTAATTCCTAGCAAACAAAAATTAGCCATTATTTAACATCCCTAATTCACTAACCAGCTTTGAGAAAGTGGATTCATCAAGTGGTTTTGTGAAGATGTCGGCTATCTGATCTTCTGTGGGTACAAAATGTAGCACCACAGTTCCGTTCATGACATGCTCTCTGATAAAGTGATACCTTATGTCAATGTGCTTGGTTCGTGAATGTTGTACAGGATTGTTGGAAATAGCTATAGCACTTGTGTTGTCGCAGTAAATTGGAATGTTGTTCAACGCAAGTCCATAGTCATTTAGCTGATTCCTGATCCACAAGATCTGTGCACAACAGCTACCTGCCGCAATGTATTCTGCTTCGGCTGTCGGGGTAGATACTGAATGCTGTTTCTTGCTGTACCAGGAGATCAACCGTCGTCCTAGAAACTGACAGCTTCCAGAGGTACTTTTCCTGTCCATCCTGCACCCTGCATAGTCTGAATCTGTATAGCCTATTAGGTCAAAACCTGTATCCTTAGGGTACCAAATTCCAAGATCTGGTGTACCCTTTAGATATCTAAAAATCCGTTTAACAGCTATTAGATGAGATTCTCTTGGGTCAGATTGAAACCTTGCACATAAGCAAGTTGCGAACATTATGTCAGGTCTACTTGCAGTTAGATATAATAATGAGCCTATCATACCTCTGTAGCTTGTGATGTCAACTTTCTTACCAGTTTCATCTTTGTCAAGCTTCGTGGCTGTTGGCATTGGGGTTTTTGCCGGTGATGAATCTTCTAGACTGTATTTTCTGAGAAGATCTCTTACGTACTTTGATTGGCAAATAAAAATCCCATCTTCCTTTTGCTTTACTTGCAATCCAAGGAAGAATGACAGCTCACCCATCATGCTCATCTCATATCTGCTCTGCATTAACTTAGCAAATCTCTTGCACAAGTTTTCGTTAGTAGAACCAAATATAATATCGTCAACATAAACTTGGACAAATATCATATCTTTATTATGTAATTTGTAAAAGAGAGTTTTATCTATGACACCTCTAGTGAAACCATTTTCAAGTAAAAACTCAGAGAGAGTGTCATACCATGTCCTCGGTGCTTGCTTGAGTCCATAGAGAGCTTTGAACAGAAAGTACACAAAATCAGCAAACTCTGGATTTTCAAAGCCAGGGGGCTGTTCCACATATACTTCCTCTTCTAGCTTTCCGTTCAGAAATGCACTCTTCACATCCATTTGGTAGACTTTAAAATTGGAATGTGCTGCGAATGCCAGAAATATCCTGATGGCTTCAAGTCTTGCAACTGGTGCGTAGGTTTCTTCATAATCAATTCCCTCTTCCTGGGAGTAACCTTTTGCAACCAGTCTGGCTTTGTTCCTTGTAACAATGCCATCACCGTCTAATTTGTTCCTGTATACCCATTTTGTGCCAATAACGGATCTATCTTTAGGCCTGGGTACCAGTGTCCAGACTTCTTGTCTTTCGAACTGATTGAGCTCTTCTTGCATGGCAAGAACCCAATCTGGGTCAATTAGTGCATCTTCAATCTTCTTTGGTTCTTCTTGAGATAGAAAAACTGAGAATAAGCATTCATTTGAAGTTGCACTTCTGGTTCTTACTCCAACATCTGGATCACCTATGATCAATTCAAAAGGATGATCTCTGCTCCATATCCTTTCCCTAGGTAGGTTTGATCTTGATGATTCGCCTCGAAATTCATTGTGATGTTGTGTTGTGCCAGTTGATCTTTCATCTCCCCCTGAGTTGCTGCCAGGATGACTTGTTGATCCACCACTGGTATTAGTAGAATCTCCAGTGTTGCCATTGTTTCCACCACTATTACCTGGATCATTACCATCATTGTAGTCATCATTTCCTGCTGCAACCTCAGGTTCTTCTTCGTCATCAGAATGTGAGTCTGGATAATTATCAAATTTTAATGACTCAGAAGAATCTTCAGTTTGGATACTTGGGAGTTTAGTGTCATCAAAAGTTACATTGACACTTTCCTTCACTTGGTGCTGATCAATTATGTAAACCCTATATGCTCTTCTCGAGTATCCGACAAAAATAGTTTCATGTGCCTTGGCCTCAAATTTGCCAATGCGTTCATCTACATCTTTTAACACAAAGCATTTGGCTCCAAATACATGAAAGTACTTGAGAGTAGGTTTCTTGCCAGCCATTAATTCATAGGGAGTTTTCATATGATCTTTGTTGATCAGAGTTCGATTCTGAGTATAACAAGCTGTATTAACTGCTTCAGCCCAGAAGTAGATAGGTAACCTTGATTCACTTAGCATAGTTCTTGCAGCTTCAATCAGGGTTCTATTTTTCCTTTCTACAACTCCATTTTGTTGCGGAGTTCTTGGTGCTGAGTACTGCCTTGTTATCCCCTTGTCTGAGCAGAAGTTATTCAGAACTTCATTTTTGAATTCTGTTCCATTATCTGATCTAACTCAATCAGCTTTATATGATCAATCACCAATTGTGGAGTTTCATCCTTAGAGTTCAAGAATAAAACCCATGTATACTTAGTGAAGTCATCCACAATCACTAAGGCGTATTTCTTTCTTGACATAGACAGAATATTTACTGGACCAAATAAATCCATGTGTAGGAGTTGAAGTGGTTCAGTGATGTTTGTAGTGTCTGTGCCTCTGTGAGTTGCTTTCTTTGACTTCCCTTTTTGACATGCCTCACACAATCCTTCTTGTGTAAATTCCATCGGAGGCAGTCCTCTCACCAAATCCCTCTTGACTAGAGAGTTCATTGTTTTGAAATTCAGGTGTGAGAGCTTCTTGTGCCATAGCCAACTTTCCTCTGTTGAAGCTTTTGAATAAAAACAGTTTGCTTCAGCTTCAGTTCCCGAGTTGAGATCAGCTACGTATAAGTTTCCTTTCCTTACTCCACGCAAGGCTAGTCTGTCTTCTTTAGAATGAGCTATTAAGCACTTCTCCTTGATAAAGTTTACTTTGTAACCTCTATCACAAAATTGACTGACGCTGAGTAGATTGTGCTTAAGTCCTTCCACCAAAGAGACATTTTCAATGATAACATTTCCTGTATTTAACTTGCCATATCCCGTAGTCATTCCTTTGCTGTTATCTCCAAAGGTGACGATTGGGCCAGCTCTCTCAACCACGTCTGATAGCAGGGCTCTATCTCCGGTCATATGCCTTGACGATCCGCTGTCCAGGATCCATATAACTCGGTTTGCCTGTTTAACTCCCTGCAATTATCAAACGGATTAATTCGTCTTCGGAGCCCAAAATTGATTGGGCCCGGCATATTTAAAGAATTGACCTTTGTCTGCTTTGACAACAGATCCTTTTCGAACAACATCATTTTCTTCCTTGACTGTTCCTACCTTCCTATAAACAGTCTTAACAACTTTCTGTTTAGACTTAGGAATATATGATTCCTTCTTCTCAGGTGAAGGAGTCGCAGTCTTGGATTTAGCAAATTTACTATTGATGTGCTGTCTAGGTGTCATGTTATCTTTCTTAGCTATCATGCGTTTAAAGTAAGCAGTCATAGCATTAAAAGCACATAACATGCAATTCATTATACCACATGGTCTATGGAAAGCATCAATCGTAGGCATGTTATTCAATACAGTAGGAGGCTTAACAGATTCTACTTCAATTTTCTCATTATCTTTGAAGTTTTCACTAGAATGAAATTTATTGTTACTGTTCCTACTGTTCACAAATGTGTTGGGTCTGTTCATTTTATTCTTTAAGTCTTTTGCACCTACACCAGGTCTGGGGGAATCAGAAGTTCCCACATCTTTCACTGGTGTCTCCGGTGCACCCTTTTCTTTATGGACATTTACTCCTTTTATGTCCTTAACCTGTTCTCCTCTCTTCTTCTCTTCCTCAAGATCTTCCAACTGCATTTCATATGCAATTAGAACAGAGCTCTCAAGGATAGGTTCAGCTATCGGTGTTATGAAGAGAGGTTTTGGTGTGTCTTTAACAACATGTGGGATACCCCTTTCTACAGCACTTTTTCTAAAGGGGGTTATGTTGCTTGGCTTTCCTACAGATTTATTGTACTCGAAGCCTATCCCAACTTTACGACTTATTTCTTGTTGGTCAACTAGGTTCTTTACAATATATGAGGAATTCTTATATGCAAGACACTTCTTCTTTTCTTCTTCTATCTGGTTTCTGAGATTGGCTTCTGTTACAACATGACAACTGACTTTACTGACTTGAACAGCTAAGTCTTCAGTCAACTTAACAGTCAACTTGTCATGATTTCTTTTTAACTGTTTAAAAACTTCAGTCTCATCAACTAACTCTTTGACTTTGAGTCTGAGTTTCTTAACCTTATCTCTTTCACCATCTAGTTCTTTACCTAGCAAAGCAAACATCTTAGGACAAGAAGGATTTACCTCTATTCCTCTGTCACGGGTGGGAGACAGTGATTCCTCTGATGAAGTCATAAGAGCAAGATTTCCTAGCTCTTCCTCATCATCGTTATCTGAATCATCCCAGCTTTTGCCCGCTGCTAGATAGGACTTTCCTTGATGCTTTTTTACGAGCGCATCATACTTTTCCTTGAGCTCTTCGTAAGACTCTCTCTTCTTCCCTTGCTTAGGCTTCTTGCACTCAGTTGCAAAGTGGCCTAGCTCATTACAGTTGAAGCAACGAAACTTGCTTCTATCAACTAAGCCGGTCTTGTAGCCGCTTTTCGATATTGCTGTCGAAGAACCTCCTTTTTGGAATCTTCCAAAATTAGGCTTACTTCTGAATGAGGAGTTTCTTCGGAATCTCATGTTGCCAAACTTCCTGGCAACCATAGCTAGAGATTCATCTTCTAGCTGATCTAGTTCTTCCAGTGAGTAGAAATCACCATCTTCTTGTTTGTCAGCAGTATGTCCAAGTTCTGGAACCACATACTCTGTTGAACTGTTAGAAGGTGCAACAGCCTTCACTTCTTCTTTCTCTGGTGCTTCTACCATTAATGCCTTGGAGGAACTCAGTACTTTACCTCTTCCGTACATCTCTCTGGTTTGGATTTGTTCCAGCTCATAAGTTTTTAAAACTCCGTAGAGTCTTTCTAGGGTTACTTCTTTCATGTCCCTAGATTCCCGGATGGCTGCAATCCTGTGCTCCAGATGCTCTGGTAAGGTCAACAAAAACTTCCTGTTCACCTCTTGGTTTTGATAAAACTTTCCATTCATATTTAGCTCGTTTATCAATTTGTTTAGTCTCTGAAACACCTCAGAGATACCCTCACCAGGGTTGGATCTAAACTGTTCATATTGGGTGGTCAGGATCTCCAGTCTATTCTCCTTAACTTCTTCAGTTCCCTCATTGATAATTTCAATTGTTTCCCAGATTTGTTTTGCATTCTTGCAATTGACTACTTGGTTGTACATGATGTAGTCTAGGGATTCAATTAATATGAGCTTCAGATTATTATCAAGGGACACAGCTTCTGTTTCCTCATCTGTATAGTCTGCCGGACTTTTCGGAAACTGTCTGTGGGGAATTACGACCCCATCTACTGTATGTTCGAGAACAACTGATATAGGGAGCTCAACACCTTTAGCCATAATCAATGCATACTTAGGATTTGCAATCCCGATAAACAGTAGCATTTTTTGTTTCCACAAGTTGTAGTGTTCTCTGTCGAACTGTGGAATCTTGATGCTTGTAACTTTCTGGGTACTCATCTTTAATAAGATTAAAAATTAAGTGTTTCAAAAAAAATATTTTAATTTTTGACTGAAAACAATTTTTGATCAGAAATAATTTTTAGTGAAAAATTATTTCGAATAAAAAATTATTTTGAATTAAAAATAATTTTTGAGATCTGTATGAGTTGCGGAATTTTTGGTTTGGATCTGATATTTTCTATATCAACCTGCTCTGATACCAATTGTTGGTCCCTGATATTGTAGAAGGGGGGTTGAATACAATATCTGAAAATTAATCGCGGAATAATTGGATTAAAAATATTATTTTAATTACTCGCAAAATATTAATTATAATGAAATACTTTTCAAGTGAAAGATATTATTTTAACTTGATTAGTATTACACAATTAATATTTAGAAAACTGTTATATAATTGATATAAAGTCTAGAACGAATTCGACATGAAGTGTTCGTGTTTAAACAATTATATTCAAACTCAGCACAGAAATCTGTGAATATTGCAATGCAGACAAATTTCTGAATTTGAACTGATTTTCTTAACTCTTGATAAGTTGTACACTGAAAAAGTGAAGAGATCATCTCATATTTATAGAGATTTGAAATGGCTGCTATGACCTTTATGAGTATGACTTAATTTCAAGAAAATAAGTCTGTATGACTTATTTTAACACTTGTATGACTTAAGAAAGACTGGGCATGACTTATATAGCTCGGTATGACTTATTCTGAGCTCGGTATGACTTATTCTGAGCTCGGTATGACTTTCTGTAAGTCATATTCGAGTTTTCTTTAATTAAAAATAAATCAGAATGACTTAATTTAAAAGAGAAAAGCTCGGTATGACTTATTGAAAGTCATATTCGGATTTTATTTAATTAAAACAAATCGGTATGACTTATTTTAAATAAACAAAATAAATCCAGCATGACCTTTTGATCTCAGAAATCTCGGTATGACTTTTGCTTCAGCCTGCTCGGTATGACTTATCTTTAACAATCAATCTTGATCCGCATCTCGATCTGCCGTGGATCGACATTTGCCTTGCAATGTTTTACCTTTAATAATCAAACTCGATCCGCATCTCGATCTGCTGTGGATTAACCTTTATGAGCAAGTTTCCCTAGCTTCTTCAATATTCTTCAACAAATCTCTTGAAATCTTCCTGTCTTTTCTTCGTCTTCTAATCTTGAAACCTCTTGAATTAAATGAAGAATAAATATTATATTAGTTGACACACAAATGTACTGTCTGGTTCATTTGTGTCATCCCAATAAATATTCTCCATTTAAATAACATTTAACTAGAGGCCTTCTGTCATTAATTCTTCTTCACTGTTTGCATTCTTCTTCTGGAATCTGCTTGTAGTAACCACTTGAAATCTTCTATATCTTCTGTCTTCAATAGAAGTACTACCACATTATTAATTTCACTGACGCTTGAACAAATAATTGAACTTCTTCCAGTGTTGAGTAGCAATCCTACAAAATACCTCTGATACTTGGATCCTTTGTGATTAGTTGACTGTCTTCGTCTTGATTCCTGTTTAGTGTTTAGTATTTACTTCTCTTTATTAGTTAGAGTTGAGTTGCCATCTAATTATTACAAATAGGCCTAGTCATATGCCTTTCATCTATGTAACCTAATTGTAAAAGTGTGGAAGTCGAAACATAATCATCTGAGTGAAATTTTGTGAGAGCATAGAAATAGAGAGAGTTGCTGTGATAAACACAGAGAAGCTGCTAGGGTTTGTGTACACCCTAGGAGAGTTTTGTATTCACAAATCAATAATACAAAACAGTACTTATTCATATTTTTGTGTTTGAGTTTGTTCTTAATTTGATTTTAAATCGGGCAGAAAAGACATACAAGTATTCAACCCCCCCCCCCTTCTACTTGTACGACTGGGAAAACAATTGGTATCAGAGCCTAACGTATAAAATCGATCAAAGATGTCTGGAAACAAAGATGGCAATTCTAAGATTCCTATGCTTAAAAGAAACGAGTTCACCCACTGGAAGGTTAAGATGCTGCACCATCTGGAAGCAACAGACCCTGACTACCTTGAAAGAATTCATGAAGGACCCTATGTGCCCTTAAAGCTTGTGCCTCAAATCAATGAAGAAGGTAAAGTAACTGAAGAACACTTCATTGGAAAACCCAAGGCTGAATGGACAAGAGAGGACAAGGAGAATGTCCTTAAGGAGGCAAAAGTCAAAAACATTCTCTTCAACAGTTTGGATTCTGTTCTTACAAACTGTGTTATATCATGCACCACTGCTAAGGAGATGTGGGCAAAACTTGAAGTGCACTGTCAAGGGACTAAAGACGTCAAGAAGAATGCAAGGTCTTTGCTAATTCAGGAGTATGAATATTTTGAAGCTAAATCTGGAGAATCTATCACTGAGATGTATGATAGGTTTACAAAACTTCTGAATGAGATGGCTATGCTTGGTAAGGTTTATGATTCTGAAGATACAAACACCAAGTTTCTAAGAGCACTTCCTGAAGAGTGGGACAATAAAGCAACAGCCATAAGGGAAGCTAGAGATTTGGATGAACTAACTCTAGAAGAATTGTATGGCAGACTCAAGACATATGATTTGGAGATGCAACAGAGGAAGAATAAGAAGTCTGTGAAGACAAAATCTGTGGCACTCTTACTGGAGTCTGAGAAAGAACAACAGGAACAACCCACAGAAGCTAGAATCAAGGATTCAAGGAAGAAGGGTAAAGCTGTTGTGGAGTCAGAGTCTACTAACACAGACTCTGATTCTGATGAAGAGATTGACCTAAGTCAAATGATGGCTATGTTTGCAAAAAATTTCAAAAGAATGAAATTTAACAAAAGAACTGGAAAATTTAGCAAGAGGCCATCATTCAAGAAGGAAGATGAGAAGGTTGAGAAGAGCAAGAGTACAATAATCAAACTTGACAAAGCAAAGGTCAAATGTTTCAACTGTGGAATATTGGGCCACTTTGCTAGTGAATGCAGAAAGTCAAAAAGTCAAGGAAAAGGAAAAGCACTTCTATCAACTGGAAAGGATTGGGCAGATTCAAGCTCAGAGGATGAAATTGATTATGAAAATCTAGCACTGATGGCATCCTCCTCAAGAAAATCACAATCTCCCAAAGAACCCTCATCTCCTAAAACTCAGGTATCAATCTTTACTCCTGAATCCTTAATTAATTTAGACTCTGATGGTATAGAAACTGTGCAAAGGGAGGTCAATAAAATAATGACAACATGTAGGTCTCTCACTAGTGAAAGTGAAAGGTTGAGAGAGGAAAATTTGACCTTGACTAAAAGGAATGATCATTTAGAGTCTGAGTTAATATTAATGGAACAATACAAAAAGGATTCTGAGAAACATAGTCATAACTACACTGAAATCTTGAAGGCCTATGACTATGTTAAGAAAGAACTAGAAGAAGAGAGACTCAAGTTTAGAGTCTGGACAGACTCTGGTAGAAAAGTTCAAGAAATTCTCAATAATCAAAATGTGTGTCAAACTGCTGGTCTAGGCTATGACAAGAGTCAAGACAAAAGACCTATTGTTGAGAATAATAACAGTGAAGAAGCTAGCCAAGTTAATAAGACTAAAGACAAAAGTACATTTGTTCCTGTTAAGTTTGTGACACCTAAAGAAAAATCTGAAACCACAAACTCATCTGTCATTAGTCCCCCTGTTGTTAACAAAAAGACAGATGAAACAGGAGCAAATAACTCTAAGAAAAATATAAATATAGGGTACTTGTCTAATTCAAAATTAAAAGAAAGGCTAGAGAACTTATCAGAGTCTACCAAAACTAGGAGAAATAGGAATGGTAAGGAAGGAATTAATAAGGCAAACAATTACCAAAAGGATCCTAATGCTCCTAGAAAGAAGTGTTATAGATGTGGCAACCACAACCATTTGGCTATAGATTGTAAAGCAAAGATTGAGAAGAAATCAGAGTCTAATCCTTCACAGACTCTGAAAAGTCACTACATACCACAGAAACCATGTTATCACTGTGGTAGCATATTTCATTCTATCTATATGTGTAAGGACTATCATGACTTGTATTACAATTTTTATGAGCTAAAATCTTCTATTGATAAAAGTTGGTATGACACTGTCAAGACTCCACCAGAGTCTAAGGCAACAAAAGAGACAGGTAAATCAAAGGTGAAAATTGTAAAGCCTGCTTCTCCTAAAGTTAGTAGAAAAGGATCCAAAACTGTTTGGGTCCTCAAAACATCTAACTAGTTGCTTTATGTATGCAGGGAACCAGGGTAAAGAATGTAACTCTAATCCTGGACAGTGGATGCTCAGGACACATGACTGGAAAGAAATCCCTGCTTACAGACTTTGTGGAAATGGCTGGCCCAGAAGTATCCTTTGGAGATGGCAACAAAGGACAAACACTGGGATATGGCAAGATTGTACTTGGGAATGTCATCATTGAACAAGTAGCTCTAATTGATGGCTTAAGACATAATTTAATAAGCATAAGTCAACTTGGAGATAAAGGTTACCATACTGGCTTTGACAACAAAGAGTGTCTTGTGACTCACAAAGAAACAGGCATTGTGGTTTTCAAAGGACTTAGGCATGGTAACATTTATGAAGCCAGCTTGGAGGATTGCATACACAGTGAAATCACATGTCTATATAGCAAGGCCTCAACAGAAGAAAGCTGGAAATGGCACAAGAAACTGTCACACATCTTCAAAACACTCAATAAGTTGGTTAAACAGAATCTTGTAAGAGGATTACCACAGGTTGATTTTGTGCAAGATGGACTTTGTGAAGCATGTCAACTTGGGAAGCAAAGAAAATCATCCTTCAAGAGCAAGACAATTAACACCATTTCTGAACCCTTTTATTTATTGCATCTTGATTTATTTGGTCCAGTAAATGTTATGTCAATTAACAAAAGGAAATATACTCTTGTTATTGTAGATGATTTTACAAGATTCACATGGGTTTTCTTTCTACATTCAAAGGATGAAGCTTCTCAACACATAATAGATCATATCACTTTTCTGGAAAGAAAATCAAAGAAAATAGTAAGAATACTGAGGAGTGACAATGGTACTGAATTCAAGAATTCAATCATGGAGAACCACTGTGCATCAAAGGGAATTACTCAACAATTTTCTGCGCCAGGAACTCCTCAACAAAATGGAGTTGTGGAAAGAAAGAATAGGACACTCATAGAAGCTGCCAGAACAATGTTGGCAGAGTCTAAGCTGCCAGTATATTTTTGGGCTGAGGCAGTCAATACAGCATGTTTCACTCAAAACTGCACTCTAATAAACATGCATGGAAAGACTCCCTATGAAATGATAAAGGACAAGAAGCCAAGTGTAAAACACTTTCACATATTTGGATGCAAGTGTTATGTACTGAAAGTACATCCTGAAAATCTAAGCAAATTCGAAGCCAAGGCAGATGAATCAATCTTTCTTGGATATGCATCAAACACAAAAGCATTCAGAGTGTTTAATCTCAGAACCAAAATTGTTATGGAATCTATTCATGTTGCATTTGATGATAAAAAGTTTACAGGATTGCAGGATGAGTCAGAGTCTACTACACTGGAATTTGAAAATCTAAAAAGTTCTGAGATAAATGAAGAAGAAGAGGATGAAGACCCTCAAACAACTCCTGAACCAACACAGGAATCTGCACACTCTGAGGGGGAGTCAGAAAATTCAACTCCAAATAATTCAGAGTCTAACAGGTCAGGGTCTACCCAGACAGGGTCTACCCAGACAGAGTCTAGACAGACAGAGTCTAGACAGACAGAGTCTAACTCATCAGGGTCTGGATCAAGCAATTCTGAAACCTTGTCAGAGTCAAGCAATTTAGGGGGAGCCTCTTCATTAGAATTTCACTCAAATACAGAAGATGCAAATGACTTAGGGGGAGTTTCAAGTTAGAGAACCAATCTTCCACCAGCTAGAAAATGGACAAGGGATCACACTCCTGACTTAATAATTGGTGACCCTGAGAGTGGTGTACAAACAAGAACAACCACTCAAAATGAATGTCTTTATAGCTGTTTTCTCTCAAAGAATGAACCCAAGAAAATTGAGGAAGCCTTGCAAGATCCTGATTGGATTATTGCAATGCAAGAAGAATTGAATGAATTTGAGAGAAATAAAGTGTGGAAACTAGTACCAAGACCTAGAAATAGATCTGTTGTTGGTGCAAAATGGGTTTACAGAAACAAACTTGATGAGAATGGAACTGTAGTAAGAAACAAAGCAAGGCTAGTTGCAAAAGGATACTCACAGGAGGAAGGAATTGACTATGATGAAACTTTTGCACCAGTAGCAAGATTGGAAGCTATCAGAATGTTTCTTGCCTTTGCAGCTCATTCAAAATTCAAGGCGTATCAGATGGATGTGAAAAGTGCCTTCTTAAATGGAGAATTGGAAGAAGAAGTCTATGTGGAGCAACCACCAGGATTTGTTGATCCAAAGTTTCCTGATCATGTTTACAGGTTAGACAAGGCACTATATGGATTGAAGCAAGCACCTAGAGCATGGTATGAAACTCTTTCAAAATTTCTTCTGGAAAATGATTTCACAAGAGGTACCATTGACAAAACTCTCTTTATTAGAAAATGTAAAGGTGATATTTTGCTTGTCCAAATTTATGTTGATGATATTATATTTGGATCTACTAATGATAAACTCTGTGAAAAGTTTAGTCAACTAATGCAGTCAAATTATGAAATGAGCATGATGGGAGAATTAAACTTCTTTTTGGGGCTTCAAGTCAAACAGAATGATGATGGAATTTTCATCAATCAAACAAAGTATGTAAGAGAACTGTTGAAGAAGTTTGATATGCAAGACTCTGCAACTGCTAAAACTCCCATGTCAACTGCCACAAAGCTAGACTCTGACCCAAAGGGTAAGAAAGTTAACAACACTAGCTACAGAGGTATGATTGGCTCATTGTTATATTTAACTGCTAGTAGACCAGACATAATGTTTGCAACTTGTCTCTGTGCTAGATTTCAAGCTGACCCTAGAGAATCACATTTAATAGCTGTGAAAAGAATTTTTAGATATCTCAAGGGGGCACAAACTCTTGGACTTTGGTATCCTAGAGAGTCAGATTTTTCACTAATTGGTTATTCAGATTCTGACTATGCAGGATGCAAAGTAGACAGGAAAAGCACAACAAGACAATGCCAGTTTCTTGGCAACAGATTAATTTCTTGGTTTAGCAAGAAACAACAAACAGTATCCACCTCAACAGCTGAGGCTGAATACATTGCAGCTGGAAGTTGCTGTGCTCAAATTCTGTGGATGAGAAATCAATTACTTGATTATGGACTAACATTATCAAATATTCCTATGTATTGTGATAATACTAGTGCTATTAAAATTGCAGAGAATCCAGTCCAACACTCCAGAACAAAGCACATTGATGTCAGGTATCACTTCATTAGAGAACATGTTGAAAATGGCACTGTGACACTTCACTATGTTCCAACTGACAGACAGATTGCAGACATTTTGACAAAACCACTTGATGAATCTACCTTTCTCAGACTGGTAGGTGAATTAGGTATGTTAAATATGTAAGTGATCAAAATTACAAGAAGCAAGGTATGTACTTTAATTATAGTCCCTGGCTTAACACACTATGATTAATTAAAAGTGCAAAATTTTGTTTGGTACTTTACCTTGACAGAGTCCAGTTCTTAGACTCTGACGAGTCTGTAGACTCTGAGAGACTGTCGACTCGGAGAGTCTGTAGACTCTGAGAAAAATATCGCCTAGACTCTGAATCCGTCAATATTCGCGCCTGCAGACTCTGATTGCTTTTAAACGGTTCAATTGACTTGAAATAGGCGGTAACAGTTATCTTTTGACTGGAGATAGACTGTAGACTCGTGTGTATTGTATGCAATTCAAACAAAATAGAAAATTTTTCATACAATTTGCTCACTTGTTTATTGCAATTATTTTCTAAGGCAAAAATATTCACAGAGCTTTTTGCGAACCCTAGTTAATTTCTTCAAGTTTTTCCATCACTTTCAACATCAACAACTTCAATGGCTGCCATTTCTACTGTTCTGAGGGGACCCAAGGCGATTGCTTTTACTTTTGGGGACTTTGATTTCATGACTACAAATCATGTTGCTGCTCTTGGAGATAAGAAAGGAGTAGATGCTGACTACTTCCCAATGATGGATTTCATGGAGCACTCTGAGCTCAGTTACATTCTCAAGGCATCACCAGTGATTCACATGGATGCTGTGTCAAAGGCTTGGAGTTCTGCACAGGTTGTTGATCCTTCTCAGGATCAACCAGGTAAAATCATGTTTACCTTTGGCTCCACTACATTTGATGTAACTGCCGATGTACTTAATGCTGTGTTTAAATTGCCTGTAAGAACACCTTTTGATGAAATTGTATCTGATGATGACATTAAAAGCATGTTTAAGGCAATAGGTTATTCTGCTAGCTTAGATAACATGAGCAAGATAACTAGGCCTTACTTAAGGAAAGAATGGTCATTTTTCTTCGATCAAATTGCTAAGTGTTTTACTGGTAAGTGTAGTGGATTTGATGCTATTACTGCTATTACTTATCAAATTGGTCATAGTCTCCTATTTGATAGAATAATCAACATTGGTGATATGTTGCTCACTCAAATGGGAGCAAAATTAAATAATGTGCATGAGGGGAGAAAGAAAGTCTACTATCATAGATTTCTTATGATTCTCCTCAATCACTTCATTCCTGACATGTCAACCAAGTTGGCAGATGATTGCTGTGTGCAGGCATACAAACAGCAAAGGAGGATATTCTCTGACATTAAAAGAATTGATGACAAAAAGAAGAGTCTACCTGCAATGACATATCCACAGGTAATGCAGGTAAAACTCTCATCCTACAAACCTTCTATCTACAATGCCTCATTTTTTGGTGGTGAAATGGTGCAGGAACAAGTAATGGAGAGTCCCCCTGCACCTACCCAAATCACCCAATCCCCTTCAATTATACAATCTTCCAAACCAAAATCCAAAAAGAAACCAACCTCTGGTGTCTCTCAACAGGCACCAGTTGTAAAGAGGAGAAAATTGATTCAATCTAGGCTTATAGATGAGCACAGTGATGAGGAGCTCAATCCACTAGAGAAGCAAGTTGTTGAAGGACTTTCTTTGCTAAAGGAAGGTCATGATACACTTGATTATAACCTTCAAGCCAAGTCTGTAGACTCTCAAAAGGCTACAGACTCTGAAAAACCTAGGGAAGCACCTCAGGATTCTCATATTGAGTCTCCTGAGAAATCTTTTGCTAAGAAGTACAGAAGGTTAAGGAAGGCTTATTCTGCACACACACACAAGCCTGTTATTATTACTAACCCTATTTTGCAGGAAACAGATGCTCCCAAGGCTCCTGCAGAGCCAGACTCTGAAATCGAGAAAACACCTGAACCAGAGTCTAATGTTGAGTCAGAGTCTAGACTGCCTTTAGACTCTGATCATGACACATTTTGGGAAGGAATGCCATTGGATGCAGCCTCATGCCTAATTGATGAGATCATTACTCCAAGTGATGAGGCACTGCTATTCTTATATCCTTTGGTGGAATCAGTTGAAGATCCAGAACAATATCAGACTAAATCTCAAGTCTTGGATTTTCTTACAACCTATGAAGCCCTAAGGAAGAGGATGGAACAGGAGCTACAAATGTCTGCACAGGATGTGGTCAAAAATCTATACAGCTGCCTATTCAACTCTTCATTACAAGTACAAGCAGCTGGGCTCATAGAAGGCAAGACAAATGAAGTTCTCAACGCACTGGGTGTGCTAGACTCTGAAAAGCAAATTACAAAGAAGCCTAAAAAGCTTAAGGTCCACACAAGGAGTGCATCAGAGTCTGTTGCTGAGTTGGAAACTGAGATTGAGCAACCAGTTTTTAACTATGAAGCAATTTGGGATAATGGAGTTACCTACAGGACAGCCATTCAATGGATCTCTCAAATTCAACCTCTGTCAAGACAGGTGGCTGACTATCTTGTCCATAATATAGGTACAATTGCCAACAAATACATCTATCCAACCTACCAAAGTAGACTGGATCAATTCAAGGGCACTTATTTTCAAAAAGTAAGAAGGGAACTGCAGGACCTCTTCAATCTCACAGATGCCCAGGCAATCAATGCAATCCATCTCAGGGCCTTTCATCACAAGTTGGATGCATTTATTCTTGAAGAACAACAGGAGGTAGCAGGTAGTGCCAGGCAGTTGGAGGATGGGACTAGTGCACCAGTGGTGACTAGTGATAAAGATGCTCAGTCTGCCTCACCCACACAAGAACCACCTAGTCAGAGGTTGGGTGATAGTGGGGCAGGGGAGTATGCTGTTAGGCCCTCCTTGACAACTCACCAAACAGCTGATGAGAACCCCAGTGATATGGGAAGACAGACTCTGATGGATGCTCATGAAGAAATTTCCCAATCTATTCTGTCAGAGTCTATCCACCTTGAGGGGGAGTCTCATGCACAAACAGTCCAAGATGGCAACACTCAGACTCTGGCTTCTAATGAAGTCATACTGAAGCTGTCAGAGTCTAGAGTAGACCCTGAGACTGGAATACTGGAGCCAACAGACTCTGAAAAGAGAGAAGATGCTTGTAAGGGTTCAGGTTCTGTTGATGCTCACCCCTTGGTGGAAACCCCTAGCCTTCAGACATTTGAAGGGGTTCCCCTCCATCAAGGTGGTTCAGGTATTGAAGCACAACTCTTATCTCTCAACCCCTCTTCTGTAGGATTATTGAGTGCACCCTCCACATTGAGTGAAAAAATATCTGAGAGGCTGGCACTGGACCAGGCAAAAGGAGAGGTAGAAAAGGCTGTAGAGAGCCTGAGTGAGTTTGAGAAAGTGGGTGCCCAACCCCACTGTGAGCATGAGAGATTAGGGTATCCTGAACCTAGCTTTACTTATTGGGATCAAGATTTTCCACAAAGTTGGTCCAATGAGTTGGAGCAGGGGATGGATGAAAATTCACACTGTTTGATTGTGCAGATTGGAAAGGAGGAGGAGACTCTTGCTGCTCAGAAATCATTTACTCAGAGACCACAACTACATTTGGTGGATTCTCTAGCAAGGAGAGCAGATAGAGTCATGGAGGCTATGGTGGAAAACCCTGTCATTTCACCTGAGGCTGCGAATTTGAAGTCAGAAGAACCTCTGTTAATCATGCCTATAAGGGCTAGACTTCCAGAGTCTACAGTCTCTGATAACTCTCAGGAGGAATCAGGGTCTATAGTCCCGTTTGCAGTTTCGGAGTCTACACCACCAGAGTCTACCCCTCCAATTACAAAGATTGAGCATGTTGCTGAGGAGTGCTCTTCTGAAGATGATGATCCAGTTCCACCCTCCTTTGTATATTTTGATCAGGTGTTTCCCCAATCTTGGGAGTCTGCACAGCAAAGGGGAATAACAGATAAAGATTCTTTTGCTTGCATTTTGGCAATTCATCAATCTGAGAGGCTTCTAGCTTTTCAGAAAAAATCTTTTCAACAGGAACATGGTTACTATCCTGGTGAAGAAGATCAAGTCTTAGATGGAGCTGTTAAAGCTAAGCTGCCTGATGTTGCTGCTCAATTATCCAGTGTGGTCCAGGATATTTCTCATATTAAAACGAAGCTCACTGGTGTTGATAATACCACTTCTCTTCTCAATACAAGATTTGACAGAATTCACTCCCTTCAATTATCCAAAGAGGTCGCTTTTAAAGATGCTCTGGCTGCTATCACTACCACTCAAGCCTCTCTTCAAACTACAGTTTCTGATTTGACCACTAAGGTTGATTCAGTTATTGCAGCCCAGGCCAATATCTCCACTGTTCTTGAGCAGATTCTTTTGGCTGTCACTAGTAATGATGATGTCAAAAAGGGGGAGAAGGTGAAGCAAGGTGAGTCCTCCAGGAGACATAAGGATGAGGGATGCAAGAATCAATCAAGGGGAGTTAAAAGGAGGAGAGATGGTGATGATGGAGATAGTTCTCATGGTTCTAAGGGTCCTGATGGTGTGCAACAAAAGCAATCTGGAGTAGTAAGAACTCCAACACATCAGTCAGGGACTAGACATGGGAAATCAAAGTCTAAGTCAGACTCTGATAAGCAAAGAAAGAAGTCAGACTCTGATCAAACTCAAGAACCTTCATACTGGAAGTGCAGTCAATCAAATCTGCAACTTAGAGCTAAAAAGAAGATAGGTCTTGGAGGATTTGAAGAATCTGACATTGACAGAACATCTACTCTAACCAGGGATCCTCAATCCTTGACAGATAGGCAGTTTGAGAAGATCACTCAGAAGCACTTAAATAAAGTGGTGTCTGCTCAAATTGTGTATAATGTTTTTGAAACGAAGATACAAGGAGGTCAGGGAGGTACAGAAAAGGTGAAGAATGAGATGTTGGTTTACTTCTTAGAAGGTGGAAGTGTAAGATGGATTAGTCAGTCAAATTTTATCTTTTTCAAACAGGCTGAGGAACTACAGTATATTAGATTCCTACTTCAAATTGCTTATGAAGTTAACAAGAGCAAAGAAGCTGTCACACACAAATGGTTCAAGGAGATTGATAGGAAGCTGATTTTGCACAGACAGGCAAATCGACAAATGGGCAAATTTTCTTTAAAATATGTTGATACTGAGGGAAATGATCAAGTCATGCCATTGGAGGAAAAACAGATTAAATTTCAAGAAGGTGTGGGTCATTACTTTGGGTTTCAGCCTATGAGTGGGAAAGTTAGTGTTCTGATGTTGAAGGACTTAAAAGATCAAGAAAGCAGTGCAAATGATCTGAGAGTAGCTTACTGTCAAATTAAATGTTCAAATGAAGAAATGAAGAAATTAAAGAAGTTTGTTGGTGAAGCTCTTGCAATTGTGGAAGAAAATATGCTAAACTCATTTTTGAAGAACAATCCAGCCTTTGAGAAGATTAAATGAGAAGTAATTATTTTTCTTTTTTAATTCTTTTATACTGTTCTAGATTATTAGTGTTATTCTTTAGTTTTGACATCATCAAACCTTGATTTATGCTTACATTTAATAAAGCATAAATAGGGGGAGATTGTTAGGGATATATTCATTTGATGATGTACAAAATACTAGAACAGGGTCTAGATTAGTTTATCTGTAATAAGTCTTTCTAGTCTCTGAAATGAATAATCAGAGTCTAGATAGTCAACATTCATGTTACTTGTACTTAGAAGAATTTCTATAGAAAGTGAAACCAGAGTCTGCATGAAGATCAGAGTCTGGAAGGTGATCAGAGTCTAGAGACTATCAGAGTCTGTGATCTATCAGAGTCTACATGTGATCAGAGTCTGAAGATCATCAGAGTCTGAAGATTTCAGAGTCTATACAGTTGAGGATAAATTTGGAAGAAGATCACAGGAATGGAAAGTCTTCGAAGATCAAGATAAATATATTGCAGATATGCTATGGGAAAGAAAGAGAATTCTAGAAGGAAACTGTCAACTAATAATTAGGAATTCTATTCCTATTGTAATTTATCTTTCTGTTATTAGTTGATAGGCAGCTCTATATATAAACTCTATGTAACCTAATTGTAAAAGTGTGGAAGTCGAAACATAATCATCTGAGTGAAATTTTGTGAGAGCATAGAAATAGAGAGAGTTGCTGTGATAAACACAGGGAAGCTGCTAGGGTTTGTGTACACCCTAGGAGAGTTTTGTATTCACAAATCAATAATACAAAACTGTACTTATTCATATTTTTGTGTTTGAGTTTGTTCTTAATTTGATTTTAAATCGGGCAGAAAAGACATACAAGTATTCAACCCCCCCCTTCTACTTGTACGACTGGGAAAACAATGTGTTGTATGCATTATTCTGTAAAATAATTAGAATTCTGTAAAGAAAATATAATATTCTGTAAATAAATATAATTTGCTGTAAAATTAGTGCTTATAAAGAAAACTTGTAATTTGTAAAAATAGAAATATGAACTATTTTATACATTTAAAAGTTAGTGTTCTGAAAAAAAATTTATATTCTCTGAAATAATTTTGTAATATAAAACAAAATTCTATAATATAATTAAGTTTTGTAAAAAAAAACTTTATATATACACTATTTTTGTAAAATAATTAGAATTATGTAAATAAAATATAATATTTTGTGTACAATGTTATGTAAATAAATATAATTTTCTATAAAATTAGTGCTTATAAAGAAAACTTATATTTTTTAAAAACATATTAACTATTTTATACATTTAAAAGTTAGTGTTCTGTTTTTCCAAAAAAAAAAGTTAGTGTTCTGTAATTTTTTTATATTCTATGAAATAATTTTGTACCATAAAAAATTCTATAAAATAATTAAAGTTTTGTAAAAGAAAATATAATGTTAAGTATACATTGTAAAAAAATATAATGTTCTGTGATATATATACAATATAAAGCAGATAAAAATATATAATATATATATGTTTTATATTAAACATATTTTGTATAAAATATAGAACTTAAAAAAATTATAATACAACATTTTATCTAAAAAATAAAATATCTTGAAAAATATTATGATAGATAATTGTATAAATAATGATTGCAAATATATATAAGAAAAGCATAAGGTCTTGTAGTTAATTTATTAAAATTAGATAAAAATTTATATTTTATTAAGGTATGAGATTAATTTTTTAATATATTGATTCTATAAAATACTCAGTAGAACACCTAGTAGAACTTGTATTCAATTTTAGTACATTAACCCTTATTAGGTTAAAAAATTATAATGAATTTTAGTAGAACACTTACTAGATCACTGAAAATATATTGAATATTATTAAACTATTTAGTAGAACCTTAGTTTTATTATTAAATTAAAAAATTATATCTATCAAAATTAAAATAAATTTTATTAATTTTATTTTGAAAATTATCAAAATACTTGCTATAACAAATAATAGAACTTATATTCAATTTTAGTAAAATAACATTAAGTAGATTAAAAAATTATATTGAATTTTAGTAGAACATTCATTAGATCACTAGAAATATATTGAATATTAGTATATTACTAATAATATCATGTTAGGAAGCATGGCTGTCAGAGAATACAAGTCAGAGTTTACATTGCTGACGTCATCAAAGTTTAAGGAACTGTCGAACAGAGTTTACTCTATCAGAGAATACTCAATCAGATTTTACTCTAACAGAGAATGCTCTATCAGATAATAATAATAAACGACAGAGTTTATTATCAGAGTTTGTCAGGAAGCAATTCGAATCAGAGTCTGAATAGGATAGTAAGAAGGAATCCTAATGCAAGACTATTTCCTTACGTAAAGCTATTCTATTTCTAATCTGATTTGTAATTGAATTGTAATTGTGTCTATATAAACACAGGCATAGGTTAACAACAAGAGATCTTTTTGTAAATCATAATATTCATAACCGAGAAGCTCTTGAGAACAAAGAACTTCTTGAGAGAGTTTTGTAACATATTCATTATTTTAAATACAAAACATTATTCATCTTTTACATACTTGTGTTCTTAATCAATTTACTAGTACTATTTCATTCAACCCCCCTTCTATAATAGTTTATTCATCTAGGCAAACAAGTGGTATCAGAGCAGGCAGTTCGAATTCAACTGTTAGATCATAAATCATGTCTGGAAACAAGTATGAGAGTATAAGAATTCCTATCTTAAAGAAAGCTGAGTACCCTACATGGAGGGTGAAGATGTTGATGTTCCTAGAGGCAACAGATCCTGATTACTTGGACAGGATTAATGAAGGTCAGTATATGCCAACAAAACTGGTACCTGCAACTATTGTGGAAGGAAGACAAGTTTCTGAACATTATACCCTCAAAGACAAAAAAGAGTGGACTAATGAGGAAAAACAAGAAGTCCTCAAAGATGCCAAGGTAAGGAACATATTACACAATAGTCTTGACTCTGTAATGTCCAACAGGGTTATAGCATGCAAAACTGCAAAGGAGATCTGGGATGCACTAGAGGTTCAATGTCAAGGAACTAGGGAAATCAAGAAAAACAGAATATCTGTGTTAATTCAGGAGTATGAATACTTTGAGGCAAAACAGAATAAATCCCTAACAGATATCTATGACAGATTTCTAACTCTGTTAAATAACTTGGCTTTGGTGAATAAAGTATATGACAATGAAGATTCAAACACCAAGTTTCTAAGGGCTCTTCCAGAAGAATGGGTACTACAGACATCTCTAATTAGAGACAGGTCTGATTTAGATGAGATGTCATTAGATGAAGTATATGGCAAATTAAAAACTCATGACTTAGAATTACAGCAAAGAAGAAACAGGAAGAGCAGCAAGGCAAGATCTATTGCTTTGAATGTTGAAACCAAGATTGAAGAACCAAAAGAAAATGTGCTTAAGGTCTCAACAAGGAAAGGAAAAGAGGTAGTAATTCAAGAAAGTAGTGAATCAGAGTTTGAGACAAACTCTGAAGCAAACTCTAATGACTCCACAGACTCTGATATGATGGAGATGGTTGCAATGATAGTGAAAGGCTTCAAAAAGATGAAGTACAGGAAATACAAGAAGCAAGCAAATTTTCAGAAGAAGCATGGAGAGTCAGAAAAGAAAGAAAGGCTTAAGAAAAGAAAAAAAAAGATGGGAAATCAAAAACTGTTGATAAATCAAAGATCAAGTGTTACAAGTGTAACAAGATGGGGCACTTTGCTACTGAATGCAGAAGTATGGAATCAGGGAAAGCTTTAATAACATCAAAGAAGGATTTGATGGATTCCTCAGATTCTGAACAAGAAACAAATTATGCACTCATGGCAAACACTGATGCTCTAAACTCTAATAAGGTACCTGAATCTGTCTTTAATTTTCAAACTGATAATATCTGTGAACTGAAGTCTTTTCTTAGATCTTTACATGTTAGCTTTAAATCTCAGACTTTGGAAAATGTTAGATTAAAATCTGAGATACAAACTCTGACCACTAGAAATAACATGCTTGAATCTAAAAACACTGAAATGTTGAAAATAAAGAAAGACTTTGATAATGCTATTCACATGCAAACACAATTGGAAATTCAAGTTGAATACTTAAAATCAGAAATAACAAAAGAAAAGGAAACCTTCAGAGTTTGGACAAACTCTGGAAAGAAAGTCCAACAAATGTTAACTAACAAGAATTGTACTTCTGCTCTAGGATATGAATTTGATACATACACTAAAGCTCACATAAAAAGAATATTGAATAAACCTGTGAAATTTGTTAGATGAAGTATTAAGGAAACTCCTACTGAATGATCCAAGAACAATAGTGTGTCAGAACCTAAAAAGGTAAATATATGATTACTTTCTCAGAAGCAACTTAAGGAAAAGTTGAAGGCAGTCACCAATAAAGGAAAACCTAAAAAGGTTAAAAGAAATAGAAATGACAAAATAGGAATTACTAAGGAGACTAACTACATGAATATTCCTGATGCTCCTAGGAAAACATGCTTTACTTGTGATAATTCAAATCACCTTGTTGTTGACTACAAACAAAAGAAAAAGAATAAGCCTGAAAACCTAGGATTGAAGATAGAAAACAAATTAGACATAATCCCTGTTTTCATTGTGGTAGTATGAGGCATTTCATTTATACATGCAAAGAATATCAAAATTTTTATTATAATTTTTATAAACCACAACCTCAAATAAATAATTCTCCAAAACAAACTGTCAAGCAAATATATGTGATAAAGTCTGATAAAAGAAGTGTAAACTCTGACAGTACAAACTCTGCTTCTGTAAACTCTGTTAACACAAACTCTGATAAAAGTAATTCTGCAGCAAAAGTTAACAAGTTTTCAAAGAAAGGACCCAAACTAGTTTGGGTCCCCAAACCTACTAATTAAGTTGCATTTACTGATCGCAAGGAAACAGGAAAAACATCCTAGTGATTGATAGAGGATGTTCTGCACATATGACTGGAAACAAATCTCTGCTTTCAAAGTTTGAGGAGAAGGCAGTCCCAGTAGTATCTTTCGGAGATGGCAACATAGGAAGAACACTGGGATATGGAAATATTGTGATTGGAAATGTCATCATTGAAAATGTAGCTCTGGTTGAAGGACTCAAATATAATCTACTAAGTATGATTTAAATGACAGACATAGGTTATTCTGTAGAATTTCATGGAACTCATTGTGAAGTGAAAAGCAATAAAAATGGGAAAGTAGTTCTTATTGGTCACAGACATAACAATTTATTTGAAGCTAGCTTGGATGATAATTCTGATGGTCCTTTATCTTGTCTACTTGGAAAGGCATCATCCTTGGAAAGATGGAATTGGCACAAAAAACTGTGTCACTTGAATTTTGGAAACATTAATGAATTAGTGAAAAAGGATCTAGTTAGAGGTCTTCCAAAAGTTCAATTTCATCCTGATGGACTTTGTGATTCATGTCAAAAGGCCAAACAAAAGAAGACATATTTCAAGAGAAAAACTGAAAATTCAATTGATCAACCTTTTCACTTACTGCATCTTGATTTATTTGGTCATGTCAACATAATGTCCATTGGAAAGAAGAAATACACTCTTGTGATAGTTGATGATTTCAAAAGATTTACTTGGGTATACTTTCTGCATAAAAAAGGTGAAACTGCAGAAATAATTATTGAACATGTTGCAATGATTGAGAATGGATCAACTCACAAAGTGAAGTATCTAAGAAGTGACAATGGAACAGAGTTTAAAAACTCTGCTATGGAGGAATTCTTCTCAATAAAAGGAATTATTCAACAATACTCAGCACCTGGAACACCTCAACAAAATGGTGTAATTGAAAGAAAGAACATAACTTTAATAGAAGATGCAAGAACAATGCTAGAAGGAGCAAAGCTACCTACTTACTTTTGGGCAGAAGCTGTGAACACTGCATACATTACTCAGAATTGTTCTTTAATAAACAAACATGGAATGACTCCATATGAATCTTTGAAGGGAAGAAAGCCAAATGTTAAGTACTTTCATGTCTTTGGAAGAAAGTGTTTTATTCTTAAAACACACCCTGAGCAATTGAAGAAATTTGAACTTAAAACAGATGAAGGAATTTTTGTTGGATATGCAACAACTTCTAAAACCTCTTCAAGGGCATTCAAAGTATTCAATCTAAGGACAAGGACAGTCATAGAATCAATTAATGTCTCTTTTGATGAAGGGAAAATAGGTGGATTACATGATAAGGATTAAGGATGCACAGGAAACTCTGAGATTTGAGAATGAACTGCAGGAAATAAACTCTAGTGATTCAAACTCTGATGAAACAAACACTATTCAACTAAACTCTGGTGAGGTATACTTTGATTCTTTAAACTCAAATTCAGAAATGATTTAAATAGAAATTGCAGATTCTGCACATGTTGAGGGGGAGCAACATCAATCATATACTGACATTGGAGATCAACACACAGTAATTGAAATATTAGAATCTGACCAAACTCTGAACAACCCAAACTCTGAACCTCTAAACTCTGATCCATCAAACTCTGAGACTACAAACTCTGAAACCTCAATCTCTGATAATTCAAACTCTGAGTATATAAACTCTGAGACATAAAATACTGATGATAGTACATATTCAGGGGGAGGATCAACATTTACAGAAGAATCTTTCTATGAAGGCACAAATCATGAGGGAGCATCTAGTTCCAGAAATTTTTCACATCCAAGAAAGTGGACAAAATATCACACACCTGATTTAATTATTGGTGATCTGGAAAGTGGAGTAAAAACAAGAAAAGTTACTCAAAATGAATATCTATTTCATAGTTTTCTTTCTCAAACAGAACCAAAGAAGGTTGAAGATGCTTTGAAGGATGCATATTGGGTTATTGCAATGCAGGAAGAATTAAATGAGTTTGAAAGAAATGAAGTTTGGACACTGGTACTCAGGCCAAAGAACAGATCTATTGTAGGCACAAAATGGGTATTCATGAATAAGACAGATTCTGATGGAATCATTACAAGAAATAAGGCAAGACTGGTAGCTAAAATCTATTCTCAACACAAAGGCATTGATTATGATGAAACATATGCACCAGTAGCAAGACTTGAAGCAATCAGAATTTTTCTTGCTTATGCTGCACATAAGAAATTCAAGGTCTACCAGATGGATGTTAAAAGTGCATTTTTAAATGGTGAACTTGAAGAAGAAGTCTATGTTGAACAACCACCTGGCTTTGTCAATCCTAAATATCCAAATCATGTCTACAGACTGGATAAAGCTTTATATGGACTAAAGCAAGCACCAAGGGCCTGGTATGAAACTTTAGCTCTATTTTTACTTGAAAGTGGTTTCACTAGAGGAACAATTGATAAAACCTTGTTTTATAGAACTCAAAGTAAGAATCTGTTATTGATACAAATATATGTTGATGATATAATATTTGGTTCCACTAATGAGAAGCTCTGTGAAAGATTTTCAAAGTTAATGCAGTCCAGGTATCAAATGAGCATGATGGGAGAATTGAGTTATATTCTAGGTTTACAAGTAAAACAGACTGAGGAAGGCATTTTCATTAATCAGTCCAAATATACAAAGAATCTACTCACAAAATTTCAAATGCAAGACTCTGCATCTGCTACAACACCTATGGCTACTGCAACAAATCTTGATCAAAACACTAGAGAACCTGTTGACATTACAGCATACAGAGGAATGATTGGCTCTCTACTTTATTTGACTGCAAGTAGACTAGACATCATGTTTGCAACATGTCTATGTGCTAGGTTTCAAGCAGATCCAAGGGCACCTCATTTGATAGTTATGAAGAGGATTTTCAGATATCTCAAGGGAACTATTAATCTTGGCTTATGGTATCCTAGAGAGTCTTATTTTAAATTAATTGGCTATTCAGATACTGACTTTGCAGGATGTAAAATTGACAGAAAAAGTACAAGTGGTAGTTGTCAATTTCTGGGTGGAAGACTAGTGTCATGGTTCAGCAAGAAGCAGAAATCAATCTCAACATCAACAACAGAGGCTGAATATATAGCTGCAGGAAGCTATTGTGCACAGATCTTATGGATGAAAAATCAACTGTTGGATTATGATTTGAACTTTTCTAAAATTCCTATTTATTGTGGTAATCAAAGTGCTATTGCAATGACAGAAAATCCAGTTCAACATTCTCTGACAAAGCACATCAGTATCAGATATCATTTCATAAGGGAACATGTTATGGAAGGCACAATTGAATTACATTTTGTTCCCACAGATCAACAAATAGTAGATATATTTACCAAGCCTTTGCCTGAAGCAACATTTAACAAACTGGTTTCTGAATTAGGGATGGTGACAAGTGAGCCAACTTGACTTATCAAGTTTTAGATAATCAGAGAATATGTCAGAGTATGAGATAAACTCTGATGAAATTGGAGTAAACTCTGATCATTATAACATCTAATCTCTGATCTCAAGTTATCAGTGTTTATGGTAAACTCTGTCAGAGTATGTGGTAAACTCTGACAGTACATTCTAAACTCTGAACTATATAAATTCTGATTTCATGCTAAATAAAGTCTAATTAAGTGCTAAACTCTGAGATAATATCTATGACATCATATTTCATTTTTGTGACATCATAATTATCATTCTCTGATTGAAATTAAAATAAGGTGCGTGTATTTCACAAATGACGGTTCATTACACAGATACACATATACAAGCTGTATTTTGAGTCCCGCACTAATAATTACTTATCATGTAATATCATGCCACGTGTCCCACTATAGGTTCTATGGAAATGAGAGGGAATAGATTAATTCATTTTGTTCATCTTGAGTTATACATCTACACCTTGTATCTTTCTCTCTCTCTCATTTCATAAACCCTAGTTTTTCTAACCTGCACATCTCGATTGATAAAATGGCATCTAAAGGTCAAACTTTTTATAACTATACATTCGCTGCCACAAACTACATCTCTTTGTTGAATAAGTCCGAAGCATCTGAAGATTTTCATGTTATCCAGGATTTTTTACAACAAAGTTACATTGGTTATGCTCTTCAAGAACCTTCCAATTTCTCTGCCCAATCACTGATAAAAATATGGTCTTCTGCGACATTCAACAATGCTAGTGATGATGAAGAACCAGTGATTACTTTTCAATGTAATGGGACACATTCAATAACACTTGTTGTGGTAAGGTAAGCCCTTCATCTCCCGGAAGTGGTCAACTATGATGATCTTGTTGAAGAAGAACAGTTAAAGGAGTTCTTCAGGTCCATAGGCTATGGAGGTAGTCTATCGAAGTTGGGTAGTCTGACAAGGCCATATCTTAGAAGAGAATGGAGTTTCTTCTTCGATTGTGTAATAAGAGCATTCACTACAAAGTGTACAAACTTTGATGCTATTCCTCAACTATCACAGCAGATTGGGTATTCTCTGACCCATAACTTAAATTTTAATTTTCCATGTTTGATAATTAGGCAGATAGCTAGCAAAATAGATAATGATGCACATACAGTTTACTTTGCTAGATTTTTACAGTTAATTTTCTTTTATCTCTTGCCTAATGTTTCTTTTGAGAATGACCAAAGTTTAGTTAGTTTTTCTATGAATAAGAGGATATTTGCTGATCTTACAAGAAAAGATGTAAAGAAAAACAATAAAGGTAAACTTTGTCACTTGTTTTATCCCACATGGGTCAGACTTCTCTCATCAGAGAATGTCTACCATGTATGGGAGGGAATTATTTTCAGTGACTATGAGTCAGATTTTACCACACTCTGATTCTAACCCAAGTCACAATCTAATCATTGTCACCCATACACAATTGCCAACCTCTAAAGTCTCCCAAAAGACTGTAGTTGTAAAACACACCACTGAACAAGGCCCAAACAAGAGCAGAAAGGAAAAATATGAAAAGAAGAGGAAATTGATTGATGAGAAAACTGATTCTGGTGATAGTGTTGATGGTCTGGTTTTTCCAGTAAAGCAAGTCTTAAAGAAAGCTTCTGAGATTCCTCTTGCACCATTTATGAAGCCATTCTCTGTCAATCCCATGCCAGATATGAAAAAGAAAAAGAAGAAAAGATTGATCAAGGCTGCAGTCACTGAAGGTTTAAACTCTAAGGGAATAAACACTAATGTCATAATCTCTGATTCCATAAACTCTGATCTCTCTCCAGCCTTAAACACTGATGTTCTATTAAACTCTGAGCCTTTATTTTCTGATGAAGTCATAAACGCTGATGCCTTGATAAACTCTGATGAGTTGATAAAATCTGATTTGGCTGGAGCAAATAAAACTATTAGAGTTCCTGTTAGTTCAAGAGACCCTACTCTAGTTGTGGTATCTGATTCTCCTGCTCATTCACCCAAGGAGATTATTAAGGAAATATCTTATGAAAGGGTTAGGGAGTTGGCAGAAAAAGTAAGAAAAGAAATGGAAGATAAGAAGTCTACATTATCTGCCTCTCCATGCTTCAAAAAAATCTCAAGAAAGAAGAAGAAGAAGTCTGTCACTTTTGGCTAGGATCTACAAGAACCTATTTCTCAAAGTGAGATAGCAATCTCTACATGGCCAGGCACACAAGAACCTGTTGATCAAAGTTTAACAGCAGCCACTATTCCAGCAGATGAAGCCATCTTGGATCAGGGGTACAACCCACAAGAACCTTCAGCTCAAATGGTTGAAGAAGTTGTTAAGGCCCCAGCCACACAAGAACCATCCAATCAAAGTTTGGATGCAGCTAATTTACCTATTCTAGCAGACCTTGCTGTTGCTGATGCTGAAGGTCAATCACTGGCAGAGTCAAGCCCACAAGAACCTTCATCTCAAAGTGGTGAAGCAGCTGAAGATATGACTCAGGTCCCATAATAACCAATCATTGATTTTATGATTGCAGACCAAGATTCAAATATTGGACAGACAAACTCTGGTGAAGCTCCATTGACAGTCTCTAATGCTCTTATGGTGTTACCAATCTCTGCACAACCAATGGAGACCACATCTACTTCCACAACTCAAGGTATAAACTCTGAATTTTCTTCAGAATATGCATTCTCTGATATTTTAAGTTCAGATTTTACCATTCCTGTTTTAACTGCTAGAATGATCATGAATAGTCCCGAAAAGGGTACTCTTAGGACCTCAGCGCTTACCATTGCACCAAAACCCCGGAGTTGTGGTTAGGTGCTACTTAATTCCCTTAAAGGGAACAGTCAGCGCCACGGTTCGAATAGGAAGATGCTGGATATTCCCAACAATCCCCCCCCAGCATCTGCCAGTACTAACAAGTCCATGTTAAGAGACAATGGCTGTACAGTATGCCTTACGTTGGGACTCGAACACGCGACCTGCTCTGATACCACTTCTTAGGACCTCAGCGCTTACCATTGCACCAAAACCCCGGAGTTGTGGTTAGGTGCTACTTAATTCCCTTAAAGGGAACAGTCAGCGCCACGGTTCGAATAGGAAGATGCTGGATATTCCCAACAGGTACCCCTAGTCATGTAACCTCAGTCAACCTTTCTCAGCCACCTCTTATTTCTGTAGGACATTGTGGGTTGAGCCTTTCTAGTGAGTCTGAGGTAAAATGTGTGGAAAACAGAATTAATAAGAGGCAGACACTGGATCTGGCAAAAGGTGAGGTAGAATTGAGAAAGAAGTTAGTTACTTCTAGTGAAAAAAATTTAACTCTTAAAAGTTATGATATGTGTAATGTGAGAAGTAATGAGATTACTTTAAAAAATAAGAGTGCCTTAGGATGGTCCATATCTTTTGCAGGTACTCAGAGTTTATCAGCTGTAAACACTGATCCATTATTCAACTCTGAGCCAGCCACAAACTCTGATGGGGAGGACATAGACTCTGATGAGGCCATTTTTGTTGATGAAGAAGTCACAGACTGGTCCGTTCCATATTCCCAAAGATACAATACAAAGAAGTGGTCAGTCAATTCACATGATGCACATGAAAGACTGAGCATGAGCTATCATGATTACATGGTGGTAGAAGAGCTTAAAGGGGATATTGAAGTTGCTCTAGATGTTGAGGGTATACACAGAGATTTCTCTTCTCAACCAGGAACTTCTCAAGATGTGTTGATAGATTCTCTTAAACAAAAAGTTTGGGATAGTTCTTAGAAATATTCAAATGAAATAATCTATTGGCCACATGTTCATGATTTAGTTAATAAGGCTGATAAGGAGGTTAATTCTGCAGAACTGAAGTTCATTTTAAAAGCTACTACTGTCTTATCCAAAGGTCTTCACACTGAAGTTGGTGCAATCAAGGATTCCATCACCAACAACTCTGCTTTTGTTAAATCCTTACAAAACTCTATGGAGATCAAACTCAAAAATGTTTCAGCAAAACAGGATGCTTTGGAAGCTAAAATGGATAATCTTTCTCAATCTATTACTTCTATGCAGGGAATGCTACACACAATTGTTGAAATTCTTACTGTTAGAAAAGGTAATGATGTCAGAAAGGGGGAGGGGTTCAGAAAAATGCAAGGAGGATGCTGCACAAAAATCTGACAAACCTGATGATGAAGATCAAGGGAGTCATAAGGATGAGAAACAAACTCTGAAGCAACAAACTCTGATTGATCAAACTCTATCAACCTCTCAAACTCTGATGACAACAAACTCTGACAAGAAGATAAACTCTGAGAAAAAGCACTCTCTGTTGGAAGCTGATATAGAATTAGCAAAAAGGCTTGAAGAAGAAGAAAAGCCTGAGAAGATTGAAGAATAAAATCTGAAAGATGCAGAACTGGCAAGAACAGTTTTTGAAGAAGAAAATCCAGGAACGGATCTAGTTGCTGTAGAAGAAAAATTAAAGAAATCTGGTACTCAAGTCCAGAAGAAAAGAAGTGCAAGAACAAGAAAAACTCTAGTTCAAAAGAAGAAAACTACTCAAGAAAAATCAAATACAACAAATCCTGATCAAGCAAAGAAAATACAAGCAAAGCTTGTGGAAATTCAAAAGTCAGCTATTCAAGCAAAACCAACTCATACAATACAAACAAGATCAACTACAATTTAGAAGAAAGCCCCAGCAAAGTCAAAAACTCCTCTCACCATGTCAGGAACAACATTTCTTCCAAGAGGTTCAAGTTTTGATGATGAGGAAGAAGAACAACAAACTCTGACTAGAAAGAAAAAGTCTGATCTTCTGTGGACTGAAACTCAAACTCTGACTCTCAATGCCAAACTTGGAAAAGACAAAGGTGGTATTGGTGATGCACATGCTAAGGTCTATAGAGGTGAAACAAATATCTTCAGAGATCCTTTTTCATTAAAAGATAAGCCAGAGGAAGAGTTGAATCAAGAACATCTGGATAAATTAATCTCTGTTAACATTGTGAAGGATATCTTTGATGGTGCTCAAGCTAAGGAGAAGCTCATTTATTTCTTAGAAGATGGGATAGTTTTAAAGATTGCTCAAGAAGATTTGATTCAAAATCCATCTAAAGAACTTGAACATGTTTTATATCTTATTAATGATGAAAATGAAGTTACTTCTAGATGGGTGAAAATTCTTGAAGGAGTGATAGCTGAGAAGAAAAAGAATGAGAGGTTGATGATGATAAACTCTAAAGAGTATGAGCCTGGATATACACTTAAAGATGGAACAAGAGGAGCTATGAGGTAAGGAGATGCAAGAGTCAAAATGATGTTAGGGATTCCTACACTAATTTTAAATCCTAATGGTATGAAGGCTTGTTGTATTGTCTTGGATGAAAGATTGAACAAGTCATCTATCTATGCTTTAAGGGCTGCTATTTATCAGATTGATGATTCTTCTTATCAGATGATGGAATTGAAGAAGAAGCTGGTTGATTTGTTGAAAGTTGCTGAAGAAAAACTTCTGAATCAACTTCTGAAAGATAATTTTTCTTAATGAAGAATCTGAGTTAAAAAGGGTAAACAAACTCTGATGCATTTGTCTTGAATTTCTGACATCATAAGTGAAATTTATGTTTTATTTCTTAAAGCATAAATTGGGAGAGATTGTTAGAAAGTAAACACTGATGGCTGTCAGAGAATACAAGTCAGAGTTTACATTGCTGACATCATCAGAATTTAAGGAACTGTCGGACAGAGTTTACTCTATCAGAGAATACTCAATCAGAGTTTACTCTAACAGAGAATGCTCTATTAGGGAATAATAACCGACAGAGTTTATTATCAGAGTTTGTCAGGAAGCAATTCGAATCAGAGTCTGAATAGGATAGTAAGAAGGAATCCTAATGCAAAACTATTTCCTTATGTAAAGCTATTCTATTTCTAATCTGATTTGTAATTGAATTATAACTGTGTCCATATAAACATAGGCATAGGTTAACAACAAGAGATCTTTTTGTAAATCATAATATTTATAACCGAGCATCTCTTGAGAATAAAGAACTTCTTGAGAGAGTTTTGTAACCTATTCATTATTTTAAATACAGAACAATATTAATCTTTTACATACTTGTGTTCTTAATCGATTTATTAGTACTATTACATTCAACCCCCCTTCTGTAATAGTTTATTCATCTGGGCAAACAAGAAAATACTAAGTAGAACACATTGTATACTAAGTATATTGAATATCTGAAAGGCATATGACTAGGCCTATTTGTAATAATTAGATGACAACACAACTCTAGCTAAGAAAGAGAAGTAAATAATTGTTGGTCCCTGATATTGTAGAAGGGGGGTTGAATACAATATCTGAAAATTAATCGCGGAATAATTGGATTAAAAATATTATTTTAATTACTCGCGAAATATTAATTATAATGAAATACTTTTCAAGTGAAAGATATTATTTTAACTTGATTAGTATTACACAATTAATATTTAGAAAACTGTTATATAATTGATATAAAGTCTAGAACGAATTCGACATGAAGTGTTCGTGTTTAAACAATTATATTCAAACTCAGCACAGAAATCTGTGAATATTACAATGCAGATAAATTACTGAATTTGATCTGTTTTTCTAACTCTTAACAAGTTGAACAACTGAAAAAGTGAAGAGATCATCTCATATTTATAGAGATTTGAAATGGCTGCTATGACCTTTATGAGTATGACTTAATTTCAAGAAAATAAGTCTGTATGACTTATTTTAACACTTGTATGACTTATAAAAGACTGGGCATGACTTATTTTGGTCGGTATGACTTATTTTTCTAATTAAAAAATCGGTATGACTTTTTAATTAAATAAAAAATCAATCCAGTATGACCTTTTGAGCATTGATATCTCGGTATGACTTATTATATATATATATATATATAGCTCGGTATGACTTATAACAAGTCATTCGGTATGACTTATTAATAAGTCATACTAACTGATTATATATATATATATATAGAAACAATTCGGTATGACTTATGTTTATACAGGCTCGGTATGACTTATTTGAATATATATATATATAATAAACTCGGTATGACTTATTGATAAGTCATACTAACAGTTTATATATATATATAATTCATATTAAAGCATTTCTTTTATAGTAAATTAATTCTACTTAATTCAATTAGTTAATTTATAAATTAAATTAAATTCAACTTGAATTAATTTAATTAGATAAATTAAATAATTAATTAACAATTGATAGTAGAATTAAAATACTATCTTTAGTCGCAGCCGTGCTGTCAGTCTTGAAATCTTCCCATCTTTTCTTTGTGTCTTTTGATCTTGAAACCTCTTGAATTAAATGAAGAATGAATATTATTTTAGTTGACACACAAATGTACTGTCTGGTTCATTTGTGTCATACTAATAAATATTCTCCATTTATAAAACTTTAAATTAGAGGCCTTGCGTCATATTTTCTTCTCCACTGTCTTCATTCTTCTTCTGGAATCTTCTGTAGTAACCACTTGAAATCTTCTATATCTTCTGTTTACTATAGAACCACTACTACATATTTATTTTTACTGACGCTTGAACATAAAAATGAACTTCATCCAGTGTTGAGTAGCAATCCTACAAAAATACTTCTGATACTTGGATCCTTTGTGATTAGTTGACTGACTTTGTCTTGATTCCTGTTTGGTGTTTAGTATTTACTTCTCTTTAACAGTTAGAGTTGAGTTGCCATCTAATTATTACAAATAGGCCTAGTCATATGCCTTTCAATCTCCCCCTATTTGTTGTTAAACAATTAACACACAAATTCCTAGAGGATAACTCAACTAACAACTAAGAAAGTAGTACGACATTTAATGACTGTAAATAATAAACAAAAGTTCTGGTTTTATATTTAACAATTTTCCAGATTCATACATAAAAGATAAATACAAGATAGATGTTCCTCTAGCACTGAACAAATATTACAAAGTTTCTATCTTGTTCTATCTATGTCTTCAGTCTTCTGATGTATCAACTTCACCTTCTTCTAGGATTGAACCTTTATGAACAGGTGTCCTCGGTATTTGTTCAGATACTGATTGTTCTGTTGTAGTGGATTCTCCATACAACCTTCTTTGTTCAGCTCTTGCTAACTGCCACAGTACTTCCTGTTCAACAGGATCTACTATCTCTTCTTCTACATCAGATGGTTGTGTTGAATCTATCTTTGGTATTTGCCTGATGTATGAATGAATTCTTTTTGACAGACAGTAGTTTCTTATCTTCTCTGCAGCATCCATTTTAGCTTGGGATTTGAAACCTTTTGACCTTAACATCCTTTCAACTTGAATCATGTACTTAACTGTGTAGCCCTTAAAAGATTCCTCATTTAACTGCATGATTTGATACAACTTGTTTGAGAAAAATCTTACCTCATGAGGATCAAATAAGATCTGAGGACTGACAACTGTAGCAAAGACTCTAAGTCTATCCCTGAGAAGTTCATTTTCTTCTGAGCTCCTCTTTATTTTGTTCAAGAACGTCCATATTACTGATAAACTTCTTTGCCTAAAAAACTCTAAGGAAATTCTGAATGTTCCATTCCTGTGTGTGTAGACTAGTATCCGCCAGTCTTCAAGAATGTGATCCACTAGGATAGTGATGTAGTCCACTTCCTCTTTCAGAGCTTTCATGAAGTTGTCAATGTTGTCATTTGACTTTTCTAGACGCTCAATTATTGATTTCAGATGCTTGTCTTCAAATGGACCCTTTTGTTGTTTGTCCATTATTTCTCTTGCAGTATCCCATTTCTTTCCAATCTTGAGCTGTACATCTCTCTTCTTTTCTCTGACTGCTATGGCCCAGAGATTTTGCTTTTCTTGGCTTTCTTCTTTTTCTGCCTTTGTTCTTTCTATGACTAGAGCTTTCAGTTTTTCAGTTTTTGCATGACTTGCCTTGATGTCTTCTTTTAGTTTCTTCATTGCCTCTTCATAGGCTGGATCAACTTCTTTTTCTTCTGGAAACAGAAAATCTTCATCAAATGCAATCTCTTCCTCAGCTCTGCAGTAGTCAGGAAAGATTGATTCATCATGAGCACTGTCATCAATGAATTTCTCTTGATCATAAAACTGTTTTTCTGGTTCTGGATCATACGATTGAAATTGATCTTCAGAATACAGTTTATCTTTCCCTTTGTCTTGAGTAGAAGCCCCTCCATCTTTAGCTACTTTCTCCTTTGATTTCTCCCCCTTAGTTGAGGGATCCTCTTGAGTTTTAGAGGCTTCAAAAGTTGTCAACATTTTCTGCATAGTTAGATAGACTTGCTTCATTCCTTCATTCAAATGTGTCATTCCATCATCCAGTTTGCTGAATCTTTGTGTAGAGATCTTTTCATTTTCAATGATTGTTAATGTCAAGCTTTTCTCAACCTCATCAATCTTTTCATGTAATTTGCTGACTTCTTTCATGTCTTCAGCAATAAGATTCTGTACATTCTGGATGTCTTGAGTTTTTAGAAGAATGGAGGTTTTGACATCATCAACATCTTTTCGTACTATTGTCAGCTGTTGTGTTACAGAGGCAGATGTAGATTTTTCTTCTGCTTGTGCTTTTACTTTTACCAACTCAGCCTGAACAATTTGCATTTCTTTCTGGAGAGCTTCCATTTTAGATAATAGAACACTGTGTGTGTGTGCACTCAGCTCACTTGCACTTCTGTTTATCTCACTATCACTCTGTGCATGTTTTTCACTTTGTGTTTGCCTCACATCACTCGTGTTTAGCTCCTTTCCAAATCCTGAAGCTGTACCTGCATATATAACAATAGCTTTTGAAGAGTCAAATTGCTCTTCTGATGCCTGTGAAGGCGCGTCCTCAACAAGATTAACTTGAAGTGGCTCCGCTACTGACGTAGCTACTCCGTGAATGGAGTCCCATCTCCCTCTATGGAGTGGTTGCCTCTCAAATCCACCAGTGGATTCGAGACCTTTTAAAATCACTGGATGTAATATATCCAGGGGGGTCACCACCTTAGACAATGTAGTGTATGGCTCATTAGAGTCTGTGGTGCCCCTAAGTACCTCGGAGGGTATCTGATGCTGCACTGCATCGAAAATGTCATGGTCCACATCATAGGTGGCATCCGACCAGTTTTTATTAAAAACATTTTCTTCAACAAATGTGCCCTCATGTGTTTGTGTAACTGCAAGCGGAGGTCCTGCTAGTGTGAGAGCTAGCAGTGTGCTTTCCTCACTATCTGAAGTTATAGCCGAACAGCGAATTAGATCACCTGGTTGAGCAAGTGTATCTAAAGAACCTTGGATGGCCATGTCAAAATCCATATCCCATTGAGAGGAAAAGGATGAGTCTGCAGTTGTCTCTGGTTGAAATTTAGATCTTTTAGATTGTGGAGACAGAGCTGCGGGTTCACTCACATCAGCACCAAGACCCCTAACTATTCTGACAGGTTTCTTCCTTTTTCTGACTTTTAGCAAAGAAGAGGATGAAGGAGAAACTGTTTGAGGCTCTAATTCAGCTGGGGGCGGAACCTGTGTGTTTTCAGGTTCGTAGCTGATATCCTGGAGTGTAATAACACCATCATAGTCCGCCATAGATAAATCTAATAGTGCAGTAGATATTTCTATAGGTATTGAACTAGAAGATTGTGAGTGAGATATTACCTGTTGATCTTGTGCCACTTGATCGACATGGTGAGCAGCTTCAAGTAGAAGGTGCACAGGATGTTCTAATTGCATAGGCACTTGTTCTTGCTCTTGTTCCTGCACAGGATTAGCAATATGATCTAATATCTCAGCCATGTAATCTGTCCTTACCACTTGCACATTTTGAAACTTGGGGTTGTTGTGGAGCCTTGCAAATAGGTGGTTCTGAGAAGTCGGAGATTCTTCTACAGGACCATTCTGAAATAAGGCTTTGTCTTCTTCCACCAACAAGTCATTCATAAACAGCATCAGGAACCTCGGATAGTAGACTTGTACATTCTGTTCCCTGCTTTCTGGTTTCCCCATCTTCCTTATAATTTCTTTCAGAAGCAACTTCCCAAAATTTATCCTCCTGTTGTGAGCCACAGAATACCCAAAGATTTGCAGTAGTGAAGATATATTGTTGAAGTTGTTCTTTGTAGTGGGAGCAAACACTTTGGCTAACGTGTCAAAGAAATAGTCCCACTCACTTACCAACTTGGACTTTGTCAGTCTTACCAAATTGATCTCACCCTGATATCTAATAGAATAGAAAAATTCTAGAATTTCTGGTACAGTTAATGGATCCATGAAATTGTCAGTTGGAAAGCCCAAAATCCTGTTCACGTCCTCTTCAGTCACCATATATTCATGATCTCCTATGCTGAAAGAGAATTGAACTCTGTCTGCAGTACTCCTATTCCTCGCAGTGGAATACAGAGCCCTTAGTGCTAACACTTGCAACGGGGCGTTCAGAGTAATTGCAGTTCTGACGAGTGAATGTTCATTCATAAAAATAATCCACGGTCGAAACCTCTCGACTGAACACATCACCGGATTAAAATATCCAACAAAATTAGTTTTTACTAATTCGCAATAACCAGCCATTTTTCTTTAAACTATTACAATTAATAAAATTACAATGTGCGATTACAAATTAAAATTAACAATTACAGCCAATAATTCGAAAATTACAACTAAAATTGAAACCCTAATTTCTAATAAACCCCAAATCAACTTGAATCCATAAATCACTACACCACAGCCCTTTAGTTGCAAACAAAATCAAATACTTCGATTTTTATCAAAATGTGAACAGTCACTTCAATTTTAATGAAAATCGAGCAGAGTTTCCTTTGTTTTCTGAGATTTTCACAAACTTAGCAAGCAAAGAAGCTTGTAAACACGGATTAGCAACTGCAAACAGTTGAAATAAGTAGAAATCGATCGATTTTGTTGAAGAAAAGAACTGTTCGAGTTGTATGTATAACAGCGTGTGTGTGTGTGTGTATTCACTGAGTATGACTTAATTTAAAGAAGAAAATAAACATATATGGTCGGTATGACTTATTGAAAACAGGGCATCTGAATATCTCGGTATGACTTATTAAAAGTCATACCGAGTTTTATTTACATAAAACTCAAAAGAATATGTCGGTATGACTTATTTTTAATAACTCTCGGTATGACTTTTTAATAAACAGAAAAAGTCATGCCGAGTTTTATTGAATAAGTCATGCCGAGTTTTATTTAATTAAGTCATGCCGAAAATTTTAAATAAGTCATACTGTCATGCTTAATCATTAATATTTAAGAAACTATTTTAAAGAAAAATGACAATAATTTACATACAAATAATTATTAAAGACATAAAATAAATATTTATATTATTAATTGTTTTAATTAATTTAAGAATTAAATTAACTCAAGTTTGAATTAATTTAAAGAGTAAATTAATTGATTAATAACATAATTATTTATTTTACAATACAATAACAATTAGAACAATACAAATACATTAATTTACATGATGCTTATAAATGCTTAATTTAAACAAAATTACTTATGCTTTAATTGAAACAATTATTTTTTAAGAATATTGATTTAATCTTAAGATAATTTTCCAAAAATTCATAAGTCCTAGGATTTTATTAATTCAAGACTCATAAATTCTTTAAATATTAACATTTAATATTTATGAGCTCAAATTAATTCCTAGCAATCAAAAATTTAGCCATATTTTAACATCCCTAACTCACTAACCAACTTTGAGAAAGTGGATTCATCAAGTGGTTTTGTGAAGATGTCGGCTATCTGATCTTCCGTGGGTACAAAATGTAGCATCATAGTTCCGTTCATGACATGCTCTCTGATAAAGTGATACCTTATGTCAATGTGCTTGGTTCGTGAATGTTGTACAGGATTGTTGGAAATAGCTATAGCACTTGTGTTGTCGCAGAAAATTGGAATTTTGTTCAACGCAAGTCCGTAGTCATTTAGCTGATTCCTGATCCACAAGATCTGTGCACAACAGCTACCTGCCGCAATGTATTCTGCTTCGGCTGTCGAGGTAGAAACTGAATGCTGTTTCTTGCTGTACCAGGAGATCAACCTTCGTCCTAGAAACTGACAGCTTCCAGAAGTACTTTTCCTGTCCATCCTGCACCCTGCATAATCTGAATCTGTATAGCCTATTAGGTCAAAACCTGTATCCTTAGGGTACCAAATTCCAAGATCTGGTGTACCCTTTAGATATCTAAAAATCCGTTTAACAGCTATTAGATGAGATTCTCTTGGGTCAGATTGAAACCTTGCACATAAGCAAGTTGCGAACATTATGTCGGGTCTACTTGCAGTTAGATATAATAATGAGCCTATCATACCTCTGTAGCTTGTGATGTCAACTTTCTTACCAGTTTCATCTTTGTCAAGCTTCGTGGCTGTTGGCATTGGGGTTTTTGCCGGTGAAGAATCTTCTAGGCTGTATTTTCTGAGAAGATCTCTTACGTACTTTGATTGGCAAATAAAAATCCCATCTTCCTTTTGCTTTACTTGCAATCCAAGGAAGAATGACAGCTCACCCATCATGCTCATCTCATATCTGCTCTGCATTAACTTAGCAAATCTCTTGCACAAGTTTTCGTTAGTAGAACCAAATATAATATCGTCAACATAAACTTGGACAAATATCATATCTTTATTATGTAATTTGTAAAAGAGAGTTTTATCTATGACACCTCTAGTGAAACCATTTTCAAGTAAAAACTCAGAGAGCGTGTCATACCATGTCCTCGGTGCTTGCTTGAGTCCATAGAGAGCTTTGAAAAGAAAGTACACAAAATCAGCAAACTCTGGATTTTCAAAGCCAGGGGGTTGTTCCACATATACTTCCTCTTCTAGCTTTCCGTTCAGAAATGCACTCTTCACATCCATTTGATAGACTTTAAAATTGGAATGTGCTGCGAATGCCAGAAATATCCTGATGGCTTCAAGTCTTGCAACTGGTGCGTAGGTCTCGTCATAATCAATTCCCTCTTCCTGGGAGTAACCCTTTGCAACCAGTCTGGCCTTGTTCCTTGTAACAATGCCATCACCGTCTAATTTGTTCCTGTATACCCATTTTGTGCCAATAACAGATCTATCTTTAGGCCTGGGTACCAGTGTCCAGACTTCTTGTCTTTCGAACTGATTGAGCTCTTCTTGCATGGCAAGAACCCAATCTGGATCAATTAGTGCATCTTCAATCTTCTTTGGTTCTTCTTGAGATAGAAAAACTGAGAATAAACATTCATTTGAAGTTGCACTTCTGGTTCTTACTCCAACATCTGGATCACCTATGATCAATTCAAAAGGATGATCTCTGCTCCATATCCTTTCCCTAGGTAGGTTTGATCTTGATGATTCGCCTCGAAATTCATTGTGATGTTGTGTTGTGCCAGTTGATCTTTCATCTCCCCCTGAGTTGCTGCCAGGATGACTTGTTGATCCACCACTGGTATTAGTAGAATCTCCAGTGTTGCCATTGTTTCCACCACTATTACCTGGATCATTACCATCATTGTAGTCATCATTTCCTGCTGCAACCTCAGGTTCTTCTTCGTCATCAGAATGTGAGTCTGGATAATTATCAAATTTTAATGACTCAGAAGAATCTTCAGTTTGGATACTTGGGAGTTTAGTGTCATCAAAAGTTACATTGACACTTTCCTTCACTTGGTGCTGATCAATTATGTAAACCCTATATGCTCTTCTCGAGTATCCGACAAAAATAGCTTCATGTGCCTTGGCCTCAAATTTGCCAATGCGTTCATCTACATCTTTTAGCACAAAGCATTTGGCTCCAAATACATGAAAGTACTTGAGAGTAGGTTTCTTGCCAGCCATTAATTCATAGGGAGTTTTCATATGATCTTTGTTGATCAGAGTTCGATTCTGAGTATAACAAGCTGTATTAACTGCTTCAGCCCAGAAGTAGATAGGTAACCTTGATTCACTTAGCATAGTCCTTGCAGCTTCAATCAGGGTTCAATTTTTCCTTTCTACAACTCCATTTTGTTGTGGAGTTCTTGGTGCTGAGTACTGCCTTGTTATCCCCTTGTCTGAGCAGAAGTTATTCAGAACATCATTTTTGAATTCTGTTCCATTATCTGATCTGATTGCTCGGACAGGTAACTTTGAATCTAACTCAATCAGCTTTATATGATCAATCACCAAATGTGGAGTTTCATCTTTAGAATTCAAGAATAAAACCCATGTATACTTTGTGAAGTCATCCACAATCACTAAGGCGTATTTCTTTCTTGACATAGACAGAATATTTACTGGACCAAATAAATCCATGTGTAGGAGTTGAAGTGGTTCAGTTATGTTTGTAGTGTCTGTGCCTCTGTGAGTTGCTTTCCTTGACTTCCCTTTTTGACATGCCTCACACAATCCTTCTTGTGTAAATTCCATCGGAGGCAGTCCTCTCACCAAATCCCTCTTGACTAGAGAGTACATTGTTTTGAAATTCAGGTGTGAGAGCTTCTTGTGCCATAGCCAACTTTCCTCTGTTGAAGCTTTTGAATAAAAACAGTTTGCTTCAGCTCCAGTTCCCGAGTTGAGATCAGCTACGTACAAGTTTCCTTTCCTTACTCCACGTAAGGCTAGTCTGTCTTCTTTAGAATGAGCTATTAAGCACTTCTCCTTGATAAAGTTTACTTTGTAACCTCTATCATAAAATTGACTGACGCTGAGTAGATTGTGCTTAAGTCCTTCCACCAAAGAGACATTTTCAATGATAACATTTCCTGTATTTAACTTGCCATATCCCGTAGTCATTCCTTTGCTGTTATCTCCAAAGGTGACGATTGGGCCAGCTCTCTCAACCACGTCTGATAACAGGGCTCTATCTCCGGTCATATGCCTTGACGATCCGTTGTCCAGGATCCATATAACTCGGTTTGCCTGTTTAACTCCCTGCAATTATCAAACGGATTAATTTGTCTTCGGAGCCCAAAATTGATTGGGCCCGGCATACTTAAAGAATTGACCTTTGTCTGCTTTGACAACAGATCCTTTTCGAACAACATCATTTTCTTCCTTCACTGTTCCTACCTTCCTATAAACAGTCTTAACAATTTTCTGTTTAGACTTAGGAATATATGATTCCTTCTTCTCAGGTGAAGGAGTCGCAGTCTTGGATTTAGCAAATTTACTATTGATGTGCTGTCTAGGTGTCATGTTATCTTTCTTAGCTATCATGCGTTTAAAGTAAGCAGTCATAGCATTAAAGGCACATAACATGCAATTCATTATACCACAAGGTTTATGGAAAGCATCAATAGTAGGCATGTTATTCAATACAGTAGGAGGCTTAACAGATTCTACTTCAATTTTCTCAGCAGATTTGAAGTTTTCAGTAGAATGAAATTTATTGTTACTGTTCCTACTGTTCACAAATATGTTGGGTCTGTTCATTTTACTCTTTAAGTCTTTTGCACCTACACCAGGTCTGGGGGAATCAGAAGTTCCCACATCTTTCACTGGTGTTTCTAGTGCACATTTTTCTTTCTGGACATTAACTCCTTTTATGTCCTTAACCTGTTCTCCTCTCTTCTTCTCTTCCTCAAGATCTTCCAGCTGCATTTCATATGCAATTATTACAGAGGTCTCAAGGATGGGTTCAGCTATCGGTGTTATGAAGAGAGGTTTCGGTGTGTCTTTAACAACATGTGGGATACCCCTTTCTTCAGCACTTTTTCTAAAGGGGGTTATGTTGCTTGGTTTTCCTACAGATTTGTTATATTCGAAGCCTATTCCAACTTTACGATTTATTTCTTGTTGGTCAACTAGGTTCTTAACAATATATGAGGAATTCTTATATGCAAGACACTTCTTCTTTTCTTCTTCAATTTGGTTTCTGAGATTAGTTTCTACAACAACATGACAACTGACTTTACTGACTTGAACAGCTAAGTCTTCAGTCAGCTTGACAGCCAACTTGTCATGATTTCTTTTTAACTGTTTAAGAACTTCAGTCTCATCAATTAACTCTTTGACTTTGAGTCTGAGTTTCTTAACTTTATCTCTTTCACCATCTAGTTCTTTACCTAGCAAAGCAAACATCTTAGGACACGAAGGATTTACCTCTATTCCTCAGTCACTGGTGGGAGACAGTGATCCCTCTGATGAAGCCATAAGAGCAAGATTTCCCAGCTCTTCCTCATCATCGTTATCTGAGTCATCCCAGCTTTTGCCTGCTGCTAGATAGGACTTTCCTTGATGCTTTTTCACTAGCGCATCATACTTCTCCTTCAGCTCTTCGTAAGACTCTCTCTTTTTCCCTTGCTTAGGCTTCTTGCACTCAGTTGCAAAGTGCCCTAGCTCATTACAGTTGAAGCAACGAAACTTGCTTCTATCAACTAAGCCGGTCTTGTAGCCGCTTTTTGATACTGCTGTCGAAGAACCTCCTCTTTGGTATCTTCCAAAATTAGGCTTACTTCTGAATGAGGAGTTTCTTCGGAATCTCATGTTGCCAAACTTCCTGGCAACCATAGCTAGAGATTCATCTTCTAGCTGATCTAGTTCTTCCAGTGAGTAGAAATCACCGTCTTCTTGTTTGTCAGAAGTATGTCCAAGTTCTGGAACCACATACTCTGTTGAACTGTTAGAAGGTGCAACAGCCTTCACTTCTTCTTTCTCTGGTGCTTCTACCATTAATGCCTTGGAGGAACTCAGTACCTTACCTCTTCCATACATCTCTCTGGTTTGGATCTGTTCCAGCTCATAAGTTTTTAAAACTCCGTAGAGTCTTTCTAGGGTTACCTCTTTCATGTCCCTAGATTCCCGGATGGCTGCAATCCTGTGCTCCAGATGCTCTGGTAAGGTCAACAGAAACTTCCTGTTCACCTCTTGGTTCTGATAAAACTTACCATTCATGTTTAGCTCGTTTATCAATTTGTTTAGTCTCTGAAACACCTCAGAGATACCCTCACCAGGGTTGGATCTAAACTGTTCATATTGGGTGGTCAGGATCTCCAGTCTATTCTCCTTAACTTCTTCAGTTCCCTCATTGATAATTTCAATTGTTTCCCAGATTTATTTTGCATTCTTGCAATTGACTACTTGGTTGTACATGATGTAGTCTAGGGATTCAATTAATATGAGCTTCAGGTTATTATCAAGGGACACAGCTTCTGTTTCCTCATCTGTATAGTCTGCCGGACTTTTCGGAAACTGTCTGTGGGGAATTACGACCCCATCTACTGTATGTTCGAGAACAACTGATATAGGGAGCTCAACACCTTTAGCCATAATTAATGCGTACTTGGGATTTGCAATCCCGATAAACAGTAGCATTTTTTGTTTCCACAAGTTGTAGTGTTCTCTGTCGAACTGTGGAATTTTAATACTAGTTACTTTCTGGGTACTCATCTTTAATAAGATTAAAAATTAAGTGTTTCAAAAAATATTTTAATTTTCGACTTAAAACAATTTTTGATCAAAAATAATTTTTAGAAAAAAATTATTTCGAATAAAAAATTATTTCAAATTTAAAATAATTTTTGAGATCTAAATGAGTTGCGGAATTTTTGGTTTGGATCTGATATTAACTATATCAACCAGCTTTGATACCAATTGTTGGTCCCTGATATTGTAGAAGGGGGGTTGAATACAATATCTGAAAATTAATCGTGGAATAATTGGATTAAAAATATTATTTTAATTACTCGCGAAATATTAATTATAATGAAATACTTTTCAAGTGAAAGATATTATTTTAACTTGATTAGTATTACACAATTAATATTTAGAAAACTGTTATATAATTGATATAAAGTCTAGAACGAATTCGACATGAAGTGTTCGTGTTTAAACAATTATATTCAAACTCAGCACAGAAATCTGTGAATATTACAATGCAGATAAATTACTGAATTTGATCTGTTTTTCTAACTCTTAACAAGTTGAACAACTGAAAAAGTGAAGAGATCATCTCATATTTATAGAGATTTGAAATGGCTGCTATGACCTTTATGAGTATGACTTAATTTCAAGAAAATAAGTCTGTATGACTTATTTTAACACTTGTATGACTTATAAAAGACTGGGCATGACTTATTTTGGTCGGTATGACTTATTTTTCTAATTAAAAAATCGGTATGACTTTTTAATTAAATAAAAAATCAATCCAGTATGACCTTTTGAGCATTGATATCTCGGTATGACTTATTATATATATATATATAGCTCGGTATGACTTATAACAAGTCATTCGGTATGACTTATTAATAAGTCATACTAACTGATTATATATATATATATATAGAAACAATTCGGTATGACTTATACTTATACAGGCTCGGTATGACTTATTTGAATATATATATATATAATAAACTCGGTATGACTTATTGATAAGTCATACTAACAGTTTATATATATATATATAATTCATATTAAAGCATTTCTTTTATAGTAAATTAATTCTACTTAATTCAATTAGTTAATTTATAAATTAAATTAAATTCAACTTTAATTAATTTAATTAGATAAATTAAATAATTAATTAACAATTGATAGTAGAATTAAAATACTATCTTTAGTCGCAGCCGTGCTGTCAGTCTTGAAATCTTCCCATCTTTTCTTTGTGTCTTTTGATCTTGAAACCTCTTGAATTAAATGAAGAATGAATATTATTTTAGTTGACACACAAATGTACTGTCTGGTTCATTTGTGTCATACTAATAAATATTCTCCATTTATAAAACTTTAAATTAGAGGCCTTGCGTCATATTTTCTTCTTCACTGTCTTCATTCTTCTTCTGGAATCTTCTGTAGTAACCACTTGAAATCTTCTATATCTTCTGTTTACTATATAACCACTACTACATATTTATTTTTACTGACGCTTGAACATAAAAATGAACTTCATCCAGTGTTGAGTAGCAATCCTACAAAAATACTTCTGATACTTGGATCCTTTGTGATTAGTTGACTGACTTTGTCTTGATTCCTGTTTGGTGTTTAGTATTTACTTCTCTTTAACAGTTAGAGTTGAGTTGCCATCTAATTATTACAAATAGGCCTAGTCATATGCCTTTCAATAATAAACACCAAAAAGGTGATCTAATTCGCTGCTCGGCTACAACATCAGATAGTGAGGAAAACACACTGCTAGCAATCACACTAGCAGGATCTTCACTTAAAGACATATAAACACAGGAGGGCACATTTGTTGAAGAAAATGTTTTTAATAAAAACTCGTCAGATGCCACCTATGTTGTGGACCATGACATTTTCGATGCAGTGCAGCATCAGATACCCTCCGAGGTACTAAGGAGCACCACAGACTCTCAAGAGCCTGTCATTACATTGTATAAGGTGGTGACTCCGCTGGATTTCTTTCATCCAGTTCTCTTTCGAGAAGGTCTCGAATTAACTGGTGGATTTGAGAGGCAACCACTCCATAGAGGGAGATGAGACTCCATTCACGGAGTAGCTACGTCAGTAGCGGAGCCAAGGCAAGTTAATCTTGTTGAGGACGCGCCTTCACAAGCATCAGAAGAGCATTTCGACTCTTCAAAAGCTATTATTATATATACAGGTACATCATCTGGATCTGGAAAGGAGCGAAACACTAGTGATGTGAGGCATACACTGAGTGAAACACATGCACATAGTGACAGTGAGTTAAACAGAAGTGCAAGTGAGATGAATGCACACACACACAGTGAACTATTATCCAAAATGGAAGCTCTCCAGAAGGAAATGCAAATTGTTCAAGCTGAGTTATCAAAAGTTAAAGCACAAGCAGAAGAAAAATCCACATCTGCCTCTGTAACACAGCAGCTGACAATAGTACGAAAAGATGTTAATGATTAGATATCCTCCATTCTACTAAAAACTCAAGATATCCAGAATGTACAGAATCTTATTGCTGAAGACATGAAAGAAGTCAGCCAATTACATGAAAAGATTGATGAAGTTGAGAAAAGCTTGACCTTAACAATCATTGAAAATGAAAAGATCTCTACTCAAAGATTCAGCAAACTTGATGATGGAATGACACATTTGAATGAAGGAATGAAGCAAGTCTATATGACTGTGCAGAAAATGTTGACATCTTTTGAAGCCTCTAAAACTGAAGAGGATCCCTCAACTAAGGGGGAGAAATCAAAGGAGAAAGTAGCTGGAGATGAAGGGGCTACTACTCAAGACAAAGGGAAAGTTAAGCTGTATTCTGAAGATCAATTTCAATCGTATGATCCAGAACCATAAAAACAGTATTATGCTCAAGAGCAATTCATTGATGACAGTGCTCATGATGAATCAAACATTTCTGACTACTGCAGAGCTGAGGAAGAGACTGCATTTGATGAAGATTTTTTGTTTCCAAAAGAAAAAGAAGTTGATCCAGCCTATGAAGAGGCAATGAAGAAACTAAAAGAAGACATCAAGGCAAGTCATGCAAAGACTGAAAATCTGAAAGCTCTAGTCTTGGAAAGAACAAAGGCTGAAAAAGAAGCAAGCCAAGAAAAGCAGAATCCTGGGCCATAGCAGTCAGAGAAAAGAAGAGAGATGTACAGCTCAAGATTGGAAAGAAATGGGATACTGCAAGAGAAATAATGAACAAACAACAGAAGGGTCCATTTGAAGACAAGCATCTGAAATCAATAATTGAGCGTCTAGAAAAGTCAAATGACAACATTGACAACTTCATGAAAGCTCTGAAAGAGGAAGTGGACTACATCACTATCCTAATGGATCACATTCTTGAAGACTGGCAGATTCTAGTCTACACTCACAGGAATGGAACATTCAGAATTTCCTTGGAGTTTTTCAGGCAAAGAAGTTTATCTGTAATATGGACGTTATTGAACAGAGTAAAGAGAAGCTCAGAAGAAAATGAACTTCTCAGGGATAGACTTAGAGTCTTTGTAACAGCTGTTAGTCCTCAGATCTTATTTGATCATCACGAGGTAAGATTTTTCTCAAACAAGTTGTATCAAATCATGCAGTTAAATGAGGAATCTTTTAAGGGCTACACAGTTAAGTACATGATTCAAGTTGAAAGGATGCTAAGGTCGAAAGGATTCAGATCCCAAGCTAAGATGGATGCTGCAGAAAAGATAAGAAACTACTGTCTGTCGAAAAGAATTCCTTCATACATCAGGCAAATACCAAAGATAGATTCAACACAACCATATGATGTAAAAGAAGAGATAGTAGATCCTGTTGAACAAGAAGTATTGTGGCAGTTGGCAAGAGCTGAACAAAGGAGGTTGTATGGAGAAACCAATATAACAGACCAATCAGTATCTGAAGAAGTACCGAGGACACCAGTTCATAAAGGTTCAATCCTAGAAAAAGGTGAAGTTGATACATCAGAAGACTGAAGACTTAGATAGAACAAGATAGAATCTTTGTAATATTTGTTCAGTGCTAGAGGAACATCTATCTTGTATTTATCTTTTATGTATGAATCTGGAAAATTGTTAAATATAAAACCAGAACTTTTGTTTATTATTTACAGTCATTACATGTCGTACTACTTTCTTAGTTGTTAGTTGAGTTATCCTCTAGGAATTTGTGTGTTAAATGTTTAACAACAAATAGGGGGAGATTGAAAGGCATATGACTAGGCCTATTTGTAATAATTAGATGACAACTCAACTCTAGCTAAGAAAGAGAAGTAAATAATAAACACCAAACATGAATCAAGACGAAGACAGTCAACTAATCACAAAGGATCTAAGTATCAGAAGTATTTTGTGGGATTGCTATTTAACACTGGAAGAAGTTCATTAATATGTTCAAGCGTCAGTGAAAATAATAAAGTGGTAGTACTTCTAAAGAATACATAAGATATAAAAGATTTCAAGTGGTTACTACAGTAGATTCCAGAAGAAGAACAGACAGTGAAGCAGAAGAATGACAGAAGGCCTCAACTTAAAGTATTAATAAATGGAGAATATTTATTAGTATGACACAAATGAACCAGACAGTACATTTATGTGTCAACTAAAATAATATTTATTCTTCATTTAAATCAAGAGGTTTCAAGATCAGAAGACAAAGAAAAGACAAGAAGATTTCAAAGCTGACTGCAGTTTGATCAGATCTCTATAGTATTTTTAATTCTACAAACTAAATAAGTTAATTATTTAATTTATTTAATTAAATTGATTCAAGATTGAATTTAATTTAATTTATAAATTATTTAATTAATTTAAGTAGAATTAATTTATTATAAAAGAAATGAATTAATATGACTTATATATGTATATATTTCAAATGACTTAATAATAAGTCATATCAAATGACTTAAAATAAGTCATACTGAGATATTACATGTATATCTATAAAATAAGTCATACCGAGCCTTAATAGAAAGCCATACCGAAGTTTAGATGAAAAGGTCATGCTAGAGCAAGTGGAAGAAAGTCATACCGAATTTTATATGAAAAAAGTCATCCTGGAGCAAGTGGGAAAAAGTCATACCGAGTTTTTTCTTTTAAAATAAGTCATTCTAATTTATTTTAAATAAGGAAAATTCGAATATGACTTACAAAAAGTCATACCGAGCTCAGAATAAGTCATACCGAATTTCTTAAGTCATGCCCAGTCTTTTACTAAGTCATACAAGGCTTAATTTGAATAAATTAAATCATATTGATAAAGGTCATTCTAAGCATTTTCAACCTCTATATATATGAGGATTGTGCTTCACTATTTCAATGTTAGAAAAACAGTTCAAATTCAGAAATTTATCTGCATTGTAATATTCACAGATTTCTGTGCAAGTTTGGAATATAATTGTTAAACTCGAACAATTCATCTCAAAATCGTTCTAAGCTTTTAATCAGTTATATAAACTTTCTACTTATTAATTTTATAATACTTTTCAAGTTAAAATTATATCTTCTACTTGAACAGTATTTCATTTCAATTAATATTTCGTGTGAATTTCAAATAATATTTTTAAATCCAATATTCCGTGATAATTAATAGATATTGTATTCAACCCCACTTCTACAATATCAGGGACCAACAATATCAAAATTAAAATAAATTATATTGATTTTTAATATAAAAATTTTATATATCAAAACACTAAGTAGATGATAAAATATATTTTTATACATATTCTATAGGATTTTTATTCTCATATTTATTATATTTTGTATTAATTGGATACTTATTTAATAGATTTTAATGTTTTATTGCAGAAAAGAGAAATTCCTAAACTTGGAAGAATTTGGACTTAAAGAGCTATTTTGGAGATAAAATAGAAGAAAATTCGTATTTATTGGGTTGCACGCGGTGCTTACACTGTTTGAGCCATATCTTGAGTTCTAGAAGTCAGAATTGGACGATCTTACAGCTCATACGAAGCTTATGGAATTCTATTTAATTCAGAAGTGGGCCAACAAGAAGAATTTTAATGTATCAGCCCAGAAACTGGACAGAACATACAACTACGAATTTTATATTGAGAATTCTACTCGGTTTAGAAAACCTATTGGTATTTTGTTTTAAAGCATTAAAAATACTTTTTATAGGGGGGAGACATATCAGATTTTCATTAGGTATTATCATTAGACATTATTATTATTAGATTAGAGTAGTATTATATTAGGGTTAGAAAGAGATTGATGGAGGCCATGACTTTTTCATGTGACAGGGAAAATTGAAGGTTTTCCTATCCAAATCTTTTCTTTATTCTTATTAGTTTAATCATGTTTTTTTATTGTCTTAGTTGTTTTACTTGTTTAATAATTAGTGAGTAATTGTTTCTAGGGCTTAAGGGGAAGTCATGTTTGCACTATAATATTGGCATGATTTTTACAGTGGTTTGATGGGTTATATATAATTCTAATTGATATGTTTTAATTATTGATTTATGTAATTGGCCGATATCATGAATTGATTCTGTGCAAATAGGGATATGGATCGAGAGATTTGCTTACTAGAGGCACACATATGATTAGCAGAATTGAATTTGAGTGCGAGAGCATCATTGGATTTCTGAGGGCGTTGATGCTCGAGAGATATTAACACTGCTCTAATTACCTGATTAATTGAATTACTAAAAGTTGTTTATTGTGTAAACATGTTTCGAGAGTGTTAATGCTTGAGAGAGATTAACAAACTTTAGTTGCATAACCACTTTTATAACTTTAGCTTAGAAGCCAATTATTGTGTAAACATGGTGGACCTGATTGCCCTAGGTTTTTAATTTATTAATTTAGTATATTTAATTAGTATTAGTTTTAATTAGTAGTTAATTAATATCTTCAAATATTCGTTTGCTCTTGAAACAATCTGTGATAATTAACTTGAAATTGATAAAATTTGTTTCCTTGTGGATATGACCCGTACTTGCTAGTCTCTGCTAATAACAGACAACGTGCGCTTGTGGTCATAGATTAAATAAAACCACCAAGTTTTTGGCGCCGTTGCCGGGGAGACGACATAGTTTTTATTGATTTTGATTTGGTTATTTAGATTGTTTCCATTGTCTTATTGGAACTTTTGTTCCAATTGAGGCAGCTTTTACTTCTTGACTTTGTTGAGTATTTTCAGGTATACAATGGATGAAGTTGATAATTTTTCACTCTTCTCCTCTCTACTAGAGGCACAAACTCTAGAAATTGCCTCGTTGAAGACTAGAGAGCCTATTATGCGTCCAATGAGTATCAATGAGATGTCTCAAGTGGCCCCTCAAACATACACTTTTTGTCGAATTTGTGGTGTTCAGGGTCATTATGGCTTCGAGTGCTCCTACAATGCTTATAATTCTCATGATACTCAGTTTGGACAGTTGAATATATTTCAAGAAGAAGGATATGGGTACAACCCGTATTCTGACAATTTTGATCAAGAATGGGTGGATCAATCTAGTTTCTCAATCATGGGCAATGATGTTCAGAATTTATCATATCATAATCAACACCAATTTCAGCAACAATATGATCCACACCACTGAACAATATCAATATTCTTCAATACAACAAGAGCCACAAGCTTTTCTATCTGATGTAGATGTGCAAGCTGAACAGAAAAACGAGATGTTGAGAGAATTGATGCAAGAGATCAATGAGTTAAAAACTCAAAATATGACGCTAGAGACTCAAATTGCACAGTTAGCTAGCTCTTCCACCACAAGTGAATATGACTTTTTATCATCACCGCTTATCCAACAAGAAGAGGACATGAGTGATATCACTCTTGAAAATAATCTCGATTTTGATAATTTATTGATGCTAACTGATGATGTAACTATTGAAAAGGAGGAGTATGAGGTGATACGATTGATATGGTTGTTATTGAAGATGTTGTGAGTGAAGTAGAGGTAACGAAGGAAAGCAATACTGAGATGGTTGTTATTTCTCCTCCACCATGTGTTTCTAAGCTACCACTCTCAAGTCAATTGAGTGTAATTAAGGTGGAAGAACGATTTTGTGTTGATTCAATTGCTTTTACTCTAACCTCTACTCTTAAGTCTCATATATTTGCTGACACATATCTCAAAATTGACATGATAGAAACACTTGACCAAGATGATCTTTCTCAAAACTTTCTTAGTAATGCATTTAAAGTGGCTCTTACGTCTCAAGCTCAAGAAGAGGGAGAAGATGAGGGTATTTCTTTCATCAATTATGTGATAAGCCAAGATGTTCGAATAACTCCTGAGAAAGTGAGGAGTGTCGAAAAACCACCACCTGAGCCTCCACCTCATGTGAACGTCAAGAGAGTTCCATTTTTTTTAGGATGTGAATTTTATCGTTTTTTTATCACAAAATTTTCTAAAACTGCACAAGCACTTGCTCAATTGTTGGTTATTTACGTAATATTTAAATTTATTGATGCTTGTTTGGAAATTTTTTGCAGGATAAAAACAATTATAGATGCTCTTGAAATTATTTTTGGTAGTGAGATTATGATCGAGGAAGTGGATGTTTCACTTTATATCCTTTATCAGAGGAAATTTTGTAAGAAGTCAAGCTAATGACTCTAAAGTAGCGCTGCTTGGGAGGCAACCCAAGACTATTTTATTAGTTATATTTTATTTTTGTTTTCGTATTCCCACAAGGTGCGTTGATGAATTTTGTGTGAAGTGTTTCAGGGAATAATGAGTTTTAACAAGTTGATGGAAATGGTGCAAAATTGAAAAATTGGCAGCAATTTTTCTGGTTGAGTTAGTTATCTTGTTTTTACATTTTCTGGAGTTCCAACGGTCGGATCGTCCTGAATTTTGGAAAGTATCTTTATTACTCCAGTATCTAAATTATGAACGGTGGAGATCGGATTTGGAGGTCCATAAAGTTATTTTATGATGTCCGGGCATAGATGTTTGGCACCATGGGGACGAAATACCTCCCCATGGGGACGGTTGAGCTCCCCGTGGTGCATCGACTTGGAGTCGACACACTTCACTTATTTTTCAAGCGGAACTTCATGCTTATATATTTGGGGAGTATTTCTAACCTTTCTTTGTATATTTGTTTTCTTTATTTTTGTATATTATTTTTAGGACTCTTTTTATTTCTTTTTTTTACATAATTATTTATTGAGGACAATGAACCGCTTAATTGTAGGGGATTGGTTTTCAATGTTAAAAAATTCCAAAAGAAATAGAAAATTTTCAAAAAGCTTTTGTATATTGCCTCGTCTCAAAGTGTGTTAACAAAGATAAGTACACATACTTGTAGATTTATTTTGCATGATTAGTTTATATGTCAATTCTATTAAATTCATTTGATATATGATGATCTTTGTATGTGCTTGCGAAAATTCTTAAACTTGGAACACATCTTTGTTGATTTTAATAAGTACTGAAGCATGTCTTCACCTTGTGAGATCTTGAGCCTAATTTATGATTGATACATTTTTATATCAATCGAATTTTTTTCTTGTGTGTTGTTCATCATATAGCATGTTGCTGTAGAACTTATTTTAAACCTTTTTGAGATTACATGATATTTGTATGCATGAAAATGATAAAGGCACTAGGATTAACCATACTTATCCAAACAGTACCCATGAGTTATATCCCTAGTGAACCCTTTGAGCTTATATCTGTTTTATTCATATATCACCACTCAAAAATTCTTGAGCCTACTTATTTTTTCTTGTCTTGATTTACTAGTAGAGCATTTTGATTTATTTTAGGGTTGGTGAATATCTTATGTGGGGATTTCTTTGTTAAAATGTGATTATTTGGTGGGAATTGATATGGAGAGGAAAAAAAGACAAAAATCTTCTCAAAGAAAAAAAAGAGTCAAGAAAAAAAGTAGTGCTCCTTTGAGATTAATGGGTGGCAAGTGCAATGTCATATGAAAGGGACGATCCATGTATATGTGCTAGTATTAAGTGCAATTGTACTAGAAATTAAGAATGAGATTATCTCTTATTTTTTTATTTCTTGGTGATTTTTCACTGCCCTTGATTACTGGAGAAACACTTGAGATTGAAAAAAGATGAGAAGAAGATGATTCAAAGAGAGTTTTTGTTCATTGTTATTACAATATGGAAGTGGAAAGTACATTTGTGCTTTGGGGTTTAATGCTTGTGAAAGCCTGATCAACTTTTACATGATCTAATTTTCATGTTGAGTGCTTTAATTAAGAATGAACATTATGCTCTATTAATTTGTCAAGTTACCTACTTATTAGCCTTTTTATTGATTTCCTACCATGTACCTTATCCTCGTTACAACCTTTAACAAAGACCTTTTGATTTGTGCATGCATATATACAAAGTAGTAGAAATTTGGTGGACAACCAAGCTTATGGTAGCACATGTCTATATTGATTGAACTTGAGTGATACACTTACATCTAAACACTTGTGTGATTTGAGAGATATGTGAGCTTTCTATCCATAGCATGTTACTTATTAAATGCGACATTGATGTTTATTTCATGATTCTTTTGTCTATCTAGACAATGTGTGCATACTTGGATAGTTGTGTACAAATGATGCTTTAAGTAGAAAGTCTTATTTTTCTAAATTGTGTAATTGAGATTTACATGTGTGGAGTACTATGATATGTTGCATACTTGAGACTTGGCAGAAAAAAATGGACTTTGTGGGTAGATTCACTATAAACCCTCACGAGACAAAACTCATCCTACTAGGGCTGCCTAGGGGTTTAACGGCTTGTTGCATATGCTCAATGCAATTGTGTCATCTACAAAAATGGTGTTAGTTATTTAGTTAGGATTTAGTTTTTTGTTCTTTTATTTTCCGAGGACGTGCAAATATTCAGTGTGAGGATGTTTGATAGAATATATTTTTATACATATTCTATAGGATTTTTATTCTCATATTTATTATATTTTGAATTAATTGGATATTTAATTAATAGATTTTAATGTTTTATTGCAGAAAAGAGGAAATTCCTAAACTTGGAAAAATTTGGACTTAAAGAGCTATTTTGGAGATAAAATAGAAGAAAATTCGTATTTATTCGGCTGCACGCGCTGCTTACACTGTTTGAGCCATATCTTGAGTTCTAGAAGTCAGAATTGGACGATCTTACAGCCCATACGAAGCTTATGGAATTCTATTTAATTCAGAAGTGGGCCAACAAGAAGAATTTTAATGTATCAGTCCAGAAACTGCACAGAACAGACAACTATGAATTTTATATTGAGAATTCTACTCGGTTTAGGAAACCTATTGGTATTTTATTTTAAAGCATTAAAAATACTTTTTATAGGGGGAGACATATCAGATTTTCATTAGGTATTATCATTAGACATTATTATTATTAGATTAGAGTAGTATTGTATTAGGGTTAGAAAGAGATGGATGGAGGCCATGACTTTTTCATGTGACAGGGAGAATTGAAGGTTTTCTTATCCAAATCTTTTCTTTATTCTTATTAGTTTAATCATGTTTCTTTATTGTCTTAGTTGTTTTACTTGTTTAATAATTATCGAGTAATTGTTTCTAGGGCTTAAGGGGAAACCATGTTTGCACTATAATATTGACATGATTTTTACAATGGTTTGATGGGTTATATGTAATTCTAATTGATATGTTTTAATTATTGATTTATGTAATTGACCGATATCATGAATTGATTCTATGCAAATAGGGGCATGGATCGAGAGATTTACTTACTAGAGGCACACATATGATTTGCAGAATTGAATTTGAGTGCGAGAGCATCATTGGATTTCTGAGAGCGTTGATGCTCGAGAGAGATTAACACTGCTCTAATTACCTGATTAATTGAACTACTAAAAGTTATTTATTGTGTAAACATGTTTCGAGGGTGTTAATGCTTGAGAGTGATTAACAAACTTTAGTTGCATAACCACTTTTATAACTTTAGCTTAGAAGCCAATTATTGTGTAAACATAGTGGACCTGATTACCCTAGGTTTTTAATTTATTAATTTAGTATATTTAATTAGTGTTAGTTTTAATTAGTAGTTAATTAATATCTTCAAATATTCGTTTGCTCTTGAAACAATCTGTGATAATTAACTTGAAATTGATAAAATCTGTCTCCTTGTGGATACGACTCGTACTTGCTAGTCTCTGCTAATAATAGACATCGTGCGCTTGCGGTATTATATTTTAAAACACATCAGTAGAATACCTTATATATCAAAATTAAGGTGGGTAAAACACAAACTCTTAAATTTTTATTTATTTAAGTTACGATAATGTATTTATTTCTGCAAGTATATGATCAAAAAATATATTGATATTAGTAGATTACTTAACAAAATCTTAATTTTATCATTAAATTAAAAAATTATACTCGTCAAAATTACAATAAATTATGATAATTTTCAATTTAAACAAATTAATAAACTAGAAATAGCTAGTAGAATTTATATTCAATTTTAGTGAAGTAACACATACATTATATAGAATTTAGTACAACACACGTTAGATCACTTGAAATATATTTAATATGCCTACTTTATTTAGTAAAACTTTGATTTTCTTATTAAAATAAAAAAATCATATCTATCAAACTAAAATAAATTATATTAATTTTTAATTTTAAAAATTTTCAAAATACTTAGTAGAATACATATTAGAATTTTGTATAATTATATAATATATTTTAATATTAAAATGATAATATATATAATAATATAATTTTGTAAAATATATTTATTTATTATTAAAAAATAATAAAATAAACTAGAGTTTTATAAATGATAAAACTCTTGTTTAAATCTCAACATGTTATATTCCTATTTTATTACACACATGTACATTATATTTAACAATATAAAAAAATTCACTACAAAAACATGTAAAGACTTTTGTTATAGTCGAAAAAAGTATATTTTTGTAACACATAAAAGAATCTCATCATTGTTAATTTGTCAACTAATATTTTGAAAAATAAAAAATTATGTGTGATTTAGAAAATTCTTCTATGTATTTAAAATGTGTAAATTAAAAGATTCTCTAGAAAATGTCGAATTAAAATGTAAAAGTGTTTAATTATTTTATAAAAAGAAAAAGTTATATGCGAGTACGTGTGATTAATTTCTTAATTTTTGACACTAAGATTCTTTAATGTGATGTTTGGTTGATTTTATCAATTATTTTTTTAAAAAATATTATTATTTATTACAAAATCAAGATACAATATATCTAGTCTTTTTGTTAAAATTAATATTTTAAAATAGGTTTCAATTAATTTTAATTTTTCAAAAATGTTAAAGAATTGTAAATTCTTTTATCTATATAGAAATATTTGTTAATGTTTAAAAAAAATCTTCGTGGATTCTTTAAAATGATAGGTGGTTGTTTATTTTTTTGACTAAAATTCTTCAAAAATAATTGAGAAAAATCTCTCACTAAAAATCAAAAATATAAAAAATTGGTGGACAGCACTAATAAAAAAATTTATAAAATCTTACATGATCTTTTATTTGGTAGTACAAAATATTTCAAAGTATTTATAAAAAAATAAATTGAAAATATCTTGAATAAATTTTAATAATATTAAATTTTAGATAAACAAGGTAAGCAAATTGTATTATAAAATGTTATATATTTTAAATTTTAAATTTTAAAGTAAAAAGATAATATAAAAATTGATTTACATTATAATAAAAGGAATCTGCAATAATTTTAAAATTAACAATTTAAAAATATGGTAAATGTATTAACTGAATTAACTCCCATGAAATATATGGAATAAATTAAATAGAAAATATCACCTGACAAAAATATTAAACAAAAGATATCATAAACGTATATATGGCAACTTAAATTTGAAAATTATACACAATTTTCTCATATATGGAAATGATTTGATTGAGTATGTATACCGATAGTATATATTTTTGTATTCTCAGTATTGTCAATGTCATTCTTATAATTTTAAAATAGTATAAATACCAATATTTTTGCATTTGATCTTGACCACAGGATTGTTCACGAAGCTCGGTCTCTCAATCTCTTACTAAACATGAATCTCTTTCGATATATGATGATTTGATAAGTCGACAATTACAATTATCTTAAAAACCCTGATGGGGATGTTCGAAGAACTCTAACAAAATAATAATCAAAGTTTCATCCGAGGTGGGCTTGTCAACTGTCATCCCTCTCGCCTATTGGCTATTGTATATAATAGATATTATAATAATATTTTCAGAAAAAATATTATATAGATTTTTAAGTTAAAAAATAATTTTTTTCGCATGAAACAGAGTTCTAAGAGATTTAAAAAATTAAAATTCCTTCTCTCTTTTTAAGAGCATGTATATGACTTTTAACTTATATTTATTAATAAAATATTTATTCTTTTCAATTATTTTTTCATTTTTTCTAATGAAGTTTAATTATAAAGAAAATATAAATAAACACTGAATATAAACGATATTATTGGAATTGAAACACTTAAAATTTTGTAACTTAATAAGATACTAATATTTTTATATGGTAAAAGAGAATCTACTATTGGGATAGATAATTTATCTATCTAAACGATCTTAAAATTCATATTTTTAACAATTTATTTGCATATTCATCCATGCGAATGAAATTATTTGACATAAATTAGTGAATATGTTAAGTTACATATAAATTTGTGTTATCTATACTATATTATTATAGGTGAAAAATTAAAAGTTTTGGTCCAAGGTGAACAATAGAAAAGATCACAACCATCCAATTTTAGATGAACCATAGAAATAATATTAACCATTCAATTTTAATGAAATTTAATTTTAAAAATAATATATATCATACATACAACTCTAACCCTGATTATCCTCCTTTTATATAACTCATACTATCTATACTAATATTATTATAACTGAAAAATTAAAAGTTTTTGGTCGGTCGGTACAGGTGAACCATAAAAAATATTCTAACCATCCAATTTTAAGTTAACCATAGAAATGATCTTAATCATTCAATTTTAATAAAATCTAATTTTAAAAAACATATATATCATACATATAACTCTAACCCATAATCCTACTTTTATACAACTCATCACAAATAATATTATATTATATTTAAATTATATTCTAAATTATCTATTTAAAAAATCATACTTATCCTATAATTTTGACCATTATCCTAATTCAAATACATATCACTTCTTCTGGGCTAATTTTTTTTTTTTTTACTTTATCGGGTTTCAATTAAACAACTTTTTTGTAACAACTTTGTTATCCATGTGAGATCATATAACTGACAGATTAAAAGTCGGACCCGACAATGTACATCTTTATATTATATATAATTTTACTTATTATGACAAGTGCTCCAAATATATATATGTATATATAGGGTAATTCTCCAATGAGAAATTAAATTATGGTGAGATATGAGATCTAATTCTAACTACTCATCTCTACACAAATAATCACCAAGTATGACATCAACGAAAAAAAATCATCAGTACGGCGTCATACTGATGTCATAAATATTTTTTTAAAAAAAATTAATTTTTTTTGATTTTGTTTATATATCTGACGTCATGCTGACGTCATACTAGTGATTTTGTTGAAATCTGATGATTTGTTTCTCAAGAAAATCACCACTTTTCAAGGAAATCGAATTCTAGTGATTTTTTTCTTCACAAAATCACTATTTCTCAAGAAAATCAATGGTATAGCGTCGTCAGATATATAAATTTTTTCCCCGTAAAATAAAAAACTAATTATGACATCATCAAGGGTGGGGTTAGTGTGTGCGAGAATATACGTTATTAGTGTGGGTGCACATTGCAGAACTGTTAGATTGGATTACAAATTTTATAAAATGAAGAGTTATGATTAGATCTCATATCTCATGTTAGTGGGTTCTCATTTGAGCAAAAACCTATATATATATATATTAATTAAAATTTTATTTTAGACATGTCCAAATTATAATAGAATACTATGTATCATATTTAATTTTTATAAATCCAAATAATATACATATTTATTAAAAATTTATTTATTATATATAAATTTTAACTACTATCAAAATAAATCTTTTAATTAATTTATTATCACTGACATCATTAACAAATTTATATAAAATATGACAATATAACACGTATATTAACATAAATTCTCAACGTTATAAAATTTTATAGTAAATATCAATAAAACATAATATAAAAAATAAATTTACATAAATATTATTCATTCATCTCGTGATTCACACGGATTATAAGATTGTATACTATATAATTTTAAAGTACAATTGAATACAAAATTTGAACCGTTACATACTTATTTCAAGATATATACAATTTATAATATTAAAATAATTACATCTTTGATATGTAAATTTTATAAAATTTTATATATCTACTTAATTTTCTGTGATTTTTTAATACGTACAGTTGAATTTGTAAAAAAATTGTTTAAAATACGATTTTAAAGTGTTTAGGTAGAGAATTTTTCTAACCCTCGAATTAAAAAATCTTTATCCATTTTAAATTATATTCAAAAGTTTATGAAGGGATTTTCGCAAAAAAAAAAGTTTATGAAAAGACTCTCACATATATTCTAATATTTCATTTGCAATATTTTTATTTAATATTTTAAAACCTTATATTAAATAACAATATTTGTAAAAAAAATTTAGTTAAATACTTCATTTGATCCTATTAAATACTCATAACATTTGTTTGCATAAAAAGACTTATAATATTATAAATAAATATCTATTCTCTGATAATTTTGGGATGAGTAATAATCGAATTCAAATAATAAAAAATAAACTCTTACCACTTACGCTATCTAATCGGGATCCTAAAAAGCTATATAAACTATTTTGTGAAATTTAGGGGAAATAACAAAAAGACTAAACAATTGAATTAGTGAGCCTTAATTGGTAAAAAATAAATTCAAAAATAATTAGTGAGCCTCTCTTGTGTTTTACAAACGGTAAATTAATAAAACCCCCCAATCCCGGGCGTTAAGTTTTCATCCAAAATTCAAAAATCTCCAAGACAATACACACAACATATACACACACATAATTGCCCCCTTTCTCACAAAACCCCCCTTCATTTCTCAGAGTTGCAGCTTTTTCTGTAAGTTTTCATTCTTTTTTACACTCCCCTCTCTTTTACATTTTCTTGCTTTTTTTTTCCTTGTCAAACAATGTTCAATTATTGTTTTCTTGTTCATTTTTCTTTCTTAATCTAGTTTTCATATGGGGTTTTAGTGTATTTGATTCTATTGGGTTTTGTATAAGATCTGGTTCTACTTTATTACTTGTATCTACTTATTCTACACAGAACCCAAATGGGGTTTTAAACATTTGTGTTGTCTTCACTTGTTTATACTTGTTTTAGTCATTTTTTGTAGGGTTAATAGCTAAGTCTATTTGATTTTGTGTTTGAAGGACAAGTAATAAAGTAGTTGGACATGTACAGAAAAGTAAATTAAAGAACAAGAACACAAGCCATTTTGGTGACGCGGAAAACCCTAGTAAAGGGGTAAAAAACCGCGGGTGGGGTGTGCCCAGCCAAGAACATCCACTATAAAGTTGTTTAAGATCGATTACAAGTGATTTGAATAAAGAAAAATACATGAACTGCCTACTCGTCAACTATGCAGCAGCTACTCGTCGACTATGCAACTGTTACCCGTCGGCTGTATGTATTGTGTGTATATCAAGAATGATCTCCCCCCAAATATTTCTACTGACCTATATTTATCCTTTGAGTTGTTCCTCCACGTTCCTTCTTTGTAGGCACCTTATCCCCACTAATTTGAATTATTCTTCCAAATCCAAATTGTAGATAGACCAATATCCCTTATTTCATGGAGCTATAGTTGAATGAGTAAAATATTAATATTTCTATTAATATTCTTTTTGTAATTTAATTGTAATCCATTTAATTTCCAGAAATATCTAATATCAAGATATATTATATTTAATTAATATATCTATCAATTAGATATTACCCAGTTGTCCAATATCTTGACGGGTACCCTGCTTGTAGTCGTCTCCACTTCTAGTCGTCAGTAGTAATTTGAAGTGTGATTTTTTTTTGGATATAACAATTGCCCCTAGTTTTATTGGGTGGAGACATATAACCAATAAAATTCTTCTTCATGTCGAATATAATCTCGTCATTGTCGGTTGCATATTTGTAAGCGTCTATTTACTTCAAACGGCTTGTTGACAGGTTCATGTGATTCCTTAGGCTAGAGTAATTGTAACAGTGTCAACATGTAAGATGTATTATAACGCGCGTTGTAAACGTAACATGTAAGTTGTAGACAAAAAGTGTAACTTGTCGTCGTAATATTTCACTTGTCATCGTGTTATGTAATCTGGCATTGTATTGTCATTGTAACACATGACATGAAGTCAATATTTATAATTCGTCATTGTATTGTTGTCGTTGTAATGTCGTGTGCTACGACCATAATACTTGATTCATAAGCGTAGCTCGTAGTCGTAATTATTTCAACTTGCAGTTGAAATACGTAGATGCATATACGTAGCTTGTAATCATGAAATGTAACCATAATGTGCAATACATATTCGAGATTCGTGAATGTGACATATACCATGTCGATGTAACTTGTAGTCATAATATATGAAATGTCGTAGACTTGTAACGTGTAACATGTCGACGAGATGTATAACTTACAATTGTAATATGTCAAAATGACTTGCAATTCGTAAAATGCCAATAAGACATGTAATTTATAAAACGTCGTGTCAATGTGATACATAAGTTTTTCACGTCGTATGTCAATATGACATGTAATCGTAATATGTCGTATGTCAATGTGACAACTATTTATAATATGTCGTATGTCAATGTGACATGTAAATTGTATCACATCGTATGTCGAATGTAATCATAATATTTACTCATCACATGTAATATGTGTTATATACGTCGATTGTATATCGTCACTTGTCGTAAATTGTCATTCGACGATTGTAATATATTCGTAGGTGCATGCACAACGTATAAGTGGTTAAAAGGCCTTCCCCTCTTGAAACGACACTTATTTATTCGTAGTTTCCTTATGTAGGGGTATTAGGACTTGTCACCACGAAGGTGATTTGACCCGCCCCCGTCGCTCTTATTATAGACTAGGGGTATTGCCCCCAGTTATCTTACGTCGTGGGTGATCAGCCCCTATTGGAGGTAGAATCGGGGTACTCAGCCCCTTAGCTACTGTATATTCTCGTAATTGTAGGGTGCACCATGTGATATCCCACGATATCAAAATAAATTTGACCATAAAAGGAACTACAATTTAGTGACTAAAAATATGACAACTATAAACAAATTGATCATAAGGCAACATGCATGTTAAGCATATGAGGCATAATATAACATACAAGCATATTTTCACATAGTTCATGTTAAAACATGTAGATCTCAAAGAATATGTCAAAACCAAAAGCAAACATATTGCATAATTGTCAAGACAAGATTAAAAGAAGTAACCATTTTTCAAGAAAGCGTACCGTACGATAATTATTTGAAAAATAAATGAAGATGTCATTTCTGTCAACAAGTTGGATGACGTCGGACAAGTAGTCTATTAGTTATTGTACCCAACTTGTCATATCGGTGTAGTGTCATCTTCGTTGATTGTTAATGTTGTAAGTGTCGTATAATGTCGAGGGATGTTGCCCCTTATCGTAAATGGCATAAGGTACTTCCCCTTGTCGTTGTGTCCATGTATGAAGACTAGAAAAATAAATATAGATGTCATGTTTATCGATATGTTAGATGTCGTCGGACAGGTTAGATGTCGTCGGATGGGTTGAATGTTGTCGGACAGGATAGATGTCGTCGGATAGGTTTGAATGTCGTCGGACAGGTTGAAATATTCTGACAGTTGATGTTTGACAAGTGCATGTTTTTGACAAGCATCACACATTTTGACACAGTCAACAACATCTTGCCTTGACATCCTCATTCTGAACACTCTGGTCTCGTCATTGTTGGTGGGTTGAACACCACTCGACAGGTACTCCTTGATTTTCAGCGTCCGACTAGTCAGCTGCTCGTCGTCAGCTTTCCGTCCGTCGACTAGAACCATAACATCGTTCAACTCTTCATACTTGTTTGCATCATTGAGAGCCATTACTTCTTTCAAGACATCTTTCTATTCTATGATAGGCTTAAAGACATGTATGCTCGATATTTGGACATCTCGACTTGACGAAAGACTGTCCCATGTCATGCCAATGCGTCGAATCGACGACTTGTGTATTCAAGTCTTTTAGAACCAGTCGAGCTCAGCGTCGTATCTTTGTGTCATGTCACATTGTCGCGGGTATTTGTGTGAGTGTCCTTCTTCAACATATTATATTCATCCCAATCAGCATCTACCACATGTCATCAATATCTTGTTGTCGTCATCAAGTATACCGTCCATATTCAGGTGTCGTACCACACTTGCAGCTGTCCAACTCTTCGTTTATTGCATGTCAGTACATGTGGGTTGTCTACTATCAACACATTTTATGGGACATATTCTTCTTCGGTTGTAGACTTCATGACGTGTATAAATGACATATTGGACATATAGAATTGATAGAAGACTGCCCCTAGCCCGGTCAAGGCGTCGAATCGATGGTACGTATATTTAAGTCCATTGGGGCCTGTCGTATGTCAAGTGTTCCTGTCGAGTGTCACTGTCGAGTATTGTTGTCGATTGTTACTGTCGAGTGTTGTTGTCGAGTGTTGACAGCATGGATACCCCCGTCTGGTGATGATGTCAATTAAGTACGGCCAGGGGCACTTGTTTCTTCCCGTCCACATCTTCTGCTCCCGTCGTGTCCAATCCACTCGACGTCAACTTCTTCATGTCGTGTTCTTTTTGTCACATCTTCATTTTTTCATGTCTTGACACGTATCCATGTGATTTGTAACTTCTATGTTTAGGCCTTCTGTTGGACATGTTGTAGTTAGCGTCATGTCCTTTCGTCGTGTCACGTTGTCGTGGGTGTCCTGTGTTAGTGCATCCAATGTGCCATTTTCATCCATGTTAGCGTCTACCACATGTATCATGTCATTTTCCTGTTATTTGTCGTCATGTATGTCGTCAAGTATGTTGTCCATGTTCAGACGTCATACTACAATCTTGCAGTTATCTGTCATGATGTCATTTTGTTGTTAGATTTACTTGTATAGAACTCCGCTTTGAGCGTCTCATTCTCTGATCGTAACAAAACCACGTCATGTTGTAATTTTTTCATGGCCAAAATTATGTCATCGTCCGTCGTCATGTTGTTGCCTTCATTCGTAGTTTGTTGATTGTCCTCCATCATTCTTGAATTCGTATAGACTCTTAGCTAATTTCCCACAGACGGCGCCAAACTGTTTTAGTCATTTTTTGTAGGGTTAATAGCTAAGTCTATTTGATTTTGTGTTTGAAGGACAAGTAATAAAGTAGTTGGACATGTACAGAAAAGTAAATTAAAGAACAAGAACACAAGCCATTTTGGTGACGCGGAAAACCCTAGTAAAGGGGTAAAAAACCGCGGGTGGGGTGTGCCCAGCCAAGAACATCCACTATAAAGTTGTTTAAGATCGATTACAAGTGATTTGAATAAAGAAAAATACATGAACTGCCTACTCGTCAACTATGCAGCAGCTACTCGTCGACTATGCAACTGTTACCCGTCGGCTGTATGTATTGTGTGTATATCAAGAATGATCTCCCCCCAAATATTTCTACTGACCTATATTTATCCTTTGAGTTGTTCCTCCACGTTCCTTCTTTGTAGGCACCTTATCCCCACTAATTTGAATTATTCTTCCAAATCCAAATTGTAGATAGACCAATATCCCTTATTTCATGGAGCTATAGTTGAATGAGTAAAATATTAATATTTCTATTAATATTCTTTTTGTAATTTAATTGTAATCCATTTAATTTCCAGAAATATCTAATATCAAGATATATTATATTTAATTAATATATCTATCAATTAGATATTACCCAGTTGTCCAATATCTTGACGGGTACCCTGCTTGTAGTCGTCTCCACTTCTAGTCGTCAGTAGTAATTTGAAGTGTGATTTTTTTTGGATATAACAATACTCTACTTGATTGTATTTTAATTGAAAGTATTGATTTTTGGGATATTGTAGTTATCAACATTTATATTTACTGTTCAGTTTCTTGAAATTTGAGATTTTATAGTTACTACTGTTTTATTCTGTCTATGTAGCAGTATGTGAATTTGAATTCAGTTGCGGGTTTCTTGAATTTTTTGTTGGCTTGATGTATAAATGTGGCCCCCCGTTTGTACGAATTTTACTGATTTTTTTGTTGGCCTGATGATTTGATGATAGCATAGTGGTAAAGGTCTAGGTTTTTCATCTAATCTTATTCCGCTATGGTCCCCATTTGAGAGAATTTCACTGATTGCTTTGTTGGCCAGAGGATTTGATAATAGCCTTGTGGTAAAGGTCTAGGATTTGTCACTGATTTAATTTAGATGGTCTATTTATATTGAAATTTTTGTTTAAAATGAAGATACTTCTAATCACTCTCACAATGATTATTTCTTAGTGCAAGGCAATATACATTTTTTTCTAGTGACCATAACAAGTTAGAGTATTATGATTTTTTGGTGTCAAAATTATAGATGCTATAAGTTTTATGAGTATAGATACTAGACTAATGTAGTAAGGTATGTGAACTTGAAGTTATGATTTGATTTTAAGTTTTTTCTTTGTTGACTGGCATCCGATGAAAATTAGAAAGGTACTGAAGAAACTCTTTATGGCCTCCTTAGGTTGTAATCATACCTAATGACAGCAGTCGAAGCACCAAATTTACTTCTTGGAGAAACCACTTGTGGTTCTTTGCTGCAACAGTTGCAGGTGATACATTTTCCGTAATTCTTTAGTTCTCCACACCCGTTCCTTGTACATTTTCTAATTACTCCGTGTAATAGTAGTTACATGTAACACCAAGGTTTTTCTTTAATGCAGTATATCTGGGACGAGGTTGGTGAAAGCGATGAGGAAAGGGATAAGATGCTTCTTCAATTAGAGCAGGAGTGCTTGGATGTGTACAAAAGAAAAGTCGACTTGGCTGCAAAGTCAAGGGCAAAGTTACTTCAGGCTTTGGCAAATGGTAGAGTTGAGCTAACGAGCCTTTTAGCAGCTCTTGGAGAGAAAACTTTTGTTGCAATTGTGAGTTGCCATGTTCTTCACTTGTATGATAGAAAATTATATCACCTCCTGCTATATATTTACATGAATTACAATTCAGACTCTTTAAATGTGTCATTGGGTTCTTAAAAAGATACATCATAATGTCCTCTCTAATTTGCAGCCTGACAAGAGCTCAGGAACAATCAAAGAACAACTTTCAGCTATAGCACCTGCACTGGAACAACTATGGAAACAAAAAGATAAGAGAATCAAAGAATTCTCCGATGTACAGTCTCAGATACAAAAGATACATGGTGAAATTGCAGGAATTACTGAGCATGTAAGGACCCCTGCAGTTGACGAGTCTGATTTATCGCTAAAGAAATTAGAAGAATTCCGTTCTCAGCTTAAAGAGCTGCAGAAAGAAAAGGTAAGGTTTCTATAAATGACATTATATGATAATGTGCTCCATAAGCCAACAAGAGAATGACTGTCCTTTTTTTCCTGCCGGGCAGAGTGAGAGGTTGAATAAGGTCCTTCAATTTGTAAGCACTGTGCATGATCTTTGTGCTGTCCTCGTAATAGACTTCTTTAGTACTGTCACTGAAGTTCATCCAAGCCTTAATGACTCTAGTGGCGTGCAATCTAAAAGTATTAGCAATGATACCTTATCTCAGCTAGCTAAGACCGTCTTGGCCCTGCAAGAAGATAAGCAACAAAGGTTAAATAAGGTAACAATATTTATACCCAAATTATATCAGCTGCAACCTTTTGTGATGTAACATTATTACTCCATGGATTAATAGTTGGGTCAGATGTATATTCCTGAAAATAGTTCCTTTAGTTGGTTGAGTTTAAAATGACACCTATTACACACCATTTGGAGAATATGCTAAACTTTAGCAAGTAGCAAGACTTGTTGGGATTTGGTAGATATGCTTTGTTATTACTCTTTTGAAGTTTTTTTTATAGTAGTATATGATTCTCTTCCATCCCATATGTTATAATATTGGTCATTGTGTATGCTAAATTTTACATGATTACACTCCTTGGAGGTCTCAAATTTCCATCTAAGTGTTACAGTAACTACAAGTGTACTGTTTATCACATGTTTTTGTCATTATTTATGTATAAAACTACTATTAGGTGTAATGCCGTATTTAATTTGAAGCTTTTTTCTGTACATTTGTTCGATTGTTTTAGACCTGTAATGTTCTTCTGGGCTTAGATGCAAGAAGGTTTAATACCTGGGTGGTGGGTACCCCTTCAATCTTTTTTTTAGTTCCGCGTCTAAACCTTGTTGATTGTACAGATTTCAGCTCAGATTTTTTTTTTGTTTCGGGCAAAGTTATACACCTAGTATAGTCATCTGATATATCTTTCTTCTACAGCTTCAAGAATTAGCAAGAGAGTTAATTGATCTTTGGAATTTGATGGATACCTCAGAGGAAGAGAGACACTTGTTTAATCATGTTACATGCAACATATCAGCTTCTGTTAGTGAGGTCACTAATCCCGGAGCTCTTGCTCTGGATCTGATTGAGCAGGTATTTTAGGTTACTAATCTTATTTTAAATAAAATATAACCGCTGTATAATTATTCAAATATTATCATGGCAAGGCCGAAGTGGAAGTTGAAAGGCTTGATCAACTAAAAGCTAGCAGGATGAAGGAAATTGCTTTAAAGAAGCAAGCTGAACTTGAAGAAATATATGCTCGGGCCCATGTAGAGATTGATACTGAGGCTGCTCGTGGGAATATATTGGCCTTGATTGATTCTGGAAATGTTGAGCCTTCCCAGTTACTGTCTGAAATGGATAATAAAATTATAAGTGCAAAAGAGGCGGCTCTTAGCAGAAAAGACATACTGGATAAGGTGGAGAAATGGATGTCAGCTTGTGAAGAAGAGAGTTGGCTTGAAGACTACATGAGGGTATATATATTGTCTTTGACTCTGCCTGCAGCATGTTACATCATTGCTAGTGATGTTATCCTGCAGTCATTATTTTCTGAAAATGGCCGAGTATCAAAAATATCAAATCCTGGTTCATGTTTGTTCTTTTTCTGAGTAATTATATTCAATATCTTTAATTACCTGATCCCCACACCAACCATGAATGATACCCCACATTCATGTACTTTACTTTTGCTTAATATATTGCCTATTCAATGTCCGTAATTGCTGCACTGAGAAAATAGAGTGAAACATGCTGGGTAAGGGTCATTAAATCTTGGATTACTCTAGAATGTTAAATATGCAGTTACTATAATGAAACATGCTGGATAAGGGTCATTAAATCTTAGTTTACTCTAGCATGTTTAACATGCAGTTACTATAATTAATTGTTAACGATTAGGTCCCTGCTAGAGAGTACCTTTAAACTCTTACTACCTTGCGAATAGTTTAATCTGGTTTTTGTATTGTTAAACTCCATTATCTTCTTATATAATCCTTCAGTTTCTTTTATGCTCTCTGTTAAGTTTAGAAGTATTACACTTCCCTAAAAATTCCTCACGCACACCCTTCTGTGTGCGTGCGTGCTAAGTCACTGCTAACCCTTTTCAATGTGAAAAAGACATTTATGGCCTTACCATCACTTATTAGCCCTTGGATTTAACAGGATGACAACAGGTATAACGCGAGCAGAGGTGCACACTTAAATCTCAAGCGTGCCGAAAAAGCTAGAATATTAGTCAACAAAATTCCAGGTACGTGTTACTTTTAGAACTGTTTCAAGATATACTTGGGATCTCTTGAGGAATATTTTATGAATTACTCATACTATATAATTTTGTAGTCTTTATCATCTATGATGGCTTCTATGTGTGATGACTTTCCTGTGGGTCAGCATATGTTGTCCTTTAACTTTTTTTATTAAATATGTGTAGCCAATTGTGAGATTGGCTAGTGTTAGTTGTAACAATGCTTGAGATACTTTGAGATGGGTAAATATTGTTATGGAATTCATTTTAAATTAATATGAAGTTATTGGTTTAAGAATTAGTTTTAATCAACATGGAAAGATAGATAATAGAAACATAATTCTGTCTGTATGCAACTTGCGTTTATAAGGTATGGAGATTTCACCAACATAATGGAGATTTTCTGTTCAAACAACCAAAACTATGTTGGACACTTGGACTGTTTTCAACTGTAGAACATATGGCCAAGTTGCACGCACAATGTTTATAACTGAACTATAGAGGGGTTTCAGCAGTAACAAGGATTTGATTCGATTAAACGAGTTCGCTAAAGTCGAAGTTAACTGTTAAAGGATTACTGAAACATTTTCCTCAACTAGGAAATTACTACTAGTTCGTTGACTCAAACAAAGGATATGATACATTATATATTGACTTGTAAGATGTGACACGTAATGTTGGTTGTTTGACTTTATTAGTGCTCACTGCATGACTTGTGTTTTTTTATGTTCTTTATGTAGCTCTTGTCGACACATTGGTTGCCAAAACACGTGCTTGGGAGGAAGAACGTGGGTTAACATTCCGTTATGATAGTGTTCCTCTACTTGCAATGCTGGATGAATATGCAATGGTCAGGCATGACAGAGAAGAAGAGAAAAGAAGGATGAGGGTTAGTCTCCGCTCTTTCATTTCTATACTTCTTTTTAATCAGACAACAGATTATATGTAATTTCTATACTTTAGATTTCTGTAGCATGCTTATGTTGGGATATCTTTTACTTGCAAGTTTCTCAGTCTTGTTTAAACGCATTGATTTTGGTAGTGCTCAAATGTTTCGGTCTTGGACCATCATACAATATTTTATTTGGTGTTATACAGGATCAGAAGAAGTTTCATGAACAGCTGAATACAGAACAGGAAGCAATTTTCGGTTCAAAGCCAAGCCCAGCACGACTACTGAGCTCCAAGAAGGTGTTGGGCCCACATGCAAATGGAACACCTGGAAGAAGATTGTCACTTGCCCATCATAATGGGTCAAGGTCTATAAATAAAGATGGGAAGAGGAACATGAGGCCGGTTGCTCCTGTGAATTATGTTGCTCTACCAAAAGAGGATGCTGCATCGTATGTCTCTGCCTCTGAGCCTCGTCCGATTACACCATAATAGTTAAGGAAACAGATAAATAGATCTATACTGTATGATATATTAAATTGCAATGGCTAGTTTAGTAGTTACTACTTGCTAGTGGTAATACATAGTTGAACAGCTAGTGAGTAATAGTAAAGAGACTGGGTGGGGGTAACTTCTATCGTCGAAGTATAACATAAGATGGTAACTAGGCCTTATGAATACTGCACTGTGAGCATTAGGGCGAGATCTTTATAAGTGGCAAGTGCAGTCCTGTTGATGCAAAATACATGTCTGTTGGAGCTGCTTGATCTCCTCGTGCTTTTTATTAAGTGTTTTTTTACAAGTATAAGATTGGTAAAGACCTCTTGGTAAGAAATTACTTTATGTTGTACTTGTACATACTTGACTATGGTAATAATCGTCTAAAGTTGGGAAATCCAGAAAAATAACCTAGATATTTAAAATAAAAAAATAGGATAAAAGTGAAGTTATAATACCATCAAAGCCTAGCTTCCAAATGTGAATACACCTGGAAAATTCATTCATCTGTCCATTTGCATGAACTAGTCTCTCTGAGTGACTGACTGTGTGTGTGTGTGTGATATTTGTACTTTTATCTCTAAATGATGATTGTACTTGTCAGAAAATGAGCAAACTGCCTAGTAATGTTAAATAGGTTGCTTTCATCGCCAATATGTGTTGGGGCCATTTCTATACATTAGATCTTTGGTAAAAGCCAAAAACAACTTCGAATGAACTTATTCAATGGTCCCTCGTTAAGTTGGCCTGCACTGGCCTTTTATATATCTTCACGTTATAAAGATATGAATATGCACTTTATCGTTTATGGAATTGTTGTAATCTACGCATGACCAGTCTCCATGCATGCATTTCACAAAATTCTCATCTTTGGCTTCCCTTTTCATCCTGATTCATAGATATTATCTACCCCAGTTTTCCTTATAATTACCGCATGATTTTCCATCGTAATTTCTTATGAGCAAGTCAGCAACATAGGTAAAAGCCTAAAACCATCTGCATATATACCCTGTGCTTTTCGATTGTCAATGATGATCGAAGCAGAGAAAGTGGAAAAGGTTTCAGCTTAGGCAGTCGAAGACATTGTGCACAAGCCCCGCAAAAGATTAGCAGGCCATGTTTCAGATGCAAAGAGGAGCATTAGTTTATCGGTACCAATTTCTGAGTTCGTAAAGTCTAGATGTCCATTTTCACAAGCAAGAAGAATAACAGAAAGCCGATGCCTCCTCATCAATCAGTGAAACAAGAACAGTTACTGAATAGCACGCGCAAACTGAGTCTAAAGGAATGGATCTTGAGTTCGTCATTGGACTCCTGTTCGGCAGAATTGTTTAGGTGCAAACTTTACATCTGCTTATAATCTAAAAAAGTAAATCTGGAAATAAAGAAATTGTCAGGCAGAGGTTTAATAAAAAAAAACGTCAGGCAGAGGCCAAAAAAATTAGATGCCAGGAGTATTGAGTCTAGGTCGTACTGACATGGCAAGACTTAACATACTTACAAGTTAAAAGTATCATCAAAGTCAAAAGGCCAATCATACTGCTACAACAAGTGGCAAAGGCCGATGAAAAGACACCTGTCCAGCAATCTGCTTCTGAATTTCTTTTTGAGTAAATATGAGAACACAAACGGAACGTAAATATTTCTTTTTATACATTCAAACTATAACAAACCATCTTTGTGATCTTCTCATCCATTCCTTATTGCATGCTTTATAATCTGCAGAAAAATAAATAAGCAAACAATATGAAAACAACAAACGAGAAATCATGAAATACCTTAAATTTATAAATAAGAATTCTTTAATCCACAATAAAGATAAAAGAAAATTCTTAAAATTTTTTAATTCAATAAAAGATAATAGATAATACATCATAGTATTCTTTATATAGGGATATAAAATCATAAAACCAAATTCTAATTAAAATCTAATAATAATATTAAATTTTGATTAAAATAAAATATTAAATAAAAACTGTCATGCAGCCAAAATGAGCCGTTTCCATATCATGTTTTTGCTCCACAGCGTGACCATGCTTTTGTTCTGTGAACACCCTTTCCACGATCCATTACAACCTCGATACTTACTACCAACTGGTATAAATCTCAATATCAACATGATTAGTATACTCAACATGAACATGTTGTCTTACCTTTTTCTTTTCACAATCCATATACACTGAAAATCCTCACACATCAGTCCTTTCCACCTCTAAAGAACTTGACCCCGAATTCTTATCTAGATAAAGAATTACATCTACATGTTGTTTATCTCTCCATGGTGGTATTTTTACAGACAAAAGGTTTAGTGAAATCTTGTACTTGAACTCTTCGACAAGATCAATCGAACGTAATAACAAACATTGAATCAATCCAACAACATCTTGATTAATCATTGTCAACATAAAACTTGAAAACTCTCTCCTCCACCTCAACAAAACTCGCCCTCGAGTTCTTATCTAAATAAATAACTATATATACGCACAACTTATCTTCATTGTGTATAGAGTCAACAATTTTCTCTATACTTTTGTGACATAAATTCAAATCATGCTGATATAGTCTATCAAAAACTAATTGACATGCATTCATAAAAGTCACATAAAAAATATGAGTACATTTGTCATTACTCATTACTCCAATGTGGTAAATCATCTGCCAACTTATAAGTGTCCAAAAATAATTTTTGCGCGCACACTTTTAATGGGATGTTCGTCATCATTCTCATCTTCATAGACATCATTAAGATTTTCTTTTTTTGTGTACATCTATATCCTCATGCTCGCCTTGTTCACCCTTATCAATTTGATCAAAATTCGTAGGCACAACTTCACAACTCACAATCTCATCGCCTCTTTCAACTATCTCTGCATCTCTTGCATCCTCTAAAAATTCATTCGCATTATCAACATCAGACTCTTTTTTATCTCCTACATCTAATAAGCTATCATGTTTTGGTTGAGGACTTTCATCGAACACAATTGTTTCATAATGTTGAATTGTATCATCCTCTTGTTTATGCTCAATATGCAACTTATATTCATAATCCTCCATTAAAAACCTTTTCAAGATCAATTGTTTCATATATCTCCATGTTCCGATGGGTCATTTACTTTGTTTCTTTCTCTGTATAACAAGTTTATCCCACCATATAGAAGCAATGCTTTTTCAATCGAACCACCACCATTTTAACTTGCATATTTTCAAGAACCCCCATAACATCAAAGAATCTACCAACGTCGATATGCCAATTCAAAAATTCATAAATTCTCAAAGACCCATAGAATAACGGTATATCACCAACATGATTTTTGTCACCTCGAAGAACTTGATTAGGATCTTTCTTTTAACTTGTCGATGATTATTGTTGACTGTATTCATTTGATGGTTAAACATAGCCATCTGATCTGTTAAAGCCTGTAGAGCTACGGGTAAAGCCGCAGAAACACCTGTTACAGGTCTTTTGATTTTCCTATAACCAATCATGTAACGAAAAGACATGATGCCAACTACGCAACGAACGCTAATCCTTAATAAAACACACAGTACTCTTATACGAGAAATTTTGAAATACCTTGAATCTACAATAAAGAATTCTTGAATCCACGAGAAATATAAGAGAAAACTCTTAAGGGTTTTTAATTCAATAAAAGATAATACATAATACATCATATTATTCTTTATACAGGGATATAAAACCCTAAAACCATAATTAATTATTATTATTATTAAAAAAAATACAAAAAATATTTTCAAAATTTTTTTTAAATAAATACTCAAATTTTATTATGTTAAAATTTTCATTTTAATTTTTGCAAACCATACGTGAAAAGATAAATATTATTATTATTATTATTATTAAGAAAATTATTTTCATCATTATTAATAATATCTATAATTATTATATATAAGGTTAAAAATACTTAAAAGTTCAAATTTTAAAAAATATTTAAAAAAAATTCTCATTTGAAAAACAATAAAACTATATAAGGCTACTTATTTAAAAAAAATATAATTTAAATAAATTATGGATCATGTATTATATATATGTGTGTGTGTGTTTACACCAACACCCTGCAAAATTTGTATTTAAAATTATAACTTGTTTAATACACATGTATAGTTTTGTTATCATTAAAATATTAAGATTAAATTTATTTTGAAGAATAAATATTGAGGTAGCTAAAATTAGTTGATCACGACATTTAACTTTTAAATTTATTAAATTATCACGTTAAAAATTGTGTTTTATTTTAATAATATGTAATATGATTTACATGTATGGGTGATAAATTGTTTTTGAATTCAAACTTATATATTGATTAAATATTTTCTATTACTTTATTTACTTTTAATATGTCTCATTTTAATACAATTTGATTATTATTTTTGTAATTGTTTATTTTATTTAAAGGTATAATAAAAGTTATATATTTCTTCTATTGTGTTTACAATTTGAGAAATATATATTTGAACAATTATAATATGAAATAAAACTTTGGACAAGATATAAAAATTACTGGTGGATTGATTGTTCCACCAGTGTATATATATTGCTCAAATATCCTAAGTTTGAAAACCTAGTTACTTTTACAAAGTTAGAATTGAATCAACTGTTCTTATAAATGCTTTAGAGCTTGAATAATTGATTATAAAGAAATATTCTAACTTAGTTGACTCTAACAATACTACCACACTTGTTTATACATTACAAGTGTGTTTACAATTCCAAGAACATAGTACAAAACAAAAATACATATTTTAGGAATGTTACTAAACTATCTTTTCTTTCTGTCTTTTTCCATTTTGGGAAATGTCTTTTTATCTAGGAAAGACAGCTCCAATTTGAGTTTTCACAGTCAAGGTAGACTGTCTTTCATAGCTGTACTTTTGTTTGAAGATTCCTGACATTTTATCCTTTTATGCTATCCTTATCAATTGATAATTTGCTGTTAAACATATCAATTGATTCTTCATTGTATCCATCAACTGATATCCTTCTTCGATTAATCTTGATATCCATCGATTGATAATAACAATTGACTTATCGATTGATAGATGTTATCAATCGATGGATCTTCATATCAGTTGATGGTCTTCAATCTTTGACTTAACTTGTTATCAATTGATCCTTCGTCCATTGATGCTTTCATATCAATTGATCACCCTTCATTTATATAATTTTTATGTCTTCAAATAATTACAATTTGACAGCCTAAGTTATACATCAGTTGATAACATATATCAATCCACTCTAGTATCAATTGATGAGAACACTATTAATTGATTTAAGTCATGTCAATTGAAATAGACTAAGTACAACTATGCTACCATCTATATTATCAGTTGATCAATATAAACATTTCAACTGATAAATAGTTTCCTGATTGTTAGGTCTGAAATGGGCGGTATAACTTAATACCTTAATACCGTTTTAAAAATTGAGCTTTGCGTTTTAAAATTTTCTTTTCTCTTTTTAAAATATTACTAGTTAACTAGTAATTCAAATGCGGAAAATAAAAGCAGAGAAAAGAAATAGAGTACACAACGGAATTTTTATCCTGGTTTGCGATGGACGATCCCCTAACGGATCGGCTAACCCCTAGTCCAGTCCTCGAGTCCCTCCCTGAACTCGAGATTTTACAATATAAGTAGAATGTACTCCTTGTAGCAGGCGGAGAAGCCTTTACAACACTATGTATCTATCTTGGACCTTAACTTCCCGTTAACCCCTCAAAATACAAAACCTACTTGATTTATCTTGGAGCGTAACTCCCCGTTACCTCCTCACAATCAAAGTAGAACCCCTACAAGCTGGTCTTAGAGTGTAAATTCTCATTACCTCCTTACAGGCAAGTAGTATCCCTTACGACCTTATCTTGCAGCGTAACTTCCCGTTACTTCCTCAAAGATACGTAAAATCCCTGCGTAGACTATATTCCTCTATAACTTTGTAGGTCTTGGATCTTGGTCTTAGATCTTGGGTCTTTCTTTTTCCTCACGATGTAAAGACACCCAACTCCCCGTTCGGCGTGTCTAGGACTTGGGTCTTAGAACAAGGATCACCTCACAATAAAGTCTAGACAATAAGTACTATGACTTTTAATATCCCTGTTTAGAAAGAAAAGGTGATGGACTAATATATTACTATACTAGACCAAAGACAAATAAATATATATAAAATAGCCGAAGCAACAATATATATAAATGTGAGTCGGGGTAAGTTACCGAGAGACAAGGACAAACCACTCGAAATGGTAAGTCACTTAGTCAAAAGGACGAATCACACGTTGTGTGCTAACGTGTATGCAAGAAATTAAGTGCGTATGCTAAAGTAAAGTGCAGAAATTAAAGCGTATGCATGCACGAAATTAAATGCGTATACTAAAGTAAAGTGCAGAAATTAAAGCATATGAATGCACGAAAATAAATGCGTATGCTAAAGTAAAGTGTAGAAATTAAAGTGTATGAATGCACGAAATTAAAAACGTATGCTAAAATAAAGTGCGATATGTAAAAGATATGAATGCATTGCAAGCACTTAAAGTAAATATATATATAATATATATAGGGATATATAAGGTCAAGATATAAATCAAATATGTTTGACTTGAATGTGATAAGTACGTTTTCTAATTACTTTGTTTATAAGGCCTTAACACTATTACTAAACTATGACCTTAAAACAATCAAAGAACAAACCCTAAAATATTCAACAAGTTTACTTCGTTTATATCTCTAAATAATATATGAGATTTATACGAAATATTATTACTCAAAATGTGTGTTGGTTTCTTTCACTTTAATTTTATGTATGTTTTTAATCCATATATTATGAATATCTTATATTACTGTTTATTTTTCACTAAATTTTTTGTTTTAATAATAATTGGGCTTTCTATTTTTTTTTAAACAGGCTTTGTAATTTATTATAATAGGATATAATATGAAATTAAAAAAAAAAGATTAAATATAATATAATTAAACTTAAATTATAATATATAAGATTTTATGCTTATTCTATAAAAAATTTGATTTCTGAAACTAAGATGATATTTAATGTTAAATTTGATTGTAACTAGATTATTATCATTTGAGACATCTTAAATAATATTCCTTTCAAAACTGTTAACACAAAATTAACTTCATTCGTCCAAACTTTGATATTCCTTAGAATACACAAATGTAACCTCCACACACTCTTCTTTGTCTGGCCTAATGCCCGGAGTGCGGAGCAAGATTTCAAAATTTTCTTTATATAAAATGCAAAATAAAATAAAACTCCCTTGGTTGTATGGACCTGACTTCTTACACGAACACAATCTTAACAAAACAGTAATAAAGGCTTACCTGCAGAATTTATACGGAACATATAATGAAAGTCAAAACTTGCTACGCGCCTATTCCCATTAACACACAAATTGCTACCTCCGCGCAGACTACAACCACAAGAATCAGATTCGACGGAAAAAGAAAAATATAACATCAGTCAGAGATCAAACCAAAAAGTACACTGCACATATACACTAATTATCAAGAATGTATAATTCCATCCAGCCAGTCTAGCTCCAGATCGAATGCCCCTCAGCAAGAATGTACATCTATGAATCCTCAAGTATCACACAGTCAAATTTTGGTGTAGAGCTTAAATAGTCATTATGCCAGGAATTGGCACCTATTAAATAATTCTCATAAAAAATAATCAGGTGGTGGCTTTCTGGCAAGAGCTCCTCTTGATTCCTGCATTTCAATTCACCAGCACCATGTAACACGGCTTTAAAATGTTTCTTATCAATTAGAATTTAGTAATTTATAAACACAAAATCAGAAATTTCACATTCTAGTAGTTTGAATCACCAAATATATCTTAGAAGATACACTAGGAAGTCCTAATGTTAATATATATACATAATTTTCCATAATTAATAAATGAAGAAACACCTTGGTGGTTTGATAAATGTATATCAAGTCAAGTATCTAATTGCTTAATTATGAACAAAAGCAACAAGGAACTTTAAATGATATATTACAAAACAATAAACACACATTCAAGAACATGTAAAACTACTTCAAATACACTGAAATACTGAACAGAAAAAACAACAGTGAAAATGCAGCTTCATAATTTTGCTGCTTCTTTCTTAATGGTCAAAATTTGCATATATGAAACACCAGTGATTGTCTCATGCCACAATAAAATTTCAAAATTCAGACTATCACCAGCTACTAATATCCTGAAGAAACCACACACATATGGTACTTTACGAAACCACACATATATGGTACTCTTTCTCAAAGAGTATATATGGTACTTTACGAAAGTCCACGAGCTTAACATAATGTTTCTACGAATTAGTTGAAAGAACGTTTTCCTGACTCAAAAAGGCATGGCCATGACATAGCCGAAAGTACATGTCAAACTGTCAAAAAGAAAAGCAACAGCAAAACACATAAAACGCAACACAAAGTAAATTCACGAACCTGTGGTGCTGCCTCAAAAACACAGAATTTCTTATTAAGATTCTCATCAAGCTCAAGAATGGCAGCTACATTACCACATCTACAACACATTTAAGCGTGAAATTACAATTCGATCCCTAAATAACTTCAAAGAAAATTTGGGATCAGTTGCTAATGTTACCTATAGCAGTAATTGGGAGCTGACCAGACTGTAACTATCTGGTTATTGAACATCCATTTATAACCTTCCATAACCAATTGATGGGCACGGCATATGTAGTCAATGTTATTAGAGTGGTTAAAAGTATGAACAGCACTGCCACCAAAGAGGAAACCAGCACCACGAGGACTCAAAACCCAACCCTCGACAGTGTCTTCAGGATCAGACCATAGTAGCTCGCACATGGCACCATCATGGGGTACTTCTTGCTTCCTGTAGATGGTGCGTATCTGTCATGCAGGTGCGGCTTATGTCAATATTATTAATTTATTAAGAGAAAAAAAATAGAAAGGGATGAGCTCTCAAACCTGGTCTAATGTGGAAATAGAAGGAGATAGACCTCCATGAACGGAAAATATCTTATTCTCAATTAAAGCTGAAAGACTGTAGACAAACAGTATTTTAATTGTCTTAGTTTCACAAAGAGCTTAACAATATCAACATGAACTAAGGTCGTGTTCACAGCATCTAAGTAGAAATTTGTATGCATATCTGCTGTCATATGCGACTGTTGACATAATGAAGAATGCAATGAGGATTGAGGAAGACAAAATGTGATCATGCAAGGATATTATACTCAATTAACGAAGTCAAAAAATTTCAACACAAATCGATTTATATGTTAAAGCATCTAGGAGCTGAGGCAGTGAGGCCTACTATTTTGTGATGCTTTATAGCAGAAGTCAGCACATACAGAGAAATATCTTTTCACTTCTACAAAATACTTTAAGGACATTACTAGTTTAATTTTTTCCTTAAAATTTAAAAAATAAAACAAAATGCTAAGTAGACTTGTAATACTAATAGTTTATGTATATCTGTAATCTGTATTGTATTTCATGATGCAAGACTCATACTAATCTTTCTTATGAGAAGTCAAACCTTAAATAATCAAATATCTCTGTGCAATATCTCCAAACGTTGGCAGAGCCATACTTCCTAAGACACTCATCATAGAATCCATAAACCTGGAAGAGAGAACAGCCAATAAATTCAAGAATTAAGATGTTTAATTAAAACATCTAAAGTATAGACTGAACCTGAGTGATTTGTCGGCTCTCGTGATTTCCCCTAATTAGTGTTATTCGATCCGGATATCTGACCTGATTTGCACACAAACCTTTTGTTGGAAGATGAAACAGAAAAAACAAAGGCATATTTGAAGTAAAAATTACAAAATCAAGCAACTTGGGGAACTTGTTGCAAATTTTTACACATGCCAAACATGTAAAATTTGCATGCTTTCAAATAAAGACATCGATCCATCACTTGGACTCTGCACACAAACTCTGGAGTAATATTTTACTTTCTTTTAGATACTGATGACATCCTCAAACACAATAGATATTGAAATAACCTGTCTTGCATCTTGTAAAGTTTTTTATGAACAGATCATTTAACCAAAAATAAAGATATATGAAATTACAGTAACTGCAATGTGATACGTAATTGAAAATTGGTACAATCATGTTTGCAATTTACTATTTTGAGATATTTTTATTGATTACATCATTTGTAAAACTCAGTACTGCTTATTATACAGAAATTGAATTCTATAATTAAGCTAAACCCAACTTGCTAAGATGTTTTTGAGATAAGAGTTTAGACAAACAAAAGGTTGTGAGCTAAGATGCACATGTATCAATCTCTGAACTACGCTCCAGTAGAACTAGGTTTCACCTATTGCGATAACACATCACAATTGCGGGCAGAGATGCTACATGGGAATTTTTTGTTGGCTTACTAAGAGAAAACTCCTTAAAATGTGACGGTATCTTGATGCAACAGTATGTAGCTTTTTCTAGTGTTTGCATTCCACAACTAAGATACCAAATTCGGGTGATCCCCTGCTATTAGAGTTTGTATTCTTTCTTTCATAGTTACCAATATGTAGTACACATGTCACAAGACCTAAAATAAATACTGCCGCATTATGCTACCATTTATGCGAGTCACTGTTCTACAAGAATACTAACTAAATTCCTGATTATGTATGATCACCTCATTTATGGGTCTTGACTTTTGATGATCTATTTACCTGCTACTTTTGCACTTTATAATACAGATATCAGTTACAGACTTATAGTCAAGTTTTGAATTGTCGCTACGTTGTGCACAATCAACTATTTTCTTAGTTTTTGTTTTCGTTCTATACAAGCATTTATGCTTTGGGTAGGTTGTTGACAAGTTTAAGGAAAATTTAAGTTCTATATGGGACAATAGCACTAAAAGGCCATTAATTGAAAATTTGTCAAGATCATCAATAAATTAGAAATTTAGAAGAGCAAAACGAAGCGAAGGGGAAAGAATCACAATATCAGATTTTCTCAACATAAATAAATAGCAGAGATACATACCTTGAGGGCAAGCAGAAGTAGAAATGTCTCCACAGAATAAAACCCTCTGTCAACAAAATCTCCCAAAAATAAGTAATTGGTCTTTGGGCAATCACCTCCAACTTTGAAAAGCTCTTTCAAGTCATAAAATTGCCCATGAATGTCCCCGCAAATCTATAAGGGGGAGGGGGAGGAAAAGAAAAGCAAAAAGGTATAAGAGGCAAATCAATGTCTCAAAAAAGGGTTAAATTATTTTTCTTAGTAGTTTCGAGAAATTATATGAGTAATATCATTAGTTAACAAACTTTGATGGGGTGCAAGAAGAATCGAGTCAATTCATTCATGGATACCTTAGTGACTTAGTCAGACTATATCTATTCAAACATGTTGATGATAAACCTCAAGCTCTCATCATCATTGAGTAACCCTCAATTTTCTATTCTTCCTATTTCTATTTCCATGTTTCCCACCTCTCCGACCATTCCATTATTTAATTCTACTATGTTGACTACCATATATAGGCTAGGGAACCCTCGTCATGTTTATCACAGTGCCAAATTGCTGGAGTACCTTCAACATGACTAGTCAACCAATGACCTCCTCCTAATACCAAGAGTATTTAGGAAAGTTTTTTACTTTAGATCTCGAGTTTAGGAAGAGGTCTCGAGTTCCACCCCTCCCACACCCAGTATATTAAGAATATCAAAAAGGTTAAATTTAGGAGAGCAGGTTTCGTAACAAGCATTATCCAAAAAAAACAAAAGGGGCAAGTATAAAAACTAGTAAGAACGTGTCCATACATTATAAATAGATTCAACATGGCAAAATAGTCTCAGAACATATACCTATTAAAATGTAGGTATAATTAGCAGTTTTATGTGCCCGGAAAACCAATTGGGGCAAAGGGGCATTCATAACTAAAACACAAAACCCTAATACATAAACAAATAATAGAAGCCCATTATGTAGAAAAGAACACAGCCCTAGGTTGAGAGAGATGGGGAGAGATTGGAGAGAGAGAGAGAGATTGGAGAGAGAGAGAGATTGGGGAGAGAGAGGGAGTGGGAGAGAGAGATTGGAGAGAGATTAGAGAGAGAGAGGGAGAGGGAGAGGAAGAAAGAGATAGATTCGGAGAGAGAGAGAGATTAGGAGGGAGGGAGAGAGAGGGAGAGAATTACAGTGACAGGGGCATCGACCCTTTGAACATTGCTTTCTTCAACAAGAATCTCCATGGCTTTGAGACAAAGAGACTTGACTTGTGATTCACTGAGAGGTTCGCACTTCTTGAGCTGCTCTATTTGCCTGTCTAGCTCTGACGACATTGTTTTCTTGGCCCCCTTCCCTGTGCCTCAGCCCCGCCTGCTCCAACCTTAAAACCAGAATTAAAACCCCTCTTTTCCGGTTTGTAAACCTAATTACTTTGTTAATTACTCATCAGACTCGCTCAACGACACTCCCGTTGCCTATCCGTCAAGAACTATTTTTCTTGCATAAATTAGTTTATACGTCTTGCATTTTTTAATAATAATTTTATAAATATATAAAATTTATATTTATTCAATTTTAATATATTTTCTTTTATAATAATATAAAATCAATTATTGGTATTGGTTCATAATCAAATTTTAATCATTTTATTAATAAATAAATTTAAAAATTTTATTACATTAATTTTTGTAATCACCAGAAATCGAACTTCAATAAATTAATTAAATAATTAATAATATTTAAAAAATTACATCTTATTTATTCCAATTATATATAAGATGTAATTATAAAATATATTAATTAGTTCATTCCGTATTATTTTATTTTCTTACTGATTAAATTGAAGAAAAAAATATTTTAGGGATTAAATATTTTTTTAAGTATTTGTAATAATAATTAAATAAAAATTCTAATATTAATAATAATAACTTCGATATATATATAAATAATATTTCTGATGAAATTTTGTAAAAAATCATATACTTATTTCTCGCATAAATAGAAACACGGATTTTTGAAATTACATTTTTATAAAACAAGGATTAAAAACAGAAAACCTTTTCAAAGAAATGTTTTCCAAAAAGTTGATTTTAATTTTAGTAAATAACTTTTTCTCTAATTTTTAATCAAATTTTAAAAATTATAATCACTATCCATAACGTGAATATCAAACGAGATAATACTCTGTTAACCCTTTATCCTAACTAGCCCTAAACCCGTGCAAAGCACATGAATGCTCTGGTACAAGTTTTATATGCAGTTATGTTTTTTTAGTAGACATATTCTTCGTGTGAATAACTTTAAATCCTCTGAATTGATTGACAAGAATAATGAATGAAGTGGTTTCCGGTTTGCTTAAATGTGCAAGGCACGAACATATTATAGATGTACTTAGTTTGGTAGTTTGTTATACATTTTAAGGTGCATATAAAATTAGATTCATAACTTATTTTTATAATTTTTTGTTTTTTAATAAAAATCAAATGTTTAAATTTTTATTCAGAAAAAAATTAAAAATAAGTTATAGAAGTATACTTTATATGCACGTTAAAATGTGTGCCGGATATTTTCTCTGGAATGTAAAGAAATAGGTGGGACGGAAAAAATATATGTTACGAGACCTTTATTATCTCTGTATGTTGTTCTATTAATGCACAATATCCATCCGTAATGAAAATAACTTTTTCGTATCATGTATTCACTTTTCTTATATCATTGCCTCAATTGCTCATTGAGTCTATATCACCACCTTGCAGGATAACAACAATGGTTAACAAGACTAAAACTTGATACCTCCAATCTAGAAGGTAAGAATTAAAAATCAAATAAATTACGAAAATAAAAGATTTGACTTGTAATTATGATTTATTCGAGCATCCATATGTACAATACAAATAACTTCATCTTCTCTTTTATTCGTTTTATTCTTATCGTCGCAATTGCTCTAAGCAAATTAGTTTCACAAGAAATTTAGCTTTTAAATTTCCTTTTACTAAAAATATGTATGCTTTGCATCATTTATATAAAACATCATGAAAAAACAAAAATGTAGTAAATTTTTGTAATGCATCTTAAAATACGTGCAATAGAAACAATTAATTTAGAATAGAGCGATTATCAAAACTCTAATCATAAACTCAGTGAAATAACCTGAATAAACAGGACAATACAGATTGCCTTTCAAACGTAATTTGAGTATAATACAAAAGTTATCTAGTTTGATTATATGGGAGTAGTGAATGCTACAATGCTAGTGATATCATACAGTATTTTTCTATTTTTTTTTAAATTTAATGTCAAGTTAATAGAACAAAAGCTTTAGATCATACTATACAATCATCTGGTCCTTAGATATTAGATATTGAAGTCATAGATTTTGCCTGCTCTGAATTTCAAACCTCAACTCGTAGCATTTAACATTTCACTAAAACTTCGGGTTGCAAATGACTGTTATAACCTTGTTCAGCTAGGCAACATATAACCTTGTTTCAGCTAGGCAACGCCCAATCTTCACTTCTCTAGCTTTTGCTTTCTCTATAGTGTCTCATACTTTGGCTTATTTATTGAGGTTCTTGCTTTAAATTCTTCAAAATACAGAACCTGAGGCCATTGACTTAAGACTGCCGTAGAAGCCAGAGATGCCCCGCAACAGGTGCAGAGCCTGCACAAAATTGAGTTAAATAGTGTCAACTGAGATACATGTTTTCACTATCTGGTTTTATTTTAGCTTCTTCCATTACCTCGTTCCTGCCAATGATAATAATAATGTTTACCAACTTAAAATATGAATTCGGCTAAATGATGCTGCCTAACAAAAAGCACACAAAATAAATAAAAGGACAGAAGGTCATATCAATATGATTTTCATTTACAGCAAGATAGAAAGCACTCACCTTGTCATGCTTGAGGACCAGCAGTACACTCATTACCGATTTAGAGTCTTCAGGAGGTTTCATCCAAGTGTTCTTGAATGAGACCTTCTATTATTCTTTGCAAGTTTTATGGGACAACAACCTAATACCCAGACATGAAATTTCAATTAATATGTAAATACACACACGCCTCATTGCCTCAAGGAAAGCAATATAAATTTCTCCAAATTTTAGGAAGAGACATCTTGCTCGCAACAACCACTTTTTCATGTGATTCACAGCAAAATGTGGAGTAAATAAGTGGTATCAGTTCCAGATTACGAGACGACAGATATCTGCGCACACATCTGGTGGCCACAATCCTTAACCACCATCATGGAGATTTTTTTGAAGCAAATAGAGCATAAATCAACATCATTTGCCTATTTAAAGACAATTTTCAGTCAAATTTAATATCAAAAGTGTAGCAAGTATCTTTTAAGAATATAATCAATATATAGATAGACATCCAAGTGAAATGGCCTTCCTGCAAATCTCAGAGAATGTCAAGTAGATATATAAATCCTACATCCAAACATGTTACCTCGGAAATATTGTCTGCAACCCTAGAATTAGAATGTACAGTGGATGATGGAAATGAGTTCATTGCCTCCTTCAAAATTGCCTTTTCTCTGCCCTTATTTGCTGTAATCAAGGCTTTCTCTAACATAGTTCTTGCCTCTTGATTAACATCACTAATGAACTTCAATGAAGCTGGCCACACTAGAGGTTTTGGAGATGAAGGGTTTAACAAGGCTGTGCATGCTGCATGCTTATTTGACATAAGTTTAAGACTTGATAGTACAATTTTGTTTTCCACCTTTCAATTCGTAAGGTAAGCCGCAAAGTAAAGAATCTAATCTCAAAATGTGGGAGAAAAATGCACTAATATGAATACTGTCTAAAAAATGAGATCTACATTGACGAAATAAGTCATCACTAAATACCTGTAAAAAATCTGTTTGAGGTAAACATATACACATACACCGATACATGTAAAACTATAAGCATATAATGACACAAATGTCAAACCAAAATCACGTTGTCTATGCCAAAAAGCCACAACCTTTATACATTTATACATGCAGTTTCACACTATAATGCACGAGAAATGAATTTAGCTTACAAAAAGGTTGACAGTTCAAATTAAGCTACCTGTGTTAGTGCAACAAAAAAAAACTAATGCTCAATAAAGGAATGTGTATACCACCGAAAGCACTGTTTGGCATATAATTGAAGCATTTTCAAACTCCTCAGCAGAATCCCACAAACACATACATTATAATCACAAAAAAAAACACCAAAACATCATTCTATGATGAAGTTTTGAATATTCTTGTAATAATCATATACTACGTATCAAACAAGCTTGTGGTGTATGTTTGAGCTTCAAAGCCCTGTAACCAAGACAGGGCAATCTCAAACCATGTACAGAAATAACAGAACCATGACAAACAATTACCATGTCAAACTATTTGCGTCTTGTTGTAACCGGATCCTCTTTAGTAGTGACCTATAGTCCACCTCCTCAACATCGACTGCAACCACCTCCACCACCATGTTGCACTGCCGCACAAATCAATGAAAGTAGCATAAATGGATCATATAAATAGAATAACAAACAGAAAAATTCAATTGCACAGACACTTATATGAAGATATAACATAGAAAAACCGTTGAAACACAGACACACAAAGATATAAAGAGTTCCTTCTCTGAATAATATGAGTGTTGTATCACAGTTACGCATAAACTCCGTTAATTGATACCGATGATCCTTCAAGCAGAACATATATATGCATGCAAGCATTATATTAATTGTTATCGCAGGCTTTCTTTGGGCAATCATGGCCGATTCTAATGTAGTATGTGAATATTGTAAGGTATCAAATAATGGATATTTGACTAAAACGTAACTGATCTGATGTGGCTTCTTAGGTGGAATAGAATGTCTCGCGGAACCCTGAGTTGTACTATTAAATAGATAATAGATAGATTTGTTGCATCAAATTTGCAGCCACAACTATATTCTATTGTACAAAAGCAGAAGTAATTAAATTCCCAATTCGCATACAATATTAACATCAACAAAATCATTCACCAAATCTAATATGTAGGCATATTACAAAATATACATTGTAGAGATACCTAATTACGTGTATTTCTTACATGTTCAGTCAAACATGTACAGTATTGCATTGAGCAGCAAAAGTAGGAAGCAATAATAACAAAAAGCAGATAGAATTGCTAAACACTTGTTAAAACCCAACAACTATCCATTATGAATTATACAATACCTGGGCTCAGACAATTGATGAAACATAAAGTCGAAATTGATGCATCTGCAATTGTAAAGTAAGTAAAATCAAGCATGAAGGGGCGGTGCAGATGTGAGGGACGCGAGAGGTCGCATAAAGAGATTGTGCAGAGTATATATAAAGTATTCGGTACACGATATATTAACTTGGTACACGTGGCTGCTGAGTGGATCCACTGGCTGCTTAGTTGGATGCTTATCCGGAATAAAATGGCTCGTGTTGTTCTGTTAGATATACAGTAGCATTAGAGCCCATGCAAGGCACGGGGTTCGGATAAATTCTCATATTTGAATGTTAGTTAAATGGTATGTATACGTTTTAGGCGGGAGGTGAATAAATAAAAAACATAGAGAACTGAATGAGCAAGGACTTAAGGTGATCCATCGTTTTTCTACAACTTACCAAGTTTGTTCTCAAATATTTGTATTGTTTTACCATTCTCGCTTAACTTAACTGCCACACCAGTCTCAAAGCAGTGTCTTTGAATTCCTGTGATATTACCATAGTACTTATAGCTTGTATGCCGTTCTTGATCTTATTATATTTTATATATGTAACATGAGATTGGTAATCTAATGAGCAGTTTAGTGCATCAACAAAAAATTTTAAGCCAAGCCAATCAAAGGGATATAAATTTCTTTTTTTTTTAAAATTATTTTTTTCACTGATTCATTCAAATAATGTTCTTGGACGGATGAAATGGCAGAAGGGAACGAAGAGGGCAATAGTCAATAGGGGATTAGGCCTGGTTATCTGGACCACGCACTGGAAAATCGGGTTGTAAGCAGGCATGACTGCGGCTTGCAATGGCAAAAAAGGAAGCTAAACTAATTTACACTGAATGATAGGGTTGTAAGCAGGCATGAGGTGAGGCTTGTAAGGGTAAAAAAAATATTTACACTGATTTAATTTGCTCAGGAAGGAGTTGTTCTCCTATAAGAAATATAATAGATTAAATGGCTTGTTTTACGGTTAACTACTGATTAGAATCACTCAAGTATACTCCCGTTGCCTATCCGCTAATCGATGACTATTTTTCCATTGTAAATTATGAGATATATTTAGTTCACTCCGTATTTTTTTTAAACATATTTTAGTTATGCATTTAAAAATAATAATTATAATTTAATAGCCTATAATATAATTATTTTTTACTGATTAAATTGAAAAATATAAATATTTTAGTGATTAAATATTTATTTTAAGTATTTATAATAATAAAAAAAGATAAAATTGTAAGGTTACTAATAATAACTTCGATATACATATATAAATAATATTTCTGATGAAATTTAATAAAAAATCATATACTTATTTCTTGCAGAAATAGAAAAACAGATTTTTATAGTTACATTTTTATAAAACAAGGATTAAAAATAGAAAACCTTTTCAAAGAAATGTTTTCCATAAAGTTGATTTTAATTTTAATAAATAACTTTTTCTCTAATTTTTAATAAAAATTTAAAAATCATAACCACTATGAAACAGAGGGGAAGGTTAGGCAGCATAAGATTGCACATATGGAATGAAACAGATGAAATTTCAAAGCCATGAATCAATTGGTTAGAAAGAATCTGGTTAGAGGCATTCCACAGATGGAATTCACCAATGATGGACTGTGTGATGCCTGTCAAAAGGGAAAAAATGAAAGCATCATTCAAGTTAAAGTCTGAATCATCAATTGACAAGCCTTTGGAATTATTGCACATGGACTTATTTGGTCTAGTCAACATCATGTCAATTGACAAAAGGAAATATGCCTTAGTCATTGTGGATGATTTCACAAGATATACAAGGGTATATTTCTTACACTCTAAAGATGAATCAATCAAATTCATTATCAATCATGTGAAGAATGTTGACAATGGCACTGAATAGAAGGTCAAGAAAATTAGAAGTGATAATGGTACTGAATTCAAGAATGCAACAAGAAAAGAATTCTGTGAAGAAAAAGGTATCACTCATCATTTCTCTGCACCAAGGACTCCACAGCAAAATGGAGTAGTTGAAAGGAAAAATAGGACCTTGATTGAAGCTGCTAGAACTATGTTAGAAGAAGCAAAACTTCCTACATATTTCTGGGCAGAAGCAATTAATACTGCTTGCTACATTCAAAATATTTCCATGGTCAATCAACTTCAAGGCAAAACACCATATCAGTTGATGCAGAAAGACAAGAAGCCAACAGTTAATTTCCTTCATGTCTTTGGCTGCAAATGCTTTGTACTGAGAAATCAAGGTGAAAATCTGGAAAAATTTGAAGCCAAGGCTGATGAAGCTATATTTTTTGGATATGGAATAACAACCAAAGCTTACAGAGTCTACAATCTTAGATTGCACATTGTTATGGAATCTATGCATGTAGTCTTTGATGACAAGAAGATTCAAGGGTTTTTTGATGAAGGATTTCATGACCTATTGCACTTTGAAAATGAATCTACAAGCAATAGTGAAGATAGTAATGATGATGTGGAAATTTCAAGAAATCAAGAACCTAGAATCTCTTCATCTATTGATGTCAATACATCAACAAATAACTTATCAGCTGACAATCATCAATCGACTGATAATACATCAATTGATAATCATTCGATGGATAACAACTCACAACAGTCTTCAAGAAGAGTGTCCATCTCAGGGGGAGGGTTCTCAAATGATCAATCACATCACAATGATCATAATAATTCTAATGATCAAGAAACATCATCATCAAGGACAAATATACCATCACAAAGGAAATTAATAAAAAGTCATCCCTTTGAATTGCATATTGGAGATGCAAATGATGGTGTCAAAACTAGAAGTGAAGAATGCTTGTATAATAGTTTCCTGTCTCAAGAAGAACCAAAAAGGATTGAAGAAGCCTTGAATGATCCTGATTATATAATTACTATGCAAGAAGAGTTGAATCAGTTTGAAAGAAACAAGGTATGGAAGCTGGTGCCCAAACCAAAGAACAAGTCTGTTATTGGTACAAAATGGGTGTTCAGAAACAAAATGGATGAATCAGGTACAGTGACAAGGAATAAAGCAAGATTAGTGGAAAATGGCTACTCACAAGAAGAAGGCATAGATTTTGATGAAACATTTGCAGATGTTGCAAGGTTGGAAGAAATCAGAATCTTTCTAGCATATGCTGCTCATGCAAATTTTAAGGTGTATTAGATGGATGTGAAAAGTGATTTTCTCAATGGAGAACTAGAAGAAGAAGTTTATGTAGAACAACCTCTTGGTTTCATTGATCTGTTCATCCTGGATTTGTATACTATCTTCTCAAGGTACTTTATGGATTGAAACAAGCACCTAGAGCCTGGTATGACACATTATCTAAATTATTGATTGAGAATCACTTTACAAGAGCTACTATTGATAAAACTCTCTTTCATAGAAGTGTTAGTGGCTCTATGATTCTTGTTCAAATCTATGTAGATGACATTATTTTTGGCTCAACTAATGAGAAACTTTGTCAAAAGTTTGCTAAGTTGATGCAGAGTAAATATGAAATGAGCATGATGAGAGAACTTACCTATTTTCTTGGTTTGCAAGTCAAACAAGTCAAAGACAGTATTTTCATAAATCAAACCAAATATATTTCAGATTTATTAAAGAGATTTGATTTAAATGAATGTTCTTTTGTAAAAACTCTCATGACCACTGCAATTAAACTTGAAATGAATACTAAGGAAGCTAAAGTGGACATTTCAAGTTATAGAGGCATGATTGGCTCATTACCTTATTTAACTACAAGTAGGTCAGACATAATGTTTGCTAGATGTCTTTGTGCTAGGTTTCAGGCTGATCCTAGAGAATCTCATTTGATTGCAATAAAATGAATATTCAGATATCTCAAAGGAACTCCAAATCTTGGAATTTGGTATCCTAGAGCTTCTGGATTTGATCTAATTGGTTATTCAGATGCAGACTATGCAGGTTGCAGAATTGACAGAAAAAGTACTACACGCACTTGTCAATTTCTAGGGAATAAGCTAGTATCATGGTTTAGTAAGAAACAAAATTCAGTGTCTACATCCACTGCAGAACCTGAATACATTGCAGCTGGAAGTTGTTGTGCATAAATTTTATGGATGAGGAATCAACTATTTGACTATGGGTTCAACATGAACAAAATTTCTATTTTTTGTGACAACACAAGTGCCATTGCAATAACAGAAAATCCTGTGCAACATTCCAGAACCAAGCACATTGACACAAGGTATCACTTCGTTAGGGAACATGTAATGAATGGTACAGTTGAATTACATTTTGTCCCTAGTGAAAGACAACTTGCAGATAATTTTACCAAACCATTAGATGAATCTACTTTCAATAGATTGATCTGTGATTTAGGTATGCTTAACTATATTTAATCTATTAAATGTCTGACAAGTTATGAATTTATATTTTTTTAAGCCATTTGACTTTGTTAATCTATTGATTATTCCATAATCAATTGATAAACATTTTACTTATCGATGGATATTTGCAGCTATCGACAGATAAATATATCAATTGATGATATATTTACTCATCGATGAATATTTGTAGCTATCGACAGATAAATATATCAATTGATGATATATTTACTTATTGATGGATATTTGCAGTTATCGATAGATAAATATATCAATTGATGATATATTTATTTATCGATGGATATTTGCAGCTATCGATAGATAAATATATCAATTGATGATATATTTATTTATCGATGGATAAAAGTACCTGTCGATGGATAAGTTAATTATCAATCGATGACCCGGAATTTAAAGGGGTCCATGTCATCAATCGACTTGTACAAAATCTAGCCATTTATTACTTATTCTATCAATTGATTAATACATACATTCCTGTATGTATAACAGTTGATTGCCAAAAATGGTAATTTTTACTTTTCACTTTTCTTCCAACGGTCGATTAAGCTCTATTTTGAGTAAGAAATTGATTGGGAACTCAGTAAATATAAATAGTGAGATTAAAACAACTTTTAATTCTTACTTGCAATTGTAATAACGATTTCTCTATCTCTTTCTCTCTCTCTCTCAATATACGAACTCAATCTCTAACCCTTTTTCTCTCTGTACTCAATCTTCCTAATATCTTCAAAGCTTTTGTACTACTAAACTTCTACTCAAAGAAATGGCATCTTCATCCAATAAAATCTCGCAAGCTGGTTTCATCTACAAGCTGAATAATTTTGTGGTTGCACTGTGGTTGAAGAGGCTCCAAAGAAATTTCATCCATTGATGCAATTCCTGGAAAGCTGTAAAGTACAAAATGTGTTGAAGGAAGCACAACAATAATCTGCAATCTGATGGAAGAGTTTTGGACTTCTGCAGAAGTTGTTGATAACTTCTCAAGCATCAAATTCAATTGCAAAGGACAAGAGTACATTCTTACTACTTTAATTTTAAATGAATGTTTAGAGTTGCCTGTTAATAATACTGCTAATGTACCCAGTGAATCAAATATTAGGAATATGCTTAGGGCTGTCAATTATGCAAATCCTGACATTAATTTAGGACAAGTAGTTAGAAAGAATCTTAGGAGAGAATGGTCTTATTTCTTTGATGCAATAATAAAATGCTTTAGTGGTAAAATTAGTAATTTTGATGCCATAACATCTAGCATGCAACAAATAGCATATAGTGTCTTGTTTGATGAATATCATGATCTATCTTCTATATTGCTATCTGAAATTGCTGCTAAGTTAGGTAAGAAGCATGACAGATCTAATCACATATACTATGCTAGATTTATCATAATTTTTATTAACCACTTTGTCAAAGAAATTGAGATTTGCAGGGAAACTGAAACTCTTGAGTGTTGGACTCAAAACAAAAGAGTTTTCAAGGACCTGGTGAGAATTAATCTCCACAATAAGGTGGAATTAATCTACCCTGAATTTGTTAAGGTATCAATTTCTAACATAATTTCTTCCAATACCCAATTTTCTTTGCCTTCTGTGGCTATGAAGGGTGTTAGTACTGACCTCAACCCTCCTACCCAAGTCACACATCCAATTTCAAAACCCAAATCTAAAAAGCCAACCTCAACAAGTTCCCAAAAACCTGTTGTTGTAAAATTAAAGAAAAGAAAAACACCTATTTTGATAGATAGATTAGAGGAGGATGTAGGTGGTGAGGGAACTGGAGAACATCAAAGAACCTAGAAGAATAAGGAGAGTGAGGGTGTGCAACCTAAGCCAAGCTACTCCATAGTCTCTCAAAAGACTGTGGATGTTAGTATGGAAAATTCCACATCTCTATTGTCATCCTCTCAAAAGAATGACAATATTGAAAATCACAATTTGGGGAAACACCAGCCAAATCTACAAAAACCTATGAAAGGAGAGAAAGAAGAGTCACCTTTGCACATGGGGAACCACACACTGCAAAATCACAAGAAACTGTGGTCGAGCATTCTCAAAGTCAGTTTGATGCATCTCATACAAAGGATGAGATGCAACCCCATTCTCTCTCAATTCCAATCCCTTCTATTCTTCCTTACCCATCTCACCAAATTTTTTCAGAAAATGTTCTGATAGATAATCAGACATTTTCAAATTCTACTTCCTTATTATTCAAGGAGAAACCAACACTCTCTCCTGAATTTTCTTCCTAGGAAATTCAAGATTCCATCTCTCATGTCATTTCAAATATTACTTCTCAAATCATTACCTCAACTATTTCTACTCCATCAATTGATGTTCCTTCATCAATTGATATTCAGTCATCAACTGATAAGCCATTGATCCATACTCAAGATCAATCGATGGGTATGCATCAATCGATGGATATCCCAAACACTTCAACTGATAATATATATACATCAATTGATGCTCAATCAATTGATGTTGTACAAACACTCTTAGGAATGAATGAGTTGAGTGAGAGGCATGATTGTAACCTGGCAAAAGGAGAGGAAGTGAGTAAGGACATTCCTATTTCTTCTAGGAATGAGAGTGAAACACATGAGGGGCCCACCTTAGAAGGTGCATAGGATATGAGTGAGGGAGAGGTGAGATTCCAGGATGAGAACCTGATACAAAATAGAGAGATGAGTAAGAGAGATAAAACAATTATGTTATTTGTACAGGAGTTGGAAAATGAGTTAATGTCAGAGGAGAAATGAATCAAGAAGATATGGGGAGTATCTAATGCAGAAGCAAGTGGGAGTGGAGTTAACAAGGAAACTGACGATGCAGATATTGATGCTGATGACTTGGATCCACAGAATTTTTTTCACCCTGATCCACAATATCAAAGGTTGGCTACTCCAAATAACAGGGATGTAGAACAATTATTGGGAATTGAGCATACAGAATAAAGTACCAGGAATCTGAAGGAGGGCATTGCCAATACAATAGATACATGTTATATGGCACCTGAAGAGTTAGAAGATGATTATGATGAAGAGCCATGGATGAGCACTATTGATGGTTTCTTAGAAACTGCTGAAACTGAGATTCTTTCTCAATATAGGAGGGCAATGGTGGAAGGAGAAATTGCAGATCCCAATCAAAGGAGAATTGCTCATTATATGAGGGAATCATTAAAAATTCAGAAGATCACAGTGACAGGATTAAAGAGAGAATGTGAGATTATCAAGGATCCTATCACTTCTAACAAGGATTCATTGGAGAGAAGGTTGGATGAGAAGCTACCAATTAATACTATGGGTCAAATCAAGGACAAGCTGTTCAAGGAATCCAAGAACTTTGCAGCCTTCGAAACAAGAGTGGAGTCTCTAGAAAAGAATATGGATGACATCATTAAAGGCCAGAGTTTACATGCTTCCATTCTTCAAAAGTTTATTGACAGAATGCCACCACCTCCTTCAATTGATGATAACAAAAAGGGGGAAATACAAAGAAGAAGGATGGTGATGGTGATGGCAAAGGTAGTGGTGGAGTTGGTGGTTCTGGTATGGATAAATATAGTGGCATTGGTTGTGACACCCTCCAAACCCGGGGTCTAGATTTGGGGGTCACCAACCAATCACAACAATAAAATAATATAAATCAGGTGCGCACTGGCCCGCCACCAACCACCAATAATAAAATAATAAACCAGAGGCACACTAACCCGCCAACAACCAACAATAATAGAGTAATAAATCAGAGGCGCACTGACCCCGCCGATAACTAAGAATCGCTAACAGGTTATAGTATGAAATTAAGCAGCTGAAACTAAAAGTACACTAAATATTTTGTTACAAACCAGAACTAAATCCAAAACTCAAATCCATAAATCTAGATAGGTTTTAAGTCTAGATTCAGTTTTATTACAAGCACTATCTATAGACATACTAAAACAACTAAATACCTGGGAGGCCCGAGAAGCGAGCGGTCCCAACACATGTCTCTCGCTACGCCTGCTAGAATTGCTGGAATGACTCAAACTGACAGTCTGACATGATTTAGATAAAAAGTAAGAGTGAGCCAAAGAAATGCTCAGCAAGTATATGAATAATTGCAATTAAATCAAGATATGAGATCTGTATAGAGTACGGAATATAAAACAGTTTATTATAAAAAAAACTGAACAGTAAATAAATCACAGTTTATCTAAACTGAAACAATGCAGTATGTCATCAAAATGAATCAACTGCTCAAAATCAATATATAATAGCCACACAGACAATATGGATTGGATAACACAAATAAACACTATTGCCCACTCATCATATTTCAAAAGCAATAGGACCCCTTTATAGCTCATCGGTACATTTCTATACCCATAGATATAACAAGGATTTCAAAATATAAGTACCAAAATAGGCAAGTAATGTTAGCCTATAGGAAGATTTATTGGTTACCATATCCTCCTTAACACCGCTGGACTAGTCCCGCTAGCCTCTTACGCCAACTATATCACACCGCTGGACCAGGGTCTGTTACTGGCCTCTTACGCTAAAGTCCAATCCAATAGAGCAACCCCAAATAAATAAAGGTATGCTTAATTTTAAATACATGTCATATCCCCATTATTTACTACGATAACCCCAGATATGACGTGTTTATTATAATCAGCTTCCAATATTCAGAGTACGAATAACAAGTAACTCTGATGCACAGAATAAAATAGGAATCATAAACAGTTCTGAACAATAACTATTTATCATGATATGAATAATCAAAATAATAAAATAAAAGTGTTTAGGATGATCAAGGAGAAAATACTTGCCTGATGTAGACGCGGTCCTAAGCTAGAATGGGTCGACTACACTGCCCGTCTCACTGTATCACCATTTAATAATTCTTTGATCTGACGCTCCTGCGGTTGCTACGAGTCTGAACTATCAAAATCGAGTTCACACGTCTACATCTATAGTCAAATATACTACATTACTTTAATCCTTGAGGTACGTCGCTATATTCCATGAGCGTGTATTACTTAACTATAATTATATACTTATCTCAGACATATTCCTATTAACAAGAAAACTCACCTCAAACCCAACAAATCAATAAATAAAATATAAACCCAATTATTAACTAATTCTCAAACAACCAATTAACCCTCGGCACTCGCATATAAATAAATAATTAATTCTTGAGGCTCGAATATAAATAAATAATTAATCCTCGAAAAAAAATAAAACTAACAATTCTAATTCATACCTTAAAACTTATAACGTCTACTCTCGATTACGTTATCAAATTAAAAAAAGTAAACATAACATTAAATATTTTTAAAATATTTCTAGACTTGAAAAGGATCACTAAAAGGTCTCGTAAAATATTTATTTCCGGTTTGTAAGGAAATTTAAAATTGAAAACTATTTTTATAACCTCTGGATTATTTTTCTAATCAAAGAGATATTTATTTCGTTTAAAACGGATAAACATATCAATTAATATTTAATTAATAAGAATAAACCAATTAATAAATTAATTAATTGATTATTCAAATTAATTAATTATTAATCATTTTTAAATAAACTATTTTTCAAAATAATTAACTACTTAATATTTTTAATCAAATAATAATCGAAATCTTAAATAAATATTTTATTACAAGAATTTTTTTCGAAATAAGGTCTTTGTAAAATGAACTTTTCCCGGGGTCACAGCCCCTCTAAATCAATCTCAAACAATACAATCCAACTATATTAAAATAAAGTAAACAAATTTAACCCAAAAAATAAATTATACATATACACATAAATTACCAGAAATGAGAAACACAGTCACCTAAATCCAAAATTCCGGCTAATAGATAACTTTCTGGAGTATAAAAATAATCTCTAAAAATTGTTATATTAATATATATAAATTAACATGCCCGAATATTTACAAGTGTCAAGTCAGGATCTTAAAAGTCTTTCCATAAGATCAATTTCGGACACCCCACAAGTCTTTTCTGATGTCCGGAAAATTTGTCCAGAAAAATCCGAGATTAATACCCATGCATATACACATGTTGTACTGGCTCCTAGCTTGATCACCATCATCAAATCCCCTTTTTATACTCCTAAATAAATTAAAAAGGAAAACCTGCCCCAGAAAGTAATCTTCTCAAAATTTATCCAAAATTATTCATATATTTAGGCTTTAAAGCGCTGGTCATTTACATATATAGATATCGAATATTGGATGCAGGATTTGTAAGTAATGAATTTTGAAAAATTTTAAATATATAAATATACATACCGTAAAAGAGACTGTAGAGTAGATAGGAGACAAAGGGGAAAGTGGTACGCTGTGAGAAGGGTATGCGTGGTCATAAAAAAAATGGGGAGAGGTGTAGTAGGCAACCAGGGGAGAGGAAAAAAATGATGGAGGGCGGCAGTGTTAAGGAGAAACAGGGGGGAGGGGTTTGGATACTAATAATTTTCACCCGAAGTAAATTACGAACTCGAGATACTAACACGATCAGTATAATAATTTAAAAATTTTAAACTAAACTCAACCCCACTGAACTGAAAATAATTTCTAAAATAATAATAAAAATATAGAAATGCATTCAACTGCAATAAAATATAAAAAAATTATTCCTCCTTTTTTGAGAAAATAAAAAAAAAAATTAAACAATAAAAATAAAATTTGGAAAATATCCGGGTTGTTACATTGGTGGTTCTGTAACAAAAAGACTACTAAAACTGGAAGCAACAAGGATAAACAATCTTGAAAGACATCTAAGTCACCCAAAGATGACTTAGAACAAAAAAAGAAAGAATTCAAGAAGTTTGAAGATGATCTAGAAACTAAAAGAATTTCTAGGGAAAGAGAAACTCAATCAATGATTGGGAGGGAAAGGAAAAGAATTGAAGATCTAAGGAAGAGCACTGAGTTAGTGACAAAGGCAACAGAAAAAGCAAACTTGGATGAGTTCATTGCTCAAACAAGAATAGTAAATGAAAATGCAAAGAAGGCTGCCAAAGAAAGCAATTCAAATGCAGAAAACTTTCTATCAATTGATCTTGAAGTCCTTGAAGAGAAGAAAAAAGGTAAAACCATAATGATTGAAGAAGAAAAGAGAAGGAAAGAGCCAGTTGGCCAGAAGCTTCTTCAAGGAGCCATTTCCTCAGGATTTTCAGATGCTGCAAGAAGAGAAAAGGAGAATGAAGAAATTGCAAGGAAAATGGAAATGGAATGGAATATGGAAGATCAATTAGTAGAACACCCATTGAGGAAAAAGAGGAAAATAGTCATGGCTAAGAAAAAGACAATTCTACTCAAGAAAAAGTGGTTCAGGAAAACCTCCAAGTTAAACAAGAAGAAATCAAAGAGGAGGTAATAATTGAAGGCTATGATATGAAAGGAATGTCAGTGATAAGTGAAAAAGGGTTGATATGAGTAAGAACTCACCTTGCAACCTCTAATCAAGAAGAATCAATGAGGTTGAAGTATGAAAATGTAGTAAAAATCACCTATTTAGTAAAGGTAATAATGAAGCAAATCTATAATGTTCTAAAGACCATTCTTCTTCTACTCAACAGAAAGTACAAAATCAATACAACAATTACTCAAGAAATTCAACATCAAATCTCAAAGCTAAGGAGATCAAAGGTAGAAGCTGAACCTGATTCACCCTTTAAGCTATGGAAGTCTCAAGTCAAAAAAGTGGTGTTTGAGCCAAAATATGCAATGATTTTTACAGATGTGGAGGGTAACACAAAGTTCTTTGATATCTGTAAATATATGGACAAAATAACAGATGAAGAAATTCACTACCTTATGAAGCAACTTGGAGAGACTGATAGAGATGAAGCAATTTTGAGGAGTTCTTTCATGAGACAATTAAAGGAAAATGCTGAGAAGAGAAAGAAGAAAAACTAATTGAATTATGAAGATGGTGTAGACATTGAAGCAACTTGCAGAAGTTATTCATCAAACTGGTACTTTCAAAATTCAAAGTGCTATTTAAATTTCTTGATTCTATCTGAATGAAAATAATTAAGTAGATTTATGCCTGTTCATGTCACAGACACAAATATGGGGAGATTGTTAGGAATCTACATGTAATTTGATGATAACCTTAATCTTAGAATCATAGAAATTTTAGTTGATGTAACTGATCAATTGATATGAAAGTTATAAATATTAATTGATCAGGAAACCATTTATCAGTTGAAGTTTTTATATGAATCAACTGATAATTTGGATTGTAGCATAGGTGTACTTAGTCTATTTCAATCTATAAGGTGTAAGTCAATTGATATTATTCCCATCAATTGATGTTAGAGTCAATTGATATAGATCATCAACTAATGTATAACTTAGAATGTCAAATTATAATTATTTGATGACAGAAAATTATACAAGTGAAGGATGATCAGTTGATATTGAAGCATCGATGGATAGGAGATCAATCGAAGAAACCAAGTCAAGTATTGAAGACCATCAACTGATGTGAAGACCCATCGATTGATAACATCTATCAATCGATAAGTCACTATTTATCAATCGATGGATATAAAGATCAATCGAAGAAGAATATCAATTGAAGGATTAAAGGAAGGATCAATTGATGTGTTTAACAACAAATTCTCAATTGATCGAGACAACACAGAAAGGCTATATGTTGAAGATCCAAAGGACAAAAGCACACCTATGGAGGCAGTCTATGATGACTGTGAAGATTCAATCTGAAGCTGTCTTTCAAACCTTTTTCTAAAATGGAAAAAGGTAAAAGGGAAGATAGGTATAAACAATCCTAGAATAAGAATTGCAAAAACACACTTGTAGTATATAAACAAGTGTGGTAGCATTGTTAGAAAATGTACAAGTTATACAATATTTCTTGAATCAACTGTTCAGCCTAAGAGCACTTTGTAAGAACAGTTGATTTATTTTCTAACCTTGTAAAAATGAAGATAGGTTTTTCTTTAACCTAGGAACATTGAGCAAAAATATACACTGATGGAAAAACCAATTCATCGGTAATTTTAAAATCTCTTTGTTAAATTTATTTTCAGTTTTAATTTGTTTAAACATATTCTCTCGAACTCTAAAACATCAGGAACAAATATTAAAATAAACAAAAAGTTTTAATATTTGTATTCAACCCCCCTTCTACAAATATTTGCATTGTTCTGGGAAATAACAACCACATTCTTGACTTGATATTTACATAGCTTGAGAGGTGAATCAGGTTCAACTTCAGCCTTTGCTCTCCTTAGCTTTGAAATTTGATGTTGAATTTCTTGAGCAATTGTAACATTGAGTTTGTATATTTTGTTTAGAAGAGGTAGAATGATTTTCAGGACATTTTAGCTTTGCTTCACTATCACCTTCATTGATTAAGTGATTTTCGATCCATTCTCATACTCCAACCTCATTGACTCTTCTTGGTTAGAGGTGGCATGGTGGGTTCTTACTCCTATCAGCCCTATTTCACTTACCACTAAAATTCCTTTCATTCCAAACCCTTCAATTGTCACTTCCTCCTTGATTTCTTCTTGATTGACTTAAGGGTTTTCCTGAACTACTGTGTATTGAGTTGAATTTGTCTTTTTCTTAGCCATTTCTATTTTCCTTCTTTTTCTCAATGGTTGTTCTGCCAATTGCTCTTCTATATGCCATTTCATTTCCGTCTGCTTAGAAATCTCTTCATTCTCTTTTTCTCTCTTTGCAGCATCTGAGATTCCTGTAGTGATGGCTCCTTGAAGTAGCTTCTGGCCAACTGGCTTTTTCTTTTCCTTTTCTTCTTCAGTCATTATTGATTTACCCTTTTTCTTCTCTTCAAGGGTTTCACGATCTATTATAAAAGGCTTCTTCATTTGAATTACTTTATTTGACAACCTCATTTGTACTTTTATTGATAGCCTTTGTTTGAGCAATGAACTCATCCAAATTTCTTATTTGAGCAGCCTTTGTCACCAACTCAGTACTTTTCCTTAGATCTTCAATGATCTTCCTTTCCCTCTCAATCATTGCTTGAGTTTCCTTTTCTTTAGAAAGTCTTCTAGCTCATCTTCAAACTTTTCAAATCTTTCCTTTTCTTTTCTAAGTCATCTTTGGTTGACTTAGATGACTTTGAAGATTGACCTCTATCTCTATTGCTTCCACTAGCACTAGCACCCGCCACATTACTCCTACTAGCTCCAAGTTGACCACCAATACCACCTTAACTACCAACACCATCACCACCATCACTACCATCCTTATCCTTATTTTTATTCTCCCCATCTTTGTTAACATCACAAAAAGGAGGTGAGGCGTTCTGTCTAAAAACTTTTGAAGAATTAAGGCGTGAAGAACTTGTCCTTCAATGATGTCATTCATTTTATTTTCTAGACACTCTACTCTTGTTTCCAAGGCTGTAAAAGTCTTGGACTCTTTGAATAATTTATCCTTGATTTGAGCAAGAGTGTTCATTGGAAGTTTATCATCCAATCTTCTTTCCAATGCATCCTTGGTAGATGTGATAGATCCCTTAATGATTTCCAATTCTCTTCTAACTCCTGTCACTGTTATCTTTTGAGTCTTCAATGATTCCCTCATACAGTGTGCAATCCTCCTTTGAGTAGGATCTATAATTTCTACTTCCATATTTGCCCTTCTATACTGAGAAAGAATTTCAGTTTCAGCAGCTTCTAGAGATCCATCAACTGTACTCATCCAAGGTTTTTCATCAGAATCATCCTCCAGATCTTCAGGTGCCATATAACATGTATCTGTTGTATTGACAATGCTCTTTTTCAAATTCCTGGTCCTTTGCTCAGTGTGCTCGATTCCTAAGATTTGTTCTGCACTTGTGTTACTTGATGTAGCCAAATCTTGGTATCTTGGATCAGTATAGATAAATTTACTTGGATCCAAATCACCAGCATCAACCTCTTTATCCCCCACAGCTTCATCCTCCTTGCTGACCCCACTCCCTCCTGCTTCATTATTAGGGACTCCCCTATCTCCTTCACTCATTCTTCATCTGACATCAATTCATTTTCCAACTCTTGTGCATATAAAAGAATAGTTTTATCTCTCTCACTCATATCTCTACTTTGCATCAAGATCTCATCCTGGAATCTCACCTCTCCCTCACTCATAACCTGTGCATCTACTAAGATGGGGCCCTCAAGTATTTCACTCACATTTCTGGAAGAAATAGGAATGACCTCACTCACTTCCTCTCCTTTTTCCAGGCTGCAATCCTGCCTCTAACTCAACTCACTCATTCCTAGGAGTGTTTGTGAAACATCAATTGATTGATATCAATTGATGTGAAGAAAATATCAGTCGATGTGTTTGGGATATCCATAGATTGATGCATACCTATCGATTGATCTTGATTATCGATCGATGGCTTATCAGTCGATGGCTGAATATCAATTAATGAGGGAATATTAATTGATGGAGTAGAAACATTTGAGGTAATGATTTGAGAAGTGATACTTGAAATAACATTTGAGATGGAATCTTGAATTTCCTGGGAAGAAAATTCAGGAAAGAGTATTGGTTTCTCCTTGAATAACAAAGAAGGAGAATTTAAAAATGTCTGATTATCTATCAGATCATTTTCTAAAGAAATTTATTGAGATGGAGAAAGAATGATAGATGGAATAGGAATTGAGAGAGTGTGGGGCTATATCTCATCATTTATATGAGATGCATCAAACTGAATTTGAGAAGGCTCCATCACAATTTCTTGTGATTTTGTAGTGTGAGTTTCCCCTTGTGCAAAGGTTACTTTCCTCCTTCTACTTTCATGTGATTTAGGGGTTTTGGTTTGAGTGTCCCCATCTTGGTTCTGTGCCCCTGGTTGTGGGCTCTTTTCAATATTAACACCTTGTTGAGAAGATGCCAATAGATGTGTGGTATTACCCTTATTAACATCCATAGCCTTTTGAGAAACTGAGGAGTGGCTAGGCTTAGGTTGCACACTCTCACTCACCTTATCCTTTTGGGTTCTTTGATTGTCCCCAGTTCCCTCACCAGAACCATCTCCAACTAAACTATCAACACTAGATGTTTTTTTTCTTGGATTTTGCAATAATAGGTTTTTGGGAACCTGTTGAGGTTGGTTTCTTAGATGTGAATTTGGAAATTGGTGGTGTGTCTTGGGTATGGGGATGTAACTTGATAAAGATTTGGATAGAAGTATTGCAGAGGAAGAAAAACCTAAGAATATTGAAGAAAGGAATAAGAAAGACGCAGAACTGGCAAAGAAACTCTTTGAAGAAGAAAATCCAGGAATGGATCCAGTTGCTGCAGAACAGGAAATGAAAAAGATGATTGCTAGTACTAATAATGCTCAAGTCCAGTCAAAGAAGAGAGGAAGACAAGGCTCAAAGAACACTCCAGCTCAGAAGAAGTATATGCTCAAGCAAAGCATATTGTATCTGCACTTGTTTAAATTCAATCAAAGTCATCTCAAACAATTCAACGGATTCATCAAAATCAAAGACTCCACTCACCATGCTTGGAAGCACATTTATTCCAGGTGAAACAAGTTTTGAAGATGAAGAAGAAGAACAATAGTCTCTGTGTAAAAAGAAGAATCATGATCTCCTATGGAAAAAATCTGAAACTCTGACTCTCAATGCCAGACTTGGTAAGAACAAGGGGGTATTGGTGATTCAAAAGCCAAAGTCTACAGAGGATAAACAAATACTTCCAGAGATCCTTATTCTTTAAAGAACAAACATGAAGATGAGCTATCACAAGATCATTTGGACAAGCTAATTGTTGTTCATATAATTAAAGGTATCTTTGATGGTGTTGTTCCAAAAGAAAATTTGTTGTACTTTCTAGAAGATGGAAGAGTGATGAAAATAGCTGAAGAAGATTTGATTAATAAATCATCAAAAGAACTTGAGTATGTTCTTTATCTGTTAAATGATGAGAATGAAATCACAACTAAGTGGGTGAAGATTTTAGAAGGAGTAATTGATGAAAAGAAGAAAAATGAGAGACTGTTGATGTTAAACTCTGAGGAGTACAGACCAAAATATGTGCTTGAAAATGATACTGAAAGGCAGATGATCAAAGGGGATGCAAATGTCAATATGGTGTTAAATACTTCAACATTAATGTTAAATCCTGATGTTCAAATAGCATGTTGCATACTTTTAGATGAAAGAATGGAGAGGACACCTATCTACAATCTGAGGGCTGCATTATTCCAAAGTGATGATTCTTCTGAACAAATGCAGGAGTTAAAGAGTAAATTGAAAGAACTTCTGAGAGCTTCTGAAGAGAAATTGCTTGATGAATTTCTAACTGGGGATTTTTCTTACAGAAGAATATGAAAAGGTAGTCTGAATAAACTCTGATGCATTTGTCTTAAAAAAATTTGACAGCTTAAGTTCAAATTTATGTTTTACTGCACAAATTGAGGGAGATTGTTAGATATGAAGAACTGAAGATGCCAGAGTTTACATAATCAGATTTTATCTGCCGTCATCAGAGTTTATTGAAACTGATCAGAGTTTATCTGATCAAAGACTAGAAGTGGTCAACAGAGTTTAGTTCAATCAGAGTTTGTTAACCGACATAGTTTAGTCTATCAGAGTTTGGTTCGACAAATCAGGAGGTGATTGGAGATAAATAAGGAAGTGTTTGAATATAACTCTATTGCCTTTCTAGAAGCTAACTTTTAGGAAGATAATGATGGAAATAATATTTCTGCATTTAATAATCATTATCTTTGCTGTAAATAGATAGGTAGCTGTGTACTATATAAATGCATGATTAGGTTTACATTGATGAATCGTTCAAGTTATTATCTATCTCATAACCTAGCAGCTCTTAAGAACTTTGTTTGTCTTGAGAGAGTTTTGTATTAAGTTTATCAAAGTTAATACAAAACAATATTTCTTTTACATACTTGTATTCATAATCGATTATTTTGGTGCTATTATATTTAACCCCCCTTCTATAATAGTTCATTATCTGGGTAACAATTAACTTATTCTAATTAAAAGTCCAATCGAATTAGTACTTACTTTCTAATTAGGATTTCAATTATTACTTATCCTCTAATTAGAAGTCTAATTATTAAATATTAACATATTTTAATTGTAAGTTTTATAAATATAAAATTTAATAAATATAAGTTGACTTATTCTCTAATAAAAATAATTTATATATTATTATAAGTGTAAAATGTACGTTTCTAAAGTTACTTTGGATAAAATCACTTTATAATTATTTGTTTGGTAAATTGTTTTCCCAAATTATGTTTTCCCAGATAAATAACTATTACAGATGGGGGATTGAATGTAATAGTACCAACTAATCCATTATGAACACAAGTATGTAGAATGAAATACTTTTTTGTATTAATGATAATGAACTTGAATACAAAACTCTCTCAAGAAATTCGTTATTCTCAAGAGCTGCTAGATTATTCAAAATAAGACTTTTTTTTAGTTTTGTAATGTAAACCTATCTCTATGTTTATATACACACAGTTACAATTCAATTACAAAACAGATTATGAAAAGAATAGCTTTAATAAGGCAATAGACTTGTATTTGGATTCCTTCTTCACTATCCTAATCTTACTCTAATTTGATTGCTTCTTCACAAACTCTGATAGTAAACTTTGTCGACTGTTTATTCTCTGATTTGAGCATTCTCTGTTAGAGTAAACTCTGATTAAGTATTCTCTGGTAGAGTAAACTCTGTCCGACAGCTTCCTTATTCTCTGATGACGTCAACAATGTAAACTCTGATCTTTATTCTCTGACAGCATCAGTGTATGTTTTCTAACAATCTCCCCCAATTTATGTTTTATAAAGTAAAACATAAATTTTACTTGTGATGTCAGAAATATGAGGACAAATGTATCAGAGTTTGAATCTTTATTCTTGATTTAAATTCTTCTGTAAGAGAAGTCTTCTTTCGGGAAATTTTCCAACAACTTCTTCTCAGCATTCTTTAGCAATTCAACAAGCTTCTCTTTTAATTCTTTTATCTGCTCAGAGGAATCATCAATTTGGAATATAGCAGCTCTCAGATTGTAAATTGATGATCTCTCCATTCTACCATCTAAGGGAATGCAACAGGCTTTTTGTCCATCAGGATTTAGTATAAATGTAGGAATACCTAATACCATTTTTACCTTTGCATCCCCTTTGGCCATTTCCTTTTCTGATCCATCTTCAAGAAAATAACCAGGTTTGAACTCCTCAGATTTTAGCATGAGTAGCCTCTCACTCTTTTTCTTCTCATTTATTACTCTTTCAAGAGTCTTTACCCATCTAGAAGTGCCTTCATTTTCATTATTAAGGAGATAAAGAACATATTCAAGTTCTTTAGATGATTTGTTAATTAAGTCCTCTTCAGCAATTTTCAAAACTTTCCCATCTTCCAAGAAATAAAGCAGCTTCTCCTTGGCTTGAGCACTATCAAAAATGTCCTTCACTATGTTTATAGAGATTAGTTTGTCCAAATGTTCTTGAGATAATTCTTCCTCAGGTTTATCTTTCAATGAAAATGGATCTTTTAAAATGTTGGCTTCACCTCTGTAGACTTTGGCATGATAATCTCAAATATCACCCTTTTTTACCAAGTCTGGCATTGAGAGTCAGAGTTTGAGTTTTGGTCCACAGAAGATCAGACCTTTTCTTTCTGATCAGATATTGTTGTTGCTCTTCTTCCTCATCATCAAAGTTAGACCCACCTGGGAGAAATGTAGTTCCTAACATAGTGAGAGGATTTTTTGGTTTTGCTGGAGCTTTTTCCTGGATTGAAGTTGACCTTGTTTGGATTGTAGGAGTTAGTTTTGACTGAGCAATTTGTTTAGAAATATCAAGAGGTTTGGCTTGGACTGGCATCGATGCAATCTTCTTTTGAATAGGTGCCTTCCTTTGATCTAGAGCTTTCTTCATATATTGTCTTTTCTTCTAGACTTAAGCATTGTCAGTACCAGACTTCTTTAATTCCTCTTCTACAGCAACCAGATCCATTCCTGGATTTTCTTTTTCAAAAAGTTTTCTTGCCAGTTCTGCATCTTTCAAATTTTGTTCTTTAATCTTCTCAGGCTTTTCTTGTTCTTCAAACCTTTTTGCCAATTCCAAGTCTGCATCTATCAGATTTTGCTTGTAAGAGTTTAGCTCAGACTTTGATGTCATTAGAGTTTGAGAGGTTGTTAGAGTTTGTTGTATCCGAGTTTGCTTCTCATCCTTATGACTCCTTTGATCTTCATCATCAGGTTTGTCAGATTTTTGAATACATTCTCCTTGCATTTATCAGTAAACACCTTCTCCTCCTTTCTGACATCATTTCCCTTTCTTACTGTAAGAATCTCAACAATTGTATGTAGCATGCTCTGCATAGAATTGACAGTAGTAGAGAGATTATCAACTTTTGCTTCTAATAAATCTTTTTTTACAGAAACATTTTTCAACTTTAGTTCCAATGCACGTTGAGAAGTAGTGACAGAAGTCTGTATAGATGCAGTAATTTTGCTAACAGATTCCTTCAAATCACAAACTTCATTTTGAAGTCCCTTGGACAATACAGTAGTAGCCTTCAAAATTGTTTTCATCTCCTCAGAGTTTATTTCCTTGTCAGCTTTGTTGATTAATTCATGAACATAGGGTCAAGAGATTTCTTCATTTGAATATTTTCAAGACATATCCCAGACCTTTTGTATGTGAGAGGTGAGAAGATCTTCATTTGATAGCTCTACTTTTGAGCTAAAATCCCCCTTGACACCTTCTGCATCTAAGGTAGCTTCAATTTCTCCTTTAAGAGTTGCAACCACCATGTAGTCAGGATAACTCATTTTCAATCTGTCAAGAAAATCAAAGGAATCATATGGCCATCTCTTAGAATTATATCTTTGGGTGAAGGGGATTGACAGATCTGTAATTTCTTCATCATAAAAAATTGGCTCATCAGAGTATGTGTCCTCCCCGTCAGAGTTTATGGCTTTATCAGAGATTGGTAAGTCAGAGTTTGTGGTGACTGATAAACTCTGAGTACCTGCAAAAGTAACAGAACATCCTAAATCACTCTTTTCTTTTAAAGTAATCTCGTTACTTCTCACATCACACATATCATAACTTTTAATAGTTAGATTTTGCTCACTAGAAGTAACTAACTTATTTATCAATTCTACCTCTCCTTTTGCCAGATTCAGTATCTGTCTCTCATTATTAATTCTGTTTTTAACACATTTTACCTCAGACTCACTAGAAAGGTTCAAATCACAGTGTCCTACAGAAATAAGAGGTGGCTGAGAAAGGAGGTCTGTAGTCACATGAATAGGGGTACCCTTTTCAGGACTATTCATGGTCATCCCAGCAGCTAAAATAGGAAAGGTAAAATCTGAACTTATACTATCAGCGAATGCAAATTCTGAAGAAAAGTCAGAGTTTATACCTTGAGTATTTGTGGATGTGGATAGAGTCTCTATAGGTTGCGCAGAAAGAGGTTGCACCATGATTGCATCAGAGATTGCCAGAGGAGCTTCATCAGAGTCTATCATCTTAACATCAGCAATAGTAGAATCTTCAATTATTATAGTTATACTGCCTGCATCCAAACTTTGATTGGATGGTTCTTGTGGGGCATGGGCATTAATGTTAGGAATCTACATATAATTTGATGATAACATTAATCTTAGAATGATAGAATTTTTTTTATGTAACTGATCAATTGATATGAAATTTATAAATATCAATTGATCAGGAAACCATTTATCAGTTGAAATGTTTATATGAGTCAACTGATAATTTGGACTGTAGCATAGGTGTACTTAATCTATTTCAATCGATAAGGTGTAAATCAATTGATGTTATTCATATCAATTGATGTTAGAGTCGATTGATATAGATCATCAATTGATGTGTAAATTAAACTGTCAAATTATAATTATTTGAAGACAGGAAATTGTACAAGTGAAGGATGATCAATTGATATTGAAGCCTCAATGGATGAGAGATCAATTGAAGAAGCTAAGTCAGGAATTGAAGACCATCAACTGATGTGAAGACCCATCGATTGATATATATCGATCGATATCATTTATCAGTCGATAAGTTATTCCGTATCAGTCGATGGATGTAAAGATCAATCGAAGAAGAATATCAGTTAATGGATTAAATGATGAATCAATTGATATGCTTAACAGCAAATTATCAATTGACTGTGACAACACAAAAAGTCTATCAGTTGTAGATCCAGAGAACAAAAGCACACATATGGAAGACAGCCTAGGGTGGTTGTGAAGACTCAATCAGTAGCTGTCTTTCAAGTCTGTTTTCCTAAAAAGGAAAAAGGAAAAAGAGAGACAGATAGAAAGAATCCTAGAATAGGAATTGTAAAATACACTTGTAGTATATAAACAAGTGTAGTAGCGTTGTTAGAAAATATAGAAGTTAGACAATATTTCTCAAATCAACTATTCAAGCTTAAGAGCACATTGTAAGATCATTTGATTCTTTTCTAACTTTGTAAAAATGAAGCTAGGTTATCTTTAACCTAGGAACATTGAGCAAAAATATATATCTGATGGAAAAACCAATCCATTAGTAATTTTTAAATCTCTCTTTGTTCATTTTAATTTTCAGTTGTTTGTTCAAACATATTCTGTCAATCTTTCAAACATCAAGAACAAATATTAAAAGTCCCAAAAAGTTTTAATATTTGTATTCAACCCCCCCTTCTCCAAATATTGACATTGTTCTTAGGAATAACAATTGGTATCAGAGCAGGCTTTCAACATATAGAAAGTTTAAAGATCAAGAATAGTCAATATGGGCAAAAAAGATTTAGGTGTAAAGATTCCAGTATTAGAAAATGATGAATACTTTCCATGGAAGGTAAAAATGCATCTGCATCTTCTTTCTCTCTACCATTCCTATGTTCACTGCATAGAAAAAGGTCCTCATATTCCCATGAAGCTAGTCACAGGTGTGAACCCTGATGGAACTCCTGCACTTGACAAACATATTCCTAAACTCATCTCTGAGTTCACAGAAGAGAATGAAAAAGAAGTTCTCAAAGATAAGAAGGCCATGAACATTCTGTTTAATGGCCTAGATAAAGACATGTTTGACAATGTGATAAACTGTACTTCATCAAAAGAGGTATGAGACACTCTTCAAACTCTATGTGAAGGAACTGATCAAGTAAGGAAAAAAAAGATGCAACTCTTGATTCAAAAATATGAATCATTTCATTTCAAGAGTGGAGAATCTATCAATGACACTTATAGCAGATTTTAGAAGTTATTAAATGGACTGAAGCTATATGGTAGGGTGCAACTGAGGATACAAATCTAAAATTTCTTAGATCTCTTCCAAAAGAATGGAAACCAATGACTGTTTCCATTAGACAATCTCAGGACTTCAAGGATTATACTCTTGAGAAACTTTATGGTATTCTCAAGACATATGAGTTGGAAATCCAACAAGATAAGGAGATTGAGAAGAATCAAAGAAAGGAGAAAACTGTGGCTTTGATGGTCAAAGGAAATAAAGAAAAGAAGGAAAGTGGCTGTGAAGAAGAGTCTGTCATGATGGCTGGTGATGCTGTTGAAGAATCATTCAAAAGAGGAAAAGGCAAGTGTGAAGAAAATGAAACATGCTCTCAGGATGATTTGGATGAGATTGATGAACACCTTGCATTTCTGTCAAGGAAGTTTTCAAAGCTAAAATTCAAGAAGAATCCAAATGCTCAAAGGCCTGGATCCCAATTTAGAAGTAACAATCAAAACAAAAATTTAGTTGATAGATCTAAATTCAAATGTTTTAACTGTGGATTGGCTGGTCATTTCTCAAATGAGTGCAGGAAGCCAAAACAAGAAAAGGCAAAGTCTTATGATGGTATTGATTATAAAAAGAAATACTTTGACCTCTTGAAACAGAAAGAAAAGGATTTTGTCACTGAAGAGAAGGACTGGGCTGCTGAGGACAGTGATTCAGAGGAATTCATCAATCTAGTACTAATGGCCAAACGTGAAGATGAAGAAGCTAGTTCATCATTAAATTAGGTTCTAGCTACAAACTTTTCTGATCTTACAACTGATGAATGCAAAAGTACTATCAATGAAATGACCAATGAATTGTACAATTTGCATGTCACTCTAAATCTCTAAACAAGGAAAATCTCAAGTTAAAGAACACCATTGATGTCTTAACTGAGAGGAATATTTTTCTTGAAAATGAACTTGTTTGTTTAGATAGATTTAAGCAGGAAAGTAAGGATGCTAGAAATGAACTAGTAAACAGTTTGAAAAGAGAAGAATTGTTAAAAGAACAATTGGTTGAAGAAGTTGAAACCATTAACAAATGGAATAGGTCTGCTAAAACTGCCAAACAAATTATTGATGTTCAAGGTGTAGATACTCTAGGAGAACTCCCCAAATCAATAGGCAGGCCATTGACTGATACTTCAATGGATAAAGATCAATCGACTGTTAATCCTTCATCAACTGATAAGGATTATCAATCGATTGATGCTGAATCAACTGATAAGCATCAATCGACAAGTAAATCATCAATGGCTAACAAAAAGAACAAATTTAGTACTCCTATCAATTTTGTTAAGGAAACCAAAATTCAGGTTGAGATTGAAGCTGAGAGGATTAACATAGGTAGCTTATCCAAGAAACAATTAAAAGAGAAATTAGAAAAGATAGCACCTGTGGAAATTACTCAACCTAAGTCTGAGAAGAAGAAAAAGAATAGGAATGGTAAAGTAGGCATTAATAAGCACAACAATTACACTCCTGACATGTATGCTGCCAGAAAGGTATGTGCTAAATGTGGCAGTGTAAATCATTTATCTATGCAATGCAAGAATGAAAAGAAACCTATATCTTCAAATGATTTAAATGTAAATGCTATGATTGCTAATGCCATGTTTACCAATCATATGCTCATGAATGCCATGTCCTCTAATTTAGTTGCACCAAATGTTCATATGCCCTATGCACAAGTTCCATACATGTATAATCCCTTCTTTGCATATGCAAATATGAACATGCCTGGTATGCAATGGAACATGCCTAATGTAGATAATGAAATGCATAAAAATTCTGCCATGAGTTCCAAGGTGTCTAAGCCCCAAAAGCCAACTCTCAAAGTTAAAGTGGATTTAAATTCACCAAAACAAAAGGAACCAAAATTGGCAACAAAGGCTCATGTTGCAACTAATGAAAGAGGACCCAAGACAACTTGGGTACCAAAAACAACTTGATTGTTTTATGTGTGTGCAGGGAAACAGGAAGAAAAATCTCTGGTATTTGGATAGTGGATGCTCAAGGCATATGACTGGAGACTTGTCTCTGCTCACAAAGTTTGTGGAAAAGGCGGGCCCAGGAGTTACTTTTGGAGATAACAACAAAGGTTTTACCCTGGGATATGGCTCAATTGCAAAAGAAAATATTATCATTGAACCTATAGCACTAGTTGATGGATTGAAGCACAACTTGCTCAGTATTAGTCAACTGTGTGATAATGGTAATGGTGTGTGGTTTACAACTGGATCATGCATCATAGCCAATAAGGAATCTGGTGAAATTCTCTTAACTGGAGAAATAAAAGGAAATGTCTATGTGGCTGATTTTCACTCTATAAAGGCAAATTCAATGACATGCCTGCTGAGCAAAGCAAATTCAGATGAAAGTTGGATTTGGCACAAGAAACTAGCCCATTTGAATTTCAAAGCCATTAATCTATTGGTCAGAAAGAATATGGTTAGAGGCATTCCACAAATGGAATTCACCAAGGATGGACTGTGTGATGCCTGTCAAAAGGGAAAATAAAGAAAAACATCATTTAAGTCAAAGTCTGAATCATCAATTGATAAACCTTTGGAGTTATTGCACATGGATTTATTTGGACCAGTCAACATCATGTCAATTGCCAAAAAGAAATATGCCTTAGTCATTGTGGATGACTTTACAAGATTTTCATGGGTATACTTCTTATACTCTAAGGATGATGCAAGTAAATTAATTATCAATCATGTGAAGAATGTTGAAAATGCAACTAAATGGAAGGTCAAGAAAATTAGAAGTGATAATGGTACTGAATTCAAGAATGCAACAATAAAGGAATTCTGTGAAGAAAAAGGTATCACTCATCATTTCTCTACACCAAGAACTCCACAACAAAATGGAGTAGTTGAAAGGGAAAATAGGACCTTGATTGAAGCTGCTAGAACTATGTTAGAAGAAGCAAAACTACCTATATATTTCTGGGAAGAAGCAATTAATACTGCTTGCTACATTCAGAATATTTCCATGGTCAATCAAATTCAAGGCAAAACTCCATATCAGTTTATGAAGAAAGATAAGAAGCCAACAGTTAACTTTCTTCATGTATTTGGCTGCAAATGTTTTGTACTGAGAAATCAAGGTGAAAATCTAGGAAAATTTGAAGTCAAGGCTGATGAAGCTATATTTGTTGGATATGGAATAACAACCAAAGCATACAGAGTCTACAATCTTAGATTACACATTTTTATGGAATCTATGCATGTAGTCTTTGATGACAAGAAAATTCAAGGGTTGTTTGATGAAGGATTTCATGATCTGTTGCATTTTGAAAATGAATCAACAAGCAATATTGAGGATAGTGATGATGATGTGGAAATTTCAAGAAATCAAGTACCTAGAATCCTCCCATCAATTGATGTCAATACATCAACAGATAACTTATCAGTTGACAATATTCAATAGACTGATAATACATCAATTGATAATCATTCGATGGATAACAATTCTGCTCAACAATCTTCAAGAGGAGTGTCCATCTCAGGGGGAGGGTTCTCAAATAGTCAATCACATCACAATGATCAAAACACTTCTAACGATCATGAAGCATCATCATCTTCAAGAACAAATTTACCATCTCAAAGAAAATGGCCAAAAAGTCATCCCTTTGAATTAATTATTGGAGATGCAAATGATGGTGTCAAAACCAGAAGTGCAACTCAAAATGAATGCTTGTATAACAACTTTCTATCTCAAGAAGAACCAAAAAGTATTGAAGAAGCCTTGAATGATCCTGATTGGATAATTGCTATGCAAGAAGAGTTGAATCAGTTTGAAAGGAACAAGGTATGAAAGTTGGTGCCCAAACCAAAGAACAAGTTTGTCATTGGCACAAAATGGGTATTCAGAAACAAAATGGATGAATCTGGTACAGTGACAAGAAATAAAGCAAGATTAGTGGCAAAGGGCTATTCACAAGAAGAAGGCATAGATTTTGATGAAACATTTGCACCAGTTGCAAGGTTGGAAGCAATCAGAAACTTTTTAGCATATGTTGCTCATGCAAATTTCAAGGTGTATCAGATGGATGTAAAAAGTGCCTTTCTCAATGGAGAACTAGAAGAAGAAGTATATGTAGAACAACCTCCTAGATTTATTGATCCTGTTAATCCTGGATTTGTGTACTATCTTCTGAAGGCACTTTATGGATTAAAACAAGCACCTGGGGCCTGGTATGAAACTCTATCTAAATTCTTGATTGAGAATCACTTCACTAGAGGGACTGTTGACAAAACTCTCTTTCATAGAAATGTTAGTGGCTCTATGATTCTTGTTCAAATCTATGTAGATGACATTATTTTTGGCTCAACTAATGAAAAACTTTGTCAAAAGTTTGCTAAGTTGATGCAAAGTAAATATGAAATGAGCATGATGGGAGAACTTACCTACTTTCTAGGTTTGCAAGTCAAACAAGTCAAAAATGACATTTTCATAAATCAAACCAAATATATTTCTGATTTATTAAAGAGATTTGATTTAAGTGAATGTTTTTCTGCAAAAACTCCCATGACCACTACAACTGGACTTGAACTGAATACTAAAGAAGCTATGGTGAATATTTCAAGTTATAGAGGCATGGTTGGCTCATTACTTTATTTAACTGCAAGTAGGCCAGACATAATGTTTGCTACATGTTTGTGTGCTAGATTTCAGGCTGATCCTACAGAATCTCATTTGATTGCAATAAAAAAAATTCAGATATCTCAAGGGAACTCCAAATCTTGGAATTTGGTATCCCAGAGATTCTGGATTTGATCTAATTGGTCATTCAGATGCAGACTATGCAGGTTGCAGAATTGACATAAAAAGTACAACAGGCTCTTGTCAATTTCTAGGAAACAAGCTTGTATCATGGTTCAGTAAAAAGCAGAATTCAGTGTCTACATCTACTGCAGAGGCTGAATACATTGCAGATGGAAGTTACTGTGCACAAATATTATGGATGAGGAATCAACTACTTAACTATGGGTTCAACATGAACAAGATTTATATTTTATGTGATAATACAAGTGCCATTGCTATAACAGAAAATCCTGTGCAACATTCCAGAACCAAGCACATTGACATAAGGTATCACTTCATTAGGGAACATGTAATGAATGGTACAGTTGAATTACATTTTGTCCCTAGTGAAAGAAAACTTGCAGACATTTTTACCAAACCACTAGATGAATCTACCATCAATAGATTGGTCTGTGATTTAGGTATGCTTAATTATATTTAATGATTTAAATGTCTGATAAGTTATATATATGTATATATAAATTTTAACCATTGACTATGTTAACTTATTGATTCTTCATTAATCAATTGATAAACATTGTTCTTATTAATGGATATTTGTTGCTATCGACATATAAATATATCAATTGATGATATATTTACTTATCGATGGATATTTGTAGCTATCGATAGATAAATATATCAATTGATGATATATTTATTTATCGATGGATAAGTGTACCTGTCGATAAACAAGCTTTACTAGTTGATGACCTGGAATATAAAGGGATCCATGTCATCAATCGATCAATACAAAAATCTAGTCGGTGATTACTTATTTTATCAATTGATTAATACATACATTCCTGTATGTATAACAGTCGATTGCCAAAATTGGTAATTTTTACTTTTCATTTTTTTTAACTGTCGATTAAGTTCTATTTTGATTAAGAAATTGATTGAGAAATCAGTAAATATAAATAGAGAGATTAAAACATTGTTCATTCATACTTGCAATTTTACCAACAATTTCTCTACCTCTTTCTCTCTCTCTCAATCTACGAACTCAATCACTACTCACTTCTCTAAGTACTCAATTCTCTTAATATCTTCAAAGTTTTTGCACTTCTAATCTTCTACATAAGGAAATGGCATCTTCATCCAAGAAAATCTCTTAAACCGGGTTCATCTACGAATTGAATAATTTTGTGGCCTGTACTGTGGTGGAAGAAGCTCCAAAGGAATTTCATCCTTTGATGCAATTCCTGGGAAGTGGCAAGGTACAGAAAGTATTGAAGGAAGCACCAACAATAATTTGCAATTTGGTGGAAGAATTTTGGACCTCTGCAAAAGTTGTTGATGACTTCTCAAGCATCAAATTCAACTGCAAAGGACAAGATTATATTCTTACTAATTTAATTTTAAATGAATGTTTAGATTTACCTGTTAATAATACTGATAATGTGCCTACTGAATCAGATATTAGAAACATGCTTAGGGCTGTTTATTATGCAAATCCTGACATTAATTTAGGGCAAGTAGTTAGAAAACACCTTTGGAGAGAATGGTCTTATTTCTTTGATGCAATAATAAAATGTTTTAGTGGTAAAATTAGTAATTTTGATGCCATAACTTCAAGCATGCAACAAATAGCATATAGTGTGTTGTTTGATGAGTATAATGATTTTTCCTCTATATTGCTGTCTGAGATTGCTGCTAAGTTAGGAAAGAAGCATGATAGGTCTAATCATATATGTTATGTTAGGTTTATCATGATTTTTATTAACCACTTTGTCAAAGAAATTGAGATTTGCAGGGAAACTGAAACCCTTGAGTGTTGGACTCAAAACAAAAGGGTCTTCAAAGACTTGGTAAGAATCAATCTTCACAGTAATGTGGAATTGATTTACCCACCTTTTGTTCAGGTATTTATCTCAACCCTAACTTCTTCTTTACCTAAATCTTCTTTGCCTTCTGTGACTATGGAGGGTGGTAGTAATGACCCCAACCCTCCTACCCAAGTCACACAACTAATCTCAAAATCCAAATCTAAGAAACCAACCTCAACAGGTTCTCAAAAACCTGTTGTTGTAAAAACAAAGAAAAGGAAATCAGCTATTTTGGTAGATAGACTAGAAGGAGATGTAGGTGGTGAGGGAACTGGGGAACATCAAAGAACCCAGAAGGATAAGGAGAGTGAGGGTGTACAACCTCAGCCAAGCCACTCCACAGTCTCCCAAAAGACTGTGGATGTTAATATGGAAAATACCACATCCCTATTGTCATCCTCCCAAAAGGATGACAATATTGAAAATAGCCCACAACCAGGGGCACAGAACTAAATTGGGGACACACAGGCCAAAACAGTAACACCATATGAAAGGAGAAAGAAGAAAGTCACCTTTGCACATGGGGAATCACACACTGCAAAATCACAGGAAACTGTTGTGGAGCCTTCTCAAAGTCAGATTCATGTATCTCATATAAATAATGAGATGCAGCCCCATTCTCTCTCAATTCCAATCCCTTCCATTCTTACTTCTCCATCCCAACAAATTTCTTCAAAAAATGTTTTGATAGATTATCAAACATTTTCAGATTCTCCTTCTTTATTCTTCAAGGAGAAGCCAACACTCTCTCATGAATCTTCTTCATAGGATATTAAGGATTCCATTTCTCATGTTATTAAAAATATATCTTCTCAAATAATTTCCTCAACTGTTTCTACTCCATCAATTGATGTTTCTTCATCAATTGATATTCAACCATCGATTGATAAGCCATAGATCGATACTCAAGATCAATCGATGGGTATTCATCAATCGATGGATATCCCAAACACCTCAACTGTTAATATCTTTACATCAATTGATGCTCAATCAATTGATGTTGCACAAACACTCTTAGGAATGAGTAAGTTGAGTGAGAGGCAGGATTGCAGCCTGGCAAAAGGAGAGGGAGTGAGTAAGGACATTCTTAATTCTTCCAGGAATGAGAGTGAAACACTTGAGGGCCCCACCTTAGAAGGTGCACAAAAAATGAGTGAGGGAGATGTGAGATTCCAGGATGAGATCCTGATGCAAAATAGAGAGATGAGTGAGAGAGATAAATCAATTCTTCTATTTGCACAGGAACTGGAAAATGAATTAATGGCAGAAGAAGTGGGAGTCAAGGAGCTAGGGGGAGTATCAAATGCAGAAGCTAGTGGGAGTGGAGTTGCTAAGGATATTGAAGAGGAGATTGATGTTGGTGAATTGGATCCACAGAACTTCATCCATCCTAATCCACAATATCAGGGGTTGGCTACTTCAAGTAACAGAGATGTAGAACAACTCTTGGGAATTGATCATACAGAACAAAGGACAAGGAATCTGAAGGAATGTATTGCCAATACAACAGATATATGTTATATGGCACCTGAAGAGCTAGAAGAAGATTTTGATGAGGAGCCATGGATGAGCACAATTGATGGTTCCTTAGAAGCTGCTAAAACTGAAATTCTCTCTCAATATAGAAGGGCAATGGTGGAAGGAGAAATTGAAGATCCTACTCAAAGGAGAATTGCTCACTGTATGAGAGAATTACTGAAAATTCAAAAGATGACAGTAACAGGAGTGAAAAGGGAACTGGAGATTATCAAGGACTCTATCTCCACCAACAAGGATGCTTTGGACATGAGATTGGATAAAAAGCTACCATTCAACACCATGAATCACATCAAAGACAAGCTCTTCAAGGAATCAAAGAACTTTGCAGCTTTGGAAACTAGAGTGGGCTCTCTAGAGAAGAAAATGGATGCTATTATTGCAGGTCAAAGTCTTCATGCATCTATTCTTCAAAAGTTTCTTGACAGAATGCCACCACCCCCTCCAATTAATGATAACAAAAAGAGGGATAATACAAAGAAGAACAATGATGGTGATAATGGTGATGACAAAGAAGGATGATGGTGATAATTGTGATGACAAAGGCAGTGGAAGTGGTGGTGGTGGTGGCTCTGGTATGGACAAGACAAGTGGCATTGGTGGTTCTGCAACAAAAAAATTTAAATACAGAAGTAACAGGGATAATCAGTCTTAAAAAAGATCTAAGTCATCTAATTCTCCCAAAGATGACTTAGAATAGAAAAAGGAAGAATTCAAGAAATTTGAAACTGATCTAGAAGCTAGAAGGATTTCTAGGGAAAGAGAAACTCAATCAATGATTGAGAGAGAAAGGAAAAGAATTGAAGATTTAAAGAGAAGCACAGAGTTGGTGACAGAGGCAGTAGAAAAAGGAGACTTGAATGAGTTCATTGCTCAAACAAGAAAAATAAATGAAGATGCACAAAAGGCTGCCAAAGAAAGCAACTCAAATGCTGAAGCCTTTCTATTAATTGATCTTGAAGCCCTTGAAGAGAAGAAAAAGAGTAAAGCCATAATGATTGAAGAAGATAAGAAAAGGAAAGAGCCAGTTGGCCAGAAGCTTCTTCAGGGAGCTATTTCTATAGGATTGTCAGATGCTGCAAGAAGAGAAAAGGAAAATGAGGAAATATCAAGGCAAATGTAAATAGAATGGAATATGGAAGATCAATCAATGGAGCAACCACTAAGGAAAAAGAGAAAAATAGCTATGGCTAAGAAAAGGTCAAGTTCTACTCAAGAAATAGTGGTTCAAGAAAACCTTCAAGGTCAACAAGAAGAAATAAGGGAGGAGGTGCCAATTGAAGGTTATGATATGAAGGGAATACCAGTAATTAATAAAAAAAGGACTAATTTGAGTAAGGACTCATCCTGCTACTTCTAATCAAGAGGAATCTATGAGAATGGAGTATGAAAATGGAGTGAAGATCACCTATTCCATGAAAGTGATAATGAAGCAGAGTTACAATGTTTTAAAGTCTATTCTTCCTCTACTCAATGGAAAGTACAAACTCAACACAACAATTGCTCAGGAGATTCAACAACAAATTTCAAGATTAAGGAGATCCAAGGCAGAAGCTGAACCTGATTCACCCATAAAGTTATGGAAGTCACAGGTCAAAAAGGTGGTGTTGGAGCCAAAGTATGCTATGATTTTTACAGATGTGGAGGGAAACACAAAGTTCTTTGATATCTGCAAATATCTGGACAAAATCACAGATGAAAAAATACATTACCTTATGAGGCAGCTTGGAGAAACTGACAGGGATGAAGCAATTTTGAAGAGTTCTTTCATGAGGCAGCTAAAGGAGAATGCTAAGAAGAGAAGGAAGATGAGCTAATTAAATCATGAAGACATTGAAGCTATTTATAGGAGTTATCTATCAATATGGTATTTTCAAAATTAATGTGCTAATTAAATTTCTTGATTCTATCTGAATGTTTTTTTTTGGGTTTTGTTATCATCAAGTAGATTTATGCCTGTTCATATCACAGACACAAATAGGGGGAGATTGTTAGGAATCTACATGTAATTTGATGATAACATTAATCTTAGAATCATAGAAATTTTGTTTTATATAACTGAACAATTGATATGAAATTTATAAATATCAATTGATCAGGAAACCATTTATCAGTTGAAATGTTTATATGAGTCAACTGATAATTTGGACTGTAGCATAGGTGTACTTAATCTATTTCAATCGATAAGGTGTAAATCAATTGATATTATTCTTATAAATTGATGTTAGAGTCGATTGATATAGATCATCAATTGATGTGTAAATTAAACTGTCAAATTGTAATTATTTGAAGACAGGAAATTGCACAAGTGAAGGATGATTAATTGATATTGAAGCCTCAATGGATGAGAGATCAGTTGAAGAATCTAAGTCAGGAATTGAAGACCATCAACTGATGTGAAGACCCATCGATTGATATATATCGATCGTATCATTTATCAGTCGATAAATCATTCCGTTTCAATCGATGAATGTAAAGACCAATCGAAGAAGAATATCAGTTGATAGATTAAAGGATGAATCAATTGATATGCTTAACAGCAAATTATCAATTGATTGTGACAACACAGAAAGTCTATCAGTCGTAGATCCAGAGAACAAAAGCATACCTATGGAAGACAGCCTGGGGTGGCTGTGAAGACTCAATCAGTAGCTATCTTTCAAGTCTGTTTTCCTAAAAAGGAAAAAGAAAAAAGTGAGACAGATAGAAACAATCCTAGAATAGGAATTGTAAAATACACTTGTAGTATATAAACAAGTGTAGTAGCATTGTTAGAAAATATAGAAGTTAGACAATATTTCTCAAATCAACTGTTCAAGCTTAAGAGCACATTGTAAGATCAGTTGATTCTTTTCTAACTTTGTAAAAACGAAGCTAGGTTATCTTTAACCTAGGAACATTGAGCAAAAATATATATCTGATGGAAAAACCAATCCATCAATAATTTTTAAATCTCTCTTTGTTCATTTTAATTTTCAGTTATTTGTTCAAACATATTCTGTCAAACTTTTAAACATCAAGAACAAATATTAAAAGTCCCAAAAAGTTTTAATATTTGTATTCAACCCCCCTTCTCCAAATATTGACATTGTTATTAGGAATAACAATTAACAACTTCTTCAACCCTTTGAGTTGAAGGTTCTTGTGGGTTGTACCCCTGATTCCTGCTGGCTTCATCTGCTTCACTTGTGGCTGCTTCAACTCCTTGTGTTGAAGGTTCTTGTGTGCCTGGCCTAGAAATGACTGTTACCTCACTTTGAGAGGCAGGTTGTTGTGGGTCTTGTCCAAGAGATACTTGCTTTTTATTCTTCCTTATGAAGAGCTTTGAACTTGGAGATTCTGAAGATGATTTAAATTTCTTTGCTTCCGTTTCTTTTCTTACTTCCTCTACTAGCTCCCTTACTCTTTCATAAGATATCTCCTTGATAATTTGCTTAGGTGAATGAGCAGGAGAATCAGATACTATAACTGGAACAGCTTCACTGGAATGTACATCAACATTTGCATTATCACCAGCCAATTCAGGTTGCACCAACTCATTAGAGTTTATCAAGACATCAATGTTTATCAGATTCTCAGAGAATATTGGCTCAGAGTTTAAGACTGCACCAGAGTTTATCAAATTTTCAGAGTTTAAGGCTTGAATTTGATCAGAGTTTGGCTGATCAGAGTTTATTACTTCAGTGTTTGCCAGATTATCAGAAATTGCAGCCTTTACCAATCTTCTCCTTTTCTTTTTTGCTTCTGGCATATGATTGACAGTAAGTGGCTTCATAAATGGTGTAGGAGGAATTTCAGAAGCCTTCTTAACAATCTTCTTCACAGGAAAGACTAAACCTTCATTACTGTCCTCAAAATCAGTCTTTTCATCAACCAACTTTCTTTTCTTAGGAGAAGATTCCTTTATAGATTTTCCTTTTCTCTTGTTGCTTGGCCCTTGGTGAGAAGTGTTTGTTACAACTACAGTCTTTTGGGAGACTGTAAAGGTTGGTAATTGTGTTTGGGAAACAGTGTTTGGTTGGTGGCTTGGATTAGAATCAGATGATGCTAAACTCTGAATCATAGCCACATATAAAAATTCCCTCTCATACATAGTAGGCATTCTCTGATGTAAGAGAAGCCTGACCCATGTAAGATAAAACAAATTTGTTAACTTACCTCCAGCCTCTTTCTTAGTATCTTTTCTAGCTAGGTCAGTAAAAATTCTCTTGTTCATGCATAAACTAACTAAACTATGATCATTCTCAAAATTTACATCAGGCAATAAGTGGCTAAAAATTAATTACAAAAATCTAGCAAAATAGATAGTATGTGCATCATCATCAATTTTACTAGTAATTGCCTTGGAAAATTAAAATTCAAGTTGTGGGTCAGAGAATATCCAATTTGTTGAGACAACTGCGGAATTGTATCAAAATTTTTACATTTTACGGTGAAGGCCCTTGTGATATAATCAAAGAAGAAGCTCCATTATCTTCTTAAATTTGACCTTGTGAGACTCCCCAACTTTAATAGGTTTCCACCATAGCCTATTGTTTGAAAGAACTCCTTAATTTGGTCATCTCCAACAATATCATCATATACAGATACTTCAGGAAGATGAAGAGCTGTTCGAACAACTTCTGGTGTTATTGAGTGATTTCCATTGCATTTGAATGTGATGATAGGCTCCTTATCATCACTAGCATTATTAAACTTTGCAGTTGACCAAATTTTTAGCAGAGTTTAAGCAGAGAAATTTGAAGGTTCTTGTAGAGCATACCCAATGTAGCTATTTTGAAAAAAGTCTTGAATAACATGATAATCTTGAGGTGCTTCAGTCTTATTCAATAAGGAGATGAAATTTATAGTAACAAATGTGTAGTTTTGAAAAGATTGACCTTTAGATGCCATTGTAATACAGAGATTAGCAGGTTGAGAAAAATTAGGGTTTTTAGAGAAAACGAGAGAGAAGACATGATTGTAAAAATATGAAATAAACTATTTCCTCTCAATTGCATATAATATTTAGTGGGACACGTGACTTGAATTTATTTGAAGAGTAATGAGTAGTGCAATTCTCAAAATACAATATGTATGTGTGTATCTGTATCTAAAAAATGAATTGATCAATGTGAGAAACACGCGCCTTATGATTAGTCCAATCAGAGAATAATAATTATGATGTCATAAATTGAAATGTGATGTCATAAATGAAATCTCGGTGTTTAAACAAACAGAGTTTAAAGTAAACAGAGTTTAACAAGTAGACTTAAATAAGAGTTTAGAGCAATCAGAGATTAACATGTGAAATATAGATCAGAGTTTATAGTAATCATAGTTTGCATTGACTGTTAGAGTTTACCATATACCCTGACAGAGTTTACCATAAATACTGATAGCTTGTGATCAAAGATTAAATGTTCCAATGATCAGAGTTTACTTCATTTCCATCAGAGTTTACCACATACTCTAACAGAGTTTATCATATACTCTGATTGTCTGCTATTTCCCATCTGGAGTTGATCCACTTGTTACCATTCCTAATTCAGAAATCAATCTTGTAAAAGTTACTTCACATAGGGGCTTCGTGAATATGTCTGCTAACTTTTGATCTGAGGGAACAAAATGCATTTCAATTGTTCAATCCATGACATGTTCCCTTATGAAGTGGTATCTGATTCTGATGTGCTTTGTCAGAGAATGTTGAACTAGATTTCCTGTCATTGCAATAACACTTTTATTATCATAATAAATAGAAATTTTTAAAAAGTTCAAACCATAGTCTAATAGTTGATTTCTCATAAGATTTGTGCATAACAGCTTCCTATAGCTATATATTCAGCCTATGTTGTTGATGTTGAGATAGATTTCTGTTTCTTACTGAACCAAGACACAATTCTTCCTCCTAAGAATTGACAACTGCCACTTTTGCTTTTCCTATCAATCTTACATCCTGTAAAGTCAGCATCTGAATAACCTATTAATTTAAAATCAGACTCTCTAGGATACCATAAGCCAAGATTAATGGTGCCTTTGAGATATCTGAAAATTCTCTTGACATCAATCAAATGAGGTTCCCTTGGATTTGCCTGAAATCTAGCACATAGGCAGGTTATAAACATAATGTCTGGTCTACTTGCAGTCAAATAGAGTAGAGATCCAATCATGCATCTGTATGTTATAATATCTACAGGTTCTCTAGTGTCTTGATCAAGCTTTGTTACAGTAGTCATTGGAGTTATAGCAGATGCAGAGTCTTGCATTTGAAATTTAGTGAGTAGATTCTTTGTATATTTAGACTGATTAATAAAAATACCTTCCTCAGTCTGTTTCACTTGTAACCCTAGAAAATAACTCAATTATCCCATCATGCTCATTTGATACCTAGACTGCATTAACTTTGAAAATCTTTTACGGAGTTTCTCATTAGTGGAACCAAATATAATATCATCAACATATATTTGAACCAATAATAAATCCTTACCTTGAGTTCTATAAAACAAGATTTTATCAATTGTACCTCTTGTAAAACCACTTTCAAGTAAAAATTGAGCCAGAGTTTCATACCAGGCTCTTGGTGCTTGTTTGAGTCCATATAAAGCTTTATCCAGTCTGTAGACATGATTTGGATATTTTGGATTGACAAAACGGGGTGGTTGTTCAACATAAAATTCTTCTTCAAGTTCTCCATTTAAAAATGCACTTTTAACATCCATCTGGTAGACCTTGAATTTCTTGTGTGTAGCATAAGCAAAAAAAATTTGATTGCTTCAAGTCTAGTTACTGGTGAAAAGGTTTCATCATAATCAATACCTTCCTATTGAGAATAACCTTTGGCAACTAGTCTTGCTTTGTTCCTTATAATAATTCCATCAGAGTCTGTCTTGTTTCTAAAAATCCACTTTGTGCCAACAATTGATCTGTTCTTTAGCCTTGGAACTAGGGTCCAAACTTCATTTCTTTCAAACTCATTTAATTCTTCCTGCATTGCAGTAACCCAATCTGCATTATTCAAAGCATCTTCAACCTTCTTCGGTTTTGTTTGACAAAGAAAACTATGAAATAGACATTCATTCTGAGTAGCTTTTCTTGTTTGTACTCCACTTTTTAGATCACCAATAATCAAGTCAAGTATGTGATCTTTGGTCCATTTTCTTAGATGTGAAAAATTTCTTGAACTAGATGATCCCCCATGATTTGTGCCTTCATAGAATGATTCCTCTGTAAATGATGATCCTCCCTTTAAAGTTGTGCTTCCATCAGTGTTTGATGTCTTAGAGTTTATGTACTCAGATTTTGAATGATTAGAGTTTAAGTGATCAGAATTTGTGGTTTCGAAGTTTGATTGATCAGAGTTTAGGGTTTTAGAGTTTATGTTTGTCAGAGTTTGGTCAGACTCTGATATTTCAATAACTGAGGTTTGTTCTCCAATATTAGTAAGTGGTTGATGTTGCTCCCCCTTAACATGTGTAAAATCTTCAATTTCTATTTCAATCATTTCTGAATCAGAGTTTAAGGATTCAAAGTTTAACTCACCATAGTTTGGTTCATCAGTGTTTAACTCATCAGAGTTTGGTTCAACAGAGTTTAACTCATCAGAGTTTGTTTCAACAAGGTTTGAGTTCTGCAATTCATTCTCAAATCTCAGAGTTTCCTGAGCATCTTCATCATGTAATCCATATATTTTTTCTTCATTAAAAGAGACATGAATTGATTCCATGACTGCCCTTGTCCTTAAATTAAACACTTTGAATGCCCTTGAAGATATTTTAGAAGTTGTTGCATAACCAAGAAAAATTCATTCATCTGCTTTAAGTTCAAACTTCTTCAATTGTTCATGATGTGTTTTGAGAACAAAACACTTACTTCCAAAGATGTCAAAGTATTTAACATTTGGCTTTCTTCCCTTCAAAGTTTCATATGGAGTCATTCCATGTTTATTTATCAAAGTGCAATTCTGAGTAATGCATGCAGTATTCACAGCTTTGGCCCAAAAATAAGTAGGTAGTTTTGCTCCTTCTAACATTGTTCTGGCAGCTTCAATTAGAGTCATGTTCTTTCTTTCAACTACACCATTTTGTTGAGGTGTTCCACGTGCTGAGAATTGTTGAATAATTCCTTTTGTTGAGCAGAATTCCTTCATTGCGGAATTCTTAAACTCTGTTCCATTATCACCCCTTAAATTCTTTACCTTGTGTGGTGATCCATTTTTAATCATTGCAATGTGATCAAAAATTATCTATGCAGTTTCATCCTTTTTATGTAAAAAGTATACTCAGGTAAATCTAGTGTAATCATCAACTATCACCAGAGTATATTTCTTCTTTCCAATGGACATAATGTTGACAGGACCAAATAAATCAAGATGCAATAGATGAGGATCAATAAAATTTTCAGTTTTGCTCTTGAAAGATGTCTTCTTTTGTTTGGCCTTTTGACATGAATCATAGAGTCCATCAGGATGAAATTGAACTTTTAGAAGACCTCTAACTAGATCCTTTTTCACTAATTCATTAATGTTTCCAAAGTTCAAATGACACAGCTTTTTGTGCCAATTCCAGCTTTCCAAAGATGATTCCTTTCCATGTAGACAAGTTAAATGAACATCAACGTTTACATCCAAGCTAGCTTCAAATAAGTTGTTATGTCTGTGACCAATAAGAACTACTTATTCATCTTCTTACTTTTTACTTCACAATGAGTTCCATGAAATTCCACAGAATAACTTTTGTCTGTCATTTGACTCACACTTAGCAGATTATGCTTGAGTCTTTCAACCAAAGCTACATTTTCAATGATGACATTTCCAATAACAATATTGTCATATCCCAATGTTCTTCCTATGTTGCCATCTCCATAAGATACTGCTGACCCAACCTTCTCCTCAAACTCTGAAAGCAGGGATTTGTTTCCAGTCATATGTGCAGAGCATCCACTATCAATTACTAGGATGTTTTTCATGTTTCCCTGTAATCAGTTAACAGAGTTTATGTTAACAGAGTTTACTTGATCAGACTTTGCATTATCAAAGTTTATACTGTTAGAGTTTACTTTTCTTGTATTAGATTTTATCACATAAATTTGTTTGACAATATGTTTTGGAGATATATTTAGTTGAGGCAATAGTTCATAATAATTGTAAAACAAACTATGATATTCTTTGCATGTATAAATTGAATGTCATAGACTACCACAGTGAAAGCAGAGATTTTGTGGTATCAAACTACCACGGTGATTTGAATTTCCACAAGTAAAGCAGGTTTTTCTAGGAGCATCAGGGATATACTTATAGTTATTTTCCTTAGTAATTCCTACTTTGCCATTTCTATTTCTTTTCACCTTTTTAGGTTTGTCATTATAAGTGACTATCTTCAACTTTTCTTTAATTTGCTTCTGAAAAAGTTATTCTATATTGACATGTTTATTCTCTAACACACTATTCTTTTTTACTTTTGTTATTATTAGAGCATTCACCAGATGTAGATATCTTGTCATTTCTAGCTCTAATAAATTTTACAGGTTCACTCAATTTTCCTTTTGTGTGTGCTTTAGTGTGTGTTTCTTTATCAGATTCATAACCTAAGGCAGATGTCCAATTCTTTTCAGAAAGCATTTATTGGACTTTCTTGCCAGAATTTGTCCAAACTCTGAAAGTCTCCTTTTCCTTAGCTATTTCAAATATTCAACTTGAATTTCTAATTGAGTTTGCATGTGTATGGCATTTTCACAGTCTTTCTTAATGCTGAGCATGTTAGAATTTTCAGATTCAAGAGAGTTATTCCTAGCAGTCAGAGTTTGTATCTCAGATTTTAATCTTTTATTTTCAAGAGACTGAGATTTAAAACTAACATACAATGATCTAAGGAAAGATTTTAATTCATAGATATTTTCAGTATCGAAATTAAAGACAGAGTTTGATACCTTGTCAGAGTTTAGGATGGGAGCATCAGAGTTTGTCATGATAGCATAATTTGTTTCCTCTTCAGAATTTGAGGAATCCATCCAATCTTTCTTTGATGTGATGAGTGCTTTTCCAGATTCCTTGCTTCTACACTCAGTAGCAAAGTGCCCCATCTTATTACACTTGTAACACTTGATTTTTGATTTTTTTAAGAGTTTTTGATTTTCCATCTCTGTCTTCTCTTTTTCTGAATCTGTCTTTCTTGTTTGATTCTCCTTGCTTCTTTTGGAAGTTACCTTGCTTTCTGTACTTCCTATATTTCATTTTTTTGAAGCCTTTTACAATCATAGAAACCATCTCCATTATGTCAGAATCTGAAAAGTCATCAGAGTTTACATCAGAGTTTGTTTCAAACTCTGATTCACTATTTTATTTGATCACAACTTTTCTTTTTCTTGTTGAGGCTTTTAGGGCTTGTTCTTTTGGTTCTTCAAGACTATTATACAGAATATTCCTTACCTTTGCATCTTTGAGGACTTCTAGTTTTTATTCATTGGTCCATTCTTTCTTGTCCTTCAAGTGTAATATTCAGGTACTTGTCTTCCTTCCACAATTATAGATGGCACTAGTTTGGTTGGTAGATACTGACCTGTATGGATTCTGTCTAAATAATCAAGATCAGTTACTTCTAGGAACATCATCATTTTTACCCTCCATGTAGGGTATTCAGCCTTCTTCAATATTGGGATCCTGATGCTTTCATACTTGTTTCCAGACATGTTTATATGATCTTTGAGTTGTAATTAACTGTCTGCTCTGATACCAATTATTTGCCCAGATAAATAACTATTACATAAGGAGGTTGAATGTAATAGTACCAACTAATCGATTATGAACACACGTACATAGAATGAAATACTGTTTTGTATTAATGATAATGAACTGGAATATAAAATTCTCTCAAGAAATTCGTTGTTCTCAAAAGCTGCTAGTTTATTCAAAATAAGACTTTTTTTTAGCTTTGTAATGTTAATCTATCTCTGTATTTATATAAACACAGTTACAATTCAATTACAAAACAGATTATGAAAAGAATAGCTTTAATAAGGCAATAGACTTGTATTTAGATTTCTTCTTCACTATCCTAATCATACTCTGATTTGATTGCTTCTTCACAAACTCTGATAATAAACTCTGCCGGTTGTTTATTATCTGATTTGAGCATTCTCTGTTAGAGTAAACTCTGATTAAGTATTCCCTGATAGAGTAAACTCTATCCGACAGCTTCTTTATTATCTGATGACATCAACAATGTAAACTCTGATCTTTATTATCTGACAACATTAGTGTATGTTTTCTAACAAATTATAAAATTAATTCCATATAATTTTTAATGAGTTTATAAAAATATTATAAAATCGCAGCGAAACGCGATTTTGTCGACTAATATCTATAATAAAGGAGAATCCACATGCGCTCTCAAATCGCTCGAAACTATTTTTCTAATTTTTCTAGAATTTATGTATTAAAAATTTATATAAATTCTTATTTATCTTCTAATAAGAGTCTAATTACTAATTGTCTTCCAATTGGAAATCTTATAAGAAAATATTAAGTTTCTGTAATTAAAAGTCTAATGAAATTAATAGTTACCTTCTAATTAGGAATTCATTTACTACTTGCATTCTAATTAAGAATCTAATTAGTAAATATTAAAATATTATAATTGTAATTCTTATAAAAATAATTGTATGTGAGATCTAAATAAGAAACGATAGAGTGAATTATAAAATGAATTTAACAAAAAACAATTCTTACAAAATTAAAATATATTAAATATAAGTTGACTTATTCTGTAACAAAACTAATTTTAATAAAATTATAAAAAAGAAATTGAGGACCAAATAAGAAAGCGGCTTAATAAGTAGTAACATGTTAATATAACAATAAAAGTAACATGTTAATATAACATGTTAAATATTATATGTCTGCTTAGGTATCTTATCATGAAATATTATCATATCTTCAAATTACGATTTCAATTGTTACTTATCTCCCTTCTAATTAAGAGTGTAATTATTAAATATTAATATATTCTAATTTTAAATTTTATAAAATTAAAATTTACCAAATACAAGTTGAATTATTTTCTAATAAAAATATTTTATGAGAGATCAAATGAAAATCATAAAGTGATAAATTGACGAAAAATGTATTTAACGAGAAAGCGGTTTAATAAGAAAAACGTCATAACTGTTAAAATTTAGTACTAATGTTATTATTTTGATTTATAAATAATAAAATTTATTTAGTATATTTTGATTTAAGTTTATGTGAGATCTAAATAAACAATGATAAAATGGCTCATTCATCGCAAAAATGTTTAAAATGTTAAAATTTAATAATCTATATTATGAATTTTAAAACATAAGGTCACTTGAAAATTTTATATAAATTACTATTAGTCTTTTAATAAGAGTCTAATTATTATTTGTCTTTTAATTAAGTATCTTATAAGAAAATATTAACTTATATTTTAATTATGATTTTAATTACTACTTAACTTCTAATTATGAGTTTAATTATTAAATATTAACATATACCAATCGTAAGTGTTATAAAAACAAAATTTATTAAATATAAGTTGAATTATTCTCTAATAAAAATAATTTTATGAGATATTAAAGAAAAATGATAGAACAACTCATTGGCGATAAATATGTTTAACGAGAAAGTGGCTCAATAAGGAAGACGAGGTATTGATGCGTCGTCCCTCAAATCGCTTCAAACTATTTTTCTATTTTTTTTAAAATTTTGAATTTTTATATCTTTATAATTAAAACTTCTTTTTCTACCACAAAAAACAAAAGGTAGGTGTTATTTTTACGTTCTGACTTTTAATTATACAACTTAAGTATAAACATTATATGGAAGGAAATATTTTACAAGATAATTATATAGTATTACCTATACTTAAAATATTCATAATTGTAAATCAATAATAATTTCTAAAATACAAATGTGTATTATAATTCATAACTTATTAATTTGTTATTACATATCAATATAGGTTAAGTATTTCATAATATCTAAATAACCGTTAATAAAATTATGTGATCATATGATTAGTAATAGGAAAGACGATCAATTTAGTTTTGATATGATTTTAATTGATGAAAAAGTTAATAGATTGTTATTATTTATTAGTTTATCACAATTATAATATTTAAAAATTTAAAAGTAGGTGGAAGTACTGGTGATCTATTAGCGGCGGATGGTAAAAAAAGAATCTTAAAATCATAACCAATATAATTAGCGGCGGATGGTAAAAAAGAAATTTTAAAATCATAACAATTTAATAAATTATGAATTATATTTTGCAATTATTACTTGATTTAAAATCATAAATATGTTTTTGACTAATTTATGGAGTATAATATATTATAATTATTTATTTATTAAATATTTTAAAATTCAAAATATAATTGAAAATATATTATAATGTCGTCGCGAAACGCGGCTTACTGAATATGTTTTCATGTAAAATATATTTTACCATCATCTATATAAATTGAAGGTCAAACATCAGAAAAATAAAATCACAACAAATTTTATATACATCCAATGTTTAATAAATCGTAGATTACATTCCGTTGAATACTCTGAAATAGACACATATTGGATGATAAGAATAATAGTGTGCATGATGATCATGGGTATCGGAAATCAGTCACTATATACACGGACGATCAATTTAGTTTCGACATGATTTTAACTGATGAAAAATTTAATAAATTATTGTTATTTATTAGTTTATTACAATTATAATATTTAAAAATTTAAAAGTAGTTGGAAGTAATGACCAATATAATTAGCGACGGATGGTAAAAGAGAAATCTTAACGTCATAAAAAATAATAAGTTATTAATTATATTATACATTTATATTTTGAGATTATTACTTGATTTAGAATCATAAATATTTTTTTGACTAAGCATAATATATTATAACTATTTATATTTAAACTATTTTTAAATTCAAAAGATAATTTACAAATAAACGGTGACAAAAACGTGACGTTAGGAATTTGTGAGCCACTAAATTTAAAATAAAATAAAAATTTACAATCAACCAATAGTAATTATTTAGTGAATCGGATTAGTACCACCGATTTGGACACGATGCTTTTGTCGTTGGCAAGACAAAACTTTTACAAAACAAAACTATTCTTCCTACCCCGACCGGAACAAGAATATATATACATACACATATATTGTACGTATATCTATAACATCCTATTCATCCTCTTCTACTTTCTTTCCTCTGCATCGAAAAGCCAATTAGAGAGACAATACATACACACACAGAGAGCGCGTCGAGGAAGAAGAAAGTGAATTTATTTTTTTATCTCGCAGTTTAATTATTTTCTGGTAATTTTCTTCAATTATTGTTTATTTTCTTTCAATTTATTATACTGGGGATCTCAGTTTTTTTAATTTTTGATGTTCTGTTTTGTTGGATTATTAATTTGTTATGTGTGTATGTAGTCTAAGCTAATTTTATTAATTTTGCCTGATAGAATTTTAGTTTTTTTGGGGTTAGGTTATTTGATTGCTGATCATGACTGCTTAAGAGGCTTTCTTGCTTTTTGCGTGTTTGCTCGTGTTTCGATAATGTTATGGTTGATGTTTCTTTCGTGGAATGTTTTTGCGCAAACTGTAGTTAATTAACGTTGAGGTTTGTGCACCAGTTGAACAGATTGGAAGTGTTATAATTGTTTGTTTAGACGAGTACTAGTTGTGATGGAAGTATTGATTTGGTTAAACGGTAGTTTATTCGTTACTATAATTTGAGTCGAGCTAACTAAGGGGGAACCTGTTTCGGATAAACTTATTATATGGCTTTACTGCTTAAGAAAGGGAGGAGTGAAAGGCTAGCCTTAATTTTTTTATCGAAGATTGAGTTGTAGGATGGGCTTGTAGTACAAGTGTTGCAAAATACCAAAATCGTATTTTTTTTAACTGTGTATAGGAACAATTTATACTCAACTTGAATTAAATTTGTGTACCTCAAAAAATTATGTATACGGTACCCGAGGAGCCTAAATTAGTTGGTTGGAATCTTAAAATTGAATCATAAGGGAAATTTGCATGTACAGTTTCGTGTATAGTACAATTACCTTAATTATTTATAAATATTGACGTTATTAGTGTCGTTAGGAATTTAGGATGAATATATTGTATTTGCTTCAACTGTTTTCAACAAATATTAACATCATAGGACTGACAAGTAAAATTTTTCATGACGAATCTGATTCAGATTGTTGGTTAGTTGACTAGTCGCCAAGTTAGTCAAAGAAAAAAGTCGAGTAGCGACTTTTGTAATCTGACGACCATGGGTTTTACCCGACTCGAATCGTAAAATTAGGGGTTTTTAGACATATACTTACGCAAAATAGGGTTCTTTTAGAAGGGTAAGGTTTTGAGCGGCTTTGATTCGGTGATTACTCTCCCCTTCATCTCTGATTAACAATTCTGTCGGCGGTAAGCTTTTCTTCGGTTTTGCTTCTTCTTCTCTTTGTTTCTTCTGTTGACTTCTTCATATCTATATATATACACACAGGTTCTGTGTGTGTGTATATATATATTACAGTTCCAGTTTGTTTATAAACATTTTCTTAATAATCTTTTTCACATTTTTTTATATCTTTTATTTAGTTTTATTACTACCTCCGTCCCACCCAATTGTTAACGTTTCGGAGAGAAGGTCCGACACGCATTTTAATGTGCATATAAAGTATAGTTCCATAACTTATTTTTAAATTTTTTTTCTGAATAAAAATTTAATGTTTTTCACTAATTCAGTAACAAATCATTGTACAAAAATTGTTTAATTGCTTGCACCATGCTTGCTGCTGCAGCAGTTTTGCACTTGCTTGGTACAAACCTGCCTGCCTTCTTCATTCATCAGTCTTGCTTGTTTAATTGATTTGAACTATCAAAATTAATGTGTATTTACCTATATTATATATTATAATCGCTATAAATGTATGTATATGCACAACTTGTTCGACTAGTTGGGCGACTTGTCGACTTGGCGCCGTAATAACCATGGCAACGTGGATGACTGGATGACCCAAGTGAAAATATACAATATGTTTAATAATATGGTGGTGATGAAAGTTGCTTTAAGTGAAGGTTTTGTTATATATAGATCTTACAAGATGGTATGGAAGCTGTATAAATTTAAGATTTATGGTTGTCGCTTATAACCATCTTGCACTGTTGGTGGTTTGCTTTTTTAAAAACTGTTTACAAAGTAGATGTAAAAAAATCCATGTTGCATTTGGCCTAAATATCTTTTAGATTTCCATAGTTTACTCATCTGCTACTATGTTTCAACTCTTTTGCAGAATAATGGCTTCTTCAATGGACTCGTGGCCAAGGGAATATAATGAAGCAGTAAAACTCGCTGATGATATAACTGGCATGCTTTCTGATAAGACTTCGGCACCAACATCTGGGCCAGAATCTCAACGTCATTCATCTTCAATTAGAAGGAAAATTACCATATTAAGAACTAGACTCGATAGCTTGCAGTCTCTTCTTTCGAAGCTTCCAGGAAAACCTTTGTAAGTATGATCAATCATATATTCACTCTTGTACTATGAGGACGACATGCTCTCTCGCTATTATTAGTTCATGAAGAGTCAATTATTGGTGAAGTTGCGACTTTGCTAAAGTATTGTTTCTTGTTTATATTTTGTGTGTTTGTCTGGGAATAAATAAATCTTCACATTATCTCAATGCACGACTCCCGATTTATCTTCTGTTATCATGGTTCACAAAAATGTATATGGGTTTTAAATATTGTAATTTTTCTGTACACAGAACAGACAAAGAGATGAATCGGCGGAAGGACATGCTTGCAACTTTGAGATCAAAAGTAAACCAGATGGCATCGACTTTGAATATGTCAAACTTTGCCAATAGGGACAGCTTGCTTGGGCCTGAAAGTAAGCCAGTTGATGCTATGAGCAGAGCATCTGGTTTGGATAACCATGGCGTCGTAGGTCTCCAACGCCAAATTATGAAAGGTAAGTACTTCTAACTTATTCCGAATGAATGTATTTCTGGTATTGCTGAAATTATTTTTTTCCATCATGGATTGATTGTTGCATGATGTTAAATCAGAACAAGATGAGGGGCTAGAGAAATTGGAAGAGACTGTAACAAGTACCAAACATATTGCACTGACAATAAATGAAGAACTTGATTTACACACAAGATTAATCGTATGTATTTATTGGATATAATTCTCTACTTTCAGCCAAGATTTTCTTTTAAAATTATCAATTAATGTAATGATATGAAGCTTATGGGGTTTTTTTCTATAATGCTTTACAGGATAACTTGGATGATCACGTGGACGTTACAAACTCCCGTTTGCAGGTTATAATCGTTAACTGATAAGATTTTCAGAAGCCCCTTCTTTTAGCAAATTTACTTGTTTATGTTTGAATAGCGCTAAAAATGTTCTTACTCCCCCTTCCCTTACACTTGGAAATCTAATGCCTTGAATATTGTGTAACACACTCCCTGGACAAACTAAAAAGTAAGAAACAGACTATAAAACCTGTTATATTATTTTTATCTTTTTTGCTTTAATAAGTGAGACATGATTTTTTATTCAGTGGAGAGATCGGGTGGGGTGGGGGAGGTCATTAAGTTTTTTTGTCTATACAGCCTACAGGTGCTCTCTTGTAGGTAGAAATCACATAAACAAATAGAACAATTATTTTATTCTATTTTCACCATAAATTAGCATCTTTCTTCTCTATTTCTCTTCTATACATCCTTCACATAAGCAAAAGGAAATCGCTGGTAATGTTACTGACATCTGTATTTTGTTAGTTATGATTCTTGCCTGATTAGTAGTTAGTATTATTTAGCTTTTCCAGTTTTACTGCCCCTTGACTTTAGGTAAAAACTTAATATCTGCATGTTCTGTTAATACCTTGTATGACAACAGCGAGTGCAAAGAACTTTGGCTATACTGAACAAGCGCACCAAGAGTGGTTGCACCTGCATGGGCCTATTGTTAGCAGTGCTCGGAATTGTTGGTCTGGTGGTGGTTATATGGTTGCTGGTGAAATACTTGTGAGTACAGCAGGGCAAGCGGACTCAATTGTCTTTGTGTGTGATTGTCCCCAGTTGTTGGTGCCTTTGTTTGTTAATGATGTCTTAAGTTGCTAAGCATATCCTGCTGTTGTAAATTACTAGATTACACATCAAATTTATTGGCTTGAGTTTTCCCCCTAATTGCATGTTCTTGTTTATTCTGCAAAGCTATTCCGTTGTATGAGCATTTTACAATGGTTAATGTTTTCTATTTAGGATATTGTCCCCACTTTCTAGGAAAGCAGCAGCAATGAAGCCTACAAAATCAGAACTTGCTTAATATTTTTTGCGTGGAATTTGATTAGTTTTGACTTGGCAAAAAACAGAAGTAGAATCAATTAAAGAATATGAATATGAAATTCCACCGTTTACTAATTTCTTGCATCATATCAAAGTCATAGAACAGCATTTCAAACACATTACGTGGTTGTTACCCTAATCCATTTTAACATTTGAATCAACACATGCAAGTGAGAAACATGACCTTGTCTCTTACAAAATTGGTCAGTATTGCATATTCCCCTATAGCTTTCTGCTCAACCCCATTTCTTAGTATCTGTGGGAAGAACAACCACACTCCGGTTACGGCCACAAACCCCACCGTCATTATCCTGGAAACCGCCCTATGTAGTCTAAATCTGCCACCCACAGCCTTCTTCACAACCACCTCTGCCGCGGTACAAACCCCTTGAAACACAAAAAACCACGTTACCTACCACGTCGGACTGACACGCGTCAGATAATAAAATATTCCCTCGTGCATCAATCCCGATACCAAGAATGTGGCAAAAGTTGGGGGCGCCGGACCCACATTGGCCCCAACCTACACCTAGTCGAAAAAGTCAGCACCGGATTGTATACCGTAGGACGCAGAATACTTGTTACCATGAGGTTCCACCTACGACCCCAAAAATCTTGAAGTGATGTAGCCAAGTAAGGCTCATTAAACTGTGGCTCTATCTCAAGTCCCAAGATGGCTCGAACTGGAAATCCAGTAATGGCAAGAATCAACTCAGTACCAAGATACACATGACAACAATATAAACACAATACTACATACGGATGTAAATCTTGCTTATAAGCATATATAATCATTGCCAAGAGTAACACTTTTATAGCAACAAGAGTTGACTTTTTAAGTTTCGAACTTGAACTAGAAGTTGTTGTTTGGTTAAGGGGGTGTTTGGATTTGATAGGAAGAAGAGCAACACAAGTGAAATGAAGGAGTGACAAAGGTGGGGTGGTGAATAAAGGGCCATTGTCAAAAGAGAAGAGTATGAGTTTGAAGGTAGAGAGCCAAACAAGGTAGAAGACAGTAAGGCCACCAAGATGCATAGAGGAGAGACTGAATGGTAGAATGATGAAGAGATAGATGATGGGGAGAATGGTGAGTAATCTGAGGATCCCTTTTGGAAATCTTGCAGAAATGTAGTAACAGTAGCATACACATGATATTGCACTCATCCATATTTTCACAAACTTGTTTATGTCATTATTCATCTTCTCTTGATTAATACAAGATGTTATGTGTTACTATATATTACAGAGTACAGATTACAGATTGCAGATTGCATATAATGGTATATTTTTAATGTGATTCATGCTCCTCAAGGTCACCTCGATGACTTTGCTGGAGATATCCATGTAAATACGGAAGGTTTTCGCTGAGATGCATTCTCAAATATTTTTTTTGAAATATTGAATAAAATAACTTCCTATATTATAATAGAATGTGTATGTCAGAATAATATCTAAAAAAATTGTGCATATTAAAATATCGTATTCATTAAAATACAACTACTTTATTCAAAATCTCAAGAAGATGCATCTAAGGTTCTTTATTCTTTTTAAAATAATGTCATTATTTTACTAATTAAATGCTCTGAACTCTTAACTAGTGCTTCGTATATGATATAAATTGGATTGTTTTTGTTTAAGCAGTCAAAAAATATCTTATGCTCCTGTACAAGTACTCTACGGGGATGATAGAAAGAGTTTTCCTAGGATCAACCTGTGAATTTCCTGTACTCGAGCACCTTCTGTTGTCATAAATCATACAATACCATTTTTGATCTTTCCCTCTTTGGCATGGAGCACAGTCATCAGTTTTTATGTTCTACTTTTTAAACTTGTTTAAATGATGCACTTTTCTCTTTGGAGTTGGCATGGATGCAGTATTGACACGATTTTATGTTGGTTTGCAGATGATGTGTTACAGCCAGCAAGCAGAGCCAAGGCGAATTTTAGCTCAAGAGAAGGCAATACGTTGCCATCAGCACCTTAAGGTTGTAGAGTATCTTGGATATGCTGGATGTGCACTCGCTGCCGAGCTTGCAATTTGTCTCGCTTGGCTTGCTCCTATGCTTCAGAGATTTATCTTTTATACTCTGTGAAAGTTGTACCTTTGATTCTCGTGATCGAACGGAAATTGTGAAGAGAACAGAGCTTCTTGCAGAACGGATTCAGAGGCAATTTCGTGTGTATGTGGTGATTTTATGATTGATTAAATTAAGTGTTTGTCATTTCTAGATTCAACAAACATTAGAACTTGAGAGCCTAAAGGCAATAGCTGCATCATGTCTTTTGGGAACAGTACTAAAAGAAATCTATACATGTGATGGACTTGGAAATCTGCTTCTCTTTTTTTCTGAAAAAAATCTGTTATCTTGTTTCTAAAGGTGTAAAGAAATCAGAAACGAGCATTAATAATAACCTGCACCTGCATGAATGATTTTGTGTGTCTCGCATCAAATTCAATATTTTGGAACAGTGAGATTAGGCATTTACAAAAAGTGCAAATGTAATTGATGCAAAGTTGAAGAACACTCATTCCCAACTGTTGTATGCTTAATTTGCTTCTGTGAATTTGCTTACTAACATACTAAAATATTCAGGCTCCATGGTCTAATAAAGCTAATCTATACTAAAGACCAATAAGGCTGTTAGAATAATAATTCAAAGTTGTTTTGATTATTATAATTGTTTTTGAATTATCCAATTTGTTATCACTTGATAGTAAGATAAGATTAGTTTTGAATAAGTTAGTAGTGATATATCAAAGATAATTATATCACTATTTTCTAGGAATAAGTTATCCATTGTATTTAACCTATAAAATGCAAGTTTATGCATTGAAAAATATAATCTAGAATTTTCTGCATATCTCTTTTCTTTCCCTGCTCTTACATAAAAAAAAACCAACAAATGGTATCAAGAGTTTTAAAGATCTTAAAGGGCCTATGAGAATTTGAGAGAAAACACAACAATGACCTCAAACAACACATCAAATCTTTCTCCTCCAATTTTTAATGGTGAAAACTATTAAATATGGGCTGTTAAGATGAAAGCTCATTTGAGAGGTTTGGGTTTATGGAAGTGGGTTGAAAATGCGGGGGAGATACAACCTTTTGGAAACAATCCTACACTACATCAAATCAGAACTCATGAAGAAGAATAAAGCAAGGCACCACGGGCTTTATCAATAATTCATGCAGCTGTGTCGGAATCAATCTTCACGAGAATCATGACTTGTGAAACAAGAAAAGAGGCTTGGGATAAGCTAAAAGAATTGTATGAAGGCAACGAAAGAACAAGGAGGATGCAAGTCTTGAATTTGAAAAGGGATTTTGAGACTTTATCCATGAAAGAAAAAGATACAATACAAGATTATTATGAAAAATTAATGGTTGTGGTGAACAAAATGCGGTTAATGGGAGAAGATCTACCTGATAGCAAAGTTGTAGAGAAGCTGTTTGTGAGTTTGCCTGAAAGATTCGAGGCAAAACTTTTATCTCTTGAAGATTCAAAAGATATAAGTGAATTAGCTTTATCCGAGCTAATTAATTCTTTACAAGCCCAAGAACAAAGAAGAGCCATGAGAAATAAGGATATTGAACATGTAGTTGAAGGAGCTTTTGCAGCTAGAAATTCGAAAGATAAAAAGTGTGGTTATTGTAAGAAGAATGGTCACGAAGAAAAAGATTGTTAGCACAAGGGAAAGCCTCAATGTTTTAAATGCAAGAGGTTCGAACATGTGCAAAAGTATTGTAGAAACAAGATGGAAGAAATTGTCAATAACACACAAGTTATTGATGAAGATGAATTGTTTTGATATCGGAGAGACGTGCTCCAATGTGTAAATTGGTGATCCAATGTGTAAATTGGTGAGAAGTGCATCAAGACATGAAATTGGTGAAAAGTGCACCTTGAAGAAAATGATGGAGAGAAGTGTTCCTCATTTGTGTGAATAGATGTGCTTCAACAAAAATGGTGATGGTGGGAAGTACATCATGGTCAAAAAAAATTTAGAACTTTGAATTAAGAGGGAATGTTAGAATAATAATTCAAAGTTGTTTTGATTATTATAATTGTTTTTGAATTATCCAATTTGTTATCACTTGATAGTAAGATAAGATTAGTTTTGAATAAGTTAGTAGTGATATATCAAAGATAATTATATCACTATTTTCTAGGAATAGGTTATCCATTGTATTTAGCCTATAAAAGGCAAGTTTATGCATTGAAAAATATAATCTAGAATTTTCTGCATATCTCTTTTTTTTCCCTGCTCTTACATAAAAAAAACCAACAAATGCATTGCAGATCGAAGGAATATATATGCAATTCTTTGCAGATAAGTGCAAAGGCTGCCTAGTTGATTTTTTTCCAGAAAACAAAAGAAATGTAAGCTGAATGTATGCATTTAATTTGTATAGTGTGCTGCTAGTTTATTTCAAATGGTAATATATATTTATGCATCTGTTAGTAACTTCAACCCCCTCACCCCCACCCTCTGCCCACGAACACGTGCACTAATGATGTTATTGGTTTTACCTTGTACATGAAATCGAAAACACTGGCATGTTATAACAGTATAGGCCACCTTCTGCAGAATCTCGGATACAGTTCCCAAATGCCGATTTTTCAATATAGTTTAGAATCTTGTAGAATGTCTCCCGGCAATCACTGGCGACAAACCTTCATGGCCAACAAAAAGTTTTTAGATTTCATGCAGAATATAAAGATAAACACAACGAAAGCTTTCCATGAACTGTGATTGGTCCATAATCAACATATTTGAACCAAATCATGTCAGTTGGTGCAATGCTTTCAATTACTAATCAGAAATCAACATATTTGCTCAACTGACATGGTATAAATACAATTTGTTGTCAGCATCTTTGGAGTCTGTATAAACTCCTGAGATAAAGTATTCATAGATGGCCGCAATTTGGGATTCGAGCACAAACACGCAAATGATTGCTTCAAAGCAAGAATAATATCATGTTCTTGCTGTCTTGTTGGGCGAGGGAGACGTGTGTCCAGTACTTCATTCAGCATTCTATTGGGAGTGAACTGGGGAGTTTTGAAAGATGATAGGAAGTCTCCTGGATGGCTTCCCATCATGATTTCTAGTGCCACCACACCAAAACTATACACATCACATTTTTCAGACACAACCATTGTGTATGCGAGCTCTGCAGAATTAGAAAACTAAAGGCAATTATAAAATATTTCTTCGCATAATATATAGTTACAACATAAAAGACTGCAAGTGAAAATTTCTGACATGGTGAGAAGATAACCTGGAGCAATATAACCGTAAGTCCCTGCAACTATTGTTTGATTAGATGAATCGGGGTCTAGCAACCTAGATGCACCAAAGTCAGCGACAAATGCCTCCATTTCAGAGTTCAATAGTATGTTATTACTTGATATATCTTGATGAACTATAGGTGGAGTGCAGTCGTGGTGAATGTATGATAGAGCATGTGCTATACCTTTCACAATGCTGACCCTCTTACTCCAATTTAATTCTACAGCGTGCGTGTCATCTCTCAGGGCACATAATAAACTTCCCTTCTCCATAAACTCGTAGACAAGAAACATGGATCGATTGTGCAAGCAGAAACCAAAGAGATTCACGATATTCTTGTGTCTTATATTTGACAAAAACACCTCATTTCTAAAATTTCCGTCAAAAGCTGGATCCTCGGCTTCCAGGAGATGAAGTTTTTTGAGCGCTACAGTTTTACCACTTGGTAATCTAGCTTCATATACACTGCCGTAACCACCAGTCCCTATGCAATATATGATGTCAAAATTATTTTTGGTTCTTATAATGTCCTCAAATGCAATGTGTCCGTCAAAGTTCCATATTGAACACAAATCACCATTCCTCACATGGATCTTGTTTTGATTTTCTGCAGGTGTATGGTGACAACAGAACACGAAGGGTAGTATCAACAAGGGAAGGCCGATGGTAAGGGGAAGAACTATGTAAATGATGGACAAGTGTGACCTTCTGGAGGAAGTCAATTCACCATTTTCACAGAAGGAAGCCAAATATGTATAACACCCGTTTGGAACTGAAAGATCGGTGGATGGGATTGTGCCAGAAAAATTGTTGTAGGATAGATCCAAGTAAGAAATATTTCACGAACAAAGAGATTTATAGGGTATGCTTCCGGTCAAATTATTATTATTGAAATGCACTACTTCCAATGAAGGGAAATGTAAAAGTTCCTCTGCTATGTGGCCACTAAGCAAATTGTAGGAGAGGTCTAGATATATTAGGCTGCTACAGTTTATAAAAACAGGTATGGAGCCAGTGAAAGAATTATGAGAAATATCAAGTTCAGTGACTCGAGTGAGGTTAGCCAGCTGAAAATCTAAAGAACGGACAAAATTACTTAGGTTTCCTAGCTCAAATGCAACGAATCCATGGAGATTATTGCCCCGAAGTTTTAAACTAACCAAATGACTCAAACTTCCTAATTCTACAGGAATGATTCCAGAGAGTTTATTTTGAGATAGATCAAGCACCTGTAGTTGAGTGAGGTTTACCAAGGGAAGAAGGTAAGTTACCAGTGAATTGTTGTTGAGGGATAGATACTTGAATTCTGAAAGCATTCCAATCTCGTATGGTATTATTCCCTTAAGCAAACGTAACACTGAGGTCTAAACTAAGCAAATGACTCAGATTTCCTAGTTCTAACGGGATGGTTCTGGTAAGTTCATTTTGAGATACATCAAGCACCTGTAGTTGAGTGAGGTTACCCAGGGAAGATGGTAAGATACCAGTGAGATAGTTGTTGCTGAGGGATAGATATTGGAGTTCCGAAAGCATTCCAATCTGGTAAGGTATGCTTCCTGTAAGCCCACAGGAGATAAGATCAAGTTTTTTGAGGTAAGGGAAGGAAGAGAAAGAGAAGTTAAGATTTCTGAGATGATCCTCTAAATAATATCTGCCACTGACTTTTATAGAAATAACTCTACCGGCCTTGTTGCAATCGACGCCTTCCAAGTCGCAACTTGTGACAAATGAAGGATCATGATCCCACCACACCGTGCTGAGAAGAGCATCTGTTTCTGTTTTTCTTTCTTGAAACAATGATGATGAATTACGAGAGTCCTCAGACACAGCTAAATTTACAATTAGCAGCAGGTGTATGCAAGTACTCAAGATGCATGAATAAGCCAAGTTTTGTTAACGCATCAATTCTTCTAACACATATATGTCTCTTATACTACTAAAATGTGGACAACTTTTGCAAGAACAAAGTCTATGATGAGTCTTCTCTCTGCCCTTCTAGTAAGGCAGCAGACTCAGTCTTCTCCATTACAGACAAATGTACTTTGGCATATTAATTCTTTGGTGAGAAGGAAGGAAATAGAACACCAATTATTTAGACAGAACTCAGACGTTTACATGTAAGTGACCATTTGGAAACTTCTAAAGTAATTCGACTTGGGAGGGACAACGATATGATTAGAAAAAATAATTTTGATAAACATGATGCTATATGTCAACACCTTATAACTCATCATTGTTTGTACAATTATTGCTGACAGATGTTGTGTTTATGTCCATTGGCAGTGTTAAGTTTTTGTACGAGTCCCATCCCTTTCCAATCCATGTTGAGCCACTCGTATGTGTATAACATTATCTATCATGTGTAATTGTGAATGGTTGCACAAACAAAAACAGCAGGTACGTAAAAAAATGGAGCACACCTGACACCTGACACCTTACGCTATAGGTGATTTAGAACACCTCGGTTTTCTTATACAAATGATTTAAGATTGGATTGTGCTTGTAAGATGTGAATATATCTAGATTCGCAAATTGAAGATTAATTTATATATCATATTTAACTAGTTCTTTCCTACCGCCTTACCTTAGGTTTGGGCGAAGCACAAAGAAAACCTGATATTCATGGAGAGGAATTGTTACTTTATTTCAAGTTATCGACAATTTGGCTTTAATTTCAAATCACGTTCTGAACTCAAATGTGATGAAAGTGAGGACGATGGAGCACTTGCTACTGTTCTTGAAGTTCTCAAACGAGTTCACTCAATTAGTTTTGACACTGCATGTTCTTCTCCTATTTAATCAAGTTCTATTTGCATTATTGATCTTATTGTTTTAAATCGATCTTATTACAGGAACAAGGAGCCGATATTACTGAGAAGCCAAAAAGGATGTTAGACATGTGAGAAAAGAAAACTCCCTTCATTGTTATTTACTATGATTCCCCTTTGAATGTATTTCTTAAACCTGACTTCTGTGGCAGTTCAAATAATTTTTTAAATTCACTTGGATAATTCGTCGAAAGTTTTTTAAGACATTTTGTTGTCTATATTTTTTATTGTGTTTATGTATTCCAAATGAACACTGCCATTGATCTAAATTCCAAATATGCATCCTGGCTGGTGCTGTCAAAGGAAGTTTTGAAGGGCTGTAAGATTGTTTTCACCAGGGTTTCCCGGCTAAATTTCCTGCTGAAAGTCATCATCTTTGGAAGATGGCAGAGAAATTGGGAGCCACATGCTCGACATAAATAGATCCCTCAGTGACACATGTTACAGCCATCTTCCAAAGGTGATGTTCTCAGCCCGTCTAGATTTCTCATAATTTATTATTCTGCATCAGACAGGACGACATGGAAGAATGTTAAATAATAAGCCCATCGAGATTTCTCATAATTGATTCCGTTGTGCTTACTTGAGTCACCGCCTAGCTATTTGAGCTCTGCAGAATAAGAATGTTAAACTAGAATTACTTGTAGAGGGGGGGTTGAATACAGTAATATTAACTTATGCCTGTTTATGGATTTTTCTTATTTATAATATAAAGAACATTAAAACAATAAATCAATCAAACACAAGAATGGATGAACAACTGTTTGTATTATATATATCATGATGCAAATGCTAGCTAGTTGATTTTTTTTCTGCAACCGTTTCAATATCAATATTTGGCTCAAAGGAACGTACCTGGTTTCAGGGTTAACTACTTTTTTGCAATTGGAGTTTCTAACCCCTGTAAAAAAACAAAATAAATGTAAGCTGAATGTATGCATTTAATTTGTGTTGCACGTTACTAGTATATTGAGTTCAAATTACTCCCCCCCACAAACAAGGCAACAATGTTGTTGGTTTTACCCTGTACATGAAATCGAAAACACTTGCAGTTGCTACCTTCTGCAGAATCTTGGATACAGTTCCCAAATGTTGATTTTTTAATATAGTTCAATATCTGGAAACAAATATTTTAGCGTTGGGCAGTCCTGTTACCGCATGTTTCCAACGAATTGAAAGGCTCTTTAGTTTCTTTTCATGGACTCTTTTTAGTGTTTTGTCAAGGCATGTAGTGTTAACTTGGCTACTTTCTCAAGGTCACTCCATTGTGCTGCTCAAAATTCGGACCTCTAACTCCTGGTCTTTATTTGTGTAGAAAATATGATCCCAAAGGCCATGATATTATTCTTCTGCAAATGCCATATACCTCTTTTGTGCCTTAATCAATAAAAACCAGATTCCCTTTCTACAGTAGACAAATTTTGACACTCTATTCACATGAGCTTCCTTATATTTAAATCACACTTTTGTATGATTCATTCTTCCCTCTCCTAAAGGTTAAAAATCCATTTCATTTTTTCCTAATAGATCCAAGAATGTGACATGTACACACAGACTGGACTCACATGCTATTCTGAGAGAATTAAACTAAGAGCAATAGAAGTTCACATGCTGCATAATTCCAAATCAAAGTTTCCTATAAATTAACACTATTAGCATAACAAAATATAATACTAATCACAAGATAGGCGAATACAATGACTTCCGCAAGTAGTAGCATTTTGGTTTCTTGCTTGATGGCAATGATGGTGCTTGTGATAGTGGCTGCTGATGATAAAACTCCAACCATTTGCAACGTTGGAGTTTCCGAGCTTGTAGAATGTCTCCCTGCAATCACTGGCGACAAACCTTCATGGCCAACAAAAAGTTGTTGCAAAGTGATGCACAAGGTTAACTTGCCATGCCTATGTGACTACAAGGATAAGTTTCTTCAGTATGGTATTAGCCCACAGAATGCCATGGCACTGCCAAAGAAATGTGATCTTACACTCCCTGTGCAGTGTGGAGGCAAGTATTGAAGGTACCATCATGAATGCATAGCAGCCATTGCTGATTGCCCTTCTTTTATCAGCTGATAACACTATGGTTGTCAAGTTTCTTATGTTTGTAGTAGGTGGTCATCCTTGATTCTCTCATGTTCAATAGTATTTGAGCTGATTTAATGAATAAAGTCACAAATTTCAATATATTTGCCAAATATGTCTACCAACATTTGTTACGTCTGATTGCAGCCGTTCGGATGATTGGTTTTATCAGGCATGTCGGGTTGACACTGGATATAACTAAATTCACATTCATATACATTTAATTGCAGTGAATCGAATTTAGATCGTATCATTGTCATCTTTTTGATAGAATAATTTATATTCAGTTCGTTGGGTTGAATTATCGTATCGAACTTTGAGGTCCGTTTATGTTTAAAAAAAATAAATTAAAATTGGATATACCAAATAATGAACTAAAATAATAAAAGCAAAAACATATATTTGAGCTTAATAAATTTTTTTTTTGACAGGGTAGCTTAATAATAAATTTTGAATTTAAAATTCAAGTGAGTATGTGTGTGTGTAATATTTAATATAAGAAATGGTATAACATATAACAATTGAAGAAACAAATACGAAAAATTATCATATATCATACTTGGAATGTTAGAAGAATTTTTAAATTTCAATATATTATTTAAATGTATCAATTTGAAGGGTCATAAATTATAGTAGAAGTTTTCGTTTTAATTCATTAATAATACAAATACAATTCCACAGTATGTAGTAACTATATATGCTGTCAATAGTTCAAAGCATATCGATTTTACCATCGAATCCAACAAAAATTTAATTTTATAACTTGTTATTGAAAATAACAGTAGTACACCTAACGTGAAAAATCCGAAAATTGACTTTGGTTTGATTGTTGAATTAAATGGGACCACTAGGATGGAAAAAACTTCGTAATTTATTATTCTATTCTTTCTTCATTCCATTACTCCAACCAAACATGACCTAAGACAGATTTTTTCCGGACCACATCAAGTTTTCGATATAAAGTTCAAAAAAAACTAAATAAACTGTGATCGGAGAATATAAATATCATGTTATAGAGTATAGACTAACCAAACACACCGGTTCACCCTGCCCTGCTCCTAGAGCAGTGTCAAGTTCCTTACTGAAAAGGGTAGAAAAGAAAAGTAATGCAATATATTCTCAGTCCGACTATAATCAGGTTTACAAAACTTTAGGCTGCTGCTCCCTTTCCTTTCTTCCTCTGGAGTTTCTTCGTGTAAAACTCCAACTCCTTTCCCTCCAAAATGTACAACTAGATAGGGAGAAATCTTACAAGCCAATATATACATGACACGTGTAATGATATCTTATCACAAATGATAAGATTATCTTTACAGGATTACAAAACACTGTTACAATGTCAAGTGTAAAGAATATCTTATCTTGTAAGATAAAAATATATATATTTCACTTTTATTTTATTTAATACACACCACACACTTTTATTTATTACAAACACAATGATTACAGAATATATTCCCTTTGTCTCAATTTACAACTAACTAATAGAGATACAACCACTAAGGAGGTTACAAGTATAAGAAGATAGAACACAGAATATACTATTAAAATAGAAAGAACACGATTATTGAAAGAGTAAAGAGCACACCAGTTTATTGCTTAGAAGATATTGGCTAAGACTAGGATGTCTTAAACCATTACAAAGGATCCCTATTTATAGTAGTCTCGGAGGAGACAACTAGATAGGGGGAAATCTTGCAAGCCAATATAAACATGACACGTGTAATGATATCTTATCACAAATGATAAGATTATCTTTACATGATTACAAAACACTCTTACAATGCCAAGTGTAAAGAATATCTTATCTTGTAAGATAAGAATATATTTTTTCCACTTTTACTTTATTTAATACACACCACACAATTTTATTTATTACAAATACAAGATTACAGAATATATTCCCTTTATCTCCCCCTCGTGAAAAAGGGTAATGGCTCCATATCCTCTTCATCTTCACTTCTTGAAGATACATGAACACTATATTTAAGACCTGGAAGATACTTGTAGAATCGTGGACGAGTCCTTTTACGGAGCCTGAAATCTATGTAGTCTAGGTCATCCAAGTCTTTTGTAACAGATTCTAGACTTAACTTTAAATGACAGTCTTGAATGTCCACCACATAGTCTTGAGGAAGAATATTTGGTTTCTTCCAGTACATGTCTGGGAGTCCTGGAGGAACTTCATTGAGTGGAATATTGTTGGCTTCACATAATAACTCATTATGTTGCTCAGCTGGCTTATTAGTGTCCTATATTGGATTATAATAGCAAATACTCCAATATTTTATTTGAATGATTAGTTTATCGTCCTCAATGATAATGATTCTTTGACAGTTAAATTGGACAAGAATGTATCTTTGATCCCGAACTCCATTGCTACTATTTCCCTCTGGTCATAAGTTTTCACGCTAGAAAGTTTAGTCTCCAAATAAGGTTAACCATTTAAAGAGCTACTTGTACTTCTTTTTGCATGGTTTCATGTCAGCTACAACGAGACATTGAAGCAGGTCTGTTTTATCAAATATCATACCAAAAGGACAAGTTTCCACAAAGTACCATAGGAACATGTATGCTTCTTTAGGGAAATAAAATTTGAATATTCCATTGAACACCAAGATTGTCAGGAAAGGATATGCAGGGTGTAGAGGAAGATTGTCAAGTGGCCCTTCAGATAAGCTATATCGCCGAATATAGATTTTCTGAAAATCAATCAAGTTAGACTGATATCTTTTCTGCAAGACAAAATAAAGTACCTTATCTTTTATATAAGGTGGAAGATTCTTTGTCTGAATAGAGTATATTAATGGGAATACTGAGGATATTGTCCTTTGAGTCCTTGAAGAAAGTTTCTTTTTCCTTTAATGTGTCTGCCTTCAAATTTCCATTGTGAAAACCAATTTGTCCATCTAAGAAGTTGAGCTTGAGGCAACATCTTCTGCTTAAACTGTAACATTTTTGGAAATGCCAACATATCCCTCATTTTACCGTCAGAATTTCTTTGTAAGTGGAGTGATAATGAAGTTCTCCATTTTTAAATGCTTCACTTTTATATCCACAGATTTGTCTTTTCCCATTTTCTTCTTCAAGAATGACTGCCCCCCAAAACTTTTCACTAGCGTCAGTCTGAAGAATCCTTTTTCCAGCAGAAGGAATCTTTAGAGATGACAATGTCTTAGTCAGTGACTTTAACCTTTTGACCACATCAGTGCATGCCTAACTCCAGGTGGAGCATCTTTTCTTAGCTGGTTGGTGAGTAGAGTCCTGTATTTGACTAGATCATGTATGAAATCTGCCACGTAGTTTACAATCCCTAGAAACTGTTGCACCTGTTTGAACGTGATATTTTCATCTGGAAAATGATACAACTGGGTTGCAATATGATGTTGGAGCTGATATTAACCGTCTGAGATATGCATTCCTAAAAAATCAATATGTTTCACCAATGATCATTTTCTTTTTTGCGAGCATGATTCCATAACTTTTGACTAAGTCATGGAACTTAGATAGAATGACATGATGAGAGTCTATGTTTGGAGAGAAAAGTAGAATATCATCAGTGTACACCAGAGCACTATCCATAATGGGTTGAAAAATCCTTGACATTGCCTTCTAAAATAGAGATGGAGTCGGTTTCAATCCAAAAGGTACCACAGTCCAATGATAATGTCGTTCTGGTATGCAAAATCCTGTTTTTGGCCTTTCATCTGGATGTATACACAGTTGCCAAAATCCTTATTTGAGATCAAACTTTGAAAATATTTTGGCTTGATGAAATTTTTGGAATAATACTTCTCTTTTTGGCAAAGGAAACTTATCATCTTCTAGGAAATGATTCAGAAACTGATAGTTTATCACCAACCTTAATTTTCCCCAAGCTTGCTCAGATCTTTTATTGACATAGAAGGCTTCACAAGCCCGCTGAGATTTAATGTTCTCTATAAGCCCTTTTTACTGCAATTGATCAACTTCTTTAATAGCAAGAACATAATGGTCTGAATTCATACCTTTGTGGCTTGCCTTTGTCAGATTGATGTCTTCGTTTTTCTTAAAAGACAAATAAACAAAAAATTCCAGATTTTTTCATAATGGATGAGAACACTTTTGAAGAAATTCTGTAAGAGTCTCTACACAGGAGGTTGTAGTAATTTCTTCATTTATTTGAAATAAGATCTCAACGGGGTACAAATGCAGCGTCTTTGTCCAAGGCAACAAATGGTTCTTATGCTTGAGTCCTTCCTTACTCCATGACACTCATTTGAGATTATGCAAGATATCAAATTCAATTAAGAGATCTTTTTCAAGCAATTCTGATCCATAAACTTGATGTATGACCACATAACCTGAAAATAGTTGAATATTGATAGGTTTACTTATGAGAGTAATCACAAAGATACCACATAACTGCACGAAATGACTTGTAACATGTGTTCTAGTATTCTTTTGGCAAAATATCAGGTTTCATGATTGAAGATGTAGCTCCCGTATCAAAGAATGCTATTACTGGAATCAATTTCTCCCACTTTCCTGGAAAAATATGAATCTTGGCTGACGGTGATGGCTGGCATAGAAAACTATCTTCAGGAATAAGAGTATATATGTCGTCAAATAGAACCACATAATCATTAGATTCGTCCGTCGAGTCAGAAAGATCTGCTCCTATAGCTAGAATAGTGTCTGGACCTGGTTCTTCATCAAGAGAATATTGTGAGTCTAGATCATCATCTTCGATGTCTTCAACTTGAGCAATCTTTTCTAAGAGTCTAGAGCTCTTCTCCTTGTTGGGACATTCTTTAGCAAAATGTCTTTTCTTTCTACACACGTAGCACCTGAAGGATTTTGTATTTCCTTTCATTTTTCTAAGGAATTTCCACTTCTTCTTTTTGGAAAAATAATTCTTCCCTCCCTTTTTGTGATATTTAGAAAGTTTATCCTTCTTCTTTTGACATCTGCAAGAGCTGTCTTTCCCACATTTGATTTGAAGTTCATTACGATCATAGGATGAGCCGAGGTTTTTACTTTGCTCCTCGATTTGCTTGAGAAATCTATTCTGGTTGCAAAATTTCTCTAGGGAGAGCAACACATTTTGATACAACTCTCTGAGAGAAGTACTGTTAATAGGAAGATTTTTGAGCTAAAGAAGTATGGATGTCTCATTTCTTAACGGCTCTAGAAGAGAGTTTAAGAATGTCTATTTTAAGTTGACGTCATTAATACCGTTTATAACATAGAATCTCTTGGACATCCTTTCATAATCAGTTTCCAAATCTTTTCTTTTATATGAACAACATCTCATACTCAAGTATTCTTCACGAGCTTGAGTTATATAATGATTCCATGCTCCCAGAAACTCGTTGTGGACATGCATAATCAAAGCATCTAATTTTGGGATTTGCTTAACAATCATCTATCTATAAGTTCCAAGTGCAATCCACCACTGTCTTAATCTTCCATGAAATTTTGCCATAAATTTATCTGTTACTGAAGGCATAGAAGCTCCTGGTTGAAGTAATTCAGCTGTGCAGCAAGCATGCATTTCATAGATTCTGTCTCGCCAATTTGAAGGAGAAATATTGTCAAATGAAAAACCTTTTGAAGGGTCATTTTCAATTGTGCTTAGTTGTTCAACGTCCGGATAACCTTGAGTAAAGTTGAACAACCAAGCACATTTCAAAATGACCTTTAAAAGGTTTTTCATTTGACAATATTTCTCTTTCAAATTGACGAGACAGAATCTGTGAAATGCATGCTTGGTGCACAGCTGAATTACTTCAACTAGGAGCTTCCAATGCCTTCAGTAACAGATAAATTTGTGGTAAAATTTCATGGAAGATTAAGACAGTGGTGGATTGCACTTGAAACTTATAGACAGATGATTGTTAAGCAAAGCCCAAATGTAGATGCTTTGATTATGCATATCCACAACGAGTTTCTGGGAGCATGAGATCATTATGCAACTCAAGCTTGTGAAGAATACTTGAGTATGAGATGTTGTTCATATAAAAGAAAAGATTTGGAAACTGACTATGAAAGGATGTCCAAGAGATTCTATGTTATAAACGATATTGATGACGTCAACTTAAAACAGACATTCCTAAACTCTCTTCCAGAGCCGTTAGGAAATGAGACATCCAGACTTCTTCAGCTCAAGAATCTTCCTATTAACAGTACTTCTCTCGTAGAGTTGTATCAAAATGTGTTGCTCGCCCTAGAGAAATTGTGCAACTAGAAGAGATTTCTCAAGCAAATCGAGGAGAAAAGTAAAAAGGTCGGCTCATCCTGTGATCATAATAAACTCAAAATCAAATGTGGGAAAGACAACTCTTGTAGATGTCAAAAGAAGAAGGATAAACTTTCTAAATATCGCAAGAAGGGAGGGAAGAATTATTTTTTCAAAAAGAAGTGGAAATTCCTTAGAAAAAAGAAAGGAAATACAAAATCCTCCAGGTGCTACGTGTGCAGAAAGAAAGGGCATTTTGCTAAAGAATGTCCCAACAAGGAGAAGACCTCTAGACTCTTAGAAAAGATTGCTCAAGTTGAAGACATCGAAGATGATAATCTAGAGTCACTATATTCTCTTGATGAAGAACTAGGTCCAGACATTATTCTAGCAATAGGAGCAGATCTTTTTAACTCGATGGGCGAATCGTAATGACCACTCACGATTCTACAAGTATCTTCCAGGTCTTAAATAGAGTGTTCCTGTATCTTCAGGAAGTGAAGATATGGAGCCATGACCCTTTTTTACCAGCGGGAGACAAAGAGAATATATTTTGTAATCAATGTGTTTGTAATAAATAAAAGTGTGTGGTGTGTATTAAATAAAGTAAAAGTGAAAAAGATATATTTTTATCTTACAAGATAAGATATTCTTTACACTTGACATTATGAGAGTGTTTTGTAATCCGGAAAAGATAATCTTATCATTTGTGATAAGATATCATTACATGTGTCATGTTTATATTGACTTGTAAGATTTCCCTCTATCTAGTTGTCTCCTTCGTGACTACTATAAATAGAGATCCTTTGTAATGGATTAAAGCGTCTTAATCTTAGCAAATATCTTCTAAGCAATAAACTGGTGGGATCTTTCCTCTTTCAGTAATCGTTTTCTTTCTCTTTTAATATTATATTTTGTGTTCTATCTTCTTATACTTGTAACCTCCTTAGTAGTTGTACCTCTATTATTTAGTTGTAAATTAGACAAAGGGAATATATTCTGTAATCATTGTGTTTGTAATAAATAAAAGTGTGTGGTGTATATTAAATAAAGTAAAAGTGGAAAACATATATTCTTATCTTACAAGATAAGATATTTTTTACACTTGGCATTGTAAGAGTGTTTTGTAATCCAGTAAAGATAATCTTATCATTTGTGATAAGATATCATTACACGTGTTATGTTTATATTGACTTGTAAGATTTCTCCCTATCTAGTTGTCTCCTCCGAGATTATTATAAATAGGGATCCTTTGTAATGGTTTAAGGCATCTTTGTCTTAGTCAATATCTTATAAGCAATAAATGTGTGTGTTATTTCCTCTTTCAATAATCGTGTTCTTTCTCTTTTAATATTATATTCTGTATTCTATTTTCTTATGCTTGTAACCTCCTTAGTGGTTGTACCTCTATTATTTAGTTGTAAATTGTACTTATTACAGAAAGAGGCAACATATAAACATATATCAGTCACAAGGATAATCAAAATATATTCAACTTTTTCACGGAAAGATGAAATAATGAAACACAAGTTTAGTTTCAAAGTTTTTATAGAAAGTTTTACCATACTTATCAATAAAAAATAAAATTCCTGTACCACAGAAATTGAAAGGCCTGATATCTGATTATCCTATTATTCACTTGGATACAAAAAAGTTCTAGACCTGAGGTTTGATGTCGGAAAATTAATTGACATGCTAATATCAATGTATACATTATTATTAGTGTCTAGCAGTACATCAGGTAGCCTTATAAACTTGTCAGTCCCACTTATGCAGTACTGCATCCCCAGACCTCTTCATGCCTTGGTGCACCTAGCGACTCTAAAAACTATGAACAAAAGATTACAAGAAATTTGTAGTAGAAATCAAATATGATTGATTGATTTAATCAAAAGAAGAAAACCCAAAATTTTCTACTAATTGTGAGTTATAGGAGAGCGAGCAAAGAAAGAGACACACTTTGATGATATACATATAGGATCCGACCGCATTTATGTAACATGCAAGGGTAATAGTTTTAATACCTCTCCTGGCAGAACCAGATTTCTTCTTGCGACCAATGTCAACACCATAGTGCTGAAGATACCATTGCTTAAATGGCACTCTTCACCAATGTTTGTGTCATGACCAATTCATTGTTCGATGCATTGTAGACCAAATCCAGAATTCTAGTCTTTCGCGTGACAGCTCACTACCCCATGAATAGTTTCCTGTGTCCGGCCTCAAGGCCCGCCATTTCACATTCCCACCTCGAACTCTTACCCTCCTAACTGTCTTGTTGCTCGACAGTTTTATGTTGGCAAGGTTGTCTTCCAAGCTCATACCTAATATGATAAAATCAACAGACGTATGTTCAGTTACGAGTTTAAAGTCATAAACTAATTATGCATAATAAATGGAATCTACTAATACTCCATTAAAATTTATCACGTAGATGTCAGAATTCAATAAAATTAATTAAAATAAAAAACATTTCTAATCCTACAAAATCAAATATCTCGTAAAAACCACTATAATTGAATGGACATTGTAAAATCCTAATATTTTAGGATTATAGAGTAGTATATGTACTAATAAATCTTGCAGTAGGCCGGAAATGACCATAGAATCTGGTACGACAGAGGATAAGCCTAAATCACTCGGCTATCCCATTACGCTCTTGTAAAATACTAATTAAATTTCATCAGAAGACATCTTTAATATATTCTCATTCACATACCAAAAATATCTAAAGTGTAACAGCCCGCCCTTTTCGGACCGTTAATCTTACACAATCTAAAACTAATAATACAATTTATTAATAAAAACTCTATTAAAAAGGTCACTATTACAAAAACGCATCTAACAGTGACGAATCAACAACCAATCTACTCCAAATCTAAGATCCTCGAAATCCGATACACTTCATCTTCCTCTTACATCAAACCTGAAAATTGTAAGTAATGAGCTACACAGCCCAGCAAAAAAATAATTTGAACTAACTAGTGGATCAAGTAAGTTTATGAATTTTCATAATTTTCAGAGTTCAAAAATCATAATTTCGTAATTCAAATTTCAGTACGTATAAATTAATTCCACAGTTCGCTAAGGTCACAAATACCCGGTGACACGGTATCAGAGGTTCATAATTGTCAATAATGCGCCCCCTACTAAGGTATCATAAATTGTGCAAAGCACGCCCTAGTAAGGTATCGTAGGCTAGTTCCGGAACTATACGCAATTACTAACGGGTTCAAAAAAACAGAGCTAACTGGAAATTTCTTATATCTAAAATAACATTCTTGATCCAAATTTCGTAATAAAATATTATAAATATAAAGCATTTAAAATAATCCAGGAAGTACGAAAAGTAAACTTACCTCAACCTCGCAAACCAAGAATTAATAACATCCTAGAACATATATTCAATTCTTAACACTCAATCGAAAATATCACATCTCAAGCGTCGAACTTCTTCATAACTCCAATTCTGCCCAGATCTGTATTTCACATTTTTGACCCTCCAAACGATGTTTTCTCGAAAAACTTAAACCACGAAAATCGTAGATAACGAAAAGACCTTTCCGAAAAGTCCAAAATCACTGAATTCCGACTTATGATGAATTTATTACGAATTTTACAAGATAGCTGAGTTGTGTATGAGAAATCCTACGAATTTCAATAATAAAGATGAACAAAAAGAATCAAGATTTGTGTCGAGAGAGATTTATAACTGTTTAGTCTTTGTGGCTCGAAAAGAATATAAAAGAACGATGAGATCTCAATCTATATATAGAGTTTTAAACCCTATAAATAAACCTACTACGATTCAAATTCGACCCATATTCGAAAACCCGTTATTCTATTATAATCCAATTCTAATTCCTAATTTCTATCCAATTTTAATCCTTTTTCTATTATTATTAATCTATTTTATTATTCTAAAAAATATGGGATATTACATACTACCCTCCTTAAAAAGAATTTGGTCCCCAAATTCTTAGAAATCCTATTCTCCAAAAAGACCATAACACGTCTATCCAAAAAGTCACTTATAATCAGCCAAACTATCCACAGGTCAAGGCTAAAGCCAGTCTACAGGAAAATAACCTAGAGCTTTGATACCAACTGTAACAGCCCGCCCTTTTCGGGCCGTTAATCTTACACAATCTAAAACTAATAATACAATTTATTAATAAAAACTCTATTAAAAAGGTCACTATTACAAAAACGCATCTAACAGTGACGAATCAACAACCAATCTACTCCAAATCTAAGATCCTCGAAATCCGATACATTTTATCTTCCTCTTACATCAAACCTGAAAATTGTAAGTAATGAGCTACACAGCCCAGCAAGAAAATAATTCGAACTAACTAGTGGATCAAGTAAGTTTATGAATTTTCATAATTTTCAGAGTTCAAAAATCATAATTTCGTAATTCAAATTTCAGTACGTATAAATTAATTTCACAGTTCGCTAAGGTCACAAATACCCGGTGACACGGTATTCTATTCTAATCCAATTCTAATTCCTAATTCCTATCCAATTTTAATCCTTTTTCTATTATTATTAATCCATTTTATTATTCTAAAAAATATGTGATATTACATAAAGGGTCCTCAAGAATCTTCAAATAATACATACTGAAACTGAAATATACAAAATAAATCCAATAGACGCAGCCTATAATTGAAAGCATAAGAACCAGGGTCAATGGAAATACAGAAACCAAATCAAACAAATTATTACATTAAACCAACCTCGACAAGTTATTAAGATGATAAACAAACTATATATACTACATTCTACTAATATGCATTTTCATTTTACAAAAACTAAAACACACACACAGAGTGACACACATATATATACAAAAAATGATAAGGGTAGGAATGAAATTACTTTCGCTTCTTCCTCCAAGCCTTCTTTTTGCCACCAGTGGCACGTCTCTTGTGCATTGAATCTCGTAATATACCTGGTGGGTATGGGTGGTTTTCATTTTTACAATATTATAATCCATCATTAAGATAAACATCATATATACATACATAAACATACTCACATACAGGATATAAATGTGAATGAGATTCATACATACCCATGTTTGCAAAATGTGAATTCTCAGCAGCAACAGCAGACAAGTGAGACCTTCACTCTTGCCCCCCTCCTCCTAAAACCCTAGCTACAATCTTCACCGCTTGGCCACTGTAAAACCTAAGCCCAAGCCCAAGCCAAAGCCCAACAGCTCACTTGTATTCAAACCCCGTAAGCCCAAATTTATTCTTTCATAAACAACTTGGTTTAATACAATTATATCACTATAAAATTTATCTCTTTATTAATAATAATAAAAAAGTTTAAAATTTTTAAAAATAGGATCAATTCAGAAGCAATTTCTAATAAAATTACAAAAATTAATATATAGCAAATATTATAATATAAAAAAAATTCTTTTTTTAAATTAATATTTTCTTTTATACCTGTATATCTCTTATTTCAATATAAATTTAAGGGTGAATTTCCAAAAATATCTATATTCTTATTGTTTTTAGTACTTAAATATTCTTAAAATTAATCATTTTCTCATTTTCTAATATAATAATTAAGGATGCATATGAGAAAAATTATTTAAGTAACTTTATTTTTAATATGCGTAATGATGAATCAACCATGTGTGATCATTTATAAAGTGGTTGAGATTTGGTTAGTTTTTAGGATTTACATCCGTGTTAGAGTGCGCGTTTATTATATAATCGCGGTCAATGAAAGTATCAGGTTTCACAACGAGTTTAAGTAAAGATTGAGGAAAAATAAAAAAATGTATATCACTGATTTTGGATGATCAAATGATTCAAGGATTTCTACGAGAATACACGATAACACTTCAATTCATTTCTGAGTTTGATATACATGTACTAGATTCTCATTTTCATCGAGTAAAAGATACATGCACTTAACTCTCAAAATTCTTTAAAAATTTATGTTCATCTATATTTTACAATCTTTTCTACATAAAATGTTTTATTAGTTTTCGAATTATTATATAATTTGTATATGTAATCTTGTTTGTGAGTATTGTTTGTCTGTATATACATCACTCACTATATTTTATCATGCACTAAGTTGAGATTTTCACGGAAATAGTCTCCGGAAACGGTCTCCCTGCTCTTTTAGAATAGAAACATGATATGCGTAGATCTTACACTTCTCAGACCCCGTTCTGAGTGAAATATATCGGACATGTTTGATTTGGTTTAACAAAAAAAGGCGGGCAAAAAAAGAGTAAAGAAGTAATAAAATATATAGGAGGGTAGAATATAATAAAATTAACTTGGTCTAAAAGAAATATAATCATAATTCTATAATCTTGAGTTATCAAGATTTTATATATATACAAAAAGCCTATGTACATGTAGTAAAAACGTCAAAAATGATTCTCCGGTAAAATTCTAAAAGTACAGTAAATATTTTAACCATATTCAAATGTTTATAAATTTATCAAATCAAATAAAAACTAAAAATATGAAAAATAAATGTATTTATTAAATAAGTGAAATGGTAAATTAAAATATTTCTTAAATAGAGTATAAATCGGTTTATCATTTATTCGCCCCAACTCGTTGCTGAGGAAAACTTCTTCCGAATCAATAGTAATTGTTTTTTCGAATTCAATCGATAGTTAAATTTTAATAAATCATTAAACTAGAAACTGTTAATATTTTTTTCTGACAAAAAAAAAAAGAAACAGTTAATATTTTAAAACTGTATGCTTATTTTCTATATACATATGCTATTTTTATATTCATTTATATTCGAAAAAACTCATACTACTTGGATACTAAAATTTTGAAGAACCCCAAGGTTCTTGGAAGAAATAAGAACAAAGATACCTATCCCTTAAAAATGATGTCCATATACCATTTTGCAAAACATCGGCCATGGTTGCACACCATATTAATGTTAATAGAAATACATACCTTGTTAAAAATCTGCATTTCTCCTATCTCTTCCAAGCACATCAATGGTGTGCTTCAAATATCATCATTCAACATCAAAAGCCAAAATTCAATGTAAATACATGAAGATATTAGCTCCAATCCCCTACTGCTAAATGCAATCCCTCCCCCCACCCGTCAATATACTCTATCTACACACTAATAAAACATGAGAATCGAAAGAAGCCTTTTCTTATCATTTAACTCATTCAAATATCAAAACCAAAATAACATTACTACAATTTTACAAAAGATTTTTGTCATACAACATTCCATTAGGAAAACTACCGAGTTCAGCGTGACTTTAACGAGTTTACCAAGAAAGAAAAGGATTCCTTTAGTTCATTTGCCAGAGGAATTGACAAAGGAGGAATTGCACCGTAATGACTAGTTTTGATTCTTGAGGAAGATGTATGCGCCAAAGCTGGTTGCTGCTTGTTAAGGCCTTCAATAATGAAGGAAAATGCCCCAAAGGTAAGGCAGCTCTGAAGAAGAGCCTGAGGTGCACCTGTAACATAGAAAATATAGAGATAAGAACCGTAATGAACTTGAATGTATTGATATATAGGATACAAAACAATGTGTATGATGTAGGCATAAAAACATCCACTTTTCCTGTTTCATGATGAAATAATTTAGTATATACTTGTGTACATCGTGCAGACACTAAAAGATTTAATTCTTTGGTCTCTCCCCCACCCCCACACTCAATATAGAAATTAAAAAAATTAATGAGTATAAATTTCAAGCTGACACTCAATTCGACATCTGTGCACTTTTGTTCAGGCCTAGAGAACAAGCAGTCAGTCATAAAGGGATTTTAAAACTAAAAAAGCAGGTATAAAATGATCGAATTTGGCGAGAAATTTATTTGAATTAGAAAGCACATCGCAAATGCAGAAGAGTGGTTTATTTGGATATACCATATTCTTACTAACTGAAACGCAATGAAGAACGTTTTTTATATTTATATTCAGAAGGATGCAGATACCTGGTAAACTCATTGCAACACCAGTGCAACATCCCGCGACACCTGCATTAATAACTGCACCCCAAAAAAAGATGCAGATTGTATAAATATTTGAAGCAGTCACGAAAGTACACAGCAGTTAAATTGAATGTGTTACCATCATCTTTCCCTCTTATTCTCTTTAAAAAGCACGCAACCAAGCTGTGAACTCCAGATAAAATTGCAAAAGTCTGGCGCAGGCAGAAAATAATAAAGCAAAGAAATAGCAACAAACAACTAGATTCCAACAAAAACCACACTATTTAAAGGGTTATGAAAGTGAAAATATTAAATGTAAGAGAACCCTAATACAGTTAGTATAACAATCGCTGTACCTTAGCATATGATCCTGACTCTGCAAATGACCCTTTAAATCCTTTCTTTCTAATCAAACCAGAACCTTGACAAGAACATAACATTGGGCATCAGCACCATCACATGAAGAGGCATAAAAAAAACTAAGTCACTCATTTTCTAAATCAAACATAAAGCAAGCAGTAAACAGCCAGTTTTTTTACTGGCTTCAGTTTTTACCTAAGAATTTGGAAAATCTAAATTTAGTTTTTTACTGTCACTTTGAATTTTGCACATATACATAATATTTTTAAAATTCTCTTTTTCTGTATAAAAATTTGAATCTTAAACTTTTACACCAAAAAAGAAACTTTCAAAAATATTAAGTGCAGGTATGTTTTTTATATGCCTTAAAATGTCAGAATTAGTCAACTAAACTGTGACAAAAATTTTGGGAAGGAGAGAGTATAATTTAAAGAGTTCCATTCAAATTATCATCAGAGAGTCAAAAACACAACTTTATCATTTTTAATAGTTGAAAAACATAAAAATATATTTATTAACAAAAATATATAGATAATTGAGTAATAATGCAGATAAGATCAAAACATAAACATGCAAGTTGCAACAAATACTAAAACACACACACACACATATGAAAAATGGTCCAGATGAAAAATATACTACATGGCCAAAGTATAATAAGGCCCAGTCCAATTTAATTGAGTCAACGTCTACACATACAACTTTGTATCATATCTATGTATATGTCTCATCCGCCGTTTACATCTACACACTCCATAGATGCCCACATTCACCACTTCCTCAACTAAGAAGAAGACAAGTCAATTAAGTCACCGATGGCCGGGAGAGATCAAACTGAGTTAGGATAACAGTTCTTAGCACTTTACAAGGTAACTTACGACCTTTATTTACAATTCAGGCTATCCCCCGCACCCTTCCCGAAATACGGGACATGCCATTTGGCGCACCCCGTACGCATCCCCATGCACTCCGAATGTATGGGATACACAGGGGTGTTGGACCCCCGCTTTCTAATTTTTTACACTCCTAGTAAGACCTACCATACAGTGTAAAAGTTTAACCAATAGTTCGTGAATATGTCTATGCTAAACTACTTGAGGAATCTTAACATGGGCATGTGAAAGCACACAGACCGCAAAGTATGACTATTTGACTCAAAACACATGCTAATAGCTTAGAGGAGCCACAAGTTTCAACTTGAAGTACACTATGTGTCCCACTTGCACACAAGAGGCATGTTTAAGTAACTATTTATCAAATAAAGAAATAAATCTGGACACTTATTAAATTCCGGCAGGGTATATGAGTCGTAGATGCTATGACCTTCCCCAATGAAATATATAAATCAGGAAACTCACGTTTAACATAAAACTAATTTTCCTTGTTCTAGTTGAAATATGTGTTCTAGATGCTTGAAATGTTCTCTCCACATCCTTAATAGGATACCAAGATATTAACAAAGAGTAGTATAGTGAATATTTGAGACCGGAAAAGCACTCGATTCACCAAGTTTAAAAAGTAATATGTAATTTTTGAATTCCATGTGGCTTTCATCAAATGGAAGCAATAAAATTTGGAACAATTTAACTTACAAAAATTAGCTATAAAATTTATTGAGGAATCCAACTCCTTTGAAAACTAAACGGAAATTCCCTTAGCAACAGGGGTATTATCATTATTAGCAGTTAGTAATTTGAATGTGGAAAGTCCTTAGTAAACCTCCACAAGCTAACATTAACATTTTTCTAGCCACAATATTATGGAAGAGGCCATATACCTCCATACAGCTGTCAACTAATCTCAGTCCAGTTTAAAGGGTTAAGCTGCTTTTAATTGTATTGGAAATTTTCCACTACTTGCTGAAACCATCTGGGCCATACTTGTTTGTTTTAATATATCTAGGCCCAGTATCACCAGAAATGATAAGTAGACAGAACCTATACAAAATGACAGGGAGCCAATGTTCCTGGATTTTCAAAATTATGTGATTCGAAATCACAGAGGAATGTAACTTCGACTAATCCTTCGGGGAGTTCCACAGTAAAATATTGTTCAACCACTGCAATATGATTACCCCCATGCTGATCAGGTAGCTAATATCTGTTTCCTATATATTTTCAAATTTCAACCCTGCCAATGTAATAAGATGGTTTTTTAAATGAAGATTAAAACTGAAGACGGAAGAAAAACCTCACATTTGTGTTTTAACTTATATTTACTTCTACTTTCAATAAAGGTTTAGGAGTAATTAATCAGAGACAAGTTAAATTACAAAATACATTAAAAAAATTAAAGTGCCAAACGTCAATTGATCCATTCTGATTGCAAAACCAGAAAAGAAAAATCAGGAATCGGGAATGAACATTGATGTCTAATGTAAATGGTTAAATAGTACTGTTACAGTAAGAGCGGAACCACAAAAAATTTCAGTTCACTAAAATGCAGAAGAACAGGTCCCAGGAACTTTCCTATCATTTTTGATAACTACTAACTTCAGATCGACCAGTTTACAAATACATAAACTGATAGAATGTTCCAAGAAATTTAGTAGACGCAAATGAATACTGTAAACTATTTATAAGGTACAAGTTAATCTAATATCAATCCTCGTATGATGAATTGGTTGGAAGAACTGAAATGGAAACTTGTGAACAATTTAAATGTGCAAGAATAGTATGTAAGATGAAAAGAAAAGACGAGGGAGTGCAACTTTTCAAGTTTGTGAAGAAAATTAGTAGGAAGCAGACCCAGTTTCAAAAAAGGCAAGTAATTAACAGTATGGCGATATAATAAAAAAGAAAGGATCTTATAGTTATGCATGTTCTAGTGACCATTACTATCCGTAATCTATCTTTTTCTACCTTCTTCTTTAAGTTGTGCATTCAAGGAGGTTAGAGAAACTTTCTTGATAGTATGCCCTAATTAGCACAATTTGACTTAAAATTACCCAAAAGGGCAAAACACAAAAAATAGCCTTTTTAGCACTAAAAACACTCATATAGTTGCATTTCTATAACATATAACATAAACAGGTTTGGTGCAATGGTAAACAACCTGCTTTCCTGCCAACCTGGGTTAAGTTCAACCCCCGCCCCAACATTTATCTTGGCAGTTCTAAAAGAAAGGGAGCATGCATGTACCCAAAATATATGTATTACATGTGTATTTTTTATTTCCCTGGATTAACGAAAGTGTTAAATGAGTTGCTACAAGAACACAACTTTTAAATGCTTTTTTGGGTCCAAGAAAAGGGAATTTTTTGTATAGTGCCATTTCAGGCATTTTAACAAAGGGCAAACACCGCACTTTCCATCACTTGATTTCAGCATATAAAGTCATCTATCTAGTAATGGGCATTCACCCCCTGAATTGGTCTGTATAAATTTGCTAGAATGTTTAATGGAGTGAAAAAAGCAGCGAAAATTATGAATCCGTAAAGTAGTATAATATTCATAAAATTCTCCGCAAGTTCATTCCTTCCAACCAAATGTAGCATGAGCAATGTAAATAATCAAACTAGCAATCCAAAATGAGCTAATTAAAACCACTTCTTTTAACCAGAAAAAGGTCTTTCATCGTTAAATACAAAATTTTAGAAAACAACTAGAAATCGAATATTAACAATATAAGAACAGAACTGATTATTCACTGACCCACTTCCCAATGCTACATTTTCCAAGAAGAAACCATGGCATATTAAACGTGTGTGTGTATATATATATATAGAATTAACACACATATAAAAGTTGAATGCAGCAGATGAGAGGGGGAGAGAAGGAGAGAGAGAGGGAGAGAGAGGGAGGAGAGGGAGGGAGAGAGAGAGAGATGAAAGAGAGGGAGAGAAAGAGGGAGGGAGAGAGAGAGATGAAAGAGAGGAAGAGAAAGAGAGAGGGAGGGGGAGAGAGAGGCTAGGCAGTAGGCACCTAAGCCAAAGATTGAGCCCATAAAAGCACCAGCAGCAGCATTACCTGCGGAGACAAAGACGCAAACGAGAGGCGAGGGGGAGAGAAGCTGTTGAGAGCTAATGTTTTTGTATCAAATATACTTTTCTTAGGGTTAGGGCTTTCATTTTCCGCTCAGAATCGGTGTCTTAATATTTTTTTTTTTTTTGAAATCAAAAACGGAATTTCATTAATAACTCATATCTTTATCAAGTACATTGCTAAGAAAAAAGGGCGGAGTAAACCGCTCCTCATGATCAGACATAGAATTAGCTACTCTAGTCATGGAATGAGCTGCTAAATTCGCTGACCTCCTAATAAAGTAAAGAAAATGGGACCTCAAGTCCTTTAGATATTCCGAACAATCAGCAATAATGGAACCAAAGAAAGAGTCATCTTAGCTCTTTGTACGCATTGCTTCAACAACACTAAGGCAGTCGAGTTCAATGTAGACGTTTGTAAAACCCAGGTTCTTCAGCCAGGAAAGAGCTTCTCTAAAGGCTAGTGCTTCTGCCACCCGGGGATCAAGGGCACCAGACAGACGACCACCTCTACCTGCTACAAAACCCCCAGACTCATTTCTCACTATGCAACCATATGAACATCTGCCATCATTTCCGAGGAAAGTAGCGTCTACATTGCAAGCTAGCCACCTTGAAGGAGGAGGTTGCCAAACCATCAAACCTTCACGTTCAAAACACGAGCTTTGTCTATTCTAGGTAACCTGGGCTTGTTGCCATTGGAACAGACCAGCACTTGCCTCATTATTCACCTGAGAAGGGGCTTTAAATCTGTTCTCCCACACCGTCAAATTCCTGTGATTCCAAATGCTCCACATTATCGAGCAGAAAATTTCCAAATCTTTCGTAAGAGAAGAAGCAAAAAACTGCAGAATCACTTCTTTACAAGATAGAGCAGGGCCATAATTTAAATGCAAACCACTGAGCTCCCAGCATCTGACAGCAAAGGGACAGGTTATTAGAGCATGAGTCACAGATTCCATCACCACCTTACAAACTTGGCAGAGAGGTTGAACATCAACAAATTTCTTCCTTAAATTCTCGAGAGTGGGCAAACAATCATGAAGAACTCTCCACATAAAAATTTTAACTTTTGGAGGTATAGCCAAATTCCAGAGTTTTTACCAGCTAAAGGATGAATTTACAGTTGGCATCTGATAGTTCAAACTACTGAGAATACGATAACCACTTTTGACCGTATATTGTCCCTTTCCATCTTCTAACCACGTCCATCTATCCTCTTGATTGGAGATCGAAAGCGGAATTTTTAAGATCTTGCTCACATCCCCTTGATTGAAGATATCATTCAGAACTTCGATATCACATTCCTTCGTGCCCGTTTTAAGAAGCCCTTTAACCTTTTCTCATTCCAGACCTTGCATAATAGGTGTGAGAACTTTTGTTGAACCCATTTCTGGAATCCAAGGATCATCCCAGATATTTATTGTCTCCCCATTACCCACTTTCAAAACACTGCCCATCCCGATAAGATTTTTTGATGCTAGAATGCTTCTCCAGACAAAACTAGGATTACTTCCCAGCCCTGCGTTAAGAATGGAGCAATTTGGAAAGTATCTAGCCTTCAACAATCTAGCTACAAACGATTATGGAACTGTTAAAATCCTCCAAATCTACTTCCCTAACAATGCTATGTTGAACTCCCTGATTCTTTTGAAGCCCATACCCCCAAACTTCTTTGGAAAACACATTTTGTCCCACGCCATCCATCTTATACCATTACTCTTATCCATGTCCGAAAGCCACTAGAACTTATTCATCAGCCTTTCAATTTCTTCGCAGAGGGAATTTGGCAAAAGGAAAATACTCGACACATAAGAAGGGATAGCCTGAAATATCGATTTGATTAGAATTTCTTTACCACCCCGTGAAATTGTTTTTCCTTTCCAACTTTGCATTCTATTCCAGACCTTGTCTTTAATATACCTAAAAACCTCTCTTTTATTTCCAACAACATTTTTTGGGAGACCCATATAAGAATCATCACTATGAATGGGGACATGAAGTAACTGACTTATATCCTCCATAGTAGTATCAACAGTATTGCGACTAAAGCTTATACTTGAATTCTGAAAGTTAACTTGCTGCCCTGTAGCATTTTCATACACTTTTAGACAATCCTTGATGCACTGAGCTTCAGCTATTGTCGCTCTGAAAAAAAGATAGCAATCATCCGCGAAGAGCAGATGAGAAACCAAAGGCGCTGAGTTGGCTATTTTGCATCCATGAAGAGCACCACTGACTTGTTTCTTCTGAATAAGAGTGGAGAGACCTTCTGTACAAAGCAGAAAAAGATATGGAGAGATTGGGTCTCCTTGGCGTAAACCGCGATTCGGCTTTATTGGTCCAACCTCATGGCCTGACACTAAGAATGTATAATTCACTATAGACATACACATATATATCCATTCAATCCACTTGCTCGAGAACCCCAATTTCTGCATGATACCTATAATAAAACTCCACTCAACTCTGTCGTACGCCTTGCTCATATCAATTTTCATAATTGAATACCCCATTTTGCCTTGGGTCTTTCTTTTCATCCAATGATTTACTTCAAACGCTGCAATCACATTATCGGTTATGAGTCTTCCAGGAATGAAAGCACTCTGCATCTCCGAAATAATTGATGAAAACATCCCCTTCATTCGGTTAGCCAACATTTTTGTTATGATTTTCATCATGACATTGCATAAAGAGATTGGCCTCAAATCATTCATAGTATCCGGACTGTGTTTCTTAGGAATGAGCACAACTAAAGTATCATTCAAATTATGAGGAATACTATTAGTGGATAAAATATTTATGCAAGCAGAAGTAATATCATCCCCTATAATATCCCAAAATCTTTGGTAAAAGGCTGGATTCATACCGTCAGGTCCAGGGCTTTTGTCCGGATGCATAGAAAAATTGCATTCTTCACCTCCTCCGCTGAGAAATTTTCAGTTAGCATCTCGTTATGTTCTGAGTTGATTCTCAAGTTTACACCTTCAAGCACTTCCTCAAGATCCACCTCATTTGATTGGAACAGTTTTTCATAATACTCTCCAATTAAATCTCCTAATCCATGCTCCCAATCACACCAGTTTCCACCCTCATCTTTTAGCTTAGAAATCTGATTCTTCTTTTTTCGAGCCGATGCATACACATGAAAATATCTTGTATTACGATCTGCACCCTTAAGCCAATGCTGCTTTGCCCTTTGCTTCCAAAAATCTTCTTGCTGACTTAACACCCTCGAGTATTCCTTCATTGCCTCTGTGTAGCATTGAACTGAAAACGCATCTATCCCACCCCTATACCTATTCATTCTTTTTCTGCAATTACTCAGTCTATCATTGAAATTTCTTGAAAGACCTTCCCCCCAATTCTTAAGTTCTTGGGCACAAATGTTAATCCTCTTCTCAATACTATTAATTCTATTCTGATGCCAACATTCCTGCACTATCTCATTACACCTTTTCTCCCTCAACCAAGAGTTTTCAAAGCGAAACCACGATCTGCGAGCTACTGGTCTCCAGATTCTAATTTGAAAATATAGAGCTGAATGGTCTGAAGATGGAGCTACCAGATTCTGAACAGAATGAATAGGAAATCTTTCTCTCCAGTCATCACTAGCAAATACTCTATCAAGCTTTTCTTCAACCCTTCTATCAGTACCCTTGCTTCTCTCCCATGTAAATGGATAACCTTCTATTGGTAGGTCTGAAACACCGCAGTCAAAAATAGCCTCCTTGAAACCATTTAACATCCAAGTCAGTTTTTTGCATCTCCCCTTCTTTTCCCTATCACGAAGAATATCATTAAAATCTCCCAAAATTACCCAAGGGAGGGATGATTGTGCAACCAAATTTCTCAGCAAATTCTAAGAATCTCTTCGCCTTGCTCTCTCTGGGAATCCATAAAAGAATGTAAGCCTCCATATATCCGTATTTTCCAACTGCACTTCAGTATCAATATAATTATGAGAGGATATTTTAATCTTTATATTAGACCCTTGCTTCTAAAACAATGCCAGACCTCCACCATGACCTGGCCCCGCTACTGTAAACAGACCTTCATAGTTCATCTTCGCTCGTACACTCTCTACTCTATCATTGTTACACATAGTCTCAATCAGAAAAACAAACATGGGCTTCTTCATTTGGACTAGGTCCAACAGAACTTGAACTGTTTGAGGATTGCCCAAGCCTCTACAGTTCCAAAATAGAGTACTCATTTTGACTGGCGGGCCTGCTCCACAGGTCCCGCCAATAACAAGTTTTTTTAGTTCTTTTGTAATTCCAAGTCTCCCATAATAGTGTCTAGCCCAATATTTTGCTCTTGATTGAGGCCCATATCTTTTTTATTCAAAATATCTATACGCGCTCTTTTCTGTTTGGATACAACTAATCCCTCATCATTAGGGATATCATCATTTGAATTCAAGATATCCTCAACTTCCTCCTCCTGATTTGACGCAAATTTAGCACATGCATCTCCCTGATTGCTGCTTTCTCTTTCTGCTACTCGAAAATCACGAGAGTTTGTTGCCTGTCCTTCCCTTCCATTTCCTCCAACCGGAATTCCACCGTAACCACCATTTGCATCCCTGAGCCATTGGTTGCCTTTATTATTACTCTGTCTCCTGATCGGGGCTCTCAATGTACTACTAAACTTTCTTTCTTCCCCATGCTGAGGGTTATCGAAAAGTTCTTCACAAAACTTATCTGAATGACCAATTAGGCCACAATAAAAATAGAATGAAGGCAATCTTTCATATTTGAAATTTATCCATAACCAATCTCCTCCTGCCTTTTTTTATTTTCATGCCAATCTTTAACGGTCGACGAACATCTAATCCTACCTTGATTCTGAGATAGTTCTTTCCCAGACCTTGAAAATTCTTTGGATCAGCCTCCATGAACTTTCCCACGTAATTCCCTATTGATTTTAATATGATCTCTAAGTTAAAACCAATGGGAAGATCATATATCTGCATCCACATATACACATCTATTAGGTGTACATCTTTCAGTTGTTCATTGACGTCCAGTTTTTTCAGAAGCAACACTTGTTGATTAAACGTCCATGGCCAATCATCAAGGACCCTTTTGATGTCTAACTCATGAAAGAATTTAAAGATGAACAAGTTGGGATAATTTGATTCCTCTATAAAGACTCCTTTAACAGGCCTCCAAATAGATGATAATGTCTCTTGCATAGCCCGAAAGTTTATTTTTCTGTTCGTCAACAAGCTTCCAATCAAACAGCGGTCGTACCCATTGTTCTGGGTTTCTACCTGAACTTCATCTAAAATAAGACCCCCCTGATCGTCATCATTGATTTTAAGATTTTCATACGCCTTTAGAACCTCACGTTCATGGGAGGAGCTTGCCATGTTAGGAATAATGAAATAGATACAAGATCGAAACAGAGATTGAGACCCAATGAAAATGAAAATTATTAGGGAGAGATATAACTCACCATTAGATGAGACAGAGAAAATAATACTTAATGTATTACAGTCCTCACATATTACAAAATGACCTAATATATTTACTACATTCACTTTTAACTTTCATACCCTTAATGTAAAGCTCAGTTCTCTCTTCGTTTTCTTCTGTGTTTGTTTAACTATTTTTTTAGAGGAAAGTGCACTTCGTGTACATGTACTTTTTGTGTCAGACCACTTTAAATACTGACCTTCTAAAACTACCACTTTAGGTACTAACATTTAAATTTTGTTATAAAATTTATATCCTCGTCAATTCCAAGCACATTTATGTGCTTCCAAATTTAACACAGAATTGACGGGGATACACATTTTATAATAAAATTTAAATGTTAGTATCTAAAATGGTAGTTTTAGAAGATCAGTATTTAAAGTGGTCTGACACAAAAAGTACAGATACACGAAGTGCACTTTACTCATTTTTTATTGTTATATGTATGTGATTTATCTGTTTAAATATAGCTTGAAATTTGTTTTTATCAAATCCAGGTGATTGCTCGACGAAAATTTAATGAATCGCAAGAAGGATCATTGGCTTCTCATGACAACCGAGCTCCGTTTCGTAATATAAGTAATTGTTTAAATGGAACAAGTGATAGTTTGAATGAAATCTGCCTCGATAATGTATGTATCTTAGTACTCTATTAAGAGGTATTGTTTTAGGTTTAATATTGTCATGTGATAGTGTCATTGTTACACTATGTTTGCTGTTGTTAAGGTTAATTGTTCAGTGTACAGTCATCGTCAAGCATTCACTTGCGAGGACCTTAGAGCAACTCCGAGAGATACTTAACTCCCTCTGCATAAAAAATATTATTACATGAGTTCTTAATCATTTAAGATTAAAAAAAATTAACAACTCCAACAACCCTCCCTGATATTCAATCTTAATATATATTTTATACTTTCCTAATAAACATACATTTATGAAACTATAACTACTATATATAATGCAGAGTCCGTGCATTCCAACTTTAGCCAAGAAGTCATAAACTGCTCTCCATTATTAGGAGGTTTTTAAAGCTCTTAGCCGTTTATGAGAGTATTTTTGCCTTAGAAAATAATTCACAATAAACAAAGTGAGTAAAATGTATGTAATTTCTGTATTTTGCTAAATATGCATACATGACACACGAGTCTATGAAACCCTTTAGATTTTGATGATCACACAAACTGAAAACTTGTATATGATATAAAATACCAAGTTGTTATACATGTACTAACATGGTTTTGCAGGTATTAGCTTACTGATATGTTTTATCAGTATAATATGTTTAAGTACATTGACATCAAGCTGAAAGTAGAAAAATAGAGCGTTCCAGCAAGCTGACAGCATGGAAATATTCTATATCACCGAGCTGTCACTGGAAGAGCAGAAATTGTTTGGATATGCAAGGAAGTCCGAAATTCATGGAGTTTTTGTAGGATCTTACTTATATAAGTTTATCTAATATATATATATGGTTATATACTATATTAGAACTCAGTTTTACGTATTCAAACATATTTTATTATTCAAATTAGTTTCCCTATTTAATAGGAGTTGGAGTTTGACTAAACTTTATCTTTTAAAATCAACTCTTATCTATATATATTTAAACTTATATTGAGGTTGATTTCAAATGTTCATATTATCTTTTTATCCTAAATATACGTAGTTATGAATATCTATATTTGTATTATCTTAACCAATTCGAACATTGTAATTCTTGGCTTTGTTAATTCGAATGTAGTATTCATATATATATATATATATATATATATATATATATATATATATATATTGGTGTGTATTATTTTCTTAGGGTATGGAACCAAGTGAAGACATATTGATTTGAAAAACATATACACACTTCTTTTCAAACCCAAATCTTTCTTAGATAACATCTTTGAGCTCTAGTATTATATATATATATATATATATATATATATATATGTTGGTGAGATTACAAAGCTGTATGAATAGTAATCGTGATAACTCAACACTAGAACATGACAAGTAAATAATACTACGCCTACACAGAAATCAGGAAGAAATGAAGACAAGGCAAATACAGTGAATCAAGACATTAGAAGAAGTTTTGAAGTCTACTACAGGTCACTGAAAGAAGTTCATTAATATGTTCATGCTTCAGTGAAGAATAATGGTTAAAGACTTTCAGGGTTTTAGAAGTGTTGAAGATTCAGTATAGAAGTGCCACAAGAAGATTTCAGTGTAAAAGCATTGATTGAAGATAGACATTGTTTATTAACAGTCAATGTTCGAAGCAATAAAGAACTGCAACAATAATATCAATTGGTTTAATTGAGAATATGGAGATCAATACAGTGTTAGTCACTTGTGAACCAGACCAGTGCACTAAGTGTCAAGACAAAGAATTTGATTAACATGTTCATTGTTCAAGAAGAATTGACAGAAGCAAGTGAGCAAAGATTTTACAGCAGTTAGAATTTACCAAGTCATTGTACATGGTGAAAAATTCGACACCTAGCATTACATGGCGAAGAAATCGACACTAAGTCATATGGTGAAGAGAAATCGACAAGGAGCCTCATGGTGAAGAAAATCGACACCTAGTTTTGCACGGTGAAGAAATTCGACACCTAGTAGTTTGTGCTTTCAAGTGTTAACCATGTGTGGAGAATTCGACACATAGGAAATCTATGTATAGAATTCGACACCTAGCTTTGAAATTACTAAGGCAAGTACATCAAGGAAAAACTCGACACCTAGCCATACAATGCAGTAAATTCGACACATAGGTTTGTTAAAGTATCCAAGGCATGTTCAAGGAAAGAATTCGACACCTAGTGAATACAGGGAATAAGAATTCGACACATAGACTTAAAATCTACCAAGGCATGTACTATGGAGTAAAACTCGACACCTAGCTGTACAAGGTCTCAAGAATTCGACACCCATTGATTTATGTTAAGGCAATTACATGTGACTGCAGAATTCGACACCTAGATATTTTCTAAGGTATTGTACATGGAAATAATATTCAACACCTAGAAAATGTACAAGGGATTCTTAAAGTCAACTTAAGTCAACATACAAGGGGAGAAGAATTCGACACTCACAACTGCAGTTCAATTATTGTAAAGCCTACACTATATAAACAAATAAATTTAATTCATTTGGCATAGAGGTGTGTGTGTGAAAATATACACACAAAAACAAAGAGATACAGAGAGAGACAGAAGCCGGAGAAGAAGAGATACAAAGCTATACACATACCTTCTTCACCGGAGTTTTATAATCTAGCCGGTTCATTATGTTGTAAATTTATAGGGCTATTATAAAACACTCTCTGTTAGATTGATTTCCTTTTTGTTCATTCACAGATCTATACATTGTAATAGGAATCAGTCATATCTCTTTGTAGAAGCAAAGAACTATTTTGTTTTTTAGAAGCCAGTTATATTTTTAACTGGGTGTAGCAACCTCAGGGATTATATACGAAAGTAATATTCCTCGAAACCTGTCTCATTTAATTACTTGCTAATTTTCTAGAACTTTATTATTTATTCATAAAAAGAGAAAATTAGTAAGCCAACCTCCTAAACACTACAAAGACTCGAACCACTAACCGAACTCTAAATTATTTATCCGCAAAAGATTCGAAAGAATTTTTTAATTTAGTGAGTATCATATCCAACCCCCCTTCTATGATACTTCGGGACCTAACAATTGGTATCAGAGCAAACTGATTGATATACAAATCAAGATCCGTATCTCAGTGAAGCTCAGGGTAAAAAAGCTGTCTGAAGAAGCTATTTGGACTGAAAATGAGAAGTATTTGTTTAATACAATCTATTGTTTAAACTTCTAATAAGTTTATTCTATAAACTCTGTAAAATTTATTTTATAAACTGTTATTAGTTTATGTTTTAAATTTTAATTAATTTACTCTATAAATTTTATATCAAATTTATTTTATAAACTTGTATTAAAATTTATCTTATAAACTTTTATTAGTTTATGCTATAAATTTTAATCAGTTTATTTTAAAAAGTTTGAATAAAATTTATTTTGTAAATTTCTATAAAATTAATCTCATAAACTTTTATTTGTTTATATTATAAATATTATTTAGCTTATTTTATAAATTTAATAAAGTTTAAAGTTTAAATTTATTAAACAAACTCCTGATGAAGCCAAGTCATTTCCAAGAGGCCATGATTTTTGACACCTAGCTTGTTGTTTGCCAAGAAGAAATCTAAGTCATGTATACTTGATGAAAAATTCGACACATAGCTATACATGGTGGAAAAACTCGACACTTAGATTTCTTGCTTCAAAAGAATTATTCTAAGGCATACACAAGGCAGAGAAAATTGACATATAGTCATACAGGGCAACAAAATTCGACACATAGCCTGCAAGCATGCCAAAAAGATTCTAAGTCATTCTAGAGGGAAGAAAATTCGACACCTACCTGTAAGAGGGAGTAGAATTCGATACCTAGAGTCTGTGATTGAAAGAAAATTTTCTAAGGCATTCTACAGGGCAGAAAAGTCGACACATGGCTATACAGGGCAGAAAAATTCGACACCCATGGTAATGGTCAAAAAAATCGACACCCATGGTTTTTGTTGAAATTTTTCTAAGGCAGTAAGACACAAATTCGACACCCAGTATCAAATAACAGTTTGGTACCCCAAGTTTTGTACTCTTTAATTTTTATGATAGATTTATTTATTTTTGCAGGAAATTTAAAATTCTTGAAAACTAAATTTTTCTTAAGTATTAATTTACAATATTTTATTTTTTAAGAAAATTCGAAATTCTTAAGAATTAATTTGTTGTAAATTTTTTTTTGTTTAATTTATTTTCTAAGAAAATTAAAAGTTTTGTAAATTTAAATTTTTCTTAAATATTAATTTGAGGGTTCTCTAGAAGAAGATGAAGATTTTTCAAGGCTTTGAAGACAACAGAGATTGACTGAAGGTTATCCAATGAAGATAATTGTGGAACAGACTGAAGAAATAGTAGTTCTAATTTCCTCAGAGGTTTACTCCAAAGGATCCCACTAATATTTTGGAAGCTGCAAAAGAAGAAATTAATCTGGGTACAGTTTTGGTTAATTCAGGTTGTATTTTTGGATGAAAAATCTTGGAGGTTAAAAGTAGTGAAGGAGAACAGACTGGACTACCTGGCATCTCTGTGCAAGCTTTGAAGTTTTCTTTCTACAGGGAGATTACAGGAAGTTCGTGCTAACACTGCAGATCATCTGGAAAACAGGGTTACAGCCATAGGGAATCTAAGGATACAACCACATTATCTTTAGATGAACTATTTGTGTGCTGAAGGCCTATGAACTGGATCAAGAGCTGAAGCAGATAATATTTGGTAAAGTAGGTTGTTAGCATATCCACTGTATTTGTGACCCAGGAACCAAATTTGATTGAAGTCAAGGTTGAGAACCTCTGAACAGAAACGAATTGATCCTAGAAGTTGAATCGAAGATGTTGTAGCTCGAGGTAGTGGTCAAGGTGTTGTATGTAATTTTGACACTTTAGAATAACCTGAGAACTGAACGACTAGTCAAGCCTGCAGGACAACTGGAAGTTCAGTAACATCAGATTCAGATGGAATCCCAATTCTAAATCTAAGGTCCTTACCTATAGATTCCATTAAGGAGATTTTCAAGATCAGTTAAAGAGGCGGTTGCAAGACATGGATGGTTTAAATTTGAAAGACAAGTTTAGGTTTGCTACACAGTTTGAGGAAGCCTGTACAAGCAAAAGATGACAGACTATATTTTGGGTTGAAGCAGAAATCTCAAGCATTAGTGAGGATGCAGCAAGGGAAAACATTTGTTGATGAAGTTAAATGCAAAGCTGATTCTATCAGTGACAGTGATGAACCAAATGGATATCTGACATCAATGACCAACACTGGAGATGAATCACTAAGCACTTCACAGGTACACATTCTAACTAGTATACGTTTATCTAATTCAGAACTGTATGTTTATTAAGTTTTGGAATGTATTATATTCATGACAGCATGTTAGCATCTTAGGACTTAAATGCTTAATTGATTGCTAAGAATAAGATTGCATGTTAGGATTCATGAGTTTAATTAGTACATTTCATACTTGATTTTATATGCAGTAAAATGAATATTTGGAGAATTAGATAGAGTGTTCTAGACGGTTAGGTGTATCCCCAAGCATTTGCTAGAACTTGATTTAAATCTTATGTGATTTAATACCTCTGCTAATGTTGTGAAAATTGTTAATAGACAAACAGGTCTTAGATCAGATATTGTATATTTGTTCTTACTTGAAATTGTTTATGTGCTTATTTTCATATGATTTGCTTTTACTCACATAGCTACATCTAAATGTCATATCATATCATGTATTGCTTGTTAGGGATATAATATTAAAAGATGGTAGAATTATCTAAGTAGTCAGTAAAATTTGTAGATTCGAGGATTAATCTAAAACTGACTTAGGTAATTAGAGATAGTTAAAATGTTTAGACAACAACAGAAATGGATTAGAAAGAATTAGTAATTAATTTGTTAGTTCTTCTATCCATGTGCTTTTATGCATATTAAAGCTGTTGTTACCACTGAGAATATCTCTAACCCATCTGGACTCAATTGAAATTGAGTACCAAGAAGCTTAATCATTTGTGATTGCAAAGTATAACAAAAGACAAAAGTTATGTGATTTCGTGACATTTATTGCACGAGGCATATGATTAAGATTGAAGCTCTGACATCACAGTTGGTTGAGAAGGCCTCCCCGATGGTAACCTTTGAAGATGACAGCAAAGGACGTACAAGGGATTTGGCGATCATAATTTAAGAACTTTCATCACTGGAAGCATCTTTCTTGTGGAAAGACTTAAGCACTATCTACAGGGCACTAGGGAATTCTTTGACAAGGGTTTTCTAGAAAAGCATTGAAAAGGAAAAGTGTTTGATCCCAAACAAGAAGGTTGGAAGCTCACTCATCTGAGAGTGAGGAAGTTTGCTCGTAGATGACATGGAATTTGTATGCAAAGGTGAAGTGAACTATTCAGTAAAGCTTCATCAGTAAAGAGTTAGCTATGGCATAAGAAGCTCTCACACTTGGTGAACAAGACAATGGATTCTTTGATAAAGAAGAAATTGGTGAGAGGACTGCTTCTAATGGAATTCTATCCAGAAGGACATTTTGAAGTATGTCACATAGGGAAGTCAAGATGATAACCCTAGTTATAAATTGGTGATGTTCGTGCATTCAATAGACAAAATGTCACAGATGGTAATTGATCATCAGGTAGATCAAGTTGGAAGCAAAGTAAGATGTGAGAACTTTGAAGTCAGATAATGAAACTGAATTTCGCGAATAAAGTTCTAAATGAATTCTGCAATGAAAAAGGTACTTTGAAGCTGAAGCAATTAACACAGCATGCTGCTTTAATCAACAAGATCATGAAAAGACATCATATGAGTTAATGGCCAACCAGAAGCAAATATGAAGATCTTTCTTGTGTTTAGAGGAAATTGATATTTATTGAAGATTTAAATGAGTATCTTGACAAGAAGTTAAGACTCAAGGAACAATTTTCCTCGGCTACTCATTAATGATGAAAAACCAGAAGGTGATTGAAAGTCTCAATGTATCGACCTACTACACCAACCTCCCAAGCATTCAAATGAAAGAATATTCTGAATCTTTGAAGTTTGACATCCCGTCGGAGTCAAATTCAGATACTGATGTTGAAATTAAGGTTGCAGAAGGAATCAATTATAATGATGATGATTCAGATCCTAATAGTGGAAATGGTAGTGAAACTACACAACTCATGAACGTTAACAGAATCCACTGAAAAAAAGTGAAGGATCTTCAACACATCCTGACAGCAACTTAGGGGGAGCAAAATAAAAGAAGGATCTACTATTCATACTCAACTCAATGAAGATCAAAGGAATACATCAAGAATATATCTGCCAAGATAAAAGGTTTGAAGCCAAAGTCATTCCTGGAGTCTAGTTCTTAGTAAACCGGATTTTGAGTAAAGGGTAGAAGTGCTAATCAAAATGAACACAATGATAGGTTGACAGAAGAAAATCTAATCCTAACAAGTAGGAATAACCATCTAGAGTCTGAATTAGTTCTTATGAAAAGTTATAAAAAAGATTCTGAGAAGTATAGACACAGCTACAATGAAGTTCTAAAAGTCTATGACTATGTTAGAAAAGAACTAGAAGAAAAAAGCTTAAGTTTAAAGTGTGGACAGACTCTGGTAGAAAAGTTCAGGAAATTCTTAAAAATTAAAATGTGTGTCAAACTGCTGGTCTAGTCTATGACCAAAGTCAAGGCAAAAGACTTATTATTGAGAATAATAACAATGTAGAAGCTAGCCAAGTCAATAAGATCACGGAAAACAACACCTTTACTCCTGTTAAGTTTGTGACTTCTGAAGTTAAGACCGGGTTGCATGAAGGAACCACAAACTCATCTATCAATAATCCCCCTGCTGTTGAAAAAAAGATAGATGAATCATGAGAAAAGAATGCTAAAAAAAATATAAATATAGGGTTCTTATCTAAGACCAAGTTGAAGGTAAAGCTAGAAAACTTGTTAGAGTCTGGCAAAGCTAGGAGGAATAGGAATGTCAAGGAAGGCATTAACAAAGCCAATAACTATCACAAAATCCTAATGCTCCTAGGAAGAAATTCTACAGATGTGGAAACCACAATCATCTTGCTCTAAATTGTAAAACAAAAATTGAGAAGAAATCAGAGTCTAAATCCTCTCAGACTCTGACTAGTCACTACATTCCACAGAAACTATGTTATCACTGTGGTAGCATATTTCACTCTATTTATATGTGTAGGGATTATCATAAATTGTATTACAATTTTTATGAGCTAAAATCTTCTATTGATAAAAGTTGGTATGACACTATCAAGAATCCACCAGAGTCTATGGCAACAAAGGAAACAGGTAAATCCAAAGTAAAAATTTCTTAACCTGTTTCACCTAGAGTTAGTAAGAAGGGATCCAAAACTGTTTGGGTCCTCAAAACATCTAACTAATTGCTATCTATATGCAGGGAACAAGGGTAAAGAAAGTAAACCTAATCTTGGATAGTGGATGCTCAAGACACTTGACTGGAAAAAAATCCCTACTTATAGACTTTGTGGAGATAGCTGACCCAGAAGTATCTTTTGGAGATGACAACAAAGGACAAACAATGTGATATGGCAAGATTGTATTTGGAAATGTCATCATTGAAGAAGTAGCTCTAATTGATGGATTGAAACATAACTTGATCAGCATTAATCAACTTGGAGATAAAGGTTATCATACTAGATTTGAAAACAAAGAGTGTCTTGTAACTCACAAAGAAACAGACACTTTAGTTTTCAAAGGACTCAGACATGGTAACATATATGAAGCCAGCTTTGAGGATTGCACTCACAGAGAAATCACATGTTTGTACAGAAAGGCCTCAACTGAAGAAAGCTAGAAATGGCACAAAAAACTGTCACACATCAACTTTAAAATACTCAACAAGTTGGTGAAACAAAGTCTTGTGAGAGGTTTACCACATGTTGATTTTATTCAAGATGGACTTTGTGAAGTTTGTCAACTTGGAAAACAAAGGAAATTATCCTTCAAGAGCAAAACAATAAACATCATTTTTGAACCTTTTTATCTATTACATTTTGATTTGTTTGGTATAGTAAATGTGCAAATGAGTGTTGTGCAAATGCTTTGTACTGAAAGTACATCCTGAAAATCTAAGTAAATTTTAAGCAAAAGTTGATGAAACTATATTCCTTGGATATGCATTAGATACAAAGGCATTCAGGGTCTTCAATCTCAGAACCAGAATTTTTATGGAATCTATTCATGTTACATTTGATGACAGAAAGATTATAGGTCTGCAGGATTAACCAGAGTCTACAACTCTTGAATTTAAAAATTTTAATAGTTCTGAGATAGATGAAGATGATAAAAATTAAGAGTTTCAAATCATTCATGAGAAAATGCTAGAACCTGCACACTCTGAGGAGGAGCGAGAAAATCACACTTCAATTAACTCAGAGTCTAACAATTTAGGGACTAAGTCACTCAGAGTCTAGACAGATAGAGTCTAGTTCTTCAGAGTCTAGTCCATCAGGGTTTGAATCAAATAACTACGAATCCTTTATAGGGTCAAACAACTCAGGAGGAGCCTTCTCATTTAATTTCCACTCACAAACAGAAAATGCCAATGATTTAAGGGAAGCTTCAAATTCAAGAACCAATCTTCCACTAGTAGAAAATGGGCAAGGGAACACACTCCTGATTTAATAATTGGTGATCTTAAGAGTGGTGTGCAAGCAAGAAAAGTCACTCAAAATGAATATCTATACAATTGTTTTCTCTAAAAGAATGAACCAAAGAAAATTGAAGAAGTCTTGCAAGACCCTGTTCTAGAAAGAATTAATAAAGTGTATTGTAAAGAATTATTGTAAAGCAGGAAGAATTAAATGAGTTTGAGAGAAATAAAGTGTGGAAGCTTGTACCAAGTCCTAGAAATAGATCAATTGTTGGTGTAAAATGGGTGTTCAGAAACAAAGCTGATGAGAATGGTATTGTGGTAAGAAACAAAATAAGACTAGTTGCAAAAGGATACTCACAAGAGGAACAAATTGAATATGATGAAACCTTTGCATCAGTAGTAAGACTAGAAGCAATCAGAATGTTTCTTGCATTTCCAGCTCATTCAAATTTCAAAGTTTATTAGATGGATATGAAAAGTGCCTTATTAAATGGAAAATTGGAAGAAGAAGTATATGTGAAGCAACCCCTAAGATTTATAAATCCAAAATTTCCTGATCATGTTTACAAGTTAGACAAGGCACTGTATGGATTGAAGCAAGCATCTAGAGCATGGTATGAAACTCTATCAAAATTTCTTCTTGAAAATAGTTTCACAAGAGGTACCATTGATAAAACTCTTTTTATTAGAAAACATAAATGTGATATTCTGCTTGTCTAAATTTATGTTGATGATATTATACTTGGTTCTACTAATGAAAAACTCTATGAAAAGTTTAGCAAACTAATGCAGATGATGAAACAGATAAATGATGGAATTTTCATCAGTCAATCAAAGTATGTGAATGAACTCTTGAAGAAGTTTGATTTTCAAGATTGTACAACTGCCAAAATACCCATGTCAATAGCCACTAAGCTAGACACTGACCTAAAAGGTAAGAAAGTTGACAATAGTAGTTACAGAGGTATGATTGGCTCATTATTGAATTTAACTGCTAGTAGACCAGATATAATGTTTGCAACATGCATGTGTGCCGGATTTCAAGTTGATCATAGAGAATCACATTTAATTGCTGTAAAAAGAATTTTTAAATATCTCAAGGGTGCACAAACTCTGGGTCTTTGGTATCCTAGAGAGTCTGATAATCATTAGTTCGCTATTCAGACTCTGATTATGCAGGATGCAAAGTGGACAAGAAAAGCACAAGAGGTCAATGCCAATTTCTTGGCAACAGGTTAATTTCTTGGTTCAACAAGAAATAACAGACTATATCAACCTCAATAGCTAAGGCTGAATACATAGCAGCTAGAAGTTGTTGTGCCCAAATTCTATGGATCAGAAATCAATTACTTGATTATGGACTAACATTCTCAAATATTCTTAAGTATTGTGATAATACTAGTGCTATTAAAATTACAGAAAATCCAGTTCAACATTTCAGAACAAATCACATTGATGTTAGGTATCATTTTATTAGATAACATGTTGAAAATGGTATTGTTGAACTTCATTATGTTTCAACTGACAGACAAATTGCAGACATTTTAACAAAACCACTTGATGACTCTACCTTTCTCAAACTGGTAGTTGAGTTAGGTTTGTTAAATATCTAATTACATAGTCATTAAAAGTAGCAAGGTATGTACTTGAATTATAGTCTTTGACTTGTCAAACTATAATTTGTTATTGCAATATTCATGAAGTACTTTATCTTGACAGAGTCTAATTTCTAGACTCTGACGGGTTTATAGACTCTGAGAGACTGTAGACTCTGAAGGTCATGACTACTAGACTCTGAAACGGTTAAAATTCGTGCCTGCAGAATCTGATTATTCTTTAACCATTCAAATGACTTGAAATAGGCAATAACAGTTACTTTTTACTGGTTAGAGGTTGTAGACTCGTGTGTATTGTATGCAAATTTAATAAAACACTAATTCTACATACAATTAACTCACTTATTTATTACAATCTATTTTCTAAGGCAAAAATATACTTAAAGCTATTCTCGAACCCTAGCAAACCTTTTCAAAAATTTTCATCTGTATCAACGTATTCACTTCAATGGCTTCTCTATCAACTGTCATGAGGGGACCCAAGGCAATTGCATTCACTTTTGGTGACTTGGAATTCATGACGACCAACCATGTTTTATCCTTAGGAGACAAGAAGGGTATAGACGCTGACTACTACCATGTGATGGACTTCTTGGAGAAAAGTGAGTTCAGCTACATCTTGAAGGCATCTTCTGTCATTAATATGGATGCAATCTCACAGACATGGAGCTCTGCGAAGGTAGTCGCTCCTTCTCAGGATCAACCAGGTAAGATAATGTTTACCTTTGGTTCTACAACCTTTGATGTAACTGATGATATTATTAATTCTATGTTTAAGCTACCCGTTAAGACACCTTTTGATGATATTGTCTCTGATGATGATATAAATAACATGTTTAAATCACTAGGTTATTATGCTAATTTAGAGAATATGAATAAAATAACTAGGCCTTTTTTGAGAAAGGAATGGTCTTTCTTTTTTGACCAAATTGCAAAATGTTTTACTGGTAAATGTAGTGGTTTTGATGCTATCACTTTCATTACATACTAGATAGGCCATCGTCTCTTGTTTGAAAAGGAGATCAACATTGGTGAAATGTTTTTCACTCAAATGGGAGCAAAATTGAACAATGTGCAAAAGGGAAGGAAGAAAGTCTATTATCATAGATTTTTTATGCTTCTCTTTAACCACTTTGTTCCTAAAATGTCAGTCAAGATTGCAGATGAGTATTGTGTGCAGGCATACAAGCAACAAAGTAGGATTTTCTCTGACATCAAGAGAATTGATGACAAGAAAAAGAGTCTACCTACCATGGTGTATCCACAAGTAATGCAGATAAAACTCTCAGCCTACAAAACTTACATCTTTACTACTTCTTTCTTCAGTGGTGAAATGGTGCAGAAAAATCTACTAGAGAGTCCCCCTGCATCTGCCCAAGTAGCCAAATCCCCTTCCACAAAACAATCTAAGAAACCTAAATCAAGAAAACCAATCTCTGGTGTCTCTCAACAGACGCCAGTTATAAAAAGGGGATATTTGTGCAAACCAGGCTTGTACATGAGCAAAGTGATGAGGAGCTCAACCCACTAGAGAAACGGGTTATTGAAGGACTCTTCTTGTTAAAAGAAAGTCATGATGCACCTGAGTCTAGCTTTGAAGCCAAGTCTGTAGACTCTCAAAAGGCTACAGACTCTAACAAATCTAGGGATGCACCTTATGACTCTCAAATTGAGTCTCCTGAGAAATCTTTTACTAAGAAGTACAAGAGGTTGAGGAAGGCTTATTCTACACACATACAAGCCCACTATTGTTACTAACCCTTTTTTGCAGGAAATAGATGTTCCCAAGGTTCCTGCAGAGCTAGACTCTAGAAGACAAAAATTTCCTGAACCAGAGTCTAATGTTGAGTCAGAGTCTAGACTGCCTTTAGACTCTGATCATGAAATATTTTGGGAAGGAATGCAATTGGATGCAGCCTCATGTCTCATTGATCAAATCATTACTCCAACTGATGAGGTGCTGCTATTCTTATATCATTTTGTGGAATCAGTTGAGGATCCAGATCAATATCAGACTAAATCTCAAGTCTTGGGTCTTCTTACTACCTATGATTCCTTAAGGAAGAAAATGGAAGTGGAGCTAAAAATGTTTGCACATGATGTGGTCACAAATCTATATAGCTACCTCTTCACTTCTTCAGTTCAAACTCAAGTAGCTGGGGTCATAGAAGGCAGGGCATCTGAAATTCTCAAAGCACTTGGTGTGCCAGACTTTGACAAGACAAAATCTAAAAAGATTAAAGTTCTAAAAAGGAGAAAATCAGAGTCTGTTGCTGAGTTGGAAACTGAGGTTGAGCAACCAGTTTTTGACTATGAAGTAATTTTGAATAATGGGGTTACCTACAGGACAACCGTTGAATGTATTTCCTGTTAGTAATTGTGCTCTAGAGACAATACTTTTTATATTTTAAGGAAAATATTTATTATTAAGGATTATGTTTTATTAATTATTATTTATTTATTATATTTTATTTACTGCGTAATAAATTGAAAGCATAATAAATGTCCTTGGAATTTTGATACGTATTATATATCTTTAAGTATGTGACTTAAAAATGAGATTATATGAATAGTATCTTATTCCTAAAATTCCCTAGTCGAGTATTATTATTTAAGGACAATAATAATGCACAAAGACTAGTATGTTTCTTGACAGATGACCACATCTCATTGGTCATAGGTATGGTGATACTAAAGTCAAGAACATAAGTGCATGTCTCAATGCATGGCACTGGAATGACCCGCCGTGAAATTCTACATGTTAAATAAGTGTCATAAGTAATTCTCACTGTGATAATGGTGTAATGATCCTTAGACCTGAAATCATTATATTTCTATATGAGAATTAATATACTTTGATTACATTCAAAGTTACTTTTGACCGGGTGATGATAAAAGTGGACATTGAGTATATTATGAATCGTATGAGAAATATGAATGATCTAGATGTAATTTAATCCTCCTAATTTTAGAAGTGATATTATTGGCCTCTTGTTTGAGTGAGACTATGAAATAAACGGCCGTGCTCAAATGTTAATTTGATTTTAATAGTCTACTCATTGATCAAGAAAATAAAGATTAAATTATGAAGAGGATGACACGAGATATGCCTTGAGTTTAATCTATAATATCAAGATTAAAGGGATTATATTACATGGAACATTATTCACGAAAGGCTTAATCGAATCACCGATTTATTATTATTACTTGGGTAGCAATGATGTATTACTAGATATCGCTCATTGTTTACAATTTTAATTAGATATTAAAATTGTTGCCAACGTAATAATAACCTACAGGGTCACACACAAAGAACGCTTGAAGGAGAAATAATTTAAATTATGAATTTAAATTAAATAAGTAATTTATTTTATTTATGATATTAATTAAGTATGACTTAATTAATTATATAAATAGAATAAATGAATTATTTAAACTAATTACAAAATTAATAATTAATTAATTAAGTGAGACTTAATTAAATAATTTAGAATTTTGGATTAGTATTAATTATAATTGGATTATAATTAGAAAACTTATTCATCTCTCTATATAATCTCTTTATGGGCTGATTTAATTTAAGAGACATATTTTTACTAAAACCCTAGCCGTTTTGAGAAAAGAGGAAGATAGAGAGAGAGAGAAGTAGTTTTCGGGTGCTAGTACACATCAATCCTTCATGAAAAATGTTCGTGTGGATACCGTAGAGCGTAGATCGCGAAAGCGGGATACATGGTGATTAAACCAGCTTTAGACCTCCATTAATCTTCCATTAATAAACTATTAAAGCTTCTAAAGGTATTTATTTTTTATCTACGAATTAAATCTTTTGTTTTCGCATGGATCCTGCGGAGGGTTTCTCTATTTTGATTTATTTTTCGCATTTATTCCGCTGCGTTTGTGCCTCGAAACCCTTGATTTCCACTATTCAGCCTCTTCCAAGGAAGGTGGTTAATTATCTTGTCCATAAAGTAGGGAAGGTGGCCAACAAATATATATATCCAACCTATTAAAGTAGATTGAATCAACTAAAGGGCACTTATTATCAAATAATTGCAAGGAACCTGCAGGATCTCTTTCATCTTACTTATGCCCAGGCCATCAATGCAATCCTTGCAAGGACTTTTCTACATGCTCACTTGGACGCATTAACTCAGGTAGAACCAAATGAGGAGCAGAAGATTGAAGAAAGTTGAAAGATGGGACTAGTGCACTAGTGGGGACTAGCGAAAAAGGTGCTCGGTCTGCCTCACCCACACAAGAACCACTTAGTCAGAGGTTGGGTGATGGTGGGGCAGGGGAGCATGCTGATAGGCCCTCTTTGTAAACTCAACAGAATGTTAATGAGAACCACAGTGATATGGGAGGACATACTCTAATGGATGCTGATGAAGAAATTCCACAATCCACTCTGTCAGAGTCTATCCACTTTGAGGGGGAGTATTATGCAACAACAGTCCAAGAACGTGACACTAAGACTCTGACTTTTAATGAAGTTATACTGAAGTAGTAAGAGTCTATAGTAGACCCTCATACTGGAATAATAGAGCCAACAGACTCTGAAAAGAAAGAAGAAGCTAGTAAGGGTTCAGAGTCTGTTACTGTTCACCTTTTGGTGAAAACCCCTAGCCTTCATACATTTGAAGGGGTTCTCCTCCATCAAGATGGTTCAGGTATTGAAGTACATTTTTATTCTCATAACCTCCCTTCCGTAGGACTATTAAGTGCACCTTCCAAAATGAGTGAAAATATTACTGAGGGGTTGGCACTGGTCCAAGAAAAAAAGAGGTAGAAAAGACTGTAGAGAGCCTGAGTGAGATTGAGAGAGTGAGTGTCTAACCCCACTGTAAGAATGAGAGATTAGGGTATCCTGAACCTAGATTCACTTATTGGGATCAAGATTTTCCCAAGAGTTGGTCTGATAAGTTGAAGCAGGGAATGGATGAAACTCATTTTTATTGATCTTGTAGATTGGCAAGGAGGAGGCTCTAGTTGCTCAGAAATATTTTACATAGAGTCCACAACTTCATTTGGTGGATTCTTTATCCATGAGAGTAGATAGAGTCAGGGAGACTCTGGTTGATGAATCACATACTCAACCTGGTACTTCGTCTCTGAAGTCAGGACAACCTATTTTCATCATCCCAATTCAGGCAAGGCTTCCAGAGTCTACATGTCCTGATTACTCTATTGAGGAGTCAGGGTCTATAGTACCTTATACAGTATCAGAGTCTACACTTCCATCAGAGTCTACACCTCTAGAAACAAAAGTAGAGCATGTTAGTGCTGTTGATGGTTCAGCCTCTGAAGATGAAGGGGAGGTGAATCCATCTTTCACTTACTTTGATCAAGTGTTTCCTCAATCTTGGAAGACAACACAGGGTAAGGGAATTGATGATGAATCTACTTTTGTTTGCATTCTAGATATTCATAAAGCTGAGAGACTGAAGGCTTTTCAAAAAAAGTCCTTCTTGCAGGAGCATGGTTACTATCTTAGAGAGAAGCCTGATGATTCTCTGCTTGAAGAAGAACAAGATGTAGCTGTTGACCTCAGTTCTGCACATGCTCAACTAGTTGATGTGGTCACAGATATATCTCATATTCAAACCAAATTGACAAATATTGATACTACTACTGCTCTACTCCAAACAAAATTTGAGACTTTGTACTCTCTTCAACCATCTAAGGATGTTGCTGTGAAGGATTCCTTAGCTGACTTCAAGGCCTAACAGATAACTCTCCTTAGCTGAGTTCAAGGCCAAACAGACAAATGTGGATCAAGTTATCACTGCCCAAGCCAACATCACTTTTGTTCTTGAAAACATTCTTCTGGCTGTTACAAAGGGTGATGATGTCAAAAAGGGGGAGAAAAGGGTTGGTGGTGGTGAATCATCTTCAAAAAAGAGTAATAAGGATGGGAGTTGTAAAGATGAAGATAAGTCAAGGGGATTTAAAAGGAGGAGAGATGATAATGATGATGATGATGATGATGATGATGATGACGATAATGATTCTCATGGTGTTAGAAGACTTGGTGGTATGCAACAAAAGAAGTCTGAAGTGGTTGTATTAACAGTTGGATTTGTGTCATTAGAATTATTAGAATTGACCTCAGATGTCACAAATTTGACAAGAGTAAAGGTTTTTATATCCTTAGTCTGACTAGATTGACTAGCTTCTCTATTTTCATCATTCTCAACAACAGGTCTCTTGCCTTGACTCTTGTCATAGTCTAGACCAGCAGTTTGACACACATTCTGGTCATTGCAAATTTCATGGACCTTTCTACCAGAGTATGTCTATACTTTGAACTTAAGCCTCTCTTCTTCTAGTTCCTTCTTAACATAATCATAGGCTTTCGAGTCTTCAGCATGGTTGTGTTTATACTTCTCAGAATTCTTTTTATATTCTTCCATAAGGACCAATTCAAACTTTAGGTGATTATTCCTACTCATTAAGATTATATTTTCTTCTGTTAGCCTATCATTGTCATTGGTGAGTGATCTAAAATTGGTCATCAACTTTTTAATCTCACTTTGAACATTCTTTATACCATCAAAGTCTAAATTAAGCAAGGATTCAGAAAAGAAGATTGATACCTGAGTCTTAGGACATTAAGTTCATGTGGGAGATTCTGATTTTTTCTGAGAAGACTGCCATCAAAGCAAGATTTTCATAATTTATTTTATCCTCTGAACTTGAATCTGCTCAATCCTTTTCCTTTCCATTGCCTTGACTTTTTGCTTTTCTTCATTCACTAGCAAAGTGCCCCAATATTTCACAGTTGAAACACTTGACCTTTGCCTTGTCAAGCTTGATTATGGTGCTTTTTCCCTTTTGAATCTTTTCATCTTCCTTCTTGCATGTTGGCCTCTTGCTAAATTTTCTAGTTCTTTTGTTAAATTTCCTTCTTTTGAAATTCTTGGCAAACATAGACATCATTTGACTCATATCTATATCAACATCAGAATCGGAGTTTGTCTCAATATACTCTAATTCAACAACATTTTTACCCTTCTTTTTAGATTCTTTGACTCTTGATTCTTTGGGTTCTACATATTGTTCTTTCTCAGATTCCATCAAGAGTGCCACATATTTTGCTTTCACAACCTTCTTATTCTTTCTTTGTTTCATCTCTAGATCATATGTTTTGATTCTGCTATATAGCTCTTCTAAAGAGATTTCATTTAAATATCTGGCTTCCTTTATTGCAGTAGTTTTGTTGTCCCACTCTTCAGGAATGGATCTAAGAAACTTAGTATTTATGTCTTCAGAATCATATACCTTATCAAGAATAACCATCTCATTCAGGAGTTTAGTAAACCTACCATACATCTCAGTGATAAACTCCCCAGCCTTTGCTTCAAAATATTCATACTCCTGAATTAGCAAGGACCTTACATTCTTCTTGACATCCTTAGTTCCTTTGCATTGCACTTCAAGTTTTGTCCATATAACCTTAGCATTTTTGCATGAAATAACACAGTTTGTAATAATATAGTCCAAACTGTTAAAGAGGAAGTTCTTGACTTTTGCCTCCTTAAGGACATTCTCATTGTCCTCCATTGACCACTCAGCCTTTGATTTATGAACAAAGTGCTCACCAATAATCTTTCCATCAACAGTGATTTCAGGAACAAGCCTTGAAGGCATATAAGGTCTATCATGAATCCTGTCAAGATAGTCAGGGTCTGTAGCCTTCAGATGGTGCAATATCTTAACTTTCTAGTGGGTATACTCATTCCTTTTGAGAATAGGAATCATAGAATTGCCATCTTTATTTCTCGACATCTTCAATTGATTTTAAACTTTAGCCTCTGATACCAATTGTTTTCCTAGTTACACAAGTAGAAGGGTGGTTGAATATTTCTGTGCTCTTTTTGCCTGATTAAAATCAACTCAATGTTAATTAAAGATTTGAATTAAGAATAAAGAACAAACACAAAGATATGAATGAATGTTTTTTGTATTATTGATGTATGAATACAAACTCTCCTAGGATGTACACAAACCCTAGTAGATTCTCTGTGTTTCTCAAATCAACTCTCTCTATCTCTATGCTCTTTCAAAAGTTTGACAAATAAATTAGGTTACATAAAATGTTTATATAGAGAGCTTCTTATCAACTAATAAAAGAATTTATAATTAATTAGGAATCAATTCCTATATATTAGCTAATAGTTTCCTTCTAAAACTCTTTTTCCATCTCATAGCATATCTGCAATATCTTTTCCTTTATTCTTCGAAGACTTTCCATTACTGTGATCACCTTCCAAATTCAGCTTCATCTTTATAGACTCTGAAAAATCTCAGACTCTGATGATCTTCAGTCTCTGATGGACTATAGACTCAAATAGTGTATAGACTCTGATTGACTTCCGGACTCTAATTGGCATCCAGACTCAGCTTTTTCCTTTTCCTAAAAATCTTCAAAGTAAGAATACTCTTGATAACTGTACATGGACTAGATAGACTCTGGTAACATGATCAGAGACTAACCAGACTTATTCTTTTACAGATATAACTACATAGACTCTGTTCTAGCATTTTATACACCATCAACTAAATGTATTCCTAATAATAAGAAAGCTGGCTATTGCACAAGAAACTCTCACATTTAAATTTAAAAATAATGAACTCTCTAGTCAAGAGGGATTTGGTGAGAGGATTGCCTCCGATGGAATTCACACAAGAAGGTTTATGTGAGGCATGTCAGAAAGGAAAGTAACTCACAAAGGCACATACACTACAAATATTACTGAACCACTGCAACTGCTACATATGGATTTATTTGGTCTAGTTAATATTATGTCAATGTCAAAGAAGAGATATGCCTTAGTGATTGTAAATTACTACACGAAATATACGTGGGTTTTATTCTTGCACCTAAAGATGAAACTTCACAATTAGTGATTGATCATGTAAAGTGGATTGAGTTAGATTCAAAGCTAGTAGTTCGGGCAATAAGTTTTGTTACGAATCTACATGTAATTTTATGATAACATTAATCTTAGAATCATAGAAATTTTATTTGATGTAACTGATCAATTGATATGAAAGTTATAAATATCAATTGATCAGGAAACCATTTATCAGTTGAAATGTTTATCTGAATCAACTGATAATTTGGATAGTAGCATAGGTGTACTAAGTCTGTTTCAATCGATAAGGTGTAAATCAATTGATATTTTATTCATCAATTGATGTTAGAGTCGATTGATATAGATCATCAATTGACGTGTAAATTAAACTGTCAAATTGTAATTATGTGAAGACAGGAAATTACACAAGTAAAAGATGATCAATTGATATTGAAGCATCGATGGATGATAGATCAATCGAAGAAACCAAGTCAAGAGTTAAAGACCATCAACTGATGTGAAGACCCATCGATTGATATCATTTATCAATCGATAAGGCAATTTACTTATCAATCGATGGATATCAAGATCAATCGAAGAACATTATCAGTTGATGAATTAAGGAAGAGTCAATTGATATGCTTAACAGCAAATTATCAATTGACTGTGACAAAAAGACAATCTGTCAGAGATCCAAAAAGGCAAAAGAACACATATGGAAGACAGTCTATGATGGCTGTGAAGACTCAATCAGAAGCTGTCTTTCAAACATTTATTCTAAAATAGAAAAAGGTAAAAGGAAGGTAAGTAGAAACAATCCTAGAATAGGAATTGTAAAAGCACACTTATGGTATATAAACAAGTGTAGCAGCATTATTAGAAAATAGACAAGTTAGACAATATTTCTTAATCAACTGTTCCAGTTTGATAGCATATTTGTAAGAACAGTTGATTTGTTTTCTAATCTTGTAAAAGTGCAGCTAGGTTTCTTTTAACCTAGGATCATTGAGCAAAAATATACACTGATGGACAAATCAATCCATCAGTAATTTTAAATATGTTTGTTCAGTTTATTTTTCAGTCGAAATTTGTTTGAACATATTCTCTCTAATTCTGAAACATCAAGAACAAATATTAGAACAAGCAAAAAGTTTTAATATTTGTATTCAACCCCCCCCCCCCTTCTACAAATATTGACATTGTTCTAGGGAATAACAAGTTTAGACAATGGAATATAATTCAAGAATGAAATTCTGAATAACTTTTACTCAGACAAGGGGATAACAAGACAATACTCAACGCCAAGAACTTTGTAAAAGAATGTAGTTGTAGAAAGGAAGAATCGAACCCTGATTGAAGCTGCAGGAACTATGTTAAGTGAATTAAGGTTATCTATATATTTTTGGGCTGAAGTAGTAAATACAACATGTTATACCCAGAATTAAACTTTAATCAATAAATATCATATGACAACTCCCTATGAATTAATGGCTAGCAAGAAACCAACACTCAAGTACTTTCATGTATTTGGAGTCAAATGTTATGTGCTGAAAGATGGAGATGAACATCGTGGCAAGTTCGAGACCAAGGTACACGAAACTATTTTTGTCAGTTATTCAAGAAGAGCATATAGGGTGTACATAATTGATCAGCACCAAGTGAAGAAAAGTGTCAATGTTATATTCGACGACACTAAACTCCCAAGTATCCAAACTGAAGATCCTTCTGAGTCATTAAAATTGATAATTATCCAGACTCACATTTTGATGATGATGAAGAACCTGAGGCTGCAACATGCCATGATAATGATAATGATCCAGGTAATAGTGGTGGAAACAATGAAAATATTAAAGATACTACTAATGCCAGTTGTGGATCAACTAGTAATCATGGAAGCAACTCAGGGGGAGATGATGGATCTACTAGCAGAACACAACATCATAATTAATATCAAGGCGAGTCATCAAGGCCAAACCTATTTAGGGAAATGATATGGATGAAAAGCGTATGTCTAGACCTATTTCTAATAATTAGATGATGTAACGTCCGAAAAAAATTACGTCTATTTTATAATATTTAAGTGATTTTAATATAATTTTTGGTGAGTCATATTTTTTTATGCATTTATCTGCGTTAGGATTTTTAATAAATAGAAAAATTACCTGTTATGTGTTATGTGACTTCTGTATAGCCTAAAATATTTTATTATATTTTACTGTAATTTTTGTTTTGTTAGAATAAATCTATTTCGTTTATAATTATTGGGCCCAACCTCTACAGAAGACCAGACCTTATTTTTTATACCTTTATTTTTATGAAAATAGTAAATCATCAAAATGATTTTATTTTATTATCTTTGAAACATTCATAATTTTTGGGAAATTTTGATATATATATTGTATTTATTTGAAAATATTTATTTTTATATTTTATCCCATTAAAATTATTTTTGGGCCTTTTATTTTAATTATGGGGTAATTTATCTTTTAATCAAATTAGAGCCCAAGGTTTTCCAAAAATATAAATAATTTCAAAATTTTATTAAAAATCAGATTTACTAAATATAGTAAAAACACACAGTTGGGTTTGTGTTGATTTGGGGAATAATGATTTTTCTAGGGTTCATACGATCAAACTAATCGTTTCAGGTGATTTTGATTTCCAAATCATACATATGAGTAACCGTTATAAAGCTAGAGACATGTATTATCTGACTATAACATCTATTTCGATTGAAAACCGTTGTTGTGCAAAATCATGTATAACTGCTTCTTCTTCGAATTTTTGGTTTAAGGATTGATTGATTGTTTGGTTAATTGGTTGCCATGGCTGTGTAAATCGTTGAACTAGCATGCTTGTAAAAAATTTCTTGTATTTGTTTGAGCCTGTTTAGTCTCTCGTTAGAAAATGAAGCTCCGACCAGGTTCCTTCAATTTTCTGGCCAGATCTCTGATTTCTAGTATGATTGAGTTGCATATATGGGTTCCTGGTAGTTGTAGCATCATTTTGGTGTAATTATAGATAAACTTTGTGTGAGTTTTGCATTATCGGAGTTCTAGGCAGCCGGAATTTTCTCCGTTTTGGTCGGAAGTTTGTTTTTCGGGCTTGGCTTTTGATTATGGTAGCTTGGCTGGGTCAGGGATGGTCTCAGTAATACGTGAGCACCGATAACGCATCAGTTATTTTGTGCTCTGACGTCGCTGAAAAAATCTCCGATCATCTTCCTCGTCGAACTGGTCGGACAAGGGGTGGTAGCTTTGATTGTTGGATCTGTTGCCTGGGTTTGTAGTCCTGTGTTGCGGTTGACTTGATATCAGTAGAAATCTAGATTAATTTATTGTTTTTGTGTGAGTAAAGTGGTCACCGGAGTTTGACCGGATCCGGGCCGGTGGTCGGATTTCGAGAAAAGTCCGGCGACTTCTCCGGCCAGTGTCCTTATTAAACTCTGTTTAATCTTCACGAACCCTAAATTGATTTCTAAAACTTGTTTTTGGATTTAATATTTAGTTTCCATTTATTTTATTTCAAAAATCAAATTTAGTTTCAAAAATTATTTTAAAAATTGTTTTTAAATTCGAGTGTTATGGATAGAAAGCTCACGTATCTCTCGAATCACACAAGTGTTTAGATGTAAGTGTATCACTCAAGTTCAATCAATATAATCATGTGCTACCATAGGCTTATTTTCCCACCAAATCTCCATTATTTTGTATATATATATATATATATGCACAAATCAAAAGGTCTTTGTTAAAGGTTGTAACAAGGTTAAGGTATAAGGTAGGAAATCAATAAAAAGGCTAACAAGTGGCTAACTTGACAAACTAATAGAGCATAATGTTCATTCTTAATTAAAGCACTTAACATGAAAATTAGATCATGTAAAAGTTGATCAAGCTTTCACAAGCATTAAACCTCAAAGCACAAATGTACTTTCCCACTTTCATATTGTAATAACAATAAACAAAAACTCTCTTTGAATCATCTACTTCTCATTTTTTTTTCAATCTCAAGTGTTTCTCTAGTAATCAAAGGCAGTGAAAAGTCACCAAGAAATAAAAAAATTAGAGATAATCTCATTCTTAATTTCTAGTACAATTGCACTTAATACCAGCACATGTACATGGATCGTCCCTTTCATATGACATTGCACTTGCCACCCATTGATCTCAAATGAGCACTATTTTTTTCTTGACTTTTTTTCTTTGAGAAATTTTTTTTCTTTTCTTATCTCATATCAACTCCCACCAAATAATCATACTTTAACAAAGAAATCCCCACACTAGATATTCAGCAACCCGCAAACAAATCAAAATGCTTTACTAGTAAATCAAGACAAGAAAAATAAGTAGGCTCAAGAATTTTAGAGTGGTGATATTTGAATAAAAAGGATATATAAGCTCAAAGGGTTTCACTAAGGATATAACTCATAGATACTGCTTGGATAAATATGGTTAATCCTAGTGCCTTTATCATTTTCATGCATACAAATATCATGTAATCTCAAAAAGGTTTAAAAAAAGTTCTAGAGCAATATGCTATATGATGAACAACACACAAGGAAAAAAAAATTCGATTGATATAAAGATGTATCAATCATAAATTAGGCTTGAGATCTCATAAGGTGAAAGCATGCTTCAGTACTTATTAAAATTAACAAAGATGCATTTCAAGTTTTAGAATTTCCGCAAGCACATACAAGAAATCGTCATATATCAAATTAATTTAAGAGATTGACATATCAACTAATCATGCAAAATAAATCTACCAGATGTGTACTTATCCCTGCTAACACACTTTGGGACGAGGCAATATACAAAAGATTTTTGAAAATTTCTAATTTTTTTGGATTTTATCATATATAATTTTTTTTTGACATTAAGAACATCTTCCCACACTTAAGCAGTTCGTTGTCCTCAATGAACAATTTAACACAAAACAAAAACAAAAATTGCTACACTAAAACAAAATAAAATTATACTACAAAGATAAGAAAGAAAACTCCCCTAAGGTCAGGGTGTATGGTGTGAAAAGTATCTCATGATAGAAGCAGATATATCAGCCAATTGTTTTCTCCATCCGTACTTGAGCTTTCATTATTTGAACTTGATTCTCCCTCAACTCCGTAACTTGATGCTCAAGAGTTAGAACTGGTAAGACAGCTTCCTGAGATGACACTAAAGTAGGTTTGTTGTACTTTGTGGTAGGGTAGGTAAACATATAACATAGAGACACTGAAGGCACATAAAAAAAATTTAGTACAAAACATTACAAATTGTATTTATTTACAAAAGACAAACTTATAATTAAAAATACATATATACATATATAAATAAATAATATAAAAAAAGTATAAAATATATGCAAATAATAATATACATAATATTATAATAGTAATAATAATAGTAAAAAAATATAAGTAAATATATAAATATATAATAATGTATATATAAAAAAACATAATAATAATAATATATTATAAAAAAAAATCTACCAAGTAAGATACAAACATAATATGCATACTAAAAGTATATAGAAACTTTTGATAACTTTATTAAAAAAATATTTTTATTTATTTATTTATTTATAAGTACAGAATAGAATACAAATTAATATATAAAAATATAAATTATATTAATAAATATAGATCTATAAATATTATAATATATATATATATACATCAAATATATGTTGGGTTCCGAGGCATAAAACGCAGCGGATTAAACATAAATATAACGAAAAAAATTTGGAACCCTAACGCAGGATCATGTATAATCATGGACTGATTATGGTGAAACGGAATCATACCTTTGTTTGGTCTTGACTTTCACGAACTCAACAGAGATCCTAGCTTTCACGACTTGTGTCTTCCTCTCGAAAACACCTCTATGGTATCCACACGAGCACCTTCAAGAACGTCTCACGATCTTGATTACGGAATGGATGTACTAGCCTCCTTTGATGATTTCGAATTTGTCTCTGCCTTTTTTATGTAGCTGCTCTTCTAGGGTTTTCTTATAAAAAAAACGTTAACCCTTATTAACCCTACATTATCTATTTATAATGGTTGGTTAATAGGCCCATAATAGCAACCCATAACAGCAAAGCCTAACCCATTAGGTTTAGGATTAAACAATAAAACCGAATTTTATTATTTAATTAATAACTAAGTCACACTTAATTATTAATGGCAGAATTCAAATTCGAATTTATATTATTTCAATTAATTAAGTCTCACTTAATTAATATAATAAAATTCAAATAATCATCAATTAATTTAAATCTATAATTTAAATTAATTATTCCTTTAAGTACTCTATGTGTGTGACCCTATAGGCTATTATTTAATTAACAATAATTTTATTCTCCAATAAAATTATAAACAATGAGCGGTATCTAGTAATACATCATTGTTACCTAATTAAATAATAATTAAATCGTGATTCGATAAAACCTTTCGTGATTAATGTTTCCGTGTAATATAATCCCTTTAACCATATATATTATAGATTAAACTCGAGGCATGTATTTAGTCATCCTCTTCAACATTTAATCCGGGTTTACTTGATCCATGAGTAGACTATGAAAACAAATCATTATTTGAGCACGGCCATGTATTTTATAGTCTCACTCAATCAAGAGGCCAATAATATCTCTCCTAATTATAGGAGGGTTAAATCCTTTATCTATAATTCATATTTCTCATACGACTCATGATATACCCGATGTCCACTTTTATCATTACCCGGTCAAAGATAACTTTTAATGTAGTCAAAGTATATTAATCCTCGTATAGAAATATAATGATCTCAAGTCAGAGGATCATTACACCATTATCACTGTGAGTCTTTCTTATGACTTTATTAAACATGAAGAATCTCACTGTGGGTCTGTCCAATACCATGTACTCCTGCATGTACCTATGTGTTGACTTTAGTATCCCCATACTTATAACCAGTGACATGTGGTTATCTGTAAAACAACATACTAGTCTATTTATGTATTATTATTGTCCTATAATAATAATACTGGACTAGGGACATTTAAGAATATGATATATTATATAATCTCAAGTTTAAATCATGTACTAAACTATACAATGTGTATCATGATTCTAAGGACATTTATTATGCTAACAAATATATCGCAGTAATTAAAGTCATAATAAATACGTTTATTGAATAATCAATTGACATAAAGGTTTATCAAAATAAACATTGTATTGCCTCTAGGGCACCTACACCAACCATATAATATAAATATATATTACAAGTAGTAACGTAGATAAAATAATACATAAATATACTTTAGTAAAACTATAATATTATTAAATTAAAAATTAAGTAACCTTAGCTGCTCAACAGTTCGAAAGGCTAGAAAAAGAGAGAGAAAGAGGCAAACTATTCGGTTAGTACCGACTCCGGTGATCGTTGGACGATCGGGTGTTCGTGTGAACTTCTTTGGAGAACATATCTTTGCAACAAAGGGCTGTTATGATTCATCTTTTTTGGACCTCCATTAAACAGCATAAGGAAAGCTTCGTTAAGGTACAGACTTCTTCACCATAATCATCCAACGTTATACATTGATCCTGAGATAGGGTTTCATTTTTTTTTGTTTTTTACGTTATATCCGCTGCATTTTCATGCCTGAAAACCTTCAGCCTTGTATTTGAAGAGCTAGCCAATTGGACAATCTGAGTCTCCATCATCTTGTTATGAACCTTCAATTCTTTAATCTCTTGCATCAGCAGTTTCAACATCTCATTCGTTTGATCAGGTTACGCAACTTGGCTTACTTGAGGAACATGTTGTTGAAGAGGTTTCTGAAATCCAGAAGTATTCATATGTCCTTGAAGAGGCTTGCATTTTTGTTGTGGAGGATACTGATATGCTTGTTGATATTGTTGCTGCTGATTAGGAAGATGAGGATTCTGAGCATTATTATTTCTGTAAGAGAAGTTTGGATGATCCCTACACCCTGGATTGTAAGTGTTAGAGTAGGATTATACTCCTGCCTCTGTTGGAAAGCATTTACTTGCTCTATCTGAAAATTTTGTGAATTTTGAACCATGTAGGAGTAATCATTACCAAAGTGGCCTTGAATTCCGCACACTTTACAAAAGGCATTATTAATAGGAGCCATAGATGACATTGCATTAATGCTCATGGGAGGAGGAGGAGACTGTGTAGTCTTCAATGAATGAATCTCTTGATTTATACAGTAATTTGAGATGAAAATAGAGAATAAGCATCGACTTCAAATTTACCTCCCTTCTTGGGTGCTCTTGAATTATTAAAGTGATTAGCAGCCAAATTTGTAAGAAAAACATACCCATCTTCAACTCTTTTGTCTAAAAATATACCACTTACAGCATTATCAACCATACTCTTTGTGTAAAGCATAATGTAACGTAGTACGTAATAGTGATAATGATAACTCAACTAAGAAACAAAGACAGATAAATAATATTAATATGCAGCACAGGAATCCAGAAGGACATGAAAACAGGAATCATACATACATCATTACAGAGCATTCAAGATGTAAGGTTTACTGAACGACAGCGAGAAAATTTCATTAATATGTTCCGGCCTCAACAACAAAGAAATGTTCAGTAGATTTCAGACTAAAGACATTGTAATGATTTAAGTATAGATGTCAAAGGGTTTCAATGATCAGAAGCAATGCAAAAGTCCAAAGTTAATCAGCTGAAATAGAACAGAAGTCAAGGGAATTCAATTCAGTGTTAGTCATTTGTGAACTAGACTGGTGCACTAAGTGCCAGCACAACAAGAAAAGAATTGTATTAGTTAATTAGAAGAAAATCAGTTGATCAAGCCAGAAGAGTAAATATCAAGTAGTAATTACTTCAAGTACTTCAAGAAATATGTTAAGGCAAGTAATATTGCATTCGGTGGCTCTTATACTCATGAGGTACTCTAAAGGCGCCACCAACTTTGTTAAGGCGCAACAAACCAAGAATAAAGCCAAGTGAAGTCAAGGAGAAGGTTTATGGTGCCTACACAAGGGAATGGGAGTGCAGGTGCAACAAAACATGTTATGGAACAATATCCAAGTCAAAGGTGCAAAAAAAAGTTATATGGATGATTTTATGGAGCCTACACACTGCAACTAGTGTGCAGACGCAACATAATGTTAAAGGGGCGCAACAAAAGGTCACAGGCGCAACATAGCTTTTGTGTGATGTTCTAAGGCATTAGTGGCGCCTATACAATGGTACAGCTGTATAGGCGCAACTAAATTCATATAGAGGTGAAATAAAGTATTTCAAGCACAACAAACTTCTAAAGGCGCATCATAAACTTTAGTGGCGCCTACACTCCACCAACACTCAATAATGCGCAACATGGGACGTAAACATTGTTGGAAATCATTTTCCAAAAATCCTACAGATTATATATGTGTAAAATCAATATGGAAAAGAAAATTCATTCATCTTCAATAAAAGACATACACACGGGAGCTCCATTAAAAGCTTGACATTTATATCTCCCAACTGTATTTCTATTGCAACATTGATTGAACCCATTGAAGCTAATCATTTGATTAGAAGTGTAGCACATCAGGGATTTAATAATACATTGTTATTTCCCTGAATCTTGTGTTTCAATTACTGTCATTTCCATATCTCTAAAACACAAACACTTAATCCGCAATTAAATGAAAAATCTACCATATCATATTCAACCCCCCCTTCTATGATGATTTTGGACCTAACACTTTGTTTCAGGGTCGAGACCATTGTAGAAACATTTAAGCAGAAATCACTTCTCAAGACCATGGTGAGGGCATGAACGTTGAATATCTTTGAATCTTTCCCAAGAATCCCTAAGAGACTCACCATATTCTTGTTTGAAAGTTGTCATCTTGTCAACCAATTCATCAATTTTATTGGGAGGAAAATAATCAGTTAGGAAGGCTTGAGCAATTGCATCCCATTCAGTGACATTAATATCATTCAACCATTTTTGAGCTTTATCTCGAAGAGAAAACCCAAACAACATGACTTTCAACTGATTTGTAGTGATACCCTAATGTTTGATAGTAGAGAAAAGTTGTTGAAACCCTTGCAGATGAAGTGTAGGGTCTTCAGAAGGAAAACCAGCAAACTGATTTTATTAGATCATATTGAGCAACGCCGGTTTGATCTCGAAGTTTGCTGCTTGAATAGCTGGCATAGGAAGGCCAGTAGGCACACCACCCAGAGAGGGCTGCGAATAGTTCTTCAGATATTTAAAAGGAAGGTCAGCCATTTTAATCTTTAAGTGGATAATCCTTTGTTATTTTTCCTTCTTTCGTTTGTCGATGAACTGCTGCATAGTTTGCTCAAATTCAAGACTAAGGGGAGTAGTATATACGTCTCCTGTAGACCTGGGCATGAACAACTAAACAAGGAAAACAGTAAAATCAGTCTCAGTTGGAACTAAAGTTCCAATGAGACAAAGAAAATAATCTAAATAATTAAACTAAAAACTATAGAAACTAGCCGTCTCCCCGGCAGCGGCGCCAAAAACTTGATGCGTTTTAAAATATAATACCGCAAGTACACGGTGTCTGTTATTAGCAGAGACTAGCAAGTACAGGTCGAATCCACAAGGAGACGGGTTCTAAGAAATTTAATCCAATTATTATGAATTGTTTCCAGAATAAAATGACAACTAAGAATTGTTTACTAACTAAAGAATGCAAATTAAATTTATATGAAATCAATTAATTAAAAGTCTAGGGCAATTCAGGTTCACCATGCTTACACCAACATTAGTTATATAAATATAGCTATTCAATGGTTCAAATAACTAAAGCAATTGTTAATCTCTCTCAAGCATTAATACTCTCAGAAATCTAATGATGCTCTCGCACTCACATTCATTCTGTTAATCGTGTGTATGCCTCTAATGAGTAAAATCTCTCGATCCATTACTCTTATTTGCATGAAATAATCTATGATATTGGCCAATTACACAAATTAAATATTAAAACATATCGATTAGAATTACTCATAACCTATTAAACTACTAATAAAAATAAAACATAGTTATGGTGCAAACATGACTTCCCTTTGCGTCCTAGAATGAAACTATTCACTCATGCTAGAAGTAAAAGCAATAAAAATGATGAAGAAAGCCATGTAAAAAATATATTAAAGCAAGAGAATATAAAAGAGTACCTTGAACTATATTAATGGAGAACAACTGTATGCTATGGAAGAGAGATGAAAAAAAATCCTAGCTAGAAAGTGAAAGTAAAAAGTAAAAAAAGTATATGTCTTTATTGTCTCCAATTATAAAAATTAATTCTAAATAAATAAAATCTTATTCCTATTTCTAATAATAAAAGTATTTTAATGAGTTAAACCAAATACAAATAGGCTTCCTTAATTAAATAGGATTCTTTAATTAAAATTTGTAGCTCTGTTTGCTCCTCAGTTTCTGGGCTATTCCAGTTGAATTCTTCTTGTTGGACCACTTTTGAATTAAAGAGAATTTAATAAGTTTCGTATGGACTGTAAGATCGTCCAATTCTGACTCGAGATATGATCCAAACAATGTATGCATCACGTGTAGCCTAATAAATACGATTTTTTTTAATTTGACTCCAAATTAGCTTTTTAAACCCAAATCCTTACAAATATTGGAATTCTATTTTTTCTGTCATAAAACATTAAAATCTATTAAATAAATATCCAATTAATGTAAAATACAATTAAATATGAGAATAAAAATAAAATAGAATATATATAAAAATATATTCTATCAGCACTCAATGATGTGATTAATACGATGTGATTACTTCCTGCTTTAGCTAGTTCCCCTCTCCTCTTGGTAGCAGGAGACCGTGGGTTCAATGTATTACAAGGTACTTGAAATGCTTAATCTATACATCATATTTTGACTCATATCTTTAGATATATAGATGTATACGTGAGACTGGAGCCAAATATTGAACTTAGCAAATGCACCATAATAAGGTGTATATATATAAACAGATAAAGAAATCAGAATGAAGTTGAGTTGGGACTTCTATCTAGGCTGTCTGGTATATGAACACCTTCTAATTTGAATCAGATTGCCAAATATAATATCATGGCATTGTGAAGAGTATCTCATTATCAGGACTCTAACAAAATATTCAGCAATTTTCTAGAGGAATGGCATTTCTTTTCGAATTCACACTAATAAAAGAAAAATCTAACATATAGAGAGAATATCATATTACAGCTGACGAAGTATAAGGACTAAGTATTAGCAACTTTGCCAGACGTTACAAAGGATAAACAAGAAAATATAAATTGAAGTTACTCTACTCTTAATGCAGTAGAACTGCTTCTGAATTTCGTCAAGAAACTGCACAACACTAACTTCGATAGATCACTTTTTTTAAGTATATCGAGAAATCTCGTTCCACATCTTGATTTAACACTGAAGAATGGATTCTCGGTCATAGAAAGAGGAAGAACAAATCTTAAACTTCGACAACTGCTCTTTAAGATATGAATGCTCCAATTTAAGAACCCTCGTTAACTTTGTGTGATCTTCTGTACGAGATGATGTGTAATTATTTTGGGGCATGCCTGGAATTTAGAACCGTTCCTCCAATTGTCATTATGTATCATTAGCTAAAATTTACCTTCTTATATTCAAGTAACGAAATCTTCTATGCAGCAATTCCTGAAGAAAGGACCAGCAACCAACATTATTACAAAGTTGTCACATGAAAAGGAGAAAAACAAAATAGTTATAATGTACAAGTCTACAACATGTTTTTTTAAGATGAAAAGTCCCGTTTCAATATGAGAAGCAAATGTGCAGATATCATATACTTTACTAAATGCAGGTGTTAGGTTAGTTTCAATAATTTTTGGCCTTATGAAACAGAGGTCTTTCCGCCCTATGCAATGCTGATCACTTGGAATTTTAACAGTTTACAAATACATAGAGTAAGAGTAGGCGACTACCAAGCAAAAAAAAGGACAGAAGAAAATAATTGAGTTTGTTAATGAAACTTGGTGCGTGTTGTCCACAAGAATTTGAACTATGATATTAAGATTCAATAAGAGCTACATTATTATATTGGCCGCAATTATTGATATCCTATTGTCATTTCAGCTAAAGCAACATGAAAGTTTAGGCATGATCTCTGTAAAAGGTTTTAATTTTAGTAAGAATGATTGTTCTTGACCTCATCTTTACCTGTACATTTGCAAGATTTTTCTTGTACTGTTTAAAAGTGAGACTATTGAGTATTCAAGGCTCATCATCGAGTTTTCATGACAGAGGTGATATCCTACTTGTACTGATACATTTTATGCATTCGGTTGATCACTTAACTAGAAGTTACAAAATCACAAGGGACATGGTAAGAAGTCCTGGCCACATTTATGCTTTAAAGTTATAAAGCAGTTAACAACTTCCTAAAGTTTTGGTTGAGAATATTTTAGGTCATAGATTACTCTATTTGTTAGCATAGTGGCATGAACAAATCTGATGCAGAACAAGAAAAAAAGGTCCATGTCCCCATTAGAATATTATTTCCCTCGAGTATAATCACTTGTGAGAGAAAATATAATAAATGTTCATATCTTATTGTTGTCTACCATAGAATCAGAGCCTAACATTCAAAATCATATAAAGAACACCTGATATCGTCAACTTAAAAAGAAACTAACTTTACTACAAATTACACCAATTCCAACTCCAACTCAACACTAAATACAGAAATTAACAACTCAATGACTTCAGTATCAGTAGAATTCAAAATTAAACAGATCTAAATGTGGATAGTAACTCACTGAAACAAGAAAAAACATACCTTATCCAGAAACTTATGCAAAACCCAGTACAAACCAACTAGCACTGATCAAATTCTAGGTGGAATTCTCAACAAAAATCAAGAAACATCTGGATCATACAAGCCTAAAGCAACACAAAATTCATGCAGATCACACAGGCAATTCAATATCAGTAAAGAATCAATAAAAATTGTGATAAGATTAAAATAAGAAAAAAAGAATCCAACATAACACTTACCATTATAAGATGACCCCAGATGTGGAAAGATGGAAAAGAACTAAGATCTATGAGAATGCATTCACAGAACAAAATATACATATATATAATAAAATGAAAACAGAAGGGTTTGCCACCACCCTCTTTCTCTCTCCAAATGCAGCTCTCTCTTTTTATTTTTCTCTCTTTATTTTTCCACTACTTCTTATTAAATCAAAAGAAGGAATGCATAAAAGATGAGATGTGTAATGAAAGAATATATAAATATATTTGTCTACATAGGTGATCCCCTGGTGTCCCTAAGAATATTTGGAGGAGTTTTAACAGAGATGACAGCAGGTGGTGATGTTGAGTTATTACATTATGTGTGCATTTAGGAAACTAACTAAAATAAAATGTCATATATTTACTTAAACATCTTGTAATAATATTGGTCGAATATGATTGCAGATTTGCACATATCTCTCATTAAACTTAGCTAAATCACATCATTTTGCTGCATTTCAGATTTTTATTTGATGGAGGCATAATGTAGTATAATTTAGGTATGTTTCGAGAAAAAAAAAATGAGAATTCGAGTGAATGAATTTTTGTCACGAGAGAAGAGAAAAAGTGGCCATTATGCTAACAATAAATCGTCGAAATTTACGAATTTTTTTATCGTATATATAATTTAGATACTCATAACGATTTATTTGAGAGAGATATTTTTTTATTGCATGGTGATTATTTAAAAGGCATACTTTGGTTTAGATTAATATCGATCTACAATATTACTAGGTAAAAATGTGACTTTTGATCAATATCAAACGTCAAGATTCGAAAAATATTGCTAGATGTTGACATTTTGAAGATTGGTCCCCCTACTTTTCAAGCTTGACAACTTACCTATTTAAGTGATGATTCTCAAACTTTATTTTTGGATCCTTTTGAAAGTGTATTTTTGTAATATAAATAGCCACACAAACAACTTGGCTATTTATTAATACATTTAATAGAAAATTTATTTAGCTTTTAAATAAAAAAATTGTTGCTAAAAAATTTCAAGAATCACTATGTAGGGGACTACATTAGTTATATGTCATACAGAGCAAATTGTTTGATGGTGATGAAATTTTTAAGTTTATTGATGATCATAAACATTAGGTAAAATTTTATGCAGTCATATATTATACCACAGGTACATCTAAAAATGGACTAATAACTCACATGCCACAATGTTATTCCCTTGTTTCATTACAGTTGTTCCTAGCTACTACTGTGTGAAGAAAAGATAGAGGTTCTTCAAATCACAAGAATGCCTTGTGCAAATGGTTTCAAAATCTTCACCGGATTGATCCCGGAGTCTCCCATTCCTCTGGCACAACAGAGTGAAGTAAACAGTTTGGTGTTGATTCAATAGAAGTAGTTGATGCAGGGGAAAGATCATCATGCACATTCACAACCTCTTCGATTTTTTCAAGGACTTCGGCAATGGTAGGCCTGTCTTCGGGAAGATGAGCCACACATTTCAGGGAGACATTTAACAAAGGAAAAGCGTACTTTGCAATTTTTGCAATCTCCTTGTCAAAAACCTCTCCTGTCCATTCTTCCCTTACCATGGCCCTAACCCATTTTGGAAGGTCTAGTCCACTTTTTTCAACTATTTTTCCAGTTAGTAGTTCTAACAGAATCACCCCAAAGCTGAAAACATCACTTTGTTCGGATAAAGTTTTCTCCGGTGCTGTATATCCATTGGCATTGAAGAGGCATGCTTTATTGGGATCCATAAGTTTCGAGCAGCCATATTCACTTATTAGTGGTATCTCATCTTCATTTAGCAAAATATTTGAGAGTTTGATATTACCATGTGGAATAACTTCTTGATCTTCACACATTTGGTAAATGTAATCCAAACCCCTTGCTATACCTACAGCTATAGAAAGCCTAGTTGTCCATGGAAAATCCCTCTTGCCCTCGGTATATTCTGCATAAACAAAAGAAAAACGTGTGTATTTCTAAATTACCCACCCTTTACATTTTATTAACTATTATGTCACCGCTAGGCGTTTGATAGTATAAATTTACTTACTTTCTAGCTGCGAAAGAAGGCTCCCTTGAGGTTGAAACTTGTAAATGAGAAGTTTTGTCTCATTTGTAGACCCGTAAGCAACAAGAGGAAGAAGGTTCTGATGTTGTAACTTCCCTATCTTTTCCATGATGGTGCAATATTTGTCGAATGAGAGAGGTGATTGCTTCAGTCGCTTGACAGCAAAAATGGTATTATTGTTCTTGAGCTTCACCTTGTAAAGGCTGCTACAAAGCCCATGGCCTTGCAAATCAGCTTGTGCTTCAAGAAGGTCAGACATTTTAAACCTTTCCTTCTCTTCAACAAAGAAATAAAGACCGGGCTGTTTTACTTCAGCTGGCTGCACTTCTTCGACATCTTTCATAGGTGGAAAATTAGGAGGAGCTGGAGACTGTGCCAAGATCTTCAAAATCTCCTTATCTTTCACGGATTGAACAGCTTTTCTGTTCACAATATATGCAAGTATAAAGAAAAAAGCAAGGCCTAAAACTAATGGTAACCATTTGAGCAATGATATTCCACCACCCGGTTCCTTTACATCTTCTTGGTTTCCATAACTTTGCAACAATGCACGACGATAAACCTTTGCAACATTCGACATGTCTTTGTCCTTTAACATCTTCGATAACTCACTTGCATTGCAATCGTGGATAAAGATGGAAAATGCTGCAATGCAAATTAGTAATAGCCACAGAAATTGTTCATACTTGCTTCTGCTCTGCATCATCAGTATGTCCTTCCCTGAAAGCTGGAATGACCTTGATTTGTTATTTGTCAGAGGAAAAACAATGGTTTCAGAGTTTTGAAGATATTGAAGTGATATTCTGTCAATCAGTGACAAAACCAATGCTTAAAACACACACACAGACACACATCTGTTTGTTCGTTACAATCCAAGTATGTGATGACTTAACTTAAAAAACATAATCATAGTTATATATGCCTGGGCAACATCATAAACAAGAAAAACATTCTTAAGTTTTGTACAGATCGATGACAGATAAGTCTGATACTGATAATTGCAACTAATGCACTTGAAAAATAATCCTGATCCTCCATAATTATGACAATTAACTAGGATAAAACTCGATTTCTCTAAACATAAAAATCATGCACTTCATGATAGAACTTTTGTTGAACTAGGATTTATCAGAAGGTTGCGAATTAAAGTGCAGCTGGAGAGGGAATAAAAGGACAATTACATAGAATATATCGGATGTCCCATATATTACTGTTTTAAGGGTGTGATATTTCTTTATCATTTTCTTATCAGCTTCGACCAATCTATAGTGTTGCTAATTCTTACTTTTTTTAATCTAAGGATAAAACTATAATCTAACAATCAAATTACATGATTTCCTTATAAATCGGGAGCACACTAATAAAATTAATTTCATTCTTTAATTTTTAAATTCGGGAGAAAGTTAGCAAAACTTGTTACGCTTACTTGCTTTTACTTTTCTTTACTTTTCTCTACTTTCCACCTATAAAAAACTCGTGAGCGACGCGTAAATTTTAGTTTCGCACTTCTCAAAATGTTGAAAAATTTATGTCTTTTGACTTGGTTTTACAGAAATAGATCTATAAAATTTAAGTCTAGTACATATTCCATGTACCAACTCTTATCATCGAGCAAACCACGAGCAGCGCGGATCCAGAACTTTAAAATGCCCAGAGCTAGAATTTTTAAGACTTAAATTTTAAAAAATTAATAATGTAACATTTATATGTATGGATCATTAATTAAAAATTAGGTTTCCATTTTAATGTAGAACAAAACTAAATTATGTATAAATTTGGCTTCCATAATAAGAGATTAAGTATACAAAATAAAAAAATTAGATTAGGTTTAAACTTCAAAAAACATTATAATGGTTAAAGTATTTTAATATTTTGAAAGAATTATTAACTAAAAATATAATACAAAGTCTAAAAAATTTAAACTAAATCTATCATATAAGGACTTAATGATGCAAATATTTATCATGCTATATGATTAATATTTAGAAACTAAAATAATATAAATCAGAAAAGTAAAATAAAAGGAAATACATAGATTAGTAAAAGAAAAATGAGAACATGGGAGGTATATATTTAAAATATAAATATAATTTATTTCATAAAAAAGAAGAATATAGATATACAAAAAGTTAAAACATATGCAAGAATTAAAAAATAGATATAAAAAGATTAGTTTATACATTTTTTTCCGAATATAAATCCAACCTTAAGTATATCTGAATTCAGTTAAAGTAATATAAATTTAAGTATTTAATATACACAACACAAAGTAAAGGTTTTCATATAATATATCCCTAAAAAAATATAATATTTGATATAAAAAAATCGTATTCATTTAAAAACAACACCAACTCCTCATACACTAAATCAGATAATAATAAAAACGGTAAGGTTCACATAAATCCATATATAATACATATATTATATAATTGAAAAAATTATATAATATATATCATTGAAAATTTTATATAATTTTCTTTAAATTGTACTTTTTAGATTTTAAAAATTATAAAAATATATTTTTTTAATTTTCGGTCAAAGATAATTAAATTTGACAATTGAAAAATCAAATGAAACACGGGACGGAGGGATTACTGCCATACTATGTCACTGCCGGTATAAAATCAGGTTCCAGCATTGGGACTAAGGTAAAGGCAATATTAGACAGGGCTAGAACATATTTGAACTGCTGTAGTAATGGTAAATTTTGAGAAAAAAGTGAAGTGACCCGAGCTGGGGCCAACCGCAGCCCACCCCTAGGTCCGCCCATACGAGCACAAACCACCACAAAGTAAGAGGCACCACCACCCTCCATCAACTTTTTATTGGTAGGAATATTTTTGGAGAGGAGAATCAATCCCTCTTATTGGTAGGGTTATTTTTCGAGAGCAGAATCGATCCCTCCGATCCTTGTCATCTTTGGACAAAGATCTTGATTATTTTAGAGTTTGCATTATTTAAAATAAGAATAAAGTGCACTTCGTGTCCCTGTACTTTTTGTGTCAGACCACTTTAGATACTGACCTTCTAAAACTACCACTCTAAGTACTAACATTTAAATTTTATTATAAAATGTGTATTCCCGTCAATTCTGTATTAAATTTGGAAGCACATAAATGTGCCTGAAAATGACGGGAATACACATTTTATAACAAAATTTAAATGTTAGTATTTAAAGTGATAGTTTTAGAAGGTCAGTATCTAAAGTGGTCTGACATAAGGTACACGAAGTGCACTTTACTCTTAAAATAATTTGAACATAAATTTTGTAAACATAATGATATCGAAAATTTTGTGATGAAACATACGAAATTCATATTGAAAAAATTACTGGAGAACGTATATTTAAAAGTTAAATATAATATTTAGGGACAGATTAATAAGAACGGACCAAGTGATATCTTGATTAGACATGGTCATGAACCTGTGATCATGTATATGTTTTTCACTGCTAACATCGATACTTATATATCTGTTTGCACATAAATCTTTCCTTCTTTACCCGAATAAAATTGGTCCGTTCTAAAATTTACTCCTTACACTTTTGACTCGTTATGTTCTACTTACTATGGAGCTGGGTTAATTTTCGAGTTTTGATCACTATTATTTTTATCTCAACGCATTTCTAACCCGTTTCCGACCAAAATGTCAAATTTGTAGATTACTAAAACTCGACTAAATTAAGAACAAAGTAAATTAATGACTTACATCTACATTTTATCAAAGAAAATGCACCATAAATATTTGAACTCATCTCCATGCACAGGAGGCAACTAAGTTTTGCTTCATCCAGCCAAGATATAGAGCTCCTTCCCTCTCTTCAAGTGTATAGTGTTCACAGTAGTTCTCCAGCAGGTTCTTGATAGTAGCATTGACATATGAGCTCAATGAGAGTGGTTCAAAACCAGCTGCAATAAAACGCGACCTCCATTTTTGAAGTAGCTCATGCCTTTCCACTCTTTTTGTCCCCTCAAAAGCTATTATGTTGACAATTTTCCGAGCAAGACAATGTTGTTCGATACCAATCCGTTCTTTATTGTCCCGGGGAAGAGTTGCATCAATTGATTCGAAGACAGCCTTATAGTATTTAAAAGTCTCGAGGAACCTTTGTATAAAGAAAGTGTTGGTGTTCGCTTCTTGCTCAACAAGAGTCACAACCTTTGGGAACAGGCTTTTCACAGACCTCAAAATTCTGTCCCGTTGATTAATTGTTCCTACACTCTCATCTGGCATGTGATTGTTGGGACAATCGAATCATGATGCTGCGTTTTATGATATGAAAACGAACGAGTTTGAATAGAAAATTAACCTTAATCGCTACGGCGCAAGCGATTCAAATCCACGTCTTCTACTGTATTCCCGTATTCACCTTGAGCGAAGTGTGGCCTTCGATCCTCCCAAGGTTGCCTCCCTTCTAACTTTGAGATCTTGGAACCCTAGTTCTTGGTTGCCTCCTTGAACGGCTGCTCACAAAAACCCTAGTTCTTTCCAACTCATAGCTAGAAGGGAATAAGATGAATATATAGGCTACAGTAGGGATCCTGGATAATTAGGTCGGGCCTTCCAATGACATTCTGGGTCAAGCCCAATGTCATTAAATATTAATTCAATCCACTAAAGAATTAATATTTGCACTACCTCTCCTAATGCCGTAATTTAATTATTTAATTCGGCTCCAATATTATTTGCTTATTAAATTCCCCATGTTTAAGATATCGAATGTCCATTAATTAAATTAATTTCTGATAATTAATTTAATCAATATCTTTTATCCTTGATCATCCACTCAACCTTATAATTATGCAAGAACAAATCTGCCTGCAGGACTAAAGCATAATTATCTTTATGAGCTTTCAAGAGGACATCATCACCCGAATATTTTCGGACACGGTTTCCTTTTATAGTCAATATCCCACTCTGTATGCAATGTCATTGTCCAATACATAATATTGTGATTAACAAAAAATCACATCACATATGAATCAAAACATGTGCATTGCATACAAGTGTCAATCACTGTATCCGGATTAAGAACCTAAGCAATAATAATATTATAGAATCTTAGTTCTTCTTTATTATCAGAATAGAAGAACAATTCTAATATTTTAATCCCGTTCAATATACACAAAGCATACAAGTATTATTCAATAATCAAGATAGATTATTTCCAAATAATACTTCAGTCATTCCAGTGGTTTGTTTAACTCCACTTAAACTGTGAACATTTATTATATTATATATAGACACTGACAATCTAATCTTCTGTTATCCCATTTGATACTAGATTATCCACAATATATAATATACAAACAGTGTTAAAATACGCATTCAAGATTCTCAATAAAAAAAAGACAATGTCATATACTTCAAACGAATAGTTCAGTATACTCCCTAACAGTGATGGAGCATGAAAGCAAAGTTGACAGCCAATGCTTCCCCTGGTAAAATTTTAAGTCTTTTTATGTCCAAGTCAGAATCTGAGATAGGGGCAGCATTGAACTCGAAGGGAACTCTACATGATTCTGCTAGACTTGAGAGTCTTTCCCCCACAATATCAAGTCCTCCTCCCCTCATGACAGCCGATGTGCCATCATCTACACCTGTGATCCGAATTCTAGGAGGTCCTCCAGGTCGAGCTGAAAAAGCTTGGATTAAAGTGAACCACTGAGCTCCCTCGGCAATCTGAAAATCGATTATATGAATATTGTTCTCATCCTTCATGGCTTCTGCAATTGCTCCATTTGCAGACATATATCCAAACTTAAAGTATGGGCAGATTTCATAAAGCAAGTGCATGTATGATAGTACTTCCGAACAGGTAGGTTCTTTGCACCTTATGGCTTTATAAATGGGATTTTCTGTAGAATTCAACCTGGCAATAAGACCTAAAAGCATGTAGGCTCCTAAACGTTGGACTGGATTACCAGTAACTGATACCATAGGACCTAATTTTGACATCAACCAATCAGCACTTGATACGTCATTATCTGCTACTGCTTTTGCACAATTGACAAGATCCTCTTTCAAGTCATCATCAGAGATCACTGTCATCATCTGTTCTGAAAATTTCTTTCCAGAAGATATTTCACTCAGTCCACCATACATGAAAGTTTCATTTGATGTTGTAATATCTGGTTCGGGTCCCAGCATCATAGTTTCGATTTCTTTTATCTTTTTCTTCACATCAATATACTCACATGAATAGGAAGTTTCACTAACTTGCGAATTGTTAATATTATTTCCTGGGACCGAGGGATATGTCTGAGAATCTGAATGTGAGATGGAACTAGTAATAGCTGAGTAACTCATAGTAGATGAACTATTACCAGGATCACCACCCATTGACGTTGCTGCCTCTAGAGGGCTACAGCTCTGAGATGTTTTTCCAGAAAACTGCATCTGTTGGCAGCCATCATCCAAGAATAACTGCTTATTTAGAGTCCCACAAGGATTCCGTAAATGAGACACAAACTGGTGAGCAGGCTGATCACCAACCATACTGCTCTGGCAAATATACTGTTTTTCTTGAATGCAGATTCTAATCGGAAGGCAGTGCAACAACTCCAACTTCGTATTTCTCTATATATTCCACAGCCAGCACATCCTGTATTGAGGTAATAAGATGGTAATTACTGCATTAAACTATAGAGAAAGAAAAAAAATTGTGACAAAAAGTTGCAAGATTTCACAATTCTATTTAGTATAAATGGCACTTACATATCTTTGATGGCTCCCCAAGAACTAGAATTTAATGGAGACTGGCATAGGCAGGATAATACATACAATTTACTTGCCATGCTACAGGTGTCACATATGTACTTCAATTTGCTTGGAAATACAGGGTAATGTAATTTAAACACTATAATAAAGTGTGGTAGCTGTTAACAAGTCATGAGGACAAGTACCAGGCATATCTAGACTCTAGACCATTAATTATTACTACTATGAGCAGGAGCTAATTAAGACGATATTTTTTGGGAGGTAGACTGCTAGAGATTACTACCATAATATACCAAATCACTTATTAAAAAAGCACCAGAAGCTCGAAAGCTAAAACAAAGTTATACGAGGTTGAGGGACAAGATTATTATTTACAGAATATGAGGAAAATAACTGAAAATTAAAAACATCTGGAATAACTAAATTGGAACAAAATGGGCAATCCCCACAAGCTAAAGCGGAAACTAGATAAACAGAAAACAAATTCTGAAGATTTGGAAGGCAGATGGATAACAATAAGGGGATGAAAGTTGCGAGCTGTTGACGTAACGAATTTGCTATATATGATCCAACTCTATCACTACATTTAGAACTCTTTACGACTTTTAGTAATACTATGACAAAAAAACATGACGGCATACGTTGAAAGCCTCGTGCTTATCTTCAACTATGCCAAGCAAACTTACAACGCCCACACAGAGGACCAAGTTATATATACATAGGGGTCGCACTCACTGAGAAAGTTTTACCATGAGATCAAGTAGGAACAATTATTCTACACTTTATAGAATTTGCAGAACAAAATAAACAGAAAGTGTAGAACTAGTGTTCTCAAGCTTAAACTGTTCTCTACTTCTCTGAGCATGATATATATGATACGAATTTTTCCTAAAAATTCTGCTTCTTCAATGCAAAAACCTAGTCATAGAGACAACATCATGGCACTTTGTAAATTGCTAAGAAAACTACCATAGCTTCGCCAAAGAGTCGTCTGTTAATCTGTTATGGTTTATCTTGTTTTCAAGAGTCTCAAAAGATGATAATAACATGCAATCTTGAAATCAGATGTGCAATATTCAACAGTGCAGCTTATGATCATGAATATTATTAATTGGCAAACAAATGATCATGATTTTTTCAGGCTAAAAAAGCCGAAAAATATTGTTTTTTATGAAACTACAAAATCAGGGTACTTCATCAACATACTAAAACTAACCACAAATTTCAATAAATATCAACCAAAGATTCATTAAACAAAGCAAAATTTCATCAAATTACGAATAAAAATTTATGGGGGCTGGTGAAGATTCATACCTGCTTATATTAATTTGATAGCTGCTACAAGATATTTAGTTCTTGATTTGCTTTCCCAGAAGCCAGAATGTAAAAACTTTCTGCTTTAAGATAGAAATGATCACCATACGCTATCTATATGGTTACAAATATTTTTTGTTTCCAAAAACAATATTTTCTGACACCCATAGATATATAAGACCACTTTATTAATTATATTACCACCATAGCGAGTACATTTTTTCCTACAAATTTCTACGTTCATAGACCGTGTGATCACCGTGGACCGAATATTATGTAATATACAAAAATTTATAAGGTTTTTTTGAAAAATATGAAATTTTTTAATTTTTTTTTGCAAAAATATAGTTTTTTTATATTTTATATTTTACAAAAATATGATTTTTTTTTTGTAAAAATACGACTTTGTAACTAATGTAACCGGATGCAACGAAAATCAATATCAAATTCAATCACGAGTAACTCCAATTTTTAGAGTGGCTCTCTCTGAATTCAATTGATTGAAATGACTCCTTACTGTAATTTTTTGACAGACTAATGTTGTTTCGCAAAATAAAGTATTCTGCTGCAGGATGCTGGCATGCTGCTATCTCAGGGAATGAGTTCCTTATTCTCATAAAAAAAATATTATACTTAAAATTTCTGTTCACAACTTCCAGCCTCCAGGCTTAGCTAGTTCAAGAGTATCCATATTCTTTTATATAAGCTACATATTCCAAGAAAAATGAAGTACAAATCAGTGATCATTCTAATCTTTCATCATCATCCACCTCTGCTTCCAAAGCTTGAATAAGATCTTACAGTGTACTCCGCAACAAGCTTAGCAAATGAAGATGTTTTGTTCATCAGCAACTTTGTAGGGGAATCGTATTCTTCAAGGAGCCCTGAGCATGAGTAAATTAAAGATCTTGTACTAGCACTAATAAACAATCCAGTCGTTGGAATGAAATCTATAATAAAATATCGAAACAGCAGGTCAGACTAACCATTATTCATCAAAAGGACCATATCACTGTCGAGCACAGATGTTATTCTATGTGCTATAGTTAGGACTGTAGAATCTGTGAAGTGTTCCCTCAGAGTTTGCTGAATCATATTATCAGTAGCTGTATCAACCGATGCAGTAGCCTCATCAAGAACTAATACTTTGCTTTTCTTAAGTAATACACGACCAAGACATACCAACTGCCTCTGACCCACACTCCAATTTTCCCCATTTTCTGAAACTGCAAGATTAAGGGAATTAAATATTATCAAATTATGTTTGCTTACGAGTTGGAAAAATATTGTAGGGGCATATGAAGCTGACCTGTTGAGTAAAGCTTGCCTTCTTTCTTGCTTGCTTCATCTCCTAATTGGCACTTGTAGAGAACCTGAAAATCATTATAAAGTAAAGAAATTATTATGTATCATGCACAATTGAAGATTTCGAATGTACACCATGCTTGCAATACATTAACACTTGTCACCGACCCACCTCCCAAATTTGTTTATCTGTATACTCTCCAAGAGGGTCCAGGTTGCTCCGGAGTGTCCCCTCAAACATGGTTGGATCTTGAGGAATGATGCTTAATCTAGATCGTAAATCATGTAATCCAAGCAAACAGATTTCAATACCATCAATTGATATTTTCCCAGCTGTTGGCTCCACAATGCGAAATATGGTTTGTATGAGGGTCGATTTACCACTTCCAGTCCTTCCTACAATTCCAGTCCTCCTCCCTCCTTCAAAGGTGCAAGTAAGACCTCGCAAAACGAGGGGCAAATGAGGAGCATATCGAACCTATAGCCATGGAAGGACAATTACTTTCACAAAAATCTAGTTGGTATAACTGTATAAGCATTCATAAAGTCAGTATAAAAGATTTAAAGAACACCTGTAGGTTGTAGACATCAACTTCACCACATAATGGCCACTGGTCAGCTGGCCTATTTGACTCTAAGACAAGAGGAGGCTCACTTGGGATAGAAGTGTATTGGAACATTCTTTCAACTGATATAATTTTATTCTCCAGATCGCAGAGACTCCATATTACCCGAGCTTGTAACTGGTTTAGGTTAAGACCATAAGTAACTGCTAAGCCTGCTATGCCTGCGAATGGACATGTCAACAACATGATTGAAAAAACTTAGAATGTGGAGAAGGAAATAAAATGCAAAACAAGAACTATGTGCTATGGAGTACTCCAAATAGTCCATTATAATCGATTAATAATTTGACATATTCAGCAAGGCTCCGTCCCCATCTCCCCTCCCCCTCCCCCTCCCCTATACTTACAAAACTAATTTATCAAAAAAACATAATATACCAACAAGCAAACCACATACTTGGGTCTATTGTTCCATGAGGAACAGAGATCAGGAATACCAATGAGAAAGCAAATGTTAGAGTAGACAATATATCCAAGCGAAAGGTCAGCCACTCCTTCACACTAAAACTGTGAAACTTTGGCCGAGAGCTTCCATCGATTAGTTTCATATTTGTTTCCCGAAATCTGCATTCTTGATCAAAACCCCTAATCGTAGTTGATCCTGAGATTGTTTCTGCAAAATGTTGTATAACTGGAGCTTGACGCACTCCAACTAAGCGGGACAACTCACGTGCTGAAGGTAGATAATATTGCTGAAATATAAAAATATGACATGCAGTTGAGAATAAAGGGCATGTTAATATGGAAAATTTTATTGCCTCTCAAGTTTTGTGTTTTTCATCTTTCTATTTTCAGTTTTACAACAAAAATAATACACCTGGCACCTGCAGATCGACATCTTAATCATGATCATGTTTGATCCGTTGCAAATAAAATTATTGAGCATCTCCTAGAATTTATTCACTCCTAGATTATGTTTCCACAGTGAAGTTGCCCTAAGGAGATCTGAAAAACAAAAAACTTGTAGTAGAAGTGAATTGCTAACATTGTTTTATCTTGAAAAAGATAGTTTTTCATTTAGAATAAACAAGAAAAACAAACAAGCAACTATATTAAGGGACACAAATATACCTGTAACCAAATGCAAATTGCAATAACGGGAACGAAAATTAGGAAAATCTGCCATGCCACCTGCGACATCACAGCAATAATCCCAAGGAGTTGTATAACTGAAAAGGCAAAGGTACCAACTTGATTGGGCATGTCCAAATCAATTGTGCTCTGGTCTGTAGATGCCTGTAGGAAAAAGGACGTAAATTATACAGAAAAAAAAGTTCTCAAAATCATCAAATACCGTTCCTATATAAGAATAGCACCATCCATTCAGTGCACCTACTCTATTTAAGATGCGCCCGCTTGGAGTGGAATCAAAAAAAGACATTGGAGCACGAAAAATGCAAGCATGCATTTTATAGAAGAGCAGTGTGGCTGTCTTGTATCCAGCAGTTGCAAGAGATAGGGATCTTCCAAGAATGCAGAAAGAACTTCCGATTGCCAATGCTACATAAACTATTATGAGTGTAGAAACTTTAACAGGAGCAGCCACACTGCTTGACACAGGAGTTGCCCATGCCATCCAGTAATTGCTTCCAATTTGAAGGACCTGAAAAAGAACTTGTGACAACAAAATAACAGGTATGAGTGCACCCCCATATGCTGTTGTAATATATTTCCAGTAGACTAAGATACCAACTCTCCCTTTCTCTCTTTCTTCTTCTTTAACGAGCTGTCCTATTGGTCCTACTATCGCATCCGGTGGTTTAGCGATCTGAACATCTCCAGTCTGTTCCAAGGCCTGAAAACTATCTATACTTCTACTCTCACTGAGATTAAAAGATTTAGAAGTTGGCCCAGTCTCTAAAGAGTCAAGTGCAGATAAAGCTGTCTTATGTGCACCCACAAGTTCAACAAAATCACTCCCTGAATCAAGTATGTCGCCATATTTTCCAGATTGTGCAATCCGGCCATCGTTCAACACCTAATGAGATGAAATTATCTCAAAATATATTTTCAAATATAGAGAGGAAGGATGTACAAAAAAAAGAAGCATAGCTCACCAAAATGAGGTCTGCAGCAGGTAGAAACTCAACTTGATGAGTTACATATATCACTGTCTTTGACTCCAGAAGGCCCAGTAAGCATTCCTGTCCCAGAAAACTTCTCAAATTAACCAAAGAAAGAAAAAAGACAGAGACACATAAGAAATAATGTTGGTGCATAAAACATATTATATATACAATAGCTAAAGAAGAAACCTATCAAGATTATCAAGCATGTTATCAAAGAATTTCACTGAGATACATATTTCATATCAGATAAAAAGCAAATGTATATTTAATGGATACCTTGAATAGCTTAGATCCTGTATGCGCATCCACGGCGCTAAATGGATCATCAAATAGATATATATCTGCATCTTGGTAGAGAGCACGAGCAATTTGTATCCTCTGCTTCTGACCCCCACTTAGATTAATTCCCCTTTCACCTATTACTGTCTTATCTCCAAAGGAAAGTATTTCAAGATCCGGCTTCAGGCAGCATGCTTCGAGAACCTTCTCATACCATACGCTGTCCATCTCCTTTCCGAACAGTATATTCTCCACTATCGTTCCACTCTGTATCCAAGGCGTCTGAGCAACATATGCCTTCGTTCCACTCATCTTAATGACACCTGAAATCTTTGGCACTTCCCCCAGAATACAGGAAAGTAGACTCGACTTCCCTGATCCAACCATACCACACATAGCAACCCTCATACCATGAGACACTCTGAAATTGATATCTTTCAGTGTTGGATTAGGAGCGCATACATCCCAAGAAAAGTTTCCATTTACGATCTCAACCGCTATATTTGAGCTACCTCTTTCAAACATCTCTATAACATCTGTCTGCAGGTCTTCCAGACGAAGGAATGACACAATTCTATCAAGAGAAACTTTAGTTTGAACTATCATTGATATCGTATCTGGCAGATTATAAATAGGCTCTTGGAGTATTCTAAAAGTTGCAAGAGCAGACAAAACCTTTCCAGATTCAAGTGGGATCCTGAGAATCATACATGTACAAAAAGTTACCACAGCCACAAACGTCGGAGTACCCCAGAAAACAAAAGTAACTATGGCATTAGTGTAAACAAAATTCTTCAACCACCCTGTCTCAATATTTCTAAGATCCAAAATTTTGGACAAAAATCTCATTTCCCAGCCCTGAAGCTTGAGAATCCTCATGTTTTTTAAGATTTCAGAAGTTGCCTTCATTCTATGATCTTTAGATTTCATTAGCTTAGTTTGAAAATTCTCCTGCAATCTCCCCAACGGTAAATTTACCAACATCACAATCACGGTTGCGACCAATGTAGCAATGGAAGCCAGCCCCAGATTCTTATATAAGATCACCAACGCCAAACCAACTTGAAGAATGACCAGCCATAAATCATGCATATACCAGCCAAAGATACCAATCCTGTCAGCATCCACTGTCATGATATTTATGATCTCCCCACCGGTGTGACCCTGCTTTGATTGACATGACAAGGTCAATCCCTTGTGATAGATCAATGCAATAAGAGCTGCCTTTCCCCTGGTTCCAATCTGCTGCACCTTAAAAAACCAATGCCTTCGTGCCGAACACTCGATAAGCTTTGAAATCACAAATGCAGAAACTATAAAGTACCCTTGTTTTAAGTCCTGGCGTCCATTTAGGTATTGCACAAATGTATCAATGAGGTAGGGACCAACATAGGAAGCCACTGTGTTCATTATTGCGAAAAATGCTGTCGATAGAATTTCTTTCCACATGGCGTAAAATAATGCTTTGGCCAGCTTAAACGTGGTCACACTACTACTATCACCACCACCATACCCTAACTTATCACTTAGAAGTGGAAAGGCACCTTTAACACTATCAATACTTGCAACCTGAGGAACATCCTCAAGGTCTAACGGTTTTCTATATCCCAAGGAAATTAAAGAACCAATCCAAGAGAAAGTAAGGATACTGAAAAAATTAGCACTTGCATAAGGGGTCACAGTTTCACCCCCTCCAGACTTCTTACACTCTTCACCATTATTTAACCTACTAAAATCAGCACTTAAAAGGGGTTCTTGTGAAACACCATTTTCTGTTTTATTTTTACCATAAATCCCCACAAAACAGAAAAACAACCCTATAAATATATATAAGGCATCCGAAATCACAAACTGAAGTATCAAAGGCTGCCTTATATTGTAGTATACATAGTCTATAACAAGACAATAACACGATATCAAAAAGAAAAAACACCACCACACCCTGATCAACAAAGGGTACTTACCATCTTTTAAGTTTTGCACTCGGGTATATAGATAAACTGAAATAGCTAACCAAGAAAGTGCTTTACTAACTGAATCAAGAAGCACTAGAATCATTAATTCAGACCAGCCATTCGTATACTCCAGTATACATAAAGCAAAATTAACAAGTACTAGAACCAAACTACAAAACAAGGCATGCCTATAATAAGGTAAGCTAGTAACATCTCTCACAAAGCCCTGTTTTCGACTATGATCAGAAGATCTCCTAAATTTGTTGCATACCCATGATAATAGTATAACAAACAAGAACACTAGATGTAATAAACCAGAAAACCCATGCAAGAAAACGGGTTTAAGTAGAGAATCATCATCACCATCATCATGGAACAAAGAAAACAAGTGATTTATTAACATACCCTTGTTAATCTGGTGATCCACTGAACAGAATAATATTACAATTATCTGGGAAAGCTTTTGAGACTTGCAAGAGTAATGGTCTAACTTTTCTTTGGCTTTGAAAATGAAGTATAAGTTTTTCAAAGAAAAAAATGAAGATTGGTGGCTGAGAGTGAGTGCGAGTGCGCAGTTGTCACTTGTTACATGTATTTATAGTCATTAACTATATGTAAAAGGAAATCAAATAAAATATTTATTAGTGAAATAGAGTTGCTGAGTCCAAAAACAAGTTTTACTACTATAAGAGAGGAGAAAAGCAACAAGAATCTACGGACATGCATACAGGGTTTTGCATGGTGCTATTACAGTTTTCTCGGGGTCGGCGATAAAATTGAAACGGAAGTACTGAAAATTTTAAACTGTTTCAATTTTAAACCGATTTAAAATCGATAAAAATTTATAAAAATTGAAAAATTGAGAGTCCGAAATGTTACCGTATATAATTTAGTTTCACGACAAATTTAAGTTAGTCAGATTAGTTAGTTAGATTAGTCAAGTTACGCGATAAAAAGAAAAAAATTTGATTTCAGTTTTGGAATTTGACTGAACTAAATAATTTATTATATATAAGCTTATAACCCGCGAGATAACTAGTATTTAAGTAAATTAATTTTTTATTTATATTTTTATTGATATTTAATATAAAATTTTATAATATTAAAAATTTATGTTAATATTATATATTCTCTTATTATATATAAATCTATTCTATTTAATATAAATATATTATAATTTAGATCTGTGTTATAATAAATATATAATTTGGCTTAAAAAATAAAATTGTAGGTAATATAGATTTTTAAAATAAAAAATATAGAATATATTTTAAATATAATATAATATTATTCGTGAGTAATTGTATAAAAGGATGACTATCATGAATAGAGTTGTATGTATGATATATATATATATATATATATATTTTTAAATTAAATTTTATTAAAATTGAATGGTTAGGATGGTTTCTATGGTTCACCTAAATTGGACAGTTAAGATCTTTTCTATGGTTCACGTCAGTGTTTCAAAAAAGGTTCTCTAGTTTGGTTATTATAATATAGTATAGTATAGATAGTATAGATTTATATTATATTATTAAAGTCGAACATGCAAATATTGGGTCGGTCATATACAACTTTTCACGGGTAATATTATATATCTAAACTATAACTCATCTTTTATATTTTAAAAATTCTACTTTTAATATAATTTTTATTTAATATAGGTGTACTCACATTTAACTCAATTTTATTATCATTCAAATTCTTTAATTTATTTAAAATTATAACTTATTATTTAAATTTTATAAATATTAAAATTAAAAAAATTAATTAACACAATAATAATAATAATAATAATAATAATAATAATATATAAAAACATTGTATAGAAAAATATAGGGAAAAATTATTACAGTAAAATAAATATTTAAATTATATAAAATAATTAATATATAACTTATTAATATCATCCGTATTTTGCACATGTTATAATGTAGAATGGTATATTTCTCTATATAAATTTTCAAATATATTATATACTTTAAGTTTGTAAATATATATATTAAAATTTTCATGCATTTTAATTGCATTAAATGATAAGATTTTTTTTAATAAGTTGATTTATAACTTTATAAATAAGTCTTTATTTTATAAAAATCACAAGATGAGTCCGAGTCGAATCAAGAAGATAAGTTCAAACTCGTGCGCGAATAATGAGATTAGTTATGAAGTTAAATATTAAAAAGAAGAGTAATAAGGGTGATTTTAAAAAACTTTATATAAAAATGTATTAAAACATGATAATAATAATTATTTAAAAAAGAGAAATAAAATGGGGTGTTTGTCTAAATTTATTTCAAGAAAAATAAATATTTATTTCCGGAGAAAAGTATATATTTACATTTTTTTTTAAAAAATAAGTATTTATTTCTAAAAAGTAAAGTAATAACTAAACTTATTTTTGAAAATTAAATACTTATTTAAAAAAAAGTACATTTTTACCTATATTTTTATGAAAATAAGTATCACCGGAATTTAAGTTGAGAATCACCTTCTCATCCCGAATCCTAACATCCAGGGAGGTTGGCTAGCAAGATATTCAAAATAGGAAGACGAGGCTGAAGCATCATAATCCGTTGAAACAAAAACTGAGAAAACCAATAGCGATTAAGCCACATGACGTTGAGACAGAAAAATAAAGCATTAGCAGATGCTGAATCAGCTCATGTCTTTCTTCTAATGGTTCGGAAACCCAACGGACCCCGATCAGTTTTCTACTTTTCAAAATGTATTGGAATGTTACATCAAATTTAATAATGTCCTGACTCATTTTTTAAATATAATATAAAAAATTAGATACTAGTAACTTAGGATGATAAGTCTTTTAAGTTGGGTCCTTCTCTCCATGTTGGGCTGAATTACTCGTTCGGTGCGGTTTGCTGTGAGGTTGGGAGCCTGCAAAACAATGCCGGAGGAGTGTGGTTGTCCCGCGACACCTTTACCGTGAGAATAAGAGTAGGTTTTAGACAGGCCCTGCGCAATAATTTTGGAGTCAATGTGCAAATTCAAATAATTTATTTTTATTATTTAAAATATATAAAAATTAAATAAAAATTATATATTTGCAAATATTATATTTATTTATATAACTATATGGTGTGTATAAATATTTAAAACATTTAATTTTATTATTTAGAAATTTTAGTTTTCAAAAACATTCTTTATATATTGCATTAATTATTAATAATTTCTTTTTTAAAAATTTAGAAGAAATAAAATTTTATATAAAAAATTATCCACTAAGAAAATTTATAAATAATTAAATATCTAAATTAAAAACAAATGTGTTTTCAGAAAAAAAAAATTACAAGTAAATATTTTTAAATAATATTATGAATATAAATATTAGGGTCCTTCAATATTGGGGCCCTGTGCTGAGGGGTTGTTTGCACATTTAATCACCGGCCCTCGTTTTGGAGAAGAAGGAGAGATATCTCTCTAAACTATCAGAGTGTATATGTATATATGTGTGTAATGAAAGTGTGCGTAACTCCTAAACTCTTTCTTCTAATTCTTTTTTTATAGGCTAAGCTTATAGCATTTAGGGGTTTGTACCTTTAATACTAGCACTCCTTTAACTTTGCACGGTCGAGACAGGTGTATTGCTTCTTTTTATTTGACAAAAATAGTATTCCTTTCTTTATTTATAAGTCTTTAACTTTTGACATACAGTTTTAAGTGTTTTGACCATATAGTAAAAATTATTGTTTTTTAAATTATTATTTTTTGAATAAAAATATAAATTGCATATTTTAATTCAAAAAAAGAAAATTTTAAAACAATATTTTTTACTATACAGTTAAAACACTTAAAAATATGTGTCAAAAGTCAAAATCGCTTATAAAAAAACGAAAGGAGTAAATGAAAACAAACAAATAACAACTTCTAATGCATAAATATACAACACAACTCAACTCATTATTCCCTCTATAATATTATTCTCTCTCATTTTTTATGCTAGTCAATTTTGTAATTGAAATTGAATTGAAAATTTTGAAACCAAAATTAAATTACTAATTTAATTATGATTTTTAATTTTCCAAATAAAAAATATATAATTTTATGTTAGAAATGCAAATACTGATGATTGTTAGAGAATATCAAATAGAGCTTATGATGACGTCATCAGAGAATGAAGAAGTTGTCGGTCAAAGTTTACTCGGTCAGAGTTTACTCTATTAGAGAATACTCAATCAGAGTTTACTCTAACAGAGAATGCTCAAATTAGAGAATAAACAACCGACAGAGTTTACAAATCAGAGTTTGTGAAGAAAACAGACAAATCAGAGTATAATTAAGATAGTTCTTTTCTTAATCTGATTTGTAATTGAATTGTAACTGTGTTTATATAAACACATACATAAGTTAACTTAATTGTATCTTTTACAAATCATATCTTTCATAACCTAGCAGCTCTTGAGAACAAAGAATTTCTTGAAAGAGTTTTGTATTCTATTCATTATCTTTAATACAAAACAGTGTTCATCTTTTACATACTTGTGTTTTTGATCGATTAATTGGTACTACTACATTCAACCCCTTTCTGTAATATATTATATTTCTGGGTAAACATTTTATTTTTATTATAAAATTTAACTGAGTCAAATCATGTTCCCTCCTAATTGTCTCTGCACACGAGTAAGGATTTCCAAACATGGTTATTGAATATATGCATATATTATCTTCAACCATAATAACTAAAATGATTAGTTAAATTATAATTATCTAAAATTTGTTAAATATGTAATAGTCTGTACTCCAATAGTAATAAGCTCGATCAAATAGGCCTAGTCCAAATCCGAACAAAGAGGCTCAATCACATAACAGCCCAATACCAATTTGACATCAACAACTACCAATCCCATCCCATAATGACCAGTTCCCGAAGAGGATGCAATACATGTGCACCTTCCTCCGTAAATATCCATCAATCACCAACAAAGAAAATGTTCGAAAACACACACACCAAGACACATAATAAGCTCTCCTTCTCTTTAGAACTTTCTTTCTAACATTTGGCCGAAAACTTACTCTCACTCTGAAGGTGTCCCCGGAGATCCAATCTCCGCCGGGCATTCCGTTTCAGGTACACCGAGTTCGGCCCAAACACTTCTAAAGCTCAACCCAGCCTAACCCAGAAAAGAAGGTTTATATATATATATATATATATATGGAAATTTTATAAGTTAAAACAAATTTAGTTAATATTTTTTCAATACAAGTGAAAATATAATATACATTTAATGAAAATATATTTAATATAATAATAATTTAATATATATTACAATTTAAAATCTAATAACATATTCAAATATGACAAAAAATTATTAACACTACTTTTATATATTATAAAATATATAATTAAATTATATTTGATTATATTAGATTATTAGTATTTTTATAAATATGCAATATATGTTAAAATAATTATATAAGTAATTAATAAATTTTGTTAATGATATGGGTAAAAAATAACCTTAAGAAAATAATAAATATAGCATTTATTATTTCAGTTATTAGACTTAGCAAGATCCATAGGCTTGAGCTCTTGAAACGAAAGCTCTTTTGAAGCCATAAGCCCAGTAAGCCTTGTTTATTAATTACAAAATTAATTAATAAATGCCCAATAAACCTGTTGAAGGCACTCATCGTAGAAGGATCTAGAAATCCTAGCGTGAGAAGAGTCCAACGAGGACCCTCGTTCCCGGAAAGTTAAAACAACCTTACGTCATTAGGAGACTTAGCCCCCAAGTATCCCAACTGTAATTTAACTCGAAGGCCCTCGTGTGCCTATATAAAGGGCCTAAACCCTCAACATTAGAATTACGTTTTTTGGCTTGATTCTCACGCACATTGAGATACGTAGGTAGTTAATGAGGACCCGAGATAGTTAGAAACGTTAACGCAACCATTAAAACTTTAAGCTCCCTCAAACCCTAGTATTAATTACACATTAAAGACGACCTAGTTTTTAATCTGTAACAAATAATAATAAAATAATATTTTTACACTTAATATTATATAAAATTAAAAATATTAAATACTCTCTCTGTCCCTAAAAATGTTGCACTTAGTATAAAATAAGAATTATAATATATATATATATATATATATATATGAAATATAATATACAATATGTAAGTATATATATGTATGTGTAGGGTTATGTTTAATGACATGGATGATTTTAGATAATGGCTATAAAAATTTAGAAGATGGAAGGGAGGTATCTATAATTAAATTTAATTTAATAAACAGATATTTAACGAATTATTAAATATAATATTTCTATTCTGCTGATTTTTTATTTAAAAATCAAACACTTAAATCTTAAAGTCAAACTTGACACTTGTGTATTTAAAGAATTGAAACCAACCGCTCAATTTACTTTAAGTAGAATAATGTTCAATATAACTTAAAAAACTTGAATGATAATAAAATTTAGTTGGCAATTAATTATTTACATAAATATACTATACAAACCATATACATGACAACCAAACTCTATTTTAAAGTGAAGATTGAAGTAGAAAGAATACTCATATGTATGCTGAATTGTTAAAGAATAATCTCAAGGCACAAAAATAATAATTCCGAGGCCGGGAGTGGATTCATCAATAAATGTTGGATTTAGCCCGTGCTACTGCGGATTCAATGTGTTTATTTTGGAAACGATATATATTTTACCAATATTGGGCTAATTGCTTCTATATTTTACTATAATTTTAATGAAAAATTAATAAAAATATTATCTTTTGTAAATTTATTTATGATTATATCATCTTATTAAAAATATTTATAAAAATATGGTTTACAATAATATGTACTTTTTTTACATTTCTTATAAAATGAGTTGCAGTTGCATGATTTTGATAGTGTTGGCTTGTAAAACATATTTTTAAAAAATTCATACTTTTTGTAAGATAAAAAATATATATATATTTTTGCAATTTTGTTTGAAAAATTCAAACTTAAATTAAGGTGCCTTTTACGTATGGATTTTTTTTCAATATGTGTATAAAACTATAAATTATAATGAGAAATTGATTTTTTGTACCGAAGGCTGCGGGCTACTGTAATTTCTGTTAGTAAAATTTTGTAAGTCTATTACTGTATATAACGTAAAATTAATTGAAAAATGAAGAGGATAGGTAATTATTAGAATGAGGAAGAAATTGTATAGGATAGGAAAAAGAAGGGTCATAATACATATTCGTTATATAAACAAAAAAAGTTTTTCAAATATTTATTTTTAATCAAAAGAAATTTAATTTAGACCGGTTTTTATATATTTTTTAAAAAAATATTTATAATAATAAATTTTACCACTGGAATTTAATAAATTTATATATATTTTAAATACTGTAAATTTTTTACCCCACACCGAAATTCCCCTCACCATGTCACATTCTATTGTTTATGTTGTCCATTTTCTGAAACTTCGATCGCGACAGCTAATAATTCAATAGTGTGATTGTGTGAGTTTGGGAATGAATGTTTACTTTGATTGGGAATGAAAGTTTATTAGTAATCTTGCTAACAACAAAATAAGAAGTAATAAAATCAAGTTAAGAATGTAAACAATAGTAGACAAGTAAAAGAAAAAAGGTGTATAATTTCAAAAATTAATTTTATTAATTTTTGTTTTGCCATAACTGACAGGAAAATGTTTTCAGCTTCAATAGATACAATAACAAGAGAATGCTAATGTTTCTATACTTGAGAAAACTTAAGCTCAGTTGCATAAGGGAAAGTGTTTGTGAGATATGTGTATTTAAGCTAAAACACATATCTCACTTATAAATGTGATTTCCCTTGTTCCTAGGACAATACTTGAAATAGAAACTTCACTTTTTCTATTCAAATCTGTCTTCATTCCATTTGTAGATAAAATTGCTCTGAGAAGATTTGACATTCTTGACTCTTTGAGCACGCTTTATCTTTTTGCTTACTTTTTCTCAAGTTGCAGTAGTAGACTTGACAGACTAGGTAGAGTTGTCAAGATCAATCAGTGAAATAACATTACCTAGTCTGCTTCTTGAAACAGACTATCAGCTTCACCAAAAGGTTACTGTCAACCTTTAGTTTCTCTTTGGTGACAACATCTTTGATTCCGCATACTTTACTGTCAAGCTTGTCAGTCTTCTAAAACATGCTGTCGTCCAAAGGTACTGTCAACTATCCCGCCAAACATGCTGTCAACTATTCCCGCCAAACATGCTATCAACTATCCCCGCCAAAGCTACTGTCAGAATACTTGCTGTCTTCCATTCTTCAATTTCCGTCAAGTTTACTGTGAAGGAATATATGCTGTCAGTAAAAGTTGATATCTTAGAATCTTCATTCTCCGCCAAGTTTACTGTCAAGGAATAGATGTTGTCAGTAAAACTTGCTGTCTTAGAATCTTCATTCTCCGCCAAATTTACTGTCAAATGAATAGTTGTTGTCGTATGTTCCAAAAGGTGCTGTCACTTGAATATGTTGTCGTAGGCTTCTGTTTTTAGAATGTTACTGTCAATGATTTTGTTAGGAAGCAAACACTGATGGCTGTCAGAGAATACAAGTCACAGGAAATGAATATGACAGAGCATATGACAATTTTATCAGATGATTCTCAGAATGGTACCCTATCAGAGAATGCTTTTAATGTTTAGAAGGACATTGTCAATACAGAACAAAAGTGGAACCGGTGCCCGATTGTGAGTTCAAGTGAGGAAAATTCAACCATTCGTACAAAATTTCAAGTTTGTCCGCAGTTCTGGAAGATAGCATTGGGGATGATTTGAAGATCATGTGCTCGTCTCAATTATCGGTATTCAAGGACTTGAAAAGCCTGAGAGTGAGGAGTAACATAGGAAGACCATGGAAAACTCCAGTAAATAAGATCAGCAAGGCTTTTAGGGTACCGAGAAAGAGGGTGAAGAAGAAAAACCAGAGTCTACTAATGACTTCTCATTGCCCGAAGGAAGTAATAATCGACGACGTAGAAGTCATTTTTGAAATAGGGATGAATATGGGTTTAATAGCATGTTAGGAATATAATAATTTGATGATGTACAAAATACTAGAACAGGATTTAGCACAGTCTATCTGCAAGAATCAATCAACGGATATCTATCTGAAAGAAGCAATCGACTGATAAATATCGATCGATAAGTCATCAACTGATAATAAGCCATCGACTGATAAAGCCAATCGAGAAGTCATCGATCGAGAACTCAAGTCATCAACTAATATTTATCAATCGAGAACTCAAGTCATCAACTGATATTTATCAATCGAGAACTCAAGTCATCAACTAATATTTATCAATCGAGAACTCGACAACATATATTTCCTGATCGAGAACTCATCAACGGATATATAGTCATTAACGGATATTTATTGATCGAGAAGTCATCAACGGATATTTACCAATCGAGAAGTCTCACAAGTACTCGATTGATTAGCTCACAGCCTGACTTCTCGAAGCTTAAAGGAGATGAGTATTCGGTTGATTCAAACAGCTAGTTTAAAGGAAAGTCTTCGAAGATCAAAACAAATTTATTGCAGATATGCTATGGGAAGGAAAGGGAAAATTAAGGAAGCTGTCGGTCAGAGTTTACTCTATCAGAGAATACTCGATCAGAGTTTACTCTAACAGAGAATGCTCTATCAGAGATTATCAACCGACAGAGTTTATCAGAAAAGGAAACAGACAAATCAGAGTCTGATTTGGATAGTAAGAAGGAATTCAAGTGCAAGTCTAATTACCTTATTAAATCTATTCTTATCATAATCTGTTTTGTAATTGTATTTGTAGCTGTGTCTATATAAACACAGAGATAGGTTATAATTCAATGTCGAATTATATCGAATTAAGAATTTATATAAAAGCAATATCTTGTAACCTAGCAGCTCTTAAGAACTTTATATCTTGAGAGAGTTTTGTATTCAAGTTCATTATTAATACAAAACAGTATTCCATTCAACATACTTGTGTTCATAATCGATTTACAGGCACTATTACATTCAACCCCCCTTCTGTAATAGATTGATTATTCTGGGAAACAATTGGTATCAGAGCAGGCAGTAAATTTCAACTCAAAAGATCAAATAATCATGTCTGGAAGCAAGTATGAGAGCATCAGAATTCCAATATTGAAGAAGGCTGAATACCCTACATGGAGGGTGAAGATGATGATGTTCTTATAAGCAACTGATCCTGATTACTTAGATAGAATCCATACAGGTCAGTACCTACCAACCAAACTGGTGCCTTCTACAATTGTGGAAGGAAGACAAATCCCTGAGTATTACACCCTGAAGGACAAGAAAGAATGGACTAATGAAGAAAAATAGGAAGTCTTGAAAGATGCAAAGGTAAGAAATATTCTGCATAACAGTCTTGACTCTGTAATGTCTAACAGGGTAATAGCTTGCAAAACTGCCAAAGAAATCTGGGATGCACTGGAGGTTCAATGTCAAGGAACCAAGGAGATAAAGAAAAATAGAAGATCTGTTTTAATCCAAGAGTATGAATACTTTGAGGCTAAGCAGAATGAGTCCCTCACAGATATCTATGACAGATTTCTAACTCTGTTGAACAACTTGGCTTTGGTGGATAAAGTATATGACAATGAAGATTCAAACACCAAATTTCTGAGGGCTCTTCCAGAAGAATGGGATCTGCAGACATCCTTGATTAGAGACAGGGCTGATTTGGATGAGATGTCCTTAGATGAAGTTTATGGCAAATTGAAAACTCATGATCTGGAGTTACAGCAAAGAAGAAACAGAAAGAGTAACAAGGCAAGACCTATTGCTTTGAATGTTGAAGCAAAAATTGAAGAACCAAAGGAAAAGGTGCTTAAGGCTTCAACAAGGAAAGGGAAAGAAGTAGTACTCCAAGATAGCAGTGAATCAGAGTTTGAGGCAAACTCTGATGTAAACTCTGATAATTCTTCAGACTCTGACATGATGGAGATGTTTGCTATGTTTGTCAAAAGCTTCAAGAAATACAGAAAATTTAGGAAGCAAGGAAACTATCAGAAGAAGCATAGTGAGTCAGACAAGAAAGACAGATTCAGAAAAAGAGAAGATAGAGATGGAAAATTAAAAACTCTTGATAAATCAAAAGTCAAGTGTTACAAGTGCAACAAGATGGGACATTTTGCTACTGAGTGCAGAAGCAAGGAATCTGGGAAAGCTCTCATCACATCAAAGAAAGATTGGATGGACTCCTCAGACTCTGAAGAAGAAACTAATTATGCTCTCATGGCAAACTCTGATTCTCCCATCTTAAACTCTGACAAGGTACCAAACTCTGTTTTCAATTTTGATACTGAAGATATTCATGAATTAAAGTCTTTTCTTAGAAATTTGCATGTTAGCTTTAAGTCACAGTCTCTTGAGAATGAAAGATTAAAATCTGAAATACAAACTCTGAATGCTAGGAATGATTTTCTTGAAACTGAACTTGTACACATGCTTAGCTTTAAGAAAGACTGTGAGAATGCTATACACATGCAAACTCAGTTGGAAATACAAGTCACATATTTGAAATCTGAGATAGCTAAGGAAAAAGAGACCTTCAGAGTTTGGACAAACTCTGGTAAGAAGGTCCAACAAATGCTTTCTGAAAAGAATTGGACATCTGCCCTAGGTTATGAATCTGATAAAGAAATTCACACTAATTCACACACAAAAGGAACATTGAGTGAACCTGTGAAGTTTGTTAGAGCTAGTGATAATAAGAAAACTCTCCCTGAATGCTCTAAAAACAATAGTGTGCTAGACTCTAAAAAGGTGAATGTAGGGTTACTTTCTCAGAAGCAACTTAAAGAAAAGTTGAAGGCAGTCACTAAGAAATCTAAAAAGGTGAAAAGAAATAGGAATGGTAAAGTAGGAATTACTAAGGAGAATAATTACATGAATGTCCCTGATGCTCCTAGGAAAACCTGTTCTACTTGTGGTAATTCTAATCACCTTGCTATTGATTGCAAACACAAGAAAAAGAAAGAACCTGAAAGACCTAGGTTTGAGGCTAGAAAACAAACAAGAAACAATCCCTGTTTTCATTGTGGTAGTTTATGGCATATCATTTATACATGCAAAGATTATCATAATTTGTATTACAATTCTTACAAACCACAGCCTCGAATAAGTAATTCTCCAAAACATACTGTCAAGCAAATATATGTGATAAAGTCTGATAAAAGGAGTGTAAACTCTGACAGTACAAAATCTGTGAATGCAAACTCTGATCATGTAAACTCTGTTAACACAAACTCTGACAAAAGAACTTCTGCTGCAAAAGTTAACAAGTTTTCAAAGAAAGGACCCAAACTAGTTTGGGTCCCCATAACTACTAATTAAATTGCATTTACTGATTGCAGGGAAACAGAAAGAACATTCTAGTGATTGATAGTGGATGTTCTGCACATATGACTGGAAATAAATCCCTGCTTTCAGAGTTTGAGGAGAAGGCTGACCCATCAGTATCTTATGGAGATGGCAACATAGGAAGAACACTGGGATATGGCAACATTGTGATTGGAAATGTCATCATTGAAAAAGTAGCTCTGGTTGAAGGACTCAAACATAATCTGCTCAGTGTGAGTCAAATGACAGACAGAGGTTTCTCTGTGGAATTTCATGGAACTCATTGTGAAGTGAAAAGCAAGAAGAATGGAAAAGTAGTTCTTATTGGCCACAGACATAATAACCTATTTGAAGCTAGCTTTGATGTTAATTCTAATGGTCCCTTAACCTGTCTACTTGGAAAGGCATCACCAATGGAAAGCTGGAATTGGCACAAAAAGTTGTGTCACTTGAACTTTGGAAACATTAATGAGTTAGTGAAGAAGGACCTAGTTAGAGGTCTTCCAAAAGTTCAATTTCATCCTGATGGACTCTGTGATTCATGTCAAAAGGCCAAACAAAGGAAGACATCTTTCAAGAGCAAAACTGAAAACTCTATTGATCAACCTTTTCATCTATTGCATCTTGACTTATTTAGTCCAGTTAACATCATGTCCATTGGAAAGAAGAAATACACTCTGGTAATAGTTGATGATTTCACTAGATTTACTTGGGTGTACTTTTTGCACAAGAAGGATGAAACTGCAGAAACAATCATTGATCATATTGCAATGATTGAAAATGGATCAACTCACAAAGTAAAGAATTTAAGGAGTGACAATGGAACAGAGTTTAAGAACTCAACAATGGAGGAATTCTGCTCAACAAAAGGTATTACTCAACAATTCTCAGCACCTGGCACACCTCAACAAAATGGTGTAGTTGAAAGAAAGAACAGAACTTTAATAGAAGCTGCCAGAACAATGCTAAAAGGAGCAAAACTACCTACTTATTTTTGGGCAGAAGCTGTGAACACTGCATGCATCACTCAGAATTGTTCTTTAATAAACAAACATGGAATGACTCCATATGAATCTTTGAAAGGAAGAAAGCCAAATGTCAAGTACTTTCACATCTTTGGATGCAAGTGTTTTATTCTCAAAACACATCCTGAACAATTGAAGAAGTTTGAACTTAAAGCAGATGAAGGAATTTGTATTGGATATGCAACAACTTCTAAAACCTCTTCAAGGGCATTCAAAGTATTCAACTTAAGGACAAGGACAGTCATGGAATCAATTAATGTCTCCTTTGATGAAGGGAAGATAGATGGGTTACATGATAAAGATGCACAGGAAACTCTGAGATTTGAGAATGAACTGCAGAAAATAAACTCTAACGAGATAAACACTGATCAACCAAATCCTGGAGAAGCAAACTCTGATTCTTTAAACTCTGATTCAGAAATGATTGAAATAGAAATTGAAGAAACTGCACATGTTGAGGGGGAGCAACATCAATCAAATACTGACATTGGAGATTCAACTATTGAAATATCAGAGTCTGACCAAACTCTGAACAACACAAACTCTGAAACCCTAAACTCTGATCATTCAAACTCTGAGACCACAAACACTGATACCTCAATCTCTGATAATTCAAACTCTGAGTACATAAACTCTGAGACATCAAATACTAATATAAACACATCTTCAGGGGGAGGATCATCATTTACAGAAGGATCATTCTATGAAGGCACAGATCATGGGGGAGCATCTAGTTCAAGGAACTTTCCACATCCAAGGAAATGGACCAAAGATCACACACCTGATTTAATTATAGGTGATTTGGAAAGTGGAATAAAAACAAGAAAAGCTACTCAAAATGAATGTCTATTTCATAGTTTTCTTTCACAAACAGAACCAAAGAAGGTTGAAGATGCTTTGAAAGATGCAGATTGGATTACTGCAATGCAGGAAGAATTGAATGAGTTTGAAAGGAATGAAGTTTGGACCCTAGTCCCAAGGCCAAAGAACAGATCTATTGTTGGCATAAAATGGGTATTCAGGAACAAGACAGACTCTGATGGAATAATTACAAGAAACAAGGCAAGACTGGTAGCCAAAGGTTATTCTCAACAGGAGGGGATTGATTATGATGAAACCTATGCACCTGTAGCTAGACTTGAGGCAATCAGAATTTTTCTTGCTTATGCTGCTCATAAGAAATTCAAGGTCTACCAGATGGATGTTAAAAGTGCATTTTTAAATGGTGAACTTGAAGAAGAAGTCTATGTTGAACAACCACCTGGCTTTGTCAATACAAAATATCCAAGTCATGTCTACAGACTGGATAAAGCTCTATATAGACTAAAGCAAGCACCAAGGGCCTGGTATGAAACTCTGGCTCTATTCTTACTTGAAAATGGTTTCACTAGAGGAACAATTGATAAAACCTTGTTTTACAGAACTCAAGGTAAGGATTTATTATTGGTTCAAATATATGTTGATGATATTATATTTGGTTCCACTAATGAGAAACTCTGTGAAAGATTTTCAAAGTTAATGCAGTCCAGGTATCAAATGAGCATGATGGGAGAATTGAGTTATTTTCTAGGTTTACAAGTGAAACAGACTGAGGAAGGCATTTTCATTAATCAGTCCAAATATACAAAGAATCTACTCACTAAATTTCAAATGCAAGATTCTGCATCTGCTACAACTCCCATGGCTACTGCAACAAAACTTGATCAAGACACTGGAGAACCTGTTAATATTACTGCATACAGAGGAATGATTGGTTCTCTACTTTATTTGACTGCAAGTAGACCAGACATCATGTTTGCCACATGTCTATGTGCTAGATTTCAAGCAAATCCAAGAGCACCTCATTTGATTGCTGTGAAAAGGATTTTCAGATATCTCAAGAGCACTGCTAATCTTGGCTTATGGTATCCTAGAGAATCTGATTTCAAATTAATAGGCTATTCAGATGCTGACTTTGCAGGATGCAAGATTGACAGGAAAAGCACAAGTGGCAGTTGTCAATTTTTAGGTGGAAGACTTGTGTCATGGCAAAGCAAGAAACAGAAATCGATTTCAACATCAACAGCAGAGGCTGAATATATTGCTGCTGGAAGCTGCTGTGCACAGATCTTATGGATGAGAAATCAATTGCTAGACTATGGTTTGAAATTTTCAAATATTCCTATTTATTGTGATAACCAAAGTGCTATTGCAATGACAGGAAATCCAGTTCAACATTCTCTAACAAAGCACATCAGTATCAGATATCACTTCATAAGGGAACATGTGGAGGAAGGCACAATTGAATTACATTTTGTTCCTACAGATCAACAATTAGCAGATATATTCACCAAGCCTTTGCCTAAAGCAACATTTAACAGACTGGTTTCTGAATTAGGGATGGTGACAAGTGGCTCAACTTAGCAAGTTTCAGACACTCAGAGTATATGTTAGAGTATGGGGAATACAAACATAAAAGAAGGATATTCTCTGACATTAAGAGAATTGATGACAAGAAGAAGAGTCTACCTGCCATGACATATCAACAGGTAATTCAGGTAAAACTCTCCACCTACAAACCTTCTATCTACAATGCTTCATTTTTTTTGGTGAAATGGTGCAGGAACAAGTTTTGGAGAATCCCCCCGCACCTACCCAAGTAGCCAAATCACCTTCCACTAAACAATCTAAGAAATCACTATCTAGAAAACCAACATCTGGTGTCTCTCAAAAGGCACCAGTTGCAAAAAGAAGGAGATTGGTACAAACTAGGCTTATAGATGAGCAAAGTGATGAGAAGCTCAACCCTCTAGAGAGACAGGTTATTGAAGGACTTTTTTTGTTAAAGGAAAGTAATGATGCACCTGAATCTAACTTTCAAGCCAAGTCTGTAGACTCTCAAAAGGCTACAGACTCTGAAAAACCTAGGGAAGCACCTCAGGATTCTCATATTGAGTCTCCTGAGAAATCTTTTGCTAAGAAGTACAGAAGGTTAAGGAAGGCTTATTCTGCACACACACACAAGCCTGTTATTATTACTAACCCTGTTTTACAGAAAACAGATGCTCCCAAAGCTCCTGCAGAGCCAGACTCTGAAATCAAGAAAACACCTGAACCAGAGTCTAATGTTGAGTCAGAGTCTAGACTGCCTTTAGACTCTGATCATGACACATTTCAGGAAGGAATGCCATTGGATGCAGCCTCAAGTCTAATTGATGAGATAATTATTCCAAGTGATGAGGTACTGCTATTCCTATATCCTTTGGTGGAATCAGTTGAAGATCCAGGGCAATATCAGACTAAATCTCAAGTCTTGGATTTTCTTACAACCTATGAAGCCCTAAGGAAGAGAATGGAACAGGAGCTACAAATATCTGCACAGGATGTGGTCAAAAATCTATACAGCTACCTATTCAACTCTTCATTACAAGTACAAGCAGCTGGGCTCATAGAAGGCAAGACAAATGAAGTTCTCAAAGCACTAGGTGTGCCAGACTCTGAACAGCAAATTTCAAAGAAGCCTAAAAGGCTTAAGGTCCACATAAGGAGGGAATCAGAGTATGTTGCCGAGTTGGAAACTGAGATTGAGCAACCAGTTTTTGACTATGAAGCAATTTGGGATAATGAAATTACCTACAGGACAGCCATTTAATGGATTTCTCATGTTCAACCTCTGTCAAGACAGGTGGTTAACTTTCTAGTCCACATTGTAGGAAAGGTGGCCAACGAATACATCTATACAACCTATGAAGGTAGATTGGATCAACTCAAGGGCTCATATTATTAGAAGATTGCAAGGGAACTGCAGGACTCCTTTAACATGACTCTTTCCCAGGCCATTAATGTCATCCATGCAAGGACTTTTCTAAATAAACACTTGGATGCATTAACTATGGAAGAACCACAGGAGGTAGCAGGTAGTGCAAGGCAGTTGGAGGATGGGACTAGTGCACCAGTGGTGACTAGTGATAAAGATGCTCAGTCTACCTCACCCACACAAGAACCACCTAGTCAGAGGTTGGGTGATAGTGGGGCAGGGGAGTATGCTGTTAGGCCCTCCTTGACAACTCACCAAAAAGCTGATGAGAACCCCAATGATATGGGAGGACAAACTCTGATTGATGCTCATGAAGAAATTTCCAAATCTATTCTATCAGAGTCTATCCACCTTGAGGGGGAGTCTCATGCACCAACAGTCAAAGATGGTGACACTCAGACTCTGGTTTCTAATGAAGTCATACTGAAGCAGTCAAAGTCTAGAGTAGACCCTGAGACTGGAATACTGGAGCCAACAGACTCTGAAAAGAAAGAAGATGATTGTAAGGGTTCAGACTCTGTTGCTGCTCACCCCTTGGTGGAAACCCCTAGCCTTCAGACATTTGAAGGGTTTCCCCTCCATCAAGGAGGTTCAGGTATTGTAGCACATAATTCTTCTCTCAACCTCTCTTCTGTAGGATTTTTGAGTGCACCTTCCAAATTGAGTGAAAAAATAATAATAATAATAATTGAGAGGCTGGCACTGGACCAGGCAAAAGGAGAGGTAGATACGGCTGTAGAGAGCCTGAGTGAGAATGAGAGAGTGGGTGCCCAACCCCACTGTGAGGATGAGAGATTAGGGTATCCTGAACCTAGCTTTACTTATTGGGATCAAGATTTTCCATAGAGTTGGTCCAATGAGTTGAAGCAGGGGATGAATGAAAATTTATTTTTGTTGTTTGACAGAATTCACTCCCTTCACTTATTCACAGAAGTAGCTTTCAAGGATGCTATTGCTGATATTACTACCACTCAAGCTTCTCTCCAAACAACATTCTCTGACTTAACCACAAAGGTTGATTCAGTAGTTGCAGCACAGTTCACTTTCTCCACAGTCTTAGCACAGATTCTTTTGGTTGTCACAGGTGGTGATGATGTCAAAACGGGGGAGAAGAAAAGTGATTCAAGAAAGGTGATTCCTCCAGGAGAAACAAATAAGAAATGATTATTTTATACTGTTCTGGATTAATTATTTCATTTTTTAGTTTTGACATCATCAAATCTTGATTTATGCTTCATTGTTTATAAAGCATAAATAGGGGGAGATTGTTAGGAATATAATAATTTGATGATGTACAAAATACTAGAACAGGATTTAGCACAGTCTATCTGCAAGAATCAATCAACGGATATCTATCTGAAAGAAGCAATCGACTGATAAATATCGATCGATAAGTCATCAACTGATAATAAGTCATCGACTGATAAAGCCAATCGAGAAGTCATCGATCGAGAACTCAAGTCATCAACTGATATTTATCAATCGAGAACTCAAGTCATCAACTGATATTTATCAATCGAGAACTCAAGTCATCAACTGATATTTATCAATCGAGAACTCGACAACATATATTTCCTGATCGAGAACTCATCAACGGATATATAGTCATCAACGGATATTTATTGATCGAGAAGTCATCAACGGATATTTACCAATCGAGAAGTCTCACAAGTACTCGATTGATTAGCTCACAGCCTGACTTCTCGAAGCTTAAAGGAGATGAGTATTCGGTTGATTCAAACAGCTAGTTTAAAGGAAAGTCTTCGAAGATCAAAACAAATTTATTGCAGATATGCTATGGGAAGGAAAGGGAAAATTAAGGAAGCTGTCGGTCAGAGTTTACTCTATCAGAGAATACTCGATCAGAGTTTACTCTAACAGAGAATGCTCTATCAGAGATTATCAACCGACAGAGTTTATCAGAAAAGGAAACAGACAAATCAGAGTCTGATTTGGATAGTAAGAAGGAATTCAAGTGCAAGTCTAATTACCTTATTAAATCTATTCTTATCATAATCTGTTTTGTAATTGTATTTGTAGCTGTGTCTATATAAACACAGAGATAGGTTATAATTCAATGTCGAATTATATCGAATTAAGAATTTATATAAAAGCAATATCTTGTAACCTAGCAGCTCTTAAGAACTTTATATCTTGAGAGAGTTTTGTATTCAAGTTCATTATTAATACAAAACAGTATTCCATTCAACATACTTGTGTTCATAATCGATTTACAGGCACTATTACATTCAACCCCCCTTCTGTAATAGATTGATTATTCTGGGAAACATAGCAGATAATGACAAGGATACTTCCCTTAGGCTTATAAGGGAATGGTTGGCACTGTAAGTACTTATAGCTTCTTCAATCAATGTTCAGTTCCTCTTATGGAATTACAATCTATTGTTAGTTGGAACATCATGGGGCTTCTAAAAGCACAAACAAGTAGAATATAAGAGTGGTAGTTAATGAAGCTAAAGATTCACTATTATGCATTCAGGAGACAAAATGTATTCAATGGGATGAGAAAGCAATAAACAAACTAGGTTTAAGGAGTGACCCGGGGTGGTGTGAAATCCCACCACAAGGTCTATCAGGGGGTATTTTATTGGTTTGGAATTCTGAAATTTTAACTGTCACTTCTTCAATAAGAATGAGGCATTGACTTTGGATTCATGGCTCCTGCAAAATTTCAAGTACTCTGTTTGTGTGCTTCAACGTCTATGCCCCTCAGAGAAATCAAAGTATTTCTCAGGAAAATTCAATGGCGAATCCTTCCCACCGGATGTTTCCTAAGAAAACGGATTCCTTCTATGACTCCTTATTGTCCTTGATGTGGGCAGGCAGAGGAAAACATCAATCTCCTGTTATGGGAATGTAATTTAGCCCGCACAGCATGAGAGTTTGTGGGTAGCTGGTAGTGTATGTCTAATAATCTCTTCAAAATTAAATCCTTTTCTCTCTCCTCTCTATTCAGGCTTCAAAATGATTCTAGCTTACAATCTATTTGGAAACTGGTAATCTCTGGTACAGTTTGGACGATATGGCTTGCAAGAAATGAAATAACTTTCAGTCAGACTCGCATGAACAGGCAGTCATTGGAATTCCTCATTTTCACTCGAGTCAGTACATGGGGAAAAGCTAGCAATCTTATTAATTTTGTTGATGACCCTTTGTGGAAATCGAACCCCACTAGAGCCTTTAAATTGCACACTAGTCAGTTCAATAAAGAATTTTGGAACTACAAAAAATTCTAGGCAATTTTATCTGTTCGGTGGATGGTGCTTAGAGTTCTTCGCATTCTGGTTCTGGTACGGGGTATAAGGGGGTGGATCAAAGATAGAAAGGACCAGCTTATCCATGTCTTTTTAGGCTCATCTTATGTTTATAACAATCTGGAGGCGGAAGTAGGGGCGATTTTATACGTCATTGAGTTGATTCTTAGCCACAAATTATCTACGGATTTAATCATTTGCTCAGATTATGGAAGCCATTGCTGCAATTTGACATGTGAGTTACCTTCACGGTATTCCTATCAAGGATATGGAACTGTTAAAAGATTTAGTGGACCAGTTTTTTCAATTACACTTTGTGCCAAGAGAGCTGAATTTTGAAGCAGACTCCCTAGCAAAATCCGGATGTAGTAGACCTAGAATGTCTACTTATTGGGCCGTAGGCAGGGAGGAGGCCCAATATTAAGTAAGAAAATCCGCTAGGTTGTCACAAGAACGAACCTGTTGTATAAAAATGTTGCCATTCCCTTTGGAGTTCACGAGTGTAAAAGAATTTTGGTAGAATATTCTGTGTTCGATCTCCTTTGATATATCCTTCTTTTAATTGTTTAATGCACGTGGAATTATCCTCACAGATAACTGTAGGACTACATGAAATACTTCATAATCTGCATGACTCTCAAATATGTTGAATAACGGATCGCAACCAGATACATTCCCTACTTGCCTCATGAATTGCTAATAACTCTGCATGATTTGATGAGGTTGCTACCATAGTCTATTTCATAGATTTTCAAGAAATAGCAGTGCCACAATATGTGAATACATAACCTGTTTTTGTGACTTTCCAAAATGAGGATCCGACATGTACCCCGCATCCTCATATTCAATTAACTGCGAATTCGAACCTCTTAGAAAGAATAATCCAAGATCAATCGTCCCACGAAGATATCTTAATATATGTTTGACTCTATACCAGTACCTTTTGGTTGGATCAGAACTGAAGATATCAAGAACTTTTTCCTTATACGTTGATTGATGGACAAGTATTCTTGAAGATAAGTGCTCCACCTGATACCTAGACAAAATTTTATCTTTCCAAGATCCTTCATTTCAAACTCATTTTTTAAATAATTAGTTGTGTTAATAATATCTTCAAAAGTACCGACAAGATTTAAGTCATCCACATACACAACAATAATAACAAAATCAGTTTCTGAAATTTTAATAAATACACATGGACACACTTGATTATTAATATGCCCATCTTTCATTAAATATTCACTAAGCCTGTTGTACCACATACGACCAGATTATTTTAAACCATATAATGATCATTGTAATTTAACAAAATATAAATGTTGATACTTAGTTTCATCTAAATTTAATCCTTCAAGGATTTTCATATAAATATCACTATCAAGTGATCCATATAAGTAGGCTATCACAACGTTCATAAGACATGTTTCTAATTTTTCCGTACAAGACATACTTATCAGAAAATGAAAGGTAACTCTATCCATAACAAGAGAATATGTCTCTTAGTAATCGAATCCAAGCCTTTGAGAGAATCTATGGGCTACTAGCCAGACTTTGTATCTCACAATTTCATTTCTCTCATTTCGTTTTCGTACAAATATCCACTTATTCCCAACAGGGACTACACCAGCTGCCAACTGGTGTTTGGACTGATGGTTCAAATACATTTCTCTTACATAAGGAGTCCAGTTCTTCCTGAATTGTAACTTTCCATTTTGGATAATCATCTCTTTATCGACATTCTTCTACGCTTTGTGGTTCAGGATTGAAGCTCTTAATAATATCGCATGCTACGAAAAAAAGAATATATATCATCAACCTCAATACTCCCCCGAACCAATAACTTTCCGTTATGTACATAACTTATCGAGATCTCATAATTTTCAAGAACCTTTGCTTCTATGGAAGTATGTGCCACTTCTGGGTCAATATCATTCTCAGGAGGTAACACCGCTCCAGGGGTCTTTACTATAGCCACTTCAGGGGCTTGTACCTCTTTAGGAGGTAATGCCACTTCTAGGGCATTTTCTGGAATGCTTGCCACTTCTGGGGCAAGTTCATTTACTTTCCGTTTTCGGGGTACAATATCTTTTGCACCAACAGGTGTACCCCACTTCTAGCGTAGTTTTGAGTCACCAATAAATTTTTTAGGAATTGATTTTTATTTAGGGATTTCAACCCTCGCTAAAGCATTAACAATGGGTATATATAATTTCACAATGCGTCTAGAATCATTAAAAGCATCTAGCATTTGATTAGCAATATTTTGCATATGAATAATTCTTTAAACCTCAGTCTCACATTAATTAGTACGCGGATCAATAGAAATAAATCATACTGCATTCCATGATAGTTCAGAATTTAATTTAAGCAAAATATTATCTCCCCTTAATGAAGGGAACAAAGACTCGTCAAAATGACATTCAACATATCGAGTAGTAAAGACATCACCAGTTAATGGTTCAAGATATCTTATAATATATGGTGAATCAAATCAACATAGATTCCCAGTCTTTTTTGGGGTCCCATTTTTTTTATGGTGGAACAATGTGAACATATACAACACTACTAAAAATCTTAATATGGAAAATATCGGGTATTTGACAAAGAACTAATTGATGGGGGGATTCTTTATAATAAGTGAATGGTCTAACTCTTATTAGGTTCACGGCATGAAGTATAACATGACCGCAAACAGATGTAGGTAACTTAACCTTTAATAGTAAATGATGAGCAATAGGTTGAAGTCTCTTAATTAAAGATTCAATCAAACTATTTTTTGTGTACACATGAGCCACATGGTGTTCAGGAGAGACTCCTACTGACATAAAATAATCATTGAAAGTTGAGGAAGTAAATTTAATTATCCGGGCAAGTAATTTTATAAAGATTGTATTTTGGGTTGAAAGTAGACAAACATGAGACCATCTAGTTGAAACATCAATTAGAACCATGAAATATCTAAAAGGATCGGAATATGGATGTATGGGCCCACAAATATCTCCTTAAATTCTTTCTAAGAAATTTGGAGACTTGGTTTGAAGTTGAACATGAGATGGTCGGACAATTAGTTTTTCCAAGGAGCATGCTGAATAAGGAAGTTCACTATGTGGTATGTTCTTTTGATATCTAAGATGATGCCCTATATAATATTCTATAATACGATGCATCATAGTTATTCCCGGATGACCAAGTCTTTCATGCCAAAAGGTAAAATATTTTTGGTCTATGATTTTAGGAATGGTGGTTATAATATGGGATTCAATGATTTTAATCTTTGTAGTGTATAATCCAGAAGAGACTGAGGGTAACTTCTTTAATATCTTATTATAGCCTGAGTTAGTTGAAGTGATGAGAATATATATTTTTTCATATCTACTAGTAGTTTTAATATGAAAACCATTAAGATGAATATCCTTCAAACTCATAAGATAGTTGATTTGCTAGAATATAGAGCCTTTTCTATGTGAATTTGTGTTTTATTTGGTAGAATAAAACTAGCATTGCCAAAACCTTCGATTATATTTGATGTACCCGAAATCACTATACTTTTGAGTTAGTACTAGTCAACTACGAGAAATATTTCTGACTTTGTAAAATTGTGTGAGTGGTCAAGCAGTCAATACTGCATATATCTCCCATACATACACTGTATATATAAAAGTGAACAATATTTTCATTAAAACAAAATATATACATAAAACAGAAACATAGAAAACATTACATATAAAGCAAATACATATAAAAACTAACTAGCTAGGTCAGAATAAAGGTTAGCACTGGTTTCTGTTACATTTAAGAGTTCATCATTTCTTATTGCATCATTACCTAAATTATGATTAAAATTAGCAAAATTGATTTCCATCATTCTTCCTTTAGGCCATTTAGATGATTGATACAAGTCAACAAGATGTTTTAGTGTACGACAAGTGTGAGTCCAATGCCCTTCAGCCCCACATCTATGACAAACATCTCTAACATCTCATTTTTGTGGTTCCTTTCTTTTATTTGGCACTTGAGCCTGCCATTTATGATTATTAGGGTTGTTTTAGCCATCACGATGCCACTTCAGGTGGACAAAATTATATCGATTCTAAAATCGTCCACGAAAATTTTCTCATAAGGAGAGTTACCAATGTTTCATCTATAACCTCGTCTATAGACGAAAACACAGTTTCGTCTATAACCTCGTCCTCCTATATGCCGTTCATCACGTTCATTCTTCTAGAATGCATGACATGCACTTCAGGTAACTGGACATAGTCTGTAGGACGTGTCTGGTGATTTTTAGCAGCAACTCATTATTCTTTTCAGCCATAAGAAGGAGAGTTACCAATTCGCTATACTTTTGAAAATTGTATTCTCTGTACAATTACGCTAGGATCATAGTATTAGGGTGAAAGTTCAAGAGAGTTTTTCCAATCATCTCAGCATCAGTAATTTTCTCACAACATAAAATTAGTTTTGAACAACATGGAATTATATTACGCAAAAGATTTAAAATCTTGTAGCCTTAGATTAATCTAGTCATACCGGCCATAGACAAGTTTTTGGTGATGAAATTTATATTTGAGATTATTCCAAATAGTGACCGAACTTTTGATTGTTAGGTATTCTGATTTTATATTTTCGTGAATATGATTCCTAAGAAATATAATAGCTTTTGCATTTTATTCCATAGTTGGGGGTTTTTCGGATTCAATAGTATCTTTTAACCCGTTAGCACTAAGATGTAATTATATATTGAGTACCTATGATAGATAATTATCTCCAGAAACATCTAGTGCAACAAACTCTAATTTTACAGGTTTTGATTCTGGTAAATATTTAAAACATGATATAATATAACACATCAATGTTTAAATAATTAATTAATCACGTATACACAATAATATCTATAATATAATTTAATACAAAAGCTACATCGGCATAACCAACCACGGAACTTTTGAATAATAATTGACGGTAAAGCCATCTTTATAATAATAGTTGACGGTAGAGTCATCTTTATATTTAAATTTATAAATGACAGTAATAATATGACATCGATATAAAAATAAATTTAGATTGTAACTTCTTTATTGGGCTAGCTTCAATTGGGTAGAATCTCATACTGATAACAAGAGACTAGAGAGAAGCAACTATGTTATGTTTATTACTTTCGGTATGTATCTTTAAACTATCAACCAAGCCTAGTATTTATATTTATAGTACAATTGTAATCGACTTGTGCTAGTGTCTTAATATTCTATTATTTACTTAACAACGAAATATTTATATTTATAGTACAAATGTAATCAACTTGTGCTACCGTCTTAATATTCTATTATTTACTTAACCACGAATTATTGACAATCATATACATTGTATAATATACTTTCTTTTTGGTTATTCAGGTACTCCAAACGTAACCCCCGCCCCGCGGGGCCATTTTATTAATTTCCTATAATGTTTAGTAAACATTATTAATTAGCAACACAAGAACTAAAAGCATTGCTCTATCCTTTCGTTCATCCCGTGCTTGGTAAGATTTCTAATATTCAATGGTTTCATGCATTTTCAAATCTTGAATTTGATCTTACACTGTACTCGGCTACAAGCTTGGAGAATGAAGACGATTTATTCTCCAGCAATTTCGTAGGGATATCATATTCTTTGACCGATCCTGCATGAGTTAAATAATATCCAATAAATATTTACCTATAAAAAAAATGATGAGAGAAGAAGATACAAGACAAACCATTATCCAACAAAAGCACCATATCACTGTCAAGCACAGATGTTATTCTATGTGCTATAGTTAAGACCGTAGAATCCTGGAAGTGTTGTTTCAGGGTTTGCTGAATCATATTATCAGTAGCTGTATCAACTGATGCAGTAGCCTCATCAAGAATTAATATCTTGCTTTTCTTGAGTATCACGCGACCTAGACATACTAATTGTCTCTGTCCCACACTCCAGTTCTCCCCATTCTCTGAAACTGTGATAGTAATGGACACATCAGTAATTCACTACATCGTTATAGAAGTTAAGATACCTAATGCTGTAAGGCCGGGTAGATGAAACTAACCTGCTGAATCAAGCTTACCCTCCTTGTTTTTAACTTCATCGCCTAATTGACACTTGTCGAGAACCTGCAATTATGGTAAACATGATCAACTCTGTCTACAGATTAATCAATGTGCACAATAATATTTGTTTGATTTTATCAACACATAACATAAGAAATGTCACTAGCCCACCTCCCAAATTTGCTGATCTGTATACTCTTCAAGAGGGTCCAAGTTGCTTCGAACTGTCCCCTCGAACATGGTTGGATCTTGTGGAATTATGCTTAATCTAGATCGTAAATCATGCAATCCAATCAAGGAGATATTGATACCATCTATTAAAATAACCCCAACTGTTGGTTCCACAATACGGAATATGGTTTGTATAAGAGTTGATTTACCACTTCCGGTTCTTCCTACAATTCCAGTCATTTTTCCTCCGTTAAAGGTGCAAGTAAGACCTCGCAAAACCAAGGGCATATGAGGAGCATAACGAACCTAGAACAAAAGCAGCAAAATGCCTTTCAGAAAATGGAATATTCATGGAAAATGAAGCCACAAAGTCGGAATAAAAATATTAAGAGTACCTGTAGATTACACAAGTCAACTATACCACATGATGGCCAGTGATCATCTGGCCTATTTACTTCTATAACTAGAGGAGGCTCATTGGGGATAGAAGTGTACTGAAGTATCCTTTCAACTGATATAATTTTATTATCCAAATTGCAAAGGTTCCATATTACCCTAAATTGTAACATATTTAGACCAAGTCCATATATAACTGCAAACCCTGCTATGCCTACAAACAAAATGGTATGATATATGAATTAAAAAGGTTAGTATATGAGAACTACAAGAGGAAGCACAATAGCTTCTTTTAAATTTCCCAAGTTTAGTATACAATAATAAAAAAAACATAGATTTCACTCACTTGGGTCAATTGTTCCTATGGGAACAGAGATTAGGAAAACCAAGGTAAAGGCAAAGGTGAGATTAGACAACATATCCAAACGGAAGCATAGCCACTCCATTACACCAGCACTGTGAAACTTTGGCCGAGAGTTTCCATCAATCAACCTCATACTTGTTTCCTGAAATCTATGTTCCTGATCAAAGCTCCTGATTGTCGTTGATCCTGAAATTGTTTCTGCAAAATGTTGGATAACTGGAGCTTTAGACACTCCAATTAAGCGTGCCAATTCACGAGCTGAAGGTATGTAATATTGCTGAAATATATTAAAGTAAATTTCATGTGAGTTACGATAAAAGAAAAACTTGATAGATAAAATTTTAATCTCTCATATCATGTGTTACTGATTTTTTTATATTCATTTTTATGTGATCAAGATGCACCTACTAAATAGATCAATTACTTTTTAAGAAATATAAGTTAAGAATAACATTCATGATTCTCACATTAACTTTTAGCTTAAAATCTATAAGATCTCCTTGTTAGGCCGCAAGAAAGCCTTAACTCCACAATAATATAATATTTTCTGCTTTGAATCGAGCCTGCACGGATTTGTATTTGGACACACCCAAAAGACCTTATACTAATGGAGTTAACTTGACTGCTTCTTAACTAGCAAACTGCCCCTTCCACAAACGATGCGGGATAACTCCAATAATCGCCCCCTTCTTGGAAAGCACGGACACGGCAAAATCGGTGCCGTATGCGAGTCCGACTCGGCCGACTCGGCACGGACTCGGCTGAGTACGTGTCCGACTCGCCAAGTGGCGAGTCAAGACGAATTCGGCAGCGGACTCGCTTCTGACTCGGGTTAGGATTCGGGTCGGACACGGCCCAATCAATTTTTTGACCCGAATCACGATTTATACATGTTTTAGAATATATTTTTGAAAAGAGGAACACATACCTGTTTTGAAAAGAGGAACGCAGGTGACGATCTCTTCTTTTCTCTTTCACATCTCGTTCTTTTCTCTTTCTTTGCTATTACATCTCGTTCTTTGCTATTACATCTGTGTGTATATATGTGTGTATATGTTAGTATATAGCTATTACATCTTTGCTATTACGTTCTTTGCTGTGTTTCTGCCCTGCTTGTGTGTATATATCTAATATATGTATCTGGGTTATAAACTTATTATATATAATATATATAGTTAGTGGGTTATTAATTTATTATATATATATAGTTAGTGGGTTAATAACTTAATATATATATATAGTTAGTGGGTTATTAATTTATTATATGTTAGTGACTTAGTTAGTGGCCAGTGGCTGTGTTTCTGCCCTGCTTGTGTTTCCCCTGTTTCTTCCCCTGCCTGTGTTTGTGTTTCTGCCCTGCCTCTCTACCTATTTTTTTTTTCATTTATTGCAGATAAAATGAGTGGTTCAATGAGTTCAAGTGCTAATAGTAATACCAATGTAGAAGAAAATGATATTAATTATCCTTTGTGGAAGTATGTGACCCTTTTGGAGAAAGGGACAAAGAAAGGTGGGAACGTAAAGTGGCAATGTAACTATTGCAAGAAAATTTATACCGGATCTTACTCACGTGTCCTTGCTCATTTACTTAAGAACAAAGGACAAGGAGTGGCTATTTGCAATAGTGTCACTCCTCAACATAAATTTGAGATGGATAAGCTCAACTTGGAGGCTGAAAATTTGAAGAGGTCCAAATCAATGAATGTACCTCTTCCACCATTTTCGATTGGTAGTGGTAGTTCCTTTCCCATGGGAAATGCTAGTTTTGGAGATCAATCAAAGAAAAGGAAGGGATGTTCCACTTTGGAGAAAGCTTTTAACAATGAAGTGAGGGAACAATTGACTTGTGAGATTGCAAGAATGTTTTATTCTTCGGGATTGCCATTTCATCTAGCAAGGAATCCTCATTATATCAATTCTTACAACTTCGCGGCAAATAACAACATTGACGGGTTCAAGCCTCCGGGTTACAATGCTCTAAGGACTACACTTCTTCAAAAAGAAAGGGCTAATATTGAAAGATTGTTGATACCAATCAAGGAAACATGGAAAGAGAAGGGTTTGAGCATTGTTTCGGATGGATGGAGTGATCCTCAAAGGAGGCCACTTATTAATATTATGGCAGTAACTGAAAGTGGCAATATATTTTTGAAAGCTATCAATTGTGAAGGTGAGTACAAGGACAAATTCTTCATTGCCGGTTTGCTAAAGGATGCCATTAATGAGGCCGGACCATACAACGTGGTTCAAGTTATTACCGACAATGCCCCGGTGTGTAAAGCTGCAGGTATGATTATTGAGTCACAATTTCCTAACATCTTTTGGACACCTTGTGTTGTGCACACTTTAAATCTTGCTTTGAAAAATATTTGTGCACCAAAAAATTCGGAAGCTAATCAAGTAACATATGTTGAGTGCAATTGGATCAGTGAAGTTGCGGATGATATAGTTTTCATCAAGAATTTCATTGTTAACCATTCTATGAGATTAGCTATGTTTAATAAGTTTGTACCCCTCAAGTTGCTTTCGGTTGCGGAAACTAGATTTGCTTCGACTATGGTAATGATAAAAAGATTTAAGCTAATCAAGCAGGGATTATAAGAGTTAGTTATTTCCGAAGAATGGGATTCTTATAGAGAGGATGATGTGGGAAGGGCTCAACATGTGAAAGAAATAATTTTGAATGACATTTGGTGGGACAAAGTTGTTAGGATTCTCTCATTCCTTAACCCCATTTATGACATGCTTCGGGCGGCGGATACGGATAGACCTACTCTTCACTTGATTTATGATATGTGGGATACTATGATTGAGAAGGTGAAGGCACAAATATATCGCTATGAAAGGAAAGAGTTGGGTGAAGAATCAAGTTTCTATGAGGTCGTTTATCAAATTCTAGTTGATAGATGGAACAAAATCAATACTCCACTACATTGTTTAGCTCATTCATTGAACCCAAGGTATAAATACATTTATTTATGATGTTTTACTTCTCTTTTTTTTTCCTCGTTATTTATGAAATATATGATTGATTTTTTATTCTTTATTTCTATCATTGGAAGGTATTATAGTCGAGAATGGCTTGATGAGGTTGTTGGATGTGTTCCTCCACACAGGGACATGGAAATTTCAAATGAAAGAAACACTTGCTTGGTGAGGTATTTTCCAGAAGAAAATGAAAGTAATAAGGTTATAGTTGAGTTTGCCCATTTCTCCGGTTGTATGGGTGTTTACAGCTCGTATGATTCTTTGAAGGCTAGAGGCAATCTTGATCCAAATATTTGGTGGGTAATGTATGGTGCTTCTGCTCCTATATTGCAATCACTTGCATTGAAGTTACTTGGACAACCTTCATCTTCATCTTGTAGCGAGAGGAATTGGAGCACATACTCGTTCATTCATTCCATGAAAAGGAATAAGATACTACCACAACGTGCCGAAGACTTGGTGTTTGTACACACAAATCTTCGTCTCCTCTCAAGGAAAAGTCATGCTTATATGGAAGGAGAAAACAAAATGTGGGATGTTGGTGGAGATGAGTTCTCTCAAGTGGAAGGTGCCGGTATTCTAGAGATTGCAAATCTCTCACTTGATGAACCAGAAATGGAATTAGTTCTTTTTTCACAAAATGGTCATCCGGTTATAAATGTCGAATGAAACTTTTACTAGTTTACTACTTATTTTGTACTAAGTTTGCATGACTTATTATCAAATTTGAATGGAACTATTATTTATGAATTTGTTGAATGTTGACATATATATTTATTGCAAAAAAATTAAAATTTGCCGAGTCCCGTATCCAAGACTCTTTGGAGTTTGGCGAATCCCCGTGTCCCCGTACCCGAGTCCCGTGTCCCCGTATCCGAGTCGGTGCTTCATAGCCCCCTTCACACATCGGGCTCGACATCTATCGAATATGCCTCCTTGAGTGTGACCAGGCTTCCCCTTGACTCATACTGAAATTTTTTATGGCTCTCTGGCTCCCTAGTCCCATTCTTAAAGGCTCACCTGCCTCCCCCTTAAGCCCATCATGGGGCAAGCCTTCTGCCTCTTCCTTGGCCTATCTGGGAGCCCATTTAAGATTGTTATGTACTGTTATAACCTGGTTCTAATACCACTTGCTAGGCTGCAACCAAGCCTTAACTCCACAATAGTATGATATTGACCACTTTGGGTCGAGCCCACACGAATTTGTATTTGGGCACACCCCAAAAGGCCTCACAATTATGTTAGATCTTCTTACCTCATCTTCTAGAGTAAATGGAATATTATCATCAACATTTCTGAAACTCCCACTATTTCCTGTAAGATCTTCTTCTGTAATATCTTCTAGTATTGCTTTCTCTTTCTCAGGTTGTTCTTGTGTAAGATCAGAATCGACTGCAGGCTTATCCTTGTACACTGCATTCTCATTAAAAGTAACATCTCTACTTCTAACGACCTTCTTCGTTAGTTCATCACAGAAACGGTAACCCATATCATTTGAGCCATAACCAATGAAGATACACTTCTTTGCTTTCGGATCAAGCTTGTCTATGTTAGAATCTTTAATACGAACATATGAAATACAACCAAAAATTCCCAAGTGCAAAAGATTTACCTCTTTTTTCTACCACTCTTCTTCAAGAATCTTGAACCCCAAAGGAACTGAAGGTCCTCTGTTTATGAGATATGCTGTTGTGTTAACTGCATCTTCCCAAAACATCTTTGGCATCCCTGCATGTATTCTCATACTTTTAGCCCTCTCATTCAAGGTTCTATTCATGCGCTCTGCAACACCATTCTGTTGCAGTGTCTCTAGAATAGTTTTGATCATTCTAATCTCATATTATGCGCAATAGCTTTTAAACTCATCACTACTATAATCATCACCATTATCTGAAATCAAACTCTTAACCTTCAAGCCAGTCTGAGTTTCAACTTCAGTCTTCCACTTCTTAAAAGTGCCAAACACTTCTGATTTATTTTCCAAAAAATAAACTCATACCTTTCAAGTGGAATCATCAATAAAAGTGACATAGTAGCGAGATCCTCCCAACGATGCAACTGTTGTTGGACCATATACATCTGTATGAACTAGCTCAAACTTCTCAGCCTTGGGCATCCTCCCTGATTTTGTAAAAGTAACTATTTTCTGCTTTCCAAGAATACATGGCTCACAGAAACCAACTTCCACATTCTTCAGCTCTGAAATCTTCCACTTCGAAGTTAACAACTTCATACCCTTTTCACTCGTATGACTAAGTCTTTGGTGCCACAAAGTTGAAGACCCAATCTCATCGACAACTACGTTTGCTTCATCACAAAATTGTTCAACAATATAGAAAGTCCATTTCTTATATCCATGAGCAATAACTAGGTTCCCCTTTATAACCTTCCCCTATCCGTCTCCGAAAGTAACTCAATGCCCTTCCTTATCTAACTGACCCACAGATAACAACAGCTTCTTAAGTCCAGGAATGTAACTTACATCTTTCAACGTCCAGCTAGTTCCCAAAGAGGTTCTGAGATTAATATTTCCCATGCCCGCAATATCCAAAGTCTCATCGTCAGCAAGACGGACTTTACCAAAATTTCCAAGTCTGAAATTTAACATCAAATCCTTGCAAGGGGTAGCATGGAATGATGCACCAAAATTCATAATCCATGATTCAACGGAACATTCAACACAACAAATCAAAGCATCGTCATTCACCACTTCTTCAACAATATTAGCTGAATTATCATCTTTCCTTTAGGAGCTGCAGGAGTTGTACACTGATTTCTGAAGTGACCCTTCTTCTGACAATTCCAACAAACAATCTCCTTGCGATCTTTGGATTTCCCTCTCTTCTGTGACTTCGATCTGCTACGCCCATGATTCTGCCCCTTTGCAGACTTTCTGCCTCTACTCTCAATACTCAATAAGGAACCTGGCGACTCTCCTGAGTTTCTCCTACGAATATCTTCTCCAAGAATCAAATCTCGAACTCCATCAAAAGTCATTTTATTGCCCCCAGATGAATTACTAATTGCAGTGACAAATCCTGACCAACCGTCAGACAATGAGGATATTAACAACAAGGCTTGTACTTTATCATCGAATTTTATATCCATTGACACGAGTCTTGATAGGATAGAATTAAATTCGTTCACATGATCAACAATACAATCACCTTCATTCATTCTCGTGGCAGATAACAAACGAATCAAATATACCTAATTTAGTAGATGGCTTCTCATACATGTTTGACAACGCCTTGATCAATCCATGAGTTGTCCGTTCCTTGACGATATTATAAGCAACGTTCTTCGCCAAAGTTAATCTGACAACACCCAAAACCTGCCTATCTAATAGCTTCCATTCTTTTTCATCCATTGAATCTGACTTCTTCTCTTCTAGCGGTTCATCTAGTTTCACTCGCCTGAAAACCTAAGCTCTTGATACCAGTTGTTGAGCCGCAAGCAAGTCTTAACTCCACAATAGTATGATATTGTCCGCTTTGGGCCGAGCCCTCACGAATTTGTATTTGGACACACCCCAAAAGGTCTCATACTAATGGAGTTAACTTGGCTGTTTATTAACTAGCAAACTGCCCCTCCCACAAACGATGTGGGATAACTCCCAACACGCTTTTCTGCAAGTCAATACAACTGCCACCAAAATTGCATTGTTTGGTTTCCAGAAAGATCACTAGAAACAAAATGGTATAATAGACGTTAACACTTCATATTACTTATTTGTTTTTATCAATTCTGGAGATAAAATGTGATAAAACCCCTAGTTTATCATCTTTTAACATATACAAATAGCCTGTATTGAGTAATGCAAAATAAAGAAGAAAAAAGAAAAGGATACAAAAAGAAATGTTGTAATGCAGCAAATTACAGCCATAAAACTATATATTATACAAGTTAGATGTTCAGTGTAAACATAATCAATTGCAAGGGTAAATGTACAAACTATATTATACTATTCAGACAAACGGGAAAAAAAGGCAGTGAAACTTCTGATTCTCTAATAATAATTAGGTTCTTTGGTTCAAAAGCGAAACAGGAGAAGAGACTATATAAAATACCTGTAACCAAATGCAAATTGCAATGACAGGAACAAAAACTACGAAAACTTGCCATGCCACTTGTGACATTACAACAATAATTCCAAGGAGTTGTATAATGGAAAAGGCAAAAAGGCCAACTTGATTAGGCATGTTCAAATCTATTGTGCTTTGGTCTGTAGATGCCTGCAGATACCCAGATGTAAATTATAAATCATAGAAGTTCCTAGTATTGCTGAACACCATTGTTTTACCAATATAATAATATATTGAGAAGAAAACAAGTTAATGCACTTACTCTATTTAAGATACGCCCACTTGGTGTAGAATCAAAGAAAGACATTGGCGCACGAAAAATACACAAATGCATTCTATGAAAGAGTATTGTGGCTGCCTTGTACCCAGCAGTTGCAAGAGACATGGCTCTACAGAAAATGCAAAAGGAACTTCCTATTGCCAACGCTACATAAACTATAATGAGAGTCGAATTTCTGACAGGTGGTGCTACATCCTCTGACATGGGAGTTGCCCATGCCATCCAGTAATTGCTTCCAATTTGAAGTACCTGAAAGAGAACTTGCGAAAATAATATAACAGGAACAAGTGCGCCCCCGTATGCTGTTGTAATATACTTCCAGTAGACAGAGAAACCAACTCTGCCTTTCTCTCTTTCTTCTTCTTGAACAAGCTGTCGTTCTGGGCCCGTGATATCTTCCAGTGGTTTCCCATATTGAACATCTCTGGTTTCTTCTGAATTTTTACTACTCTCTGTCTTGCTTTCCGCACTGATATTCATATCTTTCGAGACTAAAACGCTTTCTATGGGCTCAATTGCAGATAAAGCTTTTTGATGTGCAACAACAAGTTTCTTAAATTCGCTCCCAAAGTCAAGTACTTCGCCATATTTTCCAGCTTGTGTAATACAGCCATCTTTCATCACCTAATTAGAAGGAATTTTGATTAAAATGTACATTCACTTGTATAAAAGTAGTTAAAGAATAAAAACCTCTCTCACAAGTATGAGGTCTGCTGCAGGTAGAAATTCTACTTGATGGGTAACATATATTACTGTTTTTGACTCCAGAATCCCCTGTATGCACTCCTGCCACACATAACTTGTCAAATGATGTAATCAACTAATTAGTAGCTCAAGAAATATAACAAAGAACCAACAGCAATACAGAGAACAGAGTCTCTTACAATGTTCCTTCTATAAAAAGATTAGTAACTGATCAGATGAATAAAACCTAATAAAACAAAGATTACATATTCTATTAGGGATGTTGTCATGGGGTACGGTTTCAGTTATAATGTAGGTCATCAAGAATATTTAGATGCATAAACAGTTACCTTAAAAAGATGAGAACCCGTATGAGCATCCACAGCGCTAAATGGATCATCAAATAGATATATATCTGCATCTTGGTAGAGAGCACGAGCAATTTGTATTCTCTGCTTCTGACCCCCACTTAAATTGATTCCCCTCTCACCTATTACTGTCTGATCTCCAAAGGAAAGAATTTCCAGATCTTTTTTAAGGCAGCATGCTTCAAGAATCTTCTCGTATCTTTCTTTGTCCATCTCCTCACCAAACAGTATATTATCTTCTATAGTTCCACTCTGTATCCAAGGTGTCTGGGCAACATAGGCCTTTGTTCCACTCATCTCGATGACACCTGAGAGCTTTGGCATTTCCCCAAGAATACAGGACAGTAGACTCGATTTCCCCGAGCCAACCATACCACACACAGCCACCTTCATACCATGAGAGACTCTGAAATTGATATCTTTTAGTGTTGGATTAGGAGAGCATACATCCCAAGAAAAGATTCCATCTACTATCTGAACTGCAGTGTCTGAACTGGCTCTTGGAAGCCTCCTTACAACATCTGTCTGAATATCAACAAGACGAAGGAATGAGGCAATCCTGTCAAGTGAAACCTTAGTCTGAATTGTTATTGAAATTGTATCCGGAAGATTATAAATAGGCTCTTGAAGTATTCTAAATGTTGCAAGAGCAGTTAGTATCTTTCCAGATTCAAGTGGGATCCCTATAAGCATACATGTACCAAAAGTTACCACAGCCACAAATGTAGGAGTACCCCAAAATACAAAACTAACCATTGCATTGGTGTACACATACTTTCTCAACCATCCTGTCTCACTATTTCTAAGCTCCTCGATTTTGGATAGAAATTTCATTTCCCAGCCTTGGAGCTTGAGAATTCTCATGTTTTTCAAGATTTCTGATGTTGATTTCATCCTTTGATCTTTAGATTTCATTAGGTTAGTTTGAAAATTCTCCTGTAATCTCCCCAATGGAAGATTTGCCAACATCACGGCCACGGTTGCAAACAGTGTTGCAATGGAAGCAACCCCCAAAGTTCTATATAAAATCACCAATGCCAGACCAACCTGTAGGAAGACAACCCATGGATCATGCATGCACCAACTAAAGTCTCCTATTCTCTCGGCATCCACCGTCATAAAATTAATGATCTCCCCACTTGTGTGACCCTGCTTCGATTGACATGACAAAGTCAATCCTTTATGGTAGATCAAGGCAATCAAAGCTGCTTTGGCTCTAATTCCTACCTGTTGCAACCTAAAGAACCAGTGCCTCAACGTCAAACACTCAATAAGCTTCGCAACCACGAACGTGGAAACTAAGAAGTAACCTTTATTTTTGAACTCCCGCTGTCCATTCAAGTACTGGACAAACGCACCAATGAGGTAGGGACCAACATATGTAGCCACTGTGTTTGTAACGGCTAAGACCGCTGTTAACAAAATTTCCTTCCACGTAGTCCAGATCAGTGCTTTTATCAGCCCAAATGTAGTCACACTATTATTATAACCATGATAAAACTCTAACTTCTCTCTTAAAATCGGAAAGGCCCCATGTACAGTGTCAATACCTGCAAGTTGCGGAACATCCTCAAGGTCTAATGGCTTTCTATAACCCAGTGTCACCAAAGAACCAAGCCAAGAGAAAGTCAGGATACTGAATATATTAGCTGTAGCATAAGGAGTCACAGTTTCACCACCACACTTCTTACACTCTTCACCATGACCTAACCTACCAGTAGAATTTTCTCTTAAAAGGGGTTCCTGTAAAACACTATCCTCATTCGATCCAATTCTACCCGAAAAACCCACACAACAGAAATATAAACCAGTGACAGGATACAAGATATCAGAAACTACCAACAAACCCCCTTCGTCGCAAACATAGTCGATAACAAGGCAATAACAAGACATTAAAAAGAAAACACACCACCAAATTCTCAACACTAAAGGATACTTATCCTCACCTAGGCATGATAGTTGGGTGTACAAGTAAGTAAAGATACCTAACCAAGCAATTGCTTTGAGTACTGAATCCAAAAGCACTAAAATATTTATTGTAGACCAACCATTTCTATACCAATAAAAGCTGTTTAATAAACAGATAACAAGACTAAAAAGTGACAGACTCAAACTACAAAACAAAGTGATCAGCCTATAATAAGATAAGTAGATAACCTTATATCATAATTCCTGGATCCTTCTTTATCACTTCCATGACTACTTCTCCAAAATCTATTGTGCACCCACGAAACAATTAATATAATCAAGAATACTGCATGTAATAAACAAGAAAACCCATGTAGAATTATGGGTTTAAGGAGAATATTATCAACTCTAAATGGAAAAAACAACAGATTAACTGACATTTCCCTTGTAAATACTAAAATTTAACAAGATACTAATAAACCTGTAATGAAGAGTCTTTGGTGGGTTATAAACTTAGTTGCAAAACATGCAGTGTTTCAACAATATGGTACTCCTATTTACTAATCTGTGTGTCTTTGTCTATGTATAGAAATTTTAAGTTGCGAAGTCAGGGCAAAAATGATGGACTGAAAAATATAAAACTGCGAAGCTTCATTCGAGCAATTAATGGGGCCCACAGAGGTCCCCATAACAGACTGAACAAGATATTACGCAACTTTACTCCCCATAAAGTCAGATCAATGGATTTTTGTTTTCTTGTTTGCTTCTTCTCCTTTTCAAGTTATCAGGACCATCCAGTTGCATGCAAAAAAAATGACTATTAAGTATTAACTGATACCAGGGTTAAAAAAATTTGAAATCGTATTTAGTACGTGGAAATATTAGGTAAAAATTAATTTGACGATAGGAGATTAATCAAAATAATTAATGAGATTATTAATTCAAATTTATTTAAAATGATCGAAATACAGTCTTCGAAAAATAAATAAGTTCAAAAAAAAGTATCTACACAGATAAGGTCCACATTTGGAATTTGAGTGTTCAGTTTATGGTTGTAATTCACACTTTTCAAGCCTCCCTACTTAATAATGAGTAATGAACCAGTGCGTAGCTTGAATATAGCCATATAGGGGATAGTATAGTAGTATATATTATTTGCAGATATCGTAAAATATATTATTTTACAAAATATATATTTTTTATTGTATATATATGATTTTCAAGTTCTTTAATAAAAAAACTCTTTTAATACTATCATATTAAAATCAAATTAAAAGTAATGCACTGATTTGTTAGAACAATTCCAATGCGGTTATGGTTTCTTAAAATATAATAAAATAATAATTTCTTAAAACATAGAGAATGAAAAGGTTGTTCTACTTTTAATGAATTATTACTTATATTAATTAGAATATTTAATTAATATTTTAAATATATTTTTTATTTATATTTCAATAGGTAATATATATTGTTGAAAATAATAATATTTTTATTGATGATATGACATATAGAATAGCAAAATTGATCTCTCATATGAGGGATGAATTTTCTCTCATCTAAAAGTTATAATAAGAAAATAATTGATTAGGGCAAATGTTTTGGACAAAAAACTTTAAATTTGACCCTGTAATACTAATATAAATAAGGGTTAAATATGGATTGATGGCAAATTTTAGTAGTTTAACTCAATGATTTCGAAATTTTTATCAATTTCCTTTTCCGATCACTCAAGTATTTTCCGACAAAACAAAATATGCCCAAAAAAATTTGAAAATAATTTATATGCAATAAAACACCCCGACTGTAAATCTCCTAAATTTAGAATTATCGAAATCAAACTCAAAACTCAAAATTCAAAATTGAAATTAAATAAAATCTCACCTAAAAATGAAAATCTTCGAAACTGATTGATATGGGTGTATTTAGAAAGATCTCGCCGAGTAGATAAATTTGAGCATATGGTTGATGGGGTTTGAGAATCAAAATCGCAAGAAAAATCGGTTTGATTTATGTATATATGAAGATTTGCCCGGAAATCTTTGAAGCGGCCGAAAAAGGAATTTGATAAAAATTTCGAAGTCAATGAGTTAAATGAGTCAAATTTGCTACCAATCACTTACTACGCAATGAGTCACCTATGTACTTGATATTTAACCCATATAAATAATAACCGATGTGGAGACATTAATTTTAATTTAAAAAATTGGATTTGATCAAATAACATATTTAGGTAATCATAAGAATTTAAAATTCATTTAAATTTCAAAATATTCAAATATTAATACAAATATGATAATTTAAAAATACAACTCAAATGGTCTCATTTAAAATGAAATCTAATTTCTTAAATACGATCTAAAGATTATCATATATGAGAGATGTTCTTAGCGATGGTCATTAATTAATAGGATAATCAAAATAATTAATGGATTATTAATTGAGATCAATTTAATATATTTTATATATATAATTATTTCTTATGTATGATATAAATTTAAGTAACTATTTAATGAAATTTATAAAATAAGAGAGGATAAATTTATAAGTTAAATAATTAAATTTATTATAAAATAATTTAAATATATATTAACCGATTTATCTGATTTTTAACTATTTTTTACAAAAAATGCTTTTTAACCCCGATTAATGACAATCAACTTAAAAAAAACAATAATTGATCATCGATAATTAGTCCCTGCTTTTTACAAGTGAGACTACTAGTATTATTTGAAATCTCCCCAACCCACGTTGATCGATATTACTGTCAGTCTGTCCTACCAAAGATAATTGGATAATGGATCTAGTAGAATTATGGGTAATCTTGATCATTAATTAATCATGCAATACAGGGGGTGTTTGGGGGAACTTTTTTTCAGAATAAGTCAACTTATTTTAAGACAAAGTTAGAGATTCCTAACTTTTTTCTGAAAAAAGTTAACTTTTTTTTGCAACTTATAGAATCTCAAATATACATTAAATACTTGTATAAAAAACATTTATCAAAATATGAAATTTTTACCCGAAAATAAGTCCAAAAAAACTTATTTTAAGGCAGGCCAAACAGGCCAACAGTCTAGCCATGTTGATACCATTTATTAAAATTTTATTCCTCCCGGATGTGCTTAACAATAATACAATGTACTACCTCCGTACTACTCATTTGTTTACGTTTTGGAGAGAAGATCCGACACGCATTTTAAGGTGCATATAAAGTATAGTTCCATAACTTATTTTTAATTTTTTTTCTGAATAAAAATTTAAACAAAAAATTTAAAAATAAGTTATTGAACTATACTTTATATGTACCTTAAAATGCGTGCCGAACCTTCTCTGCGAAACGTAAACAAATAGATGGCACGGAGGGAGTACTATACAGTACATGTACATGAGTAACATAAGATAAATTTTATTTTGTATGTGGCTGACATTGTAGTAATACTAATACATACATTGCTCCTGAGGAATTGACATCATACTCCAGATCTCTTATAATGCAGGTAAATATCATATTGCAGTTTTCACTGCTTCGATCTTCTGAGGAGTATAAGAAACAGATATAACACACAGATCTTGTTTTCTACTAGCTGTGATGCCATAGGCCTCGGTCATGTCTAGCTCTTCATTCTTTAGACCCTCAGGGAGTTTCCAATCAAAATGATACAACATTTGTGCAAGTGGCAACTCTATCATAGGTAATGCAAACAACATTCCTGGACACATCCTTCTACCAGCACCAAATGGTATGTATTCAAAATTTGTTCCTTTAAATTCAACTGAGCTATCTTTGAATCTTTCCGGATCAAAGGTATGAGGATCAGGCCAAAATCTTGGATCTCTTCCTATCGGCCATGCGTTGACAACAATTTTGGTCTTGACAGGTACGTCGTAACCATTAAGTTGACATTGCTCTCTGCATTCTCTTGCAACTAACAGGGGTGCAGCTGGGTGTAGTCTTAATGTCTCTTTGATGACCTGTTTTAAGTAGTTCGTGGAGCATTGTTTTGTCAATATTTTCTCTTCCTTCACACACTTTTCTTATTTCTGCCTGTGCCCTTTTCATCACTTTTGGAAGATCACAATTCATGTATATAATTATCGTAGCCATATAATAAATAAATATGGAAGATCACAATTCATGTATATAATAGTTAATCCATATAACAAAGCATAACAATACAATCATTCAATTAGAGAATTAACTATAATATAAGGAGAAGAGTCTGAGATAACAAACAGAGATTGGATTCAATCTCGAGTCCAGAAAATTTATCTCCTTAAAGCAGTTTCGCCCCTCACCGTCTATGCATAGCGATCTGTCTCCCATGATAAAACGAGATACAGTACCACCGATAAATCGACAGTACTCTCAGCGAACTTGAACCGAGTTAGAAACTATCACCGAATATTTTGAACTTTAAAACTGAAGAGGTTAAACTTATAGAGAGGGCTATAATTTTCTCAACTTAATAAGATTGAAACCCTAAGACTCTATTTATAAGGAAAGGCTCAAATGAGCTTGTTATTCTTTTCAATGTAGTACAAGGTATTTATAAGAAAAACAAAGGAATATGTTTATACTACTCTCGATGTGGTACAATTCTCAAATACCAATTTAAACGGTTATACTTTGGAATATCAATTCTCATTCACCCTTTATCCATTTTGAGCGTGCAAATATGCGTTGGAATTCACTCATAGAGTGTAATACAATCCAACCAATACACAACACCAACATATAGTGTTTACCACTCAAATTAAGTCTCAAAATGGTTCACAACTTAGTCTAAAATAATAAGTTTTTTCAACAATCCCCCACAAATGAGATTGATGGTCTAATAGCACACACCATATAAACAGACAGACACAGAGCTTGACTTAGTAATAGTTTCCACGGTTAGATATAGCATACGGTAGGTAGAGAATGCTCTTTGAACCTCCGCTCGAGTAAGCATACCGACTTTATTGGTTGACAATAGACGCGATTGTCCTTGAACTGTTTGACCGTTTGTGTAAACGATTATATACTTATCACTATAGCTTTCCTGACTCGTTCAGTTCTCATAATTATGTCCATTTTGGCCATGGAACATCGTCCTGGTTCTGCAGGAGTTTCTAAAGAATTGTGTCTCGCAATGCTCCTTTGAAGCGGTCCCACTTCTCTCTCACTTAGGTAATCTTTATCTTGTAGAGTAACCCGCGTTTACTCAACTGAATTCCATGCGTTCAAACTTACTCCATGTATTCACCGAAAGATCATTAAAAGCATAAAGTTTATCCTGGTACCATACAGGTCTCACTGTTTCCTCATCATAAGAATAGGCATGGAGTTACCCCCATAGTGATTTGGTCATCATGATTTAGTTGGCCCATTGAACCTAGTTCTTGGGACCTCCAGTCAACAAGGTTGGGTGTCCACCATGACGCCGTTAAACAATAGGATAAGGCCCATCTCTCTTGATGATTTTACAACTATCTTTCGTTTTAACTAACTGGTTAGTGGATTCATAACATTATCATTTGACTTCAGTAGTCAACCTTGATAACTCTCGTTGAGAGTAGTTGTTTAATGGTATTGTGTCTTCATCATAAAGACGAGACTTACCATTGCATAAGTCATAATGTAATCTTTCAATTGCATATTAATTACACAATATTATTGCACATTGAAGATAGATTTCCTTGTCATTTAGGAATATCCTCTATAAAGTGGCAACCAATTTAGCCTCTTTTCTGCATATATTGTATGCAATAGACTCGTATTCCATTATGAATCGAGTTACACTAAACCTTTAGGATTTCCATGACATGCTGCTTTACTAGTGTAATTGTATTCACTAATGACTTTTAAGTTCTTAAAGTCAAACATCTAACTTTCGTACTATATCCATATAGTCCGATTAGATATCTCTTGCAATGCAGCCCCAACTCACGAGTACGTAACATAACCTTAATTTTCTTATAGTCACTTTTAAATGACTAATTTCCATTATACTCGTGCATCTACTCAGTTTACCAACTATGTAGTCCATGTTTGATTCTGCACAATTTTCAAAAGTACAACAAACATTCAATCACTCTTGAGAGACCATTTTACCTTCATTCTTGGATTCAGGCAAAATCCATATTCACATAATTCTAATTATATTAGAAAACATTTAGTTGATCTTCTCAAAATTCGAGTCATTGTCATATGACTTTCATACTATGATAGTCTCTGAAATTATTAACCTTCAAGTCTCATCAAACATGATAAAGATGATCTTCTCTTCACTACTTCTCGTAATGATCTAGATCATTCACGTGCAACCACGATGACCTTGTCATTTCATGTGTAAATATCTCATACACACATGCCAATCCATTGATTTCCTTTTATCAATTCATAATCTTAACTTTGACATATATCATATTTTGATAATCATTTTATCAATCATCTATCAAGGCCTCAAATTGTTATTGTCATTACCAATTTTTAACGTCCCAAAAATTAGCAATTTCAATTTATCTCATTACCAAGTTTAAGCGTCCCCAAACTGGTAATATTCATGCATGTAGTTACCCAATTTGAGCGTCCTCAAACTAGTAACCTTATCATATCATATGAAGCCATTAAATTTGACAATATTGTCAATTTTATATGCCATTTGTTTTGGCATTCATTTTGATTTACAAAATTTTCCACTAAATCATAGTTTTTCTACTTTTGTATTAGTAAAGGAACCCTTAGGTTATCTCATATAGATTTCATTCAAATCTCTATTTAGAAAGATTATCTCAATGTTCATTTGATGTACTTTTCAATTTTGAACTACAAAAATTTTAAGTATCATCCCGATGAACCTTATTCTCATATAAGAGAATATATTTAAGAGTATTTTAGGTCTTCACATTGACTGTAATCTTTATTTATTAGTCTGACCAGGTACTCTTTCTTTAACCCGTATTAAAATTCGTTTGGGTCTTAATTGCATCTATCTCGAGAAAGATCCATAACTTCTAGACATGATTCTACATAATAGAACCACTCTCACTATACCTTTTACATCCATTTCCCCCACAAAGGATTATATAGAGTTCAAATTATTCATATAATATTGTAGTGCATTTTCTAACACACGTTAGAAATTTTGACTCATTGACTAATCAACTTTAGTCAATTTCCCTCTTTGATATATTCTTTTATCAACGAATTATCATATAAGCATGTAACTTTTTCCAAACTTTTAGATTTATCTTTGAGCAAATCATCAAAAAATCTAGACATAATTTATGTGTCTCAAGTATTCCCTCTTGTTGGGTTCATCATCCTCATATATATTCAAATACTCATAAACTCATTTAGATTACTTACGGATTTATAAGCATTCCTAGATTCCGTAGTTGCATAGTTATGAATCTCATAATTTAGATTCATACACAAGATAATATTAGACACAATCGAAATTCTCTCAATTGGTTTTAGATCTTCATTTACTTTTATAAGTATTGGTATCAAGACATCTTCAAGATACCCCCACATTACAAATATTTCTAAGAATATTTCACTACATTCCTGAATTCATAGAAAATTTAATAATTTTCTTTTCAAGATACCTTCACACTTAATATTTTCTAAAATATTTCAGTACATTTCAGAATCTATAGAAAATTCTATTATTTCCTTTCATGGTATCTTATTTTAGAATAATTAGTCATTAGGTGACTCAAATTCTCATATTTAGTGATAGTCTGAATTAATCAGTTTTACTTTCACAACTTCCCTAGATTGTGATTCAAATATACAAATACTCCATTTTACTAATGCGAGTAATTTGTAATATCCTTTATGAATACATCTACTTTGTGAACAAATTTCACTCAGTAATTATTCATTACAAAAGTCATTTTTTTTACTATCTCAATTATCGAATTAAGTTGGTTTTCAACCTCGGATCTATAGAGTTTAAACTTCTCTATATAGTGTCACTCTTACTCTTTAATAAGTACACATAATAAATGTATTACTGTCATTCTAGAAAGTAATCACAATTTGTTACTACCTCTCGTTATAGCAGGTTTCATCATCATTCATTAATAACCTCACAAGGTTTTAACATAATCACTTTGAACAATATTTAATTGTTCTTATCATTAAAATTCAACCATTGAATTTCTCAGAAATTTCAGTATGGTTCACAAGAACCAAAATTTCAATACACCAGGCAAACTGGTATGCATGAAGCCTTCAATAATTCACATTCAGTGATTCTCAATCAACTGTTGCGTTAGGATTAACAACATTTTAGATTTTTCCAAATTTCCAGCATACAGAGCTGATAACAATATTGTTGTATAAGGTATCACATGGAGTACTGTAATAGGCTCGTGTGTTACTGTCGCAGCAATATAGACACCAACACGAGAAATAATAGCTTTACTAGAGGAACAAATACAGCCATAAAATTATAAGTCTCATGCCGATCCCACAACCAGTACTTATAATGTACACGGTCTGTTGGGTTTCAACATTATCAATATCCACAAAGATTTAATTCAACTGAACTCATTCTCGCATATTCCATTAAGAAATAACCAAAATAACTAATTAAATAATTAATTTAATTAGAAGGTTACTCTAATCACATAATCAAGGTGTCCGAATAAATATCGTGTATATATATATATATATACATGCCCAATCAACCAATATAAAACTTATGGTTAAACAATGGAAGAAGCCAAACTATGTCATACAAAAATCACATATAGACTTCAAACGTGTACAACATACATATAGAACACCACATGCTTATTTATGGAAAATTAATTACATTCCCATGACATATCATAACTCTTAATAACTCATATCCATAAAATTTATCAACTCTCATCACTTATATTGTTCATCCAATATTCATAGACATTAATAAAATTAGGAAATAAACTATTAACATCTCATCACCAAAACTATGTCTATTTCCAATCTCAAAATTTATCATTGCATATTAAACATATATATGCACAAATGATATGTCATAATCCCCAATTAATAGATAATAAATTATCAAAGCATTCACCATGGGACAAAAAATGAATGACATATTATATGACATCAGTTGAATATACCACATAAATCAAAATTAATTTATAAATCAAGAGATGTATTATCTTCTAAGTCATTGAATACGAGTGAACCAACTTCCCACAATTAAAGAATGGTTCCACTAAAATATATAAACATAATTGATTTCCATCTATCTCAGTTTTCAAAACAAATCAACGTGGTATACATATAAACATGTATAGACATTTATAATAGCCAAAAATGAACCATCTCAATATCTCAAGGACTTATCAAGGTCATAAAATTAATAATCATGTACACCATATTTTATTACATAAAGGTGCAAATAGACCATAAACATTCTCTAGATTTAATCATCCTTCGATATGAAGATAACCCACAAAAAGTAATTAACGATTTTTGCATGTTCTTGGAATCAAGAGATAAATCAGATAATAATCATGATGGAGTATAAGTTTGACATAAAGAAACTGCTTTAAGATTGTTGTCAATCTTGTATGATATAAACATAATCATATATAATTACCGTAATCATATAAGAAACAAATATGGAAGATCACAATTCATGTATATAATAGTTAATCCATATAACAAATCATAACAATACAATCATGCAATTAGAGAATTAACTATAATATAAGGAGAAGGGTTTGAGAAAACAAACAGATATTTGATTTAATCTCGAGTCCAGAAAATTTGTCTCCTTAAAGCACTTTCGTCCCTCACCATCTGTGCATAGCGACCTGCCTCCCAGGATAAAACCAGATACAGTACCACCGATAAATCGACAATATTCTCAGCGAACTTAAACTGAGTTAGAAACTATCACCGGAATATTTTGAACTTTAAAATTGAAGAGGTTAAAATTATAGAAAGAACTATAATTTTCTCAACTTAATAAGACTGAAACCCTAAGACTCTATTTATAAGGAGATACTCGAATGAACTTGTTATTCTTTTCAATGTGGTACAAGGAATTTATAAGAAAAACCAAGAAATATGTTTATACTACTCTCGATGTGGTACAATTCTCAAATATCACTTTAAAGGGTTATACTTCTCATTCACCCTTTATCCATTTTGAGCGTGTAAATATGCGTTGGAATTCACTCATAGAGTAGAATACAATCCAACCAATACACAACAATAACGTATAGTGTTTACCACTCAAATTGAGTCTCAAAATGGTTCACAACTTAGTCTAAAATACTAAAATTTTCCAACAGGTACGTCGTAACCATTAAGTTGACATTGCTCTCTGCATTCTCTTGCAACTAACAGGGGTGCAGCTGGGTGTAGTCTTAATGTCTCTTTGATGACCTGTTTTAAGTAGCTTAGTTCGTGGAGCATTGTTTTGTCAATATTTTCTCTTCCTTCACACACTTTTCTTATTTCTGCCTGTGCCCTTTTCATCACTTTTGGATTCTTCAGCATTTCGGACATTGCCCAAGCTATAGTGATCGATGATGTTTCACTTCCACCAGAAATAATATCCTGAAATAGGAAGTGTATATAGTTAAAACACATAAAAACCAATTATGTATTTCTTTTTTAAAAGGCCTACACTGACTTTAGCTTATATCATGTTGAAACAAATCCTTGCATTTCCTATACTAGCATTTGCATCTGAGAGATCCCCACAAAAGGATTGCATAAAATTTACTTTTGAAAAATGCAATGGACTACAGACAATATCTAATATCTTCAAAGTGAATACTAGAACGATAGATTAGCCACTCACTGCGATGACTGCTTTGATGTTGTTGTCAGTCAATGGACAGGCAAGATATTCTTCCTTTTGAGTTTTTAGAAGAACGTCAACCAAGTCTTGAGGACCTGCTTCATCCAAGGGAACCAAGGGAAGGGTGTTATATGGTACTACAAGTCTATTCCCTTCATCCAGAATTCTGGCCCTTGTTTTTATTTTCGATCAGTGGATTTGCCTTCAGTACGACGAAAAAAGGTGAGTTTCTGCAGTGCTTAGCCGCTTGTGCACACGATTTAGTTAAGGTTTCAAATGAGTATATATATTGGGTTTTGTTATATGGAGAACCTTAAATGAAGTATTAATTGGAGAACATATATGTCTTGCATTAGATTTTGCAATATGTAATACAAGATATATATGTTCTTCAATTAGTACTCCATTGAAGATTCTTCGTAGAAAACTTGTCTGTATGACTAAATATTTTAAATGTTGTCATGCTAAAACCAACATGGTCTAATATCAAGGTCTGCTAGCAATACTAGACGAGATCATTGTCAGCAAATATGCTTGTCTCTGAATATTGACTACAATATGTATAATGTATTCACAACTGTATTTACTTGACTAATATCATATATTATCATCCTGTCCCTGTGAAACCAGCAGATATCAGAGATGGAAATTCAGAAACAGACCAATGACTGGATAAATATTATAGGAATACTTGTATAACTTAATTGACACGAATTGAGATGATACTTTACTATATCATTAAAAATACTTTTGTTTATATTATCTTTTCTACATATCAATTTTAACACACTTCCTAAAAATGTTCCTTCAATATTCCGATGATGGGCACTCCCGTGAAAGTGCCAACTATATTATAAATATATACTACAGTATTAATATTAATATATTATTATATCTAATATTTTATTTGCAATAATCCAGAAGCTGACACCTTAGTCAAAGAATACCAACTTTTGACAAATTAGCACCCTGTTTGCCTTCTATTACATATTTACATCTCATAAATTCTAATAGATCGAGCCTGCAAGAGTGTCATATATATAACATACCAATTGGCACCTTGACCTTGTTGAAGTTTCTCTAATAGCTCAACACTCTAAAGAATCATTCAAATGTAAAGATACAGAGGCAGGGGGACCAATAGTAAAGATTCGGACGCAAGAGGGGAGGAAACTTTGCGTCTTATAACTAACCTCTTTAACCCCAAACTTGCAAGTAACTTAAACCTAAAACATATACTTGGTTCAATTCTTTTTGTGTTGTAAACAACCGACTGCCAAACATTTCAGCTTATTCTCATAGTGACAGATATTCTCATCTTTGTATCCATACAATAGTTTAAAACAACTCTATTGCAATTGTTAACAAAATTATTTATAAACGGACAATATCTTTTTGTTGGTATTGGATTAATCTTTGCTTATATCTTACCTTGTCTCGACCCTACTTCCGACTCGAGAATACTTGATATCATTAGAATATCGTATAAGATCCTGGTAAGAGCTCCCCCTAACGCCTTAAGATTTTAAGAGAACTAGTAAAATCCTGATAAACCCTTCTCCTAGCCTTAGATTCTAGGAGAACTGTAACTTAACAGTTATGCTTGTATTAGTTCAGTTAAAACATTACTGGAAAAAAAAACTTAGCATTGTAGTAGAAAGATATGAAATTCTGATTCTGAATTGTTGTTATAATCTTCATCAAACTGCATCCTTCCATCAGATTTGCGAAGACTCAAACTCATACATGTAAAAACCTAAAAAGGAAGACAAACAAATACATAATTCTACCAAATAAATACAATGTTGCATTGACCAAGACCAAAGCTTATTTTAGATCACACTTATTTTAAAGAACACAGTTTCTTGGCAGCAAAAGAATAATTCAACATATACAAGGATATATATTCAGAGACCAAAGACTTTATTCATATATATGAAAGATGAGTAATACATTATAAGTTGTTCTTGCACTTTAGAACAAGTAAACATTATCAGAACATCTAACAGGGAGGAGAACCTCAATTCTCACTTGTACACATGAAAACAGAAACATTAAGCAAGTACATCTAAATAACATAATCAGACCACTCAGAAATATGTGAAGTATGGTCCATAGTAAGACTAGGAATCTTATCTAGCATCATTGGATTTTCCTTCCCTCCAATCAACCTAGCAGGGTTACCAACTGCAGTAGTTCTAGCAGGAACTCCTTTTATCACTACAGAACCAGCACCAATTTTAGCACCATTACCAATCTTAATATTCCCTAAAATACAAGTCCCTGCACCTATCAACACCCCATCACCGATCTTCGGATGCCTATCACCACAAGCCTTACCAGTACCTCCCAATGTCACATTATGTAAAATTGACACGTTATCTCCGATCACCGCAGTTTCTCCAATAACAACTCCATTAGCATGATCAAACAATAACCCCTGTCCGATCTTCGCCCCCGGATGAATATCCACAGCAAAAACCTCAGACACCCTGTTTTGTATCAAAAGTGCCAATATTTTTCTATTCTGTGACCATAACTTATGTGCCACCCTATGAGCTTGACAAGCTAAAAAGCCCTTAAAATTCAAGAAACAGTGCACATAACTTATACAAGCAGGATCTCTTTCTCTCACAGCCATTAAATCACATACAACACATTTCAAGATTTCTTCATCATCTGTCAACACCCCTAGAAAAAGATCATAAAGGGTCCCACTTGGCAAACTTGCATCACTCAGCTTCATTGACAAATGATTGGCTAAAGCTCTTGCTAAAGATTCATGAGCGAAGATTGAGGTGTAATAGTAAGTTGACAGAATAGGTTCTTGATCAACATCTGATCTTGCTTCTTCTTGCATTTTCTGCCATACAAAATCTTGATTATCATCAATACAACCAATGTGAGATTGATTTTTGGGATTCAATGAAATGGGCAAGCAAGATTTATAATCTTGAAAATTGGGTCTGCATGATTTTATGTAATTATAGACATGATCATCGATTTGGGACCTGTTTAGATTGCGAGAAATGGGCTTTGGTTGGATACAAGTTGCCATTGAAGCAAAGTGTTTGTGATTTTCATGGAAAATTGAGAATATATATATATGTATATATTGTATATAAGGGTAAAGGGTGTGGGGGAGAGAGAGAGAACGTGAATAGGGTTAGACCAGAAGAACTTTCATGGAAAGCGGATATTTCTTGTGCAAATGACGAAAAATTATAATATTGTAAACAAGAGTATTCAAAATCTACTATATTTTTTTTTTTACTTTTTATATTTTATATTATAATTTTTAAGTTGAAGGTCAGCAATGACCTACACAAGCGTCAAGCAAGTTATATTATCCTATTCGAGTAATACTTTAATATGCAAAATTCTTTTCCCAGAAAATTTCTCAAATGCAGTTAATCAAAAATTGTTACATGTATATTTGAAAAAAAAAATTAGTTTTATAAAAAAATTTGGATATCGTAAATTCCACAGTGTTCATTAGAAATATTTGATGTTATTTTAGTAGATAAATATTAATTTGATGTTTAATAGTCATTTTTTAATTATTCTATGCTATTTCTAGTATGTGCATCAGAACTTGGAAATACCGGAATACATTTCTCGGCATTCTAGCTAAAATCAGGTATAGAGAAAAAATTTAAAAAATTATAATGCATATCGAATGAGACCTTATTGAGAGTATTAAGAGATCATATTTATATCCATTCATTTGAAATTGATCCAGTGGTTTAGAAAATTCAGTTATTAATTATAAATATTTAATAACAATTCAATCTTTACATTAAAAGGGTAAATTCAGAATATATATAAATTGTATGTATTTTGAATAATGTATGCATTTTGAATATTTGATATCATACTTGAAAAGATTTTATTAATTTTAAATATCAGTTATCATATACGAAAAGATTGTGTTAATATTTTCTAATTATAATTGTTATAATAAATTGGCTCAATATATTTTAATAATTTTGATCAGGTAGCATTGATATTGGAATTACATTATACAATTTTTTATTTAAATTTTTACATAACCCAATTTTAATTAAAAATAATTTTACTATCACAAAAAAATCCTAACAAAACTGTTTCTGCATTTATCATAGACGGCACTCGATACTGTATAAAAAACTAAGAGTTAATTTAGTTAACCTATTAATAGCTGCATATATAAAATTTCTATAGTATATTAGTTTGGTTGTTTACTGTTTAGGTTCACAAAATTATGAAAATGTAACTTTCTATGAAGATTGAATATTCATAAAAATATGAAAAGTTATTTACTCGTATCCACATAGTTATTTGTACTTTTTATGTATTTAAATTATTATATAAACTATGAAAAAAAATCTTATATGAACAATTAAACAATTTTTGTATACTTACTTTTAAGTATCAAGGAAATAATATTTCTTAATAAAAATTAATTTCCATATACAACCAAACAGGTATAAAGAGGTTGAAATCGGCTTCCTTTGTATATTAAAAAATGTTACAGATCTTAAATAAAAACAAAATTATTCCAAAATGAGTATGTAACAAATTTAAATTGGTTATATTTTTTAATTTATTTCATAATTAATTAAACAAAGCCCAATAAACTATTTATTCATCCTCTTAGTTCAATTTTAAATAAACAATCTTATAATGATTTCTTAAATTAACTAAAGACATCAAATTAATTTTTTTTTCTCTTTCTATAATATGTACTTTATATAAAACCATCTTTAACCAATTTTTAACTCGACTTTATAAATATATTTTTGATATGGGCTAAAAGTTAATCTTAAAAACATAATTAATGTTGTATTTGTTAGACTCGATTCCAGCCCAAAAAACCTAGGCCCAAGTCCCAAAAATAAAAACGAGATTAACATTGGATCCGAAACACGCCTATATCGAGACGCTCGATACAGGCCCAAGTCGGTCAAATAGCATGATCTTCAGCTCAAGGGTCGTCAAAGCCCAGAAGTCATGACAATCTAGAACCTTCTTGAAAGGCAACTCAAGGAGTAGCCCTGACCTTGGCCAACAAGGAAACTAAGTCCTAAACGACAACGTCCGACAAATCAAGACGATCATCTAATTAGAAGACTTGACCGTCAAATATCCCAACCCTATTATGATTATAAGACAATTAACATCAATATACATCGAGATACACACTGAGATCTCGGTCAATAACACAATTAACCCTCAATCAAAATCTGCGTCTAACTTGATTCTCAATTCTCAATACACGCTGAGATACGTATGTATCTTAACTTGAAACTCACTCAATCCTAGTATTAATTACGCATTATAGACAATCTAGTTTTTGATCACATCAATTTTAATATTAAAATAATGTAAAAATCAACTCTAACCCGACTCAAGTTAATCATTTCGATATGATATCAAAAAATATATTAAATTTAATGTAATATCAAAATTTAGTGAAAGTTTTGGACTCTTTTAAAGTTTCAACACTACCTTTATTTACTCATTAGCTAAAATAAATTCAATTTTTTTAATATTCCAATAATTTTATTTATTTTATACTTTTAACAATGAAATAGCATTATAAAAAGAAATTTCTTTTGAATGATAAATTTAGTGTAAAATATTTAGATAATTTTGTGCATTATATATGAATATGTGATATAAGCTAATATTAAAAAAAGAATTAGTATAAAAAATAAAAAATATCTATTTATGTTTTATATTACTAAAAATTAATTTCTTATAATATATTTATGTAATGAATTTAAAAAATTACTGAACTTACTCTAAATTACTTACAAGGAATTCAAATATTGTCCAACTTTTTTAAGACAACTAGCATATGGTAGCATTATTCTTATATATTTGGTATATTATATACTATATTATAATAATAGAGGTAGAAAGTAGCATGCACAGGGTACTAGTACATTATTTGAAAACTGGCGGCTCAGTTGAACCAAAAAATTTATAAATTATTACGACGGAAGTGTTACTCAATTGACCAAATAAGTAATTGAGACTAATTGAGTAGGATGTTGAGACTTGAACACTTTGAGAGTGTTAAAGAACCTGACGTTTGAGATGACGCATTGAGTTTTTGAAAAAGTCGTTCCTTCCTAATAAATATATGTACTCCGATTTATTTAAATCCGTTTGTGGGTTTTAATAATTTAAAATATATATATATATATATAATTTTTAATTTATAAATTATTTATTAAATATTTTAAATAAATCTTTAAATTAGTTACCATGAAATAGTGAATGACCTTATTAATATACAAATTTATAACTTCCAAAATTTTTAATTGCGTTCATATTATATTATTTTTACATATTTAAAAATAGAGTAAAATTATTTTGTAAATAATTATTAAATTTCTTTTCTTAAATAAAAATTTAACATATAAATATATTTTTTTAAAATTATATTTTGAAATTGTCATTTTTTCTATATTAAAAAAATATAATATACTAAAAAGATAATAATTAATTAAAAACGAGAGAGGAATGAATAAACCACTTGGGCTGCTTGCTCGACAGTAATAACAACTGATAAGGATGGGAGTGAGCAACTGTATTGAAGTGTGTTATGACTTTGTGTGTATGTAGCCTGCCGGAAGGAGCTCTGGAGTGTGGATCAAACCATATATACACCATTAAATAACAAGGGAAAATCTTTTACGAGAATCGTTAAAACTTTCATTAAATTTTATAAAATTATAATAAAAAAATATAAAATTTAAATTTAAATAAATTTTTATTATAAATTTACAAATAAAATTATGATTATGTACTATTTTTTTCATTTTTTATCGTGGTTTTACAGAATCTAGTAAAAGTTTTCAGAATTTTGACGCTAAAAGTTTACAGTCGAGTGTTACCCATAATATACATATGTATAATATGATTACAAATATAAATTATTTCAAAAATTACAATATATATTGTATAATTAGGGTGTAATTTTAATAACTACGATAAAATCTTATTTGACCAACATTATGATTTAAGATTGCATTACCCATACTTTTTTTTTGAACATTACCCATACTTATTTATATTTTTATTTCAAGTAAATATTAGGGTGGGTGGTTTGGTTCATCACACAGTGAGGTTTATTTACGAGATATCCTGAAAGAAAGCAATATTAGGGTGGGTGGTTTGTTCATCACACAGTGAATCGAAACCGGGTTGATCCGGTAACGTTAAAATTTAGTTTTTGATATTATGTATTAGAATAAAAAATATTTTATTTATTACATGTATTTTGTAATTAATAAAATTATTTATTATTTAAAAAAAGTTAAGGACCGAAAACACGCCTATATTTTAGATGAAGGAGCAAATAAGCCCTTTTATTTTAATATAATTCAAATAAATCCTTCAGTTTTAAAATGTAAGTTCAAAATACCCCTTATGGTTAGATTTGATTAACTATGGTTAAATACATTTTAAAATTTGAAAAAAATGATATTAATTTATAAATTTTATTTTAAAATATTATGAAACCCTTTTGATTTTGATGATCACAATGTTAGCAAGCTGGAAGACTTGAATTAATGTGTTATAACATGCTGATACTAATTCTGTGTTGCAGGACTTAACTTACTGATATACATTATCAGTATATGATCTTAGCAAGCTAACAGCATGGAAATAGAGTATCTCAGCAAGCTAGCACTGCGAACAGTTTTGTGCAGATTAATTTCTGGAGTTCAAGTTCAACAAGATTTATTAGGATATTAATTTGTTCGAACTTATCTAATATAAATATATATTTATATTTTATTAGAGCTCAGAATATTATTTAAAACCTATTTTATCTATGCAAAACGTTTTTGCTATTTTATAAAGATTTGTTACTTATCTTTAAAACTTTATCTCTTTAACAAATCCTTATCTGATTTAAACTTATATTGAGGTTCAAAATTCAAACGTATTATCTTTATCTATCCTCAATATTCGTGGCTTTTAACAAGTCTTATTTGAATTATCCTATCTAATTTTTAAACGTTGCTTGAGAATAACGTTGCTAAGATTAAGGTTGATTAATTCAAGTATACTTGTTATATATACTAGGGTGTGTATTCTTTTATCTTAACCAAGTGAAGAACACCGATTTACAAAATCTATACACACATTTTTTAACTCAAAGCTTTCATATATATATATATATATTGAGCTCTAGTATTATATATCATATATTTATACGTGAAGAGTTCATAATTTGAGTTGTAACTTTTATTTAGTTGTAATCGTTTGGTTGTAATCAAGTTGTGGCTGGATTGCTAGGCTTGTGAAACAGGGTTCAAGGAAACTAGAGGCTAGATAAGGCTGTACTATGGCAATATAGTACTTAGAGGGCAGATTAGTTCAGTGGAACAGGGGTTTCAACAAGCTAGGATCAGCTGCAAGGGATGAAGGGTGGAATATTGTTGTAATCTGTAATCGTGCTTTGATTTGATTAAAAATATTATCTCTTACCAGTTGGTAGGGGACCAGGACGTAGACCATAGGGGATTAGGGGTCGAACCTAGTAAAAAGATCTTGTGTTATTTACTTTTTCTGTACTGCATTGTATATAGTAGCTAGTTGACAGTGTCTGTTAATCCAACTTGGCTAGCTGACAGGGTTAATAACTTGGTAAATTTAAAATCGGTCATTGATAGCCATAACACCTATTCACCCCCCTCTAGGTGTGCATTTTCATTTGATATCAGAGCAGGTTATACTAATATCTTCTATAATAGGAAACTATAGAATAAATGGCTGACAAATATCAAATGGGAAGCTCAGGCTCGAAGGCACCTCTTCTACTTGGCATAGAAAACTACAACTGGTGGAAAGATAGTATGAAGAAGCACCTGGCCAGAGAACCTATGGAGTGGAGAGTTACAGAAAAAGGTCCTTTCAAGTTTCTTACTACAGATGGTAAAGAAAAGGATATAGATGAACTCACTGCTGATGAGCTGATCAAGCTTGCTTACAACAACCGAGCTATCAGCACTATCATGAATGGTCTATGTCCTGAAGAGAGTGACAAAGTTTCTTCATGTACTTCTGCAAATGAGATGTGAGACACTCTTGAGTTGTGTCATGACGGTTCGAAAGTCTTAAAGAAGGTTAAACTCAGCAAGCTGATGAACGAGTATGGTAATTTCAAGCTCAATGAAGGTGAATCTATTAAGGATGCTCAAGTTAGGTTCCAAGTCACTATGAATGGTCTCACTTTACTTGGCAAGAAAATTTCACAAGAAGAGATCAACATTAAAATCATTAGTGTTGTTCCGTGGATCTATGAACCAAAGGTCACTACCTTAAAATCTTCTCCAACAATTGATACAATGGACACTCTAAGTGTTTTTGCTGAATTGGAGCAGTTTGAAGGCAATATAAATGCTAGCCATGTAAATTCTACTTCTGATCTCACATCAAAGATGAAGAATTTGGCACTTCATAGTGATGACAGCAAGATGGAATCTGATGATGAATTAGATGAGAAAATAGATCTTATGTCCAGAAAAATCAGAAAGATGATCTGTTAGGAATTATGAGTTTTGATGATAACAAATTACTTAGAATTTCAATAGGGACTCAAAATTATTTTTGTAACTGATCAATGGATATGACTTATAAATATCCATTGATTAGGAAACCAGTTATCAGTTGAAACTTGTTTCTCAACTGATAAACTGGATTGTAGCATTGATTTATGTTTCACTATCAATTGATTGTATTACCTCGATGGATGCAATGATGTAGTCAACTGATGTTATTGACTTCAATTTCTAGCTTCTCAACAGATGTGAAGAATGGCTGATCAATTGTAAATATTCTAAGTCAGAATTCTCACAAGTGAAGTGATCAACTGATGTTGAAGTCGATGGATGAAGACACTACTCAACGGATGAAAGCTATCAATGGATAATTACAGTCAACGGATAAAGAATCATCAATGGATAAGGAGTCGATGGATAGCTCAATTATCCATCGACATATCAACTGATCAACAGATATCCTATCCATCGATGGATAAGCAAAGGTGAATCAACTGATAAGCTTAACAACATTTATCAGTTGATTAAAGTTTCCCTATTTAGCTAAAAGCCAGATATCACGGGAACAGTGCAGAAACTGAATCATTGGAAGACAGTCCTGTCAGGACTGTGAAGACTTTCTAGGCAACACAGCATCCAAGGAATATCTTAAGACAAAAGACACTTCCAGAGCTAGTTAGTTCTACAAGGAAAGCTATGAAAAAGGAGCTAGTTTCTATTTTTATGTAAACAGTATAAATTGTAATATTATATTGTTATCAGTCGATAGAAAACTAGAGGAGTAGTTTTTGTTTATAAAAAGCAAAAACACAGTAGCAAAGAAGTAGTTTTGTTTTTAGAACACAAGAAAAGCAAAGTAGAAAATCAGGCAGAACTTGTAATGCTTTTCTAAGTTCTACATTCAACTTTGTACGCAGCTTAGTATTTTTACTAAGATCAATTGAAAGCAAAAACTCACTAGTGGAAAAACAATCCACTAGTAATTTTTAATCTTGTTGTTTCTGTTATCAACACTTTAGTTATCCAGTTCTTAGTTACATCAATCTTAATTAAACATTCTCTTTGTATAAACTTATTTCCGCAAGAAGTTGAATTAATTATTAAGTTTGTATTCAACCCCCCCCTTCTCCAAACTTAGTGTACTTAAGGGCGAATAACAATTGGTATCAAAGCAAGCTTTCAACAAACAGAAAGTCAAGATCTAAAAGTACATCAAGAATGGGTCAAAGAGAAACAGGAGTTAAGATTCCAGTTCTAGAGAAAGATGAATATTTTCCCTGGAAAGTAAAAATGCACTTGCATCTGCTATCTATTGATCCTTCCTATGTTCATTGCATAGAGAAAGGTCCACATGTGCCTATGAAAATAGTTACAAGTGTAAATGCAGACGGTACTCAAGCACCAGACAAACTCATTCCTAAATCTGTGAGTGAGTATACAGATGAAGATGAAAAGGAAGTACACAAGGACAAAAAGGCCATGAATATTTTGTTTAATGGTCTTGACAAGGACATGTTTGACAATGTCATCAGTTGTACAACCTCCAAAGAAGTCTGGGACACTCTTCAAACCCTCTGTGAAGGTACTGAGCAAGTAAGAAAGAACAAGATGCAACTCTTGATTCAAAAGTATGAGGCCTTTCACTTCAAGGGTGGTGAAACAATAAATGATACATATAGTAGGTTTCAAAAGCTGTTGAATGAGCTTAAACTATATGGAAGAGTTTATGCTGTTGAGGACACCAACCTCAAATTCTTGAGGTCCCTACCCAAAGAATGGAAACCAATGACTGTCTCTATAAGGCAATCTCCTGACTTTAAAGATTATACCTTGGACAAGCTGTATGGCATCTTGAAAACCTATGAGTTGGAGCTACAGCAAGATGAGGAAATTGAGAAAAGTCAGAAGAGAGAAAAGTCCATTGCTTTGATGGTCAAGGAAAAGCAAGTTGCAGAAACAGATGAAGATGCTGATTTCAAAGAAGGGAAGAAAGAAGGTCATGGCAATGGTGCAAATTATGTTAGATATGATGAATCTTCTACTGGTAAAGGAAAAGAACTTTGTGATAGTGATGAGTCACTCATCAAAGATGAAATGGATGAAATAGATGAGCATTTAGCTTTTCTATCAAGAAAATTTTCTAAACTCAAGTTCAAAAGGAATCCAATGCAAAGGCCTGGATCACAGTTCAGGAGAGACACTCAACAAGGCAAAAATCTTGTTGACAGAACTCAATTCAGATGCTTTAACTGTGGATTGGCTGGTCACTTTTCAAGTGAATGCAGAAAGCCCAAAGTTGAAAAGAGGTCAAAGTCTAGTGATGGTGTTGACTATAAGAAGAAGTACTTTGACTTGCTCAAACAAAAAGAGAAGGCTTTTGTGACAGAAGAAAAGGACTGGACTGCTGAGGAGGATTCTGAAGAAGAAGAAGAACACATCAATCTTGCACTAATGGCCAATCAAGATGACCAGGAAGCTAGTTCATCTAGCAATCAGGTAATTTCTACAAATCTATCTGAGTTGTCCAAAGATGAATGCAATATTACAATTAATGAAATGTCTCATCATCAAGCACATAAGAGAAAATGAGAAAAATCTTGAATGGGATGTAAAGAAGATAAGGAGTGACAATGGAACAGAATTCAAAAATTCCACAATGAAAGAGTTCTGTGAATCAAAAGGAATCATACACACATTCTCTGCACCCAGAACACCTCAACAAAATGGGGTAGTTGAAAGGAAAAATAGGACATTGATTGAAGCTGCTAGAACCATGTTGGAAGATGCCAAACTCCCAACATACTTCTGGGCTGAGGCCATAAACACAGCATGTTTTACTCAAAACATCTCCCTAGTAAATAAAGCTCAAGGGAAGACTCCTTATCAATTGATCAAGAAAGACAAAAAGCCAAAGGTGGGATTTCTTCATGTCTTTGGCTGCAAGTGCTATGTACTAAGAAATCAAGGTGAAAATCTAGGAAAATTTGAAGCCAAGGCTGATGAAGCTATATTTGTTGGGTATGCACTATCAGGTGTAGCCTATAGAATCTACAATCTCAGACTACACATTGTTATGGAATCTGTACATGTAGTATTTGATGATAAAAAGATTCAAGGCTTGTTTGATGAAGGAAATCATGACACACTGCATTTTGAGAATGAATCAAATGATGTAAATGACGATGAAGAGGCAGAAATTATAAAACCTCAAGTGTTCAGAAACCCAATATTAGTTGATGTTACTGCATCAATGAATAATTTATCAGTTGACAGAAATCCATCAACTGATAATGCATCAACTGATAACTCCTCAACGGATAATCAACAATCTACTTCAAGGGTATCCACTTCAGGGGGAGGGTTTCAGAATCATTCTACAAATTCAGATCACTTTGAGTTCAATACAAATGATCATGAAGCTTCATCATCAAGGCAAAATTTGTATCCTCAAAGAAAATGGACAAGAAGCCATCCATTTGAACTAATTATTGGAAATGCAGAAGATGGTGTCAAGACAAGAAGTGCTACTCAAAATGAGTGTCTGTATAGCAGTTTTCTATCTCAAGAAGAACCCAAAAGAATTGAAGAGGCTCTCATGGATCCTGATTGGGTTTTGGCTATGCAAGAAGAACTGAATCAGTTTGAAAGAAATAAAGTATGGAAGCTGGTGCCCAGACCAAAAGACAGATCAGTAATTGGTACAAAATGGGTATTCAGAAACAAAATGGATGAAACTGGTATTGTGACTAGGAATAAAGCAAGGCTTGTAGCAAAGGGTTATTCACAAGAAGAAGGAATTGATTTTGATGAAACTTTTGCACCAGTTGCAAGGTTAGAAGCAATTAGAATCTTTCTGGCCTATGCTGCACATGCTAATTTCAAAGTCTACCAGATGGATGTGAAAAGTGCTTTTTTGAATGGAGTACTAGAAGAGGAAGTCTATGTGGAACAACCTCCTGGCTTTGAAGATCTAAAATTTCCTAACTCTGTCTACTTTTTACTCAAAGCACTTTATGGCTTGAAGCAAGCACCAAGGGCCTGGTATGACACTCTATCTCAGTTTCTCATTGAGAATCATTTCACAAGAGGTACTGTTGATAAAACTCTATTCAGTAGACATGTTAATGGCTCTATCATTCTTGTACAAATTTATGTGGATGACATTATTTTTGGATCAACAAATGAGGAACTTTGCAAGAAGTTTGCCAAACTAATGCAGAGTAAATATGAAATGAGCATGATGGGAGAGCTTACCTACTTTCTTGGGTTACAAGTCAAACAGGTTAAGGATGGTATTTTTATAAATCAAACAAAGTACATTCATGATTTGTTAAAGAAATTTGAGTTAAGTGAATGTTCTTCTGCAAAAACTCCCATGGCCACTGCCACTAAACTTGAATTAAATACCAAAGAAGCTAAGGTGGATATTTCAAGTTATAGAGGCATGGTAGGCTCACTTTTATATTTAACTGCTAGTAGGCCAGATATAATGTTCTCTACATGCTTATGTGCTAGATTTCAGGCTGATCCTAGAGAATCTCATTTAGTAGCTATTAAAAGAATTTTCAGATATCTTAAGGGTACATCAAATTTAGGTATTTGGTATCCTAGAGATTCTGGTTTCAATCTAATAGGCTACTCAGATGCTGATTATGCAGGTTGCAAAATAGACAGGAAAAGTACTACAGGCACCTGTCAATTTCTGGGAAATAAACTTGTGTCATGGTTTAGCAAAAAGCAACACTCAGTATCAACTTCAACTGCAGAAGCTGAGTACATTGCTGCTGGAAGTTGCTGTGCACAAATTTTATGGATGAGGAATCAACTATTTGACTATGGGTTCAACTTGAACAAAATTCCCATCTTCTGTGACAATACAAGTGCCATTGCAATAACAGAAAATCCTGTGCAACATTCCAGAACTAAACACATTGACATAAGGTATCATTTCATTAGGGAACATGTAATGAATGGTACAGTTGAATTACATTTTGTCCCTAGTGAACAACAACTTGCAGACATATTTACCAAACCTCTAGATGAATCTACTTTTAATAGATTAGTCTGTGAGTTAGGTATGCTTAATTATGCTCATGCTTAAAATGTCTGTCAAGTTTTGCAGCCATTGTTCACAATTATCAATGGATATTTATTTATCGACAGATAATTACCTAAGTAATTGTTTATCGACGGATAAATCCCATCTTATTTGATCAACAGATAAATGTTATTCCTATCGATGGATATTTATCTATCAACAGCTAATTATCTTGGTAGTTAGTGATCGATCGATAAATGATTAATTCTCTATTTTTATCCGTCGATAGTAATAGAATTTCTACAGTTTTATTCATCCGTTGATCAGATTATAGCCGTTGGAGAATTACCATCAAGGGTAATAAATTACAGTCTTTCATACATCAACGGTTATCTACTAATTAAAAAGTCATTTCAAGTCTTTTTAATACTAGAAAATATAAATAGCAGCTACAATTAAAAATTCATTCTTACCTGCTATTTTTTTTCTTCTCTGTCTCTCTCTCAAGCTAATTTTATCTAATTCTCACGAGCTCTCACAAATTCTTTCAAGTTCACTTTAATTTCTTGAATATCAACTGAAAGAATGGCACCACAAAAGAAGATCGTCTCTTCCACTGGGTTCACCTATGAACAGAATAACTTCACAGCATGTCTAACGGTGAATGATGCTCCTGTGGACTTTCATCCATTGATGCGATTCCTAGGAGATTGCAAAGTTTCCAAAGCTCTCAGCGAAGCACCAACAATCGTGTGTTCCTTTGTTGAAGAACTGTGGACCTCTGCAGAGATTTCATCAGATGGGAAGGTAATTTCTTATTCTTGCAAAGGTAATACCTATACAATAAATAGTACTTCATTATCTGAATGTTTAGGATTGCCTGCAAATAATTGTGATAAGCCCCCAACTGAAGAAGAAATTAGGGACATGTTAGAATCCGTTAATTATGCAAATGCTGAAACTGGATTAGGAGAAGTTGTTAGGAAGAATCTTAGAAAAGAATGGAGTTATTTCTTTGATGCCATAATTAAAGTATTTTCTGGAAAAATAAGTAATTTTGATGCAATTACAATAAGTATGCAAGAAATTGCTTATTCTGTCCTATTTGATAAATATTTTGATTTTGGCACATTACTCCTAAATGAATTGACTGCCAAATTAGGACCCAAGTCATCTAGGAAACATAATATCTACTTTGCAAGATTTTTCATGATGATTATTAATGCCTCTGTTGGAGAATATGAAATAAGTGCAGATATGGAGTCCTTGGAGCCATGGATGCAAAACAAGAGGGTCTTCAAGGATCTTGTGAGAATCAACTTACACCCTAAGTTGTGCCTCATTTATCCTCCTCTTGTACAGGTATATCTTCAAAATCTCAATCTTTTACATTCTTCTTCAAAATCTCAAAGTTCTTTGCCTTCTGCAACAATGGAGGGAGATGGAAATGCCCCCATTCCTCCTACCCAAGTTGCACAACCTTCAAAACACAAGTCTAATCAAACCACCTCAGTAGTTTCTCAAAAGACTACTGTTGTAAAAAGTAAGAAAAGAAAAGTCACTGAGGGGAGAGTAAAGGTGGTTGATAAGGGTGAGGGAACTGGCCAACATCAAGAAAGCCAGAAGGATAAGGAGAGTGAGATTGAGAGGAACCAGCCAGCCTCCAGTCCAATCTCCCAACAGATTGAGGCTGTAGTAAAGGACTTGAACACATCCCTAGTTGCATCTTCTCAAAAAGATGTAACTATTGAAAAGAGGTCTCAACCAGGACCATCAGATGGGGATAAGGGTCACCAAATAATACAACCATATAAAAGAAGAAAGAAGGTTACAAATACTGCACAGGGCACACACACTCTTGCAAAACCAAATGAAAATTTGGTGGAGCCTTCCGTTTCTTCTTTTGATGTGTCTCAGAATCTTCCTGAGGCACAACCCCATTCTTTATCTGAATTTTCTTCTCAATCTCCCTCAAAAACTATTTCTTCAGAAACAGTGTTGATTGACAACTTCATTGTTTCAAATTCACCCTCTTTGCAACTCAGGGTGGAGCCAACACTCTCACCTGCATCACCAAATAAGGTTAACACCTTGGTTGATCAGGCAAATACTGTTAGTTCTCTCCAGTCAATGGATATTATGCAATCAACTGATAATGATAACTTCCAACATCCATTGACTAGTCCACTATCATCGATGGATATCCTTACATCCATCGACGAGCTCCCATCAACGGATATTCATCCATCGATGGATACTTCTTATCCATCGATTGATCCCTTAATGTCAATTCATGAATCATCCATTGAAACACTTCAAGTGGCCAATACTCTATTAGGATTGAGTGGAGTGGGTGAGGTGTGTGAGAGGCAAGGTTTGCATACCTTGGCAAAAGGAGAGTGTGTGACTGAGGGGCCCTCAAATTCTTCTGAGGTGGCAAAAGGAGAGGGTGTGAGAAAAGAGAGTCCCACCTTAGCAGGTGATGAAAAAGGAGAGGAAAGTAAGGGAGAGGTGAGAATCCAGGATGAGATCCTGATGCAAGAAAAGAGAAAAGAGAGTGAGAGAGAAAAGAATAGAGAGAAACCAGTTTCACCATCTCATGAAGCATCAACTTCTAAAACTGAGCAGATTGAAGCAGGACTCACCCAGAAGTTGGGGCTGGAGTCAGGGGGAGCTGTAGACTATGAAGTCCCTGCAGGAGGTGCAGAAGTCAACATGGAGATGGAGGATGAAATTGCTGTAAATCTTGATGCTTCAACCTTTCAACATGAAGATCCTCATTATCAGGAACTAGCAGCAGCATCTAATCAAATAGCTGAGCAAATGCTGGGTTTAGTGCAGACAGAAGAGCAATTCAGGAGTGGGAAAGAGTTTTTGGCCAGTCAACCTGATGATATTTCCCACATGAATCCTGAAGATTTTGATGACAATTCTGATGATGACCTTCTAGATCCACAAGTGGCTAGTGATGAAACTAATTTGGCTGAAACAGAAAGGGCCATTATTTCTCTTTACAGAAGGTCCATGGCTGAAGTAGATGTGGTGGATCCCCTGCACAGGAGAATTCTGAACTTTTACAGGGATAATTTGAAGATCCAGAAAATGCATGTCACAAGTTCCAAGTATGAATTGAAGAAAATAAGAGAAGACATTGACAGCTCAAGGATGCATTTTGACACCACCATTGACTCCAGACTCAGCCTCACAATGCTGACTAGAATCAAGCAAAGGTTGGACACTGAGTTTTCAGCAAAGGAAAAGGTAATGGAATTGGAGAAAAGAGTAACCTCCATGGAACTTAGCATGCAGCAAATTTTGAAGAATCAAGTCACTCAAATCAATCTTCTGGGAAAACTCTTAGAGACTCCCATACTCTCTCAGTCAGTAGCACAAGTGCCAGTTGCTGATAACAAAAAGGGGGAGAAGCAAGAAGCTGATGCATTGGGGAAAGCAAGTGGTACTGAAGCTGTGGTAAAGTCTACAGATCCCAAGAAGGAGTTGGCTCAAGACATAGTAAGGAAATTTGATGCAATTGCTAGCAAATTCAAGGAAACAGGTTCCAGTAGCTCACAACCTGGTGACAGGAAAGGAAAGGGAAAGCTAATTGAAGATGATAAAAAGAAAGCTGTCACAGGTGGAGGGGAAAGTGAAAAATTGTTGAGCACAGCCATAGTAGTTGGCATAAAAGAAAAGGAGCAACAAGAAAGAAGACAAGAAGAATTAGCCATTCAATTGCAAAGGGAATATGATGAAGAGGATAGGCTAATAAGAGAAGCCAGAAGAAAAGAAGGTGAAAGGAGGCCAAGGATGAAGCAAAGAGCAAACAAGCCCAAAGATGCACCAAAATCATCTGGAGTTAAAAGACCATTAGCTGATGAAGACAAGGAGAAGAAGCCAAAACAAGTCAAGACTGAAGGTCAAGCTTCTGGGAGTAATCAAGCCAAAGAAATAGAGGTGTTCAAACACAAATCTGAAAACTTTGTGCCAATCAAAGCTGAGGGAATGATTGCAGCAAAAGGGCAAAGGAAGAAAGATGTTGATCTTCTTCACATTGAGTATGAAGATGGATCACACTCAACCTTCACATTCAACCAAGTTTTGGATCAAGGATATGGCATCTTGAGGAAGATCTACACTATGCTCAACAGGAAGTATTATCTAACTGAAGAGCTAGGAAAGGCCATCCTTGAAAGAATGAAGAAGATAAGGGAGGCACCTGTTCAAGAAGAAAGGGATGACAGAATAAAGATCTGGAATCCTGAAGGAAGAAAAGTGCTTCATGAGCCCTTCTACTTGATGATATACAAGGACAGGGAAGGCAGAGAAAAATGCATTGATATTTGTCAAGAAATAGACAAACTTCCAAATCTGGAATTAAATCATCTGGCAAGTCAATTGGACTACAGGATTGAAGATGAGAAGATATTGAAGGGAACCCTCTACAGGAAGATGAAGGAGAATGAAGACAAGATGAATGAGTCAAGGGGAAGAAGGAGAAGATAGGAGATTCAACCTCAATCATCAAAATTATCAGAATTCATCCCTGTCTGGTATCTGATTACTCTGTCTAAAACTTTACTTATCAATATTGTAATTCTTGCTAAGAATGAAAATGTTCAGGAGTTTTGTTATCATCAACAGAAAATTTATGCATATTTTAAATATTCATAAATAGGGGGAGATTGTTAGGAATTATGAGTTTTGATGATAACAAATTACTTAGAATTTCAATAGGGACTCAAAATTATTTTTGTAACTGATCAATGGATATGACTTATAAATATCCATTGATTAGGAAACCAGTTATCAGTTGAAACTTGTTTCTCAACTGATAAACTGGATTGTAGCATTGATTTATGTTTCACTATCAATTGATTGTATTACCTCGATGGATGCAATGATGTAGTCAACTGATGTTATTGACTTCAATTTCTAGCTTCTCAACAGATGTGAAGAATGGCTGATCAATTGTAAATATTCTAAGTCAGAATTCTCACAAGTGAAGTGATCAACTGATGTTGAAGTCGATGGATGAAGACACTACTCAACGGATGAAAGCTATCAATGGATAATTACAGTCAACGGATAAAGAATCATCAATGGATAAGGAGTCGATGGATAGCTCAATTATCCATCGACATATCAACTGATCAACAGATATCCTATCCATCGATGGATAAGCAAAGGTGAATCAACTGATAAGCTTAACATCATTTATCAGTTGATTAAAGTTTCCCTATTTAGCTAAAAGCCAGATATCACGGGAACAGTGCAGAAACTGAATCATTGGAAGACAGTCCTGTCAGGACTGTGAAGACTTTCTAGGCAACACAGCATCCAAGGAATATCTTAAGACAAAAGACACTTCCAGAGCTAGTTAGTTCTACAAGGAAAGCTATGAAAAAGGAGCTAGTTTCTATTTTTATGTAAACAGTATAAATTATAATATTATATTGTTATCAGTCGATAGAAAACTAGAGGAGTAGTTTTTGTTTATAAAAAGCAAAAACACAGTAACAAAGAAGTAGTTTTGTTTTTAGAACACAAGAAAAGCAAAGTAGAAAATCAGGCAGAACTTGTAATGCTTTTCTAAGTTCTACATTCAACTTTGTACGCAGCTTAGTATTTTTACTAAGATCAATTGAAAGCAAAAACTCACTAGTGGAAAAACAATCCACTAGTAATTTTTAATCTTGTTGTTTCTGTTATCAACACTTTAGTTATCCAGTTCTTAGTTACATCAATCTTAATTAAACATTCTCTTTGTACAAACTTATTTCCGCAAGAAGTTGAATTAATTATTAAGTTTGTATTCAACCCCCCCTTCTCCAAACTTAGTGTACTTAAGGGCGAATAACATGATCGAACAGAAAAACAAGATGAAGAGAGAAATGAGGAGTTCAGGCTTCTCTAAAACCAAGAAGATCTCCAAAAATTCTAAAGGAGATTCAACATGTTTTGAATGTGGCAAACCTGACCATTTCAAGAAGGACTGTTACAAGCTAAAAGGGAAGCAGCAAGCTGGATACAAAGATAAGAAGAAATCTAAAGCCTTGCTAACCTGGAGTGATGATGAAGAAGACATCTCACCAAGTGACAGTGACAACAATGATGATATGATCAACCTTGCACTAGTTGGAATGGAGGATGATATTGTTCGAGGCTTAACTGAGGAGATCATTACTGAAAGTGATTCTGATGATGATACAAGTGAGGTAAACTCATTTAGATTTGATATTTCTTATGATAATATTATTCTAGATGAACTAACCATGCAGGATCAAGATAGTATTCCATTAGAGGAATATAACTCAGTAAGAACAGAAAACAACAAGTTGTCAGAGAAGAATGCTTATCTTAGACAGATGGTTTAAGATCTAATGGAAAAGGTGGAATCATTAATTGAAAATAAGGAACCTGTTCAAGCTACAAATGAAGTCAAAATCAAAGAACTTGAATAAAAAATTGAAGATCTAGAAGGTTTCAACAAGATTCTGTTGAAAAGGAGCAATGCTCTATCTGATGAAATTTCTGTTCTAAAGGCTGATATAGAGGCAAGAGATGCATGTCTGGAAACATTCAAACTCAGAGAATCTGCCAAGAAAGAATCATCTCAGCCTGCTGAAACATCATCTCAACGTACTGATAGTACATCTCAGCCTGCTGCCACTTCATTAAAGCAAGTAGAAAGAATTATTTCCTTGGAGAATGAAGTCATTAAGCTCAGAAAAGGCATGGGTACTTTTTTTCAAGGAGAAGAAGGTCTCAAATCAATGATGAAAAGCATCAAGGTACCTTTGGACAAGGAAGGAGTTGGTTTGAACTTCAACAAGAGGGCTACTACACTAAAGTATGAAGGAAGACAAGGAAAGCCATATAAATATGCTATGCCCTGGACAAGATGCAAGAAATGTGGTGATAAAGGTCATCTAGCTCAAAATTGCATATCTCAGCGAGCTACTAGAATTTATTAGAATATAGCTAACAGAAAGCCAACTTACTGGAACAAACAGATAGCTAACTGAAATGGATCTGGCAGGAAACAAAGAACATAGAATTCCTCTCCCAAAGTGGTCCAAATATGGATCAAGAAATCTGAATTAAATGTTCTCTATATACTTCCTACTAACTAATCAGGACCCAACCCAATATGGGTACCAAAAGGTTAAGTGTTGTTTTTGTTTGTTTTGTTGATATGTCTTGCTGCTAAGATCAAATCGAAATCATGGATCATTGATAGTGGATGTACAAGACATATGTGTGGAGACAAAGCTCAATTTATTAATCTCAAATTTAAGAAAGGTGGAGGTGTCATAATTGGTGATAGTAAGACTCTTCCCATTAGGTGTGGGGAACTTCATGGCCATGTGGTAAATAGAGGTCACTACCTTCATATCTTTCAGTATTGGCCTTCCCAAAATTGTATTGTAAGAAATATCCTCATTTATTTGAAGGGTTTCGAGGCATAAACGCAGCGGAAAAACGTGAAAATTAAATACAAAACATAATATAAATCGAAACCCTCCATAGGATCCATACGAAAATGAAAGATTTAATTCAGAGATTAAGAAAAAATACCTTAAAAAGCTTTAACAGTTCATCAATGTGAATAATGTTCCATGTAATATAATCCCTTTAACCTTATATTATAGATCAAACTGGATGCATATATCGTGTCATCCTCTTCAACGTTTAATCCGAGTTTCCTTGATCAATGAGTAGACTATTAAACAAATCAATATTTGAACACGACCATGCATTTTATAATCTCACTCAATCAAGAGACCAATAATATCACTCCTAAATAGGAAGGTTACATCCTTTATCTATCATTCATATTTCTCATACAATTCATAGTATACCCAATGTCCACTTTTATCATCACCCGGTTAAAGATAACTTTTAGTATAATCAAAGTATATTAATTCTCGTATAGAAATATAATGATTTCAAGTCAGAGGATCATTACATCATTATCACAGTGAGAATTTTTTTATGACACTTATTAACATGTAGAATCTCACGGCGGGTCATTCCAGTGTCATTCATTGAGACATGCACTTATGTTCTTGACTTTAGTATCACCATACATATGACCAATGAGATGTGGTCATCTGTCAACAAACATACTAGTCTTATTGCATTATTATTGTCCTTATATAATAATACTCGATTAGGAAATTTTAGGAATAAGATACTATTCATATAATCTCATTTTTAAGTCACATACTTAAAGATATATAATACGTATCAAAATTCCAAGGACATTTATTATGCTTTCAATTTATTATGCAGTAAATAAAATATAATAAATAAATAATAATCAATAAAACATAATCCTTAATAATAAAATATTTTCCTTAAAATATAAAAGTAATTGTCTCTAGGTCATAATTACTAACAATCTCCCACTTGCAGTAGAACCAATTACCCAAATATCCAATACTCATGGAACTACTGTGACTTTTATGCTTCTGCTGCGACAAAACCTTAGTCAATTGGTCTGCAATATTATTATTAGTATGCACTTTACGTATATGTATATCTCCTTGATCATTAATCTCATTAATTAGGTAATATCTCATAAGTACATGCCCAAACAACCTCCTTGACTATTTCACAAGCATCAATATACCCAAGCTCTATTGTAGAATCAACAAATATCTCTGTTGTGAACCATTTCAACATACAACATCTCAATTTAAATAGATAAAACACAAAGTCAGACAGGAACACTAAATGATCGTTGTCTGTCTAGAAACTAGCATCGGTATAACCTTTTACAACTAACTTATTTTCTCCTCCATATACCAAGAATTGATCTTTAGTGCTCTTCAAGTACTTAAGAATATTCTTGATTATTGTCCAGTGACCTTCACCTGGATTGGACTGGTATTTACTCATCATGCTTAAAGCATACGAGATATCAAGATGAGTATATATCATTGCATACATTATAGAATCAATTGCCGATGCATATGGAACTTTACTCATACAGTCCTTATCATCCATTGAGTTATGACTGTTTTTTTTCAAGATCGATATCCCATGAGACATTGGGACAAATTCCATTTTATCCTCTTGCATTCCAAATTGATGCAAAACTTTATCAATGTATGTACTCTGACTTCGGCCAATCAATCTCCTTGTTTTATCTCCATAGATCCTGATCTCTAATATATAGGTCGCATCGCCTAAGTTTTTCATTGAGAAATTATTTCTCAACCAAGTCTTCACAGTCTGTAGAGAAGGAATGTCATTCCCTATTAGTAATATATCATCAACATATAATACTAAGAATGCCACATGGTTCCCACTAACCTTCTTGTAAACAGGTGGTTCATCTTCATTTTGAATAAACCCAATCTATTTGACGGTTTCATCAAAATGAATGTTCAATCTCCTCGAGGCTTGTTTCAATCCATAAATGGATCGACGCAACTTACATACCTTTCTAGCATCCTTTGGATCAATAAAACCCTCAAGTTGTGTCATGTACACATCCGCATCTTCTTCAAGGCACCCATTTAAGAAAGCAGTTTTGACATCCATTTACCAGATTTTATAGTCATAGTAAGCAGCTATAGCAAGCAAAATCCTGATGGACTTGACCATAACCACTGGTGAAAAGGTCTCATCATTGTCAATACCATGAATTTGCTTGAAACCTTTTGTCACCAATCGTGCCTTATAGGTCTGTACGTTACCATCTATGTCGGTCTTCTTCTCGAAAACCCACATGCACCCTATAGGTTTTACCCCTTTAGGTGGATCAACCAAAGTCCATACTTGATTTGTATACATGGATTCCATCTCAGATTTCATGACATCCAGCCATCTCTTAGAATCTAGAGTGTTCATAGCGTCTTGGTAGGTGAGAGTCTCATCTTCGTCCACAAGCATCACATCACCATTTTGAGTCAAGAAAATCCATATTATCTCTCGGCTCATGGCGAATCCTACTAGACCTACAAAAAAACCTGAGTTTCTTGAGCAGTATTGTTTTCTTGTCCATTCTGCTCAGGTTCCTCCATTGGTTCAATATTATCATGTGGGTCTTGAACTTCATCGAGATCTATTATCCTCCCACTGTCTTTCTTAGAAAGCATTTCTTTTATAATGAACACTGCAGTTCGAGCAACAAACACTTTATTCTCGAAAGGATTATAGAAAGAATAACCCTTTGTTTCAATTGGGTATCCCATAAAGTTATATTTGTCTGATTTACGTCCTAGTTTTTCAGAAGTTAGACGTTTCACAAACACCTCACATCCCCAAATTTTCATAAATGACATGCTATGACGTTTCTCAGTCCATATCTCATACGGAGTCTTCTGAACCGTTTTAGTAGGAACTCGGTTTAATGTATAAGCAGCTGTCTCCAGGGCATAGCCCCAAAAACTAATCGGAAGATTCCTTGATTCAACATTGATAGCACCATGTCTAGCAAGGTGTGATCCCTCCTATCAAAAAAAACTTTTCTTTGATATTTTCTACTTCATCTTTATTGTATTTGCATTTTTAATTGATTCGGAATTGTTCTTCAAAAGATGCATATATCCGTATCTACTAAAATAATTAGTAAATTTTATGAAGTTAATAAAAGCTACATTTTGTCATTGTACACATATGATAACATACATCACTATGTATAAGTCATACTCGTTCAGTGACCCTTTTACCATGTCCAGTAAAAGGAGTTTTATTCATTTTGCCAAATAAACCAAGATTCGCATCCTTTTGTATAATTCATAATCAAACTTATCCAAGAATGCATCATTATGTATTCTGGAAATGTGTTTCTTATTAATATGGCCTCAACGACAGTGCCAAAGGTAATGTTTGATTTGAGTCACTTTAGAATATATAAATTGTTAACTAGTTGTGCAACATTATAAGCCTCGTCATCAAAATAGAATAAACAACTCTTGTTATTAATTAAAATGAAAAAGCCTTTCTTGTCCATACAAGAAACTAATATAATGTTTCTGCTAATTATAAGCACGTTATAACAATTATCAAGTTCTAAATTTTCCTTGTAGGCCTAAAATTAAGTAACGAGTTTCTTCAACCAGAGAAACTATCTTTACTCCAATTCCAACCTGATACTCGAAGCTTGACCCTTACTGATCAACTTCTTTCGATCTTCCTAAGCATGACATTTTAATTTCCAATTTTCCGATTTTTCATAGAAGCGACAATCATCTTCTTTGTCAACACTTCATTCAGACTTTAGAGCCTATTTTGGATTAGACTTTGGTTTGATAAGGAAACTAGATCAAATATTCTCCTTGCCTTTCCATTTTCCTTTCCCTCTTGCATTCCCTATGTTTACCATCTTATAGTAATAGTTCATACATTTATCATATTGCTTTCAGCAGTTCTCAATATGCTTAGCAACTCAATAGGTGTTTCACCAATCTTATTCATTTTATTGTTCATAATAAACTAAGAATATTTGTTGTCCAAAGATTGTAAGATCAAATCTAGGTGAGCCTCTAGACCAATCTGGAAACCCAAAATGTCAAGGTATTCATTATACCCTATAGTCTTTAGAATATGTGGTGTAACCGGGTCTCACTCGCCCTACTTGTAAGTGTATAGTACCCTTTAATCGTCAAATATATCTTGAAGAGTTTGTCCCTCAAATATCCTTTAAGGGTGCTTAATCGTCTCACAAACATCTATATGCTCGTGTTACTTCTTAAGCTCAGCACTCATAGTTGCAAGCATGAGACATGAAACATCAGTCGCAACATCAATTTACTTCCAATAAGTACTATCATTTTTGAAGGGTTTCGAGGCACAAACGCAGCGGAATAAATGCGAAAAATAAATCAAAATAGCGAAACCTCCGCAGGATCCATGCGAAAATAAAAGATTTAATTCGGAGATAAAGAATAAATACCTTTAGAAGCTTTAACAGTTCATTAATGGAAGATTAATGGAGGTCCAAAACTTGTTTAATCACCACGTATCCCGCTCTCGCGATCTACGCTCTACGGTATCCACACGAACACTTTTCATGAAGGATTGATGTGTACTAGCACCCGAAAACAGCTTCTCTCTCTCTATCTTCCTCTTTTCTCAAAACGGCTAGGATTTTAGTAAAAATAAGTCTCTTCTATTAAATCAGCCCATAAAGAGATTATAGAGAGAGAGGAATAAGTTTTCTAATTATAATCCAATTATAATTAATACTAATCCAAAATTCTAAATTATTTAATTATGTCTCACTTAATTAATTAATTATTAATTTTGGAATTAGTTTAAATAATTCATTTATTCTATTTATATAATTAATTAAGTCATACTTAATTAATATCATAAATAAAATAAATTACTTATTTAATTTAAATTCACAATTTAAATTATTTCTCCTTCAAGCGTTCTTTGTGTGTGACCCTGTAGGTTATTATTACGTTGGCAACAATTTTAATATCTAATTAAAATTGTAAACAATGAGCGGCATCTAGTAATACATCATTGCTACCCAAGTAATAATAATAAATCGGTGATTTGATTAAGCCTTTCGTGAATAATGTTCCATGTAATATAATCCCTTTAATCTTCATATTATAGATTAAACTCAAGGCATGTCTCGTGTCATCCTCTTCATAATTTAATCTTTATTTTCTTGATCGATGAGTAGACTATTAAAATCAAATCAACATTTGAGCACGGCCGTGCATTTCATAGTCTCACTCAAACAAGAGGGCAATAATATCACTCCTAAAATTAGGAGGATTAAATCTCATCTAGATCATTCATATTTCTCATACGATTCATAATATACCCAATGTCCACTTTTATCATTGTTAGGTCCAAATGATTGTAGAAGGGGGGGTTGAATACAATCTTTAATAAATATTAAGATCTGTTTCGGATAATTGTTTATTAAACAAATTAAATTATTATCACAAAATAATAATCAAAGAAACACAGTTCAAGTAAAATACTTATATTAAACTTGACGTGGGTTACAAGATTAAATCAGAAAATATTCAATAATTTAGCTCTTAAAATTCTAGAGAGATTTTGACATTAAATGCTCTTGAATTTTGATTTTAGCTGAATAGAAAGTTAATTGAATTGTTGAATACTACTGACTTAATCTGCTATTTATAGACAAATCTGAACTTGGGAGACTTTTTCTGCTCGGGGAGACTTTTTCTCCTCGGGGAGACTTTTTCTGGGCTTGAAGAGACTTTTGAAATTAAATGAAAAATCATTTAATTTGTTGGGGAAGACTTTCGCAGCTGTGGGAGACATATATCACTCGGGGAGACTTTTTAAAAAGTCTCAGAGAGACTTTTGAAAAAGTCTTCCCGAGAATATATTCTGCCGACTTGAGTTGTTCTTGAGATGTATATCTTCCTTCTTTCTCCTTTTTTTTGTATTTATTTTTAATTAATACTCAGGGAGACTTTTGAAAAGTCTTCGGGAGACTTTTTCAAAAGTCTCTCCGAGTAACTAACTGCCGACTTGAATGTCATATAACTTCTGTATATCATCTGACTTTTGTCTTCTTTTTCTTCTTCTTTTTTTCCATTTTAATTTAACTTCTATTTGTTTTATTATATATCTTATATATTAAATTAATTCTTTTTGAATTAATCTAAGTAAATAGGATACATAATAAATTATCTTTTTGATAATAGAATTAAATTAAAGTCTTCTTCATTCTAAAATAATTCTTAATTCTTAATTTCTTAATCAATTTAAGTAATAAATTAATTCTGATTGAATTAATTTACCAATTAAATTAACTAAATAATTTAATCAATTAATAGAGAATTAAATTAAAGTCTTGACTCCACGACTATTGCTGACCATTTCTTCTGTAGTAAAGAACCTTCTCTATATTTTACCAACACTCCGTGTACTGTCTGGTTCACGAGTGATTCACAACAAATAATATTCTTCACTTGACTTTTATAATGGTTCACTTCTGCTGCTTCTGATTTGACTACTTTTGTTGTCACACAATATTGAATCTTCTGACACTTATAGCTTCTTCAAACTTAAATACTCCATTGAGGCATGATCAATTAAATTGAGCTTCTTTCAATGTAGTACTGCTTCAAGTCTGTAGATTGACTTTGATCTTCTTTTTCTTGTGAAATAATACCTGCTGAAGATTTCTGTGACAGATAATATATTTACTTATAAATTATCTATGTTTGAGTTGAGTTGTCATCTCGCTAAACAAATAGGCTTCTAAACATATGCCTTTCAATCTCCCCCTATTTGTTTGTTAAACAATAACAAGCAAATCACTAGAGGATAACTCAACTAACAAACAAGAAAAAGATATAACAATAAAACTTGTAAATAAACAAACTTAGTTCTGGTTTATATTAAACATTGTCAGATTCAAACATTAATGATAAATACAAGATAGTTGTTCTTCTAGACTGAACAAATAGAACAAAGTTCTATCTTGACTTACATATCATTACCAGCTTCAGAAGTATCAACTTCACCTTCTTCTAGAGTTTAACTTTTGTGACCAGGTGTCATTGGTACATCTTCAGTGGCTGGTTTCTCTGGATCAGATTGTACATTTCCAGATTTCTTGAGTAACTGAAATGAAAGATATTCGTTCCTCTAGCACTGAACATATTATACAAGTAGTATTATCTTTATTTCTCAGACTCATCATTACTCCCCCTTAGGATGACAGGGATGAAGTCTTGTTCTCTTCTTATTACCACTTCTCCTCTGTTTCTCCAACTCCTATCTTCACTTCTCATCCAAGGTGAATTCATTCTCCCCTTACGTGAATTATCCAACCAATTTAATAGAGGTAACAACAGACATGGCATACATACAGCATTAAACCATCGCAGATATAAAAAATGCAAACTATGACATGTTATGCATTTTAGAAAATCCGGTTAATCCTATATACAAGAATCTTCCAAAATCAAATGGAATAGAAGAACTAATAAATAATCATTAGTTCTATCCAATCCAAGCATGTTGTTATATACCCCCTTTTCTTGTTCAACAATGGAGTAGTCCTCTTCTAGTGAAAAGACTTTGTTCAACAATTCTCCCTTTTGGATCTTGTTCAACACTTCTTCCTTTTTGGATCTTGTTTAAACTTCTCCCCCTTAGTTGAGTAATCCTCTTCAGAATCCTTAATATCAGAAGAAGTTTCTTTCCCCTTAGTTGAGTAACATTAGAAATCTGTAATAGGGAATTGGGAATGGGATTTGGTAATTGTGCTAGTGTGTGATTTTACTTTGTGTTTCTGACAAGTGTTTCGCTCATATACTCTCTAAGTGTTTCACTCATAGAATATATATTTTCACTCTTTCTCACTTGTGTTTCACTCTTTTCTCACAACACTGTTTCTCTCTTAGTACGGATGACATAGTCTTTTGTACCTGCAAGAAAGATCACCATAGCCCCTTCAAGAGAGGTCACTGGTGGTGCAATGGGGTTTCGTAAATCTCTGTCCTCAATTGAATCCATTAAAATATTTGACTTTAAAAACTGAATTACTTCAGGAATAGATTCAATGAGTTGTTGATCATCTAAGATGATCTATTCCGTTAGGAATACAGATATGTTCCATCTAGGGAGGGAGACAAAGATCTATAATGTAGCAAATGATCCAAGTTTCCTCATGATACCTGTGAAGGCATGTTGATTCAGTCAGAATCATCAATCATTCTTCCTTCCTTGATATGGATTTTTAGAATAATTGATTTCGTCAATTCATCCTTAGTGTGTGACAATCCTTACAGTGCATTTGAATATTACATATATGGTTTGCAGTGTTTGAGAGTGTCCAGATGAAGTTGACTCTTTAAAAATGGCCTTGGCTGACAGGCCGAATTCAATAGACTCATCATGTTAAGATGACGAACCTAGTAACAGTTTTTCCATTTATAAATCTATACCCTTTTGGGAGGATATAAATTAGTTAGCAGTTGCCTTGGTTTCAATTTCATATTCTAACTAGAGGTAGAGCTGCTGGAACACTCATAGATACTTCTCTTTTCTAGTGCACTAGAGACACTTACTCTCTCACCCTCTTTAGTTGATCAAACTTTTCTTTTCAGGGGTTTAGTATATGAAGTTGTATATGTTTGAGTGTTTGTGGTTCTATGATCTGTGTTAGAGAATGTATGTTTTCAATCCCTTGATCTCGTCCTATAGCCATTGAGGGCTCAATATATCAATTGTAATATTTTTATATCAATTGATTAGAGAATATATCAAGATCGAGATTACCTGCTTTTACCTTGAGTCGATTGCTCTTGTTTGGCAGAACACAGATGTGCTTTTATTATTAGTGATTTTCAGATAAACAATATATATATATATATATATATATATATATATATTATCACTAACAACAAAAATCACAATTAATTGCAATGAAGTAATAACAAATTATCAATACATGATAATTAATAATAATTTCAAAAAGCAAGTAATTATGCTCATAATATCTCATCGTATTAAAATTCTGAAACTAATAAACATTTAATTGTTTCAATTCATAATTTTAATAAGATAAAATATCATTGCTAAATACTAAATAATCATAGGAATGAAAATTAGCACTTAACTTCATACAATATATCTAATAATTGTTACTCAAGCATATGACAATTATACTCATAACAATTATCAGTTATATATGTAAGCTCGAGAAAATAAATGTAAAGAAATTCACAAGTTCTTTAAATATTGACATTTGTTAGGTCCAAAATCATCATAGAAAGGGGGGTTTGAATATGATATGGTAGATTTTTCGTTTTTATGCGGATTATGTGTTTGTGTTTATGAGATATGAAATTAACAGTACTTGAAACACAAAGTTCGGGGAAATAATAATATCTTATTAAATCCCTGAGGTGCTACAATTCTAATCAGTAGATTAGCTGCAATGGGTTCAAAACAATATTACAACACTGATACAGTTGGGTGAGATAAATGTATATCTTTAATGGAGCTTACCGTCTGTATGTATTGAATGTTTGAAAAAGATAACCCTGTCTCGTTCATTCGAATTAAACCCATATATATTTGTAGGCTTTTTGGAAATTGAATTCCCACAATGCATAAGTCCCAAATTGCGCCTTCACAGTATGAGTGGTGTGTAGGCGCCACTTAAAAGGTTGTTGCGCCTTGGAAGTGAGTTGCGCCTCCTTGAAGACATCAGTTGCGCCTATACAGTGGTTTCCCTGTATAGGCGCCACTCATGACTTAGAACAAACTGTTGTATGTTGCGCCTGTACAAGTTAGTTGCGCCTGTACAGTGGTTTCCCTGTACAGGCGCCACTCATTCCTCTAACCTTGTTGCCTCGGAAAATATTCTTATACCTTATGTTGCGCCTACACTCTTGTTACCCAGTGTAGGCGCCACATAACATCTTCTTGCCTTAGAATGCTCCTCTTAACTTATGTTGTGCCTACACTCTTGTTATAGTGTGCAGGCGCCACATATCTTTGCCTTGGTGCCTTAGAACATTCCAATAACTTATGTTGCGTCTACACTCTTGTTACCTAGTGTAGGCGCCACATAACATCTCCTTTACTTAGAATATTTCCTTAAGGCTTGGTTGTGGCTATGTTGTTCTTCTGGCTTGATCAACTGAATTTCTTCTGATTGATCAAGGCAATTCTTTTCTTGTTGTGCTGATGCTTAGTGCACTGGTCTGGTTCACAAATGACTAACACTGAATTAAATTATATTGACTTCTGTTCTTCTTCAGCTGATAAACTTTGGACTGTTGCATTGCTTCTGATCACTGAAACCCTTTGACAACTATACATAAATCATTACACTGTCTTTGAAATAAAATCTTCTGAACTCTTATTCGTCACTGAGGCATGAACATGTTAATGAACTTCTCTCGCTGACGTTCAGTAATTCTCTCATCTTGAATTCTCAGCAATGATGTGTGTATGATCTCTTGTTTATGTCCTTCTGGATTTCTGTGCTGCATATTAGTATTATTTATCTGTCTTTGTTTCTTAGTTGAGTTATCGTTATCACTATTACATACTACGTTACATTACGCTTTACAATCTCCCCCTATTTGTTTGTTAGAGTTCGACAAGCAAATCCTGTGAGAGGATAACTCAACTGATACTTAGAAGAAAAAGTAAAGTGCAGAAAGACAGTAAATAATATTAATTACATTCTGGATTAGATATTACATTTCCAGATTTCTTTGTGTACAAAAGAAGTTTGTTCCTCTAGCCTGAACAGATGATTTTATGGTCTTCTGCTTCTTCGTACTGTGTCTTGTTTGCTTTTAGATCTCGTTTCTGAGTAGTGCTTTCTAAGCTCTTCTTCCTTCTGCTCTAACCTTGCCTTCACTAAGTCTCTAGCTTCCACTTCAAGAGTGTTGACAGGAGATGGATCTTCTAATTTCTTCAGAATCTCAGAGAGAAATGCCATTGAATTTATCTTGGAGATTGACTCTGATGTGCTAAAAATATACATTTTAAATTGCAAGTGCACAATTCACATCGTTTTAATAATTTAAAGATTCGTTCCGCAAGGACTAAAATTATTTTTACAAAAACTTTAATTTTCAATTTAGGAGAATTAGACCAATTAATTTTGAGATGAGTTATTAACCAAGGACAACAAAAAAAAGAATGATAATAAGCTAATTAAAAATTCAAGTAACGAAACTAACTAAACTTTAAACATTAATTAAAATACTTGACAAATAAAAAAAATGGAAAAAGGAAGACTAGTGCTTTTAAATCTAGATCTACAAACTAAAGACCATAATTAATACTATTAAAATTAGATCTAAAATTCAATACAACTCAAAAGCAAAACTACATCTAAAATATCAAACCATTAAAGCTATTTTAACAAATCTAACAACTAAAAAGTAGATCTAAATTCTAACACCCAACAAGAAATAAATTTAGCTCTAAAATATTAAACCCACTAATAAAATGGAGATTTAAAAGGGGTTCAACTACAACATAAAAAGAAAAGTAGATCCAAGAACATTAAACTAAAGAGGCTCCTTTCAATTCTCAAGTACTTTACTTTTTACTTGATGAAATTGAAATGGGTCATAGCCATAAAGGTGACTGAGACAAGTAAAATATAAAAGTAGATCTAAAATTTAAAGAGCTAAGTTTAACACTACCAACAACTAAATCTATATCTAAAATATTTAAACAACTACAAGTAAATATCAAACCCAACAACCAAAACTAGTTCTACAATCTAGAATAAAAAAACCAACTAATAATAATAAATTTAGAGATCTAAATCATTGAACCCACATTTAAAATAGAGATTTAAAGGGGCTCATGACAAGATCATAAACAATAAAACTAAGGAGTAAAGTAGAGAGATAAGTAAACTAGATCTAGAATATTAATCTAAAAGGCTCCTTTCATTTCCCAAGTATACAACTTGTGGTACTTAGAAAGATATCATAGCCATAAATTTAAAGAAGATAAGATGAAGACTAACATAAAAATAAATTAAGACTTAAAGAAGATAAGATGGAGACTAGCATAAAAGGAAATAAATACTTGCATTAATATGAAAAGTGTTTACGATACTTGAGAGAGCTAAAAACTAGATCTAGAAAATTAAAAGAGAGGCTACTACTAAAACTAGGGTAAAACTAGAGATGATTACAATGAAAGAATGAGATGTATTTATAGGCTAGGACTAGGGTTTTGGGTGGTGTTGGGTCAATCCCCACCATTCAAATGAGGTGTTTGTTGGTAAAATCTACACCATTGATTTTTGATTTCATCCACCAACTTGCTCTTTTGTCTTTTTCTCCTCTTTACTTTGTTGGCTTCCTTTTCTTCCCTTTTTTGCCCTTTCTAACCCATTTCTTCTCCTTTAATTATTTAATTTACTTATCTGCAAAATAAGGAAAATGCAATAAATTAACTAATAAAAATACGAAAGCGAGCAATAAAATAGGCATTAAGATATGTAAAATTATGCACTAATCAGACTCGAGTAACAAAGGCCACAAAACAAGACTAGTCAATTCTACTTGTGCCCATCATCTCATCTATTTATTTTGAGGAATATTGGGTATTGAAGTAGTTTATTCTTTCTTTTTTTTTTCTTTCATTTTCATCATTTTTTTGGCTATATATTTATTTTTCGCAAAAAATTGATTCAACATTGTTCTAACATGTGGGTTCTCTCTCAGGTATCGAATAACATCCCTATACAATCTTTCCAACAAAGGTCTTGTGCATATGTGCCGTCTTGAAATTTGGTGTAAAAATTGTTCGACACAAGTTTCATAAAGAAAACCTTACTCGACTAAGTTCAAATTATCTAAAAGGCATTATATATATAATTTTTGAAAACAAATGCTAACACCAACTAGTCCTAAAGTTCAAATAGAGGACAGGACAACTCAACCTAAATATTTCTATTTTTGGATTTTTAATTTTCTATTTTTTTATATTTTTTTTAATTTTAACATTACTAGCACCCTCCCCCGTACCTAAATCATGCATTGTCCCCAATGTATGCAAATGAGAGAGATATGATAAAATAACATGAAGAGATAATACCTGACATGGGATGACGGAGAAGCAAAACTAGTTTATTCTGAAAACTTACTTTATTCAAAGATCGACAAGGTGGATGACCTATTCCTCGAGATCAATTGGCAATTCTAAAAATGGTTTGAGCCTTTGTCCATTAACTTTAAATATGTCACCATTTTTAGGATTTTCAATTTCAATAGCACCGTGAGGAAAAACTGTTTTAACAATGTATGGTCCTTCTCACCTAGATCTCAACTTTCCAGGAAAGAGATGCAGCCTAGAATTATATAAAAGAACTTTTTGACCATGAGAAAAGGATTTTCTCAAGCTGGATTTATCATGAAACACTTTAGTTCTTTCTTTATAGATTTTAGCATTTTCATAGGCATCATTCCTCATTTCCTCTAACTCAGACAATTGTAACTTCCGATGACTACCAGCAGTGGATAAATCAAAGTTTAACCCTCTAATGGCCCACATGGCCCTATGTTCAAGTTCAACAGGGAGATGACACGCTTTACCAAACACTAGTCTGTAGGGAGACATACCCAAGATCGTCTTGAAAGCAGTCCGATAGGCCCATAATGCATCTATCAACTTAATGGACCAATCTTTCCTATTCGAGTTGACAGTCTTTTCTAAAATTTATTTGATTTGCCTATTAGAGACTTCAACTTGACCACTAGTCTGAGGATGATAAGGGGTAGCCAATTTATGCGTGATGGAATACTTTTTCAAGAGAGATTCAAATTGATGATTTTTAAAGTGCTTCCCTTGGTCACTAATGAAAGCTCTAGGTGTGCCAAATCGAGAAAAGATATTCTCTTTTAAGAATTTAAGGACGACCTTGTTATCATTAGTCTTAGTTGGTATGGCTTCGACCCACTTAGACACGTAATCAACCGCTAAGAGAATGTAGAGATTACCAAATGAATTAGGAAAGGGCCCCATAAAATCTATTCTCCAAACATCAAAAATCTCAATGACAAGGATTGGACTCATTGGCATCATGTTTCTTCTAGTGATCTTTCCTAAATGTTGACACCTACTACAAGCAGAACAGAATTCGGCGGCATCCTTAAACAAACTAGGCCAATAAAAACCACGCTGAAGTATCTTCGCGGCTGTTTTCTTAGCACTAAAATGACCTCCACAAGCTTGGTCATGACAAAAGGACAGTACGCTCCGAACCTCATGGTTTGGAATACATCTCCTAATGATTTGGTCTGGGCAATGTTTAAAAAGATAAGGGTCATCCCAAAAGAAGTGTTTGACTTGAGAGAAAAATATTGATTTATCTTGCTTAGACCAATTGGAAGGAATTTCACCGGTGGCAAGGTAATTGACAATATCGGCGAACCAAGGAGGACTAGAGATTGAAAGAAGGTGTTCATCGAGAAAAGATTCATTTAAGGGAAAGTCAATAGTGGAATCCACTACTAATCGAGAGAGATGATCGGCAACAACATTTTCTGAACCCTTCTTATCCCTAATTTCTAGGTCAAATTCCTGAAGAAACAAGACCTCTAATCAATCGGGCCTTTGAGTCTTTTTTGGAGAAAAGGTATCTAAGGGCTGCGTGATCGGTGTAAACAATGATTTTAGAACTGATAAGATACGACCGAAACTTCTCAAGGGCAAAGACTATTGCTAAGAGCTCTTTTTCAGTTGTGGAGTAATTAAGTTGAGCATCAGTTAAGGTCTTGCTAGTGTAGTAAATGACATGAGGTATCTTATCTATTCGTTGACCTAACACCGCCCCTACCGCATAATCTGAAGCGTCACACATTAACTCAAAAGGTTGATTCCAATCGGGGGACTTGATGATCGGGGCTGAAGTCAATTCTGTCTTAAGTTGGTCAAAAGATTGAACACACTCACTAGTAAACTCGAATTTGACCTCCTTAGAAAGAAGGTTGGTCAAGGGTCTAGCTTTCTTACTAAAATCTTTAATGAAACGTCGATAGAAACCGGCATGTCCTAAAAAGGAGCGAATTTCTTTGACAGATTTTGGTGGCGGGAGATTAGCAATAAGGTCGACTTTGGCCTTATCAACTTCGATTCCCTTTTCAGAAATTTTGTGACCAAGAACAATTCCTTCCTTAACCATGAAATGACATTTTTCCCAATTAAGAACGAGGTCGGTTTCTTTACACCTTTTTAAGACTAAGTCGAGATGGTGTATACACTGATGAAAAGAAGAACCAAAGATGGAAAAGTCATCTATAAAGACTTCTAGAAAGTCTCCTATCATGTCAGAAAAGATGCTAGTCATGCACCTTTGAAAGGTAGAAGGGCCAGTAGTTAGGCCAAAGGCTAACCAACGATAAGCGAAGGTTCCGAAAGGGCAAGTGAAAGTGGTCTTTTCTTGGTCCTCGGGAGCAATGGGGATTTGGAAGTACCTAAAATAACCGTCTAGAAAGCAATAGTAAGAATAACCCGCTAACCTTTCTAACATTTGGTCCATGAAGGGTAAAGGAAAGTGGTCTTTTCTAGTGGCGGCATTGAGCTTCCTAAAATCTATGCACATTCTCCAACCTGACTGAACACGAGTTGGAACTTGCTCATCATTTTCGTTGGTTACTATGGTAATACCTGACTTTTTAGGCACTACATGAACGGGACTGACCCAAGAACTATCAGAAATGGGATAAATTATCCCATTATTGAGGCATTCAAGGATTTCTTTCTTAACAACTTCCATCATGGCAGGGTTTAATCTCCTTTGAGGTTCTCTAACAGGCTTAACATCATCAACTAAGTGAATCCTATGTTGGATAATAGCCGGACTAATTCCTTTGATATCTGAGATACTCCACCCTATCGCTTCCTTATGTTCTCTAAGCACACTTAAAAGCTCTTTCTCTTGTGACTCGGTCAAATTAGAGGCAATTATAACCGGAAGAGAATTGTTAGGTCCTAGAAAGGCATATTTAAGAGTGTTAGGAAGAGGTTTGAGTTCTAATTTTGGCGGGCTTGACTCAACGAGTTCACTAACTTCGAAAAAAAGGCTTGGTGTGATCTCTTGATTAGTTGTAGAAATGGTGGACTCTAACATTTGGTTGACCTCATTTATGTAATTGGAAATATCCCAATCCTGACCAAAGTGTTTTAAACAAAAGTCAAAAGCATCACTAGGAGTCATGAGATCTTGATCAACTAGTTCATCAATTAAATTGATTCCCATCGGTTGATCAAAATCATCGGATTGTTTTCCAACATGAAAAATATTTAAGTCTATTGTCATATTCCCAAATGTTAGTTTCATTAATCCATTCCTGTAATTAATCAAGGCATTAGAAGTGGCTAGAAAAGGTCTTCCTATAATGATAGGAATTTGGTTCTTAAGGTTCTTGACCGGTTCGGTTTCTAAGACCACGAAATCAACAGGAAAGACAAAGTCACCTACTTTAATTAACACATCTTCAACAACTCCCTTAGGAATCTTGACAGAACGATCCGCTAATTGAAGTGTAACATTTGTCTTTTGATGTTCTCCTAAACCTAGGGCTTGATAGACAGAAAATGGAAGAAGGTTCACACTGGCTCCTAAGTCAAGCAAAGCTTTATCGATGAAGGTATCGCCTAAGACACACGAAATAGTAGGACAACTGGGGTCCTTATATTTTACAGGAATTTGATTTGAAAGGATCGAACTAACGTGTGATGTCAAAAAGGCTTTCTTCGGGACATGATTGGTGCGCTTATGAGTACACAACTCCTTTAGACACTTAGCATAAGAAGGAATTTGTTGGATGGCATCTAAGAGAGGAATGTTTATCTTGACTTGCTTAAAGACTTCCAAAATCTTGTCTAATTGGTCTGTTTGCTTAGATGAAATGAGTCTTTGGGGATAAGGGGCTTTGGGTTTATAGACTCTTTCACCCGGTTCTTCAGAAGAAGGTTTATTGATCGGTTCACTTGTGGATCCTTGACTTTTCGAATTCTCGGATTTTTCTCCACTTGGACCCGGAAAAGGATGACTTGGTTCAAGAGTCGATTCCTCATCCTCACGAGATTTATCACCCACTTGGTTATCAACTTGCTTGCCAAACCTTAAGGAAATAACTGCATTCACATTGTCATGAGGTCTTTGGTTCATAGGAAACTTAGGATTCACCTCGGGTTGACTAGGAAACCGGTTCTTCTCCCGCTCACAAATCGTGCTAGTTAACTGACTCATCTGAACCTCTAACTTAGAGATGGCTTGAGAATTGGAATTTAAGATTTGTCTATCTTGGGTCATGGTTTGCATAAAAGTTTGATGGGACTGAGTCAAATTTGTTTATGATTTCAACAACGCCTCAATACTTTTCTCTAAGGAACTAAGTCTCTTATCCGAATCATTAAAACCGGGTGGGTTCAAAGGTGTTTGAGTTGAGTTTGGATAAGGACCAAGACTTTGATTTGGGTAAGAGCTAAAATTGGGCTTTTGAAAGTTGGGTTGAGATAGTTGATAGTTTTGACCTTGGTTCCATGAAAAGTTCGGGTGATTTCTCCACCCGGGATTGTAAGTTTGTGAAAACGGGTCATTTCTAGGTCTTGGTTGGAACATAGCATTCACTTGCTCTAACTCTTAAAAATTTTGAAGTGCTTGGTTCGGAGAATTATAGTTCGCACACATAGACATTTGTGAGGAAGATCCGATGGTTTCTAAAGCTTCGAGTCGCCTAGTAAGGGTAGCTAACTTGGCCTCGGTGGCAATCGAATTATTAACTACATGAAAACCCCTGGAAGACGAACTCGGTGACTCATTAGACTTAACAGGCTCCCTAGTGGACTTCTACAACATCGTCTTTTCTGCCAATTCCTCAAAAAATTCCCAACCCTGATCCTCATCTTTTTCCATAAACATACCTTGACACATAGACTCTAACAAAGCAGTAGTCGGACTATCTAAGGCTTCATAACCAATCTTACAGAGTCTCCATTTTTCTATTCCGTGGTGGGGACATTGGGATAGAAGATTTTTAAAACGGTCAAAATATTTCCAAAACGACTCATTTTCTTTTTGACGAAATTGGTTTATCTCATTTGTGATTTTTGTGGTCTTGTGATTTGGAAAATATTTTTTAAGAAAAATTACCACAAATCCCTCCCACGTTGAAATAGAGTTGACCGGTAGACTATACAACCATTTTTTAGGATTTTCTTTTAAAGCGAAGTTGATTAGTCTAAGCCTAATGGAGTCCTCGATTAATTGTTGGAGTTTTTGTAAAGCACAAACCTCCTCGAATTCGTGAATAAAAAGATATGGATCCTCACCCTCACTCCCGGTAAACTTTGGTAACATGCTAATGTGGTGAGATTTAATCTCGAAATTATTACCATTAACCGGTGGTAAGGTAATACACGAGGGTTGAGCAGAACGGGAGGGGTAACAGCGGTCTCTAAGAGAAACAACCATGTTTACTACAGTTTCACTAACTTCTACGGGTTCAAAATCTGAAGAAGAAGAAGAAGACAACTCAATCGGTCTTACTAATCTAGATGATTCGTTCCTAACCCAAGCAGTTCGCATAAACACGTAGCAAATAAGTGCAAGAATTTAAACACTCAAAAGAAAATGTGGAAAATTGAAAGAGAGAAAAAAAATGCTAAATCTAGGGTTCCCTAAAATTAACTAGACCTTGCTCCTAACAACAAGATAATACTAAAACTCACAAAACTAAAAGTACTCGTCCTGATTGGCCAGGTCGGTGCAAGCATTGCCAAGAGGCTAAACACCTTCCTAAGACACCAATCCAAATGGCCAGGTAAGCTTTCGCTAGCCTAGACACCAACGAATGAATACTTCGAGATTTGTTCGTTTTAGGTTCTCTTCCTAGTTGAGCGTGAAATCCTAGGGCTAACGTCTAATTAATTTTATTAAAAAAGGCTAGGGTATGCAAGATGAGAGATTAATTGTTGTGGGCTAAGGAAAGAGTGATGAATTCTCTCCCCTTATCTTGTGATTGGGTTTTGCCCTTAAAATTTATTTAAATGATGCAACACACAACGAGTTATAAAAAACGATAAATAATTATGGATGCTTAAACTACGTGTCCTAATCTAAAGAAAAGAAGGAATTTAACGTACCTCATTACTCCAGCAATCACCACAATTTACAAGGTACGAAAAATTAAATACAAGAATTTAAATCTAAATGATGTGCTCCTAAGTGATTAATGCATGATGCAACAATTATATATTTAACCAACTAGTTTTTTTTTGTTTTTTTATTTTTATTTTTTAAATTTTTTTTTAATAACTAAGTGATGAAAAGACGAAAATAGGGAGATACAGGTTACCGAAAAATGCTTTCCGAAAATTTCTTCAAGTCTGGCAATTTCCACGTTCCAACGAGCTTTCCGAATCTCCAATTTTCTAAAAAAAAAAAAAACAAAGAGAGCAAGTAAAACTAATTCGAAAAATTAAAAATTAAGGTGCGAAAAATAATTTTAGTCCCCGGCAGCGGCGCCAAAAACTTGATGTGCTAAAAATTGAGATTCTAAATTGCAAGTGCACAATTCACATCGTTTTAATAATTTAAAGATTCGTTCCGCAAGGACTAAAATTATTTTTATAAAAACTTTAATTTTCAATTTAGGGGAATTAGACCAATTAATTTTGAGATGAGTTATTAACCAAGGACAACAAAAAAAGGAATGATAATAAGCTAATTAAAAATTCAAGTAACGAAACTAACTAAACTTTAAACATTAATTAAAATACTTGACAAATAAAAAAAATGGACAAAGGAAGACTAGTGCTTTAAATCTAGATCTACAAACTAAAGACCATAATTAATACTATTAAAATTAGATCTAAAATTCAATACAACTCAAAAGCAAAACTACATCTAAAATATCAAACCATTAAAGCTATTTTAACAAATCTAACAACTAAAAAGTAGATCTAAATTCTAACACCCAACAAGAAATAAATTTAGCTCTAAAATATTAAACCCACTAATAAAATGGAGATTTAAAAGGGTTCAACTACAACATAAAAAGAAAAGTAGATCCAAGAACATTAAACTAAAGAGGCTCCTTTCAATTCTCAAGTACTTTATTTTTTACTTGATGAAATTGAAATGGGTCATAGCCATAAAGGTGAATGAGACAAGTAAAATATAAAAGTAGATCTAAAATTTTAAGAGCTAAGTTTTAACACTACCAACAACTAAATCTATATCTAAAATATTTAAACAACTACAAGTAAATATCAAACCCAACAACCAAAACTAGTTCTACAATCTAGAATAAAAAACCAACTAATAATAATAAATTTAGAGATCTAAATCATTGAACCCACATTTAAAATAGAGATTTAAAGGGGCTCATGACAAGATCATAAACAATAAAACTAAGGAGTAAAGTAGAGAGATAAGTAAACTAGATCTAGAATATTAATCTAAAAGGCTCCTTTCATTTCCCAAGTATACAACTTGTGGTACTTAGAAAGATATCATAGCCATAAATTTAAAGAAGATAAGATGAAGACTAACATAAAAATAAATTAAGACTTAAAGAAGATAAGATGGAGACTAGCATAAAAGGAAATAAATACTTGCATTAATATGAAAAGTGTTTACAATATTTGAGAGAGCTAAAAACTAGATCTAGAAAATTAAAAGAGAGGCTACTACTAAAACTAGGGTAAAACTAGAGATGATTACAATGAAAGAATGAGATGTATTTATAGGCTAGGACTAGGGTTTTGGGTGGTGTTGGGTCAATCCCCACCATTCAAATGAGGTGTTTGTTGGTAAAATCTACACCATTGATTTTTGATTTCATCCACCAACTTGCTCTTTTGTCTTTTTCTCCTCTTTACTTTGTTGGCTTCCTTTTCTTCCCTTTTTTACCCTTTCTAACCCATTTCTTCTCTTTTAATTATTTAATTTACTTATCTGCAAAATAAGGAAAATGCAATAAATTAACTAATAAAAATACGAAAACGAGCAATAAAATAGGCATTAAGATATGTAAAATTATGCACTAATCAGACTCGAAAGCCAGAGATTGTCTCTTTGAAAACACGAACACTGTTATTCTTTTTGGAAAGCCTTTAACTCTGTCAGTGTCATGCATCGACTCTTCTGCCAGTTTCTCCCTTAGAACATCTTCAATCATCCTCAAAGTGTTCTTGTCTGATTTGACAGTGGATCTTTTTACCCTTGAAAAGACTTTTCGGATTGTTTCAGAATTGTTTCTCCTTAGTCTTGATAGATCCTTCTTCTTATCTACTCCATTCTTCTTGAATAGGAAGTATTTTGTTCCATTTGGCTCTATCTGAATACAAGGTTCAGAATCTTTTATGGTTTCAAGTACTTCTGTGCCATCCTCTTTTCTTACAAACACTGGTTCTTGATAGTATCTGGTCGTTTCCATTAGGTATCTTCCTGATGTTTTAATTGCTCTGTTCAGTCTGAATGCATAGATCAACTCAGCAACATATAAATCTTCTTGAGTTCTGTTCTTCTTGCTTCTGAGTCTCCCTTCTAGATATTGCATGAACATTGCATGGCTTGACTCCAGGCATTCGTCAGACAAAGTTAGATTATGGAGAGTTGTTGCTTTGTAGTATTTACCATTGGAGGCTTCTCAAATGCTTCGACACCGATCTCAATTATCTTCTTTTCAATTAGATCTCTCAGTATCTCATTCGTTTTATGTCCTCCAAAGATGACTTTTCTTTTTAGCACGTACAACTCCACAATGTTCATCTTTTCAAAGCTCTTTGTAGACACAACTCTAGAACCCAGTGATGTTGAATTGATATGCATTCTCCAACCGCTCTTGAGTGCACTGACTGATACGCTTGTTATTTCTTCTAATAGCATGGAATAGAACTCATGAACATCTTCAAATTTTTCTCTCATGGTCCTGAAGAGATCAAGGACTTCTCTGTCTTTCTTATGAGTTAAAGATAACTCTTTTTTCTTGAGCAGATTCCTTGCTTCATCCCAGTCAGGGCCAACTTTAGCTTCTATGTCTTTCATTCTGTTCCTCCTCTCTATTGTGTGTTGTACTCTTTTCCATTTTCTTTTCATTAACTCTTGAGCTTGAACTACGTCTTGAGTAATAACTTCATCTACACCAACTAAAAGACAGTCATTATCAAACGCATCTTCTTCAGCAAACTCTTCCTCAACATCTATTCTTGTAGCCTTTAGTGTTCCTTCTATTTCACTCTCAGTAGGAATTTCCAAGGGCACATAAGGTTCAAAGATTTCTCCTTGTTCAAGTTGCCTTGCTCCAGGCCTGTAAAAGAAATCTGTCTCTCTCTGAGCTGTATATTCCAATATCATTTCAGCTCTAACTTCTTTTTCTTGTATTAATCTCTCCCCCTCAGTTGGGTTATCCTCCCTCCTGACTGGAGTAATATGAGCTGTTGAAGTTGATTGAGTAGAGATAGGAACTTTCTGAGCCAGCAGCTGTTGGACTAAATCTTTGACTTCTTTCATTTCAGCTCGCTGCTGCTCTTGCACGTCCAAGATCTTTCTTAAAGAGTAATGAATTTCAGTGACTTGGGCCTCTAGATTTAAAATCCTTTGGCTGTGTGCTGTGTGTGCATTGTGTGGGGTATTTTTTTGGTCAGTGGGTGTCTCACCGCTCACTGTTACTGTTTGTTTTTGTCCCTTAACACTCACACTCGGCTGATCAGGGTCAGGGAATTGAAGATCACTCAAGTTAAGTGTTTCACTCATTTCATTCATTGTAGCATCCAGATCTTCAGTACCTGCATTAAAATCCCTATCCCTTCTATGGGTAGGTTGCCTCTCCCCCATACCACTGTGGGTGGGAAGAACTCCTTTTTCAGGAACTGGGGGGTTTAGACCCAGTGTGGTCACCACTGTGGATTCTGTAATGATTGGCAAAGATGAAGAATCCGTGATGCAAGCTAAAGCCATTGAAGGCATTACTTGTTCAGAGGCACCCTGAACAAGTTCTACTGCCGAGGCAGCAGATACTCTATGAATAGAGTCTACATCCCTTCTATGGGTGTGTTGTCCCTCCACCTGACCTGTGAAGGTGGGGAGGACCTCCGTTGTAGGAGCTGGACTTTGAATATTCAGGGGGTCATCACCTCAGGCAATGTAATGATTGACAGATAAGAGCCTGTGATGCCCCGCGAAGCCTGTGAAGGCATTTCCACATGAAGTGGTGATGCTGCTGACGCAGCTACTCCTTGAATGGATACCTCTTCCCTTCTATGGGAGAGTTGCCTTTCCACTTCACCCACTTGGGGAGGGAAAACATCCTGACTAAGATCTGGAGATTTTAAGTCCAAGGGGGTCACCACATTTGACAATGTAATAAATGGCTCATGAGAGTCAGTGATGCCCCCTACTGTCTGTGAAGACAGATACTGAATTGGATCAACCAAAACAGTACTAGTTACAACCTCTGTTTCTATCCCCGTACCTTTCAGGATTTTATCAATTTCAGAATTAAGGTTACGAAGATAAAGAAGGGTTTCCGAGATTGGAGAATCAGGTTCTTGGTTCACAGTTGCCTTTGGTTTAAAATGCATTTTACGACGTTTTCGAGAAGGCAGAGCTGTAGGGGATATTTGAATAATTTCCTGATCCGGTACAGAAACAGTCCTATCATATATTTCAAGTGATCTTTTTCTGGTTAGGAGATGAAGGAACTGTTTGTTGATCTCTGGCAGTGGTTAGAACTCGTGGGTTGCCAAGTTCATTGCCAGCTTCGACGGCCGCTGAGGGCTCTTGTGTGTGCATTGCCGTTTGAGGCACAGTAGGAGATATTGTTTCATTTTCATCTGATAGAAAAGCTGAGAGATCAAAGTAAAGAAGTGAACCTTCAGCCATCTGATCATCAGACATGCTAGGGATGTACACATCTGTAGATTGGGGTTCTTCCACTTCTGGCTCAATAGCTATCTCCTCTGTTGGATTTTCAGAGCTTTTCCTTTTTCCTTCTCCTTGAATTGACACTTCCTCTTGTTTAGAACCAGCTTCTTCCATACTTTCATCTCCTTTTTCAGTGCCTGGTTCACTCTCAGATGCTTCTTTGTTTCCTGAATCAATTGATGTTTCAGCTTCATTCTCCTCTTGAGATGATTGTCCTTCGGAATTGTCATGAGCTGATTCATCAGTTTCAGATACATGGTCTTCTTCAGAAGTTGACTCTCTTTCTGCCTCAGATGCAGCTTCTTCTTCTTCTTCTTCATCAACCTGTTTAAGAAGATCAAAGTAATCTCTAATAGAATTAGTCAGTGGAGCAGGAGTATACCTGTTGGGATAGTCCGTCTCATTTCTTAGCAGCATTATTGTTCTGAACTGTAATGAGGGTGACTCTTCCATCTGACAGTTTTGAAACAAATATAGTTGATCAGCTTCAAGTACTTCATTCAACACCAGTTGCAAAAATCTTGGATATAGACATAAGTTCTCCATTTTAGCCTGGTTCTTTAAGATCTCAGCCATGATTAATTTTCTAATATTGATTCTGGAGCCAGTAGCCACTGCATACCCAATCACCTTGTTGAACTGAGTGATGCCATGGAATCCACCTGTCTTTGGTGCAAAACCATGAGACAAGATGTTGAAGAATAGATTCCACTCCTTGGGCAGGTGATTCTTGTAAATCTTCTTTGGAAGATGTGAATTTATCCTGGGCAGTGCAGAAACATGAAGAAGTTGTCTAAATCTTCCTGTGATGGATCATCTTCAAAATCTTCAGATGGCAGATGAAGTGCTCTATTAATGTCATTTTCAGTGATTTGCACTTTCTGCTTCTGAATTTTGCAGGTGAAGGCCAAGATTCCATCTGCAGACGTGTCCATAACAGACCTGTATACCTGTCTTAGAAGATTTCTATTTAAAGGAACAGAAGTTGTTAGTGCATACCGGACTATTGAAATTTCGTTTAAAAACCTAGCCCAGTAACCTAACTCCCCTACTTCAGTCCAATCATCTACTAAAATGGATAAATAATTAGTCTTTTTAATCTCAAAATGACTCCCCATTTAATTATAAATGAAAATTAATTTTTAATAATCAAAAGTACTAATTAAAATCGAATTATTTTAGTAAATTATGAACTAAAACCCTAATTTTAAAATTACTGGATTTTCTTGAAGTTAATATATGATAAACTCCTAGTAATTTTTAGCACACTTTTAATATTACTAAAATTTTTAATCGATTAACCAAAATTAAACAGTGACCAATCAGTTCGATTTTTGTGAAAATGGTGAATTTTAAAACTTTAACCAAAATGTATGAAACTACTGGCAAATGAAAGCTATGATTGTGAGTCTCACAAAATTGGTTTTAATTTAAAATATGGACAAGAATTGGCCAAGATATGTTCGATTAAAAATACTAGATCTGAGTTAATTGCAAGTTGCGCTCCTGGTGTGTATATGATGTGTATATAATAAAGCTCAACAAAAATTAACACTCAATCAGTATTTATAGGCGCAACTAATAAATCAAGAAAAAATTGTTAAGTGCCGAGTGGCGCTTGCACAGTGCTTGCACTGTGTAGGCGCCACTTAACTAGCTAGCGCCACTAAGATCCTATAATTGGCTAAGTACTTTGAGTGGCGCATGTACAGTGGTTACACTGTATTGGCGCCACTAGAGTTAAAATTAACTTAGCTCAATTTTTGACTCAAGTATTACTTATGTTGCGCCTTCACAGTGGTTACACTGTATTGGCGCCACTTAATCTTTGAATCTCCCCTTTAGTCAAGAAAAATTCTAAGTCTATATGTTGCGCTTATACAGTGAGTTAGCTGTATAGGCGCCACTTGGTACTTAGATGATTTTTCAAGTGTTTTCAAATTTTGTTACTAATTAATAATAATATTCATGAATAACTAGAATAATTAATCAATTAATAATTAATTACTCACAGATATTATTTTCACAAAATATTCATTAATAACAATAATAACATTAATTGTTAAAATTATTATTATAAATAAATTATGCTTCTTATTATTTTACTTTTATTTTAAATAAGAGAATAAATATAAATATTCATTCTTTTTATTTAAAATAATTTCAAATAATATTTAAATAAATAAGTGCCAATAATTTATCATTTAAATACAAGCACTTAAATATTTTCTAAGATAAAAAATTAAATAAATACCAGATTAATAAATTAAGCAGGCATGCTCAAGGTATTTATCTAAAATTTAATCTTAATAACTGGAAAATAATTTTTGGTAGATAAATTCACAAGTCCTAGAAATATTGAGATTAAACAACTAGTGAATTTATCAGCTTCAAATTGCAGTTTTTGATTACTAACTTATTAGTAAGTAGAATTTAACATCCCAAGTTCATAAACCAGTTTAGTGAAAGTGATTTCATCCAGTGGTTTAGTGAAGATGTCTGCAATTTGCTGCTCTGTAGGTACAAAATGTAACTCTACAGTACCATTCATGACATGCTCTCGAATGAAATGATACCTGATATCAATGTGCTTGGTCCTTGAATGTTGAACAGGATTGTTTGTTATGGCTATGGCACTTGTGTTGTCACAGAATATTGGAATTTTGCTCAGCAACAGTCCATAGTCATGAAGTTGGTTCCTTATCCACAGAATTTGTGCACAGCAACTCCCAGCAGCAACATACTCAGCTTCAGCTGTCGACATTGCAACAGAGTGCTGCTTCTTGCTATACCAGGACACCAATCTTCTACCAAGGAATTGACAACTCCCTGACGTACTTTTTCTATCAATCCTACACCCTGCATAATCAGAATCTGTATAGCCAATAAGGTAAAAACCTGTATCTTTAGGGTACCAAATTCCAAGATTCAGACTTCCCTTAAGATACTTAAAAATCCGTTTAACAGCTATAAGATGTGATTCTTTAGGATCTGATTGAAACCTAGCACACAAGCATGTAGAGAACATAATATCTGGCCTACTTGCAGTTAGATACAGTAATGAGCCGATCATACCTCTGTAGCTTGTGATGTCTACCTTTTTACCAGGCTCATCTTTATCAAGCTTAGTGGCAGTTGCCATTGGAGTTTTGGCTGTGGATGCATCTTCAAGACCATACTTCTTCAAAAGTTCTTTGATGTACTTGGTCTGGCAAATGAATATTCCATATTTCCTTTGACTTACTTGGAGTCCAAGGAAATAGTTCAGCTCTCCCATCATGCTCATTTCATACCTACTCTGTATTAGCTTGGCAAATCTACTACACAACTGATCGTTAGTAGAACCAAATATAATGTCATCCACATATACCTGTACTAATATCATGTCATCTTTATGCATTTTATGAAACAGAGTCTTATCTATGACACCCCTAGTGAAACCATTTTCAAGTAAGAATATGGATAGAGTGTCATACCATGTCCGAGGTGCCTGCTTTAAGCCATAGAGTGCCTTGAAGAGAAAGTATACAAAATCTGCAAATTCTGGAACTTCAAACCCTGGGGGTTGTTCCACATACACTTCTTCCTCAAGCTCTCCATTCAGGAATGCACTCTTCACATCCATTTGATATACTTTGAAATTGGAGTGTGCTGCGAATGCCAGAAACATCCTGATAGCTTCAAGTCTTGCCACTAGTGCATATGTTTCATCATAGTCTATTCCTTCTTCTTGAGAATAACCTTTAGCAACCAGTCTGGCTTTGTTCTTCGTGACAATGCCATCTTCATCCAACTTGTTTCTGAATACCCACTTTGTGCCAATTACATACTTGTTCTTTGGCCTAGGTACCAGCTTCTAGACTTTTTATCTGTTAAATTGATTGAGTTCTTCTTGCATAGCAATGACCCAATCTAAATCTTCCAGTGCTTCTTCAACTTTCTTTGGTTCTATCTCAGAGAGAAAACCAGAGAATAAACATTCATTTTGAGAAGCACGTCTAGTTTGAACTCCAGCACCTGGATCTCCTAGAATTAACTCAAAGGGGTGATCTCTACTCCACACCCTATGTCTAGGCAGATTTGCCCTTGAAGATTCAGCTTGATTAGAATTGAAGTGCTGGGTTCTGCTAGTTGATCCTTCAGTTGCTCCCCCTGAGCTGCTGCTTGGGTGAGAATGAGATTCTCTGCCAATACTAGTAGTTTCTGTGAATCTTTCACTGTTTCCACTACTAGGGTCAGAATCATCATAGTTATTATTCTCATTTGTATCCTGATTTTTTGTTGCAGCTTCAGGTTCTATTTCACTTTCATCTGAGTTCATGTTTTCAAACTGCATAGTTTCAGTGTCGTCTGTTCTTTGTAGACTTGGGAGCTTGAGATCATCGAAAGTTACATTCACGCTTTCAATGACCTTTTTATGTTCAATCACATAAACCCTGTACGCCTTAGATTCCAGAGAATAGCCAAGAAATATGCCTTCATGAGCCTTGGATTCGAATTTTCCTAGATGCTCATCATCTTTCAGTACAAAGCACTTTGCTCCAAACACATGAAAATATTTCAGTGTTGGTTTCTTGTTTGCCATTAACTCGTAAGGAGTCTTGTCATGTTCTTTGTTGATCAGGGTACGATTCTGAGTGTAGCGAGCTGTGTTGACTGCTTCAGCCCAAAAGTATAAAGGTAACTTAGCCTCATTCAGCATTGTTCTTGCTGCTTCAACCAAAGTCCTGTTCTTCCTTTCTACTACTCCATTTTGTTGTGGGGTTCTGGGCACTGAAAAATGTCTTGATATTCCTTTTTCTACACATAATTCATTCAGGATTACAATTCTGAATTCTGTTCCATTGTCAGACCTTATTTTTCTGACAGGCAGACCAGCTTCCAACTTAATTTTCTTTATGTGATCGATGATGGTTTGAGGGGCTTCATCCTTTGTGGCTAAAAATAACACCCACGTGTACTTAGAGTAGTCGTCAACAATTACCAGTGCATATCTCTTCCTTGACATAGACATGACGTTAACTGGACCAAATAAATCCATATGAGTTAGTTATAGTGGTTCAGTAATGTCTGAAGAGTCTTTGCTTCGGTGAGATGCTTTCTTTGACTTCCCCTTTTCACATGCTTCACATAACCCTTCTTGACAGAATTCCATCTCGGGTAAACCTCTTACCAATTCCCTCTTAACTAAAGAATTCATTGCCTTGAAGTTTAGGTGTGACAGTTTCTTGTGCCATAACCAACTGTCCTCTGTTGAAGCTTTGCTGTAAAAACATTGAGCTTCACCTTTGCTTGCAGAGAATAAGTCAGCTACAAAGAGATTCCCCTTTCTCACTCCTTGAAGAGCAAGCTTCATATCTTTCCTGTTTTGGATTGCACATCTTTCTTTCTCAAAAGTTACCTTGAAACCCTTGTCAGTGAACTGACTGATACTTAGAAGGTTGTGCTTTAATCCATCCACAAGAGAGATATTTTCTATTACAACATTTCCGATCTCCAGATTGCCATATCCCGTTGTGAATCCCTTGCTGTCATCTCCAAAGGTCACTATCGGGCCAGCTTTTTCAATCACATCTGTTAACAGGGCTTTATCACCAGTCATATGCCTTGAACAACCACTGTCAAGTATCCACATGACACGCTTGTTCTTTGTTGTGCCCTGCAACCACAGATTGATTACTTTTTCTTTGGCACCCAAACTTGATTGGGTCCAAGAGGCTTAGATAAGTAAACATTTTTAGCTACAGAAGTTTTCTGGTCCTTGTCTTTCTCATCGACTGCGCCCTTGCCCTTTGATTTAGCCTTGACAGGGGTGTCTTTAGGCTTAGGGACAGGGGTTTCCTTCCTAGATTTAGGAGGACTGGCAGTCTTTGCCCTAACATGCTTTCTAGTCATGTTCACATCTGTATTCATGCAAGTACTTGAAGATGTATTCATTAAGTTTATGTATGCAGACATGATATTGAAAGCATATGGCATGCAACCTACTTTACCGCATGATTGATGAGGAATAGACATGGAGGGCATGGCAGGCATACTAGGAGTTTCTGTTTTTACTACTTTTATCTTATTGCATGCATGCATAAGATGACCAGTAGAATTGCAATTGTTACAAACTTTCCTAGTAGCACTTGAAGAATAAGCATTAGCATTTTTCTTGTTGACACTTGTTTTACCATTCCTGTTTGTTTTCTTGTTTTCTATTTTGTTGCCTGATTCAATTTTAACATGTTTCTTAGGTTCTTCAATCCTAACAGATTTCTTAGGCAACTGTTTCTTATCTTCAACCTTTTTCTCTTTCTCCTCAGCAAGGAGTTCCTCTTTCATTAAAAGCTCTTCTTCATTTAAGGGATCAATGACAAACTTCTTATATATGGGCTTAACTACATTCTTCAATACATGTGGAATGTCTTGCTTCATAGGACTTTCCTCAGCAATAGATTCTACATGCATTTTTCCTGCCTTCTTATCATAGTCAAAACCTATTCCAGTTTTCTGACCTATGACCTGTTTATCTATAGCCTCCTTTACAAGATTCGCAGATTTCTTATAAGCTTGAAGTTTTAACTCAAGAACAGAAATTTTATTTCTGAGAGCTGCTTCTATTTCCTGGTTGCATCTATCTCTATTCTGAAAGTATTCTATTTTCAGTTTCAGATCTTCTACATTAACACATGCAAGCTCTAGTTCTTCGTTTTTAGTTTCTAGCATTTTATTCTTAAGAAGTAGTTTAGCATTTTCTTCTTCAGATGCTAGCATGCGAGTATGTATGTTAAACATTTCTATACTTAGATCTTCCACAGTTTTCTTATATTCAGAATTAGACATGTCAACGGAGGAAAGAAATGATACCTTCGATGATTGAGGTGATACCCTCAAAAGAGTCTGCCATTAATGCAAGATTTCCAAAGGTCTCTTCTTCATCATTGTCTGAATCATCCCAGCTCTTTCCTTCAGCTATATAAGCTCTTCCTTGATGCTTCTTTACCAGTGCATCATATTTCTGCTTGAGTTCATCATATGACTCCTTTCTTTCTTTCACTTGCTTTGGCTTCTAGCATTCTGTTGCAAAATGTCCGGGTTCATCACAGTTGTAGCACTTGAACTTACTACGATCTACCATTCCCGTCTTATAACCTTCTTTGCTGTAAGATCCTGAAGACGATCCACCTCGGTTGCTGTTTCTGAAACTGGAACCACTGTAACTGGAGTTACTCTTGAATTTGTACTTAGGGTTCCTCCTAAACCTGAGGTTCTTGAACTTCCCTACCATATAGGCCATTGTTTTATTTTCCAATTGCTCAAGTTCTTCCATTGAGTAGAAGTCGTCTTCATTACCTGGTTGAGTGTTATCTGTAAATTCAGCTTCCAGAATTTCTTCTTTCTCAACATCAGGTTTCACTGTGCTGGTCTCTGTGACAGCAAAATCCTTGGCTACAAGAGCTGTAGTCTTCAATAGTGTTGTATTCTTACTGTCCACCGTACCTGCACCATAAATGATCTGTCTTTGCTCTTGTTCCATTTCATGAGTCTTGAGCTTCCCATATAAAATTTCAATGCACATGTCATTTATGTCACTTCTCTCTCTGATGGTAGAGATTTTGTGTTCCAGGTGTGCTGGCAGTGTCAACATGAATTTTCTATTGATCTCCCTACGTGAGTAGGCCTTCCCATGCAGTGACAAGTCATTCAACAATTTGTTGTATCTCTCAAAGACTTGAGTGATACTCTCTCCTGGTAGTGACTTGAAAGCTTCATATTGGGAGGTAAGAATATCAAGCCTGTTCTCCTTCACTTCTGCTGTACCTTCCATCAGCAGTTCAATTGTATCCCACATCTGTTTGGCACTCGTGCAGTTAATCACTTGATTTAGCATTGTAGTGTCCAAAGAATCCATCAGGATGCATTGAAGATGATTGTCCCATGCAACTCTTTCTTTATCAGTGTCAGTAAACTCTGAAGGTTCCAAAATTCCCAAGTATTGAGAATTTTAAGATTTAATGAAAATAGACATCTTCTTCTTCCATAAGATGTATTCAATTTTGTCAAATGCTGGGATTTTAATGCTGCTGAGTTTTTGGGTACTCATGGTTATAAGAATTTTAAATCTTAAGAAATAATTAATTTCTCAAAAATTAAAATTAATTCGAATAAAAATTAAATTTCAAGAAATAAAATTTTAATACGAATTCTTGATGATTGATAGTTTTCTTAAAATTAGTGAACTTAAAATCTTTGAAAAATTCGAAATTGAATTTTCTTTAAAAATAAAGAAATTTCAATATAAATTTTTCTAGATCTAAAAATGCACTTTTTCGAAAAACTATTTTTGGATCTTGATTTGTAACTTCAATCAACAAGCTCTGATACCAATTGTTAGGTCCAAAATCATCATAGAAGGGGGGGGGGTTGAATATGATATGGTAGATTTTTCGTTTTTATGCGGATTATGTGTTTGTGTTTATGAGATATGAAATTAACAGTACTTGAAACACAAAGTTCGGGGAAATAATAATATCTTATTAAATCCCTGAGGTGCTACAATTCTAATCAGTAGATTAACTGTAATGGGTTCAAAACAATATTACAACACTGATACAGTTGGGTGAGATAAATGTATATCTTTAATGGAGCTTCCCGTCTGTATGTATTGAATGTTTGAAAAAGATAACCCTGTCTCGTTCATTCGAATTGAACCCATATATATTTGTAGGCTTTTTGGAAATTGAATTCCCATAATGCATAAGTCCCGAGTTGCGCCTTCACAGTATGAGTGGTGTGTAGGCGCCACTTAAAAGGTTGTTGCGCCTTGGAAGTGAGTTGCGCCTCCTTGAAGACATCAGTTGCGCCTATACAGTGGTTTCCCTGTATAGGCGCCACTCATGACTTAGAACAAACTGTTGTATGTTGCGCCTGTACAAGTTAGTTGCGCCTGTACAGTGGTTTCCCTGTACAGGCGCCACTCATTCCTCTAACCTTGTTGCCTCGGAAAATATTCTTATACCTTATGTTGCGCCTACACTCTTGTTACCCAGTGTAGGCGCCACATAACATCTTCTTGCCTTAGAATGCTCCTCTTATCTTATGTTGTGCCTACACTCTTGTTATAGTGTGCAGGCGCCACATATCTTTGCCTTGGTGCCTTAGAACATTCCAATAACTTATGTTGCGTCTACACTCTTGTTACCTAGTGTAGGTGCCACATAACATCTCCTTTACTTAGAATATTTCCTTAAGGCTTGGTTGTGGCTATGTTGTTCTTCTGGCTTGATCAACTGAATTTCTTCTGATTGATCAAGGCAATTCTTTTCTTGTTGTGCTGACGCTTAGTGCACTGGTCTGGTTCACAAATGACTAACACTGAATTAAATTCCCTTGACTTCTGTTCTTCTTCAGCTGATAAACTTTGGACTGTTGCATTGCTTCTGATCACTGAAACCCTTTGACAACTATACATAAATCATTACACTGTCTTTGAAATGAAATCTTCTGAACTCTTATTCGTCACTGAGGCATGAACATGTTAATGAACTTCTCTCGCTGACGTTCAGTAATTCTCTCATCTTGAATGCTCAGCAATGATGTGTGTATGATCTCTTGTTTATCTCCTTCTGGATTCCTGTGCTGCATATTAGTATTATTTATCTGTCTTTGTTTCTTAGTTGAGTTATCGTTATCACTATTACATATTATGTTACATTATGCTTTACAACATTTAATACTTATGATTCTTAGAACAATTTCTCGTAGAAAAAAATATTAAAAATAAAAATAAACTTACACACTCACACACACACATATATAAATAATGATACTAAAAGTTTGAAAATAAAAATAATATGTACCAATTGTTGGAAAACAAAAATAATAAAGATATATATACAGTATAGATGTCAATTAAATAAAACTGTACAAAGTTCTATTAACCTATTTATTAAACTTAATATATATACAATAGCTATACTTCAATATTAAATTATTTTCAAATAAAAATAAATTTTACCAAAATTCTAACTTGTAAAATTTTGATTAAATTATTTTTAAAGATAATAATCTAAAATTAAAATATAGTATAATACGATCAAAATAGATAAAATATAAAATATTATAATAATTTACACTAAACACACATTCTAGAACTAGAATTCAGTAAAATAAATTTACAAGTGTTATGACAAATATTCACATAACAAACACTTGAAATTTTATTTAAGAACATAATGCAGATGTGAACTGGGATTTAAGATGAAGAACTATTCAACATTCCAAGTTCACCAACCAACCTGGTGAATGTGGATTCATCAAGAGGCTTAGTAAAAATATCTGCAGTCTGTTCTTCTGTGGGTACAAAGTGTAACTCCACAGTACCATTCATAACGTGTTCTCGAATAAAATGATACCTGATATCTATGTGCTTTGTCCTTGTGTGCTGTACAGGGTTGTTGGAGATCGCAATGGCACTTGTGTTATCACATAAAATAGGAATTTTATTTAACACAAAGCCATAATCTCTGAGTTGATTCCTTATCCATAAGATCTGAGCGCAACAGCTTCCAGCAGCAATGTACTCAGCCTCTGCTGTAGAATTAGAAACTGTTTGCTGTTTCTTGTTGTACCAGGAAATCAATCTTCTCCCTAGGAATTGGCAGCTCCCTGATGTGCTCTTCCTATCAACAACACTACCTGCATAATCAGAATCTGTATATCATATTAGATTAAAACCAGATTCTTTAGGGTACCAGATACCAAGATTAGGTGTACCCTTAAGATATCTTAAGATTCTTTTCACAGCAACAAGATGAATATCTCTAGGATCCGCTTAGAACCTTGCATATATACAAGTGGCATACATAATATCTGGTCGGCTTGCAGTTAGGTAAAGTAGAGATCCAATCATACCTCTGTAGCTTGTGATGTCTACCTTTATTGAGTTTTCACATACTCCAAGCTTGACAGCTGTAGATGAGGGAGTTCTTGCAGATGCTGAATCTTCCATGTGATACTTCTTTAGAAGTTCTTTAAGGTACTTGGACTGACAAATGAATATTCCATCTATTCTTTGACTCACTTGAAGTCCAAGAAAGAATTTAAGCTCTCCCATTAAGCTCATCTCGTACCTACTCTGCATTAACTTAGCAAATCTCTTGCACAAGTTATCATTAGTAGACCCAAATATTATGTCAACATATACTTGTACCATTATCAGATCATTATTGTGTTTCTTATAAAATAAAGTTTTGTCTATGACTCCTCTAACAAAACCATTTTCAAGAAGAAATTCTGAAAGAGTGTCATACCATATTCCGGGCGCTTGTTTGAGACCATAGATAGCCTTGAAAAAAATATATACAAAGTCCATGTGATCTGGATCTTCAAAGCCTGGGGGCTGTTGTACATATACCTCTTCAGCTAACTTTCCGTTCAGGAATGCACTCTTCACGTCCATTTGATAAACTTTAAAATTGGAGTGAGCTGCGAATGCCAGAAACATCCTGATAGCCTCAAGTCTTGCAACTGGAGCTTAGGTTTCATCATAATCAATTCCTTCAGCTTGGGAATAACCTTTTGCAACCAGTCTGGCCTTGTTCCTTATCACAATGCCATCTTCATCCAACTTGTTTCTGAATACCCACCGTGTGCCAATTACAGTCTTGTCCTTTGGTCTGGGTACCCGTTTCCAAACATCTTGAGATTCAAATTGATTGAGTTCATCTTGCATAGCAATTACCCAATCAGGATCAGACAGTGCTTCTTCTATTTTCTTAGGTTCCATTTCAGATAGAAACCCAGAATAATTACATTGATTCTGTGTAGCACCTCTTGTTCTAACACCAACATCTGGATTACCAATGATTAGCTCAAAAGGATGAGCTTTACTACAAATTCTCTGACTTGGTAGATTAGATCTTGATGATTCGCCTTGATTTTCATTGGTTTGTTGTGTTTGATTTGTCGATCCTTCATCTCATCCCCCTGAGTTGCTGCTAGGATCTCTTGATGAATCTCATTGTGTGTTAGTGGTATCTCCAGAGTTTCCACTGTTTCCACCACTAGCACTTGGATCATCAGCATTATTAACATTGTTGTTTCCTATTGCAGCCTCAGGTTCGTTTTCATCATCTGAGTGTGAGTCTGGCATATTGTTGAACTTAAGAGTTTCAGATGGATCATCATTTTGGATGTCAGGGAATTTTGTGTCATCAAAGGTTATATTGACACTTTCTTTGACATGATGTTGATCAATAATATACACCCGATAAGATCTTTTTGAATAACCAACAAAAATAGCTTCTTGAGCTTTAGCCTCGAACTTCCCAATACGTTCTTCTCCATCTTTAAGTACAAAGCATTTAGCACCAAATACATGAAAGTACTTGAGCATTGGTTTCTTGTTAGCCATTATTTCGTAGGGTGTCTTCATTAAGTCCTTGTTGATCAGAGTCCGATTCTGGGTATAACATGCAGTATTTACAGCTTTAGCCCAAAAGTACATTGGAAGCCTTGATTCACTCAGCATAGTCCTTGCAGCTTCAATTAATGTACGATTCTTCCTTTCTACAACTCCATTATGTTGCGGAGTTCTAGGTGCTGAGAATTGTCTTGTTATTCCCTTTTCAACACAAAAGTCATTCAGAACTGCATTCTTGAACTCAGTTCCATTGTCTGACCTTATAGCTCTAACTGAAAGCTTCGAATCCAACTCAATCATCTTGATATGATCAATCACCATTTGAGGAGTTTCATTCTTTGAGTACAGGAATAAAACCCATGTATACTTTGAATAGTCATCAACAATCACCAAGGCATATCTTTTATGTGACATTGACTGGACCAAATAAATCCAAGTGAATTAATTGCAGTGGTTCAGAACTACTAGATGTGTCAGTGCTTAGATGTGATGCTTTCTTTGCTTTCACTTTTTGACATGCCTCACAAAGTCCTTCTTGTGTGAATTCCAATTGAGGCAGTCCTCTTACTAATTCTCTTTTGACTAGAGAATTCATAGATTTGAAATTAAGGTGTGAGAGCTTCTTGTGCCATAGCCAACTTTCATCTGACGAAGCTTTAACATAAAAACAATTGACTTCATCTCTGCAACCTGAGTTCAGATTGGCTACGAACAAGTTTCCTTTCCTTACTCCCTGAAGAGCAAGCTTTTCATCTTTCTTGTGAGAAATCAAACATTTCTCCTTTACAAAGGTCACTGTGTATCCCTTGTCACAAAACTGACTGATACTTAGAAGATTGTGTTTGAGACCTTCCACGAAAGATACATTATCAATGACGACATTGCCAGCTTCTAAACAGCCATATCCCTTTGTCATACCCTTGCTGTCATCTCCAAAGGTAACTACTGGGTCAGCTCTTTCAACAACATTTGATAGCAGGGCTCTATCTCCGGTCATGTGTCGTGAGGATCCACTATCGAGAATCCAAATAACCCGGTGCACCTGTTTTACACCCTGCAATCATCAAATGAGTTAGTCCTTCTTCGGAACCCAACATTGATTGGGCCCGACATATTTGAAAAATTGTCCTTTGTCAGGTTTAACAACAGAACCCAACTTGACAAACTCATCTACTACTTTGACTGAACATTTCTTCTTGTAAACAACCTTAACACCTTTGTATGCAGGCTTAGGAGAAAATGTCTTCTTCTGTGAAACAGGAGGACTGGCAGTCTTTGATCTAGCATGCCTGTGATTTATGTGTTGTCTAGGTGTAGTATTGACATTCATAGCATGCATGCTTTTAAAATATGCAGACATAACATTGAAAGCACATAACATACAGTTATCTACACCACAAGGTTTATGGCATGCATCAATAGTAGGCATTTTATTCATAATAGCAGGAGTCTTAACAGTTTCTACCTCAACTTTATTAACATTTTTAAAGTTCTCAGTAGCATGGAATCTGTTGTTACTATCCCTACTATTAACAAACTTATTAGGTTTGTTATGATTTTTCTTAAGCTCATTAGCACCTAAACCAAGAGTGGATGAACTAGCAGTGTTCACATTTTCTACTGGTCTTTTAGGTACATATTTAGCTTTCTGGACATTTATTCCTTTTATGTCCCTAACAGGTTTTTCCTGTTCTTTCTCTTCCTTTTTAAGGTCTTCAAGTTTAATTTCATAATCCACTATTACACAACTATCAAGAACTGGTTCTGCAATAGGAGTTATGAAAAGAGGTTTCATAGTGTCTTTAATAATATGTGGAATACCCCTCTCTATAGCACTCTCTTTAAAAGGGGTGATGTTGCTAGCCTTTCCTATGGATTCGTTATATTCAAAACCTATCCCAACTTTCCGATTAATCTCTTGTTGGTCTACTAGGTCTTTCATAACAAATGAAGCAGTTCTATAGGCTTGACACCTGACCTTTTCTTTTTCAATTTTATCCTTCAAAAAAGCTTTAATTTAAACATAGCAGTTGACTCTATTAACTTGAAATGCAACATCTTCAGTTAATTTAACATTTATAAGTTTCAGCTTTTTCAGTTCAAAATTCTCGTCTGATAAAACTTTGTTTTCGAGAATTAAGACTTTTATTCGATCTCTAGCATTAGTTAAATCCTCACCTAGCAATTTAAACATTTTAGGACAGCTAGGGTTTACCTCAATTCCTTGACGAGGTGGGGATTGTGATCCTTTAGAAGAAGAAGCCATTAGAGCAAGATTTCCCATATCTTCTTCTTCATCATTGTCAGAATCATCCCAGCTTTTTCCTTCTGCTAAGTATGATCTTCCCTGATGCTTCTTCAGTAGAGCTTCATATTTCTGTTTAAGCTCGTCATATGAATCCTTCTTTCTTTCCTGCTTGGGCTTTCTACAATCTGTAGCAAAATGTCCCATTTTATTGCAGTTGAAGCAACGGATCTTGCTTCTGTCAACCATCTCTGTCTTGTATCCACCTCTTGTATTGGATGAGCTAGAAGAACTACCTCTCTGAAATCTGTTTGCCATAAGCTTGAATTTGAAACTAGGGTTCCTCCTGAATCTTGTATTTCCAAATTTTCTAGCAATCAGAGCCAGAGATTCATCCTCAAGTTGATCAAGTTCTTCCATTGAGTAGAATTCACTTTCAGATGAATTCATTTAAGTTGCACCAACTTCTGCAACAATACCTTGATCAATGACTTTGACTGAAGAAGATTCAGTCATAACTTCTCTGTATTCTGGTACTTCTGCTACAAGAGCTGTAGACTTGCTGACCACCTTGCCTGTTCCATATATTTCTTTCTGTTGAATCAGCTCTAGCTCATAGGTCTTCAGTATGCCATAAAGTGTTTCCAATGAAATTTCATTCATGTCCCTTGACTCCCTAATGGTTGTAATCCTATGCTCTAAGTGAACTCGCATTGTCAGCAAAAACTTCCTATTGATCTCCTTCTTCGTATAGTGTTTGCCATTGAGATTTAGATCATTTATCAGTTTGTTGTATCTCTCAAAAACATCAGAGATGCCTTCTCCAGGATTTGATCTAAAATGCTCATATTGAGACGTTAAGATTTCCAATCTATTCTCCCTCACTTCTTCTGTTCCTTCATTCAGTATCTCTATCGTTTCCCAGATGTGTTTAGCATCTTTACAATTAACAACATGATTGTATGTTCCGGGATCAAGAGATTCCACCAAAATTAATTGCAGGCTGGTGTCCAATGAATCCAGTTCCTTTTCTATTTCAGTGTACTCAGAAAAATCTTTTTCAAATTGTCTGTGCGGAATAAGTACACCATCTTTCATATGCTCAGGAATGATTGTTATTGGAACAACAACACCAATCTTCAAAATATCCTTGTACTTAGTGTTTGCATTTCGAAGAAACAAAGTCATCTTCCTCTTCCAAAGATTATAATTATCTTTATCAAATGGAGGAATTTTAATGTTACTCACTCTTTGAGTACTCATTTTAAAATAATGGAAGATTAAAAAGATTTGAGATTTTTAGGAATTAAAGAGATTTCGAATTTCTAAGAAATTAAAAATTTCGAATTTTTTAAAGAATTAAAAATTTCGAATTTTTTAAAGAATTAAAAATTTCAAATTTTTAATGAAATAAAAGTTTTGAAATTTTTAGGATTTAAAGAGATTTTGAATTTTTAAGTAATTAAAAATTTCGAATTTTTAATAAATTAAAAGTTTCAAATTTTTAATGAATTAAAAGTTTTGAAATTTTTAGGAGCTAAAGAGATTTCAAATTTTTAAGATATTAAAAATTTTCGAATTTTTAATAAATTAAAAGTTTTGAATTTTTAATAAATTAAAAGTTTCGAATTTTCAATAAATTAAAAGTTTTGAATTTTTAATAAATTAAAAGTTTCAAATTTTTAATAATTAAAAATATTAGGTTCTTGATTTTTATGTCAATCAGATGGCTCTGATACCAATTGTTAGGTCCAAATGATTGTAGAAGGGGGGGGGGTTGAATACAATCTTTAATAAATATTAAGATCTGTTTCAGATAATTTTTTATTAAACAATTTAAATTATTATCATAAAATAATAATCAAAGAAACACAGTTCAAGTAAAATACTTATATTAAACTTGACGTGGGTTACAAGATTAAATAAGAAAATATTCAATAATTTAGCTCTTAAAATTCTAGAGAGATTTTGACATTAAATGCTCTTGAATTTTGATTTTAGCTGAATAGAAAGTTAATTGAATTGTTGAATACTACTGACTTAATCTGCTATTTATAGACAAATCTGAAATTGGGAGACTTTTTCTGTTCGGGGAGACTTTTTCTCATCGGGGAGACTTTTTCTGGGCTTGAAGAGACTTTTGGAATTAAATGAAAAATCATTTAATTTGTTGGGGAAGACTTTCGCAGCTGTGGGAGACATATATCACTCGGGGAGACTTTTTGAAAAGTCTCGGAGAGACTTTTGAAAAAGTATTCCCGAGAATATATTCTGCCGACTTGAGTTGTTCTTGAGATGTATATCTTCCTTCTTTCTCCTTTTTTTTTGTTTTCATTTTTTTTTTTGTATTTCTTTTTAATTAATACTCAGGGAGACTTTTGAAAAGTCTCCGGGAGACTTTTTCAAAAGTCTCTCCGAGTAACTAACTGCCGACTTGAATGCCATATAACTTCTGTATATCATCTGACTTTTGTCTACCTTTTTTTTTCTTTTATTTCATTTTAATTTAACTTCTATTTGTTTTATTATATATCTTATACATTAAATTAATTCTTTTTGAATTAATCTAAGTAAATAGGATACATAATAAAATTATTTTTTTGATAATAGAATTAAATTAAAGTCTTCTTCATTCTAAAATAATTCTTAATTAATTAATTTTTTAATCAATTTAAGTAATAAATTAATTCTGATTGAATTAATTTACCAATTAAATTAACTAAATAATTTAATTAATTAATAGAGAATTAAATTAAAGTCTTGACTCCACGACTGTTGCTGACCATTTCTTCTGTAGTAAAGAACCTTCTATGTATTTTGCCAACACTCCGTGTACTGTCTGGTTCACGAGTGATTCACAACAAATAATATTCTTCACTTGACTTTTATAATGGTTCACTTCTACTCCTTCTGATTTGACTATTTTTGTTGTCACACAATATTGAATCTTCTGACACTTGTAGCTTCTTCAAACTTAAATACTCCATTGAGGCATGATCAATTAAATTGAGCTTCTTTCAATGTAGTACTGCTTCAAGTCTGTAGATTGACTTTGATCTTCTTTTTCTTATCAAATAATACCTGCTGAAGATTCCTGTGACAGATAATATATTTACTTATAAATTATCTATGTTTGAGTTGAGTTGTCATCTCGCTAAACAAATAGGCTTCTAAACATATGCCTTTCAATCTCCCCCTATTTGTTTGTTAAACAATAACAAGCAAATCACTAGAGGATAACTCAACTAACAAACAAGAAAAAGATATAACAATAAAACTTGTAAATAAACAAATTTAGTTCTGGTTTATATTAAACATTGCCAAATTCAAACATTAATGATAAATACAAGATAGTTGTTCCTCTAGACTGAACAAATAGAACAAAGTTCTATCTTGACTTACCTATCATTACCAGCTTCAGAAATATAATGATTTCAGGTCTAAGGATCATTACACCATTATCACAGTGAGAATTACTTATGACACTTATTTAACATGTAGAATCTCACGACGGGTCATTCCAGTGCCATGCATTGAGACATGCACTTATGTTCTTAACTTTAGTATCACCATACCTAGGACCAATGAGATGTGGTCATCTGTCAAGAAACATACTAGTCTTTGTGCATTATTATTGTCCTTAAATAATAATACTCGACTACGGAATTTTTAGGAATAAGATACTATTCATATAATCTCATTTTTAAGTCACATACTTAAAGATATATAATACGTATCAAAATTCCAAGGACATTTATTATGCTTTCAATTTATTTCGCAGTAAATAAAAACATAATAAATAAATAATAATCAATAAAACATAATCCTTAATAATAAATATTTTCCTTAAAATATAAAAAGTATTGTCTCTAGAGCACAATTACTAACAATTTTCACATGTTATATTCTCAGCTTTAATAGAAGGGGAAGAGATTTGACTAACATCGTGGTGCCCAAGGACGATCCTCAAGCTCCTATGTCAGTCGAGAAAATTTGTTCTCATCAATTTGTCCTTCTCAAGAACTGATCGTATAGAGAAGTTGTTTGTGTTTATCATTTGATATCTACAAAATTAAAGTGTATAAAATAAACTAGATTGCAGATTTAATATTAATTATGTTTAAGTGATTATGGTATATTACCATATACCTCCCACTATTTTTATCAAACTAATAGCCCTAACTATTATATCAAGATAATATATGGAATTTACATAAAACCAATTCTCTTTTTTGATACATATATTTTTTCGATCAATATTAAAAAAAATTATCTTGTCTTACTTTCTAGTTCTAATTTGGAGATTTCTTATTGTTTGTAATCTGAGTCTCATCAACGAAGGAAAAAGCATTATCGGCATCTATTCCTAAGAAAAAATTGACAGGAGTTCTATGGTCACTTCTTCGGATTTTAAAAGGGAATAAATCTTTCTAGTGAGTCAAGATCCATATTTCATCCATTTTTTAAGATAACGTTGACTAATACACTCAAAACATGACTATTTAGGTAGACAACATTTATCGATTATATCAAATATAACTCTTGGAAAGTTTGGTGGAACAACCCATTGTACACATTTATCCAATAAATTTCACCAAACTCTATGCCTCTAAACCCACAATTCTATTGTGATAATTTAGTTAGACCCAACGTTTCAATAAACTAATTACATTTACTTATCACATTTTCCCATGATTGATGATATCACTTCACTTTGGCAAACCCACTCCTTCTCAATCTAGATCTTGATATGTATTAACATTGGAAGACATCTTTATTAACTTAATATTTATTTAGGGATTTATTGCTTAACGATCATGATCCCATCATAAAGAGATTCTCAATTTTTCCTTGATTAAATAATCCATTTCAATATTCGTCAATGGTTTGATTTCCAGATCGTCGGAGAAGTCACAAACGGTCTCACTTAAAACCCAACTTTCTTACGAATAATAATTCTCTTTTGACAAACTCTCCACATATCAGAAAAAGAAAATTCATATTCAATATCGTTTTTCGTAAACACAAGAATCTCATGATCGTTTGTTTAATTTAACATCTTGAATCGTTACAGATTTTATCTTTCTTAAGCAGGCATGACATGGGTGTCGTATCTAATACATACATCATTCTAACACATACATATCTACACATGCATTCATATACATATATGTATTATACATAAATTAAATATGTTTGGTTATGGCTCCATCATATGTGATATTTCCAAGCTAATAGAATTATCAAGGTCAATCTATGGTGGTTTCAAATACTACACTATTACATGTCTTTATCTACTTCATTGCTCAATCATCTAGATTGCCTCCTAGCTTCCTTGCTTCCAAGTCTCCATAGAATAATTACATTGAATAATAAATAAATATATTCTAATGAAATTACAAGAAGAACTCGAGTTACATTCGAGATTAACAATTACAATGAATAAATGACATGCAAGTCGTATTTAAAAACCAAAACCATAATTCAAAACCACTATCTTATGGGTCTTTAGGCCATAACCATCCACCATGCTATTACATAACACATGTAATATATCTCAGATTATATAAACATATCATATAATTATATATAATAAATTTTAAAATTTCAGAAAATCAAATAAATTTCATAAACTAATAAATCACCGTTTTGGGGCCTGTAACGACATCAAATGGCTTACAGACGCCAAGCTGACCTAGTTAGTATTTCCCAGTGATACGATTCCAGTCAGAAAACATATATCGTTTACAAAAATCGGACAATGGGCACAGATTTCAAAAAATCTACAGAACTCGTTTCAGAATTCATATCGAATATGATTCTTATAATAAGAACAAACATGTATCATATACATACAACAATACACACAATCATCACATGATTGTACATCACATGAATATCATATATTCAAAATCATATAAAACATATATATCAACATATAGCCATGACATATCTTATACATGTTTACATACATCGAAAAACTATTAAACACATAACCGAATTAAAACGTTTCGCAAGTAGCTCTGATACCATTAAAGGGTTTCGAGGCACAAACGCAGTGGAAAAATGCGAAAATTAAATACAAAACGTAATATAAATCGAAACCCTCCACAGGATCCATGCGAAAACAAAAGATTTAATTCGAAGATTAAGAACAAATACCTTAAAAAGCTTTAACAGTTCATCAATGGAAGATTAATGGAGGTCCAAAGCTTGTTTAATCACCACGTATCTCGCTCACACGATCTATGCTCTACGATATCCAGACGAACACTTTTCATGAAAGATTGATGTGTACTAGCACCCGAAAACTACTTCTCTCTCTCTATCTTCCTCTTTCCTCAAAACGGCTAGGGTTTTAGAAAAATATGTCTCTTACTATTAAATCAGCCCATAAAGAGATTATATAGAGAGAGGAATAAGTTTTCTAATTATAATCTAATTATAATTAATACTAATCTAAAATTCTAAATTATTTAATTAAGTCTCACTTAATTAATTAATTACTAATTTTGGAATTAGTTTAACTAATTCATTTATTCTATTTATATAATTAATTAAGTCATACTTAATTAATATCATAAATAAAATAAATTACTTATATAATTTAAATTCATAATTTAAATTATTTCTCCTTCAAGCATTCTCTGTGTGTGACCTTGTAGGTTATTATTACGTTGGCAACAATTTTAATATCTAATTAAAATTGTAAACAATGAGCGGCATCTAGTAATACATCATTGCTACCCAAATAATAATAATAAAATCAATGATTTGATTAAGCCTTTAGTGAATATGTTCCATGTAATATAAACCCTTTAACCTTATATTATAGATCAAACTTGAGGCATGTATCGTGTCATCCTCTTCAATGTTTAATCCGGGTTTCCTTGATCAATGAGTAAACTATTGAACAAATCAACATTTGAGCATGGTTATGCATTTTATAGTCTCACATAATCAAGAGGCCAATAATATCACTCCTAAATAGGAAGGTTAAATCATTTATCTATCATTCATATTTCTCATACGGTTCATAATATACCCAATGTCCACTTTATCATCACCCCGTTAAAGGTAACTTTTAGTGTAATTAAAGTATATTAATTCTCGTATAGAAATATAATGATTTCAAGTCAGAAGATCATTACATCATTATCACAGTGAGAATTTCTTATGACACTTATTAACATGTAGAATCTCACGACGGGTCATTCCAGTGCCATTCATTGAGACATGCACTTATGTTCTTGATTTTAGTATCACCATACATATGACCAATAAGATGTGGTCATCTGTCAACAAATATACTAGTCTTATTGCATTATTATTGTCCTTATATAATAATACTCGACTAGGGAATTTTAGGAATAAGATACTATTCATATAATCTCATTTTTAAGTCACATACTTAAATATATATAACACGTATCAAAATTCCAAGGACATTTATTATTCTTTCCATTTATTACGCAGTAAATAAAATATAATAAATAAATAATAATCAATAAAATATAATACTTAATAATAAAATATTTTTCTTAAAATATAAAAGTAATTGTCTCTAGGGCACAATTACTAATAATAGCACCATTAACTTAGCCATCTAGGTGGCAACTTTAAGTTCCTCTCCTATAGTGATTGAGAGGTTTATCTTTCCAAAGATCCCCATTGAGTTTCCAGTAAATCCATACAATTCATTCCTGGTGGTACCCATTTCTTTATCTTTCAGCCCCATCTTTTGGTAGGTGGTGTAAACCAGATATTCACCCAGAGGTCCCATTATCAACAAGAAATTTGTGTACATTTAGACATCCAATCATGACAGTTACCACCAAGGCATCATTGTAGGGATAGTGAGCCAACCTAGTATTCTTTTCATCAAACGAGATTTGAGCAGTTTCCCCTTTGAATAGCTTTGGGGGCCTTTCTGCTAGATTAAGCACATTTGTCAAGGATTTTCCTTTAGCTTCCCGGGCATATCTATCCATGACATTTCTGCTGGAACCTGACAAATGAGGACCTCCAATGATGGTCCTGATGTTTCCTGCCTTGATAGTCCTTATAGCACCTGATTATCCAGCTTCCTTGGATGTCTTCTCATCCTGGAACCTCTTGCCTTCTCTAACCACAAATTTTGAGAGGTGTCCACCTCTTATCAATTCCTTAATTTGATCTTTAAGGTGCCTATAATCTGCTGTCTCATGACCATTTTTTTCATGAAAGGCACAATATTTTCCCCAGATCTTTCCTTCTAGGGGGACCTACCCTGTATGGATTTTTAAACATCCATGTCTCCCCTATAACCTCGTATATATGGCTGATAGAGGTGTTGATGGGAGTATATTCCTCAAACCTTGAGAACCTGTCAGTAGGAGAAAATCTCCTCTCATCATGGGACCTGTCTTTGTTAGCATTTACAGAGACGAGTGTTGTTTTATCATCACAACTATAGGTCCTTGAATCAGAGGTTCCCCTATTAGAGGTTCTTTTCTCAGCATTCTTGTCCTTAGGGTTGTAAGAGCGAATTCTTTTATTCCGACTTCATCCCCTAGTACCTCATTGGTTGGCATTCTTTGACAGTTTAGCCAATGATTCATCCACAATCTTGTGAGGTTTTGCCTTTGCATAAAAGTCAGAAAGGGTTTCAGGTTCCCTTCCTTAGAGCTCCTTCCAAAAGTCAGTTCCTGGCCTCACTCTTGTAATAAGAAAATTCTTTAGGGTTTCATCAGAAGCTTTTTTAACCCTGGGAACCTCTTCATTGAACTTCTTAAAGTAGTCTCTTAGAGTCTCATTGTGCCTCTGTTTGATGTTTGCCAATGTATTGGCAGGCGGAGCATAGGCCACAGAAGCTCTAAATTGAGTTATAAATAGCTCCCCCGTTTGTTCCCAGAATTTTATAGAGTCCCCTGGAAACCTCTTGAACCATTGGTGAGCATTTCCTGTGAGAATGATAGCTAGCATCCTACACCTGGTGAGAGATTCCACCTGGTACACCTCCAATTCTGTGGTAAATTGACTTAAATATTCCACAGGATCTGAGCTTCCATCAAACTTGAGGTCCCCATTCATTCTGTAGAACCTGGGTAAAGGAGATTGTTTCACCCTTTTTGTTAAGGGGGAAGCTATGACCAAACCGGATTGGGACTTCTTTTCAACTTGGATTCGGTCCAGAACCTCCCTTAATTCCTCAACTTTAAGCTTACTAAGTACCTCATCAGTGAGTGGTACCTCCTCCTCATGTTTCGGGACATGTTGGGAGCTATCACCTTGTTTAAGTTCCTCCACAATGGGCTCCCTATTTGAATGATCTTTCTTATTAGTAGCTCAAGTTTTAGAACAAGTCTCATCTCCCTTCTGACTTTTGAGACCTTCAACCTTGGAACCTTCCCGTTGGCCCTTCTCAATTGCCCTTTTGATAGACAACTGGTGACGAAGGTCCCTTTCACTGGCCTTGATTTTGTGTCGAAGGTCCTGGTCACTTAACTTGTTTCCCAACCTATCAACCACACTGATAGTGGGGCTAGAGGAATGTGCAAGTTCCTGCCTTTTCTTTTCAACAACTTTTTCTATTTGGGACCCCCTGGCAGCCCCATCCTCCAATTCTCTCTCATTCCCCACTTTCTGAATCAAACACCAATGGTTTGGGGGTTATGCTTTTCTGCTTCAATTTCTTTCTAGAAGAAGCCGACTTGAGCCTCTTTTTCCCCTTCTTAAGAGGTTTCATCTCAAGTGTTTCCACCTTTTCCTCTAACTATTTCATGAAGTCCAAGACATCGTGCATAGTAACTTCAGGTTGAGGTTCTCCGTAAGGGCCATTCGATGGCATTTTCTCGCTGTCTGAGTTGTTAGACATCTTTCCACCCTAAAGATGAATTAGTCCCCTCCTTCTAGCGCCAAAATGCTGTGAGAGGAATTTGATACAACACTATGGAGGCCCTTTACTGGAATAATAGAAATAAAAGTAACAGAAATTGACCAAGAAATAGGTTCTTAATCGAGCTTCCACTGAGGGTGGATGGTGATTTGTTATGATGAAGGGACTAAGCTAGCAAAGGTCCAATGCACCAATATATAATCCTGAGATTATATAAGTCAAGCACCTCAGAACAACAAATAATACTTGAGTTTTCTACGTGCTCTCTCCCCTCTCAGTATTTTTGAACCCCTTCCGTAGCTGCCTACATATCCTATTTATAGGGATCAAGTCCGTATGTAGTTCTTGATTGATATGACTCCTTGTATGAGTGATCAGCTGAGATTTGATAAGCTGTGTCCTCTGATTCGATGTATATCTCGAAGTGTTTAAGCTACAAGGAGAGTCCAAGCCGGCCCATGAATAATCGAACTGATATGTGAATATATGTATTTTCCTGATAATTATCCTTAATCTGATAAGAATAATATGGTAATTATCCTTCATAATCGTTGAGAGATTGTCTCCTAAAAATTAGGTGATATAGTCTACGTATAATTGTCATTTCAGGAGGTACCGAGCAGCTATCTTGGAAGCTAATTTATCGAACATGTCCAATGGAACCTAGAACTTGTTCTCTTGAAATACTAGCATATCATGACCTCCCAGATTAACTCTCGACCTCATTGGACTCCTAGAACCTCCTTAAATTAGGTTTCGGTCTGGATATAATGGAAGCTCCTTAGACAATTAAGCTCATGCCTCTCTAAGGCCTTTTCGCCTAGTGGTTACTCATCCTTGGATGGACCCTTAGCCTGTAGGCACTCTTGGCAGCTTCCAGGATACACCTTAGCACAATTCTGTCAGCTTGTCTTAGAACCTCTTTAGAAGACCTCTAACTTAGTGATTGGACCTCAAAAACTTATGGGCCCAAATCCAGCCCATGTGATATTTTGGGCACAACAATTGGATATATATTATAGGATTTTGTGAATTCTTTGTTTCCGTACATGAGGTAAGTAATCTTATGTTGCTTTGTATTTGTTAAACGTGCTTTATATTAATTGATTACAATGTTCTCATATATTTATGTATGTAACTATTTGTTGCTCAGTATTATTATGTAAGTAATTTTTTGTTGCTCTGTATTACCGTGAAACATGCTTTGTGTTATTAGATTATTTCACATCAACTATTTATTTCGAATATCGTATATAGTATATTGACATGTGATTAATAAGAAAAGATTTTTCAGAAATTCTCAGTCTTTGTTGCGTAAAGTATAAGATCCCGGTCACTGGGAAAATGTGACATAAAAATAAGATCTCGGCCACTGGAAAAGTGTCACATAAAGTATAAGATCCCGACCACTGGGAAACTGTGACATAAGGATAAAAATAAGATATCGGTCACTGAGAAAGTTTGACATAAAGTACAAGATCCCGACCATTAGGAAAGTGTGACATAAAGTATAAGATCCCGACCACTGGAAAAGTGTGACATAAAGTATAAAGATATCAGTCACTGGCAAAGTGTAACATAAGAATAAGATGCCGGTCACTGGCATAGTGTAACCGTGATTTAAGATTGTGGGAATAAAATATGGATATGTTGTTAAGATTTAGTTATTGAATAGGCCTCGTTTGTTTCCCCGCATAAGTTACTTATAAGGTGAAAAATAAATTCATTTTTTAACTTATAAATCACTTATAAGATAAGCAAAACAGACCCTAAGAATGTTGAATATGTGACTTTTAAAACCTATTGTTGTGCATTAATTGCTTATCTGAAATTTTTATGATAATTGTATCGAGTATATTATGTGCAACTATGTGATAAACATTATGTGGTACGTGTTTAAGTGGTGTTTTCGAAAAGATAAAATATTATTTTGAGCCGTTGGATGGAAGTTGCTTGTTGGACTTCGCAGCTCATTCTTTCAATATTTCAGGTTTTGTTTAAGAAGAAGATGAAGTATATTTGGGTTTGAGGATCTCATATTTGAAGTTAGATTGATTGTTGACTCGTCATTGTTAGCTGCGCTTTTGTAATAGTGACCTTTGTAATAGAGATTTTGTATTAATAGATTGTTTTGTAAATTAGATTTTGTAAGAATAACAGTCCGAAAAAGGGCGAGCTGTTACAGTGGCATTGCAAAGTAATTAAACGTTTGACATCTGATAGAGGTGGTGAGTATACGGGTACCTCGCTTAATGAATTTTATAAAAGAAATGGCATAGTTCATGAGGTGACTTCACCATACACTCTTGAGTCTAATGGGGTAGCAGAATGAAAGAACAGAACTTTTAAAGATATGACTCACAATATGCTTATTAATTCTGGGTTGCCTAAGTACATGTGAGGAGAGGCTCTGAATAATGCTTGCCATATTTTGAATAGAGTCACTTTGAAACTTATGGACAAGACACCTAATGAATTATGAAAAGACAAAAACACTAGTTTAAAGTATCATCGTGTGTGGGGATGCCTTGCAAAAGTATTTGTCCCTGAACACAAGAAAAGGAAAGTGGGACTAAATGTTAGTAATTGTGCTCTAGAGACAATACTTTTATATTTTAAGGAAAATATTTATTATTAAGGATTGTGTTTTATTGATTATTATTTATTTATTATGTTTTGTTTACTGCGTAATAAATTGAAAGCATAATAAATGTCCTTGGAATTTTGATACGTATTCTATATCTTTAAGTATGTGACTTAAAAATGAGATTATATGAATAGTATCTTATTCCTAAAATTCCCTAGTCGAGTATTATTATTTAAGGACAATAATAATGCTAAAAGACTAGTATGTTTCTTGACAGATGACCACATCTCATTGGTCATAGGTATGGGGATACTAAAGTCAAGAACATAAGTGCATGTCTCAATGCATGGCACTGGAATGACCCGCCGTGAGATTCTACATGTTAAGTAAGTGTCATAAGTAATTCTCACTGTGATAATGGTGTAATGATCCTTAGACCTGAAATCATTATATTTCTATACGGGAATTAATATACTTTGATTACATTAAAAGTTACCTTTGACCGGGTGATGATAAAAGTGGACATTGGGTATATTATGAATCGTATGAGAAATATGAATGATCTAGATGTGATTTAATCCTCCTAATTTTAGGAGTGATATTATTGGCCTCTTGTTTGAGTGAGACTATGAAATGCACGGCCGTGCTCAAATATTGATTTGATTTTAATAGTCTACTCATCGATCAAGAAAATAAAGATTAAATTATGAAGAGGATGACACGAGACATGCCTTGAGTTTAATCTATAATATCAAGATTAAAGGGATTATATTACATGGAACATTATTCACGAAAGGCTTAATCGAATCACCGATTTATTATTATTACTTGGGTAGCAATGATGTATTACTAGATGCCGCTCATTGTTTACAATTTTAATTAGATATTAAAATTATTGCCAACGTAATAATAACCTACAGGGTCACACACAAAGAACGCTTGAAGGAGAAATAATTTAAATTATGAATTTAAATTAAATAAGTAATTTATTTTATTTATGATATTAATTAAGTATGACTTAATTAATTATATAAATAGAATAAATGAATTACTTAAACTAATTCCAAAATTAATAATTAATTAATTAAGTGAGACTTAATTAAATAATTTAGAATTTTGGATTAGTATTAATTAAAATTGGATTATAATTAGAAAACTTATTCCTCTCTCTATATAATCTCTTTATGGGCTGATTTAATATAAAAAGAGATTTTACAAAACCCTAGCCGCTCTGAGAGAGGAGGAAGATAGAGAGAGAAGAAGTTTTCGGGTGCTAGTACACATCAATCCTTCATGAAAAGTGTTCGTGTGGATACCGTAGAGCGTAGATCGCGAGAGCGGGATACGTGGTGATTAAACAAGCTTTGGACCTCCATTAATCTTCCATTAATGAACTGTTAAAGCTTCTAAAGGTATTTATTCTTTATCTCCGAATTAAATCTTTTGTTTTCGCATGGATCCTGCGGAGGGTTTCACTATTTTGATTTATTTTCGCGTTTATTCTGCTGCGTTTGTGTCACGAAACCCTTCAATAAAAACTGTTGATTGCATGTTTCTGGGATATATTGTAACAACCACTACCGCTATAAGATTTTTAGTGTTAAAATCTGACATAAATGGTATAGTGGCAAACACTATAGTTGAGTATCGTGATGCAACATTCTTTGAGAATGTGTTCCCTATGAAGACTGATATACCTTAGGGTATTTCTGATGATGCTCCCACTCGGACATCGAGTTCCATTCCCGATCATGTGGAAATGATAAAAAATGTGGGGGTGGATCTTGCTAGTATCTCTACTCCTAACGAAGTAGAGGAACCTAGAAGGAGTAAGCGTGCAAAGGTGGTCAAGGACTTAAGAAGTGATTTTATCACTTACAATGTCGAGAACGAACCTTTAACTTTTCGGCAGGCCATGGATTATGCGGAGTCAAGGCACTGGAAAGACGTTGTAAAGAGTGAGATCGACTCTATTGTTTCTAACAGAACATGAGAGTTGGTTGATCTTCCTCCTGGGTGTATTACTATAGGATGTAAGTGGATTTTTAAAAGAAAAATGAACCCGGATGGCTCAATAGATAAGTATAAGGCCACGTTGGTAGCTAAGGGTTTTAGGCAAAGAGAAGGCATTGACTATTTTGATACATACTCTTCTATTGCGAGAATGATAATAATCTGAATGCGTATAGAATTGGCTTCCGCACATGGTCTTATCATCCATTAGATGGATGTAAAGACATCTTAGAAGAAGAGATTTATATGGATCATCTTGAGGGATTTGTTGCTTCTGGCAACGAGATGAAAGTTTGTAAGTTAGTCAAGTCTATCTATGACTTGAAACTGTGTAGTATAATTTTACCCAACACCTGTCACTATATATATTTCACTTACTCTCGCTTATTAAAATTTGTAGGTTTAAATGTGTGTATATGTGTATATATCAGTATGATGATGAATAACAAAATATAACGCGAGCCTTCATCATATATCATTATTATGTGGATAGGCTACATATAAAGCCAGTACATATTATCCCTAAAAAAACTACTACAATTCAAAAATATTCAAATCAAAACTAATTTAATCTTATTTATCCTAAAAACTTGGTCAATATTTACGATTTATCAAAATTTAAAAAATCAAAACAATAATTCTAACACTCCTCCTTACTTTGATACTTTTAAATTTCTATTAAACTAAGACATCATTTTCATGTTCTTGGATAGTAGCCTACTCGTGCTTTTACTTCTGCCATGATGAGATTTTCATACACAATAATATCAATATCATCTTTCACCAAGCGTTCAAAAATCTGGTGTTTCCATATATGTCTCTGTACGTGCAACCCATTTGAATATAAACAAGATTTATGATATTAAGTTATGACGTGGGTTATGATTTATGGATATGGGTTATGATTTATGGATATGGGTTAGTTATGTTTTTTCGGAATGTGTGTATATGTGTATATATCAGTATGATGATGAATAATAAAATATAACACGAGCCTTCCTCATATCCCTAAAAAAACTACTACAATTTAAAAATATTCGAATCAAAACTAATCTAATCTTATTTATCTTAAAAACTTGGTCAATATTAACCAAATATTAAAATTTAAAAAATCAAATCATAATTCTAACAAAATAACACTTACCATACTATGCACTTTGCAGGATTACGGCATTCAAAAACACTACCATTAGACATGAATATTGTGGTGTCTGGATATTTTTCTAAATATAGTAGCTTATACTTACATTGTTGCACTACTAGAGACAGATACAACTCAGAGATACGGCTCACACATTAGTAAAACCACATTGATTCTAATAACTAATGAGTTTTTTGACTTCCTTAATAAGTTTTGGTAAGTAAATAGAAATCAGAAATCGATCTTGAGAAAGTGCTTAACAAGTACTCAGGTTAATGGGAAAGATTATTCAGAGAACTTTTCAAATGTATTAAAATCAGTTATCTAAAAACCGCTAACAGTTCCTGAGCAGCAAAGGGACCTTGTCAACCCTTGAGTAGATTTCTAATCGGATCATTACTCTAGTTATCAATTAGAGTAGTCCCCAGCCCGGACGTTCCAGGTTCTGAGTTTGATTCTCACTCTCGAGAATTGTTAGAATGAATACTAGTGTATAAGCCTATAAGCTTATTTAAAAAAATTAGCTTAAAAACCTCTTTGACTGCTTGATCCGATTATTGGCAGCTTAAAAATTGCCTAATCTGCTTATTGGCTACTTAATCCCAAAAACGGTTAAACACCCACCAAGTATAGAATCAAGTACCTTACAGTCCAATTACGAGTATTCTTTTACTAATTTGTATCTTGACTGTCTTGTCGAAAGGACTACATTGTGCATTCGGCAAATGAAACTTTTGGAGCAATTGCAGCCCATTATAAGGATTCACCATACGAGGATACCTCTTTACAAACTGCACCATAAGTGGAAGTGGCAAGGTCTACCTGGGAAGAGCTTGGGTAAATTACTCCAGAATAAGAGAATAATATATTCATACTGTGACATTCATGATATCGCCACTCCGATAGGTTGGATTGTGGTTATGACATTCATGATTAAGGACTGCGGTGTTTGGGGAGTTAAGTGCAGGGGAAAAGAAGCAGAATCAGCAGATAGAAAGTATCGAGTGCCATGGTCTAAATCCTTATGTTATGAAGAAGCAAGGCCTTTCTGGGAATGGAATTTATATATGCAGCAAAGTGGCTGAGACTATAAGTTAAGTTCTTGCTGTTCTGTTGCATTTAGCATGCCAAAATTTCTACAGAGGGATTATCCAGAACTAAAAGGGTATAACAGTCTAGTACCACAACATTAAATTTGATTCAATTCTGTCTATCAGTATGCAACCGAGGAAAGCTGGAAAAAGAAAGAATCTAGAATATGCATACACATACACGAACGATACATGTTTAGACTTGATTGAAATGAAACCATCAAATTCCATTATATGAAAACTTATGCAATAGGGTAACTTTAAATTTAGATATTTAGGAAAAACAGCATTATCAGTGAAAACACTGCCAATACAGATACATCAATTGGAAGGTCAACGAAATTGGAGAAAATCCAACTCGCTGGACAGCCTTTACTTGAGAAATGTCGATCACAATGGTACTTAATCACTGACGTTGATCACTTCATAAAGTTTTGAATTTTCCGGCTGCCATCTGTACATAATGGCTCTATTGCTCATTATGTAGCTACAATTAGTTTTAATTGTACAAAAGAGTAATCGAAATTTATTAGTGAAACAGTAGGCACAAAAGAGTCCTATGACAGCCGAAAATTCAAAAATTCTGGTCAGTGGTCGATTGATACATATCTATTTAAAAGTGTTAAACTCGAGACCTTTAATTTGTCAGTAGTAAATTTGAGATTTTACTAGTTATATAGTGGTTAACTTGATATTAAACCCGAATAACAACCTTTTTCGGTCTGAAACTCTGAATATGCAACTACCATCATTAATAAGTAAACAGAGAAAGTTGGGATCAAAAATGTAAAGTTTGGATATAGTCTAAGCTGATATAGATTGGTTGTACTGTATATTCGAGGATGGTGACTAAATCAAGTTCTCGGTTCTCGTTCTCACACAGTAAGTCTCAATATGGACAAGATAATTTTAGGTATGTAAGCTCACATAAGACTTTTTAAGAAACTTTTGATAGGTGATTCGCAGACTCCGTTTCTTTTCTAAGACAACTGAGGAGTTCAATTTCAAATATGGGACGACTACATTCCGTGTTTCAAAACTATCACATCTAATTGATTGCGGTCATCAAAGTTGAGCAGTTGTGGGATGGTGGGGTAAATTTGAATCAAAAGCGTCATGTTGTCGGGCAATTGTAAAGGGAAAAAATCATTTGATGACCGCCATGTTGTCTAGCGGTCATGACAGTGTTGGATTTGAACAGAAAGTCATGAGCGTCATGTCTCATGACGGTCACCAAAAAAATGAGAAAATCAATGAGCACCGTTTCTCACGGCGGTCACCAAATGTGACATTTTTTTTAATTTTATTTTTTATTTTCCTTTGAATATTTACGTTCACAAATTAGTTATCCTTTACTGTACTCTTAAGAATATTAAATTTTCATTTTTTTCACTTCTACTCACAATTAGATGTGCCTATTTTAGTAACATGTTATAAAATTTAGAAAACGATCTCCACGAGTACAGTTTATTAATTCCTCAAAATGGAAGAAAAACAACATTTTCTTGAATATTGTGTTTTTCGGGTCACTTTTAAGGGGTTGAAAACTGGTTTTAAAAATAATAAAATTTCATTTTTTCCCTTCTATTCACAATTAGATGTTCCTATTTTTGTAATATATTATAAAATTTAGTAAACGATGTCCACAAGTACAATTTATTAATTCCTGAAAATGGAAGAAAAACCACTCTTTTAAAAATTTTGTTATTTTCAGGCCATATTGAGGGGTCAAAAGAGTGGTTACTAAAATTTTGAAATTAAATTATTTTCGTTTGTAGTCACAATTTGAAGTGCCTAGTATAGTACCATCTTATAAAATGGGGAAAATGAAGTCCAGAAGTTAAAATTATTACTCACTAAAAATGGAAGAAAACAATTTTTCTTAAAATTTGTTATTTTCGGGCCATATTGTGGGGTCCAAAAAGTGGTTAATAAAATTTCAAAATTTAATTTTTTTGGTTTGTGTTGTGTGTGATGGGTTGTGTCTGTGGTTGTGTTTAAAATAATGAAAGGAACGACATCGTTTCATGCTACCACCCAATAAATTGGTGGGTATCAAAACTAGGATTACTTTCATGACCGCCACTTAAATTGACGTTCATTGCATATCAAAAACCATGTCATAAACCATGTCATGACCGCCACACAAAAGAGCGGTCATTATCCATCGAACTTGATGGTTGTCCTAGAAATGAAACGGAGCCGTGATTCGCATGGGTGCAATCAATATTAGCCAAATGACAAGCCTACTCGAAACTGCGGTCTAGGCATCCAGATCACCGATGTGCTTAAGTGGCATATCATACCTCAAGATTGCTACATCCATCATCATCTTTCAAATCAACAGGCTGAACTCATATCATATGTCGGGAGACCTTCAAAACCGTACACCTAAACCATCAGCCTCGAATTCCACACTATCTTGGCAGGAGTAGCTCTATCTTGTAATTAACCTTGAACAGTGTAGTTACCGGAGGTGGCCATTTAGCACAAATTGAACAGATCAACTTCCTTTGTATACCATACTTAGATTCATCATCATCCAACAAATCAACAATTCATGAACCAGATATGAAAATATTGGTTGATTAAAATAGCCACATAATTTACCCAATTTGAAAGGCTTCACACACTTTTAAACTGTCTGAAGAACAGATGTACTCTTTATAGCACATCTTGAGAAAGTACAGCTAAAAATTTATCTTGAGAAACTGCCTATTTTAGCAGTTAACATTAGGCCTAATGCAAGTGTTTACTTTTCCGCTTCCCGTTTGCTACTATGACTTAGATGACTCCTTCATTGATTTACAACACTTAAAAAAGACCTCAGTCCATGATTCACCTGACCACACGATGCCTGAAGTATGGACTTTCAGATTCCTTGAATGATGGCTCTACTAAAGGGGCATAACAGATAAGAACCTACTTTTACAACTAAAAACAGGAAGATCTTATGTTATAACATGGTACTATACTAGGCACTTAATTTTACAAAACCATGGTAACATAATTTCATTAGATAACTATATTTTTCATTTTTCACTTAAAAAGATCTTATGTTCAGTTAAAGAATAAAATGGGGAGAGTATTTTTTAATAATACTATATATTGATCAAAATGTACTACAAGACGTTTCAAAAAATCTTAAATGTGTTATTAAATAATTCTATCAGTTGACATATATATTTTAATTAATTCAGAAATATTTAATAACCTAATAAATTTAGTAACTCCCTTTGCTAATACATTCTTAACTCACTTGATTTAATTATGTATATATATGCATGTCTTATGTATGCATATATGTAACTCATCAACAAAGTTCATTTTTACAATTTAACGAAACATAGTTTATTACTAATCACAAGCTAATATGGCGAAAATCTCACTTGCTTTAATTATCTCCCTCGCTCTCCTATCTATGATTTATGGTAAGTTTTTGTTATGAATACGATGATTGTTGTGAATTATTCTTTATACAAGGAAAATGTTATATAGGTAAATGCATGTATTTACGAACACATGTATCATACGTATAAATTATGTATAAGTGTATAATGTACATGCGAGTGTAACGAACCATAAGATTGTATGTATGAAATACACTTAAATTCTATAATTTAGTTTGAGTCATATTCAGTTTGTATACTTTTTAGTTAGGATTTAATCGATTTCGGGTTATTATCGGATGTGTTATTTCGGATTATTTTCGGTTAAAATTCCGATTCCGGGTTATTTTCGGATCGGATCAAATCGGTTTTCAGATCATTTTCGGATTTGATTATATTGAACCGATATCGGTTCGGATCGGATTGTTTCGGATTCGGTTACACTTTCGGATTATCAAATTCGGATACAAAATCGGATTCGGTTCCCTACATTTCGGGTCGGTTCTTCGGATCCAAACCCAATTTGCCAGGTCTAGATAGATAGATGTACGAACTCTATTGTTTCTATTTTTATTTTAGATATAATAAATATTTAAATTTTGTTATAACACTTGCTTATTGACATACTAATTACTTTTACAGAACCATGGTAACATAATTTCATTAGATAACTATATTTTTCATTTTTCACTTAAAAGATCTTATGTTAAGTTAAAGAATAAAATGGGGAGAGTATTTTTTAATAATACTATATATTGATCAAAATGTACTTAGAAGACGTTTCAAAAAATCTCAAATGTGTTATTAAATAATTCTATCAGTTGACATGTATATTTTAATTAATTCAGAAATGTTTAATAACCTATTAAATTTAGTAACTCCCTTTGCTAATACATTCTTAACTCACTTGATTTAATTATATATATATATATATATATATATATATATATATATATATATATATATATATATGTATATATATGCATGTCTTATGTATGCATATATGCAACTCGTCAACAAAGTTCATTTTTACAATTTAACGAAACATAGTTTATTACTAATCCAAGCTAATATGGCGAAAATCTCACTTGCTTTAATTATCTCCCTCGCTCTCCTATCTATGGTTTATGGTAAGTTTTTGTTATGAATATGATGATTGTGGTGAATTATTCTTTATACAAGGAAAATGTTATATAGGTAAATGCATGTTGTCAATTTGATTTATCCTATAAATAATTTATAAATAAGTTGAAAATCAAATCGCGTTATATAATCTAGGTTCATTGTTAGACTTTGTGCTTGGATAAAGCGATCAAAACAACCTCATACGACACTTTTAGGGGTATCAAAAAATTTATATATATGTAAAATAAATTTATGAACAAATATATATATATATAAGAAAAAATTATATATATATATATAATTGTATTTGAATGTGTATATAAATATAAAATTTTATTTATATGAATGTTGTGATTTGAATACTTAAAAATAGTTCTTTAAAAATTTATAAAAAGAGGACAATTTCAAAATTTTGTCTAAAATACCTCAAATTTATCAAATTTTTTGTTTATTGTTCACCATCTTCCTGCAACAGCAAAACACGACAAAAATGGCATGTAGTATGTTGATATTGTGTCTATTATACTCATTCCTAAGCCTTGAAAACCTCTGCAACTTGGTTTATAATTCTTGTCTGTATCTATCCCATTCCCTTTTATTTAATTTTTAACAAAATGTACAAGAAAATTCTTATATTTTAAGATTTTGGGGTACTTACTTTAAAGAATTGTTGCTTTTAATATTTTCTTAGGAGAAATTTGACTCTAATTTGAAGTAATTTATTCAGTAATATCAAAAGATTAGTAAATTTAACATGAAAGTATTTGTCTCCTATTGTTTAAAAATTTTGTGGAGACAGCCCCTCATGATAATACATACGAATTAAAATGTGAAAATGTAATGGTTCTTTTGTCGTTGTGCAGGTTTACAGATGTCCAATGTTGTGGCTCAAGGGTCAGAGGCCCCCTCCGAATATGTTATTGATGGACCAGGATGGCCATGCAAAAATGATGCTGATTGTGAACGGAATTGTCCCAAATTTTGTTTTAGTTGTAGGTGTGTCATTATTCAAGGCACAGGTGTTTGCCAGTGGTCTTGTTAAAAGAGTTTGATGTTAAACTGTATTTATAACAAAGTTTAAATAAAATAATTTAAAGATTTTCTTCTTTCTTAACTACTTTTAATATGTTCTAGTTACATATCATTCTCAATTCAAAACCTCTAATAAATATTTTATACTGTCGTTGTACTTTTATAACTAAAATAAACTTTTAATACATAAAAATATATTATATCTAAAAGTTAAATAAAACTAAGATAAATATACAAATATTTTATAAAAATAAGAGTCGAACTCCTAAAACTATAAGAGAAAGACAAGAGATAAGTCATTTCCATTAGAATATATCACAACACTCTAATGTTGTGTTTGGTTGTGAAAAATGAAATAAAATAAAATGAATATATATAGAAGAAATATAATAGAAGTAGTATAAAAGACTTAAAAAATATAGAATAAATGCAAAAAATTTATGATGATATTTAGGTTTAAAAAAATAGATGCAAGGAAGAATGGAGCATTCCTTTTTAAATTAAAGTGTTTAAGCTTTAATTAGATAGTTAGGGATGGAATAATGGAGAAAAAAAATGTAAATTTTGGAGTTTTATCCATAGTTAAGTTAAATATTCATTTGATTCTCTCCGATTTCATTTATCCCAACATAATACTCTAGTTAATGCTGTTTTTTTTTGTCGAGAGATATATTGTACGTAAGTGAATTGTATCAGAATATAATATTCCGAGTAAGGAGTTCCTTCATTCATGAAATTTTTCATCTAACATGCAAAGATGATTGGGTAAATTTAGATAATAAAATTTTAATGTCCGAGAAAGAAACACCCATTTTGAATATTCTGTGCAAGCACCCTGAAAATGAGAAAAAAGATTAAAAAAACACATAAGTTGATAAATATAACAAAATATGAATATATAAATTATAGTATTTAAAAATTGAAACAATATCCGATAATAAAAATTAATAATATATATACATAAATATATGTGTATATGTAAAAAATATGAAATCCGACCAAAGTAAATTACTTTGATTAGACATTTTATTTAAATAAAATATAAAGAGTGCTATATATAAATATGGAATCTAGTTGCTGCTGTTAGTTTATAGAAAATTGTGTATTCTCATTTAAGGTACTACTATATATATTTCAACCCCCCTCCCCCCAGTACCCTCCCTCCGGCCCCCGCCCCCTGCCCCCTCCTCCCGTCCCGGTCTCCTTGTTCCCTCCCTCTTTTCTAATTCTTTTTTTCTTCTTTTCTTTAAACCTTTTAATTATTTATATCTATTTTTATATTTATCAGATCTAGTTTTTTCTCTGTATCTATTATTATATTTTTCAGATCTAAAGTTTTAAACGAGTTTAGTGTCATATCTGAATATTTTTCTATCAATCGGACAGTGTCATTTTTAAGGTTAAATATTAATCAAGTGACTGATTGCGTCCATATATATCAAGTAGGTAGGTGACTGATTGCAAATTTGACTCATTTTGGTGACTGATTGCAAAATTTGACTCATTTCAGTTTTAAGGCCACCTGAAAATTTTCCGACAAAAAAAAATATGCACAAAAAAATCCGAAAAAAATTATATATAGTAAAACACTCCGACTTTGAATCTCCTAAACTCAGAATTATCAAAAGGAAATTTAAAACTTAAAATCAAAATTAAATAAATCTTGACCCAAATTTATTTAATTTCGATTTTGAGTTTTGAATTTTATTTCGATAATTCTGAATTTAGGAGATTCAAGTCGGGGTGTTTCACTACATATAATTTTTTTATGGATTTTTTTGTGCATATTTTTTTCGCCGGAAAATTTTTAGGTGGTCGGAAAATGAGTTTGATAAAAAAATCGAAATCAGTGACTAAAATGAGTCAAATTGTGCAATCAGTCACCAAAATGAGTCAAATTTGCAATCAGTCACCTACTTGATACATCTGGACGCAATCAGTCACCTGATTGATATTTAACCCGTCATTTTTATAGCGTTTTGATCACATAGGGTGGTGGTGGTTATATGTCGTTTATAACGATTTTGTGTCATATTATATTTTTTAATCATAAATTGAGAATTTTATAATATATTTCTATACTATATTTACTCTTATATTTCAGTTATTTCCATCTACTTATTTGTATTTTTCAATTTGTTGTATTATTCTTCATATTCACTTGGATTAAATAATATTGCGGATGGAAGATGAATGGAAAAAGGATTTTGGTGTACATATATTTGTTGCAGATCTTTTATTCGGTCAAACTAATTTTTGGATCGGAGTTTATCATGCGTAGTCCAGATACATTTTTCTTTCATTCTCTTTATTTTTTAGGTGTTCTCTTATCAATTTTTAAGATTTTATTATCTAAATTTCCGTAGACATTTCTGCGTGACTTTCGGTTAAATAATAAATGATAGGTTCATAATTAATACATCTTTAATACCTATTTTATGTTTATTTTCGTAATTTTTTTAGTTAATTAATATTTTTATTTTGTTTTATAGGAAATTAATTAAAATCAGAATTGTAGCAGAAAAAGGAGAATAAAAGGAAGGAAGTGGAGATTACTTGGAGGCAAAGAAAAAGGAGATAAAATCAAATGCTTGTTGGAGAAGAAAAAAAGAAATAGAAGGAAATATTTAGAATTCAATTTGTAATCGATATAGAAAACCTACATTATTTCCCTATATATATGGGTCTCTTCTCTTGTATTTTAGGACCTGAACCTAGAATCTTAACTTTAATTTTAGTTTTCAATAATTAGGAGTAGGAGTAGAGTACTTTTATTTTCTTGCTCTTTCAATACAAACAAGTTTTTATTTCTCAAACACTTTTTATGTTATTCGTTATTTACATGTCTTATATTAGTTGCTTTGTTTTGTTCTTCAATCATGTCTAGCTAATTCTCTTGCCCTAGGATGAAGGTGAAGTTAGTTGATTATTTTTAGTATTTATTTGTTCCTATTGATTGATTCTCATAATTTTTCTTGGTTCTTAATTGTTTGATTAACAAAGTGATTTTGATATATTATTGTTACCCAATTTATTTTTCATAGCCTATGCTTGCTCCATGAAGTTTTGATGGGTTATTGTTAGATAATAAGTTTCATAGTATATGCTTGTCTCGTTAATTGATATTTATTTTTGAAGAAAGAGAGTTGATTTTTAGGGCAAGTTGGATATTAATTGTGATTAATTGATGGATTCGGATTCCTAGGTTTTTCATATTTATTTGTTCTTATTTGCTTATTAGGTTAAACAAATCTCATCTCAACATTATTTATCGAGTCTGCCTGATTTATTTATAAGGGTTTGGAAATTTCATAGTCTCTGAGGAGCGATCTGTGATTGCTACAATTAACCACTTTGCGCTTGCAGTATTTCAACACATCAAGTTTTTGGCGCCGCTGCCGGGGACTATTGGTAATTTTAACTCCTTAATATTTAATTCTTCGGATTAGTTTCTTATTTTTCTTTGTATTTTTTTTAGGGATTTGTGAAGCGGAGAAAAGTTTGGACAAGAAGATCGTTAGAAGGCATCGTTGTCTCCTTAGAAATTTTTGGAAAGCACTTTTCGGTATTCCGTATCACCTATCTAAATTATATTTTTTCTCACAAATATTAAAAAAAACAAAAAAAAAATTAGTTAGTTGTTTGTCTTGTTAAAAACCAATTTGTTGCATCATTCATATCTCACATAGGAGCACATCATCTAGTTTTTCTTTATTGTATTTTATTTTTTTCTATCTTATAATTGTGGTGATTGTTGAAGGAAAGAGGTACGTACAATTTAGATTATTAATTCACGTAGTGTAGTGCATCCATAGTTGTTTATTTTCTCGTTCTTTGTGTGTTGCATTCATTTAATCAATCTTAAGGGTGCCACCCAATTACAAGATAAGGTAAGGGATTTCATCACCCTTTCCTTGGTTCACAAATCACTACTACGTTCATCTTGCATTCCCCTTACCTAAATAAAATCAAGTAGACGTTGGCTCCTAGGATTTCGCGCTCACTTAGGAAGAGAACCTAAGACGAGATAAATCTTTACGTATTCTTACTTTTGGTGTCTAGGAAAGCGAGAGCTTACCTGACCAATTTGGATTGGTGTCAAGAAAGGTGGTTAGCCTCTTGGCAATGCTTCCATCTGCCTGGCCAATCAGTTTGAATATTTCTAGATTTGTGACTCTCAGTATTATCTTAAAGTTAGGAGCAGGTCTAGAATTTCTCTAGGTTAACATAGACATAGAATTTTTCTTTTGCATTTTTTTAGGTGTGTACTTCTATCTCTTTTCTGCTACGTGCTTACTTGATTACTTGTAAGTCATGTCTATTCCACTTAGAGACCGTTGTTATCCCACTCGTTCCGCCCAACCCTCATGCATAGTCCTACCAACAGCAAATGGTAATAATTTTGAAATCAAATCTCACCACATTAGCATGTTACCTAGGTTTATTGGGGTAGAGGGAGAGGATCCATATCTTTTCATACGAGAGTTTGAGGAAATTTGTGCCCTACAGAAAATTCAACAATTGACTGATGATTCCATTAAATTGAGACTTATCAACTTTGCTCTTAAAGAAAATGCTAAAAAATAGTTATATAGTCTACCCATTAATTCTATTTCAACTTAGGAGGGATTTGTAAGCATATTTCTAAAAAAATATTTTCCAAACCATAAGGCCAACAAAATTAGGAATGAAATCAACCAATTTCAACAAAATCAAAATGAGTCCTTTTGGAAATATTTTGATAGATTTAAAAGTCTGTTGTCCCAGTGTCCTCAACATGGTATAGAATAATGGAGACTTTGTAAAATTCTTTATGAAGCCTTAGATAGTCCAACCACTTCTTTGTTAGAGTCAATGTGTCAAGGTAAGTTCATGGATAAAAATGAAGAAGAAGCTTGGCAATTTTTTGAGAAGTTAGCGGAAAAAACGATGTTGTTGGAGTCAACTAGGGAACCAAGTCAGGAAACTGAAAAACCTAGCTCATCTAAAGGCATACATGTAATTGGTAGTTCCCTTGCAACTGAAGCTAAGTTAGCTACAATCACTAGAAGATTAGAAGCCTTAGAAACTAACAAAGTTTCTCCACAATTATCTGTATGTGCAAATTGTAACTCATGTAATCATGTGATAGAAAATTGCCCTGACATTGAACAAGCTAATGCCATGTTTCAAACGAAAACTATGAATGATCCCTTTTCACCCGCATACAACCCTGGTTGGAAAAATCACCCAAATTTCTCATGGAACCAAGGTCAATACAATCAGTATAACCAACCATCTCAAATTATTTTTCAAAATCCCAATCCTAGTCCATTTCCAACTCAAAATCCCAACTCATTTCCTGCTCAAAACCTTGGCCCATATCCAACTTATGTTTCAATTCCTTCGAATCCTCCTAGTTTTAATGAAGCTGATAAGAAAATGAATTTCTTGGAAAAGAGTATTGAGGCGTTATTGAAATCCCAAGCTAATATAACTCAATCTCAACAGGCTTTCATGCAAACTATGACCCAAGATAGGCAGTTACTAAATTCCAATACTCAAGCCATATCTAAACTAGAGGTCCAAATCAGCCAGTTAGTCAACACAATCAGTGAGAGAGAGAGAAACCGATTTTCTAGTCAACTTGAGGTTAATCCTGTTGGTGATTACAAAGCTGTATGAATAGTAATCATGATAACTCAACACTAGAACAGGACAAGTAAATAATATTACGCCTACACAGAAATCAGCAAGACATGAAGACATGGCAGATACAGTGAATCAAGACATTAGAAGAAGTTTTGAAGTCTACTACAGGTCACTGAAAGAAGTTCATTTAGATGTTCATGCCTCAGTGAAGAACAATGTTTAAAGACTTTCAGGGTTTCAGAAGTGTTGAAGATTCAGTATAGCAGTGCCACTAAAAGATTTCAGTGTAGTAGCATTGATTGAAGACAGACAGTGTTCGAAGCATAGGAATCCAGAAAGGTGAAGACAAAGGTTAAAGAAGACAGCTGCAGTCTTGAACTGGATTGTAGTAATAAAGACGTTGTCGAAGTACCAGAAAAGATTCCAGTGAAATTACAGTGTCTATCAACAGTCAGTGTTTGAAGCAATGCAACAGTCCCTAGCTTACTCAGCTGAAACAGAAAAGAAATCAAGGGAATTAAATTCAGTGTTAGTCGTTTGTGAACCAGACCAGTGCACTAAGCGTAAGCACAACAAGAAGAGAATTACCTTGATTAATCATAAGAAAATCAGTTGATCAAGCCAAGCCAAAGGAGTGAAACCAAGTGGTAATTACTTGAAGAATTCAAGAAATATGCTAAGGCAAGTATTACTGCATTTGGTGGCATTAATACTCTTGAAGCAATGGAGAGGCGCAACTTGATTTACCAAGGCACAAGAAAAATGTTGGACTTAGAATCTAAGGTGTAAGTGGCGCCTATACAAGGGAACAAGTGTATAGGCGCAACATACTATCCCAGGCGCATCAAAAAGAAGTTAACTTGTAAGTGGCGCCTATACAGGGAGTATAGAGTGCAGGCGCCACATACATGTCAAGGCGCAAGGAAATAATTCTAAGGCAGGAAGTGGCGCCTCCACAGGGCTTTGACAGTGTAAGCGCAACTCAGCTGCTCCAAAGTTTCTAAGTCAAATACAGTGTGTGAGTGGCGCCTACACAGTGCAACAACAGTGTAGGCGCAACACACATACTAGGCGCAACAGGCAGTTGAAATTACTAAGGCATGAGTGGCGCCTAACAGGGAAACCACTGTATAGGCGCAACTCACATGAAGGAGGCGCAACTCAAGCATACAGGCGCAACAAGCTTCAAGTGGCGCCTATACACCATACTCACTCTACAAGCGCCACTCAGGACTTAAGCAATTGTGAAGCAAATCAATTCCATTGATTTGAAAGTCTACACTATAATAATTAAAATGACTCGTTCATTTTAATCAACAATATGATTGGTGGAGACACAGCCAATCCACAGAGAGAGACAGTGAGATATTCGAAGCCGGAGAAGAAGAAGTCACCATGCCAAATCTATACCTTCTTCACTGGGTTTTACAATCTAGCCGGTTAAACATGTCACAAATTCTTAGGGCATTGTAAAACACTCACTGTGAGTTTGATTCCAGTTGCTATTAAATACTGTCAAACATTGTAATAGGGATTAAGCTCATTCTCTCTGTTGAAGCAAAGAACCCAGTTCTTTGGAATCCAGTTATTAACTTAACTGGGTGTAGCAAAACCTCAGGGATTAATACGAAAGTACTATTCCCCGAAATCTGTCTCGCATTTAATTACTTGCTAATTTTCTAGATCATTATTGTTTAAATCTTAAACACAGAAAATTAGTAAGCCAGCCTCCTAAACACTCCTAAACACGAACCACTGACCGAACTCTAAATCACATATCCGCAAAAGATTCGAAAGAATTTTTTGATTTAGTGAGTATCGTATTCAACCCCCCTTCTACGATACTTTCGGGACCTAACAATTGGTATCAGAGCTGACTGATTGAAGTTACAAATCAAGATCCGTATCTGAGTGAAGCTCACCATGCCGAAGCTGTGTGGACTCATATTGGAGGCCGTGTTAAATAAATTTAATTTTAAAAACCTTTAAATAAAATTTATTTTATAAACTTCTATAAAAATTTATTTTGTAAACTTTTATTAGTTTATGTTATAAATTTTAATTAGTTTATTTTATAAATTTTAGATAAAATTTATTTTATAAACTTTTATAAAATTTGTTTAACAAACTTTTATTAGTTAATATTATAAATTTTAATTAGTTTACTTTTTAAATTTTAGACAAAATTTATTTTATAAACTTTTATAAAATTTGTTTAACAAACTCTTATCAGTTGATATTATAAATTTTAATTAGTTCACTCTATAAATTTTAAAGTAGAATTTATTTGATAAACTTTCATAAAATTTATTTTATAAACTTTTATTAGTTTATGATTTAAATTTTAATTAGTTTATCTCATAAATTTTAAATAAAATTTATTTTGTAAACTCTTATAAAATTTATTTTATAAACTTTTATTAGTTTGGTTTGTAAATTTTAATTAGTTTATCTCATGAATTTTAAATAAAATTTATTCTGTAAACTCTTATAAAATTTATCTTATAAACTTTTATTAGTTTGATTTATAAATTTTAATTAGTTTATTTCTTAAATTTTAGATAAAATTTATTTTATGAACTCTTATGAAATTTATTTTATAAACTTTTAATAAGTTTGTGTTATAAATTTTAATTAGTTTATTTTATAAGTTTTAAATATTAAAGTTTATCATTTAAATTTATTAAACATAAATGGCTCATCTATCAAGGAAGCAGCTGGTCATGGTTATTGATTCGAAGGTGCTCAAGAAGGAGTAGATGAAGATTTTTCAGGGTATTTGAAGACAACGAAGATTGACTGAAGGTTATCCGATGAAGTTGATTCTGGAGCAGCTGAAGAAATAGTGGTTCTAATTTCCTTAGAGGTTTACTCAACAGGATCCCACTGTTTATTTTGGAAGCTGCAAAAGAAGAGATTATTTGGGTACAGCTTTTGGTTGATTCAAGTTGAATGTTTAGATGGAAAATCTTGGAGGTTAGTTGTGAAGGAGAACAGACTGGACTACCTGGCATCTCCATCAAGCGTTGAAGTTTTCTACAGGGAGATTACAGGAAGTTCGTGCTAACACTGCAGATCATCTGGTAAACAGGGTTACAGCCATAGGGAATCTAAGGATACAACCACATTATTTTTAGATGAACTATTTGTGTGCTGAAGGCCTATGAACTAGAACAAGAGCTGAAGCAGATAATATTTGGTAAAGCAGGTTGTTAGCATATCCACTGTATTTGTGACCCAGGAACCAAGTTGATTGAAGTCAAGGTTGAGAACCTCTGAACAGAAGTGAATTTTTCCTAGAAGCTGAATTGAAGATGTTGTAGCTCGAGGTAGTGGTCAAGGTGTTATAAGTGAATCTTACACTTTGGAATAACTTGAGAACTGGACTGCAAGTCAAGTCTGCAGGGCAAATGGAAGTTCAGTGACATCAGATTCAGACGGAATCCCAATTCTAAATCTAAGGTCCTTACCTATAGATTCCATAAAGGAGATTTTCAAGATCAGTTCAAGAGGCGGTTGCAAGACAGGGATGGTTCATATTTGAAAGACAAGATCAGGGGTTTGCTACACAGTTTGAAGAAGCCTGTACAAGCAAAAGATGACAAACACTATGTTGGGTTAAAGCAGGAATCTCAGGCATTAGTAAGGATGCAGCAAGGGAAAGCACTTGTTGATGAAGTTAAATGCAAAGCTGATTCTATCAGTGACAGTGATGAACCAAATGGATATCTGGCATCAATGACCAACACTGGAGATGAATCACTATGCACTTCACAGGTACACATTCTAACTAGTATACGTTTATCTAATTCAGAACTGCATGATTATTAAGTTTTGAAATGTATTATATTCATGATAGCATGTTAGCATCTTAGGACTTAAATGCTTAATTGATTGCTAAGAATAAGATTGCATGCTAGGATTCATGAGTTTGATTAGTACATTTCATACTTGATTTTATATGCAGTAAAATGAATATCTAGAATTAGATAGGGTGTTCTAGACGATAAGGTGTATCCCCAAACATTTGCTGGAACTTGATTTAAATCTTCTGTGATTTAATACCTCTGCTAATGTTGTGAAAATTGCTAATAGACAAACAGGTCATAGATCATATATTTCATATTTGTTCTTATGAATGACTTGTTAAGTGTATGTAGAATTTGATATTTCTCATAATGTTTTATTCAAATATTCTGCATATTCTTAAATTGTTTATGTGCTTATTTTCATATGATTTGCTCACACTCAAATAGTTGCACTTAAATGCTATATTAGATCATGTATTGCTTGTTAGGGATAAATGGTTAAAAGATGGTAGAATTATCTAAGTAGTCAGTAAGACATGTAGATTCGAAGCTAAATCTAAAACTGACTTAGGTAATTAGAGATAGTTAAAAATGTTAGAAAACGACAGAAAGGATTAGAAAGAATTAGTAATTAATTTGTTAGTTCTTCTATCCATGTGTTTTTAGAAAATTATTGAATATCTGTAAATCTGCTTTATGCCTGTTACACTTGTGTAGAATGATTAAAGTAGATAGTACTGAATTTTCTAATATGCATAACATACCTGAATTGCATAATTCTATCTCTAATGCTTTGAAGCAAAATGTTTACCATGTGTTCTTATTTCCATGCTTGTTTAGTTATTTGAAAATGCATATCTTAGGACTTGCATAATCTTAGACGAAGCATGTATAAGAATCACAATAGGGTAAAGACTGATAGTCCACCTTAAGCTAGGTAGGAATCGCTAGTCTCATAGCCTAAAGACTACTTTGTCAAGGCTGCTATGTATGAGAAGTGATCAGTCAAAGATAAGTTTGTGCATGTTAAGGTTGAAGCTGTTGTTACTGTTGAAAATATCTCTAACCCATCTGGACTCAATTAAAATTGAGGACCAAGAAGCTTAATCTTTTGTGATTGCAGAGTATGTTATGAAAGGCAAAAGTTATGTGACTCCGTGACATTTAATGTTCGAGGCATATGACTAAGATTAAAGCTCTGACATCTCAAATGATTGAGAAGGCCTCCCCGATGGTAACCTTTGGAGATGACAGCAAATGATGTACAAGGGATATGGCTATCATGTTTTAAGAACTGTCATCAGTGGAAGCATCTTTCTTGTTGAAAGAGTTAAGCACTTTTTAAAGGGCACTAGGGAATTCTTCGTCAAGGGTTTTCTGGAGAAGTGTTTGATCTCAAGCAAGAAGGTTGGAAGCTCGCTCAACTGAGAGTGAGGAAGTTTGTTCGTAGCTGACATGGAATTTGGATGCAAAGGTGAAGTCAACTTTTTAGTAAAGCTTCATCAATGAAGAGTTAGCTATGGCAAAGGAAGCTCTCACCCTTGTCAGTCTACAAGGCAATGGATTCTCTGATAAAGATGAAATTGGTGAGAGGACTGCTTCATTTGGAATTCTATTCAGAAGGACATTTTGAAGTGTGTCACATAAGGAAGTCAATGAAAACATCACACTGAAGGAAAGTCATATGCTTAGTGGTGATTGAAATTGATAACCCTAATAACAAATTGGTGATGTTCGTGCATTCAACAGACAAAATGTCACAAATGGTGATTGATCAAATAAGGAAGATCAAGTTGGAAGCAAAGTAAGCTGTGAGAACTTTGAATCAGATAATGGAACTGCATTTCGCGAGTGAAGTTCTAAATGAAGTCTGTACTGAAAAAGGGATTTTGAAGCTGAAGCAATTAACACAGCATGCTGCTTTATTCAACAAGATCGTGAAAAGACATCATTTGAGTTAATGGCCAACTAGAAGCAAACACTGAAACTCTTTCGTGTGTTTGGAGGGAATTGAGTTTTTAATGAAGATTTATTTGAGTAACTTGACAAGAAGTTAAGGCTCATGGAACAATTCTCCTCGGCTACTCATAAGTGATTAAAAGTCTGAAGGTGACGACCAACTACACCAAGCTCTCAAGCATTCAAGTGAACGACTATTCTGAATCTTTGACAAATTCAGATACTGATGTAGAAGCTGAGGTTGCAGAAGGAATTAATGTTTAGCCGCAACTCAGGGGAGCAAATAGAAGAAGGATCTACTAGTCATACTCAACAATGAAAATCAAAGGATTTCATCAAGAACATTTCTGCCAAGACAAAAGGTCTGAAGTCAAATTCAATCCTGGAGTCTCGTTCTTAGTAATCCGGATTCGTGTGTAGAGGCTAGAAGTGCTATGTAAAGTAAAGAACAACTGTTAACAACTAACAATTGATATCTAGAGAAGCACTGATTGATCCAGATTGGGTGATTGCAATGCAAGATGATCTCAATCAGTTCGAAGGCAGAAAACAACTGAAGCTGGAACCCAGACCACAGACCACTAAAGTCGAAGCTGAAATTGGTACAGTAGGGGTTCACAGAAACTGGATGACTATTGGCATTGTTATGAGGGGCAAAGCCAAACTGGTTGCAACAGGACTTTAAAGCAGAAGGTATCGACGATGATGGAAACAGAATCTTCGGGACTTTCAAGATCAGGCAGTAAGCACTAGTGACGAGACTTGATCCTTTGGGACTCATCAATGGGGACCTAACAATTTTCAGGGACCCAACGATTAGGACCAAATAATTGGTATCCCTAGCACATGTGGAGCATTCAAGCATGAAGATCTAACAGATGAATGTGAACAAGTGCACTCCTGAATGGTGAGCTAGAAGATGAAGGTGCAGATCCATTACAATTTGTATTTCATTCTCTTCCCAGGTTTTTTTATGGAGGTAAGGACTCAAGCAAAACGTCAAGGACATGGTATGACTCTCTAACTGTTAATTACTTAAAAATGATTTTACATTAGAGTTGTTATACATATCTCTCTAGAAATGCTAAGCACACACAATGACATATATATGTGCAAGTATACCTTAATTCTCGATATGCCTATGTGCAAGTTTCCAAGTGGAATCTAGAGAATCGTATCTTATAGCTAAGTTATGAATTGCTAGATATCTTAGGGGATCACCAATTCTTGGAATCTGGGACCCTTAAGATAATAGGTTTAACCTAATTGGCTATATAGATATAGATAATGCAGGTTGTACGAAAGACAGGGAAGTCATTCCTAGAAGCTGTCAATTTCCAGCAACTCTGTTGAACTCTTCACACCACTAGAGAAACAAGCGCATGGACACCAGGTATCATTTCTTTTGAGGTGTTCTTAGTCGAATAACTTACAGATATTTGCTAAATAACTTGATGAATTTATTTTATCTAAGTTGGTTAGTAAATTTGGGATATTATTAATATGCATATTTATTGAAAATCCCATCTGCAAGGAATTCTCAAATGAGTTCACAAGTATTACTTTTTCCCTATCCAAAGGACCTGTGAATTTATTTGAAATCCAGATCCTCATACTTTTTGCTATTAATTTAATTATCATGCTTAAGATGTTATATGCATAAGTGGTAGTTAAATTACTTAGCATAAGTTAGAAGCATCCTTATTTGTATGTTTTAAATATTTGCTGAGTATTAGTCAATGATATCTTGCTTAATTGCTTTGATATTTTGCTCTGATATTCTTAAATATTTTATTACAAATAATTGTGATACTTTTGATATTAGTGAAGGTATTTAGAATTTCTATTCTAAATAATTAATGCATATTTCAAAACTCACTAATATTGGAAGATGAAATATTTTCTAAGTCATGTGTATAAAATTTTCAATGTTTTATATACTTAGAAAATATTTCTAAAAATAAGTTTGTTTGCGAGGAGTTGCTATTAGAATCACAAGTATTATTTGTTCCCTATTCAAAGGACTTGTGAATTTCTTTTCAACTAATACCTCGGGCTTACGTATGTCAATTAATAATTGTTATGAGCATGCTTACAATGTGCAAAGTGACAATTATTAGATATGGCGTAGGAAGTTAAATGCTAATATTCAATCCAATGAATATTTTAGTATTTAGCGAATTTATTTTATCGTATTGAAATTATGAATTGAAGCAATTCAATGTTTATTAGTTTCATAATTTTGATTTGATAAAATAACAGAAGCACAATTTCTTGCATCTTGAAATTATTGATAAATATCGAATAATTAGTATCAGCGTGCAATTAATTGTGATATTTTTAATATTAGTGATAATACAAGTTGTTTATCTGAAATCACTAATAGTAAAAATATATATGCTTATTGTTCTACTGAATAATTGCCATGTATAGTTTATATATATGCATGTGATTGGCAATTGCTTAGTACAGCATAAGTATTTAATTTATTTTGGATTATTTAAATCATGATGATATAAAACAATTCAGTGAAATATCTGTTCCATGATTTAAGTAAATTAAAATAAATTCGAAGCATAATTATTAGTGGTATAAATATTCTCTTTTATTACTTTGTGATAATTGAATAATATTTTATTACAACATAATTGTGATATATTTAGTTTTCTCTCTTTGACTGGTTCACGATCCTGAATGTATTTAAAAGAAATTTTTGTCTATTTCTTTTTCAAAATGTTTTATTCAAAGATACATTCATTTTTCTATCAGTTTTAGTTAAGAAAACTTAAGAATTCTTTTTCAAAACTTCTCTTTTGAAAAACTTTTCTTAAGGATAATCTTTCTTTTATCTTGAAATTTAATCCCCTCCCAAAAGCTTTTTTCAAATGTTTTATCTTTAAAAACTTTTTCTCTTTTTTGAAAATGTGTTTTAACTTCGAGGTACCAATCACTTGTAAATTGATTTGTTTTCAAATACTTGTTTCAATGTATGTTTCACATTGATTCATAGTACCAAAACAGTGGTTGTTGCTTTGAAGGCCTAGTACTGTATTGTTAAGCATTCATTCACCCCAATTGCCATGTTTTTTATTTTAAGTCGGGGATATTATCAGGCAGACGAAAATGATGTAAATCATAATTGCATTATGAGTCGGAAAATCATTGTCTTCTATCTGATAAGGATGTTTTGCAAAACTTTTTTCAAAACATACAGTGCTTAGGTTTAATGGAAAAGAGTCATTTTATTGAGATATAATTTGGTAGAAGAGTTGAGTTTCTTATTTGTTGTAAACTCCCGCGTTTTATTATGGGAAGTTTGCCTTATAAGAAATTCATAAAGGATAGACTTTTTCTCTGATACTCCCGCGTTTTATTATGGGATAAGTATCTTAAAGAAAATTTCTATTGGTGTCATGCTCTTAAATGGTTAATTTTTCGATCTGACAAAACTCTTTTATTAAAAGGACATAAATGCAATCATTTACTATTCCTTCTTATATTTTTCTTTCTCCTTGAGATGAAAAATATGTTTTGGAATGTTAAACTGATTATCTTTTTATCTTCTTTAAATGATTTTATCCGATTAGCCCCTAGTGGCTATAGAAGCTGGCCAGGAAGTTGAAAACCCATCAATCTCTGACCCAGGCCTTAATACCAAACACTCATTTCATCCACTTCCATATATTAACCCTTGGAGTTATAAGGAACTTATGTTAATTAGAGGTTGATAAGGGAGAAACTGCACTTGATGCAGCAAATAAGGATGAAGTCGGAAGTGCACCCACAGCTCTACCTCCAGCGAAGTAAAGAAATATATAAACTGAGGTAACTGTAAGCTCATCTGTATCTTCTCAAAAGGATGCAGAGCTGAAAAGGCAATAAAACTGTCTCTGGAATCATTCTCTCAACAGGATGAGTCCATTGAAATTCGCTCGTCAGCCAGAGCATCTTGTAATGAGTCAAGCACACCACCGGCACTCACGCTGATGGTAAGCCTAAACAGATATATACTAGGAACCTTATATAATTTTTGGGACCTAACAATCCTAACAGTTATACTAGGGGCCTAACAATTGGACACATTGCAAAACGTGCACAGTGTGAGGTATAGGCATGTTAACAAAACACCCGTCATTGGGTTACGAGGGAAACGTAGACTCTAATTTGCCATTCATTACATTGTCTACTACGTCGCCCCTCCTGGAAGGAACATTTCCAGATCCTGAAAAGGAATGTCCACCTCCCGTTTATGGAGAAGGTGTGAGGCAACTCCTTGATAGAACAAGGCAGGATTCCCTAAGAGATTTTAAAATCTTGGGATAACCCATCTCAAAGAGGTGAGGCTCCACTAGACAGTGATTTAGCAATTGCTATTGAGTCTGGTGCTGAGATAGTGCTTATGCATGATAGATCAAGAACATCTCAATGAGGCAATTCTCCACTTGATAGTGATTCAGTTCATTCTGATGAATCAGGTGTTGGGAATATATGAATTGACGGATTTCACTTGCAGGTACAGAAGGCTATATTTGGAATGCAGAGTGAAAGTGAGAGAGAGAAACACTTAAGTGAAAGTGAGGGAGAGATACACTTGAGTGAGAAATAGGGAGAGAAAGAGTGAAACACTTCAAAGTGCTCGACACTTAAGTGTAAACACCAACAGAACGTAGTAGAAGTGAGGAAACCATAAGCCAAACACTTACCCTTGCTACTTGCTACTTCTGGAAGAAAAGTTACTATATTTTTCCCGATCAACGTCAGACGAGAACCTTCTTTGGAAGACAAACCATTTAAAAGAGGACCTAACAATTGGTATTAACAATTGGTATCTTCAAAAGTGGGCCATTGGAGGATTCCTCAACTAAGGGGGAGAAGTCATATAGTTATAACAAGAAAAAGGATAAGGAGGAGAAGTCATATTGTTATAGCTATAACAAGAAAAAGGTGAAGTTAATAAGTCTTATCTTCGTATCCTTCGGAAGAGTTAAGAGGTAATCTCCTAAAGGGGTTCGTATCCTGGTCTCTTAAGGTAAGTTCCTGGATCCTGGAAGATCAATCCTGGAGATCCTTGGGAAAAGGGGTTCGTATCCTTGGGAGAAGTTAATAGCCTTAGGGGGAGATTTTAGACAAGAAAAGGAAAATCTTATCTTCTGATCCTGAGGGGAAACAACAGATATATGGGAGAATCAAGAAGCTGTATTCTATAGTTGGAAGAACATAAATGACTATTCCATTGATTTTCTAAAGGGAGAAGAAGAATAAGAAAGAGAATCACATTCTTAGGGGGAGAACATCATTTGAGCTATGTTCAGTTTTGATTGAAGACATACCCAGCAATAATGATTCTTATGAAGCTCTGTTCATGATAAGTTCTTTAAGTTCAAACTGAAGGATTTTGAAACGGAGAAAGCTCAAACAGACAGAAATGAAGATGATACAACTTGAATATCAGTTCAGCATCAGAGAAACAAACATCTTTCGTTTTAGTCACACAAGAATTCTGGAAATGCAATATCTGATCCAGAAAAACCAGTAGCATTATTTACAAGTCTCGGGTGATTACTTTTTCTAGTTGTTAGTTGAGTTATCCTCCCTAGGTGATTTGTTTGCTAAGGTTTAACAATCAAATAGGGGGAGATTGTTGGTGATTACAAAGCTGTATGAATAGTAATCATGATAACTCAACACTAGAACAGGACAAGTAAATAATATTACGCCTACACAGAAATCAGCAAGACATGAAGACATGGCAGATACAGTGAATCAAGACATTAGAAGAAGTTTTGAAGTCTACTACAGGTCACTGAAAGAAGTTCATTTAGATGTTCATGCCTCAGTGAAGAACAATGTTTAAAGACTTTCAGGGTTTCAGAAGTGTTGAAGATTCAATATAGCAGTGCCACTAAAAGATTTCAGTGTAGTAGCATTGATTGAAGACAGACAGTGTTCGAAGCATAGGAATCCAGAAAGGTGAAAACAAAGGTTAAAGAAGACAGCTGCAGTCTTGAACTGGATTGTAGTAATAAAGACGTTGTCGAAGTACCAGAAAAGATTCCAGTGAAATTACAGTGTCTATCAACAGTCAGTGTTTGAAGCAATGCAACAGTCCCTAGCTTACTCAGCTGAAACAGAAAAGAAATCAAGGGAATTAAATTCAGTGTTAGTCGTTTGTGAACCAGACCAGTGCACTAAGCGTAAGCACAACAAGAAGAGAATTACCTTGATTAATCATAAGAAAATCAGTTGATCAAGCCAAGCCAAAGGAGTGAAACCAAGTGGTAATTACTTGAAGAATTCAAGAAATATGCTAAGGCAAGTATTACTGCATTTGGTGGCATTAATACTCTTGAAGCAATGGAGAGGCGCAACTTGATTTACCAAGGCACAAGAAAAATGTTGGACTTAGAATCTAAGGTGTAAGTGGCGCCTATACAAGGGAACAAGTGTATAGGCGCAACATACTATCCCAGGCGCATCAAAAAGAAGTTAACTTGTAAGTGGCGCCTATACATGGAGTATAGAGTGCAGGCGCCACATACATGTCAAGGCGCAAGGAAATAATTCTAAGGCAGGAAGTGGCGCCTCCACAGGGCTTTGACAGTGTAAGCGCAACTCAGCTGCTCCAAAGTTTCTAAGTCAAATACAGTGTGTGAGTGGCGCCTACACAGTGCAACAACAGTGTAGGCGCAACACACATACTAGGCGCAACAGGCAGTTGAAATTACTAAGGCATGAGTGGCGCCTAACAGGGAAACCACTGTATAGGCGCAACTCACATGAAGGAGGCGCAACTCAAGCATACAGGCGCAACAAGCTTCAAGTGGCGCCTATACACCATACTCACTCTACAAGCGCCACTCAGGACTTAAGCAATTGTGAAGCAAATCAATTCCATTGATTTGAAAGTCTACACTATAATAATTAAAATGACTCGTTCATTTTAATCAACAATATGATTGGTGGAGACACAGCCAATCCACAGAGAGAGACAGTGAGATATTCGAAGCCGGAGAAGAAGAAGTCACCATGCCAAATCTATACCTTCTTCACTGGGTTTTACAATCTAGCCGGTTAAACATGTCACAAATTCTTAGGGCATTGTAAAACACTCACTGTGAGTTTGATTCCAGTTGCTATTAAATACTGTCAAACATTGTAATAGGGATTAAGCTCATTCTCTCTGTTGAAGCAAAGAACCCAGTTCTTTGGAATCCAGTTATTAACTTAACTGGGTGTAGCAAAACCTCAGGGATTAATACGAAAGTACTATTCCCCGAAATCTGTCTCGCATTTAATTACTTGCTAATTTTCTAGATCATTATTGTTTAAATCTTAAACACAGAAAATTAGTAAGCCAGCCTCCTAAACACTCCTAAACACGAACCACTGACCGAACTCTAAATCACATATCCGCAAAAGATTCGAAAGAATTTTTTGATTTAGTGAGTATCGTATTCAACCCCCCTTCTACGATACTTTCGGGACCTAACAAATCCCAAATTTCATACAAACCAAAAAGCTCATGAAAATGTGAATTCTGTCATCTCTCTTAGGTCTGGTAATCAATTCAACAATCATGCTGGTCTCAATACCCAAGAGGAAGAAATACTCATTTCTGACCAATCCTTGTCTCCCAAGAATTCTGAAGTAGTTGTAAAATCTAGTGAACCTTTCAAATCTAATGAACCACCTTCAAAACCCATCTCTGAAAAAGTCTTCAAGCCAAAAGCCCCATTTCCTCAAAGGCTTACTTCAAACAAACAATCTGCTCAATTGGATAAGATTTTGGAAGTCTTTAAACAAGTCGAGATCAACATTCCTCTTTTAAATGCAATTCAACAAATTCCTTCTTATGCTCAGTGTCTAAAAGATTTGTGTACTCATAAAAAAACCACTCATGTTCCTAAGAAAGCTTTCCTAACTTCTCTTGTTAGTTCTATCATATCGCATCAAATCCCTGTGAAGTATAAGGATCCTGGTTGTCCTACAATCTCTTGTGTCATAGGTGATACTTTCATTGACAAAGCGTTACTTGATCTAGGAGCTAGTGTGAACCTTCTTCCATTATCTGTCTATCAAACTTTGGGTTTAGGTGAGCTTAAACAGACTAATGTCACTCTTCAGTTAGCTGATCGTTCTATCAAAACTCCTAAGGGCATACTGGAAGATGTGTTAATTAAGGTTGGTAATTTTATCTTTCCCGTGGATTTTGTTGTTCTCGAGACCGAACTTGTCAAAAATTTCAAAAATCAAATCCCTATCATTTTGGGAAGACCTTTTCTTGTTACTTCCAATGCTTTGATTAACTGTAGGAATGGTTCGATGAAACTCACTTTTGGGAACATGACTCTAGATCTTAATATTTTTAATGTGGGAAGTTAATCCAAAGATCTTTATGACCAACCTGTAGGAGTTAATTTCATTGATGATGTTTTGTCTTGGTCAAATCTTGAGGATAGTTTGATTGAGTCTTTTCTTGAACATGATGTTATGTTAGAGTATGAGAGTAATAGAGAACTTCATGAGCTATATCAAAATTTCACTTCTGATGAGATGTTAGATGAATTGAATATCATTTGTTCTAAACATGAAACCCAATTGAAGGATATTGCGTTTGAGCCTAGGTCCATTGTTAAGACTTCTGTAGGTGAGCCACCCCCACTTGATTCAAAACCATTTATATCCACTTTTGGTCAGTCCTTTGTAGGTTTCAATGAAACTCATCATGCTTTTATTTCTAATGACTTAGTCCATGATCACAAATATCAACTAATCAATCTGCTTAAACAATTTAAAGAAGCATCTAATTGGTTTATGGATTATGTTAGTGATCTGAGTTTTATCTTGTTGCGAGATCGTATATTTCTAGTGGATAATGTTGTTCTTGAGAATGTGTTTCAACAGTGTGCTTACTCTACGATGAAAGAATTTTTTCCTCGATGTGGTGTTGGTTAGTAAGTTATTCTTGATTGTCTCCCATAGTCCAGTATAGGTATGGGGGAGTAACTATGTGTGTGTGTTGTATAGTAGTTCCTTTTGCTTCCTCCATCATGCTTTTATCAGGTATTCTCGTCCTTTTACTTTGTCATTTCTCTTATTTGCATACATTGAGGACAATGCATGATTTAAGTATGGGGGAGGGAATTTATAGTATTATAAAAAATTTAAAAATCCAAAAAAATTAGAAAAATTAGAAAATCCAAAAATAGAGATGTTTTAGCTAAGTTTTCCACTCTTGTACTTTGATGCTAGTTAGTGTTATCAATTTTTTTTATAAAATTATATATATGTAATGCCTTGAGATAATTCAAACGTAGTTGAGTAAGGTTTTCTTCATGAAACTTGTGTCGAACAAATTTTTGCTTAAAAGTCCAAGATGGCACTTATTGCACAAGGTCTTTATTGGAAAGATTGTCTAGGGAAGTTTTCGATACCTGAGAGAGAGCCCACATGTTAAAACAATGTCGAATCAAATGTTTGTGAAAAAATATATAAAGCATCAAGTATTCCTTTAAGATCAATGGGTGGCAAATACAATGTTATATGTAAAGGACGATCCATGTACATGTGCTGGTATTAAGTGCGATTATATGAGAAATAAATTTTTCTTGGTGATTTTTTACTGCCCTTGGTTATTGGAGAATTACTTGACGAGCTAGGATAAAAGTAATAATTGACTAGTCTTGTTTTATGGCCTTTGTTACTCGAGTAATTAAGTCCGTAGGGGTATTTTAAAACCTAGTGCCCTAAGACCAACTGGTTTGGGAGTCATTGACCCAAAGCACGCTACATGGGTAACATAAAAAGCCTAAGAAAACAGACATTGCACAGTCAATTGGAAAAAAATTGCGAATTTTGGCTAGATACTTGTTTTGATAGAGATTGGGTCAGTTCAATATTGGTTGAAAAAGAGGAAATGTACTTATTCAATTGATTCTTCAGAGACCCATTTTCACGACACACCTTGGGAGTTTTTGCAAACGTTTGCGTCGATATAAGTGGATTTTAGATACCTACATCTTATCTATTATTAGAAGAGTCTTTAAGGCATGTATTTTCCTAAAAATCTTCTTTTGTTGACACTAATGAACGTTATTGATAGAGTGAGATGCTTGCTAGAATATTTCACGGATTTTATGGGTATATCTTCTGTAAACCCTTAGGAGACAACACTCCTCTGGTAGAGATCGTCTACGAGTTTAACGGGTTGGTAAACCTAAAATTATCCGTCACGCCTACGAAAAGGAGCATAGGACTTTTATAATATATTTTCTTTCTTTTGATTTTTCTAGAGGACGAGCAAAAGATAGGTATGGGGGCATTTGATATGTTCATAATTAATACATCTTTAATACCTATTTTATGTTTATTTTCGTAATTTTTTTAGTTAATTAATTATTTTTATTTTGTTTTGTAGGAAATTAATTAAAATCAGAATTATAGCAGAAAAAGGAGAATACAAGGAAGGAAGTGGAGATTACTTGGAGGCAAAGAAAAAGGAGATAAAATCGAATGCTTGTTGGAGAAGAAAAAAAGAAATAGAAGGAAATATTTAGAATTCAATTTGTAATCAATATAGAAAACCTACATTATTTCCCTATATATATGGGTCTCCTCTCTTGTATTTTAGGACCTGAACCTAGAATCTTAACTTTAATTTTAGTTTTCAATAATTAGGAGTAGGAGTAGAGTACTTTTATTTTCTTGCTCTTTCAATACAAACAAGTTTTTATTTCTCAAATACTTTTTATGTTATTCGTTATTTACATGTCTTATATTAGTTGCTTTGTTTTGTTCTTCAATCATGTCTAGCTAATTCTCTTGCCCTAGGATGAAGGTGAAGTTAGTTTATTATTTTTAGTATTTATTTGTTCCTATTGATTGATTCTCATAATTTTTCTTGGTTCTTAATTGTTTGATTAACAAAGTGATTTTGATATATTATTGTTACCGAATTTATTTTTCATAGCCTATGCTTGCTCCATGAAGTTTTGATAGGTTATTGTTAGATAATAAGTTTCATAGTATATGCTTGTCTCGTTAATTGATATTTATTTTTGAAGAAAGAGAGTTGATTTTTAGGGCAAGTTGGATATTAATTGTGATTAATTGATGGATTCGGATTCCTAGGTTTTTCATATTTATTTGTTCTTATTTGCTTATTAGGTTAAACAAATCTCATCTCAACATTATTTGTCTAGTCTGCCTGATTTATTTATTAGGGTTTGAAAATTTCATAGTCTCTGAGAATCGATCTGTGATTGCTACATTTAACCACTGTGCGCTTGCAGTATTTCAACACATCAATAAACCTATAGAATAAAAGAAACTTATTTATTCGGTATTATATTTACATACAACTCATTTATAAGTATGTATTTCCTGTCAAAAAAAGATACTATATATACTTCACTTAATCTGACGCTTATTAAAATTGAACACCTTCCATACTTCACACTTTGCAGGATTTCGGCATTCAAAAACACTACCATTAGAGTATCTTAACCATGAAAAACTCTCAAACTAAAAATCTACCTAGCATGTCTTAAATAAAAATCACAGAGAATTTGAAAAAAATATTGTCATTTCAATTGGACATTACCTTAGTTAGTGTTCAACACTATCATATTGTCTATATTTGTTGAATCTCTACAAACCTGCAGGAAAATTCCATATCATATGCTATCATATTAAAATAATATGTTTTATTTAAAACAACTTGAAATAATAATGACATTATTTTTAAATTATAACCACCAACTCTATTGGTAGAGATGGTAAAATAATCTGATCTGATGGATACTCAATCCATTCCGACCCGATTGGATTTTATCGAACCCGAAATTTTGGATTTAGATTTGAATTTCGGTGTACTGCACCAAAATCCGACCCAAAATCTGAAACCCGATATATTTATAAACATAATATTATAAATATAACTTATTATATATAATATACATAGATATACGATACATATTTATATATGTTTGTTTTATTATTTCATTTTTACTCAATAGTAAATACTCATTTAGTTAACTAGTTCTTCGTATAATAGATTTTACTAGTATTATATTACGCAAACTTTTTATTTTTATGAGTGTTTGAACTATTGGCAAGTTGTTAATTGTACATTAATGTTATATTAATCACAATTCGTAAAATATATTATATTTAATTATCTTTTGAAATTTAATCATTTGTAATTTATAAATGTGATTATTGTTGTTCGTGTGTGTTAATGATATTGAACTTGATTACATTTTTTATAAAATTTTGAATACCCAAAAAAACCCAATCCGATCCAAAACTTAATAGATTTGGATAACCCGAAAATATTTGGATTTGGATTGCATCTGACCGAACGCGACCCGTTGCCATCCTTATCTATTTGAGTGCAACACCTTAGAGGTTCAATAAATTTTACATAATCATTATTGTGTTGTCTGAAATTTTTTCAATATATAATAGCTTATAGTTACATTGTTATACTACTAGACAGATACGATTCAGAGATAGGCCTCCCACATTAGTAAAACCTCACTGATTCTAACGACTAATGAGTTTTTTGGCTTCCTTAATCGTGTTTTGTTAAGTAAATAGAAATCAGAAATTGAACTTGAGAAACTGCATAACAAGTACTCAGGTAATTAGGAAAGATTATTCAGAGAACTTTTCAAATGTATTAAAATCAGTGATCTAAAAAGGGCCAACAGTTCCAGGGTAGCAAAGGGACTTTGTCGACCCTTGAGCATATTTTTAATTGGATCATTACTCTAGTTCCAGGTTCTGAGTTTGATTCTCACTCTCGAGAATTGTTAGAATGAATACTAGTGTATAAGCCTATAAGCTTATTTTTTTAAAAAAATTAGCATAAAAACCTCTTTGACTGTTGATCCGATTAATGGCAACTTAAAAATTGCCTTATCCGCTTATTAGCTGCTTAACCCCCAAAACGCTTATAGAATCAAGTACTTTATAGTCCAATTACGAGTATTCTTTTACTAATGTGTATGTTGACTGTCTTGTCCAAAGGACTGCATTGTGCATTCGACAAATGAAACTTTTGGAGCAATTGTAGCCCATCATAGGGACTCACCGAATGAGGATACGGGGTTCTCTTTACAAACTGCACCATAAGTGGAAGTAGCAAGGTCTCCCTGGGAAGAGCTTGGGGAAATTACTCGAGAATAATATATTCATACTGTGACATTGATGATATCATCACTCCGACAGGTTGGAGTGACTGGGACTTCCCATCAAGAGATATTTATGAAACATTCTGATTTCTGCACATATATATTTCTTTGTATACATTTATATAATAAATATTGTGCTTATGATTTGTTTCTCGTTCATTTAGGACTGCGGTGTTTGGGAAGTTAAGTGCAGGGGAAAAGGAGCAGATAGAAAGTATCGAGTGCCATGGTCTATATCCTTAAGTTATAAACAAGCAAGGCCTTTCTGGGAATTGAATTTATACATGCAGCAAAGTGGCTGAGACTATTAGTAAAGTTCTTGCAGTTCTGTTGCATTCAGCATGCCAAAATTTCTATAAGAATCCAGAACTAGAAGGGTATAACAGTCTAGTACCACAACATTAAATTTGATTCAACTCTGTCTATCAGGATGCAACCAAGGAAAGCTGAACAAAGAAAGAATCTAGAATATGCATACATACACGAATGATATATGTTTAGACTTGGTTGAAATGAAACCATCAAATTCCATCATGCCTTATTTGGAAACATGAATTTCATTTGAAATTCTGAATTTGATCAAATATCATGTTCGGTAATTATAAGAATTTGGATTTGGATTTCATTTGAATTCCAAGACATTCAAAAATATTAGTACAAATATGAGAATTTGAAATGACAACTCAAATTTTGTCATTTGAAAGCCATCATTTGAAATGAAATCAAAGTTATCAAACACAATCTTATATGAAAACTTGTGCAATAGGGTAACTTTAACTTCAGATATTTAGGGAAAACAGCATTGTCGGTGAAAAAACTACCAATACAGATACATCAATTGGAAGGTCAATGAAATTGGAGAAAATCCAACTCGCTGGAGAGCTTCTACTTGAGAAATGTTGATCACAATGGTCCTTAATCACTGACGTTGATCAGTTCACAAAGTTTTTGAATTTTCCAGCTTCCATCTGTACATAATGGCTCTATTGCTCACCGATGTGCTTAAGTGGCATATCATACATCAAGATTGCTACATCCATCATCATCTTTCAAATAAATATACTGAACTCGTATCGTATGTCAGGAGACCTTCAAAAGCATACATCTAAACCATCAGCCTCGAATTCCATCATTTTGGCAGAGTAGCTCTATCTTGTCATTATCCTAGAACAGTGTAGTACCAGAGGTGGCCATTTACCACAATTTGAACAGATCAACTTCCTTGCATAACGTACCACAGTCCACAAGTTCTGGTATGATGATTAATATGACAATTGACAAGGGTCAATGATCTATACACTTCCTAGTTTTACAATGTCTTGAGCCTTAGATTCATCATCATCAAACAATTCATGAACCAAATATGAAAATATTGGTTGATTAAAATAGCCACACATCAGATCACCTTTTGTGATTCTGCAACTATAGTCATAAAATTGTTCAGCCTTGATATTCAGTTCCAGCTAAGCACTGTCATGTAAGGAAAATTTTGAATTGTTTTAAGCATCACAAAAAAGTAAATGTTAAATTTACTAACTCTATTTTTTCTAATTTATTTTTAGATATAATTAATATTTAAAATTTGTTATAACATTTGCTTATTGACAAAGTAATTATTTATACATAACGCTAGTAACATAATTTCATTAGATAAATATATTTTTCAGTTTTAAAGATCTTATTTTGTTGAAATCTATGTTTAGTTGAAGAATAAAATGTGGAGAGTATTTTCTAAAATTACTATTGATCAAAATGTACTGGGAGATGTTTCAAAAAATCTTAAATGCATTATTAATTAATTCCATCAGTTGATATATATATTTTAATTAATTGAGAAATATTTAATAACCTAATAAATTTAGTAACTTCCTTTGCTAATACATTCTTAAATCACTTGATTAAATTGCGTGTGTATATATATATGCATGTCTTATGTATGCATATATGCAAATCAACGTGGCGAAAATATCACAAATCTCACTTGCGTTAATTATCTCACTCGCACTCGTATCTATGGTTTATGGTAAGTTTTTATCATAAATACGATGATTTTTGTTAAATATTCTTTATATAGGAAAAATGTTACGTATATATGTTTTTTTAATTTATGAGAAGTTTATTTATATGAATAAACAAACGGAGCTGTGCAACTCGTAAGTTGATTGCTCACCATCTTCATGCAATAGCAACCATGGGCAAAAATGGCATGTAGTGATGTAGATATTGTGTCTATTATACTCAATGAGTGGATGCTAACTGCTAAACCTTCGAAACCTCTGCAACTTAGTTTATAATTTTTGTTCTGGTATCTGTCCCATTCTCTTTTATTTAATTTTTAATAAAAATGTACAAGAAAATTATTATATTTTAAGATTTTGCGGATGTTATTATTGACGGACCCGAATGGCCATGCAAAACTAACACAGATTGTGAACGGAAATGTCCCAAATTTTGTTTTAATTACAGGTGTGTTATTATTGAAGGTACTGGTAGTTGCCAGTTCTTTTGTTAAAAGAGTTTGATGTTAAAGTGTATTATAACGGTTTAAATAGAATAATTGAAGATTTTAATATTTTCTAGCTATAGATCATTCTCAATCCACAACCTCTAATACCACAAGACAAGACAAGATATAAGTCATTACTAATAGATTATCTCACAACACTCTAATGCTCTAGTTAATACTGTTAGTTTATAGAAAATTATTGTGTATGTTATACGGCCAAGTCCCAGCAACATAGCCTCCAGTGGACGAAATTTATAAGCCCTCGAGAACTCTTCAGAAACAACGTACAACATGTGCCTAACACTCCTCTCAGTTCCTATAACAGCAAGAACAGAATCCTCCGCAACATCCTTCAAGTAATAATGCACGACATAGTTGCCTCTCTCTTTCGAAACAAATTGCTCTTTCCACTCGATAAAACATGGATTATCATTAGCAAACAAGAAGGAACATGGCCACTAAAAACAAAAAGAAAAAGGATACTCACCCACCAACAAGCCCGCCTTATTTAACAACCTAAACAACTAAAACCTAACTACATCCAGTAATAAAACACAAATTTTGCAAGTATTTAAGCCATAAATTCATCAATCCAAAGACCATCTAATGAACCTACATAGTACGGGGTTTTGGAGATCTGCAAAATATATCAGAAACCCAGAAAAACTAAACCACTTAAGCAGGAAAAAAAGTTAACAATTACAATTCCAAAACATTGGTGATTTCGCAGAAAGCCCGGGTGTTTATCTTGCAAAAGGTTGAGCATACAAACGGATATTCAATCATTAAGCCACGCGTACCAAACTAGGATTATAAGATTATAAGACAACCACCAGAAATGCTTTGATACAAGTTACATATCAGGAACCGGTAAAACCAACCCAAACCAAAAATATGCTCTTCGCTAGCATTTCAGGTCAAGTACCAATATTTGGCGCAGGGGCTGCTACAGGTGCGCCATGCGAATACCTCCACTCATTACATGCCATACATTTCTCTAAATCCACACTGTTTTCTAACGTACAAAACTTACATGACCAGAATTTATACTTGTCTTTAACGTCTCTGGGCTTCAGTGCACTGCAGACTTCACATACTGGAGCTAGAGGCTGTGACATTCAGTACAAATACAAATAGATACAAAATTAACACAGAATAAGCTGAACACAAAATTTAATAGTGTTGTTCTATTTTCACTACCTAGTTAGCAAATTCCCGACTCAATAAATCAAAATATAAACTACATGAAAATGGCCTTATGCTACTGATGTTTATGTTCTTGTTTGATCTAAGGAGTAACTATTTGAAAGTTTCTTAATATATATATATATATATAGTGATATATATATATATATATATATAGTGATGCATTGGACAGAAAATATAATAACACTACTAGTTGTACTTGTAGTTTATTAAACCTTAGCCAGCTAAGATGACATCAAGCTTCACATATAAGTCACAACAACGCTAACTAATCAAAATTAGGACTTCCAAATTTTATTAATCCTTGCACGTAATCATCTATAACAGAAGGTAAGACGCATGAAAGTGGTCACAAGTACCTAGCAAGGGCGTTTATCAATTACATCAAACTATAACAGAATATCAAATGATCATCATGATAAATTTGTTCATGCATAGCAATATAAATTTATGATTGAACCATCTAAAAACTTTATTTATTGTTATACATGCAAATCCATCAGGGATCACTAACCAAATACTATTGATACAAAGTAGAAACATATACCAACAACAATGTAATATAATGGTCACTTGCCAAAGATTAGCCACTAGTTACAAAAATATCTCATCATATATAATACATTTACTCCTGCTTAGACATTCAAATTTAGTACTCCAAAAAGTAAACTAAGGCCGGGTTGTTTCAAGGGATTATAATCCCCGGACTATTACCTTATATATCCAAAATTTTGAAGGATTATTATCCCATGAATCCACATTTTGATCTTTCTAGTTCATTTCCATGGATTATAATACCTGTATACAAAGCCGAAAAGGTATTACAATCCCATAGAAATAAATCAAAAAGATGGTTGAAATCTAATTAAATTTAGGAAAAACAAGGTAATAGTCTGGGGATTATAATCCACCGAAACAAACATGGCCAAAAGGCTTACTATCGAATAGATGCAATATCATCTGGAAATTAAACTTCAATATTGGCAGCAACCAACTCTAGACTCCATAAAAACTAAGAATCAAATAACTTAAATGATAGCAGTAATCATTACTTATTAGAACTAATAGACAAATGCAAGATAATTATCATACAAAAGGGAGGATGGAATGAGGTGGAGAAGTGATTCATAAACACATTTAATGGAAAAAATATATATAATATAAGATTACTTACTGGGTTCGTCAAAGTGCATACTCCGCACTCCCAGGTTAAAGAATTTGCTGCATAGTTGGTAGCATCTTGATCACTGGTAGAGTCAGAAAGATCAATAAAATTAGAATTCTGACTGAAATTGATGGATTTAGACATCTTTTTTCTCTGGTCACTTTCATTATGAGATGTATGATCGTCATAAACCACTGATCCAGACACTATACTATCTGGTGTCAAGTCCACAAAACCAGGCTTTATAGGAGTATCACGAGATAATGAATTATTATTACTTATTTCACGACTCCTTTTCCCAAATATTGAATTTGACTTGTTTACATTAGGACCACTAGAATTCCTTGAACTTCCAGAACCTCGGTCCGCCTGCTTCTGCAACAAATCATTACAATTTTCTCCTTCCTCTATATCATAAGATCCAGAGGCACACCAAATCTCATCTCGCAATCTCCTTTCTGCAGCCATTGCAGCAGCTTGGACAGGACTAAGAGCAGTCATCAAAGAGCTATCACCACCAAGACGCTTAGGTCCAGATGGTAGAAGAGATCCTAGATGAGCCCTTTTTTGTGCTGCATTTAGGGCAGCATGTCGTAGAGATGAAATAGCAGGTTGAGAGAAACCACCCAGACGCCTCCCTGGAAGATCAAAGCCCTCCCCTGAACCGCTTATTCCTTTGTTGATGAGCTCCTCACATTCCTGAGAATGTAGAAGTAATAGGTAAAGTAGCAAGCTTTGTATGTATTCTCTTTCAGTCTCTCCTGAATAAGGCAAGTAATCTAGAGAGAGAAAGCAGAAGTTGAGGTTGCTATGTTCTCTTCAACATATTTGATCACAGAATAGCATTGTATTTGCTCTTTTTATTTTCTTGATATGGGGTTACTTCTCTTAGCTTAATAAAGCATTTAATGTGTTTGAATAGCTCATTCTTAAGTTTTTACTTGTGCAATATGTGTTTCTGTACCAAGACTAATATAAGATCGCATAATTGTAGTCAATGAAACTATTGATAGCACAAGTTATCGTCAATGTACTACCCCTATTACACCTACTAAATTTATCAACTAAAATACTTACTATTAACACATCAATTAATACAACTTCAAATTTTGAAAATGAGGTTCATGATCATAAAACTGACTAATGACTTCACTAAAGGAATACAAAATAAATAAAACTTGATACACGTGTTTCATTCCTAGCACAAAGCACAATTCTAATATAATTAGTGAGGAGAAGATAACACAATTCCTTGTTCACGATCAATAATAAATTAAAAAAAACAAATATAACGTACATTATAAAGAAAAATCATACAGCACCAGGAACAGAGACAAAACAAAACAAAATTCAACCTTTCTGAGATCATCCCAAAGCTTGTAAAACACAGCATTATGAGGACCATGTGCATTGTGGCAAAGCTCATGAAGCATCGTATCGAGAATTTGATGAAAAGGGTAGAAATCCGAATCCCTATTCGGTTTTCGAAGCCTCAACTTAACATGGACACCATGATTCACATTCAATCCCAAAAGTGCCGGATTTTTCGGACTACAACCACAAAAAAAAACACAATAGCCCAAGTTGTTAAGTCTCATATTATTGAAAATTGAATACTACATTATAAAAAAAAAAATACCAGAACTCGGAGAGGAGCTTGACACGCCAATTGTGTTTGCGCATGATGGGTTGAACTTGTTTGGCGATGCGATCAAGTATGGTTCTAGCTTCATCTTCTCTATCTTTCTTTTTTAGGGTTTTAATTTCCCATACTTTGTTTACATCCCCATTATTCATTTTCTTTATAAACAAACCCTAGTTTAATTTCACCTTATATATACACACATTTGCCTCAATTGGCCAACAATTCAACACACATGTGTGTAACTGTGTGTACAAATTGATTTCGTTGGCCGGCGCTTTTCATTACAAGTACATCTGCATATCCGCGCTTTTATAATTCTAATTTTACAATTATTATAAGAGTTAATTACGCAAAAAACAAACCAACTTTGATATTGTTAGCAAAAAATCATTCAAGATTATTTTGATCTTTTAACACAACCAACTTGCATAAATAGTGGAATTTTTTTTTTAACCATGATTAACTTAAAATATCATATTTGTCATTTAACTTTCAAACTATTAGTAAAAACTTATATAAATTATGAAAAATATAAAATTTTAACTATAAACAAGTTAAAATATATTATATATCTTTAAACACGAAATATATATTTCATATTAAATATTTAAAAAATATATAACTCAACTTAAATATATATGTATATGTTGAGTTTTTGAAAATGTAAAAAATTTAAACAATTACGTGTAATATTCACCTAAAATTTAACAAAACGTAATTTTATTAAATTTTAATTATAAGATGTAATTTAAGATTTTATAAGAATAATAAATTTATTTTTATAATTTTTGTCCATTATAATTTAAAATACCCATTTTCTATATCAACTGAATAAACATGTTTAATTTTTTTCTGGAAATATAGTATTTATCCACAAATATATATCACAATTTATAAGAAAAACATATTACAAAAAAGTACAAAAATAAATTTATTGTTATCATGAAATCTTAAATTTCATATTATAACTTTAGTTCACAAAATTATATTTGTTAAACTTAAACTAAATACACTAGTTGATTACACCATAAACCCTAACAGTTGAAAATCTTCATTTATTGTAACATTGAGAGAGTTTTTGTGATTAGCTCTCCTCAATTTTCTTTTTTGACAATCCTCACATAATCCTTCTTGACAGAATTCAAGTTGAGGAAATCCTTTCACTAATTCTATCTTCATAAGATAATTCATGACGATGAAGTTCAGATATGAGAGCTTCTTATGTCACAACTAACTCTCATTTGTTGAAACTTTATTGTAGAAGTAGTAAACTCTGTCTTTTCTGGCTGAATCTAGATCAATAACAAACAAGCTTCTTTTTCTTACACTTTCAATACTTTTAGCCTTGTTTTCTTGTTGATGATAGAACATTTATCTTTATTGAAGTCCACCTTAAAACCTCTTTCACAGAACTGAGTTGCACTAAGAAGATCATGCTTCAAACCATTAACAATGGTTATTTTCTTAATGACAACATTTCCAACTTCTGGAATAGGCTGAATAGCATATCCCATTGTAAAACCAATGTTGTTGTCTCCAAAGGTTACATATGTCCAATGTTATCACCTATCATGTGATAAGAACATCCACTATCTATTATCATGACCTTTTTCTTATTGCCTTAATGAGATGAGAAAGGTGACTCGTCATTTGAATGAGCTATTAGAACTAGATTTCCATATTCTTCTTCAGGTTCCTCATCAGAATCATCTCAGCATGTGCCTTTAGAAATAAATGCTCTTCCTTGTTATTTTTTAGCAATGCTTCATATTTTGCCTTGAATTCAGCATACTCACTGTCATTTCTCTTCACTTGTTTAGACTTTTTGCATTCATTTGCAAAGTACATCATTTCATTGTAGTTGAAACATCTTATCTTTGATTTGTCCACCATTCCTGTCTTGTAACCACCTTTTCTACTTCCACCAGTTTTGAAGAAGTTCCATTTGTTGAATCTAGAATTCTGACCCTTTGGTCTAAATGATTTGTTCTTCTTGAACCTCAAGCTAGAGAAATTTCTTGGCATGTAAGCCATTGTTTTATTTACCATGTTATTCAGCTCTTCCATAATATAGAACTCATCTTCTTCACCATCTTTGATCTTTAAAGTGACTTTTTCATCTTCATATACTATCTCATCAATCTTTATCTGAGATAGATGTTGTGATTCTGGGAGTTACAAGATCTTGGGATCTTAATCAACTAGAACATTAGAAGTGTTTGTCATCTTTCCTCTTTGACCAGATTGAATGGCCCTCTTTTGTAGCAGCTCAAGTTCATAAGTCTTTAGAATGCCATATAAGGTTTTAAGAGATAATTTGCCCATATATCTTCCATCTCTTGTGGCTGCTACTTTGTGCTCCAAGTGATCAGGTAGGGTCAACATAAATTTCATGTTTACTTCCTTCTTCTCATAAAACGTGTCATGCAGTTGCAAGTCATTTATGAGTTTGTTGAAATTTTCAAACATCTCAGTTAATTATTTATTTGTTTGGCCATAAAAGTCTCATACTAAGATACCAGGATATGCTTTCGATTGCCCTTAACTTCCTCTGTCCCTTCACACATTACTTCGATATATGGTTTCCCATATTTGTTTAGCACTAGTGTAGTTGACAATTTTATTGTACATAACATTGTCAAGGGACTCAATGATTATAAACTGCAGACAATCATCTAGAGCCACTTTTTCTTTTCAGTGTCAGTGTATTCTATGACCTTTTTAGGAACCCAGTAGGCTGGTCTTATCTCACAATTTACTATGGTTTCATGAATATAAGTTTGTGAAATAAAAGGTCCATTTTCAAGAATATCAGGATAAAGTGGGTTGACAGTCTTTATGAACATCATCATCTTTCATTTCCATAGGTTGTAGTTTTCCTTGTCAAATGTAGGAAGCATTATACTATTTACCTTCTGTGTACTAATCTTCTTGATCTTTTAAAGTTTAGAGTTAAACTTTCAGCTCTGATACCAATTGTTAGGTCCAATCAGGGTTGCAGAAGTGGGGAGGGGGTTAAATGCAACACTACAATCTTTTTCAAATTATTAACTTAACTTAACAATAGCTAAAGTGTTTAAAAGTAGTGAAAGAAATAAAACAAACAACACCAACTGTATACTCAAAATTAATATATTATTAATTTTATTGCTACAACTGATTGGAACTTGAAGTTCCAACTTCTCAAAGTTTCAACGGCATTTTGATAGCTATTGTTACAAGTGCTTGAGAGAATGCACAAGATCAGTTCTAAAGCTTCTTAGTAAAGTATTGTGTGAAAAAGAGTTTATATCTTACATTACTCTAGACTTATAGATGTACTTTACGTGTAAACATAGAATACTACCAGAAATAGAAACTTTTTTACTAAAGTGGTATTGGATGTATTCCATTGGTAGTTAAAGAAATCTTCTTTTTGCTCTGATTAGATCTTGACTCCTTAAATCTTTCAACTTAATCCTCGTGCTCTATCAAGTTGTAGTATTAGAATTTGATAGGATTGAAACTTTGTTCTAAGCACCCTATGTGATGAACAGTTCAACCCTATTATTCGAAATAGTCTGTCAGCTTCCTAAAGTTATTGTTTGAAATTTTGCATCCATACTCTTGACAGTGTGTTATCTTCTGCTAATGATGTTATCATTCAAAGTTGTTGTGTGAAGACATTTTCATAGCTACGCCAGCCTTGCTTTCAAATTCCGCCAAACCTGTTGTCTGAAAAAATGTTGTCTTCGTATTGCACCTAAGCGCCAAGTTTGCTGTCAATGGGAGTTGTTGTCACATGCTTCATAAATGTTGCTGTCACCTAAATGTGTTATGTTAGATTTGTTACAGTATCTTTTCAGAGTACTTTCAAGGATTGAAAACATGTTGTGCTTGAATAAATATTTCAACTTCTACCGCCTATTTATTTATTATTTTTATCCTAGACATTATCTTTGAGATATATATTGTCATCTATATAGAATTTATAAGCCTACTGTTTAAGTGAGTGTTACATGAAACATGTTGTTAGAATGACAATATGTTTCACTAATCTTTTCTGGACCAAGTAAAAATAAACTTGATTATACAATTAGTTAGCATACAATTCTAACATATATTTTTAATGGAGTAACCTTATTTACAGTTGGAATGTTATTCAAGCACTGCAAGGGTGAGCTTATTGGAGGGAAGAACATGAGGGTTGATTATACAATTAGCTTGAAGCATTGGGCAACAATAATACCAAAAGCCCATACCAAAATTAAATTGTTCGACTGCTCGTCAAGTTTTAGTCTGACCCCAATTGACTGGGCTCACATATATGCATAACAATTAAAACTGGCTACTCAAATTTGATTAAATGAATATTTTCTAGTTTTCTTTATATATCGTTTTAATTTTTGATATACATATTTAAGTGTTTTGATATATAATTAGAATTATTATTTTTTTAAAAATTTTAAATTAAAATATGCAATTAATATTTTATTTGATTTTTTTAAAAAAAATAATTTTTACTATGTGTTCAAATGATATATACTAGCTTATATCTTATGCCATTCACATATCGAATTCTTTTAATATTTTAATATTTTTTATATGATTTGAAATTATTTTTAGTTTTATAATAATAATCTAAACTTTATTTAATGTAATATGTGTATAATGTTCATAATTTTTTTAATATGTATTTTAATAAAATAATATTTATATGTTTTGTTTATATATATGTTTTTTTGACAAGATTTATATATATATTTTAGTTAAAAAATTAACATAAAAATCATGTGTTTTAATTAAAAGATTAATATTTAAAAATTAAGTTCAATAATTGTTATGTTGACGAACAATCGACTCACGTACTTTTAATTTTAATGTTTCGGTTTTAATTACGAAGAATGTTGGCTAAAAAATCACAATTACCAACTGAAAAAGCGGAATGAGCGGTAAAATAAAGCAAAAAAGAAAGGGGATAGACAGTAACTATATGTGTATCGGAAGGTGCGTGCAATAAGTAGACATTCACGTTCAAAGTGTAAGTATAATATATATATTTTTCACTTTCCTCTTTCTTATATTTTCTGTTTCTATTTCCTCCACTCCGCCGTTATGCTTTGACTTTCCCCGGCGTACTCGCCGCCGACCCATTTGTTACTTTTCCGATCCGGTAACTACTTCTTATCTTTTCCTCTTCAGTTTAGTTTTGTAGATCAACCAACCTCAAATGTATTAATATTTGTAGCTCCACTTCAACTACTAGTTTTTTTATTCTAAGTTGGTAGCCTATGTAAAATTATAAATATATATATGTCTGTGTGTTTAAATTGTAATTGCCATTTACTTATAATTTAATTTATGCTTTCTTTGGTTATTGCATTATATGGATTTGTTGGATTTTTTTTGTTATGTCTCATTTGGATCGTGAAAGGTACTTAATTGTCTCTTTGTACTGCTACCGTTTAATTATATGCCTTTTTTTCCGTAAAATGATTATAACTATGAAATCGCTTGCTTCATGTTTATGTAGTCTGTGTGTTTGAGCAAGATTTTTAAAAAAACCACTGTTGTTATCCTTAGCATTCTAGCCCCGATTATAAATGGATACTAAACAAGAGGTTGAGGGTTCGTGTCCCCTCATGGGAGGCATGAGTGTTTGAGAATTTACATTCCTGAAAATACAGTGGGTCTTCATTTACATTACTTTAATGTCATCAAAAAGGGTTCCAATTACCATATGAGTAATGCTAATAGACGCACAGACAAGGAGAGAAGGGTACGCAAATGTTTACAAATGACAAGGCAGTCAATACATTATATATCACTTTTGACAGTGTCTGTGAGCTGCAATTTTGTAGGCTTAGATATAAGATGTTCCTTTCTTATAAAACCTCGATATTTCGTGGCTGCAAGCTTCCATTTTGTAGGCTTAGATATAAGATGATTATGTTGGCCGTGTCATATTTTCAATTAATTTTCTTGAGTTGATTTGTAGAATTAGTTGGATAGAAATATGCTTGATAAACTTACACACAAATGATCTGACCAAGTTTCTAGTACATGTCCATCATGCATATTTCTTAACTGAAGAACTAGAAGTGTTAGTTGATATAAAGTATGGAGACCAGTTGTCACTGCATATCAAAGTCAGGAATAAATATTCTCGCCCTAGAAAACAAGGTTTACTTCCACAAGAAAATCTTAAAAGCCAGGATTCTTTTACAGATACAGACTCTACCCCTAGAAGCAAAGGCAAGATCTACATACATCTCAGTATCTCACCTTCCCCAAACCCCACTTTATATTGGGATTCTTGGCCTGCTTTAGTTTGTGTATCTGATCAAAAGGTTAAAGTTGTCTGTTAGTATTTTATTTATTGGAGTGCTTGTTATATGCATTATAGAATAAGACTGGAATTAGCACTATGGAGTGATGCAATAACCTAAAGAACAGTTGACTAGCACAATCCTTACATTTTTAAGCACTTTCCATCTCTGTTTCTGGATGAATATCTTATAAGCTATAATTATAAAGCAAACCAAAAATGCCCATTTTTAGTTATAATAAAAGTTTGGTGACATATTTCATTTAGAATAGTTCCAGATACTTGTGTTGTGTTTGGTTGGGATGAATGGAATGAAATTTGTACTATTTTGTGGGGATACATTTGTTCATTCCATTCCTAACCAATTTGTACTCTCTGTGAATGCTCCATCATGGGAGACTTGCATTTTCACATTTTTTGCACTCTTTGCATTTACATCCTTTCATTCCCTTTAATAGTTCATAATTTTGCATTCCATTTCATTCTCTTCAACCAAACGGAGCATTATATTCTGAGAACTGTCAAAATTGTAGGTCTAGACATTAAATTAATTTCTCTGATCAACCACCTTTTTATCTTCTGCAGTAAAGTCTGCGATGGAAGACACACAATCAGTTGCTACACTGTTAGAGGCAACCACTTCTAAAATTCAGCAGCTTCAGAAAGCGTTTGAAGAGCTTGAAAGTCACCGAGCAGTAACACTTAACATGAAATGGAAGCAACTTGAAGAGCACTTCCATGGGCTTGAGAAGTCCCTAAAAAATCGTTTCAATGAACTGAAAGATCAAGAAAAGGAATACGAAGAAAAAACAATTAAAGCCCAAGAGATCCTGGTGAAGCGTGAAGCAGATGTTATGGCCAAGGAGAAAGCTCTATTGGAAAGGCTTCAAAAGAAGAGAGATGCCGCTGTCTTTGCTGTCACCAATGTTGGTAAAAATCATAAAAAGGCACGTGTTGAACCTTTTGTCTTCACCACTGATGATCAAGGTATGACTCACTTTGAGGATGAGAAACCACCTGATATCATAGACCCTGCTAAAAAACTAAATGATGTCAAAAAGTTTTCCCAGAACAAAAATGTCGAGGTGAAGTCATTTCCTCGGCTCGTAAATCTGTGCCAAGAGAATGATTCTGCCGGGCTGCACAAGTTCATATCAGATAACCGTAAGAATCTGGCAGCCATAAAAGAGGAGATTCCAATTGCGTTTCAAGCTGCTGTTGATCCAGCCAGTCTAGTGCTGGACTCTCTCCAGGGTTTCTACAATATAAAATTGGCAAATTTGGATGGGAAAAAGGATTCGAATCTTCTGGGTGTACGTCGAACCTGTATCATGTTGATGGAGTGTCTTAGCCTTCTAATAGTAAACCTTAGCCTGGAGTCTGTTTCTTATGTAATCTCTGACGGTGTCAAAAACAGAGCCAAGGCTATTGCCGAAGAGTGGAAGCCAAAATTAAATGACATTGATGTGGATGCCAGCAATGGGAACTCACTGGAAGCTCATGCATTCTTACAACTGCTTGCTACTTTTGGTATTAATTCAGATTTTGATCAGGGAATTTTATTTAAGCTGATACCAATGGTCTCTCGTCGCCACCAAACAGCAGAATTGTGTCACTCCCTTGGATTGTCTGAGAAAATGCCAGGTTAGTCAGATTGGTCTTTATGTATGTGTTTAATGATCATGTTGAGTTCATTATGTGCATAATTTTGATGTAAGATGGGAATTCATGTTAAATAGTTTTAAATATTTTCTACTTGTACAAAATTTGTGAAAACATTTAAACCATGTAGCTAACTTTGTTCAGATCTTTTGCTTAGAAATAAAAGGTGTTTGTTACTATTTTAGTGCACTATGTTCTCAATTCAAGAAGTAACTTGATGTATGAACTTTGTTGCCCCGCAGAAACCAAAAAGAATGGAAAAATAAAATATGAATTTACTTTCTTTAAAGACTTTTATTTTCAACACCTTCCCCACCTTGTACAACTACTGAGTTTCTCTCTTTTGAGAGTCCTCTATCTTCCATCTTATTTTACAAGTACTTCATTTACACTTGAACTAAGCCCAATAATTTTAATTATATGTTTGTACAAATTCGGGATGCATGAGACAATTATCAGCTTAATCATATAATTAATAATCAAAGTAGCTAGAGTTGCTGTTCATTTGTTCTGTATCTTTTCCATCTGTTAGTGTCCGATTGTTGAAAAGAGTCACATTACTTATTTATATTTTTGGACTCTGCAGGTGTTATTGATGTGTTAGTCAATAATGGAAGACAGATTGATGCTGTTAACCTAGCATTTTCCTTTAAGCTTACAGAGACTTACTCTCCGGTTTCACTACTAAAATCGTACTTGGCAAATGCAGGGAGAGTCCCCTCGCCTGTCAAATCTCCAAACTCCTCGCCTACTGTCCAGGTACTTTTGTCGTTTCCTTCTTAGGTCTAAGTGTATTTGTATAACTAATGGATTTTACCTCGCTCATATTCATAGTTTTTAAAACTAGGAGAATGATAAATTTTATATCTAATGCCGGACCCTGCTTGATATTTTTTGTGAAGCATCTTGTGTTTTTTTTTGGAGAATCTAAGCAGGGGTTCTCCTTCATGATATTTATCATCATTCCAGTCTTCTCATGCACGGGTCCACATGCATTTGTGTGATATGTGTAGCTAGTAGAAGTTCGCTTTGAAGGTTCTATCTTTGAGACTTTTACTATTAGAAAGGAGATGGCAAATAAGTGTTTTGATGAACCGTCACTATTCACTAGTGTGGGCTTTGTGCCATAATGTTTGGGAAATATTTTTAACAGTTCTATATAGATATTTTTAAGTTCTTAACAAGCTAACGTCAAAGAGTTATGCAAATAATAGTCATTTTTGCAGATACAATCAGAATATTATGACAAATTTTGTGTGTTTCAGAATGAGGTTAATGAAAAGGAATTGACTGCACTTAAGGCTGTGATCAAGTGCATTGAGGAACACAAGCTTCACGAGCAGTACCCTCTAGATCCTCTGCAGAAGCAGGTTGCCCAACTAGAGAGAACAAAAGCAGAAAAGAAAAGAGTGTCAGAAGTTTCAAAACCTCAACCTAAAAGACCCCGAGCCAGTGGTGTTGGATGTTTACCACGAGTAGCTAATGTTGCTGCTGAGAAAATCTTCTATCCTAGAATGACTGATAGGTATACACAATACATATATAACAGATCATATGCATATCCTGGACCAACTGAGAGTCATGTTCCCTTGCATATGGGTACTGCTGCTTACCACCTGTCTCCTGCTCATGGAAGTTACTTTGGGAATGCCTACCAATACCCAGCTCCTTATCTTCACTAGCTTATTAGGCATGGTAACACTGATTAAAATCTTGTTAACTGTTAGTGTTAACTCTTGCATTACCAAACGTTGATCTGTATGATTCAGTTTAGCACAAAATGGCAGAAAAAAATAACTTATCCTGTTTATTAATTTGTTGTACTCGTATATGCTAATCCTGTGACATTCTAATTTATGCACTGTTTATTTATTTATTTAATTCTATTGCTCCATCTGTTTTTTACTGTATGCATATTTAAATTGTCTAAGCCAATAATAAAAGGACATGCATTTGCTGCTAAATGCACAGGTACTCGTACAATTTTGCTGCTGATGCAATATTTTATGCACATGCTGTGAAATGCAAGTAATAATGTGTATATAACCCATCTTTTCCTTCAATGCATGCTTCCTTTGTCCCGGAGGATCAGATGCAAAATTAAGAAGTTATACTACTTTTTATTTTTCAGTGTTTGTGAAGAGTAATGATCGGAGATGAGAAATTGGAGAAAACTAAACATAATGCACGAAAAATCAAATGCCATAATGTTTAGTTTCATCTAATTCTCACATCCGACATTCTCAGATGTATATTATATGATCAGATGAAATATAGTGGGAGAACTAATACTAGCTTTCGCTTTCTATTTTGTGAAAGAGTAAAGGTCGGAAATAAGATATTGGAGAAAACTAAACAGAATGCAGGAAATGAAGCTCAGCTGCTTTTCTGTTTAGTTTCATCCAATTCTCACTTTCAACCAAGCACTGGACAGAGACAGCTCCATGATAAAAGAGTAAAGGCCGAAGATGAGATATTGGAGAAAATTAAACAGATCAAATGAAACAAAATCATATGTTTTTCTGTTTAATCTTCTCCAATCCTCACATTCGACAGTGCACTTTTCTGTTACAAGTTTACCTCCTACTTCAAGTGAAGGTCACAAATAAGGTATTGGAGAAAACTAAGCATAGTGTATTGAAGTAACAACTTGTATGTTTAGTTTCCACCAATCCTCACTTGTGAGATTACACTGCTAAATATAATCTATGTTTGTTTTCATTTGATTGAACTTTTGCCTTGTATTTATAGCCCTCAAAAGCAAGGACAAGTCATGCATTTTACCTGGCTAATGATTGAAATATTGAGAATCAAACAGTAGCAACTGCGTGACTACAATCAGTTGGATTTTTTTGACCTTTGACTATCACGCTCCAACTCTTTTTTACCTTCCATGCAAAGTACTGCAAGTGTGTAACTAAGTTGTATCAACATATTTTCTAAAATATGCTGGTATCACATTATAATTTCACAATGATTTTTAAAAAATGGAATTAATTAATTTTACACATAAAATGCAAATGCGCATTGATAACTTTCTTTAGAACATAAAAATCGTACATAAATTAAACAAAAGAGTTGTATTGGAATCTCATATTACTTACAATTCTAAGCAACGGCTGCTGCTGCCCTCAACCATGGCTAGCCAACTCAAGAGCAGTTTCACTTGATCATTAACCGAGGTGGACTTGTTAGGTCCCAAAGGCATCTTAACTCTAGTTTCACCATCAAAGCTGTAAGAGCCATGACTATCAACTCACCCCGCCTATCAATGGTGATCCATTCATTGGTAGCTTGGAGACTCCAGTGACATCGAGCCCATTGATCGCGTGGTACCTTTCCAACCTGCCAGCCTACAGGACAGCTGTGAACCCAGTTCTCCGAGGGGTTGAGGTTGGTCTTGGCGTGGCCTCCTTCTGGTTGGCCCATTTGTAAAGTCAGGGCCATTGAGGAACACAGAAATTGCAGGTCCAGCTGGATCTCTAGCAGCAGGCGGGCTAGTGATAATTCTCAGCATGCGGGTTTGACAATATATGGGATTGCATCACTCAAAGAAGGAGAGCCTTCAATTGCACCATCATTGATTTTGACAGAAAGGAAGAAGCAGCCTGATCAACTTCAAACTGCTAATGGATGGGCCAAGTTTACTGGAGGATTCTTTTTCGGAGGAATCTCTCGTGTTATTTGGGCTTATTTCCTTCTCTATATTCTTGACCTTCCTTACTATATGTGGTTGCCTTTTCAGTTGTAATGCTGGTCTTTCTGGTGCAATTGAATTGGGATATGATGAAGTTGTATATTTGAAGTAGTGATCACTTGAAGGATGATTATATTTATGGTGTATGATACATTTTTTCTAATAATCTTTGTTAAATTATGTCAATTTATGTATCACTCCATGAAAGTTTCATCACGGATCGTAAATAAAGAATTTCTCCCCATGTAATAACTAGGAAGTTTATATCCAACACAAGCTTGAGAAAAATGAGCAGAGGAATATATTACAGCAATGTATACAGATTCTTGAACAACTTGTCTGAATTTAAACACCATACACCACAGAATTAAGATTTTTTTAACAACTGGTCTGAGTTTCATATACTCTGCTAGACGTAGTACGAAGAATTCGAGCTAGGAAGCATTGCCGTTGGGATGGATCTTCTTGAATACCATTGAAAAGGAGCCACCATCAGAAACATTTTTCTTCTTCGTCGTCTCCTTATAATCTGTAGAATCTGCTGTCTGATGTGCCTTCATTGTTGTACATTCCATCTTCTCCTTGTGATACTTTTTCATCACATAAGCTTCAGCCAAGTCGTAACCCATTGTTGACATTGTATATATAAATGTAGTCTAGTACTCTCAAGAAGTGCGTCAAAGGTTTTACAGAAAAGTGTAAACTTTGATAAGACAAATATATGAATGAATGTTATTGAGAAGCAGGATTAATTGTGATTTTATAGGGGTTTGAGTGGACTTGGACAGCAAGAAAAATGAAGCAGTCAGTGACTAATAATAGTATGTCTTAATACTTTAACTCCGCAGTGGTCCATAAGCTTGGTGCCTACTCAATATTCATTGTCTTTTTTCTTTCCTTCTCACTTGATTTGAATTTTTTCCGCGTGGAGACCAACTCATATTAATAACCTTTACATCATTCGTTATCTTTTGAATTACTGGCTTAAATCCGTGCAAAAGTGGAATCACTAATTGAAAACAAGGAACCTGTTCAAGCAACAAATGAAGTCAAAATCAAAGAGCTTGAATCAAAAATCGAAGATCTAGAAGGTTTCAACAAGATTCTGTTGAAAAGGAACAATGCTAATGAGATTTCTGATCTAAAAGCTGATATAGAGGCAAGAGATGCATGTCTGGAAACATTCAAACTCAAAGAATCTGCCAAGAAAGAATCATCTTAGTCTGCTGAAACTACATCTCCACCTGCTGAAACATCATCTCAGCGTGCTGACAGTACATCTCAGCCTGCAGCCACTTCTTCAAAGCAAGCAGAAAGAATTATTTCCTTGGAGAATAAAGGCACTAAACTCAGAAAAGGCATGGGTACTTTTGTTCAAGGAGAAGGACTCAAATCAATGATGAAAAGCATCAAGGTACCTTTGGACAAAGAAGGCGTTGGTTTGAACTTCAACAAAAGGGCTACTGCACTAAAGTATGAAGGCAGACAAGGAAAGCCTTACAAATATGCTTTAGACTTTGAATTGCAGGAAATAGTATGCTGCTTAGCTGCTGTTGACAATGATCCAACAATCTGGCATAGAAGATTTGAAAGGCATAGGTGTACTAACTTGTAACACTTAATTATTTTGTAACTCAACTAAGTAAAAGATAAAACAACAGCAAAACAAGAGAAACTGAAGAAGCACATGGAATCAACCAACTGAAGAAATGGTAATGATACTTGGTAACTACAAGTAACTAATTTGGTTAATCAAGGATGCATAAGTGAGAAGAAGTTCAATCTGAGTATTGCTCATGCCCTAACTTATCTAATGGAGAATCAAATTAATGTCAAGAAAGTATCAAGAAGGCCAAAGTGATTTCATGTAATGTATATCAACATCTGGATAATGTAAAGGTTAATCAACAAATGAGAACTGACATTCAGAAGCAAGAACCCCTACAAGACTAGTCACTTATGAACCAGACCATTGCATCAAGTGTCAGGACATTGGAGGCAAGTTCATGTCAGTAATAGAAGATCTCATTTGAATTGAGTAAGGAAAAGAAATTATAGAAGCTAAGGAAACTTGCTCATAAAGGTTAATTCTCAATTAGTCACTAAAGAAGGTCAACATTGGATGTGTGCATATTTGCTAAGGCAAATGTCGATCCACAGCAGATTGAGATGCGGATCGAGATTTACAAGTGAAGTAAAACATGGCAAAGGCAAATCTCGATCCAGGCGATAGATCGAGATCGAGATCTTCACAGATCGAGATCGAGATCTTCATAGATCGAGATCGAGATTCTCCCAGATCGAGATCAAGATCTTCATAGATCGAGATCGAGATTCTCCCAGATCGAGATCGAGATTTTCACAGATCGAGATCGAGATGGGTCCAGGCGAAGATCGAGATGCGGGTAGACATGTAACATTTAATGTTCAAGGGACAAGTGGCTTATTGTGAACGGTTGATCCAGAGTTGTTGTTAAAGTTCTTTTTGTTGTCGAAGTCCTGATTGGGCCACGTACACAAAAAGGACAAGATCAAGACTACATGACATTATAAAAGCAGCACCTTGATTTTATTAGTAAACAGACTTTCATCATCTCTATTATTCAACGATTTTTTAAAGAGAGAGCATTTACTGTAAAACAAAAAGTGAGAGAGAGGATTAGTTGAATCTAGCTTTAATTGCTGTATTTATTGTTCAACTGATCATGATGCTTTTATGAATGTTGTAGCAAATCCTTCAATGAATATAAAGATATATTCTTGAAATTCTGTGTCATCATTTATTACCTGCATATAGTTTATTCTCTCATTATTTTTAAACAGTTGTATTCACCCCCCCTCTACAACACTTTGGACCTAACAATTGGTATCAGAGCCCCTGTTAAACACATATAACAGAGATCCTATTGTGTTGTTTGAGTTGGTTCTTGAAAATCCCAGATCCAATTTTTCTTGAAGTTTGTGCCGAAAAGTTTTTGTTTGTTTCTTCTTGAAAAGTTCATAGATCTAAAAAGGTTCTGAGTCATGGTGTAAGGAATATTTGTACATCATTCCAAACCGTTGTACGATTAGAGCTTTGTGGACTTTCTTGTGGTCAAAAATCTGGTTATAAAGGAATATTTGATTAATTGACTAGAAAACTGGAATCGACTGTTTGACTAAACAAAAAGGATATTTTTGAACTTCTGTCAACTAGGAAGTGAACATCTTTTTGTTTGGACTTGAGAAAGTGGTGGACCCTGCTACTGTTCCTGTGATTAAAACTAACTTGCTTGAATCTTAAGTGCAAAATCCGTTGGATATTAATTGTTGGATATTTAAAGTGAGATAATTAATTTTTCAAGTAAATACAATTTATTGTAATTTGAAAAGTGTATTATCTTAATTTTAAACTTTATTAAAATGGCCGCTGCACACAGATTTAAGATACCTCCGTTTGATGCACAATATTATGACGAATGGACCGGAAGGATGAGAGCTTACCTTGAATCAATAAACAAGGTATACTTGAGAATATTGGAAAACGGTCCATACATACCCATGAGAATTGAGCCAGAGCGAATGGAAGGAGGGATACTAATTCCATCCCGGTCTGTTCCTAAAGAGGAAATGGAGTTTTCAGACGCAGATAAAGAATTGGTTGGTATGGATGCGTCGTTACGCAACGTCATAATTGAATCCCTAAACTCAGAGTACTATGTCCAAATAAAGGGATTAAAAACAGCTAAAGCCATGTGGGATAAACTGGCTGTGGTGATGGAGGGGACCGAGGAAGTTAGAGATAATCACAAACGCATTCTGATATCTGAATATGAATCGTTCAGATGCGAACGAGGAGAAAGCGTAGCGGATGTTTACAAACGTTACAGTAAATTGCTTATCGAGCTGAGTATAAGAGATAAAGTCTATCCACTAGCAGATTCAAATATCAAGTTTCTCTTGAATTTGCCTAAACATCTGGAACACAGGATCACTACCATTCGAGAGTCAAGAGACTTGAAAAATACTTCTCTGGAAAAACTGTATGGTGTTTTGAAGACCTACGAGCTGGAGCAGGAACAAAATGACAGAAGAAGATCCTACAATAGTGGAGAAAACAAAGCGGTAAGTGAGTCTGGACTTGTAGCTGAAGAGTCTGCTGTAAAGGCACTTGCAGCTGTCTCATTGAAAACTGCTAATCCTGAAAGGGTGGTATTAGACATTGAAGATCCATCCGAAGAAAGTGAGGATGAATACTATACCCTTGAAGAGCTGGACAAATTAGAAGACAAGTCATATGCTTGTATTGCTCGAGAATTTGCTCATATCAGCTTCAGGAAGCAAAGAAGTGGGAAAGGACGATTTGGTAGTTCTTTCAGCCGAAGAGGCAGCAGTAGCGGCAGAGGCAGTAGTGTAAGTGGTCGGGGAAGTTACATGATTATAAAGGACCATAATGAGACGCCGTATTACATGATGAATAAACGAAAACCATCTATCAAGTACTTTCACGTATTTGGTGCAAAATGCTTTGTGTTAAGAGACAATGCACAACTTGGAAAGTTTGATGCCAAAGCAGATGAAGGGGTTTTCATTGGATATTCTCTTGAAGTAGTAGCAGCGTACAGGGTGTTTGTGCTTAATGATCGCAAGGTGGTTGAAAGCCTTAATGTCACATTCGACGACTCAAAGCTCCCCTCTATACAAAAAGAAGATAGTGAGCCCAACTCCCTAAGATTTGAAAATGTGGATATTGATGAAGTGGATACAGTTCCTGAGTCAGTAGTGCAGGGTAGTGATCCAACTATAAATAATGAAATTAATCAAGAGTCTAGTGTTTCGCAAACTCAAAACACTAGGGCTGAGGGATCACCTTCCGTCAGACCTGGTACTAACTCAGGGGGAGTCAGTATGCACTCAGGGGGAGCAGCTCACTCAGGGGGAGCCAGTACTAGCTCAAGGGAAGCTAGTGAAAGTGCTTCTAGACTAAGTCACCTTCACTTACAAGATCAAGCTGAATCATCAAGAACATTTGCTAGGGATCGCACTTGGAACAAGGACCATCCGTTCGAGCTAATTATTGGTGATCCAGAAGCCGGAGTGACTACTAGAGGAAAAGCTAGAGCTGCAATTGCCACTGAGAATGAATGTCTATATTCAGTGTTCCTTTCCCAGATGGAACCTAAAGTGGTGGAAGAAGCTCTAGATGACGCTGATTGGGTGATTGCTATGCAAGAGGAACTCAATCAGTTTGAAAGGCAGAAGGTGTGGAAGCTGGTACCCAGACCAAAGAATAGATCTGTCGTTGGGACAAAATGGGTATTCAGAAACAAGCTGGATGAAGACGGACGTGTAACACGAAATAAAGCTCGCCTGGTTGCTAAGGGTTATACTCAAAGAGAAGGAATTGATTATGATGAAACCTATGCACCAGTAGCAAGGCTAGAGGCAGTAAGGATGTTCTTGGCATTCGCAGCACATCATGGTTTTAAAGTCTATCAAATGGATGTCAAGAGTGCATTCTTAAACGGTGAACTGGATGAAGAGGTGTATGTCGAGCAACCTCCCGGGTTTATCGATATCAAATATTGTGATTATGTTTATCGACTCTTCAAATCAGTATATGGCCTTAAGCAGTCTCCGCGGAAGTGGTATGAAACTCTGTCAGACTTCTTACTAGAAAGTGGTTTTACAAGAGGAGTAATCGACAAGACGCTTTTCTACAAGAAATGCAAAGATGATCTAATAATGGTGCAAGTATATGTGGATGACATTATCTTTGGGTCTGCAAATGAGAAGCTGTGTGCTAAATTCGCAAAGTTAATGCAATCAAGGTATGAAATGAGCATGATGGGAGAGCTGACGTTCTTTCTGGGCATTCAAGTTAGTCAGAAAAAGGACGGGATATTTATCTGCCAGACCAAGTACATTCATGATCTATTGAAAAAATATGGTCTTCAAGATGTATCACAAGCTAAGACTCCTATGGCAACAGCCACGAAACTTGACAAGGACAAAGCGGGTAAACCTATAGACATCTCAAGCTATCGAGGTATGATCGGCTCACTTTTGTATTTAACTGCTAGCAGACCTGATATTATGTTCTCTACGTGCCTATGTGCAAGGTTCCAAGCGGATCCTAGAGAGTCACATCTCATAGCCGTAAAGCGTATTTTTAGGTATCTCAAGGGAACATCAAATCTTGGGATTTGGTATCCAAGAGATACAGGGTTTAATCTTGTTGGCTATTCGGATTCAGATTACGCAGGTTGTAGAATAGATAGGAAGAGCACTTCAGGAAGCTGTCAGTTCCTTGGAAGAAGGTTGGTGTCTTGGCAAAGCAAGAAACAACACACAGTATCTACCTCGACAGCTGAAGCAGAATATATTGCTGCTGGAAGCTGTGTGGCCCAGATACTGTGGATGAAGAACCAACTCAAGGACTACGGTGTGGAAGTATCTAAGATTCCTATCATGTGTGACAACACAAGTGCTATTGCAATGACCAACAATCCTGTGGATCACTCAAGGACCAAGCACATTGACATCAGGTATCATTTTATTAGAGAGCATGTAGAAAATGGAACTGTAGAGTTGCATTTTGTGTCTACTGAACGTCAAATAGCAGATATATTCACTAAACCTCTAGACGAATCAACATTTTCTAGATTGGTTGGTGAATTGGGGATGCTTAACACCTGTTAGTTTTGCTACCTATCTGTTATAATTCAGTTTGTGTACATATTATTGTTATTCATGAATATTCATAATTAATAATGTGTACTTAACTTCATAAATGTATGTGTTGCATATCATAAGGAGTTAGAAAGTTTCATGACATTAATCTTGTGCTGATCTGTATATCGTTATGGTTAGTGTCTAAATGAAGTAATGAGAAATTTTCTATGGCAAATCTCGATCTATCGACATCAAGATCGACATCGAGATGTAGATCGAGATGCGGATCGAGATCGACATCCAGATCGACATCGAGATGTAGATCGAGATGCGGATCGAGATCGACATCTAGATCGACATCTAGATGAGGATCGAGATGCGGATCTCGAGATCGAGATGTGACGTGTCTTTTCAGTCACTTCTTTTTTAGGCGTGCAGGTATATATTATAGCATTAAAAAGGCTGTTCATTATTTACATTAACTTTCTTTCTCTCCAAAAGCTTAAGCTCTTCATATACACTCGCGTATACATACATTACATCAAGTTTTCTTGTGATTTTCTTAAACAAAAATCACTAACTGTTACTTAAAAGCATCAATAACTAAAACGAAACTCTGCTAAAATTTTGTTTAAAACTGTTGAACTTCTTGCGTTGTTTTTATCGTTATTACTGTTCTTGCAATTAGTTCTTTAGTTTTCTTCTTCATTCGAGTGAGTTTGGTTTTTGTTTCGTGCTTTCTTATTCTTAAGTACTTTTGTGTTCTTGAGCAAAATAGTTGTGAGTACTACTGGTTAATCCTTAAAGTGCAACTTTACCGCCGTGTTTGTGGTTTTTCTGGAAAAATAATTTATTTTGTAACTGTTCACTTTAATTTTCGAAAACTCAACCGTCAATCATTAGTGGGGAGTTAAGTGGTCATTAGTGGGCAGTTAATTTGTTTTAATTTGTGTCACTAATTACGTGGGGTAATTAATGGGGTTCGTGTACGTTTTTTTTGTTGTTTAAATTTAGAACTTGTTCTCTAAAAATTTCCATTGCCAAACCATTTCAGAACATTTCTTTTCTCAAACACAAATTTAAAATGGCAAACCCAAATTTCACAATTCCCAAGACCAACTTTGTTAATCTCTCTGCTGATCGAGCAACTGGTAGATTTATTCACTATCAGTTCTGGATTGAATCCCTCAACAACACATCAATCATAAGTCACGCGTTAACCGCCTCTCCCATCCTGAATGTCGAAGCCCTTCAAGCTGCTTACTCTACACTAGAGATTCAGGGTGGAAAAGCCAATCCAACAGGACTATCCTTTACTATTGGTGGTGTCAAATATGAAGTCAGTCTGCGGAAGTTCAATGAGTTACTCGGGCTTCCTACAGAAGATTATGCTCCGGAACCCACTATGGAGGATATGTTGCAATTATTCACGGAGATAGGTTGTCGCCCTCCCACGGGTCCTATCAAGGTAACAAAGGTTAACACCGGTATGCTACCAGCTGAGTGGGATTATGTAGTTCAGGCCATTCAGCGCTGCATGTTCCCAAAGGACAAAGACTACAGGCCAATGAACAACAGCTGCCGGGTAATACTATATGGAGTGGCAAACAACAGGAGAGTGAATGTGGGCAAACATCTGTTGATTCAGTTACATGAGAGGTGGGCATTGGAGAAAAATGCCTCAAGGAATCCAGAAGATGGTCCAGTCAAATGCTGGATGCCAAGATTTCTTCAGATGGTTCTGGATGACTTCCTTTCCGAGGAACACAGAAGAATATTTCAAGGCTCTGAAAGGATGGCATGCTTTGATATGACTCTAAAGAGTATCTCCACCATGGAAACCCAGCAAAAGTCAAGATTTTTTGAGTTGCGCCTGACTCCGTACTTCCAGGATCTGCAAGATGAGTATGCTAGGAGGCATGCTTCTCAGTTTACTGCAGTAGAAGCTGAGAGTAGCGGTAACGAAGCTGAAGGTGGAGATCCAGTGCCTAGAAATTTGGAACAAGCAAGAATGGATGTTGATATGGCCGAGGCAAATGTTGCAGAAGCTGGAGCTGACAAGGATGACAATCTTCTTAGTCAGGTACCTATTCTTGCTAATCTTGATCAATCATCAATTCAACCTGTTTTCTACAGCCGTGGGCCTGAAAACCCCCAGGCTCTATCCCAGGCTGCAAGCCCTTCTGTTCATAAACGTTCAGCCAGCCCTAAAACTGGTGATAAAAGGAAGGCAAGCTTATCTGAGTCGAGTGAATCGAGTGGAGGGAGTGTAGGAGTTGAGAGAGTAGTACCTTCAGCAGCTCTGCCACCTTCAAAGAAGCAAAAGGTGGATTCAAACCCAGTGGCAACTGCACAACCTGTTAAGGCTAGTTCACCTCTCACAGCCACTACACCTCACGCTGGTGGCTCTCCTCTCCAAATCATTTCAACACATTCGCACTCGCCTAGGCATGTTGGTGAGAGTCAAGAAGGGGGTCCAGCTCAACAGCCAATAGGAGCTGGCCCTACTTTCCCTGAGTTGTCCGCTCAGGGCTCTTTGAGCAATTTCTCGGAAGGGGAATGGCAAACTGAGACTAGCACTTCTGATACTAGTATCTCAGGCAGTTTTAATGAGGAAGAGTCTGTCGAATCCAGTACGGATGACGCTTCCTCATCTAAATCAGAAAATAAGTTGCTTGCAGAGCAACGACATCTGGTGACTGGTGGGTCTACGCCTCCAGAACAGCCCAGCGAACCAGAAAAGGTTCTAAGTGAACAAGGGGATGACATGGTCATAACGTCATCTCCCGTCGTAGACACAGCGCTTAAAGGCTCAGTCTCACTGACCGATATCGCCGACCAACTCACCGCTAGTCCCCAACGATTAGTGGATGAGGCTCTAGTACTGTTAGGCTCTAAACACGAGGGAGAGACAGGGAGAGTAGATCCCTTCTTTTTAGGGATCTTGAGTGAAACAGAACCCGACGAGAGTAAACAGTCTAACCCAAGCCAAACACCGTCCCCCAAATTGCAGGATTTAGTGAAGAAAGTGGAGGCTTTGGAGGCTGGAGTTGCTGGTGTTACTGCTGCTGTCTCTTCTCACTCTGGAAGGTTGGAGGTTGGAGCTCAGTTCATGGAGAACCTGATTGCCGTCCAAAATCAGATGATTGACAAGATAAATAATCTTGGATTGGCACAGGTGGAGGTTGGGAGGTCAGTAGATGATGTCACTTATGGCATGTCTCAGGTTTGGACGAAACTGAATGAACTACTTGATGCTGTCTTTGGACGTAACAAGGATGGACCTGGTCCTTCAACTGGTGGTGGTGGTGACGATAATAATGATGATGATGCTCCTGATGAGGATAACACACCTAAGGGGGAGAAAGAGGATCAGGGTCTGAACAAGCTGACTAGTAAGGGTCCGGTGATCGAGTCCTCAAACAAATCTGGTGAAAAGGTGGAGGAGGCTCAACCGGCTCTTAAGGACAAAGGCAAGCAGAAGATGGTAGCTGAAGAAGAAGCTGAGAAAGAAACACCTCTTGTTGATGCATTTATGGGAGACTTTATTGAAGATTCTGATGATGACGAGATGGATGTAGAAGCCTTAGTGGCAAGGAGGTCGAGACTCGAGCAACGAGCAAGAGAATGGGAACAAGAAAGAGGTCTAAATCCTGGCGGATCTGGCGCAGGAGTTGCAGGTGATGCAGGAGACCACTCGGTTGCTGACGAGCATGTCCCAGAAGAAGAAGTTGATGAAGCGGAGATGCAAGGAGAAATTTTCAGGGAAGCCAGAGAAAGAGTAAATGAAGAAGTTCTACAAGGGATAGTTGAAAAAGAACTAATGGCAAAGGAGAAGAGAGCGGCTCAGAAAACTCAGCATGAGTATGAAATGAAAAAGATCAAAGATCCTAAGGTCCAGGCTGACATAAGGAGGGAAGGTCCCGAGTGGGACAAGGCTAGAGAAGCCTTAGCTGGACCAAGAGCCTATGCTCATGACTCAGGAAGATTGAGCTTTCTTCTTCATAAGCTAGAAAATCTAAACCCTGGGCTGCTGAATTATCTAAATTGCATAAGACAGGGATGCACCTCCATACAAATCATATTCAAGGAGAAGGCATGGAATCTGATGATCACTTGGACACCCATAACAAAAATCGGGCCGTGTATGGTGGATGAAGCTTTCTTCCAAGAAAGGGGTGCAAGTGAACTGGTAGAATTCGCTCACAAGGTAGACACCTCTGTCAAGACTGGAGTGCTGTTTAAGGAGAAATTGTTGAAGATGGCTGAAGACAGAGGGGTTGACATCATTCTAAATCCCTACCAGATCAGATATGTCCATGACAAGGTCTTGAGGATCGTAAATCTGCATGACTCGAAACTAACTCCGAGCGGAAATGTGCTGAAGGCAGTTGCAAAGCTAGTCCTCTCTAAGGGTTTTCTAACAAAGGAAAAGAAGCTGGTGGCTAAGGACTTGGAGAAGCTGATAAGAAGGCAAGACGCTAGATACAAGTTGCCTGAAGCTACACTACCAGTGGTTAAGAAGGAACCTGAAGACTATGCATTCGAGCTGCAAGACGAGGCAATAAGAGAGCATGTGCAAAGATACGGAGATCCAAGGATAGACATTCCAGAAGAAGGGGAAATAAGGAAGGAAGCTAGTGCAGTGGTTAGTGCAAATGTCAAGTTTGTCAAGAGCAAAGCTGAGAATGAGAATGATCTGCTGATCTATACAGATAAGTATCAAGTGGAAACCATCATTGAAATCAAGTACGACATCTTTGCAGAACACAGTCATGAAACACTGTGTATTATAAGGGAATTGATTGAGGAGATGGATGATGTTGACGAGTTTGATCAGGATTATCTGAGGGTCACATTTGATAACTTCTGTAAGAGAAGACAACAGCTTGATATTAAGAGGCTACAGAAATGCACCACCGCTATTGTCATTGGATACCCTAAGCAGCTGGTTATAAGGAAGAAAGGGGAAAAGGGATACCCTGACAAAGTCACGAAGCTGAGGTTTGAAGACATTCCCACGAAGCTTACCACTCGCAGCATGGTTGAAAGGTGATTGAGGTTGTTTCGAAATTACAAGATCAGAAATCATGTGGAAGCAGAAGGACTTAATCTTCTCAAGAAAAGAATGGATGAAGTCTGCAACCCTGAGTTCATGAAGAAAGAAAAAGCAGCCAAGAAGAAAGCTCGTGAGGAAGAGGAGCGCAAGAAATCAAAGTTTTAATGTATTATGCTTATAATGTTTCTTTGCGTTGTAATTTGTTTTCTTGTTTTCCAGCATTGTAAAAATATTATCTGTTTTTCTTGTGTAGTGTAAGGTAGAAGTTAGTTAGCTAAGTGTCTTGAAACTGGTTTATATTAGGCATCAATTATTTCGCGAAGTTCGGCGGTGGTAATACTGCTAAAAGGACTTCAGAAGGATAATTGAAGATTGAGTGGACCGTGCTCTTAAAGTACTTAGAGAAAATCTCTAGAAGAGCATGAAGCCATTTAATCGAGCCAACAAGTGTCCAATTTTGGCACTTGAAGTATCAGTAATAGACATGAAGTTAATTAATCAAGCCAAGCATTATGTAAGTTGACATGATTCTTTATGAATGTTATTTTATCTTTTTCAGTCCCTGTTTAGTTGAGTTATCCTCATTGTGAATTTGATTGTCATTGTTAGACAATCAAATAGGGGGAGATTGAAAGGCATAGGTGTACTAACTTGTAACACTTAATTATTTTGTAACTCAACTAAGTAAAAGATAAAACAACAGCAAAACAAGAGAAACTGAAGAAGCACATGGAATCAACCAACTGAAGAAATGGTAATGATACTTGGTAACTACAAGTAACTAATTTGGTTAATCAAGGATGCATAAGTGAGAAGAAGTTCAATCTGAGTATTGCTCATGCCCTAACTTATCTAATGGAGAATCAAATTAATGTCAAGGAAGTATCAAGAAGGCCAAAGTGATTTCATGTAATGTATATCAACATCTGGATAATGTAAAGGTTAATCAACAAATGAGAACTGACATTCAGAAGCAAGAACCCCTACAAGACTAGTCACTTATGAACCAGACCATTGCATCAAGTGTCAGGACATTGGAGGCAAGTTCATGTCAGTAATAGAAGATCTCATTTGAATTGAGTAAGGAAAAGAAATTGTAGAAGCTAAGGAAACTTGCTCATAAAGGTTAATTCTCAATTAGTCACTAAAGAAGGTCAACATTGGATGTGTGCATATTTGCTAAGGCAAATGTCGATCCACAGCAGATCGAGATGCGGATCGAGATTTACAAGTGAAGTAAAACATGGCAAAGGAAAATCTCGATCCAGGCGATAGATCGAGATCGAGATCTTCACAGATCGAGATCGAGATCTTCATAGATCGAGATCGAGATCAAGATCTTCATAGATCGAGATCGAGATTCTCCCAGATCGAGATCGAGATTTTCACAGATCGAGATCGAGATGGGTCCAGGCGAAGATCGAGATGCGGGTAGACATGTAACATTTAATGTTCAAGGGACAAGTGGCTTATTGTGAACGGTTGATCCAGAGTTGTTGTTAAAGTTCTTTTTGTTGTCGAAGTCCTGATTGGGCCACGTACACAAAAAGGACAAGATCAAGACTACATGACATTATAAAAGCAGCACCTTGATTTTTTTAGTAAACAGACTTTCATCATCTCTATTATTCAACGATTTTTTAAAGAGAGAGCATTTACTGTAAAACAAAAAGTGAGAGAGAGGATTAGTTGAATCTAGCTTTAATTGCTGTATTTATTGTTCAACTGATCATGATGCTTTTATGAATGTTGTAGCAAATCCTTCAATGAATATAAAGATATATTCTTGAAATTCTGTGTCATCATTTATTACCTGCATATAGTTTATTCTCTCGTTATTTTTAAACAGTTGTATTCACCCCCCCTCTACAACACTTTGGACCTAACAAGATTGGGTCATGCTCACATGGACTTGCTCAACAGATTATCTAGCAAGAAGTTAGTGATAGGATTGCCAAAATTGAAATATTTGAAGACACAAGTTTGTGATGCATGTCAATTGGGCAAACAGATTCAAAGTTCTCATAAGGCCAAAGAGGTGGTATCTATTACAAAATCCTTAGAACTGTTGCATCTAGATTTATTTTGTCCAGAATCTTATAAGAGTATTGGAGCTAATCAAGGTACTTGAGAACAAGCTGGACACAAGACTTGTAGGTATAAGAAGTGATTGAGGTGGTGAATTCACGAAAGATTTTATCACTTACTGTGAAGTAAGGGGCATCAATCATGAATTCTCTACACCTAGAACTCTACAACAGAATGGAGTAGTGGAAAGAAAGAACAGGTCTTTGGAAGAAACTGCTAGAACTTTATTGCGGGAAAGCAAGCTGCCAAGGAGCTTTTGGGCAGAAGCAGTAAACACAGCCTGCTATATTCTTAACAGAGTGGTGGTCAGGCCTATTCTTGAGAAAACTCCGTATGAGCTGTTGAGAAATAAAAGGCCTAACATCAGTTACTTCAAGGTGTTTGGTTCAAAATGTTTTGTCCTCAAGAAAATCGACAGGGATGGTAAATTTGATGCTAAATCTTATGGCAATTTTTCTTGGTTATTCTTTAAATAGTAGAGCATATAGAGTCTTTAATTTAAAGAAAGACATTGTTGAGGAGTCTATTGATGTTATATTTCATGAATCTAACAATGTTCTGCTAAGAGATGAGGAAGATGATGCAGGTTATGATGATGGAAGCAATAAAGCTACTTCTGGAAGTACTAAAGTTACTGCAATATCAGGTAGTCAGCAAGCTAACAAGAGAAATGAGCAAGCTGCTACAACATCTACTGCTTAACAGACAAACAGTCATCAAGCTGGAACATCAAATTAGCCAGCTGACAATGCAATCTCAATAGATGATACTATTGAACAGATATCTAAACTCAATCTAGGAGGGTCATAAACTCCTATAGCAAGGACAACAACTTCTGCTAAAACTGTTCATGAAGAGATATCCCAACATTCTCTCCCCAAAGCTATAAGAACTGTGAAGAATCATTGGTGATGTTTTTTAGGGTGTTAAAACTAGAAGAGGGAAAGCTATTATATATACTAAAATGTGTATTCTCAAAAAGAGAACCAAGTGAAGAACACTGATATATATACACGCTTTTCAACTCAAAGCTTTCATATCTATATCTATTTGAGCTCTAATATTATATATCTTATATTTATACGTGAAGAGTTTTTAGTTGAGTTGTAACTTTTATTCACTTATAAATGTTTGGTTGTAATAAAGTTGTGGCTGGATCGGTAGGGTTGTGAAACAGAGTTCAAGGAAACTAGAGGCTAGAGAAGGCTGTACTTGGGTAGTATAGTGCTTAGATAGCAGATTAGTTCAGTGGAACAGGGGTTTCAGCAAGCTAGAATCAGCTACAAGGTATGAAGGGTGGATTATTATTATAATTTGTAATCGTGATTTGATTTGATTAATAATATTCTCTCTTACCAGTTGGTAGGAGACCAGGACGTAGACCATAGGGGATTAGGGGTTGAACCTGGCTAAAAGATCTTGTGCTATTTACTTTTTCTGTACTGCATTGCATATAGCAACTAGCTGATAGTGTTTGTTAATCCAACTTAGCTAGCTGACAGGTTAATCAACTCGGTAAAATTAAAATCGGTCATTGTTAGCCATAACACCTATTCACCCCCCCCTCTAAGTGTGCATTTTCACTTAATACTTGAACCAATTATTTAGAATCATCCAACTCAAATCAACAAGTTAATTATAAAATAATAACAATATCTTAAGATTTCTAGTGCAAGAATCTTGTATGAAAGGTTGAAGGTATACAACTGAATAAGATATTGTATCAACAATAAAAACTTCTACCTGATAGTTAAAGGAGATTGATAACAATTTTTTTGTATAAGTTTAGCTCTTTTCTGGGTAAGCCTAAATCATACATGTCTTTCACTAGATTTTGAAAAACTAAATATAATGCCTGCAAATCAGAAAAGGCATATCTATCAATAATAGGAATAAAATTATGGTAAAATTAACTGGACATCTAATATCCAAAAGAGAGAAGTAGAGAAATATAAAAGAGTAAGTGTTAGGTCCAAAATCATCATAGAAGGGGGGGGGGTTGAATATGATGTGGTAGATTTTTCGTTATATTGTGGATTAAGTGTTTGTGTTCTTGAGATATTAAAATGGCAGTAAAAGAAACACAAAGATTCGGGGAAATAACAATGTATTATTAAATCCCTGAGGTGCTACACTTCTAATCAAATAATTAGCTTCAATGGGTTTAAACAATATTACAATAGAAGTAGAGTTGGGTGATATAAATGTATGTCTTTAATGGAGCTCCCGTCTGTATCTCTTTTGTTGATGATGAATGAATACTCTTCTTTCCATATTGATTTTCACCCATATAAAATTTGTAGACTTTTGGAAAATTATTTCCATAATTGTTTAAGTCCTTTGTTGCGTCTTGATCATGAAGAGTGGTGTATAGGCGTCACTAAAGTATTTGTTGCGCCTATAATAGTTTGTTGCGCCACCAGGTTGGTTTGTTGCGCCTATACAGTGGTTCCCCTGTATAGGCGCCACAAATGCCTTAGAAACAATGCTTGTATATTCCTTGCGCTTATACTTGAGTTTAGTTGCGCCATTATACCTTTTGTTGCGCCTGCACACTGGATGCCGTGTGTAGGCGCCACAAACCTTCTACCTTAGCTTAAGTGGCGCCACAACAAGTTTTGTTGCGCCTGCACTCCCAATCCCTTGTGCAGGCGCCACAAACCATGACTTAGGTTAATCTTGAGCTTCCAACTTTGTTTGTTGCGCCTAAGTAAAGTTTGTTGCGCTTCACACTATGTTTCACCTTTGTAGGCACCACTAAATGTAGTTTTACTTGTCTTAATAACTATCTTCAATTCTTGAAGTAACAACTACTTGGATTTCCACTCTTTTGGCTTGATCAACTGATTTTCTTCTGATTAATCAAGACAACTCTTTTCTAGTTGTGCTGATGCTTAGTGCACTAGTCTGGTTCACAAACGACTAACACTGAATTGAATTCCCTTAATTTCTGTTCTGTTTCAGTTGATTAACTTTGGACTGTTCCATTGCTTCTGATCACTGAAACCCTTTGACAGCTATACTTGAATCATTGCACTGTCTTTAGTCTGAAATCTACTGAACACTTATTTGATATTGAGGCCTGTACATATTAATGAACTTCTCTTGCCGTCGTTCAGTAAACTTTTCATCTTGAGTATTCTGCAATGATGTATGTATGATTTCTATTTGCATGTCCTTCTGGATTCCTGTGCTGCATATTAGTATTATTTATCTGTCATTGTTTCTTAGTTGAGTTATCGTTATCACTATTACATACTATGTTACATTATGCTTTAAAATCTCCCCCTATTTGTTTGTTAAAGTTCGACAAGCAAATCTTGTGAGATGATAACTCAACTGATACTTACAAGAAAAAGTAAAGTGCAGAAAGACAGTAAATAATATTAATTACATTCTGGATTAGATTTTACATTTCTAGATTTCTTGTGTACAATAGAAGTTTGTTCCTCTATCCTGAACAGATAATTCTATGATCTTCTACTTTTTTGTACTGAGTCTTGCTTGTGTTTAGATCTTGTTTTAGAGTAATGCTTTCTGAGCACTTCTTCCTTCTGTTCCAAGGCTTGCCTTCACTATGTCTCTAGCTTCCACTTCAAGAGTATTGACTGGATGTGGTTCTTGAAAAGCAGAGTGTCTAAACTTGTAACACTATAACTTATGTAACTCAACTAAAAGAAAAGATACTTAACTGGAAGACAATCAAGAACATGAAGCCACAAAAAAATCAATGTTAAATGAAGACAAGGTAATTGATACAATTCAACATGTTAACTATGATCAAACAAAGAAGAAATCATTGAAAGAAGTTCAAGACAGAGTTGTTCATGCCTCAGTGATTTGTAACTTAGAGATTCAAGATCATAACTATCAGTATCAATAAGACTAATTGATTTCAAGTGAACAAGAAGGAAAGCAATAATTGGAAAGCCACATTACTAATTGAATATGGTAATCTATTCAAGAAGTAGAGACACTATCAAGACTAGTCACTTATGAATCAGATCATTACATCAAGTGTCATGACATTGATAGCAAGTTTGTGTCAGTAATAGAGATCCAGGTTCAAGAGCTTGTTGAAGAATATGGAAGACATAAAGAAATCACAAGTTCAAGATGTTGCATTGAAGTTTCAAGTTGAAGCCCAGAATTTCTCTAAGTACAAAATGTTCGAGATGGCCAAGTAGAATATTTCTATGTAGAATATTCGACTTAAATGTTCGAGATGGCCAAGTAGAATATTCCTATGTAGAAATTCTACTTAAATGTTCGAGATGGCCAAGTAGAAGTTCTTAAGTAGATGTTCTACATAGAGGGCAGTTTCAACATGACACATGGCATTATCTAATTGGCAGATTTCCAAGCTTTCAAGATAAGATAAGATTTATGTGGACATCATTGGGCCACGTATATCTTAGTCTTTGAAGACTACAGGACATAGATTACAAGTAGTATAAATAGAAGTACTTGTGTATTATTTTAAAGAGAGCAATATTTTCGAGATAAACACTTGTAAAAGAGAGAGAGTATATTCACAGAGCTTAGTATCATTTACTACCCTCTTTACTTCTGGTGTACTTTGTAATGAATGTTGTAGCAACCCTTTCAAGTTATATATAAGACATATATCTCTTGAATCATTGTGTTCATTTATTACATGGTATTTATTGCTTCTTAAATTCGAAAAGTTGTATTCACCCCCCCTCTACAACACATTTGGACCTAACAATTGGTATCAGAGCTTCATGTTTAACATACAAAACATAGATCCTTGTGTTTGTTAGAAGATTTGTGAGTTTTCATCTTCCAAAACTACTTTTCAATTTTTCTCGAAAAGTGGGCCTTAATTCGTTTCTAGTGAAAACTCATCCGAAAAATTATTTAAATACTCCAGGTGTGATTATTTAGCTTGGAAGGACTTTAGATAATTTTTGTGAATTAATCTGGGTACTTTAATATTTGGTGTTCTTGAGTGTTCATCATTGTTCTTGTTAAAGAAGACAAACCCAACAACTTTTGATTTCCTTTTTCAAAAGACAAAAAGTGAAAATGGGTGTTATTGGCTTTTGATTGGACAACTTTCTCACTGCACAAAAAGATATTAAAGATTACTCTGTACATGTCACGTGGGTGTTAGGTGAGTTAGGTGAGAAAAGAATCAAAAGTCAAAAAGTGTGAAAAGTAATATTGGTTAATCAATATTAAAGTGACCTGCAACAAATTTCTTCCAAGGACAAAAGTTCTACATAGAATATTCTACTTGAATATTCGACTTGAATATTCTACTTGAATATTCTACTTGAATATTCGACTTGAATATTCGAATTGAATATTCGACTTGAATATTCTACTTGGAGAGTTTTGACTTAGGCAGAAGTTCTACATAGATATTCTACATAGCCTAGTCTTGGGTACTTAGAAATTTTTAGTGTCCAGAACTTGAACCTTGATTTATTTTGAGATAATTTAATTTTCTTTTAATTACTACTCAAGTAATAAGAAAAGTTTATTATCTTTACTTTAAATCCACATTAAGATGGCACCTAAAAATAATTTCAAAATTCCAATGTTCGACCGAGATCATTATGAAGAATGGGTGTTGAGAATGAAACTTTACCTTGAGTTCGTCAATCCTAAATATCTGGAAGTCCTTGACAAAGGTAAATTTGTACCAATGGTTGTTGTTCCTGAGCATATGGAAGGAGATGTGGTAGTACCACAACGGTCTGATCCTAAGAAGGCAGTAGACTTTTCAGATGCTGATAAGGAGCAGATAGCTTTCGATACATCCGTTCGACAAACACTGATGGAATCCCTAGATCATGAGATGTTTAATGTAGTTAAAGGATTAACTACAGCGAAGAAGATTTGGGATAAGCTAGAGGTCGTCATGGAAGGTACCGCTGAGGTCAGAAGCAACAAAACACTTATACTCAAGATGGAGTATGATACCTTCAGAATAAGAAAAGGTGAAAGCATAACAGATGTCTATCTAAGATTCAGTCAGTTAGTTTTGGATTTGAATCTGAGAGGTGTAACTCTGCCCGTGGTTGAAGTCAACACGAGATATCTAAGGAACCAGCCAAAAAGCATTGAACATAGAGTCTACGCTGTTAGAGAAACCAGAGATTTGCACACAACTTCTCTAGAAGAATATTATGGAATTCTAAAGACCTATGAGCTGGAAACCCTTCAAGATCAAACATGGGATAATGATTCAAGAGGAAAGGAAGCGGCATCAAGATTAATTGCTGATGAGGAAGAGTCTAAAAAGGCAATGATTGCAGAAAAGCCTAGATCATCACCTGCATCACATCAAGTTGAAAATGATGATGAGTGCACATCAAATAGTGATGATGACTACTTCACCCAAGAAGAGCTGGACAACATGGATGATAGTGTCGTGGCATACATGGCAAGGAAGTTCAGCAATATAAGATTCAGAAAGAGTAACCGACCATAGAGTAAATCTTCATCTTATTATCGGGTTACTAAGGGTGGTGGTAATTCTCAAGATTACAAAGGGAAAGCAAAGAGTACCAGCTACAAATCTCCTTTGGATTTCAAAATGAAGTTCAAATGCTATAACTGTGGTGAAACTGGACACTTTTGCTACCGACTGTAAGAAGCCGAAACAGACTTATCCCAAAGAAACATATGAAGCCCTCAAAAGCAAGTATGAATCCCTGGTAAAAGAAAGACATGGAAAGAGAGCTTTAGTTGTAACAGAAGCCAGAGCTTGGGATGATTCAGATGAGGAAGAAGTTACTCATACAGCAAACTTTGCCCTCATGGCTGAGACATCAGATGAACCAGAGGTACAAGTTCTAACCCTTAAAGAGAAAATGTCTATTGATGATTATAAGGTGCAGAACGGGGCTCTTAGCAAAGAGATCTATATGTTGTGCAAAAGCCTAAATACTTCTAAAACAGAACAGAAAACACTTGTTGCCAAATGCAGAATGCTTGAGGCAAAAGTGGAAGAATTAGAGGCTGCTTGCACTATAGATACTTCCCTAAGAGACTCTATTAAAACTTTGGAACACAAGCTCAACCTTAAGGATTAAATAGAAGCATGTCTTAGGAATAAACTAGCTGAGTTAGAAACTAAATGCGAAGCTTATAAACTAGCAGCTAGTAAAGTGAATGTTGATAGTGGCACATTTAAGAGGATAACTGGAGTCGGTGTAGGACTTGACTATTCTAACTTATTTAAGAAAGAAGGAAAAAGGCCTGTAGACACTAGTTCCAGTGAGATTAATAAGGAAATACCTACTATTCTTAAATCTGCTGTCAAACCTATCTTTAAACACTTCGTTCCTCGTGAAGAAGAAGAGACTGAATTGTAAGTTAGATATGAGATTGAAATGGAAGATCACCAGAGAGAATAACCTGTAACTCCTACTAAATCAGTTAAAATCAAATCCCCTAGAGAAGAATCTAGACCAGGATTAGGAGCTAAGGTTGTTAAACAATAGAGTAAAAAGGAAAAAGGCATAAAAGAGGTTAAGGCAGAACGAGTAAAGAAAGCATGTTATCACTGTAAATCTACTGAACATCTTTCTTATGCATGTAAATCTAACATGAATATTCCTGTTACACATGCCATGCCTGTACCACACTCAATGAATAACATGCATCAGAATCATGCAAAATGTGGTCAACCTAATTGTATGTCATGCACTTTTAACGTCATGCAAACGTTTGTGAACTTGATGAATGCAACTAGTCAAACATGTCTAAATACAGCTACTAGTTCTAATGTCAAGAAGAAGCATGTGAGAGCTAAGACTGCCAGTCCTCCTAAAGTAAGGAGTGACAAGCCTTCTCCTAAGACTGACAAATCTGTCAAGTCTGAAAAAGGAAAAGACAAAGTCAAAAGCTCTAGTAATGTTAAGAAAAGTGCATCTCCTGCTGTTACATCTGATAATACTCGATCTTATAGAAAAGTCGGGCCCAATCAAAGTTGGGTTCCGAAGAACGCCTAACCAATCTGTCATTGCAGGGCATTAAGTGGAAGTGTTTGACCTAAAATCAATCATGTATGATGAGTTATGAAAAACTTTCTGCGACTCTTATTTGATTTCATTTGATAATAATAAAGTATTTATGTTACGGGCTTAATCTATTTGAAGTGTATTAAATAAGATGTTCCATAATTTAGAGAAAAGCTTCTAGAATTATAATGAGATTGTAATAATGAGATCTAGAAGATAATAGCTTTAGACTTAAACAGTTCCTGATCATAGGATAACTAATTGGAAATTGGTAAATCCGTAAAGATCAGTACATACTATGCTAGCTCTCTTAGGAGGATGTCTGTTCTCATAGACATTTGTGTGGTGACACTATATCTAGTATGTAGGTGCTTATTAAGGAATAAGTTCACTGAATATGACTCGATAAGTAGAACAACTAATGGAGTTTACTCACGTGTCGGTAGTTGTTTATTAAGTAAATAGTTGTACAAGTATCCTTAGACTTGAGATCGTTAGAGTAATCTCGTACACAATGATTTATGCTTTGGTTTAGTCCTTAGTCTCTAGGACATTCATTAGGTCCATTCTGGGCATAGTGATTTGTGTATGGAGATAGTTAACGGATCAATAAAGGATCTGCCCCTTCTAGTAAAGGAAGTGAATATCCTATGTTATTCTTAGATATGCAAGTTCAAGAATCTCTGGCCAGAGTGAATGAAATTAGAAAGAGTTTCTAATTTGCATTAAAAGGAACTTTGCATTATGAATAAGAAATCATATGATTAAATTAGATAGACTTGACACGAGTTCCATGCCTTGTATTTAATCGGGATATTGAAGGGTAGAAGGAATTAATTGTACGGTAACTAATTACTGACAGGTTCTAAGTATTCTAAGCAATGATTTCGGATTATCTGGATAGTCGCGATATGTTGAGAAGCATCACTCACGATGTAGAATAAATATAATTAATCTGATTAATTATATTTAATGAATTAATAGAATTCATATAAATAATAAATAAAATGTTATTTATTATTTATTTCTACTACCAGCTTAATATTGAACATAAAGAGTCACACCATAAAAGAGATTAAATTATAGATGAAGGAATAATTACTTAGCAAATTTTATAAATTAATTAAATGAGATTTAATTGATTATAAATTATTTAAGATAAGAACTTAATATTATTGATTAAATATTTAATTAAAGTAATTAAATATGAAGAGAGAATAATTTTCTAAAAGAGTTTAGAAAAAAGAATTAATGATTAAAATAGTTTTAATCATTAACTAATTAATTAATAAGATTAATTAATTAAAAAAGGAATTAATAATAAGATATTTATAGAAAATATCTCAGCTGAGATATTTGCCTATAAATATAGGATTATAAACCCTAATACATGAACCCTAATATTTGTGAGAAATATTTTAAAAGGGAGGCAACCCTAATTTCCTCTCAAGCCTCCTCCTTCATCTTTTAGTTTGATTCTTGGTGGATATCTTTACAGCACTCCACACTTGAGGGGTGATTGCAAGGATTGAAGAACAAGATATTCTCTAGCTGTTGCCGGAAAGCAATCGAGGTATTCTTCAATTTATAAAATAGTTTTGTATCTATATGTATGTATACATAGGAATATATGCAAATAAATGTTATTCAATGCTTCCGCTGGTGCATAAATTCCTTCAATAGTATCAGAGCATAGGTTGTATGCATATAGATTTGTGGTCAAGTTTCAGAATTTTATGAGCATATATGTATTTATTATGATTTATACAAGCAATATCATGTTTTAATTTTGATTAATATGATACTATTCGTCAAAATTGTTTTGATAATTTTCATGGGTTCTATAAATGTTGTAGATCGTCTAGTTAATATTTCATAATTTTCTGATGCGTAGAATATTTATTATGAATTTTGAAAGCAATAATAATGATTTAATTCTGATTAATTCATTACTGTTCCTCAAAATTTATTTTATATTTTTCATGTGTTCTACAAGTGTTGTAGATCGTCGAAGTATTTTTAGAATATTTTTATGAGTAATAGATTATTTATTATGGATTTTTAAAGTTGTTTTTAATTAATTCGTAATTAAATAATAATATCTGGAAAAAAAACAAAGGTGTAACGCATTCGTCGAAGTATTTGTAACGCATACCCGAGATGCGTGACAGAGTGTCTTGCACGCGCCTAACGCGCGTGCACGCATGGGGATGCGTCAGAAACTTTTCGGGGCGCGTGCGGGCGCGTGAGAGCTCAGAATGGGGCGTGTAATATACCGTTGGATTCGTTTTTCCGAGACGGTTCTAATGGTATATTACAATAACTTTTCTGAAATTCTTTCTGACTATTTAGAGCTTCTAAAAGTGTTTTAAAGCAAGTTTTAACTGTTTTAAATTGCTTTTAAATACACCATGTGATACATAAAGATGTATAATGCTTATATGTTGTAATATATGATTTAACATGCCTACCTTATGTTTATTCATAATTATATATATGTGATATATGCTTGAATTATCATGAGATGATAGATTTAGGTGAACTTAATTAACATAAGACGTATGTTAGACAATCTAAAATAGTGAAATTGTTTCGTGACCTTAATTTACATATTATGAATACAATCATGAGATTTTTTTGTTTATGAAACACGTGTTTGAATATGAATTTTTAACTTAAGTGAAATGATGATTCTGTCAAACAACAGATGTTCTATCTATAAGAAAGGGGGTTATTAAGAGAAGCCTCTTGCCAATGCTCCACCCCTGGCCTGGGATGACTCCAAGTATCAATAGTTGATTTGAAATATTTAATCCAATCTAAAAGAATCTCTTTATAATATGATTATGATTGTAACATAATATAATCCCCTAAAATATAAAGAATATCAAGTAGTAATTTGCCATAAAACAAAAATGGCTTGTGTTGGTCATAACCTTCCAACATAATAGAAAATATTTCTTATTTTTGAAACTATGTCGTTTCGTGCTATAGTCGAGGGCGTTGTTTCCGAAAGAAGAGATATTTGTCTATAATATGAGATGTGTATGATGAATTGGAATCTTATGGTCGTTACGTGCTACAGCCGTGGGCTATTTGAAACTAGTTTAATTATACGAGATGTTGGGATTGACTTGACTTAGAATATTGAGTTTGTCGTGCCACAACCGTGACTCAAGTATTCAAGAGGCTAAAGTAAGATTAGGGAATAACATGAGATGTAGCTGACAAGAGTTGTCTGCCTATTGAACGTTACATGGCGTTTCGTGCTAGAGCACTCCACACTAGAGGGGTGATTGCAAGGATTGAAGAACAAGATCTCCTCTAGCTGTTGCCGGAAAGCAATCGAGGTATTCTTCAATTTATAAAATAGTTTTGTATCTATATGTATGTATACATAGGAATATATGCAAATAAATGTTATTCAATGCTTCCGCTGGTGCATAAATTCCTTCGTTAAGCAGAACAGAAATAAAGTTATATGGGTGCTAGATAGTGGAGCATCAAGGCATATGACAGGAAACAAGTCCCTGCTTACAGAGTTGGTTATGAAGGCTGGCCCTTATGTTACCTTTGGAGATGACAGCATATGTGTGACAAAGGGATATGGCAAACTGAAGACTGGTAATGTCATCATTGAATATATTTCTTATGTTGATGGATTGAAGCACAATCTGTTGAGTATCAGTCAATTCTGTGACAAAGGTTATGAAATTGTCTTCAATAAGAAAGGTGTATCAATAACTCACATCAAGGAAGGTTTGTTGACTTTAAGAGGAGTTCGAAAGGCAGATCTTTTTGTTGCGGACATGGATTCGGCAAATCAGAATGAAGTCACCTGTTTCTACAGCGAAGCTTCAGATGATGAAAGCTGGTTATGGCACAAAAAGCTATCTCACTTAAACTTTAAAACGATGAATGCTCTCGCGAGGCGAGAATTAGTGAGAGATCTACCTCAGAAGGAGTTTTCTCCTAAAGGACTCTGTGAAGCTTGTGAAATGGGAAAGTCAAAGCGAGCATCACATAAAAGTAAAGAAATTTCTAGTATCACTGAGCCTCTACAACTTCTTCATATGGATTTGTTTGGCCCAGTGAATGTCCTATCCTTATCTAGGAAAAGATATGCATTGGTAATCGTGGATGACTTCTCCATGTATACATGGATATTGTTCGCAATGACGAAAGACGAAGTACCTTTCCTAATCATTGATCACATCACTCAAATTGAGAATGTTTCAACACTTACTGTGAAGACGATTAGAACAAACAATGGCACTGAATTTAAAAACGCAGTGCTGAATGACTTCTGTGCATCTAAGGGAATACGTCATCAGTACTCAGCCCCGAGAACTCCACAGCAAAATGGAGTAGTTGAAAGGAAGAACAGAACATTGGTTGAAGCAACAAGAACTTTGTTGTTTGAATCAAAACTCCCTCTATACTTTTGGGCCGAAGCAGTGAGTATAGTGTGTTACACTCAGAATAGAACCCTGATCATAAACGATAAAGAAAAGACACCATGTGAACTAATGAATAACAGAAGACCTACAATCAAATACTTTCATGTCTTTGGAGCTAAATGCTATGTACTAATAGACGATGAAAATTTAGGCAAGTTTGAAGCAAAAGCACGTGAAGGGATATTTGTCGGTTATTCTACAGATGTGGTGGCAGCTTATCGGGTATTCTTAGTGAGTGATCGAAAAGTGATTGAAAGTTACAATGTCAGATTGGACGATACCAAACTCCCATCAATTTCTAAAGATAATAGTGAACCTGAGTCCCTAAAGTTTCAAAATCTGGACTTAGATGAAATTGAAGATGAACCTGAGTTGGTTGTTACTTCAAATATGCCAAGTGTTCGAGAAGAAATACCTGAGTCTAGTGCAAGATCAGAAGAAACTTCTTCAGCACAGTCCGGCAACAACTCAGGGGGAGTAAATAACAGCTCAATGACAAGTGTTCAAGGCTCAAGACGAGATGACACTAGTTCTGTAGGAGCTGACACTAACTCAGGGGGAGTTAGTGGAAATAACACAAGTAGTCAACACAACAATTCAGAAAGTCAAGCTGAATCATCAAGACAATTTCCAAGAGAACGTGTATGGAGTAGAGACCATCCGTTTGAATTAATTATTGGTGATCCAGATGCTGGTGTGACTACTAAAAGAACTGCAAGAGCTGACATGGCTAATCTTTGCTTATATTCGGGGTTCTTATCCAAGCTTGAACCTAAAGAAATAGAAGAAGCTCCTGGTGATGCTGATTGGGTGATTGCAATGCAAGAGGAGCTCAATCAGTTTGAAAGGCAGAAAGTTTGGAAGCTGCTACCCCGACCGAAGAACAGATCAGTAATTGAAACTAAGTGGGTATTCAGAAATAAATTGGATGAAGACGGACTTGTAACACAAAACAAGGCTCGTCTGGTAGCGAAAGGTTATTCTCAACGAGAAGGGATTGATTATGATGAGACCTACGCTCCAGTTGCAAGACTTGAGGCAGTCAGGATGTTCTTGGCCTTTGCAGCACACAAGAATTTCAAGGTTTTTCAGATGGATATGAAAAGTGCCTTCCTGAATGGAGAGTTAGAAGAAGAAGTGTATCTGGAACAGCCTCCTGGTTTCATTGATCCAGAACTTATAGATTTTGTGTATCTTCTATTCAAAGCTGTCTATGGCCTCAGGCAATCCCCAAGACGATGGTATGAAACCCTATCCTTGTTCTTAATTGCAAGTGGTTTTACTAGGGGAGTAATTGATAAAACATTGTTCTATAAAAATGTAAAAGGTGATTTAATACTTGTTCAAGTCTATGTGGACGATATTATTTTTGGGTCATCTAATGAGCGCTTGTGCGAGAAATTTGCCAAGTTAATGCAGGATAAGTATGAGAAGAGCATGATGGGAGAGCTGTCCTTCTTCCTTGGATTACAGATTAGTCAGAGAAAATATGGAATCTTTATCTGTCAGTCCAAGTACATCAAAGATTTACTCAAGAAGTATAATCTAGAAGATGCATCAACAGCTAAGACTCCCATGGCAACAACCACGAAGCTTGATGAAGACAAATCAGGTAAACCAGTGGACATCACAAGCTATCGAGGTATGATTGGCTCACTCCTCTATTTAACTGCAAGTAGACCCGATATTATGTTCGCAACTTGTTTGTGTGCAAGGTTCCAAGTGGATCCTAGAGAATCACATCTCATAGCTGTCAAACGAATCTTTATGTATTTCAAGGGAACATCAAATCTGGGGATTTGGTACCCAAGAGATACAGGTTTTAATCTAATTGGCTATTCGGATTCAGACTATGCAGGTTGCAGGATTGATAGGAAAAGCACATCTGGTGCATGTCAATTTCTTGGCAGAAGATTGGTGTCCTAGCAAAGCAAAAAGCAACACACAGTATCTACTTCTACTGCTGAAGCTGAGTACATTGCTGCGGGAAGCTGTGTAGCTCAAATACTGTGGATGAGAAACCAATTGAAAGATTATGGCATGGAGCACAAAAAGATTCCAATCATGTGTGACAACACAAGTGCCATTGCCATGACCAACAATCCTGTAGACCACTCAAGAACCAAGCATATAGATATCAGGTATCACTTCATTAGAGAACATGTCGAGGAGGGGACTGTGGAGTTATATTTTGTGCCCATAATGCAACAAATTGCAGATATATTCACTAAACCTCTTGATGAAGTAACATTCAATAGGTTAGTTAGTGAATTGGGGATGTGAAAGGCATAGGTGTACTAACTTGTAACACTTAATTATTATGTAACTCAACTAAGTAAAAGATAAAACAACAGCAAAACAAGAGAAACGGAAGAAGCACATGGAATCAATCAACTGAAGAAATGGTAATGATACTTGGTAACTACAAGTAACTAATTTGGTTAATCAAGGATGCATAAGTGAGAAGAAGTTCAATCTCAGTATTGCTCATGCCCTAACTTATCTAATGGAGAATCAAATTAATGTCAAAGAAGTATCAAGAAGACCAAAGTGATTTCATGTAATGTATATCAACATCTGGATAATGTAAAGGTTAATCAACAAATGAGAACTGACATTCAGAAGCAAGAACCCCTACAAGACTAGTCACTTATGAACCAGACCATTGCATCAAGTGTCAGGACATTGGAGGCAAGTTCATGTCAGTAATAGAAGATCTCATTTGAATTGAGTGAGGAAAAGAAATTGAAGAAGCTAGGGAAACTTGCTCATAAAGGTTAATCCTCAATTAGTCACTAAAGAAGGTCAACATTGGATGTGTGCATATTTGCTAAGGCAAATGTCGATCCACAGCAGATCGAGATGCGGATCGAGATTTACAATTGAAGTAAAATATTGCAAAGGCAAATCTCGATCCACGGCAGAACGAGATCGAGATCTTCATAGATCGAGATCGAGATTCTCCCAGATCGAGATCGAGATCTTCATAGATCGAGATCGAGATTCTCCCAGATCGAGATCGAGATTTTCACAGATCGAGATCGAGATGGGTCCAGGCAAAGATCGAGATGCGGGTAGAAATGTAACATTTAATGTTCAAGGGACAAGTGGCTTATTGTGAACGGTTGATCCAAAGTTGTTGGGAAAGTACTCTTTGTTGTCGAAGTCCTGATTGGGCCACGTACACAAAAAGGACAAGATCAAGACTACATGACATTATAAAAGCAGCACTTTGATTTTATTAGTAGATAGACTTCCATCATCTCTATAATTCAACGATTTTTTTTAAGAGAGAGCATTTACTGTAAAACAAAAAGTGAGAGAGAGGATCAGTTGAATCTAGCTTTAATTGCTGTATTTATTGTTCAACTGATCATGATGCTTTTATGAATGTTGTAGCAAATCCATCAATGAATATAATGATATATTCTTGAAATTCTGTGTCATCATTTATTACCTGCATATTGTTTATTCTCTCTTTATTTTTTAAACTGTTGTATTCACCCCCCCCCTCTACAACACTTTGGACCTAACAATTGGTATCAAAGCTCCTGTTAAACACATCTAACAGAGATCCTACTGTGTTGTTTGAGTTGGTTCTTGAAAATCCCAGATCTATTTTTTTTTCTTGAAGTTTGTGCCGAAAGTTTTTATTTGTTTCTTCCTGGAAAAGTCATAGATCTAAAAAGTTCTAAGTAATGGTGTAAGGAATATTTGTATAAAATTCCAAAATAGTGTACTTTAGAGCTTTGTGGATTTTCTTGTGGTCAAAGCTGGAATCAATTGATTGACTAAACAAAAAGGATATTTTCGAACTTCTGCCAACTAGGAAGTGGACATCTTTTTGTTTGGACTTGAGAAAGTGGTGGACCCTGCTACTGTTCCTGTGATTAGAATTAACTTGCTTGAATCTTAAGTGCAAAATCCGTTGAATATTAAGTGTTGGATATTTAAAGTGAGATAATTAATTTTTCAAGTAAATACAATTTATTGTAATTTGAAAAGTGTATTATCTTAATTTTAAACTTTATTAAAATGGCCGCCGCACACAGATTTAAGATACCTCCGTTTGATGCACAACATTATGACGAATGGACCGGAAGGATGAGAGCTTACCTTGAATCAATAAACAAGGTATACTTGAGAATATTGGAAAACGGTCCATACATACCCATGAGAATTGAGCCAGAGCGAATGGAAGGAGGTATACTAATACCATCCCGGTCTGTTCCTAAAGAGGAAATGGAGTTTTCAGACGCAGATAAAGAATTGGTTGGTATGGATGCGTCGTTACGCAACGTCATAATTGAATCCCTAAACTCAGAGTACTATGTTCAAATAAAGGGATTAAAAACAGCTAAAGCCATGTGGGATAAACTGGCTGTGGTGATGGAGGGGACCGAGGAAGTTAGAGATAATCACAAACGCATTCTGATATCTGAATATGAATCGTTCAGATGCGAACGAGGAGAAAGCGTAGCGGATGTTTACAAACGTTACAGTAAATTGCTTATCGAGCTGAGTATAAGAGATAAAGTCTATCCACTAGCAGATTCAAATATCAAGTTTCTCTTGAATTTGCCTAAACATCTGGAACACAGGATCACTGCCATTCGAGAGTCAAGAGATTTGAAAAACACTTCTCTCGAAAAGCTGTATGGTGTTTTGAAGACCTACGAGCTAGAGCAGGAACAAAATGACAGAAGAAGATCCTACAATAGTGGAGAAAACAAAGCAGTAAATGAGTTTGGACTTGTAGCTGAAGAGTCTGCTGTAAAGGCACTTGCAGCTGTCTCATTGAAAACTGCTAATCCTGAAAGGGTGGTATTAGACATTGAAGATCCATCCGAAGAAAGTGAGGATGAATACTATACCCTTGAAGAGCTGGACAAATTAGAAGACAAGTCATATGCTTGTATTGCTCGAGAATTTGCTCATATCAGCTTCAGGAAGCAAAGAAGTGGTAAAGGACGATTTGGTAGTTCTTTCAGCCGAAGAGGCAACCGAGGCAGTAGTGTAAGTGGTCGTGGAAGTTACAGTGGTCGAGGTAGCACTTCTGGTAGTAGTTACAGACCTAACCTGGTAGACAAGAACAAGTTCAGATGCTACAGCTGCAATGAATTGGGGCACTTCGCAACAGAGTGCAAGAAGCCCAAGTACGTTCATCCCAAGGAATCCTATGCTGATTTGAAAAAGAAATATGATGCCTTGGTTAGCAAGCAACAGAAGGGAAGCCGGGCGTATGTTGTGACTGAAGGGAAGGGTTGGGACGAGTCTGATGAAGATGAAGATCAGGAGCTATGCAACTTCGCTTTAATGGCAAAATCTTCAGAACAATCAGAGGTACCAATTCTAACCGTAAATGAAATGTCTATTCCTGAGTACCAAAATGAATTAGCTGCCATGACTAAAGATATGTACAATCTCCAACTAAATCTAATTGCTGTTAATGAGGAAAATGCTAAACTCTCCCTTAAGAATAGACTTCTCGAGGCCAGGGTAGAGGAATTAGAATCAGGAGAAAGTAAAGAAAGGCAATTAATGAATCAGGTAGACGTTTTAGAACACAAGCTTAAGATTAGGGAAGACCTTAACGAAGAACTTAAAAATGAATTAGCTGAGCTTAAAATAACATGTCAATCTTTTAAAGAAGCCGCTAATAAAGTTTTCGTAGAAAGGGACATGTACATGAAGCTGGCAGGCAAGAGTAAAAATGAAAAAGTAAACATAGGACTTGACTACACACAGAAAAAGAAAAATAGGGCTGCTGAGTTGTTAGAGCCAGTGTTAGTCAAAGAAAATGTGCCTGAGGTTTTAATGGATGTTAGAAAACCTATCTTTAAACATTTTGAGCCTAGGACCATAGATCCTGTTGCTACTGAAATTGAACATGAGATTAAAATTGAAAGAGATTCAGAAGAAAAAGTAGTAGAACCTACAACTTCTAAAAGAGCGAGTAAGATTGCTTATGCTAAGAGAGGTGTAGGAACCAAGGAGGCTAAGACGGTGTCATATAAACAATGGGTAGCAGGGTCAGACCAAATGAAAGCACCTGTAAAGGCAGTTAAAACTGAACCTGCATCTGTATCTACATCTACACGAGCTAGAAAGGCATGCTATATCTGTAATCAAACTGATCATTTGTCTTACTATTGCCCGTTCTATGTAGAGGAAGAAAAATTTGTTGGTTGTAATACCATGCCTGCAACTACTGCTTTGCCTAACATGCATGCAAATCATGCTAAATGCAATAATCCTAATTGTATGCCATGTGCTGTAAACATCATGCATGCTTATTTTAATTTAATGAATACTGCTAGTGCATCTGTTGAACATACATCTAGTAGTGGTAAGAAAAAGCATGCGGGGTCAAAGACTAAGACTTCTAGTCCTCCTAAAGTTAGGAGTGACCAGTCTACTCCCAAACCTGACAAACCAGTTAAGGTTGACAAGGGAAAAGACAAAGTCAAGATGAATGCCCCTGATGGCAACAAGGCCAAGCCTTCTGTATCTGAAAAGAAAAAGGAAATTATTGATGCCGGGCCCAAACATCATTGGGTTCCGAAGAACACCTAACCTTTCTGGATTTGCAGGGCAGTGTACAGGAAAAGAGTAAAGTCATATGGGTGCTGGACAGTGGAGCATCGAGACATATGACCGGCAATAAGTCCCTGCTAACAGATTTGGTGTTGAGAGCCGGCTCCGTGGTTACTTTTGGAGATAACAGCAAAGGTTACACCAGGGGATATGGCAAGATCGTTTGTGGAAATGTTATCATTGAGGACGTGTCTTTTGTGGAAGGATTGCGACATAATCTTCTCAGCGTTAGTCAGTTCACCGACAGGGGTTTTGACGTCAACTTTGGGAAGCATGATTGTTCGATTCGAAGCAAAAAGGATGGAAGCCTTACTCTCAAAGGAGTAAGGAAGTCAAATTTGTTCATAGCTGACATGAATTCTGCTGATCAGTCTGAAGTCACGTGTTTCTATAGCAAGGCTTCTGCTATTGAAAGTTGGCTATGGCATAAAAGATTATCTCACCTGAACTTTAAAGCAATGAACAATCTCGTAAGGAGAGAATTGGTGAAAGGGCTGTCGCAGATGGAGTTTACTCCAGATGGACTCTGCGAAGCATGTGAGATGGGAAAATCAAAAAGAGCCTCGCATAAGGATAAACAAGTGAATAGCATTACCGAGCCCCTACAACACCTTCACATGGATTTGTTTGGACTTGTTAATGTTGTGTCAATGTCAAGGAAAAAATATGCGCTGGTAATCGTCGATGACTTTTCCAAATACACATGGGTGAAGTTTGTGACATCGAAAGACGAAGTGCCACATGAGATCATTAGACATGTACTGGTAATTGAAAACGTAGCAAGTCTGACTGTGAAGACTATCCGATCCGACAACGGGACAGAATTCAAGAACTCAGTGTTAATGGATTTCTGCATATCTAAAGGGATCAGACGACAGTATTCAGCACCGAGAACACCGCAGCAGAACGGGGTGGTAGAAAGGAAGAACAGGACACTGGTTGAAGCAGCTAGGACAATGCTGTATGAGTCAAAACTTCCTTTATATTTTTGGGCTGAAGCAGTTAGCACGACTTGTTATACACAGAACAGAACCCTGATTATAAAGGACCATAATGAGACGCCGTATTACATGATGAATAAACGAAAACCATCTATCAAGTACTTTCACGTATTTGGTGCCAAATGCTTTGTGTTAAGAGACAATGCACAACTTGGAAAGTTTGATGCCAAAGCAGATGAAGGGGTTTTCATTGGATATTCTCTTGAAGTAGTAGCAGCGTACAGGGTGTTTGTGCTTAATGATCGCAAGGTGGTTGAAAGCCTTAATGTCACATTCGACGACTCAAAGCTCCCTTCTATACAAAAAGAAGATAGTGAGCCCACTTCCCTAAGATTTGAAAATATGGATATTGATGAAGTGGATACAGTTCCTGAGTCAGTAGTGCAGGGTAGTGATCCAACTATAAATAATGAAATTAATCAAGAGTCTAGTGTTTCGCAAATTCAAAACACTAGGGCTGAGGGATCACCTTCCGTCAGACCTGGTACTAACTCAGGGGGAGTCAGTATGCACTCAGGGGGAGCAGCTCACTCAGGGGGAGCCAGTACTAGCTCAAGGGAAGCTAGTGAAAGTACTTCTAGACTAAGTCACCTTCACTTACAAGATCAAGCTGAATCATCAAGAACATTTGCTAGGGATCGCACTTGGAACAAGGACCATCCGTTCGAGCTAATTATTGGTGATCCAGAAGCCGGAGTGACTACTAGAGGAAAAGCTAGAGCTGAAATTGCCACTGATAATGAATGTCTATACTCAGTGTTCCTTTCCCATATGGAACCTAAAGTGGTGGAAGAAGCTCTAGATGACGCTGATTGGGTGATTGCTATGCAAGAGGAACTCAATCAGTTTGAAAGACAGAAGGTGTGGAAGCTAGTACCCAGACCAAAGAATAGATCTGTCGTTGGGACAAAATGGGTATTCAGAAACAAGCTGGATGAAGACGGACTTGTAACACGAAATAAAGCTCGCCTGGTTGCTAAGGGTTATACTCAAAGAGAAGGAATTGATTATGATGAAACCTATGCACCAGTAGCAAGGCTAGAAGCAGTAAGGATGTTCTTGGCCTTCGCAGCACATCATGGTTTTAAAGTCTATCAAATGGATGTCAAGAGTGCATTCTTAAACGGTGAACTGGATGAAGAGGTGTATGTTGAGCAACCTCCCGGGTTTATCGACAGCAAATATTGTGATTATGTTTATCGACTCTTCAAATCAGTATATGGCCTTAAGCAGTCTCCGCGAAAGTGGTATGAAACTCTGTCAGACTTTTTACTAGAAAGTGGTTTCACCAGAGGAGTAATCGACAAGACGCTTTTCTACAAGAAATGCAAAGATGATCTAATAATGGTGCAGGTATATGTGGATGACATTATCTTTGGGTCTGCAAATGAGAAGCTGTGTGCTAAATTCGCTAAGTTAATGCAATCAAGGTATGAGATGAGCATGATGGGAGAGCTTACGTTCTTTCTGGGCATTCAAGTTAGTCAGAAGAAGGACGGGATATTTATCTGCCAGACCAAGTACATTCATGATCTATTGAAAAAGTATGGTCTCCAAGATGTATCACAAGCTAAGACTCCTATGGCAACAGCCACGAAACTTGACGAGGACAAAGCGGGTAAACCTGTAGACATCTCAAGCTATCGAGGTATGATCGGCTCACTTTTGTATTTAACTGCTAGCAGACCTGATATTATGTTCTCTACGTGTCTATGTGCAAGGTTCCAAGCGGATCCTAGAGAGTCACATCTCATAGCTGTAAAGCGTATTTTCAGGTATCTCAAGGGAACATCAAATCTTGGGATTTGGTACCCAAGAGATACAGGGTTTAATCTTGTTGGCTATTCGGATTCAGATTACGCAGGTTGTAGAATAGATAGGAAGAGCACTTCAGGAAGCTGTCAGTTCCTTGGAAGAAGGTTGGTGTCTTGGCAAAGCAAGAAACAACACACAGTATATACCTCGACAGCTGAAGCAGAATATATTGCTGCTGGAAGCTGTGTGGCCCAGATACTGTGGATGAAAAACCAACTCAAGGACTACGGTGTGGAAGTATCTAAGATTCCTATCATGTGTGACAACACAAGTGCTATTGCAATGACCAACAATCCTGTGGATCACTCAAGGACCAAGCACATTGACATCAGGTATCATTTTATTAGAGAGCATGTAGAAAGTGGAACTGTAGAGTTGCATTTTGTGTCTACTGAACGTCAAATAGCAGATATATTCACTAAACCTCTAGACGAATCAACATTTTCTAGATTGGTTGGTGAATTGGGGATGCTTAACACCTGCTAGTTTTGCTACCTATCTGTTATGACTCAGTTTGTGTACATATTATTGTTATTCATGAATATTCATAATTAATAATGTGTACTTAACTTCATAAATGTATGTATTACATCTCATAAAGGGAAGTTAGAAAGTTTCAGGAAATTAATCTTGTGCTGATCTGTGTATCTAAATGATTAATGTCTAATGATGTGATAGAATTTAATGCTATACTTCATTTTGTAATGCATGATTTATTTGCTAAATTCCCTGTCGTTTCAACATTGTAAGTTTCTTAAATGGCGTGAAAATTTGTGGTGAAATCTTGTGAATTTTATATATAAATGTTTAATTCACATAATTTCATTAAAATTTTCTAAGGCAAATCTCGATCTAGTTCTGGATCGAGATCGAGAACGACTTGTGAAAATTGGTTTAAACACTGTCAAGGTACATCTCGATCTATCCACATCGAGATCGACATCGAGATGTAGATCGAGATGCGGATCGAGATCGACATCGAGATCGACATCGAGATGTAGATCGAGATGCGGATCGAGATCGACATCGAGATCGACATCTAGATGAGGATCGAGATGCGGATCTCGAGATCGAGATGTGACTTGTCTTGTCAGTTATTTTTTTTTGGCGTGCAAGGATATATTATAGCATTAAAAAGGCTGTTCATTATTTACATTAACTTTCTTTCTCTCTTTCAAAGCTTAAGCTCTTCATATACACACGCGTATACATACATTACCAGAGTACTTTTCCCTGCCATTACATCAAGTTTTCTTGTGATTTTCTTAAACAAAAATCACTAACTGTTACTGAAAAGCATCAATAACTAAAACGAAACTCTGCTAAAATTTTGTTTAAAACTGTTGAACTTCTTGCGTTGTTTTTAACGTTATTAATGATCTTGCAAATAGTTCTTTAGTTTTCCTTTTATTCGAGTGAGTTTGGTTTCTGTTTGGTGCTTTCTTATTCTTAAGTTCTTTTGTGTTCTTGAGCGAAATAGTTGTGAGTACTACCGTTTAATCCTTAAAGTGCAACTTTACCGCCGTGTTTGTGGTTTTCTGGAAAAATAATTTATTTTGTAACAACTGTTCACTTTAATTTTCGAAAACTCAACCGTCAATCTTTAGTGGGGAGTTAAGTGGTCATTAGTGGGAAGTTAATTTGTTTTAATTTGTGTCACTAATTACGTGGGGTAATTAGTGGGGTTCGTGTACGTTTTATTTTGTTTAAATTTAGAACTTGTTCTCTAAAAATTCCATTGCAAAACCATTTCAGAATATTTCTTTTCTCAAACACAAATTTAAAATGGCAAACCCAAATTTCACAATTCCCAAGACCAACTTTGTTAATCTCTCTGCTGATCGAGCAACTGGTAGATTTATTCACTATCAGTTCTGGATTGAATCCCTCAACAACACATCAATCATAAGTCATGCCTTAACCGCCTCTCCCATCCTGAATGTCGAAGTTCTTTAAGCTGCTTACTCTACACTAGAGATTCTGGGTGGAAAAGCAAATCCAACCGGCCTATCCTTTACTATTGGGGGTGCCAAATATGAAGTCAGTCTGCAGAAGTTCAATGAGACTCTTGGGCTTCCTACAGAAGATTATGCTCCGGAGCCCTCTATGGAGGATATGTTGCAATTATTCACGGAGATAGGTTGTCGCCCTCCCACGGGTCCTATCAAGGTAACAAAGGTTAACACCGGTATGCTACCAGCTGAGTGGGATTATGTAGTTCAGGCCATTCAGCGCTGCATGTTCCCAAAGGACAAAGACTACAGGCCAATGAACAACAGCTGCCGGGTAATACTATATGGAGTGGCAAACAACAGGAGAGTGAATGTGGGCAAACATCTGTTGATTCAGTTGCTTGAGAGATGGGCATTGGAAAAGAATGCATCTAGGAATCCGGAAGATGGTCCAGTCAAATGCTGGATGCCAAGATTTCTTCAGATGGTTCTGGATGACGTCCTTTCAGAGGAACACAGAAGAGTATTTCAAGGCTCTGAAAGGATGGCATGTTTTGATATGACTCTAAAGAGTATCTCCACCATGGAAACCCAGCAAAAGTCAAGACTTTTTGAGTTGCGCCTGACTCCGTACTTCCAGGATCTGCAAGATGAGTATGCTAGGAGGCATGCTTCTCAGTTTACTGCAGTAGAAGCTGAGAGTAGCGGTAACGAAGCTGAAGGTGGAGATCAAGTGCCTAGAAATTTGGAACAAGCAGGTATGGATGTTGACATGGCCGAGGCAAATGTTGCAGAAGCTGGAGCTGACAAGGATGACGATCTTCTGAGTCAGGTACCTATTCTTGCTGATCTTGATCAATCATCAATTCAACCTGTTTTCTACAGCCGTGGGCTTGAAAACCCCCAGGCTCTATCCCAGGCTGCAAGCCCTTCTGTTCATAAACGTTCAGCCAGCCCTAAAACTGGTGATAAAAGGAAGGCAAGCTTATCTGAGTCGAGTGATTCGAGTGGAGGGAGTGTAGGAGTTGAGAGAGTAGTCACTTCAGCAGCTCTGCCACCTCCAAAGAAGCAAAAGGTGGATTCAAACGCAGTGGCAACTGCACAACCTGCTAAGGGTAGTTCACCTCTCACAGCCACCACACCTCACGTTGGTGGCTCTCCTCTCCAAAACATTTCAACACATTCGCACTCGCCTAGGTATGTTGGTGAGAGTCAAGGAGGGGGTCCAGCTCAACAGCCAATAGGAGCTGGCCCTACCTCCCCTGAGTTGTCCGCTCAGGGCTCTTTGAGCAATTTGTCGGAAGGGGAATGGCAAACTGAGACTAGCACTTCTGATACTAGTATCTCAGGCAGTTTTAATGAGGAAGAGTCTGTCGAATCCAGTACGGATGACGCTTCCTCATCTAAATCAGAAAATAAGTTGCTTGCAGAGCAACGACATCTGGTGACTGGTGGGTCTACGCCTCCAGAACAGCCCAGCGAACCAGAAAAGGTTCTAAGTGAACAAGGGGATGACATGGTCATAACGCCATCTCCTATCGTAGACACAGCGCTTAAAGGCTCAGTCTCACTGACCAATATCGCCGACCAACTCACCGCTAGTCCCCAGCGATTAGTGGATGAGGCTCTAGTACTGTTAGACTCTAAACACGAGGGAGAGACAGGGAGAGTAGATCCCTTCTTTTTAGGGATCTTGAGTGAAACAGAACCCGGCGAGAGTAAACTGTCTAACCCAAGCCAAACACCGTCCCCCAAATTGCAGGATTTAGTGAAGAAAGTGGAGGCTTTGGAGGCTGGAGTTGCTGGTGTTACTGCTGCTGTCTCTTCTCACTCTGGAAGGTTGGAGGTTGGAGCTCAGTTCATGGAGAACCTGATTGCCGTCCAAAATCAGATGATTGACAAGATAAATAATCTTGGATTGGCACAGGTGGAGGTTGGGAGGTCAGTAGATGATGTCACTTATGGCATGTCTCAGGTTTGGACGAAACTGAATGAACTACTTGATGCTGTCTTTGGACGTAACAAGGATGGACCTGGTCCTTCAACTGGTGGTGGTGGTGACGATAATAATGATGATGATGCTCCTGATGAGGATAACACACCTAAGGGGGAGAAGGAGGATCAGGGTCTGAAAAAGCTGACTAGTAAGGGTCCCGTGATCGAGTCCTCAAACAAATCTGGTGAAAAGGTGGAGGAGACTCAACCGGCTCTTAAGGACAAAGACAAGCAGAAGATGGTAGTTGAAGAAAAAGCTGAGAAAGAAACACCTCTCGTCGATGCATTTATGGGAGACTTTATTGAAGATTCTGATGAGGATGAGATGGATGTAGAAGCCTTAGTGGCAAGGAGGTCGAGACTCGAGCAACGGGCAAAAGAGTGGGAACAAGAAAGAGGTCTAAATCCTGGCGGATCCGGCGCAGGAGTTGCAGGTGATGCAGGAGACCACTCGGTTGCTGACGAGCATGTGCCAGAAGATGAAGCGGAGATGCAAGGAGAGATTTTCAGGGAAGCCAGAGAAAGAGTAAATGAAGAAGTTCTACAAGGGATAGTTGAAAAAGAACTAATGGCAAAGGAGAAGAGAGCGGCTCAGAAAACTCAGCATGAGTATGAAATGAAAAAGATCAAAGATCCTAAGGTCCAGGCTGACATAAGGAGGGAAGGTCCCGAGTGGGACAAGGCTAGAGAAGCCTTAGCTGGACCAAGAGCCTATGCTCATGACTCAGGAAGATTGAGCTTTCTTCTTCATAAGCTAGAAAATCTAAACCCTGGGCTGCTGAATTATCTAAATTGCATAAGACAGGGATGCACCTCCGTACAAGTCATATTCAAGGAGAAGGCATGGAATCTGATGATCACTTGGACACCCATAACAAAAATCGGGCCGTGTATGGTGGATGAAGCTTTCTTCCAAGAAAGGGGTGCAAGTGAACTGGTAGAATTCGCTCACAAGGTAGACACCTCTGTCAAGACTGGAGTGCTATTTAAGGAAAAATTGTTGAAGATGGCTGAAGACAGAGGGGTTGACATTATTCTAAATCCCTACCAGATCAGATATGTCCATGACAAAGTCTTGAGGATCGTAAATCTGCATGACTCGAAACTAACTCCGAGCGGAAATGTGCTGAAGGCAGTTGCAAAGCTAGTCCTCTCTAAGGGTTTTCTAACAAAGGAAAAGAAGCTGGTGGCTAAGGACTTGGAGAAGCTGATAAGAAGGCAAGACGCTCGATACAAGTTGCCTGAAGCTACACTACCAGTGGTTAAGAAGGAACCTGAAGACTATGCATTCGAGCAGCAAGACGAGGCAATAAGGGAACATGTGCAGAGATACGGAGATCCAAGAATAGACATTCCAGAAGAAGGGGAAATAAGGGAGGAAGCTGGTGCAGTGACTGGTGCAAATGTCAAGTTTGTCAAAAGCAAAGCTGAGAATGAGAATGATCTACTGATCTATACAGACAAGCATCAGGTGGAAACCATCATTAAAATCAAGTACGACATCTTTGTAGAACATAGTCATGAAACACTGTGTATTATAAGAAAATTGATTGATGAGATGGATGATGTTGACGAGTTTGACCAGGATTATCTAAGAGTCACGTTTGATAACTTCTGTAAGAGAAGACAACAGCTTGATATTCAGAGGCTACAGCAATGCACCACTGCTATTGTCATTGGATACCCTAAGCAGCTGGTTATAAGGAAGAAAGGGGAAAAGGGGTACCCTGACAAAGTCACGAAGCTGAGGTTTGAAGACATTCCCACGAAGCTTACCACTCGCAGCATGGTTGAAAGGTGGTTGAGGTTGTTTCGAAATTACAAGATCAGAAATCATGTGGAAGCAGAAGGACTTAATCTTCTCAAGAAAAGAATGGATGAAGTCTGCAACCCTGAGTTCATGAAGAAAGAAAAAGCAGCCAAGAAGAAAGCTCGTGAGGAAGAGGAGCGCAAGAAATAAAAGTTTTAATGTTTCTTTGCGTTGTAATTTGTTTTCTTGTTTTCCTGCATTGTAAAAATATATTATCTGTTTTCTTGTGTAGTGTAAGGTAGAAGTTAGTTAGCTAAGTGTCTTGAAACTGGTTTATATTAGGCGTCAATTATTTCACGAAGTTCGGCGGTGGTAATACTGCTAAAAGGACTTCAGAAGGATAATTGAAGATTGAGTGGACCGTGCTCTTAAAGTACTTAGAGAAAATCTCTAGAAGAGCATGAAGCCATTTAATCGAGCCAACAGGTGTCCAATTTTGGCACTTGAAGTATCAGTAATAGACATGAAGTTAATTAATCAAGCCAAGCATTATGTAAGTTAACATGATCTTTTATGAATGTTATTTTATCTTTTTTTCAGTCCCTGTTTAGTTGAGTTATCCTCATTGTGAATTTGGTTGTCATTGTTAGACAATCAAATAGGGGGAGATTGAAAGGCATAGGTGTACTAACTTGTAACACTTAATTATTATGTAACTCAACTAAGTAAAAGATAAAACAACAGCAAAACAAGAGAAACGGAAGAAGCACATGGAATCAATCAACTGAAGAAATGGTAATGATACTTGGTAACTACAAGTAACTAATTTGGTTAATCAAGGATGCATAAGTGAGAAGAAGTTCAATCTCAGTATTGCTCATGCCCTAACTTATCTAATGGAGAATCAAATTAATGTCAAAGAAGTATCAAGAAGACCAAAGTGATTTCATGTAATGTATATCAACATCTGGATAATGTAAAGGTTAATCAACAAATGAGAACTGACATTCAGAAGCAAGAACCCCTACAAGACTAGTCACTTATGAACCAGACCATTGCATCAAGTGTCAGGACATTGGAGGCAAGTTCATGTCAGTAATAGAAGATCTCATTTGAATTGAGTGAGGAAAAGAAATTGAAGAAGCTAGGGAAACTTGCTCATAAAGGTTAATCCTCAATTAGTCACTAAAGAAGGTCAACATTGGATGTGTGCATATTTGCTAAGGCAAATGTCGATCCACAGCAGATCGAGATGCGGATCGAGATTTACAATTGAAGTAAAATATTGCAAAGGCAAATCTCGATCCACGGCAGAACGAGATCGAGATCTTCATAGATCGAGATCGAGATTCTCCCAGATCGAGATCGAGATTTTCACAGATCGAGATCGAGATGGGTCCAGGCAAAGATCGAGATGCGGGTAGAAATGTAACATTTAATGTTCAAGGGACAAGTGGCTTATTGTGAACGGTTGATCCAAAGTTGTTGGGAAAGTACTCTTTGTTGTCGAAGTCCTGATTGGGCCACGTACACAAAAAGGACAAGATCAAGACTACATGACATTATAAAAGCAGCACTTTGATTTTATTAGTAGATAGACTTCCATCATCTCTGTAATTCAACGATTTTTTTTTAAGAGAGAGCATTTACTGTAAAACAAAAAGTGAGAGAGAGGATCAGTTGAATCTAGCTTTAATTGCTGTATTTATTGTTCAACTGATCATGATGCTTTTATGAATGTTGTAGCAAATCCATCAATGAATATAATGATATATTCTTGAAATTCTGTGTCATCATTTATTACCTGCATATTGTTTATTCTCTCTTTATTTTTTAAACTGTTGTATTCACACCCCCCCCCTCTACAACACTTTGGACCTAACAGGATGCTTAACACAAGTTAGTGATTTCTCCTATCTGTAAAATTCCAGTTTTAATCATGTTCATATGTTTTTAGTCTTGACAATTGCCTATTTTGTTTATGCATAGTTGAAAACATATGTAAATAATCTCTACAATTGCTCAAAATATCACTTCTACATGCTAATTAATCATTAAGGACTTAGACTTTAAAATGGTTAAATAATGAGTATTATAGGATGCATGTGGTGTTATTTTATATAAATTCATTGTGTTTTACGTGTAATTATTGGTTAAATCTTTGAATTTATATTGGTTAGATTGCATGATCATAGGGGGAGTTAAATTCATATTATTCTAAATTTTTCATGATTTTTAGATGAATTTACCTGTGTTTTTCATGTAATTTTTATTAATTTAGAGGCCTTAGAATTGTCAAGGAATGTTTTTAATTATTTACTTTGTTAAAAATCCTTGAATTGATATTTATATTAATTTGGCAAAATTTAATTGTTGTTTTTATTGCAAAAATTGCCAAATTATTACAAGTGTCTTCAAAATTTCGAGTTAGAGTCTATCTCGAAACTCATCTCGAAATTCGATTGAAGTTCGAGTTGGGCTTCCAGGAGTGAAGTTTTGAAAATTCTAAGTCTGGGAAGAATATTCGAGATAAGGTCTATCTCGAAATTCATCTCGAAATTCGACTTGAATTTTGAGTTACAGTTCCCCGTGTGCCTGTTCAAAATTCCAAGTCTGGGTAGAAATTCGACTTAATGTTCGACTTGAGTTCTATCTCGAACATTATCTCGAAATTCGACTTGATATTCGACTTAAGTTCTATCTCGAACATTATCTCGAATATCGACTTGATGTTCGACTTGAGTTCTATCTCGAATATTATCTCGAATATTCGACTTGATGTTCGAGTTAGTCTCTATCTCGAATATTATCTCGAATATTCGACTTGATGTTCGAGTTAGTCTCTATCTCGAACATTATCTCGAATATCGACTTGATGTTCGAGTTAGTCTCTATCTCGAATATTATCTCGAATATTCGACTTGATGTTCGAGTTAGTCTCTATCACGAACATTATCTCGAATATCGACTTGATGTTCGAGTTAGTCTCTATCTCGAATATTATCTCGAATATTCGACTTGTTGTTCGAGTTAGTCTCTATCTCGAACATTATCTCGAATTTCGACTTGATGCTCGAGATAGAGTTCCCAGGATTGTACTTGGAATTTTATTCAGTTTTTAAGGGATTTTTTGAGTTCTCCTAACTCGAAACTCATCTTGAATTTTGTCTTGATATTCGAGATGGGATTCCCTGGTGGGTTATTATGCTGTTTTAATTGATTAAGTGATTATTTGTTCGAGTTAGTATCTATCTCGAACTATATCTCGAATTTCGACTTGATGTTCGAGATAGTCTCTATCTCGAAACTCATCTCGAATTTCGACTTAAATGTTCGAGATAGTGTTTGACTTAGGTTCCCCAGTGCGTATTTAGTATTTTTTTTCTTGTTTTCAGAGGGGTATCTTTGTCTTTGCTCATACATGCCTATATATACATCTCTAACTCGTGTAAATTTTTCACTTTTACCTAATTGTTTTTAACCCTAATCTTTTACAGCCCCCACCCTCCCTCCCAGGCGATTTCAAAACTCCGAGTGATTACTTGTTAATACTCGTACATACCATGAACTGCTGTCCATTTTCTGTCTTGATTACTTGTTTGCATCACTTTTGATTGTGTGTTTCTGTGTTTAGATTCGTACCTGTTCATCTCTTTCTTCGAGAAATACACACGACTATACACACACTTACACACACGCACAAAGCCCTGTTCTTTGCAAACGTTGTTATTTGGATCGATTCTCACTTGGTAGTTTGTTGGCTGTGTTTTGATTTAGTGATTATTGTTTTAAATTCCATAGTTTAATTCCGATCAGTCACTTGCTTTATTCCTGGTATTCATTCGAGTGTCTCTTGTCGTAATTAAAAGGAATTTGCATATTTTTCCTTGCTTAAGTGTTTACCTTAATTGTTTTTTCTCAAAAATCACATTAATTCAAGGAAAAATTATTTCACAAATGGCTCACCAATTTATTCTTGCGAAAAATAATTTTTATAACATTACTATGGAAATTGGTGATCAACTCCCGCGCTTCAAGTTTTGGGTACGATTTCTGAATTTGTACTCCAAGGCTAGTGTTACTTTTACTACTAAACCAATACTAGTCCATGATGCTTTACAGCAATTATGGACTAGTGTGGTTACTTTTGGGAGCAAATCCACCCCCTATGGTTTCAGGTTTACCTTGGCGGGTCAGGAATATGAAGTTACTGAGGAAGTGTTCAACAGGGTTCTGGGATTCCCTGTCAAAGATGTTTATGACCCTGAACCTCCAACGGCAGATCGTCTCAAGTTCTTTGAGGAGATTGGATGCTATCCTCCTTCTGGACGGATCTCAACTGGCGCCATCCAGAAACCATACTTCCATGTGGGATGGAATTACTTTTTCGAGGCCATCACAAGATGTTTCCGGGTGCGCAAAAAAGATTATCATCAGATTCCAATTTCCATGCAAGTCTTTGCAGTTTCCCTAGCCCGTGAACTGGACATTAATTATGAAAGAATCGTTCTTTCAGAAATAGTGGCTACAATGGGATCATCTGCAAGCAGAGACCTTACAACTACTGATGTTGTATGCTGGTATCCTTGTTTCTTACAAATGCTTATTAATCATTTAGTACCGACTGATGCTTTATCTGTGAGACAGGCATTTGCAACAAGTAAAACAACTGCATCACTGGGCATGGGCACCAAGTCACTCACAACAATTGTTAATCATGATAAACATCACGGTAAAGCGATTACTATTCCTGCTAATATTCAAGTGTGGCTTCAGTATGATGCAGGTATTACTTCAATGGCGGGGACCTCACACGTATCATCACATGCTCAGAATCCATCTGCACATGCTGACACATTTCAAGGGATTCCTGACGAGTCTCTTAGTGATGAAGATGATGATGACCATTCTCACGGTCAAACCTCTGCCGGTCAAAGGGAACGACAACCTACTCCTCATGCTGATTCTGATCCCTTTGCTGGACAAGGTAATGAAGGAGGTAATTTCTTTGAACATACTTCTTCTTCATCTAAATCTGATTCCATGGCCCAAGATTCTGCTAGCCCGCAGGATCTATCCCAGAGAGAGAGCTATATTTCTGACTCTGCGTCTGACACTCTTGCTTCTTCCCTTTCACCCTTGCTGACGGGAGTTAAAAGGCCGGCACTTGTAGATTTATGTGAGGGTTCCGAGAGTGACCCAGAAGTGCAGCCAGTTATTCGGAAGAAAGCCAAATTTTCACATGCTGCAACTTCAAAAGCCCAGTCCCAACCCAGTGTATCTATCACAACCACTCCACCTCACGTGAGTGGTTCACCTATTGCACATTCTACACATAGGGATTTTGGTGAGGATTTTGTGACTTCTGAAGAGCCTGTTGCTTCAGAAAGGCCAGAAGCTTTCATTGCTTCAGAAGTACCTTCACCGGTACATACTGATGCTGCAGAGAGGATAGGTTCTGATGTTGTACTAGAACGCTCTGCAGCCTCTCAGCCTGAGATTCCACCTCAGGATATGACAGGAACAGATCCCATAACTGCTACTCACTTTGCTTATCCAGTTTCTGCAGGTACTGCTTTCACTTTCAGGAATATTGTTGAAGTCATACACGAGCGTGTGAGACAGGGAGTGTGTATGAGCATTTAGGGAGTGAGGGACCTTCATTTTCAAGGCCCGAAACCGAGCGACAAATAGTAAAAGAATGATTTTTAGAGCGAGGACACCCAAGCCAAACACCGTCCCTTAATCTTGAAAATCTTGACACTCGTATGACAGCAATTGAAAATGAAATAAAGAAGTTCGGGCAGTCGATGGGGCAGTTAGGGATCAATGTTGGAGACAACAAGCGAGCTCTTGATGACTACGCAGCACGAATGACAAGTCAAGCAACAACATTCGATGAATTGACAAACAAGGTAAATGACTTGGGCCATGCTGGTGGTGTCTTGGGCAGCACTCTTTATGATAGAATGGGAGCAGTGGAAAGCATAATGCATACAATGGCAACAGAGATAAGTAGACTGATGTATGCAGTTAGGAGCTTTGTTCCCCCAGAGTGCTTTGACGATCAATATAATCAGCCTCCCCCTGATAATGATGGTGCTGGTGGTGCTGGAGGTGCTGGTGGAGCTGGACCCTCGGGTTCTGGTTTTGGTGGTTCCTATGCTACTGGTGGATCTGGAGAGAAGGGTGGTGTTCAGGATAACTCACCTAAGGGGGAGAGTGGAAAGGAGACGAGACAGCAGTCACTAGTTATTGAAGAAATTGAAGAACAGACTGAACTCATCAAGGAAAATGAGCCAGTAATTGAAGAGGAGGCTCAGAGGAAGAGAAAGGGTAAGGCAGTGGTGGCTGAGCAAGAAGAGCCATTCATTGACTTGAGTTTTCATCAGGAAGGAGTACATGAGGTACTTGATTCAGATTCTGATATGGAGGATGTACCTTTAGCACATGCAATTAAAAGATCTTTGATGGAACAAGGTAGAGGTGCTGGAATGTCTTCCGAAAAGCCTGAAGAAATACCTGTTGATAAAGAGACCCTGGAAGCTCAACAGTTGGCCTTGGAACAAGCTCAGTTCTACAAAATGAAGATGATGCAGGATGAGGCTGTTTTCCTTGAAAAGCAAACGGAGCTCAAGGAGAAACAGTATGATCATGAGCTTGCAAGGTTAGCTGATCCTCAAGTTGATCTGGACAAGAGAAGGATCGGACAGAAATGGGATGATGCAAGGAAGATTCTATTAGGAGTTTGTGCGAAAGGAACTCATAACAAAGAGGCGGAAGACTTATTCTACAACTTGAACTTGCAGAATCCACTGATTGTTGACTATATAAGTGCTTTGTAAATTTTGATCTCTAAAGTCAGAGTTAGATACAATGCGATGGTTAAGGAGTGGCAGGTCATCTTGTCTTTAGTCGAAGGAGTCCCGACATCTTTCTTGTTTGTGGATGATCAATTCATCTCGAGAAGATCTGCGTCTGAGTTGTTCTTGCTAGCAACAAAAATTCAATATTCTCAAGCTGAGGAGCTTAGCATTCTGTGTAGAGATCAGTTAATGCAGCTAGCAGAGGACAAATGACCAGAATTCTCAGCAAATCCTGATGTTGTTCGGATGGTTGTTGATGGAAAAATGAAGAGGGTTATGTAAAACATAATGTAACGTAACGTAACATGTAACCGAGGTAACTAACTCAACATGACAAGTCGGTAACTTATATTAAAATGAAGCACGGAATCGATTGCGAATCATTTATAAGTTGAATACAAAAGACCAAATTATTAGAGGAAGCTTTGAAGACATTGAAGATCACTGAAAGAAGTTCATTAACATGTTCAAGCCTCAGTGAAGAATAAAGTTGAAGTGGTTCAAAGGTTCTGAAGATGAAGAAGGTTTTACTACAGAGAAAACAGAAGATTCCAGTGAAGTTTAGAAGCACTTCTAATCAACAAGGAACAAAGTCAATTGTATTGTAAAGAAGATGTGAAGATCAAGATCGTGTTAGTCGTTTGTGAACCAGACCAGTTGCACCTAACGTCAGCACAAAAGAGATTGAGAATTGCATCTATGGATGAGAAGAATTGACTATTTTCTGAAATGGGTAACAAGTGAAGTGGTATATGATGAAGCTCAGAATAAATCAAGTTCGAATAATCAAGGAAATATTTATTAGACTTGGTTGCAGTGGAAGAAAATATATTAAGGGCGTATCAGGTTTGAAATTGGCTAAGGAAAAAAGACTACAGAAGCTGTATCCAGAAGTCAACCTAGTCAAGCTATTTCGTCTTATTCACCCATGGTTAATCAAGCTATTTTGTCTTATTCACAGATGGTTAACAACCATCGGGTGAAATGAAAGAAATGGTGAATATTCAAAGGGCTTATTTTGTCCTATTAGCCGATAGTTATTAACTATCAGAAAAGGAAACAAAAGCAAAGACCCCACTTCCCGATGGTTACTAAAGCTTGGAATAATTGAGTTTATTTCAGTAATTGTTTTAATCCTCCGATACTTATTCTACAGACTCATCGAGGGTTAAACAATTACTCAGTAAATTGTTCCCGATACTTAAGGAAAAACAGAAGTGAAGAAGCAACTAGTTTACTTGGTCCTAAAAGCGCCACGTATCCTTAGTTGATAAAGTCTACACAAAAAGGAAGCAAAGCATCGTCTTTGTTATTTATTCATTCAGTTCACAGATAGAGAAATACAGAGAGCACTGAAGAGAGAAACACAGAGAGCATTCAAGAGAAGTAAACACAGAAGCCATTAAGTTTGTAATCAGTTGTTGTTACTTTGATTGTTCTTATTAAAGCTTGTAACTGTAACTGTAACTGTCTAGTGGATCATTGTAACTAATCTACGGATTAGATTTGTGGAGCACCTCAGGGTTTATATAAATCAAAAGATATATTCCCCGAACTATTGTGTTATTGCATATCACCTGTTTGATTATATAACTGTTCGAACTGTATAAAGTCTATAAAGAACCATTCCGTGAATTAGAGTTAAAATTGGACAATATCGTATTCAACCCCCCTTCTACGATATTTGGGACTAACAATTGGTATCAGAGCTTACTAATTGAGTTTTTAAATCAGGATCTATTGTTCGGACTTCAGTATTAAGCTTCTGGAATTTTTCGCGAATTTTTTAATTTTCAAAATATTTCACTCAGAAATTTTTTGAACTTTAAATAATTTTGAAAAGTTTAATAACATGAGTTCTCAGAAAGTAGGAAGTATTAAGGTTCCTCAGTTTGATGGAGCGAATTATAATCTCTGGAAAAAAAAGATGACCCTGTTTATTAAGGCTGCAAATTTGTTGTACATGGGTATCTTAGAGAACGGACTGTTTGTACCAATGAAGATGATTCCTGAATCTACAGTGGATGGAGTAAGAGTTCCTCAAAGGTCTACTCCAAAGGATCCTATAGAGTTCACTGATACAGAGAAAGAAATTGTTGCATTGGACATAGGCCTTCAGTTGATTATTGTTGACTCAATGGATGAAGACATGTGCCATCAAATTCTAAATTGTATATCTGGAAAACACATGTGGAAAACCATCGAACTGATTATGGAAGGAACAGAAGAAGTAAAAGAGAACCGGTTGGATATACTTACATCAAGATATGAAGCGTTCAAATCTACTCCTGGAGAAACAATCACTCAAGTTTTTGAGCGATATAATAAATTATTAAATGAGTTGAGTATCCAGGGGAAGAACTATCCATTAAGGGAAACGAACAGGAAGTTTATGTTGACTCTTCCACATCATGTTGAGCATAAGGTTTCTTCAATTATAGAAAGGGACAACTTCAATACCATGCCCCTTGAAAAGCTATATGGAAAATTGAAGACTTATGAAATGGAACAAGAACAGAGGTTGATTATCTATGGTTCCGGCTCAGTGGATAGTAAGAGTGCAGCACTTATGAAGACCATAGCTTTTATGGCAGATGAAGTTAAAACTTCTAAAGCAAAGGTCGTTGAAACCAAGATTGGTGGAGAATTGATCATTGAAGCTAAAATGGCTACAGAATCACAAGCTGAAGAGGAAAATGATTTTTATACATTGGAAGAGCTTGATGAGATGGAAGACAAATCTATGGCGTACTTGGCAGGACGTTTTAAGCATATAAGATTCAGAAGGAATCCCAAGTACAAGAAAAGTTTTGGTAGCATATTTCAGAAGACAGGATCATTTTCGGGATCCAACTGAACAGGCGGTTACAAGTCAAACATGGTAGACCGTAGTAAGTTCCGGTGCTACAACTGTAATGAACTAGGGCATTTCGCCACTGAATGTAAGAAACCGAAACAAGAAAAAGACAATAAGGTTTATGAGAAGAAGAGTTCCTACGAGAAGAAAAGCTATGATGAGTTGAAAAGGGAGAATGAGAAGTTGAAACAGAGATTGGATGCTTTGGTTGCAAAACAACAAGGCAAGGCTTACATTGTTGAAGGTAGAAGCTGGGATGACACAGATTTTGAAGAAGAAGAATATGGAAATCTTGCATTAATGGCAGACACTTTAGAAGAATCTCCATCATCAGCACAGGTACCTATTCTCACCACTATAGATATGTCTCTATCTGAATATAAAAATACTGTTAATGACTTGAGTATAGAGATGTTTAACATTCATACAAGCATGCTAGCTTCTGAAGCAGAAAATGCTAGACTAGTTGCGAAGTTTAAAAAGCTAGAATCTGGAAAGGAACAACTAGAGCTTGTAGGAATCACAGTTAATAACCTTAAGGAAAGAAATGAATATTTGGAGAATAAGGTTAACGTTAATGCAGAGGTTGAGACAACACTTATGGCTAAGATTTCTGAGCTAGAGTTAAAATTGGAAGCTTTTAAGAACTCAGCTAATATTACTAAAGATATAATAGATAAGCAGAGCTTAGATAATAAGACATGTATAGGCTTTGACTACGATGAACATAAAAGGAAAAACAAGAAGGATAAAAGGAATGTAATTTTCAATGCTTCTAGTACTGTTTTATTAGAAAATGAAAATGTTCCTTTTGTCATTAAGAAAAGTAGTAATCCTGTCTTTAAGCTCCCACTCTCAGAACCCTTAGACGAAGATACTATCGTATGGAAACAAGAAATGCTTGTTGAGGATAAGTTAAAAGAGAAAGAAGTTGAGGAAAATAATGTAGAAGAAGTTACACCTAATGAGCCAGGTAAAACTGAATTAGGTGGTAACAAGAACAAGTCAAAGAGTAATTGGAATGGGAAAGTAGGTGTTAAAATTGCTAATTCTGTTAGACCCGCACCCACTGCACCTAGGAAATTGTGTACTAATTGCAATTCTGCTGGACACCTTAGTCATGCATGTAATAAGGTTAAAGTAGAATCTAATATTCCTATTGTGCAGAACATGTTTAGCATGAATAGTTCTCATTTGCCTTGTGGTATTACTGGATGTATGCCATGTGCTTTTAATATTATGAATGCTTATTTCAATTTGATGAATGCATCTACTTCTAGTAATTGCATAGGCATAGAAAGAAGCATGAATAAGAAAAAGGTAAGGGCAAAGACTGCTAGTCCTCATAAGGTTAGGAAGGAGACTCAATCTCCTAAGCCAAAAGATAAATCTGTCAAGGCAACGGAACATGATTCGAGTTCAGTCAAAGTAGAACTTAAAGATGTGAAAACTGAACCTATTACACCATCTGCAAGAACCTCTAAATTTCTTGGACCCAAACAAGTTTGGGTTCCAAAAAAACCATAATCACTTTGTGGTTGCAGGGCATAGGTACTAATGAAAAAGTCATGTGGATTCTGGATAGTGGATGTTCAAGGCACATGACAGGAGACAAGTCCCTGCTGACCAATGTGGTTGAGAAGACCGGCCCAGTTGTAACCTTTGGAGATGACAGCAAAGGATTTACTAAGGGATATGGTAGTCTGGAAGTTGAAAATGTCATCATTGAAAATATCTCTCTTATTGAGGGTCTGAAGCACAACTTGCTGAGCGTCAGTCAATTTACAGATAAAGGATATAATGTGGACTTCAGGAAGGAAAAGTGTCTGATCACCAACAGGAAAGATGAAAAGCTTGCTCTTAAAGGAGTAACAAAAGGAAATCTGTTCGTAGCTGACTTAAACACTACAAGCAGAGGAGAAGCAAGTTATTTCTACAGTAAAACATCTTCTGAATTGAGTTGGTTATGGCACAGAAAACTATCTCACCTGAACTTTAAGGCAATGAATTCTTTAGTTAGAAGAGAATTGGTGAGAGGGTTACCACAGATGGAATTCTACCAAGAAGGACTCTGTGAAGCATGTGAAAAGGGTAAGTCAAAGAAGGCGTCACATAGAAGTAAGGACATGTCAAGCATCAGCGAACCTCTCCAGTTGATTCATATGGATCTGTTTGGATCGGTTAATGTCATGTCAGTTTCAAAGAAGAAATATGCATTAGTGATTGTCGACGACTACTCCAGTATACGTGGGTGTTGTTTTTGCATTCTAAGGATGAAGCACCTTAAATGGTAATCGATCACATTAAAAAGATTGAGGTGGAAGCTGGATTGCCTGTGCGGACAATAAGATCAGATAATGGAACTGAATTCAGAAATGCAGTTCTAAATGAATTCTGCATGGAGCAAGGCATTTCAAGACAATACTCAGCCCCAAGAACTCCACAGCAGAATGGAGTAGTAGAAAGGAAAAATAGGACTTTGATTGAAGCAGCAAGGACAATGCTAAGCCAGTCAAAGCTACCTACATATTTTTGGGCAGAAGCAGTCAACACAGCTTGTTACACTCAAAATAGGACCCTGATTAATAAAGATCTAGAAAAGACATCCTATGAGATTATGACCAACAGAAAGCCATCACTGAAGTACTTTCATGTGTTTGGTGGAAAATGCTATGTATTGAAAGATGAACATCTGGGCAAGTTTGATGCTAAAGCAGATGAAGGGATTTTCCTTGGTTACTCACTGGAGTCTAAGACGTACAGGGTATATGTGATTGAAACTCATAAGGTCATTCAAAGCTTTAATGTAACATTTGACGACACCAAACTCCCAAGTCTTCAAAAAGATAAAGATTCTGAATCTTTGAAAATTGAAAATCTATCAGAATACTACTTAGGAGATGAAGACGTACCTGATGTTGCATCTGATAGTCATGAATACACGAATATTGATAATCCAGAGTAAAGCAGTGAAAGTGTTGGTAATACCACACAGTCACAGTCACAGACTTTATCTGAACATCAGTCTGTTACTGAACCTGCTAGCTCAACTGGTGGATCATCAAACAATGGAGGCAACAACTCAGGGGGAGGTGAAGAAGGATCAGCTAGTCACTCTCAACACAACTACGAAGAAGGACAATCATCAAGGGCTAATCTGCCTATACAAAGGGTATGGAACAGAGATCATCCCTTTGAATTAATCATTGGTGACCCAGAGAGTGGTGTGAGGACTAGAAGAGCAACAGAGAATGAATGTTTGTACTCTGATTTTCTATCAGAGGAAGAACCTAAAAAGGTTGAAGATGCTCTAGAAGATCCAGATTGGGTGATTGCAATGCAAGATGAACTCAATCAGTTTGATAAGCAGGAAGTGTGGAAACTGGTACCAAGACCTAAAGACAAATCTGTGATTGTCACTAAATGGGTATTCAGGAATAAGTTGGATGAAAATGACATTGTTACGAGGAACAAGGCCAGACTGGTTGCTAAGGGGTATTCTCAAGAAGAAGGAATAGATTATGACGAGACCTATGCACTAGTAGCAAGACTTGAAGCCATCAGGATGCTATTGGCATTCGCAGCACATTCATACTTTAAAGTTTATCAAATAGATGTGAAGAGTGCATTCCTGAACGGGGAGCTGGAAGAAAAAGTATATATAGAGCAACCTCCGTGTTAGGTCCCGAAAGTATCGTAGAAGGGGGGTTGAATACGATACTCACTAAATCAAAAAATTCTTTCGAATCTTTTGCGGATATATGATTTAGAGTTCGATAAGTGGGTTCGTGTTCAGGAGTGTTTAGCTGTTTAGGAGACTGGCTTACTAATTTTCTGTGTTTAGGAATGAACAAATAATGCACTAGAAAATTAGCAAGTAATTAAATGCGAGACAGGTTTCGGGGAATATTACTTTCGTATTAATCCCTGAGGTTTTGCTACACCCAGTTAAAAATATAACTGGCTTCCAAAGAACTGATTAGTTCTTTGCTTCTAGAGAGATAAAGCTAGATACCTATTACAATGTTTGACAGTATTTAATAGTAACGGAATCAAGCTAGCAGTGAGTGTTTTACAGTAGCCCTAAACATTTGAGACATATTTAACCGGCTAAAATGTAAAACCCAGGAGAAGAAGGTATAGATTTAGCATGGTGACTTCTTCTTCTCCGGCTTTGAATATCTCACTGCCTCTCTCTTGATTGGCTGTGTCTCCACCAACCGTATTAAACAAAATGAATAATTCATTTTATTTAATATAGTGTAGACTTTTCAAATCAATAGAATTGATTTGCTTCACAATTGCTTAAGTCCCTGAGTTGCGCCTTAAGAGTGTGAGTGGTGTATGGAAGCTGAGTTGCGCCTGTGACTTTGAGTTGCGCCTTGAATGTGAGTTGCGCCTATACAGTGGTTACCCTGTATAGGCGCCACTCATGCCTTAGAAACTTCACAGCATGTTGCGCCTAGTATGTGAGTTGCGCCTACACTCTTGTTGCACTGTGTAGGCGCCACTCATACACTGTCTTTGCCTTAGAAACTTTAGAGCAGCTGAGTTGCGCCTCTACTCTGTTATCACTGTGATGGCGCCACTCATGCCTTAGAAACTTTTGTGCCTTGGACAAGATATGTTGCGCCTATACACTGCTTCCCCTGTATAGGCGCCACTCATGATATAGATTCTAAGTTCAACATATTTCCTGAGCTTTGGATATATTAGTTGCGCCTGCACTCTTGCTTCACTGTGTAGGCGCCACTTAACATTTCCTTGACATTTTCTTGCACCTGGAAATATATGTGTTGCGCCTCTCCATTGCTTCAAGAGTATTAATCCACCTTATGTAGTAATACTTGCCTTAGCATATATCTTTGAAATGCTTGAAGTATTTACCACTTTATTTCACTCCTTGGCTTGGCTTGATCAACTGATTTTCTTATGATTAATCAAGGTAATTCTCTTCTTGTTGTGCTGACGCTTAGTGCACTGGTCTGGTTCACAAACGACTAACACTGAATTGAGTTCCCTTGATTTCTTTTCTGTTTCAGCTGAGTAAGCTAGGACTGTTGCATTGCTTCAAAACACTGACTGTTGATAGACATGTAATTTCACTGGAATCTTTTCTGGTACTTCGACAACGTCTTCATTACTACAATCCAGTTCAAGACTGCAGCTGTCTTCTTTAACCTTTGTCTTCACCCTTCTGGATTCCTATGCTTCGAACATTGCCTATTTCCAATCAATGCTACTACACTGAAATCTGTTAGTGGCACTGCAATACTGAATCTTCAACATATCTGAAACCCTGAAAGTCTTTAAACATTGTTCTTCACTGAGGCATGAACATATAAATGAACTTCTTTCAGTGACCTGTAGTAGACTCCAAAACTTCTTTTAATGTCTTGATTCGCTGTATCTGCCTTGTCTTCATGTCTTGCTGATTTCTGTGTAGACGTAGTATTATTTACTTGTCCTGTTCTAGTGTTGAGTTATCACGATTACTATACATACAGCTTCGTAATCTCCAACAATCTCCCCCTATTTGATTGTTAAACTTTAGCAAACAAATCACCTAGGGAGGATAACTCAACTAACAACTAGAAAAAGTAATCGCCGAGACTTGTAAATAATGCTACTGGTTTTTCTGGATCAGATATTGCATTTCCAGAATTCTTGTTTGACTGAAACGAAAGATGTTTGTTCCTCTGACACTGAACTGATATTCAAGTTGTATCATCTTCATTTATGTCTTTTTGAGCTTTCTCCGTTTCAAAATCCTTCAGTTTGAACTTAAAGAACTTATCATGAATAGAGCTTCATAAGAATCAATTCCTGAGTGTGTCTTCAATCAATACTGAACATAGCTCAAATAATGTTCTCCCCCTACGAATGTGATTCTCCTTCTTATTCTTCATCTCCCTTTAGAAAATAAATGGAATAGTCATTTCTGTTCTTCCAAGTATAGAATTACAGCTTCTTGATTTTCCCATATATCTGTTGTTTCCCTTCAAGATCAGAAGATAAGATTTTCTTCTTCTTGTCTAAAATCTCCCCCTTAGTTATAACATTATAACTTCTCCCCCATAAGAAGAGGAATCCTACAATTTCTTTTTCTTGTTATAACTATAACACTATAAATTCTCCCCCTTAGTTGAGGAATCCTCCAATGGCCCACTTTTAAAGATACCAAATGTTAATACCAATTGATAGGTCCTCTTTTAAATGGTTTGTCTTCCAAAGAAGGTTCTCGTCTGTCGTTGAACGGGAAAAAATATAGTAACTTTTCTTCCAGAAGTAGCAAGTAGCAAGGGTAAGTGTTTGGCTTATGGTTTCCTCACTTCTACTACGTTCTGTTGGTGTTTACACCCAAGTGTCGAGCACTTAGAAGTGTTTCACTCTTTCTCTCCCTATCTCTCACTCAAGTGTATCTCTCCCTCACTTTCACTTAAGTGTTTCTCTCTCTCACTTTCACTCTGCACTTCACATATAGCCTTCTGTACCTGCAAGTGAAATCCGTCAATTCATATATTCCCAACACCTGATTCACCAGAATGAACTGAATCACTATCAAGTGGAGAATTGCCTCGTTGAGGTGTTCTTGATCTATCATGCATAAGCACTGTCTCAGCACCAGACTCAATAGCATTTGCTAAATCACTGTCTAGTGGAGCCTCACCTCTTTGAGATGGGTTATCCCAAGATTTTAAAATCTTTTTGGGAATCCTGCCTTGTTCTATCAAGGAGTTGCCTCACACCTTCTCCGTAAACGGGAGGTGGACGTTCCTTTTCAGGATCTGGAAATGTTCCTTCCAGGAGGGGCGACGTAGTAGACAATGTAATGAATGGCAAATTAGAGTCTACGTTTCCCTCGTAACCCAATGACGGGTGTTTGTTAACATGCCTATACCTCACACTGTGCACGCCTTGCAATGTGTCCAATTGTTAGGCCCCTAGTATAACTGTTAGGATTGTTAGGTCCCAAAAATTATATAAGGTTCCTAGTATATATCTGTTTAGGCTTACCATCAGCGTGAGTGCCGGTGGTGTGCTTGACTCATTACAAGATGCTCTGGCTGACGAGCGAATTTCAATGGACTCACCCTATTGAGAGAATGATTCCAGAGACAGTTTTATTGCCTTTTCAGCTCTGCATCCTTTTGAGAAGATACAGATGAGCTTACAATTACCTCAGTTTATATACTTCTTTACTTCGCTGGAGGTAGAGCTGTGGGTGCACTGCCAACTTCATCCTTATTTGCTGCATCAAGTGCAGTTTCTCCCTTATCAACCTCTAAATAACAAGTGTTCCTTATAACTCCAAGGGTTAATATATGGAAGTGTATGAAAGAGTGTTTGGTATCAAGGCCTGGGTCAGAGATTGATGGGTTTTCAACCTCCTGGCCAGCTTCTGTAGCCACTGGGGGCTAAACGGATAAAATCATTTTTTAAAAGATAATAAGATAATCACTTTAACATTCCAAAACATATTTTTCATCTCAAGGAGAAAGAAAAATATATGAAGGAATGGTAATGGATTTCATTAAAGCACTTTTAATAAAAGAGTTTTGTCGGTTCTAAAGATATGACATTTAAGAGCCTGACACCAAAGAAAATTTTCCTTAAGATACTTATCCCATAATAAAACGCGGGAGTATCAGAGAAAAAGTTTCTATTGCTTATGAATTTCTTATAAGGCAAACTTCCCATAATAAAACGCGGGAATTTATACCAAAGAAGAAATTCTACTCTTCTACCAAATTATATCTCAATAAAATGACTCTTTTCCATTAAACCTAAGCACTGTATGTTTTAAAAACAGTTTTGCAAATCATCCTTATCAGATAGAAGAAAATGATTTTCCGACTCATAATGCAATTATGATTTACATCATTTTCGTCTGCCTGATAATATCCCCAACTTAAAATAAAAACATGACAATTAGGATTAGGATGAATGCTTAACATAACAGTACTAGGCCTTCAAAGCAACAATCACTGTTTTGGTACTTTGAATCAATGTGAAACATACATTGAAACAAGTATTTGAAAACAAAGAATTTTACAAGTGATTGATACATTGAAGTTAAAACACATTTTTAAAAAAAAGAAAAAGAAAAAGCTTTGTTAGATAAAACATTTAAAACAAGCTTTTGGGAGAGGATAAAATTTCGAGAGAAAAGAAAGATTATCCTTAAGAAAAGTTTTTCAAAAGAGAAGTTTTGAAAAAGAATTCTTAAGTTTTCTTAACTAAAACTGATAGACAAATGAATGTATCTTTAAATAAAACATTTTGAAAAAGAAATAGACAAAAATTTCTTTTTAAATACATTCAGGATCGTAAACCAGTCAAAGAAAGAAAACTATATATCACAATTATTTTGTAATAAAATATTATTCAATTATCACAAAGTAATAAAAGAGAATATTTATACTACGAATAATTATGCTTCTTATTTATTTTAATTTATTTAAATCATGGAACAGATATTCCACTGAATTGTTTTATATCATCATGATTTAAATAAATCAAAATAAATTAAATACTTATGCTGTACTAAGCAATTGCCAATCACATGCATTTATATAACCTATACATGGCAATTATTTAGTAGAACAATAAGCATATATATTTTTACTATTAGTGATTTCAGATAAACAACTTGAATTATCACTAATATTAAAAATATCACAATTAATTGCACGCTGATACCAATTATTCGATATTTATCAATAATTTCAAGATGCAAGAAATTGTGCTTCTGTTATTTTATCAAATCAAAATTATGAAACTAATAAACATTGAATGGCTTCAATCCATAATTTTAATAAGATAAAATAAATTCGCTAAATACTAAAATATTCATTGGATTGAATATTAGCATTTAACTTCCTACGCCATATCTAATAATTGTCACTTTGCACATTGTAAGCATGCTCATAACAATTATTAATTGACATACGTAAGCCCGAGGTATTAGTTGAAAAGAAATTCACAAGTCCTTTGAATAGGGAACAAATAATACTTGTGATTCTAATAACAACTCCTCGCAAACAAACTTATTTTTAGAAATATTTTCTAAGTATATCAAATATTGAGCATTTCATACACATAGCTTAGAAAATACTTCATCTTTTAATATTAGTGAGTTTTAAAATATGCATTATTATTTAGAACAGAAATTCTAAATACCATCACTAATATCAAAAGTATCACAATTATTTGTAATAAAATATTTAAGACTATCAGAGTAAAATATCAGAGCAATTAAGCAAGATATCATTGACTAATACTCACCAAATATTTAACACATACAAATAACTATGCTTCTTACTTATGCTAAATAATTTAACTACCACTCATGCATATTACAATGTAAGCATGATAATGAAATTAATAGCAAAAAGTATGAGGTTCTGGATTTCAAATGAATTCACAAGTCCTTTGGATAGGGAAAAAGTAATACTTGTGAACTCATTTAAGAATTCCTTACAGATGGGATTTTCAACAAATATGCATATAAATAATATCCCAAGTTTACTAACCAACTTAGATAAAATAAATTCATCAAGTCATTTAGCAAAAATCTGCAAGTTATTCGACTATGGACAGCTCTCAAAAGAAATGATACCTGGTGTCCATGCGTTTGTTCCTTCAGTGGTGTTAAGAGCTTCAACAGAGTTGCTAGAATTTGACAGCTTCTAGGAATGACTTCCCTGTCTTTCGTACAACCTGCGTTATCTATATCTATATAGCCAATTAGGTTAAACCTATTATCTTAAGGGTCCCAGATTCCAAGAATTGGTAATCCCCTAAGATATCTATCAATTCATAACTTAGCTATAAGATAAGATTCTCTAGTATCCACTTGGAAACTTGCACATAGGCATATCGAGAATTAAGGTATACTTGCACATAAATATAACATTGTGTGTGCCTTGCATTTCTAGAGAGATATGCATAACAACTCAAATGTAAAATCACTTTTAAGTAATTAACAGTTAGAGAGTCATACCATGTCCTTGACGTTTTGCTTGAATCCTTACCTCCGTCATAGAAAAGCCTGCGAAGAGAATGATATACAAATTGTAATGGATCTGCACCTTCATCTTCTAGCTCACCATTCAGGAGTGCACTTGTTCACATTCATCTGATAGATCTTCATGTTGAATGTTCCACATGTGCTAGAGAATTGTTAGGTCCTAATCATTGGGTCCCTGAAAATTGTTAGGTACCCATTGATGAGTCCCAAAGGATCAAGTCTTGTCACTGGTGCTTACTGCTTGATCTAGAAAGTCCCGAAGATTCTGTTTCCATCATCGTCGATACCTTCTGCTTTAAAGTCCTGTAGCAACCAGTTTGGCTTTGTCCCTCATAACAATGCCAAATAGTCATCCAGTTTCTGTGAACCCTTACTGTACCAGTTTCAGCTACGACTTTAGTGGTTTGGGTTCCAGCTTCAGTGGTTTCTGCCTTCTAACTGATTGAGATCATCTTGCATTGCAATCACTCAATCTGGATCAATCTGTGCTTCTTCAGTATTCTTTGGGATACCAATTGATGGGTGATACCAATTGTAAGATACCAATTATTGATACCAATTGTTCGTTGACAATTGCTCTTTCCCAAATGGTCCCGAAAAATATATGATCATTTCGATTAGCACTCCTAGCCTCTGCACAAGAATCCGGATCACTAAGAACGAGACTCCAGGATAGAATTTGACTTCAAACCTTTTGTCCAGGCAGAAATGTTCTTAATGAAATCCTTTGATCTTCATTGTTGAGCATGACTAGTAGATCCTTCTTTTATTTGCTCCCCCTGAGTTGCTGCTAGGATGTATTGAAGATCCTTCACCTTATACAGCGGATTTCCACTAACAGGATCTGAATCATCATAATTGTCATTGATTCCTTCTGCAATCTCAGCTTCTACATCAGTATCTGAATTTGTCAAAGATTCAGAATAGTCGTTCACTTAAATGCTTGGGAGCTTGGTGTAGATATTCATTACATTCAGACTTTTAATCACTTCTGAGTAGCCAAAGAGAATTGTTCCATGAGCCCTAACTTCTTGTCAAGTTACTCAAATAAATCTTCATTAAAAATCAATTCCCTTCAAACACACGAAAGAGCTTCAGTGTTTGCTTCCGGTTGGCCATTAACTCAAATGATGTCTTTCCACGATCTTGTTGAATAAATCAGCATGCTGTGTTAATTGCTTCAGCTTCCAAATTCCCTTTTAGGTACAGACTTCATTTAAAACTTCACTCGCGAAATGCAGTTCCAATATCTGACTTCAAAGTTCTCACAGCTTACCACTTGTTTCCAACTTGATCTTCCTTATTTGATCAATCATCATTGTGACATTTTGTCTGTTGAATGCACGAACATCACCAATTTGTTATTAGGGTTATCAATTTCAATCACCACTAAGCATATGACTTTCCTTCAGTGTGATGTTTTCATTGACTTCCCTATGTGACACACTTCAAAATGTCCTTCTTGAAAGAATTCCATATGAAGCAGTCCTCTCACCAATTTCATCTTTTAACAAAGAATCCATTGCCTTGTAGACTGACAAGTGTGAGAGCTTCCTTTGCCATAGCTAACTCTTTATTGATGAAGCTTCACTGATAAGTTGACTTCATCTTTGCATCGAAATACCATGTCAGCTACGAACAAACTTCCTCACTCTCAGTTGAGCGAGCTTCCAACCTTCTTGTTTGAGATCAAACACTTCTCCAGAAAACCCTTGACGAAGAATTCCCTAATTCCCTTTAAAAAGTGCTTAACTCCTTCCACAAGAAAGATGCTTCCACTGATGACAGTTCTTAACACATGATGGCCATATCCCTTGTACATCCTTTGCTGTCATCTCCAAAGGTTACCATCGGGGAGGCCTTCTCAATCAACTATGATAGTAGAGCTTTAATCTTAATCATATGCCTCGAACAATAAATGTCACGAAGTCACATAACTTTTGTCTTTCATAACATACTCTGCAATCACAAAAGATTAAGCTTCTTGGTACTCAACTTTAATTGAGTCCAGATGGGTTAGAGATATTATCAAAAGTAACAACAGCTTCATCCTTAACATGCAAAACTTATCTTTGACTGATCACTTCTCATACACAGTAGCCTTGACAAAGTAGTCTTTAGGCTATGAGACTAGTGATTCCAACCTAGCTTAAGGTGGATTAGCAGTCTTTACCCTATTGTGATTCTTATACATGCTTTGTCTAAGATTATGCAAGTCCTAAGATATGCATTTTTAAATAACTAAGCAAGCATGGAAATAAGAACACATGGTAAACATTTAGCTTCAAAGCATTAGAGATAAGAATTATGCAATTCAGGCATGTTATGCATATTAGAAAATTCAGTACTATCTACTTTAATCATTCTACACAAGTGTAACAGATATAAAACAGATTTACAGATATTCAATAATTTTCTAAAAGCACATGGATAGAAGAACTAACAATTTAATTACTAATTCTTTCTAATCCATTCTGTCGTTGTCTAACATTTTTAACTATCTCTAATTACCTAAGTCAGTTTTAGATTAAGCTTCGAATCTACATGACTTACTGACTACTTAGATAATTCTACCATCTTTTAACCATTTATTCCTAACAAGCAATACATGATTAGATATAGCATTTAAGAGCAACTATGAGAGTAAAAGCAAATCATATGAAAATAAGCACATAAACAATTTAAGAATATGCAGAATATTTGAATAAGACATTATGAGCAATATCAAATTCTACATACACTTAACAAGCCATTTAAGAACAAATATTAAATATATGATCTATGACCTGTTTGTCTATTAGCAATTTTCACAACATTAGCAGAGGTATTAAATCACAGAAGATTTAAATCAAGTTCCAGCAAATGTTTTAAGGGATACACCTAACCGTCTAGAACACCCTATCTAATTCTCCAGATATTCCTTTTACTGCATATAAAATCAAGTATGAAATGTACTAATTAAACTCATGAATCCTAGCATGCAATCTTATTCTTAGCAATCAATTAAGCATTTAAGTCCTAAGATGCTAACATGCTGTCATGAATATAATACATTTCAAAACTTAATAATCATGCAGTTCTGAATTAGATAAACGTATACTAGTTAGAAAGTGTACCTGAGAAGTGCTTGTTGATTCATCTCCAGTGTTGGTCATTGATGCCAGATATCCATTTGGTTCAACACTGTCACTGATAGAATCAACCTTGCATTTAACTTCATCAACAAATGCTTTCCCTTGTTGCATCCTCACTAATGCTTGAGATTCCTGCTACAACCCAAAATAGTGTTTGTCATCTTTTGCTTGTACAGGCTTCTTCATTCTGTGTAGCAAACCTCAAACTTGTCTGCCAACAAAAAACCATCCCTGTCTTGCAACCACCTCTTGAACTGATCTTGAAAATCTCCTTAATGGAATCTATAGGTAAAGACCTTAGATATAGAATTGGGATTCCATCTGAATCCGACGTCACTGAACTTCCAGTTGTCCTGCAGGCTTGACTGGTCGTCTAGTTCTCAGGTTATTCCAAAGTGTCAATTTACATATAACACCTTGACCACTAGCCCGAGCTTCAACATCTTCAATTCAGCTTCTAGGATCAATTCACTTTTGTTCAGAGGTTCTCAACCTTGACTTCAATCAATTTGGTTCCTGGGTCACAATTACAGTGGATATGCTAACAACCTGCTTTACCAAATATTATCTGCTCTAGCTCTTGTTCTAGTTCATAGGCCTTCAGTACACAAATAGTTCATCTAAAGATAATGTGGTTGTATCCTTAGATTCCCTATGGCTGTAACCCTGTGTTCCAGATGATCTGCAGTGTTAGCACGAACTTCCTGTAATCTCCTTGTAGAAAGAAAACTTCAACGCTTGTACAGAGATGCCAGGTAGTCCAGTCTGTTCTCCTTCACTACTAACCTCCAAGATTTTCCATCTAAAAATACAACTTGAATCAACCAGATCTTCAGTCAATCATTGTTGTCTTTTAAAACCCAGAAAAATCTTCATCTACTTCTTCTTGAGCACCCTCGAATTAATAACCGCGTCTAGCTGCTTCCTTTGAAAGATGAGCCGTATAATGTTTAATAAATTTAAAAGATAAACTTTAAATATTTAAAATTTATAAAATAAACTAATTAAAATTTATAACACAAACTTATTAAAAGTTTATAAAATAAATTTCATAAGAGTTCATAAAATAAATTTTATCTAAAATTTATGAAATAAACTAATTAAAATTTATAAATCAAACTAATAAAAGTTTATAAGATAAATTTCATAAGAGTTTATAAAATAAGTTTTATTTTAAAATTCATGAGATAAACTAATTAAAATTTATAAATCAAACTAATAAGAGTTTATAGAATAAATTTTATAAGAGTTTACAGAACAAATTTTATTTAAAATTTACGAGATAAACTAATTAAAATTTAAATCATAAACTAATAAAAGTTTATAAAATAAATTTTATGGAAGTTTATCAAATAAATTCTATTTTAAAATTTATAGAGTGAACTAATTAAAATTTATAAAATCAACTAATAAAAGTTTGTTAAACAAATTTTATAAAAGTTTATAAAATAAATTTTATCCAAAACTTATAAAATAAACTAATTAAAATTTATAATATTAACTAACAAAAGTTTGTTAAACAAATTTTATAAAAGTTTATAAAATAAATTTTATCTAAAATTTATAAAATAAACTAATTAAAATTTATAACATAAACTAATAAAAGTTTACAAAATAAATTTTATAAAAGTTTATAAAATAAATTTTATTTAAAAAGTTTTAAAATTAAATTTATTTAACACGGCCTCCATTCGAGTCAACACAGCTTCGGCACGGCGAGCTTCACTGAGATACGGATCTTGATTTGTAACTTCAATCAGTCTGCTCTGATACCAATTGTTAGGTCCCGAAAGTATCGTAGAAGGGGGGTTGAATACGATACTCACTAAATCAAAAAATTCTTTCGAATCTTTTGCGGATATATGATTTAGAGTTCGATAAGTGGGTTCGTGTTCAGGAGTGTTTAGCTGTTTAGGAGACTGGCTTACTAATTTTCTGTGTTTAGGAATGAACAAATAATGCACTAGAAAATTAGCAAGTAATTAAATGCGAGACAGGTTTCGGGGAATATTACTTTCGTATTAATCCCTGAGGTTTTGCTACACCCAGTTAAAAATATAACTGGCTTCCAAAGAACTGATTAGTTCTTTGCTTCTAGAGAGATAAAGCTAGATCCCTATTACAATGTTTGACAGTATTTAATAGTAACGGAATCAAGCTAACAGTGAGTGTTTTACAGTAGCCCTAAACATTTGAGACATATTTAACCGGCTAAAATGTAAAACCCAGGAGAAGAAGGTATAGATTTAGCATGGTGACTTCTTCTTCTCCGGCTTTGAATATCTCACTGCCTCTCTCTTGATTGGCTGTGTCTCCACCAACCGTATTAAACAAAATGAATAATTCATTTTATTTAATATAGTGTAGACTTTTCAAATCAATAGAATTGATTTGCTTCACAATTGCTTAAGTCCCTGAGTTGCGCCTTAAGAGTGTGAGTGGTGTATGGAAGCTGAGTTGCGCCTGTGACTTTGAGTTGCGCCTTGAATGTGAGTTGCGCCTATACAGTGGTTACCCTGTATAGGCGCCACTCATGCCTTAGAAACTTCACAGCATGTTGCGCCTAGTATGTGAGTTGCGCCTACACTCTTGTTGCACTGTGTAGGCGCCACTCATACACTGTCTTTGCCTTAGAAACTTTAGAGCAGCTGAGTTGCGCCTCTACTCTGTTATCACTGTGATGGCGCCACTCATGCCTTAAAAACTTTTGTGCCTTGGACAAGATATGTTGCGCCTATACACTGCTTCCCCTGTATAGGCGCCACTCATGATATAGATTCTAAGTTCAACATATTTCCTGAGCTTTGGATATATTAGTTGCGCCTGCACTCTTGCTTCACTGTGTAGGCGCCACTTAACATTTCCTTGACATTTTCTTGCACCTGGAAATATATGTGTTGCGCCTCTCCATTGCTTCAAGAGTATTAATCCACCTTATGTAGTAATACTTGCCTTAGCATATATCTTTGAAATGCTTGAAGTATTTACCACTTTATTTCACTCCTTGGCTTGGCTTGATCAACTGATTTTCTTATGATTAATCAAGGTAATTCTCTTCTTGTTGTGCTGACGCTTAGTGCACTGGTCTGGTTCACAAACGACTAACACTGAATTGAGTTCCCTTGATTTCTTTTCTGTTTCAGCTGAGTAAGCTAGGACTGTTGCATTGCTTCAAAACACTGACTGTTGATAGACATGTAATTTCACTGGAATCTTTTCTGGTACTTCGACAACGTCTTCATTACTACAATCCAGTTCAAGACTGCAGCTGTCTTCTTTAACCTTTGTCTTCACCCTTCTGGATTCCTATGCTTCGAACATTGCCTATTTCCAATCAATGCTACTACACTGAAATCTGTTAGTGGCACTGCAATACTGAATCTTCAACATATCTGAAACCCTGAAAGTCTTTAAACATTGTTCTTCACTGAGGCATGAACATATAAATGAACTTCTTTCAGTGACCTGTAGTAGACTCCAAAACTTCTTTTAATGTCTTGATTCGCTGTATCTGCCTTGTCTTCATGTCTTGCTGATTTCTGTGTAGACGTAGTATTATTTACTTGTCCTGTTCTAGTGTTGAGTTATCACGATTACTATACATACAGCTTCGTAATCTCCAACACTCCGGGTTTCGAGAACAAAGATTATATGGACTTTGTGTACTTCCTTTTTAAAGCTCTTTATGGACTCAAGCAGGCACCTCGGACATGGTATGAAACACTATCTGAATTCTTAATTGAAAATGGTTTTATCAGAGGTGTTATAGATAAGACTCTCTTTCATAAAATGCACAAAAATAATTTGATGTTAGTTCAAGTGTATGTTGATGATATTATATTCGGTTCTACTAATGGTGAGCTATGCAAGCGATTTGTTAAGTTAATGCAGAGTAGGTACGAGATGAGTATGATGGGCGAGCTTACATTCTTTCTTGGACTACAAGTGAGTCAGAAGAAAGATGGGATCTTCATTTGTCAGACAAAGTACATCAGAGATCTTCTGAAGAAATATGGACTTGAAGATTCAGCCCACGCCAAGACTCCAATGCCAACTGCCACAAAGCTTGATGAGGACAAATCAGGTAAATCTGTCGACATCACAAGCTACAGAGGTATGATTGGATCTCTACTCTACTTAACTTCAAGCAAGCCAGATATTATGTTTTCAACTTGCTTATGTGCACGGTTCTAAGCTAACCTAAAAGAGTCTCACCTTATAGCTGTCAAAAGAATTTTTAGATACCTGAAGGGTACTCCAAATTTGGGAATTTGGTATCCTAAAGGTACCGGTTTTGACCTAATCGGCTATACAGACTCGGATTTTGCAGGTTGTAAGATTGACAGGAAGAGTACTTCTGGAAGCTGTCAATTCTTGGGAAGAAGATTGGTATCATGGTATAGCAAGAAGCAGCACTCAGTGTCTACCTCAACAGCAAAGGCAGATTACATCGCAGCAGGTAGCTGTTGTGCTCAGATCCTATGGATGAGAAACCAACTCCAAGACTATGGCTTTATGTTGAACAAGATTCCAATATTCTGCGACAACACAAGCGTCATAGCTATAACCAACAATCCGGTTCAGCACTCACGAACCAAGCACATTGATATCAGGTATCACTTTATATGAGAGCATGTCATGAATGGAATTGTGGAGTTGCATTTGTACCCACAGAACAACAACTTGCAGACATCTTCACGAAACCACTAGACGAATCTACTTTCTCTAGGTTGGTTAGTGAATTAGGGATGTTAAATTTAAATTAATTTTTGTTTGCGAGGAGTTGTATGGATTCACAAGTTATTGAATTTTTATATCCAAAGGACTTGTGAACTCCAGTCTAACTTATAATCTCGGGCTTATGAATATCAGTATTAATTATCATAAGTATACCAGTTATGCTTCGTGGTAATTATTCGATATAGCATAAGTAGTTAACTGCTACATCATTGTCTGTAGTTAACAAGAAGCATAACAGTCTGTGGTTTAGAATTAATTGGTTGATTTCAATTCATGAAATAAGGCTGAGAGATTCTATATCAGACAAGTTGTGATTTTTAGTGAGAAATTGGTTGTACAGACTTGTTTATTTAATGTACTGATTCTCACTGGAAAAATGTGTAGCAATTACAATTCTCAGTATTAATATGCATATTTGACAGAATTACACTTAGTATGCTGTTATTATTAATTGAATTGTGATTGGGTTGGTTTTAAATTTTTTGAAATTACAACTGCAACAGAGTATGGAATAATTTTTTTTTGGTTTTCAAAAATCTCCAATCAACCACCTGTGTATTATATATTAATATGTATGTTATTATTGTATGCTTGTGTAATTCAAATTGAATTATCTTTAATTTTTAGTTATTTCTAAATTAAAATGTTAATAATTCTATTTTAGGAATATTAACTTTTTAATTTAAGAAATCTCTATTTAATTAAGTTTATGACAATTCGAATTTATATGTTTACATGTTTTAAATTATTTGATAAATGCAAGTTTTATTTTAATTTTTAAATCATCAGTATTTCAATTATTAATGATTTTCTAATTAAAATTAACTTACATGTATCGATAGTTGTTAACTATCGGAAATGTATTCTATTTTATTTTAAAATTAATTAGATTGCATGTCCCGATGGTTAACTATGTTTTGTTTTATCATTTAAATATGCATGCATCGAATCGATAGTTGCTAACTATCGGAAAGAGTATTTTATTTTAATTAATTAAATGCATGACCCGATAGTTACACACACATATATATATATTTTATATTCTTTTCTTTACATGATCTGATAGTAAAAAAAAAATGAAAAAAAAATGAAAAAAAATTTGAAAAAAACGAAAAAATGAAAAATAATTAAATATCCCGATAGTTAATAACCATCGAGTAGTGCATGTACTGATAGTTTACCTAGCTATATAATATATATCTTTTTTTCTCTCTCCGATACTTAGTAACATTACATCAACATATACACACACCGACTGTTAACTATTATCGGAGAAAATCGATTTTTTATCTTCAAATATCTACAGTTCTAGGCAATATTTTACAATTCTAAAACCGTGAATGTGTAGATCTGTTAACTAGCTTCATTTCCATACTAATTTTGCTTCGTTTCGTTTCAAAAAATTTCGAGTCTTTCGAACTTTGGAAATTTTTCTAGGGTTAACTAGAAGTCAAAAAATCGTAATAAAAATACTGGTGTATTTCAAATCTCTCCTAGTTTATCATATAGTATTTTTAGAATTTTTGGAGAAGTTTGAATTATTGGGTGTTTTTTGTTCGTATTCGAATAAACTCAGTTCGTTTTTGTTTTGGAAAAGTTAAAAATTTTAGTAATTTTTACTTGTTAAAAATGGCTGGAATTTTTAGTATCACTCATACGAATTTATTTGCAGAATATAATATTCAGACCCTACTGCTGATTATCGGGCTTGGGCACGTATATTACTCGAATATTCTAGGATCAAGTATGCTTTAGTGACAGACGTTCTATTAAATCATAATATGTTGCGAAACTGTTACTGCTCTGCTACTGACTCCTCAGTTGGTGAAGTGTTGGCTTTTACTTTTCACTTAAGCAATCGGGAAATTAGGGTTACTGAACATGATTTGAATCGTATTCTTCGATTCCCACATGATAATTTTGTTCAAGATCCTACACTCGAACAATTAGCTGAATTCTATACTTTTGCCAACTACTTCAATTTCGAAGTTCGTGACTTGGGTGAAATGTATAAACAACATTTTCCTAAGGCATGGAATTTCTTTTTCCATACCATTATTAAGTGTTTTTCCTTTAAGAAGACGAGCACCCATGGTATTCCTTATTTTTATCAAGCTATCGGATATGGTGTTGCTAATAATCTTAGGTTAAACTATGGTCATTTGTTAATGCATAAAATTCTAAGCGTAATGGGACTTCCGGATAACAGAAACCTCCAACTTCGAAATGTGGAGTGTTTCTTTCCAAGGTTCTTACAACTTGTTATTAATGATGTATCTACTAACGAGGAAAAGCTACGCTATTATAGTAGTCCTACTTCTTTTCCTGTGAAGCAGAAGAACAAGATTGCTACTACTTTGCAGAATAACAATGACTATCACAACAACTCACCAGCACTAATGACAGAATTTATGAGGAGGTGTGTTATTGATATGGACAGAGACGTCCCTCTTGGACCGCAAGAAGATATACAAATCCCTGAACAAGATCAAGAAGAAGATCAAGTGCCTACCCCTGAACTGGAGTTATCACAAGAAGAAAATGTTCAGGTGACCGAAGAGGTACAAGTTACATCTGGAGGAGATTCATTTGGGAATGCTAATACTCAAGATTCATATCATCCCATCTCTCTAACAGGTAGTAAGTCAGGTAGTCCTACTGAATCTATATCTTCACTGTTTACTAATTTGCACAATTTGTATGAAGATAATGAAATGGAACTTACTGCTGAGCCCTCTGTGGCATTAGGAAAAGGCAATGAATCTGCAACCCAACAGACTCTAACCCCTGCCTCAGAACCAAACACTACTCAATCCTTACCGTTATCTTCTCTTCTACCCTTGAAACGTAAAATCGTGAGTGAGGGAGATAGTGCCTTAGAAGCACCACATAAGGCAGGTGAGGGAACCCCAACAGCTCTACCTCTGACTAGAAGGAGATTAGAAGAACCTGAGGTATCTGTTAGCCCATCTATGCCCTCTCAAAAGGACATAGAGCTGAAAAAGGCAAATACACAGTCTCTAGGGACATCCTCTCAACAGGGTGAATCTATTGAAATTCGCCCGTCATCCAGGGCATCTGAAAGAATGTCAATAATTGAGCCTCCAACCAAGTTAAATGTTGCACTGAAAGGAGCACACACACAGGAGGAATTGACGGATGTTGCTACTACTGTAGCAGAACCTATACAGGTAGATCCTGTATAGGTCATGCCTTCACAAGCTATTGCGGGAGTCACGGATCCTTCATTACTAAACATTACAGGATCCAATATGATAAGCCCCCCAGGAGGAACATTCTTGGCTCCTAATAAGGAGGTCTCTACCACTATAAGTGGAAAGGAGAAGCAACTACTTGGCAATAGTTCTTCGGATGAGCCATTTAGGATTTTAACTGCAGGTACAGAAGACTTGCTGGAGTCAAGGAGAGTGAGTGAAACACCAAAAGAACGTTTGAGTGATCATAATTCACCCACACCCCTAAGACCGAGCAAGAGAATTGAGAGACAAACACCTACAGAACCTGTCAGTGAGACACCTACCAGCCAAATAAATACCCTCACAATGCACACACAATCTCTAAGTCAAAGGGTTTATAACCTGGCGACTACTGTCACCGAAATGAAATCTGAATTTCACAGCAATGTTATGGAAATAAAATCTGTTCAATACAACATGTTGCAGGATTTATAGAATTTCAAGACTAAAATGAAGAAGTTTGTTACAGATTTGTTTGAAAAGAATCAATCTCAAACTACTCAAATCCCTTCTTCGGAAGATAACACAACTAAGGGGGAATTGATAGTGCGAGAGCAAGAAAAGAAAAAGAATCTGGTGTTGTTATGGGGAGTAAAGACAAAAGGAAAGGCAAGTTGGTAGAGGAAGAAGCAAACATTTATACATCTCAGGGGGAGCAAGATATACCGCTGGAGGTAAGGCTCACACTTGAAGAAGGAGAAATATGGGAACTTTCTCATACAGCTCCTACAGCTCAGGAAGATGATTTGTTTGATGAATTTGTAAATGGTGCCGCTTATCAGTTCACTGAAACGGACTTTGTGGAAACATTTGGCTTGCTAGATGCAAATTAATCAAGGATAAGGGCATGTGAAATTGCACGAATGTCTCAAGAGAAAGTCAGAAAAGAACACTACAACCACTATATTGTAAGGAGACAAAGGCCGTTGGTATTATCAAGAGAAAGAAGTGCATGGGACAAGGCTAGGAGTCTTTTGCAGAAACCAGAGTTAGGAATGATTCAAAATGAAGATCAAAAAGTTCTGGAAGCATTGCAAGAAGCTCACAAGAGTCATCCATCAATAAACCAGTTCTTTCATGCATTGAGACAAACAATTAAATTGATATTCATCACGTCTAACATAAATGGATGGCGGATTCAGATTCAATTCAATAATTCGACTACTAAGACCATTTATTCTAATTTTATCAAGTTGAGGTCTCTCACAGAATTGTATGTCATGAAGATTAGAGTGGACAAGAGATCTCATGTGAATGAACTTCTTACTGATATGATTGAAGATCAAATGAGCAAAGCAGAAGTTGAAGTTCACACAACTCCTTATACAGTGATATTCTACAAAGACAAGTTAGTTCAGACACTGTGTTTGAGTGATGAAAGACTAAGTCTATATCTTCTGAAGCGTCTGAAATATGTTGAAGGGCTTCTTAGGAGTGAAGGACTTAGAACAGAAGAAAAGTGGAAAGCTGCAGAGCGCATCTATGCTTATAGACTTAATGTCTTATCAAATCAATCTGTAGATATTTCCAAGGTCAGAAGAATAGATCCTTCAAATGGATCTCAACCAAAATTGCCTATGTATACAAAAGAAGAAGGAGATTGAGACTTTGAAAAAGTCAAGGCAATGAGTGAATTCAAATTTAACCATCCAGGGAAAGTGTTCGAGTATACAAAGAAGCCAGATATTTCAATTGTCTTTCCAGATTTTGATGAAATCAGGGAGACAGAGACAATGGTGTTAAAGGATCCTCCAGCAATCAGGTACAAGAACCCCAAAGGAAAAACTGAAATAGTTGATATCCACGAGATGTCTTACATGACTTCTAAGGAACTGGGTTTTATACTTGATCAAATCAAGACTTCGACGAACCATAAAGACAAATCAGCATTGGCAGAAATCTCTAAGCTTTACATGGAGAAGTTGGGAGCAGAATCACGTTACAACACTGATCGAGTTAAAGCAGTTCCAAAAAGGTTGAGTGTTAAAGGAAAGACGAAAATTCTTGAATTTACATTCGAACAGGTTAAGCAGATCAGGAGAGTAGCTGTCTTGCAAACACTTCAGGAAGCTTTGTCAGATCCCAAGCCAAGAAATATGCTAGAAGAAGAAGCGCTGGATCTAGTGAATGACCAGCTTGCAAGTCTTGTACAATGAGAATGACATAATATATATCAGCTCAGGCTAGAGGAACATTCATTCTACATTGTAATTATTTTGGAAATCTGGAAATGTATTATGTGATCCAGAATGTAGTTAATATTAGATTACCGTCTTCTATTTACTTTTTCTTGTAAGTTAGTTGAGTTATCCTCTTAAGGGATTTGCTTGTCGAACTCTAACAATCAAATAGGGGGAGATTGTAAAGCATAATGTAACGTAACGTAACATGTAACCGAGGTAACTAACTCAACATGACAAGTCAGTAACTTATATTAAAGTGAAGCACGGAATCGACTGCGAATCATTTATAAGTTGAATACAAAAGACCAAATTATTAGAGGAAGCTTTGAAGACATTGAAGATCACTGAAAGAAGTTCATTAACATGTTCAAGCCTCAGTGAAGAATAAAGTTGAAGTGGTTCAAAGGTTCTGAAGATGAAGAAGGTTTTACTACAGAGAAAATAAAAGATTTCAGTGAAGTTTAGAAGCACTTCTAATCAACAAGGAACAAAGTCAATTGTATTGTAAAGAAGATGTGAAGATCAAGATCGTGTTAGTCGTTTGTGAACCAGACCATTTGCACCAAACGTCAGCACAAAAGAGATTGAGAATTGCATCTATGGATGAGAAGAATTGACTATTTTCTGAAATGGGTAACAAGTGAAGTGGTATATGATGAAGCTCAGAATAAATCAAGTTCAAATAATCAAGGAAATATTTATTAGACTTGGTTGCAGTGGAAGAAAATATATTAAGGGCTTATCAGGTTTGAAATTGGCTAAAGAAAAAAGACTACAGAAGCTGTATCCAGAAGTCAACCTAGTCAAGCTATTTCGTCTTATTCACCCATGGTTAATTAAGCTATTTTGTCTTATTCACAGATGGTTAACAACCATCGGGTGAAATGAAAGAAATGGTGAATATTCAAAGGGCTTATTTTGTCCTATTAGCCGATGGTTATTAACTATCGGAAAAGGAAACAAAAGCAAAGACCCCACTTCCCGATGGTTACTAAAGCTTGGAATAATTGAGTTTATTTCAGTAATTGTTTTAATCCTCCGATACTTATTCTACAGACTCATCGAGGGTTAAACAATCACTCAGTAAATTGTTCCCTATACTTAAGGAAAAACAGAAGTGAAGAAGCAACTGGTTTACTTGGTCCTAAAAGAGCCACGTATCCTTAGTTGATAAAGTCTACACAAAAAGGAAGCAAAGCATCGTCTTTGTTATTCATTCATTCAGTTCACAGATAGAGAAATACAGAGAGCACTGAAGAAAGAAACACAGAGAGCATTTAAGAGAAGTAAACACAGAAGCCATTAAGTTTGTAATCAGCTGTTGTTACTTTGATTGTTCTTATTAAAGCTTGTAACTGTAACTGTCTAGTACGTGGATCATTGTAACTAATCTACGGATTAGATTTGTGGAGCACCTCAGGGTTTATATAAATCAAAAAATATATTCCCCGAACTGTTGTGTTATTGCTTATCACCTGTTTGATTATATAACTATTCGAACTGTATAAAGTCCATAAAGAACCATTCCGCGAATTATAGTTAAAATTGGACAATATCGTATTCAACCCCCCTTCTACGATATTTGGGAATAACAGGTTAGTTTAGAAGAAAATGACCTAATGGCTCTATCGGTAGAATCCCTAAAAGCTGTATGTAGGCAAATGATGAGTAAAGGATTCACCTCTGACATTAAGGAGAAGTCAGTGGAGTTTATTGAGAGGATCATATTCAAGATGAGCAATGAGATTTGGAAGTGCAATATTATTGCTCCAAACCCTCTAGACAATGTAAAGGTTGAGCCGGAGCTAATTGAAAGAAAATGGAATATTCTACAAGCTGTTAAAAATATAGATGAAGCTCTGACTCTTCCTTCTGGATCACTGGAACAAGGAGAAATAAGGGAGGCAATTGGTGTTCCAGGAAGAGATAGTGTATACTGGATACACTCGTATGACAATGACACAGCTGATGCTTTGGCGTTCATAGATGCAGACCAGAATCAAACATTATTGCATATGAGTAGAAAATGGCTGCTGCAGACTCAAGATGCCGCATTTCTGGAAAAAGTTTTAGAAGTATTCAAATGGAGCGAAGTGGAGAATGAGAATGTGGATGAGAAGTAGAGACTTCTGAAGTACTTGTCTGAAGTAGTGGTGGAAAAGAAGCGAATGGAGCGAGATGCGGCTAGTGTCCATAATACTAACCGTGTCAAGGGCTACCCCAAAATGATCTATTATCAGTTCAAGGCTGATAAATCACCTTGGAAATCTCAGCTCATAATGAAGAATTTTGAGGATATTCCAAAGATCAGAACTACTCAGGAGGTGGACAAACTCAGAAGGCTTTTCAGGCATCCTTATCCAGAGCCCAAGAACCCTTTAGAAATAGAAGCGGTATGTCTGTTGAATGCAAGGTGGAAGCAGCTTCATGATCCAGTCTACAAGAGAGAACGGCAGTAAAAGGAAAGGCGCAGAAAGCTGAAAGAAGAGAAGCGCTAAGCTGTAGAAGCTAGGAAGAGGAGATGGAATTAGAATTAAAAGTCAGAGTGGTGTGAACTTGAAGTTGGAAAAACTTCATATCTGTTGGTTGCTTTAACTCACTTGAGGAAAATTTACCTGATCACGGTATGCGAGATAGGTTAACTTACCATACTGTAACCGTGAATCAGAGTGGATCCAATAAGGTGATATAAGTTTGACTGAAAGGTATGAAATAATCCAGGTGATAGGAATCACTCAAATGGTCTTTAATTCGAAGTTTGAATTCTTTGTCTAGCTTAAGTTTTATTTATTCTAGTTCTTTGAATTGTTTTCCAAGTTTATTTCAGTTGTAATTTAAACAAGACAATAATGTTATTTATCTTTTTCTCGTCTCATTGTTTAGTTGAGTTATCCCTTGTTAATTTGAATGTCATTGTTAGACTATCAAATAGGGGGAGATTGAAAGGCAGAGTGTCTAAACTTGTAACACTATAACTTATGTAACTCAACTAAAAGAAAAGATACTTAACTGGAAGACAATCAAGAACATGAAGCCACAAAGAAATCAATGTTAAATGAAGACAAGGTAATTGATACAATTCAACATGTTAACTATGATCAAACAAAGAAGAAATCATTGAAAGAAGTTCAATACAGAGTTGTTCATGCCTCAGTGATTTGTAACTTAAAGATTCAAGATCATAACTATCAGTATCAATAAGAATAATTGATTTCAAGTGAACAAGAAGGAAATCAATAATTGGAAAGCCACATTACTAATTGAATATGGTAATCTATTCAAGAAGCAGAGACACTATCAAGACTAGTCACTTATGAATCAGACCATTTTATCAAGTGTCAGGACATTGATAGCAAGTTTGTGTCAGTAATAGAGATCCAGGTTCAATAACTTGTTGAAGAATATGGAAGACATAAAGAAATCACAAGTTCAAGATGTTGCATTGAAGTTTCAAGTTGAAGTCCAGAATTTCTCTAAGTACAAAATGTTCGAGATGGCCAAGTAGAATATTCCTATGTAGAATATTCGACTTAAATGTTCGAAATGGCCAAGTAGAATATTCTTATATAGAATATTCGACTTAAATGTTCGAGATGGCCAAGTAGAATATTCCTATGTAGAAATTCTACTTAAATGTTCGAGATGGCCAAGTAGAAGTTCTTAAGTAGATGTTCTACATAGAGGGCAGTTTCAACATGACACATGGCATTATCTAATTGGCAGATTTCCAAGCTTTCAAGATAAGATAAGATTTATGTGGACATCATTGGGCCACGTATATCTTAGTCTTTGAAGACTACAGGACATAGATTACAAGTAGTATAAATAGAAGTACTTGTGTATTATTTTAAAGAGAGCAATATTTTCGAGATAAACACTTGTAAAAGAGAGAGAGTATATTCACAGAGCTTAGTATCATTTACTACCCTCTTTACTTCTGGTGTACTTTGTAATGAATGTTGTAGCAACCCTTTCATGTTATATATAAGACATATATTTCTTGAATCATTGTGTTCATTTATTACATGATATTTATTGCTTCTTAAATTCGAAAAGTTGTATTCACCCCCCTCTACAACACATTTGGACCTAATAGTTCTTCTAACTTCTTCAAAACTTCGGTGAGAAAAGTGGTTGAGTTTGTCTTGGAGATTGACTCGAAGGCCAGAGATTGTCTCTTTGAAAACACGAACATTGTTATCCTTTTTGGAAAACCTTTGACTCTGTCAGTGTCATGCATTGACTCTTTGCAAGCTTCTCCCTTAGAACATCTTCAATCATCCTCAAAGCCTTTTTGTCTGACTTGACAGTGGATCTCTTTACCCTTGAAAGGACTTTTCAAATAATTTCAGAATTATTTCTCCTCAGTTTTGATAGCTCTTTCTTTTTATCTACTATATTCTTCTTGAAAAGAAAGTATTTTGTACCATTCGGCTCCGTCTGAATGCAAGGTTCAGAATCTCTTATTGCTTCAAGTACTTCAGTGTCGTCCTCTCTTCTTATATACACTGGATCTTGGTAATATCTGGTTGTCTCCATTAGATATCTTCCAGAAGTTTTAATTACTCTGTTCAGCCTGAATGCGTAGATCAACTCAGTAGCTCTTAGATCTTCGTCTGTTCTATTCTTCTTGCTTCTGAGTCTCCCTTCTACATACTGCATGAACATTACATGACTTGAGTCCAGACATTCATCAGACAAAGTTAGGTTATGAAGTGTTGTTGCTTTGTAGTACTTGACCACTGTAGGCTTCTCAAATGCTTCGACACCGATCTCTATAATTTTCTTCTCAATCATGTCTCTCAGTATCACATTTATTTTATGCCCTCTGAAGATGACTTTCCTCTTCAGCACATACAGCTCCACAATATTCATCTTTTCAAAACTTTTTGTCGACAAAACCTTTGACCCCAGTGTTGTAGAATTTATGAACATCTTTCACCCGTACTTGGATGCACTTACTGACACGCTTGTAATCTCTTCTGATAGCATAACATAGAATTCATGAACATCTTCAAATCTTTCCCTCGTGGTTCTGAAGAGATCAAGGACTTCTCTATCTTTCTTCTGAGTAAGAGTTAACTCTTTCTTCTTCAGCAGACTCCTTGCTTCATCCCAATCAGGTTCAACCTTTGTTTCAATGTCCTTGATTCTATTTCTTCTTTCTATTGCGTGCTGTACTCTTTTCCATTTTCTCTTCATTAGCTCTTGAGCTTGATCTATACCTTGAGTAACAACTTCATCTACACCAACTAGAAGACAGTCATTATCAAAAGTATATTCTTCAGCAAACTCCTCCTCAACATCTATTCCAACTGCTTTTGCAGTTTCCTCTATCTCAACCTCTGTTGGAATCTCCAGCGGCATATAGGGCACAAATATTTCTCATTCTTCAAGTTGCCTAGCTCCAGGTCTATAGAAAATATCTGACTCCTCCTGAGCTGTATACTCAAATATCATTTCAGCTCTAACTTTTTTTGTACTATTCTCTCCCCCTCAGCTGGGTTATCCTCCCTTTAGACCGGAGTAATTTGAGTTGTTGAAATTGATTGAGTAGAAATAGGAACTTTTTGAGCCAGCAGTTGTTTAACCAAGTCTTTGATTTCCTTCATTTCCGCTCGCTACTGCTCCTGCACCTCCAAGATCTTCCTTATTGAATAGTGAATGTCAGTTACTTGTGCCTCCAGATTTAGAATCATTTGGCTATGTGCAGTGTATTTGGGTAGTGGATGTCTTACTCCTCACTGTGTCTGTGTTTGTACGACCCTCAATACTCACACTCAGGAAATCAGGGTCAGGGAACACAAGATCATCAAGATTAAGTGTTTCACTCATTTCTATAAATGCGTTGAATCTTCTGTACCTGCATTAAAATCCCTATCCCCTCTATGGGTAGGGTGCCTCTCTGCCGGACCACTTTGGGTGGGGAGAACACCTTTTTCAGGAACTGGGGGGTTGAGACCCAGTGTGGTCACCACTATGGTTTCTGTAATGATTGGCAAAGTTGAAGAATCCGTGATGCCAGCTGAAGCCAATAAAGGCATTACCTGCTCAGAGACACCCTGAACAGGTTCTACTACCGAAGTAGCAGATACTCTATGAATAGAGTCCACATCCCTTCTATGGGTGTGTTGTCCCTCCACCTGACCTGATAAGGCGGGGATGAACTCCTGTGTAGGAGCTGGACTTGGAATTTCCAGGGGGTCACCACCTCAGGCAATGTAATGATTGACAAGTGAGAGCCTGTGGTGCCTCGCGACACCTGTGAAGGCACTTCCACTTGAAGTGGTGATGCTGTTGACACAGCTACTCCTTGAATGGAGACCTCTTCCCTTCTATGGGAGAGTTGCCTTTCCACGTCACCCTTTTGGGGGAGGGAATACATCCTGAGCAGGATCTGAAGATGTTAAGTCCAGGGGGGTCACCAAATTTGACAATGTAATGAACGGCTTGTTAGAGTCAGTGATGCCCCCAACTGTCTATGAAGACAGATGCTAAATTGGATCAACTAAGACAGTAATAGCTATTAAAGTAGTAGATGTTGTTACAACCTCTGGTTCTGTCCCCGTACCTTTCAGGATTCGGTCAATTTTAGAATTGAGGTTACGAAGAAAGAGAATGTCGTCAGAGATTGGAGAATCAGGTTCTTGTCTCACAGTTGCCCTAGGTTTAAAATTCATTTTATGTCATTTTAAAGAGGGCAGAGCTGTAGGGGATATTTCAATAAGTTCCAGATTCGGTAGGGACTCCCTATCATCTAAATCATTGGGTCTTTTTCGAGTTTGTGGAGATGAAGGGAGTGTTTGTTGTTCTGTGGCAGGGGTTAGAACTGGTTGGTTTTGACCAAGTTCATTGCCAATTTTGAAGGCCATTGAGGGCTCTTATGTGTGTATTGCCATTTAAGGCACAGAAGGAGATATTATGATAAATTCATCAGTTAGAAAAGCAGAGAAGTCAAAGTCAAGAAGTTTACCTTCATCCATTTGTTCATCAGAAGAATTAGGGATGTACATTTCTGTAGTCTGAGGTTCTTCCACTTCTGCCTTAACAACTATCTCCTGTGTTTGAGTTTTAGGGCTATTCCTTTGTTCTTTGTCTGCGTGAATTTGTTCTTGGTCATGTTCAAAACCATCTTCTTCCATAATTTCATCTTCTTTTTCAGAGCTTAGATCTTCCTCTTCTGAAGCTGATGAGGTTCCAGATTCACTTGAGGTTTCAGCTTCATTTTCCTCTTCAGAGATTGCTTCTTCTTCTTCTGCAAAAACTTCTTCTTCTTCTACAACAACTTCTTCTTCTTCTACTACATCTTCTTCTTCATTACCCTGTCTAAGAAGATCAAAGAAATCTCTAATAGGATCAGTCATTGGGTCAGGGGTATATACATGTTAGGGTAGTCATCCTCATTCTGTAGTAAAAGAATTGTTTTGAACTGGAGTGAGGGTGACTCTTCTAATGGAATGTTCTGAAACCCTTGTAGTTGATCAGCAGACAACACTTGATTCAAAACCAGCTGCAAGAATCTTGGATATAAACAGAAGTTCTCCATCTTGGCCTGGTTCTTCAGAATCTCTAACATGATCATCTTGCCAATATTTAGCCTGGATCCAGAAGCCACTACAAAGCCAATCACCTTGTTGAACTTAGTGATTCCATAGAAATCACCTATCTTTGGTGCAAAGCCGTGAGACAGGATGTTGAAAAACAAGTTCCACTCCTTGGGAAGGTGATTCTTGTAAATTTTCTTCGGAAGATTATTGTTAACTCTGGTGCAGTGCAGGAACATGAAGAGGCTGTCCAGATCTGCCTGAGATGGCTCTTCATCAAAATTTTCAGAAGGCAGATGAAGTGCTCGATTGATGTCGTTCTCTGTTATTCGCACCTTCTTTTTCTGAATTTTGCAAGTGAAGGCAGAGATGCCATTTGCAGATGTGTCCTGTGCAGACCTGTAAACCTGTCTTAACAAATTTCTATTCAAAGGAACAGAAGTCGTTAGTGCGTACCGGACTATAGACTGTTCATTTAAATATCGAGCCTAGTTACCTAACTCTCCTGCTTCAGTCCAGTCATCTACTAAAATTGACAAATAATTAGTCTTTTTAATCTCAAAATTACCTGCCATTTTAACAAATTGAGAGGTAATTTTTATGAATTAAAATTACTAATTAATATTGAATAATTTTAGTAAATTACAAACCAAACCCTAATATTAAAAATTACTTAGATCTTTGTAAAATAATTAAATGTTGATCCTCTAGTAATTTTTAGCACACTTGTAATTTACTTAAAATTTTTAATCGATTTTAAAATTAACAAACCCTAGCCAAATTGTTCGAATTTTGTAAAATTGAGAATTTTATAACCTTAACCAAATTTAATGGGACCACTTGCAAATTAACAGTAAGAATGTGGGTTCCACACAACAGATTTTAGATTAAAATTTAGACAAGAGTTGGCTTAGATTTGTTCGATTAAAAAAGTAGATATGTGGAGTTTTTCTTGCGCCTTGAGAGTGTATGTACTGTGTAAGTATAATATGAACGCAACAAAAACCCTTGCATGTATTTATAGGCGCCACAATTCAGATACAAATAACTAAGTATTTTTGTTGCGCCTACACAGTGCAAGTACTGTGTAGGGCGCCACAAAAGTTCACAGCGCCACAAAACTTGTTAAGCTGTTTTGTTGCGCCTTCACAGTGAATGCACTGTGTAGGCGCCACAAAAAAAACTCTAGCGCCACAAGTTCAACAAAATCTTATTAGTATTTCCTTGCGCCTTTACAGTGCAAGCACTGTGTAGGCGCAATAAAACCTATAGGCGCCACTTGAATTTACATGAAAATCTTCTAAGTACTTGTGATTAGTTATATTGCGCCTATACAGTCAAACCACTGTATAGGCGTCACTAAACTTATTAAGCGCCATAAAAGTACTTGAATAAATTCAAGTGTTCCTAGATTTTGCTACAATTAAAATAAATAATATTTATGAATAATTTGTATAATTAATCAATAATAATTAATTACTCACAAATATTATTTAACAAAATATTTATAAATAAGAATAATAACATTAATTGTTAAAATTATTATCATAAATAAATTATGCTTCTTATTATTTTACTTTTATTTTAAATATAAGAATACATATAAATATTCATTCTTTTTATTTAAAGTAATTTCAAATAAAATTCAAATATATAAGTGCCAAGAATTTATCAATTAAATACAAGCACTTAAAATATTTTTAAGATCAAAATTAAATAAATACCAGGTTAATAAAATTAGCAGGCATGCACAAGGTATTTATTTAATAATTAATCCTATTGACTGGAAAATAATTTGGTAGATAAATTTACAAGTCCTAAAAATATTAACATTAATTAACCAGTGAATTTATCAGCTTCAAATTGCAGTTTTTGATTACTAACTTATTAGTTAGTAGAATTTAACATCCCAAGTTCATAAACTAGTCTAGTGAAAGTGATTTCATCCAGTGGTTTAGTGAAGATGTCTGCAATTTGCTACTCTATAGGTACAAAATGCAACTCTACAGTACCATTCATGACATGCTCTCTAATGAAATAATACCTGATATCAATGTGCTTGGTCCTTGAATGTTGAACTAGATTGTTTGTGATGGCTATGACACTTGTGTTGTCACAGAATATTGGAATTTTGTTCAGCAATAGTCCATAGTCTTGAAGTTGGTTCCTTATCCACAGAATATGTGTACAACAACTTCTAATAGCAACATATTCAGCTTCAGCTGTTGACATTGCAACTGAGTGCTGCTTCTTGCTATACCAGGACACCAATATTCTACCAAGGAATTGACAACTCCCTGATGTACTTTTTCTATCAATCCTATAACCTGCATAATCAGAATCTGTATAGCCAACAAGGTCAAAACCTGTATCTTTAGGGTACTGTTGGGTCCCGGAATAAACCTACTAATACGAAATGACCACTTTCCTCGAAACCGAGTCATATGCTTTGCGAATTAATTCTGAGCCAAAAAGAAGAATTTTCCAAGTACAAACCCTTTTGGAAAAATGGACCAAGTTTTAATATCTTTAGATTATAAATTAAATCTATATAAATTTAACTAATAAATTTACTTAAATTAAATTTATAAAATAAATTCATTTAAATTGAGTTTATAAAATAAACCTTTTTCAAGTTTAAATAATAACCTCATTTAAATTAAATTCACAAAATAAATTTATTTTAAATAACATTTATAAAATAAATTTATCTAAATTTAAATTTATAAAATAAAATTATCTAAACAAATTTAAATTATAAAAGTAAGTCTATTTAAATTTAAAGAATAAATTTATTTAAATTAAAATTTATAAAGTAAACTTATTTAAATTAAGTTTATAAAACAAACTTTTTCAAGTTTAAATAATAAACTCATTTAAATTAAATTCACAAAATAAATTTATTTTAAATAACATTTATAAAATAAATTTATCTAAATTTAAATTTATAAAATAAAATTATCTAAACAAATTTAAATTATAAAAGGAAATCTATTTAAATTTAAAGAATAAATTTATTTAAATTAAAATTTATAAAGTAAACTTATTTAAATTAAGTTTATAAAAGAAACTTTTTCAAGTTTAAATAATAAACTCATTTAAATTAAATTCACAAAATAAATTTATTTTAAATAACATTTATAAAATAAATTTATCTAAATTTAAATTTATAAAATAAAATTAACTAAACAAATTTAAATTATAAAAGGAAATCTATTTAAATTTAAAGAATAAATTTATTTAAATTAAAATTTATAAAGTAAACTTATTTAAATTAAGTTTATAAAATAAACTTTTTCAAGTTTAAATAATAAACTCATTTAAATTAAATTCACAAAATAAATTTATTTTAAATAACATTTATAAAATAAATTTATCTAAATTTAAATTTATAAACTAAATTTATTTAACAAGGCCTCTAGACATTCAGAGTTCAAAACAGCTTCGGTACCCTGAGCTTCACTGGACTGCGGATCTTGATTTTTATATCAATCAGCTTGCTCTGATGCCAATTGTTGGGTCCCGGAAGTATCGTAGAAGGGGGGTTGAATGCGATACTGACAACAGGTACCAAATTCCAAGATTCAGACTTCCCTTAAGATACCTAAAAATCCGTTTAACAGCTATAAAATGTGATTCTTTAGGGTTAGACTGGAACCTAGCACATAAGCATGTAGAAAACATAATATCTGACCTACTAGCAGTTAGGTAAAGTAATGAGCCGATTATACCTCTGTAGCTTGTGATATATACCTTCTTATCAGGTTCATCTTGATCAAGCTTAGTGGCCATTGCCATTGGAGTTTTAGCTGATGATGCATCTTCAAGACCATACTTCTCCAAAAGATCTTTGATGTACTTGGTCTGGCAAATGAAGATTTCATCTTTCCTTTGGCTTACTTGGAGTCCAAGGAAGTAATTTTGCTCTCCCATCATGGTCATTTCGTACCTACTCTGCATTAGCTTAGCAAATCTACTACACAACTGATCGTTAGTAGAACCAAATATAATGTCATCCACATATACTTGTACTTATATCATGTCATTTTTATGCATTTTATGACACAAAGTCTTATCTATGACACCTCTAGTGAAACCATTTTCAAGCAGGAATATAGATAGAGTGTCATACCATGTCCAAGGTGCTTGCTTTAGGCCATAGAGTGCCTTGAAGAGAAAGTATACAATATCTGCAACTACTGGATCTTCAAACCCTGGGGGTTGTTCCACATACACTTCTTCTTCAAGCTCTCAATTTAGGAATGAACTCTTCACATCCATTTGATAAACTTTAAAGTTGGAATGTGCGGCGAATACCAGAAACATCCTGATAGCTTCAAGCCTTGCCACTGGTGCATATGTTTCATCATAGTCTATTCCTTCTTCTTGAGAATAACCTTTAGCAACCAGTCTGGCTTTGTTCCTCGTAACAATTCCATCTTCATCCAGTTTATTTCTGAATACCCACTTTGTACCAATTATAGACTTGTTCTTTGGCCTGGGTACCAGCTTCCACACTTTTTGTCTCTGAAACTGATTGAGTTCTTCTTGCATAGCTATTACCTAATCTGGATCTTCCAATGCTTCTTCCACTTTCTTTGGCTCTATTTCAGAGATAAAACCAGAGAATAAACATTCATTCTGAGAAGCACGTCTAGTTTGAACTCCAGCTTCTGGATTTCCTAGAATCAAATCAAAGGGGTGATCTCTACTCTACACCCTATGTCTAGGCAGAACTGTCCAAGATGATTCAGCTTGATTATCATTGACGTGTTGAGTCCTGCTAGTAGATCCTTCAGTTGCTCCCCCTGAGCTGCTGCTTGGTTGAGAATGAGATTCTCTGCCACTACTAGTAGTTTCTGTGAATCTTCCACTGTTTCCACTACTAGGGTCAGAATCATCATTGTTGATATTCTCATTTGGTAATTGACTTTCTATTGCAGCTTCAGGTTCCATTTCACCTTCATCTGAGTTCAAGTTTTCAAACTGCAGAGTTTCAATGTCGTATGTTCCTTGTAGACTAGGGAGCTTGAGATCATCGAAAGTTACATTCATGCTTTCAATGACCTTCTTGTGTTCAATGACATAAACCCTGTATGCCTTAGATTCTAGAGAGTAGCCAAGAAATATGCCTTCATGAGCCTTGGATTCGAACTTTGCTAGATGCTCATCAACTTTCAATACAAAGCACTTTGCTCCAAACACATGAAAGTATTTCAGTGTTGGTTTCTTGTTTGCCATTATCTCATACAGAGTCTTATCATGATCTTTATTAATCAGGGTACGATTCTGAGTGTAGCAAGCTGTGTTGACTGCTTCCGCCCAAAAGTATAGATGTAATAAACCGATAATTTTAATAATATTTTAGTCCCGATTAGTTACGTTTAACGAGTGCGACGAATATATTATAAAATGTGATTATATTAATTATGTGTTCTAGTTGACCAAGTCAACTATGTTTAAGTGTTAGAAAGTCAATTATATGTTTACATGTGTATCTGTGAAATTGCGTGCATAGATTAAATGCTTAATTGAATTATTTGCATTAGATTGTATTTTTATGTGCACTGTTAGATTTTTGTAAAATAATCAGAGCATCCAAAAATCATGAAATCTTTTTTCATAATTCTCCTAAGTGATTTATGGACTTTCTAAAAATATAGATTTATTTTATTTAGACTTCAATAAATTTTAGAGATTTTTGAAACAGAAATTTATTATAAGTTAAATTATCTTATAAAATCTCCAGAATAAGATTTATAAGTCAGAAAAATACAAATAATATATGGATACGATCCTAATTTTATACTCTTGGTTTTAAAAATAGGAAACGAATAGCTCGATATACAAAGGAGATGCTGCCAAAATTTTTCAAAAACTAACGATCTTTAAAAGGTTAACGGCACATCATCCTTGTATAGATAACTATTGGTTGAGAATAGTATAGTATTGTGTGATTGAGTAGTATTTGATGATGTGGCTTATTGTGATTGGTTTTTATTATTAAATATTGTGTTATAATTATTTGAGAGGTTTAAGTAAAGAATTTGCTCACGTGTTTAAAACGAAAGTTATTATAAATAATTTTCCGAAATTACTGGTATAATTAGATTTCTAATCCGAGCTTTATATTAATTTATTAGTATGATTTGATAATAAAATTACGTGCATTGAGTGCTAAGTGATTACGTGCTTATGTGACTATGAGTATATTATTATTAAATTATTCGTCGAATAAGAGAGTGACTTATACGTATAATTTATGATTAGGAACGAGTAAAAAGAGTGGACCAGGACCCGGTTGTTAGGACGCACAAATATTATTTCGAGAGTTAGTCAGACAACCCTTCAGATTAAGGCAAGTGTTCCTTTTCCCTCTTGATATCCTGTTATCATTCCAGTTCTATATTATATCCAATTCTGTATAATACCTATGCTGAACCCTGATTTTGAATACAGTTTTATATCATGATTTTACTAACAATAATTATGATGAAATTGTTTTACAAGTATTCTGAAAGATCTTTTCATATCATTATTCAGTTCAAGTTTATTTACTGTATCAATTATATCGTAAAGATTGAGATTTTGCTGAAACTGAATATTATATTACGATTTGAAAGTTATGGGATTATTAAAAATGTTTTAGACAGAGACGCTGGTCTGTGAAGTAATATAGCTCAATGCTAACGGCCAAAGCGTGCCAAGGATATCCGCAATTGTTTGAAAGGTGGAATCACTCTGCGTGGTGGCCCGGAGTTAATGCGTTGGCTGATCACCTAGCTTAACTCGTAGCGTCAAATTAAATCCCAATTATACGAATACTATTGTTCCGAAACAGTTTTAAAAGTTATTGATTTCAAAAGCAAGTGGAAAAAATAAGATTTACTAGTATTACAATAGTACCTTCTATTTTTAGTAACCTTTTTCGAAATGCACTTACAGTTTCAAAACGTACGTTCCCTGAATTTACTTTAAAAAGGAAACTGTTTTAAAATACCTTTAGCTCTTATGAACCAGAAACAGTACTATCTTCCTTATTATCATTTTGAACCTTCCCAGATAGCATATTATGATTATTGTTTACACTTGCTGAGCAATTTAGCTCACTCCTTGCTTCCTAACCCTTTCAGCGGCTGTAGAAGATGGTACGTACTTACAGAAACACCCGTAAGGTTACAGGATGTACATGTAGAGCATATAGAGACCATATGCAGGTGTGTTGAGATCCGGTTGGATCTGTAAGTTGTAATAAGTTTAGAACTTAGACTTTTTGATTTGGACTTGTAATATTTAATTAGTATGTTGTTTTCATACTTGAACCTGATGGCGGTCTAGGATTGTGTTTGGGTGGCAGGGTTATATATATATAATCACTGCTATTATCTGTTTAATATTGTTAATTAATCAGTAATTGGTGTAGTAATTTTGGGGGGTGTTACAGGTTGGTATCAGAGCCACAGGTTTGAGTCACTGAAACAATATAGGATTAAGTGTTTGTTGGAGATTACGAAGCTATATAAATAGTAATCGTGATAACTCAACACTAGAACAGGACAAGTAAATAATACTACGCCTACACAGAAATCAGCAAGACATGAAGACAAGGCAGATACAGCGAATCAAGACATTAGAAGAAGTTTTGAAGTCTACTACAGGTCACTGAAAGAAGTTCATTTATATGTTCATGCCTCAGTGAAGAACAATGTTCAAAGACTTTCAGGGTTTCAGATAAGTTGAAGATTCAGTATTGCGGTGCCACTAAAAGATTTCAGTGTAGTAGCATTGATTGAAGACAGACAGTGTTCGAAGCATAGGAATCTAGAAGGGTGAAGACAAAGGTTAAAGAAGACAGCTGCAGTCTTGAACTGGATTGTAGTAATGAAGATGTTGTCGAAGTACCAGAAAAGATTCCAGTGAAATAACAGTGTCTATCAACAGTCAGTGTTTGAAGCAATGCAACAGTCCTAGCTTACTCAGCTGAAACAGAAAAGAAATCAAGGGAATTCAATTCAGTGTTAGTCGTTTGTGAACCAGACCAGTGCACTAAGCGTCAGCACAAAAAGAAGAGAATTACCTTGATTAATCAGTAGAAAATCAGTTGATCAAGCCAAGCCAAAGGAGTGAAACCAAGTGGTAATTACTTGAAGAATTCAAGAAATATGCTAAGGCAAGTATTACTGCATTTGGTGGCATTAATACTCTTGAAGCAATGGAGAGGCGCAACATACATTTCCAAGGTGCAAGAAAAGCCAAGGCAAAATTAAGTGGCGCCTACACAGGGCAATGAGAGTGTAGGCGCAACTAACCTAACAAGGCACAAGGAAATAGCTGCACTTAGAATCTAAGTAGTGAGTGGCGCCTGCACTGGGAACTCAGTGTGCAGGCGCAACATAATAGCTACTAGGCGCAAGGAAAAGTTAAGGCAAGTCTTTGTGGCGCCTATACAGGGGAACCACGGTATAGGCGCAACAAACAAGTTAAGGCGCAAGGAATTATTCTAAGGCAGGAAATGACACCAACACAGTGCTTACAGAGTAGAGGCGCAACTCAGCTGCTCCAAAGCTTCTAAGTCAAATATAGGGTGTGAGTGGCGCCTACACAGTGCAACAACAGTGTAGGCGCAACTCACATACTAGGCGCAACTCAAGCATACAGGCGCAACTCAGCTTCAAGTGGCGCTCATACACCACTCACACTCTACAGGCGCAACTCAGGACTTAAGCAATTGTGAAGCAAATCAATTTAATTGATTTGAAAGTCTACACATAAATAAACTAAATGACGTGCTCATTTAGTATTGGTGGATAACTGTGGAAGACACACAGCCAACCAGAGAGAGGCAGTGAGATATTTCGAAGCCGGAGAAGAAGATGTCACAGTGCTAAATCTATACCTTCTTTTCATGGGTTTTACAAACTAGCCGGTTAATTATGTCACAAATGTTTAGGGCTATTGTAAAACACTCACTGTTAGCTTGATTCCAGTTACTATTAAATATTGTCATATATTGTAATAGGGATTAAGCTTCCTCTCTCGAGATGCAAAGAACTAATCAGTTCTTTGGAAGCCAGTTATTAATTTAACTGGGTGTAGCAAAACCTCAGGGATTAATATGAAAGTACTATTCCCCGAAACCTGTCTCGCATAAATTACTTGCTAATTTTCTAGAACATTATTGTTTATTCTTAAATACAGAAAATTAGTAAGTCAGACTCCTAAACACTCCTAAACACGAACCACTAACCGAACTCTAAATTACATATCCGCAAAAGATTCGAAAGAATTTTTTAATTTAGTGAGTATCGTATTCAACCCCCCTTCTACGATAATTTCGGGACCTAACAATTGGTATCAGAGCAGACTGATTGAAGTTACAAATCAAGATCCGTATCTCAGTGAAGCTCGCCGTGCCGAAGCTGTGTTGACTCGAATGGAGGCCGTGTTAAATAAATTTAATTTTAAAACTTTTTAAATAAAATTTATTTTATAAACTTTTATAAAATTTATTTTGTAAACTTTTATTAGTTTATGTTATAAATTTTAATTAGTTTATTTTATAAATTTTAGATAAAATTTATTTTATAAACTTTTATAAAATTTGTTTAACAAACTTTTGTTAGTTAATATTATAAATTTTAATTAGTTTATTTTATAAGTTTTGGATAAAATTTATTTTATAAACTTTTATAAAATTTGTTTAACAAACTTTTATTAGTTGATTTTATAAATTTTAATTAGTTCACTCTATAAATTTTAAAATAGAATTTATTTGATAAACTTCCATAAAATTTATTTTATAAACTTTTATTAGTTTATGATTTAAATTTTAATTAGTTTATCTCGTAAATTTTAAATAAAATTTGTTCTGTAAACTCTTATAAAATTTATTCTATAAACTCTTATTAGTTTGATTTATAAATTTTAATTAGTTTATCTCATGAATTTTAAAATAAAACTTATTTTATAAACTCTTATGAAATTTATCTTATAAACTTTTATTAGTTTGATTTATAAATTTTAATTAGTTTATTTCATAAATTTTAGATAAAATTTATTTTATGAACTCTTATGAAATTTATTTTATAAACTTTTAATAAGTTTGTGTTATAAATTTTAATTAGTTTATTTTATAAATTTTAAATATTTAAAGTTTATCTTTTAAATTTATTAAACATTATACGGCTCATCTTTCAAAGGAAGCAGCTAGACGCGGTTATTAATTCGAGGGTGCTCAAGAAGAAGTAGATGAAGATTTTTCTGGGTTTTAAAAGACAACAATGATTGACTGAAGATCTGGTTGATTCAAGTTGTATTTTTAGATGGAAAATCTTGGAGGTTAGTAGTGAAGGAGAACAGACTGGACTACCTGGCATCTCTGTACAAGCGTTGAAGTTTTCTTTCTACAAGGAGATTACAGGAAGTTCGTGCTAACACTGCAGATCATCTGGAACACAGGGTTACAGCCATAGGGAATCTAAGGATACAACCACATTATCTTTAGATGAACTATTTGTGTGCTGAAGGCCTATGAACTAGAACAAGAGCTAGAGCAGATAATATTTGGTAAAGCAGGTTGTTAGCATATCCACTGTAATTGTGACCCAGGAACCAAATTGATTGAAGTCAAGGTTGAGAACCTCTGAACAGAAGTGAATTGATCCTAGAAGCTGAATTGAAGATGTTGAAGCTCGGGCTAGTGGTCAAGGTGTTATATGTAAATTGACACTTTGGAATAACCTGAGAACTAGACGACCAGTCAAGCCTGCAGGACAACTGGAAGTTCAGTGACGTCGGATTCAGATGGAATCCCAATTCTATATCTAAGGTCTTTACCTATAGATTCCATTAAGGAGATTTTCAAGATCAGTTCAAGAGGTGGTTGCAAGACAGGGATGGTTTTTTGTTGGCAGACAAGTTTGAGGTTTGCTACACAGAATGAAGAAGCCTGTACAAGCAAAAGATGACAAACACTATTTTGGGTTGTAGCAGGAATCTCAAGCATTAGTGAGGATGCAACAAGGGAAAGCATTTGTTGATGAAGTTAAATGCAAGGTTGATTCTATCAGTGACAGTGTTGAACCAAATGGATATCTGGCATCAATGACCAACACTGGAGATGAATCAACAAGCACTTCTCAGGTACACTTTCTAACTAGTATACGTTTATCTAATTCAGAACTGCATGATTATTAAGTTTTGAAATGTATTATATTCATGACAGCATGTTAGCATCTTAGGACTTAAATGCTTAATTGATTGCTAAGAATAAGATTGCATGCTAGGATTCATGAGTTTAATGAGTACATTTCATACTTGATTTTATATGCAGTAAAATGAATATCTGGAGAATTAGATAGGGTGTTCTAGACGGTTAGGTGTATCCCTTAAAACATTTGCTGGAACTTGAGTTAAATCTTATGTGATTTAATACCTCTGCTAATGTTGTGAAAATTGCTAATAGACAAACAGGTCATAGATCAGATTTTATTTATTCTTAATGACAAATGACTTGTTAATTGTTTATGTGCTTATTTTCATATGATTTGCTTTTACTCACATAGTTGATCTTAAATGCTATATTATATCATGTATTGCTTGTTAAGGTTAATTGGTTAAAAGATGGTAGAATTATCTAAGTAGTCAGTAAGTCATGTAGATTCGAAGCTTAATCTAAAATTGACTCAGGTAATTAGAGATAGTTAAAAATGTTAGACAACGACAGAATGGATTAGACAGAATTAGTAATTAATTTATTAGTTCTTCTATCCATGTGCTTTTAGAAATTTTTTGAATATCTGTAAATCTGCTTTTTATCTGTTACACTTGTGTAGAATGATTAAAGTAGATAGTACTGAATTTTCTAATATGCATAACATGCCTGAATTGCATAATTCTTATCTCTAATGCTTTGAAGCTAAATGTTTACCATGTGTTCTTATTTCCATGCTTGCTTAGTTATTTAAAAATGCATATCTTAGGACTTGCATAATCTTAGACAAAGCATGTATAAGAATCACAATAGGGTAAAGACTGCTAATCCACCTTAAGCTAGGTTGGAATCACTAGTCTCATAGCCTAAAGACTACTTTGTCAAGGCTACTGTGTATGAGAAGTGATCAGTCAAAGATAAGTTTTGCATGTTAAGGATGAAGCTGTTGTTACTTTTGATAATATCTCTAACCCATCTGGACTCAATTAAAGTTGAGTACCAAGAAGCTTAATCTTTTGTGATTGCAGAGTATGTTATGAAAGACAAAAGTTATGTGACTTCGTGATATTTACTGTTCGAGGCATATGATTAAGATTAAAGCTCTGACATCACAGCTGATTGAGAAAGCCTCCCCGATGGTAACCTTTGGAGATGACAGCAAAGGATGTACAAGGGATATGGCTATCATGTTTTAAGAACTGTCATCAATGGAAGCATCTTTCTTGTTGAAAGAGTTAAGCACTTTTTAAAGGGCACTAGGGAATTCTTCGTCAAGGGTTTTCTGGAAAGGTGTTTGATCTCAAGCAAGAAGGTTGGAAGCTTACTCTAATCTGAGTGAGAAAATTTGTTCGTAGCTGACATGGGATTTGGATGCAAAGGTGAAGTGAACTTTTCAGTAAAGCTTCATCAGTGAAGAGCTAGCTATGGCAAAGGAAGCTCTCACACTTGTTAGTCAGCAAGGCAATGGATTCTTTAATAAAGAAGAAATTGGTGAGAGGACTGCTTCATATGGAATTCTATCCAGAAGGACATTTTGAAGTATGTCACATAGGGAAGTCAATGGAAACATCACACTGAAGAAAAGTCATGAAAGTCATATGCTAAGTGGTGATTGAAATTGGTAACCCTAATTACAAATTGGTGATGTTCAAGCATTCAACAGACAAAATATCACAATGGTGATTGATCATATAAGGAAGATCAAGTTGGAAACAATTGGTAAGCTGTGAGAACTTTGAAGTCAGATATTGGAACTGCATTTCGCGAGTGTAGTTCTAAATGAAGTCTGCACTGAAAAAGGTATTTTGAAGCTGAAGCAATTAACACAGCATGCTTCTTTATTCAACAAGATAGTGAAAAGACATCATTTGAGTTAATGGCCAACCAGAAGCAAACACTGAAGCTCTTTCGTGTGTTTGGAGGGAATTGATTTTTAATGAAGATTTATTTGAGTATCTTGACAAGAAGTTAAGGCTCTTGGAACAATTCTCCTCGGCTATTCATAGGTGATTAAAAGTCTGAATATGACGACCAACTACACCAAGCTCCCAAGCAATCAAGTGAATGACTATTCTGAATCTTTGACAAATTCAGATACTGATGTAGAAGCTGAGGTTGCAGAAGGATTTAATGATTAGCAGCAACTCAGGGGGAGCAAATAAAAGAAGGATCTACTAGTCATGCTCAATAATGAAGATCAAAGGATTTCATTAAGAACATTTCTGTCAAGACAAAAGGTTTGAAGTCAAGTTCAATCCTGGAGTCTCGTTCTTAATAATCCGGATTCTTGTGCAGAGGCTAGAAGTGCTAATCGAAATGATCATATATTCTTCGGAACCTAACATTGGGAAAGAGCAATTGTCAACTTCTAACAATTGGTATAACAATTGGTATCACTAACAATTGGTATCACCCATAATTTGGAATCCCAAAGAATACTGAAGATGCACAAATTGATCCAGATTGAGTGATTGCAATGCAAGATGATCTCAATCAGTTAGAAGGCAGAAACCACTGAAGCTGGAACCCAGACCACTAAAGTCAAAGCTGAAACTGGTACAGTAAGGGTTCTCAGAAACTGGATGACTTTTGGCATTGTTATGAGGGGCAAAGCCAAACTAGTTGCTACAGGACTTTAAAGCAGAAGGTATCGACGATGATGGAAACAGAATCTTCGGGACTTTCAAGATCAAGCAGTAAGCACCAGTGACGAGACTTGATCCTTTGGGACTCATCAATGGGGACCTAACAATTTTCAGGGACCCAACGATTAGGACCAAACAAGATGAGGGCCTAATAATAGGACATCCCTAGCACATGTGGAGCATTCAAGCATGAAGATCTATCAGATGAATGTGAACAAGTGCACTCCTGAATGGTGAGCTAGAAGATGAAGGTGCAGATCCATTCATTCTCTTCGCAAGCTTTTCTATGACGGAGGTAAAGGATTCAAGCAAAACGTCAAGGACATGGTATGACTCTCTAATTTTGAATTACTTAAAAGTGATTTTTTATTAGAGTTGTTATACATATCTCTCTAGAAATGCTAGGCACACATAATGTTATATTTATGTGCAAGTATACCTTAATTCTCGATATGCCTATGTGCAAGTTTCCAAGTGGATACTAGAGAATCTTATCTTATAGCTAAGTTATGAATTGATAGATATCTTAGGGGATTACCAATTCTTGGAATCTGGGACCCTTAAGATAATAGGTTTAACCTAATTGGCTATATAGATATAGATAACGCAGGTTGTACGAAAGACAGGGAAGTCATTCCTAGAAGCTGTCAAATTCTAGCAACTCTGTTGAAGCTCTTAACACCACTGAAGGAACAAACGCATGGACACCAGGTATCATTTCTTTTGAGAGCTGTCCATAGTCGAATAACTTGCAGATTTTTGCTAAATGACTTGATGAATTTATTTTATCTAAGTTGGTTAGTAAACTTGGGATATTATTTATATGCATATTTGTTGAAAATCCCATCTGTAAGGAATTCTTAAATGAGTTCACAAGTATTACTTTTTCCCTATCCAAAGGACTTGTGAATTTATTTGAAATCCAGATCCTCATACTTTTTGCTTTTAATTTAATTATCATGCTTACTATGTTATATGCATAAGTGGTAGTTAAATTATTTAGCATAAGTAAGAAGCATAATTATTTGTATGTTTAAATATTTTATGAGTATTAGTCAATGATATCTTGCTTAATTGCTCTGATATTTTACTCTGATAGTCTTAAATATTTTATTACAAATAATTGTGATACTTTTGATATTAGTGATGGTATTTAGAATTTCTGTTCTAAATAATAATGCATATTTTAAAACTCACTAATATTAAAAGATGAAGTATTTTCTAAGCTATGTGTATGAAATGCTCAATATTTGATATACTTAGAAAATATTTCTAAAATTAAGTTTGTTAGCGAGGGGTTGTAAAAAGAATCACAAGTATTACTTTTTCCCTATGTAAAGGACTTGTGAATTTCTTTTCAACTATAACCTCGAGCTTAGGTATATCAATTAGTAATTATTATGAGCACGCTTACAATGTGCAAAGTGACAGTTATTAGATATGGCGTAGGAAGTTAGATGCTAATATTCAATCAATGAATATTTTAGTATTTAGCGAATTTATTTTATCTTATTAAAATTATGGATTGAAACAATTCAATGTTTATTTGTTTCATAATTTTGATTTGATAAAATAATAGAAGCATAGTTTCTTGCATTCGTGCAGTTAACTGTGATATTTTTAATATTAGTGATAATACAACTTATTGTCTATTTAAAATCACTAATAATAAAAATATTTAGTTTTCTTTCTTTGACTGGTTTACGATCCTGAATGTATTTAAAAGAAATTTTTGTCTATTTCTTTTTCAAAATGCTTTATTCAAAGATACATTCATTTTCTCTATCAGTTTTAGTTGAGAAAACTTAAGAATATTTTTTCAAAACTTCTCTTTTGAAAAACTTTTCTTAAGGATAATCTTTCTTTTCTCTCGAAATTTTATCCTCTCCCAAAAGCTTGTTTTAAATGTTTTATCTAACAAAGCTTTTTCTTTTTCTTTTTTTAAAATGTGTTTTAACTTCAATGTATCAATCACTTGTAAAATTCTTTGTTTTCAAATACTTGTTTCAATGTATGTTTCACATTGATTCAAAGTACCAAAACAGTGATTGTTGCTTTGAAGGCCTAGTACTGTTATGTTAAGCATTCATCCTAATCCTAATTGTCATGTTTTTATTTTAAGTTGGGGATATTATCAGGCAGACGAAAATGATGTAAATCATAATTGCATTATGAGTCGGAAAATCATTTTCTTCTATCTGATAAGGATGATTTGCAAAACTGTTTTTAAAACATACAGTGCTTAGGTTTAATGGAAAAGAGTCATTTTATTGAGATATAATTTGGTAAGAGAGTGGAACTTCTTATTTGGTGTAAATTCCCGCGTTTTATTATGGGAAGTTTGCCTTATAAGAAATTCATAGGGATAGATTTTTTCTCTGATACACATTCCCGCGTTTTATTATGGGATAAGTATTTTAAAGAAAATTTCTATTGATGTCATGCTCTTAAATGTCAAATCTTTAGAACCGGCAAAACTCTTTTATTAAAATTGCTTTAACGCAATCAATTACCATTCCTTCATATATTTTTCTTTCTCTTTGAGATGAAAAATATGTTTTGGAATGTTAATTGATTATTTCGTTTTATCTTATTTAAATGATTTTATCCGTTTAGCCCCCAGTGGCTACAAAAGCTGGCCAAGAGGTTGAAAACCCATCAATCTCTTACCCAGGCCTGAATACCAAACACTGATTCATCCACTTCCATATATTAACCCCTGGAGTTATAAGGAACAAATGTTACTTAGAGGTTGATAAGGGAGAAACTACACTAGATGCAGCAAATAAGGATGAAGTCGGAAGTGCACCCACAGCTCTACCTCCAGAGAAGTAAAGAAGTATATAAACTGAGGTATCTGTAAGCTCATCTGTATCTTCTCAAAAGGATGCAGAGCTGAAAAGGTAATAAAACTGTCTCTGGAATCATTCTCTCAATAGGGTGAGTCCATTGAAATTCGCTCGTCAGCCAGAGCATCTTGTAATGAGTCAAGCACACCACCGGCACTCACGCTGATGGTAAGCCTAAACAGATATATACTAGGAACCTTATATAATTTTTGGGACCTAACAATCCTAACAGTTATACTAGGGGCCTAACAATTGGACACATTGCAAAGCGTGCACAGTGTGAGGTATAGGCATGTTAACAAAACACCCGTCATTGGGTTACGAGGGAAACGTAGACTCTAATTTGCCATTCATTACATTGTCTACTACGTCGCCCATCCTGGAAGGAACATTTCCAGATCCTGAAAAGGAACGTCCACCTCCCGTTTACGGAGAAGGTGTGAGGCAACTCCTTGATAGAACAAGGCAGGATTCCCAAAAAGATTTTAAAATCTTGGGATAACCCATCTCAAAGAGGTGAGGCTCCACTAGACAGTGATTTAGCAATTGCTATTGAGTCTGGTGTGGGACAGTGCTTATGCATGAAAGATGAAAAACACCTCCACGAGGCAATTCTCCACTTGATAGTGATTCAGTTAATATTGATGAATCAGGTGATAAGAATTTGAATGAATTGACGGATTTCACTTGCAGGTACAGAAGGCCATATTTAAAGTGCAGTGTGAAGTGAGAGAGAGAAACACTTAAGTGAAAGTGAGGGAGAGATACACTTGAGTGAGAGATAGGGAGAGAAAGAGTGAAACACTTCTAAGTGCTCGACACTTGGGTGTAAACACCAACAGAACGTAGTAGAAGTGAGGAAACCATAAGCCAAACACTTACCCTTGCTACTTGCTGCTTCTGGAAGAAAAGTTACTATATTTTTCCCGTTCAACGACAGACGAGAACCTTCTTTGGAAGACAAACCATTTAAAAGAGGACCTATCAATTGGTATTAACATTTGGTATCTTTAAAAGTGGGCCATTGGAGGATTCCTCAACTAAGGGGGAGAATTTATAGTGTTATAGTTATAACAAGAAAAAGAAATTGTAGGATTCCTCTTCTTATGGGGGAGAAGTTATAATGTTATAACTAAGGGGGAGATTTTAGACAAGAAGAAGAAAATCTTATCTTCTGATCCTGAGGGGAAACAACAGAAATATGGGAGAATCAAGAAGCTGTAATTCTATACTTGGAAGAACAGAGATGACTATTCCATTGATTTTCTAAAAGGAGAAGAAGAATAAGAAGGAGAATCACATTCATAGGGGGAGAACATTATTTGAGCTATGTTCAGTATTCTATTGAAGACGTACCCAGGAATAATGATTCTTATGAAGCTCTGTTCATGATAAGTTCTTTAAGTTCAAACTATGAAGGATTTTGAAACAGAGGGAGCACAAACAGACAGAAATGAAGATGATACAATTTGAATATCAGTTCAGTGTCAGAGGAACAAACATCATTCATTTCAGTCACACAAGAATTCTGGAAATGCAGAATCTGATCCAGAAAAACCAGTAGCATTATTTACAAGTCCAGGACGATTACTTTTTCTAGTTGTTAGTTGAGTTATCCTCCCTAGGTGATTTGTTTGCTAAAGTTTAACAATCAAATAGGGGGAGATTGTTGGAGATTACGAAGCTATATAAATAGTAATCGTGATAACTCAACACTAGAACAGGACAAGTAAATAATACTACGCCTACACAGAAATCAGCAAGACATGAAGACAAGGCAGATACAGCGAATCAAGACATTAGAAGAAGTTTTGAAGTCTACTACAGGTCACTGAAAGAAGTTCATTTATATGTTCATGCCTCAGTGAAGAACAATGTTCAAAGACTTTCAGGGTTTCAGATAAGTTGAAGATTCAGTATTGCGGTGCCACTAAAAGATTTCAGTGTAGTAGCATTGATTGAAGACAGACAGTGTTCGAAGCATAGGAATCTAGAAGGGTGAAGACAAAGGTTAAAGAAGACAGCTGCAGTCTTGAACTGGATTGTAGTAATGAAGATGTTGTCGAAGTACCAGAAAAGATTCCAGTGAAATAACAGTGTCTATCAACAGTCAGTGTTTGAAGCAATGCAACAGTCCTAGCTTACTCAGCTGAAACAGAAAAGAAATCAAGGGAATTCAATTCAGTGTTAGTCGTTTGTGAACCAGACCAGTGCACTAAGCGTCAGCACAAAAAGAAGAGAATTACCTTGATTAATCAGTAGAAAATCAGTTGATCAAGCCAAGCCAAAGGAGTGAAACCAAGTGGTAATTACTTGAAGAATTCAAGAAATATGCTAAGGCAAGTATTACTGCATTTGGTGGCATTAATACTCTTGAAGCAATGGAGAGGCGCAACATACATTTCCAAGGTGCAAGAAAAGCCAAGGCAAAATTAAGTGGCGCCTACACAGGGCAATGAGAGTGTAGGCGCAACTAACCTAACAAGGCACAAGGAAATAGCTGCACTTAGAATCTAAGTAGTGAGTGGCGCCTGCACTGGGAACTCAGTGTGCAGGCGCAACATAATAGCTACTAGGCGCAAGGAAAAGTTAAGGCAAGTCTTTGTGGCGCCTATACAGGGGAACCACGGTATAGGCGCAACAAACAAGTTAAGGCGCAAGGAATTATTCTAAGGCAGGAAATGACACCAACACAGTGCTTACAGAGTAGAGGCGCAACTCAGCTGCTCCAAAGCTTCTAAGTCAAATATAGGGTGTGAGTGGCGCCTACACAGTGCAACAACAGTGTAGGCGCAACTCACATACTAGGCGCAACTCAAGCATACAGGCGCAACTCAGCTTCAAGTGGCGCTCATACACCACTCACACTCTACAGGCGCAACTCAGGACTTGAGCAATTGTGAAGCAAATCAATTTAATTGATTTGAAAGTCTACACATAAATAAACTAAATGACGTGCTCATTTAGTATTGGTGGATAACTGTGGAAGACACACAGCCAACCAGAGAGAGGCAGTGAGATATTTCGAAGCCGGAGAAGAAGATGTCACAGTGCTAAATCTATACCTTCTTTTCATGGGTTTTACAAACTAGCCGGTTAATTATGTCACAAATGTTTAGGGCTATTGTAAAACACTCACTGTTAGCTTGATTCCAGTTACTATTAAATATTGTCATATATTGTAATAGGGATTAAGCTTCCTCTCTCGAGATGCAAAGAACTAATCAGTTCTTTGGAAGCCAGTTATTAATTTAACTGGGTGTAGCAAAACCTCAGGGATTAATATGAAAGTACTATTCCCCGAAACCTGTCTCGCATAAATTACTTGCTAATTTTCTAGAACATTATTGTTTATTCTTAAATACAGAAAATTAGTAAGTCAGACTCCTAAACACTCCTAAACACGAACCACTAACCGAACTCTAAATTACATATCCGCAAAAGATTCGAAAGAATTTTTTAATTTAGTGAGTATCGTATTCAACCCCCCTTCTACGATAATTTCGGGACCTAACAGTGTTAAGATCAGTATTAAGTAATAAGTAGACTTTCAGGATTATGTACTAGAAATTCCCTAACTTAGCAAATCTTAACCAAGGTATAAGTAGTAATAGGAGTACAAGTTTACACCCTAACCTAATAATAATAAGTATATATATATATTATTTTAATTCTTTTCAGCGCCGAGCCCAGAACCCTCCAACTCCCACTCCTTCTTCGAGTTCAGACTCAGAGATGAGTCGCTTTCTAGCATCGTGGAATGCTAGGGAGGCGGATGAGCAGGAGATAGATACTCTAGATGAGATGAGGTCCCCATCCCCCGAGCCATTTCCAGAATCTTCAGATGCAATGCCAGGATTAGGGATAGCAGGTGTACAGGCCCGACACGGATCCTCTAGTCGTGTTGCTTCCTCCTCCACTCTATTAGGGACAGGCTCGTCGACTGACACAGTCTCCTTCAGCGTCTACTCACAGCTACGACAGGACTATGATAACTTGGATGTTGCCAACGACCAGCTGGAGTCATTGTTGAGCATCTACTACAGAGACTTCCCTTCTCTCAGGCCAGATTCGACTACCAGACTCCGAGCATTGGTGGAGACGGCCACGGTTCAGATGGAACAGCTACCCCCATCTACTAGAGTGAGATATGGAGAGGGACGGATGATCATCAACCAGATCCGAGACATCATCGACCAAGAGAGGAATCGTGGTTAGGGATGACTGCAGTATGGGGCAGGATCTAGTTTAGTAGTTGTTTCTGTTATTTTCCGCATTTGGTGTTGTATTATGGATATTGTTGGCTCTCCGATGTGAACCCATGGATCTTGTGACTTATTGGCACTATGGTGTCAGTTTATTTATTTTATGTTTCCGTTTTATGCCATATAATTCATAGTTGCGTATTTTGATGCTCGATAGTAGTTAACTTCTTTAAACCACACAGCATGTGATCGATAATTCAGAACTTGATTTCCGTATACTTTATCTCACCATGTCATATACCATGCGAACTGTTTTATACGTTAGTCTAAATTTTCATATCTACCTACAGTAAGATGCCACCAAAGAGACGTTCCCGAGGGACACCCTCACAAACAGCTTCAAATTCTAATAACCCCAACCAAGATGAGAATGAAGCTCAGAACCCTCAAGTAAATCAAGCTGTAAATCAGAATAACCCCGAGAACCTTAATGTAAATCAAGATAACTATAACATGGCCCAGTTAATAGAACTTCTGCGCCAACAAACAACAGCTCTAACCCAACAGCAGCAAATACTTCAACAGCAATTGCAACAATAACAAAACCAACAACAAGACCAGCCACGTGGCCAGGCTACAGTGGCATTCAAGACTTTTCAATCAGTAAAGCCTCCAGAATTCCAGGGATCACCTGATCCAATTGAAGCTCAGAAATGGTTGAAGGAGATAGAAAAAGCATTTGAATTGGTTAAGGTGGAAGGAGAACAGAAGACAACCTTTGCAAGTTACCTTCTGAAAGGTGATGCAAACTATTGGTGGGAGTCAGTTAAAGCATTGGAGACAGCAGAAATGATATCTTAGGATAGATTTAAGGAATTTTTTTTGGAACAGTACTTTCCCCAATACATGCAAGCTCAGATGGAGCTGAAGTTCTTTGAGCTAAAACAGAACAACATGAGTGTGTCGGAATAAATGAAGAAATTCACTGAGTTGTCAAGATTTGTCCCTGAATATGTGAACACTGAAGAAAAGAAGGTCAGGAGATTTCAACAGGGATTGAAATCATGGATTAGGGCGAAATTGGCAATTTTAGAATTGAAGACGTATGCGGAGGTGGTACAGAAGGCATTGATTGCCGAAACAGAAAGTGAACAGGGTCAAAGGGAGAAGAATGAGCAGAAAAGAAAGTTTAGACAAAGAGATGACGGGACAAGTCAAAGTGAGCCCGTCAGCAAGTTTGTAAAGAAGTCAGGATTTCCGCCGAGAAGTGGAGGCGGGTTTTTTCGAAGGAATGAAAGTAGTAAGGGAAGCAAATTTCAGGGGCCACAGAGAACCCAATCAGCAACAAATCAGGAGTGCAGAATCTGCAAGAAAAGGCATGTTGGAACGTGTAATAAGGCGGATATTGTTTGTTTTAAATGTAACACAAAAGGACATTATGCAAGTGAATGCCGGGTAGTGAGTCCAAGCCCGAAGGCCAGCTCAAATGTAACATGTTTTAAATGCGGGAAGCCAGGGCACATATCTCGAGAATGTAGGTCCCAAGTACAAAGCAATAGAATGATGAGATTATCAGCCACTCCAGTGCAGTATCAAGTCCAGCCAGCTCCTTCAGCCTCAAGCTATGCTTCAGTTACTCCAATGACCGGACAAAGATATTTGGGTTATCAACCTTCTCAATCTTCAGAACAAGTGAGGAATCTCAACATGAATATGAAAGATGCTGTCCAGAGTTCGGATGTGGTAGCAGGTACGCTTCTTGTAAATTCTGCTATCGCAAAAGTGTTAATTGATACTGGTGCCACTAGATCTTTTATATCTAGAGATTTTGTGAATAAGTCAAACTGTGAGGCTGTAAATTTGGAGAGTGCGTTAAACATAGTGTTAGCTAATCAAGAGCAAGTGAGAGTAAGCCAAGTCTGTCCCCAGTATGAAGTTAGCATAGAAGGGTATAGTTTTCCGATATCGCTATTACCTTTTCAGCTAGGAGATTTTGACGTAATTTTAGGAATGGACTGGTTAACTAAGCATAACGCTCAGATTAACTGCAAAGATAAGAAGGTGGTACTCAGGACGACGAAAGGAAAGAAGGTGATCTTCAAAGGACAAAGGCAAGAAAAGTTATTAATGACAATGATGCAAGCAAGAAGAATGATGAAGCACGGATGTGAAGCATATCTCGCATATGTTGTAGACAGGAGTAAGGAGATACCAGATTTGGAAGAGATCCCAATAGTAAATGAGTTTCCTGATGTGTTTCCAGACGAATTATCAGGTTTACTCCCAGATAGGCAAATCGAGTTTTCCATTGATTTAGCCCCAGGTACGGAACCGGTATCCAAAGCCCCTTACCGTATGGCCCCGACAGAAATGAAGGAATTATCCAGTCAGTTACAAGATCTGTTGGACAAGGGAGTCATAAGGCCTAGTTTTTCTCCGTGGGGAGCTCCAGTTCTATTCGTGAAGAAGAAAGACGGAAGCATGAGACTGTGTATCGATTACAGGGAGTTAAATAAGTTAACCATCAAAAATAGGTACCCATTACCTAGGATTGATGACCTTTTTGATCAACTGAAAGGAGCAACCAGTTTCTCAAAAATTGACTTAAGATCAGGATACCACCAACTGAAGATAAAGCAAGTAGATGTGCCAAAGACAGCTTTTTGAACCAGGTATGGACATTACGAATTTTTAGTGATGGCTTTTGGATTGACGAACGCGCCCGCAACTTTTATGGATTTGATGAATCGAGTATTTAAGAAGTACTTGGATAAATTCGTGATAGTCTTCATCGACGATATACTGATATATTCTAAGACAGAGGAAGAGCATAAACAGCATTTGAGGTTAGCCTTAGAAATCCTGAGGAAAGAAAAGTTGTATGCGAAATTTTCCAAGTGCGAGTTTTGGCTTATGGAAGTGCAGTTTCTCGGCCATATAGTCAGCCGTGATGGAATAAAAGTAGATCCCGCTAAGATTGAAGCTGTGATGAATTGGGAAAGACCGAAGACTCCGACGGAGGTCAGAAGTTTCTTGGGATTAGTAGGATACTACCGGAGATTCGTGCAAAATTTTTCCAGAATTGCGGTACCTCTGACCAAGTTGACAAGGAAGAACGAGAAATTTGAATGGAATGATAAGTGCGAAGCAAGCTTTCAAGAGTTAAGGCAAAGATTGGTAACGGCTCCAGTATTGGTTTTTCCAGACGATAAAGGAGAATTTGTGATATTCAGCGATGCGTCTCTTAAAGGATTAGGCTGCGTTTTAATGCAACATGATAAAGTAATAGCTTACGCTTCAAGGCAACTCAAGCCTCACGAGCAAAGATATCCTACGCATGATTTGGAACTAGCAGCGATCGTGTTTGCACTCAAGATTTGGAGACATTACCTTTATGGAGAAAAGTGTGAGATTTACACCGACCACAAGAGTCTGAAGTATATTTTCACGCAGAAAGAGTTGAACATGAGGCAAAGAAGATGGTTGGAGTTAATAAAGGATTATGACTGTTCAATAAATTATCACCCGAGAAAGGCAAATGTGGTCGCGGATGCTTTAAGTCGAAAAGAACGGTTGAATATGTTGACTATGACTAGGGAGTTGTTCGAAGACTTTGAGAAATTAGGGATAGAAGTACGGCAACCGGAAATAGTGGATGATATGATTTTCACCATGACATTTCAGCCGGAATTACTTGAAAATATTCGGAAGTGTCAAGACGAAATAATGAGCCAAGGGATGAACGAACTGACAGGCGAAGAAATTTGTACACTGAAAGATGAACAAGGAATTCTGAGATTTAATGCGAGAATTTGGATTCCCGACGTGTTAAAGTTGAAGAACGAGATACTACAAGAAGCACACAATTCAAGACATTCGATTTATCCAGGAAGTACAAAGATGTATCAGGATTTAAAAAGAAACTTTTGGTGGCCAAACATGAAAAGAGAAATAGCAGATTGGGTAGCCAAATGTTACACGTGTCAAAGGATCAAAGCAGAACTTCAAAGGCCTGGTAGATTATTGTAACCATTAGATATTCCAGAATGGAAATGGGAGCACATTGCGATGGATTTTGTTGTAGGACTTCCCAGGACCAAGTCAAATCACGACGCCATTTGGGTCATTGTTGATCGACTAACCAAGTCAGCACATTTTCTACCAATCAACGAGAGATATTCTTTGGACAAGATGGTACACATGTATCTAGACGAAATTGTGAGCAGACACGGAGTTCCTGTATCCATTGTGTCAGATAGGGATCCTCGATTCAATTCAAGATTTTGGAGGCAGTTTCAGGAATGTTTAGGAACACAATTACGAATGAGTACAGCCTATCACCCACAGTCAGACGGATAAAGTGAAAGAACTATCCAGACGATCGAGGACATGCTTCGAGCTTGTGCATTGGACTTTAAAGGAAGTTGGGATGAAAATTTGAGATTAGTTGAGTTCTCTTATAATAACAGTTATCATGCCAGCATAGGGATGCCCCCGTTTGAAGCCCTGTATGGACGGAAGTGCAGATCCCCCATCTGTTGGGAGGAAGTTGGAGATCGCAAGCTCATTGGCCCAGAATTGATTCAGCAAACCGATGAAGTCGTGAGAATAATCCGGAAGAGAATGGAAGCTGCACAAGATAGACAGAAAAAGTATGCAGATCCTGATAGAAGAAAACTGGAATTCACTGAAGGAGAAAGCGTGATGTTGAAGATATCGCCCTGGAAAGGAATAGTTAGATTCGGCAAGAAAGGAAAGTTCAGTCCCCGATACATGGGACCTTTTGAGATTTTAAGACGAGTAGGAAAGGTCGCTTATGAACTAGCGTTGCCTCCAAGCATGCAAAGCGTACACAATGTTTTCCATGTGTCTTTACTTAAGAGATTTATTCCAGATTCTGCTTGTATAATAGAATATGATCCAGTAGATGTTCGGCCTGATTTGTCTTTTATAGAACATCCAGTTAAGATAGTTGACCGCAAGGAGAAGATTCTTAGGAATAAGACGGTTGTAACAGTTAAAGTGTTATGGAGGAACCCCAAGGTTGAAGAATTCACCTGGGAGTTGGAAAGTGAGATGAAAGAGAATTACCCTCAGTTGTTTTCTAAGACTAATTCTGAGGACAGAATCCTTTTAAGTAGGGTAGATTGTAATAAACCGATAATTTTAATAATATTTTAGTCCCGATTAGTTACGTTTAACGAGTGCGACGAATATATTATAAAATGTGATTATATTAATTATGTGTTCTAGTTGACCAAGTCAACTATGTTTAACTGTTAGAAAGTCAATTATATGTTTACATGTGTATCTGTGAAATTGCGTGCATAGATTAAATGCTTAATTGAATTATTTGCATTAGATTGTATTTTTATGTGCACTGTTACATTTTTGTAAAATAATCAGAGCATCCAAAAATCATGAAATCTTTTTTCATAATTCTCCTAAGTGATTTATGGACTTTCTAAAAATATAGATTTATTTTATTTAGACTTCAATAAATTTTAGAGATTTTTGAAACAGAAATTTATTATAAGTTAAATTATCTTATAAAATCTCCAGAATAAGATTTATAAGTCAGAAAAATACAAATAATATATGGATACGATCCTAATTTTATACTATTGGTTTTAAAAATAGGAAACTGATAGCTCGATATACAAAGGAGATGCTGCCAAAATTTTTCAAAAACTAACGATCTTTAAAAGGTTAACGGCACATCATCCTTGTATAGATAGCTATTGGTTGAGAATAGTATAGTATTGTGTGATTGAGTAGTATTTGATGATGTGGCTTATTGTGATTGGTTTTTATTATTAAATATTGTGTTATAATTATTTGAGAGGTTTAAGTAAAGAATTTGCTTACGTGTTTAAAACGAAAGTTATTATAAATAATTTTCCGAAATTACTGGTATAATTAGATTTCTAATCCGAGCTTTATATTAATTTATTAGTATGATTTGATAATAAAATTACGTGCATTGAGTGCTAAGTGATTACGTGCTTATGTGACTATGAGTATATTATTATTAAATTATTCGTCGAATAAGAGAGTGACTTATACGTATAATTTATGATTAGGAACGAGTAAAAAGAGTGGACCAGGACCCGGTTGTTAGGACGCACAAAGATTATTTCGAGAGTTAGTCAGACAACCCTTCAGATTAAGGCAAGTGTTCATTTTCCCTCTTGATATCCTGTTATCATTCCAGTTCCATATTATATCCAATTCTGTATAATACCTATGCTGAACCCTGATTTTGAATACAGTTTTATATCATGATTTTACTAACAATAATTATGATGAAATTGTTTTACAAGTATTCTGAAAGATCTTTTCATATCATTATTCAGTTCAAGTTTATTTACTGTATCAATTATATCGTAAAGATTGAGATTTTGCTGAAACTGAATATTATATTACGATTTGAAAGTTATGGGATTATTAAAAATGTTTTAGACCGAGACGCCGGTCTGTGAAGTAATATAGCTCAATGCTAACGGCCAAAGCGTGCCAAGGATATCCGCAATTGTTTGAAAGGTGGAGTCACTCTGCGTGGTGGCTCGGAGTTAATGCGTTGGCTGATCACCTAGCTTAACTCGTAGCGTCAAATTAAATCCCAATTATACGAATACTATTGTTCCGAAACAGTTCTAAAAATTATTGATTTCAAAAGCAAGTGGAAAAAATAAGATTTACCAGTACTACAATAGTACCTTCTATTTTTAGTAACCTTTTTTGAAATGCACTTACAGTTTCAAAACGTACGTTCCCTGAATTTACTTTAAAAAGGAAACTGTTTTAAAATACCTTTAGCTCTTATGAACCAGAAACAGTACTATCTTCCTTATTATCATTTTGAACCTTCCCAGATAGCATATTATGATTATTGTTTACACTTGCTGAGCAATTTAGCTCACTCCTTGCTTCCTAACCCTTTCAGCGGCTGTAGAAGATGGTACGTACTTACAGAACCACCCGTAAGGTTACAGGAGGTACATGTAGAGCATATAGAGACCGTATGCAGATGTGTTGAGATCCGGTTGGATCAGTAAGTTGTAATAAGTTTAGAACTTAGACTTTTTGATTTGGACTTGTAATATTTAATTAGTATGTTGTTTTCATACTTGAACCTGATGGCGGTCTAGGATTTTGTTTGGGTGGCAGGGTTATATATATATAATTACTGCTTTTATCTGTTTAATATTGTTAATTAATCAGTAATTGGTGTAGTAATTTTGGGGGTGTTACAATAGAGGTAACTTAGCTTCATTCAACATTGTTCTTGCTGCTTCAACTAAAATTCTATTTTTCCTTTCTACTACTCCATTTTGTTGTGGAGTTCTGGGCGCTGAGTATTGTCTTGAAATTCCTTTTTCAACGCAGAATTCATTCAGGGTTACATTTCTGAATTTTGTTCCATTGTCAGACCTTATTTTTCTGATAGGAAAACCAACTTCTACTTCTATCTTCTTTATGTGATCAATGATTGACTGAAGGGCTTCATCCTTTGAGGCTAGAAACAACACCCACGTGTACTTTGAGTAGTCATCTACAATTACTAGTGCATATCTCTTCCTTGACATAGACATGACATTTACTGGGCCAAATAAATCCATATGCAAAAGTTGCAGTGGTTCAGTAATGTCTGAAGAATCTTTGCTTCGGTGAGATGCTTTCTTTGACTTCCCTTTTTCACATGCTTCACATAAACCTTCTTGACAAAATTCCATCTCAGGTAAACCTCTAACCAACTCCCTATTAACTAAAGAGTTCATTGCCTTGAAGTTCAGGTGTGAAAGTTTCTTATACCATAACCAATTGTCCTCTATTGAAGCTTTACTGTAAAAATATTGAACGTTGCCTTTGCTTGCAGAGAATAAGTCAGCTACAAAGAGATTCCCCTTTCTCACTCCTTGAAGAGCAAGCTTCGTATCTTCCCTGTTTTGGATTGCACATCTTTCTTTCTCAAAGGCTACTTTGAAGCCCTTGTCAGTGAACTGACTGATACTTAGAAGGTTGTGCTTTAATCCATCCACAAGAAAGATATTTTTTATGATAACATTTCCAATTTCTAGATTGCCATATCCCGTTGTGAATCCCTTGATGTTATCTCCAAAGGTCACTATCGGGCCAGCTTTCTCAATCACATCTGATAGCAGGGCCCTATCACCAGTCATATGCCATGAATAGCCGCTGTCGAGAATCCACATGACACGCTTGTTCTTTGTTATACCCTGCAACCACAGATTTATTACTTCTTCTTTGGCACCCAAATTTGATTGGGTCCAAGAGGTTTAGATAAGTAAACAGATTTAGCTGCAGAAATTTTCTGGTCCTTATCTTTCTCATCGACTGTGCCCTTGCCCTTTGGTTTAGCCTTGACAGGAATGTCTTTAGGCTTAGGGACAGAGGCTTCCTTCCTAGACTTAGGAGGACTAGCAGTCTTCGCCCTAACATGTTTTCTATTCATGTTCGCATCTGTATTCATGCAAGTACTAGATGATGAATTCATTAAATTTAAGTATGCAGATATGATGTTGAAAGCACATGGCATGCATCATACTTTACCACATAGTTGATGAGGTATAGACATGGCAGGCATGGCAAGCACATTGGGAGTTTCTTCTTTTACTACTTTTATCTTTTTGTATGCATGCGTAAGATGACCAGTATAATTAAAATTATTACAAACTTTCCTAATTGCTTTGGGAGAAGAGGCATAATCATTTTTCTTATTAACACCTATCTTGCCATTTCTGTTAGCTTTCTTCTTTTCATCCTTGTTGCTTAATTACTTTTAATCTGTTCCTTAGGTTCTATAATTTTTACAGATTTCTTAGGCAACTTTTCTTTACTTACTTCCTCTTTCTTTTGATCCTCAGCAAGAATTTCTTCTTTCATTAACATCTGTTCTTCATCTAGGGGTTCGAAGACAAACTTCTTGTATAGGGGCTTAGCAACATTTTTTAACACATGTAGAATATCTTGCTTCACAGGACTTTCCTCAGCAATTGATTCCACATGTCTCTTTCCTTCCTTTTTATCATAGTCAAATCATATTCCTGTTTTCTGACCTATGACTTGCCTATCTATTGCCTCCTTAACAAGATTAGCAGATTTCTTATAAGCCTGAAGTTTTAACTCTAACTTAGAAATTTTATTCCTAAGCACAGTTTCTACTTCCTGATTGCATTTGTCTCTATTCTGTAGATATTCTATCTTCTGTTTCAGATCTTCTAGGTTAACATATGCGAGCTCTAGTTCTTCATTTCTAGCTTCTAGCATTTTATTCTTTAGAACTAGTTTAACATTTTCTTCTTCAGATGCTAGCATGCTTATGTGAATGTTAAACATTTCTACACTAAGATCTTCTACAGTTTTCTTATAATCAGAATTAGACCTATCAACTGTGGAAAGAAATGATACCTTAGATGACTGAGGTGATGCCTTTGAAGAGTCTTCCATTAGTGCAACATTTCCATATGTCTCCTCTTCATCATTGTCTGAGTCATCCCAGCTCTTTCCCTCGGCTATATAAGCTCTGCCCTGATGCTTCTTTACTAGTGCAACATACTTTTTCTTAAGTTCGTCATACGACTCCTTTCTTTCTTTTCCTTGCTTAGGCTTCCGGTATTCTGTAGCAAAATATTCGGGTTCATCACAGTTATAGCACTTGAACTTACTGCGGTTTACCATCCCCGTCTTATAACCTCCTTTGTTGTAAGTGTTAGTAATTGTGCTCTAGAGACAATACTTTTTATATTTTAAGGAAAATATTTATTATTAAGGATTATGTTTTATTGATTATTATTTATTTATTATGTTTTGTTTACTGCGCAATAAATTGAAAGCATAATAAATGTCCTTGGAATTTTGATACGTATTCTATATCTTTAAGTATGTGACTTAAAAATGAGATTATATGAATAGTATCTTATTCCTAAAATTCCCTAGTCGAGTATTATTATTTAAGGACAATAATAATGCACAAAGACTAGTATGTTTCTTGACAGATGACCACATCTCATTGGTCATAGGTATGGGGATACTAAAGTCAAGAACATAAGTGCATATCTCAATGCATGGCACTGGAATGACCCGCTGTGAGATTCTACATGTTAAGTAAGTGTCATAAGTAATTCTCACTGTGATAATGGTGTAATGATCCTTAGACCTGAAATCATTATATTTCTATACGAGAATTAATATACTTTGATTACATTAAAAGTTACCTTTGACCGGGTGATGATATAAGTGAACATTGGGTATATTATGAATCGTATGAGAAATATGAATGATCTAGATGAGATTTAATCCTCCTAATTTTGGGAGTGATATTATTGGCATCTTGTTTGAGTGAGACTATGAAATGCACGGCCGTGCTCAAATGTTGATTTGATTTTAATAGTCTACTCATCGATCAAGAAAATAAAGATTAAATTATGAAGAGGATGACACGAGACATGCCTTGAGTTTAATCTATAATATCAAGATTAAAGGGATTATATTACATGGAACATTATTCACGAAAGGCTTAATCGAATCACCGATTTATTATTATTACTTGGGTAGCAATGATGTATTACTAGATGCCGCTCATTGTTTACAATTTTAATTAGATATTAAAATTGTTGCCAACGTAACAATAACCTACAGGGTCACACACAAAGAATGCTTGAAGGAGAAATAATTTAACTTATGAATTTAAATTAAATAAGTAATTTATTTTATTTATGATATTAATTAAGTATGACTTAATTAATTATATAAATAGAATAAATGAATTATTTAAACTAATTCCAAAATTAATAATTAATTAATTAAGTGAGACTTAATTAAATAATTTAGAATTTTGGATTAGTATTAATTATAATTAGATTATAATTAGAAAACTTATTCTTTATCTCCGAATTAAATCTTTTGTTTTCGCATGGATCCTGCGGAGGGTTTCGCTATTTTGATTTATTTTTCGCGTTTATTCCGCTGCGTTTGTGTCACGAAACCCTACAGTAAGACCCTGAAGACGAACCACCTCGGTTGCTGTTTCTAAAACTGGAACAACTGTAACTTGAGTTACTCTTGAATTTGTACTTAGGATTCCTCATAAACCTGAGGTTCTTGAACTTTTCTGCCAAATAGGCCATTGTCTTGTTTTCCAAGTTTTCAAGTTCTTCTATTGAGTAGAAGTCATCTTCATCACATGTTTGAGCATTCTCTGAAATTTCAGCTTCTAGAATTTCTTCTATCTCAACAGCAGGCTTTACTGAGCTGGTCTCTGTTACAGCCAAATCCTTGGCTACAAGTGTTGTAGTCTTTAACAATGCTGTATTCTTACTGTCCACTATACCTGACCCATAAATGATTTGTCTTTGCTCTTGCTCCATTTCATGAGTCTTGAGCTTCCCATATAGAATTTCAATGGACATGTCATTTATGTCACTTCTCTCTCTGATGGCAGAGATTTTGTGTTCCAAGTGTGCTGGTAGTGTCAACATGAATTTCCTATTGATCTCCCTACGTGAATAAGCCATTCCATGCAGTGATAAGTCATTCAACAATTTGTTGTATCTCTTAAAGATTTGAGTGAGAGTTTCTCTTGGTAGTAACTTGAACGCTTCATACCGGGATGTAAGAATATCTAGCTTGTTTTCCTTCACTTCTGTTGTACCTTCCATTAGCAGATCAATCGTATCCCACATTTGTTTGGCACTGGTGCAATTAATCACTTGATTCAGCATTGTAGTGTCTAGTGAATCCATTAGGATAAATTGAAGATGATTATCCCATGCAACTCTATCTTTGTCAGTGTTAGTGTACTCTGAAGACTCCTTTGGGGTAAATCCTTGAGGAATCCGTTCACCGTCATCTGAGACTGTTTCTGGTGTCAGCTTTTGAGGTACATAGGGTCCATTTTCCAAAATTCTCATGTATTGAGAATTAGCTGAATTGATGAAAGTGGACATCTTCTTCTTCCATAAAATGTATTCATTTTTATTAAAGGCTGGGATTTTGATGCTACTAAGTTTTTGGGTACTCATGGTTGTGAAGAATTTTAAATCTCAAGAAATAATTAATTTCTTAAAAATTAAAATCAATTCGAATAAAAATTAAATTTTGATAAATAAAATTTTAATTCGAATTCTTGATGATTGATAGTCTTCTTAAAATTGGTGAACTTAAAATCTTTAAAAAATTCGAAAATGAATTTTCTTTAAAAATAAAGAAATTTCAATATAAATTTTTCTAGATCTAAAAATGTACTTTTTTGAAAAACTATTTTTGGATCTTGATTTGTAACTTCAATCAACAAGCTTTGATACCAATTGTTAGGTCCAAAATCATCATAGAAGGGGGGGTTGAATATGATGTGGTAGATTTTTCGTTATATTGCGGATTAAGTGTTTGTGTTCTTGAGATATTAAAATGGCAGTAAATGAAACACAAAGATTCGGGGAAGTAACAATATATTATTAAATCCCTGAGGTGCTCCACTTCTAATCAAATGATTAGCTTCAATGGGTTCAAACAATATTACAATAGAAGTACAGTTGGGTGATATAAATGTAAGTCTTTAATGGAGCTCCCGTCTATATCTCTTTTGTTGATGATGAATGAATACTCTTCTTTCCAATTGATTTTCACCCATATATAATTTGTAGACTTTTGGAAAATCATTTCCACAATTGTTTAAGTCCTTTGTTGCGCCTTGATCATGAAGAGTGGTGTATAGGCGCCACTAAAGTATTTATTGCGCCTATAATAGTTTGTTGCGCCACCAGGTTGGTTTGTTGGGCCTATATAGTGGTTCCCCTGAATAGGCGCCACAAATGCCTTAGAAACAATGCTTGCATATTCCTTGCGCCTATACTTGATTTTAGTTGTGCCATTACACCTTTTGTTGCGCTTGCACACTGAATTCAGTGTGTAGGAGCCACAAACCTTCCACCTTAGCTTAAGTGGTGCCACAACAAGTTTTGTTGCGCCTGTACTCCCAATCCCTTGTAACAACTACTTGGATTCCACACTTCTGGCTTGATCAACTGATTTTCTTCTGATTAATCAAGACAACTCTTTTCTAGTTATGCTGACGCTTAGTGCACTGGTCTGGTTCACAAACGACTAACACTGAATTGAATTCCCTTGATTTCTGTTCTGTTTCAGCTGATTACCTTTGGACTGTTCCATTGCTTCTGATCACTGAAACCCTTTGACAGCTATACTTGAATCATTGCACTGTCTTTAGTCTAAAATCTACTGAGCACTTATTTGATGCTGAGGCTTGAACATATTAATGAACTTCTTTCGCTGTCGTTCAGTAAACTTTTCATCTTGAGTATTCTGCAATGATGTATGTATGATTTCTGTTTGCATGTCCTTCTGGATTCCTGTGCTGCATATTAGTATTATTTATCTGTCTTTATTTCTTAGTTGAGTTATCGTTATCACTATTACATACTACGTTACATTATGCTTTACAATAAGGAGTAAGGATTGTAACCGAAGATATCGTTGATGATGAACATTTATACCTTTAAGCATATAGAACGCTAAATTGGGCACTAGTCATTCAATAGCCTCCTTACCAATGGACTTTACTCTGCAACCAGCAAGAAAGTTTGGAGCATTCTACAAATATAAAACAAGAAACCACAAAATCATTGCGAAGTCAAAATAAGTTCAAATTCTATTCAATAGTTTGACAAGTTTACTTCTTTCATTAGATTCAAATTTTTCAGATTGACAGCTTACCTAAAGATACCTCTGAACATAGTTAAAAAAAAAATATTCATGCTTGTTGCTATTTTTAGACACAACCATAAACAAGAACTTACCAATACTACTGTCAACTTCTTCCTTGAGCTGCCAACCATAAATATATATGCTCAATTTTTGTCTCGTGTGTCAACTTGAGGAATGCCTACAACAGAGGAGAAATCTTACTCTAGTTTAACAAGAAGAACATTATAGTATAACAAGAAGAGCAACCAAAATACATGGGCAATAAAAGGAAAATATACATACGCATCCCTACTTAAGTACTCAACCAACGTGAGATAAATTAAACATCATATACCCAAAACCCAAATGAATTAACCACAAATATTAGATGAATTACCAGTCAAGAGCATGCTAAATCCAAAATACTAGAATGAAATCCCTAAATTTAAATCACCCACAAAATTTAAATAACAAACTGAAAGTAATTAGACAAAACAAGAAATTGATTACCCTCAATCGATTAACAAGAAATTGATTATAACTCATTACCAAGAAATTGAATTGAAAGCCCTAGAATGAAAAACACCCAGTTAAATACTTGAAGAGAAAAATAAAAAAAGAGTGAAGAGAGCGAGAGACAAATGAGAGTTTAAATATAAATCGAAGTTTATACACTGAGAGATCGAACATGGTCAGGGAGAGGGGTCAAGAGATGCGCTAGTTGAGATTGGAAGTAAGACAAAGTGTAATTGGGGGAAAGTAAAGTATATGCCGCTGTTATTTTCACAGAGCGGGAGATTATATCCTATAAAAATTTCACCTCGGTCTATTGATATTATTATTATTATTAATTTTAATTTTATATATAAAAAAATTATATTTAAATATATATATATATATATATACACATATATCAAAACATTATATTTGTAAATATTATAAATTAAAATAAAATAAAAAATTTAAATTATTTGAACTATGCTTAATTTTTATAATTCAAATTAAAAACAACAATTAAAAAATATATTATTTATATATATATTATATGTACATATATTTTATGTGTAATATATTTGAAAAAAATATAGTCCCTAGCTTTGTCACTAATTAGTTGTACATTTTGTTTTTCATGTACTCAAATTAATTAATCTTTGATTGCAATTTTAAAAATAACAATTAAATGAAAAAAAATATTTTTAATTTAATATGGAGCTAAATATAGTTTTATAAAACGCTCAACGTCTATATCCTAACTTTTAAACGTAGAAGCATAACTTTTAAAATGACATTTATTATAATTATATAAAATTAAGGATACGATTTAAATATAATACTCTCACCGTCCTTTTAATTGTTGAAATTTTTGTTTTTCAATTGTTTACAATTCAAAACTTTTTTAAAATAGAAAATGTTTAATAATTTAAAAACTTAAATATGCCCAATATTTCCTACTAACTCTCACTATCTTTATTTGATAGGGACATGATTATTTTATTTTAATTTGATTAATTTAGAAAAAATTATAATATCAAAACATAAAAAAACATACAAATCAATTTTTTAATTTTTTTTATACATCACTAATACAGATTAATTTTAATATCCATACCATTAGATCATCTAAAAACCGATGTGTTCTTTTAAATCATACATATAAAACTATCTATTATTAATATGTTTTTTTTGTTTAAAAGTTAGAGATGTAAGTATTAGAGATTTTTATAAAACTATAATTAGCTCTATATTAAATTAAAAATATTTTTTTCGATGATCCAACCGTACGCATGTTAAGATATTTTGGTTTCAGTTATGTATAAAAAAAATTAAAAGTTTTAAAATTTATTTTGTGTATTTTTTTAAATAAACTAATAAAATGTGTTTAAAAATATTTTTCGTCATATTGTATGAGTTGAATGAAAACAATGGCTTTCTACATAAAACGGTGGTAAAATAAATATTGTATGAAATAACATGACACAACACTTTAAGAAAAAATCGTTGTATGAAGTTCATAAATACAATGGTTTTGTATATAAAAATCGTTGTATATTTTCTTATATTTTTAAAGGCTTAAAACAATTCATTTTTTTATGAATTTTTTAAGCAAAAACTTAGAAAAATATATTTATAATATGTATATGTACAAATATATATATTTTGCTAGTAATTAGTAGATAATTTTATGTTTGAAATAAGAGATATTAGTATGCTTTATTTTTTAAAAGTTAGGGATGCAAGCATTAGGGATTTTAAAAAAATATAATTAGCTCTTTATTAAATTAAAAATATTTTTTTCGTTGATCCAACCGTACGGATTTTAAGATCTTTTGGTTTCAATTATGTATATAAAAAAAATTAAAATTTATTTTGTGTGTTTTTTTAACTAAACTAAAAAAATGTGTTTAAAAACATTTTTTTTCTTATTATGGAAAGGTATGTTAGAAATGCAAACATTGATGTTGTCAGAGAATATCACAAACAGAGTTTATTGAAGAACAAAGTTTATGCTGACGTTGTTTACCCAGAAAGATAATCTATTATAGAAGGGGGGGTTGAATGTAATAGTACCTAATAATCGATTTATGAACACAAGTATGTAAAAAGAAATACTGTTTTGTATTAATGATAATGAATGGAATACAAAACTCTCTCAAGAAATTCTTTGTTCTCAAGAGCTGCTAGGTTATAAAAAATAAGACTTGAAAGTTACATCTAATGTTAACCTATTTCTGAGTTTATATAGACACAGTTACAATTTGTTAGGTCCAAATGTGTTGTAGAGGGGGGGTGAATACAACTTTTAATATTTATGGAGCAATAAATATTATGTAATAAATGAACACAAAGATTCAAGGAATATATGTCTTATATATCACTTGAAGGGGTTGCTACAACATTCATTACAATAGTACAACAGAAGTAAAGAGGGTAGTAAATGATACTAAGCTCTGTGAATATACTCTCTCTCTATTACAAGTGTTTCTCTCGAATATTGCTCTCTTTGTAATGTTACACAAGTACTTCTATTTATACTACTTTGTAATCTATGACTTGTAGTCTTCAAACGATAAGATGTGATTGGCCTAATGTTGTCCACGTTAATCTTATCATGTCTTGAAAGCTTGGAAATCTGCCACCAGGATGATGCCATGTGTCATGTTGAAACTGTTTCCTATGTAGAATTTCTACATGGGAAATTCTACTTAGCTCTATCTAGAACTCTAAGTAGAATTTCTACATAGGAATTTCTACTTGGCTATCTCGAACTTTTAAGTAGAATTTCTACATAGTAAATTCGAGATAGCAAACTTCCTGAGTACTTAGAAAATATTTTCATCTCCAGAATTTTCTACATAGGAAATTCGACTTGGGAATTTCTACATAGGAAATTCGAGATAGCTTCCTGAGTTGAGTACTTAGAAAATATTTTCTCCTCCAGAATTTCTACTTGGCTCTAAGTAGAAGTTTATCCAGAATTTCTAGATAGGAATTTCTACATAGGTTCCCTTGTAAGTACTTAGAGAAATTCTGGGCTTCAACTTGAAACTTCAATGCAACATCTTGAACTTGTGATTTCTTCGTGTCTTCAATATTCTTCAACAAGCTCTTGAACATGGATCTCTGCTGCTGACATAAACTTGCTATCAATGTCCTGACACTTGATGCAATGGTCTGGTTCATAAGTGACTAGACTTGATAGAGTTCTTGCTTCTGAATAGATTGCCATGTTCAATTAGAAATGTGGCTTTCCAACAATTGCTTTCCTTCTTCTTCACTTGAAATCAATTAGTCTTATTGATACTAATAGTTATGATCTTGATTCATTGAATTACAAATCACTGGGGCATGAACAACTTTGACTTGAACTTCTTCCAATGATTTCTTCTTTGTTTGATCATATTTAACATGTTGAATTGTATCAATTACTTTGTCTTCATTTATATTGATTTCATTGTGACTTCTCGTTCTTGATTGACTTCGGGTTAAGTATCTTTTCTTTAGTTGAGTTACATAAGATATAGTGTTACAAGTTTAAACACTCTGCCTTTCAATCTCCCCCTATTTGATTGTCTAACAATGACATTCAAATTAAAGAAGGATAACTCAACTAAATAATGAGACGAGAAAAGATAAGTAACATTAATGTCTTGTACATTTTTCAATTGAATGAAAACTTGAAAACAATACAAAGAACCTTTTTTTTTTTAAAATAAACATAAGCTAGAAAGAAAATTCGAACCTCGAATTAAAGACCATTGAAATGATCTCTATCACCTGGATTATTTCATACCTTTCAGTCCAACTCATATCACCTTATTGGATCCACTCTGATTCACGGTTACAGTATGGTGAATTAGCCTATCTCGCATACCGTGGTCAGGTGAATTTTCCTCAAGTGAGTTAGAGCAACCAAAAGATATGAAGTTTTTCCAACTTCAAGTTCACATCCCTTTGAACTTTAACTCTAATTCCGTTTCCCCTTCCTAACTTCCTTAACAGCACTGCGCTTATCTTCTCCTTGTTTTCTGCGCCTTTCTTTCCTTTGCTGTTCTCTTTTGTATACTGGATCGTGTAGTTGTGCCCATCTCGCATTCAGCAAACTTACTGCTTCCATTTCCAGAGGATTCTTGGGTTCTGGATATGGATGTCTGAAAAGCCTTCTTAGTTTATCAACTTCCTGGGTAGTTCTGATCTTTGGAATGTCCTCAAAGTTTTTCATGATGAGCTGAGGCTTCCAATGAGCTTTATCAGCTTTGAACTGACAGTAGATCATTTTAGGGTAGCCCTTGACACGGTTGGTATTGAACCTACTAGCCGCATCTGACTCCATTCTCCTTTTCTCTTTTACTACTTCAGATAAGTACTTTAATAGTCTCTGTTTTTCATCTGCAAACCTATCCTCTACATCTCCCAATTTGAATTCATCTCTGACTTTGTCTAGAAATGCAGCATCTTGAGTCTGCAGCAGCCATTTCCTACTCATATGCAAGAAGGTTTGATTCTGGTCTGCATCAATGACCACCAAGGCATCAGCTGTATCATCTGTGTAAGAATGAATCCAGTATACACTTTCTCTTCCTGGAACACCAACTGCCTCCATTATCTCTCCTTGTTCCAGGGGTCCTGAAGGAAGAGTCAAAGCTTCATCTACGCTTTTCACAGCTTGTAGAATATCCCATTTTCTTTGCATTAGCTCTGGCTCAATCTTCACGTTATCCAGAGGATTTGGAGCAACGACATCGCACTTCCATATTTCACTGCTCTTCTGGAAGATTATCTTCTCAATGAACTCCACTGATTTTTCTTTAATATCCGAGGTGAATCCCTTACCCATCATTTGTCTGCAAATAGCTTTAAGGGATTCCACCGATAGAGCCATCAAGTCATTTTCTTCCAAGCTAACCCTCTTCATCTTTCCATCAACAACCATTCTGACAACGTCTGGATTGGCTGAGAATTCTGGTCCCTTGTCCTCTGCTAACTGCATTAACTGATCTCTATACAGAATGCTTAGCTCCTCAGCTTGAGAATATTGAATTTTAGTTGCTAGCAAGAACAACTCTGACGCAGATCTTCTCGACATAAACTGATCATCGACATACATAAAAGACATCGGGGCTCCATCAATTAAAGACAAGATGACTTGCCATTCATTATCCACCGATTTGTATCCAACACGGACTTTAGAAATCATTCTCTTCAAAGCATTTATATAGTCCATCGTCATCGGATTCTTCATGTTCAAGTTGAAGAACAAGTCATCTGCCTCCTTATTATGAACTCCATGTGCACACGACCCCATCAGTATCTTTCGTGCATCGTCCCATTTCTGTCCAATCCTCCTTTTGTCCAGATCAACTTGAGGATCAGCTAGTCTGGCAAGCTCATGATCATACTGCTTTTCCTTGAGCTCCACTTGCTTCTCAAGAAAAACAGCTTTATCCTGCATCATCTTCATTTTGAAAAATTGAGCTTGTTCCAGAGCTAACTGCTGAGCTTTCAGGGTTTCCTCATCGACAGGAATCTCATCGGCAGACGCCCCAGCACCTCCACCTTGTTCCTCCAGGGATCTCTTAATTGCGTGTGCTAGGGGTACGTCCTCCATATCAGAATCTGAATCAATTTGCACCTGTTCCTGTCGATCACCAAAGTCAGCGAATGGCTCTTCTTGTTCAACCATCACTGCTTTACCCTTCCGCTTTCTCTGAGCTTCCTCATCAGTCACCATTTGATCAGTCGTTTCTTCAGCTCGGGGTGACTGTTGTTTCGTCTCATTTTCTCCTTTCTCCCCCTTAGGTGAGTTATCCTGAGCATCACCGGGTGCACCAGATCCTCCAGCAGCTGAACCAAAACCAGAAGGTCCAGTAGAAGGTGCATCAGCACCACCTGCACCACCATCATCCGGGGGAGGTTGATTGAATTGTTCGTCGAAGCACTCCGGGGGAACCAAATGCCGAACTGCATACATCATCCGACTGACTGCCGTGGCCATTGTATGCAGAACGCTTTCTACACTCCCCATTCTGTCGTACAGAGTGCTGCCCAAGAGACCACCAGCAGGGCCCAGGTCATTGACTTTGTTTGTCATATCTTGTAAAGCTTCAGCTTGACCTGCCATTCGTGCTGCGTAGTCATCAAGAGCTCTCTTGTGATCTCCAACATTAATCCCTAACTGCCCCATTGACTGCCCAAACTGCTTCATCTGAGTTTCCATTTCTGACATACGTGTATCCAGATTTTCAAGAATAAGGGACGGTGTTTGGCTTAGGTTTTCTCGCTCTAAAAATCGTTCTGTTTGTGTTTTACGCTCAGTTTCGGGCCTTAAAAATGAAGGTCCCTCACTCCCTAAACGCTCGCACTCACTCACTGTCTCACGCTCGTGTATGTCTTCAATAAAGTAACCCAGAGTCAAAGCAGTACCTGCATAAACTGGATAAGAAAAATTAGGAACAGTTATGGGATCTATGTATCCTGTTGTGTCCTGAGGTGGAATCTCAGGCTGAGAGGCTGCAGAGTGTTCAAGTACAACAGTAGAACCGATCCTCTCTGCAGCATCAGGACGTACCGATGAAGGTACTTTCGAAGCACTTAAAACTTCCGGCCTAACTGAAGGAACAGGCTCTTCAGAAGACACCGAATCCTCAGCAACCATCCTAGGTGTTGACTGTGCAAGGGGAGAACCACTCTCGTGAGGTGGAGTGGTTGTGATAGACACGCTAGGGATGGACTGGGCGGTTGAAGTAGCAGCTTGTGAAATTTTGGCTTTCTTCCGTAAAACTGGCTGCACTTCAGGGTTACTCTCATCAGCACTCACACCTAATTCTACGGATGCCGGCCTTTTAACTCCCGTTAACAGGGGTGATAGGGAAGAAGTTAGGGAATCAGACGCAGAAATATGGCTATCACCCTGGGATAGATCCTGCGGGGTAGCAGAATCTTGGGCCACGGAATCAGAATCAGAGGAGGAAGGAGTGTTAGGTTCGAAGAATGTACCTCCTTCATTACCTTGGCCAACAGAGGAATCAGAATCAGCATGTGTTGTCCTAGGAGACGGTTGCTGTTCCCTTTGCCTGGCTGTGAAGTGACTGAGAGATTGGCCCTCATCTTGTTCGTCATCAATATGCTCATCAGGAATCCCTTGAAATGCTTCATTGTGGGCAGATGGATTCTGAGCATGTGATGAGATTTGTGAAGTCCCCGCGAGAGTAGTTACACCTGCATCATAAGAGAGCCACACTTGAATGTTCTCAGGAATAGACATAGGTTTACCCTGATGTTTATCCTGGTTAGCAATAGTTGTTAGTGACTTAGTGCCCATGCCTAGAGGTGCAGAGGTGGGACTTCGAACAAATGCCTGCCTAAGTGATAAAGCATTAGAAGGCACGAGATGATTGATTAGCATTTGCAAGAAACGAGGATACCAGCAGACAATATCATTGTGTGAAATGTCTCTGGTTTCAGGTGATCCCATTGTAGCCACTAATTCTGAAAGAACAAGCCTGCCATAATTAATGTTTAGTTCCTGGGCTAGGGAAACACCAAAAATTTGCATGGGAATGGAAATTTGATGAAAATCTCTTTCTCGTGCCCGAAAGCATCTAGTAATGGCCTCGAAAAAGTAATTCCATTCCACATGAAAAAATTGTTTTTGAATATTTGAAGTGGATAGTCGTCCAGGGGGAGGATAACATCCAATTGCTTCAAAAAAATTCTGGCGCTCAGCCGCTGTAGGTTCAGGGTCATAAGAATCCTTGACTGGAAAACCAAGAACTGTATTAAAAATAGCCTCTGTAACCTCAAAATTTTGACCCTCCAAGGTAAAAGTAAAACCGTAGGGGGTCGATTTACTCCCAAAAGGTACTGCACTAGTCCATAACTGCTGCAAAGCATCATGGACCAGTGTAGGTTTTGCAGTAAAAGCAGTACTAGCTTTGGAGTACAAATTAAGATATCGTACCCAAAACTTGAAACGCGGGAGTTGATCACCAATTTCAGTCGGAATATTATAAAAATTATGTTTTGCAAGAGAAAATTGGTGAGTCATTTGTTTTTTTTTTTTAAAAAAAAATTGTTTTTAATCCCTTTTAATTTAGAAAACAACTGTGATGTTGTATCGATAATTAAACTACGGAGTTAAACAATAATCACTAACAAACTACTGTGAAAACAAAATCTGCAGTAATAATATGTATGTGAGAAGTGTGTGTATAAGTGTGAGTATGTATAGATATGTGAAGATGAACAGTCACAACTTAAACACAAAACTACGCACAATATAATCGTATGTATATGATGCAGACGGAGAAATAAAAAAAAATGGACAGTAATTCGTTATATGTAAGAGATTCAACTGCAAAGATGAACAGTCGTGGGTTTGGAGGGAGGGCTGCTGTAAAAACTAGGTTTTAAAAGATTTGGGTAAAAGTGAAAGTAAAATCGGGTTAGTGTTGTATATATAGACAATAGAGTGAAATGACAAAAACATCCCTGTGAAAATAAAAAAACTTAAGTACACACACTGGGAAATCTAAGTCGAACTCTATGTCGAACTTCTAAGTCGAACTTCTATGTCGAACTCTATCTCGAACATCAAGTCGAAATTCGAGATAAGTTTCGACATAAAGGCTAATTCGAATTAAATTCACTTGAACAAATTTAAACAGCATGAAACCTCTGAGGGAAAACCCATCTCGAACTTCAAGTCGAAATTCGAGATAAGTTTCGAGATAGACCCTAAGTCGAACTTCAAGTCGAATTTCGAGATGAATTTCGAGATAGACCCTAAGTTGAACTTCAAGTCGAAGTTCGAGATGAATTTCGAGATAGACCCTAAGCCGAACGTCAAGTCGAATTTCGAGATGAATTTCGAGATAGACGCTAACTCGAAAATTTTCCCAGACTTGGAATATTCAAATCTCTCACACCTGGAACTCTATCTCGAACTGTAAGTCGAATTTCGAGATAAGGTTCGAGATAGACACTAAGTCGAAAAATTTACCAGACTTAGAATTTTCAAAACTGCACTCCTGGAAGCTCAAAGTCGAAATTCAAGCCGAATTTCGAGATGAGTTTCGAGATAGACCCTATCTCGAAATTTTGAAGGTACTTGGTAAAATTTGGCAATTTTTCAAGGAATACAAAAATTAAATTTTGCCAGATTAAAATAAATACCAATTCAAGGATTTTTATTCAAAACCATTAAGAGAACCATTCCTTGACAATTCTAAACCTTCTCATGATGTTAAAAATACATGATAAACATAGAAAAATTCATCTAAAATCAAGGCAAATTTAGAGATTCATGAATTTAACTCCCCCTATGTTCATGCAATTAAATGAGCATAAATTCAAAGTTTTTATCAAAAATTACAATCAAAGCACAGTGAATTTATGGAAAATACCACATCATACAACATATAATAATCATTAATAAGGCATTTTAAAGTCTAAGTTCATAATGATTAAGTAGCATGTAGAAGTGATATTTTGAGCAATTTTACAAATGATTTACATATGTTTTCAACTAGGCAAATAACAAGGAAAACAAACATATGTAAATGATCAAAAACTTGGATTTTACAGATATAAGGATTTACTAACTTGTGTTAAGCATCCCCAATTCACCAACCAACCTATTGAATGTTACTTCATCAAGAGGTTTGGTGAATATATCTGCAATTTGTTGTATTGTGGGTACAAAATGTAACTCCACAGTCCCCTCCTCGACATGTTCTCTGATGAAGTGATACCGGATATCTATGTGCTTGGTTCTTGAGTGATCTATAGGATTGTTGGTCATGGCAATGGCACTAGTATTGTCACACATGATTGGAATCTTTGTATGTTCCATGCCATAATCTTTCAATTGGTTCCTCATCCACAGTATTTGAGCTACACAGCTTCCAGCAGCAATGTACTCAGCTTCAGCAGTAGAAGTAGATACTGTATGTTGCTTTTTACTTTGCCAGGACACCAATCTTCTGCCTAGGAATTGACAAGCACCAGATGTGCTTTTCCTATCGATCCTGCAACCTGCATAGTCTGAATCCGAATAGCCTATTAGATTAAGACCTGTATCTCTTGGGTACCAAATCCCTAGATTTGGTGTTCCCTTGAGATACTTAAAGATTCGTTTGACGGCTATGAGATGTGACTCTCTAGGATCCACTTGGAACCTTGCACACAAACACGTTGCGAACATGATATCGGGTCTACTTGCAGTTAAATAGAGAAGTGAGCCAATCATACCTCGATAGCTTGTGATGTCAACTGGTTTACCTGATTTGTCTTCATCAAGCTTCGTGGCTGTTGGCATGGGAGTTTTAGCTGCTGATGCATCTTCAAGATTGTACTTCTTGAGTAAATCTTTGATGTACTTGGATTGACAGATAAAGATTCCTTCTTTTCTTTGACTGATCTGTAATCCAAGGAAGAAAGACAGCTCCCCCATCATGCTCATCTCATACTTATCCTGCATTAACTTGGCAAATTTCTCGCACAAGCGCTCATTAGATGACCCAAAAATAATATCGTCCACATACACTTGAACAAGTATCAAATCACCCTTTACATTTTTGTAGAACAATGTTTTATCAATTACTCCCCTAATAAAACCTTTTTCAATTAAGAACAAGGATAGGGTTTCATACCATCGTCTTGGGGATTGCTTGAGGCCATAGACAGCTTTGAAGAGAAGAAACACAAAATCTTCAAGTTCTGGATCAATAAAGCCAGGTGGCTGTTCCAGATACACTTCTTCTTCTAGCTCTCCATTCAGGAAGGCACTTTTCACATCCATCTAAAAAACCTTGAAGTTCTTGTGTGCTGAAAAGGCCAAGAACATCCTGACTGCCTCAAGTCTTGCAACTGGAGCGTAGGTTTCATCATAATCAATTCCCTCTCGTTGAGAGTAACCTTTTGCTACCAAACGAGCCTTGTTTCATGTTACAAGTCCATTTTCGTCCAGTTTATTTCTGTATACCCACTTAGTTCCAATTACTGATCTGTTCTTTGGTCGGGGTACCAGCTTCCAAACTTTCTGCCTTTCAAACTGATTGAGCTCATCTTGCATTGCAATCACCCAATCAGCATCACCAAGAGCTTCTTCTATTTCTTTAGGTTCCTGTTTGGACAAGAACCCAGAGTACAAGCAGATATTAGCCATGTCAGCTCTTGTAGATCTTCTAGTAGTCACACCAGCATCTGGATCACCAATAATTAATTCAAACGGATGATCTCTACTCCATACCCGTTCTCTTGGTAATTGACTTGATGATTCAGCTTGATTTCCTGAATTGTTGTGCTGACTACTTATGTTATTTCCACTAACTCCCCCTGAGTTAGTGCCAGCTCCTACAGAACTAGTGTCATTACTCCTCGACTCTTGAACACTTGTCCTTGAGCTGTTATTTACTCCCCCTGAGTTATTGCCGGAATGTGCGGAAGAAGTATCTTCTGATCTTGTAGAAATCGATTGTCTACTAGATTCAGGTATTTCTTCACGAACACTTGGTATATTTGATGTAACAACTAACTCAGGTTCATCCTCAATTTCATCGAAGTCCAGATTTTGAAATTTTAGGGACTCAGGTTCACTATTATCTTTAGAAATTGATGGGAGTTTGGTATCGTCGAATCTGACATTGTAGCTTTCAATCACTTTCCGTTCATTCACTAAGAATACCCGATAAGCTGCCACCGTATTTGTAGAATAACCAATAAATATTCCTTCACGTGCCTTTGCTTCAAACTTGCCTAGATTTTCATCATCTATAAGTACATAGCATTTAGCTCCAAAGACATGAAAGTATTTGATTGTTGGTCTTCTGTTATTCATTAGTTCACATGGTGTCTTTTCTTTATCTTTTATGATCAAGGTTCTATTCTGAGTGTAACACACTGTACTCACTGCCTCGGCCCAAAAGTATAGAGGAAGTTTCGATTCATACAACAAAGTTCTTGCTGCTTCAACCAATGTTCTGTTCTTCCTTTCAACTACTCCATTCTGTTGTGGAGTTCTCGGGGCTGAGTACTGATGACGTATTCCTTTAGAAACACAGAAGTCATTCAATATTTCATTTTTAAATTCTGTGCCGTTGTCTGATCTTATCGTCTTCACAGTGAGTGTTGATACATTCTCAATCTCAGTGATGTGATCAATGATTTGAAAAGGCACTTCGTCTTTTGTCATTACGAACAATACCCATGTATACTTGGAGAAGTCATCCACGATTACCAAAGCATATCTTTTCCTAGACAATGATAGGACATTCACTGGGCCAAATAAATCCATATGAAGGAGTTGCAGAGGCTCAGTGACACTAGAAATTTCTTTACTCTTATGCGATGCTCGCTTTGACTTTCCCATTTCACAGGCTTCACAGAGTCCTTTAGGAGCAAACTACATTTGAGGTAGATCTTTCACCAGTTCTCGCCTTGCGAGAGCATTCATCGTTTTGAAGTTCAAGTGAGACAGCTTCTTATGCCATAGCCAGCTTTCATCATCTGACGCTTTGCTATAGAAACAGGTCACTTCACTCTGGTTTGCCGAATCCATATCAGCAACAAAAAGATCTGCCTTTCGAACTCCTCTCAAAGCCAACGAACCTTCCTTAATGTGAGTGATTGATACACCTTTCTTGTTGAAGACAATTTCATATCCTTTGTCACAAAATTGACTAATACTCAACAAATTGTGTTTCAGTCCCTCAACATAGGAAACATCTTCAATGATGACATTACCAGATTTCAGTTTGCCATATCCCTTTGTCACACCAATGCTGTCATCTCCAAAGGTAACATAAGGGCCAGCCTTCATAACCAACTCTGTAAGCAGGGACTTGTTTCCTGTCATATGCCTCGATGCTCCACTGTCTAGCACCCATATAACTTTATTCCTTTTTCGCTTAATGCCCTGCAATGACAGATTGGTTAGGCGTTCTTCGGAACCCATGTTTGATTGGGCCCGGCTTTTCTATAAGATCGAGAATTATCAGATTTAACAACAGTAGATGCACATACTTTAACATTACTCGAGCTTTCGACTTCGTCTTTTCCTCTTTCAGACTTGACAATTTTGTTAGTTTTAGGAGAAGGTTTGTCACTCCTAACTTTAGGAGGACTGGCAGTCTTAGCTCTAACATGCTTCTTTTTGACATTAGAACTAGCAGTAGAATTTTGACATGATTGGCTAGTTGCATTCATCAAGTTTACAAATGTTTGCATGACGTTAAAAGTGCATGGCATACAATTAGGTTGACAACATTGTGCATGGTTCATATGCATGTTATTCATTGTGTGTGGTACAGGCATGGCATGAGTAACAGGAATATTCATGTTAGATTTGCATGCGTAAGAAAGATGTTCAGTAGATTTACAATGATAGCACTCTTTCTTAACACGTTCTGCCTTAACCTCTTTTATGCCTTTTTCCTTTTTCTGTTATTTAACAGCCTTAGCTCCTAATCCTTGTCTAGATTCTTCTCTAGTGGATTTGATTTTAACTGATTTAATAGGAGTTACAGGTTGTTCTTTCTTTCGATCTTCCATCTCTATCTCATATCTAACTAATAATTCAGTCTCTTCTTCTACTTGAGGAACGAAGTGTTTAAAGATGGGTTTGACAGCTGATTTAAGAAAAGTAGGTATTTCAGTCTTGGTCTTACTGGAACTAGTGTCTACAGGTCTTTTCCCTTCTTTCTTAGATAAGTTAGAATAGTCAAGACCTACACCAACTCCAGTTATCTTCTTAAATGTATCACCGTCAACATTCACCTTACTAGCAGCTAGTTTATAAGCTTCGCATTTTGTTTCTAACTCAGCTAGTTTATTCCTAAGACATGCTTCTATTTCATCTTTAAGGCTAAGCTTGTGTTCCAAAGATTTAATAGAGTCTCTTAGGGAAGTATCTACAGTGCAAACAGCCTCTAACTCTTCCACTTTTGCCTCAAGCATTCTGCATTTGGCAACAAGTGTTTTCTGTTCCTTTTGAGAAGTGTTTAGGCTTTTGCACAACATATAGATCTCTTCGCTAAGAGCCCCGTTCTGCACCCTATAATCATCAATAGACATTTCTTCCTTAAGGGTTAGAACTGGTACCTCTGGTTCTTCTGATGTCTCAGCCATGAGGGCAAAGTTTGCATGAATAACTTCTTCTTCATCTGAATCATCCCAAGCTCTTCCTTCTGTAACAACTAAAGCTCTCTTTCCATGTCTTTCCTTCACCAGGGCTTCATACTTGCTTTTGAGGGCTTCATAAGTTTCTTTTGGATAAGTCTGTTTTGGCTTCTTGCAGTCGGTAGCAAAGTGTCCAGCTTCACCACAGTTAAAGCATTTGAACTTCATTTTGAAATCCAAAGGAGATTTATAGCTGGTACTCTTACCTTTCCCTTTGTAACCTGAAGAACTACTACCACTCCTAGTAACCCGATATGAGGATGAAGATTTTTTCTGCGGTCGGTTACTCTTCCTGAACCTTATATTGCTGAACTTCCTTGCCATGTATGCCACGACACTATCATCCATGTTGTCCAGCTCTTCTTGGGTGAAGTAGTCATCATCACTATTGGAGGTGCACTCATCATCATTCTCAACTTGATGTGGTGCCGGTGATGATCTTGGTTTTTCTGCAACCACTGCCTTTTTAGACTCTTCCTCATTAGCAACTAATGCTGATGCCACTTCTTTTCCTCTTGAATCATTGTCCCATGCTTGATCTTGTAAGGTCTCTAGCTCATAGGTCTTTAGTATTCCATAATACTCTTCCAGAGAAGTTGTATGCAAATCTCTGGTTTCTCTTACAGCGTAGACTCTATGTTCAATGCTCTTTGGCTGGTTCCTTAGATATCTCGTATTGACTTCAACAATGGGGAGAGTTATACCTCTCAGATTCAAATCCAAAACCAACTGACTGAATCTCAGATAGACATCTGTAATGCTTTCTCCTTTTCTTATCCTGAAAGTGTCATACTCCATCTTGAGTATGAGTGTCTTATTGCTTCTAACCTCAGCTGTACCTTCCATGACGACCTCTATCTTATCCCAGATCTTCTTGGCTGTAGTTAGTCCTTTAACTACATTAAACATTTCGTGATCGAGGGATTCCACCAAGGTTTGTCGAACGGATGTATCAAAGGCTATCTGCTCCTTATCAGCATCTGAAAAGTCCGCTGCCTTTTTAGGCTCAGACCGCTGTGGTACAACCACATCTCCTTCCATGTGCTCAGGAACAACCACCATTGGAACAAATTTACCTTTGTCAAGGACTTCCAAGTATTCAGGGTTAACTGACTCAAGGTATAATTTCATTCTCAACACCCACTCTTCATAGTGATCTTGGTCGAACATTGGAATTTTGAATTGATTTTTAGGTACCATCTTAATATAGATTTAAAGTAGAGATAATAAACTTTTCTTATTACTTGAGTAGTAATTAAAAGAAAATTGAATTATCTCAAAATAAATCAAAGTTCAAAAACTGGTCACAAAAAAAATTCTAAGTACACAAGACTAGGCTAAGTCGAAATTTCTATATAGAACTTTTTGCCAAGTCGAAATTTCACCAAGTAGAAATTGTTCAAGTCGAAATTTCTAAGTAGAAATTGTCAAGTAGATATTCTATGTAGAACTTTTGCCTTGGAGAAAATTTGCTGCAGGTCACTTTCACACTTTTTGACTTTTATGACTAATCTCACCTAACTTCACCTAACACCCACGTGAAAGGTACAGAGTCTTCTGACAGTTCCCTTTTTCTGTGAGTATATTGTCCAATCAAAAGCCAATAACACCTTTTACACTTTTTGTCTTTTTGAAAAGAAGATCAAAAGTTACTGGGTTTGTCTTCTTTGTCAAGAACAATGAAGAACACTACAAACCAAAGTACCCAGATTAATTCACAAAAATTATCTAAAATCCACCCAAGCTAAATAATCACACCTGGAGTATTTAAATAATTTTTGGGATGAGTTTTCACCGAAAAAAAATTAAGGCACACTTTTCAAGAAAAACTCGAAAATTAGATCTGGAAGAGAAAACTCATTAATCTTCTACCAAACACAAGGATCTATGTTTTGTTTGTCAAACATTAGGCTCTGATACCAATTGTTAGGTCCAAATGTGTTGTAGAGGGGGGGGTGAATACAACTTTTAATATTTATGGAGCAATAAATATTATGTAATAAATGAACACAAAGATTCAAGGAATATATGTCTTATATATCACTTGAAGGGGTTGCTACAACATTCATTACAATAGTACAACAGAAGTAAAGAGGGTAGTAAATGATACTAAGCTCTGTGAATATACTCTATCTCTATTACAAGTGTTTCTCTCGAATATTGCTCTCTTTGTAATGTTACACAAGTACTTCTATTTATACTACTTTGTAATCTATGACTTGTAGTCTTCAAACGATAAGATGTGATTGGCCTAATGTTGTCCACGTTAATCTTATCATGTCTTGAAAGCTTGGAAATCTGCCACCAGGATGATGCCATGTGTCATGTTGAAACTGTTTCCTATGTAGAATTTCTACATGGGAAATTCTACTTAGCTCTATCTAGAACTCTAAGTAGAATTTCTACATAGGAATTTCTACTTGGCTATCTCGAACTTTTAAGTAGAATTTCTACATAGTAAATTCGAGATAGCAAACTTCCTGAGTACTTAGAAAATATTTTCATCTCCAGAATTTTCTACATAGGAAATTCGACTTGGGAATTTCTACATAGGAAATTCGAGATAGCTTCCTGAGTTGAGTACTTAGAAAATATTTTCTCCTCCAGAATTTCTACTTGGCTCTAAGTAGAAGTTTATCCAGAATTTCTAGATAGGAATTTCTACATAGGTTCCCTTGTAAGTACTTAGAGAAATTCTGGGCTTCAACTTGAAACTTCAATGCAACATCTTGAACTTGTGATTTCTTCGTGTCTTCAATATTCTTCAACAAGCTCTTGAACATGGATCTCTGCTGCTGACATAAACTTGCTATCAATGTCCTGACACTTGATGCAATGGTCTGGTTCATAAGTGACTAGTCTTGATAGAGTTCTTGCTTCTGAATAGATTGCCATGTTCAATTAGAAATGTGGCTTTCCAACAATTGCTTTCCTTCTTCTTCACTTGAAATCAATTAGTCTTATTGATACTAATAGTTATGATCTTGATTCATTGAATTACAAATCACTGGGGCATGAACAACTTTGACTTGAACTTCTTCCAATGATTTCTTCTTTGTTTGATCATATTTAACATGTTGAATTGTATCAATTACTTTGTCTTCATTTATATTGATTTCATTGTGACTTCTCGTTCTTGATTGACTTCGGGTTAAGTATCTTTTCTTTAGTTGAGTTACATAAGATATAGTGTTACAAGTTTAAACACTCTGCCTTTCACAATTCAATTACAAAACATATTATGAAAAGAATAGCTTTAATAAGGCAATAAACTTGTATTATGATTCCTTCTTCACTATCCTAATCATATTCTGATTTGTCTTGCTTCTTCACAAACTCTGATTGATAAACTTTATTGGTTGTTTATTCTCTTATTTGAGCATTCTCTGTTAGAGTAAACTCTGATTGAGTATTCTCTGATAGAGTAAACTCTGACCGACAACTTCCTCATTCTCTGATGACATCAGCATAAACTCTGATCCTTATTCTCTAACAACATCAGTATTTATTTCCTAACAATCTCTCCCAATTTAGGCTTTATGAAGTAAATCATAAATTTTACTTATGATGTCAGAAATATGAGGACAAATGCTTCCAAGTTTGAATCTTCATTCTTGAATCAAATCCTTCTGAAAGAAAAGTCTTCCTTGAGAAAATTATCCAACAGCTTCTTCTCAGCATTCATCAGTAATTCAACCAGCTTTTCTTTCAATTCTTTCATCTACTCAGAAGAATCATAGATTTGAAATATAGCAGCCCTTAGAGCATAAATTGATGATCTATCTATTCTTTCATCGAAGGGAATGTAACAGGCATCTCACAGTGACCATAAGGATTTAAAATTAGTGTAGGAATGCCTAACACGATCTTGACCCTTGCATCTCCCATTGTCATTGCTTTCTCCGTGTCATCTTCAAGAACATATCCTGGTCTATATTCTTCAGAGTTTATCATCAATAACCTTTCATTCTTCTTCTTTTTATTTATCACTCCTTCAAGGATCTTTGCCCATCTCGAAGTGACTTCATTTTCATCATTGAGAAGATACAGAACATGTTCAAGTTCTTTTGAGGCCTTGTGAATGAGATCTTCTTCAGAAATTTTTAAAACTCTTCCATCTTCCAAGAAATATATCAGTTTTTCTTTTATTTGAGCACCATCAAAGATATCATTCACAATGTTGACAGATATTAGTTTGTCCATATACTTTTGAGATAAATCTTCTTCAGGCTTATCTTTTAATGAAAATGTTGGCTTCACCCCTGTAGACTTTGGCATGTGAATCACCAATACCACCCTTGTTTTTACCAAGTCTGGCATTGAGAGTCAGAGTTTGAGTTTTGTTCCACATAATATCTGACCTTTTCTTTCTGATTAGAGATTGTTGTTGCTCTTCTTCTTCATCATCAAAACTAGATCCACCTGAGAGAAAAGTAGTTCTTGACATAGTGATAGTAGTTTTTGGTTTAGCTGCATCTTTTTGCTGAATTCTTGAAGTTGACCTTGTTTGAATTTCTGAAGTAGACTTTGATTGAGCAATTGGCTTCGGAGTATCAAGAGATTCGGATTGGACATGCATAGATGTAGTCTTGTTTTATTGAGTAGATGCCTTCCTTTGAATTGGAGTTTTCTTCACATATTTTCTCTTTTTCTGGGCTTGAGCATTGTCAGTACCAGATTTCTTTAATTCTTCTTCTACAGCAACTGGATCCATTCCTGGATTTTCTTCCTCAAACAATTTCTTGCCAAATCTGCATCTTTTAAATTTTTCTCTTCTATCTTTTCAAGCTTCTCTTCTTCTTTAAGCCTCTTTGCTAATTCCATGTCAGCTTTCATCAGAGTTTGCTTCTTATCAGAGTTTATCCCAGAGTTTATTGTCATCAGAGTTTGAGAGGTTGTCAGAGTTTGACCAATTAGAGTTTGCTTTTCATCCTTATGAATCCCTTGATATTCATGATCAGGTTTGTCAGATTTTTTTGTAGCATCCTCCTTGCATTTGTCTGTAACCTTCTCCCCCTTTCTGACATCATTACCCTTTCTAACTGTGAGAATTTCAACAATTGTGTATAGCATACTCTGCATAGAATTGACAGAAGTAGAAGGATTATCAACTTTTTCTTCCAATGCATCCGGTTTGGCTGAAACATTGTTCAACTTTAATTTCAGAGCATGTTGAGAAGTAGTGAAAGCAATTTGAACAGAAGCAGAGGTTTTGTTTACAGACTCCTTTAAATCACAAACTTCATTGTGAAGTCCCTTGGACAACACAGTAGTAGCCTTCAAAATTGTTTTCATCTCCTCAGATTTTATTTCCTTATCAGCTTTGTTGATCAATTCATGAACATGTGGCCAAGTGATTTCTTCTTTTGAAAATTTCGAAGACATGTCCCAGACTTTTTGTTTGTGAGAAGTGAAAAGATCTTCATTAGATGACCCTACTTTGGAAATGAAATCCCTCTTTATACCTTCAACATTTAGGGCATCTTCAATTTCACCCTTGAGATTTTCCACCACCATGTAATCAGGATAATCCATCCTTAATCTTTCATGTGCATTATGTGAATTGACAGGCCATCTTTTGGAGTTGTACCTTTGTGTGTATGGGATTGACAGATCTGTAACTTCTTCATCAGTAAAAATTGACTCATCAGAGTCTGTGTCCTCCCCATTAGAGTTTGCGACTTGGTCAGAGTTTGGCAAAGCATCAGAGTTTGCAGTTACAGATAAACTCTGAGTACCTGCAAAAGTAACGGAACATCCTAAATCACTCTGATTTTTTAAAGTAATCTCATTACTTCTCACTTCACACATATCATAACTTTTAATAGTTAGATTTTGCTCGCTAGAAGTAACTAAATTCTTTCTCAATTCTACATCTCCGTTTGCCAGATTCAGTATCTACCTCTCATTATTAATTCTGTTTTTCACACATTTTACCTCATTCTTATATGAAAAGCACAAATCACAGTGTCCTGCAGAAATAAGAGGTGGCTGAGAAAGGAGGTCTGTAGTCACATGAATAGGGGTACCCTTTTTAGGACTATCCATGATCATCCCACCAGTAAAGGTTGGAAATAAAAATTATAAATTTATCAAATCAGATAATGTAAATTTTGAAGAAAAGTCAGAGTTTATACCTTGAGTGTTTGTTGATGTGGAAGGAGTCTCCATTGGTTGTGCAGAAAGTGGTTGCACCATGATTGCATCAGAGATTGCCATTGGAGTTGTCTCAGAGTTTGTCTCACCAGCATCAATAACAATAGAATCTTCATTTATTGATTGTGTGCCTGCATCCAAACTTTGATTGAATAGTTCTTGTGGGACAGGGGCTTTAACAACTTCTTCAACCCTTTGAGTTGAAGGTTCTTATGGGTTGTACCCCTGATTCCTGTTGGCATCATCTGTTTCTTCTTCATTGGCTGCTAGTTGAACTTTGATTAACAGGTTCTTGTGTGCCTGTCCCTTCAATGACTGCTACCTCACTTTGAGAGACAGGTTCTTGTGTGTCCTGGCTAAAAGAGAGTTTTTTTTCTTCTTTCTTATAAACTGTTTTGAAATTGGAGAGACTGGAGTTGATTTAAACTTCTTTTCTTCCATCTCCTTCCTTACTTCTTCTGCCAACTCCCTTACTCCTTCATATGATATCTTCTTGATAATTTACTTTGGGGAATGAATAGGAGAGTCAGAGATTGTCACAGGAACAGCTTTCTCTGGAGTGACATATGGCCCCTCTTTCAAATAATTGTGTTGTCACTCATGTTCAGCCTTGAGCCAAAGATGAGTCAACTTCCCCAAAATTTTCCTGTAGACTGTCTTGTCAACAATAGCCCCCCGTCTAATACGTCCACGGTTATAATGGGCAATATTTGTCCACCAATCAGCTTTTGACTTGACATACCGAAGAATCATGTTCTTAATTAGAACTGCCAATCCAGGTTCCTTCTAAGGAATATTTTCCTTCCAGCAATGCCATGCTTCATCAAAGTTTATCAAGACATCAGAGTTTAAAGGATATATTGGCTCAGAGTTTAGGATGTCTTCAAAGTTTAAATCTTAAGGTTTTGGCTGATCAAAGATTAGGACATCAGAGTTTATTGTTGCATCAGAGTTTAACTCTTCAGTGTTTGCAGCATCAGAGATTGCAGCCTTGACCAATCTTCTCCTCTTCTTTTTCATTTCAGGCATTGGATTTAATGTGAATGGCTTCATAAAAGGTGCATGAGGAATTTCAGAAGCCTTCTTAACAATCTTCCTCTCAGGAAAAACCAACCCTTCATCAGAATCTGTATTTTCATCAATCAATTTCCTTTTCTTAGGAGAAGATTTTTTCACTGATTTGCGTTTCCTTTTTCTTGTGCCTTGTTGAGAGGTTTGTTTTACAACTACAGACTTTTGAGAGACTGTAGAGGTTGGCAAAAGTGTTTGGTTATCAGTGTTTGGTGGGTGGCTTGGGTTAGAATTAGAGGGTGCTAAACTCTAATCCATAGCCACATATAAGAAATCCCTCCCATATATGGTAGGCATTCTTTGATTCAAGAGAAACCTGACCCATGTGGGATAAAAGAGAGGAAATAGATTACATTTCTTTGCATCCTTCCTAGCTAGGTCAACAAAAATTCTCTTGTTCATGCAAAAACTAGCTAAACTCTGATCATTCTCAAAATTTATATTAGGAAATAAATGGCTAAAAATCAATTATAAAAATCTAGAAAAATATATAGTATGTATATCATTACCTATTTTACTAGTTAATTACCTAATTATCAAACAAGGAAAATTAAAATTTAAATTCTGGGTTAGAGAATACCGAATCTGTTGAGACAACTACGAAATTGGATCAAAATTGGTGCATATTGCTATGAAGGCTCTAGTTATGCAATCAAAGAAGAAGCTCCATTCTCTTCTTAGATCCGGCCTTGTCAAACTCCCCAACTTGGATAGGCTTCCACTATAGCTTATTTCTCTGAAAAATTCCTTTATTTGATCATCACCAACTAAATTATCGTAAACAGCCACTTCTGGTAGATGAAGGGTTTGTCTCACTACAGCAGGAATGATGAAGAATTTTCCGTTGCATTGAAATGTGATGATGGGCTCCTCATCATCATCAGCATCATTAAACTTTGCAGAAGACCAGATTTTGATTAGAGATTGAGCATAGAAGTTTGTTAGTTCCTGTAGTGCATACCCAATATTGTTGTTCTGCTGAAAATCTTGAACAACATGAAAATCCTGAGGAGCTTCAGTTTTATCCTAGAGAGATATGTAGTTTATAGAAGCAAAAGGGTAGTTTTGGAATGTAAGACCTTTGGATGCCATTGAAAATCAGAGATTTGCAGGTTTAAGAAATTAGTGTTTATATGAAATGAGAGATAAAGAGAGAAATATTAGATGCAGATGAATAATTCAAAGTGAAATTAAGAATTAAACTATTCTCCCTCATTTGCATATACTCTGTAGTGGTACAAATGGCATAAAATTATTGGAAGAGTAATGAGTAGTGCAATTCTCAAAATATAGCAGGTGTGTGTGTATCTGTGCATAAAACTGAAACGTTTTCCGTGACAAACATGCGCCCTATGATTAGTCCAATCAAAGAATAGCTCAGAGTTTAATCATGTAACAGAGTTAAGTGGAAACAAAGTTTATCATTTAATCAGAGTTTAAAGTAAATAGATTTTATCATGTAATCAGAGTTTAAAGCAAATAGAGTTTAACATGTAATCAAAGTTTAAAACAAACAGAGTTTAACATATAATCAGAGTTTAAAACAAACAGAGTTTAACATGTAATCAGAGTTTAGAAAAATCAGAGTTTGCATAATCTGTCAGATTTTACCATATACTTTAACAGAGTTTACCATAACACTAATTACTTGTGATCAGAGATTAGATGTTCCAATGATTAGAGTTTATTCCTATTTCCATCAGAGTTTACCACATACTCTGACAAAATTTGTCATATACTCTGATTGTCTGCTATTTGCCATCTAGAGTTGATCCACTTGTCACCATTCCTAATTCAAAAAATAATCTTGTAAAAGTTGCTTCACACAGTGGCTTCGTGAATATGTCTGTTAACTGTTGATCCGAGGGAACAAAATGCATTTCAATTATTCCTTTCATGACATGTTCCCTTATGAAGTGATATCTGATACTGATGTGCTTTGTCAGATAATGTTGAACTATATTTCCTGTCATTGCAATAACACTTTGATTATCACAATAAATAGGAATTTTAGAAAAGGTCATACCATAATCTAACAGTTGATTTTTCATCCATAAGATTTGTGCACAACAACTTCCTACAGCTATATATTCAGCCTCTGCTGTTGAAGTAGAGATAGATTTCTGTTTCTTACTGAACCATGAGACAATTCTTCCTCCTAAGAATTGACAATTGCCACTTGTGCTTTTCCTATCAATTTTGCATCCTGCAAAGTCAGCATCTGAATAGCCTATTAATTTAAAATCAGACTCTCTAGGATACCATAAGCCAAGATTAATGGTGCCTTTAAGATATCTGAAAATTCTCTTGATAGCAATCAAATGTGGTTCCCTTGGATTTTCTTGAAATCTAGCACATAGACAGGTTACAAAATTGACATCTGGTCTACTTGCAGTCAAATAGAGTAGAAAACCAATCATGCCTCTTTATGCTGTAATATCAACAAGCTCTCCAGTATTTTGATCAAGTTTTGTTGCAGTAGCCATTGGAGTTGTAGCAGATGTAGAGTCTTGCATTTGGAATTTAGTGAGTAGATTCTTTGAAAATTCCTTCCTTAGTCCATTTCACTTGTAACCCTAGAAAATACCTCAATTCTCCCATCATGCTCATTTGATACCTAGACTGCATTAGCTTTAAAAATCTTTTACAGAGTTTCTCATTAGTGGAACCAAATATAATATCATTAACATATATTTGTAGCAATAATAAATCCTTACCTTGAGTTCTATAAAACAAGGTTTTATCAATTGTACCTCTAGTAAAACCACTTTCAAGTAAAAATTAAGCCAGAGTTTCATAACAGGCTCTAGGTGCTTGCTTGAGTCCATATAAGGCTTTATCCAGTCTGTAGACATGAATTGGATATTTTGGATTGACAAAACCAGGTGGTTGTTCAACATAAACTTCTTCTTCAAGTTCTCCATTTAAAAATGCACTTTTAACATCCATCTAATAGACCTTGAATTTCTTGTTTGCAGCATAAGCAAGAAAAATTCTGATTGCTTCAAGTCTAGCTATAGGTGCAAAGGTTTCATCATAATTAATACCTTCTTATTGAGAGTAACCTTTGGCAACTAGTCTTGCTTTATTTCTTATAATGATTCCATCAGAGTCTGTCTTGTTTCTAAACACTCATTTTGTGCCAATAATTGATCTGTTCTTTGGCCTTGGAACTAGGATCCAAACTTCATTTCTTTCAAACTCATTTAATTCTTCCTGCATTGCAGTAACCCAATTTGCATCCTTCAAAACATCTTCAACCTTCTTTGGTTCTATTTATGAAAGAAAACTATGAAATAGACATTCATTCTGAGTAACTTTCCATGTTTGTACTCCACTTTCTAGATCACAAATAATTAAATCAGGTGTGTGATCTTTGGTCCATTTTCTTGGATGTGGAAAATTTCTTGAACTAGACGATCCCCCATGATTTGTGCCTTCATATAATGATTCTTCTGTAAATGTTGATCATCCCGCTGAAGATGTGCTTCCATCAGTGTTTGATGTCTCAGAGTTTATGTACTCAGAGTGTTGGGTCCCGAAGTATCGTAGAAGGGGGGTTGAATACAATACTCACTAAATTAAAAATATTCTTTCGAATCTTTTACGGATAAATAATTTAGAGTTCAATTAGTGGTTCGAGTCCTTGAATGTTTAGGAGGCTGCCTTACTAATTTTCTGAATTTATGAATAAATAATAATGTTCTAGAAAATTAGTAAGTAATTTAACGAGACAAGTTTCGGAGAATATATCTTTCGTATATAAACCCTGAGGTTGCTAAACCCAGTTAAAAATATAACTGGTTTCCAAAGAGCAAATTAGTTATTTGCTTCTACAAAGAGATATAATTTAATCCCTATACAATATTTGACTATGTGTTTGTACTAACGGAATCAAGCTAACAGAGAGTGTTTTATAATAGCCCTATGTATTTGCAACATAATGAACTGGCAAGAATATAAAACTCCGGTGAAGAAGGTATATGTAAGGCTCTGTGACTTCTTCTTCTCCGGCTTCGATTATCTCTCTGTATTTCTTTGTTTGGTTGTATATATCAACAATTCAAAATGAGCACGTCATTTTGTTTATATTGTGTAGACTTTTCAAATCAATTAAAATTGATTTGCTTCACAATGCTAAGTCATTTCTTGCGCCTTGTAGAGTGCATATGTTGTATAGGCGCCACTAAATGAATTTGTTACGCATTAGCATCTTTGTTACTTCTGCACTCCATTTACCTTGTAGAGGCACCACCAAATACCCTTGGGAGTTTTGTTGCGCCTAAGTATTAGTTTTGTTGCGCTTCTACTCTAGTTGCCCTGTATAGGTGCCACAAAATACTTGAAATATCTCTCAGCTTTTTCCTTGCACCTATATTTATTTATGTTGCGCCTAGGATAAGTTTTGTTACGCCTATACACTTGTTCCCCTGTATAGGCGCCATAAATCGTTAGAAACTTTCAATGTTTTCCTTGTGCCTTGAACTTGTTTTGTTGCGAGTGCATACTAAGTTCCTAGTGCAGGCACCATAAAATAGTTGGACAACATTTCTTTGCACCTCTCCATTGCTTCAAGAGTATGAGAGCCACCAAATATTGTAATACTTGCCTTGTACAATTTCTTGAAATGCTTGGAGTATTTACCACTTAGATTTCACTCTTCTGGCTTGATCAACTGATTTTCTTCTGATTCATCAAGGTAATTCTCTTCTTGTTGTGCTGATGCTTAGTGTACTGGTCTGGTTCACAGACGACTAACACTGAATTAAATTCCCTGGACTTCTGTTCTATTTCAGTTGATTAACCTTGGATTGTTGCATTGCTTCAAACACTGACTGTTGATAAATATAGTATTTTCACTCTGGTGCTTCGACAACATCTCCATTATTACCACAATCTTGAATACTTCATTCTCTGTTCTTCACTGACGCTTGAACATATAAATGTGCTTCTTTCAGTGAGTATTGCTTCAAGACTGCAACTGTCTTCTTTAACCTTTGTCTTTACCCTTCTAGATTCCTATGCTTCGAACACTGTCTGTCTTAATCAATTCCTTTACACTGAAATCTTCTAGTGACACTTCTATACTGAATCTTTAACACTTCTGAAACCCTGAAAGTCTTCAACCATTATTCTTCACTTAAGCATGAACATATTAATGTACTTCTCTCAATGACCTGTAGTAGACTTCAAAACTTCTTCTAATGTCATGATTCACTGTATCTGCCTTGTCTTCATTTCTTCCTGATTTCTGTATAGGCGTAGTATTATTTACTTGTCCTGTTCTAGTGTTGAGTTATCACGATTACTATTCATACAGTTTTGTAATCTCACAAACACGGAGTTTGAATGATCAAAGATTGAGTGATCAGAGTTTGAGGTCTAAGAGTTTGATTGATCAGAATTTAGGGTTTTAGAGTTTGTGTTTGTCAGAGTTTGGTTAGACTCTGATATTTCAATAACTGTGGTTTGTTCTATAATATCAGTATTTGATTGATGTTGCTCCCCCTCAACATGTGCAGAATCTTTAATTTCTATTTCAATCATTTCTGAATTATAGTTTAAGGAATCAGAGTTTACCTCACCAGATTTTGTTTGAACAGAGTTTATCTCATCAGAGTTTGGTTTAACAGTGTTTAACTCATCAAAGTTTATGTTCTGCAATTAATTCTCAAATCTCAGAGTTTCCTATGCATCTTCATCATGTAATCCATCTATTTTTCCTTCATCAAAAGAGATATTAATTGATTCCATGACTATCCTTGTCTTTAAATTGAACACTTTGAATGTCCTTGAAGAGGTTTTAGAAGTTTTAGCATAACCAAGAAAAATTCATTCATCTACTTTGAGTTCAAATTTCTTCAATTGTTCAGGATGTGTTTTGAGAATAAAACACTTGCTTCCAAAGTTGTGAAAGTATTTGACATTTGGCTTTCTTCCCTTCGAAGTTTCATATGGAGTCATTCCATGTTTGTTTATCAAAGTGCAATTTTATGTAATGTATGCAGTATTCACAGCTTCTGCCCAAAAATAAGTATGTAGCTTTGCCCCTTCTAGCATTGTTCTGGTAGCTTCAATTAGAGTTCTGTTCTTTCTTTCAACTACACCATTTTGTTGAGGTGTGTCAGGTGCTGAGAATTGTTAAATAATTCCTTTTATTGAGTAGAATTCCTCTATTGCAGAGCTCTTAAACTCAGTTCCATTATCACTCCTTACATTATTTACCTTGTGTGTTGATCCATTTTCAATCATTGCAATATGATTAAAAATTATCTCTGCAGTTTCATCCTTCTTATTCAAAAAGTACACCTAGGTAAATCTAGTATAATCATCACACAAGGTAATCTAGGTAAATCTAGGATGAAATAGCTGAGATAATTTTTGATCATATTGCTATGATTGAAAATGGATCACCATATAAGGTAAGGAATTTAAGGAGTGACAATGGAACATAGTTTAAGAATTCTGCAATGGAGGAATTTTGCTCAACCAAGGGAATCATTCAACAATTTTCAGCATATAGAACACCTCGACAAAATGGTGTAGTTGAAAGAAAGAATATGACTCTTATTGAAGCTGCCAGAACAATGTTTGAAGAAGCAAAGCTACCTACTTACTTTTGGGCATAAGCTGTGAATACTGCATGCATTACTCAGAATTGCACTTTGATAAATAAACATGGAATGACTCCATATGAAACAATGAAGAGAAAGAAACCAAATGTAAAATACTTTCACATATTTGGAAGTAAGTGTTTTATTCTCAAAACAAATCCTAAACAATTGAAAAAGTTTGAACTCAAAGCAGATGAATGTATTTTTGTTGGTTATGCAACAACTTCTAAAACTTCTTCAAGGACATTCAAAGTGTTTAATCTGATAACTAGGGTAGTCGTGGAATCTATTAATGTATCTTTTGATGAAGGAAAAATAATAGGATTACATGACGAATATGCTAAACACTGTTGAGATAAACACTGATGAGGTAAATTCTGATGAGTTAAACACTGATTTCCTAAACTCTGATTCAGACAATTAAAACAGTAATCGAAGATTCTACACATGTTGAGGGGGAACAACATCAATCGTTTACTGAAATTGGACAATGTTGGTCCCTGATATTGTAGAAGGGGGGTTGAATACAATATCTATAAATTATCATGGAATATTGGATTTAAAAATATTATTTTAAATTCACACGAAATATTAATTGTTATGAAATACTTTTCAAGTAGAAGATATAATTTTAACTTGAAAAGTATTACAAAATTAATAAGTAGAAAGTTTATATAACTGTTTAAAATCTTAGAACGATTTTGACATGAATTGTTCGAGTTTAACAATTATATTCCAAACTTGCACAGAAATCTGTGAATATTACAATTTAGACAAATTTCTGAATTTGAACTGTTTTTCTAACTCTGAATAATAAAACCAAAACCTCATATTTATAGAGGTTGTAAAGCTGACATGACTCTTTCAATATGACTCTTAAAGATTAGAGATAACCTTTGTATGACTCTTAAAAAGGCTGAGCATGACTTTCAGAACTCGGTATGACTCTTGAAAATTCGGTATGACTTATATTAAAGTCATATTCGATTTTTCTTTTAATTAAATAAATCAGTATGACTTATTTAATAAAAGAAATCGGTATGACTTATTTATATAATAAATCGGTATGACTTATTATATAAAAATCGGTATGACTTATTTATATAATAAATCGGTATGACTTATTATATAATAAATCGGTATGACTTATTATATAATAAATCGGTATGACTTATTATATAATAAATCGGTATGACTTATTTATATAATTCGGTATGACTTATTAAATAGTCATTTGAATTATATAAAAAGTCATATTAAGTCATATCTTTTATTAATAAATTAATTCTACTTAATTTAATTAGTTAATTTATAAATTAAATTAAATTCAACTTGAATTAATTTAGATAAATTAAATAATCAATTAATCTTTGATAGTAGAATTAAAATACTATCTATGTCATTTATTACATAGTAGTCAGTTTTGAAGTCTTCCCTTTTCTTCGTCTTCTGTCATAAACCACTTGAGCTCGATGTTAAATAATTATTAATTTAGTTGACACAAAAATGTACTGTCTGGTTCATTTGTGTCATACTATAATAATTATTCTCCATCTATAACATATAAGTTGTGGCCTTCTGTCATTCTTCTGCTTTACTGTCTTTCCTCTCCTTTTGAAATATTTCTGTAGTAACCATTTGAAATCTTTTATATCTTCTATATTCTTTAGAAGTATTACCACTTTATTTTTTACTGACGCTTGAACATATTAATGAACTTCTTCCAGTATTGAGTAGTAATCCCATAAAATACTTCTGATACTTAGATCCTTTGTGATTAGTTGACTGTCTTCATCTTGATTCCTGTTTGGTGTTTATTATTTACTTCTCTTTATTAGCTAGAGTTGAGTTATCACCTAATTATTACAAATAGGCCTAGTTATATGCCTTTTAATTTCCCCCTATTTGTTGTTAAATATTTTAACACACAAATTCCTAGAGGATAACTCAACTAACAACTAAGAAAATAGTACGACATGTAATGATTGTAAATAATAAACAAAATTTCTGGTATTATATTTAATAATTTTTCAGATTCATTCATGAAAGATAAATACAAGATAGTTGTTCCTCTAGTACTGAACAAATATTACAAAGTTTATATCTTGTTCTATCTATGTCTTCAGTCTTCAGATGTATCAACTTTACCTTCTTCTAGGATTGAACCTTTATGAACTGGTGTCCTCGGTACTTCTTCAGATACTGATTGATCTGTTATAGTGGATTCTCCATACAACCTCCTTTGTTCAGCTCTTGCTAACTGCCACAATACTTCCTGCTCAACAGGATCTATTATCTCTCCTTCTACATCATATGGCTGAGTTGAGTCTATCTTTGGCATTTGCCTGATGTACGAAGGAATTTTCTTTGACAGACAATAGTTTCTGATCTTTTGTGCAACATCCAACTTAGCTTGGGATCTGAATCCTTTCGACCTTAGCATCCTTTCAACTTGAATCATGTACTTAACTGTGTATCCCTTTAATGACTCCTCATTTAACTGCATGATTTGATACAACTTGTTTCATAAGAATCTTACCTCATGAGGATCAAATAAGATCTGAGGACTAACAGCTTGTGTGAAGTCTCTAAGCCTGTCTCTTAGCAGCTCATTCTCTTCTGAACTTCTCTTCACTTTATTCAGTAACGACCATATCACTGATAAACTTCTTTGTCTGAAAAACTCTAAGAAAATTCTGAATGTACCATTTCTGTGAGTGTAGACTAAAATCCGCCAGTCTTCAAAAATGTGATCCACTAGGATAGTGATATAGTCCACTTCCTCTTTCAGAGCTTTCATGAAGTTGTCAATGTTGTAATTTGACTTTTCTAGATGCTTAATTATTGATTTCAGATGCTTGTCTTCAAATGGACTCTTCTGTTGTTTGTCCATTACTTCTCTTGCAGTATTCCATTTCTTTCCAATCTTGAGTTGTACATCTCTCTTCTTTTCTCTGACTGCAATGGCCCAGAGATTCTGCTTTTCTAGGCTTGCTTCTTTTTCAGCCTTTGTTCTTTTCACGACTAGAGCTTTCAGTTTCTCAGTCTTTGCATGACTTGCCTTGATGTCTTCTTTTAGTTTCTTCATTGCCTCTTCATAGGCTGGATCAATTTCTTTTTCTTTTGGAAACAAAAATTCTTCATCAAATGCAGTCTCTTCCTCAGCTCTGCAGTAGTCATGAATGTATGATTCATTATGAGAACTGTCATCAATGAATTATTCTTGAGCATAATACTGTTGTTCTGGTTCTGGATCATATGATTGAAATTGTTTTTCAGAATACAGCTTAGCTTTCCCTTTGTCTTGAGTAGTAGCCTCTTCATCTACAACTACTTTTTCCTTTGTTTTCTCCCCCTTAGTTGAGGGATCCTCTTGAGATTTTGAGGCTTCAAAAGATGTCATCAGTTTTAGCATAGTCAGATAGACTTGCTTCATGCCCTCATTAAAATGAGTCATTCCATCATCCAGTTTGCTGAATCGTTGTGTTGATATCCTTTCATTCTCAATTATTTTTAAGGTCAAGCTTTTCTCAACTTCATCAATTCTTTCATGTAATTTAGTCACTTCTTTCATGTCCTCAGCAATGAGACTCTGAACATTCTAGATATCTTGTGTTTTTAGAAGTATGGAGAATTTGACATCATCAACATCTTTGAGCATCATTGTCAGCTGTTGAGTTACAGAGGCAGATGTGGACTTCTCTTTTGCTTGTGCTTTAACCTTTACCAACTCAGCTTGGACAATCTGCATTTCCTTCTTGAGAGATTCCATTTTAGATAGCAGTTCACTGTGTCTGTGTGCACTCATCTCATTTGCACTCCTATGTAGTTCACTATCACTCTGTGCATGTGTTTCATTCTGTGTTTGCCTCACATCACTAGTGTTTAGCTCCTTTCCAGATCCATATGTTGTACCTGTATATAAAATAATAGCTTTTGAAGAGTCGAAATGCTCTTCTGATGCCTGTGAAGGCGCGTCTTCAATAAGATTATCTTGCATTGGCTCCGCTACTGACGTAGCTACTCCGTGAATGGAGTCCCAATTCCCTCTAAAGAATGGTTGCCTCTCAAATCCATTAGTGGATTCGAGAACTTCCTTTAAGGAACCTGGATGTAAGAAGTCCAGGGGGTCACCACCTTAGACAATATAGTGAGTGGCTCGTTAGAGTCTATGGTGCCCCTTAATACCTCTGATGGTATGTGATGCTGCACTGCATCAAAAAAGTCTTGGTCCACTGAAAATGTGGCATTCGACCAGTTTGTTTTAAAAACATTTTCTTCATTTCTAGATGTGCCCTCATCTAATTGTGTTTCTTCAAGTAGAGGTCCTGCTAGTGTGAACGCTAGCAGTGTGCGTGACTCTTCACAAGATGCCGCGGCCGGACGGTGAATTTCAATAGAATCACCCGTTTGATCGAGTGAGTCCAGTGACTGTTGAATTGCCTTTCAAATTCCATATCCCACTGAGAGGATAAGAACGGGTCTGCAGTTGTCTCAGGTTCAGTTCTCGATCTTTTTGTTGGTAGAGACAAAGTTGCGGGTTCACTCACAGAAACACTTCTACCTCTTACTTTCCTAACAGGTTTCTTCCTTTTTCTGATAAGACTCAGTGAAGTTGAAGAATGAGAAACTTTTTGGGGCTCTATATCAGCTTGGGATTGAACCTGTGTGTTGTCAGGTTCATAGCCGAAGTCCTGAAGTGTAAGACCACAATCATAGTCCACCACAAATAAATCTAAAGTAGTATTACTTATATTTATAGGTAGGAATTTGGAAGCTAAAGTGTGAGTTATTACCTGTTGTACCTTTGCCTCATGTTCTGCATGTTGAGCAGCTTCAAGTAAAAGCTGTGCATGAAGGGTTTCGGGAATGAAAACGCAGCGGAATTAATGTAAAAACAATAAAAAAAATCGAAACCCAATCGCAGGATCCATGTATAAAGTTGGATGATTATGGTGAAGAAGTCTGTACCTTAACAAAGCTTTCTGTATGTTGTTTAATGGAGGTCCAGAAAAGATGAATTACAGCAGCCCTCTGTTGCAAAGATTTGCTCTCCAAAGAAGTCCACACGAACGCCCGATCGTCCTACGATCACCGGAGTCGGTACTAGCCGAATTGTTTGCATATATATATATCTCTCTCTCTCTTTCTCTAGCCTCTCTTGATTTTGAGCAGCTAGGGTTTCTCTCTAAAAATGAAATTTGATGATTAAACCCTAATGTTATACATCATTATGTATATATAGGGGAGAGAGAGATTTTGGGCCTAACCCTAATCCATGTGGTTTCCAAAACCCATTATGACTTTGGGTTATTATTATTATTAAATCTGAATTCTAATATAATTAATCAAGTCCCACTTAATTAATTCAATAATTAAATTCGAATAATAATAATACTTATTAAATCTGAATTCTAATATAATTAATCAAGTCCCACTTAATTAATTTAATAATTAAATTCGAATAAACAATAATATATTTAAATTCATAATTTAAATAAACCTCCGTTTTGACGTTCTTTGTGTGTGACCCTTTAGGTTATTATTACGTTGGCAATAATTTTATTATCTAATAATAAAATTATAAACAATGAGCGGCATCTAGTAATACATCATTGCTATCCAAGTAACAATAATAATTGGTGATTCAATTAAACCTTTCGTGAATAATGTGCAATGTAATATAATCCATATAACCTTATATTATAGATAAAACTCGAGGCATGTATAATGTCATCCTCTTCAACGTTTAATCTTGGTTTCCTTGATCAATAAGTAGACTATTTAAACAAATCAATATTTGAGCATGACCATGCATTTCATAGTGTCACTCAATCAAGAGGCCAATAATATCACTCCTAGAATTGGAGGGTTAAATCCTATATCTATCATTCATATTTCCCATACAATTCATAGCATACCCAATGTCCACCTTTATCATTACCCGGTTAAAGGTAACTTTGAGTGTAATCAAAGTATATTAATTCTCGTATAGAAATATAATGATTTCAAGTCAGAGGATCATTACATCATTATCACTGTGAGATTTCTTATGACACTTATTAACATGTAGAATCACACGGCGGGTCTTTCCAGTGTAATGTATTGATACATACACTTATGTTCTTGACTTTAGTATCACCATACCTATGACCAATGAGATGTGGTCATCTGTCAACAAACATACTAGTCTTATTGCATTATTACTGTCCTTAAATAATAATACTTGACTAGGGAATTTTAGGAATAAAATACTATTAATATAATCTCATTTTTAAGTCACATACTTAAAGATATATATTACGTATTAATATTCCAAGGACATTTATTATTCTTTCAATTTATGACGCAGTAAATAAAGACATAATAAATATTAATTAAATAATCACATAAAACATAATCCTTAATTGTTTTCAATAAAACATTAAAAGTATTGTCTCTAGGACACCAATACTAACAATCTCCCACTTGTACTAGAGCCAATTTCTCATGTATCTAATACCCATGGAACTAGTATGACCTTCGTGCTTCTGCTGCGACAAAGCCTTAGTCAGTGGGTCTGCATTATTCTTATTAGTATGCACTTTACATATATGTATATCTCCTTGATCATTAATCTCATTAATTAGGTGATATCTCCTAAGTACATCCCCAAACAATCTCATTGGCTGCTTCATAAGCATCAATATACTCAGGCTCTATTGTAGAATCAACAACTGTCTCTGCTATGAACCATTCCAGCATACAATATCTCCATTTAGACAAAACACAAATCCAGACTGAGAAATCGAATCATCCTTGTCTGTCTAGAAACTAGCATCGGTGTAACCTTTTACAACCAGCTTATCTTCTCCTCCATATACCAAGAATTAATCTTTAGTCCTCTTCAAGTACTTAAGAATATTCTTGACTGTTGTCCAGTGACCTTCACCTGGATTAGACTAGTATCTACTCTGACTTAGGCCGATCATTCTTCTTGATCTATCTCTATAGATCTTGATACCTAAAATATAGGTCGCTTCGCCTAAGTCTTTCATTGAGAAATTCTTACTCAACCAAGTCTTAACAGCCTGTAAAGAAGGAATGTCATTCCCTATTATTAATATATCATCAACATATAATTATAGGAATGCCACATTGTTCCCACTTACCTTCTTGTAAACACATGGTTCATCTTCATTTTGAATAAACCCAAACTCTTTGACAGTTTCATCAAAACGAATGTTCCATCTCCCTGAGGCTTGTTTCAATCTATAAATGGATCAACGCAGCTTACATACCTTTATAGCATTTTTTGGATCAACAAAACCTTCAAGCTGTGTCATATACACATCCATATCTTCTTCAAGGCTCCCATTTAAGAAAGCGGTTTTGACATCCATCTGTCAGATTTCATAATCATAGTAAGCAGCTATAGCAAGCAAAATCCTGATGGACTTGACCATAGCCACTGGTGAAAAAGTCTCATCATAGTCAATACCATGAATTTGCTTGAAACCTTTTGCCACCAATCGTGCCTTATAGGTCTGTACATTACCATCAATGTCGGTCTTCTTCTTGAAAACCCACTTGCACCCTATAGGTTTTACCCCTTTAGGTGGATCAACCAAAGTCCATACTTGATTAGTATACATGGATTCCATCTCAGATTTCATGGCATCCAGCCATCTCTTGGATTCTGGAGTGTTCATAGCATCTTAGTAGGTGAGAGGCTCATCTTCGTCGATAAGCATCACATCACCATCTTGAGTTAAGAGAAATCCATAATATCTCTCAGGCTCATGGTGAATCCTACTAGACCTACGAATAACCTGTGTTTCTTGAGCAGTGTTGTGGTCTTGTACATCCTGCTCAAGTTCCTCCATTGGTTCAATGTTATCTTGTGGGCCTCGAACTTCATCGAGTTCTATTATCCTCCCACTGTTTTTCTTCGAAAGCATTTCTCTTTCAAGAAAAACTGTAGTTCGAGCAACAAACACTTTGTTCTCGGAAGGATTATAGAATGAATAACCATTTGTTTCAATTGGGTATCCCACAAAATTATATTTGTCTGATTTAGGTCCTAGCTTGTCAGAAGTTAAACGTTTCACAAACGCTTCACATCCCCATATTTTCATAAATGACATGCTATGACGTTTCTTAGTCCATATCTCATATGGAGTCTTCTGAACCGTTTTAGTAGGAACTCGGTTAAGTGTATAAGCAGCCGTCTCCAGGGCGTAGCCCCAGAAACTAATTGGAAGATCTGCATGACTCATCATCGATCGTACCATGTCCAACAAAGTACGATTCCTCCTTTCAGAAACTCCATTCCATTGTGGTGTTCCGGGAGGAGTGAGTTGTGATACAATACCACACTCTTTTAATAAACTATTAAATTCATGGCTTAAGTATTCACCTCCACGATCAGATCATAGAGTCTTAATACTTCCGCCAGTTTGCTTTTCTACTTCAGCTTTGTATTCTTTGAACTTTTTAAAAGAATCGAATTTGTTCTTCATAATATACACATATCTACTGAAATTATCAGTAAACTTGATAAAGTAGTAAAAGCCAACTCTTGTCATAGTACGCATAGGACCACATACATCACTATGTATAAGTTCTAATCGTTCAGTGGCCCTTTCACCTTGTCCAGTAAAAGGAGATTTAGTCATTTTTCCAATGAGACAAGGTTCGCATGCTTCGTATGATTCAAAGTCAAACTTATCCAAGTATCCATCCTTATGTAACTTGGAAATGCGCTTCTCATTTATATGGCCTAAACGACAGTGCCAGAGGTATGTTTGATTTGAGTCATTTATTTTAAGACGTTTGTTATTCACATTATAAATAGGAGTGTCTAAATCAAGAACATATAAACCGTTAAATAAACGTGCAACCCCATAGGTAACATTATTCAAAGAAAAGGAATAACTATTGTTCTGAATTAAAAATGCAAAACATTTCTTGTCTAAACAAGAAACTGAAATAATGTTTCTGCAAATTGCAGGCACGTAAAAACAGTTCTCAAGTTCTAAAATAAGCTCAGTGGGCAATGATAAATAATAAGTCCCTACAGCTAAAACAGCAACCTTTGCTCCATTGCCAACTCGTAGGTCGACCTCTCCTATAGCCAAAGTCCTACTCCTTTGTAGTTCATGTACATTTATACAAATGTGAGAACCACATCCAGTATCCAATACCCATGATGTAGAAGTTGACAAATTGACCTCTATAACATAAATACCTGAATCAGAAGCTTGACCAACCTTCTTCTTCTTCAGATCCTCCAAATAAGCATGACAGTTTCTCTTCCAATGACCTGGTTTACCATAGTAGTGACAATCACCCTTTGCAGCAACACCCTTAGGCTTTAAAGCCTTTTTGGGATTAGCCTTTGGCTTTGGGACTAGAAGCAGATCCAATCTTCTTCTTTCCCTTCCATTTGCCTTTTCTATTAGCCTTACCTTTGTTATCTACCATCAACATGGCAGCATGTTCAGCCTTTTCATGTTGGTTTCAGTAGTTCGTAACATGGCCAACAATTCAGTGGGTGTTTTGTCTATCTCATTAATATTGTAGTTCATAACAAAATGAGTATAGTTGCAGTTCAAAGATTGCAAGATTAAGTCAATCTGAGCTTCCAAACCAATCCGGAAACCCAAAGTATCAAGATACTCAATATAACCTATCATCTTCAGAACATGTGGTTGAACAGGTTCACGCTCTCCCTATTTCCAAGCATACAGTGCTTTGCTCATGTCGAACCTTTCTTGACGAGCTTGTCCCTCAAACATTCTTTAAAGGTGTTCAATCATCTCATAAGCATCCATATGTTCATGTTGTTTTTGAAGCTCAGCACTCATGGTTGCCAGCATGAGACATGCAATATCATTCACATCATCAATATGCTTCTGATAAGTATTTTGCTGAACGCGAGTTGCATTCTCAGCAGGAAGAGAAGGTGAAGGAATTTCAATGACATGGAGCTTACGCTCTTGCCTGAGGATAATACTCAAATTCCTATACCAATCCAGGAAGTTAGTTCCTGTCAGCTTGTCCTTCTCAAGGGTTGCTCATACGGAGAAAGTATTTGTATTGTTTGACATTTAAATATCTACAATGTTTAAAATGCATAAAATAAACATTAGATTGTCTGAGTTAGTTATTATGTTCAAATGATTATGATATATTCATAATATATCTCCCACTATTTTTATCAAATTAATAGCCCTTACTATTAATTTGGAAAGTATATCCCATAATTCTTTCTAGTGAGCCAAGATCCATATTTCGTCATGTCCTAAGTCAACCACTGGAAGTCCTTAAAATATGATTATTTAGGTAGACAACAGTTGTCAATTATATCATCTATAATTCTTGGATAGTTTGGTGAACAACGATTGATCTTATCTGTTAGGAATCTACATGAGATTTGATGATAACATTAATCTTAGAATCATAGAAATTTTATTTGTTGTAACTGATCAATTGATATGAAAGTTATAAATATCAATTGATCAGGAAACCATTTATCAGTTGAAGTGTTTATTTGAATCAACTGATAATTTGGATTGTAGCATAGGTGTACTTAGTCTATTTCAATCGATAAGGTGTAAATCAATTGATATTTTGTTCATCAATTGATGTTAGAGTCGATTGGTATGGATCATCAATTGATGTGTAAATTAAACTGTTAAATTGTAATTATATGAAGACAGGAAATTGCACAAGTGAAGGATGATCAATTGATATTGAAGCATCGATGGATGAAGGATCAATCGAAGAAGCCAAGTCAAGCATTGAGGACCATCAACTGATGTGAAGACCCATCGACTGATATATCGATTGATAACATCTATCAATCGATAAGACATCTTTTATCAGTCGATGGATATAAAGATCAATCGAAGTAGTACATCAGTTGATGGATTAAAGAATGGATCAATTGATATGCTTAACAGCAAATTATCAATTGAGTGTGACAACACAGAAAGAATATCTGTTGAAGATCCAGAGAACAAAAAGCACACCTATGGAAGACAGTCTAGAGTGACTGTGAAGACTCAATCAGAAGCTGTCTTTTAAACCTTTTTGTAAAATAGAAAAAGGTAAAAGGAAGGCAGGTAGAAACAATCCTAATATAGGAATTGTAAAAGAACACTTGTGGTATATAAACAAGTGTAGTAGCATTATTAGAAAACATACAAGTTAGACATATTTCTTAATCAACTGTTCAAGCTTGAGAGCACTTGTGTAAGAACAGTTGATTTGTTTTCTAATCTTGTAAAAACGAAGCTAGGTTTCTTCTAACCTAGGAGCATTGAGCAAAAATATATATTGATGGAAAAACCAATCTATCAATAATTTTAAATCTCTTTGTTCAGTTTTATTTTTTAGCATTAATTTGTTCGAACTTATTCTCTTATTCTTTCAATCATCAAGAACAAATATTAGAACACACAAAAAGTTTTAATATTTGTATTTGAACCCCCCCTTCTACAAATATTGACATTGTTCTAAGGAATAACAATTGGTATCAGAGCAGGCTTTCAACATACAGAAAGTTTAAAGATCAAGAACAGTCAATATGGGTCAAAAAGATTCAGGTGTGAAAATTCCAGTTTTAGAGAAAGATGAATATTTTCCATGGAAGGTCAAAATACATCTGCATCTTCTTTCTCTCGACCCTTCTTATGTTAACTGCATAGAAAAAGGTCCTCATGTTCCCATGAAGCTAGTCACAGGTGTAAACCCTGATGGAACTCCTGCACTTGACAGACATGTTCCAAAACTTATTTCTGAGTTCACAGAAGAGGATGAAAAAGAAGTACTCAAAGACAAGAAGGCCATGAACATTCTGTTTAATGGTCTAGATAAAGATATGTTTGACAATGTAATAAACTGTACTTCATCAAAAGAAGTATGGGATACACTTCAAACTCTGTGTGAAAGAACTGAACAAGTAAGGAAAAACAAGATGCAACTCTTGATTCAAAAATATGAATCATTCCATTTCAAGAGTGGAGAATCTATCAATGACACCTATAGCAGATTTCAGAAGTTGTTAAATGGATTGAAGCTATATGGTAGGGTTTATGCAACTGAGGATACAAATCTAAAATTTCTTAGATCTCTTCCAAAAGAATGGAAACCAATGACTGTTTCCATTAGACAATCTCAGGACTTCAAGGATTTTACACTGGAGAAACTTTATGGTATTCTCAAGACATATGAGTTGGAAATCCAACAAGATGAAGAGATTGAGAAGAATCAAAGAAAAGAGAAAACTGTGGCTTTGGTAGTCAAGGGAAATGAAGAGAAGAAGGAAAATGGCTATGAAGAAGAGTCAGTCATGATGGCTGGTGATGCTGTTGAAGAACCATTCAAGAGAAAAGGAAAGAGCAAGTGTGAAGAAGATGAAACATGCTCTCAGGATGATTTGGATGAGATTGATGAGCACCTTGCATTTCTGACAAGGAAATTTTCAAAGCTAAAATTCAAGAAGAATCCATATGCTCAAAGGCCTGGATCCTAGTTTAGAAACAACAATCAAAATAAAAATCTGGTTGACAGATCTAAATTCAAATGCTTTAACTGTGGATTGGCTGGTCATTTCTCAAGTGAGTGCAGGAAGCCAAAACAAGAAAAGGCAAAGTCATATGAGGGTATTGATTATAAAAAGAAATACTTTAACCTTTTAAAACAAAAAGAAAAGGCTTTTGTAACTGAGGAGAAGGACTGGGCTGCTGAGGATAGTGATTCTGAAGAATATGTCAATCTTGCATTAATGGCCAATCATGAAGATGAAGAAGCTAGTTCAGCATCTAATCAGGTACTAGCTACCAACTTTTCCGAGCTTACATCTGAGGAATGCAATAGTACTATTAATGAAATGTCTAATGAACTGTACAATTTGCATGTCACTCTAAAATCTCTAAACAAAGAAAATCTCAAGTTAAAGAACACCATTGATGCCTTAACTGAGAGAAATATTTTTCTTGAAAATGAACTTGTTTGTTTATAAAAATTTAAGCAGGAAAGAAAGGATGCTAGGAATGAACTAGTAAACAGTTTGAAAAGAGAAGAATTGTTGAAAGAACAATTAGCTGAAGAAATTGAAACCATTAGCAAATGGAATAGGACTGCTAAAACTGCCAAACAAATTATTGATGTTCAGGGTGTAGATACTCTAGGAGATCTCCCCAAATCAATAGGCAAGTCATTGGCTGATACTTCAATGGATAAAGATCAATCGACTGCTAATCCTTTATCAACTGATAAGGATTATCAATCGATTGATGCTGAATCAATCGATAAGCATCCATCGACAAGTAAATCATCAATGGCTAATAAAAAGAACAAATTTAGCACTCCTATTAAGTTTGTTAAGGAAACCAAGAATCAAGTTGAGACTGAGACTGAGAAGATCAACATAGGTAGCTTATCCAAGAAACAATTAAAAGAAAAATTAGAAAAGATAGCACCTGTGGAAATTACTCTATCTAAGTCTGAGAAAAAGAAAAAGAATAGGAATGGTAAAGTAGGTATAAATAAGCACAATAATTACACTCCTGATATGTATGCACCTAGAAAGGTATGTGCTAAATGTGGTAGTGTAAATCATTTGTCCATGCAATGCAAAAGTGAAAAGAATTCTATATCTGCAAATGATTTAAATATACATGCCATGACTGCAAATGCCATGTTTACCAATCCTATGCTCATGAATGCCATGTCTTCTAATTTGGTTGCACCTAATGTTCATATGCCTTATGCACAAGTTCCATACATGTATAATCCCTTCTTTGCATATCCTAATATGAACATGCCTGGTATGCCATGGAACATGCCTAATGTAAATGATGAAATCCATGGAAATTATGCCATGAGTTCTAAGGTGTCAAAGCCCCAAAAGTCAACTCCCAAAGATAAAGTGGATTTAAACCCATGTTAGGCCCCGGAAGTATCGTAGAAGGGGGGGTTGAATACGATACTCACTAAATCAAAAAATTCTTTCGAATCTTTTGCGGATAAAAATTTAGAGTTCGGTTAGTGGGCTCGTGTTCTTGAGGTGAATAGTGTTTACGGAACTGTTTACTAATTTTCTGTATTTAGGATTAATCATTTCGGTTCTAGAAAATCAGCAGTAAAATAAACAACACAAGATTCGGGGAATATATCATTGATAAATATAAACCCTGAGGTTGCTACACCCGGTCAACAAATCCGGTCCGAAGAACAAGTTCTTCGCTGCTTAACAAAAACATATAACTCTCAATTTCCTATACAAGTATTTCTAGATCAGTACAAAGGAAACTAAGACCGTAGAGAGTGATATATAGTGGCCCTGAACATTTTCCGTTAAGGAACCGACCACTGATACATCTCCGGTGAGGAGGTATAAATTTTTCTGGTGTTCTCTCCCTCTCCGGCTTCGTCTTCTCTCTCTGGATATTTTTGTTGTGTTGTTGAAGACTCCCAAATGAATGGCTCTGCTTCAATATATGTGTAGACTTTTTCAACCAAAATACGTGGCTCATTCAGGACCAAGTAAACTAGTTGCTGCTTCACTTCTGTTTTTCCTTAAGTATCGCAACAATTTACTGAGTAATTGTTTAAGTATCGATGAGTCTGTAACATAACTATCGGACACTTAAAAACAATTCCTGGAATAAATTCAATTAATCCAAGCTTAGTAACCATCGGGAAGTGGGTTGGTGGGTTTGCTCATTTATTTATCTCACCCGATAGTTAATAACCATAGGTGAATAAGACAAAATTGCTTGATTAACCATCGGTGAATGAGACGAAATGGCTTGACCAAGTTGACTTCTGGATACAGCTTCTGTAGTCTCTTTACTTAGCCAATTTCGAACCTGATAAGCCCTTAATATATTTTCTTCCACTACAACCAAGTCTAATAAATATTTCCTTGATTATTCGAACTTGATTTATTCTGGGCTTAGTCACATACCACTTCACTTGTTACTAATTGAATCATACAGTCAATTCTTCTGATTCATTGATGCAATTCTCAATCTCTTTTGTGCTGACGTTTGGTGCAACTGGTCTGGTTCACAAACGACTAACACGATCTTGATCTTCACATCTTCTTTACAATACAATTGACTTTGTTCCTTGTTGATTAGAAGTGCTTCGATTGTAAGTACATTGGAATCCTCTGGCACTAAAAAAAATGTACAAAATAATAGAACAGGATTTAGCACAGTCTATCTGCAAGAATCAATCGACTGATAAATATCGATCGATAAGTCATCAACTGATAATAAGCCATCGACTGATAAAGCCAATCGAGAAGTCATCGATCGAGAAGTCATCAACTGATATTTATCAATCGAGAACTCAAGTCATCAACTGATATTTATCAATCGAGAACTCAAGTCATCAACTGATATTTATCAATCGAGAACTCAAGTCATCAACTGATATTTATCAATCGAGAACTCAAGTCATCAACTGATATTTACTCCAGCAATCTATAATAGACTCCAAGATTCCATCTAATATTTTGATTCTTTGTATTTGCCGTATATTCTATCTTATCGATTCCTGTACTTGTGCTCTGCAATTCATTGCTTGATTAAGCTGCAGATTTAGATCACTAGAATCTTTCTGGTACTTTGACAACTGCTTCACTGCTTCCACATCCTTGAATACTTCGTCCTTTATTCTTCACTGAGGCATGAACATATTAATGAACTTCTTCCAGTGAGCTAATGCTTCAAGTCTGTAGATTTCTTCTTTATCCTTTGTCTTTACCAAGTCTTCATGTCTTCCTGATTCCGGTGATAACTTCATATTATTTACACGTCCTGTTCTTGTGTTGAGTTATAACCCTATGTTACATATAGGTATATACATACAGCCTTTCAATCTCCCCCTATTTGTTTGGTAGAGATTAACAAGCAAATCCCTAGAGGATAACTCAACTAACTACAAGAAAATATTAATGCTCTAGACTTGTAAATAATACTACTTGGGTTCTGGATCATATAATACATTTCCAGATTTCTATAAAGTAAAGAGAAATAGAAAATGAGTGTTCCTTTAGCACTGAATGCATCTTCAATAGATATCATCTTCATTCCTCTATGTTTGAGCTTTTCTCTGCTTCAAAATCCTTCATAGCTTGACCTACAAAGAACTTATCATAAACTGAGCTTCATAAGAATCAAAATTCCTGGGAACATCTTCAATAAAATATAGAACATTGCTCAAATAATGTTCTCCCCCTGAGAATGTGATTCTCCTTCTTATTCTTCTTCTCCCTTTAGAAAATCAATGGAATAGTCAATTCTTTTCTGTTCTTCCCACTTGCATTAGGAATCTTCTTCTGACAACTCCTTTCAAGTCTAGGATACAGTTTCTTGATTCTCCCATCTTCTGTTGTTTCCCCTCAGGATCCGAAGATAAGATTTTCTTTTTCCAGTCTAAAATCTCCCCCTAAGGATACGAACCCCCTTTCTTCAAGGATCTTCCCTTAGAATCCTCCAATGGCCGCCTCTTCCCTTAGAATCATGCGACTCCTTTAGGATATTAGCTTTTCCGAAGGTTATGAAGATAAGACTTTATTAACTTCTCCTTTTTCTTGTTATAACTATAACACTATAACTTCTCCCTGTTTATAAACTTGTTATAACTATAACTTTTTCTTACTATAACTTCTCCCCCTTAGTTGAGGAATCCTCCAAAGGCCCACTTTTGAATGGTTTGTCTTCCAAAGAAGGTTCTCGTCTGTCGTTGAACGGGAAAAATATAGTAACTTTTCTTTCAGAAGTAGCAAGTAGCAAGGATACGTGTTTGGCTTAAGGTTTCCTCACTTCTACTACGTTATGTTGGTGTTTACACTTTAGTATCGAGCATTTTAAGTGTTTCACTCTTTCTCTCCCTATCTCTCACTCAAGTGTATCTCTCCCTCACTTTCACTTAAGTGTTTCTCTCCCTTACTTTCACTCTGCATTCCAAATATAGCCTTCTGTACCTGCAAGTGAAATCCGTCAATTCATATATTCCCAACACCTGATTCATCAGAATGAATTGAATCACTATCAAGTAGAGAATTGCCTCGTAGAGGTGTTCTTGATCTATCATGCATAAGCACTGTCTCAGCACCAGACTCAATAGCTTTTGCTAAATCACTGTCTAGTGGAGCCTCACCTCTTTGAGATGGGTTATCCCAAGATTTTAAAATCTGTTAGGGAATCCTGCCTTGTTCTATCAAGGAGTTGCCTCACACCTTCTCCGTAAACGGGAGGTGGACATTCCTTTTCAGGATCTGGAAATGTTCCTTCTAGGAGGGGCGACGTAGTAGACAATGTAATGAATGGCAATTTAGAGTCTACGTTTCCCTCGTAACCCAATGACGGGTAATTTGTTAACATGCCTATACCTCTCACTGTACACGTCTTGCAATGTGTTCCTAGAATTTATCTGTTTAGGCTTACCATCAGCGTGAGCGCTAGTGGTGTGCTTGACTCATTACAAGATGCTCTGGCTGACGAGCGAATTTCAATGGACTCACCCTGTTGAGAGAATGATTCCAGAGACTGTTTAATTGCCTTTTCAGCTCTGCATCATTTTGAGAAGATACAGATGAGCTTACAGTTACCTCAGTTATCTACTTTTTTACTTCGCTGGAGGTAGAGCTGTGGGTGCACTTCCGACTTCATCCTTATTTGCTGCATCAAGTGCAGTTTCTCCCTTATCAACCTCTAACTTACATATGTTCCTTATATCTCCAGGGGTTAATATATGGAAGTGGATGAATGAGTGTTTGGTATTATGGCCTGGGTAAGAGATTGATGGGTTTTCAACATCTTGGCCAGCTTCTATAGCCACTGGGGGCTGAATCGGACAGAGTCAATTAAGATATAAAAATAATCGTATCAACATTTCAAAGCATATTTTTCATCTCAATGAGAGGGAAAATATAATAAGAAATGGTAGTAGATTGCATTAAAGCACTTTTCATAAAAGAGTTTTGTCGGTTATAAAGACTTATCATTTAAGAACATAAAACCAATAGAAATTTTCTTTAATATACTTATCCCATAATAAAAGGCGGGAGTATCAGAGAAAAATTCTATCCCTTATGAATTTCTTATAAGGTAAACTTCCCATAATAAAACGCGGGAATTTACACCAAAGAAGAAATTCAACTCTCTTACCAAATTTTATCTCAATAAAATGACTCTTTTCCTTTAAAACCTAAGCACTGTATGTTTTGAAAACAATTTTGCAAAACATCCTTATCAGATAGAGGACTATGATTTTCCGACTCATAATATAATTATGATTTATATCATTTTCGTCCACCTGATAGTATCCCCGACTTAAAATAAAAACATGACAATTGGGGTGAATGAATGCTTAACAATACAGTAAAAGACCTTCAAAGCAACAATCACTGTTTTGGTACTATGAGTCAATGTGAAACATACATTGAAACAAGTGTTTAAAAACAAATCATTTTACAAGTGATTAATACCTCGAAGTTAAAACAATTCTCCAAATAAAATAGCAGTCACAATGTTTCTGCCACTTTAAAAAGAAAAAATTAAGAGAAAAAATGGTTTTGTAAATATAGCATTTAAAACCAGCTTTGGAGAGAGGATAAAATATTTTGAGATTTAAAGAAAGATTATCCTCAAGAAAAGTTTGATTCACACCCTAGGATTGGAAAAATAAAGTAGGGCTGTAAATCAAATGATTTTCAAAAGAGAAGTTTTGAAAAAGAATTTTGAAGTTTTCTTATCTAAGCTGATAAAAAGTGAATGTATCTTTGCATAAAACATTTTGAAAAAGAATCAGATAAAAAAAATTCTTTTTAATACATTCAAGTTTAAAATTCAGTTAAATAAAGAAAACTAAATATACTAATACTAACGGCTTTTTTAAAAACCAATTTTTACTTAGAATAAAAACTAAGCAAATCCATTAGTATCAATATATCACAATTATTTTATAATAAAATATTATTCAATTATCACAAAGTAATAAAAGATAATAATTATACTACAAATAATTATGCTTCGAATTTATTTTAATATACTTAAATCATGGAACCAATATATCACTGAATTGTTTTATATCATCATGATTTAAACAAATCAAAATAAATTAAATACTTATGCTGCACTAAGCAATTGCCAATCACATGCATATATATATTAACTAAACATGGCAATCATTCAGTAGAACAATAAGCATTAAGACATATTTTTATTATTAGTGATTTCAGATAAGCAACTTGTGTTACCACTAATATTAAAAATATCACAATTAATTGCACGCTGATACCAATTATTCGATATTTATCAATAATTTCAAGATGCAAGAAATTGTGCTTCTTATATTTTATCAAATCAAAATTATGAAACTGATAATCATTGAATTGCTTCAATCCATAATTTTAATATGATAAAATAATTTCGCTAAATACTAAAATATTCATAAGATTGAATATTAGCATCTAACTTCCTACACTATATCTAATAATTGTCACTCTAGCATATTACAATTATACTCATAACAATTATTATTGATATATGTAAGCTAGAGAAAATAGTTGAAAAGAAATTTACAAGTTCTTTAAATATTGACATTTAATACTCATGATTCTTATAACATTCCCTCGCAAATAAACTCAAATTTTAGAAATATTTTCTAAGTATATAAAACATTGAGAATTTTATACACATAACTTAGAAAATACTTCGTCTTCCAATATTAGTGAGTTTTGAAATATGCATTATTTATTTAGAACAGAAATTCTAAATACTGTCACTAATATAAAAAATATCACAATTATTTGTAATAAAATATTTAAAAGTATCAGAGCAAAATATCAGAACAATTAAGCAAGATATCATTGACTAATACTCATCAAATATTTAACACACAAATAATTATGCTTCTAACTTATGCTAAATAATTTAACTACCACTTATGTATATTGCATTGCAAGCATGATAATTAAACTAGTAGCAATAAGTATGAGGAACTGGATTTAAAATAAATTCACAAGTCCTTTAAATATGGAAAATTTAATACTTGTGAACTCATTTGAGAATTCCTTGCAGATGGGATTTCCAACAAATATGCAAATAAATAATATCCCAAATTTACTAACCAACTTAGATAAAATGAATTCATCAAGTTGTTTAACAAATATCTGCAAGTTATTCTACTAAGGACAACTCTCGAAAGAAATGATACCTGGTGTCCATGAGCTTGTTCCTTAAGTGGTGTGGAGAGATCAACAGAGTTGTTAGAATAAATTGACAGCTTCTAGGAATGACTTCCCTGTCTTTCTTACAACCTGCATCATCTATATCTATATAGCCAATTAGGTTAAACCTAGTATCTTTAGGGTCCCAGATTCCAAGAATTGGTGATCCCCTAAGATATCTAACAATTCATAACTTAGCTATAGGATAAGATTCTCTAGTATCCACTTGGAAACTTGCACATAGGCATATCGAGAATAAAATATATGGTCTGTATGCACTTGAATAAGTAATGAGCTGATCATACCTCTATAGCTTGTCACTTCAGTTCATATACCTGATTTGCCCTGATTAAGCTTAGTGGTCTGTTGGCAAGAAGTCTTGACAGGTCTAGAATCTTCTAAATTGCGCATCTTCAAAAGATCATTGACTTACTTTAATTGCCATCATTCTTTCGAACTACTTGTAATTCACAAAGAATTGCAACTCTTCCAACATGCTCATCTTGTACTTACTCTGCATTTACTTAGCAAAATATCTCTTGCACAAGTTTTCGTTAGTAGACCCACATATAATATAATCATGGTATACTAGCACATATATTACATTGTGTGTGCCTTGTATTCCTGAGAGATATATGTGTATAACTACTCTACCAAATCATTTTCAAGTAATAAACTAGTTAGAGTGTCATACCATGTCCTTAACGATTTGCTTGAATCCCTACCTCCATTCATAGAGAGCTTGTGAAGAGAATGATATAAAAATTCCAATGATCTGTAACTTCAAAGTCCAGGAAATGTTATACATTAGCTTCAACTTCTAACTCACCATTCAGGAGTGCACTTGTCCACATTCATCTGATAGATATTCATGCTTGAATGCTCAACATGTGCTAGGAATATCTTGTTAGGTTCTCATCTTGTTAGGCCCTAAAAGAATTAAGTCTCGTCTCTGGTGCTTACTGCTTGATCTTGAAAGTCCCGAAGATTCTGTTTCCATCATCATCGATACCTTCTACTTTAAAGTCCTGTAGCAACCAGTTTGGCTTTGCCCCTCATAACAATGCCAATAGTCATCCAGTTACTGAGAACCCTTACTGTACCAATTTCAGCTTCAACTTTAGTGGTCTGGGTTCCAGCTTCAATGGTTTCTGCCTTCTAACTGATTGAGATCATTTTGCTTTGCAATCACTCAATCTGGATCAATCTGTGCTTTTCTAATATTCTTTGGGCTACCAATTGTTAATGATACTAATTGTTAGTTCTTGACAATTGCTCTTTCCCAAGAGTAACTATTTACTTTGCATAGCACTTCTAGCCTTTACACAAGAATCCGGATCACTAAGAACTAGACTCCAGGATTGAATTTGACTTCAAACCTTTTGTCTTGGCAGAAATGTTCTTAATGAAATCCTTTGATCTTCATTGTTGAGCATGACTAGTAGATCCATCTTTTATTTGCTCCTCCTGAGTTGCTGCTAGGATGTGTTGAAGATCCTTCACCTTCTATAGTGGATTTCCACTAAGGATCTGAATCATCATCGTTGTCATTGATTCCTTCTGCAACCTCAGCTTCAACATCAGTATCTGAATTTGTCAATGATTCAGAATGGTCGTTCAATTGAATGCACTGGAGCTTGGTGTAGTTGGTCGTCACATTCAGACTTTTAATCACTTCTGAGTAGCCGATGAGAATTGTTCCATGAGCCTTAACTTCTTGTCAAGATACTCAAATAAATCTTCATTAAAAATCAATTCCCTCCAAACACACGAAAGAGCTTCAGTGTTTGCTTCTGGTTGGCCATTAACTCAAATGATGTCTTTTCACGATCTTGTTGAATAAAGCAGCATGCTGTGTTAATTGCTTCAGCTTCAAAGTACCTTTTTCAGTGCAGACTTCACTTAGAACTTCACTCGCGAAATGCAGTTCCACTATCTGACTTCAAAGTTCTCACTGCTTACCAATTGTTTCCAACTTGATCTTCTGTTAGGTCCAAATGTGTTGTAGAGGGGGGGGGGTGAATACAACTTTTAATATTTATGGAGCAATAAATATTATGTAATAAATGAACACAAAGATTCAAGGAATATATGTCTTATATATCACTTGAAGGGGTTGCTACAACATTCATTACAAAAGTACAACAGAAGTAAAGAGGGTAGTAAATGATACTAAGCTCTGTGAATATACTCTCTCTCTATTACAAGTGTTTCTCTCGAATATTGCTCTCTTTGTAATGTTACACAAGTACTTCTATTTATACTACTTTGTAATCTATGACTTGTAGTCTTCAAACGATAAGATGTGAGTGGCCTAATGTTGTCCACGTTAATCTTATCATGTCTTGAAAGCTTGGAAATCTGCCACCAGGATGATGCCATGTGTCATGTTGAAACTGTTTCCTATGTAGAATTTCTACATGGGAAATTCTACTTAGCTCTATCTAGAACTCTAAGTAGAATTTCTACATAGGAATTTCTACTTGGCTATCTCGAACTTTTAAGTAGAATTTCTACATAGGAAATTCGAGATAGCAAACTTCCTGAGTACTTAGAAAATATTTTCATCTCCAAAATTTTCTACATAGGAAATTCGACTTGGGAATTTCTACATAGGAAATTCGAGATAGCTTCCTGAGTTGAGTACTTAGAAAATATTTTCTCCTCCAGAATTTCTACTTGGCTCTAAGTAGAAGTTTATCCAGAATTTCTAGATAGGAATTTCTACATAGGTTCCCTTGTAAGTACTTAGAGAAATTCTGGGCTTCAACTTGAAACTTCAATGCAACATCTTGAACTTGTGATTTTTTCGTGTCTTCAATATTCTTCAACAAGCTCTTGAACATGGATCTCTGCTGCTGACATAAACTTGCTATCAATGTCCTGACACTTGATGCAATGGTCTGGTTCATAAGTGACTAGTCTTGATAGAGTTCTTGCTTCTGAATAGATTGCCATGTTCAATTAGAAATGTGGCTTTCCAACAATTGCTTTCCTTCTTCTTCACTTGAAATCAATTAGTCTTATTGATACTAATAGTTATGATCTTGATTCATTGAATTACAAATCACTGGGGCATGAACAACTTTGACTGGAACTTCTTCCAATGATTTCTTCTTTGTTTGATCATATTTAACATGTTGAATTGTATCAATTACTTTGTCTTCATTTATATTGATTTCATTGTGACTTCTCGTTCTTGATTGACTTCGGGTTAAGTATCTTTTCTTTAGTTGAGTTACATAAGATATAGTGTTACAAGTTTAAACACTCTGCCTTTCATCTTCCTTATTTGATCAATCACCATTGTGACATTTTGTCTGTTGAATGCTTGAACATCACCAATTTGTAATTAGGGTTATCAATTTCAATCACCACTAAGCATATGACTTTTCTTCAGTGTGATGTTTTCATTGACTTCCCTATGTGACATACTTCAAAATGTCCTTCTGGATAGAATTTCATATGAAGCAGTCCTCTCACCAATTTCTTCTTTTACCAAAGAATCCATTGCATTGTAGACCGACAAGTGTGAGAGCTTCCTTTGCCATAGCTAACTCTTCATTGATGAAGCTTTACTGAAAAGTTGACTTCACCTTTGCATCCAAAATCCATGTCAGCTACGAACAAACTTCCTCACTCTCAGTTGAGTGAGCTTCCAACCTTCTTGTTTGAGATCAAACACTTCTCCAGAAAACCCTTGACAAAGAATTCCCCTAGTGCCCTTTAAAAAGTGCTTAAGTCTTTCAACAAGAAAGTTGCTTCCACTGATGACAATTCCAGATATAGCCAAATCCCTTGTACATCCTTTGCTGTCATCTCCAAAGGGTTACCGATGGGTAGGCCTTCTCAACCAATTGTGATAGTAGAGCTTCAATCTTAATCATATGCCTCGTGCAATAAATGTCACGAAATCACATAACTTTTGTCTTTTGTTACATACTCTGTAATCACAAATGATTAAGTTTCTTGGTACTCAACTTTAATTGAGTCCAGATGGGTTAGAGATATTATCAGTGGTAACAACAGCTTCAATATGCATATTAGAAAATTCAGTACTTAATTTTCTAAAAGCACATGGATACAAGAATTAACAATTAAATTACTAATTCTTTCTAATCCATTTCTGTCGTTGTCTAACATTTTTAACTACCTCTAATTACCTAAGTCAGTTTTAGATTAAACCTTGAATCTACAAATGTTACTGACAACTTAGATAATTCTACCATCTTATACCTAACAAGCAATACATGATCTAATATAACATTTAAGTGCAACTATGTGAGTGCAAGCAAATCATGTGAAAATAAGCACATAAACAATTTAAGAATATGCAGAATATTTGAATAAAACATTATAAGCAATATCAAATTCCACATATACTTATCAAGTCATTTATCATAATAAGAACAAATATAAAATATCTGATCTATGACCTGTTTGTCTATTAGCAATTTTCACAACATTAGCAGAGGTATTAAATCACAGAAGATTTAACTCAAGTTTCAGCAAATGTTTAGGGATACACCTAACCGTCTAGAACACCCTATCTAATTCTAGATTTTCATTTTACTGCATAGAAAATCAAGTATGAAATGTACTCACTAAACTCATATAACTAAGCATGAAATCTTATTATTAGCAATCAATTAAGCATTTAAGTTCTAAGATGCTAACATGCTGACACGAGCCTAATACATTTCAAAACATAATAATCATACAATTATGAATTAGATAAAGATATACTAGTTAGTAAGTGTACCTGTGAAGTGCTTAGTGATTCATCTCTAGTGTTGGTCATTGATGCCAGATATTCATTTGGTTCATCACTGTCACTGATAGAATCAGCCTTGCATTTAACTTCATCAACAAATGCTTTCCCTTGCTGCATCCTCACTAATGCCTAAGATTCCTGCTTTAACCCAACATAGTGTCTGTCATCTTTTGCTTGTACAGGCTTCTTCAAACTGTGTAGCAAACCCCTGATCTTGTCTTTTAAATATAAACCATCCCTGTCTTGCAACAGCCTCTTGAACTGACCTTGAAAATCTCCTTTACGAAATCTATAGGTAAGGACCTTGGATATAGAATTGGGATTCCGTCTGAATCTGATGTCACTAAACTTCCTGTTTGCCTTGCAGGCTTGACTTGCAGGCTTGACTTGCAGTCCAGTTCTCAGGTTATTTCAAAGTGTAAGATTTACATACAACACCTTGACCACTACCTCGAGCTACAACATCTTCAATTCAGCTTCTTGGATCATTTCATTTTTGTTCAGAGGTTTTCAACCTTGACTTCAATCAAATTTGGTTCCTGGGTCACAAATACAGTGGATATGCTAACAACCTGCTTTACCCAATATTATCTTCTTCAGCTCTTGTTCTAGTTCATAGGCCTTCAGCACAACATATAGATCTTCTAAAGATAATGTGGTTATATCCTTAGAATCCCTTGTAGCTGTAATCCAATGTTTCAGATGATCTGCAGTGTTAGCACGAACTTCCTGTAATCTCCCTGTAGAATAATCTTTACGGCTTCTGTACTGAGATGCTAGGATATCCGGTCTGTTCTCCTTCACACTACTTAAACCCCTAACCGCCTGGCGAGCTTCACTAAGCTAATGGATCTTGATTTGTATATCAATCAGTCAGCTTTGATACCAATTGGCGGCTTCTGTTTGCCCCGGAATGCTAGGATACCCAATTGTATAGGTCTATACATACAGCCTTTCAACCCACCAAAACAAAAGGAACCTAAGTTGACAACAGGGGCTCAAGCTGCAACTAATAAAAGAGGACCCAAGGCAACTTGGGTACCAAAAGCAACTTGATTGTTTTATGTGTGTGCAGGGAAACAGGAAGAAAAATCTCTGGTATTTGGATAGTGGATGTTCAAGGCACATGACTGGAGATTTGTCCCTGCTCACAAAGTTTGTGGAAAAGGCTGGCCCAGGAGTTACTTTTGGAGATAACAGCAAAGGTTTTACTCTGGGATATGGCTCAATTGCAAAAGAAAATGTTATCATTGAATCTGTAGCACTAGTTGATGGATTGAAGCATAATTTGCTCAGTATTAGTCAACTGTGTGATAATGGTAATGGTGTGTGGTTTACAACTGAATCATGCATCATAGCCAACAAAGAATCTGGTGAAATTCTCTTAACTGGAGAAAGAAAAGGAAATGTCTATGTGGCTGATTTTCTCTCTGTAAAAGCAAATTCAATGACATGTCTACTTAGCAAAGTCAATACAGATGAAAGTTGGATTTGGCACAAGAAACTAGCCCACTTGAATTTCAAAGCCATGAATTTATTGGTTAGAAAGAATCTGGTTAGAGGCATTCCACAGATGGAATTCACCAAGGATGGACTATGTGATGCATGTCAAAAGGGAAAACAAAGAAAAGCATCATTCAAGTCAAAGTCTGAATCATCAATTGATAAGCCTCTGGAATTATTGCACATGGACTTATTTGGTCCAGGCAACATCATGTCAATTGCCAAAAAGAAATATGCCTTAGTAATTGTGGATGACTTCACAAGATTTTCATGGGTATATTTCTTACATTCTAAGGATGAAGCAAGCAAATTAATTATCAATCATGTGAAGAATGTTGACAATGGCACTGAATGGAAGGTCAAGAAATTTAGAAGTGACAATGGTACTGAATTCAAGAATTCAACCATGAGAGAATTCTGTGAAGAGAAAGGTATCACTCATCATTTCTCTGCTCCAAGAACTCCACAGCAAAATGGAGTAGTTGAAAGGAAAAATAGGACCTTGATTGAAGCTGCTAGAACTATGTTAGAAGAAGCAAAACTTCCTACATACTTCTGGGCAGAAGCAATTAATACTGCTTGTTACATTCAAAATATTTCCATGATCAATAAACTTCAAGGCAAAACTCCATATCAATTGATAAAGAAAGACAAGAAGCCAACAGTTAACTTTCTTCATGTCTTTGGCTGCAAATGCTTTGTACTGAGAAATCAAGGTGAAAATCTAGGAAAATTTGAAGCCAAAGCTGATGAAGCTATATTTGTTGGATATGGAATAACAACCAAAGCATACAGAGTCTACAATCTTAGATTACACATTGTTATGGAATCTATGCATGTAGTTTTTGATGACAAGAAAATTCAAGGGTTGTTTGATGAAGGATTTCATAATCTATTGCAGTTTGAAAATGAATCCACAAGTAATATTGAAGATAGTGATGATGATGTGGAAATCACAAGAGTTCAAGTACCTAGAATCCTCCCATCAATTGATGTCAATGCATCAACAGATAACTTATCAGTTGACAATCATCAATCAACTGATAATACATCAATTGATAATCATTCGATGGATATCAACTCTGCTCAACAATCTTCAAGTAGAGTGTCCATCTCAGGGGGAGGGTTCTCAAATAGTCAATCACATCACAATGATCATAACACTTTCAATGATCATGAAGCATCATCTTCAAGGACAAATTTACCATCACAAAGGAAATGGACAAAAAGCCATCCCTTTGAATTAATAATTAGAGATGCAAATGATGGTGTCAAAACTAGAAGTGCAACTCAAAATGAATGCTTGTATAGTAGCTTCCTGTCTCAAGAAGAACCAAAAAGGATTGAAGAAGCCTTGAATGATCCTGATTGGATAATTGCTATGCAAGAAGAGTTGAATCAATTTGAAAGAAACAAGGTATGGAAGTTGGTGCCCAAACCAAAGAACAAGTCTATCATTGGTACAAAATGGGTGTTCAGAAACAAAATGGATGAATCTGGTACAGTGACAAGAAATAAAGCAAGATTAGTGGCAAAGGGCTATTCACAAGAAGAAGGCATAGATTTTGATGAAACTTTTGCACCAGTTGCAAGATTGGAAGCAATCAGAATCTTTCTAGCATATGCTGCTCATGCTAATTTCAAGGTGTATCAGATGGATGTGAAAAGTGCTTTTCTCAATGGAGAGCTAGAAGAAGAAGTATATGTAGAACAACCTCCTGGCTTTATTGATCCTGTTCATCCTGGATTTGTATACTATCTTCTCAAGGCACTTTATGGATTGAAGCAAGCACCTAGAGCCTGGTATGACACATTGTCTAAATTCTTGATTGAAAATCACTTCACAAGAGGTACTGTTGATAAAACTCTCTTTCATAGAAATGTAAATGGCTCTATGATTCTTGTTCAAATCTATGTAGATGACATTATTTTTGGCTCAACTAATGAAAAACTTTGTAAAAAGTTTGCTAAGTTGATGCAGAGTAAATATGAAATGAGCATGATGGGAGAACTAACCTATTTTCTTGGTTTGCAAATCAAGCAAGTTAAAGATGGTATTTTCATAAATCAAACCAAATATATTTCTGATTTATTAAAGAGATTTGATTTAAGTGAATGTTCTTCTGCTAAAACTCCCATGGCCACTAAACACTAAGGAAGCAAAAGTGGACATTTCATGTTATAGAGGTATGGTTGGCTCATTACTTTATTTAACTGCAAGTAGGCCAGACATAATGTTTGCTACATGTCTTTGTGCTAGGTTTCAAGCTGATCCTAGAGAATCTCATTTGATTGCAATAAAAAGAATATTCAGATATCTCAAAGGAACTCCAAATCTTGGAATTTGGTATCCTAGAGATTCTGGATTTGATCTAATTGGTTATTCAGATGCAGATTATGTAGGTTGCAGAATTGACAGAAAAAGCACAACAGGCTCCTGTCAATTTCTAGGAAATAAGCTTGTTTCATGGTTTAGCAAGAAGCAGAATTTAGTGTCTACATCTACTGCAGAGGCTGAATACATTGCAGCTGGAAGTTGCTGTGCACAAATATTATGGATGAGGAATCAACTACTTGACTATGGGTTCAACTTGAACAAGATTCCTATTTTCTGTGATAATACAAGTGCCATTGCTATAACAGAAAATCATGTACAACATTCCAGAACCAAGCACATTGACATAAGGTATCACTTCATTAGGGAACATGTAATGAATGGTACAGTTGAATTACATTTTGTCCCTAGTGAAAGACAACTTGCAGACATTTTTACCAAACCATTAGATGAATCTACCTTCAATAGATTGGTCTATGATTTAGGTATGCTTAATTATATCTAATCCTTTAAATGTCTGACAAGTTATGTATTTATATTACATGTAGCCATTGACTATGTTAAATTATTGATTCTTCAATAATCAACTGATAAATATTTTACATATCAATGGATATTATTGGAGCTGTCGACAGATAAATATATCAATTGATGATATATTTGTTTATCGATGGATAGGGGTAACTATCGACAGATAGATATATCAATCAATGATATATTTGTCTATCGATGGATAATTATACCTGTCGATGGATAAGCAATTTATCAATCGATGACCTAGAATTTAAAGGGGTCCATGTCATCAATCGACCTGTACAAAAATCTAGCCGTTGATTACTTATTTTATCAATTGATTAAAACGTACATTCCTGTATGTATAACAATCGATTGCCAAAATTGGTAACTTTTAATTATCAATACTCTTCCAACGGTCGATTTAGTTCTATTTTGAGTAAGAAATTGGTTGGGAAATCAGTAAATATAAATAGTGAGATTAAAACTTCTTTTAATTCTTACTTGCATTTTTACTATCGATTTTTCTATCTCTTTCTCTTTCTCAATCTTCGAACTTATTCTGTATCTATCTCTTGCTAAGAACCCTAATCTACTACTGTCTATTTATTATTTCTGTTATAATTACTAACAAGTTTGCCAGTTAATTCAATTATAAATCTTCAAACTCGATAATGGCATCTTCAAAGAAAGTCTCACAATCTGGATTCTACTATGAGCTCAACAACTTCGTTGCTTGCACTATGGTGGAGGAAGCCCCAACAGAATTTCATCCCCTAATGGAATTTCTAAGGAGTACGAAAATTGCAAAGGCCCTCTCAGAAGCACCAAAAATAGTGTGCAATCTAGTTGAAGAATTCTGGACAACAGCAGAAGTAGCAGATGATTTTTCTACAATCTCCTTTGAATGCAAAGGACAAAGGTATATTCTAACCACTGTGGTCTTGGGTGAGTGTTTAAATATTCCTGCAAATAATACCGAAAATGCACCCACTGACACAGATATTAGAAACATGCTTAGGGAAATCAACTATACTGCTCCTGATGCTAGTCTAGGTAGTATTGTTAGAAAGAATCTAAGAAAAGAATGGTCATATTTCTTTGATGCTTTAATAAAGTGTTTTTCTGGTAAGGTTAGTAATTTTGATGCAATAACAACAAGTATGCAACAAGTAGGGTATAACATTTTATATGATAGATATCATAATTTAGGAAGCCTGTTACTCAATGAAATATCTGCCAAATTGGGGAATAAAATAAATAGATCTAATCATATTTATTATGCAAGATTTATTATGATTATTATTAACCACTTTGTCAAGGATATTGAGATTGACAGGAATACAGAAATTTTGGATTGCTGGACTCAAAACAAAAGGGTCTTTAAAGACTTGGTTAGGATCAATCTTCACAGCAATGTGGAATTGATCTATCCCCCTTTTGTTCAGGTATTTATCTCTACTTTAAACTCTTCTAAACCTAATTCTTCTTTGCCTTCTGTGACTATGGATGGTGGTAGTAATGACCCCAACCGTCCTACCCAGGCCACACAACCAATCTCTAAATCCAAATCTAAGAAACCAACCTCAACAGGTTCTCAAAAACCTGCTGTTGTAAAAACCAAGAAAAGAAAAGCAACTAGTGTGGTAGATAGATTAGAGGAGGATGTAGGTGGTGAGGGAACTGGGGAACATCAAAGAACCCAGAAGGATAAGGAGAGTGAGGGTGTGCAACCTCAACCTAGCCACTCCATAGTCTCCCAAAAGACTGTGGATATTAACATGGAAAATAACTCATCCCTATTGTCATTCTCTCAAAAGGATGATAATATTGAAAATAGCCCACAACCAGGGGCATAGAATCAAATTGGGGACACAAAAGCCAAAACACTAACACCATACAAAAGAAGAGAAAAGAAAGTCACCTTTGCACTTGGGGAATCACACACTGCAAAACCACAGGAAACTGTGGAGGAGCCTTCACAAAGTTTGCTTGATGCATCTCATATAAATGATGAGATGCAGCCCCATTCTCTTTCAATTCCTATCTCTTCTATTCTTCTATCCCCATCTCAAACTTCTTCAGAAAATGTTTTGATAGATTATCGAACATTTTCAGATTCTCCTTCTTTGTTTTTCAAGGAGAAGCCAACACTCTCTCATGAATCTTCTTCTCAGAATTTTCAGGATTCTATTTCCAATATCATCTCAAACATAACTTCACAAATTATCTCAACTGTTTCTTCTCCATCAATTGATGTTCCTTCATCAATTGATATTCAGCCATCGACTGATAAGCCATCGATCGATACTCAAGATCAATCGATGGGTATGCATCAATCGATGGATATCCCAAACACCACTTCAACTGATAATGTCAATACATCAATTGATGCTCAATCAATTGATGTTGCACAAACACTCTTAGGATTGAGTGAGTTGAGTGAGAGGCAGGATTGTAACCTGGCAAAAGGAGAGGAAGTGAGTAAAAACATTCCTATTTCTTCCAGGAATGAGAGTGAAACACTTGAGGGCCCCACCTTAGTAGGTGCAAAAGAAATGAGTGAGGGAGAGGTGAGATTCCAGGATGAGATCCTGATGCAAAATAGAGAGATGAGTGAAAGTGATAAAAACATTCTACTTTTTGCACAGGAATTGGAAATTGAAATGATGGCAGAAGAAGGAGTAAAGGAGATAGGGGGAGCAAATAATGCTGAAGCTAGTGGGAGTGGAATTGCTAAAGACTTTGAAGAGGAAATAGATGCTGGTGAATTGGATCCAAAGAATTTCATTCATCCTGATCCACAATATCAAGGGTTGGCTACTTCAAGTAACAGAAATGCAGAACAACTCTTGGGCATTGATCATACAGATCAAAGGACCAGGAATCTGAAGGAAAGCATTGCCAATACAACAGACACTTGTTATATGGCACCTGAAGAGTTGGAGAGTGATTCTGATGAAGAGCCATGGATGAGCACTATTGATGGTTCCTTAGAAGCTGCGGAGACTGAAATTCTCTCTCAATATAGAAGAACAATGGTGGAAGGAGAAATTAAAGATTCTACTCAAAGGAGAATTGCTCACTATATGAGAGAATCAATGAAAATTCAAAAGATGACAGTAACAGGAGTAAGGAGGGAACTGGAGAGGATTAAGGACTCTATCTCATCTAACAAGGATGCAATGGACATGAGATTGGATGAGAAGCTACCATTCAACACCATGAATAGCATCAAAGACAAGCTTTTCAAAGAATCCAAAAATTTTACATCTTTGGAGACACGGGTAGGTTCTCTAGAAAAGAAGATGGATGATATTATCAGAGGTCAAAATCTTCATGCTTCCATTCTTCAAAAGTTTCTTGACAGACTTCCACCACCCCCTCCAATTGATGATAACAAAAAGGGGGAGAATACAAAGAAGAAGGATGATGATGGTGGTGATGGCAAAGGCAGTGGAAGTGGTGGAATAGGTGGTTCTGGTATGGATAAGTCAAGTGGCATTGGTGGTTCTGCACCCAGAAGAGATAAAAGCAGAAGTAACATGGACAATCAATCTTCAAAGAAATCTAAGTCATCTAATTCTCCAAAAGATAATTTAGAACAGAAAAGGAAAGATTACAAGAAGTTTGATGATGATCTTGAAGCTAGGAGAATTTCTAGGGAGAAAGAAACTCAATCAATGATTGAGAGAGAAAAGAAAAGAATTGAAGATCTAAGGAGAAGCACTGAGTTAGTAACAGAGGCAGTAGAAAAAGGAGACTTGGATGAGTTCATTGCTCAAACAAGAAAAATAAATGAAGATGCACAAAAGGCTGCCAAGGAAAGAAACTCAAATACAGAAGCTGTTCTTCAATTGGATATTGAAGCTCTTAAAGAAAAGAAGAAAGGGAAAGCAATAGTGATTGAAGAAGAGAAGAAGAAAGAGACTGAACCAGTAAGTCAAAAGCTACTTCAAGGAGCCATCACTACAGGAATCTCAGATGCCTCAAGGAGAGAAAGGGAGAATGAAGAGATTGCTAGACAGATGGAAATGCAATGGCATTTGGAAGAAGAGCTACAGGCAGAGCAACCTTTGAGAAAAAGGAGAAAAGTTTCTATGGCCAAGAAAAGGTCAAGTTCTACTCAAGAAATAGTGGTTCAGGAAAACCTCCAGGGTCAACAAGAAGAAATCAAGGAGGAGGTCACAATTGAAGGTTATGATTTGAAGGGAATACCAGTAATCAATGAAAAAGGATTAATTGGAGTAAGAACTCACCCTGCAACCTCTAACCATGAAGAATCAATGAGGTTGGGGTATGAAAATGGAGTGAAAACAATCTATTCATTGAAGGTGATAATGAAGCAAAGCTACAATGTTTTAAAGACTATTCTTCCTCTACTCAACAGAAAGTACAAACTCAACACAACAATTGCTCAGGAGATACAACAACAAATTTCAAGGTTAAGAAGATCCAAGGCAGAAGCTGAACTTGATTCACCTCTAAAGCTATGGAAGTCACAGGTCAAAAAGGTGGTGTTGGAGCCAAAGTATGCTATGATTTTTACAGATATAGAGGGCAACACAAAGTTCTTTGATATCTGCAAATATCTGGACAAAATCACAGATGAAGAAATACACTACCTTATGAGGCAACTTGGAGAAACTGACAGGGATGAAGCAATATTGAGAAGTTCTTTCATGAGGCAACTAAAGGAAAATGCTGAGAAAAGGAGGAAGAGGAACTAAATTAAATTATGAAGACATTGAAGCTGCTTGCAGGAGTTATCTATCAATCTGGTACTTCCAAAATTAATGTGCCAATTAAGTTTCTTGATTCTATCTAAATGTAATTTTTTTTAAGGGTTTTTGTTATCATCAAGTAGATTTATGCCTGTTAATAACACAGACACAAATAGGGGGAGATTGTTAGGAATCTACATGAGATTTGATGATAACATTAATCTTAGAATCATAGAAATTTTATTTGTTGTAACTGATCAATTGATATGAAAGTTATAAATATCAATTGATCAGGAAACCATTTATCAGTTGAAGTGTTTATTTGAATCAACTGATAATTTGGATTGTAGCATAGGTGTACTTAGTCTATTTCAATCGATAAGGTGTAAATCAATTGATATTTTGTTCATCAATTGATGTTAGAGTCGATTGATATGGATCATCAATTGATGTGTAAATTAAACTGTTAAATTGTAATTATGTGAAGACAGGAAATTGCACAAGTGAAGGATGATCAATTGATATTGAAGCATCGATGGATGAAGGATCAATCGAAGAAGCCAAGTCAAGCATTGAAGACCATCAACTGATGTGAAGACCCATCGACTGATATATCGATTGATAACATCTATCAATCGATAAGACATCTTTTATCAATCGATGGATATAAAGATCAATCGAAGTAGTACATCAGTTGATGGATTAAAGAATGGATCAATTGATATGCTTAACAACAAATTATCAATTGAGTGTGACAACACAGAAAGAATATCTGTTGAAGATCCAGAGAACAAAAAGCACACCTATAGAAGACAGTCTAGAGTGACTGTGAAGACTCAATCAGAAGCTGTCTTTCAAACCTTTTTGTAAAATAGAAAAAGGTAAAAGGAAGGCAGGTAGAAACAATCCTAATATAGGAATTGTAAAAGAACACTTGTGGTATATAAACAAGTGTAGTAGCATTATTAGAAAACATACAAGTTAGACATATTTCTTAATCAACTGTTCAAGCTTGAGAGCACTTGTGTAAGAACAGTTGATTTGTTTTCTAATCTTGTAAAAACGAAGCTAGGTTTCTTTTAACCTAGGAGCATTGAGCAAAAATATATATTGATGGAAAAACCAATCCATCAATAATTTTAAATCTCTTTGTTCAGTTTTATTTTTCAGCATTAATTTGTTCGAACTTATTCTCTTATTCTTTCAATCATCAAGAACAAATATTAGAACACACAAAAAGTTTTAATATTTGTATTCAACCCCCCCTTCTACAAATATTGACATTGTTCTAAGGAATAACATTATCTATCTAATAGACTTTTAACCAAACTCTATGCTTCTAAATTCATAATGGTTGAATATAACCGTTTAATTTCACCTTATTATGACGACTCAGTTAAGTTAGACCCAATGACACAACGGCCAAATATAACCATTTATATTTGTCGCATCTCACCACGATAGATAGGAGTCCCCTGCCACTGACAGTCCTTCCCCTAATCGATCTAGGATTCGATGAGTGTTCATTCATTGAAAAGCATCCGAGTAAAATTTAATATTTTTGTTAAGGGGTTTAGAAAATTTATAACGATCATGATCACATCATAAAGAGATCCTCAATTTTTCCTTGAACCAAATATTTCAAATTGACATTTTAAATTGTTCATTTCCCAGGTAGATGGAGGATACCAATGGTCACACTTAAAACCCATCAACCTTACGAATACGCATATCCGCTTTTGTCAGAAAATCCCAGTTATAGATATCAAAATACATATTTAATTCCGTGTTTTAAAATCCATATTTCATAAACACAAGAATCTCATGATCGTTTGTTAATTTTAAAATCTTGAATCGTTACAGATTTTATCTTTCTTAAGCAGACATGGCATGGGTGTTGTATCTAATACATACATCATTCCAACACATACATATCTACACATGCATTCATATATATATATATATATATATATATATATATATATATATATATATGTATTGTGCGTAAATTAAACGTGTTTGGTTATGGCCCCATCCTATATGATATTTCTAAGCTAATGGAATTATCAAGGTCAATCTATAGTGGTTTCAAATACTACACTATTACATGTCTTTATGTTCTTCATTGCTCCATCATCTGGATCGCCTCCTAGCTTCCTTGCTTCCAAGTCTCCATTGAACAATTACATTGAATAATAAATAAATCTATTCTAATGAAATTATAAGAAAAACTCGAGTTACATTCAAGATTAACAATTACAATGAATAAACGACATGCAAGTCGTATTCAGAAACCAAAACCATAAAACAAAACCACTATCCTATGGGTCTTTAGGCCATAATCATCCACCATGTTATCACATAACACATGTAATATATCTCAGATTATATAAACATATCATATAATTATATATAATAAATTTTGAAATTTCAGAAAATCAAATAAATTTTAGAAAATAATAAATCGCCATTTCGGGGCCTGTAACGTCATCAAACGGCTTACAGACGAGAAGCAGACTATGTCAGTATTGCTCAGTGACACGATTCCAGTCAGAAAATACATATCGTTTGCGAAAATCGGATACTGGACACAGATTTCAGAAAATCTACCGAAGCCGTTTCAGAATTCGTATCGAATACGATTTCCATAACAAGAACAAACATGTATCATATACATACAGCAATACACACAATCATCCCATGATTATACAACACATGAATATCATATATTCAAAATCATATAAAACATATATATCAATATATAGTTATGGCATATCATATATATGTTTACATACATCGAAAAACTGTTAAACACATAACCAAATCATCCCATTATACACGTAGCTCTGATGCCATTGAAGGGTTTCGGGCATGAAAACGCAGCGGAATTAACGTAAAAACAATAAAAAAAATTGAAACCCAATCGCAGGATCCATGTATAAAGTTGGATGATTATGGTGAAGAAGTCTGTACCTTAACAAAGTTTTCCGTATATTGTTTAATGGAGGTCCAGAAAAGATGAATTACAACAGCCCTTTGTTGCAAAGATTTGCTCTCCAAAGAAGTCCACACGAACGCCCGATCGTCCTACGATCACCGGAGTCGGTACTAGCCGAATTGTTTGCATATCTCTCTCTCTCTCTTTCTCTAGCCTCTCTTGATGTTGAGCAGCTAGGGTTTTTCTCTAAAAATGAAATTTGATGATTAAACCCTAATGCCATACATCATTATGTATATATAGGGGAGAGAGAGATTTTGGGCCTAACCCTAATCCATGTGGTTTCCAAAACCCATTATGACTTTGGGTTATTATTATTATTAAATCTGAATTCTAATATAATTAATCAAGTCCCACTTAATTAATTCAATAATTAAATTCGAATAAACAATAATATAATTAAATTCGTAATTTAAATAAACCTCCGTTTTGACGTTCTTTGTGTGTGACCATTTAAGTTATTATTACGTTGGCAATAATTTTATTATCTAATAATAAAATTATAAACAATGAGCGGCATCTAGTAATACATCATTGCTACCCAAGTAACAATAATAATTGGTGATTCAATTAAACCTTTCGTCAATAATGTGCAATGTAATATAATCCCTTTAACCTTATATTATAGATAAAACTCGAGGCATGTATAGTGTCATTCTCTTCAACGTTTAATCTTGGTTTCCTTGATCAATAAGTAGACTATTTAAACAAAACATTATTTGAGCATGACCATGCATTTCATAGTCTCACTCAATCAAGAGGCCAATAATATCACTCCTAGAATTGAAGGGTTAAATCATATATCTATCATTCATATTTTCCATACAATTCATAGCATACCCAATGTCCACTTTTATCATTACCCAGTTAAAGGTAACTTTGAGTGTAATCAAAGTATATTAATTCTCGTATAGAAATATAATGATTTCAAGTCAGAGGATCATTACATCATTATCACTGTGAGATTTCTTATGACACTTATTAACATGTAGAATCTCACGGCGGGTCTTTCCAGTGTAATCTATTGATACATACACTTATGTTCTTGACTTTAGTATCACCATACCTATGACCAATGAGATGTGGTCATCTATCAACAAACATACTAGTCTTATTGCATTATTACTGTCCTTAAATAATAATACTTGACTAGAGAATTTTAGGAATAAAATACTATTCATATAATCTCATTTTTAAGTCACATACTTAAAGATATATATTACGTATTAATATTTCAAGGACATTTATTATTCTTTCAATTTATGACGCAGTAAATAAAGACATAATAAATATTAATTAAATAATTACATAAAACATAATCCTTAATTGTTTTCAATAAAATATTAAAAGTATTGTCTCTAGGACACCAATACTAACAGTGCAGAGGTTTCAACTTCCGTTAGTACTTGATCTAGAAATTGCTCTGGCTCTTGCTGATGCGGTTGAGCCTGTGCAGGATTTATAATTTGATCTAAGATCTGACCCATGTACTCTGTTCTTACCATTGGCATGTCTTGAAACTTTGGATTGTTGTTGAGCCTTGAGAATATTTGTCTTTGAGAAGTTGGAGATGCTTCTACTAGACTATTTTGGAACAGTTCTTTATCATCATCTATTATGAGATCATTCCTAAATAGCATTAGGAACCTTGGATAGTAGACTTGCACATTGTGTTCCCTGCTTTCTGGCATTCCCATCTGCTTTATAATTTCTTTTAAAATCAACTTCCCAAAATTAATCCTCCGGTTATGAGCCACATAATACCCAATTATCTGAAGCGGTATAGAAATATTGTTGAAGTTGTTCTTTGTAGTAGGTGCAAACACTTGTGCTAGTGTGTGAAAGAAGTAGTCCCATTCGTTCACCAACTTGGATTTAGTCAGCCTTACTAGATTGATTTCACCTTGATACTGAATAGCATGGAAGAATTCAAGTATCTCTGGAACAGTTGGAGGATCAACAAAATCTCTATCTGGAAACCCTAGAATCTTGTTCACATCATCTTCAGTCACCATGTATTCATGTCCTCCTATGGTGAATGAGAATTGTACTCTGTCTCCAACAGTCATGTTCCTTGATGTTGAGTACAATGCCCTAAGTGATAACACTTTTAACGGGACGTCCAATGAAATTGCAGTTCTTATAAGTGAATGTTCGTTTAAAAAGACGATCTATGGTCGAAACCTCTCGACTGAACAATTCACCGGATTAAAAAATCCAATAAAATTAGTCTTCACTAATTCACAACAACCAACCATCTTAATTTAAACTATTACAATTGATAAATTAAAAAGTGCAATAAAACAGTAATAATAAAAAGATTAGAAGTCCAAAATTATGAAAATTACACAGGAAAAAAATAAGAACCCTAAGATCTATTAATCTACTCAATCGATTTTAATCAGTCAATTGCTACACAACAATTCTTAATCTTCAATTACCATAACAAAAGCAGTCTAATTATCGTTGATCCCTATTTTAGGTTCGATTTCTACAAAAATCAGGCAGAACTCTGTTGTTTTTGATCGATTTTAAACAGTAATAAGCAAGCAAAGCTTGTAAATATTCAAGAACAAGCAACTGATTCAGTTGTAAGTGATGAACAATTGAAAAAAATTGATTGAAGATGAAGAACCTGGTGTGTATCATGTATATAACTGTATATGACTTTTAATTACTCAATATGACTTATTTAAAACAGACATAAGGCTCGGTATGACTGTTAAAGAGTAATACCGAAAAATTTAGACAAAGAAAAAAAAACTAATATGACTTTTAATTAAACAAAAGTAAAGACTCGGTATGACTTGTGTTATAACTAACAATTAATTAATTAAATCAGTTGGTATGACTTTTAAAGAGTCATACTGAGTTTGTTAGTTAATAAAACACAAAAATAATTAAAATAAGTAGTCATACTGAGCTATTATAGGAAAAATATAAAATAAAATAATATAAAATAAGTACTTATATTATTAATTATTTCTAAAATAGAAATAAAATATTAAAAATCTTATTCGAATTTTAGATAAATTAATAATGATAAAACAATTATTATTTAGAAACTTTAAGATAAATAACAATAATTTACATACTAATAAATTATTAAAGACATATAATAAATATTTACATTATTAATTGTTTTAATTAATTTTAAGAATTAAATTAACTCATGCTTGAATTAATTTAATGAGTAAATTAATTAATTAATTAATAACATAATCATTTATGTTAATGTTCAATAATAATTTAGAGAAATATATATAATATTTTACATAATTGCTTATAAATGCTTAAATTAAACAAAGGTACTTATGCTATAATTGAAATAATTATCTTTTAAGAATATTAATTTAGTCTTAAGATAATTTTCTAAAAATTCATAAGCCCTAGAATTTTATTAATTCAAGTCTCATAAGTTCTTTAAATATTAACATTTAATATTTATGAGCTTAAATTAATTCCTAGCAACCAAAAATTAGCCATTGTTTAACATCCCTGGTTCACTAACCAACTTAGAGAAAATGGATTCATCAAGTGGTTTCGTGAAGATGTCGGCTATCTGATCTTCTGTGGGTACAAAATGTAACACCACAGTTCCATTCATGACATGCTCTCGGATAAAGTGATACCTTATGTCAATGTGCTTGGTTCGCGAATGTTTACAGGATTGTTGAAATAGCTATAGCACGTGTGTTGTCGCAGAAAATAGGAATTTTGTTCAACGCAAGTCCATAGTCATTTAGCTGATTCCTTACCATAAGATCTGAGCACAACAGCTACATGCCACAATGTATTCTACTTCGGCTGTCGAGATAGACACTGAGTGCTGTTTTTTGCTATACCAGGAGATCAATCATCTTTCTAGAAACTGATAGCTTCCAGAAGTACTTTTCTTGTCCATCCTGCACCCTGAATAATCTGAGTCTGTATAGCCTATTAGGTCAAAACCTGTATCTTTAGGGTACCAAATTCCAAGATTTGGTGTACCCTTCAGATATCTAAAAATCCGTTTAACGGCTATAAGATGAGATTCCCTTGGGTCTGATTGAAACCTTGCACATACGCATGTTGCAAACATTATATCGGGTCTACTAGCAGTTAGATATAATAATGAGCCTATCATACCTCTGTAGCTTGTGATGTCAACTTTCTTACCAGTTTCATCTTTGTCAAGCTTGGTGGTTGTTGGTATTGGGGTTTTTGCCGGTGAAGAATCTTCTAGATTGTATTTTCTCAGAAGATCCCTTGCGTACTTTAATTGGCAAATAAAAATCCCATCTTCCTTTTGCTTTACTTGCAATCCAAGGAAGAATGACAGCTCACCCATCATGCTCATTTCATACCTGCTCTGCATTAATTTAACAAATCTTTTGCACAAGTTTTTGTTAGTAGAACCAAATATAATATCGTCAACATAAACTTGGATAAATATCATATCTTTTTCATGCAGTTTGTAAAAAAGAGTTTTATCTATGATACCTCTAATGAAACCATTTTCAAGTAAAAATATAGAGAGAGTGTCATACCATGTCCTTGGTGCTTGTTTGAGTCCATAAAGAGCTTTGAATAGGAAATACACAAAGTCAGCAAACTTTGGATTTTCAAAGCCAGGGGCTGTTCCACATATACTTCCTCTTCTAACTCCCCAATTAGAAATGCACTATTTACATCCATTTGAAAAACTTTAAAATTGGAATGTGCTGCGAATGCCAGAAATATCCTGATGGCTTCAAGTCTTGCAACTAGTGCGTAGGTCTCGTCATAATCAATTCCATCTTCCTGGGAGTAACCCTTTGCAACCAGTCTGGCTTTGTTCCTTGTAACAATGCCATCACCGTCTAACTTGTTCCTGAATACCCATTTCATACCAATAACAGATATATCTTTAGGCCTGGGTACCAGTGTCCATACTTCTTGTCTCTCGAACTGACTGAGCTTTTCTTGCATGGCAAGAACCCAATCTGGATCAATTAATTTATCTTCAATCTTCTTTGGTTCTTCTTGAGACAGAAAAACTGAAAATAAACATTCATTTGAAGTTGCACTTCTGGTTCTAACTCCAACATCTGGATCTCCTATGATCAATTCAAAAAGATGATCTCTGCTCCATATTCTTTCCCTGGGTAGGTTTGATCTAGATGATTCACCTCGAAATTCATTGTGATGTTGTGTTCTACCAGTTGATCCTTCATCTCCCCCTGAGTTGCTGCCAGGATGACTTGTTGATCCACCACTAGTATTAGTAGAATTTCCAGTGTTATCATTGTTTTCACCACTATTACCTAGATCATCATTATTATTGTCATCATCAATTCCTGTTTCTTTTGGCCAGGACAAACAAGAACCTACCTCTCAAAGTGAGGTAGCAGTCAATGATAGGCCAGACACACAAAAATCTGTTGCTCAAAGTGCAACAACATCCACTGTTACAACAGATGAAGCCAACAAGAATCAGGGGTACAACCCACAAGAACCTTCAGCTCAAAGGGTTGAAGAAGTTGTTAAGGCCCCTGCCCCACAAGAACCATCCATTCAAAGTTTGGATGCATGCATACAATCTCTAACAGAAGATCTTGTTGTTGCTAATGCTGGAAAGTCAAACTCTGATACAAATCCATTGGCAATCTTTGATGCTATTTTGGTGCAACCTCTTTCTGCACAGCCTTTGGAAACTACTTCCACATCTGCAACTACTCAAGGTATAAACTCTGACTTTTCTTCAGAATTTACATTCTCTGATAGTATAAGTTCAGACTTTTTATTTCCAACTTTTGCTGCTGGGATGACCATGGATAGTCCTGTAAAGTGTACCTCTATTTATGTGGCCACATATCTCCTTTCTCAGCCACCTCTTATTTCTGTAGGACAATGTGTTCTGAGCCTTTCTAGTGAGCCTGAAGTAAAATTATTAGTAATTATGCCCTAGAGACAATTACTTTTATATTTTAAGATAAATATTTTATTATTAAGGATTATGTATTATTGATTATTATTTATTTATTATGTTTTATTTACTGCGTAATAAATTGAAAGCATAATAAATGTCCTTGGAATTTCGATACGTATTATATATATTTAAGTATGTGTCTTAAAAATGAGATTATATGAATAATATCTTATTCCTAAAATTCCCTAGTCAAGTATTATTATTCAAGGACAATAATAATGCACAAAGACTAGTATGTCTGTTGACAGATAACAACATCCCATTGGTCATAGGTATGATGATACTAAAGTCAAGAACATAAGTGCATATCTTAATGCATGATACTAGAATGACCTTCCGTGAGATTCTATATGTTAACAAGTGTCATAAGTAATTCTCACTGTGATAATGGTGTAATGTTCCTTAGACTTGAAATCATTATATTTCTATGCTAGAATTAATATACTTTGATTACATTAAAAGTTACATTTGACCGGGTGAAGATAAAAGCGGACATTGGGTATATTATGAATGATCTAGATGAGATTTAATCCTCCTAATTTTAGGAGTGATATTATTGGAGTCTTGGTTGAGTGAGACTACGAAATGCACGGCCGTGCTCAAATGTTGATTTGATTTTAATAGTCTACTCATCGATCAAGAAAATAAAGATTAAATTATGAAGAGGATGACACGAGACATGCCTTGAGTTTAATGTATAATATCAACATTAAATGGATTATATTAAATGGAACATTATTCACGAAAAGCTTAATCGAATCACTGATTTTATTATTATTACTTGGGTAGCAATGATGTATTACTAGATGCCGCTCATTGTTTACAATTTTAATTAGATATTAAAATTATTACTAACGTAATAATAACCTACAAGATCACACACAAAAAATGCTTGAAGGAGAAATAATTTAAATTATGAATTTAAATTAAATAAGTAATTTATTTTATTTATGGTATTAATTAAGTATGAGTTAATTAATTATATAAATAGAATAAATGAATTACTTAAACTAATTCCAAAATTAGTAATTAATTAATTAAGTGAGACTTAATTAAATAATTTAGAATATCGGATTAGTATTAATTATAATTAGATTATAATTAGAAAACTTATTCATCTCTCTATATAATCTCTTTATGGACTGATTTAATAATACACACATATTTTCTAAAACCCTAGCCGTTTTGAAAAAAGAGGAAGATAGAGAGAGAGAGAGAAGCAATTTTCGGGTGCTAGTACACATCAATCCTTCATGAAAAGTGTTCGTGTGAATACCGTAGAGCGTAAATCGTGAGAGCGGGATACGTGGTGATTAAACAAGCTTTGGAGATCCATTAATCTTCCATTAATGAACTGTTAAAGGTTTTAAGGTATTTGTTCTTTATCTCCAAATTAAATCTTTTGTTTTCGCATGGATCCTGCAGAGGGTTACGATTTATATTACGTTTTGTATTTATTTTTTGTGTTTTTCCGTTGCGTTTGTGCCATGAAACCCTTAAAAAATGTGTGAAAAACAGAACTAACAATGAGAGGCAGACACTAGATCTGGAAAAATAGGAGTTAGAATTGAGACAAAAGTTAGTTACTTCTAGTGAGCAAAATCTGACTATTATAAGTTATGAGATGTGCGATGAGAGAAGTAATGGGATTACTTTAAATAAACAGAGTGATTTAAGTTATTCTATTTCTTTTGCAGGTACTAAGAGTTTATCTATCACAACAAACTCTGAGATGCCAAACTCTGATAATGAAGAGATATTCTCTGATGAGCCAATTTTTGAAGATGAAGAAGTGACTGATCTCTTCATTCCATACACATAGAGATACAACTCGAAGAAATGGCCTGTTGATGCCTTTGATGCTCATGAAAGATTGAGGATGGCATATCCTGATTATTAAGTTGTTGAATCTCTCAAAGGTGAAATTGAAATTGCTTTGACAGAAGAAGGAATAAGGAGGGATTTAAGTACTAAGGTTGAACCTTCTCATAAAGATCTTCTCAGTTCTCACAGACAATCCATCTGGGATATGTCTTGGAAATTTTCAAATGAAAATACTTCTTGGCCTCATGGCATGACTTGCTTGAAAAGTTGATTCTAAACTCAACTTTGAGGAACTGAAGACTGTTCTTAAGGCAACACTGTGTTAACAAAAGATCTTCACAGTAAAGTTTGTGATTTGAAGGATTCTGTTAGCAAAATCAGTGCATCTGTTCAAACTTCTATGTCTACTTCTCAACATGCATTGGAATTAAAGCTCAAAAATGTTTCTCTAAAGCAGGATGCTCTGGAAGCCAATGTTGATAAAATTGGTACTGATGTCACCTCCATGCAAATAATGTTGCATACAATTGTGGACATCTTAACCATTAAAAAGGGGGATGATGTTAGAAAGGGGGAGAAAGTTTTGAAAGACAAATGCAATGAGGATGTTGTGCTAAAATCTGATAAACCTGATGATAGTAGTGATGATAAAAGTCAAAGGAGTCATAAGGATGTAAAACAAACTCTGGTTGGACAAACTCTGACTGAACAAACTCAGACTACTACTCAAACTCTGATTCCATCAAATTCTGGCATAAACTCTGACAACAAACAAACTCTGATGAATGTTGATATGGAATTAGCAAAGAGGCTTGAAGAGGAAGAAAAACTTTAGAACATTGAAGAACAAAATAAGAAGGATGCACAACTGGCAATGAAATTGTTTGAAGAAGAAAATCCAGGAATGGATCCAGTTGTTGTGGAAGAAGAAGTGAAGAAATCTGGTACTGACAATGCTCAAGTCCAGAAGAAAAGAAATGTAAGAACAAAGAGAATTCCAATTCAAAAGAAGACATATGTTCAAGCAAAGAAAACTGTTACTGAATCTACTCAAGCAAAATCAATTGTACCTAAGCCTGTTGAAGTGCAAAGGTCTGTTGAAGTGAAGACAAAACCAACTCCTGCAATCCAAAAGAAAGTGCCAGCTAAGTCAAAAACTCCTCTTACTATGCTTGGTACTACATTTCTTCCAAGAAGCACAAACTTTGAAGATGAGGAAGAGGAACAACAAACTCTGAGCAGAAAGAAAAATCCTGATCTTCTGTAGACTAAATCTGAAACTTTAACTCTCAATGCCAAACTTGGTAAAAACAAGGGTGGTATTGGTGATTCTCAAGTTAAAGTCTACAGGGTTGAAGCAAATACCTTCAGAGATCCTTTTTCTTTAAAAGACAAGCCTAAGGAAGAATTGAATCACGAACATTTGGATAAATTAATTATTGTTCACTTAGTAAAGGACATTTTTTATGGTGCTCAAGCTAAAGAGAAGCTTCTGTATTTCTTAGAAAATGGAAGGGTGATGAAGATTGCTGAAGAAGATTTAATTCATAAGTCATCTAAAGAACTTGAATATGCTCTTTATCTCCTAAATGATTAAAATGAAGCTACAACTAGATGGGTGAAGATTCTGGAAGGAGAGGTTGATGAGAAAAAAAAAAGAATGAAAGGCTGTAGACCAGGATACATGCTTGAAGATGATATTGAGAGAGAAATGGCTAAAGGGGACGCAAAGGTTAAAATGGTGTTAGGAATTCCTAAACTTATACTAAACCCTGATGGAAAGAAAGCCTGATGCATTCCTCTAGATAACAGAATGGAAAGAACTTCAGTTTATAACTTGAGAGCTGCAATATTCCAGAACGATGACTCTACTAATCAAATGAAAGAGGTGAAGGAGAAGCTGATTGAATTACTGAAGATTGCTGAGAAGAAATTAATTGATCAGTTTCTACCTGAGGACTTTTCATATAGATAAATTTAAGTCAAGATGAAAAAATCAAACTCTGGTACATTTATCTCTATGTTTCTGACATCATAAGTAGAATTTATGTTTTACTGAATAAAGTATAAATTGGGGGAGATTATTAGAAATGCAAACACTGATGCTGTGAGAGAATATCACAAATAGAGTTTATTGAAGAATAGAGTTTATGCTGACATCATCAGAGTATTGAAGAATACTTTATATGCACCTTAAAATGTGTGACAAACCCTCTATCTGAAACCTAAATAAATCGGTGGGACGGAGGGAGGGAGTATATACTTTTATGGTTCAAATAAGAGTTATTAATATGCTTTCTTGTTTAAAAGCTAGGGATGTAAGAATTAGGGATTTTTATAAAACTATAATTAGCTCTATATTATATTAAAAATATTTTTTTCGATGATCCAATCATACAGATGTTAAGATCTTTTGGTTTCAGTTATTTATAAAAAAGACTAAAATTTTAAAAATTTATTTTGTATATTTTTTAACTAAACTCATAAAATGTGTTTAAAAACATTTTTCATCTTATTATGAAAATGAAAATGTATGAGTTAAATGAAGACAACGATTTTCTACATAACATTGTTGTATAATAAACCGTTGTGTAGAGTTCTTGTTTTGCACAACACAATATTAAAAAAGTGTTATTTAATAAGATTTATCAGACGATACAATATTGTATTATTGTGTGAAAATGTCTTACATAATAACTCATAATAAACACTTGTCTGATATCAACAACGGTTTCCCATAGAATTTTTTAAAGTCTAATTAAACAACAGCTTTATTAAATCGTTGTATGGAGCTATTGCTTTGCATAATACGACATATAAAAAGTGTCGTGTGATTGATTTTTATAGGCACTGCGTTTAAAACTGTTGTATAACACATGGATCAGACAACAGCTTTTCGGGGGGGGGGGGATAAAACATTGTATGTTAATTATGGGCAACACTTTTTTCACTTAGCATCGTCTAATCGGTGTTGTCTGAAACTATTTTTCTTGTAGTGAAATTATGACAAATTTTTAAACATATTGGTACCCATATATACATGTTCGTATTCTAAAATAAAAATACAAATAAATAATTAGTACGATTAAAAATAAAGTAATATATTTAAACATGAGAAAAGATATTAAACAAATATTATTTTTATATAATATACAATAAAAATAAAAAACATAATACAATTAATAATATAATAATTTATATACATTAAGTAAAATTATAATAATTATTAAAAAATTAAGAAGAAATAACATATAAATAAATTTAAATTTAAAACAACTAAAAAATTTATAAAGAAATATTAAAATTCAGCACCGGTGTTAAGCTATACAATCTAAATTGACAAATGACCAGAAATAAAATTATAACTAAAAACATATTATTCTTGGAAAAACATGGTATATATAACTTTTAAAACACCGGATTTAGCTAAAATCAATTAGGTAAAAGATAATAGTTCTAGAGACAGAAATAATTGAGATTCATTCTAGATTTTAATCAAATTATTTCTCTCTTCATCCTATTTTCTCTCTCAAATTTTATCCTAATTTTCTTTTTTATCTTCATCAAATCAACAACTTGGGTAAAAAAAAATTAGATCTGCTTAACAATACTATAACCAATACTATTATAACCGTCAAGTTGTTCTTATTATTTTTTCTTTACTATTTTTTATTTTTCTTTTTGGACAAGATAAATTGGCTAATGTATGTCATCCTTTTCTAGTAGTATTTTGTTTGGATTAATATTAATTAGGGGAGGAAACCATGGATTAATTTTCTTTTTAACTCACAAAAAATGTGTTTCGTATATTTTACTATTACAAAACCCAGGCTCCTAAGTGATGAAGTACATATTACAACTTGTTCAGATCGATATGTATCTATTATAATAAACAATTTTAGGTTATTTATATTATTTTGTTATGATTATATCCCATCTTCATATAAAAAAGAAGTGTGATGATATATATGTTATGCATTGTAACTTTGTAAGAGAGAACTTGACAGCTGATGAGGGAAGGACTAAGAGATTCTTTTAACTGCATGGGTATGAGATCTGATCTTGCAACGTTGCAACTATATATTAATTCGATAACACGAAATTAGTGTCAGAATTTCTTTTTAGAGATAGGACAAGCGTGTCAAGGACACAATTTTAGTTTGATGAGGAGCAAGTGGAGATTTCGGAAATTTTTGATATTCTTTATGAAGACAGCAGACAGTGAATTATGATGCAGGCTACTGAACATCATATATTTTACCGGAAGTTCTTTATTATTGATGAAAATCCATTAGCTTATGTTTGGTTCTATAACTTCTGATAATATTTTTTTTGTAGAAGTTTTCTTGTGTTTTAGTGATAATTTTTCTTACTATTTCAATGTAGTGTAACACACGCATTATTTGTTATCTCCCTTGTAATGCTTTTGTATTCATGTTATTCAAGCCTATAAAAAAGATATGTGTACAGGTAGGTGTGTGTGTGTGTGTGTATTATATATATAACAAAGCAAATTAAGTATTACAAAATTCAGGCATCGTTCTAAAAATTAGAGACATAAATAACCGAGAAAAAACAAGTAGGGCGATGATTATTGTTCTTGATGGTAGTCACTAGTCAAGGAAAGCTAAAATTGTAGTCTCTCATGGGATCACACATTGAAAAAAGGCTTTGCAATATATGTTTACTGATCATAACTATGAGTGAATTGAAGAAGAGTTCCAACATAAATTACAATCGGATATGTATTTTGTTAATCGGTATGATATGATAACTCAGCCGGATGTGAATGATATATTGAAGCATCACGTGTTTAAGAAAGGCCGATAATGGTTCATAAATACTCCTGATTTGGTTGAAATAACTTATGTTGTTTTCAGTTAATTGTATTTTTTATAGTGTATCATCGTAATTATTTGTAATAGTTAATTACTCGATTGGTTTATGCTTTTTATTCATCTTGTTGTATATTCTATATATAAACCAAATAGAACCAAACCAAATGTAATAACACGGTTTAGGGAGGGTATGATGTATATAGACCTTATCTTCATTCAAGCAGAAATAGTTCTTGAAACTCTATATTTCTTTCCAACAAGGAACTCAGCTGCCTTCTTTGACTTACAATGCTCCTTCCCATCAAAAGTTTCATGGGTGGAATCAAGAAACCAAAATTGTAATAAGAAAACGCAACATTCATACTTGAATAGTAAAATGTTTGGATCTTTTTAGAGGATGATGGGTTTCAAAACCCTTATCATCAACATATTTTATATATAGATATAACTCATTTATTACCCAAAAGAATGGGGATTATGGGAGGTTCTTGGGTCATTTGGGTTGTGTAAACCTAAGAAAACTAATGGGTGAGTGGAATATATACATGTATATAAATATATAAAAATAACAATATTTCCTTGTATATTATATATATTATTTAATAATGTGAGTCATCTACTTGAACCTCAATACATCATTATAATTATTATCAACATTACAACATATACTTGCGAGAAAAGATGAGAAATTAAGGGAACATATATTTTTTCAAAAGTAAGGGTGAGAAGTTGGTAGACATTAATGATGTTGTCTTTTGTACCATGAAACCATAAAGTTGTCACTATCCACCGCGAAGAAATAGCACACGACGATAATCCCAAGCATCTCTATCTGTTCCTTGATCTTCAAAATATGTGCTTAAGCGCTCAGCCTCCATAAACCCTTAAACCCTATCGCTGATGCCTAAAAAATTTAGAACATTTATTTCTCTGGCCCATAGGAATGCTTTGACTTCACGGCTTCATAAGCACTAAGGTTGTGTTTATTTGGAGAGAATGGAATGAGAAAAGAATGAAATGAAAAATTATAGACAAATTTTATGTATAAAGAAGAATGTATGAGTGAAATTGTGAATAAACACGAGGGAGTTTAAATTTGTTATGATGATGATTGTAGGAAAAATGGTGAAGAAATGGAATGAGCATTTTTTTCAAAACATGTGGGTTAGAATTCTAGTTCAAATAATTTGGAATGGAATGAAAGAATGAATGAAAATTATAAACATTTTCCACAATCTCACCCAAATAAGAAGAGAATAAATTTCATTTCATTCTCCCCTCATTCCATTTTATCTAAGTGAACACAGCCTAAGTATTCAAGAAACTCGGCATTGCCCATTCCAAGCCACTATAAATGCACATGAGGAGAAAGTTAAGAATAAGGAAGAGTCACATAAATATTTAAATATAATAATCAACACTACGATATTTGATGGCACACGAAAAATTACTTTGCCATTGTCATCTCGGTCAAGTTTTGTGTTCATTATAATCACCATCCGGGGCCAAACTATCTATTTTATAATCACATCTGATGCGATGACTAGATTGTCAATGAAGAATACCTAAATTGACAAATAACCAAAAATAAAATTATAACTAAAAATATATTACTTTAGAAAAAACATGTTATATATAACTTTTAGAACACCTGATTTAGCTCAAAATCAATTAGGAAAAAGATAATAGATCTGGAAAAATTAATGTACATATACTATATGTGAAGTGTAGTTCCTTTATCATGCCACCATGTACACTTTTTCCATTGGCATCCTGTCTTGAATTTGTCTTCGATTCAATTGATTGGAATACCTTTATCCCTTGACAATCTTGCAAACCTCCATAGGCAGATAGTTTGGTCTTTGCAGATTACCAACACACAGACAAGTGAACTCTGCAATACAACACAGTGATTGTACCTTAAAGATTTCACGGAGATCAAACAACAAGAGTCAAATTATGGTATGGGTGAACAAGTTTTGAATTCAAGGACTTTTACGGACTGTTGAGATATGTTTATGGTGAATATTAATGGGTGCAATTTAATATAAGAAGGTACAATCAAGCCATTCTAGATTTTCTCTCGAACAATCAAACAGACCGTGAGGTCAAAACAATTATTAATAAAGATGCTAGGTCAAAAAATATAGAATCAATCGTTCACACAATTTAAGGTATAAAACTTAGGCATCTAGGGTTTTAACTCCAAATTAGGCGAACTTAAACTCCAAATCTAAGATACAAAATTTAAAATCCAAATCCTAGGTTTACTACCATCAAATTTACAAGTAATATATGCAAGTAAAACGAAAGCAAAGATAATATACAAAAAAAGTAAATGATTTAAATTAAGCGAGTTACAATACCGAAAGTAACCCTTTGTCAACCTCTTTTACGTTGGAGCATTTTCTTCATTGTTTATATAAGTTGTAAGGAATACTAACACCACATGAGTTGAAGAATCCACAAATATCTAGCGGAAATAGTTCTCGAGACTCTATAATCCTTGCCATTAGAAGTTTGATAGGTGGAATCAAGAACCCTTCGGTTAAATATATCTGCTCTAGGCAAGAAAGCGCAACATCAACACCTGTAGAGTAAAAAAAATTAAGATATTTTATGAGGGTTTTCAAAACCCTTATCATCAACATATAATATATAAAGATACAACCCAATTAGTACACAAAAACAACGAATTGACAAATTAATCTATGATGGGAGTATGTAGCAACGTAAACACAATCACAAAAATAAATAATTAATTCGAATTACCTCTGAACACTAGGATCCATGGAGCGGAACCTCCAATTTCAATGCCAGATATAATGATCAACAAGAGGAATAAAAGAAAGCTGTGTGAGTGTCTGTTTGGATAGCTACATAAGTAGCATAAATGGGCCAAAAGCCCGTTCTTACTTGTTTCTAAAAAATTCTAGAAGCCTCGAGTAATTTTTATTTAAAAAATGTTATTTTAAATTTTATACGTTTATCTTAAAATTTGTACACTTATAAAACTTTTTTATTTAACTTATATAAAAGTCTTTTTTAGAAAAAATAAAACTTACCATTAAATTTATTAGTAAAATTATTCAAATACAAAAATAATTTATAATTCGGCTCGATTTTTTTTTAAGATACCGTATGACTTTTAATTATTAAATTAATTCATCTTCAAAAACAAATCTCATATAAGAAATAGTTAAAAGTAACTTTTTTTAAGATAACCAAAATGGATGAATTAAAGACCCCGACCAAATTGTTCATTATTTCAAATATTAAATTCTTATTTCAAAAAAATATATTTTAATTGAAAACAATTAGTTTTTCAACCGAACTCAATATTTGAAATCGATTATTTATTTACATGATCCAACTTTTTAAAAAAAATCTAAACCAAAATTAAGTTATTGTTTATACTATATATGAACAAATTAATAAATATAATAAATACGTATTAATAAATTAAAATAAAAACGATTTTTCTATCAATATGATATATACACATTAATATTATGTATAACTTTGGTTGACTAACAAAATATTGTGTATATGAATTATAAGTTTCGAAGCTCAAATAATTTTAATAATAATTCTTTTTTCTAATTTTATATTGATTAAATTAAACTGTTTTGATAATTAAATGTTTAGGTTTAATATATTTATACTATATTATTAAAGCCGAAGTGGTAAATATTTGGTCGGTCGTCCGTCCGGTGTTGTCATGTTTGTGTCTCACTCAACTCCAAACATTCTCTTTTAATTAAATTTTAATTAGCATATATATAGTTATACTCACAATCTACTAATTAACATGTTCGTCATCCTTCAAACACTTAAATTTATTTAAAATTATAACTTATTACTTAAATTTGTTGAATATTAATATTTTATCTATGTTGATTAAATTTTATTACTATATTATATTTATACTATCTATACTTTTATATTATATTATTATAACCGAACTTGTGATCTTTTATAGTCAATTTGGTTAAACCTTTTAACATAAAAATAATAGTAATAGTTAAATATAAAGTAGATATATAAGAATCGTTATATCAAACATTAAAAAATATTTTATATTTTATCTTGACTAATCCAATATTTTATTAATATCATATTATATCTAAATTATAGTCTAAATTTTATATTCTAAGAATTATATTACAATATCTACAATGTGCTAACACTTCACAATTTCATAAACACTCAAATTCTTCAATTCTTTTAAAATTAAAATTTATTAATTAAATTTTATATATAATATAATATTATTATTCATTTTTCTATATTGATTTTTATTAAAATTTTATATAAAATATATATTAATATAAAAAACATTGTGCAGTTTTAGCTTGTATAAAATATTTAATAACAAAAAATTCTTTCATATTTTTAATATATAAGCACAAACACAAACACAAACACAAATATATATATATATATATATATATATATATATATATATATATATATATATATATATATATATATATATAGATAGATAGATAGATAGATAGATAGATAGATAGATAGGCAAAAGTTAAATGGAGAATCTTAAATGAAGTACTAATTGGAGAACATATATGTTAAGAATCTCAATTTTTCTTCTCATTTTCCTCTCCTCCTCTTCCTTTGGTTGTGGCTGTGCTTGGTCAAAAAAATGAACGCAAAAGTGATTTTTGTGTGGTGGAAGCTAGTGTTTTAAAAGATTCGCGCGGTAGTCGCGTAATCTCCCGATAACGTTTTACTCTCTCGTTATTGTACTCTTTTCTTTCGTCCCACCTAAGTTTTAAAACTTAAAATCTCATATTATGATTCTAATATATTTTAGAATCATTAAATTAATATTCTTTAATTGTTTCGAGAATTTACGAAATAATTCTCCGAATAAATACTTTTCACCTTCACCATTTCTCAAATTCTGCCACGACTTCCACCCGGTCTTCAAATTTATTTTGTTGGACCAAAAATAATTATAAGTCCTATATTGTTCGCATATGCTACCGTAACGCCGATTCGCATATTTTCGAATATCCCGTATATTAATAATACGGTCTCACACTTCAAGTACCTTATGAAGAAAATAAATCCATAAAATCATTTATTCAAAAATGAAAAATTTTGCCCAAAAATCTTAATAACCCCAAGCGCAAAAAATACAGGTTATTACAGTCTCCCCTCCTTAAAAAGATTCCGTCCTCGGAATTCATACGAGAACAACCGAGGTTACTCTTTTCACACCTCGCTTTCTACTTTCTAGGTTGAGACTCCAACCTTCTTGGTTTCGTACAACCTTCTCAGCATTATTACTTCACTTTTCACCATTTACTCTATTCAGTCGATGATATCTATAATTTTGTATTTTAACGCATGCTTAAAGTCGACGCTATAATTTCGTAGCACTCGCGTATGATACGCATGATTGATTCCTTAAAATGGGGAAAGAGCGTCACTTCATATACACCTTCTTAATATACTCCAAGACCTTGATGGATTTAGCACTCCTCGAGCTTAATTTCTCTTTCTTACTAAATCTCGTTACTCCGACGCATATAAAATTATTTCTACTACGTTGCTTCCGTGTACAACCAATCACTTAAAAGACATGTAATTATTAATTACAAGATTCACCTTTCATCATCTAGTACTTACCATATCAGAATAATTACTCATATTTGTCCTTTATTTTCCTCAACTTTCTTCACCACTTACTATATGTTTTCCAATTTAAATTCATTTTATCCAAATTCATTCTTATGAAATCTGTCATCCAACCTCTTTTCTCTTAAGATTTTCCAAGGCTATATACATTTCTCCCTTCGGGTTCTTCATCAGTAATCTTTGGGCAAATCAAAATATCCACTATGAAGACTTCGACAACTTGTCCAATTATTTCTTACCACTCCAATTAATCCTTGGAAGGTACAGGTGCATACATTAATATAACCTACCTCATCAAAGACTCATAATGTCCTTATCGCGTTCTCAATGCCATCTTTGGCATATTATCTAGGTAATTCTTTAGTTGGTGATAACCCATCCTCAACATATTTTCTCCAGTAGACTAATTTCTTCGAGTGGTCGAATATTATGTTTATCCATATTATGGATATCCAATATTGATTGCTAAATTAATCAATTCACTTAATCCATTCTCACCAATGTATGCGCAGTCTCATACCGTTATCCGTTTCATTTACAAACAAACCATGTGCACCTCATAGTAACACTTTCAATCAATAGTCTTTATAACTGAGGGACTAACCCTCTTACGCTGACAGGTGCCATCTTCTAAGATGCCTCCAATGCTGAAGTTGCTCATAACACTGGGTCAATGACGAATGACATGTTCTCTAACGGTGGTAACCCCAAAATATCACTAAGGGTTACATTTCCCAATTCTTTAACTACTCTCCTTATTGAATAGTTCCTTTTTCATATCCATTACCGGTGCCCCATAACTTAGCATCCAACGCGTAATACACTTTTTATTCGAATCTTAATTTAAACCTTCTCAATTTATCTCTACATATTTAAAACATGTCATCCCTTCTTTTAGGGCAATCATTAACGTAACATCTAGACTTTATAATTATAGTTTCTTGCTGTCCATTTCCCATATTCTCCCTTATTAGGCTCACTGTTTAGTAAGTGAGGTCTCGATTGTCTAGGGTGATCCATAATTAACAGTACGCCAACCCGCTCATATTTCTTAATCCACTGTTCTTCCAGAAGTAGAACTCTGGTTCCTTGTTAAAAGTTCATGGTATTTCCATATATGTAGCCACTTCATTTTTATATTCTGTCATAGTTGATTATTTCCAACACTGTGACTTTATTCTCAATTCACTACTTTTGAGACAATCTTGGCAATTCCCATAGACTTTGATTCATGATCTGAAACACTCTTGTTTCAGGTCTAGAACTTTAACTACATCTGAATTTCCAGATACTTAGGAAAAAGTTGCATAATACAAGAAATAGTTATGGCTAAAGAATTCTTTGTTCAACCAAGTTCATAAGGATTCTTGCTGAATCAACGATCTTATTAGGCCTTGACCAAATACTTTTCAGAAATTTAGGATCATCAATGAATACTCGGACCGCTCTCTAGTCCGGAATTCCACTATTAAAACAAGTAACTTCATACAAGCATTTATGCCATAACTCATTTATACTAGTTAATCCAACAACCACCTTTGCAATGTGGCGGTCATCTCTATCCCAAGGCTGACTTTAATCCAACATCATTGATATATTCAAGAATTATATCAAGTGTGTATCTCATCTCTTTGTTGCGACTCTACATTGTATGCATACCATACATCATTTAAATTAAGGCTTTACTTTTTACTCTCAGAGAATCCTCAACAGAATCCTCAATATTACTCATATATAGATGGCTATATTCTTTAAGCCATACTACTCCATTTTACCCTGAAACATTCCATTTACACGTCCTCTTATTTCTAAATTTCATTAAACTAATGGGAACGTATTTTCCACAGAAAATTGGGCATGACCTATTCATATGTCGGACTATGCATGGTGTAAAAACACCTCCATTATGATCCCAAAACATTCACAGTTCCCAAACATCAACATCTAATCAATCACTTACAACATAATGTATACCAAAAGGGGAAATAACTACGAGTCACTATATCTATATACCTAATCTCGAGTATCCACAACTTAGTCAACAACAATATCAATGGTCACTATCATGGACCATCAATCACATTCGCTCCATAACATTAATAAGAGTTTGCTGAAATGCATACTATCTCTTTGGCTTATTGCCAATAGATGAAAGATTGGTGAAGATTTGACATGCCATCAATTTGAACATGGTCATCTTAACGATTGTGCCAAGAATAAAGTGGTTCTCTTCGCTCAGTAATGCTCCCCTCGGTCCTGGGGTACTAGCATACCTTGTGCTACACTTATAGCATATCTGGGCTCTTTTATAAGTGCTCCATAATTCTCAAGCTCTCATTCTCAATCATAAATCCTCTTACTCAGATGAGTCTCCTCGGCTAGTGTTCGACATCCTTGTAAGGAAAGTTCTTATTATCTTTCCTAACTATCCTTATATGAGTATATTAGTCTCATAATATAAATCACCACTACATCCGATAGCCCGATTATGAACTCGATCTGAGCTCGCTCTTTATTAATCTTATCCAAACATAACTCTTAACTCTCTCGTTCCTGAGTACTATAACCTAGAGCTCTGATACCACTTCTATGACACCCCCAGATCCGGGGTCAGGGATCCGGGTCATCACGGTCCAATTTCCACAATACTAACACACACCTGCTTTAACCATTATAATAACCAAACATAAAAGCAGTGACCCCAAACCAAATACACAACTCGAGTTATAGTCTCAGGAAACGAACTTAAAATTAGTAACAGTTATTACAAACCAATGTAACCTCAGGATCTCACACTACTAATATAACTTCTACATGATGTTACATTAGAAGTAAACATTAAACCAAGATCTATTATCACATTACATATTTTCAACAATTCTAGGATTCTAATCTGGAATCCCGTCTTTCTTGCACCATTTATCGAAGTCTAGAACCTGACTAGCCCAAGCTCGAATCTTCCTGTTCCTTAACATAATACTGGAGGTAGACAATTCATAGTCATCTGTTTCTGCAAAATATAAGATTTATAAAAAGCAAGAATGAGCCAAAGAATGCTCAGCAAGTTATTTATCAGAATATTTCAAGGAAAAGGTGATAGCCATAATTATCCCAACTGGATATTCAACAATAAAGTACATAACTAGCAATCTGATTGAAGATGTATAGCCAGTTATATCTCGACAATAAATGACTCAAGGTTCACGATGCAAGAAGATATTCACAACAATAATGCAGTTCCCATTACTGCAATACAACAATTTAAGTTCATGATTTTTGAGACTGACAATATCAATGACTTAGCACAATGGTCTCAATCACCGAGTACCATTAGTTTGAGTATCAATAAGCAAGCAGTTCAATATACTGCGAAAAGAATGAATGAAAGTTCATCAATTCCCATTAACACTATCAGTAACTTAGCACCATGGCTTTCGTTATAGTGTAGGAACAGTGAAACTGATATATGCGAATAAAACAGTACTCAAAACAACCAACCAACTCAGAGTGGATTACATTCCCGTTGACACTATCGGTAACTCAACACCTAGGCTTTCGTTACAGTGCAACGTCAAATTCCAATTGGAAGAAACGGGATTAACTGGAGATTTTTCAACGCCTTATTGTACTCGATGATCAGTCGCATGTACAATCGACATCTCGTCATTTTCTCTACTAGTAGAAGGACAACCCCTTATCGGGACGTCACCCTAGGCAACTCATGGGCCTTTAATTACGGCTGGGTCGTGCGTCCCCGACCTCTTACGCAACTTTTACTCCAGTCCCTGATGAATACTTTAAAAATCATCAAACCTAGAAGGAAATTTAATCAAACCCTCTAGAATAACAACAATCCACTCTAGGATTTCAATCAACTGTTAAGGAAGGGAATTTAATACAACCTCCCAGAACAACACAACAATCCATCACAGGATTTCAATCAACAGATAAGGAAGGGAATTTAATACAACCTTCCAGAACAACACAACAATCCATCACAAGATTTCAATCAACAGATAAGGAAGGGAATTTAATACAACCTTCCAGAACAACACAACAATCCATCACAGGATTTCAATCAACAGATAAGGAAGGGAATTTAATACAACCTTCCAGAACAACACAACAATCCATCACAGGATTTCAATCAACAGATAAAGAAGGGAATTTAATACAACCTTCCAGAACAACACAACAATCCATCACAGGATTTCAATCAACAGATAAGGAAGGGAATTTAATACAACCTTCCAGAACAACAACGACCTATTGTAAGATTTCAATATCTGACAATAGCTTGGCTCCCGAAACGAGGTGGGAGTACTCACGAAACATCTGGGTTGACTCTCAGTCAACGAATTTAACAAGATAGAAACCCTTGAATCAAGGAGACTCAAGAACGCGACCGGGGAGCCGCTAATACTGGTTGAAATAGACTCCATAAAATACTATATTTTTAGAGTAAGATAATGGGCCATAAAGGCACCAATACAACTGAGAAGAATATCGGAGTCGGACGTTACCTCCCGAACCTGGAGTTATCGACTCATAATAGATACAAAATATCCGAGTCATCGCTCATTATTTATTATTTAATGAAAAATAATATTTAAAGAAGTTTAGACAACTCCAGTATATTTTTAAAGAACAAATAAATATTTTATTAATATTTAGGAGGCCCAGAATAGTCCTCGAAAAATATTAAAAGGATTTAAAAAAATTAAAATATTTAATTCAAATACAATCAGGATTATTTAATATATAAATAATCTTAAATGATTCAACATATTTAAATAATATTTAATCAATATTAAATAATATTTAAATAAACCAAAACGAGTTGAAAGTATTTAATCAATAGTTAAATACTTTTAAATGTCCCAAAATATTTAAATAATATTTAGTCAATATTAAATAATATTTAAATAATTTCAAATGCCCCGAAAGTATTTATTTAACCTTTAAACACTTTCTATATTCTTTAAATAATATTTAATAAGCTAAATATCATTTAAAACATTGAACCTCGACTAACCGTCGAGACACGCTAGACTACTCCCGGTCGACCATCGAGCACCAAAAAGATATGCTCAACACCAGATTCAGTTATACAAAACTGAAGAATAAACGTCCTCTAACTTTTTAAGAAGTTCAGAGACGCGAACACATAATATATAGTTCCATCTGAAAGGAACTTCAAACACCACAGAGCTTTATAACCAATAAACCGTTATAAAGTCTAGAGTTTAGAAAGCTGTTATACGAACTCTGACTTTTCAAGAAGTTCAGAGTCGTCTCAGAATTAGGTTGAAAGAGATTCGAAACAACTCACGATAAGCAATCTTAACAACTTATGCATACTCTTGTCATAAATCAGAATTAAAATGACAAAGCGTCAGATACTCGCATACTCTAACTTTTTCGAGAAGTTCAGAGTAGCAGAAGAATCAAGTTATATATGAACAAGACAGTTCAAGGTGAAATGCCGACGTGCATTTCCAATAACAACAATGAGCTAAGTAGTTCCAAACACAATAAAAATGTATAATCAAAGAACTTATCATCAAGTCAAAGATTTCAAAAGTTTTGGCATCACCATGAATCAATAATATTCTGATATGGAATAAAACGATAGAGTTGGAAACTTGCCTGGAGTCCAAGGAATGCTATTCCAGCTTCTCCACGCTCCGCGTACTCTATAATCATATAAGAACCCACTCTTAGCATACATATGCATGTATCAGGTTAATTGTAATTTATACAATTACTCTACATTTCACCCGGTACTTTACCTCCGGCCTACTTTAGCTATTCATAAAACTATCCTCTCAATAGTTTTTAATCAATTTCTTTGCATCTACGTATATTCATGATATTCCTCAACAACTTCCGTTACTGGGTCGACTCGAGACAAGTCCTCTAACTTGCTCGAATTCGACTCCCAAAATGGTTGTTTAACATTTTTTTCATGTTCATTTCACTTAACACCCTGTTTTCTAGCATATTTAATAAATTGGAAATTAATCCATTTGACACGATTTCTTTTCTGGGGTCTTATATGACTGTCAAGGAATCTCCCATAAAAGTTTCAGATTTTATTAAGCTCCGTAGCTAGTCCAATCATAGCCTCAAAGTTGGACAAAAACAGGATTTTCATTTCCTGCGCTACCGTTACTAAAACGTCCATAACTTTTGACTCGTAACTCCGAATGACGCAAAATTAGCGCTCAAACGATCTAGAGACTATCTACTATCTAACCATATCAACCATAAGCCAAGAACAGTGACCGAACGTTCCCAGATTTTTCTGGACAGTTGCAGCAGTTAGGTCACGAAAAAAATTGGCATGGTTACGTTTGTTTTCTCATCGTTTTCCATTTTTATTCTACTCCAAATCAACCAACAAACAATCCCAAACTCCTCATTCAACATCAACAATCCACATACTACCACCTCAAGCCATAAAAATCAGTTTTAGTTCAAGAACTAAGTTTTAGAAATCAAATAAACAAGTAGATGTTTCCATGGCTAACTAAGCTTGTTCTAAGCTACCCATTACTTATACATCACATAACAATCATCTAACAAGCCATAGGAACTCAAGAATCAAAGAAAACAAATTATTTATTTTCGGAGTTACTATTCATTCGAACCTTGTTTGAATCATAACTAAAGATTTCATGGATGGTTGCTTGTAAGAATCAAGACAAAGCAAGGTGAGATGATTACTTTCGATTCAAGCTATCAAGCGCAAGAAACGGTGGAGAAATGAGCAAGCAACGAGCAATCAAAGAAATTTTTCTTCTCATTTTCCTCTCCTCCTCTTCCTTTGGTTGTGGCTGTGCTTGGTCAAAAAAATGAACGCAAAAGTGATTTTTGTGTGGTGAAAGCTAGTGTTTTAAAAGATTCGCGCGGTAGTCGCGTAATCTCCCGATAACGTTTTACTCTCTCGTTATCGTACTCTTTTCTTTCGTCCCACCTAAGTTTTAAAACTTAAAATCTCATATTATGATTCTAATATATTTTAGAATCATTAAATTAATACTCTTTAATTATTTCGAGAATTTACGAAATAATTCTCCGAATAAATACTTTTCACCTTCACCATTTCTCAAATTCTGCCACGACTTCCACCCGGTCTTCAAATTTATTTTGTTGGACCAAAAATAATTATAAGTCCCATATTGTTCGCATATGCTACCGTAACGCCGATTCGCATATTTTCGAATATCCCGTATATTAATAATACGGTCTCACACTTCAAGTACCTTATGAAGAAAATAAATCCATAAAATCATTTATTCAAAAATGAAAAATTTTGCCCAAAAATCTTAATACCCCCAAGCGCCAAAAATACGGGTTATTACAGGTCTGCTCTAATGGTGCATATAAACAAAATGACATCGTCCACAGTTACGTGACACCTATAAAACTAATATAGGTCAACGTTCTATGAAATCTCATATTGATCATCACATACTTTGCGTCATTCTGTTGATATCATGCATACGGAAAAAAATGTGTTTAAAAATATATTTTTCACTCTTATAAATGCAAAAAAGTCAAAGGATCATATAAAAGCAAGATTGGATTGCAAACACTTTGGTGTGTTGCCTCCTTTGTGGATTGATGTAAATGGGAAGAAACCTAAAGCACCATTCACTCTTAATAGAAAATAATAAAAACTTTTGTGTCATTCGATTTGTTAACTGAGACTTCCGGATGGTTATGTCTCAAATATTCCTCAGTGTTGCAATGTTGAGGAGTGTAAATTCTTTGAATTCAAATCAGATGATTGTCATCTTTTTCTTCAAAAACGATTGTTGCTTACAATTCGCGAATTTCTACCCGGACCTATTGCGGATGCCTTGACGGCTATTTTAATTATTTTCAAGATTTGTGCACATCCATTATTACAAAAACTAATTTGGACTTGATGGAGAAATTGGTTATTAAAGAATTATGCTTGTTGGAAACAATTTTCCCTCAAACTTGGTTTGATTCAATGAAACACTTGATTTACATTTAGCCGAAGAAATTAGACTCGCATGACCCATTTATTGGCATTGAATGTATCCGATTGAACATTTTTTAGGTACATTAAAACAAAAGGTTGGTAATAAAGCACACGTTGTGGGTTCAATTACACAAAGATATAAAGAAGATTAGATTCTCAATTTTTTTCATTTTATTTTGCCTTTGACTCGGTTTATAATAAAGTACGTCGTAACAAAGTTTTCGATGACATAGAGAATTTTCAAAATTTAGAAGTTTTTGGGTATTTAATAGAATCTCTTGGCAAAGAAGGAACTCATTATATGAATGATAATGAAAGAATGTTAGCTGAAGAATATGTTCTTTTAAACTCTCCAGAAATTCAACCTTACCTAAGGTACCATTTACTTACTTTAATATTTGTATGTTATTCACTTACTCGACTTACCTTAATATGTTACTCGTTATTAATTGATATTGGTTTTATTAAATGTCTTAGAAGGTACCAAAATCTTGTTATGAGACAACGTCTAGAGACAACACCTCAAGACTTTGATGATTTTATATGGACATGATTTAAAGCTTGGTTTAAAAAAAAGGTAAATTATACCTTTTTAAATATTTATTTTATTTGTAATTTCGACTCATTAATATGTCAAATATTAATTAGGTTGAGAATCATATAGTGAACGATCCTCGTTTCAAACACTTGCTTGAGGGGCCTGCATAGAAACTCATTACTTTTGAGACTTGTCAAGTAAATGGATATAAATTTTCAACAAGGTCCGCAAGTGGTTCCGGTGTTATCGTTAAAAACATTTTGCATGAAAAGTGTCTTGATTATTTTAGTTAGGGCTGGCAAAAAAATTCAAAAAATCCGATATTCGTACGAAATATCTGTATTCGTATCTAAAAAAATGGATATTATCCTTATTCGGAAGAAACCGAATATTATCTGTATCCGAATCCAAAGATTCCGGATACGGATATGTGTTGGGAATCTACATATAATTTGGTGATAACATTAATATTAGAATCATAGAAATTTTAGTTGATGTAACTGATCAATTGATATGAATGTTATAAATATCAACTGATCAGGAAACCATTTATCAGTTGAAGTGTTTATATGAATCAACTGATAATTTGGATTATAGCATAGGTGTACTTAGTCTATTTCAATCGATAAGGTGTAAGTCAATTGATATCACTCCCATCAATTGATGTTAGAGTCGATTGATATAGATCATCAACTGATGTGTAAATTAAACTGTCAAATTGTAATTATTTGAAGATAGGAAATTATACAAGTGAAGGATGATCGATTGATATTGAAGCATCGATAAATAGGAGATCAATCGAAGAAACCAAGTCAAGTATTGAAGACCATCAACTGATGTGAAGACCCATCGATTGATATATCAATTGATAACATCTATCAATCGATAAGTTATTATTTATCAATTGATGGATATAAAGATTAATTGTAGAAGAACAACATTTGATGGATTAAAGGAAGGATCAATTGATATGCTTAATAACAAATTATCAATTGATTAAGACAACACAGAAAGACTATCTGTTGAAGATCCAAAGGACAAAAGCACACCAATGGAAGACAGTCTATGATGACTGTGAAGACTCAATCAGAAACTGTCTTTCAAACCTTTTTCTAAAATGGAAAAAAGGTAAAAGGAAGGATAGCTAGAAAAAATTCGAAAATAGGAATTGTAAAAATACACTTGTAATATATAAACAAGTGTGGTAGCATTGTTAGAAAAAGAGGACAAGTTAGACAATATTTCTTGAATCAACTGTTCAGCCTAAGAGCACTTTATAAGAAAAGTTGATTTATTTTCTAACCTTGTAAAAACGAAGCTAGGTTTTTCTTAACCTATGAACATTGAACAAAAATATACACTTATGGAAAAGCCAATCCATCACTAATTTTAAATCTCTTTGTTATATTTTTTAAAGTCTTAATTTTGTTTAAACATATTCTCTCGAATTCTCAAACATCAAGAACGAATATTAAAATACTCAAAAAGTTTTAATATTTGTATTCAACCCCCCCTTCTACAAATATTGGCATTGTTCTGGGAAATAACAATTGGTATCAGAGCAGAGGCTTTCAACATACAGAAAGTTTAAAGATCAAGAACAATCAATATGGGCAAAAAAGATTCAGGTGTGAAAATTTCAGTGCAAGAAAAAGATGAATATTTTGCATGGAAAGTGAAAATGCATCTGCATCTACATCTAGTCTCTCTTGACCCTTCCTATGTTCACTGCATAGAGAAAGGTCCCCATGTTTCCATGAAGCTAGTCATAGGTGTAAACCCTGATGGAACTCCTGCACTTGACAAACATGTTCCAAAACTCATCAATGAGTTCACAGAAGAGGATGAAAAAGAAGTACTTAAAGACAATAAGGCCATGAACATTTTTTTAATGGTCTAGATAAAGATATGTTTGATAATGTGATAAATTGTACTTCATCAAAGGAAGTATGTGATACTCTTCAAACTCTATATGAAGGAAGTGAACAAGTAAGGAAAAATAAGATGCAACTCTTGATTCAAAAATATGAATCATTTAATTTCAAGAGTGGAGAATCCATCAATGACACCTATAGCAGATTTCAGAAGTTGTTAAATGGATTGAAGCTATATGGTAGGGTTTATGCAATTGAGGATACAAATCTAAAATTTCTTAGATCTCTTCCAAAGGAATGGAAACCAATGACTGTTTCCATTACACAATCTCAAGATTTCAAGGATTATAATTTTAAGAAACTTTATGGTATTCTCAAGACATATGAGTTGGAAATCCAACAAGATGAGGTGATTGAGAAGAATCAAAGAAAAGAGAAAACTATGGCTTTGATGGTCAAGGGAAATGAAGAGAAGAAGGAAACTGGCTCTATAGAAGTTTCTATCATGGTGGTTGATGATGCTGTTGAAGAATCATTCAAAGGTAAGGGCAAGTGTGAAGAAATTGAAACATGCTCACAGGATGATTTGGATGAGATTGATGAGCACCTTGCATTTCTGTCAAGGAAGTTTTCAAAGCTAAAATTCAAGAGGAATCCAAATGCTCAAAGGCCTGGATCCCAGTTTAGAAGTAACAATCAAAACAAAAATTTGGTTGATAGATCAAAATTCAAATGCTTTAACTGTGGATTGACTGGTCATTTCTCAAATGAGTACAGAAAGCCAAAACAAGAAAAGGAAAAGTCATATGATGGTATTGATTACAAGAAGAAATACTTCGACCTTTTTAAACAAAAAGAAAAGGCTTTTGTTACTGAAGAGAAGGAATGGGCTGCTGAGGACAGTGATTCTGAAGATTTTATCAATCTAGCTCTAATGACCAACCATGAAGATGAAGAAGCTAGTTCATCATTAAATCAGGTACTAGCTACAAAATTTTCTGAGCTAACAACTGATGAATGCAATAGTACTATCAATGAAATGTCTAATGAGTTGTACAATTGATAAGCATCCATCGTCAAGTAAATCATCAATGGCTAATAAGAAGAACAATTTTAGCACTCCTATCAAGTTTGTTAAGGAAACCAAAAATTAAGTTGAGGCTAAGGTTGAGAAGATCAACATAGGTAGCTTATCCAAGAAATAATTGAAAGCACAATTAGAAGAGATAACACATGTGGAAATTATCCAACCTAAGTCTAAGAAAAAGAAGATGAATAGGAATGGGAAAGTGGGCATAAATATGCACAATAATTATACTCCTGATATGTATGCACCTAGAAAGGTGTGTGCTAAATGTGGTAGTGTAAATCATTTGTCTATGCAATGCAAGAAAGAAAAGAACTCTATATCTTCAAATGATTTAAACGCACATGTCATGTTTGTAAATGCCATACTTACCAATCCTATGCTCATGAATGCCATGTCTTCTAATTTAGTTGCACCTAATGTCCATATTCCTTATGCACAAGTTCCATACATGTATAATCCTTTCTTTGCATATGCAAATATGAACATGCCTGGAATGCCATGGAATATGCCTAATTTAGATAATGAAATGCATAGAAATTCTGCCATGAGTTCCAAGGTGTCTAAGTCCCAAAAGCTAATTCCCAAAGTTAAAGTGGATCTAAATCCACCAAAACAAAAGGAACCAAAGTTGGCAACCAAGGCTCAGACTGCAACTAATAAAAGAGGACCCAAGGCAAATTAGATACCAAAAGCAACTTTATTGTTTTAAATGTGTGCAGGGAAATATGAAGAGAAATCTCTGGTATCTGGATAGTGGATATTCTTGGCACATGATTGGAGATTTATCCCATCTCACAAAGTTTGTGGAAAAGGCTGGCCCAGGAGTTACTTTTGGAGATAACAGCAAAGGTTTTACTCTAGGATATGGCTCAATTGTAAAAGAAAATGTTCTCATTGAACCTGTAGCACTGGTTGATGGATTGAAGCATAATTTGCTCAGTATTAGTCAACTGTGCGATAATGGAAATGGTGTATAGTTTTCAATTGGATCATGCATCATAGCCAACAAAGAATATGGTGAAATTCTCTTAACTGGTGAAAGAAAAGGAAATGTCTATGTGGATGACTTTAACTCTGTAAAGGTAAACTCAATGACATGCCTACTTAGCAAAGCCAATACAAATGTAAGTTGGATTTGGCACAAGAAGCTAGCCCATTTGAATTTCAAAGCCATGAATTAATTGGTTAGAAAGAATCTGGTTAGAGGCATTCCACAGATGGAATTCACCAAGGATGGACTGTGTGATGCCTGTCTAAAAGGGAAAACAAAAGAAATCATCATTCAGGTCAAAGTCTGAATCATCAATTGACAAGCCTTTGGAATTATTGAACATGGACTTATTTGGTCTAGTCAACATCATGTCAATTGCCAAAAAGAAATATGTCTTGATCATTGTGGATGACTTCACAAGATATACATGGGTATATTTCTTACAATCTAAAGATGAAGCAAACAAAGTCATTATCAATCATGTGAAGAATATTGACAATGGCACTGAATGGAAGGTCAAGAAAATTAGAAGTGATAATGGTACTAAATTCAAGAATGCAATAATGAAAGAATTCTGTGAAGAAAAAGATATCACTCATCATTTCTCTGCACCAAGGACTCCAGAACAAAATGGAGTAGTTGAAAGGAAAAGTAGGACCTTGATTGAAGATGCTAGAACTATGTTAGAAGAATCAAAACTTCCTACATATTTCTGGGTAGAAGCAATTAATACAGCTTACTACATTCAAAATATTTCCATGGTCAATCAACTTCAAAGCAAAACACCATATCAGTTGATGAAGAAAGACAAGAAGCCAATAGTTAATTTCCTTTATGTCTTTGGCTGCATTTGCGTTGTACTGAGGAAACAAGATGAAAATCTGGGAAAATTTGAAGCCAAGGTTGATGAAGCTATATTTGTTGGATATGGAATAATAACCAAAGCTTACAGAGTCTACAATCTTAGATTGCACATTGTTATAGAATCTATGCATGTAGTCTTTGATGATAAGAAGATTCAAGAGTTGTTTGATGTAGGATTTCATGACCTATTGTACTTTGAAAATGAATCTAAAAGCAATAGTGAAGATAGTGATGATGATGTGGAAATTTCAAGAAATCAAGTACCTAGAATCTCCCCATCAATTGATGTCAATACATCAACATATAACTTATTAGTTGACAATCATCAATCGACTGGTAATACATCAATTGATAAGCATTCGATGGATAACAACTCTACACAACAGTCTTCAAGAAGAGTGTCCATCTCAGGGGGAGGGTTCTCAAATGATCAATCATATCACAATTTCAATGATCAAGAAACATCATCATCAAGGACAAATTTACCACCACAAAGGAAATGGATAAAAAGTCATCCCTTTGAATTGATTATTAGAGATGCAAATGAGGGTGTCAAAACTAGAAGTGCAACTCAAAATGAATGTTTGTATAGTATCTTCCTGTCTCAAGAAGAACCAAATAGGGGGAGATTGTTAGGAATCTACATGTAATTTGATGATAACATTAATCTTAGAATCATAGAAATTTTAATTGATGTAATTGATCAATTGATATGAAAGTTATAAATATCAATTAATCAGCAAACCATTTATCAGTTGAAGTGTTTATATGAATCAACTGATAATTTGGATTGTAGCATAGGTGTACTTAGTCTATTTCAATCGATAATGTGTAAATCAATTGATATCATTCCCATTAATTGATGTTAGAGTCGATTGATATAGATCATCAACTGATGTATAAATTAAACTGTCAAATTGTAATTATTTAAAGATAGGAAATTATACAAGTGAAGGATGATCGATTGATATTGAAGCATCGATAAATAGGAGATCAATCGAAGAAACCAAGTCAAGTATTGAAGACCATCAACTGATGTGAAGACCCATCGATTGATATATCAATTGATAACATCTATCAATCGATAAGTTATTATTTATCAATTGATGGATATAAAGATCAATCGAAGAAGAACATCAGTTGATGGATTAAAGGAATGATCAATTGATATGCTTAACAGCAAATTATCAATTGATTGAGACAACACAGAAAGTCTATCTGTTGAAGATCCAAAGGACAAAATCACACTTATGGAAGACAGTCTATGATGACTATGAAGACTCAATCAGAAACTGTCTTTCAAACCTTTTTCTAAAATGGAAAAAGGTAAAAAGGAGGATAGGTAGAAACAATCCAAAAATAGGAATTGTAAAAACACACTTGTAGTATATAAATAAGTGTGGTAAAATTGTTAGAAAAAGAGGACAAGTTAGACAATATTTCTTAAATCAACTGTTCTGCCTAAGAGCACTTTGGAAGAACAGTTGATTTATTTTCTAACCTTATAAAAACGAAGTTAGGTTTCTTTTATCCTAGGAACATTGAGCAAAAATATACACTGATAGAAAAATCAATCCATCAGTAATTTTAAATCTCTTTGTTATATTTTTCAGTATTAATTTTGTCTAAACATATTCTCTCGAACTCTCAAACATCAAGAACAAATATTAAAATACTCAAAAAAATTTAATATTTGTATTCAACCCCTCCTTCTATAAATATTGGCATTATTCTGGGAAATAACACTATGAATATAGGCACATCTATATCCGAAAATATTCGTATCCGAAATTAATTATATATAATATATATAAATATTTTTTAATATATATAATATATAATTATATATTTTTAAACCCATTTATAGTTATAAGTTCATTTATATATTTTTATATATACATTTATAGTTATAAGCTCATTTAATTTGAGTTAATTATATTTTTTAATTAGCTCAACTCTAATGTCTATTTTAATTTAATAAATTAATATATACACTATACATGGTTATACTTTAAAATCTATATTCAATATATATCAATTTATATTTCTATAGTATTTTATGTATTTTATATCGTATCACATATTTCACATAAATAATATATATATACAATTTAAAATTTATTCTATTTGTTTTGTAGTGTGTGTATATATATTCATTAAATAATATATTTATAAAATATTTATATAATAGTAAAAATATTATAGACATATATAAAAATATCATTTGAGTTTAATATTATTAAGATAAAAAATTAGATTGAAAAGATAAATAAAAATTAATTTAAAAAAATTAATTTAGCTTAAATCTCTTTAACTCTTAACTCAATTTAAAAAATTTAAATTAAATTTTTAATATTTTTTTGCAATTATTTTTGAATTTTTAATATAAATTTAAAAAACTTATTAAAAATCAGATTCAGATTCGGATCCGGATAGTATTCGTCGTATCCGGATTCGGATATTACCCTTTAAAAATTTTTGAATTCAGATACGGATACGGATTTTCAGATTCGGATTCGGATTCGGCTATCGATATAGACAGATCCGTATCCGAATTATCCGTTTAACAGCCCTAATTATGATCAAGTGCAAACCCTAATTTTATCAAAATTCACAAATATGCAAACCCAATTTAAACCTAACTGTTTAACCTTGTTGCAACTCGGGTTTATTGCCACTTTTGATTTCAACTCTTCAATTTTCTTATCAATACTCGTTCCACTTACAGCTCTTTTGATCTCCTCATTAATCTCTTTATTCAACTTCTCTATCATTTTCATATTAAGTGTTGTTATACCTTCTTTTTTCTTGGTTGTCTCCATTATTTTTAGGTTTGATGATTTCAGAAACTCCATCAACCCAATGTACGCCCCATGCCTTTTGTCTGCCTTCTCCTTTAATCTCTGATTCTTGTGTTTGATGGTTGCTAGACGAGTCTTGCTTAATAGCCGAATCCCATATTAATTTTTATTTTTAATCCTGACCATCCAAAAGCTAATCTAACGGCTCAGAAATCATATGTCACAAACTGATTCCCATCGTATGATTATTCTGGATCAACTCCCAAGATATAGAACTATTAAAATAATGAGAGGTGTCCTTCTTGAGACCATGGCATTGTTTCCATTGAATTTGCAAGATTTTCTGTATGATACATTGAAAGCTTAAAAATCTTTTTCATTCATATTTAAGGAGTTAATTTCTAAATTACTGCAAAAGTTTTTACTTATTTAAAAATGTGCGGGTAACTTATATAAAATAAACCCCAATATGCACACCCGATTTTTATATTTTAATTTCAACAAAATAGCATTTCTTTATAAATCCAAACACTAACACATGATATTGAGGTTTCGATAGGGTTGTAAATGAACCGAGTCGAGTCAGGTCGGGTTTTTTCTTTTCAAGTTTGAGTTTTTTCTTACCGAGTTGAACTAAACTCAATAAGCTTATTGGATGATTTTCTCAGTTCCAACTTAAGTTCGTTAACAAATGAGTTGAGTTCGAGTTACTCGCGAGTTTAGGAGTCGAGTTCGAGTTATTCACGAACGTTCGAGTCGAGTTCGAATTGATCCTTCAGATTTTCACTTATTTTCAAATTATTTTTTTAAAATAATTTTTTAAATTTTATTTTGGTGTTTGAATTTGATTACATTCAACTAATTTAAGTACTAAACCAATAGAGGCCCAAACTAAGATACATAGAATAATGACATTTAGAGTTTAAAGCTAGGATTTAAAAATGACTAGACTTCAACATATAAAGTTTAAAATTAAATTATTAATTCCAAAAAATATGATCAAAAGATTTTCAATATAATTATTTTAGGATTTTACTATTTTCCAACAAATGGTATTGATTTAATTAATCAACTTTTAATTCTATATAGATTAAATTAATTAACTTCTTCTTTTTAAAATAAATCATTTATAAGTTTCCATTTTCTGGAGTTACATTTATAAATTATGAGTTCTATTATAAATTGTATCCTATATATAATAAGTATAATAGTGATATTATCCAAATACTACCAAAACTCAAGATTTCGATTTTAACTAAAAATATTATCAATTTGCAAAATATGTAATTTAGCAGAATTTGTTACTATCTGAGTATCACTGCATGTTTAATTTTGTTAATGAGTATATATATATATATATATATATATATATATATATATATATATATATATATATATATATATATATATATATATATATATATATATATATATATATATATATATATATATATATATATTATAATTATTAAATTGTATACTACCTTTATATTATAAATAAGATAAAAAATTAAAAATTTATGTATATAATCATTTATCGGCTCGATAAGCTTAGCAACCATTTTTTCAAAACTCGAGCTCGATTACTTATTAAGTGGAGTTAAGATTTTCGAGTAGTTCGGTTCATTTACAAACACTGATTCTCAAAAACAGGGCTCATTAAACATGGATCAAACTGCCCATAAATAATCCAGTAAGAAATTAGTATAATTTTTTTTAGCACCTATTAAAATTTTAATGTATTAATAAAAAAAAATATACGATGTAGAATCTCATTAGAACCCTTTATTAGAATACTTTGTTAAATCTTCTTAGAAACTAACATTAGAATACTGGACAATATTAAGTATTACATTAGTTAACTTTTTATTAAAATACTTTTAAAATCTTAAAATTAGATACAATATTTAGGTTGTTGAAGATAAAGAAATGTTGTTGTCAGAGTGTAGCACAATCAGAGTCTATAGGTAAGCTGATCAGAGTTTATGAAGTCAGTATTTACTCACCGACAGAGTTTATTGATCAGATTATAGCATATGTTGTTTCGAAGAATCGAGACTTGATTGAATATAAAGATGGAAGTGTTCCTGTCAGTAACAATTACCTTATAGAAGCTATCTATTCTGAAGATAATAATGAAAATTGTATCTTTGTATTTATTAATCATTATTTTTGCATTATTTAGATAGGCAGCTGTGAAATATATGAACATAGTTTAGGTTTACATTGATGTATCGTTCCCATACTATCTTTCTCATAACTTATTAGCTCTTATTAACATCTGGTTTTGTTAAGAGAGTTTTGTATTAAGTTTATCAAAATTAATACAAACAGTACTTACTTTTATTCACTTGTGTTTTAGTTTCGATTATTTGACACTATTGTATTCAACCCCCTTCTATAATAGTATATTTACTAGGTAATAACTAGTATCAGAGCAGACGGTTTACAATGACCCATAAGATCTTAAAGCAATGCTAGAAACAAGTATGAAAGTATCAAGATTCTAATTCTCAAGAAATTTGAATATCCCACATGGAGGGTAAAGATGATGATGTTTCTAGAAGCAAAAGATCCTAACTATTTTGACAGGATTAAAGAAGGTCCATATCTGCCAACAAAACTAGTTGGTCCTGCTATGATTGAAGGAAAAGAAATCCCATAATATTATACTCTGAAAGACAGGAAGGAGTGGACTAATGAGGAAAAACATGAAGTCATCAAGGATGCTATGATTAGAAACATATTGCACAACATTCTGGACTCTGTGATGTCTAACAGAGTAATTGCTTGTGAGACTACAAAGGAAATTTGGGATACACTGGAAGTCCAATGACAAGGAACCAAGGAGATAAAGATAAATAGAAGATATGTTCTTATCCAAGAACATGAATACTTTGAGGCTAAAAAAAATGAATCTCTGACCGACACATATGACAGGTTTCTAAATTTTTTGAATGACTTGACATTAGTTGACAAGGTGTATGATAATGAGGACTCAAACACAAAATTCTGAAGAGACTTTCCTGAAGAATGAGATTTGCAAACATCATTGATAAGAGATAGAGCAGACCTGGAAGTCATGTCTCTAAATGAAGTCTATGGTAAGTTGAAAATACATGACTTGGAGTTGTAGCAAAAGAAGAATAGAAAAAGTGGAAAAGCAAAGTCTGTTACCCTGAATGTTGAATTCAAGGAACCAAAGGCCAAGGAACAAACTCCCACAAACTCAAAATGAAAAGGAAAAGCTATGATGGTAAAAGAGAGTAGTGAGTTAGAGTCTGAGGTAAATACTGATGTAGACTCTGATGATGAATATACTGATTCTGATATGATGGAGATAGTTGCTATGATTATTAAAGGCTTCAAAAAGATGAAATACAGGAAGTCAGAAAATAATGTAATTTTCAGAAGAGATCTAGTGATTCTGAGAACAAGGAAATGTTCAAGAAAAAAGATAGAAGAGAAAGTATGACTAGGACACTTGACAAGTCAAGTGTTACAAGTGTAACAAGATGAGACACAATGCTACTGAATGCAGAAGCAAGGAAGCAAGAAAAACATTCATCACATTCAAGAAGGATTGGATTGACTCCTCAGATGTAGAAGATGAACAGAACTATGCTTTAATGGCAAACACTGACAAGGTATAAGATTCTGTTTTCAAAATAGACACCGATAATATCTATGAATTGAAATCATTTCTTAGAACACTACATGTTAGTTTTAAAACTCAATTTCTTGAGAATGAGAGACTAAATGATGAAATCCAAAAACTATTTGTTAAGAATGACTTTCTTGAATCTAATCTTCTGCGCATGTTAGATACTGAGAAAGATTGTGAAAAGGCTATCTATATGCAAACTCAGTTAGAAATCCAAGTGACCTATCTAAAAACTGAGATAGCTAAGGAAAAAGAAACCTTTAGAGTTTGGAGAAACTCTAGTAAAAAGGTACAAGAGATTCTTAGTGACAATAATTGGACATCTGCCTTAGGCTATGAGTCAGAAAATGATAAGAATAAGGATAAAAAGGCTGTTAAGACACAAACAGGAGTTAATGAAAATTTGAATAAACCTGTTAACTTTGTTAGGTCCAATAATGGAATAGACTCTTCTGATAAGTGCTCTAACTCTTCCAAAAATAAACAAAGTAGTGTGTCAAAAAATAAAAAATAAATCAGTTAACATTGGTTTGCTTTCTCAAAAATAGCTTAAGGAAAAGATGAAGGACATCAATAATAAAAATAAGCCAAAAAGAGGCCAAAGAGATAGGAATGGAATGGTAGTAATCCCTAAGAATCTGACTACAAAAATATTCCTTATGTACCTAAAAAGAACTATTTTACTTGTGGAAATTATAATCATCTTGCTATTGACTATAGGTAGAATAGAAAGAAGGAACCTGAGAGACCTAGATCAGGAGTTAGGAAATAGACTAGATATATGCCATAAAATTCCTGTTTTCATTGTGGTAGCTTATGACATTCTATTTACACCTGTAAATAATATCATAGTTTGTATTTCAACTATTATGAATTATTGCCTCACTTGAATAAAACTTCTGTTTCTTCAACATATGTCTCTAAAGAAAAACATGTTATAGAATCTGACAGTAAAAAGTTAAACTCTAAAAATGCAAACTTTGTTAACTTAAAATATGTTATAAATGTTTCTACTATAAAAGTTAACAATCATAAAAAGAAAGGACCCAGACTTGTTTAGGTCCCAAAAGTTTCTAATTAAGTTATATATATGATTGCAGGGAAACAGAAAAAATATCCTAGTAATTGATAGTGGATGTTCTGAACACATGACTGGAAACAAATCCTTGCTTTCAGAGTTTGAGGACAAGGCTGGCTGTTGGTGAGATTACGAAGCTGTATGAATAGTAATCGTGATAACTCAACACTAGAACAGGACAGGTAAATAATACTACGCCTACACAGAAATCAGGAAGAAATGAAGACAAGGCAAATACAGTGAATCAAGACATTAGAAGAAGTTTTGAAGTCTACTACAGGTCACTGAAAGAAGTTCATTAATATGTTCATGCCTCAGTGAAGAATAATGTGTAAAGACTTTCAGGGTTTCAGAAGTGTTGAAGATTCAGTATAGAAGTGCCACAAGAAGATTTCAGTGTGTTAGCATTGATTGAAGATAGACAGTGTTTGAAGCATAGGAATCTAGAAGGGTAAAGACAAAGGTTAAAGAAGACAGTTGCAGTCTTGGAGTTATACTCACTGAAAGAAGTTCATTTGTATGTTCAAGCGTCAGTGAAGAACATAGAATGAAGTATTCAAGATTGTGTTAGTAATGGAGACGTTGTCTAAGCACCAGAAAAGATTCCAGTGAAAGTACTATGTTTATTGACAGTCAGTGTTCGAAGCAATGAAGTTGCTGCAAATTTAACAATGTGAGTAAGGCTATAATACGAAGACCTGGATCGAAGTTAGTCGTCTGTGAACCAGACCAGTTGCACTAGGCGTCAGCAGTTTGTGAAAGGAATCTGAGTATTAACGATAGAAGAATTGTTAAGTTGAAGAACGTACTTGGAAAGAATAGTTATTTATTAAGGTACGAAAAGTGATTTGTAAAGGCTACAGCCAAACAGCTAAACAGCTCAAAGGGTGCAGGGTGCAAAGTGTCACAACCTTGGTATGAAAAGTGAAAGTTTCTGGACTACAGCCGAAGAACGGAAACAGCTCAGGGTACAGGGTGTCAAGTGACAAGACTTTGATACAAGAAATGGAAGTTGGAGAACTTCAATCAAGGAATGAATAGAGAGTCAAAGTGCAGTGACTAAACAGCACTTTGACTATGAAAATCATTCAGGCGCAACATGTCAGCGCAACTAAACTTGTCAGGCGCAACATGTCAGCGCAACTCAATATTCAGGCGCAACAAAGAAAATATTTCTTGGCCCCACATCCCTCAGCCAATCAAATTCAAGCAGTCAACTTTATTGATTTAAAAAGACTACACCAATTAAAGAAGGGAGTCGTCTTCTCCAACAAAAAAATATGTAGAGAGCAACTGCCATGGCCGGAGCAAGAGATACAATTTATACACACTTATACCTTGCTCCTGGTCAGATATTAGGACCCGGTTCTTTAACGAAAAATGCTCAGGGCTCCTAGATATCACTCCCTACGGACTCAGTTTTTCCTTGTACTAATTTAGATTTATTTGTATAGGAACTGAGCCATATATTTTTATGTTAGTAGCAAAGAATTAATTTATTCTTTGGAAGCCAGTTAATTTTAACTGGGTGTAGCAAAACCCTCTGGGATTAATACGAGAGTAATATTCCCGGAAACTTGTCTCCATAATTTATCTGCTAATTTTCTTGAACCTAATTGATTTATCCGGCACACAGAAAATTAGTAGGCAACTCACTTAAACACTACAAATGGCAAAACCCGCTCTGAAGCAATAATTTATTTATCCGCAAATTCCGAAAAGAATTTCAATTATTGTGAGTATCGTATTCAACCCCCCCTTCTACGATACTTCGGGACCTAACAATTGGTATCAGAGCTCGCTGATTGATATACAAATCAGGATCCTTAGTTCAGTGAAACTCACCGTGCTGAAGCTGTTTGGACTCAAAATGATTAGAGGCCTTGTTAAATGTGTTTAATTATAAACTTTTAATAAGTTTATTTTATAAACTTTATAAAATTTATTTTATAAACTTTTATTAGTTTATGTTATAAATTTTATTTAGTTTATCTTATAAATTTTATATTCAATTTATTTTGTAAATTTTATAAAATTTGTTTTATAAACTTTTACTAGTTTATATTATAAATTTTAATTAGTTTATTTTATAAACTTAATATTAAATTTATTTTATAAACTTTTATAAAATTTGTTTTATAAACTTTTATTAGTTTATGTTATAAATTTTAATTAGTTTATTTTATAAATTTTATAAAAGATTTTTTTATTAAACATTTACGTGGTCCAGTGAATTCATTTTGTGGTCAAACAAAGCAGGTGCAATCGACTTTTGTTTTTCAACAGCAGCATGAAGTTGACCAGCTCTTGTAGTGCACGGGCCTGAAATCGAAAAGAAAAAAAAAACAAACAAGTTATCCACGCGCCAAGTACTTGTGAATTGTGGATGCTGTTATGTTGCGCTTATACAGGTTAATCCCTTGTATAAGCGCCACTTACCAACTTAAAAGACCTGTCTCGTGAATTCAGCTAAGTAAAATGTATGTTGCGCCTGTACAGGGGTTCAACTGTACAGGCGCCACTTACATAAATTCCTAGGCGCCACTTGTTCCCAATTGCAGTTTGGTACCCCAAGTTTTGTACCCTTTAATTTTTAATTTTTATTTTAGATTTATTTATTTTTTTCAAAAAATTTAAAACTCTTGAAAACTAAAAATTTTCTTAAATATTAATTTACGATATTTTAATTTTTAAGAAAATTCGAAATTCTTGAAAATTAATTTGTTGTATATTTTTATTTTTGATTAATTTATTTTCTAAGAAAATTAAAAAATCTGTAAATCTAAATTTTTCTTAAATATTAATTCGAGATTGCTCAAGGGTTTGTAGATGAAGATTTTTCCGGGTATTGAAGACAACAAAAATTGACTGAAGATTATCCGATGAAGTTAATTCTGGAACAGTTTGAAGAATGGGTGGTATTAATTTCCTCAGAGGTTTACTCCATAGGATCCCACTAATATTTTGGAAGCTGCAAAAGAAGAAATTATTTGGGTACAGTTTTTGGTTAATTTGAGTTGAATTTTTGGATGAAAAATCTTAGGGGTTTTGAAGTAGTGAAGGAAAACAGACTGGACTACCTGGAATCTCAGTACAAGCATTAAAGATTATTCTACAGGGAGATTACAGGAAGTTCGTGCTAACACTGCAGATCATCTGGAACACAGGGATTACAGCCAACAGGGATTTAAGGATACAACCACATTGTCTATAAAAGAACTGTATGTGCTGAAGGCCTATGAACTGGAACAAGAGCTGAAGAAGATAATATTTGGTAAAACAGGTTGTTAGCATATCCACTGTATTTGTGACCCAAGAACCAAATTTGATTGACGTCAAGGTTGAGAACCTCTGAACAAAAGCGAATTGATCCTAGAAGCTGAATTGAAGATGTAGCAGCTCAAGGTAGTGATCAAGGTGTTATATCTTACACTTTGGAATAACCTGAGAACTGGACTGCAAGTCAAGCCTGCAGGGCAACAGAAAGTTCAGTGACATCAGATTCAGACGGAATCCAAATTCTTAATCTAAGGTCATTACCTATAGATTCTATAAAGGAGATTTTCAATAACAGTTCAAGAGGTGGTTGCAAGACAGGGATGGTTGATTATAAAAGACAAGATCAGGGGTTTGCTACACAGTTTGAAGAAGCCTGTACAAGCAAATGATGACAGATACTATGTTGGGTTGTAGCAGGAATCTCAAGCATTAGTGATGATGCGGCAAGGGAAAGCATTTGTTGGTGAAGTTAAATGCAAGGCTGATTCTATCAGTGACAGTGATGAACCAAATGGAAATCTGGCATCAATGACCAACACTGGAGATGAATCACTAAGCACTTCACAGGTACACATTCTAACTAGTATACGTTTATCTAATTCAGAACTGCATGATTACTAAGTATTGAAATGTATTATATTCATGTCAGCATCTTAGGACTTAAATGCTTAGCTAAGAATAAGATTGCATGCTAGGATTCATGAGTTTAATTAATACATTTCATACTTAATTTTATATGCAATAAAATGAATATCTGGAGAATTAGATAGGATGTTCTAGACGATTAGGTGTATCCCTAAACATTTGCTGGAACTTGATTTAAATCTTTTGTGATTTAATACCTCTGCTAATGTTGTGAAAATTGTTATAGACAAACAGGTCATAGATCAGATATTTTATATTTGTTCTTATTGTGATAAATGACTTGATAAGTGTATGTGGAATTTGATATTGCTTATAATGTCTTATTCAAATATTCTGCATATTCTTAAAATTGTTTATGTGCTTATTTTCACATGATTTGCTCCTACTCACATAGTTGCACTTAAATGCTATATCATTTCATGTATTGCTTGTTAAGGAATAAAAGATGGTAGAATTATCTAAGTAGTCAGTAAAATTGATAGATTCAAGAATTAATCTAAAACTGACTTAGGTAATTAGAGGTAGTTAAATATGTTAGACAACAACAGAAATGGATTAGACAGCATTAGTAATTAATTTGTTAGTTCTTCTATCCATTTGCTTTTATGCATATTGAAGCTGTTGTTACCACTGATAATATCTCTAACCCATCTGGACTCAATTAAAATTGAGTACCAAGAAGCTTAATCATTTGTGATTGCAGAGTATGTAACTAAAGGCAAAAGTTATGTGACTTCGAGACATTTATTGTTCGAGGTATATGATTAAGATTAAAGCTCTAATATCACAGTTGGTTGAGAAGGCCTCCCCGATGGTAACCTTTGGAGATGACAGCAAAGGATGTACAAGGGATATGGCTATCATGATTTAAGAACTGTCATCAGTAGAAGCATCTTTCTTGTGGAACGACTTAAGCACTATCTACAGGGCACTAGGGAATTCTTTGTCAAGGGTTTTCTGGAAAAGCATTGAAAAGGAAAAGTGTTTGATCTCAAACAAGAAGGTTGGAAGCTCACTCATCTGAGAGCGAGGAAATTTTTTCGTAGCTGACATGGATTTTGTATGCAAAGGTGAAGTGAACTTTTCAGTAAAGCTTCATCAGCAAAGAGTTAGTTATGGAAAAAGAAGCTCTCACACTTGGTCAACAAGACAATGGATTCTCCGATAAAGATGAAATTGGTGAGAGGACTGCTTCTAATGGAATTCTATCAAGAAGGACATTTTGAAGTATGTCACATAGGGAAGTCAACAAAAACATCACACTGAAGCAATTTATGTCAATGAAGAAATATGCTTAGTGGTGATTAATGACAACCCTAATCACAAGTTGGTGATGTTCGTGCATTCAACAGACAAAATGTCACAGATGGCAATTGATCACATCAGGCAGATCAAGTTGGAAGCAAAGTAAGCTGTGAGAACTTTGAAGTCAGATAATGGAACTGAATTTCGCGAGTGAAGTTCTATATGAATTCTGCACTGAAAAAGGTACGTTGAAGCTGGAGCAATTAACACAGCATGATGCTTTAATCAACAAGATTGTGAAAAGACATCATATGAGTTAATGGCCAACCAGAAGCAAACACTGAAGCTCTTTCGTGTGTTTGGAGGAAATTGATATTTACTGAAGATTTATCTGAGTATCTTGACAAAGTTAAGACTCAAGGAACAATTTTCCTCGACTACTCATTAATGATGAAAAACCAGAAGGTGATTAAAAGTCTGAATGGTTTGACCTAATACACCAAGCTCCCAAGCATTCAAGTGAATGACTATTCTGAATCTTTGAAGTTTGACATTCTGTCAGAGTCAAATTCAGATACTAATGATGAAATTGAGGTTGCATAAGGAAACAATGATAATGATGTTGATTCAGATCCTATTAGTGGAAATGGTAGTGAAACTACACAACTCGTGAACTTGAACAGAATCCACTGTATAAGGTGAAGGATCTTCAACACATCTAGCAGCAACTCAGAGGGAGCAAATAAAAGAAGGATCTACTAGTCGTACTCAACACAATGAAGATCAAAGGAATACATCAAGAACATATCTGTCGAGACAAAGGGTTTGAAGTCAAAGTAAATCCTGGAGTCTAGTTCTTAGTAAACCGGATTTTGAGTAAAGGCTAGAAGTGCTAATCAAAATGAACATATATTTTTCGGGACCCAATAATAAATATTTGGTATCCCAAAGAATATTGAAGATGCACTGATTGATCCAGATTGGGTGATTGCAAATGCAAGGTGATCTCAATCAGTTTGAAGGCAGAAATTACTGAAGCTGGAACCCAGACCACTAAAGTCGAAGCTGAAATTGGTACAGTAAGGGTTCACAGAAAATGGAGAATAATTGGCATTGTTATGAGGGACAAAGCCAAACTGGTTGCTACAGGTTACTTTCAGGTAGAAGGTGTCGACGATGATGGAAACAGAATCTTCGGGACTTTCAATATCAAGCAGTAAGCACCAGTGACGAGACTTGATCCTTTGGGACTCATCAATGGGGACCTAACAATTTTCAGGGACCCAACGATTAGGACCAAACAAGATGAGGGCCTAATAATAGGACATCCCTAGCACATGTGGAGCATTCAAGCATGAAGATCTAACAGATGAATGTGAACAAGTGCACTCCTGAATGGTGAGCTAGAAGATGAAGGTGCAGATCCATTACAATTTGTATATCATTCTCTTCCCAGGCTTTTCTATGACGGAGGTAAGGACTCAAGCAAAACGTCAAGGGCATGGTATGACACTCTAACTGTGAATTACTTAAAAGTAAGTTTACATTTGAGTTGTTATACATATCTCTCTAGAAATGCTAGGCACACACAATGACATATATATGTGCAAGTATACCTTAATTCTCGATATGCCTATGTGCAAGTTTCCAAGTGGAATCTAGAGAATCGTATCTTATAGCTAAGTTATGAATTGCTAGATATCTTAGGGGATCACCAATTCTTGGAATCTGGGACCCTTAAGATAATAGGTTTAACCTAATTGGCTATATAGATATAGATAATGCAGGTTGTACGAAAGACAGGGAAGTCATTCCTAGAAGCTGTCAATTTCCAGCAACTCTGTTGAACTCTTCCCACCACTGAAGAAACAAGCGCATGGACACTAGGTATCATTTCTTTTGAGAGTGTTCTTAGTCGAATAACTTGTAGATTTTTGCTAAATAACTTGATGAATTTATTTTATCTAAGTTGGTTGGTAAACTTGGGATATTATTAATATGCATATTTGTTGAAAATCCCATCTGTAAGGAATTCTCAAATGAGTTCACAAGTATTACTTTTTCCCTATCCAAAGGACTTGTGAATTTATTTTTAAATCCAGTTCCTCATGCTTATTACTACTAGTTTAATTATCATGTTTACAATGCAATATACATAAGTGGTAGTTAAATTATTTAGCATAAGTTAGAAGCATAATTATTTGCATGTTAAATATTTGATGAGTATTAGTCAAGATGTCTTGCTTAATTGCTCTGATATTTTTAAATATTTTATTACAAATAATTGTGATACTTTTGATATTAGTGACTGTATTTAGAATTTCTGTTCTAAGTAATTAATGCATATTTCAAAACTCACTAATATTGGAAGACGAAGTATTTTCTAAGTTATGTGTATAAAATTCTCAATATTTTATATACTTAGGAAATATTTCTAAATTTGATTTTTGTTGGGAGAAGTTGCTATTAGGAACACAAGTGTTAAATGTCTATATTTAAAGGACTTGTGAATTTCTATTCAACTATTTTCTCGAGCTTACATATATCAATAATAATTGTTATGAGTATAATTGTAATATGCTAGAGTAACAATTATTAGATATAGTGTAGGAAGTTAGATGCTAATATTCAATCTTATGAATATTTTAGTATTTAGCGAAATTATTTTATCTTATTAAAATTATGGATTGAAGCAATTCAATGATTATCAGTTTCATAATTTTGATTTGATAAAATATAAGAAGCACAATTTCTTGCATCTTGAAATTATTGATAAATATCGAATAATTGATATCAGCGTGCAATTAATTGTGATATTTTTTATATTAGTGATAACACAAGTTATTTATCTGAAATCACTAATAATAAAAATATGTTTAAATGCTTATTGTTCTACTGAATAATTGCCACATGTTAAATAATTTATATATGCATGTCTGTGGTAACTGTTTCGTATTACATAAGTATTATTATTAGTTTTCTTTCTTTGACTGAATTTTAAACTTGAATGTGTTAAAAAGAAACTTTTGTCTATTTCTTTTTCAAAATGCTTTATTCAAAGATGCATTCAATTTTCTATCAGTCTTAGAGAACAAAACATCAAATTCTTTTTCAAAACTTCTCTTTTGAAAAACTTTTGATTTACAGCCCTAATTTATTTTCCCAAACCTAGGGTGTGAATTAAATTTTTCTTGAGGATAATTTTTCTCCAATCTCAAAATATTTTATCCTCTCTCCAAAGCTGGTTTTAAATGCTATATTTTCAAAACCGTTTTCTCTCTTAATTTTTCTTTTTAAAGTGGCAGAAACTTTGTGACTGCTATTTTATTTGGAGAATTTTTTTTTAAGGTATCAACCATTTGTAAAATGATTTGTTTTTAAACACTTGTTTCAATGTATGTTTCACATTGATTCAGAGTACCTAAATAATGGTTGTTGCTTTGAAGACCTAGTGTTGTATTGTTAAGCATTCATTCAACCCCAATTGACATGTTTTTATTTTAAGTCGGGGATATTATCAGGCAGACGAAAATGATGTAAATCATAATTGCATTATGAGTCGGAAAATCATAGTCCTCTATCTGATAAGGATGTTTTGCAAAACTATTTTCAAAACTTACAGTACTTAGGTTATAAAGGAAAAGAGTCATTTTATTGAGATAAAATTTGGTAAGAGAGTTGAGTTTCATATTTGGTGTAAATTCCCGCGTTTTATTATGGAAAGTTTGCCTTATAAGAAACTCATAAGGAATAGAAACCTTTTTCTCTGATACACATTCCCGCGTTTTATTATGGGATAAGTATCTTAAGGAAAATTTTTATTGGTGTCACGCTCTTAAATGATAAATCTTTAGAACCGACAAAACTCTTTTATTAAAAGTGCTTTAAGGCAATCCATTACCATTCCTTCTTATATTTTTCTTTCTCCTTGAGATGAAAAATATATTTTGGAATGTTAAAGTGATTATCTTTTAATCTTAATTGATTCTATCCGTTTAGCCCCCAGTGGCTACAGAAGCTGGCCAACAGGTTGAAAACCCATCAATCTCTTACCCAGGCCTTCATACCAAACACTCATTCATCCACTTCCATATATTAACCCTTGGAGATATAAGGAACTTATGTAAGTTAGAGGTTGATAAGGGAGAAACTGCACTTGATGCAGCAAATAAGGATGAAGTCGGAAGTGCACCCACAGCTCTACCTCCAGAGAAGTAAAGAAGTATATATCTGAGGTAACTGTAAGCTCATCTGCATCTTCTCAAAAGGATGCAGAGCTGAAAAGGCAATAAAACGGTCTCTGGAATCACTCTCTCAACAGAGTGAGTCCATTGAAATTCGCTCGTCAGCCAGAGCATCTTGTAATGAGTCAAGCACACCACTGGCAATCACGTTGATGGTAAGCCTAAACTGATAAATTCTAGGAACACATTGCAAGGCGTGCACAATGAAAGGTATAGGCCTTTAGAGGAGATACGGACTCTAGCCATACATTACATTGTCCAGGGTATCTACCTCAAACAGAAGTTAATCTTCTGCATCCCGAAAGGGAGATCTCTTATTCAGATTTATCTGGGCTTGAGAGGCAACTGCTTGACAAGAATTCTTCAGATAAGTCAAGTAGGGTATTTTACACAAATTCCCGTCACAGGGTTACGAGGGAAACGTAGGCTCTAAATTGCCATTCATTACATTGTCTACTACGTCGCCCCTCCTGGAAGGAACATTTCCAGATCTGAAAAGGAATGTCCACCTCCCATTTATGGAGAAGGTGTGAGGCAACTCCTTGATAGAACAAGGCAGGATTCCCTAATAGATATTAATATCTTGGGATAACCCATCTCAAAGAGGTGAGGCTTCACTAGACAGTGATTTAGCAATTGCTATTGAGTCTGGTGCTGAGACAGTGCTTATGCATGATAGATCAAGAACACCTCTACGAGGCAATTCTCCACTTGATAGTGATTCAGTTCATTCTGATGAATCGGGTGTTGGGAATATATGAATTGACGGATTTCACTTGCAGGTACAGAAGGCTATATTTGGAATGTAGAGTGAAAGTGAGAGAGAGAAACACTTAAGTGAAAGTGAGGGAGAGATACACTTGAGTGAGAGATAGGGAGAGAAAGAGTGAAACACTTCAAAGTGCTCGACACTTGAGTGTAAACACCAACAGAACGTAGTAGAAGTGAGGAAACCATAAGCCAAACACTTACCCTTGCTACTTGCTACTTCTGAAAGAAAAGCTACTATATTTTCCCAATCAATGACAGACGAGAACCTTCTTTGGAAGACAAACCATTCAAAAGATGGGCCATTGGAGGATTCCTCAACTAAGGGGGAGAATTTATAGGAAGAAAAAGAAGAAGTTGATAAGTCTTATCTTCGTATCCTTCGAAAAAGTTAATAGTTAATATCCTAAAGGGGTTCGTATCCTAGATCCTGGAAGATCCTTGACCTGGAAGATCCTTGGAAAAAGGGGTTCGTATCCTTGGGAGAAGTTAATATCCTTAGGGGGAGATTTTAGACAAGAAAAAGAAGAAAATCTTATCTTCTAATCCTGATGGGAAACAACAGAATATGGAAGAATCAAGAAACTGTATCTTATACTTGAAAGGAGTTGTCAGTAGAGGATTCCTCATCCATGTGGGAAGTACAGAAAAGAATTGACATTTCCATTGATTATCTAAAGGGAGAAGAAGAAGAATCACATTCTTAGGGGGAGAACATTATTTGAGCTGTGTTCTATGTTCAACAGAAGACGTTCCCAGGAATTTGAATTATTATGAAGCTCTGTTCATGATAAGTTCTTTAAGTTCAAACTATGAAGGATTTTGAAGCAGAGAAAGCTCAAATAGACATAAATGAAGATGATACTATATAAATATCAGTTCAGTGCTAGAGGGACATACATCTGTCATTTTAGTTACTCAAGAATTCTGGAAATGCAGTATCTGATCTAGAAAAACCAGTAGCATTATTTACAAGTCCAGGATGATTACTTTTTCTAGGTGTTAGTTGAGTTATCCTCTCTATGATATTTGTTTGCTAAGTTTAACAATCAAATAGGGGGAGATTGTTGGTGAGATTACGAAGCTGTATGAATAGTAATCGTGATAACTCAACACTAGAACAGGACAGGTAAATAATACTACGCCTACACAGAAATCAGGAAGAAATGAAGACAAGGCAAATACAGTGAATCAAGACATTAGAAGAAGTTTTGAAGTCTACTACAGGTCACTGAAAGAAGTTCATTAATATGTTCATGCCTCAGTGAAGAATAATGTGTAAAGACTTTCAGGGTTTCAGAAGTGTTGAAGATTCAGTATAGAAGTGCCACAAGAAGATTTCAGTGTGTTAGCATTGATTGAAGATAGACAGTGTTTGAAGCATAGGAATCTAGAAGGGTAAAGACAAAGGTTAAAGAAGACAGTTGCAGTCTTGGAGTTATACTCGCTGAAAGAAGTTCATTTGTATGTTCAAGCGTCAGTGAAGAACATAGAATGAAGTATTCAAGATTGTGTTAGTAATGGAGACGTTGTCTAAGCACCAGAAAAGATTCCAGTGAAAGTACTATGTTTATTGACATTCAGTGTTCGAAGCAATGAAGTTGCTGCAAACTTAACAATGTGAGTAAGGCTATAATACGAAGACCTGGATCGAAGTTAGTCGTCTGTGAACCAGACCAGTTGCACTAGGCGTCAGCAGTTTGTGAAAGGAATCTGAGTATTAACGATAGAAGAATTGTTAAGTTGAAGAACGTACTTGGAAAGAATAGTTATTTATTAAGGTACGAAAAGTGATTTGTAAAGGCTACAGCCAAACAGCTAAACAGCTCAAAGGGTGCAGGGTGCAAAGTGTCACAACCTTGGTATGAAAAGTGAAAGTTTCTGAACTACAGCCGAAGAACGGAAACAGCTCAGGGTACAGGGTGTCAAGTGACAAGACTTTGATACAAGAAATGGAAGTTGGAGAACTTCAATCAAGGAATGAATAGAGAGTCAAAGTGCAGTGACTAAACAGCACTTTGACTATGAAAATCATTCAGGCGCAACATGTCAGCGCAACTAAACTTGTCAGGCGCAACTTGTCAGGCGCAACATGTCAGCGCAACTCAATATTCAGGCGCAACAAAGAAAATATTTCTTGGCCCCACATCCCTCAGCCAATCAAATTCAAGCAGTCAACTTTATTGATTTAAAAAGACTACACCAATTAAAGAAGGGAGTCATCTTCTCCAACAAAAAAATATGTAGAGAGCAACTGCCATGGCCGGAGCAAGAGATATAATTTATACACACCTATACCTTGCTCCTGGTCAGATATTAGGACCCGGTTCTTTAACGAAAAATGCTCAGGGCTCCTAGATATCACTCCCTACGGACTCAGTTTTTCCTTGTACTAATTTAGATTTATTTGTATAGGAACTGAGCCATATATTTTTGTGTTAGTAGCAAAGAATTAATTTATTCTTTGGAAGCCAGTTAATTTTAACTGGGTGTAGCAAAACCCTCTGGGATTAATACGAGAGTAATATTCCCGGAAACTTGTCTCCATAATTTATCTACTAATTTTCTTGAACCTAATTGATTTATCCGGGCACACAGAAAATTAGTAGGCAACTCACCTAAACACTACAAATGGCCAAACCCACTCTGAAGCAATAATTTATTTATCCGCAAATTCCGAAAAGAATTTAAATTATTGTGAGTATCGTATTCAACCCCCCTTCTACGATACTTCGGGACCTAACACTGGCCCAGCAGTATCATATGGAGATGGCAACATAGGAAGAACATCGGGATATGGAAATGTTATAATTGGTAATGTCATCATTGAAAATGTAGCTCTGGTTGAAGGACTCAAGCATAACTTGTTGAGTGTGAGTCAAATGATACACAAAGGTTGTTGGTGAGATTGCGAAGATGTATGAATAGAGATCGTGATAATTCAACACTAGAACATGACAAGTAAATAATACTACGTCTACACAGGAATCAGGAAGAAATGAAGACAAGACAAATACAGTGAATCAAGACATTAGAAGAATTTTGAAGTCTACTACAGGTCATTGAAAGAAGTTCATTAATATGTTCATGCCTCAGTGAATAATAATGGTTAAAGACTTTCAGGGCTTCAGAAGTGTTAAAGATTCAGTATAGAAATGCCACTAGAAGATTTCAGTGTATTAGCATTGATTGAAGATAGAGGGTATTCGAAGCATAGGAATCTAGAAGAATTGAAGACAAGGTAAAAGCAAAGGTTAAAGAAGACAACCACAGTCTTGAAGTTATACTCACTGAAAAAAGTTCATTCATATGTTCAAGTTTCAGTGAAGAACAGAAAATGAAGTATTCAAGATTTTGGTAGTAATGGACACGTTGTCTAAGTACTAGAAAAGGATCCAGTGAAAGTACTATGTTTATTGACAGTCAGTGTTCGAAACAATAAAGTTGCACCAAACATAACTATGTATATAAGGCAATAATACGAAGACATGGATCAAAATTAATCGTCTGTGAACCAGACTAGTTGCACTAGGCGTCAACGGTTTATGAAAGGAATCTGAGTATTATCTATAGAAGAATTGTTAAGTTGAAAAACGTACTTGAAAAAAATGTTTATTTATTAAGGTACGAAAAGTGATTTGTAGAGGCTACATCTAAACAGTCAAACAACTCAAAGGGTGTAGGGTGTAAAGTGTTACAACTTTGGTACGAAAAGTTAAAGTTTCTGAACTACAGTTCAACAGCCAAACCGTAAGTGACCAAACGCAAGAGGTATAAAAGGTAGGTGATTAATAGTATTTTGACCAAGTCAAATTAAAATATCAACACATTCTTGAATATGTTGATTATAATTCTAAGGCATATACTATGCAAAGTGAATTCGACACATAGCCAAAAAAATCTAAGTGATGTATATGGTAGAAGAAATCGACACATGCTATACAAGACTAATGAATTCGACACATGGGCTATACATGGAAGAAAAAGTTGACACTTAGATTTCTTGCTTCAAAAGAATTATTCCAAGGCATGTACAAAGGGATTTAATTCGACACAAAGGTTACACAGGACAACATAATTCGACACTTTGCCCCTCAGCCAATCAAATGACAGCAACCTACTTTATTGATTTAAAGACTACACAAATAAGAAGATGTGAGCCACTCATTCAAGGGTCATCTTCTTCAACACAAAAATGTAGAGAGCTACTGCCATGGCTGGAGTAAGAAGATACAATTTATACACACCCATATATACCTTGCTCCCGGTCAGACATTAGGACCCGGTTCTTTAATAAAAAATGCCCAGGGCTCCTAGATATCACTCCATACGGACTCAGTTTTTTCTTGTACTAATTTAGATATATATATGTATAGGAACTGAGCCTTATTTTTTGTGTTATTAGCGAAAAACTCATTTTATTCATCGAGAACTAGTTATATTTTTAACTGGGTGTAGCACCCTTCTCGGTTTATATACGAAAGATATATTCTCCAAAACTTGTCTCGTTTAATTACTTGTTATTTTTTTAGAACTTTATTGTTTATTCATAAAAATAGAAAATTAGTAGGTCATCCTCCTAAACACTACAAGGACTCGAACCACTAACCGAACTCTAAATTATTTATCCGCAAAAGATTCGAAATAATTTTTTAATATAGTGAGTATCGTATTCAACCCTCATTCTACGATACTTCCGGGACCTAACAATTGGTATCAGAGCTCACTGATTGATATACAAATCAAAATCCATTAGCTCAGTGAAGCTCACCGTGCTGAAGTTGTTTGAACTCAAACGGAGGCCTTGTTAAATAAGGTTAATTATAAACTTTTAATAAGTTTATTTTATAAACTTTATAAAATTTTGTTAGGAATCTACATGTGATTTGATGATAACATTAATCTTAGAATCATAGAAATTTTATTTGTTGTAACTGATCAATTGATATGAAAGTTATAAATATCAATTGATCAGGAAACCATTTATCAGTTGAAGTGTTTATATGAATCAACTGATAATTTGGATTGTAGCATAGGTGTCTTAGTCTATTTCAATCGATAAGGTGTAAATCAATTGATATTTTGTTCATCAATTGATGTTAGAGTCGATTGATATGGATCATCAATTGATGTGTAAATTAAACTGTTAAATTGTAATTATGTGAAGACAGGAAATTGCACAAGTGAAGGATGATCAATTGATATTGAAGCATCGATGGATGAAGGATCAATCGAAGAAGCCAAGTCAAGCATTGAAGACCATCAACTGATGTGAAGACCCATCGACTGATATATCGATTGATAACATCTATCAATCGATAAGACATCTTTTATCAGTCGATGGATATAAAGATCAATCGAAGTAGTACATCAGTTGATGGATTAAAGAATGGATCAATTGATATGCTTAACAGCAAATTATCAATTGAGTGTGACAACACAGAAAGAATATCTGTTGAAGATCCAGAGAACAAAAAGCACACCTATGGAAGACAGTCTAGAGTGACTGTGAAGACTTAATCAGAAGCTGTCTTTCAAACCTTTTTGTAAAATAGAAAAAGGTAAATGGAAGGCAGGAAGAAACAATCCTAGAATAGGAATTGTAAAAGAACACTTGTGGTATATAAACAAGTGTAGTAGCATTATTAGAAAACATACAAGTTAGACATATTTCTTAATCAACTGTTCAAGCTTGAGAGCACATGTGTAAGAACAGTTGATTTGTTTTCTAATCTTGTAAACGCAGCTAGGTTTCTTTTAACCTAGGAGCATTGAGCAAAAATTTATATTGATGGAAAAACCAATCCATCAATAATTTTAAATCTCTTTGTTCAGTTTTATTTTTCAGCATTAATTTGTTCGAACTTATTCTCTTATTCTATCAAACATCAAGAACAAATATTAGAACACACAAAAAGTTTTAATATTTGTATTCAACCCCCCCTTCTACAAATATTGACATTGTTCTAAGGAATAACAATTGGTATCAGAGCAGGCTTTCAACATACAGAAAGTTTAAAGATCAAGAACAGTCAATATGGGCCAAAAAGATTCAGGTGTGAAAATTCCAGTTTTAGAGAAAGATGAATATTTTCCATGGAAGGTCAAAATGCATCTGCATCTTCTTTCTCTCGACCCTTCTTATGTTAACTGCATAGAAAAAGGTCCTCATGTTCCCATGAAGCTAGTCACAGGTGTAAACCCTGATGGAACTCCTGCACTTGACAGACATGTTCCAAAACTTATTTCTGAGTTCACAGAAGAGGATGAAAAAGAAGTACTCAAAGACAAGAAGGCCATGAACATTCTGTTTAATGGTCTAGATAAAGATATGTTTGACAATGTAATAAACTGTACTTCATCAAAAGAAGTATGGGATACACTTCAAACTCTGTGTGAAGGAACTGAACAAGTAAGGAAAAACAAGATGCAACTCTTGATTCAAAAATATGAATCATTCCATTTCAAGAGTGGAGAATCTATCAATGACACCTATAGCAGATTTCAGAAGTTGTTAAATGGACTGAAGCTATATGGTAGGGTTTATGCAACTGAGGATACAAATATAAAATTTCTTAGATCTCTTCCAAAAGAATGGAAACCAATGACTGTTTCCGTTAGACAATCTCAGGACTTTAAGGATTTTACACTGGAGAAACTTTATGGTATTCTCAAGACATATGAGTTGGAAATCCAACAAGATGAAGAGATTGAGAAGAATCAAAGAAAAGAGAAAACTGTGGCTTTGGTAGTCAAGGGAAATGAAGAGAAGAAGGAAAATGGCTATGAAGAAGAGTCAGTCATGATGGTTGGTGATGCTGTTGAAGAATCATTCAAGAGAAAAGGAAAGAGCAAGTGTGAAGAAGATGAAACATGCTCTCAGGATGATTTGGATGAGATTGATGAGCACCTTGCATTTCTGACAAGGAAATTTTCAAAGCTAAAATTCAAGAAGAATCCATATGCTCAAAGGCCTGGATCCCAGTTTAGAAACAACAATCAAAATAAAAATCTGGTTGACAGATCTAAATTCAAATGCTTTAACTGTGGATTGGCTGGTCATTTCTCAAGTGAGTGCAGGAAGCCAAAACAAGAAAAGGCAAAGTCATATGAGGGTATTGATTATAAGAAGAAATACTTTGACCTTTTAAAACAAAAAGAAAAGGCTTTTGTAACTGAGGAGAAGGACTGGGCTGCTGAGGATAGTGATTCTGAAGAATATGTCAATCTTGCATTAATGGCCAATCATGAAGATGAAGAAGCTAGTTCAGCATCTAATCAGGTACTAGCTACCAACTTTTCCGAGCTTACATCTGAGGAATGCAATAGTACTATTAATGAAATGTTTAATGAACTGTACAATTTGCATGTCACTCTAAAATCTCTAAACAAAGAAAATCTCAAGTTAAAGAACACCATTGATGCCTTAACTGAGAGAAATATTTTTCTTGAAAATGAACTTGTTTGTTTAGAAAGATTTAAGCAGGAAAGAAAGGATGCTAGGAATGAACTAGTAAACAGTTTGAAAAGAGAAGAATTGTTGAAAGAACAATTAGCTGAAGAAATTGAAACCATTAGCAAATGGAATAGGTCTGCTAAAACTGCCAAACAAATTATTGATGTTCAGGGTGTAGATACTCTAGGAGAACTCCCCAAATCAATAGGCAAGTCATTGGCTGATACTTCAATGGATAAAGATCAATCGACTGCTAATCCTTCATCAACTGATAAGGATTATCAATCGATTGATGCTGAATCAATCGATAAGCATCCATCAACAAGTAAATCATCAATGGCTAATAAAAAGAACAAATTTAGCACTCCTATTAAGTTTGTTAAGGAAACCAAGAATCAAGTTGAGACTGAAACTGAGAAGATCAACATAGGTAGCTTATCTAAGAAACAACTAAAAGAAAAATTAGAAAAGATAGCACCTGTGAAAATTACTCTATCTAAGTCTGATAAAAAGAAAAAGAATAGGAATGGTAAAGTAGGCATAAATAAGCACAATAATTACACTCCTGATATGTATGCACCTAGAAAGGTATGTGCTAAATGTGGTAGTGTAAATCATTTGTCCATGCAATGCAAGAATGAAAAGAAGTCTATATCTGCAAATGATTTAAATATACATGCCATGACTGCAAATGCCATGTTTACCAATCCTATGCTCATGAATGCCATGTCTTCTAATTTGGTTGCACCTAATGTTCATATGCCTTATGCACAAGTTCCATTCATGTATAATCCCTTCTTTGCATATCCTAATATGAACATGCCTGGTATGCCATGGAACATGCCTAATGTAAATGATGAAATCCATGGAAATTCTGCCATGAGTTCTAAGGTGTCAAAGCCCCAAAAGTCAACTCCCAAAGATAAAGTGGATTTAAACCCACCAAAACAAAAGGAACCTAAGTTGACAACAGGGGCTCAAGCTGCAACTAATAAAAGAGGACCCAAGGCAACTTGGGTACCAAAAGCAACTTGATTGTTTTATGTGTGTGCAGGGAAACAGGAAGAAAAATCTCTGGTATTTGGATAGTGGATGTTCTAGGCACATGACTGGAGATTTGTCCCTGCTCACAAAGTTTGTGGAAAAGGCTGGCCCAGGAGTTACTTTTAGAGATAACAGCAAAGGTTTTACTCTGGGATATGGCTCAATTGCAAAAGAAAATGTAATCATTGAAACTGTAGCACTAGTTGATGGATTGAAGCACAATTTGCTCAGTATTAGTCAACTGTGTGATAATGGTAATGGTGTGTGGTTTACAACTGAATCATGCATCATAGCCAACAAAGAATCTGGTGAAATTCTCTTAACTGGAGAAAGAAAAGGGAATGTCTATGTGGCTGATTTTCACTCTGTAAAGGCAAATTCAATGACATGTCTACTTAGCAAAGCCAATACAGAAGAAAGTTGGACTTGGCACAAGAAACTAGCCCATTTGAATTTCAAAGCCATGAATTTATTGGTTAGAAAGAATCTGGTTAGAGGCATTCCACAGATGGAATTCACCAAGGATGGACTATGTGATGCATGTCAAAAGGGAAAACAAAGAAAAGCATCATTCAAGTCAAAGTCTGAATCATCAATTGATAAGCCTCTGGAATTATTGCACATGGACTTATTTGGTCCAGTCAATATCATGTCAATTGCCAAAAAGAAATATGCCTTAGTAATTGTGGATGACTTCACAAGATTTTCATGGGTATATTTCTTACACTCTAAGGATGAAGCAAGTAAATTAATTATCAATCATGTGAAGAATGTTGACAATGGCACTGAATGGAAGGTCAAGAAATTTAGAAGTGACAATGGTACTGAATTCAAGAATTCAACCATGAGAGAATTCTGTGAAGAAAAAGGTATCACTCATCATTTCTCTGCTCCAAGAACTCCACAGCAAAATGGAGTAGTTGAAAGGAAAAATAGGACCTTGATTGAAGCTGCTAGAACTATGTTAGAAGAAGCAAAACTTCCTACATACTTCTGGGCAGAAGCAATTAATACTGCTTGTTACATTCAAAATATTTCCATGATCAATAAACCTCAAGGCAAAACTCCATATCAATTGATAAAGAAAGACAAGAAGCCAACAGTTAACTTTCTTCATGTCTTTGGCTGCAAATGCTTTGTACTGAGAAATCAAGGTGAAAATCTAGGAAAATTTGAAGCCAAAGCTGATGAAGCTATATTTGTTGGATATGGAATAACAACCAAAGCATACAGAGTCTACAATCTTAGATTATACATTGTTATGGAATCTATGCATGTAGTTTTTGATGACAAGAAAATTCAAGGGTTGTTTGATGAAGGATTTCATGATCTATTGCATTTTGAAAATGAATCCACAAGTAATATTGAAGATAGTGATGATGATGTGGAAATTACAAGAGTTCAAGTACCTAGAATCCTCCCATCAATTGATGTCAATGCATCAACAGATAACTTATTAGTTGACAATCATCAATCAACTGATAATACATCAATTGATAATCATTCGATGGATATCAACTCTGCTCAACAATCTTCAAGTAGAGTGTCCATCTCAGGGGGAGGGTTCTCAAATAGTCAATCACATCACAATGATCATAACACTTCCAATGATCATGAAGCATCATCTTCAAGGACAAATTTACCATCACAAAGGAAATGGACAAAAAGCCATCCCTTTGAATTAATAATTGGAGATGCAAATGATGGTGTCAAAACTAGAAGTGCAACTCAAAATGAATGCTTGTATAGTAGCTTCCTGTCTCAAGAAGAACCAAAAAGGATTGAAGAAGCCTTGAATGATCCTGATTGGATAATTGCTATGCAAGAAGAGTTGAATCAATTTGAAAGAAACAAGGTATGGAAGCTGGTGCCCAAACCAAAGAACAAGTCTATCATTGGTACAAAATGGGTGTTCAGAAACAAAATGGATGAATCTGGTACAGTGACAAGAAATAAAGCAAGATTAGTGGCAAAGGGCTATTCACAAGAAGAAGGCATAGACTTTGATGAAACCTTTGCACCAGTTGCAAGGTTGGAAGCAATCAGAATCTTCTTAGCATATGCTGCTTATGCAAATTTCAAGGTGTATCAGATGGATGTGAAAAGTGCTTTTCTCAATGGAGAACTAGAAGAAGAAGTATATGTAGAACAACCTCCTGGTTTTATTGATCCTATTCATCCTGGATTTGTATACTATCTTCTCAAGGCACTTTATGGATTGAAGCAAGCACCTAGAGCCTGGTATGACACATTGTCTAAATTCTTGATTGAGAATCACTTCACAAGAGGTACTGTTGATAAAACTCTCTTTCATAGAAATGTAAATGGCTCTATAATTCTTGTTCAAATCTATGTAGATGACATTATTTTTGGCTCAACTAATGAAAAACTTTGTAAAAAGTTTGCTAAGTTGATGCAGAGTAAATATGAAATGAGCATGATGGGAGAACTAACCTATTTTCTTGGTTTGCAAATCAAGCAAGTTAAAGATGGTATTTTCATAAATTAAACCAAATATATTTCTGATTTATTAAAGAGATTTGATTTAAGTGAATGTTCTTCTGCTAAAACTCCCATGGCCACTGCAACTAGACTTGAATTAAACACTAAGGAAGCAAAAGTGGACATTTCAAGTTATAGAGGTATGGTTGGCTCATTACTTTATTTAACTGCAAGTAGGCTAGACATAATGTTTACTACATGTCTTTGTGCTAGGTTTCAAGCTGATCCTAGAGAATCTCATTTGATTGCAATAAAAAGAATATTCAGATATCTCAAAGGAACTCCAAATCTTGGAATTTGGTATCCTAGAGATTCTGGATTTGATCTAATTGGTTATTCAGATGCAGATTATGCAGGTTGCAGAATTGACAGAAAAAGCACAACAGGTTCCTGTCAATTTCTAGGAAATAAGCTTGTTTCATGGTTTAGCAAGAAGCAGAATTCAGTGTCTACATCTACTGCAGAGGCTGAATACATTGCAGCTGGAAGTTGCTGTGCACAAATATTATGGATGAGGAATCAACTACTTGACTATGGGTTCAACTTGAACAAGATTCCTATTTTCTGTGATAATACAAGTGCCATTGCTATAACAGAAAATCCTGTACAACATTCCAGAACCAAGCACATTGACATAAGGTATCACTTCATTAGGGAACATGTAATGAATGGTACAGTTGAATTACATTTTGTCCCTAGTGAAAGACAACTTGCAGACATTTTTACCAAACCATTAGATGAATCTACCTTCAATAGATTGGTCTGTGATTTAGGTATGCTTAATTATATCTAATCCTTTAAATGTCTGACAAGTTATGTATTTATATTACATGTAGCCATTGACTATGTTAAATTATTGATTCTTCAATAATCAACTGATAAATATTTTACATATCAATGGATATTGATGGAGCTGTCGACAGATAAATATATCAATTAATGATATATTTGTTTATCGATGGATAGGGGTAACTATCGACAGATAGATATATCAATCAATGATATATTTGTCTATCGATGGATAATTGTACCTGTCGATGGATAAGCAATTTATCAATCGATGACCTAGAATTTAAAGGGGTCCATGTCATCAATCGACCTGTACAAGAATCTAGTCGTTGATTACTTATTTTATCAATTGATTAAAACGTACATTCCTGTATGTATAACAATCGATTGCCAAAATTGGTAACTTTTAATTATCAATACTCTTCCAACGGTCGATTTAGTTCTATTTTGAGTAAGAAATTGGTTGGGAAATCAGTAAATATAAATAGTGAGATTAAAACTTCTTTTAATTCTTACTTGCATTTTTACTATCGATTTTTCTATCTCTTTCTCTTTCTCAATCTTCGAACTTACTCTGTATCTATCTCTTGCTAAGAACCCTAATCTACTACTGTCTAATTATTGTTTCTGTTATAATTACTAACAAGTTTGCCAGTTAATTCAATTATAAATCTTCAAACTCGATAATGGCATCTTCAAAGAAAGTCTCACAATCTGGATTCTACTATGAACTCAACAACTTCGTTGCTTGCACTATGGTGGAGGAAGCCCCAACAGAATTTCATCCCCTAATGGAATTTCTAAGGAGTTCGAAAATTGCAAAGGCCCTCTCAGAAGCACCAAAAATAGTGTGCAATCTAGTTGAAGAATTCTGGACAACAGCAGAAGTAGCAGATGATTTTTCTACAATCTCCTTTGAATGCAAAGGACAAAGGCATATTCTAACCACTGTGGTCTTGGGTGAGTGTTTAAATATTCCTGCAAATAATACCGAAAATGCACCCACTGACACAGATATTAGAAACATGCTTAGGGAAATCAACTATACTGCTCCTGATGCTAGTCTAGGTAGTATTGTTAGAAAGAATCTAAGAAAAGAATGGTCATATTTCTTTGATGCTTTAATAAAGTGTTTTTCTGGTAAGGTTAGTAATTTTGATGCAATAACAACTAGTATGCAACAAGTAGGGTATAGCATTTTATATGATAGATATCATAATTTAGGAAGCTTGTTACTCAATGAAATATCTGCCAAATTGGGGAATAAAATAAATAGATCTAATCATATTTATTATGCAAGATTTATTATGATTATTATTAACCACTTTGTCAAGGATATTGAGATTGACAGGAATACAGAAATTTTGGATTGCTGGACTCAAAACAAAAGGGTCTTTAAAGACTTGGTTAGGATCAATCTTCACAGCAATGTGGAATTGATCTATCCCCCTTTTGTTCAGGTATTTATCTCTACTTTAAACTCTTCTAAACCTAATTCTTCTTTGCCTTCTGTGATTATGGAGGGTGGTAGTAATGACCCCAACCCTCCTACCCAGGCCACACAACCAATCTCTAAATCCAAATCTAAGAAACCAACCTCAACAGGTTCTCAAAAACCTGCTGTTGTAAAAACCAAGAAAAGAAAATCAACTAGTGTGGTAGATAGATTAGAGGAGGATGTAGGTGGTGAGGGAACTGGGGAACATCAAAGAACCCAGAAGGATAAGGAGAGTGAGGGTGTGCAACCTCAACCTAGCCACTCCATAGTCTCCCAAAAGACTGTGGATGTTAACATGGAAAATACCACATCCCTATTGTCATTCTCTCAAAAGGATGACAATATTGAAAATAGCCCACAACCAGGGGCACAGAATCAAATTGGGGACACAAAAGCCAAAACACTAACACCATACAAAAGAAGAGAAAAGAAAGTCACCTTTGCACTTGGGGAATCACACACTGCAAAACCACAGGAAACTGTGGAGGAGCCTTCACAAAGTCTGCTTGATGCATCTCATATAAATGATGAGATGCAGCCCCATTCTCTTTCAATTCCTATCTCTTCTATTCTTCTATCCCCATCTCAAACTTCTTCAGAAAATGTTTTGATAGATTATCGAACATTTTCAGATTCTCCTTCTTTGTTTTTCAAGGAGAAGCCAACACTCTCTCCTGAATCTTCTTCTCAGAATTTTCAGGATTCTATTTCCAATATCATCTCAAACATAACTTCACAAATTATCTCAACTGTTTCTTCTCCATCAATTGATGTTCCTTCATCAATTGATATTCAGCCATCGACTGATAAGCCATCGATTGATACTCAAGATCAATCGATGGGTATGCATCAATCGATGGATATCCCAAACACCACTTCAACTGATAATGTCAATACATCAATTGATGCTCAATCAATTGATGTTGCACAAACACTCTTAGGATTGAGTGAGTTGAGTGAGAGGCAGGATTGTAACCTGGCAAAAGGAGAGGAAGTGAGTAAAAACATTCTTATTTCTTCCAGGAATGAGAGTGAAACACTTGAGGGCCCCACCTTAGTAGGTGCAAAAGAAATGAGTGAGGGAGAGGTGAGATTCCAGGATGAGATCCTGATGCAAAATAGAGAGATGAGTGAAAGTGATAAAAACATTCTACTTTTTGCACAGGAATTGGAAATTGAAATGATGGCAGAAGAAGGAGTAAAGGAGATAGGGGGAGCAAATAATGCTGAAGCTAGTGGGAGTGGAATTACTAAAGACTTTGAAGAGGAAATAGATGCTGGTGAATTGGATCCAAAGAATTTCATTCATCCTGATCCACAATATCAAGGGTTGGCTACTTCAAGTAACAGGAATGCAGAACAACTCTTGGGCATTGATCATACAGATCAAAGGACCAGGAATCTGAAGGAAAGCATTGCCAATACAACAGACACTTGTTATATGGCACCTGAAGAGTTGGAGAGTGATTCTGATGAAGAGCCATGGATGAGCACTATTGATGGTTCCTTAGAAGCTGCTGAGACTGAAATTCTCTCTCAATATAGAAGAACAATGGTGGAAGGAGAAATTGAAGATCCTACTCAAAGGAGAATTGCTCACTATATGAGAGAATCAATGAAAATTCAAAAGATGACAGTAACAGGAGTAAGGAGGGAACTGGAGAGGATTAAGGACTCTATCTCATCTAACAAGGATGCAATGGACAGGAGATTGGATGAGAAGCTACCATTCAACACCATGAATAGCATCAAAGACAAGCTTTTCAAAGAATCCAAAAATTTTACATCTTTGGAGACAAGAGTATGTTCTCTAGAAAAGAAGATGGATGATATTATCAGAGGTCAAAGTCTTCATGCTTCCATTCTTCAAAAGTTTCTTGACAGACTTCCACCACCCCCTCCAATTGATGATAACAAAAAGGGGGAGAATACAAAGAAGAAGGATGATGATGGTGGTGATGGCAAAGGCAGTGGAAGTGGTGGAATAGGTGGTTCTGGTATGGATAAGTCAAGTGGCATTGGTGGTTCTTCACCCAGAAGAGATAAAAGCAGAAGTAACATGGACAATCAATCTTCAAAGAAATCTAAGTCATCTAATTCTCCAAAAGATAATTTAGAACAGAAAAAGAAAGATTACAAGAAGTTTGATGATGATCTTGAAGCTAGGAGAATTTCTAGGGAGAAAGAAACTCAATCAATGATTGAGAGAGAAAAGAAAAGAATTGAAGATCTAAGGAGAAGCACTAAGTTAGTAACAGAGGCAGTAGAAAAAGGAGACTTGGATGAGTTCATTGCTCAAACAAGAAAATTAAATGAAGATGCACAAAAGGCTGCCAAGGAAAGAAACTCAAATACAGAAGCTTTTCTTCAATTGGATATTGAAGCTCTTAAAGAAAAGAAGAAAGGGAAAGCAATAGTGATTGAAGAAGAGAAGAAGAAAGAGACTGAACCAGTAAGTCAAAAGCTACTTCAAGGAGCCATCACTACAGGAATCTCAGATGCCTCAAGGAGAGAAAGGGAGAATGAAGATATTGCTAGACAGATGGAAATGCAATGGCATTTGGAAGAAGAGCTACAGGCAGAGCAACCTTTGAGAAAAAGGAGAAAAGTTTCTATGGCCAAGAAAAGGTCAAGTTCTACTCAAGAAATAGTGGTTCAGGAAAACCTCCAGGGTCAACAAGAAGAAATCAAGGAGGAGGTCACAATTGAAGGTTATTATTTGAAGGGAATACCAGTAATCAATGAAAAAGGATTAATTGGAGTAAGGACTCACCCTGTAACCTCTAACCATGAAGAATCAATGAGGTTGGAGTATGAAAATGGAGTGAAAACAATCTATTCATTGAAGGTGATAATGAAGCAAAGCTACAATGTTTTAAAGACTATTCTTCCTCTACTCAACAGAAAGTACAAACTCAACACAACAATTGCTCAGGAGATACAACAACAAATTTCAAGGTTAAGAAGATCCAAGGCAGAAGCTGAACCTGATTCACCTCTAAAGCTATGGAAGTCACAGGTCAAAAAGGTGGTGTTGGAGCCAAAGTATGCTATGATTTTTACAGATATAGAGGGCAACACAAAGTTCTTTGATATCTGCAAATATCTGGACAAAATCACCGATGAAGAAATACACTACCTTATGAGGCAACTTGGAGAAACTGACAGGGATGAAGCAATATTGAGAAGTTCTTTCATGAGGCAACTAAAGGAAAATGCTGAGAAAAGGAGGAAGATGAACTAAATTAAATTATGAAGACATTGAAGCTGCTTGCAGGAGTTATCTATCAATCTGGTACTTCCAAAATTAATGTGCCAATTAAGTTTCTTGATTCTATCTAAATGTAATTTTTTTTAAGGGTTTTTGTTATCATCAAGTAGATTTATGCATGTTAATAACACAGACATAAATAGAGGGAGATTGTTAGGAATCTACATGTGATTTGATGATAACATTAATCTTAGAATCATAGAAATTTTATTTGTTGTAACTGATCAATTGATATGAAAGTTATAAATATCAATTGATCAGGAAACCATTTATCAGTTGAAGTGTTTATATGAATCAACTGATAATTTGGATTGTAGCATAGGTGTACTTAGTCTATTTCAATCGATAAGGTGTAAATCAATTGATATTTTGTTCATCAATTGATGTTAGAGTCGATTGATATGGATCATCAATTGATGTGTAAATTAAACTGTTAAATTGTAATTATGTGAAGACAGGAAATTGCACAAGTGAAGGATGATCAATTGATATTGAAGCATCGATGGATGAAGGATCAATCGAAGAAGCCAAGTCAAGCATTGAAGACCATCAACTGATGTGAAGACCCATCGACTGATATATCGATTGATAACATCTATCAATCGATAAGACATCTTTTATCAGTCGATGGATATAAAGATCAATCGAAGTAGTACATCAGTTGATGGATTAAAGAATGGATCAATTGATATGCTTAACAGCAAATTATCAATTGAGTGTGACAACACAGAAAGAATATCTGTTGAAGATCCAGAGAACAAAAAGCACACCTATGGAAGACAGTCTAGAGTGACTGTGAAGACTTAATCAGAAGCTGTCTTTCAAACCTTTTTGTAAAATAGAAAAAGGTAAAAGGAAGGCAGGAAGAAACAATCCTAGAATAGGAATTGTAAAAGAACACTTGTGGTATATAAACAAGTGTAGTAGCATTATTAGAAAACATACAAGTTAGACATATTTCTTAATCAACTGTTCAAGCTTGAGAGCACATGTGTAAGAACAGTTGATTTGTTTTCTAATCTTGTAAACGCAGCTAGGTTTCTTTTAATCTAGGAGCATTGAGCAAAAATTTATATTGATGGAAAAACCAATCCATCAATAATTTTAAATCTCTTTGTTCAATTTTATTTTTCAGCATTAATTTGTTCGAACTTATTCTCTTATTCTATCAAACATCAAGAACAAATATTAGAACACACAAAAAGTTTTAATATTTGTATTCAACCCCCCCTTCTACAAATATTGACATTGTTCTAAGGAATAACAAATTTATTTTATAAAATTTTATTAGTTTATGTTATAAATTTTAATTAATTTATTTTATAAATTTTAAATAAACTGTATTTTATAAACTTTTATAAAATTTCTTTTATAAACTTTTATTAGTTTATGTTATAAATATTAACTAGTTTATTTTATAAATTTTAAATAAAATTTATTTTATAAACTTTTATAAAATTTATTTTATAAATTTTTATTAGTTTATATTATAAATTTTTATTAGTTTATATTATAAATTTTAATTAGTTTATTTTATAAGTTTTATAAAAGTTTTTAATATAAATCTATTTAACATTAAAAGCGGTCCTTTTTTTTGTAAGGCAGGTGACTTGAACTGCTCGACCATGTAGAAGATTATTTGTTTTATGGTAAGGCGGGTGATTCTAACATGTGTCGAAGAAATCTAAGAAAAAAATTTGACACTTGAAGAATGAACTAGTGCAACTGTGGCTTGATTTGAGATGCACGCACCAATTCTAAATTTCAAAGGCAGTAGTATATACAAGGAAAATGAAGTGGAAGAAAATTTGACATTTGTTTTTAAAATGGCCAAGTCTTATACAGGATATTCAATTCGACACATACACCAATTGCATTTTGGTACTCCAAGTTTTGTACCCTTTAATTTTTATTTTGGATTTATTTATTTTTTCAGAAAATTTAAAATTTTTGAAAACTAAAAATTTTTCTTAAAATATTAATTTACTGATTTTTGATTTTTAAGAAATTTCAAATATTCTTGAAAATTAATTATTTGTAAATTTTTATTTTTGATTAACTTATTTTCTAAGAAAATTAAAAAATCTGTAAATTAAAATTTTTCTTAAATATTAATTTGAGGATGCTCAAAGAGTTTGTAGTTGAAGATTTTTCCGGGCATTGAAGACAACTAAAATTGACTGAAGATTATCCAGTGAAGTTAATTCTGGAACAGATTGAAGAAAAAGTGGTATTAATTTCCTCAGAGGTTTACTCCATATGATCCCACTAATATTTCGGAAGCTAGAAAAGAAGAAATTATTTGGGTTTAGTTTTTTGCTAATTTGAGTTGAATTTTTGAATGAAAAATCTTAGGGGTTAAGTAATGAAGGAGAATAGACTAGACTACCTGAAATCTCAGTACAAGCCTTAAAGATTATTCTATAGGGAGATTACAAGAAATTCATGCTAACACTGTAGATCATCTGGAACGTAGGGTTACAACCATCAGGGATCTAAGGATATAACCACATTATTTTTAGAGGAACTATAGAGTTGAATAAGATAATATTTGATAAAACAGGTTGTTAACATATCCACTGTATTTCTGACCTATGAACCAAATTTGATTGAAGTCAAGGTTGAGAACCTCTGAACAGAAACGAATTGATCCGAGAAGCTGAATTGAAGATGTAGTAGCTCAAGGTAGTGGTCAAGGTGTTATAAATGAATTTGACACTTTGAAATAACTTGAGAAACTGGACAACAAGTCAAGCCTGCAGGGCAAATAGAAGTTCAGTGACATCAGATTCAGACGGAATTCCAATTCTAAATCTAAGGTCCTTACCTATAGATTCCATGAAGGAGATTTTCAAGAACAGTTCAAGAGATGATTATAAGATATGGATGGTTTATATTAAAAAGACAAGATCAGGGGTTTACTACACAGTTTGAAGAAGCCTGTATAAGCAAATGATGACATACACTGTGTTGGGTTGTAACAGGAATCTCAAGCATTAGTGAGGATGCAGCAAGAGAAAGCATTTGTTGGTGAAGATAAATGCAAGGTTGATTCTATCAGTGACAATGATGAACCATATGGATATATGACATCAATGACCAACATTGGAGATAATTCACTAAGCAATTCACAGGTACACATTCTAACTAGTATACGTTTATCTAATTCAGAACTGTATGATTATTAAGTTCTGAAATGTATTATATTCATGTCAGCATGTTAGCATCGTAGGACTTAAATGCTTAATTTATTGCTAAGAATAAAATTACATGCTAGGATTCATGAGTTTAATTAGTACATTTCATACTTGATTGTCTATGCAGTAAAATGAATATCTAGAAATAGATAGGGTGTTCTAGACGGTTAGGTGTATCCCTGAACATTTGCTGAAACTTGATTTAAATCTTCTGTGATTTGATACCTCTGCTAATTTTGTGAAAATTGCTAAATAGACGAACAAGTCATATATCAGATATTTTATATTTGTTCTTATTGTGATACATGACTTGTTAAGTGTATGTGGAATTTGATATTGCTCGTAATATTTTATTCAAATATTCTGCATATTCTTGAATTGTTTATGTGCTTATTTTCATATGATCTACTCCACTCACATAGTTGTACAAAATGCTATATTAGATCATGTATTTCTTGTTAGGGATAAAATGATTAAAAGAAAGTAGAATTATCTAAGTAGTCAGTAAAATTTATAGATTCGAGGCTTAATCTAAAACTGACTTAGATAATTAGAGATTGTTAAAATATTAGACAACAACATAAATGGATTATGAAGAATTAATAATTAATTTGTTAGTTCTTCTATTACATGTGCTTTTAAAAAATTATTGAATATCTGTAAATCTGCTTGACATATTGTTAAAGTAGACAGTACTAATTTTTCTAATATGCATATATTGAAGCTGCTGTTACCACTGTTGAAAGTAACATCTCTAACCCATCTCGACTCAATTGAAGTTGAGTACCAAGAAGCTTAATTATTTGTGATTGCAGAGTATGTAATAAAAGGCAAAAGTTATGTGATTTCGTGACATTTATTGTACGAGGCATATGATTAAAATTGGAGCTCTAACATCACAGTTGGTTGAGAAAGCCTACCCAATAGTAACCTTTGGAGATGACAGCAAATGATGTATAAGGGATTTGGTTATAATGATTTTTAGAATTGTCATCAATGGAAGCATCTTTCTTGTGGAAGGACTTAAGTACTATCTACAAGGCACTAGGGAATTCTGTGTCAAGGGTTTCTGGAAAAGCATTAAAAAGGAAAAGTGTTAGATTTCAAGCAAGAAAGATGGAAGCTCACTCAACTAGGAGTGATGAAGTTTGTTCGTAGCTGACATGGATTCGATATGAAAAGGTGAAGTGAGGTTCTTAGTAAAGTTTCATCAGTAAAGAGTTAGCTAAGGCATATGAAGCTCTCACACTTGATATTCGAGACAATGGATTCTTTGATAAAGAAGAAATTGGTGAGAGGACTGCTTCTTATGGAATTCTATTTAGAAGGACATTTTGAAGTATGTCATATAGGGAAGTCAATGAAAACATCACACTAAAGCAAATTATGTCATAGAAAAAATATGCTTAGTTGTGGTTGATGACAACCCTAGTTATAAGTTGGTGATGTTTGTGCATTCAACAGACAAAATGTCACAGATGGTGATTGATCACATCAGAAAGATCAAGTTGGAATAACAGTAAGTTGTGAGAACTTTGAAGTCAGATATTGGAACTGAATTTCATGAATGAAGTTCTAAATGAAGTCTGCACTTAAATATGTATTTTGAAGCTAAAGTAATTAACACATCATGCTACTTTAATCAATAAAGATTGTGAAAAGACATCATATGAGTTAATGGCCAACCATAAGCAAACACTGAAGCTCTTTCATGTGTTTGGAGAAAATTAATATTTATTGAAGATTTAGATGAGCATCTTGGAAAGTTTGAAGTTAAGGATCACGGAACAATTTCCTAGGCTACTCATTGAAGTCGAAAGCCTTGAAAGCATATGTTATGTAAAACTAGACGGTGATTGAAAGTCTGAATGTATCATCCAACTACACCAAGCTCCCAAGAATTCAAATGAAAGACTATTCTGAATCTTTGAAGATTGACATCCCATCAGAGTCAAATTCAGATACTGATGTTGAAACTGAGGTTATAGAAGGAATCAATGATAATGATGATTCAGATCCTATTAGTGGAAATGGTAGTGAATCTACACAACTCGTGAACTTTAACAAAATCTACTGAATAAAGTGAATGATCTTCAACACATCCTAGCAGCAGCTCAGGGGGAGCAAAATAAAAGAAGGATCTACTAGTCGTACTCAACACAATGAAGATCAAAGGAATACATTAACATATCTGCCAAGACAAAAGGTTTGAAGTCAAAGTCATTCCTAGAGTCTAGTTCTTAGTAAACCAGATTATTGAGTAAAGGCTAGAAGTGCTAATCAAAATGAATATATATTTTTCGGGACCTAACATCTGGAATCCCAAAGAATACTGAAGAAACACTGATTGATCCAGATTGGGTGATTGCAATGCAAGTTGAAGAACGTACTTGGAAAAAATATTTATTTATTAATGTACAAAAAGTGATTTGTAGAGGCTACAACCAAACACCCAAACAACTCAAAGGGTGCAGGGTGTAAAGTGTCATAACTTTGGTACGAAAAGTTAAAGTTTCTGAACTACAGTCAAAGAACGGAAACAGCTCAACAGCCAAACCCCAAGTGACCAAACGCAAGAGGTATAAAAGGTTGGTGATCCAATGGTACATTGACCAAGTCAAATTAAAACATCGACACATCTCTTGAATATGTTGATTATAATTCTAAGGCATATACTGTAGGGTTTCGAGGCACAAACGCAGTGGAAAAATGCGAAAATTAAATATAAAACGTAATATAAATCAAAACCCTTTGCAGGATCAATGCGAAAACAAAAGATTTAATTCAGAGATTAAGAACAAATACCTTAAAAAGCTTTAACAATTCATTAATAGAAGATTAGTAGAGGTCCAAAACTTGTTTAATCACCACGTATCCCACTCTCGCGATCTACGCTCTACGGTATCCAAACGAACACTTTTCATGAAGGATTGATGTGTACTAGCACCTGAAAACTGCTTCTCTCTCTCTATCTTCCTCTTTTCTCAAAACGGCTAGGGTTTTAGAAAAATATGTGTTTTTTTATTAAATCAACTCATAAAGAGATTATATAGAAAGATGAATAAGTTTTCTAATTATAATCTAATTATAATTAATAATAATCCAAAATTCCAAATTATTTAATTAAGTCTCACTTAATTAATTAATTACTAATTAATTATATAGTGTTTAGGAGGCTGGCTTACTAATTTTCTATTTTTATGAATGAACAATAAAGTTCTAAAAAATTAGCAAGTAGTTAAACGAGACAAGTTTTAAGGAATATATCTTCCGTATATAAACCTAGAGGGGTGCTATACCCAGTTAAAAATATAATTAATTCCCGAAGAACAAAATGAGTTCTTCGTTACTAACACAAAAAATATGGCTCAGTTTCTATACAAATATATCTAAATTTGAACAAGGAAAAACTGAGTCCGTAGGGAGTGATATCTAGGAGTTCTGAGAATTTTTCATTAAAGAACCAAGTCCTAATATCTGACCGGGAGCAATGTATGGGTATGTATAAATTGTATCTTCCTGCTCCAGCCATGGCAGTAACTCTCAATATTTTTATGTTGAAGAAGACGACACTTGAATGAGTGACTCACATCTTCTTATTTGTGTAGTCTTTAAATCAATAAAGTAGGCTGATGTGATTTGATTGGCTGAGGGGCTAAGTGTCGAATTATGTTACCCTGTGTAACCTTTGTGTCGAATTAAATCCCCTTGTACATGCCTTGGAATAATTCTTTTGAAGCAAGAAATCTAAATGTCGACTTTTTCTTCTATGTATAGCCCATGTATAGAATTCATTACTCTTGTATAGCATGTGTCGATTTCTTCCACCATATACATCACTTAGATTCTTTTTAGCTATGTGTCGAATTCACTTTGCATAGTATATGTTAGTAATTGTACTCTAGAGACAATTACTTTTATATTTTAAAGAAAATATTTTATTATTAAGGATTATATTTTATTGATTATTATTTATTTATTATGTTTTATTTACTACGTATTAAATTGAAAGCATAATAAATGTCCTTGGAATTTTGATACGTATTATATATCTTTAAGTATGTGACTTAAAAATGAGATTATATGAATAGTATCTTATTCTTAAAATTCCCTAGTCGAGTATTATTATTCAAGAATAATAATAATGCACAAAGACTAGTATGTTTGTTGACAGATGATAACATCTCATTAGTCATATGTATGGTGATACTAAACTTAAGAACATAAGTGCATGTCTCAGGAATGACCCGTCGTGAGATTCTACATGTTAATAAGTGTCATAAGTAATTCTCATAGTGATAATGATGTAATGATCCTTTGACCTGAAATCATTATATTTCTATAAGAGAATTAATATACTTTGATTACATTAAAAATTACCTTTGTAAGATAAAACTTTTAAAACTAGCTTTTGGGAGAGGATAAAAGATTTTGAGATTTAAAAAAAGATTATCCTCAAGAAAAGTTTGATTCACACCCTAAGATTGTTCTTCAAAAGCTGGATTGTTCTTCAAAAATGATTTAATCATATTCTCCGCAGCAATAGCAAGAGCTTAAACAACATCCTTCTTCAATTTCTTCATTGCTTCATTTCCACACTTAATTTGACAGTAATCTGCTCTTAGATCATTTGCACTGCAATCTTGTTCTTTCAAATCTTTTAACATCAGAACACTAATTTTCTCACTCATAGGTTGAAACCTAAAGTAATGACCCATACCTTCTTGGAACTTGATTTTCTTTTCTTCTAATGGCATACCTTGATCATTCCCTTCAGCATCAACATATTTTAAAGAAAAAAATTTCATCTGTTTATTTGTCTGTCTGTGTAGAGTCAGCTTCCTATCAATTTCCTTAAACCATTTAAGTGTTTTTTTATTTAAGTCTTATCTTCTTTTTAGCTCTTAACTGCAGATTTGATTGACTGCATTTCCAGTATGTAGGTTCTTGAATTTCTTTAGAGTCTGATTTCTTCTTTTGCTTATCAGAGTCTGGCTTAGACACTAATTTCTCATATCCAGTCCCTGACTGGTGTGTTTGACTTTTTGAGGATAGAACCACTCCAGACTATTTTTGTTGCACACCATCAGGTCCCCTAGGACTAGGAGAATCCTTATCATCATCATCATATCTACTCCTTTTAACTCCATTTGACCTATCCAGAAGAATGTTCTCAAAAAGAGAAGTGATGTTGGCCTGAGTAGTGATGACCTGATCCACCTTGGCAGTAAGAGAATCAACAAACTTCTAAAGAGTTGTTTCCTTGGCTTTGAATTTAGCCAATGAGTCCTTCACAACAATATCTTTATTTTGTTGAAGATAGTACAAAGTCTCAAACTTTATTTATAGAAGAGCAGTAGTAGTATCCACATTTGTTAGTTTTGTTTGGATATGAGAAATATGTGTGACCACAGCAGCTAATTGACACTGTGCAGAGCTAAGGTTAACAACTATATCCTGCTCTTCTTCAACCAGAGAATCATCAGGCTTATCTCCAAGATAATATTCATTCTCCTGCAAGAAGGACTTCTTCTGAACAACCTTCAATCTCTCAGCTCTATGGATATCCAAAATGCAAGCAAACGTAGATTCATCATCAATTCCCTTGGTCAGTGTTGTCTTCCAGGATTAAGGAAAGACTTGATCTAAATAGTTGAAAGATGTATTCATCTTCCCTTTATCTTCATCAAAATAGTTGATACCAGCAACAACATGCTCTACTTTTGTTGCAGAAGGTGTAGACTCTGATAGAGGTATAGAATCTAAAACTGCATAATGGATTATAGACTCTGACTCCTCAATTGAATGATCAGGGTCTGTAGACTCTGGAAGTTTGGCTTGAATTGCCATTATAAGAATAGGATTTTTTGACTTCATAGATGCAGTATCAGGTTGAGTAGTTGATTCATTCACCAGAGTTTCCCTGACTCTATCTGCTCTTCTAGCTAGAGAATCCACCAAGTGAAGTTGTGGCCTCTATGTGAAAGATTTCTGAGCAGTTAGAGCATCCTCCTTCTTGCCAATCTGCAAGATCAAAGAAAATGAGTTTTCATCCATCCCATGCTCTAACTCATTGGACCAACTCTTAGGAAAATCTTGATCCCAATAAGTGAAGTTAGGTTCAGGATACCCTAATCTCTCAGCCTTACAGTGGGGTTGGACACCTACTCTCTAAAATTCACTCAGACTCTCTACAACCTTTTCTACCTTTTCTTTTGTCTGGACCAGTGCCAACCCCTCAATAATATTTTCACTCAATGTGGAAGGTGCACTCAAAGGTTCTACAAGATGGGAGTTAAGAAAAAGAGAAGATACTTCAATACCCGAACCTACTTGATGGAGGGGAACCCCTTCAAATGTCTGAAGGCTAGAGGTTTCCACCAAGAGGTGAGCAACAACAGACTTTGAAACCTTATTAGCTTCTTCTTTCTTTTCAGAGTCTATTGGCTCCAGTATTCCAGTCTCAGGGTCTACTATAGACTCTGACTGCTTCAGTATGTCTTCATTAGAAGCCAGAGTCTTAGTGTCACCATCTTAAACTGTTAGTGCATGAGACTCCCCCTCAAAGTGGATAGACTCTAACAGAATTGATTGTGAGATTTCTTCATGAGCATCTATCAGAGTCTGTCCTACCATATCACTGGGGTTCTCAACAGAAATTTATGAATTTATCAAAGGGAGCCTATCAGTGTGCTCTCTTGCCCCACTATCACCCAACCTCTGACTAGGTGGTTCTTGTATGGGTAAGGTAGACTGAGCACCTATTTCACTAGTCACCCCTGGTGCACTAGTCTCATCTTCCGACTTTCCTCCATCTTCTACTTCCTCCTGTTGGTCTACTTGAGTCAATGCATCCAAGTGATCATTTAAGAAGATTCTTGAATGGACTGCATTGATGGTCTGAAGCATAAGTGAGATTGAAAAGATCCTGCAGATCACTTGCAATTGATTGATAATAGTTGCCTTTTAGTTGATCCAACCTACTTTGATAAGTTGGATAGGTGTATTTATTGGCCACCTTTCCTACTTTGTGGACAAGATAATCAACCACCTTTTTTGGAAGAGGCTGAATAGTAGAAATCCAGTCAATAGTTGTCATGTAGGTAACCCCATTATTCCAAATTACTTCGTATTTAAAAACTGTTTGCTCAATCTCAGTTTCTAACTCAGCAACAGACTCTGATTCTCTCCTTTTAATTTTCTTAGACTTTGGCTTATCAGAGTTTGGCACACCAAGTGCTTTGAGAACTTCAGATGTCGTACCTTTTATGATCCTAGCTTCTATAGATTTAAGTGAAGATGTGAAGAGGTAGCTATATAAATTTGTGACCACATCTTGTGTAGACATTTATAACTTCAAATCCATCTTCTTCCTTAAGGCATCATAGGTATTAAGAAGATCCAAGACTTGAGACTTTGACTGGAATTGATTTGGCTCATCAACTGGCTCTACCAAAGGATATAAGAACAACAACACTTCATCAGATAGAACAATGACTTGATCAATGAGACATGAGGCTGTATACAATGGCATTCCTTCCCAAAATGTTTCATAATTAGAGTCTAAAGGAAGTCTAGACTCTGACTCAACATTAGACTCTGGTTCAGGAGATTTTTGTATTTCCGAGTCTGGCTCTGCATGAATCTCAGGAGCATCTGTTTCCTACAAAATAGGGTCAGTAATAATAGTGGCTTTGTGTGTATGTGTGTGTGTGTGCAGAATAAGCCTTTATCAACCTCTTGTATTTTTTAGTAAAATATTTCTCAAGAGACTCAATTTGAGATTCCTGAGGTGCATCCCTAGGTTTTTAAGAGTCTGTAGACTTTTGAGAGTCTAAAGCCTTGGCTTGAAGGTTAGATTCAGGTGCATTATGACTTTCTTTTAACAAGAAGAGTCCTTCAACAACCTCTTTATCGAGGGGGTTGAGTTCATCATCACTTGGCTCATCTACAAGCCTGTTTTGCATCAACTTCCTCTTTTTTGAAACTAGTGCCTTTTGACAGACACTAGAGGTTGGTTTTCTTGTTTTTGGTTTCTTAGATTGTTTGGTGAAAGGGGACTTGGCTACCTGGGTAGGTGCAGGAAGGTTCTCTAATACTTTTTCTTGCACCATTTCACCATTAAAGAAAAAAGAAGTATAGACTGAAGATTTATAGGCAGTAAGTTTTACCTGCATTACCTGTGGATATACCATGATAGGTAGACTCTGCTTCTTGTCAACAATTCTCTTGATGTAGAGAAAAATCCTTTTTTGTTGCATATAAGCCTACACACAGCACTCATTTGCAAGTTTGGCAGATATGTTAGGAACAAAGTGGTTCAAGAGAAGCATAAAAAATCTATGATAATAGACTTTTTTCCTTCCCTCTTGCACATTCAATTTTGCTCCCATTTGAGTGAGCAACATATCGCCAATATTGATCACTTTATCAAACAAGAGAGTATGACCTATTTGGTATGTAATGAAAGTAATAGCATCAAAACCACTACATTTACCAGTAAAACATTTAACAATTTGGTCAAAAAAAGAAAGATCATTCCTTTATTAAGTAAAACCTAGTTATTTTACTCATATTGTCTAAACTACCAGAATAACCTAATGATTTAAACATGCTCTTAATTTCATCATCAGAGCCAGTATCATCAAAAGGTGTTTTTACAGGAAGTTTATACACGGAGTTAAGAACATCAGCAGTAACATCAAAAGTGGTAGAACCAAAGGTAAACATTATCTTACCTAGTTGATCCTGAGAAGGATCAACTACCTTTACAGAGCTCCAAGCATGTGAGTTCTGTTCTCCTAGAGCTGAAACGTGATTTGTTATCATGGACTCAAAGTCACCAAAGGTGAAAGCAATTACCTTGGGTCCCTTATGACAGTTGATAGAGAAACCATTGAATTGATTAAGTTGGTAGTGACAAGAATTCTTGAGAAGCTTTGCTAGGGTTTGGGAATAGCTCTGAGTATATTTTTGTCTAAGAAATTAAATTGTAATAAACAAGTGAGTTAGTTGTATGAAGAATTGATGTTTTGTTAAATTTGCATACAATACACGCAAGTCTACAGCCTGTAACCCAGAAAAAGTAACAGTTATCGCCTATTTTAAGTCATTTGAACGGTTTATAAATAATCAGAGTCTATAGACGCGAATTTTAACCATTTTAGAGTCTAGTAGTCATAACCTTCAGAGTCTACAAACTCGACCTTCACAATCTATAGATTATCAGAGTCTATAGACCCGTCAGAGTCTAGAAATTAGACTATGTCAAGATAATGTACTTCATGAATATTGTAATAACAGATTATAGTTTGACAAATCAGAGACTATAAATAAAGTACATACCTTGTTGCTTGTAATGACTATGTAATTACATATTTAACATACATAACTCAACTTCCAGTTTGAGAAAGATAGATTCATCAAGTGGTTTTGTTAAAATGTCTCCAATTTGTCTGTCAGTTGGAATATAATGAAGTTCAACAGTACCATTTTCAACATGTTCTCTAATAAAATGATACCTGACATCAATGTGCTTTGTTCTGGAATGTTAGACTGGATTTTATGCAATTTTAATAGCATTATTATTCTCACAATACATGGGAATTTTTTAGAATGTTAATCCATAATCAAATAATTGATTTCTCATCCACAGAATTTAGGCACAACAACTTCCAGCTGTTATGTATTCAATCTCGGCTGTTGAGGTTGATACAGTTTGTTATTTCTTGCTAAACCAAGAAATTAACTCGTTACCAAGAAATTGACATTGGCCTGTTGTACTTTTCATGTCCACTTTGCATCCTGCATAATCAGAGTCTGAATAGCCAATTAATGAAAAATCAGACTCTCTAGGATACCAAAGACCTAGAGTTTGTGCACCCTTGAGATATTTAAAAATCCTTTCCACATCAATTAAATGTGATGCTCTAGGGTCTGCTTGAAATCTGGCACACAGGCATGTTGTAAATATTATATTTGGTCTACTAGGAGTTAAATACAATAGTGAGTCAATCATACCTCTGTAGCTATTATTGTCAACTTTCTTACCTTTTGGGCCAGAGTCTAGTTTAGTGGTTGTTGACATGGGAGTTTTGCCAGTTATGCAATCTTATAAATCAAACTTCTTTAAGAGTTCCCTTACATACTTTGATTGACTGATGAAAAAATTCATCATCTGTCTGTTTGACTTGAAGTTCCAAAAAGAAGTTCAATTCTCCCATCATGCTCATTTCATATTTAGATTGCATTAGTTTGCTAAACTTTTCACAAAGATTCTCATTAGTAGAATCAAATATAATATCATCAATATAAATTTGGACAAGCAGAATATCACCTTTATTTTTTTGTAATAAAAAGAGTTTTATCAATGGTACCTCTTGTGATACCATTTTCAAGAAGAAATTTTAATAGAGTTTTATATCATGATCTAGGTACTTGCTTCAATCCATACAATGTCTTGTCTAACTTGTAAACATGATCAAGAAATTTTGGATTTACAAAACCTGGAAGTTGCTCCACATAGACTTTTTCTTCCAATTTTTCATTTAAGAAGACATATTTCACATCCATTTGATAGACTTTGAATTTTGAATGAGTTGTAAATGCAAGAAACATTTTGATTGCTTTTAGTCTTGCTACTGGTGTAAAGGTTTCATCATAGTAAATCCCTTCCTCTTGTGAGTATCCTTTTGTAACTACTCTTGCTTTGTTTCTTACCACAGTACCATTATCATCAAGTTTATTTCTGAATACCCATTTTGCATCAATAATTGATCTATTTTTAGGTCTTGGTACATGCTTCCACACTTTGTTTCTCTCAAACTCATTTAGTTCCTCTTGCATTGCAATGATCCAATCAGGGTCTTGCAAAGCTTCCTGGATTTTCTTTGGTTCATTCTTTGAGAGAAAAAAGTTGAATAGGCATTCATTATGAGTGGTTTCTCTTGTTTACGCACCACTCTCAAGATCACCAATTATTAAATTAGGAGTGTATTCCCTTGCCCATTTTTTGGCTGATGGAAGATTAGTTCTGGACTTTAAGCTCCCCCTAAATCATTTACATTTTCTGTTTGTGAGTGAAAATCAAATGAGAAGGCTCCTCCTGAGTTGTTTGACTCTTCAAATGATTGAGAGTAGTTTGATTCAAACCCTGATGGACTAGATTCTGAGGAACTAGACTTTATCTGTCTAGACGCTGATTGACTAGTCCCTGAATTGTTAGACTCTAAGTTAATTGAAATGGAGTTTTCTGGATCCCCCTCAGAGTGATCAGGTTCTAGTATTTTCTCAGAAGTGATTTAAGACTCTTCATTTTCATCATCTTCATCTATCTCAGAACTCTTAAAGTTTTCAAATTCAAGTGTTGCAAACTCTAGTTCATCCTGTAGACTTGTAATCTTTCTGTCATCAAATGCAATATGAATAGATTTCATAACAATTCTAGTTGTGAGATTGAAGACCCTGAATATATTTGTATTTGATGCATATCGAATGAATATAGCTTCATCAACTTTTGCTTCAAATTTATTTAGTTTTTCAGGATGTACTTTTAGTACATAGCATTTGCATCAAAATATGTGAAAATATTTCACCATTGGCTTCTTGTTCTTCACCATTTCATAGGGAGTCTTTTCATGCATATTTATCAATGTACAGTTTTGAGTGAAGCATGATGTATTGTCTGCCTCAGCCCAGAAATATACTAGTAGTTTAAACTCTACCAACATTGTCCTTGCTACCTCTATGAGTGTTCTATTCTTTCTTTCTACAACTCCATTTTTTGGGGTGTTCCTGGTGTAGAAAATTATTGAGTAATTCCCTTTGATGCACAGTATTCCTCTATGATTGCATTCTTGAATTCAGTACCATTTTCACTCCTTAGAATTCTTACTGTCTTCTTTGATTTTGTTTCCAGAAAAGTGACATGGTCTATTATGTATTGCGAAGCTTCATTCCTTGAGTGTAAAAAGAAAACTCATGTGAATCTTGTAAAATCATTTACAATGACAAGAACAAATTTCTTTTTGTTAATAGACATCACATTTACTGGACCAAACAAATCAAAATGTAATAGATAAAAGGGTTCAGAAATGGTGTTTATTGTTTTGCTCTTGAAGGAAGTTTTCCTTTGTTTTCCAAGATGACAGGCTTCACAAAGTCCATCTTGAACAAAGTCAGCCTGAGGTAAACCTCTCACAAGATTCTATTTCACCAACTTGCTGAGTGTTTTGAACTTGATGTGAGACAATTTCTTGTGTCATTTCCAGCTTTCTTCAGTTGAGGCCTTGCTGTATAAACATGTGATTTTCTTGTAATTGCAATCCTCAAGGATTGCTTCATATATGTTACCATGTCTGAGTCCTTTAAAAACTAAAGTGTCTATTTCTTTGTGAGTTACAAGACATTCTTTGTTGTCAAATCTGGTATAGTAACCTTTATCTCCAAGTTGACTAATACTTATCAAGTTATGTTTTAATCCAACAACTAGAGCTACTTTTTCAATGATGACATTTCTAAATGCAATGTTTCCATATCCCAGTGTTTGTCCTTTGTTGCCATCTCCAAAGGATACTTCTGGGTTAGTCATCTCCACAAAGTCTGTAAGCAGAGATTTCTTTTCAGTCATGTGTCCTGAGCATCCACTGTCCTGGATTAGGGTTACTTTCTTTACCCTTGTTCTCTGCATACAGATAGCAACTAGTTAGATATTTTGAGGACCCAAACAGTTTTGGATCCCTTCTTGCTAACTGTAGGTGAAATAAGTTTAGAAATTTTTGCTTTGGATTTACCTGTATCTTTTGTTGCCTTAGACTCCTATGGAGTCTTGACAGTTTCATACCAGCATTTGTAAATAGAAGATTTTAGCTCATAAAAATTATAATACAAATCATGATAGTCCCTACACATATAAATAGAGTGAAATATGCTACCAAAGTGATAACAGGGTTTCTATGGAATGTAGTGACTAGTCAGAGTCTGAGGAGATTTAGAATTTATTTTTTTCTCAATTTTTTTTCTATAATCTAGAGCAAGATGATTATGGTTTCCATATCTGTAGCATTTATTTCTAGAAGCGTTATGATTCTTTTGATAATTATTGTCCTTGTTAATGCCTTCCTTGCCATTCATATTCCTCCTATCTTTGCTAGACTCTGGTAAGTTATCTATCATTTCCTTTAACTTGGATTTTGATAAGAAACCTATGTTTATGTTTTTCTTAGGTTTTCTTTCTCCTTATTCATCTATCTTTTTGTCAATAGCAGGGGGATTATTGACAGATGAGTTTATGATTCCTTTATGTAGTTCATTATTAACTTTAGAAGCCGCAAACTTAACATGAGTAAAGGTGATCTTGTCCTTAGTCATATTGACTTGGCTAGTTTCTTCATTGTTATTTTTCTCAACAATAGGTCTTTTGCCTTGACTTTTGTCATAGCCTAGACCAGCAGTTTGACACACATTTTGATTGTTAAGAATTTCCTGAACTTTTCTACCATAGTTTGTCTATACTTTGAATTTAATTCTCTTTTCTTCTAATTCTTTTCTGACATAATCATAGGCTTTTAAAACTTCATTGTAATTGTGTTTATGCTTCTCAGAATCCATTTTATAACTTTCCATAAGAACTAATTCAGACTCTAGATGATTATTCCTACTTTTTAAGATTAAATTTTCTTCTTTCAACCTATCATTAACGTTTGTAAGTGATCTATAGTTAACCATTAACTTTTTAACTTTACTTTCAACAATTTTTATGACATCAGAGTCTAAATTAAGTAAAGATTCAGTAGAAAAATTGATACCTGAGATTTGGGATATGATGGTTCTTTAGGAGATTCTGACTTTTGTGAAGAGAGAGCCATCAATGCTAGGTTTTCATAATCTATTTCATCTTCTGAGCTTGAATCTGCCCAATCCTTTCCAGTTGAGATGAGTGTTTTTCCTTTACCTTGATTTTTTTTCTTTTCTGCACTCACTTGCGAAATGCCCCAGTATCCCACAGTTGAAGCACTTGACTTTTTCCTTTTCAAGCTTGATTATGGTGCTTCTGTTTTTCTCAACTTTTTCATCCTCATTTTTTAGTCTTGGCCTTTTGCTAAATTTTCCAGTTTTGTAGTTGAATTTCATTCTTTTGAAATTCTTGGCAAACATAGCCATCATTTAACTCAAATCTATCTCCTCATCAGAATCAGAGTCTGTGTCAGTAGACTCTGATTCAATAATAGTTTTACCCTTCTTCTTTAAATCCTTATTTTTAAGCTACCTTGGATTCTTCATGTTGTTCTTTCTCAAATTCTATCATAAGTGCCACAGATTTTTATTTTCTAGATTTCTTGTTCTTTCTCTATTGCATCTCTAAAGCATATGTCTTGAGCCAACCATACAATTCTTCTAGAGTTATTTTATCTAAATCTCTAGCTTCCCTTATAGCAGTTGTCTTATTATCCCACTCTTCTGGAAGGACTCTTAGAAACTTAGTATTTGTATCTTCAGAATCATATACTTTGCCAAGAATAGCCATTTCATTCAAGAGTTTAGTAAACCTATTATACATCTCAGTGATGGTTTCTCCAATTTTTGCCTCAAAATACTCATACTTCTGAATTAGCAGAGACCTTGCATTCTTCTTAATATCCCTGGTTCCTTCACAATGCACTTCAAGTTTTGTCCATAACTCTTTGGCAGTTTTGCATGATATTACATAATTTGTTAGAACAGAGTCCAAACTGTTAAAGAGAATATTCTTCACTTTTGTCTCCTTGAGAACATTCTCCTTGTTCTCCTATGACCACTCAGCCTTTGGTTTATCAACAAAGTGCTCTTCAATAATTTTTCCTTCAGCAGTGGTTTGAGAAAAAAGTTTTAAAGGCACATAAGGTCCATCATGAATTCTTTTCAGATAAGCAGGGTCTATGGCCTCTAGATGATGCATCATCTTGATCTTCTGGTGAGTGTACTCATTCCTTTTAAGCATTTGAATCTTAGAATTGTCATCTTTATTTCCAGACATCTTTGATCGATTTTAATTTAGGCTCTGATACCAATTGTTTTCCCGGTTACACAAGTAGAAGGGGGGGTTGAATATCTGTGTGCTCTTTTTATGCCTGATTAAAATTAACATATTATAAATTAAAACTTCGAATTAAGGACAAAGAATAAACACAAAGATATGAATGAATACAGTTTGTATTATTCATGAATAAATACAAACTCTTCTAGGGTGTACACAAATCCTGGCAACTTCTTTGTATTTATCACAGCAACTCTCTCTATCTCAATGCTTTCTCCAAAAGTTCCACAAATAAATTAGGTTACATAGAGTATTTATATAGAGAGCTACATATCAATTAATAACAGAATATCAAATTACAATAGGAATAGAATTCATAATTATTAGTTGACAGTTTCCTTCTGTAATCCTCCTTCCTTCCCATAGCATATCTTCAATATATTTTCTTTTGTCTTCGAAGACTTTCCATTACTGTGATCATCTCCCAAATTCAGCTTCAGCTTTGTAGACCCTGAAAATCTCTAAACTTTGATGATCTTTAGTCTCTGACAAACTATAGAGTCTGATAGTCTATAGACTCTGATTGAACTCCAGACTCTAATTTGCATCTAGACTCTGATCCTGTTTCTTCAGAAAAAATCTTCTAAATACAAATACTCTTGACACCTGTACAGAGACTAACTAGACTATGATTTATATTTACTTATATCAGAGACTAGAAAGACTTATTATAGATATGCTAGACTCTGTTCTAGTATTTTGTACATCATCAACTGAATATATTCCTAACAAAGGCTGATTGATCAACCAACAGACTCTGATGACAATGATGATGGCAAAACTCTATCTGTAAAATTACAAATCAAACCAGTAACTGAAGTTCCCCCTGCATCTTCCATGAAGCTATTTTTCATGTCAATCCTATGACAGAGCCTATAAAGAAGAAAAGGAGACTAATAAAAGGCAAAATCTCAAAATATTTCCCTTCAGTTGATGCTGTAAACTCTGATCCACTAAACTCTGGCACCCCAAATCCTGAAGCTGTTGTATCTACAGAAGAGAGTTTAGTGTCCATGAGGAAATCATACATGAGTGAGGATATAAATCAAATCAAGAATTCTCTTCAATGACTTGGTGTTTCAGCTGAAGACATTGTGGCTGCTACAGAAAATGTATGCAATAACCTTCTTCCTATTAATCCTTTTACCATTCCTGTAATCACCTTGAAAGATGCTGCCAGTGAAATTATTGATGAGAAATGTTGGGATAAAAATGATAATGACAATCCTAATACGTAAAATGAGAAGTATGAGTTAGGGCCATCAATAAAATCAGTTCTAGATCCATCATCTACTCCAGTAATGGTCTCTGATTCATCTACCACCTCACCATAGAAAAGGATGCCTGAATTATCCTATGAAAGAGTCAAAAAAACTTACTGAGGAGGTCGGTAGAGAACAGGCAGCCAAGAAATTCTCATTCCCTGGTATTTTCCAAGAAGAAGAAACCAGAGTTTGTTTTGGCCAAGACCTACAAGAACATATCTCTCAAAGTGAGATAACAGTCTTTGATAGGCTAGGCACACAAGAACCTGTTAGTAAAAGTCCAACAGAAGCCACATTTTTAGCAGATGAAGCCAACATAGATCAAGGGTATAGTCCACAAGAACCTTCAGCTCAAAGGGTTGAAGAAGTTATTAAGGTCTCAGCCACACAAGAACCACACAAACTATTATAGCAAATCATGTTTTTGTTGATGCTGAAGGCTAGAAATTGATAGAGTCTAGCCCATAAAAACCTTCACCTTAAAGTGATAAAGCAGCTACTGACAAGACTCGGGTCACACAAGAACAAATCATCCTAAATATGATTGCAGACCAACTCATAGAAGAAAAGGAAGTGCAGCCAAACTCTGATTATGTTGCCGCAACTACTGAGGAGTCAATCTCTGATGGAAATCCTTTGGCAATCTGTGATGCTATTCTGGTTCATCCACTATCTGCTAAACCACTGAAAACTCCATCAGACTCTACTAATTCAAGGTGCTCAGAGTATAACTATGGCAGGCTCTGAAGATAGTCTGTCAAGTAATCTACAAACCCTGGTGCACCCAATATAAGTAGTGGTGTTGATGCTATCAAATCTGTAAACCCTATTGATTCAGAATCTGAACTTGAGTTACTTGCAATACCAACTGATCTGTCTATTCTATATGATGTCAGATACAGCTCCAAGCAATGGCCTTTATCTGCTCATCATGCTTATGAGAAGATGAACATGGATTATTTAGACTATATTATGGTTTCTCAACTGCAATCACAAATTGAAATTGCTCTTACTGATACGGCAGTTAGAAGGACAATTGGTCTTCATGACAATGAGATTATAGACTCTGATTACAAGAAATCTATTTGGGTTGACAGTAGGGTAAAAGCTAAGGAAAAGGTGACCTGGAATCTATCTCATGATTTTGTGAAATAGGCACACTCAGAGCTTACCAATGATGATATGAAGACTATCTTGAAAGCTATAACTTTGTTAACTAAAGCTCTTCAGAGTGAAATCTTAGATGTCAAGCTGGGTGTTAAAAAATAAGAAACTTCTACTTATGGTGTTGTGGAAGTAATGAAGATTCTAATGACTAAAAAATTTAAAGATCTATCTCGCAAATATGATATCTTGGAAAAGAAGGTGGACTCTCTCAGTACTACTGTCTCATCTGTTTAGAATACTCTCTCCACTCTACTAGTACATTTAGGTGTGAAGTATGATGTTAGAAAGGGGGAGAATGAAAGTAAAGACAAATGCAAGCCTGATCTCATTTTGAAATCTGATGATGAACATAGAGATGGTGGAAGTGGTGCACCTGATGCTGCAAAAAATCAAGGGAGTTATAAAACTGGTGCAAGTGCTCAACCTGAAGTGCAAACTCTGACTGCAACAGGCACTAATGAAGTTCAAGGGAAGAAGTAAGCTTTGATAGAAATCATTCAGAGACTAACAGTTACTAAAACCAGGCTAAATCAAATTGATGAGGATAAAGAGCTGGCCATGAAATTATTTGAAGAGGGACTTCCTGAAAATATCAAGGAAACATTTAAAAAGGATGAAGAACTGGCAAAGAAGTTGTTTGAAGAAAATCATCAAGGAGTTTATGCGTAAATAGTTGAAAAGGAAGTTAAAATGATAAAAACTGGTACTGACAATGCTCAAGTCCAGACAAAGAAAAGAAGAGCTCCTTCTAGAGCACCTCCTCCAAAGAAAGATGTGATTCAGAAGAAAAGTACACCATCTGAACCTATTAAATATCAACAACTATCTAGACTTGTGCCAAGGTCGAGGAAGGGTGCAGATACTGATGTTGTAATGAACAAACTCCTCAACAAAAGACTTCAACTGCTACAAGAGATTTTATCATTCTTCTAGGAGGAATTAGTTTTGATGATGAAGAACTAGAACAGGAAATGAACAGAAAAAGTAGGGGTGATCTATTGTGGACTAGATATAGCTCAACGACAATTAATGTTAGACTTGGAAGGAACAATTGTGGTATTAGTGATTCACATGCAAAAGTTTACAGGGGAGAAGCTAACACATTCACTGATCCTTATTCTCTGAAGGACAAACCTGAAGAATAATTGACTCAGAATCATTTGGATAAGCTCATTGATGTTCACTTGCTTAAGAATCTGTTTGATGGTATTGAGCCAAAAGAAAAATTGTTATATTTTCTTGAAAATGAAAGAGTGTTGAAATTGGAAGAAGAAGACTTAGCTTACAAATCTTCAAAAGGGGAATTTGAGTATGTTTTTTAATTGTTGAATGGAGAAGATGAAACTACCACAAGGTGGATAAATTCCATTAAAGGAGTAATCATGGGAGTGAAGAAGACAAAGAAAATGATATTGATAGACTTTGATGGATAATACAAACCAAAATATATGCTTGAAGATGGAACTAAGAAGGAGACGAGTAAATGAGATGAAAGAGTAAATATAGTATTGGCTACTCCAACTTTAATGCTCAATCTTGATGGTCAGAGGGTCTGTTGTATTGCTCTAGATGAAAGTTTTGACATAACTTCAATATACAACTTGAGAGCTAAAATATTTCAGATAGATGATTCAAATGATGGGATGAAGGGACTAAATGAAAAGATGATATAATTGTTGAGGACATCTGAACAGAAACTACTTAAAGATTTTTAAGCTGGAAACTTTTCTTATCAGAGGATATGAAGCAAGGTAAATAGTTAACACTTGATGCATTTGTCTACTAGTTTCTGACATTGTCATTAGAATTTATGCTTTATTTTACAAAGTATAAATTAGAAGATATTGTTGAAGATAAAAAAAATGATGTTGTCGGAGTGTGGCACAATCAGAGTCTATGGGTAAGCTGATCAGAGTTTATGAAGTCAGCGTTTACTCACCAACAGAGTTTATTGGTCAGAGTATAACATATGATGTTTCGAAAAATCAGGACTTGATTGAAGATAATGATGGAAGTATTTCTGTCAGTAACAATTACCTTATAGAAGCTATCTATTCCGAAGATAATGATGAAAATTGTATCTTTGTATTTATTAATCATTATCTTTGCATTATTTAGATAGACAGCTGTATACTATATAAACACAATTTAAGTTTACATTGATGTATCGTTCACATACTATTTTTTCCATAACCTAGCAGTTCTTAAGAACATCTGATTTTCTTGAGAGAGTTTTGTATTAAGTTTATCAAAATTAATACAAAAAATATTTACTTTTATCCACTTGTATTTTAGTTTCGATTGTTTGGCACTATTGTATTCAACCTCATTCTATAATAATATATTTACTGGGTAACATAGTTAAAAATATAGTGACATCTTATAGTAGACTACAAAATAGTATTAACTATACATTAAAATATTTAGTAGAATTTTAATATTAATATTCATATAAATGTTTCGTTAAAATCTAAAAATAATCAAGGATAATAAATTTTGTTAAGATCTCACTGTTTTTAGGTACCTTCATTTCTTCTTTCTTTTGTCATGTCTACTTTCTCTTCTGGAGATCATTCAAAAGTTTATTAGTCTTTGCTCCTTTTTTAATTTCGAGGATCTATCACGCTTCAAGCATTCTTTAGACATATCAGCATCTTGAGTTTTTCCTCCGAGGACATTTTAAATTTTATCGGAGCTGTATAAAAGGATTTGAATTAGCATCATTAGTGAATTTAAATATTTGTTTAATTCTATGACATGAATTTTTATGATTCATTAGGGGCCATTTATAATGGTTTTTTGTGCTTTTTTGAGGAAATCGTTTTCATTTATTGGCTAATATGTTACATATATGGATTTGATTTTAGTTATTTTATTATTATTATTTAATTGTAATAATTACTGACTCTTTCTTTAATTTTAAAATTTTTACTTTTTTTAAAAATTGATGTCCCCTTTGATTAGATTATATATATAAACCTATATTTTTATTAATACCTTATATCCTGAAAATGTGATTTCTAAATGGGCTTTTGAAACTTTAGACATTAAAATTTAGATATTTGTAGACTCCCCATTGGTTAGATTATATATATATACCTATATTTTTATTAATATCTTATTACCGTATATAATATTATTTTTAGTTAATATAATATTATATGCTCTTTTTTGTTTTATTTCTAATTCATTTCTTTTGTTATTTTTTCTTATTTGCAGGATGTTCGGACACGATATTCTATAAGGGTGTTTTTTTCTCGATATTAAAGATATATTATCTAAATTTTTCCGGTCACTTTGCATATTTGATGGTTAGATAATAATTTTTTTATATGAAAGGAACTCCTTGCACTAGCTATTATATTCTGATATAATTCATATATGAATACGTATATTTTTTTCAAAAAAATGCAGTTTAATGTGGGAGCATTTTTGTGTTTATAAGACTAGAAGTCCTAGATCTTTGAGAAATCCAAGGCATTTTTATTTCAAACACCCATACAAATTTTCTTCTAAATATACCTTTTAATGTATACTTATTTCATACCAATATTAAAAAATGTAGACACCGAACATAACAAAATCAAAAATTCAAATAAGGACATTATGCAAAAGATTGTCAATAGTAACATAAATCTAGACAAAACTTTTAGGAAGCAAAATGATGCATCTATACAATATTATTAGAATCGAAAGATTAAAAGTTTTAGTCGGTTCGTTCGCCTGAATCACGGGCCTAAAAAATATACATGATATAATTTTACATATTATAATATGGGACCTAACTATATACATATATATATTAACTAAAATTTTACTTTTTAGGCCATAACATGGGTCCAAATTATAACATATTTATATTAAATAGAATAAATTTATATAAAATAAGAGAATATATAATATTAACATAAATTCTTAATATTAAAAAAAATTGTATTAAGTATCAATAAAAATAAAAATAAAAATTTTAATTTACTTAAATAGTAATTATCGCGTGCTTCGCACGGATTATAAGCTTATATTATTTTTAGACTTGCAAGATAAAAAAATAGTTTTGAAGGACTCAGTTTATCAAAATTTAACAAAATAAAAACTAAACATTCATAAGTAAGTACACGCAAACAATTACGGATAAATAAAATATATAATTCATCATTTTTGAATTTGTATTAGCATTAATTGACAATCATGTAATTTTGTTCACAATCATAAAAATAATTTCACGTGGCACATAAATTATATGAATAAAACAAAAACTATACTTTGTTTTGGAGACGAAGGAAATCATGCATATTCACACAAAAACCAAACCTATTACCTTTTTCTTCTTTGCTTTTCCTCTAAAACTGATTCACTAGCTATCCGCGTCTTTTATTTTGGAGACAATTGAAGCATCCAAACTAATCGCAAGGCCACTATAATCGTAGAGCAAGCTGATAACGTGTTATAAATATATTATATTATAAGAAATATTAGAGAGGGAAAGAGTTGCAAGTGAAATTGTAGGGCTTGATGTATGTTTACAAACTCAAACTTTGATACCTATTTATAGGTTCATCACATAGAGGTTATAAGGTATTTGAAATGCCAAAAGTCATAGTTACAAGAACTTGAAAAATCAAACGACAAGAACTTAAACGATCAAAGGTTTGTTCTTCTTCGAGGAAATCCATTTACAACGAGTACAATAATATCCAAAAGAAATCTAAATTAAAAAAGAATAGAAGCCGAGGGTGTCTTTAGTATCAAATGAACCCCACACATCTCTACTTGCAACATTTCTTCAAGATTGTTTGCATAATCAATAATAGCCTTTACTTGAAAAGAAACATCAATTTGGTCTCCACTCTTTATTGAGATGCCATCTCCCCTCATGCATCCTACACTCGATTGTACGACACCCTCTAGACAACCATACCCGTATTTAAGTAGATCAAAACTAAATGTTTCTTTGATACCCTCTGTTTTATTTGTAATCACAGCATCACTTTCTAAAAGTGGTGCAGTGATCGTGCACTTATAAACAACCCAGAAGGCCATACCCACAAAGTCATCTCCCAAGATTGATGGAATATCAAAAGATAGTGTACATCCGTTGCTTTTATAGTTGAACCATTCCGGGATCTCCGTGTCTTGTACAGTAGCTTTAAACTCTTGTCTTGCCTGTAACATAAAAGAGAAACGTAGATAGATTTAGATATGTGTGAGTGTGTTTTAATTATTGGGAGAGAAACACCAATGCCTACCAACCTGAAAGTCACTATCCTTTAAACTGACTTTTAAATTGCTGCCGTTGCCAGTAAAAATCAGTTGTGCTAAATCTCTCAACATTGACAAATCTGGCAGATGTTGTAGGCTTGTACAATCACAAACTCCAAGACTTATGAGATGAGGCGGAAGTTCCTGGAATGATTCAAGGCTGCTACATCCCACTATATTCAATCGCTTCAACTGTTTCAGGTTGGATAAATTGGTTACTTGTACTAGTGACGCATGATCATGTACCTCTAAACTTTTTAAATTCAGTGGAAGTTCCGGGAAGGAGGACCCGTGACTTGTAGAGTGAGTCAACACAAGATGTTCAAGGTTGAAAAGCTTAAAAAGACTAAAGGGTTTGGTTGGGGAGAGACTTCCACACTCATCATAAAGAAGTAATATTTTCAGAGAATGAAAGCTTAGAATCGTGGGCAGCCATACTCTTACATTACATCTCAGTTCTAAATACTCCAACTTCATATTCTCTACAGCATCAGGCAACTTAATTGTTCTTCTGTCGTTATGGTTCAGATGTAACCTTGCAAGTGATGTAAGATTACGGATGCTATTCGGCAATTCTTCAATTGCTGTATCAGATGCTTGTAACCATTTTAAACATTGCATCTTCCCCAACTGCTCAGGCAATCTATTCAGCTGTGAACAGTAATTAAGATCTAATAGCTCAAGAGACTTCAACTTCCATACACTGTTTGGAAGACTAGTAAGGTTTTTGCAGTAAGACAAATACAGAGTGACCAAATTAGGCAGGTTTGAAAACGAGTCTGGCAGTTGTTCGATTAGAGTCCCAGATACATTAAAAGTCTCCAAGCCATCCATGTTCCCAAATTGCGCAGGTAACTTTCTAAGCTTCTTGCAACCGTTTAAATCCAAATGAATCAGTTTCTTTAAGTGAGCAATTGAATCAGGAAGTTGCTCAATCGCTGTTTCACTTGCATTAAGCACCTGTAAGCCTTTCAAATCTCCCAATCCCTCGGGCAATACTTTCAGATTGCTACAATGCCTCAAATTCAAACGACTCAGAGAAGTCAATTGCGCGATTGGCTTGGGCAGTCCTTTTAGATTCACACACTCACCCACATTCAAGTGGTCTAATTTGTTTAGCTGTCCAACTGACTCGGGCAATTCTTCCAAATATTTGCATCCATCCAAGTTCAAATGACGCAAACAAGGCAACTGTATAGCATATACTCTTATCAGGCTTTCACTTTCACCAATCAAATAAACTTTTATTAAAATTTCATAACATGAAATTAAGCTATATATTATCAACTTCCAAATATTCATTATGGGACCAAACATCACCTATATATTATCTCTATAAGCCACAAAAATGAATTCATCAATTCATAGTCTACGAGTTTAAAGATATTATTAATAATTTATATATTTTAATTGATTTTATTTGATTTAAAATTCAATGTAGAGTTTATGTAGAGTTGATAGATTCTACACAGAATTCATACCGTCCATGTAAATAGAATCTCTTATGTGTAAGTAAAATTTTAAAAGATATAAAATACATAAAAATCCCACAGAATATTTTTAAAATCCATCAGAGTCAATAAGTTTTTAAATACCCCTACATTTTAATAGATTATTAATAATTTATATTGAATACTCCTGAATTTTAAAGTATTATTTAAAATCTAGATTGAATAACCTTAAATTTTAAAACATTATTTAAAATACAAATTAAATACTCACATTAATATTTTAAAATCCAAATTGAGCACCCTAGATTTTTAAAATCCAAAAAAAGACTACATAATTTATATTGAATACATCCCTAAATGTTTTAACTTTTATATTTTAAATGAATAAAAATACTTATACATTTTACACCTAAAACTAATTACATAATTATATTTATGTATCAATATATATATATATAAATATTAGTTGGAATGACCATAAAAAATTGCGAGAAGCAACATTATGTAAAATTATTATATATATATATAAAATTTGATCCCCATACTTGTGTGGCTATAAAATAAATACAATTATATACATACTAAAATAAGCATAACTTCACTGTATATATACAATACAGGGTCACGCTTCAACAGAAACATCTCTTAAACTAGAAACTAGTGACCTTTATGTAAATTTTATAAATAATAAGGTTGAATATTATAAATTATGTATACTTTCCCTGATAATATACATGTTGAATATATATCTTTAGTTAGACAAAATTTATATGAATTACTCTTAAATGAAGTACTAGAAAGACCCTTTTAAGTTATATTTATATGCACATGCATATTATCATTTCCTAGATATAACTCTTTCTTCCTTTTTTTTCTTTGCCGAACAAACTGAAGATTTGTTTAACCATCATCTCTTGCAAAAAGACTAAAGACTTCTTGGTGAATATGTAATCGGAGACTCAAAGTATATTAATTTGCTCAACATCTTTTCATCCTTCTTCCCTCCCTCTAGAGTTGTTGTTGGAAATATAATCTAAACATTATTTTAAATAAATTGTATAAGCTGCTACGTGTGTTACGTGCATTATTAGTAGCAGCTTGACTAGGTCTTTTAGCAGTAGAGAGTTTTTAGGAGAGTCATGCGTAGTGGAGCTTATTTAGGAGTCAAGTACGTTAGATGCTATTTTCATGTTACCATCTTGTGGCTTGTATTGTCTATTTAAACGTCATGTAATCTGTTCTAGTTTCTATCAGAAGTTAATACAATTTGTTTCACAGTTTCATAATATACACACGTTATATCTATATACATACGTACGTTCTTTAGTTTTCTCTACACTTGGTATCAGAGCTACCGATCTTTGGAAGCAGAACATTGTGCTTCCTTGGGCCCCTTTGATACTGACACCTTCGGCCACCTCCATGTGAGATGCAAAGACCAGACAGACCTTCAGCACTTTTTGAAGTATATACCAAGGGCGCAGAAGGGAGCACGCCTTATTGTAAGGGCCATGGTGGAGGTACCCTTTTTTGTGTAGCACATGAGGGTGGTAAGAGGTGTGTTGTACCTGAATGCACCAAGAGTGCCAGGGGGCGAACAGATTATTGTGTCCGGCATGGTGGGGGAAAGAGGTGCAAAGTTAAAGGGTGCAGCAAAAGTGCACAAGGCAGCACTGACTTCTGCAAGGCTCATGGGGGGAAAAAGATGCTCTTGGGGCCATCAGGGTTCAGATTTTGGCAAAGATGACAGCCCTTGTAATGCTTTTGCTAGAGGAAAGAATGGTCTGTGTACATCCCACAGTGGCTTGGTTCAGGAAAAACGAGTTCATGGAGGTGCTACTGTGGGTGTTATGGTCCAGGACAATGTTTCAGCAATAAAGGCAGGCGGGAAGCCGAAGAAGATGACGGTGATTAAATTATACATTGGGCCAGCTTGGTGTAACTGAAAGTATTATTGTGCTGCTATACGAGCAGCAAATTCCAAACGGGAAGAAAGGCATGCCAGATGGGCAAATAAGAAGTGTCATACGGGCAAAGAAGGAACATGCCAGATGGGCAAATATGAAGTGCCACGCGGACAAAGAGGTGACTTGTCAGACGGGCAAACAAAAGGCCAAACGGGCTAGGTTGAAAGCCATACGGGCTATATTGAAAGCCAAACGGACTAAGTTGAAGGCCATACGGGCTATGCTGAAAACCAAACGGGTTGGTGTTGTAGAACACACTATCATTTCATCCGGGAATATGTTGAACCAGGAGAGATTGGTATGAAACATATAAGTAAGAATGATCAGCGTGCAGATGTGTTGACAAAAGCTATGTCCACTGGTAAGTTCAAGAGAATGCGGTTTTTGCTTGGAATGAAGAATCTGTCGTCGGAAGACGTTTAGATTATGGGGGAGTATGTTGGAAATATAATCTAAACATTATTTTAAATAAATTGTATAAGCTGCTACGTGTGTTACGTGCATTATTAGTAGCAGCTTGACTAGGTCTTTTAGCAGTAGAGAGTTTTTAGGAGAGTCATGCGTAGTGGAGCTTATTTAGGAGTCAAGTACGTTAGATGCTATTTTCATGTTACCACCTTGTGGCTTGTATTGTCTATTTAAACGTCATGTAATATGTTCTAGTTTCTATCAGAAGTTAATACAATTTGTTTCACAGTTTCATAATATACACACGTTATATCTATATACATACGTACGTTCTTTAGTTTTCTCTACAGTTGTATCTTTCTTTTGATTTCTCGGATTAGTAAGAGAAAAGGCCCTATATGTCACAATTTGAGGTGGAAATGCCCTAAATGACACAACTCGTAATAATGGCCCTAAATAGCACTCCAAAACGCTACATAGTGTGGCGTGCTGGAAAAAAGGTGAAAACGCTGTTTCGTGTAGCGTTTTGCACTTTTTTTTAAATTTTTTCGGGGGGAAACGCTACTTCGTGTAGCGTTTTGTATTTTTTTTAATTTATTTGGGGAAAAACGTTACTTTATCTTGGGTTTTGGGCTAAAAAACGCAACTTAAAGTAGCGTTTTTGGGGAGAATTTTTTTTTTTCAAAACTCTACACGATGTAGCGTTTTGGAGTGCTATTTAGGGCCATTTTTTCGGGGTGTGCCATTTAGGGCATTTTCTCCCCAAATTGTGACATATAGGGCCAACACCCGATTAGTAATCGCCATAAATTTCGGAAGGTCTTATTCCAGCGACCTCCCCTTCCTTCCTTTTTGTTATATTGTGCTTATTATAAGCAGAATATAATGCAGAATATATAAATTCTCAAATTAGTACTTCGTAGATGGTTCTCTATAGAATATTTACCTATATATATATATATATATACAAGGGCTAGGGATCCCACAATACGTGTGTGATTATACGAGCAGTAAATAAAATTGGTTGAGTTCTGATTTCATACCTTGGCATTTTTCCATAACGTTTTAAATCTGCTAAACGGTATATCAAAAGTAATAAGTTTTGGTAGGTGAATAGTAGAAGGTAAACACGTCCAGGGACAACGATGCCAACTGATCCACCTCAACTCATGAAATGAAGTTTTGAAATTTCCTTTGATACCATGGACATCAATTAATTGTAATAATCTCAGGTTCGTCAACTTTTCAAATATCTCGGCATTGCAGTATTTATCGGTGGACATTGTAAAATCTAAAATAAGACCTTCAATTTTATTTACTCCCTGAAATATTCATTAAAAAGAGTAGAGAAATTAGAAAAGTGCAGCTTGAAACACATAATATATACATATCATAATAGTTTTAACCTGAATACATAAAAAAAATTGAAAAAAAGTATTGATAGGATTATTAACAAATGTGTATTAATAATGTAATAAACTACTTTATAATATACCAATGTAAAATTTGATATTATAGTTGATTTTTTACATATAAAGCATGTACTGTTTGTCTTCTCATAAACTGAAATTAAATATTTGCTTTTAGTTTACCTCTAGATTTTGCAAAGCCTGACATGCTTCTTCTTGCTTCAAGTACAAACGTTGGCATTTCCCATGTTTGGATTCCTCGTGAGCAACTTTCCTTCCCATTTCTTGTATAAGATTATGCATCTGAAATTTATTATACTCAATGGTTAGTAGACATCTTTCCACTAGAATTGGTATCCCAGTCTCTGGAAAAAAATCACAGGATTTGAAAACATCTACAGCCTCATCCATGTTCTTCCCTACGAAGAAGAATACAATATCAAGAAAAATAGCCTTCTCCGTCTCATCTAACTCATCGTAACTCAGTTGAATGATTTTCTGAATATCTTCCACAGGAATTCTTCGAATTTTTTCAAGTTTAGCTTTCCAGAATGACACATTTGTCCTACCACACAAAGATGAACCGAGCACCTTCAGAGCTAATGGAAGACCTCCCACATAACTTACAAAACTTTTGGATAGAGCTACGTAATTCTTAGGAGGCTTTGGTTTCTTAAAGGCATGATAGCTAAAGAGCTCCAATGAATCATTTTGTTTCAATTCCTTCACCATGTATGTATCTACTTGTGACATTTCTACTTTGAGTTGATTTGGCAGGTTTACATCTCTCGCCGTGATTATAACTCTGCTACCATCTGAAAACAGCTCGCAAATCCTTACTAGCAATTCTGAATAGCTTGATTGGTCCAGATCATCCAGCACAATGAGAGCTTTCTTAGAACAAAGAATTTCTTTCAATTTTCTTAGTGCACTTTCAACATCACGGACCTTATAATCCTTCACCCTGAGAAGCTCAATCAAGAGTTGCTGAAGTAAAGGAAGTAGAGGACTACCTCCCTGTGAATATTGTTTTACATTTTCCATAAAACAACTTATATCAAATTTGTAGGAGTACTTGTTGTAGAAAGCCTTTGCTGTTGTAGTTTTCCCAATTCCGCCCATCCCACATATTCCAAGGGCACGGACATCATTCGACTCGATGCTTAGTTGTTGATATATCTCTTCAACAGGAATATCTATCCCAACTAAATATCTTTCGAGGTTCAGTGCTTTTTTAGATGATCTTGGCACAACATTCTCCACAATTTTTTGAATAGTCTCCGCTTCACTCCTGTTAATTTTAATAAGAAATACACGATTGTAATTCTTAGCTTATACAAATGATATATGTATGGGTCCTGATCCACAACAACCATTTGTTTGACAAGGCTTATGCAACAAATGGTTGCCTAGTCATTGGATGAGGATATAGAAGAGAGGTTTGAATCCATGGTTGTTTGATTGAATCTCTGAAATTTTTTGTTTTAAGAAGTTAATTATTTAACTCATGGCCATCTTATTGCGTTGCGATTGCGATCAAGAACGATGTTAGTGAGAGAGAGGAGTGAGGTAGTAGTAGAAAGAATGGCCGCGTATTTTTTGGTGGGAAAGTCAGTTAGATCCGGATTTTTAAAAAAATAGGGAGGGGCTCATCTTATCCCTTCTCCACGTATAAACCTAATTCATTTGTAAATTTAGAGAAATTTACACTTTGCAACCCTTTCGTTTTGAAGAATTGCATTTTGGGTCTCATAGTTTTCAAATCAACATTTTGCATCCCTTTGGTTTTGAAATCATTTCACTTTGCACCCCTCAAGCAAATTTTCGTCAATTATCAACGTTAATTTCATATTTCGGAGAGCTAATATGGGTATTTAATATTTAAACAGTTATTTCGGTGTTCATATTTTTAATATTTTGTGTTCAGTTCATTCCAAATATCTTATTTACATTGCTAAAATGTGTTATTAATTCATATTTAATATTTAAACAGTTATTTTGGTGTTCATATTTTTAAGATTTTATGTTCAATTCATTCTTAAATACTCATTTATATGGCTGAAATGCGTTATTACTAGATTATTGGTAAAAAAATTTGAAATAATAATAAATAATAAGCTATGATATAAGAACCAGACTTTAATTTGATATAAGAATCAAAATTATTTATTAAGTATTATTTTTTGTATCAATAATTTATTAATAACACATTTTAGCCATGTAAATATTATATTTGGAATGAACTGAACACAAAATCTTAAAAATATGAACACCGAAATAACTGTTTAAATATTAAATATGAATTAATAACACATTTTAGCCATGTAAATAAGATATTTGGAATGAACTGGAAAAAAATCTTAAAATATGAACACCGAAATAACTGTTTAAATATTAAATACCCATATTAACTCTCCGAAATATGAAATTAACGTTGATAATTGACGAAAATTTGTTTGAGGGGTGCAAAGTGAAATGATTTCAAAACTAAAGGGATGCAAATTGTTGATTTGAAAACTATGAGACCCAAAGTGCAATTCTTCAAAACCAAAGGGTTGCAAAGTATAAATTTCTCGTAAATTTATATATATAACATTTATATTAAGTTACTTTAATAATTTTTAAATTTAAAATATTATATATTTTTAAAATTATAAACTAAAATATAAATAATTTATATTATATTGTATTTTTGTCATTTCATATTATTATGTCATTATATTAAATTTATAAAACTATAATATTTTTTTTATAAAAGTATATCATTATCTAATATTTTGTTATATTATAATAAAATTATATATTACAATATAATAAAATATATTTTATACTAAGATTAATATAAATCATTAATATATTGTCCTTTAAGAATAGGGACACACTTGATTACTAAAAAAAATATCATTAATCTCAAAATAATTATGTATATATATTTCTTAAATAAAGCATGTTACAGTCAAGCTGTTAAACAATCTCCTAAACTAATAATTATAATCTAATGTCAAGAACAATATGAAACATATATTTTATACTAAAATTTATATAAAACATATAATATATCATAAAATATATCTCGAATTCAGTACACATCATATTTTATGGACTTTGGAATAGAGGTTATAACATTTACTTTATAAATTGAGATGAAATATAAATAAAACTAATATAAATATGATTTACTAGAATTATTTTATAATATTTATTAAACTAAAATAATTTTTATATTTTATATAATTTTTATATTTTATATAATTTATTATATATTAAAACTATAACTATATTTTATAATATATTATATGTTTTGTATTAATATTAGTATAAAATATATTTTATTATATTGTAAAATATAATTTTATTGTAATATAATATAATATTAGACAATTAATGATATACTTTTATAAAAAAATATTATAGTTTTATAAATTTAATATAATAACATAGTAATGTGAGATGACAAAAAATATAATATAATATAATATAAATTATTTATATTTTAGTTTTTACTTTTAAAAATATATAATATTTTTAATTTAAAAGTTATTAAAGTAAGTTAATATAAATATTATATATATAAATTTACACATGATTTAGGTTGATAAGATCATATTCCTTTTCTTTCAAGAGCTCGAGAGAAGGGAGCCGCGATAAATAATATTGGTTCGTCCTTATTTTTTTAAAAATCTTGACCGTCAAAACCATCATCCAATGGTTAAGCAATCATTTACTGGATAAACCTTGTTTAGTAAATGGTTTGAAACCATTTTGGATTTTGATGATCACTGTTAGCAAGCTGAAAGCTTGTATTTGATATAAAATAGCAAGCTGTTATATGTGGACTAACATGTTTTTGCAGGTATCAGCTTGCTGATATAACTTGTCAGTATAACATGTTGTAATACATTGACAGCAAGCTGAAAGTAGGAAAACAGGGCGCTTCAGCGAGCTGACAGCAGGAAATATTCTATCTCAGCAAGCTGACACTGGAACGCAGAAACTGTTGGATTTGCAAGGAAGTCCGATTTTCTTGGAAAAATTATAGGATCTTACTTGTACAAGTCTATCTAATATATATATATGGTTATATATTATATTAGAGCTCAGTTTTAAATTAATTCAAACATATTTTATTATTCAAATTAATTTTCCTATTTAATAGGAGTTGGATTTGACTAAACCTTATCTTATCTAACCAACTCTTATTTATACGTTCAAACTTATATTGAGGAAAATTTCAAACGTATGTTTTATCTTCTTATCCTTAATATATGTAATTTCAAATCTATGTATATCCTAACAAATTTGAACGTTGAATTCTAACGTTCACTATCTTTGTTAAATCGAATATATATATATATAAATTCAAGTGTGTATAGTCTGGTGAAGAAAACTAGTGAAGCTAAACTGATTTGAAAAATCCATACACACTTCTTCTCAAACTCAAAACGATCTTAGCAAATATCTTGAGCTCTATTATTCTATATAGTTATATATATACGCGAGAGCTTATAGTTTGAGTTGTAAATTTCATTCACTTGTATTCGTTTGATTGTAATCAAGTTGTGGCTGGATTGCTAGGCTTGTGAAACAGGGTTCAAGGGAACTAGAAGCTAGAGAAGGCTATGCTAGGGTAGTATAGTGCTTAGAGGGCAGAATAGTTCAGTGGAACAGGTGTTTCAGCAAGCTAGGATCAGCTGCAAGGGATAAAGGGTGGAATATTATTGTAATCTGTAATCGTGGTTTGATTTGATTAATAATATTCTCTCTTACCAGTTGGTAGGGGACCAGGACGTAGACCATAGAAGATTAGGGGTCGAACCTGGCTAAAAGACTTGGAGTTATTTACTTTTTCTGTACTGCATTGCATATAGCAGCTAGTTGACAGTGTCTGTTAATCAATCTTAGCTAGCTGACAGGTTTAATAACTTGGTAAAATTAAAATTGGTCATTGTTAGCCTTAACACCTATTCACCCCCCTTCTAGGTGTGCATTTTCATTTGGTATCAAAGCAGGCTATACTAATATCTTTTGTAACAGGAAAGTATAGAACAGATGGCTGACAAATATCCAATGGGAAGTTCAGGCTCGAGGGCACCTCTACTACTTGGCACAGAAAACTACAACTGGTGGAAAGGTAGAATGAAGCAGCACCTGGCCAGAGAACCCATGGAGTGGAGAGTTACAGAAAAAGGTCCTTTCAAGTTTCTTACTACAGATGGTAAAGAAAAAGATATAGATGAACTCACTGCTGATGAGCTGATCAAGCTTGCTTACAACAACCGAGCTATCAACACTATCATGACTGGTTTATGTCCTGAAGAGAGTGATAAAGTTTCTTCATGTACTTCTGCAAAGGAGATGTGGGACACTCTTGAATTATGTCATGAAGGTTCAAAAGCCTTAAAGAAGGTTAAACTCAGCAAGCTGATGAACGAGTATGGTAATTTCAAGCTCAATAAAGATGAATCTATTAAGGATGCTCAAGCTAGATTCCAAGTCACTATGAATGGTCTCACTTTACTTGGCAAAAAAATTCCACAAGAAGAGATCAACATGAAAATCATTAGTGATGTTCCATGGATCTATGAACCGAAGGTCACTGCCTTAGAATCCTCTCCAACAATTGATACAATGGACACTCTAAGTGTTTTTGCTGAATTGGAGCAGTTTGAAGGCAAGATAAATGTTAGCCATGCAAATTCTACTTCTGATCTCACATCAAAGATGAAGAATTTGGCACTCCATGGTGATGACAGCAAGCTGAAATCTGATGATGAATCAGATGAGGAAATAGCACTCATGTCCAGAAAAATCAGGAAGATGATCGAACAGAAAAACAAGATGAAGAGAGATAGAAGGAGTTCAGATTTCTCTAAAACCAAGAAGTTCTCCAAAGATTCCAAAGGAGATTCAACATGTTTTGAATGTGGCAAAACTGGCCATTTCAAGAAGGACTGTTACAAGCTAAAAGGGAAACAGCAAGCTGGATACAAAGACAAGAAGAAATTTAAAGCTTTGCTAACCTGGAGTGATGATGAAGAAGACGTTTCACCAAGTGACAGTGACAACAATGATGATATGGTCAACCTTGCACTAGTTGGAATGGAGGATGATATTGTTCGAGGCTTAACTGAGGAGATCATTGCTGAAAGTGATTCTGATGATGACAAAAGTGAGGTAAATTCATTCAGATTTGATATTTCTTCTGATAATATTATTCTAGATGAACTAACCATGCAGGATCAAGATAGTATTCCTATAGAGGAATATAATTCAGTAAAGACAGAAAACAACAAGCTGTCAGAGAAGAATGCTTACCTTAGACAGATGGTTCAAGATTTAATGGCAAAGGTGGAATCATTAATTGAAAGTAAGGAACCTGTTCAGGCAACAAATGAAGTCAAAATCAAAGAGCTTGAATCAAAAATTGAAGATCTAGAAGGTTTCAACAAGATTCTGTTAAAAAGGAACAATGCTCTAGCTGATGAGATTTCTGATCTAAAGGCTGATATAGAGGCAAGAGATGCATGTCTTGAAACATTTAAACTCAGAGAATCTGCCAAGAAAGAATCATCTCAGCCTGCTGAAACATCATCTCAGCCTGCTGACAGTACATCTCAGCATGCTGCCACTTCATCAAAGCAAGCAGAAAGAATTATTTCCTTGGAAAAAGAAGTCATTAAGCTCAGAAAAGGCATGGGTACTTTTGTTCAAGGTAAAGAAGGTCTCAAATCAATGATGAAAAGCATCAAGGTACCTTTGGACAAGGAAGGAGTTGGTTTGAACTTCAACAAGAGGGCTACTGCAAAAAAGTATGAAGGCAGACAAGGAAAGCCATACAAATATGCTATGCCCTGGACAAGCTGCAAGAAATGTGGTGGTAAAGGTCATCTAGCTCAAAATTGCATATCTCAGCGAGCTACCAGAATTTACCAGAAAGAAGCTGACAGGAAGCTAGCTTACTGGAACAAACAGTCAGCTAGCCGAAATGGTTCTAGCAGGAAGAAAAGAACAAAGAATTCCTTTCCCAAAGTGGTTCAAATGTGGATCAAGAAATCTGAATTAAATGTTCTTTATATACTTGCTACTAACCAATCAGGACCCAAACCAATATGGGTACCAAAAGGTTAAGTGTTGTTTTTGTCTGTTTTGTAGATATGTCTTGCTGCTAAGATCAAATCAAAATCATGGATCATTGATAGTGGATGCACAAGACATATGTGTGGAGACAAAGCTCAATTTATTAATCTCAAATTCAAGAAAGGTGGAGGTGTCACAATTGGTGATAGTAAGACTCTTCCTATTCTAGGTAAAGGTAAAGTAGGTAATGACACAACTTTTATTGATAATGTTCGTTATGTTAAAGGCTTAAAATATAATCTGCTTAGTGTAAGTCAGTTGCATGATGATGGTCATTCAGTTGTTTTTGATAAAGATAAATGTGTTATTACTCATGAATTCTCTGCACCTAGAACTCCACAACAGAATGGAGTAGTGGAAAGAAAGAACAGGTCTTTGGAGGAAACTGCTAGAACTTTATTGCAGGAAAGCAAGCTGCCAAGGAACTTTTGGGCATAAGCAGTGAACACAGCCTGCTATGTTCTTAACAGAGTGGTGATCAGGCATATTCTTGAGAAAACTCCATATGAGCTGTTGAGGAACAAAAAGCCTAACATCAGTTACTTCAAAGTGTTTGGCTCAAAGTGTTTTGTCCTCAAGAAAATCGACAGGGATGGTAAATTCGATGCTAAATCTTATGAGGCAATTTTTCTTGGTTATTCTTTAACTGGTAGAGCATATAGAATTTTTAATTTAAAGAAACGCATTGTTGAGGAGTCTATTGATGTTATATTTCATGAACCTAACAATGATCTGTCAAGAGATGAGGAAGATGATGCAGGTGATGATGATGGAAGCAATAAAACTACTGCAACATCAGGTAGTCAGCAAGATGACAAGACAAAGGAGCAAGCTGCTACAACATCTACTGCTCAACAGTCAGTCAGTCAGCAAGCTGGAACAGCCAATCAGCCAGCTGACACTGCAATCTCAGTAGATGATACTATTGAACAGCTGTCTAAACTCAATCTAAGAGGGTCACAAACTCCTATAGCAAGGACTACAACTTCTGTTAGAACTGTTCATGAAGAGATATCCCAACATTCTCTCCCCAAAGCTACAAGAACTGTGAAGAATCATCCACCAACACAAATTATTGGTGATGCTTTTGAGGGTGTCAAGACAAGAAGAGGGAAAGCAAACTTCTGTGCTTTTGCAGCTTTCCTAGCTCAAGAGGAACCCAAAAATGTTCAAGAGGCTTTAGAAGATGAAAATTGGATCATGGCAATGCAAGAGGAGCTGAATCAATTCAAAAGATGTGATGTGTGGGAACTTGTGGAAAAGCCTAAAGATGTTTCAGTCATTGGTACTAAATGGGTCTTCAAGAATAAAGCTGATGAATTTGGTACAATTACAAGGAACAAGGCAAGGCTAGTTGCACAAGGTTACAATCAACAAGAAGGGATTGATTTTGATCAAACTTATGCACCTGTTGCAAGGCTAGAGTCTATAAGAATGCTACTTTCATTTGCATGTTACAAGAAATTCAAGCTTCATCAAATGGATGTCAAAAGTGCTTTTCTTAATGGCTATATCAAAGAGGAAGTTTATGTCAAGCAACCTCCGGGCTTCGAGCATGAAAAGTATCCAAATCATGTCTACAAACTAAAGAATGCACTGTATGGATTAAGGCAAGCTCCTAGGTCTTGGTATGAACGATTAAGTGAATTTCTACTTAAAAATGGCTTTATTCGAGGTAAAATTGATCCAACCTTATTCCTTAAATTTGATGGTAAGGATATTCTTGTTGTTCAAATTTATGTGGATGATATTGTTTTTGGATCAACTAATGATGCCATGTGTGAGTGGTTTTCAAAGTGTATGCACAGTGAGTTTGACATGAGTATGATGGGTGAACTCAATTACTTTTTGGGTCTTCAAGTCAAACAAACAAAAGATGGAATCTTTGTGCATCAATCCAAATACATCAAGAATCTACTCAAGAGATTTGGATTTGAAACTGTCAAGGCAAAATCAACACCAATGAGTCAAGCTAGCAAGCTGACAACAGATTAAAAAGGTGTAGATCTTGATATTCGTAAGTACAGAGGTATGATTGGTAGTTTACTGTATCTTACTGCTTCTAGACCTGATATAATGTATGCAGTTTGTGTATGTGCTAGATTTCAATGCAAGCCTAAGGAGTCTCATTATAATGCTGTTAAGAGAATCTTTAAGTATTTAAGTGGTACTATTAATTTGGCTTTATTTTATCCAATCACAAATGCATTTGATCTTGTTGGGTATAGTGATGCAGATTATGCAGGTTGTCACACTGATCGAAAGAGTACAAGTGGTGTTTGTGCATTTTTAGGCCAGAGTTTGGTCACTTGGCAATGCAAGAAGCAGAACTCTGTTGCTTTATCAACAGCTGAGGGGGAGTACTTGGCAGCTGGCAGCTGTTGCTCTCAAATGTTGTGGATGATACAAACACTAAGGGATTTTGGAATCAAATGTGGAAGGATCCCAATATATTGTGACAATACAAGTGCTATCAACATTTCAGAAAATCCTGTCAATCACTCAAGAACAAAGCATATCGATGTGAGACATCATTTCTTGAGAGACAATGTGGCAAAAGGGAAGATCAAGCTAATTTTTATGCCTACAGAGTATCAGCTAGCTGATATCTTTACAAAGCCATTGGCAGAAGAGAGATTTTCTATTATTAGAAGGGAACTTGGCATGTGTAACATCTAGTCAGCAAGCTAACACCAGGTTTTTCTAGATCTCAGCTTACTGATTGATTAACTGCTTATATGATCTTATTGTTTCGCTTGAAATTATTTGATTTAATATATTTATGTGTTATGTGTTCCGTGCTAAGTGTGGAAAAGTCCACTTACTTGTTATCCGAGTATGTCTATTCAGTTTTCAAGGCTAGTAATTAGTGCTTATTTCAAATTTTAAACTAATTTCTGTCTTTTATTATATATCATGCTTATCTATGGTTTTTGTTTTAATTAATAATTGTTTAAAATGTTTAAAATTGTAAGGGGTAGAGTTTTATCTAGTTTTTATCCTAAAAATACTCCTTTTCAGTCAATTAAAATAGGAATAGTTGAGGTATTTCATACACGGCTCTTCACATTCTTATATCCAAGGCAACAAATCAGATCTACTCTCTTCAAGCTAGCTTTCAACCGTTTTTCTCTCTCAATTGGGGTTGTTCTTTCAATCATCAAAATCATGCGTCAAACAAGGAAAATGAAGGCCGCTTCAGCTGGTCAGCGTTCCAAAGTGAACAAGCTCAAGCGCAAGTTAATCGATGAGGATGATGATCATGTGAAACAAGTGTTTCTGGACAGTGAGGAAGAAGGGTCAGTTATTGGTCGTTCTAGTGATCGAGAAGGGTCTGGAGCAAAGAAGGTCAAGCGGTGTTTAAGGTTCAGTTCAGATGAGATGGAGACAAGGTACAAAACTCTCGATCTTTCAAACCGAAAGATTGTATATGGTCGTCCGATATCTGGTAAGTCGTATCAAAACTGTGGCTCTGTTAAGCTATTTACTGATTTAGGGTTTGAGTCATTTTTGTTGGACTTACCCAAAGACTGTTATCCTGAGTTTGTTCAAGAGTTTTATGCTAATTTAACAACCGATAAGTTTGGAAATTATGTGTCTTATGTTCAAGAGAAGAAAATTACTTTGAATGTGCCTGTTTTGAATTCGATTTTGAGGATTGATAACCCATCTACTGTGTCTGTGTTTACTAAAAAGGGTCCTGTTATGTTGGAGGATTTTGGCCCTTTAGATCAGTTAAACATAGTTAGGGGTTTGCATGGTGTTTTGGAGTTTACTACACCTACTACTGCTTTAGTTATGCCCATGGCTCATTTACTGTTCAAGGTGTGCATAGCAAATATTTGTCCTCGATTGGGAAGTAGGTCAAATTTTAACAGTCAGGATGTCTGTGTTGTTGCTATGATTTTGGCTGGGAAAAAGTTTGATTTGTCATATTTAATTTTGAAGAATATGATGGAAGTTTTTGAAGGTAATCAATCAGCTGGATTGCCTTATGGTCTGTTGTTAACCAGGATTTTTGACTGGTATGGAGTTGTTTTTAATGAATCTGAAAAGGTCACAGTTAAAGAGTTTCTTGATGCTAAGAGTTTAGCACAGTCTCATTTGAAGGTTGATAAGGATGGTAAATTGGTTCAAGTTGAATTTTCTACACCTCCTGCTCCCAGTGCTGAACAGTTACCCAGTGATGGTTTGGTGAATAAGTTTGAGTTTCTGGCTAAGGAATTGAAGTATGACAATGCTAATATGAGTGTTGATATTGCTCATCTTACTTCAAAAATTGAAAGCTTGGCAGATGAAGTGAAGTTTTTAAGAGAATTTGTCGTAAGCAAATTATTGGCAAATTATCAGAAGGAACTGGATACTACAGCTGGTGGTGAATCTTCTGATGGGAATTTGGCTGGCCTAGCAAATGCAGCTGTGAAGTCAGCTGAACAGGCAGGGAAGAAGTTGTAGACTGCAGGTTCTACTACTCCAAAAGACAAAGATGCTGGAGTTAATGCTGAAGAGGACAAGTTTGCAGATCTTGAAGAAGAAGTAGCCCAGGATGAATCCTGATTATCCTTTTTTTTAATGATTAAGGGGGAGTATTTTAGGAGAATTAGGAATGGGTTGGGATTGTTTTGTTTTTTTCCAAAGCATGCTAGACTTAGACTTGTTTAACTGTTGCTGTTGGCTGGTGTTTTCGAATTTGCTGGTATTTTCTCTGAATATTTGGTACTTGGTTATGTTGGATATTGCTGGTTGCATGCTAGTATGCATGTGTTATTATAATATGCTATGTTTTTTGTTTAAATCTATCTGTTAAATGCCTAGTGTATTATATTTGCAATTTTATATCATGTGTTTACAGGATTGCAGGAATTTAGGGGGAGTATTCTATTCTCCTAAATTATTTTATGATAATCATCAAAAAGGGGGAGATTGAAACCATTTTGGATTTTGATGATCACTGTTAGCAAGCTGAAAGCTTGTATTTGATATAAAATAGCAAGCTATTATATGTGGACTAACATGTTTTTGCAGGTATCAGCTTGCTGATATAACTTGTCAGTATAACATGTTGTAATACATTGACAGCAAGCTGAAAGTAGGAAAACAGGGCGTTTCAGCGAGCTGACAACAGGAAATATTCTATCTCAGCAAGCTGACACTGGAACGCAGAAACTGTTGGATTTGCAAGGAAGTCCGATTTTCTTGGAGAAATTATAGGATCTTACTTGTACAAGTCTATCTAATATATATATGGTTATATATTATATTAGAGCTCAGTTTTAAATTAATTCAAACATATTTTATTATTCAAATTAATTTTCCTATTTAATAGGAGTTGGATTTGACTAAACCTTATCTTATCTAACCAACTCTTATCTATACGTTCAAACTTATATTGAGGAAAATTTCAAACGTATGTTTTATCTTCTTATCCTTAATATATGTAATTTCAAATCTATGTACTCCCTCCGTCCCACCCAATTGTTATCACTTTTTTTTCACTTTCTGGCACGCATTTTAAGGTGGATTTTAAGGATAGTTCCATAACTTATTTTTAAAATTTTCTTTTCTTGTATAAAAATAGGATTGTTCTATTTTTATACAAAAAAGGAAAATTTCAAAAATAAATTATGAAACTATCCTTAAAATTCATCTTAAAATGCGTGCCAGACACCCCATTATGAAATGATAACAACTCAACGGGACGGAGGGAGTATATCCTAACAAATTTGAACGTTGAATTCTAACGTTCACTATCTTTGTTAAATCGAATATATATATATATATATAAATTCAAGTATGTATAGTCTGGTGAAGAAAACTAGTGAAGCTAAACTGATTTGAAAAATCCATACACACTTCTTCTCAAACTCAAAACGATCTTAGCAAATATCTTGAGCTCTATTATTCTATATAGTTATATATATATGTGAGAGCTTATAGTTTGAATTGTAAATTTCATTCACTTGTATTCGTTTGATTGTAATCAAGTTGTGGCTGGATTGCTAGGCTTGTGAAACAGGGTTCAAGGGAACTAGAAGCTAGAGAAGGCTATGCTAGGGTAGTATAGTGCTTAGAGGGCAGAATAGTTCAGTGGAACAGGTGTTTCAGCAAGCTAGGATCAGCTGCAAGGGATAAAGGGTGGAATATTATTGTAATCTGTAATCGTGGTTTGATTTGATTAATAATATTCTCTCTTACCAGTTGGTAGGGGACCAGGACGTAGACCATAGGAGATTAGGGGTCGAACCTGGCTAAAAGACTTGGAGTTATTTACTTTTTCTGTACTGCATTGCATATAGCAGCTAGCTGACAGTGTCTGTTAATCAATCTTAGCTAGCTGACAGGTTTAATAACTTGGTAAAATTAAAATTTGTCATTGTTAGCCTTAACACCTATTCACCCCCCCCCCCTCTAGGTGTGCATTTTCATGGTTGCTATGGATCATATATATATATATATATATATATATATATATATATATATATATATATATATATATATATGGCTTAATCATATATATATATATATATATATATATATATATATGCAAATATTCAAATAGAAATCAAGTCAAATATAGAAATTAGAAATTAATCTAAGTCATATATTTCATCTAATCTAATGGTCCTAGAAGACACCATACATAATTAAAATACACCCTCTCATACACAATCTTATCTAATCTCCTCCGTTTTTAATTTGATTTTTTCCCGCCAATTGGTGAAACTTTTTTTAAATCTAACTTTACCACATTTTTTCCTATCTCCCAACGATCAGTTTGTATACCATGTCATATATTCCCGCGACTTCCATTTTTTTGACGATCTCCATATGTATTTATTTAACAAAACTGATGATTTTTGTGATTTCAATACAAATTAGTAATTTTTATAGTATAAATTTGTGATTTATCTAATATAAATTAGTGATTGCATTTTAATCTAGTAACAAATGTAATATAAATTTGTGATTAATTTTGAAATCGTCGGAATATAGCACATATGATATGCAAACTAATCGTTGGGATATGGAGAAAAATGTGCTGAAGTTAGATATGGAAAAAAAAATTGTCAATTGACGGAAAAATCAAATTAAAAATGGAGAGGATAAAATTAGTTTCTAATTTCTAGTTAAAGTTTGTTTCTATTGGAGTAGCACCTGTGCATGTTTGCTGAAAGTGTACTTGAATAGTATTTAATTGGATTAAGAAGTAAGAACTCATGGTAAAGGGACTTACTCGTTTGCGTCTTCTTTCAAATGATATCCTGATAATTGTGCAATTTCAGTAAGAGCAGTTTTCCACTTCTCAATCGTAGGAACAGAGTAACGCTTCTTATGCTTTTTAAGAGAAGCGCCAAAAGACCCTTTCTGGTATCGTAGATCTGATGGATCAACATAGTAAAACACGGGAACAACCTGATTCTTGGTTCTCTTGCAACTAAGGATCTCTGCGAGCTCCTCAAGGCACCATGATGAATCAGCATAGTTCTTCGAGATGACAACTACAAACATTTTTGAATTTTTGATTGCATGGCATAGTCCTGGAGAAATTTCTTCACCCTTTTCCAGTGCAGGTTCATCTCTGAAAGTTACAATTCCTGCTTGATCCAAAGCATGGTAAAGATTCGAGATGAAACTTCTGCGAGTGTCCTTACCATGAAAGCTTAGGAAAACATCCCATAGAGGAGATGAAGGGGCAGTTAATTGACTACTTGTTGTATCCATAGGCACTTGAGTCATGACTTTCACCGCCTCTTGTTTAAAATCACTAGACCTCCGATGCTTTGGCTGAAGAGAGGACCTAAACATCAGCCAAAAAATGCAGGACAAGGCAAGGCCCAAAGCAACATGTATAACGATAGTCACCGGAGACACTATAAATGATTCTTTCAACGTTTCCCATAACTCAAAATCCATCGATTCAAAATGAACTAAAACAACTGAGGTTTCTACTGGATACACTCTGATTATTTCTTTCCTTTTTGTAGTTACTAACTAACGTGCAAAGCACGATTACTATTAATAAATTATATATTAATTATTTTATATAAATTAAATATTTTATTTAATATGATAATTTATTTTATTATTATTTTTATTTTACATTTTTTTATATAATGATGTTTATATATTAATATTCATAAAATTTAATGATAAGCTATAATTTTAAATAAATAAAAGAGTTTGAATAATAATAAAATCGAGTTAAATGTGATTAAATTATATTAAATATAAATTATAGAATAAATAAAATTTTAAAATAAAAAATACATAATATAATTTAAATATAATATTATTCATAGAAAATCATATAAAGGAAGAATATCGGTGCATAAGAATCAAATTCCTGTACCTCACCCACTACAAAGACCTAAAAAGCAACACGCAAACCAATATCCACTAATTTTATAGTGGATTATCTAATAAAATAAATTTGTCAACTTTTGCTAATTGACGGTGGCGGCCTTCCTCTAAACTACCCTTTCAAGAAGAATTTGGCACAATTATGATTATGGTCATCGAAAATCAACAAACAATTAGACTTTTACAAATTCGATCTAATATTGTATATACTCCCACCGTATTTTATAAGTCACTTTACGTGTTTAGGTATTTTTATCATATAATTAAAAAAAAAAATTTAATTTTTTTTAAAAATTAAAATACTGATTATTGACCTGTTTGGCCTGGCTTAAAAATAAGTCTTTTTGGACTTATTTTCGGGTAAAAATTTCATATTTTGATAAATGTTTTTTATACAAGTATTTAATGTATATTTGAGATTCTATAAGTTGCAAAAAAAAAGTTAACTTTTTTCAGAAAAAAGTTAGGAATCTCTAATTTTGTCTTAAAATAAGTTGACTTATTCTGGAAAAAACTTCCCCCAAACACCCCCTATATATTTTACTTAAAAAAGAAAATTTAAAAATAATTATTTTTATTATTTGGTCAAAACACCTAAATATGTGTGTTAAAAGTTAAAGCGACTTATAAAAAAATGAAGGGAGTAATTGTTTACATATTTATAATTGCATGATAAAAAAAAGGCTTATTTACAATTTAAACCCTACGTTATTAACAATATATAATTCAAACCCTATGTTAATATATTTAGTAAATTTAACCCTACGTTTTTTAACTATTTCCTTTTTTAAAATACTTACTAAAATTTTAAAATAATTAGTAAATTTAACCCTATGTTTTTTAACTATGTACAATTGAAACCTTTTTTAAAATAAATAGTAAATTTAACCTTACGTTTTAAAACATTTAGTAAATTTAACCTTGACTTTTTAATTTCGGAATAAAATAAATTTTATATCGAAAAAGTATTTTCGAGAATATATTCACCGAAGAGTATTTTTGAAAATAAATTAAATTCGGTGATGAACATTCATGAATATATTGAGCGGGAAGTGTGATGGCAAGATGGAATAATATAAACACATATTAAAATTTTATTGAACATATATAATATATTATACATGTAGATATATTAATATAGAAAAGAACATCTAAATATCCATTTTATAAGAAAAAACCCTAATAATTACAAATATCTATTATGCTTAGATAATATCTATACAAAAGAATTGACAATAGTGCATTTGACGAATATTTATTCAAAATTTTATCGTAAAATTTATTTTATTCCGAAATTAAAAAGTCAAGGTTAAATTTACTAAATGTTTTAAATCGTAGGGTTAAATTTATTATTTATTTTAAAAAAGGTTTCAATTGTACATAGTTCAAAAACATAGGGTTAAATTTACTAATTATTTTAAAAAAGGTTTCAATTGTAAATAGTTAAAAAACGTATGGTTAAATTTACTAAATATATTAAAAGAGGGTTTGAATTGTATATTGTTGATAACACAGTGTTTAAATTACATTTAAACCTTAAAAAAATTATGTAACAGTTCTTATGGTATCATGAAAGTTGCCGCGGTACGAATTTTAGTCATAATATTTTTTCAATAAAATATATAAGCATAAAAAACAACATTATCATGTAACATTTGATTTTTAAAATTTAGATGAGATTCGATGTTAGATTTGATATGTTAAATTTAATTATTGTTAAATTTTAAGATTCTAATCTAAACAATCGAATTTTTATAAAAAATGAGATTTTATGAATGTGTTCTTCCGTGTTCTCTATATAAGGTGTTCTTTATTGAGTGGAATCATCTATATTATACTATTATAAGCGGAATTATCGAATAAAGATAATTGATAGTTTAGTACTTTTGTTGGTTGATAACGCTTTTCAAAACAATTGTAAATACCTTCCAAAAATATTATATATATTTTTTATTTTATTTATAATAGTATAATATAATATAGTAATATAGATCTAATACAATTGTAATAAATACAGGTGAATTATATATTTTAATCTCATTACTACTCAAACTCTTTAAACTCTATTCAAATTACAAATTATTATTTCTTATAAAATTCTATTAAAATTTCAAAAAATAAATAAATATATATAGTCTATGTTTTGGTTATCCCTCATTTTTTACTCATCTAAAATTAAATCTTAATATTATATTATATCTAAATAATAACCTAAAATTGTAATTATATTAATAATCCTATTTACTATCTACTAATTTTTATGTAATGTAGTTGTATTAAATATAATCTATTTATAGAATTCAGTTTGATGAGCGCTCAAACTTTTTATCTATATTAATTTTTCTTAATAATTATATACTATATTAATTATTTTATTTTTTTATTTTTTTTATTTTTTTAGGTCTGTCAACGGATCGGGTTTGGATCGGATCACCCTAAATCCATGTCTAAATCTATTTATTTTTTCAGATTGAATCAAATATCAAATATTTTATAGCTTAATCCATATGCATTCCATCCTGATTATAGATAATCAGATCGAATTTCCAATTCAATTAAATTGTTTATTATTTTTTAATTAATATTAATATATATATATATACATATATATATATATATATGTGTGTGGGGGGGGGGTTACATATAAGTTAATTAAACAATAAACTAACATTAGATTATAGAATTACTGGTCAATTATAATGATATTAATACACACATCATTTCTCATTATACAATAATAAAATGATGATAATGTTATAACATATAAGAATCAATTGCATACTAAACCTTCCTATAAGACCCAAAAATCATTAGAAATTTGGATATTAAGTTCTGATATAAAACTTGAATGATGAATCTAATAATCAAAGGTAACTATTTGCACCAAAATTGACTCAAACGTAGTTCTTTCAATCTCATCGGCATTACTAAATTTTGCTGCATTTATATTCTGATGGTATTGTATTATGACCAATATGCAATAATTTTAGTGGTGTTGCATTAGACAACAAAAGCATTGCAGTAGAGGTCAAAGGCAAGAGCCGAAAATGCAACACTCAAAAAGTGTTTCCTTTTTCGATTTCGGACCTAAGGCAATAACATTTGGCACATAAGGTAACATTAGAAAGTATTGCATACGAGCACTTATGGCGTAGTGATATTTTTAAAGTCATTACATATTTTAGACATTTGGAAGTCTTTAAATCTATTTAGTAAGAATTGTATAAGAATGACTATGGAATAATAGACTCGATTGTGATAATTTAGTAATAAGAATGGTTTTTGAGTGGAGTATTTAATTAAGAGAGAGTCTAAAAGACTAAATGCTTGTTTTGTTGATAATAGTAAGTCATTTCCTATGGAAGTTGAAATTTATAGGAAGTAGAAAAATTTGTTTGGTTGATTTGTAGGAATTAACTTCCTACAAGAAGTGCTGATGGTGAAATCTGATAATCAACAAAGATCGAGGTTATTTGCCGGAAAAAGATCTGAGAAGGCTGAGATGCGGTGGAGCGTGATGGTTTATATGATAAATAAATAAAATAAAATAAGAAAACATATATATAATATTAACATAAATTCTTAATATTATAAAATTTTATATTAAATATCAGTAAAGATATATTCAAAAAATTAATTTACTTAAATATTAGGTATCTCGTACTTTGCACGGTATATATATATATATATTTACTCGAATAGGTTTCTTAGCGGATCAGATCATACATAATCCATATTCATAATTATCAGATCAGATTAATTTTAAATAAATCTATATTCGATTATAAGGTCTCGATTCGAGTTAGACCTCTGGTCCATTGACATGTCGAGTTGCATTCAACCCCTTTATTGTGACTCTCATGTGACTTAACATAATTTTTTTTACTGAATTTTTTTTATTATATTTACCAATTTAAATAATATTACGAGGACTACGAAAAAGATCCTAATTACATATTAATATTAGAGAAATATTTCAATTATTTACTAATATATGTTAAAATAATATAAGATCCTAGTATCTTAGTCTCCTAACAACTTGAGATTTTAGGAGAACTGATAACTTAATATGGTATTAGAGCTCTAGTCGGTAGGGAATTCAAATTCGACTCTCTTTTAACCGAAGGTTATGCATAATTATAACTGAAAAATTAGATAACAAAATCTTAATGTCTGAAAAGAGAACTCCATAATAATAAAACACATGTTAAAGTTTCAAACTTGAGTTAACTTTAACATGTAATAATAAAATACATGTTAAAATTTCAAACTCGAGTTAACTCTAACATGTGATAATTAGATCACTTGTAAATCATGATCATGCATATATTTACCATCGTACTCTACTCAACAAATACTTTTATAATCCAATCACGAAAAGTGCTAATGTTAGATTTTCAAACACTGATGATGTCAGAGATTACTGAAGTCAGAGTATGTGGTAAACTCTGATAGAGAATGAAGTAACAAAAACTTCATGTTCTTCTTTTTTGTCTTATAGTACTTTCCATGTAACTGAAGGTCATTAATCAGTTTGTTAAACCTTTCAAAGACTTCAGTTATACCTTCATTTTGCTTTGACATAAAGGCTTCATAATATGAGACCAACAATTGTCTTTGATTGTATCTTACCTCTTCTTTGCATTCACCTAATATCTCACTGGTATTTCAGATGTATTTAGTTGATGTACAATTGACAATATTGTTGTACATCACAATGTCCAATGACTCAATGAGTATGAGCATTAAGCTATTATCAAGAGACACATTCTCCTTCTCTGTATCAGTATATTGAGATGGTTCTTTAGGTATCCAAGTTACAGCAATCACCTCTAAGCCACTAGTAGCTTCAAGAACCAATGTTACAGGCATGAAAGGTCCATTCTTCAAAATTTCTAAATACATGGAGTTTGCAGCCCTTACGAACATCAACATATTTCTCTTCCAAAGATTGTAGTTTTCTCTATCAAATGGAGGAATCTTGATACTGCTAAGTTTTTGTGAACTCATCTTGATCTTTTTACTGTTTGTATGTCAACAACCTGGCTCTGATACCACTTGTTAGATATGAGCTTTAAGAAACTTATACAGAGGGGGGTAAATGTATATGTTGAAATTTTCTTTTGCTTTAGTGAATGTATTAAACTTGAAATCTTTTACTGTTTGTGTAGCTTAACTTGTATGTATGATTCTTTGAGTTATGCGGAATGATTACCTTGAATGCATATAAACAATTTAACTTTTAATCTAATATTTTATTAGAATGAACTAGCTACAAATCTGAGATTCAAGTCTGAATCTCAGATTCTTATTCTCGTTTGAAAAGAAACAAAGATTGAATACAATGAATATTCAACTTACTAGCCTATGAAGCTGTGCACTTAGCTATATAGACAACATGTCTCATTAGTACATGCTTTCACAGACCAGTTACTAAAACTAAAAATAGATTAAAAAAATCTTTTCATTGTACATAATCTATTTTTATCTAACTCCTTCACTTTGACAGTTAAGAGCATCTGCTCCTTATCTTCTATCTTTGTCTTGTTCCTTTCTTTAAGTTATCTTTTAGACTTGTCATTGTCATTTACAGGTTTAATTGACTATGATTATGACAAATCTTCTTCACTTGTTTGTTACTTCTGCACATCTCTTTAAATTTAGCTCATTTGAAGTAGTCAAGTACTCACTTGAAAACTCTTTGAGCAGTTATGTTATAGACTTCTCGATTTGCTACTCTGGAGACTTATGGATCGATTCTATTTAATACTTCTCGATTGGCTTAGACTTCTCGATTAAATAATTCTTGATGACTTCTCGATTAGCCTAAACTTCTCGAATGCACTTCTTCAACTGACTTCTCGATCAACCTCAAATCTTAGACTTCTCGAATGCTTCAATATTTAACTTCTCGACATGTTGATTACATGACTTCTTGAATGATACTTCTATACTGAATCACTTCTCTAATGGCTACAATACTTTGACTTCTCGAATGAATCACAAACATCTAGCCATTAGAGACTTCTCGACCAGTGTTAGAAATGAGTTGCAAGAAACTATACAGAGGGGGGTGAATGTATGGTTTCAATCTTTTTGGTTTTCTTTGGATTACTTTGATGAACTAAGCTATGAACTGTTTGTAGGTTAATTTAGTTGTGCAGTTTTTACTAGAGAATTGCAGAAATAAAATGAACAATGAAAGTTTTACCTTCAATCTAACTTATATTAGAATGAAATGCTACAAATCTGAGATTCTAGTTTTGAATCTCAGTTTCTTGTTCTTGAAAGATACAAGGAGTGAATACAATAAAAATATTCAACTTGTTGTTACTGACTTATGAGGCTGTGCATAAGCTATATGGACAACATGTCTCATTGGCACATGCTCTCACAAGTCAGTTAGCTAAAACTAGAAATAGATAAAAGATGCTTTATAATTGTACACTATCTATTTCTAGCTAACACTTTCGTTTGACAGAACATCACATCTGCATTATACTCTTCTATCTTTGTCTTGTTCTTCTTTCAAGCTTTTTGTAGACTTGTCTCTATCTTCACAGTCTTAATTGATCCTGATCATGACAGTGCTTCAAAGTACTTGTCTTATTCTTCTACAAATTTCCTTGAAATTAGCTCCTTTAATCAATTGAATACTCAATTGTATAGCACTTCGAGAAGTCCTGAAATAGACTTCTCGATCGAGTACTTCTGAGACTTCTCGATCAGCCTTTTGACTTGTTACTTCTCGAATGACTAGACTTCTCGATTGATCATGGCTTGATTACTTTTCGAATGAGCTAGACTTCTTGAATGGTCCATTACCATAGACTTCTCGATTGGTCTCATTCCCCACACTTCTCGATTGCGTCAATAACTTACTTCTCGATTTGTTTCACTAGACTTCTCGAATGTATATCATTTTCACACTTCTCGAATGACTTCAGATTCTTCACTTCTCGATTAAACACTTCTCGATCGAATACTGAGTCAATGAGTGTTTTGAGACTTATCTACCAGTTTCACATGTGACTTCTCTACCAGGGTGACTTCTCGATCGAACACTTGACTTAGAAGATTTTCCATACTGCAATTATTATTTTAGTGAAGTCTTCTCAAGCTTGATGCATGATCCAAAATTGAATCTTCTATCAATCTTTATTCTTGACTTACAATTATACATTTGAATTTGCAATAGAAACATATTTCTATCTACAAGTACACATTAAAAGCATTATGTCACCAACCTAATACAAGAGTTCTACATGTGCTATAACAAGACACATACATTCAATATATTAGGTTTGATTTGGTCCAACAACTAGTTTCCATAATTGACTTCTCGAATTGGCTTATTTCTCGATTGATCATTTGCCTTAAAAGAATTTTCATACTGAACTCCTTATTTGATGAGGTCTTCATTTTTCTGATGCATGATCCATTGAACTTTGAATCTTTTATCAGAACTTTATTCTTGTGACCATCTATTTACAATTTGGAATTATAGTAGAGATAGACTTCTATCTGCAAATTTACATATTTAAGTTAACAACAGTACAAGTAACATATTCAAACTAAGTAGGCTTGTCTAGATCCAACGTATCCAATACTATGTTTGTTTGAAAGGATTAAGTTTATGATTGGATTATAATCCTTTAAATTATAATACCACGTTTGTTTTGAGGGATAACATATGGATTGGACTATTATCCTTTAAATTTTCTAATCCCTTGTTTGCTTGACATTGGATTATAATGAATGGATTATAATCTTTTAAAAAATGACTTGTTAGAGAGGATTAAATAATATCTCCTTCAACCAAGTATTAGAGAGGATTATAATCATATCCATTATTCCATGAAAACAAACAAGGGATTAATATTTTAACGGATTGTAATCTTTGATCTAATCCCAAATAAGCGTTACAAAACAAACATAGGATTAAATTTTTTAAAGGATTATAGACTTATCCCATATTTAATCCTATAAAATAAACATGGCCTTAAGATATATCATTACATTAACTTTTTTTAAAAAAAAAATTGACGATTAACGTTAAAAATGTGATAACGTATCAAGTGTCTACTCAGGTGGCATATAAAGATTAGTTGTATATAATTCTTTAATTACTCATGTATATATGATACGTCAATAATAAAAATGTCATAAATCTATTATGTCGTAAACTTCATCGATTAAATGGGAGCGTACTGATATAGTTTATAATTGTGGTATGAATGTTTATTTGCAAATATCATGAAAGTCGAAAAATCCCGATTTATTTTATCATAATAATGTATTACTCTTTATTTTTTTTCTATTTGTTTAATCAATGATGTGTTATTTTATTGTTTTTTATTTTTTTCATGTATCCTATCTAACCAACATATTAACGGTAAATCCACGAGATCGTCAAACTTTTAAACGAACAATATATTTTGACATTAGTCATCATGGACATTAAGTAATTATTTGATTTTTTTTATGAAGTGTGTGACCAGTTTGATATAATCCTCGGTTACGTGTAAAAAGACGCAGTAAAAGGGGACCCGGTTAGTATAAGAATGAACGGTGACCGTAATAAACTAGAAATAATAAAACATGAAAAGATACATCCCGAAGAACCCCAGTTATGACGAAAATGAGTAAAGCCGCTGTAACCTCAACAGCAGCTGCTGCTGCTGCTTCCATAACCCTCGTGCTCACTTACTTTCTCTGCAAATTATACTACAATTCTAACTCTTCATCTTGTTGTTCTAAAAAGAAACAATTAATCAAGAATGGGGCCATTGAAGCAATTGGAAACACTCCTCTTATTAGAATCAACAGTCTTTCTCAAGCCACTGGTTGTCAGGTCACCCCCATCTTGTTTTTCTTTTATATAAAGGCTTATTAACCATTTTTAGATAAATCCCGAATGAGTGAGGATCGAACCCAGAACGTAGATAAGTTTGTGTGTGTATCTTATGAGTTATTTCTGTTTATTTCTATCTTATTTTTCTTTTTATTATCAGATTCTTGGGAAAGCTGAGTTTTTTAATCCTGGAGGAAGTGTTAAAGACAGGGTTGCTCTCAAAATTATCCAGGAGGTTAGTCTTACCTCACTTTTCGACCTTTATTATCGATATGTAACATTCATTTTGCTCTCCTCTCTATTATTTTACTTGTTTGTCTAGTGGTGAGTTTAATTTGGTGCAATATTGTGTGAGCTTGCGTGATTTTAATGCAATGGGACTTGGATTTTTTATTCGTCAAGTATAAATCTTAAAAAGTTGTATTCTTTAGTAGTTCCTGTAGAAAATAAATTTTATTTTGTGATTTTAGATTATAGACATGCTTGGATGGAACCCCATGTTACACAAATGTGTAACACCTTCCGTGCATCAGAAACAAGCGCGATTACTTGCTTGCATTTTCGAGCAATGTGCACTACATCCTCAATTTAAAATTTAAAAATTGGATCCCACACTGCACTGTTATCACACTGGTATATATACTGATACACTGTTATCACAATGATTGTGTGATTTAACTTCTCGCTTTTGTTCCTAATTGCAATTCCCTGCACTCAAGGAAAAGGTCTCTTTTGTAAAAATATTTACTTCCTATGAACGAGTAGCAGCACAATGTTTTCAACTTTGAAATTAACGACCCACCGTGCATTTCAAATTTTAGAAGTTTACAGATTTTGTAGATGAGATTATTTTCAGTGTAAAGTGGAGTAGTTAGTGAACTTGATGACATACAGTGGATTTATTCTGTTCTCGACAAGTTGGGTAGGTAGAACCATATATTTTGCTTTAAAGTTGTAGAAGTACTGCATTTCTCCGCTCAATTTCGGAGCAGCATTTAGTAACTTTATCTCTTTTACTTATGTAAGCTTGTTTGGCACTTAATGTAGTTTCTCTTGCAGTATTGTAATATATTATGTTATATGTTAACCAATCAATCACACAATTCATTAATTATTACCAAAGCAATATGCATTACAATCAGCTTTACCCTTATCTAACTTTTCATGGCTTCTCTAGTCAAATTTGTTTGTATTCAATAAATTCCTTCTGATGCTAGGGATTTTACATAAAGTTACCAGCGTCAAATTACATGACTGAGGTGCATTTAATAGACATGATGGTGCAGGACAATGCCTTCCCCATCACTTGTTGGATCATCTTTAGTATGCTCATGATGTACAATTGTATCAATCATAATATATGCCGAGCGTAAATGTGGTTATGTTACAAGTGAATGTTGACCTGCAAATTATTGATACTTGTTTCTCCAGATATACTGTTCAACAGAAATTACATATATCATATGATAAACTTTTGGGTAATTTTTTTTTTTTTTTTGCCAAGTAACTTTTGGGTAAATTGTACTTTAGTTATTTTGCATCGGCCTTGAATTATCTAATCTTTTTCGCTTTATAGGCTCTAGAACTTGGTCTTCTAACTAAAGGTGGGATAGTTACAGAAGGAAGTGCTGGAAGCACTGCTATTAGTCTTGCAACAGTTGCTCCTGCTTATGGATGTCAATGTCATGTCGTTATCCCAGATGACGCTGCTATTGAGAAAGTATGTATAAATGCTCTTGGACCATTATTTCTATTCAAATCATCTGTGGTCTAAATCATCATCAATATATTTAAATTTCTACTATTTATTTGTCACTTAGCTCAGTCTCAAATACTGGAGGCCCTTGGAGCTACTGTCGAAAGGGTAAGGCCAGTATCAATTACGCACAAAGACCACTACGTCAATATTGCAAAGAGAAGGGCATTGGAAGCAAATGAAGTAGCCTTGGAGCAAGAAAAATTGAAACAAACAAACAGCAAAGATGTAGAACAAATAAATGGTATAAATAACAAAGAAAAACAGTATACATTCTTCGCAGAAGACTGCAAAGGTGGGTTCTTCGCTGATCAATTTGAGAATCTTGCTAACTTCAGGGCTCACTATGAGGGTACTGGGCCCGAAATATGGGAACAGACTGGTGGGAACTTGCATTCTTTTGTTGCAGCTGCAGGCACAGGTGGCACTGTAGCTGGTGTTTCGCGATGTCTGAAGGTTTGTTGCTTTAATAGTCACCCATTCTTCGCTTTTGTTTAGTAGTTCTAGTTCTGTGATATTAACTTTAGCATCTTCAACAGGAAAAAGATCCGAATATCAAGTGCTTCCTTATTGATCCTCCTGGTTCCGGACTGTTTAACAAGGTAACACGGGGAGTAATGTACACAAGAGAGGAGGCTGAAGGGCGGAGACTGAAGAACCCATTCGACACCATAACTGAAGGAATTGGGATCAATAGGTTAACTAAGAATTTTGAAATGGCAGAACTTGATGGGGCTTTCCGTGGTACCGATATGGAAGCAGTTGAAATGGCTAGGTTAGTGCTTGGTCTCTACATATCCTCTCCATGTAGAATATTATATTTATAGATACTTCCAACTTTATTGGTAATTATAAAAGTATCATTGATGGTATCTCCAGTGACCACTTTGTTTATCATCTCGTCCGAAACTGTCAAGTAAAGGTCAATCTCTTGGCAACTCAATAATGAAACTATAATGACTTGTTAATTGTTGTTTTACCGGGGTAATGTTGTTGGTCGCTTCCACAAACAAACTTTGTTTTTTACTTTTGCAAATCCAATGGTAAAAAACACAAATATGTGCGTGGAAAACCCTCGAGGGTGGGTAATAAACAACAACCCTGATCCCCTATATTGATTGTGCAATGACAACAGAGTTGCTCTCTCAATTGAATCTTTTAAATATGAATGCTCACAATTCATAACCCTAAGACGCACACAATTTTCTCCTCTGTATATTTTCCCTGACTACACAATTCTTTAGTTTTGCACACACTTGTTATGGTGATAATCTTGTGTACACAAGTCTCCACGCCCCTTGTACACAATTATTCCTGCCTATATAGAAACTACAATTTACTAACCTAAAGCATACTTGTTGCCTAAGACTAACTTGGTAGTCAAGATTTACCATGCTTTTAAGAATTACCTAAACCTTATGCCCAGGACTTTGCCAAGTGATATTACATTGATACAGAAGAATGATTATAATATTGAAATATGAGATACATAGTAATTTTGGTAATTTTCTACCATAAAGTCAGTTATCTTGTTTTTTTATTAATTTTTGGATCTGACAATGCTGCTCCCGATATTTAGGTTTCTGTTGAAAAATGACGGGCTCTTTGTTGGGAGCTCTTCAGCTATGAACTGTGTTGGTGCAGTAAGAGTTGCACAGTGCCTTGGTCCAGGCCACATTATTGTTACAATTTTGTGTGACAATGGGATGAGACATCTGAGTAAGTTTCACAGTGCTCAATATCTATCTCAGCATGGCCTGACACCCACAGCTACTGGGTTAGAATTTCTTGATCTCAGAAGTTGACCTAATCATCAGTTCCATTTGCCATGTCCGAACTATTCATTGAACATCTGAAATGTTGCTAACAGTCACAAGTACCATTTTTTCTATACCCTTTAATCCTTCGTAGTATGAAACGTTAGAAGATTGTTAGTGCTTTAATAACAAATTGCCGAGCAGACATGGGAAGTGTAGGGTCTTTAAATGGTGGTGGAGTGCCGTTGACTCCATATCTGGAGTTGAGCTGAAGTCCAAAACTGCTGCTTTCTCTAGAAGAGCAGTAACATATAGAACATTTGAGAGAAGATGCTCCTCTTGTGGCCCTGATGTGGTGATATCAGCTGGACTACTAAAAATTGACAACTGGCTTATAAGTTATTAAGTATTCTATCTGAGGTTCATTCTTTTATAAGTGACTTTTGTGCATGATATTATTTAGCTCAATAGCATGAGTAAGATCAGTGTTCAGCTACCACGGATCTGACAACGAAGTGTACGAGATATTATGACACAATGTTTGCATTATGCCAGTTGATTCGACTCAATTTTGATTAAAAATTATTCTTCTATAATTTTATAAAACTGAAAAATATATTTTAAAACAAATTAAATATACTTTTTGATGATATATTTTTTATAATTTTTTTCAATTATATATTATATGTAATTTTCAGTTAAATTTTGATCAATTTAATTATTAAAAAAATCAAAAAAGACAATTAATTAGAAAGGTAGTAAAAGATATACTTGCATTTAATATTTTTGATATAAAAATTCAATTTTTATTGAAAAATGGAATTTCAAAAATATTCTATAATTATTATTTATTTAAAATGTTAATATGTGTTTATATGTTGATATACATATAAAAATTATGAGACAAAAAAAATTATTTAATGAGATAGGGATGAACTCTGAATCACTGAAACCCCAAATATGTGAGATAAATATTGAGTCTCAATTTTAATCGCTAAATCTATAATCCATTTTGTGACGGAGCCCTCGTTTAAAGAAAATTTTCGTATTTTCCCTAAATAACAGGGATAGAGTTGGGGATAGGAACCCGATGGGAATGCTCTTAGTAGTAAAACTACAACAAGTATAAACCTCACAAGAACTGGGTGTTAAAACAGAACTGCATCGACAAGCAAGGCAACTCCATGTACACAACAAATGCAAATTATTACTTTTAACATGAAAGGCATAACATAAACAGTAGACCAGCAACAAATTATGATGGCAAGAGATACTAATCCAATTTCCACACACTATAAAATTAAATCATCTAGATGCTCTATAATGATACAACTGGACTAGATAGAAACATTATCTAAATTCCCCTACAGATGTGTTCATGGTAACCCATCCTCTATAGCTATTAGTCTACTGTTTTCAGAACTCTGCCAGCAATTAGAACAATCCCACCGATAAATTACACCTGGCTGTACCCAGTCACAAGTAAAAACGTACGTAACTTAAGGAAAGGGGTCATGATTGCAACGATAACTCAATAGCTATCCACCTATACTACTACTAATGATGAACTTGTCATCTGCAGGATTAGACTTCTACCCCTGGGCCTGAAGCCTGTTTGTTATCATCTTTTACAGCTTCAGCTTCTTCATCCTCTTCATCCTCATCATCTTCCTCCTCGGCTAGTTTGGTTAGCTCGTCCTGGATAATGAGCTTAATAGTCGCTTTTCTGGGCACAAGATCTGTATTGAATCGCTCAACTGCAGATACATAAAGTTTTACACACCTCAATTGACATGTACATAAAGTTTTTCAAACCATCCCTTTCAACTTGGCTGATCAAGAAATACATATCGAAAAAACATACAAGGCTAATGCAACAACTCAAATTTTACTATTTATACTTTTAAACAGGCGCAAACACACACACACATGCGTGCAGGGGTCTAGATATGTGCAATTCATATATTAGCTTGTGGCATATATAAGAAGAATAAGGCATGTAAGTTAAAACATGGACGTAAATATATGAAAAAGCTTTTAAGCTTACCAAGTAGATTCAGAATATCCGTAAAGGTAGCCTGCAGTGCAACCAAGGGTCAAAGATCAATATTCAATTATTGTCCGAAAGTACCAAATAAAATATTTTAGTGTAGATATGCTACTGTCAGCTGCCTTTTGACAAACCCTGAAGACAGTTCTGTGGTAAAACTAATGGGACTACAAAGTGCTCAATTATCAACCTCAGGATAGATAATAGACTCTCACCGTGTTGAAGTCCACCTCCTTGAGAATTTCGCATACTGCACTTTTAAGCTCAGCATCGCTGGGCTTTAACTTCTCCACTTTAGGTTTTTTCGCCTTCCCTTTCAGGACCTTTTTTCCTTGAAAATGAAGAAGAATATCAGAGCATGAAATAAAGTGGCTTAATTGCTTAAATAATTATTATTAACTTTGTTAAAAACAACTTCAGAACTCTGAACATTTATCTTGGCGACATACTGAATTTTTTTTGAAAAAATTGTTTCGGCAAAGTAGCTAAAAGTGTGTAGAAAGAGACTATACACTCACCAGCAATATCTTTGGAAGCAGACTTTTTTGGTGTTGGTGACTTCTCCTTAACTGCTTCAGTCTTCTTCTTCCTCGTAAATGTCTTTGGACTCGTCTCACTATCCTGAACCTTAGAATGACTAGAGGATGCTTTTGAAGGTGCTTTCTTTGGTGGAGGACTCAACGTTTTAACTGTTGTAGCTTTTTTGGGTTTAGCTTTCTCAGGGGTATTCTTCTTTACAGATGATTTATTAGAGGAAACCCTTTTGCGCTTTTTAGTCTCTTCTTCGGACTCGGCACCAGTATCAGTTTCTTTCTCCTCACTTTCAGCACGCTCAGGTTTTTCATCTTCAGATCCATCTGAACTACCATCCACATTTTCCTGTTCTCCATGCACATCGTCATTTTCTTGTTCTTCTTGATCATTGTCTGTTTCAGATGTATCCTTTTTCTCCTCCCCTTTGGATGCATTGACGTTCCTCTTCCAAATCAACAAATATTCAAAATATAGAAAGATACAAACATAAGACAGGCAGCTTAAATGAAAAAAGAGGCTTCTTGAGAGTCCCTACGCTTACGTCCTACCACCATTTCTCATTCACCGTAAAAAATAAACATTCACGTAATAGACCATAAAGATTTGCACCTGGTGTACTATAAATCACATCATAGTTGTCAAGGCGCCAAGGCGAGACTAGGCGACAGCGTACCGCCTAGCTGTCTAGGCGATTAGGCGCCAGCCTAGTCGTCCATTAGGCGGATTATACGTTTAGTTATATATATTATTTATTTATTATATATATAATATATACATACAATTATATGTTATACCAAAATAAAAATTATAACATTCTAATTATATTTCAAAAGAAAATCTAGTAGATAAATTAAAATTCAACATGAAATAAGTCTTGTGCATACAAATTAAGCAACTAATAGTCTAATACAAATCATCAAAGCCATCAAGATTAGTTTTGTCTTCATTGCATCATGAAGACGGCCATGTCTATAAATAAATGATGTTATTCTTTTAGCATTCTTGATTGCAACATCAAATGGTTTGTAGCTGCCTATATCCTCCAGCATCAAATCTATGCGGTGAGCGGCGCAAGGAGTCCAAAACATATTTGGAAATCTTTCGGTTGTTAGTAACTGACATGGGCCTGGCTATTTTCCTCACTTAGGCGGAACTATGCGGACCGGACTAGGCGGAACTAGGCAACGCCTAGGTGGATCTAGGCGACCACTGTTCATCAGAAACCTAGGCGGGGTGGACGCATAGCAATTTTCTGACGCATAGCAATTTTCTACCGCCTGGACGCCTAGGCGACGCCTTAACAACTATGAATCACATACAGTGTTTCCGAATTCAGTAGCAAAACATGAAAAGTAAATGAAAAAAGCAAGAACTATATTAACACTATGGCAATTATATGAAGGACGTGATGCACTTCCTCTTATAAAAAATAAGAGAAAGAGAAACATAAACCAGCTCAATCTCAAAATTCTGTAAATCTTACCCTCGAGAGTATGTCTAAACAGATTTCATGCAAGTAAATATAAACCCCAAAGCTTTAAGATGAGTAAAATTCACTGTAAAATTGTGTTAACAATTTGGCTAGTAAAAAATTATGATGTTCTGAATGAGCTAATACCTTGGCTGAGCTTTTTGAAGGTGCACTCTCAGATGCTGATGTTCCCTTTTTGCTCGATCTCTTGCGCTTGTTACCTTTGCTTGACTGATAGTAATAGACATACATAACATGCATTAACAGAACAAGTAGAAAGCAAATATAAGAATACTTAGAACAATGAAATAGCTATTTTCTACGTGACTTACCAGTTCTTTGTCAGCAAGTAACTCGCTGGTCGTAGCATGAGGAGCTTCCAAAAATTCGAACAACTTGGTTACAATATCTTCCTGTATCCACATAAAAGTTCTCATAAATACAAATTACCAATATGATACACGGTGATAAATCAAATCCATCAATACTGAAAGAACACAAATTAAATTAAACAAAGCACTGGTGTCCAACTAATACATCTGAGCTGTTCAAATGACAGGTTTATATATGCCGAGCCACAATTTAATTCATTCCAATGACAAGCCATATACTAGATTATCATACCTCGTACATGTCAGTTTTCAAGAGTATTTAGATTGTACAAATGGGAAGTACTTAAGTAGTTGTTTTCTAGTCACCATATGAGTATAGTGCTTTTTACGTTTAGGTACAGGATTCTGACATCAATTGTATCAACAAAATCTCCAGCATATCAACAAGTAGAATGCTCTACAACTCAGAAGTAATCATCAACAAACCTTTCTAGTAGTAGCCCTGGCTATTGGCAAATCAAGCAAATCGCAAAATTCTAACAATTTTTCTTTAACACACTTGTCAATCTTTTCTTTAATTTTGTTCTTCTGTTTGTCCTGCAATAGACATAAACATCAAACCCAAAACTATGAATGGTTCTTCGAACAATTTATCCACTTTGCCAAGGTAGGCAAAACAAAATCAATTATACAGTCTGCAAATTAGCCCTGTTACCTCATTATCATGCCATATGAAGCCAGAAAACTGGGAGATGTTACTCTTGACCTGAGATGCCTGCAAATATCAAATATTATACTCACGTTTGATTTGTTACGGACTTACGGTTTTGTATTTTATTACAGGAAGAAAAAACTATGATAAATTAACTCTTCACATATTATAATACTCCATCCATTACATGTGTAGATGGACCAATTGATTCATTTTCAAACAAGAAAGTAACAGTTAATAAATGGTTTTAATAAAAGAACTTATGGATAATTTTACAATGCACTTGCAATAACCCCGTTGTCCAATCTTGAATGAAAAATATATATAATTATAAAGGCCAAACTGACTTTGTAAGAAAAAATTGGTCATCTATTCTGGAAAGTGTTTTGAGAAGGCGGGAGTCAACAAACTGAAATGCAATACAAATACAATATTCAAGTGTATCACCTTTCCTCTTCTTCCAAAGAGAATTGTATGAAGCAATTTGTAAGTCTCCTCACTCTTCTTCCTCGATAATTTGTATGCCACTGTTATAGTAATTAAGTCCGAGTTAGTTTCCAACAGATTTTAGAAGGCTGGGTTGTTGATGAACAGAGAGTAATACCGAAATAAATTTCAATAACTTTAATAAACTTGTAAGATGAAAAATAAGATCAGTTGCATTAGAAACAATTTTGAAGGCAGAGTACAATAATAGAGCAGTTTGAAAACATCACAACACAAAGAGGATTTTTAAAGAAGGCGATGCTATTAAGTGGATATTTAAGCATGTTCAAACAGGTTTACCAATTACCACAATGTTCACACAGTTTTGCATTCAACAACTTTACCACTAACATAAAATAGAAATTGATCTAGAAGACTAGAACTAGTATACTTCAGGATATATCAATTAAAATTCTAGTTTTTTATATCAAAAATAGACAGCATTTGATCACCGTCACAATTTCAGTACATAATGTCTCTAAAGAAGCATCTTTCACAAGAAGACACGAGAGAATTTCTCAAGGGCACAATGTGTGTGTATAACAAATACATATAATACTGAGGTTAGATTATTTTACAACTGAAAGGGTAAATTAGTAAATATAATGCACAGCCCCTATATTTATAAAAATACCCCAGCTGTTATACTATGTTTTCTTTTAACCGCAGGCAACATCCTGAGGATGACCTCAAGGCCAGTAATCTCATATATATATGTATATGTATATATAAATGTACATATATATGTGCGTGTGTGTATCCAATTTATATGATCGTATGCAAACACCTAAATGAACATAAACATAAAAATATGTATATGTTGGTAATGGTGTATATATTTACAAATATATAATAAAATTAGGGAACCTTGAAAGCACAAGCAACTTAAACTACAAGTAACTTAATAAAATTTGTGGCACCCCTTGTTGCCCATTTACCTCATGTAACTCAGATTTTTAATAAAATTCCTTATATTGAATTATGAAAAAAAGTTAAACTACAACTACATCCATACAAATGTAGCTTATATGCATATTAGGTCTTGTACAAGCGGTCTTCCTTGATTCATTTAAATGCTTCCAAAAGATGGATGTTCGTAAATATACACCTATAGGACATACATAAACACATATATAGATTTGTATATTTGTGCAAATACATGATAATAGCATAGCTCAAAACTTCTCGAATTCATCAGCCTATCTAGCACAAGTAGGATTGCTTGGCACATGTACATGCATACACCAACATATATATACACTCGTATGAATATAGGAATGTGTACAAATACACTTGTATATATACACATATGAACATGTATATTACTGAATCCAAAAGTTTTATAATTGTCTATTACTGAACAGAGACAAGATTTGCCAAATTTAGCTTTAACTCCTGATTTTTTATTATCTTTACGTAAATAACTGGAAACTAAATTAAAGCAAACCCAAATGAAAATTGTTTCATCCATAAACGTAAATAGAGAATCAAGCTTGACCCATTTTTCTTACACTAAACACATTTTGAACAGCTGAAACTGAAGTAGTCTTGCAATATGATACAGCCAATCCTAAACCCAAGATTTGAGATTTGACACTTATTGCAAGTGACAAGTATCGAGCAAATACTCCAGAATGAAGTTATAATTGCAAGGGAAGTGAACATGGTAGTTATCATATCATAAAAGCCAACTACCTTAGTCCTCACATACAAATGTGTCATATCAAACATTAAATGTTCCTCCAAAAAAGACAAGCTGTGACAGTGACTAGATACTTAAATTATTAAAGATTTCTCCAGCAATAAAATCAATTACTTCTATAATTATATAGCAAATAAAATGGAAGTTTTTTTACAATAAGCACACGAAGCAAGGTAAATACATGTATCAAGGCCACAAAAAGTATATCAACCCCTTCAGATATTTCACACCCAATCTATTTTGGTAGTTTTATGGCGCTACAAAATATTGCAAACAAATACTATATAGAGTAATTATGCACAAAATAAAGTGCCGAGGCAGCAGTAACTTTACCATTGGGTATATCTTTTAGTGCAGTACCACGGCCCTGCAATTTCCACATTAACAAAAAATAAATTCCTCAACAAAAGACATTCAATAACTTATTATTAAAAATTTAAAATCATGAGTTCAAAAAAAAATATTTAAACTTCAATACCTTTTCAATATGAAATTCTTTCCCAGAATCTTTCTCAATAGTCGCAACAAGCCTTTCTACAGACTTCCTCTCACGTACTGGGCGATCGCTTGCAGGAGCTACAGGAGTCTTTGGCTCTTCTGTTTTCTTTTCCACTGTCTTCTTATTTTTGGTTTTTTCCTCATCTGCTTTTGGTTTCTCTTTCCCACGTTTTCTCTTTGAGACATTTTTCACAGCATCCCTATCAGCACTTTCATCATCCACCGACAATCCCTGAGCACTCTCCACCTTATCCTTGTTCTCCTCTTCCGATTTTGCGCCATTCTCTTCTTCCACAGCTTCGCTCTTGGGCTCTTTGTCTTCATTCTTTTCCTTCGATTCAGAATCTTCTTTCAGATCATCTTTCTCGAGTACCCCAGTTTCCTCCTTGTCTACATCCATTTGGGTATCGACTTTCACCTTCTCCTCAACCTTGCTATCCTCTTCCATATCTTTTACTCCATCTTCCCCATCATACTTCTTTTCAACCACAGATTCACCTTGTTTCTCCATCGGAACAACTCCATTCTCCACAGACTCCTTAACCTCACTCACCTCCTCTTCCTTACCCATAAGGATCAAAACAAAGGATCAACACTAAACAAACCCTCCAATTATATCTGTCCCAAAACAGTAACAAATATTTAAACCATCATCAAACTAACTCATTAAATAACAATTCAACTTACATTAAATAACACACAAGAATCTCAAACAAGACTGAAACATAAAACAAAATAGCAACCACAAAAACTGAATACATACATAATATTTACACACACACACAGGGAAGAACAGAGAGGGGAGAGGGAGGGGGAGAAAGAGAGGACAGAGAGGGGAGAGAGAGGCGAGAGAGAGAGGGGAGCGAGAAAGAGGTCAGAGAGAGAGAGAGAGGAAGAAGAGGGGGGAGGGGGAGAGAGGGAGAGAGGGAGGGACGGAGGGAGAGTACAGAGAGAGGGAGAGAGGGGAAGATAGAGGGAGGGAGAGAGGGAGGGGGAGAGAGAAAGAGGTAAGAGAGAGATAGAGAGGAAGAACGGGGAGAGGGGGAGGGAGGGACAGAGAGAGATGTAGAGAGGGGGAGAGAGAGGGAGGGGGAGAGATGGAGAGAGGGAGAGAGGGGGAGAGAGAAAGTGAACAGAGAGAGGGAGAGAAGGGGATACAAAATTCAGAATTATAAGCTGAAAACAGTGAAGGTAACCATGTAAAAACAAGCAAGATCTACAAAAGCAGCATGTAACAGATACAAAAAAAAAAAACCTAACTTACAATTACAAAACTTCAATCTTCACATTCAAGAACAAATCAATCGATATTCAAATATTACAAGCTATATAAAATCACAAAGTTAAGAAACTTACAGATAATTTAGGGCACCGACTCCGATATACTATACTCGAGACTGAGAGATACTGCTGCTCAAAAAATTTAGACACGGAGATATGTATATTTTTTAATGGACCGGACTTGAAAGGCGGATTTTAAAACATGTTTAATGCCATGTCGGATAAGTACTATTCGACGGAATACGAATATGGAACACGTGGACGGTTCAGATTTTGTTTATTTTCATATCAAGGGTGGATATTATGTTTGTTTTTATTAATAATTAGACTTGCAAATTGAATATCTATTCTAATAAATTTTCGGATCTCCATCACTTGTCCCGGAAGATAAGATTATTACTGGGTTATCCGATCGTGCTCTATAATATATTATATTTCATATTTTTTTATTAATTGAAAAATAAAATTTTATTATTTTAAGAGCTATGCATCTTAATTGTATTATATTTCTCATTTTTTATTTTAAAAAATAATTTTTCTTTATTATATAATATATAATATATCATGTAATCATGTAAAATACATCAAATATAAGAGGTACTAAGAGGTTAAGAAAATGAAGGTATAAAGATTTTGTTAATATATTACTCTCTCCGTTCAATTTTAATTGGCTTATTTGATTTTTGCACACATATTAAAAAAAAAAAAATTTATCTCTACTTTAACTATAATACCCTTATAATTACATTCGATGGCCATTGTTTATGACTGATCACTTGGTCGTTAATTGTTTGTGTATTGTATCATCTGCCTTGATGATTCGTCATTGAATCAATGCTTGTTTTTTTTTTATTCTTTTTCACTTTCAGGAACAATACTCGTTGAATAACAATTCCGGTAATAAAAACAAATCGGCCGATATAAAAATAATTTTGATGAACACATCAAATCCAGTGGCGGATTCATACATAATTTTCAATGGGGGCCCTACAATTGTTATCTTAAAGATCGAGAGGCCCCAAATTCAAACATACATAATATTAATTTTTAATATAATAAAATATTGAAATTAATTCTTAATTTCTATTTTATTTTATGAGTTTCATATTTTATTAAATTATATTTATATTTTTAATTGTTGAGTTACTGATTTAGTGGGGGCATATTAATTTTTTAATGGGGGCACTTAAGTTAATTCTTCAATTTTTTTCTCTCGTAGTTTAAACTTTGAGTGGGGGCCTATCCCCCTACTAAATATATATTGCATCCACCTATGACATCAACTTCATTGAAACAATCCAAAAAATATTTATGCTTAAATAGATAAGAAAAAGAATAGTTGTAAAATATGATTATAAATTTTGAATTGAATTTTTATAACTATATTTGAAATAAAAATATTCTTGATAAATATGAAATTATTTATGTTTTTAAATTAATTATATAACATGAATTAGGTGAAATTCGTATTAGTTAGTCACATAAAACCATGAAAAATATTGATGAAAACACCAAAATAGAGAAAATATCGATTAATGCCGCATAATATTGTATAGTGTAGCACAATATTATTTAGTGCAAAATTATGTAGTTAGGAGCTTTTTAAAGGTGCTATTTTTTTAAAATATAGTAATGTAAATTCAACAAAATTTAATCAAGTTTCTACTTTTAACTAATTTTAGTCATGTTTATAAAAATTTCAATTTTCAATTTTATTTTAAATTTTTAGTCAAATTTAGCCGATCGAATTCAACATATATTCAATCATCTTTACTAAAATTAACTCATCTAAAATTGAGATGAATATTCAGTCAAATTTATTCACTTTTCTAACAGAACTAGAAAGAGTAATATTGTTATTTTTATGATCCAGCTCTGCCTGAACAAGTTATTTAAACTTGAGTTTGATTCCTCGATTAAAATTCAATACATTCTACTATACCTCCACTTGGAAATTCAAATTAACCATACTACATTCAAATCAACTCAAGCTTGTTTCAAACTCAATGAAATTTTAAAATTGGTACTGCTGAATATATATTTCCAAATATAAATCCAGGCACATGTTTCAATAGCATAACATTGAAACTGTTACTAACAAATCAATCTCAAATCCAAAAGCCACAAAAGTTAGACTGCATGTCTATAAACAGTGCTACAGAGAAGTCACCAAGTCGGCCACAAATATAGAAAAAGTTAGGAAAAAATAAATGGCTTTTTCATACGATTACAAGAAATAGCTGATTAAATGTATGTCCTAATATGCTAGTTCTATTTTGTCATTCCACCAATGAGAAGATATAACGAATTAGAAGATTTTTATTAATTTTTTTAAAATCAAGATTTACAAGAATTCTTCTTCTCTGTTAAAAACCTATCATGAAGAAAATATTGAACATCAAAAGGTTGGAATGTGATTTAACTATGATAAGAAGCAAGGGAAGAAGCATGTTGGAGATGAAACTAATTATATTGATAAATACACTGTCAGACCTTCTATTCTTAAGAGAGTAAAAAATCCCATGTTTAAAAAGGCTGAGTTTGAATTTGATGAGGAATTCCTAGTTCTTAAGCAAGAACTAATTGATGAGGACAATGATACTGTCATCAGAATCATTAGGTCCAAATATATTGTTAAAAATCCCAAGATAGTTAGTTTTTCCCTTGACAGCACTCAGGGTCTAGAAGATACTGTTAATACTAGCAAGACAGTAAGTTCAGAAGCTGTTGTCATGATAGTAAGATCAAATCATAATGTCAAGACAGTTTCATCTCAACTTACTGTCAACACTAGTAAGACAGTAACTTTAAACCTATTGACATCAAGACTAAGAAGAACATGAATAGAAAGTTAAGAATAAACAAAAAGAATAATCATGGTTATATTCCTAATGCTCCTAGAAAATTATATAATAATTATGGTTCTTCTAGTCATTTAACTCATGTCTGTACTAAGAGTAATTCTGAAGTTAAACATGTTACATTTGTTAATGGAAACTTGCATAATACTCCTTTAATAGACAGACAAGTGTCTCATTGTGGTGATATTGATTGCATGCCATGTAAATTGAATATGTTGAGCATCTGTTTTAACATGCCTTAGTAATTTAAGTGTTTACAGAAACATAATGCAGAAAATAAAGTAATCACAGAAATTAACTTTCTATCTAATTTGTATTAGAATTGATCTTTGCTACAATATGAAATTCAGTGTGAATTTCAGCTTCTTGTTCTTAGAAGATACAAGGTATGAATACACTTGATAATATTCAAAGATACTGACTAATGAGACAGTGCAAAGGCTATATAGACAACATGACTTTTGGCACATGCTCTCATTAATCAGTTAAGCTAAAACTAGAAATAGACAAAAATAACTTTACATTTGACTACTATTTATTTCTAGCTAACACATTCTTTTGACAGTCTGTAGCTTTCTGACTTATCTCTTCTGTCATTTATCTTATGTATCTTCCAAGCTTCATTGTAGACTTGTCTCTATCATCACAGGTTTGACTGACCCGGTAATGACAGTGCTGCAAATTATTTGTCTTGTTCTTCTGCAATTTTCCTTGAAACTAGCCTCTTGAAGTAGTCAAATACTCTGTTGATTTTGCTTCGAAAAGTCATGGTGATTGACTTCTCGATTAGGTGCATGCTGAGACTTCTCGATTAGTCCTTGAATAGCTTACTTCTCGAATGACTAGACTTCTCGATTGCATACTTCACTTGATGACTTCTCGATTAGACTAGACTTCTCGAATGGATACTTGAATTTGAGACTTCTCGATTGGTTCAACCCTATCACTTCTTGAATGCTCCTTTGGTTAACTTCTCGAATTATTTTTCTGGACTTCTCGAATATATAACATTTTCACACTACTCGATTGGCTTCAATTCCTTGACTTCTCGAATGTGCACTTCTCGATCGAACACTGAGACAATGAGTGTTTTGAGATTTCTCGACCAGTTACATATTTGTGACTTCTCGAATGTGGTGACTTTTCGAATGTGATGACTTCTCGAATGGTTATTTGCCTTACAATAATTCTCAGACTACATTCCTTATTCTTTAAGTAGTCTTCTTTGTCTAGTTGCATGATTCAACTTGAATCTTCTAACAGACTTTATTCTTTGACTTTAATTACAACTTGGAATTACAATTTGATCACACTTCTAACTGCAATAATACATTGAAGTATCTAAGTCACTAATCTAATATATAAGTTCTAAATATGTTACAGCAAGACAAATTGTTATTCCTTAGAACAATGTCAATATTTGTAGAAGGGGGGGTTGAATACAAATATTAAAACTTTTTGTGTGTTCTAATATTTGTTCTTGATGTTTGATAGAATAAGAGAATAAGTTCGAACAAATTAATGCTGAAAAATAAAACTGAACAAAGAGATTTAAAATTATTGATGGATTGGTTTTTCCATCAATGTATATTTTTGCTCAATGCTCCTAGATTAAAAGAAACCTAGCTGCGTTTACAAGATTAGAAAACAAATCAACTGTTCTTACACATGTGCTCTCAAGCTTGAACAGTTGATTAAGAAATATGTCTAACTTGTATGTTTTCTAATAATGCTACTACACTTGTTTATATACCACAAGTGTTCTTTTACAATTCCTATTCTAGGATTGTTTCTACCTGCCTTCCTTTTACCTTTTTCTATTTTACAAAAAGGTTTGAAAGACAGCTTCTGATTGAGTCTTCACAGTTACTCTAGACTGTCTTCCATAGGTGTGCTTTTGTTCTCTGGATCTTCAACAGTATTCTTTCTGTGTTGTCACACTCAATTGATAATTTGCTGTCAGGCATATCAATTGATCCATTCTTTAATCCATCAACTGATGTACTTCTTCGATTGATCTTTATATCCATCGATTGATAAAAGATGTCTTATCGATTGATAGATGTTATCAATCGATATATCAGTCGATGGGTCTTCACATCAGTTGATGGTCTTCAATCCTTGGCTTGGCTTCTTCGATTGATCCTCCATCCATCGATGCTTCAATATCAATTGATCATCCTTCACTTGTGCAATTTCCTGTCTTCACATAATTACAATTTAACAGTTTAATTTACACATCAATTGATGATCTATATCAATCGACTCTAACATCAATTGATGAACAAAATATCAATTGATTTACACCTTATCGATTGAAATAGACTAAGTACACCTATGCTACAATCCAAATTATCAGTTGATTCATCTAAACACTTCAACTGATAAATGGTTTCCTGATCAATTGATATTTATAACTTTCATATCAATTGATCAGTTACAACAAATAAAATTTCTATGATTCTAAGATTAATGTTATCATCAAATCACATGTAGATTCCTAACACAAATAATTACACATAGTAGGCTTGATTTGGTCCAACAAAGTGATTTTAGGAAAATACATTTTTCTCTTATAATAATATATAAAGTAGTTGAAACAATATTTGTAAATTGATTTCTAAATAAATAATTGATCATTTTATATATATAAAAATGTGAAATATTTAAATATTAATATCTTCCTTTTTTTATTATTTATTCTTTTTTCCTCTAAATTTGTTAGCTTTTCTAAATTTTTTAAATGTTGGTATTTTCTATACATTCCATAAATTAGTAAACTCTTCTCTTATTATTTATCTTATTTGAGTTTGATCCTTTTTTTTTATCTCATCCATTATTTAAAAAGTAAGCAGAAAAATTGATTTTAAAAATGATTATACTATAAAATCATTCTGGCCTCATATCTATCTATAGTATGTTATTAAAGCCGACATCAGTCGATCGTCTTCTTTTTATACAAATCTTTTTATATAACTAATATATAACTTTCATAAATATTAATTAAATAACATATTTTCTTTCTATTACCGCTCAAACTCTTCAATTTATTTAAAATTATAGCTTATTAATTAAATTTTATAAATATTAAAATAATATTATTATTTATCTATATTAAATAACTTTTATTATATATTATGACATATTAAAAAAATTAAATTAAATATTTAAATTATATAAAATAATTAATATATTGAACTTATTAATATCGTCCGTATTTTGCACGGGTTATAAGTAGTATTCTTTTTACACGTAATTTGAGGGGTAAAAAAATACTACTTGCCTATATAATTTTTTCAACTTTCTTTTTTTGAATAAAAATATAATACTAAAATTATTATTCAAGAAAATTGTAAAAATAATATATACAAGTAAGCTTTTTTATACCTTAAATTACGTGCAAAAATCAATTTATACATGATTGAATTAATTTGTTGATGGTATGTGAATGTCTAGCTAGTACACACTCAAGAAAACATTTGAAAATAATGACCCATTATTTATCTAGCTAGTATATTGTTATTTTTCTAAAAGTTAGAAAACAAATTCAAGCATTTGAGAGCTATTCGTATAATTTTTTAAATCACAAGCATTCATGAGTTAATCCAACTACTAGTAAACTATTTGCTGGATAAGCTTATCCGGAAATGATTGATGGCACCGGTTCCCATCATTAAATAACATTGAAAGGGGTTAAATGACGTTTTGGTCACTCAATTAATGACTACTAATTTTCAATTGGGTTATCCAACTGAAAAAGTTTTCAATCAACTCATTACAATATTTAAAACTTTCAATCAAGTTACTATCCATTACTAACGTTAAATATTGGATGGAAAATTGATTAAGTTTGCTGACATGGCTGATTTTTAACCAATGTGGCATGTCCATGTCAGAAAATCGTTGTACCCGCTTAACCATCTAAAGATCCACAACCCACAACCCATTCTTCACTATTTAAATAATTTCTCTCTTCTTCATTTTTCTTTAATTAGAGTTTCTTCTTTTCTTTCTTTCCTTCTTCCATGTCAACTTCAAGGAGCTCCACTGCTTCAAACTCATCAGTAAAAAATAGTAAGAATTGTTACTATAGTTTCGAATATGGATTTGGTAACATAAAATGCAAGTGTGATATTGTACATCCCTTCAAGAAGTTTGTAGAGAAGGTACTTTAGATCCCGGTAAAAGATTTTTTGATTGCACCAATTATAAGGATTCTCGAAAAAAAATTGTGACCTCCTCCTTGATTTCTTCTTGTTGACCCTGGAGGTTTTCCTGAACCACTATTTCTTGAGTAGAACTTGACCTTTTCTTGGCCATAGAAACTTTTCTCCTTTTTCTCAAAGGTTGCTCTGCCTGTAGCTCTTCTTCCAAATGCCATTGCATTTCCATCTGTCTAGCAATCTCTTCATTCTCCCTTTCTCTCCTTGAGGCATCTGAGATTCCTGTAGTGATGGCTCCTTGAAGTAGCTTTTGACTTACTGGTTCAGTCTCTTTCTTCTTCTCTTCTTCAATCACTATTGCTTTCCCTTTCTTCTTTTCTTTAAGAGCTTCAATATCCAATTGAAGAAAAGCTTCTGTATTTGAGTTTCTTTCCTTGGCAGCCTTTTGTGCATCTTCATTTAATTTTCTTGTTTGAGCAATGAACTCATCCAAGTCTCCTTTTTCTACTGCCTCTGTTACTAACTCAGTGCTTCTCCTTAGATCTTCAATTCTTTTCTTTTCTCTCTCAATCATTGTTTGAGTTTCTTTCTCCCTAGAAATTCTCCTAGCTTCAAGATCATCATCAAACTTCTTGTAATCTTTCTTTTTCTGTTCTAAATTATCTTTTGGAGAATTAGATGACTTAGATTTCTTTGAAGATTGATTGTCCATGTTACTTCTGCTTTTATCTTTTCTTGGTGCAGAACCACCAATGCCACTTGACTTAACCATACCAGAACCACCTATTCCACCACTTCCACTGCCTTTGCCATCACCACCATCATCATCCTTCTTCTTTGTATTCTCCCCCTTTTTGTTATCATCAATTGGAGGGGGTGGTGGAAGTCTGTCAAGAAACTTTTGAAGAATGGAAGCATGAAGACTTTGACCTCTGATAATATCATCCATCTTCTTTTCTAGAGAACATACTCTTGTCTCCAAAGATGTAAAATTTTTGGATTATTTGAAAAGCTTGTCTTTGATGCTATTCATGGTGTTGAATGGTAGCTTCTCATCCAATCTCCTGTCCATTGCATCCTTGTTAGATGAGATAGAGTCTTTAATCCTCTCCAGTTCCCTCCTTACTCCTGTTACTGTCATCTTTTGAATTTTCATTGATTCTCTCATAAAGTGAGCAATTCTCCTTTGAGTAGGATCTTCAATTTCTCCTTCCACCATTGCTCTTCTATATTGAGAGAGAATTTCAGTCTCAGCAGCTTCTAAGGAACCATCAATAGTGCTCATCCATGGCTCTTCATCAGAATCACTCTCCAACTCTTCAGGTGCCATATAACAAGTGTCTGTTGTATTAGCGATGCTTTCCTTCAGATTCCTGGTCCTTTGATCTGTATGATCAATGCCCAAGAGTTGTTCTGCATTCCTGTTACTTGAAGTAGCCAACCCTTGATATTGTGGATCAGGATGAATGAAATTCTTTGGATCCAATTCACCAGCATCTATTTCCTCTTCAAAGTCCTTAGCAATTCCACTCCCACTAGCTTCAGCATTATTTGCTCCCCCTATCTCCTTTACTCCTTCTTCTGCCATCATTTCAATTTCCAATTCCTGTGCAAAAAGTAGAATGTTTTTATCACTTTCACTCATCTCTCTATTTTGCATCAGGATCTCATCCTGGAATCTCACCTCTCCCTCACTCATTTCTTTTGCACCTACTAAGGTGGGGCCCTCAAGTGTTTCACTCTCATTCCTGGAAGAAATAGGAATGTTTTTACTCACTTCCTCTCCTTTTGCCAGGTTACAATCCTGCCTCTCACTCAACTCACTCAATCCTAAGAGTGTTTGTGCAACATCAATTGATTGAGCATCAATTGATGTATTGACATTATCAGTTGAAGTGGTGTTTGGGATATCCATCGATTGATGCATACCCATCGATTGATCTTGAGTATCGATCGATGGCTTATCAGTCGATGGATGAATATCAATTGATGAAGGAACATCAATTGATGGAGAAGAAACAGTTGAGATAATTTGTGAAGTTATGTTTGAGATGATATTGGAAATAGAATCCTGAAAATTCTGAGAAGAAGATTCAGGGGAAAGTGTTGGCTTCTCCTTGAAAAACAAAGAAGGAGAATCCGAAAATGTTCGATAGTCTATCAAAACATTTTCTGAAGAAGTTTGAGATGGGGATAGAAGAATAGAAGAGATAGGAATTGAAAGAGAATGGGGCTGCATCTCATCATTTATATGAGATGCATCATGCAGACTTTGTGAAGGCTCCTCCACAGTTTCCTGTGGTTTTGCAGTGTGTGATTCCCCAAGTGCAAAGGTGACTTTCTTTTCTCTTCTTTTGTATGGTGTTAGTGTTTTGGCTTTTGTGTCCCCAATTTGATTCTGTGCCCCTGGTTGTGGGCTATTTTCAATATTGTCATCCTTTTGAGAGAATGACAATAGGGATGTGGTATTTTCCATGTTAACATCCACAGTCTTTTGGGAGACTATGGAGTGGCTAGGTTGAGGTTGCACACCCTCACTCTCCTTATCCTTCTGGGTTCTTAGATATTCCCCAGTTCCCTCACCACCTACATCCTCCTCTAATCTATTTACCACACTAGTTGATTTTCTTTTCTTGGTTTTTACAACAGCAGGTTTTTGAGAACCTGTTGAGGTTGGTTTCTTAGATTTGGATTTAGAGATTGGTTGTGTGGCCTGGGTAGGAGGGTTGGGGTCATTACTACCACCCTCCATAGTCACAGAAGGCAAAGAAGAATTAGGTTTAGAAGAGTTTAAAGTAGAGATAAATACCTGAACAAAAGGGGGATAGATCAATTCCACATTGCTGTGAAGATTGATCCTAACCAAGTCTTTAAAGACCCTTTTGTTTTGAGTCCAGCAATCCAAAATTTCTGTATTCCTGTCAATCTCAATATCCTTGACAAAGTGGTTAATAATAATCATAATAAATCTTGCATAATAAATATGATTAGATCTATTTATTTTATTCCCCAATTTGGCAGATATTTCATTGAGTAACAGGCTTCCTAAATTATGATATCTATCATATAAAATGCTATACCCTACTTGTTGCATACTAGTTGTTATTGCATCAAAATTACTAACCTTACCAGAAAAACACTTTATTAAAGCATCAAAGAAATATGACCATTCTTTTCTTAGATTCTTTCTAACAATACTACCTAGACTAGCATCAGGAGCAGTATAGTTGATTTCCCTAAGCATGTTTCTAATATCTGTGTTAGTGGGTGCATTTTCGGTATTATTTGCAGGAATATTTAAACACTCACCCAAGACCACAGTGGTTAGAATATACCTTTGTCCTTTGCATTCAAAGGAGATTGTAGAAAAATCATCTGCTACTTCTGCTGTTGTCCAGAATTCTTCAACTAGATTGCACACTATTTTTGGTGCTTCTAAGAGGGCCTTTGCAATTTTCGAACTCCTTAGAAATTCCATTAGGGGATGAAATTCTGTTGGGGCTTCCTCCACCATAGTGCAAGCAACGAAGTTGTTGAGCTCATAGTAGAATCCAGATTGTGAGACTTTCTTTGAAGATGCCATTATCGTGTTTGAAGATTTATAATTGAATTAACTGGCAAACTTGTTAGTAATTATAACAGAAATAATAAATAGACAGTAGTAGATTAGGGTTCTTAGCAAGAGATAGATACAGAGTAAGTTCGAAGATTGAGAAAGAGAAAGAGATAGAAAAATTGATAGTAAAAATGCAAGTAAGAATTAAAAGAAGTTTTAATCTCACTATTTATATTTACTGATTTCCCAACCAATTTCTTACTCAAAATAGAACTAAATCGACCGTTGGAAGAGTATTGATAATTAAAAGTTACCAATTTTGGCAATCGATTGTTATACATACAGGAATGTACGTTTTAATCAATTGATAAAATAAGTAATCAATGGCTAGATTTTTGTATAGGTCGATTATTGACATGGAACCCTTTAAATTCTAGGTCATCGATTGATAAAATTGCTTATCCATCGACAGGTACAATTATCCATCGATAGACAAATATATCATCGATTGATATATCTATCTGTCGATAGTTACCCCTATCCATCGATAAACAAATATATCATCAATTGATATATTTATCTGTCGACAGCTCCATTAATATCCATTGATATGTAAAATATTTATCAGTTGATTATTGAAGAATCAATAATTTAACATAGTCAATGGCTACATGTAATATAAATGCATAACTTGTCAAACATTTAAAGGATTAGATATAATTAAGCATACCTAAATCACAGACCAATCTATTGAAGGTAGATTCATCTAATGGTTTGGTAAAAATGTCTGCAAGTTGTCTTTCACTAGGGACAAAATGTAATTCAACTGTACCATTCATTACATGTTCCCTAATGAAGTGATACCTTATGTCAATGTGCTTGGTTCTGGAATGTTGTACAGGATTTTCTGTTATAGCAATGGCACTTGTATTATCACAGAAAATAGGAATCTTGTTCAAGCTGAACCCATAGTCAAGTAGTTGATTCCTCATCCATAATATTTGTGCACAGCAACTTCCAGCTGCAATGTATTCAGCCTCTGCAGTAGATGTAGACACTGAATTCTGCTTCTTGCTAAACCATGAAACAAGCTTATTTCCTAGAAATTGACAGGAACCTGTTGTGCTTTTTCTGTCAATTCTGCAACCTGCATAATCTGCATCTGAATAACCAATTAGATCAAATCCAGAATCTCTAGGATACCAAATTCCAAGATTTGGAGTTCCTTTGAGATATCTGAATATTCTTTTTATTGCAATCAAATGAGATTCTCTAGGATCAGCCTGAAACCTAGCACAAAGACATGTAGCAAACATTATGTCTGGCCTACTTGCAGTTAAATAAAGTAATGAGCAACCATACCTCTATAACTTGAAATGTCCACTTCTGCTTCCTTAGTGTTTAATTCAAGTTTAGTTGCAGTGGCCATGGAAGTTTTAGCAGAAGAACATTCACTTAAATCAAATCTCTTTAATAAATCAGAAATATATTTGGTTTGATTTATGAAAATACCATTTTTAACTTGTTTGATTTGCAAGCCAAGAAAGTAGGTTAGTTCTCCCATCATGCTCATTTCATATTTACTCTGCATCAACTTAGCAAACTTTTTACAAAGTTTTTCATTAGTTGAGCCAAAAATAATGTCATCTACATAGATTTGAACAAGAATCATAGAGCCATTTACATTTCTATGAAAGAGAGTTTTATCAACAGTACCTCTTGTGAAGTGATTCTCAATCAAGAATTTAGACAATGTGTCATACCAGGCTCTAGGTGCTTGCTTCAATCCATAAAGTGCCTTGAGAAGATAGTATACAAATCCAGGATGAATAGGATCAATAAAACCAGGAGGTTGTTCTACATAAACTTCTTCTTCTAGTTCTCCATTGAGAAAAGCACTTTTCACATCCATCTGATACATCTTGAAATTTGCATAAGCAGCATATGCTAGAAAGATTCTGATTGCTTCCAATCTTGCAACTGGTGCAAAAGTTTCATCAAAATCTATGCCTTCTTCTTGTGAATAGCCCTTTGCCACTAATCTTGCTTTATTTCTTGTCACTGTACCAGATTCATCCATTTTGTTTCTGAACACCCATTTTGTACCAATGATAGACTTGTTCTTTGGTTTGGGCACCAGCTTCCATACCTTGTTTCTTTCAAATTGATTCAACTCTTCTTGCATAGCAATTATCCAATCAGGATCATTCAAGGCTTCTTCAATCCTTTTTGGTTCTTCTTGAGAGAGGAAGCTACTATACAAGCATTCATTTTGAGTTGCACTTCTAGTTTTGACACCATCATTTGCATCTCCAATTATTAATTCAAAGGGATGGTTGTTTGTCCATTTCCTTTGTGATGGTAAATTTGTCCTTGAAGATGATGCTTCATGATCATTGGTAGTGTTATGATCATTGTGATGTGATTGACTATTTGAGAACCCTCCCCCTGAGATGGACACTCTACTTGAAGATTGTTGAGCAGAGTTGATATCCATCGAATGATTATCAATTGATGTATTATCAGTTGATTGATGATTGTCAACTGATAAGTTATCTGTTGATGCATTGACATCAATTGATGGGAGGATTCTAGGTACTTGAACTCTTGTGATTTCCACATCATCATCACTATCTTCAATATTACTTGTGGATTCATTTTCAAAATGCAATAGATCATGAAATCCTTCATCAAACAACTCTTGAATTTTCTTGTCATCAAAAACTACATGCATAGATTCCATAACAATGTGTAATCTAAGATTGTAGACTCTGTATGCTTTGGTTGTTATTCCATATCCAACAAATATAGCTTCATCAGCTTTGGCTTCAAATTTTCCTAGATTTTCACCTTGATTTCTCAGTACAAAGCATTTGCAGCCAAAGACATGAAGAAAGTTAACTGTTGGCTTCTTGTCTTTCTTTATCAATTGATATGGAGTTTTGCCTTGAGGTTTATTGATCATGGAAATATTTTGAATGTAACAAGCAGTATTAATTGCTTCTGCCCAGAAGTATGTAGGAAGTTTTGCTTCTTCTAACATAGTTCTAGCAGCTTCAATCAAGGTCCTATTTTTTCTTTTAACTACTCCATTTTGCTGTGGAGTTCTTGGAGCAGAGAAATGATGAGTGATACCTTTTTCTTCACAGAATTCTCTCATGGTTGAATTCTTGAATTCAGTACCATTGTCACTTCTAAATTTCTTGACCTTCCATTCAGTGCCATTGTCAACATTCTTCACATGATTGATAATTAATTTGCTTGCTTCATCCTTAGAATGTAAGAAATATACCCATGAAAATCTTGTGAAGTCATCCACAATTACTAGGGCATATTTCTTTTTGGCAATTGACATGATGTTGACTGGACCAAATAAATCCATGTGCAATAATTCCAGAGGCTTATCAATTGATGATTCAGACTTTGACTTGAATGATGCTTTTCTTTGTTTTCCCTTTTGACATGCATCACATAGTCCATCCTTGGTGAATTCCATCTGTGGAATGCCTCTAACCAGATTCTTTCTAATCAATAAATTCATGGCTTTGAAATTCAAATGGGCTAGTTTCTTGTGCCAAGTCCAACTTTCTTCTGTATTGGCTTTGCTAAGTAGACATGTCATTGAATTTGCCTTTACAGAGTGAAAATCAGCCACATAGACATTCCCTTTTCTTTCTCCAGTTAAGAGAATTTCACCAGATTCTTTGTTGGCTATGATGCATGATTCAGTTGTAAACCACACACCATTACCATTATCACACAGTTGACTAATACTGAGCAAATTGTGCTTCAATCCATCAACTAGTGCTACAGTTTCAATGATAACATTTTCTTTTGCAATTGAGCCATATCCCAGAGTAAAACCTTTGCTGTTATCTCCAAAAGTAACTCCTGGGCCAGCTTTTTCCACAAACTTTGTGAGCAGGGACAAATCTCCAGTCATGTGCCTTGAACATCCACTATCCAAATACCAGAGATTTTTCTTCCTGTTTCCCTGCACACACATAAAACAATCAAGTTGCTTTTGGTACCCAAGTTGCCTTGGGTCCTCTTTTATTAGTTGCAGCTTGAGCCCCTGTTGTCAACTTAGGTTCCTTTTGTTTTGGTGGGTTTAAATCCACTTTATCTTTGGGAGTTGACTTTTGGGGCTTTGACACCTAAGAACTCATGGCAGAATTTTCATGGATTTCATCATTTACATTAGGCATGTTCCATGGCATACCAGGCATGTTCATATTAGGATATGCAAAGAAGGGATTATACATGTATGGAACTTGTGCATAAGGCATATGAACATTAGGTGCAACCAAATTAGAAGACATGGCATTCATGAGCATAGGATTGGTAAACATGGCATTTGCAGTCATGGCATGTATATTTAAATCATTTGCAGATATAGAATTCTTTTCACTTTTGCATTGCATGGACAAATGATTTACACTACCACATTTAGCACATACCTTTCTAGGTGCATACATATCAGGAGTGTAATTATTGTGCTTATTTATGCCTACTTTACCATTCCTATTCTTTTTTTTTTTCTCAGACTTAGATAGAGAAATTTCCACAGGTGCTATCTTTTCTAATTTTTCTTTTAATTGTTTCTTGGATAAGCTACCTATGTTGATCTTCTCAGTCTCAGTCTCAACTTGATTCTTGGTTTCCTTAACAAACTTAATAGGAGTGCTAAATTTGTTCTTTTTATTAGCCATTAATGATTTACTTGTCGATGGATGCTTATCGATTGATTCAGCATCAATCGATTGATAATCCTTATCAGTTGATGAAGGATTAGCAGTCGATTGATCTTTATCCATTGAAGTATCAGCCAATGACTTGCCTATTGATTTGGGGAGTTCTCCTAGAGTATTTACACCCTGGACATCAATAATTTGTTTGGCAGTTTTAGCAGACCTATTCCATTTGCTAATGGTTTCAATTTCTTCAGCTAATTGTTCTTTCAACAATTCTTCCCTTTTCAAACTGTTTACTAGTTCATTCCTAGCATCCTTTCTTTCCTGCTTAAATCTTTCTAAACAAACAAGTTCATTTTCAAGAAACATATTTCTCTCAGTTAAGGCATCAATGGTGTTCTTTAACTTGAGATTTTCTTTGTTTAGAGATTTTAGAGTGACATGCAAATTGTACAGTTCATTAGACATTTCATTAATAGTACTATTGCATTCCTCAGATGTAAGCTCGGAAAAGTTGGTAGCTAGTACCTGATTAGATGCTGAACTAGCTTCTTCATCTTCATGATTGGCCATTAATGCAAGATTGACATATTCTTTAGAATCACTATCCTCAGCAGCCCAGTCCTTCTCCTCAGTTACAAAAGCCTTTTCTTTTTGTTTTAAAAGGTCAAAGTATTTCTTCTTATAATCAATACCCTCATATGACTTTGCCTTTTCTTGTTTTGGCTTCCTGCACTCACTTGAGAAATGACCAGCCAATCCACAGTTAAAGCATTTGAATTTAGATCTTTCAACCAGATTTTTATTTTGATTGTTGTTTCTAAACTGGGATCCAAGCCTTTGAGCATATGGATTCTTCTTGAATTTTAGCTTTGAAAATTTCCTTGTCAGAAATGCAAGGTGCTCATCAATCTCATTCAAATCATCCTGAGAGCATGTTTCATTTTCTTCACACTTGCTCTTTCCTTTTCTCTTGAATGATTCTTCAACAGCATCACCAGCCATCATGACTGACTCTTCTTCATAGCCATTTTCCTTCTTCTCTTCATTTCCCTTGACTACCAAAGCCACAGTTTTCTCTTTTCTTTGATTCTTTTCAATCTCTTCATCTTGTTGGATTTCCAACTCATATGTCTTGAGAATACCATAAAGTTTCTCCAGTGTAAAATCCTTGAAGTCCTGAGATTGTCTAATGGAAACAGTCATTGGTTTCCATTCTTTTGGAAGAGATCTAAGAAATTTTAGATTTGTATCCTCAGTTGCATAAACCCTACCATATAGCTTCAATCCATTTAACAACTTCTGAAATCTGCTATAGGTGTCATTGATAGATTCTCCACTCTTGAAATGGAATGATTCATATTTTTGAATCAAGAGTTGCATCTTGTTTTTCCTTACTTGTTCAGTTCCTTCACACAGAGTTTGAAGTGTATCCCATACTTCTTTTGATGAAGTACAATTTATTACATTGTCAAACATATCTTTATCTAGACCATTAAACAGAATGTTCATGGCCTTCTTGTCTTTGAGTACTTCTTTTTCATCCTCTTCTGTGAACTCAGAAATAAGTTTTGGAACATGTCTGTCAAGTGCAGGAGTTCCATCAGGGTTTACACCTGTGACTAGCTTCATGGGAACATGAGGACCTTTTTCTATGCAGTTAACATAAGAAGGGTCGAGAGAAAGAAGATGCAGATGCATTTTGACCTTCCATGAAAAATATTCATCTTTCTCTAAAACTGAAATTTTAACACCTGAATCTCTTTGACCCATATTGACTGTTCTTGATCTTTAAACTTTCTGTATGTTGAAAGCCTGCTCTGATACCAATTTTATTCCTTAGAACAATGTCAATATTTGTAGAAGGGGGGGGTTGAATACAAATATTAAAACTTTTTGTGTGTTCTAATATTTGTTCTTGATGTTTGATAGAATAAGAGAATAAGTTCGAACAAATTAATGCTGAAAAATAAAACTGAACAAAGAGATTTAAAATTATTGATGGATTGGTTTTTCCATCAATGTATATTTTTGCTCAATGCTCCTAGGTTAAAAGAAACCTAGCTGCGTTTACAAGATTAGAAAACAAATCAACTGTTCTTACACATGTGCTCTCAAGCTTGAACAGTTGATTAAGAAATATGTCTAACTTGTATGTTTTCTAATAATGCTACTACACTTGTTTATATACCACAAGTGTTCTTTTACAATTCCTATTCTAGGATTGTTTCTACCTGCCTTCCTTTTACCTTTTTCTATTTTACAAAAAGGTTTGAAAGACAGCTTCTGATTGAGTCTTCACAGTTACTCTAGACTGTCTTCCATAGGTGTGCTTTTGTTCTCTGGATCTTCAACAGATATTCTTTCTGTGTTGTCACACTCAATTGATAATTTGCTGTCAGGCATATCAATTGATCCATTCTTTAATCCATCAACTGATGTACTTCTTCGATTGATCTTTATATCCATCGATTGATAAAAGATGTCTTATCGATTGATAGATGTTATCAATCGATATATCAGTCGATGGGTCTTCACATCAGTTGATGGTCTTCAATCCTTGGCTTGGCTTCTTCGATTGATCCTCCATCCATCGATGCTTCAATATCAATTGATCATCCTTCACTTGTGCAATTTCCTGTCTTCACATAATTACAATTTAACAGTTTAATTTACACATCAATTGATGATCCATATCAATCGACTCTAACATCAATTGATGAACAAAATATCAATTGATTTACACCTTATCGATTGAAATAGACTAAGTACACCTATGCTACAATCCAAATTATCAGTTGATTCATCTAAACACTTCAACTGATAAATGGTTTCCTGATCAATTGATATTTATAACTTTCATATCAATTGATCAGTTACAACAAATAAAATTTCTATGATTCTAAGATTAATGTTATCATCAAATCACATGTAGATTCCTAACACAAATAATTACACATAGTAGGCTTGATTTGGTCCAACAAAGTGATTTTAGGAAAATACATTTTTCTCTTATAATAATATATAAAGTAGTTGAAACAATATTTGTAAATTGATTTCTAAATAAATAATTGATCATTTTATATATATAAAAATGTGAAATATTTAAATATTAATATCTTCCTTTTTTTATTATTTATTCTTTTTTCCTCTAAATTTGTTAGCTTTTCTAAATTTTTTAAATGTTGGTATTTTCTATACATTCCATAAATTAGTAAACTCTTCTCTTATTATTTATCTTATTTGAGTTTGATCCTTTTTTTTATCTCATCCATTATTTAAAAAGTAAGCAGAAAAATTGATTTTAAAAATGATTATACTATAAAATCATTCTGGCCTCATATCTATCTATAGTATGTTATTAAAGCCGACATCAGTCGATCGTCTTCTTTTTATACAAATCTTTTTATATAACTAATATATAACTTTCATAAATATTAATTAAATAACATATTTTCTTTCTATTACCGCTCAAACTCTTCAATTTATTTAAAATTATAGCTTATTAATTAAATTTTATAAATATTAAAATAATATTATTATTTATCTATATTAAATAACTTTTATTATATATTATGACATATTAAAAAAATTAAATTAAATATTTAAATTATATAAAATAATTAATATATTGAACTTATTAATATCGTCCGTATTTTGCACGGGTTATAAGTAGTATTCTTTTTACACGTAATTTGAGGGGTAAAAAAATACTACTTGCCTATATAATTTTTTCAACTTTCTTTTTTTGAATAAAAATATAATACTAAAATTATTATTCAAGAAAATTGTAAAAATAATATATACAAGTAAGCTTTTTTATACCTTAAATTACGTGCAAAAATCAATTTATACATGATTGAATTAATTTGTTGATGGTATGTGAATGTCTAGCTAGTACACACTCAAGAAAACATTTGAAAATAATGACCCATTATTTATCTAGCTAGTATATTGTTATTTTTCTAAAAGTTAGAAAACAAATTCAAGCATTTGAGAGCTATTCGTATAATTTTTTAAATCACAAGCATTCATGAGTTAATCCAACTACTAGTAAACTATTTGCTGGATAAGCTTATCCGGAAATGATTGATGGCACCGGTTCCCATCATTAAATAACATTGAAAGGGGTTAAATGACGTTTTGGTCACTCAATTAATGACTACTAATTTTCAATTGGGTTATCCAACTGAAAAAGTTTTCAATCAACTCATTACAATATTTAAAACTTTCAATCAAGTTACTATCCATTACTAACGTTAAATATTGGATGGAAAATTGATTAAGTTTGCTGACATGGCTGATTTTTAACCAATGTGGCATGTCCATGTCAGAAAATCGTTGTACCCGCTTAACCATCTAAAGATCCACAACCCACAACCCATTCTTCACTATTTAAATAATTTCTCTCTTCTTCATTTTTCTTTAATTAGAGTTTCTTCTTTTCTTTCTTTCCTTCTTCCATGTCAACTTCAAGGAGCTCCACTGCTTCAAACTCATCAGTAAAAAATAGTAAGAATTGTTACTATAGTTTCGAATATGGATTTGGTAACATAAAATGCAAGTGTGATATTGTACATCCCTTCAAGAAGTTTGTAGAGAAGGTACTTTAGATCCCGGTAAAAGATTTTTTGATTGCACCAATTATAAGGATTCTCGAAAAAAATGTAATTTTTTTATGGGCGACCCTCAACACTGATAGAGCTATAGAGATTATACAAGAATTGAAGGTCAAAATGAGGATGATGGATAGTGAAATGTAGAAATTTATGGTCGAGTTGAACTTTTATAGAAAGGAAGATGCTAGTGCTTAATGAAGAATGTATGATATATTGGAAAAAAATGGATGAAGCAGCAACAATGGTGAAGGAGAAAGATTAGTTAAGAAGAAAGAAGTTGTTGTGCATTGTTGTTTTAACTTGGTTTGTTTATTTGTTATTCAAGTAGCAAATGTAATGTAATGGTACTTGAGGGTTAAATGGTGCTTAAGGGTCTCATCCCCTCTGACGGACTCATCCTCTCCAATCTGCTCCGGCGGACACATCTTCATTGTCGGTCTCATCTCATCCAACAAACTCATCTCCTGCAGCTTCTTTATCTTCAACCACCATCTTGCTCTACTCTATATTAGGTGTATTAGGTTTAGGAATTTAAATATTATGAAGTGTATTTAGAATTATGGATAAAATGTATTTAGATTGGTGGGCGAGTTATTATTGGATCGGGTTAAAAGATAGGTGGGTTGAAAGATGGACTGGTTGAAATATCTGACGTGACAGCTTATTTAACAACAAATAGACGGATTCCATCTAAGGTCAATAACATTTAACTGCGATGAAATTTTTAATTTGTTTAATGAGTTGGATGAAAGCTTTTACGAGTAACTGATATGTTACCTTATTGAAAGCAGTTGAATGAATCAATTGAAAATTAGTAGTAAGTTGAGTGGCCAAAACGCTATTTAACCAACATTGAAAGTATAAAAAGTTACTTCTTATTAAAAAAATTATATACTAAAAAACCGTATATAATTTTTTTATTTTAAATAATTAGGCTTATTGAGTATCTGTTCTAATAAAATCTCGGCAGACTTTACAAATGAATAGATGTCAAGGGGCTCCCGGGTATATAAATTTAGAAATGTGAAAAATGGGAACACTAATTTGAAAATCAAATTGGCGCTCACCACATCTTAAATCCAACGGAATAAAGATCTCTCTCTCTCTCTCTCTCACAGAGAGACACACACATTTCTGTTTCTCTCCTCTGGGAGATTGATAGATAGATAGATGTACTAGTTGGATACTGACGACGATGAATGTAGAGAAGCTGGTGTATAATATATTCCATGGGACCAATCGGATCGTGCAACAAGTCAAACAACAAACCTACTTATACCAACAACATCTCGCCTCCAATCTCCTCATTCAAGGATTTAATCCTCCTCCCTGTTTTCTTAACCCTAGTTCTCACGGTACTATTATTATTAATATATTTTCTTTTACCTATTTTTATATGATATTTAATTATGTATTAATTCAATGAGTTTTGCACAATTTGAATTACAATTAGGCAATGCTCAATATATTCGAGTTATAAGACAATTATGTATTAATATATTCGAGTGTGCTGTTTAATTTTACGAGTATTGTTACAAGTTCTTAAGGGTGAATTTTTTAAGTGTTTCGACTTTGTGTTTGAACTACTTGTAAGTGTGGTTTGAAATATTGTTACGGTGAAGTGTTTTGATGTAATTGGATGGGAAGTCTTGAGATTATGTATTTAAGATTGGTACTTTGGCTCACCGATTTAATATAAGCTTGTTGCTCTGTGTATTGACCGCTTTTTTTTATTCATAAGGTGTTTCTAGTTTTATATATATTGTAGGGCTTTTGGAGAGAGTCGTTGATACTTTCACTGGTATGATGTAGTGATTATTTTTTCAGGCTTTGTTTTGATCCTAGTAAAAAAGAAACTTCTCATATACTTTATGTATAATTTGAGTGGCGATGTCGACTTTTTTGTTGAAAATAGTATTTTTTTAAAGCTGGTTAAGAAACCTTTACAGTTCTAATAATCTCATCAAATATCGTGAACTTAATTGGAGATACATTTTAACTGCAGAATTGAATAAAGAAGAGCTGATATCAAACCTTTTACTTCCTCCTTCAAGGCCGAATTTTCCTTATTCAACTGGTCAATGCTACTTGCAGAGCAGGCTAGTTGTTACAGGGGACAATGTAGTGTCATTGGATAAATTAGCAAAGGATGTCCCTGATTCAAATAAAGATCTTGGCGGTAGAGATGAGCCGAGACCTGTGCAGGAGTCCCATGATTATGATGTTGAATATAACTCGAATTGTGGTCCCAGGCGATCTTGTGCATCTTCACATGATCAGGAAGATGCAAGGGTCCCCAATATCTCTATCAAATCAGGTCAGTCACAAGGTGGGAGTCAGATGTTTCAGCAAGCTGCCATGCAAGACAGTGGAAAAGTATCTGATGGATCACTTGGGGTAAATGCTTCTAACAGGAGTCTTGGTGGAGGTATTGAGCCGATGGGTTTACCTGATAGCCAGGATGCTGACCTTGGATGCATAGCAAATCCTGTTCCCAAATGTTCTCCAGCAGACCAGAATGTTGCGAGAATATCAAACTTTAATATTGCACCTGATCAATCTCTAGATAGATTCCAAAGGTCCAAATCAAGGCAAAAGGCTCTAGAGCTTCGCTCAAGTGCAAAAGCATCAAAGAGTCGCTTCAGCCATGAGAATAAATCGATATCATTTAGTGGAGTAGCAGTATATGGGATTGATCTCGAAGAGCTTGATCATTTCAAAGATTTATCAGTGATGGAAAAATCTTCTGACACTAACAAAAAGAGCTCTGTAGAGAGAGTTTGCAGTAGAAATCTGAGCAGCAAAAGTGGCACAAGAAACAACTGTGGTAGGATTACAAGATCTAAAAGTAAATGCAGTCAACAGGGCACTAGAAACAACTGTGGTAGGATTACAAGATCTAAAAGTAAATGCAGTCAACAGGGCTCAGTGAATGAACCTTTAAAGCTGGATATTTCTCATGAAAATGTGAGGAAAAATAGCGGCAAAGAAAGTTGTGTGATGAGACGAGTCAAAGGAATAGATCAGGAGATGGGAAATGGTGCAGTCGGGTATTGTAATCAAATAAAAAGATCCAGCAGTTCTTGCCTAAAACACATTTGCCTGAATGAATCTTTGGAATCTGGTAGATCTGCAATTCAATATGAAAATAGTGATGAACTTTTTCAATGTATGGACTACGATGATCTGTTTGTGAGCAAGGAAATGGAGGTGGTCATTCCTTTTCATGCCAGTGAAGAAGCTAGTGATCTGCGAGATGCTGCAATGGAAAAATGCAAGGTTGCGGACGAAAAAAGTAGCAAGTGTCTGGATGTAGTGACGAAATCCATTGGTTCTAGCCGACAACCTAGTTCTCTGGATGATTCTGTTGATGCTGCTGTGGGACTAGGTGCAGCTTCTTATATTCCAAAGGTAGGTGGTAGCACTTGTGGTGTGTCCTCTGGCGAACTAGGTTTTGTTGCACAGCCAAAGAAACTAGGTTTTGATGTCTTGGAAAATTACAGATTAAATGAACACAATAGCCCCTCCTCTGTAATGGAAATCCCAGAACAATCTTCCCAGAGGAGATGCCATAACTTGTTGGAGCCTGAAGCGCCATTAGAAAAATCAAAGAGTGACTGCCCTTCTAGTGTTTCTTCCAAGAAACAGCTAATGGGGAAGAGGGGAGCTTCAATAGGTAAAACCAAAACTCAGAGGCCATTTGAAACAAATATGGAGGCTAGCAATGATATTGAGAGGATGTCACAACCTTATCTGAATGAAAATCTACAGGTGAAACACACTGAAGATGACTCAAAAGCTGGTTTGTACATTTGTCATGCTCCTAACGAAAAAGATGTTTTACCTTCAGATCTTTATAAAAGTTCTTATCTGAATGTGCATCAGCCCAACTGCCATGTATTGGAAGGGTGTCCTGAGCAACATTGTGGTGAGGTAATTCTTTAAATCTATTTTAATTCCAATATTACGAGTCATACAGGCATGTGCTTAATGTAACATCTGTATAACATGCTCCTATCTTCAAAAGGATGTTTAACGTATATATCGTATAAATAACATAAAGAAAAAACCAACCTATGCCACAAAATTTTCATTTTTGAGGTCTATTAGCATTCACCCTATTACGAACTCAATAGGACATTCTTTTGGGACATAGATAAAAACTACCTGCTCTTTCTTAAGCATACTTTTAATACAGTTGATGGACAGAAGTTTGTTGCGCCCTCAAAGGCTACTATCTTGTTTTGATAGCCGTTTGCCCATTTGGGTATTTAATACTTAATAGAACTAACTTTCTTAAGAGTTCCCTGTACGGCTGTACTGCTGTATCCATATATGAAGCCCCTTAATGTCTCAACATTATATCTACACTAACAGCCAGATATCTCAGTCTGTGATGATCAATAAGCAAAAGGCATGTGTTTTTATCAGTTGATTGATCATCTAATTTAAGCATAAGATCTACTGTTAAATCCATATCCTCTTAAACATATCTATGTGCACATTGTGGCTGAACTTAGAATAGTAGTTGCAATGAATTGTCAAAATAATTATGGTGTATGGAATGTTTGATGACAATCCCCCTTAAGGTCTTAGCATGTTAAGAGAAGCCATCAATACGGGTCACATATCTTTAACACTTCTCTCACCGAAGAGCCAACTTGAGGTATAGAGAGTTCATAACTAACCCATCTTCTAAGGGTATTAAATTTTAAGAATTTTGCAGGTACGGAGGATTCTAACTAAACTGAGCTTTAATACCATGTAAAAGACAAACTCTTCCAAAACCTTGAGGAATTAGAAGAATTCACTAAATATGAGTCAGATAGCTCTGACGTGAACAGCAAAGCTAAACGTGTAATTTTGTCCAGTAGTTTATAAGTGCCATCAGAGTTTGTATGCAAACTACTTAATATCATTGTCTTTGATTTTTAGGCTATTCTAATTTCTAAGACAAGTGTCTGCATTATGATAATATTGTATACTTGCATGGAATGATTTAGATTTTATTTTCTGTTACCAAACTTCAACAATGCATGACTGTTTATTTATGTTGTCCTACAGGGTCATTTCTGCTGTGAGAGGTGGACTAGGAGTGGAATTGTTCCTCAAACATCACAAGAGTGTTCAGGGTCATCAGCTGTCCCAGATTTAACCAAACTGGTTACTGAAGATCCAAAATGTTGCTTGGACAAGGATGAAAATATGAAAAACCAACCTGACAATGTTCTTGATGCAAGACAATGTTTCAGAGTTGATGAAAACATTTTGCCGCAGCATAGACATAAATTTGGTTGCGAGAACATAGACAACTTGGTTGGCGCAGAGAAAATGGCTTTGGTTGAAGGGTGTCTTAACATAATTGAGGAAGGAGTAAACATTTCTGGTTCAGTTGGGGATCCTCAGTCTGAAGATAACAATTTCATTTCTTTAGGGTTTGGCGAAACTCAACCCACATATACATCCTCTTTCTCTAAAAATATATCTAAACACACAAAAGCTAATTCATGGCCTCAGTTCAAGCGGAGAAAGATTGAGGGCCAACAAACAAATAGTTTCTCTGCCTCCCCAAGCTTTAGAGCACACAGGCTTCATGATATTCAAGTGGAACATATAACTTGTCATTCGAAGACTAGTGAGGATGTATTTGATGCCGGCTCAAAGCTTCCAGAATTTTGCTCTTCTCATGAACAGAATGTCAGTGAGAATTTTCACTTGTTTAATGACAAGATGGGGTGTCATGAAACTTTGTCTTCACCGATGCTCAAAAGGAAACGAGTGGTATTAGTCTTTCCTACTGTATTTAAATTATTGTTCAATTTATCAAGAGTAATATATATCCTGTTATTTTTCACAGTCACCTATGTGAGTGTATACTTGGTGGTTGTTGGATAATTGATTACAAACGCTACAGGTGCATTACAGTTTATTTATGTTCAAAAATCTTCTAAGAACTGGTTCTGCTATCAGAAATTTTGTTTAAGTATTGGTCTTGCTTGCCGATGTGCTGTGTACCATAGGTTCATATATGTATATTGTATGTAGTGAGTGCTATATAATTATCTGATAATAATTATATTATTAGTATAATCATGTAATTGTATACTTGGACACAATCACACAATCAGATACTACATGTTTCATGTAAAATTAGTTTCTACTTTCTAGTATACCCTCAATGTGCCATTCTGTACCTCAATTGCTTTGTATAAATTCTATTGTAAGACTTTACAGCATAAAGTTTACTCCCTATGTGCCATCTTGAGTCAGTGTCAATACACATAATTTTGAAATTATTAGATCTTAATCTCCATAAATGATAACACACTGCTCTTAATACAAGTAATATCTATAGGTACATAATTTTTATGTCTTCCATGCCAAAGTACTGATTTTGTAATTACCATAAATATATTAAATGGAGTATTATAATGGTGCGGACAGCAAATGTTTACCCTGTATATTTAATGTATTATGTAGTTGTTCATATATGTATATGGTTTGCAAAATGCGCACATGGATGGGAGTATTTTATATTGTACATGTTTTGTAGCTTTAAAGTGAGAAAAAGTTATTCAAGAGATGTTACTGTTTTACTTCTAATATAAAGACAAAAACCATGATGATCTACTGTTGCATATAATTTCCCCTGATACAACTATATGTTCATGTCCTTTTGTCCGTTGTTCTTTGGGAGCTTGTTAACCTAATGTGGTTTCCAGGAAGAATTTGGTTTCGAGGAGCAAATTAAGGTTGTAGAGGCCCCTTCCACATCTGAACATGAAGAGATAGGACCATGCTTTATATCAAGTTTGAGCAAACATGTAATCAAAGATTTAGATGGTTCCTTTGTTGAGGATTACACTACATCATATCCTGCTGGACACATTGGGAATGCTGATGACCTGACAGATGGCGATATTTTGACTTCTACTAGGAGTGCCTTTATGGATAGCAATTCTCATCTTAAAGAGGGTAACCCAGTCGGCTCACCATGTAACAAGGAGCTTGCTTTCAGCCAGAACATACCAGTTGAGGGATTTGTTCTGAGTGAACATTCTGAAAATGGAAATCTGGACACTAGTAGAAATGGAATTGATTTTGGTGAACTTAACACTACATGTACTTCAATTCAACGTGCTAGCATTCTGGAGCAGATTTGCAGAACTGCCAGCATGCGTACCCCTATATCACATTTTTCATCTACTTACAAACTACTAAAAAATGAAGACGTGTTTGTATCTTTACCAAATGGACTTCTTGAGCATACTAATATAACATGTATCTTACCTCTTGGTGATGACGCCGACAACCAATTACAGGCTACTTCTACAGATGGAGTAGACTCTGCTCTGCGAGGGATGCTATACTCTGATTGTCTACCATATTCTGGTGCTCGATATGGATGGAATTCAAAAAATATTGACACACCTCCTGCTGGAAAGTACTGTGAAAGGATACCTTCAAAATCTATGAGTTCAGAGAAGCTACTGGGCTCCAATCCCGAGCTTACGTGCTTTCCCATCGAGGAAGATCCCATGGCTGATGAAGAAAATGAGAATTTTGATGAGGATGATGATAGTATTCAAGAGGACGTTGGTTTCCCGGAGATCGATAGTTGTGCCAAAGGAGAAGCACTTCTTGGAACAGAAGAAGTATTACCAAATCCCCCAGCATCAATATCTCAAACTGAGAAGGTTCACCATATTGGTGATTTGCATTCCAGTAATGCAGAGGTTCTAAGTAGCATCAAACAGAGACTTAGAAATCACTGCAGCAATAGTAAAAGTAAAAATCGGGGAAAGGAGAACCAGTTGTCATCAGCAGGTTCAAATAGTATTGAGAAGGTCAGTGAATCACTTCAGAACAGGTTCAGTAAAGCAAAATTGTCAAGTACAACAAGTACAAGGAGAGAATCACAGAGACTATCAGAGAAGGTGAAGCATAACAACATTGTGTCCAGTGTCACTTCATTTGTTCCGACAATTCAGCAAAAGAAAGCAGCTGCAGTTTGTAAAGGTGATTTGTTTGTTCATTCACTGTTTTATTGCTTCTATAAAACTTTTGATATGTTGTTAAAAATACAATAAAATGGTGCTATTGCAGTTCGCCAGAGATGCTGACATTTTTTTTAATGATGTTTGGGGGGGGGGGATCTCCATAAGCAATTTGGTGCTTCATTTTTGGGAGGAGAGAGAGCGCTCCCTGCCCAGCTCACTAAGTTGGTAACTTGGTGTGTGTCTGTAGTATGTCTGGGGGTGGTGGCGTAGAGGTGTTTGGGGACACCAATTAGTTGTGATTTGGTTAGAAAGAGGAAAACGAGAGAATTAATTATACAATTGTTGTTTTAAAAATATAATGTTAATGTCCTCTGCATTGAAGAATTAATTGGAATTAATGATAGAAACCTAAACCAGGGTCCAATGATTATTCCTACGAACCTTAGCATGCAGAGTAATGAGTTAATAACCAATCAGCTTGGAAATAATAATACTATTATGAATTTTTACAAAATTATTTTTTAGGGAACAAATTCTAGTAAGAAGTAACTATAAAGAAATTCACAATAAATATATTTGAAGCTATATATACAAATATAAAAAGTGTGTAATTTTGTCTACATTTGTATCACCAGTTATTAGTCCCTAAATATGTAACTTGAGTGATACGATCAGCACATGTATTAGATTCAACATATTAACTATATTTAGGTGAAGATGAAATCTGAATTATAGTTAAATGGAATGAAGGCTTATCAGACCCATCAACCAAACTACCAAATTGTTTGATCTTATATACGTCTAGCACAATGTGTTGCCTTGTTATTATTTAACTTTTTTTGATGGACAGAAAATATGTTCCGTACTGCTTGCTATATGAAAATCTCTTTTTCAGAGACATGTTTTGATGTAACAAGATACCCACCCGGCACCTGAATTTTCTGGTTTTACAAGTCTTTTTTGTTATTTGTTGTCCTCTTAAATTTGTCAGTATCGTGTTTATGAATTTTCTTTACTGGAATCATGATCCAAATGTATAATTGGAAAGTGAACAGCCATTGCATGTTGTGAAGATGTTTATACCAGTCACCAGATTAGCAGTTTATATAACTTTTAAAAGAAGTTTATTTTTAATTTTTGCAGGGAAAAGAGATATCAAAGTGAGAGCACTAGAGGCTGCTGAGGCGGCAAAGCGTCTCGAGGAAAAAAAAGAAAAAGAACGTAAAATTAAGAAAGAAGCCCTCAAACTTGAGCGAACGAAAATAGAGCAAGAAACTTTGAGGCAGAGGGAGTTGGATAAGAGAAAGAAAGAAGAGGAACTAAAGAAAAAATATGCTGATATAGCAGCAAGGAAAAGGCTGAGAAAGGAAGAATATAGGAAGGAACAGGAACGGAAAAGAAAGCGCATTGGAGTAGAATGGCAAAATCACAGAGCAAGAGAAGAAAAAGTATTTGCTGGGAAAGTGGGGGGAGAGAAAAAAATCGGCAACAAGGTAAAATCTTCAATAGCCATTATTTGGTATTATTTTTTTCTTCCGACTTTCATAGGTTCAGCAGGCACTGATATCATCAGTATTCTCACCAGGGCAAAAACACAAACTGTAGGAAGGAATCTAGTAACAGAATAGGTAAAGTTCAGAGTGTTGACATACCGAGTAGTAATGAAAACACTTTGAAGAAGTCAGAATCACAAACTGAATCCAACACTGCTGAGTGTAATATTTCTCAAGTTACAATTGTTTCGGAAAATTGTGAAATTCTAAGTGACTGTGATGGCAGCAGAAAGGTACTGTTTAACAGGAGCATTTATTTTCTTTTCAAGCTACTTTATGTGTCAGTAAACCCTCCATCATTTTAGTGAAAATTGTGACAGATGTATGTAGGCTCAAAGCTTATAATTGCAAGAAAGAAGGGAAATATATGGGCACACATGTGGTGAAAACCATAATAAAGATATATAATTAGTGCAAATTACTCTACGGATAACTAACATTGTTCTTTCCTTAACCTTTATTTGAATAAGTACGGTGTAATATTTTCTAGGCGCCCAGTCAAAAGACGTCAGAAACTTTTTCAGGAAGAAGGGTTATGATTGTAAAGGGAATAATTTTCTGAAGTCTTTACTATGTAGATCAAGTGATTCAAGTCAGTTATAAATTATAATAGACTACAGGAATGTACGGTAGCTCAAATCTATAATGAATATTACAAAGTAAAAGAATATTTACACCTGGCTTGTTTTCATGATATGGAAAGGAAAGGTCCTCCCATTAGTCACTAGCATGTCTTGTAATTCTTAGTATTTTTTGTGAGGAAGGTCGATTTGACATTTTATGCTGGTATTGGATTAATGCCTGATCTATGGCTTAAAATCTGGGAAATCTGGGGAGCCTCATGTTATATCATATGTCCTTTTTTGTAGTTAAGTACGTTAAATCAATTACCCTTGAAAAGTGCTGTTGCTACAAAGGAAAGTCATGCAAAGTCGTATGAAATGTCTCCGTATCAGCACTCAGTCGATGAAGAAGAGGATGAGGTCTCTCCGACAAAATTTATTCCTTCTTGGGCCAGGTATAATCTCATCTTATCATTTGAAATTAAAGAATATTCAGTGTCCAAAATGTTGCACAAGAGCATGCAGATGTATGTTTTTAGTCGGAAACATAATCTGATCGTGGCAAATCTCATTCAATTGTTCTGCGCCATCTTAGGCTTCTTTTTTACTATTGAAGTTTCTAGTTCATTAAATGATTAATCTTGTTATAATGATTTATTTTCTCATTTGGTCTTATTCTTTTTTTGTGTGTATGTATGTATAAATTGTTCTTATTTGCCCTTTTTATATTAATTTTCGAACTTTTTTGAATTGTCTATTAAGAGCCAAAAGTTAATGGAAGATGTGCATTTTTCTTGCAGTAGAAATAGTGTGGCTACTGTTCTGCGCTCCCAACAAATTGATCCAAGTGTAATATTTCCCAGAGAAAGCTTCTGCCGTGTAGATGAAGGTAATTAATGCTCGCGGTACTTGTGTAACGTGTGTAGAGAAATTACACAGTTCTATAACTAAAACGTAATATTGTGCTTGTAGTTGTTCTACCCCGACACCTGCATTGAAGAACTTGCTTTGTCAGTAAGACTGATTGGCTGTTGCAAATTTCTGGTTTAAGTGGAAGCTTTATTAAATGTAAGCTGTCAACTTCTTGCTTTGCTACCTTTTGTTATCGGTTCCCATTATGCCTCCTTCATGTCTTCATTATGTATGCATGTTCTATACTTCTATTCCAGTAAGTGTGCAGGACACAAGTTAATAACTTCTAGCAATTATTTTTTTCTGCAATTACTGTGGAGAATACTGGCCAAGTCTAAGTTAAAGAGCCTTCCCTTTCAATTTTTGCATATTTGGATTATTATTTGTAAACTAGTGGATCTTTTCTTGGTAACAACTAACAAGGGGTCAAAGGGTTCAAGCCTATTTAAAATAGCATCCTCTTGATATATTAAAGCCAGAAATATGGTTGGCTACTTTGAATAGTTTGGTTCTTCATTCTGTGTTTTTTTTTTAAAATCGTACTGATATATGAATTATGGATAAGAGTGTGTGTTTTGCAATATATTACAGCTTCAGGAAACAACAGAGGAAACATGGAGCAGAAGCAAATTAGTGAGGGCGACTATGTTAAAGCTTCCTAACTTCTCCCAGTTAGGCCTGTATAACAGAAAACTACAAGTGTGTGTATGTATATATATTTTGCCAAGTATAATTGTGCATATATTTCGTATGCAGTACTACAATTACTCTCAGATAACAAGTTTAACCATACCCTCTGATTAACAGGTGCTAAAAAATGCTTCCACCGCATCTACAATAGTACTTGTATGTCCAACAGTAATGCCTAGCTATTGTATTGCTATATTATGAGATTGAAAAAAGAATTATACTAAAATATAATTTATAATTTTAATGTAGAATTTATAATTTTAATGTAGAATTTTAATTTAAATAAATTAAAGTTGAACTAATTTTTCAATCATCTAACATAATGATATTTGTTACATTTATTTTTAATTATTTAGTATTTATATTTTATATACATGTCTGTGTTACAATTATAATAGTTATATTTGACTTTATATTTATAAAATAAATTATAATATTTTCTTATTTTAAAATTAAGGATAACATTATTGAAAGTGTATGTTTCATGATTAATGCTAAATTATAAATATAACAACTCTTATGCCGACATGCTAAATTTATTTAACATCTAAATCTAGTTTTTGTCAAGGAAAATAATTTTAAGAATAAGTATACCGTAGAAATCCTTTATGAGTCATTTTATTTGAGTGATATTAATATTATATCTTTAATTATTTAAATGAAGCAAATTCATGTTTCTTTATTAATTGTGTGCATTAAATATATTGTCATCTAATATTAATAACTTTAATATTAAGCTAATATAAGTATAAAAACATTAACCTATATTATTTCATTTTATGATTTTATTCATAATAATGATTATTTTACTTATATCTCTCGAATGATATATAAAATTTGTCTATATTTACTATCTATTGTAAATTTTAAATATTGTATTAATCGAATATTTTTAAATATGTAGATAAATTAAAAATTGCGACATTAAATATAAGATTTGATATATTAAATAATATATTTGGATGAAAATAAAGAGTTGATATAAAAAAATATTTGATTAAAAAATAGAATAATTGATATCATATAATGATATAAAATATATGATGGATGAGTTGAAACCCTAATAATTTAAAAAATAAATTTTGAACAATAAATTTTATATTATATAAAAAAATTATTTAAATTTGTGTAATAAAATGAAAAATTTAAAGGGGAACCCTATATATTTTATGTATCAATTTATTAAATTTAAATATAGAGACTTGAGTTAAGTTAAAAATAAAATAAATTTCAAATTTAGGATCATGTATAATATATAACTACATTATATATGTACTATTAAGAAAATTATATTTTAAATATTAAAATATATTTATATAAAATGTCAGAGTTAGTTATTATAACATGTACCCAATCTCACATCGAAATATGCGTAGATTTTATTTTAATATATACGTTAAAGTATTATTATCAAGTCTAAAAATATATCATGATATTTTGAGCCTGTGTTTGATTAGTAGATTATCCAAGTTTTATATTTAATGTACTCACCTTATATGTAATACGGATCGAGGACCTCACTTGATTTCAAAAATTAAAAAAATTGAGATTTGATCCGGATTGTCACATATGCTATCAAATCAGATTTTTAAAAGCTTGATCCATTGCTGGAAATGTGGATACAAAAATTGATAGCATTATCTCGTAATAGACAAAAAATCGAAAATGAGAATACGAAGTCAAACAATATTATTCCACAATGGCTACTGTGGTGTGATCTGAGCATGTGAGCTATGTGTTCGGCGGACTTATGAGCTATGTGTTCGGTTTGATTAGGACATCGGGAATTTAAATAAAAACATTTCAAAAAAATTTTTATAATCAAATTAGAAAATGTAATAAAAAGAAATTAAACCAGTGGCCCGCGTCTCACACGACTTTCATGTTAGTTATATCAGAAAACCTGGAGTATTTTCTTTTGATGATTGATACGGCTCTGTATGCGGGGCATCAGCGGAATATTGTATAGACTATAGAGTATAACTATAATCTGGTACTAGTAGTCTACAACGGCTACTAAAGGTGTGAATTGTAAAAGTGGATATTGAAAGTTGGGCACATGGTGTTGAGTGCAATTATTGAGATACTCTTGTCTAGGGCAGTGTTCCAATATTCTCTCATGTGTTTCAGGCTCCCCCGCGCCTCATTCTCCAACTTTTACTCTACATCACCATCATACTGTAGCAGTATAGCACTATCTTTTGAGTCTCACTTTTCCCACATCTACTCCCATCTTGAACCGAATAATCCTCCGTTTCAAAATATTAAGAGTTTTGCTTCGATATTTGGTATATATTTTAAAATATAAAATAATTTATTTACATTTATATTTTTTTAATTTTTAATTTTCTGAACAAAATATGCTAGAATAAAATTTAAAGAATACTCCCTTAAAAACCGTTTTGTTAGTCGCTTTACACTTTTGCTCTTATTCCATAAGAGTAATTTTATAATAGTATTAATGATAGTATAGTGGAGTTACTATACCTCCTTGGTTTGTGTAAAATACTTAAAAACGCTTGATAAAAAGGAACGGAAGGAGCAAGTTATAGAAAATTTAAGTATAGTTTGATTTCTGGGGTTGTACTTGGAGAAATTTTAACCGCATAGTTAATTTTTTTTTAAAAAATCCTTTTTATATATTAAAAATGAAATAAATTTTTATTTGGAAAACAATAATTTATTAATATATATAGTCAAAAATCAAAATATGTCTATTTCAAAATAATAATAAATTACCTATTTTATTAGACTTTAAAAGCACTTCATTTTTCACTCTATTCACATTACGAGATGAAACCAAAATAAATTGAATTATATTTGATGTTCGATCCTCTCCTGGAGTATAAGCTACAATAATAGCTAAAAATTTGTTTTTATAAAATGGAACATGCGAGGATAAGTTCTTAAAAACTTGTTTATTCAAAACTTGGTTTATTCAATCGTAGTCTGACGTTTGTTTTGCTAATATATTCAAATTCATTTCTCAATTCAATTTAAAAAATAATTACCAAAAGATAGAATACTCATACTAGTTCGAATCCAACTTATGTTGAGACATTTTTAATTTATCGAACAAGGATACAATATAGAAGTTATTTATTTAGTATAAAGATGAGTTATTTTTCATCAAATAAATATAAATCTACCAAACTTTTGGTACTACAAGTACAAACCATGCATAGACCACATGTGCTATATTACCCTAAGTCCCTAACCAACGGCCTATTTGACTATTTCCACGACAGATCAAATCTTATTTAAAAACCGCAAAGGTGAAGCGGTGAACACACCCAATATTCTTCAACATACTTTAATGATGATCGATGAGTCATGTGTATGTATCTATCCATCTAGTGTGAACAGCAAGTTCAATGCAACTGCCTAGGTAAATATTATTTTATACTTTACTCCCGAATTTTAAAAAATGAGAAAAACAAGTGAAAGGTAAATAAAATAGTTTCACTTTCGTGCTCCTAAGTTTTGAAAAGAAAAGAAAACAAGTAAAAGTGAAAGGTAAATAAAATAGTTTCACTTTCACTTTTTTTTGTGCTCCTAAATTTTGAAAAGAAAAGAAAACAAGTAAAAGTGAGAGTAAATTAAGCATACTTTCACTCCAAATTTGGGAAAAAGGTACTTTGTTTACTCTTCACTTGTTTTCCTTAGTTTTTAAAATTTGGAAGTAAGGTGTTAATGTATAATTATAATTAAATAAAAGATACATAAATGGTAAATGATTTTGTATTTATAATTAAATAGATTATTAAATAATTAGAAATAAAGTACAAGTTGGCATATTTTTGATAGATGTTAAAAAAGCTAGACAAAATTTTAATTAAATTTAAACTTAATTCATTGTAATTTGCAACTAGTATCGGAGTATAAATTTTATCTTATCATTAAAAAATACTTTTTAATGTCATATTATAATAAAATTTTAGTTATATTTAAAATTAATTTATTGTAATTTATAGCTAAAAGCCAATATACAACACAGTAGGAAACAAAATCCATTAAAACAACACAGATAAAATTTAGCTGTATTCGATGATTGAGTTTGTGTGTACATGTATCTATCAGATCATATTTTTCTTACATTACCGTTAAGATGTCTTGTATAGTTTCTAATATTTCATGGACTTGTATTTTTCCAAAACAACCACCGACCCATTTGCCCCATTTTCTAACCGTTTAAACCCCATGTTTTCCCACCATCTCCTCCACAAACACAAACACAAACACAAAAAACCCCACTTTAACATCTTGTTCTTCACTTTCTTGTTTCTATACTTACATTTCCAAGAAATACATCTATATCTATAAACCTACTCTCAAAATACAATCTTTCATATTCTTGAACCATGATCTCCTTTTTTTCAACAACCCCTTTTATTTTCTTGATCTTCTTCTTGTTTTTCAACAACTTACCATTAGTACTTTCTTCACAAGACAATGTGATGAGTTTCAACTTCCCATCTTTCACTTCTCTTCGAAACCTCACTCTCCTCGGTGACTCTTATCTCCGTGATGGCGTTATAGGACTTACTAAACACCTTGGTGTCCCATCATCAAGCTCAGGCTCCATCATTTACAACAACCCCATTGAATTTTTCAATCAAGATTCCAATCACACTGCTTCTTTCTCCACTTGTTTCTCTTTTTCGATTAATAATCTCAATCCGGGCTCGTTTGGAGATGGCTTAGCTTTCTTTATTTCACCTGATAATCAGACTTTAGGTAGCCCTGGTGGGTATTTAGGCCTTGTGAATTCATCTCAGTTTACTAAGAATAAGTTTGTTGCTATAGAATTCGATACAAGACTTAATTTGCATTTTAGTGATCCCAATGAGAATCATGTAGGATTAGATGTTGATAGTCTTGATTCTATCAAGACTGCTGATGTTACTACAATTGGGATTGATCTTAAAAGTGGGAATTTGATTACAGCTTGGATTGATTATAAACATGTCGAAAAGATTTTACAGGTTTTCTTGAGTTATTCTAGTAGTAAACCTGTTGAGCCACTTTTGGTAGTGAATATTGATCTTTCTGAGTATCTTAGAGAGTTTAAGTATGTTGGGTTTTCAGCTTCTACTGAAGGAAGTACAGAAATCCATCTTATTGAAAATTGGAGTTTCTCGACGTTTGGGCTCAAGGCGGTTAGGCCAAGATATCCTCCTCATAATGTGTCTGATAATTCTGTGATTATAAGTCCTCCGATGATTCCGGCTTCTGGGAAAGATGCTAAACATCATAAGACGATTGGCTGGGGTCTTGGAATTGCAGGTCCAGCGTTTTTTTGCGTTTTTCTTGCCCTGTTTGGTTATATTTCTGTTAAGAAATGGAAGGGGATGAGAATGGATAAGTCTCTCAAGGCTGAGCTTGTGACAGGTCCTAGACAATTTAGTTTCAAAGAACTAAAAGTTGCTACTAAAGGGTTTCATGCGAGTAGGATTGTAGGTCATGGAGCATTTGGCACTGTCTACAAGGCCTATTTAATGTCCTTGGGTACGATGTCTGCGGTTAAAAGATCCAAGCATTCTCATGAAGGTAAAAGTGAGTTTCTTGCTGAATTGTCGATTATAGCTTGTTTGAGGCATAAGAATTTAGTTCAGCTTCAAGGTTGGTGTGCTGAAAAGGGAGAATTGTTGCTTGTCTATGAGTTTATGCCTAATGGAAGTCTTGATAATGTGTTGTATCAAGAATCTGAACAAGGGTTCACACTGAAATGGTTATACAGATATAATATTGCTGTCGGATTGGCATCTGTTTTGACTTATTTGCATCAAGAATGTGAGCAACAAGTGATTCACAGAGACATAAAGACTAGTAACATTATGTTGGATTCGAATTTCAATGCCAGGCTCGGAGATTTTGGGTTGGCAAGGCTGATGGATCATGACAAGAGCCCTGTCTCGACACTTACTGCTGGAACAATGGGGTACCTGGCTCCTGAGTATCTTCAGTATGGAAAAGCAACTGAGAAAACTGATGTTTTTAGCTATGGTGTCGTGATACTTGAGCTGGCCTGTGGAAGGAGGCCAATTGATAAGGAAATAGAAGGTCAGAGAATGGTAAATTTGGTTGATTGGGTTTGGGGGTTGCATTCTCAGGGAAGGCTTGTTGAAGCTGTTGACAAACGCCTGAATGGCGAGTTCAATGTGGAAGAAGCTAAGATGTTGTTGCTTGTTGGTTTGAGCTGTGCTAATCCAGATAGTTCTGAGAGGCCTACAATGAGAAGAGTCTTCCAGATTCTTAATGGTGAGGCAGAGCCTATGTTGGTGCCAAAGATGAAACCAACTCTATCTTTTTCTAATCATTTGATAAGTCTTGAGGACATTGTTTCTGATAGTGAAGATTGCCAGACTCCAGAGCGCGTGTTGGAGATCAATGTTGTATAACCACAAAGCAAAGTGCAAGTAGTTTGAATCCTTTATTCTTTTATTTTTATATAGATGGAATAGTTTGTATCACAGCTAAGGGCAGCTGAAAGATCATGATAGTTCACTGGTGCAAGTTCAAAGCATCATTGAACTGTTTTTTTTACTGTATCTTGAATACTTTACACTAAAGGTTGGTCCCAAATTAGCTTTAGTTTGTTTACATGTTAGTTTGGTTACTATTTTTGATAAAAGTGTATAATAAATGTAAACTTGTATATAGAGAGCTTTTGAATTAAATGAAAATTTGTGCACACTAAAAAATATTGATAACTTGATAAGGAAGCTGATAATAAGAAGTTTGTGCAGGTTAGTTTAAAGATATTTTTTGTCAGAATATTGTAAACTATGCATGCATAATTGTTGTATCAACATATATGCATGAATGAGAAAAAAATGATCATTTGCTTTTTTTAATTCTTAGTTCAACTGTTTTGCAGCATATCTAATATCTGTAAAAATCAAGTGCATTGAGATTTTGCTATAAGCATATCTATAACCTACATTATCGATATATGTCTTCTGAATCGATACTGCAGCAGTGTGAGCACCCGGGTTAGAGTTGCTACTAGACAGACATGCACACATCTTTAAGAGTTGCTATGGCATCCTGCTATTGTCTTGCAACCTCACTGTTTTCTCTTCTGTCGGATTAAGGTGATAGTATCAGTACTATTTGTACGATAATTTCCAAGCTGCAAAATTATTTTAAAAGGGCAATAAAATTATTCGTGATTGTATTTGCTTCAGGTACTGCTTTTTCAGTATAGAGAATGCAAAGCAGAGCTACATAGAAGGGTCACTAAGGTGTTTTCAATGCTTAAGTGAGTAGTAGTATCACTTCTTTTAACGAAGGGAAAACTTTGTTGCCCATTCATCAAGGATAAGAAAGTTCTATAAACTCTGTAACAAATTAATAACCTAACAGCAAATGCCATGGGCTGCTGCTGCTAGATTCATGCAAATGAGAGACCTAAAGGAGCTAGTTATGTTCACTTGTAAATACTTGTCAGTTTATGCAGGAATGTGAATATTGAACCAAAATTCAGAGTTGTAAAGCAAGATACTAGCTCAAAATGGTAATCGAAATTGCTGCAGAAGGGCTTTTTAAGCCTTAATTTAAGTACAGCATGCATAATATCTACCCCTTCCCCAGATCTCTGTCTTCTCCTCACCTATAGCTTTTATGTGTAGTGTTGACACACATATAGCACAAGTTCATGCAACGCACTTTTATCATTCATCTTCTGGTCATGTTTTCGTATTATCGGACATGCAAAATGCTTCAAAATTAGTTTAACCAATATATATATAGAGGTGAGGATGAAGAACAGAACAAGGAGCTTAGATGATCAGATAAATTATATGCATGTGTGGTGCAAAGGATCAATGAAAAGGATGATGAAGATACTAAATATATGCATTTATATATAGAAAATCTGTCGACACAAAGCAAACATATTATTTACCTACCTCTAGTGCGAATTTTTGTATCTTTTTGTTGTATCTTTAAATTAAATATCAGAATAATACCTCCTTGGCTCTTTTCAAAAACTTAGGGAACAAAATATATCATAAACGAATAGATTTAGTAAATAGTTTAATGTAAGTAACTACCACTTACCACTTCTTCTCCACTAACTAAAAAACTTCCATGCACTTCATCCCACTCCCTCCACACATCCGCTATATATAAATGTTCACTTCTAGTTTGCTACATAATCACATTTTATTAATTCTAACTGCATATTCGAACTCGTTTACCTAAATTTATCTGGCTCCATCACTCAACATATACAAAACTCAGTCAAATTAACATATTTCCACCTGGCTTTAGCTATCTCTAAACTCATTTTCCTGCTTAACATTGCTATCTTACTGTCTTGTGTATTTTCATATCAGTTTCAAGTGGGAGGTGACAAGGGCTGGATTAAACCTTCTTCTGCCAACTTCACTACTGATCTTGATGATCCTTACAATATCTGGGCTGCTCAAAACAGATTTCGTGTAGGCGATATGATTTGTAAGTTTGTAATAAAAATTTACTGTTGTGCACTTTAGCCATAGCTTTATTTTTATTTTTTTCGGTTTCACTATTTTTTATGTTGTGCATTTCAGTCTTTTCAGATTTCAAGTATGAGAATGACTCTGTTGGTGGTGCGCTATGATGATTACAAAAACTCCACAACATGGAACGCAATTTCTGAATTCGACAATGGCAGCACTTGTTGGGGATACGTATATAGTCATAAGGGAGTAGACAAATTATTGAGCAAAATATATGATATTTCATATGATGAAAATAAAAATAGGGAATAAATCAAAATTTATCAGATGAAAATCAAGACAACTTATTTGAACAACAGTTGTGGCGTGAACTTAATCACTGCGCTAAAGTTAAATTTGCCCCATTACATACACACGGACTCATGACAATCAACCTTCAGCGTTACATGACATCTGTCTCACTGGTGTAGTACAGGGAAATAGATTGAGAACTCTCTTGATTATTGCTCATAAACTTGTTTATATAAAACATATGAGACTACTCTTTTATTATCTTCTCAAAAAATATTATAGGAGAAACCTCTTTTTGATAGTGATCAGAACTTGTAACTGGAAAGCTAAAGGCCACTAGTTTTTAAAAGAAGAAGTTGAGAAAATAAAAAGTCTCACATTTAAAATAAAAGATAATATTTTTTCTTTTGAAGCAAACAATATTATTATTAAAATTCCAACATTCCCCCACATGATTAAAAAGAAAAAGTAAATGTTTTATGAGAAAGGATAATCAGTTTATTAAGTATCAATGTCTTGTGAACTTGAATTGATACATAGTACATACAAGTATGTTTCACAACCATGTTAAGTGAAAAAATTCTTGAACCTCTCATGATAGTTAGTGAGAACATATATGCGCACTAAAATCTTTCTCAAATTAAAAGTGTTCTCGCATGACATTAACCTTGATAATGTCAATCACAATTTTATTTTAAGATGCCCCACATTGTAGCTAGATATTCATGAATGCTCTAGATTCCTTAGCATAGAGGATCTCATATGGGATTGGGCGTAACCCTCACATTCACATAGGTAAGTTTATCAAGTTTGTATTGTCGCAAACCACCTTACAATGTTATGAACTTATTAAGAACATTAATTCATCGTAACACATATGACAATAAAAAATATACTACATCACTTTATTAATAGAAATGGTAGTAGTATACATAAACATGAGTTCTTTAGTGATTTCGTTTGACTCATTGAACTTAGACATTCCTAAGATGGGTATCTATCACAATTCATTTCACAATAGACTTCAAACTCATTCATATTTGTGCTAACTCTAGCACCATGCAAAGGTCATAAACTTGAGTTCCTTTGTAATTCATCACAATTCACTCCACGATAGGTATCAAAACCTATTTTGTGCCAACTCTAGCAACAAAAGACATTTGCTGAGAAAATCTGCAGTATTCCTCTCATACTTTCCATAATCAAGTGATATCACATTATTACTTATCAGATTTACATATAATCAAGTGATATCACATTATTACGTATATAGTCACAAGGGAGTAGACAAATTATTGAGCAGAATATATGATATCTCATATGATGAAAATAAAAATAAGGAACAAATCAAAATTTATTAGATGAAAATCAAGATAACTTATCTGAACAACAGTCGTGGCGTGAATTTAATCGCCGCGTTAAAGTTGAATTTGTCCCGCTACATACACACGGATTCATGACAATCAACTTTCAGCGTTACACGACATCTGTCTCACTGATGTAGTACATAGAAACAAATTGAGAACTCTCTTGATCATTGCCCATAAACTTGTTTATATAAAACATATGAGACTACTATTTTATTATCTTCTCAAAAAATATTAGTGGAGAAAACCTCTTTTTGATAGTGATCAGAACTTGCAACAACAGAGTTAGAGAGCCGAAGACCACTAGTTTTTAAAAGAAGAAGTTGAGAAAATAAAAAATCTCCCATTTAAAATAAATAAAAGATGATATTTTTTCTTTTGAAATAAACAATATTATTATTAAAATTCCAACAGCACTGTGTTTGAGTTTAATCGATCCGGATTTTATTATGCATCCTTCCGAATATCAACCTGGACTTCCCTATCCACCCGAATCTGCACCATCGCCTGGTGTTCATGGCTTGGGACCATCTAGCTTCAATAGCTCTACCACCAGGATTTCAGCATTTGTAACTTTTTTCATTACTGTTCTTGCCATCTTGTTGGCCTTCCTCTATTTGTTCATCTAAGAACTAGCTTCATCCTTGGTCTTTTTTTTAATTGCATTGTTAATTTACTTCACATTGAAGATTGGTTTCAGATTTGTTGGTACTGTATTTGAGATTGTTTGATATTTCTTTTACTATTGACCATATATGTCTTACTTCATTCAATGTATCGTATTAATTTTTATCTTGATTTAAATATGATTTTTATCAATGTAAGAACATTAAAAATGTGGGTGCTATATATATAGAAAATTATCACTGTTAAAGATAATTTGCATATTATATATATCGGCACATACACATACCTATATTAAATTGTATAAATTGCTTTGGTATTTCATTCAACAATAATAAACTCTCCCTTGAATTTTTGAGTTTAAGAAGTTTTCACCAAGGATAAATTAGATGTCAACAAAAGAGTAAGCATTCTAATAAAAAGTTGGTAGAAGATATATACCATTTAAATAGTCATCAGAATACTCAATACAAACACTGCCTATGTCGACAATTTCTGATAATATTTTTGGTTATCGAAAAAAGAAAATTTAGAACTCTTCCCTTCTATAAGTAAACCAAGCCACTGAAAAAATGGTTACAGGCTGCTACAGGTAGGAAAACACAGCCTAACAAATGATGTGCAACCTATCTACCAATCTGAGGCTGGGCATGATGCAAGGTATCTGCAAGTCCATCGCTTGCAATACGGCCTCTTGATAAACCACTAAGCACACTAACTAGTTTTTCAAACTCTTTCTCGCTTGGAGAATTAGAACATGTAAATTGTCCGTCTTCTGTGCCTATAGTTTCTTGGTGGGATTCTTCTTGTTTAGGCACAAAAAACTTGGTCTTCCATCTAATACCAATTGCTGCAGCTTGATCTGCAAACAACATTTCTGAAATAGGAGATTCACAAATTTCTTTATAAACTTCGTAATTGGCAGCACAAGTGCATCCACCATCCAAAATTTTTGAAAGGGGATGCAAAACTGAGATTGGGTCATTATTTTTTTCCAAGGTTGCCTTCAAATCTAAGAAATCTGACACGAGTTCAGCCTTGTTGAATTGAACAAACACCGCAGTTTTATCCAAGTGGTAAACGGATGTAACAGAACTTCGCCCAAAAATTTTCAATATACATTCTTTTATTTCTGCTGCCTTAAGCTTGGATGGGAATCCCCACAGCAAGACAATATTTGAGAATAAAATCTTTGAGGAGTGGTATTTGTGGTCACTAGAACCTGCAGACTCCAAAGTCCTTTTACCAGTCTTAAGATCAATGATGTCTTCATTGATCCAACTAAGATAAAGAGTACTTATGCATCCTTGAAGCTTCTCTTCCAGAGCTAAATTTAGAGAGGGTGTTTGGGATTCAAAATTTATACCTAGATGACTGCATGCCTGAGCAAAAATACAACCCGTCATAAATGCATCATAACCGGCTTCATGCTTGGCCCCCGAGTTCCAATTAGATGACCTGGTGATGAATTTCATTCTTAGTACCCAGCAGTCATACCCAATACTTCATGAAATCATGATAAAGTTTTCTAGCAGTACAAATATATATATATATATATATATGAATATGGGTCCGGTTCCCAGGCACGTGATTGTTGTAACCATCTATCCATGGTTATTTATCGCGGATAAGGTTAACACATGATTTTTTTTCTATGTGAATGCAGGGGGCCACATCACGTCGTCACCTATCCGCGCTTAAAACAACCCTTTACGGTTTTCACTCACCTGCTTAACTGCGGATAGATTGTTGGCGACAATCACTTGTCACGGATTTCCACCCTATATATATATATATATATATATATATATAACATAACTATAGATATCTCATACGCACTCCGTGGATGCAAACATTAGGAACAGATCAGGATGAAGTAAAAAGAATTCGTCCAGTTATGCCACACAAGAAATGGTCTACTTAAAATGTCAAAGAATTTGACCATAAATATGGGACCAAACACAACAATTTTCTTCCAGTTAGTAACGGTTATCAAAACCAAATGAAAGAGAAAGAAATTGGAACAGCAAGAACAAGCCCAACCGGAAGCAGAAAACAATAACAGCTTGCAGTAGCAAATGCAGAAGGGAAAACAAAAATAAGAAAAAACACTGAAATAGTAAATGCACAAGGAAAAGAACCTCATATCATCTACTTGGACCTCCACTTTAATGCAAGGCTTATATGCTGATCTAGATGTTTTGACACCTGACACAATTTCGGGGCATAAAAAAGCAAATGCTTTGGCTAGTGATGTGCTTCTCTTCTGCTTTATAACTTGAAATACATCATTAGTATTCAAGAGCAGTTTTGTGTCAATTATGTACGGGAAATGCTTGGCAATGGAGGATATATAGTCTTCAGCAGTGGAAGGAAGAGGTGCTATAAATTTGCTGTACAAGTGTGCTAAATCTGTATCATGCAGAAAAACTTGTAAGGAAAATGCACATGAACTATAATATTCATGAGTTTTATAAAAGAATCTCTCTTGATAACATATTAACATCTTGCAGGAAACATTTTGTACCAAGAAAGCAATTATGACCAACAACCAACTTCTTTTCCGAAGAAAGAAGATCAATCACGTGACGCAATCCAACAGCATGTTTTATCTTCAGCTCGGTTTCTTTAAGAAGAAAACCTTTTACCTCTTTCTGCATTGTATAAGCAACAAAGAAAGATTGAATAAGAATACTTCGCTGTAAGACAACAGGTGACTAATGTAATTGTGTTAATTATCATGCAGCCCTCCGAAAATAAGAATACTGCCTTTCTTCCACACAAAATAGTTACATTTGAAACTTCAACAAATACGGAGTACTAACCATAGAGAATTTACTATTACTATTTATCCTTAAATTAATGAGTGGTTACTTGCATACTATGGGTATAATAAAACAAAAACAAGTTTATACATCATGTTCCTATAATATATGTAGGATTTTTTCTTAAGCAGCAAAATGTGATTCTTTTTTACTGTTCTCGGAAGGGATGGAGTTCTCCACATTGTATTGATTACAAATTCTCGTTCCCTTGTTTAAAACTTTAATTTCAAGAATAAAACCTCTAAGATGGTAACACGGAAATTGGTTACTTCACAATTGAGAAAACTGATATCAGGATACTGAAAGTCTAGTTTATTTTATTAGATCTACATAAGAAATAATAATAAGAGGCTTGTAAAGAATAAACAAAATATTAAAAGCGCTAAACCATTGAAATTATAAATCGTAATTAGTCATATAAAACAATCAAATTATATTTCTCTTTTGCATCATAATTCATACCATAAGCAAATCCTTGTCATTTACAGATTCCGTATAGACAAGTAACTGCTGCAAACTTGTGCCTTCACCACTAACACGAATGTAAGCAAGATCTTTAAAATGATTCTTAGTTACCTGCACAGTCCCAGTAGTAAATGTCAGCAATCATAAGAAACCACAAGCATTCAAGAAAAAAACAGTTTTTTTACTGGATCCTCGAGGAATATAAACAATAAAAGGAAGAAATAAACATGAAGATACAAGTATAAAATTGCTTAGATATATTAGACAAATCTCAGCTACACTTTTTTAAGTTTCTCTTATTACTCATGATCTTTAATGAACTGAAGGGCTGAAAACATAAGAAAGCTTGGCAAGTTAATTTCTATATACGGTGTATGATATTGAGTTTACAGTTGGTTTCAGTTAATTACATGGAATAAGAAAGGTCTTTCTTAACAGATGGGTAATTTCTGAACAGAAAGCATTGCTTGATTAGGGTTACATCGTCATTTAATACAAATCAGCAGTTTTTTTTGTGCAGCCTAGAATGTTTCAAATACGTTACCAAAAAATAATACCTCTCCATACATGTCACACATATATAATGCTTGTAGTCCTATACACACAATTTTGACTCGACTATATACAGACCTACATGATACAATTAGAGAATGATCAGTGCAGGAACTGGAAAAAGAGTTGAGTTTGAGGAATTAGGATAGATAGATAGTGAAAGAGGATGCAAGAAACCAATCCCACATTAAGCAGAGTGTATAGCTTGATTTCAGGTTTGTGTCCCTACTCCAAATTAACAACTTTGACTTGACCGAATTATCCCTGATCAATGATTAACTTCAGCAAGTTCAGACTTTAGCAAGATGTGAAGAACAATAGGCAGAAGAGTAAGCTATCACGATAAAATGGAAAACTTATGAAAGTTCGCCAAATAAAGGCCAAGAGAAAAAAAATAGGTTGAATACATCAAGTTGCATGAAATGAAAAAGAAGACGGCAGTCCCATCTATCCTTCCCTCTGCCACGTCTGAAACGTTTGGTGATTCCAAAGACCATTTATCATCCTACTGAATTACATTACACAAGCCAAAAACATGATTAATTAAATTTATATTCGTGTGGAATGCAGTTGAAATATATTTCTTGTGTGTATAAACATATACATTGACACTCTTCTAGAAGCTGTAGCATGCGCCTAAGCATCATTCGGTTTAACCTCATCTAGAGGAAACATTTTCACGTTTGGAACCGTACTTTTCATGTTTTCACAAACTGATTACTGTATGCCCAAGTAATAAAGTTAGAACAGAAGAATCGTTTTTGCCGTAAAGGAGAGGAATTTGATGGTGAAGTGGTAAATGAAATATAATAAGGAAATAATGCGCAGACCATGGTAAAAGGTACAATCTTGACTTCCATACACCGATACACAATAAATCTTAGGGAGGGTGTAAAATAGTAGATAACTTCAAATAGGTATATTCAAATACATTATAAAAAAAACATATAAAAACAGCATAGGCTGTTGTTTCTTGAACTTGTTATCATATCTTAGAGAAACAACATTATTTACAATGACTGTAAGAACGCAAGTTAAAAGATGCAACTAACTATGCAAATATGCGTTGAAATATGTAATAAACACAAACAACAAGAGAACTAGAAAAACACTTCTTCTGCAAAGCCGCATTCAGTTAAAAACATTACCAACTGAATCAACCTGAGTTGGCGGGAAGTAAATCCATGCAGCTTGACAGCTGGACGCATCATGTAAAAAATGGTTTCAAACTGTTGAACTGATTCCTTTGTGGTCCCCTGACTTTCATGGTCCCCATTTCTAACTTGTAAAAGTCCATTTTTCCATTCACTGATTTTTCTCTTCATTCTGTCAGTGAAAAGTACATCAGCCATCCTAATTATTGGCTTATCTTTTATATCTTTAGAACTAGAATGCAACTCTAGGAACTCATTATCATATAAACTAGTAAACAATTTCCGTGCTTCTTCTTCTTGCTCTCTAGACAAATATGATATTCCTGAGATCAATTGAAAGTGTAAAAAATCAAAACACGAAATAACAAGCATAGTAAATAACTTAACGCACGGCATCAGTCAATATTGCAGCTTGATTGGCTTCTATGCAGAATTACATGCTGCAGTCCAAGGAAACTGACCTACCTTCATTTACACAAGTATTAAAATCAAACTGGTACTTTGCCAAGAAATCAAGCGACGTCGTCTGGCACATAAATTCAGAAGATGAACCGCTAATCGGAAGCTCTTGACGTGGAAATACATAGAAGTTGTGCCTGTTAGTTAAAACCAGAGAAAATGTATGAAAAGCCTTTTTGATAATTATTTTCACACTGCATATCATTGTGATTCAGATATAATAAATGCACATTTGGTATAGAAAGGTGAATAGTGTTGCGGAGACTAACGGATGAGCAACGAAGGAGGAGATAGAAGGGTCATATCGAAAAGGACAAACACCAAGCTGAACAACAGCAAACTTGTGGGCAGAGTCCCTAACTTTGAGATACTGAATATCGAAACGATCCATTTCAAACGATTCTCTCCACGGGGCGCTGGTGATTCCGGTCATCTCCAGATCAATTGCCACGAAATCAGCCGCGCCTATGTGTTGCCGGAGGCTGACTAGCGCACACTCCAAGTTTGATTTTGTTACATTTTTAATGCCAAACCTGCTGCTGCTGCTGCTGCTGCTGTTTGTAATGGTAGAAGATGATGAAGACAAGGTTCGGTGAATTAGGGTTAGGGTTTGGGGGAGTGGTCTCCACCTCCCCATTTGTTTCTTCATCCTCTCCCAATTATGCCCTAAATATCACATTTTTATAACAAACAAATCACCCCAAATATCACTATTAATGTATCACGTGCAGTTCCAGTGAGGGGATTGAATATAATTGAGTTGAAGCGCATTTTCGAAACGCGTGATTGTAAGTAACGCAACATCTATATAGTTTTTAAATAATAATATATTTTTAATTAATTAATTAATAAAAAACGCATTTTAAATTCACGTTTTCCAAAATGTTTCTATGTGATAAAAAAGGCCATTTTCTCTAATTGTGATATTTCTAACCATTTTACTCTAAATTGTGATAGAAAGGGCTAATAATCATCTCTTTCCATGTAATGTTTATTCTTCACTGGCAACATTACAGGTCAATTAGGATAGCACGGAAAAAACTGGCAACATTACATGTCAATTAGGATAGCACAGAAAGTTAACAGTTCATAGGGGTACTTATTTCCATCACCGAATTTTATTTTTTTATGTTATAATCAATAGATTTTAGTTTTTATTAACTTACTACCTTTGTCCCTTTCATTTCTTTACAGTTTCCTTTTTTGGACGTCACTCTCAATTCTTTACGTTTCCAAAAATAGTAAAGTTTTATAATATAAAAATCAACTACACTCACTACTTTCTTCAAACCATGCATACTCAATTTATACCTTAAATATTAATGAGTTCCATCACTTTATTCATTTTTCTTATACTTCTCCACTACTTTATTCATTTTTCTTGATCTCCGTGTCCAACCCATTTGTAAAGAAATGAGAAGGACGGGGGTAGAGTATAAGTTATAATCATCGTTCAAATTAAAAATGGATGAAAATGGATTTTTTATAAGAAACAAAGTAAGGGTAGTTGCAAAAGACTATTCTCAATAAGAATGCACTGATTATGATGAGACCTTTGCACTTGTTGCTAGGCTTGAAGCAATTTAGTGAGTTCCTTTTCTTAAAATTTAAATATCAAAATATTGATACTTGATATTGTAAAGATACCAATTGTTGGTCCCTGATATTGTAGAAGGGGGGTTGAATACAATATCTGAATTTATTCACTGAATTATGGATTTAAAAATATTACTTTAATTTCTCATGAAATAATAATTATAACGAAATACTGGTCAACTATAAGATATGATTTTAACTTGAAAAGTATTACAAAATTAATATATTGAAAGTGTAAATAACTGTTTAGAATTCTTGAACGATTTTGACATGAATTGTTCTAAAATAACAATTATAATTCAAATCAGCACATAAAGTCTGTGAATATTACAATCAGATAAATGACTGAATTTGAATATTTTTCCAATGTGTTTCTGTTTTCCTAGTCACACAAGTAGAAGGGGGAGTTGAATACTTGTGTACTCTTTTTGCCTGATTAAAATTAACTTAATGTAAAGTAAAGTTTTGAATTAAGAACAAACACAAAGCTGTGAATATATAATGTTTGTATTATTGATATATGAATACAAACTCTCCTAGGGTGTACACAAACCCTAGCAGTTTCTCTGTGTTTCTCACAACAACTCTCTCTATCTCTATGCTCTCAAAAACTTTGACAAAATAAATTAGGTTACATAGAGTGTTTATATAGAGAGTTGCCTATCAACTAATAACAGAAAATCAAATTATAATAGGAATGGAATTCCTAATTATTAGCTGACAGTTTCCTTCTGTAATTCTCCTTCTTTCCCATAGCATATCTGTAATATGAATTTCTTGTCTTTGAATTGCATCAGAGTTTGATTTCTTTCTTTACTTATCAGAGTCTGGCTTAGACCCTGATTTATCATGTCCAGTCCCTGACTAGTGTGTTTGAGTTTTGTTAATACAGCCACCCCAGACTGCTTTTGTTACACACCACCAGGTCTTCTAGGACCATGAGAACCCTCCTTATCATCATCACCATCTCTCCTCCTTTTAACTCCCCTTGGGTTGTATTCATCCCTACAACTATCATCTTTATTACTCCTTCTTGAAGATTCACCACCAGCATATCTGTGATCACAGCAGCTAGTTGAGCCTGTGCATAGCTGAGATCAATAGCTACATCTTTTTCTTCTTCAAATAGAGAGTCATTAGGTTTCTCTTTAGAATAGTGACCATGCTCTTGGAAGAAGGACTTCTTTTGAAAAGCCTTCAGACTCTCAGATTTGTGAGTATCCAGAATGCATGCAAAAATATCTTCATCATCAATACCCTTAGCCTGTGTTGTCTTCCAAGATTGAGGAAACACTTGATCAAAGTAATTAAAAGATGGATTCATTTCCCCTTTATCTTTAGAGTCTGAATCATCAACAACATCAACATGCACTATTTTTGTTATTGGAGGTGGAGACTCTGATGGAAGTGTGGACTCTGATACTGCATAAGGGACTATAGACCCTGACTCCTCAACAGAGTGATCAGGACCTGTAGACTCTAGAAGCCTTGCCTCTATTGGCATGATGAAAATAGGTTGTCCTGACTTCAAAGATGCAGTACCAGGCTGAATATGTGAATTATCCACCAGAGACTCCCTGACTCTATCTGCTCTCCTGGCTAGAGAATCCACCAAATGAAGTTGTGGCCTCTGTGTAAAAGATTTCTGAGCAGCTAGAGCCTCCTTATTCTTGCCAATCTGCATGATTAAGAAAAATGAGTTTTCATCCATTCCCTGCTTCAACTCATCAGACCAACTCTTGGAAAAATCTTGATCCCAATAAGTGAAGCTAGGTTCAGGATACCCTAATCTCTCATGCTCACAATGGGGTTGGACACCCACTCTCTCAAGCTCACTCAGGCTCTCTACGGCCTTTTCTACATCTCCTTTTGTCTGGACCAGTGCTAGCCCCTCAGTAATATTTTCACTCATTTTGGAAGGTGCACTCAATAGTCCTATAGAAGGGGGTTTAAGAGAAAGCAATTGTGCTTCAATACCTGAACCACCTTGATGGAAGGGAACCCCTTCAACTGTTTAAAGGCTAGGGGTTTCCACCAAGGGGTGAACATCAATAGACTCTGAACCCTTACTAGCTTCTTCTTTCTTATCAGAGTCTGTTGGCTCCAGTATCCCAGTCTGAGGGTCTACTATAGACTCTAACTACTTCAGTATGACTTCATTAGTAGCCATAATCTTAGTGTCATCATCTTTGATTGTGGGTGCATGAGACTCCCCCTCAAGATGGATAGACTCTAACATAATTAATGTGTGAGTTTCTTTTTGAGCATCTATCAGAGTCTGTCCTCCCATATCATTGGGGTTCTCATCAACATGTTGTGGAAATGTTAAAGAAGGCCTAACAACATACCCATCTTTCCTACTATCAACCAACCTCTGACTAGGTGGTTCTTGTGTGGGTGAGACAAATTGAACACATATACCACTAGTCACCACTGGTGCACTAGTGCCTTCTCCCATTTTCCTACCACCACCTGCTACCTCCTGTTGTTCACCTGAAATGAGTGCATCCATATTGATGTTGAATGCCCTTGCATGAATTGCACAGAGTGATTGAGCAGTTGAAAGATGAAAGAGATTCTGTAGTTCCCTCCTTACTCTTTGATAGTAAGTGCCCCTGTATTGATCCAACCTACTCTGGTAGGTAGGATATAGAAATGTGTGTGCCACTCTCTCTACATGATGGATACGATAGTCATTCACCTCTGGTGAAAAAGATTATGGAGTTGATATCCAGTGAATGATTGTCATGTAGGTTACCCCATTTTTCCAAATTGCTTCATAGTTAAAAACTGATTGCTCATCCTCAGTTTCTAACTCAGCAACAGACTCTGATTCTCTCCTTTTATGGACCTTAACTTTTTTAGGCTTCTTTGATTTTGGTTTGTCAGAGTCTAGCACACCAAATGCTTTGAGAACTGCATTAGTCATGCCTTCTATGAAAGGGGATTTGGCTACTTGGGTAGGTGCATGGGGACTCTCCAGTACTTTTTCCTGTACCATTTCACCACTAAAGAAAGAAGTAGTATAGATAGAAGGTTTGTAGGCTGAGAGTTTGACCTGCATTACTTGTGGATACACCATGGCAGATAAACTCTTTTTCTTGTCATCAATTCTCTTGATGTCAGAGAAAATCCTTCTTTGTTGCTTGTATGCCTGCACATAACACTCATCTGCAAGCTTGGCAGACATGTTAAGAATAAAGTGGTTGAAGAGAAGCATAAAAAATCTACGATAATAGACTTTCTTTCTTCTTTCTTGCACATTGTTCAATTTTGCTCCCATTTGAATGAGCAACATAAATTTCATCCAATGTTGTCGTCACGACATGGAAACATGCTCTGCATGAACATTTAGGGGCCATTTGTTAAATTTGAACAATATTGTTAGAATGACTAAAATTTCTGAATGATTACTGATTTGAATTCTGAATGGATAATATTGTTTAATAAGAAATATTTAAATTATTCTGAATAACAAAATTTACAATTTTTTAAAACATAATATTACTTCGACTCCTTTCTTCATAAAATATTTGTTATTTCCCAGAACAATGCTAATATATTTGTAGAAGGGGGGTAGGATACAAATATAAAACTTTTTACAGTTTAATATTTGTTCTATTGTGTTAACAGTTTGAGAGAAATGAATTTGAACTTTTATAACATGAAAAAAAACTTTGGACAAGATATTAAAAAAATATTGGTGGGTTTTGTATTCCACCAGTGAATTAATTGCTCAAATAATCTAGGTTAGAAAACCTAGCTACTTTTACAAAGCTAGATTGAATCAATTGTTCTTACAAGTACTTTAAAGCTTGAACAATTGATTCTAAAGAAATATTCTTACTCAGTTAATTCTAATAATACTACCACACTTGTTTATATATTACAAGTGTGTTAACAATTCCAAGAACAGAGTACAAACAAAATATCTATTTTAGGAATGTTACTAAACTATCTTTCATTTTTATCTTTTTCCATTTTGGGAAAGATCTTCAATCTAGGAAAGACAGCTTCAATTTGAGTCTTCACAGTTAGTGTAGACTGTCTTCTATAGCTATACTTTTGTCTAAAGATTCCTGACATTTTGTCCTTTTGTGCTATCCCTATCAATTGATAATTTGCTGTTAAGCATATCAATTGATTCTTACTTACATCTATCAACTGATGTCCTTCTTCGATTGATCTTGATATCCAATAATTGATAATAACAATTGACTTATTGATTGATAGATGTTATCAATCAATGGGTCTTCATATCAGTTGATGGTTTTCACTTTGACTTGACTTGATATCAATCGATCCTTCATCCATTGATTCTTTATTATTAACTGATGGTCCTACACTTACATGTTTTTCCTACCTTCAAATAATTACAATTTGACAATCTAAAACAAACATCAATTGATGACCTATATCAATCGACTCTTGTATCAATTAATGAGTAGAACACTATCAATTGATCTAGCCATATCAATTGAAAGACTAAGTACAACCATGTTACAAAAATATCCAAATTATTAGTTGATTAACATAAACATTTCAACTGATAAAATGGTTCCTTAATCAATTGATATTTATAACATATATCAATTGATCAGTTAAAAATTAATTTATATTATTCTAAGATTAAGTTTATCATCAAGACTACATAATTCCTAACAATCTCCTCTTATTTATGTCTATAAAAATAACAGGCATAAATTTTACTTGATGATAACAAAACCCTAATAGATGTGAATTTTGTTAGCTAGAATCATGAAATTGAAAGCACTTAAGATTTAGAAATACTAGTTGATTGGCATCTGAATTTCTGTAATCTTCTTTAAATCTTCAACTCCCACAAAGCTTCATTCACTTCTTTTTTTTTCCTGCATTTTCCTTTAGCTGCCTCAAGAAAGACCCTCTCAAAATCTTCTCATCTTTATCAGTGTCACCCAATTGCCTCAAAAGATTTTGAATTTCTTGATTTGTGATTTTGTCCAAATACTTGCAGATGTTAAAGTATTTTTGTTTTCCTTCCACATCTGTAAATATCATGGCATAAACCGGTTCCAGCATCACTTTCTTCTCTTGAGACTTCCAAATTCTAAGGGGTCAATTAGGATCAACTTCAGTAGGTGCTCTCCTTAGTTTGGTTATCTGATGCTGAATTTTCTAAGCTATAGTGATGTTGATTTTATATCTTTTATTGAGTAAAAGAAGAATTATCTTCAGTGTGTTGTAGCTTTGCTTCATTATCATCCTCATTGGATGAACAACCTTTTTACCATTCTCATACTCCAGAATCATTGATTCTTTATGGCTTGAAGTTGTAGGGAGTGTTTTGAATGTAATTTGCCCTTTCTTGCTAATGACTGGTATTCCTTCCATTCTATACCCTTCAATGACTATTTCCTTTTGATTGTCTCCTTGGGCACCCTGTTGATTTTCTTGAACAACAGTTTGAGAGGTGTTAGTCTTCTTTTTGGCCATTGAGATTTTTCTCCTTGGTTTTGTGGGTTTCTCTACCACTGAGTCTATTATATCGATTTCCATTTGCATTTGCTTTGCTAACACTCCATCATCCTTATCTCTCCTAGCAACATCTTTGAATCCTGTGATAATGGCTTCACTCAGTAGTTTTTCTCTTGTTGGTAAATCCTTCTTCTTTTTCTCCACCTCAACCATGATAGCCTTTCCCTTCCTTTTCTCTTCCAAAATTTCTTATTTTTCTTGAAGAATTTTTTCTTTATTTAAATTGACTTCCTTGTTAGCCTCCATAGTACCTTCATTCACTGTTTTGACTTGAGCAATGAATTTTTCTAGGTTTCATGTCTCTGCAGCCTTGGTTACCAATTCTGTGTTTTTCTTTAATTGCTCAAATTTTTTCCTTTCATTCTCAATGAGCTTTTGGGTTTCTCTTTCTCTTGCAATCCTCATTACTTCTAATTCATCTGCAAGCTTCTTAAAATCCCTTCTTCTCTTCTCCATTTCTTCTGTGGTTGATTTTGAAGATTAACCTTGTCACTACCACTTGCACCAATTCTTCCACCTTTACTACTTTCAGTCTCATTCACATTTCCCAACTGCTCCATTTCCTCCATTTCCATCTCCATCTCTTCTATTCTCCCTCTTTTTATTAGCATCAGGTGGAGGATGAGGCATTTTATCCAAGAATTTTTGAAGAATTGCAGCATGAGTTGCTTGACCTTGAATTATTTGATCCTTTTGATTTCCAGGGATAAAACCCTATTTTCCAAATTGGTAAAATTCTTGGCTTCCTTGAAAAGTTTGTCTTTGATTTGTTCAAAATTTACCATGGGGCAATTTTTTATCTAGTCTTCTTTCCAAAGCATACTCAGAAGATGTAACAGACCCTTAGATAGAGTCTAATTTCCTCTTCACTCTAAACACAATCATCGTGTTGATTTTGAGTTACTCCCTGTAGTAGGTGGCAATCCTTTTGTGAATGGGATCTTCAAGATTTACCTTTATCATAGTTATTCTATATTGAGAAATGATCTCCCTTTCTGCATCTATAATTATAAGATCAATGAAACTCATCAAGGGTTCATCATTAGAATCATCATTGATGTCTCCAGGAGCCATAAAATAAGTCTCTGTTGTATTTGCCAAATTCTCCTTTAGGTTTCTTGTTCTTTGCTCAATGTGCTTTAATCCTAGAATTTGCTTTGCATTTTGATTTTTTGAAGTAGCCAAATTATGATATCTGGGATCAGGATGCACAAAGTTACTTCGATCTAATTCATCAGTATCCACCTCTTCATCATCTTCAATAGCATTCTCCACTAGCTCATCCTCCTTAGTGTTAGGGATCCCCTATCTCCTTCACTCCTTCACCTTCAGACATGAGCTCCATCTCCAATTCCTGTACAAATTGTAGAATTTTCCTATCACTCTCACTCATATCTCTATTTTGTATCAGGGTCTCACCCTGGAATCTCTCCTATCCCTCACTCAAAGCGTTTACACCATCTAAGGTGTGACCCTCAAGTGTTTCACTCACATTCCTGGAAGAAATAGGAATGACCTCACTCACATCCTCTCCTTTTTCCAAGCTGCAATCCTGCCTCTCACTCAACTCACTCATTCCTAATAAAGTGTTTGCCACAACAATTGATTGAGTATCAATTGATGTTTTCAAAGTATTAGTTGATGAAGTGGTTGGAAAATTCATCGATCGAGGCATACCCGTCGATTGATGTTGAGTATCGATCGATGGCTTATCAGTGGATGGATGAATATCAATTGATGAAGGAACATCAATTGATGGAGTAGAAATAGTTGAAGTTGGAGCAAATTGAGAGTTTATGTCATGAATGACTTGTGAAATGAAATCTTGAATTTCCTGTGAAGGAGAATCAAGAGAGAGTGTTGGCTTCTCCTTGAATATCAAAGAAGAAGAATTTGAAAATGCTTGGTTGTCTATCAATATATTTTTTGAAGTAATTTGAAGTGGTGGTGAAAGAGGAATTTGGTTAGATGGAGAATGGGGCTGCATCCCCACATTTATTAGAGATGCATCAAAAGTAGAAGTAGTAGGTTCCACCACAGTTGCATGTGACTTTGCAAAGTGTGTGTTGCCATGTACAAATTTGGTTTTCTTATTCTTTCTTTCATAGGATTTTAGGGTTTTGTTTTGAGTGTCCCCACCCTTGTTCAATACCCCTAGTTGAGGGCTCTTTTCAATATTGACACCCTTTTGAGAGGATGTCAATAGGGATGTAGTATTTTCCTTTGTAACTGTCACAATCTTTTGAGAGATTATGGAGTGGTAGGATATGTTGTCTCACAACTCACACACCTTGTCCTTCTAGGTTCTTTGATGTTCCTCGGTTCCCTCACCAGTTACTTCCTCCTTTAGTCTAGTATCAACAATTGTTTTTCTCTTCTTTGGTTTTATAACAACAGGCTTTTGGGAACATGTTGAGGTTGATTTCTTAGACTTGGATTTTGGAATTTGTTGTGTGGATTGGGTATGAGGGTTGGGGTCATTGCTAACACCATCTATAGCCACAGAAGGCAAATAAGATTGGGGTGGAGAAGAAGTAAATAGAATAGATATGTATACCTACACAAAGGTTGGATAAATCAAATCCACATTACGGTGGAGATTGATTCTCACCAAGTCGTTGAATACCCTCTTATTTTGGACCCAACAGTCCAATGTCTCTATTTCCATGTCAATCTCCACATCCTTGACAAAATGGTTAATATAGCATAATAAATCTAGCATAGTAGATATAGTTTGATCTATTAGCCTTATTTCCCAATTTTGCAGCAATCTCATTTATAATAATTGAAGATAAGTTATAATACCTATCAAACAAAATACTATAGGTTATCTCTTTCATACTGGTTGTTATTGCATCAAAATTACTAATTTTAACACTAAAGCACTTAATTATAGCATCAAAGAAGAATGAACATTTCTTCCTAAGATGTTTTCTAACTACATGACTTAGATTTATTTTATGCTCAACATAGTTAACATATTTTAGCATATTTCTAATTTTATTATCTGTTGGTACTTTATCTGTATTATTAGCAGGCAAATTTAGGCATTCATCAATAACAATAGTAGTAAGAGTATACTTATCTCCCTTACAAGTGAATGCAATGGTTGAGCAATCCTTGGCAACCTCTGCACTGGCCCATAATTCCTCTACCAGTTTACAAACAATTTTGGGTGCATCCTTTAGTGCGGTCCTCACTTTGTAACTTTCCAGCAACCTCATCAAATGGTGAAAATATGGTGCTTCTTCCACAATCGTATAGGCTACAAAATTGTTCAGTACGTAGTAGCAACCGCTTTGTGAAACTTTCTTTGAAGAAGTAGATGAAGATGCCATTTCTTGAGAATTGTTAGTAATCATAGAAACTTGAGAGAGATTGAGAATAAGAGAAAGAGATTGAAAACAGAGAGAATTAGGGATTGAGTTCGTAGAAAGAGAGAAAGAGAAAAAAAATTAGTTAAATAATGCAAGTAAGAATTAAAAGAAATTTTAATCTCAATATTTATATTTTTGAAGAATAACTGATTTTTCAATCGATTTATTTCTCAAAATAGAACTTAATTGACCGTTAGATAAAAAAGTAAATGAAATAATTACTAATTTTGTCAATTGACTGTTATACACACAGAGTTGTATGTATGAGTTAACTGATAAAAGTAGTAATCAACAGCTAGATTTGTTACAGGTCGATTGATGACATGGACCCTAAAACTTCCATATCATCGATTGATAAGAAATTTATCCATCGATAGGTAACAATATCCATCGATAAACAAATATATCATCAATTGATATATTTATTTGTCGATAGTTAAAAATATCCATTGATGCATAAAATATTTATCAATTGATTATGAAAAAAATCAACAAATTAATAAAATCAAAGGCTACAAAGAAAAATAACATAAAGAAATATCTTATTAGACATTTAAAAGATTAAACATAGTTAAACATACCTAAATCACAAACCAATCTATTGAAGATAGATTCATCTAATGGTTTAGTAAAAATGTCTGCAAGTTGTCTTTCACTAGGGACATAATGTAATTTAACAATACCATTCATTATATATTCCTTAATGAAGTGATACATTATGTCTATGTGCTTGGTCTTTGAGTGTTGAACTGAATTTTCAGTAATTACAATTGCACTTGTGTTGTCACAGAATATTGGAATCTTGCTTAAATTAAATTTATAATCAAACAGTTGATTCCTCATCCATAACACTTTTGCACAACAGCTTCCAACATCAATATATTCAACCTCTGCTGTGGATGTAGATACTGAATTTTACTTTTTTCTAAACCATGATACAAGCTTATTTCTTAGAAATTGACAAGTGCATGTAGTGCTTTTTCTATCAATTCTGTAACCTTCATAGTCTGCATCTGAATAACTAATTAGATCAAATCCAGAGTCTCTAGGGTACCAAATTCCAAGATTTAGTGTCCCTTTGAGATATCTGAATATTCTTTTTATAACAATCAAATGAGACTCTCTAGGGTCAGCTTGAAACCGGTACAAAGACATGTAGCAAATATTATGTTTGGCCTACATGCAGTTAAATAAAGTAATGAGCCAATCATACCTCTATAACTTAAAATGTCCACTTTAGATTCCTTCAAGTTTAGTTGCAGTGGCCATGAGAGTTTTTTCAGAAGAACATTCATTTAAATTAAATTTCCATAACAAGTGAGAAATATATTTGGTTTGATTTATGAAAATACCATCTTTAACTTGTTTGACTTGCAAACCAAGAAAATATGTAAGTTCTCTCATCATGCTCATTTCATATTTACTCTGCATCAATTTAGCAAACTTTTGACAAATTTTCTCATCATCTGAGCCAAAAATAATGTCATATGTAGATTTGTACAAGAATAACATAACCATTAACATTTCTATGAAAGAGAGTTTTATCAACAGTACCTCTTTTGAAGTGATTCTCAATCAAGAATTTAAAAAGTATGTCATACCAGGCTCTAGCTACTTGTTTCAAACCATATAGTGCTTTGAGAAGATAGTACATAATTCCAAGATGAACAGGATCCACAAAACCAAGAGGTTTTTCTATATATATTTTTTTCTTCTAATTCTCCCTTGAGAAAAGCACTTTTCACATCCATCTGGTAGACCTTGAAGTTGGCATGTGAAGTATAGGCCAGAAAAATCCTTATAGCTTCTAACCTTGCAACAGGTGCAAAGGTTTCATCAAAATCTATTCCTTCTTCTTGTGAATAACCCTTTGCCACTAATCTTGCCTTGTTTCTTGTCACATTACTAGATTTATCAATTTTCTTTCTAAATACCCATTTTGTACCAATAACAGATTATTTCTTTTGGTTTGGGCACCAACCTCCATACCTTGTTCCTTTCAAACTGATTCGACTCCTCTTGCATAGATATTATCCAATCAGGATCATTCAAGACTTCTTCAATCTTTTTTGTTTTTTCTTGAGATAGAAGTTGCTATATAAGCATTTATTTTGAATTGTACTTCTAGTTTTGACACCATCATTTGCATATCCAATGATAAACTCAAAGGGATGACTTTTGGTCCATTTATTTTATTGAGGCAAATTAGTTCTTGAAGATTGTTGGATCAAATCAATCCTACTCTATGTAATTATTTGTCTTGATATAACATATTTTGTACTTCTGTAATATGTTAGTGACTTAGATTTTTCAATGTACTATCGCAGTTAGAAGTGTGATCAAATTGTAAATCCAAATTGTAATTCAAAGTCAAAGAATAAAATCTATTAGAAGATTCAAGTTGAATCATGCAACTAGACAAAGAAGGCTACTTGAAGAATAATGAATGCAGTTTGAAAATGCTTCTAAGGCAAACAGTTCATTCGAGAAGTCATCACATTCGAGAAGTCAGAAATATGCAACTGGTCGAGAAGTCTCAAAACACTCATTGGCTTAGTATTCGATCGAGAAGTACCCATTCGAGAAGTCAATGTAATGAAGCCAATCGAGTAGTTTAAAAATATACACATTCGAGAAGATCAGTAAAACAATTTGAGAAGTTAGCCAAAGGAGCATTCGTGAAATGATATGGCTGAACCAATCGAGATGTCTCAGTTTCAAGTATCCATTCGAGAAGTCTAGATTAATTGAAAAGTCATCAAATGTAGTATGCAATCGAGAAGTCTAATCATTCGAGAAGTAAGTCACAACATATACCCAATCGAGAAGTCACAACATATACCCAATCGAGAAGTCAATCACCATGACTTCTCGAATCAAAATCAATAGAGTACTCGACTATTCAAAGAGCTAGTTTCAAGGAGAATTGCAGAAGAACAAGACAAGTAATTTGCAGCACTGTCATTACATGGTCAGTCAAACCTGTAATAATAGAGACAAGTCTACAATGAAGCTTGGAAGATACACAAGACAAATGACAGAAGTGATAAGACAGAAAGATACAGACTGTCAAAAGAAAGTGTTAGCTAAAAATAGGTACTATTCAAATGTAAATTTATCTTTGTATATTTCTAGTTTTAGCATTAACTGACTAATGAGAACATGTGCCAAAAAGACATGTTGTCTATATAGGCTTAACACTATTTTCATTAGTAAGATATCTTTGAATTCATCAAGTTCATACATTGTATCTTCTAAGAACAAGAAGCTGAAAATTATACTGAATTTCAGATTGTAGCAAGTTCAATTCTAATACAAATTAGATTAAAAATTATATTCAGTGTTTAATTTATTTCCTGCACTATGTTTATGTAAACTCTTGAATTGTTAAAGCTGCATATATTAAACCAATAGTTCATCAAAAATCAAAAAGAGCTTAAAAGTTTGAAGTATACATTCACCCCCCCCTTCTGTACACTTCTGTTGAAATCTAATTTTTAACAAGTGGTATCAGAGCCACATTGTTAACATACATACAATTTAAAGATCAAAATGAGTTCTCAGAAGCTGAGCAGTATAAAGATTCCTCCTTTTGACAGAGAAAACTATAACTTATGGAAGAGAAAAATGTTGATGTTCATAAAGGCTGCTAATTCCATGTATCCAGAAATCTTGAAGAATGACCCATTTATGCCAGTAACACTGGTTCCTGAAACTATCAGTGGTTCTGAGGTAATTCCTATAACATGGATACCCAAAGATCCATCTCAGTACACATACACAGAGAAAGAAAAGGTGTCACTTGACAACATTCTAATGCTCATACTAATAGAATCTCTAGACATTGTTATATATAACAATATTGTCAACTGAACATCTGCAAAACATATATGGGAAACCATAGAGACTCTGTATGAAGGAACTGAAGAGGTAAGGGACAACCAAAGGCAACTTCTTGTTTCACAGTATGAGGCTTTCATGTCGAAACAAAATGAAGGCATAACTGAAGTGTTTGAAAGATTCAACAAACTCATCAATGACCTTCAACTCCATGGAAAGTACTATGAAATAAAGGAGAAGAACATGACGTTCTTGTTGACTCTCTCTGAACATTTTGGAGCACAAAATCTCTTCAATTAGAGAAAGGAGAGATCTAACAAAACTTCCACTTGAAACCCTCTATGAAATTTTGAAGAAATATGAACTGGAGTTCTATCAAAAGAAGGCCATTTTAGTAAATAGAGGAAAGATGACAAATGTTTCAAATGCCTTGGTTGTAAAAGAACCAACAAGAACTGAGAAGACTGGTACAAGTAAGAAAGTGAAAATTGAATAACTTGAAGAGCATGAACAAGAAGAAAGGGACTCTGTCAAGAGTGAATCAAGTGAAGAAGATTTTTACACCATTGAAGAACTTGAAAGAATGGATAACAAAACCATGGCCTTCATGGCAAAGAAATTTGGAAAGACTCCTACAAGAAGCAATACTAATAAAGGGTATAAAACTGGAATAGTTGATAGATCTAAAATAAGATGCTATAACTGCAATGAGCTTGAAAACTTTGCAACAAATTGTAGAAAACCTGAAGCAATTAAGAAGGACAAAGATTACTTAGAACTTGAAGCCAAATATGAGGCCCTCCTCAAAAAGCAGACAGGAAAAGCTTACATAGTTGAAAGAAAATGATGGGATGACACAGATGAAGATGAGAAAGAGGAATATGGGAATCTAGAACTCATGGCTAACGCACATGATGGAGCATCATCCTCAAACACTCAGTTACCCTCATTAATCTCACTTGACATGTCAAATTCCCAATATAAGAAAACTGTTAAAGAAATGAGCATTGAAATGTTTAATATTCATAGCAGTATGGCTGCTGCATATGAAAAAATTGCTAGGTTGCTAAAAGCTAATGATGAACTGACTACTAAGAATGAAACCTTATAATTGTCTTTGATAACTCTGGAAAACTTGAAGCAAGAAAATGAGTATCTCAATAACAAAGTTATTTGCTCTGAGCAAATTGAAAAATTTCTTAAAGAATAAATTTCTGAGAATGAGTTCCAAATAAGATCTTATCAAAAATCATCTACTATTGTTCAAGAATTCCATGAGAAGCATCAAGAAAATTCTAGGATTGGAATTGGTTTTGATTATGACACTCTCAAGAAAAAGAAACATGTTTCAATAAAAGACAAAAAAACTGAAACTTCTGGACATCCTCACATTTTGAAAAATGTTAAGGCACCAAATTTTAAGAAAATAATCGTTGAACTTGATGAAGTTAGTATGGTCATCAAACAACAGTTGAATGATGAGGATGAAATAATTACTAAGAGTGATATGCCTTCTATTGAAAAAGAAGAACCAGTAGTCAAAGCCAAGTCCATTCCTGTTAAAATAGAATCAAAATAAAATGTCCAGAAAAATGACACCATGCATGTTAAGAAGAAAAAGTCAAATAGAAATGGAAAGGTAGGCATTAACAAATATAATAACTATGCACCTATTTCCAATGCTCCTAGGAAAATTTATAAAAATTGTGGATCAAAAATCACCTTACATATGTGTGCAAGAAACCTGTTGTTAATAATGTTGAATTTGTCTTTGGATATGTGAAACCCTTAATGCATGATAATCATATATTCTGTGACAAATTTGATTGTATGCCATGTAACATGAATATCATGAACACCTACTTTAGGATTAGAAAACAGTTTGTTGATGGATGCATAAGTCAAAATTTAAACATCAACACTGCTAGGCCTAAGACTGCTACTCCTGTTAAACAAAGAAAACACTCCATGTCACCTAAACATGCATCTAGCTCTGGAAGTACTAATCAAGCAAAAAACCAAAACCAGAAAAATAAAAATATGCATGATCAAGTGTCTAAGATTGTTAGGAACATGAATGATATTCATGTGACTAAGCATAAAGGACCCAACCTTGTTTGGGTACCAAAGAAAACTTGATTTGTTTGTGTTTGCAGGGTATAGGTAAAAAGAAGTTCATGTGGATCTTGGATAGTGGATGTTCAAGGCATATGACTGGTGACAAAGCCCTGCTCTCACAATTCAAAGATGGAGCTGGCCCAATGGTAACCTTTGGAGACAACATCATTGGTTTCACCATGAGATATGACAAATTGATTCATGGAAATGTTGTCATTGAAGATGTAGCTTTGGTCAGTGGTTTGAAGCATAATCTACTCAGCATCACTCAATTCTGCAATAAAGATTTAAAGGTGGAGTTTAACAAAGAATTGTATCTCATATCACACAGAAAAACCAAAGAGGTTTCTCTACAAGGAGTAAGAAAGGGAAGCTTTTTTGTAGCAGACTTGGACTCTGCAAACAAGGAGAAAATTTTTTGTTTCTACACCAAGGCCTCAGAAAATGAAAGTTGACTTTGGCACAAAAGATTGTCTCATTTAAATTTTAAGAACATTAATTCTCTAGTCAAAAGAGAATTAGTGAAGGACCTGCCCTCACTTGAATTCTGCATAGAAGGATTGTGTGAGGCATGTCAAAAAGGGAAAATGAGGAGATCAAGTCACAATAGTAAGGAATTTACATCAATCACTAAACCACTACAATTGATTCATATGGATCTCTTTAGACCAGTAAATGTCATGTCCAAGAAAAGATATGCACTTGTCATGGTTGATAACTTTTCAAAATACACTTGGGTAGAATTTTTGCATTCAAAAGATAAAGCTCCTGAAGTTATTGTTGAAAATTTGAGAAGATTGGACAAAGGCCCTACACCTGTATTAGCCATAAGAAGTGATAATGGAACAGAATTAAAAAATGCTACACTGAATGAATTCTGTAAAGAAAATGGAATCACTCACCAATTCTCAACTCCAAGAACTTCACAACAAAATGGAGTTGTTGAGAGAAAGAACATAACTCTTATTGAAGCTGCACAAACTATGTTAGCAGAATCAAATCTTCCAACCAGTTTTTGGGCTAAAGTTGTTAGGACTGCATGCTACACTCAAAACAGAACACTCATCACAAAACCAGTTGGAAAGACTCCTTATCACATCATGACAAATAGAAGACCATCTGTAGAGTACATGCATGTGTTTGGAACAAAATGCTTTGCTCTCAAGGATGATGCTAACAATCTTGGGAAGTTTGAAGCCAAGGCATATGAAGGAATTTTTGTGGGATACTCTTTGGACAAAACTGTCTATAGAGTATATGTGATTGATCAACAAAAAGTTATGGAAAGCACAAATGGGACATTTGATGATTTCAAGTTTCCTGTAATGAATTTGGAAGATGAAAACTGTGACACATTGAAATTTGAAAATGAAATGAAATCTGAGACTTTTGCAACTAAAAATGTTATTAATTTTCATTAAGATTCACATGTAGACATCTCACATGTAACAGATAAGGATAAAGAAAATGATGATTACAGTCATATTCAACTTGAGAATTCTCCACATAACTCTAGCATCAACTCAGTGGGAGCCTCTCAAGAGTCTGTAACAAATGGCATCAACTTCAATAAGGAGGATATAAGTTTAATTGATAGGGATGTAGCTCATCAAACTAAATGGAATATAGCTTATACAACTGATCAAATTATTGGAAATCCTGATGAAGGCATGAGGACAAGGAGATCAACTATGAATGAATGCTTATTTACTTGCTTTCTGTCTCAAAATGAGCCAAAAAGAGTTGAAGAAGCCATGTTGGATCCAGACTGGATAATTGTCATGCAAGAGGAATTGAATCAATTTGTGAGAAATAATGTTTGAGAATTAGTGCCACCTCCAAAGGATAGATCAGTAATTGGCACTAAGTGGGTCTACAGAAAAAAAATAGATGAACATGGAATTGTGATAAGAAACAAGGCAAGGTTGGTTGTAAAAGGCTATTCACCAGAAGAAGGCATTGATTATGATCAGACTTTTTCTCTATTGCAAGACTAGAAGCCATTAGGATCTTTCTAGCCTTTGCAACACTTTAAAACTTCAAAGTCTATCAAATGGATGTCAAAAGGGCATTTCTTAATGGTGAGTTAGAAGAAGAAGTATATGTGTAGCAACCACCTGGCTTTGAGGATCCAAACTTTCCAGATTTTGTTTACAGACTCATCAAGGCATTGTATGGACTCAAACAAGCCCCTAGAGCATGGTATGACACTCTCTCAAAATTTCTTCTAGAAAATCAATTCACTAGAGGAACAATTGATAAAAATATTTTATATAAGAAACATGATGAAGATATCATACTAGTTCAAATTTATGTGGATGATATCATTTTTGGGTCTACAAATGAAAAACTGTGTTAAAAGTTCTCTAAGCTAATGCAAAGTGAATATGAGATGAGCATGATGGGAGAGCTCAATTATTTTCTAGGACTTCAAATAAGTCAAAGGACAAATGGCACTTTCATAAGTCAAACTAAATACATCAATGACTTACTCAAGAGGTTTAACATGCAAGATTTCTCAACTGCCAAAACTCCAATGTCTACAACTACAAAACTTGATGAAGATAAGAAAGGAAAAAGTGTAGACATGAAGACCTACAGAGGAATGATTGGATCTCTTCTCTATCTCACAGCTAGCAGACCTGACATTATGTTCTCTACATGTCTATGTGCAAGATTTAAGGCAAATCTCAAATAATCTCATCTCATTGTTGTCAAAAGGATTCTGAGATACCTCAAAGGAACACCTTTCATGGGTTTATGGTACCCTAAAGAAACATGATTCAATTTAGTTTGATATTTATATGGTGATTTTGCTGGATACAGAGTAGATAGGAAAATCACCTCAAGAAGCTGTCAATTTCTTGGACAGAGATTGGTGTCTTGGTTTAGCAAAAAACAATAATCAGTCTCCACTTCCAGGGCTGAGGCTGGATACATTGCTGCTGGAAGCTGTTGTGCTCAAGTGCTTTGGATCAGGAATCAACTAAAAGACTATGGACTAGTGTTGGAAAGAATTCCTATCATGTTTGACAAAACTAGGGCAATTTCAATTGTTGCCAATCCAGTCAACCATTCTAAAACAAAACATATTGATGTAAGGTACCATTTTATAAGAGAACATGTAGAAAATGGAGTGATTGAATTACTCTATGTTTCTACACAAAATCATTTTACTGATATATTTACTAAACCACTTGATGAAGCCACCTTCAACAGGTTGGTTAGTGAAATTGGAATGCTAAATTCTTCAGGATAAGTGGCCAAATAAATATATCTTCCCAAGTGATACAACAATTGTTTCACAGACATGAAGCTAAATGATTTATCTAAGTGAAACAAAACTTGTGTATATTTATAAATATATCAGTTATATTGTTGTACATTATTGTGCTTCATAATAAAACTTTTATTAACTTGGAACTATTTCTTTGTTCTAAGGAAGCATGAAAAAAATTTTATACTTGTGCATTGTTAAATAACAAGTGTGATAATTAAAATTTCAGGAATATTGATCAAACACATTTCTTACTTTAAAAATGAATAAATAAATTTTGTTTATTTAAGAAATGAGGTTCGCAAATTATTATTTCGGTTTCCAAGTGAAAACAGAATAATCCTTCAAAACTGGAGTTTGTGATTAAGTTGTCATCCTTTCTGACTTCTCGACTAGGTATAAATTTTTGAGTTCTCGAATGCCTTGAGTTCTCGAATAGTTCATTTTTAGAGTTCTCGAATCGAGTATTAATAAGAGTTCTCAATCACTAGAGTTCTCGAATGCTTTAGTTCTTGAGTGGTTAAATTCAGTTTTATTGAGTTCTCTATTGGTACACTTCTCGAACATATATAAACAATCTGAGTTCTCGACCAAAATTTATCAGTTCACTATTGAAATTAACTTTACTCTTTTCTGAGTTCTCGATCACTAAAATCGATTACTATTCTAGTCGAGTTGTCTGTGTCATATAAATAGTAAAGTGAATCTCACTTTTCAGTTCTACACTTAATCGCAAACTCAAAGAACCCTTGCTCATCAATAGCTATACACAAACTCTTACTTCTAATTTCTCTAAAACTTTCATTTCTTCGTTTCTCTCTTTCTATACACAACTCAGTGGCATCCTCTAGCTCTCAATCTACAACTGAAGTTTTTGTAATTTCTGAAACAAATTTCTTGGCCATTGCAAGGGATGTAGATGCAAAGGCGCATTATAAGTGCTTTACTAGGTTTCCCATTGATTCCTATCTAAGTGAAGCTTTGTTAGCAAATCCCACCTCGTATCTTGACATTTTGGAGCAGTTTTGGATGACTGAAAACTGGGAAAACATAGCATTAGAAGATGGTAGCTCAAAAATGGTTGTCACTTGCAAGATTCAAGGAGAGGACATCAGTTTTGATGAAAATGATATGAACAAAAGTTTGAAAATGTCAACTGATGAGTTTGATGAAGAACCGACTGACAATGACCTTCTAGACTTCCTTGAGTTCATTAGGTATTCTGACACTGTGGAGAAAGGAACTGAGAAGTACAGGCTGAGGAAAATAAACAAGAAGTACATGAGAAAGGAGTGGTCATTCCTATTTGACACCATTCGAAGAGCGTTCACCTGTAGAAAAATAGGGTTTGACCAAATAAGCCTCATTGCCATGAAGCTGGCCTACTCATTGGCATACAGCAAAAAGCTCAATGTTAGAAATCTAGTTCTTGGGGAACTCTCAACCAGGATCCCAAAGAAAGGCAATGAGATATTTTTTCCTCGCTTTATTCAGTCAGTTCTTAATTCTAAAAATCATGCATTGATTGAGTTGCCATGAATGAATAAAAATAGAATTGGCTACTCCAAATCCATGTCCAAAATTATATTTGCTACATTGGATAGGAGAAACATAGTGAATGTCCCTCTCATAATCACACCTCACATGAGGAGTGTATTTGAGGGGTATCCACTAGTGCAGCCTACATATGGTTATCTTGACACAGTAGGAGGTCCTAAGGCCGCAGATGAACCAAATACATCTAACCCAATAATCTCTAACCCAACTGTAGTCCCTTCTTTTCAAACAATAGATGTTAGTGAGCCAACCTCTACATCCTCTCAACAGGGTGTAGTTGCAAAGAAGAAAAAGGAGAAACCAACCAGCAAGAAAAGAAATTTAGATGCAATAGTAGAACATGAAGGAAAAAATTGATGAGTCACCTGTGGAACCTTTAAAAAGGAGGGAGGAGAATAAAAAGGCCACAACAGACCACTCTACGTCCTTCCAACAGGATGTAGAGGTACAAAAGGGATTAAACCTACTTATAGGTGCACTTTCTCAACAAGGTGCATCTATTGAAATTGGGAGCCAGCCCACTCCATCTTGTACAGAGTGTGCACCATCGAAGGAACCCACTCCTATCAATGAAGAAGTTCTAGTAGAAAAGGAAACACTTTATGCACAGTTAAGGACTTTTATTGAAACTTCCCCATTTTCTCAAGGGGAGTTTCCAACACTCACAACTACTCACAATCTCTCTTCTATTCTCCAAATTTCTTCTCAGCCAAATGTGTCAAGGCAAACATATGAGGTTGTTGATCATCAGGATTTCTATTTCCCTGGTTAGCCCAACTCAAGTGACTTGGTGCATGACACCTTGTTCACCACTCAGGACACACATCTAGATGGTGAGGGAATGCATGCTGAGGCATATCCTGATGACACCATCAAAGCCACAGAGGCTTCAGAAGTCTTTACTTCAGACTCTGTGGTGGCTAAGGAATTTGAAAACCAAGTGTCTTCACAGACACTGGGTAATCTAGGGGACCTTCACACCATGCAAATGGCATCCCTTGGACACTCACCAGTCATTCAAAGACTGTCTCCTCAGGAGAAATCACATATCCATCTAATATCAAAGGATTCATCTGAGCAATTGGATGATGAATTTGATGTTGAGGGGACCACTGTAACAAGTGGCCATAGCTCTCACTCTTTGTCACAATGGCTGAAACCTGTGCAACATGACAGGGAATCAGGACCATCATCTCATGGTGGGTCACTAACTAATGAACAATTAAATGAATTATATATAGATCAATTGGATGGTTTTTACCATATAGCTCAACAACTACTCACCTATCACTTACCCAACATGAACTATGCTGCAATATTGTTGGAGTATGCTAAGGATCAAGAGGAAATAAAGGACAAAAATAATGATGTGGCTGAAGATAGAGAGGCCAATGTTGATGCTTGGTTGGACAGCAAAAATATTATGAGCATGGAGGAGATGCTACAGTGGATGAGACAGAAGTATCTAACATCTCTTGGATCCTGTGAGAAAACTTTCACTCCCACTGCCATTTATGATGCTATACATGAGGCAGCCAAAGTCCAACTACAATCCAATCACTATCTTGTAAGTGGATTTCAATCAGAAATTGTTGAGCATAGAGCTAAGATAGAAGGGTATTTGAAAGTAATTGAAGACACATTGAAGCCTGGTGGTCTTTATACGCATGCTCCTTCTAGAATAGATTCTTCATTTTCCAGGCACAAGGTTCAAGAATTGAATTACAAAATGGAAAAGATGGAGAAGACCTTTCAAGAAATGATTGTCATCCAAACAACAATTCAACAAAAATAGACCACAATCAACAACATGGTTGAGGTTCTGTACAAAAACAGGCATGCAGACAGATTACCTGAAGATGTTTCAATCCATGACCTGGCTCCTCTACAAGTAGATATCTTTTATCAATCTAAAGCTAAGGCAGAAAAAGATGAAGCTGTCACCCTGCTAAAACTCAAAGAAAAAGTGGATTCATTAACAAATGCTCAATCTACACTTTCATCCACAGTTTCAGAAGTGGCGGCTAGAAAGACTTTGAAACCTCTAGCTCCATTCAAGGCACTACACTTCAACAAATCTCCAATCAACTTGCTCTATTCAAGTTTTGCTATCAATAATGCATGTAACTGGTCAAGCATCTCATGTTCAAGTTCATACCTAACTCCAACCTACTCATTCTTCATTCTTACCCATGCACCAAGATATCAACTCTAAGGGGAAGAAGTTAAATGAGGAGATTGAAAGACAAAGGGATGAGATAGAAGCTGAGAGACAAAAAGCTGTAAAGGCAATATTAAGGAACAGTGATTTTGAAGAGTTCATCAATCTAGCTCTAATGGCCAACCATGAAGATGAAAAAGCTAGTTCATCATCAAATTAGGTACTAACTACTAACTTTTCTGAGCATACAAAAGATGAATGCAATAGTACTAATAATGAAATGTCTAATGAATTGTACAATTTGCATGTCACTCTAAAATCTCTAAACAAAGAAAACCTCAAGTTAAAGAATACCATTGATGCCTTAACTGAGTGAAATGTTTTTATTGAAAATGAACTTGTTTTTTTAGATAGATTTAAGCAAGAAAGTAAGGATGCTAGAGATTAACTAGTAAATATTTTGAGAAGAGGAGAATTGTTAAAAGAACAATTGGCTGTAGAAATTGAAGCCATTAAGAAATGGAATAGGTCTGTTAAAACTGCTAAACAAATTATTGATGTTCAGGGTATAGATAGTCTAGGAGAATCCCCTAAATCAGTAGACAAGCCATTGGTTGATACTTCAATGAATAAAGATCAATCGACTACTAATCATTTATCAACTGATAAGGATTATCAATCGATTGATGCTGAATCAATTGATAAGCATCCATCAACAAGTAAAGTATAAATGGCTAATAAGAAGAACAACTTTAGCACCCCTAGCAAGTTTATTAAGGAAACCAAGAATCAAGTTGAGAATAAGGTTGAAAAGATCGATATTGGTAACATATCTAAGAAGCAATTGAAAGAAAAATTTGAAGGGATAACACCTGTTGAAAATATTCACCCTAAGTCTGAGAAAAAGAAGAAAAATAGGAATATGAAAGTAGGCATAAACAAGCACAATAACTATACTTCTTATATGTATGCACCTAGGAAGGTGTGTGCTAAATGTGGTAGTGTAAATCATTTATTTATGCAATGCAAGAAAGAAAAGAACCCCATGTCTTCAAATGATTTAAGTGCTCATACCATGTCTGCAAATGACATGCTTATAACTAATCTTATGCTTATGAATGCCATGTCTTCTAATTTGATTGCATCTAATGTTCATATGCCTTATGCACAAGTTCCATACATGTATAATACTTTCTTTTTATATGCCAATATGAACATGCCTGAAATGCCATGGAACATGCATATCCCTGATAACAATCATGCTAGTCAAAATGTTAAGTATGAGAATGTGCATGATAAATTTCCCATGAATTCCAAGGTGTTTTAACCACAAAGGTCAACTCCCAAAGTTAAATTGTATTTAAACCCACCAAAACAAAAGGAATCAAAGTTGGCAACAAAGGCCCAGACTGCAACTAATAAAAGAGGACCCAAGGCAACTTGGGTACCAAAAGCAACTTGATTGTTTTATGTTTGTGCAGGGAAATATGAAAAAAAATCTATGGTATCTGAATAGTGAAAAACAAAGGAAAGTATCATTCAAGTCAAAGTCTGAATCATCAATTGATAAGTCTCTAGAATTATTGCACATTGATTTATTTAGTCCAGTTAACATCATGTCAATTGCCAAAAAGAAATATGTCTTAGTAATTGTGGATGACTTCACAAGATATAAATGGGTACATTTCTTACACTCTAAGGATGAGGAAAGCAAATTCATTATCAATTATGTGAAGAATGTTGACAATGGTACTGAATGGAAGGTCAAGAAAATAAGAAGTGATAATGGTACTGAATTCAAGAATGCAACAATAAAAGAATTATGTGAAGAGAAGGGTATCACTCATCATTTCTCTGCACCAAGGACTCCATAACAAAATGGAGTTGTTGAAAGGAAAAATAGGACCTTGATTGAAGCTACTAGAACTATGTTAGAAGAAGCAAAACTACCTACATATTTCTAGGCAGAAGCAGTTAATACTGCATGTTACATTCAAAATATTTCCATGGTCAATCAACTACAAGGCAAAACACCATATCAATTGATGAAGAAAGACAAGAAGCCAACAGTTAATTTTCTTCATGTCTTTGACTGCAAATGCTTTGTACTAAGGAATCAAGGTGAAAATCTGGGAAAATTTAAAGCCAAATATGATGAAGCTATACTTGTTAGATATTGAATAACAATCAAAGCTTACAGAGTCTACAATCTTAGATTACACATTGTTAGGGAATCTATGCATGTAATCTTTGATGATAAGAAGATTCAAGGGTTGTTTGATGAAGGATACCATGACCTATTGTATTTTGAAAATGAATCAACAAGCAATGTTGAAGAAAGTGATGATGATGTGGAAATTTCAAGAAATCAAGTACCTAGAAACTCCTCATCAATTGATGTCAATGCATCAACAGATAACTTATCAGTTGATAAACATCAATTGACTGATAATACATCAATTGATAACCATTCAATGGATAACAACTCTACTCAACAATCTTCAAGTAGAGTATCCATCTCAGGGGGAGGGTTCTCAAATAATCAATCACATCACAATGATCATAACAATTCCAATGATCATGAAACATCATCTTCAAGGATAAATTTACCACCATAAAGGAAATGGACAAGAAGCCATCCCTTTGAATTGATCATTGGAGATGCAAATGATGGTGTCAAAACTAGAAGTGCAACTCAAAATAAATGCTTGTATAGTAGCTTTCTGTCTCAAGAAGAATAAAAAAGGATTGAAGAAGCCTTGAATGATCCTGATTGGATAATTGCTATGCAAGAAGAGTTGAATTAGTTTGAAAGAAACAAGATATGGAAGCTGGCACCCAAACCAAAGAACAAGTCTATCATTGGTACAAAATGGGTGTTCAGAACCAAAATGGATGAAACTGGTACAATGACAAGGAATAAAGCAGCAAAGGGTTACTCACAAGAAGAAGGCATAGATTTGTATGAAACATTTGCACCAGTTGCAATGTTGGAAGCAATCAAAATATTTCTAGCATATGTTGCCCATGCTAATTTCAAAGTATATCAGATGGATGTGAAAAGTTCTTTTCTCAATAGAGAACTAGAGGAAGAAGTGTATGTAGAACAACCTCCTGGTTTTATTGATCATATTCATCTTGGATTTGTATACTATCTTCTCAAGGAACTTTATGGATTGAAACAAGCACCTAGAGCCTGGTATGACACATTATCTAAATTCCTGATTGAGAATCACTTCACAAGAGGTACTGTTGATAAAACTCTCTTTCATAGAAATGTTAGTGGCTCTATGATTCTTGTTCAAATATATGTAGATGACATTACTTTTGGCTAAACTAATGAGAAACTTTATCAAAAGTTTACTAAGTTGATGTAGAGTAAATATGAAACGAGCATGATGGGAGAACTTACCTATTTTCTTGGTTTGCAAGTCAAACAAGTTAAAGATGGTATTTTCATAAATCAAACCAAATATATTTCTGATTTATTAAAGAGATTTGATTTTAATGAATGTTCTTCTACAAAAACTCTCATGGCCACTGCAACTAAACTTGAATTGAATACTAAGGAAGCTAAAGTGGACATTTCAAGTTATAGAGGCATGATTGGCTCATTGCTCTATTTAACTGCAAGTAGGCCAGGCATAATGTTTGCTACATGTCTTTGTGATAGGTTTCAGGCTGATCCTAGAGAATCTCATTTGATTGCAATAAAAAGAATATTCAGATATCTCAAAGAAACACTAAATCTTAGAATTTGGTAACCTAGAGACTCTGGATTTGATCTAATTGGTTATTCAAATGCAGACTATGCAGGTTACAGAATTGACAGAAAAAGTACCATAGCACCTGTCAGTTTCTAGGAAATAAGCTTGTATCATGGTTTAGCAAGAAGCAAAATCCAGTGTCTACATCCACTGCAGAGACTGAATACATTGCAGCTAGAAGTTGCTGTGCACAAATATTATGGATGACGAATGAACTATTTGACTATGGGTTTAACATGAACAAGATTCTTATTTTCTGTGATAACACAAGTGCCATTGCAATAACAGAAAATCTTGTGCAACATACCAAAACCAAGCACATTGACATAAAGTATCACCTCATTAGGGAACATGTAATGAATGGTACTGTTGAATCTACTATCAATAGACTGGTCTCTGATTTAGGTATGCTTAACAATGTTTAATCCATTAAATGCCTGACAAGTTACTTATTTATGTTACTTTTCAGTTTGTAGCCAATGACTATGTTAATTTGTTGATTCTTTCATAGTCAATTGATAAACATTTTAAAAATTAATGGATATCTAAAGCTATTTACTAATAAATATATCAATTGATGATATATTTATTTATCAATGGATGTTTGCGGCTGTCGACAGATAAATATATCAATTGATGATATATTTATTTATCGATGGATAGTGGTTCCTGTCGATGGAAAATTTAGTTATCAATCGATGACCTGGAATTTTTAGAGTCCATGTTATCAATCGACCTGTACAATATATAGCCGTTGATTACTTATTTTCTTAATTGACTAATACATACATACCTGTATGTATAACAGTCGATTGCCAAAATTGGTAATTTTTACTTTTCATTTTTCTTCCAATAGTCGATTAAGCTCTATTTTGAGTAAGAAATTGATTGGGAACTTAGTAAATATAAATAGTGAGATTAAATCTATTTTAATTCTCACTTACAATTTTACCAACGATTTCTTTATCTCTATCTCTTTCTCTATCTACGAACTCAATCTTTAACTCTATCTTGCTAAGAACCCTAACCTGCTTATTGCTAATCAATATTCTTGCTTCAACACTAACAAGTTTTCCAGTTATTTTATATTTACATCTACAAACACGATTATGGCATCATCAAAGAAGGTCTCACAATCAGGATTCTACTATGAACTCAACAACTTTGGCGCTTGTACTATGGTGAAGGAAGCCCCAACAGAATTTTATCCACTAATGAAATTCTTCAACAGTTCAAAAGTCTCAAAGGCCCTCTCAGAAGCACTAAAAATAGTATGCAACTTAGTTGAAGAATTCTGGACAATTGCAGAGGTAACAGATGATTTCTCTTCAATTTCCCTTAATTGCAAAGGACAAAATTATATTATAACCACTGTGGTCTTAGGTGAGTGTTTAAACATTCCTGCAAATAATAGTAAAAATGTACCCACTGACATAGACATTAGAACTATGCTTAGGGAAATCAATTACACTGCTCTTGATGCTAGTTTATGCAATATAGTTAGAAAGAATCTAAGAAAAGAATGGTCATACTTTGATGCTATAATAAAGTGTTTCTTTGGAAAGTTAGTAATTTTAATGCAATAACTACAAGTATGCAACAAGTAGGTTATAACATTTTGTATGATAGATATCACAACTTAGGAAACCTATTACTCAATGAAATATCTGTCAAATTGGGAAATAAGATTAATAGGTCTAACCAGTTTATTATTAACCATTTTGTCAAGGATATTGAGATTGACAGGAGTACAGAGTCTTTGGATTTTTGGGTCCAAAGCAAAAGGGTCTTCAAAGACTTAGTAAGGATCAATCTTCACAGTAATGTGGAATTGATCTATCCACCTTTTGTTCAGGTATTTCTCTCTACTCTTACTTCTTCCAATCCTCAAACTTCTTTGTCTTCTGTGGCAATAGAGGGTGTTAGCAATGACCCCAACCCTCCTACCCAAGCCATATAACCTATTCTCAAATCCAAATCTAAGAAACCAACCTCAACAGGTTCCCAAAAACCTGTTGTTGTAAAAAGAAAAAAAGAAAAATACCTATTGTGGTAGATATATTAGAGGAGCATGCATGTGGTGAGGGAACTGAGGAACATTAAAGAACCCAAAAGGATAAGGAGAGTGAGGGTGTGCAATCCAAACCAATCTACTCCACAGTCTCTCAAAAGATTTAAGGAAATTACCACATCCCTATTAACATCCTCCCAAAAGGATGACAATATAGAAAAGAGCCCACAACCAGAGGCACATCACCAACATAGGGACACACAAGCCAAAACCCCAAAATCATATGAAAGGAGAAAGAAAAGAGTCACCTTTGAACATGGGGAAACACATACTGTAAAATCACAAGAAACTGTGATAGAGCCTTCTCAAAGTCAGTTTGATGCATCTCTTGTAAATGATGAAATGCAGCCCCATTCTCTCTCAATTCCAATCCCTTCTATTCTTATTTCCCCACCTCATCAAATTTCTTCAGAAAATGTTCTAATAGATAATCATACATTTTAAAATTCTCCTTCTTTGTTATTCAAGGAGAAGCCAACACTCTCTCATGAATTTTCTTCCCAGGAAATTCAGGATTCCATATCACATGTAATTTCATATGTCACTTCTCAAATAATTTCCTCAAATGTTTCTACTCCATCAATTGATGTTCCTTCATCAATTGATATTCAGTCATCGACTGATAAGCCATCGATCGATACTAAGATCAATCGATGGTATGCATCAATTGATGGATATCCCAAACACTTCAGCTCATAATTTCTCTACATCAATTGATACACAATTAATTGATATTGCAAAAACATTCTTAGGATTGAGTGAGTTGAGTGAGAGACAAGATTATAACTTGGCAAAAGGAGAGGGAGTGAGTGATGTCATTCTTATTTCTTCCAGGAATGAGAGTGAAACACACGAGGGCCCCACCTTAGAAGGTGTATAGGATTTGAGTGAGGGAGAGGTGAGATTCCAGGATGAGATCCTGATGCAAAATAGAGATATGAGTGAGAGAGATAAAACAATTCTATTATATACACATGAGTTGGAGAATGAGTTAATGTTAGAGGAGGAAAGAGTGAAGGAGATATGGGAGTCCCTAATGCAGAAGAAAGTGGGAGTGGAGTAAATAAGGAAAATGAAGATGTAGAGGTTGATGCTGGAGAATTGGATCCAAGTAACTTCATTCATCCTGATCCAAGATATCAAGATTTAGCTACTTCATCCAACAGAAATGCAGAGCAAATTCTAGGAATTGAGCACACTGAGCAAATGACTAGGAATATGAAGAAAAGTATTTCTAATACAACAGAAATATGTTATATGGCACCTGAAGAGTTAAAAGATGATTCTGATGAAGAGCCATGGATGAGTACAATTGATGGTTCTTTAGAAGTTGCTGAAACTGAGATTCATTCTCAATATAGGAGAGCAATGGTGGAAGTAGAAATTGAAGATCCCATTCAAAGGAGAATTGCCAACTGTATGAAGGAGTCATTAAAGATTCAAAAGATCACAGTGACAAGAGTGAAGAGAGAATTGGAGATTATCAAGGGATCTATTACTTCTAACAAGGATGCATTGAAAATAAGGTTGGATGAGAAGCTTCTAATGAACACTATGGTTCAAATCAAGGACAAGTTATTCAAAGAATCCAATAATTTTGTAGTCTTGGAAACAAGAGTGGTATCTCTAGAAAAGAAGATGGATGACATCATTAAGGGTCAAGTTCTACATGCCTCCATTCTTCAAAAATTTCTTGATAGGATACCACCACCTCCTCAAATTGATGATAACAAAAAGAGGGAGAATTGTAAGAAGAAGGATGGTGTTAGTGATGGCAAAGGCAGTGGTGGTGTTGGTGGTTCCGGTGTTGGTAGAACAAGTGGCATTGATGGTGTTGCAATAAAGGTGGTTACTAAAAATGGGAGCAACAGGGATAGACAATCTTCCAAGTCATCTAAGTCACCCAAAGATGACTTAGAACAGAAAAAGAAAGATTTAAAGAAGTTTGAAGATGAACTAGAAGCTAGAAGAATTTCTAGGGAAAGAGAAACTCAAGAAATGATTGAGAGGGAAAGGAAAAGAATTGAAGATCTAAAGAAGAGCACTGAGTTGGTGACAAAGGCAGCATAAAAAGGAAACTTGAATGAGTTCATTGCTCAAACAAGAGTGGTAAATGAAAATGCAAAGAAGGTTACCAAAGAAAGCAATTCAAATGCATAAGCCTTTCTAGTAATTGATCTTGAAGCCCTTGAAGAGAAGAAAAAGGGTAAAGCCATAATTATTGAAGAAAAGGAAAAGAAGAAGCCAGTTGGTCAGAAGCTTCTTCAAGGAGACATTTTCTCAAAAATTTCAGATGTTGCAAGAAGAGAAAATGAGAATGAAGAAATTGTTAGGCAAATGGAAATTCAATGGAATATGGAAGATCAATTAACAGAACAACCACTGAGGAAAAGGAGAAAAATAGCCATGGCTAGGAAGAAGACAAGTTCTACTCAAGAAAAAATGGTTCAGAAAAACCTCTAAGTCAAAGAAGAAGAAATCAAGGAGGAGGTAACAATTGAAGGATATGACATGAAAGGAGTTCCAGTGATAAGTGAAAAAGGGTTGATAGGAGTAAGAAATCACCCTTCAACTTCTAACCAAGATGAATCAATGAGGTTGGAATATAAAAATGGAGCAAAAATAACTTATTCAATGAAGGTGATAATGAAGCAAAGCTACAATGTCCTGAAGACCATTCTACCTTTACTCAACAGAAGGTACAAACTCAATACAATAATTGCTCAGGAAATTCAACATCAAATTTCAAAGCTAAGAAGAGCAAAGGCTGAAACTGAACCAAATTCACCCCTTAAGCTATGGAAGTCTCAAGTCAAGAAGGTGGTGTTGGAGCCAAAATATGCCATGATTTTTACAGACGTGGAGGGCAACACAAAGTTCTTTGATATCTGCAAATATCTAGACAAAATCACAGATGAAGAAATTCACTACCTAATGAGGCAACTTGGAGATACTGATAATGATGAGGCAATATTGAGGAGTTCCTTCATGAGACAATTAAAGGAAAATGCTGAGAAGAGAAAGAAGAAGAAGTAATTGAATTATGAAGATCATGAAGACATTGGAGTTGTTTGCAGAAATTATTCATCAACTGGTACTTCTAAAACTCAAAGTGATATTTAAATTTCTTGATTATATTTGAATGAAAATAATTAAGGGTTTTGTTATCATCAAGTAGATTTGAGCCTGTTCATGTCAAAGACACAAATAAGGGGAGATTGTTAGGAATCTACATGTAATTTGATGATAACTTTAAACTTAGAATCATAGAAATTTTAATTGATGTAACTAACCAATTGATATGAAAATTATAAATATTAATTGATCAGGAAACCATTTATCAGTTAAAATGTTTATGTGAATTAACTGGTAATTTGGATTGTAGCATAGATGTACTGAATCTATTTCAATCGATAAGGTGCAAGTCAATTGATATAATTCTCATCAATTGATGTTAGAGTCGATTGATATAGGTCATCAACTGATGTGTAACTTAGATTGTCTAATTGTAATTATTTGAAGACAGGAAATTATACAAGTGAAGGATGATTAGTTGATATTGAAACATCGATGGATAGAAGATCAATTGAAGAAGCCAAGTCAAGTATTGAAGACCATCAACTGATATGAAGACCCATCGATTGATAACATCTATCAATCGATAAGTCATCATTTATCAATCGACGGATATAAAGATCAATCGAAGAAGAATATCAATTGATGGATAAAAGGAAGGATCAATTGATATGCTTGACAGTAAATTATCAATTGATTGAGACATAACAAGTTGACAGACAAAAGTACGCCTATGGAAGACAATCTATGATCACTGTGAAGACTCAAACAAAAGCTATCTTTCCAAGACTGAAGACTTTTCCCAAAATGGAAAAAGGCAAAAGGAAATATAGATAAAAAATAATCCTAGTTTAGATTAATTGTTTTATACTCTTTCTAGGAATTGTAAACACACTTGTAGTATATAAACAAGTATAGTAGCATTGTTAGAAAAGAAGAAAAAGTTAGAATATATTTCTTGAATCAACTGTTCAGCTTAAGAGCACTCTGTAAGAACAATTGATTTATTTTCTAACTTTGTAAAAAATGAAGCTAGGTTTTATTAACCAAAAAAAATTGAGCAAATATACACTGATGGAAAAACCAATCCATTAGTAATTTTTATATATCTTTGTTCAATTTATTTTCAGTTTCATTTGTTCATATATATTCTCTTAAATACTCAAACTTTAAGAACAATTATTAAAAATAGAAAAAGTTTTGATAATTTATATTCAACCCCCACTTCTACAAATCATATTGACATTGTTCTGGAAAATAACAGTTATCAGTTATATGCATACTCCATGACATTCCAGGCATGTTCATATTTGCATATGCAAATAATGGATTATACATATATGGCATTTGTGCATAGGGAATGTGAACATTTGGTGAAACCAAATTAGAGGTCATGGAATTCATGTTAGGAATCAATGTAGGCTTGATGATAACTTTAACCTTAGAATCATAATTTTTTTTTTGTTATAACTAATATTTGAATCAACTGATAATATGGATGGTAGTATAGTTGTACTTTGTCTATTTCAATTAATATAGTTTAAGTTAATTGATAATATTCTCATCAATTAATACTAGAGTCGATTGATATAGGTCATCAACTGATATATAACTTAGGTTGTCAAATTATAATTATTTGAAGAGAGGAAAGTTATACAAGTGAAGGGTGGTCAATTGATATAGAAGTATCAATGAATGAATGATCAATTAATAACAAGTCAAGTCAAAGATTGAAGATCATCAACTGATATGAAGACCCATCGATTGATAACTTATATCAATCGATAAGTCAACAACTATTATTAATCGATGAATGTCAAGATCAATCGAAGAAGAATATCAGTTGATAGATGCAAGAAAGAATCAATTGATATGCTTAATAGAAAATTATCAATTGATAGGGATTGTACAAAGAGATAAAATGTCAGGAATCTTTAAACAAAAGCACAGCTATGGAAGACAATATACATTGACTGCGAAGACTCAAATTGAAGTTGTCTTTCCAAGACTCAAGAGATTTCCCAAAATGGAAAGATAGATTAGTGACATTCCTAGAATAAGTATTTTTATTTTGTACTCTATTCTCGATATTGTAAAAACTCTTGTAATATATAAACAAGAGTGGTAGCGTTGTTTGAAAATAACCAAGTTAGAATATCTCTGTGAATCAACTATTCAAGCCTTAGAGCAATTTGTAAGAATAGTTGGTTTATTTTCTAACTTTGTAAAAAGCAGCTAGGTTTTCAAAAACTTAGATTATTTGAGAAATATATATACACTGATGGAAAAATCAATCTATCAATAATTTTTAATATCTTGTTCAATTTACATTTCAGTTGTTATTGTTCATAAAAACACTTCTCTAAATATTCAGTTTAAGAACAAATACTAAGAACTCAAGAATTTTTTTTAGTATTTGTATTCAACCCCCTTCTATAAATACATATTGATATTGTTCTTGAAATAACAATTCATGAGCATAGGATTGGCAAGCATGGCTTTTGTAGATATGATGTGTGCATTGGAATCGTATACAAATATAGAATTATTTTCTTTCTTGCAATGCATAGATAAATGATTCACACTACCACATTTAACACAAAACTTTCTAGGTGCATACATATCAGGGGTATAATTGTTGTGCTTGTTTATGCCTACCTTTCCATTCCTATTTTTCTTTCTTTTCTTAGATTTAGGCTGAATGATATCAACAGGTGTTATCTTTTCTACTTTAACTTTTAACTTTTTCTTAGATAAGCTGTCTATATTAATATTTTCAACCTTAGCCTCAACTTGATCTTTAGAGTCAGTTTCCTTCATAAACTTAATAGGTATGCTAAGATTATTTTTCTTATTAGTCATTGATTGTTTACTTGTCAATGGATGCTTATCAGTTAATTCAACATCAATCGATTGATAATCCTTATTAGTTGATATAGGATTAACAGTCGATTGATCTTTATCCATTGAGGCATTAGTCAATGACTTGCCTATAGAGTTGGGGGATTCTGCAAGAGTATCTAACCCTTGAATATTAATGATCTGTTTTACAGTTTTTGCAGGCCTATTCCATTTATTGATTGTCTTAATTTCATCAGTTAATTGTTCTTTCAACAATTCTTCTTTTTTCAAACTATTTACTAGTTAATCCCTAGCATCTTTACTTTCCTGTTTGAATTTTTCTAAACAAACTAACTCATTTTTAAGAAAAGCATTCCTCTCAGTCAAAGCATCAATAGTGTTCTTTAACTTGGAGCTTTCTTTGTTTAGAGATTTAAGAGTGACATGAAACTTGTATAATTTATTTGACATTTCATTTATAGTATTATTGCATTCATCTTTTGAGAGTTCAGAAAAGTTTGTAGCTAGTACTTGATTTGATGATGAACTAGCTTCTTCTTCTTCATGGTTAACCATTAATCTAGATTGATGAATTCTTCAGAATCATTATCCTCAGCAACCCAATATTTCTCTTCAGTTACAAAAGCCTTTTCTTTTTATTTGAGAAGGCCAAAGTATTTATTTTTGTAATCAATGCCATCATATGACTTTGCCTTCTTTTCTTATTTTGACTTTCTGCATTCATTGGAGAAATGACCAGCCAATCCACAGTTGTAGCATTTGATTTAGATCTATCAACGAAATTTTTGTTTTGGTTGTCAATTCTAAATCGGGATCCAGGCCTTTGAGCATTTAGATTCCTCTTGAATTCAACTTTGAAAACTTCCTTGACAAAATTGTAAGGTGTTCATCAATCTCATCCAAATAATCTTGAGAGCATGCTTCATTCTCATCACATTTGATTTTTCCTTTTCCTTTGGATATTTCAATAGCATCATTAGCCACCACGTTAGTACCTTCTACATAGTCACTTTCACCATCACATAGGAGGGGTCAAAAGAAAGTAGATGCATATGCATTTTTTACTTTCTAGGCAAAGTACTCATGTTTTTCCAATAGTGGAATTTTTACACATGAATCCTTTTGGCCCATATTGACTTGTTCTTAATCTTAACACTTTTTATATGTTGAAAGTGAAGGGTTTGGGCATGAAAATACAGCGGAATTAACGTAAAAACAAAAAAAAATCAAAATCAAATCACAGGATCCATGTATAACATTAGATGATTATGGTGAAGAAGTCTGCTCTCCAAAGAAGTCCACACGAATGCCTGATCGTCCTACGATCACCGAAGTCGGTACTAGTCGAATTGTTTGTCTCTCTCTCTCTCTCTCTAGCCTCTCTTGATGTTGAGCAGCTAGGGTTTTTCTCTAAAAATGAAATCGGATGATTAAACCCTAATACTATACATCATTATGTATATATAAGGGAGAAAGAGATTTTGGGCCTAACCCTAATCCATGTGGTCTCCAAAACTCATTATGACTTTGGGTTATTATTATTATTAAATATGAATTCTAATATAATTAATCAAGTCCCACTTAATTAATTCAATAATTAAATTCGAAATAATAATAATAAAATATCTAGATTCGTAATTTAAATAAACTTCCATTTTGACATTCTTTGTGTGTGACCCTTTAGGTTATTATTACGTTGACAATAATTTTATTATCTAATAATAAAATTATAAACAATGAGCAGCATCTAGTAATACATCATTGCTACCCAAGTAACAATAATAATTGGTGATTCAAATAAACCTTTCGTGAATAATGTGCAATGTAATATAATCCCTTTAACCTTATATTATAGATCAAACTCGAGGCATGTATAGTGTCATCCTCTTTAACGTTTAATCTTGGTTTCCTTGATCAATGAGTAGACTATTTAAACAAATCAATATTTGAGCATGGCCATGCATTTCATAGTCTCACTCAATCAAGAGGCCAATAATATCACTCCTAGAATTGGAGGGTTAAATCCTATATTTATCAATCATATTCCCCATACGATTCATAGCATACCCAATGTCCACCTTTATCATTACCCGGTTAAAGGTAACTTTGAGTGTAATCAAAGTATATTAATTCTCGTATAGAAATATAATGATTTCAAGTCAGAGGATCATTACATCATTATCACTGTGAGATTTCTTATGACACTTATTAACATATAGAATCTCACGGTGGGTATTTTCAGTGTCATGAATTGATACATACACTTATGTTCTTGACTTTAGTATCACCATACCTATGATCAATGAGATGTGGTCATCTGTCAACAAACATACTAGTCTTATTGCATTATTAGTGTCCTTAAATAATAATACTTGACTAGGGAATTTTAGGAATAAAATACTATTCATATAATCTCATATTTAAGTCACATACTTAAAGATATATATTACGTATTAATATTCCAACGACATTTATTATTATTTCAATTTTTGACGCAGTAAATAAAGACATAATAAATATTAATTAAATAATCACATAACATAATTGTTTTCAATAAAACATTAAAAGTATTGTCTCTAGGACACCAATACTAACAATCTCCCACTTGTACTAGAGTCAATCTCTCATGTATCTAATACCCATGGAATTAGTATGACCTTCATACTTCTGCTGCGACAAAGCCTTAGTCAGTGGGTCTGCATTATTCTTATTAGCATGCACTTTACATATATGTATATCTCCTTGATCATTAATCTCATTAATTAGGTGATATCTCCTAAGTACATCCCCAAACAGTCTCCTTGGATGCTTCACAAGCATCAATATACCCAGGCACTATTATAGAATCAGCAACTGTCTCTTGCTTCGAACTTTTCCAGCTTACAGCACCTCCATTTAGACAAAACACAAACCCAGACTGAGAAATCGAATCATCCTTGTCTGTCTGGAAACTAGCGTCGGTGTAACCTTTTATAACCAGCTTATCTTTTCTTCCATATACCAAGAATTGATCTTTAGTCCTCTTCAAGTACTTAAGAATATTCTTGACTGTTGTCCAGTGACCTTCACTTGGATTAGACTAGTATCAACTCGTCATGCTCAAAGCATACGAGACATCAGAACGAGTATATATCATTGCATACATTTATAGAACCAATTGCTGAAGCATATTGAACTTTACTCATACGGTCCTTACCATCCAATGATTTATGACTGTTATCTTTTGAGATCGATATCCCATGAGACATCGGGACAAATCCCCTTTTTGCATCTTGCATCCCAAATCGATGCAAAACTTTGTCAATGTATGTACTCTGACTTAGGCCGATCATTCTTCTTGATCTATCTCTATAGATCCTGATACCTAAAATATAGGTCGCTTCGCCTAAGTCTTTCATTGAGAAATTCTTACTCAACCAAGTCTTAACAGCCTGTAAAGAAGGAATGTCATTCCCTATTCTTAATATATCATCAACATATAATACTAGGAATACCACATTGCTCCCACTTACCTTCTTGTAAACACATGGTTCATCTTCATTTTAAATAAACCCAAACTCTTTGACAGTTTCATCAAAACGAATGTTCCATCTCCTCGAGGCTTGTTTCAATCTATAAATGGATCGACGCAACTTACATACCTTTCCGGCATTCTTTGGATCAACAAAACCTTTAGGCGGGTGTCATATACACATCCACATCTTCTTCAAGGCTCCCATTTAAGAAAACGATTTTGACATCCATTTTCCAGATTTCATAGTCATGGTAAACATCTATAGCAAGCAAAATCCTGATGAACTTGACCATAGCCACTAGTGAAAAGGTTTCATCATAGTCAATACCATGAATTTGCTTGAAACCTTTTGCCACCAATCCTGCTTTATAGGTCTGTACATTACCATCCATGTTGGTCTTCTTTTTGAAAACTCATGTGCACCCTATAGGTTTTACCCCTTCAGGTGGATCAACCAAAGTCCATACTTGATTAGTATACATGGATTCCATCTCAGATTTCATGGCATCCTACCATCTCTTAGATTCTTGAGTGTTCATAGCGTCTTGGTACGTGAGAGGCTCATCTTCATCCACAAGAATCACATCACCATCTTGAGTCAAGAGAAATCCATAATATCTCTTGGGCTCATGGCGAATCCTACCAGACCTACGAACAACCTGTGTTTCCTGAGCAATATTGTTTTCTTGTATATTCTGCTAAGGTTCCTCTATTGGTTCAATGCTATCATGTGAGTCTCGAATTTCATCGAGATCTATTATCCTCCCATTGTCTTTCTTAGACAGCATTTCTCTTTCAAGGAACAATGCAGTTCGAGCAACAAACACTTTGTTCTCTGAAGGATTATAGAAAGAATAACCCTTTATTTCAATTGGGTATCCCACAAAATTACATTTTTCTGATTTAGGTCCTAGTTTGTCAGAAGTTAGACGTTTCAAAAGCGCCTCACATCCCCAAATTTTCATAAATGACATGCTATGACGTTTCTCAGTCCATATCTCATATGGAGTCTTCTAAACCATTTTCGTAGGAACTCGGTTAATTGTATAAGCAACCGTCTCCAGGGAGTAGCCCCAGAAACCAATTGGAAGATCTGCATGACTCATCATCGATCGTACCATGTCCAACAAAGTACAATTCCTCCTTTCAAAAACTCCATTCCATTGTGGTGTTCCGGGAGGAGTGAGTTGTGATACAATACCACACTCTTTTAATAAACTCTTAAATTCTTGGCTTAAGTATTCACCTCCACGATCTGATCGTAGAGTCTTAATACTTCTGCCAGTTTGTTTTTCTACTTTAGCTTTGTATTCTTTGAACTTTTTAAAAGAATCAGATTTGTTCTTCATAAGATACACATATCCATATCTACTGAAATCATCAGTAAACATGATAAAGTAGTAAAAGCCACCTCTTGTCATAGTACGCATAGGACCACATACATCACTATGTATAAGTTCTAATCGTTCAGTGGCCCTTTCACCTTGTCCAGTAAAATGAGCTTTAGTCATTTTTCCAATGAGACAAGGTTCGCATGCTTCGTATGATTCAAAGTCAAACTTATCCAAGTATCCATCCTTATGAAACTTGGAAATGCGCTTCTCATTTATATGGTCTAAACGACAGTGCCAGATGTATTTTTGATTTGAGTCATTAGATTTAAGACGTTTGTTATTCACATTATAAATAGGAGTGTCTAAATAAAGAATATATAAACCATTAAATAAACGTGCAACCCCATAGGTAACATTATTCAAAGAAAAGGAACAACTATTGTTCTGAATTGAAAATGCAAACCTTTCTTGTCCAAACAAGAAATCGAAATAATGTTTCTGCAAATTGCAGGCATGTAAAAATAGTTCTCAAGTTCTAAAATAAGCCCAGTGGGCAACTTTAAATAATAAGTCCCTAAAGCTAAGGCATCAACCTTTGCTCCATTGCAAACTCGTAGGTCGACCTCTCCTTTTGCCAAAGTCCTACTCCTTTGCAGCTCATGCACATTTATACAAATGTGAGAACCACATCCAGTATCCAATATCCATGATGTAGAAGTAGACAAATTGACCTCTATAACATAAATCCCTGAATCAAAATCTTGACTAGCCTTCTTCTTCAGATCCTCCAAATAATTATGACAGTTTCTCTTCCAATGACCTGGTTTACCACAGTAGTGACAATCACCCTTTGCAACAGCACCCTTAGGCTTTAAAGCCTGTATGGGATTGGTCTTTGGCTTGGGACCAGAAGCATATCCAATCTTCTTCTTTCCCTTCCATTTGCCTTTCCTTTTAGCCTTACCTTTGTTGTCTACCATCAATATGGCAGCAGGTTCAGCCTTTTTCATGTTGGTTTCAGCAGTTTGTAACATGGCCAACAATTCAGTGGGTGTTTTGTCTATGTCATTCGTATTGTAGTTCATAACAAAATGAGTATAGTTGTTGTTCAAAGATTGCAAGATCAAGGCAATCTGAGCTTCCGGACCAATTGAGAAACCCAAAGTATTAAGATACTCAATATAACCTATCATCTTTAGAACATGTGGTTGAACAAGTTCACGCTCTCCCTGTTTGCTAGCATACAGTGCTTTGCTCGTGTCGAACCTTTCTTGACGAGCTTGTCCCTCAAACATTCTTTGAAGGTGTTCAATCATCTCATAAGCATCCATATGCTCATGTTGTTTTTGAAGCTCAGCACTCATGGTTGTCAGCATGAGACACGCAATATCATTCGCATCATCAATATGCTTCTAATAAGCATTTTGCTGAATGCGAGTTACATTCTCAGCAGGAGGAGCAGGTGAAAGAATTTCAATGACGTGAAGCTTTGGCTCCTGCCTGAGGACAAACCTCAAATTCCTATACCAATCAAGGAAGTTAGTTCATGTCATCTTGTCCTTCTCAAGGTTTGCTCTCACAGAGAAGTTATTTGTGTTGTTTGCCATTAAATATCTACAATGTTTAAAATGCATATTAGTTAGTTGCAGAAGTTTAATTATGTTCAAGTGATTATCATATACATTCATAATATTTATCTCCCACTATTTTTATCAAATCAATAGCCTTAACTATTAATTCGGAAAGCATTTCATTAAATCTTTCTAGTGAGCCAAGATCCATATTTCATCCATGTTTTAAGATAGCGTTGGCTGATACACCCAAAACACGACTATTTAGGTAGACAACATTAGTCGATTATATCAGATATAACTCTCGGATAGTTTGGTGTGTTAGTATTGGTATCCTAGAGACAATACTTTATAATAAATAATTAAGGATTATGTTTACTTGATTATTTAATTAATATTTATTATGTCTTTATTTACTGCGTTATAAATTGAAAGCATAATAAATGTCCTTAGAATATTAATGCGAATTATATATCTTTAAGTATGTGACTTAAAATGAGATTATATGAACAATATTATATTCCTAAAAGTCCCTAGTCGAGTATTATTATTTAAGGACAATAATAATGCAATAAGACTAGCATGTTTGTTGACTGTTGACCACATCTCATTGGTCATAGGTATGGTGATACTAAAGTCAAGAACATAAGTGCATGTATCAATGCATGGCACTGGACAGACCCGCTGTGAGAATCTACATGTTAATAAGTGTCATAAGAAATTCTCACTGTGATAATGATGTAATGATCCTTTGACTTGAAATCATTATATTTCTATACGAGAATTAATATACTTTGATTACACTCAAAGTTACCTTTAACCGGGTAATGATAAATGTGGACATTGGGTATGCTATGAATCGTATGGGGAATATGATTGATAAATATAGGATTTAACCCTCCAATTCTAGGAGTGATATTATTGGCCTCTTGATTGAGTGAGACTATGAAATGCACGGTCATGCTCAAATGTTGATTTGATTAATAGTCTACTCATTGATCAAGGAAACCCGGATTAAATGTTGAAGATGATGACACAATACATGCCTCGAGTTTGATATATATTATAAGGTTAAAGGGATTATATTACATTGTACATTATTCACGAAAGGTTTAATTGAATCACCAATTATTATTATTACTTAGGTAGCAATGATGTATTACTAGATGCCGCTCATTGTTTATAATTTTATTATTAGAAAATAAAATTATTGCCAATGTAATAATAACCTAAAGGGTCACACACAAAGAACGTTTAAACGGAGTGTTATTTAAATTATGAATTTAAATACTGCTATTATTATTAATTCAAATTTATTTATTTAATTAATTAAGTGAGACTTGATTAATTATATACATATTAGAATTCGAATTTAATAATAATATAAATCCAAAATCTGAATGGGTTTTAAAAGGTCCAATCAGATTAGGGTTTTGGCCAAAGTCTATCTCTCCCCTATATATACATAAAGATGTATAGTTTAGGGTTACAGTTTTTATAATTTCGTTTTTGAGAAAAACCCTAGCAGCTCTACGTTTTTTAGAGGCTAGAGAAAGAGAGAGACAAAGAGGCAGAAACAGGCTAGTACCTAACTTTGGTGATCGTTAGATGATACGACGTTCGTGTGGATACCGATAGAGAAGAGATCTTTGTGAAGGGCTACTGTGATTCATCGCTTCTGGACCTCTGTAATCATCATAAGGAAAGCTTTAATAAGGTATACATCTGATTCTCCATAATCATCCGCCAATTATACACGGATCCTGCGTTTGGAATTTGTTATTTTTTTTGTATTTAGCGTAATTCCGCTGCGTATATATGTCCGGATCCCAACATGGTGGAACAACACTTTGTACACATTTATCCAATAAATCTCACCAAACTCTATGCCTCTAAACCCACAATCCTATTGTGATGATTTAGTTAAGTTAGACCCAATGTTTCAACAAACTAAGTCACTTACTTATCACGTCTTCCCATGATTGATAAAAGCACCTTGCTTTGGCAAACCCACTCCTTCTCAATCTAGATCTTGACGAGTATTAAACATTGGAAGGCATCCGATTAACTTAATATGTATTTAGGTATTTTAATATTTATATGAACGATCATGATCCCATCATAAAGAGATTATCAATTTTTCCTTGATCAAACAATCCATTTCAATATTCGTCAATGGTTCGATTTCCAGATCGTCGGAGAAGTCACAAGCGGTCTCACTTAAAACCCAACTTTCTTATGAATAATAATTCACTTTTGACAAAATCTCCCCATATCAGAAAAAGAAAATTCATATTCAATACCGTGTTTCATAAACACAAGAATCTCATTATCGTTTGTTTAATTTTAAAATCTTGAATAGTTACAGATTTTATCTTTCTTAAGCAGGCATGGCATGGATGTCGTATCTAATACATACATCATTCCAACACATATGTATCTATACATGCATTCATATACATATATGTATTATGCGTAAATTAAACGTGTTTGGTTATGTCCCCATCCTATGTGATATTTCCAAGCTAATGGAATTATCAAGGTCAATCTATGGTGGTTTCAAATACTACACTATTACATGTCTTTATCTTCTTCAAAGCTCCATCATCTGGATTGCCTCCTAGCTTCCTTGCTTCCAAGTCTCCATTGAATAATTACATTGAATAATAAATAAATCTATTCTAATGAAATTACAAGAAGAACTCGAGTTACATTCGAGATTAACAATTACAATGAATAAACGAGATGCAAGTCGTATTTAGAAACCAAAATCATAAAACAAAACCACTATCCTATTGGTCTTTAGGCCATAACCATCCACCATGTTATCACATAACTCATGTAATATATCTCAGATTATATAAACATATCATATAATCATATATAATAAATTTCAAAATTTTAGAAAATCAAATAAATTTCAGAAAATAATAAATCGCCGTTTCGGGGCCTGTAATGTTGTCAAACGGCTTACAGACACGAAGCTGATTATATCAGCATTGCTCAGTGACACGATTCCAGTCAGAAAACACATATCGTTTACGAAAATCGGACATTGGACACAAATTTCAGAAAATCTACCGAAGCCGTTTCAGAATTCGTATCGAATACGATTCCCATAACAAGAACAAACATGTATCATATGCATACAACAATACACTCAATCATCCCATGATTATACAACACATGAATATCATATATTCAAAATTATATAAAATATATATATTAACATATAGTCATGGCATATCATATATATGTTTACATACATCGAAAAAATGTTAAACACATAACCAAATCATCCCATTATACACGTAGTTATGATGTCATTGAAGGGTTTCGGGCATGAAAACGTAGTGAATATAACGTAAAACAATAAAAAAAATGAAACCCTATCACAGGATCCATGTATAACTTTGGATGATTATGGTGAAGAAGTCTGTACCTTAACAAATCTTTCCGTATGCTGTTTAATGGAGGTCCAAAATAGATAAATCATAGCAGCCCTTTGTTGTAAAGATCTGCTCTCCAAAGAAGTCCACACGAACACCCAATCATCCTACGATCACCAGAGTCGGTACTAGCCGAATTGTTTGCCTCTCTTGATGTTGAGCAACTAGGGTTTTTTTCTAAAATGAAATATGATGATTAACCCTAATACTATACATCATTATATATATATAAGGGAGAAAGAGATTTTGGGCCTAACCCTAATCCATATGGTTTCCAAAACCCATTCTGATTTTGGGTTATTATTATTATTAAATCTGAATTCTAATATAATTAATCAAGTCCCACTTAATTAATTCAATAATTAAATTCGAATAAATAATAATATATTTAAATTCATAATTTAAATAAACCTCTGTTTTGACGTTCTTTGTGTGTGACCCTTTAGGTTATTATTACGTTGGCAATAATTTTATTATCTAATAATAAAATTATAAACAATGAGTGGCATCTAGTAATACATCATTGTTACCCAAGTAATAATAATAATTGGTGATTCAATTAAATCTTTCGTGAATAATGTTCCATGTAATATAATCCCTTTAACCTTATATTATAGATCAAACTCGAGGCATGTATAGTGTTATCCTTTTCAACGTTTAATCTTGGTTTCCTTGATCAATGAGTAGACTATTTAAACAAATCAATATTTGAGCATGGCCATGCATTTCATAGTCTCACTCAATCAAGAGGCCAATAATATCACTCCTAGAATTGGAGGGTTAAATCTTATATCTATCATTCATATTCCCCATACGATTCATTGCATACCCAATGTCCACCTTTATCATTACCCGGTTAAAGGTAACTTTGAGTGTAATCAAAGTATATTAATTCTCGTACAGAAATATAATAATTTCAAGTCAGAGGATCATTACATCATTATCACTGTGAGATTTCTTATAACACTTATTAACATATAGAATCTTACAACGGGTCTTTCCAATGTCATGTATTGATACATACACTTATGTTCTTGACTTTAGTATCACCATACATATGACCAATGAGATGTGGTCATCTGTCAACAAACATACTAGTCTTATTGCATTATTAGTGTCCTTAAATAATAATACTTGACTAGGGAATTTTAGGAATAAAATACTATTCATATAATCTCATATTTAAGTCACATACTTAAAGACATATATTACGTATTAATATTCCAAGGACATTTATTATTCTTTCAATTTATGACACAGTAAATAAAGATATAATAAATATTAATTAAATAATCCATAACATAATTGTTTTCAATAAAACATTAAAAGTGTTGTCTCTAGGACACCAATACAAACAATAATACCTCTTCTCCCTTTCCTAATCCCACGATTCACTTCTATTTGGACACGATTTTGTTATTTCTTTTAATATCATTGATGTAACTTGACGAGGATATTCCCTTCTCTTGGTCACCGCCATGCACAACATCAGAACCAATTGCCTCTAACATTCTTTGCTAAACTTTTTGGAAGTGCAATAGTTACGTCCCATGTTATAGTTATATTATTCGCTTGCTTGACTACATGTGTCTCATTAACATCGTCATCTTTTTTAGAATTCACCATTGAAAATTGTTTACTTATTTGCTTCTTACCATCCTCAACTAAAACTGTCAAATTCTCCCATGAAATAACTTTCTCTACCTCATATTTTGGGAACCCAAATAACAATTTACATCCAACAGAAGGGGGTACAAGTTAAATAACAACAGGATCGTTATAACCTGGAGGACGAGAGGATCTTTTGTCTATAATTTTCTCTAGCCATAACTTTTCCTTCTCACTCTCTCTACATTCGACCAATGGGGAGCTTAATTGGAGACCCATGTAACAATGGTCCATATTGGTACACCACCTGTGTTTGATTTTCGTTTGGCTTGAAAAATTGACATTCACGATCAACACGTCATAATCGTCCGGAACATAAGTAAAAATCTACCAATCGTTCATATTGCACACCTATCCACTTTGAAGTTTTTGGACCTGTAGCTATCTTGATCCCTCGATGTAGTGGATTATCAATTTCGAGAAGAACTTTAATTCTCATTAGAGGGTCAGATTTATCATACTCCAAAAATTCACTCATGCATTCACCAACATCATATTAACTTTTTCATTCCGTCGATTAAATAGAACATCACTTAATTGCACCCAGAATAAGGTATGCAAATACTATTTCTGATGGTTGTTCATTCCTTTGTATCTCCTTAAGAACAAGCAATTTGTTATCAAAAAACCAACGAGTTCCTTGTATCACTCGATCTTTATCCAGTTTGTTCAAGAATTGGAACACAAATAAATTTTCCTCGATCATCCGAATTGCAATATTTCCCTTCGTCCTCCAAATCGAGATTAGAGTCCTCGTCATTGCTTCTACGTTATAAGCTTTCGTAAGTAATTTTCCCATTAATATTGGAGAAATTTGATTTTTAAAATCTTCATTGATACTTTCCTCCAAGTCTCTCCCGACTATCACATCCTCTTCTTCGGTGGGAGATTACCCAATTGTTTATCAAATCAAATGCCATAGACCTGTATATTAATACTCACGAGATCTTTCACTCACAAAAATAAAACAAAACAAAAGATAAGGGAGATCTACTCACCAAACCCTAATACTAGGACGACTTCGATAAGCGAGACCTTAAACCCTACCCTAGAAGCACAGACTTAAATGTATTATCCCCCCATCCCAATTCCCAATTCAAGTGGTTTGGTTGACTTTTTGATAGTCAAATTAACTCAAATTTGATAAAAAAATTTATATATATTATATAATTATAAAAAATTGAAAAAAATATATTATTGAAGAATATATTTAATTTACTTTTAAATGTAAATTTTAATTTTATAAAATTATAAAATAATAATTACTAATTTTCGGTCAAAATTTAGTCAATTTAACTACAAAAAATTCAAATAAGACACTTTAAATGGAACAGAGGGAGTATATAAATATATGATTTGTCTAATATATAACTATATCATATATGTATCATTAAAAAAATATTTTAAATATTAAAAAGTTATCTATAAAATTTAAATTTTGAGTCGGTGATCTCTGGTCGACTAATCGGGTAATCTCTATATAAATTAAATTATGTAATTGAATTAAAAATTGAAATTGAAAAATATAATCAAATTTAAAATAAAATTTTATAATACAAATAATAAATAAAATATAAAAAGATAGATAAACATGATAAACATGTCTCTTACGGATTTTTATGCTAGACATGATAGATAAACAAAAAATATGTTTTTTCTGAAAAGGGGAATCAATTGAATAATAAAAAAGTCACATGATACTTATAAATACAATCAAAATTGAACAAATGTTTAAACATATCACTGTTGTTCTTTCTTAGAGAGGCAACCAAGTAATTTTTTGAAGATCTATTTATATACTTGCCGTAACCCAACTATTTTAAGCAATCGACCGTAAATACGATCCCATAAAAACCTTTATCACATAATAAAAACATAAAAATCATGTAGATTTCTAATCACACAAATGAAAAATACCAAAAACAAAAAAAACTCTCAGAAAGAGAGACTAAAAAATTGATGAAAGTCCTTCAGAAAATATCATAAAATATCATGGGCAATCTTTCAAGAAATACGGATGAACACAAAATTTTCACCCCACTTACAAAGATTCTATATCTTCGAAAAAGAAATCAAGATAATTTTTAATCTATACAAAAGTAAAATAAAATACCCTATGATATTTACTCTTCTCTTCTATAAGAAGAAAAGAGTATACACTACAACAACAATAGCTCCTGCTAAGTTTCGGTTTCTCTCTCTCTACAAAAATTCTATCTTAGATCAATCTCTCGACGCACACAACAAAACCCTCTCTCGAAGAAACCCTAGATTTTTCTAAACCTCGATTCTCATAAATCTGATTAATTTTATCTCGATTTTGGTTTTATTTATTGGATCAGTCTCAACTTCGATCGATTCTTCGTTAATTACAGAATCGATCGAGTCTGTAGTTGCCCTTTTGTGTGTATAGGAAATGTTTTTACCATCTTGTTGATTTTAAGATGAAGTTGAAGCGAAAGAGGGCCGTGGAAGTGGTAAGGGTGCAATAAAGTTTCAATCTTTATGTGTTTTTGTGTGTGGATTATTGGTTCTTGTTGTTTTATGTGATAAATGTTTGATTTTTATGATTGGTTTAATGGGTTAGGGTTGGTTTGTGTGGTTATAATGTGTGTGTGTATTTTAGTACTGAAGTAAACACTCTTGGTTGTTTAAAGATTGTGACTTTAGTGATGATTCTTTGTTGTTTGTGAAATTTGACGTGTTTTTTTGACCTAGTGAATGATATGCTTTTATGTTTTGGAATTTTTGTATGGAAAGGGATGTCATGTGTAGTTTGAGAGTTTGTGCTGATTGGTTTTGTTGGCTTTTGATTGAATTGTGCCTTTAATTTCGATTTAGTTATGCTTTATGAAGGGGTTTGAGATGAAAAGTGTAATGCTTACGTTATTAATGAAAATTATGTGCTCCGTGTGTTTAATGAATGTATAGGTCTTGTGGAAGTTTTGGGAAGTTTTGTTAAGCATTTGTCGTTATTGTAGTAGTAAATGTTTGTAGCGTGGAATCTATCGGTATTAATTATATGGTTGATTTATATGGTTTAAGTATTGGATTGCCAAAGAGGTTAGTGTAGAAGCGGATGAAAGCCTGGCTAGAGTGGTAAAATTGTGTCTATAATTGGTGTAATAACGTGTCTATAATTGGTTCTTTGTTGGATGAATCACCTGGATAACAGGAGAAACATCGGACGTATCTAGTGAAGTGGACTTTGGGGCCCGATAAACCTTTGTGGAGTGACATTGTTAGGATATGTGCGGGTACTTAATTTTTATTGTGATTTTTTATCGTTGTCCTGCTGCTTAAAAACAGACAAAATACGATTATATTCGGTTTGCAACTCACTTCAAGTTGCAAGATTAATTCTCTATGCAAATCTGGCAATAAATATTTTAAGAATTTATCTATATATATTATTCAGTAATTGCTTCTAGAGAAACTTTTGTAACATGATAGAAATGTGTAATGTCATACAATATGGTGTTTGGTGTAAATTGATCACATTATTTTTCTGAATAAATTAATTAAGCTGGGTTGTATATTTGATAATACTAACTTAGCCTTTTTTTATTTCCTCAATCTGTTAGCCACCAAAAATTAGGTCGTTTATCAACAATGTCATTGCCACTCCGCTTGAAAGTATAGGCGAACCATTAAGAAGCTTTGTCTGGGACTTCGATAAGGTACTGTATATATACTGATTGTGGTAAATCTATTTCCGCTCTCTTCCAGTTTAGCTTATACCAATTTGATTGTTTTGCAGGGAGATTTTCACCAATGGGTTGATCTTTTTAATCACTTTGATTCTTTTTTTGTTAAGTACATAAAATCAAGGAAAGATTTGCAGGTTCAGGACAACTTCTTGGGATCAGATCCTCCATTCCCAAAAGATGCTGTTCTTCATATTCTTCGTGTTATTAGAATTATATTGGAGAACTGCACTAATAAGCACTTTTATAGCTCCTACGAGGTAAGTGATTGTAGTACATATGTACATCCATATCCTAATTTAGTGGGTCTCTGTAGATCCTGTATTGTAATTCCAGGTGCCCAAGGGAAGAGTATGTTTCTAAACTTCCATTATTAATTAAGTTAAAATCATATCCTTTTCCAAATTTTTCTTTAATTATCGACATAATTAAATATATGCATATTGTTCCAAATGCAGCAGCATCTTTCATCCATACTTGCTTCCACCGACGCTGACGTGGTTGAGGCCTGCTTGCAAACATTAGCAGCGTTTTTAAAGAAGGCTGTTGGAAAGTATGTGATAAGGGATTCTGGTCTTCACTCAAAATTATTTGCTTTTGCACAAGGTTGGGGAGGAAAGGAAGAAGGCCTTGGACTTGCTGCGTGTGCCGTTCAGGATGGAGCAGATAAAGTCTCTAATGACTTAGGTAGCACCCTTCACTTTGAGTTCTATGCAGATGATACTTCAAATGCACTCTCTGCATCAGAGCAACCAGTTCAGGGGTTGCAGATTATTCATTTGCCAAATGTTAACGGCTACCAAGTATCTGACATTGAACTTCTGCATAAATTAGTTCTAGAGTACAAAGTCCCCCCTGCATTGAGATTTTTCCTATTGACGAGATTGCGGTTTGCTAGAGCATTCAGCTCTTTGGCTTCCCGACAACAGTACACGTGTGTCCGCCTCTATGCATTCATGGTTCTTGTACAATCATGCAGTGATACAGAAGATTTAGTATCGTTCTTTAACACTGAGCCTGAGTTTATTAATGAACTAGTTACACTATTAAGCTATGAAGATGCAGTTCCTGAAAAAATCCGAATTCTGAGCCTGCTTTGCCTGGTTGCTCTTTGTCAAGATCGTTCACGCCAACCAAGTGTTTTAATTGCTGTAACCTCTGGTGGTCACCGTTGCATTTTGTCTAGCCTAATGCAGAAGGCTATTGATTCTGTCAGTAGTTCGTCAAAATGGTCAGTCATTTTTGCCGAGGCACTGTTATCTCTTGTTACTGTTCTGGTTTCCTCTTCATCAGGTTGCTCTGCTATGCGGGAAGCGGGATTTATACCTACCCTTCTACCTCTTCTTAAGGATACAGATCCTCAGCATTTGCATTTAGTCAGCACTGCAGTACATGTTCTAGAAGCTTTCATGGATTACAGCAATCCTGCAGCTGCACTGTTCAGGGATTTGGGTGGCTTGGATGATACTATTTCACGTCTAAAAGTAGAAGTTTCCTATGTTGAGAACCTTGTAAACCAACAAGGTACGTCTGTTGTGAGTACTGCATTTCGTTCTGAAATAGCTGCTGCCTCGTCTTCCGAGCTTGATAATGGGCAACACCTTTATTCTGAAGCATTGGTTGCATCTCATCGTCGGTCATTGATGAAAGCTTTACTGCGTGCTATATCTTTGGGAACTTATGCTCCTGGAAGCACATCACGAATATATGGTTCTGAGGAATGTCTGTTACCGCTTTGCTTATGCATAATATTTAGAAAGGCGAAAGAGTTTGGTGGTGGGGTGTTCTCACTTGCAGCAACTGTAATGAGTGATCTCATACACAAAGATCCTACCTGCTTTTCTGTACTAGAAGCAGCTGGTCTTCCTTCTGCTTTCTTAGATGCTATAATGGAGGGTGTTCTTTGTTCCGCCGAAGCTATAACCTGTATACCACAGTGCTTGGATGCGTTGTGTCTGAGCAATAATGGTCTACAGGCCGTGAGAGACCGTGGTGCGTTAAGGTGTTTTGTGAAGATATTTACCTCAAAGATGTACTTGCGTGTACTTACCGGAGATACTCCAGGATCCTTATCTAGCGGTCTTGATGAGTTAATGCGTCATGCTTCCTCGTTGCGAGTCCCTGGAGTGGAAATGTTGATTGAAATTTTGAATGCCGTTGCAAAAATTGGTTCCAGTTCAGAGGTAGCTCCCTCGTCAAGTAACTCTCTAGGTTGCTCTACTCCGATTCTTATGGTTACTGATCCCGAAGAACAGAATCTTATTCAAACGGGAGGTGATGAATCATGCCAGGCTGAAAGCTCCGAAAAGCTCCTTGAATCAACCTCTGATGCCTTCTTAACAAATATTGAGTGGTTTCTTCCGGAATATATAACAAATGCAACTCGCCTTCTTGAAACAATTCTTCAAAATTCTGACACATGCCGTATTTTTATTGAGAAAAAGGGAACTGAAGCAGTTTTGCAATTTTTCAGATTGCCATTAATGCCTCCTTCAGCTTCTGTTGGTCAGAGTATATCTGCTGCATTTAAGAACTTCTCGCCACAGCATTCAGCGTCTCTTGTTCGAGCAGTCTGTTCATTTTTGAGAGAACATTTGAAATTGTCTCATGAACTTCTGAGTTCAGCCGGTGGGACACACTTTGTCCAGCTGGAAGTTGTAAGCCTGATGAAGCTTTTGAGGTGCCTCGCTGGTCTTGAAGGTATTGTCTCTGTTTGCAGTTCTTTGCTGAAAAGTTCAACCGTGGTGATATCCGAATTGGCCACTTCAGATGCAGATGTGTTGAAAGAACTTGGGAGGGTTTATAGGGAGATACATTGGCAAATATCTTTGTTTAGTGATATTAAGCTGGATGAGAAGCAAAATGTTACGGTGGAATCTGAGAATGCAGATGCTGCTGTATCAATTACTGCTGGAAGGGAGAGTGATGATGATGTAACTATTCCTGTTGTGAGGTACATGAATCCTGTTTCTATGAGGAACAATTCACATCCCCAGTGGGGTATAGGACGTGATTTTCTTTCAGTGGTCCGCTCCAGTGAAGGTTTTAGTCGTCGTAGTCGACATGGGTTGGCACGCATACGGGGAGGAAGGACAAGTAGACATTTGGAAACTTTACAGATGGATTCTGAAGTTACAGCCAATAATATTGAGCTACCTTCTTCTCAAGATATGAAAAAGAAAAGCCCTGAAGTACTTACTATGGAAATCCTTAAAACGCTTTCATCTACTTTGCGGTGTTTCTTTGTTGCTCTTGTCAAGGGTTTCACATTGCCAAACCGTAGAAGATCTGAGACTGGCTCATTAGGCGCTGCTTCCAAGAGCATTGGGACAGCCCTTGCAAAGCTTTTTCTGGAAGCTTTTGGCTTCTCTACGTATTCAACTTCGACTGAGCTATCATTATCTGTCAAGTGCCGCTACTTGGGCAAGGTAGTGGACGACATGACGGCTCTCGTATTTGATAATAGACGACGCACATGTTATACAGCAATGATAAATAACTTTTATGTCCATGGCACCTTCAAGGAGCTACTAACAACATTTGAAGCTACAAGCCAGTTGTTGTGGACGCTGCCTTACGCGTTGCCACAATCTGCCATTGACCATGAAAATAGTTCAGAGGGAAGCAAATTAGCTCATAATTCCTGGTTAGTTGATACATTGTTGAGTTACTGCCGTGTGCTCGAGTATTTTGTGAATTCAACTTTACTTCTATCTCCAGCGTCTGCTTCCCAAGCCCAGTTGCTCGTTCAGCCTGTTGCAGTTGGTTTGTCAATTGGGTTATTCCCGGTTCCGAGAGACCCAGAAGTATTTGTTCGTATGTTGCAGTCGCAGGTCCTTGACGTGATACTTCCTGTTTGGAATCACGCCATGTTTCCAAATTGTAACCCGGGTTTTATATCTTCGGTTGTCTCACTTGTCACTCATATATACAGTGGTGTTGGTGATGCGAAGAAGCAGATTGGTGTGTCAGGAAGTACAAACCAGAGATTGGTGGCTCCTCCACCTGATGAAAGTACAATCGCCACTATTGTGGAGATGGGTTTTACAAGAACAAGAGCTGAGGAAGCACTAAGACATGTTGGGACTAATAGTGTTGAGATGGCAATGGAATGGCTTTTCTCACATGTTGAAGATCCTGTGCAGGAGGATGATGAACTGGCACGGGCTCTTGCTTTGTCCCTAGGTAGTTCCTCTGAGATGTCAAAAGTTGATAACCCTGATAAACCAGTAGATGATATAACAGAAGAGGGATCAGCAACTGTACCTCCTGTTGATGACATCCTTGCATCAGCGATGAAGCTGCTTCATACTAGTGATACAATGGCGTTTCCGTTGACAGATTTGCTTATTACTCTCTGCAGTCGGAATAAAGGGGAAGATCGTGCAAAAGTTACTTCTTACCTTACTCAGCAGCTAAAGCTTTGTCCGCTGCAACTTGTAAAGGATTCGACAGCCTTGTGTATGGTCTCTCATACTTTAGCATTGCTTCTTAATGAAGATGGAAATTCACGAGACATTGCTGCACGTGATGGTATTGCTGTCATAGCAATAGATTTTTTGATAAACTTCAAATCTAGAATTGTACCAGGAAATGAGCTTGTGGTACCAAAATGTATCACAGCTTTACTTCTTATATTGGACATTTTGTCACAATCAAAGCCTAAGATTCCATCTCAGAGCACTGAAGCTAATCCAGTAGGCTCTTTACCTGATTCCACCAAGGAGCCTTCTCCATTTCCCGCTCCAGAACATGCGTCAGAAATAAAGTCAGCTTCTGAAGTAGCAGGAAAAAAGTCAGCTGCTGATGCTTTGGACAGGGGAATTGATGCAGCAATTGAAAATATATTTGGGAGTTCAACTGGATACTTGAATTTTGACGATAGCAGTAGGTTGCTGGTTGTTGCTTGTGAGTTGATAAAGCTTCATGTTCCTCCTCTTGTCATGCAGGCCCTTTTACAATTATGTGCTCGTTTGACAAAAACACATGTTCTAGCTATGCAGTTTCTTGAATTAGGAGGATTGGTCGCTCTTTTTGATATTCCAATAAGCTGCTTCTTTCTTGGATATGACACTGTGGCGTCTGCTATCATTCGGCATCTCATTGAAGATCCTCAGACACTACAAACAGCGATGGAATTAGAAATTCGGCAGACACTGAGTGGAAATCGCAATGCTGGGCGTGTTCCAGTGCGTGCATTTTTGACATCAATGGCACCTGTTATCTCGAGAGATCCAGGTGTTTACATGAGAGCAGCAGCAAGTGTGTGCCAGTTGGAATCATCAGGAGGAAGAACTTTTGTTGTATTGTCAAAAGAAAAAGAAAAGGATAAGTCTAAAGCTCGCTTAGAATCTGGAGCTCTCCCTAATGAATGTGTCAGGATTTCTGAAAATAAAATCCATGATGTGTCAGGTAAGTGTGCAAAAGGGCACAAAAAATTTCCTGCAAATCTTGCGCAGGTTATTGATCAGCTGCTTGAAATTTTAATGAAATATCCTGCACCTAAGTATGAGGAAGATTGCACAAGTTATCCAAGTGCAATGGAGGTAGATGAATCTTTAACCAAGGTGAAAGGTAAGACGAAAGTTGACGATACAAGAAAGACCAAGTCTAACACTGTAGAGAAATCAGCCGGATTGGCCAAGGTAACTTTTGTGCTAAAGTTATTGAGTGATATTCTTCTCATGTATGTACATGCTGTTGGAGTTATACTCAAACGAGATGCGGAAATCTGTCAACTGCGGGGACTTGGTGTTTTGGATTCCGTGGGACATTGTGGGATACTGCATCATGTTTTGAATTATCTTGTTCCTCCATCTATAGACAAAACATCTGGACCTGATGAATGGAGAGTGAAGTTATCCGAAAAGGCTTTATGGTTCCTAGTGGTTTTGTGTGGTCGATCAAGTGAAGGACGTAGACGGGTGATAAGTGAAATTGTAAAAACTTTAAAATCTCTTTCTAATTTAGAAAGCAATTCATCCAGAAACAATTTATGGCCAGATAAGAAGGTCCTCTCTTTCGTTGACCTGGTGTATTCTATTTTGTCGAAGAACTCATCTTCTAGTAACTTACCTGGTACAGGGTGCTCTCCGGATATTGCAAAAAGCATGATAGATGGAGGAATAGTTCAGTGTTTATCCAACATTCTTCAAGTGATGGATTTAGACCATCCTGATGCTTCTGAAGTTGTAAATCTCATACTCAAGGCTTTGGAGATCCTAACAAGAGCTGCTAATGCTGGTGAACAACTCTTTAAATCTGAAGCTTTGGACAAGAAAAAGTTTGTTGGTGCAGGTCAGAATTCGGATAATCAAGTTAACGCTACTGTGGTTACTGAAACTGTAGAATCTGATCAAAATCATAGTCTGCATCAAAGCAACAGTGAAGGGGATGCAAATCAACAACCTGAAGGAAGTGCTCAGCTTGAAAATGATCTCCATTCAACAGTTCCCAACCAATCCTTAGAGCAAGATATGAGAATTGACGTGGACGAAACCATTACTAGCAATACGACGGCCGATATGGGGATAGATTTTATGCGTGATGAGATGGAAGACGGCGACATGATAAATAATGCAGAACAGATTGAGATGACTTTTCATGTGGAGACCAGGAGAGACAATGATATGGGTGAAGAAGATGATGATATGGGGGTTGATGGGGAGGATGATGAGGACGATGACGAGGGTGAGGATGATGAGGAAGACCTTGGAGAGGATGGTACTGCCCTGATGTCGCTAGCTGATACAGATGTGGAAGATCATGATGAAGCTGCACTGGGAGATGATTACAATGATGACATGGTTGATGAAGATGAAGATGATTTCCATGAGAATCGTGTTATTGAGGTGAGGTGGAGGGAGGCCCTTGATGGGCTAGATCACTTGCAGGTACTTGGGCAACCTGGAGTTGATGGTGGCCTAATTGATGTAGCTGCTGAGCCTTTTGAAGGAGTAAATGTCGATGATCTTTTTGGCCTCCGCAGGCCTATGGGTTTCGATCGCCGTCGACAGACGAGTAGGAATTCCTTGGAACGGTCAACTGCAGAAGGAAATGGTCTTCAGCATCCTTTCTTGTTGAGAGCATCACAGTCTAGTGATCTTGCATCAACTTGGTCTTCAGGAGGGAACTCATCCAGAGATATAGAGTCACTTTCAGGTGGAAGTTTTGATGTAGCTCATTTGTACATGTTTGATGCACCCGTCCTCCCTTATGATAATGTCCAAACTGGCGTGTTTGGCGAAAGACTTAGTGGTGCGGCAGCACCTACATTAGCTGATTTTTCTGTTGGTTTAGAGTCTTTACGGGTTCCGGGACGAAGAGTACCAGGTGCAGGTCGGTGGACTGATGATGGTCGTCCCCAAGTAGGCAGTCAGGCTGCAACTATTGCACAAGCAGTTGAGGAACAATTCATCAATCAGCTGCGTGGTAATGCTACCTCCGAAAATCTGCCTGAAATCCAGTCAAATAACTCAGAATCGCAGGAGAAACACTCTGATGGCCCCTTGATCAGCGATAGTCAAATAGCTGTACGGATCGATGGTAGTGAAGCACAGCAAAGTGAAGATCAACATTGCGAGAGTGGTCATGAAACAGCTCACGAATGTAATCAGATCAGTGACAGTGTTCCAGTTGGTGTTGAAGAAGCAGGTGAAGATAATCATGACAGTACATCAAATAATCCTGATAATATGGATATTGGAGAAGGAAATGACATTGCCGTTGAGCCGAGGCCGATGACAACTACAGATATGAACTCCCAGGATAATCAACAATTCGAAATGGCATCTGAAATACCTCAAAGTGATCTGCCATTTCAGGATTTGAACAATGATGGGTCAGCAACAATAGAGTACCGTTCCAATCCTGAGACATCAAACCTAGAATTGCCTATTCCTGGATGTGATTACCATGGTTCTTCAGCTCATGGAGATGATATTGATATGAATGGTAGTCAGATGGAAGAGAATCCAGCTGATGAACCAAACCTTAGGGTTCCTCAAGACACTAGTCAGATTGATGAATCACGTACGAATAATGAACCTTCTAATGCAAATGGTATAGATCCAACCTTTTTAGAAGCGCTTCCTGAAGATCTCCGCGCGGAAGTTCTTGCTTCGCAGCCCACTCAACCTGCTCCTGCTCCTACATTTGCACAACCTACTGCTGAAGAAATAGATCCAGAATTTTTAGCTGCCCTTCCCCCAGATATCCAAGCAGAAGTCTTAGCGCAACAGCGTGCACAGAGGGTTGCACAACAGGCTGAAGGACAACCTGTTGAGATGGATAATGCTTCAATTATAGCTACTTTTCCTCCAGATTTGCGTGAAGAGGTTTGCATCTTGATCTCTGGCTTAATAAATTACTGAACTATGCTAATTTCCTCTGTCTTCGTGCTAGGTACTTTTGACTTCATCTGAAGCTGTTTTATCGGCATTGCCATCACCATTACTTGCTGAAGCTCAAATGCTCAGGGACAGGGCAATGAGTCATTATCAGGCTCATAGTCTATTTGGGAATAACCACAGGCATACTCATCGTAGAAATGGCTTGGGATTTGACCGCCAAGCGGTAATGGATAGGGGCGTTGGTGTTACAATAGGTCGACGGGTAGCTTCTGTTGCTGAGGGCTCAAAATTAAAGGAAGTCGAAGGTGAACCCATCCTGGATACCAATGCTTTGAAAGCGCTGATTAGGCTCCTTCGTTTAGCACAGGTAGATATTTTCCTCCCTTTTTAATGTTGGATTAAACTAGAATCCTCTAGAATCGTGAGATAGATGCCTTTAAATTGGTTTCAAGATTTAATTATTCTCCGGTACATGTAAAGTATGTTTTTTCTTGTTCTCTCTGAGGGATGTATAGTGTGGTAGAGAAGCAAAATAGCAATTTTATGTTTAATGCATTTTTGTCTTCAAGGTTCACTTCTTTGCATCACTGTTTTGCAACTTATAAAATTATACTTCTCAGCTCTGAGTTTGGGATATGTTAATCTGAAACTGGTCTATTTTTATAGCCCCTTGGGAAAGGTCTTTTGCAAAGACTCCTGTTAAATTTATGTGCACATAGCTGTACAAGGGCGAATTTAATCCGTTATCTTCTGGACATGATCAATCCCGGAACTGAAAGCTCATCTGAATCAACTTGCCAAAGGTTGTATGGGTGTCAGTCTAATGTTGTTTATGGTCGATCTCAGCTGCTGCATGGTACTATTTATTTTTCACACAATTGGATTGAGCTATGTGTTATTTCTTTACATTAAAAACCAACATGTTTATGAACTTGACAGGTCTTCCTCCTCTGGTGTTGCGTCGAGTCCTTGAGATAATGACTTACTTGGCCACCAATCATTCTGCTGTTGCCAATATTCTATTTTATTTTGATCCATCTACTGCTCAAAACTCTTTGCATCCAAATTCCTTGGAGATGAAAACTGACAAGGGGAAAGAGAAGATTGTGGAAGAAAGGGATTTGCCAACCTCTACAGAAAGCTCAATAGAGAGGGACGTGCCTTTAATTTTGTTACTAAAGCTCTTAAGTCAGCCACTTTTCTTACGCAGCATTGCTCATTTGGAGCAGGTGGGTTGTAACTTGTGTTTTCTTTGACCATTTTGTTATTACTTGCGCTATCACTTGTCAGGTATGGCTGATAATATATGAAAAATCATCGTATATTTTTTGCTGTAGGTAATGGGCCTGCTTCAAGTAGTTGTTTTTGCTGCTGCATCAAAACTGGACTGCGAGCCTCATTCTGAACCAGGAGGAACTTCAATTTCTGAAACTTTGTCCGCCAATGCAGCGAGTGGGGTTCAAGACAGTTCGCCTGTCTTGGAAAGGGAATCAAACCTTAACGGTCGTTTACAGAACCCAATGTGTTCCGAGGGGGAATTAGCTCCAGACAACATAAAATCGAGTGACGGGTTATCTAAATCTGTTGTTAGACAGAAAAGTTCCGATACGCAGGACATCTTTTTGCTGTTGCCGCAGTCAAACCTACATAGTCTATGCAGTCTTCTTGGGCATGAAGGGTAATGACTATGCTCCAACGTTTGGTATTTATTATTTACTTCTTTTAATTGTTTTATAAATGCTTGATTGTCCTGTGGTATACTGTTTGTATGTTTTTTGCTCATCACTCTCTGTGGCACTTAAATCATGACCGCAACTATAAGCTAGGTTTTTTTTGATGGCCAGGCTTTCGGACAAAGTTTATCTACTTGCTGGTGAGGTGCTGAAGAAATTGGCAATGGTTGCTCCCCACCGGAAATTCTTTATTTTAGAGCTTTCAGAGTTGGCTCATAATCTGAGCAGTTCAGCTGTAAGTGAGCTAGTGACACTGAGAAATACACAAATGTTGGGTTTAAGTGCTGGATCCATGGCTGGGGCAGCAATACTCCGTGTGCTACAGACACTCAGTTCTCTCACTTTGCCAAAGATAGAGGGGGAAAATTCTGTCGAAAATGATGGTGAGGAAGAGCTTGCTACTATGTGGAAGTTAAATATTTCTCTTGATCCCTTGTGGCAAGAATTGAGCAACTGCATAAGTGCAACTGAATCACAGTTGGCACAGAGCTCTCTCAACTCAATAATGTCGAACATAAATGTGGGGGAGCAGATACAGGGTACTTCCTCTCTCTCTCCTCTTCCACCTGGAACTCAGAGACTTCTGCCTTTTATTGAGGCGTTCTTGGTGTTATGTGAAAAACTACAAGCAAAATCTTCAATCACCCAGCAAGATCATGCCAATGCAACTGCAAGAGAAGTTAAAGAATTTTCTGGGACTTCAACATCATTTTCTGCAAAGTGTGGAATGGATTCTCTGAGAAGGGTTGATGGAGCTATTACGTTTATGAGGTTTGCTGAAAAACATCGTCGACTTCTCAATGCCTTTGTTAGGCAGAATCCTAGCTTACTGGAGAAATCTCTTTCCATGATTCTTAAAGCACCAAGGTTAATCGACTTTGATAACAAAAGAGCCTATTTTCGTTCAAGAATCAGGCAGCAGCATGAACATCATATTTCTGGTCCATTACGGGTTGGTGTTCGACGGGCATATGTTTTGGAGGACTCATATAATCAGTTGCGAATGCGACCTACTCAGGATCTGAAGGGGCGATTGAATGTACATTTTCAAGGAGAAGAGGGTATTGATGCTGGTGGTTTGACAAGAGAGTGGTATCAATTGCTATCAAGGGTTATATTTGACAAAGGGGCTTTACTTTTCACTACTGGGGGAAACAATGCAACTTTCCAGCCTAATCCTAATTCTGTCTACCAGACAGAACATCTTTCGTATTTCAAATTTGTAGGCCGAGTGGTATAGTAAAAGATCTATAATGTTATTATTTTTCTTTTACGCTTACAAATTTGGTACTATAATGTTATTATTTATCTTTTATGCTTTTCACTTAATTGAAACATGTCTCATGTGCAATTCTGTAGGTTGCGAAGGCGCTTTATGACGGGCAACTGTTAGATGTGTACTTCACTAGGTCCTTCTACAAGCACATTCTTGGTGTGAAGGTTACTTACCATGACATAGAGGCCGTTGATCCTGATTACTACAAAAATTTAAAGTGGATGCTAGAGGTTAGTAGATATATATATATATTTGTCGGTTGTTTTTGTGATGGGTTTGCACATGAGACCTTTAATTCTTAGCTTTTTTTCCTTATTGGGTCTTAATCAGAATGATGTGAGTGAGATACCTGATCTGACATTTAGCATGGACGCGGATGAAGAAAAGCACATTCTGTATGAAAAAACAGAGGTACATTCTCTTAAGTACTGTTCTAGAAAAAAAGTAATAATCAAATTTGTCTCTAGTGTTCAACAACAGCAAGTCATTCTTTCTCTAATAAAGTTTATTTTTTATTTGGTTGATTTTTCTTCGATTTTTATCTTAAAGCAAATTTCGTGCTTAGTTTTGTTGCAATTTTCCTTGTTATCAGGTTACAGAGTATGAGCTTAAACCTGGAGGAGGAAATATGCGGGTCACTGAGGAAACAAAGCACGAGTATGTTGACCTTGTGGCTGAACATATACTTACAAATGCGATTCGTCCTCAAATCAATTCCTTCTTAGAAGGGTTCAACGAGCTGATACCAAGGGATCTTATATCTATATTTAATGATAAAGAACTTGAGCTTCTCATAAGTGGGCTTCCAGAAATTGATCGTGAGTTTACTTAATTTCACTTATCTATTAGACAGTTGCATCTGTTGCTCTTCTGAATCTTCAGTAACACAATTTACCTTTTAGTGGATGATTTGAAGGCCAATACAGAGTACACCGGCTACACAGTGGCATCTCATGTTGTTCAGTGGTTTTGGGAGGTGGTCAAAACATTTAACAAGGAAGATACAGCAAGATTTTTGCAATTTGTAACTGGTACATCCAAGGTAATAGTACTTCCCAACAAATGAATCTGCTTATGATTTGTCAATAGCTGGAAGTAACCTGACTTCCTCTTTCTTCCTCCCTGTGTCACAAACATCCAAACAAAACATCCTTTCTTTTACCTATGTTTGAAAATTTTACTTGGTACACAATCAGTTTGTTTTATACTCATTTCCAACTTCTGTCAGATCAGTGTTAATGAAGTAATTTCTTGACTTTTGAGGAAGATCATTGCAGTTTACCGAGTGCAGAAGGCAAGAAATACTAAAAGGAGAAACCATTTTGTAGTTTTTTTTCTTTTTGTTGCGAAAAATCTCACAATTTGAAGACATTTTTTGTTTGGATAGCTTGGATGATGGATATATGAGCTATGAGTAACTTACAAGTACACTAGTACCTCCTTAGGTATCCTTAGTTTCTTATATTCAAGAATCTACAAGGCCTACAAGGTTATGTCCTTGAATAAACTTTTCGAAGTTGGGTACCAGCATATAGTTAACTATAACCTTTTAGACAACCTGGTCCAAGAGAATACTCTATGTAATGTAGAAATTTTTTTAGGAGTACTTTCATGGGAGATAACAGATGCCTTTTTCTCTTGGAACAGGAGATAGTGCATGTACAGATTCGTGAAAGTTCTTTTGTTTGTTAATCTTTTATTCCTCTTCCCGCGTACTACGTTTAGATTTTGTTTTAAGTGGGTGAGGCAAAATACATATAATGTTGTGCTCATGCAGTGAGGAGCACATTCATTAAATATGAATTTAATACTAGCATCCTTTTAAAAGACGTGACACCAATATTTACTGTTTACTAGGTTCCTTTGGAAGGATTTAAAGCATTGCAAGGAATATCTGGTCCACAAAAGTTCCAGATTCACAAGGCATATGGAGTTCCCGAAAGGCTGCCATCAGCGCATACCTGGTTAGTAATCTGAGATCGACTCCCAGTTTTCTTGGGTTTTTATATTTGTGTAACGAAGTTTGCTCACTGTTTCCAATCGTAAAAGTTAATTTTATTTGAAACTTTGTTTTTTTTCCTGCCAGCTTTAACCAATTAGACCTTCCCGAGTATTCTTCCAAGGAACAACTTCAAGAACGCTTGCTGCTTGCCATCCACGAAGCTAGTGAAGGGTTTGGATTTGGTTGAAAAGAAAATAAGGGCATCACCTTCAGCTTTTGCTATTTGTCTGTACATGTTAGTTTAGTCGAGCCCTTCTAGTCTTTGGTTAAAAAAATTTCTACTTGTACATGATCAGGTTTGTTGTGAATTTTTCGGCAGATGACGATCTGGTTATTGTAATTATCACAACTGATGGTGGGGGTCGTGTCAGGACCGGAGTATATGAAGCAGCAACAATTGTATGCCTGGGAAAGGATATGTACACTTTCAACGATATTAGGGATGTTGCTCTATTCTTACCTTACATATTATTAATATAGACTCAGCAGTAGTTGCAGAATATCTGTGCTACTGTATCTGATAGAAACCTTTTTGCTATTTAATCTTTGATATTCTCTAGTATATTTTTGGTGGTTTCCTGGCCTTTAATCAAGTCTTTTAGTAAATTTTCTGAGATGGACATTACACAAGTGTTCTAGAAAGTGCTTGTGGTGTGACCCTATATACTGCTTGAGCGGATTTGCATGTTGTGTCTGTTCTAGATTGAAAATGATAGAAATTTTTTGATGCAAGTGATAATTTTATTATAAAAATTATGTACTATATCTATCCTATAAAGACTTTGATTTTATTTCTTCGAGTACTTGTAAATAGAAGATATATTTACTTATATACCAAAACTTTAAAATACAGAAATACAATCATAATATAATGTATGCATTTGTTAACGAGTCTGGTTAGCCTTTTTTTTTTACTATAAATTATTATTATTAAAATATACAGTATAACCGGACCGAAGACCGGAAACCCGGAGTCTTGGGACCGAACTGCACTGATAAAACCCGGGGCGGGAACCGAATTGATATGAATTGGTTAATTATTTTTTATATATATTTTTTATCCTTAAACTAGATGATAGGTAACAGATTAATTTTTTTGAAAATCACCAAACAATTAGACAATGATAATTTTTATTTTAGCGGTAATGTATCATTAACTATGTGTGTATACTCGTATATTACATAATTTATATTAATAATTTTTATAAAAAATTAATTAAGTGTGAATAAAATCTACCCTGATCCGCCCCGCTTACCGGAGTTAAAAATATCCAAATATTTTTCCAAAGCTATGCCTGGTCGATGTCTGTTTTCCGGTAACACAAGTAGAGGGGTTGAATACTTTTGTGTCTCCTTTTTTATCTGTTAAAATCACTCTTATAGATTAAAACTCAATTACTAATTAAACAAAGAATAAACAAAAAGATGAAAAAGAATATTGTTTGTATTATTGTTGTATAAATACAAACTCTGTACATAAACCCTAGCAATTTCCCTATGTTTCACAACAATTCTTTCCATCTCTATGCTCTCTCAATAATTCAACAATTTTTAATGAATTATATAGAATGATTATATAGAGAATTGTCTATCAACTAGTAAAAAAAATACAATAAATCAGGAATAAATTCCAAATCTATTAGTTGATAGTTTCCTTGCACAATTATACTTCCTTCCATAACATATCATTGATTTGTTTGTCATTTCTTCAAATACTTTCCTTCTGAGAATCACCTCCTTCCATAACTGGACTCCACTTTATAGACTCTGCAATACTCCAGACTCTGACAGTCTAACTCTGATGATCTTCAGACTCTGTCTTCCTCCAGACTCTGATAGTCTACAAACTCTGATAAGCTTTTGGACTCTTGTTTTGATTCTTCTTAAATTCTTCTAAGTACAAATTAATAATTACAACTATACAAGGTCTATGATATCCCTTGATAGTACAAACATGACTATCATAATATTTACTTTATCAGAAACTACAATGACTTATTATATTATGTTACAGGTATATGTTAGACTCTTTTCTAGTATTTCATACACCATCAAATGAATATATTTATAACAATCTCTCCCTATTTATGTTTTATAAAATTGAAGCATAAATCAAAGTTTGATGATGTCAAAACTAATGAATAAGACCATAAAACTAGAACAATATGTAATGAAGAAAACACAACTATACATTTGTTAACCTTTCAAAAGATGGATTCCTTTGTAAGAATGATTTGAGCATCTTATCTTCTGCATCAGCTAGAGTTTCACCAATATGTCTTCATTCTTCTCATCTCATCATTTTCACACTTAATTTGACAATATACTACTCTTAACTCATCTGTATTGCATTCTTGATTCTTGAGATCTTTTAATAACATAACACTAGGCTTCCATTCCATAGGTTGAAAATTGATGTAGTGACCAATACTCTCCTTGTATTTCATTACTTTGATTTCCAGAGGCATGTTTTGATCATTACCCTTCTGATCAACATACTTCAGAGTAAAACTAGATGATCTCCTGTCCATGCCTTTGTGAGGAGTTAACTTCTTGTCAATGTCCTTCAGCCATCCAGCCACAACCTTGTGCATATCATTGTTGACTTCTGCCGATGTAGTGAGTAGAAATTTCATATATTGAAGCTCCTCCATCCTTTTGAAAAATAGAAATTTGCTAAGCTAATATAATCCATCTAACAAACCATCCCTTCATGAAGTACACAAGCATTTGATCTTTTAAGCTTCTCAGTCGTGTATTGTTCACCTAACAACCTTCTTTCTCTTCTGTCTTCTTGTTGATGTGCAAGGTATGAGAATGTCTTCATTAACCTGTAGTGTAATAACCCCAATTTTTGTGATTTAATTTATTATAAATAGTTTGCCTTTAATTGTAAATAATAGTTGTTGAAGAAGACGACTCCTCGAATGAGTGGCTGACCTCTTTTTATCTGTGTAGACTTTAAATCAATAAAGTAGGCTGCTTGAATTTGATTGGTTAAGGGATAAGTGGCGCCCTATACAGTGGTTATACAGGGGAGGCGCAACTTACCAGTTAATATATTAAGGAAAGCAAGTGGCGCCAGTACAGGGAGTATACTGGGCAGGCGCCACTTAAAACTTTAACTAATATATTTATTTAGCTGCAAGTGGCGCCTTGAATAAATTGAGTGGCTCCAAGTATGCAAGTGTCGCCCTATACAGTGCTTGCTCTGTATAAAAATAAGTGGCGCTAACACAGGAGTGACCCTGTATTGGCGCAACATAGTTGATGAAAATTTCTAAGGCAAGTTATGCAGCTGGCGCGTGAATAACATTTATGGTCAAAGTGTTGTTTTGTCACTGCACTTTGACCCTCTATTCATTCCTTGACTTAAGTTCACCAACTTCCATTTCTTGTACCAAAGTCTTGTCACATTACACCCTGTACCCTGAGCTGTTTCCGTTCTTCGACTGTAGTTCAGAAACTTTCACTTTTCATACCAAGGTTGTGACACTTTGCACCCTGCACCCTTTGAGCTGTTTAGCTGTTTGGCTGTAGCCTCTATAAATCACTTTTTCGTACCTTAATAAATAATCGTTCTTTCCAAGTACGTTCTTCAACTTAACAATTCTTCTGTAGTTAATACTCAGATTCCTTTCACAAACTGCTGACGCCTAGTGCAACTGGTCTGGTTCAAAGACGACTAACTTTGATCCAGGTCTTCGTATTATTGCTTTATTTGCATTGTTAAGTTTGCAGCAACTTCATTGCTTCGAACACCGACTGTCAATAAACACTGTAACTTCACTGGAATCTTTTCTGGTACTTCGACAACATCTCCATTATTACCACTATCTTGAATACTTCATTCTCTGTTCTTCACTGACGCTTGAACATTTAAATGAACTTCTTTCAGTGAGTATAACTCCAAGACTACAACTGTCTTCTTTAACCTTTGTCTTCACCCTTCTAGATTCCTATGCTTCAAACACTGTCTATCTTCAATCAATGCTAATACACTGAAATCTTCTTGTGGCACTTCTATACTGAATCTTCAATACTTCTGAAACCCTGAAAGTCTTTACACATTATTCTTCACCGAGGCATGAACATATACATGAACTTCTTTCAGTGACCTGTAGTAGACTTCAAAACTTCTTCTAATGTCTTGATTCACTGTATCTGCCCCGTCTTCATTTTTTGCTGATTTCTGTATAAGCGTAGTATTATTTACTTTTCATGTTCTAGTGTTGAGTTATCATGATTACTATTCATACAGCTTCGTAATCTCCAACAATCTCCCCCTATTTGATTGTTAAACCTAGCAAACAAATCTCATAGAGAGGATAACTCAACTAACAACTAGAAAAAGTAATCGTCCTAGACTTGTAAATAATGCTACTGGTTTTTCTGGATCAGATTATGCATTTCCAGATTTCTTGTGTGACTGAAATGAATGATGTTTGTTCCTCTGACACTGAACTGATATTCAAGTTGAATCATCTTCATTTCTGTCTATTTGAGCTCTCTCCATTTCAAAATCCTTCAGTTTGAACTTAAAGAACTTATCATGAACAGAGCTTCATAAGAATCATTATTCCTGGGTACGTCTTCAATAGAATACTGAACATAGCTCAAATAATGTTCTCCCACTACAAATGTGATTCTTCTTTTTTTTCTTCTTCTCCTTTTAGATAATCAATGGAAATGTCAATTCTTTTCTGTACTTCCCACTTGGATGAGGAATCCTCTACTGACAACTCCTTTCAAGTATAGGATACAGTTCCTTGATTCTTCCATATTCTGTTGTTTCCCATAAGGATCAGAAGATAAGATTTTCTTTTTCTCTCTGTCTAAAATCTCCCCCTAAGGATATTAACTTCTTCCAAGGATACGAACCCCTTTTTCTAAGGATCTTCCAGGATCCAGGATACGAACCCCTTTAGGATATTAACTTCTAACTCTTCCGAAGGATACGAAGATAAGACTTTATTAACTTCTCCTCTTTTTCTTCCTATAACTTCTCCCCCTTAGTTGAGGAATCCTCCAATGGCCCACTTTTGAATGGTTTGTCTTCCAAAGAAGGTTCTCGTCTGTCGTTGATTGGGAAAAAAAATAGTAGCTTTTCTTTCAGAAGTAACAAGTAGCAAGGGTAAGTGTTTGACTTATGGTTTCCTCACTTCTACTACGTTCTGTTGGTGTTTACACTCAAGTGTCGAGCACTTAGAAGTGTTTCACTCTTTCTCTCCCTATCTCTCACTCAAGTGTATCTCTCCCTCACTTTCACTTAAGTGTTTCTCTCTCTCACTTTCACTCTGCATTCCAAATTTAGCCTTCTGTACCTGCAAGTGAAATCCGTCAATTCATTTATATTCTCATCACATGATTCATCAATATAAACTGAATCACTATCAAGTGGAGAATTGCCTCGTTGAGGTGTTTTTGATCTGTCATGCATAAGCACTGTCTCACACCAGACTCAATAGCAATTGCTAAATCACTGTCTAGTGGAGCCTCATCTCTTTGAGATGGGTTATCCCAAGATTTTAAAATCTTTTTGGGAATCCTGCCTTGTTCTATCAAGGAGTTGCCTCACACCTTCTCCGTAAACGGGAGGTGGACATTCCTTTTCAGGATCTGGAAATGTTCCTTCCAGGAGGGGCGACGTAGTAGACAATGTAATGAATGGCAATTTAGAGTCTACGTTTCCCTCGTAACCCTGTGACGGGAATTTGTGTAAAATACCCTACTTGACTCATCCGAAGAATTCTTGTCAAGAAGTTGCCTCTCAAGCCCAGATAAATCTGAACAAGAGATCTCCCTTTCGGGATTCAGAAGATTAACTTCTGTTTGAGGTAGATACCTGGACAATGTACTGTATGGCTAACTAGAGTCCGTATCTCCTCTGAATGCCTATACCTCTCACTGTGCACTCCTTGCAATGTGTTCATAGAATTTATCTGTTTAGGCTTACCATCAGCGTGAGCGCTAGTGGTGTGCTTGACTCATTACAAGATGCTCTGGCTGATGAGCGAATTTCAATGGACTCACCCTGTTGAGAGAATGATTCCAGAGATAGTTTTATTGCTTTTTCAGCTCTGCATCTTTTTGAGAAGATACAGATGAGCTTACAGTTACCTCAGTTTATATACTTCTTTACTTCGCTGGAGGTAGAGCTGTGGGTGCACTTCCGACTTCATCCTTATTTGCTGCATCAAGTGCAGTTTCTCCCTTATCAACCTCTAACTTACATATGTTCCTTATATCTCCAGTGGTTAATATATGGAAGTGGATGAATCAGTGATTGGTATTATGGCCTGGGTAAGAGATTGATGGGTTTTCAACCTCTTGGCCAGCTTCTATAGCCACTGGGGGCTAAACAGATAGAGACAATCAAGATAAAGAAATAATCACCTTAACATTCCAAAACATATTTTTCATCTCAAAGAGAAGGAAAAATATAAGAAGGAATAGTAATGGATTGCATTAAAGCACTTTTAGTAAAAGAGTTTTGTCGGTTCTAAAGATTTATCATTTAAGAACATGATACCAATAGAAATTTTATTTAAGATACTTATCCCATAATAAAACGCGAGAAAGTGTATCAGAGAAAAATTCTATCCCTTATGAATTTCTTATAAGGCAAACTTCCCATAATAAAACGCGGGAATTTATATCAAAGAAGAAATTCAACTCTTCTACCAAATTCTATCTCAATAAAATGACTCTTTTCCTTTATAACCTAATCACTGTATGTTTTGAAAATAGTTTTGCAAAACATCCTTATCAGATAGAGGACTATGATTTTCCGACTCATAATGCAATTATGATTTACATCATTTTCATCCACCTGATAGTGTCCCCGACTTAAAATAAAAACATGACAATTGGGGTGAATGAATGCTTAACAATACATCACTAGGCCTTCAAAGCAACAACCACTGTTTAGGTACTTTGAATCAATGTGAAACATACATTGAAACAAGTATTTAAAAACAAATCATTTTACAAGTGATTGGTACCTCGAAGTTAAAAATAATTTCTCTGAATAAAATAGCAGTCACAAAGTTTCTGCCACTTTAAAAAGAAAAATTAAGAGAGAAAACGGTTTTGAAAATATAACATTTAAAACCAGCTTTGAAGATAGGATTAAGTATTTTGAGATTTAAAGAAAGATTATCCTCAAGAAAAGTTTAATTCACACCCTAGGTTTGGGAAAATAAAGTAGAGTTGTAAATCAAAAGATTTTCAAAAGAGAAGTTTTAAAAAAGAATTTGATGTTTTCTTCTCTAAGACTGATAGAAAAATGAATGCATCTTTGAATAAAGCATTTTGAAAAAGAAATAGACAAAAGTTTCTTTTAAATACATTCAGGAATCGGTCAAAGAAAGAAAACTAAATATATTAATACTAACGGCTTTTTCAAAAACCAATTTTTACTTAGAATAAAAACTAAGCAAATCCATTAGTATCAATATATCACAATTATTTTGTAATGAAATATTATTCAATTATCACAGAGTAATAAAAGATAATAATTATACTACAAATAATTATGCTTCTAATTTATTTTAATTTACTTAAATCATGGAACGAATATATCACTGAATTGTTTTATATCATCATGATTTAAACAAATCAAAATAAATTAAATACTTATGCTGCACTAAGCAATTGCCAATCACATGCATATATATATATATATATTAACTAAACATGACAACCATTCAGTAGAACAATAAGCATTTAAACATATTTTTATTATTAGTGATTTCAGATAAACAACTTGTGTTATCACTAATATTAAAAATATCACAATTAATTGCACGTTGATACCGATTATTTGATATTTATCAATAATTTCAAAATGTAATAAATTGTGCTTCTTATATTTTATCAAATCAAAATTATGAAACTAATAAACATTGAATTGCTTCAATCCATAATTTTAATAAGATAAAATAAATTCGTTAAATACTAAAATATTCATTAGATTGAATATTAGCATCTAACTTCCTACGCCATATCTAATAATTGTCACTGAAGCACATTGTAAGCATGCTCATAACAATTATTAATGATATACGTAAGCTCGAGGAAATAGTTGAAAAGAAATTCACAAGTTCTTTACATAGGGAAAAAGTAATACTTGTGATTCTAATTGCAACTCCTCGCAATAAACTCAATTTTAGAAATATTTTCTAAGTATATAAAACATTGAGAATTTTATACACCTGACTTTAAAAAATACTTCATCTTCCAATATTAGTGAGTTTTAAAATATGCATTAATTATTTAGAACATAAATTCTAAATACCGTCACTAATATAAAAAGTATCACAATTATTTGTAATAAAATATTTAAGAATATCATAGCAATTAGGCAAGATATCATTGACTAATACTCAGCAAATATTTAATACATACAAATAATTATGCTTCTTACTTATGCTAAGTAATTTAACTACCACTTATGCATATAACAATGTAAGCATGATAATTAAACTAATAGCAAAAAGTATGAGGTACTGGATTTAAAATAAATTCACAAGTCCGTTACATAGGGAAAAAGTAATACTTGTGAACTCATTTGAGAATTCCTTGCAGATGAGATTTTCAACAAATATGCATATAATTAATATCCCAAATTTACTAACCAACTTAGATAAAATAAATTCATCAAGTTATTTAGCAAAAATCTGCAAGTTATTCGACTAAGGACACCTCAAAAGAAATGATACCTGGTGTCCATGCGCTTGTTCCTTAAGTGATGTGAAGAGATCAACAGTGTTGCTGGAAATTGACAGCTTCTAGGAATGACTTCCCTATCTTTCGTACAACCTACATTATCTATATCTATATAGCCAATTAGGTTAAACCTATTATCTTCAGGGTACCAGATTCCAAGAATTGGTGATCCCCTAAGATGTCTAACAATTCATAACTTAGCTATAAGATAAGATTCTCTAGTATCCACTTGGAAACTTGCACATAGGCATGTCGAGAATAAAATATATGGTCTTTATTCATAGAATAAGTAATGAGCTGATCATACCTCTATAGCTTGTCACTTCAGTTCATATACCTGATTTGCCCTGATCAAGCTTAGTGGATTGTTGGCAAGAAGTCTTGGCAGGTCTAGAATCTTCCAAATTACGCATCTTCAAAAGATCCTTGACTTACTTTAATTGCCATCATTCTTTCGAATTACTTGTAATCCAAAAAGAATTGCAACTCTTCCAACATGCTCATGTTACCTACTCTGCATTTACTTAGCAAATATCTTGCCAAATTTTCATTAGTAGACCCACATATAATATAATCATTGTATTCTAGCACTAATATTGAATTGTGTGTGCTTTGTATTCTAAAGAGATATATGTGTATAACTACTATAATATAAAATCATTTTCAAGTAAGTAGTAATTAGAGTGTCATACCATGTCCTTGACGATTCGCTTGAATCCCTATCTATGTTAGGTCCTCATCTTGTTAGGCCCAATTGTTAGGTCCTAAGAGGATCAAATCTCGTCTCTGTTGCTTGCTGTTAGATCTTGAAAGTCCCGAAGATTCTGTTTCCATCATCGTCGATACCTTCTACATGATATTAACCTGTAGCAACCAGTTTGACTTTGTCCCTTATAACAATGCCAAAAATCTTCCAGTTTCTGTAAACCCTTACTATACCAATTTCAGCTTCATCTTTTGGTCTGGGTTCCAGCTTTAGTAGTTTCTGCCTTCGAACTGATTGAGATCATCTTGCATTTGCAATCACCCAATCTGGATCAATCAGTGCATCTTCAATTTTCTTTGGGATACCAATTATTGATTGTTGGGTCCCGAAAAATATATGTTCATTTTGATTAACACTTCTAGCCTTTACTCAAAATCCGGTTTACTAAGAACTAGAGTTCAGGAATGACTTTGACTTCAAACCCTTTGTCTCGGCAGATATGTTCTTGATGTATTCCTTTGATCTTCATTGTGTTGAGTACGACTAGTAGTTCCTTCTTTTATTTTGCTCCCCTTAAGTTGCTGTTAGGATGTGTTGAAGATCCTTCACCTTTTTCAGTGGATTCTGTTAAAGTTCACGAGTTGTGTAGATTAACTACCATTTTCAATAATAGGATCTGAATCATCATCATTATCATTGATTCTTTCTGCAACCTCAGTTTCATCATTAATATCTGAATTTGACTCTAACGGAATGTCAAACTTTAAAGATTCATAATAGTCATTCATTTGAATGCCTGGGAGCTTGGTGTAGTAAAACGATACATTCAGACTTTTAATCACCTTCTGGTTTTCCATCATCAATGAGTAGCCGAGGAAAATTGTTCCTTGAGTCTTAACTTCTTGTCAAGATACTCATATACGTCTTCAGTAAGTATCAATTTCCTCCAAACACAAGAAATATCTTCATTGTTTGCTTCTGGTTGGCCATTAACACATATGATGCCTTTTCATGATCTTGTTGATTAAAGCAGCATGCTGTGTTAATTGCTTCAGCTTCAAAGTACCTTTTTCAGTGCAGAATTCATTTAGAACTTCATTCGCGAAATTCAGTTCCATTATCTGACTTCAAAGTTCTCACAGCTTACTTTGCTTCCAACTTGATCTTCTTTATGTGATCAATCACCATCTGTGACATTTTGTCTGTTGAATGCACGAACATCACCAACTAGTAACTAGGGTCATCATCAACCACCACTAAGCATATTTCTTTCATGACATAATTTGCTTCAGTGTGATGTTTCCATTGACTTCCCTATATGACATACTTCAAAATGTCTTTCAAGATAGAATTCCATTAGAAGCAGTCCTCTCACCAATTTCATCTTTATTAGAGAATCCATTGTCTTAATCAACAAGTGTGAGAGCTTCCTATGCCATAGCTAACTCTTTACTGATGAAGCTTTACTGAAAAGTTTACTTCACCTTTGCATATTGAATTCCATGTCAGCTACGAACAAAATTCCTCACTCCCTATTGAGTGAGCTTTCAACCTTCTTGTTTGAGATCAAGCACTTTTCCTTTTCAATGCTTTTCCATAAAAATCTTGACAAAGAATTCCCTAGTGCCCTGTAGATAGTGCCTAAGTCATTCCATAAGAAAGATGCTTCCACTGATGACAGTTCTTAAATCATGATAGCCATATCCCTTGTACATCCTTTGCTGTCATCTCCAAAGGTTATCATCGGGGAGGCCTTCTCAACCAATTATGATATTAGAGCTTTAATCTTAATCATATGCCTCGAACAGTAAATGTCACGAAGTCACATAACTTTTGCCTTTAGTTACATACTCTGCAATCACAAATGATTAAGCTTCTTGGTACTCAATTTTAATTGAGTCCAGATGGGTTAGAGATATTATCAGAGGTAACAACAGCATCAATATGCATAAAAACACATGGATAGAAGAACTAACAAATTAATTACTAATTCTGTCTAATCCATTTCTGTTGTTGTCTAACATTTTTAACTATCTCTAATTACCTAAGTCAGTTTTAGATTAATCCTTGAATCAACAAATGTTACTGACTACTTAGATAATTCTACCATATTTTATTATTCTATCCCTAACAAGCAATACATGATATGATATGACATTTAAGTGCAACTATGTGAGTGAGCAAATCATATGAAAATAAGCATATAAACAATTTACGAATATGCAGAATATTTGAATCAGACATTATAAGCAATATCAAATTCCACATACACTTAACAAGTCATTTATCATAATAAAAACAAATATAAAATATCTGATCTATGACCTGTTTGTCTATTTAGCAATTTTCACAATATTAACAGAGGTATTAAATCACAAAAGATTTAAATCAAGTTCCAGCAAATATTTAGGGATACACCTAACTGTCTAGAACACCCTATCTAATTCTAGATATTCATTTTACTGCATATAAAATCAAGTATGAAATGTACTAATTAAACTCATGAATCCTAGCATGCAATCTTATTCTTAGCAATCAATTAAGCATTTAAGTCCTAAGATGCTAACATGCTGACATGAATATAATACATTTCAATACATAATTATCATACAGTTCTAAATTAGATAATCGTATACTAGTTAGAATGTGTACCTGTGAAGTGCTTAGTGATTCATCTCCAGTGTTGGTCATTGATGCCAGATATCCATTTGGTTCATCACTGTCACTGATGGAATCATCATTGCCTTTAACTTCATCAACAAATGTTTTCCCTTGCTGCATCCTCACTAATGTTTGAGATTCCTGCTACAACCCAACATAGTGTTTGTCATCATTTGCTTGTACAGGCTTCTTCAAACTGTGTAGCAAACCCCTGATCTTGTCTTTCAAATAATCAGCCCTCCCTGTCTTGCAACCGCCTCTTGAACTGTACTTGAAAATCTCCTTCATGGAATCTATAGGTAAGGACCTTAGATTTAAAATTGGGATTCCGTCTGAATCTGATGTCACTGAACTTCTTGTTGCCCTGCAGGCTTGACTTGCAGTCAAGTTCTCAAGATTTTCCAAAGTGTCAAATTCACATACAACACCTTGACCACTACCTCGAGCTACAACATCTTCAATTCAGCTTCTACGATCAATTCGTTTCAGTTCAGTGGTTCTCAACCTTGACGTCAATCAAATTTGGTTCCTGGGTCACAAATACAGTGGATATGCTAACAACCTTCTTTACAAAATATTATCTTCTTCAGCTCTTGTTCTAGTTCATAGGCCTTCAGCACATACAGGTCTTTTACAAACAATGTGGTTGTATCCTTAGATCCCTGTTGGCTATAATCCCTGTGTTCCAGATGATCTGCAGTGTTAGCACGAACTTCCTGTAATCTCTCTGTAGAATAAACTTTAAGGCTTGAACTGAGATTCCAGGTTGTTCAGTCTGTTCTCCTTCACTACTTCAAACCCCTAAGATTTTTCATCCAAAAATGCAACTCAAATTAACCAAAAACTGTACCCAAATTAATCTCTTCTTTTGCACCTTCCAAAATATTAGTGAGATCCTATGGAGTAAACCTCTAAGGAAATTAATATCACAACTTCTTCAGCCTGTTCCAGAATAAGCTTCATTGGATAATCTTCAGTCAATTTTTGTTGTCTTCAATACCCGGAAAAATCTTCATCTATAAACCCTTGAGCACCCTTGAATTAATATTTAAGAAAAATTTAGATTTACAGAATTTTTAATTTTCTTAGAAAATAAATTAATCAAAAATAAAAATATACAACAAATTAATTTTCAAGAGTTTCGAATTTTCTTAAAAATTAAAATATCGTAAATTAATATTTAAGAAAAATTTTAGTTTTCAAGAATTTTAAATTTTCTGGAAAAAATAAATAAATCTAAAATAAAAATTAAAAATAAAAGGGTACAAAACTTGGGGTACCAAACTGCATTTTAAGTGTTAGTGGCGCCTAGTACTTTTGTGGTGCCTGTACAGTGGAGTCCCTGTACAGGCGCAACAAACACAAAAATTAATCTTGGTGGCGCCAGCACAGGGTAATACAGAGAGAGGGCGCAACAAAACTCTAGCTGCTCGACTCTAACTCCCGCGCGTGTATGACAAAGTTGCGCTGCTTTTAATTTTCAAGTGGCGCTGCATACATTAGTATAGGAGGAGAGGCGCAACAATTGACTTTGAATAATTGAGGTGCGCAACTACTGTTGAGCTTTGAAATGGAACACACGCGCGTGCACTGACATTTTGTTGGCCAGTGGTCGAGTACTACTGCTTTTAAAAAATGGACCACGTATTGTTAACTAAATTCAAATAGTAAACTTTATTAAATCTATAAAATAAACTAATTAATATTTATAATATAAACTTATAAAAGTTTATAAAACAAATTTTGTAAAAGTTTATAAAATAAATTTAATATCAAATTTATAAAATAAACAAATTAAAATTTGTAACATAAACTAATAAAAGTTTATAAAACAAATTTTATAAATGTTTATAAAATAAATTAAATATTGAGTTTATAAAATAAACTAATTAAAATTTATAACATAAACTAATAAAAGTTTATAAAATAAATTTCATAAAAGTTTATAAAATAGACTTAAAAAAAAGTTTTATAATTAAACTTATTTAACAAGGCCTCCTTTTCTGAGTGCAATCTGCTTCTACACCCTGAGCTTCACTGGGTTACGGATCCTGATTTATATATCAATCAGCAAGCTCTGATACCAATTGTTAGGTCCCGAAGTATCGTAGAAGGTGGGTTGAATACGATACTCACAATAATTTAAATTCTTTTCTGTACTTCCCACTTGGATGAGGAATCCTCTACTGACAACTCCTTTCAAGTATGAGATACACTTCCTTGATTCTTCCATATTCTGTTGTTTCCCATAAGGATCAGAAGATAAGATTTTCTTTTTCTCTCTGTCTAAAATCTCCCCCTAAGGATATTAACTTCTTCCAAGGATACGAACCCCTTTTTCTAAGGATCTTCCAGGATCCAGGATACGAACCCCTTTAGGATATTAACTTTTAACTCTTCCGAAGGATACGAAGATAAGACTTTACTAACTTCTCCTCTTTTTCTTCCTTATACTTTATTTTATGGGGTTGACCAAGTAAATAATTTATTTATTTTATAAGTTTAAAGGATTTTCTTTTTAAAAATGGAAATAAGTTAAATATTAGAATAATAGTATTAATTAGAGATAATATTTGTGGTTGTTAATGTCAGCAATCGTAACTGCTAGATAGATTATATATTATACTTTCACATAGAGAATACAAAAACAACCAGAAAGAAAAAGAAGAACAGGTTAAGGGAAGGAAGGAAGAAGAACTGCAGAGTAGGTTGTGAACCACTTCATCAAGATCACTTTTTGTATCAGTAATCACACTTGTGTGTGTATATATATATATATGTATGTACGTATGTATATGATAATATGTATAAGTGATCAATTACATGTTAGCATAATCTATTGTATATTTGATTTCGTATAAGTCTCTACATGGTACTAAATATATCTTTACACGGGTGACCCGAGGGTTATTGTTATTATTTTGAATTTTGTAGATATATGTTTATATATATATATATATATATATATATATATATATATATATATATATATATATATATATATATATATAATTTTGATTATTGGATCTAGTTAACGGTTTTTGTTTTCAGATCATTGTATGTATATTGTGTAGTGTTTTGTGTCTTTGATGAGCTCTTTCAAAATTCGTATTTAATTCGTTATTTATCGGATTGTCGTGATTTTACCATTCTTGGAAAGATATTTTATTTATTTACAACTTTTATTCTTTGACTTTTTAAAATTCGGCATTTAAGTATATCAAAATCTGTCGTTTATTAAATCTGTTCGGGTTAAAAAGAGTTGTGTTACAACTTTGGAAATTCGTAATATATTGAGTTTTTATCCAAAAATTATGAGTGATATCATTCTGGAAATGTATTTTCAAACTCTACATCTATTGTTTACATTCTGTTAACAAACTCAATGATATTGAGGTCCAAAAACATCAAAATATATGTCTGATTTTGGTCTGATTCGGTTATGTCAACCCGTATTTATTTATTTTCTGTATGCTCTGTTTCTCCATTTTTGATGAGGCTTACCATCTTAGAAAGCTATCGGAATTTTCTACAACTTTCATGTTTTGAACTTTTTCAGAATATGACATTTACTTGTTGTAAATTACTATTTTCCGAACTGGTTTAGCTTATAAATTGTTGTAATGTATATATGATTATTGTTGTTATTATTATATTTGTTAGAGGTTGTAGTATTAGTATTTACAATATTGTCGAGTTATTTGGTGGCGAATTTTGTACCTAACTGTAGAGTAATACCTAATGCCTCTTTGTGCTTTTATTTTCAAGGTATGACATTGAGATCGAGGTAAGTGACTTTTCGTTACTCGTTTATATTATTAAATATGTTTTTATTCAATTCAGTCATACTATTTTCGAAATATATGATCGATTTAATTATCGAAAATAGAAAATAGAAAAGACCTTCAGAATTCCCCAATTTTAGTTACGTATCGAATCATAGAACCCAGTCATTGGGATAGTGTGACATATAGAACTAGTTTACGCACGTTCCGGAATACATCGATACCTTATCAAGATTCAGTTTCACTTGATAAGGGACATAAACTGGCCCTCATAGAACCATCGAATTATAGAAGCGTGTCACTGCTATAGTGTGACCGTGATTTAGAACTGTGAGAATAAAATTAGTTGCATCATTTAGATTTCGTTATCGATTAAAGTTTTGAAATTGTTTTCGAAAGTATATTATTTTGAGCCGTCAAACGATAGTTACTTGCTGAGTTTTGCAGCTCATTGTTTTTAACTTATTTCAGGTTATTAAGCTTTGGATTGAATAAGGATGCAAGTCTTACAGATTTTCATGCTACTTGATTTATGACAATTATTGAATAAGACATATCTATTTAGAAGAATTTTATATGTGTCAGTTATTGAATATGTGGAGCTACGACTCTGAATTGTTATCGTTTCGATTAACATATTTAACTTTTTGTTGATTATTGTTTGTATTTATTGAATAATACTTGATTATTATATTTTATTATTGATTTAATATCTCGAAAAAGGGTTAGGATGACACAGATGGTATCAGAGTGAGGCTTCCTTCAGAGTGTACTAGGTATGAGACTAGTACATTCCCTCGGGTGTGTTCCTAAACATCGTGTATATTTTTACCTTTGTTATAATAAATAATTTAGGGCTAATTTATTTATTTTTAAGGATTTTTTTTGTAGATGTCTGACTATATGTTAAACGATCTTTTGTTACTATGTGTTATATATGTGGGAGTTTGTGTTTTTGAAATTTGGAGGACCAAATTTTTTTTAAGGAGGATAGAATGTAATAACCCCAATTGTTGTGATTTAATTTATTATAAATAGTTTGCCTTTAATTGTAAATAATAGTCTTATACTTTATTTTATGGTGTATTTATTTTATGGAGTTGACCAAGTAAATAATTTGTTTGTTTTTATAAGTTGAAAAATATTTTCTTTTTAAAAATGGAAATAGGTTACATATTAGAATAATAGTATTAATTAGATATAATATATGTGGTTGTTAATGTCAGCAATTGTAACTGCCAGATAGATTATATGTTATACTTACACATAATGAATACAAAAAGAATCAGAAAGAAAAAGAAGAACGGGTTAAGAGGAGGAAGGAAGAAGAACTGCAGAGTAGGTTGTGAACCACTTCATCAAGATCACTCTTTATATCGGTAATCACACTTGTGTGTGTGTATATATATATATGTATGTATGTACATATGTACGTATGTATGTGATAATATGTATAAGTGATCAATTACATGTTAGCATAATCTATTGTATATATAATTTTGTATGACTCTCTACATGATTTTAAATATATATTTACATGGGTGACCCTGCATAAGAAAAGAGGGTTATTGTTATTCTTTTGAATTGTGTGGATATATATATATATATATATATATATAATTTTATATATATATAAAATTTTGATTATCTGATCTAGTTAACGGTTTTTGTTTTCAGATTATTGTATGTATATTGTGTAGTGTTTTGTGTCTTTGATGAGTTCTTACAAAATTCGTATTTAATTCGTTATTTATCGGATTGTCGTGATTTTACCGTCCTTGAAAAGATATTTTATTTATCTATAACTTATATTTTTTGAGTTTTCTGAAATTCGACATTTAAGTATGTCAACATCTGCCGTTTATTAAATCTGTTCGGGTTAAAAAGAGTCGTTGTATTACAACTTTGTAAATTCGTAGTAAATTGAGTTTTTATTCAAAAATTATGAATGATATCATTCTGGACAGATATTTTCAAACTCTACATCTTTCGTTTACATTCTGTTAACAAACTCTATCATATTGAAGTCCAAAAATATCAAAATACAGGTCTGATTTTGGTCTGATTCTGTTTTGTCAACCTGTATTTATTTATTTTATGTATGCTTGTATGCTCTGCTTCTCCTTTTTGACGAGGCTTGCCATTCTGGAAAGCTATCAGAATTTTCTACAACTTTCATGTTTTGAACTTTTTCAGAATTTGTCATTTACTTGTTGTAAATTACTGTTTTCGGAACTGGTCTAACTTATAAATTGTTGTAATGTATATATGATTATTGTTGTTATTATTATATTTGTTAGAGGTTGTAGTATTAGTATTTGCAATATTATCGAGTTGTTTGGTGGCTAATTCTGTACCTAACTGTAGAGTAATACCTAAGGCCTCTCTGTGATTTTATTTTCAGGGTACGACATCGAGATCGAGGTAAGTGACTTTTCATTTCTCGTTTATATTATTAAATATGTTTTTATTCAATTCAGTCATACTATTTTCGAAATATATGATCAATTTAATTATCAAAAATAGAAAATAGAAAAGTCTTCAGAACTCCTCAATTTTAGTTGCGTATCGAATCATAGAACCCAGTCACTGGGATAGTGTGACATATAGAACTAGTTTACGCACGTTCCGGAACACATCGATACCTTATCAAGATTCAGTTTTACTTGATAAGGGACATAAACTGGCCCTCATAGAACCATCGAATTATAGAAGCGTGTCACTGCTATAGTGTGACCGTGATTTAGAACTGTGGGAATAAAATTAGTTGCATAGTTTAGATTTCGTTATCGATTAAAGTTTTGAAATTGTTTTCGAAAGTATTTTATTTTGAGCCATCAAACGATAGTTACTTGCTGGGTTTTGTAGCTCATTGTTTTTAACTTATTTCAGGTTATTAAGCTTTGGATTGAATAAGGATGCGAGTCTTGCAGATTTTCGTGCTACTTGATTTATGACAATTATTGAATAAGACATATATATTTAGAAGAATTTTATATGTGTCAGTTATTGAATATGCGGAGCTGCGACTCTGAATTGTTATCGTTTTGATTAACATATTTGACTTTTGGTTGATTATTATTTGAATTTATTGAATAATACTTGATTATTGATTTAATATCTCGAAAAAGGGTCGGAATGTTACATGTAGAGTAAAGTGTACTTGTAAAATATTATGGATAGAGTCTTGAAGATAAGGATCAATTAAAGTCGTAGCCATAGCAAAATATTATTAATCATGTTTTGTCCATTTCCTGGCCAAATTATCCTTAAACCATACTCGTTCGTCTGATTCACTTGATACATTAATATATTCAGATTCAAAGACAATATCAACATGACAAAGCAATGTCGCGGTTGGATGAAGTGGATACACAATTACTAGACAATTCTTGGTAGCATGACCGGAGAATGAACACTTTTTACAAGTTTCATCCTCATAGGTAATAACCTTTGCCAAGAACTTGTCCACTTGCCCTATCATAAAAAACATGATTGTTGGCCTAAGATTAAAAGCCCCAACTGCAACTAACACAGAAGCCACATTTTTTAGCTCTGAAGATAAACATCATAACAAGTTTCTCTAAAAGGTGCGAGAAAATTTTCAATTACACTTCTTATAAAGAAAAACTCATTAACCAACCAAAATTTAATAGGCACATTCTTGTGTTGAACCCAAATAATTCCACTACTTAAATGAGTAACAAAAGGGTTAAGATGCATTTTAAAGCCATTAACAGAGAGATGGCTATACGTAAGGGCTGTGTCTAATCAATCATGATTATTAGTCATTAAAAGATAAAATCCAAAGAACATGATTAAAGACATTACAAAACCCAACATCTTGAATAACTTTAAATTATAAATACACATCCGAATCAAATCACCCAAGACAACAATTGTTTCAAAAAAAATAGCATTATCCAAGGATTCATTTGGGGTTCTTCACAATTTCTTGATTTACTTCATCCACACATGATGTTTGAACGAATTCATCCTTGATTCTTGCACCTTGTATAGTATCCTCATCAGATTGAGAGGCAACAAATAAAGAGTTAATGCAATATTTCATGGGTAGAGTAGATTCATTGAAAGAGTTCCGTGTATTTAGAATACCATTTTCATCCAAATGAGAGGCAGAAAATAAAGGATTAGAGTAATATTTTCGGGATCGAAAAGAGTCATTCAAAGATGCCAAGTTCTGTACGGGAAACAAACTTGGATTTGAAAAGATACATAATTAAAAGATAAGTTAACATGAGAAAGAAGAGAAGAGTAAGAATTAGGAAGAGAAGAAGGAGAGTTAGAAGGAGATTTGAGAGGAAAGCAATCAAATGAGAAATTAGGATTAAGAAAAAAAAGGAAACGAAAGAACATGAGACGACCCTTATTAATTTCCCTTTTAATTTTTTTGAGTATATTGTCATAATATATTTTATTTAATATATCACATTAATGACATACATGTATTATTATAAAAAACATAAGTCATTTAATTTAAAATTTGAATAACTAAATTTTATGAAATTAAATGGTACCCGTAATTTACACAGGCTATCATGCTAGTTATTTCATAAAACCCAACCTAACCCTATATATATATATATATATATATATATATATATATATATATATATATCTGATCATATTAACACTTTTCAAATATTAGGAAATTTTTTCTTTTAAATACACATCTCTTTTGAACATGATGAAATAACCTGATGTTAGAAATTTATCAAATTCAAATTCTCATTCACCCTCATAATTCTTAAAATGAATATTATCATATTGTTATACTATTATATTATAATTGACAATATGAATAAGAAGAAGATATGTTCAGCCAACTCATAATGTATAGTCTGAATGTACTAGTTGGGTTTATAGTCCCAAAACATGGTATAATAATTATACAAATTGACTACAAGTAACTGTAGTTTCATACTAAGGCGGTGCATGATTGTTGTCCTATAAATATGATCTTATATTCTTATTAAAGCACATATATAAAAATAAAGAAAATATATTCTCTCATAAAAATTCTAATTTTTATTGCTTATATATATATATATTAAGTTATTATTTGTAATAAAGAATTATAACTTAATAATTATATAACACATATAAATTTATAAGCTTCCAACAAAGTGGGTGTTTAGTTGTTCCATTTAAGAGCTTAAATGGGCCAAAAGCCCATCTTCACTTTTGAGGGTCACGTTTGGTAAAAAACAATCACAGGCTTAATCCTCTAAAACATCAGATAAATGAAAAGCTGGGTAATGTCTATTTTTTTTTTATCCAACTTATCCATACGACAACAACAACCCTAATCCCTTTCTGGTGCTGACCAAAAGAAGAGCTCTCATCATCATTTTTATTAGTTTTTCTTCGATCTCGGTCATATAGCAATCAATCGTATCGAAGCTGAGGTTAGTTCTCTCTCTCTCTCTCTCTCTAGTTGTAGATGCATGAAGTTTGTTCTTCTCACTCTCTCTAGTTAGTTTAGCTGATTGAGCTTCTCATCGGATGGTTTACTCTTGAATTTTACATATATGTACATATTGAGCTTGTTATTAAAATTTGTAGAATCTAAAGATTACGAAACTTGTAATTGAAATTTACATTGCAGCTACCATTTATGTTTTTAATGATTTTTAGATGTATGTACGGATAGCTTGTTACTTGATTAGGGGATCTGAAAATTTTAGTTTATTAAGTTCCATTGATCATGATTATTGATTAACAGCTCACATTTGTAGGTTAAAATTTGAAATTATTAAACCAAGAACGTAATTTATAAATTATAAATATTTTTAAAGCTTTATTACGTTTGTTTGATAGTCTTCATGTTTCTCTGATTTTTCCTTCGTCCTTGCATACCGGTCGGCTAGTGTTCGTCTAGAAAGGTTAAGGTAGGTCAAGATCATGGTGAGAAAGAGACATAACTCTCTTTTGATCTGAAATGAATTTTGGCTATGATCTATACATAGACGTTCCTGTAAACTTAATTAGTTACATAAAATACTATACTGTGTTTGTTTGTTGGGGTTGTATTGTGTTACTTACATTGTCCTACTACGAGTCATATTGTATTTGTTTTAAACTGCATATGGTGGTGTCGAAGGATGACAGAAAAGGAGCTAAATGGATCGACTCACAAGTAACTATATTCATTAATCTTTTTGTTACAGAGGTTATCAAAAGAAACAGACCAACCACCACTCTAAATAAGGAAGAGTGTTGTAATGTTCACTCAGAATTCAAAAGATAAGCCAAATTTACCTACAATGAAAAGTGAATACTAACTCTTTAAGAAATTAATGCATCGGGAAAGTGGACTGGGATGGAATTGTTGGGAGTTATCACATATCATTTGTGGGAGGGCAATTTGTTAGTTAATAAGCATCCAAGTTAACTCCATTAGTATGAGGCTTTTTGAGATGTTTCCAAATACAAATCCGTGCAGGCTCGGCCCAAAGCGGACAATATCATACTATTGTGGAGTTATGGCTTGTTTACGGCTCAATAAGTGGTATCAGAGTCAAGTTATAACGGTTCGTAACAATCTCATATGGACTTCCAGAATGGACCTAGGAAGTGGCAGATGAACTTGCCCCCGTGATGGGCTTAAGGGGGAGGTAGGTGGGCCTTCAAGAATGGGTCTAGGGGGATCCAGAGAGCTAGATGGACTTTCAGTATGTATCAAGGGGGAGCCTGGTCACACTGAAGGAGGCAGATTTGACAGATGTCGAGCCCGATGTATGAAGGGGGAGATTATTGGGAGTTTTCCCATATCATTTGTGGGAGGGATATTTTGCTAATTAATAAGTAACCAAGTTAACTCCATTAGTATGAGGCCTTTTGGGGTGTGCTCAAATACAAATTCATGCAGACTTGGCCCAAAGCGGATAATATCATACTATTGTGGAGTTACGGCTTGCTTGTGGCCCAGCAATGGGTATTATGGAGTCTACCTTTTCAGATTTGAACTAGGATCTGAGTTAGTCTAATTTTCAGATTTAGACTATGATTTGATTTAGTCTACTTTTCAGATTATGACTATGATTTGTGCTAGACTCAATTTCTTTCGCTATAAATATTCTCATATAATTGTAAAACCCCAACATAATATCAATACAAAATTAGTGCAGCTTGTGGAGTAGGAAATTTTGAACCACGTAAATCTTTGTCTCGTGTGATTGTCGTTTATTTTCTTATTCTTTTTTATTCGCTTTGGATTTGTTTTCGTTACCGTTTTGAGAAAAGAGGAAAATAGAGAGAGAAGCAGTTTTCGGGTGCTAGTACACATCAATCCTTCATGAAAAGTGCTCGTGTGGATACCATAGAGCGTAGATCGCAAAAACGAGATACGTGGTGATTAAACAAACTTTGGATCTCCATTAATCTTCCATTAAAGAATAGTTAAAGCTATTTAAGGTATTTGTTTTTTATTTTGAAGCACAAACACAGTGGAATAAATGCAAAAAATAAATATAAAATGTAATATAAATCGAAACCCTCTGCAGGATCCATGCAAAAATAAAAGATTTCATTCAGAGATAAAGAACAAATACCTTAAATAGCTTTAACAGTTCATTAATGGAAGATTAATGGAGGTCAAAAACTTGTTTAATCATAACGTATACCGCTCTCGCAATCTACGCTCTACGGTATCCATATGAACACTTTTCATGAAGGATTAATGTGTACTAGCACCCGAAAACTGCATGTGTGAAGGGAGAGATTGTTGAGAGTTATGCCACATCATTTGTGGGAGGGGCAGTTTGCTAGTTAATATGCAGTCTAGTTAACTCCATTAGTATGTGGCCTTTTAGGGTGTGTCCAAATACAAATTTGTGCGGCCTCAGCCCAAAGCAGACAATATCATACTATTATGGAGTTATGGCTTGCTTGCAGCCCAACAAGTGGTATTAGAGCTATGGTTATAACGGTTCATAACAATCTCATATGGACTTCCAAAATGGTCCTAGGAAGAGACATATGGACTTGCTCCCATGATGGGCTTAAGGGGGAGGCAGGTAGGCCTTCAAGAATGGGCCTAGGGGGAGCCAGATAGACTTTTAGTATAGGTCAATGGGGAGTCTGGTCACACTAAAGGTGGCAAATTCGACAGGTGTCGAGCCTGATGTGTGAAAGGGGGAGATTGTTGGGAGTTATCCCACATCATTTGTGGGAGGGGAAGTTTGCTACTCCCTCCGTCCCATTTTAATTGGATTATTTGACTTCTGCACACATATTAAGAAAAAGAAAATTTTATCATTACTTTAACTATACTATCCTTGTAATTGCATTAATGTATTGGTACAAAAGTAGAGTTTTTGCATTGAATAATACAAATAGTATATTACTAATACATAATTAATAGGGGTATGAGAGGAACTTAAATCTATATTAAGGGAAAGAATATAGCTTTTTAGGACAAACTAAAATAGAAACTCAGCCAAATAAAATGGAACAGAGGGAGTAGTTAATAAGCAGTCAAGTTAACTCCCTTAGTATGAGGCCTTTTGGGGTGTGCCCAAATACAAATTCATGTGGGCTCAGCCCAAAGCGGACAATATCATACTATTTTGGAGTTAAGGCTTGTTTGCGGCCCAATAAGTGGAATCAGAGCCAGGTTATAATGGTTCGTAACAATCTCATATGGGATTCCAGAATGGGCCTAGGAAGAGGTAGATGGACTTGCCCCCATGATGGGCTTAAGGAGGAGGCATGTGGGCCTTCAAGAATGGGCCTAGGGGGAGATAGAGAGCCAGATGGACTTTCTGTATGGGTCAAGGGGGAGTCTGGTCACACTGAAGGAGGAAGATTCGACAGATATTGAGCCCGACGTATGAAATGGGAGATTGTTGGGAGTTATCCCACATCATTTTTGGGAGGGGCAGTTTGCTAGTTAATAAGCAGCTAGATAAACTCCATTAGTATAAGGCCTTTTGGGGTTAGCCCAAATACAAATCTGTGAGGCCTCGGCCCAAAGCGGACAATATCATATTATTGTGGAGTTAAGCATAGTAGCATGGTTCGTGGGTTAGCCTATGGAACCCCGATCCAATTCCCTCGTACCGGAACACGATTCCTCTTCGACCCGGATCGCTGAGATTCACGCTCCAGTTCGCCAATTCCAGTGATCCATTTTAACTCTAGCGATCATTATATAAAAAAGGAGAAATAATAAAGAAAGATAGCTTAATACCATCTAGATTAAAATTATTTTTGAAAGGTAAATCTCTAAAATGAACAATAAAAGGACGAAGTGGAGAAGATGATGCAGATGGAAGATAAGACACACCAAGACACATGATACATGCCTCGATTACAGGAACATATTATAATTACCTTAAAAATAAGTTTTGAAAATCCTATCCACTTTAATAGTAATTTTAAAATTTTATATTTTCTGATTAACTTTTATATTTTTGGGTAAAATAAATATTTTAATTATAAAAACAATAACTAAATCATAAATGTAATAACAAATATATACATAATATTTATTTAAAAATAACTATAGAAAGGGATCCTTGTATCGACCCGCGAACCCGATTCGTGACTTGTCGTACCCAATTCATGCATACTAATGTTCCACGTACCCGTACTCGTACCATGTACCCGATCGATCCATGATCCATGCAACTATAGAGTTAAGGCTTGCTTGCGGCCCAACATGAATGAGGCCACAAAAATAATTTTGGCCTCTAATACATGGTGGAATGAGGGAATTGTGGTATACTATGTCCTCCCTTTGTTTTTTGATGACCTGCTAGTTCTTCTTTGTTTGATGGAATAATATTCTTATTTCTTTATTAGTGTCGCATTCTGTTGGATAATGTTCTTTATTTTAATGTGTTATTTTGGGCTGAAAAATGGTGTGGGAGCCTGGACTGTATTGAACTGGCATGGTTTCTTTTATTTACATGTTCTTAGTAAACACATATGTTCCCATATTAATCGGGGTTAGGGGAAAATGTAATAGTATTTAGAAGACCATAGTTAGACACCAAGACCTAATATCATTTATTGATCGAAAATGTTGGCTTACAAATTTTGCATTGATTAACATTATTACATATATTAAAAACTTTGTTTTTACTAACCAAGTTCATATGAATCAATCTTGTAACCTTTCGAGATATGTTTTTACTGATTCAGTTTTGTACTCTATCTTTATCTCTTACCAAATCAGAAACTTTTGATTGTATAAATATGTTTATGTTATATTGTATGTTTTGTAACTATATAATGTTTTGTTTTGGTTGTGCTTAATGTATCAAGAGAATCCAAAATATAGGAAGTTCCATAACAGAGATTTGTCACTCTATTGGAGTCATTATGATATTTTATTTGCCTCCGTAGTTGCAACTGGTAATAGAGTAAGAGTAGCAAACACCTACTCCATTGTTGATCTGGAAGTGAGTAAGGAGTTTACTGAGTTGGTTGAGGATGATGGAAAAGAGGGCAACGGTGATAGTAATGACAATGACAATCAATCAACACCCTCAAATGTTTTGTTTTCGTTGTCTTTTATGAAATCGGGAAGGAGCACTGGTTCAAAGAGAAAGAGGTTTGGAGCCGAATTGATGAAAGATAGCCTTGACGGATTGGTAGCTGCAATGTCATGCATGAGCACCTCTACGACAACTGCTAATGAAGATAAGTCACTAGTAGAGGCTATTGAAATTCTTAAGTCGATGACTGAGGTTCCATATGCTGCTGTATTTTTATTCACATTACTATTTGCTAAATATGCAAAATAGGACTCTTTTTCTGAATGAGCAGAGCAATGAACTATGTTATGGCCAGCTTTTATATAGTTTCAAGTATAATAACCACTCTGCTGTAAAGCAAAGTGCAAGTGCTGGGAATTTCAGTGGACTATTCGGAGGCCAATCCAGTGGACAATTTGGAGGCAATTTTAGTGGTCAATAAATTGTTCCAGTGCACTATTATTGGAGTCTACTATTTACTTCTTCCTTGGGTGTATTTATTTTTAGTAGTTGATATGTATTCTTTATTGTGACATGAAAATTGGTAGATTTACAAATCTACTATTATGGCATAAGAGTATCACATAATAGTGTAGTGTCTAGTAGTTACAGTATTGATTGAATTTCATTGTAATTTTCTACTATATATTTTCAACTTGTGTATTACTATTTAATCACATGTACAAGGTGTGTATCTACTTTTATTTGCTATATATAGACTATAATGCATTGAGTATATCATAGCTTTCATAAAGATAGAAGCCCAAACAATACACCTGCAAAATCACAAACACTTTCATCTCCTACAAATAATTTATCAAGATGTATCCTTTTAATCCTTTTGGTAATAACTATTATGGCCACTCTTCTAAGGAAGTTGAATAAGAATAGCACAATAGTGAGATAGAAGATTTTTTAGTGCTTTTCTTAGTTCCATTCATATGTTGTAAGAAGCTTGGTTCTAAAATCGAGGTTTATTGAAAGTAAAAACATTCACTAGTGCAAAAATCAATCCACTAATAATTTTAAAAGATTTTATTTCATGTTTTTTTTAATTCTTCCAGTTCTTTCTTTTTATTTAATCTTTCTAAACACTCAAACATTATTATTGAACAAACTTAAATCTATAAGAATTTGAAATAATTCTTAAATTTGTATTCAACCCCCCTTCTACAAATTTCTTGTACTTAAGGGAAATAATAATTGGTATAAGAGCCAGGTTTCAATACATAGAAAGTTAAGATCTAAGTACATCAAGTATGGGTCAGAACGACACATGGATAAAGATTCCAGTTCTTGAAAAAGATTAGTACTTTCCCTGGAAGGTCAAAATGCACTTGCATCTACTATCCATTGATCCTTCATATATTCATTGTATAGAGAAGGGTCCACATGTACCTATGAAAATAGTTACAAGTGTCAATGCAGATGCTACTCAAGCTCCAGACAAATTCATTCCAAAGCTTGTGACTGAATACACTGATGAGGATGAGAAAGAAGTGCACAAGGATAAAAAGGCCTTAAACATTTTGTTTAATGGTCTTGACAAGGATATGTTTGACAATGTTATCAACTGCATAACCTCCAAAGAAGTCTGGGATACTCTTCAAACCTTGTGTGAAGGTACTGAGCAAGTAAGCAAGAACAAGATGCAACTCTTGATTCAGAAGTATAAAGCCTTTCACTTCAAGAGTGGTGAAACAATCAATGATACATATAGTAGGTTTCAAAAGCTTTTAAATGAGCTAAAACTATATGGAAGAGTATATGTTGTTGAGGACACCAATCTCAAGTTTTTGAGATCCTTGCCCAAGGAATGGAAACCAATGACTGTGGCCATTAGACAGTCCCTTGACTTCAAAGAATACACTCTTGATATGTTTTATGGAATTCTAATGACATATGAGTTGGAATTACAACAAGATGAAATAAAGAGATTGAGAAGAGTCAGAAAAAGGACAAGTCTGTTGCCTTGATGGTAAAGGATAAACAAGTTGCAGAGTCTTGTAAAGATGTAGCTGTTGAAGAAGGGAGGAAAGAAAGTCATGGAAAAGTTGTAAATGGGTACATGTATGATGAATCTTCAACTAACAAGAGAAAAGAATTGGTTGAGGATGATGAGTCATACACCAAGGAAGATATTGATGAAATAGATGAACATTTAGCTTTTCTATCAAGAAAGTTTTCAAAGCTCAAATTCAAAAGAAATCCAATGCAAAGGCATAGATCCCAGTTCAGGAAAGAGAGTCAACAAAACAAGAATCTTGTTAACAGAATTCAGTTCAAATATTTCAATTGTGAATTGGCTGGTCACTTTTTAAATGAATGCAGAAAGCCAAAGATGGAAAAGAAATCAAAGTTCAGTAATGGTATTGATTATAAGAAAAAGTACTTTGATTTACTAAAATAGAAAGAAAAGGCTTTTGTTACAGAGGAAAAGGACTGGGCTGCTGAGGATGATTCCGAGGAAGAAGAATTCAACAATCTTGCACTTATGGCCAATCATAATGACCAAGAAGCTAGTTCCTCTAGCAATCAGGTAATTTCTACTAATCTATTTGAGTTATCTAAGGATGAATGCAATACTACTATTACTGAAATGACTAATGAGTTGTATAATTTGCATGTCACTCTTAAGTCCTTGAACAAAGAAAACACTAGACTAAAAAACACCATAGATTCTCTAACGCAAAGAAAGATACACTTAGAGAACGAGCTAATGCATTTCGACAGACTCAAGATAGAAAATAGAGATGCTGGAGAGGAATTAGTTGAGTGTAAAAAGAAAATAGAAACTTTGAAGGAACAATTAGAAGAAGAACTAAGAACCATTGACAAATGGAACATGTCCAGTAAAGCTAGCAAAAAGTTGAATGACATTCATGAAAAAATTATTTCACCATGCTGTCTGAAACTCTTGAGAAATTAGCTGTTGATGAAAATCAATCATTGGACAAGGAGCAATCGATTGATAATCATGAATCAACTGATAAGGATTATCCATCGATTGAAAATTTTATCTCAATGAATAATTATCCATCGATTGAAAAATCATCAACTGCTAAACAATCTGTTTTAAAAACCAAGTTTAACAAACCTGTTAAATTTGTGATTGAAAGTAGCTCCTCTAAACTACAAAATCAAGTTGACAAGACTAATATAGGGCATTTGTCTAAGAATCAATTAAAGGACAAATTAGAAAAGATAAAGCCTGAAACTAAGCCTAGTGAGAAAAAAGAAAAAGAACAGAAATGGTAAAGTAGGTATAAACAAGAACAATAACTACACACCTGACATGAAAAATATGTGTTAAATGTGGTAGTAAATATCATCTATTTGTGCATTGCAAATCTATCATGTCTGCCATACCTAACATATTTGTAAATTCTATTTTTCCTCAATTAGTTGATCCTCATGCTATTCATGCTCAATATGCATTTATGCCTTATATGTTTAATCCATATCTTGCATTTTCCAACATGAATATGTCTTCTATGCCTTGGAATATGAACACCAATATTCATGCATCAAATTTTTACAATCCTGCAAGCATGAATGATCCAAGTATTAGCACTGAGAGTCATGAAGTGAGGAAACCAACACCCAAGGTTGAAGTGGAATTAAAACCACCTAAACCAAAGGTACAAAATTTGGAAACCAAACCAAATATAGCAATTAATAAGAAAGGACCCAAGGCAACTTGGGCACCAAAATCAACTTGATTGTTTTTGGATGTGTGCAGAGAAAAAGAAGGAATCTTTTGTACTTGGACAATGGGTGTTCAAGGCACATGACTGGAGATAAATCTCTGCTCACAAAGTTTGAGGAGAAAGCTGGCTCTGGAGTGACTTTTGGAGATGACAACAAGGGTTACACCATGGGATATGGCTTGATTTCAACAGAGAGTGTCATCATTGAACCTGTTGCACTAGTTGATGGCTTAAGACCCAATTTGTTAAGCATCAGTTAACTATGTGACAATGGAAATAAAGTTTGTTTCACAACTGAAGCATGCATAATTACCAACAGGAAAAATAGAAGCCTAGTAATGATTGGGAATAGAAAATAAAATATGTACATAGCTGACTTTAACTCAACAAATACAGATTCAATGACTTGCCTTCTTTCAAAAGCAAGTACAAATGAAAGTTGGTTGTGGCACAGAAAATTAGCTCACTTAAATTTCAAATCCATGAATCAATTGGTCAAGAAAAATCAAGTGAGAGGTTTACCACAGATGGAATTTGTCAAAGATGGACTATGTGATGCTTGTCAAAAAAAAGGCAAACAAAGAAAGGCATCTTTCAAGTCAAAATTGGAAACATCAATTGAAAAACCACTTGAGCTATTACACATGGATTTTTTTGGTCCTGTAAACATCATGTCCATTGCAAAGAAAAAGTAGTCCTTAGTCATTGTGGATGACTTTTCAAGATTTTCATGGACATATTTATTGCATTCAAAATATGAAGCAAGTGAGCTCATCATAAAACACATCAGAGAAGTAGAAAAGAGTCTTGGTTTGGATGTAAAGAAAATAAGAAGTGATAATGAAATTGAATTTAAGAATTCCACAATGAAAGAGTTTTGTGAAGCTAAAGGAATCATAGATACTTTTTTTGCACCAAGAACTCCTCAAAAAAATGGGGTTGTTGAAAGGAAAAATAGGACACTGATTGAAGTAGCTAGGACAATGTTGGAAGATGCAAAATTACCAACATATTTCTGGGCTGAGGCCATTAATGCAACATGCTATATACAAAACATCTCCATAATGAATCAAGCACAAAGAAAAACTCCATATCAATTGATCAAGAAAGAAAAAAAGCCTAAGGTGGGGTTTCTTCATGTCTTTGGCTGAAAATGATATGTCTTGAAAAATTAAGGTAAAAACCTAGGAAAATTTGAGGTCAAGGATGATGAAGCTATATTTGTTCCCTACAGAGTCTATAATCTCAAACTACATATTGTTATGGAATCTGTACATGTAGTATTTGATGATAAAAAGATTCAAGGCTTGTTTTATGAAAGAAATCATGACACACTGTAATTTGAGAATGAATCAAATGAGATGCATGAAGAAAGTGATGAAGAAACATGTCTAATAAAATTATAAGTACTCGGAAATCCAATATCAGTTGATGTTACTGCATCAATGGATAATTTATCAGTTGACAGACATCCATCGATTGATAATGCATCAACTGATAATTCATCAATGGATAACCAATACTCTACATCTAGGGTATCCAACTCAGGGGGAGGGTTTCAAAATTAATTTTTAAATTCAAATTAATATGAGTACAACAATAATGATAATGAAGCTTCATCATCAATGAAGAATTTATCTCCACAAAAAAATGAACAAAAAGTCATCCATTTGAGTTAATCATTGGAAATGCAAAAGATGGTGTCAAAACAAGGAGTGCTACTCAAAATGAGTGTCTGTATAGCAGCTTCCTATATCAAGAAGAACATAAAAGAGTTGAAGATGCTCTCAAGGATCCTGATTGGGTATTGGCTATGTAAGAGGAACTCAATCAATTTGAAAGAAATAAAGTATGGAAACTAGTGCCCAAACCAAAAGACAGATCAATAATTGGTACAAAATGGGTATTCAGGAACAAGATAGATGAAACTAGTACTGTGACTAGAAACAAGGCAGGGTTTGTGGCAAAGGGCTACCCGCAAGAAGAAGGAATTGATTTTTGATGAGACTTTTGCACCAGTTACAAGATTGGAAGCAATCAGAATTTTTCTAGCCTATGTTGCACATTCAAATTTCAAAGTCTACCAGATGGATGTGAAGAGTGCATTTTTGAATGAAGAATTAGAAGAAAAAATCTATGTGGAACAACCTCCTGGTTTTGAAGATCCAAATTTCCTTGACTTTATATATTATTTACTCAAAGCACTCTATGGTTTGAAATAAGCACCAAGGGCCTGGTATGACACTTTATCTCAGTTTCTCATTGAGAGTCACTTCACAAGAGATACTGTAGATAAAACTCTATTTCATAGAAATGTTAATTGGTCAATTATTCTTGTTCAAATTTATGTAGATGACATCATATTTGGCTCAACTGATGAGAGACTTTGTAAAAAGTTTGCCAAATTAATGCAAAGTAAATATGAAATGAGCATGATGGAAGAACTTACCTACTTTCTTGGTTTGCAAGTCAAAAAAGTTAATAATGGTATTTTTATAAATCAAACTAAGTACATTCATGACTTGTTGAAGAAATTTAACTTGAGTTAATGTTCTTCTGCAATAACTCTTGTGGAAACTGCCACTAAACTTGAATTAAATACTAAGGAAGCTAAGGTGGACATTTCAAGTTATAGAGGCATGGTAGGCTCACTTTTATACTTAACTGCTAGTAGGCCAGATATAATGTTCTCTACATGCTTGTGTGCTAGATTTCAGGCTGATCCTAGAGAATCTCATTTAGTGGCTATTAAGAGAAATTTTAGATATCTCAAGGGTACAATAAAATTAGGTATTTGGTATCCTAGAGATTCTGGTTTTGATCTAATAGGCTACTCAGATGTAGATTATGCAGGATGCAAAATAGACAGGAAAAGTACAACAGGCACCTGTCAATTTCTAGGAAACAAATTTGTGTCATGGTTTAGCAAGAAGCAACACTCAGTATCAACTTCAACTGCAGAAGTTGAGTACATTGTTGCTGGAAGTTGTTGTGCACAAATTTTATGGATGAAGAATCAGTTATTTGACAATGGGTTCAACATGAACAAGATTCTTATTTTCAGTGATAATACAAGTGTCATTGCAATAACAGAAAATCCGATGCAACATTCCAGAACCAAACACATTGACATAAGGTATCATTTCATTAGGGAACATGTAATGAATGGTATAGTTGAATTATATTTTGTCCCTGGTGAATAATAACTTGCTGACATTTTTACCAAACCACTTGATGAATCTACTTTTAATATATTGGTCTATGAATTAGGTATGCTCAATTTCACTTAAATTTTAAAAATGTCCAACAAGTTTTATTTATTTCTTTGTATGCAGCCATTGTTTACATATATCTGTTGAATCCAAGTGATCAATTGATAAATGTATTAACTATCAATGGATATTTTTCAGCCCTCGATGGATATATTTGATCAACTGATAAGATATACACCTATCGATGGATATTTATCTGTCAACATATAATTACCCTGGTAATTGTTTATCGATTGATAAATTAGTTATTGTGCATCAATGAATGTAATTACCCATCGATGGTAATAGAAATTTATTCGTTTCCAAACATCCATTGACTACTGTCTAAATTAGCCGTTGATGCTCTATTTTATCCATCGATAAATACATACACTCCTGCATGTATAAAGTCGATTTCTATTTAGAGCGTGTCTATTTTTTTTCAAATGGTCATTTCTTTTCATTAAAATAGCAAAATTAATTGTTGTGACTTATTTTAAGTCACTTTATTCTTGAAAAATATAAATAACATGTTCATTTCTTATTTCACTTTACCTGTTATTTTTGCTTAACAATCTATTTTCTTTTTTCTCTCTAAGAACCCTAAGGAAATTTTTACTCTTCTTTTTCAAGTCTCTTTCTTTAATCTATTCAAGAACAGTAATGGCACCACAAAAGAAGATTCAGTCATCGACAAGATTCATTTATGAGCAGAACAATTTTGTGGCATGCATAACTGTGGAGGATGCCCCTGCTGATTTTCATCCTCTTATGAAGTTCTTGAGCGACTGCAAACTCTCCAAAGCACTCAGTGAAGCACCAACAATCGTATGTGAACTGATGGAGGAGTTTTGGAAGTCTATAGAGATCTCCAAAGATGGGAAGATCATTTCATATTCCTGTAGAGGTATGGACTATTCTCTCACTAGTACTACTGTCTCTACATACTTAGAAATTCTTGTAGATAATTGTGATGCCATGCCTAGGGATGAGGACATTAGAAACATGTTAGCATCTGTTAATTATGTTGATAATGAATGTAACCTAGGTGAGGTAGTAAGGAAGAATCTGAGAAAGGAGTGGAGTTATTTTTTTGATGCCATCATTAAAGTATTTTCTGGAAAGATAAGCAATTTTGATGCTATTACTACTAGTATGTAGCAAATTACTTATAGTATCATATTCGATAAGTACTTTGATCTTGGCGTATTGCTCATAAATGAGTTAATTGCCAAATTAGATAATAAAGAATCTAGGAAGAATACATATACTTTGTTAGATTTATTATGTTGTTCATTAACCATGATATTGGAGAATATGATATTACAAAGGCCATGAAAACAATGGAAGTATGGACTCAAAACAAAAGGGTCTTCAAGGACCTGGTGAGAATCAACTTACACCCTAAGTTGTGTCTCACATATCCCCCTTTTGTACATGTATTTCTCAAATCTCACAATCTTTCTTTTCTTGAGGTAGAGATACCTCTTTCTTTGCCTTCTGCAATAATGGAGGGAGTTAGAAATGCCCCCATCCCTCCTACCCATGTTGCAAAATCCTTCAAATCCAAATCAAAGAAAACCACCTCAACAGTTTCTCAACAAACTGTTGTTGTAAAATCCAAGAAAAGAAAAACCACTGAGGGGAGTGTGAAGGTGGTGGTTGAGAATGAGGGAACTGGCCAACATCAAGAAAGCTAGAAGAATAAGGTTGGAGAGGGTGAGAATGTCCAGCTAGCCTTCAGTCCAATCTCTCAAAAGATTGAGACCGTGATCAAGGAATTGAACACATCCCTAGATGCACCTTCTCAACAAGGTGTAGTTACTGAAAAGAGGACTCAACCAGGACCATATATTGGGGATAAGGGACATAAAGTTTTCCAAGCCTTCAAAAGGAGAAATAAGGGGAATGTAGATGCACAAGGGGAACACACAATTGCAAAGCCAAATGAAAATTTAGTGGAGCCTTCAACTTCTTCTTTTGATGTGTCTCAGTTAAATGATAAGACACAACCCCATTCTTTATCTATTCCTTTTCCTCAATCCCCTTCTAAATCTCTCTCTTCAGAAACATTGATGATTGACAACATTAATGTTCCAAATTCACCTTCTTTGCAACTCAGGGTGGAGCGAACACTCTCACCTGACTCACCACAAAAGGGTAACATCTTGGTTGAGTAGGATAAAATTTATAATTCTTTTAAGTCAATGGATATTTCTCAATCAATTGATATTATCCAACATCTATTTACTTCTACTCATCCATCGATGGATATCCTTACATCCATCAATGAGCTTATTTTGACAGATATTCATCAATCGATGGATATTTCTTATCCATCGATTGCTACTTCAACTGATATTCTAAATGATGATTATACTATTGAATTTTCCCAAACTTTATTAGGATTGAGTGGAGTGGGTGAGGTGAGTGAGAGGCATGATTTGCATATTATGGCAAAAGGAGGGTGTGTGATTGAGAGGCCCTCAACTTCTTATGAGGTGGCAAAATGAGAGGGTGTGGGGATTGAGAGTTCGACCCTAGTAGGTGATGCAATATGTGAGCAAAGTGAGGGAGATGTGACATTCCAGGATGAGATTCTGATGAAAGAAAAGAGAGAAGAGAGTGAGAGAGAAAAGAAAAGAGAGAAGTCTTTGTCACCAATCTATGAAACTTCATCTTCTAAAACTGAAGAATTTGCAGCAGAACTCACCTAAGAGTTGGGGTTGGAGTTAGGGGGAGATGGAGAGATTAGAGTCCCTGCAGGAGTTGCAGATTCACTCATGCTAGAGGAGGATGAGATATATATCAATCTAAATGCTGACACTTTTCAACATGAAGATCCTCATTATCAGCATTTGGTAGCAACCACAAATCAAGAGGCTTAGCAAATTTTGGGATTAGTGCAGACTGAGGAGGAGTTCAAGAGTGGGAATGAAACTCTCCCAAGAATGCCTGATGATGTCTCTCACATGAATCCTGAGGACTTTGAGTCTGAAGGTGATGATGACTCATTGGAACCCTTAATGAGAGATGATGAAGCCACTCTAGCTGACACTGAAAAGGAAATTATGACTCTATACAGAAGGTCCATGGCTGAAGTAAATGTAGATGACCCATGTTCAAAGGAGAATATTGAAGTTCTACAAAGATAATCTCAAAATTCAATAGCTTCAAGTCACAAGCACCAAGAATGAATTGAGACAGGTTAAGCATGCCATTGAGAGTGCAAGAACTCATTTTGATTCAACAATGGATTCCAGACTCAGTTTCACTTTCATGGGCAGAATCAAGAAAAGATTTGACACAGAGTTTACAGCCAAGGATAAGGTTGTAGAATTGGAAAAGAAAGTTACTGCTATGGAACTCAGCATGAATCAAATTTTAGCCAACCAGGTTACACAAGTCAAGCTTCAAAGTAGATTATTAGAAACACCTTCCTCGTCTCAACCTTTGTCACATGTTGCTGATAACAAAAAGGGAGAGAAGGAAAATGCTGAATTAAGGAGGGAGGTGGAGAATCAAATTCAAGCTTCTGAGGCTATTATATCCAAGCAGGACCCATTGGCTAAGAAAAGAGAAATAGCTAAGCAAATTGTTCATAAATTTAAAGCACTTGAAAGGAAGAACAAGGCCATCAATGCAGAAAATCCAATTGAGATCACAACAACTACTTCATTGCCAAAAAGGTCAATTTCTGAAACTGTGGTTGTTGAATCTCATGAGGCTGGAGGAATAAGGATGGATGAAGGAATCTCACAGCCTGGAGATAGGAAAGGGAAATATATAATGATTGAAAATGAATAGAAGATAAAGACTATCTCAGGTGGTGGTGAGAAATTATTGCACAATGCAATAGTTGTTGGTGTTAAGGAGACGATAAAGCAGGAGCATGCAAGAGAAGAACTAGCCATGATTCTTCAAAAGCAATTTGATGAAGAGAATAAAAAGATTCTTGAAGCTAGAAGGAAGCAGGATGAGAAGAAATCAAGGACAAAACAAAGAGCAAACAGATCCTCAAAGCCTGTTGGAGTAAAGAGGAAATTGAATATTGATGAAGGTGGAGTGGTTGAGGAGAAACAGCCAAAGGAGACTTAAATTCAAAAAGCTGACAATGATCAACCAAGAGAAGTAAAATTGTTCCAGTCAAAGGCAAGCACTTACATCCCAATTAGATCATAAAGATTGATTGCTACAAGAGGCCAAAGGAAGAGGGGTGTAGATCTTCTCCATCTTGAATATAAAGATGGTTCACATATCACTTTTACCTTTTCACAAGTGATGGAACAAGACTATGCTACTCTGAGAAAAATTTATACTCTTCTCAACAGAAATTACTATTTGACTCAAGAACTAGCCAAAGATATCTTACAGAGGATGACCACCATGAGAGAGGCTCCAATTCAGGAAGAAAAGAAGGAAATAATAAAACTCTGGAATCCTGAAGGAATGAAAGTTCTTCATGAGCCTTTCTATGTGATGCTTTACACTGACAATGATAACAAGGAAAGATGCATTGATATTTGCAAGGAAATCAGGAAACTGCCAAACCTGGAGCTAAATTACTTGGCAAGTCAATTGGACTATAGTATTGAAGATGAGAAGATACTGAAGGGGTCACTATTCAGACAAATGGAGGAGAATGAGAAAAGGGAGATGGCTGAGTCTAGCAGAAGGAAGAGAAGGAACTAGACAAATCAAGACCATCAGAATTCTTCTCAAAAATCATATGCTACTGGTACTTAAATTTCTCATATCTTTTAATTTGTCAAATTTTGATTCTTACTATATTGATAAATATTTAGGATTTTGTTATCAGCAACCTAGATTTATGATTATTATTCATATTTATAAATATGGGGAGATTGTTAGAAATCATGTTGTATGATAATAACAAATTACCTAGAATCGTAATTTTGACCTTAATTTTGTAACTGATCAATGGATATGTGATCTATAAATATTCATTGACTAGGGAACCATTTATCAATGGATATTTATAACCCTTATAATGTGTTATTTCCTTGTACAAGAAGTTATTTCAAACTGTTGTGTAATACCCCAACTTTAAGTTTTTATCAGATATAAATTTTTACGATTAGTAATTAAAATTTTAAATTTGGCCTGATTTTCATCAAAGCCCAAAAGAAAGGAAAAACATTTAATGGGTTATGCGTATAAAAACCCACAATGACATATACTCCCTCTGGTCCTTTATATAGGTCACTGGACTTTTTGCACGTAATTTTAGGTGCTTTGACTATATACTTAGAATTGATTTTTTTTTAATTTTCTTTTTCTGAATAAAAATATAATGTTTAAATTTTAATTCACAAAAAGAAAATTTAAAAAATATTAATTCTAACTATATGGTCAAAACACATAAAGTTACGTGCAAAAAGTCAAACGACCTATAAATAGGACCAGAGGGAGTAACATCTAACTTGACTGATATTCTCATCAAGTTAGTAATTATAAGGGTTGAGATAAACTTTCACTTAAATCCCTTCTATGTGGGACAAGTAAACGTATAAAGAAATAACAAACGTTCTAAGTTTAGTTATTTCTAAGACTAGCTGGTTTCTGCATTTTTTATATAGAGAACATGAGAAAACTAGTTTCATATATCTTCGACATGGGACAAAGTGAACATATGATTAAATATTCAAATTATACTTTCTAAGTGTAAGAAATTAGAACTTGTCTTTAATTAGAATTTTAAACTTACACTTTTTATCCGGGCAAAGTGAGACTATGAACTTCTATCACTCATGACCTAACCTTACCTGGCATATATAAAGTTTAGAGTAAGTTTTACTTATAAACCACTCGATGTGGTACAAAGTATAAACTCTCTCTATAAATTGTAATTAACATACTTACAACTACATGAAATTTAGGAGTTAACTCAAATCCCAATCCCAATCATGAGAGAAGTCAAGGTCCTTCACAACACATTTATTTTCATGTATGTTTATAAAAGGTAAAGAAGACAAAATGAGATGCAAAAATATTTTTGAGAAGAACCCTCAGTCCCCCTCTATATTTTTAATCATGTTGAGATAGCTTCACAAGTGAAAGTTAAAATTTTTATTAATGTTGTATCCTCTAGATGATGTGGATGCCACACCCCACCTCTTGTTGTTACACAATAAGTGCAAGTCTTTTATAAAAAGAACAAGTTTTAAATTTGTTGTATAAGAGAAAAGTAGAAACTTGTTCCACATCTCATCGATATGGGACAAGTAAGAGTGTTCTATTAGCTAAACTCGGTTTTAAGACAATTTATATAGGAAGAAAGAATACAAGTTCTCATCTCTCATCTATGTGGGACAAGGAAAAAAAATCTAATTTACAATTTTAAAATATATAATTCGATATCACAAGCATTCTAGTTAAAATTTGAGGTATAAAAACACTCAAGGTTGGATTACTCTGAAGTCTTTAGATTTTATTATTTATGTTATCACAAATGATAAGATTATCTTTACAGGATTACAAAACACTCTTACGATGGAAAGTGTAAAGAATATCTTATCTTAAGGTATGGGTGTGCCATGCAAGTGTCGCCTTTGTGTGTTGTTTTGAGTGTACTCCACACATGTGTGCACCTTAGTTGTCATGCACCTTTGTGTGTTTGTACGCCATACTTAGGTACGCCTTGAGTAAGCCAAACACTTGTGTGTGCCTTGCACAAGTTTCCGAGATGTGAAGAATTTTTTTTTTTAAACCATGCAACTTAGCCTACCACGTCGAAAGGAAAAAAAAGTATCACCCACTTCCTTATAAATATATTACATATAGCTTACAGACTACTAGTTGGTAAGCTACTATTCCTTTCTAATTATTTTGTTTCTTTTTAAGCCTATGTTAAATTAAAGAGTTAGAGATAAATATAATTATGATTTAATAATACTAGTATAAATTTGGAAATTTGTTTTAGGATACAACGGGGCATGAAAAGATTAGAATCGAGTACTGTAAGTATATAATGTACTATTCACTGTTGATGATTATTTATTGATAATTTAAATAATGATTGATTATTGATGAAAATTAATTATTCTTACATTGATACTTGATGAACTGATGATCTTCTTTTTCAGAAGTAAAGATAAACTAATTGTTTAGCTGATTGGGATCCCCACATGATGAATTGATGAACCTATCATGTTTGAATACTCAATTTTTCATATTTGAAAACTTGTTTATTATGATGAAATCTTGATGACTTTGATGAAGTATTGATGAATTTTCTGTTGAACTCCTTGTTGCATAAAATCTCAGTTGAACACTATAATATATGCTTGTTGAGCTTTATAAGCTTATTTTTTTATATTACTAACTTCCACAGAAAAGAATTTTGGAGAATGATATTCGGGAAAGGGTAGGGACGTGTTGAATTAAAGTGTTAGAGTTGGACGGAAAATGCTTAGAACTATAGTATAAATGTTTGATCATAAACTTGTATTTTGGAAGTTCATTAGAAACTTATGATGTATTATGTAACTTTTGATACAAGACTAGATAATGTTGTAAAATATATTATTATAGATTTTAAGTTTATGTAAGAATATGTTGTTAAGATTAATGTGTTGGCATCCCCGGGTCGGGTTTCTAAGGTTAATCCTGTAACGCCCGGGAAAATTACGTATATTTTGTAATATTTAAATATGCTTTTAGTATAATTTATTGTGTTCTAGTTTATTTTTAATGCAATTATTTGTGTTAGGATTTTTTTTTATATAAATAGAAAAATCACTTGTTATGTGTTATGTGACTTCTGTGTTGCCTAAAATATTTTATTCTATTTTGTTGTAATTTTTGTTTCGTTAGAATAAAACTATTTCGATTTATGATTATCGGGCTCAGCCCCTGTAGAGGACTAGAAACCTTATTTTTGGTTCCTTTATTTTTATAAAATGATAAAATCCTCAAAATAAATTTATTTTATTATTTTTGAAACATTCATAATTTTTGGGGAATTTTGACATATATATTGTATTTATTCAAAAATATTTATTTTTATATTTTATCCCATAAAAATGATTTTTGGGCTTTTATTTTTAATTATGGGATAAATTAGCTTTTAATCAAAATTAAGCCCCTAGATTTTCTAAAAATATAAATAGTTTTTATTAATAATAAAATTTTTATGATACTTGTTAATAATAGAAGGCGGCTAGCTTGGTAATTGGGGAAAGAACTAGAGTTAACTGTTCTTGGAGATCGAATGATCGTTGAGGGTGTTATTGAACTCTAATTTCAACATTCAAGTAACCAAAAGGAAGCTTGTGGCATCATCTACTCGATTCTAGCATCAATTTCATGTAACTATAGTTTTGTTTTTAAACCCGTTTTGACTGCCTCATCTTTGATTTTCGCAAGTTGTTGCTTGTTGATTACTTGAATGATTTGAACTCGTAGTTGAATAGCTCGTGGTCTTATGAATCTATACGTATTTTTAGTATAAATTTTGGTGTCTAATTGCTAGTCATCGGAGTTTGGCCGTGAGTCTATATGTTTGGCTGGAATCTGATTTTTCTGGCCTAGTTCTTGATTCTATTTACACAGCTGAGTTGTATTGATGTGCATCAACGTGTGAACATAATTTTTGTGTGTGTTTATGTGTGATTGCGAGTCACCGGAGGTAGTCTCCGGTCATCTCTTTCCAACTGTTCCGGTCTGGTTGCAAGGTATCTGTGTACATGAATTATATGTATCTGCTGGTATATTTTATTTGATTGTTTGTGTTGGTCGCCAGAGAAGACGACTCCGGTCATCTCCTTTAATTTTCCTGCCAGTTCGTTAGTTGTTTATATGTATGTGGTGTAGAGCTAGACTCAGGTAGTTGTTAGCTTTGTTTTAGTACCAGTTGTGTCGAGTTTAGTGGTTGATTTGCCTAGTTTGCTCAGTTTCTCAATATATGTGTTGTATGATTGATTATGTGTGTATATATTGATCTGCAACTTTTGTGAAATTCACTTTGTTCTTAAATTGATTTGCTCCCAGATTAAACAGCCACCTTAGGGGCACTTGCATACTCATTATCATTTCTATTACTTATATATTTGTTTAAGTAAAGATGTCTTGATTATTCATTGATATAATTTTCTGATGCAACTGTGAAATTTATATGTGATAACCTGTTATATGCTATCTGAAAAATTAGGAAACTTTCCATGATTATGTGACTTATGTGAAAATTCTGTGACATAAATTCATCAAATGATCTTATATGTGCATATGATTGTGTGTGGTGTAATATTTGTTCTGTCTGTCAACATCTTCATTATTATAAAATGTTAACTTGCTGCAAAGTTGTCTAGAACTAGTATCTAATCTAGTGACTGAATTAATCATATCTGCTATATTATCAATAGTACTACTTTGAGGTATATGTTAACATGTGGCTTGCCTATGACATCCTATGTGATTGTTATTGTACTCCTAATCTTGATTTTTAGTCTTGTGTGATCTGTGAAGCATGCCCTGCTCTAGTAAGCTATTTACTTGCTTATTTCCTATTTTTATGATGTATCATTGGTTGAGATGATGAATATTCATGCACTGGTAAATTTAGTGTTGTTTCAAATAAAATAAAACTGGAGACATGTGTCTAGGTTAATTCTAAACTTTACCAGATTTTCAATTAGGACTTTGCCATGAGTATTTTTTTTATGCTTAAGGAGACTTTTATGCATGCCTGATTTAATAGTTGCTCAACTAATATGGAAACTCTTTTCTAGCAAAAGCTCAAGTTTGTGAGAAATTGTTTTTAATTTTAGACTTAAACGCATATACCGCAAAAATATACCTGATCTGCTATTTGAATTGTTTATTATTTGATGTGTGAAATACAAAATAGTACATCATGCTTATTTATTAATTTCAAATTAAGTTTATACATTTCTTGTATCTGATAAGGTATGCCACTTCTCATTTAACGAGCATGGAGGATAACTGTCCTTGCTAGTACACCTTTTATGCAGTCAGTACTGTACATGGCACGGTTTAAATTGATTTAGTGATATCTGTCACTGTGCTTTGACTGTAAAATTATTATTTTAGAATCTTTTATGACTGAATGCCTGTAGAACGTATTTCTTTTTGCATATATGTCAAATTCTCTGCAACCTTGACCTGTTTTTAATTGTTACAACAGCTACTTGATTAACTGCAGTCACATTTTTGTCATATCTGTGTCAGCTTTCTGCATTGCCTATAATTATATACAACATGCCTAGCCTTTTCTGAAATTTATGCAATATGTTATTTTCTTTTATTAAGTAATTGGCTATTGAATTGTACTAAATTGATTGTTATTTTAAAGATTATTCTTTAATTCGAAAAATGTTTTTAAAACTTAAATAAATTATTTTGATTTCAAAATTTGATTTAATTTGATTATTTTAATTCATTTAGATAATAATTTAATTAATTTAAATTGATTGATTAATTTTTTTAATCAATTAATTTAGTTAATTAAATATTATTTAAATATAATTAAAAATAATTGAATTTAATTATTTTCAATTATTTTGAGAAATAAAAATGATTTATTTATTTATATTTATTTAATAATTTCTTTACCCGTTTTAAATAAAACCAGTTGGGTTGAGACCCTAAAAAAAATAATCCGGTAATTCTAAAAGTAGTTTCAATTCCCTAATTTATTTATAAATCCGGATTAGTATTTTATTAAATATTTATGGATCTAATAATTATTCGGAGTGGATAATGATGATCCACTTTGACTCAAATAATATTTCAGAGTTTACTTTTAATTCCTTGACCACTCTTTAATTTGTGAGCCTTATATGTTATATGATATATGTGCTTACTTGTCTGCTAGTTAATATTACTTATTTATTAATTATTATTTGATGTTCGTTATTGATAGAACGCATGGGTAGACACTAGAATCTAAATTAGAATATTTTATTTGTAGATACGAGCGAGATACTAGCTAGACGGTCAGTGTAGTCGTCCCATTCCAGCTTTAGGACAGCTACTGTACGAGGCAAGTATTTCTTATTTGATCCTCTTAAACACTTTTGTTTTACTATTTCAATTATTCATATCATGATAAATAGTTATTGTTCAGAGCTATTTATAATTCTTGTTTTATTCTGTGCATCAGAGCTACTTGTTATTCGTACTCTGAATATTGGAAGATGATTATAATAAACTCATCATATCCAGCGAATTATTGTATAAATAACGAGGATATGGTCTGTAGTTGAAACTAAGCATACCTTATTTACTTGGGTTTGCTCTATTAGATTGGAATTCTAGCGTAAGAGGCTCTGAAATAATAGTCCAGCATTTATTGAGGAGGATATGGTAACCAATCCATCTTCCTATAGGCTAACATTACTTGCCTATTTTGGTACCTATATTTTGAGAATCCTTGTTATAACTACGGGTATAGAAATGTACCGGTAGGGTATAAAGAGGTCCTATTGCTTTTAGACTGATCAGGGAGCAATAGTGTTTATTTGTGTTGTATCCAATCCATATTGCCTGTGTGGCTATTATATATTAATTTTGAGCAGTTGATTCATTTTGATGACATACTGCATTGTTTCAGTTGAGATGCACTGTGATTTACTTACTGTTCAGTTCTGATAATAAACTGTTTTATATTCCGTTCTCTATACAGATCTCATATCTTGACTAAATTTCAATTGTTCATATACTTGCTGAGCATTTCTTTGGCTCACTCTTGCTTTATATCTATTTCTGCCAGACAGTTAGTGTGAGCAGACCCAGCCTTTCACGCAGAGCTAGGCGGAGAACAATTAGGGGATCGCTCGCTCATCGGGCCTCCAAGGTATTAGATGTCTAGTTTGTCTGTAGATAGAAAATGTAATAAAAATAAATCTAGACTTAAAACTTATCTAGATTTTTGTTTTGTAATAAAGTATTTAGTTTTAATTTTAGTCTCAGTTGCTTAATTTCATACTATAACCTGTTAGCGATCCTTAGTTATTGGCGGGGTCAGTACGCCTCTGATTGATTATTTTATTATTGTTGGATGTTGGCGGGCCAGTGTGCCTCTGGTTTATATTATTTTATTATTGATATTGGTCGGTGACCCCCAAACCTAGACCCCGGGTTTGGAGGGCGTCACAGTTGGTATCAGAGCTACAGGTTGTTAGTCACTGAAATAAGCAGAGGTATAGCCGTTAAAGATTTGATAGATCACATGAGATATGTTTATATTCATTTGAAATAGGTTTACATTTCATTTTAGCTTAAGCCTATGTTGTGAGCTGTGTTGTGATACCTATATATGGTAGTGATGCCTTTGTATGGCAGTGTTCGGTTTATAGTAGGAGATATGTCGGAATTTTGAGCGTATATAGCCGACATCTTTTCGAGTAGAATGTCCTAGGAGTAGGATGTTGTAGGCTAGTCTAATGAGCTGTTATATTCCATGTAAATATTTATATATATCGACGACAATTTTGTAGTGTAGATCCGTCTTGTTATATTTAGACATGCTTTTCCTTTTGACATTCAAGTACATTAGTAGTTGTGCATCATGATTTGATAACATGAATGGGAACAAGGATTTTATTTAAAAAGGAAAACTCTTTTCCGCTACCTATGCCTTTCCATGATAAATGTTATATCAACATCATGTATAGCAACGTACTAAAGGACTTGTTTGTTTATTTATCAGAGATATGGCTAATCCAAATACGACTGAGGATGACTTGGGAAATCAGAACAACAATCAGAATCCCATGACACAGAGAAACCCTGATGTTCAGGGAATTCCAGTAGTGCAAGGGAATCCATTAGAGCAGGGAAATGTCAACGTGATGCAACAAATACTAGAGTTATTCCGTCAGCAAACAGATAACCTCACTCGTCAGCAGCAGCAGCCGTCAGCACCACAGGCAGTGACATTCAGGACATTTCAAGCCGTGAAACCTCCAGAGTTTCATGGGATAGCAGATCCTGTAGAAGCTAGAGCATGGCTGAAGGAGATAGAAAAAGCCTTTGCATTGGTGAAAGTAGAGGCGAATCAAAAGACCGAGTTTGCCAGCTATTTCTTGAAAGGAGAGGCAAATTATTGGTGGGAGTCAAGAAAGGCACTAGAAGGAGCAGGAGTAATTACTTGGGAGAGATTTAATGAGTTATTTTTGGAGAAGTACTTTCCACGTTACATGCAGAACCAAATGGAGATCAAATTCCTGGAGCTGAAGCAGGAAGGAAATGTGGCGGATTACGAGACCAAGTTTACAGAATTGGCTAGGTTTGTGCCAGATTTTGTAGACACTGACGAGAAAAGGGCAAAAAGGTTTCAACAAGGTTTGAAGACTTGGATAAGAAGTCGAGTAGCTGTGTTTGAGTTAACGACTTACACCGCGATAGTGCAAAAAGCTATGATCATAGAAGCAGAAAGTGACATGTCTCATAAAGAGAAGGATGGAAAGAAACGGAAGTTTGACAATCGATCATGGAATCCGCAACAGAATCGGGTTCAGAATAACTTCAACAACAAAACAGGATTTCAATTCAGAGGAAACGGAGGACCAGGAAATGGAAGTCGGAACCTTGGGAATCAGGGGAATCGGTTCCAGCAGAATAATCAGCAACAAACAGCCAGATTTTTCAACAACAACCCGCAACAGGGACTTCGACCACCACTACCACCATGTAAGATATGTGGAAAGAACCATGGAGGAACATGCAACTTGTTTAACGTGTGGTGCTACCGATGTGGCAAGAATGGCCATTATGCCAACTCGTGTAATATACCAGTACCTGTCGGAACTATTTGTCACAAGTGTGGAAACAAGGGTCATTTCGCAAAAGATTGCCGAACCAATGTCAACTTGGTGAATCAGGACAAAACTACAGGGTCAGGCAATGCTGGACAGCCTAAAGCCAGAACGTTCAACATGACCATGAGAGAGGCCGAACAGAATGCGAATGTGATCATAGGTATTCCTCCAATAAATTCTAGTAACACCAAAGTACTTATTGATTCCGAGGTTACTAAATCTTTTATCTCGGAATAATTTGCGAGTAAGTTAGAATGTGGATGTCAGTCGTTAAATGAGGCATTAGTGATAGAAATAGCTAACCAAGAGTGTATATCGTAAGTCATGTACACCTAGGATAGGATATTACAGTTTTTGGATATGGTATTTTGGAAAATTTCTTTGGTTTAGGAATCAACCCAGAAAGTAGAAGGTGAAATGTTAGCTTAGTACCTCACTTGTTTTCTTAAGTGGATTCTGGGGACAGAATCCTTATAAGGGGGGGAGGTTGTAACGCCCGGGAAAATTACGTATATTTTGTAATATTTAAATATGCTTTTAGTATAATTTATTGTGTTCTAGTTTATTTTTAATGCAATTATTTGTGTTAGGATTTTTTTTATATATAAATAGAAAAATCACTTGTTATGTGTTATGTGACTTCTGTGTTGCCTAAAATATTTTATTCTATTTTGTTGTAATTTTTGTTTCGTTAGAATAAAACTATTTCGATTTATGATTATCGGGCTCAACCCCTGTAGAGGACTAGAAACCTTATTTTTAGTTCCTTTATTTTTATAAAATGATAAAATCCTCAAAATAAATTTATTTTATTATTTTTGAAACATTCATAATTTTTGGGGAATTTTGACATATATATTGTATTTATTCAAAAATATTTATTTTTATATTTTATCCCATAAAAATGATTTTTGGGCTTTTATTTTTAATTATGGGATAAATTAGCTTTTAATCAAAATTAAGCCCCTAGATTTTCTAAAAATATAAATAGTTTTTATTAATAATAAAATTTTTATGATACTTGTTAATAATAGAAGGCGACTAGCTTGGTAATTGGGGAAAGAACTAGAGTTAACTGTTCTTGGAGATCGAATGATCGTTGAGGGTGTTATTGAACTCTAATTTCAACATTCAAGTAACCAAAAGGAAGCTTGTGGCATCATCTACTCGATTCTAGCATCAATTTCATGTAACTATAGTTTTGTTTTTAAACCCGTTTTGACTGCCTCATCTTTGATTTTCGCAAGTTGTTGCTTGTTGATTACTTGAATGATTTGAACTCGTAGTTGAATAGCTCGTGGTCTTATGAATCTATACGTATTTTTAGTATAAATTTTGGTGTCTAATTGCTAGTCATCGGAGTTTGGCCGTGAGTCTATATGTTTGGCTGGAATCTGATTTTTCTGGCCTAGTTCTTGATTCTATTTACACAGCTGAGTTGTATTGATGTGCATCAACGTGTGAACATAATTTTTGTGTGTGTTTATGTGTGATTGCGAGTCACCGGAGGTAGTCTCCGGTCATCTCTTTCCAACTGTTCCGGTCTGGTTGCAAGGTATCTGTGTACATGAATTATATGTATCTGCTGGTATATTTTATTTGATTGTTTGTGTTGGTCGCCAGAGAAGACGACTCCGGTCATCTCCTTTAATTTTCCTGCCAGTTCGTTAGTTGTTTATATGTATGTGGTGTAGAGCTAGACTCAGGTAGTTGTTAGCTTTGTTTTAGTACCAGTTGTGTCGAGTTTAGTGGTTGATTTGCCTAGTTTGCTCAGTTTCTCAATATATGTGTTGTATGATTGATTATGTGTGTATATATTGATCTGCAACTTTTGTGAAATTCACTTTGTTCTTAAATTGATTTGCTCCCAGATTAAACAGCCACCTTAGGGGCACTTGCATACTCATTATCATTTCTATTACTTATATATTTGTTTAAGTAAAGATGTCTTGATTATTCATTGATATAATTTTCTGATGCAACTGTGAAATTTATATGTGATAACCTGTTATATGCTATCTGAAAAATTAGGAAACTTTCCATGATTATGTGACTTATGTGAAAATTCTGTGACATAAATTCATCAAATGATCTTATATGTGCATATGATTGTGTGTGGTGTAATATTTGTTCTGTCTGTCAACATCTTCATTATTATAAAATGTTAACTTGCTGCAAAGTTGTCTAGAACTAGTATCTAATCTAGTGACTGAATTAATCATATCTGCTATATTATCAATAGTACTACTTTGAGGTATATGTTAACATGTGGCTTGCCTATGACATCCTATGTGATTGTTATTGTACTCCTAATCTTGATTTTTAGTCTTGTGTGATCTGTGAAGCATGCCCTGCTCTAGTAAGCTATTTACTTGCTTATTTCCTATTTTTATGATGTATCATTGGTTGAGATGATGAATATTCATGCACTGGTAAATTTAGTGTTGTTTCAAATAAAATAAAACTGGAGACATGTGTCTAGGTTAATTCTAAACTTTACCAGATTTTCAATTAGGACTTTGCCATGAGTATTTTTTTTATGCTTAAGGAGACTTTTATGCATGCCTGATTTAATAGTTGCTCAACTAATATGGAAACTCTTTTCTAGCAAAAGCTCAAGTTTGTGAGAAATTGTTTTTAATTTTAGACTTAAACGCATATACCGCAAAAATATACCTGATCTGCTATTTGAATTGTTTATTATTTGATGTGTGAAATACAAAATAGTACATCATGCTTATTTATTAATTTCAAATTAAGTTTATACATTTCTTGTATCTGATAAGGTATGCCACTTCTCATTTAACGAGCATGGAGGATAACTGTCCTTGCTAGTACACCTTTTATGCAGTCAGTACTGTACATGGCACGGTTTAAATTGATTTAGTGATATCTGTCACTGTGCTTTGACTGTAAAATTATTATTTTAGAATCTTTTATGACTGAATGCCTGTAGAACGTATTTCTTTTTGCATATATGTCAAATTCTCTGCAACCTTGACCTGTTTTTAATTGTTACAACAGCTACTTGATTAACTGCAGTCACATTTTTGTCATATCTGTGTCAGCTTTCTGCATTGCCTATAATTATATACAACATGCCTAGCCTTTTCTGAAATTTATGCAATATGTTATTTTCTTTTATTAAGTAATTGGCTATTGAATTGTACTAAATTGATTGTTATTTTAAAGATTATTCTTTAATTCGAAAAATGTTTTTAAAACTTAAATAAATTATTTTGATTTCAAAATTTGATTTAATTTGATTATTTTAATTCATTTAGATAATAATTTAATTAATTTAAATTGATTGATTAATTTTTTTAATCAATTAATTTAGTTAATTAAATATTATTTAAATATAATTAAAAATAATTGAATTTAATTATTTTCAATTATTTTGAGAAATAAAAATGATTTATTTATTTATATTTATTTAATAATTTCTTTACCCGTTTTAAATAAAACCAGTTGGGTTGAGACCCTAAAAAAAATAATCCGGTAATTCTAAAAGTAGTTTCAATTCCCTAATTTATTTATAAATCCGGATTAGTATTTTATTAAATATTTATGGATCTAATAATTATTCGGAGTGGATAATGATGATCCACTTTGACTCAAATAATATTTCAGAGTTTACTTTTAATTCCTTGACCACTCTTTAATTTGTGAGTCTTATATGTTATATGATATATGTGCTTACTTGTCTGCTAGTTAATATTACTTATTTATTAATTATTATTTGATGTTCGTTATTGATAGAACGCATGGGTAGACACTAGAATCTAAATTAGAATATTTTATTTGTAGATACGAGCGAGATACTAGCTAGACGGTCAGTGTAGTCGTCCCATTCCAGCTTTAGGACAGCTACTGTACGAGGCAAGTATTTCTTATTTGATCCTCTTAAACACTTTTGTTTTACTATTTCAATTATTCATATCATGATAAATAGTTATTGTTCAGAGCTATTTATAATTCTTGTTTTATTCTGTGCATCAGAGCTACTTGTTATTCGTACTCTGAATATTGGAAGATGATTATAATAAACTCATCATATCCAGCGAATTATTGTATAAATAACGAGGATATGGTCTGTAGTTGAAACTAAGCATACCTTATTTACTTGGGTTTGCTCTATTAGATTGGAATTCTAGCGTAAGAGGCTCTGAAATAATAGTCCAGCATTTATTGAGGAGGATATGGTAACCAATCCATCTTCCTATAGGCTAACATTACTTGCCTATTTTGGTACCTATATTTTGAGAATCCTTGTTATAACTACGGGTATAGAAATGTACCGGTAGGGTATAAAGAGGTCCTATTGCTTTTAGACTGATCAGGGAGCAATAGTGTTTATTTGTGTTGTATCCAATCCATATTGCCTGTGTGGCTATTATATATTAATTTTGAGCAGTTGATTCATTTTGATGACATACTGCATTGTTTCAGTTGAGATGCACTGTGATTTACTTACTGTTCAGTTCTGATAATAAACTGTTTTATATTCCGTTCTCTATACAGATCTCATATCTTGACTAAATTTCAATTGTTCATATACTTGCTGAGCATTTCTTTGGCTCACTCTTGCTTTATATCTATTTCTGCCAGACAGTTAGTGTGAGCAGACCCAGCCTTTCACGCAGAGCTAGGCGGAGAACAATTAGGGGATCGCTCGCTCATCGGGCCTCCAAGGTATTAGATGTCTAGTTTGTCTGTAGATAGAAAATGTAATAAAAATAAATCTAGACTTAAAACTTATCTAGATTTTTGTTTTGTAATAAAGTATTTAGTTTTAATTTTAGTCTCAGTTGCTTAATTTCATACTATAACCTGTTAGCGATCCTTAGTTATTGGCGGGGTCAGTACGCCTCTGATTGATTATTTTATTATTGTTGGATGTTGGCGGGCCAGTGTGCCTCTGGTTTATATTATTTTATTATTGATATTGGTCGGTGACCCCCAAACCTAGACCCCGGGTTTGGAGGGCGTCACAAATCCGGGGTCGGGGACGTCACATGCAGAAAGAGAAAATTACTTTTCAGGAGGTTCTGCTTCTGGAACTAATAATAATAGAACTGGACAGGCTAAAATAGATGGTAACGATGGTCATTGGATTGCAGTTCGTGATAATTAATAATAGAACGTGAATGTTGTGATTTTATTGTCTTCTTTACTTTTATTAATTTCATTTCAAACTTTATATTCTAAAATTTAAATTTGAAATTTAATATCCATTTTAAAAAAATTTCATTTAAAAAACAATAAGTTACTAATTTATAAGTGATTATTTACCAAACACCTCATTGAAATTATAAATAATTTATCCAAATACTTAACAACATATAAATAAAAGTTTCTTATTATTTATATTACATTTTTCTTAAATAAATAAAAAATAACTTATTTTAAGATACCCAAACCTGATGATCTCCGGCATATTTATACTTATAATTTTATTTTGACAGATTTATACTTATAATTTAAATTTAATTACATTGTTATTATTATTACATTATTCTACATAATTACAATATTACATCATCGCACACACACACGTCTCTCCGTCTCCTTACTTTCTTCCATCTCTGCTCCTGCTTAGCCCCCCCCCCCCCCCCCCCCCCCAATCTTTATTCATCTTCCCGATACAAACAATCAAACCCAATCTCTCTCCCTCTCTCTCGATCTCCCTCGAAATTCATGTCGGTATGTGATCGATTTTGTTCACACCAAGATTCAATTTTTATAGCTTACTCTCTCCCTCTCTCTCTCGTATTTGAATTGTTTTTATAGTTTAAATATCATCTCTGATCTCATCCTTGTTATTTTCAGTTCATGCTTGTTTAATGTTTTGTAAAATTGCTTGCTTTGATTTTACATTTTCTTGATTAATATACTCTTGCTTCGGTTTATTATATTTGTTTTTTTTTGAAGTGTTGCTTTTTGATGTTTGTTTAATATTTGTTGATCTTTATAATTAAGTGTTTTCTGATGTTATGTAAAGGTGATTAATTTATGATTTGTGAAGGGTTAGTGTGTGACCTCGATAATTTGATCTTCGATTAGTTAGGCCCATGTTATCTGCAGACTATAAAGTCTGATTTAGCTGGATTTAATGTGATATGATTTTAAGTTTTTTATACGGGGGCCTTACATTTTATGAATTTGTGTTTTGGGGATGAGATGAGCACAATTAGAAATGTTAGTGTGGAACGTACCAGATAGTTGAGCTTCTAGGTCTCACTTATTTCGACTATGGGGATGGGCATAGCCCTTCTGTTTGTTCTATTAATTGTCTTACGTTTTGGATGAATGTCATTAAGTATATTTGATTACTGTTGAAATTGGTGTGAACATTATAGTTGAAGACTGGACCGTAATGTAAGATAGTTGATATTGAAGGGACTAGAGAATAAGTGAAGAACAGAATCTGCAGGCTTAATTAAACAAATTTTGGTACATTTTGATGATTCTGTTTGAGGTTGAGCAGTAATATAATTGTAAGATTTTTGAGTGAAATTTCTACCAGGAAAATCCATTTTCATTGGTCGCAATTTACCTTTTTCAACCCTTGAATTTTGGAGATTAATGTTACATATTTATGTGTATCTTCTGTCCTATATTGGCAGGATAAGGGCAGGCCATTGCCAAAGTTTGGTGAATGGGATGTGAATGATCCTGCTTCAGCTGAAGGGTTTACTGTTATTTTTAACAAGGCCAGAGATGAGAAAAAGACTGGTGGAAAGCCCGAGTCTCCCTCAAAAGCAGATCCTAATATGAAGTATGCAGTGGATCCTCTGAAGCCTCAGGCTGTAAGCTCTCCCTCTCTCTCTCTCTCTCTCCCCGTCCAAACTGATATTTCACCTCTCTAGTACCCCTTTTTGACAAAGCATTATTTGTAACTTGTTGATCCTTAACATACTTTGATCAACAACGTATTTCTTCATTAGGTGTTCTTATTATCAGTATATACTTGCTATACCGCTAATGGCTCATATCAGTTTCTCCTCCATATTAAAATGGTAGAGAGGGGGTGAAAAAGCTGTGGTAAGGGAGGGTTGGTTACTTGGTTGTCTGGATAAAGTGAATTTTTAGAATATTGGGCAAACCAGATCAGGTACAAGCAGTCATAAGAATGATGCAGAATTAATGCTGGGTTTTCGACTCTTGCATCAGACCATCATATAATTTACTTTCCGTATGTTCCATAGCATAGATCGTCATGAAATCACTTTCTTTTAAAAATTAGACAAACGCTATTGTTTGAAAAGCCACTGGTTGCCTTAGACCACCATATGTCCATACAAACAACCTCGTCTCCAGCCTTCCCTGAGATATGTGGGAGTCCAGATATTAATATGATTACCTTAGACTAGAATAATTATTGACTACCATAATTGAATTAACATACATAATAATCAATCCTTAATTCTTGATCAAATAGATTCAACAGCCCCCCCCCCCCCAAAAAAAAAAAACAAATTAGATACACATGACTGTGTACATTTTGCTGATCTACGAAGTTGGAAAATTCATGTTTGTGCTATGAGATGCTTCCACATTGTGACTTGGGAAATATTGTAGGGGAAGCCAAGGGAAGGGTCAAACGAAACAAACAGGGGAGCTGTTTGGGATATACTTTGGTTGAGACCATCTTCATTGCTTGAGGCCTACAAACAGGAAGACAGAATGCCTATAATTAATTTTGCATAAAACACTGAAAAGGCCAAAATTCTAGTAGTGGAACTAGGTTAGATTTACCTAGGTTTGAATAAAAGGTTAAAACTGCAATGGAAAACAGTTGCATTTTTTTTCATCCATTGACAAAGCAGTCTGTGTAATCAGTATCCAAATCAGCTATCTATCCTTGCATAAGAGATAAATATAGTAACAGAAGACCTTACATCTTGAAAAGATTAAATTAATCCCTGTTGGTGAGAAAATTAAATACTTTCCCTGAGTCTTAAAATGCAGGTCAACAAAACTGGTGAGAGCAAAGAACCGAGTGCAACAGTAACTTGTGAGAGTAGAACTTTTATATTTCCTATAACCTTACACGAGAACAGAGTTCAGGTAAGTTTGGTCCACAGTCAGTAATCTCTGTCTACTTTAAATGACTAGCCTGTAACTAAGTTAGAATTACCTAGGATTGAATGGAAAGTTTGCACTTATGCAAAAGCAGTTGAATTTTTTCATCTTCCTTTTTGTCAGGAGGTTGAGAAATCAGTCTGTGTAATCGGTATATAGCCTATTCAATAACAAATGCTTATAATCTTGGTTAAAATCTACCAATTTAACAAGTAATAGCCAAATCTATTATCTATCCTTGCATGAAAGAGAAATATAGTAGGAGACCTTGCATCTTGAAAAGATGAAAATCATCTGCTCAATTGAGAATAATATATACTTTCCTAAAGCATTAGATCTAAACACATCAAATTTCCGGTGAAGAGAAGTGGTGAGAGTAAGAAATGAGTTCAACAAACAGTGACTGGGGAGTATAGGACTCTTATATACCCTAAAACCTTATATGTAAGCAGAAATCAAAATTTCCAGGTAAAATTTGACCATAGCACCAATCACTTTCTCCTTCAAATGACTAGGCTGGAACCAAGTTATTTTTTTTGAACTGGAATTACAATCTGGTTAAGATTTTGTAGTACTAACTGAAACTTCGTTGGTTTTTAAGCCTAGTTTTAAAAGAAAGATGTAGCAAGTTGTTTAAGATGGCAAAGTCAAATTTTGTTTTCAGAGATATCCAAAATAGAATATGGTGGAAATTTCTTTTAGAAATGTATAAGTGACTTAAAGAGGTAATAGTTGTTTCTCTCTAAAACCAAGGTATTTTGCAACAGAAGGTTTTACGTCGGTTATTCAAACTGCAATTATGTTAGTATTCTACTAATTCCTCTATGTATTTCCACAATCGTTTGGATCTTTTATTGGTTGGATGTCATTAATATAAGGTAGGGGACCTTTATTTATAGTTGTGAATATGTCTTTGGAACTTGTTTATATCTAGCTGACAACCCTCACTGCTCTGTTCACTGCAAAAGATCCAGATCGTCTTGCATATAATTTCTTGATCTGAGTACTGTTGTGACTGCCCTTGTTAGTTGCCATTCTAGATTTTTCTGTATCGTTAGATTAATTCTGCCAATATAACTGGAAAACCGTTTGCCTTTACTAGGCGGTGACTTTTTTATTTATATCAATAGATGAAGACTATTATTTGTCTACTATTGATCCTTATAGTCTATTGATATGCAGAAAAAGTGGTTTTGCTGCGCAAATGGGTCACTTGCAGAATCTTGATCAGATGGAGCTCCAATAATAGTAGAGCTTGTGCACAATTGCCCTCACCAATTTTCCTTAAGATCGGAGCTGTAAAGTGGTAATGGGCACTAGTGGAATCAAAGCTTGTGTGTTATAAATCTCATTTGTGGGGAAAAAGATACTGAAAGACATATAATACTTTTCAACGTATACTAGTTTTGCTGATTTCTAAGCTTGAGCCCTTGTTTGTCTATGCCTTGTAGATTACCTTGTCACTACTTGTATTTGTTTTCTCAAATGACATCAAATTTTATGATATATCAAGCGTGCATATGCTAAATGATTTTTGAATTAAACATGTGGATCCTTATTTGATTTGAGAACAATGAGAGCACCTGGACAGACCGTGTATTGAATGGAATGAAATCATTAGTGCTCAATCTATAAATCGTGTGCAAACATTAGGGAGTCATTTATTTATATATATAAAGATGTATTGTGATTGCTTGAAATCACTGATCTAAGACATTTGCATAAAGGTGTTTTCTTCTTTTACATGCACATCATCGTGGAAGACATGGCTAGAATGTAAATGAAAGTCTATGATTTTGTAAAATGCCTGTGCCCATTTGGTGGACTCCTTTATGAGCTACAAACTCAACTTTCTGGTTTGTCCTGTCACGAAAATGAATATCGATATCAATGGCACTGGTAATTTATTGGGCTAAATGGTAGAGATACCAAATCAGAAACAAATACATACCTGCAAATTTCAGTTGATTGTTACGGGGTAATTAATAAAATTAAATTTATAAGAACTAATTGTGATATGTCAAGTAAGCATCTTGATTCATATTCTTGAGAGATTTTTCTAAAACTTTAGAAGAATGACTGTAACCGTAATTAATTATGATATCACATCTGGAGTGGAGCTAAAGTTTCAAGCCTCTTGTAAGTTCCATTACAAGTAGCATAGACACGATGTCTAGGAGGAACCTGTTCCGGTGGTACAATAGTACAATATCTAGTGTCGCTTCAGAGCAATGCATGTAAGTTGTAACTGAATATGAATTGTGAAACATTATTCCTTGGATCTAGTTATATATCGTTATTCCTTGAATCAAAAAAGTGTGCAGAATGGCATAAACATTATCATAGTACTCCCACCGTATCAAATTTGTTTTGTATTGTTTGATTTTTTAATTGACCGAATTTTGATTATGATATATAATAGAGATTAATATTCATGTCACCTCACATAATATAAACACACGAGAGTGTTATTATAATTATGGAAAATTATATGTAATTATAAAAATGTCATTACTATTTTATATTAAAAAACAATTGCAGTAATTTCCCTGAAATCAATCTTATAATATATAGTAAAAGAAAATTATATTATTAGAAAGTATATCTAATTTCAAAATTTTAAAATTGTAAAAGATAATATATAAACTGTTGTCAAAATTTGATTAACTTGACCGCAAAAAATCAAACAAAATAAAAGATTTGAGTCCGGATCCTCTAGTCACTTGTATGCTCCTCAATATGTCTCTTATTTGTTATTGGTAAGAGGCTAAGAGCATTGTTACGTATCCTAAAATTTATTTCAAATTTTTTCTTAAATAATAACATTTTGATTTGTGAACGTATATATATGCATGTGGGGTCTCATTTTAATATTAGGAAAGTTACTTATAATTATGGGTACTTATATATTATATGATGATTGAAAATATATGTGAGTGTAGATAATTATATTTTATATAAATATAAATTTATATGGGATATAAGTAAAAAAATAACTAACTAGTAACACAGAAAGGACACACTGGGAGCATGTCCGGACTCAAAAGATTTGGTACGGAGGAGCATGTGATATAATAATTTTTTACATTATATCTATATAATTAGAATAGAAGTCTTAATGTAGTTTGATGGTCAATAGAGCTTGGGTATAAATTTCATAACTATTATTAGTTATTTAATTAATTATTAATGTTCGATTCTCACAAGTACAGGAAGTAATTTCATATTATTTATAAATAAAATAGTTAATATTCGATTATCAACCAATATAAATAACTAATTTTGTATTATTTCAAAAGAATGTATTAAAATTGAATTTAAAAAATTTAAAATACAACTCTTTAACTACAAAATTATTATAAATTACTATTAAAAAGGAAACACATGCATTATACGGGCAAGATAGTAAGTAATACATTAATATCGTAAGTAAAATGTCACATCTAGAAAAAACAAATTTGAGTTTAAATTTTGTGGAAGCATGAGTATGAAACTATTCAGATAATAATTACAAAAATTAAAATTATTTAGAATTAGTAATTACAAAATTTGGGAATGATTTGAAATTAGTTTCAAAAATTAATAATCAAATTCTTTAATTATTTTTTTGTGATTAATTTCAAATTTTTAATTATTAATTCGAATTACTTTTAAAATTTTCCAATAACTGGGAAATTTTCCTAGTGCAATGGCAAGAGTCGAGACATTCCCAGCCCAGAAGATTTGTCAAAGGAGTTGAGACCTATATTGCTGAGGTCCTGTGTACGAAATATCAGTACTATTTATACTAAAAAACAATTTAAACAGCAAGTCAGGTCCTTCTCTTGCATGCTTAAGAGATCATTATAGCAAAGGCAAAGAGAAAAATTAAAAAAATGGATACGCTAGATATATCTAAAAAGATTTGTAAGAACTTGACAAAAACAAAAAAAGAATTATAAAAACTTTTTTTCCCATCATCCCGTTTTTAGGAAGAAATTCTCCCTCTACATCTTTTCTTTTTCCTACTAAAGAAATTCACAGCACTTGCAAAGAAAATTTTTAACTTCTTTTCATCACTTTTCTTTCTACCTCAAAATTCGTAGGGTTAAATCATATTTTATTCGAAACTCACAGAAGAAAGAATTACAACCCATAATCTTAACACCGCTGACACCTTGTACAAGGAAACAAATTTACCTTAAAATATAAGTTTATGTTGTCCCATACCTTGTAACGACAGAATAAAATTTGTTATACAGAATGCAGAGTTTAAACATAAGGAGATGACTATTCCAGTTACAACTAAACTATAATTTACACTACCCGAAGGAAATGACCATCTCAAGGCAGATAGCATGTTGCAGCTTTATGGTCGACTCAAACTTAAAGAAACATTCCCTCCAGAAACTCATCAAAGTTTTCAGTTTCATCAGCTTTCTGGTCTTCCAAGGAAGTAGAGGTCTTCATTACTGCAAATAAAATTTGAGGTGATAACAGTAAATCATATTATTAGAAAGTCATATGAGTAGTATGAGTTCTTATTGACGAGTAAATTAATCACTGTTTATGGTCTCCCCTAGCATGTCCACATGCATCAGTGTCAGTGGTTCATCTTGAAAAAATTTATAAACCTATCACTGAATTTCTAGACCACAAAATACAAGAGGTGTAAACAGTAGATCAATAGTTTTGGCCGGAAAAAGTCTAAAACCAGTATCTTGCCTAAATCCATGGGAATATTAGTCATGAAAATATATAAGTTTCTTACCAAAGCCAGAACTAAAAATTAAAAAAATAAATAAACAGAATAGATGTTTGTAGGTACCTTTCCTCCTGTCTGTGTTCCCCTTGTGCTTAGTAGGTAGATCATCTTCACTTTCTGACCTTCCCCTGCAAAAAGTAGATGACTCTCGTGTATATTACATAATGCCAGATTGCCAGGTAACAATTATGCTGTCATTACTTACTCGCATGAGAAGTATAAAAGTTTAACTACCTTTTCCTTCGCAGCACCTCTTTCTCGTTTCTTTTTAATTTATCTTTCTCTTTCTGCTTTTTGTAATTCAGCTTCTTCGCGCATCTAAACCAATACAATGAATAAGATATATAAACACCACAAGATATTTGGTACGGTTGTCTGAACAAAACAACAAGGCATCTGAATTGGATAAAGTGATAATTGGCGTTTGGACCAAATTCTTAACATAGCATAAAACCATCATCACCCTCAGCCTAAAGATGCAAGGGACTGGGGTATCTCTGAAATTGTATCAAGAGCTTGCTCACTCGTACTATCTATGAGCAAATGATAATGTCATATAAATGCATCTAGAAGGAAAAACAATTATTGGGAAAAAGGTAAGCCAAAGGATATGAACCTATCTCAGCAGAGAATCAGACTTGTTATAAAATATTTATCAATCCATATAATCTACTCTCACCAAAAATGATGCTCACAACTGTTTAAAAATGAATCCTAAAACTTGGAGAAGAATTAAAATCCTAAATAGAAGGAAACTAATCGTAGAAGGTAACTATTACAGTACTTAATACTTACCTACAACCACCACAAGCCCACAATTAATACAAGAGAGTATTATCTAATACTAATACATTTAAATAGGGCTGTAACCGAATCGAACTGTTCGTTAGCCCGAGTTCGAGTTCGAGTTCGATAAGCTTATCGAACACGAGTTGAACAACATTTTTTGTCTGATAATCTTAACAAACCAAACTTTTAAGGTGTTCGACTCGAGTTCGGTTCGTGTTCGGTTCGAGTTCGACTCGTTCGTTAAGATAAAAATAGGATATTTATAATATTATATGTATATATAATATATTTATTATCCATAATTTATATTTTAATTATTTTTTATAATTATTTAAAATTAATATTATATTGGTGAGAAATATTTAATTAATAGTTGTCTTCAATTTTTTACACTAAATAAAGTTAAAAATAATATTTTTAATAAATATGTATATAATGTTCACGAACAATTCGTGTTCGGTTCGCTATGTTCGCAAACAGTTCGTGTTCGGTTACCAAACTCGAGTTCAGACAAGAAATTTTGTCCGATAAAATTACCAAACATTGTTCATTTCGCTAAGATTTTGTTCGAGTTCGTTAAAAGTTCGTCCGAGTTCGGTTTGTTTACAGCTCTACATTTAAACAAGGTTGAAGGCCAACTTTAAACAAGATTGACAAAATTAACCATTTTCAAAATTTTAAAATTTTAGATATTTATAGCTGGTGGAATACCTGTTTGCCAAAGGTGTTTCCAAAAAAAAAAATGATACAACTTATTATATGGGACATACATTTGGCAAAGGGTATTCCATTTTTTTTTAGATACGCATTTACAAATGGAATGCTCATACAAAATTTTGTCATCAAATTTAACTAAAAAAGGTTATTTTTGGCTTTTTTTCTATAAACAATGGGAACTTTGATTTCATTTCAAATGATGGATTTCAAATGACAGGATTTGAGTTGTCATTTCAAATTCTCATATTTGTACTAATATTTGAATGCCTTGAAATTCAAATGAAATCCAAATCCAAATTCTTATGATAACCCAAATATGTCATTTGATCAAATCCAGAATTTCAAATGAAAATTCATACTCCCAAACAAGCCATAAATTAATTACAATAATATCTTTATAAATAATTAGTTCCACGATCATGTGTTCAACATCAGAGACTCAAAGTTTTACCTTAAGTTCTTAGTATTTATTCTTTTCATACCACATAAAGACACCCAACAATTGTACTAATTCTACAAAAAAAATTAAAAACATAAACCTCTTGCACGACTAAACTTAAACTAGGTAAGTACTAGATTTAAATGATTGAGTGTGTGTTATCAAAATAAGTAATACTCAATTTGTAATAATTAGCTAAATTCTAGTAAACACGGACTCGGATACAGCGACACGGGACCCGGGTACAGGGACAGGGACACGGGGACTCGCCAATTCTCAAAGAGTCTTGAATACGGGACTCGGCAAATAACAAAATAATAAAAAAAATTATATGTATATATAGGCTTTGTATGGTCAAACACTTAATAGTTTCATTTCATTCAAACTATAGTAATAAAAGTTTAGTTCAGAATAAGTGATAATTGATTAACAAACTAATAAAATAACAATGAATATGACTATGTAATATGTGTGTGTATAAATTACCATAATAAGTACATAATTTAATTAAAAAATGAATTCCAAATATATGCACTTATATATTATTTAAATGCATCATATGTGTATAATTTATTAATAAACTTTTAAATATGAAAAAAAAATTTAAATTTGTCAATTTTGAGTTGTATATTTTTGGTTAATTAACCAATCACTCAAAATCTAAGCTATACAGTTGAGTTATTAAAAATAAGATTAAAGATATTATACAAAATGTGATTGAATTAAAATATATAAATATGTTTACAAAAGATTAGATTAAAAATAGGATAATAGGTAATATACAAAATAGAAAAGCTATTATGATCAGTGGAATGCAATTAAGGTCGATTAAAATAATTGGGTTCGGAAGATAAATTTTAAAAATAAGATATTAGATTGTATTACAAGTTTATTGAATTTGTGTAAAAAATTATGGAATCTTAAGACAAAATTTTATATAGTTTATACATTAAATTTTTACATTAAAAGTACTAGTGGAATACAAAATATTGAAATTTAAATATAAGATAATACATAAATATCAATGCATAATATAACTGTGATTTATCAATTATCTTTTAAGTTTAAAAATTTTATATTTATAAAAACCTAGTATGAATTTTTTAGCCGGTTAATCAATCGGACTCTAAATCAGTTCATATTAAATAAAATATAATTTTTAAACCTCATAAATAATAAATGAATTCAGATTTAAAATTCAAATCAAAATAAATAATATTACAAAAAATACGATTCAACACAGAGGCCCGTGCCCACAGGCTTTTATGCTAGTTTATATTCACACTGTATCTACATTGTAATAGGTTTTTTTGTCTGTTTCCTTCTTTGGTTTTAAATTTTGTCAGTTGCAAGCAATAGAAGGCTAGAGGGATATGAAAGATAGATAGGGGAGAGAAGTTAACTAGTACAGACGCTTGAACTTTTATATGCATCAGTTGCATGCAATAGAAGGCTAGAGGGATATGAAACATAGATAGGGGAGAGAAGATAGCTAGTACAGAAGCTTGACCTTTAATATGCAAACATTAAGGTTAGAGAAGAAAATATAGATATATTATGGGGTTTAAAATCATTTAAGCTGCCATTTGACAGGGAACTATTAAACATTAATTCTTGGGTGGGAAGGTTGGGATTATTTAAAGGACTTCAAGGCATCATAGTGTCAGGAATTAATGAGTTCCTGAAGTGTTTGAGACTGTTTTTGGTGTTTTCTAGTTATATTCTCAGAATTAACAAGTAAAGCAGGGAGATTAAGGCAGATATAGAGAACTCAGATAGAGTTCACAGAGAAATGAGAGAGATAAGGGCTGAAAAAGAGAGATTTAGCAGAGAGAGACAAAGATAGAGAGATTAGAAAGATTAGAGATAAAAACCCTAGAGAGAGAGAAAGAGACAGTTATAGAGAGAGAAAGAGTGGTGGAACAAAGTTCCATTTTCATATATTTCAATCATAATCCCAATTACAAATGTGCTTCTATTTATACCACTCCATACTAACTAACTCTGAAATTACTTAACTACCCTTACTGCTAAATGAAATACTACTACTAGTACTCTATTGCTGCCTTTCTGACACATAGCCAAACCAAGTTCACCAGCAAAAGTGCCCTTGCTCTCTGAATTTTATTATCAGAGCATAAAATGAATCATGGAGGCAATTTGCAAATTGAGAGGTAAATGTCTAAATCAGATAGAAAAGCAAGCACAAAAGTAGTAAATCACACCTCTCACAGGTTACTAGTTTCACAAGGGCTTGTTTGCTCTCCCCAGCTTCAAAATAAGAAAAGTTTACCTGCAATATAGCTAAATAGTAAGAACATGGAAACCAGATGTGTCAAAATTATAGAATTGCGCTTAAATATAGATCTCTACATCATAGGTGGAGCAAACAAGCTTTTATTGCGACATGCTATGTTTGATTAATTGAAGGATTTTAAAGTACGTTAGTAAGATCACAAAATTATTAATCTAAAAAGGCAAAACATACAAACACCATCACGAAAAATTTAAAGATATGAAACTAAAAAATCACAAATCTAACAAGTTTTCAATTTTTTCGGTTTTCTTTTCCACATTGTAGAGTGAAGACAAACAGTGAAGAGTGGAAGAAGAAAGTGACGGTTAAATTGGTGAAGGGAAAATAGGTTTGCTTCTAATTTACTTACTAACTTCATAATTTTTTTAAAGGACAATCAGTACTGGAGGTTAACTACAATAACGATCACAAATTCTCACAAATTTATAGACCGAGTCTATGGTTTTTCTCGGTTTACTTTTCCACATTGTAAAAATGAACAGCGACGAGCATAAGAAAATCAAGGATAGATTTGTAAAGAGTGTACTACAGAAGGTTGGAACTTGGGAGGCAGTTGACGGAGGTTCTGATACTGCTACATGCACAAAGGAGATATCACTAAACATTTTTAAAAAGGAACAAAGATGTGAATAACTATATGTGTTTGGTCTTTTATATGCAATAGCAGTTTCATTCACACTTAAGTTTCACAACTATGCATAGACCGCGGTACAATTTTGAGTAAAATTATACTTGTGACAAACAAAACACATGATAGACCCATAAGACAAAGAAGTACTAAAATGCTACAACTTGATTGAGAATTCAGTAGCTTTAAGTTTTCCAAAAAAAACAACATAGCTCAGAGAGAGAAACAACAATTCACAGAAACGAACAAACGCCTACCTCGTAGCTTGCAAGACCATCTTTTTCACCACAATGTTTATTACCGCATACAAACTGTCCTGACATATAAAGGTGAAAATTCAATGATCAATTCTAATTCCATCTTTCACTCACAGGTTAACGACTATAACTATGAATATTCTTCATGGAAACTGAAAAACAAATACTAGAAGTTGCAGCTGCGTGATCACAATAAAAAGAGAGCCAAGCCTACGAGTGCACAACAAAGAACAATGAAGTTAAGCTACTTTTCTAAGAATTAAATTCATTTAAGTGGTCAATCACTTGGGGAATTCAATGGTCAATGCTCTTATAATATTAATAAGTAGTCGCACTAAAAAAGACATTTAACTTGAATTCAATGTTATTCTAATTTAACCCCTATAACCACGTCCAACGCTTGACAGTCGTACATGGTTATAGAACCTCATTTCGCTTATTAGAAATAAAAAAATAAAAAATAAAAATATAGCCGAGTCCAACATTTTGACATACTTTGACATGTATGAACATGTTGGACACATCAAGCAGAGTCTACAACATTATTTACCATCATTAATCGAAATTGTGAAATCTAACCACTATAGGTAGGAACCTGAACTATAACTGTCATAGCGGAGACGTTCTACAATTGCATGTATTCTATCGTAACAGAGTGGTAGGTTTAGAGTGAGGAGGAATGTGCAGTCCGCATTTATCCAGAGACTTTCAGGCTACCAAATCAGTATCTAACAACTCCCGGAATTTTTACATTTCAATACAAAAACGCAAAAAAACATGTAGAAAGGACAGGGGTTCAAAGCTGGAAAGCCCTTAATAAGGACAGGGGCTCAAAGCTGGAAAGCCCTTAATATGGCCAGTACTATCTCAATGAACACTCACACTCCCTCCCCCACTCACTCTCTTAAACTAGGTCTAAGCACGAAAATAACAAAGACGGTCGTAATAATACACATGTCTCTTTTTTTCCCCTAATTAGACACTGACCCACTTTTCCTTTGACAAGGCTAGAACCCCCAACCTACGTTGTGGGAGCAAGGCCAATATTGTTAAAATAAGAGACCTGTAGTGAGCTTAGACATTTTTCACAATATACCAATCAACAGAAATATAAAGGAGATGCTAGAGTTCATCTGACACATTAAAACATGCAAAGTAGCATTCTTAAATAGTCATAAAATTAATAATGTACCTTTTCCAGATATTACTTCCTTTTCTGTTCTCCATCTGAGGCCAATCTACTAATAGCAAGTATCAATAGTAAGAATAATTCAACAAAAGAGAATACCTCCTTTGCTTCATCATATCAAACTAAAAAGATGCACACAGGAGGTCTACACATCATTTGAAGACATAAATTTATCTATTTAGCAAGTTCTTCCATTCTCAAAAGTACAAATCATCACAGTTTCAGTTACATTTAATGCCCATTTGTTAATATTTACTGACATGACAAAGGGCACTACTCCAATGATGCCTGTGTACGATATTCCTGCACACCCAAAAACATGCTGAACACTTTCCTACAACTAACAAAAACATGCTACTAGGAAACATCAATAAAAGAAGAGTAAACAAGTGCTCATGAAATACGTAATAAATATCCTAATGTAAGGTTAGCGTATATTATATATGTTACAAGGCCTGATGGCTTAAAGCTAATCCAGTTGAAACGTATTTGAAAGGTTCGATCAAATTGATTTATTGGCTTTAAATTATTATTGAAAATACTTGAACAGAACATTGCATCGCATTACAATATAGTTAATAACATATTGCTTTATCAGATATGTCTACTAACTAATGGTGGACAGGTGGAAACTTTGCAACAAATTAATTATATGAAAAGAGAACATGAGTCTAACCAAAATAAGGCGGGCACAACCATTTAAATTAAATATATATTTATAGGAATGTTAATGCAGATGTGATCATATGAAGTCCATACATCTACAGATATTATAATATCTGTAATTGCAGTAGGTACTAGTTATGTGTGAAGTTTAAGCTTTACGCAATTCTGACTTTCAAGAAAGATGAGGTAATACTTTACATTATATATATTTTCTACTCTCCCTTGAGGGCTTTAAAGCAGTTTCTTAAGAAGAAATTTGAGACAGCAGTTGCAATAGATCACAAAATAAACTTCTGTATCATATACACATAAATGCATACCTTGCCTGTCTTGTATTGTGACATATCAGCTATACAGTATCTTTGTCACGTTCAAGGAAAGAAACAAACAATACTTTTTTACTTTGTACCAGAAAATTACTATTCCTGACATGTAATAAAGGTACTCATATTTGTAGAGCATCTCCAATATAAAATAAAATAAAAAACAGTTTTAACTCTCGGTCTAATTCTTTTTAATTCCTCTGTAGATTCAGGTTTGTTCCAAAGAATGGATTTATATTGATGTCAATGATTCAATGCTGCAAGGATATCTATACCCTGGGCCTCCTGATTTCATTCACATTTTTGTAGGAAGATATACAATCTGGTTATAGAGGATACTCTTTAAAAAGCTTATTATAGTAGCGCTTCACTAGTCTCTGCTCCCAGGAGGGATCCAGATCATCTTCCTCGGACCGAATAAATCTGCGATATATGGTTGAGTAAATAATTGAGCAACCATGTTGTGAAAGAAGAAATCATCTACATCAACAACACAGTATAAATGTATAGTCTAAAGTTATATACTTATATAGTAATTGAGTATATACGTCAAAACCAATACTATAAATGAACAAACAAAGAACAAAATTGAAGAGAGCACGACGAGGGTCATACCGATAACCTTCCCTAAGAGTATCTTTATCAGTTTTCACAGGCAGCTTTTCTTCTGCCGACACATTTTTCCCATAGTAGTCAACTGTAGAGGACATAAATTGGCATAAGAACTTTTTATCTCATATTTACATTAGCACTATTAGTTGATATATGCCATATGATTAAAGGTATTAGATATAAGAATAGAGATCCACAACATAGACCTAGATAAACAGTGGGATATGATAAATAGAACTCCACTATTTAGACTTTTATAAACAGTGACTATATTTGCAAACTAAGGTTATGAAGTTAGAGGTATCTTTCAAGGAGAAGATGTAGATACAAATAAGTATTACCCATTAAGTCTGTGTTAAACATATCTGTATCTATATTCTATGCCCCCCATGTCATGCATATATTTAAAAAAACCGAATCACAAGTGTTGAAATAGCACATAGCAAACAGAATAATATATAACTATATAAAAAATAAAATAGCCCCTTTCCTCTTACCTTAAAGGAAAATATTTTTCTGACATATAATTTAGGAGAGCAGGATCTAAGAAATAACCATGCAATCATTGGCATACTTCCACATTGTCTAATAACTACACTCAAACAAACAATGATATGTACGAATGATTGTAGCCCCCTTCCTTTCTCAGTGGAGGAGATCGTTCATCCTTCATTAAATTTAGGACAAAAGGGTCAACAAATAAACATCTTACTATTCGTAAGTTCCCTTTATCGTCCGATCAATCAAATTTATCATAAACGCAATTCTCGAAACACATAAGAATCCCTAAACCAAAACAATCATAAACACATATGCTCTGTACATATAAACCTGAAACAACTAAAATTCCATCGAAAAACATGGAAATGGAGAAAGACTAACCATAATCATTGATGAATTTTTTGTGGCGATCGTAAGCATTAAGACCTAGTATATGCGATTGATATTGCCTAGAAAACAAATGAAGATAATCAATTTGAAGATTAAAGGAAGAAATAAGAATTGAGGGATGAAATGACGCACTGTTTTCTGGCTTGGCGATCGAAAATGGCGGATTTAAGGGACCCCAGCGACGACGACATCTCAATTAGGGTTTACTCACCAGCAGCTATTGAGGATTACTATATTATATTACTAAAAATTGGCAATATATTTAAAAATATTAGTCATGAAAATATATATAAGTTTCTTACCGAAGCTTGAACCAAAAATAAATAAACAGAATAGATGTTTGTAGGTACCTTTAACTACCTTTTCCTTTGCAGCACCTCTTTCTCGTTTCTTTTTAACGGGTCTGATCCTTGGCAACCATTTGTCATTTAAGGATCAGATAACAAATGGCGTCCCAACCGTAATCCAACGGCTGAGACGGCCAGGATTTAAAAAAAAATGGACGGGCCGCGGTTATTAACAGCGGCTCGTATACGGGCCGCGGTTATTAACAGCGGCACGCCGCAGTTTTTAACAGCGGCTCGGTCATTTACTCACTTGAGACACTTATTGAAGGATCATCTACCACATCTAAAGCACCATTACCAAACTGCTCAGTATCAGACTTAGTTTTTGACTCATGTGCTGCATCGGCATCAAAATTCAGACTCCGTGCTATCAGCCTATATTCACCTTTCTCCTTCAGATCTCTAGAGCTATTAGCATACCCATCAATTCCCATCTCAATCTAATGAGTTGGACAACAATAAATGTAACCCAAAAAGTTCAGTTCTTTAAAACAAATTTTTTTTATTCAACTTTGTAAATTTATCAGATTTTGAGGCTGTCGGAAAGTCGGAACAGACAAACTCCACCAAGATGTCTAAACCCACTAAATGTTTTAAATCTATGTATAAATCTGTTTAAAATGACCGAGCCACTGTTAAAAATCGCGGCGTGCCGCTGTTAATAACTGTGGCCCGTATACGAGCCGCTGTTAATAACCACGGCCCGTCCATTTTTTTTAAAATCCTGGCCGTCCTAGCCGTGATCCAACGGTTGGGACGCCATTTGTTGCCTGATCCTTAAATGACAAATGGTTGCCAAGGATCAGGCCCCCTTTTTAATTTATCTTTCTCTTTCTGTTTTTTGTAATTCAGCTTCTTCGCGCATCTAAACCAATACAATGAGTAACATATATAATAAACACCACAAGATATTTGGTACGGTTGTCTCAAGAAAACAAAGGAGCTTGACTCGAGTTCGAGTCGCTATGTTCGAGTTCGGTTCAATAAAAATAAGATATTTATAATATTATATATATATATATATATAATATATTTATTATTCATAATTTATATTTTAATTATTTTTATAATTAATATTATATTGGTGAGAAATATTTAATTAATAGTTGTCTCCAATTTTTTACACTAAATAAAACTAAAAATAATGTTTTTAACAAATATGTATATAATGTTCACGAATAGTTCGATTTCGGTTCGCTATATTCGTGAACAGTTTGTGTTCGGTTCGCTATGTTCGCGAACAGTTTGTGTGTTTGTTCGTGTTCGTTCGTGTTCGGTTCGATTATTACCGAACTCGAGTTTAGACAATAAATTTTGTCCGATAAAATTACCGAATATTGTTCGGTTCGCTAAGATTTTGTTCAAATTCGTTAAAAATTCATTCGAGTTCAGTTCATTTACAGCTCTACATTTAAACAAGGGTGAAGGCCAATTTTAAACAATACTGACAAAATTAACCATTTTCAAAATTTTAGAATTTTAGATATTTATAGTTGGTGGAATACATGTTTGCCAAAAGTGTTTCCCATAAAAAATGATACAACTTATTATATCGGATACACATTTGGCAAAGGGTATTCCAATTTTTTTGATATACGCATTTACAAATGGAATGCTCATACAAAATTTTGTCATCAAATTTAACTAAAAAATGGTTATTTTGGCTTTTTTTCTATAAACAACTAAAATTGTGTTTGAGAACTTTGATTTCATTTCAAATGACAGGATTTGAGTTATCATTTTAAATTCTCATATTTATACTAATATTTGAATGTCTTGAAATTCAAATTCTTATGATTACCCTATTGGGAATGAGTTGAACCAAAACTATACAGAGGAGGGGTGAATGTATAGCTTGAAATCTTTTTGTTTAGCCTTTCATTCTTTGTTCTGTTTGAACTGATAACTTATATTGTAGCTTTATTAACTTTATCAGTATTTATTTTAGAGATACGAAAATTAAATAAACACTTCACAGTTAACTATCAATCTAATTTTATATTAGAATGATTTGCTACAATCTGAGAATCTTTGTATAATTCTCAGCTTCTTGTTCTTGAAAGAAAACAAGGAAAAACATATGAATACAATTTTTTCACTCTCTAGTGAAGATGTGTTTTATACTATATAGACAACATGTCTCATTTGCACATGCTCACACTAGATAGTTATGCTAAAAGTAGAAACAGACAAGAAACACTTTATATTTGACTACTATCTATTTCTAGCTAACATAGTTTTTTAACAGTTTTTTTCATTCTGCTTTCTTCCTTTTGTCTTTGCCTTCTTTTCCTTTCAAGCTTCATTGCAGACTTGTCATTATTTTTATAGGTTTGACTGACCTGATCACGACAATGCTTCAGATTACTTGTCTTATTCTTCTGCAATCTCCTTGAAAATAGTTGTTTGAAACATTTAAATACTCAGCTTCATTACACTTCGACAAGTCATGATGTGAACTGCTCAATCGAGTACTTGTGAGACTTCTTGATTGATCTTTGATTTGAGACTTCTCGAATGTCTAGACTTCTCGAATGTCTAGACTTCTCGATTGCATATTTCTTTTGATGACTTCTCGATCAGGCTAGACTTCTCGATTAACTTGATTTCACAGACTTCTCGACTGACTCACTTCACAGACTTCTCGATTGATTCATTAGCTAACTTCTCGATTTGTTTAACTAGACTTCTCGATTGACCATTTCTTTGCACTTCTCGAATGACTCCATATCACTGACTTCTCAATTAAGTAGACTTCTCGATTGAGTCATTTGATACTTCTCTGCCAGTTTGCACTTGTGACTTCTCTATCAATGTGACTTCTCTATTGATCAATTGCCTTATAAACAATTTCTTCTATAACTCCTTATTTGATGTAATCTTCATTCTCTTGATGCATGATTCATAGAATCTTCTACCAGTACAATTATTCTTGATATTACTTATTTACATTTAGAGATGCAGTAGAAACAAGCTTCTAACTACAAGTACATAGTTAAATAAACTAAGTCACTATTTAATACAAGAAGTACTAGAATGTTACAATATGGTAGGCTTGATTTGGTCCAACAATCTCCCTCAATTTGGGAAAAGACAATTTCACAAATTAATACAAGATATCAAGCCTACATTTATTGTTGTTGTTGTTGTCTGAATTAATCATATCTTGCTTTCTTTTCTTTTTCCTCCATGAAGTTGATCTCTTCAATAGCTTGGAGAATTTGTTGTCTGGCCATTACTTCTTCAATTAGAATTGCATCTTTCAGCATGTCAACAGTAATTTTGAGAGTTTGCAGGGGATAATCAATGACGAACTTGAGTATGATTTTGGTTGTTACTCAATTCCTCAGCTTGAACTCAACTCTATCAGGATCTTTGAATACTCTGAATTTTCCCTGTTCTCTCAGCTCTTCAAACCATCTCTCTATCTGACTTTGTCAATTTTCTTTCGGTACTTCCTAACCAAGTACTCAGCCATTTCAACCATTTTTAATTTATCTATCATACACTTCTTGTCAAAAAGACTGATCACTCTTTTAATATCATGAGTGGTTGAAGTTGAGTTGTCATGGTAGAAAGGTCTTTTTCCCCCAACAATAGTGGTCACAAACATTCTCTTGTCCCTTATTACAACCTTTTTAATTATGTATGCCTTCCATTGTTTGATATTTACTTTATCAACTTCAATAACCTCTTGGATAGGCTTAACTGATAGACCTTTGTTAGAAATAATGAGTTGCTTTCTCCATTTAGGACATCTAACTGGCAATGAACTAGTAGATTTCTTGAATTTTGTTCTTGTGGCAGTGTTGACATTGATCTGTTGGCATGGCTTTAAACTTTTGAGTTGACTTCCTTTCTTATCACTCCATTGGCAATCACCTTGACAAGATGTCTTTTTAGTGATTTGGATTTTGGGATTCTAGCAGTTTCAGAAATTATTGGAGTCATGTTAGTGTCCTGAATTTGGATAGGTACACTAGTATGAGTACCAGCAACTTGCTGCTTGGATGGCTTTTTCCTTTCATACTTTTTCTCCTTGTCTAACTCATCTCTTTTTTTTCCTCATCTCCATCCTTCATTCCCTTATCATCCTTCCTTCCACCCTTATCACTCCTAGGTACAGGTTTGTTATCTTTCTTTCCCTGACCTTTGTTTTCATCATCCTTCTTCTTCCTCTTCAGTTCTTCATTGGCAAAGTTTGACACTTGATCATTTATGAATATCTTCAATTTTTCCAAAATCACTTTGTCTTCTTCCTGTTTACCAGGATTATTTTCAAGTAGATCAATTAGACCCATGACTTTGTTTCTGTTTCCTTGATTCAAGTGTTTGGAGAGAATGAAGTGTGTCATCTTATTTGCTTTGGACAAATACAACACTCCATATGGATTACAGTAGGCCTTAGAAAGTGAGATAAAGAGGAGAGGACCTAAGACTGATTTCTTTTATTCCATATCTTTCTAGGTCACTATTGCAACTACCTTGTGCATGTACTCCAATTCAGTATATGAGAGTTGATGAAATGTCCCAACAGATAGCTTGAAGTAGCCAAACTCCATCTGCACTACTAGCTTTTTGCATAGTTTGCCATTTCTATCATATTTCACTCCCCTTAAAGCTATATTGGCATTCTCCATAATCTTCTTGTAATCCTAGTGATGACCCCTGACTTGTGCCTTGAGGTTCTTTAACTCAAGCAAGAATTTTTTATCTGTCTGGAGCTTCAACACCTCCTTTCTGAGAATTGCCATTATTGCCTTTTGCCTTTCTACCTCAATCTCCTCCCTTCTTTCCTTCTCCCCTTTAGGGTTGATATCTTGTTATTGTTGTAGAAAGGAAGAGCGAGTAGGCCTAATTTGAGAAGAGACTTGCACTTGAGGAGCTTGGCTTAAAGCAGGCATGGTGGAGAGAAGACTTTGAATGTTGGCTAGTTGGTGTGAGACCTGTTGAAGATTAATATCTTGGGCAGACGTTGAGGAATTGACTTCCTTTTGGAGGGAGCTCACACTAGCAACAACTTATTTCATAGTGGTGGAGATGGTGTGTTGATCTACAATCAGTTGCTCCACTTTTTTAGTTAATCTGGAAACTATAGAGGCTTGAGCCTGCTCATCCTTTGCCTTTGACTGATAATACAGATCCACCTGAAAAGGAGTCATTTCATGCAACTTGACATCCTTTGGTAGCATATCAGCATGCATGTTCTTGTAGAGAACCTCAACTATGTTGTTTGTCCTTAATTGAGTCTGTTGGAGATTGGCATTACTCTCAACCATTTCCTTGAAGGCATTTTCCATCTTCTCCACCTTATCATTCATTTCTTTCATGTGGAGCCTTGCCAATGATGACTCAGATCTAGGAGCATGCATTCCACTAAGCATGAACTTTTCGGTAATTGAGTTCATTCTGCTCTTTATCTTGCTTCTGTGATCTTCAATTTCATACTAGAGCCCCTTGTCTAGGTAGTTGTTGGCTTGTAGTTGCACCTTGGCAACCTCATGGATAACATTATAGATTGCAGAGGGAACAGATGTCCTTTCAAATGATGCAAGAGAAGTCAAATATTTATCCCTCATCCACTGCATCATCTCCTTCATGCTCACAGTTTGCCTCTTGTCCAATTAGGCATCCACATTGGCCTCTCCTTCTTCATCCATTTACTTATTTTTGTCCTTGATCTCCTCCTGATCCTTTGCATATTCTAACAGAATAGCAGCATAATCTTGATTTGGCAGGTGTGTAGTCAAGAGTTGTTGAACAATGTGATATAAGCTATCCATCTGATCCCCATAGAGTTCTTTCAATTTATCCCCAGACAATAACCCATCAGTAGATGGTCCTGAAGAACTGTCATGTTGCACAGGCTTCGGCCATTGTGACATGAAGTGAGAGCTAAAGCCACTTATTATAGTGGTCCCCTCAGTATCAATTTTTTCATCTAATTTCTCAGATGATTCCAAATATCCTGGATGAATAGGTGATTTCTCCCTAGGAGACAGCCTTTGAATGACTGGGGATTGTCTAGGGGATGACATTTGCATGCAATAAAGGTCCCCTAGATTGCCCAATGTCTGTGAAAACATGGTTCCAAAGGCTCATTAATGTGACCAATGGGTGATGTAACTTTATCCCCTATAGAGTTTGAAGTAAAAACTTCTAGAACCTCTGTGGTTTTGATGGTATCATCAGGATATACCCTAACATGTATTCCCTCACCATCTAGATGTATGTCCAGGGTGGTGAGTAAGGTGTCATGCACCAAGTCACTTGAAATTGGCTCACCGGGGGATTAGATTCCTGGTAATCAACAACCTTTTGTGTCTGGCTAGACACAATTGGTTGAGAAGAAATTTGAGGGAAAAAAGAAATATTTTGAAAAGTGATGAGTGTTGGCAACTACCCCTGAGAAAATGAGGAAGTTTCAATGGACATTCATATATGCTCTTGAGTCTCCTTTTCAACTATATATCTATCAGCAATAGGAGTGAGTTCTTGTGCTAGTGCAGACTCTTTACAGAGTGGAGTGAGCTGCTCCCATTTCAATAGATGCACTTTGTTGAGAAAGTGCACCTAGTTGCAGGTGTAGTCCCTTTGTAACCTCTATACCCTGTTGAGAGGATGTAGAGTGGTCTAGTGTGGCCTCTTTACTTTTTTTTCTCCTCTTGAGAGGTTCCACATATGACTCATCTAAGTGAGATTCTTCAACAATTTCTATAACTACTTCTAGCTTTTTCTTTGAAGTAGGTTTTCTCATTTTCTTCTTTTCAACCACACTCTGTTGAGATGATGTGGAGGTTCGCTCACTAATATCTAGGGGATTTGAAAGAATGAGCTTAGTTGGGTTAAGATTTCCTGGGTTAGGTGCATTAGGTACTTCTGCAGTCATGTAACTTTTTACCGGAAGCAAGTAACCATATGTAGGTGCACTAGTGGATACCCTTCAAATACACTCCTCATATGAGGTGTGATTTGAAGAGGTACATTCACCGTGCTTCTCCTATTCAATATAGCAAAAATGATTTTTAACATGGACTTGGAGTAGCCAATTCTTTTTTGTTCATCCCAGGTAGTTCAATCAAATTGGCATTTTTATAATTGAGAATTGATTAAATAAAATGAAGGAAGAAAATCTCATTACCTCTTTTAGGAATCCTGGTTATGAGCTCCCCAAGAATGAGTCTGCCTACATTGAGCTTCTAGTTGTGGGGCAATGAGTAGGCTAGTTTTAAGGCAACTGAGCTTATTTGATCAAATCATGCAGGTGAAGACCCTCAGCAGTGTGTCAAAGAGGAATGACCACTCCTTTCGAACAAACTTCTTGTTGAGCTTCCCCAACTTGATTTCATCAGAGTAGCAGATAAACACCATGAAGTCCTCCAGCTCAGCTTCAGTTGGCACCTTGTCATGGTTCTCTGTTGGAAGAGACAAACTTGCATTCACGTCATTTTCATCAAACGTGATGTTCTCTTGTTGGATCTTGTAGGTGACTAGAATCTTGGAGCTCCCATTCTCCAAAGCAACTTCATCCCAATTTTCAGTGTTCTAGAACAGCTCCAGTATGTCCAAGTATAATGGTGGGTTGTTTAACAGAGCCGCATTCAGGTATGATTCAATGAAAAATTTGGTGAAACACTTATATTGAGGCTTGGCATCCGCATCTCTGGTAATAGCTAGAAATTGGTTTCTGGAATGACATACACCTCAACTGCAGGGATGGAACTAGAAGATGCCATTAGAGTAGTGTGTAGAAAAAGAGAAGTGAAGAAATGAAGGTTTTAGAGAAAATAAGTAAGAGAGTTCGAATGTAACTATTGAGAGTAAAGGGTTCTTTGAGTTTGCGATTAAGTGTAGAAATGAAATGTTAGATCCACTTTACTATTTATATGACTTAGACAACTCGACTAGAATTGTGATCGATTTTCAATGATCGAGAACTCAGAAGATGAATAAAGTTACTTTAGTAGAGAATTGTCAGAATTTAATCGAGAACTCTTGTTTGTATGTATATTTGAGAAGTGTAACAATCGAGAACTCAATAAAACAAAATAAACCATTCAAGAACTAAACCATTCAAGAACTCAGTATGAGATTAACAGAGAACTCTAGTGATCGAGAACTCAAATACCAAATTGATCAAGAACTCACTAAAGAAGAACTAAAACATTTGAGAACTCAGTGTAAAATTGACCGAGAACTCTAGAATTGTACCTAGTCAAGAAGTCAGAAAAGAATGACAACTTAATCACAAACTCTAATTTTTGAAGGTTTACTCTATTTACACTTGGAAAATAGAGTAAAAACAATTTATCAAGCACTCATTTTTCAGACTAAATTCAAATCAAATTAATTTAATCTGGAAATAAAAATGAATTTGTTAAATATTCCTGCGGAGTTGAATATCGCACTTGTTATTTAAAGATGCACAAGTATAATAATTCTTTTCAGGTTTACTTAGAACATGAAAATAGTTTCAAGCTATAATTTTAATTTTTCAGAAACAATGTAAAACAATATGACTGATATATTTATAAATATACATCAATTTACTTCACATAGATAAATCATTGAGAATTCATGTCTGTGAAGTAATTATTGTAACAATTGGTGAGATATATTTATGTAGCCAGTAGCCACAAGAATTTAGCATTCCAATCTCACTAACCAACCTATCAAAGGTGGCTTCATCTAGTGATTTAGTAAATATATCAGCCAGCTATTTTTGTGTAGGAACATAGAATAATTTAATCACACCATTTTCTACATGTTCCCTTATGAAATGGTACCTTACATCAATGTGATTTGTCTTTGAATGATTCATTGTATTTGCAATAATGGATATAGCATTAGTGTTGTCACACATGATAGGAATTCTTTCCAAAACTACTCCATAATCCCTTAACTGATTTCTTATCCAAATCTCTTGAGCACAACAACTTCCAGCAGCTATAAATTCAGACTTAGTTATGGAAGTTGAAACTGATTGTTGCTTCTTGCTATAACATGACACCAATCTATGTACAAGGAATTGACAGCTACCTGAGGTGCTCTTTCTATTAACTCTGCACCCAGCAAAATCAACATCAGAATATCTAACTAGATTGAATCATGTTTCCTTCGGGTACCATAATCCTATCTAAGTAGTTCCTTTGAGATATCTCAGTATTCTGTTGACAGTAATGAGATGAGATTCCTTTGGATTGGCCTGAAACCTTGCACACAAACATGTAGAGAACATAATGTCTGGCCTACTAGCTGTTAAATATAGTAGAGATCCAATTATTCCTCTACAGGTCTTCATGTCTACACTCTTTCTCTTCTTATCTTCATCAAGTTTGATAATTGTAGACATTGGAGTTTTTGCAGGTGAGCAATCTTGCATGTCAAACCTTTTGAGTAAGTCATTAATGTACTTGGTTTGACTTATGAAGATGCCATATATTCTTTGATTATTAGAAGGCCCAGAAAGTAATTGCTGTCTCCCATCATGCTCATTTCATATTTACTTTGCATGAGCTTTGAGAATCTTTGACACGGCTTTTCATTTGTAGAGCTAAAAATGATATCATCCACATAAATTTGAACTAGGATGATGTACTCACTATGCCTCTTGTAAAAGAGAGTTTTGTCAATTATTCCTCTAGTAAATTGATTTTCCAGTAGAAACTTTGACAGTGTGTCATACCATGCTCTTGGGGTGTTAGTAATTGTGCCCTAGAGACAATTACTTTTATATTTTAAGGAAAATATTTTGTTATTAAGGATTATGTTTTATTGATTATTATTTATTTATTATGTTTTATTTACTGCGTAATAAATTGAAAGCATAATAAATGTCTTTGGAATTTTGATACGTATTATATATCTTTAAGTATGTGACTTAAAAATGAGATTATATGACTAGTATCTTATTTCTAAAATTCCATAGTCGAGTACTATTATATAAGGACAATAATAATGCAATAAGACTAATATGTTTGTTGACAGGTGATCACATCTCATTGGTCATATGTATGGTGATACTAAAGTCAAGAACATAAGTGCATTCTCAATGAATGGCACTGGAATGACCCGCCGTGAGATTCTACATATTAATAAGTGTCATAAGAAATTCTCATTGTGATAATGATGTAATGATCCTCTGACTTGAAATCATTATATTTCTATACGAGAATTAATATACTTTGATTACACTAAAAGTTACCTTTAACCGGGTGATGATAAAAGTGGACATTGGGTATACTATGAATCATATGAGAAATATGAATGATAGATAAATGAATTAACCTTCTTATTTAGGAGTGATATTATTGGCCTCTTGATTGAGTGAGACTATAAAATGCATGGCCGTGCTCAAATGTTGATTTGTTTAATAGTCTACTCATTGATCAAGGAAACCCAGATTAAATGTTGAAGAGGATGACACGATACATGCCTCGAGTTTGATCTATAATATAAGGTTAAATGGATTATATTACATGGAACATTATTCACAAAAGGCTTAATCAAATCACTGATTTTATTATTATTACTTGGGTAGCAATGATGTATTATTAGATGCCGCTCATTGTTTACAATTTTAATTAGATATTAAAATTGTTGCCAACGTAATAATAACCTACAGGGTCACACACAAAGAATGCTTGAAGGAAAAATAATTTAAATTATATAAGTAATTTATTTTATTTATGATATTAATAATGTATTACTTAATTAATTATATAAATAGAATAAATGAATTACTTAAACTAATTCCAAAATTAGTAATTAATTAATTAAGTGAAACTTAATTAAATAATTTGGAATTTTGGATTAGTATTAATTATAATTAGATTATAATTAAAAAACTTATTCCTCTCTATATATAATTTCTTTATGAACTAATTTAATAAAAGAGACATATTTTATAAAACCCTAACCATTTTGAGAAAAGAGGAAGATAGAGAGAGAGAGAAGCAGTTTTCGGGAGCTAGTACACGTCAATCATTCATGAAAAGTGTTCGTGTGGATACCGTAGAGTGTAGATCGCGTGAACGGGATACGTGGTGATTAAACAAGATTTGGACCTCCATTAATCTTCCATTGATGAATTGTTAAAGCTTTTTAAGATATTTGTTCTTAATATCCGAATTAAATATCATGTTTTGCATGGATCCTGCGTTTGGGTTTTGTTTTTGTATTTATTTTCGCGTTTATTCCGCTGCATTTGTGCCTCGAAACCCTTCATGGGGCTTGTTTGAGTCCATACAATACCTTGAGAAGTCTGTAGACAAAATCAGAAAATTTGGAATCTTCAAAGTCATGTGGTTGTTGTACATAAACCTCCTCTTCTAATTCACCATTTAAAAATGCACTTTTAACATCCATTTGATAGACTTTGAAATTTGAATGTGCTGCAAATGCTAGAAAAATTCTTATTGCCTCTAGTCTTGCAACTGGAGCAAAAGTTTCATCATAGTTAATGCCTTCTTCTTGTGAATATCATTTTGCCACCAATCTTGCCTTGTTCCTTATGACAGTTCCAGGTTCATCCATTTTCTTTCTATAGACCCATTTAGTGCCAATAATTGATCTGTCTTTTGGGCGTAGAACTAATTCCCAAACATTATTTCTCTCAAATTGGTGTAATTCTTCCTGCATGGCAACAATCTAGTCTGGATCCAACAATGCTTCTTCATTCTTTTTGGGTTCATTTTGAGAAAGAAAACAAGCATACAAACATTCATTTATGGTTTCCCTTCTTGTTCTCACACCTTCATCAGGATTTTCAAGGATTTGATATGCAGTGTGAGCTCTATTCCATTTTGTTTCATGAGCTGCATCTCTTACATTTGAACTAGTTTCCTCCTAATTCAAGTTGTTGATCCTTGAGAGGCTCCCCCTGAATGCATGCTAGGGTTGTGAGGAGCATTCTCAAGTTGAATGTGACTGAAATCCTCAATAATTCCCTCTCCATTTTCACCATGTGAAATATCCACATGTGAGCTTTCGTGTGCATTTTCATCCTTTTCATTTTCAGATGCCTCCATTTTCATTTCATTTTCGAATCTTAAGGTGTCACAATTTTCTTCTTCAAGACTCATGGCAGGAAAGTTGAAGTCATCAAAAGCCAAATTTGTGCTTTCCATCACTTTCTGTTGATCAATCACATATACTCTATAGAAAATCTTATCCAGGGAATACCCTACAAAAACTCCTTCATATGCTTTGGCTTCAAATTTTCCTAGATGATCAGCGTCATCTTTGAGGACAAAACACTTTGCTCCAAACACAGGAACATACTTGACAGATGGTCTTCTGTTTGTCATGATATGATAAGGAGTCTTTCCAACCAGTTTCATGATGAGTGTCCTGTTTTAGGTGTAACATGCAGTCCTGACAGCTTCAGCCCAAAAACTAGTTTGTCTCTGCTTCAGCTAACATGGTTCTTGCAGCTTCAATTAAAGTCCTATTTTTCTTCTCAACAACTCCATTTTGTTGCAGAGTTCTTGGAGCTGAGAATTGGTGAGTAATTCCTTTTTATTTACAGAATTCACTAAATGTAGTATTTTTGAATTATGTTCCGTTATCACTCCTTATAGTCATAACAGGTGTTGGGCCTTTATCTAGTCTTCTCGGATTTTCAATGATGCCATAACAGGTGTTGGGCCTTTATCCAGTCTCCTCAGATTTTTAATGATAAGCACAAGAGCTTCATTTTTTAAGTGCAAGAAATCTACCTATGTGTATTTGGAAAAATCATCAACCTTGACAAGTGCATATCTCTTCTTGGACATTGACATAACATTTACTGGTCCAAACATATCCATATGAATTAATTGTAGAAGCTTTGTGATTGAGTTGAATTCTTTACTTCTGTGACTGGACCTCTTCATCTTTCCCTTTTGACATGCCTCACACAATCCTTCTATACAGAATTCAAGTGAGGGAAAATCCTTTACTAATTCTCTTTTGACTAGAGTATTGAGATTCTTGAAGTTCAAGTGAGACAGCCTCTTGTGCTAAAGCCAACTTTCACTTTCAGAGGCTCTGGTGTAGAAACAACATATTTTATCCTTATTTGCAGAGTCCAAGTCAGCTACAAACAGGTTTCTCTTCCTTACTCCTTGAAGAACAATTTATTTAGTTTTTCTGTAAGATATGAGGCACATTTCTTTATCAAAATCCACCTTTAAGTCTTTGTTGCAGAATTGAGTGATGCTCAACAAGTTGTGCTTCAAACAATTTACCAAAGCTACATCTTCAATGACAATATTTCCATGAATCAATTTGCCATATCCCATAGTGAAGCTAATGTTGTTGTCTCCAAAGGTCACCATTGGGTCAGCCTCTTCCTTGAATTGTGATAGCAGGGCTTTGTCACCAGTCATGTGCCTTGAGCATTCACTGTCCAAGATCCATATAACCTTCTTCTTCTTACCTGTCCCTGCAGTCAAAACAGTATCAAGTTTTCTTTGGTACCCAAACTAGGTTGGGTCCTTTTTGCTTAGTTACATACATGCTATTCTTCTTCTCAACAGTCCTAGTCATCTTGTCATGCACAATTTCCTTTTTCTGATGTTCAGTTTTAGTTTGGTTGGTGCTACCTGAACTAGATGCATTTCTAGATTACATGTAATGTTTTCTTCCTTTAGTTGGACTAGTAGATTTGGGTCTAGCAGTTTTGTTGTTTTAATTTTGATTGATGCATCCATCAACAAGTTAATTCTTAATCTAAAGCAAGTATTCATAACATTCAGGTTGCATGGTATACAGTCAAATTTGTCATAGAATTTATGATTATCATGCATCAAAGGCTTAACATAACCACAAGTAAATTCAGCATTATCAATAATAGGTTTCTTGCACACATGAGTAAGATGATTTGTTGAACCACAGTTTTTACAAATCTTTCTAGGAGCATTGTGAACATGTGAATAATTGATGTGTTTGTTAATGCCTATTTTTCCATTTCTATTTGCCTTTTTCTTCCTAATATGCATGGAGTCATTTTTCTGGACATTTTCCTTTCTTTCAAGCTTAACAGAGGTGGAATTGGCCTTGAATGTTTGCTCTTCTATTTCAACATAAGACACATCATTCTTAGCCTCTGGCTCATCCTCATCATTTAACTGTTGCTTGATGAACATACATGATTCATCAAACTCAACAGTTGCCTTTTTAAAAATTGGAGCTTCAACATTTATCAAAATGTAAGGATTGTCAAAGAATTCAGTTTTCTTGCCTTTTTTGAAATAGACTTTTTCTTTTTAAGAGTGTCATAGTCAAACCCAACTCCAACCTTTGAATTTTCCTGGTATTTTTCATGAAACCCTTGTAGAACTACAGATTTTGATAAGATCTTATTTTCAGTTCATTCTCAGATATTTGATCTCTTAAGTACTTTTCAATCTGTTCTAAGCAAGTAATATTATTTTTCAAGTACTCATTCTCTTGTTCCATGGAATGCATATTAACCAAGGATAATTCTATATGTTCATTCTTAACAGACAGTTGTTAGTGGACTTTTTGTCCACTATATACGTTCCAATTTGGCTTAAATTGATCGCTAGTGCCCAAGTATTTAGTGTCTTTTGATGTGTTTTATGTTTTTGGTGTGCAGATTCCCAAGAGAAGGAGAATTGATGAATATTTGCATATTTGGTGGTACATGAGCTAGGAATTCAAGGGAGAAGGGTCAAGGCTTGAGTTGAGACCAAGAGAAAGTGAGACAACTCGCTAAAGAAGCAACGAGCAAAGAAACTCATTTCTGGGCAGAAGAGTGAGGCGCGCCCGCGCTCCTTGAGGCGCGCCCGCGCTCCAGCCGACTCCAGTTGCTGATTTTTGCAGTTTGGTCCGTTTCGAAGCCCAGAAAGCAGCAAGCCCATGGATCATTGTTTTTATGTAACCTGGTATAAAGACATAAGGATGATTATTTTTTTATGAGGCAATTAAGTAAGCAAGTAGGTTTTATTATCGTACAAGAGGACAAAGTACTTTGTGAGCCGTCAAGCTATTTTCTTTTGTAATTTTCATCACGTGGATTATCGGTTGTTTCTTTTACTCTTGCAATTAATATCAGTAGTTTATGCATAATTGTTTATTTTATTATGTTTTCAATTGAATCCATGATGTCGGCTAGTCCAATTATGGGCTAAACGTTATCATGGGGTTTTAATGGATTATTCTATCGATTCTAGATATTGATTGTTTTTATGCCAAAGTGTGTGATTGTTATGGATATCCTAGTATGGTTAACCTTATTCGTTGTAAATGCGTCGCGAACATTTATGATTGTTTGTTGAACCCTTGTGAATGCGAAAGTGGATCTAGAGTTTAGAACATGCCATGCTAGCATAGGTTTTTGCATGTTAAGAGCATGTATAAATTTGTGGTGTAATTCTAACCGTCTTGCACTGACTATGTGATTTTATGGATACTTGTGCTTAAGCCATTATGTTTTCAATCTCTATAGACATATAGCGACTAATCGTAGTGGTCGACTATTTGACTTCTATCAATTGTGGATGTTCATTAGGATGGTATGCGTACAACGAAAGTTGGCGTTTATCAGTTTAGAGGGTCTGATCAGTTATCATCACTTTCACATGCTAGGTTGAAAAGGCATAAGATTCTAGACGAGATAGATTATGAAGTTAAAATCCCATGTTTATTTCATATAAGTAATTCGTTAAATTTTAATTAGTAGTGTAATCAAAACTCCAATTGTTATTTTCTTAGCAGTGAAACTTAATAATACTCTGGTGTATAAGTGAACTAAACGTAAGCAAGTCGAGTTTCTGTGGGAACGAATCCTACTTATTACTGTATTACTTGTGACCACGTTCTCTTGCGTGAATAAAGTGTGAACAAGTTTTTGGCGCCGCTGCCGGGGACTCGGTTCATTGTTTTGTTTAGTTAATATGCTTATCATCAGTGGTCGTTAGATATCACTGACTGAGATTTGTTACTAATCGTTCTTGTTTGCTACGTGAATTCAGGTAATTGATCGTGTATGCGTACTCGTTCTCAATCGAGTAAGGAAAAACTGGAAGAACACTTAGACGAAGAAGGGGGAATTACAGTTCCGGAAATTGAGCCAGAAATAGTGATGGGGGATCCAGTAAAAGCTCTTAAGGATTACTCTCAACCGAAGATCAATGACATTCAGTCAAGCATTGTTAGGCCGGCTATTGCAGCTAATAATTTCGAAATCAAGCCAGGCACAATTCAAATGGTTCAGAATTCTGTGCAGTTTGGGGGTTCACCTGCTGAGGACCCTAATATGCATATCAGAGACTTCATCGAGATATGTGATACCTTCAAAACCAACGGGGTTTCTGAAGATGCTATAAAACTGAGGCTGTTTCCATTCTCTCTACGAGACAAGGCAAAGAGCTGGTTGCATTCGCTGCCAGCAGGTTCTATAACTACTTGGGAGGATCTCGCACAAAAGTTTCTGACTAAATTCTTTCCTATGGCTAAGACGGCAGCCATGAGGAATGCTCTTACACAGTTCAATCAACATTCTGGAGAAACGTTGTGTGAAGCTTGGGAAAGGTATAAAGAGATGCTTCGAAAGTGTCCCCATCATGGGATGCCAGATTGGATGGTCATTAACGGTTTCTATAATGGATTGAATCATTCACGACCTATGCTTGATGCAGCATTTGGAGGAGCTCTTTGGGCCAAGAGCTATGAAGAAGCTTATGACTTGATTGAAATGATGGCTGCCAACGAGTATCAGAATCCTACTCAGCGATTGCCACAGAGTAAAACTGCAGGTGTTTTTGAAGTGGACGCTGCCACGGCTATAACAGATCAACTACAGGCTTTATCTATAAAGGTGGACGCATTATCCAAGGCAGGAATTCAGCAGGTCGCTATGGTTTGTGATCTATGTGCAGGTGCTCATGATATGTTAGGTCCAAATGTGTTGTAGAGGGGGGGTGAATACAACTTTTCGAATTAATGAAGCAATAAATACTATATAATAAATGAACACAATGATTCAAGGAATATATGTCTTATATATAACTTGAAAGGGTTGCTACAACATTCATTACACAGTACACTAGAAGTAAAGAGGGTAGTAAATGATACTAAGCTCTGTGAATACTCTCTCTCTCTTTTACAAGTGTTTATCTAGAAAAATATTGCTCTCTTAAAAATAATACACAAGTACTTCTATTTATACTACTTGTAATCTATGTCTTGTAGTCTTCAAAGATTAAAATATACGTGGCCCAATGATATCCACATAAATCTTATCTTATCTTGAAAGCTTGGAAATCTGCCAATTAGATGATGCCATGTGTCATGTTGAGACTGCCCTCCATGTAGAACATCTATTTGAGAACTTCTACTTGGCCATCTCGAATATTCTATCTCGAATATTCTACATATGAATGTTCTACTTGGCCATCTCGAATATTCTATCTCGAATATTCTACATAGGAATGTTCTACTTGGCCATCTCGAATATTCTATCTCGAATATTTTGTACTTAGAAAAATTCTGGGCTTTAACTTGAAACTTCAATGCAGCATCTTGAACTTGTGATTTCTTTATGTCTTCCAAATTCTTCAACAAGCTCTTGAACTTGGATCTCTATTACTGACATAAACATACTATCAATGTCCTGACACTTGATGCAATGGTCTGATTCATAAGTGACTAGTCTTGATAGTGTCTCTGCTTTTTGAATAGATTACCATTTTCAATTAGTAATGTGGCTTTCCAATCATTGCTTTTCTTCTTGTTCACTTGAAATCAATTAGCCTTGTTGATACTGATAGTTATGATCTTGAATCTTTAAGTTACAAATCACTGAGGCATGAACAACTTTGTCTTGAACTTCTTTCAATGATTTCTTCTTTGTTTGATCATAGTTAACAAATTGAATTGTATCAATTACCTTATCTTCATGGTTAACATTGATTTCTTTGTGACTTCATGTTCTTGATTGTCTTCTGGTTAAGTATCTTTTCTTTTAGTTGAGTTACATAAGTTATAGTGTTACAAGTTTAGACACTCTGCCTTTCAATCTCCCCATATTTGATAGTCTAACAATGACATTCAAATTAACAAAGGGATAACTCAACTAAACAATGAGACGAGAAAAAGATAAATAACATTACTGTCTTGTTTGAATTATAACTGAAATAAACTTGAAAACAATTCAAAGAACTAGAATAAATAAAACTTAAGCTAGACAGAAAATTCGAACTTCGAATTAAAGATCATTTGAGTGATTCCTATCACCTGGATTATTTCAAACCTTTCAGTCAAACTTATATCACCTTATTGGATCCACTCTGATTCACGGTTACAGTATGGTACGTTAGCCTATCTCGCATACCGTGATCAAGTGAATTTTCCTCAAGTGAGTTAAAGCAACCAAAAAGATATGAAGTTTTTCCAACTTCAAGTTCACACCACTCTGACCGTTAATTCTAATTCCGTCTCTTCTTCCTAACTTCTTCAGCTTGGCGCTTCTCCTCCTTCAACCTTTTGCGCCTTTCCTTCTGTTGTTGTTCTTTCTTGTAAACTGGATCATGAAGCTGCTTCCACCTTGCATTCAACAGACTTACCGCTTCCATTTCTAAAGGATTCCTGGGCTCTGGATAAGGATGCCTGAAAAGCCTTCTAAGTTTGTCCACCTCCTGAGTAGTTCTGATCTTTGGAATGTCCTCAAAAATTTTCATTATGAGCTGTGACTTCCAATGAGACTTATCAGCCTTAAACTGACAATAGATCATTTTAGGGTAGCCCTTAACACGGTTAGTATTGTGGACACTAGCCGCATCTCGCTCCATTCTCTTCTTTTCCACTACTACTTCAGATAAGTACTTCAAGAGTCTCTGCTTCTCATCTACATTCTCATTCTCCACTTCGCCCCATTTGAATACTTCTATAACTCTCTCCAGAAAAGCAGCATCTTGAGTCTGCAGCAGCCATTTCCTACTCATATGCAACAATGTTTGATTTTGGTCTGCGTCTATGAATGCTAAAGCATCAGCTGTGTCATCATCATATGAGTGTATCCAGTATACACTATCTCTCCCTGGAACACCAACTACCTCCCTTATTTCTCCTTGTTCCAGAGATCCAGAAGGAAGAGTCAGAGCTTCATCTACATTCTTAACAGCTTGTAGAATATTCCACTTTCTTTCAATTAGCTCCGGCTCAATCTTTACATTGTCTAGAGGGTTTGGAGCAATAATGTCACACTTCCAGATTTCATTGCTCATCTTGAATATGACCCTCTCAATGAACTCCACTGACTTCTCCTTGATGTCAGAAGTGAATCCCTTGCTCATCATTTGCCTGCATACCTCCTTTAGGGATTCTACTGATAGAGCCATTAAGTCATTTTCCTCTAAGCACACCCTCTTCATCTTTCCATCAACAACCATCCGAACAATATCAGGATTCGCTGAGAATTCTGGTCTCTTATCCTCTGCTAGCTGCATTAACTGATCCCTATACAGAATGCTAAGCTCCTCAGCTTGAGAATATTGAATTTTTGTTGCTAGCAAGAACAACTCTGACGCAGATCTTCTCGAGATGAATTGATCATCCACATACAAGAAAGATGTCGGGACTCCTTCGACTAAAGACAAGATGACCTGCCATTCCTTAACCATTGCATTATATCCAACTCTGACTTTTGAGATCAACCTTTTCAAAGCATTTATGTAGTCAACAATCAGTGGATTCTGCAAGTTCAAGTTGTAGAACAAGTCTTCCGCCTCTTTGTTATGAGTTCCTTTTGTACAAACTCCCGATAGAATCTTCCTTGCATCATCCCATTTCCGTCCTATCCTTTTCTTGTCCAGATCTACTTGAGGATCAGCTAACCTTGCAAGCTCATGATCATACTGTTTCTCTTTAAGCTCTGCTTTCTTTTCAAGAAAAACAGCCTCATCCTGCATCATCTTCATTTTATAGAACTGAGCTTGTTCCAAGGCCAGCTGTTGGGCTTCTAGAGTTTCCTTATCAACAGGTATTTCTTCAGGCTGTCCGGAAGACATTCCAGCACCTCCACCTTGTTCCTTCAAAGATCTTCTAATAGCATGTGCTAACGGAACATCCTCCATATCAGAATCTGAATCAAGTACTGCATTTGCCTCTTCCTGATGACGACTCAAGTCAATGAATGGCTCTTCTTGTTCAACCACCACTGCCTTACCCTTCCTCTTTCTTTGAGCCTCTTCTTCATTCACTGGCTCATTTTCTTTGACAACATCAGCAGTTTGTTCTTCAATTTCTTCAATTATTACCGACTGCTGTCTCGTCTCCTTACCACTATCCCCCTTAGGTGAGTTATCCCCAACACCACCTTTGTCGCCAGATCCAGCAGTTGCATGAGAACCACCAAAACCAGAACCCGAGGGTCCAGCGCTACCAGCACCTCCAGCACCACCAGTATCATCATGATCAGGGGGAGGCGGAGGGAATTGTTCGTCAAAGCACTCGGGAGGAACAAAGCTTCTAACTGCATACATCATCCTGCTGATCTCTGTCGCCATGGTATGCATTATGCTCTCCACTGCTCCCATTCGCTCATTCAGAGTGCTGCCCAAGATACCACCAGCATGGCCCAAGTCATTCACCTTATGTGTCAATTCATCCATCGCTGTTGCTTGACTAGCCATCCGTGCTGCGTAATCATCAAGAGCTCGTTGATTGTCACCAATATTGATCCCCAACTGCCCCATTGACTGCCCGAACTACTTGATTTCAATTTCAATTGCTGTCATACGCGTGTCAAGATTTTCAAGATAAAGGGACGGTGTTTGGTCTGGGTGTCCTCGCTCTAAAAATCGTTCTGGTAGTGTTTGTCGCTCGGTTTTGGGCCTTAAAAATGAAGGTCCCTCACTCCCTAAACGCTCGCACACACTCCATGTCTCACGCTCGTGTATGTCTTCAACAATAGTCCTGAAAGAGAAAGCAGTACCTGCAGAAACTGGATAAGAAAGTGAGTAGCAGTTATGGGATCTGTCATATTAGCAGGAATAATTAGCGCTTTACCATGATGTTTATCCTGATTAGCAATTGTTGTGAGTGACTTGGTGCCCATGCCAAGTGATGCAGATGTTTTACTCGTTGCAAATGCCTGTCTTACAGCTAAAGCATTAGTCGGTACTAAATGATTAATGAGCATTTGTAAGAAACGAGGATACCAGCATACAACGTTAGTAGTTGCAAGGTTTCTGTTTGCAGATGATCCCATTGTAGCCACTATTTCGGAAAGAACTATTCTTCCATAATTAATGTCCAGTTCACGGGCTAGGGAAACGGCAAAGATCTGTATGTGAATTGGAATCTGATGATAATCTTTTTCGCGCGGCCGAAAACATCTCGTGATGGCCTCGAAAAAGTAATTCCATTCCACCTGGAAGTATTGTTTCTGGATGGCGCCAGCTAAGATCCGTCCAGAAGGAGGATAGCATCCAATCTCCTCAAAGAATTGGAGACGATCTGCCGTTGAAGGTTCAGGGTCATAAACATCTTTAACTGGAAAGCCCAGAACCCTGTTGAACACTTCCTTCGTTACTTCATATTCCTGACCCGCCAAGGTAAACCTGAAACCATAGGGGGTAGATTTACTCCCGAAAGTAACCGCACTAGTCCATAATTGTTGTAAAGCATCATGGACTAGTGTTGGTTTAGCAGTAAACGCAACACTAGCCTTGGAATACAGATTTAGGAATCGTATCCAAAACTTGAAGCGTGGGAGTTGATCACCAATTTCCGTACTAATGTTATAAAAATTATTTTTCGCAAGAATAAATTGGTGAGCCATTTGTAAAATAATTTTCCTTGAGTTAATGTGATATTTTGAAAAGAAACAATTAAGGTAAACACTTAAGGAAAAAATGTAATCTAATTAATTCCTTTTAGTGAATCGAGAAGATGAACAGCCGATTTGAACTAAACTACGGAATGAATTATGATCAAAATCAAAACAAACAGAATCCAGTCCAGTAAATACTACAACCCAAATCAGTGATATAAAAACTAAACTATGTTTGTGAATAACCGTGATAGTTGTGTGTATCTGTGTGTATATGACAAACTGAACAGATGAACAGACAGGTCCAAATACACAAATACAGGGCAAACAGAGAATAGAAGATTGAAAAACGGGCAGCAGTTCGAGATATGTAAGAGTTTTAACACAACTCGAATGAACAGGGCAATGACTGTTTGAAATCGCAGGGAGGGAGGGTGGGGGCTGTAAAAATTTAGGGTTAAAACAATTAGGTAAAAGTGAAAAGAAAGACGGGTTAATGTTGTATATATAGGCATATATGTGCAAAGACGAGAATATCCCTGTGAAAAAGGAAAAAAATGTTAAGTACATACAGGGGAACATCAAGTCGAACACTATCTCGAACATCTAAGTCGAAATTCGAGATGAGTTTCGAGATAGGAACTATCTCGAACATCAAGTCGAATATTCGAGATAAAGTTCGAGATGACACTAACTCGAACAAATAATCACTTGATCAATTAATACAGCTTAATAAACCCACCAGGGAATCCCATCTCGAATATCAAGACAAAATTCCATTAAAATGGGTAAAATTGCAAGTACAAACCTGGGAACACTATCTCGAACAGTAAGTCGAATATTCGAGATAATGTGCGAGATGGGACTCAAGTCGAACATCAAGTCGAATATTCGAGATAATGTTCGAGATGGGACTCAAGTCGAACATCAAGTCGAATATTCGAGATAATGTTCGAGATGGGACTCAAGTCGAACATCAAGTCGAATATTCGAGATAATGTTCGAGATGGGACTCAAGTCGAACATCAAGTCGAATATTCGAGATAATGTTCGAGATGGGACTCAAGTCGAACATCAAGTCGAATATTCGAGATAATGTTCGAGATATAGATTAACTCGAACAATTTCCCAGACTTGTAATATTTTTCAACAGGCACACGGGGAACTGTAACTCGAAATTCAAGTCGAATTTCGAGATGAATTTCGAGATAGACCTTATCTCGAATATTCTTCCCAGACTTAGAATTGTCAAAATTTTTAATTTTGAAGATAGTCAGAATAATTTGGCAATTTTTTTTTGTTTAACAACAATTAAATTTTGCCAAATTAAGATAAATATCAATTCAAGGATTTTTATCAAAGCAAATAATAAAAACACTCCTTGACAATTCTAAGGCCTCTTAAATTAAACAAAATTACATGAAAAACACAGGTAAATTAAAAAAAATTTAGAATAATATGAATTTAACTCCCCCTATGATCATGCAATCATACCAGCATAAATTCAAAGATTTAACCAATAATTACACATAAAACACAATGAATTCATGTAAAATAACACAACATGCATCCTAAAATACTCATTACTTAATCATTTTAAAGTCTAAGTCCATATTGATTAATTAGCATGCAGAAGTGATATTTTGAGCAATTGTAGAGATTATTTACATATGTTTTCAACTTTGTATCAATAAAATAGGCAAATGACAAGACCAAAAACATATGTTCATGATTAAAAACTGAAATTTTGCAGATAGGAGAAATCACTAACTTGTGTTAAGCATTCCCAATTCACCAACCAACCTATTGAATGTTACTTCATCAAGAGGTTTAGTGAATATATCTGCAATTTGTTGCATTGTGGGCACAAAATGTAGCTCCACAGTCCCCTCCTCGACATGTTCTCTAATGAAATGATACCTGATATCTATATGCTTGGTTCTTGAGTGGTCTACAGGATTGTTGGTCATGGCAATGGCACTTGTGTTGTCACACATGATTGGAATCTTTTTGTGCTCCATGCCATAATCTTTCAATTGGTTCCTCATCCACAGTATTTGAGCTACACAGCTTCCAGCAGCAATGTACTCAGCTTCAGCAGTAGAAGTAGATACTGTGTGTTGCTTTTTGCTTTGCCAGGACACCAATCTTCTGCCAAGAAATTGACATGCACCAGATGTGCTTTTTCTATCAATCCTGCAACCTGCATAGTCTGAATCCGAATAGCCAATTAGATTAAAACCTGTATCTCTTGGGTACCAAATCCCTAGATTTGATGTTCCCTTGAGATACCTAAAGATTCGTTTGACGGCTATGAGATGTGATTCTCTAGGATCCACTTGGAACCTTGCACACAAACAAGTTGCGAACATAATATCGGGTCTACTTGCAGTTAAATAGAGGAGTGAGCCAATCATACCTCGATAGCTTGTGATGTCAACTGGTTTACCTGATTTGTCTTCATCAAGCTTCGTGGCTGTTGCCATGGGAGTCTTAGCTGTTGATGCATCTTCTAGATTATACTTCTTGAGTAAATCTTTGATATACTTGGACTGACAGATAAAGATTCCATCTTTTCTTTGACTGATCTGTAATCCAAGGAAGAAGGACAACTCTCCCATCATGCTCATCTCATACTTATCCTGCATTAACTTGGCAAATTTCTCGCACAAGCGCTCATTAGATGACCCAAAAATAATATCGTCCACATAGACTTGAACAAGTATTAAATCACTTTTTATATTTTTATAGAACAATGTTTTATCAATTACTCCCCTAGTAAAACCACTTGCAATTAAGAACAAGGATAGGGTTTCATACCATCGTCTTAGGGATTGTTTGAGGCCATAGACAGCTTTGAAGAGAAGGTACACAAAATTTACAAGTTCTGGATCAACAAAGCCAGGTGGCTGTTCCAGATATACTTCTTCTTCTAGCTCTCCATTCAGGAAGGCACTTTTCACATCCATCTGAAAAACCTTGAAGTTCTTGTGTGTTGCAAAGGCCAAGAACATCCTGACTGCCTCAAGTCTTGCAACTGGAGCGTAGGTCTCATCATAATCAATACCTTCTTTTTGAGAATAACCCTTCGCTACCAAACGAGCCTTGTTTCGTGTTACAAGTCCGTCTTTATCCAGTTTATTTCTGAATACCCACTTAGTTCCAATTACTGATCTGTTCTTCGGTCGGGGTACCAGCTTCCAAACTTTCTGCCTTTCAAACTGATTGAGCTCTTCTTGCATTGCAATTACCCAATCAGCATCACCAAGAGCTTCTTCTATTTCTTTAGGTTCAAGCTTGGATAAGAACCCAGAATATAAGCAAATATTAGCCATGTCAGCTCTTGCAGTTCTTCTAGTAGTCACACCAGCATCTGGCTCACCAATTATTAATTCAAACGGATGGTCTCTACTCCATACTCGTTCTCTTGGAAATTGTCTTGATGATTCAGCTTGACTTTCTGAGTTGTTGTGTTGACTACTTGTGGTATTTCCACTAACTCCCCCTGAGTTAGTGCCAGCTCCTACAGAACTAGTGTCATCTCGTCTTGAGCCTTGAACACTTGTCCTTGAGCTGCTATTTACTCCCCCTGAGTTGTTGCCGGATCGTGCGGAAGAAGTTTCTTCTGATCTTGTAGGATTCGATTGTTCATTAAGCTCAGATGTTTCTTCACGAACACTTGGAACATTTGAAATGACAACCAACTCAGGTGCATCTTCAGGTTCATCTAAGTCCAGATTCTGAAATTTAAGGGACTCTGGTTCACTAGAATCTTTAGATATTGATGGGAGTTTGGTATCGTCGAATCTGACGTTGTAGCTTTCAGTCACTTTTCGATCATTCACTAAGAATACCCGATAAGCTGCCACCACATCTGTAGAATAACCAACAAAGATTCCTTCACGAGCTTTTGCCGCAAATTTGCCTAGATTTTCATTATCTATAAGCACATAGCATTTAGCTCCAAAGACATGAAAGTATTTGATTGTAGGTCTTCTGTTATTCATTAGTTCACATGGTGTCTTTTCTTTATCTTTTATGATCAGGGTTCTATTCTGAGTGTAACACACTGTACTCACTGCTTCGGCCCAAAAGTAAAGAGGAAGTTTTGAATCATACAACAATGTTCTTGCTGCTTCAACCAAAGTTCTGTTCTTCCTTTCAACTACTCCATTTTGCTGTGGAGTTCTCGGGGCTGAGTACTGACGACGTATTCCCTTAGATACACAGAATTCATTCAGCACTGCATTCTTAAATTCAGTACCGTTGTCTGTTCTAATCGTCTTTACAGTAAGTGTTGAAACATTCTCAATTTGAGTGATGTGATCAATGATTAGGAAATGTACTTCGTCTTTCGTCATTGCGAACAATACCCATGTATACTTGGAGAAGTCATCCACGATTACCAAAGCATATCTTTTCCTAGATAAGGATAGGACATTCACTGGGCCAAACAAATCCATATGAAGAAGTTGTAAAGGCTCAGTGACACTAGAAATTTCTTTACTTTTATGTGATGCTCGCTTTGACTTTCCCATTTCACAAGCTTCACAGAGTCCTTTAGGAGCAAACTCCATCTGTGGTAGATCTCTCACTAATTCTCGCCTCGCGAGAGCATTCATCGTTTTGAAGTTTAAGTGAGATAGCTTTTTGTGCCATAACCAGCTTTCATCATCTGAAGCTTTGCTGTAGAAACAGGTAACTTCATTCTGATTTGCCGAATCCATGTCTGCAACAAAAAGATCTGCCTTTCGAACTCCTTTCAAAGCTAACGAACCTTCCTTGATGTGAGTTATTGATACACCTTTCTTATTGAAGACAATTTCATAACCTTTGTCACAGAATTGACTTATGCTCAACAGATTGTGCTTCAATCCCTCAACATAGGAAATATCTTCAATGATGACATTGCCAGTCTTCAGTTTGCCATATCCCTTTGTCACTCCTTTGCTGTCATCTCCAAAGGTAACATAAGGGCCAGCTTTCATAACCAACTCTGTAAGCAGGGACTTGTTTCCTGTCATATGCCTTGATGCTCCACTATCTAGCACCCATAAGACTTTATTTCTTTTCTGCTTAATGCCCTGCAATGTCAGATTGATTAGACATTCTTCGGAACCCAAGATTGATTGGGCCCGACTTTTCTATAAGATCGAGAATTATCAGTTTTAATAACAGGAGATGCACTTTCTTTAACATTCTTAGAGCTTTAGACTTTGTCTTTTCCCTTGTCAGACTTAACAGATTTGTTAGTCTTAGGAGAAGGCTTGTCACTCCTAACTTTAGGAGGACTTGCAGTCTTAGCTCTTACATTCTTCTTCTTGACATTAGAACTAGTAGCAGTATTTAAACATGTTTGACTAGTTGCATTCATCAAGTTCACGAAGGTTTGCATGACATTAAAAGTGCATGGCATACAGTTAGGTTGACCACATTGTACATGATTTTGATGCATGTTAATCATTGTGTGTGGTACAGGCATGGCATGTGCAACAGGAATATTCATGTTAGATTTACATGCATAAGAAAGATGTTCAGTGGATTTACAGTGATAACATGCTTTCTTTATTCTTTCTACCTTAACCTCTTTTTCAACCTTTTCTTTCTTAACCTGTTGTTTAACAGCCTTGGCTCCTAATCCTGGTCTAGATTCTTCTCTAGGGGATTTGATTTTAACTGATTTAGTAGGAGTTAAAGGTTGTTCTTTCTTCCGATCTTCCATCTCGATTTCATATCTAACTAGTAAATCAGTCTCTTCTTCTTCTCGAGGAGTAAAGTGTTTGAATATTGGTTTAATAGCAGATTTGAGAATTGTAGGTACTTCTTTTTTAATCTCACTGGGACTGGTGTCTACAGGCCTTTTCCCTTCTTTCTTTGATAAGCTAGAATAGTCAAGTCCTACACCAACACCAGTTATCTTCTTAAATGTGCTACTATCAACATTCACTTTACTAGCTGCTAGTTTATAAGCTTCGCATTTTGTTTCTAACTCAGCTAGTTTATTCCTAAGACATGCTTCTATTTCATCTTTAAGGTTGAGCTTGTGTTCCAAAGTTTTAATAGAGTCTCTTAGGGAAGTATCTATAGTGCAAACGGCCTCTAATTCTTCCACTTTTGCCTCAAGCATTCTGCATTTGGCAACAATTGTTTTCTGTTCTTTTTGAGAAGTATTTAGGCTTTTGCACAGCATATAGATCTCTTCGCTAAGAGCCCCGTTCTGCACCTTATAATCATCTAGAGACATTTCTTCCTTAAGGGTTAGAACTGGTACCTCTGGTTCATCTGACGTTTCAGCCATGAGGGCAAAGTTTGCTGTATGAGTAACTTCTTCCTCATCTGAATCATCCCACGCTCTGCCTTCTGTGACAACTAAAGCTCTTTTTCCATGTCTTTCCTTCACCAGGGCCTCATACTTGCTTTTGAGGGCTTCATAAGTTTCTTTTGGATATGTCTGTTTAGGCTTCTTGCAATCTGTAGCAAAGTGTCCAGCTTCACCACAGTTATAACATTTGAACTTCATTTTGAAATCCAAAGGAGATTTGTAGCTGGTACTCTTGCCTTTTCCTTTGTAGCCTTGTGAACTACCACCACCCCTAGTAACCCGATGATAAGATGAAGATTTACTTTGCGGTCGGTTACTCTTTCTGAATCTGATATTGCTGAACTTCCTTGCCATGTATGCCATGACACTGTCATCCATGTTGTCCAGCTCTTCTTGGGTGAAGTAGTCGTCATCACTATTTGATGTGCACTCATCATCATTTTCAACTTGAGGTGATGCAGGTGATGACCTAGGCTTTTCTGCAACCATTGCCTTTTTAGACTCTACCTCATCAGCAACTAACCCTGATGCAGCTTCTTTTCCTCTTGAATCATTATCCCATGCTTGATCTTGAAGTGTTTCCAGCTCATAGGTCTTTAGAATTCCATAGTATTCTTCCAGAGTAGTTGTGTGTAAATCTCTGGTTTCTCTAACGGCGTAGACTCTATGTTCAATGCTTTTTGGCTGGTTCCTCAGATATCTCGTGTTGATTTCAACCACGGGGAGAGTTACACCTCTCAGATTCAAATCCAAAACCAACTGACTGAATCTTAGATAGACATCGGTTATACTTTCACCTTTTCTTATCCTAAAAGTGTCATACTCCATCTTGAGTATAAGTGTTTTGTTGCTTCTGACCTCAGAGGTACCTTCCATGACGACCTCTAGCTTATCCCAAATCTTCTTTGCTGTAGTTAGTCCTTTAACTACGTTAAACATCTCATGATCTAGGGATTCCATCAGTGTTTGTCGAACGGATGTGTCGAAAGATATCTGCTCCTTATCAGCATCTGAAAAGTCTACTGCCTTCTTAGGCTCAGACCGTTGTGGTACTACCACATCTCCTTCCATATGCTCAGGAACAACAACCATTGGTACAAATTTACCTTTATCGAGGACTTCCAGATATTCAGGATTGACGGACTCAAGGTAAAGTTTCATTCTCAACACCCATTCTTTATAATGATCTCGGTCGAACATTGGAATCTTGAAATTGTTTTTAGGTGCCATCTTAATGCTGATTTAAAGTAAAGATAATAAATTTTTCTTATTACCTGAGTAGTAATTAAAAGAAAATTAAATTATCTTAAAATAAATCAAGGTTCAAATTCTGGACACCAAAAAAAAATTCTAAGTACCCAAGACTAGGCTAAGTAGAATATCTATGTAGAACTACCCAAGTCGAATTTCTCTAAGTAGAACTTCTGTCCAAGTAGAATATTCCAAGTAGAATATTCAAGTAGAATATTCAAGTAGAATATTCAAGTAGAATATTCCGAGTAGAACTTTTGTCCTTGGAAGAAATTTTCTGCAGGTCACTTTTAATATTGAATAAACAATATTACTTTTCACACTTTTTGACTTTTGTAGCTTTTCTCACCTAACCCACGTGCTAGGTACTGAATATCTTCTGTAACATTTTTGTTGTGAGATTTATGTCAAATCAAAAGCCAATAACACCTTTTTAACTTTATGTCTCTTGAAAAAGTAATCAAAAGTTGCTGGGTTTATCTTCTTTATCAAGAACAGTAATGTCTCCTTGAAGAACACCAAAAATCAAAGTACCCAGAATAATTCACAAAAATTATCTAAAGTCCTCCCAAGCTAAATAATTACTTCTGGAGTATTTAAATAATTTTTAGAGTGAGTTTTCTCTGCCAAACAAATTTGAGCACACTTTTCGAGAAGAACTTGAAAAGTAGATCTATAGATGAAGACTCACTAATCTTCTACCAAACACAAGGATCTATGTTTTGTATATTAAACATGAGGCTCTGATACCAATTGTTAGGTCCAAATGTGTTGTAGAGGGGGGGTGAATATAACTTTTTGAATTAATGAAGCAATAAATACTATGTAATAAATGAACACAATGATTCAAGGAATATATGTCTTATATATAACTTGAAAGGGTTGCTACAACATTCATTACACAGTACACTAGAAGTAAAGAGGGTAGTAAATGATACTAAGCTCTGTGAATACTCTCTCTCTCTTTTACAAGTGTTTATCTAGAAAAATATTGCTCTCTTAAAAATAATACACAAGTACTTCTATTTATACTACTTGTAATCTATGTCTTGTAGTCTTCAAAGATTAAAATATACGTGGCCCAATGATATCCACATAAATCTTATCTTATCTTGAAAGCTTGGAAATCTGCCAATTAGATGATGCCATGTGTCATGTTGAAACTGCCCTCCATGTAGAACATCTATTTGAGAACTTCTACTTGGCCATCTCGAATATTCTATCTCGAATATTCTACATAGGAATGTTCTACTTGGCCATCTCGAATATTCTATCTCGAATATTCTACATAGGAATGTTCTACTTGGCCATCTCGAATATTCTATCTCAAATATTTTGTACTTAGAAAAATTCTGGGCTTTAACTTGAAACTTCAATGCAGCAACTTGAACTTGTGATTTCTTTATGTCTTCCAAATTCTTCAACAAGCTCTTGAACTTGGATCTCTATTACTGACATAAACATACTATCAATGTCCTGACACTTGATGCAATGGTCTGATTCATAAGTGACTAGTCTTAATAGTGTCTCTGCTTTTTGAATAGATTACCATTTTCAATTAGTAATGTGGCTTTCCAATCATTGCTTTTCTTCTTGTTCACTTGAAATCAATTAGCCTTGTTGATACTGATAGTTATGATCTTGAATCTTTAAGTTACAAATCACTGAGGCATGAACAACTTTGTCTTGAACTTCTTTCAATGATTTCTTCTTTGTTTGATCATAGTTAACAAATTGAATTGTATCAATTACCTTATCTTCATGGTTAACATTGATTTCTTTGTGACTTCATGTTCTTGATTGTCTTCTGGTTAAGTATCTTTTCTTTTAGTTGAGTTACATAAGTTATAGTGTTACAAGTTTAGACACTCTGCCTTTCATGATACAACTTAGTGTGCTATTTCTAGCGATTCAGCGTATTTTGTCAGTAACTTTCAGAAGCCTACACAACCGGCACCTAATACATATCACCCCAACAACAGGAATCATCCTAACTTCAGTTGGAGCAACAATCAAAATGCCATGCCACAACCATCGCAGGGTCAGCAATTTGGAACAAGGCCTTTCAACAATTCTGTTTCTCAACAATCTTATGCACCAAGACAATCATACAACCCTCCTGGTTTCCATCAACAACCTAAAGGAGGACAAGGGTATTCAAATGAAAAGTCAGAGATGGAGGAACTGAGAATGATGTATAAGAGTCAAGCTGTGACACTGAAAACATTGGAAAATCAAATTGGTCAACTAGCAAATGCTCTGCTAAACAGACCTCACGGACAATTACCAAGTGACACAGAGGCTAACCCAGGCAAGAAAGAAAGCAAGGAACAAATACACGCTATTACATTGCATTCTGGAAGGGTTACGAACAATCAGGAGGTCGAAATTCCACAAAACGAAGAACGTCAGCATTCTGGGCAGGAGGTGGAGAGCGGGCGCGCTTCCTCAGGCGCGGGCGCGCCTCACCTTACTGCTGGAAAGGGATTTTCTGCAGAAAAAGATACGCAGGAGGAGCCGATTAAGAAAAAAATGAATGATTCAGAGGAGAAAAGCAGTTCAGAGAAAGACAGTGATCACAAGGAAGTATTTCCTCCTCCACCATTCCCTAACAGGCTTCAGAAGCAGAAATCGGATAAACAGTTTGCTAAATTCTTGGAAGTTTTTAAGAAACTACACATCAACTTACCTTTTGCTGAAGCGCTGGAGCAAATACCAAGCTATGCCAAATTCATGAAAGGCATTCTATCTAGGAAACTGAAGCTAGAAGAGTTAAACATTGTTGCCTTGACGGAAGAGTGTAGTGCAGTATTGCAGCAGAAGTTACCACCAAAGTTGAAGGACCCTGGTAGTTTCACTATACCATGCATAATTAGGAATTTGTCATTCGACAAATGTTTGTGCGATTTGGGAGCGAGCATCAACCTCATGCCATACTCTATATTCTTATAACTTGGCCTTCCTGAGCCAAAGCCGACCAACATGTCACTGCAGTTGGCGGATCGTTCAATCACTTATCCGCGAGGAATTGTCGAAGATGTTTTGGTGAAAGTCGACAAACTAATCTTTCCAGCAGATTTTGTCATCCTTGATTTTGAAGAAGACAAGAAAATCCCTGTCATTCTTGGTAGACCATTCTTGGCAACGGGAAAGACATTGATTGACGTACAGAATGGAGAACTCACCATGAGAGTGCACGATCAGAATGTCACATTCAATGTGTTCAAAGCAATGCAATTTCCAACAGAAGAATATCAATGCTTTAAAGTAGATGTAGTGGAATCTGCTGTGCAAGTAAAAATTGAACACATTCTTATGAATGATACACTGGAAAAGGCTTTAAGTGGGGACTTTACAATTGAAGAGGAGGAGGTTGAAGAACAGGTACAGTCTCTGAATGCTTCTCCTTGGCAACAAAAGTTTGATAAACCAGAATCGTTGGGTTTATCTGAATTGAGAGAATCACATCAGCGGTTGAAACCATCTATCGAGGAAGCACCAAAGCTAGAGCTCAAACCATTGCCTGACCACTTAAGGTATGCTTCTCTTGGGGAATCATCTACTTTACCTGTGATTATTGCTGCTAACCTTACAGGTCCTGAAGAAGAAAAGCTTTTAAGGGTTCTCAGGGAATTCAAATCAGCCATTGGGTGGACTATTGCAGACATAAAAGGAATCAGCCCTGCCTATTGCCAGCATAAGATTCCGCTGGAAGAAGGAAGTAAGCCAACAGTGGAACATCAGAGAAGGCTTAATCCACTCATGAAGGAAGTAGTGAAGAAGGAAATTATTAAGTGGTTGGATGCAGAGATTATCTATCCTATTTCTGACAGTGCTTGGGTGAGTCCAGTTCAATGTGTGCCAAAGAAAGGAGGCATGACGGTGGTAACTAACGAAAAGAACGAGCTCATTCCTACGCGGACAGTCACTGGTTGGAGAATCTGCATGGACTACAGGAAGCTGAACAAAGCTACTAGGAAGGATCACTTTCCCCTTCCTTTCATTGATCAGATGCTAGACCGACTTGCCGGCCATGAGTACTATTGCCTTCTGGATGGATATTCGGGTTACAATCAGATCTGCATTGCTCTAGAGGATCAGGAGAAGACAACATTTACATGTCCGTTTAGTACCTTCGCTTTTCGAAGGGTTTCTTTTGGGTTATGTGGTGCACCTGGCACTTTTCAGAGGTGCATGATGGCAATTTTTTCAGACATGATTGGTAAGACAGTGGAAGTCTTCATGGATGATTTTTCAGTATTTGGGTTTTCTTTTGACGAATGTCTACACAATCTTAGCATGGTTCTGAAAAGATGCGTGGAGACTAATCTGGTTCTCAACTGGGAGAAGTGCCATTTCATGGTACAACAGGGAACTATTCTTGGACACAAGGTGTCACGTCGAGGCCTGGAAGTGGATAAAGCAAAAATAGAGACCATTGAAAATCTTCCACCGCCCAATTCAGTGAGAGGAATTCGTAGTTTCCTCGATCACGCAGGTTTTTACAGAAGATTCATCAAGGATTTCTCCAAAATTTCCAAACCTTTGTGTAAGCTATTGGAGAAGGATATTCCCTTCAAATTCGATAATGATTGTATGACAGCTTTTGAGACATTGAAGACGAAGTTGATTTCAGCACCTGTGATCATCGCCCCAGATTGGAATGAACCTTTTGCTATGATGTGTGATGCTAGCGATTTTGCAGTAGGGGCTGTCCTTGGCCAAAAGAAAGATAAGATTTTTCATGTTGTCTACTATGCAAGCAAGACACACAATGATGCGCAATTGAATTACACAACCACGGAGAAGGAGCTGTTAGCCATTGTATATGGCTTTGAAAAATTCAGATCATACTTGCTTGGTACGAAAGTGACGGTGTATACTGACCACGCAGCTATTAGATATCTGCTCTCCAAGAAGGATTCTAAACCCCGCTTGATTCGATGGGTTCTTTTATTACAAGAATTCGATGTTGATATCAAAGATAGAAAGGGGACAGAAAATCAAGTAGCTGATCACCTCTCACGATTAGAAGATCTTGGTAAATCATCTCAAGACAGTACCCTCATAAATGAATCATTTCCGGATGAACAGTTGTTTGGAATACAAGAAGAAGAACCATGGTATGCTGATATTGTGAATTATCTGGTGAGTCAAATTGTTCCACCTGAGTTGTCGCCAGCTCAAAGGAAGAAATTTATGCACGACGTCAAGTGGTTTCGTTGGGACGAGCCATATCTGTTTAAACAAGGGGATGACCAGGTTATCAGGAGGTGTGTACCATATAGTGAGACAAACAATATTCTGAGGGATTATCATGCCACAGCTTATGGAGGCCATTATGGAGGTGAAAAGACAGCAACTCGCATTCTGCAGGCAGGATTTTATTGGCCCTCACTCTTCAAGGATGCTCATCAGTTTGTAACTAGGTGTGATCGTTGCCAGCGAGTAGGCAACATTTCGAGAAGGGATGAGATGCCCCTTAATGTAATGCTAGAGGTGGAAATTTTTGATGTGTGGGGGATCGACTTCACGGGCCCATTCATTTCATCATGCAATAACCAATACATCTTGCTAGCTGTGGATTACGTCTCCAAATGGGTTGAGGTCAAAGCACTTCCAACTAATGATGCCAATGTAGTGCTCAATTTCCTTCACAAGAACATTTTCACCAGATTTGGGACTCCAAGGGTCATTATTAGCGATGAGGGTTCTCACTTTTGCAATTGGAAGTTCACTAATCTGATGGCAAGATTCAACATCAACCATCGGGTGGCGACAGCATACCACACTCAAACCAATGGCCAAGCTGAAGTATCAAACCGTGAGATCAAACGCATTCTGGAAAAAGTGGTAAGTCCTTCTCGTAAGGATTGGTCTTTAAAACTGGATGAAGCTGTGTGGGCTTACCGAACTGCGTTCAAAACACCTTTGGGTATGTCACCATATCAACTTGTCTATGGAAAGGCTTGTCATCTGCCAGCAGAACTGGAACACAAGGCTTATTGGGCATTGCAGAAGCTGAATTATGATTGTAAAGCCGCAGGGGGAAAACGGATGGTGCAAATCAATGAAATGGATGAGTTTCGTCTACAAGCTTATGAGAATAACAAGCTCTACAAGGAAAAAGTGAAAAGATGGCATGACCGTCGGTTGACGACAAAGGTATTTGTTCCTGGTCAATTAGTTTTATTATTTACCTCTCGTCTGCGATTGTTTCCAGGAAAACTTAAATCAAGGTGGTCAGGACCCTTTGTTGTGAAGACTGTGTTTCCACACGGAGCTGTGGAGATTTATGAAAAGACCCCAGATCAAGCGTTTAAAGTCAATGGTCAGAGATTGAAGCCTTATTTGGGAGAACAAGTAAATCGCAAAGCTGAAATCGCGATTCTGTCTACCTCGGATTGAGGACCTGAAGTAACGTCCGGCTAAATGACGTTAACGACAGCGCTCGTGGGAGGCAACCTACGGCTTGAATGGTAATTTTTATTCTTATTAAAAAAAAAGGCAAAAATACAAAAAAATCAGGAAATTGAACAGTAGCACCAGGGGCGGGCGCGCTCCTAAAGGCGCGGGCGCGCCTGGGCGCTGTTGCAGAAATAAAATTAGTAAAAAAAATCAGAAAAACGAAAAACTTAAGAAAAATTTTATCTTTTTATTAGTTTTTAGCCCAACCCAGCCCACTCTCACTTGTTTAAATAGTCTTGGCATACCCTAACCCTAGCAACTTATTTACTTCACATCTTTCATTCTCACATATACACACAACTATACACGCACCACATCTCATCTCTTCCCACATCTACAACTCAACCAATGGCACCCAAGAGATCTAGGCGCTCAGGGACATCAAGTTCTTCTTCGAGTGGGGGAGTTGTGCCCTAATTCAATTCACCGGAGGCCCAAATTGAGTTTACACGCTTGATGACCAAATCTGTGGTCAAGGAAAGGGGATTTATTCCGGGTGTTCTTGATGGGTCTCTAATCGCGATGATTAGTGAGCGCGGTTGGGAGACCGTGTGTGAGGCTGCGGAGGCGATACCATTGAGTATCGTTAGGGAGTTCTATGCTAATGCCAAGCAAGAGAAGAATGGGTATTCTGCAGTTCGAGGGTATGTAGTGGATTATACTCCTGCCGCTATCACCGGGGTATTGAATTTGCCGGCACCGCAGGAGGGTGTGGAAGATTTTGGGTTGAAGACCCGTGGGGAGGTTGACCTTAAGGCCATTCTGCGGGATATGACAGTTCCAGGCACTAGTTGGAAGCGCAGGACGGGCTCTACTGAGCCGGTTACCTTCTCCGCCATGGCATTGAACCCGTATGCTAAGGCCTGGAACCTGTTTCTGTGTGCTAACATTGTGCCGTCGTCGCACACTCATGAGGTGACCGTGGATCGGGCTATTTTATTGTGGGGTATTCTCAGCAGGCGATACATCGACCTAGGCTCCCTTATCCACAGGCACATGATCCGATTTTTGCAGGGCAGTACCACTGGAGCGATTCCGTATGGCTCAGTGGTTGTTCGTCTGTGTGTTGATGTGAGTATTCACTGGCCAGCGGAGGAACAATTGCAACTTCCTGCGAGTGCCATTGACACGGCGGCGATAGCTCGCCTGCCTGAATGGGACGGTGGTGTCCCGCATCCCAGAGGCTTAGGGTATATTGTGGGTGGTGACGTGCCACCTAGACAGCAGAGGGAGTCTAGGGCTGGATCTTCTAGGGCACCGCGAGCTGTGGGTAGTACTGGCATGGGTGAGGCTCATTTTAGGAGGTTGGCTCGGCGGATGGACGCAGTTGATGATAGACAGAGCCGGTTTGCTGCTGACCTGACTCAGGCTCTCGGTGCAGCCTTTCTGGCTACTGGTGTACAGGTAGATTGGCCTGTTTATGGAGCTGGCACCGTGTATCCACCACCGGATTCACCCGAGGAGGGTGACTCTGATGAAGATTGAGGTATATCTGCGCACTTTCTTTATTTCTTGCCTTCAATGGGGACATTGAATATTTTAAGTTTGGGGGTGGGAAATGGAGATTGTAGTTAGATGCATATAGGGCATGTAGTGGTAGTATTTGTCATGCATTTTGTTTTAATTATGCATATAGAGCATTTTGTTTGTTAGTTTTCGTTTGTTTACCATGTGAGTCCATTTTAGTTACATTTCATAGCATGCATATTTCATGATCCCTTAGGACGAGCTAATTCTGATTGTTAGGTCGATGTCGAATTGAGTGTGGTATTGATGAGCAGAGGGTTGATTTACAGTCCCTATGAAATTGAATTGCATGTTTCAGAAGCACTGTCTTTACACAGTCTCATCAGTTGCTTTTGGGCTAGGTTGAGTCATGCATGTTTACATGTTTATATCTAGAATGTTTGTTATTCCCTTGATAATGTAAGAATGCCAAAGTATAAGTTTGGGGGAAAACAGAGATTCATGCTAATTGTTAGTAATTGTCAAGTATGGCTAGGCGTCAAATGGCTAGTAACCGGCTCATATTTTTATGAGTAGTCTAAGGTTGGAATTGAGAATTCTCATTCCAGATTCTGTTAAAAAAAAAAAAGAAAAAAAAAAGAAAAAAAAAAGAAGAAAAAAAGAGTCATGTGAATAATTCGAGGCAAAATTAACCAGGGTGAGCTCTTTAATACTCGGGCAATTAAGTTCGAGGGGACTTTGTGCCTAGTGACCTAAGGCTTTTGATAGTCTGGGATCCACTAACCTAACGCTCGCTACATGGGTATTATTGTATAAGCCTTTAGGGGTCCCATCCATTGCACGGTTAAATAAGCCTATGTATTGTGTTATGTGTCGTAGCGGTGGATTAGCAATAAAGTATGATTCCCTGTCTAACTCAAATGAATGACGGAGGTGTTTGCATGTTATGGAGTGTTTACCGCTCATTCTGTTATTAAACATGTGATTGTCTTGGCGAAAAATAGGTATGATTTTGATCTAGTGTCAGAGTATATTTGATGAGCATCGCACACACCCACGTTTCTGTTCATGTAGTAATGGTATACGGGGGCTTGGTCGAGCTCTGTTCGGATGTATTGCATCTCTTTGAGGTTTTGGCTTGTCGATTGATTTTGGTGAGTCCGAGGGGGTCCTTGCATTTTCATAGTAGTTGCATTCATGCATTGCATTGCCTTAACTTGTTTAGAGTCTGTTTATGCTTGGGGACAAGCATCAGTTTAAGTTTGGGGGTGTGTTAGTGGACTTTTTGTCCACTATATACGTTCCAATTTGGCTTAAATTGATCGCTAGTGCCCAAGTATTTAGTGTCTTTTGATGTGTTTTATGTTTTTGGTGTGCAGATTCCCAAGCGAAGGAGAATTGATGAATATTTGTATATTTGGTGGTACATGAGCTAGGAATTCAAGGGAGAAGGGTCAAGGCGTGAGTTGAGACCAAGAGAAAGTGAGACGACTCGCTAAAGAAGCAACGAGCAAAGAAACTCATTTCCGGGCAGAAGGGTGAGGCGCGCCCGCGCTCTATTAATGAGGCGCGCCCGCGCTCCTTGAGGCGCCCCCGCGCTCCAGCCGACTCCAGTTGCTGATTTTTGCAGTTTGGTCCGTTTCGAAGCCCAGAAAGCAGAAAGCCCATGGATTATTGTTTTTATGTAACCTAGTATAAAGACATAAGGATGATTATTTTTTTATGAGGAAATTAAGTAAGCAAGTAGGTTTTATTATCGTACAAGAGGACAAAGTACTTTGTGAGCCGTCAAGCTATTTTCTTTTGTAATTTTCATCACGTGGATTATCGGTTGTTTCTTTTACTCTTGCAATTAATATCAGTAGTTTATGCATAATTGTTTATTTTACTATGTTTTCAATTGAACCCATGATGTCGGCTAGTCCAATTATGGGCTAAACGTTATCATGGGATTTTAATGGATTATTCTATCGATTCTAGATATTGATTATTTTTATGCCAAAGTGTGTGATTGTTATGGATATCCTAGTATGTTTAAGCTTATTCGTTGTAAATGCGTCGCGAACATTTATGATTGTTTGTTGAACCCTTGTGAATGCGAAAGTGGATCTAGGGTTTAGAACATGCCATGCTAGCATATGTTTTTGCATGTTAAGAGCATGTATAAATTTGTGGTGTAATTCTAACCGTCTTGCACTGACTATGTGATTTTATGGATACTTGTGCTTAAGCCATTATGTTTTCAATCTCTATAGACATATAGGGACTAATCGTAGTGGTCGACTATTTGACTTCTATCAATTGTGGATGCTCATTAGGATGGTATGCGTACAACGAAAGTTGGCGTTTATCAGTTTAGAGGGTCTGATCAGTTATCATCACTTTCATATGCTAGGTTGAAAAGGCATAAGATTCTAGATGAGATAAATTATGAAGTTAAAATCCCATGTTTATTTCATATAAGTGATTCGTTAAATTTTAATTAGTAGTGTAATCAAAACTCCAATTGTTATTTTGTTAGCAGTGAAACTTAATCATACTCTGGTATATAAGTGAACTAAACGTAAGCAAGACGAGTCTCTGTGGGAATGAATCCTACTTATTACTGTATTACTTGTGACCACGTTCTCTTGCGTGAATAAAGTGTGAACAACAGTTCATCATTAGCTTTCAACAATCTATCAATTTCCTCATAAGCAACATCCATACTGGTATGCATATTAAACATCTCAACACTTAATTCTTCCACAGTTTTCTTATATTGAGATTTTGATATTTCAATAGAAGTTAGGATAGGTACCTGATTTGTTGAGGTTGATGCTCCTTTATCTGATTTGGCCATGATTGCCAAATTCCCATATTCTTCTTCTTCATCCTCATCAGTGTCATCCCAGTTTTTAGGAATATATTCAGTTGATGATGTACAAAATACTAGAACAGAGTCTAGCATATATGTAATAAGTCTTTCTAGTCTTTGATATAAGTAAATATAAATCAGAGTTTAGTTAGTCCTTGTACAGGTGTCAAGAGTATTTGTATTTAGAAGATTTTTTCTGAAGAAACAAGATCAGAGTTTGGATGTAAATCAGAGTCTGGAGTTCAATCAGAGTCTATAGACTATCAGAGTCTATAGTCTGTCAGAGACTAAAGATCATTAGAGTCTGGAGATTTTCAGAGTCTACAAAGCTGAAGCTGAATTTGGGAGATGATCATAGTAATGGAAAGTCTTCGAAGACAAAGGCAAATATATTGAAGATATGCTATGGGAAGGAAGGAGGATTACAGAAGGAAACTGCCAACTAATAATTAGGAATTCTATTCCTATTGTAATTTTATTTTCTGTTATTAGTCAATAGGTAGCTCTCTATACAAACACTCTATGTAACCTAATTTATAATTCAAACTTTTGGAGAGAATATTGAGATAGAGAGAGTTGTTGTGATAAACACAAAGAAACTGTTAGGGTTTGTGTACACCCTAGGAGAGTTTGTATTCATTAATTAATAATACAAACTGTATTCATTCATATTCATTAATTTATAATAAGTTGATTTTAATCAGGCATAAAAAGAGCACATAAGTATTCAACCCCCCCTACTTGTGTAACTTGGAAAATAATTGGTATCATAGCCTAAATTAAAATCGATCAAAGATGTCTAGAAATAAATATGGCAATTCTAAGATTTCAATGCTTAAAAGGAATGAGTACACTCACTGGAAGATCAAGACGCTGCATCATCTAGAGGCCACAGACCCTGATTATCTAGAAAGAAGTCATGATGGACCTTATGTGCCTTCAAAGCTTGTTCTTCAAACCACTGCTGAAGTAAAAATTATTGAAGAGCACTTTGTTGATAAACCAAAGTCCGAGTGGTCAAAGGAGGACAAAGAGAATGTTCTCAAGGAGGAAAAATTAAATAATATTCTCTTTAACAGTTTGGACCTTGTTCTAACAAACTGTGTAATATCATGCAAAACTGCTAAAGAGATGTAGACAAAACTTGAAGTGCACTGTGAAGGAACTAGGGATGTTAAGAAGAATGCAAGGTCTCTGCTAATTTAGGAGTATGAGTATTTTGAGGCAAAAACTGGAGAAACCATCACTGAGATGTATGATAGGTTTACTAAACTCCTGAATGAGATAGTTATTCTTGGCAAAGTATATGATTCTGAAGATACAAATACCAAGTTTCTAAGAGCCCTTCCAGAAAAGTGGGATAATAACACAACTGATATAAGGGAAGCCAGAGATTTAGATGAAATAACTCTAGAAGAATGGTATGGTAGGCTCAAGACATATGATTTAGAGATGCAATAGATAAAGAACAAGAAATCTGGAAAAACAAAATCTGTGACTTCTGATAGAATCTGAGAAAGAACAACATGAAGAACCCAATGTAGCTAAAAACAAGGATTTAAATAAGAACAGTAAAACTATTGTTGAATCATAGTTTACTGACATAGACTCTGATTCTGATGAGGGGATATATTTGAGTCAAATGATGGCTATGTTTGCTAAGAATTTCAAAAGAATGAAATTCAGCAAAAGAACTGGAAAATTTAGCAAAAGGCCAACATTCAAAAAGGAGGATGAAAAAGTTGAGAAAAACAAAAGCACCATAATCAAGCTTGATAAGGCAAAAGTCAAGTGCTTCAATTGTGGAATACTAGGGAATTTTGCAGTCAGTGTAGAAAAGCAAAAAATTAAGGTAAAGGAAAAGCACTCATCTAAACTGGAAAGGATTGGGCATATTCAAGCTCAGAAGATAAAATAGATTATGAAAACCTAGCATTGATGGCTGTCTCTTCAAAAAAGTCATAATCTCCCAAAGAACCCTCATCTCCCAAATCTCAGGTATCAATTTTTTCTACTGAATCTTTACTTAATTTATACTCTGATGGCATAAAAATTGTTGAAAGTGAAGTTAAAAAGTTAATGGTTAACTGCAGATCACTCACAAATGATGATGATAGGTTGAAAGAAGAAAATTATAAACGATGATGATAGGTTGAAAGAAGAAAATTTAATCTTAAAAAGTAGGAATAACCATCTAGAGTCTGAATTAGTTCTTATGGAAAGTTATAAAAAGGATTCTGAGAAATATAAAGACAATTACAATGAAGTTCTAAAAGCCTATGATTATGTCAGAAAAGAATTAGAAGAAGAGAGACTTAAATTCAAAGTATGGACAAACTCTGGTAGAAAAGTTCAAGAAATTCTTAACAATCAAAATGTGTGTCAAACTACTGGTTTAGGCTATAACAAAAGTCAAGACAAAAGACCTATTGTTGAGAAAAATAACAATGAAGAAACTAGCCAAGTCAATATGACTAAGGACAAAAACACTTTTACTCCTGTTAAGTTTATGACATCTAAAGTTAAGACTGAACTACATAAAGGAATCACAAACTCATCTGTCAATAATCCCCCTGTTGTTGACAAAAAGACAGATGAATCTGGAGAAAGAAAACCTAAGAAAAACATAAACATGGGTTTCTTATCAAAATCCAAGTTAAAGGAAAGGCTAGATAACTTACCAGAGTATAGCAAAGATAGAAGGAATAAGAATGACAAAGAATGCATTAACAAGGCCAATAACTATCAAAAGGATCCTAATGCTCCCAGAAAGAAATGCTACAGATGTGGAAACCACAATCATCTTGCTCTAGATTGTAGAACAAAAATTGAGAAGAAATTAGAGTCTAAATCTCCTCAAACTCTGACTAGTCACTACATTCCACAGAAACCCTGTTATCACTGTGGTAGAATATTTCACTTTATTTATATGTGTAGGGATTATCATGATTTGTATTATAATTTTTATGAGCTAAAATCTTCTATTGACAAAAGCTGGTATGAAACTGTCAAGACTTCATCAGAGTCTAAGGCAACAAAGGATACAGGTAAATCCAAAGTAAAAATTCATAAACCTGTTTCACCTAAGGTTAGTAAGAAGGGATCCAAAACTGTTTGGGTCCTCAAAAAATCTAACTAGTTGCTATCTGTATGTAGGGAACAAGGGTAAAGAAAGTAACCATAATCTTGGACAGTGGATGCTCAGGATACATGACTAGAAAGAAATCTCTAATTACAGACTTTGTGGAGATGGCTGGCCCAGAAGTATTTTTTGGAGATGGCAACAAAGGTCAAACACTGAGATATGACAAAATTGCATTTGGAAATGTCATCATTGAAAAAGTAGCTATAGTTGATGGATTGAAACATAACTTGATAAGTATTAGTCAACTTAGAGATAAAGGTTATTATACTAGATTTGACAACAAAGATTGTCATGTAACTCACAAAGAAACAGGCACTTTAGTTTTCAAAGGACTTAGACATGGTAACATGTATGAAGCCAGCCTTGGGAATCACAATTACAAGAAAATCACATGTTTATACAGCAAGGCCTAAACTGAAGAAAGCTGGAAATGGCACAAGAAATTGTCTCACATCAACTTCAAAACACTCAACAAGTTGGTGAAACGGAATCTTGTTAGAGGTTTACCTCGGGCTGACTTTTTTCAAGATGGACTTTGTGAAGCTTGTCAACTTGGAAAACAAAGGAAAATTTCCTTCAAGAGCAAAACAATAAACACCATTTTTAAACCCTTTTATCTATTACATTTTGATTTGTTTGGTCCAGTAAATGTGATGTCTATTAACAAAAATAAAATTATAATCGATTAAAAAATTGAATTAAAATCAATTAAAAATTAAGATTTTGTGAAATAATTTTTTAAACCAAAATTAAATTAAAATTAATAATCTAACAACTTAATTATGAGATCGGTTGGTAATAATTTATATAATAGAATAATCTTACAACTTAATTTTCAACTTGGAATAAATTATATAATATAATATTCTTACAACTTAATTCTTGAATTGAAAGAAGATATAATCTTTATATTCAAAATATATAATAATTTAACAACTTAATAGTGAGCTTGGAAGGTAATAAATTATATATTAAAGTAATCTTACAACTTAATTCTTAGATGAGAAGATGACATATTTTCTTAAGATATTAAAAAGTCTTAAAACTTAATTATTAAACTACTGATTACCTTCCAACCTATTTGTTAGGCTTCAAATATTTTAATTTCAGCCATCAATCTTGTATCTAACAGTTTTTTTAAGAACAAGATACTTTCATTAAATTATAAAAGAATCATACATAATCGTCTCCAACAAAATCTGCGGAGAAGACACAAAAATATTGCTGCTATTAAGCGTATAAGGTAGCATAGCCATTCCATGGGCTACATTGTTTGCTAGCTTTTTGACAAAAACTACTATAAGATCATTTATACTAGCCAAGATCTCTCTGCATTGCTGGAATATATTACCAAGCTCCAGAAGATTTACTCCACCTTTTTGTATAACATTCACACTGAGCAGGGAATCTGTTTCTATGGTAATGGGTGAATTTTGTATCTCTCTTGACCATAATAAAGCTTCCAACACCCCTACTGATTCTGCTTCTAGCACTGATGTTTTGCCTGCAATCTTCAAAAATTTTCTCATCAAAAACTTCCCCACATGATCCCGTACCACCATACCAATCGAGTAGAAATCATCATCCTTGAAAACTAAAGCATCAAATTGATTTTCAAACTCACCAATTCTGGCGCCACCCACTTCCCCTCATCTGTGCGATCAACAATACCAGAATTTTCACCTCGCTTATGATTTCTTTTCCAGACTTCACGCCACTCTGTGACTTGTTTTGAACCCAAGGCTACTGTAGTTGCAAGTGTCAAAACAACATTCTCCCATATTCGATTGTTTCTGGAAAACCATATACTCCATAGCACAGTAGCAATCATTACCAATTTTTCGTGAGGCTCATGACTCAACCTCTCAAGCAACCATTCAAGTGCGGATTCAACTTCCCACATATTAAATTCCATTCCTGCAACCTACCAGCACTGTTTTGTATACTCGCAGTTAAATAAGATGTGAAGCATATGCTCAATGTCTCCCACACACATCGAAAACCCAATTAGAGTTATGATACCCTTATGACGCAATTTATTTTTGACAGGAATAGTGTTTCGACAGAACCTCTAGAGAAAAATCTTTAGCTTGTGCGGAATGTTCAATCTCCCAATCTTACCCCAAACAAGAGATTGATGAACCCCATTAACTCCGATGTTTTGTTCATGCCAGAACTTATACCCTGTCCTCGCAGAGTACTGTCCATCAGCAGAATGGACCCAGGAAAACCTGTCATTTGTACTATTCTGCGGTATTCTAGTAGTAAGAATGGCATTAACATCACACTGATCAAAGCTTCTTATAACCTTTTTTGCATACCAAACTTTTGTTCCATGCATAAAAAATTCATTCACTTTACTTCGAATAATGTTATCCAGATATACCTTGTTCTCTACACGATAATCAACTTTACCCCTCAGCCACGGGTCATTATATATATCAATCGTCTGGCCATCTCTCAAAATCCATCTATAACCTTCTGTCATCACCTCTTTTGCTTCCCATATATCAGCCCAAAATATACTTGAGCCTCCATTTTTACTTGTTTTCATCATGTGACATTGTGGAAAATAACGTGCCTTATAGACTCGAGCAACCAGAGACCCCGAGTTTCTTAAAAGGTTACAGCAATGTTTACCCAACAAAGCCAAATTAAAACCTATGCAGATTCTGAAACCCCATCCCACCTTGCTTTTTTGTCATGCTCATTTTGTCCCAAGATAACCATCGAACCCCCTTATTATTAGCAGAATTGGAACTCTACCAATATGCATTCATCATCATTTCGATTTCTTGACAGAGAGTTTTGGGAAGAAGAAAACACGACATACAATACGCAGGGATCGCTTGTGCTACATTCTTTAACATCACTGCCTTACCAGCTTTTGACAAAAGTTTAGTACTCCAGCCCTGAATCCTTTTCCCTACTTTGTCTTTCAGAAAATTAAAAACTGACTTCTTCGATCTTCCAACCAAAGATGGTAATCCAAGGTATTTACTGTGGCTAATATCTTCATGAACACCTAGTAAACCCTTCAGCTCAGCCTGCTTGTTCCTACGAACATTTGAATTGAAAAAAATACCTGACTTTTGGAAATTCACTACCTGACCCAAGTAGTGCTCATATGACTTCAGAATTTGTTTGACCGAATTTGCTTCCTCAGTTGTAGCTTTGAAAAAGAGAAAGTTGTAATCGGCGAAAAGAAGATGCGTAATTGATGAAGCTGTAGGACTAATATTACAACCGTGAATAATATCATTATTTGCTACTTCTCTCAATGATTTTATAAGACCTTCAACACATAGCAGGAAAAGATAGGGGGATAGGGGATCACCTTGACGAAACCCCCTCGTTGGCAGTATTTGACCAATAGACGAGCCATTGAATGAGATAGAATATGAGACTGTTGTAACACACAACATAATCCATCTGATCCAAGTTTCCGAGAAGCCCATCACCCGCATCCTCTCATACAAATACTGTCACTTCACTCTATCATAAGCCTTGCTTATATCCAGCTTCAAAGCTATCTCTCCTTCCTGACCTTGTTTCTTACGAGTCATGTAGTGTATCATTTCAAAAGCTACTAACACGTTGTCCTGAATATTCCGTCCTGGCACAAACGCCAATTGCTCTTCAGAAATAGTCAAAGGAAGAATTTTCTTTAGTCGGTTTTCTAGTACCTTGGCTAAAATTTTGTACATGATATTGCATAATGCAATTGGTCTCAGATCTTTTGCAGATTCCACATTATCCTTCTTTGGTATAAGAACTAGACTTGTGTCATTTAGTTCAGCTGGGAACATGTTGTCCTTAAGCCAACCTTTGCAACACAAAAACACCTCACGACCAAGTAATTGCCAGAAGTGCTGAAAAATGCAGGATTGAGACCGTCAGGGCCAGAGGCTTTATCGGGATGCATTTGTTTCACGGCTAGAGCAAATTCTTCGAAAGAAAGCTCTGCCACTCTTCATTCTGTAAATCCGTGATTACACTCTCAACATCATTCAAGTGAGAGTCGACCATGCTGTTATTCCTTGTGAAAACATTGATGTTGAGAATGTATCTTGTATCTAACAATTATTTTTGGTGTTGGTTCAAAACATATTTCTAACCATTGACGTATAGAAAACGAATGATATATATAAATATATGTATATACATGATATATTTAAATAATTTTAATTCACATATCACTAAATAAAATTGATATTATATATATAATATTACTTCATATAATTAAAACACTTATTTTTAAAATATTTTTCGAGTAAAAATGGATCATTTTCAGATTATTTTAAATTGTGTTATTAAGAAAATACCAAAAAATGCAACCTCCATACCAATCATCACCGTCTCCACCGTAACCTTTATCACCACACTTTTTCTATCTTTGTTTCCCACAAATTTGTGAAAGCCATAAAATCTAACCTTAGTCACCACCCTCTTTCAACTTTTGTTACCCGTAAATTTATGAAAGATGTCATATTTGACCTTTGTCGATCACCGCACATCTTCTGTTACCACAAATTTATGAAAGCCATTAACTCTGAGGAGTTGTGGAGATGCAAGTCCTGGAGAGATAACCGAAGACAAAAAAAGGAGTGAGGAGAGGGATGCAAGAGACACGTGTCCCCTCAAAAAAAAAAAACTTTTTTCACCATAAAAAAATTGAAAATTATATGAAAGTGCCCCATAAAAATTAAAAGATAGGAAGGGGTTTCCCCAAAATTTACTTGTGCCCCCTAAAAAAGAAAGTATGGATCTGCCCCGGCTTCGACACTAAAAATCTTGCAATATTTTAGAGGCATTGCCAGCCAAACATGTAGCAAAACCCAGGAGCTAATAAACCTCTTGCACGGAGCAAGAAAATACATAATAATACTACTCCCTCGGTAACATCCAATTTTTTATGCTTTCTTTTTTTAATTGTCTCATCCAATCCTTTACATTTTAAAACTTTCTAAAAATAGTAAACTTTTATATTATAAAATTTACTATCACCCACTGTTTTCCTCCACCTCAAATCTATCAATTAAATATCAATTGACCTCACCACTTTACCCACTTTTCCTTCTCTTTCATCCATTTTTCTTTCTCTTTCATACTATTTTATACAAATGTGTGAGACGGAGGGAGTATATGAAATAACAGAAACTTTGTTATGTTTATAACTTACAATTTTCATGAACCGATTATATAATGCTAGATGCCATTCACATTGAGCTGATGCAAGACATTTTGGTATTGCATTGCTGATGCATGACATCTTGGTATAGCATGGCTATATTACTCATAGCCTAGTGGATGGAAGTGAAGGGTTTGGACATCACTGTTTTATGCCAACATCTGTTAGAAAAGTATTGGGTTTCGGATATTAGTGACCGTTTATCTCCAGGTTACGCAGTCCGTTGGAAAGCCCACTTTGATCCCCAAGCTTCTGAAACTCAGACTGAATAGTTTCGGCAATTTTAGCATCATCCGGCGCTGGCTCAGGGAAATCGACATGGAAGGATCCCTGTTTTACTGGGGCAACACGTTCTTTTAGCTCAGCTTGTTTCTTGACAAAATCATACAGTTGTTGATGGAAGGAATTATCTAATGAGAAACAATTATCATCCTTTTCAGTTCGCGAGTGTCGAGATGATCCAGAGCCTTCTCTTCTACAGAAATGTGGTAAAGATGCATAATCCATTATCTGCATATTTCAAATGAAGTTCGCTTGTCAAATCCAGCATAATACAGATTGGTAAACCTCAAACCCGACACGATACAGATAGGTAAACATGTATAAATCACGGTTAAAAATGTGACATCTAGTTTTGTGGTAATGCTAGTAAAAGCTCTCGTTAAAACATCGTATACAGAAGCAATCACCACATTGTATATTTATATATGTAAAAGCTTAATTTTTGAAAGTTTTCACTAGTTCTTTTTCCATTCTCCAGATATTTTTAAAATAACTTGCCAATGAATGACAAGTCGACAACACGGTCATCTGACTACAAAGAGAGATGAAATTAGATTGAAGTTCACCAACAGAAAGCTAACTCATTCTGAACCTTCATAGATATGGTGACATCATCCTCTTGGCCTTTGAATCTCAAGTAATAATACAATATTGTGCATATTATTAATATTATTATTGATGATGATACAACTTATTGTTTAACATCACCAGGTTAAAATGCTCAATTTAGAGAGCATTAAGATTCATATCCAAATAGGAAAAACCAAACTAATGTTACGTAGAAAACTCTTAGAAAAAAGTACTCTACCTTTAACAATTCATCTCTTCCACAACCTTGCAGCACCTGAATTTTCTTCCTCGTTCTTTCTTGCAGAAGTGGTCTCACAACCTATAAAGGTCAAATATGTTCACCGCTTATTTGAAAGATTCAGTCAATAGTACCAGTGACATCGTTTAAATGTGAACATTAACACATACCTTCCAGCATGCAGAAAATATGTAAGGGGCATTAACAATGTAATATGTATCTGTCTTCTCTGGATAGTTCAGGTCATCTATTGTGGATATAATTGTCAAAATCTGCAGCAATAGCAGGGTACTGAGAGTAAGATTTTTAGGTAGTTATATGAAATGGATTAAGTTGAAAATGATGGTTATCATACTTGCCAGAAAAATGATAATTTCCACAAGTTATCAATATGTCCTAACCAATGCCAAAAACGTGCATGTAATAAAGTTTAAATGCTTATTATCTGAAGACTAAAATAAGATCTTGGTCGTGAAGGGGTTATGCTTTTGAATCAATGTTTCCTATATTAGTGATGGCATGGGAACTTAAGATTCCAAATCTAGTCAATTCTGAATTTTTTGTTCTGAAAATATCCAGGTAAGAGTATGCTGCTTTGGTTGAAGAAAGTAAGTGCAAAAATATTGTTGTACATAAAATTAAAGTGAGGTGAAAAAACCAAGTATATCATTTGAAGGCACCTTAATTTGGTTCAGAGCTGAAAGCTTTAATCCAGTCATATCCAATATTTTCAGGCATGTGTTAATATGCCGGCCGTACTTCTTTGTAGCAATAGGCTGCAGCAAAACAAGTCAAATTACAATGATAGCTATTAATAAGGTAAATAGTCAAGAATAATTACAAGGCTGCATATTTCTTAGTTCTTACCAATATCACGCGGTCTCGATATTCATTTATTTGGATGTGCGACTGGACATAGTAGTTAATCTGTAATAGAACACAAACGGATTAATGCAATAAGTATTACTATATTACTTTACCTAGCAGCGGATATAAGTAGTAATGCCATCTATGCATTAAATTCTAAATGCTTAAGGAGTTTTTCTGTTCCTGTTTCTTTATATGTTTTGCTAATTATCCATGTATAGATTAGAATTAGATTCGATGGAAACCAAGAGTACTGAACATGTTTTTAAGAGCCTGTTTGGCTAACCCGGCTTAAAGTTGTTTCTGACTTTAAGCTGAAAAATGTATGTTTGTATAATAAGTCAAAAGCCGACTTAAAGTCAGAAATAAGTCAGAAACTAACTTAAAGCCAAAAGTACGTATTAGGTACTTTTTTCAGTGACTTATTATTATTTTTTTCTATTTTGATAAAAGTTATCCATTTGTCATAAATTACTCATAAGTCACTTTTATTTTTATTATTATATTTTTAAAAACTCACAAGTCACTCATAATACAAAATTACTCAAACATGCATTTTAAGCTCCCGGCTTATCACGTTAAGCCACTTTAAGTCATGAGTCACAATTTTAAGCTTAGCCAAACATGCTCTAAGCCTCCTGCATTTTTCCTGCATTTTTCCTGCCACTGAGGCTTTAGGCGTAGAAGCCTTTTTTTTAATAAGCACAAATAACATGAAATAAAATAGGTTCAAGCACTGGTACAAAAATACAAACTAAATAAAAGACGTAATCTTCGGAAAAATCAAACGAAAACTATACATGCAGAGCAACAATCAATGCTAATGGGCAGAACATATATTTACTGAAAATGATTAGATACTGAAGGTTAATGTTATTAATACATATAGTCAAAACATCAGCATAGTCGTATAGAGCTGTTACCTTGTACCCTCGTATGAGTAAATGACTCCTAAGTAATCGCCAAAGTTATTACATCAAATATCCCATGATTGTATATACTCTACAACTATGACACGCAACTTACATAATACAGATATTTAAGACCAGTTTGAGAAGATGAAACAAAAAAAGGTATGCTTACAGATGCTTTGTCATAGGTGCTGAGCCCTACTCCAACAGCAACCACTGGAAGACCCTGTAATATTTTACAAGACAAGCAGTGAACTAGGCTTGTAAGTTCTGACTTCTAAATACCATAGTTACCATGGAGGGATTTACATGCATTTCCAAACATATGATAAAAGGAAAGAAATGTCGAGAAAGTAAAAAGAGTACCTCTTTTGAGTAACCTGACATTCCTACAAGTTGCGAATCCCTCACAGCTCTATAAACATCTTCAGGAACGATTGGTTTCTGTAGTCAACAACCGAAATGTGTAACTAAGCAGGTATCTAGAAACGACCACTTCAACTAAGGTGAAGCGGTCGATTAAGATTTAAGACGTTTAACTTAATTTCTAGATTTTTCCTTGGAATATTAGCAGACTCGATTAAGCAGTCAGACTTCTATAAGGGCACTCTAACGTCCTTGTATACGAGTCAAATCAGGAAAGATCTGTTATATTCAAATATGAATCATGAAATATCGGAAATAAAACACATTTATAATAAAGATAAAAACCAACCCTGGGCAAGAGTCCGAGATTTAGGTATTTTGATAGAATATTCCATCTATACCAATAAGAAGTGTGTCCATATTCCTATATTCTTACTACAAGGTGTAAGCACCCAATAATGAACAAGTTATTCTTTCAGAAAATAAACCTACCGCCAACATATCGTCAATCTCATTTTGTATCCTCCAGTTCAAGCAGTCAAGAAGCTGAAAATATTTTAGAAGTCGTTAGTAAAATGGAATTGTACAATAGCATATAATAAATAAACACATGTGTTACACTACTTTTAACCAATTAATACTGACCATTTTGTGGGCTTTTAAAACATTCTCATCCCTTGCTTTCAGAAACCTACATAGATTTTCCCTCGGATATCCTTGATGCATAGTCTATATAACAAAGTATAGTTATTACAATCATTTACTATGTTTCATAATCAAATTTATCAAAATGGAAAAAGTTGCATTAAATAGTTTATGTATATTGTTGGGATATGGAGAATACGGAATGATATATTGCAACTGATACTCATTACTGCCATATGACTTGCAAGAAGTAAGAGCTTTTTATCCCCTACACTGACATTCAATGGACCTATTATAAATTTCAAGGGAAAAAATAAAGCACAAATTTATTTAGCAAGTTTGTCAAGCATAGGTAGCTGAATTTCAATCAATCATCCACTTGCAATGTCTTATAAAATTTATTTGAACCCCCTAAACCTCCAATTTCTGTGCAAGAACAACATATTGTTTTTATGATTTTGTGATACTAATGCAATAAAAAGTAAGAGGATTAGATGGTAAATGTACATCACATTGTCAAGGACTCAAGATAGGCCCAAAGGTTAAGTGAGACTAAAAGTGAAGAGTGCTTCACTAATCAGCTTAAACTAATTTTGCATGTTACTGAAGTTACCAACAGTCAATCTAGTGTAATAGAAGAAAGTCGGTCTACCCTAACGGTCAAATCTTTAACCTGGTGTGGAAGACTATAAAATCCTAATGGTCAAATGTTTAACGTTTCGCGCCATTACAATAATATCAGACAATATTATTGTTATCATTTGAATAATTAACTATTAGAATTTAAAAGAAAAAAATTACAAACTTTAAAAGTCAAAGATCCATCTAACAGCTCACCTAGACATCTTGCACAATATAAAAAAATAACAAAACAAGAACATAAAAGTGCCAACCTGTTGCAATTATCACTTAAAATTATCAAACAACTGCAAAGATCAGTTTTCTCATCCTTTAATAACAATTTCAATAGAAATACCGGCTAAGATTTTTAAGCCCAAAAGAAAAAGGTCCTACTGTATAAAATCGAAGTATCTAACTATAGAGAAAATAAATTTATTAAACAGATAAACAAAGAATAAATCTAATGCTCAGATATTAAACCAGCATCAAACATAAACTTTGTGCACAGATCAGAATCACATTCAAACACTACATTTATCATAAAAATACCTCAAATGTGGTCTTCAGTGGTCCATCAACTGAAGAAAAAATAAAAATTGTTACTGCAGATCAAATAGAGACCAATTCAACATAGAAGATGTAAAGTTAAGAGCTTTAATATAAAAAAGTAAAACACACACTCACACACACACACACACAATTGTTACTGCAGATCAAAGAAAGAACAATTCAGCATAGAAAATGTAAAGTTAAGGGCTTTATGACAAAGAAGTAAAACACACACACACACACACACACACACACTGACTTTCATCTATCATCTTCTGAAACTCTTTAATCATATCTTCAGTGATGATCACCATTTTGTGAGAATGGTCTGATCCCAACCCAGAATGTAAAACCCACTTGTTTGCTGTAAAAACTCAAGATTTACAGTCAATGGGGGACTATATATCTATGTATCTTTGGTGGGCATTGAGAAAAAAGAGGAAAGCTTCAAAATTTAAGGCCTGTCTGAAAGAAAAAAGAGCAAATGCTAAAAATCATGTCTTTTCTTATTGATTTTCAAGATCTTTCTTTTATTTCTTGTGCTTTATGGATGCTTCAAAACTTTTACCTTGATTTTTTTCAAGAAAATTCAAAATTTTATAATAAATAAGAAAAAGTGATAGCCAAAAATAATAATAAAGAAAAAGTTACGGTGAGGTATTGAACATGGCAAGCCTTGGATATAAAATTCATAATCTTATTTTGTACTATAATATTATTTTTTTTAATAATATTTTTTTGTTTCCATTCATATATACCCCCTTTTTCTCTTTTTTTTTTGAAACTGGGAAATTCCATTGAATCATCAACGAATCATACATAATATACTCCAACACCATATGTGGAGGAGCCAAAAACTCATTAAAGCTATTAACCTCACATGGAACCCTTGCTAACAAATGGGCTACTATGTTGGCTTGTTTTTTAATAAACGAAACAGAAATATCTGACCGATTCTGAATTAACAGCCTACACTCTTGGAGCATGTGTCCGACCTCGTGGAAAATCTCAATATTCTTGCATATGGCTTGTATCGTGAGCCATGAGTCACTCTCTATCACTACTTCTTCAACCCCCAGCTCCAGCACCCACCTTATAGCTTCTAACACTCCTCGTGCCTCTGCTTCAAACGCAGTCACCTCCCCTTCCCATCTCGCATTTCGAGCTCTCCTGAAGCCTCCCCTATGATCCCGAAGAATCATTCCTATTGAATAGTTGTTGCTTCCAGGATACACTGATGCATCAACATTGACCTTGAATGTGTCCTCTCCCGGTGCTTTCCATCGTACTGCTTCCTTCACTTGCCCCTGAATACTAGTATTAGCTTTCCCGCTTTTAGCTCTTTGCACCTCCCTCCACTGAGTTACTTGTCTTATACTACACTGCATAGCAACCTCTAGGATCATTGTTTTATTCTCCCAAACTTTGATATTTCTAGCTGTCCACACACCCCACATTACTTCCGCCACCCGAACTAGCGTCTCATTCTCTTCGTTTGCCAGCGTCTGCAACAGCCACTCTGAATAGTTCTCCACCCTTGATGTGTCAAAGTTTAACTGGACTATACTCCAACACTCTTGTGCAAAATTGCAATCATGGAAAATATGGCTCAGATGTTCGACATCGTGCATACACATTGGGCACAGAATTGTGACTTAAACTCCTCTGCCTCTCAGCATGTTACGCACCGGTACATTGTTCCTCTTTATTCTCCATAAAAGCATCCTCACCTTATGAGGTACTTCCAGTCTCCAGAGTTTTGTCCAGCCTTTATGACTCTGTTCTCGTTTACACTCACTATAATTATCATGCCATAACCTATATCCTGATTTCACTGAATATTTACCATCATTTGTGAATATCCAAGTTATGCGGTCTGGAACTTGACATCTTGGGATAGGTATTGCCAAAATCGCTTTGGCGTCACAACTTGTAAACAAGTTATTTACCTTCCACACATCCCATTTCCTTTCGCCAGGAAGGAACAGCTCACACACCCTTCTATTACCAACTGATTCTTCATCCATGAAATCAACCATATAGTTTTCTTTACCTCGCAGCCATTGGTCCTCCATAATCCGGATTGTTTTTCCATCCCCCCCCCCCACCCATTTAAAACCTTTCTTCAAGTTCTCTTTCGCCTGCCATAACCCAGACCAAACGAAACTCACACCACCTCCCCTTTTAGCTTCAAAAAGATTAGAATCAGGGTAGTATCGTGCTTTAAATACTCTTGCCACCAGAGACTTTGAGTTGTTTACGAGATTACAGCATTGCTTCCCAAGCAAAGCAATGTTAAACCCATATAAGTCTCTGAACCCTAGACCTCCTGACCCCTTCGACATACTCATGTTCGTCCAAGATAACCACCGAATCCCTTTTCTACTGCCCTCCTTCGCTCCCCACCAGTAACTATTCATCATTACCTCAAGCTCCTTACATAGAGATTTTGGCAGCAAAAAAAAGACATAGCGTAAGATGGAACTGATTGTGCTACGTTGCGAAGTAATACCGTTTTACCCGCTTTAGACAAACACTTCATACTCCATCCTTGAATCTTCTTCCAAAGCCTATCTTTAATATAATTAAACACCTGCTTCTTTGCTCTGCCTATTAATGATGGCAACCCCAAGTACCTTCCTGCACTCAAGTCTGAATGCACTTCCAGTAAAGTTTTGATCTCCGCTTGCTTATCTAATCTCACATTGGAGCTAAAATAAATCCCCGACTTCTGAAAGTTAATTGCTTGGCCCGAGTGCATCTCATAATTTTGCAGAATCTTCTTCACTTTTCTAACTTCCTCCATCGATGCCTTACAAAATAGGAAACTATCATTTGCGAATAACAGATGAGTGATAGCTGGGGCTTGCCCTTGAATTTTACATCCTGTAATTCTCCCGTTTTCAGCTGATTTTTGAATGGTTCGAGAAAGTCCTTCTACACACAGTAAGAAAAGGTAAGGTGATAGGGGATCACCTTGCCATAGACCTCTCTGAGAAGAAATCGGACCCACTAAATCATTGTTAAAAATAACTGAGTATGAAACAGTCGATACACATAACATAATCCAAGCAATCCATTTACTAGAAAAACCCATACGCTGCATCTGCACTCTCAGAAATCGCCAGTCAACTCTATCATAGGCTTTGCTTACGTCAAGCTTCAAAGCTACTACACCTTCATCTCCTCTCTTCTTTTGCTTCATATAGTGTAACATCTCAAAAGCTATAAGCACATTGTCCGAAATATTTCGTCCCGGAACAAAAGCGGACTGATTTTCAGTGATAATGTCTGGTAGCATAACTCTGAGACGGTTCAACAAGACTTTAGCTATAATCTTGTATAGAACGTTACACAGAGCGATATGACGAAGGCCCTTCATACAATCTGCACCTTCTTTTTTGGGAATCAAAACGATCATAGTGTCATTTAGCTTAGCAGGAAAATTTACCTCCTTCATCCACTTAAGACAACACTGAAACACTTCTTCGCCCATAATCTTCCAAAAATTTTGGTAAAAAGCTGGATTGAGCCCGTCCGGGCCTGCGCTTTTATCCGGGTGCATTTTCCTCACTGCTTGGGTAAATTCCTCAAATGTAAACTCTGCTATTAGCTTCTCATTCTGCACCTTTGTGATCACTAAATCAACACTATCCAACTCCTCAACTGGTCTGCTATCATCATGACTAAACAGATTCACGAAATAGTCCTTCACAATCTTACACAAACCCTCATAATCAGAAACCACTCTTTCATTCTCGTCCTTAAGCTGACTGATACTACTCTTCGTCTTTCTTGTTGTCGCGTAGGCATGAAAATTTTTTGAGTTAGAATCACCCTCTAATAACCAAAAAGTTTGAGCTCTTTGCTTCCAATAGGCCTCTTCATGTATTAAAATCTCCTCTAGCTTACCTTTCTCCTCAAAGTAATGCCTCGTTTGACTTTCAGTTGCACAATCTTTATATAAACTCAAAGTTTCCTTCTACTTCTTGATCTTCTCCCGAAATTTGTTAAAAAAGTTACGCCCCCATTTTTCCATGAATTTAGAAAGATCCAGTAGCTTTGGAAGAAAATGAATAGGACCCAACTCTCTCCAGTACCTTGAAACTTCCTCGTGAAATGACTCCTCTCTTAACCAGGTGTTTTCGAAACGAAAACGAAATTTTTTCCTGGAATGATCTAAACTGCAAAGCTCCAGTCTTATAGGATCATGATCTGAATATATCGTATGAGACACCTCCAGCTTACATAAGGGAAATATCTGCCACCATGACGCTTTAGCAAAAGCACTATCAATTCTCTCCCTAACCCAATCCTTTTTTCCCAAGTAAACTTGCCACCTCCTAAGTCGATATCCAAGAGCCCACAACCATCAACAGTATGTTTAAACCCGTCTAACAGATATTGAGGATGTTTATGCACACCACTTTTGTCCTCTTCACTAATCATATCGTTAAAATCTCCTATCAGGACCCAAGGTAACTGAGATCTAGCTTGAAACTCTTTGATCAACTCCCATGACTCTCGTCTACGCAATCTTTCAGGGAATCCGTAAAACCCAGTCAATCTCCAAACTGAGGTATCATTCTTTATTATGTGAACATCAATATGGTTATGGTCAGCTTGAAAAACAGAGCATTGCACCCTTCTATCCCAGAAAAGAGCTAACCCACCACCTCTACCGTTGCTATCCACCGACCAGTAATTATCAAAACCAAACTACACACTTAACTTTTTTATTCTTTCTTCAACTGACAGCGTTTCTACTAAAATAAAATATTGGGTTTATGAGACTTTATTAAGTCTCCAAAGCACGAACTACTCGAGCGTTCCCCAACCCTCGGTAGTTCTAACTTATGATTTTCATTGCTGCTGGCTAGCTTGCAAAGCAAGCGTAGCCATTTCATTTGTAGAAGACATTGAACAATCCGTTCCAGAAAGCTCAACATCTGGGAATCGACCTGCCTTCTCTTTTTCTGTAACATTTCTAAGTCCACATGTTGTGTCCATAACTTCATAATTGTCTGGGCCTTCACGCATTCTTTTCCGCTCCGTTATTTGCAGCCCATTCAATTCTTCGTCCTGTGGCCCATTAGTGATATTTAAAATTGCTTTCCCGCCCATATACATCATATCTCTATCCACCTTATTCTCCCGAATAACATTTCTTCCAACAAATAACGCCTGATTTATAGCCCCTTCCTCTCTAAATCCCTGGTTTCCTGGGATATTCAATTTCCTTTCCCCTGATTTCGCGCTGGCATTAACTCGTCCCCTTCTTTCCTCCCAGTCTGTATCTCCATCTTCCCTTAACCATTTGCTCTTCCCTTAACCGTTATCTTCCCTCCCAGGCACGTAACCAACTTCCCCACTCTTGGCTAGATTCCTCCTTGCCTCTACTCAAGAACTTTCCACAATATCTCTCTGTGTGCGTCATAACACCACAAGAAAAACAAAAATCCCCAAGACGTTCATACTTGCATGATACAATCACCTCTGACCCATTCCTTCTTGTAATTTTTTTCCTTCTCTTTAATGGTTTCCGGACATCGAGCTTTACCTTAATCCTCGTCCATTCTCGCCATATACTAGTATTGTTCTTGTGGTCATATTCAAGATACTCTCCAAAAAAATTCCCAAGCTGCTGTCCAACCGCTTCCGTCATGAGCCCATTGGGGAGATCGTGAATTTGGATCTACATGTTCAGATGCCATAATGGGACATGTAAAGCATAATTTAACGTAACGTAACGTAACATGTAACCGAGGAAACTAACTCAACACAGATGGTCGGTAACTTATATTAAAATGAAGCACGGAATCGACTACGAATCGTTTACAAGTTGAATACAAAAGACCAAAACATTAGATGAAGCTTTGAAGATATTGAAGATCACTGAAAGAAGTTCATTAACATGTTCAAGCCTCATTGAAGAATAAAGATGTAGTGTTTCAGAGGTTCAGAAGATGTTAGAGGTTTTACAAAAGAGAAGTCAAGGGATTCCAGTGAATTACAGAAGCACTTCTTAACAGCTAGAGAAACAGGGCCAATTGAATAGTCAAGAAGATGTGAAGATCAAGTTCGTGTTAGTCGTTTGTGAACCAGACCAGTTGCACTAAATGTCAGCACAAAAGGAATTGAGAACCGCATCCATGTTAGAAAAGAATTGGCTGTATAATCGTTGTGTGCTAAAGCTCAGAGAAAATCAAGTTCAAGTAGTAAAGGTAAATTTATTAACTTGGTTGCAGTGAAAGAAAATATTGCAGAGCTTTGAATCGTTGGAAAAATGGCTAAGGTGAACTACCGTTTAGCTGTTTGACTGTTTTGTCTTATTCACCGATGGTTGGGTCTCCTGTTTGGCTATTTCGTCTTATTTACTGACGGTTAGCAAATCACTCGACGGTTACCATTTTGGATGTATAATTAATTCCATTTCACTCGACGGTTATGGTTTTAATAATTCATTTTGAGTCGATAGTTATAACTGATAGTTGGGTTTGACTGTTTCGTCTAAATTGCTCGACGGTTACAGCATCTCGATAGTTAAGGGACTCAGATAAATATCCAGATTATTTATTCCATCGACGGTTAAGTCATTCGATAGTTATGGCACTTCGATAGTTAAGGTTTAAGATTATTTAATCTACAGCCAGCCACAGCATGCCACCTATCATTGATATCCTTGAGCAGAATTGTTTTAAGTGATTTATTTCAGTCTCAACGGTTATCAACAGACTCACCGATGGTTATAAATTAAATGTCTCGACAGTTGTTAATTCAAGAAGTGAGAAGCAATCTATTTACTTGGTTCTCAGAAGGCCACGTAGAAGATTGAAAAAGCCTACACAATAAAGCAGCAAAGCCAAGCCTTTGTGATTCAAAAAAACAATACATTCATTAATTCAGTCAGTTACAGAGAGAAAAGCATACAGAGCAAAGAAGAGAGACACAGAGAAGCCATTAACGTCGTTTGAGCTAGTGTCATATTTATTGTTCGTATTGATTGTTGTTGTTGTATTGTAACTGTACTAGTGAATCAGTTGAAACTAATCTACGGATTAGAGTTGTGTAGCACCTTCGTGGTTTATATTAATAAAATGATATATTCCCCGAACGAACTGTGTGTGTTAACTGTGTGCATACCTTGTGTTTGATTTAATATCTGTTCGAACTGTCAACTAGTCCATAACAAATCATTCCGCGAATATTTTATAAATTGGACAATATCGTATTCAACCCCCCTTCTACGATATTTGGGACTAACAATTGGTATCAGAGCCTACTGATTGAGTTTACAAATCAGGATCTATTGTTCGGACTTCAGTATTAAGCTTCTGAAATTTTTCGCGAATTTTTTAATTTTCAAAATATTTCACTCAGAAATTTTTTGAACTTTAAATAATTTTGAAAAGTTCAATATCATGAGTTCTCAGAAAGTAGGAAGTATTAAGGTTCCTCAGTTTGATAGAGTGAATTATAATCTTTGGAAAAAGAAGATGACCCTGTTTATTAAGGCTGCAAATCTGTTGTACATGGATATCTTAGAGAACGGACCGTTTGTACCAATGAAGATGATTCCTGAATCTACAGTGGACGGAGTAAGAGTTCCTCAAAGGTCTACTCCAAAGGATCCTACAGAGTTCACTGATACAGAGAAAGAAATTGTTGCATTGGACACAGGCCTTCAGTTGATTATTGTTGACTCAATGGATGAAGACATGTGCCATCAAATTTTAAATTGTATATCTGGAAAGCACATGTGGGAAACCATCGAACTGATTATGGAAGGAACAGAAGAAGTAAAAGAGAACCGGTTGGATATACTGACATCAAGATATGAAGCGTTCAAATCTACCCCTGGAGAAACAATCACTCAAGTTTTTGAGCGGTACAATAAATTATTAAATGAGTTGAGTATCCAAGGGAAGAACTATCCATTAAGGGAAACGAACAGGAAGTTTATGTTGACTCTTCCACATCATGTTGAGCATAAGGTTTCTTCAATTAGAGAAAGGGACAACTTCAATGTTATGCCCCTTGAAAAGCTATATGGAAAATTGAAGACTTATGAAATGGAACAAGAACAGAGGTTGATTATCTATGGTTCCGGCTCAGTGGACAGTAAGAGTGCAGCACTAATGAAGACCACAGCTCTTGTGGCAGATGAAGTGAAGACTTCTGAAGCAAAGGTTGTTGAAACCAAGATTGGTGGAGAATTGATCATTGAAGCTGAAATGGCTACAGAATCACAAGCTGAAGAGGAAGATGATTTTTATACATTGGAAGAGCTTGATGAGATGGAAGACAAATCTATGGCGTACTTGGCAGGGCGTTTCAAGCATATAAGATTCAGAAAGAATCCCAAGTACAAGAAAAGTTTTGGTAGCAGATTTCAGAAGACAGGATCATTTTCGGGATCCAACTCAAGAGGTGGTTACAAGTCAAACATGGTAGACCGTAGTAAGTTCCGGTGCTACAACTGCAATGAACTAGGGCATTTCGCCACTGAATGTAAGAAACCAAGACAAGCAAAAGACAAGAAGGTTTATGAGAAGAAGAGTTCCTACGAGAAGAAAAGTTATGATGAGTTGAAAAGGGAGAATGAGAAGTTGAAACAGAGATTGGATGCTTTGGTTGCAAAACAACAAGGCAAGGCTTACATTGTTGAAGGTAGAAGCTGGGATGACACATATTCTGAAGAAGAAGAATATGGAAATCTTGCATTAATGGGAGACACTTCAGAAGAATCTCCATCATCAGCACAGGTACCTATTCTCACCACTGTAGATATGTCTCTATCTGAATATAAAAATACTGTTAATGACTTGAGTATAGAGATGTTTAACATTCATACAAGCATGCTAGCTTCTGACGCAGAAAATGCTAGAGTAGTTGCGAAGATTAAAAAGCTAGAATATGGAAAGGAACAACTAGAGCTTGTAGGAATCACAGTTAATAACCTTAAGGAAAGAAATGAATATTTAGAGAATAAGGTTATCTGTAATGCAGAGGTTGAGACAGCACTTATGGCTAAGATTTCTGAGCTAGAGTTAAAAATGGAAGCTTTTAAGAACTCAGCTAATATTGCTAAAGACATAATGGATAAGCAGAGCTTAGATAATAAAACATGTATAGGCTTTGACTACGATGAACATAAAAGGAAAAACAAGAAGGATAAAAGGAATATAACTTTCAATGCTTCTAGTACTGTTTTATTAGAAAATGAAAATGTTCCTTTTGTCATTAAGAAGAGTAGTAATCCTATCTTTAAGCTCCCACTCTCAGAACCCTTAGACGAAGATACTATCGTATGGAAACAAGAAATGCTTGTTGAGGATAAGTTAAAAGAGAAAGAAATTGAGGAAAATAATATAGAAGAAGTTACACCTAATGAGCCAGTTAAAACTGAATATGCTAAAACTGAATTAGGTGGTAACAAGAACAAGTCAAATAGTAATAGGAATGGGAAAGTAGGTGTTAAAATTGCTAATTCTGCTACACCTGCACCCACTGCACCTAGGAAATTGTGTACTAATTGCAATTCTGCTGGACACCTTAGTCATGCATGTAATAAGGTTAAAGTAGAATATGATGTTCCTGTTGTGCAGAACATGTTTAGCATGAATAGTTTTCATTTGCCTTGTGGTATTACTGGATGTATGCCATGTGCTTTTAATATTATGCATGCTTATTTTAATTTGATGAATGCATCTACTTCTAGTAATTGCATAGGCATAGAAAGAAGCATGAATAAGAAAAAGGTAAGGGCAAAGACTGCTAGTCCTCCTAAGGTTAGGAAGGAGACTCAATCTCCTAAGCCAAAAGACAAATCTATCAAGGCAAAGGAACATGATTCGAGTTCAGTCAAAGTAGAACTTAAAGATGTGAAAACTAAACCTGTTACACAATCTGCAAGAACCTCTAAATTTCTTGGACCCAAACAAGTTTGGGTGCCAAAGAAACTTTAATCACTTTGTGGTTGCAGGGCATAGGTACTAATGAAAAAGTCATGTGGATTCTAGATAGTGGATGTTCAAGGCACATGACAGGAGACAAGTCCCTGCTGACTAATGTGATTGAGAAGACCGGCCCAGTTGTAACCTTTGGAGATGACAGCAAAGGATTTACTAAGGGATATGGTAGTCTGGAAGTTGGAAATGTCATCATTGAAAATATCTCTCTTGTTGACGGTCTGAAGCACAACTTGTTGAGCGTCAGTCAATTTACAGATAAAGGATATAATGTGGACTTCAGGAAGGAAAAGTGTCTGATCACCAACAGGAAAGATGAAAAGCTTGCTCTTAAAGGAGTAAGAAAAGGAAATCTGTTCGTAGCTGACTTAAACACTGCAAGTAGAGGAGAATCAAATTGTTTCTACAGTAGAGCATCCTCTGAATTGAGTTGGTTATGGCACAGAAAACTATCTCACCTGAACTTCAAGGCGATGAATTCTTTAGTAAGAAGAGAATTGGTGAGAGGGTTACCACAGATAGAATTCTACCAAGAAGGACTCTGTGAAGCATGTGAAAAGGGTAAGTCAAAGAAGGCGTCACATAGAAGTAAGGACATGTCAAGCATCAGCGAACCTCTCAAGTTGATTCATATGGATCTGTTTGGACCGGTTAATGTCATGTCAGTTTCAAAGAAGAAATATGCATTAGTGATTGTCGACGACTACTCCAAGTACACGTGGGTGTTGTTTTTGCATTCTAAGGATGAAGCACCTCAAATGGTAATCGATCACATTAAAAAGATTGAGGTGGAAGCTGGATTGCCTGTGCGGACGATCAGATCAGATAATGGAACTGAATTCAGAAATGCAGTTCTAAATGAATTCTGCACGGAGCAAGGAATTTCAAGACAATACTCAGCCCCAAGAACTCCACAGCAGAATGGAGTGGTAGAAAGGAAAAATAGGAGTTTGATTGAAGCAGCAAGGACAATGCTAAGCCAGTCAAAGCTACCTACATATTTTTGGGCAGAAGTAGTCAACACAGCTTGTTACACTCAGAACAGAACCCTGATTAATAAAGATCTAGAAAAGACATCCTATGAGATTATGACCAACAGAAAGCCATCACTGAAGTACTTTCATGTGTTTGGTGGAAAATGTTATGTATTGAAAGATGAACATCTGGGCAAGTTTGATGCTAAAGCAGATGAAGGCATTTTTCTTGGTTACTCACTTGAGTCTAAGGCGTACAGGGTATATGTGATTGAAACTCATAAGGTCATTGAAAGCCTTAATGTAACGTTTGACGACACCAAACTCCCAAGTCTTCAAAATGATAAAAATTCTGAATCTCTGGAAATTGAAAATCTATCAGAATACTACTTAGGAGATGAAGATGTACCTGGTGCTGCATCTGGTAATCATGAACACACGGAGATTGATAATCCAGAGTAAAGCAGTGGAAGTGTTGGTAATACCACACAGTCACAGTCACAGTCTGTATTTCAAAATCAGTTTGTTACTGAACCTGCTAGCTCAACTGGTGGATCATCAAATAATGAAGGCAGCAACTCAGGGGGAGGTGAAGAAGGATCAGCTAGTCGCTCTCAACACAACTACGAAGAAGGACAATCATCAAGGGCTAATCTGCCTAGACAGAGGGTATGGAACAGAGATCATCCCTTTGAATTAATCATTGGTGACCCAGAGAGTGGTGTGAGGACTAGAAGAGCAACGGAAAATGAATGTATGTACTCTGGTTTTCTATCAGAGGAAGAACCTAAAAAGGTTGAAGATGCTCTAGAAGATCCAGATTGGGTGATTGCGATGCAAGATGAACTCAATCAGTTTGATAGGCAGAAAGTTTGGAAACTGGTACCCAGACCTAAAGACAAATCTGTTATTGGCACTAAATGGGTATTCAGGAATAAGTTGGATGAAGATGGCATTGTTACGAGGAACAAGGCCAGACTGGTTGTTAAGGGGTATTCTCAAGAAGAAGGAATAGATTATGACGAGACCTATGCACCAGTAGCAAGACTTGAAGCCATCAGGATGTTTTTGGCATTCGCAACACATTCAGACTTTAAAGTTTATCAAATGGATGTGAAGAGTGCATTCCTGAATGGGGAGCTGGAAGAAGAAGTATATGTAGAGCAACCTCCGGGTTTCGAGAACAAAGATCATATGGACTTTGTGTACTTCCTTTTTAAAGCTCTTTATGGACTCAAGCAGGCGCCTCGAACATGGTATGAAACACTATCTGAATTTTTAATTGAAAATGGTTTTATCAGAGGTGTTATAGATAAGACTCTCTTTCATAAAATGCATAAAAATAACTTGATATTAGTTCAAGTGTATGTTGATGATATTATATTCGGTTCTACTAATGATGAGCTATGCAAGAGATTTGCTAAGTTAATGCAGAGTAGGTACGAGATGAGTATGATGGGCGAGCTTATTTTCTTCCTTGGACTACAAGTGAGTCAGAAGAAAGATGGGATCTTCATTTGCCAGGCAAAGTACATCAGAGATCTTCTAAAGAAATATGGACTTGAAGATTCAGCCCCCGCCAAGACTCCAATGTCAACTGCCACAAAGCTTGATGAGGACAAATCAGGTAAATCTGTCGACATCACAAGCTACAGAGGTATGATTGGATCTCTATTTTACTTAACTGCAAGTAGGCCAGATATTATGTTTTCAACTTGCTTATGTGCACGGTTCCAAGCTAACCCAAAAGAGTCTCACCTTATAGCTGTCAAAAGAATTTTTAGATACCTGAAGGGTACTCCAAATTTGGGAATTTGGTATCCTAAAGGTACTGGTTTTGACCTAATCGGCTATACAGACTCGGATTTTGCAGGTTGTAAGATTGATAGGAAGAGTACTTCTGGAAGCTGTCAATTCTTGGGAAGAAGATTGGTCTCATGGTATAGCAAGAAGCAGCACTCAGTGTCTACCTCAACAGCAGAGGCAGAATACATCGCAGCAGGTAGCTGTTGTGCTCAGATCCTATGGATGAGAAACCAACTCCAAGACTATGGCTTTATGTTGAACAAGATTCCAATATTCTGTGACAACACAAGCGCCATAGCTATAACCAACAATCCGGTTCAGCACTCACGAACTAAGCACATTGATATCAGGTATCACTTTATACGAGAGCATGTCATGAATGGAATTGTGGAGTTGCATTTTGTACCCACAGAACAACAACTTGCAGACATCTTCACGAAACCACTAGACGAATCTACTTTTTCTAGGTTGGTTAGTGAATTAGGGATGCTAAATTTAAATTAATTTTTGTTTGCGAGGAGTTGTATGGATTCACAAGTTATTGAATTTTTATATCCAAAGGACTTGTGACCTCCAGTCTAACTTATAGTCTCGGGCTTATGAATATCAATATTAATTATCATAAGTATATCAGTTATGCTGTGTGGTAATTATTCGATATAGCATAAGTAGTTAACTGCTACATAAGTGTTTGTAGTTAACAAGAAGCATAACAGTCTGTGGTTTAGAATTAATTGGTGGATTTCAATGTTATGAGATCTGGCTGAGAGATTCTATATCAGACAAGTTGTGATCTTTAGTGAGAAATTGGTTGTACAGACTTGTTTATTTATTGTACTGGTTATCACTAAAAACATGTGTAGCAATTACATTTCATGATCTTATTTTGCCGAACTGTCTGTATGTTTATTCATAGTATGCTTGTATGATCATTTGGATTGTGATTGGGTTGGTTTAAAATTTTTGGAAATTTTAAAAGTAACAGAATATGGAACAAAAAATTTTGGTTCCAAAGATTCTGAATCAACCACCTGTGTTTATTAGTATTATTATAATAATTATTAATGTTGTCTGTTTGTGGATTTCAAATTGAATCATTATTAATTCGATAGTTATTTCCAAATTAAGATTCTAATATTTCTATTTTAGGAATATTAATTTATTAATTTAAGAAATCTCTATTTAATTAATTTTATGAATATTTGAAATTATTTTGTAAGTGTATTTAAATGATTTTTATTATTTTTAAAACTCTCGAACAGTTACCAATTAGATATATTTTTCATAACCATCGAAGTGGTTTTAAACAGTACTCGATAGTTATGATAAAATATATTATATTAGTAACAGTCGAAGTAGTCTTTTGTTAATATATATATATAATGGAAAAATATTCATCTCGATAGTTATGGTAAATCATTATTTTTATTCTATAACTAACTATTATTTTATTATTTTATAGTGAGTGGGTTAACTATCGAGACTTGTCTTTAATTCTTTATTCAAAAACCTTTCGATAGTTATACCAGAAACTAGTTATTTTATTTATCTTTTTTTATTTTTTTTTTAACTACCGAAGTGTTGTATATATATTATTTTATTATATTCCCTTCTAATATAATTTTCGGATTAAACTAAACCAGATGTACCCATTACTAACACTAATGTCTTGCACCGTAATGATCTACAAACTTAACAGCCACCTATACAACATGTCAAGAAGATTGGCTATTTGGCTATAGTAAATTTAGAGTCCAAATACAAAAAAAAAAAACAAAGTAAAAGGATGGGCAATATGTTATATGTCAGAAATAAAAGTACCCGGAGAAGAGTATCTTATACTTGCTGCAGCCATATCTATTACTTTATTTCTATCCTAACTATCGAAGTGGGGTGTGTACTAGGTAAGTTTATATTATTTTAATATATCCTGATAACCCATCTCGATAGTTAGTACTTGTGTATATATTTTGTTTTCTCTTTCTTTTCATTCGTTAGTTATACACAGCACACTCACATGTACACAACTCTCGCCTGTTATAACTATCGACCAAAAACTTGATTTTTGACCTTCATTTTTCTACCATTCTAGTACTAGTTTTGAAAATCTAAACCCATAGAATTGTAGATCTAATCATCCCGAATTATTTGATACCAGCCTTGTATCGTTTGGTTTCAGTTTTGTTTCGGGTATTTCAAACTTTGGGATTTTTTCTAGGCTTTGTTTGAGGTCCAAAAATCACAAAAAAAATACTTTCACCGTTCAAATCTCTTCTAGCTTAGCATATATTTTTTTCACGATTTTTGGAGGAGTTTTGAATTTTAGTGTTTTCGGTTCGTTATCGAGTCTAATTAAATTCGTAATTAATTGTTTAAAGTTAAAATTTTCGATAATTTTTACTAGTTAAAAATGGTTGGAATTTTTACTATTACTAAAACGAATTTAGTTGCCGAGTTTGACATTCAGTCCCTTCCTGCTAATTATCGGGCCTGGGCACGAGTGTTACTCGAATATTCTCGAGTGAGGTATGCCTTAGTAACAGACGTGATATTAAATCATAATATGCTACGAGACTGTTACTGTTCTGCATATAACTGTTGATGAACTGGCTTTTACATTTAGTATTGCTAATCGGGAAATCCGGGTGACGGAGCTAGATTTGAATCGTATCTTAAGATTCCCTGAGAATAATCTAGTCCCTTATCCCAATTCCGAACAATTAACTCAGTTTTTCATGACTATCAACTACGTTAATCCTAATCTCCACGACTCGGGTGAAAGGTGTAAACATCATTTACCTAAGGAATGGAATTTCTTTTTCCACACTCTTATGCAATGTTTCTCTTACAAAAAGTTCAACACACACAGTATTTCAAGTTTTTATCGAACTTTAGGCTTCAGTGTTGCTAATAATTGTAGGATAAATTTTGGTAGGTTATTATTGAATCAGATGTTGTATGTTATGGGATCGGTGGAGTACAGAAACCTTCAAATCACTAATGTTGAGTGTTACTTTCCACGGTTCCTACAGCTTATCCTTAATGATCTAACGACTAACGAGGAAAAACTACTATATACTAGTAGTGTTACCTCTTTGTGTATGAAACAGAAAAACAGGATAGCAACACTCTGAACAATAACAGAAACTACATCAACGAAGCACCTGCTCAAATGACTGAATACATGCAGGGTTGTGTAGTGGACATGGAAAGAGACGAGCCTCAAGGGCCTCAAGAAGATGATAAGGTCCCTGAACCAGTGCCAGAATCAGTTCCAGTAGCTACTCCTGTAGAGGATTTAGCTCAAGAAGAGGAAGTGGTTCAGGTGACAGAGGAATTACAAATTTCAGGAGATGGATTTCAAAGTATATCTGGAGGAGTTTCTATAAGTCATGCTGACAGTCAGAAATCATATCATCCTTGGACTCCTACAGGTAGTACTCAAGGTAGTCTTCATGTCTCTGACTCCTCAGCTTATTCTAATTTGCAGGATCTTTTTGGAGAAAGTGTCATGAACTTATCAGCTGAGCCCTCTATGGCTGTAGGACAAGGCAATGAATCTGAAACCCAACAGATTCTAACCACTGCCTCAGAACCAAACACTATAAAAACCTTACCTTTATCTTCTCTCCAACCCCTAAAAAGAAAATTTGTGAGTGAGGGAGATAGTGCCTCAGAAGCACCACATAAGGAAGGTGAGGGAACCCAAACAGCTCTACCTCTAACTAGACGTCGATTAGAAGAACCTGAGGTAATTGTTAGCCCATCTATGCCCTCTCAAAAGGACATAGAGCTGAAAAAGGCAAATACACAGTCTCTGGGGACATCCTCTCAACAGGGTGAACCTATTGAAATTCGCCCGTCGGCCAGGGCATCTGAAAGAGTGTCAATAATTGAGCCTCCAACCAAGTTATATGTTGCACTGAAAGGAGCACATACACAGGAGGAATTGACGGATGTTGCTACTACTGTAGCAGAACCTATACAGGTAGATCCTGTACAGGTCATGCCTTCACAGGCTATTGCGGGAGTCACGGGTCCTTCATTGCTAAACATTACAGGATCCAATGTGATAAGCCCCCCAGGAGGAACATTCCTGGCTCCTAATAAGGAGGTCTCCACCACTATTAGTGGCAAGGAGAAGCAACTACTTGGCAATAGTTCTTCGGATGAGCCATTTAGGATTTTAACTGTAGGTACAGAAGACTTGCTGGAGTCAATGAGAGTGAGTGAAACACCAACAGAACGTTTGAGTGATCATAATTCACCCACACCTCTAAGACCGAGCGAGAGAATTGAGAGACAAACACCTACAGAACCTGTCAGTGAGACACCTACCAGCCAAATAGATACCCTCACAATGCACACACAATCTCTAAGTCAAAGGGTTTATAACCTGGAGACTACTATCACAGAAATGAAATCTGAATTTCACAGCAATGTCATGGAAATAAAATCTGTTCAATACAACATGTTGCAGGATTTGCAGAATTTCAAGACTGAAATGAAGAAGCTTGTTACAGATTTGTTTGAAAAGCATAAATCTCAAACTACTCAAATCCCTGCTTCGGAGGATAACACAACTAAGGGGGAGATGGTATCAATGATAGTGCGAGAGCAAGAAAAAGAATCTGGTGCTGTTATGGGGAGTAAAGACAAAGGCAAAGGCAAGTTGGTAGAGGAAGAAATAGAAGCAAACATTTATACATCTCAGGGGGAGCAAGATATACCGCTGGATCTTGAAGAAGGAGAAATATGGGAACTTTCTCATACAGCTCCTACAGCTCAGGAAGATGATGTGTTTGATGAATTTGTAAATGATGCCGCTTATCAGTTCACTGAAACGGACTTCGTGGAAACATTTGGTTTGCTAGATGCGAATCAATCCAAAATAAGGGCATATGAAGTTGCACGTATGTCTCAAGAGAAAATCAGAAAAGAACACTATAACCATTATATTGAAAGGAGACAAAGGCCGTTGATGTTATCAAGAGAAGGAAGTGCATGGGATAAGGCTAGGAGTCTTTTGCAGAAACCAGAGTTAGGAATGATTCAAAATGAAGATCAAAAAGTTCTGGAAGCATTGCAAGAAGCTCACAAGAGTCATCCATCAATAAATCAGTTCTTTCATGCATTGAAACAAACAATCAAATTGATATTCATCGCGACCAACATCAATGGATGGCAGATTCAGATTCAGTTCAACAATTCGACCACTAAGACCATTTCTTCGAATTTTATCAAGTTAAGGTCTCTCACAGAATTATATGTCATAAAGATTAGGACGGACAAGAGATCTCATGTGAATGAACTTCTTACTGATATGATTGAAGATCAGATGAGCAAAACAGCAGCTGAAGTTCACACAACTCCTTATACAGTGATATTCTACAAAGACAAGTTAGTTCAGACACTGTGTTTGAGTGATGAAAGACTGAGTCTATATCCTCTGAAGCGTCTGAAATATGTTGAAGGGCTTCTTAGGAGTGAAGGACTTAGAACAGAAGAAAAATGGAAAGCTGCAGAGCGCATTTATGCTTATAGACTTAATGTCTTATCAAATCAATCTGTAGATATTTCCAAGGTCGGAAGAATAGATCCTTCAAATGGATCTCAACCAAAATTTCCTGTGTATACAAGAGAAGAAGGAAATTGGGACTTTGAAAAAGTCAAGGCAATGACTGAATACAGATTTAACCATCCAAGGAAGGTGTTCGAATATGCAGAAAAGCCAGATTTTCCAATTGTCTTTCCAGATTTTGATATAATCAGGGAGACAGAGACAATAGTGCTAAAAGATCCTCCAGCAATCAGGTATAAGAACCCCAAAGGAAAAACTGAAATAGTTGATATCCACAAGATGTCTTACATGACTTCTAGGGAACTGGGTGTTATACTTGATCAAATCAAGACTTCAACGAACTACAAAGACAAATCAGCATTGGCAGAGATCTCTAAGCTTTACATGGAGAAGTTGAGAGCAGAATCATACTACAACACTGATCGGGTTAAAGCAGTACCAAAAAGGTTGAGTGTTAAAGGAAAGACGAAAGTTCTTGAATTTACATTCGAACAAGTTAAGCAGATCAGAAGAGTAGCTGTCTTGCAAACACTTCAGGAAGCTTTGTCAGATCCCAAGCCAAGTAATATGCTAGAAGAAGAAGCGCTGGATCTAGTGAATGACCAGCTTGCAAGTCTGGTACAGTGAGAATGACTTAATGTATATCAGTTCAGGCTAAAGGAACATTCATTCTACATTGTAATTGTTTTTGACATCTGGAAATGTGTTATGTAATCCAGAATTTGTTTAATATTAGTTTACCATCTTCTATTTACTTTTTCTTGTAAGTTAGTTGAGTTATCCTCTTAAGGGATTTGCTTGTCGAACTCTAACAATCAAATAGGGGGAGATTGTAAAGCATAATGTAACGTAACGTAACATGTAACCAAGGAAACTAACTCAACACAGATGGTCGGTAACTTATATTAAAATGAAGCACGGAATCGACTACGAATCGTTTACAAGTTGAATACAAAAGACCAAAACATTAGATGAAGCTTTGAAGATATTGAAGATCACTGAAAGAAGTTCATTAACATGTTCAAGCCTCATTGAAGAATAAAGATGTAGTGTTTCAGAGGTTCAGAAGATGTTAGAGGTTTTACAAAAGAGAAGTCAAGGGATTCCAGTGAATTACAGAAGCACTTCTTAACAGCTAGAGAAACAGGGCCAATTGAATAGTCAAGAAGATGTGAAGATCAAGTTCGTGTTAGTCGTTTGTGAACCAGACCAGTTGCACTAAATGTCAGCACAAAAGGAATTGAGAACCGCATCCATGTTAGAAAAGAATTGGCTGTATAATCGTTGTGTGCTAAAGCTCAGAGAAAATCAAGTTCAAGTAGTAAAGGTAAATTTATTAACTTGGTTGCAGTGAAAGAAAATATTGCAGAGCTTTGAATCGTTGGAAAAATGGCTAAGGTGAACTACCGTTTAGCTGTTTGACTGTTTTGTCTTATTCACCGACGGTTGGGTCTCCTGTTTGGCTATTTCGTCTTATTTACTGACGGTTAGCAAATCACTCGACGGTTACCATTTTGGATGTATAATTAATTCCATTTCACTCGACGGTTATGGTTTTAATAATTCATTTTGAGTCGATAGTTATAACTGATAGTTGGGTTTGACTGTTTCGTCTAAATTGCTCGACGGTTACAGCATCTCGATAGTTAAGGGACTCGGATAAATATCCAGATTATTTATTCCATCGACGGTTAAGTCATTCGATAGTTATGGCACTTCGATAGTTAAGGTTTAAGATTATTTAATCTACAGCCAGCCACAGCATGCCACCTATCATTGATATCCTTGAGCAGAATTGTTTTAAGTGATTTATTTCAGTCTCGACGGTTATCAACAGACTCACCGATGGTTATAAATTAAATGTCTCGACAGTTGTTAATTCAAGAAGTGAGAAGCAATCTATTTACTTGGTTCTCAGAAGGCCACGTAGAAGATTGAAAAAGCCTACACAATAAAGCAGCAAAGCCAAGCCTTTGTGATTCAAAAAAACAATACATTCATTAATTCAGTCAGTTACAGAGAGAAAAGCATACAGAGCAAAGAAGAGAGACACAGAGAAGCCATTAACGTCGTTTGAGCTAGTGTCATATTTATTGTTCGTATTGATTGTTGTTGTTGTATTGTAACTGTACTAGTGAATCAGTTGAAGCTAATCTACGGATTAGAGTTGTGTAGCACCTTCGTGGTTTATATTAATAAAACGATATATTCCCCGAACGAACTGTGTGTGTTAACTGTGTGCATACCTTGTGTTTGATTTTATATCTGTTCGAACTGTCAACTAGTCCATAACAAATCATTCCGCGAATATTTTATAAATTGGACAATATCGTATTCAACCCCCCTTCTACAATATTTGGGACTAACAGGACATTCACCGATTCTACTCCTTTAGGGACCTCAGCCAGAATCAACATTGCGTTGTCGAACGACCACGACCCTCTTAGCACCCACGCCATATCATCTTTGTGGAAAAATTGAAACATGAAAATACCTTGCCCAATCTCCTTGATATTTATTCCCATAGCCGGACGCCAGATGTCTGCCATTTTTGTCTTCATTGCTCTAACATTTACATTCCTTTCCGTCAAGAACCTTCCCACCGCACATAATCCGTATTTGCTACTCTCTTCCTCCTCCTCACCTTCAATAGTAAAGGCAGCGTTTTCCTCATCCTCAATTTCCAAACCAGACATTTGGTCACTCAAATCGTTGTACATAGACATTGCACCCCACTCACACGCTTCAGAATCAATGAAGAAAAAGAACGATGAGACTAAAAAAAAACTTCCACATATTATGGAGAGAACTCCCACATATAAACTAAAAATTCCCAATTTTCAAAGAGTACGTAACCCATCAATCAAATTGTTAATCATTAAGGCCTTATCAACTTCATCAATCTTAGATGAAGTGGATAATGGGGAATACAATTCCCCCCTTTTTCTCTTTTGATTTCGTCTTTTGTTGCTAATTTTACTCAAAAATAGAAATATATTATTGTTTTGGTAATATAAGAATATAAAATTGTTAGAGTTAGATTTGGGAGGATGTTTTGACACTAGTATTTATCCTTTAATATAATTTATTTTCTATATTTATAATCAAATAATACCATATTTATAAATTTTTAATATATTTAGAGTTTAGTTTATTATAATTAGAGAGTAAATAAAAATACGAAGAATAAAAAGAAATATAGACAGAATAAGTGGGATGGAGGAAATACAGAGGATTTTTCCTTTTATTTTGTAAAAATAAATAAATATATTTAGAAAAATATAATGTTTAGATATTTTTTTAAAATAAATATTTATTGTTAGAAAAAAAATAAGTTAAATGGAAACAAAATATTATTGTAAAATGAAAATTTCTGTTTACTCGATAGATCTCTATCATATTATTAAAATTTAAACTTTTCTCTATTTATAATTTCATAACCTCGACATTCTCTCTTATTATTATTACATTTCTTTTATTTCTTATCTTAAAATATACATTCACATTCCTTAGTTATGATAAATTAATTTATTTTGTTGACAAAATAATAAATTAAAATTTATAAATATTACAATTTATAAATATAGATAAAAATCTATAAATTATTAAAAATATTTTTTTTTATTGATGAATAGAATGAATGGGAAGAAAAACCTATTGCTACAAAATAAAGTGAAGTGGGGTAACAAATCTAAACCCAGAATATGCAAAAGTCTACCTCTGCTTTGACACGACAAGTCAACAACAAGATGCTATCCACCATCTCTATGACTCTGTCAGCATCACAATCAAATCGGTTACAACTTACAACTACATTTTATTCAAAATAGACAAAAATTAATTCGAAGCATTAATCTAAAGACGGTGATTATTAATCATCGATTAATTCATCTTTGATGGTTCATTGAACTGATTAATTTTTTAATTATTTAATTAATCATTTTGATTAATATCCAATTTATTTGATTAATTTTTATTCCGTATTTTCACCGATTAAATCTGATTTCCGTTTTTTATAACACTGATTCAAAGTGGTCTTACGATATGTTTATTTTAATAAAAATAAAGTACGGAATAAAATTTAAATTCGAAATATATTTTTAAGGCAAAATACGTTGTTATAGAGGTCAACGAGCATATATATAGCATCAATATTCCAAGTTGGATCAAATGATTCAAATCCTTGTCGGTTAATTATTCTACTTTTTTATGGATCGATACGTTATTCTACTTTCGGCAAAAGTATTTAATTTTTTTTTTGTCATTATTGATCCGTATTCGCAAATCGTAATCGGAAAGTATTAGTCATTGGTCGAGTGGTTATTTTATATGTTATATATTAATTTTTTGGACGTATATTTGGTGATAAAATTGTTACGGTCTATCTTGACTATTCCCGTAAAAGTGTGTTTGGTATTTTTGTTATTGATAAAAGTATAATATTTTTTTGAAAAAGTAGTAAAAAATTATTTAATAAAATTGAAATACATTTTTCAGAAAGTATTTGTAGTCTAAAAATTGTCTAGTTTTTAGAGAAATCAAGTTCCTTATATTTTTACAAAAAAATATTTTTCAATTTTTGTAAAAATAGTTACAAGTTTCATTATCAAAAATATTATTTTTTTATATTATATTTCAAAATATGTAAAAATATTATCAAACAATCATCCGAATTTTCAGCATTTTTTCCAATAATACTTTTTCACAATAAAACAATTTTAAATGTAGCCTTAATTTAAGAATAACTTTAATGGTAATTTAGAAGAATTTTAAAATACATGTATACGAGATAAACGGGTAACAAGTTGCAACACAAATCCTCGTTAAATTGCAAATACATGTAGCCAAAAACAAACATAAGTTAATTTTATTTATTCATATGTTACATAAATAATTTATCATATATATTTATTTTTAAGTATTATTATGGGTCAAATATCTCATAGTACATTTCTAATCTTTCGAATATCGTTAAGACAAGTTCATATCTCCGAACTACGAATAGATAAATTCATAAAATGTAAACACGACAATTATGTATGTTCATTGCAAACTTTTGTATATTTTACACTTGTTCACATATATTTCGAACCACTAATAAATTCATTCATAAAATATGGAAACGACGATAATGTATATTAATTGTGACGATTAAAACATATAAATTCATAAAAGTAGAATCAAATGAAGGCAATTATATATATTTGTTATGAAGGTTTGGTCGATTTGTGTGGAATATTATTTCCGAGCGCTAAAATGAAGCAAAATCAGATAACCGAGATCACCGTTTTTATTTCCGTTCAAATCCAGGCCCCTGCTGTACATAAACATTTCATTGTCCGCAATACAACAATCACCGTTTTTTTAGCAAATACGATGATTATTAACTATCAAAATAACAATCCTAAAGTTCAATATATCAACTTCGCTAAAGAGTCAAGGGACTCTACCATCTGTCTCTTAAAGAGAATTAAAAAACAAATTTGACTCAATTTCAAAAGAAATCAAATTCAAGATAATTATCACCTTTCATATCAAGAGTAACCGATACAACAGCTTAATCGAGAGAAATTCGAGAATACTCATCTTCATGTAATGGCCATAGTCCCCCCGAAGGAATTTACTACCGCCAGGAAGAGGCTTTCTCCGCGAAAATTGAGATTCATGGATTACAGGCAAGAGTTTGCTAATGATGTGTATTATCTCGACAATGCACACATGTGACACATATCAAGTGAATCAGATGAACACCTATGTTGGCTTGGAGGGCACTTCATTTGATCATCCGCAGTGATGCTAGCAGTGAGTGTTCGTGACGTTGGGCAGAAGACAAAAATCAAGCAACACACCAACGATTAGAAATTGTACCGTAAAGGGTAAAAAATGCCAACCTTACCAAAATTCGGTAACTATGTTCATTTGTTTCGAGTCTGCCATATACTGGTCATCATCTCAATACTCCATATATTCCAACATAAATTAACTTAAGCTCATAAATTGATTATTTACCACATTATGATGTAACATTGGACTAGGAAATGGTAAACAGTAGAGATGCTAATATGCTATATACAGACACAGGTTTAAAACATAGTGCCATGACATACTTCTGCAAACGAAGCCAAATTGTAAATTTCACTTCAAGGACAATAATTTATAAGGAAATTGTTGGTTGTTACAGTACCAAATTGTAAACTTCTAAAAATGCTACACAAAATACATGGATGACTACTGAGCATTTGTGTTGAAGGATTGAACTGACACGCAAAACTGTTCAATCACAAGGGAAAAAACAAGGAACAGACAGGAACATATGCATTTTGGTAATTTTGCAATCACAGACTACTGATGGAGCTAAAGCTATATATAGTAGATACCTCCCTCCATATAAATGCACTTGTCAAACATCGGTTTCATCATTCTATGGTGTAACTTATAAAACCTCATTCCCAAGCTGATCCACAATTATATTCTATGATACAATATGATTTCTCATTCCCATTGGCCGTGGAGAGGTTTACCCAACCAACTGTTCAACCAGCAACAAATTCTTCTCTTTCCGCTTCCACAAACATATTACAAGCCTACTAACTTCCTTTCTATATCAGTCAATAAATTTGTGAAATAATACACATCCATCATGCTACAATAACCTAACTAAGAAGGATTAACAAGGGCTTTCTAGAATAACTTGGGCAACTTTAATTATCTTTAGTTCTTTTACCCACTCAGACCCCATAGTGTCATTCTGTAGTTTGAGCCTTTTTTGCAACTTACTTCTTGGAAAAAGGCTTTCCCTTTGCTGCTGTCCTCAAAGCTGCTCGTTTCTCTTCTCTGCAAAGATTTCAATAGTTCAATATATGGCTTTTAGCAGATAAACCAAAGGCACTTATAAATGAAGGATACCTCAAAGCTCGAAAAAACTAATACCTCAGACCAACATCATTATATACAAATAAACATTATTTGGTTAAAAAGCACGCATAGCTTGTGAAAATCAAAGCCATATTGTATCACTGATGATGGAGAAAAATTTGTTTCACATTCAGATTTTATTCTCGAAAAAGGGGCTGTACCTGGATTTTGAAATCTCCTCTCTAGAAAAGCGTTTCCTCTCTTTCCTCTTTTTGCCAGATAATGTCTTTTCATCCTTCCCATGTTCAGCAGCGCCATTCTCACGTTGAACCTTTTCTCTTGTAGTGCTTTCACGTTTTTTATGGTTCACTACTTTGTCCTCGACCTTCTTTTTTAGCACACTTTCAGTGGGCTCGATCACTTCATCCACACCCTCTGGCTGGTCGGCAGTTGGAGCAAGAGCAGACCTAGAATTGCTCATTTTTTTTAACTGCAAGGTTTTCAAGATGGAGAGCCTTAACTTAGACCTACTTGACAATTAATTGAAAATAAAAACACACATCAAATTACTCAGAATGCATAATCAAGAAAGAATTTGATGCAGAATGCTTATACATATTCAATACAGAAAGCTGGGGATTATTCTATCTGCCACAGTAGCACGGCCATATTTTCACATGAAAATTTTCGTTGGAAACATTTCAATAATTTACAATTGCAAGTTTTATAAACAAAATAACATTACTTCATTCAAACTATAGCCTATCAAAGGAATACATTAGATTCCTACAGATCAAGTAAAGGAAGTTGGTACCAAAAACAAATATACCTTTGCAACAAAAAACCCATCCATGTTGTGAACATGTGGATAAAAACGCCTTGTCTTATCTAATGATGGGTGGTATCGCTGCTCCCTGTAGTTGATAAATCTGAAATTGAGAAGTATCAGCAACCACAATATAAAAATGTAGCTCAGAAAGTTTAAATAGTAAAAGTTCAACAAACCCTGGACGCCCAAAGTCAAGTCCACATGGAACAAGTTTCACATTCCTCTTTTTGAGTGCATAGTCGATTACAGCTTCATTCTGCAAGAAGCATCATTAAATATATAAGGAAAAGCACTTGCTGAAAATTTAAGATTGACACAACTCAAAAAAGCATACCTCAGCAACCATTATGGAGCAAGTAGAGTAAACTATGTAGCCACCTGATTTTGAATTCGCATCAACCATATCTATTGCTGCAAGGATCAACTCCTGTACATGATAGAGAAATACTTCCATCAAATTATAAAATACAAAGATGAAAGTATACAAGCTATTTATTTCAAAGTTTAAAAAACATACCATTAGCTTGTATATATATTTTTTTAAGCAAATGTTATTATAATATATTTGTGACAAGCCTTGTATAGTTTGAGTCACTTTTCAAAAAGATGATGTATACCTTCTGCAGATGACAGCAACTCTGTATATCTTCAAGACTTTTAGAGGTTTTGACAGATTCATCTTTCGATATAACCTGTATCACATATTAATGCTGTCTAATTCCAATAGAAGCAAAAAGGAACAAACACAACTAAATAGAAAAAGAAAGAGCAAAACGGAGAAAACACAAAGCCACATACTCCGGTACCACTGCAAGGAGCATCCAGCAAAACCCTGTCAACTGAGTTCTGGCCCAAAACTTTGGGTAGCTGAAATTGGAAGGGAGTAAGAAACAAGAAAACATGAGACATGTTGAACAGAGTTCATGAATAAATGAATCGTTACCTACTGTATTCTGCAATGTGAATATTTTTATAGAATACTAGATGTTATTTGTAGCATAGAGTTATTACTATAATACTTACGAATCAAACCATGATGCATACAGCATATTGGATATTAATTATATTATATAAAGTGAGACAGAATGATGCTACTTATATTAGCTACATTACAAACGATAGGTGCAGATTCTGACCTCCCTCCCATCATAGTTGCAAACAACGGTGTTTGTCACTCCCATACGAGATAAATTTGCTGTTAGAGACTTGAGTCTTTTCTCCTTTATCTCATTTGCAAAAATTACACCTGGAATCATTTCCGTTAATATACTTGTGAGAAAACATATAATGCATCCCTTCAAACATATAATTATTCTTTCTAGATTCTAAAACAGCAATTACCGAAAAACAGAGAGCAGATTTGAAAAGATTAAATCATGATTGCACCCGGGATCTTAGAATGTTGAGCACAAAACATACTTTACTTGAGAAATGTAAGTGATACTTTGTATAGACTACAGATTTAGATCAAAACTTCAATGTGTGCGTGTACATTAGCTAAAACTTAAATGTGCAGCGTATGCACACTGGTTACAGCTTACATATCATAAGTTTCAGCTGTACAAGCAACTAGTTACATAAATGAGTTCCTGGGAACTATAAAATTTAAACGACTACAACTCATTTATTTTTAATAAGTGGGTATAGAAATCAAGATATTCGCAAACCATGCCTTCGACGAGGCTTGTGTCATCAGCCTCTTAGTTATTTGGTTATATAGTAACCAAAGGAGCATGTGCAAATTCCAGAAGTCTTTTGTTCACAGCTTCGATTTACAGGTTTGACTTTTTCTTTTTTCTTCTTCCAAAATCCTTTGAGTGTTATCTATATATTAATTTTCTCACCACAATAAGAGTTGCAAGTCATGCATGAATGAGACAACGTACGGAAATAAAGCAATTCCAGAGGCACAAATAGATGAGAATAAACGCTGCAAAATAAGCTAACATAGCACTACATACCACTGTTCTTCATAAGTGCAGCAACATACGTTGTTTTACCACCAGGAGCAGCACTGCCACATTTAAATTTGCTGTTAATAGAGGGGATAGGTAAATGAATGCAGTTAACATGAAGCAAATAACAACAATCGGAGACTGGAAAAGCCTGGGCTAAGCTATAAGCCTATGACAATAAACATGCACATGACATCAGCTAAGGTCACCACTCGGACCCTAAGTTTAATATACCTATCAAAATCTATCCTCAACTTGAAAACCACAAGTTCAGTTGACTAGCAATGACGGTATGTTGGTAAATTAGAGACCTCATTGAGAAGCAATAAAAACTTAATATCAGTTTGAATAAACCTCTTAGATTTAAGGAGTTAGTTAGTGTGTTAAAGGAGAATATCATGTGATTTAATGTAGGTAGCATTGTCTTTACGTCGTGACGGCAACACAGCGTTGTCAAGAGGGTCAGGAGGCTGTAGGCCCAGGTAAATGGTGTCCAGACAACAAAGAGACTTTTAATATATATTATATCCTATTTATAATTAGCACAAGGGACTTAATGTGGTCTGGTTGTCAAAGTTAAAATTGTCATATTCTTAAGGGGTTATATATCAAAAGTGATCACTGGAGTGGAATCATGATATCATTTTTGTCACTCACCTCAACGTCGTCTCATTTACATTACTTACATTGGTTAAATATCATACTAGTAACTCTAAATACGTGTTCGATGATGGATAATGATACATTTTCGAGTTTCACACATTTGTTTTAGATGCTATTATAACCAAATGAAACCTTATCAATTCTAGTATTTTGGGTAATATTTTAAAAAATTTTGAAATTCATTTACTATTTATTTATTAATTTTCTATTTTTTCTTTTAATTTATAATTAAAAAATAATTGACTATAGTAAAATTCATTTTATTTGCAAAATAAAATCCATAAATATAAATCTATACATAGTATGATTTTTAATAATTTATTCAAATTTTAATAATTTTGAAAAATATTTAAACTTATTTTTTTAATATAAGGATTACCAATATGATATTTATATCAACTTAAGTGATGCAAATGATAACCCGTTTAGATAGGTGACAAAATTGATATTATACTTCCACTCCAGTGATCACTTTGATATTTAACCTCATTCTTAAGCATCATTATTTAATGAAATGATTAAGATTCGATTCCACACGAATACAAAAATTAACTTAATATTATTATTAGAAGAAAACAACTAAATCTTAGTAAATTAGAAAATTAAATACACAAGTACATAACTGATATAAATATTAATCCCTCCGTCCCTAACTAGTTGTCCCTTTGACTTTTTGCACGTATTTTGAGGTTTATATAAAAGATATATCTGCATATTATTTTTTGAATTTTCTTTATCTAAAAAAAATTTAAGTATTATATAAAAATTACCGTGCATTACACGGGTTCTAAATTGGTATTTTTGAAATAATGTTCATATAATACTGAGAAAAAAAAAAGGAACCTGAGATGTGAAATACTCGTCGCCTGAAATTTTGGGACCAAAATAACTACCGATAAGCACTCACAAGTAACTCACAAAAGTCTCTAATAAACCGGTTTTGCGTAATGTAGATAATGTTGTACAACTAGTGTTTATAAGCAACCTAAACTACTTTTAGCTTCCAATATAGTAATTCATAGCTAAATGGAACTTTCAAAGGATAACATCTAATTTTTCTCCAAAAATAAGAAAGGATAATATGTAACTAAATTAAAAAGAAATTCATATTCATATCCATATAGCTATTAGACATATATGCAAGGCATAGCCTAGCGGATAGGATACCCCTCTCCTCCGGGTAATAAAAGGTCGAGGGTTCAAACATTCACTCGAGGCATGTGTGCATGAGTACATCCTTGTAATTGACCTATAACTATAATTTACATGATCGAGAAAGTTATAACTAAGAACCGGAAGGAGCTGGATTTCCATATTTTTGGTATTTTCAATCCACATTTTTTCTATATATTATCTAAAAGCAATCAATCAGATCATTTTTTAATACCTACCTACCGATCAGAGCTCAAAATATTTATCATTATATCTCGTAAATTCATTCACAAATCACAATTGAGTTTGTAATTCCCTTGGCCCTGTGTTTAGTAAAGCCTTTAGCAAAATATAAACATAGTAAACTTGTTAAACCAAGCTATAACTCTGGCTCCTCACTTGCACATTATATGATTAAACTATTGCAAGCATTGAAGTCAACGAACGAGTTCTCCGAATATATCCTCCTTGGATCAAAACATGTTATTATTATTTTTTAATATTTCTACAACTATGTATAATTAGACACATCAAAGAAACTCTAGCTTATGTCAATGCATATAGAAACTGCACAGTGCAGGGTAACTTTGTTATTGCAGTTGAGGTGATATAGAACCAAAGTGTACGAGTTCGCTGGAAAAGGCAAGCACAAATTATAATGAGTACTACTAGATATGCAATTGTATATTACTCACGCCATATCAACAATTCTTTCCTTCTCCTGAGGAGCAAGGGCCATAACCGGTAGAAAAGAGCTTGCACTTTGTAACTGTTGATAGATTAGATGTTAGCAATGGAAATTTGGAGAAGCTAAACATATACAGTTTCGATTTAAAATAAGAAGTCCTACTATGAATCAATTTTTGCGTTGATTCTAAATCTAAAATTATTGTGATTCATAAGACTACATAAAAATTACACTATATGTATAACTAGTACAAAAATCGCAAATTGACATCAAAAAACTAAAGTCAGAATCTTTATGTGGAATATAAGGAGTACAATTTTTTTGCAATAGTACACAAGTAAAAACAAATATACCATATAGAAACCAGCCATATATTCAGGAGTAGCACCAATGGGTACTTGAGAGTCGTAAACAACTAAGCCAACCTGCACATTTGTGGAAATTTAAGATCAATAACTCTTGATAAAAAAAATTTAAAAAATTTTGATACCTAAGGCTGTAAAAAAGGTTATGAGCAGGTCTTACTTTTGACCACTTGCTTAAGGGATCTAAATTCACACCCCTGTTTAACAAAATACCAGCCAAATCTCTTCTGCGTGCCTGAGAATCATACAACAGAATAGTTATCGTTTAGCACAACACAAAAAACCAATCAGTAGAAATATCTAATCAAATATGTAACATCACCTTTAAAGTGTTAGTACGAAGACACATAGGCCGAGGCTTCTCAAAAGCTTCGATAAGCTCTACAAGTTCAACTGCAGGAAACATCTGCAAGACATTAAAAAAATGTTAAAACTAACTCCAGCACCCTTAACAGAAAACGTATGGCTACAGGAACATAGCTATTACCTCCACCAAGACCTCAATCAAGTAATCATTGTAACCATAGTATGAAGCCAAATCCATTGTAAGCTGCTTAACATAATCCTTTCGTGACGCCCCTTTTTGACGTAGAGTCTTAAAATTTGAAAGAACTCTGACAGCTGAAAATTTTCATAATAATATTGATGTTCAACTATTCAATTAAAATTCTTTACATTAAACAGAAACCATTTGACTCACTTTCTTTAATCCTGCGCTGGAGCCTTGGAAGATCAGGAGGTCCTTGCGCCTCTTTTTCAAGTTCCTTAAATTCACAAAAATATACAATAAAAACATGGTAAATGAACTACAAGACTGAAAGAAACTACCCCAACCGATAATAACTATATTAAAAGAAGAAGATACCTCAGCTGTTAGCAATCCGAATTCATCAGCTTGATCCTTAATGTTATCCAGAAATTCCTCATTTGCTTCTTTCTCTTCTTTTGCCTTCTTTTCATCAATAGCTTTAGACTTTTTCTCAATATCCGCATCCGAATCTGAATCAGAACCCTTCTCTACATTGATCAACTCAACAAATCAATTACAATGACATATATGTATCTAGTCACATACCACCGCAAACCATTTTAGCCTACAAACCCCCTCAATTAAATAATTACATTCAAAGAAATTCCCCACACAACATCAGCATATAAAAATCCAGCCTATTATAACACAAATTTCACTAAATATATACTCCCTCTGTCCCATGATTTTTGTCACAATTGACCTTTTCACGCTTTTTAAAACATAAAAAACGTACTTAATATTTTTAAAATTTTACTTTTTGGTATAATAGTTGAAGATCAAATTTTTATAAAAAAAATTAAAAATATTATGTATAAGTATTATTCTTCTGAAATGTTGGTACACGTGCAAAAGTCAAGGTGACAAGAATTATGCAAAGAAGTGAGCCTATAGAAACCATCCCATAAACTATTCGTAATTTACAATACTTTACATTTTACCACAATTTATTACACATACACACACATACATTCTATAAACACAAATAACCCGAGAAACATAGCACACATATACCTTCATTATCATCAACGGCATTATCACTATCCTCATCACTTCCATGAAGAAACTCATCCGTAAAAGGCTGGTCAGCATCAGACGAAACATCGGAACCAGAATCAACTTCCATATTCCCATCATTATCGATATCGATATCGCTACCACTAACATCATCATCTTGAACAATTATAGGGTTTGGCAGCTCAATTACTTTCTTTTGTTTCTTTCTAGAACTAGCATTAGCACTAGTATTAGTATTAGTAGTAGGCTTCTTTTTCATTGTCCCCTTGTTAGTACTAGTAGGTTTCTTCTTCACTGTGCCCTTATTAGCCATTTAATAATCTACACAACATTAATATAATCATCAATTCATCATTTTTAAAGCTTAATATGATTATAAGTTGAAAATATATGAATATGTGCATATAATTAGTGAAAATTGTATACCTTGCTTGTTCTTCAAATTCTCCCGCCGTCGACTGTGTGTGTGTGTGTTTTTTAAAGGCTTAACCTAAGCACCGCTCGAGGAGTACATATAAGATATGTATGTATGCGTGTGTGTATAGGGTGTAATTAGGAGGCCCAATTTGTTTTGTATTCTTTTGGGCCTTGGACCCTCTTTTCCATTCAAGTTAATGTATCCGTTTTTCTAGCTTATCACGATTTTGCCCGCTTGCACCCGGTTCAAAAAAATATTAAAAATTAAAAAATGTATGTAAATAAATTATTATCATTTTATTGATTTTTTTAAATTTATCTAATTATTTTAATAAAATATATCTTTATTGTGTTTTATAAGAGTATAATAAATTTGATTGACACATGATAGAATATTATAAAAATATAATAATGAATTTCAAAAATATAAAATTTTATAAATTAAAAAAATTTCAATTTTTTAAATGAACGACTTCAAAACTTAATGATTCTAACAAATGATTTCAAAGTTGATCATTTGAACCTTTTAATTTATAGATGTAATTCTCGGACCAATAAATTGAGATATTTCCAACCCTCACAAATTTTTTTTTTATAAATTAGATTCAATCATGCGTAATATATAAAGGATTAATTAAAAAAAATTAAAAACATAAAATAATAATTAAATAAAGAGAAAATGACCTAAATGCTTTTTTTTCAACATACATGGCCCACTATACCCATTTTAATACATATATGAAATATATTATATTATTCATAATATTATTCATATATTATTTTATAATATATGAATAATAATTAAAAATATTATTCATATATTATAATTATAAAATATAAGTAAATAGATTTGAAATTAAAAAATGAAGGAAACTAAAAATTATATATATGAAAACGTTAATCATATTGTGTTAATATTGAATATAATAAATATTATTAAAATAATATATATCAACTTTTATTAGTACATGGTTGTATACAAACTTAGTACATGTAATATCGAAATTAAAATAATGAAATTTTTATTAGACCCGATTAAAATGGCTATTTAAAATAATAAATATTAATTTATTGATTAATTGACATTTATATGTAAAATAAAGAGTGATTTGGTATATTAAATCAAATTTAGAAGAGTAAAATAAATTTGACTAATTCATGATAAAATATTATAAGAATATAATAATGAATTTGAAAAAATGTAAAATATTTTAAATTAAAAAGGCTTCAATTTTTTCAAATGAATGATTTGAATGCTTATTGATTCTAACAACTGATTATAGAGTTGATCACTTGGATATTTCAATTCATAGATGTAGATAAGAGACCTATGAATGAGAATATTTCCGAAACTCATAAAAAAAGAATTTTATAAATTAGACTCAATCATGGTAAAAGTATAATACATTAATTAAGTTTTTTTTAAAGTATAAAATAATAATTAAATAAATAAATAGATTTAAAAAATAAAATTTAGTAAAAATAATATTCATATATTATAATTATGAGAGATAAGAAAATAGATTTGTAATTCATAAATAATAGAAATTAAAAATTATATATATATATATATATATATATATATATAAACTGAGCCTATAGGTATTTATGGTAGAATTTGTATATAAAAAAATCAATTATTACATAATAATAACAAATAAGAAAACTAATCATATATCATAAATTTAATTAATTTATTAAAATAAACATTTCCTAATTTAAAACAGATAATGGGTAAAATGAATAGGTTTGAAATAATCAAACCAATAACTAATTAATGAAATTCTCCTATAAAAATGAAATGATTCATAGATATGTGTAGGCTTGTAGTTGGATTTTATAGGTTTGGAAATATGAATGTGTTATATATATATATATATATATATATATATATATATATATATATATATATATATATATATATATATATATATGGGGTTGCTTAATAGAAATTTTTTATTTTGTAGAAAATTGAGATACTCTTTTCATCCATTGATTTACTTTCCATCTAACGGTTGTTAATTTTCTACTAAAATAGCTTGATTTTAAGTGTGAGGGTAAAATAGTGAACTTAATATTCTTTGTTTCATAAATTATTTTGCATTGATCATAAAATTTAAAAATTCGAATACTTTCCTTTGCTAGTTGAAACTGATTGTAGTTATTTATTCCTAAATTTTGCATTTGAATATAATACTTACCAATTTCAACATAATCATAATATTCTTTATTAAATGCAAATACTTTCCTTATGTAAATATTAGTTATATTAAATATGTGATTTATTTATGTGCATATATTTTCGTATATATTTTACACATATTATGTTCATTATAATTATAATGTGTTTTACCATGTATTATACTCGTTCAAATTCATCAATATTTCATAGTATATATTTTACTCTCGTTTCTGATATACAAATAATAATAATCCACTGCGTCTTTTATTATATATTCTAAATGAGATTCAAGATTCTATTAAATTTTTAAATAAATTATTTTTTAATTTTATTTTATATTATACTAAATATGTAATACAAAAAATTAATTATATTTATAAATGGCTATGATTTTTAAATAACTATTTTGAGATTAATATTAATATATGATATTTATTAGACTAAATTTATAATTAAAATTTTAAAATTTTTTAAAATATAATTAAAAAATTTAAAATTTTAATTATATTTATAAATGGCTATGCTTCAATTATATATTTAACTAAATTTTTCATTTAAATTTAAATTTTATATTACATTTAGTTTATTTCAAAATCCCATAAACTATTTTAAGATTCTTGATAATATTTTAAAATTGTATTGTATATTCCACTAAATTTTTTATTTAACTTTTTAAAGATTCCACAAAGTGTTTTAAAATTATAGATAACATTTAAAATTTTATTGTATATTCTACTAAAAATTTTCATTTAATTTTAAATTTTGATGTTAAAGTTTATGTAAATTTTATTATAATGTATGACAATATTTTTATTATTTTATTATGTGTTCTAATAAAATTTCAAAAGATTCTTGACTATTTTAAAATTTTCAAAAGATTCTTGAATATTTGGTAGAACATTTAGTGAAATCTTAATTAAAAATATTTAGTAGAATAGTTAGTGGAATAGTTAATATAATCTTAATATTATTTTAAAATTAATAGTGAAATATCTAGAAGAATTTTAAAATCTTTAAAAGATTTTTGACTATTTAGTAGAACACTTAGTGAAATCTTAATTAAAATATTTAGTGGAATAGTTAATAGAATAGTCAATAGAATTTTAATATTATTTTAAATTAATTGTGAAATATATAGAAGAATTTTAGAATTTTTAAAATATTTAGCAGAATAGTTAATAGAATATTTAATATTATTTTAAATTAATAGTGAAATATCTAGAAAAATAATTACTATTTTAAAATATTCAAAATATTCTTCAATATTTAGTAAAACATTTAGTGGAATTTTAATTAAAAATATTTAATAAAATATTTAGTAGAATAGTTAATGAAATAGTTAATAGAATCTTAATATTATTTTACAATTAATAGTGAAATATCTAGAAGAATTTTAAAAATTTTAAAAGATTTTTCACTATTTAGTAGAACACTTAGTGAAATCTTAATTAAAATATTTAGTAGAATAGTTAATAGAATCTTAATATTATTTTAAATTAATAGTGAAATGTCCAGAAGAATAATTACTAGAATCTTAATAATATGAATTAGTGATATATTAAACGTTAATATACGGTATTTATAAAAATTAATGTTAGTATACAGGACAATCAATTACATGTGTGATTATTACCTTCATAAAGATAGTTTCTTTATTTACATTTATTTCTTATTCACATTAGTACATGTTTTTTTTTAAATATTACTAATTTGCCATTATGAGTTATATATACAAATTAATTATTATTATATTTAATTAACGGTCTGGATGGATTTCCTAAATTTTCTATCTAAGGAGTTTTCCCTAGATCCCTACTCACTCACTCACTCATTCACTCACTCTCTCTCTCTCTCTCTCTCTCTCTCTCTCTCTCTCTCTATATATATATATATATATATATATATATATATATATATATATATATATATATATATATATATATATATATATATATACGGTCATGATATATATAGCGAGAGAAATCTTACTTTAAAAGAATCTACGGTTATGATTAAAAAAATCTACGGTCACGATTGAGGTCTCTGGTTCTCTCGCTAAGGAGGATCTCTCTAGAACCTTACCCATATATATATATATATATATATATATATATATATATATATATATATATATATATATATATATATATATATATATATAAAGATTTGGGCCCCATTTGTTATTTCTAACCGCATCTTTGTGCCGAAATAGTTTGAAAAATATTTGGTAAAATTTAAAAATTGTTATTTTAAAAAATATTTTTATCTAAAAACTGATGTTAAAGAAGGCATTTTCCCTATGTTTTTTTCTAAATAATTATAAGTTACATCATCACCAAATCTCTCCAAAAATATTTTTTTTATTATATCCCAAAATATACACAAATTAAATTTTTTACCAAATAATCATCTAATTTTTCTTACAGAACTTTTTTCACCGACACTTTTTCTTATAGTACAACAATAATCCCAAATGGAGTCATAAACAAGAAGATGTCATACCGAGTGATTTGTAATATTAAAATTAAATTATATTGTTGTAAAAATAAATTTATGTATATTATAAATATTGAATATATTTTGACATGTATTATTTAATCTTAAACTAATAAAAATATTAATTATGAGGTTATTATCATTATGTATAATATTTTTTTTATACCCATTATAATTAAAAAATCCAAATCATCAAGTATACCTTAATATTTTATGTTCAATCAATTTATTTCATTTGTAGATATATATTTTTATTGTCGATATTTTTTTTCTCCCGGTGGAGCAAGTAGTCATAATATCCCATTTTCAAATAGGATGAATAATATCCCATGTTCAATCAGTTTTTTTTGTTTGTTTAATTCATCTTCTATAGGTAGCACAAAAGTTTAAAATTTTGCTTTTCAATAAGCAATGAATCACGTCCATTAAATGAACTCATAAATTGAAGCTATCACTATTTTGGTGATTTCTATATTTGTACTTCACTATGAATTTGATGATAATGATGATGATATTTTAAAATTGTGTTAACAATTGTATAAAGAAAGTGGTGTTTGGTTGCCAACAATAATTTGATATCGGTTATTAATGTATTTATTTAATATAAAATTTATTAATAAACTATTCTATTTATAAATATTTGCCCCGTTTGGCTAAACTTATTTATAGAAATAAGTATTTATTTTCTGAAAAAAGTACACATTTACGTACATATTTCTAAAAATAAGTACACATTTAAAATGATGGAAACACATTCAGTTGATTTGCTTGTATAGAAAACTTCTTGCACTAACAGTATATCCTTCAATGTCCTAAGAAGTCTAACTTTTGTTGAAATGATGAAGGGAGTTAATATTGCTTTAAAAAATTATAAAGCTCCAATATATGATAAATTCATATTGGCATTACTTGACGAGTGTAAAAGAGATGTCGAAAAAGCTCCTATCCCATTAAAAGACAATTAGTATTTTAATGGAGTTTCTATCGTGTGTGATGACTAGTTAAATATAAAACATAAGCCACTAATTAATATTATTACTGATAATGTTGTGGTTCTATTTATATATGCCAAACAAATTATAGGTATAAAAACATATAAATTATATTTTGTGTTCTTAACTGTATTAAAGGTTGTTAGGAATCTAGTATCTTACTCGTTTAATTTCCAAGTATAGAAAAGATGGGTAATATGATTGCATCTTTTTTACTCGAGGTCATGGAGGAAATTAGACCATTAAATGTTCAACAATTTATATTGACAATATTTTAAATTGTAAAGCAAAAGGATAAAGAGATCGAAAAGGTACATAAGTATATTTTTTTTATCATTATACGATGTTTAAACACTTAATCAGTCTTTAAAGATTTTGCTATCGAGTTTAGTTGGATTCAAGACACACATCGAAATGTCAAAGATATTGTTAAATTTTTCATAAGCCTTTGTGTTGTTTAGAGCAAAGTTTATATTTGAGTTATTAAAAGTAGTCAAAACTAGATTTGTATCCCATTATCTTATTAAAAAGATTGGTCAAGTGTAGGGAGTCACTTGCTACAACTATAGTTTTTATAGCTTGGAAGGAATGAATAAGAAATAATGAAGTTCTCACAAGAACCCATGGGGTGGAAATATCTAGAACAATTTGGGATGAATAATTTTAGAATGAGGTATATAATATTATAGTTATAACACAACCAATATATTTAATGATTAAATTTTCTAATGGTGAGAAGCATAAAATGAGAGATGTCTACGAGCGAATTGAATGTATGTTAAGAAAAATTGTTTATTTAATGAAAAATAATAAACATACTAGTTATCTTCAAAAAATGTAAGATATTTTTGTGTAACGTTAAGAGAAAATAAATATCCATGTGCATTATTTGAGTTTTTCTCTTAATCTTCATTTTTATGATTCTAGTTACTTAAGAGCAGAAACTCGGGTGTCCCTAGGTGTCCTCCTAGTAAACATTTGGAGGCCATTGAAGGTGTTGTGATAGTTTTTGAAATAATCGGCGAATATGGCAATGAAAGGAAGTTATTACGTGAACACTTTTCTAGAATGGATGCGATGACTATGAATTGAATTTAAAGACAGTCTACTTATGGTTCGAAAACTCCAGAAATTGCTAAAATTGCACTCAAGGTATTATCACAGCCTATTAGTAATTCATATGCTGAAAGGGTATGGAGCACGTATTCATATATTCATAATGTAAAAAAAATAATTGAATGCTACAAGGGTAGGTAAATTGGTATACATCCATTCAGACCTTCATCTTTTATCTCGATGCTCTGAGAGTTACAAAAAAGGACTATCTCGAAAGTGAGAAACGTCTTATCCAGACTGAGTAGCTGCCATACTGCAAGCTATGTATTCAGCTTCTTGTGTTTATCTTGCAACACATCTTTGTTTCTTACTTCCTTAACTTACGGCAGCTCCACCAAAAATAAACAGGTGCCCCGAAAGTCGATTTTTCGTCATATTTATCACCTCCGAGATCTGAATTGGAATAACCAACAATTTCAGGCTTATGTGCCTGATAGACCAATTTGTGGTGCAATGTACCCTTCAAGTATTTCATGATCCTTTTCACGAACTCCCAATGTGATTTATTAGGATTACTTTGGTATTTACTTACTAAACTAACAAGATATGCCAAGTCAGGTCTAGCGGTTCTTGTCCATCTTCAAGACTTTTATTACGCCTTAATCATTTTCCTGTTACTAATGGGGTTGGCTCCGAACTATAATTCTGCATCCCAAAACGATTAAGCACTTTACATAAATATCTTTCCTGATTATTTTTTTATCCCTTATAATCTGGATTCCAAGAACATATGAGGTTTCACCCATATCTTTCATCTCAAATTTATTACTGAGTTCCAACTTTATGTTGTTCAACATATCTTTGTCATTTCCAGCTAATAATATATTATCCACATACATTGATAATATTGCATATGAACTCCCACTTTTAAAAGTGTAGACACAATTGTCCAATTTATTCTTGAAAAATCCAAGTTAAGCTACCACATCGTGGAACTTGAGATTATAATCTCTAGATGCTTGATTTAGTCCATATATTGACTTTTTTAACTTGTACACCTTGTCTTCTTGTCCCTCAATATGAAATCCTTTAGGTTGATCCATGTATATATCTTCGTTTAGCTCTCCATTAAGAAAAGCTGTCTTTACTTCCATTTGGTAAAGTTCTAAATCAAGAAAAGCTACTAAAGCCAATATAATTCTTATCGATGCAAACTTTGCCACCAGAGAATACGTCTCCTGATAATATATTCTTGATTTTTGTGTAAAACCCTTTGCAACTAGACGGGCCTTGAATTTATCAATAGACCCATCAGCCTTATATTTACATTTTAAAATCCATTTACAGCCTATGGATTTTCTATCTTCAGGCAGATCACACAACTCCCACACTTGATTCTTTTCTATCGACTTAATTTTATCTTTCAACGCTTCCATCTATGATTAAGATTCTTGCGATCTCATCGCTTCTGAATAAGTAGTGGGATTAATGGGATCTAGTATATCCACATCTATCGAAAAACAAGATAATTCAATATTATATACATAATAGTCATTCATCTACTCAGGTGGAGCTCTTGGTTTTTTATTTCCAACCATGTCCACTGGTTCATTACTAATATTCTGATCCTGTTCATTAATATTCTCGGTTGGATCTTGTTCCACACGTATACAAATATTTTCTAGAGGAACTTGATTATCATATTCATCAATAATGACATTTAAAGGGCGTATATCCCCTTCCATAGTTTCTTGTTCATCCGAGTTTTCTATGAAAATATCGTCTTTACTTTCAACTATTCCCAATTCTTTATTATAAAATTTATAACCCTTAGAATTTTCAGGGTAACCAATAAAATTACATTTCACTGTCTTGAAATCTAATTTATCTCTATTCTGAGATGGGATCATTACATGTGCAACACACCCCCATTTTTTCATAAGACTTAAATCTGATTTTCTGCAAGTCCATATATCATAAGGTGTTAACTCAATTGATTTTTTGAGAATTATATTTTATATATAATTTGCAGCAAGCAGTGCCTCTCCCCAAAATCTTTTAGAAAATCTATAATGTGACAACAAACATCTCACAACATTTAACAATGTTCTATTTTTTCTTTCTGCCACATCATTATGTTGTGTTGTATAAGACAACGTTAAGTGTCTTATTATTCCTTGCTCTTTATAAAAAAAATATCAAATTCCGTGGATCTATATTCTCCACCTCTATCACTTCTTAACACCATTATATTTCTTCTAAGTTATTTCTCAAATTCAGTCTTATATCTCTTAAAGCATTCGAATGCTTTAGATTTTCTCGATATAAGATATACTTTAGCATATTATGAGTAATCATCTATAAATGTACTAAAATATTCTTTATTATAATAAGTCTTATAGTTTAACGGACCACATATGTCCAAAAGTACCAAACTCAAAAGTTCTATATCTCTTTCCCCTTCCTTAAAGGGTTTTATCATCATTTTTCCTTTTACACAATGTTCACAAACTGACTTGTTAATGTCAATAGGAGGCAACAAATTATCTTTTATAATGCGCTCCATTTTATTAATTCCTAGATGTCCCAATCTTTGATGCCACATGTCATACATGTATTGTAAGAAAAAATCTGATAGGAAGTGATAACTTCATTATTCTCGAACTTCGTTACAACTGGAAGTTTAAACAACCCATATTTAGATTCATATATGCCCATAGCATACATCTCATTATCCTTTCCGATTGAAAAATTATCGGTATAAAAACGCACTTCTAAACCATATCTAGTTTGAGTGGGGACAGAAATGAGATTACGCCTCATTTCGGGAACAAATAACACATTTTTAAGGATCATTATATTGTTTCTAAGATCCAATTTATATGTACCAACCCCTACCACATCTAGGCCGGTACCATTTCCCATATAAATCATTTGTTCCCCTTTCTTGAGTTCTACAAACTCAATCAAATCATTCTTAGTCTTTGCAATGTGACGGGTCGCACCAGAATCAATCCACCATCCATCTATATCCTTCATAGTAAGATCAATATTGCATTCAATTACACCCACAAAATGGTATTTCACTTGCTCTCTATTCTGAGCACTACTAGATATTTTCTCTAATAAATTGTCTTTTATTTCAATGAAAGATTTCAATTCATGCATAAATAAAATATTAGTCATGATCAATATATTAATAAAAAAATTAATAATTAAATTATAAAGGCAGATCAAATTAAACAAAAAAAAATCGATATGGACAAAAAATGCAAGTGACAAAAATAAAAACAGAGACACCCAATATATGGAGCAACACAAAAAGAATAATTAAAAATAATCACAAGGCATGAAAACAAGCACGGTGATGGCAAAACAAATCACATGTGATCCAGACAAAAATATGTATTATACACTTAGTCGAAAACAAACTAGAAGCACTTATAAATATATTATTATTAAACTAATCAAAAGGGATCTAAAAATATAAAATTGGTGACGATATGAAAACCAAGGAAAGAAGGATATAATAGCACATAGAAAGAAAACACAGGTGATGCAAAGCAATGTTGCCTTTTAATCATAGACTGGACATAATAAGAAGACCACTAAGATTGAGTGACAATGATGACCGTGATGAAAAGTGAACACCCGATGCTCTTATACCAATGAAGGAAAGCAACCTATTTGCTAAAAACAAATATGTTAAAATTGATGTCAAAGAGTTTCAATGTGTTTTTGAACAAGCTAGTTTTCAAATGCTTTATCTTATATTCTCAATCAACATCATATATAGGCATACAAAACGCATCTACACCCACTAAAATAAACTGCCCCATTCATTACATAATCAATATATTTAATATCCATATTTGTAACTCATTTAGTCAATATTTACCAATCAAATAAATATATGTAACTCCCACATATATTTAATTCTATTTTATAATTTGAAATGATAATCAACTAACACTCGTGAACCCCGTATAATGATAAATATGTAGAAACTAACAGAGCCTTGAGTGTTCAATATTTGAAAATACTACAACACCAATTTATGGTTATAGACCTTAAATAATTTCTTTATAATTTCATTTACTGTATTTTCTATATACACGAACAGAAAAATGAAACCTTGCCCGTGAGAATTCACTGTGAACTGATGACTTAATGCAAGTGCTAAGTTTGCGACATGTGATGTCAACATCTGTGTTGTTGCTCTAGTCTTCATGAAAATTTTTTTCCACCACTATTTTATTGGTTAGCACAATGAGGGATATGATTAGGAAAACATAAATTCTAGAATCAAGTAATCATATGGTTGATTGTATTTTTTCTCTAATGACCTGATATTTTTTTCATTATTTGTTACAGGTGTAATTTTCTTCTTAATAATGTCATGGATAAGGTTTTACTTCTTACTTAAAGGAGAGAAAAATTCTTTGTACTCGTTATTGTTCAATTTGTCTAAAATATCATATTTAACTCTGCGAGAATTACAAAATAATTCGGATACAAGGCTTCAAATTTTGTACATACTTTCTAGCATAAAAAGCTAAAAATGTGATTTTTTTTCACTCAAGGTCAGTTTTATGTTGTACGCAGTTCTCTGCATTTTTCTCACTTGGATGTTTTAGAAGAAACGTTGTGTTAAATAAAAATTTCTGATTTTTTTTTGTTTAAATGAACTTGGGAAACACTGCTTTCTATATTGACCGATATAATGTAGAAATCTAGTGATTGTGTTAGCTTCTCGGCCGGTGTTTTATCTTATTTCTGCTTCTGGACCTTGTTTCTTAATTACTTGTTTATTGTGACTGATTATGTTAATTACCTTATTTTATTATATTCTGATTGAGTTTTCTCCTTTAACAAGTATAAAATGACACTTATTTTTTTCTTCTCTGCCCACTTCCTTTTTTGTTCTTAAAGTTATATATTTTTTATTATTTCAATGGATACCAATGAGATTTCACATACTCATGGTAGTAATTATAATATTTTGATACTATTATTATTTGTAATTTCTTTTTTAAAGTTTCCTTATACACCAAGATTGATACCTTAGGCTCGTGATAAAATGCTTGGCTTCAAGAAAAACTCTGCATGATGCTTGTCCAACTGATTTCTCAAGGAAAAATTACTAATGAAGTATAGTTCTATGTTTTATTGTATTACGTAGTTGCTATACATTATTAAGTGCTATTTAATTTCCTGTTTCTATATGAATGTAATTGTTTTAAGGGTTTTGTTATCATCAAATAGAATTATGCTTGTTTCTGTCACAAACATAAATGGGGGAGATTGTTAGGAATCTATGTAATCTTTATGATAACATTAAATCTTAGAATCATAAAATTATTCTTTCATTGTAACTGATCAATTGATATGAAAACTATAAATATCAATTGATCAGGAAACCATTTATCAGTTGTCATGTTTATGTTAATCAACTGATAATATATAAAGTAGCATAGGTGTACTTAGTCTACTTCAATTGATCTAGCCTTAGTCAATTGATAAACTCTTGTCAATTGATATTAGAGTCAATTGATATTGATTATCAATTGATGTATAATTTAGACTGTCCAATTATAATTATTTGAAGACAGGAAAATTATACAAGTGAAGGATGATCAATTGATATGGAGGCATCAATGGATAGAAGATCAATTGATGAAAAGTCAAGTCAAAGATTGAAGACCATAAACTGATATGAAGAACCATCGATTGATATATCGATTGATAACATCTATCAATCGATAAGTCAACAGTTATTATCAATTGATGGGTATAAAGATCAATCGAAGAAGAATATCAGTTGATGGATACAAGGAAGAATCAATTGATATGCTTAACAGCAAATTATCAATTGATTGGGATTGCACGACAAGACATAAAGCATACTTATGAAAAACAGTTTATACCGACTGTGAAGACTAAAAAAGAAGCTATCTTTTCCAAAGCCGCAAAACTTTCTCAAAATAGAAAAAGGCAAAAAGGAAAGATAGATAAAAGTCAATCCTAGAATTGATTAAATGTTTTTATATTCTTTCTAGGAATTGTAAACATACTTGTGTTATATAAACAAGTGTGGTAGAATTATTAGAAAATATAGAAGATAGACAAAATCCTAAAAACAACTGTTCAGCCTTAGAGCACTTGTAAGAATAGTTGATTTTATTTTCTAACCTTGTAGTCGCAGCTAGGTTTCTTTAACCTAGATATTTGAGCAAAAATACACTGATGGATAAATCAATCCATCAGTAATTTTAAACATCCTATGTTTGTTCAAATACTTATCCTAGCATTAATTGTTCTTACTTTAACAATTATCAGGAAAAAATGTTAAAACTTTTAAAAAAGGGAAATATTTGTATTCAACCCCCCTTCTACAAATATTGACATTGTTCTTGGGAATAACACCTTATTTACATGAAAACTAATACCCAAAACCTAGAAGCTATTAAAAATGATATGTTAAAAGAATATGAGATGACTGATCTTGGAATCATGAAATATTTCTTTAGCATACAAGTGAAACAATTTAAAAGAGACATTTTTATTAATCAAGATAAGTATATCTTGGACTTGTTAAAAAGATTTCATAATGAAGAATTGCAAATCAGCTTTGTCACCTATGGCTAGTTAATGAAAAATTACAGCAGGATGATATAGCACAAAAATTTGATCAGAGAATATTTTGTAGTCTTGTTGGATCTCTGATCTATTTGATAAACAGAAGTCCAGATGTAATACATTATATTAGCTTGGTCTCAGGATACATGAATGTAGCAAACAAACTTTAGTTTGTTTTAGTAAAAAGAATTCTATGATATCTATAAGGTACTAGAAACTATGGGATTAAATATATAAAAGAGGATAACTCTACGTTTATCGAATACACAGACATTGATTGGGCAAGATGTCTCGGTGATAGAAAAATTACATCTGGTTATATTTGTTGTACCCAAAATCTCCATGAGCTAGATTTAGGTCTATTGGGCTATAAGATCCAATCCATGAATGATATATAAGCTAGAAGATAGGTCTATCATGAAAGATATGAGTGACATATGAGTAATTGAGATAGATAGAGAGATTACAAGTATCTAAAAGTTCCTCATGAAACTGTGAGCAAGCAGGTTATCTAAAGGGTATGTTCCTTTATCTCGAGAATAGGTTATATTAGCTCAACAACATCATGAGGAACATGATGTAGTGTATGATAACCTTTATAAGCTTCATCAGATTGACATATATGTTACATGTGCATGTATAGGTTCCTATCCGCAACCAGCTTATGATAGCAGAATTATAGCATGATTATACCTCATATTATTTAGGATCAAGTTATGAATACCAACTCCTTGTTAGAATGTACTTCTTGGGCAACAATCCTTGAATGCTTTTAATAGGGTACGTATGAATTAGTAAAGAGAATCCTAGATGGGTATGAATTCGAGTTCTACTTAGTTTAGGTAACTTGTTCATGGTTGGCTCTAGAGAAAATGAAACCAACTTGGACTGAGAACCTAACATTATTGTTGCCTAGTAAAACTTAGCATGGATTAGAACTATGTGAGATTGACCCCTATATATATGAGTACGTAGGCACCTTGTAAGAAAAAAGGAGAGAAACTGAGGCAAATGCATTCTAGAAATTTCAAAAGGAATCTAAGATCATTGAAAGGACTCTCAAGATCAACTCAACCCCCCACAAGCAACCCACATTCTCCATAGATTAGTTGGTTAGCGTAACAGCTCACTGTAAACCTCTCAAAAAAATTTACACAATATACTCATCAATAATATTTTCTATTTTGGATCAAAATCAATTTCATGGAGTTCAAGAAAATAAAAAAGTGTGGCATTATCTTCATTAGAGGTAGAATATGTTCCATCGAGTGAATTAACTTGTGAAGATATTTGGTTGCAATGAATTCTTTCATATTTGTTAAAAAGTATCTCAAAGCCAAAAACAATTATTGTGTGCGATTTCATGTAAGCTATTGCTATGATAAAAAAATCATGTTTTCAATGCAAGGTCAAAGCATATTGAGATACATCACCACTTCGTCATGGACATGGCTAGTAATAATGAAATTATCAAAAAATATATTTATAATCAAAATCAGTCAGCTGAATCAATTTAATTTTTTTAAAAATTATAAATTAAGTTGGGGTGTTAAAAAGTTAAATAATTTATAATTCACAAGGATTCAATGAATTTAAAAGAAGGTCTTAATATCCGATCTATCTAGCATTTATAATTATGTATTCTAGGAGTCACTAGAAATATGAAAGTCAAAGTAATGTTGAAAGTATATAGTTTGTTTACCTCTCTAGAATCATCTTATAATGTATGTATTCATGTACCCTGTCATCTAAAATATTATCAAAAAAACATTTAAGCATAAATCAAAATAGTTTACAAGAATTGTAGCATTACAAGTGTTATGTAATCATCTTTAAATAATTAAATATTATTTTTTAGTCCTTATTTTAGTTTTACCTAATGTTGCCTCCATCATTTTGGTACCTAAATATTATTGCAAAGGTTCACTTCGAGGGAGGAAAGATGGAATAGTGCGATTTTCTCCATATGAAGATGAAGAAATTTTAATCAACATAAACAAATGTTTCAAAAGGTTATTTCCGAATCTAACTGACTTACAAAAGGTCTCTATGGAATTTAGAGATTTTTCAACAAGAAGTGGATATTTTAATCAAGCTCATATCATTAAAGGAAAGATGTTAGAAACTCCAGTTAGTTGGGGGGGGGGGGACTAATCATTGGACAAACATACCATTATTGTACAATTTAACATTTAAATTACTTGAGCAACCAACTTCTTCATCATGCATCGAATGAAATTGATGCATGGTTTTATTCATTCAAACAGTAAAGAGAAATAGATTAACAATACCGAGAATTGAATATTTAATTTTTGTGCATAATCTCGTATAATATCATAAAAGGATTACGAATATTTTAAAGAAACTAGAGAATATTAGGATGTTTGTGAGTATCTCTCAAGTTATTTATATAAATTCTTGTATGTTTATTTTTTGAAATTACTAACTATTTTATTATTTTCATCTTTAGGTAGAGACTACTTCTATCTAGATGGAAATTTAGAAGAATTTGCTCAACTTTCTCTTGATGAAAATGAATTTGAAGTCATGAGACATGAAGATGAGAAGCATAACTAGTTTGTTATGATTGGAGATTAAACCAATGATTTTTTTAATATGTTAATAGTTACTTTTATTATTATTGTTGTTACTATATTTAAGTTTGGTACTACAATTCCGAGAATTAATTTTAAATGTGGCTTATCAAGTTAATACTTTGAACTAGAAGACATTTTATGTTGTTATGTGATTCTTTGAAATTTTGTCGGGAACAAATATTTTTTTTATATATACATATAAGGTTAAATTCAATGGAGTACTCTTAAATATTGGAGTATAAATTGGAGACATGTATTTTTTTAGCTTGAGTTGGGTTTAAAGCATGGAATGCATATATGTCCTACATTAGATTCTGCAATATATAATAAATAAAATATGATTCTGCAGAACATATATGTTCTCCAATTAGTACTCCATATAAGGTTATCCATAGAACTTTTACCACACACACACACACACACACATATATATATATATATGTTTGTGTGTGTGTGTGTATATAAATGGTTTTGAGATACAAATGCAGCGGAATAAATACGAAAAATAAATTAAAATAGTGAAACCCTCCACAGGATCTATGTGAAAATATAATATTTAATTCATAGATCATGATGTATTACCTTTTGAAGCTTTAACAGATTAAAGATGGACATTATGGAGGTCCAAAACTCGTGTGATCACTATGTATCCTGAAGCATGCGATCTACTCTCTAATGGTATCTATACGAACACTTGATCTTCGAAAGAGGAAGGATGTACTAGCACCCAAGTTGTTTCTCTCAACCTCTATCTCTATACGGCTAGGATTTTCCAAAAATGAATTAGGTTCACTCCTAGAGAAAGAGATGTATTTATAGAGGAAATAAATAAGCCTTTTAGCTCATAACTTGATGGGGCCTCATTTTTAATTAATATATTTAAAATTCAAATTTCTTATTTAAATAACTAATTAAGTCATACTTAATTAATATTCAAATCTAATTCGAATTATAAATGAATTCGAATTTCTAATTTTATTAATTAAGTCCAACTTAATTGTTAGTTCCCTAAGTATCGTAGAAGGTGAGTTGAATACGATACTCACAATAATTTAAATTCTTTTCAGAATTTATGGATAAATAAATTATTACTTTAGAGTGGGTTTGGCTATTTGTAGTGTTTAGGAGGGTGACTTACTAATTTTCTGTATTTATGAATAAAAATATAAGTTCTAGAAAATTAGCAAGTAAATTGACGAGACAAGGTTCGGGAAATATATCTTTCGTATATAAACCCAGAGGGGTGCTACACCCGATTTTAAATGAACTGGTTTCCGAAGAAAAAATTAGTTTTTCGCTAGAACAAATAGATATGACTGATTCCTATTACAATGTTTAACTATATGTTTGTATAAAAGGAAATCAATCTCACAGAGTGTTTTATAATAGTCCTATATATTTGCAACATAATGAACCGGCTAGATTATAAAACTCCGGTGAAGAAGGTATATGTATGGCTTTGTATCTCTTCTTCTCCGGCTTCTGTTTCACTCTCTGTATCTCTGTGTATGGTTGTATATTTCTCAACAACTAAAATGAGCAAGTCATTTTGTTTATATAGTGTAGAGTTTAACAAAGGATTGCTTGGATGCGATTTTTGACTTACAAGCTTGGATGCCTTTTGTCTCACAAGCTTAGATGCCTTTTGTGACTTACAAGCTTGGATACGATTTGTGACTTACAAGCTTGGATGTCTTTTGTCTCAAAAACTTGGATGCCTTTTATGACTTACAAATTTGGATGCGATTTGTGCCTTACAAGCTTGGATTCTTTTTTTCTCACAAGCCTCGATGCCTTTTGTCACTTACAAGCTTGGGTGACTTTTGTCTCACAAGCTTGGATGACTTTTGTCTCACAAGCTTGGATGCCTTTTGTGCCTTACAAGCTTGGATGCCTTTTGTGACTTAGGTCCTTAGATGCCTTTTGTGACTAAGGTCCTTGGATGCGCCTAACACTTAGTCAATATTCAATATTTGATTTAGGCTTTGAAATTGACTTTGACTTGGCTTTGCTTGACTTTTAAAATATCTTTTTGATTCTTTTTATTATTTCTTTGTTTGTTAGAGCTTCCACTTACAGCTAACTAATTCCTTGATAATGTAAAGACAGTTCTTTTCTTGATGTGATGATGCCTAGTGCACTGGTCTGGTTCACAGACGACTAACACTGAATATAATGTTCTTCACTTGCAATTAATGTCAATTAACATATCCACATCTATTCCTTTGTTTCAAGCACTAACTATCAATAAATACTGTACTTTCACTTGAATCTTTTCTGGTACCTTAAACAATGTCTTCATTATTAGCACAACCTTGAATACTTCATTTTATGTTCTTCACTGACGCTTGAACATATAAATGAATTTCTTTCATGGAGTATAACTTCAAGACTGCAACTGTCTTCTTTAACCTTTGTATTTACCCTATCTTCAATTCTTCTAGATTCATATGCTTCGAACACTGTCTATTTTCAATCAATGCTAATACACTAAAATCTTCTAGTGGCACACTTATACTGAATCTTCAACACTTCTAAAATCCTGAAAGTCTTTAAACATTATTCTTTACTGAGGCGTGAACATATTAATGAATTTCTTTCTGTGACCTTAGTAGACTTCAAAACTTCTTATAATGTCTTGATTCATTGTATTTACCTTATCTTCATTTCTTCCTGATTTCCGTGTAGACATATTATTATTTACCTATCATGTTCTAGTGTTGAGTTATCATGACTTCTGTTCATACAGCTTCGCAATCTCACCAACATTAATTAATATTAAAATAAATATGAATTACTATTAATTCTCCTTCCATTGTTCTTTGTGTGTGATCATATATGTTATTATTATGTTGGTAATAATTTTATTATCTAATAATAAAATTATAAACAATGAGCAGTATCTAGTAATACATAACTCAAGGCATATCTCATGTCACCCTCTTCATAATTTAATCTTTATTTTCTTTATCAATGAGTAGACTATTAAATTAAATCAATATTTGAGCACGACCGTGCATTTCATAGTCTCACTCAACCAAGAGGTCGATAATATCACTCCTAAAATTAGGAGGATTCCCTTCTACATCATTCATATTTCTCAAATGATTCATTATATACCCGATGCACATCTTGATCATCACCCGGTCAAAGGCAATTTTAATGTAATGAATAATTCTCATATAGAAATATAATGATTTTAGGTCTAAGGATCAGTACATCATTATCACTGTGAGACTTACTTATGACACTTATTTAACATGTAAAATTTTACGGTGGGTCATTTTAGTGCCATGTATTGATACATGCACCCATATTCTTGACTTTAGTATCGTCATACCTATGACCAATGAGATGTGGTCATCACTCAACAAATATACTTGTCTTTATGTGTTAGGAATATATTCATTTGATGATGTACAAAATACTAGAACATGATTTAGCATAGCTTATTTGTAATGAGTCTTTCTAGTCTCTGAAATTTTTATAATTAGAGTCTAGTAAGTCAACATTCTTGTACTTGAAGATTTTCTATAGAAAGTGAAACCAGAGTCTAGATGAAGATCAGAGTCTGAGAGGTGATCAGAGTCTATAGACTATCAGAGTCTATAGTCTGGTAGAGTCTAACAATTTCAGAGTCTATGAAGTCAAAGTTGAATTTGAAAGATGATCACAGAAAAGAGAAGTCTTCGAAGATAAAGCCAAATATATTGCAAATATGCTATGGGAAGGAAGGAGAATCACAGAAGGACACTGTCAACTAATAATTAGGAATTATATTCCTATTGTAATTTTATTTTTCTGTTATTAATTGATAGTCAGCTCTCTATACAAACACTCTATGTAACCTAATTGTAACGAACAAGTGAAAATAAGTTGAATTTTTGTGAGAGCATAAAGATAGAGTGAGTTGCTGTGATAAACACAGAGAAGTTGCTAGGGTTTGTGTACACCTTAGGAGAGTTTGTATTAATTCTTCAATAATACAAGTTGCATTCATTCATATCTCTGTGATTAATCTTTGTTCATATTAAGTTTATTTTAATCAGGCAAAAAGAACACACAAGTATTCAACCCCCCTTCTACTTGTGTAACTAGGAAAATATTATGCATTATTATTGTCCTTAAATAATAATAATACTCGACTAGGAAATTTCAGGAATAAAATATTATTCATATAACCTCATTTTTAAGTCACATACTTAAAGATATGTAATTCGTATCTAAATTCCAAGGACATTTATTATTCTAACATTTATAACAAAGTAAATAAAGACATAATAAATATTAACTCAATAATCAATAAAACATAATCCATAAAATGTTTTCCATAAAATATGTAAAAGTATTGTGTAATATCCCCAATTTTATATGGTCAAATTTATTATAAATATTTTTGGCTTTAATTTTAAATAATAGTTTAATTGTTTATTATATGGTGTTTGAGTTGTTAAGAGGTTTGTCTTTTCTTTTTTAATTTTTTATTTTAGTCGAGAATGTTATAAAATTGGAAATTGATAAATATTATGAATAATAGCATTAATTAGAATTAGTAATTAATGGAATGGTTGTGAGAGTATTGCAATAAGTTGTAACTGACCTAGACTTTGTATTACACGAAAAAAAAATAAAACCTATAAAGCATACATATCATTAGAAAAGAATATGAGAGGAAGAGTGAAGATATGGAGAGTAGGTTGTGACCCACTTCATCAAGAACATTCTTTGTATCGGTAATCACACCTCTATTTATATATGTATGTATTTATATAAGAATATGTATAATTGATTTATTACATGCTAATAGAATGATTATCAAAATCTTATTTGAGTTGTAATCTATGTGAATATTATGTGTATAGAGATATTATACGAGTCTTGCATAATATTTTATAAGTCTTTATTGTTTTGATTTGTGTGCATATATGTTTATGTATAGATACTTTTGATTATCGAATCTAGTTAAGAGTTTTAGTTTTCAGATCATCGTATGTATATTCTGTAGTGTTTTTTGTGTCTTTGCAGAGTGCTTACAAAATTCGTATTTAATCCATTTATCTGATTGTTATGATTTTACCGTCCTTGAAAAGATATTTTATTTATCTACAACTTTCATTCTTTGGGATTTCTGAAATTTGGCATTTAAGTAGGTCACAATCTGCCGTTTATCAAATCTGTCCGTGTTAAAATGAGTTGTTGTGTTACAAATTTGAAAATTCGTTGTAACTTGAGTTTTTATCCAAAAATTATAAGTAATATCATTCTGAAAAGGTATTTGCAAAATCTACATCTTTTATTTACATCATGTTAACAAATTCTGTGATATCGAGATCCAAAACATCAAAATACAGTTTTGATTTTGGTCTGATTATGCTCTGTCAACCCGTATTTATTTATTTTCTATATGCTCTTCTTCTCCATTTTTGATGAGGCTTACCATTTTGGAAAGCTCTCAGAATTTTTTACAACTTTCATGTTTTGAACTTTTCAGAATTTGTCATTTACTTGTTGTAAATTGCTATTTTCCGAACTGGTCTAGCTTATAAATTGTTGTAATGTATATATGATTATTGTTGTTATTATTATATTTGTTAGAAGTTGTAGTATTAGTATTTGCAACATTGTCGAGTTGTTTGGTGGCTAATTATGTACCTAACTGTAGAGTAATACCTAAGGCCTTTCTGTGATTTTATTTTCGGGGTATGACATCGAGATCGAGGTAATGGACTTTTCGTTGCTCGCTTATATTATTAAATCTGTTTTTATTCGATTCAGTTGCACTATTTTCGAAATATATAATTGATTTGATTATCGAAAATAGAAAATTCATTCAGAACTCCCCAGTTTTAGTTGCGTATCGAATCATAGAACTTGGTCACTGGGATAATGTGACATATAGAACTAGTTTACGCACGTCCAGAACACATAGATACCTTGTTATGTTAGGCTTTGCTTGTCTTAACGAGAGACGTAAACTAGCCCCCATCGAACTATAGAAGTCATGCACTGGCATGGTGTGACCGTAACTTAGAACTGTGAGATTAAGTTTTGAATGAGTTATTTAGATTTCATCATCATTTTGAAAGTTTAAGATTTGTTTTCGAAAGTATATTATTTTGAGCCGTCGAACGATAGTTACTTGTTTGGTTTTTCAGCTCATTGTTTTTAACATATTTCAGGTTATTAAGTCTTTGATTGAATAAGGATGTGAGGCTTGCAGATTTTCGTGCTACTTGATTTATGGAAATTATTGAATAAGACATATTTGGTTGGATAAATTTCGTATGTGTTAGTTATTAATTATGTGGAGCCGCGACTCTGAATTTTTATCATTTCAATTAGCATATTTGACTTTTGGTTAATTATTATTTGAATTTATTGAATAATACTTGATTATCATAATTGAATATTGAATTTAATGTCCCAAAAAGGGTCGGGATGTTATATATTGTCTCTGAGACACAAATACTAGCAAGCTCCCACTTGTACTAGAGCCAATCTTTCATGTATCTAATGCCCATAGAACTAGTGTGACCTTGTTAGGTCAAAAATCATCATAGAAGGGGGGGGGGTTGAATATGATATGGTAGATTTTTTGTTTAATTGCGGATTAAGTGTTTGTGTTCTTGAGATATGAAAATGAAAGATAATGAAACACAAATATTCGGGGAAATAAAGATATATTATTAAATCCCTGAGTGCTACACTTCTAATTAGTATGATTAGCTTCAATGGGTTCAATCAATGTTACAACAGAAATACAGTTGGGTGAGTTTAATTTTTAGCTTTAATGGAGTTCCTGTCTGTATGTCTTTATGTTGAAGATGAATGAATCACTACTATCTGAATTGAGTTCACCCATATTTATTATGTAGGCTTTTTGGAAATTGAATTCCAACAATGTATAAGTCCTATGTTGTGCCTGTAGAGTGTGAGTGGTGTGCAGGCGCCACATAAATTATTTGTTACGTCTTGAGTCCTTTGTTGTGCCATGGAATGTTTGTTGCACCACTAAGTAAGTTTTGTTGTGCCTGTACACCATTCTCATAGTGTAGACGCCACTAAACTACTTAGAAATATTTACACAAGTTATGTTGCGCCTGAATGACATTTTGTTGCGCCTGCACACCAGTTGTAGTGTGTAGGCGCCACAAAACTTCCATAAGAACTTTGTTGCGCCAATAACTTATTTTATTGCGCCTGCACTCTTATTCCCTTGTGCAGGCGACACAAACATTCACTTGACTTTACTTAGCTTTGAATCTAGGTTTGTTGCGCCTAAGCTTTTATGTTGCGCCACTAGAGTACCTCAAGAGTACAGGAGCCACCAAATGCAATATTACTTGCCTTAACATATTTCTTGAATTCTTGAAGTAATTACTACTTGGTTTTCACTCTTCTAGCTTGTTCAACTGATTTTTTTCTGATTAATCAAGACAATTCTTTTCTTGTTGTGCCGATGCTTAGTGCACTGGTCTGGTTCACAAACGACTAACACTAAACTGAATTCCCTTTACTTCTGTTCTGTTTCAGCTGATTAACTTTGGACTGTTGCATTGCTTCTGATCACTGAAACCCTTTGACATCCATACTTAAATCATTACACTGTCTTTAGTCTGAAAACTTCTGAACTCTTATTTGTTGCTGAGGCCTGAACATTTTAATAAACTTCTCTCGCTGGCATTCAGTAAGCCTTTCATCTGGAATGTTCTGTAATGATGTATGTATGGTTCCTATTTACATGTCCTTCTGGATTCTTGTGCTGCATATTAGTATTATTTATTTGTCTTTATTTCTTAGTTGAGTTATCGTTATCACTATTACATACTACGTTACATTATGCTTTACAGTTTCCCCCTATTTGGTTGTTAGAGTTCGAAAAGCAAATCATGTGAGAGGATAACTCAACTGATACTTATAAGAAAAAGTAAAGTGCAAAAAGATAGTAAATAATATTAATTACATTCTGGATTAGATTTTACATTTCCAGATTTCTTTGAGTACAATAGAAGTTTGTTCCTCTAGCCTGAACACATAATTCTATGATCTTTTACTTCTTTTTACTGAGTCTTATTTGTTCTTAGATCTTGTTTCAGAGTAATGCTTGCTCAGCTCTTCTTCCTTCTGCTCCAACCTTGCCTTCACTGGATCTCTAGCTTCCACTTCAAGAGTATTGACAGGAGGTGGTTCTTCTAATTTCTTCAAAACTTCAGTGAGAAATGCCGTTGAATTTGTGTCGGAGATTGACTCGAAGGCTATAGATTGTCTCTTTGAAAACACAAACACTGTTATTCTCTTCGGAAAGCCTTTTACCCGGTCAGTGTCATGCATCGACTCTTCTACCAGTTTCTCCACCATAACATCTTCAATCATCCTCAAAGCCTTTTTGTCTGATTTGATAGTGGATCTCTTCACCCTTGAGAAAACTTTTCAGATAATTTCAGAATTATTTCTCTTCAGTTTTGATAGCTCCTTTTTCTTATCCACTCTATTCTTCTTGAATAGGAAGTATTTTTTCCATTTGGCTCTGTCTGAATGCAAGGTTCAGAATCTCTTATGGTTTCGAGTACCTCTGTGCCATCCTCTCTTCTAACATACATTGGATCTTGGTAATATCTGGTTGTCTCTATTAGATATCTACTTGATGTTTTGATTACTCTGTTCAACTTGAATGCATAGATCAACTCAGCAGCCTTTAGATCTTCTTCTGTTCTATTCTTCTTGCTTCTGAGCCTCCCTTCAACATACTGCATGAACATTACATGACTTGAATCCAGACATTCATCTCACAAAATTAGGTTATGAAGTGTTATAGCTTTATAGTACTTGACCACCGGAGGCTTCTCAAATGCTTCGACACCGATCTCTATAACTTTCTTCCCTATCAGATCTCTCAGTATCTCATTTTTTTTATGCCCACCAAAGATGACTTTCCTCTTCAGCATATACAACTCCATGATGTTCATCTTTTCAAAGCTCTTTGTCTATAAAACCCTAGATCCCAGTGTTGTTGAATTTATGAACATTTTCCATCCGTACTTGGACGTACTTACTGACACGCTTGTAATTTCTTCTGATAGCATTGCATAGTGTTCATGAACATCTTCGAATTTTTCCCTTATGGTTTTGAAGAGATCATAGACTTCTCTGTCTTTCTTCTGAGTAAGATTTAACTCCTTCTTCTTCAGTAGACTCCTTGCTTCATCCCAATCAGGACCAACTTTAGCTTCTATGTCCTTAAATCTATTCCTCCTTTCCATAGCGTGCTGAACTCTCTTCCATTTTCTCTTCATCAATTCTTAAGCCTGAACTATATCTTGAGTAACAATTTCATCTACACCAACTAGAAGACAGTTATTATCAAAAGCATATTCTTCTGCAAACTCCTCCTCAACATCTATTCCTACAGCCTTTGCAGTTTCTTCGATTTCCATTTCAGTCGGAACATCCATTGGCATATAAGGCTCAAATATTTCTCCTTCCTCCAGTTGCTTCGCTCCTGGCCTATAGAAAATATCTAACTCCCCATGAGCTGTGTATTCCATGATCATTTCAGCTCCAACTTTTTCTTGTTCTAATCTCTCCCCCTCAGTTGGGTTATCTTCCCTTCTGACTAGGGTAATCTGAGTTATTGGAGTTGGTTGAGTAGAAACCGAAAATTTTTGAGCTAGCAGTTGTATGACTAAATCTTTAATTTCTTTCATTTCTGCTCTCTGCTGCTCTTGCACCTCCAAGATTTTTCTGATTGAGTAGTGAATTTATGTTACTTGGGCCTCCAAATTTAAAATCCTTTGGCTGTGTGCAGTGTGTGGGGTGTTTGTTTGGTTAGTGGGTGTCTCACTCCTCACTATTTCTGTTTGAGCACGACCCTCAACACTCACACTCGGCTGATCAGGGTCAGGGAATTGAAGATCGCTTAGGTTAAGTATTTCACTCATGTCCATGATAACATCTTGATCTTCAGTACCTGCATTAAAATCCCTATCCCCTCTATGGGTAGGTTGCCTCTCCGCTCGACCACTATGGGTGGAGAGAAATCCTTTTACAGAAATTGGGGGGTTGAGACCTAGTGTGGTCACCATTGTGGATTCTGTAATGATTGGAAAGTTTGTAGAATCCGTGATGCTAGATGAAGCCATTGAAGGCATTACCTGCTCAGAGACACCCTGAACAGGTTCTACTACCAAAGCAGCAGATACTCTATTAATGGAGTCCACATCCCCTCTATGGGTGTGTTGTCCCTCCGCCTGAACTGTAAAGGTGGGGATGACCTCCGTTATAGGAGTTGGACTTGGAATTTCCAGGGGGGTCACCAACTCAGGCAATGTAATGTATGACAATTGAGAGCATGTGGTACCCCACGAAGCCTGTGAAGGCATTTCCACATGAAGTAATGATACTGCTGACACATCTACTCCTTGAATGGATACATCTTCCCTTCTATGGGAGAGTTGCCTTTCCACTTCACCCACTTGGGGAGGGAAAACATCCTGAATAGGTTCTGGAGATTTTAAGTCCAGGGAGGTCACCACATTTGACAATGTAATGAATGGCTCGTGAAAGCCAATGATGCCCCCAACTGTCTGTGAAGACAGGTTCTGAATGAGATATACCAAAATAGTACTAGCTACTGAAGTAATGAATATTGTTACAATCTCTGGTTCTGTTCCCGTACCTTTCAGGATTTTATCTAATTCAAAGTTAAGATCACAAAGGAAAAGAAAGGTCTCAGAGATTGGAGAATCGGGTTTTTGGATCACAGTTGCCTTAGGTTTAAATTCATTTTACGTCATTTTTGAGAAGGCAGAGCTGTAGGGGATATTTGAAAAACTTCCTGATCCGGTAGGGACTCACTCCTATCATCTAACTCAATGGTTCTTTTTCTGGTTTTGGGAGATGAAGGATGTATTTGTTGTTCTCTTGCATTGGTTAGAACTGGTTGGTCAGCCAGTTCATTGCCAACTTCGATGGCCACTGAGGGCTTTTGTGTGTGCATTGCCGTTTGAGGCACAAGAGGAGATATTGTGACAAATTCTTCTGTTAGAAAAGCAGAAAATTCAAAGTCAAGAAGTGTACCTTCGTCCATTTGTTCATCAGAAAGGTTAGGGATGTACACCTTTGTGGTCTGAGTCTCTTCCACTTCATCCTCAATAGCTATCTCCTCTGTTGGATTTTCTGGGCTTTTCCTTTGTTCTTCTGCAGGAATTGGTTCTTGCTCATGTTCAGAACCAGCTTCATCCATTATTTCATCTTCTTGTTCAGCCCTAGGTTCTTCTTCTTCTTCAATTGCTACTGTGATGCCAGAGTCACTTGAAGTTTCAGCTTCATTTTCCTCTTCAGAGGTTGCTACTTCTTCTTCTTCCGTTATAGCTTCTTCTTCTTATTCTGCATCTTCTTCATTAACCTGTCTAAGAAGAGTAAAGTAATCTCTAATAGACTCAGTCATTGGAGCATGAGTATACCTGTTCGGAAAGTCAGCCTCATTCTGTATCAACAAGATTGTCTTGAACTGAAGTGAGGGTGACTCTTTCAACTGACTGTTCTGAAACACTGGTAGTTGGTCAGCTCTTAGCACTTGATTCAACACCAGCTGCAAAAATCTGGGATACAAACTGAAGTTCTCCATTTTTGTCTGGTTCTTGAGAATCTCTACCATGATCAACTTACCAAAATTTATCATTGACCCAGAGGCCACTGCATACCCAATCACCTTGTTGAACTGCGTGATTCCATGGAAGCCACCTATCTTCGGTGCAAAGCAATGAGACAAAATGTTGAAGAACAGGTTCCACTCCTTGTGTAGGTGATTTTTATAAATCTTCTTCGAGAGATTATTGTTTACTCTGGTGCAGTGTAGGAACATGAAGAAATTGTCTAAGTCTACTTGAGTTGGCTCATCTTCAAAATTTTCAGACGACATATGAAGTGCTCGATTGATGTCATTCTCAGTTATTCTCACCTTCTATAGCTGAATCTTACATATAAAGGCTGAGATTCCATCTGTAGATGTGTCCTGAGCAGACCTGTATACCTGTCTTAATAAATTTTTATTCAAAGGAACAGAAGTCGTTAGTGCATACCGAACTATTGAATATTCGTTTAAAAACCTAGCCCAGTTACCTAATTCTCCTGCCTCGATCCAATCATTTACTAAAATAGCTAAGTAATTAGTCTTTTTAATCTCAAAATTACATGCCATTTTATTAAAGTGAGAGGTAATTTTTACGAATTAAAATTACTAATTAATATTGAATAATTTTAGTAAATTATGAACCAAACCCTAATTTTTAAAAATTATCATGAAATAAATATATAATTGACTCTTAATAATTATAAGCACACTTTTTAATTTAATTACAATATTTAATCTATTTAAAAAATTAATAACCCTAGTCAATCAGTTCGAGTTTTTGAAAAATTGAGATTTTTAAGATTTTAACCAAAACTAATGGGCCCACTTACAAATGAAAGATTTGAGTGTGGGTTTCACAAAAATGGTCTCAGATTAAAAATCGGACTTGAAATGACTTAGATTTGTTCGATTAAAAATGGAGATTTATGTTGCGCTTTTTAGTTCTTAGAACAGTGTATGTAATGTATGTATCGCTAGTAAATGAGAGGAAAAAAATTAACCACCTATTTATAGGCGCCACAAGAAATCTGACAAATTTGCTAAGTACTTATGTTGCGCCTGCACAGTGCTTGCACTGTGAAGGCGCCACAAACCACACCAGTGCAACAAAACTTACTAGTAAATTTTTGTTGCGCCTCCACAGTGTATTCACTGTGTAGGCGCCACAAAATTTACTAGCGTCACAAACTTGGCAACAAAATCTAAGTGTTTTCTTGTGCCTCTACAACGGTGACACTGTGTTGGCGCAACAAAACCTAAGGCGCCACTTGATTGTTTGAAAAACAATTTTCTAAGTACTTGAGGTTAATTATGTTGCGCCTACACAGTGCTTGCACTGTATAGGCACCACTAAACTATTTAATGCCACATAGCACTTAACTAAATTTTAAGTGTTCCTAGATTTTGATACTAATAAATAAATAATATTTATGAGTAATTTATATAATTAATCAATAATAATTAATTACTCACAAATATTATATCACAAAATATTTATTAATAACAATAATAACATTAATTGTTAAAATTATTATCATAAATAAATTATGCTTCTTATTATTTTACTTTTATTTTAAATATAAGAATAAATATAAATATTCATCCTTTTTATTTAGAGTAATTTCAAATATTATTTAAATATATATAAGTGCCAAGAATTTATCATTTAAATACAAGCACTTACATATTTTCTAAGATCAAAATTAAATAAATACCAGATTAATAAAATTAGCAGACATGCACAAGGTATTTATCTAATATTTAAGCTTAATTACTGGAAAATAATTTGGTAAATAAATTCAAAAGTCCTAAAAATATTAACATTAATTAACTAGTGAATTTATCAGCTTCAAATTGCAGTTTTTGATTACTAACTAATTAGTTAGTAGAATTTAACATCTCAAGTTCACAAACCAGTCTAGTGAAAGTGATTTCATCCAGTGGTTTAGTGAAGATGTTTGTAATTTGCTGCTCTGTAGGTACAAAATGTAACTCTACAGTATCATTGATGGCATGCTCTCTTATGAAATGAAACCTTATATCAATGTGATTGGTCCTTAAATGTTGAACATGATTGTTTGTAATGGCTATGAAACTTGTGTTGTCACAGAATATTGGAATTTTACTCAACAATAATCCATTGTCTTGAAGTTGGTTCCTTATCCACAGAATTTGTGCGTAGCAACTTCCAGCAGCAACATATTCAGTTTCAGCTGTTGACATTGCAACTGAGTGCTGCTTCTTGCTATACCAGGACACCTATCTTCTACCAAGGAATTGACAACTCCCTGATGTACTCTTTCTATCAATCATACAACCTGCATAATCATAATCTATATAGCCAACAAGGTCAAAACCTTTATCTTTAGGGTACCAAATTCCAAGATTCAGACTTCCCTTAAGATACCTAAAAATCTGTTTAACAACTATAAAATGTGATTCTTTAGGGTTAGACTGAAACCTAGCACACAAGCATGTAGAAAATATAATATCTGGCCTACTTGCAGTTAAGTAAAGTAATGTGCCTATCATACCTCTGTAGCTTGTGATGTCTACCTTCTTACCAGGTTCATCTTGATCAAGCTTAGTGGCAGTTGCCATAGGGGTTTTGGCTATTGATGCATCTTTAAGACCATACTTCTTTAATAGATCTTTGATGTACTTGGTCTGGAAAATGAAGATTCCATCTTTCCTTTGGCTTACTTGGAGTCCAAGGAAGTAATTCAGCTCACCCCCATCATGCTCATTTTATACCTACTCTGCATTAGCTTAGCAAATTTACTACACAACTGATCGTTAGTAGAACCAAATATAATGTCATCCACATATACTTGTACTAATATCATGTCATTTTTATGCATTTTATGAAACAGAGTCTTATCTATGACACCTCTAGTGAAACCATTTTCAATTAAGAATATAGATAGAGTGGCATACTATGTCCGAGGTGCTTACTTTCAGCCGTAGAGTGCCTTGAATAGAAAGTATACAAAATCTGCAAATTCTAGATCTTCAAACCCTGGGGGTTATTCCACATACACTTCTTCTTCAAGCTCTCCATTCAGGAATGCACTCTTCACATCCATTTGATAAACTTTAAAGTTGGAATGTGCTGTGAATGCCAGAAACATCCTGATAGCTTCAAGCCTTGCCACTGGTGCATATGTTTCATCATAATCTATTCCTTCTTCTTGGGAATAACCTTTGGCAACCAGTCTGGCTTTCTTCCTTGTAACAATGCCATCTTCATCCAATTTATTTCTGAATACCCATTTTGTGCCAATTATAGACTTGTACTTTGGTCTGGGTACCAGCTTCCAAACTTTTTGTCTCTGAAACTGATTGAGTTCTTCTTGCATAGCAGTAACCCAATCTGGATCTTCTAGTGCTTCTTCCACTTTCTTTGGCTCTATTTCAGAGATAAAACCAGAGAATAAACATTCATTCTGAGAAGCGCGTCTAGTTTGGACTCCAACATCTGGATCTCCTAGAATCAACTCAAAGGGGTGAGCTCTACTCCACACCCTATGTCTAGGCAGATTTACCCTAGAAGATTCAGCCTGATTATCATTGAAGTGCTGAGTCCTGCTAGTAGATCCTTCAGTTGCTCCCCTTGAGCTGCTGCTTGGTTGAGAATGAGATTCTCGGGCACTACTAGTAGTTTCTGTGAATCTTCCATTGTTTCCACTACTAGGGTTAGAATCATCATTGTTGTTATTCTCATTTGGTACTTGATTTTCTGTTGCAACTTCAGGTTCTACTTCACCTTCATTTGAGTTCATATTTTCAAACTCCAGAGTTTCAGTGTGGTCTGTTCTTTGTAGACTTGGGAGCTTGAGATTATTTAAAGTTACATTCCTGCTTTCAACGACTTTCTTGTATTTAACCACATAAACCCTGTATGCCTTAGATTCTAGAAAGTAGCCAAGAAATATGCCTTCATGAGCCTTGGATTTGAAATTTTCTAGATGCTCATCATTTTTCAGTACAAAGCACTTTGCTCCAAACACATAAAAATATTTCATTGGTTGTTTCTTGTTTGCCATCAACTCGTACAAAGTCTTGTCATGATCTTTATTTACCAGGGTACGATTCTGAGTGTAACAAGATGTGTTAACTACTTCAGCCCAAAAGTATAGAGGTAACTTAGCTTCATTCAACATTGTTCTTGCTGCTTCAACTAGAGTTTTGTTCTTCATTTCTACTACTCCATTTTGTCGTGGAGTTCTGGGCGCTGAATATTGTCTTGAAATCCCTTTCTCAATACAGAAATCATTCAGGGTTATACTTTTGAACTCTGTTCCATTGTCAGACCTAATTTTCCTGACAGGCAAACCAGCTTCTAACTCTATCTTCTTTATGTGATTGATGATTGTTTGAGGGGCTTCATCCTTTGAGGCTAGAAATAACACCCACGTGTACTTGAAGTAGTCATCTACAATTACTAGTGCATACCTCTTCCTTGACATAGATATGACGTTTACTGGACCAAATAAATCCATATGTAGAAGTTGTAGTGGTTCAGTAATGTCTGATAAATCTTTGCTTCGGTGAGATGCTTTCTTTGACTTCCCATTTTCACATGCTTCACATAACCCTTCTTGACAGAATTCCATCTCAGGTAAACCTCTAACCAATTCCCTCTTAACTAAAGAGTTCATTGCCTTGAAGTTCAGTTGTGAAAGTTTCTTGTGCCATAACCAATTGTCCTCTATTGAAGCTTTGACGTAAAAACATTGAACTTCACCTTTGCTTACAGAGATTAAGTCAGCTACAAAGATATTCCCCTTTCTCATTCCTTGAAGAACAAGCTTTGCATCTTTCCTGTTTTGGATTGCACATCTTTGTTTCTCAAATGTTACTTTGTAGCCTTTATTAGTGAACTGACCAATACTTAGAAGGTTTTGCTTTAATTCATCCACAAGAGAGATATTTTCTATGATAACATTTCCAATTTTCAGATTGCCATATCCCGTTGTGAATCTCTTGCTGTTATCTCCAAAGTTTACTATCGGGCCAGCTTTCTCAGTCACATCTGATAGTAGGGCCTTATCACCAGTCATATGCCTTGAACAGCCGCTGTCGAGAATCTACATGACACGTTTGTTCTTTGTTATGCCTTGCAACCATAGATTGATTACTTCTTCTTTGGCACCCAAATTTGATTGGGTCCAAGAGGCATAGATAAGTAAATAGATTTAGCTGTAGAAATTTTCTGTTCCTTGTCTTTCTCATCGACTGTGCCATTGCCCTTTGGTTTAGCCTTGACAGTGGTATCTTTAGGCTTAGGGACAAGGGCTTCCTTCCTAGACTTAGGAGGACTAGCAGTCTTTGCCCTAACATGCTTTCTATTCATGTTCACATCTGTATTCATGCAAGTACTAGATGATGTATTCATTAAGTTTATGTATGTAGACATGATGTTGAAAGCACATGGCATGCATCCTACTTTACAACACGATTGATGAGGGATAGACATGGCAGGCATGGCAGGCATATTAGAAGTTTCTTCTTTTACTACTTTTATCTTTTAGCATGCATGCATAAGATGACTAGTAGAATTACAATTATTACAAACTTTTCTAATAGCTTTGGGAGAGTAGGCATAATCATTTTTCTTGTTAACACCAATCTTCCCATTTCTGTTAGCTTTCTTCTTTTCATTCTTGTTTCTTAAATCACTTTTAATTTGTTCCTTAGGTTCTACAATTTTTACAGATTTCTTAGGCAACTCTTTTTTACTTTCTTCCTCTTTCTTTTTATCCTCAGCAAGTATTTCTTCTTTCATTAAGATATGTTCTTCATCTAGGGGTTCGATGACAAACTTCTTGTATAGGGGCTTAGCGACATTTTTTAATACATGTGGAATGTCTTGCTTCACAGGACTTTCCTCAGCAATTGATTCCTCATGTCTCTTTCCTGCCTTTTTATCATAGTCAAATCATATTCCAATTTTCTGACCGATGACCTGTTTATCTATTGCCTCCTTAACAAGATTAACAGATTTCTTATAAGCCTGAAGTTTTAACTCTAACTCAGAAATTTTATTCCTAAGAGCAGTTTCTACTTCCTGGTTGCATTTGTCTCTATTCTGGAGATATTCTATCTTTAGTTCCAGATCTTCTATGTTAACACATGCAAGCTCTAGTTCTTCATTTCTAGCTTCTAGCATTTTATTCTTTAGAACTAGTTTAACATTTTCTTCTTCAGATGATAGCATGCTTGTGTGAATGTTAAACATTTCTACACTTAGATCTTCTACAATTTTCTTATAATCAGAATTAGACATGTCAACTGTGGAAAAAAGTGATACCTTTGATGACTGAGGTGATTCCTCTAAAGAGTCTGCCATTAGTACAATATTTCCATATGTCTCTTCTTCATCATTGTCTGAGTCATCCCAGCTCTTTCCCTCGGCTATATAAGATCTGCCCTGATGCTTCTTTACTAGTGCATCATACTTTTGCTTGAGTTCGTCATACGACTCCTTTCTCTCTTTTCCTTGCTTCGGCTTCTGGCATTCTGTAGTAAAATGTCCGGGTTCATCACAGTTATAGCACTTGAACTTACTGCGGTCTACCATTCCCGTCTTATAACCTCCTTTGCTATAAGACCCTGAAGACGAACCACCTCGGTTTCTATTTCTGAAACCAGAACCACTGTACTTGGAGTTACTCTTAAATTTATACTTAGGGTTCCTTCTAAACCTGAGGTTTTTGAATTTCTCTGCCATATATGCCATTGTCTTATTTTCCAACTGTTCAAGTTCTTCCATTGAATAGAAGTCATCTTCAACACCTGGTTGATTATTCTTTAAAATTTCAACTTCTAGAATCTCTTCTTTCTCAATAACATGTTTCACTATGACAGCAAAATCCTTGGCTACAAGTGTTGTAGTCTTCAACAGTGTTTTATTCTTACTGTCCACTGTACCTGACCCATAAATGATCTGTCTTGCTCTTGCTCCATTTCATGAGCCTTGAGCTTCCCATATAGAATTTCAATGGACATGTCTTTTATGTCACTCCTCTCTCTGATGGAAGAGATTTTGTGTTCCAAGTGTGCTGGCAGTGTCAACAAGAATTTCCTGTTGATTTCCCTGCGTGAGTAGGCCTTCCCATGTAGTGACAAGTCATTCAACAATTTGTTGTATCTTTCAAAGACTTGAGTGATACTTTCTCCTGGTAGTGATTTGAATGCTTCATACTGGGATGTAAGAATATCCAACCTGTTCTCCTTCACTTCTGTTGTACCTTTCATTAGCAGATCAATCATATCCCACATTTATTTAGCACTTGTGCAATTAATCACTTGATTCAGCATTGTAGTGTCCAGTGAATCCATTAGGATACATTAAAGATGATTATCCCATGCAACTCGATCTTTGTCAGTGTCAGTGTACTCTGAAGGCTCCTTTGAGGTAAATTCTTGAGGAATCCGTTCGCCATCATCTGAGACTGTTTCTGGTGTCAGCTTCTGAGGTACATAGGGTCCATTTTCCAAAATTCCCATGTATTGAGAATTAGCTGATTTAATGAAAGTGGACATCTTCTTCTTCCATAAAATGTATTCATTTTTATCAAAAGCTGGGATTTTTATGCTACTAAGTTTTTGGGTACTTATGGTTGTGAAGAATTTTAAATCTCAAGAAATAATTAATTTCTCAAAAATTAAAATTAATTCGAATAAAAATTGAATTTCAAGAAATTAAATTTCTGTTCAAATTCTTGATGATTGATAGTTTTTTTAATTAGTGTTTTTAAAATCTTTAAAAAATTCAAATATTGAATTTTCTTTAAAATTAAAGAAATTTCAATATAAATATTTCTAGATCTAAAAATGCACTTTTCGTAAAACTATTTTTGGATCTTGATTTGTAACTTCAATCAACAAGCTTTGATACCAATTGTTAGGTCCAAAATCATCATAGAATGGAGGGTTGAATATGATATGGTAGATTTTTCGTTTAATTACGGATTAAGTGTTTGTGTTCTTGAGATATGAAAATGGCAGATAATGAAACACAAATATTCGGGGAAATAAAGATATATTATTAAATCCCTGAGTGCTACACTTCTAATCAGTATGATTAGCTTCAATAGGTTCAATCAATGTTACAACAGAAATACAGTTGGGTGAGTTTAATGTTTAGCTTTAATGGAGTTCCCGTCTGTATGTCTTTGTGTTGAAGATGAATGAATCACTACTGTCTGAATTGATTTCACCCATATTTATTCTGTAGGCTTTTTGGAAATTGAATTCCAACAATTTATAAGTCCTATGTTGTGCCTGTAGAGTGTGAGTGATGTGCAAGCGCCACATAAATTATTTGTTGCGCCTTGAGTCCTTTGTTGCGCCAGGGAATATTTGTTGCGCCACTAAGTAAGTTTTGTTGTGCTTGTACACCATTCTCATAGTGTAGGTGCCACTAAACTACTTAGAAATATTTACACAAGTTATGTTGGGCCTGAATGACATTTTGTTGCGCCTGCACAACAGTTGTAGTGTGTAGGCGCCATAAAACTTCCATAAGAACTTTGTTGCACCACTAACTTGTTTTATTGCGCCTGCACTCCCATTCCTTTGTGCAAGCGCTACAAACCTTTACTTGACTTCATTTAGCTTTGAATCTTGATTTGTTGCGCCTAAGCTTTTATGTTGTGCCACTAGAGTACCCCAAGAGTACAGGAGCCACCAAATGCAATATTACTTGCATTAATATATTTCTTGAATTCTTGAAGTAATTACTACTTGGTTTTCACTCTTCTATCTTGATCAACTGATTTTCTTCTGATTAATCAAGACAATTCTTTTCTTATTGTACTGATGCTTAGTGCACTGGTCTGGTTCACAAACGACTAATACTGAACTGAATTCCCTTGACTTTTGTTTTGTTTCAGCTGATTAACTTTGGACTGTTGCATTATTTCTGATCACTGAAACCATTTGAGATCCATACTAAAATCATTACACTGTCTTTAGTCTGAAAACTCCTGAACTCTTATTTGTTGCTGAGGCCTGAACATTTTAATGAACTTCTCTCGCTGACATTCAGTAAGCCTTTCATCTTGAATGTTCTGTAATGATGTATGTATGATTCATGTTTATATGTCCTTCTGGATTCTCGTGCTGCATATTAGTATTATTTATATTTCTTTGTTTCTTAGTTGAGTTATCATTATCACTATTACATACTACGTTACATTATGCTTTACAACTTTCATGTTTCTGCTGCGACAAAGCCTTGGTCACTGGATCCAAATCTAGATCCATATCCAAAAAATCGGGTTCAAGAAAATCCAAACAGATCAGAATGAGTCGGGTATCCATCGGGTCAGATAAAAATATCATCCCTACTTTTATCTTTTGATTTTTATGATAAAAATATAATTTATTCCGTTATATATGCTTTATGAATTAATTTTTTGTTCAATTAAAATTTTATTATTATGATTGTATAAAAAAATGATTATGAAATTTATAATTGTATTATAAACATATAAATTGTGAAATCATTTAAAATTAGGTATCACTCTATTAATCAATAACATCATCAAGATTATGCGTCATTTTCTTCTTAAATTAATTATATCATATAATGATGATGTCATCTTTTCCATAAATCTCATTTTTCACTCATTTATTTTATAACATTCTCTCTCTTTTCACTAATTCTCTTTCATCCTTATATTTAACGTTTCTTCACTCCTTCCTACTTCCACTAATTATCTATCCTTTCATATTTTATCTTTTTTCAATATCATTTACACAAATATGTATAAATTATTTTATGTTTCCATTGTTAAACAAATATTTAATTTTATTATCAAATATGTTAGGGATTGTGGTGTTAACAATGTAATCAACTAATATTTTACCTAGATTAATTAGAAATTAACTAAATAAAATATATTGTCATATACATATTGACAGTATGTTTGAAAGGCTGTATGTATAGACCTATATGTAACATAGGGTTATAACTCAACACAAGAACAGGACGTGTAAATAATATGAAGTTATCACCGGAATCAGGAAGACATGAAGACTTGGTAAAGACAAAGGATAAAGAAGAAATCTACAGACTTGAAGCATTAGCTCACTGGAAGAAGTTCATTAATATGTTCATGCCTCAGTGAAGAATAAAGGACGAAGTATTCAAGGATGTGGAAGCAGTGAAGCAGTTGTCAAAGTACCAGAAAGATTCTAGTGATCCAAATCTGCAGCTTAATCAAGCAATGAATTGCAGAGCACAAGTACAGGAATCGATAAGATAGAATATATGACAAATACAAAGAATCAAAATATTAGATGGACTCTTGGAGTCTATTATAGATTGCTGGAGAAAGTTCATTCATATGTTCAGACTTCAGTGAAGGATAAAGTTCGAAGATGTTCAGGGTTTCAGATATGTTTATGGTTCAGCATAAGTGCCAGAGGATTCCAATGTACTTACAATCGAAGCACTTCTAATCAACAAGGAGCAAAGTTAATTGTATTATAAAGAAGATGTGAAGATCAAGATCGTGTTAGTCGCTTGTGAACCAGACCAGTTGCACCAAACGTCAACACAAAAGAGATTGAGAATTGCATCTATGAATCAGAAGAATTGACTGTATGATTAAATTAGTAACAAGTGAAGTGGTATGTGACTAAGCCCAGAATAAATCAAGGTCGAATAATCAAGGAAATATTTATTAGACTTGGTTGCAGTGGAAGAAAATATATTAAGGGCTTATTAGGTTCGAATTTGGCTAAGTAAAGAAGACTACAGAAGCTGTATCCAGAAGTCAACTTGGTCAAGCTATTTTGTCTCATTCACCAATGGTTAACAAGTATTTTTGTCTTATTCACCTATGGTTATTAACCATCGGGTGAGTTAAACAAATGAATAAGAAATGGTGAATATTCAAAGTATTCTTTTTGTCCTATTAGCCGATAGTTACTAACTATCGGAAAAGAAACAAAAGCCAACTAGCCACTTTCCGATGGTTACTAAGTTTGAAGTAATTTATTTTACTTCAGGAATTGTATTTAAGTGTCCGATGGTTATTCTACAGACTCATCGATACTTAAATAATTACTCAGTAAATTGTTCCGATACTTAAGCAAAAACAGAAGTGAGCTGCAACTAGTTTACTTGGCACAAAATGGGCCACGTATCTTAGTTGAAAAAGTCTACACATAAATGAAGCAGAGCCATTCATTTGGAGCCGTCTTCTACAACACAACGAAAATAACCAGAGAGAGAGAAGGCGAAGCCGGAGAGGAGAGAAACCAGAAAAATCTATACCTCCTCACCGGAGATGTATTAGTGGCCGGTCCCTTAACGGAAAATGTCCAGGGCCACTATATATCACTCTCTACGGTCTTAGTTTCCTTTGTACTGATCTAGAAATACTTGTATAGGAAATTGAGAGTTATATGTTTTTGTTAAGCAGCGAAGAACTTGTTCTTCGGACCGGATTTGTTGACCGGGTGTAGCAACCTCAGGGTTTATATTTATTAAATGATATATTCCCCGAATCTTGTGTTGTTTATTTTCCTACTGATTTTCTAGAACCGAAATGATTAATCCTAAACACAGAAAATTAGTAAACAGCTCCGTAAACACTATTCACCTCAAGAACACGAGCCCACTAACCGAACTCTAAATTATTTATCCGCAAAAGATTCGAAAGAATTTTTTAATTTAGTGAGTATCGTATTCAACCCCCCCTTCTACGATACTTCCGGGGCCTAACAATTGGTATCAGAGCAGACTGATTGATATACAAATCAAGATCCATTAGCTCAGTGAAGCTCGTCAGGCGGAAGCTGTTTGGACATAAATGTTTAGAGGCCTTGTTAAATAAATTTATTTATAAACTTTTAATAAGGTTATTTTATAAACTTTATAAAATTTATTTTATAAACTTTTATTAGTTTATGTTATAAATTTTAATTAGTTTACTTTATAAATATTAAATAAAATTTATTTTATAAACTTTTATAAAATTTATTTTATAAACTTTTATTAGTTTATGTTATAAATTTTAATTAGTTTATTTGGTAAATTTTAAATAAAATTTATTTTGTAAACTTTTATAAAATTTATTTTATAAATTTTTATTAGTTTATATTATAAATTTTATTTAGTTTATTTTATAAATTTAATAAAGTTTACATTTATATTTATTAAACATTAGTGGTCCATTTCTCAAATCAAGCAGTGTTGTTTGGCAGCAGTGTATCTAGTAATCAAGTCACCTATTCACTCGACCAGTTGATAGCATTTCATCAGTTGACTTGATTCACTCTCGAGGTCCACGAGTAAAGCAAGTTGAAGCTCACGCGCCTTACATGATTTCTAAAGCAGTTGTCCGATAGTTACTAACTATCGACACGTCCCCGATAGTTACTAACTATCGGAGCCGCATTCTGATATTTTTTATTTTTGATTTATTATGTTTTAAAAATTTTAAAATTCTTAACTTTAAATTTTTCTTAAATATTAATTTATGATTTATTTAATTTTTAAGAAAATTTGAAATTCTTGAAAATTAAATTTTTCTGTAACTATTTATTTTTGATTAATTTATTTTTAAGAAAATTAAAATTTTTAGAAATTTAATTTTTTCTTAAATATTAAATTAAGGGTGTCGAAGCTGCTTGGACGTCGCAGAGTGTTCATTTTTGAATTGCGTCTCAGAAAAAGATATTTGCCCCTGGTGTAATTTTTGTTTCCGGAATAAAAATTGATCAGTGTTTATTAAACTCTGAAACATGATCATATAGTATTTTTACTGTGTAATCATGTCTTAGATATTAATATTGGCGAAGTTTCTTTTTGAGGAAAAATGTGAATCATTAGTGTTACTCTTGGACATAAGCGCCTCAGATGCTATTTTGGCCTACTTAACGTTTTGAAACTCTAATATCTATTTTAGATTTATTTATTTTTCCAGAAAATTTAATATTCTTATTAATTAAATTTTTCTTAAATATTAATTTACAATATTTTAATTTTTAAGAAAATTCAAAAATCTTAAAAATTAAGTTCTGTAAATTTTTATTTTTGTTTAATTTATTTTCTAAGAAAATTAAAAATTCTGTAAATTTAAATTTTTCTTAAGTACTTATTCGAGGATGCTCAGAAGTTAGTAGTTGAAGATTTTTACGAGTTATTGAAGACAATGAAGATCGACTGAAGATTATCCAAAGAAGTTGATTCTGGTTATGAAAAGATTATTTGGGTACAGTTTTTAGTTGGTTTGAGTTGAATTTGAAGATGAAAAATCTTAGGGGTTTAAAGTAGTGAAGGAGAACAAACTGGACTACCTGGCATCTCTGTGCAAGCTTTGAAGTTTTCTTTCTACAGGGAGATTACAGGAAGTTCGTGCTAATACTGCAGATCATCTGGAACATAGAATTACAGCTACAAGGGATTCTAAGGATATAACCACATTATCTTTAGAAGATCTATATGTTGTGCTTAAGGCCTATGAACTAGAACAAGAGCTGAAGCAGATAATATTTGGTAAAGCAGGTTGTTAGCATATCCACTGTATTTGTGACCCAGGAACCAAAGTTGATTGAAGTCAAGGTTGAGAACCTCTGAACAGAAACGAATTTATCCTAGAAGCTGAATTGAAGATGTTGTAGCTCGAGGTAGTGGTCAAGGTGTTGCATGTGAATTTGACACTTTGGAATATCTTGAGAACTGGACTGCAAGTCAAGCCTGCAGGGCAACAGGAAGTTCAGTGACATCAAATTCAGGGAATCCCATTTCTAAATCTAAGGTCCTTACCTATAGATTCCATAAAGGAGATTTTCAAGATCAGTTAAAGAGGCGGTTGCAAGACAGGGATGGTTTATATTTGAAAGACAAGATCGAGGTTTTGCTACATAGTTTGAAGAAGCCTGTACAAGCAAAAGATGACAGACACTATGTTGGGTTATAGAAGGAATCTCAAGCATTAGTGAGGATGCAGCAAGGGAAAGCATATGTTGATGAAGTTAAATGCAAGGATGATTCTATCAGTGATAGTGATGAACCAAATGAATATCTGGCATCAATGACCAACACTAGAGATGAATCACTAAGCACTTCATAGGTACACTTACTAACTAGTATATCTTTATCTAATTCATAATTGTATGATTATTATGTTTTGAAATGTATTAGGCTCGTGTCAGCATGTTAGCATCTTAGAACTTAAATGCTTAATTGATTGCTAAGAATAAGATTTCATGCTTAGTTATATGAGTTTAGTGAGTATATTTCATACTTGATTTTCTATGCAGTAAAACGAATATCTAGAATTAGATAGGGTGTTCTAGACGGTTAAGTGTATCCCTAAACATTTGCTGAAACTTGATTTAAATCTTCTGTGATTTAATACCTCTGCTAATGTTGTGAAAATTGCTAATAGACAAACAGGTCATAGATCAGATATTTTATATTTGTTCTTATTGTGATAAATGACTTGATAAGTATATGTGGAATTTGATATTGCTTATAATGTTTTATTCAAATATTCTGCATATTCTTAAATTGTTTATGTGCTTATTTTCACATGATTTGCTTGCACTCACATAGTTGCACTTAAATGTCATATTAGATCATGTATTGCTTGTTAGGGATAAGATGGTAGAATTATCTAAGTTGTCAGTAACATTTGTAGATTCAAGGTTTAATCTAAAATTGACTTAGGTAATTAGAGATAGTTAAAATGTTAGACAACAATAGAATGGATTAGACAGAATCAGGAATTAATTTGTTAGTTCTTCTATTCCATGTGCTTTATGCATATTGAAGCTGTTGTTACCTTTGATAATATCTCTAACCCATCTGGACTCAATTAAAATTGAGTACCAAGAAACTTAATCATTTGTGATTGCAGAGTATGTAACAAAAGACATAGATTAAAGCTCTGACATCACAGTTGGTTGAGAAGGCCTCCCCGATGGTAACCTTTGGAGATGACAGCAAAGGATGTACAAGGGACATGGCTATCATGATTTAAGAACTGTCATAAGTGGAAGCATCTTTCTTGTGGAAGGACTTAAGCACTATCTACAGGGCACTAGGGAATTCTTTGTCAAGGGTTTTCTAGAAAAGCATTGAAAAGGAAAAGTGTTTGATCTCAAACAAGAAGGTTGGAAGCTCACTCAACTGAGAGTGAGGAAGTTTGTTCGTAGCTGACATGGAGTTTGTATGCAAAGGTGAAGTGGACTTTTCAGTAAAGCTTCATCAGTAAAGAGTTAGCTATGGCATAAGAAGCTCTCACACTTGGTGATCAAGACAATGGATTCTCCGATAAAGATGAAATTGGTGAGAGGACTGCTTCTAATGGAATTCTATCAAGAAGGACATTTTGAAGTATGTCATATAGGGAAGTCAACAAAAACATCACACTGGAGCAATTTATGTCAATGAAGAAATATGCTTAGTGGTGATTGATGACAACCCTAATTACAAGTTGGTGATGTTCGTGCATTCAACAGACAAAATGTCATAGATGGTGATTGATCACATCAAGAAGATCAAGTTGGAAGTAAAGTAAGCTGTGAGAACTTTGAAGTCAGATAATGGAACTGAGTTTCGCGAATGAAGTTCTAAGTGAAGTCTTCACTTTAAGGGGATTATGAAGCTAAAGCAATTAACACAGCATGCTACTGTATTCAACAAAGATCGTGAAAAGACTTAGTCGAAAGCTATCAAGGCATTTGTGATTAAAAAACTAGAAGGTGATTGAAAGACTGAATGTGTCGACCTACTACACCAAGCTCCCAAGCATTCAAATGAAAGATTATTCTGAATCTTTGAAGTTTGACATCCTGTCAGAGTCAAATTCAGATACTAATGTTGAAGCTGAGGTTGCAGAAGGAAACAATGATAATGATGATGATTCAGATCCTATTAGTGGAATTGGTAGTGAAACTACACAACTCGTGAACTTTAATAGAATCCACTATACAAGGTGAATGATCTTCAACACATCCTAACAGCAACTCAGGGGGAGCGAAACAATAGAAGGATCTACTAGTCGTACTCAACACAATGAAGATCAAAGGAATACATTAAGAACATATCTGCCGAGACAAAGGGTTTGAAGTCAAAGTCATTCCTGGAGTCTAGTTCTTAGTAAACCGGATTTTGAGTAAAGGCTAGAAGTGCTAATCAAAATGAACATATATTTTTCGGGACCCAACAATCAACAATTGGTATCCCAAAGAATACTGAAGATGCACTGATTGATCTATATTGAGTGATTGCAAATGCAAGGTGATCTCAATCAGTTCGAAGGCAGAATCTACTGAAGCTGGAACCTACGCCACAAGACGAAGCTGAAATTGGTACAGTAAGGGTTCTCAGAAACTGGATAATTATTGGCATTGTTATGAGGGACAAAGCCAAACTGGTTGCTACAAGTTAATATCAAGTAGAAGGTATCGACGATGATGGAAACAGAATCTTCGGGACTTTCAAGATCTAACAGCAAGCAACAGAGACGAGACTTGATCCTCTTAGGACCTAACAATTGGGCCTAACAAGACATCCCTAGCACCTATTGAGCATTCAAGCATGAAGATCTATTAGATGAATGTGAACAAAGTGCACTCCTGAATGGTGAGTTAGAAGTTGAAGCTGATGTACAATATTTCCTGGACTTTGAAGTTGCAGATACATTGGGATTTGTATATCATTCTCTTCACAAGCTATCTATGACGGAGGTAGGGATTCAAGAAAATCGTCAAGGACATGGTATGACACTCTAACTACTAATTACTTGAAAATGATTTTATATTAGAGTAGTTATACACATATATCTCTCTAGAATGCAAGGCACACATAATGTAATATATATGTGCAAGTATACAATGATCATATTATATGTGGGTCTACTAATGAAAATTTGGCAAGAGTTTATTGCTAAGTTAATGCAGAGTAGGTACAATATGAGCATATTGGAAGAGTTGCAATTCTTTTTGGATTACAAGTAATTCGAAAGAATGATGGCAATTAAAGTAAGTCAAGGATCTTTTGAAGATGCGCAATTTAGAAGATTCAAGACCTGCCAAGACTTATTTCCAACAAACCACTAAGCTTGATCAGGGCAAATCAGGTATATGAAATGAAGTGACAAGCTATAGAGGTATGATCAGCTCATTACTTATTCAAGTGCTAAAGACCATATATTTTATTCTCGAGATGCCTATGTGCAAGTTTCCAAGTGGATACTAGAGAATCTTATCTTATAGCTAAGTTATGAATTGTTAGATATCGTAGGGGATCACCAATTCTTGGAATCTGGGACCCTGAAGATAATAGGTTTAACCTAATTGGCTATATAGATATAGATGATGCAGGTTGTAAGAAAGACAAGGAAGTCATTCCTAGAAGCTGTCAATTTATTCCAACAACTCTGTTGATCTCTCTACACCACTTAAGGAACAAGCTCATGGACACCAGGTATCATTTCTTTTGAGATTGTCCTTAGTAGAATAACTTGCAGATTTTTGCTAAATAACTTGATGAATTTATTTTATCTAAGTTGGTTAGTAAACTTGGGATATTATTTATTTGCATATTTGTTGGAAATCTCATCTGCAAAGAATTCTCAAATGAGTTCACAAGTGTTAAATGTCCATATTTAAAGGACTTGTGAATTTATTTTAAATCCAGTACCTCATACTTATTGCTACTAGTTTAATTATCATGCTTACAATGTTATATGCATATGTGGTAGTTAAATTTTCTAGCATAAGTTAGAAGCATAATTATTTGCATGTTAAATATTTGATGAGTATTAGTCAAGATGTCTTGCTTAATTGCTCTGATATGTTGCTCTGATATTCTTAAATATTTTATTACAAATAATTGTGATACTTTTGATATTAGTGACATTATTTAGAATTTCTGTTCTAAGCAATTGATGCATATTTCAAAACTCACTAATATTGGAAGACGAAGTATTTTCTAAGTTATGTGTATAAAATTCTCAATATTTTATATACTTAGAAAATATTTCTAAATTTGTTTTTGTTGCGAGAAGTTGCTATTAGGAACACAAGTGTTAAATGTCTATATTTAAAGGACTTGTGAATTTCTATTCAACTATCTTCTCGAGCTTACGTATATCAATTAATAATTGTTATGAGCATGCTTACAATGTGCAAAGTGACAATTATTAGATATAGTGTAGGAAGTTAGATGCTAATATTCAATCTTATGAATATTTTAGTATTTAGCGAAATTATTTTATCCTATTAAAATTATGGATTGAAGCAATTCAATGATTATCAGTTTCATAATTTTGATTTGATAAGATATAAGAAGCACAATTTCTTGCATCTTGAAATTATTGATAAATATCAAATAATTGGTATCAGCGTGCAATTAATTGTGATATTTTTAATATTAGTGGTAACACAAGTTGCTTATCTGAAATCACTAATAATAAAAATATGTCTTAATGCTTATTGTTCTACTGAATGATTGCCATGTTTATTTAATATATATGAATGTGATTGGCAATTGCTTAGTGCAGCATAAGTATTTAATTTATTTTGATTTGTTTAAATCATGATGATATAAAACAATTCAGTGATATATTGGTTCCATGATTTAAGTATATTAAAATAAAGTCGAAGCATAATTATTTGTAGTATAATTATTATCTTTTATTACTTTGTAATAATTGAATAATATTTTATTACAAAATAATTGTGATATATTGATACTAATGGATTTGCTTAGTCTTTATTCTAAGTAAAAATTAGTTTTTGAAAAAGCCGTTAGTATTAATATATTTAGTTTTCTTTCTTTGACTGGTTTACGATCCTGAATGTATTTAAAAGAAATTTTTGTCTATTTCTTTTCCAAAATGTATTATTCAAAGATACATTCACTTTCTATCGGTTTTAGATAAGAAAACTTCAAAATTCTTTTTCAAAACTTCTCTTTTGAGAATCATTTGATTTACAACCCTACTTTGATTTCTAAATCCTAGGGTGTGAATCAAACTTTTCTTGAGGATAATCTTTCTTTAAATCTCAAAATATTTTATCCTCACTCCAAAGCTGGTTTTAAATGCTATATTTTCAAAACCGTTTTCTCTCTTAATTTTTCTTTTTAAAGTGGCAGAAACTTTGTGACTGCTATTTTATTTGGAAAAATTGTTTTAACTTCGAGGTATCAATCACTTGTAAAATGATTTGTTTTTAAATACTTGTTTCAATGTATGTTTCACATTGATTCATAGTACCAAAACAGTGATTGTTGCTTTGAAGGCCTTGTACTGTATTGTTAAGCATTCATTCACCCCAATTGTCATGTTTTTATTTTAAGTCGGGGATACTATCAGGTGGACGAAAATGATGTAAATCATAATTGCATTATGAGTCGGAAAATCATTATCTTCTATCTGATAAGGATGTTTTGCAAAACTATTTTCAAAACTTACAGTATTTAGGTTTTAAAGGAAAAGAGTCATTTTATTGAGATAAAATTTGGTAAAAGAGTTGAATTTCTTCTTTGGTATAAATTCCCGCGTTTTATTATGGGAAGTTTTCCTTATAAGAAATTCATAAGGGATAGAACTTTTTCTCTGATACACATTCCCGCGTTTTATTATGGGATAAGTATCTTAAAGAAAATTTCTATTGGTTTCATACTCTTAAATGATAAATCTTTAGAACCGACAAAACTCTTTTACTAAAAGTGCTTTAATGCAATCCATTACCATTCCTTCTTATATTTTTCCTTCTCTTTGAGATGAAAAATATGCTTTGGAATGTTAAAGTGATTATTTCTTTATCTTATTTAATTGATTCTTTCTGATTAGCCCCCAGAGGCTATAGAAGCTGGCCAAGAGGTTGAAAACCCATCAATCTCTTACCCAGGCCTTAATACCAAACACTCATTCATCCACTTCCATATATTAACCCCTGGAGATATAAGGAACAAATGTTACTTAGAGGTTGATAAGGGAGAAACTGCACTTGATGCAGCAAATAAGGATGAAGTCGGAAGTGCACCCACAGCTCTACCTCCAGCGAAGTAAAGAAGTATATAAACTGAGGTAATTGTAAGCTCATCTGTATCTTCTCAAAAAGGTGCAGAGCTGAAAAGGCAATTAAAACTATCTCTGGAATCATTCTCTCAATAGGGTGAGTCCATTGAAATTCGCTCGTCAGTCAGAGCAACTTGTAATGAGTCAAGCACACCACCGGCACTCACGCTGATGGTAAGCCTAAACAGATAAATTCTAGGAACACATTGCAAAACGTGCACAGTGAGAGGTATAGGCATGTTAACAAATTACCCGTCATTGGGTTAAGAGGGAAACGTAGACTCTAATTTGCCATTCATTACATTGTCTACTACGTCGCCCCTCCTGGAAGGAACATTTCCAGATCCTGAAAAGGAATGTCCACCTCCCGTTTACGGAGAAGGTGTGAGGCAACTCCTTGATAGAACTGTTAGTGTAGGTGCCCTAGAGGCAATACAATTTTTCCTTTTAATAAACATTTATGTCATTTGATTATTCAATAAACGTATTTATTATGACTTTAATTACTGCGATATATTTGTTAGCATAATAAATGTCCTTAGAATCATGATACTCGTTATATAGTTTAAGTACATGACTTGAACTTGAGATTATATAATATATCATATTCTTAAAGGTTCCCTAGTCGAGTATTATTATGATAGGACAATAATAATACATAAATAGACTAGTATGTTGTTTGACAGATAACCACATCTCATTGGTTATAAGTATGGGGATACTAAAGTCAATACATAGGTACATGTAGGGGTACATGGTACTGGACAGACCCACAGTGAGATTCTTCATGTTTAATTAAGTCATAAGAAAGACTCACAGTGATAATGGTGTAATGATCCTCTGACTTGAGATCATTATATTTCTATACGAGGATTGATATACTTTGACTACATTAAAAGTTACCTTTGACCGGGTGATGATAAAAGTGGACATCGGGTATATTATGAGTCGTATGAGAAATATGAATGATAGATAAAGGATTTAACCCTCCTATAATTAGGAGAGATATTATTGGCCTCTTGATTGAGTGAGACTATAAAATGCATGGCCGTGCTCAAATAATGATTTGTTTTTCATAGTCTACTCATGGATCAAGTAAACCTGGATTAAATGTTGAAGATGATGACTAAATACATGCCTCGAGTTTAATCTATAATATATATGGTTAAAGGGATTATATTACACGGAAACATTAATCACGAAAGGTTTTATCGAATCACGATTTAATTATTGTTTAATTAGGTAGCAATGATGTATTACTAGATACCGCTCATTGTTTATAATTTTATTGGAGAATAAAATTATTGCTAATTAAATAATAGCCTATAGGGTCACACACATAGAGCACCTAGAGGAATAGTTAATTTAAATTATAGATTTAAATTAATTGATGATTAATTCGAATTTATTATATTAATTAAGTGAGACTTAATTAATTGAAATAAATTCGAATTTGAAGAATTATATTTCTGCCAATAATAATTAAGTGTGACTTAATTATTAATTAAATAATAGAAGCATGTTTTATTATTTAATCCTATGCCTACATGGGTTAGGTTTTTGCTAAAAAGGGCCCATTAACCAATCATTATAAATAGATAATGATAGGTTAAATGGCTTGCACGTTTTTGTATAAACCCTAGCAGAAGAGGCAGCATAGGAAGAGGTAGAGAGAATTCGAAACCTATCAAAGGAGGCTAGTACTTCCGTTCCGTGTTCAAGATCGTGAGACGTTCTTGAAGGTGCTCGTGTGGATACCATAGAGGTGCTTTCGAGAGGAAGACACAAATCGTGATAGCAAGGATCTCCGTTGAGTTCGTGGCATTCAAAATCTTAATAGGTATGATTCGATTATCACCATAATCCGTCAATTCTTATACATGATCCTGCGTTTGGGTTCCGAAAATTTTCGTTATATTTACGTTTATCCGCTGCGTTTTATGCCTCGGAACCCAACAATGGTATCAGAGCTACGTGTATAAGGGACTGATTTGGTTACGTGTTAACTGTATTTGATGCAAATATGCCTGTTTTGGTGACTGCCATGCCACTGCCATGCTACTGCTTTGTTACTGCCATGCTTCTGCCATGCTATGTTCTTCATGTATATTCGAATTGTAATATGTGGTGATGATACTAGCATGTTAATGATTTGTCATGACTGATTTATATGCCATATTGCGATTTGTATATTATGCATGAGGGTCAGTTTGTATAGTGATATAAACTGGTGGACAGATTATGTTGGACATGATCTGTTAACTGGGATATGATAAGTATGTATATGATACATGCTTCTGAAACTGTATAAGATGCAGTGGGAAAAAAGGGCCAACAGATATGATCTGTAGTTCAGAAATTGATGATTTCTGAATAGGACTGGTCTTCGAAAATAAAAAAAAATTCTGATTTCGAGCTGACCTGGCAGTTCGACCCCAGCCGGGGGCTGCCGCCCCCAGACCCCGCCTGGGGCTGCCGCCCCAGACCCCGCCCAGGGGCTGCCGCCCCCGGACCCCCGCCCAGGGGCTGCCGCCCCCGGACCCCCGCAATATTTTATTTTTATTTTGTGTACTTGAGCATGGTGCTGGTTATGGCCCTTAGACCCCTAGATTAATGGTTTTTGGTTTTGGTTTTGGTTTTATAAATACGACTTGCATGTCGTTTTCTTCATTCTTGTAATTGTTTAACCTCGAATGTAACTCGAGTTTTCTTATGTAAGTACATTAGCTTAGGTTGTATTCAATTATTCCATGTAATGTACTTGAAGACTGAAAGATGATCCAAGAAGAGGAGCATGCACTGGTGGATACAAGAAGAATGAAGACATGTAATTGTATTTATATTTTACCACCATAGATTGACTTTGATCCTTTCATTAGCTCGAAAGGATCACATAGGAAAGGGGCCATAACCAAGCACGTTTACATACTGCACTTTACATATTGATGTATGAATGATGCATGCTTTAATTAGATTAATCATGTATGTATGTATGTATTAGATACGACACCCATGCCATGCTTGTTTAAACAAGATAAAATCTGTAACGACTCAAGATAAAATCTGTAACGATTCAAGATTTTAAAATCAACAAACGATCATGAGATTCTTGTGTTTATGAAATATGGATTTTTAAAACACGGAATTGAATATGGATTTTGATATCTATAATTGGGATTTTCTGACAAAAACGGATATGCGTATTCGTAAGGCTGATGGGTTTTAAGTGTGACCACTGGTATCCTCCATCTACCTGGGAAATGAACAATTTAAGATGTCAATTTGAAATATTTAGTTCAAGGAAAAATTGAGGATCTCTTCATGATGTGATCATGATCGTCGTAAAATTTTCTAAATCCCTTAACAAAATATTAAGTTTTAATCAGATGCTTTCCAATGAATGAACACTCATCGAATCCTAGATCGATTAGGGGAAAGACTGTCAGTGGCAGGGGACTCCTGTCTATCGTGGTGAGATGCGACGAATATAAACGGTTATATTCGGCCGTTGTATCATTGGGTCAAACTTAACTGAGTCGTCATAATAAGGTGAAAGTAAACGGTTATATTCAACCATTATGAACTTAGAAGCATAGAGTTTGGTTAAAAATCTATTAGATAGATAAGATCAATCGTTGCTCACCAAACTATCCAAGAATTATATATGATATAATTGACAAATGTTGTCTACCTAAATAATCATTCTTAAGGACTTCCAGTGGTTGACTTGAGACATGACGAAATATGGATCTTGGCTCACTAGAAAGGATTATGGGATATACTTTCCAAATTAATAGTAAGGGCTATTGATTTGATAAAAATAGTGGGAGATATATTATGAATGTATCATAATCATTTGAACATAATAAATAACTCAGACAATCTAATGTTTAATTTTGTGCTTTTATCATTGTAGATACCAAGTAATGACAAACAACACAAACACACTATCCGTACGATCTGTCCTTGAGAAGGATAAGCTGACAGGAGGAAACAACTTCCTAGACTGGCAGAGGAATTTGAGGATTGTCCTCAGGCAGGAGCGCAAGCTTCATGTCATTGATATTCCTCCGGCAGGTCCCCTTCCTGAGGGCGCTACTGTTGAGGAACGAGCGGCCCACACAAAGGATGAGAATGATGCAACTGATGTTGCGTGTCTTATGTTAGCAACTATGAGTGCTGAGCTTCAAAGACAGCATGTGCATATGGATGCATATACTATCAATGAGCACTTGCAAAGCATGTTTGCAAGCCAAACTCGTCAAGAAAGGTTCAACACGAGCAAGTCACTCTTTAACTGCAAACAAGGGGCAAATGAACCAGTTGGCCCACATGTTCTGAAGATGATTGGTTACATTGAGTATCTTGATACTTTGGGTTTCCCGATTGGTCCGGAAACTGGTATTGACCTAATCTTGAATTCTTTGAACAACAAATTCACTCAGTTTGTTATGAACTACAATATGAATGAGTTTGACAAAACACCTACTGAATTGTTGGCTATGTTGAGAACATATGAGACCAACATGAAGACGGCTGAACCTGCTCCCATACTGATGGTGGGCAATAAAGGTAAGGCCAAAGGGAAAGGCAAGTGGAAGGGTAAGAAGAAGACAGGTTCTGATTCTACACCCAAGCCAAAGTCAGGTCCTAAACAGGCTTTAAAGCCTAAAGGTGGGGTCGCTAAGGGTGAATGTCACTACTGTAAGAAAACTGGTCACTGGAAGAGAAACTGTTCAGTTTACTTGGAGGATCTGAAGAAGAAGAGGGCTGAGCAAGCTTCTAATTCAGGTATATATGTTATAGAAGTCAATCTGTCTATTTCTACATCTTGGGTATTGGATACCGGATGTGCTTCTCACATTTGTATAAATGTGCAGGAAATGCAGAGAAGTAGGACATTGGCTAAAGGAGAAATGGACCTACGAGTTGGCAACGGAGCAAGAGTTGCTGCTTTAGCTGTAGGAACCTATTATTTATCTTTGCCCTCTGGGCTAGTTTTAGAACTGGAGAATTGTTATTACGTGCCTGCAATTCGCAGAAACATTATTTCTGTTTCTTGTTTGGACAAGAAAGGTTTTTCGTTTACAATAAAGGACAACAGTTGCTCTTTTGCTTTGAATGATTTAACCTATGGTGTTGCGCGTTTGTTTAATGGTTTATATGTTCTTGACTTAGATAATCCTGTCTGTAATATAGAAAACAAACGACTTAAAGTTAATGACTCAAATCAAACATACCTCTGGCATTGTCGTCTAGGCCATATAAATGAGAAACGCATATCCAAATTACATAGGGATGGATATTTGGATAAGTTTGATTTTGAATCATACCAAGAATGCGAATCTTGTTTGCTTGGTAAAATGACTAAAGCCCCTTTCACTGGTAAGGGTCAAAGGGCCACTGAACGTTTGAAGCTAATACATAGTGATGTATGTGGCCCAATGCGTGTGATGGCTAGAGGAGGCTACTACTACTTCATAACATTTACTGATGATTTCAGTAGATATGGATATGTATATCTTATGAAGAATAAATCCGATTCTTTTGAAAAGTTCAAAGAATACAAGGCTGAAGTAGAGAAGCAAATTGGCGGAGGTGCAAGTATTAAAATCTTACGATCTGATCGTGGAGGAGAATACTTGAGCACTGAATTTAAAGATTATTTAAAGGAGTGTGGTATTGTATCACAACTCACTCCGCCAGGTACACCTCAATGGAATGGAGTTTCAGAGAGGAGAAATCGCACCTTGTTGGACATGGTGCGATCGATGATGAGTCATGCAGATCTTCCAATTAGTTTTTGGGGTTACGCTCTAGAAACAGCGACTTTCACACTTAACCGTGTTCCTACTAAGAAGGTTCAAAAGACTCCATATGAAATATGGGAGGAGAAACGGTCAGGCATGAGCTTTATGAAAGTTTGGGGATGCAAGGCGTTTGTGAAACGTCAAGTATCTGACAAGCTTGGACCTAAATCTGAAGAGTGCAATTTTGTGGGATACCCTAAAGAAACAAAGGCGTATTATTTCTATAGTCCTTCTGAGCAAAAAGTGTTTATTGCTCGAGATGCTGTCTTCATGGAAAGGGATTTTGTTTCCAAAAGAAACAGTGGGAGAACTATAGACCTCGATGAAGATCGAGAACCACAAAATAGCATTGAACCTGAAGTGGAACAAGAGCAGGATAATAATAACGCTCAACAAACACAGGTTGTTCGTAGAACTGGTAGAATTCGCCATGAGCCAGAGAGATATGGATTTCTTTTGACTCAATGTGGTGATTTGATGCTCATAGATGAAGATGAGCCTCTCACATACCAAGATGCTATGAGCAGTCCAGAATCTAAGAGATGGCTAGAAGCCATGAAATCCGAGATGGAATCCATGTATGAAAACCAAGTATGGACTTTGGTTGATCCACCTGAAGGGGTAAAACCCATAGGGTGCAAATGGGTTTTCAAGAAGAAAACTGACATGGATGGAAATGTTCAGACCTATAAAGCAAGGCTAGTTGCAAAAGGTTTCAAGCAAATTCATGGTATTGACTATGATGAAACCTTCTCACCAGTGGCTATGGTCAAATCCATAAGGATTTTGCTTGCTATTGCAGCATTCCATGATTATGAAATCTGGCAAATGGATGTCAAAACAGCCTTCCTTAATGGAAGCCTTGAAGAAGATGTGGATGTGTACATGACACAACCTGAAGGTTTTGTCAGTCCAGGGAATGTTAGCAAGATATGTAAATTACGTCGATCCATTTATGGATTAAAGCAAGCCTCTAGGAGATGGAACATCCGTTTTGATGAAACTATCAAAGAGTATGGATTTGTTCAAAACGAGGATGAACCTTGTGTTTACAAGAAGGTTAGTGGGAGCCATGTGGCATTCATAGTACTATATGTTGATGACATACTACTAATGGGGAATGACATACCTTCTCTCAAGGCTGTTAAGATTTGGTTAGGGAGTAATTTCTCTATGAAAGACTTAGGAGATGCATCCTACATTCTAGGAATGAGGATCTATAGGGATAGATCTAGAAGGATAATCGGTCTAAGTCAGAGTACATACATCGATAAGGTTTTGCACCGTTTTGGTATGCAAAATGCAAAAAGGGGATATGTCCCCGTATCTCAAGGGATAACGATCTCTAAAGATCAGTGTCCGAAATCATTGGATGACAAGGACCGCATGAGTAAGGTTCCATATGCCTCAGCAATTGGATCCATCATGTATGCGATGGTATGTACTCGCCCAGATGTTTCGTATGCTTTAAGCATGACGAGCAGATACCAATCTAATCCAGGTGAAGGTCACTGGACGGCTGTCAAGAATATTCTAAAGTACTTGAAAAGGACTAAAGATTCATTCTTGGTGTATGGAGGAGAGGAGAAACTAGTAGTAAAAGGTTACACCGATGCAAGTTTCCAAACAGACAGGGATGATACTGTATCACAGTCTGGTTTTGTGTTTTGTCTAAACGGAGGTGCTGTAAGTTGGAAGAGTTCAAAACAAGAAACAGTAGCTGATTCTACAATGGAGGCTGAGTACATTGCAGCTTGTGAAGCGGCTAAGGAAGCAGTTTGGATTCGAAAATTCATTACTGAATTGGGAGTGGTTCCATCAATCGCAGATCCCATTGATCTATACTGCGATAATAATGGAGCCATTGCACAAGCTAAAGAACCTAGAGCTCACTCCCGAACCAAACATATACTCAGGAGATATCACCTCATTCGAGAGATTAATGAGAGGGGTGACATACACATATGTAAAGTGCACACAAATGATAACATTGCAGACCCACTGACCAAAGGCTTGTCGCAGCAGAAGCACGACGGTCACACTAGTTCCATGGGTATTAGATACATGGGTGATTGGCTCTAGTGCAAGTGGGAGATTGTTAGTGTAGGTGCCCTAGAGGCAATACAATTTTTCCTTTTAATAAACATTTATGTCATTTGATTATTCAATAAACGTATTTATTATGACTTTAATTACTGCGATATATTTGTTAGCATAATAAATGTCCTTAGAATCATGATACTCGTTATATAGTTTAAGTACATGACTTGAACTTGAGATTATATAATATATCATATTCTTAAAGGTTCCCTAGTCGAGTATTATTATGATAGGACAATAATAATACATAAATAGACTAGTATGTTGTTTGACAGATAACCACATCTCATTGGTTATAAGTATGGGGATACTAAAGTCAATACATAGGTACATGTAGGGGTACATGGTACTGGACAGACCCACAGTGAGATTCTTCATGTTTAATTAAGTCATAAGAAAGACTCACAGTGATAATGGTGTAATGATCCTCTGACTTGAGATCATTATATTTCTATACGAGGATTGATATACTTTGACTACATTAAAAGTTACCTTTGACCGGGTGATGATAAAAGTGGACATCGGGTATATCATGAGTCGTATGAGAAATATGAATGATAGATAAAGGATTTAACCCTCCTATAATTAGGAGAGATATTATTGGCCTCTTGATTGAGTGAGACTATAAAATGCATGGCCGTGCTCAAATAATGATTTGTTTTTCATAGTCTACTCATGGATCAAGTAAACCCGGATTAAATGTTGAAGATGATGACTAAATACATGCCTCGAGTTTAATCTATAATATATATGGTTAAAGGGATTATATTACACGGAAACATTAATCACGAAAGGTTTTATCGAATCACGATTTAATTATTGTTTAATTAGGTAGCAATGATGTATTACTAGATACCGCTCATTGTTTATAATTTTATTGGAGAATAAAATTATTGCTAATTAAATAATAGCCTATAGGGTCACACACATAGAGCACCTAGAGGAATAGTTAATTTAAATTATAGATTTAAATTAATTGATGATTAATTCGAATTTATTATATTAATTAAGTGAGACTTAATTAATTGAAATAAATTCGAATTTGAAGAATTATATTTCTGCCAATAATAATTAAGTGTGACTTAATTATTAATTAAATAATAGAAGCATGTTTTATTATTTAATCCTATGCCTACATGGGTTAGGTTTTTGCTAAAAAGGGCCCATTAACCAATCATTATAAATAGATAATGATAGGTTAAATGGCTTGCACGTTTTTGTATAAACCCTAGCAGAAGAGGCAGCATAGGAAGAGGTAGAGAGAATTCGAAACCTATCAAAGGAGGCTAGTACTTCCGTTCCGTGTTCAAGATCGTGAGACGTTCTTGAAGGTGCTCGTGTGGATACCATAGAGGTGCTTTCGAGAGGAAGACACAAATCGTGATAGCAAGGATCTCCGTTGAGTTCGTGGCATTCAAAATCTTAATAGGTATGATTCGATTATCACCATAATCCGTCAATTCTTATACATGATCCTGCGTTTGGGTTCCGAAAATTTTCGTTATATTTACGTTTATCCGCTGCGTTTTATGCCTCGGAACCCAACAAGAACAAGGCAGGATTCCCTAATATATATTAAAATCTTGGGATAACCCATCTCAAAGAGGTGAGGCTCCACTAGACAGTGATTTAGCAAAAGCTATTGAGTCTGGTGCTGAGACAGTGCTTATGCATGATAGATCAAGAACACCTCAACGAGGCAATTCTCCACTTGATAGTGATTCAGTTCATTTTGATGAATCAGGTGATGAGAATATGAATGAATTGACGGATTTCACTTGCAGGTACAGAAGGCTATATTTGGAATGCAGAGTGAAAGTCAGAGAGAGAAACACTTAAGTGAAAGTGAGGGAGAGATACACTTGAGTGAGAGATAGGGAGAGAAAGAGTGAAACACTTCTAAATGCTCGATACTAAAGTGTAAACACCAACAGAACGTAGTAGAAGTGAGGAAACCATAAGCCAAACATTTACCCTTGCTACATGCTACTTCTGGAAGAAAAGCTACTATATTTTCCCAATCAATGACAGACGAGAACCTTCTTTGGAAGACAAACCATTCAAAAGTGGGCCATTGGAGGATTCCTCAACTAAGGGGGAGAATTTATAGGGAGAAAAAGGAGAAGTTAATAAAGTCTTATGTTCGTACTTTGGAAAAGTTAATATCCTAAAGGGGTTCGTATCCTAGATCATTAAGGGAAGTTCCTGGATCCTTAAGGGGAAAAGGGGTTCGCATCCTTGGGAGAAGTTAATATCCATAGGGGGAGATTTGAGACGAGAAAAAGAAAATCTTATCTTCTGATCCTGAGGGGAAACAACAGAAATATGGGAGAATCAAGAAGCTGTATTCTATACTTGAAATGAGTTGTCAGAAGAGGATTCCTAATCCAAGTAGGAAGAACAGAGGACTATTCCATTGATTTTCTAAAGGGAGAAGGAGAATAAGAAGGAGAATCACATTCTCAGGGGGAGAACATTATTTGAGCAATTTTCTATATTTTATTGAAGATGTTCCCAGGAATTTTGATTCTTATGAAGCTCAGTTTATGATAAGTTCTTTGTAGGTCAAGCTATGAAGGATTTTGAAGTAGAGAAAAGCTCAAACACAGAGGAATGAAGATGATATCTATTGAAGATGCGTTCAGTGCTAAAGGAACACTCATTTTCTATTTCTCTTTACTTTATAGAAATCTGGAAATGTATTATATGATCCAGAACCCAAGTAATATTATTTACAAGTCTAGATCGTTAATATTTTCTTGAAGTTAGTTGAGTTATCCTCTAGGGATTTGCTTGTTAATCTCTACCAAACAAATAGGGGGAGATTGAAAGGCTGTATGTATAGACCTATATGTAACATAGGGTTATAACTCAACACAAGAACAGGACGTGTAAATAATATGAAGTTATCACCGGAATCAGGAAGACATGAAGACTTGGTAAAGACAAAGGATAAAGAAGAAATCTACAGACTTGAAGCATTAGCTCACTAGAAGAAGTTCATTAATATGTTCATGCCTCAGTGAAGAATAAAGGACGAAGTATTCAAGGATGTGGAAGCAGTGAAGCAGTTGTCAAAGTACCAGAAAGATTCTAGTGATCCAAATCTGCAGCTTAATCAAGCAATGAATTGCAGAGCACAAGTACAGGAATCGATAAGATAGAATATATGACAAATACAAAGAATCAAAATATTAGATGGAATCTTGGAGTCTATTATAGATTGCTGGAGAAAGTTCATTCATATGTTCAGACTTCAGTGAAGGATAAAGTTCGAAGATGTTCAGGGTTTCAGATATGTTTATGGTTCAGCATAAGTGCCAGAGGATTCCAATGTACTTACAATCGAAGCACTTCTAATCAACAAGGAGCAAAGTTAATTGTATTATAAAGAAGATGTGAAGATCAAGATCGTGTTAGTCGCTTGTGAACCAGACCAGTTGCACCAAACGTCAACACAAAAGAGATTGAGAATTGCATCTATGAATCAGAAGAATTGACTGTATGATTAAATTAGTAACAAGTGAAGTGGTATGTGACTAAGCCCAGAATAAATCAAGGTCGAATAATCAAGGAAATATTTATTAGACTTGGTTGCAGTGGAAGAAAATATATTAAGGGCTTATTAGGTTCGAATTTGGCTAAGTAAAGAAGACTACAGAAGCTGTATCCAGAAGTCAACTTGGTCAAGCTATTTTGTCTCATTCACCAATGGTTAACAAGTATTTTTGTCTTATTCACCTATGGTTATTAACCATCGGGTGAGTTAAACAAATGAATAAGAAATGGTGAATATTCAAAGTATTCTTTTTGTCCTATTAGCCGATAGTTACTAACTATCGGAAAAGAAACAAAAGCCAACTAGCCACTTTCCGATGGTTACTAAGTTTGAAGTAATTTATTTTACTTCAGGAATTGTATTTAAGTGTCCGATGGTTATTCTACAGACTCATCGATACTTAAATAATTACTCAGTAAATTGTTCCGATACTTAAGCAAAAACAGAAGTGAGCTGCAACTAGTTTACTTGGCACAAAATGGGCCACGTATCTTAGTTGAAAAAGTCTACACATAAATGAAGCAGAGCCATTCATTTGGAGCCGTCTTCTACAACACAACGAAAATAACCAGAGAGAGAAGGCGAAGCCGGAGAGGAGAGAAACCAGAAAAATCTATACCTCCTCACCGGAGATGTATTAGTGGCCGGTCCCTTAACGGAAAATGTCCAGGGCCACTATATATCACTCTCTACGGTCTTAGTTTCCTTTGTACTGATCTAGAAATACTTGTATAGGAAATTGAGAGTTATATGTTTTTGTTAAGCAGCGAAGAACTTGTTCTTCGGACCGGATTTGTTGACCGGGTGTAGCAACCTCAGGGTTTATATTTATCAAATGATATATTCCCCGAATCTTGTGTTGTTTATTTTCCTACTAATTTTCTAGAACCGAAATGATTAATCCTAAACACAGAAAATTAGTAAACAGCTCCGTAAACACTATTCACCTCAAGAACACGAGCCCACTAACCGAACTCTAAATTATTTATCCGCAAAAGATTCGAAAGAATTTTTTAATTTAGTGAGTATCGTATTCAACCCCCCCTTCTACGATACTTCCGGGGCCTAACAATGTTTAAATGTTACTTGTAACAGTATGTACTAAAGCCAAGTATGTGACAGTAAGTATCAATAGTTACTGTCTTGTACAAATATAATAAATGATCTATGAAGTAGAAGTTCACAAAGTGTTCATGCACATCATGTATCAAATCATTGACAGTAACATTATGCAAACTGAAGCATATGATAGCATATTCAAGTGACAACTCCTTTTGAAACAACTAACATCAACTATTCCTCGACAGTAAACTTGGCAGAGATTGAAGAATCAAAGACAACAAGTTTTACTGACAGAAACTATTCCTCGACAGTAAACTTGGCAGAGATTGAAGAATCAAAGTCAACAAGTTTCTCTGACAGTAACTTTGGCGGGATAGTTGACAGCATGTTTGGCGGGATAATTGACATTACCTTTGGACGACAACATGTTTTAGAAGACTGTCAAGCTTGACAGTAAAGTATGTGAAGTCAAAGATGTTGTCACCAAAGAGAAGCTAAAGGTTGACAGTAACCTTTTGGTGAAGCTGACAGTCTATTTCAAGTAGCAGACTAGGTAGTGAAAATTCAAAGATTGATCTTGACAATTCTATCTAGTCTGTCAAGTCTACTACTGCAAGTTGAGAAAAGATAAGAAAAAACATAAAGTGTGCTCAAGGAGTCAAATATATCAAATCATCTCAGAGCAGATTTATCTACAAATGGAATGAAGACAAATTTGAATAGGAAAAATGAAGTTTCTATTTCAAGCATTGTTCTAGGAACACGGGAAAGTGCACTTGTAAGTGGGATATGTGTTTTTAGCATAAATACACATATCTCACAAACTCTTTATCTTATGCAACTGAGTTTAACTTTTCTCAAGCATAGAAACACTAGAAATCTCTTATTATTGTATATATTGAAGCTGGAAACATCTTCTAGTTAGTTGTAGTAAAAATAAAATTAATTTTTGTAGTTAAACATCTTTCTTCATTTAATTGCTTACTGTTGTTTGCATTTGTTACTTGATTTTATTACTTCTTATTTGTTGTTAGCAAGATAAGTGATAAATTATCAAAATGCATTCAACCCCCCCTTCTGCAACATTCATACTGTTTAACAACTGGTATCAGAGCAACATTTTAGATTTACATAACCTGAAAAGATCTAAACATGAGTGCACAAAAAGTAAGCAGTATAAAAATACCCACCTTTGACAAAGAACACTAAATCTTTAGAAAAGAAAGATGATGTTATTTATAAAAATAGCCAACCCACTCTACCTTAGAATCCTGGAAAATGGTCCCTCCATACCTCAAACATATATACCTGAAACCACAGTAGATGGTGAAATAATACCAGCCTACTGGATTCCTAAAAAGATTTCAGAGTACACTAACACTGCAAGAGAAAAACTATATCTAGATGATTGCTTACAATTTATCATCATTGAGGCACTTGACAATGTCATGTGCAACAACATTGTCAACTGCATCAGTGTAAAACAAATATGGGAAACCATTGAGATACTCTGTGAAGGAACAGAAGAAGTAAAGGAAAATCAAAGACATATTCTGGTGTCTCGGTATGAAGCCTTCATTGCCAAACCAAGTGAAGGGTTGACTGAGATGTTTGAGAGGTTTGATAGGTTGATAAATGACCTGCAGCTGCATGGAAAGTTTTATGACAAAAATGAGGTAAACATGAAATTCATGTTGACACTTCCTGACCATCTAGAGCACAAGGTTTCTGTCATAAGAGAAAGAAGGGTTTTATAAAAAGTTTCTCTTGAAACTTTATATTGCATACTTAAAACTTATGAGCTAGAGCTAATATAAAATAGAGCCATTGAAGCTGGTCAAAGATGAAAAATGGCTAACACTTCAAATGCTCTAGTAGCTCAGGATCCACAGATGATGCAACTCAAGGAATCTCTACATCAACAGCAAATCAAGATTGAAGAAATCACAGATGAAGATAAAAGTGTGACTCTGGAAGTCAAGGATGGTGAATAAGATGAGTTCTACACTTTGGAGGAACTGGATAACATAGAAAAAAATGGCCTACATGGCAATGAAGTTCTCCAACTCAAGATTTAAGAAGAACAAAGTTTTCAAACCTAGAGGACAAAGCTTCAGGTTCAACAAGCCAAATATTTCAAAACCTGGAGGAAGTGGCAAAGGTGGATACAAAACATGTATGGTAGATAGATCCAAGATAAGGTGTTACAACTGTAGTGAAATGGTGCATTTTGCAACAGAATGTAAGAAGGCAAAACAAGTGAAGAGAAATGACAATGATTATGAGAAACTAAAAGAAAATTATGAAGACTTGCTCAAAAAGCAACAAGGAAGAGCTTTTGTGGCTGAAGGAAAGTGTTGGGAAGATTCTGATGATGAAGAGGAGGAAGAATATATAAATCTTGCTTTCATGGCTAACTCTGGAGAGTGTTCATCCACTTCATCAAGTCAGGTACCCTTTCTTACTACTGTTTATATGACTACATCTCAGTATAAGAAAACTGTTGAAAGTTTAAGTTCTGAAATTTTTAATATTCATACAAGCATGTTAGCTGCCAATGAGGAGATAGTTAAATTGTCTAGTGCTAATGAGTTATTGGAGATTAAAAATCATGAACTAGAACTTAAATAGAATGTTTTTGAGTCCTTACAATAAGAAAATGAGATTCTTAAAAACAAGGTAGTTTGTGATTCCCAGATTGAGGAATTTCTTAGAAAACAGATTTCTAAGAATGAATTAAAAATCAAGGTCTACAAGAATTCTTCTTCCTTGTTAAAATCATACCATGATGAAAATACTGAAAATCAAAAGGTAGGAATAGGTTTTAACTATGAGAAGAAAAGTGGAAAGAAACATGTTGTAGAGGAAGACATCAAACATACTGTCAAACCTTCCATTCTAAAGAAAGTTAAAAATCCCATGTTCAAAAAGGCAAAATTTGAATTTGATGAGGAAGCATTAATGATTAAACAAGAGATAGATGACGAGGACAATGAAGTTGTCACTAAGTCCATTAAGGCAAAAGATACTGTTAAAATCCCTAAGACAGTTAGTTCTAACCTTGATAGTAACTTGTGTTTAAAAGATGTTGTCGATATTGGCAAGACAGTAAGTTCAGAAGCTGCTGTCAAGGCTGTAAAATCAAACTTACTGTCAAGACAACTCCATCTAAACCTACTGTTAACACCAGTATGACAATAAATTCTAAACATATTGTCATGAAGATCAAGAAGAACAGAAATGGAAAACTAGGAATAAACAAGAAGAACAATTATGATTATATTCTTAATGCTCCTAGAAAGTTATGGAATAATTGTGGGTCTTCTAGTCATCTAACTCATGTCTACAACAAAAGCAAGTCTAATGTCAAGAATACTACTTTTGTCAATGGAAATTTACACAGCATGCCTTTAAAGAACAAACAAATTACTCACTATGGTGATTTTGATTGCATTTCATGTAAAATGAACTTGATGAGTATGTGCTTTAACATGCCTTTTGCTAATAATCAAGAATGCCTGCAAAAGAGTGATAAAACTGAAAAGGCAAAGACTCCAAGTCCACCTAAAGTTAGGATAAACAAGCCACCTAAGAGAAAAGCTATCAAACCAGTAATCAAATCTGAATGGGTAGCTACACGAGTCTTGCTAAAAGTAAGAGAAAGAATTATAACTGAATCAACTTCAAATTGTGATTTAGCTAAGCAAAATGGATCCAATGAAAATTGGGTACCAAAAGCAACTTGAAAAATTTGCTTTGCAGGGAAACAGGAAAAATAAAAGAATCATGTGGATCATTGATAGTGGATGCTCAGGACACATGACAGGCAATAAATCCCTGCTATCACAGTTCAAGGAAATGGTTGGCCCTTATGTAACCTTTGGTGACAACATCATTAGTTTCACAATGGGATGTGGCATTCTAGAAGTTGGAAATTTGAGAATAAAGAAAATTGCTCTAGTGAATGGTTTGAAGCACAATCTATTGAGTGTAACTCAATTTTGTGAAAGAGGATTCTAGTGAGATTTGATCAAGATAGATGCTCCATTATCAACAAGAAGACATGAGAAGAAGCTCTTCAAGGAGTTAGAAAAGGAAGCCTCTTCATAGCTGACTTGGATTCTGTGAGAAAAGACAAAGTCTACTGTTTCTTCAGTAAGGCTTCCCCATCTGAAAGTCAGATGTGGCACAAGAATCTTTCCCATTTGAACTTCAAAGCAATGAATTATCTAATAAAGAGAGAATTGGTGAAAGGGCTTCCTCAACTTGAATTCTGTCAAGAAGGATTGTGTGAGGATTGCCAAAAAGGGATGCTAAGGAGAGCTTCACACAAAAGTACTCCTAGTGGCTCAATTAATGAAGCATTTCAACTGATTCACATGGATTTATTTGGTCCTGTGAATGTGCAATCACTGGCAAGGAAAAGATATGATCTAGTGATGGTTGATAATTTCTCAAGATATACATGAGTGAGGCTTCTAGCATCCAAGGATGAAGCTGTACAAGAAATCATTGATTTGGTAAGGGTTCTTGACAAGAATTCCAAATGCAAAGTGCAGATTTTAAGAAGTGATAATGGTACTGATTTCAAAAATAGTATCATGAATGATTTCTGCAAAGACAATGGAATCACTCAACAATTCTCTGCACCAAGGTATTAGTAATTGTGCCCTAGAGACAATTACTTTTATATTTTAAGGAAAATATTTTATTATTAAAGTTTATATTTTATTGATTATTATTTATTGATTATGTTTTATTTACTGCGTAATAAATTGAAAGCATAATAAATGTCCTTGGAATTTTGATACGTATTATATATCTTTAAGTATGTGACTTAGAAATAAAATTATATGAATAGTATCTTATTCCTAAAATTCCCTAGTCGAGTATTATTATTTAAGGACAATAATAATGCAATAAGACTAGTATGTTTGTTGACAGATGATCACATCTCATTGATCATATGTATGGTGATACTAAAGTCAAGAACATAAGTGCATGTCTCAATGAATGACATTGGAATGACCCGCCGTGAGATTTTACATGTTAATAAGTGTTATAAGAAATTGTCACTGTGATAATGATGTAATGATCCGCTTCATTTGTGTCTCAAAACCCTATAATGGCATCAGAGCTACTTGCGAAACGTTTTAATTTGGTTGTATGTTTACAATTTTTCATATATATAAGCATGTATATGACCGCCATGATTTTGTTGCGATAAAATATGTATATATATATGCGTGTATATATGATTTTGAATAAATGATATTTATGTGATGTATAATCATGTAATGATTGTGTGTATTGCTATATGTATATGATACATGTTTGTTCTTATTATGAAGATCGTATTCGATACGAATTCTGAAACGGCTTGGGTAGATTTTCTGATATCTGTGTCTAGTGTCCGATTTACGTAAATGATGTGTATTTTTTGACTAGAATCGTGTCACTGAGCAATACTGACTAAATCAGCTTCGCGTCTATAAGCCATTCGATGACGTTACAGGCCCTAAAACGGCGATTTATTATTTACTGAAATTTAATTGATTTTCTGAAATTTCAAAATTTGTTATATATGATTATATGATATATTTATATAATCTGAGATATATTACATGTGTTATGTGATAACATGGTGTATGATTATGGCCCAAAGACCCATAGGATAGAGGTTTTGATTTATGATTTTGGTTTCTAAATACGACTTGCATGTCGTTTATTCATTGGAATTTAATTATCTCGAATGTAACTCGAGTTCTTATTATAATTTCATTAGAATAGTTTTGTTTCAATATTCAATGTAATTATCAATGAAGGCTTGCAAGCAAGGAAGTGATCCAAAAGAGGATGATAGAGCAATGAAGAAAGAAGACATATAATAGATAATATTTTTAAATCACCATAGATTGACTTTGATTTTTCCATTAGCTTGGAAAGATCACATAGGATGAGGCCATAACCAAACACATTTATTTTATGCACATTACATATATGTATATGATTGCATGTATTGGTATGTATGCATAGATATAATCGAGATGGATGCTTAATATTGATTAATCATTTATGTATTAGATACGACATTCATGCCATGTTTGCTTAAGAAAGATAAAATCTGTAATGATTCAAGATTTTAAAATTGAACAAATGATCATGAGATTCTTTTGTTTATGAAACACGGTATTAAATATGAATTTTTTTCTAATATGTGGAGATTTTGTCAAAAATGGATTATTAGTTTAATTCATAAGGAAGTCGGTTTTTAAAAGAGACCGTTTGTGACTTCTCCGACGACCTGGAAATCAATCCATTGATGAATATTGAATGAATTATTTGATCAAGGAAAAATTGAGAATCTCTTTATGATGGGATCATGATCGTTCATATAAACATTAAAATTCCTAAATACACATTAAGTTAATTGGATGCGTTCCAATATTAAATACTCGTCAAGATCTAGATTGAGAAGGAGTGGGTTTGCCAAAGCAAGGTGCTCTTATCAATCATGGGAAGAAGTGAAAAGTAAGTGTACTTAGTTTGTTGATACGTTGGGTCTAACTTAACTAAATCATCACAATAGGATTGTGGATTTAGAGGCATATAATTTGGTGAGATTTATTGGATAAATGTATACAAAGGGTTGTTCCACCAAACTTTCCAAGAGTTATATTTGATATAATCGACAAATGTTGTCTACCTAAATAGTCGTGTTTTGGGTGTATTAGCCAATGCTATTTTAAAACATGGATGGAATATGGATCTCGGCTCACTAGAAAGATTTAAAGAAATGATTTCCGAATTAATAGTTAGGGCTATTAGTTTGATAAAAATAGTAGGAGGTATATGGTGATATACCATAATCACTTAAACATAATTAATATTAAATCTACAATCTAGTTTATTTTATACACTTTAATATTGTAGATATTAAATGATAAACACAAACAACTTCTCTATGCGATCAGTTCTTGAGAAGGACATGTTGACGAGAACAAATTTCATCGACTGACATAGGAGCTTGAGGATCGTCCTCGGGCACCATGATGTTAGTCAAATATCTTCCCCTTCTATTGAAGCTGAGAATGTAACATGTGCAAATGATAGTGCTTATTAGAAGTAAATTGATGTTACAACTGATGTTTCATGCCTCATGCTTGCAACTATGAGTGCTGAGCTTAAGAAGAAATACGAGCATATAGATGCATGTGAGAAAATTAATCACCCTCAAAGGATATTTGAGGGACTGACTCTTCAAGATATATTTGACGATTAAAGGGTGCTATACACTCACAAGTAAGGAGAGTGAGACCCGGTTACACCACACGTTCTAAAGACTATAGGGTATAATGAATACCTTGACATTTTGGGTTTCTAGATTGGTCTAGAGGCTCACCTAGATTTGATCTTAAAATCTTTGGACAATAAATATTCTTAGTTTGTTATGAACAACAAAATGAATAAGATTGGTGAAACACCTATTGAGTTGCTAAGCATGTTGAGAACTGCTGAAAGCAATATGATAAATGCATGAACTATTACTATAATGATGGTAAACATAGGGAATGCAAAAGGGAAAGGAAAATGGAAAGGCAATGAGAAGATTTGATCTAGTTTCCTTATCAAACCAAAGTCCAATCCCAAAACAAGCTCTAAAGTCTGAATGAGGTGTTGACAAAGAAGACGATTGTCGCTTCTATGAAAAATCGGGAAACTGGAAATTAAACTGCCATGCTTATTTGGAAGATCGGAAGAAGATGATCAGAAAGGGTCAAGCTTCGAGTATCAGGTTGGAATTAGAGTAAAGGTAGTTTCTCTAGTTGAAGGAACTCATTACTTAATTTTTGGCCTTCAAGGAAAATTTAGAACTTGATAATTGTTATAACGTGATTGCAATTAGCAGAGATATTATATTAGTTTCTTGTTTGGACAAGAAAAGATTTTTCATTTTAATTAAATAACAAGAGTTGTTTATTCTATTTTGATGACGAGGCTTATAATATTGCACAACTAATTAACAATTTATATGTTCTAAAGTGACTCAAATCAAACATTACCTTTGGCACTGTCATTGAGGCCATATTAATGAGAAACACATTTCCAGAATACATAAGGATGCATTCGTGGATAAGTTTGATTATGAATTATACAAAAGGATAAGAATCTTGGTTTATTTGGCAAAATGACTAAAACTCCTTTTATCGGAAATGGTAAAAGGGTCATTGAACGAGTATGACTTATACATAGTGATGTATGTTGTCATATGCGTACGATGACAAAAGGTAGCTTTTTATTAACTTCATATAATTTACTAATTATTTTAATAGATACAGATATATGTATCTTTTGAAGAACAAATCTGAATCATTTGAAAAGTTCAAAGACTATAAAGATGAAGTAGAAAATATCAAAGAAAAGGTTTTTTGATAAAGGGATCAAACCTTGTTGGATATGGTGCTATCAATGTTGAGTCAATGAATCTTTTAATTAGTTTCTGGGGCTACGCCCTGAAGACAGTTTCTTATACATTTAATCAAGTTCCTACTAAAACGGTTTAGAAGACTCCGTATGAGATATGGACTGAGAAACATCATAGCATGTCATTTATGAAAATTTAGGGATGTGAGGCGTTTGTGAAACGTCTAACTTCTGACAAGCTATGACATAAATTAGACAAATGTAACTTTGTGGGATACCCAATTGAAACAAAGGGTTATTCTTTCTATAATCCTTCCGAGAACAAAGTGTTTGTTGCTCGAACTGCATGTTTCTTGTAAGAGAAATGCTTTCTAAGAAAGACAGTGAGAGGATAATAGATCTCAATGAAGTTCAAGACCCACATGATAACATTAAACCAATGGAGGAACCTGAGCAGAATGTACAAGAAAATAATACTGCTCAAGAAACACAGGTTGTTTGTAGGTATAATAGGATTCACAATGAGCCGAGAGATATTATGAATTTCTCTTGACTCAAGATGGTGATGTGATGCTTGTGGACGAAAATGAGCCTATCACCTACCAGGATGCTATGAACACTCCAGATTCTAAGAGATGGCTGGATGCTTTGAAATCTGAGATGGAATTCATGTATACTAATCAAGTATGGACTTTGGTTGATTTACCAGAAATGGTAAAACTTATAGAGTGCAAGTGGGTTTTCAAGAAGAAGGCTGACATGGATGGTAACGTACAGACCTGTAAGGCACGATTTATGGCAAAAGATTTCAAGCAAATTCATGGTATTGACTATGATGAGACCTTTTCACCAGTGGCTATGGTCAAGTCCATCAGGATTTTGCTTGCTATAGCTGCTTACTATGACTATGAAATCTGGTAAATGGATGTCAAAATCGCTTTCTTAAATGGGAGCCTTGAAGAAGATGTGGATTTGTATATGACACAGCCTGAGGGTTTTATTGATCCAAAGGATTCAGGAAAGGTATGTAGTTGCGTCGATCCAGTTATGGATTAAGACAAGCCTCGAGGAGATGTAACATTCATTTTGATGAAACTATCAAATAGTTTGGGTTTATTCAAAATGAAGATGAACCACGTGTTTATAAAAAGGTTAATGGGAGCCATGTGGCATTTCTAGTATTATATTTTGATGATATATTACTAATAGGTAATGGCATTCATTCTCTATAGAATGTGAAGACTTGGTTGAGAAATAATTTCTCAATGAAAGACTTAGGCGATGAGACCTATATATTAGGGATCAGGATCTATAGTGACAGATCAAGGAGATTGATCTGCCTAAGTCAGAGTACATACATTGACAAAGTTTTGCATCGATTTGGAATGTAAGAAGCTAAAAGGGGATTTTTCCCAATGTCTCATGAGATATCGATCTCGAAAGAAAACAGTCTTAAATCATTGGATGATAAGGTCCGTATGAGTAAATTTCCATATGCATCGACAATTGGTTCTATAATGTATGCAATGATATATACTCGTCTTGATGTCTCGTATGCTTTAAGCATGATGAGTAGATACCAGTCCAATCCAGGTGAAGGTCACTGGACGACAGTCAAGAATATTCTAAAGTACTTGAAGAGGACTAAAGATCAATTCTTGGTATATGGAGGAGAAGATAAGGTGGTTGTAAAAGGTTACACTGATGCTAGTTTCTAGACAGACAATGATCATTTAATGTTTCTGTCTGACTTTGTGTTTTATCTATTTAAATTGAGATGTTGTATGCTAGAATGTTTCACAGCGGAGACATTTATTGATTCTATAATAGAGCTTGAGTATATTGATGCTTGTGAAATAGCCAATGAGGCTGTTTGGGCATGTACTTAGGAGATATCACCTAATTAATGAGATTAATGATCAAGGAGATATACATATATGTAAAGTGCATACTAATAATAATATTGCAGACCCATTAACTAAGGCTTTGTCGTAGCAGAAGCATGAAAGTCACACTAGTTCCATGAGTATTGGATACTTGGGTAATTGGCTCTAGTGCAAGTGGGAGATTGTTAGTAATTGTGCCCTAGAGACAATTACTTTTATATTTTAAGGAAAATATTTTATTATTAAGGATTATGTTTTATTTACTACGTAATAAATTGAAAGCATAACAAATGTCCTTGGAATTTTGATACGTATTATATATCTTTAAGTATGTGACTTAAAAATGAGATTATATGAATATTATCTTATTCCTAAAATTCCCTAGTCGAGTATTATTATTTAAGGATAATAATAATGTAATAAGACTAGTATATTTATTAACAGATGACCACATCTCATTGGTCATATGTATGGTGATACTAAAGTCAAGAACATAAGTACATGTTTCAATGAATGACACTGGAATGACCCGCCGTGAGATTCTACATGTTAATAAGTGTCATAAGAAACTGTCACTGTGATAATGATGTAATGATCCTCTGACTTAAAATCATTATATTTGTATATGAGAATTAATATACTTTGATTACACTAAAAGTTACTTTTAACCAGGTGATGATAAAGGTAGACATTGGGTATACTATGAATCATATGAGAAATATGAATGATAGATAAATGATTTAACCTTCCTATTTAGGAGTGATATTATTGGCCTCTTGATTGCGCGAGACTATAAAATGCATGGTCGTGCTCAAATGTTGATTTGTTTAATAGTCTACTCATTGATCAAGAAAACCCGGATTAAACGTTGAAGAGAATGAAACGAAACATGCCTCGAGTTTGATCTATAATATAAGGTTAAAGGGATTATATTACATAGAACATTATTCACGAAAGGCTAAATCAAATCATTGATTTTATTATTATTACTTGGGTAACAATGATGTATTAGTAGATGTCGCTCATTGTTTAAAATTTTAATTAGATATTAAAATTGTTGCCAACGTAATAATAACCTACAGGGTCACACAAAAAGAATACTTGAAGGAGAAATAATTAAAATTATGAATTTAAATTAAGTAAGTAATTTATTTTATTTATGATATTAATTAAGTATGACTTAATTAATTATATAAATAGAATAAATGAATTACTTAAACTAATTCCAATATTAGTAATTAATTAATTAAGTGAGACTTAATTAAATAATTTGAAATTTTGGATTAGTATTAATTATAATTAGATTATAATTAGAAAACTTATTTCTCTCTATATATAATCTCTTTATGGGCTGATTTAATATATATACACATATTTTTCTAAAACCCTAGCCTTTTTGAGAAAAGAGGAAGATAGAGAGAGAGAAATAGTTTTCGGGTGCTAGTACACATCAATCCTTCATGAAAAATATTCGTGTGGATACCGTAGAGCGTAGATCGCGTGAGCGGGATACATGGTGATTAAACAATCTTTGGATCTCCATTAATCTTTCATTGATTAACTGTTAAAGCTTTTTAAGGTATTTGTTCTTAATCTCCGAATTAAATCTTTTATTTTTGCATGGCTCCTGTGGAGGGTTTCGATTTATATTATGTTTTGTATTTAATTTTCACGTTTTTTCGCTGCATTTGTACCTCGAAACCCTACACAAGGACACCTCAGCATAATGGTGTTGTAGAAAGAAAGAACATAACTCTCATTGAGGCTGCAAGAACAATGTTGAGTGAAGCAAAACTTCCTACCTACTTCTGGGGTGAAGTAATCAATACAGCCTGTTATACTCAAAACAGGACTATAGTCAACAAGGCTTTTGGAAAGACACCCTATGAATTGCTTACAGGTTGGAAACCAACTGTCAATTATATTTATGTTTTTGGAAGCAAGTGCTACTTCATTAAAGATTCAACTAAGATCAAAGGAAAATTTGACACTAAAGCACTTGAAGGAATCTTTGTAGGGTATGGCATTGACAGGACTGCATACAGAGTCTACATCATTGATCACAATACTCTGGAGGAGAGTGTAAGTGTTACCTTTAATGAGTCAAAATTTCATGGAGTTGAAGGAAGTCAAGAAATAAAATCACTGTTCTTTGAAAATCAAGGCTATCTAGAAGAGATTCATGAAGATTCACCAAGAGTTGATCACACAATTTCTGGTCCAATAAATGTTCTTATCCAGTCTGGAGATAATGAAAGAACTGCTCAAATAACTGATTTTTCTGGAAATGTTCCTATGAATAGTGGACTTGAAGAAATTGATGTTGTCAACAATTCAAGAGCAAAAGATGTTGTCAATTAACAAGGTGTTGAAGACTCCAGTGATTCTCTAAGAGAAACAAAATGGAACAGAGATCACACAAATGATTTAATTATTGGTGATCCAGGAACTGGAGTCAAAACAAGAAGAAATGTTGCCAATGAATACATGTACTCTTGTTTCTTTTCTCAAAATAAGCCCAAAACTCTAGAAGAAGATTTGGTTGATCCAGATTGGATTAATGCCATGCAAGAAGAGCTTAATCAATTTGGAAGAAGACGTGTTTGGGAATTGGTGCCTAGACCAAAGAATAAATCCATAATAGGCACCAAATGAGTTTATAGGAACAAGATGGATGATTGTGGTACTGTCACAAGAAACAAAACAAGGCTGGTGGCAAAAGGTTACTGTCAATAGGAAGGGATTGATTATGAAGAAACATTTGCTCATGTTGCCAGACTTGAGGCAATAAGAATCTTTTTAGTTTTTGCTGCATTCAACAACTTCAAGGTTTTTCAAATGGATCTTAAGAGTGCTTTCCTTAATGGAGAGTTAGAAGAAGAAGTGTATGTTGAACAGCCCCAGGCTTTGAAGATCCAAAAATGAAGAACTTTGTGTACAGACTATTAAAGGCATTATATGGTTTAAAACAAGCACCAAAGGCTTGGTATGATTCTCTTTCCAAGTTTCTTCTTGATAACAACTTTATAAGAAGGATTATGGATAAAACTCTCTTCTTCGAGAAGCATGGAAATGATATCATTCTAGTTCAGGTATATGTTGATGACATCATCTTTGCTTCAACAAATGAAGATCTATACAAGAAATTTTCTGAGTTAATGCAGAACTAATATGAGATGAGTATGATGGGTGAATTGGTATTCTTTCTTGAACTTCAAGTCTATCACAAAGAAGATGAAATATTTATTTTCCAAACTAAGTATGTCAAAGATCTCTTGAGAAGATTTGATATGGAAGACTCATCTCCTGTAAAAAAAACTCCAATATCAACAGTAACTCAACTTGACAAGGATCCAAAAGGAAAGAAGGTGGTCAACAAAATATATAGAGGAATGATTGGCTCTCTCCTCTACCTAACAGCTAGTAGGCCTGACATCATGTTTACAACAGGGTTATGTGCAAGGTTCCAGTCTGATCCAAAGGAGTCTCACTTAATGGCTGTAAAATGAATTTTTAGATACATAAAAGAAACTCAAAACTTAGGCCTTTGGTATCCTAAAGATTCTGGATTTGACTTAGTTGGATATTCAAACTCAGACTATGCAGGGTGCAGGATAGACAGAAAGAACACAACATGTAGCTGTCAATTTTTGGGAGAAAGATTGGTCTCATGGTTTAGCAAGAAGCAACATTCAGTATCAAACTCAACTGCAGAGGCTGAATACATTGCAGCTGGTAGTTGTTGTGCTCAGTTACTTTGGATGAGGAACTAGCTATTGGACTATGGGTTGACTCTGCAAGGAATTCTAATATTTTGTGACAACACTAGTGCCATAGCAATTTCTGAGAATCCTGTTCAACACTCCAAAACTAAGCACATTGACATCAGACATCATTTCCTTAGAGAGAATGTGGAGGAAGGCACAATCAAGCTAATCTATGTGCCCACAGAGAAGCAACTTGCAAATATTTTATCCAAAATTTGGATGAAAAGACATTCAACAGGCTAGTGAGGGAATTGGGTATGTTAAATTTATCTTGTTAATGTAATTTTGTTTAGTTGATTAAAAATTTAGTTAACTAAATTTCACTTTGTATTAATGGCCTCGTGAGGTGTTTTGATTTTTATCATAGTGGAAAGGCATGATGATATTTTACTGAGAGGTTAACTAATTTGTTTTTAAGTAAATTCTTATGTGACTAATAAAAGATACTGTCAAGTTGCTTGACAGTATGTTTTATTCATACTGTCGCATAATGATAAGTTACTGTCAAACTCTGTGAAACTTATTGTCACATGTTTGAGAAGTCTTGATAGTATAGTACGCGAGACTAAAACTTACTGTCGAATCCTATTGAACCTAATGTCAAAATGTTTGAGAAGTCTTGACAGAATAGTATGAGGGCCTGAAACCTACTGTCAAATTTTGTGAAACTCACTATCTTACAACTAACAGTATAGTTTTCTAAAATTCCCGCATAACATACTGTCAACAGTTAATATGAGGGTTATTCATTTATTTTACATATTCTCTAACCGCTAATGTTACTGTCAAGAGTGTTTGTGATTTCTAGCGCAGAAGTTATTGTCAAGGAATGAAACTAGAAGACAACTATCACTTAAAATCGTTTGAAATTAATTTTTGACGATATCTTTTTCACATCATATATATACACAACTAAAATTTCTCTCACTCTTTACTTTTTTTTATTTCTCTTTTAACTTCAAATTCTCTTACATCCTAAAAACTCTCCATTTTCTCAGTAACCTCTCTTTCTCTGAACCGTTCTTCAAACTCTAAACTCTTCTTCATTTCAAACTCCAACAAATTCTCAACCATGTCTAGACCCCAAATCATTTGTTCTCTTGCCCAAACCAATTTCACCACCATGGCTTTAGTGAGTGAAGTTGGAGAAGCCTTCAAACCATTTATTGTCTTCATGAATAACTCATATCTGTCATTTGCTCTCAACAACAACCCAATGCTAAAAATACCAAGGTTATCATAGTTATGGACCTCTACAACGTGTGAGGGGGAGCAAAACTCAAGTTCCATCAAGTTTCAAATCAATGGGCTCTCCTACACCATTGATTCAACCCACATAAATATTGTTCTCCACACTGAAGCTGAGAAGGATACTCCTTTTCAGGAACCTGCAAGTGAAGAACAACTCTCCAAGTTTTTTAAAATGATTGGGTGTACTGGACCCAAGACAAATCCTGATGGTAATGAATGGTACCCCTCAAGAGACATGGACAGAAAATTCCTGAACAAAGAGTGGAGCATGATGCTAGATGCTATTTCAAGGTCCATGTCTAACAAGACCAGTGGCTGGAATGAAGTGCCAGCCTACATCAGGAAGATTATGCACTCCATGGTACATAACTACAGAATCGATATTGGAAAACTCCTGATGCCATTATTCAAAATGGTGCTTGGCAAGAAGGAAACAAGGAAGCCGATAATTTACTATCCTAAATTCTTTATGCTTATCATTAACTCTGTTGTAGGCATAATTAATTTAGATAGTGTTCAATGCATGGAGTCCCCTACTTTAAAGAAAAACACTCATTCTTTGTTAATCAGTAAATCACTTAACACTGAATTGAGTTTTTCTATAACTGATTTCATGCTTTCTATTATAAATAGATTAAATTTAAAAATTGTTGGGGACTACAATGTATTTTCCTTGAGTGATGAAAATGGTGTTGACCTCTTTATTCCTAACCCACACTCTAAACCATTTGAAGGAGTCCGACCTTCTAGAGTCACAAAATCTATTAGCCAAGGGTCTGGTTCCTCTCAAAAGGACCAGGCTCCTAAAAAGAGGAAAATCAATAACCCTAGGTTAGAAACCATTCCACAAGTAGGGGTGAAACTACACAAGTTGCAGCAAATAAGGATGGTAGTATGATCACAGAACCCACAGAAGGCCGTGGTGAGCCTAGGAGAAAGAAGGCAATGGTATCAACCAACAATTGAATGAGACTGATCATGGCAATTCACAATAACCTTTCACTCAAAGGGTGGAAGAGATTGCTGTCACAACCTCTGAAGCTGTTAATGACAAAGTTGTTGTCAATCCTCATGACAGTAACTTTTCAACAGATGCTGTTAAAGATACGGTCAACATTCAAAATACAAACAGATACTCTCCAATGGCCACCACTTCTCAATAAAATGAAGATGATGATTATGCTCTCATTTCAACAATCATCAAGGTAAAATCTAAATCTCTTGTGCAAGATGTACCTGCTCAGTCTCTTGAACCTAGGATGAGTGAGGGTGTGAAAAGAAAAAGAGAGATAAAATAAAAGAGAAGTGTGTCTAAAAATGAGGGGCTGGGACAATCCCAGGCAAAAGGAGAGGGTCCTGAGCAAGGCCAAATGAAAAAACAAAATGTGGGAGCCAAAATATCAAAGGCACTAGGCGTCATATACATATTGACAATATGTTTAAATGTCACTTGTAACAGTATGTACTAAAGCCAAGTAGATGACAGTAAGTATCAATAGTTACTGTTTTATACAAATGTAATAAATGATCTATGAAGTAGAAGTTCACAAAGTGTTCATGCACATCATATATCAAATCATTGACAGTAACATTCTGCAAACTGAAGCCTATGAAAGCATATTCAAGTGACAGCACCTTTTGAAATAACTGACAACAACTATTCCTCGATAGTAAACTTGGCGGAGATTGAAGAATCAAAGACAACAAGTTTTACTGACAACAACTATTCCTCAACAGTAAACTTGGAGGAGATTGAAGAATCAAAGACATCAACTATTCCTCGACAGTAAACTTGGCGGAGATTGAAGAATCGAAGACAACAAGTTTTTCTGACAGTAACTTTGGCGGAGATAGTTGACAACATGTTTGGCGGGATAGTTGACAGTACCTTTGGACGAAAGCATGTTTTAGAAGACTATCAAGCTTGACAATAAAGTATGCAGATTCAAAGATGTTGTCACTAAAGAGAAGTTAAAGGTTGACAGTAACCTTTTTGTTAAGCTGATAGTCTGTTTTAAGTAGGAGACTAGGTAGTGAAAATTCAAAGATTGATCTTGACAATTCTATCTAGTTTGTCAAGTCTACTACTGCAACTTGAGAAAAGACAAGCAAAAAGATAAAGCGTGCTTAATGAGTCAATGATATCAAATCATCTCAGAGCAATTTTATCTATAAATAGAATGAAGACAAATTTGAATAGGAAAAGTGAAGTTTCTATTTCAAGCATTGTCCTAAGAATAAGGGAAAGTGCACTTGTAAGTGGAATATGTGTTTTAGCATAAATACACATATCTCACAACAACTGAGCTTAACTTTTCTGAAGCATAGAAACACTAGCAATATCTTGTTTCCAGTCAGTTGTAGCAAAACAAAAATTAATAAAATTAATTTTTATAGTTAAACATCTTTCTTCATTTAATTGTTTACTGTTGTTTGCATTTTTTACTTGATTTTATTATTTCTTGTTTGATATTAGCAAGATAAGTGATAAATTATTAAATTGCATTCAACCCCCTTCTGCAACACTCATACTGTTTAACAAAATATCTGTATATTATTATCCTTTTATAATTTTATTTTACATAATGAAATAATACTAACTAAAACTTTCACATAATTCATTTACATTTAAATAGGAGAAAAAGTGATACTACCTAGGTCTCATAAATCTTGTCTCGGTTTCACCTTTTAAAACCAAATTAATCACTTTTGATTAATAAATAAAAATATTATATTATAATATATATTTTAAAAAAATAACTTAACAAACTTTGATTATTCTATTTTATAAATCAATTTGTAAATTTATAAATTATAAATTAACATTTTTTTAATTTTTAGGCAAAATTAAGTAAATTTGATTTAAAAAATTTAAACTCACACAAAATTTATGGTATGAAAAGAGTATTAGATTAACCTTATTTAAACTCAACAGTTAGGTTAGTTAAAGACAAAAAAATTAAAGTGTTTAGTATACTATTTCGATCATAATTTTATTGCTAATGTTATAATCAAAATATAATTGATTATTTTGATATATACTCCAATTAGTTTTTGGTTAAATTAAAATTAAAAATTTATTATTTATGATTGCATTAAAAAATTTATTATTTAAATGATTATGAAATTTATAGTTGTATTACACACATACATATTGGGAAATCATATTCTTGACATCAGTTATTAAGATATTTTTTGTATTGAATATATTGTATCCGACTGTAATAGAAATTCATATAGATTAATTGATTGGCACATTAATAGTAAGAATTTTTTTATTTTATCTGAAAGTTTTTTTTTTTTTTTTGCATTTATGTATTAAATTTGTTTATTTTTTAAAAGAACAATTCTTTTATTTAATTGTAAGGTATTTAAAAAAAAAGTTAGAGTCTATTTTCTAATTTTGGTTTTTTATATTTTATTTTCAATAAGATGAATAATACATTTAATAATCTCAAATTACTTTTTTATCTAATTATATTCAAAATATTACTACAATTAATAATTTCAAACTATTTATATCTTATTGAATTATTTAAAATTTTATTTACCTACCACATAATTATAAAACCTAACTCATGTAATCAAATATTTTAAATATGTATGAATATTTTTAAAACATAAATTATATCTAAAATTAAATTAAATAATATTTTTTAACCACCGTCATCTCCACGGATACTATACTAGATGTAACAAGTGGCAAGTCAATATCCAACTCTACATAATTTTCCAGATTTGTTCAACGAAAGAGAAGTAGAGAGAACTCGTCATATTTTTGGCACGCATGTAGGTCAATGTGGTACCAAGGGTGTGCAACAACTAAACTAGCTAAAAAACCTCTGTTGCATGCAATTAAGTTGGCATACAAAGCATGTGGCTCAACGATCCATATCCTTCTATATTCTATTTAGGCTTGTCTTAGGTACATTATAGTTGATCCAAACATTAACTTCGCAAACAATATTATGAACTTACTCAAAGAAGTAGAACAAATAATCTGAGTGTCAACCCAAGAAATGGAGGTTACAAGACAAGATGAAATACAAGACTTATCGCTTGCCCCTCCATCTCCGGGGTCTATGCAAATTGCAGCGAGAAATGGCTTTGGCCATAATATAGATTACATGTCACAAGCCTACCTAGGAAACAGAAGCTGCTCACAGATTGATATAGAATTAGATGACAGCTCAAATGCCATTAAAGATCGTCCGCTTCCCATATATCTTAAGGTACTTTATCTGTTCTTGCTAGCTACTGCTACACTATCAACTATGTCTATGTAAGCAGTCATGCAGTCCTTGTATTGGCTTATCTTGTGTTATGTTTTTCGTTCTTATTGTGACGAACTAGAAGTAATGCTTAAACTTGAATGTACAACTACTAGGTAGGACTGCTAAACTTTGTTGGGATTGGAATAATGGTTTTTTATAAATTGTAAATGCAACACAGTTTCAAGATGTAGAATACAAGGTGAAAATAAGTAAAGCTGCTTCCGCCAACCCCCTGAAGGCCTTAGTGACAAAAGTAGCATCACAAATTAATCAAGACAACTACAAGCAGATATTGAAGGGTATAACAGGGAGCGTTGGTCCCGGTCAGATCCTTGCTTTAATGGGTCCTTCTGGTAGTGGTAAAACTACATTGTTAAAGGTAATAGGGGGAAGGTTGCAAAACAATATTAAAGGAACAATCACTTACAATGACATTCCTTACAGTGCAGCTCTTAAAAGGAGGTTAGATATATACATAAGGCTTTAAATTTTAATATACAAAGGTCCTTGTAAACACTTTCTTACTCTTAACTTCATGTTCCATGCCACTTTTTATGGCAGGATTGGTTTTGTTACACAAGATGATATTCTTTTGCCACAATTGACAGTACAAGAAACTTTAGTATTTGCTGCATACTTGAGACTTCCGGTTAGCATGAGTAGAAGGCAGAAATATGAAAGAGTTGAAATGATCATCAAGGAATTAGGCCTTGAAAGGTTTGGGGGGATGTAGATTTTGATGATTATGAAGCCCTTATCAAATGTAATCTTGAACTATCTTGATATGCTTTCATTTCTCATTATTTAGATGTCGAAACACACGCATAGGAGGAGGATTTATAAAAGGAGTATCAGGGGGAGAGAGAAAAAGAACTAGTATTGGTTATGAAATCCTAGTTGATCCATCATTACTGTTGCTTGATGAACCAACTTCAGGCCTTGATTCCACCTCTGCAAACCGGCTCCTTCTTATACTTCAAGATGTTGCTAAGGTATGGACATAAAATTTATCCACCTCAAATTTCTAGCATTATACGTTCTATTCTAGTCAGGTAATTCTCATCTTTTCTTTTACGATTCGTTTGCAGGCAGGAAGAACAATAATCACAACAATACACCAGCCTTCGAGCAGAATGTTTTACATGTTCAATAGGGTTCTTTTGTTATCAGAAGGCTATCCTGTGTATTATGGAAACGCCAAAGATTCGATGGATTACTTCTCCTCCTTGCATTTCATCCCAGAAATTACTATGAATCCTGCAGAATTCTTGTTGAATTTAGCAACCGGTCAGATGAATGACATTACTGTTCCTGATGATTTGCGTGCAATTCAGGGCACTCCTGAATATGAGAAGGTTGCACTCAAGGTGATAAGTTTCTTTCTCTTATGTCTTAATTTGAGGGTTCAGGGTCCTGTCACCTCACTCAATATTTTGTCTGTGGTGTATTAGCATCTACGACAAAAGTATAAGACAGAACTGGAGCTGAAAGAGAAAGAAGCAAATCACATGACCACAAAGGCATTAGAGCATCTCCAAGTAGCCATCCGAGTCAAGAAAGACTGGACAATGACTTGGTGGGAACAGTTTCTGATATTGAGCGAGAGAACGTACAGAGCAAGATACAGAGATTATTTTGATGTGTTGAGACTAGCTCAAGCACTTGGAGTTGCAGTCTTGTTGGGCCTTCTCTGGTGGAAATCTAGCACCCATACAGAAGCCCAGCTCAGAGATCAGGTAATAACACTTTCTCCCATCAAGGCTCACTCCCCTTCACAATTTTCTTATTATTGGGTCATGTGCATTAAACTGCAGATTGGTTTGATGTTTTACATTTGTATTTTCTGGACATCATCATCATTATTCGGAGCAGTGTACGTTTTTCCATTTGAGAAAGTCTTTCTGGTGAAAGAAAGGAAAGCGGACATGTACAGATTAAGCGTGTACTATGTGTGTAGTACATTGTGTGACATGATTGCTCACGTTCTTTATCCAACAATTTTTATGACCATTTTGTATTTCATGGCTGGATTTAAGCCAACTGCTGAATGCTACTTCATGACATTGGCTGCAGTTCTATTAGTAGCCACTACAAGCCAAGTAAGTCAACATTACTATTCCTACTCCAAGATTACTAAAAATTAGACAATATTAACCAAAATACCAAACTGAATGACCTTACTAAACTCAGGGAGCTGGAGAATTATTTGGAGCTATAGTAATGAGTATTAGAAGAGCCGGAATGATTGCTTCTTTACTACTTATGTTGTTTCTTCTCACAGGGGGTTACTATGTCCAGGTATTCGCATCTACTAACAAAATAATAACAAATTTTAACAATGTCCCAAAATTGAATTGTTGTATGGTGGTGTTCTGGTTGCAGCATATACCAAAATTTATGCGATGGTTGAAATATGTATCGTTTGTGTACCATGGATATAGGCTGCTGCTAAAAGTGCAATATTCAGGGGACCAATTATACGAGTGTGATAGTATTGGAGGATGCAGGCCATTGCAGAGCTCTCCTTCATTCGACACTGTCAACTTAAAAGGTGGCTTACAAGAAGTTTGGATTTTATTAGCCATGTCACTATTTTATCGTTTGTTCGCTTACATTTGTCTTCGTAGAAAGATCAGCAACTACCAACTATGAATAATGTATCTTTCTGGCAGTCATTAAAACCTTCTATGTCTATCATACTACATTTGAACATCTGAAAAACAGCACCACAGTTAGTGTTTCAATAAAAAGTATCATATGTTTATTTTTTATTTTTTTTTGAAGGTAGTATCATATGTTTATTAGTTGTATACTTATATTGGCATTATTTTATTATAATGGCACTACCTTGAGATGGTGGAGAGAACCCCACTCAAGTTGAGCTCGAACCTAACAAAAACACATTAAAATATATGTAGGATCCCACTAAAAAAGCTGAAAAACTAGTATGAAGCTAATTTAGAATGTAAAATATCTCTTATTTATATTAATATTATATTTTGTTAAGTATTATCGTACTTTTTTTATATATATATAAAGAGTTCTGAATCGGTCACTAAATCACGTAAACCAAATAATCATCTTTCAATTTGTATACTACTCAGGCCCGACTCTGATGGTGCGGGAGCGACCGTACGGATCTAAAAAAATTTGGGACACATCTAAAAAAAAGTATATATATATGTCTTACTTAGATAAAAAATTACAAAATCAATAATATTCGTAAAATATAAATTAATAATTGGTCTATAAAACTAAAAATAAGTATTAATTATATATATATATATATATATATATATATATATATATATATATATATAATATGTATATATTCTGAAAAACTAGATAATTCATTATTAAAAAAGAAAAATAGATTTGCACTGCTATTCGGTTATATATATTTTATATTAAAACAATATAATCTAGTGTAAGTAAAATCTTAAAACTCATATATATATATATATATATATATATAGTCTTTATTTTGATGTAAAGATTCATTTTTTTCAAACTTTTAATGAGAATTTTGAATTTAAACTATCTATTTGAGGTGTTATTATGATGTTATTTTTAGTAAGAATTTTAATGAGATTTATATGATATTACCTAAAACGCAATTATCTGGAGTAAAAAAAACGAGTTGATAAGTGAGAAGAGTCACAAATGAATTATGAGTAAATTTGTTATTGAAAAAGTAGACTTTTAAGTAAATTTGATAAAATTTTTGTTGAAATAAGTGAAAATTTGAAAAAATTTACCGTAACCCTTACTTATATCAAATGATTTTTTTATATTTTTTATAATTATGATAGGAAAAAAATTTAGGGCGCCCATTTAAAATTTTCACCTAATTTATTATCGAAAAAATAAACTTTCAAGTAAACTTGATAAAATTTTGGTTGAAATAAGTGAAAATTTGAAAAAATTCGCCGTAAAAATGATTTTTTTTATACTTTCATAATTATGATGAAGAAAATTTTGTAGAGCGTCCATTTAAAATTTTCGGGCTCGATCTTGGATATGTCAGTAACCACCGTGATACTACTTCAGCAGCCTCCAATACTTTCAATGTCATGATCATCAATACATACAAAAAACAAAATCTTTAAAAGTAAGGACATAAAAAACAAAAAACCCTTCCACTTTGGAAACTACATAGTACAATAACTCTCATTTTGTATAGATTAAAGAATATATATATATTGTTGTATACCATTTTATGCGGTATGGAGGCGCGCCCTCGTTTACTTTCTGCAATGGGCGCGTCCTCTGGTAAAGTCGATCAGAGCTGATGACGAACGAGATTCAGGCTGATGTCGTCGGAGCCTATGATCATCAAGGTTTGGTAGGTGGAAATCGATAAAGCAAGGATCAATTGCTGGTGCCTAATATCGGATAATATCAGGCGCGCCCAAGGCTATAGTGTATGCCGGAGGCGCGCCCTATATGGAGGTTGGTCGAGCTTTGCTGTTCCTAGTCCGGTCAATTGTCAGTATTTATATGTATTAAAGGTCATAGCTCCATATTCCTTGAGTTGCCCTCGTAGGGGAATTATGAAGGCATATTTGGCCTAATCTTGGAAGATCATTTCCCTGTACTCAGGCGGGTTGCCCTCGTCTGGGGGCTTAGGACGTGACCTACGATTTGTGGTGGATCTAGTGTTTGCCTCCAGTCAAGGTATCCTTGGAAATTGTTAGGTCCAAATGATTGTAGAAGGGGGGGTTGAATACAATCTCTATTAAATATTAATATCTGTTTCGGATAATTTTTGATTAAACAATTTAATTATTATCACGAAATAATAATCAAAGAAACACAGTTCAAGTAAAATACTTATATTAAACTTGATGTGGGTTACAAGATTAAATCAGATAAACACTAATAGCTCTTTAGAATTTCTACAGAATATTTAATATGAATGCTCTGTATTTTTCTTTTTAGCTGAATAGAAAGTGAATTGAAGTGTTTGTATCTACTGATCTAATCTGGTATTTATAGGCAAATTCAGATGCTGGAGACTTTTTTTTACTCGAGGAGACTTCTTCTCCTCGGGGAGACTTTTTCTAGGCTTGAAGAGACTTCTGGAATTAAATGAAAAATCATTTAATTTGTTGGGGAAGACTTTGACAGCTCGGGGAGACTATTATAGCTCGGGAAGACTTTTTAAATAAAATTCGGGGAGACTTTTGAAATGTCTCGGGGAGACTTTCCAAATATCTTCCCGAGATTATTCTGCCGACATGAAATGATATGTAATGTATATCAGCTGACTTGAAATGTTGAGATCACATGAATATCTTCTGTCTTCTTTTTGATTTTTGCTTTCTTTTAATTAATACTCGGGGAGACTTTTGAAAAGTCTCCGGGAGACTTTTCCAAAAGTCTTCCCGAGTAACCAACTTTGGTCGACCTGCATGATTCAGTGAAATGAGATGTCTTCCTCTTTTTTTTTTGTTTCCTTTTTAATTTAAATCTATTTGTTTTATTATGGGGGTGTTTGGGGGAACTTTTTTTGCAGAATAAGTCAACTTATTTTAAGACAAAGTTAGGATTCCTAACTTTTTTCTGAAATAAGTTAACTTTTTTTTGCAACTTATAGAATCTCAAATATACATTAAATACTTGTATAAAAAACATTTATCAAAATATGAAATTTTTACCCGAAAATAAGTCCAAAAGGACTTATTTTTAAGCCCAGCCAAACAGGCCATATATATCTTATACATTAAATTAATTCTTTTTGAATTAATCTAAGTAAATAGGATACATAATAAATTATCTTTTTGATAATAGAATTAAATTAAAGTCTTCTTCATTCTAAAATAATTCTACATTAATTAATTTCTTAATCAATTTAAAGAATAAATTAATTCTGATTGAATTAATTTACCAATTAAATTAACTAAATAATTTAATCAATTAATAGAGAATTAAATTAAAGTCTTGACTCCACGACTGTTGATGATATACTTTTAAATCTTCTGTCTTTACACCGATGTCTGTAGCTGACCATTTCTTCTGTAATAAAGAATCTTCTCTGTATTTTGCCAACACTCCGTGTACTGTCTGGTTCACGAGTGATTCACAACAAATAAAATTCTTCACTTGACTTTTATAATGGTTCACTTCTGCTCCTTCTGACTTGACTATTTTTGTTGTCACACTATCTTGAAATCTTCTGACACTGTAGCTTCTTCAAACTTAAATACTCCACTGAGGCATGATCAATTAAATTGAACTTCTTTCAATGTAGTACTGCTTCAAGTCTGTAGATTGACTTTGATCTTCTTTTTCTTGTCAGATAATACCTGCTGAAGATTTCTGTGATAGATAATATATTTACTTACAAATTATCTATGTTTGAGTTGAGTTGTCATCTTTCTAAACAAATAGGCTTCTAAATATGCCTTTCAATCTCCCCCTATTTGTTTGTTAAACAATAACAAGCAAATCACTAGAGGATAACTCAACTAACAAACAAGAAAAAGATATAACAATAAAACTTGTAAATAAACAAACTTAGTTCTGGTTTATATTAAACATTGCCAGATTCAAACATTAATGATAAATACAAGATAGTTGTTCCTCTAGACTGAACATATTTAACAAAGTTCTATCTTGACTTACCTATCATTACCAGCTTCAGAAGTATCAACTTCACCTTCTTCTAGAGTTTAAATTTTGTGACTAGGTGTCATTGGTACATCTTCAGTGGCTGGTTTCTCTGGATCAGATTGTACATTTCCAGATTTCTTGAGTAACTGAAATGAAAGATATTTGTTCCTCTAGCACTGAACATATTATACAAGTAGAATTATCTTCATTTCTCAGACTCATCACTACTCCCCCTTAGGATGGCAGGGATGAAGTCTTGTTCTCTTCTTATTACCACTTCTCCTCTATTTCTCCAACTCCTGTCTTCACTTCTCATCTAAGGTGAATTCATTCTCTCCTTACTGAGGTAACAACAGACATGGCATACATACAGCATTAAACCATCGCATATATAAAAAATGCAAACTATGACATGTTATGCATTTTAGAAAATCCGGTTAATCCTATATACAAGAATCTTCTAAAATCAAATGGAATAGAAGAACTAATAAATAATCATTAGTTATATCCAATCCAAACATGTTGTTATATACCCCCTTTTCTTGTTCAACAATGGAGTAATCCTCTTTTAGTAAAAAGACTTTGTTCAACAATTCTCCCTTTTGGATCTTGTTCAACACTTTCCTCCTATTTGGATCTTGTTGAAACTTCTCCCCCTTAGTTGAGTAATCCTCTTCAGAATCCTTAATATCAGAAGAAATTTCTTTCCCCTTAGTTGAGTAACATTAGAAATCTGTAACAGGAAATTGGGAATGAGATTTGGTAATTGTGCTAGTGTGTGATTTTACTTTGTATTTCTCACAAGTGTTTCGCTCATATACTCTCTAAGTGTTTCACTCATAGAATATATATTTTCACTCCTTCTCACTTGTGTTTCACTCTTTTCTCACAACACTGTTTCTCTCTTAGTACGGATGACACAGTCTTTTGTACCTGCAAGAAAGAACACCATAGCCCCTTCAAGAGAGGTCACTGGTGGTGCAATGAGGTTTCGTAAATCCCCGTCCTCAATTGATTCTATTAAAATATTTGACTTTGAAAACTGAATTGCTTCAAGAATAGATTCAATGAGTTGCTGATCATCTAAGATGATCTATTCCGTTAGGAATCCAGATATGTTCCATCTGGGGAGGGATACAAGGATCTATAATGTAGCAAATGATCCAAATTTCCTCCTGACGCCTGTGAAGGCATGTTGATTCAGTCAGAATCATCAATCATCCTTCCTTCCTTGATATGGAAGTTTAGAATTATTGCTTCCGTCAATTCATCCTTAGTGTGTGACAATTCTTACAGTGCATTTGAATATTACATTTATGGTTTGCAGTGTTTGAGAGTGTCCAGATGAAGTTGACTCTTTACAAATGGCCTTGGCTGACAGGCCGAATTCAATAGACTCATCATGTTAAGATGACGAACCTAGTAACAGTTTTGCCATTTGCAAATCTATACCCTTTTGGGAGGATATAAATTAGTTAGCAGTTGCCTCGGTTTCAATTACATATTCTAACTAGAGGCAGAGCTGCTGGAACACTCATGGATACTTCTCTTTTCTAGTGCACTAGAGGCACTTATTCTCTCACCCTCTTTAGTTGATCAAACTTTTCTTTTCAGGGGTTTAGTAGATGAAGTTATATCTGTTTGAGTGTTTGTGATTCTATGATCTGTGTTAGGGAATGTAGGTTTTCAATCCCTTGATCTCGTCCTATAGCCACTGAGGGCTCAGTATATCAATTGTAATATTTTTATATCAATTGATTATGGAACATATCAAGATCGAGATTACCTGCTTTTACCTTGAGTCGATTGCTCTTGTTTGGCAGGACACAGATATGCTTTTATTATTAGTGATTTTCAGATAAACAATATATATATATGATCACTAACAACAAAAATCACAATTAATTGCAATGAAATAATAACAAATTATCAATACATGATAATTAATAATAATTTCAAAAAGCAAGTAATTATGCTCATAATATCTCATCGTATTAAAATTCTGAAGCTAATAAACATTTAATTGCTTCAATTCATAATTTTAATAAGATAAAATATCACCGCTAAATACTAAATAATCATAGGAATGAAAATTAGCACTTAACTTCATACATTATATCTAATAATTGTTACTCAAGCATATGACAATTATACTCATAACAATTATCAGTGATATATGTAAGCTCGAGAAAATAAATGTAAAGAAATTCACAAGTTCTTTAAATATTGACATTTAATACTTATGATTCTTAGAACAATTTCTCGTAGACAAAAATAAAAATAAACTGAAATAAAAATAACTGTAAAATAAAACTAAGAATAAAAATAAACTTACACACATATATATAGAAATAATGATACTAAAAATTTGAAAATAAAAACAATATGTACCAATTGTTGGAAAACAAAAATAATAACGATATATATACAGTATAGATGTCAATTAAATAAAACTGTACAAAGTTATATTAACCTATTTAATAAACTTAATATACATATAATAGCTATACTTCAATGTGAAATGATTTTCAAACAAAAATAACTTTTACCAAAATTCTAACTTGTGAAATTTTGATTAAATTATTTTTAAAGATAATAATCTAAAATTAAAATATAGTAGAATACAATCAAAATAGATAAACTGAAGTAATATAATAATTTACACTAAACACACATTCGAGAACTAGAATTTAGTAAAATAAATTTACAAGTGTTATGACAAATATTTACATAACAAACACTTGAAATTTTATTTAAGAACATAATGTAGATGTGAACTGGGATTTAAGATGAAGAACTATTCAGCATCCCAAGTTCACCAACCAACCTGGTGAATGTGGATTCATCAAGAGGCTTAGTAAAAATATCTGCAGTCTGTTCTTCTGTGGGTACAAAGTGTAATTCCACAGTACCATTCATAACATGTTCTCGAATAAAATGATATCTGATATCTATGTGCTTTGTCCTCGTGTGCTGTACAGGGTTGTTGGAGATTGCAATGGCACTTGTGTTATCACATAAAATAGGAATTTTATTTAACATAAAGCCATAATCTCTGAGTTGATTTCTTATCCATAAGATCTGAGCGCAACAGCTTCCCGCAGCAATGTACTCAGCCTCTGCTGTAGAATTGGAAACTGTTTGCTGTTTCTTGCTGTACCAGGAAATCAATCTTCTCCCTAGGAATTGACAGCTCCCTGAGGTGCTCTTCCTATCAACAACACTACCTGCATAATCAGAATCTGTATATCCTATTAGATTAAAACCAGATTCTTTAGGGTACCAGATACCAAGATTAGGTGTACCCTTAAGATATCTTAAGATTCTTTTCACAGCAACAAGATGAATATCTCTAGGATCCGCTTGGAACCTTGCACATATACAAGTGGCATACATAATATCTGGTCGGCTTGCAGTTAGGTAAAGTAGAGATCCAATCATACCTCTGTAGCTTGTGATGTCTACCTTTATTGAGTTTTCACATAATCCAAGCTTGACAGTTGTAGATGAGGGAGTTCTTGCAGATGCTGAATCTTCCATGTGATACTTCTTCAGAAGTTCTTTAAGGTACTTGGACTGACAAATGAATATTCCATCTATTCTTTGACTCACTTGAAGTCCAAGGAAGAATTTCAGCTCTCCCATTAAGCTCATCTCATACCCACTCTGCATTAACTTAGCAAACCTCTTGCACAAGTTATCGTTAGTAGACCCAAATATTATGTCATCAACATATACTTGTACCATTATCAGATCATTATTGTGTTTCTTATAAAATAAAGTTTTGTCTATGACTCCTCTAACAAAAGCGTTTTCAAGTAAGAATTCTGAAAGAGTGTCATACCATGTTCTGGGTGCTTGTTTGAGACCATAGATAGCCTTGAAAAGAAAATATACAAAGTCCATGTGATCTGGATCTTCAAAGCCTGGGGGCTGTTGTACATATACCTCTTCAGCTAACTTTCCATTCAGGAATGCACTCTTCACGTCCATTTGATAAACTTTAAAATTGGAGTGAGCTGCGAATGCCAGAAACATCCTGATAGCCTCAAGTCTTGCAACTGGAGCGTAGGTTTCATCATAATCAATTCCTTCAGCCTGGGAATAACCTTTTGCAACCAGTCTGGCCTTGTTCCTTATCACAATGCCATCTTCATCCAACTTGTTTCTGAATACCCATCGTGTGCCAATTACAGTCCTGTCCTTTGGTCTGGGTACCAGTTTCCAAACATCTTGAGATTCAAATTGATTGAGTTCATCTTGCATAGCAATCACCCAATCAGGATCAGACAGTGCTTCTTCTACTTTCTTAGGTTCCATTTCAGATAGAAACCCAGAATAATTGCATTGATTCTGTGTAGCACCTCTTATTCTAACACCAACATCTGGATCACCAATGATCAGCTCAAAAGGATGAGCTCTACTCCAAATTCTCTGACTTGGCAGATTAGATCTTGATGATTCGCCTTGAATTTCATTGTGATGTTGTGTTTGATTTGCTGATCCTTCATCTCCTCCCCCTGAGTTGCTGCTAGGATCTCTTGATGAATCTCCTTGTGTGTTAGTGGTATCTCCATAGTTTTCACTGTTTCCACCACTACCACTTGGATCATCAGCATTATTAACATTGTTGTTTCCTGTTGCAGCCTCAGGTTCGTTTTCATCATCTGAGTGTGAGTCTGGCATATTGTTGAACTTAAGAGTTTCAGATGGATCATCATTTTGGATGTTAGGGAATTTTGTGTCATTAAAAGTTACATTGACACTTTCTTTGACATAGTGTTGATCAATAATATACACCCGATAAGATCTTCTAGAATAACCAACAAAAATAGCTTCTAGAGCTTTAGCCTCGAACTTTCCAATACGTTCTTCTCCATCTTTAAGTACAAAGCATTTAGCACCAAATACATGAAAGTATTTGAGCGTTGGTTTCTTGTTAGCCATTATTTCGTAGGGTGTATTCATTAAGTCCTTGTTGATTAGAGTTCGATTCTGGGTATAACATGCAGTATTTACAGCTTCAGCCCAAAAGTACATTGGAAGCCTTGATTCACTCGGCATAGTCCTTGCAGCTTCAATTAATGTACGATTCTTCCTTTCTACAACTCCATTCTGTTGCGGAGTTCTAGGCGCTGAGAATTGCCTTGTTATTCCCTTTTCAGCACAAAAGTCATTCAGAACTGCATTCTTGAATTCAGTTCCATTGTCTGACCTTATAGCTCTAACTGGAAGCTTCGAATCCAACTCAATCATTTTTATATGATCAATCACTACTTGAGGAGTTTCATCCTTTGAGTGCAGGAATAAAACCCATGTATACTTTGAGTAGTCATCAACAATCACCAAGGCATATCTTTTATGTGACATTGACATAACATTAACTGGACCAAATAAATCCATGTGAATTAATTGCAGTGGTTCAGTAATACTAGATGTGTCAGTGCTTGGATGTGATGCTTTCTTTGCTTTCCCTTTCTGACATGCCTCACAAAGTCCTTCTTGTGTGAATTCCAATTGAGGCAGTCCTCTCACTAATTCTCTTTTGACTAGAGAATTCATAGATTTGAAATTAAGGTGTGAGAGTTTCTTGTGCCATAGCCAACTTTCATCTGACGAAGCTTTAGCATAAAAACAATTGACTTCATCTCTGCAACCTGAGTTCAGATCGGCTACGAACAAGTTTCCTTTCCTTACTCCCTGAAGAGCAAGCTTTTCATCCTTCTTGTGAGAAATCAAACACTTCTCCTTTACAAAGGTCACTGTGTATCCCTTGTCACAAAACTGACTAATACTCAGAAGATTGTGTTTGAGACCTTCCACGAAAGATACATTATCAATGATGACATTGCCAGCTTCTAAACAGCCATATCCCTTAGTCATACCCTTGCTGTCATCTCCAAAGGTAACTACTGGGCCAGCTCTCTCAACAACATTTGATAGCAGGGCTCTATCTCCGGTCATGTGTCGTGAGGATCCACTATCGAGAATCCAAATAACCCGGTTCACCTGTTTTACACCCTGCAATCATCAAATGAGTTAGGCCTTCTTCGGAACCCAACATTGATTGGGCCCGGCATATTTGAAAAATTGTCCTTTATCAGGTTTAACAACAGAACCCAACTTGACAAACTCATCTACTACTTTGACTGAACACTTCTCCTTGTAAACAACCTTAACATTTTTGTATGCTGGCCTAGGAGAGAATGTTTCCTTCTGTGAAACAGGAGGACTGACAGTCTTTGATCTAGCATGCCTGTGATTTATGTGCTGTCTAGGTGTAGTATTGACATTCATAGCATGCATGCTTTTAAAATATGCAGACATAATATTGAAAGCACATAACATACAGTTATCTACACCACATGGTTTATGACATGCATCAATAGTAGGCATTTTATTCACAATAGCAGGAGTCTTAACAGTTTCTACCTTAACTTTATTAACATTTTTAAAGTTCTCAGTAGCATGGAATCTGTCATTACTATTCATGCTATTAACAAACTTATTAGGTCTGTTATGATTTTTCTTAAGCTCTTTAGCACCTAAACCAGGAGTGGATGAACCAGCAGTGTTCATATTTTCTATTGGCCTTTTAGGTACATATTTAGCTTTCTGGACATTTATTCCTTTTATGTCCCTAACCGGTTTTTCCTGTTCTTTCTCTTCCTCTTTAAGGTCTTCAAGTTTAATTTCATAATCCACTATTACACAACTATCAAGAACTGGTTCTGCAATAGGAGTTATGAAAAGAGATGTCTTAGTGTCCTTAATAACATGTGGAATACCCCTCTCTATAGCACTCTCTTTAAAAGGGGTGATGTTACTAGCCTTTCCTACGGATTTGTTATATTCAAAACCTATCCCAACTTTCCTTTTAATCTCTTGTTGGTCAACTAGGTCTTTCATAATAAATGAAGCAGTTCTATAGGCTTGACACCTGACTTTCTCTTTTTCAATTTTATCCTTTAAAAAAGCTTCAATTTCAACATAGCAGTTGACTCTATTAACTTGAAATGCAACATCTTCAGTTAATTTCTCATTTATAAGTTTCAGCTTTTTCAATTCATAATTCTCTTCTGATAAAACTTTGTTTTCGAGAATTAAGACTTTTATTCGATCTCTAGCATTAGTTAAATCCTCACCTAGCAATTTAAACATTTTAGGACAGCTAGGGTTTACCTCAATTCCTTGACGAGGTGGGGATTGTGATCCTTCAGAAGAAGAGGCCATTAGAGCAAGATTTCCCATATCTTCTTCTTCATCGTTGTCAGAATCATCCCAGCTTTTTCCTACTGCTAAGTAGGATCTTCCCTGATGCTTCTTCAAAAGAGCTTCATATTTCTGGTTTAGCTCGTCATATGAATCCTTCTTTCTTTCCTGCTTGGGCTTTCTACAATCTGTAGCAAAGTGTCCCATTTCATTGCAGTTGAAGCAACGGATCTTGCTTCTGTCAACCATCCCTGTCTTGTATCCACCTCTTGTATTGGATGAGCTAGAAGAACCACCTCTCTGAAATCTGTTTGCCATAGGCTTGAATTTGAAACTAGGGTTCCTCCTGAATCTTGTATTTCCAAATTTTCTAGCAATCAGTGCCAGAGATTCATCCTCAAGTAGATCAAGTTCTTCCATTGAGTAGAATTCACTTTCAGATGAATTCATTTGAGTTGTACCAACTTCTGCAACAATACCCTGATTAATGACTTTGACTGAAGAAGATTCAGTCATAGCTTCTCTGTGTTCTGGTACTTCTGCTACAAGAGCTGTAGACTTGCTGACCACTTTGCCTGTTCCATATATTTCCTTCTGTTGAATCTGCTCGAGCTCATAGGTCTTCAGTATGCCATATAGTCTTTCCAATGAAATTTCATTCATGTCCCTTGACTCCCTGATGGCAGTAATCCTATGCTCTAAGTGAACTGGCATTGTCAGCAAAAACTTCCTATTGATCTCCTTCTTCGTATAGTGTTTGCCATTGAGATTTAGATCATTTATCAGTTTGTTATATCTCTCAAAAACATCAGAGATACCTTCTCCAGGATTTGATCTAAAATGCTCATATTGAGACGTTAAGATTTCCAATCTGTTCTCCCTCACTTCTTCTGTTCCTTCATTGAGTATCTCTATCGTTTCCCAGATATGTTTAGCATCTTTGCAATTAACAACATGATTGTACGTTCCGGGATCAAGAGATTCTACCAAAATTAACTGCAGGCTGGTGTCCAACGAATCCAATTCCTTTTCTATTTCAGTGTAGTCAGAAATATCTTTTTCAAATTGTCTGTGCGGAATAAGTACACCATCTTTCATATGCTCAGGAATGATTGTTATTGGAACAGCAACACCCGTCCTCAAAATATCCTTGTACTTAATGTTTGCATTTCGAAGAAACAAGGTCATTTTCCTCTTCCAAAGATTATAATTATCTTTATCAAATGGAGGAATTTTAATGCTACTCACTCTTTGAGTACTCATATTAAAATAATGGAAGATTAAAATGATTTGAGATTTTTAGGAATTAAAGAGATTTCGAATTTTTAAGAAATTAAAAATTTTCGAATTTCTAATAAATTAAAAATTTCGAATTTTTTAAAGAATTAAAAATTTCGAATTTTTAATGAATTAAAAGTTTTGAAAATTTTAAGATTTAAAGAGATTTTGAATTTTTAAGAAATTAAAAATTTCGAATTTTTAATAAATTAAAATTTTTGAATTTTTAATAAATTAAAATTTTCGATTTTTAATAAATTAAAAGTTTCGAATTTTTAATAAATTAAAAGTTTCGAATTTTTAATAAATTAAAAGTTTCGAATTTTTAATAATTAAAATATTAGGATCTTGATTTTTATGTCAATCAGATGGCTCTGATACCAATTGTTAGGTCCAAATGATTGTAGAAGGGGGGGTTGAATACAATCTCTATTAAATATTAATATCTGTTTCAGATAATTTTTGATTAAACAATTTAATTATTATCACGAAATAATAATCAAAGAAACACAGTTCAAGCAAAATACTTATATTAAACTTGATGTGGGTTACAAGATTAAATCAGATAAACACTAATAGCTCTTTAGAATTTCTACAGAATATTTAACATGAATGCTCTGTATTTTTCTTTTTAGCTGAATAGAAAGTGAATTGAAGTGTTTGTATCTACTGATCTAATCTGGTATTTATAGGCAAATTCAGATGCTGGAGACTTTTTTTTACTCGGGGAGACTTCTTCTCCTCGGGGAGACTTTTTCTAGGCTTGAAGAGACTTCTGGAATTAAATGAAAAATCATTTAATTTGTTGGGGAAGACTTTGACAGCTCGGGGAGACTATTATAGCTCGGGAAGACTTTTTAAATAAAATTCGGGGAGACTTTTGAAATGTCTCGGGGAGACTTTCCAAATATCTTCCCGAGATTATTCTGCCGACATGAAATGATATGTAATGTATATCAGCTGACTTGAAATGTTGAGATCACATGAATATCTTCTGTCTTCTTTTTGATTTTTGCTTTCTTTTAATTAATACTCGGGGAGACTTTTGAAAAGTCTCCGGGAGACTTTTCCAAAAGTCTTCCCGAGTAACCAACTTTGGTCGACCTGCATGATTCAGTGAAATGAGATGTCTTCCTCTTTTTTTTTTGTTTCCTTTTTAATTTAAATCTATTTGTTTTATTATATATCTTATACATTAAATTAATTCTTTTTGAATTAATCTAAGTAAATAGGATACATAATAAATTATCTTTTTGATAATAGAATTAAATTAAAGTCTTCTTCATTCTAAAATAATTCTACATTAATTAATTTCTTAATCAATTTAAAGAATAAATTAATTCTGATTGAATTAATTTACCAATTAAATTAACTAAATAATTTAATCAATTAATAGAGAATTAAATTAAAGTCTTGACTCCACGACTGTTGATGATATACTTTTAAATCTTCTGTCTTTACACCGATGTCTGTAGCTGACCATTTTTTCTGTAATAAAGAATCTTCTCTGTATTTTGCCAACACTCCGTGTACTGTCTGGTTCACGAGTGATTCACAACAAATAAAATTCTTCACTTGACTTTTATAATGGTTCACTTCTGCTCCTTCTGACTTGACTATTTTTGTTGTCACACTATCTTGAAATCTTCTGACACTGTAGCTTCTTCAAACTTAAATACTCCACTGAGGCATGATCAATTAAATTGAACTTCTTTCAATGTAGTACTGCTTCAAGTCTGTAGATTGACTTTGATCTTCTTTTTCTTGTCAGATAATACCTGCTGAAGATTTCTGTGACAGATAATATATTTACTTACAAATTATCTATGTTTGAGTTGAGTTGTCATCTTTCTAAACAAATAGGCTTCTAAATATGCCTTTCAGAAATAGCTGTAGTGGACCGGTTAGAGCCCACGGTTTCCGGGTCAATGTCGGATCCATGAAGTCCTTGGACCTTATACTGGGCTTTGACCTATCCAAACAAGCCCAAAAGTAGAGTCCTCTTCCAGGAAGGTTCCACTTGCCTTTTCTGCATTCGATTCAAAGAAGGAAACTCAGGTTTCCTAATGGGCCTCTGCTTTGCCAAGAACTACGTTGGCTTGATCTTCTATTTTGCCTATAAATAGAGGTACGTAGGCACATTGTTGGGGGTCGGAAAAATTAGAGCTCACAGCCGCCAGAGAACACAAAGCTCTAGTTATTCTAAAACCTAGCAATCTCAGCCCCCAATCTCATACAAACCACCACGCTCCGCCGCATCTCAGCCTCGTCAGATCTTTTTCCGGCAAAGAACCTCGATCTTTGTTGATTACCATATTTCTCCATCAACAAATTGGCGCTAGAAGGAGGGGACTCTCAACATCTAAGGAGAAAAGATGTCTCTACCAAAAGATCATCAGACGAAAGGCGGAAGGGAGCAAGAAACACGGTCGCCTGGCCAGAGTCATGGTCAGCATAACAGGAATTACCATAACCATGAGGAATATGTTCCTGAGTACACGGATGTTGGGCGAATTGTCGGAGGACCTCCTCCCGTTATGATGACCAACTCTGAGATAATGGAGCAGCTGTTTCTGATTGGTGATACGGTCAGGAGCCTCCACGAGAACTTCAATGGATTTGACGAGCGCCTGCGCACCCTTGAGCGGCGCCCTGGGAAAGAAGCGATGATAGAAGGAAGGGGTCATACCCTTGATGGAAGAGGCAGAAAACTTGAAGATAATCGGGGTGGAAGGTTTCACGGAGTCACCCCCAGAAGGCTAGAATTTGGGAGCGGTGCTACCAATCAGGATCATCAGGAGAATGTTGAAAGGGGTATAGTCCTAGCAGGAGAAGTCCAGCATCCTCCACACCCACATCGCTCGAGTCATGCTGTCAATCGAAGGCACAATGCCCAGGTAACCTCGGAGCACCGTAGACCTTTTATCCGTGACAGGAATGGAGGATTGGTTTTGCAGGGGGAAGAGGAGGACCAACCTCACAGGAGAGGGAAGCAGACAGAGGGAGGCCCCGTCATCAATCCTCTGCCTCTAAGATCAATCCACCCAGATGAGGGTTTTCCACGGAGAATAAACCCACGTAATCGCGAGGCTGTGTCAAATCGACAAGGAAGGAGAGAGAATGATTACATGAGTCAGAGGCCCCTCCCTCATTGGAGGCGTCACAACGCCGAACCCATCATCACCCCTGTTTATTCTGAAAACTCATCTGAAGACAGACGTCCCGCTCCTCGGGGGCAAAATACCCAAAGCAATCGAAATACCAGAGAAGGCGCGCCTAGTAATACTCGAGTGAACCAGAGTATGGCTCCCCCCGTCGATCAAGTGGTGGGCGCGCCCGCCTTCCATGCAACGCCGGGCGTCCTCTCAGTGCCTGTCACCCCAGCGGAGGACGCGCCCCCTCCTCTCCAAGCCGCGCCCATCCCTCGGGACGCGCCCCTAGCTATTGCCCCCCAAGTAAGCCCTTTATCCCAACTTTCAGGAATGCAAAATATACCTGGTGTAGGTTGTGTAAATGTTGATGAATTGAAGAAGCTTCTCACACTCCTCGACGGGGGAAGGCCTACTACCTTGGTGCAGGCCCCGTCTCCCTTCTCTCAAGCAGTAAGGGACGCTCCACTCCCACAAGGTTATCGAAGTACTACTGATCTCCGCTATCATGGAAATTCAGACCCAGTTGAATATCTGGGAAAATTCAACACGGACATGGATGTTTATCAGGTGCAGGCTCTGGCTAGATGTCGGCTCTTGGCTGCTACACTAAGGGATAACGCTCAAATATGGTTTCAGAAGTTGGGAGCGGGAACTGTCACAACCTGGGACCAGATGCAACTTCTCTTCCTAACACAGTTCCAGGCTGCGGTGAAGTATGCTCCCCCGGTCACAACTCTAGCTAATGTCAAACAAAGGGACAATGAATCCCTCCAAGCATACTTCAAAAGATTCAATGCTGAAGCTACAGGAGTTAGGGGAGCGACGGATGATACCTTGAAAAGTTTCCTCATTGCAGGTTTGAGAGTTGGAACAGATTTCTGGAAACATTTGCAAGGGAAGGAGCCATCAACTTTGGCCTCCTTGTACCGAGGCAGAACCCTTCAAAAGAATCGAACAATCTTTGGAAGACAACAATCAATCGAATTCAAAGTCCAAAAATCTGAAGAAGAGGGATAGAACTCCACCCTCTGACTATAGGAGAAAGTCGACGAGTCCAAATCGGGTGAATATGACGGATAGTAGGAGGGACTGGAGCCCGCCTCAGTCCTATAAAAAAAGGAGAGACGGATATACCCCCCTGGTAGCCGGAGTAGAGCACATTTATGAAGTCAACAAAAACAAGGGATTGTTCAGGAGACCTCCTCCCCCATCGGCTTGGCAAAGCAAAGACCAGAAGAAATATTGTGAATATCACGAATCTGCGGGGCACAACACTCATGAATGTCGGCAACTGAAAGATGAGATCGAAGTACTGATAAAAGAAGGGCACCTCACCGAGTGGGTGAAGAAATACAAAGTTGATCATCCCTTTCCGAGGAGGGAGAGTAAGCCTGGCTTAGGAGCCAATAATGAGAAACCAACTTCAGAATCCACCTTTGTCAGAGAAGACAGCATTCACACTATATTCGGCGGACATCATATAGCAGGTGATGGAAAAAATGCAATGGAAAGATGCGCGAAGGAAGCCAAGCACCGACCTCTTACTAATGTCAATAGCCTTTCTTCAAGGCCAACGAAGCTCTTCAGAGGAGAATCCACAGACATTACCTTCACGGAGGAGGACGCCAAGTGGGTACATCACCCACATAACGACGCCCTAGTAATAGCAGTAAAGATCGGGACGGTGAATGTCCATCGAGTATTTGTGGATAACGGAAGCTCAGCAAACATCCTGTACTACAGCACATATAGAAAAATGGGACTTCTTGACAAAGACATGACCATGGAGAACATCTTCCTATATGGCTTTGGAGGAGAGTCTATCCCCGCTAAGGGAACCATCCGTCTTCCTGTCACTCTTGGAGAAGGAGCGCTCTCATCAACCCAGATCATCGAGTTTTTAGTAGTGGACCAGGAGTCAACTCACAATGCTCTGATCGGAAGACCGCTCCTGAAAGAGATGAGAGTCATCACTTCCATCTACCACTTATCTATGAAGTTTCCCACACCTGCTGGGATAGGATGTGTGAAGGGATGCCAATTCGATTCAAGGGAATGCTATAACAAATCACTAAAGGTGTTTGAGAAAGCAAGAAGTCTAAGACAACCTCAGTCAACCAACATGATGGAAAACCGAGGAGAAGCCATAGTGAATGTTCTGTATACTGTGGAATTCCCCAAAGAAGAAGAGGCCTGGTACCTCGAGGACAAACCATGCCCTCAAATTCTAATGTTGGGAGCGCCTTCCACACCGGAGCCTGTGGAAGAGATGGTGGGAGACGCTAACGACGAAGAGACTGAAGAACAAACTTTGGCCAGAAAAAAGAAGGGCAAAGCGGTAGTACCCGAATCTCTTCCCGTCATTGAGTTGGAAGAAGATTGTCTCAGTTTTCCAAGAAAGGAGGGCGCGCCCTCTAAAGGTGAGAAGGAAGAAGACGATGTCAACTTTGACCTGGACCCTCGAATGCCTCTTGCGATAGAAAGATCAGGGCCAGCAGAAGATACATTATCCATCCCAGTAGATATGAAGGATCCTTCAAAAGTTTTGAAAATTGGTTCACACCTTGAGCCCGCCTTACAAGAAGAGTTGATAAATTTCCTAAGATCTAACCTGGATGTTTTTGCATGGAGTCATGCTGATATGGTAGGGATAGATCCTAAAGTAATGTGCCACCATCTTAACATTGATCCCACAAAGAAAGGGATGAGGCAGAAACGTCGCCCAGTCAGTGGTGAAAGAGCTCAAGCATTGCGGGAAGAAGTGGACAGATTATTGGAAGTTGGCTTAATTAAGGAATCCTACTACCCTGAATGGCTAGCGAACCCCGTCTTGGTAAAAAAGCCCAATGGGAAATGGAGGACATGCATTGATTTCACTGATTTGAACAAAGCCTGTCCTAAGGATAGCTTCCCTCTCCCAAGAATTGACCAGTTGGTAGATGCGACGGCTGGCCATGCACTCCTTAGTTTCATGGACGCATATTCGGGGTACAATCAAATTCCAATGCACGAGTCAGATCAAGAACATACCTCCTTTATCACAGACAGAGGACTATATTGCTACATTGGTATGCCTTTCGGCTTGATCAATGCTGGGGCGACCTATCAAAGGCTAGTGAACATGATGTTTAAAGATCAAATTGGTAAGACAATGGAAGTGTATGTGGACGACATGCTGGTGAAATCTAAAGAAGCCAGCACTCATGTAAGACACTTGGAGGAGATGTTCAATATTCTCAGGAAGTATAGAATGAAGCTTAATCCTCAGAAGTGTGTGTTCGGGGTGGAATCAGGAAAATTCCTTGGGTTCATAGTCAATCATAGGGGAATTGAAGCAAATCCTGTCAAAATTCAAGCTCTACTCGACATGAAGTCACCAACCACCGTGAAGCAGGTACAGAGCTTAACTGGAAGGATAGCCGCTCTCAACAGGTTTGTGTCGAAATCATCAGACAAATGCAAAGAGTTCTTCCAAGCCATCAAGGGAGTAGCTAAGGACTTTGTGTGGACTCCAGAATGTGAAGAAGCCTTCCAGAAAATAAAAGAACATTTGGGGAAGCCGCCTCTATTAGCTAAGCCAACTGAAGGGGAAACATTGATTCTCTACTTGGCCATTTCTAAATACTCAATTAGTGCTGTCCTAGTAAAAGAAGAGAACGACTCGCAGTCCCCAGTCTACTATGTGAGCAAGAGACTTCTCGACGCCGAAACAAGATACTCTAACATGGAAAAACTGGTCTACGCCTTGATACTGGCAGCAAGAAAACTAAGGCCCTACTTTCAGGCTCACAAAATCGAGGTCAGGACAGCTTATCCACTCAAACAAGTCATGCATCGGCCAGAGACATCAGGGAGAATGCTGAAATGGGCAGTTGAATTGGGGCAATTTGACATCGAGTATAAGCCAAGGAGTTCTATTAAAGGACAGGCTCTAGCAGACTTTGTTTTAGAATTTCCACCAGACTTTGAAAATAATGAACGTGCCATGATTCCGGTAGAAGCGGCACACACCTCTCTAAGGAGAGAGAGGGAAATTCCAAAGGCATGGTGGACATTGCATGATGATGGAGCAGTGAATAATGAAGGAGCCGGGGCCGGCATAGTCCTCATCAGCCCTGAAGGACACCGTCTTATGAGCGCAATCCACTTTGCCTTTCGAGCCACTAACAACGATGCGGAGTATGAAGCCTTCATTGCTGGAATGAAACTGGCCCTTGAGATGACAGCAACTCACTTAGTTGTCAAAAGTGATTCGATGTTGGTAGTATATCAAGTGAAAGGAGGGTATCAGGCAAGAGGTCCCAAGACAGAGATGTATCTCGAATGTGCCAAGCACCTGATAACGAAATTTACAGAGGTTCGCATAGAGCAGATCCCCCGAGGTCAAAACTTCGAGGCAGATGCCCTGGCAAAACTAGGATCACAAAAAAATGCTACAATGTTAGGAGTCATCCCCCTGGAAATTCGGGAAGCGCCAAGCATCCCAAGGGAAGAGGTTATGACAATTGATGAAAAAACTCTAGAAGAAATCACATGGAAAACACCTATTTGGGAATTTTTGAAGAAAGGAAAACTTCCAGAGGACAAGGGAGAAGCTAGGAAACTTCGGTACAAATCAGCCAGGTATGTGGAGTATGATGGGGCATTATATAGAAGAGGATTCAACCAACCCTTACTTAAGTGCATAGATGGAGAAGAGTGCACTTACATCATGAGAGAGGTACATGAGGGTATCTGTGGCAACCACTCGGGGGGTAATTCCCTAGCCATGAAAATTCTCAGGCAAGGATACTATTGGCCTACAATGAAGAAGGATGCCTATGAATTCGCTAGGGCATGTGACAAATGCCAAAGATATGCCAACTACATCGCAAGCCCGGTGGCTTCTCTTACCTCCATGACAAGCCCATGGCCGTTCGCCATGTGGGGGATCGATCTAATAGGAGAATTGCCAAGAGGGAAGGGAGGAGTTAAATATGCCGTGGTAGCAGTAGATTACTTTACGAAGTGGGCAGAAGCCGCTCCTCTCGCGACCATAACAACCAAGAAGATAACAGACTTCGTATTCAACGCCATTGTTTGCAGGTTTGGTATCCCGTACAAGCTGATCTCTGACAATGGAAAGCAATTCGACAGCAAAGAGTTGAGGACCCTATGTGAGAACTTGTCTATAAAGAAAGATTTTGCGGCAGTATACCACCCTCAAAGCAATGGACAAACCGAAGCCATCAATAAAATCATCAAGCACACCCTGAAGGCCAAGTTAGAGGAAAGCAAGGGAAGTTGGCCGGAAGAACTACCTCAGGTATAAAAAAAAAATTGTTCAATATGCGTAATCTATGGTAGGATGGTATATGATAAATACTTTCAAACCCCAGGTGTTATGGTCTTACAACACTACTCCTAGAAGTACCACATGGGAGTCGCCTTTCGTCCTAACATATGGATGTGAAGCCATGGTGCTAGTTGAGATCGGAGCTGGGTCCTTGAGGAGGGACAAACCTCAGGTAGAAAATACAAAGTTTTATTTGAACTACACTGAAGGAATCATGATTATTGTAGTAGTAAAACCCCATAATTTTTCAGGAAGAAGTCCAGGAGGTGAATCACAGACTCTACCTAGACCTGCTGGAAGAGACACGAGCTAATGCTCAAATAAGGTTAGCAGCATATCAGCAGAGGACGGCAAGATATTACAACTCAAAGGTTAGAGAAAGGCCAATTCAAGTAGGTGACTTGGTGCTGAGGAAGGTGATGCCCCATGCCAAAACAGCAAGTCATGGAGTATTTGGACCTAACTGGGAAGGACCATACAAAATCAGAGCAGCATTATGGAAGGGTACTTTCTACCTAGAAGACTTAGAGGGCAAATCCATTCCAAGAGCATGGAACGCGGAGCATTTGAAGAGATATTTTCAATAGGGCAAACCCTTTATATTTTTGTTTTGTGTTTCTAAAGACAATTTTTGAATTATCAGTATTAGAAGTAAAACTTAAATTTACTCCACTCTAGGGGGGTAACAGGCATATGGTGTGCTAGTTTTGATGTATGGTAAACTATTTTCTTTGAAAGATCTTAACTATGCGTGCTGGATTAAGGCAAATATGTGTGCCAGAAGTTGTTACATGCCTTGTCAAACTTTACCACAGAAATCAAAGGGACAAAATTATCCAAGAGGTGCGAATATTTTCATGATAATCAGAAAAAGGTAACAAGAAGGATAAGGCGCGCCCTAAGTCATAAATCGATGAACAAATTTTAAACAAAGTATGCATTAAAGTGACAATATAATGTCCAATTGATAAACTACGTGAGGAGGGCGTGCCCTCCACCCTTCTGCGCAAAACACTAACACCTGCATGAATAATAAACGAGAAGAATAATAATTTGACCACAGGGAAATCAGGCGCGCCCAACAAAGTAGATAAAAATCATTCATAAAGATAAACGAGTCAAAATGTTTACAATTTGTAGGGTTTTACAGAGGACCCACACCTCGAAAAGTAAATGTTTTCATTCTTGTGGAGCAAAGGAGTTGATTGGAGAAACTTCAAGAGCAGTGGTTATGGGGGCGTCGCCTTGGTCAGGGCGCGCCTTACCTCCTTCAATTGGAATTTCCTCAGTTGATTGAAGGGCTTCTGCTAGCTGGGCCTGGACGTCTTCTTCCAACTCTGATTTCTTGGCTGCGATGGATTCAGCCTCCTCCGCCTTGAACTCCTCTATAAAGGTCTTTGTAGAGGGACCCCACCTAGACCAATCAAAGTTTGGTTCAAAAGCCAAGAACCCGCGTAAAAAGTCGTGAAAACCCAGCTCCTTGCCTTCCTCCTTGCCTTCTTCTTTAACTGCCTCTTTCTCCTCTTGCCAGGCGCTCTTCTCTATGTGAAAACCGTCAATGATCTTCACCATATCTTCCTTGTCCTTTCTAACCTGCTCCAAGGAGGTGTTTGCTAAGGCAAGGTTGGCTTCAGATGTGGAAAGCTTGGCCTTGACGGAAGTCAACTCAGCTTCTAGGCGTGCCCTAGCCTGGGTTGCAACTGTCAGCTCTGTCTGACGGGTTTCTTCATTCTTCTCAAACTCCGTGAGACGCGCTCTGTCCTTTTTCCAAGAGCGTGACCTGTTCATCACATGGAAATATACTTCTCCAGCCGAGCGGATAAGGGCGTTATCAGCCTCATCTTCCTTCAGAGAAGACCAAAAAGACAAGTCGTCATCCGTTATCAGAGGGTGAGTCAATTCCCCAACAACCGTTGAAACTAGCAGACTGGAGGCCGAACTTTCAATCCTCTGCTTCTTCGAAGAGGGCGCGTCCTGAGCAGGTGGTGCCCTGAGAGAAGTCTGGGCTTTGATAGGGGACTTTTTCTTGAGGATTGCAGGGGGATCAGATTGTTTCTTTGAAACCTCAACCTTCTTCGGCTTCGTGGAGCCCCAACCCCGTGGAATTTTCGGCATACCTGCAACACAAATGGAAAATGTCAGTAAAAAACGTGTAAAGAAATAAATACATGACTCTAGGCGCGCCATGAAAAGAAGAATACAGGAACATGCAACATTAAAGCTGAGATGAAATTTATGGACGCGCCCTAGAAACTACAGAAATTTATGGACCTTCTAGGTCGCTGTCATTTGAGGAGACGCCTTGGGAATCATCGTCACCTGAGGACGCGTCCTCAATATACGGAACAGGCTCTATTGAACCCACCTTCTCGGAAAGAAACCCGACCTCTTTTAGTTTGTCAAGAGTGATTAAATTCTTCAAATATTTTTGGTCTTGGGGAAGGCTCAAGACAGTTTCTGCCCTAATAAGGGCGGCGCCACTCAAATGGACTTGTGTCCTGGTAACTAAGGAAAAGAAATATGTTAAAATAAGAAAATAAAAGGGCGCAAACTGGTATAGGTAGGGCGCGCCTACAAGACTTACTTGGGACTCTGTTAAAGCGAACCCGGACACGCTCGGTGTCATAGACGTAAAAATAGGGTTCCTTCCATTTTTTGACATTCGAGGTTTTTCCCTCAGAAAAACCTCGTTTGTTATGCTTCTTCCATACCACCAAAAAGTAATATCCGATACTGCTTTGCCTCAAGGAAAAGAAGTGGCTGAATTCTTCCATTGTGGGCGCGCCAAAGTTGAGGGAATGATACATAGTATATAAAGCAATGGCGAATTTCCAGCCGTTTGGAGATAGTTGGATAGGAGCTATGTCGTACCATTCGCAAATTGCTCGGAAGTAAGGGTGAAGGGGCGCGCCAATCCCCAACTCGACCAATTTTGGCGTGATCACCATCCTGGGGATCTTCATAGGTTGAAGGTCAAATCTATGGGGACGCATTCGTCTTGAGGGGATCGCCCACATACCTTCTTGGTCAAAGTACTTCATGGTCCAATCAACTTCAACATCAGTGATTGTTGACCTTAGTCCGACGCATGCCAACTTTCCATGGCGCGCCCTAATTGCGTCCTTCTCTTTTTCAGTCGCTTCTCTCCCGGCCCAATCAAGATCAATCTCGTAATCCGCAACTTTCCAATGACGGAAGGGGACGGGCGAAGGAGGAGGAGATAGGAGCGAGTCATCTTCTTCAGGCGCGCCTTGATTTGTAAGAGAGGTCTCTGCTGGTTCCCCCATTGGCTCCTTGTTTTTTCTTCTTCTGTTGAGTTTTGCTACTTCTTCTTCCTCTATTTCGGTTTCAGGATCTATGTTCACTGAGATAGGGCGCGCCTCATCACGGGACGCCGTCTTTTGGGGGACGGTCTCGGGAATGACTGGTAAGACGGGCGTCTCTTCGTTGAAGTCTAACTCGTGTCTGTTCTTACTTAGGTGCTCCATGAATCTTTGAACCGCTCTTTTTGTTCTCGAGGAAAGAGGTGGGGGAATTCGTGTAGGTGTAATGGTCTCGCTGAATCTTTCGAAGACAAATTCGCGAAAAGGGTGGAAAGGGAGTTGAGACGCGCCTTCACGGACCATCTGAAATGAAGACAAAATCAACACTTAGTACGTCCTTGAAAAGGCGCGTCTCGAAGGTAGGGTAACAGAAGCCAATGTGGTGTTGGGCGCGTTATAACAAAAGTTAAAAAAGGAAAAATAGGACGCGCCTGGGGCATACCCGGCTATACTCCAAGGGTAATTGGGCGATTAAAACTATAATAGGTCTAAATCGACGCAAAGGTGCCCTCGTAACATGTAGGGCGCGCCCTAACTCTATGACTTAATTCCAAGAACATATTCTAACTAATAGAATAGTGAGTAAATAAGATCTACGACATATATATACAATTATACACACGAAGAACACTGATGAACATGCAAGAACTCGAACAGACCTTTTTGAATTCCAAGAGCAATACTGGGTGGAATTAAACAAAAAAGGTGGCATTACATACCTACTAAAGTGGCGAGCTTTTTGAACCCCGAATCGTGATTTTTGAGCGGAGGAGACGCCTTGAATGAGCCTTAGAAGTTTGTTGCGGTTGAAAAGAGAGTCTTGAACTATGAGGAATAAAAACAAAAAGAGAAGTAAAACAATATATATATAGACGGGACAGGAAGGACACGTGGCGGCTAGTTATTGGTCCTCGATTCGAGGATCGAGGAAAACATCATCATTTGCCTTGTCCGTGTATATGTATGTATAAACTGACTAATGAACTTCCTTAAGCCGCGCCTTGTTCTTGGGGCGCGCCGTGATCAGCCTGAATAGTGACTAATTCGAGTTGAGGATTTCCCAAGTAAATGTATAAGTCCAATTTAGGGTATGGGGCGCCCAAGTATGAGGACATGGGGAAATTCTTTCGAACATTTACAATGATCTCAAGACTTGGGGGGTAGTTGTTGTATACATTTTATGCGGTATGGAGGCGCGCCCTCGTTTACTTTCTGCAATGGGCGCGTCCTCTGGTAAAGTCGATCAGAGCTGATGACGAACGAGATTCAGGCTGATGTCGTCGGAGCCTATGATCATCAAGGTTTGGTAGGTGGAAATCGATAAAGCAAGGATCAATTGCTGGTGCCTAATATCGGATAATATCAGGCGCGCCCAAGGCTATAGTGTATGCCGGAGGCGCGCCCTATATGGAGGTTGGTCGAGCTTTGCTGTTCCTAGTCCGGTCATTTGTCAGTATTTATATGTATTAAAGGTCATAGCTCCATATTCCTTGGGTTGCCCTCGTAGGGGAATTATGAAGGCATATTTGGCCTAATCTTGGAAGATCCTTTCCCTGTACTCAGGCGGGTTGCCCTCGTCTGGGGGCTTAGGACGTGACCTACGATTTGTGGTGGATCTAGTGCTTGCCTCCAGTCAAGGTATCCTTGGAAATAGCTGTAGTGGACCGGTTAGAGCCCACGGTTTCCGGGTCAATGTCGGATCCATGAAGTCCTTGGACCTTATACTGGGCTTTGACCTATCCAAACAAGCCCAAAAGTAGAGTCCTCTTCCAGGAAGGTTCCACTTGCCTTTTCTGCATTCGATTCGAAGAAGGAAACTCAGGTTTCCTAATGGGCCTCTGCTTTGCCAAGAACTACGTGGGCTTGATCTTCTATTTTGCCTATAAATAGAGGTACGTAGGCACATTGTTGGGGGTCGGAAAAATTAGAGCTCACAGCCGCCAGAGAACACAAAGCTCTAGTTATTCTAAAACCTAGCAATCTCAGCCCCCAATCTCATACAAACCACCACGCTCCGCCGCATCTCAGCCTCGTCAGATCTTTTTCCGGCAAAGAACCTCGATCTTTGTTGATTACCATATTTCTCCATCAACATATATATATAAGCAATGGAAACTATTACATGATTTTGGGATAAATTCAAATTCAAATACAAATTCAAATATGATGTTCTTCCATAAATATTTATATAAGCTAAAATTTAACATTGAGCCGTCTTAGCTCAGCTGGTAGAGCGCGTGACTTTTAATCCCGTGGTCGTGGGTTCGATTCCCACAGACGGCGAATTGGTATTTTATTTATACTCTGTATATTGACTACTGTTTTAATCTTCGTAGGCTTCATCCTGTCGAGTTGCAGTCTGCAATCCGAATGGTCCCACCGGAAAAGTCATTTTTGGATGCATTAGTCATATTTTGAAGTTAAAAAATATATTTAATTTTCGATTGAAAACCTATTTGTACGTTCTTCTTAAATTTAGTTTCAAAATTGGTTATTTAAAAAAGAAACAAGTGGTTATAGACGAATCTGTGACTTTGAGCAAGAAAAGTAATACACCATTCAATCCAAATTAACTATCTTGACGTTTTTTATTAAATTAATCCAATTTTAATCATAAATTATAAATTACTTTATTATAATTTTAAAATTTGAAAATTAAACTTTAAAATGTATTCTATATAATTTTTAATTATATTATAAATGTAATTTTTAATTAAAATTTAATCAAATTAATTGAAAAAAATAATATAAAATAATAATATTTATTATTATTATTATTTATTTATGTTTTGTTTAAAAATATTATATAAAAAATAATAATATTTTTTAGGAGTTTTAATAATAAACCATATAGATGCTTCCCTCAAAAGTAGTTTTAAATTAAAAACATTCTTTAAAAAATAATAATATCTTTCAAAAGAAAATTCAATTTTTTTAAAATTATTGTTTATTCGTTTTTCAGCTAAAAATGGTTACTACCAAATGAAGCCTAAAACATGTAATTCCAATTTCAAATTAAAAGTTCGATTTAACTAGTACACATATTTAAAAGTATATTGAAAATTTTAGTTTTAAATATTATTTTACTCATAAAGATATTAAATGTTAAATATATTTTAAGATACGTACAAAAATTGAGGTGGACAAATAAATAAAGAGCCCAGCACATCCATAGTATATTCTTAACGTCAAACATGATGTACAGTACAAACTTTTAGAAAAATATATCCTGTCGGAGAATTCATCTTGGAGATCTAGTTAATTAGCTATTGGGAGCAAACTATTAATTTTAAAATTTTCAATATATATTTTTATGAAGTTATTTATTATCATTGTAGTCGTTAACATAAGATACCATAAGAAGGATAATTTTAATATATAATAAAATGTATTTATTATGTAAAAGCATGTAAATTTTAAATTTATATTATATTATATTATTAAAATATTAAAATTTTGATAATTGGTTATTGGTCGATATTTTGACCTGATTTGTTAATCAATAGTTAAGTCTAATATTTAAATATTAATTTCCTAATTAAAACAAATCTTTAAACAAACACACAAATTATCCCTTTAAAATATAAATACAAAAAAATATGAAAAAATATTTCTAAACTTAATATTAAATAAAATTTAATCTTTCTCTAATTCTACACAGGGATGCTATCTTTTGATTTGCTTCTTGTTTTTGTTGGCAAATTTATTTTTTCTCATAAACACAAATAATAAATTTTGAAATTGCATGTTCTATATATTGCAATTAACATTAGTTGGTTTCACTGTGTTACATTTACAAAATTTCAACTCAAATTACTTATCGAATAATTACTAAATAAATATTTTAATTATAAATAGATAATTAATTTTATTAGTAAGAAGTTTTTGAATATTCAAAAAATATATCCGTGCAAATTTCATTTCTAATCCAAAAATACAAATAGTAGTAATTGTTTGGTTTATACTCAAATAACTATTTTTTTAATTTTTTTGCAAAAAATTATTAGGAAATTTAAAAACCCATAAAATAAAATTTCAGTTTATATGGATAGTATCAGTAAATTTTTTTTTATAAAAATATAATATTTGTTTAATATACAATAGGAACTTTTTTTAAACTAATTTTAATATATTTTATAAAATAAAGATGTGAAAGAAGTAGGTGACATGAGATTGTGGGATTAGCCCACAACGCTCAGTATGTAGCTAAGCAATGTTAATCAAACGAAATAAATGAGTTAAAAGCTTCCACCAATGGACATCACCTTCAACTCTTACATCCCCACCACTAGCAGAACCCGATTTCCATGTCTCATCAATGTACTCAATAATCACAATGGACTCCAACCACGACCTCCATATCAGCAACAGCAAAATTGGTGTCAACATCTTTAGCATACATTCGAGCAATGCTCAAGATCCCCTCCCCTAAATGCCCAAACTCATCATAGCCAACCACTAAAGGCCCTCTACCAGAGGGGATACCAACTTCATAATCACAGAGTCATTAAGAGTCATTAGTAGTCATAACATGATTAATGGATTCATCGTCCGATTCACTTGAAGGTTCATCACGATATCTGCTTGAAGTAGATATCTCTGGAATAGGGTCCTAGAAAATAGAACTTGGTAGCATACGAGCTTCCTCAAATGGAAATAGACTAATCAGCTAAGGACATTGCACAGACTATATGTTTGGGAGAGAGGAAAAACACACATTGAAGAAACGGCTGGTAAAGAACTTGAACCAGGGCATTTGTTATCACCGGGGTGGGCAGACATCACTTGCTTGATAGTACTAGGTCTGGGATCCATCACTCATAGGGTGATTAACACCTCTGTCTCAGGAAGGGGTTCACGCTTGGATATAGCTTCAAAGGTGGTCGGTGACATAGCAATAAGTTGACCAATAGCTAGACTTATTAGCAACGTTGTACAACTCAACAACAATTATTGTGAGGATTATTGGAGTAATAAGGATAATGACGAATATTGGAGTGATAAGGTTGTGAATCCTCATAATAATCTCAATAACTAGTAGGGAGAGTTTGAGTAATTAAGGAGACCTAGGTCGATAAATGTAACACCCCAATCCCACATCGAGTAGATTGGGATAATTTGTTCAGTATATAAGTAAAAGTACTACTACTAAGTGCACCAACAAATCATTGATCTTTTGGGAGCCTGTGGTGGGCTTGTGGATTACCCAAGTTGTTGCATTTAGGCCAGTTTACTTTGGCTTATTTCAGATTCGAAAGTCAGGACTTGACTCGATTTTTAAAAAAGACTCGGGATTTGACCCGGGTTGTCACATATGGTATCAAAGCTAACTCTCGAAAGATTGATTCGTCAAGTTGCCGGAGGTGGGGACACGAAGGCTGGTGGTATTATCCCACAATGGACAGAGGTCCAGAGGTGAGGACACGAACCTAGTCGGTATTATCCCACAATGGCTAGAGAGGTTCGATCTGGGCCTATGGGCTATCTGTTCGGCTTGACGAGGACGTCAAGAATTTAAGTGGGGGAGTTTGTAACACCCCAATCCCACATCGAGTAGATTGGGATAATTTGTTCAGTATATAAGTAAAAGTACTACTACTAAGTGCACCAACAAATCATTGATCTTTTGGGGGCCTGTGGTGGGCTTGTGGATTACCTAAGTTGTTGCATTTGGGCCAGTTTACTTTTGCTTATTTCAGATTCGGAAGTCGGGACTTCACTCGATTTTCGAAAAAGACTCGGGATTTGACCCGGATTGTCACATATGGTATCAGAGCCAACTCTCGAAAGCTTAATTTGTCAAGTTGTCGGAAGTGGGGACACGAAGGCTGGTGATATTATCCCACAATGGACAGAGGTCCAGAGGTGGGGACACGAAGCTAGTCGGTATTATCCCACAATGGCTAGAGAGGTTCGATCTGGGTCTATGGACTATCTGTTCGTCTTGACGAGGACGTCAAGAATTTAAGTGGGGGAGTTTGTAACACCCCAATCCCACATCGAGTAGATTGGGATAAGTTGTTCAGTATATAAGTAAAAGTACTACTACTAAGTGCACCAACAAATCGTTGATCTTTTGGGAGCCTGTGGTGGGCTTGTGGATTACCCAAGTTGTTGCATTTGGGCCAGTTTACTTTGGCTTATTTCAGATTCGGAAGCCGGGACTTGACTTGATTTTCGAAAAAACTCAGGATTTGACCCGGATTGTCACATATGGTATCAGAGCCAACTCTCGAAAGCTTAATTCGTCAAGTTGTCGGAGGTGGGGACACGAAGGCTGGTGATATTATCCCACAATGGACAGAGGTCCAGAGGTGGGGACACGAAGCTAGTCGGTATTATCCCACAATGGCTAGAGAGGTTCCATCTGGGCCTATGGGCTATCTGTTCGGCTTGACGAGGACGTCAAGAATTTAAGTAGGGGACTTTGTAACACCCCAATCCCACATCGAGTAGATTGAGATAATTTGTTCATTATATAAGTAAAAGTACTACTACTAAGTGCACCAACAAATCATTGATCTTTTGGGGGCCTGTGGTGGGCTTGTGGATTACCCAAGTTGTTGCACTTGGGCCAGTTTACTTTGACTTATTTCAAATTCGAAAGTCGAGACTTGACTCGATTTTCGAAAAAGACTCGGGATTTGACCCGGTTTGTCACATATGGTATCAGAGCCTTGCCCGACCGGAAGTGCAAAGGCACTACCCGGGTTCCGTAAGTTTGTTTGTGGGCTCGACGAGTACGTCGACCCAATAAGGTGGGGTGTTTGTAACATCTCACATTGAATAGAAAGTATGTGTTTGAGCCTTTATAAGGACAAGTCAATAACTAATATATACCTAAAATTGCTAGCTTTTTATCGGCTGACCTGTGGTGGGTTGTTGGGCCTGATTCGGAAGTCGAGACTTGACTCGATTTTCGAAAAAAACTCGGGATTTGACCCGGGTTGTCACATATGGTATCAGAGCCAACTCTCGAAAGCTTGATTCGTCAAGTTGCCGGAGGTGGGGACACGAAGGCTGGTGGTATTATCCCACAATGGACAGAGGTCCAGAGGTGGGGACATGAAGCTAGTCGGTATTATCCCACAATGGCTAGAGAGGTTCGATCTAGGCCTCTGGGCTATCTGTTCGGCTTGACCAGGACGTCAAGAATTTAATTGGGGGAGTTTGTAACACCCCAATCTCATATCGAGTAGATTTGGATAATTTGTTCAGTATATAAGTAAAAGTACTATTACTAAGTGCACCAATAAATCATTGATCTTTTGGGGGCCTATGGTGGGCTTGTGGATTACCCAAGTTGTTGCATTTGGGCGAGTTTACTTTGGCTTATTTCAGATTCGGAAGTCGGGATTTGACTCGATTTTCGAAAAAGACTCGGGATTTGACCCGGGTTGTCACAATAAATTCTAGCCAAAAGATATTCTAATAAGATGAGAAGATAGTGCTTGTGTACAAGTCCAAGTGCAGAGTTTGTATTATTTTATAAGTTCATTATTATTAGAGCTAGCAAGTTTATCGGTGTAAAGTGATAAGATCCATTTTTTTCTTTAAATAGGATCAAATATATTAGAGGTGTTCACGGTTGTAGGAGAGATTTTGAGCAGCTTGTTTCACACATTTGTTTTTAATAAAAATAAGTTCTACAGGTTTCAATTTTTCTCTTGGTATTAGAGCTGCTTATGAGCACATTATCATATTGTTCAAATACAATGGCATCTCTAGCTCTTTCTCTTAATGTTAGAAATTTCATCACTCTCAAACTTACTCAATCGAATTATCCTTTATGGCATGAACAAGCATTAGCACTTGCAGAAATTCAAGAATTAATTGATCACCTTAACTCACCAAATTCAGCCCCCACACAGTTCACCACTCCACCCACAAACCCAGCTATAGAGAATTTTGTGCCAGTTTTGACCGAATCATACAAAGCATGGCGCAAATTTGATCGTCTTCTTCATGGATGGATCATTGGTACGCTATCAGAGGAAGCCCTCAGACTTGTTGTCGGCATAGAAATGGCCTATTCAGTCTGGAAAGCTTTGAAAGACTCATATGCACAAGATTCACAAGAACAAGAATTTACATTACGTCAATAAATCATTTATCTTCGTAAAGATGAAGATAAAACCGTTGCAGATCGCATTCGTACTTTCAAAGGCCTGTGTGATAATCTTGCAGGCATTGGTAAACCTATTGTAGACAAGGAAAAAGTATTTTACCTTCTTGCGAGTCTTGGTCATCAATACAAGACGTTCACAATCACCATGATGAGGCCTCCAAGACCGACTTACACTGAATTAGTGTCACAACTTTAAAGCCTGGATCATCGACGAAATTGGTTTTCAAATAATACAACGGATGTTACTACTTGGCACATCAGTCCCCAGTTAGCTTTCTATGGACAATGACAACACTCTCAACAAAGGTTTGTCACAGGACATGTTGGAAACTCAAATCGATTCACATCAAATGGACATCGGTTCAAAGCTCAACAACTCAGATATGATAATAAAACTAATTTGAGCAATTCAACAATGAATTCAAGTCAACGTCGCCCTCCACCACCTGGTCAGCGTCGGATGACTCCTGCTGAAAGAGACATGTACCGTGAAGAAAAATGTCAATATTGTGGAACTACAGGTCATATTGCGAAGATATGTTGGTGGTTGCCAAAAAAATATCTAGTCAAAGTGATGAGATCCTTCAAGCTCTTGCAGCTCTTACCCTAGACAACACTATTTCGGATGGTGAGTGGACAACTGATACAAGAGCCTCCAATCACATGATAGGTAAGTCAGGTATGTTATCAAATATTCATAAATATAAAGGGTCTGATTCAGTAGTAATTGGAGATGGATCGTTATTACCTATTACTGGAGTTGGTGATGCAAGTGTAAAACAAAATGAATGTACATTACCTCTTAAAGATGTTTTGTTAGTTCCAAATTTAACTAAGAACTTGTTATCTGTGAGTCAATTAACTACTCAATTTCTAGTTAATTGTGAATTTTTGAATATTTATTTCTATGTTAAGGAACGGGAAACAGGACAGACACTGATCAAAGGGAGGCGTAAGGATGATCTATATGTCATGTCCAACTTAACACAATTACATTTCTCTTGCCGTTTCAAATCTGGATCCGTAGAACTTTGGCATCAATGATTAGGACATCCACAGTTTTCAGCTTTACAGTTATTAAAAAATAAAGAATTAATTGAAGTAGATGGATCTACTAAAATCAAGCATATTTGTGATAGTTGTCAATTAGGCAAACTCAGTAAATTTCTTTTTTCTAGTTCACAACATTCAAGTACTGCTATTTTTGATAAAATTCATTGTGATCTTTAGGGACCTGCACCAGTTTTATCTATTGGAAAATTTCAATTTTATGCTTGTTTGGTGGATGATTTTTCTAAATATTCTTGGATTATTCATCTACAACATAAATCTGATTTTTTTTATGCTTATATAATGTTTAAAAAAATATGTGGAGAGACAATTCAACAAGAAGATTAAGATTTTTCATTCGGATGGAGGATGTGAGTTTCTTAACTCTAGGTTGACATCTCAGTTTTTAGCTAATGGTATAGTTCATCAAGTTTCGTGTCTTTATACTCCTGAACAGACGGGGATAGTTGAAATACGTCATAGAATTATTCGCGAGTTAGGTATGACTAAGCTTTTTCATAGTAATGCTCTTTTATATCTATGGGTCGAAGCTTTCTTTACAGCTTTCTATCTCATGAATCGCTTACCATCATCAACTTTTAATTTTGAAACCCCATATTTTAAGTTGCATGGGATTCATTCTGTCTATTCTTTACTTAGAGTTTTTGGTACTAAATGTTTTCCTTACACATGGTATACACGTCGAAATAAATTTGATCCAAAAACTACTCCATGTGTTTTCATGGGCTATAGTGATAAATATAAAGGATACAAGTGCTATCATATTCCCAGCAAAAAAAATTTTGTGTCTCAACATGTAATTTTTGACGAACTAGTATTTCCGTTCAAGAAATCTAGTCATATCAAAACTACTTCTGATTTATCTCATGCTACTAACATTTTTGACAGTTGGATTTCATTCAATAACACTGATTTTGTTACAGGTACCATGTCGTCTATGCCACCTTGTTTGACTCCATTACCATTAATGGTGCCATTCATTGCAAATGCACACCATGGGGAAAATATTGATTTATCCACTCATTCATCTCCTGAGACTGTATCTGTTTTACAATCCGAAACTTCATCAGAAACAAGAAGCTCATCTGTTGATTCTTTAAGAGGTCTTGATGCAACAAGCTCCATGCGAACTAATGAAGTTGTCCAGCCATCTCATTCAATGGTCACTCGGTCTCGAATTGGTATAGTTAAGCCAAATCCAAAGTATACTATGATGGTCACTTATTCTACTATTCCTTGTGAGCCTCATTCTGTTCAGTTAGTATTATCTCATCCCGGTTGGAAATCGGCCATGGAAGATGAACTTGAGGCTTTACATCAGAATAATACATGGAAGTTAGTTCCACGTTCTGACTCTATGCACGTCATTGGTTTGCATTGGATCTTTAAGACAAAACTTAAACCTGATGGAACGTTGGATCGACTTAAGGCTCATTTAGTAGCACAAGGGAATCGTCAAATTGATGGGATTGACTCTAACGAAACATTTTCTCCAGTCATTAAGCCGGGTACTATAAGAATGGTTTTAACTATTGCTCTAGTTCAACATTGGTCAATTAGACAGCTCGATGTCAAAAATGTTTTTTTGCATGGTTTACTTTCTGAAGACATATATTTGTCTCAACCACCTGGAATGTACGACTCAAAATATTCAAATCATGTGTGTAAACTCCTAAGATCTCTTTATGACCTAAAACAGGCACCCCGCGTTTCGTTTGATCGTTTTAGTGCATTCCTTTTAAAATATGGTTTTTCTTGTAGTTTAGCTGATCCTTCTCTATTTGTCTTTCATTCTGATTATGATTCACTAATCTTACTTCTTTATGTGGATGATATGCTTCTTACATGATCCAATGACGCCCTTATTATTTCATTCATTCAAATTCTTAGTAGAGAATTCGCTATGAAAGACTTAGGGCGTGTTCAACATTTCTTTGGGGTTGAAATTTCTCACACACCTGATGGTCTTCATCTTTCACAATCTCATTATGCTCTTACCATTCTTGAAAAAACATACATGATTGATTGTAAGCCTATGAGTACACCTTTGGAAGCTAGAACAAAATATACTCATCAAGATGTATTTTTAAATGATCCAAGTTATTATAGAGGAATTATTGGAGCCCTATAGTATCTCACATTTAACTCGTCCTGATCTTTCGTTTAGTGTTAATTATTTATCTCAATTTATGCATGCTTCAACTGAAGTTCACTTAAAAATGGTTCGACGTGTTCTTCGCTATGTTAAGAGAACAATTCAGTTGGGTTTGTTTTTTTCTAAAAAAACTACACTTGATCTGTGTGCTTTTTCTGATACAGATTGGGCTGGTTGCCTAACTACACGACGATCTACCACAGGCTACTGCATTTTTCTTGGAAAGAATCTGAAATCTTGGTGCGCAAAGAAACAACATACAGTTTCATGTTCTAACACCGAAGCTGAATACCAAGCGATGGCGAATACCACAGCTGAGTTGACATGGTTGACCTTCATCTTAAAAGATCTTCAAGTTATAATGTCTTCTCCACCGATTCTCTATTGTGATAATTTTAGTGCTCTACACATGACTGTGAAGCCAGTTTTTCATGCACGTAGTAAACACATCGAGTTAGACTATCATTTTGTGCGCGAACGAGTTGCTCTGGGTCAATTTATTACTCGATATATCGCTACTGGTAACCAAGTTACTGATCTCTTTACAAATCCAATGTCTAAAGCAACCCTTACTTATTTCGGTACCAAACTGTGTCTTCAACCCAGCCCAGTTTGCGGGAGGGTATTAGCAACGTTGTACAACTCAACAACAACTATTATGAGGATTATAGGAGTAATAAGGATAACGATGAATATTGGAATGATAAGGTTGTGAATCCTCATAATAATCTCAATAACTAGTAGGGAGAGTTTGAGTAATTAAGGAGACCTAGGTCAATAAATTCTAGCCAAAATATATTCTAATAAGATGAGAAGATAGTGCTTGGGTACAAGTCCAAGTGTAGAGTTTGTATTAGTTTATAAGTTCATTATTATTAGAGCTAGTAAGTTTATCAGTGTAAAGTGATAAGATCTATTTTTTTCTTTAAATAGGATCAAATGTATTAAAGGTGCTCACAGTTGTGGGAGAGATTTTGAGCAGTTTGTTTCATACATTTGTTTTTAATAAAAATAAGTTCTTCAGGTTTCACTACTAGAAAAAGGAGAATAGACATCACGCCTTTAACATCGGTTAGAATTGAAACCGATGTCAATGCTATTTATTACATCGTTTTTTGACAACTGATGTCTTTTATATATTTTTAACATCAGTTATTGCACTAACCGATGTGAAAGGTGTTTCCAAAAAAAAATAATTCCCGCTCTAGTTCCTTTTCCCCCCGCCTTTGCAAATATTACCCCCAGGCCACTTAAGAAAATTTTAACTCCCTCTCTTTTATACACCTATCCCTATTTCCCTTAAAACATTAAAACATTAAAACATAAAAACAAAACATTAAAATTTTTAATATAGAAATTTTAGATGATTCTAACATATGAACTTAAAGCTATTTAAATTAAATACAAATAAAAAATATATTTATAAATATATAAATTATATCAAATAATTAATAATTTTATTTTTATAAATATTTAAATTTCTTTATAAAACTTATAATAAATATTTTTATAAAATAAACTCAAAATAATATAAAAGATATACAAAAAAAAGGCGGGGTTTGAAAATTTTAGATAAAACAACCGGCTGAAAATTAGGGCTTGAATCTATATTCACTCTTCGGCTCTTTTCAGACACATTCCTTATCTCTCTCTCTCTCTGCCTCTCTCCGCTGAATTTCATCGATTAAAGCTTCAATCGGAACTTCTTGACTTCGGTCAGTCAAATTAAGAATCAATTGAGCGGACAGACATAATCTGATTTGGACTTCAATCAGAGCTTGGTCGATTTCATCTTCGAGTTTAGGGCTTGAATCCCTGCTTTATGTTTTGGGTTTCAATATGAGGTTCGAGTTTTAGGGCTACTTCAATACTTGATTTAGGTATATCTCTCTGTCTTGATTTGTATATCTCTCTCTCTATGTCTCAATTTATATGTATATATATTTATATGTATATGTGTATAGTTTCGAGTTTTAAGTATTGATTTGATTTTTTTGATGTGTAAAATGATTTGGTATTTGACTCATTTTAGGGATTTATTTGATTTTAGGGATTGTGTAAAATTATATTCTATGTTGTGGGATGTTATTGTGGGATGTTATATCATTTACACTTGATTTTGAGAATGTGGGAGTGTTTGCAACTATCTTGATTTGCAGAGACAAAACCATCCTAACCACAAAGGAGCCTGTCTTCTCAACATACTCTAATAGTCTAATAATTACGCTGGTGTTTGGGTCCAGATGTTTAAAGGCGGAAGCATCATTGTAAGTAACAACTATTTATTGAGCCAGTCTTAGTTCCCTGGTATCCTACCTAAGCTAAGGGATGTGACACATATTGCGATATGTTTTGTAAGTCATAAATGACACCATGCTTTCAAGTCAAGTATTGGATGATAAGCTGCAGGATGCAGAGCCTTACAAGTCTGAGTTAAAGGGAATGTTAACGCAACTTGCCTTACTTGCCTGTTAGAGATGTACAAGCTTGGGAAACAGTATTAGTATGTTACCGAAAAACAGGAAATTATCAAGGAAGAACTGAACTAGCATCAGCTACAAATTCATTAGGTTCTTGCCTCCTTTTTAGATCAACATCTAATGATCACAATTCTCGAAGTAGATGCAGTAATTATAAAATACTTATATCTTTTCTGGTTATGAAATTAAATGCGTAATTTGCACTTTGCTTTTCTTCTTGTGCATTTTATTGTCTTCTTAGTTAGCTTATAACTTCAATTTCCCGTAGAATTCGTGTCTAGTTTGTTACATTATCCAGCTCTATCACACACCTTTAAACTAATTCACATAGTTGTGCCATGTAAGTGGATATAAAAGTCAGTCATATGTAAATCACATATATATATATATCTAAATCACATATGTAATTTTTTATATTCTCACTATGATTTATATATAATAAAAATAGTACACATTGGATTTTGATCGTGATATGGGAATCTGAAATTTACATCCTCGATCCATTACCTCATCATCCACATCCTGAGGCACTAGACCTGGTAGTTAGTCTTTTATTTTGTCTATTATTATTTTCTGGACTGATTAATTGTCAACAATTTTCCGGAATATATAGGGATGCCCTAAACAACCAGGTGGTACAGAATGTGGGTATGTAGTAATGCGATATATAAAAGATATAATTGAGGACGAGGAGATGAAGCTTTTAAGCAAGGTATTTTTCTATATGTTTATTGTTAGAGATGCAATAATTAACAATAATATTTAAATCAAACTGTCAAAAATAAAACAATGTCAAAATTAACAATAAGGCATTTTTGCACTACTTTCACGTGTTAATTAAGGCATTTTTGTTTGAACTTGAGCAACTTTTAAGCAAAATATCTGTTTTATAGTAGGTTTCAAATTGCTGATTTGTTTGTGTTATATATTTACAGTGGAGCTCTAAGACTCGCAGGACTTACAAAAGGGAGGAACTTGATGTCGTTCGCTGGGAGACACTTGATTATATACAAGCCATCATGTAGTTGGGTTACACTACTCTCAGTTATATTATTTTGATTGTAGTCAAATAGATGCATGGATGTATTAGTACTTGATGTTTGGATTATATGTATGTTTGTGTAGTTGGATTGGATGGATGGATCTATAGTTAGATTGGATGGATGTAGAATTGGTATGTTAGAGTAATTAAATTTGGTAGTTTCTTATTGGTTTGGTAACTTTTTTTGGCGTGCATGTTGTATGTGAATGGTTAAACAGGTAATTAGACATCATTTTATACAGGAAACTGATGTCCAGACAAAGTTATGACATCAGTTTGAAAATAGGAAACTGATGTTAACTTAAAGCTATTACATCATTTTGAAACTAAGAAACTGATGTTAACCTAAAGTTATGACATCAGTTTGAAAATATGAAACTGATGTTAACATAAAGCTATTACATCATTTTGAAAATAAGAAACTGATGTTAATCTAGAACTATTACATCAGTTTGAAAATAAGAAACTGATGTTAATCTAAAACTATTACATCAGTTTGTAAATAAGAAACTGATGTTAATGACAATTATAGACATCAGTTTGTTATAAGAAAACAATGTGGTATGTAATCTTACACATCGGTTATAAACTGATGTTAAAAAGTAGGAGCTTTAACATCGCCCACGAAGACATCGGTTTAAATTTCTACAGACATCAGTTTTTAATTGATGTCTAATCCAGTTTTTCTAGTAGTGTTTCAAATTTTCTCTAGACTCACAAGAAACAAACCCTTAATTGTCCAGTATAGAAACAACAAACCCAAATGATAACTTGATCAGTGTTCTTAACACAAGGGATAAACTCGAAACAATTTTGTAAATGGGACAGATGTCTATTAATCTTTAAAGGGCAATATTTCAGGGCTCTGTTTACACATTTAGAATCTTGAAAATAAAAAACCAAGTAACCACCATAATGTTTAATCACATTAGTTAACCCGACCGGACCATACAATTGATCAAAAGAAGTGGGTGGATGGAAGAACCTAATTGTGATTAAAAATAACTCCTTCACGAGAGGATGGAAGAATCGAAGAATCTAACCGGTAGCAGGTTGAACCAGAGCCGTCAAAAACATGCCAAGGGTATTGATGCATCCAGTCGATACTTGAAGACACTTAGGTTTAGGGGGGACGTTGTGGGAAAGCATATCGGTCGTCGGAATCGAGATAACGAAAAGAGAAGTGAATGGATCGACAGGAGTAAGAGACACAAATAAATCACAAAGAAGACATTGACGGGTGAAAAGTCTAATAAAATAAGTGAAATCTTGTTTAAATAGAGGAGTCATCGTATAGGAAAAGGGAAAATCAGGAAAGCCGAGAAGGCAAAGAGTCGGAAAAGATGAAGAGAAAAGAGTAAAATAAGAGAGAAAAAAGAGAGAAGAATGGGAGTCAACTCATTCTTATACGATAGTGGAGGATTGAATTGCATTTTGAAAACTATCATTTGGGTTCCAGTAGGAAGTTACTTTCCGTAAAATATAATGTTTTTAAGAAATTTTAATTCATGAAAAATATAAAATTATATTTGATAATTATGTATATAATGATTTCTCATGAAAAGTATAAATTATCATGTTAGAGTTTGACAAACAATTTCTCATTTTGTGGATATTCAATTTTTCAAAAAGTTTCTATATTAGTACTTGTTCGATGTCATATAGCAATTGACTTCCTTCGGAAGTATGTTATTCAAAATTATTAAAAATTAAATTTTTTTGCTTAATTGTTAATATAATTATTTAAATTAATAGGAATTTTAAAGGGTTAAATATAAATAATATAACTGACCGATCCAAATGTACAAGTTGATTATAAATCACAAACTAACGCGGGAACATTAATGATTTATGTTATTCTTTGGGTGTAACAATCTCCTATATTTATATTTTAAGTTTGACTTAATTTATTTCTAAACATTATACATTGTCTTTAACTTAAACTAGTCGTTGTGTATATTTTGTATGTACCATGGCTTAACTTTTCGTATTACAACTTGAAAAACCTTTTTATACATTTTCTAAAGAGTTTCGTTATATATTACTTATATAATATTTTACATAATATAATTTGAGTTGTAAATATTCATTGTATCGATTGATTGTATTTTAAGAATTGTTGAAATTGTCATGGGGTTCTAATTTAAAACAAAGTAAGGTACGGTGTTTGTGTATTTATTAATTCTATTCTACAAGGGTAAAGAGTTGAATGAACAAGAGAATTCAAGAAGTGGAGCTCAAAAAAATTCTTTAGTTCGAAGAACAGATTGTAAAAGAAAACTTTGAAGTACAAAAGTCCATTTTGCTCAAATTGCTTAAAAATATAACACGCGGTTTTGAGATAAAAGTGAAATATATTATTATCTTGTAATTGTTTCATCTTAATTAATAATATTTTTTTACCAAGTTGATAAATGATCAGGTGATAAGAAACCAGAACGTAGATTATTAGAATTAAGGGTTGAGTGATAATATAACGGTTTATATTGAGAAAACTATTTTTATAACTATAAATAATAAAGTTATGCCGTATCAAAATATGCAAAATCGTAAAATACAGCTATCTTTGAAAGGCATATGACTAGGTCTATTTGTAATAAGTAGATGACAACTCAACTCAGACAGGAAACAGTTGTAAATAATAAGTACTAAACATGAATCAAGACGAAAAATGTATACTAGACACGAAAAATCAGAATATCAGAAGATTTGTAATGAAATTGCTACTCAACACTGGAAGAAGTTTATTAATTTGTTCAAGCGTCAGTGAAAAATAAAGTGGTAGTATTTCAGAAGAATTCAAAAGATACAGAAGATTTATAGTGGCTACTACAAGAAGATTCCAGAAGAAGAGGAAAGACAGTAAAGCGAAAGAATGACAGAAGGCCACAACTTAAAAGTTAATAAGTGAAGAATATTTATTAGTATCACACAAATGAACCAGACAGTATATTTGTGTGTCATCTAAATTAATATTTATTCTTCAGTTAGCTCAAGTGGTTTTATGACAGAAGACAAAGCCTATGCAGGAAGACTTCGAAGAAGACTACATAATTAAATAAGACAATATAGTATTTTAATTCTACTATCATTAGTTAATTGATTATTTAATTTATCTAATTAAATTGATTCAAGATTTAATTTAATTTAATTTGTAAATTAACTAATTAAATTAAGTAGAATTAATTTATTATAAAATATATAACTTAGTATGATTATTAACATAATTCAAATGACTTTAAAATAAGTCATACCGAATTTTATTAATAAAAGTCATACCAATTTTTATTAATAAAAGTCATACCAAATTTTGCTAAAATAAGTCATACCGAATTATATATCAAAAGTCATACCGAGTTCTTTAATCAAAAGTCATACCGATTTTATTTAAATAAGTCATTTTGATTTATTTAAATAAGTCATACCAAACTTTTGTAAAAAAGGTCATACCGATTTTCTTTTAAATAAGTCTTTCTGATTTATTTAAATGAAAGAAAATCCGGGTATGACTTTAGAACAATCATACCGAATTTTCTAAAAATCATACCGAATTTTAAAATCATGCCCAGCCTTTTTCAAATGTCATACAAGGCCTAAATCAATTAAATAAAGTCATAGTGAAAAAAGTCATACTAGCTTTTCAACCTCTATAAATATGAAACCAGGGGCTTCATAATTCACAGTTGAAGAAAAACAGTTCAAATTCAGAAATTTGTTTGCATTGTAATATTCACAGATTTCTGTGAAAGTTTGAAATATAATTGTTAAACTCGAACAATTCATGTCTAAATCGTTCTAAACTTTTAAACAGTTATATAAACTTTCTACTTATTAATTTTGTAATATTTTTCAATTTAAAATTATATCTTCTACTTGAACAGTATTTCATCACAATTAATATTTCGCGTGAATTTAAAATAATATTTTTAAATCCAATATTCCGCAATAATTTATAGATATTGTATTCAACCCCCCTTCTACAATATCAGGGACCAACAATTGGTATCAGAGCTGATTGATATTTCTAATATCAGATCCGAACAAAAAATTCCGCAACTCATATACAGATCTCAGAAATTATTTTTAATTCAAAATAATTTTTTATTCGAAATAATTTTTTTTCTAAAAATTATTTTTGATCAAAAATTGTTTTCATTCAAAAATTAAAACATTTTTTTTGAAACACTTAATTTTTAATCTCATTAAAGATGAGTACTCAGAAAGTGACTAGCATCAAATTCCACAGTTCGACAGAGAGCACTACAACTTGTGGAAACACAAAATGCTACTGTTCATTGGGATTGCCAATCCCAAGTATGCATTAGTATTGGCCAAAGGTGTTGAGCCCCCTATATCAGTTATTCTCGAATATCAGGTAGATGAGGTCGTAATCCCCCATAGACAGTTTCTGAAAAGTCCGGCAGACTATACAGATGAGGAAGCAGAAGCCGTGTCCCTGGGCAACAACCTCAAATTAATTCTGATTGAATCCCTGGACTACGTAATTACAATAAAGTAGTCAATTGCAAAAATGCAAAAAAAATCTGGGAAACAATTGAAATCATCAATGAGGGAACTGAAGAAGTAAAGGAGAATAGACTGGAAATTCTGACCTCCCAATATGAGCAGTTTAGATCCAACCCTGGTGAGGGTATCTCTGAGGTGTTTCAGAGATTAAACAAACTGATAAACGAGCTCAATATGGTGAACAGGAAGTTTTTGTTGACCTTACCCGAGCATCTGGAACACAGGATCGCAGCTATCCGGGAATCTAGGGACATGAAGGAGGTTACCCTATAAAGACTATATGGAGTTTTAAAAACTGATAACAGATCCAAACCAGAGAGATGTATGAGAGAGGTAAGGTACTGAGTTCCTCCAAGGCATTAATGGTAGAAACACCAGAGAAATTAGAAGTGAAGGCTGTTGCACCTTCTAACAGTTCAACAGAGTATGTGGTTCCAGAATTTAGACATACTTCTGAAAAACAAGAAGATGATGTGTTCTACTCGCTGGAAGAACTAGATCAGCTGGAAAATGAATCTCTAGCTATGGTTGCCAGGAGGTTTGGCGACATGAGATTCCGAAGAAACTCCTCCTACAGAGTAAAGCCTAATTTTGGAAGATTCCAAAAAGGAGGTTATTCGACAGTAGTACCAAAAAGCGGCTACAAGACCAGCTTAGTTGATATAAGCAAGTTTCGTTGCTTCAACTGTAATGAGCTAGGCCACTTCGCAACTGAGTGCAAGAAGCCTAAGTAAGGGAAAAAGAGAGAGTCTTACGAAGAGCTCAAAGAGAAGTATGATGCGCTCGTGAAAAAGCATCAAGGAAAGTCCTATCTAGCAGAGGGCAGAAGATGGGATGACTCAGATAATGATGATGAGGAAGAGCTGGGAAATCTTGCTCTTATGGCTTCATCCGATGAATCACTATCTCCCACCCGTCAAGGAGGAATAAAGGTAAATCCTTCTTGCCCTAAAATGTTTGCTCTGCTAGGAAAAGAACTAGATGGTGAAAGATATAAGGTTAAGAAACTAAGACTCAAAGTCAAAGAGTTAATTGATGAGACTGAAATTTTTAAGCAGTTAAAAAGAAATCATGACAAGTTGACTGTCAAGTTGACTGAGGACTTAATTGTTCAAGTCAGTAAAGTCAGATGTCATGTTGTAGTAGAAACCAATCTCAGAAATCAGATAGAGGAAGAAAAGAAAAAGTGTCTTGCTTATAAGAATTTCTCGTATATTGTAAAGAACCTAGTTGACCAACAAGAAATAAGTCGTAAAGTTGGAATAGGCTTCGAGTACAATAAATCTGTAGGAAAGCCAAGCAACATAACCCCTTTCAGAAAGAGTGCTGAAGAAAGGGGTATCCCACATGTTGTTAAAGACACACAAAAACCTCTCTTCATAACACCGATAGCTGAACCCATCCTTGAGAGCTCCATATTGATTGCATATGAAATGCAGTTAGAAGATCTCGAGGAAGAGAAGAAGAGAGGAGAACAGGTTAAGGACATAAAAAGAGTTAATTTCCAGAAAGAGAAGAGTGCACCGAAGACACCAGTGAAAGATGAGGGAACTTCTAAGTCGCCCAATCTTGGTATAGGTGCAAAAGACTTAAAGAATAAAATGAACAGACTAAACACGTTTGTTAACAATAAGGATAGTAACAACAAATTTCATTCTACTGAAAACTTTAAATCTGCTGATAAAATTGAAGTAGAATCTGTTAAGTCACCTACTATTTTGAATAACATGCCTATTATTGATGCCCTCCATAAACCTTGTGGTATATTGAATTGTATGTTATGTGCTTTTAATGCTATGACTGCTTATTTAAACGCATGATTGCTAAGAAAGATAACATGACACCTAGACAATACATCAATAATAAATTCACTAAATCCAAGACTGCAACTCCTTCACCTGCTAAGAAGGAAAAATATATTCCTAAGTCTAAACAGAAAGTTGTTAAGACTGTTTATAGGAAGGTAGGAACAGTCAAGGTAGATGATGCTATTATTCGAAAAGGATCTGTTGTCAAAGCGGACAAATGTCAATTCTTTAAGTATGCCGGGCCCAATCAATTTTGGCCTCCAAAGACGAATTAATCCGTTTGGTATGTGCATGGAGTTAAACAGGTAAACCGAGTTATATGGATCCTGGATAGTGGATCTTCAAGGCATATGACCGGAGATAGAGCCCTGCTATCAAACGTGGTTGAAAGAGCTGGCCCAATCGTCACCTTTGGAGATAACAACAAAGAAATGACTACGAGATATGACAAGTTAAATACTGGAAATGTTATCATTGACAACGTCTCTTTAGTGGAAGGACTTAAGCACAATCTACTCAGCGTCAGTCAATTTTGTGATAAAGGGTACAAAGTAAACTTTATCAAGGAGAAATGCTTAATAGCTCATTCTAAAGATGAAAAACTGGCCTTACGTGGGGTAAGGAAAGGAAACTTGTACATAGCCGATCTCAACTCAGGAACTGAAGATGAAACAAACTGTTTCTACTCAAAGGCTTTATCAGAAGAAAGCTGGTTATGGCACAAGAAACTCTCACTTCTAAACTCTGATCAACAAAGATCATATGAAGACTCCCTATGAATTAATGGCTGGCAAGAAACCTATTCTAAAGTGCTTTCATGTTTTTGGAGCTAAATGCTATGTGCTAAAGGATGAAGATGAACATCGTGGCAAGTTCGAGGCCAAGGCACATGAAGTTATTTTTTTCGGATATTCAAGAAGAGCATATAGGGTGTACATAATTGATCAACATCAAGTAAAAGAAAGTGTCAATGTAACTTTTGATGACACTAAACTCCCAAGTATCCAAACTGAAAATGCTTCTGAGTCATTAAAATTTGATAATTATCCTGACTCACATTCTGATGACGAAGAAGAACCTGAGGTTGCAGCAGGAAATGATGATGACAGTAATGATAATGATCCAGGCAACAACAATGGTAACAATAGAAATTCTACTAATACTAGTGGTGGATCAACAAGTCATCCTGGCAACAACTCAGGGGGAGATGAAGGATCAACTGGTAGAACACAACATCACAATGAATTTCGAGGTGAATCATCTAGATCAAACCTACCCAGAGAAAGGATATGGAGAAGAAATCATCCTTTTGAATTGATCATAGGTGATCCAGATGTTGGAGTTAGAACCAGAATTGCAACTTCAAATGAATGTTTATTTTCAGTTTTTCTATCTCAAGAAGAACCAAAGAAGATTGAAGATGCATTAATTGATCCAGATTGGGTTCTTGCCATGCAAGAAGAGCTCAATCAGTTTGAGAGACAAAAAGTCTGGACACTGGTACTCAGACCTAAAGACAGATCTGTAATTGGCACGAAATGAGTATACAGGAACAAGTTAGACGGTGATGGCATTGTAACAAGAAACAAAGCCAGACTAGTAGCAAAGGGTTACTCCCAGGAAGAAGGAATTGATTATGACGAGTCCTATGCACCAGTTGCAAGACTTGAAGCCATCAGGATATTTCTGGCATTCGCAGCACATTCCAATTTTAAAGTCTATCAAATGGATGTGAAGAGTGCATTTCTGAATGGAGAGTTAGAAGATGAAATATATGTGGAACAGCCCCTGGCTTTGAAAATCCAGAGTTTGTTGATTTTGTGTATTTTCTATTCAAAGCTCTCTATGGACTCAAGCAAGCACCAAGGACATGGTATGACACTCTCTCTGTGGTTTTACTTGAAAATGGCTTTATTAGAGGTGTCATAGATAAAACTCTCTTTTATAAATTGCATGAAAAAGATATGATATTTGTCCAAGTTTATGTTGACGATATTATATTTGGTTCTACTAACGAAAACTTGTGCAAAAGATTTGCTAAGTTAATGCAGAGCAAGTATGAAATGAGCATGATGGGTGAACTGTCATTCTTCCTTGAATTGCAAGTAAAGTAAAAGGAAGATAGGATTTTTATTTGCCAATCAAAGTACGTAAGGGATCTTCTTATAAAATTCAGTCTAAAAGATTCTTCACTGGCAAAAACCCCAATACCAACAACCACCAAGCTTGACAAAGATGAAACTGGTAAGAAAGTTGACATCACAAGCTATAGAGGTATGATAGGCTCATTACTATATCTAACTGCTAGTAGACCCGATATAATGTTTGTAATATGCTTATGTGCAAGGTTTAAATCTGACCCAAGGGAATCTCATCTAATAGCCGTTAAACGAATTTTTAGATATCTGAAGGGTACACCAAATCTTGGAATTTAGTGCCCTAAAGATACAGGTTTTGACCTAATATGCTATTCAGATTCAGATTATGCAGGGTGCAGGATGGACATGAAAAGTACTTCTGGAAGCTGTCAGTTTCTGGGAAGTCGGTTGATTTCCTGGTACAGCAAGAAACATCACTAAGTATCTACCTCGACAGCCGAAACAAAATATATTGCGGCAGGTAGCTGTTGTGCTCAGATCTTGTGGATAAGGAATCAACTAAATGACTACGGACTTACATTGAACAAAATTCATATTTTCTGCGACAACACAAGTGCTATAGCTATTTCCAACAATCCTGTACAACATTCGCGAACCAAACACATTGACATAAGGTATCACTTTATCCGAGAGCATGTCATGAACGAAACTGTGGTGCTACATTTTGTACCCATAGAAGATCAAATAGCCGACATCTTCACGAAACAACTTGATGAATCCACTTTCTCTAAGTTGGTTAGTGAACTAGGGATGTTAAACAATGGCTAATTTTTGGTTGCTAGGAATTAATTTATGCTCATAAATATTAAATGTTAATATTTAAAGAATTTATGAGACTCGAATTAATAAAATCCTAGGACTTATGTATTTTTGGAAAATTATCTTAAGATTAAATTAATATTCTTAATAGATAATTATTTCAATCATAGCATAAGTACTTATATTTAATTTAAACATTTATAAGCAATTATGTATTTATATATATTTTTCTCTAATTATTATTGTACATTAATATAAATGATTATGTTATTAATTAATTAATTGATTTACTCATTAAATTAATTCAAGCATGAGTTAACTTAATTCCTAAATTAATTAGAACTATTAATAATATAAGTATTTATTATATGGCTTTAATAATTTATTAGTATGTAAATTATTGTTATTTATCTTAAAGTTTCTAAATAGATATTGTTTGTTAATATTTATTTTATCATTATTAATTTATCTAAAATTCGAATAAGATTTTTATTATTTTATTTCAAATTTAGAAACAATTAATAATATAAGTAATTATTCTATTATATATTATTATTCTAAATTAGTTAAGCATGACTTATTTTTTAAAAAGAAAATCGGCATGACTTTTTATTGATAATAAAAGTCATATCGAGTTTTTATAAAATAAGTCATACCGAAATTGTGTTATTTCTTTTATTTTTTATTTTATAGTTAAACAAAACCCGGTATGATTTTCTAAAAGTCATACCGACGGATTTGAGTTAATTTATTTTTTGGTATGACTTTTTAAAAGTCATACCGAGCCTTTTTGTTTTATTTCTTTTAAATAAGTCATACTAGCTTGTTTAAATAAAGTCATATTGTGTAATATCAACCTATATACACAATATACGCACGATTCCCTAGCAGTTTTTTGATTAAATTTGATCAATCATCTTCTAAAATCAACTGCTAACAGTTGCTATTCCTTGATTAGAAGCTTTATTGCTTGCTAGTGTGTCAAAATCAAACCTTACTAATCGAATTGCTGCCCGATTTTTGTTAAAAATTGATTTGACTGTTCCTTTTCTTGGATAAAAACGAAGCAAGTTGTGATTTTTCTGATTAGAGGACTGTTGTGTAGCAATCTTCTGATTAAAATCGACTTTGAGGATTAATAGCAATTAGGGTTTTTAATTTTTTAGTGTAGTTTTTGAATTCTGGACTTGTATTTGTTATTTTTAATTGTATTTGCACTTTGTAATTTATTATTTGTAATAGTTTAAATTAAAATGGCTGGTTATTGTGAAATCATCAAGACCAATTTTGTTGGATTTTTTAATCCAGTGAACTGCTTAGTCGAGAGGTTTAGGCCGTGGATAATATTTTTAAATGAGCATTCACTAATTAGAACAATAATCACAATAGAAGTCCCGTTAAAAGTGTTAGCACTTAGGGCATTGTACTCGACAGCAAGGAACAGAACTGTTGGAGATAGAGTACATTTCTCATTCACCATTGGAGAACATGAATATATGGTGACTGAAGATGATGTGAACATAATTTTAGGGTTCCCAGACAGAGATTTTGTTGATCCACCAACTGTTCTAGAAATAATTGAATTCTTCAATGCTATTCAGTACTAAGGTGAGATAAACCTGGTGAAACTGACAAAAGCCAAGTTGGTGAGCGAGTGAGACTACTTCTTTCACAAACTAGCACAACTGTTTGCACCCACTACAAAGAGCAACTTCAACAACATTTCTTCACTACTTCAGATAATTGGGTATTCTGTGGCCCATAACCGGAGGATTAATTTTGAAAAGTTGATTCTAAAAGAAATTATAAAGAAGATGAGAATGCCAGAAAGCAAGGAACAGTATGTGCAAGTCTACTATCCAAGGTTCCTAATGCTGTTCATGAATGAGTTGCTGTCAGATGAAGATAAAGAGCTATTCCAGAATAGTCCTACAGAAGTATCTCCATCTTCTCAAAGAAACTTATTTTCAAGGCTCAACAATAATCCAAAGTTTCAAGATGTGCTAGTGGTAAGAACAGGGTACATGGGTGAGATCTTAGATCAAATTGTAAATCCCGCACAGGCTCAAACGCATCAACAAGAGCTAGAGCAAAATCTAGATCCAGTACCAATGGAAGTTGAAACCTCTGAACAGCTTTTACTTGAAGCTGCTCAGCATGCAGAACAAGAAGCCCATGAACAACAGGTAATATCTCAAACTCTGGCTTCTAATTTCCTACCTATAAATATACTTACTGCACCTTTAAATATATCTGTGGTGGACTATAATTATAGTCTTTCACTTCAGGACTTCGGCTATGAACCTGACAATGCACAGGTTCAATCCCAAGCTGAGTTAGAGCCCCAAACAGTTTCTCCTTCTTCAACCTCTTTGAGTCTAATCAGAAAAAGGAAGAAACCTGTTAGGAAAGTAAGAGGTAGAAGTGTTTCTATGAGTGAACTCGCAGCTCTGTCTCCACCAACAAAAAGATCAAGAACTGAACCAGAGACAACTACAGACCCTTCCTTATCCTCTCAGTGGGATATGGAATTTGAAAAGACAAATTAACAGTCACTGGACTCACTCGATCAAACGGGTGATTATATTGAAATTCGCCGTCCGGCCGCGGCATCTTGTGAAGAGTCACGCACACTGCTAGCGCTCACACTAGCAGGACCTCCGCTTGCAGAAACACAAACAGATGAGGGCACATTTAATAAAGAAAACTTCTTTGAAACAAACTTGTCGGATGCCACATTCATCGTGGACCAAGACATTTTTAGTGTAGTGCAGCATCAGATACCGTTACAGGTATTAAGGGGCACCACAGACTCTAATGAGCCATACAATACATTGTCTAAGGTGTTGACCCCCGTGGATTTCTTACATCCAGTTCTTTTAAAAGAAGGTCTCGAATCCACTGGTGGATTTCAGAGGCAACCACTCCATAGAGGGAGATGTGACTGTTGGTGTACGTGCCCTAGAGGCAATGCAATATTTCTTTTGATAAACCTTTATGTCATTTGATTATTCAATAAACGTATTTATTATGACTTTAATTACTGCAACATATTTGTTAGCATAATAAATGTCCTTAGAATAATGATACACATTGTATAGTTTAAGTACATGACTTGAACTTGAGATTATATAATATATCATATTCTTAAAGGTCCCTAGTCGAGTATTATTATAGGACAATAATAATACATAAATAGACTAGTATGTTGTTTGACTGATAACCACATCTCATTGGTTATAAGTATGGGGATACTAAAGTCAATACATAGGTACATGTAGGAGTACATGATACTGGACAGACCCACAGTGAGATTCTTCATGTTTAATAAAGTCATAAGAAAGACTCACAGTGATAATGGTGTAATGATCCTCTGACTTGAGATCATTATATTTCTATACGAGGATTGATATACTTTGACTACATTAAAAGTTACCTTTGACCGGGTGATGATAAAAGTGGACATCGGGTATATCATGAGTCGTATGAGAAATATGAAACAGATGAAGGTAGCAGCTGAAGATGAAGGGGCTACTAAAAAGACAAAGGAAAAGCTAAGATGTATTCTGAAGAACAGTTTCAATCGTATGATCCAGAACCAGAAGAACAGTATTATGCTCAAGAACAATTCATTGATAACAGTGCTCATGATGAATCATATAATCCTGACTACTGTAGAGCTGAGGAAGAGACTGCCTTTGTGAAGAATTCTTATTTCCAAAAGAAAAAGAAACTGATCCAGCCTATGAAGAGGCAATGAAGAAACTAAAAGAAGACATCAAGGCAAGTCATGCTAAGACTGAGAAACTGAAAGCTCTAGTCATGGAAAGATCAAAGGCTGAAAGAGAATCAAGCCTAGAAAATAAATATCTCTGGGCCATAGCAGTTAGAGAAAAGAAAAGAGATGTGCAGCTGAAAACTGGAAAAAAATGGGATAAAGCAAGAGAAATAATGGACAAGCTTCAGAAGGGTCCATTTGAAGACAAACATCTTAAGACATTAATTGAGCGTCTAGAAAAATCAAATGACAACATTGAAAACTTCATGAAAGCTCTAAAAGAGGAAGTGGACTATATCACTATCTTAGTGGATCACATTCTTGAAGATTGGCAGATATTAGTCTACACACACCGGAATGGTACATTCAGAATATCCTTGGAGTTTTTCAGACATAGAAGTTTATCAGTGATATGGACTTTACTGAATAAAGTGAAGAGAAGCTCAGAAAAGAATGAGCTGCTGAGAGACAGGCTCAAAGACTTCGCCAAATTTGTTAGTCCTCAAATTCTAAATGACCCACATGAAGTTAGATTCTTCTCAAACAAGCTATATCAGATCTTAAAGCTAGACGAGGAGTCATTGAAGGGCTACACAGTGAAATTCATGATTGAAGTTGAAAAGATGTTAAGGTCAAAATGATTCAGGTCCCAATCTAAATTAGACGCTGCACAGAAAATTAGAAGTTACTGCTTATCAAAGAAAATCCCATCATACATCATGCAAATCAAGAAGATAGACTCATCTCAGCCATTTGATGTGGAAGAAGAAGCAGTAGATCCTGTTGAGCAGGAAGTGTTGTTTCAGTCAGCCAAAGCTGAACAAAGAAGGTTGTATGGAGAATCCACTACAATAGATCAATCAGTAACTGAAGAAGTACCAATGACACCTGTGCATAAAGGTTCAATCCTAGAAGAAGGTGAAGTTGATACCTCTGAAGACTGAAGATTTAGATAGATCAAGATAGAAAATTATGTAATATTTGTTCAGTGCTAGAGTAACATCTATCTTGTATTTATTTTTCAAAACATGAATCTGGAAAATTGTTAAATATAATACTAGAACTTTTTATTATTTACAGTTTTTACATGTCGTATTACTTTATTAGTTTTAGTTGAGTTATCCTCTAGAAATTTGTGTGTTAAATGTTTAACAACAAATATGGGGAGATTGAAAGGCATATGACTAGGCCTATTTGTAATAAGTAGATGACAACTCAACTTAGACAGGAAACAGTAGTAAATAATAAGTACTAAACATGAATCAAGACGAAGAATGTATACTAGACACAAAAAATCAGAATATCAGAAGACTTGTAATGAAATTGCTACTCAACACTAGAAGAAGTTCATTAATTTGTTCAAGCGTCAGTGAAAAATAAAGTGGTAGTATTTCAGAAGAATTCCAAAGATACAGAAGATTTATAATGGCTACTACAAGAAGATTCCAGAAGAAGAGGAAAGACAGTAAAGCGAAAGAATGACAGAAGGCCACAACTTAAAAGTTAATAAGTGAAGAATATTTATTAGTATGACACAAATGAACCAGACAGTACATTTGTGTGTCATCTAAATTAATATTTATTCTTCAGTTAGCTCAAGTGATTTTATGACAGAAGACAAAGCCAAGGCGAGAAGACTTCGAAGAAGACTGCATAATTAAATAAGACAATATAGTATTTTAATTCTACTATCATTAGTTAATTGATTATTTAATTTATCTAATTAAATTAATTCAAGATTGAATTTAATTTAATTTATAAATTAACTAATTAAATTAAGTAGAATTAATTTATTATAAAATATATAACTTAGTATGATTATTAACATAATTCAAATGACTTTAAAATAAGTCATACCGAATTTTATTAATAAAAGTCATACCGATTTTTATTAATAAAAGTCATACCGAATTTTACTAAAATAAGTCATACCGAATTATATATCAAAAGTCATACCGAGTTCTTTAATCAAAAGTCATACCGATTTTATTTAAATAAGTCATTTTGATTTATTTAAATAAGTCATACCAAACTTTTGTGAAAAAGGTCATACCGATTTTCTTTTAAATAAGTCATTCTGATTTATTTAAATGAAAGAAAATTCGGGTATGACTTTACAAAAGTCATACCGAATTTTCTAAAAGTCATACCGAATTTTAAAGTCATGCCCAGCCTTTTTAAAATGTCATACAAGGCTTAAATCAATTAAAAAAAGTCATAGTGAAAAAAGTCATACTAGCTTTTCAACCTCTATAAATATGAGGCCAGGGGATTCATAATTTGCAGTTGAAGAAAAACAGTTCAAATTCAGAAATTTGTCTGCATTGTAATATTCACAAATTTCTGTGCAAGTTTGAAATATAATTGTTAACCTCGAACAATTCATGTCTAAATCGTTCTAAGATTTTAAACAGTTATACAAACTTTCTACTTATTAATTTTATAATACTTTTCAAGTTAAAATTATATCTTCTACTTGAACATTATTTCATCACAATTAATATTTCGCGTGAATTTAAAATAATATTTTTAAATCCAATATTCTACAATAATTTATAGATATTGTATTCAACCACCTTCTACAATATCAGGGACCAACAATCTTCGTTCTTCGAACAATAATAGTCTAACTATCGATAATTAAAAATTAACTATGTATTTTTTAGAATTTTAAATTTTTTGCTCTTGAAAAAAAATTATAAGTATTAATTTGAGCCATGTAAATTTTGATCCATATTTCGCCACTGAAAATATTCATATATGTATTTTATTTAATAAAAGTTTATATGTACTAGTTTAGAAAAAATATTAATTGTTGGGTCCCGGAAGTATCGTAGAAGGGGGGTTGAATGCGATACTGACAACAATTTAAAATTCTTTTCAGAATTTGCGGAATTAAATTATTGCTTAAGCTGAGGGTTAGAGTCGTTATAGTGTTTGAGAGGCTGACTTACTAGCTTTCTATTTTTATGATATAACATTTAAGATATAGAAAATTAGCAAGTAAGTAAACAAGATTCAAGTTAAATATGTATATTAAACTTGAACGGGTGTTACAATATCCGGTAGAATAAACTTTAATTCCTAGAACAAATTTGACATGAATTGTTCTACTTTAGGAATTAAAATCAAACCAGCACAGAAAGTCTGTGAATATTACAATGTAGACAAATTCTGAATTTGAACTGATTTTTCTACTTCTGAATTATGAAGCAAATGCCTCATATTTATAGAGGAAATTCTAAGCTTGTATGACCTTTTTGACTATGACTTAATTTCAAGAAAATAACCCTTGTATGACTTAATAAATCGCTGGGCATGACATATTCTGGTCGGTATGACTTACTGAAGCTCGGTATGACTTTCAGAAATTCGGTATGACTTATTTTATTAATTAAAAAAATCGGTATGACTTTTTTAATTAAATAAAAAATCAATCCACTTGTTCCAGCATGACCTTTTAACTTGAATAGCTCGGTATAACTTATTATCCACTCGGTATGACATTTCTCTTTTCTCTCGGTATGACATTTCAATTCACCTGCCATTTTCATTTCTTTTCCACTTGTTTGGACATGTGGCAAGCTGTGATTGGCTAAAGAATTCTCCTGCTAAATTCAAATTGAAAGGGGCCTATTTCGTCTTATATGGATAGGCTCCGTAGAAATGCTTTTCGACCAGCACAGCTTATAATCTTTGATTAATAAATAATAAATTTAATTCATAAATTATAAAAATAAATATATAATATTATTTAGATATTTATAAATATAATTTATTAAATAAATAAAATATTTATTAATTAAATAAATCCTTACGCTCTAAGCCGCGGTCTTCTGATGGTTTGGAACCAAACATCTTTTGACTTGCAAATGATAAATCAATTCCAACCGGGGTTCCACCTTTAAGAATATATGACTCCGCATTTCTTCTGTGTCATTTCTTTTACCGCCTTGTCTTCAAGTCAGTACCGTATCTCTTTGAGCTTCCAGCTTCTGTCTTCTGTCATTCTAAAATAATTCTAAATTAATTAATCCTTTAATTAATTTAAGAAATAAATTAATTCTGAATGAATTAATTTACTAATTAAATTAACTAATTAATTTAATTAATTAATAGAGAATTAAATTAAAGGCTTGACTATTGTTGATGTAGATAAGACTCTTCTGTTCTTCAACAATAACCTTTTTAACCACTTGAACTTTTTGATGACGAATCTTCACTGACATTGTTGACACCCTGTGCACTGGTCTGGTTCACGGATGACTAACTACAATGTTGATTCTCATTTCTGCTGTAGTGGTCTTTGTGTCTTGTCTTGTCATGTCATGGCTTCTTTTTGTTCTTCCTCTATATTCAACATTTATTATTTACTTCGCTTTCTTATCTGAGTTGAGTTGTCATCTACTTATTACAAATATGACTAGTAATATGACTTTCATTAATTATTTTTCAAAATTTATTACTCAAATTATAACATAAGTATAATAAATATAAAAATGATCTTATTAAAAATTCGATATTTATTATCAGTAGATTTAAATATAACATTTATAAAGTTTAAGGTTGGAATCTCAAAAACACATTATGATAAAAAATATGAATTCTATATCATGTGTTATTTTTGTTGTCAACTATATTATTAATTTTAATTGTATTCATACCATATAGTTAAGGGTATTTATAAAAAATATTACCTTTTTTTTAATTTTTTACGATTTTACTATATTTTGATTTTTTTGCAAAAATATAGTACGCAACTAAAAGTAATTAAATGTAATTTTTTTTATCAACAATTTGTAACCAAATGCAACTGATTGCGACTTTTTTTCTAAAAAAAATTGAAGTTGCTTGTAGTTGCATTTGAGGTTGATTTTAGTTGTCTCAGGTTGCATTAGTTGTAAATCGTATTTTTACAAAAAAATTAAAGATCGTATTTTTACAAAATATTAAATAAAAACATATTTTTACAAAAAAATAAAAAAATTAATATTTTTTTAAAAAACCCCATAATTAGTGAGTCCTGTTTCCTAACAATCGCTTGTAATAATTATCTACAGGCTATAATTTTCCACGAATTGCATAAAAACTGATTTTTTTTGTGAATTCAAGGAGATCACGTTGTCTATCCGCGCTTCTGGAGAGTTAGATAAGATTTTTTACTATCCGCAAAAAAAAAAATTGGACCAAAACCCATAATTAATACATTAATATATATATTAATAATAATAAGCCTGCCAACAACTAGTCTCTCATCCACCATCCACTTTCAATTTTTGACTCCGCTGTTACTTGTTTGAGTTTCCTCCCATTCTCCTCCTCCTATAAATACAACCACAATACATTACATACAGTCACTCATCTTTCGTATCTCATATCCACATACACACTGATATATATTTTATTCCAACACCCTTCATATAATAATATACGTACACATCTCTATATCTATCTTTCCATCTTGTTATCTCCGACACAATGGGCGGCGATCTCAAAGCCAAGTTTCTGGAGGTGTACTCTGTTTTGAAATCTGAATTGCTCAATGACCCTGCTTTTGAATTTACTCATGATTCTCGCCAATGGGTTGAAAGGGTATCTTTTATTACACTCTCTCTTTGTATATATATATGTGTGTGTGTGTGTGTGTGTGTGTGTGTGTGTGTGTATGTAGTTGTGTTCCTAGGACATGCATTTCATGAGCTTGTTTTGTAAGAATCTTTGAACCCCACACGCATGTTTTGCTTTTATATGTCATATTTGATTGGTTCAGTTAGTTCTGTACTTTAGTTGTCTTGTTTTTTGTTGTGTTTGATTGGTTTTTTATTTCTTGGCTTTTTATCGAATGAGATCTGTTAACTGGTAGCTGGATCCAATCTGTTGTGTGTGTTCATGCGTGTATTGCAGAATAATACAACAAAGTATGGATATAGGATTAAGATGATATGGCCATAATGTGATTCTTTCTGTCACTTGATCTGAGAAAAAGGATAAGTGGGGATAAATTGGATATATGTATCATGTTATTATGGGAGGATTTAGTGTAACTGTTGGACAGTGACGAAGTACTAGAGGTTTTCTTGTGTTGTAATTTAACTATATCGAATTTAATCAATTAATGTAGCTAGTGAAAACTTTAGGAGTTTTGGGTGGAGTGAAATTACAATGTTCAATATGAGAATGTTGTGAGGACTAAGTCTCAACATATCTACTTATGAAGCGCTATATTTAATTGTAGTTTTTTCAGATACCTCAGTGAATAACGAAGACCTATAGGTTAAAGCTAGCAACTTTTTTAGTAGAGCAGGTAGTTTTGTCGGTCTTCTAATATGTGTTTAACTGAGTACTGACCTGTTAAACAGTAGTAAGAAACCTAGATCTTAGATGACAGTTATAGATATAAGGAGAGAGGATGTATTGAAAACTGCATTTAAAGTGCCGCTTGTTAGTTGGAGGGAGTTGGTAGAGTTCATGTAGAAGATGAAAAGATATATTCTAAAGCAGTGCTTCCTTGAAGCATTTTATCTACTCCATCTTGCAGGGAAAAGAGGGGAATCAGGTGCTATTTTTTTCCATAGTTGGATTTGACCTTGCCCTGTATTCATCCTTTTCTGCGGCTTATTTGAATATAGAGGGTAATATAAGAAACCCCTTCCCCGGACCTATATTTTGTGGTTCCTAGTTCCAGGCAATCCTTATACCAACTAAAGCAATCTAATTGGACCTGCTTTAGTTACTAAGTCTTAACTCAACAAAGGGTAACTATTAAATCAACAAAGGGCCTTCAAAGGCCCATCAACGGTGCGGACTTTAGTTTCCATGACTATTTGTGTAATGGTATATATGAGGTAGATACTTGGAAAAGAAATTTACATGTCTGCCTAGCATGTTCAGCATATTGAGCTGTACTCTATCCTCTTCTTTAATTAAATCTTTTATTTGACTATTTAGTGTTTACCCTTTTAATTGCAGATGCTGGACTACAATGTGCCTGGAGGTAGGAGCACATTAATGAACTCAATTATATATTTATTTTATATAAAAAAATCAGTTTTGCATCTAGTGACGTGATTCTTTTAGAACTTGTTTTCCCAGACATACGGAACAAACTTAGGGTGTATTTGGTATTATTGTTGGTGACAACAACTTTTCATGAAAAACCGATAAAAAACTGTTTGGTAAAATTCAATAGTAGCTTTCTGGAAAAGTACTTTTGGTCCAAAAGCTGATTGGTCCCCCAAACTGCTTTTCAGTTTTTTTTAGGAGGAACTACCCCACATTAATGCGGGGTTTCAAACCTCGGGTTATGGACTGCCCCCACCCATAACCGGGTAAATCAGGACTCAACTACTAAAGGTAAGCGTGCCAAGCGTCTCCCGAGGGAGTCGAACCTTGGTCTGCAGAATAATTTCCACTGCTTTTCAGTTTTTGCGGGAAGTAGTTACAAGTTTCACTATTAAACATTCCCAAAAACATTATTTTAATTATTTCTGAAAACATGCACAAATCAAAAATTTTACCAAACAATCATCTGATTTTTCCGACAACACTTTTTCCAACACTACTTTTTCTCACAGTATAACAGTTTAAACAACACTCCCAAACGGAGCCTTAGACTTGAATAAATTGTTTTCAGAGTCTGAGTTTGCATCTCATCGCTCCATACTAACCTGCCTTGTTGATAGGTAAGCTGAATCGAGGGCTTTCTGTTATTGACAGCTACAAACTGTTGAAAGGACAAGAACTAGATGATGACGAAATTTTTCTTTCAAGCGCACTTGGTTGGTGTATTGAATGGGTAAGCTTCCAGGATATTTCAGTCCATGGTCAAATATCTACTTCTTGTCATGATATGATTGTAGTTTCACACTGGTTTTATGATTTTTAATTGACTAAAAATTGCAGCTTCAAGCTTATTTTCTTGTGCTTGATGACATTATGGATGGCTCTCACACACGCAGAGGTCAACCTTGCTGGTTCAGAGTGCCCAAGGTATGAGTCTATAGGGAGAAGTTCAATCTGTTAATTAAGCTTGTAACTAATTCGCTTTGATTTGTCGAGTGATCAGTCTCTAGTATGTGTTGTAGGTTGGTATGATTGCTGTAAATGACGGCATATTACTTCGCAACCATATCCCAAGGATTTTAAAGAAGCATTTTCGGCAAAAACCTTACTATGTGGATCTGTTGGATCTATTTAACGAGGTGAGAATTTCTGCTTAAAAGATCACTTCACAAGGATTTACCAATTAACTCAGGGGCTGTTTAATAAAAATGAATAAAATTCTTAAGAGTTTAAGCAGACCTGCATAGATTTATAATAAATATTAGTTTCACATGTAATAAATACTTATTAATATACATGCAACAAAAAATTCTGACAAATTTCTATTTTCTACACAAAGCTTATGCAATATTAATATTTACTTTTAAACAATGTTCTTGCTGAAAAAGTAATCCAGAGAATGCTTAGAGATGTTAGAGTCAAACAAAGTGTTTGTTAATGCCATTTTACATCCACATCTTAGCTAATAAGTTTTCAAAATCGAGGTTCTACAGTGTTAATATACATAGGCTAGGATTAAGGTTTAATTAATTTTAGTGATTCTATATATATCATGAGCAGGTTGAATTCCAGACAGCTTGTGGACAGATGATAGATTTGATCACCACCCTTGTAGGAGAGAAAGACTTGTCTAAGTATTCATTACCTATGTAAGTGCTGTATTTCTTTTTATTTTTTACTTTAAAAACATTTGTTCTTTTGTCACTTCTTAAAGTATAAGAATTGTGTTCTTTTGCAGTCACCGCCGGATTGTGCAGTACAAAACTGCTTACTACTCATTTTATCTTCCAGTAAGTTATTGTTCTTTGTACTTTTCTTTAATTAGCCTGTTTAGAATCCCTTGTGTACACGTCACTTGCTGAAATTTCTGCCTGTTTGGCCAATTTTTTAAAATTATGATATGTATCTAATTTCTGAAACTTAACTGTCCTCTTGAGTATATTAGAAGCTTTCTGCTGATTGTATTAATTACATGGCGCTCCTTATTTGTTTTTATTTTTCTTATGTAATACGGAATCATTTAGTTAACAAGTTAATTTTCGGTCCATTTCTTATGAATATTATAAAATGATAAGTTTGAATTGGCTTTTACTTTTTATTTTTATCGCAAAATATCATTTTAATTTGATGATTGATTATATTTCTTATGAAGGTGGCCTGCGCGCTTCTTATGGCTGGAGAAGATCTTGATAAACATACTAATGTAAAGGACATACTTATTGAAATGGGAACCTATTTTCAAGTTCAGGTAGTCCATGTATCTTTGGTAATTTATGTCCATCTTATTTAGACTATGGAGTTGCTTGGAGCTATTGATGAGTCATGACTAATAAGTAGTAATAACTGATGATATTCGTGAACTGATATATCAAAACACTTGGTCTCTAGCAAGCTAGTGTGTGCCTCCCTTGCCCAAAAAAAAAATTGAAATATATGAATGTATTGGTACATGGAGAGTATGTTTAGCCTTCTTTATTTCCTCATAGCAATTTAATAGAGCTTATGTATGTTGCTCGTGTCCTCTTAGTTGGAAGAATATGTAGAATGTGTATGCTAATTGATCATTCTCTTATCTTTTAGGACGATTACCTGGATTGCTTTGGTGCACCAGAGGTGATTGGGAAGGTAAAACTCTTGTGACTTTTTCTCGATAACGAATATTTGTTGTTTTAGAGTAATAAATATCGAAGTTTGTGTATCCATTTGACAGATTGGAACAGATATTGAAGATTTCAAGTGCTCCTGGTTAGTTGTAAAAGCACTCGAACTTTCTAACGAGGAACAAAAGAAGTTTTTATATGTAAGTTGAAAGGAACGTCATGTTTTAATTCTCAACTCTTTACATTGCTAACCCTGTGGTGAATATTACAGGAAAACTATGGAAAGGAGGATCCAGCCTCTGTAGCTCAAGTGAAAGAGCTATACAATACTCTCAAGCTTCAGGTATTTACAAGTTTGTTTTTACGTAACTCTTTATATTGCAATCTGTATTGTCTGTCTGGTTATTTAGAGTTCCCGGTTACTGAAAACTGAATGCATCTTTTTCTTTTGTAGGATGTATTCGCAGAGTATGAGAGCAAAAGCTATGAGAAGCTAATCAATTTCATCGAAGCTCATCCAAACACATCTGTGCAGGCAGTGTTGAAATCATTTTTGGGAAAGATATACAAGAGGCGAAAATAAGAGATTATCTCGTAGCCACCTGGGTCAGATCAATAGTCTCAAAGTCTGTGTTGTGATGCTTTCTTTTGTTATTGCTATTGACATTGCATTTCTACCTCAGTTTTAGTCGTGTTTACTCTTCGTATTCATGTATTGCAAGTCAAGATGTATTGTAACAATACATTTGGATTTTGGTTATTCGACTTTTACAACTAAACTAGATTATTTTTCTTGGACAAATTTGAATTTTGTATTACTGCAATGCCTTCAATTCAACTTCTTTTCACATATTATAATTATGCAGGGGGGTATTAAGCTTGAGAATGGTTAAGTGTTTAGAATCGGTAAGAATCAAAAATATATTGGCAGGAAACTAATTTTAGATCTTGTTTGGAAACTTGATAATTCTATCATTTCAAATACATAACAAAGTGTTATATCTGAATGTCGAAGAACATTTCCTGTATTCTTTTTAAAATAATAAAATAGATTATTAATAATAATTTTTTTTTTAAATTAAATAAAGATTAGAAATTAAATTTATATTACAATAATGAGCTTTCAATATGGATTGGATTTGGGTTGAATTTGAATAACAAATTCAAGTAAGTTTAAAATTTAGGATATTAAATATATAGATTCAAGTCTCCTCATTCTTTCATAATTTTTTCGAACCATTAATATTAAACAGAGTACAAATCATGAATTCTTTTTCTTAATCTTTATTATTAAAATTAGTAGGATTTTTCATACACAACTCAACTATCTTCTAAAATTCATAATAAATACAAATCACTTCAGAATATGATGATTTTTAATGTTTCAGAAATCCATTTCAATTGTCAATAACTTTCATTCACAATATTTACTCATATTATGATTTGAACTATTCTTGAAATTATAAAACATATTCCGATCACCTTTTTCCAGTTTGAAAATCAATTCGGCTTACGTTTTATTTGATTTCCGATTCGTTAGAAGCCCGTTTTTGATGAGTCATACCTTATTGGAAAGATTTTTTTATTCTCTACAAATTTTATGGGTTAAGTTTTTGCAGAAAACATCATTTAAAGAGTCAAAACGGTTAAATATAAATCTGATCAAGATTGTAATTATGGAAAAGTTTAACGTTTGTGATGTGATATTTTCGATTAGTTACAAAGGATTGAATATATGTTCAATATAGGGTGAATATTTCTCATTTGCAGGGTTGAGGTAATTTTTCGATTGATCTTTTTGGTGTTTTCAAAATTATATGTATTTTTTATTATAAAAATTTGGGTAAGTGATTATATATTTTAAAGTGATGTGTATTACCTACTGTTGTGTGTTGACAGTAATTTTGTGACCCTAATTCATGCCATGTTTTGTGAAAAGGCCAAGTCACCGTATTGTAATGACGGTTTTCTGAAAATTTAGGACCGTAGTCATCGGATTGTAGTGATCGTGATAAAAATTGTTGGTAACAAGGTATTGTTCTCTATGTAATTGTCATATCGTATCGTATACGAATGTGAAAGTGTATGAAAAGTTATGTATATAGTTATTGTATTAAAAATTATGTTTTGTTAAATGTATTAAATGTTGTTTGACCCGACTAGTTGGATTCATTGGTTACTTGTTTGACTGTATAACTCATTACTTACAATTTTCAGGTGGTTAAGAGAAAGATAGAGAGATTTGGATTTCAAGGATCTCGTATATAGATTGTATTGATGCTTGATATTCCATATATTTGTATTTCATATTTAGTGTGGCGGCCTTGAAATCGCTTCAAACTATTTTTCTAATTTTCTTAGAATTTTGACTTTTTATATCTTAATAATTAAGACTTTCTTTTCTATCACAAAAAATCAAAAATTAAGTACTTTTTTTATGTTCTTATTTTCAATTGTACAAGGTAAGTATATATAAATATATGGAAGGATAGATTGAACAAAATAATTATAAATTATCACCTATATTTAATATATTTCCCCATAAAGATATTTTACCACCACCTCTGTAAATTAAAGGCCAAGCATCAGAAAAATAAAATTACAATAAATTTTATTTATATCCAACATTTAATAAGTCGTAGATTACATTCCGTTGAATGGTTTGAACTAGAGACAATTGCATGTTAACAATAAGAATATGCAGGATGCGAGAGTCGGAAGTGGGGAGTCTGTTGGATCAAATCAAGCCTACTATATTATAATTGACTTTATATTTCTCATGTTGTAACATACTAAATACTTCATGTATAGGTTGGTGACTTAGTTCCTTATTTTATTTGTAACTGTAACTCCATTGTAATTAAGTGGTCACAAAATAAATGTACTGGTAGAAGATTCAAATAAAGGTGAATCATGCATCAGAGAAAGGAAAACCTCATGGAATAAGGAGTTTAAGTATGAAATTGGTTCTAAGGCAAATGATCAATAGAGAAGTCAGCCTGTTAGAGAAGTCAAGTATGAAGCTGGTAGAGAAGTCTCCAAATGGCTAAGTATGGGATATGTATTCAAGAAGTCAAGGAACCAAAGCCATTCGAGAAGTGATCAAATGGAGGAGTAATCGATCGAGAAGTCTAGTAAACAACACATCGAGAAGTTAACAACTGAGGCAGTCGAGAATTCTAAAGAATGAGGTTGATCGAGAAGTCAGTGGTAGTAAACCATTTGAGAAGTCTAGTCTGATCGAGAAGTCATCAAGCTTAATCTATTCGAGAAATCTAGGCCAATCGAATGGAGTATTCGACTGAATCAACAGAGCGATTTTCAAGGAAGTGTGCAGAAGAACAAGACAAGTATTTGAAGTATTGTCATGATCCAGGTCAATCAAACCTGTGAAGACGATGAAAAGTCTACAATAAAACTTGAAAGAAGAATAAGACAAATACACAAGATAAGGTGCAGATAGTATGGACTGTCAAAGAGAAAGACTTAACTAGAAATAGAATTTTGTACAATGTAAAGTTTCATTTGTCCGTTTCTAGTTATAGTATAATTGACTGTGAAAGCATGTGCACTAAAGACATGTTGTCTATATAGTAGAATGCACAACTTCATAAGTTGGTGTGTGGAATAGTTTTCAAACCTTGTTTTTCTTCAAGAACAAGAAGTTGAGATTCAAACTAGAATCTCAGAATTGTAGCAAAAGTTTTTTCTAATACAAATTAGATTGAAAGTTAGTTGTGTGTTTGTTTACTGTTCTTATAACTGTCATTTTTAATTAAAAAAACCAGATGCACCAAACTAATCTACTATAGTTTTAATATCACAATCAACTCATCAAAGCAAAAAAACCCAAAAAGAATTAACATATACATTCACCCCCCTCTATATAAATTTCTATAACTCATTCCTAATAGAGTCAATTAATACATAGACATACGATCAATTTAGTTTTGACATTTTTTTAATTAATGAAAAAATTTACTAAATTGTTATTACTTACCTTTAAATTAGGAATCTAATTATTAAATATTAACATATTCTAATTGTAATTCTCATAAATTTTTAAGTTAGAATATAAATGATATTATTTATTTTATCGTACTGATGTTAAAAAAATATTTAATTATTAGCCCACTTTGATATTTAAATATTTAAATATTTCATATTTATATATATATATAAAATTATCAATTATTTATTTAACAATAAATTTACAAAAATTGTTTCAAGTAATTTATATATTATTATAATTGTTTCTTTGATATTTTTTTTTCTAATTTATAAAATTAATGCTATATATTTTTAATAAATTTATAAAAATATTATAAAGCCGCTGCGAAGCGCTGTTTCCATCTAAATATATTTTACCATCACCTACATAAATTAAAGATCAAGTATCATAAAAATAAAACCAACACAAATTTTATTTATATCCAACATCTAATAAATCATAGATTATAGTATGTTGAATGTTTTAAACTAGAGACAATTGGATGATAGGAATAAGAATATGCAGGATGCGAGAGTCATGAGTCAATACGTAGACCACCAATCAATTTAGTTTTGATGTTATTTTAATTAATGAAAAAGTTAATAAATTGTTGTTACTTTTTTATTTATTTTTGAATAATTAGACTTATAGCCTTAAGGCTAAGTCCTTTACCACTTTAGTCAGCCAATCGTGCTCAATTTTTGTTACTTATTAGTTAATTAAAATTATAACATTTAAAAATTAAAAAATAGTTGCGAGTATTGAATGATATAAACGACAATCGTATAAATTTAATGTTGTTTCTATGTATAATTGTTTTGAAAAAATTTGAAGAAGGAATTATCCCAGTATACATGATATGAGAGTCAGTCAATACGTAAACACACGATCAATTTAGTTTTGACATGAATTTATTTGATGAAAAAATTAATAAATTATTTTTATTTATTAGTTTATCACAATTATAATATTTAAAAATTTAAAAGTAGTTATAAGTACTGACCGATATAGATCAATATCGTTTAATTTTAACGTTTTATTTCTATATATAATTGTTAGAAAAGGTTGGAAGAAGGAATTATCTAAATAATACTACATTAATTTGAGTTCATATATCCATGATATAATTAAAAGTTTGAAACACGTATTAACGACAACAATATACTCACAAATATTTTATTAAAATAAATATTATAAATTTACATAATTTAGATGTTATGAGATATTTGACCTATATTAATATATCATAACAAATTAATAAGTTATACTACCTCCGTCCCACCCAATTGTTAACATTTCGGAGAGAAGGTCTGATACGCATTTTAAGGTGCATATAAAGTATAGTTCCATAACTTATTTTTAATTTTTTTTCTGAATAAAATTTTAAACATTAAATTTTTATTTAGAAAAAAAAATTAAAAAATAAGTTATGGAACTATACTTTATATGCACCTTAAAATGCGTGCCGGACTTTCTCTCCGAAACGTTAACAATTAGGTGAGACTGAGGGAGTAAATTATATTACACATTTATATTTTGAAATTATTATTTGATTTAGAATCATAAATTTTTTAACTAATTTATGGAATATAATATATTATAATTATTTATTTGTTAAATATTTTTAATTACAAAATATAAATTAAAAATATATTATAACGTTGCTGTGAAACACGACTTATTAGACTAGTTTTATATTTAGTCGATTGCAGAATGTTCATAATTTTATTTATAGAATTGTGTTTGAGGTTTTTTTTTTTACGAGGAACTACCCGTGCATGAAGGGGGCATTTCAAACTTCTAGTGTATTTGAGGTTTTTAGTAAAGATTTACAGATTTTTTACGGCTCTCACTTGTATTTTTATCTAAACATACCATTAATTTAACAAACGAGACAGAGAAAAGAACATAACGTATTAAGAGATGAAGGCTGTTGGTTTAAATGTAAATAATTTTAATAATTAATAATTAATAATTCAGTAAAGACTCCCTAAAATATCATGCATGATTGGTTGGTTTATCGTCTTGATGCCATTATAATGGTGTATTGGTACAACTTAGATCCAGTGCCATAACGGTATTAGACTATTTTCAATAAAAACAAGGACACGTGGTGGACACTAGGATATATATATGTATGAGCTGAATGTTGAGTGGAGAAGGTAGACGATATTATTCGTGTATTCTCTTGTCGGTTTTTCCTCATATCTTCTTGTGCCAGTACTTTTTATTTTTAAGCTCATTCGTTTAAGTAAATCTGTACACGATACAAAAAAATACAATAAATTTAGTCTTCGTATTTAGATTTTGAGTACATAAACATGAAAATTAAAATATATAATCATATTTAGTATCGTTGGAATACACAATATGATACAAAAGTACATGATGTAATTATTTAATAAAAACTAATATATACATATATATTATAATTTATGTACAATTTTATTTTAATAGTAAAATCAAGATATAAGTTAAAATTACAAGAAAATTAATAATAAAATTAAATATTCATAATAAAATGTTTTTAAAATATCAAATTACTCTTGAGAAAAATTGTAGCAAGGAAAAAAGTAATATTTTTGTATAATATAATATTATAAATTTAATTATTTTTATATATTTTAAAATATTAATATTATAATAATTACAAAGATATATATATATATATATATATATATATATATCATATATATATATATATATATATATATATATATATATATATATCATGTAATCCAACTCTATGATAGAAATTTTTTGCCAAATATATTTTTATGCTAACATATTATTTTACTTTATTTATTTTTATTTTACATTAAGAGATAACAAATATTATTGTAACACATCAGTCTCACATCGAAACATGTGGAGACTTTAGGTCAGTATATAAGGTATTTAAACTGAACTTTAATATAGAAATGATGAAGATGTGGAAATCAAGAATAAATTAGAAAAGAAATTACAGATTTTAAGCGAGATCTCTTCCAACAGCATGGAAACCTCCAACATGAAAGAAAGAAAGCTGCTAAAGACTTAAAAATAGTGAGGGACGCTCGAATGTATGAAAGTGCATTAGGTGCTTTTTGTGGATGGCCATTGTCAAGACATTGACTTTTCACATGAGTTGTGAGGGTGACATTTGACTTTATTCAAATATTTCGAGGGGGACTCGCGGGGACTAGGGAAGGGATGTAGGATATTTTAGGAGGAAATTAGTCTATGATCTAGTCTCGTTTTTTCAATTTGTCTTAAAGAACAGTTTCTTTTGAATATTAAGTTTTATTTGGCTTAAAGTTGGATATTATGGTTTGGTATTTGCATTATAACTTTTAAGTGTTATTTTATGAATTATTTAGCTTGACATTTTTATATGAAGAGTTGTCTTATATTTATTTTCTTTATTTCTTTTTTTAATAAAAATATGACTACACAAAGTGGAAACAATTATGACAACATCAACAACAATGGAGATTGTAGAGGTTTATATCGGTAAGAGCAAACCTTGGCCGCACTGTTTAGAAACCAACAACCAAGGTAGTCGAACATAATTTCAGATTTTAAAAGGCTTAACCCACTAATTTTTGATGGATAAACAGATCCCGCAGTAGAAGAGATATGGGTACAAGAAATGGAAAATTTGTTTGAGTTACTTGGGAGCAATGATGAACAGAAGGTCACTCTTACGGTCTACCAACTTCAAGGGAGTGCTTATGACCGGTAACTTATGGAGAAACAAAAGAATAAGCAAAATGAGGCAAATGCTTAAGCAAACCAGGAACCATACACATTGGAAATTTTAAGAAGGCATTGAAGGATAAATATTTTCCAAAAATAGTTCGCCTAGAAAAGAAAAGAGACTTTATCGGATTGGATAAAGTACAAGGTAAGTAAGTGATTATATAACAGAGTTTGCAAAGTTAGCCAACTATGCGCCAACTTTAGTGACAAATGTGGTAAGTTGAGCAAGGAGATCAGAAAAGGGTCGGAGAAAAAAATTCGACATGCAGTGGTGTCTTTTGAACTTCAAACATATGAGGTTGTTATTAACAAGGCCTTTGTGATTGAGACGAGACTAGTGGAGTCGGGGAGGAAGAACTTAGTAAGGGGAGGAAGAAAGAAGAACTACAAAGTAGGTTGTAAATTACTTTATCGAAAACACTTTTTGTATTGGTAATATATACATAGAGGCTTGCTCTGATATGAATCCTATTATCGTTTGAACCAGTGTATTTTAAGAAGAACCGGTGTATTTTAAGAACGGTGGCAATTTCATAATTATTTTAAACAGTAAGGCCGGTACAATACAAATACAGAATAGTAGAATATACATATATTTAACTTCATTCTCTCAATTGTACGTAGCATTGAATCCCTTGATCCTCTTCTTCTTTCTTGCGTCCTCTGCGAAATTACACAATTTAACTTCAAAATCATCATGAAACCACCATTATTTTTACGTCAATAAATTTTATCACAAAATTGTAGCAATCAAAAGTTCAGAATGTCTGATAAAGATCGATTCGCTCCGTCTTCAAGCGTAAATAACCTTTATAAATACAATATTCAATATATCTTCTGCCAAAGTTATGATTTTCCCCTATTTCAGCATTTTTTTAAAATTTTTTTGCATTCCTAAACATTGATTTGTTCATAATATTATTGGGTAATATTAGTGCTTCAAATTACATGAACATATGTAGTGGAAGTATGTATTTGTCTAAAATTTTAGAGTACACAATGATTCATATAATTTTTTTGTTTTAACATAGTACAATTTTTATATAATCTCATGCTTTTTCTGATTTTTTTTGAAATCATGGTTTTTTATTTATTCCCTAAATTATTGCTTTATATAAAAATAAATATTGTTTTATATGATTTCTAGTGTTTTCGTAAAATAGTGATTAATGTAATTTTTTTGATGTAGTTTAGTATGATTTTAAATATGATTTCTAAATTAGTGGATTTGTTTTCCTAAGATAATAATTTGTTTGAATAGTTTTTTTTACTAAATATAATTTGTTTTGAGGTAGTTAAGTTTGATGTTGATTTAAATATAATTTTCAATTTAGTGATTTGTTTCCTAAAAAGAGTGATTCGTATTTTATATAATTTTTTGATGGATATGTATAGAAATTTTAATTTTTGAGTTGATGATTTGTAATCCTTAAATGGTGATTTGTGCATTGATGTAATTTTTAATGTGGTCTGGTAGTGGTTTTATATAATTTTTAATTTGGTGATTTGTCTTTATAAAATAGTGATTTATGTGTGTAGTGTAAATTTTTAATATAATTTTGTATTGATTTTATATAATTTATTAGTTCAGTGATTTGGCACATGACAGTGTGATTTAACTTATGAGTCGTAGATGATTATATAGTTATAAAAATGTTTTAGTGTAGATAGAATTGAGGGAAAACAATCAAATAGTTTTTAAGACCACGGGGAATAATTGTTAAGGGTTGAGAAATTTGGACAGAGCTTTAATTGTAGTGGGGGTATGTTTTTTGCATTGCGTTCGTGAACCTACATCTTTGTACAGATCTTTTATTTATAATTTTTTCAATTATGGTGGATTGATATTGGTTCTGTTTTTAAAATGAATTTGAATTCATATTCTTGTTGGTCTACTCTGACGGGTTCAAGAAACTATACTGTAGGAATCACAGGTCTACAATAGAGGTGTATTCTATGCAACGAGCCATGGGTGTCTGATATAGGTTTCAGCTTAGATTCAGATCAGTTTGGATAGAGTTTTGAGTTTTACCCATGGTCTTTTTATTTAGTTTCTCTATCCTTACATTGTTGTCATGCAAAAGAAATGATATATTGATCAATTTTTAATGGAGGACATAGACATGGTTGGAAGCACCCATAACCAACATTTGTGTCAAGTTTCCTTTCTCGTCTCAAGTTTTTGAGATCGTTTCTTGTTGCACCCTGGTGATGCCTCTGGATCAGAAATATAACTTTTGTAATTATGCGGAAATCATAAGCTATTATGTGTAGTTTTTTATGTTAATGTTGTGTAAGGTATGTTGTACTAATAATCATTGTATATAATTCTAGGCATAGTTGGTCAAGTTTTTGTTTGTAAATAGAGCATATGTTGGAAAGGACTAATGTTATTGAAACTTGTTTATAACATTCATCTTATGTATTGGATGTAAATAATCACTAAGTACCCCACACTACTACAAAAATCACCAAATTATTTTTACAAACATGAAAATTTAAAGCACTTGCAAAATCATTAAAATCAAACCCAAATCACCAATGTTTCAACTTAAATCACTAAAATTTATATATTCATCGATACATAAAGTCTTAACTATCCTAACTATAGTATTTCCTAAATTATATTCTTTACTTCCATCTTCAAGCAATTCTATTCATAAGCATCTTCATTACATTTCCCCCCTTAATTCTTTACTGGTTTTTCTTTCTTCACATTAACCATCTTCACATGTGTTGTTGTCTTGACAAAAGAAACCTTCTGAACAGATGTTGCCGTATGCATAGCTGAAAACTTAAAAAAAAATCCTACATAAATCACAAAATTTACTTATAAAGAGTTGGAAACCGCCCTAATAAATGAACTATCTTAAAATAATAATGTATTCAAAAAAATTGCATAATATTAATAAAAAAAATGTTTCATAAGAAGCAAACCATCAAAGTTACATATTATCTTATAATAACGTATCTAATAAAAAATTTACATCCGTCTCACATATTAGTTTTTAAGAGTAGTGAATCACTAAACTTAACACATTACTTTTGAATAAATATATATAAGTTACACAAATCAGTTGTTAAAAAGTACCAAATTATCAAAATTATCACATCTTTTCAATAAAATATCCCTATGAAAGATCAACGCTGGCAACACCTTATTTTTTTAGAATTACAAATCACCAAAATAATTAAAATACTTTGAGATAATAGTTCATTTTATAAAATGTCCAAATTATCCAGACAAATCACTTTTTAAGAATAACACAAATCACTAAAATTAACATAGTACTTTATACATCACCACATATTTTCAGAGAAAATCAACTAAAAATCTAGATCTGAGCAAAAACCTTTCTCTTCCACACTTCATGAAGCTTACTTCATGTCTTCATGTTTTCCTCCACGTGCCTTTCGAACTACACCTATATCGATGTTGCCTCTACTTGTATAAACATCATTGTTAAAGATGAGAGTCTTAAATTTATTCAAGTTTTGGATTCGAGATTCAAAATAGATACAAAAGAAGAGATGAAATGATTAGGCCGTAAAAAGACAATTACAAACTCATCGGGAAATACATGACCTCGTCAGAGAAGATGTGAACAGTATGTATGTATGTATGTATGTATGTATGTACATATGTATGAGATCAAGGATTGATTGTGTGGAAGTTAAGAGGGATTGTGGTGTAAGCGAGATGAATGAGTCATGAAAGTTTGGCAGAAGAGTGTGGTTAATAAATATATGTCTGAGATTAAAAGATATTATTGTAAAATAGAAGGCTGAGATTTGGTTCTCATTTTAAATTGGTTCTCATTTGAGCACCTTATATATATATATATATATATATATATATATATATATATATATATATATATATATATATATATATATATATATATATATATATATATATATATATATATATATATATATATATATAAGGGACTGCTCCAATGAAACCCTCCTTATAATGAGAATTGAGACCTTATCACTAAATTTTTAAAAATTATTATCACCATCACATATATGCACACATATGTAGTTATATATATTAATGGCTTTACTCTCCCACTAACACATCATATATTATTGTCCATCTCTTCTCCAATATGAAACCATCCTTCTGCGCTAACATCAACACCACAATCACAATTACCATTATCACATGATAACTTCTCAATCTCAATTTAATCCCTCATAAAAATCTCCATTATTTAACAATTAGGATTCTCTCTCTCCCTCTCTCACAAACAATCACCATTGTTGAACAATTATGAACATTAAATAAACACCGCCAATTTTGAACACTAAATAAACACCGCCATCTCAATAACGCCGCCTTCATTCCCAATATCACGTTTTCACTTATTTTGGATCTGATGCACCACAAAATATCAACCGGTAATTAATTTAAACAGATCTGTAATAACACCTTTCAAAGCACCAAATTTTATATACAAATCACCAAATATAAATACACAAATCACCAGATGAAAAAGGTGATTTGTATTATAAAAAGGTAATTTATATGCAAAATTCATTAAATTGAACTTAAATGAAACGAAGAGATTGTTTAGATAAATAGATGATTTAACTCAAATAGTTCGAAGATACTAGTTATTAACGGAAGTTTAAAATATGTGAAAAGAATATGAAAAAATGATAATATATATACTAACGAACTTGCCAGAGAATATGAAGTTTATATATCAATGAAGTGTTACCACGACATTTATAGTGGTGGTGATTGGTATGGTAGATGTAGTTGTGAGATGCATAATATGGAACTGTGGTGATTGGTATGGTGGATGTAGATGTGAGATGTATAATATGGTGGATAAAATAGTTCGAGCAAAACGTGATAAAATAGCAGGTGCATAATCCATCGGAAATGAATGAATGATGATGGGGAACAAGGAGCAAAATTCATTAGATAAGGAGGAAAGATAAAAAGTAGGGAAAAAGAAGAGTACATGGTGAAGTTGAAATAAATGAAAATTGGGATGAAGAGAGAATAAGTTTAGATCTTTATTTATGTGGCTATGATTAAATTTATTTATTAAAAATGTAGGGTTGAGATTAAATCTCAGTTCTCATTTTAAGAGATGGTCTCATTTGAACATTTGTCTATATATATATATATATATATATATTATTCAGTGCAGTACTCTTAAATGAAGTACAAATTGGAGACCTATATGTCATATATTATGTTCTGTAATAATTTTACAATATATTATAAGTAGAATATAATGAGGACATATATGGTCTCCAATTAGTACTCCATTTAAGGTATTCTATATAAATTTTGGTTATGTATATATATATATATATGTATGATAATAAGTATAAGTGATCCACTACATGTCAACAGAATGATTACTATCAAAATCATGTTTGTAGTATAATCTACGTGAATATTATGTGTATATGATATTATGTGAGTCTCTGCATGATATTGTATAAGTCTTTACATGGGGGTTCCTATATAAAAGAAAGAGAGTTGTTGTTTTGACTTATGTGGATATATATTTATATATAGATAATTTTCATTTTCGGATTTAGTTATTTGTTTTAGTTTTTGTATCATCTTATGTATATTGTGTAGTGGTTTGTATCCGTTTTGAGTTCTTGTAAAGTTCATTTCTGATTCGTTATTTACCAGTTTGTCATGATTTTATTGTCTTTCAAAAGGTATTCTAATAATCTACAAGTTTTGTTCTTTGTTTTTTCTAAAATTCAGCCCATAAATATGTTAGAATCTACCATTCATCAAATCTGTTGGCTTTGAAACGAGTTAATGTCTTACAACTTTAAAAATTTGTAGTACGTTGAGTGTTTATCCAAAAATTATGAATAATATCATTCTAAAAAGTCCGTTTCGAACTCTACATCGTTTGTTTACATTTTCTTAACAAATTCTGTAATTTTGAGGTCCAAAACATCAAATCACTGGTCTGAACTGGGGCTGATTCTGTTCTCATAGCCCCTATTTATTTATTTTTTGGTATTCATTACTTCTCCATTTTTGATGAGTTTTACCATTCTGGAAAGCACTCTGAATTTTCTACAACTTTCATGTTTTGCACTTTTTTCAGATTTTATTATTTACATAGCGTGATTTGTTATTTTCTAATATGGTATAGCATAAAATTTTGTTGTATAGTTGTTATTATTATTATATTCGTTAGAGGTAGTAATATTAGCACTTGTATAGTGCTGAGATGCTGAGTTTTTGGTGGTTAATTCTGTAGCTAATTATATATGGTCTCCGACGTAGTAATGTTCTGTAAGCAGTACATATATGGTCTCCGACGTCTCCAATAAAAATGCGGTCTCCATATAATTTATATATATATATAATTATATATATATATATATATATATATATATGGTCTTTAAAGACAACAGTTTGACTCTAATATAGAATCTCATAATTTTTTTTAAAATTAACCATACTTATACTTCATAAGATTGAAAATTTTGATTTTCATATGAAATACTAATTGTAACACCCAAGTCCCACATGGAGTAAATTGAGATAATTTGTTCAGTATATAAGCAAGAGTACTATTACTAAGGGCACCACCAAATCATGATATTTTGGGGGCCTGTGGTGGGCATGTGGATTACCAAGTTGTTGCATTTGGGTCAGCTTACTATGACTTATTTTCAGATTCAGAAGTCAGGACTTGACCAGATTTTCGAAAAAGACTCGGGATTTGATCTGGGTTGTCACATATGGATTATACAAGTTGTTGTATTTAGGCCAGTTTATTATGACTTACTTTCGGATTCGGAAGTCAGGACTTGACCCGATCTTTGAAAAAGACTAGGGATTTGACCCGGTTTATCATAATAATAAAAACAGAATACTATGGAATCTTATATAAAAATTTATTTAGATTCTAATTTTTAACGTCAATTATGTCTTTTATGAATTAAAATACATTTCAATGTGAGATTAACAAAAAATTATAAACTGATTACATGTGAATTTTATTTTTATAAAATGTATATGAGATTTTATGTTAGATTTTATTTAAATTTAATTTTTTAATTTTAGATAAAATTTCATATTAGATTTAATATGTTAGGATTTATTATAGTTAAATTTTTTGATTCTAATTTTAACAATCTATTTCTCACAAAAAATGAAATGTTTTGATAGTGTTCTTCCATGCCTTCATATAAAGGTGTTATATTTCAAGTGCAACCCGGATATATATAGGGGAATGCTCCAATGAGACCTTCTTATAATGAGAACTTAGATCTCAATTATTATATTACTAACCATAACTGTATGTGTGTGTGTGTGTGTGTATATATTAGTAGAACTACTCTGCCATCACTCTGCCACCATCATACCTGATTGCCCACCACCACACTCTATACTAGTACGTGCCTCTACTCCACCATAAAAACATCATTCTCCACCACCATAAAAACAATTACTATCATCATACCATAATCTCTCACAAAAACCATTATTGTTCAACAACCACGACTCTCTTTCTTTCTTTTTCCAACAATCATGAATTCATGACCACTCAATAATCGTCATTGTCTCAGTAGCGCTGCCATTAATGCCACTTTTAATCACTATCACGTCTTGACTCACCTTATTATGAATCTTATGCATCATAAGATATCGTCAACTCGTAGCTAATTTAAACAAATATGTGATAACAACTCTAACAGGTTATTTGAGTTCAAATCACCAAATTTTTTATAATCACCAAATATAATTACATAAAACATCAAATAAAAAAGGTGGTTTGTATTATAAAATGATGATTTGTATGAGAAATTTATTGAATTGAACAATGAGAATATTATGTATAATAATAGATGATTTACTTCAAATAGTTGGAATATGCTAACTCTCAACATAAGTTTATAAAATATAAAGAAAAAGTGCGAAAAAATATAAATTGAAACATTGATGAACTTGTCCAATATTAAGATGAAGCTTATATATATATATGAAAGGTGTTACAATGACTATTTTGATGAAAGATCGAGGTGTTGCGGTGATAGTTGTGATGGAAGTAGTTGTAGGTGCATGATGTAATGAAAAAGTAGGTTAAGGAACGAGATGTCGTAGACGAAATGATGAGGGTGAAAAAAGAAGCAGGGTTCAATGGAGATGGATGAAGGAAAGAGATACATGGAAAAAGGAGTAGAATTCATCAGATATAGAAAACAGAAGATGCAATAGAGGACATGATTAGGTGGAAGTTAATGAAATGAGAGATGAAAGATTAAAATGGAGGCGGATGAGACAGAATAAAATCCATATGAGGATGTGGCTAGGATTAAATGTAAATATAAAAATGTGGGACTGAGATGAGATCTCAGTCCTCATTTTAAGATAGAGTCTCATTTGAGCACTTGTATATATATATATATATACACACACACACAGAGAGAGAGAGGGTTACTCCATTGAAAATATAAAAATGTAAATATAAAAATGTGGGGCTGAGATGAGATCTCAGTCCTCATTTTAAGATAGAGTCTCATTTGATCACTTTTGTATATATATATATATATATATACAGAGAGAGAGGGTTACTCCATTGAAAACCTATCATAATGAGAAATGAGAACTCTATATATAATTACCAAATTTAAATCAAAATTATTAAAATATATATATATATATATATATATATATATATATATATATATATATATATATATATATATATATATATATATATATATATATATATATATATATATATATATATATATATAGCATCACTACCAACATCATTTATAACGATCACCATATATATATATATATATATATATATATATATATATATATAGCATCACTACCAACATCATTTATAACGGTCACCATGCCACTATCACTGTACTTTCATCACTACCACCAATATTACCACGTCACTACCACATCACCACCATACACCATTAATACGACACATCGCCACTCAAATTGAATAAGAATCACCAAAATCTAAATTAGAACATCATCATCACTATCGTCTACACCACCAAAATCACTAAAATTAAAATGGAATCATCAATATTCATATCAAATCACCAAAATTTGAACCCAAATCACTAAAAAAAATTAAATACAAATTATTTGAAAATTTTCAGATCTGAAATATTAATAGTGCTCGAAGGTACTAGTGATGGTGATAAGATAACAGAATGGGCAAAAATGATGTTGATGAGTAGATTAAAAATGATATATGCCATTAATATCACATTACTACGACATCACCACCACATACCATTACTACCATGCTTCACCACCAAATTGAATCAGAATCACTAAAATTTAAATTAGAACATCATCATCATAATCGTCTAAACCACCAAAATCACTAAAATCAAAATGGAATTATCAATATTCATCTCAAAGCACCAAAATTTGAATACAAATCACCAAAAAATTAAATTATTTGAAAATTTTAAATCGGAAATATTAATAGTACTCGAAATTGCTGGTGATGGTGATAATGTAGTAGAGTGGGCGGAAAAAATATTAGTAAGTAGATTAAAATAGGTATATATAATGGTAGATCGAAGAAGAAAGTGTAAATTAGTTTTAGTAATAGTGATAAATGGGAGAAAGAGTAGTAGTAACAAGGAGCTCGTAGTACAAATCTGATCAGTAGAAATATAGCAATAATACTGTGTGGAGGTAGAAGAAGGAGATAAATGGGAAAGGTACTAGGGAAGTGGTGGTGAGACTTTTTATGTATACATACACATTTATGTAATGATAATATATACGAATCAGAGATAATTGAAAATATGTTAGTGAGATGGTGATGGTCGGAATGAAAATGTGATGGAGAAGTGGAGATTAGTGGATACATAAATTTTCAATGATGCTCAGAATAGAGAGCACGTGAAATAACCGTTTGTTGATATAATGGAATGCGATATGAATCATATGATTGTGGATATAAATAGGTGGTGGATTGACTCTACTACAACCCGTCATATTGCAAAGACCAAAAATGATTTAACCGAGTTTATAGAACTCAGTAAAGGGGAACATATGATTTATATGGTAAATGACACTGGTCTAGATGTGATGGGGATCGGTACATATAAATTGGATCTTGGAGACATGTACGACATGTGGCATCAATTGGGACATCCGAGAATTTATAAAATGGAACGAATTATTAGAGATAATTTGTTGTCGCACATGGATATTAATAAATCATTATGTGAAAATTGTATAAAAGGGAAAATGACGAGAAAACCTTTCCAGGAAGGACAAAGAGCTAAAGAGCTTTTGGGTTTGGTACACTCGGACATATGTGGTCCATTAAATTGTAAAATCCACTGTAATAAAGAATATTTTATTACGGTCATAGATGATTATTCTAAGATTCCTAAGTATATCTTATATCATGAAAATCTGAAGCATTTTGAATGCTTTAAGAGATATAAGACTGAAGTTGAGAAGCAACTTGGAAGGGACATAAAAGTATTGAGAACTAATAGAGGTAGAGAATATAGATCCATGGAGTTTGACAACTATTGCAAAGAGAATGGAATAATTAGACATATGAATATGCCTTATACGCCACAACAAAATGGTGTGGTAGAAAGAAAGAATAGAACATTATTAAATATTGTGAGATGTTTGTTATCACATTCAGGACTGTCAAAAAGATTTTAGGGATATTCACTGATTGCTGCAAATTATATCTTGAATAGAATTCCTATGAAATCTTTAGAATCGACACCTATGAAGTGTGGACCGGGAGGAAATAAAATTTGAGTTTTATGAAAAAATGGACTTTAAGACAGTGAAATTTAATTGGTTATCTTGAAAATTCTAAAGGTTATAGGTTTTATAACAAAGAAATGTGTTTTATTGATAGTAGAGATGTTATTTTCATAGAAGATTCCGAGGAACAAGAAAAGGAAATTGAGGATACAAGACCTCTGAATGTAATTGACAATGAGGTTCCTTCGGATAATGTTGGTACACGTGTTGAACAAGATCCAACTGAGAATAATGAATCGGATCAGAATGTTGATAATGAACCACATGACATAGAAATAAGAGATCAAGACCTCCTCCTGAAAGGATAAATGACTATTATGTGTATGATAGTGAAGTATCTTATTTCTCGGTAGACATGGACTTAAAAGATCCTATTGATCCCACTTCTTATTCAGAAGCGATGAGGTCGCAAGAATCTGAATCATGGATGGAAGCCATGAAAGATGAACTTGAGTCGATAAAAAAGAATCAAGTATGGGAGTTGAGTGATCTACCTGAAGTTATAAAATCCATAGGTTGTAAATGGATTTTAAAACAGAAATATAAAGCTGATGGGTCTATTGATAAATTTAAGGCTCGCCTAGTTGCAAAAGGTCTTACGCAAAAACCAGGAATAGATTATTAGGAGACGTATTCTCCAGTAGCAAAATTTGCGTCAATAAGAATTATATTGGCCCTGATAGCTTCTCTTGATTTAGAGTGTTAGGAATTATGAGTTTTGATGATAATAAATTACTTAGAATTTCAATAGGGACTCAAAATTATTTTGTAACTGATCAATGGATATGACTTATAAATATCCATTGACTAGGAAACCAGTTATCAGTTGAAACTTGTTTATCAACTGATAAACTGGATTGTAGCATTGATTTATGTTTCACTATCAATTGATTGTATTACCTCGATGGATGCAATGATGTAGTCAACTGATGTTATTGACTTCAATTTCTAGCTTCTCAACAGATGTGAAGAATGGCTGATCAATTGTAAATATTCTAAGTCAGAATTCTCACAAGTGAAGTGATCAACTGATGTTGAAGTCGATGGATGAAGACACTACTCAACGGATGAAAGCTATCAACTGATACAAGTCATCAATGGATAATTACAGTCAACGGATAAAGAACCATCAATGGATAAGGAGTCGATGGATAACTCAATTATCCATCGACACATCAACTGATTAACAGATATCCTATCCATCGATGGATAAGCAAAGGTGAATCAACTGATAAGCTTAACAGCATTTATCAGTTGATTAAAGTTTCCCTATTTAGCTAAAAGCCAGATATTACGGGAACAGTGCAGAAACTGAATCATTGGAAGACAGTCCTATCAGGACTGTGAAGACTTTCTAGGCAACACAGCATCCAAGGAATATCTTAAGACAAAAGACACTTCCAGAGCTAGTTAGTTCTACAAGGAAAGCTGTGAAAAGGAGCTAGTTTCTATTTTTATGTAAACAGTATAAATTGTAATATTATATTGTTATCAGTCGATAGAAAACTAGAGTAGTAGTTTTTGTTGATATTAAAAAGCAAAAACACAGTAGCAAAGTAAGAAGTTTTTAAGAAGAACTCAAGAAAAGCAAAGTAGAAAATCAGGCAGAACTTGTAATGCTTTTCTAAGTTCTACATTCAACTTTGTACGCAGCTTAGTATTTTTACTAAGATCAATTGAAAGCAAAAACTCACTAGTGGAAAAACAATCCACTAGTAATTTTTAATCTTGTTGTTTCTGTTTTCAACACTTTAGTTATCCAGTTCTTAGTTACATCAATCTTAATTAAACACTCTCTTTGTACAAACTTATTTCCGCAAGAAGTTGAATTAATTCTTAAGTTTGTATTCAACCCCCCCTTCTCCAAACTTAGTGTACTTAAGGGCGAATAACAATTGGTATCAGAGCAGGCTTTCAACAAACAGAAAGTCAAGATCTAAAAGTACATCAAGAATGGGTCAAAGAGAAATAGGAGTTAAGATTCCAGTTCTAGAGAAAGATGAATATTTTCCCTGGAAAGTAAAAATGCACTTGCATCTGCTATCTATTGATCCTTCCTATGTTCATTGCATAGAGAAAGGTCCACATGTGCCTATGAAAATAGTTACAAGTGTAAATGCAGATGGTACTCAAGCACCAGACAAACTCATTCCTAAATCTGTGAGTGAGTATACAGATGAAGATGAAAAGGAAGTACACAAGGACAAAAAGGCCATGAATATCTTGTTTAATGGTCTTGACAAGGACATGTTTGACAATGTCATCAGTTGTACAACCTCCAAAGAAGTCTGGGACACTCTTCAAACCCTCTGTGAAGGTACTGAGCAAGTAAGAAAGAACAAGATGCGACTCTTGATTCAAAAGTATGAGGCCTTTCACTTCAAGGGTGGTGAAACAATAAATGATACATATAGTAGGTTTCAAAAGCTGTTGAATGAGCTTAAACTATATGGAAGAGTTTATGCTGTTGAGGACACCAACCTCAAATTCTTGAGGTCCCTACCCAAAGAATGGAAACTAATGACTGTCTCTATAAGGCAATCTCCTGACTTTAAAGATTATACCTTGGACAAGCTGTATGGCATCTTGAAAACCTATGAGTTGGAGCTACAGCAAGATGAGGAAATTGAGAAAAGTCAGAAGAGAGAAAAGTCCATTGCTTTGGTGGTCAAGGAAAAGCAAGTTGCAGAAACAGATGAAGATGCTGATTTCAAAGAAGGGAAGAAAGAAGGTCATGGCAATGGTGCAAATTATGTTAGATATGATGAATCTTCTACTGGTAAAGGAAAAGAACTTTGTGATAGTGATGAGTCACTCATCAAAGATGAAATGGATGAAATAGATGAGCATTTAGCTTTTCTATCAAGAAAATTTTCTAAACTCAAGTTCAAAAGGAATCCAATGCAAAGGCCTGGATCACAGTTCAGGAGAGACACTCAACAAGGCAAAAATCTTGTTGACAGAACTCAATTCAGATGCTTTAACTGTGGATTGGCTGGTCACTTTTCAAGTGAATGCAGAAAGCCCAAAGTTGAAAAGAGGTCAAAGTCTAGTTATGGTGTTGACTATAAGAAGAAGTACTTTGACTTGCTCAAACAAAGAGAGAAGGCTTTTGTGACAGAAGAAAAGGACTGGGCTGCTGAGGAGGATTCTGAAGAAGAAGAAGAACACATCAATCTTGCACTAATGGCCAATCAAGATGACCAGGAAGCTAGTTCATCTAGCAATCAGGTAATTTCTACAAATCTATCTGAGTTGTCCAAAGATGAATGCAATATTACTATTAATGAAATGTCTAATGAATTGTATAATTTGCATGTCACTCTTAAGTCTTTGAACAAAGAGAACACTAGGCTCAAATTAACATTAGAAACTCTCACTGAAAGAAACAATTTCTTAGAGAGTGAGCTAGTGCAATTGGACAGACTCAAGATGGAAAACAAAGATGCTAGAAATGAACTAGTTGACAGTAAAAAGGAAATAGAGAAGTTAAAAGAAAAATTAGAGGATGAACTAAGAACCATTGACAAGTGGAACAGGTCAAGTAAAGCCAGTAAGAAGATGAATGACATTCATGGAACAAACTCTTTCACCATGTTGTCTGAAACTCTTGAGAAAATAGCCATTGATGAAGATCAATCTTTAGAAAAGAAGCAATCGATTGATAACTCTGAATCAACTGATAAGAATTATCCATCGATTGATAATGCTATTTCAACGGATAATTATCCATCGATTGAGAAGTCATCAACTGCTAAGAAATGTGATATTAAAACTAAGTTTAACAGACCTATTAAATTTGTCAAAGAAAGTAGCTCCTCTGAAGCTCAAATCAAAGTTGAAAAGGCTAATATAGGATTCTTATCTAAAAATCAGTTGAAAGAGAAATTGGAAAAGATAGAACCTAATATTCAGCCAAATGAAAAGAAGAAGAAAAATAGAAATGGTAAAGTAGGCATAAACAAGCACAACAACTACACACCTGACAAATATGCTCCTAGGAAAGTATGTGCTAAGTGTGGTAGTAAAAATCATTTATCTGTGCAATGTAAACTCACCATGCCTACAGCAACAAATGTACCTGCTATACCCAACATGCATACCAGTTCTGTTTTTCCTCATTTAGTTGATTCTCATGCTATTCATGCTCAGTATGCATCAATGCCTTATATGTTTAATCCATATCTTGCATTTGCCAATATGAATATGCCTGCTATGCCATGGAATATGCTTAACAATCTTCATGCACCAAATTTTTTCAACTCTGCAAGCATGAGCATTCCAAATATTAGCACTGAGAATTCTGAGGTAGGGAGACCAACACCTAAGGTTGAAGTGGAAGTAAAACCACCCAAACCAAAGGTACAAAAATTGGAAACCAAGCCAAAGATAACAACTAATAAGAAAGGACCCAAGGCAACTTGGGTACCAAAATCAACTTGATTTGTTTTGACTGTGTGCAGGGAAAAAGAAGAAATCTTTGGTACTTGGACAGTGGGTGTTCAAGACACATGACTGGAGATAAATCCCTGCTCACAAAGTTTGAGGAGAAAGCTGGCCCTGGAGTAACTTTTGGAGATGACAGCAAAGGGCACACCATGGGATATGGCTTGATTTCGAAAGAGAATGTCATCATTGAACCTGTTGCATTAGTTGATAGCTTAAGACATAACTTGTTAAGCATAAGTCAACTATGTGACAATGGAAATAAAGTCTGTTTCACAACAGAAGCATGCATAATTTCCAACAAGGTAGATGGAAGCCTGGTCATGACTGGGAATAGAAAAGGGAATGTGTACATAGCTGACTTCAACTCAACAAATGCAGAATCAATGACTTGTCTTCTCTCTAAGGCAAGTACAAATGAAAGTTGGCTGTGGCATAAGAAATTAGCTCACTTGAATTTCAAAGCCATAAATCTCTTGGTTAAGAAAAATCAAGTGAGAGGCTTACCACAAATGGAATTTGTCAAGGATGGACTTTGTGATGCTTGTCAGAAAGGAAAACAGAGGAAGGCATCATTTAAGTCGAAATTGGAATCTTCAATTGAAAAGCCACTTGAGTTATTACATATGGATTTGTTTGGTCCTGTAAATATCATGTCTATTGCAAAGAAGAAGTATGCTCTAGTCATTGTGGATGATTTTTCAAGATTCTCATGGACTTATTTTCTACATTCAAAGGATGAAGCTAGTCATCTCATCATCAAGCACATAAGAGAAAATGAGAAAAATCTTGAATTGGATGTAAAGAAGATAAGGAGTGACAATGGAACAGAATTCAAAAATTCCACAATAAAAGAGTTCTGTGAATCAAAAGGAATCATACACACATTCTCTGCACCCAGAACACCTCAACAAAATGGGGTAGTTGAAAGGAAAAATAGGACATTGATTGAAGCTGCTAGAACCATGTTGGAAGATGCCAAACTTCCAACATACTTCTGGGCTGAGGCCATAAACACAGCATGTTTTACTCTAAACATCTCCCTAGTAAATAAAGCTCAAGGGAAGACTCCTTATCAATTGATCAAGAAAGACAAAAAGCCAAAGGTGGGATTTCTTCATGTCTTTGGCTGCAAGTGCTACGTACTAAGAAATCAAGGTGAAAATCTAGGAAAATTTGAAGCCAAGGCTGATGAAGCTATATTTGTTGGGTATGCACTATCAGGCGTAGCCTATAGAATCTACAATCTCAGACTACACATTATTATGGAATCTGTACATGTAGTATTTGATGATAAAAAGATTCAAGGCTTGTTTGATGAAGGAAATCATGACACACTGCATTTTGAGAATGAATCAAATGATGTAAATGATGATGAAGAGGCAGAAATTATAAAACCTCAAGTGTTCAGAAACCCAATATCAGTTGATGTTATTGCATCAATGGATAATTTATCAGTTGACAGAAATCCATCAACTGATAATGCATCAACTGATAACTCCTCAACGGATAATCAACAATCTACATCTAGGGTATCCACTTCAGGGGGAGGGTTTCAGAATCAATCTACAAATTCAAATCACTTTGAGTTCAATACAAATGATAATGAAGCTTCATCATCAAGGCAAAATTTGTATCCTCAAAGAAAATGGACAAGAAGCCATCCATTTGAACTAATTATTGGAAATGCAGAAGATGGTGTCAAGACAAGAAGTGCTACTCAAAATGAGTGTCTGTATAGCAGTTTTCTATCTCAAGAAGAACCCAAAAGAATTGAAGAGGCTCTCATGGATCTTGATTGGGTTTTGGCTATGCAAGAAGAACTGAATCAGTTTGAAAGAAATAAAGTATGGAAGCTGGTGCCCAGACCAAAAGATAGATCTGTAATTGGTATAAAATGGGTATTCAGTAACAAAATGGATGAAACTGGTATTGTGACTAGGAACAAAGCAAGGCTTGTAGCAAAGGGTTATTCACAAGAAGAAGGAATTGATTTTGCTGAAACTTTTGCACCAGTTGCAAGGTTAGAAGCAATTAGAATCTTTCTAGCCTATGCTGCACATGCTAATTTCAAAGTCTACCAGATGGATGTGAAAAGTGCATTTTTGAATGGAGTACTAGAAGAGGAAGTCTATGTGGAACAACCTCCTGGCTTTGAAGATCCAAAATTTCCTAACTTTGTCTACTTTTTACTCAAAGCACTTTATGGCTTGAAGCAAGCACCAAGGGCCTGGTATGACACTTTATCTCAGTTTCTCATTGAGAATCATTTCACAAGAGGTACTGTTGATAAAACTCTATTCAGTAGAAATGTTAATGGCTCTATCATTCTTGTACAAATTTATGTGGATGACATTATTTTTGGATCAACAAATGAGGAACTTTGCAAGAAGTTTGCCAAACTAATGCAGAGTAAATATGAAATGAGCATGATGGGAGAGCTTACCTACTTTCTTGGGTTACAAGTCAAACAGGTTAAGGATGGTATTTTTATAAATCAAACAAAGTACATTCATGATTTGTTAAAGAAATTTGAGTTAAGTGAATGTTCTTCTGCAAAAACTCCCATGGCCACTGCCACTAAACTTGAATTAAATACCAAAGAAGCTAAGGTGGATATTTCAAGTTATAGAGGCATGGTAGGCTCACTTTTATATTTAACTGCTAGTAGGCCAGATATAATGTTCTCTGCATGCTTATGTGCTAGATTTCAGGCTGATCCTAGAGAATCTCATTTAGTAGCTATTAAAAGAATTTTCAAATATCTTAAGGGTACATCAAATTTAGGTATTTGGTATCCTAGAGATTCTGGTTTTAATCTAATAGGCTACTCAGATGCAGATTATGCAGGTTGCAAAATAGACAGGAAAAGTACTACAGGCACCTGTCAATTTCTGGGAAACAAACTTATGTCATGGTTTAGCAAAAAGCAACACTCAGTATCAACTTCAATTGCAGAAGCTGAGTACATTGCTGCTGGAAGTTGCTGTGCACAAATTTTATGGATGAGGAATCAACTATTTGACTATGGGTTCAACTTGAACAAAATTCCCATCTTCTGTGACAATACAAGTGCCATTGTAATAACAGAAAATCCTGTGCAACATTCCAGAACCAAACACATTGACATAAGGTATCATTTCATTAGGGAACATGTAATGAATGGTACAGTTGAATTACATTTTGTCCCTAGTGAACAACAACTTGCAGACATATTTACCAAACCTCTAGATGAATCTACTTTTAATAGATTAGTCTGTGAGTTAGGTATGCTTAATTATGCTCATGCTTAAAATGTCTGTCAAGTTTTGTAGCCATTGTTCACAACTATCAATGGATATTTATCTATCGACAGATAATTACCTAAGTAATTGTTTATCAACGGATAAATCCCTTCTTATTTGATCAACAGATAAATGTTATTCCTATCGATGGATATTTATCTATCGACAGTTAATTATCTTGGTAGTTAGTGATCGATCGATAAATGATTAATTCTCTATTTTTATCCGTCGATAGTAATAGAATTTCTACAGTTTTATTCATCCGTTGATCAGATTATAGCCGTTGGAGAATTACCATCAAGGGTAATAAACTACAGTCTTTATACATCAACGGTTATCTGCCTAATTAAAAAGTCCTTTCAAGTCTTTTTAATACTAGAAAATATAAATAGCAGTTACAATTAAAAATTCATTCTTACCTGCTATTTTTTTCTAAACTATTCATCTCTGTCTCTCTCTCTCAAGCTAATTTTATCTAATTCTCATGAGCTCTCACAAATTCTTTCAAGTTCACTTTAATTTCTTGAATATCAACTGAAAGAATGGCACCACAAAAGAAGATCGTCTCTTCCACTGGGTTCACCTATGAACAGAACAACTTCACAGCATGTCTAACGGTGAATGATGCTCCTGTGGACTTTCATCCATTGATGCGATTCCTAGGAGATTGCAAAGTTTCCAAAGCTCTCAGCGAAGCACCAACAATCGTGTGTTCCTTTGTTGAAGAACTGTGGACCTCTGCAGAGATTTCACCAGATGGGAAGGTAATTTCTTATTCTTGCAAAGGTAATACCTATACAATTACTAGTACTTCATTATCTGAATGTTTAGGGTTGCCTGCAAATAATTGTGATAAGCCCCCAACTGAAGAAGAAATTAGGGACATGTTAGAATCCGTTAATTATGCAAATGCTGAAACTGGATTAGGAGAAGTTGTTAGGAAGAATCTTAGGAAAGAATGGAGTTATTTCTTTGATGCCATAATTAAAGTATTTTCTGGAAAAATAAGTAATTTTGATGCAATTACAATCAGTATGCAAGAAATTGCTTATTCTGTCCTATTTGATAAATATTTTGATTTTGGCACATTACTCCTAAATGAATTAACTGCCAAGTTAGGACCCAAGTCATCTAGGAAACATAATATCTACTTTGCAAGATTTTTCATGATGATTATTAATGCCTCTGTTGGAGAGTATGAAATAAGTGCAGATATGGAGTCCTTGGAGCCATGAATGCAAAACAAGAGGGTCTTCAAGGATCTTGTGAGAATCAACTTACACCCTAAGTTGTGCCTCATTTATCCTCCTCTTGTGCAGGTATATCTTCAAAATCTCAATCTTTTACATTCTTCTTCAAAGTCTCAAATTTCTTTGCCTTCTGCAACAATGGAGGGAGATGGAAATGCCCCCATTCCTCTTACCCAAGTTGCACAACCTTCAAAAACACAAGTCTAATCAAACCACCTCAGTAGTTTCTCAAAAGACTACTGTTGTAAGATCTAAGAAAAGAAAAACCACTGAGGGGAGAGTGAAGGTGGTTGATAAGGGTGAGGGAACTGACCAACATCAAGAAAGCCAGAAGGATAAAGAGAGTGAGATTGAGAGGAACCAGCCAGCCACCAGTCCAATCTCCCAACAGATTGAGGCTGTAGTAAAGGACTTGAACACATCCCTAGTTGCATCTTCTCAAAAAGATGTAACTATTGAAAAGAGGTCTCAACCAGGACCATCAGATGGGGATAAGGGTCACCAAATAATACAGCCATACAAAAGAAGAAAGAAGGTTACAAATACTGCACAGGGCACACACACACTTGCAAAGCTAAATGAAAATTTGGTGGAGCCTTCAGTTTCTTCTTTTGATGTGTCTCAGAATCTTCCTGAGGCACAGCCCCATTCTTTATCTGAATCTTCTCCTCAATCTCCCTCAAAAACTATTTCTTCAGAAACAGTGTTGATTGACAACTTCATTGTTTCAAATTCACCCTCTTTGCAACTCAGGGTGGAGCCAACACTCTCACTGGCATCACCAAATAAGGTTAACACCTTGGTTGATCAGGCAAATACTGTTATTTCTCTCCAGTCAATGGATATTATGCAATCAACTGATAACTTCCAACATCCATTGACTAGTTCACTTTCATCGATGGATATCCTTACATCCATCGACGAGCTCCCATCAACGGATATTCATCCATCGATGGATACTTCTTATCCATCGATTGATCCCTTAATGTCAATTCATGAATCATCCATTGAAACACTTCAGGTGGCCAATACTCTATTAGGATTGAGTGGAGTGGGTGAGGTGTGTGAGAGGCAAGGTTTGCATACCTTGGCAAAAGGAGAGTGTGTGAATGAGGGGCCCTCAAATTCTTCTGAGGTGGCAAAAGGAGAGGGTGTGAGAAAAGAGAGTCCCACCTTAGCAGGTGATGAAAAAGGAGAGGAAAGTAAGGGAGAGGTGAGAATCCAGGATGAGATCCTGATGCAAGAAAAGAGAGAAGAGAGTGAGAGAGAAAAGAATAGAGAGAAACCAATTTCACCATCTCATGAAGCATCAACTTCTAAAACTGAGCATTTTGAAGCAGGACTCACCCCGGAGTTGGGGATGGAGTCAGGGGGAGCTGTAGACTATGAAGTCCCTGCAGGAGGTGCAGAAGTCAACATGGAGGTGGAGGATGAAATTGATGTAAATCTTGATGCTTCAACCTTTCAACATGAAGATCCTCATTATCAAGAACTAGCAGCAGCATCTAATCAAATAGCTGAGCAAATGCTGGGTTTAGTGCAAACAGAAGAGCAATTCAGGAGTGGGAAAGAGTTTTTGGCCAGTCAACCTGATGATATATCCCACATGAATCCTGAAGATTTTGATGATAATTCTGATGATGAACTTCTAGATCCACAAGTGGCTAGTGATGAAACTAATTTGGCTGAAATAGAAAGGGCCATCATTTCTCTTTACAGAAGGTCCATGGCTGAAGTAAATGTAGTGGATCCCCTGCACAGGAGAATTCTGAACTTTTACAGGGATAATTTGAAGATCCAGAAAATGCATGTCACAAGCTCCAAGTATGAATTGAAGAAAATAAGAGAAGACATTGACAGCTCAAGGATGCATTTTGACACCACCATTGACTCCAGACTCAGCCTCACAATGCTGACTAGAATCAAGCAAAGGTTGGACACTGAGTTTTCAGCAAAGGACAAGGTAATGGAATTGGAGAAAAGAGTAACCTCCATGGAATTTAACATGCAGCAAATTTTGAAGAATCAAGTCACTCAAATCAATCTTCTGGGTAAACTCTTAGAGACTCCCATACTCTCTCAGTCAGTAGCACAAGTGCCAGTTGCTGATAACAAAAAGGGGGAGAAGCAAGAAGCTGATGCATTGGAGAAAGCAAGTGGTACTGAAGCTGTGGTAAAGTCTACAGATCCCAAGAAGGAGTTGGCTCAAGACATAGTAAGGAAATTTGATGCAATTGCTACAATTGCTAGCAAATTCAAGGAAACAAGTTCCAGTAGCTCACAACCTGGTGACAGGAAAGGAAAGGGAAAGCTAATTGAAGATGATAAAAAGAAAGCTGTCACAGGTGGAGGGGAAAGTGAAAAATTGTTGAGCAAAGCCATAGTAGTTGGCATAAGAGAAAAGAAGCAACAAGAAAGAAGACAAGAAGAATTAACCATTCAATTGCAAAGGGAATATGATGAAGAGGATAGGCTAATAAGAGAAGCCAGAAGAAAAGAAGGTGAAAGGAGGCCAAGGATGAAGCAAAGAGCAAACAAGCCCAAAGATGCACCAAAATCATCTGGAGTTAAAAGACCATTAGCTGATGAAGACAAAGAAGACAAGGAGAAGAAGCCAAAACAAGTCAAGACTGAAGGTCAAGCTTCTGGGAGTAATCAAGCCAAAGAAATAGAGGTGTTTAAACACAAATCTGAAAACTTTGTGCCAATTAAAGCTGAGGGAATGATTGCAGCAAAAGGGCAAAGGAAGAAAGATGTTGATCTTCTTCACATTGAGTATGAAGATGGATCACACTCAACCTTCACATTCAACCAAGTATTGGATCAAGGATATGGCATCTTGAGGAAAATCTACACTATGCTCAACAGGAAGTATTATCTAACTGAAGAGCTAGGAAAGGCCATCCTTGAAAGAATGAAGAAGATAAGGGAGGCACCTGTTCAAGAAGAAAGGGATGACAGAATAAAGATCTGGAATCCTGAAGGAAGAAAAGTGCTTCATGAGCCCTTCTACTTGATGATATATAAGGACAGGGAAGGCAGAGAAAAATGCATTGATATTTGTCAAGAAATAGACAAACTGCCAAATCTGGAATTAAATCATCTGGCAAGTCAATTGGACTACAGGATTGAAGATGAGAAGATATTGAAGGGAACCCTCTACAGGAAGATGAAGGAGAATGAAGACAAGATGAATGAGTCAAGGGGAAGAATGAGAAGATAGGAGATTCAACCTCAATCATCAAAATTATCAGAATTCATCCTTGTCTGGTATCTGATTACTCTGTCTCAAACTTTACTTATCAATATTGTAATTCTTGCTAAGAATGAAAATGTTCAGGAGTTTTGTTATCATCAACAGAAAATTTATGCATATTTTAAATATTCATAAATAGGGGGAGATTGTTAGGAATTATGAGTTTTGATGATAACAAATTACTTAGAATTTCAATAGGGACTCAAAATTATTTTGTAACTGATCAATGGATATGACTTATAAATATCCATTGACTAGGAAACCAGTTATCAGTTGAAACTTGTTTATCAACTGATAAACTGGATTGTAGCATTGATTTATGTTTCACTATCAATTGATTGTATTACCTCGATGGATGCAATGATGTAGTCAACTGATGTTATTGACTTCAATTTCTAGCTTCTCAATAGATGTGAAGAATGGCTGATCAATTGTAAATATTCTAAGTCAGAATTCTCACAAGTGAAGTGATCAACTGATGTTGAAGTCGATGGATGAAGACACTACTCAACGGATGAAAGCTATCAACTGATACAAGTCATCAATGGATAATTACAGTCAACGGATAAAGAACCATCAATGGATAAGGAGTCGATGGATAACTCAATTATCCATCGACACATCAACTGATCAACAGATATCCTATCCATCGATGGATAAGAAAAGGTGAATCAACTGATAAGCTTAACAGCATTTATCAGTTGATTAAAGTTTCCCTATTTAGCTAAAAGCCAGATATTACGGGAACAGTGCAGAAACTGAATCATTGGAAGACAGTCCTGTCAGGACTGTGAAGACTTTCTAGGCAACACAGCATCCAAGGAATATCTTAAGACAAAAGACACTTCCAGAGCTAGTTAGTTCTACAAGGAAAGCTGTGAAAAGGAGCTAGTTTCTATTTTTATGTAAACAGTATAAATTGTAATATTATATTGTTATCAGTCGATAGAAAACTAGAGTAGTAGTTTTTGTTGATATTAAAAAGCAAAAACACAGTAGCAAAGTAAGAAGTTTTTAAGAAGAACTCAAGAAAAGCAAAGTAGAAAATCAGGCAGAACTTGTAATGCTTTTCTAAGTTCTACATTCAACTTTGTACGCAACTTAGTATTTTTACTAAGATCAATTGAAAGCAAAAACTCACTAGTGGAAAAACAATCCACTAGTAATTTTTAATCTTGTTGTTTCTGTTTTCAACACTTTAGTTATCCAGTTCTTAGTTACATCAATCTTAATTAAACACTCTTTTTGTACAAACTTATTTCCGCAAGAAGTTGAATTAATTCTTAAGTTTGTATTCAACCCCCCCCTTCTCCAAACTTAGTGTACTTAAGGGCGAATAACATAGAGCTTTAACAAATGGATGTAAAGACAGCTTTCTTAATTGAGAATTGAGAGAAGATATATACATGAATCATCCTGATGGATTTCAGGTCGAAGGACAAGAAAACAAGGTTTACAAGTTAAGAAAGTCTATATATGGAGTAAAGCAAGCATCTAGAGATTGGAATCTCAAGTTCCACGAGGTGGTAGTTCAACTTGGTTTTGTCAAGAATAAATTAGAAAATTGCGTCTACACTTTTAAAAGTGGGAGTTCATTTGCAATATTATCAGTGTATGTGGATGATATATTGTTAGCTGGAAATGACAAAGATATGTTGATCAACATAAAGTTGGAACTCAGTAACAAAATTGAGATGAAAGATATGGGAGAAGCTTCACATGTTCTAGGAATCCAGATAATAAGGGATAGAAAAAATAGAACATTGAGCTTGGACCAAGAAAGGTATCTTTGTAAAGTGCTTAATCATTTTGGGATGCAGAATTGCAGTCCAGCGCCAACCCTGTTAGTAATCGGAAAATGATTAACACGTAGTAAAGATCCTGAACATGGACAAGAATCACTAGACGTGCCATATGCACGAGTAGTCGGAAGTTTAATGTATTCTAAGTTGTGTACTCGACTTGTCTTGGCATACCCTGTTAGTCTAGTAAGTAGATACCAAAGTAATCTTAATCAAGCCCATTGGGAAGCTGTAAAGAGGATAATGAAATACTTAAAGGGTACGTTGCACCACAAATTGGTATATCAGGCAAATAAACTTGAAGTTACTGGTTATTCTAATTCAGATCTAGCTCGGGGGTGATAAAGATGATGGAAAATTGACTTCAGGGCACCTGTTTATTTTTGGTGGAGCTACCTTAAGTTGGGGAAGTAGGAATGAAAGGCATATGACCAGGCCTATTTGTAATAATTAGATGACAACTCAACACAATAAGAAAAAAAAGTAAATAATAAGTATGATAACAGGAATCAAGACAAACAAAGTTAACTAGACACAAAGAATTCTAAGAATCAGAAGTATTCCAACGAAGCTACTACTTATCACTTGAAGAAGTTCATTAATATGTTCAAGCGTCAGTGAAAAATAAAGAAATAGTGTTTCAGAAGATTCAGTAGATTTCAAGTGCCTACTACAGAATGATTCCAAGAAAAGAAGATATTGAAGACAAAGCGAGAAGCGAGAAGCAAGAACAAGACAGAAGATCATAGCTATTAATATTAAAGAAGTGATGAATATTTATTTAGTATGACACAAATGAACAGACAGTACATTTGTGTGTCAACTAATTAAATAAATATTTATCACCTAAATCAAGTAATTTTCAAACAGAAGACACAAGTCAAATCAACAAGAATTGTGCAGTGAAGAAACTAAATTAATTCTTATATCTTAAGTTAATTAATAATTTAATTTATCTATTTAAATTAATTCACCTTGAATTAATTTAATTTATAAATTATTTTATTAATAATTTGTGGAATTAATTAAGTTAAAAGAAGATGTAATTTTACATTTTTAGAAAGTCTTGCTGCATATAATTTAAATTTATTACCGAATTATTTCGGTAAGACTTTTCAAAAGTCTTACCGAATTATCTCGGTAAGACCTTTTAAGAAAGTCTTACCAAATTATTTCGGTAAGACATTTCAAAAGTCTTACCGAAATATTCCAGTAAGACCTTTTTCAAAAGTCTTACCGAATTAAATCGGTAAGACCATTTAAGAAAATCTTACCGAGCAAACACTTGGCTCAGCAAGACTTTTCAAAAGTCTTACCGAGTTTTCCAAATGTCTTACCGAAAGTTAAAAGTCTTGCCCAACAAATTTGGAAAGTCTTATAGGCTTAATTAAAAAGTGTTTTGATTTTTTAATTAAGTTTTATTCAAAAGTCTTGCTAGTTTTTTTCTCTATAAATATGAGAAAAATGTCTTCATTATTTCAAGATTGTAAAAGATCAAACATTCAAATTTCAGAAATTTGTATGCATTGTTATATTCACAGATTTCTGTGCAAGTTTGGAATATAATTTATTAAACCCAAACACTTCATGTCGAATTCGTTCTAGATTATTTTATCAATTATATACACTTCACATCAGATAATTATTGTGATATTTTACAAGTCAAAAATTATATCTTCTACTTGAACAGTATTTCATTAAGATTAATATTTCGAGATAAATTAAAATAATATTTTAAATCAGAAACTTCGCGATATTTTATTGATATTATATTCAACCCCCCTTCTACAATATCAGGGACCAACAATTAGCATCAGAGCTGGTTGATATTATTTATATCAGATCCAAACCAAAAATTACGCAACTCATACATATCTCAATTTTTTTAATTCGAGATAATTTTTTATTCGAAATAATATTTTTTTCTCTAGAAAATTATTTTTGATTATTTTTTTCTCTAGAAAATTATTTTTGATCAAAAATTGTTTTCCGTCAAAAATTAAAATATTTTTTGAAATACTTAATTTTTAATCTTATTAAAGATGAGTACCCAGAAAGTGACTAGTATCAAAATTCCACAGTTCGACAGAGAACACTACAACTTGTGGAAACATAAAATGCTACTATTTATCGGAATTGTCAATCCCAAGTACGCATTAGTTATGGCCAAAGGTGTTGAACCCCCTATATCAGTTATTCTCGAACATCAGGTAGATGTGGTCGTAATCCCCCATAGACAGTTTTTGAAAAGTCCGGCAAACTATATAGATGAGGAAGCAGAAGCTGTGTCCCTGGACAACAACCTCAAATTAATTCTGATTGAATCCCTGGACTACGTAATGTACAATCAAGTAGTCAATTGCAAAAATGCAAAACAGATCTGAAAAACAATTGAAATCATAAATGAGGGGACTGAGGAAGTAAATGAGAATAGACTGAAAATCTTGACCTCCCAATATGAGCAGTTTAGATCCAACCCTGGTGAAGGTATTTCTTAGGTGTTTCAGAGACTAAACAAACTGATAAACGAGCTCAATATGAATGGAAAGTATTATCAGAATCAGGAGGTGAACATGAAGTTTTTGCTGACCTTACCCGAGCATCTAGAACACAAGATCGCAACTATCCGAGAATCTAGGGACATGCAGGAGGTAACCCTAGAAAGACTCTATGGAGTTTTAAAAACTTATGAACTGGAACAGATCCAAACCAGAGAGATGTATGAGAGAGGTAAGGTACTGAGTTCCTCCAAGACATTAATGGTAGAAGCACCAGAGAAAGTAGAAGTGAAGGCTGTTGCATCTTCTAACAGTTCAACGGAGTATGTGGTTCCAGAATTTGGACATACTTCAGACAAACAAGAAGATGGTGAGTTCTACTCGCTGGAAGATCTAGATCAGCTGGAAGATGAATCTCTAGCTATGGTTGCTAGGAGGTTTGGCAACATGAGATTCCGAAGAAACTCCTCCTACAGAGTTAAGACTAATTTTAGAAGATTCCAAAAAGGAGATTCTTTGACAGTAATATCAAAAAGCGGCTACAAGACCGTCTTAGTTGATAGAAGCAAGTTTCGTTGCTTCAATTGTAATGAGCTAGGCCACTTCGCAACTGAGTGCAAGAAGCCTAAGCAAGGGAAAAAGAGATAGTCTTACGAAGAGCTCAAGGATAAGTATGATGCGCTCGTGAAAAAGCATCAAGGAAAGTCCTATCTAGCAGAAGGCAAAAGCTGGGATGACTCAGATAATAATGATGAGGAAGAGCTGGGAGATCTTGCTCTTATGGCTTCATCCGAGGAATCACTATCTCCCACCCGTCAAAGAGGAATAGAGGTAAATCCTTCTTGCCCTAAAATGTTTGCTCTGCTAGGAAAAGAACTAGATGGCGAAAGAGATAAGGTTAAGAAACTCAGACTGAAAGCCAAAGATTTATTTGATGAGACTGAAGTTCTTAAGCAGTTAAAGAGAAATCATGACCGGTTGACTGTCAAGTTGACTGAGGACTTAGCTATTCAAGTCAGTAAAGTCAGCTGTCATGTTTTAGTTGAAACCAATTTCATAAACCAGATAGAGGAAGAAAAGAAAAGGTGTCTTGCTTATAAGAATTCCTCGTATATTGTAAAGAACTTAGTTGACCAACAGGAAATAAGTCGTAAAGTTGGAATAGGATTCGAGTACAATAAATCTGTAGGAAAGCCAAGCAACATAACCCTTTCAGAAAAAGTGCTGAAGAAAGGGGTATCCCATATGTTGTTAAAGACACACCAAAACCTCTCTTCATAACACTGATAGCTGAATCCATCCTTGAGAGCTCCATACTGATTGCATATGAAATGCAGTTAGAGGATCTCGAGGAAGAAAAGAAGAGAGGAGAACATGTTAAGGACATAAAAAGAGTTAATGTCCAGAACGAGAAAAGTGCACCGGAGACACCAGTGAAAGATGTGGGAACTTCTAAATCGCCCAATCCTGTTATAGGTGCAAAAGACTTAAAGAATAAAATGAACAGACCTAATACGTTTGTTAATAGTAGGAATAGTAACAACAGATTTCATTCATCTGAGAACTTCAAATCTGCTGATAAAATTGAAGAAGAATCTATTAAGCCACCTACTGTATTGAATAACATGCCTACTATTGATGCGTTCTATAAACCTTGTAGAATAATGAATTGTATGTTATGTGCTTTTAATGCTATGACTGCTTATTTTAAACACATGATTGCTAAGAAAGATAACATGACACCTAGACAACACATCAATAGTAAATTCGTAAAATCCAAGACTGCAACTCCTTCACCTGAGAAGAAGGAATCATATATTCTTAAGTCTAAACAGAAAGTTGTTAAGACTGTTTATAGGAAGGTAGGTACAGTCAAGGAGGATGACGCTGTTATTCGAAAGGGATCTGTCAAAGCTGACAAAGGTCAATTCTTTAAGTATATCGGGCCTAATCAATTTTGGGCTCCGAAGACGAATTAATCCGTTTGATATTTGCAGGGAGTTAAACAGGTAAACCGAGTTATATGGATCATGGACAGCGGATCTTCAAGGCATATGATCGGAGATAGAGCCCTGCTATCAGACATGGTTGAAAGAGATGACCTAATCGTCACCTTTGGAGATAACAGCAAATGAATGACTATAGGATATGTCAAGTTAAATACTGGAAATGTTATCATTGAAAACGTCTCTTTAGTAGAAGGACTTAAGCACAATCTACTCAGCGTCAGTCAATTCTGTGATAAAGGATACAGAGTAAACTTTATCAAGGAGAAATGCTTAATAACTCATTCTAAAGATGAAAAACTGGCCTTACGTGGAGTAAGGAAAGGAAACTTGTACGTAGACGATCTCAACTCCGGAACTGAAGATGAAGAAAACTGTTTCTATTCAAAATCTTCATCAGAAGAAAGTTGGCTATGACACAAGAAACTCTCACATCTGAATTTCAAAACAATGAACTCTTTAGTAAAGAGGGATTTAGTGAGAGGACTGCCTCCGATGGAATTTACACAAGAAGGACTGTGTGAGGCATGTAAGAAAGGGAAGTCAAAGACAAGTCACAGAGGCACAAACACTACAAACATCATTGAACCACTTCAACTCCTTCACATGGATTTATTTGGTCTAGTAAATATTTTGTCTATGTCAAGGAAGAAATACGCTTTAGTGATTGTGGATGACTTCACAAAGTATACTTGAGTTTTATTCTTGAACTCTAAAGATGAAACTCCACATTTGGTGATTGATCATGTAAAGCTGATTGAGTTAGATTCAAAGTTACCTGTTCGGGCAGTCAGATCAGATAATGGAACAGAATTCAAGAATGAAGTTCTGAATAACTTTTGCTCAGACAAGGGGATAACAAGACAATATTCAGCACCAAAGACTCCGCAATAGAATGGAGTTGTAGAAAGGAAAAACAGAACCCTGATTGAAGCTGCAAGAACTATGCTAAGTGAATCAAGATTACCTATCTACTTCTAGGCTGAAGCAGTAAATACAATATGTTATACCCAGAATCGAACTCTGATAAAAAAAGATAATATGAAAACTTCCTATGAATTAATGGCTGGCAAGAAACCTACTCTAAAGTACTTTCATGTATTTGGAGCCAAGTGTTATGTGCTGAAGGATGGAGATGAACATCATGGCAAGTTCGAGATCAAAGCACATGAAGCTATTTTTGTCGGATATTCAAGAAGAGCATTTAGGGTGTACATAATTGATCAGCACCAATTAAAAGAAAGTGTTAATGTAACTTTTGATGACACTAAACTCCCGAGTATCCAAACTGAATATTCTTTTGAGTCATTTAAATTTGACAATTATCCAGACTCACATTCTGATGACGAAGAAGAACCTGAGGTTGCAACAGCAAATGATAATGATCCAGGTAATAGTGGTGGAAAAAATGGTAACACTGGAGATACTACTAATACCAGTGGTGGATCAACAAGTCAACCTGGCAGCAACTCAGGGGGAGATGAAGGATCAACTGGCAGAACACAACGTCACAATGAATTTCGAGGCGAATCATCAAGATTAAAGCTACCCAGAGAAAGGATATGGAGCAGAAATCATCCTTTTGAATTGATCATAGGTGATCCAGATGTTGGAGTAAGAACCAGAAGTGCAACTTTAAATGAATGTTTATTTTCAGTTTTTCTATCTCAAGAAGAACCAAAGAAGATTGAAGATGCATTAATTGATCCAGATTGGGTTCTTGCCATGCAAGAAGAGCTTAATCAGTTCGAGAGACAAGAAGTCTAGACACTGGTACCCAAACCTAAAGACAGATCTGTAATTGGCACTAAATGGGTATACAGGAACAAGTTAGACAGTGATGGCATTGTAACAAGAAACAAAGCCAGACTGGTGGCAAAGGGTTACTCTCAGGAAGAGGGAATTGATTATGAAGAGACCTACGCACCAGTTGTAAGACTTGAAGCCATCAGGATATTTCTAGCATTCGCAGCACATTCCAATTTTAAAGTCTATCAAATGGATGTGAAGAGTACATTTCTGAATGGAGAGTTAGAAGAGGAAGTATATGTGGAACAGCCCCTGGCTTTGAAAATCCAGAGTTTGCTGATTTTGTGTATTTTCTATTCAAAGCTCTCTATGGGCTCAAGCAAGCACCAAGGATATGGTATGACACTCTCTCTGTATTTTTAATTGAAAATGGTTTCATTAGAGGTGTCATAGATAAAACTCTCTTTTATAAATTGCATGAAAAAGATATGATAATTGTCCAAGTTTATGTTGACGATATTATATTTGGTTTTACTAACGAGAACTTGTGCAAAAGATTTGCTAAGTTAATGCAGAGCATGTATGAAATGAGCCTGATGGGTGAGCTGTCATTTTTCCTTGTATTGCGAGTAAAACAAAAGGAGGATGGGATTTTTATTTGCCAATCAAAGTATACAAGGGATCTTCTCAGAAAATACAGTCTAGAAGATTCTTCACCGGAAAAAACCCAAATGCCAACAGCCACCAAGCTTGACAAAGATGCAACTGGTAAGAAAGTTGACATCACAAGCTACAGAGGTATGATAGGCTCATTACTATATCTAACTGCTAGTAGACCCGATATAATGTTTGCAACATGCTTATGTGCAAGGTTTCAATCTGACCCAAGGGAATCTCATCTTATAGCTGTTAAAAGGATTTTTAGATATCTGAAGGGTACACCAAATCTTGGAATTTGGTACCCTAAAGATACAGGTTTTGACCTAATAGGCTATACAGATTCCGATTATGCAGGGTGTAGGATGGACAGGAAAAGTATGTCTGGAAGCTGTCAATTTCTAGGAAGTCGGTTGATCTCCTGGTATAGCAAGAAACAACACTCAGTATCTACCTCGACAGCTGAAGCAGAATATATTGCGACAAGTAGTTGTTGTGCACATATCTTCTGGATAAGGAATCAGCTAAATGACTATGGACTTGCATTGAACAAAATTCCAATTTTCTGCGAAAACACAAGTGCTATTTTAAAATCCCGAACTTATTCACTTAAATAAAATGCCCTAAAAATCCAATGAATCGATACAAGTTCTCAATATCCAACAACTTACAATCGAAAAATAAAAGCTACAACTTAACTATACAAATTCAAATCTAAATATAAACTTTACAACTCCTCAAAGTCAGCAACTGTCACTCTTCCCATTAATTAGTCCACCTAACCTGCCGGGGGAAATAAAGAAATATAGACCGGCAGTGAGCGAAATGCTCATATACGGATATAAAACAAATACAAAGAGTACAAGGGTTAGAACGAGGACAATATGAATAAATAAAATATCTAAATAAAGAATGATGAAACAACTGAAAGAGACAAAAGATACTGGTCATACTTAACTCACGATATAAACAAATAAAAAGATACGATAGATACTTATCTTACAATCACAACGTACATACTTTTTAATCACAAATATTCTTACTCTTACTCGTACACTTACTAGTCATCTATTATATTGATCAAATACTGAAATACAAATTTACTTACTGACATGGGAGACCATCTTACTCTTACAAGATGTCCTACATTTCAGTTCTCCAGAATGTGTAGTCATCAAAACTTACAGGGGGTTGCATAGAACAAATCAAATGCTACCCAAAATCTTACAAGGGCTTGCACGGTACAAAACACAATGCTACCCAAATGGCCAAATAAACATACACAATAGTCACGACTCTACGTGTCTCATAACTCCGGCGACACGCCCATACAATTTAAATACACTGTATAGGTGGTGCCAAAACATGAGATTATCCACTCATGACGGAGGTCTTACGAAATCTCCCAAATCATACATATATCACAAATTAACTGAAAATATCTTACTAAAAATATCACACACGCCAAATATCATACAATATGGACTATACAAATAAAATCAGATCAGTCTAGTCCAGAAATTTAGCAATTTACTCTATAAAGATGAACTCAAATGAAAAAGCACAAAACACAGAACTCGTAGAGGATTCCGAGACCTTTCCAGAATGGTAAGACTCGTCAAAAACGGATAAGAAACGAATGTAGAAAACAACCAAAGATGAGCTATTAGAATAGAATTAACATCTGATCACAGTAGTATTTTGAGATTTAAGACATCGAAATCACATAATCTGACAGCGGAATGTAAACAAAAGATGAAGATCTCGAAAATACCGTTCCAGAGTGATATTACACATAATTATTGAATGAATATTCAATTTATTATGAATTTCTGAAGTTACAACAGAACAATTCCTATAACCAACCAGATTATACAAACGGCAGATTTCAATATACTTACGAACTGAATTTCAGAAAACATAAAAAATGAAAGTTGTAGATAATTGAAATACCTTTCAAGGTAGTATAAAATCACAGCAATCAGATAAAGAACGAATGAGATACGAATTTTATAAGAATCTGAATGAATACAAACTATACACAATATACATACGAATTGAATAACAAAACAAGAACAAAGAGATTGTTACGAATACAAAGAGAGTGTAACGAAGATATCCGTACACTAACAATATGATAACAAAGAGAGAGTGTAGAATGTATCCGTACCTTAAACCTCCAAATACATGAATGATCTTCTGTAAAAATATAGATGTCTCCATCACACGAACCCTAATTTGATACAATAACCCATCTTCTCAAGATTTTTCTTGTTCTCTTTCTCAATCTTCTCCCTCTCCTTTTCTTTTTCTTTCTCTTCTATCTTCTCTACGACTTCCCAACTTTTCTTACGTAACTTACAAAACCCTAACCCTTTTTCTTTTTATTTCTATTCTATTTCTTTTTTTTCTCTATTTTCTTCTCTTAACCAATAATCTCTAAAATAATCTCTTAATTATAAAATATATATTCATATTCAAATAATAATATTAGTAATAATTCACTAATATTATTCTTAATATTAAATTAAATAGCTTAATATATTATTAAAAAATACGGGATGTTATAGCTATAGCTATCTCCAACAATCATGTACAACATTCACGAACCAAGCATATTGACATAAGGTATCACTTTATCCGAGAGCATGTCATGAATGGAACTGTGGTGCTACATTTTGTACCCACAGAAGATGAACTAGCCGACATTTTCACGAAACCACTTGATGAATCCACTTTCTCAAAGCTGATTAGTGAACTAGGGATGTTAAATAATGGCTAAATTTTGGTTGCTAGGAATTAATTTAAGCTCATAAATATTAAATGTTAATATTTAAAGAATTTATGAGACTTGAATTAATAAAATCCTATGGCTTATGAATTTTTGGAAAATTATCTTATGATTAAATTAATATTCTTAATAGATAATTGTTTCAATTATAGCATAAGTACTAATATTTATTTTAAGCATTAATATGTAAATTATTGTTTGTTTTTCTAATTATTATTGCACATTAATAATGATTATGTTATTAATTAGGTAATTAATTTATTCTTTAAGATTAATTCAATTATGAATTAATTTGATTTCTAAATTAATTAGAATAGTTAATAATATAAGTAATTATTAATAATTTAGTATCATATAAATATTATTCTAATTATTATTAATTAATCTAATTTTTGAATAAAATTTCCTTTATTTTATTTCGAATTTTAGAACAAATTAATAATATATGTATGTATTTATGTTAGTATGTATATATTTTTTTCAATTATATTTTAAATATGTTTTTAAATCTTAGATAAATGTATTTTTGTTTAATTTCTCGGGAAGACTTTTTAAATAGAACTCGACAAGACTTTTAAAAGGCTTACCGAAATTCAAATTAAAAAGTCTTACCGACCTTTATTTTTGCTATTTTTGTTTAATCTCTCAGTAAGACTTTTCTTAATAAAACTCGGCAAGACTTTTCAAAAGTCTTATCGAAATTTATTTCAAAAGTCTTACCCACAGAATTATTGAACTTAATCATTTTTTTTATCAGTTCATATTCTCAGTATATACACGCACATATACATACACAGTCGAACAGTTCCAGCAAGACTTTTGAAAAATTGATTTAAACCCTTCAATTTCCACCAAAACATAATTGATTCAGTTGTCTTGATTGTTAGTACAAGTTTTAGCTTGCTCAGTTTGTCAAAATCAATCCATTAACGACGAAACTCTGCCCGTTTTTCGAAGTAATCGACTATTTTTGATCGTTTTTGACTCGGCTTTGACTAATTATTATTAAAAAGGACTGATTTGGACTGTATTTTAGATTTAAAGTAAGGGTTTTGAGTTGTAATTTTTTTCTGTCTCGAGTTGTATTTGTTTTTCTAATTTTTGGTTGTAATTTTCGATTAAAGGCTAATTAAAAAGAAAATTAATTAATTATTGTGATTAATTAATTAAAATGGTAGCCATGTTTGTAATAGCTAAAACAAATTTTGTGGGCTATTTTGATCCGATTAACTGCAAAGAGGCTGGATTTAGGCCTTGGATCAGGTTCATGAATGAACATTCGTTGGTACGGACCGCAATTACCCTGAGCACCCCGTTGCAGATTGAACCTCTGAGAGCCCTATATTCAACATCAAGGAATATTTCTAACGACGGGCTGGTTCAATTTTCTTTCAGCATTGGAGAGACAGAGTACTTGATAGATGAAGTGGATGTGAATAGGGTGTTAGGGTTCCCGACAAATAACTTCGAGACCTTGCCCACAATTGAAGACATAACAAACTTTTTTCAGTCAATTCATTATCAGGGCCCGATCGATCTGGTAAAGTTGTCTAAATCCCAGTTAATAGGTGAATGTGATTATTTCTTCGACACTTTAACGAAAGTTTTTGCACTAACAATGAAAAGCAACTTCCACAATATATCAACACTACTGCAAGTGATTGGATTTTCTGTAACTCACAACAGGAGGATAAATTTTGGGAATATGATCCTGACAGAAATGATAAGGAAAATGGGCACTACTGAAAGTAGAAGACTGGACATAAATAAAAAAGTAGCTTGTTTTTATCCTAGATTTCTGATGCTCTTGATGAATTCTGTTCTATCAAAGGAGGACAAAGCTAGATTTGTGAACAGCCAAGTGGAAGAGTCCCCTTCAACTCAGAAAAATTTGTTCACAAGGTTAAGCAACAAGAACAAATTCGAAGGAGTAGCCATTCATACAACAGAATATATGGCAGGTATTTTCAATATAATAGCCAATCTAGCACAGGCTCAACCGCATCAGCATGAGCCAGAACCAGTGCAAATGGAATCGGAAAGTTCTGCGTAACTACTACTTGGAACTGCTCATCTTGCAGAACAGGAAGCACAGGAACAACATGTAATATTATACACATTAGCTTCTGGATCTGGAAAAGAGCAAAACACTAGTGATGTGAGGCAAACACAGAGTGAAACACATGCACCAAGTGATAGTGAGTTAAACATGAGTGCAAGTGAGATGAGCACACACACACAGTGAATTACTATCTAAAATGGAAGCTCTCCAGAAGGAAATGCAGATTGTACAGGTTGAGTTGGCCAAAGAAAAAGCACAAGCGGAAAAAAAGTCTGCCTGTGTAACAGAACAGCTGACAATCGTGCGCAAAGATGTAGAAAATGTCAAATAATCCATTCTTCAGAAAACTCGGGATATCCAGAACATGCAGAGTCTCATTGCTGAGGATATGAAAGATGTAAGCAGATTACATGAAAGAATTGATGAAGTTGAGAAAAGCTTGACCTTAACCATTATTGAAAATGAAAAGATCTCCACTAAACGATTCAACAAGTTGGATGATGGTATGACACATTTGAATGAGGGAATGAAGCAGGTCTATCTGACCATGCAGAAACTTATGTCATCTTTTGAAGCTTCTAAATCTGTAAAGGATCCCTCAACTAAGGGGGAGAAAGGAAAAGAGAAAGTAGCTGAAGAGGGAGGAACTACTACTCAAGAAAAAGGAAAGGCAAAGCTGTCATCTGAAGAATTTTTTGAATCTCATGATCCAGCACTAGAAGAGCAGTATTATGCAGATAAGAAAAAGAAGTAAATAATAAGTATGATAACATGAATCAAGACAAACAAAGTTAACTAGACACAAAGAATCCTAAGAATCAGAAGTATTCCAACAAAGCTACTACTTATCACTTGAAGAAGTTCATTAATATGTTCAAGCGTCAGTGAAAAATAAAGAAGTAGTGTTTCAGAAGTTTCAGAAGATTCAGTAGATTTCAAGTGCCTATTATAGAATGATTCCAAGAAAAGAAGATATTGAAGACAAAGCGAGAAGCAAGAACAAGACAGAAAATCATAGCTATTAATATTAAAGAAGTGATGAATATTTATTTAGTATGACACAAATGAACCAGACAGTACATTTGTGTGTCAACTAATTAAATAAATATTTATCACCTAAATCAAGTGATTTTCAAACAGAAGACAGAAAGACACAAGTCAAATCAACAAGGATTGCGCACTGAAGAAACTAAATTAATTCTTCTATCTAAAGTTAATTAATAATTTAATTTATCTACTTAAATTAATTCACCTTGAATTAATTTAATTTATAAATTATTTTATTAATAATTTGTGGAATTAATTAAGTTAAAAGAAGATTTAATTTTACATTTTTAGAAAGTCTTGCTGCATATAATTTAAATGTATTACCGAATTATTTCGGTAAGACTTTTCAAAAGTCTTACCGAATTATCTCGGTAAGAACTTTTAAGAAAGTCTTACCGAATTATCTCGGTAAGACATTTCAAAAGTCTTACCGAAATATTCTAGTAAGACCTTTTTCAAAAGTCTTACCGAATTAAATCGGTAAGACCTTTTAAGAAAGTTTTACCGAGCAAACACTTGGTTCAGCAAGACTTTTCAAAAGTCTTACCGAGTTTTCTAAATGTCTTATCGAAAGTTAAAATCTTGCCCAGCAAATTTGGAAAGTCTTATAGGCTTAATTAAAAAGTCTTTTGATTTTTTAATTAAGTTTTATTCAAAAGTCTTACTAGCTTTTTTCTCTATAAATATGAGAAAAATGTCTTCATTAATTCAAGATTGTAAAAGATCAAACATCCAAATTTCAGTCTTCATTAATTCAAGATTGTAAAAGATCAAACATCCAAATTTAAGAAATTTGTATGCATTGTTATATTCACAGATTTTTGTGCAAGTTTGGAATATAATTGATTAAACTCGAACACCTCATGTCAAATTCGATCTAGATTATTTTATCAATTATATACACTTCACATAAGATAATTCTTGTAATACTTTTCAAGAAAAATTATATCTTCTACCTGAATAGTATTTCATTAAGATTAATATTTCGAGATAAATTAAAATAATATTTTAAATCCGAAACTTCATGATAATTTATTGATATTGTATTTAACCATCCTTCTACAATATCAGGGACCAACAAGGAAACAAGGATGTGTTACAAGATACACACAAGAAGCTGAGTATGTAGCTTACAGTATGGCAACTACTCATGCTGGTTGGATAAGATGATTCTTACTTGAATTAAATCTCAATCTAATAGATGGTGTTAGGGATTGTGGTGTAATCAACTAATGTACTTAGTTTTAAGTTTAATTAAGCTAAGTAAAATATACTGTCATATGTATATTGACAGTATGGTTAGTAGTCACTTGTAGACCGTACATTTAAAAAGTAGTAGTTAGGTGACAGTACATTTGAAAGTTATTTTCTTGTATAAAAGAATAAAAATGAGTCATGTAATAGAAGTTCACTAAGTATTCATGCACAACATGATTTAAAACTCAGACAACAACATTTTAAGTACTCAAGTCTATGACAGTACATTACAAGTGACAGCACAATTAGAACAGACGACAACAACTATTCCATTGACTAATAAACTTGGCGGAGAATGAAGATTTGAAGACAACAAGTATTACTGACAAAAACTATTCCATTGACAGTAAACTTAGCGGAGAATGAAGATTTGTAGATAACAAGTTTTACTGACAGCAACTTTGATGGGGATAGTTGACAATAACATTGGCGGGGATAGTTGATAGCGGCTTTGGAGACAGTACATTTAAAGTAGACTATCAAAGCTTGACAACAAAGTATGTGGAGCCAAAAATACTGTCACTATAGAGAAGCTAAAAGTTGACAGTAAACTTTTAGTGAAGCTGATAGTCTGTTCTAGGTAGCAGACTAAGATATTGAAATTATAAGGAATGCTTTGGACATATCTATCTAGTCTGTCAAGTCTACTACTGCAACTTTGGAGAAGACAAAAAAAAGCTAAAGCGTGCTCAAGGAGTCAAAGATTTATGCATATCTCATATTTGCTTTTCTACAAATGGAATGAAGACAAAGTTGAACGAGAAAAACACAGTTTCTATTTCAAGCTTTGTTCTAGGACCAAGAGAAAGTACACTTATAAGTGGGATATGTGTTTCAGTATAAATACACACATTTCACAAGTACTTTCAAAAGGGCACCGGAGCTAGATTTTCTCTCAAGTATAGAACATTAACAAATTCATTGTTATTATATCTATCGAAACTATAATTCATTTTCAGTCAGTTGTAGCAAAACAAAAATAATAAAATTATTTTTAAAGTTTAAAACATTGTCTCATTTATCTTCTTTGTTTGTTTGCATCATATAACTTGTTAATTATTATTCTTATTTGTTGTTAGCAAGAATTAGCCATAATTAATCAAGTTGTATTCAACCCCCCCTTCTACAACACTTATCTTACTTAACAACTGGTATCAGAGTAGCAGATTTAACATATCTAACCTGAAAAGATCCAAGATGAGTGCACAGAAAGTAAGCAGTATAAAAATACCCACCTTTGACAAAGAACATGTTAGGAATATATTCATTTGATGATGTACAAAACACTAGAACATAGTTTAGCATAGTTTATCTGTAATAATCTTTCTAGTCTCTGAACTGTTCTATAATCAGAGTCTAGATAGTCAACATTCACGTTTAGATGTCATTTGTACTTAGAAGATTTTCAAGAGAATTGGAACCAGAGTCTGGAAGCAAATAAGAGTCTGGGAATTGATCGGAGTCTATAAACTACCAAAGTCTATAGTTTGTTAGAGATTGAAGATCATCAGAGTCTATAAAGCTGAAGCTGAATTTGGAAGGTGATCACAGTAAATGGAAGTCTTCGAAGATAAAGACAAAAATATTGCAGATATGCTATGGGAAGGAAAGAGAAATTCAGAAGGAAACTGTCAACTAATAATTAGGAATTTTATTCCTGTTGTAATTTGATTTTCTTTTATTAGTTGATAGGCAGCTCTCTATATAAACACTCTATGTAACCTAATTTAAATGTCGAACTTTTGAGAGAGCATAAAGATAGAGAGAGTTGCTGTGAGAAACACAGAGAAGCTGTTAGGGTTTGTGTACACCCTATGAGAGCTTTTATTCATACGTCAATAATAAAAACAGTATTCATTCATATCTTTGTGTTTAATCTTTGTTCTTAATTCAAAGTTGTAATTTACATTGAGTTGATTTTAATCAGGAAAAAAGAGCACACAAGTATTCAACCCCCCCTTCTACTTGTGTAACTGGGAAAACAGAACATTACAATCTTTGGAAAAGAAAAATGACGTTGTTCATAAAAACAGTCAACCCACTTTATCCTGGTATTCTAGAAAATGGTCCTTTTATTCCTCAATCATATGTACCTGAAACCACAGTAAAAGGTGAGACAAGACCTGCCTACTGGGTTCCTAAAAAGGTTTCAGAGTACAATGATACTGGAAAAGAAAAAGTATCCCTGGATGATTGTTTACAGTTCATAATCATTGAAGCACTTGGTAATGTTATGTACAACAACATTGTCAACTACACGTGTCAAACAAATATGGGAAACCATTGAGATACTCTGTGAAGGAACAAAAGAGGTGAAAGACAACCAAAGACAAATGATGGTGTCTCAGTGAAAGTCATATTACTAGTCCTATTTGTAATAAGTAGATGACAACTCAAATCAGATAAGAAAGCGAAGTAAATAATAAATATTGAATATAGAGGAAGAACAAAAAGAAGCCAAGACAGGACATGACAAGACACAAAGACCACTACAGCAGAAATGAGAATCAACATTGTAGTTAGTCATCCGTGAACCAGACCAGTGCACAGGGTGTCAACAATGTCAGTGAAGATTCGTCATCAAAAAGTTCAAGTGGTTAAAAAGGTTATTGTTGAAGAACAGAAGAGTCTTATCTACATCAACAATAGTCAAGCCTTTAATTTAATTCTCTATTAATTAATTAGTTAATTTAATTAGTAAATTAATTCACTCAGAATTAATTTATTTCTTAAATTAATTAAAGGATTAATTAATTTAGAATTATTTTAGAATGACAGAAGATAGAAGCTAGAAGCTCAAAAAGATACAGGTTTGTTTGTATTGCAGTGTACAAGAGTCAGAATCCAAGATTGAATATTTGACTGGGTACATGCAGTGGTGAAAAGAAGTATTGGCTAGTTTAAAGAGTCAAATTATTTCAGGAACAAAGGTACTTCTAATTGCAACTGTAGATACAGCTAAACATGCCTGACGGTACAGACTTTAACACAAGACGGAAAAAGAATTGACACGGAAGAAATGCAGAGTCATATATTCTTAAAAGTGGAACCCCGATTGGAATTGATTTATCATTTCCAAGTCAAAAGGAGTTCGGTTCCAGACGATCAGAAGACCGCAACTTAGAGCGTAAGGATTTATTTAATTAATAAATATTTTATTTATTTAGTAAATTATATTTATAAATATCTAAATAATATTAGATATTTATTTTTATAATTTCTGAATTAAATTTATTATTTATTAATCAAAGATTATAAGCTGTGCGGGTCGAAAAACATTTCTACGGAGCCTATTCACTAAAAGATGAAATAGGCCCCTTTGGTTTTTGAAATGAAAATGGCAGGTAAAGTGTTATAAAGAAACCAATGGGAGCATGACACTTGTCCAATGAAGAAGAAAAGAATTAAATTGGCAGGAGATTGAAATGTCATACCGAGAGGGTGAAGAAAGTCATACCGAAGAAATTCAAATAAAGTCATACCGAGAGAAGAATTCAAATGTCATACCGAGCTTCTGGACAAAAGGTCATACCGAGATTTTTTGTTATTTAATTAAAAAGTCATACTGATTTTTTAATTAATAAACAAAAAGGTCATACCGAATTTCTGTTGAACAAAAGGTCATACCGAGTGATTTTTTATTTAATTAAAAAGTCATACCGATTTTTTAATTAATAAAAAAAGTCATACCGAATTTCTGAAAGTCATACCGACAGAAATAAGTCATGCCCAGCTTTCTGAAGAGTCATACAAGGCTAATTCTTGTTAAAAAAAGGTCATAGTGAAAAAGGTCATATCAGCTTTTCCACCTCTATAAATATGAGGCCATGGGCTTCATTTTAAGAAGTAGAAAAACAGTCAAATTCAGCAATTTGTCTGCAACGTCATATTCACAGACTTTCTGTGCTGGTTTGGTTTTAATTCCTAAGTAGAACAATTCATGTCAAATTTGTTCTAGGAATTAAATGTTTATTCTACCGAATATTGTAATACCCTTTCAAGTTTAATATACATATTTAATTTGAATCTTGTTTACTTACTTACTAATTTCTATATCTTAAATGTTCAATCATAAAAATAGAAAACTAGTAAGTCAGCCTCCAAAACACTACAAGGACTCGAACCCTCAGCTAAAGCAATAATTTAATTCCGCAAATTCTGAAAAGAATTTTAAATTGTTGTCAGTATCGCATTCAACCCCCCTTCTACGATACTTCCGGGACCCAACAATTGGTATCAGAGTAAGCTGATTGATATACAAATCAAGATCCGCAGTCCAGTGAAGCTCAGGGTACCGAAGCTGTTTGAACTCTGAATGTCTAGAGGCCATGTTAAATAATTTTATTTTATAAATTTAAATTTAGATAAATTTATTTTATAAATGTTATTTAAAATAAATTTATTTTGTGAATTTAATTTAAATGAGTTTATTATTTAAACTTGAAAAAGTTTCTTTTATAAACTTAATTTAAATAAGTTTACTTTATAAATTTTAATTTAAATAAATTTATTCTTTAAATTTAAATAGATTTCCTTTTATAATTTAAATTTGTTTAGATAATTTTATTTTATAAATTTAACTTTAGATAAATTTATTTTATAAATGTTATTTAAAATAAATTTATTTTGTGAATTTAATTTAAATGAGTTTATTATTTAAACGAGAAAAAGTTTGTTTTATAAACTTAATTTAAATAAGTTTACTTTATAAATTTTAATTTAAATATATTTATTCTTTAAATTTAAATAGACTTACTTTTATAATTTAAATTTATTTAGATAATTTTATTTTATAAATTTAAATTTAGATAAATTTATTTTATAAATGTTATTTAAAATAAATTTATTTTGTGAATTTAATTTAAATGAGTTTATTATTTAAACTTGAAAAAGTTTCTTTTATAAACTTAATTTAAATAAGTTTATTTTATAAATTTTAATTTAAATAAATTTATTCTTTAAATTTAAATAGATTTCTTTTTATAATTTAAATTTATTTAGATAATTTTATTTTATAAATTTAAATTTAGATAAATTTATTTTATAAATGTTATTTAAAATAAATTTATTTTATGAATTTAATTTAAATGAGTTTATTATTTAAACTTGAAAAAGGTTTATTTTATAAACTTAATTTAAATGAATTTATTTTATAAATTTAATTTAAGTAAATTTATTAGTTAAATTTATATAGATTTAATTTATAATCTAAAGATATTAAAACTTGGTCCATTTTTCCAAAAGGGTTTGTACTTGGAAATTTTTTCGTTTTGGCTCAGAATTAATTCCCAGAGCATATGACCCGGTTTCGAGGAAAGTTGTCATTTCATATTAGTAAGTTTATTCCGGAGCATTTGGATTTTATTGTGGATGATTCGACTGTTCATGTTATAGTTCCACAAACTGCTCAAATGTAAAGATATGATAGATTTATTAGTGGGGAACTTTGAAGATTTTTTTTCTGACTCTAATGATCATTCTAGTTTTTGTACTTATACAAAACGGATTTAAGAATCGTTAGAGGTCACAACTGAAGAAACATATGAGGCTAAAAGTAGCAAGACAAGATCAGGGCTGTGCTACAATATTCAAGAAGCCTGAATAAACAAATGATGACAGAGACTGTGTTGAGATTAAAAGCAGGTGCGTATCTTCATATGAATTGCTCACACTCACATAGTTGTACTTAAATGTCAGATCTTATCATGTATTGTTTGTTAAGGTGTAGAAGGATAAGAGATGGTAGAATTATCTAAGTAGTCAGTAAAATTTGTAGATTCGAGGCTTAATCTAAAACTGACTTAGGTAATTAGAGATAATTAAAATGTTAGACAACAACAGAAATGGATTAGACAGAATTAGTAATTAAATTGTTAGTTTGTCTATTCCATGTTCTTTTAGAAAATTATTGAATATCTGTAAATCTGCTGAACACCTGTTACACTTATGTAGAATGGTTAAAGTAGATAGTACTGAATTTTCTAATATGCATAACATGCCTAAAATGCATAATTCTTATCTATAATGCATTGAAGCTGAATGTTTACCATGTGCTCTTATTTTTCATGCTTGTTCGTTTAAATCTAAAAATGCATATCTTAGGACTTGCATAATCTTAGGCAAAGCATCAATAATAATCACAATAGGGTAAAGACTGCTAGTCCACCTTAAGATAGGCTGGAATCACTAATCTCATAGCCTTAAGACTACCTTGTCAAGGCTGCTGTGTATGAGAAGTGATCAGTCAAAGATAAGTTTGTGCATGTTAAGGTTGAAACTGTTGTTACCACTGTTGAAAGTAATATCTCTAACCCATCTGGACTCAATTGAAGTTGAGTACTAAGAAGCTTAATCATTTGTGATTGCATAGTGTGAAACAAAAGTCAAAAGTTATGTGATTTCGTGACATTTATTGTTCGAGGCATATTACTAGCATTGAAGCTCTATTATTACAGTTCATTGAGAAGGCCTCCCCGATGGTAACCTTTGGAGATGACAACAAATGATGTACAAGGGATATGACTATCATGATTTAAGAACTGTCATCAGTGGAAGCATCTTTCTTGTCGACGAACTTAAGCACTAAGCACTATCTATAGGGCACTAGGGAATTCTTTGTCAAAGGTTTTCTGGAAAAGCATTGAAATAGAAAAGTGTTTGATTTCGAGCAAGAAAGATGAAAGATCACTTAACTGAGAGTGAATTGGTGATGTTCGTGCATTCAACAGATAATATATCACATATGGTGATTGATCACTTCAGGAAGATCAAGTTGGAAGTAAAGTACTTTGAAGTTGAAGCGATTAACACAACATGCTTCTTCATTCAACAAGATCGTGAAAAGATATCATATGAGTTAATGGCCAACCAGAAGCAAACACTAAAGCTCTTTCGTGTGTTCGGAGGAAATTGATATTTATTGAAGATTTATATGAGCACCTTGGCAAGTTTGAAATTAAGGCTCATGGAACAATTGTCCTCGGCTACTCATTGAAGTCGAAAGCTTTCAAGTAAGATGTGATGTAAAATCAGAAGGTGATTGAAAGTCTGAAAGTGTCATCCGATTACACCAAGCTCCCGAGCATTAAAATAAAAGTCTATTATGAATCTGTGAAGCTTGACATCTTGTCAGAGTCATATTCAGATATTGATGATGAAACTGAGGTTGCAGAAGGAATCAATGTTAATGTTGATGATTCAGATCCTAGTAGTGGAAATGGTAGTGAATCTACATAACTCGTGGACTTTAACAGAATCCACTCAACAAGGTGAAGGATCCTCAACACATCCTAGCAGCAACTCAGGGGGAGTAAAATAAAAGAAGGATCTACTAGTCATACTCAACACAATGAAGATCAAAGGAATACATTAAGAACATATCTGCCGAGACAAAGGGTTTAGAGTCTAATTCATTCCTAGAGTCTAGTTCTTAGTGTTCCGGATACTAGAATAAAGACTAGAAGTGCTATGCAAAGTAAATGGTTACTCTTCGGGAAAGAACAATTGTTAAATAGTTGGAATCCTAAAGAAGATTGAAGAAGCACTGATTGAAAGAGTCAGAATCCAAGATTGAATATTTGACTGGGTACATGCAGTGGTGAAAAGAAGTATTGGCTAGTTTAAAGAGTCAAATTATTTCAGGAACAAATGTACTTCTAATTGCAACTGTAGATACAGCTAAACATGCCTGACGGTACAGAATTTAACACAAGACGGAAAAAGAATTGACACGGAAGAAATGCAGAGTCATATATTCTTAAAAGTGGAACCCCGGTTGGAATTGATTTATCATTTCCAAGTCAAAAGGAGTTCGGTTCCAGACGATCAGAAGACCGCACCTTAGAGCGTAAGGATTTATTTAATTAATAAATATTTTATTTATTTAGTAAATTATATTTATAAATATCTAAATAATATTAGATATTTATTTTTATAATTTTTGAATTAAATTTATTATTTATTAATCAAAGATTATAAGCTGTGCGGGTCGAAAAACATTTCTACGGAGCCTATTCACTAAAAGACGAAATAGGCCCCTTTGGTTTTTGAAATGAAAATGGCAGGTAAAGTGTTATAAAGAAACCAATGGGAGCATGACACTTGTCCAATGAAGAAGAAAAGAATTAAATTGGCAGGAGATTGAAATGTCATACCGAGAGGGTGAAGAAAGTCATAACGAAGAAATTCAAATAAAGTCATACCGAGAGAAGAATTCAAATGTCATACCGAGCTTCTGGACAAAAGGTCATACCGAGATTTTTTGTTATTTAATTAAAAAGTCATACTGATTTTTTAATTAATAAACAAAAAGGTCATACCGAATTTCTGTTGAACAAAAGGTCATACCGAGTGATTTTTTATTTAATTAAAAAGTCATACCGATTTTTTAATTAATAAAAAAAGTCATACCGAATTTCTGAAAGTCATACCGACAGAAATAAGTCATGCCCAGCTTTCTGAAGAGTCATACAAGGCTTAATTCTTGTTAAAAAAAGGTCATAGTGAAAAAGGTCATATCAGCTTTTCCACCTCTATAAATATGAGGCCATGGGCTTCATTTTAAGAAGTAGAAAAACAGTCAAATTCAGCAATTTGTCTGCAACGTCATATTCACAGACTTTCTGTGCTAGTTTGGTTTTAATTCCTAAGTAGAACAATTCATGTCAAATTTGTTCTAGGAATTAAATGTTTATTCTACCGAATATTGTAATACCCTTTCAAGTTTAATATACATATTTAACTTGAATCTTGTTTACTTACTTACTAATTTCTATATCTTAAATGTTCAATCATAAAAATAGAAAACTAGTAAGTCAGCCTCCAAAACACTACAAGGACTCGAACCCTCAGCTAAAGCAATAATTTAATTCCGCAAATTCTGAAAAGAATTTTAAATTGTTGTCAGTATCGCATTCAACCCCCCTTCTACGATACTTCCGGGACCCAACACTCAGTATGAGGCCTTTATGGCCAAATAAAATGAAGGTTTGACTGAGATGTTTGAGAGGTTTAACAGATTGATAAATGACTTACAGCTGCATGGAAAGTTTTATGACAAGAAGGAAATAAACATGAAATTCATGTTAAGACTTCATGACCATCTGGAGCACAAGGCGATTGCTATAAGAGAAGGAAGAGATATGTCAAAAGTATCTCTTGAAACTTTGTATGGCATTCTCAAAACTTATGAGCTAGAGCTGTTATAAAAGAGAGATATCCAGTCTGGCCAAAAAGGAAAAATGGCCAACACTTCAAATGCTCTAGTGGCTCAAGATCCAAAGATGTTGCAGTTTTAAGAGTCTCAACATCAACAATAAATCAAGATTGAAGAGGTTACTAATGAAGATGAAAGTGTTATTCTTGAACTCAAGGATGGTTATGAAGATGAGTTCTACACCCTGGATGAACTTGACAACATGGAAAACAAAACCATGACCTACACGGCAAAGAAGTTCTCAAACCTGAGATTCAAGAAGAACAGGTCCTTCAAACCTAAAGTTCAAAACTCCAAGTTCAACAAAGAAAACACATCAAAACCTAAAGAAGTTAGAAAAGGTAGATACAAGACATGAATGGTGGACATATCTAAGATAAGATGCTACAACTGTAATGAGATGGGGCATTTTGCAACTGAATGCAAAAAGCCAAAGCAAGTGAGAAAGAATGACAATGACTATGGGGAACTCTAGGAAGAATATGATGTTTTGCTCAAGAAGCAACAAGGAATGACATTTGTAGCTAAGGGCAAATGTTGGGAGGAATTTGATGATGAAGAGGAGGAAGAGTATGGAAACCTAGCTCTCATGGCAAACTCTGGAGAAGAGTCACCACCTTCATCAAGTCAGGTACCTTTTCTTACTATTGTTGATATGACTGCATCTCAGTATAAGAAAACTATTGAAAGTTTAAGTTCTGAAATTTTTAATATTCATACAAGCATGTTAGCTGCTAATGAGGAGATTGTCAAACTGACTAATGCTAATGAATCATTAAAATGCAAGAATGAAGAACTAGAACTTAGACAAAATGATATTGAGTCCTTACAACAGGAAAATGAGATTCTTAAGAACAAGGTTGTTTATGCTTCTCAGATTGAGGAATTTCTCAAAAAACAGATCACTGAAAATGAGCTTAAAATCAAAGCCTATAAAAATTCTTCTTCATTGTTAAAATCATACCATGTTAATAATAATGAAAATCAAAATGTAGGTATAGGGTTTAACTATGATAAGAAAAATGGTAAAAAACATGTGGTAGAGGAAGACACTACTATTGAAAAACCTATTGCCAGACCCTCTATACTTAGAAAAGTCAAGAATCCCATGTTTAAGACGGCTGAGTTTGAATTTGATGAGGAATCTCTAATTCTTAAACAAATTCTAGATGATGAGGACAATGATATTGTTACTAAAACCCTTAGGTCAAAAGATACTGTCAAAATCCCCAAGACAGTTAGCTCTGCCCTTAACAGTACTCGGGGTCTAGAAGATGCTGTCAATACTAGCAGAACAGTAAGTTCAGAAGTGTTGGTAAGATTACGAAGCTGTATGAATAGTAATCGTGATAACTCAACACTAGAACAAGAAAAGTAAATAATATTACGCCTACACAGAAATCAGGAAGAAATGAAGACAAGGCAGATACAGTGAATCAAGACATTAGAAGAAGTTTTGAAGTCTAGTACATGTCACTGAAAGAAGTTCATTAATATGTTCATGCTTCAGTGAAGAATAATGATTGAAGACTTTCAGGGTTTCAGAAGTGTTGAAGATTTAGTATAAAAGTGCCACTAGAAGATTTCAGTGACCAGCATTGATTGAAGATAGACAGTGTTCGAAGCATATGAATCTAGAAGAATTGAAGACAGGTTAAAGATAAAGGTTAAAGAAGACAGTTGTAGTCTTGAAGTTATACTCACTGAAAGAAGTTCATTTATATGTTCAAGCGTCAGTGAGGAACAGATAATGAAGTATTCGAGATTGTAGTAGTAATGAAGACGTTGTCTAAGTACCAGAAAAGATTCCAATGAAAGTACAATGCTTATCAACAATCAGTGTTTGAAGCAATGCAACAGTCCAAGGTTAATCAGCTGAAAAAGAATAGAAGTCAAGATAATTTAATTCAGTGTTAGTCGTTTGTGAACCAGCCTAGTGCACTAAGCGTCAGCACAGCAAGAAGAGAATTACCTTGATGTAGCAAAAGAAAATCAGTTGTTCAAGCCACATGAAGAAAATAAGCTTAAGGCAAATACATGTTATGTCATTCATACACAAGGGTACAAGAGTGCAAGAACAACATAGCCATAACCAAGCCTTAAGGAAATATTCTAAGTAAGAGTATTTATTTGTGTGGCGCCTACACTAGGTAACAAGAGTGTAGGCGCAACATAAGTTAATAGAATCATTCTAAGGCACAAGGAAATGTTATGTGGCACCTACACTAGGTAATAAGAGTGTAGGCACAACATAACTTAATAGAAATATTCCAAAGTATCAAGGCAAACTTATGTGGTGCCTACACTAGGTAACAAGAGTGTAGGCGCAACATAAGTTGATAGAAATTGTTCTAAGCACCAAGGCAAAGATATGTGGCGCCTGCACTCTACAACAAGAGTGTAGACGCAACATAATTTGATAATGAATTATTCTAAGGCAACAAGGCTCATGGAAATGATATGTGGCGCCTGCACTCTATCACAAGAGTGTAGGCGCAATATAATGAAGAGAAGAATATTTTCTTAAGTCCTCAAGTGGCTCCAGTATAGGGTATACAGAGTGCAGGTGCAACAAAGGCTAATTGGCGCAACTTACACTCTACACTCACATTCCCTTGTAGAGGCGCAACATAGGACTTAGCATTATGAAGAACAAATCAATTTTAATTGATTTGAAAAGTCTACACCATATAAACAAAATGATGTGCTCATTTTGACAGTGTGTTCTGGTTCGTCTCTTCCAATAAAGTGTCGGAGAAGAACACATCAAATAATATACAGAGGGGTCTAACCAATCAAAAATCTTTCCACTACTCCTTATCGGAGTCTTTTGTTAATGGTCGGATAAACCTTGTAATATTTTAAGGGTCATTACAAATTACTCTCGGTAGTTAAATCCTTAGACAAAATTATAGATAAAATATTGTATAGAATTTGACTTGTATATTGTTGTAGAAGCAAAGAACTAATTTGTTCTTTGGAAACCAGTTATATTTTTTAACTGGGTGTAACAACCTAAGGGTTTATATACGAAAGATATATTCCCCGAACCTTGTCTCATTAAATTACTTGCTAATTTTCTAGAACTTTAATGTTTATTCATAAATACAGAAAATTAGTAAGTCAGCCTTCTAAACACTATTCACCTAATGAATTCGAACCCACTAACCGAACTCTAAATTATTTATCCGTAAAAGATTTGAAAGAATTTTTTAATTTAGTGAGTATCGTATTCAACACCGCCTTCTACGATACTTCGGGACCCAAAAATTGGTATAAGAGCAGACTGATTGATATACAAATCAAGATCCATAACTCAGTGAAGCTCACCGTGCCGAAGCTGTCTGGACTCAGAAAGAGGAGGCCTTGTTAAATAAATCTAATTGCAAACTTTTAAATTTATTTTATAAACTATATAAATTTTATTTTATAAACCAATTGATTATATCTTAAACTGTGGTTTAGCTAAGCCAGATGGACCCAATGAGAATTGGGTACCAAAAGCAACTTGAAAATTTTGATTTGCAGGGTAACAAGAAAAATAAAAGAATCATGTGGATCATTGACAGTGGATGCTCAGGACACATGACAAGTGATAAAGCCCTGCTATCACAGTTCAAGGAGATGGATGGCATTAGTTTCACAATGGGATATGGCATTCTAGAAGTAGGTAACTTGAAGATTGATAAAATTGCTCTAGTGAATGAATTAAAGCACAATTTATTGAGTGTTACTCAATTTTGTGAAAAAGGTTTCAAAGTAGGATTTGATCAAGACAAATTCTCAATTGTCAACAAAAAGACATGAGAAGAAGCTCTATAAGGAGTAAGGAAATGAAGCCTATTCATTGTTGACCTTGATTCAGTAAGAAATGACAAAATCTACTATTTCTATAGAAAAGCTTCATCTTCTGAGAGTTGGTTGTGGCACAAGAAGCTTCCTCATTTAAATATCAAAGCTATGAATTATTTGATGAAGAGAGAATTGGTGAAAGGCCTTCCTCAACTTGAATCCTGTCAAGAAGGATTATGTGAGGATTGTCAAAAAGGGAAACTTAGGAGAGCTACTCACAAAAGCACTCCTACTGGTCCAATTAATGAAGCTTTTCAACTTATTCATTTGGACGTATTTGGTCTAGTGAATGTGTTGTCACTGGCAAAGAAAAGATATGTCCTGGTGATGGTTGATGATTTTTCAAGATACACTTGGGTGAGGTTTCTAGCAACCAAGGATGAAACTGTACAAGAAATTATTAATCTAGTAAGAGTCCTGGACAAGAATCCTAAGTTCAAAGTTCAAACCCTGAGAAGTGACAATGGTACTGAATTCAAAAACAGTATCATGAATGATATCTGTAAAGACAATGACATTACTCAACAGTTTTATGCACCAGGGACACCTCAATAAAATGGTGTTGTGGAAAGGAAAAATAGAACTCTTATTGAGGCTGTAAGAACCATATTGAGTGAAGCAAAGCTTCCCACTTACTTTTGGGGTGAAGCCATCAACACAGCCTGTTACACTCAAAACAAGACTGTGATCAACAAGGCTTTTGGAAAAACACCTTATGAGTTGATAACAGGAAGGAAACCTATTGTCAAGTACTTTCATGTGTTTGGAAGCAAATGCTATATCATGAAAGACTCAACAGAGGTCAAAGGAAAGTCTGATACTAAAGCATATGAAGGAATATTCATGGGCTATGGAATTGAAAGAACAACATATAGAGTCTATATCATTGATCACAAGATTTTGGATGAAAGTGTAAATGTCTCCTTTGATGAAACCAATTTTCTTGGTGTTAAAGGAAGTCAAGAATCAGAGTCCTTAGCTTTTGAGAATCAAGGTTATTTGGAAGAGATTGATGATGAAGAATCACCAAGAGCTGAACACATAATTTCTGGTCCAACTATGGTTTCTAATCAATTTGTAGAGAATGAAGGAACTACACAAATAATAGATCTCTCTGGGAATGTTCCCATGGTTAGTGGATTTGAAGAAATTGATGATGTCAACAGTGTAAGAGCAAAAGATGTTGTCAATTAACAAAGTGCAGAAGATTCTGGTGATTCACTTAGAGAAACAAAGTGGAACATGGATCACACAAATGATTTAATTATTGGTGATCCAGGAATATGAGTTAAGACTAGAAGAAATGTGACAAATGCATGCATGTACTCTTGCTTCATATCTCAAGTTGAGCCTAAAACTCTAGATGAAGCACTACCTGATCCAGATTGGATAAATGCTACGCAAGAAGAACTCAACCAGTTTGAGAGAAGCTGTGTATGGGAATTGGTACCTAGGCCAAAGAATAAATCTATAATTGGTACCAAGTGTGTCTTCAGAAACAAGATGGATGATAGTAGAACTGTCACTAGAAACAAATCAAGACTCGTAGCAAAATGTTATTGTCAACAGGAAGGAATTGATTATGATGACACATTTTCACCTGTTCCCAGACTTGAAGCCATAAGAATTTTCTTGGCTTTTGTTGCATTCAACAACTTCAAAGTATTTCAAATGGATGTTAAAAGTATTTTCCTAAATGGGGAACTAGAAGAAGAAGTTTATGTTGAACAGTCCCCTGGCTTTGAAGAACCAAAGATGCAAAATTTTGTATATAGACTTCTTAAAGCATTGTATGGTCTAAAGCAAGCTCCAAGGGCATGGTATGACACCTTTTCCAAGTTTTTCCTTGAGAATAACTTCATAAGAGGGATTGTGGATAAGACCCTTTTCAACAAAAAGCATGGAAAATATATCATTCTAGTCCAAATATATGTAGATGACATCATTTTTGGCTCAACAAATAAAGAACTATGCAAGGAATTCTCTAGATTTAATGCAGAACAAATATGAGATGAGCATGATGGGTGAATTAGTATTCTTTCTTGGACTTCAAGTCTATCAAAAGAAAAATGGAATATTCATTTGCCAAACCAAATATGTCAAAGATCTTTTGAAAAGATTTCATATGGAAGACTCATCACCTGCAAAGACTCTAATCTCAACAGCAACTCAACTAGACAAGGATTCAAAAGGCAAGAAGGTGGAAAACAAGATGTATAGAGGAATGATTTTTTCTCTCCTCTATCTAACTGCTAGTAGGTCAGACACCATGTTTGCTACTGGTCTATGTGCAAGGTTTCAGTATAATCCAAAAGAGTCACATTTGATGGCAGTTAAAAGAATCTTTAGATACTTGAAAGGCACTCAAGATTTAGGCCTTTGGTATCCTAAAGAATCTGGTTATGAATTGGTTGGCTACTCAGATTTAGACTATATTGTGTGTAGAATTGACAGGAAGAGTACAACAGGAAGCTGTCAGTTTCTGGGAGAAAGATTGGTTTCATGGTTTAGCAAGAAGCAGAATTCTGTGTCAAATTCAACTGCAGAGGCTGAATACATTGCAGCTGGTAGTTGTTGTGCTCAGTTACTTTAGATGAGGAATCAATTGTTAGACTATGGCTTGACATGTTGGGTTCCGAAAAATATAACGAAAAATTTCGGAACCCTAACGCAGGATCATGTATAAGATTGGACGGATTATGGTGATAATCGAATCATACCTATTACGATCTTGAATGTCACGAACTCAACGGAGATCCTTGCTATCACGACTTGTGTCTTCCTCTCGAAAACACCTCTATGGTATCCACACGAGCACCTTCAAGAGCGTCTCACGATCTTGATTACGGAGTGGATGTACTAGCAAACCTTTGATAATTCGAATTGTCTTCCTGCCTCTTTGCTGCCTCTTCTAGGGTTTTTCTATCAAAACGTGTTGTGCCTCTTAACCCTACATTATCTATTTATAATGTTTGGTTAACAGGCCCATAGCAGCAAAACCTAACTCATGTAGGTCTAGAAAAATAATAAAACGAATTTTATTATTTAATTAATAACTAAGTCATACTTAATTATTATGGGCAGAAATACAATTCTAATTTAAATTTATATTATCTTAATTAATTAAGTCTCACTTAATTAATATAATAAAAATTCAAATAATTATCAATTAATTTAAATCTATAATTTAAATTAACTATTCCTCTAAGTGCTCTTTGCGTGTGACCCTATAGGCTATTATTTAATTGGCAATAATTTTATTCTCCAATAAAATTATAAACAATGAGCGGCATCTAGTAATACATCATTGCTACCCAATTAAACAATAATTAAATCGTGATTCGATAAAACCTTTCGTGATTAATGTTTCCGTGTAATATAATCCTTTTAACCATATATATTATAGATTAAACTCGAGGCATGTATTTAGTCATCCTCTTCAACATTTAATCCGGGTTTACTTGATCCATGAGTAGACTATGAAAACAAATCATTATTTGAGCACGGCCATGCATTTTATAGTCTCACTCAATCAAGAGGCCAATAATATCTCTCCTAATTATAAGAGGGTTAAATCCTTTCTCTATCATTCATATTTCTCATACGACTCATGATATACCTGATGTCCACTTTTATCATTACCCGGTCAAAGGTAACTTTTAATGTAGTCAAAGTATATTAATCCTCGTATAAAAATATAATGATCTCAAGTCAGAGGATCATTACACCATTATCACTGTGAGTCTTTCTTATGACTTTATTAAACATGAAGAATCTCACTGTGGGTCTGTCCAGTACCATGTACTCCTGCATGTACCTATGTGTTGACTTTAGTATCCCCATACTTATAACCAATGAGATGTGGTTATCTGTCAAACAACATACTAGTCTATTTATGTATTATTATTGTCCTATAATAATAATACTCGACTAGGGACATTTAAGAATATGATATATTATATAATCTCAAGTTCAAGTCATGTACTAAACTATACAATATGTATCATGATTCTAAGGACATTTATTATGCTAACAAATATATCGCAGTAATTAAAGTCATAATAAATATGTTTATTGAATAATCAATTGACATAAAGGTTTAGCAAAATAAACATTGTATTGCCTCTAGGGCACCTACACCAACATGACATTGCAAGGAATTCCTATCTTCTGAGACAACACAAGTGCAATAGCCATTTCTGAAAATCTTGTTCAACATTCCAAGACTAAGCACATTGACATCAAACATCATTTCATTAGAGAGCATGTGGAGCAAGGCACAATCAAGCTAATTTATGTGCCCACAGAGAAGCAACTTGCAGACATTTTCACCAAACCATTGAATGAAAAGACATTCAACAGGCTAGTGAGTGAATTGGGTATGCTAAATTTATCATGTTAATGTATTTCTATTGCAAGTTGATTTAGTGATCAAAAATATTAGTTAACTGAAATTCACTGTGAATTAATGGCCTGTTAAGGTGTTTTGATTTCTATCATAGTGGATACACATGATGAAATTTCAATAAGAGGTTAACTAATTTGTTTTTATTAATTTATCTCATATGGTGTTAATAAAAAGTACTATCAAGTGTCTTGACATTATATTTTATCTATACTGTCATATTGTGATAAGTTATTGTCGATCACTTGAAGGGGTTTTGATAGCATAGTATGCGGGACAGAAAAAAAAACTTACTGTAAAAAATATACAGTCAGTATTCATTGACAGTATAGTTTATTAAATCCCCACATAACATACTGTCAATAGTTAAATTAGGGTTGGCGTTTATTTATTTATTCTCTAACCGCTAATATTACTGTCAAGAGTGTTTGTGATTTCTAGCGCAAGAGTTTTTGTCAACAGGGAATGGATTAAACATATAACTGTCAATTTAATCGATTGAAATTCTTTCTTGACAGTTTCTTTTTCACTTCATATAAATACAAACAATAAATTTTCTTACACTCTTCACTTCTTCTAAAACTCTTTTACTCTCAAAAGCTCAAAACCGTCTATTCTCTCTCTGCAACTCAATTTCTCTCTCTTCTTCTTTCTAGCTAAATTTCTTAACCTTTCATCTTTCTACAACCATGTCTGGACCTCAAATTGTTTGCACACTTGCCAAAACCAACTTCACCACCATGGCTACGGTGGGTGAAGTAGGAGAAGCCTTTAAACCATTTGTTGGCTTCATGAACAACTCTTTTCTGTCATATGCCTTAACTGAAAACCCAATGTTAGAAATTCCAAGGCAGTCACAGTTGTGGACCTCTGCAACTTGTGAGGGGGAGCAGGATTCCAGCATCATAACCTTCCAAATCAACAACAGCTCATACATCATCAACTCAACTCACATCAACATTGCTCTCCATACTGAAGCTGAAGAAGGTTTGCTATTCCAGGAGCCTGCAAACGATATTCAGCTTGCTAAGTTCTTCAGGGTGATTGGGTACACAGGACCCAAGACAAGCCCCGACTCCGATGAATGGTATCCATCAGGGGGGATGGATAAGAAGTATCTAGTCAAGGAGTGGAATATGATAATGGATGCTATCACTCGAGCAATGTCCAGTAAAACCAATGGTTGGAATGAGGTCCCAGCATACATCAGGAAGATTGTGCACTCCATGGTGCATAATTACAGAATTGACATTGGAAAGCTCCTAATTCCTCTGTTCAAGCTGGTGCTAGAAAAGAAGGAAAGTAGGAGGCCGGTAATTTACTATCCTCGATTCTTTATGCTTATTATTCATTCTGTAGTAGGCATAATTAATCTAGATAGTGTTCAGTGATGCAGTCCCCCACTCTTAAGAAAAACACACACTCCATACTTTCTAGCAAACCCCTTAATTCTGAGTTGAGTTTGTTTATTACTGACCACATGAGGTCTATGATAAACTCACTCAATTTAAGAATTGTGGGAGATTTTACTATCTTTTCTTTAAGTGATGAGAATGAAGTTGACCTCTCCATTCATAACCCACACTCACAACCTTTTAAGTCTGTTAGAGCCTCCAGACAGTCTAGGGTTGCTAGCCAAGAGCATGTTTCATCTCAAAAGGATCAGGTTTCTACAAAGAAGAGATCCTCAACCTCTAGGTTAGAAATAGTTCCTAATGTTGATGAGGGACTAACTGCACTAAGTGCAGTAAATAAGGATGGACTAGTCAATGAACTCACAGAGGGTTCTGTTGAGCCTAAGAAGAAGAAGGCAAGGACATTAACCTCTGTCACCAAGTATGTGTCCTCTCAAAAGGGCACAGAACTTCAAAGGGAAAATAGCACATTTCTAGGTGTCCCCTCTCAACAGGGGTCACCTATTGAACTTGGTCAGTCTCACATGGCATCTTATATAGAGTCAAAACCACATGTTGAATTCACTAAACATGAGCCCCCACTTGTAGATACACAAATGTTTGATTTTGATCACAGATAGGAATCCTCATTTCATTATGATGCCTCTCATTTTGATTTGGGGGAGCAGCCTACCATGGAGTCCCTCTTTGGCAGTACACAAGAACCTTCTACTCAAAGGGTGGAAGAAATTGTCCCTCCATTGCTTAAGAATGTTGTCACAACCTTTGTTGCTGTTAATGACTCATGAAAGGTAGCTGTCACATCTGACAGTAACATTACTTTTCAAGAATGTGTCACAACCTCAGTTGCTGTTAAGGACACAGTTACTGTCACCCCTATTGACAGTAACTTTGAAGCTGAAGATGCTGTCAACAAGACAAGTCCAGACAACAGCTCTCATTTGCCTGAAGCCTCTCAGGACAGTGAGTCAGCTCCTATCTCCACTATCCTAAAGGTAATTTCTAAACCCACTGTGCAAGGTGTGTCTGCTAGTCCCCTACACCTAGGATAAGTGAGAAAAAAAAGAAAAAAAGAAAAAGAAAAGAGAGAAGCGAGCCTAAAAAATTAGAGAGGCGGGGAAAGACCCTGGCAAAAAGAGGGGACCTTGAGCATGACCAAGAAATAAAAGAGAGACCCAAGAATCTAGGGCACTAGGCCCTGAGTGTGAGTATATGAAGGATGATGAGATAATCTAGAAAAACCAGAGAGTGTGAAAACCCTCAAAGCCCCATTATCCAAATCTGGTTCTAAACAAACTGATGGAAGGGTGAAATCCCTTTCAAAGAAAATGTCTAAATTTTCTAAGAAATTGGCAACTATGGGGAGAAATCAATTGAAGTTGGTGACCAAGATGGACAACTTTGAGAAGTGCATGAATGAAGGCTTCTAGGCTATTTTTGCTAAGTTGAAGGAGTTTGAGGTTAAATTCACAATCCCTGCAGTCGCCAACTCAACTAAGGGGGAGAATGATGAAGTGTTTGTAGGTGCTGAGCTGGTGGATAAGGTTGATGAAGCAAGGAGTAATAAGAAGACTCAAGCTGCATCTCAGGGGGAGAACCAATTGGCATTGTTGTCCAAAGTGGCTACTGAGATGGCTGAAAAGCTTGGAGGTAATAAGGTGGAGAAGCCCAAGGAGAAAGGAATTGTGATCAGGGAGGGTGTTGTGAAGGCCCCTGTTCATGTAGTTGGGAAAGGTAAGGAGAAATTATTCAAGGATGATGCTGATGATTTTATAATTGAGGAGAAGGAGGACTTGGATGATGAAGAAACATCTTTGTTAATGGTGGATGAGAATGAGAACAATAGAGTGTTCCAGGATGCTAGCTTCAATGACATGATTAATGATCTTAGAAAATCCTCAAACAGAGATCCCAGAAATTTTTTGAAGGTATAAGGCAGTCAACAGTTGGAGCTGCTGTAATGGTTTCAAAGAGCAATAAATGAGTGATCTCTGTTAGGACTGAGGGTGGCTTTAGTTGGTACATTAGCATGGTATATTTGAGCAGACAAGAGATAGCTTTAATTGAAGCCATTAAGCTCAAAATCAACACAGAGAAATCCTGGCTGAATGAAAATTTGAAGAGAATCTTACGGAGGATGGTAGTTGAAAAATTACCTGAAATAACACTCAATCCTATGTGCATCAAGTTCAGTATCTCAACAGATGGAAAATACAGATTAATGAATCTTGACAAGGTTAGTTTGTGTAGATCAATGTCTGTGAAAGAAGCTTTCAACTAATTCAAGAAGTTTTCAAGGACTGAAGAAAGAATTGAAGTTATAAGGGTGTTGGCTGAAGAGTTAAGGAGGCTTGAAGAGAAGAAGTCTAAAAAGATAGAAAAGAAGGATCAAGAAAGAAGGGATGATGACAAGGATGATGAAAAGCCTGATGGAGGTGCAGGTAGTTCCAAGTCCAACAATAACAATGATGATGCAGGGACGTCTGGAACTGGTGATAAGGATGGTGAAGATGGAGAAGATGAGAAAATAGTTGATGAAATTGAAAGAAGGGTGTTGAAGCAGGTGGTGATGGGTTTTGAAGCTAACAAAGAAGATGATGTCAGGAAAGCTACTGTCAGGAATGATAAGGTGGAATATGTTGTCAAGGAGCCTGGACCTGTTGTCAAACCTGTATTAACAGTAACTTCAAATACACTGTCAGAAGAAGTTAGAAAATAGTTACTGTCAAGGAAAATTTCTCTCTCTAAGAAATAGAGGAAGGCAAAGTCAGAAAGGCCAAAGCCACATTCAAGCAAGAAACCCAACAGGAAGCAGTGGAAGCTTGTGTCTGAGGTGCTGAATGAAGAATGCTTGGATATAAGAAGGCCTACAATCAACAACTTGGCTCAATCCAAGGCAGAATTATTGACCAAAGTAGCTCCTGAGTGGTCTGAATTCAACTCTTTGAGGAAGATAATTCTTTACTACTATAATGGAGAAATGGAGGAGATGGATTATGAGTTGAAAAATGCCAGCCATTTCTTGATCAGGAAAATGTTGTTAATCATCTATGGCTCAGACATCAAGATACAAGTCTTCAGGGAGACGTTGATCAGGAAATTTCTAGAGCTAATGGATTCATTCAATCCACATCCCTTGGATGGTGCTGAAGTAGAAGAACCTGAGCCAGTCATCTATTCTGATGGACTGATGTTTGAGAATAGTGAAGGGATCAAAGAATTCTGGAGTATGGATTCTTTGCAAGATAAAAATTCTGATTTATTGATCCAGTTGGAGGAATAATTATCCAAATATCCTTATCCTGAGGAGCAAAATCTCATTCCAACAATCCAAAGGATCATTAAATCCAAGAAAAAGAAGGTTGAAAAGAAGGTTGATTATGAGAGGACTCAACAATGTCTTCTCAGAAATCCTGACATAATTATTTTCTACAACACTGGTGGATCTGCTGAAGAGATCATTTTTGAACAATTGAGGAATTTGGCTGAGAAGGAACCTCAAATCACAGAACTCATCAAGAGACAACTACTCAACATTATAAATTTTGAGGTGTTTGATCTCAGACCTCTAGAGATTTATGATTTAAAGGTGAAGAAGAGGATGGAAGAAAGGGAGAAGAAGAGTAAATTTGATGCTGATGTTGAAGCTACAAAGAAGGAGATAAACAGAATTAACAGACAAATCAAAGAAGCTGAGATTGATTTGAAGTGTGCCAAGCTAAATGATCAATTCTCCAGAAAGTCTAATTATGTGTCTCCTGTCTTTACAAATCCACTCAGAATCATTATTGACAGCATTGAAGTCAAGGCTGAAGATTTTGAAATTCTCAACGCTGCAAATCTTAGAAGAATTTTCAAATTGAATACAGGTTCACTTCTAGAAACTGAAAGGAACTTAAGTGCATCAGCAGGAAAATTCATTGAATCAAGATCTCAGGAGGATGATGAGGTAGATAGAATAAGGGTGAAGCAAATTTTCTCATCCACAAAGGATAGATACATTGTTGATATGCTTGGAATGAAATATCTCTACATCTCTAGAGAACCAGTGGAGAACTACTACACCTATTCTGATTTGAGAGATCTACCCTACAAATTTGTGAAGTTAGTTCTTGATTTTGTCTCTAATTATGCTAGAACTAATGAAGAAAATAATGCCCTGAAAGCTCTTGAAGGTCTACATGAAATGAAGATTCCCAAGAAGAAATAAGGAAGGAAGCTCAAACTGAAATTGAAGATTTGCTAAGTCTAGAGGAGCTTAGTTTGAGAAAAATTGTACTTGTAATTTTCTGTATATTTTTCCTGTACAAACACTTCAGTTTATGTTAGTTGAGTTTGCATCTGCAATTCACTTTAAATTTGTCTTTATTTTACATAAAAATAAATTGAGGGAGATTGTTAGGGATTGTGGTGTAATCAACTAATGTACTTAGTTTTAAGTTTAATTAAACTAAGTAAAACATATTGTCATATGTATATTAATAGTATGATCAGTAGTCACTTGTAGATAGTACATTTAAAAAGTAATAGTTAGGTGACAGTACATTTGAAAGTTATTGTCTTGTATAAAATAATAAAAATGAGTCATGTAGTAAAAATTCACTAAGTGTTCATGCACATCATGATTCAAAACTCAGACAACAACATTTCAAGTACTCAAGCCTATGACAGTACATTACAAGTGACAGCACAATTAGAACAGATGACAACAACTATTCCATTGACTAGTAAACTTGGCGGAGAATGAAGATTTGAAGACAATAGATATTACTGACATCAACTATTCCATTGACAGTAAAATTGGAGGAAAATGAATATTTGAAGAGAGTAAGTTTTACTAAAAGTAACTTTGGCGGGGATAGTTGACAACAACATTGGCGGGGATAGTTGACAATAGCTTTGGAGACTATCAAAGCTTGACAGCAAAGTATGCGGAGCCGAAGATACTGTCACCATAGAGAAGCTAAAAGATGACAGTAAACTTTTAGTGAAGATGACAGTCTGTTCTAGGTAGCAGACCAAGATAGTGAAATTACAAGGAATGATTTGGACATATCTATCTAGTCTGTCAAGTCTACTACTGCAATTGGGAGAAGACAAGCAAAAGTTAAAGCGTGCTCAAGGATTCAAAGATTTCTGCATATCTCAAAGCTGCTTTATCTACAAATGGAATGAAGACAAAGTTGAACGAGAAAAGCATAGTTTCTATTTCAATCTTTGTTCTAGGACTAAGGGAAAGTACACTTGTAAGTGTGATATGTGTTTCAGTGTAAATACACACATCTCACAAGTACTTTCAAAAAAGCAACGGAGCTAGATTTTCTCTCAAGTATAGAATATTAGTAAATTCATTGTTATTGAATCTATCGAAGCTGGAATTTATTTCCAGTCAGTTGTAGCAAAACAAAAACAATAAAATTATTTTTGAAGTCTAAAACACTGTCTCATTTATCTGCTTTGTTTATTTGCATCATATAACTTGTTAATTATTATTCTTGTTTGTTGTTAGCAAGAATTAGCCATAATTAATTAAGTTGCATTCAACCCCCCCCTTCTGCAACACTTATCTTACTTAACAGATGGACCTATTGAGATTTATTGTGACAATACCTCGGCTATTGATTTGATTTATAGTGGTGCAAATAACTCGAGAGGACAACATATTGATATACAATATCACTATATTCATGATGTTGTAGTGGAAAAGAAAGAAGTGAAGGTGACGTATATTCTCACTAGTGATATGATTGCAGATCCTTTAACAAAAGGTATTCCTGCTGAAATTTTTATTAAACATGTTGGTTTAATGGGACTTAGAAATGTTTAAGCCTTAACATAGTGAATATCATTCTGACGAATAGTAAGAGTGCATATTCAAATTATATGCTCTATGAAATGTGGGAGAAATAAAAGTATTTGAAAAGAAAGTCAAGTGGGAGATGTTGGTTGACTTTATTTTCAAAACACAAAATTAAATAAAATAAATATATTGATCATATTGCAGTTTCAAAATATATATTAATTTGTATAATTAATATATTAAATGTGTATCAATATATTTATTAGGTACATTATTGGGCAGTTATTTTTGGGATGTAGCCCATATATAGTGATGTAAACATCATGGAAAAGGGACCGAAAAAGGCTTGTTCTCAATATCACCGGAATCCCAAAAACCATTATTCATATATTTAGCGTTTTATAAATATAAAGATATATTCATATACAATTACATAAAGTTCTTCAATACAGTCATACAGATGAAAGAGAGAAAGATAAGAGAGGAGAGGAGAGGATAGATGAGAGAGGAGGCTGTGGGTGGGAGATAAGAGAGACAAGAGAAGGATGTAGGGTGTAGATTGAAATAAATGTTATAAAATTAAAGGCTGAGATTAGATATCAGTTCTCACTTTAATATGAAATCTCATTTGAGCACCTGCCTATATATATATATATATATATATATATATATATATATATATATATATATATATATATAACCTTTTATATAGAGTTCAAAAGAAGACCACCATATATACACACAAGATACATACATACACATACACACACATATATGTATATATATATATATATATATATATATTTGTATTTATTCATCAAATACATATATAAATAAATTTAAAACAAACTTACACAACTTTTTTTAAAAAAATTATTGACAATCACTCATAATAGTAAAAAAAAAATACAAAATAATTCTCCAGGATCAAATTGTCCAGAACGATTCTAAAGTAGTCTGTAGAATCAAATTCAAAATTAGGTTTTTCGCTTAATTTTTAAGTTTAAATTTTTTGTAAAGATTATATATGATTAATGTGACAACCCGGGTCAAATCCCAGGTCTTTTTTGAAAATCGGGTTAAGTTCCGACTTCCGAAAATAAGTCATAGTAAACTGGCTCAAATGCAACAACTTGGGTAATCAACAAGCCCACCACAAGCTCTCAAAAGATCATGATTTGTTGGTGTACTTAGTAGTACTCTTACTTATATACTGAACAAATTATCTCAATCTATCCGATGTAGGACTGAGATGTTACAATTATTTATATAAGCATGTTATTTATGGAGCGCGCAATGACTTATATATATTTTAAAAATTAAAATATTATAAAACTGTTCAATAATAAAGTCATTCTTGAGCGAAAGAAGGTAAAAATTCAGCAAGACGAAGGGCCAAAAAAATTAGATCATATGAGCTAAATACATCAAATAGAATTCTAGATTATATAGTCGGGTCGTGAATTTTCTGTGTTCATCTTATGTTTGGTTAACCAAATTGGCTTCTTGATGTTACGTATTTTTCGTATTAAAATATTCCTTTCACATGGAAAATACGGAGTATTAAAGTAAAAAAGTCAGAGTCCAAATCGGTGTCTAAATAATTAATTATAATATTTTATATTTTGAGATTATATTATCATACAATCTAGAAAAATATACTAGTATTAATAATGAACAATCAAGAAACCAGCCCTGTATAATTTTTCATTGCAAACAGATGATAACTGTGCTTGAAAGTTGCAGAGTCTCTCCACCACCCGAAAGCAAGGCAGAGAAATCTCTGCCCCTCACTTTTTTTGACTTGATATGGTTACCTTTTCATCCTCTTGGCCGTGTCATCTTCTTTGATGTTCCATTCTCTACCAATGACTTTATCCAAAATATTGTTCCAAATCTCAAAACTTCATTGTCTCATGCTCTCCAACACTTCTTTCCCTTGGCTGGAAACTTGATAAAACCGTCGAATGCTGATTCCGAAACCGACTTCCATATCCGTTATGTGGATGGTGACTCTGTTTCAGTAACATTTGCTGAATGCACAGATGATTTTGGTCATTTTTCTGGGTATCAAGCCCGTGCAGCGGATTTATTAAAGCCACTTGTTCTTCAACTCCCAACAGGAGTTAGTCGCGTTCGGGTGTCTGGAGAAGAGTGTTTTGCATCTCCTCTGTTTGCTATACAAGTCACTGTATTTCCGAACCATGGTGTTTGTTTTGGATTTACAAACTCCCACGTTGTTGCGGATGGGAGTAGTTTGTTTAGTTTTATACAGGCATGGGCGTCGCTTGCTAAACAAGTTGTCTTAAAAGAGGATGGTTCAAATTTTCAGATACCATATTATGATAGGAGTTTAATCGAAGAACCCCTTGGTCTAGGTGCAATATATAAAAGTCAATTCAGAGGATCAGCTGTGGCCGAGCAAATTGAAACAATCGTTCCGGATCAATCAGCAGGTGACACCAATGCTCGTGTAACATTTGTCATCAAACAGGCTGATATTGAAGCACTAAAAAGCTCGGTGATAGAAAACCGTCCAGAATTGCCATATGTTTCCTCGTTCACTGTGGTGTGTGCGTACATCTGGACTTGTATGGCAAAAACTCGAGCAGCTGTTGTCGAGAACTTTGAGCAAGAGCCTCTCAACTTTGCATTCGCGTATGATTGTCGTGCTCGTTTAGATCCACCCTTGCCTGCCACTTACTTTGGTAATTGCATACTTTCTTGTATGGCAGTGGAGAAGAAGGCGATACTGGCTGGAGAAGGAGGCCTTTTTACTGCTGCTGAATTGATTGGGAAATCCCTTTATGCGAAGCTTAACAATAAGGAAGGAATCTGGAAAGGTGCAGGTAATATTATAGATGAGTTTGCTGGAGTATTAAGAGGCGAATGGTACCTAGGGGTTGCTGGTTCACCAAAGTTGGATTATTACAACACTATAGATTTTGGTTGGGGTAAGCCTAGAAAATTCGAATTTCTTTCAGAGCCACTTTCCATTTCAAGGTGCAGAGATTCGAAAGTGGACTTGGAACTTGGGTTCATCGTGCCAAAGAATGAGGTGGATGTTTTTACTTCTATATTTGCTCAGGGATTGCCAGTCTCAACTTCACAGTTTCCTGAATTGTATGCAGGCAAGTCTCAATTTAATTTTGGTGTTCTCTGAAAGTAGCATGCCATCAATTTAGATTATGTGGGTGTTTAATTAGATACTTTTTCCCTCTTTGTAAGAGAGAATTTAGAATCAAAGACACCACTTATGTTTGTATCCACCTATCATTCGGATTTTTCTAATAACATTTAAAGAAACAACATAAACCAAACATTTGCGGAACGAAATCTTGTAAATAATCCAAAGATCTATTCCATTTAACAATTTTTTGTACTGATATCTAAAAATTATCTTAAAATGGTTGTGGAAAAAACATAATTTTGGATACACATCTCAAACAAGGATTTTACGAAGTAAACTTTATTTTGATTATTTTTCAAATTTGTACTGACATCGTAAATCAAGCTGACATCTAACAATTCAAGAAACTAGTATCGGGATTCAGCAAAACTAAGCATTAAGCAAAAAAAACACTTAGGAACTGCTTAATGCTGAGAACAAAGTGCAAACAAACAATGCACTTCAATTGTATAATGAATTGCTTGGAGAGGAGTTACATAAGAAGATGCACAGTGCAAATATTTGGTATGGAAACATGAAAGCAGGGGATATTTTGTAATTGGCATTGCAAATCCACAGGGGTTTGATTATTACTGTTGTGTAGCTTTTGGATGGGGTAAACCAAAGAATTTTGGATTTATTTCGGAGCCATTTTCCATTTTAAGGTGTGAAGACTTGGACTTCGGAAGTTGATTTTGTTGGAAATATTCTATATATCACAATATAGACAATAAAGGCAGTTATATTCAATTGATAACAATTTCAAGAAAAACGTAGGCAATAAACCAATTTAACAAAACAAACACCAAGGCCAAAAAATATCAAATAATCTGTAACAACCAATATAAAGAAAGAGAAAAAATCTTAGTTATTATTGTCGAATCAATCAAAATATCAGCTGAGTCGCCAAGTCTTAAAAAAAACTTGACTTGAAGAGATTATCGTCCCACCTATTTGTGTTGGGAAACCACGATATCACTTTTAGGATAAAACAGCAAAAAAGCAGTCTCTCACATACCGGAGAACTCAACGACGACTACCAACTCAATTCGCCTAGAGAAAACCCAACACAAAACATTGTATCTATTTATTGAGAGAAAGATTGAGAAAAGCTTCAGAGACTATGGCTATGGACCTGATGAGTTCAAATATTAAAGAAGTATTTGGATATTAAGATTTATAATATTTGTACTCAAGAAATTCTTCTTTGTATTCTTTTCATTTATTTTCCAACCCCTTTCTTATGGGAGAAGAGGTCTTATTTATAGTGGTCTCATCAGGACCTTTTCCCCCAAATCTGATATGTAACCTATGCCACACAATTGTAATGTACGTTCATATCAATATATTATATCTATCTATCTATCTATCTATCTATCTATATATATATATATTCTCTTGAGCCTTAATTATTATTATTTTAAGTAATATAATCCTTACTCAAATATATATATATATAGGGAAAAACTCAAAAGAAAACCATATTTTGGAGAAAATTTAAGATACTTTTGTCAGCCATTGATTTGTAAATAATCTAACGGTTGATATTGACTGAATCAATTATTTCCATAATGGTCTGATGAATTAAATTTTAATATCTTTGTAATTTTGGTATGTTATCTAGACATAATATATTTTTCAATTTGTAATAGAATTAATAACAATATTAATTACACGAATCAATGGCTGAGATGAGTACTCTAAGTTTTCTATCAAAAAAGTTTTTCCTAGATTCCTACTATATATATATATATATATATATATATATATTACATGCTTATTTATATATAAGAAAACTTATGTGTAGTTTTAAATTAGGCTTTTCAGCTCAGGTCCTGAGTATAGGCTCAAACCCTGAACAACCAGCATTCCCATCTTAGGCAATAAACCAATTTAATAAAACAAACACAAAGACCAAAAAATACCAAATAATCTGTAACAACCAATATAAAGAAAGAGAGAAAAGCTTAGTTATTATTGTCGAATCAATCAAAATATCAGCTGAGTGGCCAAGCCCTGAAAGAACTTGACTATTCTTGAAGAGATTATCGCCCCACCTTTCTGTGTTAGGAAATCGCGATATCACTTTCAGGATAAAACAACAACAGAGCAATCCGTCACAGACCGGAGAACTCAATGGTGACTACCACCTCAATTCGCCCAGAGAAAATCCAATACAAAACCTTGTATCTATTTTGTGAAAGAGTGATCGAGAGATTGAGAAAAGTTTCAAAAAGTATGGCTATGGACCTTTTCCCCCAAATCTGATATGTAACCAATGCCACACAATTGTAATGTACGTTACATATCAATATATTATCTATATATATATATATATTCTCTTGAGCCTTAATTATTATTATTTTAAGTAATAATAATCCTTACTCAAATATATATATATATATATATTATATAATATATTACATGCTCATTTATATATAAGGAAACTTATGTGTAGTTTTAAATTAGGCTTTTCAGTTCAAGTCCCGAGTATAGGCTAAAATCCTGAACAACCAGAAACATCACATATACTCAGGTCCTGAACTGACCAGAAAATTTTTCCCATTCAACTTCAGGTCCTGAGTATTGGCTCAGGGGTCCTGAGCTGATCAGAAAATTTCATTCCATCAACATCATGTCCTGAGCATTTACTCACACCCTGAAGAGATCAAGAAAACATCATATTCAACATGTGAACTAAAACTTGGACAATCCTTGTACCATTAAGCAACTCTTTTTTCATTACTCTATGAATTTTACTAAGAAAATGTCTTAGATCCATAAACGAAGAACTTTCAACTTGTTAATTTCCGAAAATTACATCATAGCAATGAAGAACTTTCAAATACTCATAGCAATGAAGAACTTTCAACTTGTTAATTTCCGAAAATTACATCAAGAGCCTATGTAGTAGGCCTCAAATTTCCCATTTTCTAACAGATTTGGAGTTTGATGTATCCTTTTCGCATGAACACATATGGCTTTCTTTTTTATATTTGCCAGAGGGATGTGTTTGTTATCTTATAATATTCCTTCATTGTCTGAAATTTAACTTTGTTTTATATAATCTTGATTATAATTTATCTAAACATTGTTTTCGATTTAAATAGTAGTTGATATTGAAGAAATTTCATAAAACTTATGTCTTCTCGCAGGGATCCCGCTAACGCATGAAAATTTTCTGCGTAGATTTGACAGGACTAGATTTAACGCATATTCTTCATTTTCTGAGTAGTTATATATTTTTTTATTTAGTAAAAGTCATTTGCTAGTTGATGCAAAAAAAAAAAAATTAACGGCCAAAACCACCAAGTTATTATCTATTTCTGAATCAATAATCAAATAAAAACAGTGATAATCTTTAAGATTTAATAACTGTACCATTAGGTTCAATGGCCAATAAAAACAAATACAGGTATTATATAATTTATTCTATCTATACTATATTATTTAAACCGCCACATTGGAAGACACATTAAAAATTTGGTTGAGTCTTTGCTTTTAAACTAATAACAATACAAATTATTTAGTATTTTGGATTGGAATATTATAACAAAGACTTTTAGCCATCTCCTCTTACCTAATCTCAGCTAGTATAAAATTAAACTGTCGTGATCACATTTCTAGGAATCATATTCTAGTTAGGCTTAATTTGTGGAAATCGAAGTATGGGAGATTTGTTGACATTAGAATTAAGAGTAATGTTAGGGTATAAAATGGTGTATAAAAATAGTTCTCAAATGTCATATGACATGATTGATTGTAATTTTATTAAATATTATGGTCCCCAATGTATTCACATAAATGTCACCCATTAAACTTTTCAAATTGATATGTCACTTTTACTACATTATTTTAAATTAATTTTTTGTACACAATTTTATACCTCTAGCATTACTCTAGAATTAATAGCCATTAGTAATTTGGTATTGACATTAGGGCCATATTTGTTTTGTGGGATTATAATCCTGGGATTAGTATTCATATATTATAATCCTTTACTATTTTACCTATTATAATGTTTTAAATTATCCAATATTATATTTGTTTGGAAGGATTAAATTTAGGATTGTATTATAATCCTATAAATTATAATTCTATGTTTGTTTTGAGGGATAACATATGGATTGGATTATCCTTTAAATTTTCTAATTATTTTTTGCTTCCCATTGGATTATAATAAATGGATTATAATTTTTTTAAAGATGACTTGGCATAGGGGATTAAATAATACCTCTTTAAAAAATGACTTTTTATAAAGGATTAAGTAATATCTCCTCCAACCAAATATTAGAGAGGATTATAATTCTATCCTTTATTTTTTGAAAATAAACAAAGGATTAATATTTTTAAGCATTATAAATCTTGATATAATCAAATAAGTTTTTATAAAACAAACATAGGAAAGGTTGTAGTACTATCCTTTATTTAATCTTATGAAATAAACATGACCCCAGGAGTAGGAGTATTATATAGTGTTACAAGCAGGGACGGACAGTAGCATGGGCTACGGTGAGCTGCGGGCAAGAATTTTTTTTTACTCATAAACATTAATAATGTTTGAAGTTTTTGGGAGTTTAGCCAGGGTAGTAAAAGTTTTTCAGGCCAACTTGTGACCTATTCTTTACTCCATTTCAGCACTATCTTAGAAAATCATTTTTTTGAATTATATTATTAAATTATACCGTAAATAACCCATTTATTATCTCTCGTTCATAGTATATTCAAAATTTTAGAAAGAAAATTTAACTATCAATTATTACTACTTTTTTTACTTTGTATGTACCTCTTATTTAATAAAATTTTAAAATATCTGAATTTATTGATGGTAATTATTTTTTGAAAAGATATATATTTATTATCTTTTAAGTCTATTATCTTTAAATTAATATTTACTTAGTGTACATAAATGTATAAAAATAAACTAAGCTACAATATGTATAATTTGAAGACAAAAAAAGATAATAATTGATTTCTGTTGTTAAATAATAATTATAAAATTTTATTTATTTTGAATTACAAATTATATTTTTTTTCAAGATATAATTAGCTAGATTATATACGTGTAAGTGAATGTTTTTCTAGTAGTTGCTATACAACAAGTATCTTATTTGAAATATAACAAAGTATAATTGTTTTTAGGGGTTTTTTCTAAAATACCTAAAGATGAATTTTTTTTGCAAAAATACTGACTTTTTTAAAATATTTTGCAAAAATACGATTTTTTTAAAAAAATTGCAAAAAGTAGGAATTTTTTGAATTTTTTACAAAAATACGGTTTGCAACTTTGCAACCATATTTATAACTGAAATCTATCGAAATCAATCGCAAATGAAACTTTAAAATTTAGTAAAAATAATTATTTTTTAGTTGCATAATACGTTGCTTAACAAGTTGCACTGTTAAAATCAAAATGCAACCAAAAGCAATTTCAATTAAACTTCAGAAAAATTGAAAAATAAGTTAGATTTGGTTGCTTTTGGTTGCAAACCGTATTTTTTCAAAAAAAAAATCAGAAGATGGTAAAATCGTAAAAATATTAAAAAAAGTAATATTTTTGGTAATTTCTCTTATTTTTATAATAAATATAAATTTATAAGAAAAGAATATATTGTAATTTTATATTTTTTATCAACTTAAGAACATTGAAGATTAAAATAAATAAGTTATTTATACAATATATAAGTTTAAAATATAAAATTATTAAAAAAATTGTAAGGAATTGTGATGTTAACATTGTAATCAACTAATATTTTACTTAGATAACTAAGTAAAACATATTGTCATATACATATTGACAGTATGTTTAAATGTCACTAGATAGTGTAAACTCAAAGATTGATCTTTACAACTTTACCTAGTTTGTCAAGCCTACTACTGTAATTTGGGAAAAGACAAGCAAAAAGATTAAGCGTGTTCAAAGAGTTAAGGATTTCAGTACATCTCAAAGTAGTTTTACCTACAAATGGAATGATGACAAAGTTGAAGAGAAAAATTGAAGTTTCTATTTCAAGCTTTGTCCTAGGAACAAAGAAAAGTACTCTTGTAAGTGAGATGTGTGTTTCAATACAAATACACATATCTCACAAACACTTTCCCCAAGTGAGTGTAAGAGCATAGAGAGATAGACAACTGAGCTTAACTTTTCTCAAGCATATAAACATTAACAAGTTATTTGTTATTGTATCTATTGAAGCTAGAAATCTTTTCCAGTCAGTTGTAGCAAAACAAAAATTAATAAAATTAAATTTTGAAGTTAAACACCTTTCTTCATTTACTTGCTTACTGTTGGTTGCATTTTTACTTGGTATTATTACTTTTTGCTTGTTGTTAGCAAAATTAGTGATAAATTATCAAGTTGCATTCAACCCCCCCTACAACACTCATACTATTTAACACATGGTATCAGAGCAGCATGTTAGATATACATAACCTGAAAAGATCTAATCATGAGTGCACAGAAAGTAAGCTGCATAAAAATACCCATCTTTGATAAAGAACACTACAACCTTTGGAAACGAAAGATGATGTTGTTCATAAAAATAGCAAACCCTCTTTATCCTGGAATTCTAGAAAATGGTCCTTTTATTCCTCAAACATATGTATCTGAAACTACAGTAGATGGTGAAACAATATCAGCCTACTGGGTTCCTAAAAAGGTTTCAGAGTATAATGATACTGAAAAGGAAAAAGTATCTTTGGATGATTGCTTATAATTTATCATCATTGAGGCACTTGACAATGTCATGTATAACAACATTGTCAACTGCACCAGTGTAAAGCAAATATGAGAAACCATTGAGATACTCTGTGAAGGAACAAAGGAAGTAAAGGAAAATCAAAGAAAAATTTTGGTGTCTCAGTATGAAGCCTTCTTGGCCAAACCTAGTGAAGGGTTGACTGAGATGTTTGAGAGGTTTTATAGGTTGATAAATGACCTGCAGCTGCATGGAATGTTTTATGACAAAAAGGAGGTAAACATGAAATTTATGCTAACACTTCCTAACCATCTAGAGCACAAGGTTTCTGCCATAAGATAAAGAAGAGATGTTAGTATTGGTGTCCTAGAGACAATACTTTTAATGTTTTATTGAAAACAATTAAGGATTATGTTTTATGTGATTATTTAATTATTATTTATTATGTCTTTATTTACTGCGTTATAAATTGAAAGGATAATAAATGTCCTTGGAATATTAATACGTAATATATATCTTTAAGTATGTGACTTAAAAATGAGATTATATGAATAGTATTTTATTCCTAAAATTCCCTAGTCAAGTATTATTATTTAAGGACAATAATAATGCAATAAGACTAGTATGTTTGTTGACGGATGACCACATCTCATTGGTCATAGGTATGGTGATACTAAAGTCAAGAACATAAGTGTATGTATCAATACATGACACTGGAAAGACCCGCCGTGAGATTCTACATGTTAATAAGTGTCATAAGAAATATCACTGTGATAATGATGTAATGATCCTCTGACTTGAAATCATTATATTTCTATACGAGAATTAATATACTTTGATTACACTCAAAGTTACCTTTAACCGGGTAATGATAAATGTGTACATTGGGTATGCTATGAATCGTATGAGGAATATGAATGATAGATATAGGATTTAACCCTCCAATTCTAGGAGTGATATTATTGGCCTCTTGATTGAGTGAGACTATGAAATACATGGCCATGCTCAAATATTGATTTGTTTAAATAGTCTACTCATTGATCAAGGAAACCGAGATTAAACGTTGAAGAGGATGACACTATACATGCCTCGAGTTTGATCTATAATATAAGGTTAAAGGGATTATATTACATGGAACATTATTCACGAAAGGTTTAATTGAATCACCAATTATTATTGTTACTTGGGTAGAAATGATGTATTACTAGATGCCGCTCATTGTTTATAATTTTATTATTAGATAATAAAATTATTACCAACGTAATAATAACCTAAAGGGTCACACACAAAGAACGTCAAAACGGAGGTTTATTTAAATTACGAATTTAAATATATTATTGTTTATTCGAATTTAATTATTGAATTAATTAAGTGGGACTTGATTAATTATATTAGAATTCGGATTTAATAAGTATTATTATTATTATTCGAATTTAATTATTGAATTAATTAAGTGGGACTTGATTAATTATATTAGAATTCAGATTTAATAATAATAATAATCCAAAGTCATAATGGGTTTTGGAAACCACATGGATTAGGGTTAGGCCCAAAATCTCTCTCTCTCCCCTATATATACATAATGATGTATAGTATTAGGGTTTAATCATCAAATTTCATTTTTAGAGAAAAACCCTAGCTGCTCAACATCAAGAGAGGCTAGAGAAATAGAGAGAGAGAGGCAAGAGGCAAACAATTCGGCTAGTACCAACTCCGGTGATCGTAGGACGATCGGGCGTTCGTGTGGACTTCTTTAGAGAGCAAATCTTTGCATCAAAGGACTGCTGTGATTCATCTTTCTGGACCTTCATTAAACAGCATACGAAAGCTTTGTTAAGGTACATACTTCTTCACCATAATCATCCAACGTTATACATGGATCCTGCGATTGGGTTTCGATTTTTTTATTGTTTTTACGTTAATTCCGCTGCGTTTTCATGCCCGAAACCCTTCAATGGTATCAGAGCTACGTGTATAATGGGATGATTTGGTTATGTGTTTAACAGTTTTTCGATGTATGTAAACATATATATGATATGCCATGACTATATATTGATATATATGTTTTATATGATTTTGAATATATGATATTCATGTGTTGTATAATCATGGGATGATTGTGTGTATTGCTGTATGTATATGATACATGTTTGTTCTTGTTATGGAAATCGTATTCGATACGAATTCTGAAACGGCTTCGGTAGATTTTCTGAAATACTGACATAGTCAGCTTCGATATGTGTTTTCTGACTAGAATCGCGTCACTGAGCAATACTGACATAGTCAGCTTCGCGTCTGTAAGCCGTTTGACGACGTTACAGGCCCCGAAACGGTGATTTATTATTTTCTGAAATTTATTTGATTTTCTGAAATTTTGAAATTTATTATATATGATTGTATGATATGTTTATATAATCTGAGATATATTACATGTGTTATGTGATAACATGGTGGATGGTTATGGCCTAAAGACCCATAAGATAGTGGTTTTGTTTTATGGTTTTGTTTTCTAAATACGACTTGCATGTCGTTTATTCATTGTAATTGTTAATCTCAAATGTAACTCGAGTTCTTCTTGTAATTTCATTAGAATAGATTTATTTATTATTCAATGTAATTGTTCAATGGAGACTTGGAAGCAAGGAAGCTAGGAGGCAATCCAGATGATGGAGCAATGAAGAAGATAAAGACATGTAGTAGTGTAGTATTTGAAACCACCATAGATTGACCTTGATAATTCCATTAGCTTGGAAATATCACATAGGATGGGGCCATAACCAAACACGTTTAATTTATGCACAATACATATATGTATATGAATGCATGTGTAGATATGTATGTGTTGGAATGATGTATGTATTAGATACGACACCCATGCCATGTCTGCTTAAGAAAGATAAAATCTGTAACGATTCAAGATTTTAAAATTAACAAACGATCATGAGATTCTTGTGTTTATGAAATATGAATTTTTAAAACACGGAATTAAATATTGATTTTTGATATCTATAACTGGGATTTTCTGACAAAAACGGATATGCGTATTCGTAAGGCTGATGGGTTTTAAGTGTGACCACTGGTATCCTCCATCTACCTGGGAAATGAAAAATTTAAGATGTCAATTTGAAATATTTGGTTCAAAGAAAAATTGAGGATCTCTTTATGATGTGATCATGATCGTTATAAATTTTCTAAACCCCTTAACAAAATATTAAGTTTTACTCGGATGCTTTCCAATGAATGAACACTCATCGAATCCTAGATCGATTAGGGGAAGGACTGTCAGTGGCAGGGGACTCCTATCTATCGTGGTGAGATGCGACGAATATAAACGGTTATATTCGTCCGTTGTATCATTGGGTCTAACTTAACTGAGTCGTCATAATAAGGTGAAAATAAACGGTTATATTCAACCATTATGAACTTAGAAGCATAGAGTTTGGTTAAAAGTCTATTAGATAGATAAGATCAATCGTTGTTCACCAAACTATCCAAGAATTATATATGATATAATTGACAACCGTTGTCTACCTAAATAATCATTTTTTAAGGACTTTCAGTGGTTGACTTAGGACATGACAAAATATGGATCTTGGCTCACTAGAAAGAATTATGGGATATACTTTCCAAATTAATAGTAAGGGCTATTAATTTGATAAAAATAGTGGGAGATATATTATGAATATATCATAATCATTTGAACATAATAAATAACTCAGACAATCTAATGTTTATTTTATGCATTTTAAACATTGTAGATATTTAAATGGCAAACAATACAAATACTTTCTCCGTACGAGCAACCCTTGAGAAGGACAAGCTGACAGGAACTAGCTTCCTGTATTGGTATAGGAATTTGAGGATTGTCCTCAGGCAAGAGCGTAAGCTCCATGTTATTGAAATTCCTTCACCTGCTCCTCCTGCTGAGAATGCAACTCGCACTCAGCAAAATGCTTATCAGAAGCATATTGATGATGTGAATGATATTGCATGTCTCATGCTGGCAACCATGAGTGTTGAGCTTCAAAAACAACATGAGCATATGGATGCTTATGAGATGATTGAACACCTTCAAAGAATGTTTGAGGGACAAGCTCGTCAAGAAAGGTTCAACACGAGCAAAGCACTGTATGCTTGCAAACAGGGAGAGCGTGAACCTGTTGAACCACATGTTCTGAAGATGATATGTTATATTGAGTATCTTGATACTTTGGGTTTCCCGATTGGTTTGGAAGCTCAGATTGACTTAATCTTGCAATCTTTGAACCGCAACTATACTCATTTTGTTATGAACTACAATATGAATGAGATAGACAAAACACCCACTGAATTGTTGGCCATGTTACGAACTACTGAAACCAACATGAAAAGGCTGAACCTGCTGCCATGTTGATGGGAGATAACAAAGGTAAGGCTAATAGGAAAGGCAAATGGAAGGGAAAGAAGAAGATTGGATCTGCTTCTGGTCCCAAGCCAAAGGCTAATCCCAAACAGGCTTTAAAGCCTAAGGGTGTTGTTGCAAAGGGTGATTGTCACTTCTATGGTAAACCAGGTCATTGGAAGAGAAACTGTCATGCTTATGGAGGATCTGAAGAAGAAGAAGGCTGGTCAAGCTTCTGATTCAGGTATTTATGTTATAGAGGTCAATTTGTCAACTTCTACATCATGGGTATTGGATACTGGATGTGGTTCTCACATTTGTATAAATGTATATGAACTACAAAGGAGTAGGACTTTGGCTAAAGGAGAGGTCGACCTACGAGTTGGCAATGGAGCAAAGGTTGCTGTTTTGGCTGTAGGGACTTATTATTTATCATTGCCCACTAGGCTTATTTTAGAACTTGAGAACTATTTTTACGTGCCTGCAATTTGCAGAAACATTATTTCGGTTTCTTGTTTAGACAAGAAAGGTTTTGCATTTTAATTCAGAACAATAGTTGTTCCTTTTCTTTGAATAATGTTACCTTTGAGGTTGCACGTTTATTTAACAGTTTATATGTTCTTGATTTAGACACTCATATCTATAATGTGAATAACAAACGTCTTAAAATAAATGACTCAAATTAAACATACCTCTGGCACTGTCGTTTAGGCCATATAAATGAGAAGCGCATTTCCAAGTTACATAAGGATGGATACTTGGATAAGTTTGACTTTGAATCATACGAAGCATGCGAACCTTGTCTCATTGGAAAAATGACTAAATCTCCTTTTACTGGACGAGGTGAAAGGGCCACTGAACGATTAGAACTTATACATAGTGATGTATGTGGTCCTATGCATACTATGACAAGAGGTGGCTTTTACTACTTTATCACGTTTACTGATAATTTCAGTAGATATGTGTATCTTATGAAGAACAAATCCGATTCTTTTGAAAAGTTCAAAGAATACAAAGCTGAAGTAGAAAAGCAAACTGGCGGAAGTATTAAGACTCTACGATCTGATCGTGGAGGTGAATACTTAAGCCATGAATTTAAGAGTTTATTAAAAGAGTGTGGTATTGTATCATAACTCACTCCTCCCGGAACACCACAATGGAATGGAGTTTCTGAAAGGAGGAATCGTACTTTGTTGGACATGGTACGATCGATGATGAGTCATGCAGATCTTCCAATTAGTTTCTGGGGCTATGCCCTGGAGACGGCTGCTTATACACTTAACCGAGTTCCTACTAAAACGGTTCAGAAGACTCCATATGAGATATGGACTAAGAAACGTCATAACATGTCATTTATGAAAATATGGGGATGTGAAACGTTTAACTTCTGACAAGCTAGGACCTAAATCAGACAAATATAATTTTGTGGGATACCCAATTGAAACAAAGGGTTATTCATTCTATAATCCTTCCGAGAACAAAGTGTTTGTTGCTCGAACTACAGTTTTTCCTGAAAGAGAAATGCTTTCGAAGAAAAATAGTGGGAGGATAATAGATCTCGATGAAGTTCGAGGCCCACAAGATAACATTGAACCAATGGAGGAACTTGAGCAGGATGTACAAGACCACAACACTGCTCAAGAAACACAGATTATTCGTAGGTCTAGTAGGATTCGCCATGAGCCTGAGAGATATTATGGATTTCTCTTACCTCAAGATGGTGATGTGATGCTTATCGACGAAGATGAGCCTCTCACCTACTAAGATGCTATGAACACTCTAGAATCCAAGAGATGGTTGGATGCCATGAAATCTGAGATGGAATCCATGTATACTAATCAAGTATGGACTTTGGTTGATCCACCTAAAGGGGTAAAACCTATAGGGTGCAAGTGGGTTTTCAAGAAGAAGACCGACATGGATGGTAATGTACAGACCTATAAGGCACGATTGGTGGCAAAAGGTTTCAAGCAAATTCATGGTATTGACTATGATGAGACTTTTTCACCAGTGGCTATGGTCAAGTCCATCAGGATTTTGCTTGCTATAGCTGCTTACTATGATTATGAAATCTTACAGATGGATGTCAAAACCGCTTTCTTAAATGGGAGCCTTGAAGAAGATATGGATGTGTATATGACACAGCCTGAAGGTTTTGTTGATCCAAAGAATGCTGTAAATGTATGTAAGCTGCGTCGATCCATTTATGGATTGAAACAAGCCTCAAGGAGATGGAACATTCGTTTTGATGAAACTGTCAAAGAGTTTGGGTTTATTCAAAATGAAGATGAACCATGTGTTTATAAGAAGGTAAGTGGGAGCAATGTGGCATTCCTATAATTATATGTTGATGATATATTAATAATAGGGAATGACATTCCTTCTTTACAGGCTGTTAAGACTTGGTTGAGTAAGAATTTCTCAATGAAAGACTTAGGCAAAGCGACCTATATTTTAGGTATCAAGATCTATAGAGATAGATCAAGAAGAATGATCGGCCTAAGTCAGAGTAGATACTAGTCTAATCCAGGTGAAGGTCACTGGACAGCAGTCAAGAATATTCTTAAGTACTTGAAGAGGACTAAAGATTAATTCTTGGTATATGGAGGAGAAGATAAGCTGGTTGTAAAAGGTTACACCGACGCTAGTTTCTAGACAGACAAGGATGATTCGATTTCTCAGTCTGGATTTGTGTTTTGTCTAAATGGAGATGTTGTATGCTGGAATGGTTCACAGCTGAGACAGTTATTGATTCTACAATAGAGCCTGAGTATATTGATGCTTGCGAAGCAGCCAAGGAGGCTGTTTGGGGATGTACTTAGGAGATATCACCTAATTAATAAGATTAATAATCGAGGGGATATACATATATGTAAAGTGCATACAAATGATAACATTGCAGATCCACTGACTAAGGTTTTGTCGCAGTAGAAGCACGAAGGTCATACTAGTTCCATGGGTATTAGATACATGAGAGATTGGCTCTAGTACAAGTGGGAGATTGTTAGTATTGGTGTCCTAGAGACAATACTTTTAATGTTTTATTGAAAACAATTAAGGATTATGTTTTATGTGATTATTTAATTATTATTTATTATGTCTTTATTTACTGCGTTATAAATTGAAAGGATAATAAATGTCCTTGGAATATTAATACGTAATATATATCTTTAAGTATGTGACTTAAAAATGAGATTATATGAATAGTATTTTATTCCTAAAATTCTCTAGTCAAGTATTATTATTTAAGGACAATAATAATGCAATAAGACTAGTATGTTTGTTGACGGATGACCACATCTCATTGGTCATAGGTATGGTGATACTAAAGTCAAGAACATAAGTGTATGTATCAATACATGACACTGAAAAGACCCGCCGTGAGATTCTACATGTTAATAAGTGTCATAAGAAATATCACTGTGATAATGATGTAATGATCCTCTGACTTGAAATCATTATATTTCTATACGAGAATTAATATACTTTGATTACACTCAAAGTTACCTTTAACCGGGTAATGATAAAGGTGTACATTGTGTATGCTATGAATCGTATGAGGAATATGAATGATAGATATAGGATTTAACCCTCCAATTCTAGGAGTGATATTATTGGCCTCTTGATTGAGTGAGACTATGAAATGCATGGCCATGTTCAAATATTGATTTGTTTAAATAGTCTACTCATTGATCAAGGAAACCGAGATTAAACGTTGAAGATGATGACACTATACATGCCTCGAGTTTGATCTATAATATAAGGTTAAAGGGATTATATTACATGGAACATTATTCACGAAAGGTTTAATTGAATCACCAATTATTATTGTTACTTGGGTAGAAATGATGTATTACTAGATGCCGCTCATTGTTTATAATTTTATTATTAGATAATAAAATTATTACCAACGTAATAATAACCTAAAGGGTCACACACAAAGAACGTCAAAACGGAGGTTTATTTAAATTACGAATTTAAATATATTATTGTTTATTCGAATTTAATTATTGAATTAATTAAGTGGGACTTGATTAATTATATTAGAATTCGGATTTAATAAGTATTATTATTATTCGAATTTAATTATTGAATTAATTAAGTGGGACTTGATTAATTATATTAGAATTCAGATTTAATAATAATAATAACCCAAAGTCATAATGGGTTTTGGAAACCACATGGATTAGGGTTAGGCTCAAAATCTCTCTCTCTCCCCTATATATACATAATGATGTATAGTATTAGGGTTTAATCATCAAATTTCGTTTTTAGAGAAAAACCCTAGCTGCTCAACATCAAGAGAGGCTAGAGAAATAGAGAGAGAGAGAGGCAAGAGGCAAACAATTCGGCTAGTACCAACTCCGGTGATCATAGGACGATCGGGCGTTCGTGTGGACTTCTTTAGAGAGCAAATCTTTGCATCAAAAGACTGCTGTGATTCATCTTTCTGGACCTCCATTAAACAGCATACGAAAGCTTTGTTAAGGTACATACTTCTTCACCATAATCATCCAACGTTATGCATGGATCCTGCGATTGGGTTTCGATTTTTTATTGTTTTTACGTTAATTCCGCTGCGTTTTCATGCCCGAAACCCTTCAAGAGATTTAGCAAATGTTTCTCTTGAAACTTTATATGGCATACTCAAAACCTATGTGCTAGAGCTACTACAAAAGAGAGCCATTCAAGCTGGTCAAAGAGGAAAAATGGTTAACACATTAAATGCAGCTCAAGGAATCTCAGCATCAACAGCAAATCAAGATTGAGGAAATCACAGATGAAGATCAAAGTGTAACTCTGAAACTCAAGGATGGTGATGAAGATGAGTTCTACACGTTGGAAGAACTGGATAACATGGAAAACAAAACAATGGCCTACATGGCAAAGAAGTTCTCCAACTTTAGATTCAAGAAGAAGAAAGCCTTCAAACCCAGAGGACAAAGCTCCAGGTTTAACAAGCCAAATATTTCAAAATTTGGAGGAAGTGGCAAAGGTGGATACAGAAAAGGTATGATGGATAGATCCAAGATAAGGTGTTACAACTGTAGTGAAATGGGGCATTTTGCAACAGAATGCAAGAAGCCAAAACAAGTGAGAAGAAATGACAATGATTATGAGGAACTCAAAGCAAAGTATGAAGCCTTGCTTGAAAAGCAACAAGGAAGGACTTTTGTGGCTGAAGGAAAGTGTTGGGAAGACTCTGATGATGATGAAGAAGAAGAATATGGAAATCTTGCTTTCATTACAAACTCTGGAAAAGGTTCATCCACTTCATCTAGTCAGGTACCCATTCTTACTAATGATGATATGACTACATCTCAGCATAAGAAAACTGTTGAGAGTTTAAGTTCTGAAATTTTCAATATTCATACAAGCATGTTAGCTGCTAATGAGAAGATAGTCAAACTGTTTAGTGCTAATGAGTCATTGAGAATTAAAAATCATGAACTATAACTTAAACAAAATGCTTTTGAGTCCTTACAACAAGAAAATGATATTCTTAAAAATAAGGTAGTTTGTGCTTCCCAGATTGAGAAATTTCTTAGAAAATAGATTTTTGAGAATGATCTAAAAATCAAGGCCTACAAGAATTCTTCTTCCCTGTTAAAATTATACCATGATGATAATACTGAAAATCAAAAGGTAGGTGTAGGTTTTAATTATGAGAAGAAAAGTAGAAAAAAACATGATGTAGAGGAAGACATCAAACATACTGTCAAACCTTCCATTCTAAAGAAATTTAAGAATCCCATGTTTAAAAAGGTAGAATTCAAATTTGATGAGGAAGCTTAGTGATTAAACAAGAGATAGATGATGAGGGCAATGGAGCTATTACTAAATCCCTTAAGGCAAAAAATACTGTCAAAATTCCCAAGACAGTTAGTGTTGACCTTGACAGTGACTTGTGTTTAAAAGATATTGTCAACACTGGCAAGACAGTAATTTTAGAAGTTATTGTCAAGACTGTGAGATTAAAACTTACTTTCATGACAGCTCCATCTAAACCTACTGTCAATACTAGCATGACAGTAACTTCTAAACATACTGTCATAAAGACCAAGAAGAACAGAAATGGAAAACTAGGAATAAACAAGAAGAACAATTATGATTATATTTCTAATGCTCCTAGAAAATTTTGCAACAATTGTGGGTCTTCTAGTCATCTAACTCATGTCTGCAACAAGTACAAGTCTAATGTCAAGAATGCTACCTCTGTTAATGAAAATTTATACAGTACGCCTTTAAAGAACAAACAAGTAACTTACTGTGGTGATTTCAATTGCATTTCATGTAAAATGAACTTGATGAGTATGTGTTTTAACATGCCTTTTACTAATGATCAAGAATACCTGTATAAGAATGACAAAAACGAAAAGGCAAAGACTCTAAGTCCTCCTAAAGTTAGGATGAACAAGCCTCCCAAGAACAAAGCTATCAAACCAGTAATTAAAACTGAATGAGTAGCTACAGGAGTCTTGTTAAAAGAAAAAGAAAGAATTACAACTAAAGCAACTTCAAATTGTGATCTAGCTAAGCAAAATGGACCCAATAAAATTTGGGTACCAAAAGTAACTTGAAATATTTGCTTTGCAGGGCAACAGGAAAAATAAAAGACTCATGTGGATCATTGACAGTGGATGCTCAGGACACATGACAGGTGATAAAGCCCTGCTATCACAGTTCAAGGAAATGGTTGACCCTTATGTAACCTTTGGTGATAATAGCATTGGTTTCACAATGGGATATGGCATACTGGAAGTTGGAAACATGAAGATAGAGAAAATTAGTCTAGTGAATGGATTGAAGCACAATTTGTTGAGTGTCACTCAATTTTGTTGAAGAGGTTTCAAAGTTGATTTTGATCAAGATAGATGCTCCATTGTCAACAAGAAGACAGGAGAAGAAGCTCTTCAGGGAGTAATAAAAGGAAGCCTCTACATAGATGACTTGGATTCTGTAAGGAAAGACAAAGTCTACTGCTTCTACAGTAAGCCTTCTCCATCTGAAAGTTGGTTGTGGCACAAGAAGCTTTCTCATTTGAACTTCAAAGCAATCAATCATCTAATGAAGAGAGAATTGGTGAACGGGATGCCTCAACTTGAATTCTGTTAAGAAGGATTATGTGAGGATTGCCAGAAAGGGAAGTTAAGGAGAGCTGCTCACAAAAGCACTCATAGTGGTTCAATCAATGAGGCATTTCAACTAATTCACATGGACTTATTTGTTCCTGTGAATGTGCAATCACTGGCAAAAAAAAGATATGCCTTAGTAATGGTTGATGATTTCTCAAGATATACTTGGGTAAGGTTTTTAGCATCCAAGGATGAAGCTTCACAAGAAATCATTGATTTGGTAAGGGTTCTTGACAAGAATCCCAAGTACAAAGTGCAGACTTTGAGAAGTGACAATGGTACTGAGTTCAAAAACAGTATCATGAATGATTTCTGCAAAGACAATGGTATCACTCAACAATTCTCTGCACCAAGGACACCTCAACAAAATGGTGTTGTAGAAAGGAAAAACAGGACTCTTATTGAGGCTACAAGAACAATGTTGAGTGAAACAAAATTTTCTACCTATTTTTGGGGTGAAACAATCAATACAGCCTGTTATACTCAAAATAGAACTGTAGTCAACAAGGCCTATAGAAAGACACCCTATGAATTGCTCATAGGAAGGAAACCAACTGTCAACTACTTTCATGTCTTTGGAAGCAAGTGCTACTACATGAAAGATTCAACTGAGATCAAAGGAAAATTTGACACTAAAGCACTTGAAGGGATCTTTATGGGGTATGGCATTGACAGGACTGCATACAGAGTTTACATCATTGATCACAAAACTGTGGAGGAAAGTGTAAATGTCACCTTTGATGAAACTAAATTTCCTGGAATTGAAAGAAGCCAAGAAACAGAATCATTAGCTTTTGAAAATCAAGGCTATCTGGAAAAGATTGATGAGGAGTCACCAAGAGTTGATCACGCAATTTCTGGTCCAACAATTGTTCCTAACCAATCTGAAGAAAATGAAGGAATAGCTCAAACAACTTATTTTTCTAGAAATGTTCCTATGAATAGTAAACTTGAAGAAATTGATGTTATCAACAGTGCAAGAGGAAAAGATGCTGTCAATCAACAAGGTGTTAAAGATTCTAGTAATTCTCTAAGAAGAACAAAATGGAACAGAGATCACACTAATGATTTAATCATTGGTGATCCAGGAACTGGAGTCAAAACAAGAAGAAATGTTGTTAATGAATACATGTACTCTTGTTTCCTTTCTCACTGAACCCAAAACTCTATAAGAAGCTTTGGCTTATCCAGATTGGATTAATGCCATGCAAGAAGAGCTTAATCAATTTGAAAGAAGCTGTATTTGGGAATTGGTGCCTAGACCAAAGAACAAATCAATAATAGGCACCAAATGGGTTTATAGAAACAAGATGGATGATTGTGGTACTGTCACAAGAAACAAAGCAAGGCTGGTGGTAAAAGGTTACTGTCAACAGGAAGGGATTGATTGTGAAGAAACATTTGCTCTTGTTGCCAGACTTGAGGCAATAAGAATCTTTTTGGCTTTTGCTGCATTCAAAAACTTCAAAGTTTTTCAAATGGATGTAAAGAGTTCTTTTCTTAATGGAGAACTAGAAGAAGAAGTGTATGTTGAATAGCCCCCAGGCTTTGACGATTCAAAAATGAAGAACTTTGTGTACAGACTACTAAAGGCATTGTATGGCTTAAAGCAAGCACCAAGGGCTTGGTATGATACTCTTTCCAAGTTTCTTCTTGATAACAACTTTATAAGAGGGATTGTGGATAAAACTCTTTTCTACAAAAAGCATGGAAAGGATATCATTCTAGTTCAAGTATATGTTGATGACATCATCTTTGGTTCAATAAATGAAGATTTATGCAAGAAATTCTCTGAGTTGATGCAGAACAAATATGAGATGAGTATGATGGGTGAATTATTATTCTTTCTTGGACTTCAAGTCTATCAAAAAGAAGATGGAATATTTATTTGCCAAACTAAGTATGTCAAAGATCTCCTGAAAAGATTTGATATGGAAGACTCATCTCCTACAAAAACTCCAATCTCAACAGCAATTCAACTTGACAAGGATCCAAAAGGAAAGAAGGTGGATAATAAAATGTATAGAAGAATGATTGTCTCTCTCCTCTACCTAATAGCTAGCAGGCCTGACATCATGTTTGCAACAGGGTTGTGTGCAAGGTTCCAGTCTGATCCAAATGAGTCATACTTAATGGCTGTAAAAAGAATTTTTAGATACATAAAAGGCACTCAAAATTTAGGCATTTGGTATCCTAAAGATTCTAGTTTTGACTTAGTTGGGTATTCAGACTCAGACTATGCAGGGTGCAGAATAGACAAAAAGAGTACAACAGGTAGTTGTCAATTTTTGGGAGAAAGATTGGTCTCAGGGTTTAGCAAGAAGCAACATTCAGTATCAAATTCAACTACAGAGGCTGAATACATTGCAGCTGGTAGTTGCTGTGCTCAGTTACTTTGGATGAGGAATTAACTATTGGACTATGGGTAGACTCTGCAAGGAATTCCAATATTTTGTGACAACACTAGTCCCATAGCAATTTCTGAAAATCCTGTTCAATACTCTAAAACCAAGCACATTGACATCAGACATCATTTCATTAGAGAGCATGTGGAGGAAGGCACAATAAAGCTGATCTATGTGCCCATAGAGAAACAACTTACAGATATTTTCACCAAACCACTGGATGAAAAGACATTCAACAGGTTAGTGAGTGAATTGGGTATGTTAAATTTTCCTATTAATGTAATTCTGTTTCAGTGTATTAGCATTGATTGAAGATAGACAGTGTTCGAAGCATAGGAATCTAGAAGAATTGAAGACATGGTAAAGACAAAGGATTAAGAAGACAACTGCAGTCTTGGAGTTATACTCACTGAAAGAAGTTCAGTTATATGTTCAAGTGTCAGTGAAGAACAGAGAATGAAGTATTCAAGATTGTGGTAATAATGGAGACGTTGTCTAAGTACCAGAGAAGATTCTAGTGAAGTTACAGGGTTTATTGACAGTCAGTGTTCGAAGCAATGAAGTTGCTGCAAACTTAACAATGCAAGTAAAACTATAATACGAAGACCTAGATCAAAGTTAGTCGTCTGTGAACCAGACCAGTTGCACTAGGCGTCAGCAGTTTGTGAAAGGAATCTGAGTATTAACTATAGCAGAATTATTAAGTTGAAGAACGAACTTGGAAAGAACGGTTATTTATTAAGGTACAAGAAATGGAAGTTGGTGAACTTAAGTCAAGGAAAGAATAGAGGGTCAAAGTGCAGTGACTAAACAGCAATTTGACCATGAATGTTCTACACGCGCTACAAACATTACAATTGATTCAGACTTTTATGGCGCCTAGACAGGGTATCCCCTTGTGTAGGTGCAACAAAATATGGCATCAACAAATTCCAAGTAAATGGCGCCACTTGATTTTCACAGGGAATTCACTTTTCTAGGCGCAACAAAAATGTGAGGCGCAACAAACTTTCAAATCAGCTAAGTCATATATTTGACTAAGTTTGTGGTGCCTATACGGGGCAACTCTAGTGCAGGCGCAACAAAATTTATTCCCTGGCGCAACAAAATATTTCTTGGCCCAACATATCCCTCAGCCAATCAAATTACAGCAGCTACTTTATTGATTTAAAGTCTACACCAATTAAATTGGAGAGTCGTCATCTTCAATACAAAAATATGTAGAGAGCAACCATGGCCGTAACAAGAAGAAATAAATTATACACACCTATACCTTGCTCCCGGTCAGATATTAGGACCCGGTTCTTTAACGAAAAATACTCAGGGCTCCTAGATATCACTCCGTACGGACTCAGTTTTTCCTTGTACTAATTTAGATATATTTGTATAGGAACTGAGCCTAATATTTTTGTGTTAGTAGCAAAGAACTAATTTGTTCTTTGGAAGCCAGTTATATTTTTAACTGGGTGTAGCACCCCTCTGGGTTTATATACGAAAGATATATTCCCGGAAACTTGTCTCGTTTATTTTACTTGCTAATTTTCTTGAACCTAATTGATTTATCCGGACACACAGAAAATTAGTAAGCAGTTCTCCTAAACACTACAAATGGCCAAACCCACTCTGAAGCAATAATTTATTTATCCGCAAATTCTGAAAAGAATTTAAATTATTGTGAGTATCGTATTCAACCCCCCTTCTACGATACTTCGGGACCCAACAATTGGTATTAGAGCCCGTTGATTGATATACAAATCAGGATCCATTACCTCAGTGGAGCTCAGAGTGTCGAAGCTGGTTGGACTCAGATTGTTTAGAGGTCTTGTTAAATAATAAACTTTTAATAAGTTTATTTTATAAACTTTTATAAAATTTCTTTTATAAACTTTTATTAGTTTATATTATAAATTTTAATTAGTTTATTTATAAACTTAATGTTAAGTTTGTTTTATAAATTTTTATAAAATTTGTTTTATAAACTTTTATTAGTTTATATTATAAATTTTAATTAGTTTATTTTATAAACTTAATATTAAATTTATTTTATAAACTTTTATAAAATTTGTTTTATAAACTTTTATTAGTTTACATTATAAATTTTAATTAGTTTATTTTATAAATTTAAATAAAGTTTACGATTTACATTTTGTGGTCCATTTTCAATCAATGGAGTCACTGACCAAGATGTTATGCACTCGCGCGTGAATCACTCGCAGCACAACAAAGCAGCAACTTGGTTTGGCACGCGTAGAAAATTTATAAAGAATAAGAGAACAAGTTTGTTGCGCTAGTACAGGGCTGTCCCAGGACAAGACGTCATTTGAATTCTTTTGGGGTTTATTGTGCCTGTACAGGGGCTCCACTGTACATGCGCCACAAAAATAATAGGCGCCTCTAACACCCAATATCAGTTTGGTACCCCAAGTTTTGTACCCTTTAATTTTTAAATTTTATTTTAGATTTATTTATTTTTCCAGAAAATTTAAAATTCTTGAAAACTAAAATTTTTCTTACATATTAATTTATGATATTCTAATTTTTAAGAAAATTTGAAATTCTTGAAAATTAATTTATTGTATATTTTTATTTTTGATTAATTTATTTTCTAAGAAAATTAAAAATTCTGTAAATTTAAATTTTTCTTAAATATTAATTCGAGTGTGCTCAAGGGTTAGTAGATGAAGATTTTTCCGGGTATTGAAGACAATAAAAATTGACTGAAGATTATCCAATGAAGTTAATTCTGGAACAGGTTGAAGAAAAAGTGGTACTAATTTCCTCAGAGGTTTATTCCATAGGATCCCACTAATATTTTGGAAGCTGCAAAAGAAGAGATTAATTTGGGTACAGTTTTTGGTTAATTTGAGTTGCATTTTTGGATGAAAAATCTAAGGGGTTTGAAGTGGTGAAGGAGAACAGACTGAACTACCTGGAATCTCAGTACAAGCCTTAAAGATTATTCTACAGGGAGATTACAGGGAGTTCGTGCTAACACTGCAGATCATCTAGAACACAGGATTACAGCCAACAGGGATTTAAGGATACAACCACATTGTCTGTAAAAGACCTGTATGTGCTGAAGGCCTATGAACTAGAACAAGAGCTGAAGAAGATAATATTTGGTAAAGCAGGTTGTTAGCATATCCACTGTATTTGTGACCCAGGAACCAAATTTGATTGACGTCAAGGTTGAGAACCTCTGAACAGAAACGAAATGATCTGAGAAGCTGAATTGAAGATGTTGTAGCTCAAGGTGTTATATATTACACTTTGGAATAACCTGAGAACTGGACTGCAAGTCAAGCCTACAGGGCAAACAGGAAGTTCAGTGACATCAGATTCAGACGGAATCCCAATTCTTAATCTAAGGTCATTTCCTATAGGTTCCATAAAAGAGATTTTCAAGATCAGTTCAAGAGCCGGTTGCAAGACAGGGATGGTTGATTATAGAAGACAAGATCAAAGGGTTTGCTACACAGTTTGAAGAAGTCTGTACAAGTAAATGATGACAGACACTATGTTGGGTTGTAGCAGAAATCTCAAGCATTAGTGAGGATGCAGCAAGAGAAAGCATTTATTGGTGAAGTTAAATGCAAAGCTGATTCTATCAGTGACAGTGATGAACCAAATGGATATCTGACATCAATGACCAACACTGGAGATGAATCACTAAGCACTTCACAGGTACACATTCTAACTAGTATACGTTTATCTAATTCAGAACTGTATGATTATTAAGTTTTAAAATGTATTATATTCATGTCAGCATGTTAGCATCTTAGGACTTAAATGCTTAATTGATTGCTAAGAATAAGATTGCATGTTAGGATTCATGAGTTTAATTAGTACATTTCATACTTGATTTTATATGCAGTAAAATGAATATCTAGAATTAGATAGGGTGTTCTAGACGGTTAGGTGTATCCCTGAATATCTGCTAGAACTTGATTAAATCTTCTGTGATTTAATACCTCTGCTAATGCTGTGAAAATTGCTAATAGACAAACAGGTCATAGATCATATATTTGATATTTGTTCTTATGAATGACTTGTTAAGTGTATGTGGAATTTGATATTGCTCATAATGTTTTATTCAAATATTCTGCATATTCTTAAATTGTTTATGTGCTTATTTTCACATGATTTGCTCATACTCACATAGTTGCACTTAAATGTCATATCATTTCATGTATTGCTTGTTAAGGAGTAGAATACTAAAAGATGGTAGAATTATCTAAGTAGTCAGTAACATTTGAATATTCAAGGATTAATCTAAAACTGACTTAGGTAATTAGAGATAGTTAAAAATGTAAGACAACAACATAAATAGATTAGACATAATTAGTAATTAATTTGTTAGTTCTTCTATCCATGTGTTTTATGCATATTGAAGCTGTTGTTACCTCTGATAATATCTCTAACCCATCTAGACTCAATTAAAATTGAGTACCAAGAAGCTTAATCATTTGTGATTGCAGAGTATGTAACAAGAGGAAAAGTTATATAATTTCATGACATTTATTGCACGAGGCATATGATTAAGATTGAAGCTCTACTATCACAGTTGGTTGAGAAGGCCTCCCCGATGGTAACCTTTGGAGATGACAGCAAATAATGTACAATTAATCACAATTAATATCCAACTTGCCCTAAAAATCAATTCTCTTTCTTCAACAAATAAATATCAATTAACGAGACAAGCATATACTATGAAACTTATTATCTAATAATAACCCATCAAAACTTCATGGAGCAAGCATAGGCTATGAAAAATAAATTCGGTAACAATAATATATCAAAATCACTTTGTTAATCAAACAATTAAGCACCAAGAAAATTATGAGAATCAAATAATAAGAACAAACAAATACTAAAAATAATCAACTAACTTCATCTTCATCCTATGGTAAGAGAATTAGCTAGACATGCTTGAAGAAGAAAACAAAGCAACTAATATAAGACATGCAAATAACGAATATGACACTCTAACTGCTTATTACTTGAAAATGATTTTGTTAGAGTAGTTATACACATATATCTCTCTAGAATACAAGGCACACACAATGTATTATATGTGCAAGTATACCATGATTATATTATATATAGATCTACTAATAAAAATTTGGCAAGAGATATTTGCTAAGTAAATGCAGAGTAGGTAACATGAGCATGTTGGAAGAGTTGCAATTCTTTTTTAAATACAATTAATTCAAAAGAATGATGGCAATTAAAGTAAGTCAAGGATCTTTTGAAGATGCGCAATTTGGAAGATTCTAGACCTGCCAAGACTTCTTGCCAACAAACCACTAAGCTTAGGCAGTGCAAATCAGGTATATGAACTGAAGTGACAAGCTATAGAGGTATGATCAGCTCATTACTTATTCAAGTGCATAAAGACCATATATTATATTCTCGATATGCCTATGTGCAAGTTTCCAAATGGATACTAGAGAATCTTATCTTAAAGCTAAGTTATGAATTGTTAAATATCTTAGGGGATCACCAATTCTCAGAATCAGGTACCCAAAAGATAATAGGTTTAACCTAATTGGCTATATAGATATAGATGATGCAGGTTGTAAGAAAGACAGGGAAGTCATTCCTAGAAGCTGTCAATTTATTCCAACAACTCTGTTGATCTCTCCACACCACATAAGGAACAAGCTCATGGACACCAGGTATCATTTCTTTCGAGATTGTCCTTAGTAGAATAACTTGCAGATATTTGTTAAACAACTTGATGAATTCATTTTATCTAAGTTGGTTAGTAAACTTGGGATATTATTTATTTGCATATATGTTGGAAATCCCATCTGCAAGGAATTCTCAAATGAGTTCACAAGTATTAAAATTTTAATATTTAAAGGACTTGTGAATTTATTTTAAATCCAGTACCTCATACTTTTTGCTATTAGTTTAATTATATTGCTTATAATGTTATATGCATAAGTGGTAGTTAAAAAACTTAGCATAAGTAAGAAGCATAATTATTTGTATGTTAAATATTTGATAAGTATTAGTCAATGATATCTTGCTTAATTGCTCTGATATTTTATAAAAAATTGTTAACACCAACTAGCATCAAAGTACAAAAGTGAAAAACTTAGCTAAAACATCTCTATTTTTGGATTTTCTAATTTTTTTAATTTTTTTGGATTTTTGAATTTTTTATAATACTACTAATTCCCTCCCCCATACCTAAATCATGCATTGTCCTCAATGTATGCAAATAAGAGAGAAATGACAAAGTAAAAGGACGAGAATACCTGATAAAAGCATGATGGAGGAAGCAAAATGAACTACTATACAACACACACACATAGTTACTCCCCCATACCTATACTGGACTATGGGAGACAATCAAGAATAACTTATTAACCAACACCACATCGAGGAAAAACTTCTTTCATCGTAGAGTAAGTACACTGTTGAAACACATTTTCAAGAACAACATTACCCACTAGAAATATACGATCTTGCAACAAGATAAAACTCATATCACTAACATAATCCATAAACCAATTAGACGCTTCTTTAAATTGTTTAAGCAAATTGATTACTTGATATTTGTGATCATGGACTAAGTCATTAGAAATAAAAGCATGATGAGTTTCATTAAAACCTACAAAGGACAGACCAAAAGTGGATATAAATGGTTTTGAATCAAGTGGGGGTGGCTCACCTACAGAAGTCTTAACAATAGACTTAGGCTCAAACGCAATATCCTTTAATTCGGTTTCATGTTTAGAACAAATGATATTCAATTCATCTAACATCTCATCAGAAGTGAAATTTTGGTACAACTCATGAAGTTCTTTATTATTCTCATACTCTAACATAACATCATGTTCAAGAAAAGACTCAATCAATCTATCCTCAAGATTCGACCAAGACACAATGTCAGCAATGAAATTAACTCCTACAGGTTGGTCATAAAGATCATTGGATTGACTTCTCACATTAAAAATATTAAGATCTAGAGTCATGTTTCCAAAAGTTAGTTTCATCGAACCATTCCTACAGTTAATCAAAGCATTGGAAGTAGCAAGAAAAGGTCTTCCTAAAATTATAGGAATTTGATTTTTGAAATTTTTGACAGGTTCGGTCTCGAGAATAATAAAATCCACGGGAAAGATAAAATCACCAACCTTAATTAACACATCCTCCAATATGCCCTTAGGAGTTTTGATAGAACGATCAGCTAACTGAAGAGTGATATTAGTCTTTTTAAGCTCACCTATACCCAAAGTTTGATAGACAGATAATGGAAGAAGGTTCACACTAGCTCCTAGATCAAGTAACGCTTTGTTAATGAAAGTATCACCTATGACACAAGAGATTGTAGGACAACCAGGATCTTTATACTTCACATGGATTTAATGTGATATGATAGAACTAACAAGAGACGTTAGGAAAGCTTTCTTAGGAACATGAGTGGTTTTTTTATGAGTACACAAATCTTTTAGACACTTCGCATAAGAGGGAATTTGTTGAATTGCATCTAAAAGAGGAATGTTGATCTTGACTTGTTTAAAGACTTCCAAAATCTTATCCAATTGAGGAGATTGTTTGTTTGAAGTGAACCTTTGAGGAAATGGGGCTTTTGGTTTGAAGACTTTTTTAGAGATGGGTTTTGGAGGTGGTTCATCATATTTGGAAGGTTCACTAGATTTCACTATTATTTCAGAATTCTTGGGAGATAAGGATTGGTTAGGACTAGGATTTAAGAGTAAAGGATTTGGTTCAAAAATGAGTTTTTCTTCCTCTTGAGTATTGAGACTAGCATGATTGTTGAATTGATTACCGGACCGAAGAGAGATGATGGAATTCACATTTTCAAGAGCTTTTTGGTTTTGATGAAATTTAGGATTAACCTCAGGTTGACTAGGAAATCGGTTTCTCTCTCTTTCACTGATTGTGTTGGCTAACTGACTCATTTGGACCTCTAGTTTAGATATGGCTTATGTATTGGAATTTAGTAACTGCCTATCTTGGGTCATAGTTTGCATGAAAGTCTGTTGAGATTGAGTTATATTAGCTTGGGATTTCAATATGAAAGTGTTTGTCCTAAATCCAATCATGTATGATGAGTTAGGAAGAACTTTCTTGTATTCTTATTTGATTTCATTAATATTAATAAAAGACTTATTTGTTTTATTACGGGCTTTATCTGTTTAAAGTGTCTTAAATAAGATGTTCCATAGTTTAGAGTGAAGCTTCTAGAATTATAATGAGATTATAATAATGAGATCTAGAAGATGATGACTCTTGACTTAAACAGTTCCTGATCATAGGATAACTAATTGGAAGTTAGTGAATCCGCAAAGATTGGTACATACTATGCTTGCTCCTTTAAGGAGGATGTCTGTTCTCATAGGCATTTGTGTGGTGACACTATAGCTAGTATGTAGGTGCTTATTAAGAAATAAGTTCACTGAACGTGACTCGATAAATTGAACAACTAATGGAGTTTACTCATGTGTCAGTAGTTGTTCACTAAGTGATAGTTGTGCAAGTATCCTTAGACTTGAGATCGTTAAAGTTATCTTGTATATAATGAACTATGTTTTGGTTTAGTCCTTAGTCTCAAGGACATCCATTAGGTCTATTCCGGGCATAGGGATTTGTGTATGAAGATAGTTAACGTCAATAGAGGATCCACCCCTTCCAGTATGGGAAGAGAATATCCTATGTTATTCTTAGTATGCGAGTTCTGGAATCTCTGGCCAGAGTGAATGAAATTAGAAAGGAGTTTCTAATTTGCATTAATATGAACTTTGCACTATGAATAAGAAAACATATGATTAAATTTAATAGGCTTGACACGAGTTCCATGCCTTGTATTTAATCGGGATATTGTAGGGTGGAAGGAATTGATTGTGCGGTAACTAGTCACTGACAGGTTCTTGGCAGTGAATTCATATTATCCGGATAGTCGCGATATGTTGAGAAGCATCACTCACGATGTAGAATAAATATAATTAATCAGTTAATTATATTTAATGAATTATTAGAATTCATATAAATAATAAATAAAAAGTTTATTATTATTTATTTCTACTACCGGCTTAATATTGAACCTACATGGTCACACCATAAAAGAATATTTTCTTTGATGAAAAGATTTAAATTATGAGAGAGAGAATTATTTTCTAAATAGTTTAGAAAAGGAAATAATGATTAAAATAGTTTTAATTATTATTAAAGCATTTTATTAAAATATGGGGTTTAATATAATAATATATATTGATATATTATTTATGGAAAAACCCTAGGATGGTCCTATAAATAGAATGAGATGCATCATTCTAAAAACACTTCTAGGTTTTGGAGAAAACACAAGCCTCCATCTCTCTCTCTCTCTTTTCTCTCTAAAAGGGTTTTAGAAATTATTTGAAGATCTTCATCAAAGGAAGAATTCTTGGTGGATACAGGTAGAGTACTTCACACTCTGAGAAGTAGCTGCTAGGATCTCTTGTTCACACACTTGGATCGCTTTAAAGGTATGGTTTCGATTCCATCTCGATTTATATGATAATATGCGATCATATATATGAGTTTACGGTATAAAATTGTAATATCACGCTTCCGTACCTCCGTAAATTCCTTCAATGGCATCAGAGCCAGGTTATGCATATAGAGATTCATGTAAAAAATTTCAGATTTTTTGGAGCATGTATGGATTTATTATGATTTTTGCAAGTTTATTTAGATTTAATTATGAATTAATTCGAAATATTTTTTGCATGAGATTTTGACCACTGATCTGGATTCTACAAGTGTTGTGGATCATCTGGGTATTTTTTTCATAATTTTCTGATGTATAGATTATTTGTTATGAATTTTTTAAAATTGTTTTAATTAAAATTCATGTAATAATTATGCATGTTGAAAAATATGGATTAATATTTGCACTAGGACCCTTGGCTGATTTGGTTATTTTAATATGCTGTTGGATATCAAAAATGATGTTTTTATGTTTTTTTATTAATTTATTAATTAATAGTTAATTAATTTATTAATATTAAAATATAAAGATATTAATAATAGTTATTATAATAGTTAATATATATAAACGTTTATGTATAAAACGAAACGGCAGACTGTTACACAGCAACGGTCAAATTTTTTTTTTCTTTCCCAGCCGCTGTCACGCGCGCGTGGCTAACAGACAAGGATATGGGCTGTTGCGCATTAAAGGAATGCGTGACAGTGTCTATTACGCATTTATGAAATGCGTTACAGCTTGTAACGCATACGATACACGCGTTACACCGGAAAATTGGCTTTAATGGCTGTAACGCGTGTGATAAATGCGTTACGCCCCTCCTGTCCACATTAAATTTGATTTTTTGGGAGTTCCGTAACTCCGATTTGGGCGTGCAATATATCGTTGGATTCGTTTTTACGAGACGGATTTAATGGAGTGGTCAAATAATTTTAATATAAAAGTTTTGAACTGTCCATATTCCCTAAAGTGTTTTAAAGCATGTATTAATTGTTTTAATTGTTTTTTTTACTATAATAAATCCATACATCATTATATCATTGTATGACATGATATTTCTTGCATGCTTACTTGTTTATTTAATTTTATATATGAGATATATGCCTAGATTTACCATGCGATGATAGATTTAGGTGGACCTAAATCAACATAAGGCGTGCTCTAGAAAATCTAGAATAGGAATCGTTTCTTGCATTAACAATAATATTATATATATACAATCATGAGATTCTTGTGTTTGCGAAACACGTAATTAAATATGAATTTTCAATATTGAGAGAAAGGATGATTCTGTCTAAGAAAGGGGTATTAAGTGACGCCTCTTGACAATGCTCCCCCCGATCTGGGAATTATCCGATTATCGATTATTGATTTGAAATATTTAATTTAAAAGGAAGAATCTCTTTATAATATGATTATGATTGTTAAATAATATTGTTTAATTAATAATAGTTGAAAATTATTTATTTATGAAATAAATAATCAGTTAACAAATTTTATTAATTGATTAAATAAGATTTATTCGATTATAAAATAGTTAAGATGTGATCTTATTATTATTAATTATTGATTTAATTTAAGAAATTAAATTAAGGGAGATATTTATTTTCTAAAAAGGTTTAGAAATAGTATTAATAATTAAAAGAGTTTTGATTATTAATTAATTATTTGGTTAGTAATTGTAATACTTTATAGAAAACATTTAATTGAAATTTGTGTCTATAAAATATGTGTAATTATAAACCTTATAATAAAAATCCCTCTTAATTAAAAATAATATCAAGTAGTAATTGGCCAATGACACAACGGGCTTGTGTCGGTCATAGCCTTCCAACATGATAGAAAGTAGTTCTTATTTTTGAATCATTGTCGTTTCGTGCTACAGCCGAGGGCTTTGATTTCGAAATAAGAAATACTTGTCTATTACATAGAGATGTATACAATGAGTTAGAATCTAATAGTCGTTACGTGCCACAGCCGTGGGCAGTTGGAGACTGATTCAGTTGTATGAAATGTTGGGTTAGACTTGACTTAGAATATTGAGTTTGTCGTGCCACAGCCGTGACTCAATTATTCAAGAGGCTAAAGTTTTAATTAGGGAATGACATGAGATGTTATTGACAAGAGTTGTCTGCCTACTGAACATCACATGGCGTTTCGTGCTACAGCCGAGGTTGTGTGATGGAATGTAGGATCCCTATTCCCACTAGCATTATGAATGCTTAATTTTTCACTTAGAGGGTTGTATAAATTAGATAAACTAAGGGGAGCCACTTATGAATAAAGACCCGATTCATATAGTGTTTTAATAATGAAATTGATTATTTGCTAAGTGTTGTTATGTGTTTGTCATTTACAGATCTTAGATATACATCATGTCTTCTGCACTATCACTACGAAGCATACTAGATGCTCACAAGTTGACTGGTCCAAACTTTGCTGATTGGCTTCGAAACCTGAGAATTGTTCTTAGGGCTGAGAAGTTGGACTATGTGCTGAACTCACCAGTACCCGATGCTCCTGCCGAAGATGCTCATGATGATGAGCATGTAACTTACAGGAAGTGGATGGATGAAGCAAATGTTGCTCAGTGCATCATGCTGGCATCTATGAACTCTGAGCTGCAAAAACAGCATGAGAACATGGATGCTCATACCATTCTAGTACGCCTACAAGAGTTGTATGATGTACAAAGCAGGACTGCTCGATATGAGATATCGAGGGAGCTATTCCGTTATAGAATGGCGGAGGGATCATCTGTGAATGATCATGTGCTTAAGATAATCAATCTGATTGAGCGTCTTGGGCAACTTGGTTTTGTCATGGATGGGGAGTTGAGCCAAGACTTGGTCTTGCAATCACTCCCAGATTCGTTCTCGCAGTTTGTTGTGAACTTTCACATGAACAAATTGGATGTCAGCCTGCCTGAACTCCATAACATGTTGAAGACTGCTGAGTCGAACTTTCCCTCTAAGAAAGGTTCTGTTTTTCTGATTGGTGGTAGATCCACTTCCAAGAAAAGGAAGTGGAATCCTCCCAAGAAGAAGAAAGTAGGTGAGAAGAAGCCAGTTCCACCAAAAGCTGAAGACCCCAAAAGCAAAGCTGTTTGCTTTCACTGTAACAAGGTGGGGCACTGGAAGAGGAACTGTAAGGTTTACCTTGCAGAACTGAAGAAGAAGAAGGGTAGTGAGACTACCGCTTCTGGCTCAGGTATGTTTATGATTGAAGTAAACATGTCACTAAATCAAATTTCTACTTGGGTATTAGATACCGCCTGTGGTTCTCACATTTGCAATTCATTGCAGGGACTAAGGGATAGTAGGACTCTTGAGGAAGAGGAGGTTATTCTGCGGATGGGCAATGGAGCAAGAGTTGCTGCTGTATCTGTAGGATTATTTGATTTACATATGCCTACGGGCAAGACTATTGTTTTAAATAATTGTTATTTTGTTCCCTCGATTGTGAGGAATATTATTTCTATTCCCATGTTAGACAAGGCTGGATTTTCGTTTATTATTAAGAATAATGAATGTTCAATTCTTAGAGATAATGTTCTTTATGGTAGTGGTATTTTGAATAATGGTCTGTATGTATGTGACGTAGAGCATAGTTTACTACAAGTTGAACATACTAATAAAAGGAAAAGGGATGATGAAAATCTCACATATTTATGGCACTGCAGACTTGGTCATATTAGTGAAAATAGACTACGGACATTGCACAAGGAAGGGTTACTTGAACCTTTTGATTTTGAATCATATCCTACATGTGAGTCTTGTCTATTGGGAAAAATGACCAAATCTCCATTTAGTGGACATGGAGAAAGGGCTGCAGATTTGCTAGGATTGGTACACACAGATGTATGTGGACCGATGTCTACGCAAGCCATGGGTGGTTTTTCGTACTTCATTACTTTCACAGATGATCGATCTAGATTCGGATATGTGTATTTGATGAAACATAAATCTGAAGCCTTTGAAAGGTTCAAAGAATATAAGTGTGAAGTAGAGAAACAAACCAAACATAGTATTAAAACCCTTCGATCAGATCGAGGTGGTGAATACTTGAATGGAGAGTTTCTAGATTATCTCAAAGAAAATGGTATAGTCTCTCAATGGACTCCTCCATATACTCCACAGTTAAATGGAGTATCAGAAAGGAGAAATCGAACTTTGTTAGACATGGTTCGATCCATAATGAGCTATGCAAATCTTCCAGTATTCCTATGGGGTTATGCATTGGAAACCTCAGCATATTTACTGAATAAGGTGCCTTCCAAGTCTGTTCCTCAAACTCCGTATGAGATATGGAAAGAAAGGAAACCGAGTCTTAAACACGTTAAGATATGGGGATGTCCAGCTTATGTCAAGAAAGTTGACCCTGATAAACTGGAATCTCGATCTGTAAAATGTAGATTTGTGGGATATCCTAAAGAGACTTTAGGGTATTACTTTTACACCGATCATAGGGTGTTTGTCTCCAGACATGCTACCTTCTTGGAAAAACAGTTTATCCTTGAAGGAAACAGTGGGAGCAAAATAGAACTTAATGAAGTTCAAGAAACACAAACTACTACAGTTCAAGAGGAAACACCTGTTCAGACTGAACAACCTTCTGTGGAACAGCCCATTCGTAGGTCAGAGAGAGTGTCTCGCCAACCTGAGAGGTATTATGGCCTTGTCATTGAGAATGACAATGAGTTAACAATCGTTAATGATGACGACCCAATGACCTATAATGAGGCTATAAGTAGTATTGACTCAGAGAAATGGCTAAGTGCCATGAAATCCGAAATGGATTCTATGTATACCAACCAAGTATGGACTTTGGTTGAAGCACCCAAGGATGTGAAACCTGTAGGGTGCAAATGGATATACAAAAGAAAGATTGGAGCGGAAGGCCAGGTGGAGACCTATAAGGCCAGGCTCGTGGCAAAAGGATTCAAACAAAGGCAAGGGATTGACTTTGATGAAACTTTTTCGCCTGTAGCCCTGCTTAAATCAATTCGGATTTTGCTTGCGATTGCAGCTTACTATGACTATGAGATCTGGCAAATGGACGTGAAAACGGCCTTCCTCAATGGGAAACTTGAAGAGGAAGTGTATATGACACAGCCAGAGGGTTTTATTTCCAAAGGGAATGAACACCTAGTGTGCAAGCTGTTACGAACCATATATGGATTGAGGCAAGCTTCTCGTAGATGGAACATCCGTTTTGATGAGACAATCAAAGAGTTTGGTTTTATCAAAAACATAGATGAACCATGTATCTACAAGAAGGTTAGTGGGAGCGCGGTAACATTTCTTGTGTTGTATGTGGATGACATACTTCTTATAGGAAATGATATACCGATGCTTCAATCAGTCAAAGTGTGGCTATCAAAGAACTTCACTATGAAGGACTTGGGAGAAGCATCCTACATTCTCGGTATAAAGATCTATAGAGATAGATCTAGAAGAATGATAGGTCTTACCCAGGGTACATACATCGAGAAAGTGCTTAAAAGATTTAGCATGGAAAACTCCAAGAGAGGTCTCATGCCGATGAGCCATGGAGTGTCCCTTTCCGAAAAAATGTCTCCTAAGACAGCTGAGGAAAGAGAGCGTATGAGTAAGATTCCTTATGCTTCAGCAATAGGATCTATCATGTACGCGATGATATGTACTAGGCCTGATGTTGCTCATTCAATCAGTGTGACGAGCAGATATCAGTCCGATCCAGGTGAAGATCACTGGAAAGCAGTAAAGAACATCCTTAAGTACTTGCGAAGGACTAAGGATATTTTTCTTGTTTTTGGTGGTGGTTCTGAATTGATAATAGAAGGTTATACCGACTCTAGTTTTCAATCAGAATGTGATGATAGCAAATCTATGTCAGGGTACGTGTTTACTCTGAATGGTGGTGCGATTAGTTGGAAGAGTTCCAAACAGTCTACAACGGCTGACTCCACAGCGGAAGCAGAGTATATAGCTGCAAGTGAGGCTGCAAAAGAAGCCGTTTGGATGAGGAAATTTGTTTCTGAGTTGGGAGTTGTTCCTAGTGTTGAGGAGCCTATTGTATTGTATTGTGATAACAATGCAGCAATAGCACAAGCCAAGGAACCTAGGTCTCATAAAAATTCCAAACATGTTTTGCGGCGCTTTCATTTGATTAGGGAGATCATAGAAAGGGGAGATGTCAAAATAGAGAGAGTTGACACACATAACAACATAGCAGACCCACTTACAAAGCCGTTGTCTCAGATTCTTTTTGATCGTCATAAAAGGAAGATGGGTATTACTTACCAGGGTAATTGGCTTTAGTCCAAGTGGGAGATTGAAAGTGTTTGTCCTAAATCCAATCATGTATGATGAGTTAGGAAGAACTTTCTTGTATTCTTATTTGATTTCATTAATATTAATAAAAGACTTATTTGTTTTATTACGGGCTTTATCTGTTTAAAGTGTCTTAAATAAGATGTTCCATAGTTTAGAGTGAAGCTTCTAGAATTATAATGAGATTATAATAATGAGATCTAGAAGATGATGACTCTTGACTTAAACAGTTCCTGATCATAGGATAACTAATTGGAAGTTAGTGAATCCGCAAAGATTGGTACATACTATGCTTGCTCCTTTAAGGAGGATGTCTGTTCTCATAGGCATTTGTGTGGTGACACTATAGCTAGTATGTAGGTGCTTATTAAGAAATAAGTTCACTGAACGTGACTCGATAAATTGAACAACTAATGGAGTTTACTCATGTGTCAGTAGTTGTTCACTAAGTGATAGTTGTGCAAGTATCCTTAGACTTGAGATCGTTAAAGTTATCTTGTATATAATGAACTATGTTTTGGTTTAGTCCTTAGTCTCAAGGACATCCATTAGGTCTATTCCGGGCATAGGGATTTGTGTATGAAGATAGTTAACGTCAATAGAGGATCCACCCCTTCCAGTATGGGAAGAGAATATCCTATGTTATTCTTAGTATGCGAGTTCTGGAATCTCTGGCCAGAGTGAATGAAATTAGAAAGGAGTTTCTAATTTGCATTAATATGAACTTTGCACTATGAATAAGAAAACATATGATTAAATTTAATAGGCTTGACACGAGTTCCATGCCTTGTATTTAATCGGGATATTGTAGGGTGGAAGGAATTGATTGTGCGGTAACTAGTCACTGACAGGTTCTTGGCAGTGAATTCATATTATCCGGATAGTCGCGATATGTTGAGAAGCATCACTCACGATGTAGAATAAATATAATTAATCAGTTAATTATATTTAATGAATTATTAGAATTCATATAAATAATAAATAAAAAGTTTATTATTATTTATTTCTACTACCGGCTTAATATTGAACCTACATGGTCACACCATAAAAGAATATTTTCTTTGATGAAAATATTTAAATTATGAGAGAGAGAATTATTTTCTAAATAGTTTAGAAAAGGAAATAATGATTAAAATAGTTTTAATTATTATTAAAGCATTTTATTAAAATATGGGGTTTAATATAATAATATATATTGATATATTATTTATGGAAAAACCCTAGGATGGTCCTATAAATAGAATGAGATGCATCATTCTAAAAACACTTCTAGGTTTTGGAGAAAACACAAGCCTCCATCTCTCTCTCTCTCTTTTCTCTCTAAAAGGGTTTTAGAAATTATTTGAAGATCTTCATCAAAGGAAGAATTCTTGGTGGATACAGGTAGAGTACTTCACACTCTGAGAAGTAGCTGCTAGGATCTCTTGTTCACACACTTGGATCGCTTTAAAGGTATGGTTTCGATTCCATCTCGATTTATATGATAATATGCGATCATATATATGAGTTTACGGTATAAAATTGTAATATCACGCTTCCGTACCTCCGTAAATTCCTTCACAATAACGCCTCAATACTCTTTTCCAAGAAATTCATTTTCTTATCAGTTTCATTAAAACTAAGAGGATTCAAAGGGACTAAAAAAGAATTTGGATATGGGTCAAAGTTTTGAGCATAAAAAGAATTAGGATTTTGGGTTGGAAATGGACCAGTATTGGGCTTTTGAAAAGCAGGTTGAGAGGGTTGGTTATACTGATTGTATTGACCTTGGTTCCATGAGAAATTTGGGTGATTTTTCCAACCAGGGTTGTATGTGGGTGAAAAGGGATCATTCATAACTATCTCTTGAAATATGGCATTAGCTTGTTGAATTTCAGGGCAATTTTCTGTCACATGAATAGATGAGTTACAGTTTGCACAGACAAGCACTTGTGAAGACACATTGTTGGTTTCTAAGGCTTCTAATCTTCTTGTGAGTGTAACTAATTTAGCTTCAGTTGCAATAGAATTACCAATTACATGTATGCCCTTAAATGAGCTAGGTTTTTCAGTTTCCTGACTTGGTTCCCTAGTTGACTCTCACAACATCGTTTTTTCAGCTAACTCTTCAAAAAATTGCCAAGCTTCTTCCTCATTTTTATCCATTAATTTACCTTGACACATTGACTCTAACAAAGAAGTGGTTGGGCTATCTAAGGCTTCATAAAGAATTTTACAAAGTCTCCATTGTTCTATACCATGTTGAGGACACTGGGACAATAAACGTTTAAATCTATCAAAATATTTCCAAAAAGACTCATTTTGTTTTTGTTGAAATTGGTTGATTTCATTCCGAAGTTTGTTGGCCTTATGGTTTGGAAAATATTTTTTTAGAAATATGCTTACAAATCCCTCCCAAGTTGAAATAGAATTAATGGGTAGACTATATAACCATTTTTTAGTATTTTCTGTAAGAGCAAATTTGATAAGTCTCAAATGGAGACATCAGTCAATTGTTGAATTTTCTGTAGGGCACAAACTTCCTCAAACTCTCGGATGAAAAGATATGGATCCTCTCCCTCTACCCCAGTAAACCTAGGTAACATGCTAATGTGGTGAGATTTGATTTCAAAATTATTACCATTTACTGTTGGTAGGACTATGCATGAGAGTTGGGTGAAACGAGTGGGATAACAATGGTCTCTAAGTGGAATAAACATGACTTACAAGTAAGCAAGTAAGCACGTAGCAGAAAAGAGATAGAAGTACACACCTAAAAAAATGCAAAAGAAAAATCTTATGTCTATGTTAACCTAGAGAAATTCTAGACCTGCTCCTAACTTTAAGATAATACTAAGAGTCACAAATCTAAAAATATTCAAACTGATTGGCCAGGCAGATGGAAGCATTGCCAAGAGGCTAACCACCTTTCTAGACACCAATCCAAATTGGTCAGGTAAGCTCTCGCTTTCCTAGACACCAAAAGTAAGAATACGTAAAGATTTGTTTCTTCTTAGGTTCTCTTCCTAAGTGAGCGCGAAATCCTAGGGGCCAACGTCTACTTGATTTTATTAAGGTAAGGAGAATGAAAGATGAACGTATTAGTGATTTGTGGGCCAAGGAAAGGGTGATGAAATCCCTTACCTTATCTTGTATTGGGTGGCACCCTTAAGATTGGTTATATGAATGCAACACATAAAAAAATGATGAAATAAACAACTATGGATGCACTATACTACGTGAATTAATCTAAATTATACGTACCTCTTTCCTCCAGCAATCACCATAATTTTAAGATTGAAAGAAATAAAATACAATAAAGAAAAACTAGATGATGTATTCCTATGTGATATGTGAATGATGCAACAAAGTGGTTTTTAACAAGACAAATAACTAACTAATTTTTTTAGATTTTTATTTAATATTTATTTTTTTATAGATTTTTTTAAATATTTGCGGGAAAAAAAAACTAGAGAGGTGATACGGAATACCGAAAAGTGCTTTCCAAAAATTTCTAAGGAGACAACGATGCATTCTAACGATCTTCTTGTCCAAACTTTTCTCCGCTTCACAAATCCCTAAAAAAATACAAAGAAAAACAAGAAACTAATCCGAAGAATTAAATATTAAGGAGTAAAAATTACCAATAGTCCCCGGCAGCGGCGCCAAAAATTTGATGTGTAAAAAATACTACAAGCGCACAGTGGTTAATTGTAGCAATCACAGATCGATCCTCAGAGACTATGAAATTTCCAAACCCTAACAAATAAATCAGGCAGACTAGAAAAATAATGTTGAGATGAGATTTGTTTAACCTAATAAGTAAATAAAATCAAATAAATATGGAAAACCTAGGAATCCGAATCCATCAATTAATCACAATTAATATCCAACTTGCCCTAAAAATCAATTCTCTTTCTTCAACAAATAAATATCAATTAACAAGACAAGCATATACAATGAAACTTATTATCTAACAATAACCCATCAAAACTTCATGGAGCAAGCATAAGCTATGAAAAATAAATTCGGTAACAATAATATATCAAAATCACTTTGTTGATCAAACAATTAAGCACCAAGAAAATTATGAGAATCAAATAATAAGAACAAACAAATACTAAAAATAATCAACTAACTTCATCTTCATCCTATGGCAAGAGAATTAGCTAGACATGCTTGAAGAAGAAAACAAAGCAACTAATATAAGACATGCAAATAACGAATAACATAAAAAGTGTTTGAGAGATAAAAACTTATTTGTATTGAAAGAACAAGAAAATAAAAGTACTCTACTTCTACTCCTAATTATTGAAAACTAAAGTTAAAGTTAAGGTTCAAGGTCCTGGTCTTGAAATACAAGAGAGGAGACCCATATATATAGTGGAAATAATGTAGGTTTTCTATATCGATTACAAATTGAATTCAAAATATTTCCTTCTATTCCTTTTTCTTCTCCAACAAGCATTCGATTTTATCTCTAATTGCTTTGCCTCCAAGTAATTCCACCTCCTTCCTTGTATTCTCCTTTTTCTGCTACAATTCTGATTTTAATTAATTTTCTACAAAACAAAATAAAAATAATTAATTAACTAATAAAATTACGAAAATAAACATAAAATAGGTATTAAAGATGTATTAATTATGGACCTATCACACAGCATGCTGCTTTTTTCAACAAGATCATGAAAAGATATCATATGAGTTAATGGCCAACCAGAAGCAAACACTGAAGATCTTTCGTGTGTTTGGAGGAAATTGATTTTTACTGAAGATTTATATGAGTATCTTGGCAAGTTAAGTTAAGACTCATGGAACAATTTTCCTCGGCTACTCATTGAAGTCAAAAGGCCTCAGGGCTTATGTTATGTGAAAAAAGAAGGTGATTAAATTTCTGAATGTGACGACCTACTACACCAAGCTCCCAAGCATTCAAATGAATGACTATTTTGAATCTTTGAAGTTTGACATTCCGTCAGAGTTAAATTCAGGTACTAATGATGAAACTGAGGTTGCAGAAAGAATCAATGATAATGATGATGATTCAGATCCTATAAGTGGAAATGGTTGTGAAACTACACAACTCGTGAACTTTAACAGAATCCACTGTAAAAGGTGAAGGATCTTCAACGCATCCTTGCAGCAACTTAGGGGGAGCAAAATCAAAGAAGGATCTACTAGTCGTACTCAACACAATGAAGATCAAATGAATACATCAAGAACATATCTGCCGATACAAAGGGTTTGAAGTCAAAGTCATTCCTGGAGTCTAGTTCTTGGTAAACCGGATTATTGAATAAAGGCTAAAAGTGCTAATCAAAATGAACCATATATTTTTCGGGACCCAACAATCAATAATTGGTATCCCAAAGAATAGTGAAGATGCACTGATTGATCCAGATTGGGTGATTGCAATGCAAGATGATCTCAATCAGTTCGAAGGCAGAAATTACTAAAGCTGGAACCCAGACCACTAAAGTCGAAGCTAAAATTGGTACAGTAAGGGTTCATAGAAACTGGATAATAATTGGCATTGTTATGAGGGGCAAAGCCAAACTGGTTGCTATAGGTTACTATAAAATAGAAGGTATCGACGATGATGGAAACAGAATCTTCGGGACATTCAAGATCAAACAGTAAACACCAGTGACGAGACTTGATCCTTTTAGGACCTAACAAGATGAGGACATAAGAATAGGACATCCCTAGCCCTTGTTGAGCATTCAAGCATAGATATCTATCAGATGAAGTGAACAAGGGAACTCCTGAATGGTGAGTTGAAGTTGAAGTTGATGTACAACATTTCCTGGACTTTGAAGTTGCAGATCATTGGAATTTGTATATCATGCGCCACAAAAATAATAGGCGCCTCTAACACCCAATATCAGTTTGGTACCCCAAGTTTTGTACCCTTTAATTTTTAAATTTTATTTTAGATTTATTTATTTTTCCAGAAAATTTAAAATTCTTGAAAACTAAAAATTTTCTTACATATTAATTTATGATATTCTAATTTTTAAGAAAATTTGAAATTCTTGAAAATTAATTTATTGTATATTTTTATTTTTGATTAATTTATTTTCTAAGAAAATTAAAAATTCTGTAAATTTAAAATTTTCTTAAATATTAATTCGAGTGTGCTCAAGGGTTAGTAGATGAAGATTTTTCCGGGTATTAAAGACAATAAAAATTGACTGAAGATTATCCAATGAAGTTAATTCTGGAACAGGTTGAAGAAAAAGTGGTACTAATTTCCTCAGAGGTTTATTCCATAGGATCCCACTAATATTTTGGAAGCTGCAAAAGAAGAGATTAATTTGGGTACAGTTTTTGGTTAATTTGAGTTGCATTTTTGGATGAAAAATCTAAGGGGTTTGAAGTGGTGAAGGAGAACAGACTGAACTACCTGGAATCTCAGTACAAGCCTTAAAGATTATTCTACAGGGAGATTACAGGGAGTTCGTGCTAACACTGCAGATCATCTAGAACACAGGATTACAGCCAACAGGGATTTAAGGATACAACCACATTGTCTGTAAAAGACCTGTATGTGCTGAAGGCCTATGAACTAGAACAAGAGCTGAAGAAGATAATATTTGGTAAAGCAGGTTGTTAGCATATCCACTGTATTTGTGACCCAGGAACCAAATTTGATTGACGTCAAGGTTGAGAACCTCTGAACAGAAACGAAATGATCTGAGAAGCTGAATTGAAGATGTTGTAGCTCAAGGTGTTATATATTACACTTTGGAATAACCTGAGAACTGGACTGCAAGTCAAGCCTACAGGGCAAACAGGAAGTTCAGTGACATCAGATTCAGACGGAATCCCAATTCTTAATCTAAGGTCATTTCCTATAGGTTCCATAAAAGAGATTTTCAAGATCAGTTCAAGAGCCGGTTGCAAGACAGGGATGGTTGATTATAGAAGACAAGATCAAAGGGTTTGCTACACAGTTTGAAGAAGTCTGTACAAGTAAATGATGACAGACACTATGTTGGGTTGTAGCAGAAATCTCAAGCATTAGTGAGGATGCAGCAAGAGAAAGCATTTATTGGTGAAGTTAAATGCAAAGCTGATTCTATCAGTGACAGTGATGAACCAAATGGATATCTGACATCAATGACCAACACTGGAGATGAATCACTAAGCACTTCACAGGTACACATTCTAACTAGTATACGTTTATCTAATTCAGAACTGTATGATTATTAAGTTTTAAAATGTATTATATTCATGTCAGCATGTTAGCATCTTAGGACTTAAATGCTTAATTGATTGCTAAGAATAAGATTGCATGTTAGGATTCATGAGTTTAATTAGTACATTTCATACTTGATTTTATATGCAGTAAAATGAATATCTAGAATTAGATAGGGTGTTCTAGACGGTTAGGTGTATCCCTGAATATCTGCTAGAACTTGATTAAATCTTCTGTGATTTAATACCTCTGCTAATGCTGTGAAAATTGCTAATAGACAAACAGGTCATAGATCATATATTTGATATTTGTTCTTATGAATGACTTGTTAAGTGTATGTGGAATTTGATATTGCTCATAATGTTTTATTCAAATATTCTGCATATTCTTAAATTGTTTATGTGCTTATTTTCACATGATTTGCTCATACTCACATAGTTGCACTTAAATGTCATATCATTTCATGTATTGCTTGTTAAGGAGTAGAATACTAAAAGATGGTAGAATTATCTAAGTAGTCAGTAACATTTGAATATTCAAGGATTAATCTAAAACTGACTTAGGTAATTAGAGATAGTTAAAAATGTAAGACAACAACATAAATAGATTAGACATAATTAGTAATTAATTTGTTAGTTCTTCTATCCATGTGTTTTATGCATATTGAAGCTGTTGTTACCTCTGATAATATCTCTAACCCATCTAGACTCAATTAAAATTGAGTACCAAGAAGCTTAATCATTTGTGATTGCAGAGTATGTAACAAGAGGAAAAGTTATATAATTTCGTGACATTTATTGCACGAGGCATATGATTAAGATTGAAGCTCTACTATCACAGTTGGTTGAGAAGGCCTCCCCGATGGTAACCTTTGGAGATGACAGCAAATAATGTACAATTAATCACAATTAATATCCAACTTGCCCTAAAAATCAATTCTCTTTCTTCAACAAATAAATATCAATTAACGAGACAAGCATATACTATGAAACTTATTATCTAATAATAACCCATCAAAACTTCATGGAGCAAGCATAGGCTATGAAAAATAAATTCGGTAACAATAATATATCAAAATCACTTTGTTAATCAAACAATTAAGCACCAAGAAAATTATGAGAATCAAATAATAAGAACAAACAAATACTAAAAATAATCAACTAACTTCATCTTCATCCTATGGTAAGAGAATTAGCTAGACATGCTTGAAGAAGAAAACAAAGCAACTAATATAAGACATGCAAATAACGAATATGACACTCTAACTGCTTATTACTTGAAAATGATTTTGTTAGAGTAGTTATACACATATATCTCTCTAGAATACAAGGCACACACAATGTATTATATGTGCAAGTATACCATGATTATATTATATATAGATCTACTAATAAAAATTTGGCAAGAGATATTTGCTAAGTAAATGCAGAGTAGGTAACATGAGCATGTTGGAAGAGTTGCAATTCTTTTTTAAATACAATTAATTCAAAAGAATGATGGCAATTAAAGTAAGTCAAGGATCTTTTGAAGATGCGCAATTTGGAAGATTCTAGACCTGCCAAGACTTCTTGCCAACAAACCACTAAGCTTAGTCAGTGCAAATCAGGTATATGAACTGAAGTGACAAGCTATAGAGGTATGATCAGCTCATTACTTATTCAAGTGCATAAAGACCATATATTATATTCTCGATATGCCTATGTGCAAGTTTCCAAATGGATACTAGAGAATCTTATCTTAAAGCTAAGTTATGAATTGTTAAATATCTTAGGGGATCACCAATTCTCAGAATCAGGTACCCAAAAGATAATAGGTTTAACCTAATTGGCTATATAGATATAGATGATGCAGGTTGTAAGAAAGACAGGGAAGTCATTCCTAGAAGTTGTCAATTTATTCCAACAACTCTGTTGATCTCTCCACACCACATAAGGAACAAGCTCATGGACACCAGGTATCATTTCTTTCGAGATTGTCCTTAGTAGAATAACTTGCAGATATTTGTTAAACAACTTGATGAATTCATTTTATCTAAGTTGGTTAGTAAACTTGGGATATTATTTATTTGCATATATGTTGGAAATCCCATCTGCAAGGAATTCTCAAATGAGTTCACAAGTATTAAAATTTTAATATTTAAAGGACTTGTGAATTTATTTTAAATCCAGTACCTCATACTTTTTGCTATTAGTTTAATTATATTGCTTATAATGTTATATGCATAAGTGGTAGTTAAAAAACTTAGCATAAGTAAGAAGCATAATTATTTGTATGTTAAATATTTGATAAGTATTAGTCAATGATATCTTGCTTAATTGCTCTGATATTCATAAATATTGTATTACAAATAATTGTGATACTTTTGATATTAGTAACGGTATTTAGAATTTCTGTTCTAAATAATTAATGCATATTTCAAAACTCACTAATATTGGAAGTTGAAGTATTTTCTAATTCATGTGTATAAAATTCACAATATTTTATATATTTAGGAATTATTTCTAAATTTGAGTTTGTTTGCGAGAAGTTGCAATTAGGAACACAAGTGTTAAATGTCTATATTTAAAGGACTTTTGAATTTCTATTCAACTATTTCCTCGAGCTTACGTATATCATTAATAATTGTTATCAGCATGCTTACAATGTGCTTGAGTGATAATTATTAGATATAGCGTAGAGTGTTAGATGCTAATATTCAACTTAATGAATATTTTAGTATTTCGCGAGTTTATTTTATCTTATTAAAATTATGGATTGAAGCAATTCAATGTTTATTAGTTTCATAATTTTGATTTGATAAAATATAAGAAGCATAGTTTCTTGCATTTTGAAATTATTGATAAATATCAAATAATGATATCTTGTTAATATTTTCGTGCAATTAATTGTGATATTTTTAATATTAGTGATAATACAAGTTATTTATCTGAAATCACTAATAATAAAAATATGTCTAAATGCTTATTGTTCTACTGAATGATTGCCATGTCTATTTGATTTGTATATATGCATGTTATTGGTAATTGTTTAGTATAATATAAGTATTTTATTTATTTTGATTTATTTAAATTATGATGATATAAAATAATTCAGTGATATATTGGTTCCATGATTTAAGTAAATTAAAATAAATTTGCAGCATAATTATTCGTAGTATAAATATTCTCTTTTATTACTTTGTGATAATTGATTAATATTTTATTACAAAATAATTGTGATATATTGACACTAATGGATTTGCTTAGTCTTTATGCTAAGTAAAAATTGATTTTTGAAAAAGCCGTTAGTATTAGTATATTTAGTTTTCTTTCTTTGACTGAATTTTAAACTTGAATGTATTAAAAATAAACTCTTGTCTATTTCTTTTTCAAAATGTTTTATTCGAAGATACATTCATCTTTTTATCAGTTTTAGATAAGAAAACATTAAAATTCTTTTTCAAAACTTCTCTTTTGAAAATCATTTGATTTACAGCCATACTTTGATTTCTAAATCCTAGGGTGTGAATCAAACTTTTCTTGAGGATAATATTTCTCCAATCTCAAAATATTTTATCCTCTCTCCAAAGCTGGTTTTAAATGCTATATTTTCAAAACTATTTTCTCTCTTAATTTTTCTTTTTAAAGTGGCAGAAACGTTGTGACTGCTATTTTATTTGGAGAAATTATTTTAACTTCGAGGTACCAATCACTTGTAAAATGATTTGTTTTTAAATACTTGTTTCAATGTATATTTCACATTGATTCAGAGTACCTAAACAGTGGTTGTTGCTTTGGAGGCCTTGTACTGTATTGTTAAGCATTCATTCACCCCAATTGTCATGTTTTTATTTTAAGTCGGGGATACTATCAGGTGGACGAAAATGATGTAAATCATAATTACATTATGAGTCGAAAAATCATAGTCCTCCATCTGATAAGGATGTTTTGCAAAACTATTTTCAAAACTTACAGTACTTAGGTTTTAAAGGAAAAGAGTCATTTTATTAAGATATAATTTGGTAGAAGAGTTGAATTTCTTCTTTGGTATAAATTCTCACGTTTTATTATGGGAAGTTTGCCTTATAAGAAATTCATAAGGGATAGAATTTTTCTCTGATACTCCCGCATTTTATTATGGGATAAGTATCTTAAAGAAAATTTCTATTGGTGTCACGCTCTTAAATGATAAATCTTTAGAACCGACAAAACTCTTTTATTAAAAGTGCTAAAATGCAATCGTTTACCATTCCTTCTTATATTTTTCCTTCTCCTTGAGATGAAAAATATGTTTTGGAATGTTAAAGTGATTATTTCGTTTTATCTTATTTAATTGATTTTATCCATTTAGCCCCCAGTGGCTACAGAAGCTGGCCAAGAGGTTGAAAACCCATCAATCTCTTACCCAGGCCATAAAAGCAAACACTGATTCATCCACTTCCATATATTAACCCTTGGAGATATAAGGAACATATATTAGTTAGAGGTTGATAAGGGAGAAACTGCACTTGATGCAGCAAATAAGGATGAAGTCGGAAGTGCACCCACAGCTTTACCTCCAGAGAAGAAAAGTAGTATATAAACTGAGGTAACTGTAAGCTCATCTGCATCTTCTCAAAAGGATGCAGAGCTGAAAAGGCAATAAACCTGTTTCTGGAATCACTCTCTCAACTGGGTGAGTCCATTGAAATTCGCTCGTCAGCCAAAGCATCTTGTAATGAGTCAAGCACACCACTAGCAATCACGCTGATGGTAACCCTAAATAGATAAATTCTAGGAACACATTGCAAGGCGTGCACAGTGAGAGGTATTGGCATTTAGAGGAGATACGGACTCTAGCCATACATTACATTGTCCAAGGTATCTACCTCAAATAGAAGCTAATCTTCTACATCCCGAAAGGGAGATCTCTTGTTCAGATTTATCTGGGCTTGAGAGGCAACTACTTGACAAGAATTCTTCGAATAAGTCAAGTAGGGTATTTATACAAAATTCCCGTCACGGGGTTACGAGGGAAATGTAGGCTCTAAATTGCCATTCATTACATTTCCTACTACGTTGACCCTCCTGGAAGGAACATTTTCAGATCCTGAAAAAGAATGTCCACCTCCTGTTTACGGAGAAGGTGTGAGGCAACTCCTTGATAGAACAAGGCAGGATTCCCTAACAGATTTTAAAATCTTGGGATAACCCATCTCAAAGAGGTGAGGCTCCACTAGACAGTGATTTAGCAATTGCTATTGAGTCTGGTGCTGAGACAGTGCTTATGCATGATAGATCAAGAACACCTTAACGAGGCAATTCTCCACTTGATAGTGATTCAGTTCATTCTGATGAATCGGGTGTTCGGAATATATGAATTGACGGATTTCACTTGCAGGTACAGAAGGCTATATTTGAAATGTAGAGTGAAAGTAAGAGAGAGAAATACTTAAGTGAAAGTGAGGGAGAGATACACTTGAGTGAGAGATAGGGAGAGAAAGAGTGAAACACTTCTAAGTGCTCGACACTTGAGTGTAAACACTAACAGAACGTAGTAGAAGTGAGGAAATCATAGACCAAACACTTACCCTTGCTACTTGCTACTTCTGAAAGAAAATCTACTATGTTTTTCCAATCAATGACAGACGAGAACCATCTTTGGAAGACAAACCATTCAAAAGATGGGCCATTGGAGGATTCCTCAACTAAGGGGGAGAATTTAGTAAGAAAAAGAGAAAAAGGAGAAGTTAATAAAGTCTTATCTTCGTATCCTTCAGAAAAGTTAATATCCTAAAGGGGTTCGTATCCTGGATCCTTAGGGGAAGATCCTTGGAAAAAGGGGTTCGTATCCTTGGAAGAAGTTAATATCCTTAGGGGGAGATTTTAGACAGAGAGAAAAAGAAAATCTTATCTTCTGATCCTTATGGGAAACAACAGAATATGGAAGAAGAAATGAACTGTATCCTATACTTGAAAGGAGTTGTCAGTAGAGGATTCCTCATCCAAGTGGGAAATACAGAAAAAAATTGACATTTCCATTATTTATCTAAAGGGAGAAGAAGAAAAAGAAGAAGAATCACATTCTTAGGGGGAGAACATTATTTGAGTTGTGTTCTATGTTCAACATAAGACGTTCCCAGGAATTTGAATTCTTATGAAGTTTTGTTCATGATAAGTTCTTTAAGTTCAAACTATGAAGGATTTTGAAGCAGAGAAAGCTCAAACAGACAGAAATGAAGATGATACTACATGAATATCAGTTCAGTGCTAGAGGAACATACATCATTCATTTCAGTTACTCAAGAATTCTGGAAATGCAGTATCTGATCCAGAAAAACCAGTAGCATTATTTACAAGTCTCAGACGATTACTTTTTCTAGTTGTTAGTTGAGTTATCCTCTCTATGAGATTTGTTTGCTAGGTGTAACAATCAAATAGGGGGAGATTGTTGGTGAGATTATGAAGCTGTATGAATAGTAATCGTGATAACTCAACACTAGAACAGGATAAATAAATAATACTATGCCTACATAGAAATCAGGAAGAAATGAAGACAAGGCAGATACAGTGAATCAAGACATTAGAAGAAGTTTTGAAGTCTACTACAGGTCATTGAGAGAAGTACATTAATATGTTCATGTCTCAGTGAAGAATAATGGTTGAAGACTTTCAGGGTTTCAGAAGTGTTGAAGATTCAGTATAGAAGTGCCACGAGAAGATTTCAGTGTATTAGCATTGATTGAAGATAGACAGTGTTCGAAGCATAGGAATTTAGAAGGATTGAAGACATGGTAAAGACAAAGGATTAAGAAGACAGCTGCAGTCTTGGAGTTATACTCACTGAAAGAAGTTCAGTTATATGTTCAAGCGTCAGTGAAGAACAGATAATGAAGTATTCAAGATTGTGGTAATAATGGAGACGTTGTCTAAGTACTAGAGAAGATTCTAGTGAAGTTACAGTGTTTATTGATAGTCAGTGTTCGAAGCAATGAAGTTGCTGCAAACTTAACAATACAAGTAAAGCTATAATACGAAGACCTGGATCAAAGTTAGTCGTCTGTGAACCAGACCAGTTGCACTAGGCGTCAGCAGTTTGTGAAAGGAATTTGAGTATTAACTATAGAAGAATTATTAAGTTGAAGAACGTACTTGGAAAGAACGGTTATTTATTAAGGTACGAAAAGTGATTTGTAGAGGCTATAGCCAAACAGCTAAATAGCTAACAGCTAAACAGCTCAAAGGGTGCAGGGTACAAAGTGTCACAACCTTGGTACGAAAAGTGAAAGTTTCTGAATTATAGTCGAAGAACGGAAACAGCTCAAGGTATAAGGTGTAATGTGACAAGACTATGATACAAGAAATAGAAGTTGGTGAACTTAAGTCAAGGAAAGAATAGAGGGTCAAAGTGCAGTGACTAAACAGCAATTTGACCATGAATGTTCTACACGTGCTACAAACATTACAATTGATTCAGACTTTTATGGCGCCTACACAAGGTATCCCCTTGTGTAGGCGCAACAAAATATGGCATCAACAAATTCCAAGTAAATGGCGCCACTTGATTTTCACAGGGAATTCACTCTTCTAGGCGCAACAAAATTGTGAGGCGCAACAAACTTTCAAATCAGCTAAGTCATATATTTGACTAAGTTTGTGGCGCCTATACAGGGCAACTCTAGTGCAGGCGCAACAAAATTTATTCCCTGGCGCAACAAAATATTCAGGCGCAACAAAATATTTCTTGGCCCAACATATCCCTCAGCCAATCAAATTACAGCAGATACTTTATTGATTTAAAGTCTACACCAATTAAATTAGAGAGTCGTCTTCTTCAATACAAAAATATGTAGAGAGCAACCATGGCCGGAGCAAGAAGAAATAAATTATACACACCCATACCTTGCTCCCAGTCAGATATTAGGACCCGGTTCTTTAACGAAAAATACTCAGGGCTCCTAGATATCACTCCCTACGGACTCAGTTTTTCCTTGTACTAATTTAGATATATTTGTATAGGAACTGAGCCTAATATTTTTGTGTTAATAGCAAAGAACTAATTTGTTCTTTGGAAGCCAGTTATATTTTTAACTGGGTGTAGCACCCCTCTGGGTTTATATACGAAAGATATATTCCCGGAAACTTGTCTCGTTTATTTTACTTGCTAATTTTCTTGAACCTAATTGATTTATCCTGACACACAAAAAATTAGTAAGCAGTTCTCCTAAACACTACAAATGGCCAAACCCACTCTGAAGTAATAATTTATTTATTTGTAAATTCTGAAAAATAAATAAATTATTGTGAGTATCGTATTCAACCCCCCTTCTACAATACTTCGGGACCCAACACTAACCGCTAAAGTTATTGTCAAGAGTGTTTGTGATTTCTAGCGCAGAAGTTACTGTCAAGAAGGAAATGGATTAATAGATACAACTATCAAATCAATCGATTAAAATTCAGCCTTGACCACTACTTTTTCACATCATATATTTACAAATAGTTAAAATCTCTCTCACTCTTTACTTCTCTTTAAACTCTTCAAATTCAAACTCCCTAAAAACACACTATTTTCTCTGCAACTTCTTCTCTAAAATGCTCTATATTTCTAAACCTTCAAACTCTTAACCATGTCTGGACCTCAAATCATTTGCACTCTTGCCCAAACCAACTTCACCACAATGGCTTCTGTTGGAGAAGCTGGTGAAGCCTTCAAACCTCTTATTGGCTTCATGAAAAACTCATATCTTTCATTTGCTCTCAACAACAGCCCAATGCTGGAAATCCCAAGGTTATCACAATTGTGGACCTCTGCAACATGTGAGGGGGAGCATGACTCAAGATCCATTAAGTTTCAAATCAATGGGTCCTCCTACACCATTGATTCAACTCATGTCAATGCTGCTCTCCATGTGGAAGCTGGTAAAGGTTTGCTTTTCCAGGAGACTGCAAGTGATGCTCAACTTGTGAAGTTTTTCAAGATGATAGGGTACACTAGGCCCATGACAAGCCCCAGCTCTGAAGAATGGTATCCATTTAGAGGAATGGACAGAAAGTATTTGAATAAAGAGTGTATCATGATCATGGATGTTGTTAATAGGGCCATGTCAAGCAAAATTAGTGGCTGGAATGAAGTCTTAGCCTACATTAGGAAGGTGGTGCATTCAATAGTGCACAACTACAAGAATGACATTGGGAAGCTCCTGATGCCACTATCCAAGCTGGTACTTGGCAAGAAGGAGACCAGGAAATCGGTAATTTACTATCCTAGATTTTTTATGCTTATTATTCATTCAGTTGTAGGCATAATTAATTTAGATAGTATTCAATACATGGAGTCCTCAACACTCAAAAAGAACAATCATTCTATGTTAGCTAACAAACCTCTTAACTGTGAATTAGGATTGTTTATTATTGATTTCATTTTTCAATAATAAATGATTTAAATTTAAAAATTGTTGGGGACTACAATGTATTTTCCCTGAGTGATGAGAATGGTGTTGACCTCACCATTCCTAACCCATACTCCATACCTTTTAAAGATGCTAGACCATCTAGAGTCTCCAAATCTATTAGCCAAGAGCCTGATTCCTCCCAACAGGATCAGGTTTCTAAAAGGAAGAGGACCACTACCCTTAGGTTAGAAGCCTTTCCATAGGTAGGTGGTGTAACTGCACTAGATACAGCAAATAAGGGTGGTAGTCAGACCACAGAACCCATAGAGGGCCTTGGTGAGCCTAGGAGAAAGAAGGCAAGGGTACCAAACTTTATTAGCCAGGGTGTGTCCTCTCAAAAGACACATCTCTTAAAAGGGATCAAAACACATTTTTGGATGTCTCCTCTCAACAGGAGGCATCTATTGAAATTGGCTAGTCTATCATGGAAATTTGTAAAGAGTCTGCACAATAGGTCGAACACACTCAACCTAAGCCCACACTTGAAGTTACTCACACAATAGGGCTAGATAATGTGGAACACAGCTCATTCAATTATGGTGCATCACATTTTTCTATAATTGAAAAACAAAATGTTAATGCACTATTCCAAGAATTGGATGAGACTGATCATAGGAATCCACAAGAACCTTTCACTGAAAGGGTGGAAGAGATTGTTGTCTTAGCCTCTGTAGCTATTAATGACAAAGTTGCTGTCAACCCTCATGACACTAACTTCTCAACAGATGCTGTCAACATTCACATTCCAGACAACAACTCTCCCATGGTTGCAACCCCTTCAACTGATGGTGACTCTGCTATCATTTCCACATTACTCAAGGTAAAATCTAAACCTTATGTGCAAGATGTACCTGTTCAGTCTCTTGCACCTAGGATGAGTGAGGGTGTGAAAAGAAAAATATAGATAAAAGAAAATAGAGGTGAACATAAAAATGAGGGGCTGGGAAAATCCCAGGCAAAAGGAGAGGGCCATGAGCAAGGCCAAAAGAAAAAAATAAATGTGGGAGCCCAAATTTCTAAGCCAATAGGCCTTGAGAATGAGTTGGTGAGGAATGATGAGATCACTCAGAAAAAACAAGAGAGTGTGAGAACCACCACAGCCCCCAAATCCTCCAAAGAAGCTGTTGAAAGGTTGAAATCCCTTTCTCATAAGGTTTCCAAACTCTCCAAGAACCTGGACATAGTTGGTAGAAATCAGGTGAAGCTGGTGAATAAGATGGCAAGTCTGGAGTAGACTATGACTGATGGATTCAAGGCCATCTTTGACAAACTTCAGGAGTTCAATTCAAGATTTTCAAACCCTGCAGTTGCTACCTCAACAAAGGGGGAGAAAAGCAAAGAAACTGAAGTATTTGTTGATGGAAGCAATAGGACTGAGACTGGGAGTAATAAGGCTGATGTTGTAGAGACTAGGAGTGACAAGGAGGAGAAAACTCAAGCTACACCTCAGGGGGAGAGTCAACTAGCATTACTGTCTAGTGTGGCTGCTGAGATTGCTGCAAAGCTTGGAGGGAATAAGGTGTAGAATGGTATTATGATCAGGGAGGGTGTTGTGAAGACCCTATTCATGTAGCTGGTAAAGGAAATGAGAAGCTTTTCAAGGATAATGTTGATGACTTCATTATTGAAGAAAAAGAAGATTTAAATGATGAAGAAGCATATCTGCTAATGGTACATGAGAATAGAAGAGTGTTTCAAGATGCTAGCTTCAATGAAGGATCAATGCACTAAGAAACTCTTCCAACAGAGATCCCAAAAAATTTTCTGAAGCCATGAGAGAGTCAACCACTGGAGCAGTTGTCATGGTTTCTAAGAGCAACAAATGGGTGATCTCTGTCAGGACTGAAGGAGGACTAAGTTGATACATCGACATGGGATACTTATCTAGATAGGAGATTTCAGTAATTGAAGCCATTAAGCACAAAATCAAAACTGACAAGTCCTGGCTCAATAAAAATATGAAAAGAATTCTGCATAAAATGGTGATTGAAAAGCTGCCTGAAATTACTCACAATCCTCTCTGTATCAAGTTTAGCAGTTCAATAGATGGAAAATACAGGTCAATAAACTTGGACAGGGTTAGGTTGTGCAGACCTAGATTAGTAAAGGAGGCTTTCAATTACTTTAATCAACTGCCAAGAACTGAAGACAAGAGTGAAATGTTAAGGGTGTTGTTTGAAGAATTGAGGAGGTTGGAAGAAATGAAATCAAAGAAGACTGTGAAGAAGAGTCAGGAAAGAAGAGATGGGGATGATAATGATGATGAAAAGCCTAGGGATGGTACAGGCAGTTCCAACCAATACAATAACAATGATGAAAGATCATTTGAAACTGGAAATAAGATGGATGAAAATGAGGAGAAAATGAGATGGAGTATAAGGATGGAATTGAAGGAAAAATTATGAAAGTATTGGTACTTGGTTTTGAAGCTGATAAGCAAGATGCTGTTAGGAGATATAAGGAGGAACCTACTGTCAAGGATTCTGAATATACTATCAAAGAAGCAAAACCTGCTATCATGGAACATGATGTCGAACCTGTGTTGACAGTAACTTCAAAGTCACTATCAAAAGAAGTGAAGGAAGAGTTACAGTCAAAGAAAATCTATGTTCCTAAAAGATGCAAGAAGGCAAGGGCTGAGAGTCCAAAACCACACTCTAGCAGGAAGCCTTGCAAGAAGAACTGGAAGCTGACAACTAAGGTAATTCATGAAGAATGTCTGGATGTGAGAAGAAAAACAATCAACAATATAGTTTAGTCAAAGGCAGAATTAATTTCTAGAGTTATTGTTGAGTGGTCTGAGTTCAACACTATGAAGAAAATTAATGTTCTCTACTCTATTGGAGAATCTACAGTAATGGGACATGACATGAAAGAAGTTGATTATTTCATGGTGAGAAGGATGCTGATAATTGTCAAAGATGTAGATGTAAAGACTTAAGTCTTTAGAGGAGCATTAATCAGGATATTCTTGGAACTATTGAACTCTTTCAAACCACATCCATTGGATTCTAATGAAGTTGAGGAGCCTGAACCAAGAGTCTATCCAGATGGTGTGATGTTTACTAATGATGATGGAGTGATGGAATTCTGGAATATGGAGTCTCTTCAAGACAAGAAAATTGAGTTTCTGTCTAAATTGAAAGATCAATTGAATGAACTTCTTTATCCAGAAGAGCAGAAATTTGTAGAAGTTATTCAAGTCTTGATCACCAAATTGAAGAAGATTGAATTTGCCAAACAGATGAACTATGAAAGAACTCAGAAATGTCTTCACATGAATCCTGACATAATAATCTTCTACAACTCAAGTGGATCAGCTAAAGAGATTACCTTTGAACACCTGGAGAGATTAGTTGAGAATGATCCTCAAATCACTAAACTCATAAAGAAGCTACTGCTCAGGATCACAAACTTTGAAATATTTGATTTGAAGAATAGAGCACTGGATATTTATGACCCTGAGAGAAAGGAAGGAAAGGAAAAGAGGAAGAAGTTTGAAAGTGAAGTTGAAGCTACCAAGAAAAAGGTGGAGAAAATAACTAAACAGATAAAGGAGGCTGAGATTGACATGAAGCATGCATAGCTAAATGATCAATTCTAAAAAAAAGCTACATATGTGTCTCTTGTCCTTTTTGGGGCCCTAAGAATCATTGTTGATAGCATTGAAGTGGAGGCTGTCAATTTCAGGGTGCTCAACAATGAAAATTTGAGGAAGATCTTCAGAGTCACTACAGGTTTATTCCTAGAATTTGAAAGAGATCTAAGCAAGAATGTCTAGGAAATTATTGAGTCTAGAGAAGAAAAAGATGAAGCCATAGACAAACTCAGAGTGACGAAGGTTTTCTCTTCTACAAAGGAAAGATTTGTCAAAGATATGTTTGGTATGAAATATATATGTATCTCTAAAGGACCAACTGAGAACTACTGCATCTACAGAGAATTGAAGTATCTTTCTTACAAAATGGTGAAGCTAGTCTTAGATTGTGTTTCTGATCATGTCAAGAAAGATGAAGAAAAGAAGGAACTGAAAGCTCTTGAAGGTCTATATGGTAGAATGACTGCAGAAAAGAAGTGAAAGTGAAGCTCAAGCTGAAGTTGAAGATTTGCTCAATCTAGATAAGCCTAGTTGATATAAATTTATACTTATAATTTTTGAATATTTTCCTGTAAAAACACTTCTGTTTTTATTAGTTGAGTTAGCATCTGCAATTTACTTTGAATTTGTCTTTATTTTTCATAAAAACAAATTGGGGGAGATTGTTAGGGATTGTGATGTTAACACTGTAATCGACTAATATTTTACTTAGATAACTAAGTAAAACATACTGTCATATACATATTGACAGTATATTTAAATGTCATTTGTAATAGTATGTACAAAAAGCCAAGTAGGTAACATTAAGTATCAATAGTTATTGTCTTGTAAAAATATAATAAATGATCTATGAAGTAGAAGTTCACAAAGTGTTCATGCACAACATTGATCAAATCATTGGCAGTAACATTCTGCAAACTGAAACCCACGACAGCACATTTTAGTGACAGCACATTTGGAATAGATGACAACAACTATTCCTTTGACAGTAAACTTGGTAGAGATTGAAGAATCGAAGAAAATAAGTTTTTACTAACAGTAATTCTGGCGGGGATAGTTGACAGTATCTTTGGACGACATAAAATTTTGGAAGACTATCAAGACTAACAGTAAAGTATGCGGAGTCGAAGATGTTGTCACCAAAGAGAAGCAAAAGGTTAACAATAACCTTTTGGTGAAGCTGACAGTCTGTTTCAAGTATAAGACTAGATAGTGTAAACTCAAAGATTAATCTTGACAACTTTACCTAGTCTGTCAAGTCTACTACTGCAACTTGAGAAAAGGCAAGCAAAAAGATAAAGTGTGTTCAAGGAGTCAAGGATTTCAGTACATCTTAGAGCAGCTTTACCTACAAATGGAATGATGACAAAGTTGAAGAGCAAAAGTCAAGTTTCCATTTCAAGCTTTGTCCTAGAAACAAGGGAAAGTACTCTTGTAATTGAGATGTGTGTTTCAGTACAAATACACATATCTCACAGACACTTTCCCAAAGTGAGTGTAAGAGCATAGAGAGAGATAGACAATTAAGCTTCAGTTTTCTCAAGCATAGAAACATTAGCAAATTCTTTTTTATTGTATCTATTGAAGCTGGAAATCTTTTCTAGTCAATTGTAGCAAAACAAAAATTAATAATATTATTTTTTGAAGTTAAACACCTTTCTTCATTTACTTGTTTACTGTTGGTTGCATTTTTACTTGATATTATTAGTTCTTGCTTGTTGTTAGCAAGATTAGTGATAAATTATCAAGTTACATTCAACTCCCCCTTCTGCAATACTTATACTGTTTAACAAAAAATACATTATGAAATTGTTAGACCATGATATTGTAGAAGGGGAGTTGAATACAATATCTATTAATTATCACGGAATAGTTGAATTTAAAAATATTATTTTAAATTCACACGAAATATTAATTGTAATGAAATACTGTTCAAGTAGAAGATATAATTTTAACTTGAAAAGTATTACAAAAAGAATAAGTAGAAAGATTATATAACTGTTTAAAAGCTTAGAACGATTTTGACATGAATTGTTCGAGTTTAACAATTATATTCCAAACTTGCACAGAAATCTGTGAATATTACAATGCATACAAATTTCTGAATTTGAATGTTTTTAACAACAACAGAAATGAGAAGTGATCTCCTCATATTTATAGAGGTTAGAAAAGCTTGGCATTACTTTTCAGCATTACCTTTTAATCTGAGAAATAAGCCTAGGATTACCTTAGAAATAGCTGGGTATTACCTTTTAAACTCGGTATTACCTTTTAGAAACTCAGTATTACCTTTTAAAAGTAATACAGGATTTTTCTTTTAATTAAAAGACTCGGTATTACTTTTTAATAAAGTAATACAGAATTACTTTTTATTAGAAAATCTCGGTATTACCTTTTAAAATAGTCGGTATTACCTTTTAAAATAGCTTAGAATTACCTTTTTATTTAGCAAATTCGGTATTACCTTTTCAAAAGGTAATTTGAACTATATTAAAAGTAATATTAACTAAATCTTTTATAGTAAATTAATTCTACTTTATTTAATTAAATAATTTATAAATTAAATTAAATTCATCTTGAATTAATTTAATTAAATAATTAAATTCCTTTTCATAGTAGAATTAAAATACTATATGACTTGTATAACTCTGGAGTCAGCTTCACAGTCTTCTCGTCTCTTCTATGACTTCTATCTAGAAACCACTTCAGCTAAAATGAAGAATAAATATTTTAATGTTGACACACAAATGTACTGTCTGGTTCATTTGTGTCATACTAATAAATATTCTCCATTCTTAACATTTAAAGTTGTGGCCTTCTGCTTTTCTGTCTTCCCTCTTCTGTTCTTTTTCTTCTGGAATCTTCATGTAGTAACCACTTTAAAATCTTCTGTATCTTCTGAATTCTTTTGAATTACTACTTGATTATTATCAATTTATTTTACTGACGCTTGAACAAATAAATGAACTTCTTCCAGTGTTGAGTAGTAGATTCAACTGAGTACTTCTGATACTAGGATTCCTCGTGACTAGTTGACTGTCTTTGTCTTGATTCCTGTTTGATATTTATTATTTACTACCATTTCTTATCTGAGTTGAGTTGTCATCTAATTATTACAAATAGGCCTAGTCATATGCCTTTCAATCTCCCCCTATTTGTTGTTAAACATATAACACACAAATTTCTAGAGGATAACTCAACTAACAACTAAGAAAGTAAATACGACATGTAAGTACTGTAAATAATAAACAAAAGTTCTAGTTTTATATTTAACAATTTTTCAGATTCATACATAAAAGATAAGTACAAGATAGTTGTTCCTCTAGCACTGAACAAATATAACATTGTTTCTATCTTGACCTATCTAGGACTTTAGTCTTCAGTAGTATCAACTTCACCTTCTTCTAAATTAGAACTTATGTGAACAGGTGTCCTTGGTACCTCTTCGACCTCTGTTTGAGTGGATTCTCCATACTTCCTTCTATTAATAGCTCGTTGTAATTCCCATTCCACTTCTAGATCAGTTTGACTCTTGACTTCTTCTTCCACTTCATAGGGCTGAGTTGAATCAATTCTATGCATCTGCCTGATGTATGATTGAATATTTTTTGATAGGCAGTAGTTTCTGATCTTTTGAGATGCATCCAACTTAGCCTGGGACCTGAATCCCTTGGATCTCAACATAGTTTCAACTTCAATCATGTATTTCACTGTGTATCCCTTTAGTGACTCCTCATCCAGCTTCATAATCTGATAAAGCCTGTTGTTGTAGAACCTTACCTCATGAGGGTCGTTTAAGATTTGTGGACTGACAGCTCTTGCTATGTCTCGAAGTCTGTCTCTTAAAAGTTCATTTTCTTCTGAACTTCTTTTGACTTTGTTCATTAACGTCCAGATTATAGATAGAGATCATTGACGAAAGAATTCCATAGAGATCCTGAATGTGCCATTCATGTGTGTGTACAACAGAATCTGCCAATCATCTAGAATGTTATCCACAATCACAGTGATGTAGTCAACTTCTTCTTTGATTGCTTTCATGAAGTTATCCAGACAGTCATTTGAATCTTGCAAGCTTTCAATTAGAAATTACAACTTGTAATCTTCAAACGGTCCTTTCTGAAGTTTGTCCATGATTTCTCTGGCGGTATCCCATTTCTTCCCTATTTTCAATCGCACATCTTCTTTCTTCTTTCTGACAGCTATAACCCACAAATTTTGCTTTTCTTGGCTTTCTTTCCTTTCTGTCTGAGTTTTTTCTTTGACCAGAGCTTTTAAATTTTTTGATCTAGTATTGCTTGCTTTGATGTCCTCTTTCAATTTCTTTATGGCCTTTTCATAGGCAGGATCAATTTCCTTCTCTTTTGGAAACATAAATTCCTCATCAAAAGCAGCTTCTTCATCAGCTCTACAGTGGTCAGGAATATTTGATTCATCATGAGCACTGTCATCAATGAATTGCTCTTGAGCATAATACTGTTCTTCTGGTTCTGGATCAAATGAATGAAATTGTTCTTCATCAGAATACAGCTTAGCTTTCCCTTTATCTTGAGCAGTAGCCCTTTCATCTCCAGCTACTTTCTTCTTTGTTTTCTCCCCCTTAGTTGAGGGATCCTCTTGAGTTTTAGAGGCTTCAAAGGATGTCATCAATTTTTGCATAGTCAGATAGACTTGCTTCATTCCTTCATTCAAATGTGTCATGCCATCATCCAGTTTACTGAATCGTTGAGTAGAGATCTTTTCATTTTCAATGATTGTGAGGGTTAAACTTTTCTCAACGTCATCAATTCTTTCATGTAATTTACTCACTTCTTTCATATCTTCAGTAATAAGACTCTGTACGTTCTGGATATCTTGAGTTTTTAGAAGAATGGAGGATTTGACATCATCAACAACTTTTGGCACTATTGTCAGCTGCTGTGTTACAGAGGCAAAAGTAGATTTTTCTTCTGCTTGTGCTTTTACTTTTACCAACTCAGCCTGAACAATTTGCATTTCCTTCTGGAAAGCTTCCATTTTAGATAGTAGTTCACTGTGTGTGTGTGCGCACTCATCTCACTTGCACTCCTGTTTAACTCACTATCACTCTGTGCATGTGTTTCACTCTGTGTTTGCCTCACATCACTAGTGTTTAGCTCATTTCCAAAATCATATATTGTACCTGTAAATAAAACAATAGCTTTTGAAGAGTTGAAATGCTCTTCTGATGCCTGTGAAGGCGCGTCCTCAACAAGATTTACTTGAAGTGGCTCCGCTACTGACGTAGCTGCTCCATGAATGGAGCCCTAACTCCCTCTAAAGAGTGGTTGCCTCTCAAACCCACTAGTGGATTCGAGACCTTCTCGTAAGAGAACTGGATGAAAGAAATCCAGCGGAGTCACCACCTTAGACAATGTAATGACAGGCTCTTGAGAGTCTATGGTGCCCCTTACTACCTCGAAGGGTATCTGATGCTTCACTGCATCGAAAATGTCATGGTCCACAACATAGGTGGCATCCGACGAGTTTTTATTAAAAACATTTTCTTCAACAAATGTGCCCTCCTGTGTTTGTGTTTCTTCAAGTGAAGGTCCTGCTAGTGTGATTGCTAGCAAAGTGTTGTCCTCACTAACTGATGCTGTAGGCGAGCAGCGAATTAGATCATCTGGTTGAACAAGTGTATCTAGAGAGTTTTGGATGGCCATATCAAAATTCATATCCCATTGATCGGAATAGGTTGAGGTTGCAGTTGTCTCAGGTTCAAACCTAGATTTTTTAGAAGGAGGAGACAGAGTTGCAGGTTCACTCACATTAGCACCAAGACCCCTAATAATTCTGACAGGTTTCTTCCTTTTTCTGACTTGAACCAAAGATGAGGTTGAAGGAGAAACTGTTTGAGGCTCTAATTCAGCTTGGGACAGAACCTGTGTATTTTCAGGTTCATAGCCGAAATCCTGGAGTGTAAGAACACAATCATAGTCTGCCACAGATAAATCTACAAGTGGACTACATATATTTATAGGAAGGAAACTAGAACCCAGGTTATGGGATAATACCTGTTGTTCAAATACTTCCTGTTGTGCTTGATTAGCAGCTTCAATCAATAGCTGCGCAGCCACTTGTATTTGTTCTTCCTGCTCTGGCTCTGGCTCTGGCTGAACCTGTTGAGCCTGTTCTGGATTTGCAATCTGATCTAGGATCTCACATATATATTGAGTCTTCACAATTAGTATGTCAGGGAACTTAGCCTTATTCCCTAACATTGTGAAAAGATTTTTCTGAGGGGTGGGAGAAATCTCTATTCTGCTGTTCTGGAACAGAGCCTTATCCTCATCTGAAACAAGATCATTTATGAATAGCATTAAGAATCTTGGATAATAGCACAGTAAAATTTGTCCCATACTCTCTGGTGTCCCCATCTTCTTGATAATTTCAGCTAACACAAGTTTTCCAAAATTTATCCTCATATTGTGGGCCACAAAATACCCAATGATTTATAGAAGAGAGAAGAGATTGTTGAAATTCCCTTTCGTCGTAGGTGAAAATACCTTGGCCAGTGTATCAAAGAAGTAGGTTCATTCACTCACCAGCTTGGATTTGTTCATTTTTACCAAATTAATTTCCCCTTGATATAAAATGGCTTGGAAAAAATTAATTAACTCTGGAGCAGTTGGAGGGTCAACAAAATCTTCAGTTGGAAACCCTAAAATTTTATTTATATCATCTTCAGTCACCATGTACTCATGATCCCCAATGGTGAAGGAAAATTGTACTCTTTCTCCAGTTGTTCTGTTCGCAGCAGCCGAGTACAAGGCCCTTAATGCATCAACTACTAGAGGGGTATCAAGGGTAATGGCTGTACTAATAAGTGAGTGTTCATTTAAAAATACGATCCACGGTCAAAACCTCTCGATTAAACAATTCACTGGGTTAAAATAACCTACAAAATTAGTCTTGACTATTTCACAATTATCAACCATTATTAATGCTTTTAATATATAATTTACTTAATTAATTCAAAAATTAACACCAAACACACCCTTAACCTCCCAAACTCGAACAAGGCAGCCCAATACTTTGATTAAAAACTACAATACACAGCCTTACTATAACAACCGTTCTCTAATCTTCAAGAACTAATCACAACCAGTTTAAGTAACAAAATCAGATCAGTCCATTATTTAAACAGTCGGGTTCGAAAATGAGTCCAAAAACCGGCAGCAATTCGACTAGAACAGATGATTTTTAGCCACACTAGCATGTGATAACACTTGTAAAGACGAACAGCAATTGAAGCAGTTGAAGACACAGAAAAATTGAGGGTTTTGAAAAGTAATGCTAACTGATCAAGTGTGTATATATATAACAGTGTGTGTATATATAAACCGGGAAGAAGAAAACGCAGTATTACTTTCTTTTTTTTTAAACGAAGGGTCGGTATTATCTTTAAAAAAAATTCTCGGTATTACCTTTTTTTGTTATGACTCGGTATTACTTTTAAAAAGTAATGTCTAGCTTTTATATAAAAGGTAATGCCGAGCTTTTTATTTAAAAAGTAATGCCAAGTTTAAAAAGTAACGTGGAGATAAAAAACATATATATTCGAATTAATTAATTCTAAATTCGAAATAAAATATTAAAAATTTTATTCGATTTTTAGATTTAATTAAAAATTAAAAATAATAATAAGTATTTACAAGCTTATAAATTATTAAAGACATATAGTAAACATTTACATTATTAATTAATTAATTAATAACATACTCATTTATATATATGTGCAATAATAATTTGTTAAAATAAAATAAAATAAAATAAATACTTAATTTAAACAAAGTTACTTATGCTATAATTGAAATAATTATCTTTTAAGAATATTAATTTAGTCTTAAGATAATTTTCTAAAAATTTATAAGCCCTAGGATTTTATTAATTCAAGTCTCATAAATTCTTTAAATATTAACATTTAATATTTATGAGCTTAAATTAATTCCTAGCAATCAAAAATTAGCCATTATTTAACATCCCTAGTTCACTAACCAACTTAGAGAAAGTGGATTCATCAAGTGGTTTCGTGAAGATGTCAGCTAGTTGATCTTCTGTGGGTACAAAATGTAGCACCACAGTTCCATTCATGACATGCTCTCGGATAAAATGATACCTTATGTCAATGTGCTTGGTTCGCGAATGTTGTACAGGATTGTTGGAAATAACTATAGCACTTGTGTTGTCGCAGAAAATTGGAATTTTGTTCAACGCAAATCCATAGTCATTTAGCTGATTCCTTATCCACAAGATCTGTTCACAACAGCTACCTGCCGCAATGTATTCTGCTTCGGCTGTCGAGGTAGATACTGAGTGTTGTTTCTTGCTATACTAGGAGATCAACCGTCTTCCTAGAAACTGACAGCTTCCAGACGTACTTTTCCTGTCCATCCTGCACCCTGCATAATCTGAATCTGTATAGCCTATTAGTTCAAAACCTGTATCTTTAGGGTACCAAATTCCAAGATTTGGTGTACCCTTCAGATATCTAAAAATTTGTTTAACGGCTATAAGATGAGATTCCCTTGGGTCAGATTGAAACCTTGCACATAAGCATGTTGCAAACATTATATCGGGTCTACTAGCAGTTAGATATAACAATGAGCCTATCATACCTCTGTAGCTTGTGATGTCAACTTTCTTACTAGTTTCATCTTTGTCAAGCTTGGTGGCTGTTGGCATTGGGGTTTTTGCCGGTGAAGAATCTTCTAGACTGTATTTTCTCAGAAGATCCCTTTCGTACTTTGATTGGCAAATAAAAATCCCATCTACCTTTTGCTTTACTTGCAATCCAAGGAAGAATGACAGTTCACCCATCATACTCATTTCATACCTGCTCTGCATTAACTTAGCAAATCTTTTGCACAAGTTTTCGTTAGAAGAACCAAATATAATATCGTCAACATAAACTTGGACAAATATCATATCTTTTTCATGCAATTAATAAAAGAGAGTTTTATCTATGACAGCTCTAATGAAACCATTTTCAAGTAAAAATACAGAGAGAGTGTCATACCATGTCCTCGGTGCATGCTTGAGTCCATAGAGGGCTTTGAATAGAAAATACACAAAATCAGCAAACTCTAGATTTTCAAAGCCAGGGGGCTGTCCACATATACTTCCTCTTTTAGCTCTCCATTCAGAAATGCACTCTTCACATCCATTTGATAGACTTTGAAATTAGAATGTGCTGCGAATGCCAGAAATATCCTGATGGCTTCAAGTCTCGCAACTGGTGCGTAGGGTCTCATCATAATCAATTCCTTCTTCCTGAGAGTAACCCTTTACAACCAGTCTGGCTTTGTTCCTTGTAACAATGCCATCACCGTCTAACTTGTTCCTGTATACCCATTTCGTGCCAATAACAGATCTATCTTTAGGCCTGGGTACCAGTGTCTAGACTTCTTGTCTCTCGAACTGATTGAGTTCTTCTTGCCTGGCAAGAACCCAATCTGGATCAGTTAGAGCATCTTCAATTTTCTTTGGTTCTTCTTGAGATAGAAAAACTGAAAATAGACATTCATTTGAAGTTGCACTTCTGGTTCTAACTCCAACATCTGGATCACCTATGATCAATTCAAAAGGATAATTTCTGCTCCACATCCTTTCTCTGGGAAGGTTTGATCTTGATGATTCGCCTCGAAATTCATTGTGATGTTGTGTTCTGCCAGTTGATCCTTCATCTCCCCCTGAGTTGCTGTCAGGATGACTTGTTGATCCACCACTGGTATTAGTAGCATCTCCAGTGTTACCATTGTTTCCACCACTATTACCTGGATCATCATTATTATTGTCATCATCATTTCCTGTTGCAACCTCAGGTTCTTCTTCGTTATCAGAAAATGAGTCTGGATAATTATCAAATTTTAATGACTCAGAAGAATCTTCAGTTTGGATACTTAGGAGTTTAGTGTCATCAAAAGTTACATTGACACTTTCTTTTACTTGGTGCTGATCAATTATGTACACCCTATATGCTCTTCTTGAATATCCGATAAAAATAGCTTCATGTGTCTTGGCCTCAAACTTGCCACGATGTTCATCTCCATCTTTTAGCACAAAGCATTTGGCTCCAAATACATGAAAGTACTTGAGAGTTGGTTTCTTGCCAGCCATTAATTCATAGGGAGTTTTCATATGATCTTTGTTGATCAGAGTTCGATTCTGAGTATAACAAGCTGTATTAACTGCTTCAGCCCAGAAGTAAATGGGTAACCTTGATTCACTTAGCATTGTCCTTGCAGCTTCAATCAGGGTTCTATTTTTCCTTTCTATAACTCTATTTTGTTGCGGAGTTCTTGGCGCCGAATATTGCCTTGTTATCCCCTTGTCTGAGCAGAAGTTATTCATAACTTCATTTTTGAATTCTGTTCCATTATCTTATCTGATTGCCCGGACAGGTAACTTTGAATCTAACTTAATCATCTTTATATGATCAATCACCAAGTGTGGAGTTTCATCCTTAGAGTTCAAGAATAAAACCCACATATATTTTGTGAAGTCATCCACAATCACTAAGGCCTATTTCTTCCTTGACATAGACAGAATATTTACTGGACCAAATAAATCCATGTGTAAGAGTTGAAGTGGTTCAGTGATGTTTGTAGTGTCTGTGCCTCTGTGAGTTGCTTTCTTTGACTTCCCTTTCTGACATGCCTCACACAAGCCTTCTTGTGTAAATTCCATAGGAGGCAGTCCTCTCACCAAATCCCTCTTGACTAAAGAGTTCATTGTTTTGAAGTTTAGATGTGAGAGTTTCTTGTGCCATAGCTAGCTTTCTTCTGATGAAGCCTTTGAGTAAAAATAGTTTGCTTTATCTTAAGTTCCTGAGTTGAGATCGGCTACGTACAAGTTTCCTTTCCTTACTCCACGTAAGGCCAGTTTGTCATCTTTAGAATGAGCTATTAAGCATTTCTCCTTGATAAAGTTTACTTTGTACCCTTTATCACAAAATTGACTGACGCTGAGTAGATTGTGCTTAAGTCCTTCCACTAAAGAGACGTTTTCAATGATAACATTTCCAGTATTTAACTTGCCATATCCCGTAGTCATTCATTTGCTGTTATCTCCAAAAGTGACGATTGGGCCAACTCTTTCAACCACGTCTGATAGTAGGGCTCTATCTCCGGTCATATGCCTTGAAGATCCGCTGTCCAGGATCCATATAACTCGGTTTGCCTGTTTAACTCCCTGCAATTATCAAAAGGATTAATTTGTCTTCGGAGCCCAAAATTGATTGGGCCCGGCATACTTAAAGAATTGACCTTTGTTGGCTTTGACAACAGATCCTTTTCGAATAACATCATTATCTTCCTTGACTGTTCCTACCTTCTTATAAACAGTCTTAACAACTTTCTGTTTAGACTTAGGAATATATGATTCCTTTTTCTCAGGTGAAGGAGTCGCAGTCTTGGATTTAGCGAATTTATTATTGATGTGCTGTCTAGGTGTCATGTTATCTTTCTTAGCTATCATGCGTTTAAAGTAAGCAGTCATAGCATTAAAAGCACATAACATACAATTCATTATTTCACAAGGTTTATGGAAAGCATCAATAGTAGGCATGTTATTTAATACAGTAGGGGGATTAACATATTCTTCTTCAATTATATCAGCAGATTTGAAGTTTTCAGTAGAATGAAATTTATTGTTATTGTTCCTACTGTTAACAAACGTGTTGGGTCTGTTCATTTTATTCTTTAAGTCTTTTGCACCTACACCAGGTCTGGGAGAATCAGAAGTTCCCACATCTTTCACCGGTGTCTACGGTGCACACTTCTCTTTCTGGACATTAACTCATTTTATGTCCTTAACCTGTTTTCCTCTCTTTTTCTCTTCCTCAAGATCTTCCAACTGCATTTCATATGCAATCAGTACAGAGCTCTCAAGGATAGGTTCAGCTATCGGTTTTATGAAGAGAGGTTTCGGTGTATCTTTAACAACATGTGGGATACCCCTTTCTATAGCACTTTTTCTGAAGGGGGTTATGTTGCTTGGCTTTCCTATTGATTTATTGTACTCAAAGCCTATTCCAACTTTACGACTTATTTCTTGTTGGTCAACTAGGTTCTTTACAATATATGAGGAATTCTTATAAGCAAGACACTTCTTCTTCTCTTCTTCTATCTGGTTTCTGAGATTAGTTTCTACTAAAACATGACAACTGACTTTACTGACTTGAACAACTAAGTCTTCAGTCAACTTAATAGTCAACTTGTCATGATTTCTTTTTAACTGTTTAAGAACTTCAGTCTCATCAACTAACTCTTTGACTTTGAGTCTGAGTTTCTTAACTTTATCTCTTTCGCCATCTAGTTCTTTTCCTAGCAGAGCAAACATCTTAGGGCACGAAGGATTTACCTCTATTCCTCCTTGACAGGTGGGAGATAGTGATTCCTCGGATGAAGCCATAAGAGCAAGATTTCCCAGCTCTTCCTCATCATCATTAACTGAGTCATCCCAGCTTCTGCCCTCTGCTAGATAGGACTTTCCCTGATACTTTTTCACGAGCGCATCATACTTCTCTTTGAGCTCTTCATAAGACTCTTTCTTTTTCCCTTGCTTTGGCTTCTTGCACTCAGTTGCAAAGTGGCCTAGCTCATTACAGTTGAAGCAACGAAACTTGCTTCTATCAACTAAGCCGGTCTTGTAGCCACTTTTTGATACTGCTGTCGAAGAGCCTCCTTATTGGAATCTTCCAAAATTAGGCTTAACTCTGAAAGAGGAGTTTCTTCAGAATCTCATGTTGCCAAACTTCCTGGCAACCATAGCTAGAGATTCATCTTCCAGCTGATCTAGTTCTTCCAGTGAGTAGAACTCACCCTCTTTTTGTTTGTCAGAAGTATGTCCAAATTCTAGAACCACATACTCTGTTGAACTATTAGGAGGTGCTACAGCCTTCATTTCTACTTTCTCTGGTGCTTCTACCATTAAAGCCTTGGAGAAACTCAGTAACTTACCTCTCACGTACATCTCTCTGGTTTGGATTTGTTCCAGCTCATAAGTCTTTAAAACTCCGTAGAGTCTTTCTAGGGTTACCTCCTTCATGTCCCTAGATTCCCGGATAGCTGTGATCCTGTGTTCGAGATGTTCTGGTAAGGTCAGCAAAAACTTCCTGTTCACCTCCTAATTTTGATAAAACTTTCCATTCATATTGAGCTCGTTTATCAGTTTGTTTAGTCTCTGAAACACCTCAAAGATACCCTCACTAGGGTTGGATCTAAACTGCTCATATTGGGTGGTCAGGATCTCCAGTCTATTCTCTTTTACTTCTTCAGTTCCCTCATTGATAATTTCAATTGTTTCCCAGATCTGTTTTGCATTTTTGCAATTGACTACTTGATTGTACATGACGTAGTCTAGGGATTCAATTAATATGAGCTTCAGGTTATTATCAAGGGACATAGTTTCTGCTTCCTCATCGATAAAGTCTGCCGGACTCTTCAGAAACTGTCCGTGGGGGATTACGACCCCATCTACCTGATGTTCGAGAATAACTGACATAGGGGGTTCAACACCTTTGGCCATGACTAATGCGTACTTAGGATTTGTAATCCCGATAAACAGTAGCATTTTATGTTTCCACAAATTGTAGTGTTCTTTGTCGAACTGTAGAATTTTGATACTAGTCACCTTTTGGGTACTCATCTTAATAAGATATAAAAATTAAGTGTTTCAAAAAATATTTTAATTTTTGACTGAAAATAATTTTTGATCAAAAATAATTTTTAGAAAAAAAATTATTTCGAATAAAAAATTATTTCGAATTAAAAATAATTTTTGAGATCTGTATGAGTCGCGGAATATTTGGTTCGGATCTGATATTACAAATATCAACCTGCTCTGATGCCAATTGTTGGTCCCTGATATTGTAGAAGGGGGGTTGAATACAATATCTATTAATTACTTCTTGTTTGTTGTTACTTCTTGCTTCTTGCTTGTTGTTAGCAAGATTAGTAATTGTGGTATTATTACTTCTTGCTTGTTGTTAGCAAGATTAGTGATAAATTATCAAGTTGCATTCAACTCCCCCTTCTGCAATACTTATACTGTTTAACAAAAATTACATTATGAAATTGTTGGTCCCTGATATTGTAGAATGGGGGTTGAATACAATATCTATTAATTATCGCGGAATAGTTGGATTTAAAAATATTATTTTAAATTCACACGAAATATTAATTGTAATGAAATACTGTTCAAGTAGAAGATATAATTTTAACTTGAAAAGTATTACAAAATTAATAAGTAGAAAGATTATATAACTGTTTAAAAGCTTAGAACGATTTTGACATGAATTGTTCAAGTTTAACAATTATATTCCAAACATGCACAGAAATATGTGAATATTACAATGCATACAAATTTCTGAATTTGAATGTTTTTAACAACAACAGAAATGAGAATAGATCTCCTCATATTTATAGAGGTTAGAAAAGCTTGGCATTACTTTTCAGCATTACCTTTTAATCTGAGAAATAAGCCTAGGATTACCTTTGAAATAGCTGGGTATTACCTTTTAAACTCGGTATTACCTTTTAGAAACTCAGTATTACCTTTTAAAAGTAATACATGATTTTTCTTTTAATTAAAAGACTCGGTATTACTTTTTAATAAAGTAATACAGAATTACTTTTTATTAGAAAATCTCGGTATTACCTTTTAAAATAGTCGGTGTTACCTTTTAAAATAGCTTAGAATTACCTTTTTATTTAGCAAATTCGGTATTACCTTTTTAAAAGGTAATTTGAACTATATTAAAAGTAATATTAACTAAATCTTTTATAGTAAATTAATTCTACTTTATTTCATTAAATAATTTATAAATTAAATTAAATTCATCTTGAATTAATTTAATTTAATAAATTAAATAATTAAATTCCTTTTGATAGTAGAATTAAAATACTATCTGACTTGTATAACTCTGGAGTCAGCTTCACAGTCTTCTCGTCTCTTCTATGACTTCTATCTAGAAACCACTTCAGCTAAAATGAAGAATAAATATTTTATTGTTGACACACAAATGTACTGTCTGGTTCATTTGTGTCATACTAATAAATATTCTCCATTATGAAGAAGTTTTGGCCTTCTGCTTTTCTGTCTTCCCTCTTCTGTTCTTTTTCTTCTGGAATCTTCATGTAGTAACCACTTTAAAATCTCCTGTATCTTCTGAATTCTTTTGAATTACTAGTTGATTATTATCAATTTATTTTACTGACGCTTGAACAAATAAATGAACTTTTTCCAGTGTTGAGTAGTAACTTCAACTGAGTACTTCTGATATTAGGATTTCTCGTGACTAGTTGACTGTCTTTGTCTTGATTCCTGTTTGATATTTATTATTTACTACCATTTCTTATCTGAGTTGAGTTGTCATCTAATTATTACAAATAGGCCTAGTCATATGCCTTTCAGAAATACTTTTTTAATAATGCATATAATAATAATAATAATCATAAAAGTGAGTTTATACATTATTTTATTACATATAAAAAAATTAGCCCGGGTGAAATGTAAAGTCTGGGTCCGCCCCTGGTTACTAGGTTTATTCAAATTCTGTAACTGAATTAATTAGATTATTCTTCTAATTGACCTACATGATATGCTCTTATCACATGCATATGAAGATGCTAAATCTACTCTATAATCATCAGGATTATTGCAAAATGTGTAAATGTAAAGTAATTTACACATTTCTTTATCCAACTTCATGCCAACCTTGTAATAAATGTGTCGAAGTGTAACGGGTCTCAGATGGAGAATCTTCCTCCAAATCCAGGAGCAGTCATTCGAAACTGGAACAATCCAGAAGATGTGACTATGAGGCGAATGAAATGCAGCCATTTAGCCTACAAAGAAGAAGAGTTCTTATCTAAAATTCTACAAGGAAGCACAAGAATTTGAGCCTTGTTCCACAGTCCTTCATATCTTTAAACCTCAAGTCCCCTTTATTCTTTGGGAGAAAACAGTATGTCACGCCACTTTGTGTCCCCCTTTATCCTCCAAATTACCCTTTCAAAGGAATCGAGAAATAATGGTCTGAATATTGTTGAATACAATATTGTGCAAGATGAAGTGTTGAGTCCAGAATGCTTGAATGGACATCAAGATTGCAGAGATTAGATGAGCATGCCTAGCATAGGAAAGCCATCTATAAGTCCATTTGAGTATCCATTTGGTGATTATTTCCACAAGAGGGATACAATTGTTATTAGTGAGCTGGTAAGAAATTAAAGGGACACCAATGAATTTAACCGGTAACGTGCCTCTCTGAAATCCCACATTGTTAGCAAACCACTCTATAACCACTACTTTAGCATTCCTAGAGTAGGAATTGATTTTTTGAGGATGCTGTTAAGTGGGATACTACCTCACTTAGTAAAGTCAAGGTGAGGTTAATCTGGAAGAGTGTCCGCACTTTTCAAATGCCTTTATACTGGACATAGGTGGTATGGCACAAACTACACATTCCTCGATATGCATTCATGTGATGACTATTTTGTCACCATAGACTTCTCACTAAGGAAAGATTGCATCGCTTTGGTCTTGTGCAATCCACTGAGTGCCTACCCTGTATAGCAGGGCAAGAAACACAAGGTCACCTTCTAGTCCACTACCATTTCTCTTCATATGTTCTTCACAAGATGCTTCTGTTTACTCCTTCTAATATAATTTTGTGTGCCACCTGGGTTTAGTTGTTGATCTATGTCAATGACAACGCGGGGAAATGCTATTTATCACACTCTCATCCACTTGGCTCTACAAGTTTATATATATCACAAGTGGAGACATAGGAATAGCTGTCTTTATGATAGCGGGTTCATTGAACCAAGCACCTTATTTGCTTTCATTTTTAGGGACAATGATTGTCGAGTTTTTTCTTCGACTTGGTTTTATAAGATATCAAAACACTGGTCTGAACTGGAGCTGATTTTGTTCCCGCAGCCTGTATTTATTTAATTATTATATTCATTGCTTCTTCGTCTTTGATGAGTTTAACTATTCTGTAAAACTCTCTGAATTTTCCACAACTTTCATGTTTTGCATTTTTTTCATATTTTATCATTACATAGTCTAATTTGTTGTTTTCTAGGCTGGTGTAGTCTAAAATTTGTTGTATAGTTGTTATTTTTATTATATTTGTTAGTTGTGGTAGTATTAAAATTTGTATAATGGTGAGTTGTTTGGTGGTTAATTTTGTAGCTAATTAAAGATTAATACCTAAGGTTGTCCTTTGATTTTATTTTCAGGGTATGACATCGAAATTGAAGTGACTTTTCGTTGCTCACTAATAATATTAAGTCTATTTTTATTCGATTCAGTTATATTTTTTTATAAATATATGATTGATTTGATTATCGAAAATAGATTTTTTAAAAAAGATTTTAGAAATCTCTCGTTTTAGTTGTATATTGAATCATAGAATGTGGTCACTAACTAGTGTGACGCATAGAACTAGTTTATAGATGTTCCGGAACACATATATACCTTGTTGAGTAATGTTTTGTTTTGTGTTACCGAGGGACGTAAACTAGCCACCATCAAACTATCTAACTATAGAAACTGTGTCACTAGCAGAGTGTGACCGTAACATAGGACTATGAGATTAGGTTTTGAAAGAACTATATAGATTTCAGTAACGTTTAAAAAGTTTCAAAATTGTTTTTGAATATATTATTTTTAACTGTCGAACGAAAATTACTTACCAAGCTTTACAACACATTGTTTTTAACATATCTCATGTTACTAAACTTTGGATTGAATAAGGATGTGAGTCTCGTAGATTTTTGTGCAACTTGATTTGTGACGATTACTAAATAAGTTATTTGGAAGAACTTTGTATTTGTTAGTTATTGATTATGTGGAGTTGTAACTCTAAATTTTATCATTTCGATTAGCATATTTGACTTTTTATTGATTTGTTTGGATTTATTAAATAAATGTTTAATCATTTTAGTTTAACATATTGATTTAATATTTCAAAAAAAATTCGCGATGTTACAATTATGAACGATTTTATTGTTGTTTTATAATGTGTTATTGTAATTAATTTTATATGATTGTAGTTTGATTTTAATTCATAATTGATTTTATCTTATATTAAATTGTATTAAATTAATTAGTAAAAAAATGTTAACATATATTTAAATTTGAAATCATTCTACAATAAAACCAAATTAGTTTAATAATATGTTAGGATTTATTGTTCATTTGATGATGTATAGAATAAACAAAGTAGCATTTTTTTATTATTATAGTCCCTGATATGATATAAATCAAGGGATAGATCCAAAAAATTTAAGTTATCTGAAATTTCAAATGAAATTGAAATTCCTGATCCGGCATATAACCATTTATAAAAAAACATACATATTTTGTACTCAAAATATTATTTGTAGTCAATGGGAACCTATATAGGTTATATATATTGCTCCCAAAAATTCAAAAACTTCATAGATTATTAATTTAAAATATAAGGAAAATCGTTATCTAGCCTATTCTAAGTCCAACTCTACCCATTTTAAGTTGATCTTTCACAGTAAACATTAACAATTTGTTTTCAGTTAAACTTTTCAATTCACGTATTGGGATAAAATTTATATATATTCAAAATATTATCAAAATTTTGATTATTATATTTGTTGAAGTAATTTATATATGGTTAAAATTGTAAATATATAATTAATAATAATCATTTAAAAATAAATTTATTTATTTATTGAGATTGAATTAAGATTAAACTTATAGAACCAAGTTAATAATATTTTAAATTAAACTATTATTATTTTTTTTTATAGTTATAAATATCGAATTTAATATATTTATTATTTATGTTAAATGTAGTGTGGTTAAAAATAGAATGCATAATTTATATTTTATGCGTTGGTCGTAAAAAGGGCATATGTGTCGTCTTAACTAACAACCGACGCAAATAGTCCGGTATAAATGATCAAATGTGTCACCTTAAATAACAACCGACGCATAAAAGAAGCATATGCGTCGGTTCTCTATAAAACCAACGCTAAAGAGACGACGCAAAAAAAACATATTTGTACCAGTGAGAAATCATCACTAAAGAAAATGTTATTAATTTATTTTGAACATATGTAGCCACAACAACTCAGAAAATATTTGTTGATAAAAATTTTAAAATCTCGAAAATTTTTTTTTACTATTATTACATTAATTATCATTTTAAAATTTGAAATGAATAAGTAAGAGCTATTTAGATAATTTTTGGTTTAATTTTTGAAATAAGATCATTATATAAAAAATATTTTGTCAATCTCATCACTCAAATCTATCACATACAATACACTTTTCTATATGTATAAAAATTACAAATACACTTTTCTATATGTATAAAAATTACAAATTTTTTATGGCATGCATGTAGAGATGTGCCACCTACAGCAGCTGCAAAAGTTAATGTATCTGCAATGTGTACCTGGTACCAATTACACACAGAAGATGTTATACACACTTTATGGGGGGCTGTGGGGTTGCAGAATTTAGTACTTACTGGAGCAAATGACACAGTCATGGAAGTGTTAAAACGAGCATTCAACACAAGGAATAAAGATCAATGTGTAATGGTGGGCTTATTTTGCTGGAGTTTGTAGTTTAGATGAAATAAATGGGTATGGGAAAGGGCGAATACATCTGTATTTGGAGTGAAAGCAATGGCTTTGAATCTACTTGCAGATTGGAAACGTGCACGAGAGGAAGATGGAAAAAATAGAACTCGTGAACAGCTGCAGAGGAGACCTTGGTGTAGACCTCCGGAAGGATGGATCAAAGTAAATATTGATGCAAGGATGTTTTTGTTAGAATTTATATATTTTATTATTTCAAATAAATAAAATATTATTCTAATTTTATAGTTTGTTTCAAAAGAAAGATTATATATATTATTTTATGTGTGAGACCTTTTATTTTTTAAACTTCTTCAGTTATATTTTTTGGTGACAGATGACTCTCTAGGGTCAGGGGTTTTGTAAGTTTGATGGACATGGGAAAAATGGGTCTCCATGGTTTTGATTACATAACTCAAAAATTACTTTCTCACATATATAAGCATGTTTATGGACAATGATCAAAAAGGGTTTTCAATCTGTTTCTCTGTACTACACCAGTAAGACAGATGTCCTGTAACGCTGAATGTTGTTTGTCATGAGTCCGTGTGTATGTAGCGGGGAAAATTCAACTTTAGCGTAGTGATTAAGTTCACGCCACGAGTTTTGTTCAGATAAGTTGTCTTGATTTTCATCTGATAAATTTTGATTTGTTCCTTATTTTTATTTTCATCATATAAGAAATCATATATTTTGCTCAATATTTTATCTACCCCTAGTGACTATATATGTATCCCTAACATTCTAAAGTTGAATTTTGTGTATTAGACAAATTTATATCTATGTATAGAGATTGAGCTGAAATAATTATTTCTATTTTTACTTGTGATGATGCGTGTGATATTTATGTAAGAGTTTACATAATGCAAAAAGTGTTTAAAACCTGTTTGATAATATGCCCGAGTGAGATATGATATCTTTTGAAAACCATTTTTAATATATTTGTGTAGTCGTTGGTTAACTTTTCGTATGCATCTTTGAATGTGTGTATAGATGGTATTTCTGTTGGTTTTAATAGTGCATTGGGGCTGCATATAGACTCATTCTTAAAAATGCATCTGGTTTTGGTTCATATAGAGAATAAAAAATGTTAAATTTTTTAGCATATCTTTCCTATGAAAGTGACTGTACAACCATATTTGCCTCGTGCATCTTTTTCGTCTATATCTTGTGACACTGCTGAGCCTCGAATGAGTAAAAAGTCTAGGGTTGAGACAAGTTTTGGACTTGATTTTGTTACTAATTTCTTTTAATTGAGAAAGAATTTTTTGGTGATAGGAGATAAATGCTTTCATTTTTTAGGAAGATATTAAAACTTATGATGAGGCTATGAGATCATTATATGGTCTTAGGCAAACATCCAACGTCTGGTATGGAAAATTTTATAAAAACCATCACCTCTAATGGTTTTCAGGTAAATGATTTTAAGGCTTGTGTTTATTCTAAATTTGATTAATTTGGTTGTGTGATCATACGTTTTTATATGGATGATGTGTTAATATTTGGTACAATATAATGTGTTTAACACAAGTAAAGCCTTCCTAACTTCTTACTTTGATATGAAGGGCTTAGAAAAGGCAAATGTGAATTATTAGGAATTCACATGGGTTGTTTTAAATCAGTCTCATTATGTTGAGAAGATGTTAAAGGTATTTAATCAAATTATAATTTTGAGGTAAATACTTTCGATATTCACTTTATTTTGCTTTGGGGGTTGCAAATTTTTGCCAATATTAATAAATGGTGCATGTGTTTGTATGAAAAACATTGAGTTTTTATTTCAAGAAAAGTGATTGACATTGTGTGATTTGCAAAGGTTGGAAAAATTTGCATTTATAATAAAGAGAAGGCATAAACGCCTAAGGCATTCTAATGTGTAAATCTGATCAGTAATAATGTGATATCACTTGTGTATAAAGAGTATGAGATGAATACTGCAGATTCTCTCGGCAAAAGTCTTTGTGAAATTTTATTGCTGGAGTTGGCATAAATAGGTTTGATACCTATCGTGGAGTGAATTGTGATAAATCACAAAAGAACTCAAGTTTATGACCTTTGCATGGTGCTAGAGTTAGCACAAATAGGAATGAGTTTGAAACCTATTGTGGAGTGAATTGTGATGGATACCCATCATAGAAATGTCTAAGTTCAATGGGTCAAACGAAATCATAAAAGAACTCATGTTTATGTAATACTACCATTCCTATTAATAAAGTGATGTAGTATTTTTAATTGCCATATGTGTAAGAATGAACTAATGTTCTTAATAAGTTCATAGTCTTATATGAGGTGTTTGCGACAATACAAAATTGATGAACTTACCTATGTGAATGTGCGGGTTACACTCAATCCCCTATAAGATCCTCTAGGTTAAGGACTCTCGAGTATTCATGAATATCCAGCTATAATGTGTAATAAAACTGTGATTGACATTATCAAGGTTAATGTCCAGCGAGAATACTTTTGATTTGAGAAAGGTTTTAGTGCGCATACATATTTTCACTAACTATCATGAGAGGTTCAAGAATTTTTCTCACCTAACATGGTTGTGGAACATACTTGTATGCACTAAGTATCAATTCAAGTCTGCAAGACATTGATGCTTAATAAACTGAATATCCATTGCCCATAAAACTTTTTTTTTCTTTTGAAACATGTGGGGGATTGTTGGAATTTATATATTTTATTATTTCAAATAAATAAAATATTATTCCAATTTTATAGTTTGTTTCAAAAGAAAGATTATATATATTATTTTATGTGTGAAACTTTTTCATTTTAAGACTTTAAAAGGAGACCTTTTATTTTTTGGACTTCTTCAGTTATATTTTTTTGGTGACAGATGACTTTCTAGAGTCAGGGGTTTTAGTAAGTTTGGTGGACATGGGAAAAATGGGTCTCCATGGTTTTGATTACACAACTCAAAAATTACTTTCTCACATATATAAGCATGTTTATGGACAGTGATCAAAAAGGGTTTTCAATCTGTTTTCATGTACTACACTAGTGAGACAGATGTCGTGTAACTCTGGAGGTTGATTGTCATGAATCCGTGTGTATGTAGCGGGACAAATTCAAATTTTGCGCAGTGATTAAGTTCACGCCATGATTTTTGTTCAGATAAGTTGTCTTGATTTTCATCTGATAAATTTTGATTTGTTCCCTATTTTTATCATATAAGATATCATGTACTCTGCTCAATATTTTGTCTACCCCTTGTGACTATATACGTATCCCCAACACGTTTTATCCGAGCATGGACTAATACAGTAAGGGGTCGATTACATGCTAGAGAAGCAGAAGCCTTGAGCTTGAAGAAGGCGTTGTCATGGACGAAGAACTAAAAAACAAACAAGTGCATTTTCGAGACAGATGTCAAACTGCTAGTGGATGAATTTCAAGTTATTAGAGGAAAGTTTATATTTGATACAATTGTGAAGGATTGTAGCAAATTACTTAAGCACTTTGAGGAAGTGTTAATTGTTTTTGTACATAGATCTGCGAATTTTGTAGCTCATTCATTAGCACGGACTGCATATTCTATGGTCCTCAGGAGTGGCACTATACTGCTCCAGATTTTATTGCTTGTAACCTTGCTTTGGAAGAAGTTTAATATATGCAAGTACGAATTTTTCAAAAAAATATACAGAAATACAACATATACATAAATAAAAATTTTTAATTGAATAAATTAACATCAAATAAATACAAAAATGATTGCTATAATCAATCAATAAATTTACCATGAATACAAAAGAAAAGGCCCTTGATTACACTAGATTTCCAACATAAATGAAAAGGCTCATATACGACCACGTAATGTTGACTAATTACGGAGCAACTTGTTAAACGATAACGTGTGTGAATGGTATTTGTTAGCTTTCTCTAACCACAATGAGTTTGTAGGACGGGGTTGAATACAAGCTCTTTAAAAAAATTTAGTACTTCAAATTTTAAAGACATTGTATTTGAGAAACTAGACTACTGAAATATATGAATAGACAAATTGAGAACAATAAAATTAAGAACAATCAAACTTTTAAAATTACTAGTAGTTTGGTGTAGATCGACTAGTGTGTGTGTGTATATATATATATTGCTCTTAGAAATAATCTGAGTCTTAAACCCTGCTTCTTTACACAGATATGAACTTGTGCTCTTTACCAGAATTCTCTATCTTAAAAACTAGAACACAAGTTCTAAGAATGTAATATGATAAAAGGTTGTCATGTCTGTGCTACTACACTTGTTTATATATACAAGTGTTTACAACATTTTAGTCAACAGATAAAAACATAATTATCATAAACTAGAAAATGGTTGTTCTATTTGCATTTTGCAAATATGAAAATTTTGCAAATATGAAAATTGATTTGTCTTCACATTTATTCGAGATGGCCATACTTCTGTCTTCCAAGAGACTTCATAATCAAGATAAATTTTACTGTCTTCCAAGTAGTTTGAAGACTGAAAAGATTCATGTCTTCTATCCTTTTTGCATTGTCAAGTCACTATGATCAATTGATATTTAGTTGTTAGGCTTATCAAATGATAATGCATTGAAGTGTTCGACTGATCTTCACATTCATCGATGGATAAATTGACTTTATCGATTGAAAATTAGTTATTAATTGATATATCCATCGATGGGTCTTCACATTCATTGATTGGCTTTTATATCTATCAAGCCTTCTCTTCTTCTCATCCATTGAGCCTTTATTCTTTAATATTCATCGATTCTTTATCCGTTGACCATCCTTCACTTGTGCATATATCTGTCTTCAAATATTTATAGTTAAATAGCAGCATAGTTTGGTTACTTTGGTAGTTGTCCACTTTGTATCAAATAATCATATGTAAAAATGTTGTCAAAAAATTCGCATACTATGAAATACTATGCAAGCCATACAAAGACATTATCAATCAATAATTTCACATGCTGCAATTTGTAAACATATGAAAAAACTGTAAACATATGAGAAAAACAAAATATTTATAGTCAAGATTAGCACCAGATTTCTTACCTTCATCTACTTTGATAATGACTTAATAATACTGTTATTAAAATTTTACAATTTTATGATTTTATAATTTACATCATTAGTCACTTGCCAACATCTCAGCTTCTAGTTGACAATAATATACAAAAAGTAAATATGTCAGATTTTAACTTAACCATGATTAAAGTTTGTATAATTTTATAAAATTTGTTGGTTAAACGTGAGAAAAATAAATTATATTGGTTATTTTGCAAAGCAGAAAAAAAAATTAATGAGTTTTTTGACCATTAGCTCATTAAATAAATTTTTTCAAAATTTTTAAATAAAAATATTTTTTTAAAAAAAAACGAGTAAATTACTTTTATGCCATAATAAATCAGGGAGTAAGAACAGAAAGGGACAGACAGGAAGGAAGTGTTCCATTGTTGTATTTATCTGAAACTGAGTGAGAGTGAGGCCCCTTCAACACTTGTATTAACTCCAGCAACTCAACTCTCTCTGTTTACATTACAGGTAATATACATGTATCTGTATCTATATATATCTTCTTGATTTTCAGGTAGATCTATTCACCATATTCAATCATGTTTAGTCTAAATTCATTAAACAATGCTTTTAAACTTGTTGTTTACTGAAAATCTTGATGGGTTTTTATGGGTGGCTTTGGATCATCGCTATCTATGTGAATTGTTGTATATATAGATCTCTCAATTATGGTTTTTTGATTAGTTGAGCTAGTTTTGACATTGTGGTTGGTATGTGATTGTAAAGATTGCACCTTTTTTATTGACTGAATTGCAAATTATGCTTTCTGTCCTGATCAGCTTTATCTGTATTATATGCTGTGGGGGAACCAAACTCGGAATAATCTGGGGTTAAAATACTTCCCACAGGGACTTTAAATGAATTTTATAAATTTTTAAAAATCTGGGCCCGGCTCGAAAAGAAAAGTTTTTAATTTTTTTGAAAGTTCAGTGCACCCCCTGGTTTTGACTGCTGATTATATTGTGAATTGGTAGATTTGTTCTTTTCTGTAAGATTCTAGAAATTGTTTGGTAGGCAGTGCATAATTGAAGTGAACTTATGACGCGTTTTTGAATTTATAAGATGTCAATGGCTTCGCATAAACTCATTTTTATGCTGAAAATTGTCAGTTCTGTTTTTTTGGAACCAAAGATCTATTACCCTTTCCTTAAGCAGTGATCTAATATTGCGGTTTAAGTTCATTTTCAGTTGTCACAACATTTGGTTTAACATATTAGTACAGTAAGCCTAAAAAGACCAAAAAACAGAACATATTAGTACAGTAAGCCTAAAAAGACCAAAAAACGGAACAAAAGGTACATTTCATGTTTTCTTACAATGCTGATGAAATGGACAGAATCTGAGTATTATATGTCAATAAGCATACGAGTGTGATTTGATTTTGAAGAAGACAAATATGAAAAGTCACTATCCCTTTTAATAGTGTTGGAGGTCACAAATGCACTAGATTTCTTTACGTCAGGTTTGGTAAACGACACACGTTTTTGGAAGCGTGTAGCTGTTGTCATTCGTCAATTTTAGGACAAAAGTTTAGATAGGCTTATGTGGAATGGGACCTTGAGTAAATAACTTTTTTCATTTCTGTCAACTGAGTACCAGTAAGGAGTCTCTGGCATAAGAGGGCTAAGTTAGTTGATACAATAGTAGTGTGTATGTACATCTTTATATATTAAACCCAATTTCGCATTTTGATAGGCATTGTGGTTGTTTTTATTGGAAAAAAATTGTAAGCTTGCAGTTTCAGTTCCTTAGCTCTTCCTGACATCGTCAATTAAGTTGTAAGCAATACTCAATAGAATATCTGAGTTGCTTGTTATAAACCACTTGTGTCTCTGGACAAAGTAGCCATTGCTACTCTACCTGGTTGTGTTGCATGCCTACTGATTCTCCTAAGAGTATTTTTGTAGCTATTGTTTTGCTATTTGAACAGAAACACTATCTTTTACTATATTGTCATACTTGCTTGTTATTTATTACCCTAACTACAAATGATCTAATAATATTACGAACAGTTGCCTGGAATGAAAAATTGGAATAGTAAACTACTAAATATAGGTTTGTTTCCTCATGAAGTCATTTTGTCTTGACTTGATAAAAATTGTGCAGCATCTAATTGATATATCTTCTGACGGAAAACTTGTTTGTGATCTATACAGATATATTTTAACCTTCTGCAGTTATACAAATTACTGATTATGGTGTGCAAGAATCACAAATGGACCACAGGTTTATTCTCTTTCTACTTTGTAGATACAATCTTTAGGCTTGGTATAAAAGTCGTTAATTTTAGACCTTTTTCTCAACAGGTATCGAGTGATCTAAGGTGCAGCATACCATGTCGCAGTGCCTAGAAGGGATCAAGCACTTATGTTCTTGCCTGCTGCAGTGCTGTGATCTCGATTTGCAGAAACAATCACGGGGCCTTGAAGATCCTGAAATCCTTGCAAGGAAACAGTGTGTATGGAATCATTTTTTGTCATCATGAGTTGAAATTTTCTTTTTTATATTTGGATGGTACATCTTGATCTTCTGCAACAATATGAAATTTAGTTATAACTTGTAGTCCAAAATTTAAGTTATTCCTTGGGATTATATTCTATAATTCTAACACTGTCCCATTAAGGTTATTTCTTCTTTTAATCGATCCCTTGGCCTCTTTTATCTTTAGTATAAAATAATAATTGTTATTATTTCTTATTATATTAGTGTGCATATTCTCAACTCTGGATGGCCATTTTTGGTTATATATAATATCCCTTTGAATCTTTGATACGATCCAGATTTCAGCTTTAACCCTATCATTTATAATTATATATACTCTTTACCCACGTTTATGATGGATTAACAATCTTACGGTTGATCTCAAAATTGTTATATTTCTCACTTGCAGTTAGTGTAAGTGAAATTGAAGCACTTTATGAGCTATTTAAGAAGATTAGCATTGCCGTGATTGATGATGGACTAATCAACAAGGTACTTACATAATTTTTGTGCTCATCATTATTTAGTTTATATGCATACATTATCCTTAGATACTGGGATGTAGATGCCATCTGATCATCCTTGAATATTGTTCTTCCTACAGCTATATATTTTTTATAAAATTTGATTGGCACTTTAACATAATCTGATGGAAGTTTTTATTGCAGGAAGAGTTTCAGTTAGCATTATTCAAGACGAACAAAAAAGAGAGCCTGTTCTCTGATCGGATAACTTTTTTTTTAATTAATACCCATTTCGAATTACTATCAAACAACTATCAAGCTAGACACCTTTTCTAACTGTGCTTTCAGATTGCTCTGTAAAGATATCATCTGCCAAATAATTTGACAAAACTGACATTTTGAAAGTTATTAAATGATTATGGACTAGACGATGATCAAATCTCAGATATTTTGTAAGGTGGCCTTATGCATTTATTTGGAGAGTTCTTCTGATGCTGCCATCTTTACACTGCTCAACTTTTGCAGGTATTTGACTTGTTTGACACAAAACATAATGGTATATTGGGTTTTGAAGAGTTTGCTCGATCCCTCTCTGTATTTCATCCTAATGCTCCAGTCGATGATAAAATTGAGTGTATGTAAAAACCTCACATCTTCATGCTCTGTCCCTTTTTTTAAGGTTGTATTTTTGCATGTCCTTACAAATAGAGATTCTCATTCTGGTTGCAGTTTCTTTCCAACTATATGATCTGAAGCAGCAGGGTTTCATTGAGAGGCAAGAGGTATAATTTTGACTTGAAGTATCCTGATAACAAAATTAAGCTTAAGTAATATACTTGAGCTGGTAAACATCTTGTTTTCATATGTAATCTCAAATAATTTCAGTTTTTTACTGAATATATTGAGTTATCATGTGCACCTAATTTAGAAAATTGATCTGAAGTTTCACGATGAGTCGATCTTTGCACTTTGTTATTTTAATTTTTTAGCTGGTTTGTGACTTTCTGTTTATAATACATGTGTAAATAGTATAAACAGGTAAGAGTGGACAATTGTGTGTGTGTGTGTGTCTGACTGTATACCGGGAAATATCTATTTTTATAGATGGTGATAAGGTTCTGATATCAAAAGACGTACAATTTATGCTGCATATCTTCCTGTGGAGTCATATTTGTAGTTTAAAATTGGTACAACAGTTTAAAATTGAGTGCTGGATAGGTAAATTTCACATATTATTTCCAGGCATTCCTAGGATGTTTAAGAACATCTAATGAATCCGGGATATTTAGGTGAAGCAAATGGTAGTGGCCACGCTTGCTGAATCTGGTATGAATCTTTCAGACGATGTCATAGAGAGTATCATCGATAAGGTAATTTCTATCATGTATCTCTGAACTTATTGCTGAGGATTTGGCATTACATTTCTATTTTCTCTACCAGTAAAATACATGCATTGTTTTATAGGTCACATTCATATATTATCTAGGCAAAATCTCCAAGACAATCAAATTCTGTCCAATCTGCATTTTCTTAATGTCTCAGCTCCTATCTTTTATTTTTCATCGCGTTACATCTCTTTTGGTTCAAGCATATTCCTTCTAGTTACATTTTGTTACCATATGTTATTGATCATGTTTACATATGGGCACTGGCAGTGGTTGCACGTGTGCTGCAATTAAAAAAACTGTAACTGAAGGAATAATATTTACTTGAACTCCCAATTGGGGCCCTTACAGATTTATAATCGGTTATCTGGGTCAGGCGATGGTAATAACGACCCACCTCGATACAAGGGTACTTAGTGTTTTATCCGTTTTCTTCATAAACCTCTGCGTACTTGATGGACATAACATGTTTGGTGGCTGAAAAAGTGATAACTGAGGCAGGATCATGTTTCATAGGCACACTTAAGGGGATGTAGGATTTTGGGCCTAGTGTGTGCTTTTGAGTTTTGGCTCGTTAGTCCCTGGCTAGCTGATGTCTAGCTCTTATATGCCTTGTTAAGTTCAAGGTCATTTTTTTGTCATAAATCATTGCAATCACTAATTTCATTCATTGAACCTAGTGCCCTGTTTTTTTTGGCAAAATTAGTGCCCTGTTTAGCCTACACAAATTGGTGAAATCAGTTTCTTTTAAATTTGAAAAAGAGAGCTCAAAGTTTCAAATCGAATGATGGAAAATTCATTTAGCCCAGATTCTTGTATTTATTACTTCCTCCTTCGCTTGAGATGGCAGAGTTGCCGTACTCATTCAGTTGATTTTTGGGAGTTGCTTCGAAAGGGCACAAATATCTAAATTGGATATATTTAGATACTTTTTCAGGCCTATTGCCAATACACTGATTGCCGATACTAAGTAACAGTCAAAAATTTAGCCTACGAATTGGTGGCATTCATATATAATTGTTCTAGAGGTTAGTAGAATATCCTTGCTTAGAAGTTGTACCCCTAAAAGTCTGAGAGGGATGTATACTTCAGAGGTGAATGGAAACTCCTACCTACAAAATAGAGTGAATCACCTTGTGCATGTTTACTACAAGTAGCAGGAGCAACTATTAAGTATTTATTTCTACCTTGGCAATGGAATTTTATAAGCTGTCTTTGGCAAAAAGCCACAGAGTACTGTAAATTATTTATTTCTATTTTTAAGTCTTGCATCTGATACCTTTTTTTATTATGGCATGCAAAATTAATCTCCTCACCTCTATTTCTCTTCTATATGCTCATATTGGTCTTCTTTAAGAGCTATACTTGCCTAACTATTTGCTTTATCTTAGACTTTTGAAGAAGCTGATACAAAACATGACGGCAAGATTGACAAGGAAGAGTGGAGAAATCTAGTTTTGCAACATCCGTCCCTTTTGAAAAATATGACCCTGCAATACCTCAAGTAAGCTCAATAAGTTTGATTTTTGATTTAGGTTCAACTCAAACCATCTTAGAATTCGTGTCAAGTCTGACGGATAAATTGGCACTAACAAGTTTCCTGCTGCACTTTAAAGTGAGAACCTAACCAAATTTTGTGGCAACACGTGTAATTTATTATCGAACATTTTCAAGTAGTGAAATTGGAAATTCTCTTTGAGAAAACTGAAGAAACAAGATTTGGATACCATGGGATAATGGTGGTATATGCAACCTACTTGGAAATATCTGTGGGTTGTGACTTGTTTTGGAGGGGCGGGGGGGGGGGGGGGGGGGGGGGGGGGGGGGGGTGTTGTAGAGTGTCTATTCACATTTCCATAATCACACGTCTAGATGCTATGACATTAACAAGAAATATTTACCAGCCTTGCTGGTTTTAGGGGGGTGGTTTAAAGTGTCTATTCACATTTCACATAATCACACGTCTAGATGCTATGACATTTTTCTTAAGGATTGTTTCTTATGGTTATCTGAAAGAGAACAAGATATATTTAGCAGCCTTGCATCCTGGTGAAGTGGTGGTTAAGTGGATGACAGTCTAGGGATGAAAACGGATCATGTACCTTCACTAATATATGGTTGAGTATTCTCCTTGATAAAATAAAATAAAATTGATACAATGTGAACTGCAAGTCTTACATCATCATCTACTTGACTACGAAATTTGTTATGCTACTTGCTGTCTTAAATTGCCTTTTTAGCTAAACTTGCAATTCTGATTCCCCCTGAAGAAATGGCCCAAAATGGCACATTTTTATAAAATAATGCCCAAAATGTCACTTATGGGTAATATGGCCCTATATGTCACTCCAAGACCCAAGATAGTGTAGAGTTTTGCTCTTCATGTATTTTGAGTTCAAATTTTGAGGTTTCAAATGCATATTTTTTAATTAATATGTTTTAAAATTAAACATGTATCATAATTCAACGATTTTTAATATTTTAGGGTTCAATAAGTCATAATTTGGGTTTTAAAAATATTTTAAAAAAAATGCTCAAAACTCAACTTAAAGTAGCGTTTTAGCCGCCGGCAAAACACAACTTTAAGTCACGTTTTGACCAAAAAAATGAAAAAAAAATCAAACGCGACACGATCTTGCGTTTTCAATAAAACTCAACTTTATGTAGCGTTTTGAAGTGACATTTTGGGTCATTCCATCCGGTTGTGCCATTTTGGGCATTTAGTATTGTAATAGTGACACATAGGGTCATTATCCTTCTCCCTGATGCTCCATGCTAACACATGGTTTTGTTGAACAGAGACATCACAACTACATTTCCAAGCTTTGTATTTCACTCAAGAGTTGAGGACACTTAACTCGGAACGTGTGCTGAAGTTGGATCCCGGTAGTCATGCTTGGTACTTTTCTTTAATTACAATCTTGCTCCTTGTAATCATCCCATAATTTTTGTTAAATTATGTTCCTAATGTCGAAAATGGTTGTGGTTTCAGTTTTGAAAATTATAGATTTTACTCTTTTTCTTGGCATTGAAATGCAAGTAGCTTTCTCTGATACAAATTAGCTTGATATCTATAAAATTGATTTGTTATTCTTTGATGCAGTTTTCATGTGCAACAATTGAAAATGGAAAAAAAAAATCACAGCATTTATTTGTGGATTTATATTTTCTCTGCCCTGTTAGTTTTTTTAGGGGGGGGAAAGAAAAGTGGAAAATTTGCAAGAAGAGAACTTGGAAAAAAGAATTTGTTCATGTCAAATAAAGCACATTTAAAAAAATACAGAAAATAATATGTATTGAAGGAATTTACAAATCTTTTTTCATTGCCCCTCTCTCCTTTTTATATTTTTCTACATCCTTTTAAAAACGACAAAAAAGTCTATATAAAAAAGAACTATTTTTAGAGTTAGATAGCTTATTCGTGTGCAGGTGAAAACTAAATAACTACTCATGTTTCATCAAATAATGATAAATTTTTACTGGTTCACAACTTAAAAATTAAAATCGAACTCTTGACATGAACTCAAATGAGTAAAAATGCAAAATGCACCTTGTGTCCTTGTCTAGATGCAAGGCTGAGCAACAAAAACGAAATGGAACGAATTAAATGAAATCACTAAAAATTGATCAAAGTTAAAATTTTAAAAATTGAATTGAAGTAAAATTCAAAATTGAAAATGTGAATTAGGCAATTTCCTTTTTATTACTAATTCGTATGCCGTGCAAAATACAATAATTATTCTGTATATTTATTAACATAATAATATTATTTATTTATTTGTATTTTTTATAGCTATTTAGACTGGAAATTTTTATTTGGCTACTATTTTCACAACTAAAATAAATATTAAATTTTAGTATATTGTTAATATAGTGTAAATATTAAATCTTTGTTATTATTATCAGAGCCAATATTATAAATATTTTCTTTAATATATTATCACTGATTTAATGGGATTCAAGTGTTGGCAATTTTTAGAACTATAAATATTAAATTTAAATATATTATTAATTAGAATCAAACTCTTTACCTTCGGTAATATTTTAAAAGAGATTTTTTATATACTCATTATATATAGGATATAATTTAAATATATTAATAAATAACATAAAATAAAATTTTATTATTTATAAGTGGGAACTTAGTTATTTTAATTTAATTTTTGAAAAAATATTAAAATTAAGTCACAGTTTGTTTCACTTTACTCAATAATTTAGAAAAGCAAATATAAAGTTAAAAAATTAAAAGAAAGTATATAAATAAGGTTTTGCTTAAATATATATACAGGCGGTTTAACAGAACATTTGTAACTGAATAACATGATAACTACGGCCTGATAATTTAATACATAGGAACACGACACGAAAAAAATGGATATAGATTTTGATTTTCGATACACAAAACACGCAAGTACAAAAAGACAAAATTACACAATAAATTTAGTGTCGGATATGGGTTTCATTTTTGGTACACGAAAGTACACGAAATATTAATATATATTTTTTATTTTTTATTTTTTATATATCATAATATATATTATATACATAATATATAGTTTTTAAACATATTATTATATATATACGTAATATATAACAATTTACTCATTTTATGTATTCATTAGTATTTCGTGCATATTTCATGTATTCGAATATAATGGTTTCGTGTTATTTCAGGTCGTTTCGTGTAAACAAAAAGTATACAAAAATTTCGTGTACTTTTCGTTTCGTGTAGACGCGAAATATTTCATTTCGTGTTCGGATTGGTTAAACAAGTACATGAAATGATTTTGGATCGTTTTCGGTTTTAGCTATGAGTACACGAAACGAAATTACACGAAACAACACGATTGCCGGCTCTAATGATAACCAATTGGCAAATTACAAGCTAATCTAGTTCTTGAAACTCTGCATTCAAAACATCACACACTTTTTACTAAGCGAACTACGCACAAATAAAAGAGACTAATGCAGGAGAAAATGATGATTATACATGACCACATGTCTGTAGAGAATACAAAGATTCCGGAGGGCCATTGCTTCCCATAGTCAGGCTAGAGGAAATTGTCATCTTTAGAGCATCTCCAACAATGCTATGTAAAACACTAGCTATAATAATATATACAATTGAATAGCTAAACTTTTACTAGTTAAAATTTTGTTTTGCTCCAACAATACTAGCTAATTCTACTAGCTATTTCATTAAGAACATCTATATATACATATATATAAACTGTATAGTATCAGAATGAATCAAAAAAGGGACAAGAAATAATAAAATATTAAGATGGCGATGGCAGCAAGCTAGACAAACTTAGCCAGGAAATTGTGGCCGGTAAAAAGTATGAAGAACCAGCCCAGACTGTTGGACAAGAACCAACTCAGACTGTTAGACAAGGAATCCTCATTATTTGGATCGCTCCTATGGCAATACCGAGCCTGTTGGAGTTGCTCTTACAAGTTAAAGTGTCATCATTACTAGTTAGAGTCAACGGAAAAGAGCAACTGACATAACTACTTAAAGAATCAGTCATCCTAGACAACGATATCAGTGCACCGTACACGGGACAAGAACTAATTAGCAACTAAATACAAACACTAACAGCACATGACCTGATGACTGAGATACTCAACTCGTCCAAATCTCATGAAATCAAGGATAAATTAAAATTCAATTTAACTTGATATGGCAGCAAAGATGTTTATATGGCAACCACAGATGACCATAGTTCTCTGATATTGTCATAAACACAGTGCTACAAACTTAGAATAAATAACACCACCCGGACTTACCAACCAGATGTTTCAGCATTGTATAAATGCAAAATATTGTATCTTCCTAAAATTCTCAAATTGTCCAAGTCTCACAGTTAAATTAAAACTTAGTAAGAAAAAAGGAAAGTAGAAGCAATACTCAATAAGCATGCAGCATAAAAGAAAAAACTTAATCCACTTCTTCCATCTTGCTACCCTCTGCATCAGCATCAGCTTCTTCGAGTGGAGGCATGTCTTCAGCTTCAACTTCGTCATCATCATCAATGCTCAAACCAAGCTTCAGCATTCTGTGGATCCTGTTGCCAAAGGTGTTGGGCTCTTCCAGGCTGAATCCAGAGGTAAGGAGAGCAGTCTCAAAGAGCAAGAGAACCAAGTCTTTAACAGACTTGTCGTTCTTGTCAGCATCAGCCCTCTTTCTGAGTTCCTCCATGATGGCATTGTCAGGGTTGATTTCCATTGTCTTTTTGCTCGACATATAACCACCCATGCTTGAATCCCTCAAAGCCTGGGCCTTCATGATCCTCTCCATGTTAGCAGTCCAGCCATACTCACCAGTAACCAAGCAGCAAGGTGAATCCACAACACGATCAGACACGATAACCTTCTCAACTCTGTCCCCCAAAACATCCTTAATGACCTTGCAGAGCCCCTCAAACTTCTCCTTCTGCTCCTCCTTTTTCTTCTTTTCATCTTCACTCTCCTCAAGTTTAAGCCCCTCCTTGGTAGCAGAAACCAACTTCTTGCCCTCAAACTCCTTCAACTGACCAACTGCATACTCGTCAATGGCATCAACCATGTACAACACTTCGTAACCTTTCTTCTTCAACCTCTCAAGGAAAGGAGAGTTCTCAACAGCCTTCTTGCTCTCTCCAGTAATGTAATAGATATCACTCTGGCTCTCTTTCATCCTGGTAACGTAGTCCTTCAGGCTAGTCATCTCATCCCCACTCTTAGTAGAGTGGTACCTGAGCAACTCAGCAATCTTGGTCTTGTTTTGGGAATCCTCGTGAATACCAAGCTTCAAGTTCTTTGAGAAAGCTTCATAAAATTTGTTGTAATCCTCCTTGTTCTCAGCAATCTCAAAGAAAAGTTCAAGGCACTTCTTCACCAAGTTCTTACGGATGACCTTGAGGATCTTGTTCTGCTGCAACATCTCCCTAGAAATGTTAAGTGGGAGATCTTCAGAATCAACAATGCCCTTAACAAAGCTCAAGTATTCTGGGATCAAATCTTCACAGTTGTCCATGATGAAAACGCGACGGACATACAGCTTGATGTTGTTTTGCTTCTTCTTTGTGTCAAAGAGATCAAAAGGTGCCCTCTTAGGAACAAATAGAACAGCTTTAAATTCAAGCTGGCCTTCAACAGAGAAGTGCTTCACATTCAAGTGCTCCTCCCAGTCATTTGTGAGGCTCTTGTAGAAGGCAGCATACTCCTCCTTGGTGATTTCCTCGGGCTTCCTCATCCATATGGGCTTCTGTTTGTTAACCAACGACCACTCATGTGACACTTCCTTAATCTTCTTCTTTTTCTTTTCTTCCTTCTCCTTCTCTTCATCAACTTCCTCTACCTTGCCTTCCTCGTCTTTCTTATCTTCCTCATCCTCATCATCTGAAATTTCTTTTTCCGTGGTCTTCTCAATCCACAAAGAGATAGGATAGCTGATGAACTCAGAATGCTTCTTAACAAGATCCTTGAGCCTGCGCTCCTCAAGGTATTCTAGTTGATCCTCTTTAAGATGAAGAACAATTTTGGTACCCCTTCCGAGTACCTCTCCAGAAGTATCTCTGGTGACGGTGAAAGATCCACCAGCTTGGGATTCCCATACATACTGTTCATCATCGTTGTGCTTTGTGGTTACAATAACCTTCTCAGCAACTAGGTAAGCAGAATAGAAACCAACACCAAACTGTCCAATCATGCTAACATCAGCACCGGCAGCAAGAGCTTCCATAAACTCTTTAGTACCAGACCTCGCAATGGTACCCAAATTGTTGACCAAGTCTGAAATTCATATATACGAACAGGTCAGGTAAAACAGAGGTATAAACTAGGGTGAAACATTAGTATTTCTCAGGACTGCGGTTACTTACCAGCTTTGGTCATGCCAATGCCACTATCAATGAGTGTCAAGGTATTGTTGGTCTTGTCCGGAATGATGTGGATAAAGAGCTCTGGCTGGGCATCGAGCTTGGTCTTGTCAGTCAAGCTTTCAAAGCGGATTTTATCTAGAGCCTATATTGAAGCAAAATGTAATTAGCCAAATATTACAACAATAAACAATTACCATTGAATATATTGACTAAAAGATGAATTTAAAACTGATTAAGAAATGTAAAAGGTCAACTAGGTATCAAGCATTCATATTATCGCGTAGAGGATCACTTGAGAAATGAACAAGAACCATTCAAATGTTCAATATGTAATAACACCACACCACATTCACATTAGAAGCTTAATCTTGTAATCTAATTTTTGCTTTTGAGTGATAATTATGTTCATCTAATCTAATTAACACCTTAAGTATGATCCAAGTTTAGATTCTATTCAAATAAATTAAAAAATAAAATCCAGTTAGTACTAAAACACATCAAATCTTAGCTCCATTCTTATTTTAGGTACCACAAATAATACTGCAGATACCTATATTATTAAAAATATATATAATTCGAAAAGTACTAGAACACATCAAATCTTAACTCTATTCTAAATTTAGCTAATGCAATCGCTACATAACTACAACATTCCTATAAAAACAAACGACACAAATTAGTTCCAATAGCATAACGATCTTATTACAAGAAACACAACCAATCTAGGACAATAACAAGCACTCATCAACAAACACAATTAAACAACATTAACATAAGTAATAAAACAATCACTTCAATAACACATAACATAAACATAAACATAAACATAAACACAAACACAAACATAAGACATATACAATATGTAATGAGAAGAAAGACATACATCAGAAGCGTTACTGATGAGTTCACGAAGAAAGATCTCCTTGTTACTGTAAAAAGTGTTGATAATCAAACTCAAAAGCTGATTAATCTCAGCTTGGAAAGCAAAGGTCTCAGTGTCCGCCATTATTACAGAGACAACCTTGAATCAAATTGAGATCTAGGGTTTTAAAACATAAAACACGATAAACAGGTGGCTGCTTTGTATTAAGCGGAGACTATATAGATGAGATTAGGGTTTCTAGATCCTTCCGCTACCAAACTCAACTTCACCATAAAGTGTTGGATATGAAATAATTTTTTTAATTTAATACATACTATCTTAAAATTAAGATTATTTTAAGTATTTACTCCCTCCGTCCCACTCAATTGTTTACGTTTCGGAGAGAAGGTCCGGCACGCATTTTAAGATGCATATAAAGTATAGTTTCATAACTTATTTTTTTAAAAAAAAATATGAATAAATTAAACTAATTTTAAATTAAATTTTTATTCAGAAAAAAACAATTTTAAAAATAAGTTATGGAACTATACTTTATATGCACCTTAAAATGCGTGTCGGACCTTCTCTCCGAAACGTAAACAATTGGGTGATACGGAGGTAGTATTAATTAATAAATTATATAATATAATGAGTTTAAATAAATTAAATATTATTATACTTGTTATTTGCCCTTGAGTACAATAAGTTTGGAGAAGGGGGGGTTGAATACAAACTTAAAAATTAAATGAAATTCTTGCGGATTTAAATTTGTTCAACAAAGAGTTTGAGTGTATGAAAAGATTCCTAATTGAACTAAGAATGTAATAGTTATGAATTGAAAACAAAACAAGCAATATAAAAATTACTAGTGGATTGGTTTTTCCACTAGTGTGTTTTTGCTTTCAATTTCTCTCGGTAAAATTACCAAACTGCTTACAAAGTGTTTTCTGCACAACAGTGCTTATAATTCTTTTTGCTACGTTTCTACACACTTTGCTACAATGAGTTACTAACTACTATATAGTAGTTTTCTTCTAATTCCATTTCCTATCGACAGATAACATTATAAATTACATTATACAATGTTTATATGAAAATAGAAATTAGCTACTTTCACAGTCTTCATTAGATTATGTCTAGTCCTGAAAGTATCTTTGTCTTGATGCATTCCTTGAAGATTGTGTTTCCTTGAAAGTCTTTACAATCTTGACATGACTGTCTTCCATTGATTTAGTTTCTGCACAGTTCCCATTCTTTTTGTCTTTAACTAAATTGGGAAACCTTAATCAACTGATAAATGTTGTTAAGCTTATCAGTTGATTCTCCTGTGCTCATCCATCGATAGATAGGATATCCATTGATCAGTTGTTGAATCGATGGCTATTTGAGTTATCCATCGACTCCCTATCCATTGATGATCCCTTATCCGTTGATATCCTTTATTCGTTGATGGCTTGTATCCGTTGATAGCTTATATCCGTTGAGTAGTGTCTTAATCCATCGACTCCAATATCTGTTGACCACTTTACTTGTGAGAATTTTGACTTAGAATATTTACAATTAATCAGCCATCATTCACATCCGTTGAGAAGCTATAAATTGAAGTCAATAACATCAGTCGACTACTTCACAGCATCCATCGAGGCAATACAATCAATTGATAATGAAACATGAATCAAATGTTACAATCCAGTTTATTAGTTGATAACCAAGCTTCAACTGATAATTGGTTTCCTAGTCAATGGATATTTATAAGTCACATATCCATTGACCAGTCACAATGAATTTTAAATCTCTATTGTAATTCTAAGTAATTTGTTATCATCAAAACTCATAATTCATAACAATCTCCCCCTATTTATGAATATGTGAAATATGCATAAATTTTCTGTTGATGATAACAAAACTCTTATACATTTTCATTCTAGCAGGAATTACAATATTGACAAAAATAATTTGAGACAGAGTGATCAAATACCAGTAAGAGATAAATTCTGACAATTTGATGTTGAGTCTGAATCTTCTATCTTCTTCTTCTCCCCCTTGACTCATTCATTTTGTCTTCATTTTTCTGTACAAGGATCCCTTCAGAATCTTCTCATCCTCAACCCTGTAGTCCAGTTGGCTTGCAAGATGATTTAATTCCAGATTGGGCAGTTTGTCTATTTCCTGACAAATATCAATGCATTTTTCTCTGCCTTCCCTGTCCTTGTAGATCATCATGTAGAATGGTTCTTGAAGCACCTTCCTTCCTTCAGGATTCCAGATTTTGATTCTGTCATCCCTTTCTTTCTGAATAGGTGTCTCCATTATCTTCTTCATTTTTTCAAGAATAGCCTTCCCTAGCTCTTCAGTTAGATAGTACTTTCTGTTGAGCATGGTGTAGATCTTCCTTAAGATGTCATATCCTTGGTTCAAGACTTGATTGAATGTGAAAGTTGAATGTGATCCATCTTCATACTCAATGTCAAGTAAATCAACATCCCTTTTTCCTTTGACCTTTAACTGCAATCATTCCTTCACTTTTGATTGGCACAAAATTTTTAACCTTGGGTTTGAACACTTCTATTTCTTTGGTTTGACCACTCCCAGATGCTTGATTTTCAAGCTTCACTTCCTTTGGCTTCTCCTCTTTAGCAACAACAAGCTTCCTTTTGACTCCAGAAGATTTTGGTTCATCCACAGGCTTGTTTGCTCTTTGTTTCATTCTAGGCCTCCCTTTACCTTCTCTTCTTCTGGCTTCCCTAATTAGCCTGTCCTCATCATCAAATTGCTTTTACAGTTGAATGGCTAGATCTTCTTGTGCCATTACTTGTTGTTCCCTTTCTTGTATGCCAACAACTATTGTTTTGCCCAATAGCTTCTCTCCTTCACTCATGGCAGAATTTTTCTTCTTCTTGACTTCTTCTATAGCAATCCCTTTACCTTTTCTGTCATCATTCTGTGAGCTACCTTCATCTACCCTTATTTCCCCTTTTTCCAGAGTTTCTGGCAATTGGCTTATGTGCATCAATCTCCTTGTTTTTGCTAACAATGGAATCAAATTGCTGTACAATTTGTTGAGCCAATGTTTGCTTTGCATCTTTCCTTTGGATGACAGACTCTGTATTCTTGATTACAGCTTCAACTTCATTTCTCTTGATTACAGCTTCAACTTCATTTCTCATCTCCTCATACTTCTCCCCTTTTTGTTATCAGCAACTGGTTGTGCCATGGAGGCAGAAATAATAGGAGTTTCTAAAAGTTGGTTCAGAAGATTGATTTGGGTGACTTGATTCTTCAGAATTAATTCCATGTTGTGTTCTATAGCAGTCACTCTTTTCTCCAATGCCACTACCTTGTCTTTGACTTTAGACTCAGTATCTAGCATTTGCTTGATTCTGGTTAACATTGTAAGGCTGAGTCTTGAATCAATTGTGGAGTCAAAGTGCATCATTGAGCTATCAATTTCCTCCCTGATCTTCTTTAATTCATACTTAGATCACGTGACATACATTTTCTGAATCTTCAAGTTGTCCCTGTAAAGGTTGAGAATTCTTCTGTGCAAAGGATCCTCTACATTCACTTCAGCCATGGATCTCCTATAGTGAGAAATAATGGCCTTCTCAGTATCAGCCAAACCTGTTTCATCATTGGCCACATCAGGGTCTAGAAGCTCATCATCAGAACTATCTTCAAAGTCTTTAGGATTCATGTGGGATACATCATCAGGTTGTCTAGCTAGATTTTCATTCAATTACACATGACGTAGTCTAGAGATTCAATCAATATCAATTTGAGGTTGTTGTCCAGGGACACAGCTTCTGAAAATACCATTTTTGTTCAGCTACTTGATTAGTGGTTGTTGCCAATTCTTGATAGTGTGGATCTGCATGTTGAAAGGTTGAAGCATCAAGGTTGACTTCAAACTCATCATCCACTTCCATGTGGGCATCTGCAACTCCTGCAGGAACTCCATTTCCTCCATCTCCCCTTGACTCCAACCCCAACTCCTGGGTGAGTTCTGCTGCAACCTGCTCAGTTTTAGAAAATTGATGCTTCATTAGATGGTGAAATGGATTTCTCTCTATTCTTTTCTCTCTCACTCTCTTCTCTCTGTTTTTGCATCAGGATCTCATCCTGGATCCTCACTTCTTCCTCACTTTCCTCTCCTTTTTCATCACTTGCTAAGGTGGAACTCTCTTTGCTCACACCCTCTCCTTTTATCACTTCAGAAGAATTTGAGGGCCCCTCATTCACACACTCTCCTTTTGCCAAGGTATGCAAACCTTGCCCCTCACACACCTCACTCACTCCACTCAATCCTAGTAGTATATTAGCAACCTGAATTGTTTCAATGGATGATTCATGAAAGGAATGAGTGTGTCGATCGATGGATAAGAAATATCCATCGATTGATGAATATCCATTGATTGGATCTCATCGATGGATGTAAGGATATCTATCAATGGAAGTACATTAGTCAATGGATGTTGGATATCAGTTGATTGAGTAATATCCATTGACTTGTGAGAATTTGCAGTATGTTCCTGATCAACCAAGGTGTTAACCTTATCTGGTGATACAGGTGAGAGTGTTGGCTCCCCCCTGAGTTGCAAAGAGGGTGAATTTGAAACATTGAAGTTATCAATTAACAATGTTTCTGAAGAAACAGATTTTGAGGGAGATTGAGGAGAAGAAATAGATAGAGAGTGGGGTTGTGCCTCAGGAAAATTCTGAGACACATCAAATGAAGAGACTAAAGGCTCCACCAAATTTGCATTTGGATTTGCAGGTGTGGGAGTTCCCTGTGCAATATTTTTGTCCTTCTTTCTCCTTTTGTATGGCTGTAGAATTTTATGACCCTTACCCCCGTCTGATGGTCCTGGTTGAGACCTTTGTTCAATAGTTATACCTTGTTGAGAAGGTGCAACTAGGGATGTGTTTAATTCCTTTATCACAGCCTCAATTTGTTGAGAGATTGGGCTGGTAGCTGGCTGGACACTCTCAACCTCTCCTTCCTTATCCTTCTAGCTTTCTTGATGTTGGTCAGTTCCCTCACCCTTATCAACCACCTTCACACTCCCCTCAGTTTTTTTTCTTTTCTTAGTTTTTACAACAGTAGTCTTTTGAGAAACTACTGAGGTGGTTTGTTTAGATTTGATTTTGGAAGGTTGTGCAACTTGGGTAGGAGGGATGGGGGGCATTTTCATCTCCCTCCATTGTTGCAGAAGGCAAAGAAATTGGAAAACCCGAAGAGGTGAAAGAAAAGTTGAGTTTCTTTAGGTATACCTATACAAAAGGAGGATAGATGAGGCACAACTTAGGATGTAAGTTGATTCTCACCAAGTCCTTGAAGACCCTTTTGTTTTACATCCAAAGCTTTAGTGTCTCCATATCTGCACTAATCTCATATTCTCCAATGGAGGCATTAATCAACAGCATAAAGAATCTAGCAAAATAAATGTTATTTTTCCTAGATGCCTTATTTCCTAACTTAGCAGTTAATTCATTTAGGAGTAATGTGCTAAAATTAAAGTACTTATCAAATAGGATGGAATAAGCAATCTCTTGCATACTTGTGGTAATTGCATCAAAATTGCTTATTTTTTCAGAAAATACCTTAATTATAGCATCAAAGAAATAACTCCATTCTTTCTTTAGATTTTTCCTAACAACTTCGCCTAAACTAGTTTCAGCATTTTCATAGTTAACAGATTCTAGCATGTCCCTAATTTCATTTTCAGTGGGTGACCTATCACAATTATTTTCAGGTAATTCTAAACATTAAGACAAAATAGTACTTGTGATGGTGTAGGGATTACCTTTGCAAGTATAAGAGATTACCTGCCCATCTTGTGAGACTTCTGTAGTGTTCCATAACTCTTCAACGAAAGAACACACTATTGTGGGTGCTTCACTGAGCGCTTTGGACACTTTGCAGTCTCCCAGAAATTTCATCAACGGATGGAAATCTACGGGAGCTTCATTCACTGTTAGACATGCTGTGAAGTTGTTTTGTTCATATGTAAACCCAGTGGAGGAGACAATCTTCTTTTGTGGTGCCATTTCTGATTCTTGAAACAACAGAAAGAACTTGAAAGTGAGTAAGTGATTTTGACAAGATTAAGCTTGAGAAAGAAATAGTGGTGCAACATTTTGAGATAGAAAATAAAATAGCAATTGAGAATGAAGTAAGAATTATTTTTGCTATTTATATTCTCTGTGATTAAAGAGACTTGAGTAGTCAGTTTAATTAAGGATATAACCGTTGTGAGGTAAAAGGAGTTAAAGTTAATTACTATAAATGATAATCGATGGGTATATTCATCTGTTGACAAATAAGGTAATTAATCAACGACTATAATTTAATCAACTGGAAAAAAAATTGTAGAGATTCTATTACCATCGATGGATAAAATACCGTATTAATGAGTCATCGATCGATAAATAACTACCAAGATAATTATCTATCGATGGATAATTATCCATCGATAGGAATAGAATTTATCTGTTGATCAAATAATAAAGAATTTATCAATCTATAAACAATTACTAGGGTAATTATCTATCGATAGATAAATATCCATCGATAGGAATATATTTTATCTATTGATCAAATATATCCATCGATAGCTGCAAAAATATCCATTGATAATTAACACAGTTATCAGTTGATCACTTTGTTTCAACAGATAATTGTGAACAATGGCAAAAAGAAAAAATCTTAGCATTCATTTCAAGACTGAGTAAAATTAAGCATACCTAACTCACAGACTAATCTATTGAAAGTAGATTCATCTAGAGGTTTGGTAAAAATGTCTGTAAGTTATTGTTCACTAGGGATAAAAATGTAAATCAACTGTACCATTTATTACATGTTCCCTAACGAAATGATACCTTATGTCAATGTGTTTGGTTCTGGAATGTTGCACAGGATTTTCTGTTATTGCAATGGCACTTGTATTATCACAGAAAATAGGAATCTTGTTCATGTTGAACCCATAATCAAATAATTGATCCCTCATCCAAAATATTTGAGCACTGCAACTTCCAGCAGCAATGTACTCAGCTTCTGCAGTTGAAGTTAATACTGAATGTTGCTTTTTGCTAAACCATGACACAAGTTTGTTTCTTAGAAATTGACAGGTGCTTGTAGTACTTTTCCTGTCTATTTTGCAACTTGTATAATCTGCATCTGAGTAGACTATTAGATTAAAACCAGAATCTCTAGGATACCAAATACCTAAATTTGATGTACCCTTGAGATATCTAAAAATTCTCTTAATAGCCACTAAATGAGATTATCTAGGATCAGCCTGAAATCTAGCACATAAGCACGTAGAGAATATTATATCTGGCTAACTAGCAGTTAAATATAAGAGTGAGCCTACCATGCCCCTGTAACTTGAAATATCTACTTTAGCTTCCTTAGTGTTCAATTCAAGTTTGGTGGCAGTTTCCATGGGAGTTTTTGCAGAAGAACATTCACTTAAGTCAAATTTCTTTAACAAGTCATGAATATACTTTATTTGATTTATAAAAATACCATCCTTAACTTGTTTGACTTGCAAACCAAGAAAGTAGGTAAGTTTTCCCATCATGCTCATTTCATATTTGCTCTGCATTAATTTGGCAAACTTTTTGCAAAGTCCCTCATTAGTTGAGCCAAAAATAATGTCATCCACATATATTTGTACAAGAATGATAGAGCCATTAACATTTCTACTGAATAGAGTTTTATCAACAGTACCTCTTGTGAAGTGATTCTCAATGAGGAACTGAGATAAAGTATCATACCAGGCCCTTGGTGCTTACTTCAAGCCATAGAGTGCCTTGAGTAGATAGTAGACAAAGTCAGGGAAATTGGGATCTTCAAAGTCAGGAGGTTGTTCCACATAGACTTTATCTTCTAACACTCCATTCAAAAATGCTGGTAGACTTTGAAATTAGCATATGCAGCATAGGCCAGAAAGATTCTGATTGCTTCCAGCCTTGCAACTGGTGTAAAAGTTTCATCAAAATCAATTCATTCTTCCTGTGAGTACCTCTTTGCCACAAGTCTTGCTTTGTTTCTAATCACAGTACCAGTTTCATCCATTTTGTTTCTGAATACCCATTTTGTACCAATTACTGATCTATCTATTAGTTTAGGCACCAGCTTCCACACTTTATTTCTTTCAAATTGATTGAGTTCCTCTTGCATAGCTAAAACCCAATCAGGATCCAAGAGAGCATCTTCAACTCTTTTAGGTTCTTCTTGAGATAAGAAGCTGCTATATAGACATTCATTTTGAGTAGCATTTTTTGCCTTGACACCATCTTCTGCATTTCCAATGATTAGTTCAAATGGATGGTTTTTTGTCCATTTTCTTTGTGGAGGCAAATTTTGCCTTGATGATGAAGCTTCATGATCATTAGTGTTGTACTCAAATTGATTTGAATTTGTGGACTGATTCTGAAACCCTCCCCCTGAATTGGATACCCTAGATGTAGAGTATTGATTATCCATTGAAGGATTATCAGTTGATGCATTATCAGTTGTTGGAATTCTGTCAACTGATAAATTATCCATTGATGCAGTAACATCAACTTATATTGGGTTTCTGAGTACTTGTGATTTTACAATTTCTACTTTTTCATCATCATCTACATCATTTCATTCATTCTCAAAATGCAGTGTGTCATGATTTCCTTCATCAAACAGCCCTTGACTCTTTTTGTCATCAAATACTACATGTACAGATTCCATAACAATGTGTAGTCTAAGATTATAGACTCTATAGGCTATGCTTGATAGTGCATACCCAACAAATATAGCTTCATCAGCTTTGGCTTCAAATTTTCCTAGGTTTTCACCTTGATTCTTTAGCACATAGCATTTGCAGCCAAAGACATGAAGAAACCCCACTTTTGGCTTTTTGTCTTTCTTGATCAATTGATAAGGTGTATTTCCTTGAGCTTGATTTATTATGGAGATATTTTGAGTATAACTTGCTGTGTTAATGGCCTCAGCCTGGAAGTATGTTAGAAATTTAGCATCTTCCAACATAGTTCTAGCTGCTTCAATCAGTGTCATGTTATTCCTTTCAACTACCCCATTTTGTTGAGGTGTTCTTGGTGCAGAGAAGGTGTGTATGATTCCTTTAGATTCACAGAACTCCTTCATTATGGAATTTTTAAATTCTGTTCCATTGTCACTTCTTATTTTCTTTACATTCAATCCAAGACTCTTCTCAACTTCTCTTATGTGCTTGATGATGAGATGACTAGCTTCATCCTTTGAATGTAGAAAATAAGTCCATGAGAACCTTGAAAAGTCATCCACAATGACTAGAGCATACTTCTTCTTTGCAATGGCATGATATTCACAGGACCAAACAAATCTATGTGTAATAACTCAAGTGGTTTCTCAATTGATGATTCCAATTTTGACTTGAATAATGCATTTCTTTGTTTTCCTTTCTGACAAGCATCACATAGTCCATCCTTGACAAATTCCATTTGTGGTAAGCCTCTCACTTGATTTTTCTTGACCAACTGATTCATGGCTTTGAAATTTAAGTGAGCTAATTTCTTATGCCATTGCCAACTTTCATCTGTACTTGCCTTAGAGAGAAGACAAGTCAATGAGTTTGCACTTGTTGAATTAAAGTCAGCTATGTACACATTTCCTTTTCTATTTCCAATCATAACCAGGCTTCCATCTTTCTTGTTGGAAATTATGCATGCTTCAGTTGTGAAGCAAACTTTATTTCCATTGTCACATAGTTGACTTATGCTTAACAAATTGTGTCTTAAGCCATCAACTAATGCAACAGGTTCAATGATAACATTCTCTTTTGAAATCAAGCCATATCCCATGGTGTACCCTTTACTGTCATCTCTAAAAGTTACTCCAGGGCCAGCTTTTTCCTCAAACTTTGTGAGCAGGGATTTATCTCCAGTCATGTGTCTTGAACACCCATTGTCCAAGTACTAAAGATTTCTTCTTTTTCCCTACACACATCCAAAAACAATTAAGTTGATTTTGGTACCCAAGTTACCTTGGGTCCTTTCTTATCAGTTGCTACCTTTGGTTTGGTTTCCAAGTTTTGTACCTCTGGTTTAGGTGGTTTTACTTCCACTTCAACCTTAGTATTGGCTTCCTTACCTCAGAATTCTCAGTGCTAATATTTGGAATATTCATGCTTGCAGAATTGGAGAAATTTGGAGCATGAAAATTGTTAAGCATATTCCATGGCATAGCAGGCATATTCATGTTGGCAAATGCAAGATATGGATTAAACATATAAGGCATTGATGCATATTGAGCATGAACAACATGAGAATCAACTAAATGAGGAAAAACAGAATTAGAATGCATATTAGGTATACCAGGCACATTGGTTGCTGCAGGCATATTGATCTTGCATTGCACAGATAAGTGATTTTTGCTACCACACTTAGCACATATCTTTCTAGGAGCATACTTGTCAGGTGTGTAGTTATTGTGCTTGTTTATGCCTACTTTACCATTTCTGTTTTTCTTCTTCTTTTCATTTGACTTAATATTAGATTCTATCTTCTCTAATTTCTCCTTCAATTGATCTTTAGATAAGAATCCAATATTAGTTTTTTTAACTTTAACTTCAGATTTAGAGGAACTACTTTCTTTGACAAATTTAACAGGTTTGTTAAGCTTAGTTTTTAAAACATATTTCTTAGCCGTTGATGATTCCTCAATCGATTGATAATTATCCGTTGGAATAACATTATCAATCGATGGATGATTATCCATTGAATTGACATTATCAATCGATGGATAATTCTTATCAGTTGATTCAGAATTAGCAATCGATTGCTTCTTTTCCAAAGATTGATTTTCATCAATGGCTATTTTCTCAAGAGTTTCAGATAACATGGTGAAAGAATTTGTTCCATGAATGTCATTCATCTTCTTACTGGCTTTAATAGACCTGTTCCACCTGTCAATGGTTCTTAGTTCTTCTTTCAATTTTTTTTTCAAATTTTCTATTTCCTTTTTACACTCAACTAGTTCTTTTCTAGCATCTTTGTTTTCTACCTTGAATCTGTCCATTTGCACTAGCTCTCCCTCTAGATAATTGTTTCTTTCAGTGAGAGTTTCTAAGGTGATTTTTAGCCTAGTGTTCTCTTTGTTTAAGGACTTAAGAGTGACATGCAAATTATACAATTCATTTGATATTTTAGTAATTGTGATATTGCATTCATCTTTGGATAACTCATATAGGCTTGTAGAAATTACCTGATTGCTAGAAGAACTAGCTTCCTGATCATCATGATTGGCCATTAGTGCAAGGTTGATGTATTCTTCCTCTTCAGAATCATCCTCAGCAGCCCAGTCCTTTTCTTCTGTTACAAAAGCCTTCTCTCTTTGTTTGAGCAAGTCAAAGTACTTCTTCTTATAGTCAATACCATCATTGTACTTAGATTTCCTCTCAATTTTTGGCTTTCTGCATTCATTAGAAAAGTGACCAGCCAATCCACAGTTGAAACATTTGAATTGAGTCCTGTCAACAAGATTTTTGCTTTGTTGATTGTCTTTCTTGAACTGAGATCCAGGCCTTTGCATGGGATTCCTTTTGAATTTGAGTTTTAAAAAATTTCTTGATAGAAAAGCCAAATGCTCATCTATTTCATCCATTTCATCCTTGGTGTATGACTCATCATCCTCAACTGTTTCTTTTCCTTTTCCAGTTGAAGATTCATCATATCTAACACCACTTGCACTATTTCCATGACTTTATTTCTTCCCTTCCTTGACAGAAACATCTTCACCAGATTCTGTAACTTGCTTATCCTTGACCATCAAAGCAATGGACTTTTCTCTCTTCTAACTTTTCTCAATTTCCTCATCTTGCTGTAGTTCCAACTCATAGGTTTTCAAGATGCCATACAGCTTATCAAGAGTACATTCTTTAAAGTCAGGAGATTATCTTATAGAAATAGTCATTGGTTTCCATTCCTTGGGTAAGGACCTCAAGAATTTGAGGTTGGTATCTTCAATAGCATACACTCTTCCATATAGCTTTAGCTCATTCAACAGCTTTTGAAACCTACTATATGTGTCATTGATTGCTTCAGCACTCTTAAAATGAAAGGCTTCATATTTTTAAATCAAGAGTTGCATCTTGTTCTTTCTTACTTTTTCAGTGCCTTCACATAGAGTTTGAAGAGTGTCTCAGACTTCCTTGGAGGTTGTACAATTGATAACATTGTCGAACATATCATTGTCAAGACCATTGAATAAAATATCCATAGCCTTTTTATCCTTATGTACTTTCTTCTCATCCTCATCTATGTATTCACTTATAAGTTTTGGAATGAGTTTGTCTAGTGCCTGAGTACCATCTGCATTTACACTTGTAACTATCTTCATAGGCACATATGGACCTTTCTCTATGCAGTGAACATATGAAGGATCAATGGATAGCAGATGCAAGTGTATTTTCACTTTCTAGGGAAAGTACTCATCTTTCTTTAGAACTGGAATCTTGACTTCTGTGTCTTTTTAACCCATACTTGATGTACTTTTAGATCTTAACTTTCTATATGTTGAAAGCTAGGTTCTGATACCAATTATTATTTGCCATTGAGTACAATAAGTTTGGAGAAAGAGGGGTTGAATACAAACTTAAGAATTAAATGAAATTCTTACGGATTTAAGTTTGTTCAACAATGAGTTTGAGTGTATGAAAAGATTCCTAATTGAACTAAGAATGTAATAATTATGAATTGAAAACAAAACAAGCAATATAAAAATTACTAGTGGATTGGTTTTTCTACTAGTGTGTTTTTGCTTTCAATTTCTCTCGGTAAAATTATCAAGCTGCTTACAAAGTGTTTTCTGCACAACAGTGCTTACAATTCTTTTTACTATATTTCTACACACTTTGCTACAATGAGTTACTAACTACTATATAGTAGTTTTCTTCTAATTCCATTTCCTATCGACAGATAACATTATAAATTACATTTTACAATGTTTATCAGTTGTTAACCAATCAATTGATAATGAAACATGAATCAAATGTTACAATCCAGTTTATCAGTTGTTAACCAAGCTTCAACTGATAATTGGTTTCCTAGTCAATGGATATTTATAAGTCACATGTCCATTGACCAGTTACAATGAATTTTAAATCCCTATTGTAATTCTAAGTAATTTGTTATCATCAAAACTCATAATTCCTAACAATACTTTTTTCGAATTTATCACGGTTCGATATCTGATTTTAAAAATCCATAAATTTGGATATCCAATTTGATTTTTCCAAACAGAATATAATCATAAAAAAATTCAATAATTTTTTTTTAATAATATATATTTTATTAAAAATATGAACTTATTACAATATTAGCCTATTAGGTTATTTTAATTTTTTGAGTGTTTTAATAAAATAACTAAATTTTTTATAATCATTATAATTAATTTTAATATCATTCACTTTTTTTAAGTTTGTTATATTATTAGTGCAATTTTTTATATTCTGCATCGGGTTTTCTAAATATCAATATCAATTCTATATTTATTATATTAAATTATTTGATAAACAATTAGTTTAATTTTTGAATGAAGATTTTGAAGGTGAAAAGAGTGCATAAATATATATAAAAAAACACTTTATATAGGAAAGATTAAACACTCTGCTATGAAATAACTAAATTGAAAATATAAATTTATCAAGAAAAACTATGAGAGTTCTATGATAAGTGTTGAGAGAATTTATAATGCAGTAGAAACTTATGTCTAAATATATCACCAAACTTACGTCTCGCATAAAAATAAACACATAACTTTAAAATTTTAAAATGTGAAAATAAGAATGATTTGAATGTTAAACCTTTCGTCTATGATTCTAAACTTAATTGATGATGTTCCTTTTTCCATACATAGACTTAATTTCTGAAACATTTTCAAAATCTTCGAGCATTCTAGTGGAATCTATTAAAAATAAATAAGATAAAATTAATAAACAGATATAATGAATTTTATAAGAAAAAAATAGATATCTTTGGTGGCATATTATTAACCTGTAGAATAATCCGGAAATTTAACGTTTGCACAACCATTTGGAATCTAGAATAAATCACTCAAATAGACAAACTCGAACTTATGCATTGGAATCATAAAGCCATCCTCGTAAATTTTTTCAACCATCATCGATGGAAAAAAGTTGATTAAGATTTTTTAGGAGACTGGTTTAAGAGATCCAAGACTTCTTTAGTATAAAAATTTGAAACGGCATAAAGCGCACCTTCCACTATTTTGTTGGCAGTAGATTTTCATTTATCAACATGAGAATTTTGTTGAAAATTGGATAAAAGTCATAACAATATTCTAATAGTTGTAACTATGCAAGTTCAAGTTTTGTTGTAACAAACAAATGAACCAAAACACACACACACACACACTACCAATAATGTTTCAATAGCATAATTATTATACAAACTTAATAATACTTACATCATCATCTAGCAAAATGAGATTGTACCCTTTAAGCCATTCGTTTCCATTAGATGAGTCATACAAAGAAGGTCACATCCTTATAACTCGTACTTTCACTCTCCATGTGGTTCTTGAGGTGTCCAATGATGTCAATTGATCAAACATTATGAATTTGAATTTGAAACATAAACTGTTTAAAATTGAACATATAAAAATTATGAAAAATATTAGTAACTAAACAAATGAACCAAAACATACACACTACAAATAATGTTTAAATAGCACAATTATTATACAAATTTAATAATACTTATATCATCATCTAATAAAATGAGATTATACCCTTTAAGACATTTGTTTTCATTAAATGAGATAGACAAAAAAGGCCACATTCTTGTAACTCGTGCTTTCACTTTCCATGTCACACTTGAGGTGTCAATCGATGTCAATTGATCAAATATTATGGATTTGAATATGAAACAAAAATTATTTAAGAATGAACATATAAAAATTATGAAAATATATCACCAAATTGACAATGATATATTAAATGGTCATGCATAAAAATAAACACATAACTTTAAAAATTTTATAAAGTGAAAATATGAATGATGTGAGTGTTAAACCTTTCGTCTGTGATTCTAAACTTGACGTTGTTTCTTTCTCCATACATATACTTAATTTCTGAAATATTTTTAAAATTTTCGAGCATTCCAATGACACCTATTAAAAATAAATAAGATAAAATTAATAAATAGATATAAAGAATTTTATAAGAAAAAATAATTATCTTTGGTGGCATAGTATTAACTTGTTGAATAATCTGGAAGTCCAACGTTTGCATAACCACTTGCAACCTAGAATAAATCACTCAAAACGACAAACTCGAACTTATGCATTGAAATCATAAAGGCATTCTCGTCTATTTTCTCAACTGTCATCGATGGAGAAAATTTGATTAGGATTTTTTAGGAGACTTGTTTAGAAGATCCCGAGACATCTTTGGTATAAAATTTTGAAACGACATAAAGTGTGGCTTCCATCATTTTATTGAAAATATATTTTCATTTATCAACTTGAACATGATAATTTTGTTGAAAATCGGATAAAAATCATAACAATATTCTAACTGTGAATTTTGTTGTAAGTAAACAAATGAACCAACACACACACACATTTTATTAATAATTTTTCAATAATACAATTATTATACAAATTTAATAATATGTATATCAGCATCTAGCAAAATGAGATTGTATCCTTTAAGCCCTTCGTTTCCATTAGATGAGTTACACAAAGAAGCCACAACCTTGTAACTCGTAATTTCACTCTCCCTGTGGTTTTTGAGGTGTCAAGTGATGCCAATTGATCAAACATTATGGTATGGATTAAAAACTAGGGTGTATTAATTGTGATGTGTGTCGGAGCTTGTCGAGTTTTAATGATTGCACTTGTGTTTCATAACTTAGTTTTTCCCTCACAAGATGCCTACGCATCTCAGTGCGTATGAGAATCAAGCTAGACATAGTTCTAAGAATGAGGGGTTAGACCCATTATATAGACGCGGGTAGTCTTAGAATCATATTAGGGTAGTCTTAGAATCATATTAGGGTAAGATTATGGATCATTCTTGTGATATAAGTAGTTTCAATATAGTAATATGTTTCCTTGTTGATTGAGGTGTCTTGGGGGCTACTCCTTGTAGTAGTTTCCTTGTACTTGAACATAATTAATTAGTTGTATATTTAGCTAATTAATTAATCATGAAATTATTTAATAATTAGGGTTTCGAGCCTCATTAAATGGGGCTCCCTTTTGGACCAAACTAGGTCTAATTAATGCTACATTAATTGTGTCTTTAGGACTTATTTTTAGTCCATATCATTTGCCCCCCAACTCCTGTAAAGTGTGCTACACTTTGTACGAGTTAAGGTTCATGAATTTGTCATTGAAATACGCTTTTATGTCTTCCAGAATTTTACATCATTCGACTGATCTCCGTTGCCATGGTATGCATTACACTTTCTACGCTCCCAATCCGGTAGTACAGAGTACTGCCTAAAACTCCACCAGCATGGCCCAAGTCATTTACCTTGTTTGTGACATCGTTTAAGGTCTCTGACTGACTTGCCATTCGTGTTGTGTAGTCATCAAGAGCTCTCCGGTTGTCCCCAACATTTACCCCGAACTGCTCCATTGTCTGCCCGAACTGCTTCACTTGAGTTTTAATTGTTGTCATACGAGTATCAAGATTTGCAAGAATAAAGGACGGTGTTTGGCTTAGGTGTTCTCGCTCTAAAAATCGTTCTGATAGTGTTTTTCGCTCAGTTTCGGGCCTTAAAAATGAAGGTCCCTCATTCCCTAAACGCTCACACACACTCCCTGTCTCACGCTCGTGTATATCTTCAACAATATCACCAAGAGTAAAAGCAGTACCTGCAGAAACTGGATAAGAAAAGTGAAGAGCAGTTATGGGATCTAAAGATCCTGTCTGTTCCTGAGGTGGAATCTCAGGCTGAGAGGCTGCAAAGTGTTCATGTACAACATCTGAACCGATCCTCTCTGCAGCATCAGTATGTACCGGTGAAGGTACTGTGGAAGCAAATAAAACTTCAGGCCTCTCTGAAGCAACAGGCTCTTCAGAAGGCACAAAATTCTCACCAACAGTCCTATGTGTAGAATGTGCAAGGGGAGAACCAATCACGGGAGGTGGAGTGGGTGTGATTGACACACTAGGTTTGGACTGGGCTTGTGAAGTAGCAGCTTGAGAAATTTTGGCTCGCTTCCTTATTAGTGGCTGCACTTCAGGGTTACTCTCATCAGAACTCTCACTTAATTCTATAGGTGCCGGCCTTTTAACTGTTAGTGTAGGTGCCCTAGAGGCAATACAATGTTTCTTTTTGATAGACCTTTATATCATTTGATTATTCAATAAATGTATTTATTGTGACTTTAATTACTGCGATATATTTGTTAGCATAATAAATGTCCTTAGAATCATGATACACATTGTATAGTTTAAGTACATGACTTGAACTTGAGATTATATAATATATCATATTCTTAAAAGGTCCCTAGTCTAGTATTATTATTATAGGACAATAATAATACATAAATAGACTAGTATGTTGTTTGACTGATAACCACATCTCATTGGTTATAAGTATGTGGATACTAAAGTCAATACATAGGTACATGTAGGAATACATGATACTGGACAGACCCACAGTGAGATTCTTCATGTTTAATAAGGTCATAAGAAAGACTCACAGTGATAATGGTGTAATGATCCTTTGACTTGAGATCATTATATTTCTATACGAAGATTAATATACTTTGACTACATTAAAAGTTACCTTTGACCGGGTGATGATAAAAGTGGACATCGGGTATATCATGAGTCGTATGAGAAATATGAATGATAGATAAAGGATTTAACCCTCCTATAATTAGGAGAGATATTATTGGCCTCTTGATTGAGTAAGACTATTGTTATTCCTTAGAACAATGTCAATATTTGTAGAAGGGGGGGTTGAATACAAATATTAAAACTTTTTGTGTGTTCTAATATTTGTTCTTGATGTTTGATAGAATAAGAGAATAAGTTCGAACAAATTAATGCTGAAAAATAAAACTGAACAAAGAGATTTAAAATTATTGATGGATTGGTTTTTCCATCAATATGTATTTTTGCTCAATGCTCCTAGGTTAGAAGAAACCTAGCTTCGTTTTTACAAGATTAGAAAACAAATCAACTGTTCTTACAAATGTGCTCTCAAGCTTGAACAGTTGATTGTAAAATAATGTCTAACTTGTATGTTTTCTAATAATGCTACTACACTTGTTTATATATCACAAGTGTACTTTTACAATACCTATTCTAGGATTGTTTCTACCTGCCTTCCTTTTACCTTTTTCTATTTTACAAAAAGGTTTGAAAGACAGATTCTGATTGAGTCTTCACAGCCACTCTAGACTGTCTTCCATAGGTGTGCTTTTCTTCTCTGGATCTTTAACAGATATTCTTTCTATGTTGTCACACTCAATTGATAATTTGCTATTAAGCATATCAATTGATCCATTCTTTAATTCATCAACTGATGTACTTCTTCGATTGATCTTTATATCCATCGATTGATAAAAGATGTCTTATCGATTGATAGATGTTATCAATCGATATATCAGTCGATGGGTCTTCACATCAGTTGATGGTCTTCAATCCTTGGCTTGGCTTCTTCGATTGATCCTTCATCCATAGATGCTTCAATATCAATTGATCATCCTTCACTTGCGCAATTTCCTGTCTTCTCATAATTACAATTTAACAGTTTAATTTACACATCAATTGATGATCTATATCAATCGACTCTAACATCAATTGATGAACAAAATATCAATTGATTTACACCTTATCGATTGAAATAAACTAAGAACACCTATGCTAAAATCCAAATTATCAGTTGATTCATATAAACACTTCAACTGATAAATGGTTTCCTGATCAATTGATATTTATAACTTTCATATCAATTGATCAGTTACATCAAATAAAATTTCTATGATTCTAAGATTAATGTTATCATCAAATCACATGTAGATTCCTAACAATCTCCCCCTATTTGTGTCTGTGTTCTTAACAGGCATAAATCTACTTGATGATAACAAAAACCCTTAAAATTTACATTCAGATAAAATCAAGAAATTTAATTGGCACATTAATTTTGGAAGTACCAGATTGATAGATAACTCCTGCAAGCAGCTTCAATGTCTTCATAATTTAATTTAGTTCATCTTCCTCCTTTTCTCAGCATTTTCCTTTAGTTGCCTCATGAAAGAACTTCTCAAGATTGCTTCATCCCTGTCAGTTTCTCCAAGTTGCCTCATAAGGTAATGTATTTCTTCATCTGTGATTTTGTCCAGATATTTGCAGATATCAAAGAACTTTGTATTGCCCTCTATATCTGTAAAAATCATAGCATACTTTGGCTCCAACACCACCTTTTTGACCTGTGACTTCCATAGCTTTAGAGGTGAATCAGGTTCAGCTTCTGCCTTGGATCTTCTTAACTTTGAAATTTGTTGTTGTATCTCCTGAGCAATTGTTGTGTTGAGTTTGTACTTTCTGTTGAGTAGAGGAAGAATAGTCTTTAAAACATTGTAGCTTTGCTTCATTATCACCTTCAATGAATAGATTGCTTTCACTCCATTTTCATACTCCAACCTCATTGATTCTTCATGGTTAAAGGTTGCCGGGTGAGTCCTTACTCCAATTAATCCTTTTTCATTGATTACTGGTATTCCCTTCAAATCATATCCTTCAATTGTGACCTCCTCCTTGATTTCTTCTTGTTGACCCTGGAGGTTTTCTTGAACCACTATTTCTTGAGTAGAACTTGACCTTTTCTTGGCCATAGTAACTTTTCTCCTTTTTCTCAATGGTTGCTCTGCCTGTAGCTCTTCTTCCAAATGTCATTGCATTTCCATCTGTCTAGCAATCTCTTCATTCTCCCTTTCTCTCCTTGAGGCATCTGAGATTCCTATAGTGATGGCTCCTTGAAGTAGCTTTTGACTTACTGGTTCAGTCTCTTTCTTCTTCTCTTCTTCAATCACTATTGCTTTCCCTTTCTTCTTTTCTTTAAGAGCTTCAATATCCAATTGAAGAAAAGCTTCTGTATTTGAGTTTCTTTCCTTGGCAGCCTTTTGTGCATCTTCATTTATTTTTCTTGTTTGAGCAATGAACTCATCCAAGTCTCCTTTTTCTACTGCCTCTGTTACTAACTCAGTGTTTCTCCTTAGATCTTCAATTCTCTTCTTTTCTCTCTCAATCATTGATTGAGTTTCTTTCTCCCTAGAAATTCTCCTAGCTTCAATATCTTCATCAAACTTCTTGTATTCTTTCTTTTTCTGTTCTAAATCATCTTTTGGAGAATTAGATGACTTAGATTTCTTTGAAGATTGATTGTCCCTGTTACTTCTGCTTTTATATCTTTTGAGTGCAGAACCACCGATGCCACTTGACTTATCCATACCAGAACCACCTTTACCATCACCACCATCACTATCATCCTTCTTCTTTGTATTCTCCCCCTTTTTGTTATCATCAATTGGAGGGGGTGGTGGAAGTCTGTCAAGAAACTTTTGAAGAATGGAAGCATGAAGATTTTGACCTCTGATAATATCATCCATCTTCTTTTTCAGAGAACCTACTCTTGTCTCCAAAGATGTAAAATTTTTGGATCCTTTAAAAAGCTTGTCTTTGATGCTATTCATGGTGTTGAATGGTAGCTTCTCATCCAATCTCCTGCCCATTGCATCCTTGTTAGATGAGATAGAGTCCTTAATCCTCTCCAGTTCCCTCCTTACTCCTGTTACTGTTATCTTTTGTATTTTCATTGATTCTCTCATATAGTGAGCAATTCTCCTTTGAGTAGGATCTTCAATGTCTCCTTCCACCATTGTTCTTCTATATTGAGAGAGAATTTCAGTCTCAGCAGCTTCTAAGGAACCATCAATAGTGCTCATCCATGGCTCTTCATCAGAATCACTCTCTAACTCTTCAGGTGCCATATAACAAGTGTCTGTTGTATTGGCAATGCTTTCCTTCAGATTCCTGGTCCTTTGATCTGTATGATCAATGCCCAAGAGTTGTTCTGCATTCCTGTTACTTGAAGTAGCCAACCCTTGATATTGTGGATCAGGATGAATGAAATTCTTTGGATCCAATTCACCAGCATCTATTTCCTCTTCAAAGTCTTTAGCAATTTCACTCCCACTAGCTTCAGCATTATTTGCTCCCCCTATCTCCTTTACTCCTTCTGCTATCAGTTCAATTTCCAATTCCTGTGCAAAAAGTAGAATGTTTTTATCACTTTCACTCATCTCTCTATTTTGCATCAGGATCTCATCCTGGAATCTCACATCTCCCTCACTCATTTCTTGTGCACCTACTAAGGTGGGGCCCTCAAGTGTTTGACTCTCATTCCTGGAAGAAATAGGAATGTTTTTACTCACTTCCTCTCCTTTTGCCAGGTTACAATCCTGCCTCTCACTCAACTCACTCAATCCTAAGAGTGTTTGTGCAACATCAATTGATTGAGCATCAATTGATGTATTGACATTATCAGTTGAAGTGGTGTTTGGGATATCCATCGATTGATGCATACCCATCGATTGATCTTGAGTATCGATCGATGGCTTATCAGTCGATGGTTGAATATCAATTGATGAAGGAACATCAGTTGATGGAGTAGAAACAGTTGAATTAATTTGAGAAGTAATGTTTGAAATGATATGGGAAATAGAATCCTGAAAATTCTGGGAAGAAGATTCAGGAGAGAGTGTTGGCTTCTCCTTGAAAAACAAAGAAGGAGAATCTGAAAATGTTCGATAATCTATCAAAACATTTTCTGAAGAAGTTTGAGATGGGGAAAGAAGAATAGAAGAGATAGGAATTGAAAGAGAATGAGGCTGCATCTCATCATTTATATGAGATGCATCAAGCAGACTTTGTGAAGGCTCCTCCACAGTTTCCTGTGGTTTTGCAGTGTGTGATTCCCCAAGTGCAAAGGTGACTTTCTTTTCTCTTCTTTTATATGGTGTTAGTGTTTTGGATTTTGTGTCCCCAATTTGATTCTGTGCCCCTGGTTGTGGGCTATTTTCAATATTGTCATCCTTTTGAGAGAATGGCAATAGGGATGTGGTATTTTCCATGTTAACATCCACAGTCTTTTGGGAGACTATGGAGTGTCTTGGTTGAGGTTGCACACCCTCACTCTCCTTATCCTTCTGGGTTCTTTGATGTTCCCCAGTTCCCTCACCACCTACATCCTCCTCTAATCTATCTACCATACTAGTTGATTTTCTTTTCTTGGTTTTTACAATAGCAGGCTTTTGAGAACCTGTTGAGGTTGGTTTCTTAGATTTGGATTTAGAGATTGGTTGTGTGGCTTGGGTAGGAGGGTTGGGGTCATTACTACCACCCTCCATAGTCACAGAAGGCAAAGAAGAGTTAGGTTGAGAAGTGTTTAGAGTAGAGATAAATACCTGAACAAAAGGGGGATAGATCAATTCCACATTGCTGTGAAGATTGATCCTAACCAAGTCTTTAAAGACCCTTTTGTTTTGAGTCCAGCAATCCAAAATTTCTGTATTCCTGTCAATCTCAATATCCTTGACAAAGTGGTTAATAATAATCATAATAAATCTTGCATAATAAATATGATTAGATCTATTTATTTTATTCCCCAATTTGGCAGATATTTCATTGAGTAACAGGCTTCCTCAATTATGATATCTATCATATAAAATGCTATACCCTACTTGTTGCATACTTGTTGTTATTGCATCAAAATTACTAACCTTACCAGAAAAACACTTTATTAAAGCATCAAAGAAATATGACCATTCTTTTCTTAGATTCTTTCTAACAATACTACCTAGACTGGCATCAGGAGCAGTATAATTGATTTCCCTAAGCATGTTTCTAATATCTGTGTCAGTGGGTGCATTTTCGGTATTATTTGCAGGAATATTTAAACACTCACCCAAGACCACAGTGGTTAGAATATACCTTTGTCCTTTGCATTCAAAGGAGATTGTAGAAAAATCATCTGCTACTTCTGTTGTTGTCCAGAATTCTTCAACTAGATTGCACACTATTTTTGGTGCTTCTGAGAGGGCCTTTGCAATTTTTGAACTCTTTAGAAATTCCATTAGGGGATGAAATTCTGTTGGGGCTTCCTCCACCATAGTGCAAGCAACGAAGTTGTTGAGCTCATAGTAGAATCCTGATTGAGAGACCTTCTTTGTTGATGCCATAATCGAGTCTAAGGTTATAGAATTGAATTATCTGACAAACTTGTTAGTAATAAAGCAGAAACAACAATTAAACAGTAGTAAATTAGGGTTATTAGCAAAATGTAGATACAGAGAGAGAGAGTTCTAAGATTGAGAAAGAGAAGGAGATAGAGAAGTCGTTAGTAAAAAAATTGTAAGTAAGAATTAAAAGAAGTTTTAATCTCACTATTTATATTTACTGATTTCTCAATCAATTACTTACTCAAAATAGAACAAAATTGACCGTTGGAAGAGAATTTAAGAGTTAAAAGTTACCAATTTTGGCAATCGACTGATATACATACACGAGTGTATGTATTAATCAATTGATAAAATAAGTAATCAACAGCTAGAGTTTGTACAGATTGATTGATGACTTGGACTATTAAAATTCCAGGTCATCGATTGATAAATTTCTTATCCATCGACAGGTACAATTATCCATCGATAGACAAATATATCATTGATTGATATATCTATCTGTCGATAGTTACCCCTATCCATCGATAAACAAATATATCAGCAATTGATATATTTATCTGTCGACAGCTCCAATAATATCCATTGATATGTAAAATATTTATCAGTTGATTATTGAGGAATCAATAAATTAACATAATCAATGGCTACAATCAATATAATTACATAACTTGTCAGACATTTAAAGGATTAAATATAATTAAGCATACCTAAATCACAGACCAATCTATTGAAGGTAGATTCATCTAGTGGTTTGGTAAAAATGTCTGCAAGTTGTCTTTCACTAGGGACAAAATGTAATTCAACTGTACCATTCATTACATGTTCCCTAATGAAGTGATACCTTACATCAATGTGCTTGGTTCTGGAATGTTGCACAGGATTTTCTGTTATAGCAATGGCACTTGTATTATCACAGAAAATAGGAATCTTGTTCAAGTTGAACCCATAGTCAAGTAGTTGATTCCTCATCCATAATATTTGTGCACAGCAACTTCCAGCTGCAATGTATTCAGCCTCTGCAGTAGATGTAGACACTGAATTCTGCTTCTTGCTAAACCATGAAACAAGCTTATTTCCTAGAAATTGACAGGAGCCTGTTGTACTTTTTCTGTCAATTCTGCAACCTGCATAATCTGCATCTGAATAGCCAATTAGATCAAATCCAGAATCTCTAGGATACCAAATTCCAAGATTTGGAGTTCCTTTGAGATATCTGAATATTCTTTTTATTGCAATCAAATGAGATTCTCTAGGATCAGCTTGAAACCTAGCACAAAGACATGTAGCAAACATTATATATGGCCTACTTGCAGTTAAATAAAGTAATGAGCCAACCATGCCTCTATAACTTGAAATGTCCATTATTGTTTCCTTAGTATTTAATTCAAGTTTAGTTACAGTGGCCATGGGAGTTTTTGCAGAGGAACATTCATTTAAATCAAATCTCTTTAATAAATCAGAAATATATTTGGTTTGATTTATGAAAATACCATCTTTAACTTGTTTGATTTGCAAGCCAAGAAAGTAGGTTAGTTCTCCCATCATGCTCATTTCATATTTACTCTGCATCAACCTAGCAAACTTTTTACAAAGTTTTTCATTAGTTGAGCCAAAAATAATGTCATCTACATAGATTTGAACAAGAATCATAGAGCCATTTACATTTCTATGAAAGAGAGTTTTATCAACAGTACCTCTTGTGAAGTGATTCTCAATCAAGAATTTAGACAAGGTGTCATACCAGGCTCTAGGTGCCTGTTTTAATCCATAAAGTGCCTTGAGAAGATAGTATACAAATCCAGGATGAATAGGATCAATAAAACCAGGAGGTTGTTCTACATATACTTCTTCTTCTAGTTCTCCATTGAGAAATGCACTTTTCACATCCATCTGATACACCTTGAAATTTGCATGAGCAGCATATGCTAAGAAGATTCTGATTGCTTCCAACCTTGCAACTGGTGCAAAGGTTTCATCAAAATCTATGCCTTCTTCTTGTGAATAGCCCTTTGCCACTAATCTTGCTTTATTTCTTGTCACTGTACCAGATTCATCCATTTTGTTTCTGAACACCCATTTTGTACCAATGATAGACTTGTTCTTTGGTTTGGGCACCAGCTTCCATACCTTGTTTCTTTCAAACTGATTCAACTCTTCTTGCATAGCAATTATCCAATCAGGATCATTCAAGGCTTCTTCAATCCTTTTTTGTTCTTCTTGAGACAGGAAGCTACTATACAAGCATTCATTTTGAGTTGCACTTCTAGTTTTGACACCATCATTTGCATCTCCAATTATTAATTCAAAGGGATGGCTTTTTGTCCATTTCCTTTGTGATGGTAAATTTGTCCTTGAAGATGATGCTTCATGATCATTGGAAGTGTTATGATCATTGTGATGTGATTGACCATTTGAGAACCCTCCCCCTGAGATGGACACTCTTCTTGAAGATTGTTGAGCAGAGTTGATATCCATCGAATGATTATCAATTGATGTATTATCAGTTGATTGATGATTGTCAACTGATAAGTTATCTGTTGATGCATTGACATCAATTGATGGGAGGATTCTAGGTACTTGAACTCTTGTGTTTTCCACATCATCATCACTATCTTTAATATTACTTGTGGATTCATTTTCAAAATGCAATAGATCATGAAATCCTTCATCAAACAACCCTTGAATTTTCTTGTCATCAAAGACTACATGCATAGATTCCATAACAATGTGTAATCTAAGATTGTAGACTCTGTATGCTTTGGTTGTTATTCCATATCCAACAAATATAGCTTCATCAGCTTTGGCTTCAAATTTTCCTAGATTTTCACCTTGATTTCTCAGTACAAAGCATTTGCAGCCAAAGACATGAAGAAAGTTAACTGTTGGCTTCTTGTCTTTCTTCATCAATTGATATGGTGTTTTGCCTTGAAATCTATTGACCATGGAGATATTTTGAATGTAACAAGCAGTATTAATTGCTTCTGCCCAGAAGTATGTAGGTAGTTTTACTTCTTCTAACATAGTTCTAGCAGCTTCAATTAAGGTCCTATTTTTCCTTTCAACTACTCCATTTTGCTGTGGAGTTCTTGGAGCAGAGAAATGATGAGTGATACCTTTTTCTTCACAGAATTCTCTCATGGTTGAATTCTTGAATTCAGTACCATTATCACTTCTAAATTTCTTGACCTTCCATTCAGTGATATTGTCAACATTCTTCACATGATTGATAATCAATTTGCTTGCTTCATCCTTAGAATGTAAGAAATATACCCATGAAAATCTTGTGAAGTCATCCACAATTACTAAGGAATATTTCTTTTTGGCAATTGACATGATGTTGACTGGTCCAAATAAATCCATGTGCAGTAATTCCAGAGGCTTATCAATTGATGATTCAGACTTTGACTTGAATGATGCTTTTCTTTGTTTTCCCTTTTGACAGGCATCACATAGTCCATCCTTGGTGAATTCCATCTGTGGAATGCCTCTAACCAGATTCTTTCTAACCAATAAATTCATGGCTTTGAAATTCAAGTGGGATAGTTTCTTGTGCCAAATCCAACTTTCATCTGTATTGGCTTTGCTAAGTAGACATGTCATTGAATTTGCTTTTACAGAGAGAAAATCAGCAACATAGACATTTCCTTTTCTTTCTCCCGTTAAGAGAATTTCACCAGATTCTTTGTTGGCTATGATGCATGATTCAGTTGTAAACCACACACCATTACCATTATCACACAGTTGACTTATACTGAGCAGATTGTGCTTCAATCCATCAACCAGTGCTACAGATTCAATGATAACATTTTCTTTTACAATTGAGCCATATCCCAGAGTAAAACCTTTGCTGTTATCTCCAAAAGTAACTCCTGGGCCAGCCTTTTCCACAAACTTTGTGAGCAGGGACAAATCTCCAGTCATGTGCCTTGAACATCCACTATCCAAATACCAGAGATTTTTCTTCCTGTTTCCCTGCACACACATAAAACAATCAAGTTGCTTTTGGTACCCAAGTTGCCTTGGGTCCTCTTTTATTAGTTGCAGCCTGAGCCCCTGTTGTCAACTTAGGTTCCTTTTGTTTTGGTGGGTTTAAATCCACTTTATCTTTGGGAGTTGACTTTTGGGGCTTTGACACCTTAGAACTCATGGCAGAATTTCCATGGATTTCATCATTTACATTAGGCATGTTCCATGGCATACCAGGCATGTTCATATTAGGATATGCAAAGAAGGGATTATACATGTATGGAACTTGTGCATAAGGCATATGAACATTAGGTGCAACCAAATTAGAAGACATGGCATTCATGAGCATAGGATTGGTAAACATGGCATTTGCAGTCATGGCATGTATATTTAAATCATTTGCAGATATAGATTTCTTTTCATTCTTGCATTGCATGGACAAATGATTTACACTACCACATTTAGCACATATCTTTCTAGGGGCATACATATCAGGAGTGTAGTTGTTGTGCTTATTTATGCCTACTTTACCATTCCTATTCTTTTTCTTTTTCTCAGACTTAGGTTGAGTAATTTCCACAGGTGCTATCTTTTCTAATTTTTCTTTTAGTTGTTTCTTGGATAAGCTACCTATGTTGATTTTCTCAGCCTCAGCCTCAACTTGATTTTTGGTTTCCTTAACAAACTTAATAGGAGTGCTAAATTTGTTCTTTTTATTAGCCATTGATGATTTACTTGTCGATGGATACTTGTCGATTGATTCAGCATCAATCGATTGATAATCCTTATCAGTTGATGAAGGATTAGCAGTCGATTGATCTTTATCCATTGAAGTATCAGCCAATGACTTGCCTATTGATTTGGGGAGTTCTCCTAGAGTATCTACACCCTGAACATCAATAATTTGTTTGGCAATTTTAGCAGACCTATTCCATTTGCTAATGGTTTCAATTTCTTCAGCTAATTGTTCTTTCAACAATTCTTCTCTTTTCAAACTGTTTACTAGTTCATTCCTAGCATCCTTTCTTTCCTGCTTAAATCTTTCTAAACAAACAAGTTCATTTTCAAGAAAAATATTCCTCTCAGTTAAGGCATCAATGGTGTTCTTTAACTTGAGATTTTCTTTGTTTGGAGATTTTAGAGTGACATGCAAATTGTACAGTTCATTAGACATTTCATTAATAGTACTATTCCATTCCTCAGATGTAAGCTCGGAAAAGTTGGTAGCTAGTACCTGATTAGATGCTGAACTAGCTTCTTCATCTTCATGGTTGGCCATTAATGCAAGATTGACATATTCTTCAGAATCACTATCTTCAGCAGCCCAGTCCTTCTCCTCAGTGACAAAAGCCTTTTCTTTCTGTTTTAAAAGGTCAAAGTATTTCTTCTTATAGTCAATACCCTCATATGACTTTGCCTTTTCTTGTTTTGGCTTCCTGCACTCATTTGAGAAATGACCAGCCAATCCACAGTTAAAACATTTGAATTTAGATCTATCAACCAAATTTTTATTTTGATTGTTGCTTCTAAACTGGGATCCAGGCCTTTGAGCATATGGATTCTTCTTGAATTTTAGCTTTGAAAATTTCCTTGATAGAAATGCAAGGTGCTCATCAATCTCATCCAAATCATCCTGAGAGCATGTTTCATCTTCTTCACACTTGCTCTTTCCTTTTCTCTTGAATGATTCTTCAACAGCATCACCAGCCATCATGACAGACTCTTCTTCATAGCCATTTTCTTTCTTCTCTTCATTTCCCTTGACTACCAAAGCCACAGTTTTCTCTTTTCTTTGATTCTTCTCAATCTCTTCATCTTGTTGGATTTCCAACTCATATGTCTTGAGAATACCATAAAGTTTCTCCAGTGTAAAATCCTTGAAGTCCTGAGATTGTCTAGTGGAAACAGTCATTGGTTTCCATTCTTTTGGAAGAGATCTAAGAAATTTTAGATTTGTATCCTCAGTTGCATAAACCCTACCATATAGCTTCAGTCCATTTAACAACTTTTGGAATCTGCTATAGGTATCATTGATGGCTTCACCACTCTTAAAATGAAATGATTCATATTTTTGAATTAAGAGTTGCATCTTATTTTTCCTAACTTGTTCAGTTCCTTCACACAGAGTTTGAAGAGTGTCTCATACTTCTTTTGATGAAGTACAGTTAATCACATTATCAAACATATCTTTATCTAGACCATTAAACAAAATGTTCATGGTCTTTTTGTGTTTAAGTACTTCTTTTTCATCCTCTTCTGTGAACTCAGAAATGAGTTTTGGAACATGTCTATCAACTGTAGGAGTTCCATCAGGGTTTACACCTGTGACTAGCTTCATGGGAACATGAGGACCTTTCTCTATGCAGTGAACATAGGAAGGGTCAAGAGAAAGAAGATGCAGATGCATTTTTACCTTTCATGGAAAATATTCATTTTTCTCTAAAACTGGAATCTTCACACCTGAATCTTTCTGGCCCATATTGACTGTTCTTGATCTTTAAACTTTCTGTATGTTGAAAGCCTGCTCTGATACCAATTGTTATTCCTTAGAACAATGTCAATATTTGTAGAAGGGGGGGTTGAATACAAATATTAAAACTTTTTGTGTGTTCTAATATTTGTTCTTGATGTTTGATAGAATAAGAGAATAAGTTTGAACAAATTAATGCTGAAAAATAAAACTGAACAAAGAGATTTAAAATTATTGATGGATTGGTTTTTCCATCAATATGTATTTTTGCTCAATGCTCCTAGGTTAGAAGAAACCTAACTTCGTTTTTACAAGATTAGAAAACAAATCAACTGTTCTTACAAATGTGCTCTCAAGCTTGAACAGTTGATTGTAAAATAATGTCTAACTTGTATGTTTTCTAATAATGCTACTACACTTGTTTATATATCACAAGTGTACTTTTACAATACCTATTCTATGATTGTTTCTACCTGCCTTCCTTTTACCTTTTTCTATTTTACAAAAAGGTTTGAAAGACAGATTCTGATTGAGTCTTCACAGCCACTCTAGACTGTCTTCCATAGGTGTGCTTTTGTTCTCTGGATCTTCAACAGATATTCTTTCTGTGTTGTCACACTCAATTGATAATTTGCTGTTAAGCATATCAATTGATCCATTCTTTAATCCATCAACTGATGTACTTCTTCGATTGATCTTTATATCCATCGATTGATAAATGATGTCTTATCGATTGATAGATGTTATCAATCGATATATCAGTCGATGGGTCTTCACATCAGTTGATGGTCTTCAATCCTTGGCTTGGCTTCTTCGATTGATCCTTCATCCATCGATGCTTCAATATCAATTGATCATCCTTCACTTGTGCAATTTCCTGTCTTCTCATAATTACAATTTAACAGTTTAATTTACACATCAATTGATGATCTATATCAATCGACTTTAACATCAATTGATGAACAAAATATCAATTGATTTACACCTTATCGATTGAAATAAACTAAAAACACCTATGCTACAATCCAAATTATCAGTTGATTCATATAAACACTTCAACTGATAAATGGTTTCCTGATCAATTGATATTTATAACTTTCATATCAATTGATCAGTTACATCAAATAAAATTTCTATGATTCTAAGATTAATGTTATCATCAAATCACATGTAGATTCCTAACAACTATAAAATGCATGGCCGAGCTCAAATAATGATTTGTTTTCATAGTCTACTCATGCATCAAGTAAACCCAGATTAAATGTTGTAGAGGATGACTAAATACATGCCTCGAGTTTAATCTATAATATATATATGGTTAAATGGATTATATTACACGGAAACATTAATCACGAAAGGTTTTATCGAATCACGATTTAATTATTGTTTAATTGGGTAGCAATGATGTATTACTAGATACCGCTCATTGTTTATAATTTTATTGGAGAATAAAATTATTGCTAATTAAATAATAGCCTATAGGGTCACACACATCGAGCACTTAGAGGAATAGTTAATTTAAATTATAGATTTAAATTAATTGATGATTATTTGAATTTTATTATATTAATTAAGTGAGACTTAATTAATTGAAATAATATAAATTCCAATTTGAAGAGTATTTCTGCCCATAATAATTAAGTATGACTTAGTTATTAATTAAATAATAGAAACACGTTTTATTATTTAATCATATACCTACATGGGTTAGGTTTTGCTGAATAGGCCCGTTAACCAGTCATTATAAATAGATAATGATAGGTTAAGTGGCCATTACGTTTTTGGGAAAACCCTAGAGGCAGCAACAAGGCAGAGCAAGGCAGAAAAGAATAAATTCGAAATCATCAAAAGGAGGCTAGTACATCCATTCCGTAATCAAGATCGTGAGACGTTCTTGAAGGTGCTCGTGTGGATACCAGAGAGGTGTTTTTCGAGAGGAAGACACAAGTCGTGAAAGCTAGGATCTCTGTTGAGTTCGTGAAAGTCAAGACCCGAATAGGTATAATTCTGTTTCACCATAATCTGTCCAATCTTATACATGGATTCTGGGTTTGGGTTCCGAATTTTTTTTGTTATATTTACGTTTATCCGCTGCGTTTTATGCCACAGAACCCAACAATAACTCCCGTCAACAAGGGTGAAAGTGAAGAAGTCAGGGAATCTGACGCAGAAATTTGGCTATCACCCTGGGATAGATCCTGCGGGATAGCAGAATCTTGGGCCACGGAATCAGAATTAGATGAAGAGGAAGTATTTGTAGTGTGAACAGAGGGTACCTCATGTTCAAAGAAAGTACCTCCTTTATTACCTTGTTCAGCAAAAGGGTGAGATTCAGACGGATGCTGCTCCCTTTGCCTGGTAGAGTACTGACTGAGAGAATGACCCTCCTCTTCTTCATCATCAAGTTGCTCGTCAGGAATCCCTTGAAATGCGTCAGTATGAGGAGATGGATTCTGAATATGTGATTATAGTTGTGAAGTCCCCGCCAGAGTAGTGACACCTGCATCATAAGAAAGCCACACTCGAATATTCTCAGGAATAGACATAGGTTTACCCTGATGCTTATCCTGGTTAGCAATTGTGGTTAGTGACTTAGTTCTCATGCCGAGAGATGCAGAAGTGGGACTCCTAACAAATGCCTGCCTAATTGATAAAGCATTAGATGGTACAAGATTATTAATTAGCATTTGTAAGAAACGGGGATACCAGCAGACAATATCAGTGGTTGTAATGTCCCTGGTATTAGGTGATCCCATCATGGCCACAATTTCAAAAAGAACAATTCTTCCATAATTGATGTTGAGTTCACGGGCCAGGGAAACACCAAATATTTGCATGGGAATAAGAATTTGATGAAAATCTCTTTCGCGTGCACCAAAACATCTAGTGATAGCTTCGAAAAAGTAATTCCATTCCACATAAAAAAATTGTTTTTGAATAGAGAAAGAGGATATTTTACCAGTGGGAGGATAACATCCAATTTCCTCAAAAAACTGTAGGCGCTCGGCCGCTGTAGGTACAGGGTCATAAGAATCCCTAACTGGGAAACCAAGAACTCTATTAAAAACGGCCTCTGTAACCTCAAATTCTTGACCTTCTATGGTAAACTTAAAATCATAGGGGGTCGATTTACTCCCATAAGGAACCACACTGGTCCATAATTGCTGCAAAGCAATATGAACCAGTATTGGTTTTGCAGTGAAGGCAGTACTAGCTTTGGAGTACAAATTCAGAAATCGTACCCAAAACTTGAATCGCGGGAGTTGATCACCAATTTCCGTAGAAATATTGTAAAAGTTATTTTTAGCAAGTGAAAATTGGTGAGACATTTTGTTTGGAAAAATTTCCTTGAATTAAATGGATGTTTATGGAAAATAACTAAACAATGCAGACACTTGAAGCAAGGAAAAAAACGTAAGAAGATTAATCCATTTTAATTAAACAAATTAAACTACGGAATTAAACGCAATAAGACGAAATCAATCACAACCCATAAGCAAACCACTGCACTCGAATCAACGTGTAATAGATTCAAACCAAGTCGGCAATTCGTGTGTGTGAAAGTGTATGTATAGTCGCGTGTATATATATAGCAAATCAAAGATGAATACACAGAAACACACAATATCACTGATGCAGACAGAGTATGAAGAAAAAAAATGTGCAGTAGTTCGTGATATGTATGAGATTAGACACAATAATTAAAAACAGTGCTGTGGATTAAGAAATTGTCTGGGAGGGAGGGTGGGGGCTATAAAAATTAGGTTTTAAACAATGGGTAAAAGTGAAAATAAAATCGGGTTAGAGATGTATATATAGGCATCATTGTGAAATGACAAAAATATCCCTGTGAAAATGAAAAAAAAACTTAAGTACGTACAAGGTAATCTAAGTCGAATACTATGTCGAACATCAAGTCAAACTTCGACTTGAGTTTCGACATAGGTGCTAACTCGAAGTTTAGTCACTTAAAATAATTTAAACAGTCAAAACCCTTAAGGAAAACCTATCTCGAACATCAAGTCGATATTCGAGATAAGGTTCGAGATAAAGACTATCTCGAAGTTTCCTTAACACTTAAACAAATTCTGAGAATTCTGAGTCAATATTCGAGATAATGTTCGAGATAGATATTGAGTCGAACATCAAGTCGATATTAGAGATAATGTTCGAGATAGAACCTAAGTGGAACATGAAGTCGAATTTCGAGATAATGTTCGAGATAGAACCTAAGTCGAACATGAAGTCGAATTTCGAGATAATGTTCGAGATAGAACTTAAGTCGAACATGAAGTCGAATTTCGAGATAATGTTCGAGATAGAACCTAAGTCGAACATGAAGTCGAATTTCGAGATAATGTTACATGAAGTCGAATTTCGAGATAATGTTCGAGATAGAACCTAAGTTGAACATGAAGTCGAATTTTGAGATAATGTTCGAGATAGAACCTAAGTCGAACTTGAAGTCGAATTTCGAGATACTGTTCGAGATAGAACCTAAGTCGAACATCAAGTCGAATTTCGAGATAATGTTCGAGATAGAACCTAAGTCGAACATCAAGTCGAATTTCGAGATAATGTTCGAGATAGAACCTAAGTCGAACATCAAGTCGAATTTCTTCCCAGACTTAGAATTTTCACTCCTGGAAGCCTCAAGTCAAATTTCGAGATGAGTTTCGAGATAGAACATATCTCGAAATTTTGAAGATACTTAGTAAAATTTGGCAATTTTTCATGAAAAACAATAATTGAATTTTGCCAAATTAAAATAAATACCAATTCAAGGGTTTTTTAATCATAATCAATACTAAAAACATTCCTTGACAATTCTAAGACCTCTCATAACATAAAAATTACATGAAAAACATAGAAAAATTCATTTAAAAAACATGACAAATTTAAAGATCTATGGATTTAACTCCCCCTGTGTTCATGCAATTAAATGAGCATAAATTCAAAGTTTTTACAAATTATTTCACTCATTGCACAATGAATTTATGAAAAATAACACAACATACACATATAATAATCATTAATGAAAAATTTTAAAGTTTAAGTCTATAATGATTAAATAGCATGCAGAAGTGATATTTTTAGCAACTTTCTAGATTATTTACATATATTTTCAACTAGGAACTATTAAAATAGGCAAATTTCAAGAAGAAAAACATATGTACTTGTTCAAAACTGGGATTGTATAGATAAGAGGATTTACTAACTTGTGTTAAGCATGCACAAGTCACCAACCAACCTATTGAATGTGGCTTCATCAAGAGGTTTAGTGAATATATCTGCAATTTGTTGCATTGTGGGTACAAAATGTAACTCCACAGTCCCCTCCTCAACATGTTCTCTTATGAAGTGATATCTTATATCTATGTGCTTGGTTCTGGAGTGATCCACAGGATTGTTGGTCATGGCAATGGCACTAGTGTTGTCACACATGATAGGAATTTTCTTGTGCTCCATGCCATAATCTTTCAATTGGTTCCTCATCCACAGTATTTGAGTTACACAGCTTCCAGCAGCGATGTACTCAGCTTCAGCAGTAGAAGTAGATACTGTATGTTGCTTTTTACTTTGCCAGGACACCAATCTTCTTCCTAGGAATTGGCAGGCACCAGATGTGCTTTTCCTATCAATCCTGCAACCTGCATAGTCTGAATCTGAATAGCCTATTAGATTAAAACATATATCTCTTGGGTACCAAATCCCTAGATTTGATGTTCCCTTGAGATACCTAAAGATTCATTTGACGGCTATGAGATGTGACTCTCTAGGATCCATTTGGAACCTTGCACACAAATAAGTTGTGAACATTATATCGAGTCTACTTACAGTTAAATAAAGAAGTGAGCCAATCATACCTCGATAGCTTGTGATGTCAACTGATATACCTGATTTGTCTTCATCAAGCTTCGTGGCAGTTGCCATGGGAGTTTTAGCTGCTGACGCATCTCTAGATTGTACTTCTTGAGTAAATCTTTGATGTACTTGGACTGACAAATAAAGATTCCTTCTTTTCTCTGACTGATCTTGAAAGGCATATGACTAGGCCTATTTGTAATAATTAGATGACAACTCAACTCAATCTAGAAACAGTAGTAAATAATATATATCAAACTGGAATCAATACGAAAACAGTCAACTAGTCACAGAGAATCAACAGAATCAGAAGTACTCAGTTGATCCTACTACTCAACACTGAAGAAGTTCATTAATATGTTCAAGCGTCAGTGGAAAATAATCAAGTAGTAATTTCAAAAGAATTCAGAAGATTCAGAAGATTTTAAGTGATTACTACACGAAGATTCCAGAAAAAGAAGAACAGAAAAAGAAGACAGAAAAGCTAAGCAAAGACAGAAGGCCACTAATTCTAAATGTTAAAAGACATGAAGAATATTTATTAAAGTATGACACAAATGAACCAGACAGTACATTTGTGTGTAAACTACAATTAATAAATATTCAATATCAAGCTGAAGTGGTTCCATGACAGAAGACTGAAACGGACAATAGAGTTAAATAAAAGTCATATTAGTATTTTAATTCTACAATTAAAATTAAGTTAATTATTTAATTTATTTAATTAAAATTAATTCAAGTCTGAATTTAATTTTAATTCATAAATAATTTGATTAAATTAAGTAGAATTGATTTACTATAAAAGAATTGATTCATATGACTTAAATGAGTCATACCGAGCAGAATTCATGAGTCATACCGAGCAGAATTCATGAGTCATACCGAGCAGAATTCATGAGTCATACCGAGCAGAATTCATGAGTCATTCCGAATTTTGACTCAGTCATACCGAGGAAACAAGTCTTGCCCAACCTTTTTGTGAGTCATACAAGGGTTAATTTTAATAGAAAAAGGTCATACTGGGATGAGTCATGCTGGCTTTCCACCTCTATAAATATGAGGTGATGGTCTTCATTTTTCAGTTGTCGTTCAAACATTCAAATTCAGAAATTTGTATGCAGTGTAATATTCACAAATTTCTGTGCTTAGTTTGAAATATAAATTGTTAAACCCGAACAAGTCATGTCAAAATCACTCTAGACAATTTATCAGATATAAACACTATTCTATGTTAATTCTGTAATACTTTTCAAGTTACAATCAAATATTCTACTTGAACAGTATTTCACCTATTAATATCTCAGGACTAAAATTAATTTTTTATTCTTAATCTAATTTCAAGAATTATATTAGATATTGTATTCAACCCCCCTTCTACAATATCAGGGACCAACAATTGGCATCAGAGCTGGTTGATATATTAAATATCAGATCCGAACCAAATATTTCGCGACTCATACAGATCTCAAAAATTATTTTTAATTCGAAATAATTTTTTATTCGAAATAATTTTTTTCTAAAAATTATTTTTGATCAAAAATTATTTTCAGTCAAAAATTAAAATATTTTTTGAAACACTTAACTTTTAATCTTATTTAAAGATGAGTACACAAAAGGTAACGAGCATCAAAATTCCATCATTCGACAAAGATCATTATAATCTATGGAAGCACAAGATGCAGTTATTTATTGAGATTGCCAATCCCAAATATGTCTTGATCTTAGAAAAAGGCATTGAACCTCCAATAACAGTTGTTCTCGAACACGAGGTAGATGGGGTCGTAAGTCCTCATAGACAGATTCCAAAAAGTCCGGCAGACTACAACGATGAAGAAAAGGAAGTTGTATCCCTGGACAATAACCTCAAGCTTATACTGATAGAATCCCTAGACTATGTCATGTACAATCATGTAGTCAACTGCAAAACCGCTAAGCAAATCTGGGATACTATAGAGGTTATAAATGAAGGGACTGAAGAAGTCAAAGAGAATAAACTGGAGATCTTGACCTCCCAGTACGAGCAGTTTAGATCCAACCCTGGTGAGGGTATCTCTGAAGTGTTTCAGAGATTGAACAAACTAATAAACGAGCTCAACCTCAACGGGAAATTTTACTTAAACCAGGAGGTCAACAGGAAGTTTCTATTAACCTTGCCAGAGCATCTGGAGCACAGGATCGCGGCCATCCGAGAGTCTAGGGACATGAAGGAGATAACCCTAGAAAGACTCTACGGAGTTCTGAAGACATATGAATTGGAGCAGATCTAGACAAGAGAGATGTATGGCAGAGACAAAGTTTCGAGTTCTTCTAAAGCACTGATAGTAGAAGCACCAGAGAAAGAGGAAGTGAAGGCTGTTGCACCTTCAAAAAGTTCAGAGGAGTATGTTGTTCCAGAATATGGTCATACTCTAGAAAAACAGGAAAGTGGTGAATTCTATTCTCTAGAAGAATTGGATCAGCTGGAAGATGAATCTCTAGCTATGTTTGCCAGGAAGTTTGGAAACATGAGATTTAGAAGAAATTCCTCATTTAAATCTAAACCTGCCTTTGGAAGGTTTCAAAAAGGAAGTTCTTCATCAGCTGTATCTAGAAGCGGCTACAAGACCGGCTTGGTTGACAGAAGCAAGATCCGCTGCTTCAACTGCAATGAGCTTGGTCATTTTGCAACTGAATGCAAGAAGCCGAAGCAAGGACAGAAGAGAGTCTCTTATCAAGAGTTGAAAGAGAAATATGATGCCTTAGTGAAAAAGCATCAAGGGAAGTCCTATCTAGCAGAGGGCAAGAGCTGGGATGACTCAGACAATGACGAGGAAGAAGAGCTAGGAAATCTTGCTCTTATGGCTTCATTAGATGGATCCGTGTCTCCACCTCGGACAGAAGGAAAAAAGGTAGATCCCTCATGCCCTAAAATGTTTGCTTTGCTAGGTAAAGAACTAGATGGCGAAAGATATAAGGTTAAGAAACTCAGACTCAAAGTCAAGGAGTTAATTGATGAGACTGAAGTCCTTAAACAGTTAAAAAGAAATCATGACAAGTTGACTAACCAATTGACTAAAGACTTAGCTTTTCAAGTCAACAGAGACAAGTGTTATATTGATGTTGAAACTTATCTCAGAAACTAAATAGTGGAAGAAAAGAAAAGGTGTTTAGCCTATGAAAACTCCTCTTACATTGTAAAAAACCTAGTTGACCAACATGTGATAAAACGAAAAGTTGGAATAGGGTTTGAGTATAATGAATCTGTAAGAAAGGCAAGCAACATTACCCCATTCAAGCAAAGTGCTAAAGAAAGGGGTATTCCTCATGTTGTTAAGGACGCACGTAAACCTCTTTTCATAACACCTATAGCAGAACCTATCCTTGAGAGTTCCATACTGATTGCATATGAAATGCAGTTAGAGGATCTCGAGGAAGAAAAGAAGAGAGGAGAACATGTTGAGGACATAAAAAGAGTTAATGTCCAGAAAGAGAAAAGTGCACCGGAGACACCAGTGAAAGATGTGGGAACTTCTAAGTCGCCCAATCCTGGTATAGGTGCAAAAGACTTAAAGAACAAACCTAACAGACCCAATTCCTTTGTGAATAGTAGGAACAGTAAAAACAGATTTCATTCTACTGAAAACTTTAAATTTGCTGAAAAAGTTGAAGTAGAAACTGTTAAGACACAAACTGCTAAGTCACCTACTGTTATGAATAACATGCCTATAATTGATGTTTGCCATAAACCATGTGGTATTTTAAATTGTATGTTATGTGCGTTTAATGCTATGACTGCTTATTTCAAACGCATGACTGGTAATAAAGATAACATGATGCCTAGACAACACATCAATAATAAATATGCAAAATCCAAGACTGCAATTCCTTCATCTCCCAAGAAGGAAGCCTATACTCCTAAGTCTAAACAGAAAGTTGTTAAGACTATTTATAGGAAGGTAGGAATAGTCAAGGAAGATAATGATGTTATTCGAAAAGGATCTGTTGTCAAAGCTGACAAAGGTCAATTCTTTAAGTATGCCGGGCCCAATCAATTTTGGGTTCCGAAGACGAATTAATCCGTTTGGTATGTGCAGGGAGTTAAACAGGTAAACCGGGTTATATGGATCCTGGACAGCGAATCTTCAAGGCATATGACCGGAGATAGAGCCCTGCTATCAGACGTGGTTGAAAGAGCTGGCCCAATTGTCACCTTTGGAGATAACATCAAAGGAATGACTACGGGATATGGCAAGTTAAATACTGGAAATGTTATCATTGAAAACGTCTCCTTAGTGGAAGGACTTAAGCACAATCTACTCAGCGTCAGTCAATTTTGTGATAAAGGGTACAAAGTAAACTTTATCAAGGAGAAATGCTTAATAGCTCTTTCTAAAGATGACAAACTAGCCTTGCGTGGAGTAAGGAAAGGAAACTTGTACGTAGCCGATCTCAACTCAGGAACTGAAGATGAAACAAACTGTTTTTATTCAAAGGCTTCTTCAGAAAAAAGCTGGCTATGGCACAAGAAACTCTCACATCTAAACTTCAAAACAATGAACTCTTTAGTCAAGAGGGATTTAGTGAGAGGACTGCCTCCTATGGAATTTACACAAGAAGGATTGTGTGAGGTATGTCAGAAAGGGAAGTCAAAGAAAGCAAGTCACAGAGGCACAAACGCTACAAACATCACTGAACCACTTCAACTCCTTCACATGGATTTATTTGGTCCAGTAAATATATTGTCTATGGCAAAGAAGAAATACGCCTTAGTGATTGTGGATGACTTCACAAAATATACGTGGGTTGAATTCTTGAACTCCAAGGATGAAACTCCACATTTGGTGATTGATTATATAAAGCTGATTGAGTTAGATTCAAAATTAACTGTCCGAGCAATCAGATCAGATAATGGAACAGAATTCAGAAATGAAGTTCTGAACAATTTATGCTCAGACAAGGGGATAACAAGGCAATATTCAGCACCAAGAACTCCGCAACAAAATAGAGTTGTAGAAAGGAAAAATAGAACCCTGATTGAAGCTGCAAGGACAATGCTAAGTGAATCAAGGTTACCCATCTACTTCTGGGCTGAAGCAGTTAATACAGCTTGTTACACTCAGAATCGAACTCTGATCAACAAAGATCATATGAAAACTCCCTATGAATTAATGGCTGGAAAGAAACCAACTCTCAAGTACTTTCATGTATTTGGAGCTAAATGCTTTGTGTTAAAGGATGGAGATGAACATCGTGGCAAGTTTGAGGCCAAGGCACATGAAGCTATTTTTGTCGGATATTCAAGAAGAGCATATAGGGTGTACATAATTGATCAGCACCAAGTGAAAGAAAGTGTCAATGTAACTTTTAATGACACTAAACTCCCAAGTATCCAAACTGAAGATTCTTCTGAGTCATTAAAATTCGACAATTATCCAGACTCACATTCTGATGACGAAGAAAAACCTGAGGTTGCAGTAGGAGATGACAATAATGATGATAATGATCCAGGTAACAGTGGTGGAAACAATGGTAACACTGGAAATACCACTAATACCAGTGGTGGATCAACAAGTCATCCTGGCAGCAACTCAGGGGGAGATGAAGGATCAACTGGCAGAACACAACATCACAATGAATTTCGAGGCGAATCATCAAGATCAAACCTACCCAGGGAAAGGATATGGAGCAGAGATCATCCTTTTGAATTGATTATAGGTGATCCAGATGTTGGAGTAAGAACCAGGAATGCAACTTCAAATGAATGTTTATTTTCAGTTTTTCTATCTCAAGAAGAACCAAAGAAAATTGAAGATGCATTAATTGATCCAGATTGGGTTCTTGCCATGCAAGAAGAACTCAATCAATTTGAGAGACAAGAAGTATGGACACTGGTACCCAGGCCTAAAGATAGATCTGTTATTGGCACGAAATGGGTATACAGGAACAAGTTAGACGGTGATGGCATTGTTACGAGGAACAAGGCGAGACTGGTCTCAAAGGGTTACTCCCAAGAAGAGGGAATTGATTATGATGAGACCTACACACTAGTTGCAAGACTTGAAGCCATCAGGATATTTCTGGCATTCGCATCACATTCCAATTTTAAAGTCTATCAAATGGATGTGAAGAGTGCTTTTCTGAATGGAGAGCTAGAAGAGGAAGTATATGTTGAACAGCCCCCTGGCTTTGAAAATCCAGAGTTTGCTGATTTTGTGTATTTTCTATTCAAAGCCCTCTATGGACTCAAGCAAGCACCGAGGACATGGTATGACACTCTCTCTGTGTTTTTACTTGAAAATGGTTTCATTAGAGGTGTCATAGATAAAACTCTCTTTTATAAATTGCATGAAAAAGATATGATATTTGTCCAAGTTTATGTTGACGATATTATATTTGGTTCTACTAACGAAAACTTGTGCAAGTGATTTGCTAAGTTAATGCAGAGCAGGTATGAAATGAGCATGATGGGTGAGCTGTCATTCTTCCTAGGATTGCAAGTAAAGCAAAAGGAAGAAGGGATTTTTATTTGCCAATCAAAGTACGTAAGGGATCTTCTGAGAAAATACAGTTTAGAAGATTCTTCACCGGCAAAAACCCCTATGCCAACAGCCACAAAGCTTGAGAAGGATGAAACTGGTAAGAAAGTTGACATCACAAGCTATAGAGGTATGATAGGCTCATTATTATACTTAACTGCTAGTAGACCTGACATAATGTTTGCAACTTGCTTATGTGCTAGATTTCAATCAGATCCTAGGGAATCTCATCTTATAGCTGTTAAAAGAATTTTTAGATATCTGAAGGGTACACCAAATCTCGGAATTTGGTACCCTAAAGATACAGGCTTTAACCTAATAGGCTATACAGATTCAGATTATGCAGGTTGTAGGATGGATAGGAAAAGTACTTCTGGAAGCTGTCAGTTTCTAGGTTGTCGTCTGATTTCCTGGTATAGCAAGAAACAGCACTCAGTGTCTACCTCGACAGCCGAAGCAGAATACATTGCGGCATGTAGCTGTTGTGCACAGATCTTGTGGATAAGGAATCAGCTAAATGACTATGGACTTGCGTTGAACAAAATTCTAATTTTCTGCGACAACACAAGTGCTATAGCTATTTCCAACAATCATGTACAACATTCAAGAACCAAACACATAGACATAAGGTATCATTTTATCCGAGAGCATGTCATGAATGGAACTGTGGTGCTACACTTTGTACCCATAGAAGATCAACTAGCCGACATCTTCACGAAACCACTTGATGAATCCACTTTCTTAAAGCTGGTTAGTGAACTAGGGATGTTAAATAATGGCTAAATTTTGGTTGCTAGGAATTAAATTAAGCTCATAAATATTAAATGTTAATATTTAAAGAATTTATGAGACTTGATTTAATAAAGTCCTAGACCTTATGAATTTTTGGAAAATTATCTTAAGATTAAATTAATATTCTTAATAGATAATTATTTCAATTATAGCATAAGGATTTTTAATTTAAGTTAAGCATATTATGTATTTATTTATGTTTTTTTTAATTATTAATGTACATTAAAAATAATTATGTTATTAATCAATTAATTAATTTATTCATTAAATTAATTCAAGGATGAGTTAATTTAATTCCTAAATTAATTAGAACAATTGATAATATAAATAATTATTATATGTCCTTAATAATTTAGTTTTTTTTACTTTTTTAATTAATTAATTAAATCTAAAAGTCGAATAAAATTTTCTATATATTATTTCGATTTTAGAAATAATTAATGTGTATATATATTTTTTTTTTCTTCTCAGCATGACTTATAATCTAAGTCATACCGACTAGATTTTAGTTTTAATTAAAAATAAAATCTCGGTATGACTCATTAACAAGTCATACCGATTGCATTTTGTTTTTAAACAAACAAAATCTCGGTATGACTCATTAATAAGTCATACCGAGAGCTTTTGTAATTTCTTATTAAGTTATATTGAGTTTGAATATTAGACACACACACACACCCGCGATACACACACACACAGTCAAACAGTTTTTGTCAAAAACTTGTGAGTTTCGATCCCTTCAACTATTTGGAGTTGTTTGTTAGATTAATACAAGTGCTTACACTTGCTGGTTTGGTATTTAATCATCTTTTACAAACGTTATACTGCCCAATTTTCGTGAGATTGAAACCGAGTTAACTAAGTTGACTGGGTTGAGGGTTTGAAGAATCGTTTTTCTTGAACTAGTGGTGATTAAGGACTGAGTTTATTGATCTTGTGTAAAAATCGAACGGGTCTGTGGTTTTTAAGTTAGGGTTTTTAAGTTAACTGTGTAATTTTCAATTTCTGTACTTGTAATTTGATTTTACTGTTTTATTGCAACTTTGTAATTTATTAATTGTAATTTATAAAAAAAAATGGCTGGTTTTTGCGAGATTGTCAAGACTAATTTTGTCGGATTTTATAATCCAGAGATTTGTACTGTAGCAAAGTTTAGACCCTGGATCATTTCCATGAACGAACACTCATTAGTTAGAACTGTGATTACCCTGGACGTTCCATTACAGTCTCTTGCTTTAAGGGCTTTATACAGCACTGCTAGAAATAGGTCAACTGAAACCAGAGTGCAATTCTCATTCACAATTGGGGAACATGAATATATGATAACTGAAGATGATGTGAATAGAATTCTGCAATTCCCCTTGGACAACTTTGTTGACCCACCTACAGTTCCAGAAATTCTTGAGTTCTTTTCTGCTATACAGTACCAGGGTGAAATCAATTTGGTACGTCTGACCAAGTCAAAGCTAGTACATGAGTGGGATTATTTCTTTGACACACTGGCTAAGGTGTTTGCACCTACAACAAAGAGCAACTTCAATAATATTTCTTCGTTGCTCCAAATCATAGGATTTTCAGTGGCTCACAATAGAAGAATAAATTTTGGGAAGTTAGTGCTGAAAGAAATAATCAGAAAAATGGGTAAGCCAGAACACAGGGAACAGTATGTACATGTCTACTATCCAAGGTTCCTAATGCTGTTCTTGAATGATTTGTTGATGCATGAAGACAAAGCTTTATTTCAGAACAGTCCAGCACAAACATCTCCATCCACACAGAATGCTCTGTTCGCAAGGCTCAACAACAATCCCAGATTTGAAAATGTGTCAGTGGTGAGGACAAACTACATGGGTCAGATATTGGATCAAATTGCCAACCCAGAACAGGTTCAGCAAGTACCAGAACAAGAAACAGAGGAAGTGCCAATGGAAACTGAGTCAGTGCAACTACTACTTGAAGCTGTACAACATGCTGAACAAGAAGCTGAAGAACAACAGGTAATATCTCAAACCTTAGCTTCTAATTTCCTACCTATAAATATAAATACTGCTCTTTTAGATTTATCTATGGCGGACTATGATTGTGGTTTTTCACTTCAGGACATTGGCCATGAACCTGAAAACACACAGGTTCAAACCCAGGCTGATTTAGAGCCACAAACAGTTTCTCCTTCACCATCCTCAATCAGTCATATTCGTAAAAGGAAGAAACCTGTTAGAAAAGTTAGGGGGAGAATTGTAAGTGCAAGTGAACCCGCAGCTCTGTCTCCACCTTCTAAAAGATCAAGATCAGAACCTGAGACAACTGCAGATTCATCCATTTCCTCACAGTGGGATATGGATTTTGAAACAGCCATTCAAAAATCTCTAGATACACTTGATGAAACGGGTGATTCAGATTCAGATTCAGATTCAGATCCTAGCACACTGCTAGCTCTCATAATAGCAGGACCTCCACTTGCAGAAACAGAATCACATGAGGGAACTTTTCTTAAAGAAAATGTTTTTGATAAAAACTCGTCGGATGCCACCTATGTTGTGGACCATGACATTTTCGATGCAGTGCGGCATCAGTTACCCTCAGAGGAACCTAGGGGCACCATAGACTCTAATGAGCCACTCACTACATTGTCTAAGGTGGTGACCCCCCTGGATTTCTTAAATCCAGTTCTCGTAAGAGAAAGTCTCGAATCCACTAGTGGATTTGAGAGGCAACCACTCCATAGAGGGAGATGGGACTCCATTCACGGAGTAGCTACGTCAGTAGCGGAGCCAATGCAAGTTCATCTTGTTGAGGACGCGCCTTCACAGGCATCAGAAGAGCATTTCAACTCTTCAAAAGCTATTATTATATATACAGGTATAGCATCAGGATCTGGAGGATATAAGGAGCTAAACACGAGTGATGTGAGGCAAACACTGAGCGATACACATGCACGTAGTGATAGTCCAAACAGGAGTGCAAGCGAGGTGAGTGCACACACACACAGTGAACTCATGTCAAAAATGGAAGCTCTCCAGAACCAGATGCAGATTGTTCAGACTAAAATAAACAAAGGGAAGGAACAAGCAGAAATCAAGTCTGCCTCTGTAACTGCACAGTTGTCAATCATAAGAAAGGATGTTGATAATGTCAAGTCAAATGTAATATTCAAAACTCAAAACATCCAGGATGTTCAGAAGTTGATTGCTGATGACATGAAAGAGATTTCCAATTTAAATGAAAGAATTGATAATGTGGAAAGAAATTTAACCGAAAGAATTCGTTTAAATGAAGAAATCTCATCAGCAAGATTCAACAAGTTAGATGATGGAATGGAACATCGTAATGAAGGTATGAAGCAGGTCTTCTCGGCCATTGCAAATCTCAATAAATGTTTAAATGCTTCAAAACCTGTTGAGGATCCCTCAACTAAGGGGGAGAAAGAAGTAGCTGAAGAAGAAGGGTCTACTAGAAAAGGAAAAGAAAAACTGTACTCTGTAGAAGATCAATTTCAGACATATATTCCAGAGGAACAATACTATCAACAAGAGCAACTCATAGATGAAGCAAGTATTGAAAATCAAGGTTTCAATCCTGACTACTGCAGAGCTGAAGACGAAGCTGTCTTTGATGATGAATTTCTATTTCCAAAAGAAAATGTAACTCCACAGTCCCCTCCTCAACATGTTCTCTTATGAAGTGATATCTTATATCTATGTGCTTGGTTCTGGAGTGATCCACAGGATTGTTGGTCATGGCAATGGCACTAGTGTTGTCACACATGATAGAAATTTTCTTGTGCTCCATGCCATAATCTTTCAATTGGTTCCTCATCCACAGTATTTGAGTTACACAGCTTCCAGCAGCGATGTACTCAGCTTCAGCAGTAGAAGTAGATACTGTATGTTGCTTTTTACTTTGCCAGGACACCAATCTTCTTCCTAGGAATTGGCAGGCACCAGATGTGCTTTTCCTATCAATCCTGCAACCTGCATAGTCTGAATCTGAATAGCCTATTATATTAAAACATGTATCTCTTGGGTACCAAATCCCTAGATTTGATGTTCCCTTGAGATACCTAAAGATTCGTTTGACGGCTATGAGATGTGACTCTCTAGGATCCATTTGGAACCTTGCACACAAATAAGTTGTGAACATTATATCGGGTCTACTTACAGTTAAATAAATAAGTGAGCCAATCATACCTCGATAGCTTGTGATGTCAACTGATATACCTGATTTGTCTTCATCAAGCTTCGTGGCAGTTGCCATGGGAGTTTTAGCTGCTGATGCATCTCTAGATTGTACTTCTTAAGTAAATCTTTGATGTACTTGGACTGACAAATAAAGATTCCTTCTTTTCTATGACTGATCTTGAAAGGCATATGACTAGGCCTATTTGTAATAATTAGATGACAACTCAACTCAATCTAGAAACAGTAGTAAATAATATATATCAAACAGGAATCAATACGAAAACAGTCAACTAGTCACAGAGAATCAACAGAATCAGAAGTACTCAGTTGATCCTACTACTCAACACTGAAGAAGTTCATTAATATGTTCAAGCGTCAGTGGAAAATAATCAAGTAGTAATTTCAAAAGAATTCAGAAGATTTTAAGTGATTACTACACGAAGATTCCAGAAAAAGAAGAACAGAAAAATAAGACAGAAAAGCAAAGCAAAGACAGAAGACCACTAATTCTAAATGTTAAAAGACATGAAGAATATTTATTAAAGTATGAAACAAATGACCCAGACAGTACATTTGTGTGTCAACTACAATTAATAAATATTCAACATCAAGCTGAAGTGGTTCCATGACAGAAGACTGAAACGGACAACAGAGTTAAACAAAAGTCCTATTAGTATTTTAATTCTATAATTAAAATTAAGTTAATTATTTAATTTATTTAATTAAAATTAATTCAAGTCTGAATTTAATTTTAATTCATAAATTATTTGATTAATTTAAGTAGAATTGATTTACTATAAAAAAAATTGATTCATATGACTTAAATGAGTCATACCGAGCAGAATTCATGAGTCATACCGAGCAGAATTCATGAGTCATACCGAGAAGAATTCATGAGTCATACCGAGCAGAATTCATGAGTCATACCGAGAAGAATTCATGAGTCATACCGAATTTTGACTCAGTCATACCGAGGAAACAAGTCTTGCCCAGCCTTTTTGTGAGTCATACAAGGGTTAATTTTAATAGAAAAATGTCATACTGGGATGAGTCATGCTGGCTTTCCACCTCTATAAATATGAGGTGATGGTCTTCATTTTTCAGTTGTCGTTCAAACATTCAAATTCAGAAATTTGTATGCAGTGTAATATTCACAGATTTCTGTGCTTAGTTTGGAATATAAATTGTTAAACCCGAACAAGTCATGTCAAAATCACTCTAGAAAATTTATCAGATATAAACACTATTCTATATTAATTCTGTAATACTTTTCAAGTTACAATCAAATATTCTACTTGAACAGTATTTCACCTATTAATATCTCAGGATTAAAATTAATTTTTTATTCTTAATCCAATTTCGCGAATTATATTAGATATTGTATTCAACCCCCCTTCTACAATATCAGGGACCAACAGATCTGTAATCCAAGGAAGAATGGCAGCTCCCCCATCATGCTCATCTCATATTTATCCTGCATTAACTTGGCAAATTTCTCGCACAAGCACTCATTAGATGACCCAAAAATAATATCGTCCACATAGACTTGAACAAGTATCAAATCACCCTTTACATTTTTATAGAACAGTGTTTTATCAATTACTCCCCTAGTAAAACCACTTTCAATTAAGAACAAGGATAGGGTTTCATACCATCGTCTTGGGGATTGCCTGAGGCCATAGACAGCTTTGAAGAGAAAGTATACAAAATCTACAAGTTCTGGATCAATAAAGCCAGGTGGCTATTCCAGATATACTTCTTCTTCTAGCTCTCCATTCAGGAAGGCACTTTTCACATCCATTTGAAAAACCTTGAAGTTCTTGTGTGCTGCAAATGCCAAGAACATCCTGACTGCCTCAAGTCTTGCAACTGGAGCGTAGGTCTCATCATAATCAATACCTTCTTTTTGAGAATAACCCTTCGCTACCAAACGAGCCTTGTTTCGTGTTACAAGTCCGTCTTCATCCAGTTTATTTTTGAATACCCACTTAGTTCCAATTACTGATCTGTTCTTTGGTCGGGGTACCAGTTTCCAAACTGTCTGCCTTTCAAACTGATTGAGCTCCTCTTGCATTGCAATTACCCAATCAGCATCACCAAGAGCTTCTTCTATTTCTTTATGTTCAAATTTGGACAAAAACCCATAGTAAAAGCAGATATTAGCCATGTCAGCTCTTGTAGTTCTTCTAGTAGTCACACCGGCGTCTGAATCACCAATGATTAATTCAAACGGATGGTTTCTACTCCATACCCGTTCTTTTGGTAAATGACGTGACGATTCAGTTTGACTTTCTAAATAGGTGTGTTGACTACTTGTGTTATCTCTTCTAACTCCCCCTGAGTTAGTGTCAGCTCCTACAGAACTAGTGTCACTCCTTTGATGTCATCTCCAAAGGTGACATAAGGGCCAGCCTTTATAACCAACTCTGTAAGCAGGGACTTGTTTCCTGTCATATGCCTTGATGCTCCACTATCTAGCACCCATATAACTTTATTTCTTTTTTGCTTAATGCCCTGCAATAACAGATTGATTAGGCGTTCTTCGAAACCCAAGATTGGTTGGGCCCGGCTTTTCTATAAGATCGAGAATTATCAGATTTAATAAAAGGAGATGCACTCTTTTTAACATTACTAGAGCTTTGGACTTTGTCTTTTCCTTTTTCAGACTTGACTGATTTGTCAGTCTTAGGAGAGGCCTTGTCACTCCTAACTTTAGGAGGACTAACGGTCTTAGCTCTTACATGCTTCTTTTTGACATTAGAACTAGCAGAAAAATTTAGACATGATTGGCTAGTTGCATTCATCAAGTTCACAAACGTTTGCATGACGTTAAAAGTGCATGGCATACAATTTGGTTGACCACATTGTGCATGATTCTGATGTATATTATTCATTGTGTGTGGTACAGGCATGGCATGTGCAACAGGAATATTCATGTTAGATTTACATGCATAAGAAAGATGTTCAGTTGATTTACAGTGATAACATGCTTTCTTTATTCTTTCTCCCTTAACCTCTTTTAAGCCTTTTTCCTTTTTACTCTGTTGTTTGACAGCCTTAGCTCCTAATCCTGGTCTAGACTCATCTCTAGGGGAATTGATTTTAACTAATTTAGTAGGAGTTATAGGTTGTTCTTTCTTCCGATCTTCCATTTCAATCTCATATCTAACTAACAATTCAGTCTCTCCTTCTTCACGAGGAACGAAGTGTTTAAAGATAGGTTTGACAACAGATTTAAGAATTGTAGGTATTTCTTTATTAATCTCACTGGAACTAGTGTCTACAGGCCTTTTTCCTTCTTTTTTAGATAAGTTAGAATAGTCAAGTCCTACACCGACTCCAGTTATCTTCTTAAATATGTCACTATCAACATTCACTTTACTAGCTGCTAGTTTATAAGCTTCGCATTTAGTTTCTACCTCAGCTAGTTTATTCCTTAGACATGCTTCTATTTCATCTTTAAGGTTGAGCTTGTGTTCCAAAGATTTAATAGAGTCTCTTAGGGAAGTATCTATAGTGCAAGCAGCCTCTAATTCTTCTACTTTTGCCTCAAGCATTCTGCATTTGGCAACAAGTGTTTTCTGTTCTTTTTTTAGAAGTATTTAGGCTTTTGCACAACATATAGATCTCTTCGCTAAGAGCCCCGTTCTGCACCTTATAATCATCAATAGAAATTTCTTCTTTAAGGGTTAAACTGGTACCTCTGGTTCATCTGATGTCTTAGCCATGAGGGCAAAGTTTGCTGCATGGGTAACTTCTTCCTCATCTGAATCATCCCAAACTCTGCCTTCTGTTACAACTAAATCTCTCTTTCCATGTCTTTCCTTCACCAGGGCTTCATACTTGCTTTTGAGGGCTTCATAAGTTTCTTTGGGATATGTCTGTTTCGGCTTCTTAGAGTCTGTAACAAAATGTCCAGCTTCACCACAGTTATAGCATTTGAACTTCATTTTGAAATCCAAAGGTGATTTGTAGCTGGTACTCTTGCCTTTCCATTTATAACCTTGAGAACTACCACCACCCTTAGTAACCCGATAATAAGATGAAGATTTTTTTTGCGGACGGTTACTCTTTCTGAATCTTATGTTGCTGAACTTCCTTGCCATGTATGCCACGACACTATCATCCATGTTGTCCAGCTCTTCTTGGGTGAAGTAGTCATCATCACTATTTAATGTGCACTCATCATCATTTTCAACTTGATGTGGTGCATGTGATGATATAGGTTTTTCTGCAATCATTGCCTTTTTAGACTCTTCCTCATCAACAATTAATCCTGATGCCGCTTCCTTTCCTCTTGAATCATTATCCCATGCTTGATCTTGAAGGGTCTCTATCTCATAGGTCTTTAAAATTCCATAATATTCTTCCAGAGTAGTTGTATGCAAATCTCTGGTTTCTCTAACAGCATAGACTCTATGTTCAATGCTCTTTGGCTGGTTTCTTAAATATCTCGTGTTGACTTCAACCACGGGGAGAGTTACACCTCTCAGATTCAAATCCAACATTAACTGACTGAATCTTAGATAGACATATGTTATGCTTTCTCCCTTTTTTATTCTGAAGGTGTCATACTCTATTTTGAGTATAAGTGTTTTGTTGCTTCTGACCTCAGCGGTACCTTCCATGACGACCTCTATTTTATCCCAAATCTTTTTCATTGTAGTTAGTCCTTTGACTACATTAAACATCTCATGATCTAGGGATTCCATTAATGTTTGTCGAACGGATGTATCGAAAGCTATTTGCTCCTTATCAGCATCTGAAAAGTCCACTGCCTTCTTAGGCTCAGACCATTGTGGAACAATCACATCTCCTTCTATATGCTCAGGAACAACAACCATTGGTACAAATTTACCTTTGTCAAGGACTTCCAGATATTCAGGATTGATGGACTCAATGTAAAGTTTCATTCTCAACACCCATTCTTCATAGTGATCTCGGTCGAACATTAGAATTTTGAAATTATTTTTAGGTGCCATCTTAATGTAGATTTAAAGTAGAGATAATAAACTTTTCTTATTACTTGATTAGTAATTGAAAGAAAATCGAATTATCTCAGAATAAATCAAAGTTTAAATTCTGGCCACCAAGAAAATTTCTAAGTACCCAAGACTAGGCTTGAAACTCTATGTAGAACTTTTGCCTAAGTCGAAATTTCACCAAGTAGAAAATCTGTCAAGTAGAAATTCTCACTAAGTCGAAATTTTCACTAAGTAGAGATTTTGCTCAAGTCAAAATTCCTAAGTAGAAAATCTCAAGTAGAAATTCTATGTAAAACTTTTTGTCCTTAAAAAAAACTTTGTTGCAGGTCACTTTTCACACTGTTAGACTTTTGTGTCTTTTCTCACCTAACTCACCTAACAACCACGTGACAGGTACAGAGTAATCTTTAATAATTTTTTGTGTAGTGAGAAAGTTGTCCAATCAAAAGCCAATAACACCTTTTTCACTTTTTGTCTTTTGAAAAAGGAAATCAAAAGTTGCCGGGTTTGTCTTCTTTATCAAGAACAGTGATGACTTTTTGAAGAACACCAAGAATCAAAGTGCCCAGAATAATTCACAAAAATTATCTAAAATCCACCCAAGCTAAATAATCACACCTGGAGTATTTAAATAATTTTTAGGATGGGTTTTCACTGATAAACGAATTAAATCACACTTTTCAAAAAAAATTGAAAAGTAGATCTGCTAATGAAAACTCACAAATTTTCTACCAAACACAAGGATCTATGTTTTGTATATTAAACATGAAGCTCTGATACCAATTGTTAGGTCCAAATGTGTTGTAGAGGGGGGATGAATATAACTTTTCAACTTTATGAAGCAATAAATACTTTGTAATAAATGAACACAATGATTCAAGGAATATATGTCTTATATATAACTTGAAGGGGTTGCTACAACATTCATTACAACAGTACAACAGAAGTAAAGAGGGTAGTAAATGATACTAAGCTCTGTGAATACTCTCTTTCTCTCTTTTACAAGTGTTTTTCTTAATATTGCTCTATGTCTAAAATGTTACACGAGTACTTCTATTTATACTACCAGTAATCTATGACTTGTAGTCTTTAACAGATAAGATATGAGTGGTCCAATGTTGTCCACGTAAATCTTATTTTGTCTTGAAAGCTTGGAAATAGCCAACCAGATGATGTCATGTGTCATGTTGAAATTGTCCTCTAAGTAGAATTTCTACATAGGAATTTCTACTTGTCATCTCGAACATTTAAGTAGAACTTCTACATAGGAATTTTCTACTTGTCATCTCGAACATTTAAGTAGAACTTCTACATAGGAATTTCTACATAGGCTCTATCTCGAATATTCTAAGTAGAACTTCTACATATGAATTTCGAGATAGAAATGTTTTACTTGCAGAATTTCTACTTGGCTCTAAGTAGAAACTTATCTAGAATTTCTAGATAGAAATTTCTACTTAGGTTCCCTTGTAAGTACTTAGAGAAATTCTGGGCTTCAACTAGAAACTTCAATACAACATCTTAAACTTGTGATTTCTTCTTGTCTTCTTTATTCTTCAACAAGCTCTTTGAACATGGATCTCTATTACTGACATAAACTTGCTATCAATGTCCTGACACTTGATGCAATAGTATGGTTCATAAGTGACTAGTCTTGATAGGGTTCTTGCTTCTGAATAGATTACCATATTCAATTAGTGATGTGGCTTTCCAATTGTTGCTTTCCTGCTTCTTCACTTGAAATCAATTAGTCTTATTGATACTGATTGTTATGATCTTGATTCTTTAAGTTACACATCACTAAGGCATGAACAACTTTGACTTGAACTTCTTCCAGTGATTTCATCTTTGATTGATCATAATTAACCATGTTAAGTTGTATCAATTACCTTGTCTTCAATTTGTATTGATTTCTTTATGACTTCTTGTTCTTGATTGTCTTCCGGTTAAGTATGTTTTCTTTAGTTGAGTTACATTAGATATAGTGTTATAAGTTTAGACACTCTGTCTTTCAAGAGTTGACAGCATGTTTGGCGGAATGATCGACAGCATGTTTGATGGAATAGTTGACAGTACCTTTGGACGACAGCATGAGCCTGACATTAAAGTATGCGGTAACAAAGATGTTGTCACCAAAGTGAAGCTAAAGGTTGACAGTAACTTTCAGTGAAGCTGACAGTCTAGTTCAAGTAGCAGACTAGGTAAAGTAATTTCACAAATTGATCTTGATAATTCTACCTAGTCTGTCAAGTCTACAACTGCAACTTGAGAAAAAGCAAGCATAAAGGTGAAGCGTGTTCATGGTGTCAAGAATGTCAAATCCTCACAAAGTACCTTTATCTACATTTAGAATGAAGACAAGACTTGAGAAGAAAGAGTGAGATTACTATTTCGAGTATTGTCCAGGAAACAAGGGAAAGTATACTTGTCAGTGAGATATGTGTTTTAGTTTAAATACACACATCTCACAAACACTTTCTCAAATACACATGCAACTGAGCTTAACTTTTCTCAAGCATAGAAACATTAGCATTCTCTTGTTATTGTATCTATTGAAGCTGGAAATATTTTTCAGTCAGTTGTAGCAATAAAAATTAATAAAGTTCATTTTTGAAGTAAAACACCGTGTGTCTTCAGTTTGCTTGTTGTTTGCATTATAACTTAATATCATTACTTTTGTTTATTGTTAGCAAAAAGTGATAAATTTATTAAGTTGCATTCAATCCCCCCCCCCCCACTTCTGCAAAACTCATTATGTTTAACAGTAAGTGATGTCAATTGATCAAATATTATAGATTTCAATCTGTAACAAAAATTGTTTAATAATGAACATATAAAAATTATGAAAAATATCGGTACCTTGAAGACTAAAACTAAAGCCAAAGAATTTAAGTATTAGCACCGGGAGTAAGAAAATAAAGATACATGTGATATTGTTAATGGTGTTTGGAATAATATTGAAACTTTTCATGATGATTATATATGTATATACTTATCTTTGAATGAAATCATATATATCAATTAGTTCCTTAATTAAGGAGTTGATAATTATAAAATTGTGAATTATATCAATCAAACAAAATAATATTGAAAGCATAATTAATATCAATACTAATGATATTAAAATGAATGTAATTATCCTTGAGATAAATAATAATAATATTTTAAAAAATTTATCTTTATATATACTAAAAAGAAATTATATATATTATCTGATAAATTATACCAAAATTATTGAAGCCTTTATATCTTACTTAATATAAAAAAAGTTATAATTAAATTTAAAATGAAGGATTATGTAAAATGTATTTGTGTGTTTGTCGTTTGGAAGGTGTCTACATATTACAATTTTAAAAATTCATATTTGATGTACACAGAAATATCAAATTTTTTAATAAATATTTTATAATTTTATTGTAATGATGTTATTACAATAAAAGATTGATAATTAAAAGTAAATATGAAACCTTCAATATAGTATGATTATATGATAAAACTTTAATTTGATATACGCAAAAATATCATTCTATCCATCAACGGCCTTAATATCTGAATACATTAAGTTAGAGTGTAAGGAAGAGAAAAAGTTGTTCTATCCATTGTAGAAGATTATGGAACAGGACTACTATACCCTAAAGAATATTCTTCCACTAATCAATATCAAATTTCACTTTGACAAGATAGTGTCAAGTGAAATTATGCAACAAATATCCAAACTGAAGAGGAAGGCAACATAATTGATGGGGAGAAAGACCACTAAAGATGTGAAATCCTGAGATTAAAAAGGTACTGATGGAGCCATTCTACATGATGATTTACAAAGATAGAGAATGAGTCTCAAGATATTTGGATGTTGTCAAATATTTAGAGGTACTTCATAACATGAAGCTCAGCTACCTGTCGGGTCAACTATCTAAAGTTGATGAGGATGAAAAATGGCTAAGACTGATATTTATAAATCAAATGAAGAGGAATGGGGATAAGAAGAAGAATGAAGACTTAGAGACCAGAAGATTTGAATACCAATTCATTCAACCAAGGAGAAACTTCTGATTATACTCTCAAATTCTTGATTAATCACTACAATTAATTCTTGATTTTAATTTTCTTGCATATGTTTAGGATTTTGTTTTCATCAACCTGATATTTGTCTAAAAATTTTAGAGACATAAATTGGGGAAGATTGTTAGGGATTATGTAGTTTGATGATAACATTAACCATTAGAGTCATGAATCTATATATTATATTTGTAACTGTTCAATGTATATGTGTTCTATAATTATTCATTGTCTAGGTATTCAATTATCAGTTAAAGTTCATTTGTATCAAATGATAATATGGTATGTTAGAAACAATGTTGTCTAAGTCTGTTATCCATTGATAGTCTAAAATAATAAATGGATAATGTAATCTAGCGTCGATGGATGTTTGAGTCAATAAATATTATTCATCAATTGATGTGTAAATAGTCAGTTTAATTGTAATTATTTAAAGATATGAAAATACACAAGTGATGAGTGATCAACAAATAAATAAATATTGATGGATGTCCTGAAGACTCAATGGATATTGAAGAAAGAAGACTATCAACAGATGTTGAAGACGCATCGATTGATAAATCAAATATCAGACGATGGATGATCAAATGTCAGTTGAAGGCTTCAGACCATGATCAGTTGATATGCTTAATGGCAAATTATCGATTGATGGTGACTACTCATAAAGATCAAGTCAGGAATCTTTTTAGACAGAAAATAGCATTGAAAGACAACCAAATTTGTCTTAACTGTGAAAACTCTGAAGGAATTGTGTTTCTTGGGAAAATGCAGGACAAAAGACTTAGACAATTTACATTTTCTGAGTACAAGTTGTTCAAGAAGCTAAGAAGCAAAATTGTAAGAACACTTGTACTTTAAACTTTGTAAAAAGAAGCTGGGTTCTCAGACATAGATCAATCAGAGCAAAAATACTCTGGTGGATAAAAACAACCCACTAATAATTTAAAAACATTGTGTTATTTTATTTTATCAGTTTTAAATCTTTCAAATTTGAAGTTTATTTTCAATTTGAATATATAAGTCAGAATTTTTAATTTATATTCACCCCATCTCTACAAATTATATAGTGACTTTAGGGCATATGAATGACAGTTTTATCTGATCCGACAGATACTCGACTCGTTCTGACCCGTTTGAATTTCCCTGAACCGATTTTTTAATTTTTTATCTGGATTTGGATCTTATTTTTAGACCCGATAGAGTTTGGATCTGGATTTGGATCTTAAGTATCCCGAACGATACCTAAAACCCGATCAAAACCCTATTTGAACACGAAATCTGATAAAAACCAGACATATATTGTGGCTGTTTGGGGTTCCTTAAACTTAAAATAAGTAACTTATTTTATTTTCATTTTTTACATATTTTCATTTTTTTTAAAGATAAATATTTATTTTAGAATTTTAAAATCAAATATTATTTTCAAAATAAAAAATAAGTTACTTATTTTCAGAAAAAGTACATACATCCCTACTTTTTTCCGGAAATAAGGACTTATTTCTGGAAAAAAGTTACAGCCAAACAGCCCCATTATATATAATGAATTATGAAACATAATAACATCTTACTTAATTTTATAATTGCAATACATAATTTACATATATTTCATTAATTATTATATCATTTTATTATTAATATTTACACACATTTAATGTTAATTATTATTTATTATATCATTTTATTATTAATATTTATAATTTACAATTAAACACAGAGTAATTAATAGTCAATTTAGTTATATCATTCTACCCCTAATTTACTTAAAATCATTTTACCAATTTTGCTTTTTGATATATTAATTTTGAATTTGTTGTATAGCTTAATAACTATATTTATTGTGATCTTATTTGTAGAAGTAATTCGGGTCTCGGGTAACTAGTCCGATCCAAACTTTCGGGTTGCGGGTAAAATCCGATCCAAAATTCTTTGATTTTTTCCAGGTCCTGGTTTTGTCAAAAAATTCGGGTTTGGATTTGGATATTGAAAAATCCGGCCCGATCCGACCCGTTGTCATCCCTATTAGGGCATCTCTAACTAACACAAGTCACTAACCCTCTTGTTTGGATCTTTATCTTTTTGAGAGGTAAATTAGTTATAGAATTATAAAAATGATGGATTACAATGGCAGCGGAGTTAGCTTTGTAAAGTAAGGATACCGAATCACTTCCATGTATTATCTGCCAATATATTTCGAAAGAGAGACGTATCATCTTAATACGATTTTCACAATCACGTATTCAATAAATGCGTTGCTTTTAGTTACGTGCCAATCGATGTGTTAGACGATCTTACGCATCTCGTGATATGCGTAAATCGGACCATGGTTTTGTAGCGGGACATTTTGGACAATTTTATTTTAAATTGAGTTATACAGGCCTTCACCCCATTAATCTTCAAATTAAAACACATTTTTATACAGAACACACAAACGTTATTTTATTAAAATAAAAATAAAGTATATGAAAAATTATATAAAAACATATATATAACATTAAATAAAGTTTAAATTATTATTATAAAAAAATTCAAATTATATAAAATAATATTAAAATATTAAAAAAAATTCAACTCATGCATCGCATCCTATATAAACTAGTAAGATATAATTCACATTACTAATGTAGAGGACTAAAAAATTTATAACATACAAGGTAGAACAACAATATGCAGTAAATTATTTTTAGTGTGATTATATTAGGTGGGATTTTACACGCTGCAGGAACAAGCCAAGGATAGAAAATGCGAAGTATATTCAACTTAGGACTAAGCCCACATATGAAATTAGGCCACACATGACACATATAAGTCTGAACGTAGTTTTCTTGTGACAGGAACTGGATCATGGCCCATGGTTCGAGTCTGGACGTCTCTTAAGGTCTACCTCTTATTTTTGTTAATTTGCTATGGCCTTTTTCTCTCGCTTGCTAATTACTGGAAAAGCCCAGTCCCTCCGTGCCTTTATTTATATACCATGCCATGTATCAGTTTTCTTTTCTGTAATAATTTTATAATCAAATTTTTTAATTTTTAAAAAAAATTATATATATTTATAATCAAATTTTATTTATTTTATTCATAAATAATATTTAGGAATATTATTGAGTTAATTCTTGTATTCGTGCGGAATCAAACTTTTATGAATAAATTAAATAACTAATAATATATAAAAATATACTCTTTTACTCGTGACGACCAAACCATATTAATTCCCTTATTCTAACTATATATAGGATATAATTCAGTTTTAAAATAAATTTTATTTTTAAATACATGTTTATTTTTATTTTTAAGATAAATATAATAGTGTTTTTCCAAAAATATCTTTATATTTATTATTTTTAAAATTTAACTCATTTAAAATTTAATTACATTATTATTTTTCAAGACAATAATTAGAAATATTTATTAAAAAATTATTCAACTAACCTTTTTCTAATATATATATATATATATATATATATATATATTATTATTAAAGCCGAAAGATTAAAAGTTTTGGTCGTCGGTATGGTACTGGGTGAACCATAGAAAAGATCTTGATCGTCCAATTTTAAGTGAACCATAGAAACAATCTTAACTGTTGAATTTTAATAAAATACAATTTTAAAAGAATATAATCATACATACAATTCTAACACCAATAGTCCTCCTTTTATGCAAAAGAATATAATCATACATACAATTCTAACACCGGTAGTCATCCTTTTATGCAAATAACTCATAAACATTATAATTCATCCTATTAAAATACAAATAAATTATATAAAAACATATACATATAATATTAAATAAAATTTAAATTATTATCATACAAATACAAATAAATTCAAATCATTAAAAAATATTAAAATAAAAATATTAAAAAACTAAAAAAATTCATCTGTGCATCGCACGGGATATAAGCTAGTACTATATTATTAAAGACGAAAGATTAAAAGTTTTGGTCGGTATGGTACTGGGTGAACCATAGAAAAGATCTTGACCGTCCAATTTTAAGTGAACCATAGAAATAATCTTAACCGTTGAATTTTAATAAAATATAATTTTAAAAGAATATAACCATACATACAATTCTAACATCAATAATCCTCCTTTTATGCAAACAACTCATAAACATTATAATTCTAAAAAATATAAACATTACTACTAAAATACAATTTCATATTAATCTTTTAACTAAAATATCTCACATTAATCTCCTAAATAAAATACATCTCTATACAAAACAAACAAAAATTATCCTATTAAAATATAAATACAAATAAATTATATAAAAACATATACATATAATATTAAATAAAATTTAAATTATTATTATACAAATACAAATAAATTCAAATCATTAAAAAATATTAAAATAAAAATATTAAAAAATTAAAAAAATTCATCCGTGCATCGAACGGGATATAAGCTAGTATATATATATATATATATATATATATTCAAAATTAACATATACATAGAAGAGAGAGTATCATACTTAGTTTGGAGATGCAATAAAATCCAGGTTGGGCTTTCGCGAATAATACAGAGTTTTTTCGGGATGAGATCAGATTTTTATCCGGACTTCATAATTATATACTAACTCGTGATGCACTGATCTAATTATTTTAATATTTTTTATATGATTTGAATTTAAATTTTTATAATAATTATTTAAACTTTATTTTAATATTATATGTATATATTTTTATAAAAAATTTCATATAATTTTTTATTTGTATTTTAAAAAAATAATTTTTGTGTGCTTTATTTCGAGATTTGTATTAGTTAAAAGATTAATATGAAATATGTTTTAATTAGGAAATTAATGTTCAATAAAATAATATATGTGTACTTTATATAGAGATATGTATTAGTTAAGAAATTAATTTCCGATGTGTTTTAGTTAGGAAATTAATTTTTATAAGTTGCATATATCAGCGGATATTAATTTATTAAATATAATAAGTTGTTTAAAAAATGTACTTTTTATCAAATTTTAAATTATTTTTCGAACATTAAATTACTTTTGAATTTAAAAAATTAATTTAAATCCAAACTTCAACGATCTTTATTCTTTACTAAACTTATTTTAAAAGTCAATCGAATATAAATTTCAAATCCGAATTTTTCGTAGTCTACTGGATCATATAACCCTTCCTTTTCGTCCATACCCCTCTTTTATTATTCTACTAATGAAAAGGGAAAATGTTTGAGTATGAAAAAACTGCATTTTCATAAAATATACTAAAAATTAAATAACTCACTACTCGGTATGAGAAAATATTTAAATATTATTCATAATTTTTAATTGAAAAACAGAAAAATAAATACAATAACCTACAACATTTGTTTAGATGTAAGTTCTCATATTTGTTTCATTTAATTTATAAATTAAAAAAATATTACTTTTTAATTTATAAATTACTTTTCGAGAAAATAAACAGAACTATTAGTACTCGTTTGTTTTGATATAACTCAGCTACGTAACTAGAAGTTCCTTAATATAAAATAGCTATGTGTATGTGTTTGGTTTAATGAAAATGAATTTTAAAGATGACAAAAGAACTCCAAATTCCAAGATTTTTGTAGTTACTACAAAACACGGGAACTTAGTTAACTAAATTTTCAATGGTCACTACAAGTTATATAGCTATCCAATACAAAAGTATTAATTACTTACCAAAATTAATTATGTAACTTCTAGTTACATAGTAATAAACCAAACACAAGTATTTTAATTACTCCATCGGTTTGAAAATAATTGAGGTTTTATTTTTTGACACATATTTTTAGGAGTTTTGATTATATATTTAAAATTATTATTTTTAATTTTTTTTTTGTGAATAAAAATATTAAACTAAAATTTTTATTCAAATTTTTTTTTAAAATAATAATTTTTATTATGTAGTCAAAACTCTTTAAATTGTTTACTAAAAAGTCAAACGCAAATTATTTCCAAAAGAGGAGTACCTTGCAACTTTATAATTTAACTTAATTGTAAGGAAGTTCAAGTTTGTACGTAACTCAAAAGTTGACTGAAGTAAACGGCCCCTTAACTTTTTGACCATGGAGAACAACATAAAAAAGCGCCATAAGAGCGATAGTTTCTCAGTCCTTTATGTAAATTAAAATTCTCTAGATAATAAAATATAGGAATAATTACTTAGGAAATGGCTTTAGAACTCACTAATGATGGAGTTTGAACAGAAAAGGTATGCTTTGTTTTAATTAATTGAATTTAAATCACAGGGTTAGTACCTACATTCCCACTTTACATCCATTATCACCTTTGTTTTTGTTTAATCATCTTTGGGATTTGTAACACCGGGTTTCGGGGAATGAATGACTGAAAAAACCATGTTTGAGAATTGAGAGTAGGCCTGTAGGAGCCTATGATTCGACAGCATTGTTTGAAAAAAAGTTAAAACTGTAAATTTAAAGGAAATAATTAGTTTATGAGTAAGCTGTGCAATTGCATATATCATAAATAAAAATTTATCATAATATTGGAGCAACATCTAATGCCATATTTCCTATATATTTGAGCCTAAGAGCACTTGCTCTTACAATATTAAATATTTAAAGTGTCAAATTTGTTTTTTATTTTTTGATATGAATCTAGTCTGATAAGCTCATAGCAAAGTCAAGAATCACAATTTTAGAAACTAATCAATAACACAGTACTAGTACCAGTACTGTGAAACAAACTGTATCATAAAACACAAGTTTACGTAACAAACACATACCTTTTCTACATTATAACCAAGAAAGAAAGCAATGGCTCTTCCTAGGTCAACTTTCACCAACGCATTATAAGAGTACATAAAACACTTAAAAGTAGCGTGTCAAAAGGAACCATTTTGTTTTTTTTACGAGACTTGGACAAATCAAATAATACAACCAAATAAATCAGAATAATTAATGTTTGTTTGGCATGAAAAAGAAAATTAAGAATAAATGAAAATGAGCCCTATATTTTAGCTAATGGTATATCTTGTCTATTCTTTCTATGTCAGTACTATTATTGTCCATTTGTAATAATATGTTGGATGGCCACTGGCCACCTCTCTTTTTAATTTTATATGGTAAGATAATTTACATTTATATATGTATCATGCATTGTATGTATTATAAGTAGCCATCCGATCTGCCAAATTGTGACAACAATTTCGTTTGTATATATTGCCCGTTGATCTAATATAAGCCAAGTGTAGTTTGTTCGTTGTCCTATGAAACAATCGCATGAGGTTCTAATTTATTGGGGTAATTTAATATTTTCAATTTTATAAATCGAAAATATGGCAACAAATTATTTTTGGGCAGGCCGGTGTAGAAGTTCGCCTAAAACTCGAATTCGGATGGGTGAGAGGGGGTGTCGGGACCTAAAATATAAGGGGTACAAATATTTTTAGAAAAATAGTATATATATATTATTTAGCACAAAAATTTATAACAATTCTATTTTGAGTCATAAAAATGTTAAATATATTTTTATTATTTTTAACCGTAACTCAGGTACATTCATTGTGTGATGTACATGTCAACATGTTAGATAACAAAAATAGAAAAGTTATTTTAAAAATTCTTAAAATTGAATGATATTTCTGATATGAGTCTTTTTAATGAATTGTTTATGAGAATGAGAATGAGAATGAATGGTATAAAAATGGGGGTAAATGGGAGTCATATATTATTTTTGAATTCTTTTAAATAAAATATTATTATTTATAATTTTATAAAAAATATTTAAAAATAACACATAAAATTATTTTTTATACACTTTAAAACGTTCGAAGGACCACCAAAATAATAATATAAGCAAGATGACGCGTAATGAAAGTAAAAAGTCTAATAGTAGGTTAATTGAGGTCTTGGTCACATGATTATAAATAGGATATTGCACGAGGCCCGATCTAATCTTGCAATAAACAACACAATTATGCTTTTGTTTTGCATAGTCTACATCTTTGATCTTGTTTTTAATCTAAAAACACCCCTAATTTCTTCGAATTGTCCACTCTAATCTTGATTTGTATATAGTTTAAGGGTTTTTTAATATATTTGAATCCTTTACAGCAAGGCCGTCCCCCCGACAGCCTGACCAGATTTACAGGAAATAATAACTTTGTTTATATATCAATTATTGTGATCTACTTTGATTTTTGTATACATAAAAATGGAGCAAGTGAAGTTAATGAGAGAATCTAATTGAGTGGTGAGTGGCACATGGAGAGGTTGGAAATGATATGTAAATTTAACTTCGTACTGTATTATGGATATGTACATATATCATAATAGTACAAAATTATAAGAATTCTAGCAGAGAGAAAAAAGTTGATTTAGATATCTCATATCAGATTGTTTTCTAGTACAAATATATTGTAACATATTTGTAAATATATATAAATTTTTATAATTATAGTAATAATTTTACATATTTATATGAGAAAATTTTCGAAATTCAAGTAATTACCTGAAAATGATCTCATGAATATGATTCCCTTCAATCAATCTTCTAAATTTTTAATTATTTTAGGAAAATATTAAAAATATAAAATTGTGTATAGAAATAGTTTTTAAATATTATATTCGTTAATTTTTAATTGTATTTATAGATGTCATATAATTTTTAATTAATACGAGTAAATTAGTATGATTTAAAAAAATCATATCACTCCTTCCACATTATTTAGGAACAATTTTTAATACCTAATATTTTACATCTAACCCTACTCTTTGTTTTATGAATAGCTGCCATAATCACTTTATTTTCAGCAACAAAAATCTGTAAGGATAGTTGGTTTGATCGAATGATGAAACCAAAAATAGGGATAAAAAAACAAAAGAGAGGGGCAATAAAATAGTAGGCATGAAAGACATGCAGTGAGTGACCACTTGAAAAAGATGGACCACCAGGGAGTTTGGCTTATTGAAGCAACCATGTTGTCTTTTTATTTCTCTGCTTTAACAATTCATGGCTTCATTACTAAGACAACATATGGGGTTGTTAGTACATTATTTTAGTGTTGGAATAATGTTAGGCCACTATTTTTAATCCTACCATTCTAAAAGAGACACAATCCCCCCACTTAACCGCGGCTTAGTCGAAGGTGCACAAAAAATCAATCGAATCAGATTTTAAAATTTTTAAAATTTAAATTGTGTTGAATTTTTTTATTTAGTAAAATTGGATAAAATTGGATCAAACTTCTTTAAAAAACAAATTATGTTTTAAGTCCATGAGCTGAATTAGTTTTTTATTCAAAATGTTCATAATTTATATATTAATATCTGTTCATCGTATTACAAAACGATTAAACTTGTGGGGGTGGGGGAGTGAAAAATCACTTCACAGGAATAAAATTGATAATTGACAGTTATAATATTGTATTTGTTACTAGACGGGAGAAGACCACTTTTCAATGCAAGTAATAATAACATGTACTGCATTATATTCCGTGCATCGGATGGATGAAATTTTTTAATTTCTCAATATTTTAATTTTAATATTTTTTATTTATATAATAATAATTTAAACTTTATTTAATATTTGTTATGGAATAAATTTCAGCCCATATCAATATTATATGTATATATTTTTATATAATTTATTTATATTTATATTTTAATAATATAATGTTTGTGTGTTTTGTATAGTGATGTATTTTAGTTAGAAGATTAATGTGATATATTTTAATTAGAAGTTTATATTTTAAGTTTAGGTCCAATAATTAACTATCCGACCCAAATACCGATCGACTACCGAACTTTTAATGTTTCGACTTTAATAATATAATATAGATAAGTAGACCTAACAATTGAGATACGAGCTTAGGGCAATTTCCTAAAGTTATAACAAAATATAATATAACATCAGAGTTATTTTTGTAAATACAGAAGATGTGCATTATTATTACAAAATTACCGCTCAATTTTTATATTCAAATAACTTATATTCTTAGGTAATTAATTAAAGTCATCCTTAAGATCCTTTTCCTCTTCATATAATTGAATTGGATTTATTTGATCGGATCAACTTCCCGTTATGATATATTTAAAGTAATATTCGGATCAGGATTGGATCTTGTTTGGATTAAAATTAGTTGAATTTTAGATTAATTTCGGTTCAGATTAAATTCGATTCATATCATTTTAAATCAGAAAAATATAGTTTAGATTAATCTTGGATTAGTTTATTGAAAAGTAATAGGTTATTCATTATCTTTCTTCTTCTATTTTTAATTTATGAGACTTTAAAAAATCATGTTATTATTAAATATGTTAGTTATAATATAAAATAATATAAGTTTTTAAAACTTTGATTGTATAACCATTTTAATTTTTTGATATAAAATTATTTTAAATATGATTTTTGGTTAAGAATAGATTAATTTAAAGAATAAAAAGTGGGTTAATATGTACACTATAGACTATGACCCATTAAAATATAATTTTTAGATTAACATTCAATTCATCTATTTTTTAATTCGATGTAATTCGTATTTATATCGAATCTCATCTCATATTTCGAGTTATATTCGGTTCAGATAATTGTGTATTCAATTTTAATCAGTTCTAAGCCATTATAAGATCTTATATTTTGGATTATTTTCTGTTAAACTTTCGATTCTAAGTAATTTTCGGTTCAAATCAAATTAATTTTCGAATATTTATCTGATTATGTAATTCGGATATAAAATCAAATTCGATTCTATAAATTTCTATTCGATTTTTCAAATTTAGACCCATTTTACCGGTCTAAATATAAGTATATTTTCACTTCTAATTTAATAAATATGAATGCACACACATGCACAATGTAAAAAACTGAGAAAATAGCCAAACAGAAAAACTCATCCCTTTCTACACAGGAAGGCAGGCCACTTTGACTGCATTTTTAGTTTCTGACAAGTTGCTTCCAACTTTCTAAGTGAACACTGCCAACTGCTAAGCCATGTTACAAACAGTCCGTTTGATTTAGTTTATAAATAATTTATAAATTAAAAGTAATTTATAAGTAACTTGGAAAAATGTATGTACTTGTAACTGGTAAAGGGCCAAACTTGCATGCATAAAATTCATCCGGACAGCAAAGTACAGAAACTGCCTCCCCCTAAGTTAGTTGCTGGATACCTACATGTTTGCCCATATATCTATTTATCTATACACATATGAATTAAAAAATTTAAAGAATTCAATCTGCATCTGCATCACAGCATCACCATCTTTCTAATAAAAAAACCACCCAAAATTACCAAAAGGAAAATTAATAGAAAATTCAAAGTGCTCTTGGATCCAGATCTTCTGTTATTTCTCTATAAACAAAACATGGGGTTCTCCCCTCAACAATCCCAACACACACTCACACAGTCCCCTCCTCCTCTTCTTACTTGCAACTATGCATGCACCTACTAAAAATCCTCCCTTTCTTTGTCCTTGTAATTACCATGTTTTTTACTTCTTATTCTTTACCTTAGTTTCCTCTCTTTTCTTATCTTGTTACTCAGTTGATGTACAGAGTCAAGCTCTTTTAGCATGGAAAGCTAGCTTAAACACCTCTTCAGATGCATTAAGTTCATGGAACTCTACAGATACAACTCCTTGTCATTGGTTTGGTGTACATTGCAATTCCAATGATCAAGTGACTGAGATAATATTGAAATCATTGGAATTACAAGGAACATTGCCTTCAAATTTTCATCCACTCAAGTCTTTAAGTAAACTCATTCTCTCATCAACCAATCTCACTGGACCAATCCCAAAACAGCTTGCAGAGTGTCCTGAACTGAGTGTTATAGACATCAGTAACAACTCTTTAGTAGGCGAAATCCCGGTTGAGATATGCAGATTGAGCAAGCTGCAAACTTTAGCACTCAATACTAATTTTCTTGAAGGTGATATTCCGTTAGACATTGGAAATCTTTCAAGTCTTGTCAATCTTTTGCTCTTTGACAATCAACTTAGTGGTGAAATTCCAAAGGGTATTGGAAACTTAAAGAATCTTGAAGTTTTTCGAGCCGGGGGGAATCAAAATCTTAAAGGTGAGCTTCCATGGGAGATTGGAAATTGTAGTAACTTGCTTGTGTTGGGCTTGGCAGAAACAAGTATTTCTGGAAGTCTTCCTTGGTCAATTGGAAAGCTGAAAAAAATACAAACAATAGCTATATATACATCTCTATTATCCGGATCAATCCCAGATGAGATTGGAAACTGCAGCGAACTTCAGAACCTGTACTTGTACCAGAATTCTATATCTGGTTCAATTCCGAGGCGAATAGGGGAGCTTAAAAAGCTGCAGAGCCTGCTGCTATGGCAAAACAGTATAGTTGGCACAATCCCTTTTGAGCTTGGAACCTGCACTGAGCTAACGGTTATTGATTTCTCCGAAAATCTTTTGACAGGCAGCATTCCTACAAGTTTTGGAGCTTTATCAGGACTTCAAGAACTTCAGCTGAGTGTTAATCAGTTATCAGGTATCATACCAAATGAAATCATAAATTGCACAGCTATTACTCATTTGGAACTTGATAACAATAATATTTCTGGGGAAATTCCTGCTCTAATAGGCAAACTAAAGAGCATGAATCTTTTCTTTGCCTGGCAGAATAAGCTAACAGGCAATATTCCACAGTCATTGTCCGAGTGTGAGAATCTTGAAGCTCTTGATCTTTCTTGTAACCATCTTTTTGGTCCCATACCAAGACAAATATTTTATCTGAAAAATCTTACCAAATTGTTGCTCATTTCCAATGATTTATCGGGTTTTTTACCGCCTGAGATTGGAAACTGCTCAAACATGTACAGGTTTCGGGTAAGTGATAATAGATTGGCAGGTACTATTCCACCTGAAATTGGAAATTTGAAAAATCTCAATTTTCTTGACATGGGTAACAATAGAATTGTGGGTGGAATTCCTCCATCAATATCTGGATGTGGAAATGTTGAGTTTCTTGATCTTCATTCCAATGCACTCACTGGTTCTCTACCTGATATGCTTCCAAAAGTCTTACAGCTTCTAGACATCTCAGACAATAGGCTTGAAGGTCCATTGTCTCCAACTATTGGTTCTTTAACTGAACTAACAAAGCTTAATCTTCAGAAGAATCAACTTTCTGGCAGAATTCCTTCACAGATCCTCTCGTGCAGTAAGCTGGAGTTGTTAGATTTTGGAAGCAACGGCTTTTCAGGGGAAATACCGAAAGAATTGGCTCAAATTCAGTCACTTGAGATCTCCCTCAATCTTAGTTTTAACCAATTCACAGGGGAAATCCCTACCGAGTTCTCTAGTCTAAAAAAGCTAGGAATTCTTGATCTGTCCCACAACAAACTCACAGGGAATCTTGATACTTTGAAAAGTCTCGAAAATCTTGTTTCTCTTAATGTATCATTCAATGACTTCTCAGGTTCATTGCCTGATACGCCGTTCTTTCATAAACTACCCATGGAGGACCTAGCTGGAAATCGAGCTCTGTACATATCTGGTGGAGCCGCAGATCTACGTGACAGAAGTGGAGAAGCTGCCCATGTGAAAACGACAATGAAACTAACAATGTCAATCCTAGTCAGTGCTAGTGCAGTGCTAGTACTCTTGGCTGTCTATGTGTTAATCAAGACACGTCTGGCAAGCAATGGAACGTTTGAAAATGAAACTTGGGAAATGACATTCTATCAAAAGATGGAATTCTCAGTTGATGACATAGTACGAAATCTAACATCAGCTAATGTGATTGGTACTGGAAGCTCTGGAGTTGTCTACAGGGTGACAACTCCAAATGGGGAATCTCTAGCTGTGAAAAAGATGTGGTCATCAGAAGAATCAGGAGCATTCAGTTCTGAGATTGGAACACTGAGTTCAATCCGACACAGGAATATTGTGCGTCTTTTAGGCTGGGGTTCAAATCAGACGCTAAAACTGCTGTTCTATGATTACCTTCCTAATGGAAGCTTGAGTTCTCTCCTTCATGGTGCTGGAAAGGGAGGCGCAGAATGGGAAACTAGATATGATATTATTCTTGGCATCGCACATGCACTTGCCTACTTGCACCATGATTGTGTGCCTGCAATTCTACACGGGGATGTGAAAGCGATGAATGTTCTATTGGGTACTTGTCTTGAACCTTACCTTGCTGACTTTGGGCTGGCTAAAGTTGTAAATAACAGCAGTGATGTTGATTTTTCAAAGCAGAGTCAGCAACCTTACTTGGCTGGTTCTTACGGATACATGGCTCCTGGTAAATTTATGTCATTAAGTTAAATCAATTCGTTACATTCCAACCTTTACATTTCAATTATGACAATATTTTTATTTTTGCTATCAATTTTATCAGAACATGCTTCAATGCAACGGATTACAGAAAAGAGTGACGTTTACAGCTATGGCGTAGTCCTTTTAGAGGTCTTGACAGGAAGACATCCATTGGACCCAACTTTGCCAAAGGGTGACCACTTGGTACAGTGGGTACGTGAACACTTACAAAGTAAGAGCGACCCAAGTGACATTCTAGATCCAAAGCTCAGGGGTATGCCTGATCCTCAGATGCATGAAATGCTACAAATACTAGCAGTTTCATTTCTATGTGTTAGTACGCGTGCTAATGACCGTCCACTGATGAAAGATGTTGTGGCAATGCTCAAGGAAATTCGAAATGCAGATCCTTTAAGGTCAGATTCTGATTTGAAGCGTGCTGTCTCAGCGCCTTCTCCATCACCTCCGACTCGGAAATTGTTCTTGCAAGGATCATCCAACTGTTCTTTTGCATTCACTGATGAATCAGTATAATCATGTTCCACGCAAAATTTTGCATATCTGCAAAGGAGTATCTGTTAGAAAGTGGCAGAATATAAAATATGAATTTTTCGATAACTTGTTTGTACTAGGCTATGCTGTGAGCTTGTAAAATAGTATTAGAAGAAAAGAAAGGTCTGTAATTAGCATGCAGTAGTTCATAATTGATAATTACATATACATTGGTTAATAACACCTACATAACAAACACGACAATTAGGCATACAGGGAATGACAAGCCCCATCTGGGGTCAGATCTATCAACGGGTACATTCAAAATCATCACAAGCAAATTCATCCAACTAATCACCGGGTACTAATTCTTTCTTTTACGCATACGTACAAACAAACACCATTATTCTTGGAGACTCCTAGCAGTTGTTTTAGCTCCTTTATCTGCCTTTCCAGCTCCACATTCTTCAAACCAGAAGCTCGTAGACCTTTGCATCAACTGAGATTATTCTTGGATAAACTGTACAGTTCTATTCTTTCTCCTTATAGCATTCTGCATTGCAGATGTCGATCTGCGTGACAACCTCACCAACACCATAAAGGTCAGCCCTGACTATGCACAAGATGGAAAGCATGCAAGTTGTCTATCTCCATCTTCATTTGCTTGATATCGTTTTGGAACAACTTTTTCATTATTGCTATATGAATAGCCCAGAGCTTGAGAGTGTTTGTGACAAGGTTTAGGGTAAATAATGAGGAGAATATTGAAGGATATATAACCAGCCGTTTAATGATGATATGCCTGGGCACGCCTGCTCCTTGAACATAGGAAAATATTGTCAGGGAATAACGGCATATGCACTCAGAATTGATTTGTTTTACCCCAAGGCAGATGCTTTATGCGTCCACTACCCATTTAAAGATTATTTATACTTAGATGGACCTGAGAATATGTAGATTATTTTCCTGTTGTTTCTTTTGATTAGACCTCCAACCCCTGCCATAATTCCATCCCAAGCCCCATCTACTGAGCAAATTGTATCGAACTTGTTAAAAATATTGTCCCAATATGCAGTAGACTTCTGATGGGAATGTAATGATGCCGCCCCTGCCGGATTTATTCTCCAAAGTTTTCATAAATCTCTCTCCATTGTCCCACTAGCCACCATCCATCTTTCTACTCTTAGTTTAAATAGTCAGTTTACTTGAAAGTAGTAGCAATAAGCACGAGATTCTGGATTTCAAATAAATTCACAAGTCTTTTCAATATTGAAAATTTAATACGTGTGAACTCATTTGAGAATTCTTTGCAGATGAGATTTCCAACAAATATGCATATAAATAATATCTCAACTTCACAACCAACTTAGATAAAATGAATTCATCAAGTTGTTTAGCAAATATCTGCAAGTAATTCTACTAAAGACTGCTCTCGTAATAAGTGATACCTGATGTCCATGCGCTTATTCCCTGAGTGGTGTAGAGATTATCCAGCAGAGTTGATGGAGTTTGACAGCTTCTAGTAATTACTTCCATGTCTTTCTTACAACCTGCACTATCTATATCTATATAGCCAGTTAGGTTAAACCTAGTATCTTTAGGGTACCTGATTCTAAGAATTGGTAATCCCTTAAGATATCTGACAAATCATTTCTTAGCTATAAGATTAGATTCTTTAGTATCCACTTGGAAACTTGTACATAGCCATATTTAGAATAAAATATATGGTCTTTATGCACTTGAATAAGTAATGAGCTGATCATACCTCTATAGCTTGTCACTTTAGTTATATACCTGATTTGTCTTGATCAAGCTTACTACTGGTTTGTTGGCAAGGAGTCTTGGCGGGTCTGAAATCTTCTAAATTGCGCATCTTCAAAAGATCTTTGACTTACTTTAATTGCCATCATTCTTTTGAATTACTTATAATCCAAAAAGAATTACAACTCTTCCAACATGCTCATCTTGTACCTACTCTGCATTAACTTAGCAAATATCTCTTGCCAAATTTTTATTAGTAGACTCACATATATTATAATCGTGGTATACTTGCACCAATATTACATTATGTGTTTGCCTTGTATTATATATATATATATATATATATATATATATATATATATATATGTATATATATATATATATATGTATATATATATATATGTATAACAATCTTAATAAAATCATTTTCAAGTAATTATCAGTTAGAGTGTCATACTATGTCCTTGACGATTGCTTGATCTTTTACCTCCGTCATAGAGAGTTTGTGAAGAGAATGATATACAAATTCTAGTGGATATGTAACTTCGAAGTCCAGGAATTGTTGTACATCAACTTTAACTTCTTACTTACCATTCAGGTGTGCACTTGTTCACATTTATCTGATAGACATTCATGCTTAAATGCTCAACAAGTGCTAGGAATATTACTGTTAGGTCATCAACTTGTTCAACCCTAATAGTATCAAGTCTCATCTCTGGTGCTTGTCGTTAGATCTTGAAAGTTCCGAAGATTATGTTTCCATCATCGTCAATACCTTCTACTTTATAGTAACCTGTCGCAACCAGTTTGACTTTGTCCTTCATAACAAAGCCAATAATCATTCAGTCTCTAAAAACCCTTACAATACCAATTACAACTTTGTCTTGTGGACTGGGTTCCAGATTCAGTAGATTCTGCCTTCAAACTGATTGAGATCATCTTGCATTGCAATCACCCAATCTGGATCAATCAGTGCTTCTTCAATCTTCTTTAGGATACAATTGTTAAACAATTGTTCTTTCCCGAAAAATAACCATTTACTTTGCATAATACTTCTAGTCTTTACTCTAGTATCCGGATCACTAAGAACTAGACTCCAGGAATGACTTTGACTCCAATCCCTTTATCTCGGCAGATATGTTTTTAATGTATTCCTTTGATCTTCAATGTGTTGAGTACGACTAGTAGATCCTTCTTTTATTTTCTTCCCCTGAGTTGCTGCTAGGATGTGTTGAAGATCCTTCACCTTGTTGAGTGCATTCTGTTAAAGTCCATGGGTTATGTAGATTCACTACCATTTCCACTACTAGGATCTGAATCATCATCATCATTAACATTAATTTCTTCTGCAACCTCACTTTCATCATCAATATCTACATATAACTCTGACAAGATGTCAAGCTTCAAAGATTCAAAATAGACTTTCATTTGAATGCTCGGGAGCTTGGTGTAGTAGGACGACACATTCAGACTTTCAATCACCTTCTGGTTTTACATCACATATGCCTTGAAAGCTTTTGACTTCAATGAGTAGCCGAGGAAAATTGTTCCATGAGCCTTAATTTCAAACTTGCCAAGATACTCATATAAATCTTTAATAAATATCAATTTCCTTCAAACACACGAAAGAGCTTCAGTGTTTGCTTCTGGTTGGCCATTAACTCATATGAAGTCTTTTCACGATCTTTGTTGAATAAAGAAGCATGTTGTGTTAATCGCTTCAACTTCAAAGTACCTTTATAAGTGCAGACTTCATTTAGAACTTCATTCACGAAATTCAGTTCCAATATCTAACTTCAAAGTTCTCACAGCTTACTTTGCTTCCAACTTGATCTACCTGATGTGATCAATCACCATATGTGATATATTATCTGTTGAATGTACGAACATCACCAAATTGTAACTAGGGCTATCATTAACCACCACTACATATGTCTTTCATGATATTACTTGCTTCAGTGTGATGTTTTTATTGACTTCCCTATATGACATACTTCAAAATGTCCTTCTGGATAGAATTCCATATGAAGAAGTCCTCTAACCAATTTCTTCTTTATCAAAGAATCCATTGTCTTGAATATCAAGTGTGAGAGTTTCTTATGTCATAGCTAACTCTTTACTGATGAAGCTTTACTAAGAAACTTATTTCACCTTTACGTACAAAATCCATATAAGCTATGAACATATTTATTCACTCTCAGTTGAGTGAGTTTTCATCTTTCTTGCTCGAAATCAAACACTTTTTCTTTCCAATGCTTTTCCACAAAAGATTTGACAAAGAATTTCCTAGTGCCCTGTAGATAATGCTTAAGTCCTTCGACAAGAAAGATATTTCCAGTAATGACAATTCCAAAATCATGATAGCCAAGCCCCTTGTACATCATTTGCTGTCATCTCCAAAGGTTACCGTTGGGTAGGCTTTCTCAATCAACTGTTGTTGGTGAGATTACGATGTTGTATGAATAGTAATCGTGATAGCTCAACACTAGAACATGACAAGTAAATAATACTACGCCTACACAGAAATAAGAAAGAAATGAAGACAAGGCAGATACGGTGAATCAAGACATTAGAAGAAGTTTTGTAGTCTACTATAGGTCATTGAGAGAAGTACATTAATATGTTCATGCCTCAGTGAAGAATAATGGTTGAAGACTTTCAGGGTTTCAAAAGTGTTGAAGATTCAGTATAGAAGTGCCACTAGAAGATTTCAGTGTAAAGGCATTGATTGAAGATAGACAGTGTTCGAAGCATAGGAATCTAGAAGGGTAAAGAAAAAGCTTAAAGAAGACAGCTGCAGTCTTGAATCAATACTCACTGAAAGAAGTTCATTTATATGTTCAAGCGCCAGTGAAGAACAGAGAATGAAGTATTCAAGATTGTGGTAATAATAGAGACGTTGTCTAAGTACCAGAAAAGATTCTAGTGAAAGTTACAGTGTTTATTGATAGTCAGTGTTTGAAGTAATGCAACAGTCCAAGGTTAATCAGTTGAAACAGAACAAAAGTCAAGGGAATTCAATTCAGTGTTAGTCATATGTGAACCAGACCAGTGCACTAAGCATCACCACAATAAAGAGAATTACTTTGATTTATCAGAAGAAATTCAGTTGATCAAGTCAGAAGAGTGAAAACCAAGTGGTAAATACTTCAAGCATTTCAAGAATATCATCAAGGCAAGTATTACTACATTTGGTGGATCTTATACTCTTGAAGCAATGGAGAGGCGCAACAAAAGTGATATTGGCCCAAGGAAACAACACTCCAAGTTTGCTAAGTGTTTGGTGACACTTACACAAGGGTTGTAGAGTGTAGGCACAACAAAACTATTCCAAGGCTCATCAAAACTCTAAAGGAAGGAGTTGTGGCGCCTGCACTAGGAACTTGGTGTACAGGCGCAACAAAACAAGTCTAAAGCACAAGGAAATGTTATCCAAGTGTTTTGTGGCACCTGCACTAGGAACTTAGTGTGCAGACACAACAAAACAAGTAATAGGCGCAAGGAAAGTTAAAGGGGGTATTTGGTGGCGCCTCAATAGGGAAAATGGAGTGCATGCGCAACAAAAAGGAAAGCTTAGTCGCAACAAACACCTTTAGTGGCGCCTATACACTGCAAACACTCTATCAAGCGCAAGAAAGGACTTAAGCATTGTGAAGCAAATCAATTTTAATTGATTTGAAAAGTCTACACCATATAAAAACAAAATGACTGGTTCATTTTGATTCGTGGATTTGTGAAGACACACAACCAAACAAAGAGATACAGAGAGATAATCGAAGTCGGAGAAGAAGTCACAGAGCCTTACATATACATTCTTCACTGGAGTTTTATATTCTAGCCGGTTCATTATGTTGCAAATACATAGGGCTATTGTAACACACTCTCTGTTAGTTTGATTCCGTTAGTACAAACATATAGTCAAATATTGTATAGGGATTAAATTATATCTCTTTGTAGAAGCAAAGAACTAATCTGTTCTTTTGGAAACCAGTTATATTTTTAACTGGGTGTAACAAACTCAGAGTTTATATACGAAAGATATATTCCCCGAAACTTGTCTCGTTAAATTACTTGCTAATTTTCTAGAACATTAATGATTATTCATAATACAGAAAATTAGTAAGCCATCCTCCTAAACACTATTCAACTCATGAACTCGAACCCACTAACCGAATTCTAAATTATTTATCCGCAAAAGATTTGAAAGAATTTTTTAATTTAGTGAGTATCATATTCAACCCCCCCTTCTATGATACTTTGGGACCCAATAACTGTGATAGTAGAGCTTCAATACTAGTAATATGCCTCGAACAATAAATATCACGAAATCACATAACTTTTGTCTTTTGTTTCATACTCTGCAATCACAAGTGATTAAGCTTCTTGATACTCAACTTCAATTGAGTCTAGATGAGTTAGAGATATTACTTTCAACAGTGGTAACAACAACTTCAACCTTAACATGCACAAACTTATCTTTGACTGATCACTTCTCATTTACAGCAGCCTTAACAAGATAGTCTTAAGGCTATGAGATTAGTGATTCCAACCTAACTTAAGGTGGACTAACAATCTTTAACCTATTGTGATTCTTATAGATGTTTTGCCTAAGATTATGCAAGTCCTAAGATATGTATTTTCAAATTTTAAACAAACAAGCATGAAAAATAAATAAGAACACAAGGTAACATTTAGCTTCAATGCATTATGGATAAGAATTATGCATTTCAGGCATGTTATGCATATTAGAAAATTCAATACTATCTACTTTAACCATTCTACACAAATGTGACATGTGTTAAATAGATTTACAGATATTTAATAATTTTCTAAAAGCACATGGAATAGAAGAACTAACAATTTAATTACTAATTCTGTCTAATCCATTTATGTTGTTGTCTAACATTTTAACTATCTCTAATTACATAAGTCAATTTTAGATTAAGCCTCGAATCTACAAATTTTACTAACTACTTAGTTAATTCTACCATCTTTTAATCTTCTATACCTTTACAAGCAATACATGAAGTGATTTGACATTTAAGGGCTACTATGTGAGTGTGAGCAATTCATATGAAAATAAACACATAAACAATTTCAAGAATATGCAGAATATTTGAATAAGACATTATGAGCAATATCAAATTCCACATACACTTAACAAGTCATTTATCACAATAAGAACAAATATAAAATATCTTATCTATGACCTATTTGTCTATTAGCAATTTTTACAACATTAGCAGAGTTATTAAATCACATAAGATTTAAATCAAGTTCAAGCAGATGTTCACGATACACCTAATCGTCTAGAATAACCTATCTAATTCTAGATATTCATTTTACTGTATTGAAAATCAAGTATGAAATGTACTAACTTAACTCATAAGTCCTAACATGAAATATCTTATTCTTAGATATCAATCAAACATTTAAGTCCTAAGATGCTAACATACTGACATGAATATAATACATTTCAAAATATAATAATCATATAGTTCTGAATTAGATAAAGGTATACTAGTTAGAATGTGTACCTTTGAAGTGCTTAGTGATTCATCTCCAGTGTTGGTCATTGATGCCAGATATCTATGTGGTTCATCACTGTCACCGATAGAATTAACAATGCATTTAACGTCACCAGCAAATACTTTCCCTTGTTGTAACTTTACTAATGCTTGACATTCCTGCTTTAACCCAACATAGTCTGTCAACATTTGCTTGTTCAGTCTTCTTGAATATTGTAGCACAACCTTGATCTTGTCTTGCTGCTTTCAACCATCCATGTCTTGCAACCTTCTCTTGAACTGATCTTGAAATTCTCCCCTATGGAATCTATAGGTAAGGACCTTAGATTAAGAATTGGGATTTCGTCTGAATCTCAGATCATTTCTTTTCTGTTCAGAAGTTCTCAACCTTGACTTCAATCAAAATTGGTTCCTGGGTCACATATACAATGGATATGCTAACAACTTGTTTCACCAAATATTATCTTTTTCAGCTCTTGTTCTAGTTCATAGGCTTTCAACACACCATATAGTTCCCTGATGGCTGTAATTCTATGTTCTCGATGATCTGTAGTGTTAGCACGAACTTCTATTATCCTTCTTCTTTGCATAAGATACTCCATACATGCAGATGTAACATGAAGTTCAATCTTGTATTCTTTAACCTCATATTTTCCTTCAGTTGTGACCTCTAACGATTCTTAAATCCATTTTGTACAAGTAGAATCGTACAAAAACTAGAATGATCAGTAGAGTCAGAGAAAACTTTAGCAGAGTTCCCTACTAATAAATCTATTATTTATTTACATTTGAGCAGTTTGTGGAACTATAACATAAACAGTCGTAACATCCACAATAAAATTCAAACGCTCCAGAATAAACCTACTAATACAAAATGACCACTTTCCTCAAAATTGGGTCATATGCTCTGAGAATTAATTCTCAGTCAAACCGAAGAATTTTCTAACTACAAACCCTTTCGGAAAAATGGACCAAGATTTTTAATAACTTTAGATTATAAATTAAATAAATTTAAATTTAAATAATAAATTTATTTAAGTTAAATTTATAAAATAAATTTATTTAAATTTAGTTTATAAACTAAACCTTTTCAAGTTTAAATAATAAACTAATTTAAATTAAATTAATAAAATAAAATATTTAAAGAAAAGTTATAAAATAAATGTATCTAAATTTGATTTCATAAAATAAATTTATTTAAATAAATTTAAATAATAAAAGTAAATATATTTAAATTTAGAGAATAAATTTATTTAATTTAAATTTATAAAATAAACTTATTTAAATTAAGTTTATAAAATAATTTTTTCATGTTTAAATAATAAACTCATTTAAATTCAATTCACAAAACAAATTTATTTCAAATAAAATTTATAAAATGAATTTGTCAAAATTTAAATTTATAAAATAAAATTATCTAACCAAATTTAAATTATAAAAGTAAATTTATTTAAATTTAGAGAATAAATTTATTTAATTTAAATTTGAAAAATAAACTTATTTAAATTAATTTTATAGAATAAACTTTTTCAATTTTAAATAATAAACTCATTTAAATTAAATTCATAAAACTAAATTATTTTAAATAAAATTTATAAAATAAATTTATCTAAATTTAAATTTTTAAACCAAATTTATTTAACAAGGCCTCTAAACATTTGAACTCTAAACAACTTCGGTATCTTGAGCTGTGCTGGACTAAGGATCTTGATTTGTATATCAATCAACAGGTTCTAATACCAACTGTTGGGTCCCTGAAGTATCGTAGAAGGGGAGTTGAATGCGATCTGACAACAATTTAAAATTCTCTTCAGAATTTATGAAATTAAATTATTGCTTTTGCTGAGGGTTCGAGTCTTTGTAGTGTTTGAGAGGCTGACTTACTAGCTTTCTATTTTCACGATAAAACATTTAAGATCTAGAAAATTAGCAAGTTAGTAAACAAGATTCAAATTAAATACGTTTATTAAACTTGAAAGGGTTTTACAATATTCGGTAGAATATACCTTAATTCCTAGAATATATTTAACATGAATTGTTCTACTTAAAGAATTAAATTCAAACCAGCACAGAAAGTCTGTGAATATGACAATCAGACAAATTACTGAATTTGAATGTTTTTATACACTCAAGCCTCATATTTATAGAGGATGGAAAGCTTATATGACTTGCTTAGACATTTTTTAAACTTTATTTAAGCCTGCATGACTTTCCAAAAGCACTTGTATGGCTTTCCAATAGCTCAGTATGACCTTTGAAAATTAGGTATGATTTTTTAATTTGTCTCGATATGACTTTTGATTCCAAGCTTCGGTATGCCTTTTATTTTAAAAAGTCGGTATGACTTTTATTAAATAATTCGGTATGAACTTTTGATTTGTTCAGTATGACTTTTATTTAAATCAATTCGATATGACCTTTTTATCAATGGCTTCAGTATGACTTTTCCAGAGCAGCTCGATATGACTTTTGCAAACAAGATCTCTGTATGACTTTTCTGTTTAAGTCGGTATGACTTTTCTGTTTAAGCTTGTATGACTTATTTTTACCAGAATTCGGTATGACTTTTATTATAGTTTAAAAAGATATATTAAAAGTCATACCAAGTCATATCTTTTATAATAAATTAATTCTACTTATTTTAATTAAATAAATTATAAATTAAATTAAATTCAGCTTGAATTAATTTAATTAAATAAATTAAATAATTAATTAAGTTTTGATAGTAGAATTAAAATACTATCTTGACTTGTATAACCTTTTTGTTAGCTCCGAAATCTTCCCGCATTTGCTCTGTCTTCTGTCATTCTAAAATAATTCTAAATTAATTAATCCTTTAATTAATTTAAGAAATAAATTAATTCCAAGTGAATTAATTTACTATTTAAATTAATTAATTAATTAATTAATTGAGAATTAAATCAAAGTCTTGGCCATAAGACCATTGTTGCTTTAGAACAAACTTGTTTGTTCTTCAATAATAACCTTTCTAACCACTTAAACTTTTTGATGACAAATCTTCATTGACATTGTTGACACCCTGTGCACTGGTCTAGTTCACGGATGACTAACTATAATGTTGATTCTCATTTCTGCTGTAGTGGTTTTTTCACTTGTCTTGTCATGTCTTGTCTTCTTTTCATTTTTCCTCTAATCTTCTTCTTCTTGAATCTTTCTGTAGTAGGCACTTAAAATCTTCTGTATCTTCTGAACTAATACTTCTTTATTCTTTACTGACGCTTGATCATATTAATGAACTTATTTCAGTGTTGAGTAGCAGTCTTGTCAAACTTCTTCTGATATTCTGATTCTTCGTGTCTAGTTGACATTCTTCGTCTTGATTCCTTATTCCATATTTATTATTTACTTTGCTTTCTTAACTGAGTTTAGTTGTCATCTACTTATTACAAATAGGCCTAATCATATGACTTTCAATTTCTGTCAAGGAAATTCTCAAAGCTAAAATTCAAGAGGAATTCAAATGCTCAAAGTCCTGGATCCCAGTTTAGAAATGAAAACCAAAATAAGAATTTGATTGACAGATCAAGATTTAAATGCTTTAATTGTGGATTGGTTGGTCATTTCTCCAATGAGTGCAGAAAGCCAAAACAAGAGAAGAAAACAAAATCATATGATGGCATTGACTATAAAAAGAAATATTTTGACCTTCTCAAAGAAAAGGAAAAGGCTTTTGTCACTAAAGAGAAAGGCTTGGCTGCCGAGGATAGTAATTCTGAAGAGTTCATCAATCAAGCATTAATGGCCAATCATGAAGATGAAGAGGCTAGTTCATCATCAAATCATGTACTAGCTACTAACTTTTCTGAATTATCAAAAGATGAATGCAAAGTACCATAAATGAGATGTCTAATGAACTATACAATTTGCATGTCACCTTGAAATCTCTAAACAAAGAAAATCTCAAGTTAAAGAACACCATTGATGGCTTAATTGAGAGAAACCCTTTTCTTGAAAATGAACTTATTTGTTTAGATAGATACAAGCAGGAGAGTAAGGATGCTAGGGATGAACTAGTAAAAATTTTGAAAAGAGAAGAATTGTTGAAAGAACAATTAGATGGAGAAATTGAAACTATTAAAAAATGGAATAGGTCTGCTAAAACTGCCAAACAAATTATTGATGTTCAGGGTTTAGATACTTTAGGAGAATCCCCTAAATCAATAGGCAAGCCATTTGTTGACACCTCAATGGATAAGGATCAATCGACTTCTAATCCTCTATTGATCAATAAGGATTATCAATCGATTGATACTGAATCAACTGAATATTATTCATCGACAGGTAAACCATCAATGGCTAACAAGAAGAACATATTTAGCAATCCTATAAAATTTGTTAAGGAAAAGGATCCCATAAATCAAGTTGAGACTAAGGTTGAAAAGATCAATATTGTTAGCTTATTTAAGAAGCAATTAAAAGGCAAATTGGAAAAGATAGCACCTGTTGAAACTAATCACCCTATGCCTGAGAAAAATAAGAAGAATAGGAATGTAAAAGTAGGCATAAACAAGTATAGTAATTACACACCTGATATGTATGCACCTAGAAATGTTTGTGCTAAATGTGGTAGTGTAAATCATTTATCTTTGCATTGCAAGAAAGAAAAGAATTACATACCTGCAAATAATTTGAATGCACAGATCATGTCTACGAATGTCATGCTTGCCAATCCTATGCTCATGAATGCCATGTCTTCTAATTTGGTTGCACCACATGCTTACATGCCATATGCAAAATTTCCATTCGTGTACAATCCATTCTTTGCATATGCAAATATGAACATGCCTGGAATGTCATGGAACATGCCTAAAATAGATAATGAAATGCATGAAAATTATGTCATAAGTTCTAAGGTGTCTGGTCCCTAAAAGTTATTTGAGAAGATTGAAGAGAAAAATTTAAAGGATGCAGAACTGGTAAGAAAGTTATTTGAAGAAGAAAATCCAGGATTGGATCAAGTTGTTGTAGAAGAGGAATTGAAGAAATCTGGTACTTACAATGCTCAAGTCTAGAAAAAGAGAAAATATGTGAAGAAAGCTCCAATTCAAAGGAAGGCATCTACTCAACAAAAGAAAATTGAATCTAAGCCTGTCCAAACAAAACCTATTGAAACTCCTAAACCAACTATTCAATCAAAGCCTACTTCAGAAATTCAAACTAGGTCAACATCAAGGATCCAGCAAAAAGCTGCAGCTAAGTCAAAAACTCCTCTCACTATGTCAGGAACTACATTTCTCCCAGGTGGGTCTAGCTTTGATAATGAAGAAGAAGAGCAACAACAATCTCTGATCAGAAAGAAAAGGTCTGATCTTCTATGGACCAAAACTCAAACTTTGACTCTCAATGCCAGACTTAGTAAAAACAAGAGTGGTATTGGTGATTCACATGCCAAAGTCTACAGGGGTGAAGCCAACATTTTCAGAGATCCTTTCTCATTGAAAGACAAACCTGAGGAAGAATTATCTCAAGAACATCTTGACAAACTAATATCTGTCAACATAGTAAATGATATTTTTGATGGTGCTTAAGCAAATGAGAAACTTCTATACTTCTTAGAGAATGAAAGGGTTTTAAAAATTGTTGAAGAAGATTTAGTACATAAGGCATCAAAAGAACTTGAACATGTTCTGTATCTTCTCAATGATGAAAATGAAGTCACTTCCAGATGGGTAAAGATCCTTGAAGGAGTGATAAATGAGAAGAAGAAGAATGAAAGGTTATTGATGATAAACTCTGAAGAATATAAGCCATGCTATCTATTGGAAGATGACTTTGAGAAAGCCATGACAAAGGGAGATGCAAAGGTCAAGATGGTGTTAGGCATTCCTACACTAATTTTAAATCCTGATGGTAAGAAGGCATGTTGCATATCATCAATTTATGCTCATAGGGCTGCTATATTTCAAATCAATGATTCTTCTGAGCAGATGAAAGAATTGAAGAAAAAATTGGTTGAATTGCTGATGAATGCTGAGAAGAAGCTATTGTATAATTTTCTCAAGGAGGACTTTTCTTATAGAAGGATTTGATTCAAGAATGAAGATTCAAACTCTGATGCATTTTTCCATATTTCTGACATCATAAGTAAATTTTATGTTTTACTTCATAAAGCATAAGTTGGAGGATATTTTTAGGAAACAAACACTGATGCTATCAGAGAATGCTTAAGAACAAAGTTTACACTGCTGACATCATCAGAGTTTAGGAAGCTATCGGTCAGAGTTTACTCTATCAGAGAATACTTAATTAGAGTTTACTCTAACAGAGAGAATGCTCAAATCAGAAAATAAATGACTGACCGAGTTTATCAATCAGAGTTTGTGAAGAAGCAAGACAAATCAGAATATGATTAGGATAGTGAAGAAGGAATCCAAATACAAGTCTAATTGTGTTAGGTCCTGGAGATCATAGAGGGGGGGGGGGTGAATACGATTCCCAAATAAAAATCTGACTTTTATTTATTTTTGGGACAACATAAAAATTACTTGGGGTTCAAAACCGGGTACTGTTCATCATCTTCTTCAACCTCAAGAACACCATTAAAATAGCCAAGATAATGAACAGTAAATTATCCAAAGCACACACAATAACAAGGTTCAAGAATATATCTTTATATTCATTGAAGTGGGGTAGATGCTACAATCAAGTTCAAGAACATAAGCTCAAGAACACAACAAAGAAGTGATTTTTGTCTCCTCTAAAACTATTACATTTTGTAGATCTAGGAGACAAAAACCAACCCTATCTTCTATACAAGATTTAGCAAGTGTTTACAATAGAAAGATAGAGGAGTGGTGAAGATAAAGAAAATCATGGCCCCAAAATATTAAAGTCTAGTTCGGCCATGGGGGAGAGAAAAATAATTTTTCTCTCTCTCCCCTTTTCAAATCTCATCCGGATGCACACTCTCCTCTTTTGGAGACTTGAGTTTCTTCTTTTTATAATTGAAAAGGTGTTGCTTTTTGCTTTTCCACCTTTTACTCTTGTCCACTCAAATCTCATCTTCAAAGTCATGTGCCAAGTATGCCTTTGGAAATATTTAATGTAAAAATAATATTTAAATAAATATATATAATATAAATAAAGAATATCTTTATTTATAAAATATATAAATAATTAAATAAATACTTTATTTAATTAAATTAAATATTTCCATTCCACTCTTCAATTTGTGTAGACTTTCTTATCCAAATACTTGGCCCCGTATACGTGACTCCACCACGTCCAAGTATTTGGCCTTCTAATCTGTGAAGCTTTAGTAAGATCCAATCAGGTTGTGCCGTCTGTCCCTTATCCATTAGGCTGACATTTCTCCAACACTGATTTACCACCTTTGTTGATCCTCCACATGACTCAAGAAAACCAACAACTTTAGGTTGATTAAAATCATATTAACCGACGAGAGCTTGCCTCCAATGTCCTGACACTTTATGCAACGGTCTGGTTCATAAGTGACTAGTCTTGATAGGGGCTCTTGATTCCGAACATGATTCCACATTCTTCTTTGCAAACCTTACTTGTAGCTTCGATTGTAATGCACTAAAATCTTCATAGACTAAGACAATCTTTTGTAGCTTCCGCATCCTTGAATAGATGTCAATATCTTTTATTCTCCACTGAGGCATGAACATGTTAATGAACTTCTTCCAGTGAGCTTCAAGTCTGTAGATGATCCTTTGATACTTTGTCTTAACTGAACTCTGTGATCCAAGATTTCTGTGCACCTGCATATTATTACATGTCATGTTCTATTGTTGAGTTATCATCAACCATTACATAGAGATTACATTTAGCATTTCTATTACACATGAAAGTGCAGTGAGTTACTTCCCTTCACTCCTATCTCCCCTTTCAATCTCCCCCTATTTGGTTGATATGGAATAGCAATCAAATACTATTTCCCTTTACAATCTCCCACAAAAGCAATTAAATGAAATTAACTACTAGAGGATAACTCAACTAACATACAAGAAACAATTAAAGTACTGGACATGAAAATAATATACAAAAGGTTCTGGAAAGATATAATCAGTTAAATCCAGATTTCCTGAGTTGCTGAAAATGAATGATGAATTTCTGAATTTCATTTTTCTTTAGCTTTCTCCACTTCAATGTTCTTCAAAGATGGGGTTCTTTCAATAAAGAAACAAATCATTAGTAAAGACTTCTGACCAATCATTCTTGTTCATCTTGCAATTCGAACTAGAACATACAGCTCTCTATGTTCCCCATAAGAGGTCAACTCATACTCCCCTTAAGGTTGTCTCTCTTGGAATGAAAGTCACTTCCTCTTTTTCTTCAGAATGTTCTATTTCCAGGAAACATAATTTTCTTTCTTCCCTACACTACTCCACTGACTCCATCTATCACTGAAACAAGAAATAGAACACACTTGGACACTTCTCATATGCCCCTTTAAAATCTCCTTCATATTCTTCTTTACCCAGAAAACTTCTACTTAGCAAAAACTCCCCCTGAGTTGATACTCTTCAAAGAAATCTTCATTTTCATTCATTGATCGTGCTAGAAAGAATTCTTCTGCCGAACCTCTCCTAAGAATGTTCCAAGGACAGATCTTCAAACAAATAGAGCAAAATCCCTTAGATATCTTTTCAGAATAAGATATAGCACTGCAAACCAAGATGTTAAGATTCTCCATAACTTCTCCCCCTTAGTACGACAAGTAACTTCTTCCCAATTGACAGAAAGTAACTTCTCCACTTCAGACGAAAAATCAGTTAAATCTACAACACCTTTAAGGATTAGTCTCCAACCAATTACTAAGAAACTCCCCCTTAGTAATTTCTCCCTTGCATCACTAAGGTTTCAATTTTATCTAATTCTCCCCCTTAGTTCATGCAAGCTCTAATCCACCCTTGTGTCTTTAGATATCCTCTAAGTAACCTCCACAAGATAGGATTGACATATCTCATTTCTTGTATCACCAAGAGATCTCGTTTCTTGTATCACCAAATTCTCCCCCTTAGTTGAGAATATCCTTTAAAACAATAAAAGTATCATCTACATCCAATCGAATAAGAAACTCTCCTCCAATTGAACATAAAATCCCCCTTAGGCCTAAAAATTAATGTCTCCCCCTTTGAGATTGAGAACAACATGAATTAATAGACCCAAAGGTAATAGTTTGGACATTCCCACTAGGCTTCAGCTAGACTCTTCTTCAGCTTGTCTTCCAGAAAAGAATCTCTTCAACATTTCAGAGCTGGAAAATTCAGTAACAGGATTCAAGCATAGTAGCAAGGTTAGTGTTTGGTCTATGGTTTCCTCACTTCTACTACGTTCTGTTGGTGTTTACACTTTCAAGCGTAAGTGTTCCACTCATTTATCTCCCTATTTCTCTCACTCAAGTGTATCACTCCCTCACTTCACTCAAGTGTTTCTCTCCCTTACTTGCACTCATTCCATTTATTGCAATTTGTACCTGCAAGTAAATCCATGCTAGTCTCACCAACATATTATGGATCGTTGACTGTAGCATGTTGTCGATCACTAAAGATCTAGGTTCTGAGATGGAATCTCAGACAGGGTTTTAGTTAGGCCGTCACCCAACTCACCATGAGCAAATCCATGCACACGTGGCTCGTCGTCGGGGAATAACCCTTCTGAAATTGGAATCTCCTCCATTCCAGGAGTGACTGAAATCCCAACACCCTGATCCTCAAAAGACTCATCAAATTGGTAAACCAACTGAATCATAGTCTACGAGTTGTTGCTCAGCTACTTTCAGCATCAACAATCTCCCCATATGCAAATCCAAGCACTGGATCGTTGAATGTGGTATGCGTACTAGCAGCTATCTAAGCATCAACCGACTCCTCATATGCAAATCCATGCACTGGATCGTTGACGGTGATATGCCTTTAAGTTTTGAGCGATCCATGTATTCCAGAATTTGAATTCCTGGGAGAATAGACGTGTAAAAACATCTCTCTCAATCACCTGTGAAGATGAATTAACTCACTATTTTCAGTCATGGAAAACTGTTAGTGATTGCCTCTCAACATCAACAGATTGCTCTGCGGATGTGAAATCCCGTTAGGGAACTAGGATTGTTCCTCCTAGGAAGGTTGACAAGGATTCTAATATATGGCAATAAATCCAAGTTTCCCTCAAATACCTGTGAAGGTGGCTCAACAACTTCATTCACCATGAATGGTAAACAAAGAAGTTTAGGGGTTTTACCTATACCTCACAATGTGCACTTCTTGCAATGTGTTCATAGAATTTATCTGTTTAGGCTTACCATCAGTGTGAACGCTAGTGGTGTGCTTGACTCATTACAAGATGCTCTGGCTGACGAGCGAATTTCAATGGACTCACCCTGTTGAGAGAATGATTCCAGAGACAGTTTTATTGCCTTTTCAGCTCTGCATCCTTTTGAGAGAATACAGATGAGCTACAGATACCTCAATTTATATACTTCTTTACTTCGCTGGAGGTAGAGCTGTGGGTGCACTTCCGACTTCATCCTTATTTGCTGCATCAAGAGCAGTTTCTCCCTTAACAACCGCTAATCTACATAAGTTCCTTATATCACCAAGGGTTGAAAGTTTGAATTAGAATGATAGTGTTTGGTACTAAGGCCTTGGTTAGAAATTGATGGATTATTCAACTTCTTGACCTTCCCCTATAGCCACTAAGGCCAAGCCATTACGGCTAAATAGATAGAGTTGATCAGAGCTATATAAAATTTGGTAGAGTATGATTAAACTTATTCTCTATTCCTTCTCAGAAATATAGCATCGGAGCAATGTGTCCTCAAGAAACAATGCACCAGAGCTAAAATGTGGGAATTAATAAAGAATAGGTAAAAGAATATTAAGCCAAATTTCATAAACTAACAATTTTGAAAAAAAAGTTTCACAGATTAACAAAAGTGTTCTTTTGAATTTCTCTTAGACAAATATCCAATTGAAATTCAACTCTTTTAACAAAAACATTTTGATTAATAACTCAAATCTATTTCATCTTGCTCACTGTATGTTTTCAGAAATTGTTTTGCAATTCATCCTTATCGGATATTATCTCCGACTTAAAATATAAATCTTTAAAAAAAATCGAATGAATGCTTTAGTCATACAGTCCAAGGCACTAATCCCAAAGCAAACAACCATTGTTTTAATACTACAGGTCAATGTGAAACAGACATTAACAAGAGTTTTGAAAAATATTTTACCAATAGTTGATACCTCAAGATCAAAATAATTTACTCAAATAAAATAGCCTAATACCATGCAACCTAAGTTACACGTTATCAAGTAACTTTATTTAAACAAATCGTGGAGAGAAAACAGTTTTCATTACAAAACATTTAGAGAGAGAGAGGATATATGATTTTGAAATAGAAAGATAATCCTCAAGAAATGTTCTCTTTCATAGGGAGTTAAAAAAAACTTTTAGTGGCTTTTCATTCTCTGGCAAATGAATGCATATTTAGATAAAACATTTTTCACAAGAAATAGACAAGAAATTTCTTTATGCATTCAAGTTCTAAAGAATGAAAAACATATGTTAATACTAATGAATTATCAAAGATATAAATGACAAGACATTCAAAAGTACTAACATCATTCAATCATTTTGTAATAAAACGCATCTTACTACAAAACAATCAAGCACATAAGATACTTACATTATGCTAGACAATTACCATTTGTCGCTTGAAACAAACACATATTGCAATATATATCATGGTAATTCTAAAGCATAAAACATAAGCATCCGCTAAACACTGAACATACATTGACCGAATGACAGCATTTAACTTCTTACACTACATCTCAACAATTATCACATAAGCATATTGAAAATACTCATGACAATCATAATGTATGTAAGCTCGAGGTACTAGTTGCATCAGAGATCAAATACCTTTAAATATTAATGCTAAAATTTATGATCTTTGACAACCCCTCGCGATGTAGTAAATTACTTTCAATATCAGTGTTTTTGAAATAATCTTTTTTTTTTCTTTTTGTCACTTAGTGCAGAAATTCTAAGTGACATCACTAATATCAAAAGAATGACAACTAATATTAATGGATTTTGCAAAAGCCATGAATTACATCACTTAAACTACATATTAAGTGGTTCCATTAATATTAGCATTAAACAATTAGAAGTAAATAAAATTACAATTAATTATTATATACAAATACTTATGCTGAAATATTTGATACATATAGCATGAATAACATATGACAACACAAAGTACGAGGTCCTGGATATAAATTGACTATACAAAGAGATGCTACATTGTTAGGTCCCTAGGTCCCGGGTGATCATAGGTAATCTCATACCGATAATATTGAGTCCCGGGTGGTCACAAGCCAAACATTAATCAGTTCCTAGAGATCGTAGACATCTGAATAGCATGAACACTCTCTATAAACTTTACATTTAAATAAATCAATATTAGACTAGAGTGACATACCTTAGTCAATAGAGCTTTTACTGGTGTATGATCGTTGAATGAACAATTACTCCTCTTTGCCCGAGAGATCGAACGTTTACTCCTTTCGAGATCGAACGTTTACTCCATTTGGACATGAATAACTTTTCAGCTACCAGTTAACATTGTTCCTTGAAACAATACCATGCTCATCCAGATGGAAACTGCATTACCTTCAACACCAAAATATTTCCTTGTAGATATTGGTCTTGGCAGCAGCTTCATTAAACTCAGCACTCTAGAAACCAGTAGTCCTGACACTAGCAGAGTAGAACCTTCAAATAAAACTCCGAACTACCCTTCAGCTTCTGTATCAATACCAAGTCTTCATGTGGACTGATTCCTTGTGCTAAGTGTATCTGCCTCTAGTTCAATTGAGTTAGTTCCTTGATTCGAACCCTACTCAATCTTGATTAGTTAGTGCATCTTCAGTCTTCATTGAATTCACTCGGAAAAACAAATGAAATACTCGTATACATGCACGGCACTACTAATCACTACTCTACTACCCAGATTCATCAAGAACTGACTCTAGGAAATGTTGTTACACAAAACCCTTTGTCATGACAGATGTGTCCTTAATGTTTCTTTAGATATTCAGTGGGTAGAGTAGTCTTCTTCAAATATGATTGAGATCATCTTGCATTATTTTTAAATTGACAATTTCCTTTCTAATATGCAATCACTCAATCTGGATCACTCAATGTTCCTAAGAATCTCAACTCTTACTCAATGAGCACTGCTAGCCTTTGAACATCAAACACGACTAGTTGATCCAACTTACTGATGCTCCCCCTGTAATGCTGCTTGCAGCTTTTCTTCATCTGGTATCATCTGATCTTGAGCCCTAAACAGGATGTCAACCTTTAGAAATTCGGAGCTAAAATCAAACGAATGCTAGGGAGCTTGATGATGTTGTTCACTGCATCTAGATCATCTTAAATCAATCACAGACTCTGTGTAAGCTCTTAACTCCAAATAAGATAGCCTTCCATCACACCATGTGACTTCAGGCATGATTAATCTTACTTGATGTCTTCTCTTTACATTTGTTGATTAGACTTGCTGTGTCAACTGATTCAGCCGTAGTGAATAGGAAACCTTAACTCTATCCATTATCCTTGTAATTTCACTCAAGGTCTGGATTTCCCTATTAACTCTTCCATTTGGTCATGAAGTCCGGAAACTGAACTTTACTCTAGAATACTCCTTTCAGTGCAGACATAACATAGAACTTCGTTCGTCAACAAATTCCATTACCTGCCCTCAAAGTGTTCTTACACAATCTGCCTAATCCTTTGAATGTGATTAATCACTGAGATGCTTCATCTATCGAATGCATGAACAAACACCAAAACTAAACAGGGTAGCCTTTGACTTGACTTCCCTTCAACTAACATACTTCACTAATGTCCTTCTTAAAAGAATTTCATTAGAAGTAGTCCTTTCTCACCAACTTCATCTTTACCGTCGAATCCGTTATCTTGATAAACCAAGTATTAGTTGATAAACCAAGTGTGAGAGCATCACTTGTTGTTGCAGCTAACTCCATTCTGATAAACTTCAACGAATAGTTGACTTCATCATAAGCATTACATTTCGTGTCAGCAATAACTTCACTTCCAGTAGAGTGAGCTTCTATTTCTCTTGACCCCGATCTATATTGTTCATCCTCGAACTGATATTAGGAAACCCTTCGCAAAGAATTCCCTAGGTCTTCCTTAATATGTGCTTCAAATCATTCAAGAAAAATAGGTAACCTTGCTTAACCATTTGAATACCAAAGCAAAAGTAGTTACATGCCTCGAACAGGAAAATGTCAGAGATATATAACTTGTACATGTTGAAAGATACTCTGCATTCACAAATGATTAAGACACGTGGTCCTCAATTTGATTGAGTCCAAGGGTTAGAGATATTTCTAAACATAGTTAACAATAAAGCATTCAAGTTCAACATGCTCATTCTTATCTGACTGATCACTCCTCATCTATATCAGCCTCAACAAGTAGTCTTGGCTATGAGCTCAGTGATCCCAACCTAACTTAAGGTGGACTAGCAGTCTATAAGAATTATGTCGTACATATATGTAGTCATAGAAGAATCAATCACTCAGATTCCTAATTCTTCTAATTCACCTTTGTTGTTCACTTTAACATTATATTATCTCTAATTACCTGAGTCAGTTTAAATTTAAAAATTTAATTCATGGTTTATTATACTGACCCCTAGGCAATTCCCAAATTAGAAACAAACTCATCTTAACAAGCACATGATCAAATATAACATTTAATATAACCATGCGAGTATAAACAGATTATTGACAATGTAAACATCAAGGCACTTAGCATGCAGCAAATACTCTTTTCGGTAAATGTACCCCTACAAATACCTAAGACTCTATATGCTAACATGATCAATTATCGTAAAGCAAGCATTAAATCACACAAGATCTAATCATGAAGTCAAATACTGATAAACAAGCAACACTAACAAACTAGCATAAGTTATCTAATTTATATAGAAATCAAGGTGAGACATGCATTACATCAAACTTATAATATAATGCAGTTCAGCACTTAATACTCTATAATTAAATCAAACAAGTATAAACTAGTTAGAAAGTATACCTGTGCGATGCTTAACATTCCATCTCGAGTGAAAATCAATTGATCCAAATCAATTTCCATTCTACTGACACTCATGGAAGTATCCTTGCATTTGACCTCAGCAACCCTTTCTTCAACCCAAACTGATGCCTGACAGTTCTGCTTATAAACCCCGACATAGAATGTCTCATGTTCTGCTTGAAAAGATCACTCTTCTTTGTGTGTGTAGCAATAACCCCTTGACTACCATATGTCAGTGATAGTCAAACCTTGTGTGTTTCTGCCACTGATGTCTTTTAACCAAATCTCCAAGTATATTGGTTATTGACAGCTAAACTGAATTCCTTTTCAAATCCCAGACCTTCAGACATTGATTCAAAAATCACTGATCGAAGACTCTTCCCTAAACGAACTAATCCCTTTCGATAACCAAATGATCCACTGAGTAGACCGATGTATAAACACATCTCCAATGGTAAAATCAGAAACTAGCTCCATTAGAATGTTCTTCAGCCAATTCGTTTGTCCTCAACGAACGAAGAATCAACTCCTGTTGTTTCGTTTGATAAAACATTTTATTCAAACAGAAGTATTTAATTTCTTAGGAATTTAAATAATCAAAATAAATTGAAAATATATTTTTGATAAATAATAATAATAAACTTTTCACTTTCAAATTATAAATAAAATAAAATAATTTGAAAATAAAATTTTGATATAGAAATAATAAATTTTTCAAGCTATATAAAATAATCCTGAAAAAGAAATTATTTCAAACCAAAATTAATTTTCAAAGAATATTACAGAATTATAATCCAAAACAGTTCCAATCATAATTAAAATAAAACAGATTGAGAGCATAAGTTTGAAATAAAAATACTAAATTTTCAAGACATTTAAAATATTCCTGAAAATAAAATATTGAAATCCAAAATAATTTTCCAAAGAGTTTTATAAAATTTATAATTAAAGTTTTGTGACAAATAAATTATTAAACCTCAAAAATAATTCTCAACATACTTAAAAAAAAAATTAAACTCAAAAGAAATTAAATAGGATTTTTTTAAAATTAATTTCAGTTTTCAAATTAATAAAATTCTTAAATAAGAATATTAAGTATATAAAATATTTGACTCTAAAATTTAAAAGAAAATAAAATATTTTTCAAGATATAAAATAATCTCGAAAAATAAATTATTTAAATTTAAAAATTATTTCCAAAATTTTTATATAATTAAATTCAAATTTAATTATTAAATTAATTATTAAACTAAACTAATTAAAAACATATAAGAAAATCAGTTTTGTCCGCATATATATATACAGTAGCGTATCTCGATCTTCGCCTGGACCCATCTCGATCTCGATCTCGATCCAGCATATATATATACAGTAGCGTATCTCGATCAACCCAGATCGAGATGTACTTAACCAAAATTTTAACAAACAACAAAAATAGCTACTGTTATTTTTCTGGACACCCATTTGCACCAAAAATAATTTTTATTTTTGTACCCTCTTTAATCTCAAAAAATAAAAATAGATCCAATCGATTTGTATGTCAATCGAGTAGCTCTGATACCAATTGTTAGGTCCTGGAGATCGTAGATGGGGGGGGGGGGGGTGAATACGATTCCCAAATAAAAATCTGACTTTTATTTATTTTTAGGACAACATAAAAATTACTTGGGGTTCAAAACCGGGTACTGTTCATCATCTTCTTCAACCTCAAGAACACCATTAAAATAGCCAAGATAATGAACAGTAAATTATCCAAAGCACACACAATAACAAGGTTCAAGAATATATCTTTATATTCATTGAAGTGGGGTAGATGCTACAATCAAGTTCAAGAACATAAGCTCAAGAACACAACAAAGAAGTGATTTTTGTCTCCTCTAAAACTATTACATTTTGTAGATCTAGGAGACAAAAACCAACCCTATCTTCTATACAAGATTTAGCAAGTGTTTACAATAGAAAGATAGAGGAGTGGTGAAGATAAAGAAAATCATGGCCCTAAAATATTAAAGTCTAGTTCGGCCATGGGGGAGAGAAAAATAATTTTTCTCTCTCTCCCCTTTTCAAATCTCATCCGGATGCACACTCTCCTCTTTTGGAGACTTGAGTTTCTTCTTTTTATAATTGAAAAGGTGTTGCTTTTTGCTTTTCCACCTTTTACTCTTGTCCACTCAAATCTCATCTTCAAAGTCATGTGCCAAGTATGCCTTTGGAAATATTTAATGTAAAAATAATATTTAAATAAATATATATAATATAAATAAAGAATATCTTTATTTATAAAATATATAAATAATTAAATAAATACTTTATTTAATTAAATTAAATATTTCCATTCCACTCTTCAATTTGTGTAGACTTTCTTATCCAAATACTTGGCCCCGTATACGTGACTCCACCACGTCCAAGTATTTGGCCTTCTAATCTGTGAAGCTTTAGTAAGATCCAATCAGGTTGTGCCGTCTGTCCCTTATCCATTAGGCTGACATTTCTCCAACACTGATTTACCACCTTTGTTGATCCTCCACATGACTCAAGAAAACCAACAACTTTAGGTTGATTAAAATCATATTAACCGACGAGAGCTTGCCTCCAATGTCCTGACACTTTATGCAACGGTCTGATTCATAAGTGACTAGTCTTGATAGGGGCTCTTGATTCCGAACATGATTCCACATTCTTCTTTGCAAACCTTACTTGTAGCTTCGATTGTAATGCACTAAAATCTTCATAGACTAAGACAATCTTTTGTAGCTTCCGCATCCTTGAATAGATGTCAATATCTTTTATTCTCCACTGAGGCATGAACATGTTAATGAACTTCTTCCAGTGAGCTTCAAGTCTGTAGATGATCCTTTGATACTTTGTCTTAACTGAACTCTGTGATCCAAGATTTCTGTGCACCTGCATATTATTACATGTCCTGTTCTATTGTTGAGTTATCATCAACCATTACATAGAGATTACATTTAGCATTTCTATTACACATGAAAGTGCAGTGAGTTACTTCCCTTCACTCCTATCTCCCCTTTCAAATTGCCTTAATGAAGCTATTCTTTTCATAATATATTTTGTAATTGAATTGTATCTGTGTCCATATAAACACAGACATAGGTTAATATTAATATAACTTTCAAGTCTTATTTTTTATAACCTAGGAGCTTTTGAGAGCAAAGAATTTCTTGAGAGAGTTTTGTATTCCATTCATTATCATTAATATAAAACAATGTTTCTCTTTACATACTTGTGTTCATAATCGATTATTAGGTACTATTACATTCAACCCCCCTTCTATAATAGATTATTTTTCTGGGCAAAAAAATATAAATCTGAGTCTAGTTAGTCCCTATAAATGAATCAAGAGTATTTGTACTTAGAAGATTTTTTGGAAGAAACAAGATTAGATTCTAGATGTGTTAGGAATTTAGAGGCCCAGAAGTTACAGAGGGGGGGGGGTGAATGTATGCTTCAAAAATTTTCTTGTTTTTGAAAAGAACTTGTTCGAAGCTTGAAGAACAGATGGAATTACGAAGGTGTTTATCAAGACATATAACAGGAAATAATATAGACACAGATGTAACTTTCAATCTAATTTTGTATTAGAATGATCTTTGCTACAATCTGAAATTCAGTTTGAATTTCAGCTTCTTGTTCTGGGATTCTTACTATTGTAAAAATGCTCAAGACACTATCAAATGTGGCTGTGCATAAAGTATATAGACAACATGTCCTGTGCACATGCTCACATGAGACAGTTTAGCTAAAACTAGAAATAGACAGAGATTGCTTTACATTTGACTAATGACTATTTCTAGCTAACACTGTAGTGACAGTCTGCTCCATCCTGCCTTATCTCTTCTGTCACTTTTCTTGGCTTATCTTCCCAGCTACATTGTAGACTTGTCTCTGTCTGTGCAGGTTTGACTTATCCTGCATACACAGAGCTGCAACATCATCTGTCTTGTTCTGCAATTCTTCCTTGAAACTAGCTTCTTTTGCAGTCGAGTACTCTTCTTGAAATTGGTTCGATAAGTCAAGGAGATTGACTTCTCGAACAGCTGTGACTTCTCGATTGATCCTGAATACTTGATTTCTCGAATGTCTAGACTTCTCGATCGCATACTCAGCTTGATGACTTCTCGATCAGATTAGACTTCTCGAATACATGCTTGATATTGACTTCTCGAATGACTCAGCCTTATCACTTCTCGAATGCTCCATTTGCTAGCTTCTCGAATTGTTTATTTTCACTTCTCGAATGCCTCATAATTGACACTTCTCGACTGGATTCAATACCTGACTTGTTGAATGACTGACTCCTCGATCGAGTACTAAGCAGATAGAAGTTTTGAGACTTCTCGAAATGTTTCCACAGTTCTGACTTCTCGAATGGCTGACTTCTCGACCAAGTAACTTGCCTTAGTAGAATTCTCAGATAACTTCTCTTTTTATTTTCTTCACAGTCTTCTTTGTCTGGTTGCATGATTCAATTTGAATCTTCTAACTGACTTTATTTCTGACTTAATTTACAATTTGAAGATAAACAGAGAAAACTTCTAGTTACAAATTACACATGAATTACTAAGTCACTAGTCTATTACAGAAGCACAAACTAAGTTACAGCAAGACAGATAATTAAATAGGCTAGGCTTGATTTAAGTCCAACAATCTCCCCCAATTTGGAAAATGATGAATTTTACAAATTAATACAAGATATCAAGCCTACCTATATTGTTGTTGTTGATGAGCTGCCTGATCATAATTTTCTTTTCTTTCCTTTTCTTGCCTGGCCCTGTTTTCTTCAATTGCCTGCAGTATCATTTGTCTGGCCATGATTTCCTCAATCAAAATTGCATCTTTCAGCATGTCTGCAGCAATCTGTAGAGTGAGCATTGGATAGTCTTGGACAAACTTGAGTCTAACTTTGACAGTGACTCCACTTCTCAGTTTGAATTCAACTCTGTCAGGATCTTTGAACACTCTACTTTTACCCTGTCTTCTCAATTCTTCAGACAACTGCTCTACTCTCTCCTCCTCCCTCCTTTTCTTCTCAATCATCTCCTCCATGTATCTTACCTTGTCAGTCTTTTTCTGATACTTCCTTTCCAAGTACTGAGCCATTTCCATCATTCTCAGCTTGTTAATCATGCATTTCTTGTCAAACAGGCTAATCACTCTCCTAATGTCATGAGTGGTAGCATCACTGTTGTCATGATGAAATCCTCTTTCTTCTCCATCAACATTAGTAACAAACATCCTCTTGTCTCTGACTTCTACCTTGACAATTCTGTCAGCCTTCCACATTTTGATCCTCACCTTGTCAGTTTCAGCAATTTCTTGAATAGGTTTAATAGGTAGACCTTTATCAGGAACAATGAGTTGTTTTCTCCACTTAGGACATCTTACTAGCAAAGAGCTAGTAGAGTTCTTGAATTTGGTTGATGTGGCAGTGTTGACTTTGAGATGTTGGCTTGGCTTCAGTTTCTTTGACTGTTCCTTTTTAATTTCCCTCCTTATCACTCCATGTGCAGTAACTTTCATGAACATCCTTCTTGGAGATTTAGTTTTGATGGCAGTTGCAGTTTCAGAAACTGTTGACATCACACTAGTACCCTGAGATTTGGTAGGTGAACTAGAATGAGTGCCAGCAGCTTGCTGCTTAGAGGAATTTCTTCTTTGATACTGTTTGTTGTCCTCAGAGTTGTCTCTTTTCTTCTTGTCTTCATCCTTCTTCTTCTTGTCTTCTCCCTTTCCTTCCTTATAACTCCTTGATTCAGACCTTTTATCCTTCTTGTCCTGATCCTCATTGTCATCATCTTTCTTTTTGTTCTTCAATTCTTCTTTTGCAAATTCAGAGATTTGTCCAGAGATAAACTTTTTCATTTTCACTACAATTTCATTGTCCTCTATCTGCTTCACCTTCTTCTTTTCAATCAACTCAATTAGGTTAATAATTTGACTTCTGTTGCCTGAATTGAGATGTTGAGGGATCCTGAAATGAGCAAGTTTTTCTTCTCTAGCCATATACATCACACCATCTGGACTACAGTAGGATTCAGGTAGAGCAAGAGGTAGGAGAGGCCCCAATATTTTCTTCTTCAATTCTTCATCTTCCTGGGTTACCAACTCCACTCCCTTGTACAGACATTCCAGTTCAGTATATGAAAGCCTTTGGAATAGAGTAACTGAAACTTTAAAGTAGCCAGATTCCATTTGAATGAGTGGCTCTTTGAACATTTGTCCATTCTGTTCAACCTTAACTCCCCTTACTGCAACAATAGCATTTTCAAGCATCTTCTTATATTTCCAATGATTTCCCTGGACTTGCTTTTTGATATGATGCAGAAGTTCAAGAAACTCCTTGTCAGAGTTGGGCTTTAAAATTTTCAACCTTAACTCCCCTTACTGCAACAATAGCATTTTCAAGCATCTTCTTATATTTCCAATGATTTCCCTGGACTTGCTTTTTGATATGATGCAGAAGTTCAAGAAACTCCTTGTCAGAGTTGGGCTTTAAAATTTCACTCCTGAGCTTTCTCATAACTGCCTTTTGCCTTTCAGCCTCTATTTCTTCTCTCCTTTCCTTCTCCCCCTTAGGGTTGATATCTTGACTGTGGAGAAAGGAAGAATGACTTGGCTTAATTTGAGTCCAGCTTGGAGTTGGCAAAGGTGCTGGAGGAGCCTGACTTGATGTGCTTAGGTTGGAGATGAGGGATTGTAGAGAGGTGAGTTGTGCTGAGATGCTGGCAAGAGAAGTCCCTTGATTTGCAGAAGTAGAGACAAACTCATTTTTTAGATTATGAACATCTGAGACAATTTGTGAAACTGTGGATGTGAGAGAATCCACTCTGGCATTTAAGGTATCAATGGTGGAGGCCTTTGCAGCTTCATCCTTGGCCTTTGACTGAGAGTAGAGGTCCACTTGGAAAGGTGAGAAGGTGTGTAGAGGCACATCCTCAGGCAGCCTATCTGCATGCCTGTTTTTGTACAGAACTTCAACCATACTGTTTATTCTCCTTTGATTGTCTATGATGGTTGTGTGACCTTGAACCATTTCCTTAAACACCTTTTCCATAGAGTCTATTTTGGTGTGAAGAAGGGAGGACTTTCCTGAATCTCCTCTTGAAGTGTGAGCAAGGAGACCTCCAGGCTTCAGTTTGTCTTCCATTGCTCTCAAGGTGCCCTCTACTTTAGCTCTGTGATCATCTATCTCAGATTGTACACCTTTGGCAAGATAGTGATTTGATTGCAGTTGGACTTTAGCAGCTTCATGAATTGCATCATACATGGCACTTGGAGTAAAAATCTTCTCACAAGATCCAAGAGAAGTGAGATACTTCTGTCTAGTCCACTCCAAAACTTCTTGCATGCTAACTGCAGATTTACCATCCAGCCAGGCATCCACATTTTCACCTTCATTTTCATCCAAATTTGCATTCTTTTCTTTCAACTCCTCCTGATCTTTTGCATATTCAAGCATGATTGCAGCATAGTCTTTGTTTGGCAAATGAGAAGTCACAAGCTGCTGAGCAATGTGATAGAAGCCCTCCAACTGATCTCCATACAATTCCTTTAGTTTCTCATCAGAAAGTGACCCACCAAGAAATGATGGTCCTGAATCCCTGTCATGTTGCACAGGTTCCAGCCATTGTGACAGAGAGTGAGAGCTAGGGCCACTTGTGACAGTAGTCCCCTCAGCATCTATTTCCTCATCCAATTTCTCAGATGATTCATTAGACACTGGATGGATAGGTGAATTCTCCTGAGGAGACAGTCTTTGAATGACTGGGGAGTGTCTAGGGGATGCCATTTGCATGGTGTGGAGGTCCCCCAGATTACCCAATGTCTGTGAAGACACTTGGCTTTGAAATGCCTGAGCCCCCACAGAGTCTGAAGTAAAAACTCCTGGAACCTCTGTGGTTTGGATGGTGTCATCAGGATATGCCTCAGCATGCATTCCCTCACCATCTAAAGGAGTGTCCTGAGTGGTGAACAAGGTGTCATGCACCAAGTCACTTGAATGGGGCTCACCAGGGAAGCAAGAGTCCTGATGATCAACAACTTCATGTGTTTGGCTGGACACATTTGGTTGAGATGAAATTTGAGAGATAGCAGGTAGAGTGTGAGTAGAACTGAGTATTGGCAACTCCCCCTGAGAAAATGGGGAAGTTTCAAGAGAAGATCCTACTGGTGCACAGTGTGTCTCTTTTTCAACTACAGCTTCTTCATTGACAGGAGTGAATTCCTGCAATGGTGCAGACTCTGTACAGGGTGGAGTGGGCTGACTCCCAATTTCAATAGATGCACCTTGTTGAGAAAGTGCACCTAGAAGTAGGTTTAATCCCTTGTTAACTTCTACATCCTGTTGAGAGGATGTAGAGTGGTCTGTTGTGGCCTTTTTATTTTTCTTTCTCCTGGTCAAAGGCTCCACAGGTGACTCATCTGATTCATTTTCTACAACTGTTTCTAACACTCTTTTCTTAACAGCTTTCTCCTTCTTCTTCTTTGCAACTACACCCTGTTGAGAGGATGTAGAGGATGGTTTGCTAACATCTAGGGATTTCAAAGAAGGGCTAGCAGTTGGGTTGGAAGTCCTTGGGTTAGGTGCATTTGGTACTTCTGCAACCTTAGGACCTCCTACTGTATCAAGGTAACCATATTTAGGCTGCACTAGTGGATATCCCTCAAACACACTCCTCATGTGAGGAGTGATTATGAGAGGGACATTCACAGTGGTTCTCCTATCCAATGTGGCAAAAATGATTTTTGACATGGATTTGGAGTAGCCAATTCTTTGTTTGTTCATTCCAGGCAATTCAATTAAACCAGCATTCTTATAATTGAGAATTAATTGAATAAAGCGAGGAAAGAAAATTTCATTACCTCTCTTGGGAATCCTGGTTATGAGTTCCCCAAGAACTAGCTTTCCAACATTGAGCTTTTGGTTGTATGCTAATGAGTAGGCCAGCTTCAAGGCAATGAGGCTTATCTGGTCAAACCCTGTTTTTCTGCAGGTGAAGACTCTTAGGATGGTATCAAACAGGAATGACCATTCCTTTCTCATGTACTTCTTGTTTAATTTACCCAGCTTGAACTTCTCATCAACTCCTCTCTTTAGATTATCAGCATACCTAATGAAGTCCAGAAAATCTAGAAGATCATCTTCAGTAGGTTCTTCATTAAACTCTTCGGTTGGTATATTCAAGCTTGTATTCACATCATTTTCATCAAAACTGATGTCTTTTCCTTGGATTTTGCAGGTTACAACCACTTTTGACCTACCATCCTCCAAAGCTATATTTTCCCAGTCAGCAGTCTTCCAAAATTGCTCAAGAATGTCGAGATACAGTGTGGGGTTTGCCAACAGAGCTTCATTCAGATAGGAATCGATGAGAAACCTAGTGAAGCATTTGTACTGCGCCTTAGCATCTGCGTCTCTTGCAATGGCGAGAAAGTTGGTTTCAGGAATTACGTACACTTCAGTTGCAGGTTTCGAGCTTGAAGATGCCATAGAGTTGTGTATAGAAAGAGAGAAACGAAGAAATCGAAGGTTTTAGAGAGTAGAATAGCAAGGGTTCAAGTGTAGCTGTAGAATGAGAGGGTTTCTTTGAGTTTGAAATTAAGTGTAGAAATGAAATGTTATTTCTACTGTGCTATGTATAATACTTAGACAACTCGACTAGAATTGTAATCGATTTTGTATGTTCGAGAACTCAGAGAAGAGTAAAGTTAGTTTCAGTAGAGAACTGTCAGAATTTGATCGAGAACTCTCAAGAATATATATACATGATTCGAGAACTGAGATAGTCGAGAACTCTGATGATTCGAGAACTCTTGACAGTACTCGATTGAGAACTCTAAAAATGAGCTATTCGAGAACTCACAAAATCATGAGTCGAGAACTCAAAAGAAATAAGTAACTAGTCGAGAAGTCAGAAAATGATGGCACCTTAATCACAAACTCTAGTTTTTGACAGATTATTCCATTTTCACTTAGAAAATAGAATAATAATTTACAGACTTTATTTCTTAGATAAATAAAATCCATTTATTCATCAAAAAAAAAGAAATGTGTCTGATTGATATTCCTGAATCTTTAATTATTACACTTGTTATTTAATAATGCACAAGTATAATAATTCTTTTCAGGCTTTCTCAGAACAAGAAAATAGTTCCAAGATAGTTTTAAAAACATTTGTTAACAATATGTACAACAATATAACTGACATATTTATAAACATATACCAGTTTTGTTTCACTTAGATAAATCATTTGAGTTCATGTCTGTGAAACAATTGTTGTAACAGTTGAAAAGATATATTTATTTGGCCACCTAACTTGAAGAGTTTAGCATTCCAATTTCACTAACCAACCTGTTGAAGGTGGCTTCATCAAGTGGTTTAGTAAATATATCAGCCAACTGTTTTTGTGTAGGAACATAGAATAATTTAATTACTCCATTTTCTGCATGTTCCCTTATGAAATGGTACCTTACATCAATATGCTTTGTCTTGGAATGGTTGACTGGATTGGCTACAATTGAGATGGCACTAGTGTTGTCACACATAATAGGAATTCCTTCTAACACTAGTCCATAGTCCCTTAGTTGATTCCTGATCCAAAGCACTTGAGCACAACAACTTCCTGCAGCAATATATTCAGCCTCAGCTGTGGAAGTAGAAACTGATTGTTGCTTTTTGCTAAACCAAGATACCAATCTCTGTCCAAGAAATTGACAGCTTCCTGAGGTACTTTTTCTATCCACTCTGCACCCAGCAAAATCAGCATCTGAATATCCAACTAAGTTGAATCCTGTTTCTTTAGGATACCATAACCCCATGAATGATGTTCCTTTTAGATACCTCAGAATTCTTTTGACAGCAATGAGATGAGATTCTTTGGGGTTTGCCTGGAACCTTGCACATAGGCATGTAGAGAACATTATGTCAGGTCTACTAGCTGTGAGATAAAGGAGAGATCCAATCATTCCTCTGTAGGTCTTCATGTCTACACTTTTTCCTTTCTTATCTTCATCAAGTTTTGTAGCTGTAGACATTGGAGTCTTGGCAGTAGAACAGTCTTGCATGTCAAACCTTTTGAGTAAGTCATTGATGTACTTTGTTTGACTTATGAAAATGCCATCATCCCTTTGACTTATTTGAAGGCCTAAAAAATAATTGAGCTCTCCCATCATGCTCATCTCATATTCACCTTGCATTAGTTTAGAGAACCTTTGACACAGTTTTTCATTTGTAGATCCAAAAATGATATCATCTACATAGATTTGAACAAGTATGATATCCTCACCATGCTTTTTGTAGAAAAGAGTTTTGTCAATAGTTCCTCTAGTAAAATGATTTTCTAGAAGAAATTTTGACAAGGTGTCATACCATGCTCTAGGGGCTTGTTTGAGTCCATACAATGCTTTAATGAGTCTGTAAACAAAGTCTGGAAAATTTGGATCTTCAAAGCCAGGAGGTTGCTGCACATAAACTTCCTCTTCTAATTCACCATTGAGAAATGCACTTTTCACATCCATTTGATATACCTTAAAATTTGAGTGTGCTGCAAAGGCTAGAAAAATTCTAATTGCTTCCAATCTTGCAACAGGAGCAAAAGTCTCATCATAGTCAATGCCTTCTTCCTGGGAATAGCCTTTTGCAACCAGCCTTGCTTTGTTTCTTATAACTATTCCATGTTCATCCATTTTGTTCCTATAGACCCACTTAGTGCCAATTACCGACCTGTCCTTTGGAGGTGGCACTAATTCCCAAACATTGTTTCTCACAAATTGATTCAATTCCTCTTGCATGGCAATTATCCAGTCTGGATCCAACATGGCTTCTTCAATCCTTTTTGGTTCATTTTGAGACAGAAAGCAAGCAAATAGGCATTCATTTATAGTTGCTCTTCTTGTCCTTACACCTTCATCAGGATTTCCAATGATTTGATCAGCTGTGTGAGCTCTACTCCATTTAATTTGATGAGCTCCATCTCTATCATTTGAACTTGTTTCTTCCTGATTGAAGTGATTGCCAATAGTTGCAGATCCTTGAGAATCTCCCCCTGAGTGAATGCTAGGATTGTGTGGAGAATTCTCAAGTTGAATATGACTGTAGTCTTCATTTTCTCTTTCCACATTTGTTCCATGTGAGATATCTACATGTGACTCTTCATGCATATTGGTAACACTTTCAGTTGCAAATGTTCCAGTCTCTATTTCATTTTCAAACCTCAAGGTGTCACAGTTTTCTCCTTCCAGATTCATAGTAGGGAACTTGAAATCATCAAATGTCACATTTGTGCTTTCCATAATCTTCTGTTGATCAATCACATATACTCTATAGACAGTTTTGTCCAAGGAGTATCCCACAAAAATTCCTTCATAAGCCTTGGCTTCAAACTTCCCAAGGTTGTTGACATCATCTTTGAGAACAAAGCACTTGGTTCCAAACACATGCATGTATTTTACAGATGGTCTTCTATTTGTCATGATGTGATAAGGAGTTTTTCTAACTGGTTTTGTGATGAGTGTCCTGTTTTGAGTGTAGCATGCAGTTCTAACAGCTTCAGCCCAAAAGCTAGTTGGTAGACTGGCTTCTGCTAACATGGTTCTTGCAGCTTCAATGAGAGTTCTGTTCTTTCTCTCAACCACTCCATTTTGTTGTGGAGTTCTTGGGGCTGAAAATTGGTGAGTGATTCCTTTTTCCTTGCAGAATTCATTGAGTATAGCATTTTTGAATTCTGTACCATTATCACTCCTTATGGCAACTACTGGTGTAGGGCCTTTATCCAATCTTTTCAAATTTTCAATGATGATCTCAGGAGCTTCATCTTTTGAGTGCAAGAATTCCACCCAAGTGTATTTTGAAAAGTCATCAACCATGACTAGAGCAAATCTTTTCTTAGACATGGACATGACATTTACTGGTCCAAACAGATCCATATGAATTAATTGTAGTGGTTTTGTGATTGAAGTGAATTCCTTACTCTTGTGGCTAGATCTCTTCATTTTCCCTTTTTGACATGCCTCACATAATCCTTCTATGCAGAATTCAAGTGTGGGCAGGTCCTTCACTAATTCTCTTTTGACTAAAGAATTAATGTTCTTGAGATTTAGGTGAGATAATCTCTTATGCCAGAGCATACTTTCATTTTCTGAGGCCTTTGTGTAGAAACAGCAAATCTTCTCCTTGTTTGCAGAGTCCAAATCTGCTACAAACAGGCTTCCTTTTCTTACTCCTTGCAGAGCAAATTCCTTTGTCTTCCTGTGTGATATGAGACACAGTTCCTTATCAAACTCCACCTTCAAATCTTTGTTGCAGAATTGAGTGATGCTGAGAAGATTATGCTTCAAACCACTGACTAGGGCTACATCTTCAATGACAACATTTCCATGAATCAATTTGCCATATCCCATGGTAAAACCAGTGCTGTTGTCTCCAAAGGTTACCATTGGGCCAGCCTCATCCTTGAACTGTGACAGCAGGGCCTTGTCACCAGTCATATGCCTTGAACAGCCACTGTCCAAAATCCACATGACCTTCTTCTTACTTGTGCCCTGCAATCAAGCACAAATCAAGTTTTCTTTGGTACCCAAACAAGGTTGGGTCCTTTATGCTTAGTCACATGAATATCCTTCCTGTTTTTAACAGTCTCAGTCACTTGCACATGCACATTTTCATTTTTCTTGTTTTGATTTTTTGCTTGATTAGTGCTTTCAGAACTAGATGCATGCTTAGGTGACATGGAGTGTTTTCTGTGTTTCACAGGACTAGCAGATTTAGGCCTAGGACTGTTGATATACAAATTCTGACTTATGCATCCATCAACAAACTGTTTCCTGAGCCTAAAGCAGGTATTCATGATATTCATGTTACATGGCATACAATCAAATTTGTCACAAAATTTATGATTATCATGCATTAAAGGCTTAACATAACCACAGGCAAACTTATCATTTCCCACAACAGGTTTCTTGCACAAGTGAGTAAGATGATTTGTTGAACCACAGTTTTTACAAATCTTTCTTGGTGCATTATGAACAGGTGCATAGTTGTTGTGTTTGTTAATGCCTATTTTTCCATTTCTATTAGCCTTTTTCTTTTTAGCATGCATAGCATCATTTTTCTGAGCATCCTGTTTAGTTTCAGTTTGAACAGGAGTGGACTTGGTTCTGATTGTGGGTTCTTCTTTTTCAACAGAGGCCAAATTTCTTTCAATTGCTTCCTTATCCTCATCATCTAATTGTTGTTTGATAACCATACTGGCTTCATCTACTTCAACAGTAGCCTTCTTAAAAATTGGTTCTTTGACATTTTTCAAAATATGAGGATTACCTTGGATTTCAATCTTTTTGCCTCTTGTTAAAACAGATTTTTTCTTTTTAAGATTCTCATAATCAAAACCAACTCCAATCCTAGTGCTTTCCTTGTTCTTCTCATGAAACTCTTTAACAATGGTTGCTGAGTTTTGATAAGATCTAATTTTCAACTCATTTTCAGAAATTTGTTCTTTAAGAAACTTCTCAATTTGTTCAGAACAAACAATTTTGTTCTTGAGATACTCATTTTCCTGTTTAAAGTTTTCCATGTTTATAACAGACAATTCTAGAGTCTCATTTCTTGCAACTAGTTCCTCATTAGCTTTCACTAACCTAGCAATCTCCTCATAAGCAGCAGTCATACTGGTGTGAATATTAAACATCTCAATACTTAAATCTTCCACAGTTTTCTTGTATTGAGAATTTGACATATCAAGAGAGATTAAAGAAGGTACCTGAGAGTTTGAGGATGAAGTTCCAGCATGTGAGTTGGCCATGAGTGCCAGATTCCCATATTCTTCCTCCTCATCTTCATCTGTATCATCCCAGCATTTTCCTTCAGCAATATAGGCTTTTCCTGTCTGCTTTTTGAGAAGAGCTTCATACTTGGCTTCCAACTCCAAGTAGTCTTTATCTTTCTTGATTGACTTAGGTTTGTTGCATTCTGTTGCAAAGTGTCCAAGATCATTACAGTTATAGCATCTTATCTTGGATCTATCAACTGTTCCAGTCTTGTATCCTCCATTATTGGAGCTTCTCTGTGGATTCCTTCCTTTGCTTGAAGACTTGAAGGTTGGTTTTGGTTTGAAACTTTTGTTTCTTTTGAATCTCAAATTTCCAAACTTCTTTGCCATGAAGGCCATTGTTTTGTTGTCCATGCCTTCAAGTTCTTCAATGGTGTAGAAGTCATCTTCTTCTGACTCACTCTTGATGGAGTCCTTGTCTTCCTGTTCCTGATCTTCAATCATCTCAGATTTCAACTTCCTGCTTGTACCAGTCTTTTCAATTGTTGATGGTTCCTTAGCAACCAGGGCATTTGAGACATTTGCCATTTTTCCTCTATTTGCTAAAATGGCCTTCTTTTGATAAAATTCCAGCTCATATGTTTTCAGTATTCCATAGAGTGTCTCAAGTGGAAGTTTTGTCAAGTCTCTTCCTTCTCTTATTGCAGAGATTTTATGCTCCAGGTGCTCTGGGAGAGTTAACAAAAACTTCATGTTTTTCTCCTTTGTTTCATAATATTTCCCATGAAGTTGAAGATCATTGATCAGTTTATTGAACCTTTCAAATACTTCAGTTATGCCTTCATTTGATTTTGACATGAATGCTTCATATTGGGAAACAAGGAGCTGCCTTTGATTCTCTCTTACTTCCTCAGTTCCTTCACACAGAATTTCTATTGTCTCCCATATGTGTTTGGCAGATGTACAATTGACAATATTGTTGTACATCACAAGATCCAGTGACTCAATTAATATTAACATTAAGCTATTGTCAAGAGAAACCTTTTCCTTCTCTGAGTCTGTGTACTGAGATGGATCTTTAGGTATCCATGTTGCAGGAATAACTTCAGACCCACTAGTAGTTTCAGGAACTAGAGTTACTGGCATGAAAGGACCATTCTTTAATATTTCTGGATACATGGGGTTTGCAGCCTTTATGAACATCAGCATCTTCTTCTTCCATAGGTTGTAATTTTCTCTGTCAAAGGTAGGAATCTTTATGCTGCTTAACTTCTGAGAACTCATCTTGATCTTTAGTCTGTATGTTTGTTTACAGCCTGGCTCTGATACCACTTGTTAGGAATTTAGAGGCCCAGAAGTTACAGAGGGGGGGGGGGGGTGAATGTATGCTTCAAAAATTTTCTTGTTTTTGAAAAGAACTTGTTCGAAGCTTGAAGAACAGATGGAATTACGAAGGTGTTTATCAAGACATATAACAGGAAATAATATAGACACAGATGTAACTTTCAATCTAATTTTGTATTAGAATGATCTTTGCTACAATCTGAAATTCAGTTTGAATTTCAGCTTCTTGTTCTGGGATTCTTACTATTGTAAAAATGCTCAAGACACTATCAAATGTGGCTGTGCATAAAGTATATAGACAACATGTCCTGTGCACATGCTCACATGAGACAGTTTAGCTAAAACTAGAAATAGACAGAGATTGCTTTACATTTGACTAATGACTATTTCTAGCTAACACTGTAGTGACAGTCTGCTCCATCCTGCCTTATCTCTTCTGTCACTTTTCTTGGCTTATCTTCCCAGCTACATTGTAGACTTGTCTCTGTCTGTGCAGGTTTGACTTATCCTGCATACACAGAGCTGCAACATCATCTGTCTTGTTCTGCAATTCTTCCTTGAAACTAGCTTCTTTTGCAGTCGAGTACTCTTCTTGAAATTGGTTCGATAAGTCAAGGAGATTGACTTCTCGAACAGCTGTGACTTCTCGATTGATCCTGAATACTTGATTTCTCGAATGTCTAGACTTCTCGATCGCATACTCAGCTTGATGACTTCTCGATCAGATTAGACTTCTCGAATACATGCTTGATATTGACTTCTCGAATGACTCAGCCTTATCACTTCTCGAATGCTCCATTTGCTAGCTTCTCGAATTGTTTATTTTCACTTCTCGAATGCCTCATAATTGACACTTCTCGACTGGATTCAATACCTGACTTGTTGAATGACTGACTCCTCGATCGAGTACTAAGCAGATAGAAGTTTTGAGACTTCTCGAAATGTTTCCACAGTTCTGACTTCTCGAATGGCTGACTTCTCGACCAAGTAACTTGCCTTAGTAGAATTCTCAGATAACTTCTCTTTTTATTTTCTTCACAGTCTTCTTTGTCTGGTTGCATGATTCAATTTGAATCTTCTAACTGACTTTATTTCTGACTTAATTTACAATTTGAAGATAAACAGAGAAAACTTCTAGTTACAAATTACACATGAATTACTAAGTCACTAGTCTATTACAGAAGCACAAACTAAGTTACAGCAAGACAGATAATTAAATAGGCTAGGCTTGATTTAAGTCCAACAAGATGCAAATCAGAGTCTGGAGTTCAATCAGAGTCTATAGACTATTAGAGTCTATAGTGTGTCAGAGACTGAAGATCATCAGAGTCTGGAGATTTTTAGAGTCTATAAAGCTGAAGTTGAATTTGGGAGATGATCACAGTAATGGAAAGTCTTCGACGACAAAGACAAATATATTGAAGAAATGTTATGGGAAGGAAGGAGGATTACAGAAGGTAACTATCAACTAATAATTAGAAATTCTATTCCTATTGTAATTTGATTTTATGTTATTAGTTGATAGACAGCTCTCTATATAAATACTCTATGTAAGCTAATTTAATGTGTCGAACTTTTGAGAGAGCATAGAGATAGAGAGAGTGGTTGTGAGAAACAGAAAGAAGCTTCTAGGGTTTGTATACATCCTAGTAGAGTTTGTATTCATACATCAATAATACAAACATTATTCAGTCATATCTTTATGTTTATTCTTTGTTCTTAATTCAAAGCTATATTTTACATTTAGTTGATTTTAACCAGACAAAAAGATCACACAAGTATTCAACCCCCCTCTACTTGTGTAACTGAGAAAACAATTGGTATCATAGCCTAAAGTTTAAAATCGATCAAAGATGTCTAGAAACAAAGATGACAATTTTAAAATTCCAATGCTCAAAAGGAATGAGTACACTCATTGGAAGATCAAGATGCTGCACCATCTGGAGGCCACATACCCTGATTATCTAGAAATAATTCATGATGGACCTTATGTGCCTTCAAAGCTTGTTCCTCAAACCACTGTTGAATGAAAAATTATTGAAGAACACTTTGTTGACAAACCAAAAGCTGAGTGGTCAAAGGAGGACAAATAGAATGTTCTCAAGGAGGCAAAAGTGAAGAATATTATCTTTAACAGTTTGGACTATGTTCTAACAAACTGTGTAATATTATGCTAAACTGCTAAAGAGATGTGGACAAAACTTGAAGTGCACTGTGAAGGAACCAGAGATGTTAAGAAGAATGCAAAGTCTCTGCTAATTCAGGAGTATGAGTATTTTGAGGCAAAAACTGGAGAAACCATTACTGAGATGTATGATAGGTTTACTAAACTCCTAAATGAGATCGATATTCTTGGTAAAATATATGATTTTGAAGACATAAATACCACGTTTCTAAGATCCCTTCAAGAAGAGTGGGATAATAAGACAACTGCTGTAAGGGAAGCTAGAGATTTAGATGAAATAACTCTAGAAGAATTGTATGGCAAACTCAAGACACATAATTTAGAGATGTAACAAAGAAAGAACAGGAAATCTGGAAAACCAAAAACTATGGCACTCTTGATAGAATTTGAGAAAGAATAATAGGAAGAACCCAAGGTAGCTAAAATCAAGGATTCAAGGAAAAATGATAAAATTGTTGTTGAGTCAGAGTCTACTGACACAAACTCTGATTCTGATGAGGAGATAGATTTGAGTCAAATGATGGATATGTTTGCTAAGAATTTCAAAAGAATGAAATTTAATAAAAGAACTGGAAAATTTAGCAAAAGGCCAACACTAAAAAAGGAAGATGAAAAAGTTGAGAAAAACAAAAGCACCGTAATCAAGTTTGACAAGGCAAAAGTCAAGTGCTTCAACTGTGAAATATTGGGGCATTTTTCTAGTGAGAGCAGAAAAGCAAAAAATCAAGGCACAAGAAAGACACTCATCTCAACTGGAAAGGATTGGGCAGATTCAAGCTCAGAGGATGAAATGAATTATAAAAACCTAGCATTTATGGTTGTCTCCTCACAAAAGTCAGAATCTCCCAAAGAACCCTTATCTCTCATATCCCAGGTATCAATATTCTCTACTGAATTTTTACTTAATTTAGACTCTGATGGCATGAAAATTGTTCAAAGTGAAGTTAAAAAATTATTGACTAACTATAGATCACTCACAAATGACAATGATAGATTGAAAGAAGAAAATCTAATCTTAACAAGAAGGAATAACCATCTAGAGTCTGAATTAGTTCTTATGGAAAGTTATAAAAAGGATTCTGAGAAGTATAGACACAACTATAATGAAGTTCTAAAAACCTATGACTATATTAGAAAAGAACTAGAAGAAGAAAGGTTTAACTTCAAAGTATGGACAGACTCTGGTAGAAAAGATCAAGAAATTCTTAACAATCAAAATGTGTGTCAAACTGTTGGTCTAGGCTATGACAAAAGTCAAGACAAAAGAACTATTGTTGAGAATATTAATAATGAAGAAACTAGCCAAGTCAACATGACTAAGGACAAGAGCACCTTTACTCATGTTAAGTTTGTGACTTCTAAAGTTAAGACTAAGCTACATAAAGGAATCACAAACTCATCTGTCAATAATCCCCCTGTTGTTGAAAAAAATAGATTAATCAGGAGAAAAGAAACCTAAGAAAAACATAAACATAGGTCTCTTATCAAAGTCTAAGTTAAAAGAAAGGCTAGATAACTTACTAGAGTCTAGCAAAGATAGGAGGAATATGAATGACAAGGAAGGCATTAACAAGGCCAATAACTATAAAAAAGATCCTAATGCACCTAGTAAGAAATGATACAGATGTGGAAACTACAATTATCTTGCTCTAGATTGTAAAATAAAAATTGAGAAGAAATCAAAGTCTAAATCCCCTCATACCTCTGACTAGTCACTACATTCCACAGAAACCCTGTTATCACTGTGGTAGCACATTTCACTCTATTTATATGTGTAGGGACTATCATAATTTGTATTACAATTTTTATGAGCTAAAATATGCTATTGATAAAAGTTGATATGACATTGTCAAGACTCCACTGGAGTTTAAGACAACAAAGGAAACAGGTAAATCCAAAGTAAAAATTCCTAAACCTGTTTCACCTAAAGTTAGTAAGAAGGGATCCAAAACTGTTTGTGTCCTCAAAACATCTAATTAGTTATTATCTCTATGCAGGAAACAAGGGTAAAGAAAGTAACCCTAATCCTGGACAGTGGATGCTCAGGACACATGATTGGAAAGAAATCTCTTCTTACAGAATTTGTGGATATGGTTGGCCCAGAAGTATCCTTTGGAGATGACAATAAAGGACAAACAGTGGGAAATGGAAAAATTGCATTTGGAAATATCATCATTGAACATGTAGCTCTAGTTGATGGATTAAAATATAACTTGATAAGTATTAGTCAACTTGGAGATAAAGGTTACTATACTAGATTTTACAACAAAGAGTGCCTAATAACTCACAAAGAAACATACACTTTAGTTTTCAAAGGACTCAGACATGGTAACATATATGAAGCCACCATTGAAGATTGTACTCACAAGGAAATTACATGTTTATACAATAAGGCCTCAACTGAAGAAAGCTGGAAATGGCATAAGAAACTGTCTCACATCAACATCAAAACATTCAATAAGTTGGTAAAACAAAGTCTTATGAGAGGTTTACCACATGTTGATTTTGTTCAAGATGGACTTTCTGAAGCTTGTCAACTTGGAAAAGAAAGGAAAACATCATTCAAGAGTGTTAGGTCCAAAGTGTTGTAGAGGGGGGGGGGTGAATATAACTGTTTAAAATTTATGAGAGAATAAACAATATGCAGGTAATAAATGATGACACAGAATTTCAAGAATATATCATTATATTCATTGATGGATTTGCTACAACATTCATAAAAGCATCATGATCAGTTGAACAATAAATACAGCAATTAAAGCTAGATTCAACTGATCCTCTCTCTCACTTTTTGTTTTACAGTAAGTGCTCTCTCTTAAAAATTATCGTTGAAAAATACAGAGATAAAAGTCTATCTACTAAATAAAAACAAAGTGTTGCTTTTATAATGTCATGTAGTCTTGATCTTGTCCTTTTTGTATACGTGGCCCAATCAGGACTTCGACAACAAAAAGTACTTTCCCAACAACTCTGGATCAACCGTTCACAATAAGCCACTTGTCCCTTGAACATTAAATGTTACATATCTACCCGCATCTCGATCTTCGCCTGGACCCATCTCGATCTCGATCTTCGCCTGGACCCATCTCGATCTCGATCTGTGTAAATCTCGATCTCGATCTGGGAGAATCTCGATCTCGATCTATGAAGATCTCGATCTCGATCTGGGAGGATCTCGATCTATGAAAATCTCGATCTCGATCTGGGAGAATCTCGATCTCGATCTACCGTGGATCGAGATTTGCCTTTGCAATGTTTTACTTTAATTGTAAATCTCGACCCGCATCTCGATCTGCTGTGGATCGACATTTGCCTTGGCAAATATGCACACATCCAATGTTGACTTTCTTTAGTGACTAATTGAGGATTAACCTATATGAGCAAGTTTCCCTAGCTTCTTCAATTTCTTTTCCTCACTCAATTCAAATGAGATCTTCTATTACTGACATGAACTTACCTCCAATGTCCTGACACTTGATGCAATGGTCTGGTTCATAAGTGACTAGTCTTGTAGGGGTTCTTGCTTCTGAATGTCAGTTCTCATTTGTTGATTAACCTTTACATTATCCAGATGTTGATATACATTACATGAAATCACTTTGGTCTTCTTGATACTTTTTTGACATTAATTTGATTCTCCATTAGATAAGTTAGGGCATGAGCAATACTCAGATTGAACTTCTTCTCACTTATGCATCATTGATTAACCAAATTAGTTACTTGTAGTTACCAAGTATCATTGCCATTTCTTCAGTTGATTGATTCCATGTGCTTCTTCAGTTTCTCTTGTTTTGCTGTTGTTTTATCTTTTACTTAGTTGAGTTACATAGTAATTAAGTGTTACAAGATAGTACACCTATGCCTTTCAATCTCCCCCTATTTGATTGTCTAACAATGACAACCAAATTTACAATGAGGATAATTCAACTAAACAGGGACTAAAAAAGATAAAATAACATTCCTAAAAGATCATGTCAACTTACATAATGCTTCGCTTGATTAATTAACTTCATGTCTATTACTGATACTTCAAGTGCCAAAATTGGACACCTGTTGGCTCGATCAAATGGCTTCATGCTCTTCTAGAGATTTTCTCTAAGTACTTTAAGAGCACGGTCCACTCAATCTTCAATTATCCTTCTGAAGTCCTTTTAGCAGTATTACCACCGCCGAACTTCGCGAAATAATTGACTCCTAATTTAAACCAGTTTTAAGACACTTAGCTAACTAACTTCTACCTTACACTACACAAGAAAACAGATAATATATTTTTACAATGCAGGAAAACAAGAAAACAAATTACAACGCAAAGAAACATTACAAGCATAATGCATTAAAACTTTGATTTCTTGCGCTCCTCTTCCTCACGAGCTTTCTTCTTGGCTGCTTTTTCTTTCTTCATGAACTCAGGGTTGCAGACTTCATCCAGTCTTTTCTTGAGAAGATTAAGTCCTTCTGCTTCCACATGATTTCTGATCTTGTAATTTCGAAACAACCTCAACCACCTTTCAACCATGCTGCGAGTGGTAAGCTTCGTGGGAATGTCTTCAAACCTCAGCTTCGTGACTTTGTCAGGGTACCCCTTTTCCCCTTTCTTCCTTATAACCAGCTGCTTAGGGTATCCAATGACAATAGCGGTGGTGCATTGCTGTAGCCTCTGAATATCAAGCTGTTGTCTTCTCTTACAGAAGTTATCAAACGTGACCCTTAGATAATCCTGATCAAACTCGTCAACATCATCCATCTCATCAATCAATTCCCTTATGATACACAGTGTTTCATGACTGTGTTCTGCAAAGATGTCGTACTTGATTTCAATGATGGTTTCCACCTGATACTTGTCTGTATAGATCAGCAGATCATTCTCATTCTCAGCTTTGCTCTTGACAAACTTGACATTTGCACTAACCACTGCACTAGCTTCCTTCCTTATTTCCCCTTCTTCTGGAATGTCTATCCTTGGATCTCCGTATCTTTGCACATGCTCTCTTATTGCCTCGTCTTGCAGCTCGAATGCATAGTCTTCTGGTTCCTTCTTAACCACTGGTAGTGTAGCTTCAGGCAACTTGTATCTAGCGTCTTGCCTTCTTATCAGCTTCTCCAAGTCCTTAGCCACCAGCTTCTTTTCCTTTGTTAGAAAACCCTTAGAGAGGACTAGCTTTGCAACTGCCTTCAACACATTTCCGCTCGGAGTTAGTTTCGAGTCATGCAGATTTACGATCCTCAAGACCTTGTCATGGACATATCTGATCTGGTAGGGATTTAGAATAATGTCAACCCCTCTGTCTTCAGCCATCTTCAACAATTTCTCCTTAAACAACACTCCAGTCTTGACAGAGGTGTCTACCTTGTGAGCGAATTCTACCAGTTCACTTGCACCCCTTTCATGGAAGAAAGCTTCATCGACCATACACGGCCCGATTTTTGTTATGGGTGTCCAAGTGATCATCAGATTCCATGCCTTCTCCTTGAATATGACTTGTACGGAGGTGCATCCCTGTCTTATACAATTTAGATAATTCAGCAGCCCAGGGTTTAGATTTTCTAGCTTATGAAGAAGAAAGCTCAATCTTTCTGAGTCATGAGCATAGGCTCTTGGTCCAGCTAAAGCTTCTCTAGCCTTGTCCCACTCGGGACCTTCCCTCCTTATGTCAGCCTGGACCTTAGGATCATTGATCTTTTTCATTTCAAACTCATGCTGAGTTTTCTGAGCCGCTCTCTTCTCCTTTGCCATTAGTTCTTTTTCAACTATCCCTTGTAGTACTTCTTCATTTACTCTTTCTCTGGCTTCCCTGAAAATCTCTCCTTGCATCTCCGCTTCATCAACTTCTTCTTCTGGGACATGCTCGTCAGCAGCCGAGTGGTCTCCTGCATCACCTGCAACTCCTGCGCCAGATCCGCCAGGATTTAGACCTCTTTCTTGTTCCCACTCTCTTGCCCGTTGCTCGAGTCTCGACCTCCTTGCCACTAAGGCTTCTACATCCATCTCGTCATCATCAGAATCTTCAATAAAGTCTCCCATAAATGCATCGACAAGAGGTGTTTCTTTCTCAGCTTCTTCTTCAACTACCATCTTCTGCTTGCCTTTGTCCTTAAGAGCCGGTTGAGCCTCATCCACCTTTTCACCAGATTTGTTTGAGGACTCGATCACCGGATCCTTACTAGTCAGCTTTTTCAGACCCTGATCCTCCTTCTCCCCCTTAGGTGTGTTATCCTCATCAGGAGCATCATCACCATTATTATCGTCATCACCACCACCGGTTGAAGGACCAGGTCCAGCCCTGTTACGTCCAAAGACAGAATCAAGTAGTTCATTCAGCTTCGTCCAAACCTGAGACATGCCATAAGTGACATCATCTACTGATCTCCCAACCTCCACCTGTGCCAATCCAAGATTGTTTATCTTGTCAATCATTTGATTCTGGACGGCAATCAGGTTCTCCATGAACTGAGCTCCGACCTCCAATCTTCCTGAGTGAGAAGAGACAGCAGCAGTAACACCAGCAACTCCAGCCTCCAAAGCCTCCACTTTCTTCACTAGATCCTGCAATTTGGGGGACGGTGTTTGGCTTGGGTTAAACTGTTTACTCTCGCCGGGTTCTGTTTCACTCAAGATCCCTAAAAAGAAGGGATCTACTCTCCCTGTCTCTCCCTCGTGTTTAGAGCCTAACAGTACTAGAGCCTCATCCACTAATCGCTGGGGACTAGCGGTGAGTTGGTCGGCGATATCGATCAGTGAGACTGAGCCTTTAAGCGCTGTGTCTACGATATGAGATGACGTTATGACCATCTCATCCCCTTGTTCACTTAGAACCTTTTCTGGTTCGCTGGGCTGTTCTGGAGGCGTAGACCCACCAGTCACCAGATGTCGTTGCTCTGCAAGCAACTTGTTTTCTGATTTAGATGAGGAAGCGTCATCCGTACTGGATTCGACAGACTCTTCCTCATTAAAACTTCCTGAGATACTAGTATCAGAAGTGCTAGTCTCAGTTTGCCATTCCCCTTCCGAGAAATTGCTCAAAGAGCCCTGAGCGGACAACTCAGGGGAGGTAGGGCCAGCTCCTATTGGCTGTTGAGCTGGACCCCCTCCTTGACTCTCACCAACATGCCTAGGCGAGTGCGAATGTGTTGAAATGATTTGGAGAGGAGAGCCACCAGCGTGAGGTGTGGTGGCTGTGAGAGGTGAACTAGCCTTAACAGTTTGTGCAGTTGCCACTGGGTTTGAATCCACCTTTTGCTTCTTTGGAGGTGGCAGAGCTGCTGAAGTGACTACTCTCTCAACTCCTACACTCCCTCCACTCGAATCACTCGACTCAGATAAGCTTGCCTTCCTTTTATCACCAGTTTTAGGGCTGGCTGAACGTTTATGAACAGAAGGGCTTGCAGCCTGGGATAGAGCCTGGGGGTTTTCAGGCCCACGGCTGTAGAAAACAGGTTGAATTGATGATTGATCAAGATCAGCAAGAATAGGTACCTGACTAAGAAGATCGTCATCCTTGTCAGCTCCAGCTTCTGCAACATTTGCCTCGGCCATGTCAACATCTATACCTGCTTCTTCCAAATTTCTATGCACTGGATCTCCACCTTCAGCTTCGTTACCGCTACTCTCAGCTTCTACTGCAGTAAACTGAGAAGCATGCCTCCTAGCATACTCATCTTGCAGATCCTGGAAGTACGGAGTCAGGCGCAACTCAAAAAGTCTTGACTTTTGCTAGGTTTCCATGGTGGAGATACTCTTTAGAGTCATATCAAAACATGCCATCCTTTCAGAGCCTTGAAATACTCGTCTGTGTTCCTCTGAAAGGACGTCATCCAGAACCATCTGAAGAAATCTTGGCATCCAGCATTTGACTGGACCATCTTCCGGATTCCTTGATGCATTTTTCTCCAATGCCCACCTCTCATGCAACTGAATCAACAGATGTTTGCCCACATTCACTCTCCTGTTGTTTGCCACTCCATATAGTATTACCCGGCAGCTGTTGTTCATTGGCCTGTAGTCTTTGTCCTTTGGGAACATGCAGCGCTGAATGGCCTGAACTACATAATCCCACTCAGCTGGTAGCATACCGGTGTTAACCTTTGTTACCTTAATAGGACCCGTGGGAGGGCGACAACCTATCTCCGTGAATAATTGCAACATATCCTCCATAGTGGGTTCCGGAGCATAATCTTCTGTAGGAAGCCCGAGTAACTCATTGAACTTCCGCAGACTGACTTCATATTTGACACCACCAATAGTAAAGGATAGGCCTGTTGGATTGGCTTTTCCACCCTGAATCTCTAGTGTAGAGTAAGCAGCTTGAAGGGCTTCGACATTCAGGATGGGAGAGGCAGTTAAAGCATGACTTATGATTGATGTGTTGTTGAGGGATTCAATCCAGAACTGATAGTGAATAAATCTACCAGTTGCTCGATCAGCAGAGAGATTAACAAAGTTGGTCTTGGGAATGGTGAAATTTGGGTTTGCCATTTTAAATTAGTGTTTGAGAAAAGAAATGTTCTAAAGTGGTTTTGCAATGGAATTTTTAGAGAACAAGTTCTAAATTTAAACAAAATAAAACGTACATGAACCCCACTAATTACCCCACGTAATAAGTGACACAAATTAAAACAAATTAACTGCCCACTAATGACCACTTAACTTCCCACTAATGATTGACGGTTGAGTTTTCGAAAATTTAAAGTGAACAGCCGTTACAAAATAAATTATTTTTCTAGAAAACCACAAACACGGTGGTAAAGTTGCACTTTAAGGATTAACCAGTAGTACCCACAACTATTTTGCTCAAGAACACAAAAGAACTTAAGAATCAGAAAGCACGAAACGAAAACAAACTCACTCGAATGAAAAGGAAAACTAAAGAACTAATTGCAAGAACAGTAATGACGTTAAAACAACACAAGAAGTTCAACAGTTTTAGACAAAATTTTAGCAGAGTTTCGTTTTAGTGATTAATGCTTTCACGTAACAGTTAGTGATTTTTGTTTAAGAAAATCACAAGAAAACTTGATGTAATGGCAGGGAAAAGAACTCTGGTAATGTTTGTATACGCGTGTGTATATGAAGAGCTTAAGCTTTTGAAAGAGAGAAAGAAAGTTAATGTAAATAATGAACAGCCTTTTTAATGCTATAATATATACTTGCACGCCTAAAAAGAAGCAACTGAAAAGACAGGTCACATCTCGATCTCGAGATCCGCATCTCGATCTACATCTCGATGTCGATCTTGATGTCGATCTCGATCCGCATCTCGATCTACATCTCGATTTTGATCTCGATGTCGATCTCGATCTACATCTCGATGTCGATCTCGATGTGGATAGATCGAGATGTACCTTGACAGAGTTTAAGCAATTTTCTCAAGTCGATCTCGATCTCGATCCAGAACCAGATCGAGATTTGCCTTAGAAAATTTCTCATTACTTCATTTAGACACTAACCATAAAGATATACAGATCAGCACAAGATTAATATCATGAAACTTTCTAACCCCTTATGACATGCAACACATACATTTTTGAAATTAAGGACACATTATTAATTAAGAATATTCATGAACAACAATAATATGTACACAAACTGAATTCTAACAGATAGGTAGCAAAACTAACTGGTGTTAAGCATCCCTAATTCACCAACCAATCTAGAAAATGTTGATTCGTCTAGAGGTTTAGTGAATATATCTGCTATTTGACGTTCAGTAGACACAAAATGCAATTCTACAGTTCCATTTTCTACATGCTCTCTAATAAAGTGATACCTGATGTCAACGTGCTTGGTCCTGGAGTGATCCATAGGGTTGTTGGTCATTGCAATAGCACTTGTGTTGTCACACATGATAGGAATCTTAGATACTTCCACACCGTAGTCCTTGAGTTGGTTCTTCATCCACAGTATCTGGGCCACACAGCTTCCATCAGCAATATATTCTGCTTCAGCTGTCAAGGTAGATACTGTGTGTTGTTTCTTGCTTTGCCAAGACACCAACCTTCTTCCAAGGAATTGACAGCTTCCTGAAGTGCTCTTCCTATCTATTCTACAACCTGCGTAATCTGAATCCGAATAGCCAACAAGATTAAACCCTGTATCTCTTGGGTACCAAATCCCGAGATTTGATGTTCCCTTGAGATACCTAAAAATACGCTTTACGGCTATGAGATGTGACTCTCTAGGATCCGCTTGGAACCTTGCACATAAGCATGTAGAGAACATAATATCAGGTCTGCTAGCAGTTAAATACAAAAGTGAGCCGATCATACCTCGATAGCTTGAGATGTCTACAGGTTTACCCGATTTGTCCTCGTCAAGTTTCGTGGCTGTTGCCATAGGAGTCTTAGCTTGTGATACATCTTGGAGACCATACTTCTTCAATAGATCATGAATGTACTTGGTCTGGCAGATAAATATCCCGTCCTTCTTCTGACTAACTTGAATGCCCAGAAAGAACGTCAGCTCTCCCATCATGCTCATCTCATACCTTGATTGCATTAACTTAGCGAATTTAGCACACAGCTTCTCATTTGCAGACCCAAAGATAATGTCATCCACATATACTTGCACCATTATTAGATCATCTTTGCATTTCTTGTAGAAAAGCGTCTTGTCGATTACTCCTCTTGTAAAACAACTTTCTAGTAAGAAGTCTGACAGAGTTTCATACCACTTCCGCGGAGACTGCTTAAGGGCATATACTGATTTGAAGAGTCGATAAACATAATCACAATATTTGATATCGATAAACCCGGGAGGTTGCTCGACATACACCTCTTCATCCAGTTCACCGTTTAAGAATGCACTCTTGACATCCATTTGATAGACTTTAAAACCATGATGTGCTGCGAATGCCAAGAACATCCTCACTGCCTCTAGCCTTGCTACTGGTGCATAGGTTTCATCATAATCAATTCCTTCTCTTTGAGTATAACCCTTAGCAACCAGGCGAGCTTTATTTCGTGTTACACGTCCGTCTTCATCTAGCTTGTTTCTGAATACCCATTTTGTCCCAATAACAGATCTATTATTTGGTCTGGGTACCAGCTTCCACACCTTCTGCCTTTCAAACTGATTGAGTTCCTCTTGCATAGCAATCACCCAATCAGCGTCATCTAGAGCTTCTTCCACCACTTTAGGTTCCATCTGGGAAAGGAACACTGAATATAGACATTCATTCTCAGTGGCAACTTCAGCTCTAGCTTTTCCTCTAGTAGTCACTCCGGCTTCTGGATCACCAATAATTAGCTCGAACGGATGATCCTTGTTCCAAGTGCGATCCCTAGCAAATGTTCTTGATGATTCAGCTTGATCTTGTAAGTGAAGATGACTTAGTCTAGAAGCACTTTCACTAGCTTCTCTTGAGCTAGTACTAGCTCCCTCAGAGTGAGCTGCTCCCCCTGAGTGCATACTGACTCCCCCTGAGTTAGTGCCAGGTCTGACGGAAGGTGATCCCTCAGCCCTAGTGTTTTGAATTTGCGAAACACTAGACTCTTGATTAATTTCATTATTTATCGTTGGATCACTACCCTGCACTACAGACTCAGGAACTGTATCCACTTCATCAATATCCATATTCTCAAATCTTAGGGAAGTGGGCTCACTATCTTCTTTTTGTATAGAAGGGAGCTTTGAGTCGTCGAATGTGACATTAAGGCTTTCAACCACCTTGCGATCATTAAGCACAAACACCCTGTACGCTGCTACTACTTCAAGAGAATATCCAATGAAAACCCCTTCATCTGCTTTGGCTTCAAACTTTCCAAGATGTGCATTGTCTCTTAACACAAAGCATTTGGCACCAAATACGTGAAAGTACTTGATAGATGGTTTTCGTTTATTCATCATGTAATACGGCGTCTCATTATGGTCCTTTATAATCAGGGTTCTGTTCTGTGTATAACAAGCCGTGCTAACTGCTTCAGCCCAAAAATATAAAGAAAGTTTTGACTCATACAGCATTGTCCTAGCTGCTTCAACCAGTGTCCTGTTCTTCCTTTCTACCACCCCGTTCTGCTGCGGTGTTCTCGGTGCTGAATACTGTCGTCTGATCCCTTTAGATATGCAGAAATCCATTAACACTGAGTTCTTGAATTCTGTCCCATTGTCGGATCGGATAGTCTTCACAGTCAGACTTGCTACATTTTCAATTTCCAGTACATGTCTAATGATCTCATGTGGCACTTCATCTTTCGATGTCACAAACTTTACCCATGTGTATTTGGAAAAGTCATCGACAATTACCAGCGCATATCTTTTCCTTGACATTGACATAACATTAACAGGTCCAAACAAATCCATGTGAAGGAGTTGTAGGGGCTCGGTAATGCTATTCACTTGTTTATCCTTATGCGAGGCTCTTTTTGATTTTCCCATCTCACATGCTTCGCAGAGTCCATCTGGGGTGAACTCCATCTGCGGCAGCCCTCTCACCAATTCTCTCCTTACGAGATTATTCATTGCTTTAAAGTTCAGGTGAGATAATCTTTTATGCCATAGCCAACTTTCATCAGCAGAAGCCTTGCTGTAGAAACACGTGACTTCAGACTGATCAGCAGAATTCATGTCAGCTATGAACAAATTTGACTTCCTTACTCCTTTGAGAGCAAGGCTTCCATCCTTTTTGCTTCGAATCGAACAATCATGCTTCCCAAAGTTGACGTCAAAACCCCTGTCGGTGAACTGACTAACGCTGAGAAGATTATGTCGCAATCCTTCCACAAAAGATACGTCCTCAATGATAACATTTCCACAAACAATCTTGCCATATCCCCGAGTGTAACCTTTGCTGTTATCTCCAAAGGTAACCACGGAGCCGGCTCTCAACACCAAATCTGTTAGCAGGGACTTATTGCCAGTCATATGCCTCGATGCTCCACTGTCTAGCACCCATATGACTTTACTCTTTTCCTGTTCACTGCCCTGCAAATCCAGAAAGGTTAGGTGTTCTTCGGAACCCAATGATGTTTGGGCCCGGCATCAATAATTTCCTTTTTCTTTTCAGATACAGAAGGCTTTGCCTTGTTGCCATCAGGGGCATCCATCTTGACTTTGTCTTTTCCCTTGTCAACCTTGACTGATTTGTCAGGTTTGGGAGCAGACTGGTCACTCCTAACTTTAGGAGGACTTGAAGTCTTAGCCTTTGACCCCGCATGCTTTTTCTTACTACTACTAGTTGTATGTTCAACAGATGCGCTAGCAGTATTCATTAAATTAAAATAAGCATGCATGATGTTTACAGCACATGGCATGCAATTTGGATTATTGCATTTGGCATGATTTGCATGCATGTTAGGCAAAACAGTAGTTGCAGGCATGGTATTACAACCAACAGATTTTTCTTCCTCTACATAGAACGGGCAATAATAAGACAAATGATCAGTTTGATTACAGATATAGCATGCCTTTCTAGCTCGTGTAGATGTAGATACAGATGCAGGTTCAGTTTTAACTGCCTTTACAGGTGCTTTCATTTGGTCTGACCCTGCTACCCATTGTTTATATGACACCGTCTTAGCCTCCTTGGTTCCTACACATCTCTTAGCATAAGCAATCTTACTCGCTCTCTTAGAAGTTGTAGGTTCTACTACTTTTTCTTCTGAATCTCTTTCAATTTTAATTTCTTGTTCAATTTTAGTAGCAACAGGATCTATTGTCCTGGGCTCAAACTGCTTAAAGATAGGTTTTCTAACATCCATTAAAACCTCAAGCACATTTTCTTTGACTAACACTGGCTCTAACAACTCAGCAGCCCTATTTTTCTTTTTCTGTGTGTAGTCAAGTCCTATGTTTACTTTTTCATTTTTACTCTTGCCTGCCAGTTTCATGTACATGTCCCTTTCTACGAAAACTTTATTAGCGGCTTCTTCAAAAGATTGACATGTTATTTTAAGCTCAGCTAATTCATTTTTAAGTTCTTCGTTAAGGTCTTCCCTAATCTTAAGCTTGTGTTCTAAAACGTCTACCTGATTCATTAACTGCCTTTCTTTACTCTCTCCTGATTCTAATTCCTCTACCCTGGCCTCGAGAAGTCTATTGTTAAGGGAGAGTTTAGCATTTTCCTCATTAACAGCAATTAGATTTAGTTGGAGATTGTACATATCTTTAGTCATGGCAGCTAATTCATTTTGGTACTCAGGAATAGACATTTCATTTACGGTTAGAATTGGTACCTCTGATTGTTCTGAAGATTTTGCCATTAAAGCGAAGTTGCATAGCTCCTGATCTTCATCTTCATCAGACTCGTCCCAACCCTTCCCTTCAGTCACAACATACGCCCGGCTTTCCTTCTGTTGCTTGCTAACCAAGGCATCATATTTCTTTTTCAGATCAGCATAGGATTCCTTGGGATGAACGTACTTGGGCTTCTTGCACTCTGTTGCGAAGTGCCCCAATTCATTGCAGTTGTAGCATCTGAACGTGTTCTTGTCTACCAGGTTAGGTCTGTAGCCACTACCAGATGTGCTACCTCGACCGCTGTAACTTCCCCGACCACTTACACTACTGCCTCTGCTGCTACTGCTGCCTCTTCGGCTGAAAGAACTACCAAATCGTCCTTTACCACTTCTTTGCTTCCTGAAGCTGATATGAGCAAATTCTCGAGCAATACAAGCATATGACTTGTCTTCTAATTTGTCCAGCTCTTCAAGGGTATAGTATTCATCCTCACTTTCTTCGGATGGATCTTCAATGTCTAATACCACTCTTTCAGGATTAGCAGTTTTCAATGAGACAGCTGCAAGTGCCTTTACAGCAGACTCTTCAGCTACAAGTCCAGACTCACTTACCGCTTTGTTTTCTCCACTATTGTAGGATCTTCTTCTGTCATTTTGTTCCTGCTCCAGCTCGTAGGTCTTCAAAACACCATACAGCTTTTCGAGAGAAGTATTTTTCAAGTCTCTTGACTCTCGAATGGCAGTGATCCTGTGTTCCAGATGTTTAGGCAAATTCAATAGAAACTTGATATTTGAATCTGCTAGTGGATAGACTTTATCTCTTATACTCATCTCGATAAGCAATTTACTGTAACGTTTGTAAACATCCGCTACGCTTTCTCCTCGTTCGCATCTGAACGATTCATATTCAGATATCAGAATGCGTTTGTGATTATCTCTAACTTCCTCGGTCCCCTCCATCACCACAGCCAGTTTATCCCACATGGCTTTAGCTGTTTTTAATCCCTTTATTTGAACATAGTACTCTGAGTTTAGGGATTTAATTATGACGTTGCGTAACGACGCATCCATACCAACCAATTCTTTATCTGCGTCTGTAAACTCCATTTCCTCTTTAGGAACAGACCGGGATGGTATTAGTATCCCTCCTTCCATTCGCTCTGGCTCAATTCTCATGGGTATGTATGGACCGTTTTCCAATATTCTCAAGTATACCTTGTTTATTGATTCAAGGTAAGCTCTCATCCTTCCGGTCCATTCGTCATAATGTTGTGCATCAAACGGAGGTATCTTAAATCTGTGTGCGGCGGCCATTTTAATAAAATTTAAAATTAAGATAATACACTTTTCAAATTACAATAAATTGTATTTACTTGAAAAATTAATTATCTCACTTTAAATATCCAACACTCAATATCCAACGGATTTTGCACTTAAGATTCAAGCAAGTTAGTTTTAATCACAGTAACAGTAGCAGGGTCCACAATTTTTCAAGTTCAAACAAAAAGGTGTCCACTTTCTAGTTGACAGAAGTTCGAAATTGTCCTTTTTGTTTAGTCAATCAGTTGATTCCAGTTTTGACCACAGAAAAATCCACAAAGCTCTAAAGTACAGTATTTTGGAATTTTGTACAAATATTCCTTACACCATGACTCAGAACTTTTTAGATCTACGACTTTTTCAAGAAGAAACAAATAAAAACTTTCGGCTCAAACTTCAAGAAAAAAAATAGATCTGGGATTTTCAAGAACCAACTCAAACAACACAATAGGATCTCTGTTAGATGTGTTTAACAGGCGCTCTGATACCAATTGTTAGGTCCAAAGTGTTGTAGAGGGGGGGGGGTGAATACAACTGTTTAAAATTTATGAGAGAATAAACAATATGCAGGTAATAAATGATGACACAGAATTTCAAGAATATATCATTATATTCATTGATGGATTTGCTACAACATTCATAAAAGCATCATGATCAGTTGAACAATAAATATAGCAATTAAAGCTAGATTCAACTGATCCTCTCTCTCACTTTTTGTTTTACAGTAAGTGCTCTCTCTTAAAAATTATCGTTGAAAAATACAGAGATAAAAGTCTATCTACTAAATAAAAACAAAGTGTTGCTTTTATAATGTCATGTAGTCTTGATCTTGTCCTTTTTGTGTACGTGGCCCAATCAGGACTTCGACAACAAAAAGTACTTTCCCAACAACTCTGGATCAACCGTTCACAATAAGCCACTTGTCCCTTGAACATTAAATGTTACATATCTACCCGCATCTCGATCTTCGCCTGGACCCATCTCGATCTCGATCTTCGCCTGGACCCATCTCGATCTCGATCTGTGTAAATCTCGATCTCGATCTGGGAGAATCTCGATCTCGATCTATGAAGATCTCGATCTCGATCTGGGAGGATCTCGATCTATGAAAATCTCGATCTCGATCTGGGAGAATCTCGATCTCGATCTACCGTGGATCGAGATTTGCCTTTGCAATGTTTTACTTTAATTGTAAATCTCGACCCGCATCTCGATCTGCTGTGGATCGACATTTGCCTTGGCAAATATGCACACATCCAATGTTGACTTTCTTTAGTGACTAATTGAGGATTAACCTATATGAGCAAGTTTCCCTAGCTTCTTCAATTTCTTTTCCTCACTCAATTCAAATGAGATCTTCTATTACTGACATGAACTTACCTCCAATGTCCTGACACTTGATGCAATGGTCTGGTTCATAAGTGACTAGTCTTGTAGGGGTTCTTGCTTCTGAATGTCAGTTCTCATTTGTTGATTAACCTTTACATTATCCAGATGTTGATATACATTACATGAAATCACTTTGGTCTTCTTGATACTTCTTTGACATTAATTTGATTCTCCATTAGATAAGTTAGGGAATGAGCAATACTCAGATTGAACTTCTTCTCACTTATGCATCCTTGATTAACCAAATTAGTTACTTGTAGTTACCAAGTATCATTGCCATTTCTTCAGTTGATTGATTCCATGTGCTTCTTCAGTTTCTCTTGTTTTGCTGTTGTTTTATCTTTTACTTAGTTGAGTTACATAGTAATTAAGTGTTACAAGATAGTACACCTATGCCTTTCAAAGAGCAAAACAATAAACACCATTTCTGAACCCTTTTATCTATTACATTTTGATTTGTTTGGTCCAGTAAATGTGATGTCTATTAACAAAAAGAAATATTCTTTTGTCATTGTAGATGATTTTACGAGATTCACATAGGTTTTCTTTTTGCACTCAAATGATGACGCTTCACAACATATAATAGACCATGTCACTTTTCTGAAAACTAAATCAAAGAAGACAATAAGAATTCTAAGGAGTGACAATGGTACTGAATTCAAGAATACAATCATGGAGGAATACTGTGCATCAAAGGGAATTACTCAACAATTTTCTACATCAGGAACACCCCAACAAAATGGAGTTTTGGAGAGAAAGAATAGAACACTCATAGATGCAGCAATGACAATGTTGGAAGAGTCTAAACTACCAGTATATTTCTGGGCTGAGGTAGTCAGTACATCATGCTTCACTCAAAATTGTACTTTGATAAATATGCATGGAAAGACTCCCTATGAAATGATGAAGGGCAAGAAGTCAAGTGTGAAACATTTTCATATATTTGGGTGCAAATGCTTTGTACTAAAAGTACATCCTGAAAAGCTAAGTAAATTTGAAGTAAAAGTTGATGAAGCTATATTCCTTGGATATGCATCAAATACAAAGGCATTCAGGGTCTTCAATCTCAGAACCATAATTGTTATGGAATCTATTCATGTTGCATTTCAATGCAAAAATATTACAGGTCAGCAGGATGAACCAAAGTCTATAACACTTAAATTTGAAAATTTTAAAAGTTATGATATAGATGAAGATGATGAAAATGAAGAGTCTAAAATCACTCCTAAGAAAATTCTAGAACTTGCACTCTCTGAAGGGGTCCAGAAAATTCCACTTCAATTAATTCAGACTCTAACAATTCAGGGACTAGTCAGTCAAAGTCTAGACAGACTGAGTCTAGTTCTTCAGAAACTAGTCCATCAGGGTTTGAATCAAATAAATCTGAATCCTTTGCAGAATCAAACAACTCAGGGGAGAATTCTCATTAAATTTCCACTCACAAACAGAAAATGCCAATGATTTAGGGGAAGCTTCAAATTCAAGAACCAATCTTCCACCATCTACAAAATGGGAAGGGAACACACTCCTGATTTAGTAATTGGTGATCTTGAGAGTGGTGTGCAAACAAGAGAAGCAACTCAAAATGAATGTCTATATATTTATTTTCTCTTAAAGAATGAACCAAATAAAATTGAGTAAGTTTTGCAAGACCCTGATTGGATTATTGCAATGCAAAAAGAACTAAATGAGTTTGAGAGAAACAAATTGTGGAAGCTTGTACCAAGACCTAGAAATAGATCAATTATTGGTGCAAAATGGGTGCTCAGAAACAAACTTAATGAGAATGGTACTATGGTAAGAAACAAATCAATACTAGTTGCAAAAGGATACTCACAAGAGGAAAGAATTGACTATGATGAAACATTTACATCAGTAGCAAGACTAGAAGCAAAAAAAATGTTTCTTACATTTGTAGATCATTTAAAATTCAAAGTCTATCCGATGGATGTGAAAAGTGCCTTATTAAATGGAAAATTGGAAGAAAAAGTCTGTGGAGCAACCCCCAGGATTTGTAAATCCAAAATTTCCTAATCATGTTTACAAGTTAGAAAAGGCACTGTATGGATTGAAGCAATCACCTAGAGCATGGTATGAAACTCTATCAAAATTTCTTCTTGAAAATGGTTTCACAAGAGGTACCATTGATAAAACTCTTTTTATTAGAAAACATATAGATGATGGAATTTTCATCAGTCAATCAAAGTATGTGAAAGAACTCTTGAAGAAGTTTGATTTACAAGATTGCACAACTGCCAAAACTCCCATGTCAACAACCACTAAGCTAGACTCTAATCAAAAGGGTAAGAAAGTTAACTACATAGGTATGATTGGTTCATTACTGTATTTAACTGTTAGTAGACCCGATATAATGTTTACAACATGCCTGTGTACCATATTTCAAGCTGACCCTAGAGAATCACATTTAATTGCTCTCAAAAAGAATTTTTAAATATCTCAAGGGTGCACAAACTCTAGGTCTTTGGTACCCTAGAGAGTCTAATTTTTCATTAGTTGGCTATTCAGACTCTGATTATGCTGGATGCAAAGTGGACATGAAAAGAACAACAAGTCAATGCCAATTTCTTGGCAACAGGTTAATTTCTTGGTTCAACAAGAAATAAAAAACTGTATCAACCTCAACAACTGAGGTTAAATACATTAGCAACAGAAAGTTGTTGTGCCCTAATTCTGTGGATGAGAAATCAATTACTTGATTATGGACTAATATTTTCAAAAATTCCAATGTATTGTGATAATACTAGTGCTATTAAATTGCAGAAAATTCAGTCCAACATTCCAGAACAAAGCACATTGATGTCAGGTATCATTTTATTTGAGAACATATTGAAAATGGTACTATTGAACTTCATTATATTTCAACTGACAGACAAATTACAGACATTTTAGCAAAACCACTTGATGAGTCTAACTTTCTCAAACTGGAAGTTGAGTTAGGTATGATAAATATGTAATTTCATGATCATTACAAGCAACAATGTATGTACTTTATTTATAATCTCTGATTTATCAAACTATAATTTATTATTGCAATATTCATGAAGTACATTATCTTGATAAAGTCTAATTTCTAGACATTGACGGGTCTATAGACTCTGAGAATCTATAGACTCTGAAGGTCGAGTTGGTAGACTCTGAAGGTTATGATTACTAGATTCTAATTATTTATGAACCGTTCAAATGACTTGAAATGGTTGGTAACGGTTACTTTTTACTGGTTACAGGCTGTAGACTCGTGTGTATTGTATGGAAATTTCACAAAACATCAATTCTACATACAATTAACTCACTTGTTTATTGCAATTTATTTTCTAAGGCAAAAATATACTCAGAGCTATTCTCGAATCCTAGCAAAGCTTTTCAAGAATTCTCATCACTATTAACTTAATCAATTCAATGACTGCTCTATCAACTGTCATGAGGGGACCCAAAGCAATTGCTTTCACCTTTGGTGATTTTGAGTTCATGACAACAAATCACGTTTCAACTCTAGGAGACAAGAAGGGTGTCGACACTGACTACTACCATGTTATGGAATTCTTGGAGCAAAGTGAACTTAGCTACATCTTGAAGGTCTCTCTTGTCATCAATATGGATGTAGTCTCCCATGCATGGAGCTATGCCAAGGTAGTTGATCTTATTCAGGATCAACCAGGTAAGATTATGTTTACTTTTGGTGACATAACATTTGATGTAACTGCTGATGTTCTTAACTCTGTGTTAAACTTCCTGTTAAAACACCTTTTGATGATACTGTCTATGATGAAGATATTAAGAGCATGTTTAAATCACTAGGTTATTCTGGTAGTTTGAACAATATGAGTAAAATAACTAGGCCTTACTTAAGAAAGGAATGGTCTTTCTTTTTTGACCAAATTGCTAAATGTTTTACTGGTAAATGTAGTGGTTTTGATGCTATTACTTTCATTACATACCAGATATGTAATAGTCTCTTGTTTGATAAAGTGATCAACATTGGTGATATGTTTCTCACTCAAGTGGGAGAAAAATTGAATAATGTGCAAGATGGAAGGAATAAAGTCTATTATCATAGATTTTTTATGCTTCTCTTGAACCATTTTGTTCCTAACATATCTGTCAAGATTGCAGATAATTACTGTGTACAGGCTTACAAGCAATAAAGAAGAATTTTCTCTGACATCAAGAGAATTGATGACAAGAAGCAGAGACTACCTGCCATGGTATATTCATAGGTAATGCAGGTAAAACTTACTACCTACAAATATTCTGTCTATACTTCTTCTTTCTTTAATGGTGAAATGGTGCAAGAAAAAGTACTAGAGAGTCCTCCTGCACCTACCCCAGTAGCCAAATCCTCTTCCACCAAACAATCTAAGAAATCAAAAACTAGAAAACCAACCTCTGGTGTCTCTCAAAAGGCACCAGTTATAAAAAGGAGGAAATTGATACTAAACAGGCTTGTAGATGAGCCAAGTGATGAGGAGCTCAATCACCTAGAGAAACAGGTTATTGAAGGACTTTCTATGTTAAAAGAAAGTCATGATGCACCTGAATCCAACCTTCAAGCAAAAGCTGTAGACTCTCAAAAGTGTACAGACTCTCAAAAACCTAGGGATGCACATCATGAATCTCAACTTGAGACTCTTGAGAAATCTTTTGCTAAAAAATACAAGAGATTGAGGAAGGCTTATTCTTCACACACACACACACAAGCCTACTATTATTACTGACACAGTTTTACAGGAAACAGATGCTCCCAAGGTTCTTGCAGAGCCAAACTCTGAAATACAAAAATTTCCTGAACCATAGTCTAATGTTAAGTTAGAGTCTAGACTGCCTTTAGACTCTCATTATGAAATATTTTGGGAATGAATGACATTGGGCGCAGCCTCATATCTCATTGATCAAGTCATTATTCCAACTGATGAGGTGATGTTATTCTTATATCCTTTGATAAAGCCAGTTGAGGATCCAGATCATTTTTAAATAAAATCTCAGGTCTTGGATCTTCTCACTACCTATGATGCCCTAAGGAAGAAAATAGAGTTGGAGCTACAAATGTCTGCACATGATGTGGTCACCAATCTATATAGCTACCTCTTCACTTCAATCTAAAGCAGTTGGGGTCATAGAAAGAATGACATCTGAAGTTCTCAAATCACTTGTGCCAGACTCTGATAGGCCAAAGTCTAAGAAGATTAATTTCCTGAAAAGGAGAGAATCATAGTCTGTTACTGAGTTGGAAACTGATATTGAGCAAATAGTTTTTAACTATGAAGTAATTTGGAATAATGAGGTTACCTACAGGACAACCATTGATTGGATTTCTAATATTCAGCCTCTTCCAAGGAAAGTGGTTGATTATATTATCGACAAAGTGGGGAAAGTGACCAATAAATACATCTATCCAACTTATCAAAGTAGGTTAGATCAACTAAATGGCAGCTATTATCAAACAATTGCAAGGGATCTGCAGGATCTCTTCCATTTCACTTATGTCCAGGTCATCAATGCAATCCATGCAAGAACCTTCTTAAATGATCATTTGGATGCATTGACTTAAGTAGAACAATGGGAGGAAGTAGAAGCTGGAGGAAAGTTGGAAGATGGGACTAGTGCACTTGTGGTGACTAGTGAAATAGGTGTTCAGTCTGTCTCACCACACAAGAACCACATAGTTAGAGGTTGGGTGATAGTGGGGCAAGGGAGCATGCTGATAGGCCCTCTTTGACAACTTCATAAATTGTTGTTGAGAACCTAGTGATATGGGAGGACAAACTCTGATAGATGCTCATGAAGAAATCTCACAATCAATTCTGTCAGGGTCTATCCACTTTGAGGGGGAGTCTCATGCACTAACAGTCCAAGATGGTGACACTAAGACTCCGACTTTTAATGAAGTCATACTGAAGCAGTCAGAGTCTATAGTAGACCCTGAGACTGAAATACTAGAACAGACTCTTAAAAGAAAGAAAAAGCTAGTAAGGGTTCAGAGTTTGTTGCTACTCACCTCTTGGTGGAAACCCTTAGCCTTCAGACATTTGAAAGGGTTCCCCTCCATCAAGTAGGTTCAGGTATTGAAGTATCTTTTATTTCTCTTAACCCCCCTTCTGTAGGACCTTTGAGTACACCTTCCATATTGAGTGAAAATATTATTGAGGGGCTGGCACTGGTCCTGGCAAAAGGAGAGGTAGAAAAGGCTATAGAGAGCTTGAGTGAGTTTGAGGGAGTGGGTGTCCAACCCCATTATGAGGCTGAGAGATTAGGGTATCCTGAACCTAACTTCACTTATTGGGATCAAGATTTTCCTAAGAGTTGATACAATGAGTTGGAGCAGGGGATGGATGAAAACTCATTTTATTTGATCTTGCAGATTGGCAAGAAGGAGGAGGCTCTAGCGGCTCAGAAATCTTTTACACAGAGGTCACAAGATTCTCTAGCCAGAAGAGTAGATAGAGTCAGGGAAACTCTGGTGGATGAATCAATTACTCAACCTGGTACTGCATCTATGAAGTCAAATACTCTTATTTTTATAATGCCAATTCAGACAAGGCTTCCAGGGTCTACAGACCTTGACCACTCTATTGAGGAGTCAGAGTCTATAGTTCTTTCTGCAGTATCAAAGTCTACTCCTCCATCAGAGTCTACACCTCATGCACCAAAAGTAGAGCCTGTTGTTGTTATTGATGGTTCAACCTCTGAAAATGAATGGGATGTGAATCCATCTTTCAATTATTTTGATCAAGTCTTTCCTCAATCCTGGAAGACATCACAGGCCAAGGGAATTGATGATGAATCTACTTTTGCTTGTATTTTGGATATCCATAGAGCTGAGAGATTGAAGGCTTTTCAAAAGAAATCCTTTTTGCAAGAGCATGTATATTATCCTGGAGAGAAGCCTGATGATTCTCTGGTTGAAGAAGATTAGGATGTAGCTGTTGACCTTAGCACTGCACAATCTCAATTAGCTGTTGTGGTCACAGATATTTCTTATATCCAAACAAAATTGACAAATGTGGATACTACAACTGCTCTTCTAGAAACAAAATTTGAGACTTTTACTCTCTTCAACAAAGTAAAGACTTTGTTGTGAAGGACTCATTGGCTGAATTCAAGGCCAAGCAAACAGATCTTTAGCATTTTGTCAACTCTATCACTGCCAAGGTAGATCAAGTCATCACTGCTCAGACCAATAACACTTCTGTTCTTGAGAACATTCTTCTGGCTGTTACACAGAGCAATGATCTCAAAAGGGGGAGAAAATGAGTATTAAGGAGGAGAGGGGTAATAAGGATGGAAGCTACAAAGATTCATGTAGGTCAAAGGGAGTTAAAAGGAGGAGAGATGATGATGATGATAAGGATGCTCATGGTCCTAGGGGACCTGGTGGTGTGCAACAAAAACAGTATGGAGTGGCTGTACCCTAAAAAACACACCAGTCATGGACTAGACATGAGAAATCAGGGTCTAAGCCAGACTCTGATAAGCAAAAGAAGAAATCAGACTCTGAAAAAATTCAAGAACCTACATTGTTGGACTTAAATCAAGCCTAGCTTATTTAATTATCTATCTTGCTGTAACATAGTTTGTACTTCTATAATAGTTTAGTGACTTAGATATTCTTGTATAAAATTGCAGATAGAAGTCTACTCAGTTTGTCTTTCAATTGTAAATAAATTCAAAAATAAAGTCTGTTAGAAGATTCAAGTTGAATCATGCAACAAGACAAAGAAGACTGTGGAGAAAAAAGGAAAGCCATCTGAGAATTCCACTAAGGCAATTACTCAGTCAAGAAGTCCACTATTCGAGAAGTCAGAACTGTGGGAACATTTTGAGAAGTCTCAAAACACATTCAACTGCTCAGTACTCGAGAGAAGTCAGCCATTCGACAAGTCAAGTATTGAAGTCATTCGAGTAGTGTTAATTGTGAATCATTCGAGAAGTGAGAAAAGAGAATCAATTCGAGAAGTTAGCAAAAGCAGCATTCGAGAAGTGGTAAAGCTGAGGCATTCGAGAAGTCACAATTTCAAGTTTCTATTCGAGAAGTCTAGCTTAATCGAGAAGTCATTTAATGGAGTATTCTAATCGAGAAGTCTAGACATTCGAGAAGTTAGACATTCATGATTCAATCTAGTTGTCACAGCAAGTACTCAATCGAGAAGTCAACCTCTATGACTTCTCGAAATATTTTGAACAGAGTACTCGATTGCACCAATGAGCTATTTTCAAGGAAAGATGCAGAACAAGTCAGATAATTCTGAAGCTCTGTTTTTACAGGATAAGTCAAGCCTGCAAAGATAGAGACAAGTCTACAATGAAGATGGAAAGTCAGTCAAGACAAATGACAGAAGGTATAAGGATGGATGTAGCAGACTGTCACAACAGTGTTAGCTAGAAATAGATATCAGTCAAATGTAAAGGATGTCTTATCTTTTTCTAGTTATAGCTAATCTATCTTATGTGAGCATGTGCACGGGACATATTGTCTATATATTTTATGCACAATCACATTCGATAGGTGTCTTGTGAGATTTACAATTGTAAATTTCCTAGAACAAGAAGCTGAAGTTCAATGTGAATTTCAGATTATAGTAAAAGTTCATTATAATAAAATTAGATTGAAAGTTACATCAAGTGTCTATGATATTCATTATCACTGTTTACTATTCTAAGTTAAAACTGTTTAATCTGTTCAATCTTGCAATCCAGTTAACAGTTGAACTAGCTCACTAGAATCAAAGAGAAAGAAAAAGGGTTGAAGTATACATTCACCCCCCCTGTAAACTTCTAGGACTCCTAATTCCTAACAAGTGATATCAGAGCCAGGTTGTTAACATATAAATAGACTAAAGATCAAGATGAGTTCTCAGAAGCTAAGCAGCATAGAGATTCCTACATTTGACAGAGAAAATTACAATCTATGGAAGAGGAAGATGCTGATGTTCATAAAGGCTGCAAATCCCATGTATCCTGAAATATTAAAGAATGGTCTTTTCATGCCAGTAACTCTAGTTCCTGAAACCACTAGTGGTCTGAAGTTATTCCAGCAACATGGATACCTAAAGATCCATCTCAGTACACAGATTCAGAGAAGGAAAAGGTGTCTCTTGACAATAGCTTAATGCTAATACTAATTGAATCACTGGATCATGTGATGTACAACAATATTGTCAATTGCACATCTGCCAAACACATATGAGAGACTATAGAAATTCTGTGTGAAGGAACTGAGGAGGTAAGGGAAAATCAAAGGCAACTCCTTGTCTCTCAATATGAAGCTTTCATGTCAAAACCAAATGAAGGAATAACTGAATTATTTGAAAGGTTCAACAAATTGATCAATGATCTTCAACTTCATGGAAAGTACTATGAGACAAAGGAAAAGAATATGAAGTTTTTGCTAACTCTCCTAGAGCATCTAGAGCATAAAATCTCTACAATAAGAGAAGGGTGAGATCTAACAAAACTTCCACTTGAGACCCTGTATGGAATCCTAAAGACATATGAACTTGAGTTCTATCAGAAGAAAGCCATACTGGGAAATAGAGGAAAAATGGCAAATGTCTCAAATGTTTTGGTTGCAAAGGAACCTTCTATAACTGAAAAGACTGGTACAAGCAAAAGGGTGAAAACTGAAGAGTATGAAGAGCAGGAACATGAAGAAAAGGACTCTGTCAAAAGTGAATCAGAAGAGGAAGAGTTTTACACCATTGAAGAACTTGAGGGCATGGACAACAAAACCATGGCCTTCATGGCAAAGAAATTTGGAAACTTCAGATTCAAAAGAAACAAAAGTTTCAAAACAAGACCAGCCTTCAAGTCTTCAAGCAAAGGAAAGAATCCAGCAATGAGCACCAATAATGGAGGATACAAAACTGGAACAGTTGATAGATCTAAGATAAGATGCTATAACTGTAATGACCTTGGACACTTTACAACAGAGTGTAGAAAACCTAAAGCAATAAAGAAGGATAAAGACTACTTGGAGCTGGAAGCCAAGTATGAAGCTCTCCTCAAAAAGCAGACAGGAAAAGCTTATATTGTTGAGGGAAAATGCTGGGATGATACAGATGAAGATGATGAAGAAGAATATGGAAATCTGGCACTCATGGCCAACTCAACCAGTGGATCCTCATCCTCAAATTCTCAGGTACCCACACTAATCTCTCTTGACATGTCAAATTCATAATGTAAGAAAACTGTGGAAGAATTGAGCATTGAAATGTTTAACATTCACACTAGCATGACTGCTGCTTATGAGGAAATTACTAGGCTGGTAAGAGTCAATGATGAACTAACTGCTAGGAATGAAGCTTTGGAATTATCTGCAGTAACACTAGAAAACTTGAAACAGGAAATGAATATCTAAAGAACAAGGTTGTTTGTTCTGAACAAATTGAAAAGTTTCTTAAAGAACAAATTTCTGAAAATGAGTTAAAAATCAGATCATATCAAAACTCAGCAACTGTTGTTCAAGAGTTTCATGAGAAGAACAAAGAAAGTACTAGGATTGGAGTTGGTTTTGATTATGAGAATCTTAAGAAGAAGAAATTTGTTTTAACAAGAGGCAAAAAGGTTGAAATCAATGGAAATCCTCATATTTTGAAAAATGTCAAAGAACCAATTTTTAAGAAAGCAACTGTTGAGTTTGATGAAGTTAGTATGGTTATCAAACAACAGTTGGATGATGAGGATAAGGAAACAATTGAAAGGGAAATGCCCTCTGTTGAAAAATTAGAACCCACAATCAAAACCAAGTCCATTCTTATTCAAACTGAAACAAAACAGAATGCTCAGAAAAGTGATGCTATGCATGCTAAAAAGAAAAAGGCAAATAGAAATGGAAAAATAGGCATCAACAAATACAACAACTATGCACCTGTTCATAATGCTCCAAGAAAGATTTACAAAAACTGTGGTTCAACAAATCATCTTACTCACATGTACAACAAACCTATTATTGGAAATGATGAGTTTGCCTGTGGATATGTGAAACCATTAATGCATGATAATCATAAATTCCGTGACAAATTTGATTGTATGCCATGCAACTTGAATGTCATGAATACTTGTTTTAGGTTTAGAAAATAGTTTGTTGATGGTTTCATAAGTCAGAATCTGAACACAAATCCTAGGCCTAAATTTGCCAGTCTTGTAAAACATAGAAAACATTCCATGTCATCTAAGCATGCATCTAGTTCTGAAAGTATTAATCAAGTAAAAAGTCAGAAAATCAAAAAGGATAACAAGCATGTGCAGGCAACTACAAATGTTAAAAATAAGAATAGAACTCATGCAATTAAGCATAAAGGACCCAACCTTGTTTAGGTACCAAAGAAAACTTGATTTGTATTTCATTGCAGGGCACAGGTAAAAAGAAGGTCATGTGGATTTTGGACAGTGGTTGTTCAAGGCATATGACTGGTGACAAAGCCCTGCTGTCACAATTCAAGGAGGAGGCTGGCCCAATGGTAACCTTTGGAGACAACAGCACTGGTTTCACTATGAGATATGGCAAATTAATTCATGGAAATGTTGTCATTGAAGATGTAGCTCTGGTAAGTGGTTTGAAACACAACCTTCTCAGCATCACTCAGTTCTGCAACAAAGACCTAAAGGTGGAATTTGAAAAGGACTTGTGTCTCATATCACATAGGAAGACCAAGGAAATTGCTCTGCAAGGAGTGAGGAAGGGAAGCCTATTTGTAGCAGATTTGGACTCTGCAAATAAGGAAAAGATATGCTGTTTTTACACCAAAGCCTCAGAGAATGAAAGTCTGCTTTGTCACAAAAGACTATCTCACTTGAATATCAAAAACATCAATTCTTTAGTCAAGAGAGAATTAGTGAAGGATTTGCCTACACTTGAATTCTGTATAGAAGGATTGTGTGAGGCATGCCAGAAATGGAAAATGAAGAGATCAAGTCACAAAAGTAAGGAATTCACCTCAATAACCAAACCACTGCAACTAATCCACATGGATCTGTTTGGACCAGTAAATGTGATGTCCATGTCGAAGAAAAGATTTGCTCTTGTCCTGGTTGATGACTTTTCAAAATATACTTGGGTATAATTCTTGCATTCAAAAGATGAAGCTCCTGAAATTATCATTGAGAACTTGAGGAGACTGGACAAAGGCCCTACTCCAGTAGTTGCCTTAAGAAATGACAATGGTACAGAATTAAAAAATGCAGCACTCGGTGAATTCTGCAAGAAGAAATGTATCACTCACCAATTTTCTGCCCCAAGAACTCATCAACAAAATGGAGTGGTTGAGAGGAAGAACATGACTCTCATTGAAGCTGCAAGAACTATGCTAATAGAAGCAAATCTACCAACCAGTTTTTTGGCTGAGGCTGTTAGAACTACTTGTTATACTCAAAACAGAACTCTCATCACAAAACAAGTTGGAAAAAATCCTTATCACATCATGACAAATAGAAGGCCATCTGTGAAATACATGCATGTGTTTGGAGCAAAGTGCTTTGTTCTTAAAGATGATGTCAATAAACTTGGGAAGTTTGAAGCAAAGACATATGAAGGAATCTTTGTGGGATACTCCTTGGACAAGTCTGTCTATAGAGTATATGTAATTGATCAACAAAAGGTTATGGAAAGCACAAATGTAACATTTGATGATTTCAAGATCCCCACTATGAGTTTGGAAGGTGAAGAGTGTGACACTCTAAGATTTGAAAATGAAATAGATCCTGAAACTTCTGCAACTGAAAAGGTTATAAGTATTCTTGAAGACTCCCATGTGGACATTCCACATGGAACAAATGTAGAAAGAGAACATGCAAATTTCAGTCATATCCAACTTGAGAATTCTCCACATGAGTCTAGCATGAACTCAGGGGGAGGTTCTCAAGAATCTGCAACAAATGGAAATCACTACAACCAGGAAGAAACTTGCTCAAATGACAAAGATGGGACTCCTCAAACTAAATGGAATAGAGTTAACACAGCTGATCAAATCATTAGAAATCCTAATGAGGGTGTGAGGACAAGAAGAGCAACTATGAATGAATGCCTATTTGCCTGCTTTCTGTCTCAAAATGAACCTAAAAGAATTGAAGAGGCCCTGTTGGATCCAGATTGGATAATTGCCATGCAAGAAGAATTGAATCAATTTGTGAGAAACAATGTTTGGGAGCTAGTGCCACCTCCAAAGGACAGATCTGTGATAGGCACTAAATGGGTCTACAGGAATAAAATGGATGAACATGGAATTGTAATAAGGAACAAGGCAAGGTTGGTTGCTAAAGGCTATTCACAAGAAGAAGGCATTGACTATGATGAGACCTTTGCTCCTGTTGCAAGATTAGAAGCAATCAGAATTTTTCTAGCCTTTGCAGCACACTCAAATTTTAAGGTCTATCAGATGGATGTCAAAAGTGCTTTTCTCAATGGTGAGTTGGAAGAAGAAGTATATGTACATCAACCTCTTGGCTTTGAAGATCCAAATTTTCTAGACTTTGTTTACAGACTCATCAAAGCATTGTATGGACTCAAACAAGCCCCTAGAGCATGGTATGATACCTTATCAAAATTTCTTTTGGAAAATCATTTCACTAGAGGAACTATTGACAAGACTCTCTTCTACAAAAAGCATGGTGAGGATATCATACTTGTTCAAATCTATGTGGATGATATCATTTTTGGTTCATCAAATGAGAAACTATGTCAAAGATTTTCCAAGCTTATGCAAAGTGAGTATGAGATGAGCATGATGGGAGAACTCAATTACTTTCTAGGCCTTCAAATAAGTCAAAGGGCTGATGACATTTTCATAAGTCAAACAAAGTACATTAATGACCTACTCAAAAGGTTTGACATGCAAGATTGCTCAACTGCTAAAACTCCAATGTCTACAGCTACTAAACTGGATGAAGACAAGAAATGAAAAAGTGTGGATATGAAGACTTACAGAGGAATGATTGGATCCCTTCTCTATCTCACAGCAAGCAGACATGACATAATGTCCTCTACATGTCTATGTGCTAGGTTTCAAGCAAATCCAAAAGAATCCCATCTCATTGCAGTTAAGAGAATTTTAAGATATCTCAAAGGAACATCCTTTATGGGATTGTGGTACCCTAAAGAAACAGGGTTTAACCTAGTTGGATACTCAGATGCTGATTTTGCTGGTTGTAAAGTGGATAGAAAAAGTACTTCAGGTAGCTGTCAATTTCTTGGACAAAGATTGGTATCTTGGTTCAGTAAAAAGCAACATTCTGTGTCAACCTCTACGGCTGAGGCTGAATACATAGCTACTGGAAGTTGCTGTGCTCAACTGCTTTGGATTAGGAATCAACTAAGGGACTATGGATTTGTGTTGGAAGGAATACCTATCATGTGTGACAACACTAGTACCATATCAATTGTTGCAAATCCAGTCAATCATTCCAAGACAAAGCATATTGATGTAAGGTATCATTTCATAAGGGAGCATGCAGAAAATGGAGTGATTAAATTATTCTATTCCTACACAAAGACAGTTGGCTGATATATTTACTAAGCCACTTGATGAAGCCACCTTTAACAGGCTGGTCAGTGAAATAGGAATGCTAAATTCTTCAGGATAAGTGGTTCACTAAATATATCCCTCCAACTGTTACAACAATTGTTTCACAGACATGAACCTAAATGATTTATCTAAGTGAAACAAAACTGGTGTATATTTATAAATATGTCAGTTATATTGTTGTACATATGATTAAACAAATATTTTAAAATTAACTCAGAATTATCTCTTTGTTTTGAGAAAACCTGAATTGAGTTATCATACTTGTGCATTATTAAATAACAAGTGTGATAATTAAAATATCAGGAATATTGATCAATCACACTTCTTATATCAAAGAAGAATAAATAAATTTTATTTATCTAAGAAGTAATGATTGCAAATCTCTTATTTTATTTTCCAAGTGAAGATAAAATAATTATCTAAGAAAACTGGAGTTTGTAGTTAAGTTTCCATTCTTTCTGACTTCTCGACTAAGGAAATTCTAAGAGTTCTCGAATCATGATGTTGTGAGTTCTCGAATAGATCACTTCCAGAGTTCTCGATCAAGTACTATTGAGAGTTCTCGAATCATCAGAGTTCTCGACTATAGCTTGAGTGAGTTCTTGATTGTTTTAGTTCTCAATCAAGTACTATTGAGAGTTCTCGAATCACCAGAGTTCTCGAATATAGCTTGAATGATTTCTCGATTGTCTTAGTTCTCGATCAAAATCTGACAGTTCTCTACCAAAACAGCTTTACTCTTTTCTAAGTTCTCGAATACAAAAATTGATTACTATCCTATTCGAGTTATTTGTGTCATTTAAATAGCAAAGTAGATCTAACATTTCATTTCTACGCTTAACTATGAACTCAAAGAAACCCTTGCATTCCAACTATTACTCTTGCACCCTTCTCTCTCTCTAAAACTTTCGTTTCTTCTCTTCTCTATTTCTATACACTAACTCCATGGCATCCTCAATCTCAGTCTCAACTGAAGTGTTTGTCATTCCCGAAACCAACTTCTTGGCCATCTCCAGAGATGCCGACGCAAAACCTCAATACAAATGTTTCACCAAGTTTCTAATAGACTCATACCTAAAAGAAGCCCTGTTAGCTAACCCAACTCTGTACCTTGACATTCTTGAGCAATTTTGGACTACTGTAGACTGGGAGAACATAGCTTTGGAGAATGGTAGATCAAAAATCATTGTAACCTGCAAAATCCAAGGAGTAGATATCAGTTTTGATGAAGAAGATGTCAATAGAAGCTTAAAGATTCCAACTACAGAGTTTAATGATGAGCCAACTGATGAAGATTTGCTGGACTTCCTGGAAATTATACGGTATTCAGATACTTTGGACAAGGAAGGGGAGAGGTTCAAGCTGGGAAAAATCAATAAGAAATTTATGAGAAAGGAGTGGTTATTTCTGTTCGACACAATACTAAGAGTCTTCACCTGCAGGAAGACAGTGAATGTGCCCCTTCAAATAACACCTCACATGCTGAGTGTATTTAGGGGGTACCCACTTGTGCAGCCTAAATATGGTTATCTTGATGCAGCAGGGGGTCCTAAGGCTGTAGAAGAACCAAATGCACCTAACCCAAGGACCCCTAACCCAACTGTTAGCCCTTCTGTGAATCCAATAGATGCTAGTCAACCAACCTCTACATCCTCTCAACAGGGTGTAGTTGTAAAGAAGAAAAAAGAGAAAACTGTAAGAAAAAGAGTACTAGAGACTGTTGCAGAGGATAACACTGAATTGGACGAGTCACCTGTGGAACCTTTAACCAGGAGAAGAAAAATTAAAAAGGCCACAACTGACCACTCTACATCCTCTCAATAGGATGTAGAGATTAACAAGGGACTAAACCTACTCCTAGGTGCACTTTCTCAACAAGGTGCATCTATTGAAATTGGGAGCCAGCCCACTCCACCTTGTACAGAGTCTGCACCATTGCAAGAATTCACTCTTGTCAATGAAGAAGTTTTAGTTGAAAAGGAGACACATTGTGCACCAGTAGGATCCTCTCTTGAAACTTCCCCATTTTCTCAGGGGGGGGGGGTTGCCAACACTCAGTTCTACCCACAATCTTTCTTCCACCTCTCAAATTTCTTCTCACCCAGCTGTGTCTAGCCAAACACACAAGGTTGTTGATCATCAGGATTCTCATTTCCCTGGTGATCCCCACTCAAGTGACTTGGTGCATGACACCTTGTTCACCACTCAGGACACTCATTTAGATGGTGAGGGAATGCATGATGAGGCATATCCTGATGACACCATCAAAACCACAGAGGTTCCATAAGTTTTTACTTCAGACTTTGTGGGGGCTCAGGCATATCACAGCCAAGTGTCTTCATATATATTGGATAATTTGGGGGACCTCCACACCGTGCAAATGGCATCTCCTGGACACTCCCTAGTCATTCAAAGACTGTCTCCTCAGGAGAAATTACCTATCCATCCAGTGTCTAATGAATCATCTGAAAAATTGGATGATGAAATAGATACTGAGGGGACCACTGTAACTAGTGGCCCTAGCTCTCACTCTTTGTCTCAATGGCTGGAACCTATGCAACATGACAGGGAACCAGGACCATCAATCTCTGGTGGGTCCCTTTCTGATAAGAAACTGCAAGAATTGTATGGAGATCAGTTGGAGGGTTTTTATCATATTGCACAACAATTGTTAACTCTCACCTTCCTAACAAAGATTATGCTGCTATATTGCTGGAGTATGCAAAGGATCAAGAAGAATTGAAAGAGAAGAATGCAAACATGGCTGAAGATGAAGAGGCCAATATAGATGCTTGGTTGAATGACAAATTTGCAGTTAGTATGGAGGAAGCTTTGGAATGGACCAGGCAAAAATATTTTACTTCTCTTGGGTCCTGTGAGAAGACCTTCACCCCAAGTGCCATATATGATACCATACATGAAGCTGTCAAGGTTCAGCTACAGTCCAACCACTACCTTGCCAAAGGTATCCAATTTGAGATTCAAAATCATAGAACCAAGGTAGAGGGTACATTGTTGGGCATTGAAAACAAACTGAAGACTGGAGGATTATATGGGGGAAGTACAAAGGGGGAATCTGTGAAGTCTTCAATTCTCAACTCCAAGATGGATTCTCTAGAAAAGGTGTTCAAGGAAATGATTCACAGTCATCAAGCCATCCTGGATAATCAAAGAAGGATCAACAACATGGTTGAGGTCTTATTCAAGAACAGGCATGCAGACAGGCTTCCTGAGGATGTGCTCATTCACGCACTGTCTCCATTTCAAGTGGATCTGTACTACCAGTCTAAGGCCAAAGATGAAGCTGTCAAGGCCTCCACTATTGATACTTTAAATGCTAGGGTAGATTCTCTCACATCTACAGTTTCTAAAGTTGTCTCAGATGTTCAAAGCCTGAAAAAGGAGTTTGTCTTTACTTCTGCAAATCAAGGGACTTTTCTAGCAAACATTTCTGCACAACTCACTTTTCTCCAATCCTTGATTTCCAACCTGGGCACAACTAGTCAGGCTCCTCCAGAAACTTTGCCAACTCAGATAAAGCCAAGCCACTCTACCTTTCTTCACATACAAGATATCAATCCTAAGGGGGAGAAGGCAAGAAGAGAAGAAATAGAGGCTGAAAGACAAATGGCAGTTATGAGAAAGCTCAGGAGTGAAATTCTAAAGCCCAATTCTGACAAGAATTTTCTTGACCTTCTGCATCATATCAAAAAGCAAGTCAAGAGAAATCATTGGAGTTATAAGAAGATGCTTGACAATGCTATTGTTGCAGTGAGAGGAGTTAAGTTTGAACAGAATGGACAAATGTTCAAAGAGCCACTCATTCAAATGGAGTCTGGATATTTTAAAGTGTCAGTTGCTCTCTTTCAAAGACTTTCATATACTGAGATGGAATGTTTGTATAAGGCAGTGGAGTTGGTAACCCAAGAGGATGAAGAATTGAAGAACCAAATTTTGGGGCCTCTCCTACCTCATGCTCGGCCTGAATCCTACTGCAATCCTGATGGAGTGATGTATATGGCTAGAGGAGAAAAGCTTGCTCATTTCAAAATTCCTCAACATCTCAATTCTAGAAACAGAAGTCAGATCATAAACCTGATTTAGTTGATTGAAAAGAAGAAGGTAAAGCAGGTTGAAGACAATGAGATTGTGGAGAAGATGAAGAAGTTCATAACAGGCCAATTATCTGATTTTGCAAGTGAGGAGTTAAAGAATAAAAAGAAAGATGATGATGATAAGAATCAGGACAAGAAGGACAAAAAGCCTGAATCCAGGAGTGATAAGGAAGAAAAGAAAGAGAATAAGAAAAAAGAGAATGTAGAGAAGAAGAAAAGAGATGATTCTGAAAAGGAAAAACAATATCAAAGGAGAAATCCTTCAAAGCAGCAAGCTGTTGGTACTCACTCTAGTACACTTATAAAATCTCAGGGTAATAGTGTGACATCAACAATTTCTGAAACTGCTACTGCCCTCAAATCCAAGTCTCCAAGAAGGATGTTCATGAAAGTAACTACACATGGAGTGATAAGGAGGGAAATTAAAAGGGATCAATCAAGGAAATTGAAGCCAAGTCAACATCTAAAAATCAACACTGCCACAACAACTAAATTCAAGAATTCTACTAGCTCATTGCTAGTTAGATGTCCTAAGTGGAGAAAACAACTTGTTGTTCCAGATAAGGGTCTGCAAGTTAAGCCTATCCAAGAAATTGCAGAAGTCAACAAACAGAGGTTAAAACAGTGGAAGGCTAACAGGATTGCTAAAGTTGAGATCAGGGACAAAAGGATGTTTATCACAACTGTTGATGGAGAGGGAAGAGGATTTCACCATGACAACAATAATGCTACCACTCATGACATTAGGAGAGTGATAAGCCTCTTTGACAAAAGAAGCATGATTAACAAGTTGAGAATGATGGAAATGGCTCAGTATTTGGAAAAGAAGTATCAGAAAAAGATTGACAAGGTAAAGTACATGGAGGAGATAATTGAAAAGAAAAGAAAGGATGAGAAGAGAATAGAGAAGTTGTCTGAAGAATTGAGAAGGCAGGGAAAATGCAGGGTGTTCAAAGACCCTGATAGAATTGAGTTTAAACTAAGAAGTGGATCCACAATCAAGATCAGGATGAAGTTCATTCAAGACTATCATATGCAAACTCTCAAGATTACTGCTGACATGCTAAAGGATTCTATTTTGATAGCGGAAGTAATGGCCATGCAACAACTTTTGGAAGTCATTGAAGAACACAAGGCAAGGGAAGAAAGAGAAAGAAAAGAGAGATATGACCAGGCAGCTCATCATCAACAACAACAAAATAGGTAGGCTTGATATCTTGTATTAATTTGTAAAATTCATCATTTTCCAAATTGGGGGAGATTGTTGGACTTAAATCAAGCCTAGCCTATTTAATTATATGTCTTGCTGTAACATAGTTTGTACTTCTGTAATAGTTTAGTGACTTAGATATTCTTGTATAAAATTGCAGATAGAAGTCTACTCAGTTTGTCTTTCAATTGTAAATAAATTCAAAAATAAAGTCTGTTAGAAGATTCAAGTTGAATCATGCAACAAGACAAAGAAGACTGTAGAGAAATAAGGAAAGCCATCTGAGAATTCCACTAAGGCAATTACTCAGTCGAGAAGTCAGAACTGTGGGAACATTTCGAGAAGTCTCAAAACACATTCAAATGCTCAGTACTCGATCGAGAAGTCAGCCATTCGACAAGTCAAGTATTGAAGTCATTCAAGTAGTGTTAATTGTGAATCATTCGAGAAGTGAGAAAAGATAATCAATTCGAGAAGTTAGCAAAATGAGCATTCGAGAAGTGGTAAAACTGAGGCATTAGAGAAGTCACAATTTCAAGTTTCTATTCGAGAAGTCTAGCTTAATCGAGAAGTCGTCTAATGGAGTATTCTAATCGAGAAGTCTAGTCATTCGAGAAGTTAGACATTCATGATTCAATCGAGTTGTCACAGCAAGTACTCAATCGAGAATTCAACCTCTACGACTTCTCGAAATATTTTGAACAGAGTACTCGACTGCACCAAGGAGCTATTTTCAAGGAAAGTTGCAGAACAAGTTAGATAATTTTGAAGATCTGTTTTTACAGGATAAGTCAAGCCTGCAAAGATAGAGACAAGTCTACAATGAAGCTGGGAAGTCAGTCAAGATAAATGACAGAACGTATAAGGCTGGATGTAGCAGACTGTCACAACAGTATTAGCTAGAAATTGATATCAGTCAAATATAAAGGATGTCTTGTCTTTTTCTAGTTATAGCTAATCTATCTTATGTGAGCATGTGCACATGACATGTTGTCTATATATTTTATGCACAACCACATTTGATAGATGTCTTGTGAGTTTTACAATTGTAAATTTCCTAGAACAAGAAGCTGAAGTTCAATTTAAATTTGAGATTATAGCAAAAGTTCATTCTAATAAAATTAGATTGAAAGTTAGATCTAGTGTCTATGATATTCATTTTCACTATTTACTGTTCTAAGTTAAAACTATTTAATCTGTTCAATCTTGCAATCTAGTTAACAGTTGAACTAGCTCACTAGAATCAAAGAGAAAGAAAAAGGGTTGAAGTATACATTCACCCCCCCAGTCTGTAAATTTCTAGGACTCATAATTCCTAACATACATACTGGCAATGCAGTCAATCAATCTGCAGTTAAGAGCTAAAACGAAGATATGACTCAGAGGTTTTGAAGAATCTGATACTGATAGAACAACTACTCTAACTAGGGATCCACAATCCTTGACAGATAGACAGTTTGAGAAGATTACACAAAAACACTTAAACAAAGTGGTATCTGCTCAAATTATTTATAATGTTTTTGAAAGAAAGATTCCAGAAGGTCAGGGAGGTACAGAAAAGGTGCAAAATGAGATGCTTGTATACTTTTTAGAAGGAGAATCTGTTAGATGGATTAGTCAATCAAATTTTATCTTCTTTAAACAGGCTGAAGAATTATAATATATCAGATTCATATTGCAGATTTCTAATGAAGTAAATAAAAGCAAGGAGTCTGTCACTAATAAATGGTTTTAGGAGATTGATAGGAAGCTGACTCTACATAGACAGACAAATAAACAGATGAACAAATTTTCTTTAAAATATGTTGATACTGAAGGGAATGATCAAGACATGCCATTAGAAGAAAAGCAAATCAAGTTCCAAGAAGGTGTGAGTCATTACTTTAGGTTTCAACCTATGAGTGAGAAAGTCAATGTTCTGATGTTAAAATATTTGAAAGAACAAGATTGCAGTGCAAATGATCTAAGAGCAGCTTATTATCAAATTAAGCGTGCTAATAAAGAAATGAAGAACTTGAAGAAGTTTGTTGGTGAAGCTCTTGCAATTGCTGATGAAAATATGCTTAAATCATTTTTGAAGAACAATCCAGCCTTTGAAAAGATCAATTGAGAAGTAATTCTTTTTCCTTGTAAATACTTTTTTTCTGTTCTATATTAATTGTTTAATTCTTTAATCGTGACATAATCAAACCTTGATTTATGCTTAAATTCTATAAAGCATAAATAGGGGGAGATTGTTAGGAATATATTCAATTGATAATGTATAAAATACTAGAACAGAGTCTAGCATAAATATATTTGTAATAGAACAAGTCTTTCTAGTCTCTGATGCAAGTAAATATAAATCATAGTCTAGTTAGTCCCTGTATATGTATCAAAAATATTTGTACTTAGAAGATTTTTCTGAAGAAACAAGATTAGAGTCTGGATGCAAATCAGAGTCTGGAGTTCAGTCAGAGTCTATAGACTATCAGAGTCTATAGTCTGTCAGAGACTGAAAATCATCAGAGTCTGGAGATTTTCAGAGTCTATAAAACTGAAGCTGAATTTAGGAGATGATCACAGTAATGGAATGTTTTCGAAGACAAAGGCAAATATATTGAAGAAATGCTATGAGAAGGAAGGAGGATTACATAAGGAAACTATTAATTAATAATTAGGAATTATATTTTTATTGTAATTAGATTTTCTGTTATTAGTTGATAGACATCTCTCTATACAAACACTCTATGTAACCTAATTTAATGTGTCAAACTTTTGAGAGAGCATAGAGATAGAGAGAGTTGTTGTGAGAAACACAAAGAAGCTGCTAGGATTTGTGTACACCCTAGAGGAGTTTGTATTCATACATCAATAATATAAATAATATTCAGTCATATCTTTGTGTTTGTTTTTTGTTCTTAATTTAAAGCTGTAATTTATATTAAATTGATTTTAACCAGGCAAAAAAAGTACACAAGTATTCAATCCCTTTCTACTGGTGTAACCGGGAAAACATCTTATGAATTTTAATTATTAAAGTTGTCCAATACAGTTACAGGATGATGGGTGCTTATTTATATATACTCCATGCATCACTATTTAGATGACCACTTGTTTTTAGTGTGGTCAAATTGAATAAAGTTTGATTGTAATTTAAAAATAATATATAATTGAAAAAAGTTAAAATTTTATATTATTAAAAAGTATATATGATGTACTTTAAAATGTATTTTTTAAATTTTAAAAATTATAAAAAAATAATTTTTAATTTACCGTTGAGAGTGAGAAAATTTGACCCGAAAGACGGAGAGAGTAATATATATACATAGACATGTTATTAGGACAGGCAAGCTTCCAGAAAATAACAGCTTAGCTGTCTGTTATGTGTTTGTTAAGTGTATAAAATTGTAATAAGATCTCTTGTTCCTTGGATTTTCAAATCAAAGTCAAGAGGTATATTCAACTAGTATATACTTACACTAATGTATGTCTGTATCTATTTCTTTTATATATGCTGCATTCTTTTCTTGTTTTTACTTGATTTCTAAAATTTGTAATTCAGTCCCTGTATTATTGCATTCTTTTTATGATGGCTTCACTTGTTATTGTAATTTTTTATGCTAGCTTGAATCCCATGTATCCCTTTTATATGGTGATGGATCTAATTGTGGAGTTATGTGTAACTTAATTGTGATGATGGATGTAATGGGAATGGACTTTCGATTCGGAATGTTACCATTTATTTTCAATTTTGATGTGTTACTGCATTGATTCGAAGAAAGAGTACCGTGTAATTTTGTAAAATTTAATTGCAAATCATATGATTTGAATACTGTATAGAAGTTAAAGTTAAGTTCTTTTTGTGGGAAGATGGGAATGGGTTGTTAATAGATTCCGTTGAGTGCATTTCCTTGTTCCGAGTTGAGAATTGTTAGGTAATGATGAATACGGGGTAATACTAATGTGGACTATATATGTGATACGCGGATATCAACCTTAACGCGCAATTATTGAAGGTAGAAAATTGGTTTATACAAACTTATTTTTTAATTTAGGGGCTTAGAAAATCAGTCTTTCCATTTCAAATTGTTTCCAATTTCAGGTCTTGATAAAATTGAGACAGAAGGATTTTCATATCAAAAAGCACTTTCATTTATGTAGTCCATATTAGATAAGACTATTAGATGGAAGTATGGAACACTATTGAGCACAAACATTTGTGCAGGAAACGAAACCATGCGGGACAAAGACCAAAATGTTATCCTGATTCGATTATCACAGCTAGCTTAGTGTTTAAGTTTGTTCAAGTTACGTAATATAGAGTTCATTTCAGGGACATCCTCTTTCCACTTTTAAGAACAATATTGCCTCTTTTAAAATCTCCTATACAGGAGATATGTGACTCAAGATTTTCTTGAGTATTAGTGTATTACCCTTATAACCTGGGTCATGCTTTGAGTATAGACCTAAATAGGTGTAGTTTCACTTTACCAAATGCCACTTTGGTCATTATAGTCAGGATTTCACACTACTCGACGACTTATTCACACTTACTTATAGAGCTAAGCCTTACAAGCTCTTTATCTCGCAGAAAGTTGCAATTTTATATTGTATTCTGTAAGACAATTGCAATTCATTAAGGGTTTTTCCTCTTTTATTAATCTAAAGAATCCTAAGTTGTTGCATAATTATAAATGTAATCATAATTCATTCGTGACTCAAGGACTCCCTGTCAATCCTAAACTTTCCATTTTATTAGAAGTTTCAATTTATGAAGGATCTGACTGACTTAAAAACTATTGTCTAGAATCCAAGAATATAAAGTGGAAAAGGAGGAAGAAAAAGGTTTAGCAAGTTTAATTTGGATTCCAATTTCACCTGCCTAACGTTCAGTAATTTGATTACCAATTGACAGGTATTATTGTAATGCTTCATCTAATACCATAAAAAGATATGTAATGTTTTATATCTGACTACATTCTGCATAAATATTACATGTTGCATAACAAGGGTAATCAAATAGAACATACCATTTTGTATTCCAATTAGAAAAGGCAAAGACTGAAACAGTCTATGTCCTAATTCAAGTGATATTTGACTGCAACTCTGTCATTTCTGAATCATATCAAAATATCATTATTTTATTGTGCAGTTTCAGAGCTTTCACGCATGGGTTCCAAACCAGCGGAAGATGTAATAGATTCCTCATCAGGGGTTCATTTTTCAGGATTTCACTTGAATGGCTTACAGAAACGAATTACAAAGGTTGAACAACCAACAACGTCAGTGGCTGAAAGTGCACATAAACAACCTTTTGTCATTGGTACTTGTTGCACCCAAAATTTATGTAATGTTTATTCATATTGTGTTTAGTTATATTTTTATTTATAAACTTGAAGATTATTTAATTGTTATCCCATAACATACAGACAATATAATCTTTAATTGCGTGTCAACTTTGGATGATGGAAAATTTAAGCTCAAGCATACCAATTATTAGATATATAGTATCTGTAGCCTTGAGGACAAACTATATATACTAACTGAATTCATCTGTATTTCATCTTTGACAGAGGAATGGTGGGCGAATGTTTGATAATTCCTTGATGGGTTATGGGGGCTGAATCAACCGAAATTGTTTAAGTCATTATTTATTTGATTTAAATGAAATATATAATACCTTATTTAAGATAAAAGATAGCTAATGGTTTAGCTGAACTATTCTAAACCTCAAATCATTCAACATGGACCATTCATACTTAACAATGACCCAAATTTTAATGCTTCAGCCATGAAGTTTGTCTGATACAGAACTGTTATTGTCTGGATGTGATTAAGTATTTAGTGAAAAATTTATATTATTTTGGATTGGATGAATTAGAATAAATAATCGAGACCTAAAAATTAAAAGAACACATTGAGCCGAAAATATCTTCAACATTTATTAGTCAGCAGTGTACTTGAGAATCGTTTACTATTGTTTGGTTTTATCAGATAACACCTAAGATGCAGGTTTTAGCGAAACGAGGGTGTAAAAAATATTAATGAATTGGTTACAATTGTGTTGGCTTATACTTAAGTCACACAAATATTATGTAAGGAGGACTATGATAATCATATTGGCAACATAGCTGGGTTCTAAATCAGAGAAAATGGTATATGATTAATTGCTTGTTGAAGCCTCAATTCTTCAGCATTAATCCATGTCCATGTGGTTGATGTACAAATGGACAGTCGGGAGCACAAAATTACTGCACGTCCTACCAGGCGTTGTGCTATATTTTCTATGATTATGAACACATAGTTTTTCTCTGTTAGCTTTCACAAGTTATTTCAAGGCCATGGTTGATGTGTTCTTATAACTGGGTTTACTTTAGCTTGATTTACAACATCACTATATTGTTTAAATCTTTATTTGCAATACATTTTCAGGAGTTTCTGGAGGTGCAGCATCAGGGAAAGCTACAGTTTGTGATATGATAATAGAACAGCTCCATGATCAACGAGTTGTACTTGTTAATCAGGTATTACTTGAGGAATACTTTCTTGTATATATGTAAAAAATCTTAAACATACTTGTTCTTTACGATCACAAATCAGTATTCACCTGCATCAGTTGGTCGAGAGATCTGTGAACTACTACTAATATCTACTACCTCTGAACATTTGGAATAACCAATTAAACATTTTCTGGTGCATGGAAAATATGATAGTGGGGTCACTAGATAACTCTAATTAACTAGTCCATTTTTGCAATTGTTCCTTCCATGACTTTCTATATGTCTTTCCTCTACTCTTGATTATTTGCTGAACAAAAACTTGTTTTGTATCTTCATGTATCATTGTTCATACATATATGTCTTGTGTTTTGTCTTTCGGTGTTTATGAACTATGACTTTTAAATAGCAAACTAATATGGATGAGTTGGCAGGATTCATTTTATCATAGTTTGACCGCTGAAGAACTTGCAAATGTTCATGAATACAACTTTGACCACCCTGGTGAGTTTTTTATTTCAATTTTAACATCTCTTGTGCAAGTACTTTCAACTACTTCTCTAGTCAAAGAAAATTGTTGAATTTCTTCGTCTAGTTGGTGATAATATATGGTACCTCCATTATAAAAATATGACCCTTTTGTTAAAATTATTAACAAAAAGAGCTACTATTATCCTCCTTAGATGTAAATTGCCACAATTTTATGTTGATTATCAACATGATTTATATGTTCATCTTCGTATTTAACCTCTCTCTAAAAACAACTTGTAAGGAAAAACAAATATTGTTCTCTGTAATTTTCAGTTTTCTTTAGAGTTTATAAAAACAAAAAGTATGCAAATATATAAAAAAATATCTATAATCAACCTCATGTCTTTCCATCTGAAACTCACAGAGTGTTTTGGCAGAGTTATTAATTTCCATGAATCAACTCCATACTCCCAAATTTATCTAGGTTATCTATCTTACGATTTCTGGAAATTCATTCAAGCTGATAGTTGGAATGTAGGAGTGTTATGTACACACGGTAAAAGATGTAACTAAATATTTGTGTTAAAACTTATATGTTCCGACCTGGCCTTGAGGAGTGCATAATATGGTTTGTTGGTCCTAACTACTAACATTATCTTGATCATAAAGGAAAAGCAGTGAATTGAAGAATGAGGAAAATTCAACCTTGTTAGGTAAGAATATGCATGAACAAATGTTGAAAGGAAATGTTATGTGATGGAAAAATCCAGCCCTTTCAAAGAAGGCATGGCAATGCAGATAAGTGCTGTCTCATAAGAGTGAATGATATAAAGTCATTTTCTCAAGAAACTATCTTCTCAAGTGATGAAAAAAATAATATAGCTTCATATAATGGGTATGACGTAATCATGAATTTGTAAAGGGGTCTTCTTCCAAAATGAAGTTAACTATTGGATATCTACATCTTAATTTCTTTGATATTTGGAGAGTCTTTATGTGCACTTGTTCGGATTATTATTGCTATTTTTTGAATAAGATGTTAGCCTTCTTTTGCTATTACATCGTTTTGTGCAGATGCATTTGACACTGAGGGGTTGTTGCTAGCTATGGAGAAGTTGAAGCATGGGCAAGCAGTTGATATTCCTAAATATGACTTCAGAAGTTACAAGACTGATACCTCCAAACCTCGAAAAGTAAGTATTTACAAGCTAGATGCCATATATTCTTTGTTCAGTACTCATAATTTGGTAAGATATGGGGAAGGGGTCTATAGTGTACATGTTCGGTACATGATTTATTATTTAATTTTACTTGTTGGAGGATCGTTATACATATGTATCTATTTCTAGAGGTTGTCTATAGTGCAAATTGCTCTCGCAGAAGGTTCCAATGTACGTACTTATCCTCAATTTTAATGGCGAGGCTGTGGTTATCTAGTAGACACTTGACAACTACGTCAAGCATGACCTTCGTATGGGTATATATATATATATTTCTATATTTTGCAATTATTTATTGTATACAAATCAAATAAATAGATATTTCTTTTGTTATAATTTTCCAAATGATAGCGGAACATATGACCTTGACAACTATATATTTTTCAAAAAAAATGTTACTCTACTTGTGTAAATCCATACGAGTCCATTTTCAGCCTACCTACTCATGTGGGGTTCACTTAGAAGTTAGGTGTTTTTGGAATAGCTAGAGAGCTAACATATGTTCATATGATCTAAATTAACTAACATATTTTGTTCGTTTTATTTACTTATTTCTTATTTTCACTAAATTTTTAAAGCCTGTATCTCTTTTACATTAGAATGATTTGTGTTTTCCCCAAAAAAACAATTGTTGATAATTTAGTTCCAGTTCCCATTCATATATGCGTTTTAACTTTTAAATACTATGGTCTGTTTTAATTTATAGAGAAACAAACAATATTATGTGCATTGTTTTCTATATATTTCCTTAAAAGCTCCGTTGCATGAAATTTTGAACAGGTCAATCCATCAGATGTGATACTCCTGGAAGGCATACTCATTTTCCATGATTCTCGTGTACGAGCTTTAATGAATATGAAGATTTTTGTAGATACAGGTCCCTTTCCCTCCTTTTATTTAACTACACTTATAATGGGTTTGTCTAACCGTGGAATTTTCTATTTTCAAAATTATGTAAATGAGGCGATTTTTTTTTTCTGTGTGAAGCTTTTTAATCCTGTCAACTGTTAAACTTGATTAGGAGAATGTATTCTGAGTTTAGCTAGTATAAAATAAATATTCTGTGGTATTTAAAATTTCTACTCATCACTTACTGTTAGAACCTTGAGTAGATTACCAAATATAATCAATGAAAATGATATATAAGTTGTAGGTTGTAAGTGGTGTCATAATTAAATATATTTAGAGATTGATAATGAGATATTTGGTCAAACTTAACTGTTATAATTACGTAGATAACACACACTAGATAACTAGTTAAAAAATAGGTAGGTCTTCTCCGCTGTCTCGGCAAATAGGAGCCGGGGATCAAATTAAGACTTCTTTATTAGCCTGAAAGAAAATGAAAGATATTTATTTAATTTTTTTATATAAAACTTCCTACCCGATTGTGGTTTTCTTACATTTATGTAAGGAGTTGTAAATTTTCAATAATTCTATACAGTATATAGAATGATTTGATTTAGTTAAGTTTTGAGTTCTGCAGCCTTCGTGTCCAAACTTACCAGATTTTAATAGGAGCAGCAATCTTGACCAACATTGCCATAAAAATTAGTTCCTGGGTTCTTCGATACGATTGTTAACAAATTATTTAGGAGGTTTATTACTTGATTCTACTGCCTTTGACAACATCATGAACTTGTTAAGTTGTTATGTACAGTTTCTTCTAGATAAGTATTATTTCCTGAAGACATTACTTTACTTTTTCTGCAATCAAGATCTGAATAATCAATGTCCCCCGGTCGGTTCACATCTTTATTAAATCTCATTTCAAGTTGGTCACAACTTCTCACTTCCGTTCTTTGATTTTCTGAATTTCAGCCCTGCTCTCCCTTTTGGTTCTACTCTGTTTTATTTGTTGCTTTGTGGCCTTGGCCACATTAAAAGTACTGTTTCATGCATTTCTATTTTGTATATTGTCATGATATATTTAACCTCTATCTGGCTGTAATATATGTTTTTTTAACTACAGTAGAAACTTGACAAATGAATATGGTTGGGACCAAAAATATATATTCATTTAACGGAATTATTTATTTATCGATAAATGAATATAATATTTATTTTTCAATAAATGAATATTAATTCATTTAGATAATATTTTTAGGCTTTTTTCTTAATTATATTATGTTATATATATTATGTTCAAATGTACCTAGAATTCACCGTGATTATAACTTTTATGTAAATTTTAATTACATTCATTTTTCTGAAATTCTATATTAGTTGTACTGTACATGCATGAATGAAATAGATAAAATGCACAGTATTACACAAAATTAAGGATAAGATGTATTTTGGTGGAGGGGAGATACAATCAATTTTAGAGGCATTTTTCGAAAATATATGACTTAATAATATGTTTGAAAATTATTATTGGATGAAATGTATTCATATATTATATAAATAAAAATATATTATTTGAAATATAGTAATTATTCATTTATATTTTACACATGACCTATAAAGACTACATTTTTATTTATTCGTTTATGCATTTAGCGAAGTTATTCAGTAAGCCCATTTGCCTAAATTGGGACCAAAGAAATTTATTCATTTGTCGAGGTTATTCATTTATCGAGGTTCTACTGTACATCAGATATGCAGTGTTTAGTATAAACGAAATATAATCTGCTATGTTGTATGCTCTGTTTACATTTACTTTATATATTAAGTATATATATAATGCTAATACCAAGTTGAGACTTGAGGCTCATTTATCGTATCGAAAGTTTTAAGATGATAAAGAAGAACGAACATACACATATGACATATGTATATAGGATTATAGGGTCAGGATCACATAAGAAAAATTAGAACTTAGAACTAATATCAGCCTTATAAGTTTTTTAATCAACAGGTCATATATATAATTAACATGTAGTGCAATTCTCGTCATTGAATCCCCTGCTTCGCTTTGCTATTCGTACTTAAGCTGTGGAAGATCCTTTGTGCTATGTTGTGCTTTTCACATTTAACATCAAAGAGTCCAACTTATTCATCCCTTTATCATTCCAGCCTCTTGTATTGTGTCACCCAGTGATTCTAGGTGATATGGGTTCTAGAACGTATAACCTCTGATTTATTAGAGCTTCTATTATGTGCCGCTTTTAGTTAGTATTCAATAGATACAGAACTATCACTTCAGATCATTTACACGGAGACCGGATCAGCATGTCATTAGAAATGAAGTCTTTATGTTTTCATAATTGTAAGTTTCTTTCACAAAAAGCAAGGCAGAAATAGGGCTTGATTTTGATTAAATACCTAGAGCACATTTAAGTAGACATCACAATTTACTATAATGGTACGTTGTCCAAAAATAGTGGTCCAATTATATATTTCGGGCTTATGTACATTTCTCTTTAAACCTCCATTTATATATAACGAAACATTGTTTTTGGCGTTTGCAAATTTCTATTCATAATTCACAATTCATAGCCTGCTTAAATATGACTTTTAGGATGATAATATTTTGAGCGACTCAGAGAATGTGTAAAAGTTATTGTTCTGTCTATTTGACAGCTCATTATGTAAAAATTCTAACTGTATTCCAGCACTTGTTTTTAGTTTTTGGGGACAATTTTTATTTAGAGTTCTGTGTTCCATCATTTCTTGGTTATTATGGTGTTGATATACAAATTGATGTCAGGTCACAGGTGTATATAGGCTTGCGGTTTTCTCTGTTGTATGGTTGAGCATTATTGTCTTCATAATATGGCATTTTCAGTGCAGATGCTGATGTGCGGTTGGCGAGGAGAATAAGACGTGACACAGTTGAAAAGGATAGAGATATAGGCATGGTACTTGATCAGGTTAGTAGAGCCTTAATATCCTCAAATAGAATTCACGCTCCACCATTTTGCAAATCACTTCATATAGTATTGTGCCCATCATTCTCATTTGGCATTGCATCATAAATTGCTAAATGAATCGGTGGATATTACTTGTACTAATTGTGTGTTAATTTGTTGTAATTTCAACCTTGTGCAGTACTCAAAATTTGTGAAGCCTGCTTTTGATGACTTCATACTTCCAACTAAGAAGTATGCTGATATTATAATTCCTCGCGGAGGTGACAATCATGTAGCTATTGATTTGATTGTCCAACATATTAGGACAAAACTTGGTCAACATGATCTTTGTAAAATATATCCCAATCTATATGTCATTCAGTCAACTTTCCAGGTACTGCTATTTTGCTTTTGTAAACATGAAGGGTGCATTTTATTTAAATTCTGACAGGCTTAACGGACATCACGGATTCAACTACTAATTCTCTTCTGGGTTCAGTTCTTTTTCGTATTTTTTAATTTTGCTATTTTTAACCATTCAGATACGTGGTATGCACACGCTTATACGTGATGCTCAAACAACGAAGCATGATTTTGTTTTTTATGCTGATCGGTTGATTCGTTTGGTGGGTTTTACTCTTTACTTTAGTATTTTAATTATTTAAAATGTCTGTTCAGTTGCGTGATGAAAGTTATTAATTATTTTAAAGAGTAATTTGCAAAGATGTTCTGATCAGGTTGTTGAACATGGCCTCGGACATCTTCCGTTCACAGAAAAGCAGGTGATCACTCCAACTGGTGAGCCACTGTTATTCAAAACAATATACAAACATCCTATCCTAGCATGTGAGGTCTGAATGATATTCTATTTTTTCTTGTGCAGTACATATGCAGAATATGTGTGTGTGTGCGCGCGCATGCGCGTGTTCACGCTTAATTTTTTATTCAATTTGTTTGTATCTTTCTTTGGTTTCATAAACTGCATAGGATTTCTGAATGCTCCTAGATTTTTATTCCATTTTTAAGATTCTATGACATCTCAGATATGTAAGATTTATAACGAATTACTACAGCCTGATCAGATAGTAGAAATAATCTTTCAGTTTAAAATAAAGCAATCTATCTTTGACCAAGTAAAAATGTAATTCCAGGTCTCTATTCTTTCGTACAAGGCCTATAATAGTTTATCTTTTTTACCTTGTTTAATGTTTTATGAAGTGCTTATTTTATCCAGAAGGGGCTTTTTTTAGCTTTTTACTTTTCGTATTGGTTTCTATTTATATTGTATATGTCCTTTTCCAGTATAAATTATGAGGGTTGAATTCTATAGAGACCAGTAATAAATTGGAGAGACCATGTATGCTGCTTGAAGAACATTGCAAAACATGTTCTGCTTGCAGAATATATATGATCTCCAAGGGCTTCAATTTATTAGTTGTCTCTGTAGAAATTTTCTCTTATAAATATCTGCGTATATTGTTTATAAATGTACAAATTTTGTGGATTATGCAAATTATAGTGGTATATATTAATTTATGTTATTTTTCCCATTTCGACCAACATTTATTTATTTCATGTTTCTGAGATGAAATTGGAAGGTTATATGTTCTATGTGATTAAAAGGTACATAATAATGTTGTTACACACAAGTTATCTGACGAATTCCAATAATATTAAGATTGAAGGTAGCATTGTTTTTAACTTTTGGAAAGATTTAACAAATTTAATTATGTGAAACTGCATTGTTTCTTGTCTATATTGGTAACTCATTGCCATTACAGGTAATTTTCACATCAGTTATATATTTATATATCTTTTTGTTTCATTGTTTGATCTGAGGAGTCTATCTTTACATTTTAAACTTCTTCAACTCTTTCATTTTGCTTTTGTAATGTTCTAAATTTCATGAATTGAATGCAGATTCTGTGTACGCTGGTGTCGATTTCTGTAAGAGGTTATGTGGCGTCTCTGTAATTAGAAGGTACTGAAGCTTCCAAGCAATTAGATTCTGTTCTCATATATAGAATTATTCCAGGAGACACTTTTTGGGCCAATACAAAGATAAACAAAATTTCTATCTTCAGTCCACCTGTGTCTGTTAGGCCTTGACAGAATATTATTGGTATGATCCTTAAATTGTAGCCTAGTTGGTATATCTCTCTTCTTGGTAACAAGAGGTCAGGGGTTATGTTAGTCTTATGAAGGAATTATTATGGTAGTTAGAAGGAGAAGAAGTTTTATATTTATGTGTTTGTTAGATACATCTGAATGAGTACATAGATTAATTTATAGTTGAGTTGGGAACTCTAAATACTCTCTAGAATTCTCTTGATTGACCGGCATACATCCTTAGTAAATGAATCTTATTTATTTATGAGAAACTTCTAGAAATGCATTAGTAATTTTAACACTCCTCCTTAATGCATTTTCGTGCAACTCCAAGCATGTCTCGAAGTTATTCAAACTTTGGCCGTGCTAGTGCTTTAGTGAATATGTCAGCTATCTGTTCCTCTGTCCTGCAGTAAATCACCTCGATTTCTCCATTTGCTGATGCTTCTCGAATGAAGTGATGCTTGATTGCTATGTGTTTTGTTCTGTTGTGATAAATTGGATTTTTCGTCTTGTCAATTGCAGACTTGTCGCAGAATAATTGCACAGCTCCACCTTGTGTTTCACCCATGTCTTCAAGTATAATTTTAACCAAATAGCTTGATTAGCAGCGCTTGCAGCAGCCACATACTCCACTTCAGCTGATGATTGCGTCACTGTTTCTTGCTTCTTTGATGCCCAAGAAAAAATACCAGATCCTAGTGTAAATGCATTACCTGAAGTGCTTCTCATATCATCTTCAGATCCGGCCCAATCACTATCCGTATAACCATGTAACTTAGAATCTGCAGCTACCTTGTCACTGAATGAATATCCATGAAATTTTGAGTCTGTAGTTGGCTTATACCAGATCCCATAATCAGTGGTTCCTTGCAAGTATCTTAATACTCTTTTCGCTGCACCATAATGTATCTGACTTGGATTATGCATAAATCTTGATAACAAACTGCTTGCATACATTACATCTGGTCTTGTATTTGTTAAGTAGAGCAAACTCCCAATGAGACTTCTGTATCGCGAGCCTTCTATTTTTGCAGATCCGTCTTCTTTCTTCATCTTGTCTTTTGCAACTAGTGGTGTAGCAATTTCAATGCCAAGAAAATGATGCATTAATCCAAGGTCACTCATTTCAAAAGTCTTCATCATATCTTTCTTAATATCCTGAATCATTTGTTCATTGTTTCCTGTATAGATTAAATCATCTACATACAAGGAAACTATAAGTGTGTTAGAGTTACCTTGGGTTTTAATATAAAGAGTAGGCTTACAAGGACTCCTCCTGAATCCTAAACTTGTGAAATAATTATCAATGCGACTGTACCATGCAAGCGGCGCTTGTTTAAGCCCGTACAAGGTTTTCTTTAACTTCAGAACTTTTCCTTCACTTCCTTTTTTAACAAACCCTGGTGGCTGCTCTATATAAATTTCTTCTTCAAGAAGCCCGTTTAAAAATGCGGACTTTACGTCTAATTGGTGAAATTTCCATTTTTTCTTAGCAGCCAAGGCCACTAATTCCCTTATGGTATCAAACCGAGCTACTGGTGCGAATGTCTCCTCGTAATCAACTCCGGGCCTTTGTGAGTAACCCTTAGCTCCGAGTCTTTCTTTGTGTTTCTGTATTGAGCCATCTGGATTGAGCTTTGTTTTGAAAATCCACTTGACTCCAATGATATCTTTATCACGAGGCTTCTCTACTAATTCCCATGTTTCATTTTTTTCAATCATTTTGATTTCTTCGTTCATAGCCTTGACCCATTTTTCGTCCATTCCTGCTTCCTCAAAGCTATTTGGTACAACTTCTGCAAGGTTGCATCTTTCATATATTTCTTTTAGTGATCCAAATCGGAGTGGTGTTGAATCATAATTTTGATCATCTTGATTTTGTGGAGAGATTGGGGAAGAAGGTTGTGATATTTCTGGCCTCTTATCTTCATCTTCATCTTTGTTTTTTTGCAATGCTGGCACATATGTATATTTCTCAACCTTTTCTTCTTTCCAATTCCAGGAAGCATTTTCATCAAATTCCACATCTCTGCTAATGACAATACTTTGAGTTTTTAAATTATAAACTCGATAGCCTTTTGATTGAGTGCTGTAGTCCAGAAATATACCTCTTTCTGACTTTTCTTGCAGCTTGTGTCTTTTCTCTTTTGGTATATGAATATAGCATATGTAACCAAAAACACGAAGGTGCTTTGTTGATGGTTTCCGTTTACACGAGGCTTCAACAAGTGTCTTGTTTTGCACAGCTTTAGTTGGGCACCTGTTCAGCAAGTATACTGCGGTATAAACTGCTTCCACCCAAAGATTATGTGGAAGACCTTTTTCATACAGCATTGTTTTTGACATTTCAACTACTGTTCTGTTTTTCCTTTCTGAAACTCCATTCTGTTCAGGAGCATATCCCACTGTTAATTGATGTTCAACTCCTTCATCTTCGCAAAATTTGTTGAATTGGTTAGATGTCTACTCCTTTCCTCTGTCACTTCTCAACCTTTTAATTTTTGCAGCCACTTTGCTTCTCCACAAATCTTTTAAATTTCTTAAAAATTGTAAATATTTCTAATCTTTCATGCATAAAATATACCCAGGTCATTTGTGAGAAATCATCTATAAAAAGAATGAAATACCTGGACTAATTTTGAGATGGAGTTCTCATAGGCCCGCAAACATCCGTGTGCACTATTTCTAGTATTCCCTTTGCTCTCCGAGATGATCCAGTGGGAAAAGATTTCCGATGTTGCTTACCCATAACACAACTTTCACATGTATCTTGTATCTCCTGTATCTTTGGCAAGTTGCGCATCATATTCTTTTGTTTCAGAATTTTCAGTGCATGAAAGTTGAAGTGTCCGAAACGTTTGTGCCATAGCCATGATTCATCAATTTCAGTCCTCATAGGCAACGTACTGCCAATGAAGTGGAAAATTTCTGTTTTCCATTTTTACTTTAAATACGATCTTATCCTTATTTGTTTTATCATAAATGAAACAAAAATCTCTTTGAAAGTGTACAACATAACCATGCTCGATCATTTGGCAAACACTTAACATGTTGCTCTTCAAGCTAGGGACAAGCAAAACATCAGAAATATATATTTAGTGCCATTGATAGTTTGAACAACTATATATTTTCGTCACCTGTCATATGATTGCTGCACGCACTATCAATGAACCATGTATCATCCTTTTGTTCGTTTGCAGCTTGGCATGCATAGAATAGTTGTTCATCATGTACTTGTCCTTCAAACTTTTCCTTGGTGTAATTTTCTTGAAACTTGCGTTTATGTCAGCAATCCTTTTCCACATTTCCATATTTTTTACAGTAGTTGCATTGTTGCTTTCCACGAAAGAAGCAATGTTTTTCCAAATGATTTGTTTTCTTGCAGATTCCACATGGAGGAAAACTCTTTCTTTCTTGTTAATCAGCCTGTGACTTTTGTTTATTGCTATCCCATTTTCTTCTGCTTCCATCACTTGACTGTCGATTTTTCAATTTCAGTTTTGACTGAAAAGCACTTTCAACAAAGTTTTCATTTCTTCTATTTCTTCTAGCCTCGTATGCTTCCAGAGATCCAATTAATTCTGTTACTGAGAGTGCCTCAATGTCTTTTGATTCTTCAATAACAGTAACTATTGAATCAATATTTCCAGTCATGCTGATAAGAATTTTTTCCACAATTTTCTTACCAGCAATGTTATCTCCATATGAACTTCATTTATTTACTATCTCCTTTATTCTGGAATAATAATCTTTTACAGACTCGGAATCCTTCATTTTAATATTTTTGAAATCTCTTCGTAGGGTCTGAAGTTTCACTTATCGTACCTTCGTAGTTCCTTGGAATTCTTCCTGTAGAATAGATCATGCCTCCTTTGCTGTTGTAGCTCCCATGATCCTTGGAAAAATAGAAGGTGTTAATGCTTGTTGTATATAGACAAGTGCATCAGCATTCCTGGTTATATTTTTGTTCAATATGTCACGCTGATTTTGAGGCAGCAACTCCACATCATCTGTATAACCAGTCTCTACAATATTCCATAGATTTTGTGCTTGATGATATGTCTTCATTCGGATACTCCAGAAATCATAGTTTTCCCCATCAAAGACAGGAATGGGAATATTATAGGCTGCAGTATTATTCATGATAAATTTTTCAACGCTCTTGAAGGGCTCTGATGCCACTGTTAGTCTTATGAAGGAATTATTATGGTAGTTAGAAGGAGAAGAAGTTTTATATTTATGTGTTTGTTAGATACATCTGAATGAGTACATAGATTAATTTATAGTTGAGTTGGGAACTCTAAATACTCTCTAGAATTCTCTTGATTGACCGACATACATCCTTAGTAAATGAATCTTATTTATTTATGAGAAACTTCTAGAAATGCATTAGTAATTTTAACAGGTTAAAGCCTCACGGGAGGCATGTATGTATGAGTATTTAATTTTCTGTATTTAACAATACCAAAAAAGAAATTAAAAGATATCTAATTTCCTAAAAGTGTTTCGCTTTTTGTGCATTGTTCTTTACATGTCTTTATAAATGTAGTTAAAAGTTATAACTGCAGTTCTGTAATATGAATCCTTGATGACTAGTTTTTAAAATATATACAGTGGTGAGAGTATGGAAAATGCATTGAGAGCATGTTGTAAAGGTATCAAAATTGGAAAAATTCTTATTCACAGAGAGGGTGACAATGGTCAACAGGTTTGTACATATTATCTGTGTTGTTAGTCATCTTCTGCATCCAATCCATGAAAAAATTTCCTATGACTACTATAAAATGGATACTCAATATGTTAAAATATATAAAATATAGAGATTTTAGATTTTCTCTATAAAAATAATGATCATATTCTGCCAATTGACTTGTTAAAATTTAAATTGTACTACGAGGAAACACTGGGTTTGCATATGGAAATAGAGTACTGTCATCCTAATGAATTTATTTAATATGCAGCTGATCTATGAGAAATTGCCCCAAGATATCTCTGAGAGGCATGTGTTATTATTGGATCCTATTTTGGGTACAGGTTTGTGCATGTACCCTTTGAAAGTTCTTTACATTCCTTTCTTGGTCATTTAATGTCATGTTATTTGTTGTGTTTGGTTGTGATGACTGAAGTTGGGAGCGAATGAATTGGAATTTGTTTTATTTTATGGGTAATGTTTATGATTTTCATTCTTTTCGGTTTTCCCCATTCCATTTGCTCCATTCTCGTTTCTACAAATTGTCCTTGCAAACTTCATCATAAAAAATTTGCACTCGCTCATTTTTGTTCACTCTTCCCTCTTAGTTACATTGTTTTTCCTAGAATTTTGTTCATAAATTGTCATTCCATTCTCTTTAACTAAACAGAACATCAGTGTACGTATAAATGGCATCATAACAAATTCATCTATTTTGTATTTGTGAAGCCCTTTTTGTCTTTTCTTTTTGAACATCGATGCTAGGGATCTTAGATGGCATGATTTGTATGTGTTTTTCCCTACTATCTTTTAGAGTAAATTGCAGTTTGTATCCCCTAGCTTTTCCCCGATTGCAATTTTGTACATTTAGTTTCACAAATTACACTTTACATCCCCTGATTTTGAATAACTGGTTAAATCACAACCCTTTGAAAGTTCTCTCAATATACAGTGTTATTTTGATAAATTTATAGGCATACAAAACTTCATTTGGAGTAAAATTAAGGGATGCAAACTACAATTTACTCTTCTTTTTTTTTTTTTTTTTTCAACTTGGGAACCTCTAGATTTTAGTCATACATATAGAGCTGAGTTTAAATTGCATCTACATCGTTGCTTAATCTAAAAATTTAATAATGTTTGTTTGGAATAATGATGTGACATACAGGATTTTAGATGATATATTATTCTTGTTATATGATTTTATGCTTTGTTCATCTCTTCAGGAAATTCAGCTGTTCAAGCTATATCTTTACTACTAAGGAAGGGTGTGCCAGAGACCAACATCATATTCCTCAATCTTATATCTGTAAGCTAAATAGTTCCTAAACTGCAACTTGCTTTAAAGTAAGACAGTGAAGTTGGAATATTAATCTCAATATATCTGCTCTTACCAGGCACCACAAGGAGTTCATGTAGTTTGCAAGCTTTTCCCAAGAATTAAAATTGTCACATCAGAGATTGAAACTGGTTTAAACGAAGAGTTCTGTGTGATACCTGGTATGGGTGAGTTTGGAGACAGATATTTCGGCACAGATGATGAATGAAGACCATGTGGTTCTCACCATTATGTATGGTCTTAAAGGTGCTCGTTTTTCACCTCAATCAATATCTGATGTTCACTGCTAGAGAGATGAGAAAAGTTGTGTCGAGTGCTAAAGAGCTCATGTGAGCTGTGGTTGAGCTTTTACAATTTTGAAGTTGTTTAGATTCTGCTATAGTGCTTATTGTTACTTGTATATACGATGGTGATGGATGAATTCGTCCGTCACCAATACCTTCAGTATCTTTGGAATAATAGAAAGAGAGGATTTATAACGGAAGAAAGTACAATGTACGCTTTGGCCTTTGCATTGCCTAGGAAGAGAGTTTTGTAAACGAGGAGGTGATCAGAAGTTGTGTGTGCTTCTGATTACTTCCGAAACCTGATTTTTGGTTAGTTTCAATGCAGAGGTTAAGGAAAGCAAGGTAAGAGAAAGTCATTTATTCTTATTATTATTATGGACACTTTTATCGATTAAAATAAGAATAAAGAACATTATGTGTACTTGCAAATACCGCTTACAATGTTATAGCAATATGGAAGTTCATATTTTGTCTATTTTAATTAATTTTCTGACATTATTTTGGTCAAGTCACTTCTAAGTTTATGTATTATATGTTTGTTCCAACTAATAAATATAGTAATTGAAATAAAAATCTAACAGAAGTGTCTTTAAAAAGTCCTTAAAATAGGAGAAATGTTCATAAATGTAACAAAATTTAAAATCTAGTATTGTAAATGATAGCCTCAAAAATACAGTATTGTAAGTAGTATGTTGGCTAAAGATGAGTAAACATAATGCATATTGATCAACTATCAAGTGGATGACGAGAGTTTTGTCAATATTGTGAAATACATTACATCTCTATCTATTAATTTGGTTGAGCAAACAAGAGTACGACTGTTACATCAACAATAATTAATTTATATCCCGTATTCTACATTTCCATCAAATTATTTTCCATTTAGTTGCATTATGTTACATTCCTCTATGCACTCTTAATATGAGACTTAAGGTGCTGTATGTATGTATATATTCACTTCTGTGAGACTTCTTGTGCATGTAAATAATCTATTTATGTCTATTAGAATTTTTCTAGTGTGTGCTCATGAACACACATTTAACACTAATTTTTATGAGTTTTACTCATTTTAATTGGAGGGACTTTTGTGCATAGAGGCGATCCATCATTATTAATAAATAGAAAATCAATAAAATTTAATAACTAAACTTCTAAGAGTATCTCCAACCATGATTTCATCTTAGCTATATCATTCTACGTGGCATAAAATATAGATATCATTTAAAATATTCGTCACTCTAAGGGAGAAGAACTGTTAGCTATAGGATCATCTCCAATGGTGATATCTAAAGTTGTTAGCTAAAATGGTTAGTTATAATAATTATGTGACATTTTAGCTAAGAGGAAGTGTATGTACTCCAATGGAGTTTTCTATAATTGTAATTATGTAAAATTATACCTAAAAAGTTTATAAATCCAACAAATATAGAAGATCAAATATGGTTATCTAAATTTTTTGCATACGAAGGACAAGGTTGGAGTGACTCAATTTTTAGATATCTTCTAAACAATGCCACCTAAATCAGCTATATGCTACATAGATAATTTAGCTAATAGGTCTCTAGCTTTGGAGATGCTCTAATTATAAATATTCAAAATTAGTCTTCTATATTTGTCGAATCTCTAGTCATCTTCTGAATAAATTCACGCCATTTACCACTCAAATTTCTTCAATTTTCCAATGTGGATAATATCATACAGGCAACAACAATAAAAGAGAATAAGAGATAAAAGTCGTCATCGGAAGATATGCTGATATATATGGAGTAGGATATATTTACTAGAAAGCAAGAGAAACAAAAAAATTGTAAGAACCAAATGTCTTGTTTGTTCATAAAATTTGTAGGTCTAAGAATTTCACTGTTTTAGAATTTAATCACGATTCATAGTTTTCAACACATCAGTGTTTGTTAAGATGACCGTGGGAGATATATCTAGGTAATAAATTTAATTTCCGATGTTACTGCCTCCATCCAATTTTAAATATCCCTTTTGAGAAAAAAAATCCCAAATTAGTTATCATCCTCTTCTTTCAATATGTATTTATTCTTATTTGTCATTTCCAATCTAACATCATTATAATATTATAGTAAGTTAATATATATAATAAATATGGAAAAAGCTATCATAATTTATTAAATCAAATTGTGTCACTCGTTCAAGTTAGGTCTTGAAATTATATTCCGTATATTCATTGGTCTTCAGGTTTCTTTTTAATAAATAGGCTTATCACACTACAAATTAGTACATAAATAAATCTCGGATGAGCCAGATTCGATTCTAAATGTTCGTTGTAACGGCACAAAAAATGTTTTCATGGTTATCATGCGATTGAAAACCCATACTTCCATGCGTATACATATAATGTTATAATATTACAATAACTAGCCAAGTTGGCAGAAAATATGGATGAAGGGAAATTGTCCAGGAGAGATAAAAGGTGCTAGTTGGAGCTGACACTGATCACTCATTCTTCTATCCCAGGATGATAACTTTCCATAGGCTAATCTCCTTGACACGTCTAAATATTTGGCACAACTCTGAATCAAATTGGCATATTCTCTTTAGTTTTATTCCTATATTAAAGAGCTTCTTGTTTTCATATTATCATTCTGCTACCATAAACATGTCTGCATTCGTAGGAAAATATGCTGGTACATTCACTTACTCATTGCTTTACTCTGTTTTATTTAAGATATTTTATTGCATGTTCATACATGCATGATGCATCATGTATACTAACTTTTGTGCTATAAATTGTTCTAGATGAGCTAATCAAGAATGCCAAGTACATTGCCACCCCTGGGAAGGGTATATTGGCAGCAGATGAGAGCACTGGCACCATTGGAAAACGTCTGTCAAGCATCAATGTAGAAAATATCGAGTCCAATCGTCAGGCTCTTCGTGAGCTACTCTTCACTGCTCCCAATGCGCTTCCTTATCTTTCCGGTGTCATTCTCTTTGAAGAGACCCTTTACCAGAAAACTTGTGATGGAAAGCCTTTTGTTGATGTTCTTGTGGAAAACAATGTTCTTCCGGGCATCAAGGTCGACAAGGGCACAGTAGAGTTGGCTGGTACCAATGGGGAGACTACGACTCAAGGATTGGACTCACTCGGGGCTCGTTGTGCTGAGTACTACAAGGCAGGTGCACGTTTTGCCAAGTGGCGTGCTGTCCTTAAGATAGGTGAGACCGAGCCATCCGAGCTTTCCATTCAGCAGAATGCTCAGGGCTTGGCTCGATATGCAATCATTTGCCAGGAGAATGGACTCGTGCCAATTGTGGAACCCGAAATTTTAACTGATGGCAGTCATGATATCAAGAAATGTGCTGCAGCTACTGAAACTGTTCTAGCTGCAGTTTACAAGGCACTCAATGACCAACATGTTCTTCTAGAAGGAACACTCTTGAAGCCCAACATGGTCACACCAGGCTCTGATAGCCCAAAGGTATGTATCTATTTAAATACTTCATAATTCAAAAATAATCGACTCACCTTAAAATTTTCGAAAAAAATATAATTGACAAATAGGTAGCTAGCAATTAATTATTACTGTCAACATTATTTTGGCTAATTAACGCGACAGGTAGCACCAGAAGTGATTGCTGAATACACAGTGACAGCACTGAGGCGAACCGTGCCACCAGCTGTGCCAGGGATTGTGTTTTTGTCAGGTGGACAAAGCGAGGAAGAGGCGACAGTAAACCTCGATGCTATGAACAAGCTGGAGGTGCTAAAGCCCTGGACTCTTTCATTCTCTTTCGGGCGAGCACTGCAGGCAAGCACACTAAAGACATGGGGAGGAAAAAAGGAAAATGTTGCTAAAGCGCAGGAGGGATTCTTGGCTAGATGCAAGGCTAATTCGGATGCCACTCTCGGAAAATATAGTGGTGAAAGTGCTGGTGGATTGGCTTCCGAGAGTTTGTATGTCAAAGGGTACAAATACTAGGTGCATCAATGCCACATAAATTAATATCAGTGACTGTAATTTAATATATCATCTTTCACATTTTCACATGTTAAATATACTCGCTTATAATCCGATGATGTTCAATGATTTAATCCGATTCAAAATTATTTATTATTAGAATAAATTATAAAGTGTTGACCAAACTTAATCTCATTTTACATTTTAGTGGTCGGAGTTTTAAATTTGCAATATGATAGATAGACATTACTTTTACACATCAAATAGGTGGTTGAGAGTCACTTTCTTGAGGGAAAAAACCCACCATAACACATTAACTTACAGTTGGAAGTATTATTATGTGGAAATATACTAAAAAAATATATAAAACTAATTATAATAATTATTATATAAAAATGTACCGTTTATTATTATTATTATTATTTTATTATCATCATCATCATCATTGTTATCCTATTATGAAGATTGAAATATATTATTGAAAAAGTGATTTATATAATTATTAACCTTCTGTAATTTATGTGCAGGGAAAAGTTACGGATTTGCTTTTGAAGAAAGTCATACAAGACAAAACAAAAAGTCATACTGAAGCCTACAATCAAAAGTCATACCGAGTATTTCTGGAAAAGTCATACCGAGTTTCTGAAAAGGTCATACCGAGCTATTTAAAGAAAGTCATACCGAACAAGAAATCAGAAAGTCATACTGAACTATTCAGAAAGTCATACCGAGTTCTGAAAAGTCATACCGACCAGAAAAAGTCATACCCATATTTTTTCAAAGGTCTGAAGGCTTAATTAGTGTCTGAAAAATGTCCTGATCAAAAGTCATACAAGCTTCTCATCCTCTATAAATATGAGGCATCACCTTTATAATTTAACGTTGAAAAACCATTCAAATTCAGTAATTTGTCTGATTGTCATATTCACAGACTTTCTGTGCTGGTTTGAATTTAATTCCTTAAGTAGAACAATTTATGTCAAATTTGTTCTAGGAATTATGAAATATTCTACGGAATATTGTAACACCCCTTTCAAGTTTAATATACGTATTTAACTTGAATCTTGTTTACTTACTTGCTAATTTTCTAGATCTTAAATGTTTATTCATGAAAATAGAAAACTAGTAAGAAAACCTCCCAAACACTACAAGGACTCGAACCCTCAGCAAAAGTAATAATTTAATTCCGTAAATTCTGAAAAGAATTTTAAATTGTTGTGAGTATCGCATTCAACCCCTCTTCTACGATACTTCCGGGACCTAACTTGTTGTTGAGAGGAAAAATAAAACACTCATAGAAGCTGCAGAACAATGTTGGCAGAGTCTAAATTGTCAGTATATTTCTGGGCTGAGGCAGTTAATACAACATGTTTTATTCAAAATTATACCTTGATAAATATGCATGGAGAAACTCCCTATCAAATGGTGAAGGACAAGAAGCCAAGTGTGAAACATTTTCACATATTTGGATGCAAATGCTATGTATTGAAAGTACATCCTGAAAATCTAAACAAATTTAAAGCCAAGGCTAAGAAGTAATATTTATTGGATATGCACCAAATACAAAGGCATTCAGAGTCTTCATGTCAAAACCAGAATTGTTATGGAATCTATTCATGTTACATTTGATGACAAAAATGTTACAGGTCTGCAGGATGAACCAGAGTCTACAACACTGGAATTTGAAAATTTCAAAAGTTCTGAGATAGATGAAGATGATGAGGATGGAGAGTCTCAAATAATTTCTGATACATCACAAGAACCTGCACACTCTGAGGGGGAGCCGGAAAACTAAACTTCAATCAACTCAGAGTCTAACCATTCAGGGACTAGTCTAGACAGATAGAGTCTAACTCTTCAGAATATAGTCCATCAGGATTTGAATCAAGCAACTCTGAATCTTCTGCAGGGTCAAGTAACTCAGGGGGAGCCTCTTCATTTGAATTTCACTAACAAACAGAAAATGTCAATGATTTAGGTGGAGCTTCAAGTTCCAGAACCAATCTTCCACCAGCAAGAAAATGAGCAAGGGATCACACTCCTGATTTGATAATTGGTGATCCTGAGAGTGGTGTGCAAACAAGGAAAGTCACTCAAAATGAGTGTATATACAGTTGCTTTCTCTCAAAGAATGAACCAAAAAAAATTGAGGAAGCTTTGCAAGACCCTGATTGGATTATTGCAATGCAAGAAGAATTGAATGAATTTAAGATAAACAAGGTATGTAAACTTGTTCCAAGACCTAGAAACAGGTCAATTATTTGTGCCAAATGGGTGTTCAGAAACAAACTTGATGAGAATGGAAATGTGGTAAGACACAAAGCAAGACTAGTTGCAAAAGGATATTCTCAAGAGGCAGGAATTGACTATGATGAAACCTTTGCACTACTAGCAAGATTGGAAGCCATCAGAATGTTTCTTGCATTTTCAGCCCATTCAAAATTCAAAGTCTATCAGATGGATGTAAAAAATGCTTTCCTAAATGGAAAATTGGAAGAAGAAGTCTATGTAGAGCAACCACCAGAATTTGTTGATCCTAAATTTCCTGATCATATTTACATATTAGACAAGACACTTTATGGATTGAAGCAAGCACCTAAAACATGTTTAGCAAGCTAATGCAATTTACGTATAAGATGAGCATGATGGGAGAATTGAACTTTTTCTTGGGACTTCAAGTCAAACAGACTAATGATGGAATTTTCATTAGTCAATCAAAGTATGTCAAAGAACTATTGAATAAGTTTGATATACAAGATTGTGCTACAGCCAAGACTCCCATGTCAATTGCCACTAAGCTAGACTCTGACCCAAAGGGTAAGAAAGTTGAAAACATTGGCTACAGAGGTATGATTGGCTCATTACTTTATTTAAATGCTAGTAGACCAGATATAAAGTTTGCAACATGCCTGTGTGTTGGATTTAAAGCTGATCCTAGAGAATCACATTTAATTGTTATGAAAAGAATTTTCAGATATCTCAAGGGTGCACAATTTCTTGGACTTTAGTATCCTAGAGAGTCTGATTTTTCACTAATTGGCTATTCAGACTCTAATTATGCATGATGCAAAGTGGACAGGAAAAGTACAATAGGCCAATGCCAATTTCTTGGCAACGGGTTAATTTCTTGTTTTAGTAAGAAACAACAAACTGTATCAACCTCAACAGCTGAGGCTGAATATATAGCAGTTGGAAGTTGCTGTGCTCAAATTCTGTGGATGAGAAATCAGATACTTGATTATGGACTAACATTCACAAATATTCCTATGTATTGTGATAATACTAGTGCTATTAAAATTGTAGAGAATCCAGTCCAACATTCCAGAACAAAGCACATTGATGTCAGTTATCATTTTATTAGAGAACATGTTAAAAATGGTATTGTTGAACTTCATTATGTTCTAACTGCCAGACGGATTGCAGAAATTTTAACAAAACCACTTGATGAGTCTACCTTTCTTAGACTGATAGGTGAATTAGGTATGTTAAATATATAATTGCACAATCATTTTAAGCAGCAAGGCATGTACTTTAATTATAGTCCCTGATTTTCCAAACTATAATTTGTCATTGCAATATTCTTGAAGTACTTTATCTTGACAGAGTCTAACTTCTAGAATCTGACGAGTCTGTAGACTCTGAGAGTTTGTAGACTCTAAAGGCAATAACTCTTAGACTCTGAAACAGTTAGAATTCGTGTCTGTAGACTCTGATTATTTTTTAACCGTTCATTTGACTGGAAATAGGCGGTAACAGTTAAGTTTTACTAGATACAGACTGTAGACTCGTGTGTAATGTATGCATTTTGAACAAAATAGAAAATTTACATACAATTTACTCACTTGTTTATTGCAAACTATTTTCTAAGGCAAAAATACTCTCAAAGCACTTCAAGAACCCTAGCTTATTTCTTCAAGAATTCTCGTCTTTTTCAACTTAATATCTTCAATGGCTGCTCAATCCATTGTTCTAAGGGGACCAAAGGCGATTTCTTTCATTTTTGGTGACTTTAAATTCATGACAACCAACCATGTCTCAGCCCTAGGAGACAAGAAGGGTGTAGATGTTGACTACTACCCTGTGATGGACTTCTTGGAGCAAAGTAAGCTCAACTTTGTGTTAAAGGCATCATTAGTCATTCACATGGATGCTGATGTGATAAATTATGTGTTTAAGTTGCCTGTTAAAACTCCTTTTGATAATACTGTATCTGATGATGCAATCAAAAGCATATTTAAGTCACTAGGATATACTGCTAGCTTAGACAATATGAGCAAGATTACTAGGCCTTTTTTATTGATCAAATTACCAAGTGCTTCATTGGCAAGTGTAGTGGTTTTGATGCAATTACGTTTATCACTTATCAAATTGGTCACAGTCTCCTATTTGACAAAGTGATTAACATTGGTGATATGTTTCTCACTCAAATAGGAGCAAAATTAAAAAATGTGCAAGAGGGGAGGAAGAAAGTCTATTACCATAGATTTCTCATGCTTCTGCTTAATCACTTCATTCCTGACATGTCCACTAATCTTGCAGATGAGTGATGTGTGCAGGCATATAAGCAACAAAGGAGGATATTCTTTGTTATCAAGAGAATAGATGACAAGAAAAAGAGTCTACCTGCCATGACATATCCACAGGTAATGCAGGTAAAACTCTCAATCTACAAACCTTCTATATATATTTCTTCATTATTTGGTGGTGAAATGGTGCAGGAACAAGTTATGGAGAGTCCCCCTGCACCTACCCAAGTAGTCATGTTAGGAATATATTCATTTGATGATGTACAAAATACTAGAACATGATTTAGCATAGTCTATCTGCAATAAGTAAGTCATCAACGAATATATATCGATCGAGTTGCAGAAGTAAGTCATCAACGGATAAAAACCAATCGATAAGTCATTAACAGATAAAGACCAATCGATAAGTCATCAACAGATAAAGACCAATCGATAAGTCATCAATGGATAAAGACCAATCGAGAAGTCATCAACGGATATATCCTGATCTAGAAGTCATCAACGGATATATATACCGATCGAGAAGTCATCAACGGATATATCCTGATCAAGAAGTCATCAACGGATATATACCAATCGAGAAGTCATCAGCGGATATATATTAATCGAAGTTATCAACGGATATATATCAATCGAGAAGTCTATACAGTTAAAGTTATATTTGGAAAGATGATCATAGGAAAGGAAAATCTTCGAAGATCAAGACAAATATATTGCAGATATGCTATGGGAAGGAAAGAGAATTTCAAAAGGAAACTGTTAACTAATAATTAGGAATTATATTCCTATTGTAATTTATCTTTCTGTTATTAGTTGATAGGCAACTCTCTATATAAACTCTATGTAACCTAATTGAAAGGCATATGACAAGGTCTATTTGTAATAAGTAGATGACAACTCAACTCAAGTAAGAAAATTAAGTAAGTAATAAATACTGAGGAAGGAATCAAGATGAAGACAGTCAACTAGACACAAAGAATCCTAATATCAGAAGTGTTCTAATGAAGCTGCTACTCTACACCGGAAGAAGTTCAGTAATATGTTCAAGCGTCGGCGAAAAATAAAGGAGTAGTATTTCAGAAGAGTTCAGAAGATACAGAAGATTCCAAGTGCCTACTACAAAGAGATTCCAAGAAAAGAAATATTGAAGACAAAGCTAGAAACAAGACAAGACACAAAGACCACTACAGTAGAAATGAGTATCGACATTGTAGTTAGTCATCCGTGAACCAGACCAGTGCACAGGGTGTTAACAATATCAGTGAAGATTCGTCATCAAAAAGTTCAAGTGGTTAGAAAGGTTATTGTTGAAGAATAGAAGAGTTTTATGTACATCAACAATAGTCAAGCCTTTAATTTAATTCTCTATTAATTAATTAAATTAATTAGTTAATTTAATTAGTAAATTAATTCACTCAGAATTAATTTATTTCTTAAATTAATTAAAGGATCAATTAATTTAGAATTATTTTAGAATGATAGAAGAAAGAAGTTGGACGCTCAAAAAGATACAGAAACAGCTAAACATGCCTGACGGTACTGACTTGAAGAAAAGACGGAAAAAGAATTGACACGGAAGAAATGCAGAGTCATATATTCTTAAAGGTGGAACCCCGGTTGGAATTGATTTATCATTCCCAAGTCAAAAGGAGTTCGGTTCCAGACGTTCACGAGACCGCAAATTAGAGCATAAGGATTTATTTTAATTAATAAATATTTTATTTATTTAGTAAATTATATTTATAAATATCTAAATAATATTAGATATTTATTTTTATAATTTCTGAATTAAATTAATTATTTATTAATTAAAGATTATAAGCTGTGCGGGTCTAAAAGCATTTCTACGGAGCTAGTCACTAAAAGACGAAATAGGACCATGCTTTTACTAAATGGAATTGGCAGGTGATGTATTCAAGGTAACCAATCATAGCCTGCCAAGTGTCCAAACAAGGAGAAAGGAAATGAAAAAGGCAGGTGATTCAAAATGTCATACCGAGAATTAAAGTCATACCGAGAGAATTCATTGGCAGTTAAAGGAAATGTCATACCGAGCAACTTTTCAAAAGGTCATGCTGAATTGATTTTGTTTAATTAAAATAAGTCATACCGATTTTTTTAATTAAATAAAATCCGAATATGACTTTAAAAAGGTCATACCGAATTTTCAGAAAGTCATACCGAATTTCTGAAAGTCATACCGAGTGAAAAAAGTCATGCCCAGCTTTTTAATAAGTCATACAAGGCTTAATTTCATTAAATTAAGTCATAGTGAAAAAGGTCATGCTAGCTTCTTTTTTCTTCTATAAATATGAGGCGATCTCTTCATTATTTCAAGGTTAGAAAAATCAGTTCAAATTCAGAAATTTGTCCGCATTGTAATATTCACAGATTTCTGTGCAAGTTTGAATATAATTGATTAAACTCGAACACTTCATGTTGAATTCGTTCTAGATTAATTTATCAGTTATAAACTCTAATAATCATATTAATTTTGTAATACTTTTCAAGTTAAAATCATATCTTCTACTTGAACAATATTTCATTAAAATTAATATTTCGCGAGAAATTAAAGTAATATTTTTAAATCCAATATTCTGTGATTAAATTAAGATATTGTATTCAACCCCCCTTCTACAATATCAGGGACCAACAATTGACATCAGAGCTGGTTGATATTTTTTTCATATCAGATCCAAATCAAATTCCGCGAACTCATACAGATCTCAAAAATTATTTTAAATTCGAAATAATTTTTTATTCGAAATAATTTTTTTTCTTCGAAAAATTATTTTTGATCAAAAATTGTTTTAAGTCAAAAATTAAAATATTTTTTGAAACACTTAATTTTTTTAAATCTTAATTAAAGATGAGTACACAGAAAGTAACGAGCATCAAAATTCCACAATTTGATAGAGAACACTACAATCTGTGGAAGCACAAAATGCTACTGTTCATTGGAATTGCCAATCCCAAGTATGCATTGGTACTGGCCAAAGGTGTTGAAACCCCTATGACAGTTACTCTCCAACACGAGATAGATGGGATTGTAATTCCTCACCAACAAGTTCTAAAAAGTCCAGCGGACTACTCAAATGAAGAAAGGGAAGCTGTGTCCCTGGACAACAATCTCAAATTGATATTGATTGAATCTCTAGACTACATCATGTACAATCAAGTAGTCAATTGTAAAAACGCAAAACAGATCTGGGAAACAATAGAGATTATCAACGAGGGGACTGAGGAAGTGAGAGAGAATAGACTGGAAATCCTGATCTCCCAGTATGAGCAGTTTAGATCCAACCCTGGTGAGGGTATCTCTGAGGTGTTTTAGAGATTGAATAAACTGGTAAACGAGCTCAACATGAATGGAAAGTATTATCAGAATCAGGAGGTCAACGGGAAGTTTCTGCTAACCCTACCCGAGCATCTGGAACACAGGATCACAGCAATCAGTGAGTCTAGGGATATGAAGGAGGTAACCTTAGAAAGACTCTACGGAGTATTAAAGACATATGAGCTGGAACAGATCCAGACAAAAGAGATGTATGGGAGAGGTAAGGTTCAGAGTTCCTCCAAAGCACTGATAGTGGAAGCACCACAAAAGATGGAAGTGAAGGCTGCTATACCTTCACTGGAGTATGTTGTTCCAGAAATTGGACATACTTCAGATAAACAAGAAGGTGGCGAATTCTACTCTCTGGAAGAACTAGATCAGCTAGAAGATGAGTCTCTAGCTTTGGTTGCCAGAAAGTTTGGCAACATGAGATTCCGGAGAAATCCCTCCTATAAAGTTAAATCAAATTTTGGGAGATTTCAAAGAGGAGGGTCTTCAACAGCTGAATCAAGAAGCGGCTATAAGACCGGCTTAGTTGATAGAAGCAAGTTTCGTTGCTTCAACTACAATGAGCTAGGCCACTTTGTAACAGAGTGCAAGAAGCCTAAGCAAGGAAAGAAGAGAGAGTCTTACGAAGAGCTCAAAGAAAAGTACGATGCACTTCTGCAAAAGCATCAAGGAAAGTCTTATCTGACAAAGGGAAAAAGCTGGGATGACTCAGATGATAGTGATGAGGAAGAGCTGAGAAATCTTGCTCTTATGGCTTCATCCGAAGAATCACGATCTCCTACTCGCCAAGAAGGAATAGAGGTAAATACTCCTTGCCCTAAAATGTTTGCCTTGATAGCTAAAGAACTAGATGGCGAAAGAGATAAGGTTAAGAAACTCAGACTCAAAGTCAAAGAGTTAATTGATGAGACTGAAGTTCTTAAACAGTTAAAAAGAAATCATGACAAGTTGACTGTCAAGTTGACTGAGGACTTAGCTATTCAAGTCAGTAAAGTCAGTTGTCTTGTTGTAGTAGAGACCAATCTCAGAAACCAGATAGTGGAAGAAAAGAAAAGGTGTCTAGCCTATGAAAACTCGTCTTACATTGTAAAAAACCTAGTTGACCAACAGGTGATAAACCAAAAAGTTGGAATAGGGTTTGAGTATAATGAATCTGTAGGAAAGGCAAGCAACATTACCCCATTCAAGCAAAGTGCTAAAGAAAGGGGTATTCCTCATGTTGTTAAGGACGCACGTAAACCTCTTTTCATAACACCTATAGCAGAACCAATCCTTGAGAGCTCTATAACGATTGCCTATGAAATGAATTTAGAGGATCTTGAGGAAGAGAAGAAAAGAGAGGAGCAAGCGAGAGACATAAAAGGAGTAAATGTCCAAGAAGAGAGAGTTGCACCTAAGACATCAGTGAAAGATGTGGGAACTTCTGATTTCCCCAAACCTGGTATAGGTGCTAAGAACTTAAAGAATAATTTGAACAGACCTAATAATAAGTTTGTTATAAGTAGGGATAGTAACAACAGATGTCATTCTACTGAAAATTTTAAATTTGCTAAAAAAGTTGAAGTAGAAACTATTAATATACCTACTACTGTGAATAACATGCCTGCTATTGATGTATGCCATAAACCTTGTGCTGTTTTAAATTGTATGTTATGTGATTTTAATGCTATGACTGCTTATTTCAAACGCATGACTGCTAATAAAAAGAACATAACACCGAGACAACACATCAATAGTAAATTTGCAAAATCCAACACTGCGATTCCTTCACCTGTCAAGAAGGAAACTTATGTTCCTAAGTCTAAACAGAAAACTGTTAAGACTATTTATAGGAAGGTAAGTACAGTCAAGGTGGATGCTACTGTTGTTCGAAAAGGATCTGTTGTCAAGGCTGACAAAGGTCAATTCTTTAAGTATGCCGGGCCCAATCAATTTTGGGCTCCGAAGATAATCTAATCCGTTTGATAATTGCAGGGAGTTAAACAGGTAAACCGAGTTATATGGATCCTGGACAGCAGATCTTCAAGGCATATGACCGGAGATAGAGCCCTGCTATCAGACGTGGTTGAAAGAGCTGGCCCAATTGTCACCTTTGGAGATAACAGCAAAGGAATGACTACGGGATATGGCAAGTTAAATACTAGAAATGTTATCATTTAAAACGTCTCTTTAGTGGAAGGAATTAAGCATAATCTACTCAGCGTCAGTCAATTTTGTGATAAAGGGTACAAAGTAAACTTTATCAAGGAGAAATGCTTAATAGCTCATTCTAAAGATGACAAACTGGCCTTGCGTGGAGTAAGGAAAGGAAACTTGTACGTAGCCGATCTCAATTCAGAAACTGAAGATGAAGCAAACTGTTTCTACTCGAAGGTTTCATCAGAAGAAAGCTGGCTATGGCACAAGAAACTCTCACATCTCAACTTCAAAACAATGAACTCTTTAGTCAAGAGGGAGTTGGTGAGAGGACTGCCTCCGATGGAATTTACACAAGAAGGCTTGTGTGAGGCATGTCAAAAAGGGAAGTCAAAGAAAGTAACTCACAGAGGCACAGACACAACAAACATCACTGAACCACTTCAACTCCTACACATGGATTTATTTGGTCCAGTAAATATTCTGTCTATGTCAAGGAAGAAATACGCCTTAGTGATTGTAGATGACTTCACAAAATATATATGGGTTTTATTCTTGAACTCTAAGGATGAAACTCCACATTTGGTGATTGATCATATAAAGCTGATTGAGTTAGATTTAAAGTTACCTGTCCGGGCAATCAGATCAGATAATGGAACAGAATTCAAAAATGAAGTTCTGAATAACTTCTGCTCAGACAAGGGGATAACAAGGCAATATTCAGCACCAAAAACTCCGCAACAAAATGGAGTTGTAGAAAGGAAAAATAGAACCCTGATTGAAGCTGCAAGAACTACGCTAAGTGAATCAAGGTTACCTATCTACTTCTGGGCTGAAGCAGTAAATACAGCTTGTTATACTCAGAATCGAACTCTGATCAACAAAGATCATATGAAAACTCCCTATGAATTAATGGCTGGCAAGAAACCTACTCTTAAGTACTTTCATGTATTTGGAGCCAAATGCTTTGTGCTAAATGATGGAGATGAACATCGTGGCAAATTTGAGGCCAAGGCACATGGAGCTATTTTTGTCGGATATTCAAGAAGAGCATATAGGGTGTACATAATTGATCAGCACCAAGTGAAGAAAAGTGTTAATGTAACTTTTGATGACACTAAACTCCCAAGTATCCAAACTGAAGATTCTTCTGAGTGATTAAAATTTGATAATAATCCAGACTCACATTCTAATGATGAAGAAGAACCTGAGGTTGCAACAGGAAATGATAATGACAATAATAAAGATGATCCAAGTAACAGTGGTGGAAACAATGGTAACACTGGAGATACTACTAATACCAGTGGTGGATCAACAAGTCATCCTGGCAGCAACTCAGGGGGAGATGAAGGATCAACTGGCAGAACACAACATCACAATAAATTTCGAGGGGAATCATCAAGATCAAACCTACCCAGGGAAAGGATATGGAGCAGAGATCATCCTTTTGAATTGATCATAGGTGATCCAGATGTTGGAGTTAGAACCAGAAGTGCAACTTCAAATGAATGTTTATTTTCAATTTTTCTATCTCAAGAAGAACCAAAGAAGATTGAAGATGCTTTAATTGATCCAGATTGGGTTCTTGCCATGCAAGAAGAGCTCAATCAGTTTGAGAGACAAGAAGTCTGGACACTGGTACCCAGGCCTAAAGATAGATCTGTAATTGGCACGAAATGGGTATACAGGAACAAGTTAGACGGTGATGGCATTGTTACAAGGAACAAGGCCATACTGGTTGCAAAGGGTTACTCCCAGGAAGATGGAATTGATTATGATGAAACCTACGCACCAGTTGCAAGACTTGAAGCCATCAGGATATTTCTGGCATTCGCAGCACATTCCAATTTTAAAGTCTATCAAATGGATGTGAAGAGTGCTTTTCTGAATGGAGAGCTAGAAGAGGAAGTATATGTTGAACAACCCCCTGGCTTTGAAAATCTAGAGTTTGCTGATTTTGTGTATTTTCTATTCAAAGCTCTCTATGGGCTCAAGCAAGCACCGAGGACATGGTATGACACTCTCTCTCAGTTTTTACATGAAAACGGTTTTATTAGAGGTGTCATAGATAAAACTCTCTTTTATAAAATACATGATAAAGATATGATATTTGTTCAAGTTTATGTTGATGATATTATATTTGGTTCTACTAACGAAAACTTGTGCAAAAGATTTGCTAAGTTAATGCAGAGCAGGTATGAAATGAGTATGATGGGTGAACTGTCATTCTTCCTTGGATTGCAAGTAAAGCCAAAGGAAGATGGGATTTTTATTTGCCAATCAAAGTACGTAAGGGATCTTCTGAGAAAATACAGTCTAGAAGATTCTTTACCGGCAAAACCCCCAATGCCAACAGCCACCAAGCTTGACAAAGATGAAACTGGTAAGAAAGTTGACATCACAAGCTACAGAGGTATGATAGGCTCATTGTTATATCTAACTGCTAGTAGACCCGATATAATGTTTGCAACATGCTTATGTGCAAGGTTTCAATCTGACCCAAGGGAATCTCATCTTATAGCCGTTAAACTAATTTTTAGATATCTGAAGGGTACACCAAATCTTGGAATTTGGTACCCTAAAGATACAGGTTTTGAACTAATAGGCTATACAGATTCAGATTATGCAGGATGCAGGATGGACAAGAAAAGTACTTCTGGAAGCTGTCAGTTTCTAGGGCAACGGTTGATCTCCTGGTATAGCAAGAAACAACACTCGGTATCTACCTCGACAGCCGAAGCAGAATACATTGCGGCAGGTAATTGTTATGCACAGATCTTGTGGATAAGGAATCAGCTGAATGATTATGGACTTGCGCTAACTAAAATTCCAATACTTTGCGATAACACAAGTGCCATAGCAATTTCCAACAATCCTGTACAACATTCAAGAACCAAGCACATAGACATAAGGTATCATTTTATCCGAGAGCATGTCATAAATGGAACTGTGGTGTTACATTTTGTACCCACAGAAGATCAAATTGCCGACATCTTGACGAAACCACTTGATGAATCCACTTTCTCTAAGTTGGTTAGTGAATTAAGAATGTTAAATATGAACTAATTATTGCATGATGTTTTAAATTGCATATTTAATTTTAAGCAAGCACTGTAAATACACTGTATATATTCCTTAAAATTATAAAAAACAAACAAACAAAATGAAAAAGAAAACTCAAAAAGATTTTCCTTATTTTTGTACAGTTTTATTTATTTGGCATCTCTACTGTAAATATTTTATATTATTGTTTTTTTCCAATAATTGGCATATATTATTTATATATATAAGTATGTATAGTTTTAGTTGTTTTTCAAACATTGGCATCCTTATTTTTATTTATGTTTTTATATTTTTGATTATATATAAATATGCGCTGATTATTTCGCGTCTCTTTTGAGAAATAGGAAAGATCTATGAGCTTGATTATCCAATTGTTTCTAATAGTTAGATCCCAAACATTGGCATCAATCTCTATCCAAGATCTTAGAACCAAACACACAAATACAATCACATCCGTCTCTCTAACCATTAAACAGAATACCTATTTGTTAAGAATGAGGGAGTCAATGCCTTGATTGCATTTGATAAGGTTGGTATTGTGAGTGAACCAACAGCTCTGTCTCCAGAAAGGTGATTATTATATATAAAAGCTGAGACAACTGTTAGCTCATCTGTGTTTTCTCAAAAGGATACAGACTTGGAAAAGGCAAAACTGTTACTAGGTTCATTCTCTCAACAGAGTGAGTCTATTGAATTCGGCCTGTCAGCCAAGGCCACTTGTAAAGAGTCAATTTTATCTGACATTTGTCAAGAAACCACATATTTTGTCTTATGTTTTAGGGACCAATACCAAGGGACCAACAATGTAAGGACTTACTTGGGACCAAAAATGGACCAAGAGGGAGCAATTGAAATGTCACAGTAAGGATGAATTGATGGAAGCAATAATTCTAAACTTCCATATCAAGGAAGGAAGGATGATTGATGATTCTGACTGAATCAACATGTCTTCACAGGCGTCAGGAGGAAACTTGGATCATGTGCTACATTTTTAGATCCTTGTCTCCCTCCCCAGATGGAACATATCTGGATTCCTAACGGAATAGATCATCTTAGATGATCAAGCAACTCACTGAATCTATTCCTGAAGCAATTCAGTTTATAAAAATCAAATATTTCAATAGATTCAATTGAGGACGGGGATTTACGAAACACCATTGCACCACCAGTGACCTCTCTTGAAGGGGCTATGGTGATCTTTCTTGCAGGTACAAAAGACTATGTCATCCGTACTGAAAGAAAGAAATAGTGATGTGAGAAAGAGTGAAACACAAGTGAGAAAGAGTGAATATATATATTCTATGAGTGAAACACTTAGAGAGTATATGAGCGAAATACTTGTAAGATACATAAAGGAAAATCACACACTAACACAATTACCAAATCCCATTCCCAAATTCCCTGTTACAATTTTTTTAATGTTACTCAACTAAGGGGGATGAAACATCTTCTGAAGAGGATTACTCAACTAAGGGGGAGAAGTGTTGAACAAGATCCAAAAGGGAGAAGTGTTGAACAAGACTTTTACCATAAGAGGATAATTCAACTAAGGGGGAGAATTGTTGAACAAGAAAAAGGGATATATAACAACATGATTGGATTCTATTCCATTTGATTTTAGAAGATTCTTGTAAATAGGATTAACCGGATTTTCTAAAATGCATAACATGTCATAGTTTGCATTTTTTATAACTGCGATGGTTTAATGATGTATGTATGCCATGTCTGTTGTTACCTCTATTAAATTGGTTGGATAATTCACGTAAGGGGAGAATGAATTCACCTTGGGAGAGAAGTGAAGACAGAAGTTGGAGAAATAGAGGATAGATGGTAAGAAGAGAACAGACATCATCTCTAACATCCTAAAGGGGAGTAGTGATGAGTCTGAGAAATGAAGATAATACTACATGTATAATATGTTCAGTGCTAGAGGAATAAACATCTTTCATTTCAGTTACTCAAGAAATCTGGAAATGTATTATATAATCCAGAGAACAATTTATTATTTACAGTTCTTAAATGTCGTATTATTTTTTTAGTTGTTAGTTGAGTTATCCTCTAGGAATTTGTATGTTAAATGCTTAACAACAAATAGGGGAGATTGAAAGGCATATGACAAGGCCTATTTGTAATAAGTAGATGACAACTCAACTCAAGTAAGAAAATTAAGTAAGTAATAAATACTGAGGAAGGAATCAAGATGAAGACAGTCAACTAGACACAAAGAATCCTAATATCAGAAGTGTTCTAATGAAGCTGCTACTCTACACCGGAAGAAGTTCAGTAATATGTTCAAGCGTCGGCGAAAAATAAAGGAGTAGTATTTCAGAAGAGTTCAGAAGATACAGAAGATTCCAAGTGCCTACTACAAAGAGATTTCAAGAAAAGAAATATTGAAGACAAAGCTAGAAACAAAACAAGACACAAAGACCACTACAGTAAAAATGAGTATCGACATTGTAGTTAGTCATCCGTGAACCAGACCAGTGCACAGGGTGTTAACAATATCAGTGAAGATTCGTCATCAAAAAGTTCAAGTGGTTAGAAAGGTTATTGTTGAAGAATAGAAGAGTTTTATCTACATCAACAATAGTCAAGCCTTTAATTTAATTCTCTATTAATTAATTAAATTAATTAGTTAATTTAATTAGTAAATTAATTCACTCAGAATTAATTTATTTCTTAAATTAATTAAAGGAACAATTAATTTAGAATTATTTTAGAATGACAGAAGAAAGAAGTTGGACGCTCAAAAAGATACAGAAACAGCTAAACATGCCTGACGGTACTGACTTGAAGAAAAGACGGAAAAAGAATTGACACGGAAGAAATGCAGAGTCATTTATTCTTAAAGGTGGAACCCCGGTTGGATTTGATTTATCATTCCCAAGTCATCGGTTCCAGACGTTTAGGAGACCGCAGCTTAGAGCATAAGGATTTATTTTAATTAATAAATATTTTATTTATTTAGTAAATTATATTTATAAATATCTAAATAATATTAGATATTTATTTTTATAATTTCTGAATTAAATTAATTATTTATTTATTAAAGATTATAAGCTGTGCGGGTCTAAAAACATTTCTACGGAGCTAGTCACTAAAAGACGAAATATGACCATGCTTTTACTAAATGGAATTGGCAGGTGATGTATTTCAAGGTAACCAAGCATAGCCTGCCAAGTGTCCAAACAAGGAGAAAGGAAATGAAAAAGGCAGGTGATTCAAAATGTCATACCGAGAATTAAAGTCATACCGAGAGAATTCATTGGCAGTTAAAGGAAATGTCATACCGAGCAACTTTTCAAAAGGTCATGCTGAATTGATTTTGTTTAATTAAAATAAGTCATACCGATTTTTTTAATTAAATAAAATCCGAATATGACTTTAAAAAGGTCATACCGAATTTTCAGAAAGTCATACCGAATTTCTGAAAGTCATACCGAGTGAAAAAAGTCATGCCCAGCTTTTTAATAAGTCATACAAGGCTTAATTTCATTAAATTAAGTCATAGTGAAAAAGGTCATGCTAGCTTCTTTTTTCCTCTATAAATATGAGGTGATCTCTTCATTATTTCAAGGTTAGAAAAATCAGTTCAAATTCAGAAATTTGTCTGCATTGTAATATTCACAAATTTCTATGCAAATTTGAATATAATTGATTAAACTCGAACACTTAATGTTGAATTCGTTCTAGATTAATTTATCAGTTATAAACTCTAATCATCATATTAATTTTGTAATACTTTTCAAGTTAAAATCATATCTTCTACTTGAACAGTATTTCATTAAAATTAATATTTCACGAGAAATTAAAGTAATATTTTTAAATCCAATATTCTGTGATTAAATTAAGATATTGTATTCAACCCCCCTTCTACAATATCAGGGACCAACACTAATTGTAAAGGAGTTGAAGAATAATTTGTTTTAGTGAATTTTGTGAGAGCATAGAAATAGAGAGAGTTGATGTGATAAACACAGAGAAGCTGCTAGGGTTTGTGTACACCCTAGATGAGTTTTGTATTTACAAATCAATAATACAAACAGTACTTATTCACATCTTTGTGTTTGATCTTTATTCTTAATTCATATCTGTTAATTCATATTGAGTTGATTTTAAATCAGGCAGAAAAGGAACACAAGTATTCAACCCCCCCTTCTACTTGTACAACTGGGAAAACAAGTCAAATCCCCTTTCATCAAATAATCTCAAAAACCAAAATCCAAAAAGAAACCAACCTCTGGTGTCTCTCAACAGGCACCAGTTGTAAAGAGGAGAAGATTGATTAAAACCAGGCTTGTAGATGAGTAAAGTGATGAAGAGCTCAATCCCTTAGAGAATCAGGTTGTTGAAGGCCTTTTTTTATTAAAAGAAGGTCCTGATGCACCTGTGTCTAACCTTGAAGCCAAGACTGTAGACTCTTCAAAGGCAATAGTCTCTGAAAAACCTAGGAATGCACCCCAGGATTCTCAAATTGAGTATCCTGAAAAATCCTTTGCTAAGAAGTATAAAAGATTAAGGAAGGCTTTTTCTACACACACACACAAGCCTGCAATTGTTACTAACCCATTTTTGCAGGAAACAAATGTTCTCAAGGCTCCTGCAGAGCCAGACTCTGAACAACAAAAAATTTCTGAACCAGAGTCTAATGTTGAGTCAGAGTCTAGATTGCCTTCAGACTCTGATCATGACACATTTTGGGAAGGAATGCCAAAAAAGCAGCCTCAAGTCTTATAAACTCTATTATCACTCCATTTGATGAGGTATTAATGTTTCTATATCCTTTGGTGGAATGTATTGAAGATCCAGAATCTTACAAGACACAATAACAAGTCTTGGATCTTCTATCAACATATGACACCCTAAGGAAGAGAATGGAGATGGGGCTACATATGTCTACACAGGATGCAGTCACCAATCTATATAGCTACCTCTTCAACTCTTCATTTCAAGATAAAGTAGCTAGGATCATAGAAGGCAAATCAAATGAAGTTCTCAAAGCACTTGGTGTGCCAGACTCTGAAAAGCCAAAAACTAAAAAGATCAAGAAAATCAAAGTCCATAAAAGGAGAGAATCAGAGTCTGTTGCTGAGTTAGAAGCTAAGGTTGAGCAACCAGCATTTGACTATGAAGCAATTTGAGAGAATCGAGTTACCTACAGGGCAACCATTCAATGGATTTCTACTATTCAGCCTCTTTCAAGGAAAGTGGTTGATCATCTTGTCCATAATGTAGGGAAGGTGGCCAACAAATATATCTATCCAACATACCAGAGTAGATTGGATCAACTCAAGGGCTTTTATTATCAGAAAATTGCAAGGGAACTACAAGTTCACTTTCAATTGACTTATGCTCAGGCCATCAATGCAATCCATGCTAGGACTTTTCTCAATGATAATTTGGTTGCATTCATACAGGTAGAACCACATGAGTTAGTAGGTGATGGAAGGAAGTTGGGAGAACGCACTAGTGCACCAGTGGTGACTAGTGGAAAAGGTGCTAAGTCTGTCTCACCCACACAAGAACCACCTAGTTAAATGTTGGGTGATAGTGAGACAAGGGAGCATACTGATAGGCCTTCTTTTCCAACTCAAAAATTTGCTGATAAGAACCCCAATGATATGGGAGGACATACTCTGATGGATGCTAAATAGGAAAATCCAACATCTATTCTGTCAGAGTCTATCCACTTTGAGGGGGAGTCTCAGGCACCAATAGTCCAAGAAGGTGATACTAAGACTCTGGCTTCTAATGAAGTCATATTGAAGCAGTCAGAGTGTATAATAGACCTTGAGACTGGAATACTAGAGCCAATAGATCCTGAAAAGAAAGAAGAAGCTAGTAAGGGTTAAGAGTTTGTTGCTGCTCACCCCTTGGTAGAAACCCCTAGCCTTCATACATTTGAAGGGGTTCCCCTCCATCAAGGTGGTTCAGGTATTGAAGCATCATTTATTTCTCTTATTCTCCCTTCTGTAGAACTTATGAGTGCACCCACCCAAATGAGTGAAAAAATTGAAAATGAGGGGCTGACACTGGTCCAGGCAAAAGAAGATGTAGAAAAGGCTGTAGAGAGCCAGAGTGAGATTGAGAAAGTGGATGCCCAACCCTACTGTGATCAAGAGAGATTAGGGTATCCTGACCCTAGCTTTACTTATTGGGACAAAGATTTTCCCAAGAGTTGGTCTGATGAGTTGAACCAGGGGATGGATGAAAATTCATTTTTACTTATCTTGCAGATTGGTAAGAAGGAGGAGGCTTTAGCTGCTCAAATGTCATTCACACAGAGACCACAAAAACATTTTGTGGATTCTTAAGCCAGAAGAGCAGATAGAGCATTGGAGGCTTTCGTGGATGATTCTTCAATTCAACCTGGTACTACATCTTTGAAGTCAGAACAACCAATCTTAATTGTTAGGAATATATTCATTTGATGATGTACAAAATACTAGAACATGATTTAGCATAGTCTATCTGCAATAAGTCATTAACGAATAAAGACCAATCGATAAGTCATCAACGGATAAAGACCAATCGATAAGTCATCAACGGATAAAGACCAATCGAGAAGTCATCAATGGATATATCCTGATCGAGAAATCTAAACCAATCGAGAAGTCATCAACAGATATTTCCTGATCGAGAAGTCTAGATAGTCTGCATAGTTACTGTCATAAAAGTTGTTGTCAGCAAGTTGTTGTCAGAAAAGTTGCTGTTAGAATATTTGCTATCAGAGTTTATGAATCAGTGTTTATGATTAGAGTTATCTTCAGAGTTTAGTGAACCAGAGTCTGCATGAAGATCAGAGTCTGGAAGGTGATCAGAGTCTATAGACTATCAGAGTCTATGATCTGGCAGAGTCTACAAATGATCAGAGTCTATAGATCATCAGAGTCTATAATCTGTCAGAGTCTGAAGATTCCAGAGTCTATACAGTTAAAGTTAATTTTGGAATAAGATCACAGGAATGGAAAGTCTTTGAAGATCAAGTTAAATATATTGCAGATAAGCTATGGGAAGGAAAGAGAATTTCAGAAGGAAACTGTCAAATAATAATTAGGAATTATATTCCTATTGTAATTTATCTTTCTGTTATTAGTTGATATGCAGCTCTCTATATAAACTCTATGTAACCTAATTGTAAAAAAGTCGAAGCATAATTATCTGAGTGAAATTTTGTGAGAGCATAGAGATAGAGAGAGTTGTTTTGATAAACACAGAGAAGCTGCTAGGGTTTGTGTACACCCTAGGAGAGTTTTGTATTTACAAATCAATAATAAAAATAGTACTTATTCATATCTTTGTGTTTGATCTTTATTCTTAATTCATATCTGTTATTTCACATTAAGTTGATTTTAAATCAGGCAGAAAAGACACACAAGTATTTAACCCCCCCCTTCTACTTGTGCAACTGGGAAAACAATTGGTATCAGAGCCAAAAGTTTTAAATTGATCAAAGATGTCTGGAAACAAAGATGGCAATTCTAAGATTCCTATGCTTAAGAGGAATGAGTACACTCATTGGAAGGTCAAGATGCTGCACCATCTGGAGGCTACAAATCCTGACTATCTTGGTAGGATTCATAAAGGACCCTATGTGCCCTTAAAGATTGTGCCTCAAATCAATGAAGAAGGTAAAATAACTGAAGAACACCTTATTGAGAAACCAAAGGCTGAATGCACAAAAGAGGACAAAGAGAATGTCCTTAAGGAGGCAAAGGTCAAAAACATTCTCTTTAACAGTTTGGATTCTGTTCTTACAAACTGTGTTATATCATGCACCACTGCTAAAGAGATGTGGACAAAACTTGAAGTGCACTGTCAAGGGACTAAAGATGTCAAGAAGAATGCTAGGTCTTTGCTAATTCAAGAGTATGAGTATTTTGAAGCAAAATATGAAGAATCTATTACTGAGATGTATGATAGGTTTACAAAACTCTTGAATGAGATTGCTATGCTTGGTAAGGTTTATGATTCTGAAGATACAAACACCAAGTTTCTGAGAGCACTTCCTGAAGAGTGGGACAATAAGACTACAGCCATAAGGGAAGTTAGAGATTTGGATGACATAACTCTAGAAGAATTGTATGGAAGACTCAAAACATATGATTTAGAGATACAACAGAGGAAGAATAAGAAATCTGTGAAGACAAAATCTGTGGCACTCTTAATGGAGTCTGATAAAGAACAACTGGAACAACCCAAAGAAGCCAGAATCAAGGATTTAAGGAAGAAGGGTAAAGCTGTTGAGGAGTCAGAGTCTACTGACACAGACTCTGATTCTGATGAAGAGATTGATCTAAGTCAAATGTTGGCTATGTTTGCTAAAAATTTCAAAAGAATAAAATTTAACAAAAGAACTGGTAAATTTAGCAAGAGGCCATCATTCAAGAAGGAAGATGAAAAAGTTGAGAAGAGCAAGAGCACTATAATCAAACTTGACAAAGCAAAGTTCAAATGTTTCAACTGTGGAATATTGGGGCACTTTGCTAGTGAATGCAGAAAGTTAAAAAGTCAAGGAAAGGGGAAAACACTTTTATCAACAGGAAAGGATTGGGCAGATTCAAGCTCAGAGGATGAAATTAATTATGAAAATTTAGCATTGATGGCATCCTCTTCAAGAAAATCAAAATCTCCCAAAGAATCCTCATCTCCTAAAACTCAGGTATCAATCTTTACTCCTGAATCTTTACTTAATTTAGACTCTGATGGTATAGAAACTGTGGAAAGTGAGGTTAACAAAATAATGATAACATGTAGGTCTCTCACTAATGAAAGTGAAAGGTTAAGAGAAGAAAACTTAACTTTGAAAAACAGAAATAACCATCTAGAGTCTGAATTAATATTAATGGAACAATACAAAAAGGATTCTGAGAAATATAGTCATAACTACACTGAGATCTTGAAAGCCTATAACTATGTTAAGAAAGAACTAGAAGAAGAAAGGCTTAAGTTTAAAGTGTGGACAGACTCTGGTAGAAAAGTTCAGGAAATTCTTAACAATGAAAATGTGTGTCAAACTGCTGGCCTAGGCTATGACAAGAGTCAAGGCAACAGACCTACTGTTGAGAATTATAACAGTGAAGAAACTAGCCAAGTTAATAAGACTAAAGACAAAAGTACCTTTGTTCCTGTTAAGTTTGTGACCCCTAAAGAAAAGACTGAAACCACGAACTTATCTGTCAATAGTTCCCCTGTTGTTGATAAAAAGACAGATGGAACAGGAGTACAAAAGGCTAAGAAAAACATTAACATAGGGTACTTGTCTAAGTCTAAGTTAAAGGAAAGGCTAGAGAACTTGTCAGAGTCTACAAAGACTAGGAGAAATAGGAATGGTAAGGAAGGCATTAACAAGGCCAATAATTATCAAAATGATCCTAATGCTCCTAGAAAGAAGTGTTATAGATGTGGCAACCACAACCATTTAGCTCTAGATTGTAAAACAAAAATTGAGAAGAAATCAGAGTCTAGTCCTTCCCAAACTCTGAAAAGTCACTACATTCCACAGAAGCCTTGCTATCACTGTGGTAGCATATTTCACTCTATTTATATGTGTAGGGACTATCATGATTTGTATTACAATTTTTATGAGCTAAAATCTTCTATTGATAAGAGTTGGTATGACACTGTTAAGACTCCACCAGAGTCGAAGGCAACAAAAGAAACAAGTAAATTCAAAGAAAAAATTGTTAAACCTGTTTCACCTAAAGTTAGTAAGAAGGGATCCAAAACTGTTTGGGTCCCCAAAACATCTAACTAATTGCCTTATGTATGCAGGGAACAAGGGTAAAGAAAGTAACCCTAATCCTGGACAGTGGATGCTCAGGACACATGACTGGAAAGAAATCTCTACTTACAGACTTTGTGGAGATGGCTGGCCCAGAATTATCCTTTGGAGATGGCAATAAAGGACAAATACTGGGATATGACAAAATTGTACTTGGGAATGTTATCATTGAAGAAGTAGCTCTAGTTGATGGCTTAAAACATAATTTGATAAGCATAAGTCAACTTGGAGATAAAGGTTACCATACTAGCTTTGACAACAAGGAGTGTCTTGTGACTCACAAAGAAACATGCATTTTGGTTTTCAAAGGACACAGACATGGTAACATTTATGAAGCCAGCTTGGAGGATTGCATACACAGTGAAGTCACATGTCTATATAGCAAGACCTCAATTGAAGAAAGCTGGAAATGACACAAGAAACTCTCACACATCAACTTCAAAACACTCAACAAGTTGGTTAAACAGAATCTTGTAAGAGGATTACCACAAGTTGATTTTGTGCAAGATGGACTTTGTGAAGCATGTCAACTTGGAAAGCAAAGGAAATCATCCTTCAAGAGCAAGACAATTAACACCATTTCTGAACCCTTTTATTTATTGCATCTTGATTTATTTGGTCCAATAAATGTGATGTCAATTAACAAAAAGAAATATACTCTTGTTATTGTAGATGATTTTATAAGGTTCACATGAGTTTTCTTTCTACATTCAAAGGATGAAGCTCCACAACACATAATAGACCATATCACTTTTCTGGAAATAAAATCAAAGAAAACAGTTAGAGTTCTAAGAAGTGACAATGGAACTGAATTCAAGAATTCAATCATGGAGGTTTACTGTACATCAAAGGGAATTACTCAACAATTTTCTGCACCAGGAACTCCTCAACAAAATGGAGTTATGGAGAGAAAGAATAGAATACTCATAGAAGCTGCCAGGACAATGTTGGCAGAGTCTAAGCTACCAGTATATTTTTGGGCTGAGGCAGTCAATACAACATGTTTCACTCAAAACTGTACTTTAATTAAAATGCATGGAAAGACTCCCTATGAGATGGTAAAGGACAAGAAGCCAAGTGTGCAACACTTTCACATATTTGGATGCAAGTGCTTTGTACTGAAAGTACATCATGAAAATCTAAGCAAATTTGAAGCCAAGGCTGATGAATCAATTTTTCTTGGATATGCATCAAAGACAAAGGCATTCAGAGTGTTTAATCTCAGAACCAGAATTGTTATGGAATCTATTCATGTTGCATTTGATGATAAAAAGTTTACAGGATTGCATGATGAGTCAGAGTCTATTACACTAAAATTTGAAAATCTAAAAAGTTCTGAGATAGATGAAGATGATGAGGATGAAGACCCTCAAATAACTCCTGAAACAACACAGGAACTTACACACTCTGAGGGGGAGCCAGAAAATTCAACTCCAAATAGTTCAGAGTCTACCCAGACAGAGTCTAGACAAATAGAATCAAGTTCTTCAGAGTCTAACTCATCAGAGTCTGGATCAAGCAACTCTGAATCCTTGTCAGAGTCAAACAATTTAGGGGTAGCCTCTTCATTTGAATTTCACTCAAATACAGAAGGTGTCAATGATTTAGGGGGAGCTTCAATTTCAAGAACCAATCTTCCACCAGCTAGAAAATGGACAAGGGATCACACTCATGAATTAATAATTGGTGACATTGAGAGTGGTGTACAAACCAGAACAGCCACTCAAAATGAATGTCTTTATAAGTGCTTTCTCTCAAAGAATGAACCCAAGAAAATTGAGGAAGCCTTGCAAGACCCTGATTGGATTATTGCAATGCAAGAAGAATTGAATGAATTTGAGAGAAACAAAGTGTGGAAACTTGTACCAAGACCTAGAGATAGATCAGTTGTTGGTGCAAAATGGGTGTTCAAAAACAAACTTGATGAGAATGGAACTGTGATAAGAAATAAAGCAAGACTTGTTACAAAAAGATACTCTCAGGAGGAAGGAATTGACTATGATGAAACTTTTGCACCTGTAGCAAGATTAGAGGCTATCAGAATGTTTCTTGCCTTTACAGCTCATTCAAAATTCAAGGTGTATCAGATGGATGTGAAAAGTGCCTTCTTAAATATAAAATTGGAAGAAGAAGTCTATTTGGAGCAACCACCAGGATTTGTTGATCCAAAGTTTCCTGATCATGTTTACAGGTTAGACAAGGCACTATATGGATTGAAGCAAGCACCTAGAGCATAGTATGAAACTCTTTCAAAATTTCTTCTTGAAAATGGATTTATAAGAGGTACCATTGACAAAACTCTCTTTATTAGAAAATATAAATGTGATATTTTGTTTGTCCAAATTTATGTTGATGATATTATATTTGGTTCTACTAATGACAAACTCTATGAAAAGTTTAGTAAATAAATGCAGTCAAATTATGAAATGAGCATGATGGGAGAATTAAACTTCTTTTTGGGACTTCAAGTCAAACAGAATGATGAGGGAATTTTCATCAATCAAACAAAGTATGTGAAAGAACTATTGAAGAAGTTTGATATGCAAGACTCCTCAACTGCTAAAACTCCTATGTCAACAGCCACTAAGCTAGACTCTGACCCAAAGGATAAGAAAGTTAACAACACTAGCTACAGAGGTATGATTGGCGCATTGTTAAATTTAACTGCTAGTAGACCAGATATAATGTTTGCAGCTTGTCTGTGTGCTAGATTTCAAGCTGACCCTAGAGAATCACATTTAATAGCTGTAAAAAGAATTTTTAGATATCTCAAGGGGGCTCAAACTCTTGGACTTTTGTATCCTAGAGAGTCAGATTTTTAACTAATTGGTTATTCAGATTCTGACTATGCAGGATGCAAAGTAGATAGGAAAAGCACAACAGGACAATGCCAATTTCTTGGCAATAGATTAATTTCTTGGTTTAGCAAGAAACAACAGACTGTATCAACCTCAACAGCTGAGGCTGAATACATTGCAGCTGGAAGTTGCTGTGCTCAAATTTTGTGGATGAGAAATAAATTACTTGATTATGGACTCATATTCTCAAATATTCCTATGTATTGTGATAATACTAGTGCTATTAATATTGTAGAGAATCCAGTCCAACATTCCAGAACAAAGCACATTGATGTCAGATATCACTTTATTAGAGAACATGTTGAAAATGGTACTGTGACACTTCGCTATGTTCCAACTGACAGACAGATTGCAGACATTTTGATAAAATCACTTGATGAGTCTACCTTTCTAAGATTGGTAGGTGAACTAGGTATGTTAAAAATGTAAGTAATCAGTGATTACAAGAAGCAAGGTATGTACTTTAATTATAGTTCCTGATGTGTCAAACTATAATTTGTTAATGTAAAATTCTTGAAGTAATTTATCTTGACAGAGTCTAACTGCTAAACTCTGATGAGTCTCTACACTCTGATGAGTCTGTAAACTCTGATGATTGCTATGTGCAGGCATACAAACAGCAAAGAAGAATATTCTCTGACATTAAGAGAATTGATGACAAGAAGAAGAGTCTACCTGCCATGACATATCCACAGGCAATGCAGGTAAAACTCTCCACCTACAAATCTTCTATCTAAAATGCTTCATTTTTTTTATGGTGAAATGGTGCAGGAACAAGTATTGGAGAATCCCCCTACACCTACCCAAGTAGCCAAATCCCCTTCCACTAAATAATCTAAGAAACCACTATCTAGAAAACCAACCTCTGGTGTCTCTCAAAAGGCACCAGTTACAAAAAGAAGGAGATTGGTAAAAGCTAGGCTTGTAGATGAGCAAAGTGATGATGAGTTCAACCCTCTAGAGAGACAGGTTATTGAAGGACTTTCTTTGTTAAAGGAAAGTCATGATGCACCTGAATCTAAATTTCAAGCCACAGCTATAGACTCTCAAAAGTCTACAGACTCTGAAAAACCTAGGGAAGCACCTCAAGAACCTCAATTTGAGTCTCCTGAGAAATCTTTTGCTAATCAATACAAGAGGTTAAGGAAGGCTTATTATGCACACACACACAAGCCTATTACTATTACTAACCCTGTTTTGCAGGAAAAAGATGCTTCCGAGGCTCCTGCAGATCCAGACTCTGAAAGCAAGAAAATACCTGAACTAGAGTCTAATGTTGAGTCAGAGTCTAGACTGCCTTTAGACTCTGATCATGACACATTTTGGGAAGGAATGACATTGGATGCAGCCTCAAGTCTAATTGATGAGATCATTACTCCAAGTGATGAAGTACTATTATTCTTATATCCTTTGGTGGAATCAGTTGAAGATCAATAGCAATATCAGACTAAATCTCAAGTCTTGAATCTTCTCACAACCTATGAAGCCCTAAGGAAGAAAATGAAGATGGAGCTTCAAGTGTCTACACAAGCCGTGGTCACAAATCTCTACAGCTACTTCTTCAACTCTTCATTGCAAGTTAAAGCAGCTGGGCTCATAGAAGGCAGAACAAATGAAGTTCTCAAAGCACTTGGTGTGCCAGACTCTGAACAACAAATTTCAAAGAAGCCTAAAAGGCTTAAGGTCCACATAAGGAGGGAATCAGAGTCAATTGCTGAGTTGGAAACTGAGATTGAACAACCAGTTTTTGACTATGAAGCAATTTGGGATAAAGGAATTACCTACAGGACAACTATTGATTGGATTTCTACTATTTAGCCTCTTCTAGGGAAGGTGGTTGATTTTCTTGTCTACAATGTAGGAAAGGTGGCCAACAAATACATCTATCCAACCTATGAAGGTAGATTGGATCAACTCAAGGGCTCATGTTATCAGAAGATTGCAAGGGAACTGCATGATTCCTTTTACATGACTCTTGCCCAAGCCATCAATGCCATCCATGCAAGGACTTTTCTAAATGAACACTTGGATGCATTAACCATGGTAGAACCACATGAGGTAGCGGATGATGCAAGGAAGTTGGAGGATGAGACTAGTGAACCAGTGGTGACTAGTGAGAAAGATGCTCAGTCTGCCTCACCCACACAAGAACCACCTAGTCAAAGGTTGGGTGATAGTGGGGCAGGGGAGTATGTTGTTAGTCCATCCTTGATAACTCAACAAAATGCTGATGCGAACCTCAATGATATGGGAGGACAGACTCTGATTGATGTTCATGAAGAAATTTCCAAATCTATTATATCAGGGTCTATCCACCTTGAGGGGGAGTCTCATGCACCAACAGTCAAAGATGGTGACACTCCGACTCTAGCTTCTAATGAAGTCATACTGAAGCAGTCAGAGTCTAGAGTAGACCCTGAGACTGGAATACTGGAGCCAACAGACTCTGAAAAGAAAGAAGATGCTAGTATGGGTTCAGAATCTGTTGATGCTCACCCCTGGATGGAAACCCCTAGCCATCAGACATTTGAAGGGGTACCCCTCCATCAAGGTGGTTCAAGTATTGTAGCACATAATTCTTCTCTCAACCCCTCTTCTGTAGGATTTTTGAGTGCACCCTCCAAATTGAGTAAAAAAAATTTAATTGAGAGGCTGACACTGGTCCAGGCAAAAGGAGAGGTAGATAAGGCTGTAGAGAGCCTGAGTGAAAATGAGAGAGTGGGTGCCCAACCCCACTGTGAGGATGAGAGAATAGAGTATCCTGGACCTAGCTTTACTTATTGGGATCAAGATTTTCCACAGAGTTGGTCTAATGAGTTGAGGCAGGGGATGGATGAAAATTCATTTTTATTGATTTGCCAGAATTCACTCCCTTCAATAATCCAAAGAAGTAGCTTTCAAGGATGCTATTGCTGATATCACTGCTAATCAAGCCAGACTCCATACAACAGTCTCTAACTTAACCACAAAGGCTGACTCAGTAGTTCCAGTACATGCCACTTTCTCCACAGTCCTAGCACAGACTCTTTTGGCTGTCACAGGTGGTGATGATGTCAAAAAGGGGGAGAATAAAGGTGATTCCTCCAGGAGAAACAAGGATGATAAGGAGTTAAAAGGAGGAGAGATGGTGATATCTATCCTTGACAGATAGGCAGTGAGAAATAATTCTTTTTCCTTTTTGCCTTATGATTCTTTTATACTGTTCTAGATTAATTATTTTATTCTTTAGTTTTGACATCATCAAATCTTGATTTATGCCTTCATTGTTTATAAAGCATAAATAGGGGGAGATTGTTAGGAATATATTCATTTGATGATGTACAAAATACTAGAACATGATTTAGCATAGTCTATCTGCAATAAGTCATCAACGGATAAAGACCAATCGATAAGTCATTAACGGATAAAGACCAATCGATAAGTCATCAACGGATAAAGACCAATCAAGAAGTCATTGTTGGGATTCGGGCATGAAAATGCAGCGGAATTATGATAAAAACAATAAAAATCGCGAATCCCAAACGCAGGATCCGTGTATAATTGACTGATGATTATGGAGAAGATGATGTGTACCTTATTAAAGCTTTCCTTATGATGATTATAGAGGTCCAGAAGCGATGAATCACAGCAGCCCTTCTTGGAAGATCTGCTCTCTATCGGTATCCATACGAACGTCGTATCGTCTAACGATCACTGGAGATAGGTAGTAGCCTGTTTCTGCCTCTTTGTCTCTCTCTCTTTCTCTAGCCACTCAAATCGTAGAGCTGCTAGGTTTTTATAAAAACGAAATTATAAACTGATAACCCTAAACTATACATCTTTATGTATATATAGGGGAGAGAAGGACTTGGGCCAAAACCCTAATCTGATTGGACCTCTTAAAACCCATTCAGATTTCAGATTTATATTATCATTAAATTCGAATTCTAATATGTATATAATTAATCAAGTCTCACTTAATTAATTAAATAAATAAATTCGAATTAATGATAATAACATTATTTAAATTCATAATTTAAATAACACTCCGTTTAAACGTTCTTTGTGTATGACCCTTTAAGTTATTATTAGTTGGCAATAATTTAATTTTCTAATAATAAAATTATAAACAATGAGCGGCATCTAGTAATGCATCATTGCTACCCAAGTAATAATAATAATTGGTGATTCAATTAAAACTTTCGTGAATAATGTACAATGTAATATAATCCCTTTAACCTTATATTATAGATCAAACTCAAGGCATGTATAGTGTCATCCTCTTCAACGTTTAATCTCGGTTTTCTTGATCAATGAGTAGACTATTAATCAAATCAACATTTGAGCATGGCCATGCATTTTATAGTCTCACTCAATCAAGAGGCCAATAATATCACTCCTAAAATAGGAGGGTTAAATCCTATATCTATCATTCATATTTCTCATACGATTCATAGCATACCCAATGTCCACCTTTATCATTACCCGGTTAAAGGTAACTTTGAGTGTAATCAAAGTATATTAATTCTCGTATAGAAATATAATGATTTCAAGTCAAAGGATCATTACATCATTATCACAGTGAGAATTTCTTATGACACTTATTAACATGTAGATTCTCACAGTGGGTCTGTCCAGTGCCATGCATTGAGACATGCACTTATGTTCTTGACTTTAGTATCAACATACCTATGACCAATGAGATGTGATCATCAGTCAACAAACATGCTAGTCTTATTGCATTATTATTGTCCTTAAATAATAATACTCGACTAGGGACTTTTAGGAATAAAATACTATTCATATAATCTCATTTTTAAGTCACATACTTAAAGACATATATTACGTATTAATATTCCAAGGACATTTATTATGCTTTCAATTTATAACTCAGTAAATAAAGATATAATAAATATTAATTAAATAATCACATAAAATAATTGTTTTCAATAAAATATTAAAAGTATTATCTCTAGGACACCAATACTAACAATCATCAATGGATATATCCTGATCGAGAAATCTAGACCAATCGAGAAGTCATCAATATATATTTCCTGATCGAGAAGTCTAGATAGTCTGCATAGTTACTGTCATAAAAGTTATTGTTAGACAAGTTGCTGTCAGAAAAGTTGCTGTCAGAATATTTGCTATCAGAGTTTATGAATCAGTGTTTATGATCAGAGTTTAGTGAAATCAGAGTCTGTATGAAGATCAGAGTCTGGAAGGTGATCAGAGTCTATAGACTATCAGAGTCTATGATCTGGCAAAGTCTACAAATGATCAGAGTTTATAGATCATCAGAGTCTATAATCTGTCAGAGTCTGAAGATTCCAGAGTCTATACAGTTAAAGTTAATTTTGGAATAAGATCACAGGAATGGAAAGTCTTTGAAGATCAAGTTAAATATATTACAGATATGCTATGGGAAGGAAAGAGAATTTCAGAAGGAAACTGTCAACTAATAATTATGAATTATATTCCTATTGTAATTTATCTTTCTGTTATTAGTTGATAGACAGCTCTCAATATAAAATATATGTAACCTAATTGTAAAAAAGTCAAAGCATAATTGTCTGAGTGAAATTTTGTGAGAGCATAGAGATAGAGAGAGTTGTTGTGATAAACACAGAGAATCTGCTAGGGTTTGTGTACACCCTATGAGAGTTTTGTATTTACAAATCAATAATACAAAAAGTACTTATTCATATCTTTATGTTTGATCTTTGTTCTTAATTCATATCTGTTATTTCACATTAAGTTGATTTTAAATTAGGCAGAAAAGACACACAAGTATTCAACCCCCCTTCTACTTGTGCAACTGGGAAAACATTAAACATGCCAATTCAAGCAAGACTTCTAGGGTCTACAGGTCCTGATCAATCTGTTGGGAAGTCAGGGTCTATAGTACCTTATGCAGTGTTAGAGTCTACACTTCCATCAGATTCTACCCCTCCTCCAACCGAAATTGAGCTGTTGATGCTGTTGTGACTGATGATTCCACCTGTGAAGATGAAAGGGAGGTGAATCCATCTTTCAATTACTTTGATCAAGTTTTTCCTCAATCTTGGGAAACAGCACAGGCTAAAGGTCTCAATGATAAAGATACTTTTGAATGCATTCTGACTATCTATCAATCTGAGAGACTTCAAGCTTTTCAAAAGAAGTCTTTCTTGCAAGACCATGGTCATTATCCAAATGAAGATCCTGATGTCTCTCTAATTGAAGAAAATAAGAAAATTGATGTTGATATCAAGGCAACAAGAGAGAACATTGTTGAACAGTTGGCATATGTGGTCATAGACATATCTCATATCTAGACTAAATTGACCAATGTTGACACCACCACAGCTCTGTTCCAAACAAAGTTTGAAACTTTGTATTCTCTTCAACTTTCTAAGGATGTTTTTATCAAAGATTCTTTGTCTGACTTCAAAGCTAAACAGATCACACTTCAAAATTTTGTCAATGATCTAACCACTAAGGTGGATTCTATTATTGCTGCCCAGGATAATATTTCCTCGGTATTGGAAGAAATCTTTTTGGCTGTCACATGTGGTGATGATGTAAAAAAGGGGGAGAAGAAAATTAGTGATTCCTCGAAGAGTAATAAGGATGGTAGTTGCAAGGATGATGAATCAAGAGGAGTTAAAAGGAGGAGAGATGATGGTGGTAGTTGCAAGGATGATGAATCAAGGAGAGTTAAAAGGAGGAGAGATGATGATGATGAAGCTGGTGATGGTTCCCATGGTCCTAGGGGTCCTGGTGGTGTGCATTAAAAGAAGTTTGAAGTGTTTGCTAAAACTCAGTCACATTAGTCAGGGACTGGACATGGGAAATCAGGGTCTAAGACAAACTCTAAAAAGGGAAAACAGAGCACAGACTCTGATGAGCAAAAGAAGGAAGAATTCAAGGAGCCAATGAAAGGCATATGTCAACGCCTATTTGTAATAAGTAGATGACAACTCAACTCAAGTAAGAAAATAAAGTAAGTAATAAATACTGAGGAAGGAATCAAGATGAAGACAGTCAACTAGACACAAAGAATCCTAATATCAGAAGTATTCTAATGAAGCCGCTACTCTACACCGGAAGAAATTCATTAATATGTTCAAGCGTCGGCGAAAAATAAAAGAGTAGTATTTCAGAAGAGTTCAGAAGATACAGAAGATTCCAAGTGCCTACTACAAAGAGATTCCAAGAAAAGAAATAGTGAAGACAAAGCTAGAAGCCAAGACAAGACACAAAGACCACTACAGTAGAAATGAGAATCGACATTGTAGTTAGTCATCCGTGAACCAGACCAGTGCACAGGGTGTCAACAGTGTCAGTGAAGATACGTCATCAAAAAGTTCAAGTGGTTAAAAAGAATGACAGAAGACAGAAGCTGGAAGCTCAAAGGGATACAGGTTTGTTTGTATTGCAGTGTACAAGAGTCAGAATCCAAGGTTGAATATTTGACTAGGTACATGCAGTGGTGAAAAGAAGTATTGGCTAGTTTAAAGAGTCAAATTATTTCAGGAACAGAGGTACTTCTAATTGCAACTGTAGATACAGCTAAACAGGCCTGACGGTACAGACTTGAAGACAAGACAGAATAAGAAATGACATAGAAGAAATGCAGAGTCATATATTCTTAAAGGTGGAACCCCGGTTGGAATTGATTTATCATTTCCAAGTCAAAAGGAGTTCGGTTCCAGACGTTCAAAAGACCGCAGCTTAGAGCGTAAGGATTTATTTATTTAATAAATATTTTATTTATTTAATAAATTATATTTATAAATATCTAAATAATATTAGATATTTATTTTTATAATTTATGAATTAAATTTATTATTTATTAATCAAAGATAATAAGCTGTGCGGGTCGAAAAGCATTTCTACGGAGCCTGTCTATAATAAGACGAAATAGGCCCCTGATTTGTTCAATTTGAAAGGGCAGGTGTTTTATGTTTTGAAAGCATCCAATGAAAGGCTGACACATGTCCATTCAAGTGGGAAAGAAATGAAAAAGGCAATGAATTCATATGTCATACCGAGAACAATTCACGATGTCATGCCGAGAAAAGAAAAGTCATACCGAGAACAATTTCAAAAGTCATACCGATTTTATTTAATTAAAAAAGTCATACCGACCTTTTTAATTAATTAAAATAAGTCATACTGAGCTTCTGCCGACCTAAAGTCATACCAGAATAAGTCATACCGAATTTTCTGTGTTCAAAAGGTCATGCTGAATTGATTTTTTATTTAATTAAAAAGTCATACCGATTTTTTAATTAATAAATAAGTCATACCGACCACACAGAAGTCATACCCAGCTTTAGAAATGTCATACAAGTGTTAAAATAAGTCATACAAACTTATTTTCTTGAAATTAAGTCATACTGAAAAAGGTCATAGCAGCCTTTTTCAATCTCTATAAATATGAGATGAGTGCTTCACTTTTCAGTTGTTCAACTTGTTAAGAGTTAGAAAAACAGTTCAAATTCAGTAATTTGTCTGCATTGTAATATTCACAGATTTCTGTGCTGAGTTTGAATATAATTGATTAAACACGAACACTTCATGTCGAATTCGTTCTAGACTTTTTATCAATTATATAACAGTTTTCTAAATATTAATTTTGTAATACTAATCAAGTTAAAATAATATCTTTCACTTGAACAGTATTTCATTCCAATTAATATTTTGCGAGTAATTAAAATAATATTTTTAATTCAAATTATTCCGCGATAATTTTCAGATATTGTATTCAACCCCCCTTCTACAATATCAGGGACCAACAGTCAAGCTATTGGAAATGAAATCAAAGCAACTTACAGCTCAGAGCTAGAAATACTAAAGGGCTTAGAGGCATTTCTTCCAAAGACATAGACATGACTACAAATCTAGCAGCTGATCCTCAATCTCTAACAGATAGACAGTTTGAGAAGATTACTCAAAGACACTTAAACAAAGTGGTGTTTGCTCAAATTGTTCATAATGTTTTTGAAAAGAAGTTGCTAGGAGGACAGAGTGGAACTGAGAAAGTGAAAATTGAAATGATGGTATATTTTATGAAGGGATGAACTGTGAGATGGATAAGTCAATCAAACTTCATATTCTTCAAACAACCTGAGGAGCTACAATACATTAGATTTCTTTTGACCACAACAGCTGAGGTAAATAGAAGCAAGGAAGAAGTGACAAAGAAGTGGCTCATGGAGATTGATAGGAAGCTGACTCTACACAGATAGGAAAACAAACAAATGGGCAAATTTTCTTTGAAGTATGTTGATATTGAAGAAAATGATCAAGATATGCCTCTAGAAATCAAAGTAATTAAATTACAAGAGGGGGTAGGTCATTACTTTAGGTTTCAACCAATGGAAGGGAAGGTTAGTGTCTTTCTGTTGAAAGATTTAAAAGAACAAGAATGTAGTGCAAATGATCTAATAGCAGCTTACTGTCAAATCAAATGTGAAAATGAAGAAATGAAGAAACTCAAGAAGATTGTTAGTGAAGCTCTAGCAATTGTGGAAGAAAATATACTGAAGTCATTTCTGAGGAACAATTCAGCTTTTGAGAAGATAAATTGAGAAGTAATTCTTTTTCCTTGTAAATTTTATATTGTTCTAGTTTAATTGTTTTATTCTTTAGTTTTGACATCAACCCTTGATTTATGCTTAAATATTATAAAGCATAAATTGGGGGAGATTGTTAGGAATATATTCATTTGATGATGTACAAAATACTAGAACATGGTCTAGCATAGTTTTATATGTAATAAGTCTCTCTAGTCTTTGATCAAAATAAATGTAAATCAGAGTCTAGTTAGTCTTTGTACAGTTATCGGGAGTATTTGTACTTAGAAGATTTTCAAGAGAAGGAAAACTAGAGTCTGGATGCAAATCGGAGTCTGGGAATGGATCAGAGTTTATAGACTATCAGAGTCTATAGGTTATCAGAGTCTGAAGTCTTTCAGAGTCTATAATACTGAAGCTAGATTTGGAAGGTGATCATAGTAGAGGAAAGTCTTCGAAGATAAAGGTAAATATATTACAGATATGCTATGGGAAGGAAGGAGAATTTCAGAAGGAAACTGTCAACTAATAATTAGGAATTTTATTCCTATTATGATTCTATTTTCTGTTATTAGTTGATAGGCAACTCTCTATATAAACACTCTATGTAACCTAATTTATTTATCAAACTTTTGAGAGAGTATAGAGATAGAGAGAGTTGCTGTGAGAAACACAGAGAAGCTGCTAGGGTTTGTGTACACTCTAGGAGAGTTTGTATTCATACATCAATAATACAAACAATATTCATTCATATCTTTGTATTTGTTCTTTGTTCTTAATTCAAAACTTTAATTTACATTGAGTTGATTTTAATTAGGCAAAAAGAGCACACAAGTATTCAACCCCCTTCTACTTGTGTAACTGGGAAAATATTCCAATGGTCCGAGCTATACATTTTAAAGGTTACTAAATAAGAACATACTAACAATGAAAAAAGAAAAAGAAAAAGATAAAGTTATAGAGTACCGAAAGAGAAATGTCGAAGTATAGACGCATTGGTGCTTCCGGAGACTTGTAATTCTCACTTTCATTCAGTACAATGGACCATATATCTATCACAAAATATGAGAGATTTTGTGCAGTCTTGATTGTCTTAATAACTCCTCGCGTATATTTTTGCTCTCCAATCACAAAAATATTTTCCCTATAACATATGTAGTGATTAGTCTACTTATATGTGGTGATTAGTGCCATTACATGTGGTGATTACTCTAATATATTTGATGATTACTGTAATATATTTGGTGATTAGTGTACTTAAATATGGTGATTACAATCTCGTGTGCGCTTACCAATATGAAACTTACATATCATTTCTCCCAGCTTGAATGATCCACCTCCATACAACATACTTCTGTTTTATGTATTTAGAGTCGATGTCTATGTTTCTTTGTACATACGGTGAACAATAAGCTCTCCCCACTTTAATCTCCCTCTTCAGCTTTTTTCTAGTTCTTTATCCAATTGGGTTATATTGTCGTCCCCTTCTTTATTTTCACCTTCACCATGTTCATTAATCACTTCTCTGCATACTTGACTTATTTCGAGTGAGAAAGACAGCACTGACAAATCTTTAAAGTCTTTTTAGAGTTCCATTATTCCTTCTGCAGAGTTCAACCATGCTATTATGTTAAGATGTCCATCGTCATCGGGTGGCAATTCAACCTTTTCTTCTTCATATCGCACGCCTGCATCATTACTAACTTTCTCCTCTTCTGTTACTACTTTAGGAATATTTTCATTCTCAACAAAGTCGGCTTTCAAGTTACATACACCATCACTCTATTGGTAGTTATCTTCAAAGAATTCATTGATCATTGTCTCTATTTCAAGAATTGTTTTGTCATTTGGATGCGAATTCTTCACATTAATCAGTTCAGAATTACATGCATCCATCAATTGAAGCTTTGCATCAATTAATAGTGAGGCCTTCACATTTAGTATCTCAAACCAGTCCTGAGACTATAGAATTTATATCAACTTAGATGGAGATTTTATGAATTGTATGTGATGATTTGTGTATCTGTACTTTACTGATGCAAGTAATGTAAACAAATAAATATACCTCATGTGGTACGCCATTTGCATCATCCTCATCATGATTTTTGTCCTATACAAGTAATATATTTTGATTCAGAAATTTTTATAGATGTTAATATATGATTTATATATTTCAAATTTATTACATGTTCCTCTCCAATTTTTTGATTTCCTTCAATTTCTTTTACACTTGCAGCTCCAAGTATTGCTCTTGAACCAAAAGCACTGGGTTCGGATTTCATCACTTCCCTTTCTTTCAGTTTCTCTTTGGTCCATCCTCTAAAAGTCGGGTTATTTCTCTTGACAAGTTTTTCTCCTCAAAGAAAAACACGATCAACATACAATATATGCAAGCGTTATTGATTCAACATTTATTTTTCATATCAAATGATTACAAGTTTATAACAGAGCGAATGTTGACCAAAGAGGGACTATAAAGAGTAGGAAAATAAAATTTACCATGAGAAAAATCGTTGGTCCAGTATAGAAAAGAGACATTGTTCGCATCCACCTTTGCTTCATGATCACCAAATTTTTAATCAAGTATGTTGCCCAGTTGTATTTGTTACAGTTATCTAACTCATCATCAAAAGATAGAATTGTTTGGCTCACAAAATTATTAATTAGTATTTCACCTTATCAAGACATTTGTCACGACAACTAGAAGATTCATCTTGAAAAGCTCATCAACAATTCCTCCCTGTTTAATCATTTCAACCACTTCACTTTCTTTGATTAGACTTTGGCCATCAGTGCTCAGGAATTGTGCTCTTCATTGCTGGATCTTTACATTTCTTACATCAACTTGTGCAAGTCTGATTTCATCTCCTTGATACAACATTCTGATTATATCATGCACAACTCGATCAGTAATTTTGAAATCGCCGTTTTAAAGTTTTAACATACAAGTTTAATCATCAAATGCTTCGAGTATTTTGAACGCGAGCCTATGTGACATCTCTACCAGATTAAAATGTAGATGGCTCCCAAAACCAGAATTTCTAACCCATTCTCGTTGCCCGTCTGACAATGCATAAATCATTTCATATAGTATTCTCGAAGAATTTCTACTTTTTGCTATTTCATTTTCATGCACAATTAAGAAAGAGTTAGTTTACAAGTTAATGTTTGTTTCCAAAAAGTGTGTCAAATGCCAATTTAGGTGAGTGGTGATTTTAGTAATGGTTTTATATGTACCTTACCAATCCTCTGTTTATCTTCAGCCTTCTGTTCTTTCTTTCTTTTAACTTCCAGTTTATCAGCTACACTTGCCTGTTAAAAATAATGAGAAATTGTAAGTGGACTGATTTGCAAGTTGTGCCGATAAATGTGTGTAGCGATTTCATTTATCATCTAAATTTTTATAATGTTACCTTATTTGACTTTTGTTTCATGGTTTGCATTTCATTTTCCTTATCATTCATTCCCTTTCGCTTTTGTACTTGAGGGACTTCTTCATCGATTTCTTGTCATATGTAAAGAAGCTACAAATAAAAATAGGTCTACTTACAAATATATATAATAGAAAACCATTATAATTAAAGGGGATAGATATAACTCATCAATGAGTTTTGGTTTTTGGTTTTTCCTTTCTTTTTCTCCCTTTAATTTTTTTACTTGGATCTTTATCATTTATCTCCTATATTTAGCATTTTATGAATAATTAGTAAAATAATGCATTTTGACAAAAATAATGCATTATTTTCCTTTAGAGATTTTATTACCTCCATAACAAGTTTTCTTTTACATTTCTAGCTTCATATCTATCGTCCAATTTTTTCTGTATGGTGCGTATTATTGACTTTGTTGGTGGATTTAAAAAATCACCATCATCATTTTCACTCATAGCACCTGTAATAAGAGATAAAACTATTTATATACAAAAGTATATAGTTTGTACAATAAATCGGACAAATTTAGTGATTGGATTAGCATATAACTTTGAAGGTTATTCGTTAAGGGCTCAAGATTGGGCACAAGGATAAAGACGGTAGCTAAGAGTATTACACTAATGGAATCACTAAATGAAGATACATGTGGATAACTCTATCTACCTACAAGAGTAGGCCAGATATTCAAACTAAACTAAATTTGAAAGCTGTAAATGATCTACAAACTATCCTAATTAACTTTGTTGAGGGTGAAAAAACAACTTCCTTACAGTCACATTACAATTTTCATAAAACCTGACAGGTGATTAATTACGATAATAGTATAAGATAATACATTTTATTGCCTGATCGTTCTGCATATTATGTTCTTCAGTTTTGGTTTCTCATTTCAGTACTTCTATTTTTTGAAAACTTCAGTTGTCTAAGACCCGTACTCTGGCATCTTGTATTACCTGCAAAATTAATAAAATTATTACAACTCTTACAAGTCATATGTACTTTCACAATGTAAACTATCTCCAAACTAAATGAAAATAATCCCCACTAAACTTAAAAAATCAGCACAAATCTAATATATAATCACTCAAAATATCAAAATTAGCACAATTACCACAATATAGAGGCATCGTTTTTTAATCTATCAAAATGAAGAACAATAACCAATGAAATCACCACAAAATTAATAAAATCACTATAACTCTAACAATGAATCTGTACTTTGCCAATATAAAGTATCTGAAAACTAAATTAACATAATCTCCACTAAAATTATAAACTCACTACAAAAGCAATACATAATCACAACAAAAATAAATAAAATCACTCCAAATATATGTTATAGTAACAATCTCATCACACAATCAACTTAATCACTAGAAAAATATAATTTAATCACCACAACATGAAGATTACAAGGAAGATTATACATACCTTTGGGTATTTCAGCCATTACTACTTTAGAGGAAACTTAAAATCAATACTAAACCTAATAATCATCATATATAAAACTCAGTTAGAACCGAAACTCAAATCAATACTATATACGAGACTCAATTCAAATTGAACACTTCTATATCTCAATAATACAACATAAATTCATAATGTAGGTGATTATTACCTTAGCAACACTAGTTGGATGAGAAATCTTCGAGAAATCATCGTCGGTGATTATCGTCGTCGGAGCTAGGGTTCGTGTTCAATTTTAGAGAGAGAAAGGGGTCTGTGAAGAGAGAGAGAAGGGGGAAGTGGGGAGTGAATTAGAATAATTTTGAATTTTGTATATTGAAGGGTGTGACATTACAGTGATGTCCCTAAAGTTTGAGTTTATTTCAAAAAAACCACCGCTTCCTTTTCAAATTTTGGGTTTATTATTTTTAAGATGGATGGCTATGATTTATTCTCATATCTCACTATAATTAAACTTCTCACTAGAGTGTGAATCTCTCTCTCTCTCTCTCTCTCTCTCTCTATATATATATATATATATGGGTTGGCTCACATGAGAATCTCAACTAATGTGAAATATGAGATATAATCTCAATCACATATTTTTAATTTAAACCACTCATTTAACAAATCTTATCACCTGCTCCACCCAACACATCTCACCTCTTTCTCCTTACTCATCCACCCAACACCAATCTCTAGTCGCCATCTCCCCAAACAAACTACGACAATCATCGTCGGCACCATCACCGTTTTCCGACCATCCTCCATTAATTCTAGGGACTCTAACTTTCTCTTTCTCTCTCACACATTTTATCACTTTCTATTCGAGCTATCTACGAAGATACTTAAAATTTAAATTCCGGAAAGTATTAGATCTATATAAATCAAAGTTATGCACTTAGATTCAAGATTTTCATCGATGGTGATTACTGGTGACAAGGTGGTGATTATTGGTTATTGTACTAAAAAAATATGGTGGTTGTGTGATGATTTTTTGGTTATTTTGACGCTTACTTGGTGATTATGGATATGATGATGGTGATGATTGATGTGGCGGTGATAGATATTTTGTGAATGTGGTGATTTTTGCTCAGATATGATGATTTTGAACTATTCCAGTGACATATAGGTGGTGGATATCGTGGTGGCTGGAAGAGGTGGTTGTGCGGTAGTATGTTTGCGGGGATTTTATCAGAATCTGGTTATTTTTGGTTTGATAGTGGTAATTTTAGTTATATCGGTGATGATTACTACTATTCACCAGAAGTGTTGGTCACCGGCCGGAAGTGGTGGTTGCTAGTGAGTAGATGATGGCTAATATTGCTAGAATATGGTGAATTGTTTTTATGGTGGTGACTACTGGTAGTCGCCGAAAATGGTAGTCGCCGATGGTTGGAGGTGGTGGTGGTTGGTTGGATTAGAAAGATGAAGGAGATGATGGTTGAAGAAGAAGATGATAAGATTTAAAATGAATGGTTCATATTAAAAATAGTTTTAAATTTGTGTGGTTGTGATTAAATCTCATATTTCATATTAGTGGAATTCTCATTGGATTGTGACCCTATATATATATATATATATAGAGAGAGAGAGAGAGAGAGAGAGAGAGTCTTACTCAAATGAGAACCCCTCTATTATAAGATATGAGATCTAATCCTAGCCACTCATTTATATATCCTATATTCATCTCCCACCACTCATTAATTTTATTAATATTTTAATATTCCACCACATCCACCAACCACCTTCAGCCATCGACAACCACTAGTTTCGGCGACCACCACCTCCGACTACTACCAGTAATCACCAATGTCATCACTAAAATCACCCAAGTTTAGGAAAAATCACTCCATCAAACAGAAATCACCCAGTACCTCCGGCCGCCAACTCTGTTCACCACCAAAAAATCACCATCATCATACAAGGTCACAACAGCTACCACATTGCGTCCAATAATCACTATTCTTGCCACTACCACCGTTACCGCCAGCCACCATCATCATCAATGATTAGATACTATCCCTATTTACGTATTCATCAACCACAATCCAAATATCACCAGAAAATTAATATAAATCAACCAAAAATCGGAAAAATCATCAGAATTTCAACAAAATCACCAAGACAATTTGTGTTGGTGATAAGCAGATTTGGAATGTAATAGATCGAGTGCGATGATGATGAAGTTGTTGGATTAAAGTAAATCTGGTCGGAGTGGATATATGGACATATATTCCGAATCGAATTTGATAGGTAAAAAAAGAAAAAGAGGAGAAGGATTGTGTATTGCCGGAATTAATGGCGCCAACGGCGACCGGAAAATAATGACGGTGGTTGGATATTTTGCATGAGGAGAAAGAACGTGGGCTGGACGAAGAAAGAGAAGAAGGGAAGAGAGAGAGAGGGAGAGTGTGTGTGTGTGTGAGGGGGGGAGAAAGTATTGTGTGCCTATTGTCGGAATTAATGGCGTCGATGGCGGCCGGAGGTTAATGACAGTGGTCGGAGGTTGTCAGATGAGGGAAGGAGAAAGGCGAGGAAAGGAAAAGGCAGGTGGGTTAGATGTGTTAAAAATGAATGATTTGGATTGAAAATAATTTAAAAATTGTGTGGTTAGGATTATATCTCATATCTCATCTTAGTAAGGGTTCTCATTTGAGTATATATATATATATATATATATATATATAGGGTACTGTTTCAATAAGACCCTCCTTGTAATGAGAACTGAGACTCCAATTATCAAATTACTAAAATTTACTATGAGTCTCGTATATACATACAAATATAATTTTATATATCAGTGGGCCCACTTTATGTACTCATGAGTCCTGTTTACCTCTACTCCACAACTACCCGCCTTTATCCATCAACACAACACCACAATCACAACCATCATCGTCACACCATTTTCTCGATCTCTATTTAGTCTTTCACAGAAATCACCACAATTCAACAACCACGACTCTCTTTCTCTCTCTCTCTCAACTACAACCATCATTGTTGAACATCAATGGATCCACAATAACCACCGTCATCTCAATAGTACAGCCTCCTACATTCCCACCATTGCAACTTTTATTCATTACCACGTCTTCCCTTACCTTAGATCTCATGCAACACAAAATTACTACCGGTAACTAATTTAAACAAATCTTTAATAGTTTCTTTCAAATAACCAAATTTTGTATACAAATCGCTAAATATAATTACACAAATCACCAATTAAAATATGTGATTTGTATTATAAAAAAAGTGATTTGTATGTAAACTTTTATAATTCAAACCAATACAGTAAAATCTAGATCAAACACATCCCTTGAGATCAAGTACAACTCATAATATCTTAAAATTTTTAAAAAAATAAATAATTTAATCTATACTATGTTATTAAAGACGAAACATTAAAAATTTGGTAATCGGTAGTTGGCCGGTATTTGGACCGGATTGTTAGTATTGAGCCTAATTTTTATCATTAATATTTTAATTAAAATACAAATCACTTTAATCTCCTAACTAAAACACATTTTTAAACTAAATTCAAAAATAAAAAAGTGGGCATGTAAGTCTTTTTTCAAAATATATAGATATAACATTAAATAAAATTTAAATTATTATTATAAAAATAAAACTAAATTCAAATTATATAAAAAATATTAAAATATTATAAAAATTCGACCCGTGCATCGCACGAGATATAAGCTACTATAATATTAAAGTACAATATTAATAAAAAATTTGAATTCGATTGCCGACCATCTCCCATATTTTCCAAATTTGATTATGTAAAGAGCTTAATGCTCTTGAGGTCATTTTGAGGTAATATCCTGAGCTTAATTAAATAATTAAAATTATTCTAAAACGTTAATTAACAAGTATAGATTGCTGGACTGATTAGACCAGCCATAGATATCTACAGACTGCAATCAATTTTTTTTAATATAATTCTAAAACGTGTCTGCCGAGCCCCGGATGTAGTATTTACAAAAAACATGTTTACATATATCTTTATACTTTCTGTTTATAAGATTAGCAGCCAGTGAATGGTTGCACTCCAAAGCCTTTAGAATAATTCCTCGTGTCAAATATTTAATATTCATGCTGTTCAGTCACACATTAGCCAAATAAATACTAAATGCTACTGCCTCTGTCCCATCTTATTTGTCTGAGTTTTTATTTTAGTTTGTCCAAAAAATTTGACTTCTTTATCTTAATATAGATTTAAATTTCACTCATACCCCTATTAATTATACATTAATAATATACTATTTGTATTATTCAAGACAAATACTCCTCTTTTATGCCTATAAATTAATGCAATTATAAGGGTATTATAGTTAAAATAGAGATAAAATTTACTTTTTCATAATATGTGTCTAAAAGTCAAATAAGCCAATTAAAATGGGACGGAGAGTACTAATTTTACCCCCTCCGACTGTAAATGTTTTGAAGGCCTACGTCCTTCAGGCAGGTTCCTGACATATTCGAAACCCAATATAAAAAAAATCATATGATATAACAAAATGTTACGGTAAATATTTTCAAATTTTCACCAAAATTTTATCAAATTTGCTTGAAAGTCTACTTTTTCGATAACAAATTTAGCCATAATCCATTTGTGACTCTTCTCACATATTTTTTTGTTCTTTTCATATCAAGATAATTGCTTTTTAGGTAATATCATATAAATCTCATTAAAATTCTCACTAAAAGTAACATCATAATAACACCTCAAATGGATAGTTCAAATTCAAAATTCTCACTAAAAGTTTGAAAAAAATGAATCTTTACATTAAAATAAAGACAAAATATATATATCTATATGAGTTTTAAGACAAAATTTTACTAACACTAGATTATATTATTTTGATATAAAATATATATAATCGAATATCAGTGCAACTCTATTTTTCTTTTTTAATAATGAATTATCTAGTTTTTCAGAATATATATATACATATGTAATTAGTACTTATTTTTAATTTTATATGCCAATTATTAATTTATATTTTACAAATATTATTGATTTTATAATTTTTTTAATTAAATAAAATATATATATACTAAATTTTTTATCAAAAAAAATGTGTTCCAAATTTTTTTTGGTCCGGAGCGGTCACCCCGTCCCCATCAGACCGGGCCGGGCCTGCCTTTAAGAGCAGGGCAGGGAAATCTTTTGGAAATTGTAGACTCGATTGTTGGCAGAAACTACTCCGAGACAGGCAAGAAATATGTTAAATATAGCTCTACTATGCTCTAATCTATCTCCTGCCCCCAGACCATCTATATCTGCCGTTAACAGCAAATCCACCGGTTTCTTAGTTCATTCCATATAAATATTATAAAATAATGAGTTTTAATGATTTAATTAATCTATTTTACATGTCAACTCCAACAATGATTCTTATATTCATTCTTTATTATTATAATAATAATAAATTTGAATCTAGTTAGTCTTAAAAATGAGGAAAAAGAAAAAAAGAAAGAGAAAAGATGTGAGAAAATGGAGGGAAATAATTTTTTTATTCACTAGGATATCCCAGATGATCCCTATTAATAGGACCTGACTAGTAAAATTTACAATATTCTAGTAATTTAGGGAATGACCATGATACTGTTAGAGTTGTATTTTATGTTACATTCCCTGTTTTTTAGTTAAGAGCTCATTTAGGGACGCTGTTGACTTGCTATAACTATGTTGGAAGGAAATGAGACAGTTAAAGCACGCTGCATTTACAGCCAAACAGGATCCTCTCAAGAAAGTCTGGGAGTAAGGAGCACAACATCAACGGACGGGCCTTGGGATGATTCATCAATTTTTATGCCGAGTAAGGATACGAGTAAACTTCTTGAGGATCTGTATGATGTACATTTAGAATAATTCTTCTGTGATAAATTGCTGATTGTACAATGTACCTGCTGTTATGCATTGGGACCTTAAGCTCTTGTCAACTCCAATCTCCCAACTCATTTGTGATTTCTGCATTTTGTAATATACAACTGTTTGGTGGATTGAGGATTATTACCCTCAGAAGGCCTCAAAAACAAGGTGTGCAAGATATCTGAATCAAAGCCACCCCACCTCATGTTTAAAAACATGATATTACTATGTTTTTGCACAATTGTCATTATTTCTGTATTAGTAACTTTTCTCATAAATATTTTCTATATGTAATTGTCATTATTAATTGTTATCTTGAAGAGTAATGAAATAGTTTTATTTATCAAACTGTAAAAAGTACACCAAAAATCGAAATTAAATTTTACATTTTAGTTAACCAAACTGAAATGTTTTAGTTCAATTACCGATCCTAATGCACAATTACACCAACCCAACTACAAATGGTCAAACCATGAATTTTTAGGAGGAAAATGGTATTAACAGTATCCTAAAATTCAAATAAAAATTTTAATATATAATTAATATGAATTAGAGTATAGTATTAATTAAAGTCTCGAGTTCGATTTTCGATAACTTCCAATATTTTCAAAATTTATTACGAAAGTAATTGCAAGTTATGTCCAAAATGGGCTCTTTGCGATATCTAACGTTTACTCATTATCTTTGGAAATAATTGACGCGTGACTTTTTGACACATATCTTTAGGAATTTTGGCTACATAGTTAAAATTATTATTTTTAAAGTTTTCTTTTTTTGAATAAAAATTTTAGTTTAATATTTTTATTCACAAAAAGAAAATTTTAATCATGTAGTCAAAACTCCTAAAGATATGTGTCCGCCAAAAAGTCAAACGTATTTTATATCTGGTTCCATCAATCAATTTTTGGAACATTGTAGATGAACTCCAAACTCCATATACTAACTCCGTCCCGGCCAAATGCTTATAATATATGGTTTGGGCACGGAGACCAAGGATAGTGAATGTAATATTGTTAAAATAAATGAAGTAGTGGGTGTAATAGTGATTTTATTGTTAAAATAAGTAAAGTAGTGGGTGTAATAGTGTAAAGTGTTGAAAAAGTGGAATGAAATAGTGGATGTAATAATGTATTTTATCATTAAAAGTTAATATTTTTAGTAAGATAAATAATCGGCGGACGTGGTGTAAAAAAATGGGAGGACAGAGCGACTATTATTCTTCTTATCTATCAACTAAACCATCGTAATAATAAAAACCTTATCTGCATCAAAAGAAAAGAGAGAGTTTCATGGAGAGAGATAAAGATTATGGAGCTTTCATGGAGAGATTTATAGTACAACCCACCTCTCCTTCTTGTCAAGAACCTCTCTTAAATGGCCTCACTTTTGCTGTTAAAGATATGTAAGTAACCCCTTTAGTAGTTCTTCATTTCTTGATTATTATACTATGTTCTTTTTTTTCACTGTCTATCTATGTGTTTGTATATATAGTGCGTGGTTGAGTTTCAGTTTGCTAGTTAGTATAAATATAATTTAACATAATCACCTTAAGCCCTGTTTTCTTGATGCACTATGTAGTATTCTTGTACATTTGCATCTTGTGTAACCACTTGTTTCAGTTTGCTAGTTAGTATAAATACATTTTTTAAATTTGCAAAAATTGAGGCAATTCCATGTTTCTCTGTAGTATTGTCGGTTCAATTATCTGAGAACCACTTGTTTTATTTATCGAAAATATAAGGTTTGACGTTTGATTGAGGGAGATAGATGTTTTCAGAAATTTGCGGTCTTTTGTGCATATCAAATCATCGAAATTATCTAATATTACAAGGGCACTGGTACAATGTCACTTGTAGAATTAGTTTAGGCGTGTTTCGGAACACATATAAATTCTTGAGTTAGGCTTTGTTTTGTATTAATGAGGGACATAAGTTTGCCACATCAGATTGTGGAATTTGTGATACTGGCATAATGTGACCGTTAAGGATTATTGGAATAAAATATTGATACACTGTCGGGGTTTGTTTATTGAATAAAAGTTTGGAGGTGTTTTGAATATTAGATAAATTGTGTTATATTGTGCAATAACTAATACTTGAAAATATATTTCTAAACTGTTTTGAGAAAAGAATATATTATTTTGGGCCGACAAATGGTTAGTTAGTTGGGTTTCACAACTCATTGTTTTAAAACATTCAGGTAACCAAGTTTTCCGTGTCGGATTAGGTTGATTGGATTTTTGAAGAGCTGTCTGATTTTTTGTTATTATGTTTATTGTGATGTAAGTTTTTACTATGGAAGTTCTGTGCAAAATATTGTATTAAACCTTTTCTAAAACTACTAATTTGATAAAATTTGTATTTTTGCTTCAGTTTTACTCATCCGAAAAAGTGTTGGCTGTTACACAAAATTTGCCCCATGATTTTGTATTAACAGTCCGAAAAAGGGCAGGCTGTTACACAATATTTTCCCCTGGTTCTGTAGTAAAAGTCGGATAACGTGCAGGCTGTTGCACAATATTTATCCCCTTTCATTGCCAATGTATTACACACTTTAAAAGGTGCTTATGGCTATTGTACAGAAAATTTGAAGCATAGCGACCCCGATAAACTGAACTTAATAGGTTGTGTACTTTACCGCCTGCTCATGCATTTGGACTTTTGGATTATGAATACTGTTGGTGAAATATTTATATTTAATTGAAATCTGTAATCAGATTTGATATGGATGGATATGTGACTGGATTTGGAAACCCCAGTTGGGCTCAAACTCATTCACCTGCTCTATCAACAGCACCAGCTGTTATGGCTGTTCTGAGGGCTGGTGCAACATGCGTGGGTAAAACTGTCATGGATGAAATGGCTTACAGGTTTCATACATTTAAACATCTGCCTTAAACATACATAAGTATCTTTATAAATATATAATGTTGTGTGAGTTTGTAGAATAATCGTTATATTCTTCTGTCATATGAATTGCTTATTAATAGGCAGATCACAATAGTACAAAACTAGTTGTACAATTCCTAAAATTCAGTGATACTACTCCTAAGAATCAGCGATATACATTAAGTCAGGATACTAACATATCTCTCCTTTAATTTAGTTCCATCTAATATATACACAATAAATCTACAGTCCCCCTCAAGCTCGGTTATGTATATCATACATTCCCGTTTGCATATTAACACACTAAAAACAGTCCTGGGAAGGGCTTTGGTAAGTACATCAGTTGTTTGAAGTCTTGATGGAGTATAGATAGTTTGGAGTCCAAACTTTGGACTGTGACATTTTCAATCTTTTGAGTGATGAAGTGTATGTCTATCTCGATATGTTTTGTCCTACTCTTATCATGATGAACAGGATTTTTAGCAACACTAGTGGCAGTTTGATTATCACATAGCTTTTCTATAGGCTTTATTACAAAAAGTATTAGTTCACCAACCAATCTTTTCAGCCAAATTCCTTCGCAAATGCCTAGAGCAAGTGCTCTAAGTTCTGCTTCAGCTAAACTTCTAGAGACTACCGATTGTTTTTTTACTTGTCCATGTATTGTTTTTTACTTCTCCATGTTATGAGGTTACCCCAGACATAGGAACAATATCCTGATGTAATACTTCTGTCAGTTACATTTTCTTCCGAGTCTGCATCAGTGTAGACTTTGATCCCTCGATTATCACTTTTCTTGAAAAGAAGACCTTTTCCGGGATTCAGTTTGAGGTATTTTAACATTCTAGTAACAGCTTCCATGTGTTCCTCAGTAGGATTGTTCATGTATTGACTAACAACACTTACCGGAAAACCAATATCAGGTCTAGTATGAGATAGGTAAATGAGGCGTGCTATCAACTGGTGTCTGGTCTAATCCTGAAATGACCTTTTTATTAAAGTCCATTGGAGTTGAGGCTGGTTTGCATCCTAGCATTCTTGTTTCTTTTAGTAAGTCTAGAACGTACTTGCGTTGAGAAACAGAGATTGAAATAATCTTTGGCATTGTCGGTCTTGAGTCTTGAGGATCTGAATCCTTGTGTGAAATTGAGTTTGAATCATAGAATGAAATCTTTTATGATCATCACTAAATGATTCGAACTATCTATGTCCACTTATAGTATTTACACGTGAGGGTCTCCATACATACTGTGAATGAATGGAAATGGTTTAGAGGATTTATATGGTATTCTAGAATAGTGATTTCGCGTGTGTTTCGCAAACTGACAAATTACACAGCAAAGAGTGTTTGGATTTTTATTGATGAATAGAAAGGGGAACATCCTTGACAAATACAAAATATTTGGATGACTAAGACGATAGTGTCATAATATCACTATTTTTATTTGAAACAGACTGATTATCTAAACAAAACAAACTGAATTTCTGAGACTTGACTACGGATGGGATATCATCTTGTAGGATATAGAGTCCAGAACACATTTTAGCGCTGCCAATCATCTTCCCCGAATCCAATTCCTGAACACATAAATATTCGAATAAAACTTAGTCGTACTGTTAAGATCACGAGTAAATTTACTAATAGATAGTAAATTACAAATCAAATTAGACACATAGAGTTCAGAATTGACTCGATTGAGAGTTAGGTCCTTAATTAATTTTACTGAACCCGAACCTTCAACACTTGATGATGTGTCATCTGCTATTTTTACTGTACGATGCTCAGCACCTGTGTAAAAATGTATCTCCGAAAAAATATTAGCATTTCCTGTCATATGATCTGAGGCTCCCGAATCAAGAATCCAAGTGTTATGTCTTTTATTAACAAAGAGAGCTATTGGACGATTACCATTCAAAATAAGCTGACTTCGACATAAAATAGTAGTGAAGTATGAGGGAAAATAAGTTAGTTTACAACTAACTAATATAAGTACCACCACTAAGGAGGTTACAAGAAAATAAGATGGAACACAATTTATAAGATGTAAGAAAAACACACGAATTTATTACTTAGAAGAGATGACTAAGACTTGGATGCCTTAAACCATTATAAAGGATCCCTATTTATAGTAGTTTTGGAGGAAACAACTAGATAGGGGAAATCTTACAAGTCAATATAGACGACATGTGTAAGGATATCTTATCACAAACGATAAGATTATCTTTACAAGATTACAAACTAATTTTGGGACGCCACATGTAAAACATATCTTATCTTGTAAGATAAGAATATCTTTTCTACTTTGTCCTTATTCAATATACACCACACACTTTATTCTTTTATAAACATTCTTTAAACATAATGATTACAAAATATATTCTCCGTCTTCCCCTCGTAAAAGGGTCATGGCTCTGCATCTTCATCATCGTTTTCACTTCGTGAGAATATAGACACAATGTATTTAAGACCTGGAAGATTTTTATAAATCAAGGAGGAGTTCTCTTGTGGAACAGGAAATTTGGGTGGTTTAGGTCATCCAAATCTGCTTAATTTCAAATAACAGCCTTGAATATCTACCACATAGTCTAGGGGAAGAATGTTTGGTTTTTTCCAATATGCTTCTGGTACCACGGGGAACTTCAATAATGGGGACATTATTGACTTCAAACATTAGAACCTTATGTTGGTCGGCTAGCCTTTCGGTATTATATAACGCATCATGATAGAAACTACTTGAATAATATCTCTAAATAACCTGTTTGTCTTCTTCGATTGTAACGATTCTTTGCCAATTAAACTGGATAAGAATGTAGCGTTGATCATGTACTCTGTTGGTGTTATTTCCTTCTAGCCTTAAGCTTTCACACCAGAATATTGATTTTCCAAATAGGGTTAACCATTTAAAAAGCTACTTGTACTTCTTCTTGCACAATTTCATGTCTATCACGCCAAGACATTTGAGTAGGTCTGCCTTGTTAAATATCATTCTAAAAGGACATGTCTCCACAAAGTACAGAAAGTACAGGAACATATATGCTTCTTTGAGGAAACAAAATTTAAATCTTCCATTAAGCTAAAAGATTGTCAAGAAATGATAGGCAGGTATAGCGGAAAATTGAAAATTTCCATTTTCATTTGATAGGACAGCACTTTCTCATCGAAATGAATATATCGGTATTTCCAAAAATACTACAATTCAAGCATAAAATGTTGCCTCAAGCTTAAGTTATCAAATGGACACATTGGTTAGCAAATCAGATGATGCACAAGCACAGTTGATATATGCACGAGCCTATATATTATATCTATGTGGGGCAATTTTGTTCCCGACAAAATCGAATAATGTGGTTCACTTGAAATTCATTCCAATGTTACATTATCCTGAAATTTCGTCCTCTCTTATACATATAGACAGTTGGGTGAGGCAAGTAACAAGGATTGTAAATCGATCAGTGGATGTACAACTTTGTTGATGCTTTGGGCACTTGACAGGTTACTTCCCGGAAAACCAAAAGTAGCTCTAAATCAGGACTATACATCATGTGCCCGGGCATCACGCTTAGGATTTTCGTCAATTGGAAAATTCTCAACATACTCTGACTCTTTTTGAATTAAGTTATTCACGTAGTTAAATCGTGGAATTGAACAACTTTTACGGGCACCTAAATTTTAAAAAGTTTTGCATAATGCACTATAACGGGCAGGTTGAGATTGTAAATAGTTAGAAATAACAAGAGGTTTATATGGCACGGATCCTGCAATTTTGTTCCCTTCAATGGTCCATCTCCAATTGATAAAATTGACGGGAATTTCCGTCCATTGCATTTTGTTCAAATATCGAATAATGTGACGACAAATCATTCCAGAACTTTCAAATTTTTAACAAATGCAAAATAATGTACCATCTTCGGCCTCTGACAAAATATAATACACCGTGGTTCTGTATGATTCGTACATCTTTGAAAAAGGATTGCTATCAGAATGTTTCTCTATCACGATATAACTTCCACTTTGTTTCAGTTGATATTGAAAACGCCTAAACATTTCCTTCGTATAAATGGATGCCGCGTGATTTTTCAATGCCGAAAATGTTATTCTTGATCTATCCTTGTATTTTGACTCGTAATCAGCTTCTTTTTCATGAAGATATTATTTCTCCCATGCCTTCTGTGAGTTTCCTATAAACTCTTTCAAACTCGTTGTAGCATTTACATACTCATCAAAAAATGAATTTATAGCCATGAAAGTGAAGAAAATATTAATGACTATGAAGATATTTTGAATCCAATGATTTCTCAAACTAAGGGTCGAAAAAAGGCGGAAAGGATTAAGAGAGGCATTGAAATTTTGCCATTGAAAAAAACCAAGAAAATGTAGCTATTGTGGAGTATTGGGTGCAAAACATGACGCTAGAAACTGTCCTATAAAATTAGCAATGGGGGGTAATGCTAATTTTCTTGTAAAACTTGAAAGAAGGAGTGATGGAGAGAGGGAGTGAGGGAGGGGGATAGAGAGAGGGAGTGGAAGTGAGAGAGAGAGTAGTACATTACAAGGAGATGTCTCAGATATCTGGTAGCCGTGAAAGAGGTGACGGTGGACGTGGTAGCGGCGGTGGGGCCCGAATGGGGTACCGGCAAGGTGATGGGGGCGTGGTCGCGGTCGCGGTCGCGGGCAGCAAGGTGGTGCTGTTAGGGGTGGGTCCCAAACTGAGCACAATCAGCCTCTTGGTTAGGCGTCGGCTCAAGGAAACCAACCGTCGGGCAAGGCTGTTTGTTGGGTCATTTTCAATTAAAGCTGCTCAACAAGATATGTCCCTATGTATGGTATGAATACACTGAGCTTTCATATTACTAATTTGACAATGATAAAATTACTACTTTTACAGTGATAATGTAGTAGTACTATATATACTATATGCATGCACAAATCTTATTTATTATTGCTTTTAAAATCAACTTTCTCGTGTCTTCATTAGAATTTTTTTGATTTCAAAGTTTTATAATTTGATTTAGTAATTTTCTATGTTTAGATCATGGGGAGCTCAAAATGGATGATCCAAAATTGAAAGGTTTAAAACTTATGGACTGTCATTCAAGTGAAGGAGTCTTGTATCACCAACAACAGTTTTCTAGATTACCCGCCATTTTAGGTGTAATTACAATATTGTCAACTATCCACTTCTTGTACAACAACAAAAGAGTACTATCAAGTGACTTTCGACTCACTAGTACTATTCTTTTACATTGTTTCCTTTTCTCTTCGTGTAAAGAGAGAAGGAAACAATGTAAAAGAATAGAACTAGTGAGTCGAAAGTCACCTGATTGCACTCTTTTGTTGGTGTACAGGAAGTGGATAGTTAACAATATTGTAATTATCAACAATAATGCAGTTCATACCATCAACTTTGCACCTAAAATGGCATCGAAGAAAATATCTTTCGGGTAATCTAGAGAACTGTTGCTGATGATACAAGGCTCATTCACTTGAATGACAATCCATACATTTTAAACCTTTCAGTTGTGGATCATCCCTTTTGAGCTCCCCGTGATCTAAACATAGAAAATTACTAAATCAAATTATAAAACTTTAAAATCAAAAAAATTCGGATGAAGACACGAGAAAGTTGATTTTAAAAGCAATAATAAATAAGATTTGTGCATACACCTAGTATATATAGTTACTAGTACATTATCATTGTCAAAGTAGTAATTTTATCGTTGTCAAATTAGTAATATGAAAGTTGTGTGTATTTATACCATACACAGGAGACATATATTGTTGAGCAGTTTTAATTGAAGATGACCTACCAAACAGCCCTGCCCATCCGCCAGACGGTTGGTTTCCTTGAGCCGACGCCTGACCACGTGGCTGATTGTGCTCAGTTTAGGACCCTCCCCTTAAACCACCGCCTTGCTGCCCACTGTCGCGACCATGCCCCCATCACCTTGCTCGTACCCCATTTGAGCGCCGCTACCACGTGCACCGTCACCTCGAGGCTACTAGATATCTGAGACATCTCCTTGTAATGTACTAGTCTCTCTCACTTTCACTCCCTCTCTCTTTCGCCCTCCCTCTCTCAAGTTTTACAAGGAATGAAGTCTCTCTCAGTGTATTTGGTCATAATGGTTGGTTTTGGTGATAGAAAAAAATTTGGAGGTGATTGTTTTTTTTTTAATTTTTGGTCATATTGGTTGGTTTTGGTGATATTGAAAAAAAATTGGAGTTGATTGATCTTTTTTTTTAATTTTTGGTTGGTTTTGGTCATGTTGGTTGGTTGGTAGGTGATATTGGTTGGTTTTGAATTTTTTTTTTCTGGCCTTACGCTATATAATATAGAGTAAGTATTAGGGTCGAAAAAAAATTAAGGCAGGTGCAGTTAAATGGCTGGCCTTATGCTATAATATATGCCAACCCTATTACTTACACTATATTATATAGCGTAAGACCATGAATTTATATATATTGCCTTTATTTTTTTTCAGCCCTATTACTTACGCTATATTATATAGTGTAAGGCCAGGTTTTTATACAGATTACCTTTGTTTTATTTTCACCCCTATTACTTACGCTATATTATATAGCGTAAGGCCAGTAATTTTTACACATTGCCTTTGTTTTTTCAGCCATATTACTTACGCTATATTATATAGCGTAAGACTAGGAATTTATACTGATTGTCTTGGTTTTTTTCAGCCCTATTACTTACGCTATATTATAGCATAAGGCCATGATTTTTTTTAAAACCAAATTCATTCAAAACAACCAAAACCTATACAAATATCAACCAAATTCATAACGAACAAAACCAATAATATCATCCAAACCAAATTCATAACGAACAACCAAAACAAACAAAATATTTCATTACAATCCGGCATAAGAACCATCGATCATATGTCGGGCAACTCTTTGTTTGATCTCCCAACCAATTCAAAACCGGAAATTATTGATCACCTCATCATCCCATGAAACGCCACCCCGACCGTCGGTTAGACATTGATATATGCAATCTATATACTTGCATACGAAGACGCCGCAATCATGACCGTTACTTTATCGAGGTCGATTGATGACAATTTCAACTTCCAGATATGTGATCTCGGCAAAGTTTTCTGTGTCTAATGTATGAAGCATAATTGGAATCAATTTTTCCTATCAAAAAAATATAAAAATAAAGTGAGACAACAATGACCATAATAAAAGAAGTATAATTGGAACTTAAAATTGTAATTTACCACAATGTAGAAATCTTCCTCGTACATATCGCGAAATGTTATGAATGGAGTGTCATCATGTAGAGGATCAAAACGTGATACTTTAAAAGTTTTTACCGACCACAAAAATAGAGTTCAATGTCGGTTCGTCACCACTATGATGTAGTTCGCATCGGTAGCCTTTAGCCCCTTATCCTTTTTTATCCCATAAGATTCGAAATCAATTTTTAGGTTCTTCCACTCCTTGCTACTCCTTTTCATGGGATTATTCTTCTTCATATCTGCTTCCTTGCAATATCTTTTCTCCGTAACTTGAAAAAACCACAGATTCATATAATAATATTTGATCGCGCCACAATCCTTACGACGAAAGAGAGATTGCTCTCGTTCTTCCCATAACAAATAATATGCGTCAACTATGGTATCCTTCAACCATGCCTCTGGCTTCAATGTCAAGATTGCTTGTTCGTCCACACTACCACACTCTTTGACTTTTTCACCTTCACACCAATTATCCCGCAACCATTGGATTTTGTGTTGCTTTAGAGGTTTAAAAAGTTATCCTTTCTTATTCTTTCTTGAAATTGGATCTAAGATCCGTTAATACATCCTAAAATTCACAAAAGTAGACATTCACAATAAATATTAACCACTTCTTGCTTTTCTCTTGGGCAAATGACTCTTGATATCGGGTTTATCATATGCCGGTCCAAAAGTTTCAAGCATGAAATCATCGTATTTTTCCTCAAAATTTGGCAAAATATCATTATGAAAAATCGGAGGCATGTCATATAAACACAAACTACTAAAATCATGAGCCGCAGTCGTAATTTACACATCCAAGGCATGTCATATAAGCACAAACTACTTGATTCGGATAAAATAAAATGCAAGCATATAAACATATACTCTACAAATAAAGAAGAAACATACCAAGTCCAATCCTTTCGGATTGTCAAGCCAAGCATATCAAAGGGAAAAACAACTCGTGTGCATGTATGATGTATGCCCTAAGCTTAAGTGTTTACATGATGTACACGGTGTTGATGTGTCTAAAAATTTGATCTTCCCTCTGGTAGAGATCTTAGATAAGTAATTATGATAAAGGAGCAAGCTGTTAACTATAAGGCACTTGGATGGAAGAATCTAGAAGTATGCTGGCTTTTGGAATTTCTTTTTCGAGTAATAGATTCGTTTCCTTCGTACTAATGATGTTTATTTTGAGTAATGGTTGGGGTTTTTGGTTTTGGCACTAATCTATATTGACTATTTTTTACCTTTGCAATACTTACTTTCTACATAAACACTCCAAGTATTGTGCTGTGCTATAATATGCATTGTTTCATTTTCTGTAAAGTTCCAGTACCAAAGCTTTTGATCCATTTTCCAATTCTTTATAAATAAGACATATCTTGAGAGATTCATCTTAGATAAAGAATGATCTGTATAAATAATAACGTACTTAATTTATGTGTAGCATAAATGGAGAAAACGTACATTATGGCACACCAATGAATCCATGTGCCCCAGATAGAGTACCTGGAGGATCATCTAGTGGATCTGCTGTTGGAGTTGGAGCATCCCTTGTTGATTTCTCCTTGGGTAAACCTTTCCTTAGTCGAGAACTTCTAGTTCTGTACATCTGGAGTCAGCTTTACTTGACTGAAGTTAAAAGCCATCCTCTGCAGGAACCGACACTGGAGGAAGCATCAGAGTTCCTGCGTCATATTGTGGAATTTTTGGGTTTCGACCTTCTCATGGAGCTGTTTCAACTATTGGTGTAATTCCAATGGCCCAGAGTTTCGACACTGTGGGTCAGAAAATTTTGTACATAAATTTTACCTATAATTTATCTTTGTTAACAGCGGTCATTGAAATTCTGTAGTCATAGGACCTACAATCATATATGATTTAAAAATGTTGTAATGTTTTGAGGTATTTAGTTTTACAAGCACATCATATTAGTTGGTAGAATAAGCACGTCATATGAGTTGGTAGAATATGTGATGAAATATAGTGTTACTCTGCACACTTTTCTTTAGCTAAGGTGTTACTGTACAATCTACATACTTGATATTACCAACTTTTCAGAAAACCTACAGGAAGCTGAAATTCGTTATAGGGAACTTGGACATTTGCTAAATTGATTAGAACGATAAGTACCATTTTTTTTAACATCTAAAAGTCATTATCGGACAACTATTCTTTGACAGGATGGTTTGCAAGGGATCCTGCAATATTGAGTCGAGTTGGAAGTACATTATTGCAACTTCCTGACAACGGTCTTGTGAGACCGTCCAAAATCATTGTAGCTGAAGACTGTTTCAAACTTCTTAGCCTCCCTAGTGGTCGAATAGCAAATGTTCTTGTGGAAGCAGTCAAACAAATATATGGAGGTAAAATGATATTCAACCGTTTTGCCTTGATCTATTTTTTAGAATTTTTTAACTCATCATTTTAAAATAACGGTGAACACAGATTGAAAGATTTCTGTTTATGTATTGTTCCAATTCTTTCTATATCTTTATATATTTATTCCACATGCAAACATTTTACATGGATCTTTTGCTGCAGATGATGCACTAAATTATGCAAACCTGGGGGACAATGTTGAGCGCAACGTTCCAAGCCTTAAAAATTTTATGCGCAAAAATATACAAAACCAAGAATATAACATAGAGCCTTTAGTGGCTTTATCAAATGCCCTGAGGTTGCTTCAAAGGTGCAAATGATTTCTCTCTTATATCTTGTTACGATTCTCTCATGTATTATTGTTCTGGTTACTTCATTGCCGCCTTGACTTCTGAACCCCAAGGTATGAGTTCAATGATAATCACGGTGAGTGGGTCAAAACTGTGAAACCTCATTTGGGTCCGGGAATAGCTGAAAGGGTATGGGAAGCCATTAATGCAAAAGATGATAATATTGATGCATGCCTCTTGGTTAAGACTGAGCTACAGGCTGCTCTCAGAGGTCTCCTAGGGGTAGTCCTCTCTCTCTCTCTCTCTCTCACACACACACACAAACACACACACACACACACGCACACACTCTCCTTATTTAGACCTTAATGCCGGAACAATACTTTATCCAAGTAAGCTTCTCGTACTAATGTATTATGTTAAATATTTATATACTAACGGACAGCAACTGCTGGGCGTGTTTAATGAGTATAGTTGCAAGAATTAATAAATTACAGTGATATAATACATTGATAAATTAATTAATATTACAGAGCTGTTGCACCACTCTTATTGTTCCTGTTAGTGATGTGGCTCATTTTTGTCAAGGCTTTACATATTGGCTGTTTTTTTAGCTTTCAGTTCACCTAGTTCTAATTATACAAGATAGTAGGATTATATCTACTGTTAACACTTAACACCATGACAAGTCCAAATGATATATAAAGCGCATGAACTTTGTGAACCATTCTTGTTCCAATGTACACCATACAGCAGTTAATGCACTTTTTTATGTGTCTTTTTTTTGTTTCTTTTTTTGCATGAATGCATAGGATCTTGATGTACTTGCCATCCCCACAGTTCCTGGACCTCCACCAAAGCTACAAACAGAGGCAGCTTCATTAGAAACATTTCGAGTTAGGTTATTTAGTTTATTATCCGTGGCGGGAGTATCTGGATTTTGCCAGGTTAATGATCTCTCTTCACATTTATTTTTCTTGATACTTAGTCAATACAAGCCTGTCTCATCTGATATTTGCTTAAATGGACAGGTGAGCATACCACTAGGGATGTATGATAATCTTCCTGTGTCAGTGTCTCTGTTGGCAAGAAATGGCCGTGATAGATTCTTATTGAATGTTGTTGAGACCCTTTACGGAACCTTAAAAGAGCAGGTTGAGATTGCAGAGAGACCAAGTCCCTGAATTCAGTTCATAGTAATATTATATATCAGCATGTCACTGAATTTATCATGATGATTAGGGCTAACAGTCCATCCTGATTTTCAAAAACAGTTGTTTCACATTGTACTGCAAAACCACTAGAATAAAAGCTGATTCTGTCTTTTTAACTAGGTAGGATAACATATGAGTAAAGGAGAGCTTAAAAGGGTTTGTTGAGGCTAAAGCAAGCAGCTACAGGGACAAATATTTATTTCTTGTTTCCCTCTTTAAAAAAAATTATTTATGAAACTTTAGTTGATACTGAAAAATTGAAATAAAAATTTAATACCAGTTTGAATAATTTTATTGTTACATGTAACTTTAGTTATTATTATATGTTGATATAAAAATAAAATATATAGGTTATACAGGTGAGTGATAACATTATTTTTTTTATCAAATAAAATTATAAAATCAAATAAATTGTTTTAAAAAATTTCTTCTTTTACGCTATTTTTAAAATTGTAAGTCAATTTTTAACTAATCACGCAAGTCCATTATTTTTAATATAAAATTTTAAATTACATGTTTTAGGGAAAAAGAGAGCAATACTTACCGGAAACTTTTGTTATATGCAATTTTCAGTGACAGACTGGTACGGGAAAGTTATCAATGTGCCCTTGATTACAAAGCTTGCAATAATGCGGTTTATTGTTGCGTTAATGAACACAGTCATAACTCATAACCTATTTTTCTCCGGTACCAATGAAATAATGTCTGGGCTCCACACTAACAGCGACCACCAATTAACACTGTCCATAATAATCTATAATATTATTAAAAAGTGGCATTCATAATAATCTGATTTAGAAATAAAAATTTCATTTTATTTTGAAATGGAGAAGTCTAGTTAAACAATGTAGGGTGATTGGTTCCCCATTTTTTCTGGAAATAAGCCCCTATTTCCAGAAAAAGTAGGTATGTGTGTACTTTTTCTGAAAATAAATAACTTATTTTTTATTTTGAAAATAATATTTGGTTTTAAAATTCTAAAACAAATAATTATCTTTAAAAAAAAAATGAAAATATGTAAAAAAATATGAAATAAATAACTTATTTTAAGTTTAAGAAATCCCAAATAATCACATTATAAGATCATCTTATCTCTCAAAATTAAATAAAATGAAAAAACTGAATGAACTCTATACAGTGGGCATCAGAGGAGGCGAAACCGGAGTGACCTCAGGAACTGAAGGAGGGAAAGGAATCACATGAGGAAGTGATGGGAATGGGAATGAAAATGAAAAATGTGGTGCGCCAGGAAATGTGTATGAAAATGAAAAACTCCATTTTGATTTCCCCGTCATTGCTCTTTCAGCACTAGAAACATTTGATTCTTCAGCAAGCGGACGGGTCTTCTAAGTAAGTAGTAGTTAATTCTACTAGGCGATTTTGAACTGTGATGAGCCTATTGGGAGATTTTGACCTTTGATGAAACCATTGGGCGATTTCAAGTATTGAGTTTCCAATGGGCGATTTCTTCATTGAGTTTCCAATGAGCGATTTCTTCATTGAGTTTCAATGAGAGATTTCTTCATTGAACATGTGTTATAACTAGTTGGTGGCCGAGTTCATTGCTCTTTGCTAAAGCCGATGGGGCTGTTGTGTGTGAGATGCTTGTGGTTGTGGATTATCTAAGAAATCGATAAATTCAGGATCCAAAAGAGTGTTTAGATTAAAACCTATATTTCCAAGCAGTGGATCAGTAGATTCTGCTTCAGCTCCTTCTGGTTGTCCATGACTGTATACTTGATCATTCAGAGACATCTCTTCATCAGCTGGGATTTCATTTTATGGTAATACTTGATTATCAGCCTCAGCCTGATGTGGTTGATGATCTTCAGCAACTCCCACTTCTTGTTGCTCAGCTGTTAGCTCCACCTGTGCTCCTACATCTTCAACATGAAGAGTAGCAAATAAAGCTTGAATAGTGTTAGTAACAGGTGCAGGGAATACATTATTCGGATAATGATTTGAATTTCTTAACATCATGGCAGCTTTTAATGTCATCGCTGGAGGGTCAACCATTATGCTATTTTGGAATGCATCCCTTTGCTCTGGTGTCAACTTCTGATTCAGTGTCAACTGAATGAATCTTGGATAAACAAGATGCTGATCCCTTGTTGACTTTAGATTGAGTAGAATCTCTTCCATCAGCAAATGTCCATAATTCAATCTTAGTCCATTAGCAATCTCATATCCAATGGTCTGAATAAGATTGGGAAGACAGTGAAATCCTCCTATTTTGGGAGCAAAGACATGGGTTATGATTGTGAAGAAGAGATTCCATTCTTTGGGCAGACTCAACTTGTGCAGTTTTGTTAGCACTTCGTTGTTTTCATCCATTGTATATTTTATCCACCTAAGGAATTCTCGCAGAACAGCTTTTGACGGAGGAACAGTGAAGTTGTCTGTTGGGAGATGGAGAGCTACGTTCAGATCATTTTCAGTGATTTTGATCTTTGTCCCCTGTATGTCAAAATTGAATCTCAATTTTCCTTTTCTTGAATTTTTTGACGCTTTCGTGCGAATGTGTCTTAGAAAATCAAAATTTAACTGCACTGAAGTGGTTAGAGCATATGCAACAATTGATGCATTGTTTAAGAAACGAATCCACTTAGCAAGAAAATTTGTTCAACACAAGTCCTCATCTAAAATAGAAAGAAAGTTGGTCTTTTTAATCTCAAAATTACAAGCCATTTTAATTAATTAAATTAATTAATTTAAGTTTATTACAATTTTTCGAATTAATTAAAGACAAACTACTAAATTTATTAAGCACTTAGACAAGAAAAATTACACTAAGCCACGTACAATTCGAATATGAATTAAATTAAGTTAAACTATTTAACTGAATTAAATAGGCCCACAAAATATGAAATGATAAAATAGACCTATTAACTACTTAAGTAAAATTTGTTAATCGAAATAACTGAACAATTCCTTATCGAACGAATGCCAAAACAGAAACTGGGTTGACTCAGTGAGTGAACTGGGTGAGAACTCAAATCTTTAAAATTAACCTAAATTGATTAACTGTGATTACCAGGTTGATTAATCAACTAATCACGATTAACAGTTCTTAATCAATTTAATTATGAGTCTATTTTACACGGTGATTTGTGTGTGTATTATCGAGTGTATGGATCGCCTACAAGAACCCCACCCTTGAGAAAATCACCTAATAGAAAAAGAACAAGATAGACTGAAAGGCTACTGGGCGAATTTGTATATATAGAAGGCTAAGAGGCGATTTCTATAATAGTTCTATCCGATGATTTCTATACATGATCTAAAGGGCGATTTTAGTTAAAGTTCTAACCGCGATTTCTATACATGATCTAAGGGACGATTTTAGTTATTGAAATCCTAATGGGCGATTTCTATATAAAATCTAAGGGGAGAAAACAATAGTAGATTTAATGGACGATTTTGTACAATATCTAAGGGGCGAAATTAGTTCTAGAAATCCCATTGGGAGATTTCTATAACAGATAAAAACGCTCTTTAGATAATATGTCATTTTTAGATTGTATTCGAATATATTAATTTAAACTCGAACAAGTTATCTAAAAAATTAATTGATGAACACCAATTATCACAAATAATACTTATAATATTTTATAATTTATATCATTAATTAATATAAATCACAATAAATTATTTGAATTATTTATGCTACGATATTTAATTTTTATGAACTCCAAGAATATTAAATATGATTAAGTTCAATACAATTAAATTCTCACAAAATATTTATTATTAATAATATTTACATGGATTGTTAAAATTATCAAAATAAATAAATTATGATATTTATTATTTTACTTTTATTTTACATATAAGAATAAAAATAGATATTTATCCTTCTATTTAAAATAATATTTAAATATCTAAGTGCCAAGAATTTATAACTAAAACACAATCACTTAAATATTTTCTTAAAATTTAAAGTTACATAAATCAGATTACTAAATTAGCAGGCATGCACAAGGTATTTATCTAACTTATGATCTTAAGTACTAGTACCAATTTTTGGTAAATAAATTCACAAGTCCTAAAAGTATTGAAATTAATTAACTAGTGAATTTATCAGCTTCAAATTGCAGTTTTTTTTCTACTAACTAGTCAGTTAGTAGAATTTAACATCCCAAGTTCACAAACCAGTCTAGTAAAAGTGATTTAATTCAGTGGTTTAGTGAAGATGTCTGCAATTTATTGCTCTGTACGTACAAAATGTAATTTTACAGTATCACTCATGACATGCTCTCTAATAAAATGACACCTGATATCAATGTGCTTGGTTCTCGAGTGTTGAACAAGATTGTTTGTGATTGCTATGACGCTTGTGTTGTCACATAATATAGGATTTTTTCTCAGTAACAATCCATAGTCTTGAATTTGGTTCCTTATCCATAGAATTTGAGCACAGCAGATTCCAACAACAACATATTCAGCTTCAGCTATTGACATTGCAACTGTGTTAGGTCCTGGAGATCGTAGAGGGGGGTGAATACGATTCCCAAATAAAAATCTGACTTTTATTTATTTTTGGGACAACATAAAAATTACTTTGGTTCAAACCCAGGTACTGTTCATCATCTTCTTCAACCTCAAGAACACCAATAAAATAACCAAGATAATGAACGGTAAATCATCCAAAACACACAACACAACAAGATCCAAGAATATAACTTTATATTCATTGAAGTGGGGTAGATGCTACAAACAAGTTCAAGAACATAAGCTCAAGAACACAACAAAGAAGTGATTTTTAGCTCCTCTAAAAATATTACAAATTCTAGATCTAGGAGACAAAAATCAAACCTATCTTCTAAACAAGATTTAGCAATGTTTACAATAGAAGAATAGATGAGTGGTGAAACAAAGAAATTCATGGCCCCATAATATTCAAGATATGGAGTATGGCCATGGGGGAGAGAAAATTAATTCTTTTTCTCTCTCCCCTTTTCTCTTCTCATCCGAATACTCTCTTAAGATGATGACTTGGGTTTTTTCTTTATATATTGAAAAAGGTGTTACTTTTTGTTTTTACACCTTTTACTTTTGTCCACTCAAATCATGTCTTCAAAGTTATGTGTCAAGCATGCCTTTGGAAATATTTAATATAAAAGTAATATTTAATAAATATATAAAATATAAATAAAGAATATCTTTATTTATAAAATATATAAATAATTAAATAATTACTTTATTTAATTAAATTAAATATTTCCATTCCACTCTTCAATTTGTGTAGACTTCTTTATCCAAATACTTGCCCCGTATACGTGACTCCACCACGTCCAAGTATTTGGCCTTCTAATCTGTGAAGCTTTAGTAAGATCCAATCAGGTTGTGCCATCTGTCCCTTATCCATTAGGTTGACATTTCTCCAACACTGATTTACCACCTTTGTTGATCCTCCACTTGACTCAAGAAAACCAACAACTTTAGAATGATTAAAACCATATTAACCGACGAGAGCTTGCCTCCAATGTCCTGACACTTGATGCAACGGTCTGGTTCATAAGTGACTAGTCTTGATAGGGGCTCTTGATTCTGAACATGATTCCACATTCTTCTTTGTAAACCTTACTTGTAGCTTCGATTGTAATGCACTAAAATCTTCATAGACTAAGACAATCTTTTGTAGCTTCCACATCCTTGAATAGATGTCAATATCTTTTATTCTCCACTGAGGCATGAACATGTTAATGAACTTCTTCCAGTGAGCTTCAAGTCTGTAGATGATCCTTTGATACTTTGTCTTAACTGAACTCTGTGATCCAAGATTTCTGTGCACTTGCATATTATTACATGTCCTGTTCTATTATTGAGTTATCATCAACCATTACATAGAGATTACATTTAGCATTCTTAGTACACATGAAAGTGCAGTGAGTTACTTCCCTTCACTCCTATCTCCCCTTTTAAACTGAGTGTTGCTTCTTGCTATACCAGGACACCAATCTCCTACCAATGAATTGATAACTCCCTGATGTGCTCTTTCGATCATTCCTACAACCTGCATAATCAGAATCTGTATAGCTAACAAGGTCAAAACTTGCATCTTTAGGGTACCAAATTCCAAGATTCGGACTTCCCTTAAGATACCTAAAAATGCGTTTAACAACTATAAGATGTGATTCTTTAGGGTCAGACTGAAACCTAGCACATAAGCATGTGACAAACATAATATCTGGCCTACTTGCAGTTAAGTAAAGTAATGAGCCGATCATACCTCTGTAGCTTGTGATGTCTACCCTCTTACCAGGTTCATCTTTATCAAGCTTGGTGGCAGTTGCCATTAGGGTTTTGGCTAGTGATGCATCTTCAAGACCATACTTTTTCAAAAAATCTTTGATGTACTTGGTTTGGCAAATGAAGATTCCATCTTTCCTTTGGCTTACTTGGAGTCCAAGGAAGGAAATTCAGCTCCCCCATCATGCTCATTTTATACATACTCTACATTAACTTAGCAAATCTACTACACAACTGATCGTTAGTAGAACCAAATATAATGTCATCCACATATACTTGTACTAATGTCAAGTCATTTTTATGCATTTTATGAAACAGAATCTTATCTTTGACACCTCTAGTGAAACCATTTTTAAGTAAGAATACAGATAGAGTGTCATATCATGTCCGAGGTATTTGCTTTAAGCCATAGACTGCCTTGAAGAGAAAGTATACAAAATCAGTAAATTCTGGATCTTCAAACCCTAGGGGTTGTTCCACATACACTTCTTCTTCAAGCTTTCCATTCAGGAATGCACTCTTCACATCCATTTGATATACTTTAAAGTTGGTATGTGTTGTGAATACCAGAAACATCCTAATAGCTTCAAGTCTTGCCACCAGTGCATATATTTCATCATAATCTATTCATTCTTCTTAGGAATAGTCTTTAACAACCAGTCTAGCTTTGTTCCTCGTAACAATGCCATCTTCATCCAATTTATTTCTGAATACACACTTTGTGCCAATTACAGACTTGTTCTTTGGCCTAGTTACCAGCTTCCAGACTTTTTATCTTTCAAATTGATTGAGTTCTTCTTGCATCGCAATAACCCATCTGGATCTTCCAGAGCTTCTTCAACTTTTTTTGTATCTATCTAAGAGATAAAACCAGAAAATAAACATTCATTCTGAGAAGCACGTCTAGTTTGAACTCCAGCATCTGGATCTCCTAGAATTAATTCAAAGGGGTGATCTCTAATCCACACCCTATGCCTAGGTAGATTTGCTCTAAATGATTCAACATGATTGTTATTATTGTGCTGAGTTCTGTTAGTTGATCCTTCAATTACTCCCCCTGAGCTGCTGCTTGGTTGAGAATGAGATTCTCTGCCACTATTAGTAGTTTTTGTGAATCTTCCACTGTTTCCACTACTAGGGTCAAAACCATCATTTTTGTTATTCTCAATTGGTGCTTGATGATGTATTGCAGCTTCAGTTTCTACTTCACCTTCGTCTGAGTTCATATTTTCAAACTACAGAGTTTCAGTGTCATCCGTTTTTCGCAGACTTGGGAGCTTGAAATCATCGAAAGTTACATTCATGCTTTCAATGACCTTTTTATGTTCAATCACATAAACCCTGTATTCTTTTGATTCCAGAGAGTAGCCATGAAATATACCTTCACGAGCCTTGGATATAAACTTTCCTAGATGCTCATCATCTTTCAGTACAAATCACTTTGCTCCAAACACATGAAAGTATTTCAGTGTTGGTTTCTTGTTTGCTATTAACTCGTATAGAATCTTATCATGTTCTTTGTTAATTAGGGTACGATTCTGAATTTAGCAAGCTGCGTTAACTGCTTCAGCCTAAAAGTATAGAGGTTACTTAGCTTCATTCAGCATTGTTCTTGCTGCTTCAACTAAAGTTATGTGCTTCCTTTCTACTACTCCATTTTGTTGTAGAGTTCTGGGCGCTGAGTATTGTCTTGTATCCCTTTCTCAATACAGAACTCATTCAGAGTTACATTCCTGAATTCTGTTCCATTGTCAGACCTTATTTTCCTGACAGGAAAATCAGCTTCTAACTCTATCTTCTTTATGTGATCAATGATTGTTTGAGGGACTTCATTCTTTGAGGCTAGAAACAACGCCCAAGTGTACTTGGAGTAGCCATCTACAATTACTAGTGCATATCTATTCATTGACATATACATGACGTTGACTAGACCAAATAAATCTATATGCAGAAGTTGTAGTGGTTCAGTAATGTCTGATGAGTCTTTGCTTCGGTGAGATACTTTTTTTGACTTCCCTTTTTCACATGATTCACACAAACCTTCTTGATAGAATTTCATCTCAGGTAGACCTCTAACCAATTTTCTCTTAACTAAAGAGTCCATTGCCTTAAAGTTCAGGTGTGAAAGTTTCTTGTGCCATAACCAATTGTCCTCTGCTGAAGCTTTGCTATAAAAACATTGAACTTCACCTTTGTTTGCAGAGAATAAGTCATCCACAAAGAGATTCCCCTTTCTCACACCTTGAAGAGCAAGCTTTTCATCTTTCTTGTTTTAGATTGCACATATTTCCTTTTCGAATGTAACTTTGTAGCCCTTGTCAGTGAACTGACTGATACTTAGGAGGTTGTGCTTTAATCCGTCCACAAGAGAGATATTTTCAATGATAACATTTTCGATTTCTAAATTGCCATAGCCCGTTGTGAACCCCTTGTTGTTATCTCAAAAGGTCACTATCGGGCAAGCTTTCATAATTACATCTGATAGTATGGATTTATCACCAGTCATATGTCTATAACAACTGCTGTCGAGAATCCACATGACACACTTGTTCTTTGCTATGCCCTGCAACCACAGATTAATTACTTCTTCTTTGGCACCCAAATTTGATTGGGTCCAAGAGACTTTGATAAGTTAACAAATTTAGCTGTAGAAATTTCCTTGTCCTTGTCTTTCTCATTGACTGTGCCCTTGCCCTTTGGTTTAGCGTTGACAGGCGTGTCTTTAGGCTTAGGGACAGGGGCTTCCTTCCTAGATTTAGGAGGACTAGCAGTCTTTGCCCTAACATGCTTTCTATTCATGTTCACATTTGTATTAATGCAAATATTAGATGATGCATTCATCAAGTTTATATATTCAGACATGATGTTGAAAACACATGGCATGCATCCTACTTTACCGCATGGTTGATGGGGGATAGACATGACAGGCATTGCAGGCATATTAGAAGTTTCTATTTGAACTACTTTTATCTTTTTGCATGCATGCGTAAAATGACTAGTAGAATTATAATTGTTACAGACTTTCCTCATAGCTTTGGGAGAATAGGCATAATCATTTTTCTTATTAACACATATCTTGCCATTTCTGTTAGCTTTCTTCTTTTCATTTTTGTTACCTCCATCACTTTTAATATGTTCCTTAGGTTCTACAATTTTTACAGATTTTTTAGGCAACTTCTCTTTATCTTCTTCCTATTTCTTTTTATCCTCAGCAATGATTTCTTCTTTCATTAAGATCTGTTCTTCATCTAAGGGTTGTATGACAAACTTTTTGTATAGGGGTTAGGGACATTTTTTAACACATGTGGAATGTCTTACTTCACATGACTTTCCTCAACAATTGATTCCTCATATCTCTTTCCTACCTTCTTATCATAGTTAAATCCTATTCCAGTTTTTTGACCTATGACCTGTTTATCTATTGTCTCCTTAACAAGATTAGCAGATTTCTTATAAGCCTGAAATTTTAACTCTAACTCAGAAATTTTATTCCTAAGTGTAGTTTCTACTTCTTGATTGCATTTGTCTCTATTATGCAGGTATTCTACCTTCTGTCTAAGATCTTATAAGTTAACACTTGCAAGTTCTAGTTCTTCATTTCTAGCTTTTAGCATTTTATTCTTTAGAACTAGTTTAGCATTTTCATCTTCTGATGCTAGCATGCTTGTGTGTATATTAAACATTTCTACACTAAGATCTTCTACAGTTTTTTTATAATCAGAATTAGACATGTCAACTGTGGAAAGAAATGATACCTTCGATGACTGAGGTGATGCCTCTGAAGAGTCTGCCATTATAGCAAAATTTCCATATGTCTCTTCTTCATCATTGTCTGAATCATCCCAGCTCTTTCCCTCGGCTATGTAAGCTCTACCATGATGCTTCTTTACCAGTGCATCATACTTCTGTTTCAATTCATCATACGACTCCTTTCTTTCTTTTCCTTGCTTAGGTTTCCGACATTCTGTAGCAAAATATCTGGGTTCATTGCAGTTGTAGCACTTATACTTGCTGCGGTCTATCATTCCAGTCTTATAACCTCTTTTGATGAAAGACGCTGAAGACGAACCACCTCGGTTGTTGTTTCTGAAGCTGGAACCATTGTAACTGATGTTACTCTTGAATTTGTACTTAGGGTTGCTTCTAAACCTAAGGTTCTTGAACTTTCCTGCCATATATGCCATTGTCTTGTTTTCCAATTGTTCAAGTTCTTCTATTGAGGAGAAGTCATCTTCATCACCTGGTTGAGTATTTTCTATAAATTCAGCTTCCAGAATTTCTTCTTTCTCAGTTATAGGCTTTTCTGATTTGGTCTCTGTACTTGCAAAATCTTTAGCTACAAGTGCTATAATTTTTGATAGAGTTGTATTCTTACTGTCTACTGTACGTGAACCATAAATGATCTGACTTTGCTCTTTCTCCATTTCATAAGTCTTGAGCTTCCCATATAAAATTTTGATAGACATGTCATTTATGCCACTTCTTTCTCAGATGGCAGAGATTTTGTGTTCAAGATGCGCTAGCAGTGTCAACATAAATTTTCTGTTGATTTCCCTATGTGAGTAGGCCTTCCCATGTAGTGACAAGTCATTTAACAATTTATTGTATCTCTCAAAGACTTGATTGATACTTTCTCATGGCGGTAATTTGAAAGCTTCATACTGAGATGTAAGAATATCCAGCATGTTCTCCTTCACTTCTGTAGTACCTTCCATTAGTAGATCAATCGTATCCCACATTTGTTTGGCACTTGTGCAATTTATCTCTTGATTCAGCATTGTAGTGTCCAGTGAATCCATTAGGATACATTGAAGATGATTATCCCATGCTACTCTTTTTTTGTTAGTGTCAGTGTACTCTGAAGGCTCCTTTGGGGTAAATCCTTGAGGAATCCATTTTCCGTCATCTGAGATTGTTTCTACTGTAAGCTTTTGAGGAACATATGGTCCATTTTCTAAAATCCTCATGTATTGAGAATTGGCTGATTTGATGAAAGTGGACATCTTCTTCTTCCATAGAATGTATTCATTTTTGTCAAATGCTGGGATTTTGATGCTACTAAGTTTTTGGGTACCCATGGTTATGAATAATTTTAAATCTCAATAAATAATTAATTTCTTAAAAATTAAAATCAATTCAAATAAAAGTTATTTTTTGACAAATAAAATTTTAATTTGAATTCTTGATGATTGATAGCCTTTTAAAAAAAAAACAATTAGTGGATTAAAATAAAAAAAATTAAATTAAATTTTCTTTAAAAATAAGGAAGTTTCAATATGAATTTTTCTAGATCTAAAAATACACTATTTTGTAAAACTATTTTTGGATCTTGATTTATAACTTCAATCAACAAGTTTTGATATCAATTGTTAGGTCCTAAATCATCATAGAAGGGAGGGGGGGTTGAATATGATGTTGGTAGATTTTTACTTTTAAATGCGGATTATTATTCGTATGTTTGTGTTCTTGAGATATGAGTAAGAGTAGACAAACAAACACAAATAATTCGGGGAAATATTGGTATATTAATAAATCCTTGAGGTGCTACACTCTAATCAAATAAATGATTAGCTACAATGAATTACAATCAATTCGATTCAATAAAATATTATCTGGGTGTTTATGGCTTTGAATGCTCTTCGTAGGTTGTTAACGGAAGTGAATGCAAATTCTTTCACTCCTCATTCTGAATTGAATGAGTTGTATTTATAGTGCAGGCTTGGCAATGGAATATTTTATGGGCGAGTCAAGTAGTAGTTAATTCTACTAGACGTTTTTGAACTGTGATAAGCCTATTGGGCGATTTTGACCTTTGATGAAACCATTGGGCGATTTCAAGCATTGAGTTTCCAATGGGCGATTTCTTCATTGAGTTTTCAATGGGCGATTTCTTCATTGAGTTTCAATGGGCGATTTCTTCATTGAATTTCCAATGGGCGATTTCTTCATTGAGTTTCAATGGGTGATTTCTTCATTGAACAACCTTAACTTTGACTTGTCCTTGACTTTGACTTGACTTGACTTCAGAAATACCTTTAATTTTTTCTTTATAATTATTTCTTTATCAGCCATCAATTCTTCTCGCAGTTAACTATTTCCTTGATTATGTAGAATCAATTTTTCTCTTGTTGTGCTTAACATTTCCACAACTTTTCCCTTGTTTCTTTCATTGGAATCCTGATTATCATACCTGCTCTACTTCACTATCTTGATTTTGAATTACTTATGATCTTTTATTCGTCACTGAGACTTGAACATATTAATGAACTTCTTTCATTGACGCTTCAGATGCTTCAGCCCTAAATGTTGTGTAGTAGTATATGAATATATTCTGATTGATTATCCTCGCGGATTCCTGTGCTTCACATTAATATTATTAATGTGTCTTTCTTGTTCTGTTGAGTTATCGTTACTGTATTACATACTACGTTCCATTATGCTTTACAAAGAGTATCCCAAACTTCTTTAGAGGTTGTGCAGTTGATAACATTGTCAAACATATCCTTGTCAAGACCATTAAATATAATGTTTAAGACATTCTTATCCTTGTGCACTTCCTTCTAGTCCTCATCTGTGTATTCAGTCACAGACTTTGAAATAAGTTTTTCTAGTGCTTGAGTATCATCTGCATTGACACTTGTAACTATTTTCATAGGTACATGTGGACATTTTTCTATGCAATGAACATATGAAGGATCAATGGATAACAGATGCAAGTGCATTTTGACCTTCCAGGGAAAGTACTCATATTTTTCAAGAACTGAAATTTTCACTCCTGTGTCTTTTTTACTCATACTTGATGTACTTAAATCTTAACTTTCTGTATGGTGAAAGCTAGGCTCCGATACCAATTGTTATTTTCCTTAAGTAAAAATTTGTAGAAAAAGGGTTAAATACAAACTTAAGAATTATACCAAATTCTTGCGGATATAGGTTTGTATATGAAAACTGTTTGAGTGTGTTGGAATATTAGAACTAAGAAATAGAATATAAAATTAAACTGAAAAACTTAAAAATAAATCTTTTAAAAATACTAGTGGATTGGTTTTCCATTAGTGAATGTTTTTACTATCAATGAACCTTGGTCTTAAAACCAAGTTGCTTACAACATGTAAATAGAACTAAGAAAAGCAATAAAAATATTTTCTATCTTTCTATTGTGCTATTCTTCAGTTCTTGTTATTCAACTATCAACTGATAAAAAAATAAAATAAATTTTACAATATTTGCACTAAAATAGAATGTAGTTTCTTTCACAGTCTTCCTAGGTCTTTGCCTTGTTTTGAAAAAGTATTTGTCTTGTTCTTCTCCTTGAAGACTATGTTTCTTGAAAGGCTTCACAGTTCTGACAAAACTGTCTTCCATTGATTCAGACTTCTGCAAAGATTTCATTCCATTTGTCCTTAGCCATTTTGACAAACTTTGATCAACTGATAATTGTTGTGAAGTTTATCAGTCAAACCTTCTTTGCTTATCTATCGATGGATAGGTTACCCAATGATCAATTGATGTATCAATGAATATTTGAATATCCATCGATCCTTTATCCATCGATTGTCTTTTTATCCATTGATTATATCATTTTTTATGTGATTTATATCATTAACTGTTCAACATATTTAAATAATGTACGACAAATAATGCTTTGTATTTTATTTCAAATGTTGTATGATTAAATCAAGTTGTAGCATATGTTTTTTATATCTATCAAGCTATTTTGGATAAAAAGACGTAAAATCACATATAAGTAAAAATCAAGTTCAATATATTACAATTTTATAATAACATCTGCAAGTAGAATTTGTGTTCTGCATTTGTTTTTTATAGTATGTTCTGCGTCATTATGCTAAATGATAGACGTTCATCAGAAATAACATCAATTATTAATTCTTCAAAAACCAAAGAGAATTAAGAAGATAAATATATTAAACTGAATGATGTGATATGCAAGTAGAAACATGATATTCTGCAACTTAAACATAGTTTAATACAAAAATAAATACGTTATGCAATATAGAAAAAATATTACTTAAATAACAAATAATAATTATTATACAAAATGGATTGATTTGAAACTAAAGTTTCAAATTTGTTTTCTTTGTAATCTCATCTAACAATATATGTTCTACACCCAGTATACCTCTAACACCAATGTCATACTCACTATTAAAATTTTAAATATTTATGATTTGAACTTCTCTCGCGGCTTGTCCTGTATAAGTATCATATGCACCACTATCATCTTCATCCAAAATCCATGACAAAAACTAACAGCCACAACATCATTACTCGTATATAAATTGTCACTATCAATATATATATCATTGTTATAAAGTATGTCCACCTGTTCATCACTTTCAGTTATATCAATGTATTCTTTCTTTTTCTTCGACCAATTATAAAATTACAGATTTGAAATCAGGTGACTAATTCGTATACGTCCTGCAAAAACTCACAAAATTTTAGTACTATTATAAATTAAAAAAAATTAAAAGAAACAAAATTTATAACAGTCAAATGTAAAAAATATATAAAACTAAATCGTCAAATGCAGTACAAATAATATCACATAAAAAAGTACAATCACATATATTAGTTTCTAAAACGTGCAGAACAGAGCTACATTTTGCAGTACAAATAATATCACATCCTAAAAAAATACAACCTCTTATTACTCCCAATTTTACATCATTACAATCGTATATATTTGTTTTAAAAATTGCAAAACATAACTAAAATTTGCAGTACAAACATTATCAGACCAAAAAAAATAAATTCAAACCTTCACTAGTTGTAGTACACATAATAATACATAAAAAACAACAACTCTTTCAGTTGTTATCCCCAACTATACTAGCAAAATAATTTTGAATATCTATTACTAGCAGGACACACAATATCGCACCAAAAATAATTTTAAACCTCTACCAGTTGCAGTACACGTAATAGTACAATTTAAAAAAAATTATAAGTTACTAGATGCCACCCCCAATTATACATCATCATGACACATGTATTCAATTACTAATCCAAAAACTAACACCAAATATCATAGAAAACATGAATCTCTACCTAATTTGAAATCTTGATATATAACACAATTTTATAACTTACATAACTTCGCTCATATTCATAAGATGTTTTCAAATTCTAGAGTCTCCACGATAGAGGAACGTGTATCTCAGATATTTTAATTATGAGATGTTACTTTTCAATTTTATAGATGAAATTATTGTGTATAGCACTTTGTTCTCTTTGCGTACTTCATCATTTCCCGTCATATCAGCGTACTATGTCTTCTTCTTATGCTAGTTATATAACCAAGGGCTTGAAATCAGGCGATTAATTCGTTGGTGTCCTACAAAAGTTCACAAACATTTGACATATTTAAAGTTGTAACCCTGATGATTTTGATCATGACACATTTGAGCAAGCTAAATTGCTTGTTGGAATATATATATATATATATATATATATATATATATATATATATATATATTTGTGTTTATGTCTATGTACTTATAATAGTCTGCTATTTTGCATATGTTAACCATGTTTTACAGATTGCTTGAGTAACACCATAATATCATGCTATAATGTGATTATAGTTTGCTGAAACAGAGTCCTACAAGTTGTTGAATTCTCTCTGCCATGCATATCAGATTTAGATTTTGTGTAGGATTGATATATATGTACATTCACTAAAGTATTACATTTTTAATATATTATTAAGCTCATATTTTAATTAAAAACGGTTTCCTTAAATCTAGGAAGTAGTTGATTTGAATTTAAATTCATTTTCTAAACAAATTACTATCATATCTTATCCATAATTATAGGAGCTGTTTCAAATTCATTTTTATCTCTTTCTCCTATACTTATGCTTTGAATTATTCTGATCTTCAACATTCTATTATATCTATAATTCAAAATTAGCCGTTGTATACATTCCTATATATTGGCTTAACTTTTTATTATGTTCTTACGAACAATTTATTGCAATTCGTATTTTTGAAAACCGTTTACTCTAATTTTCTCAAAACTAAGCTTGATATTATATTGAATATTTAATAATTAGAAAATATAGTTTGAGTTGTAGACACATTCAATCTTTTGTATTGTTTAAAATGTTTTGAGAATCACTAAGTGGCAAACGGTTCTAGGTGATAGAATTATGGAACTTTTGGATTCAGTTGTATTATTTTTGTAAGGCAAAGAGTTCGAGGAATAGAAGGATTCAAGAGTGGGACTCAAGAAATTCAAGGTTCAAGAACATATTGCAAGACAGAGAACAATAGCAAGCTGAAACCACTCTGTTCAAGATTGCTGAAGATTATAGCAAGCCACTTTCAGTGATTGGATTAAAGGAAGATATATCTTAATCTTGTTTATCATATCCAAACTCAATACAAACGTGATCGGTTTTTAAAAATCAAACTCCAAATCCAATTCAATGGGTTTTGGATTGGGTTCGAGTTGATTAAAATCCTAATTTTAAAACTCGTAATGGAAAGTTGCATAACAACAAGTTTTAATTTTAAATTTGAATTTCTTGAAATTTGATATTTAAAATTTTTTAAACATTATAAACCAAATATTTTAAATAACATTTAAGAATTTAAAATATAATATTACAAATTAATATTACAAACTATTAAGAATTATAATAGTTTTGATGATAACATAACATTTAAAATAACAATTTTATTTAATTTCATGAAATTGATCAATTTAATATGTATTTTATATTACATATTATAGATTTACTAGACAACATAACCTTATATATGTGTGTGTGTGTGTCTATACTAGATTTTTATTTTTATATTATATATTTTTCTCAGATGTATAATGTTACATATTTATATATAAATATTTTAAGTCTATTAGCTAAATTGACTAGATATAATAATATAAAATAAAGATTATTTAAAAATAATTGAACCTAACCGTTGTGCTAGCTCCAATGTTATTAGTTGGAAAATGATGTTGATATATTTAGAGAGTAGTAGAGATTCAACAAATATAATATAGAAAACCAATCTAGAATGTCTATTATTATAGGTAACAATTGTAGTATTCTCTTCGAGTGACAAATATTTTAGAGTATATCTATATTTGATGACACCTACACTCATACAATGAAGAGGAACCATGCACTACAAGAATAATTGAATCAGACAAGGCTTTTTGCCCGTTGTCTGATGCCCTGGAAAACCGTTGTCTATCGAGCTGCCGTCTGTTACGCAGCTCAGACAACGGACGCGTCCGTTGTCTGATTCCCTACAGACAACGGTTTTTGTCTTAGAAAATGTTGTCTGAAACGCGAGAACAACAACGGTTCAAGTAGAAACAATTGTCTGACAAACAAATCAACAATTGTTTATTAACTAGCAAATGTTGTTGTTTTAATTTTCAGACAAGGCTTTATTATCCAAAAGAGTATTGTGTGATCTAAATATTTACGACGGTTTTAGTAGAACAACCCCATTGTCTTAATAGTTTAACACAATGGTTTCCTTTCTAAAAACTGTTTTCTATTCTTGACTTGCACAATTGTTTTCTTTAAATACCTGTTGTCTGAAAGCTGTTAGGTAATGGTTTAAAAAGATAAACATGTTTGAACATTAGCAGAACCACAACAGTGTTTGTTTCTAAAACACTTGTTTCTGATTTTGATAGACAACGGTATTGGACAAAAAACTGTTGTCTGAAGTGTTTACGACAATGGTTTAGCATAAAATACGTTGAATTATTTTTAAAACAACAACGGTTTTTATTAGTATATTGCTTGTAAAAAATCTCTATGGACAGTGGTTTGAAATTAAGTATCTGTTGTCTGATGTCTTTACCACAATGGTTTCATATGCTTGTATTGAAGTAATGTATTTGGACAATGGTTTTTTTAAACAAGAAGTTGTTACCTAGGTTAATAGACAATGGTTTCATAGAAAATTCAACAGATTGCCTAGTACAATGCTTGACAACAGTTTTCATTATAGTCCAATTACCTAAAATAACAAGAGACAATGGTTTTATATAACAAAATTAAAAAACCAAACTGGCAATATAAAGAAACCACTGGCAATATAAAGAAGCCAAACTAAAACCAAAACAAACAGCCATTCCATTCCATCGTATTCAATAAACCATTACAACCAACACATCCAACCAAGTAAAATTCACGAACTAATTAAGTTAAATATGTTCAACAACATCTGATTTTCGGATGCACATACCCCAAAAGTAGAGACTGAAACCTTCACTTAAGTTAAATAGTTATGCCATTACATGTCCATAGCATATCAGTTAGTCTTTATATATACTGCGCAACTCCCAAAAATACATGTGCATCAGAAAATTTGCGGTGCGTGGTTACTAAATGTGCAAAAAACCTAAGAAGTCTCGTGCTTCATGAAGTACTTCGCCCACTCGATCCTGATTTCATTGAGATCATCGACTCCATAGGATAAGCTGCCCCTCCGTAGCCACTGAAAGATTAAACTATATTATCACCAGATTTCAACATAGAAAAGAAGAACACAAAAGATGACAAAATTAAAAAATTTATACCTTTGAAACAAATTTGAGCTCCTTATCAAGACATATTTCCTTCATATATCGCATGATAAACAGACTACAGTCCTTGGTCCCGGATTGGAGAGGAACACCCTGAAAAATATTTATATAAATATTAACTCATATATGAAGCAACAATTACAGATATATATCCATACATATATCCGAGAAACTAATATAAGAATAACGGGCGGCCAAGAAATAATTATACCGCAAGATTCTCCCATATGATCTTCTTCTTCGCAATCTTCTTCCCAGCATCCTTGTAAAGATTAATGGCACTACAAAAAAAATATAAATTCGTATTACGACATTTCTCATTAATATAAAGAACAGAAATAATACTATCACACTCACTTGTCAACCACTTCTCTCCATTCTTCAGCTGCAATTCGACGCTTCAATGGGTCCATGTGGTAGACTAATTGTGACTCGGGATTAACAGCGGTGAGCGCCCAATGGTTCCTACAATGACCCCGTCGGAAACATATATATTGTAAATTAGGTATAATATTATAAGTCAATTATTAGCACTTAAACATGTAATATAATTATTATTTTTTGGTAGTGAAGAAATGCATATTTGAAAGTAATACAAGTCCAAAAAATAATATTTGTTACGACTGAGATGCCCATTTGGATATTAATAACATAGACGGTGAAAATTAAATTAGAAATACAATTACTCACATATCATGATATGGCAAAAGAAAGAGCTGGCCTGGTTTGGCAGTCTTGAACCGTTCAACAAGATGGTGCGACCTCTCCCCTGCTGTACCACAATTTTTAGAGCCAGTGACAGCAGGATCAACAAACGATATCATGTCGGTCATCTTGTGCTTCCTCAAATAAATATGCAGTAAACTGTACATAAAAAAGTAAAGAATTAGGCCCTTTTACGATATAACTTTGAAGTTGTCTATTTTTCCAAAAATTAATATTTGAGTTTACAAGTCAGAAAACTGGATAAATTCGCAAGTATAAGGTAAGATCCTAATTATTGAAAATTTTAACAGAACTTAATAATACTTACTTGATGAAATAGCAAATGGTTGATCCTGATATTTCTCCTCCAAAGCACAGAGCATGCACGTCGGATAAGAACATAACATTCTTCTTACCTGATCCAAAAGCATCTTCATGTAATTTAAAAGCCAACGTACGACCATCCTTTAATGTGTCACTTGCCCAGAGCCACAAATGATTTAGTGACTGGTGGAATTCAGGACCCATCTTAGCGACCAACTCTGGTTGTGAGACACATTCAGCCACCTTTTTAAACTTCTTTTCAGTAAGTTTCTTCCCTCCCTGAAAAAAATTAGGAATGCAATTATGCATACTAGAATGAAAGAACAGAATATCCAACGGAATGTAAACTGAAAGTAAGTACTTAGTCTTTACTTCTAAAGACTTCTAATATTTAAAGCCAAGAAAAAATAATTGAAAAGGTTATATTCAAGTTTAGTAGTTAACCTTCAGATTTCCTTTCACTGGAGCAGTATTTGTCTTCACTTTCAAAATATTGCTTTTCGGCCATGCAATGTACGTTCCGACAGCTTGTTGCACAGTCAAGATTTCATCATTGATTGGATAAGGAATCGGTGCATCTCCATTCATTACACGAGTAATCGAGACTCGTGCATTCTTCTTTCCAAGTGGCTTGCCATGAAGAACATCGCTTTCCATATCAACTGTTGCATAAGCAACAACATTGCTCGAGCCAGCTATTGTCAACTCCCAATGATAATCACCCTCATCATTGTCAACATCTTGAACCTCATCAATGACTTTCTCCTCACCAACATCTTTCTTTTTATCAGCAGTAACTTGATCACCCACGAGTTCAAGTTTCTTCTTTACACCTTCAATGTCCAAATTATTAACTTGCCCCCCCTTGGAACAACTTGCCTGTTGTGATCCAATATTCGGGCTCCCATCAAACACAACATTTTTTGCATGTAAAGCGGCATTCATCTTTTCCATTTCTGCAGCCCAAAATGCATCGCGCTCTTTAATAATCTTGTCTTTTTCCTCTGCCATGTACTTCTGAATTCCCTCTTGGATCTTTTCCTCAATCGACTTGCCTTTCCTTTTCTGTTTTGGAAGATCAAAATACACAGACTGCTTAACATGGCATCCCTGGCCACGTACTCGTCCTCGGTGCTCAGGGTTACCGAGCACCTTGGTCAAGACATCCTCAGTGCCTTCCAGTGTCACTTCCCCAGCACTGACTCTCTTCTTCATCTCAGCCTAAAAAATGAATAAAACATATATTAAGTTAACTAACAATGCATATATTATGATCACAAGGAAATTGAACCACAATAGAAATGAATAACATACAATATTCGCAGCAATAGTAGCAACATCATTTGACTTGAAATTCCCGTCTTGATCCTGCCGGGCAAGAACCTAAGTATCGGATCGATCTATTTCAAATTCAGGATCACCACCAGACTACATGTATGAACAGACAAGGGAATTAAATATCAAAACATAATCAAAAATGTCATGGGAAAAATAATATAATGTATAAAGATCACTAACCAACTCCTGTTCCAGGTTGGCATAACCCTTCCGAGACAAGTAGTGATCGTACGCATACATACCCCTTCGCCTTTTCTGCTCGGTATGTACCTCCTTCATAAAAACACAAAAGAAGTTATCAACAAAGATGTACCACTAAATATATTTGGTTTTATGTAATCACGTTAAACAAATTGAAAATCTTACAAGGAACTCATTAGATAAACGGTTGGCAACAAACATGTCCCAGTGCGGCTTCTCAATGAATGAGTAGTCAGCTGGAGGACTTTCTAGCAACTCGGGCTGATCACGATATGCCAGGACATAACGGGTAGATAAACGGCTCTTAAACTCCCTCCATTTTTGGCACGCAGAATTAAGCACCACCTTCCTCGCTGTTGATGGTACTTCAAATGCCATCTGGTACAAACATAAATCAATTAGTCAAGATTCAAGAATAAAAAATACACACAGTGAGATGGTATTTATTTTACCTGAACACAATCCCAAATCTTTTTTTTTCTTTCAGCCGGAACTTTTTTCCAAGAATCATACCAAATCGGGGCCTTAGATCTCGCAAGAACCCCGATATAAGACTGCATCTCTGTGGCTGCCTTGCCGTACGGCTCCCCTTTTGCATTAAAATTCACCGTGTACTTGATGCCCAACATCTTCTGCCTAATAATCCTATGCATTGTAACAGCACCCCGTTTTAAAAGCCCATGTCCCTTGGTTTTGGTAGGCACAGGTTCTGCCTCTCGTTTCCTCTTCTTCGTCTTGGACAGTTGCTGTTGCAGAGTTGTAGAAATAGCCTTATTCTTTACCGATTCAGGAGAGGACGTAGTAGAAGTAGTCTTCTTCTTCACCTCCTTATTTACCGCACCAGTGACCAGGCTACTATTCCTCTTTAAAGCCTTCATAAGGCAAGACGCGGTTTTATTTGGAGCAGATCGTGGCTTCTTCGAAGGCGCCATATTAATCTACATACCACATAAATAATATTAGGATATAGCAAACAAGATAAGGTTACTACTAGTATTAAGGATGCCACAGATCACACATATGTGTGATGTAAGAAACCTTGTAAAACTTATGATGAACATAATTATCCAAACAGTCCAAATTTAGGAATTAGATCATTAACTGAGATTTGAGCATATAATTAAATTTACCGATGATGGAGACGTACCGATGATGGAGACGTAGACGGAGATAGTGAGAGAGAGAGTGAGAGAGAGGTGTGAGAGAGATAGTGAGAGAGAGAGAGTGAGAGAGAGAGTGAGAGAGAGGTGTGTACCGATGATGGAGACGGAGACGGAGTCGGAGAATCGAAATCACCGGCGATGGAGACGAGAGTGAATTGGGGGGAAATTTGGGGGGGAAGAAAGTGAATTGTGTTTTGGGAAATGAGGGAGTGTCCGAGATCTATCCAACCCGGAGTTAATTAACAGTTGGATTTAGATCTCTTTTTTGATTTTCCCCCCAAACATGTTATTGATTGAAAATTATAAGTATTTGTGATAGATACCGATTGAAATCGGTATGTACAAGAAATTAGGAAAAAAGAAATCGTTCTTGTACGTGTTTATAATATAAATCCGCCAAAAGTACTACTCCCTCTAACTAGTGTCGTACCGATTGAACATGATCTATTTTTTAAAAAATATTTTTGGACGATCCAACCGTACGGATGATGTTATATACTGATTTTAGTGATGTGTAGAAAAAATTAGAAAAAAACAAATCATTCATGTATGATATTTTAACGGTCAACTGTTAAAGTACTACTTGGTCAAACTAGTATAATTTTGGAATAATATATTTTTTTTAATTTTTTTTTCGACGATCCAACCGTACAGATGTTAATATCTAATGATTTTAGTGATGTGTACAAGAAATTAGGAAAAAAAAAATCGTTCTTGTACGTGTTTATAATATAAATCCGCCAAAAGTACTACTCCCTCTAACTTGTGTCGTACCGATTGAACATGATCTATTTTTTAAAAAATATTTTTGGACGATCCAACCGTACGGATGATGTTATATACTGATTTTAGTGATGTGTAGAAAAAATTAGAAAAAAACAAATCATTCATGTATGATATTTTAACGGTCAACTGTTAAAGTACTACTTGGTCAAACTAGTATTATTTTGGAATAATATTTTTTTTAATTTTTTTTTCGACGATCCAACCGTACAGATGTTAATATCTAATGATTTTAGTGATGTGTACAAGAAATTAGGAAAAAAGAAATCGTTCTTGTACGTGTTTATAATATAAATCCGCCAAAAGTACTACTCCCTCTAACTAGTGTCGTACCGATTGAACATGATCTATTTTTTAAAAAATATTTTTGGACGATCCAACCGTACGGATGATGTTATATACTGATTTTAGTGATGTGTAAAAAAAATTAGAAAAAAACAAATCATTCATGTATGATATTTTAACGGTCAACTGTTAAAGTACTACTTGGTCAAACTAGTATAATTTTGGAATAATATTTTTTTTAAAAAAATTTTCCCGACGATCCAACCGTACAGATGTTAATATCTAATGATTTTAGTGATGTGTACAAGAAATTAGGAAAAAAGAAATCGTTCTTGTACGTGTTTATAATATAAATCTGTGTTTCACATGGATTTTAAGCTAGTATATATTAATAAAAAATTTATATATTTTATTATTTATAAAATTATATGTAAAATTCTTTTCCCCCTTAACCAAAATTTTCCCAAAATTTCCCCCCCTTTACTAAGTTATAAGTGCCGCTCATAATTTTAGCACACACAAAACCCTAGACTGTTTTTAAGTTGTAAAACTGTTGTAGTAAAATTTTTTTATTAAAATTTTGTTAATACCTCATTAACTCCTCCAAAATCTTTGTCCCCCCTAAATTTCATAACACCCCCCGCTCCCCACTTCGTCTCTCCCAAAATTTCACTCCCGCCCCCCAAATTCTTCCCCCACCCCCCGCTCTCTCTGTCTCTCTCTTTCACGATTTGTGTTTATATATAAACATCTTCACCACATCTTCAGGTACCACATCTCCCTGTCTCGAATTAACACTAGAACTTGTGTACTTTAAGTCTAGAATTTGTGAAGTGCAAAGGCACTAGTACTTTAACTAAAGTGCAGTTGCTGGTGGTCAAGACTTAGCATTAAGTACTTAGCATCAAGACTATTATTGCTCTGTTTTATATATGCTTAGTACTGGCTTGCTTTGGCTTGCTAAGAATATCATTTGATCTGACTTAATGTTATTTTACTTAAAATATGAATCGATCGTGGGTAAAGGCTGATAGAAGAACAAGAAAGTTTGCGGATGGAGTTGATGAATTACTGTTGTTTGCATTTGAGAACGGATGTGATGAAAACAAAATTAGTTGTCCATGTATGAGATGTGCACACAGTAAATCGTGGTCAGCTCGAGTTGTAAAAAATCATCTTTTCCAACATGGTATCGATCCGACCTACACATGTTGGATTTGGCATGGAGAAATGAATGCAGAAGAAAGTCCGGTCACCGCTGAAAAGACCAACAGTTCAGAAACAGTGGATCAAATTCCGATGGATACAGAGAATGCAGATAGTGAAGATGATGCTTCCCTAGATTCCTCAGATTTATTTAACCATGTTCAATATGAACATGAACCCCTATATCTGGGATGCGAAGAATTTACCAAGATGAAGGCTTTAGTGAAATTTTACAATCTGAAATCAAAACATCAAATATCCGATTGTGGCTTCTCTGAAATGCTACTCTTGGTTGGGTCCATGCTCCCAAAAGGAAACACTTTTCCTTCATCATTCAGTGAAGCGAAGAAAAGCTTGTGTGTTTTAGGGATGGAGTATGAGAAAATTCACGTGTGTCCGAATGATTGTCTATTATACCGTGGCGAGAGGGATGAAGATGAGACAAGTTGCCGTATTTGTAAAGCCTCTAGGTGGAAGTTGAACAAAAAAGGAGATGAATTACAAGGTGTTCCCGCGAAGGTCTTGTGGTATTTTCCATTGATACCCCGCTTGAGGACTTTATTCAGTTCGCCTCAAACAGCCAAGGACTTGACTTGGCATGACACAGAAAGAATCAGGGATGATAAATTAAGACATCCAGCAGATTCAAAAACATGGAAAGAAGTTGATGCAAAGTGGCCAGAATTCTCTTCAGATTCAAGAAACCTAAGGTTAGCGTTATCCTCGGATGGATTTAATCCTTTTCACAGCACAAATATAGATTACTCTTGTTGGCCAGTTTTGATGACAATATACAATCTTCCACCGTGGCTTTGTATGAAAAGAAAGTATATTATGCTCTGTTTATTGATATCGGGGCCAAAGGAACCTGGTAATGATATTGATGTGTTTCTTCAACCGCTTATCGAAGATCTACAAAAGCTATGGGTAGGGAAACAAGTTTATGATGCATATAAAAAGGAGTACTTTTTTCTTAGAGGTATTTTGTTGTGGACAATTAGTGATTATCCAGCCTATAGTAACTTGTCGGGAAACATTGTCAAATGGTATAATGGGTGTCCAGTTTGTGTTGATAATACAAAAGCTACAAGGTTGAAAAATTACCGTAAGTGTGTGGTCATGAGGCATCGGAGGTGGCTTCTACCTTTTCATCCATATCGCCGGCAGAAAAAGGAGTTTGATAACACCGTGGAAAATGAAACAGCCCCAGTTCCATTAACCGGAGAGGAGGTGCTTAAAAGAACACTACATTTAAAGGGCCATGTGTTTGGTAAGACACAACAGCAACCTCGATTTAAAAAGGGCGACGACAGACCTATTTGGAAGAAGGTATCTATATTTTTCGATCTTGAGTATTGGATGGTTTTGCCTGTTAGACATGTTCTTGATGTGATGCACATGGAGAAAAATATATGTGAAGCTTTACCTGGTACATTGCTTAATATCCCAAAGAAGACAAAAGATAAGGAAGCTGTCCGTCTTGACATGGCTGAAATGGGAATCAGAACAGAGCTAAGGCCAAAAAAACCGGGGAAAAAGGAGAAGTTACCATTAGCGTCTTGGAACTTAACTCATGTTGAAAAAAAAGTTGTTTGCTCCTCCTTTCTTGGAATGAAGCTGCCTGATGGTTTTTGTTCTAACATTAGGAGTCTTGTATCAATGGAAACTCTCCGAATTACTGGAATGAAATCTCACGATTGTCATATGATTTTGCATCACTTGCTCCCGATTGCAATTCGGTCCTCACTGGAAAAAAAGGTAAGGAACACTGTCATTCGGTTTTGTCTCTTTTTTAAAGCAATATGCAGTAAAGTTATAGAGGTCGATAAGTTGGAGAAAATGCAATCACAATTAGTAGAAACTTTGTGTCACCTAGAAAAATACTTCCCTCCTTCGTTGTTTGATGTAATGTTTCATCTATCGGTTCATCTTGTAAGAGAAGTGGAGCTTTGCGGACCAATTTTTCTTAGGTGGATGTATCCGTTTGAGAGATATATGAAGACATTCAAGGGATATATAAGAAACCGGGCTCGTGCGGAAGGCTGCATTGCAGAGGCATATATCGCAGAGGAGGCAGTTGAGTGTTTGGTTGATCATGAAGAAAGGACTATTGGGGTGCCAAAAAATGGTGGGCATATGCAAGACACCACTTCGAGGCCATTATCTGGTGCAACCATCATCACCCCGAGCAACACTGATTTGCACGCAGCACACTTATGCGTCCTACAAAATACTACTGCAGTTATGCCATTTTTTGAGTAAGTCAAGAATTGTTTATTCATTATGTCTTTCATTTTCTGCACCTTTTTGACATTAATAATTTTCTGCAGTGAACACATGTCATTCTTGATGTCCAAATTTCCGGAACATGAAAATGATGCAATATGGCTAAAAAACAAGCAAAATGACACATTCCCTAATTGGTTCAAAGAGAAGGTATTATATGCATTTTTGTTAAAAATTAATGCATTTTTCTGATAAAAATAGTTGACATGAATCAACAATTTTTTGGCAGATTGATTTGGATTTAAATGCTGGAGAAGAGGTACCGGAGGAGCTAAGATGGATTGCAGATGGGCCTAACAAGGATGTCCCCACGTTCAGTGGCTACAAAGTGAACGGGGTTACGTTCAGTACTAAGGATCGGGATGACACGCGTCAAGTTCAATATAGCGGCGTCTGTGTACAAGCCGATACAATGATTGTGGAGGAGGATAAAAATTTTGAGCATGCTTCACAACTATTTTATGGAGTTATAACTAGTATATGGGAGCTGGATTATGAAAACTTTAGGATCCCTATTTTTCAGTGCAAGTGGGTAGATTTGAACAGAGGGACTAAGGTAGATGACTTGGGGTATGTATTGGTTAATTTGAATAGGTTGGGGTTTTTTAACGATCCATTTGTGTTGGCTAAACATGTCAAGCAAGTATGTTACATAGACGATCCCCTTGAGAAATTATGGTCCGTGGTGTTAAAATTACCCGAGAAGAACTACTATGAAGTTAATGATGAAGAAGATGAGGGATCCGTAGAGGTATAACTTGAGAATGAGTGTTTTGTGCCTAATTTACCGGACGTTGATTTGCTTGAGGAGGATGACTATAGTTACATGCGAGATGTTGATGAACAAATTTTACTTTCTTGATGTAATTTTATTTATGTACTTTGAATGGTTGGCTGCTATGGTTGCTTGGTTTTGCCTTTGAAATTGCAAACTACAGAATGTTCTTGTGAATTAGTGTTAATGTATGCAGTATTGATTGGTTTTGCCTTTGAAACTTTGGCAGGGGGTTAACTTCTTTATATTATTTTTTTAACTATCAGACAACGGTTTATGTAACCTAAACAATTGTGTGACAGCAATTGGACAACGGTATGCAGAAACTGTTGTGTGAATTAAGTATAGTCCACATACAAGTAAAACACTTGTCTGATTCTAACAACGGTTTACAAAACCATTGTCTGAAGTTTCTTCAGACAATGGTTTTGTAAACCGTTGTTAGAATCAGACAAGTGTTTATTCAAACTGTTGTGTGACATCCATTTAAGTAACAAAAAAAAAAACACTTGTCTGTTTTTAACAACGGCTTATGAAACACTTGTCTGACCTTTCTTCAGACAACGGTTTTATAATTCCGTTGTGTAAAGCCTCTGCTTTATTCCTTCTAATAGACAATGGTTTTAGAAACCGTTGTGGAAGTTCTTTCAGACAACAGACAGATTTTGCAAAAAAAAAAAACGTTGTGTGAAAATTTCAAACAATGCTTTTACTGCCGACCGTTGTCTGATAAGTGTTGTATGTTTCAGTTTTTCTTGTAGTGATGATTGGAGATGATATATGCACGGGCGGGTTAAAAGACTAAATGTCAGGGAATAATGTTGAAAGTTTACTTGCATTCTTCAGTTTATGGTATGTATGTTCTATAGTTACCCCTAGTTTTGCACAATTTCAGTTTATATAATTATTTCTTTTTCATGACATGTCTTCAACATTTGGAGTGGAAGGACTTCGCAGACTTCTGCGTATATATATTTGTCTAAAATTTATTTAATATTATTACAAAGAATATGATACACTTGTGCTTATCCATGTTTTGTGATGTTGCACTATCAGCAATATCTGAATCAGAGCTCTGCTGTTCCTGTGAACACTTGAAATGGGCCAGTTTATGATCAGCAAGGCGTTGCAGGTCATTCACTACTTCAGCAACAAGCTGCTATGAATCTTTGGGCAATGAATCATAGTCTTCCTAATGATCAGAAAAGTCTCACCTATTATCCTCAAGTTGAGGAACAACATAATCGGAATTTTGTCATGCCTCAAGATATATGGGCAATGGATCATCCGGGCTTGATCAGTGAACCAGCTTCTGATTCTCAGTTCATGAATCATCCAACAGAGAGTCAGCCAGCTGTTCAGGCTCAACAGTCGCAACCGGTTGTGGAGTTCGAATCCACCGTGACTAATAAGCTCCGCCTTAAGTGGTCACCTGAACATCTGGAACTATTCTTGGATGCAGTTAAGGAACTTGGCCATGCCATGAATCTGTTAATTTTATACACAAAATAAGAAAAAAGACAAAAGCAAAATAAAATTAAAAGAATTACAACTGGCAAGTTAGTTACATATATAGTCGCTACTAGTTGATATATAAAAGTTGTATGGACTCTCTGAACTTCAACAACTATTTTTCTTTAAAAATGTATCTCTAATTTTCTATCTAAACCCAAGTAGATTTTACATTACTATAGTCTATAGTACATTTGACGTTGGTAAAATATAGAATAGGCAATATTTTAAATACTATATCTATATTATATATTATTATAATCGAATTTGAGATTTCGATTTGGTTAACTATAATTTTTTTTTTGAGGTTACATCAATTTTTTTGGGTATTATATTATATCTATATTATAATTTAAATTTTATATTATAAGAATCATATTTACAATATATATATATATAATATAATATTAAGAATCGATAACTAATACAAGCATGTATCATACACATAAAAGTAAATAAATAAATATCACATGAAATATTGATACATAAAAAATAATATTACCTGTAAAATATAAGCCTTAGAGACATGTTGAATCCTTCTTGGAGCATTTTCTTCATTGCTTACTACATATATGCAAAAATTGAAAAAGAACAAAATGAATAACTTGTTTCATAATAAAGGAAAATAGAACAAAAGAAAGGTTTCACGAATAAAGATAAAAAATTTTTTAAAAAAATACATTTATATATGCTTTTCGAAGAAGACACGATCATATAAAATTAATGAAATTAATGAGATTGTATAAAAATAAGGTTGTCCATTAATCTCAATATAAAATCATCGCCCATAACTCAATATTTTTAGGTCGATCCTGGTTAAAATTTTGAACCCGAACCCGATACGTTGGGATCTTGAATTATTGAATTAGACAAAAATCAAAATTCATATCCACATTAATGCGTACAAATTGAAAACAATACGACTTAAATATAAATAATCAATTCAAAATTTATAAAAATACAAAATTAATAGTTGTATATATACAAACAATCCTAGAAAATATTAATATACAAACCTGTACATATAGATAGATGTGAGCCGGAGATAAAAATCATATATTGGTGATATTGATTATATACTAGTATCATAACCTCGATGTCTCGGATTAAAAAATAGTATGAAGAGAAAGATAGTAAGAGAAGGAAAATATTTGATTAGGGTGAAATATTTTAGAGAGTGAGTGGCGGAGATTGACAAGCGGCTATAAATATACAAGATATAGGGTTTTTACGCTTGACTAATATGTTTGGGCTGGGCCTGGACTTTACAAACTGATATTGCTCGGGTTATGTAATTCGTAACAAGACAATAGAAAGATAATAAATCTATATAATATAATACAAGTTTATAACTTGTGCGAAATATGATATGAATAACTAATATTTAGATAAATTTATTTTTTATATTATATTTTATTAATATTTACTATAACATTTTATAATATTGAGAATTTATGTTAATATAATATAATATTATCTGTGAAAAGTTGTATAAAATAAGGACTATCGAGGGTTAGAGTTGTATATTATTATATAATGATATTTATATATTAATATTCATAAAATTTAATGATATATTAAATAAAAATTATAGGAAAAATAGGATTCTTAAAAGAGAAAATATAAAATATAATTTAAATATAATATAATATTATCTGTGAGTAGTTGTTGTTAGGCCCCGGAAGTATCGTAGAAGGGGGGTTGAATACGATACTCACTAAATCAAAAAATTCTTTCGAATCTTTTGCGGATAAATAATTTAGAGTTCGGTTAGTGGGCTCGTGTTCTTGAGGTGAATAGTGTTTACGGAGCTACTTACTAATTTTCTGTGTTTAGGATTAATCATTTCGGTTCTAGAAAATCAGTAGGAAAATAAACAACACAAGATTCGGGGAATATATCATTTGATAAATATAAACCCTGAGTTTGCTACACCCGGCCAACAAATCCGGTCCGAAGAACAAGTTCTTCGCTGCTTAACAAAAATATAACTCTCAATTTCCTATACAAGTATTTCTAGATCAGTACAAAGGAAACTAAGACCGTAGAGAGTGATATATAGTGGCCCTGAACATTTTCCGTTAAGGGACCGGCCACTAATACATCTCCGGTGAAGAGGTATAGATTTTCTGGGTGTTCTCTCTTCTCCGGCTGTGCTTCTCTCCCTCTGGATATTTTTGTTGTGTTGCAGAAGCTTCTGCCAAATGAATGGCTCTGCTTCATTTTATGTGTAGACTTTTTTCGGTACAGCTACGTGGCTTCATGTGGTCCAAGTAACTGAGCTGCTGCTTCACTTCTTTTTCTTCGTAAGTATCGGGAACAATTTACTGATTAATTGTTTAAGTATCGATGAGTCTGAAGAATAACCATCGGAGACTTAAAACAATTCTTGAAATAAAATCAATTACTCCAATCTTAGTAACCATCGGAAAATGGCTAGTTGGCTTTTGTTTCTTTTCCGATAGTTAGTAACTATCGGTTAATAGGACAAAATAAGCCCTTGAATTATTCACCATTTCTTTTCTTTTACCCGATGGTTGTTAACCATCTGTGAATAAGACAAAATAGCTTGTGTAACCATTGGTGAATAAGACGAAACAGATTGACTAGGTTGACTTCTGGATACAGCTTCTGTAGTCTTCTTTACTTAGCCAATTTCGAACTTGATAAGCCCTTAATATAATTTCTTCCACTGCAACCAAGTCAAATAAATATTTCCTTGTTAATTCGACATTGATTTATTCTGGGCTTAGTCACATACCACTTCACTTGTTACTAATTTAATCATACAGCCAATTCTTCTGATTCATAGATATAATTCTCAATCTCTTTTGTGCTGACGTTTGGTGCAACTAGTCTGGTTCACAAACGACTAACACGATCTTGATCTTCACATCTTCTTTACAATACAATTGACTTTGTTCCTTATTGATTAGAAGTGCTTCGATTGTAAGTACATTGGAATCCTCTGGCACTTATGCTGAACTATAAACATATCTGAAACCCTGAACATCTTCGAACTTTATCCTTCACTGAAGTCTGAACATATGAATGAACTTCCTCCAGCAATCTATAATAGACTCCAAGATTCCATCTAATATTTTGATTCTTTGTATTTGCCGTATATTCTATCTTATCGATTCCTGTACTTGAGCTCTGCAATTCATTGCTTGACTAACTTGCAGATTTGGATCACTAGAATCTTTCTGGTACTTTGACAACTGCTTCACTGCTTCCACATCCTTGAATACTTCAACCTTTATTCTTCACTGAGGCATGAACATATTAATGAACTTCTTCCAGTGAGCTAATGCTTCAAGTCTGTAGATTTCTTCTTTATCCATTGTCTTTACCAAGTCTTCATGTCTTCCTGATTCCGGTGATAACTTCATATTATTTACACGTCCTGTTCTTGTGTTGAGTTATAACCCTATGTTACATATAGGTCTATACATACAGCCTTTCAATCTCCCCCTATTTGTTTGGTAGAGATTAACAAGCAAATCCCTAGAGGATAACTCAACTAACTACAAGAAAATATTAATGCTCTAGACTTGTAAATAATACTACTTGGGTTCTGGATCATATAATACATTTCCAGATTTCTATAAAGTAAAGAGAAATAGAAAATGAGTGTTCCTTTAGCACTGAACGCATCTTCAATAGATATCATCTTCATTCCTCTGTGTTTGAGCTTTTCTCTGCTTCAAAATCCTTCATAGCTTGACCTACAAAGAACTTATCATAAACTGAGCTTCATAAGAATCAAAATTCCTGGGAACATCTTCAATAAAATATAGAACATTGCTCAAATAATGTTCTCCCCCTGAGAATGTGATTCTCCTTCTTATTCTTCTTCTCCCTTTAGAAAATCAATGGAATAGTCCTCTGTTCTTCCCACTTGGATTAGGAATCCTCTTCTGACAACTCCTTTCAAGTATAGAATACAGCTTCTTGATTCTCCCATATTTCTGTTATTTCCCCTCAGGATCAGAAGATAAGATTTTCTTTTTCTCGTCTCAAATCTCCCCCTATGGATATTAACTTCTCCCAAGGATGTGAACCCCTTTTCCCCTTAAGGATCCAGGAACTTCCCTTAATGATCCAGGATACGAACCCCTTTAGGATATTAACATTTCCCAAGGATACGAAGATAAGACTTTATTAACTTCTCTTTTTTCTTACTATAAATTCTCCCCCTTAGTTGAGGAATCCTCCAATGGCCCACTTTTGAATGGTTTGTCTTCCAAAGAAGGTTCTCGTCTGTCATTGATCGGGAAAAAATATAGTAGCTTTTCTTTCAGAAGTAGTAAGTAGCAAGGGTAAGTGTTTGGCTTAAGGTTTCCTCACTTCTACTACGTTCTGTTGGTGTTTACACTCAAGTGTCGAGCACTTAGAAGTGTTTCACTCCTTCTCTCCCTATCTCTCACTCAAGTGTATCTCTCCCTCACTTTCAATTAAGTGTTTCTCTCTCTCACTTTCACTCCGCATTCCAAATATAGCCTTCTGTACCTGCAAGTGAAATCCGTCAATTCATATATTCCCAACACCTGATTCATCAGAATGAACTGGATCACTATCAAGTGGAGAATTGCCTCGTTGAGGTGTTCTTGATCTATCATGCATAAGCACTGTCTCAGCACCAGACTCAATAGCTTTTGCTAAATCACTGTCTAGTAGAGCCTCACCTCTTTGAGATGGGTTATCCCAAGATTTTAAAATCTGATAGGGAATCCTGCCTTGTTCTATCAAGGAGTTGCCTCACACCTTCTCCGTAAACGGGAGGTGGACATTCCTTTTCAGGATCTGGAAATGTTCCTTCCAGGAGGGGCGACGTAGTAGACAATGTAATGAATGGCATATTAGAGTCTACGTTTCCCTCGTAACCCAATGACGGGTAATTTGTTAACATGTCTATACCTCTCACTGTGCACGTCTTGCAATGTGTACCTAGAATTTATCTGTTTAGGCTTACCATCAGCGTGAGCGCTAGTGGTGTGCTTGACTCATTACAAGATGCTCTGGCTGACGAGCGAATTTCAATGGACTCACCCTGTTGAGAGAATGATTCCAGAGACAGTTTTATTGCCTTTTCAGCTCTGCATCCTTTTGAGAAGATGCAGAAGAGCTTACAGTTACCTCAGTTAGTATACTACTTTTCTTCTCTGGAGGTAGAGCTGTGGGTGCACTTCCGACTTCATCCTTATTTGCTGCATCAAGTGCAGTTTCTCCCTTATCAACCTCTAAGTAACATTTGTTCCTTATATCTCCAGGGGTTAATATATGGAAGTGGATGAATGAGTGTTTGGTATTATGGTCTGGGTAAGATATTGATGGGTTTTCAACCTCTTGGCCAGCTTCTATAGCCACTGGGGGCTAAACAGACAAAATCAATTAAATAAGATAAAACGAAATAATCACTTTAGCATTCCAAAACATATTTTTCATCTTAAGGAGAAGGAAAAATATAAGAAGGAATGGTAAATGATTGCATTAAAGCACTTTTAGTAAAAGAGTTTTGTCGGTTCTAAAGATTTATCATTTAAAAGCGTGAAACCAATAGAAATTTTCTTAAAGATACTTATCCCATAATGAAACGCGGGAATGTGTATCAGAGAAAAACTCTATCCCTTATGAATTTCTTATAAGGCAAACTTCCCATAATAAAACGCGGGAATTTACACCAAATAAGAAACTCAACTCTTTTATCAAATTTTATCTCAATAAAATGACTCTTTTCCATTAAAACTTAAGCACTGTATGTTTTGAAATCAGTTTTGCAAAACATTCTTATCAGATAGAGGACTATGATTTTCCGACTCATAATGCAATTATGATTTACATCATTTTCGTCCACCTGATAGTATCCCCGACTTAAAATAAAAACATGACAATTGGGGTTGAATGAATGCTTAACAATACAGTACTAGGCCTTCAAAGCAACAACCATTGTTTAGTTACTCAGAATCAATGTGAAACATACATTGACACAAGTATTTAAAAACAAATCATTTTACAAATGGTTAATACCTCGAAGTTAAAACTATTTTTCCAAATAAAATAGCAGTCACAAAGTTTCTGCCACTTTAAAAAGAAAAATTAAGAGAGAAAACGATTTTGAAAATATAGCATTTAAAACCAGCTTTGGAGAGAGGATAAAATATTTTGAGATTTAAAGAAAGATTATCCTCAAGAAAAGTTTAATTCACACCCTAGGATTTAGAAATCAAAGTAGGGCTGTAAATCAAATGATTTTCAAAAGAGAAGTTTTAAAATTTTTTTTTGAAGTTTTCTTATCTAAAACCGATAGAAAGTGAATGTATCTTTGAATAATACATTTTGAAAAATAAATAGACAAAAATTTCTTTTTAAATACATTCAGGAATCAGTCTAAGAAAGAAAACTAAATATACTAATACTAACGGCTTTTTCAAAAACTAATTTTTACTTAGAATAAAACTAAGCAAATCCATTAGTATCAATATATCATAATTATTTTATAATAAAATATTATTCAATTATTACAGAGTAATAGAAGATAATAATTATACTACAAATAATTATGCTTCTTATTTATTTTAATATACTTAAATCATGGAACCAATATATCACTGAATTGTTTTATATCATCATGATTTAAACAAATCAAAATAAATTAAATATATGTTGCACTAAGCAATTGCCAATCACATGCATATATATATTAACTAAACATGGCAATCATTCAGTAGAACAATAAGCATTAAGACATATTTTTATTATTAGTGATTTCAGATAAGCAACTTGTGTTACCACTAATATTAAAAATATCACAATTAATTGCACACTGATACCAATTATTTGATATTTATCAATAATTTCAAGATGCAAGAAATTGTGCTTCTTTTATTTTATCAAATCAAAATTATGAAACTATTAATCATTGAACTGCTTCAATCCATAATTTTAATAAGATAAAATAAACTCGCTAAATACTAAAATATTCATTAAATTGAATATTAGCATCTAACTTCCTACGCTATATCTAATAATTGTCACTCAAGCACATTGTAAGCATGCTGATAACAATTATTAATGATGTACGTAAGCTCGAGGAAATAGTTGAAAAGAAATTCACAAATCCTTTAAATATAGGCATTTAATACTTGTGATCCTAATTGCAACTCCTCGCAAACAAACTCAAATTTAGAAATATTTTCTAAGTATATAAAATATTGAGAATTTTATACACATAACTTAGAAAATACTTCGTCTTCCAATATTAGTGAGTTTTGAAATATGCATTAATTACTTAGAACAGAAATTCTAAATACTGTCACTAATATCAAAAGTATCACAATTATTTATAACAAAATATTTAAGAATATCAGAGCAAAATATCAGAGCAATTAAGCAAGACATCTTGACTAATACTCATCAAATATTTAACATGCAAATAATTATGCTTCTAACTTATGCTAAATAATTTAACTACCACTTATGCATATTACATTGTAAGCATGATAATTAAACTAATAGCAAAAAGTATGAGGTACTGGATTTAAAAATAAATTCACAAGTCCTTTAAATAGGGAAAATTTAATACTTGTGAACTCATTTGAGAATTCCTTGCAGATGGAATTTCCAACATATATGCATATAAATAATATCCCAAGTTTACTAACCAACTTAGATAAAATGAATTCATCAAGTTGTTTAACAAATATCTGCAAGTTATTCTACTAAGGACAATCTCGAAAGAAATGTACATGGTGTCCATGAGCTTGTTCCTTAAGTGGTATCGAGAGATCAACAGAGTTGTTGAAGTTGACAGCTTCTAGGAATGACTTCCATGTCTTTCTTATAACCTGCATTATCTATATCTATATAGCCAATTAGGTTAAACCTAGTATCTTTAGGGTCCCAGATTTCAAGAATTGGTGATCCCCTAAGATATCTAACAATTCATAACTTAGCTATAAGATAATATTCTCTAGTATCCACTTGGAAACTTGCACATAGGCATATCGAGAATAAAATATATGGTCTTTAGCACTTGAATAAGTAATGAGCTGATCATACCTCTATAGCTTGTCACTTCATTTCATATACCTGATTTGCCCTGATCAAGCTTAGTGGATTTTTGGAAAGTAGTCTTGGCAGGTCTAGAATCTTTCAAATTGCGCATCTTCAAAAGATCCTTGACTTACTTTAATTGCCATCATTATTTCGAATTACTTATAATCCAAAAAGAATTGCAACTCTTCCAACTTGCTCATTTTGTACCTACTCTGCATTAACTTAGCAAATATCTCTTGCCAAATTTTCATTAGTAGACCCACATATAATATAATCATGGTATACTTGCACATATATTACATTGTTTGTGTGCCTAGTATTCTAGAGATATATGTGTGTATAACTACTCTAATATAAAATCATTTTCATGTAATAAGCAGTTAGAGTGTCATACCATGTCCTTGACGTTTTGCTTGAATCCCTAACTCTGTTAGGTCCTCATCTTGTTAGGCCCAATTGTTAGGTCTTAAGAGGATCAAGTCTCGTCACTGGTGCTTTTTGTTAGATCTTGAAAGTCCCGAAGATTCTGTTTCCATCATCGTCGATACCTTCTACCTGATATTAACCTATAGCAACCAGTTTGGCTTTGTCCCTCATAACAATGCCAATAATTATCCTGTTTCTGTGAACCCTTACTGTACCAGTTTCAGCTTCGACTTTTGGTCTGGGTTCCAGCTTCAGTAGATTCTGCCTTCGAATTGATTGAGATCATCTTGCATTTGCAATCACCCAATCTGGATCAATCAGTGCATCTTTACTATTCCTTGGGATACCCAATGTTGATTGTTGGGTCCCGAAAAATATATGTTCATTTTGATTAGCACTTCTATCCTTTACTCAATAATCCGGATCACTAAGAACTAGACTCCAGGAATGACTTTGACTTCAAACCCTTTGCCTCGGCAGATATGTTCTTGATGTATTCCTTTGATCTTCATTGTGTTGAGTACGACTAGTAGATCCTTCTATTGTTTTGCTCCCCCTGAGTTGCTGTTAGGATGTGTTGAAGATCCTTCACCTTTTACAGTGGATTCTGTTAAATTTCACGAGTTGTGTAGTTTCACTACCAATTCCACTAATAGGATCAAAATCATCATCATTATCACTAATTCCTTCTGCAACCTCAGTTTCATCATCAGTATCTGAATTTGACTCTGACGGAATGTCAAACTTCAAAGATTCAGAATAGTCTTTCATTTGAATGCTTGAGAGCTTGGTGTAGTAGAACGAAACATTCAGTCTTTCAATCACCTTCTAGTTTTTAATCACAAATGCCTTGATAGCTTTCGACTAAGTCTTTTCACGATCTGACTTCAAAGTTCTCACAGCTTACTTTGCTTCCAACTCGATCTACCTGAAGTGATCAATTACCATCTATGACATTTTGTCTGTTGAATGCACGAACAACACCAACTTGTAACTAGGGTTGTCATCAACCACCATTAAGCATATTTCTTTCTTGACATAATTTGCTTCAATGTGATGTTTTTATTGACTTCCCTATATGACATACTTCAAAATGTCCTTCTTGATAGAATTCCATTAGAAGCAGTCCTCTCACCAATTTCATCTTTATCAGAGAATCCATTGTCTTGATCAACAAGTGTGAGAGCTTCTTTTGCCATAGCTAACTCTTTACTAATGAAGCTTTACTGAAGATTTCACTTCACATTTGCATATAAACTCCATGTCAGCTATGAACAAATTTCCTCACTCTCAGTTGAGTGAGCTTCCAACCTTCTTGTTTGAGATCAAACACTTTTCCTTTTCAATGCTTTTCCAGAAAACCCTTGATAAAGAATTTCCTAGTGCCCTGTAGATAGTGCTTAATTCCGTTCATAAGAAAGATGCTTCCATTGATGACAGTTCTTAAATCATGATAGCCATATCCCTTGTACATCCTTTGCTGTCATCTCCAAAGGTTACCATCGGGGAGGCCTTCTCAACCAACTGTGATGTCAGAGCTTTAATATATGTCTTTTGTTACATACTCTGCAATCACAAATGATTAAGTTTCTTGGTACTCAATTTTAATTGAGTCCAGATGGGTTAGAGATATTATCAGAGATAACAACAGCTTCAATATGCATAAAGCACATGGATAGAAGAACTAACAAATTAATTACTAATTCTGTCTAATCCATTTCTATCGTTGTCTAACATTTTTAACTATCTCTAATTACCTAAGTCAGTTTTAGATTAAACCTTGAATCTACGAATGTTACTGACAACTTAGATAATTCTACCATCTTATCCCTAACAAGCAATACATGATCTAATATGACATTTAAGTGCAACTATGTGAGTGCAAGCAAATCATGTGAAAATAAGCACATAAACAATTTAAGAATATGCAGAATATTTGAATAAAACATTATAAGCAATATCAAATTCCACATATACTTATCAAGTCATTTATCACAATAAGAACAAATATAAAAAATCTGATCTATGACCTGTTTGTCTATTAGCAATTTTCACAACATTAGCAGAGGTATTAAATCACAAAAGATTTAAATCAAGTTTCAGCAAATGTTTAGGGATACACCTAACCGTCTAGAACACCCTATCTAATTCTAGATATTCATTTTACTGCATATAAAATCAAGTATGAAATGTACTAATTAAACTCATATAACTAAGCATGAAATCTTATTCTTAGCAATCAATTAAGCATTTAAGTCCTAAGATGCTAACATGCTGTCATGAATATAATACATTTCAAAACTTAATAAACATACAGTTCTGAATTAGATAAACGTATACTAGTTAGAATGTGTACCTGTGAAGTGCTTAGTAATTCATCTCCAGTGTTGGTCATTGATGCCAGATATCCATTTGGTTCATCACTGTCACTGATAGAATCAGCCTTGCCTTTAACTTCATCAACAAATGCTTTCCCTTGCTGCATCCTCACTAATGTTTAAGATTCCTGCTACAACCCATCATAGTATCTGTCATCTTTTGCTTGTACAGGCTTCTTCAAACTATGTAGCAAACCCCTGATCTTGTCTTTCAACTTTAAACCATCCCTGTCTTGCAACCACCTCTTGAACTGATCTTGAAAATCTCCTTAATGGAATCTATAGGTAAGGACCTTAGATTTAGAATTGGGATTCCGTCTGAATCTGATGTCACTGAACTTCCTGTTGCCCTGCAGGCTTGACTTGCAGTCCAGTTCTCAAGATATTTCAAAGTGTCAAATTCACATGCAACACCTTGACCACTACCTCGAGCTACAACATCTTCAATTCAGCTTCTATGATCAATTCGTTTCTGTTCAGAGGTTCTCAACCTTGACGTCAATCAAATTTGGTTCCTGGGTCACAAATACAGTGAATATGCTAACAACTTCTGTTTTACTAAATATTATCTTCTTTAGCTCTTGTTCTAGTTCATAGGCTTTCAGCACATACAAGTCTTCTACAGACAATGTGGTTGTATCCTAAAATCCCTGTTGGCTGTATCCCTACGTTCCAGATGATCTGCAGTGTTAGCACGAACGTCCTGTAATCTCCCTGTAGAATAATCTTTAAGGCTTGTACTGAGATTCCAGGTTGTCCAGTCTGTTCTCCTTCACTACTTAAACCCCTAAGATTTTTCATCTTCAAATTCAACTCAAACCAACTAAAAACTGTACCCAAATAATCTTTTCATAACCAGAATCAACTTCTTTGGATAATCTTCAGTCGATCTTCATTGTTTTCAATAACCGGAAAAATCTTCAACTACTAACTTCTGAACATCCTCGAATAAGTACTTAAGAAAAATTTAAATTTACAGAATTTTTAATTTTCTTAAAAAATAAATTAATCAAAAATAAAAATTTACAAAACTTTAAAATATTGTAAATTAATATTTAAGAAAAATTTAATTAACAAGAATATTAAATTTTCTGGAAAAATAAATAAATCTAAAATAGATATTAGAGTTTCAAAACGTTAAGTAGGCCAAAATAGCATCTGAGGCGTTTATGTCCAAGAGTAACACTAATGATTCACACTTTTCCTCAAAAAGAAACTTCGCCAATATTAATACCTAAGACATGATTACACAGTAAAAATACTATATGATCATGTTTCAGAGTTTAATAAACACTGGTCAATTTTTATTCCGGAAACAAAAATTACTCCAGGGGCAAATATCTTTTTCTGAGACGTAATTCAAAAATGAACACTCTGTGACATCCAAGCAGCTTCGACACCCTTAATTTAATATTTAAGAAAAAATTAAATTTCCAAAAATTTTAATTTTCTTAAAAAATAAATTAATCAAAAATAAATATTTACAGAAAAATTTAATTTTCAAGAATTTCAAATTTTCTTAAAAATTAAATAAATCGTAAATTAATATTTAAGAAAAATTTAAAGTTAAGAATTTTAAAATTTTTAAAACTTAATAAATCAAAAATAAAAAATATCAGAATGCGGCTCCGATAGTTAGTAACTATCGGGGACGTGTCGATAGTTAATAACTATCGGACAGATTTCCCGCGCGTGCAATGCTGACCAGCTTAGTCAATTGAATAACTATCGGAGTGATCTGTACACAATTTGCATAAGTTGACAATCATGAATGCTTTTGACCACCTCCAACTGGTTAACTGCTTCTGGCCGAGTACTACTGCTTCAATTAAATGGACCAAAAAAAACGTTTAATAAATTTTAATCTTAAACTTTATTAAATTTATAAAATAAACTAATTAAAATTTATAATATAAACTTATAAAAGTTTATAAAACAAATTTTATAAAAGTTTATAAAACAAATTTAATATTAAATTTATAAAATAAACTAATTAAAATTTATAACATAAACTAACAAAAGTTTATAAAACAAATATTAAAAAAGTTTATCAAATAAATTTAATATTAAGTTTACAACATAAACTAATTAAAATTTATAATATAAACTAATAAAAGTTTATAAAACAAATTTTATAAAAGTTTATAAAATAAATTTAATATTAAGTTTATAAAATAAACTAATTAAAATTTATAATATAAATTTATATAAGTTTATAAAACAAATTTTATAAAAGTTTATAAAATAAACTTATTAAAAGTTAATAATTAAACTTATTTAACATGGCCTCTAATCATTCTGAGTTCAAACAGCTTCTGCACGGTGAGCTTCACTGGGCTACGGATCCTGATTTGTATATCAATCAGCGAGCTCTGATACCAATTGTTAGGCCCCGGAAGTATCGTAGAAGGGGGGTTGAATACGATACTCACTAAATCAAAAAATTCTTTCGAATCTTTTGCGAATAAATAATTTAGAGTTCGGTTAGTGGGCTCGTGTTCTTGAGGTGAATAGTGTTTACGGAGCTACTTACTAATTTTCTGTGTTTAGGATTAATCATTTCGGTTCTAGAAAATCAGTAGGAAAATAAAAAACACAAGATTCGGGGAATATATCATTTGATAAATATAAACCCTGAGTTTGCTACACCCGGCCAACAAATCCGGTCCGAAGAACAAGTTCTTCGCTGCTTAACAAAAATATAACTCTCAATTTCCTATACAAGTATTTCTAGATCAGTACAAAGGAAACTAAGACCGTAGAGAGTGATATATAGTGGCCCTGAACATTTTCCGTTAAGGGACCGGCCACTAATACATCTCCGGTGAAGAGGTATAGATTTTCTGGGTGTTCTCTCTTCTCCGGCTGTGCTTCTCTCCCTCTGGATATTTTTGTTGTGTTGCAGAAGCTTCTGCCAAATGAATGGCTCTGCTTCATTTTATGTGTAGACTTTTTTCGGTACAGCTACGTGGCTTCATGTGGTCCAAGTAACTGAGCTGCTGCTTCACTTCTTTTTCTTCGTAAGTATCGGGAACAATTTACTGATTAATTGTTTAAGTATCGATGAGTCTGAAGAATAACCATCGGAGACTTAAAACAATTCTTGAAATAAAATCAATTACTCCAATCTTAGTAACCATCGGAAAATGGCTAGTTGGCTTTTGTTTCTTTTCCGATAGTTAGTAACTATCGGTTAATAGGACAAAATAAGCCCTTGAATTATTCACCATTTCTTTTCTTTTACCCGATGGTTGTTAACCATCTGTGAATAAGACAAAATAGCTTGTGTAACCATTGGTGAATAAGACGAAACAGATTGACTAGGTTGACTTCTGGATACAGCTTCTGTAGTCTTCTTTACTTAGCCAATTTCGAACTTGATAAGCCCTTAATATAATTTCTTCCACTGCAACCAAGTCAAATAAATATTTCCTTGTTAATTCGACATTGATTTATTCTGGGCTTAGTCACATACCACTTCACTTGTTACTAATTTAATCATACAGCCAATTCTTCTGATTCATAGATATAATTCTCAATCTCTTTTGTGCTGACGTTTGGTGCAACTAGTCTGGTTCACAAACGACTAACACGATCTTGATCTTCACATCTTCTTTACAATACAATTGACTTTGTTCCTTATTGATTAGAAGTGCTTCGATTGTAAGTACATTGGAATCCTCTGGCACTTATGCTGAACTATAAACATATCTGAAACCCTGAACATCTTCGAACTTTATCCTTCACTGAAGTCTGAACATATGAATGAACTTCCTCCAGCAATCTATAATAGACTCCAAGATTCCATCTAATATTTTGATTCTTTGTATTTGCCGTATATTCTATCTTATCGATTCCTGTACTTGAGCTCTGCAATTCATTGCTTGACTAACTTGCAGATTTGGATCACTAGAATCTTTCTGGTACTTTGACAACTGCTTCACTGCTTCCACATCCTTGAATACTTCAACCTTTATTCTTCACTGAGGCATGAACATATTAATGAACTTCTTCCAGTGAGCTAATGCTTCAAGTCTGTAGATTTCTTCTTTATCCATTGTCTTTACCAAGTCTTCATGTCTTCCTGATTCCGGTGATAACTTCATATTATTTACACGTCCTGTTCTTGTGTTGAGTTATAACCCTATGTTACATATAGGTCTATACATACAGCCTTTCAGTTGTATAAAAGGATGACTTCCGGGGCTTAGAGTTGTATGTATGATATATATTATTTTAAAAGTTAAATTTTGTTAAAATTAAATAGTTAAGATCGTTTCTATGGTTCATCTAAAATAATAATATTATCTGTGATGAGTTGTATAAAATAAGAACTACCGGAGGTTGTATGATATATATTCTTTTTAAAATTAGATTTTATTAAAATTGAATGGTTAAAATCGTTTTTATGGTTTATCTAAAATTGGACGGTCAGGATCTTTTCTATGGTTTACCTTGGACCAAATTTTTTAATCTTTCAGCTATAATAATATACTAGCTTATAATCCGTGCAAAGTACGGACGAGATTAATAAATTATATATTAATTATTTTATATGATTAAAATATATAATTTAAATTTTTTATTATATTGGCTATGATAATATAATATATAATAAAAATTATTTATAGATAAAATAACAATATTATTTTAATATTCATGAGATTTAATTAATAAGTTGTAATTTCAAGTAGAAATGAAGTGAGATATGTTATTAGATTGTTATACAAAAAATGACACACCGATGATAGAGTTATATGTAAAATATATATATTTTAAAATTAAATTATAATTATATCATAATTGCATAAAAAGTCGTATAAAAAGAAAACTTAGTGATAATAAAAAGAGTGGCATAAAAAGATGATTTACCGGATGGACGACCAACTGACCAAACTTTTTATTTTTCTATGAATTTAATTAGGAAATTTTTACTAATAAAAAGATTTAAAAATATATTAGAAATATTTTAATTAAAATTTTAATAAAAGAGTATATTTTAGTGTAGGTAAAATATAATATAATTTTAATATTCAAAAATTTTAATTATAAAATTGTAATTTTAAATAAATTAAAGTATTTGAGCGATGAAGAAAATTGAAACATGTTAGTAGATTGTGAGTACAACTATATATTTTAATTAAAAGAGAAGTTTTTTTAATAATATAATATAAAAGTATAGATAATATAGATATAACATAGTGATAAAATTTAATTAATGTTAATAAAATAATATTATTATTTTAATATTCATAAAATATAATATTCATAGAATATAATTTAAATATAATACAATATTATTCTATCTGTGATGAGTTGTATAAAAGGAGAACTATTGGGGGTTAGAGTTGTATATAGGGTGTTGATGTCGGTCTTCTAATTTGAACATACGGGTATCGATGAGAACTGATTGTTCTAGTTTGAACAAAGTTCTTCTAATTTGAATAGAGCATGTGTTTTGATAAATAATTTGTGTTATGCGATTAAAACAGAGAAATCGATGGAAACTAAAAAAATGCATATTTTTTTATCATAAACTTTAATGATATATTAAATAAACATTATATGATAAACTTTAATGATATATTAAATAAAAATTATAGGATAAATATGATTCGTAAAAAAATATAGAATATAATTTAAATATAATATAATATTATCATATCTTATTATCTATCTTGTATAAAAGGAGGACTACTAGGGTTAGAGTTCTATGTATGATTAAAATATTTTATTAAAATTCAATGGTTAAGATAGTATAGATAAGAAAAAGGTTCCTAAAGTTAACTTTAGGGGGCGTGGGTTAACTTAAAAAAAGTTAATTTTTACTTGAAATGAATAAGTGTTATATAAGTGATAAGTAAATTATTATTTATAAGTTATTTAAGTGTTTGGATAATTTTATTTATAAGTTACTATAATTTTGTTCAAAAAAAAAAGTTACTATAATTATTTTAAAAAAAAAATTAGAAAATGACTTTCTTATAGTAAAGTCTTTAGTTAATACATTAATTTAAATTTTCAAAATTAATATATGCAAAGTTTAAAATAAAATTACTAAAAAATAAAAAACACAACAAAAATATTTCATATTTTCTTAACAATTGATTAAATATATTATTCATTCATTGGATAAATCAGTGTTACAATAAAGATGGACATAATACTATGATATTTATTATATAATATTAGATAATGAAATTCATTTAAAATTAGCAATTAAAAACTCAACATAAATGACAAGTGGTTCTAAAAGAAACATGAGTTTCGCTGAAAAAAAGTAGGCATTCGTTACTTTCTATTTGTGATGAGATAAATTCATATTTAAACCACATAAACTAATACCCAAACAGTCTGATACAAGTAGAAATGAACTTACATGACATATAAGCGCCTTATATGGCGGGCCAAACACCCACTTAGATAACTTACCCAAATTTACTGGTATTTTGAGTGTAAAAAGAGGATGATATTGAGTATTTTGTATTTTGAGTATCATTCATATCGGATTTGGCTATTTCTAGTGAACCCGAAAGTGATCTAATATTTTGAGATAAAATTCTGATTGACCCAAACTTAACTCTAAATGCAAAATTCTCGAATCAAATTTGTATGATTTTTTTCATCTCTATCTCAATGGGAGTTGATGTCCTGACTTGGTTACCAGCCAAAGATGTATACAGCTCAAAGGCTTGCCCCAAGTTGTTAAACCATAACATTCCTGATCCAGTAAATCACCCGTGCAGTTATGTTTGGAAAGCTAAGGTACCTCCAAAGATCAAAATTTTCCTATGGAAAATCTTGTGGAAAATATTACCAACGGCTCACTACCTATGCAGAACGATTAGTAATATTCCGGCACGTTGCTCTTACTGTCAAATTGAAGAAGAAACGTTGGATCATTTATTCTGGCACTGCATGCTTGCAAGGTGGGCATGGGACTTCGTCGGTAATTGGTGGAACATCTCCTCACAAATCCTAAAACTCAATAATTTCAATCTCCCCAACTTGATGAACTTGCACAAATGCTCAAAGATAAAGCAAATCTGGATCATGGTGGTGGCATCAACAACCTGGTCAATTTGGCTAGCAAGGAACGAGATGGTTTTTCATCAAAGGAGAACGTCAAAGGCAATACTGGAATTTCTGATTTTCACAATAGTCAATTCTTGGGGCTCAGCAACAGACATGCTAAATTTTGGAAATGACCCTCAATGGAAAGTGAATACACAGGGAGCCATTCGGTTGTATCTTTTCAAAACTAACAAGGACTTTTGGAAATACAAGCTCTCTCATTTCGATCATGTTGGATCAGTTGATGGGGTTTGGTCACCTTAAACAAATGGTAGAAGCATGGGGGGTATATGTGGGTGGATAAAGAGCAAGAATAACAATCTCGGGTATCTTTTCTCAGGATCCATAGTTGTAGAAAATAGTTTAGAGTCAGAGGTGCAAGTAATTTTTCATTTAGTGTGGTTGGTGAATAATAAAGCCATGTGTTGGGGAATGTATTGATTTGTTCAGAATCTAACGAAGCAATCAACACGATAAGAAAGAAGGAACATGTTTATGGAATAGACTATACCATCTCCAAAATGCTAAAGTGCCTAGGGACCTAAATGACCAAGCAGACTCACTCGCTAGGTCTGGGTGTAACAGAAGCGAGCTTTCTGATTTTTGGGCTAGCGGGATCGATCTTCAAAGCATGTGTTTTTGCAGTGGTTTTGTTTTTTCTTCAATGGGTTGTGTTTCAAAGTGGGCCGTGCAACGCTCTGGAATTTATGATTTTTAAGTGGGCTTTGCTATTCCTTTTGGATTTAGGGAATTATTCGGATGCAGGGGGGTTTTCAAAAAGAAGACGTTGCAATTATACATGCATATCAGCTTTAATTGGATTGCATTTTAATTGATATGCCTTGAGATGCATTTTGAAAGAAACGAGAACTCTAGCAAAGCCTAAACAAGCAAAGTATTTTTTGGGAACACCAATAATCAGACAACATGCATGCAGGAGGGTTAATAGAGGCTAATGATGGCAAGGTTGTAGCCATTTTTTTGCATGGGAAATGAACACTAGACTTGGGTTTGTACTATCCAATGCAAGGCTGCCTAGTTCATAGCAAAATATTGCTTATACATACATCTTCATAATACTTTGTAAAATATATTCCTCATATCAAAAAACAATCTCTCCGAACTGAGTATGGAGTTCGCATGGAATCCCCCAACAGACAAATTTGTCAAGATAAGTGTTTATGGTGTCACCGTGGACAACCCTCTACCAAATGGAAATACAAACGGGGTTGGAATCATCATTCACGATCAGCAAGGGGAAAAGCTATGGGTGTCATGGGACCAATGGCCAACATGAATGAAATACAAGCATTGCTCTGGGGTTTACACGCAGGGCTGGTAGAGGCTTATCGAATGGAAAAAGATAAAACACATGTTGAGCTGAGTAATGGTGAGGCTTTTGAAATAATTAAATTTCAAGAAGAGATCTTTGTGGAGGAGGAGCTCGAGGAGGTTTTGTGCCAATTTAACACAGTGCATGCAAATCACTTCAAGGAGGGAGTTACAGTCAGGCGAGTCTCACTAATTGATGAAGAAATGAATAGAACAACGGAGGATATAGAAAACTATGGGATGGAACATCTGCCATATTTTGTTGAGGCACCTGAGATTTTTGGGGACATACAACACTTTCTAGATAGAGATACGGGGCTAGCTCTACCTTTCCCTAACATTCTAATAAACTTTGTGTTGGATCGTAATTAAAACTACACACAACAATGGGGCAGTTATATAAACAGTTTAACAAGAACATGCAGATTTAACCAATTAACAAAACAAACAACGAAGGCAGAAACAATATAAATATAAATCAGTAACTGTAATGACCAGAGAAAAGATAGAAGTCTTAACTCTAATAGAAGATTTTTCGCATACACTGATAAAACCAATAAACAGCTGAGTCGCCAAGCCTTGCTAGAAGTCTTGACTGTTCTTGAAGAGATTATTGCCCCACTACGCTATTTGTGTTAAGACCTCCGTCTCTGCTATCTACAACGTTTTTTATGTATTTATAATACAATAAAACGTAACAGCAGATAAAACATTAATTAAAATAATTATTCTGACTTAAAAATCATTTAATAGAATATTTATCAGAATCAGTAACAGCTACCAGAATTTAGCTAAAGTCTGATTAGGCCCATCAGAGTTTATAAACTCTGTCAGTCCATCAGAGTTTACTGCTAAACTCTGACTAGCACAGTTCATCAGAGTTTACTGCTAAACTCTGACCAGCACAGTCCATCAGAGTTTACTGCTAAACTCTGACCAGCCCATCAGAGTTTGTTAAACTCTGACCATGCTCTATACTCTGATCTGACCATCAGAGTTTGTTAAACTCTGAGCTAGTCCATCAGAGTTTGTTAAACTCTGACCCAGCTCCAATTTTGTAAACTTTAATCAGACACAGAATATATATTCTCTGACAGTTACATACTGACTCAATATTCATATTAAAATAATATTAAAGACATAATTAAATTAATTAATCATGTAATAAAATTTCTCGCTCAGGTCGCCTCGCGTACGCGAGACGCCGAGACATTCGCCCAAATCGCCCTTCGACCCGACCCGACCCGAGGCGAGGCGAGGCGTGGCGTGGCGTGGCGAGGCACCTTCACCCATATTACATATTCAATGTGGGACAACACTATTAACCCATTTCAAACTAGCAACTTCTACTCAATTTATCTATGGATTACACTAAGAAAATGACTTAGATCCAAACATGAAAGTTTAAGCCCTCATAGCAAGGAACAACCTCCAAACGTTAGTTTCCGGAAATTACATCAAGAACATATATAAAATATGTCTCAAACTTTCCATTTTCTAACAATCCCCCACAAATCCATACAGAAATTGCATATCAGATTCTACTCATGACTTGCTTTTCAGAGTTGGTACTGGTCAAGGTTTGAACCCTCCTAAGTACTCTACTTCGATGGCTACCAGATATAGATGGAATGTTTCACCTTGAATCTTTATCTATTGGTGTGTAACCACACTCCATAGACGACGACAAGTCAAAGGCTATGGTGCCAATCTACGACTTTGAGACGTTAATGGTCATGTCTCGATCCTGTTCGTCGAATGCTTCGAGGAATAACCCTATCCTCTAATTGCGACCACACAATAACATTCGCTTAGCTGGGCATCTCCAAAGATGTACTGCCAACATCTCGTCTCATGACTTGACCCCATTCAGAGTTCTTAAAACTCTTGCTAACTAGCAGTTACAGTACCTCTTGAGGTTTACAGAGGAAAGACTCAGATACGTGAGTATCTTTATATTTGTAGTAGAGGTACTACCGAATCACCCTCACAACTTGTTATTACCACATTGAATACACTTCGAGGGATCTCCTCTCAGGTGTATTGGGTTCCCGCTGTTGATGACTCAAAATGGGTTGTCAGTCCCATCCCTAACCTCGACTTAAGGACAACAGCATGCTCAAGTCCCTTAGTCAAAGGATCAGCTAGGTTGTCATGAGTTCCAATAAACTCAATAACAATGATCCTGTCAGACACCAAACCCCTTATAGACTTTAGTCTAATTTGGACGTGTCTCTTGGTTTTCACATTATACTTCTTACTGTTTATTTTATCGATAGTTGTACGGCTATCACAATGAACAGCAAGAGCCGGAAGCGGTTGGCTTACTACAGGAATCACAGACATAAGTCCATGCAACCATTCAGCCTCCGTCCCCGTGGCATCTAATGCACACAACTCAGCCTCAAAAGTAGACCGAGTTACAATAGTCTTTCTAGCAGACTTCCAGGATATAGCTCCACCCGTAAGGGTAAACACGTATCCAGTCACTCCATTGGAACCAGATTTCTTAGCTATCCAACTAGCATAACTATATCCCTCTAGCACTTCAGGAAACCTCCTGTAGTGCAAACCAAGGTAGATGGTGCCTTTTAGATATCTAAGTACTCTATCAAGAGCATCCCAATGAGTCTTGTTTGGACATCTTGTATATCTAGCTAACTTAGACACAAAATATGAAATATCTGGTCTAGTACCATTAGCAAGATATTGCAAACTCCCAATAATCTGAGAATACCTTATGGCATCCAAACAACAGTATGGCATCCACATATATGCACAAAATTACTTTTTCATTTCCTTTAACCTTATAGTAGACACACTTGTCACTTTCATTAACCAAAAATTCTGAAGTCAAAACAGTCTCATCAAACTTTTTGTGCCAGTCTCTAGGAGCTTGTTTCAAGCCATAGATAGACTTGACTAATTTATAAACTTTCCTCTCATTGCCAGAAGCAACAAACCCCTCAGGCTGATCCATATAAATCTCTTCTTCAAGATCACCATAAAGAAAAGTTGTCTTTACATCCATTTGATGGATGATAAGACCATGTACGGAAGCCAATGCTATAAGCATTCGAATTGTTGTCATTCTTGCAATAGGAGAGTATGTATCAAAATAGTCAATTCCTTCCATTTGCCTAAAACCCTTAGCTACCAGCCTAGCCTTATACTTATCTATTGAGCCATCCGGGTTCATTTTTCTTTTGAAGATCCACTTACATCCTATAGTAGTACACCTAGGAGGGAGATCAACCAACTCCCATGTTCCGTTAGAAACAATAGAGTCAATCTCACTCTTCACAGCGTCTTTCCAATGCCTTGACTCCGAAGAATCCATGGCCTGCCGGAAAGTCAAAGGTTCGTCCTCGACATTGTAGGTGATAAAATCACTTCCAAAATCCTTGACTACCTTTGCACACTTACTCCTTCTAGGTTTCCCTACTTCGTTAGGAGTAGAGCTACTAGCAGGATCTGCCCCCACATTTGTCATCCTTTCCACATCATCAGGAATGGAACTCGATGTGCGAGTGGGATCATCATCAGAAATACCCTGAGGTACATCAGTCTTCATAGGGAACACATTCTCAAAGAATGTTGCATCACGAAACTCAACTATAGTGTTTGCCACTATCCCATCTATGTCAGATTTTAACACTAAAAATCTCATAGCGGTAGTGGTTTCAATATAGCCCAGAAAGATGCAATCAACAGTTTTCGGCCCCAGTTTCTTTCTCTTGTGTTCAGGGACAAGTACTTTTGCAAGACATCCCCACACACGAAGATACTTTAAACTAGCCTTTCTGCCTTTCCATAATTCATAAGGTGTCATGTCCATATGTTTCAGAGGGACTCTGTTCAGAATATGGCAAGCCGTATTCAGAGCCTCTCCCCACATGTACTTAGGCAACCCAGAATTAATTAGTATACTGTTAACATATCTTTAAAAGTTCTGTTCTTTCGTTCTGCCACCCCATTAGACTCAGGAGTGTATGGTGGAGTCACCTCATGAACTATACCATTATTCTTGCAAAATTCATTAAATGAGGTACCCGTATACTCTCCACATCTATCAGACCTCAACCGTTTAAGTACTTTACCAGTTTGTGTTTCAGCTTCATTTTTATACATAATGAATTATCTAGTGCTTCATCTTTATGTTTAATTAAATAAACATGACAATATCTACTACAATCATCAATAAAGGTAATGAAATATCTTTTATTATCCTTAGTCAAAACATCACCAGATTCACATATGTCTGTGTGTACTAATTCTAAAACTTCTGAATCCCTAACAACATTATGAAAGGGTTTCCTAGTTAGTTTAGCAGTCACACATACTTGACATTTAGATTTCTTTTCAATGGCATGCTTTGGAATCAACTCTAAATTCATCATATTCTTTAGAGCACCAAAATTTAGATGACCAAGTCGTGAGTGCCATAAATCGGATGATTCAACACAATTTACAGAAGGAATAATACTTTCATTAATAAAACTGCCCAAAATAGGCTCTACATTTATTAAAAATAATCCATCAAACAAGTAACATTTGCCAAAAAATAAACCAGTATGCGTAATAACTACTTTATTACACTTCAAAGAAAGTTCGAAACCATTTCTAACTAAACAACTTCCACTTATTATATTTCTACGAATGTCAAGAACATGATGCACTCTAGTAAGGGATAGAACACGCCCAGAAGCAAACTTCAGGTCCACGTTTCCTACTCCAAGCACTTGAGCAGCACTAGCATTCCCCATCGTCACTGTCATTCCTTGAACCTGTTGATAAGATAAAAACAGAGTAATATCAGTACAAATATGTACATTAGCTCCAGTATCAATCAACCATTCATTTGACAGATAAGTGGAAAGTAGTGTAGGGTTGTAGGTAAAATACCCATCATTGGTTTCAGAAGCCACAGCCTCACCAACAACCATGTTAACCACAGGCCCTTCAGTGGTTGCAAGCACGGTATTAGATTGTGCTACCACATTAGGTTTCTTTGCTTTCTTAGCAGGACAGTCCTTGCTCCAGTGACCAACCTGTCCACAAGACCAACATGGTTTGTTTGTCTTTGGTTTCTTAGCCTTGTTCTTGTCATTTTTAGGCTTATTGTTTTCCTTCTTAGTGACAGACTTTCTTTTCTGTCCTACAGTCACTACGTTCACCTTCGAACTCCCATGTTCAGCAGGCATCACATGTCCCTGTTTGGACTTGTGTTGTTCCTGCACAGAGATGTCTAACATCAAGTTAGTCAAGGTGATCTCTCCTTTCTGTCTTTTCAGGAAGAGAGCAAACTCTACCCAAGACTTCGGGAGCTTTTCAATCACCGACATAACCTGAAACTTCTCAGGAAGGTCCATTCCAGACTCCTTCAAAGCATGTACCAACATCTCAAATTCATGCACTTGCTCAGTTATGGATTTTGTATCCACCAGCTTGAAATCAAGGAACCTTGCCACACTATATTTTCCAGACCTTGTGAGTCAATATTATGTGTCTGGTCCAACTTCTACCATAAGAGCTTAGCAGTGTAGGAATCTGATGAATAAACATCGAACAGAGTGTTCGCTAAAGCTGCCAGAATTGCAGCCCTAGCCACCCCATCCTTTTCTTCCCACATAGCATAAGTCTTAACAGAGTCGGCCTTTTCTTGATCAACAACTGGTGAAGCATACTGCACCACCGGCCATAGACCCTTTACCGTTAGCCACAGTTTCATCTTTTTCTACCAACGAGAAAAACCAACACCCTCACCGAATTTATCAGGAATGCCCGACAAATCAATGGGCTGTGGGAAACGGTACGTGGTCCAATCAATGGCAGATGCAGTAACTGATGTGTTGAAATACTGCAAGCGCACAGTGTTTAATTGTAGCAATCACAGATCGATCCTCAGAGACTATGAAACTTCCAAACCCTAACAAATAAATCAGGCAGACTAGACAAATAATATTGAGATGAGATTTGTTTAACCTAATAAGTAAATAAAATCAAATAAATATGGAAAACCTAGGAATCCGAATCCATCAATCAATTACAATTAATATCCAACTTGCCCTAAAAATCAATTCTCTTTCTTCAACAAATAAATATCAATTAACGAGACAAGCATATACTATGAAACTTATTATCTAACAATAACCCATCAAAACTTCATGGAGCAAGCATAGGCTATGAAAAATAAATTCGGTAACAATAATATATCAAAATCACTTTGTTAATCAAACCATTAAGCACCGAGAAAAATTATGAGAATTAAATAATAGGAACAAACAAATACTAAAAATAATCAACTAACTTCACCTTCATCCTAGGGTAAGAGAATTAGCTAGACATGCTTGAAGAATAAAACAAAACAACTAATATAAGACATGCAAATAACAAATAACATAAAAAGTGTTTGAGAGATAAAAACTTGTTTGTATTGAAAGAGCAAGAAAATAAAAGTACTCTACTCCTACTCCTCATTATTGAAAACTTAAGTTAAAGTTAAGGTACAAGGTCCAGGTCCTGAAATACAAGAGAGGAGACCCATATATATAGGGGAAATAATGTAGGTTTTCTATATCAATTACAAATTGAATTTTAAATATTTCCTTCTATTCCTTTTTCTTCTCCAACAAGTATTCGATTTTTTCTCCTTTTTCTTTGCCTCCAAGTAATTCCACCTCCTTCCTTGTATTTTCATTTTTCTACTACAATTCTGATTTTAATTAATCTCCTACAAAACAAAATAAAAATAATTAATTAACTAATAAAATTACGAAAACAAACATAAAATAGGTATTAAAAATGTACTAAATTATGGACCCATCAGTAACCCCAGACCCAGAACCAGTAACACCAATAATAGGAGTTTCAGTTTCGTTAATCATTCTTGTTAATTAACAATATATAACACTAATAATCTCTTCAAGATTGTTGGATCGTAATTAAAACTATACCCAACAATGGGGCAGTTATATAAATAGTTTAACAAGAACAGACAGATTAAACCAATTAACAAAACAAACAACGAAGGTAGAAACAATATATATATAAATCAGTAACTGTAATGACCAGAGAAAAGATAGAAGTCTTAGCTCTAACAGAAGCTTTTTCACATACACTGATAGAACCAATAAACAGCTGAGTCGCCAAGCCTTGCTAGAAGTCTTGACTGTTCTTGAAGAGATTATTGCCCCACTACGCTGTGTTGGGTTGCAACAATATCACTTCCAGGATAAAACAGCACAGAGTACCTCGTCCATAGATTCGTAGCACTCAACAGCGATCTGCACCTCAGTTCGCCCAAAAAAACCTATGCACAGACTGTATGAATATATTTGTCCCGAGGCGAGGCGGCGGCGCGCGTGTCCGCGCGCGAGGGTACACTTGTACACCATGCACACTCATATGCCTTAGTAGTTGACACAACTCTTGCACATATATGCATATAAAGCACCTTCACCCATATTATATATTCAATGTGGGACAACACTATTAACCCATTTCAAACTAGCAATTTCTACTCAATTTATTTATGGATTACACTAAGAAAATGACTTAGATCCAAATATGAAAGTTTAAGTCCTCATAGCAAGGAACAACCTCCAAACGTTAGTTTCCGGAAATTACATCAAGAACATATATAAAATATGTCTCAAATTTTCTATTTTTTAACACTTTGGAGATGGAGAGATAATTGATGCATATGCTCCTTCGATGGTGCCATACTACAGTCCCTCGGTCGAAACAGAATTGTAGGTTCCAATGACTCTGAGTGACGCAGCTGAAACCATCTTACCAGAAATCAAGGTCTATGTACTGGTGCAAGTCAATTTGGATACTAGTGACAAGAAGGAAGTCATAGTACTAGTGCAGGAAACTCAAAACAACTCCAAAGGTAAATCCAAACTCGTCAGATTACTCTTTCAATGCAACAGGTTTGTACAAGGATGCAATTGAGTTGCTCGACAATGGATCTCTCTTGGGCGTGTCTTATGAGTTTGGAAAGACCACCTCAGACTTGAACAAGGAAATTTACAAGGGTATTTGCGTTAAGGATGTCCTAGAGAAGGCAGTGCAGGGAATACTCGGACACTTTCTGTGCACCAAGGCCATTCCATGCATGAATGCAAAGGAGCCTCAGCTGCTCGTGGGTAATAATGTGCAGGGATAGAACCTTGAATCATTTGAAGATCTCATGGATGTCGAAGAAATGCTCCTTGAAATGGCGAAATTTGAAGACGATTTCACAAAGGATGCTTACACACATGGCTAGTCTCTCCATCAAGCTTGAGTCATATATTTTTGGGTCATGGTCTGAGGTCATGTACTAGAATGAATAATTTTCATATTAGATATCTTATCATTATGATGCAGTCGTGATGTAATGAATGTTATGGGTTTATCCCTCTTTACAGGTCTATGTCATTTTCTTACTTCTCAAAAAAAAAAAAATCATACAAAGTCCAGATGCTTAATATAATAGGAAAATTTTGACAACGATCGGTTGCAAAATGGAAATTTAAAAAAAATTACGAACATAAAAAAATACTATTGTTTTAGCGAAGCTTACATATTTTATATATTCATGAAAATAGGGAAAGAAGAGTTGGAGTGATCACCGGAGAAACATATGGGACACAAAGTATTAGGAGTAAGATATTTAACTAAAACCCTACTCTAAAAACGACTGAGTAGGTAAGGGAAAAAGCACGACAACGGGTTTGGCATTTTGGGCATCTATTTCTAGGGCTGAGCAAAAAATCGAAACATAACTAAAATTGGAAAAAACAAATAAAAATCGATCTGAATAAAACCGAAACCGAACCTAAAAATTGAAAATTGAACCGTTGATTGGTTTTGGTTCCGGTTATAAGTTCAAACCGAAACGATTATTATAATAAATAAATTTATTATATATAATTTATACATAAATTTAAATTAATATATATATATATATATATATATGTGTGTGTGTGTGTGTGTGTAAATAAATAATTAAATATATATAATTTTAATTCTTTGGCCTAACAATCTAAATTAACTTGGGCTGGCAGTCTGGCACATATACTCCATGTCCCATGATAGGATCGCAATAGTGTTCTGAATAATGAACACTTCTGGCATTTAAAGTTTTAATCTGTGGTCAGCACTCAGCAACTAACATGCATGGTTGTAATAGTTCTTGTTTTATTTCTTGTTTTGTTGGTTGTATTTAAATTTTCTAATGTTGCTATTTATATTAGAGACTTTGATTTGTGTGAAATTTGAGCACAAAAATATTGTTTTAATTAATTACGTTTTATCTATTTGAATTGAATTTTTTTTCATTTTTATTTCATCCGGTTTTGTAACCAAAATCGTATCGATTGAAATCGAACCTGTATTTTAAAACCGAAACCGATGATTCGGTTGCGGTTTTTGATTTTTAAAACCAAAGATACATGGTTCCGGTTTCAGTTTTAGTCAAAAATCGAGCCGAACCGGCCCATACTCTACCCTATCTAATAAGAACATGAGCCTCAAAGGCCAGCTCCGTACTTTGTACTTTCAACCAAGTATTCTCATACAAAGTCATAGGCTTCTCAATAGCAGTACTAATGGCACAAAGACCATCCAAATACCGGTATATGAAATGAACTTTATGAGAGAGACTAAGAGATTATACTTAACAACATGAGCAAAGCTATAGATATGTTCATACCAAGGATTTAAAAACATCTTGTGAGATCTAACCTCTAAATGACTATATCTAAAAGAAATTTTATATGAGTCCAGAGAATTAAACAACAAAAATAAAATTACCCAGAAAATGTTCATGAACTTTAACCAAACCAATAAGAACATATATCATAAGCAACATTTCCTTAATGATCTTAGAGGGCAAATCATTTACAGACTCGAAATAACCTAAGCAATAATTTCTTCAGAAATTTTTGGACTTATCAAAAATAGTATTAGAGGGTTTGATACAAACCTGACAATTAGATTTTAAAAGAACTTTATCCAAATTTGGTTTAATTGCTTCACATCTAACCTTGGAATCGTTCAAAACTTGTAAATCCAGAGAGCTAGTAGCGATATAAACTTGAGAAGGCGACTTTGAAAGTCCTACAAATGGCGGAGAGGCTTGGTTACTTGAGCTCATCATGAGGTTCATTGTCATGATCCAAAGTTTACAACAACACATTTCTCGAGGCAGTCATCTTCTTAGGTGGAGGAGACACCAGACAAATCTTATTTGTAGGCTTAGAAAGGGAATCCTTGAGGACATGATGAGTGAAAACCAGCATCAAAGGGTTAAGATGCGAACTCGGGGAACCCGAGTCCGAAGAGATAGAGATAAAAGACATGGTAGAATCACCAAAGAAACAAGGAGGGGAAGGTGGGAAAGACAAAGAGAAGATAGAGGCGGAGGCGGAGGCGGAGGCGGAGGCGGAGGCGGAGGCGGAGGCGGAGGCGGGAGAACTATCCATGATATACTGAAAGAAAATATGATTGAAGAAACAATTCATGACACTGACAGAGTAAAAGGGTTTCTTAAAAGAATCATAGTGTTCATGTTTTCAAAGAAAACATCTGTATTCTTTGACACTATAGCAAAAACAAACTCTACAACCTATCTCACTAAAATGCTTAAGAAACTTGAAGATCCACCTCCTATAAACACACTTGAAACTGAAGCTCGTGACTTAGTGAAGGCCAGGCTTGAAGCCAAAATGGAAGATTTCCGAAAGTATATGCAAGAAGAACAACAGAAGAAGAGACAAGAATCAAAACAAGTGAAGAAAAGAAACTAGATTATATGTTTAGGCTAGAGGAACAAAATTTTGTACTTGTTTAGAGTTAAGAAATCCGAAACATGTCAATCTAATCCAGAATGTAATTAATGTTATTTCTTGTCTTTTAGTACTTTACTTTTTCTTGTATTGTCAGTTGAGTTATTCTCTTAAATGATTTGCTTGTCGAATTCTAACAACCAAATTTGGGGAGATTGTAAAACATAATGTAACGTAATATGTAATAGAGGTAATGATAACTCAACACAAGAAGTAAGACATATAAATAATATTAATATGTAACACATGAATCTAGAAGGACATGCAAATAGAGTACATACATGAATCATTATAGGGTATTAAAGTCTGAAGTCTTCAGAAGCGTGAAGGAAAGAAGTTCATTAAAATGTTCAAGCCTCAGTGACGAATAAAAGATCAGAATATTTTCAGTATAAAGAAAATGCAGTGGTTCAAGTATAAATGTTAAGGGTTTCAGTGAACTGAAGCAATGGAAAAGCTGAGATGTGATCAACTAATAAAGAACAAAAGATAAGATAATTTAATTCAGTGCTAGTCGTTTGTGAACCAGACCAGTGCACGAAGCGTCAGCACGACAAGAAATGAATTATCTTATTTAATTTGAAGAATTCAATTGATTAATCAAGGAAATAAAAAGCAAGTGAAATCTACTCAAAGGCATGTCAATTTTACTAAGGCCTTTAAAGATGGAACTAAGTGTATTGACACCATTAACATTAAGTGGCTCTTAATACAAGCAAGCCATGTACTAGGCGCCACTCATGAGTTGAATCTATACTTTCTATCTCGTGTCATACAAGGTGTATATAGTACATGCGCCACTAGCAACAAGCACCACTTAGAAACTATTCTAAGTCCTTGTGACGCCATATAAGGCAACACTCTTCAGGAGCCACCAAGATGACAAGCGCCACCAAGGAATCACAGTTCAAGTGAAAATGGCGCCACTACAAGGGAAGCCTAGTGCCAGATGCTACTTGACTTAATCCAGAAACCACTTGTGATTATACAGGGAGAACCCTTTACATGGCGCCACTCAGTTCTTTGTTACATTGTGAAGAAATCAATTCAATTAATTTTAAAAGCATACACTATAAATGTGAATTGCAACAGAAACATTCAGTGTACATCATCTTCAATACTCTCAACAAAACACAGAAGCTCCATTAAACACGAACCATCAATTCTCATCTGTATTTGTTGATACGTATTGATTGTAAAACCATTGTAGCTAATCATTTGATTAGAGTGTAGCACCTCAGAGATTTATTAATATATCTGTATTTTCCCGAATCATTTGTTTTTGTTTGACTACCATTTTCTATATTTCAAGAACTCACAAACACAAATCTTAATTCGCAATTAGAAGTGAAAAACTAACAACATCATATTCAACCCCCTCTTTTATGATGATTTAGGACCTAAATTTTTTTAATAATATAATATTTTAAGGTGTTTTCAATTATGTATTATATTTTTAAATTATTTAAACTTTGATCAAATTAAATATTAAAAATAAAAAATAAAACACCCATAAATTTTAATATTATCTGAAATGTAATTTTTTTGTTAGAATATAAATTAATAATTGATATGTATATTTACGTTGTAGTCACATGTCAATAATTTTGAATTTAATTGGTTGTCTATTTGATATACAAACCTGGTTGAACAAATAAATTGTTTATATACAATGAATATTTTAAATTTTAAATTTGTTTAGAAAACTTTCATATTTTTAATAACAACTATCCGACTTAAATACAACAAAAACGGGTATAAATATCACATTTTATAATTGAATGGCCATAAATATCATAGTTCAGAAATAATGCCATTTTCATCACAATAAAACGAGAGTTTAAATTGCGTTTCTAGTTGATTATCTTTCTAACCCTACTACAACACGAATCCTTCTCTCCCGGGTGCTATTTCGAAAAACGTAAAACAATCGTAAAATAAGATGGAGAGCTGATTTAGAGATCTTGCTGTAAATCACCACTCTATTGGGGGCTTTAAATCAAATCTTCCAAATTGAAATCGGTTATATATATATATATATATATGTGATTGTGTGTATGTGAGTTCTTGTATGAATTATGATAGATATTGATATATAAGGAATTATAAGTAAGACTTTCATTATTTTGTAGGTATAGAGTTTTGGTATTGAATATAGAAACATAGAAGGAGAGATAGAATAAACAGAGAGAAGGAAAAACGGGAGATATGAAGTTCGGTTCCCAAATAAATTGTAAAGTAATATGCGTTTTTTATATTTTTCTGAAGGTTCTATCAGATTAAGTTTGAAAAACGCATCAAAGTTGCGTGTTCTACAATTGTTAATTTAAGTTACATTTTTTCGTGATAGTAAGGGTCATTTTATAAATTTGTGATATTTTGAACATTTATTATAGAATTGTGATAAATAGGGACAAAATCCTGAAATATACTAATTATTAAAATTTTAATATATCAACTTTAATAATATAATATAAATATATATTTTAATAATTTAAAGGAGACTGTTCAACCAACAAGTTAATATAAAACCTAGATTAAGTGAATAAAGATACTTAATATCACAATTTGAAGTTAAAATGTCTAAATTATCACTATTGAAAAATCTAGCCCCAAACTATCACACACCAACGTAAATTAATTTCGCGTTTGTATATTTTCATGAATAACAAAATTTCTGATGGATCCAACCATGTGAGTGGTTAATTATGAGCATGTATATTCACTTCTAAGTTTTCAAACGACAACATATTTTGATGTTTATTTTTTTTAGATAACGTAACTTTTAATTGCATTTCCTTTTTTTTTTAATGTAAATAAAATATGTGTTTGACTATAATAAGCGTAAGCTTAAATTACATTTTTAAAAAATGATAAAAATGACCAGCACCCATTTTAAGTTAACGCGGAAACAATTTAAAATATAACTTGTTTTTCCAAAATGTGTCTAGAAATGTATCTAATCTCCGTCCATCCACATACTTGCGATATTTTCCTTACAGTTGGATGATAGTGTGTGTATAATAATATCTAGCTGCAACTTCCAAATTAACAACAATGGCATCAGTATATTGTTGTGTATCTATAACTTGCACAGCCAAATCAATATCTTCTGAAGACCCCTCCTCTTTATCAGCCACCACTAACACAATCCCAGCATCATCCAATACTACAAGACCCACCAAGATAATCTTGCCTAAAAAGAAGCCTGAGAAATGGTCTACTGGAACAGCTCCTGGTGAGTATGGTGGCCCACCATTGACTACTAAGCTTAGAAAGTACTGGGGTGGCCCTGGTGAAGACCCCATCACTTCTGATGATTATATTTGGAATAAAGATTTTATGCCTCGAATGAAGAAGTTGTTTCAGGACCCTTCTGAAGATCCCCAGTTTTATACTCCTGAGGTTTTGTCAATTGTTGATTATATATGTGTATGCTTATATGTGTTGGTACTTTTAATTTGTTATGGTGTTTCTGTTATTTATGTTGGGTTCTTTTTTTGTTTGTGAAATTGTAAAGGTGATTTTTTTTACTGTTTGTTTAGTCTGAATTTGATGGATTTGGTCTTTTTGTATGTGTGATTAAGATTAAGATTAAGATTAAGATTGTGTTAAATGGTTCATTTTGGGTCATATTCAGGTTTTGTGTCTGTTAAATTGAGTGTGTAAAATTGGGTCGGGTTGGATGAGGTTTCTAGGATTGACATTACCACCGCTTGGTTGTAGAATTAGATATTTGTTTTGGTATGTTACATATATTTGTCATTGCATTAGAATTTTAAGCATACGAGAGAGGGAGTTAGGATTGGCACCTAGGAATATGATTAAGAGGGGTGGTCATGAGGGGAGCGACAAGGAGACTTGCCACTAGTCTATTAATGAATCCGCAACTGGATGTGCCTTGACTCTATGTTGCCTAAAAATCCTGTGAATATCTTTGTTGAAATTGTGCTCAAGATAATAGCCTAGAATCTCTGTTTTGTATGTCTATATGTTGATCACTTAATTGATCACTAATTAATATTAAAACAGTTTAATCTGGATGCTAACTCCGTATTCGTGTGTTTTGACAGGAAGAAACTTCAGGTTTTCTTAGCTTAAACAGGGTTATGAGTCTTGACAAGTATGTGCTTATTTACATTTTGACCTTTTCGATATCTTACATTTTTCATTATTTCTATCGTTGTGCTAATGTATTCTAATTTTGTGAACACAGCATGGACGCTGACTTCAGCAAAGAGTTAACAGCACCTTCGAAATTTGTTACAGAAACTCAAGTTGAGAGAACTCAAGTAATGTATTTTCTTCAAACTATGTAAGCTTTCCTGGAGATTGTTATGTATGTTATTCCTGTTTCTATGATTAAGTTAATTGTTTTTCAGACTAGTGGAGATGTAAAGCAAAAATGGAGACCAGCACCTACACGACGTGAACAAGATAAGTGGGATAGAGCATACAAGGCTGCAACTGGTGGAAGTGTATTCCCTCTACTTCTCCTGTTCTCTTTCAGTACAACTGAAAAATGATTCTACCTAGTCAAGGCAGTTTAGAGATTTGTTCTTTGGTTTGGTTTAACTGTACAATTTGTTAGACATATTTGCAAATTGAAATATGCATCTACATAGAGAGTGCTGATCTTAGTGGTTGTAATTGTATATATAGGAATTTATGTTACGAGAAGTTAGGAAGCCTGTTGGTGATCCAGAGGTTTTGGCTGCACAGTCGAGAGAACAATATTTCAAGGTATTCATACATATGACTGGCTCCATCAAGCATCATAACTTCTTTTTCAGCAAATTAAACATTACAAGTTTTTGAATGCATAACCTGAATACTTGCTCCTTTCTCCCCATAAAAATTTGACAGTTAAAGAATAAATTGCAGTTGCTTACTCTAGGAATAGGTGGAGTTGGTTTAGTCTCTGCATATGTATCTTATTCTCCAGAGATTGCAGCAAGGTAAATCTTAAGATTTTTAATATGATAAGAAAACCTTTAATTTTAGGATGTATCTCATTCTGATGTGCTATTCTAACCCAAAGTTAATGTTCATTTTGTGTGTTCAGTTATGGTGTTGGGTTTCTTGGCTCATTGGCTTACATTCGAATGCTTGGTAATAGCGTGGATTCTATGGCTGATGGAGCCAGGGGGGTTGTCAAGTATGTCACTTCTCCTTAAATGTGAAATTATATATTGATGTGTGTGTGTGTGTGTCTTTCGCTGTTATATGTTTTTTCAGTTTTTTTAATTACCAAAAAGTCAGTTAATTTTGGACCCTCCTTTTGTTAAGGAGATTTCTATCTTTGCTGTGTAGAACATGTAAAAGGCACAGATTTGTATTTTAATATCTTTGTAACTTTTCTAATCAAAGGATTTTAATTACAGAGGAGCTATTGGGCAACCAAGACTACTGGTTCCTGTTGTTTTGGTAATGATATTTAACCGTTGGAACGGGTGAGCGGCCTGACATTCCTTTATCATATATGAATTTGAATACATTTCTTTTATCTATATTTTTTTGTGAAACCTATTTGCAATATTTTCTCACTAGGATTTGATGGTTTGTACAGGATTCTTGTTCCGGAATATGGGATCATGCACCTAGAATTAATACCTATTTTGGTTGGGTTTTTTACATACAAAATCGCCACTTTTACTCAAGCTATTGAGGAAGCATTGACCATAGTAGGGGGGAAAAGTGAGGGGTAATGTGATAATAAAGATCAGGTTTTCTAACAGTTCTAAGCAAAGATAACAGAGGTATGCCACTATGGGGACATGACCAAACTTGAAGCAAGGTTGTAGATTGGTTGTTAACAACCCTCTGCTTAGCTTTTGTTCCTATATTTTGATTAAGACAGTTAGTATAAGGAACTTTGCTTGAACATATATTTTTTTGGGTTGCAATTATGATTTATATCTCATAAATTTAGCAGATAAATTATCTCTTCTACTATGTTATGGCATTCCGAAGTTCATAATTGCATGTTAAAATGGTATAATTTAAAAAGCAAAGTAACCGAACATGCAACTGGTGTCTAAATTTCTACTGTAAAACTATAATTTCTGGCTTAAGTAGCTAGCTAGTGGTTTAATATGTGTGTACTTGGCTTAAATTTCACTGGATAAATATGGTTTTTTTCCCAATAATTAGGCTTATAGCGTTACAAATGAGCATCTGTTCTAATAAATTTCGAGGTGAGCGAGAGTTGAACCAGAATCTGGGACATGCTTTTTAAATATTGTCTTTGGCACTTGCACTTTTCATGGGACCTCCTGACATTTTTCTGAATTATTCAGTCACTCGATATGTCATTGTTTTCCTTCTTAGTTCCTCATTTCTTGTACAACTAATTGCTCTTTCCATTTGTGACGAAGATTACTTTTAGGAAAGAAGATCGAAGGGAAGCCAAAAGGAAGCTGCAGCTAGGTACAAGTAATAGGCAGCATATCGATAGTAGCATGCAGCTCATTGAAGATTTGCTTTCAATCCTACTACTAATGTGATAGGCAGCATATCGATTGTAACATGCAGCTCATTGAAGATTTGCTTTCAATCCTACTGCCAATGTAATTCTTTTAATTACTTATAATTTTCTAAAAATATAGTATCAAATTTTATGTATGATTACATCATATTATAAGATTATATATGTATTCAATCTAATTTACAATTTATTCATATAATAATATACAGACAATTTTGTTTTGCACGAATTCTATGGGGTCCTAGTATTATACAGCTCATTTCCCTATTAACAGTGAGATTAGGATTCATACTGTCCGATTCCAACTTTTTAAGTAATAATCATTCTTCCCTTAAAAAAAGAAGAATTATGCATTACTCTGCACTATTATACGTAATTACAGGGTGTATGCATGCTTACTGCATCGATTGCATTCATAAATGGAGTAACATGGAAAGAAAGTACCCCCCTGCGTAAATCAAAATATAATTTATGGTTCTTCAAGTTCAACTTCACTACAAGGGATTTCCATGAACACAAACTACTGCCTGTTGATCAAGTGATCAATGAAACAGTATTCAGTGCCACCCCTTATGATCTTGTTGATGTTCAATGGTGAATAAATGGGGAATGACCAGGTAGAGCTAGATGGTTTGGAGACAAAAGAAATGTAGCTCCTGAGATTATAAGAGAAAAGATGCAATGATAGCGTAAAAGCATATACGATAGAGTTGCAAGCATTGCCATTAGAGAATGGGATACGAATAGGATATTCGGGGGAGTGAATTTGTACGGGATTAAGGAATTGATGTTTCACAAACTGCAAGCAGTCACCAGGCTTCAAGATCAAACTATAATTGCGTATATGAACATTCCTATGTACAAAGGAACCCGAGTAAAGAGGCAGTTGAGTCTCCCTGTGGAAGAGGAGAAATATTTGGAGCCTTTGAGAGGTTTTCTGTTAAAGCATGCAAGTTTGTTCTGTTATGAAATTACATGTTTAATTTGCAGAAGTGGCTTCTGCAATCTGCATTATGACTCGCGACACCAGAGTAATGTATCTACCCGGCAGACCGCTTTATTTAATTTTGATATCTTCATTGTGAATATTATGTGATAACGATTTATCACAAAACTCTAATCCGCCCCACGTCTATAAAATCACAGTATAATATAATATCACAGCTCCGAATTCCGAACACAAAATCAAATTCTCGAACTGGCCGAAATTTACACTTCTCCCTTGTAAAAAATTCATATTGGTTCGAGTCGGTATTTTATCTAGATTAAAAAAGTATAAGATTTTCTTAACAGTTTATGTGTCAAGAGGTCAAAAAAGGTTTGTTAGTTACATTCAAGTAACATGTAAAGAAAATATATGTATGCAGACGTAGAAACAATATGATCAGATGAAGTGCATGAAACGCAAATACGTTTATACGAACTACTAAACAACAAAGACCCAGGGCATAGAAAGATGTATCAAGGCCAGCTCATTTTGTAGTTCAATTTTGAGCAGAATATTAAAGGACGAAAGGATATGAAGAGAACTCACAAGATGAAAGTATTCAACAAATCGAGGCTCTTCAAAGACAATTGAACGATATTCCTCTGTAGCAATGATTGCCATCTCATCCAATAGTAAACGCCATTCTGGCTTTGGTGAGATCGGAGGATGCATCCCATGCTTAAGGGTTGCAGCTGTGAATCTTTGGAGTGTTCTAAAACACAAGTGCTCCTCACCAAATGACTGTTCAATAACTTCACCTTGTACAGTGACACGTAGTGATCCTTGGATCGTATCCGGTGGTTGAGATAGGATAGCGAGATGTGTTGGACCCCCACCTCGTCCCACTGTTCCTCCGCGTCCATGGAACATTGTAAGCTTTACACAAAATTGTTTTGCAACTTTAATAAGCTCCTCTTGAGCCTTGTATAGCTGCCAAGCTGCAGAGAGACGGCCTGCATCCTTTCCAGAATCTGAGTACCCTATCATGACTTCAAGGCAGCAGGTGCAGCCTTAAGATCAGCTAATTTCTCAAACAAAGGAGCAACCCTTAGTGGAGTCTTGACATGGCACTCTCGTTGCAAAAGCTCTACAGCAAGTACATCAGATGGTGCAGTTGCCATTGAAATTATGTAAGCACCAAAACTGTCAGAAGGAAGTTCAGAAATTACATAAAAGGTATCTAATACATCAGCAATTTCTTTAGTTTTAGGAAGATCAGAACCAAACAGAGGGCGCTTGCCACTAAGTTCAGATAAGAGCCATTCTTGCCTGCGTTCCTCTGACCATTCCCGATAAGATCCAATTTCCAAGTGCTTTGTAATAGCATCCATCACTTCCGTGTGCCTATCTGATTCTTGTCTGATATCAAGTCTTACGAGGGATAGACCAAAGGTAGAAACTTGCCTTGAGAAATCAAAAAGGCTTCCATCAGCAATGGCCCGATCACTGCAGGAGCAGAGGGATTCTTGAAAATGGAACTTTTGTCCCTCAAACATATATTCCAGAAATCACAGTAGAAGGTGAAACTGTCTACTGGGTTCCCAAAAAGGTCACAATATATACTGAAGCAGGAAAAGAAAAGGTGGTCCTGGATGATTGTTTACAGTTCATAATTATTGAAGCCCTCGACAATGTTATATACAATAATATTGTCTACAACACAAGTGCCAAACAAATATGGGAAACTATAGAAGTACTTTGTGAAGGTACTGAAGAAGTAAATGACAATCAAGGGCAAATCTTGGTATCTCGATATGAAACTTTTATGGCCGAACCAAATAAAGGATTGACTGAGATGTTTGAAAGGTTCAACAAACTCATAAATGACTTGCAACTGCATGGAAAGTTTTATGAGAAAAAGGAAGTTAACATGAAATTTATGTTGACACTCCATGACCATCTTGAGCATAAAATAACTGTCATAAGAAAAGGAAGAGACATGGCAGCAGTGTCCCTTGAAACTCTCTATGACATATTAAAAACTTATGAGCTAGAGTTATTGCAAAAAAGAGCTATTCAATCTGGCCAAAGAGGAAAAATGATCAACACCTCAAATGCTCTAGTTGTTCAAGATCCCAAGATGTTGCAACTACGAGAACCACAACAACAACAACAAATCAAAATTGAAGAGGTTGTAGATGAAGAAGAGAATGTCACCCTTGAACTCAAAGAGCCTGATGATGTTGAGATCTATACTCTGGAGAACTGGACAATATGAAAAACAAAACCATGGCTTACATGATAAGAAAGTTTAAAAAACTTAAGATTAAAAAAGAACAAGTCATACAAGCCTAAAGGACAAACTTCCAGGTTTAATAAATGAAACATGTCAAAACCTGGAAGTAGTAGCAAGGGTGGTTATAAAACTAGCATGGTGGACAGATCAAACGTAAGGTGCTACAACTACAATAAGATGGGGCATTTTACAACTGAATGCAGAAAGCCAAAGGTAGCAAGGAGAAATTACAGTGACTATGAGGAACTTGAAGCAAAGTATGATGCTTTGCTTAAAAAGCAACAAGGAAGGGCATTAGTAGCTGAAGGAAAATGCTGGGATGAATCTGATGATGATGAAGAATAAGAGTATGGAAATATAGCCCTCATGGCAAACTCAGGAGATGAGTCACCCTCTTCATCTAGTCAGGTACCCTTCCTTACCACTATTGATATGACTGCTTCTCAATACAAGAAAACAACAAAAAATTTAAGTTCTGAAAATTTTAATATTTACACTAGTATGCTAGCTACAAATGAAGGAATTGCTAAGTTATCTAGTGCTAAAGAAATGTTAAAATGCAAGAATGAATATCTAGAGCTTAAACAAAGTGCTTTTGAGTCCTTAAGTCAAGAGAATGAAGTTCTTAAAAATAAGATAATGTGTGCTTCTCAAATTGAAGAATTTCTTAGAAAGTAAATTGCTGAAAATGAACTCAAATATCAAAGCTTACAAGAACTCATCTTCTCTGTTGAAAACCTATCATATGGAAAACATTGAAATCCAAAAAGTTGGTGTTGGTTTTAACTATGAAAAGAACAATGGAAAAAAACATATTGTTGAGGAAGATCCCGGAACTGAGAAAATTACTATCAGACCTTTAATTCTTAAAAACGTTAAGAATCCCTTGTACAAAATGGCTAAGATTGAATTTGATGAACAATCTCTGATCCTTAAGCAAGAATTAGATAATGAAGATGATGTAATTGTCAACAGGAATGGTCAAACAAAAAATATTGTCCAAAATTCCAAGACAGTAAGGTTTACAGTTAATAGAACAATAAGTTTTGAGTCTACTGTCAGCACTAGTAAGATAGTAAGTTCTGAGTCTACTGTCGAGACATAAAGATTTAATCATACTATCAAGACTGTACTTTCACAACTAACTGTCAACACAAGTGGGACAGAAACTTCTAAATATGCTGTCATCAAAACCAAGACTAAGAAGAACAAGAATGGAAAGTTAGGAATAAACAAAAAGAATAACTATGGTTACATTCCTAATGCTCCTAGAAAGTTGTGTAATAATTGTGGTTCTAGTCATTTAACTCATTCTTGCACCAAGAATAAATCTGAAGTAAATCATGATATATCTGTTAGTGTTAATTTGCATAGTACTCATTTACTTGATAGACAGATATCTCAGTGTGCTAATATTGACTGCATACCTTGTAAGTTAAACATGTTAAGTATTTGCTTCAACATGCCTCTAACTTCTACCAATGCACGATAATACATGTCTGATAAACTTGTAAAAGCAAAGACTCCAAGTCCTCCTAAAGCTAGGTTGGGCAAGTCACCCAAGTACAAAATTCTTAACTAAGTGATGAAAACTAAATAGGTGGCCACAAGAGTCTTGCTAAAAAAAAAAAGGAAAGCAAACTGATTAAATCTGACACAAAATATTATTTAGCTAAGTAAGAAGGACCCAATGAGAATTGGGTACCAAAAGAAACTTGAAAACTTTGCTTTGCAGGGAAATAGGAAAAATAAAAAAATATGTGGATCATTGATAGTGGATGCTCAGGACATATGACAGATGATAAAGCCATGTTATCACAGTTCAAAGAAATGGTTGGCCCATATGTTACATTTGGTGACAACAACATTGGTTTCACTATGGGTTATGGTACTTTATAGGTTGGAAATATTATCATTTGGAAGATTGCTCTAGTAAATGGTTTGAAGCACAATTTATTGAGTGTAACTCAATTTTGTGAAAAAGGATTTAATGTCAACTTTGATCAAAACAGATGTACAATAATCAACAAGAAAACAGGAATGGAAATTCTCAAAGGAGTCAGGAAAGGCAGTCTATTCATTGCTGATCTAGATTCAGTCATGAAAGACAAAGTCTACTATTTCTATAGCAAACCTTCATCTAATGAAAGTTGGTTGTGGCATAAAAAGCTTTCACTTCAAGGCAATGAACTATCTAATGAAGAGAGAATTGGTAAAAGGCCTTTCTCAACTTGAATTTTATCAAGAAGGATTGTGTGAGGATTGTCAAAAAGGAAAACTAAGGATAACCACTCACAAAAGCACTCATTTTGGATCAATCAATAAAGATTTTCAACTTATTTACTTGGACTTATTTGGTCCTGTGAATGTGCAATCCTTGGCAAAGAAAATATATGTTTTGTAATGGTTGATGACTACTCTAGATATACTTGGGTGAGATTCTTAGCAACCAAGGATGAAGCTACACAACAGATTATTGATCTTGTAAGGATTCTTGATAAAAATACAAAATACAAAGTGTAGACTCTGAGAAGTGACAATGGTACTGAATTTAAGAACAACATCATGAATGACTTCTGCAAAGATAATAGAATCACTCAATAGTACTCTACACTAAGGACCCCTCAATAAAATGGTGTTGTGGAAAGGAAAAATAGAACATTGATTGAAGTAGGAAGAACCATGTTGAGTGAGGCAAAACTTCCCACTTACTTTTGGGATGAAGCCATCAACACAGCCTATTATACTCAAAACAGGACTGTAGTGAATAAAATGTTTGGGAAGACCCCTTATGAATTACTTACAGGAAGAAAATCTACAGTCAAGTACTTTCATATCATTGGAAGCAAGTGTTACATCATGAAAAATGCCATTTAGGTCAAAAGGAAGTTTGATAATAAATCACTTGAAGGAATATTTATGGGATATGGTATAGAAAGGACTGCATATAGAGTCTATATCATTGACCATAAAATTATGGAGGAAAGTATAGATGTCACTTTTGATGAAACCAAGTTACCTGGAATTGAAGGATGTCAAGATAAATATACTCTTGCATTTAAAAATCAAGGATATCTAGAAGAGATAGAATATGATTCACCAAGAATAATACACACCATTTCTGGGAACACCTCAATTCCAGCTCAGACTCAAGAAAGTGAAAGAACTGCTCAATCCATAGAATTCTCTGGAAATATTCCAATGACTAGTGGGCTTGAAGAAATTGATGTTGTACATCGCTCAAGGGTGAATGATCCAAGCAATCTCAATACAGAAGCCAACTCAAGTGATGCTATGAGAGAAACAAAATGGAACAGAGATCACACAAATAATTTAATTATTGGTGATCCTGGAATAGGAGTCAAAACAAGAAGAAAAGTTACAAATGAATGCATGTTTTCCTGTTTTTTCTCTCAACTAGAACCCAAATCTTTGGATGATGTTTTACTTGATCCAGATTGGGTAATTGCCATGCAAGATGAACTAAATCAGTTTGAAAGAAGTTGTGTATCGGAATTGGTACCTAGACCAAAGAATAAATCTGTAATAGGTACCAAGTGGGTTTACAGAAACAAGATAGATGACAGTGGTGTTGTCACAAGAAACAAAGCAAGGCTGGTGGCTAAAGGTTACTGTCAATAGGAAAGAATTTATTATAATAAAACATTTGCACCTGTTTCAAGACTTAAAGTTATTAGGATATTCTTAGCATTTTCTACTCACAATAACTTCAAAGTTTTTCAAATGGATATGAAAAGTATTTTTCTCAATGGAGAATTGGAGGAAGAAGTGTATATTGAGTAGCCCCCAGGTTTTGAAGATCCAAAACTTTAAGACTTTGTGTATAGACTGCTTAAGACTTTGTATGGATTAAAACAAGCACCGAGGGCCTGGTATGATACTCTTTCCAAGTTTTTTCTTGAGAATAACTTCACAAGAGGGATTGTGGATAAGACTCTTTTCTATATAAAAAAAGCATGGAAAGGATATCATTTTAGTCCAAGTGTATGTTGATGACATGAAATATGGTTTTACTAATGAAATATTATGCAAGAAATTCTCTGAGATGATGCATAACATATATTAAATAAGCATGATGGATAAATTAGTTTTCTTTCTTGGACTTCAAGTTGATCAATGGAAGGATGGAATATTCATTTGCCAAACCAAATATATTAAAGATCTCCTGAAGAGATTTGACATGAAAGATTCATCACTTGTTAAAATTCCTATATCTACAGCAACTCAACTTGACAAAGATTCCAAAGAAAGAAAGTTGACAATAAGATGTATAGAAGAATGATTGGTTCTTTCCTCTATCTAACTACTATCAGGCCTGATATTATGTTTGCTACAGGTCTGTGTGCAAGCTTTAAGTCTTATCCAAAGGAATCTCACCTAATGGTAGTAAAAAGAATATTTAGGTATCTGAAAGGAACTCAGAATCTAGGCCTTTGGTACCCTAAGGATTTTGGGTTTGACTGGATTGGTTACTCTTATTCAGACTATTTGGATGTAGAATTGACAAGAAAAGCACTACAGGAAGCTGTCAATTCCTTGATGAAAGGTTGGTGTCATGTTTTAGCAAGAATCAACATTATGTCTCAAATTCCATAGCTGAAGGTAAATACATTGCAGCTGGTTGTTGTTGTGCTCAGTTACTTTGGATGAAGAGTCAACTTTTAGACTATGGTTTAACACTTCATGGTATTCCTATCTTTTATGATAATACAAGTGCCATAACCATATTTGAGAATCCAGTTCAACACTCCAAGACCAAGCACGTTGATATCAGGCATTATTTTATAAGGGAGTATGTTGAACAAGGTACAATCAAGTTGTTGTATGTACATACAGATAAGAAACTTACATATATTTTCACTAAACCTCTAGATGAAAAGACATTCAACAAACTGATAAGTGAATTAGTTATCCTCAATCTCTTCTGTTGAATATGTTAAAATGTAAGTTGATTAATGATAAAATATTAGTTAACTAAATTTCACTGTGAATTAAAGGCCTTCTAAGGTATTTTGATTTTTATCACAGTGAATATATGATGATTTCTAACTTAAAATTTAACTAATCTATTTTTATTTTTTTCCACTTTCAAATTGGTGATGACAGTAACTATACTGGTATGACTTGTAGTGTTTATGAGAAATATATTGTCAAGTGACACGACAACATATTTTTATTAAAAACTTTTTTTTGTTGTCATACTAATAGAAAGTTACTATCTAACTCATTTGGAAACTTTGACAATATATTGTGTAAAATTAAGAGCTTTTACTAAAAGCTACTATCACCTTGTTGATAGTCTGTTTATTCAACGTCTTTCCACACAAAATACTGTCACAAGTTAATTTAGGGTATATTTGTGGTTTGAAAGCTAATAGTACTGTCAAGTGTGTTTGTGATTTTAGGTGAGGGAGTTACTATCAAAATGAAAGTGTTCTAAATCTACAACTGTCACTTCAATCGATTGTAATTCTATCTTGACAGTTTTTCTTTCATATCATATATATACAAACATTAAAACCACATTCAATCCTCACATCTTGTTTAAACTCTTCATCTCTCAAACTCCTTTGTTTCTCTACAATAGCTACCATTTTTCTTCCATAACTTTTCATACTTCTCTCTAAACCCTAATAATGTCTAGACCACAAATTCTATGTACCCTTGCCCAAATCAACTTCACCACCATGGTGACTGTACGTGAAGCTGGTGAAGCCTTAAATCCTTTTTTTGGCTTCATGAACTCATCATATCCCAAATTTGCCCTAACTGAAAGCCCTAACTTGGAGATACCCAGGTTATCTCAATTTTGGACCTCTGTTGTATGTGAGGGGGAGCAAGATAAGGGTTTCATCTCATTTTAAATCAATAACAACTCTTACACCATCAACTCAATTCATGTAAATACTTCTCTTCAGACTGAAGCTGAAGAAGATTCACCTTTTCAGGAGCCTGCTAGTGATAAACAACTTGAAATGTTCTTTAAATTCGTTGGGTATGCAGGCCCTAAGCTAAGTCTAGATTTTGATGACTGGTACCCAACTGGTGGAATGGACATAAATATTTGAACAAAGAACGGAACATGATCTTTGATGTTGTGTCAAGATCTATGTCAAGCAAAACAAATGGGTGGAATGAGATACTTGTCTACATAAGGACGATAGTGCATTCCATGGTTCACAACTACAGGATTGACATTGGCAAGATCCTTATGCAACAGTTCAAGCAAGTTCTTGGAAAGAAATCTTCAAGGAAGTTTATAATCTCTTATCCTAGGTTCTTTATGCTTATTATTAATTCTATAGTAGGCATAATTAATCTAGATAATATAATTAATCTAGATAATATACAATGCATGAAGTTTCTAACACTCAAGAAGAACTCACACACAGTCCTATCTAGAAAACCTCTTAACTCTCATATAAGTTTGTTTATTACTGAATACATGAAGTCCATTCCTAACCCACACTCTAAACCCTTTGAGTCTGTTAGGGCCTCTAGACAGTCCCAGGTAGTCATCTAAGAACCTGGTTCCTTTCAAAAGGATTAGGTTTCTAAAAAGAAGAGAACTTTAACCAGTAGGGCAGAAACTGACTTTGTTGTAGAGGGAGAAACTACACTAGATGCAGCAAATAAGATTGGAAATGTCAATGGACCTGCAGAGGGTCCTGAAATGCCCAAGGTGAAGAGGGCTAAAAAAACCTCCCATGTAACCAAGTCTGTGTCTTCTAAAAAAGGCATAGATCTTAACAGGGAAATTAGCACATCTATAGGTGTTTTCTCTCAAAATGAGGTACCTATTGAACTTGTCAGTCACCCATGGCACCCTGTAATAAGTCTGCACAACATATTGAATTCATTCAACTGTGCCCATACTTGAAGAGAGACATAATATAGAAATAGAGAACATGGAAGAATCATCCTTTCAATTTGATGCTTCATACTTTCATTCTATGGAGCAACCAACACTCTCTTCTGTATTTCAATCTTCTTCCTTCTATACTACTCTAATTGTTTCTTCTCTACCCTCTAGAGAGGATGGCAGACCCCCATTCTCAGAGGTTGATTATTCATTTCATATCTTGAATGAACCCCCATCATCTAGTGATCCACAAGAACCTATTGTTCAAAGTGCATTAGATATCACTCCTCAAAATTTAGTTACTCATCAACTCAATGTTGCTGTCACAACCCAAGTTATTGTCAAGGATACAGGCAATGTTATTATTACATCTGACAATAACATTCCTTTCAAGGAATCTTTCAGTGTCTCGGTTGCTGTTAAGGAAAAAGTTGTTGTCACCAACATTGAAAGTAACCTCAATGCTCAGGATGCTGTCACAACTCCAATCCAGGACAACACTTCACAAATACCTACAACTTCACAACCCTTGGATTAGAACACATGATCTGATTCCATTCCTCTCTCTAAGATGCTAAAGGTAAAATCTACATCTCAAGTGTATGGTGTACCTTCTTAGTCCCATGCACCTAGGTTGAGTGAGGGTGTGAAAAAGAAAAGAGAGATAAAAGAAAAAGAAGTGAGTATAAAAATGAGAGGCAGGGAAAAACCCTAGCAAAAGGAGAGGGCCTTGAGCATGGCCAAAAGAAAAGAAAAATTGAGGGAGCCAAATCTTTTAAGGCACTAGGCCTTCAGTGTGAGCATGTAAGGGATGATGAGATCATCTAGAAAAAATAAGAGAGTGTGAAAACCCCCTCAACCTCCAAATCATCTTCCAAAGAAGCTGTTGTAAGGTTGAAATCCCTTACTCACAGAGTCTCTAAGCTGTCAAAGAGCATTATTACAGTTGGTAAAAACCAATTTAAATTGGTCAACAAAATGTCCAACCTGGAATAAATGATAAATGAAGGTTTCAAGACCATCTTTGACAAGTTTCAAGAATTTGGTGACAAATTCTCATCCCTAGCAGTTGCTACCTCAACTAAGGGGGGAGTAGAGAACTCTTTGAAAGGAGTAATAAAGAGGGTGATAAGGTAGAAGAAGTTGTTGCAACTCAGGGGTTGGAATCTGCAGCTAAGGGGGATAAGTAGTTGGTGTTGCTATCCAAGGTGGCAACAGAATTGGCTGAGAAAACTGAGATGGAGAAGAGAAAGGTGGATAAACCTAAAGAGAAGGCAATTGTAATTATGGAGAACGTGGTGAAGGCCCCTATTTATGTGTCTGGAAAAGGGAAGGAGAAATTAGATCCTGAAGATAATGATGATTGGATTGTAGAAGAGATGGATGATATGACAGAGCTAGAAGCTACCACTCTTATGGTGGATGAAAATGAAAATAGGAAGGTGTTCAAGGATGCCAGCTTCAATCAAAGAATCACTGACCTAAGAAATTTAGCCAATAGAGACCCAAAGAAATTCTATGATGCAATGAGACTATCCACTACATGTGTTGTTGTTTTGGTATCTAAAAGTAGAAATTGGGTAGTCACAGTAAAGGTTGAAGGAGGATTGAGTTGGTACATCAGTATGGGGTACATAAGCAGGCATGAAGTATCTGTGATTGAAGTCATGAAGAACAAAATGAAGATAGAGAATTCCTAGCTGAATTTGAACCTAAAAAGAACTCTGTAAAATTTGATAATTGAGAAGCCTCTTCCAAAAATCACTCATCATCCACTATGCATAAGATTCAGTCTTTCTTAAAATTTAAATTTCAAATTCATGAATCTTGAAAGATTAAGCTTCTGCAAACCAAGGTCTGTCAAAGAAGCATTCAACTATTTTAAATAGCTGCCACATGATGAGGAAAGGGCTGAAGTGGTAAGACTATTGGGGGAAGAGTTGAAGAGACTGGAGAAAAAGAGATCCAAGAAAACAAGGAAAACTGATCACTCTGAAAAGGATGATGAAAACCCTAATGGAGGTGCTGGAAGCTCAAGACAAGTCACAAAGGACTTAGATGAAAATTCTGAAGGTGGTGATGAAGAATAGGGTAATGGGAATAGTGATATTGAAATTGCTGATGAAATTGAAGGGAGAGTGTTGAAGCAAGTGATTCTAGGTTTTGAAGCTGAAAAGGAATCTATTGTCACAGAAGATGCTGTCAGGAGTGATAAGGTGGAGAATGCTATCGAAACTCAAGAACTTGTTGTCACATATGATTCGACAGAAACTTCAAAAGATACTATCAGGAGTGATAAGGTGGAAGGTATTGTCAAAAGAAAAAGAAGGAAAGTGAGAGCTAAAGATTTCCTTGGCAAGAATTATTATGAACCAAAAGCTGCCAAGTCAAAGAATCTCACTTCAGGTGGACCCAAAAAGGGAATCAGGAAAATAAGTACACCTTATTCTATGGGGACTTATAGAAATAGCTGGAAAGTTACATCTGAAGTGGGGTATGTTGATTGTATAAATTTTAGGAGACCTACCATCAACAATATAGCTGAAACAACTGCAGAAATGATCTCAGACATTGTTGCAGAATGGTCTAATTACAGCTCTCTAAACAAGGATAAAGTCATCTACTCAAATGGAAAGGAAGTGGAGCTAAGCTATAGTCTAGTTAAAGATTATTACTTCATGTTAAGAAAGATGCTGACTATTGTCAAGGGAAGAGATATAAGAACTCATGTTCTGAGAGGATTATTGGTAAGAAAGTTTATGGAACTACAACAGAATTTTAAGCCTCATCCTCTATATGTGTTGATGTTGAGGAGCCCGAGTCTCCAATCAGATTTAACCCTGATGGAATCATGTTCACAATTAAGGAAGATGTCAAAGAATTCTGGAGCATGAAATCTTTAAAGGACAAGAACAGTGATCTATTATTGAAGTTGGTTAATCAACCAGCAGAGTACCTTTATCTTGATGAACAAGGATTTATTACTGTGATCCTTGGTATTGTTGCCTCCAAGGAGAAGAAAGAGAAAGATAAAGTTATAAGAAATGAATATATTCAAAAAAGTCTTTTCAAAAATACAGAAAGAATAATATTCTACAACTCAGTCAATGTTGTTGAAACTTACACCTTTGAAGACCTGAAAGTGATGGTAGATAAGAGCCTGAAATTCTGGAACTAGTTCTATTGCAGCTACTGAAAGTAACTGAACCTAGTGTCCTAGATTTGAAGATCAAAGCATTGGAAATCTGTGATACAAAGAAAAAGTGAGATAAGGAAGAAAAGAGAAAAATCAAAGTCTGAAGCTAGCAAGATTCAAGAGAAAATTGAGAATATCAAGAAAAGAATTGAAGAAATTCAGAAAGATCTTGATGCTGGAATATTCAATGGACGGAACTCTCAACTTCCCTCTTATAAATCTTCAGTGTCATCAAATCCTTTAAGAATTTTAGTGGACAACGTGGAAATAAGAAAAGAAGACTTTATCATGCACAACACTGCAATTCTGAGAAGGATTATGAGAATGACCACAAGTTCGGTTCTGCTATATGAAAGAAATGTGAATCATATTGCAGAAAATATCAATGATTCGAAATTAGAAAAAGAAGATTGGTTGGATAAACAAAGGCTTGACAAAGATTTCTCAACAATAAAACCTAGGTTTCTGAAAGATGACTATGGTGTAAAATTTATATGCATCATAAGGGGACCTGCAGAGTTCTACTATTCAATTTAAGATCTGAAGAAGCTTACACTAGCAAAAATCAAACAAGTGTTGGAGTGTGTGATTGGACATGCAAAATCATCAAGTGAAATTACTGCTCTCAAAAGTCTGGAGGGCCTCTATGAAAGAATGAGATTGCATGAAATATCCAAACAAGGAAGCTCAAGTAAAAATTGAAGATCAGCTCAGTCTAGAGGAGTTTAGTCTTGAGGAATTTATTATTTGTACTTACTATGTAACTTTCAAATTCTTGTACAAACACTTCTTATTTGATTAGTTGAGTTAGAACCTGCAATTCACTTTAAATTTGTCTTTATTTTTCATAAAAATAAACTGGGGGAGATACTTAGGGATTGTGGGGTTAGCAGTGTAACTAATTAATTTCTTAACTCAATCAAAAAGGTTAAGTGAGACTTACCATCATATCTGTATTGACAACATCATGACTCTTAAATAGTAAGTTTAAGAAAGACAAATAGGTAACAGTAAGATTTGGAAGATACTGTCAGGAATTGATGAATAAATGTATTCATGAGGTAGAAGTTCACTAAGTGTTCATGCACAACATGTTTTCAATCCTGACAGCAACATCAAGCTATACTGTCGAACCTATGACAGTTTGTTCAAGTGACAGATCAATAAAGGAATAGCTGACAGCAACTATTCTCATGACAGTAAACTCAGGGGGAATATGAAGAATGAAGATAGTGAGTTTTACCGAAAGCACCTTTGGTGGAGAATGTTGACAGAAGCTTTGAATGACAGTGTGTGTGTGTGTATATATATATATATATATATATATATATATATATATATATATATATATATATATATATGACAACATGATTTGCGGGAGCCATGGATACTATCATGACAAGTAAAGCTAAAGGTTGACAACAAATTTCTAATAAAACTGACAATCTGTTCCTAGTAGCAGGGTAGATGTTGAAAGCACAAGAAATGATTTTGACATCTCTATCTACTCTATCAAGTCTACCATTGTAATTTGAGAGAAGACAATAAAAAATATAAAGCATACTCAAGGAGTCAAAGATCCCTACAAGTCTCAGATGCACTTTATCTACAAAATGAATGAAGCCAAAGATAAATAGAAAAAGTTAAGTTTCTATTCTTAGCTTTGTCTTGGAACAAGGAAAAAGTACACCTGTAATTGAGATGTGTTTTGTAGTATAAATACACTCATCTCATAAATACTTTTTTTTCAAGAAGCTAAGATTTATATTGTCTATTTCTCTCAAACTTTGTAACAATAGTAAACCTAATTGTTATTGTAACCAAGAAACTGGAAGTCATTTCCGGTTGAGTTGTAGCAAACAAAATTAATAAACATACTCCCTCTGTTCCATAAAAAGTGGTGGTTTATAAAAATTAAAAGTTAAGCTGATTCAACTTTGACCATATTTTAATAATTATTGTTAGAAATAAAAATTATGAAAAATATGTCATTAAAAAATATATTGCATTAACTATTACAGTTAATTTTTATTTTTATAAAAATATAAGTCAGTAATATTTAATATGTGGTCAAAGTTGAATCAGTTTGACTTTTATTTTTTATAAAGCGTCACTTTTTGCGGAACGGATGGAGTATTAATTTTGATTTAAACACTCTGTCCCTTTTTTTTACTATCGATTGTTTGCAATCTTTGTCCTCTAACTTTAATTTACATTTTATTGTTAGTGTAAGTTTCTTAATCAATTTTTTATTAACCAAAAAAGTCAGCGAAAAGGTTAGAGTATTGCATTGAACCCCACTTCTGTAACATTCATCTTACTTAACACACAACATCTTTTAAATTTTACCGAACACTTTTTAATTGATCCTTTCAATTAGTTTTCAACTTTTTGATTAATCCTTAATCAATAATAGCTTAAATTTTTATGGATTTACACATACAACATTGTTTTAAAATAAATATTTTATTTATGCAATCTTTTACTTTAGTGTTCAGTGGTTATTTTAGCATGATCAATGCATGGTTTATATTTCAACTTTTTTTACTTTATTTGTTTTAATAAAATTGAAATTTGAATATCATTCGAATAATGACAAATAGGTAATATTCAGGTGAAAATTTTTTAACATGAGAATCGTGAAATTTTTTTAATTATGCAGAATCATAATTTTATTTGTCAAATTATAATAAAAAGTTTATTTTAAAATTTTTGACATTTTCTATTATAATTCTACAAAATTTAGTTAAAATTTTCCCGGTTCTTCATTAAAAAAATTTCGCTTGAATGTTATTCATAACAAATAATACCGCAACATAAATATACATACCTTCAACTTTATAAAAGAAAATAAATAATAAAATATGTGTTTGATAATTGTGTTTATTTCATTTTCTTTTTAAATAAAGTGTTTATTTCTTAATCTTATCTGCGAATATCTTTATGTCTCTTTGGAAATATAAATTTCATTTAAAATTTTGAATTTGAACAAATGACATGTTTGGATAAATATAAGAATTTGGATTTGGATTTGAATTTTAATGCATTCAAATATTAGTACAAATATGAGAATTTGAAATGATAATTTAAATTCTATCATTTGAAATTTTTCATTTGAAATAAAATTCAAGTTCTCAAATACAATATTAATAAATTTAAATATGCTCTAGTTTATTTTTATTTTCTCATTAATTAATACTTTAGATATACCTATATAACCTCTTAATATATAATATATAATTTTTTAATAATATATATATTAATTAAAGATGCTCTAGTTTATTTTTATTTTTATTTTCTCATTAATTAATACTTTAGACATACTTATATAACTTCTTAATATATAATATTCATTAATACTTTAGAAATAAAAATTATATATTATAATTTCTTAATATATAATATATAATTTATTTAATAATACATATATAACGTAGTTATATATTGTACATGATCTTAAATTTGATTTTTTTTAAATTTAGTCTAAAGACACCAAAATAATAATAATATATCACACTATTGATTGTGTTTTTTTTAATCTATAATAGTAAGGGTATGGTATTTACGGTTAATAGAGACCAGTAAACGGGTTGTATCTCAAAGACATATGTTTTATCGATTTTAAATTACCACAAATTGTCTCAAAAGTAAAACCAAAATTTGAGAATACTAACTAATTAATAATTACAATTAAACTAACAGTAATTAAATAGCCTCTAAATCAATAAATTAAAAACCTATCCATGCCTTCTAAACTAAAATAATTATCTAAACTAAAATAATTAAGGTAATCATGTAACTAGAGCATGTCAATCTCTCTCAAATATTAATACTCTCGAAACATGCTTATACAATTAATAATTTTTAGTAATTCAATTAGTTAAGTAATTAGAGTAATTACTAATCTCTATTAAGCATTAACGCTCTCACAAATTCAATGATTCTCTCACACTCAAATTCAATTATACTAATTGTGTGTTTGCGTGTAATGCGTATATCTTTCGATCATATTCCTTTTGTATAAATTTAATTTATGATATTGACCGATTACATAAACTAAATATTAAAATAAAATCAATTAGAATTAATCATGACCAATCATACCATTGTGAAATCATATCATTATTATCATGCAAACATGACTTTCTCTTTTAAGTCCTGGAAATGACTATTTACTAATAATTAAACGAATAAAACAATTACTATAATAAATAAGCATGTTTAGGGAATCTTCAAGAGTCTCTTAATTGGCTCTTAAATATAATATAAATAATTAAGTTGGTAGTAAGTTAATATATTATTAAGAGTGTCAACTCTAATAATACTATTTATATATCCTTTCTATTTTATTTTTTATTCAAATATGTACCTAGCTATGACAAAAAGAGAGGAAAAATGAAATAAAATAAAGAGAAAAGTAATGGATATGTTTTGGAGAGAATAAATATTTTATTGATATAGAAAAGTTAAGAGTCATGTAGTGATTATAAATTAGAGGAGAGATAAAAGGCTTCTAAAAATTTTAAGAGCCACTAAGAGTATCTCGCAACTCTATTTTTTATTATGTTCTTAATATTTTAATTTAGGAGCTTGAGCCTCTTGTCGATACTCTTAAACAAACAGGAATAAAGAATAAAATTAGATAAGAAAACTTTAAATCTTCGATCCTCTCACACGAAGAAGAATCATGATATTACTATGTATCAAAGTAACCTTAATAATATCTCTACTATCTACTAATAATAATAGATATCTGATATGTATGTATATGTCTCCCATATAAAACGTATTTCAATGCTTTAAAATCAATAACAAGTAGTTTTCTTTAACCGGGTAGAATTATTCATATAAAATTTGTAGTTGTCTTTTCTCTCCATTTTCTGAGCTGATCTAGTTGGGTTTTATTTGTTGGACCATCTTTGAATTAAAGAAAATTCCGCAATTTCACGTGGAGGTAAAATAATCAAAATCCGACTTTTGGAACTCAAAATATTGCTCAAACAATATTGATAACGCGTGTAGTTCAATAAATACGAATTTTTTTTAATTTGACTCCAAAATAACTCTTTATACTCAAATTCTTTTAAAATTAAGAATTTCATCTTTTTGTAATAAAATATTAAAATATATTAAATAATTATCCAAATTAATCCAAAATATAATAAAAATGAAAAAAAATGATCTAATACTAGACTTCACTTTCAGAAAATACACATACACCATCATCCTCAGACATGGCAGACACATCTTCACCTATTAAGTCTAATTGCATCACTTCACCTTCACCACCAATTCCTGTACTTAGACAATGAACATGACACATAAAACCCCCAGGATGGTTAGATGATTTTATGCATCCTTTTTCTAATATAGTTGTTAGTGCATCTGTTATTGTTTATCAGCCTATCACCAGTTATTTTAACTGTTTTTTAGCCTCAATTATTCAGCAAAATGATCTAGTGCATTTTCAACAAGCTATTAATCAACCTCACTGTATTGATACTATGAACTTAGAGCTTGATACTCTTGAAATGAATGGCATATGAAAAGTTACTGAACTTCCACCCAACCGGAAAACTATTGGGTGTAAATGGATCTTTAACTCTAAGTATAAGTTGGATGAAAGTGTGGATAAGTATAAAAGCTCTGTTGGTAATTCTGGGAAACAAGCAAACTTATGGAATAGATTACATGCAGACGTTTGACCCAGTTGCAAAATTATAAACTGTGTTGGGAGTACTTGTTGTAACTACTAAGTAAGACTGAAGTGCTATATATATGGATGTTTCGAATGCCACATGGGACATTGAATGAGACTGTCTATACGAGGTTTTCTCAGGGCTATTCAGGGGTTGGCAGCAGAATCCTTACAAAATTCTCAACATCTTTGGAGTACAAACTCAAAAAAGTTTCATATGACTTGTGTCAAGCACCGAGAGAATGGTTTGATAAACTGTCTAAAACTCTATTATCCGGTGAATTAATTTAGTAAATTCCTCTATAATCACTCATGATTTAATATCCGTTGATGATTTGTTAATGACTGGGAATTGTGAAACAACAATTTCAAGATTGAAGTATGTGTTATCCAACACCTTCCACATGAAAGATTTAGGTCATGTCACTAATTTCTTGGGGTCCGAAATTGACATAATTAAAGTACTCCCGGTGTCCCAACCAATTCTTTACACTTTCCTTTTTTGGATGTACCACTCAATTCTTTACATTTCAAAATTTTATAAAAATAGTAAACTTTTGTATTATAAAATTTACTCTCAACCACTACTTTACTACACCTTTTCAAATCTATCAATTAAATATCAATTGACCCCACCACTTTACCCATTTTTCCCACTTTTCCTTCTCTTTCATAATACTTTGTACTCCCTCCGTCCCGGCCAAATGTTTACATTTGGTCCGGGCACGGAGACCAAGGATAGTGGGTGTAATAGTGATTTTATTGTTAAAATAAATGAAATAGTGGGTGTAATAGTGTAAAGTGTTGAAAAAGTGGAGTGAAGTAGTGGATGTAATAATATATTTATTGTTAAAAGTTACTATTTTTAGTAATGTAAAGAATTGGGTGGGACGTCCCAAAAAGGAAAGTGTAAAGAATTGGTTGGGACGGAGGGAGTATAATTTTCTTAACCTCCGTGTTCAACTCAAATGTAAACAATTGGGTGGGAGGGAGTATTATATATGTCCACTTATTACGTAATATGAGTATGAGAATATAACAGATAAAAGTCATTAAGATGTAAGGAATGAATCATATATATTTTTTATTGAATTTGAAATATATCGGATTGCATTTTCATATTCTCTCTTTTCTGCTCTCCATAGCTAGCATATGCTTTTATAAGTTTATTTATACAAAATTAGTGAGAACCGAACTCATAACATAAAATGACAAATAAGTTATCACATCACGCTCAATGCATTACATTTAGATCCAAGAAGACACCGATCTTTTTCTTCTTCTTTTTCTGTCATGAGGCCCGGTTCTGAGAGTTATTTGACGGGGTAACGATCAGGACCTAAAATTATAGAGGACCAGTCCTTTTAAGTTTTTGTAAAACAAGGGAATTTTATTTTTATTTTGTGAAATAAAGGAAAAAATTTAATATAAAGAAAATGAAAAAAGAAAAAGAAAAAAATAAATCTTTTCATTGCACTTTAGTCCGCACTCTTCACTTTTAATCTATACCAAAATTAAATTCCTTGATAAAGGATGATAATGTGTCGGGTTAAGTCAGGTTTAAGTGAAATCTAAATCTAAATTTAAATATTTTCGGATCAATTTCGAATCAAATCAGATTATTTTCTGGTATCCAATATGTTATAGAAAAATGTAATAAGTTCAATATCATTAACACATGTGAACATCAATAATCACTTTTAAAAATTACAAATAATTAAATTTTAAAAGATAGTTAAATATAATATATTATACGAATTGTGATATTAGTTTATTATTATTATACAATTAATAACTAGTGAATAGTTCACATACCGATAAAAATGAAAAATTTGTGTGATATAATACTAGTGAAATTTATTACACGTTGATACCGGTCATTAAATGAGTATTGAATATTGAATACAAATGAAATAATAAAATGAATATATATAAATTATTTATCTTATATATATATATAATAAGATATATTTATAATATTATATATATATCGGGTTTTTATCAGGTTTGGATCAGGTTTTGAATTTCGGATCAAGTATCAGTTCGGTAAATTAAATCCAATCGGGTCGGAAAGGATCAGATATCTATCGGATCAGATTATTTTGTCATCTCTATCCCTTGACTTCTTCCATTTTCTTTCCGTATCCAACTCTTTTTATTCTCCAGATTATCCACATTATCATTAAACAAATCAAAAAATTTAATATTTCTCAAAAATCAAACTTACTTGAGCTTAAAGTTGATAAAAATCTAATTGAGGTCATCAATATCACAAAACCTAAATGGACTTGGAATTGTATTAATCGACAAGTGATTTCTGAAAAATAATAATACTTATATTATTATTAAATATTTTGTATCTCAAAAAACTCGTAAAACCTATTTTTTATGAACGGTTGAATTATGTACTAGAGTTTGGAATATAAGTTCCTTGGAAAATTTATTTTAATTTTATTAACAAAATTATAGTCACTAAAATAATAAATTATTTTAATAAAACTACCATCATATTTTACAGGACCTAAAAAATATGGATCGGGCTGGCCTATCTGTCATTCATTGTGGCTTGCAAAGTTGCAATGTGTGTTATACTTCTCTCATAATTTCAGTAGGGTAACGGAGAGGTGACCAATTAAGGGTTCGTTTGCTTTGCACACTGGTATGAGATTGGAATGAGAAATGAGGTTAATATATGAGTTAAGTATCATTTCTGATATCATATGTTTGGTTGAGTATTGGAATGAATATATTTGATTTAATAAATTTTGAGTTATTAATTATAATTAATTTAACATATGAATTAATTTATTATTTTAATGTATTTTTACATCATTGATTTATTTCATATTAAATATTTACATTTAATTGCTTAAATAGAGATAAAAAATATTAAAAATAAAATGATTACTTATACCCCTTCCCCTTTGAGTATCAAAAACTCATATCTTATGAGTTTGAGATATGAGTTTCAACTTGTCTTTTTTTTAAAACCAAACATCATGTATGGGTTTGGAGTGAACGAAACTCATACCTGATTCCAGAATGAGTTGAACTAAACAATCCCCAAATGTGAAGACCACATTAAGTACCGGTAGTTATGCATGCGGTTAATACTCTCTCTATCCCTAATTAGTTGTCATTTTAACTTTTTACACGTATTTTAATGCGCATAAAAAACATAGTTCGACAAATTATTTTTTAAATTTTTTTTTTCTAAATAAAAATTAACTAGAGTTGAGTTTCGAAAAACATCTGCCATGTTAAATACCTTTCTTTTTTTTCATTTATTCATGCGCGATTTAAGCGTATGTACAAATATTCCTAACCAATAGAGCGTTATGGAATAATTTAATAATAAGGATTTAGCTTTTATCTTTTAAGGAATTTAGTTTTTGTTTAATTCGAAAACTTTTAAAATAACTATTAATATATAATTTTATAATTTGGGTAACACTCTGATGCAAATTTTTTAGCGTGAGAACCGTGAAATTTTTTATTAAATTCTACATAACTATAATAAAAAATAAAAAAATAGTGCATAACCATAATTTTATTTACAAAACTGTAATAAAAAGTTTACCTAAACATTTTTTTTGCAGTTTTTATTATGATTCTTCAAAATTTAATAAAAAATTTCACGATTATCTCGATAAAGTTTTCATCTGATTATTACCCTTTATAATTTTATTAAAAAACACATGCCAAGCAATTAGTGTATGTATTTCGTATTCAAATTGATAATATACCTCTATTTCAGTAAACCCGAAGATTGAAAGAAAATAAAAAAAATGTATGTGTATCGAAAAAGCACGCACAATAGAAACGATTTTATTTCAAACGAGAAAGACCACTCCTTCCCATCTCTCCCGGTTCTTTTCTTTAAATCATAATTTCATACATACTCTTTTTTCTAAAGTTTTGATTTAAATTACAATTCTTTATATAAATAATATATTCTTTGTTCAATCCTAAAAATTTTAACATTTCTAAATCTTCAAATCTGTTTCTATATCTTTTGAATTTGATTCATATCATTTGTATCTGCTTTCACGTCTTTCAGATCTGAATTTTTGAACTATTTTAGTGTCATTTGTGATGACGTTTTATACCAATATGGGCATGACCATTTTTATGGCATTTTAACCATATATGTGGTGGTTATATGTTGTTTATGATGATTTTGTATCATATTAGATGACTTTTATTATTAATTGAAAGTTTTATGCTATAATTTTATAATATATATTTTTGTTACACATTGATCGACTTCTTTGTGTTTGTTGGTTTTTTTTAATTTTTCATATTTAATTGGATGAGTTATTGCGTGTAGATGGAAGATGAATGCGTGCAGATGAAAGAAGAATGGAATCAGGATTTTAATACTCATTTAGATGGGAAGAAGGGTAAAGAGAAGGTGGATGGAGACATGTACTTGGATTTAATAGCATAAACAACAAGACGCTACTAGGTTTTTAGGATTGGGAACTCAAAAAATTTCAAGAATTTCCAGTTTTTATATTATAATTCACTATGTATTGATATTTTATGATCATTTTAAGATACTATTTTCCCCTTTAAAGTTTTTCCTATAACGTTCTACTCTTATGTGGTTTTAATGAGACCCGTTTTTGTCTAATATAAAAGTTACGAATTGGTAAATCATAACTTTCAGCTATATGATAAACTTTTACTATATTTGTCTTGTATTATCAGATATTATATATCAATAAAATGATTCTTCATTTTAAAAAAAATAAAACGAGAAAGACCACATAAATATATAGTCACATGTAACGTTGTAATTTGGTCGATAACTTTTCATCGGCCCGCAATTTTTAAAGGATTTAACTTTCGACAATAATCTGTAGAATGATGATTTATTCGATGTTCATTTTTTAACTTGTCGGAAAATATTAATTATAAATATACTCCCTCCATCTCATCTTCTTTGATTTTTGTGTGGTCAAATTGAACCAATTTTAATCGTAAATTAAAAATTATTATTTTACATTTTTAAAAAATCGAAAAATATATTTTAAAATTTATTAGATATAAATTTTATTTTTTTCTTAGTTATATATCATGTGTAATATTCGATAAAAAAATTAGTCAATTTAACTAATAAAAATCAAATAATGCAATTATTTTAAAATGGAAAGAGACTGTATTTTATACCTGGGATTTTTTTGGGCCATAGTGTTGTGTTTTTGGCTTCATACTGCAGTGTTTGTATTTGAATAGCTCACGTGCGTACCTTGCAATTTGTTCCCCTGAACTTATAAAAAAATTGTTATAATAATTTTCATTTAAAATTATATAGTTTTTTCATAACATTTAATCTCATTTTCTAGTTTTAATTGTCCTGCAATTTTTTGGTTATATTCTTATCCAAAAAAAAAAAATTCAACTACTGTCTACTCTCATATTTCTAGCAAAACTAATTCAAATTTTTATTCACTAATAAATAAATTATATTTTTATGATTATGGTTCCCCTAATTTCAAGAAAAAAGATTATGGTTCCACATCGAACACCTAAAGTGACGACAAAAGATTTCATCTCGACATGTAATACATACTACTAGCAATCTAACATACAGAGAATACATATATAATATTGCATGTGTATGTTAAATGTATCTGTAATATCTCTATCAGAATTGTGCGACCCGAAATTTGGTACATATGAAAAAGACAAGAGTCAAGAGAGGTCTAGAATAACATGAGCATCGGATGTGTCGAGTCCAATGTACATACATTCACATTTAACCTACTTTCATTTGAATATTTGAACGAGTTTAGCGATTTTATTAACTCATTTTACATGCAAACCTTTTAATTATTCTTCTCATTATCTTAATCACAGTTGTTGATTATTATAAACTTTGCTGTTAGCCATCGCGTACGTTTGCAATTTGTTTATTGCATGCCATCCAAGAATTTATGTACGAAATAGTATAACTCGTGTTTCGATGACTCTTATTTTGCCCCTACAATCTAGATGGTTGTATTTTTTTTAAGCAATGTATTTATAAATATTTTTTATGCAAAAATAATATACGATATTGATCTTTAATGACAGGTAAAGATGCATGAAAAATATGTATCGAGATAAGATAACAAATAACAATTCCTAAAGTATTCTCTCCCATCACCCGACTTCGCTTCTTCTTTCTCAAACAACGTAGCTGCGAGACTTCAACCAATTTTCTCCGATAGAAAGACTCAATTTCTTAATTTTTTTTCATTTTTCTTATTCATCTTACTATTAAAACTTGATTTCTATCATTTTTTTTAAAATGAAAAATAAAAAATTTTAGATCAAAAACCATCGGAACATCCGAATTTTCTGTTTTCTCCGATCAAGCGGGTGGTTATTCGGTTTCAAGGGGTCTCGTTTCTCCTATTTTTGTGATTTCGTTTTCTGGATCTAGGACTTGATTTTAGTTTGTAATTTTAGTTTTAATTTGCAATTTAAGTTTGGTTATAGCCTCTCATTATTGAGAGTTTTTGTGTTTCTCTCCTTTGTAGAGTATGGTTTTTGATTTAATTACAAAAGTTTTTAGGTGATTGCAATTATGGTCCATAGCTCAAATTGGATTAGGTCCAGCTGGATATAGGGAAGCACGCACATGTAAATATATCATGTTTCAGTGTGACTATATTTCCAAAAAATTGGATTAGTCAGCTATTGTTTCTGTATTATATTTGTTCGATGTGACTTTTTTTAGATGTCATATGACTTTTTATTATTGACTTTTTATTATTGAATTAATTTCTACTAAAAAACAATTTCAAAAGTATTTATATTTAACGAAAAATTAAAATGCTATATGATTAGGAGAAGTTCACGTAAAAAAATATAACACAAGTTAAAAAAATAATACGATTCATATGTTATGTTTTCTGTTGTGGTTATATTACGTAAAACTAGTATTAAGACCCGTGACAAGCACGAGCCTAGTTTAAGTGTGTTGATAAATTATTTAAATTTTTTTTTTTGATTTTATTTATATTACTAATATGCGATTAAAAGTTTTAGTATTTTAATTTTAATAATATATCATAAATATGTTGTATTTATTATATATTAAAGAACTCATATATTTCTAAGAATAAAAAAAATTAACACAAAAATATAAAGATATATATAAATTTTCAAATACAAATTTATCCATCATATTCATAAAAATACTCAATTTTGTATATAAATAATTTTATAATACCTAATATATATATATATATATATATTATAATACATATATAACATAATTATATATTACACATGATCCGAAATTTTAAATTTAATGTCTTGTCAGATGGCATATCAAAACCAGATCCTTTTCTAAATAAACTCTAGTCTCTATATTTTAATTTAATAAATTAATATATACACTTTAAAATTTTCATTTTGTTAAATGTAAATTCAAATAATTTTTATATATAATACAAAATTTATTTATAAAATCAAGTTTTGCAAATTCAACTATTTTAAATGGTTCAAGTGTCAAATCATATATCTTACGACATCATATCGATCAACTATCCCATTTTTTAATTATAAATATGTTAATTGTAATCAATAATACAATACAAACAACTGATAAATAAACTTTACTCTTATTTAAAAATATATTATACTCTTATTTAAAAATATATTATGACTATAATATTATACAATTTATTTCAAAATTAATACAAGTTCAAATGATATCAGATATCAGAGTTTAAATAATAAATTATAATTTTTTAACATATAACATTATAACTTTTAATAGTTAACTTGATATATAAATAAAAACTTATTCGGTGAAAAGAAGAATATAATGATATCCATTATATATAATATGTGACACATGAATAAAATAATTATTTTATTATAGATGAATTGAAATAAAGATTTAAAAATATATTATAAAAATTAACATTATATGTTAGTAATGGATTATAAAATAAAATTATGAAGTGCTTGTAGTTCAATGGTTCTACACATATATTAAATTCACTAAAATTGATGAGGTCATGTGTTCAATTGTTATTTGTTACATAATTTTTTGTTAGAATTTTTAAATATTAAGACTAATACAATCTAATTTACACACACTATGATGACAGTTTAAGTAGTATTGTAAAGGTAATTTAATTGAAAAGGGTGACCCTCCTTTTTCAGTATTTTCTGAGCCAAAAAAAAGTATTTTAAGTAATTTTTCTAATTATATGTTTTAAAAATGAAAGTTTTAATATAAGAAGTATTATTTTATTTTCTAATTCTATTGATTAAATTATGATCATATCATAAATTAACAAATTCAATAAATCACATTATTTAATTCAATTTAATGTAATTGAGTTACTATACAAATTAGAGTTAAGCTCAAATTTTTAAAAATGATGATGAGCTCTGAATGCATTGCGTGCACAAAATATTAGAATGTGATTGGGTAAACTAGAAATTCCACCAACATTAAAAATTATACAATGATTCCAGAGCTACATTGGTAGCGTAGACTTAATGGCAATGACACTAATTTAAAAAGAAGAGAAATTAGTGTACGAATGAATAATAAAAAGAAAAGACAGAAGTTATTCAATGACCCCCCATCACATTTCCCTGATGTGATACACTCATTTCATTTCTTCTACTCCATTTCCTCTAGTACTCATTACTTTGCCCTACTTATTCAGCAACTCCACTCTACATTTCTGTTTCATTTACACACAAAATGTCTAGAGAAAGAGGCAAAGAAGTTGTTGAGGGATCACCTGCAGAAACACCAAACCGATACGAATCACAAAAACGTCGAGACTGGAATACTTTTGGTCAGTATTTAGGCAATCAGAAGCCTCCAGTGTCAATCTCGCAGTGCACTAGTAGTCATGTACATGGTTTTCTTTCGTATTTGGATCAGTTTGGAAAGACTAAAGTTCATGTCCAGGGGTGCATATTTTACGGAGAGCCTGAGCCTCCAGCTCCTTGTGCCTGTCCACTAAAACAAGCTTGGGGGAGCCTTGATGCTCTCATCGGAAGGCTTCGAGCTGCCTACGAAGAAAATGGAGGATCCCCCGAAACAAATCCGTTTGCAAGCGATTCGATTCGTTTGCATCTTCGAGAAGTGAAGGAGGTTCAAGCCAAAGCTAGGGGAATTCCATACAAGAAGAACAAGAAGAAGACTACTAGTACTACTAGCCAAACCAAGAAAGATCAGGATGAATCAAGTTCTGCCATTTAGCATCAATCCTCATCTTATTTCACAACCTAATGTCTTGTGAAAAATGGTAATTAATTAATTTTCTCTGTTCAAGCCTCTATTTTCTCAAATCTAATTATATTTGCTAGGAGTTTTTGTTAAGTTTACATAGATCAGATGATGACAAAGATGATGATGATGCTAATTACTATAAAGGACCAGAAAGATTCCTGGAACAACACTAATAATAGACAGGACTAATAAACAGTGTATATAAAGACAGTAGTACTGAAATATTCTCTGTAACTCATTCAAATTTTCACATTTTTCATGTCGGTTTATTTGTTGCTTGGGCTAGATGCTGCATATTTTCTTGCGCCTCAACTATTTTGCATGGTGGTTTCTACTTTCCAGAATACCCTTAATTATATACTCCTGCTATATCCCCCACAGGAATATCACTTGATTAGTATCTTTACAATATTGTTTATCTGGTTCTTGAACCATCTAGTACTTGGTAGGCTACTATCTGTGTGTAATTTTTATCCTGCAGCTGAGAGCTTTTGGGAGATTAATTTATCTCTGTTACAAGTTGGCACATGGGAAAAATGTTAAACAAAAATATATTGAAAAACTATTTTAGTTAGTCATTTTTTGTCAAAGAGGAAGCTAGATTGTACAAATGGTCACTTATCTTCTCATTCTATGTTTCTACAATCTCCAAGCTACCCAAGTACTTGGTAAATCTAGTTGCATCATACATTTATTATTTATACCATCTTTGGCCTGTCACAACGAGGGTTCGAGTCTCGGTGAAGACATATGTATATTCAAATATCTGAATTTTCGTACTTTCTCACCATAACCAAGAAATGTGTTTGCAGGTTACACAGGAAAATAGGAGAGTTTTGGCCATTGTAAGTCAATTGATGTCTTGAAAGCACTTGATATGTAGGTCAACTGATATTTTGAAAGCACTTGAAATGGTGGAGGACAAGCTGCACCATTTTAGCAAATGCATTTCCTATCAGTTCCATAACTAATATCGACGGCGACTAAAAATAAATCTATCTGCTAGGGTTTTGAGATTCCAGCCATCGGCTTAATCATCGGGCAAGGTTTGGTGGCCTTGCTTGGCAGAGCTCTTGGTAGAAAGAGAAGAATTCTGTATTGCACCGATTTAATGAAAATATCTTGAAGCTGTTTGAAGTGAATTTGGTATGTGATAACAATTTTTCTATAGCCTGTCATATATGCATTTTTTTTATTCGTATTATATCAGCAATACGTGTTGTGAATTGTGATGATGCACACATTTTGTCTTCTGCATTCGAAACGAGGCTACAACTTTACATTAGGTCTCTATTCGTCTTTATAACATGTACACTTCAGGTGAGATATGCAGGTCATAGCTCTAGAATATTAAAAAAAAAACCCGCTCATTACGTATTCGCCATTAGGATGATAACTATCTGTACGATGAGCGATGAAGTCGCCACTTAGATGATAACTACCTACACGATGGGCGACTTCATCGTACATGGTTTCGAGATAACACCTAGCTGGTGCGTGTAAGCAATGTATTTATAAAACAATACATCCCAAACCATGGTCAGATGATGATCATTATGAAACTATAATTATCAAAGTGATTCTAAACATAATCTCTCTAGTTTTATAACCAGTAGTGCTTTATACCCCAGTGCTCTCATCCAGCTCTGAGCTGGCAAGCTTTCCAAACACCATCTTATATTTATTCTATCCACACAAAATTCCAGTGGCACCAGGAGAATTTGCATTTTGAAGTTCATTTTCAAGAGAATTGGACTGTTGGATAAGTCGACTGCTTTATCTCCCAGTGACGATAGAGAAGGCTGGGAAAAGAGTACTCAAATCAAGTGTCCAAACTGAAAAGATTACACCTCCGTCATGATGCTTGTGTAGAACAAATTCTGGTGGTAGAGTAGCAAACTCTAGATTTACATGAATGCTAGTTATGACTAAAAATCTAGGCAAGTATGAGAATAGCTACATAGATCATTGCCCAAAAACAAAGAAGTTCACATATGCATTGGATTCATAGAAGAACAATCGACATTGATGATCTATCTTTCATATATCTAGAAGTAATAGCTACCATAAGAACTAGTAATTAGCTATGCTTAACATAAGGGTATACTATCCCTAACAAGTTTCACCAACCTGTAAGCAGATTCCTATAGCATTTTTCTTTCCCAACGAACAAAATATACCTATATGTATGTGCAGACCAAAGCTGCCTTCTAATGTATAATCTTTCCATATGAATCGCCTATGTTCCACCAAGCTCCACCATCACAGCATCTAGAGCTTACTCTCTGTTCCCAGAAAAATTTTAAAAAAAATCTTAAGATGCGATATTGCAAGTATAAATCAGGAATGAATTCAACAAAGAGAAGATAATAGATTCTACTACACTTATTCTACATTTTCATGTAGTGAAGTTAAAAGATTTAACTTTTATTCTACATTTTCATGTAGTGAAGTTAAAAGATTTAACTTGGCAACAAAAAAAATAGTAATTTAAAGAATATTAGGGAAATGCCAGAAATTTTTCATATGCCAGAAGTAGTTTAAATTTACTTAAATTTATGTAATTACGTGTAAACATATAGAGGATACAGATTAATATATTACCTCCAATCAAAATTAGAGAAAAGTTTTAAAGTGTAGACATCAAAAAATTAGAGATGGGTTGCAAAGTTTAGACATCAAAGTAGCACTAATCTTATCAGCCCGCTAATAGAACTCAAAGATTTAATTAGAGAGAAAAAACTTATACTCAGAAACCATTATTTTAAATGTATATTTACTACTACTTGGATTGGAAGAGCATTGTTTAATTTAGGTAGAAGAGAACGAACAAACAGATGACCCACGTAATGCTCTAAAACCTACATAATAGAGTAACGCACAAGGAAGTTCAAATAGACGATGAAAGGGTACCTCTCTTTGGCAACCTAACAATAATCTAATTTACAATGCAAGTATATTCATCATCACTCAGCACACACGATCAACAACCGAAGGTACAGTACTTCTATGCTTATGCATCAGTTATGCAATTGCATTTCCTTCAGAAAAAAGTATTTATGCAGGCGGCACAAAATGGCCTATATGCAAAGAGGCACAGAGGTTTTAAGGTCTATCCACCAAGCTAGTAAGCCACCCAAGTGACAATGCCAGTAGAATTTTAAATTTCTAATCAAGCACCATCAAGTTAATATTTGGACTCAACAAGATTATATTAACACATCAATTGATCACAAAAATTGGGATTAAACTGGATAATCCACGATATGAATCCTCTAGCAGAAGCATAATTATCTAGAACCATAGAACTAGTTTTGGCATATTGCGAGTACTACTACTATAAGACCACTTCCTTGAATACCAAAAGATGAGCTTCATCATATATCATGCATAACTTGTATCATTTTCTCCATTCAATGTTGAATTAAAATTTATTATACATTATTAAGCATCAAAATAAAGTACTTTAACTTCATTGTATTGTTCTTATTACTAAAACCACAAACAAGAACAAAGATAACATCATTAACAATAACTCTACTCACTAAATGTAATTTCCATATAAGCATAACACTCAAATAACATAAATGCAACAAGATCATACCATTCAAATCCACACAAAAACCGCAAACAATTCTTACCTTTCTGATCATCCACCATTCCAACTTCCTCATTGCTATCAACCTTCATTCTGAATTCGGAAACATAATTCATAATTTGCACATTCAAATCAGTAGCCAATTTCATCTTATGCTTCTCCAACTCAATCATGCGTTCCATCTTTTCCCTCTCGACTCTCTCGTATCTCTCCCCAAACTTCTCAATCGCCTCAGCTAACTTCCCAATCTCCACTATTCCTTGCTCTTCCCCTTCCCCTTTCCCACCCTCCTCTTCCTCCTCCACCTCCTCCTCCGCTGCCACTATCTTCGCAGCCACCTCCGCCATTGCCTCAAACTTCCTCCTCCCCGCATCCCGATCACCGGAACCCACCTTTATTTCCGGCGCCGGCCGTTTACTCCGGCGACCCACCGGATTTTCAACACTCGCCGGAAAACCTATTTTTCTTCCTCTCCGGCAAATGGGTTTCCCATTCTCCGGCTCCGGCGCCGGAGTTCCGATCAAAATATCAAGAAAATCAAAAAACGGCCACTTGGGCACATAAAATCCGGCGGATTCAAGAACCCTGATTTTCTCCTTCTTATACTTCTTCTTAACCGTATCAATCCGATTCTTCACCTGCACGTCCGTACACAATAACTCACCGGCGTGCCGGAGATTCACCACGTCGGTGACTTGTTGCCAGTGCGTTTGCTTCAAACTACCACGATTAAGTTCCACATACTTGTCACCCCATGTCTCTATAAGCGTTTTGGTAGCTTCATTGGACCATATAATCTCGCGGGTCGGATCCAACTTCCTCTTCCGGGTCGATGAAGAAACGGGGGTTTTGTTCATGTCGCCGGCGGCGATCGGAACTGGGGGTTTTCCGGTGAAAGATCGCCGAGATGATGAAAGGGCAGTCCATGAAGGAAGCGGACGGTGGAAAGATCGATGGGAAGTTGTCATGTATGTATATGTGTGTGTAGCCGGCGGTGTAGTGTTGGAGGGTGATGATGATATTGATATGGAGGGAGTAGCAGACTAGCAGTACTTGTATAAAGCCGCACAGAGTGCTATTTATTTTTATATATGTTTTTTTAATATTTTATATTATTTTAAATTCTCATTCTTATTTAATCTTATTTTCTGAAGTAAATTTTTTGGAATTTAGCACAATGATTATTTTTACTTCTTGCCTCAAAGGGTTTTAGTATTTTTATTTATTTTTGCTATATTTAAGATTAAACGATTTAAAATTTTAATATATATATATATATATATATATATATATCAATTTGTATGGATAGTTGGGTTTTGTGAAGTTATTATTATAAATATAAATACAGGGTTATTTTAATGAAAATATTCCTATAATAAAATTAAGAATTGAAGAATAATTTTATAATTAAATAACTTATTTTATTTTATGTAATTTTTCAAGCTTTTTTATGTTTTATCATCTTCGATAATTTTGTCATCATCTCATATTTTATATATATATATAATCTAATTTGTAATACTTTATTTTAAACTACTTAGCCCTCATTTGGTATTGTTATTGTGGACAGTTACACCATTTTTTTGCTGAAAAGATGTCAAAAAAATGTTTGGTAAACTTCAAAAACTGCGGTTTGAAAAAACGTTTTTGGCCTAAAAACTACCGTTAGAAAAAGCACGTCCCCCCATACTTTTGAAAAAATCTGTTTTTCAGATTTTGCAGAATGTAACTACAAGTTTCATCATCAAACCTTCCAAAAAAATATTATTTTTATATATTATATCTCAAAATATGCACAAACCAAAAAAAATTACCAAACAATCATCTAATTTTTCTAACATCACTTTTTCCACTGGCATTTTTAAACAATAAATTTTGTAACTAAAAATAGATGATAGTATGTATTCCAAAAATTTATTACATAGGATTTAAAATAAAGGAAAATTATAAAAGTTCATTAACATGTTAATGCAAAGGTCTACCAAATTCCCCGATTATACATTCTAAACATACCATATCAATTCTATTCATGAAAGCAATCATGACAACAAGTTTAGGTGACAACAACATTCAAGAAGAACACGACAACAACTATCTTATGACCGTAAACTTGGCTCTAAGGAAATATTGAAGACAACATGTTTCAAGACAACATGTTTGAAGACAACAAACTTGTTTACTGTACAATTAAAGAATAATGTGACAACAAGTTTGATGCAAATGTGAGAGAGATTTTATGGAGCATTCTCGACAAGAAGTTTGATAGATTTTTTGACATCAATTTCCCTCTACAATAAATTTAGCGGAGAAAAGACACTTTTATAGATAACGAATATGAAAGCATGATAGTGTCTTTAGTTAACTGACAATTTATTTCATGAAGTAGGATTCAGAAGTAAAAGCACATGGATCATTATGATAACTTTTCAATCCTATCAAGTCCATGACTGAAATTTAAAAGAGTTTGAGTATTAAGGTGAAGGTTTTAAGAGAGTTAAATTATATCCACTTAATCTAAAGAGTCACTTTATCTACCATTAGAATGTATTCAAATTTATTTTAGAAAAGAAACATCTATTTATGGATACATTTTGGAAACTAAGTAAAGTGCACATATGTGTAAGAAAGATGTGTTGATATAACATCATTATTACACCACTTTACTTCTAAACTTCAAGAATTCAACTTGTGTATTTTTCTCTTAAGCATACTGTAACAATAACACTCTTATTGTTGTTGAACAAAAAAGTTAAAAATTTCATCCAGCTAGTTATAGGAAACAAAATTAATAAGAATATTAATTTTGAAAATACTGCTTTAGTTGTTTGCATTTTCATAACTACAATTTCTTTGTATTGTGTTTGTTGTTATCACAATAATTTTACTTATAATATTTTGAAAAGGAATTGTAGTATTGCATTCAACACTCTTTTTGCAACCCTCTTTGGACATAATATTTTTTTTCTCTCCGTCTCTCTCTATGCCTTTTTATATATTATTTAATGCCAGATTTTCTTGCTAAAATTATAACTCAGTTATCAATCCAATTCTTTTTTCACATTTAATTTCATAACTTTAATGTTAAAAGAATAGAAGATATAGAAGATACAAAAAAATCATTGATTTAAATAAAATAAATAATGATTCGAACATAAAAATTGGGTGATTTGTGTAGATCGAAATGTTGAATTGCACAAATAATTTATACTCATATCTTAGCAAATAATTATCACAAGTTATACTTTCATCGCAAGCACTTGGCTCTATAATATATAAATCATTTGAGCGAAATCGCCAATTTCGAATCATCATATATTCACAAAAATCTTTAAATTTTAAATGCAAATCAATAAATTTTAAAGATAAAACAATTTTTTTATGGTGCTATCATAGATACAAAAAATTGGGATGCTGTGGAAATAAAACGAAGTCGTGGTCACACTAAGAATCTGAGAGTATTAGATTTGTTCAATACTCTTAGTTCATACTCATATAACTTTGATTCTTACATACATATATTTAATTGTGTATGTGTGTGTATTTTTTTAGTGGAGCTATGTGATATAGAAAATGTGATGGTTAAGAGGAGTAGAGAAGGCATGGTCGAAGAAAGTAATTGAAGTCGTGGTTGGAGAAAAAGGCAAGTGAAGGAGAGAGTGAAGTTGGTGCTAAAGAGCAGATGATAGATTTATGGTCCATATGAGTAGAAGTTATTAAGAAGTGAAAGACTAATATTTAATCTTAGTTCTCCTTTTAATTTTTGATCTTATTTGAATATTTACAAATACAATTATTAACGAATTATTGTTATAAATATCAAACACTTAGTTTTAAGCGGTAATATTTTAACATTATGAAATAATAAATTTTCGTGGCTATCATGAATTTTGAAAATAAATTAACGTAGATGAAAAGGTATAAAAAATAAAAATGTGGTAAATAAATTATTATAAGGAATCAAGGTAATTTACTTTGTTTGTACTTTTGTACTTTTGCATCATGAGTTAATTGGGTGAGTTTAAACAATATTACTTTAAATTCTACGTTTATTTTACCTTTGCCATACATCGTTCTAGTGGTATTTATATCGTGAATGTGCTCATGTAATACATTATTTATTTCAGATCGTGGTCGTCAATCAGTTCTAATGTGAAATTTAGTAAACGTAGAGTAAGATGTACGCAAACATATTAGTATTTGTTGTGCCCAAAATCTCACATGAGCTAGATTTGGGCCCATAGGTTGTTTGAGGTCCAATCCACCAAGTAATTAGCCCTCTAGAGAGATTCCATGGCAGGTTAGCAAGAATTGTAGAGGTTCCACTATGCTAAAGTGATCCCTGGAGGTTGCCATGAGGGTTTAAAGGGTGGAGGTCCTGTAAGGATGAGGAACCACTAGGGAAAAAGGTCCTGGTGATGCAGGGGTTCCACTGTCCAAGGAGCTTCCATTATACCAAAGTTGGAACCTAATTTATATAGGTTCTAAAAGTCCAATGAAGTTGAGAATTGATCTGGAAGGTCCTAGTTTGCTATAGTTTTCAGAAAACAGGTCTCAGGTTCCAAACACCAGCTTCTAGAACAGCTACTGGAAACCTTATAGAAGGGCAGTCCTGCCTAGACTATTTCACCTGATTTTTAGGAAATGATTTCTCCACGATTAAAGAGAATAATTATCATATTATTCTTATCAGATTAAGGATAAGTATGAGTAAAATACTTATATTAATGAATATAGCCGATAATGCATAAAGAGGGAGCTTCCAAGGAGTCCTAACCTACTTGGACTATCTTTGTAGCTTAAATACTTCGAGATATACATCAAATTAGAGGATAAAGCTTATCAAATCTCAGTAGATAACTCATCTAAAGAGTCATAAATGCCAAGAACTATATATAGACTTGATCTCTATAAATAGGGTATGTAGGCAACTAGCAAAGGGTTCGAAAATACTGAGAAGGGAGAGAGTACGTAAAAAATTTAAGTATTCTTTGATACTCTGAGGTACTTGGCTATGTAATCCTAAGGTTATACCTTTGTGCTTTAGATCTTTGCTAGCTCAGTCCCTTCATCACGAAATCTACCATCCGCCCTCCGTGGAAGCTCAGTTTGGAAGTTGTTTCTCGACTGATTTCTATCATTTTTCTTCCGCTATTCCAGTAAAGGGCCTCCATAGTATTGTACCAAATTCCTCTCACAACATTTGTTTTGTGTATATAATGTTTTGTGTAATATTTTGTAGAAGCAAGGATAAATGTATATTTGAGTGTATAATGTTTTATGTAAAAGTGAAGGTAAATATACGAGTATATTATTTACCTCTTTTATTTACAATATTTTTGTATGACAGTCATATGAGTTGAATGTGTTAATAATGATTAAGAGTTGGGGTGTCCTCATGGAGTGTTAGGTGAATCAAAACTCTCATGCTGCTTTGATACACTATTATATTTGTTCTCTTTTACTTGTTACCATTGAATTGATAGAATACTTGATTGTGGTTGACAATGATTTAAGGTTGATATCGATCTTTATTTATATTTATAAAGATATTTAGGTCATACATATGTTACAAAACATGTCTGAGACATGTAATTAATTAGAGGTAATTATACATATGTAGATATTTTTAGCGAGTAATAGTTTTGATTCTAGCAGATATTACTCATTATGTTATCAACGTGTCTTTAGTAGATAGACTCTGGCAAATAGAGACCCTAGAGGGTAAATTTTTTGGTTGAAATAAAGCTTTGTCACCTGATTGAAGATGGTGAGGTGCAGTTTTGTGATTTCATGAGTATGTGTTAGGGATTGTGGTTCTATCAATGTAATCAACTAATGTTTATTTAGATTAATTAATAATTAACTAAGTAAAAATATATTGTCATATATAGTTTGACAGTATGCTTAAAATGTCACTTGTAATAAAGATGCTCAAATAGTCAATTAGGTGACAGTAAGTATCAACAGTTACAGTCATATGTAATTAGAATAAATGATCAATGAGGTAGAAGTTCACAAAGTGTTCATGCACAGCATAGATCAAACTTCTGACAGTAACATTCTACATTCTGGAGCCTATGACAGCATGTTCGAGTGACAGCACCTTTTGGAAACAGACGACATCAACTATTCCTTGACAGTAAACTTGGCGGAGAATGAAGATTCTATGACAGCAAGTTTTATCGACAGCAACTATCCCCTGACAGTAAACTTGGCGGAGACTGAAGATTCAAGACAGCAAGTTTTCTGACAGTAGCTTTGGCGGGGAGAGTTGACAACATGTTTAGCGAAATGATCGACAGCATGTTTGGCAGAGTAGTTGACAGTACCTTTGGATGACATCATGTTTTAGAAGACTGGTGTTCCTGACAGTAAAGTTTGCGGTAATAAAGATGTTGTCACCAAAGTGAAGCTGAAGGTTGACAGTAACTTCCATGGAAGCTGACAGTCTGTTTCAAGTAGCAGACTAGGTTAAGTCATTCACAGATTGATCTTGACATTTCTACCTAGTCTGTCAAGTCTACAATTATAACTTGAGATAAAGTAAGCAAAAAGATGAAGCGTGCTCATGGTGTCAAGAATGTCAAATCCTCTCAGAGTACCTTTATCTACATTTGGAATGAAGACAAGACTCATGAAGAAAAAGTGAGATTACCATTTCGAGTATTGTCCAGTAAACAAGAGAAAGTGTACTTGTAAGTGAGATATGTGTTGTAGTTTAAATACACACATCTCACAAGCACTTTCTGAACACACACAACTGAGCTTAACTTTTCTCAAGTATAGAAAACATAGCAATCTCTTGTTATTGTATCTATTGAAGCTGGAAATCCTTTCTAGTCAGTTGTAGCAACAAAAATTAATTTTAATTTTTGAAGTAAAACACTGTGTGTCCCAAGCTTACTTGTCTGTTGTTTTGCTACTTAATACATTTGCTTTTGTGTTGTTGTTAGCAAAAGTTTTAAAATCTATTAAGTTACATTCAACCCCCCCTTCTGCAACACTCATACTGTCTAACAACTGGTATCAGAGCAGTAAGTTTGACATACATAACCTGAAAAGATCTAAAAATGAGTGCACAGAAAGTAAGCAGTATTAAAATACCCACCTTCGACAAAGAACATTACAACCTCTGGAAAAGAAAGATGATGCTGTTCATAAAGACGGTCAACCCACTCTATCCTGGAATCCTGGAGAATGGTCCTTTTGTCCCTCAAACATATGTACCTGAAACCACAGTAGATGGTGAAACTATACCAGCCTACTGAGTTCCTAAAAAGGTTTCAGAGTACACTGAGAAAGAAAAAGTATATCTTGATGATTGCTTACAATTTATTATCATTGAGGCACTTGACAATGTCATGTACAACAACATTGTCAACTGCACCAGTGCCAAGCAAATATGGGAAACCATTGAGATACTCTGTGAAGGGACAGAGGAGGTGAAGGAGAATCAAAGACAGATTCTGGTGTCTCAGTATGAAGCCTTTATGGCTAAACCAAGTGAAGGGTTGACTGAGATGTTTGAGAGGTTTAATAGGCTGATTAATGACTTGCAGTTGAATGGAAAACTTTATGACAAAAAAGAGGTAAACATGGAATTCATGTTGACACTTCCTGACCACCTAGAGCACAAGGTTTCTACCATAAGAGAAGGAAGGGATTTATCAAAAGTTTCTCTTGAAACTTTGTATGGCATTCTTAAAACCTATGAGCTAGAGCTACTACAAAAGAGAGCCATCCAAGCTGGTCAAAGAGGAAAGATGGCCAACACCTCTAATGCTCTAGTGGCTCAGGATCCACAGCTGATGCAACTCAAAGAATCACAGCATCAACAGCAAATCAAAATTGAAGAAGTCACAGATGAAGATGAATGATTAACTTTGGAACTCAAGGATGGTGAAGAAGATGAGTTCTATACATTGGAGGAACTGGACAACATGGAGAATAAAACAATGGCCTATATAGCAAGAAAGTTCTCCAACTTGAGATTTAAGAAGAACAAAGCCTTCAAACCAAAAGGACAAGGCTCCAAGCTCAACAAGCCAAATATCTCAAAACCTGGAGGAAGTGGCAAAGGTGGATACAAGACAGGCATGGTGGACAGATCCAAAATAAGGTGTTATAATTGCAGTGAAATGGGACATTTAGCAATAGAATGCAAAAAGCCAAAACAAGTGAGAAGAAATGATAGTGACTATGAAGAACTCAAAGCAAAGTATGAAGTCTTGCTGAAAAAGCAATAGGGAAGAGCCTTTGTGGCTGAAGGAAAATGATGGGAAGATTCAGATGAAGAGGAAGAAGAAGAAGAAGAATATGGAAATCTTGCTCTCATGGCAAGTTCAGGAGAAGGTTCATCCACTTCTTCAAGTCAGGTACCCTTTCTCACCACTGTTGATATGACTACATCTCAGTATAAGAAAATTGTTGAAAGTCTAAGTTCAGAGATTTTTAACATTCATACAAGTATGTTAGCTGCAAATGAGGAGATAGTTAGATTATCCAGTACTAATGAGTCATTAAAACTTAAAAATCATGAACTTGAACTGAAACAGAATGCTTTTGAGTCTCTTCAACAAGAAAATGAAATTCTTAAGAACAAAATTGTGTGTGCTTCTCAGATTGAGGAATTCCTTAGGAAACATATTTATGAGAATGAATTAAAAATCAAGGCCTACAAGAATTCCTCTTCCTTGTTAAAATCTTTCCATGATGATAACACTGAAAATCAAAAAGTAGGTATAGGTTTTAACTATGAGAAGAAAAACGGAAAGAAACATGTTGTTGAAGAGGAAACCAAACATACTGTCAAACCTTTTGTGTTAAAGAAAGTGAAAAATCCACTGTTCAAAAAGGCTGAGTTTGAATTTGATGAGGTAGCTTTGCTAATCAAACAAGAGATAGATGATGAGGACAAAGAAGTTGTCAATAAATCCCTTAAGGAAAAAGATACAGTCAAAATCCCCAAGACAGTTAGTATTGATCCTGACAGTAACCTTTGTTTAAAAGATACTGTCAACACTGGCTCAATAGTAAGTTTAAAAGATGTTGTCAAGACTGTAAGATCCAAACTTACTGTCAAGACAGCTCCACCTAAACCTACTGTCAACACCAGCATGATAGTAACTTCTAAACATACTGTCATGAAGACCAAGAAGAACAGAAATGGAAAATTAGGAATAAACAAAAAAAACAATTATGATTACATTCCTAATGCTCCTAGAAAGCTGTGTAACAATTGTGGGTCATCTAGTCATCTAACTCATGTTTGTAACAAGGTTAAGTCTAATGTTAAAAATGTTATCTCCAGCAATGGAAACTTATACAATATGCCCTTAAAGAACAGACAAGTAACTCACTGTGGTGATCTTGATTGTATATCTTGCAAAATGAATATGATGAGCATCTTCTTTAACATGCCTTTTGTTACTAATCAAGAATGTTTGCATAAGAATACTAAAACTGAAAAGGCAAAGACTCCAAGTCCACCTAAGGTTAGGATGGACAAGCAATCCAAGAGAAAAGCTACCAAACCAGTAATTAAATCAGAATGGATAGCTACAGGAGTCTTGCTAAAAGCAAAAGATGAGAATTCAAAAAATTTAACTTCATACTGTGATCAAGCTAAACCAAATGGACCCAATGAAAGTTGGGTACCAAAAGAAACTTGAAATACTTTGCTTTGCAGGGCAACATAAAAAATAAAAGAATCATATGGATCATAGACAGTGGATGCTCAGGACACATGACAGGTGATAAAGCCCTGCTATCACAGTTCAAAGAAATGGATGGCCCTTATGTAACCTTTGGTGAAAACAACATTGGTTTCACAATGGGATATGGCATACTAGAGGTTGGAAATCTGAAGATTGAAAAAATAGCTCTAGTGAATGGATTGAAGCACAATTTATTGAGTCACTCAATTTTGTGAAAGAGGTTTCAAAATTAGTTTTGATCAAGACAGATGCTCCATTGTCAACAAAAAGACAAGAGAAGAAGCTCTTCAAGGAGTAAGGAAAGGAAGCCTCTACATAGCTGACTTGGACTCTGTAAGAAAAGATAAAGTCTACTGTTTCTACAGTAAGGCTTCTCCATCTGAAAGCTGGCTATGGCATAAGAAGCTCTCTCATTTAAACTTCAAAGCAATGAATCATCTGATGAAGAGAGAGTTGGTGAAAGGGCTGCCTCAACTTGAATTCTGTCAAGAAGGATTATGTGAGGATTGCCAGAAAGGGAAGCTAATGAGAGCTGCTCATAAAAGCACTCCTAGTGGTTCAATAAATGAGGCTTTTCAACTAATTCATATGGATTTATTTGGTCCTGTGAATGTGCAATCACTTGCTAGGAAAAGATATGCTCTAGTAATGGTTGATGATTTCTCAAGATACACATGGGTGAGATTTCTAGCATCTAAAGATGAAGCTGCACAAGAAATTATTGACTTGGTTAGAGTCCTCGACAAAAATCTAAAATTCAAAGTGATTTTCTTAATGGAGAGTTAGAAGAAGAAGTGTATGTTGAACAGCCCCCAGGCTTTGAAGATTTAAAAATGGGAAACTTTGTGTACAGGCTGCTCAAAGCATTGTATGGACTAAAACAAGCACCAAGAGCTTGGTATGATACTCTTTCCAAATTTCTTCTTGAGAACAGCTTTACAAGAGGGATTGTGGACAAAACTCTTTTCTACAAAAAGCATGGAAAGGATATCATTCTAGTTCAAGTGTATGTGGATGACATTATCTTTGGATCAACAAATGAAGACCTGTGCAAGAAATTCTCTGAGTTGATGCAGAACAAGTATGAGATGAGCATGATGGGTCAATTAGTATTCTTTCTTGGACTTTAAATCTATCAAAAGACAGATGGAATATTTATTTGTCAATCCAAGTATGTTAGAGATCTTTTAAAAAAAATTGATATGGAAGACTCATCTCCTACAAAGACTCCAATCTCTACTGCAACACAACTTGACAAGGATCCAAAGGGAAAGAAGGTGTACAACAAAATGTACAGAGGCATGATTGACTCTCTTCTTTATCTAACAGCTAGCAGACCTGACATTATGTTTGCTACAGGTTTGTGTGCAAGGTTTCAGTCTGACCCCAAGGAGTCACATCTAATTGCAGTAAAAAAATTCTAAGATATGTAAAAGGCACTAAAAATCTTGGCCTTTGGTATCCTAAAGAATCTGGTTTTGACTTGGTTGGTTACTCAGATTCAGACTATGCAGGATGCAGAATAGACAGAAAAAGTACAACAAGAGCTGTCAATTTTTGGGAGAAATATTGGTGTCATGGTTTAGCAAGAAGCAACATTCAGTGTCAAATTCAACTGCAGAAGCTGAATATATTACAGCTGGTAGTTGTTATGCTCAGTTACTTTGGATAAGGAATCAGCTACTGGACTATGGGTTGACTCTGCAAGGAATTCCTATTTTCTGTGACAACACTAGTGCCATAGCAATTTTTGAGAATCCTGTTCAACATTTCAAAACTAAGCATATTGACATCAGACATCATTTTATTAGAGAGCATGTGGAGGAAGGCACAATCAAGCTAATCTATGTGTCCACAGAGAAGCAACTTGCAGATATTTTCACCAAACCATTGGATGAAAAGACTTTCAACAGGCTAGTGAGTGAATTGGGTATGTTAAATTTGACCTGTTAATGTAATTCTGTTTAGTTGATGAAATTTTAGTTAACTAAATTTCAATGTGAATTAATGGCCTATAAAGGTGTTTTGATTTTTTCACAGTGGAAAGACATGATGATATTTAACTGAGAGGTTAACCAATTTATTTTTAAGTAAATTAACTTCTATGTGAATCATAAAAGATGCTGTCAAAATACTTGACAATGTGTTTTACTCATACTGTCACATAATGATAAGTTATTGTCAAAAATATGTGAAAATCCACTGTCACATGGTTGATAAGTCTTGACAGTAAAGACCGCGGGATTAAAACTTACTGTCAAATGGCTGAGAAAACTTGACAGTATGTTTCGCGGGATTAAAACTTACTGTCAATATCTCTTGACAGTATAGTTTTTCAATGACCCGCATAACATACTATCAACAATTAACATTAGATTTATTCACTTATTATTGTTTACTAATGTTACTGTCAAGAGTGTTTGTCATTTTAGCGCAGAAGTTACTGTCGAGGATTGGAACTTGAAGACAACTGTCACTTAAAGTCGTTTAAAATTCTTTCTTGACAGAACCTTTTCAAATCATATAAATACTCAGCTGAAATTTCTCTCACTCTTTACTTTACTTTATTTCTCTCATAACTTCCTACTCTCTTAATCCTTAAAACTCTCCAATTTCTCTGTAATTTTTTGTTCTAAACCGTCTTCTAATCATCTAAATCTTTCATTCTTTCTCAACCCTAACATCAATCAACCATGTCTGGACCTCAAATTCTTTGCACCCTAGCTCAGACCAACTTCAACACCATGGCTTCAGTGGGTGAAGCTGGTGAAGCCTTCAAACCTTTTGTTGGCTTCATGAACAACATATATCTCACTTATGCCGTTACTGCTAGTCCATATCTCGAAATTCCTAGACTCTCTAAATTTTGGACTTCTGCTGTATGTGAGGGGGAGCAAGATTCTAGCTCTATCTCTTTTCAAATCGATGGTACTTCTTACACCATCGATTCCTCTCACATCAATGAAGTTCTTCATGTGGAAGAGACTGAAGACTTGTTATTTGAGGAGCCTGCAAGTGAAGAATAACTCACCAAGTTCTTCAAGTTGATTGGGTATGCTGGACCCAAACTAACTGCGAAAAATGATGAATGGTATCCTTCGGGAGGCATGGACAGAAAGTACCTCAACAAAGAATGGAGCATGATTCTTGATGCAGTCTCCAGATCTATGTCAAGCAAAACAAGTGGATGGAATGAAGTGTCAGCGTACATCATGAGGATTGTGCATTCCATGGTGCACAATTACAGAATAGATGTTGGAAAGCTCCTGATGCCTCTATTCAAGCTGGTGCTGGGAAAGAAAGAAGTAAGAAAACCAGTAATATACTATCCTAGATTTTTTATGCTTATAATTAACTCTGTTGTAGGCATAATTGATTTAGATAGTGTTCAATGCATGGAGTCCCCAACTCTCAAGAAAAATACTCATTCTTTGTTAACCAGTAAACCTCTTAACACTGAATTCATTCTGTACATAACTGATTTCATGCTTGCAACCATTAAAAGTTTGAATTTAAAAATTGTTGGGGACTACCATGAATTCTCTTTGAGTGATGAGAATGGTGTTAACCTCTCCATTCCTAACCCACACTCTAAACTTTTTGAAGGAGTACGGCCTTCTAGAATCTTCAAGTCTATAAACCAAGGATTTGGTTCCTCTCAAAAGGACCAGGTCTCGAAAAGGATGAGAACCAATAAACCTAGGGTAGAAACCTTTCCACAGGTAGGTGGTGAAACTGCACTAGATGCAGCAAATAAGGGTGGTAGTAAGATCACAGAACCCACAGAGGGCCCTGGTGAGCCTAGGAGAAAGAAGGCAAGGGTATCAACCTCTATAAGCCAGGGTGTGTCCTCTAAAAAGGGTACATCTCTAAAAAGGGACAAAAACTCATCTCTAGATGTCCCCTCTCAAAAGGAGGCATCTATTGAACTTGACCAGTCTCTCATGGCACCCTGTACAGAGTCTGCACAACAGGTTGAACTCACTCAACCTGAGCCCCGAAGATACTCACACTATAGGACTAGAAAATGTGAAACACAGTTCATTCAACTATAGTGCATCACACTTTACCAACATTGAAGATCAAAATGTTGATGCACTATTTCAACAGTTGGATGAAACTGATCATAGCAATCCACAAAAACCTTTTGTTCACAGGATAGCTGTCACAGCCTCTATAGTTGTTAATGACAAAGTTGCTGTCAATCCTCATGACAGTAACTTCTCTGAAGAAGCTACCACATCTACAGTTGTTGTCAACACTCATATTCAAGACAGAACTTCTCATGTGGCTGGTTCATCCCACCAATTCAGTGATGATGACTCTACTCTCATTTCTTCCCTACTCAAGGTAAAATCTACAACTCTTGTGTAAGATGGACATGCTCAGTCTCTTGCACCTAGGATGAGTGAGGGTGTGAAAAGAAAAAGTGAGATAAAAGAAAAGAGAGGTGAGCCTAAAAATGAGGGGCTGGGAAAATCCCAGGCAAAAGGAGAGGGCCCTGAGCAAGGCCAAAATAAAAAACAAGATGTGGGAGCCCAAAAATCAAAGGCATTAGGCCTGGAGAGTGAGTTCGTGAGGTGTGATGAGATCACTCATAAAAAACCAGAGAGTTTAAGAACCACCACAGCCTCTAAATCATCCGAACAAGCTGATGAAAGGTTGAAATCTCTTTCACACAAGGTTACTAAATTATCAAAGAACTTGGACACAGTGGGCAGAAATCCACTGTGAAGCTGGTCACACAAGGTTGAAATCAGGTGAAGCTGGTGAACAGGATGTCCAGTTTGGAGCAGACTATGAATGAAGGGTTCAAGGCTATCTTTGATAAGCTTCAGGAATTTCAAGCACAATTTTCAACCCCTGCAGTTGCTACCTCAACTAAGGGGGAGAAAAGTGGTAAGGATGAAGTGTTTGTTACAGATGAAGGAAGGAGTGATAAGGTGGTGGTTGAGGAGACAACAACTCAAGCTGCATCTCAGGGGGAGAGTCAACTAGCATTGTTGTCAAGTGTGGCTGCTGAGATTGCTACACAGCTTGGAGAAAATAAGGTGGAGAGACTAAAGGAGAAAGGAGTAGTGATAAAGGAGGGAGGTGTGAAGAAAGATTTTGTGGTAAGTGGTGCTGGAAAAGGGAAGGAAAAGCTTTTTCAAGATGAAGGTGATGATTTTATTTTAGAAGAAAGAGAAGATCTTGATGATGAAAAAGCTACAATCCTGATGGTGGATGATAATGAAAACGGCAGAGTGTTTGAAGATGCCAAGTTTAACAAGAGGATAAATGATCTAAGAGCCTCATCTAACAGGGACCCCAAAAAATTTTCTGATTCAATGAGACAATCAACAGTGGGAGCAGCTGTGATGGTGTCTAGGAGCAACAAATGGGTAATCTCTGTTAGAACTGAAGGAGGTTTCAGTTGGTGTGTAAACATGGCTTATCTGAGTAGGCAGGAGATTGCAGTTATAGAAGCAATTAAACTCAAAATCAAAATAGATAAGTCATGGCTGAATGAAAATCTGAAAAGGACTCTGCAGAAGTTAATTGTTGAGAAGCACCCAGAAGTAACTCAGGATCCTTTGGGAATCAAGTTCAGTAGCTCTACAGATGGAAAGTACAGATCTATGAATTTGGAGAGAGCGAGCATGTGTAGGCCAAGGTCTGTGAAGGAAGTTTTTGACTACTTCAAGCAACTTCCAAGGAATGAAGAAAGGGATGAAGTGTTGAGAGTGCTGGAGGGAGAATTGAGGAGACTTGAAGGTTTGAGATTGAAAAAAGGTGAGAAGAAAACTCAGGAGAAGAAGGATGGAGATACTGATGAAAAGCCTGATGGAGGTGCAGGTAGTTTCAGCCAACACCACACTGGTGAAGGACCTTCTGGAACTGGAAATACGGTAGAGCTGGAAGAGGAGAAGAAGGAGAAGGAGTACAAAGATGGTGTTGAAGGGAAAGTGATGAAGACAGTAGTTCTTGGCTTTGAAATGGATGAAAAAGATGCTGTCAGGAGTAATAAGGAGAAACTTGCTGTCAAAGAACCTGCTATCAAACATGACTTGACAGTAACCTCTCAAGAGTTACTGTCAAAGAAAGTATCCTTTTCCAAGAAGTATATGAAAGCAAGGGCAGAGAGACCTAAGCCTCATTCAAGTAGGAGGCCTAGCAGAAAAGGGTGGAAGCTTATGTCTGAAATTCTACATAAGGATTATCTGGATGTTAGGAGGCCAACCATCAACAACATAGCAGAAGCAAAAGTAGAATCCTTGATGAATGTGAAAGTTGAGTGGTCTGGAATGAATACTCTAAGCAAGATAATTCTATTGTTTTCAAATGGAACAGTTGAAGAATTGAGTTATGAGATGAAAGAAGTAAACTACTTTCTGGTCAGAAGAATGCTGATTATAACACAAGGATCAGACATGAGAACACAGTTAATAAGGAGTCTGTTGATAAAGAAGCTCATGGAGTTAATGGATTCTTTCAAACCTCATCCTTTAGATTTCAATGATGTTGAAGAACCTGAAACAGTTGTTTACTCTGATGGAGTAATGTTTGAGGGTGAAGATGGAATCAAAGAATTTTGGAGCACAGAGTCTCTACAGGACAAGAATTTAGATCTACTTGAAAGGTTGATAAAGAAGTTGAAAGGATATCCTCATCCTAAGGAGAGCAGATACATGTCAAATGTTCTGAGAGTTATTTAAGCCAAAAAGAAGAGGGAGATTGAGAAGAAGTTTGAATATGAGAGGACACAGAAATGTCTTCTCAGGAATCCTGACAGAGTTATCTTCTACAATACTTGTGGTTCTGCAGAAGAAATCACTTTTGAGGAGTTAAAGAAACTGGCTGTCAATGATCCTCACATCATTGAGCTCATCAAGAAGCAACTGCTAAATATCAAAAACTATGAGATTTTTGATCTGAAAAATAGAGCACTAGAGATCTGTGACTCTAAAAGGAAGGAGGAGAAGGAGAAAAGAAAGAAGTTTGATGATGAAGTTGAAGCTGTAAAGATGAAAGTTGAACAGATTTCCAAAAGAATCAAAGAGGATGAGATTGACATGAAGCATGCTTTGCTGAATGATCAATTCTATAAAAGGTCCAGCTATGTTTCTCCAGTCCTGTTTGGGCCCCTGAGAATCATTGTTGATAGCATTGAAGTGAAGGCTGTCAATTTCAGGGTGCTCAATAATGAAAATTTAAGGAAGATATTCAGAATGATTACAGGCTCATTCCTTGAGTTTGAAAGAGATCTGAGTAAAGTTGTCTGGGAGATCATTGAGTCCAGAGAAGAAGATGATGAGTCCATTGACAAGCTCAGGGTGAAACAGATCTACTCTTCTACAAAGGAAAGATTTGTCAAAGACATGTTTGGGATGAAGTTCTTATACATATCCAAGGGGCCATCAGAGAACTACTACACCTTCAAGGAGCTGAGGAGTCTTTCTCATAAAATGGTGAAGCTAGTCTTAGATTGTGTTGCTGATCACGCCAAGACAGAAGAAGAGAAGAGGGAACTGAAAGCCCTTGAGGGACTGTATGGAAGGATGACAGCAGAGAAGAAGTAGTTACTGCAATTCAAGTTAAAATTGAAGATTTGATCAGTCTAGAGGAGCTAAATTTGAGATAGGAGTGTACTTGTAATTTCTTTTATTTCCTATACAAACACTTCTATTTTTGTTCGTTGAGATAGCATCTGCAGTTTTCTTTGAATTTGTCTTTATTCATCATAAAAATAAATTGGGGGAGATTGTTAGGGATTGTGGTTCTATCAATGTAAACAACTAATGTTTACTTAGATTAATTAATAATTAACTAAGTAAAAATATACTGTCATATATAGTTTGACAGTATGCTTAAAATGTCACTTGTAATAAAGATGCTCAAATAGTCAATTAGGTGACAGTAAGTATCAACAGTTACTTCATATGTAATTAGAATAAATGATCAATGAGGTAGAAGTTCACAAAGTGTTCATGCACATCATAGATCAAACTTCTGACAGTAACATTCAACATTCTGGAGCCTATGACAGCATGTTTGAGTGACAGCACCTTTGGGAAACAGACGACAGCAACTATTCCTTGACAGTAAACTTGGCGGAGAATGAAGATTCTATGACAGCAAGTTTTATCGACAACAACTATCCCCTGACAGTAAACTTGGCGGAGACTGAAGATTCAAGACAGCAAGTTTTCTGACAGTAGCTTTGGCGAGAAGAGTTGACAACATGTTTAGCGAAATGATCGACAGCATGTTTGGCGGAGTAGTTGACAGTACCTTTGGATGACATCATGTTTTAGAAGACTGGTGTTTCTGACAGTAAAGTTTGCGGTAATAAAGATGTTGTCACCAAAGTGAAGCTGAAGGTTGATAGTAACTTCCATGGAAGCTGACAGTCTGTTTCAAGTAGCAGACTAGGTTAAGTCATTCACAGATTGATCTTGACATTTCTACCTAGTCTGTCAAGTCTACAATTGCAACTTGAGATAAAGTAAGCAAAAAGGTGAAGCGTGCTCATGGTGTCAAGAATGTCAAATCCTCTCAGAGTACCTTTATCTATATTTGGAATGAAGACAAGACTCATGAAGAAAAAGTGAGATTACCATTTCGAGTATTGTCCAGTAAACAAGAGAAAGTGTACTTGTAAGTGAGATATGTGTTGTAGTTTAAATACACACATCTCACAAGCACTTTCTGAACACACACAATTGAGCTTAATTTTTCTCAAGCATAGAAAACATAGAAATCTCTTGTTATTGTATCTATTGAAGTTGGAAATCCTTTCCAGTCAGTTGTAGCAACAAAAAATAATAAAATTAATTTTTGAAGTAAAACACTGTGTGTCCCAAGCTTACTTGTCTGTTGTTTTGCTACTTAATACATTTGCTTTTGTGTTGTTGTTAGCAAAAGTTTTAAAATCTATTAAGTTGCATTCAACCCCCCCCTTCTGCAACACTCATACTGTCTAACAATATGTTTTCAACGGATGCATATTAATAGCAAAACAGTATGTATTATATAAAAGGATCAATTCAATTAACATATTGAATAGTTAGAATGAGTTGATGAAAGTTTTGATTTTGGTACGAGGAATGAAGGTGAATATGCACGCTTGAAGTTTAACATGTCACACAATTTACTAATTTTAAATTATTATTTGAATAAAAAGGATAAGTATCTGATCGCTTTTAACAATAAAATATAACATCAAAAATGATAAGTTGCTTATGTGAAAGAAGCGATAAAAAGGTCTGTAAAAATCGAAAAGTGATTTGAACTTTACAATGGAAATAAATGACGATAAACCAAATATTGTGTAAAAATAGAAGGGATGGTAACAAAAAATACTCTCAACATAAGAGGTTTTTTTGGACCGAATTTATTAAAAAACAATTATAACTAAATAAATGTAGAACTAAGGATGTATTATGGGGCGATAATATAAATATAAAATTTTATGAAACTAAGTAAGTGATGATAAAAAAAACAATGACGCAACACAGGAAATAATAAGTATTGTATGTCACATAATTTATTTTTTCAAGAGAATTCAAAATATACCAAGTTTAAAAATAAGGACTTAACAGTCTTCTCGAATCATTACGAAACTTTATTTGGTGATATTACTGAAGGGTAAGAGCGGCCAACACCTTTGTTGTTGATTTGGAAGTGGGTAGAGAGTTCAACGAGCTTGTTAATGACGGTGGAAAGGAACATAGCGGTGATAATGACGACAATAACCTATAAATACCACATTTTCATAATCTATTTCCATCATCATATGTGAAGTTTGGTAAGGGTAGTGGTTTGAAAAGGAAGAAATCTAGAGGTAAGTTTGCATGAAAATGCCTTTATGCATTAGTAGCTACAATTTCATGTAGAAGTACTTCTACAATAATTGTCAATGAAGATGTTTTTCTGAGTAAAGTAATTGACTTGCTTGATTCCATGTCTTAGGTTCCTGTCAGTAGTAACTTGTATTTTCGTGTAAGATGGTATTTGTTAAACAAAGAAAACATGACACTTTTATTGAAGGCCAAAGACAATAAAATTTGTTACAGAAAAATTATGTTAAGGAAGTCTAACTTGTGTAATGTTAAAGAAATTCAACTTATGTACCATATTATTGGCTTGTAATATTTAGATGTATATTATTAATATGACAATTGAACGCAGTAAAATGTCTTTGATAGAGTGAATAGAGTTCTTGGTGATGACATTTTTCACTTCAACCATTGTATTAGTCTTTATGCTATTTTTCATGTATTATTCAACTTGTCTTCCAATAAATTAAAGATTTTACGATACTTTACTACTATTATAACTTCACATGCTAATAGTATGGTGTTTCATTTTATTTTCTATATATAGTAATTGAATCATTTAGTATTATAATATACAAGCAGAAGCACAAACACTCTACTGCAACGGATTTTCCAAACTGTTCAAAAGAGAAACTTATGTTCTAACGGATTTTCTTACATAAATAATAATACGAAGAGAGAGACCAGGGAAACAGATGCTAACAACGCTTTGTGGATTGTAATTCCTGATGTTATTGCTATTGACATATACAATAGGATATAATTATAATTTTTTTGCTTGTCATATTTATTTCAAGAAAATTTAATTTTAAAAGAATTATTTTTAATTTTTAACTTAAAATCTATATACTAATCAAACACTTTAAATCTAAAAAATTGTGGATAGATGGTTTCGATAATTAATTGTATGGGAGCAAGCCCTTATATATAAATGCAAATATTTAATTCAACTAAGAAAAACACTAACACAACTTGACGAAAAAAGAAAGAAAGAAAAAAAAAAGGAGAGAAAGATACACCACCATACTGTACTACTCCGCCACAAAAATATCGATGAAAAAATGAATAAGAACTCCAAAGATTCAGAACATTTAATCCATTAAAGATGTATTGTCGAGTTCAAACTATGATTAAATTGTTTTTTATCTGAGAATTGTTAAGCGTATTTTGGCTATTTTGGTGGACTATTCTTATAAAATAAAGGAGTTAGAATGAGATGGTATCATATTGAAGATTCTATTTACAATATTAAAGGTGTTGGGAGTTATCCCACATCATTTGTGGGAGGGGCAATTTATTAGTTAATAAGTAGCCAAGTTAACTCCATTAGTATGAGCTCTTTTGAGGTGTGCTCAAATATAAATTTGTGTGGTATCGGCCCAAAGTGGACAATATCATACTATTATGGAGTTAAGGCTTGCTTGCGGCCCAATAAATGGTATCAAAAGCTTAGGTTTTCAAGCGAGTGAGTGCGATGACAGAAGAAGGGAAAGTAAAGATCGACAAATTTGATGGCAGAGATTTTGGTTTTTGGAAGATGCAGATTGAAGACTATTTGTATCAGAAAAAATTATATGAACCGCTAGAAAAGAATAAGCCAGATTGAATAGATGAAAAAGAATGGAAGCTATTAGATAGAGGTTTGCTAGTTAATAAGTAGTCAAGTTAAATCCATTAGTATGAGGCCTTTTGGGGTGTGCCCAAATACAAATCTGTTCGGGTTCGGCCCAAAACGGACAATATCATATTATTGTGGAGTTATGGTTTTCTTGCGGCCCAATAAAAGGTGGATATAAGTAGGCCTCGAACTCAAGTGATTAATAGTTTCTTCCAACTACAATGTATCTCATAAATGATGGATGAGCTTTTGGAAAATTAGAATTCCAGAAAAATTTAGCATTTTGGATTGCGACTTACCAACTTTCCTTTAAAAGTAATTTGGCTATTGGTACATGGAATCTAATTCAGAATAACCATTTGTTGGATAAATTTTTTTCAGTAAATAGTTTCCTAGACCTTAGATTAATTTCTGGACGACCATGATTTAAACAAATAGGGACGAGCCACTGTTAATAACCGCGTCTCATGTTATTAAGAGAACTGAGATGAATCGTTGTTAATCATCCACATTATTAATAAGGGACGAGTCACGATTATTAATAGCGCCATGACCCTGTTTTGTTTTTGAAATTCTGATCCATACCATTATTAATAAAGGACGAGCCACAATTATTAATAGCAGCTTGATTCTATTTTTTTAAAATTCTGGTCATTCGGGAGATGATCCGAGGGTTAGAAAATCATTTACGGGAAAAAGTTTATCTAGCAAATGATTGCCCTGGATCAGCTCATTTGATACATAGTTTGTTAGATGTTGAAATGATGTAGAGAGTAGATTTCCTTTTTCAAGTTTCACAAAGGGTTTCAGTGAGGGGATGAACATTTTATTGTTCTTCTATGGCGATTATGGTATGAGAGGAACAATAATGAGATGAACAAATATTGTTTTGAGAAAATCATGTAGTTATAATCCTCATCTAGTTGAATGGGTCGATAACTATATCTTTAAATTTACAGCCCTTAAGGGCATCTCCAATCATGACTTTAAACACTCTATTACTTCATATTTTACTTCAAAAATGAAGTAATTCTTCTCCAACAATCCATTACTTTATCTTCAAATATAAAGATATTCACTATGAAACTCCAAATTTGAAGTCATATTATTCATTTATAGATATTATTTTAATCAACTCTCTCACATTTTATATTTCTATCTCTATATCTAACTCTATTTTGACATATTTTATTGTTGTATATTGGGATAAAATGGATTTAAAGTAAAATTTGAAAGAATGATTGGAGAAGAAAGAGTTATATGAAGTAAAAAAGATATAAATTTAAAGATAAAGTTGATTTCAAATAGAGTAATGGATGGAGATGGCCTAATTCTAGGTATATAAAGTTAACATGGATGCATCAATTGTTGATAATAATGAAGAATTGGGGAAGAATCTATATGTACAATGTAGAAATAGCAACAGGAAAGTGTTGGGTGTGTTAGGAAGCAAAACCCAAGATAACCAAATAACGCAAACCACACACAACAAAATTATATGACACGAAAAACCCGCATCCCAACTAGTATTTTTAATCCAAACAATTATCAATAATACAATCAATCAATCATGAAAACTTAAGCATAACAATGCCTAAGTATTGCATATCAAACATAATATGACTATGTATATATAGCCATCACAAACTTAGTCACCATATCTTACCATATTTGTCATACAAGTCTAATCATACTTGATATATAATTACCTACCTAAGTCTAATCATACTTGGTATCCAATTAATTACCTTTATGACCAAGACATACCATCTATAATAATTGCTCAATTATAATTATTATCATCCATAATAATTATCTAAATATAATTATATATTATCCATGTTTGTCTTGATCACCAAAACCCATACTACTATATTGGGTTTAACCCAACAATCATGCCCTTAAACCCAATACGGTTTCACAACCGATTTAATGAACACCATCAATACATCGACGTTCATTCGCCAATGACTCCCCTAGAACAAGAACCTCTCCTTCTAATACAAAAAGATTTTTCATGTCCTTCCAACCTTTATGTATCGCTAAATTCCTTTTAGTGACCTCCAACATATCGTTCTTCATCATAATAGTATATCCAAAATCAACTAATTTACCCAATAAAATTAGATTTCGATTTAACTCCGCACGTACTTTACTTGAGTTAACCTCCGAACACGACCATTGTGAAGTTTCATTGTTACCTCACTAATGCCAGCAACCTTTACAATTTTACCATTTGGTAAAATTACCATATTTCCTTCACCCTTCTCGTAAGATGAGAACCACTTTCTCCTAGAACATATGTGATGAGAACATCCTGAGTTAAATACTCATTCTTCTTTTGATCCCTTGTGTTCTTGAATCAAAAGAACATTACCATCATCAACTACAAGCGAAACATTATCCCCTCCTCGATTTTTCTTCAACTCCTTCAAATCATCTCTTGCTTTTGGACACGTATATTGTACATGACCCAAATCTTCGCAATAAAAACACTTAATATTAGGGTTATGTTTCTTGCCATACATCTTTTTCTTGTCACACGCATCTACCACAAATGCACTTCCATCAAATACGTCATTCGATCCTTGCTTCGTCAATCTTTCGGTCTCTAAAAGAATGACAACGGTCTCATCCAAATCTAATTCATTTTCCCAACCAATAAAGAAGTAAACACAATACTGTACTTATTTGGTAGAGACACAAGTAGAAGAACAACTTTGTCCTCATCCTTTAATTTTTCATCCAAATTATTTAGCTGGTTAATCAATCCATTAAAATGATTCAGATGATCTCTTGATTCTCCGTTTTCTTCCATCTTCAGTCCAAACAAATCTTTCTTGAGGAATAAATTGTTGGCTAAAGACTTTGAGTGATATGTCTTCCTCAACTTTTCCCACAAATATTTAGGGTTATTCTCCTCAAGAACATCATACTTGATTTCTGGTGCAAGGGTCAACCGAATTTTTGATGCCGCACATAACTTCATGTCTTGCCACTTTGCAGTTTCCACATCAGTAGGCTTCTTATCTTCAAGAGTCACATATAACCCTCGTTGAATTAACAGATCTTTCACTATGCTATGCCATAATGTAAAATTGTTTCTTCCATTAAACAATTCAATATCGAATTTTCCTCCACCCATATCCATCATGAACCTGGCTCTGATACAACTTGTTAGGAAGTAAAATCCGAGATAATCAAACAATGCAAAGCACACACAACAAAATTATATGATGTGGAGCACCCGTCTCCCAATTATTAATCCAAATAATTATCAATAATACAACCAATCAATCACGAATGCTTAAGCCTAACAATAACTAAGCATTGTTTATCAAACATAATATGATTAGGTATATATAGTCATCACAAACTTAGATACCAAGTCTTACCATACTTTCATACAAGTCTAATCATATTTGGTGTCTTATTATCTACCCAAGTCGATCTAATCATACTTGGTATCTAATTACTTACCTTTGTGAACAAGACATATAATCTATAATAGTTGCCTAATTATAATTATTATCAGCCTTAATAATTATCCAAATACAATTATATATTACTCATGTTTGTCTTAATCACCAAAACTCATACTACCATATTAAGTTTAACCCAACAGGGTGACCATGGAATGGAAGTCACGACCTACGTCTCTACAAGTGCACATGAGTAATGGGTAGTTCTCTTGGTGTGAAATTGGCGAGGCACTTTAGCTTGAATAATTTTGCTTTGGAATCTAATTATCTTACATATATGCTATTAAGGGCAAGTCCAACAGTGTTCTAGTTAGTTACCTATAAATATTATTATAAAATAATGAGTATTAGTGAGTTAGATAACCTCTAGGACATATGAACTCCAACAATAATTCCTATGGAGGGAAAATATTATTTAATTATATCATATATATATATATACTATGAGTTTATTTGGTAGTTTAGTTGGTTCAACGCCTTCTAAAAAATTAAACACCTTCCAAAAATAATTAAATATATATAATTCAGTATAGTATTATATATCTAACACAATTACATCAGTTTCATTCCCACTCAACCTCTTTCAATATTATTTATAATTTAGTATAATATTATATATCTAATACAAATATATCAGTTTCATTACAACTCAACCTCCTTAAATATTATTTAAATTATAAATTTATAAATTATTATTTTTTATAAAGTGAAACAAAAAAAAACTAAAACACATAAACTCAAATCATATAAATTATAAACAAAACTTACCAAGTATCTCTAACTTTTAAATTCAAAATAATTTAAAATATCAAATAAAATATAAATCGATAATAATCATATAAATAATATTGAAAAAAATATGAATTAAATATAATATCTAGCACGTGCATCGCAAGGTTTATAAGCTAGTATATAATAAGAGTAAGAGGTATCTTATCCAAATACTAGCAAAGGTCAAATGATGGATTCTCGATAACTAAATAATATTATATACTAATTATTTGTAAGTTATAATTATTATTAAGATTACTAAAAACTATAATTTTTCTTAACTCACTTCAGATTATAATTCAAATTCTATTAGATATCTCAGTAATATATAAATTTAAACTTAAAGAACTATTTTGGAATTAAATTTAAAAAAATCGTAATTATTGTGCTATTTGCACGGTAGACATTGTTTGGGTCATATTTTGAGTTTCAGAAATCAGAATTTGACTATTTTACCGTCCACGCGAAGCTTAAAAAATTATCTTCAAGTCTAAGGTGGTCCAACATCCAAAATCCAAAATCCAACTGCAGCAGCCATTTTATCTAAACAAAAAATACATTTAAGAATTTTTATCAAAAAATTTTATTCCGTTTAGGAAACCTTTTTATAATTAGTTGAAAATATTAAAATACTTTTTATATTAGATTTATATGAAGACATATCATATATCAGATATTATTATATATTATTATTATATTAGAGTAGAGATAGTATTAGAGTTTTAAAAAATAGAGGGAGGCCATGAATTTTTCTTGTGAGAAGGAGGATTAAAGTTTTTCTTATCCAAATTTTTTCTATAAAAATACTTAATATTGTATCTTATAAATAATAATAGTAAGAGAGATTTTATCCAAATACTACCAATTGTCAAGAGTTCGATACTCTCTAACAACTTATTTAAATCAAATATATTTATAACTTATTTAAGATTTAAATCTAATTAATACTACATTAAAATTTAATAAATATTATTAATTTTATAAGTATATCCAGATGATTATTGTTCTCGATAAAATTAAGATGAGATCAATTCACATCTTAATCGATTGCTCAAAATATAAAATTATTAAAAAAATAGACAAATTGATCAAACATAATATATTATTAATGTCTTTTATCGAATATTTGGATAACACCATAACATTGAACACCGTCCCAAATACAATCAACCGACTAACTTCTTGCAACTTAAAAGATAATTTCATCCTTTTTATATATTCATAGAAAATTAAAGGTATAAACTTATTCAAAAGATAAATATTTTAATGAATAGCGTTACAGAAATAAAGAATAGAAAAATTTTTATGTTAAAATAATTATACACCATAAATATTTTCTCAATTAATTATTAGTTTAAAAGAAAATATCAATATATAGGGTAATTATATTTTCTTATTTTTTATATTATCCATAAATATTTCTTCAATTATTTAATAGTTTAAAAGACAATATAAATATATAAGAGAATGAATATTTCATCTACTTTTATTATGTTAGGAATCATTATTATTCTATAATAATTATTTCTTCAAAAAACGGGAAAAATATGCGCTTATGTAAAGGGATATATGATTTATTTGAGTTTTATATTATTTAAATTCTAAAAATTTTAAAAAGTAGAAATATATCCTCAAATTATTTGGGAGATGAATTATTGGGATGAAATGAAAATTAAAAAAAGTTGAAATTTTAATTGATTATTGCAATAATCTGCGACTGAAATAGTGATTTATAAATTTTAGTAAACAAATTTGAGTAATATTATTATTATTAAAAAATAATTCAGACTTTAAACACAAGAAATTTTTATTTCAATATTACAAATGAATATTTTCACCTTCAAGGAAGGTTTAAAAGTTAGTTATTTTAAAAAATTTAATCCATATTTTTTTATAAAGACAAAAAAATTAAATTATAATTATTAAGAGATTTGAAATAAATTATAACATTACATGTTTAATAATATTCAAACCCTACACCATTGTTTTTATATTTAAAATTAATAGTTTAAAATTTTATTTTAATATGTTATGAATAGAATTACCATATACATTTAGAAATAGTTTAAATATGAAAATATAAAATATTCTTTAAATTCTTTAATATTACATCTAATAGTTCTCATTTATTTATTTTAAAATCAAATACTTATTATCCTTTTTAAACGATCATGCCTTTAATTTTTGAGACAACAAAATTTATATATTAATAATATACTCTTATAATAAACGCAACATACGAGTGTATTTTAAATATTTTATAAGTTTCTTATTTATCTTTAATAATTTGTAATGCAATTTTTAATTATTCTTTTAATATATGTTCTAATTATCACAGAAGTTTATTTAAAATATTTTATAACTTTTTATTTATATTTAACCCAATTAATATATGAATAAATAATTTATATAGGTCAAAAAATTATTATTATATTAAAACTTATTGAAATTATGAAAATATTTTTTAATTTTAAAATAATTAATTAAATTTATAAAAATAAATATTTTTGCATCACACATGTTAAAATCTAGTTCATATAAATGAAATAATTAATGGTTAGTGGTCACCTAAAAATGGGTATGAGATGTATGTCATACGTAACCACTATAACACTGTTGGTGTGCTATGTTTTGTAACATTACCTATATTTTAGCTTAGGATATCAAATATATAACATATTGTACCTGCTATAACTCCTCTAAACATGCCTTAAATCAATTTGGCAGTTTCATCAACGATATCAAAAGCTTCATTTGTATTGTTGTTGAGACGATAGGAACAAGATTTTGCTGAAAAATTGTTAAATAAATATTTGCTAAAATTCAAAAGCTAGCAAGTGATTTTGATATAAAAACTGCAATCAGAGAAAACATGTCCCCCATTCTTAAGAAAAAATTATTTTTCAATTTGTACAGAAAATAACTACAAGTTTCACAATCAAACATCCCCGAAATTATGATTTTTTTATATTATATCCCAAAACATGCATATTATACAAAAAAATTATCGAACTGCCTTCTGATTTTTATAACAGCACAACAGTTTTGAAGGACCCTATCATTTTATTGTTTTTTCACATGTTAGAAGAGATGGGAACACTTAGGCTCACAGACTAGCAAAGACGGCCTCAAATTTGAAAGGCCCGTTTGTTTGAATCTGGAGCATCGCCCCCATTTGTTCAAAATTGTGTTGATGTCCAGCTATATAATTGTTTTTTGTTAAAAAAAAAAAAGAGAAATAATTCTTACAACAGAAATAATATAAAAATATAAAAAAAATATCTTGTACAATTTCTGATATTAAAAAAGGGAAAAGATAGTATGTATTTAGGCATGTAATGCATTTGAAAGACGTTTACATGAAACAAAAAACAAAATACAATTTGTATAGTTTGTATCATGTTGTCATATCCCTGTGTCCCGCATTTTAAAATGTTCTATACAAGTGCTAAAAAGGACATCAACCAACACAATTAAGTACAGAAGTACGGAAATCAGGGGTAAATTCATGCAGCAGTATATCAGATGAGGAGAGATGAGAACTGATTTCATAAAATTCTCACCCAATGGACAACACAATCCCGATTCACACAAAACAATACTAGACAAGAAACTGATGTTGAAATAACGAGAATAACTTTAAAAAAAAAAAAAAAAAGAACAAGCGCATGATCTCGGACAATGCTACCAGTATTCAACTTGTTCAACATTCAACTCTGTTATGTACAGCAAAGAGTGCACATGTAATCCATCCCAGCTGTTAAACATGGGTCGACTTTACTCTTTGCACACGGGGTGAACTGATTTGCTTGAAATGGCAAATGGCAGTCTGAAAGTAAATGTTTTTATAGGATTGCTAATTCAAACAAAAAGCATTAGTACAATTTGAGCCGGTAATATATTATAACACCTCTACTATGTTGTTTTCTATACAACAGTCTGGGGACAGCATTTAGCTGAGGGAGTACTCGCAGTCTAGCAATCGAGTGAGAATATCCTCACAGCTTGGTCTGTCATGCGGTTCTGCCCAACAATCTGCATCAATCAGATAGGTTAGTTTGTCCAAAACAGCACTACAATATTCATATAAAACTCGTCATCAGAATCTGATATGGGAGACCTGCAATTAGCCCCCCAAGTGGACCTTCAGGGATCTCTAGTCGTGAGCCCTCATGCGCAACAGTATAAACAACCTATGTAAATGAAACAAAGTCAAAAACTGAATTGTAAATCACATTGAACTGTACTGAACATGCATATAACTTACCCTCTCTGGAGGTGTACCATGCCATGGCCTACTTAATGTGGACAACTCCCACATTATTACCCCAAGGCTAAATATATCACACTTCTCGTTGAAGGGTTCGTTTCGGAAAAGTTCTGGAGCCATCCACTCTGGAGTTCCGGCTGACGAGGAGTCATTCATGTGTGCGTCTACCATCATTCTTGAAAGCCCAAAATCACAGATCTTGACTGTCCAATGTTTATTCACAAGGCAATTTGCACTTTTTATATCACGATGAACTATTTTCATCCGGTGTATACACATCAGCCCTCTTAATTGCAAAAAAGTGATTCAATAGTCAGTTTATGTTACTATGCCTTCCATCACAGCATCATTTTTCCAACACAATTCACTTTTGAGACTTGTATATAGAACAATTAATATGATACATGGGAGAAGATGCCATAAAAAATGATTAGATTTAAACCATCAAAGGCAAATGCATCAAAATTACTTTCAATTTTCCCTTTCAGATTATGGCGTGGGTATATAACGTGCTACATGAAATATTGCAATGACGTAAGGACATTGCATAATGCTTTGGCACAGAAATGCCACCTAAACTAAGTTGGTAATTAAATACAATAGATATCAACCACCGATGTTGTACCAAATTACTTATCAAGAGGTCAACAACGTTAACAAGGTGATCTAGTATAAGAAAGTGTTCTACAAATCAGACATCACTTAAACTCGGCGAGCTTACCGCTCAACGGTTACCAGGTCTCATTAGGGAGTACTTAGAATGATGAATTGGTGCAAAAACTGGATACATTAAAATATAAATTTTAATATTTTTTTATATAATTCTAATAATCAATTATGGCAGAACTTTCAACGACACAAATTAAAATATCTAATTAGAAGCATATTATACTAGTTATCAACAACTTGCAAATTTCAAAATGAGTATCATGTAAATTGTACTCCCTCCGTCCCACTGAATTGTTAACATTGTGATAGATTGTCTGGCACGCATTTTAAGGTGCATATAAAGTATAGTTCCATAACTTATTTTCAATTTTTTTTTCTGAATAAAAATTTAAACATTAAATTTTGGCCCAATTTGGTCGAAAACCGATTAGTGGGCAATTATACTCTAATATAGGATACTAACTGATTAGTCACTGCCAGTGACGAGACCAGAAGTTCCCAAGAAGAAATGCGATTATCATTAATTTTATAGAACTAGAATTTATTTATTTTACAAAATGTATTAACATCAATAACGAACACAAATATGTGCAACTCAATTTTGGGGTACAAACATAATCAGTAATAATTATAATATTATAATTGGACCTTGGAGAATAAAAAAAAACTGGACCATACCCAGTTCTGACTCCTTTTTTACCCATTTAAAATCAGCCCAACACTAAATATGTTATTTTTCAGACACCAGACCTCACATTTGCACAGAAAGGTACCATGTGAGCTACAACTCCATTTAAGTATGGATCCAAGTATTATATATAATATTCCAAACTAAACATCAAACTGTTATGAGTTAGGTGCTATATACATAAACAAAGATGCGGAAATGGAACACCAGACCTCCAGCATGCAAAGCAAGCATTCTACCATGTGACCCATCTCCAGTTATGTATGTTCCTGGTTAGGCCTCACTGCTACTTTTGGATAAAACAGCAAGTCGGTGTTTAACCACAGTTTTGATATTTTATGCATGCAAGGGAACCCGCCAGATAGTACGAGTTATAAAATTACGAAACCATGTGCAATATCGGTATCGGGTGGTGTGACGGGTGTCTACATATAAAGATTGAATTGATTTCATTTCAAGTTTTCAGTTGCACCAATATGGAGAAAAACCTTATGTCAAAGGGTTATAATCTTTGGCCCTTTAAGTATGTCCATTTGGACACATGAACCCTTAAAAAATGGTACCTCCCTACCCTTTATGTTTGTCCTCTATACAACTCGGCCCTATATGTTTAAACTTTTGTACAGCCAGGCCCTTTTTTGAAAAAATTTACACCATTATACCCTTGCAAAATATACGAATTCCAGTTGAACTTGTAATCATTGTGTTCCAAACAGTTGAGAATTAATCGCTTGGAGATTGATGATTGTGCAAAGAGACTGAAAAATGTTCTTAGTTTTGTGGCCACAATCAATCGGAGTTCACAACTCTAGTGAGGCTAAAATTGGAAATAACCATACAAAAAGGGTCAAATAGTACAAATGACAAACTTAAAGGCACAAAGGTAAGGGAATTTTCTTTGCGGGATTATGTGCCATTTGGACAAACCTAAAGTGCCAATGTGTTGATAACCTCTGTTACATTAGCTTAACTTTGTGTGCATTACGGAAGCATTTGAAGGTATTAAATGAGCATGAGATTATGGTCCACGCTTGTTTTAGTATTCGATATACTTTAAGTATAGGGGGAGGTGAGATCGAACTCCAAAATTTTCTAGCACTCACTAGGAACACATTTGCCACCGCTCACCCCTCGGACACTATTTGATTCTTGGTAGTGGCATAGTCTTTTGACAAAAGTAACTTGACATTTTTTAAAATCAATTCAAAAGTAAAACTACTAATAAAAGAAAGGAATCAGTTGAACTAATGAGTAGCATACATGCTAACTACGCTAACCTGCATATATCACGCAACATTTTAAGCCTTCTTCTCCAGCTGAGTTTCTTCTTCTGACCACTCAAATGGATCAAGTAATATAACGATCCCATTTCCATGTATTCAGTAACCATTGATAGGTGTGGAGGCTTTGTGCATGCTCCAAGAAATAATATAACTAGAAGAAATTGCAGCACAATTAGACATGAGTAACTATTGCTAATATGCTAGTCAAATCTCAATTCTAGAATTAGTTTTTTTCCAATTACATATTGGTCCAATTTACGCTACAGAGATCTATTGAATGGATATCTAAATCAAAATAAACAAAGGTACAATTTGGGAGGGGGAGGGGGAGGGGGAGAGAATAAGTACCGTTAGGATGTCGAAGTCGGCTGGAGAAAGAGAAAACAATTCAACACAAGAAACATAGTGCAATTAGATATACATCACAAAAAACAGGTTGCACTTATAACTAGAAAAAACTACTTATGTGACATTGATCCAGAGTAACATACCCGAGGATGGTTATTTCATTACAAAAATCTTCCATGTTTTCAGCAGTGAGATCTTGTTCTAAAAATACTTTGATTGCAACATCTGTTCCATTCCAAATGCCACGGAAAACCTCTCCGAAAAATCCTATTAAATACCCATTAAGAATTTGAGAGATACATGATAAGACAGAAAGAATATTTAAATGTAGTTGCATCAAAAACACATAAACGAGTTCATATACACTTAATAATCCTGAATCTGCTCTTGGCTTTACATTCATTCGCCCAGTTCAACATTCAACTAACAATAAAAGCAGTGTCCCCAACCAATCAAGACTGAATTGGTATTTTTGTTCCTCAAGTTGGGTACCAAGAAAAAAAATTTGGAGATGAGAGAGACAAACCCATAAGTCTTGCCGTTGGTGTTAGGAACCTCGTAGTGGCAGAATGTACATGAAAATTATCTATTGATTTCTTACCATTCATGATACGGACCTACTCCTTTCTCCAACCATCAAATTACCTTGCAACATAACATCAGTTACAAATTTACTAAGAAGGGCAGGCTTACAACAATTATCTAAAATAGGTTTATTTGGTTATAGGACCAATGAGGTTGAGACACTTTGACTGGAGAGTTGGAAGCTATCATCAATGTCAGCTGGAGAGACTATAAAAATAGGAATACAGCAATATCGGAATATAGAGAGTTTATTTGGCCTATGCTGTTTGTAACTTTTTCCAGTGAAGTTAAAGAAGAAGACTATGGCTATAAAGTGTAAAATGTATATTTGCTGACTAGGACTTCTGACAGGAAAGTTTCCTAACAGAGTATGAAATGGAAATTAACCTTGCATGGGCCCTCAGCATATACCCTTGTCCTTCAGTATCTTGAGCTAGGTGGAGCACTTACAAATTCCATTATATCCGAGTCACTAATTCTCTTTTGTATTAACATCAGAACATCAGGTTGTCACAAGACTCACACCATCTTACTTGGCAAACCCATTTACATATATCTATCACCCATCAATTCATGGTCATAATTGAGCTTGTGCTAGTACACAAACTTTGCAGAAGCTTGCATAAATAAATACTAGGTAAAGAAATTAAAAAGCATGCTTAAATTTCCATGATATATGATACAGCATAAGTGTCATAATACCAGACGCACAAAAATTGATTGTAGTGGCAAAATGCACAACCATGGTCATTTTGATTGTGCATACTGCATAGTTTTATAAAATTATGATAAAAGAAAAACACCTTCCGGAAACAGACACTTGACAGCATCTTAGAATTACTGAATGATTAAAACCATCAGGAACAGCACTTTAGAATTGTCTCATTCTCCAATATAAACTTAAAAAGCTGTTACTTGGTTTCCCCAGAAACCTTTTTTTAAAAGTGGCATATGACATCAGAAAGACCTTAACTATTTAGTACAAGGAACTCTGTTAATCAAGGCAACTGAAGATGAAACTTGCAGTTCTTTATATGCAGAAAATACCAGTTATACAGTCGTGACAGGTCACAGAATGGCAAACTAGCATCAAGATTTTAAACAGCAATATGGTCTCGCAAAGTGAGAAGTATATATATTTCAATAGTCATTTCACGTGAATATATAGCACTACAATGTTTGACTTTACTCATCTCTCCTTCATATGGTTGTAAAGCAACACACTTGCAATTAACATCAAATTTAGACAAGCGGAAGCTGTGACATGAGGGTGAATCGTACGTGTGATTTAGCAATTTTATATGGAACAAGAATATGGGGCTGGTGTATGAAGAACACTCACCAATTCCAACACGTGTTCCAACAGTAATTTCTGAGAAGTCAATATTCCATTCATGGAACGGTAACAGAGGCTTATTCTGGAACATGGGTGATTCCAGAATTTTATTCCATGTAGAGATCATTTCATCATCCACCCCGCTTCTTCCCAAAGCCTGGCTTCTATATTCATGAGGAGATGATGGTAATGATATCGCCTTCTGCGAACTGAAATGCTCCTTGGGAAAAGCATAAGGATTTGAATTCCCGGCAGATAGTTCATTACGACCATCAAGGGGAAAATCAGGTGCCTAAAGTAATACATTGGAAATATTACTATGTATAACTCAGAAATCTCCACAAAAGTAACATTCTACAGTGTAATAATTAACAGAATAGGTAGTGATCGGATCTTCCTGAACTAATGTAAATATTAACAGAATAGGAAGTAAAGGATCTTCCAAAATAATGAGAGCCGGACGAAAACAGTGGCAGGCCCAGGAAAAAAATATCTGTGTTTTTCAAAGGACAAAGTTTTTTAATTTTTATAAAGGAGAAAAGCCTCTCAATTATATTAAGCAAACTAATAGATAGATATGAATTAAGCAACAAAAAAAATGGATAGATATGAGCAGAATAGCTCCTCAACACAAATCTCTATGCTTTCGAGTCGCCCAGAAAACTCCCTCACCCACAACGGCTTAATAAATCACACAATTGTTTATTAACTAATATGAAAAATCCTATTGTTTTTTTACTTCAGTCCATGTGCTGTCACTTTATGAAGTAAAAATAAAAAGATGACATATATATATATATATAATCTGTAGGATAAGTTGTTGTCACAAAATAAAGAGAAGGAACTGTGCAAGATAACTAGTTCTATATTTTCATCTTACTAACAAATATAATATCATTAGATAGCTACATGTTTGCTTTAGTGTCATACATATATATAGGATGGGAAGAGAAATCCAGGGTACTCCATCAGTAACTCTGGGTAGCATGTGAGTTTGCCTCCAAGGTACAAGTCAATTTCTCTACATCAGTAAAATTAGGTTAATGTGCAAACATTCTGACCCTACATGATATACCAGATGAAAAGAACACACCTATTGTAAGGTCCTAAATTGAATTATTAAAGTTGGATGTTAAATTTTGATTTGAAATATATATATATATGTACATATATATATTAATCTTTTAGGAAAAATAAATAAATAATAAACTAAATAAATAAATAATTTTCCTTGATAAGTACGAATTTGTCAAAATATTTGTAAATATATTAGTATAAAATTTTTGGTTAAAGTGGTTATATATTTTATAGTTGATAACTTAATAAGGTTTACTATTATGCATTAATTGCTAAAATGAATATTCACGTTAGCTACAAAGTGGACAAGGGGTAGTATGTTAGATTGGTTTCATTTAATTAATTTTATTATTGTTATTGTTTGTTTAAATGACATTCCCATAAATTATTAATTTAATTACGATATTGGACATATTCAAGGAAATTAGACCATAAAACTACTAGTATGATGTGAGCCAAATTGACCCACTTTACAAGAGGCATGTAATTAAAATATTTACTAAGCTCGTGCAGGAAGTGGAGATGTATGTATCTAATTTGAGTATTACTTAAATTAAAATAAAATGAATAATGGAGAAAAGGTTAGAAGGACCTAGAGAGTGGCCAAAAGATAATTATTTATATTAAATAATAAGATAATGGGTGGATTAGAGGCGGTGTGATGGCCTATAAATAGGAGTGACTACTAATCATTTGCTTCACCAACTAGCAGGCGTCAGTAGAAGTTTTAAGGTATGTACCCTTTCATTCCTTCAATTTATTTATTTATAAATTAAGTATTTAAATTAAATATAAATTTATATTTACTTGTACATAAATGATGTAGAAAAACAAAAGTTCTTAAGGTTGATAAAGGAGGGAAGCGTGTTCGGGATATAACGAGGTGAGTTTTTCTCTTAACCAACTAATTAAATAATTTTATTAATTTACATAAATTATGTGTAAATATTGAGTATGTTGCTTGGGAATAGTACATGCATATTATGACTAAAAATATGATTTGTAAATAATAATACTTAATGTCTGAAATGATGGGTTTAATTTTAATTTCCATTTTAGAAATTATAATAAAGTAAATAAACTAATATAAATAATCTTGTATGTAATATATGAGTATGAGACCAAATAATGCACAATTTATTTGTTGCATTTATGGTCAATGTTTACGTTTTTTTTACATTAATGTAGTATATTCCCTATCTAGAGATAGCGTGAAATCTTAAAATATGTTGGGCCCTGGTCAATGATGGTTCATACCAGTTGAGCGAGCATAGAGCTACGTCGGGTCCCGGTAAGACATCTTTGACATGCCACGTCTAGTCATTAGGAGTTATAAGTATGCTAGACAAAGCGCGCTTTTATATTGTCGTGTACTACATCATGACTTTTAAAAGAAGTAATAAGGTAGAGACTGACGAGTCTATTTTGTTGGGAAGATAAGGAAGAGCGACTCGTGTCGCTAGTACAATTTATTTATTTGTTCTTTTATTATTATTATTATTATTAAAAAACACATCAACCAATATATCTTGTGACTCGCACGTATAATTTATGATTTATATTGTTTTGTTTTAATCATAATCTCACTCAACCTTCTAGGGTTGACGCATTTTATTTTGAAAACTAATATTTCATGTAATCAGGATATTGTGGACCCTCGTGGGAGTGATACAGAAGTGTAGTTAATGTAACCTCGGAACTTAAGAGGCTGTCATTTTGTAGTAGCTTTTATTTTTGTTAAATCCTATGTAATGTTTAACTAGAGTATGATGACCTATAAACCATTTAATAATAATATTACACTGAAATTTTGAGAAATAAATAATATTGTATTTATAGTTGGGTTTGTAGTAGCGCATCGACTCGAGTCCATAAGACCGGGCTATATGGGGCGTTACACCTATATTAGAACAATTAGAAAAAAATTATCTGAAGTTGTCTTTGATTTAGCGATATTATCCGTTCGGTACAAACAGGGTTGATGGGATCTAGTTCACTTGTCAAAATTTTTAGATGAATTGTTTGGCTTTAATATCTTCTAAACTACAACTTATACTTGACCAACTAAGAAAAGGTCCAGTCCCCTGGGACAAGTAACAACTTGAGCTGGCATTCAGAAGCCAGCCACAATCCCCCAAAAATATTACGATTCACTGGTGCCATTGGTATCTGGCTAAGGATTACATTCTTCATGCCCTGCAATTTTTGATTAGGAGGGGAGGGTGACACATATTTCCAATAATAGAGGGACATGTCACTATCACCAACTTATATAAGAGAGAAACAAAAGGGGTAATTCTTCAAAATCTCATATGTTAACTAACCAACTCTCCCAAAACCTTAAGGTTTTATAAGGAGCCACTAGTTTTTTTACAAGCGATATTAAACATTGAAAGCACCCTACTCATACCGCATGATTTTGTAAATTACTTTTGAAGTTGGACTTATCGCCCTTCTTTTCTTTTTACTATCATTACTATTTTTTTTACTTCCATGCCAATGGACTTTGGGAAAGGTATGAAAATTACAACTGTGTTAACAAAAAGAAAATATATAATTATACTTTTTACCGTCATTAGTCATCACTAATTTTATTCTTCCACACATGAAATTTAGGAAAGGTATCACAATTACAACTGCTTAGTAAACAAAAAGAAAAATGGAATTATACGGCAGACGCATCCAGATGGAACAAAAATACATCCACCAAAATTAACATGCACATTGAAAAAACACAATTTCAATCACTGCAATATATAAAACGTAATCCCAATTATTAAAATCATTGACAAATGCTAGACTAAAAAAACAATGACACTTACACTCGTTTGAAGATCTTCACCAATATTTGCGCCATCCAACAAGTTAGGATTAGTCCTATTAACCCCTTGTTGTCTTAAGAGACGATCCTGTTTCAGTGTTTCATTCATTGCTCTTACGGCCCTACAAACCCATTAGATTTTGTAAAAGAATCACCTTTTGCATAAATAATTATGAGAACTAGGCTCACTAATCCAATACTATGACTGGAAGTACCATTTTCAACTTTAAAAAAAAAAAAAGATTGATCAATCTAAGAACATACGTATGACTTGCAACTTGCAAGGAACGTTATAAATCTAAAATGTTCAACGCTAATATTTCTCAGTTTTTTTTTTGCTTGAGGTCTTCTAGATAATTTACAATTTGTCTTGTGAGATACTAATGCTTCCAACAAGTTCAGGCAAACTCTAATTTTAGTGCAAACAATGATCTATATTGAGTCATTTCTTTTTATCAAGTACAAGTAGTCAACAAAGATCAGACTAGGACCAAGTTAATTTTTGAGCAACAATCAAACCTTCACAATCATAAAGCGGGTGCTTTGAGTTTATTTCCAGAACTAGAAAGGAAAGAAAAAAAGACAACAGTATTATGCATTAATGACGAATTGTTATTACTATTTGAGTTGTAAACTAGACATCCAAATAACCTAGTCTCCAAAGGGATGCCATATTATAGATTTATAGGTGTAAAACTAATTTTTAGATACATATTAAGAATCCACATGACAGATTCACTATCTTATAAAGTTATCTGTTGCAAGTCAGCAAGTATAGAGTAGTCATAGAAGCGTAGTGAACATTAATATATAATAGGGGAAGTAGATGAAGTTCACTGAGAGACAAGTCACACAATTGTAAAAAAGACACTTTACACTTCTCAATGTTTTCTTTTTCTGCATTATGTATAGAAAAAGAGAGGGGGGAGAAACAAAACAACTTGGAAAAATTCTGATATTTCATATTCTAATTAAATGGACCGATATTCTCCTTGCAAATCTTAATGTTTTCTTTTTCTGCATTATGTATAGAAAAAGAGAGGGGGGAGAAACAAAACAACTTGGAAAAATTCTGATATTTCATATTCTAATTAAATGGACCGATATTCTCCTTGCAAATCTTATTAGGCATTACATGAAGATGATGCAAACACTGTTAAGTGATAAACAAGAAGAACTAATTCAATAATTTAGAATTCACATGTTCATATTCGTACGTATAAGGAAAAATACTTATTCAGATTACTAGTTACCGAAACTTCTACTAGCATTCACTATTAATCATAGCAACATATATATATAGTAATTATCAGAAGTTTACTCCTCAATAACCGGACAATAAGGCCTACAAATTGCGTCTGCCACTTTAAATTTGGAAATGCAGAACTTGCTTTATTGGACATTATTACTATATACAATGATCACTTTATTTCAGCCTACTCAATGAGAGGTAAAACCATAATTAATCAGTTTTCCTGCACAAAACTGCATGGGGCATAAAAAGAACACAGTACCTGCAATAGATGAATACTCCTAAGAACTACCAATAGTTTTATTGATTTAATGGATTTTGATAACTGAAAAAGTGAAGCTAGGTTTACTCATAGAGAAGAGGAATAATATTTCAATAAAAAACTTCAAAATAGAGGTATAAAACAGACCTAGTAGGCTAGATATTTTCAATTACATAACTTTTTTAATTTCACTTATAATACGGTGGAGGCAAGATTTTCAAATCAAGAACAACGTTGTCAAATTTTGATAGACGCAAATCTCATCAAAGGACTCTGAAGTTAACAAAAAATTGAATTCTAAAACAACGAATGAACCGATAATATTGTTGTTGATAAAAATGGTGCTTTAGAATGGAGGTCTGAGTTAATCAACTCATTATCAGAGATTTAATTTATGTACCAAGTTCCAATTTCAACTTATCACGAATTCAACAAAATTATGTCCTATATTGAAAGTTCCAACACATTTTATTGTCTTCTTTGTGCAGAGCTAACTTGGTCCTCAAGATTTTTTTTACTTCCTTTATTCACCACATTATCTTATTAATCACCCTAAAGGGTCTAAACCATAGACTCAATTGTTTGACTAAACCATAGACTCAATTATTTGACACTTCACTTCATATTGGCCTCACACTGTGCTGTGTAAATTAGTAATTTCGATTCTTACAATTCTAGACTTAAAATATTTTATAAATTTGATATCACAAATTAGTGTCTATTGACTTTTTTTCCCAAATTCGGGCAAAAATATAAGCTAAATATGTGTTATTAGTTGCACATAAAAACTAAAATCGATTTGAAGATTTTTATACGTCAATATTAATACATTTGGGAACACATCGATTATAATAAAGCAATGTATTAATATTGACAATGTATTAATATTGACGTATAAAAATCTTCAAATCAATTTTAGTTTTTATGTGCAACTAATAACACATATTTAGCTTATACTTTTGCCCGAATTTGGGAAAAAAGTTAACTAGACACTAATTTGTGATATCAAATTTATAAAATATTTTAATTCTAGAATTGTAAGAATCGAAGTTACTAATTTACAGTACGGTGTCAAACAATTGAGTCTATGGTTTAGGCCCTTTAGGGTGATTAATAAGATAATGTGGTGAATAAAGGAAATAAAAAAAATCTCGAGGACCAAGTTAACTCTGCACAACAAAATGTGTTGGAACTTTGAATATAGGCCATAATTTTGTTGAATTCGTGATAAGTTGAAATTGAGACTTGTTACATAAATTAAATCTCTGATAATGAGTTGATTAACTCAGACCTCCATTCTAAAGCACCATCTTTATCAACAACAATATTATCGGTTCATTTGTTGTTTTAGAATTCAATTTTTTGTTAACTTCAGAGTCCTTTGATGAGATTTGCGTTTATCAAAATTTGACAACGTTGTTCTTGATTTGAAAATCTTACCTCCACGTCTTATAAGTGAAATTAAAAAAGTCATGCAATTGAAAGTATCTAGCCTACTAGGTCTGTTTTATACTTCTATTTTGAAGTTTTTTATTGAAATATTACTCCTCTTCTCTATGACCAGTATGTAAACCTAGCTTCACTTTTTCAGTTGCCAAAATCCATTAAATCAATAAAACTATTGGTAGTTCTTAGGAGTATTCATTTGTTGCAGCCTCTAATAGAATCTCTGAATCAACTGTGAGAATGTTGTTCGACGACCAACTCTCCCAAAACCTTAAGGTGTTTGGGAAGACACTAAATGAGGCATATATCATCAAAACTCCCCCACTCAAAAATCCGTCAGGCGGAAAGAGTGGATCGCCAACAGACCCGCTAAAGAGCAACAATAAAGGTGTACAAATCAGATTGTAAAAATATAGGGTGTAGACGGGCTCGAACTAAGGACTTTTCCTAAACATAACCCTGATATTTTATTAGATGACCAACTCTTCCAAAACCTTAGGCCATCGGAAAGCTGCTAAATGGATCATTTTTCGTTAACAAATGTTATAGTCAATTCCAGTTATAAACTACAAGACTTCTTGTTAAATCATTTTCATCATTTAGAATGTGTTATAGCTGAAGAGACAAAATACAGCTAGAAGGTTATTGGCTTACTGGAAAAAAAGAAGACATACACACCATCTAATCTTTCCCGAAAACTACAACATACATCCGGAGATATTTCAAGTTTTATCAAACCAAAGAAGCAAATTGCATCTTTATGTTTAGTGAATATAACAAAGTAATCATTCATAAACCTGGTCCATATGGCTTGCTCCACTTGTATATGTAAGAACAGATTTTAAAGAAAGTGAATTTTGTTGCAATCAATAGCTACACTCCCCTGTCAATTTCAATTCCTTATCAGATTAAATCCGCATATGGTTTTCACTAGCATTGACCTCTCTTAAAAAATTTATTTTTTCCGGTCATAGTAATAACTGTTGCATGGTTTCTACATGCGCTTTTTTTAATTCAAAATTTTCAAACTTTAGAAGAATATATTGAAATATCTGCCATAATTAACCATAAAATATAGTAAGTTACAACTTACAAGTGGATATGAAAGTTTCAGATATTAAGTTTAGGTCATAGCTTTAAAAGCTATAAATTATTTTACATAATAATAAACAAAAGAATGACAGGAGTTCAAATACCATCGAATTTAAAAATAATAAAGATCAAATATTTCTACACATGCAGCACTATATCTCTTCAACTAGAAATGAAGATCAGCTTTCATACAAAAAAAGAACAACTCAGACGTAACTAATCATTCAAATACAGGATGTTTTTAGAACTTTGCATAGAATCGATAACAGTAAGGAATTTAGATTGAAAATCAACCTTACGATGTCATCGCCGATCTCAGGTGTAATACTAATGCTTCTTCTTCTTAGTCTACGGGTTTCTGATGTTGAAGCTCCTTCCGACCTGCAGCTACTTGACAACTAATATTCAACACCTTGAGTTTTACTGCTATAGGAAAGTACTTTTCACAAAGTTTTATTGCACAAGGAAAATATATAACGGTAATAAGCGACAGAAACAAGCTGAAATGTAACTTGCAATAAGCAAAACAAGAGCAATATATATATATAGACACACATACGCACACTCTTACAACTTTAAGAACATATATCTTAACGGTTGAATTTAAAACCAAGTAGCTGGGTCACTAGCTCCTACTCAAGCTGACGTTATTAGAATTTAGAGGACCCTCCCAAGTGCCAAACAATGTGTGTCAGAGTTTATAGTCCCCCTCATATCACTATAAAGTGTACTACAAGATATTGTAGAACCAAAGAGAGAGCAACTGCTGATCCATAATGAAATGAGCACAACCAAATGCAAGAAAGAATCAATAAATTATACAAGAGCAATAGTTTGCATGTTTAAACATTCAGGGTGAAACATAATGGTTGTTTAGTTGACATGTTAATGCCCAGGAAATTCAACTTACTAGGAAGTAGACATTAGTCAGGTTGTTCGGTGAACAAACATGAGGGGAAGTATAACTTCCTTGGAAGTGTAAATTCCCACCCAGTCTAGGAAGTTGCTTATTCACCCCCCTCTAGGCCCACTTGCACTCCCCCAAAACACAATTTTTTTACTTCCTAAGAATTTTGTGAAGAAATTAGATACCGGTCAATAATAATCATGGAGGAGGAGAAAGGACTGAGGTTTCATTTTAGTTGGAAAAGAAGACTCAGATGGAAGAAGATGGAAGAAGACGATGATAGATGATGGCTCCTTGTTTTTTGCAATTGGCAACTGTAACCATTGTATTGTATAATTATGTTTGAATATAATAATATTTTAATGACAAGGGGTAGATGGTTGATCATTAGTAACTATTTTTATTTAATAATGTTCGACCGTGCACTCGTTTATATTAAATTAAAGTATTTTATTTCAAACGTAATATTCTCTCCGTCTCAAATTCAAATAATTAGTCAGTTTAATTTTTTAATTTTTTTCACGTATTTTAAAGTGTAGAAAAAATAAAACTCCATTACTTATTTTTAAATAAAAAATTCAATAATAAATTTGTATTTAAAAAATAAATTTTGAAAAATAATTTATAGAACTGTCTTTTTTATGCACCTTCAAATCAAAGTGACTATTAATTTGGGACAAAGGGAGTAGAAAAGATATTATCGTATCAAGAATTTTTAAAAATATTAATTAAGAACCGAAATTTTGTTTGATATTTTATAAAACTTGAAAGTTGCACATAATTTTTTTAAAAGGTCTAAAAGATTTATAAGATTATAAATCATTATAATTTGGTAATTGCTTGATTTGAGTTTTGACTGATTTTACTATCAATTAGTTTTTTTAGTCTCCAAAATCAATGAAACTTTTGATTATGGTTTGAAGATTTCTTTCTATTTCCTTTTTCTCTTCTTTTTAAATGAGTTTCGGTTGTTATACATAATAAATTTACAAACAAAATCTATGTTTCCATTGATTTTGCTATAGATTCATTTTATGTTATTTAAAATAAATAATTTTTTTAATAATGAAATTATAATTTCTATTATTTTATGTCTTTCTGTTTTTTAAATATATTAACGGCGTACTATATTCCACTCGTATATAAATTTATATATTTAAATAAACTCAAAAACTCCTTTATATAATCAAAAATACCCTTCTCTAGTGGTGACAATGAATCCCATTTCCTGGTAGTCCACTTACAGTTCAGAAACAGTTCAGAAACTCCGGGATTGGCTGAAATTATGCTGAAAGGTTTGGAGCACATACTCGTTTATTCATAATGCAAAAAGAAATAAGTTGAATGCTACAAGGGCGGATAAATTGGTTTTCATCCATTCCAACATGCGCCTCTTATCTCGCTGTTCCGAAAATTATAAAAAAAGACCATCTAGGAAGTGGGATATCAATCCCGAGAATACTTTTTTGGAAGATTCTGTTGTGAAACTTGAAGATTTAAACTTGGGAATGAAGTATTAGAATGTGTTACAAGTTTCTTTTGAAATCTAATCATGTTCTGGATATCTTTAGTTTTAGTTTTGAACATTGTATTGCATATGATCTCATATTCTCAAAATTTAAGTATTGTAGTATATACTTAAAATTTAGCAATACATTTTCGATATTTTTTTAATGTTTATGTATAATTTTCAATGAAAAAAATATATAAAAGCGATCCTCAAATCGACCCACATACCCAATTCGCGAGTCGTCGTACTAGATTCATGAAAACTAACGTTCCACGTACCCGTACCACGTACCCGATCGACCCGCAAACTGTGCATCATTGAGAATGATTATCTAAACAGGCCAGCACTATTAAAGCAGTGATTAGCTAACAATTCAACCTTTGAAAAAACTGCAGGCTATTCACAAACTTGGAATGAACTTAGGCAATTGAAAGAAGGAAAGTGTTAGCAAGAAGCACCTGGATGTAGCAATATCATCAGAATAGTCTCTAAATGATTTGCGGTCACCACTAAGCATAGAGCGTCCACGTGCTCGAAATAAAGGATGCTCCGGGCTACAAAAATAGGGTACAAGTAAAATAAAGATAAAAAGGAACGAATTCAACCTTGCGTCCAGATTCATTTGCCTTAAAAAATTTATTTAAATTTTTCATATACAATTTATTTACACACAAGCACAAGGTTAAATACATATGCACACACATATGATTGCCTTGTTAAAATAAAATAGGGAAATTCTCTTTAGTACTATTGTAGAATTGCCTTTTCTCATTGGTGTCATTACATTTTTGAAACCTATACATGATATTGGATTAGGTTTTTTATCCGTAATACCATTCCGTTAATAAAACGTTATAGAAATGTTAAAACATTATTTTATATTTAAAAAATCTCTTTAATACCATTGTAAAATTGACTTTTATCACCGGTACCATCACATTTTTTACTCTTATACGTAGTACCCTTTGGACATTAAATATTATTGTAAAATATTTTAATTAAAAAAAAGGGACATAAGTTTGGGAAAAAGTAATTGGAATGTGATTTAGAGAGAGGAATTTTAAAATTGCAATAAATTATTTGCACACGAATTTTATTATTTATTTGTTTTTATTCGATGAAAAATGTGGATTTTTAATATGTATGTATTGACTTAATTTTAATATAAATATGTATACATCGATTTATTTTTGTTTTCTGTAGTTGTGTATAATGAAAACATTTATCTTAATTTGTTATAATTTTTAGTACTAATAATATAATTCTAAATTTCATATGTTATTAATATAATACCATTCTGTTACAATAATATTAGTGTATGTGAATGTTTCCATTGCGAATAAACCCACAAATGAGGGTTCGGTGTATCGTCATTGTACTCGCATCCCCTTGTTTTTAATTAAAAAATATATAATAATATTTAATGCCCAAAGGGTACCACATATAAGAGTCAAAAATGTGATGACACCGATGCGAAAAACTAATTTTTTTAAGGGCACTAACGAGAATTTTTTTTAATATAAAACAATGTTTTAACGTTTCTATAACATTTTATTAACGGAGTGGTATTACTGATTAAAAACTTAATCTATAAGGGTACCACGTATAGGAGTCACAAATGTGATAGCACCGATGAGAAAAACCAATTTTACGATGGTACTAAAGAGAATTTTCCAATAAAATAAAAGACTCAAGTGAAATTGCAAACAAGTACGGCACATAATAGCAATACCATGTCCTTATACAGTACCAAGACTCATATGTAGGTGTAAAATTACAACTGATAAGATATACACACAACACAAGGTTAGATACATATATACACACACAAACACAATTAAATATACCTTGTTAAATAATATAAGAGACAGGTAAAATTGTCCAACAGTAGCAATACAACTGTAGAGAAGTGTAAAAGTACAACTGATGGATATAAAAATATTAATATATACTTTTAATAAATTGAAAGCCAGAGAAAACTAGAACAATAACCAGATTAAGAATGTTCAGTGGAAAAGTGTTCTGTATGCACATAATCTAGGCAACTCTCCAGGAACTCCATAATTATAAGCAAATGCGATAGTCGAAATTGACTTGCATAGGTACTAACAACTAACAAGACAATATGAATCAATGTACTAACTAACAAGAAAATATGAATTAATATACATTAATAGTTTTACATACAACCAAGATTATTCAAATGAACTTTACTTTGTATCTTTCGTACTTCTAGAAATCAATATTATTTCGGATTAATATTCTTCAACTACCCTCGTGTTGGATTAGTAATGTGTTTTCCCTTAATTTTACAGTCTAAACATGTATGCATTATATAATATTCTACCACACATCTCTATGAAGTATGAACAAAATAATAATTTAAGGAATGTTGTGGGTGCTTGCTAGTTATATTGATCTTGATTTCCTTTTTTTTATTTTTGGATACCCACTACGGTCCGAAATCCATTATTTGGATATTGAGTACTGGAAAGGAGTATCCGCTAGGCTAAAGGCTTGCCGATAGTATATTTTCTTACTGCTGTGAAAAAAAACAAGGTATTCAATGTTTAAGATAGCTTCAATTTAAATTCTTTGGTTAGAACATTTACTAAACAATTGTTTCTTCTTTCCCAAGTATTCTGCATGAAATTAATATTCTTTTTATCCTAAATTTCTTTCCTGAAATCAGAACAGTAACTGATGCAGGACAAGAGATAAAAGCAAAGATTATAAACGATTTGGGTGCTTAAATCACAACCTGATCACTACCCCAAATTAATTCCCAAGAACGATTGATGGCAACCAATATTATTCCCAAGAAACAGTCCAAGCATAAACAGAAAGAAATACAGATAGAATATAAATACTGATAAAACAACCCTAACAGACCAAGGCCCAGAAACAATCGGTCTGGTTAAAAATATATTAACTAGAGCCTGCATAAACTATTTTATATACTAAAATTCTCAATATTATGCCTATATTATAAATAATTCAAAAAGTCTATTTTATTTTCAATTCAGTACCTCATCACTAACCTTAGTACTAAAGTTGTCAATTATCATCAATACATTCACAACTGAGCACATCTGGACCTTCAGGTAGTAAGATGAGCTCAACATATACCAGATAAATTAATACCCTAACACATAATACTAACACCAACATATTTGATTCAAAATGAATGTTTGGTCAAGATTCATTGCCAAACTTCATGCAAAACTATCATTTCAGACTTCAGAGTACATTTTAAATAATAAGAATGGCAATCTATGTTGCTTGAGATTTGAGAAAAACCTTGAACTTGCAGTCCTCGTTTCAGCAATGACCTTTTTCCGGCTTCTTCGCCAAAAAGTGGTTGCAATATTGGATTCACTATGTGATAAACTGAAAAGGTCAAAGAACATCCAATAAGAGACTTATCATTGTACTAAATGCTTCAATAAGTTTCAATTCTATTGGAAACAGAATTAGAAAAAACAGAGTTGTAGACGGTGTAGGAAATCCATAAATTTTCAGGTCAACGGTAAATATTGTAAAAACAGCACTACAACACCTCAAGTTTCTGTCAATAGAGGTAGAACGCAACATCATACTCCTCAAAGAAGGCCCTGGAACATTTAGAGAAGCTTCCAGGCTCCGTTGGTATTGTGGGCTGTCATCTTTATCAGTACTGCATAACATATGAAAGAACATATATTTATCAGGTTTTGTCTCGGTTACGGCAAACACACCAAGTAATATTCTAAGACTTGGTTAATAACTTCTGTAAATTAATTGCACGAGACAATATAAGCTGCTACTAACCTCTCAATATCAAGTCTGTCTGAACTCCCATAGAGTGGACTATTTGGTTCTAGTGGTGAATCACAGGAATCATTTTCAGCCGAATCACTTTCTCCAGCTGCAGATACATGAGTCATAAAAATTGCCTTGGTAGATTGAGGTATCAATTGGCCGGGAAAACGCATAAGATCTACCAGTAGTTCTACAGAATTTAGGACAACTACTACAGACATGTGCTTATACGAGTCCACACATTCGGATGCTCCTTCACTAGGAAAACCCTGTTTAGGAATTTGTTAACAAAAAAAAGTTTAGGACTCTTTGCAGCGACTGTGATATAGAACCTATAGCTGGTGCTATTAGACAATTTATTGGTTGATAAATCTAATGCAACATATTGACAAACAGACAGATATTTTAAGAAATAGGTAAAAATTATCATGTGATATGGAACTAAAGGAAACTGTATAGCCCATACTGTCCAGACATAAGTAGTAACTGATTCTCACCTCTATGTCAGAAAAAACCACGAAGAAGAAAAACATCTCCCTTGTGGACATACCAGTTTGCTAACTAAATAAACAATCTTCAGCAAAGAAAATTCTTACCACCATTAGCCTACTTTCAAGTCCTACAGCATCTGCAAGAACTTTAAATAAGATTGCTCGAGGACGGCAGGAACCATTCTTTATTTGTCCCAGCATCTGCACCCTTCGATTAGCAGACACATGAGAGGTTTCCTCAAATGCAGCTTTTGCCAGACTTGGGTCTACATTTGGTCTTTTATGAACATCAGATACCTATAGAAGAAACATCATGCTCTGTATAAAGAACAGACACCAACAGAAAAGATTCCATACATTTGAATTGAAAATTAACACGTAAGAGTAGATCCTAATCTTAATGGCAAAAGTACTATTACTACTATTGCTACTTCTAGGAAATTGAGCTAAAAGTATAGACTTAAATTGATTGTTAATGAATGACAAGCAGTTTTGGAAATCGAGCTAAAAGTATAGACTTAAATTGATTATTAATGAATGATTCTTTTATAGTCCTTGCGTACAAGCAGTTTTGGAAATCGAGCTAAAAGTATAGAATTAAATTGATTATTAATAAATGACGAGCATTTTTGGAATTTGAGCTAAAAGTATAGAGTTAAACTGATTATTAACGAAAGATTCATTTATGGTCCTTGCACAGTTGGATTAATGGATTGTCCAATTGAAACTGACAGCAGAATGCATAGGCCAGCAGGAGTTCTAAAATACAGATACATATAGTATAGCACCTAATGACTATATCCTCTATGGAAAGACAGAAAATTTCGAAGACTGCAAATATTGGTCAATAAATTTTATGGTTTTTAGTTGAACAGCTGTAATAGTCACTACTCTACATAGACATATAATTTAACATTATTATTGCTGTAGAGTAACTCGGGGCCTTTCTTTGCAGGTTTAAAGTAGTAAATTAAAAGTAGCTTTTGTTCTTAATTTCATGCTGGTTAAAAAAAATATCATCAAGAGTTCGTTCTTTACCTAATCAGGAATCTATGGTTGATAATTTCTATGGTTTCTATTTAAACAGTTGAATAGTCACAACTACTTTACAGAGAACATATATTTTAACATTATTGTTGCTGAAGAGTAACTTGGGGTCTTTCTTAGTGGGTTTCTACTTTCGACTAGATTTATGTTTGGATAGATTCTTCAATCGCCTTGCCGATAGACTATCCTATATCCTTCTTCCATACACTACCCTACATAAATTATCTTTGTAAGGTCTGAGATTCAAAAATAATCATAAATAGAGTATAAAACACCGTAATATGCATGCTCTTTTGACAATAAAATCGAAGAACTGATTTCTCAAGTCTCATCAATGGTTCCATTGTTTCTATGTTCTCGAGTGGAGAAAATCACCACATTACAAATTGACTACTAAAGCATTGTTAAGTAGGTACGGCATATAGTAACCTGACTTCAACCCCTGGTAGGTTAAGTAAGCCTTGGATACCAATTGATGGTACTTAGAGTTTAAACACTTTGAAGACGAAAAAAGTTTTTCTCCACCTATCAATAGAGCTCTTCTACTATTCAGTAGACCTGGCAAAGGGTCTGGATCTCAAAAACCGAACCGAAATTCAAGGAACCGAATCCGATTTTATATCCGAAATTACATAATCCGGTCTAAATCGAAAATTATCTGAACCAAAAATAATCCGAAAATGATCAGAAATACTAGAGTCGATAATAACTTGGAACCGATTAGAACCGAATAAACAATAATCTGAACCGAATATGACTCGAAGTACGAGATTTGATTTAATATAAATATGAATTACATCGAATTAGAAAAGAGATAAATTGAATTTTAATCTAAATTTTTAGTTATATTTTAATGATTCATAGTCTATAATATTAACCCATTTTTTATTCACTAAATTAATCTATTCTTAAGCAAAATTCATATTTAAAATAATTTTATATCATAAAATTAAAATGGTTCTACAATCAAAAATTTTAAAACTTATATTATTTTATATTAAAACTAATATATTTAATAATAAGATGATTTTTTAAAGTTTCACAAATTAAAAAACAGAAGGAGAAACATAATGAATAAGTTATTATTTCAACAAACGTATTTAACGACTTTTATTTTAGTTTTACTATAATTAAAAACTAATTCAAAATTAATCCGGGCTGTATTTTCCGATCCAAAATGATCTAAACCGAATTTAATCTGAACCGAACTTAATATGATCTTGATCCGAAATTTAACCGATTTTAATTCAAACTAGATCAGAATCAGATCTGATCCTAACAGTACTCCAAATATATCATAACCGAAAGTTGATCCGATCCGAAACCGATCCGGTTATCCGAAGAATTGCCAGGTCTACTATTCAGAGCAATATACAAGAAGAGGTGTACAAAAACTATAGATCAAGGAATTCCTAAGATATAATTATCACACCACATATGGTAGTAACAAAGTTTCGAGAGTGAGAGAGAATTGTGTATAAGCAAAACTTTAACTGATCAAAGATAAAGATAATAGAAAGTTCAGATACAGAAGTTCACAAAAGAATACTCACTAATCCTGCAATCTTTTTAATCATCGCTGCAGGATTTGAGCTTAAACCTTTAGCCAATGTCACAATTAATTGCTTTAGCATAGAAAGCTTCTTATCTTTCTCTGAATCTACAAGAATGATATCAGCTCTTAAGCCATCAAGCTCTAGAGCAGAGAGCTCATCCAAAGTAGGAATGTAGTCAAAAAGATCCTTGAGTTTCTTCTCCTGGACAAAAAATAGGCATTAACTGAAATGCAAGTATGCAACACACTAATCATAGATTAAGCAAAGATACATATGCAAATAACGATTATTGTTTCTTTCTCCATTAAGGGCACTTCTGTCTTTATGCATGCAATTCTCTGTGTGAGTTTTTGCTTTTGAAGTATGCTTTATTGCGAATTTGAAACTTGCATATAATCTCTACTTTTGACTCTTTTCACAACATTGCTCTTGCAGAACAAAAGCTTTGGTACAAAGAATAACAAGTATTTCTGCAAATACAGCGGTTTATTATTAGAGGAGTTCACGACTGCAATGAAAGGCTTGAAAATTATTGTCATTAATAAGAAACAGGTGAAATTAACAAATACGTGTTTACACTAAAGACGCAGATAAGCATTATGGATATCACGAAAAAAACAGTGTCTATCTGCTACCCATAACAAAGTAAAATTTTAACACCGGCACCTGATTAATTATTCGCTTTCAAATAATCACCAAAAATCAGATTGCTAAAGCTAGGGTGCAACCTGAATCAACAGCCACTGAAGTCTGCATGCGTGCTTCTAACAGCCACAGTAAAATCCATTATTTATTTTGCAGATGGTAATCCACAGCACCCATTTTCAACATCATATTATCAAACTTTCAATAGTTATATCACACACTATGGTTTAATTAAATGAAAAACGTTATGCAATGTTCCTTGATGTTCCTGTAGGAATAATATTAGCTGGGACTATAATCAAAGAAGCAATACAAATAACAAATTTTCTAGAAAACCGCAATTCCAATTTTGCAAAAATCACAGTCCAAGAATCTATATAATCGAGATGCAAATTATAACATAAATGCAACCACAATAGCAATAATATGCAGCCTAAACATTAAGGATTTACATTAAGGATGGAAAACTGACAGAGACCTTCAAAATTAACCTTAAGCTCAGTTGGTTCCATTAACATGCTTAGTGTCATTAGTTATGGTAAAATTTTAAAATCAATCAATATATGAATAAATAAGAGCAATTTTGTGTCAGTTCTCACGTGAATGATAGAGTAGAAACCATCTGGAATAGGTTCTGAAAGCATTCCAGTCCTCCAAAGAATCTGTGATGCCGTCTGAGATGAATAATCATCAAATGCATTGTTACTTATTAATTTTTTGCCACTTAAAGTTTCTTCTTTGGAGTGCAAAGAAGCTGAGCCAAATTTTTCGATGAAGTCTGGAGGCCAGCCATTAGCATTAGAAGGCCTTTGCTCCGAGGGCCCAGCTTCATCGCTTAAGTCTTTCATTTGCATGAACTTTTTAATGCTAACATCTTCTCCCCTTCATATATTACACATGTAACCTATTTCAGGTCCAGAAATTGACCTATAATTGTTTATCAAGTAGCGATATTCCTAATATTCTCCTCTGGGGCTGGAGGCATGTGACCTAAAAAAAATAAAAGATAAAGAGTAAACGTTAAATTTAAAGTCACCTCTTCCATTGGCCACTATGCACAACAAAGTATAAGTAGTAATGAATAAAAGAAATGATAAACTTAAAATATAACCAAAAATAACCTGTAATGACGAAAAGGAATTAGACAGATTTTAGTCGGTTTAATTTTAGTAGAAAATGCAATAACATATGTTCAACACTGAAATAGTACTTTCCCTGCAACAAATAAAGTGCTAAAGCTAGTACTCTAATCATCAGGAAAAAAAGACTAAAGAGCCTGCAAACGTGGCTCAGGATTTACGTCAACAATCTAAAGTAAGATGAGCTAGTTGACATGTCAGTGGTGGAACCAGAAATCTCGGGGAGGGTAGCAAGATTTAACTACAAATATCTACAGGTATCTTACAAAGGATTGAATCCTAGTGTATTCACTATTATAGTATTTATACCCTGTACAGAGAAAAAATATAAATATCATGTCAACAGAAAATATAAAATTTGTCCCCTTTTTCAACCCTCTTCTTAACCGTGTCATACATCCACTGGTAGTAACAACCAAAATTCATTGTAATCATTTGACTTGTCTGTTTTCTTTCGACCACCAGTTTTCTAGCACCAGTGTCGTACACTTTTGACATACCTATTTTCTTTCTACCAACAATTTCCTAGCACCACCCCTTTGTCGAAGTTCATTAGAGTATTGGCACTCGACCTAGATGAAGAGATGATTTGCAGCAGATATCATCCTTGCCTATTCTCAAATAACATAGCTTCTCATATAGATCTCATAGTACTCAGAGGTTCAAATTTTCAAATTGATGGACGACTTCATGGTCTTACAGGCATCCTTACACAATTTTATCCACATGGTTTCTACTATCAGGCAGCTGCTTATATATACAAATAACTGAGAATATATCAGTAGGTAAACAATTATAAGGTGAATAAGAGAAATCCAAGATGAATCAAGCAAAGTTATTTGGTGGTTGATGCATCCATTTGACAAAACCTATATGTCCTTTGAATTTTGAACCCCTGTACTGGAGGAATCGAAGATGACAACACCAGCTTTTATTACAAGTGAGAACACTTTTGAAGTTGATTATAATGAGCTAGTTAATGTTGTTGAGTTTTTTCTTTCTAAAATCAATGTTCAATTCTTCCAAATCATTGATGACGTACGAGTTGATGATGGAGAGATGATACAAGTCTCACTAAAGATGTTGAAGGACTAATAGTCCATAGTGACTATGTCATTCCAGAATGTTTGAACAAGGTTAAACATATGATTTGCTAGGTTGCTAGACTCAGGTACGAGTTTCGCACTCGCACACAACACATATCTGGGTGTTGAGTACACGAACACTGTCCAAAATTTAGACATGGGTAATGGGATAAGACATTATTCAAACATCATTATTCAACTTTATGTTAATATTATTTAAAACATATATTTTAGGTATAAATATCATTCTTTTTATATACCTATTTTTATAATATAAATTAAAATAAAAAGTATTTTTCATACTATATTCATATTCTATTGGAAGAAAATATTTTTTTTATCATCAAAAATTAATATAAAACATTATGATCTCTTTCATTGCATTTGATTGTATTTAATTTTTAAAACACTCATATACAAGAGTTATTCTAATTATATTTCAATGAATGTTAGGTATGTTAACAAGGGGGCAACCATTAAGCATATTAAATTAATTATTACATACAATTAACTTATTCAGTTACATTTTCTTATTAAATAATAATAAGACGCATCTTCTTTAGATGTCACTGCATTGTCTTCCTCCTCCATTACCCTCACCTTCGGCGGCCTGCAATTTCTTTTTATCTGACCTTCAATTTTTCACGATGACAGCAATGAAGGATACGATTTCAAGCCAACAAATTGGTAGAGATTCCTTGTCAACACAGGTACAACCACCAGAATAGCATGTTGTCACTAGAGCATGACCTTATATATATATAGAAGCAGGATATAGCCTGTGCAAAACACGGGTCTAAATAAGAAAAATATATATTATTTTATTACTTTTTTATTTGAATTATACGTTATTAAGTTTTGAATCTTATGATAGAATTTAAATATATTATATTTATATATATATATATATATATATTGTAGATAAGACTGAAAAATATTATTGTAATTATTAGAATTCTAATAACTATATTATTATATATTAAAAATAAAAAATAAGTTACTATATAGTGATAATCTTATTTACAACTAACACATAATAATAATAATACTTTTGTATGTATCTTTAAAACTAATAATATAAATGTTTAATTTTGATATGTTTTGACATGATTCGAACCTTACACCTTTGATAGTGTTTTATATTGAATATAGAATATTATTTAATATTAGATCTAATGGTTCTCATCTATTAACTATAAACTAGTCATTATTACCTTGTTATCCAACCAACCAACCAACGTTATAATAATATAGTATAGATATACGCACCATTGGCTTGCACCGATTCAATCAATAAGGTCGTGTAATCATACATGTCTTGTCTTGTCATATAGAGTCGTTCCACTTCACTTCAAAACCCTAAGGTGGACTTTTTTTTAAGAGGAGAATGATGCAGAGTCGGACGTACTTTATATTATTTTTTATAAAAATAAGTGTATCTATAATCAAAATTAGTTTATAATATGTAATTGGTCGAATATCATGAAACCAAGAGATTTATATGTGTCTTGTGGAGAGATTCTCTCCGAAGATAGATTTTATCCCCATTTTCAACCCTCTTCTTAAACTTGTCCTACATCAGCGTTAACTTCTGCTTAATTTTATTGTTAGTACTATCATAGATTTTAACAAAAATTGAGCACTCTCTTCCACTTGATGTTATAGTTAACACTAAATTTTACATATTCTTATATAACTTTGAGTAGCAAAATGATCTATAAGAGAATTAATGTACATAATATCATGGGTTTAAATATTGAAAAAAGAACTTTGCTTACCTTCATTCCTACCTCATTTCCAAATTGTCATCATTCTCCAATTTAATAACAATTTTAAAAAATGTCACTGGACAGTTGTAAAAAAATATTGCCCCTGCTCCATAATTTCTGGTTCCACCACTGTTCACTGAACTCACTCAATCAAATTTGTTTCCACTTTCCATGCCCCGGCCGATTAAATTGTGGACTGCCAGATACATTAGAAAGCAGTACTACTCTGGTGCTCATCTCTGATCAGCAAATTCTCAAATACATATATTACATCCCATGCCAATATCAGCACCGAACTAAATATATCTAACATCATCCGGGATTAAACTGCATTAAAGCACTGAGTATTCCAAAATCCAAATGAAACCAATTCCGCAACATCCAACTCGTCAATCTCAACAAAACCTAGATCCCATCTACAATTAACTTAACTAAAACTAGCTCACTAGGGCACACTACTAGCAAACCATTACTCTAATACAACTAAAACATATAATCACCTCAATTGAATCCTACAGCAACATCTAATCACTAAATTCACATCCATAACATACAAATCTATCGTAATCTCCAGCATTTAATCAAATTCTACTACCAAATCAAAAGCCGATACAAACATCACACACAACAAACACATACACAATCACAATCATATATATATATAGAGAGAGAGAGAGAGATGAGCATACCACCAAGAGATCCAAAACACTTGAATCTTCAGCTATGCGAGCGAGAAATAACAGAAAAGTGATTAGATTGATATAAACTACGGAGAGAGGGGGGGTGGATTCAATATATGTGGGTTTATGTTTGCAAAATGAGTGTGTGTATGTATTGAAAATTGAAATTGATGAGGGATGTATTGTGTGTGTGTGTGTGTGTTGAAGGTGAAGTTGTGAGTCACGTGGTTGAGGAGGGGGAGGGTTTGGCACGAGGCTCCGACAGCCAGCTGGGTTTCCCAGCTACCTTGTTTTTTTTTTCACACTAATAACCTAATTAAAATATGCTGTTAGTTACGATTTTGTTAACAAAAATATACATCCAAAGCTTATCTCGTTACAAGTCAGGGTCACAAGATATAAAATATTTACCACCTTATATTTAAAGCGTCGTGCGAGATTTCTTCAAATAAGTTATTTATTTTTTAAAAAAAAATTATGTATTTTTATATATTTTTTAAAGATAAATATTTATATTAAAAATTTAAGACAGTATCTTATTTAGAAAATCATGCTCCTAAGGTTGATTTTAAATAATTAAATAAGGTTAAAAGGATTTTCGATATAAATACACCACGACTTGATTGTAATTACAGAAAGTTGTATATATTTATAAAAATACCACAATTTTTTTATACTAAAAAATATTTTAACATGAGGTAATTTTTCTAAGGTTAATTTTAGGGACTTTTTTCTCTCTTATTTTAAAAATAAAAAATAAATTAATTATTTTTAAAAAAAATCCACATACACATACTTTTTAAAAAAATAAATTACTTATTTCCGAATCCAAGGTAAACCAAACACAATATATATATCTATCAATACTAATATATATCCATACTAAAGGATCATAATCAAACTTCACATTTTATGATTTGATTAATTCAAAAAAAAATTAATTACACAAAATTTTAACTAACTTAATAACTTATTTATATTATATTATATCTAAATTATAACCCTAAATTTATATACATGTATTAAAAAATTTATATACAATATAAATTTTATATAACATAATTTTACTTAATGAAATTTACTTATATATTTTAATTTCATTATCGCTCAGATGCTTTAGTTCATTTAAAATTATAACTAATTAATTAAATTTTATGAATATTATAATATTATTATTCTCCTATGTATGTTAAATATTATTAAAATAGTATAAAAAAATTTAAGTATTATATAGTTTTAGCAAATATAAAATATTTAATAACAAAAAAATATGTTTATATTGTTAACATTCTTATAGTCATATATATTTGCTCCCCGTCTCTTTATTTGCAGGCCCTCGTTGTTGAAGAAATGTTGGTAGTCATCATGTCAATCAACAATCTATTGAGATATGTTTTTTACTATGAATACATCATTTTATAATTAACAATTAAATAATTATGAGTACATTCATGGATAATTCAGTATATAAGTATTATGAAAAATAGTGTACATGAATGCGAATCATAAAACTATACCTCATCAAACCTAAAGAGCAATATGTTATAACTCGACTTTTAGAATTTGCTCGTACCTTACACGGATGTAAGAGCTATTACCAATAAAAATATAACATAAAAAATATATTAATTTAAATATTAATCCTCAGTATCCCGCACAATTATAAACTTATTCACATAATATATAAATAGACTTTAAGAGAACTAAATAATAGAGAAGAGACAATCTTGTATTCATATATCAAAAACAAAGTATAAACAAGTCTTATATAAGCTATGAAAATAGATGTTAAATAACACTGATGTACATATGTTGCATGTATTAAAGATTAGTGAAAGACTAAGAGTCATATAATAAATAATATTTTTTCCGTTCCATATTTTATAAATTTCAAAAGTCAAATTTATTTAATTTCGACCATAAATTAAATATTATTGATTTATACTTTTACAAAATAAAAATTAAATCTAATAGTTCATGAAATATATTTTTTAATGATATATTTTTACAACTTTTTTTTCTAATAATAATTAGTAATTAGTGGTAAAAGTTGAATCAATTTGACTTTTAATTTTTATAAATCGCCACTTTTTGTGGAACGGAGGGAGTAATACATAACACTCTCCCTTACATAACTCGTAAAAAGATCATGAATCGTTAAAACCTTATTAGAAAAAATCATGTGGGAAAAACCTAATGAATGAACAAGAGTACATATGTTGTATATATAGTAGAGTAAGGTGTGTATCATGTTCCCCTCATTTTAATAGGATTATGAAGATCATCATATATTTTGAAGTTTACGCATTCCAATCTTGTGTATTGATTTCTCGAAAGATGTATCTATTGAATGTTTACATGGGTAGATTTGACAAACATCAATGTCTCCCCTTTGCTAAAGTTCATGGATGAAGAAGAATTTTGGATCAATGTGTTTCATCTTATCTATTTTAATGTAGCATTTTCTAGTCTGAGTGATACATGCTTCATTATCTTCGAATAAAACAGTAGGACTGTCTTTATTAATCAAAAAATAACATGGTTTTCACATATGGTGGACTAAAGACCTTAACCATACAATTTCCTAGAATGATTCATAAAGTGCCAACAGTTCAACATGGTTTGTGGAAGTTGTTGCAAGGGTCTATTTTATAGATCGTTATGATATTGCAGTATCTTAGTATGTGAATACATAACATGTTTGTGGTCTTTCTTTATGGGGATCAGAATGGTATACAACATTAGCATATCCAACTAATTCCGCCTTTGGGTCATTTGAATAAAACAAATTCAGATCCATTATTCCTCGGAGATATCTAAATATTTATTTCACTCTAGTCTAATGTTTTCGAGTTGGAGCAGAACTATGTCTTGCCGATAAATTAATTAAAAATACAATAACAGAATATGTACAATTGGTAAGGTACATTAGTGCACCAATGATATTGAGATATGATATTTCATGATCAAGAAGTTTCTCTTTTTTTTCTTGGACGGAATGGATCCTTTTTCTTTTCAAGTGAATGTACAACTATAGGTGTGCTAAGATGATATGATTTATCCATAATAAACCGTTTAACAATCTTTTCAATGTATGATGATTGGTAAAAAAAGATTCATTTATATAAATGTTCAACTTGAAAATAAAGACAGAGTTTTGTTTTACAAAATCTTTCATTTCAAATTAACATGCTGCTCAAGTTCTACAGGAGTTCCAATGATATTTAAATCATCAACATAAACTGCAACTACAGTAAAGCTCATTTTTGCACTTTTAATAAAGACACATGAACATGTTGCACTATAACATATCCTTCTTTCAAAAGGTACTCGATAAGATGAGTATACCACATTTGCCCTGATTATTTAAGTATGTGTATAAATCTTCATAATGTAATTTAGTATACTTTTCGGGGTCTTGAGCTACATATTTTAGGCATTTTTAATTGCTTGAATTTTTTTATATATAAATATCATTATCAATAGACAAATATAAGTAGGCAATATCAACATCCATCAAGTTCATTTAGAGTCCTTCCAAATTTGAAAGACTTATTAAGAATCTAAATTTTGTTATATCCATAACTGGTGAATAAGTCTCTCTTTTAGGTCCCTTATGAGAGTTATTTTAAGTTATAATGGGGGTGAATAGGTTAATTACCGATTTAAAAATTATTATATCATTTTAAAATATTTTTCCCTTTTTTAAATATTTTACCAAGTCTTTAGCAGTGTATAAGTACATAATAGAAAGACAAGAAAAAGTAAAAGAGACACATGCAATTTTTTTATCATGGTTCGTGATATATATATATATATACACACACACACACACACACACACCTCTACATCCACATCCCGAACTCCTCCCCAACTCAAAATTCAACCTTATAATATACCACTCCTTGCGTAGGCGGAGAAGTCTTTACAACCCACAATATTTATCTTGGAACATGACTTCTTGCCATTTTCTCAAAATATTTACAAAAGCCTATAAGACTCATGTTGGAGTATAACTCCTCGTTACTCATTAATGCAATATTCGGACTTATTCATGGACCAATTTTCATTAACCCAAAAGAAAAGGGAATAAAAAGAATTAAGAATTGTGTCAATATTCATCAAGGCATAATATGGAAGGGTAAAATTTTATAAGTTGAATAAACCCAAATTTATTAGGCTCGATAAATTTAAAAAAATAACTTAATATTTTTCACTTATAGGCAAGTCAAGGGTATATAAAAGTACGAAGCACCTTATCATTTAAATCTCATCGATGTGGGACAAGTACAGGTCCTTATTAAACCCAGTATTTCTAAAAAGGATTTTTATAAGAAAAAGAAGGAAGTTTGTCTCGCATCTCTTCGATGTGGGACAAGTACGATCACATTAAAAACTACTATTGGTTTCCAAGTTTAGTTATGAAGTAGAAAATGGTACAAGTTTATAAAACCTCTTCGATGTGAGATAAATTAATTATAATTCAAGTTCATGCTTTTAAGCATTCAAATATGTAAACTTTCTTTCAATTGTCTCGCATTTGTCATGCGTCCAAAATATTATAATTTTAAGTTATCTTGGTTCAAGCAAAACCAAAAGGATGCTTTAAAGTTACATGACTTTAACCAACAAACCTACTTTGATTATATAGAACTAGGAAGAGGTTTCACATGAAAACACCTCGATATGGGACAAAAATGTGTTAAACAGATTTCAAATTTTCTAGACAAGGCATGCTTATATAGAGTCTAAAAGAGTTCTATTTTAAATATCTTATCAATGTAGGACAAGTGAGTATATAGAACATAAAATATACACAAATCCATATTTATTGCAATAGAGAAAATATGTGGGAATCAATTAAAAGATAAGGAAAATGAGTGCATTGAAGTTGAGGGCCTAGGTTGTCAAGGGTTAAGTGCATGTGTCATTGAACTCGTGCGCTTTATGTGTAGACAGTCAAATTGTGGAATGCACCCACTCAATTTACTCATCATTGTGGGGAATATCTCTTAAAATCTTGGGAACACTACAAAGAGTTGTTGTGTCAATGTCCACATTATTCATCATTGAGGGAAATCTCTCTCAAAAGTTTAGGAACACTACAAAGGGATGTTGTGATGTGGACATCATGAAATTCTAAATTGATTATTAGTAAACAAATTTTACAATGGGATGAACAACATGTTGAAATATAAATTAAATATCTTAAAGCAAGTTTGAATCACTCTTATTTAGTGGTACTCCTTTCATGCAAAATGAGTCGTGAAAGTTATAACCTCACACTCATGCAGGCAATTTTAGAAAGAAAAACATCTGAAACCCCATCTTTAGTGCAATATAGAGAAGAACGGTGCTTGCCGAAACTCTTAAAAAAGAAATTAAGGAAAATGTAAACATTAAAGATGGTGAAGAACTTCTTAGACAACCGGAGATAGTGATCTAATTAACATGTTTTAATTACTATTTTAAAAATACAATGTTAACACAAAAATATTATGATTTTTTTTAAAAATATCGTTAAATAAAGGAAAAATATCTATAAACATGAAAAGTAATACTTACGTATATAAGATCCATGCACTTCAAGAGTAATATATGTTACATATTGTAATTAGGATTTAGAACCCTATAAAATCGAATTATTTTAAAATTATACTATATTATGTTATTATATGTTGTATAGAATATGAGTGTCATTGCTCCATATATATCTTATATAAACAAGATTTATTCTGCCATTATTAATCTACGTTATTGTGCACACAAGCTTTTCAACAGCAAAGTTAAAAAAACACTAGAAACTTGTGTACAATTCACTATGAAAAGTCATCGAAACAAGAACTCCAAAAGAAAAACCAGTAAGTTCAATGTCCTAATAAAATATTCAGAAAGTTTCAGCATGTCCAATCTTTCCGAGACCACAAGTGATCATTGGTCCAAACTTCCTGATTATTTACTTTGTTTGGTTGTTTATACAATAATCAGTGAGAAGGATTTGATTGGGTTCAGATTAGTCAGCAACCACTAGCATTTTGCTAATCCATGAGCTACTAGAAACATATCTCATGGCTTTTGGCCAACAAATACGAAACCCCTATTGTAATTTTAAAAGGTTTGCACATTTTATGTACAAGTAATAATAATTTGAGTTCGTTGTTCGAGACATAGTTGTGTTGGGGCTATTGGGGATCTTTCACTAGCTAGATTCTCGGCGAACATCCCTCTGATTAAAGGTTAAAACTAATAAATCCACTAAGAAAATTTGTCATTGATCTTATACCGCTTTATTACTTTATAAAAAAGGACTTTGTATATCATAATCATGGTTCTGATTCTCAGAACTCCACAATAAGAGTTATGGCAATTTCACTTAGTTTCAATATGATTATTTTATTGATAAAGAATATAAATATTGGACATTTTTGACATACAAGAAAGTCATCTACAAAAGTAAATATAAAAACTTGCATGATTTATTATAAAGATAATGTTATTATAGTACGTTCTGATGGGGAAATTTTGTTTTTTAAATGAATCTGGAGTAGTTCACTCACTAGACCACAACTTCATATAGTTAAGGATTATTACGATCCTTATTTGATTAAATAATCGGGCAACTTGTTAATAATAACAAAGTCTTTTAAGGTCTACATGATTAATATTGACACTAAAGAATGGATAAAGGTTATAGACTTGGGTAGGCATGCACTATTTGTTGGGAACAGTTATTCAATCTCCTATTGGACATTCAAAGATGAAATGGGTAATAGTTGGAGACCAAGTCGTATCTACGATGTAACCTACAATTCAAATATTAGCTGACAACTATCATATTATAATATACTACCTCCATCCCACCCAATTGTTTACGTTTCGGAGAGAAGGTCCGACACGCATTTTAAGGTGCATATAAAGTATAATTCCATAACTTATTTTTAATTTTTTTATGAATAAAAATTTAATGTTTAAATTTTTATTACACATTCATATCGCAATAAATAAAGGCATAATAAATTATATTATATAATTAAGTAAAACATAATATCATAAATAATATTTCTAAAAATTATAATTATTTCCTCTACACTATAATAAATTTATAACTCACTGTGTATATTTTTGTTCATTTTTTATTTTTTTTTAAATTCGAATCAAATAATCAAACCCTAACCTGTTCTCTCTCCTCTTACTTGTGTTGCCATTGCTGTCTCTAACTCCGACGGTGATTTAATCACCGGCCCAAGGCCCATTCCTATTTTTGTTATTGCTTATTCTTCAATAAAATCGAGCTTTAGTTCCATAACTTTAAAAAAAAATTCAGTTGAGTTCTTCATTTTGGCTTTCAAATCTACTACAGTTAAGAGATCAGATTTTCAAATAAAAATCAGTTTTGGATTCAAAATCTCCGGCCTAACATCATATCAAAATTTGATGTCATTCCGAGATCTTTGAATTTTTAGGATTTATCGTATCATATCGTTTTGTGCCATTTATTGTTTATGTTAATAGTTGTATTGTTTTATGTGAGTGTTGTGTTTGCTGCATTGCAAATGAATTATATGGTGTATTGAGAGATTTGGATATTCCGCATCGAAAACACTTTCGACATGTCTATAGCCGGTGTCAGACATGTAGATAACTAAGATGCGTTTGAGACGGTGGTGAAAATCGCATGTACTCAACTCTCGCAAAAAAAATTTGTTCATAATATGAGGTTTTTGGTACCTCTAAACTCAGTTTTTGCAACCGAGTCCTCTGAATATACCACTATCCACGGAATTTTTGTGAGGATCAATTGTGAAGCTACTGTTTTCGAGAGAGATATAGGCTGAATTGCTCGAGAGACCATTAAAGTCATTTTTAATTTTCAGAATATTTGTATTCAGTTTTTAACCGTTCCGGAAATAAAGCGGCTAATTATTTAGTTTATTTATTTATTTTTCAACCTGATTGCAAAGTCAGTTAGGATTTGTCCCGAGTGAGTTTCTTTAAAATTATTAATAAAATCTACTTTAAATTTAAATAAAAATATATTTTTTTTGATCTAAACCATTCTATATTTTTCTCGCCTCACCTCCACTTGCTACTAAAAATCTAGTCCAAAAAGTAGGTCCCATAAATAGAAAACAGAAACTAGACTGTCTGTATCTATCTCTCTATTCATCTATCTCAAACCCTAATAAAAAATCAGGAAAGCAAGAATATGGCCGGAACAGGAGGACCCATATCACAAGACTGGGCACCCGTTACTCTCCGCAAGAAAGCCCCCACCTCTGCCGCCCGCAAGGATGACAAAGCCGTCAACGCCGCCCGCCGCTCCGGTGCTGAAATCGAGACTGTTAAAAAATGTAACTTATCATCATTTTTAACACTTATTCACACTGTTTTCTTTGGTTTTAGCTCAGGCCACTTTATGTGTATGTGTTCAAGTTTTAACTGTGTTTGTGTATATGGGTTTTAGCACCATAGTATTAGCATCTGCTTCTATGAAGATAACTGGATTTGATAATAAGCTTGTTTATTATCGGGTGTTTGTGTTGGATAATCTCGAAAAGTAAGTACTTATTTCTCTCAAAAGGTACCTGGGTACTTATTCTAAGAAATAAGTAGTTGATTTTTTTGGAAGTTAAGATTAACCAAACACCGCATATGTTATTATTGGTTCTGATTTTTTTATATGTGAGCTTAAGTTGTGTATTGTGACAAATATGTAGTGCTTTAGTTGGGTATAGATGATAACTAGTTGTGGTGTTCATTTTATCTGTATTTTGTTCCTCTCTAGCCTTTAACTGCGGAATGAGGTTGATCATATTATAAGTTGTAAAAATCGAGGAAGATATATATGTTGGTCAAATATATATTAATATCATTTTTTAAACTGCCTATTTGGAACTGCTCAGTTTCCTGATAAAACTTTAAAACTTCATTCAGACTTTTGTGAGAAGTCGGAAAATTTAGGACGGGACAGTTGAAAATGTATAGTTGTATTGAATTGTAACAGAGAGAACTAGGTTTGAGTTGGCATTGAATTTTTACGTAAATATATTTCCCTTTTTTGCAGCTAATGCCGGGGTAAACAGAGCTGCCTCTAGCAGCACTTCATTAAATACAAGGAAGCTTGATGATGAAACAGACAACCTTACTCGTAAGTATATCTGACCTCCTTTACTCTTCGCTTTTATATACAATTCAATTTTTATTTTTATTTGGCACCTTAAACTCAAAAATCGTATGTGGATTTCATTGATTTTAGTTTATGCAAGCATAAAAGGTGTATAGGTATAGGTTGCTAAAACTTAATTGCATTATTGATCACATAAATTGCTGATTTTCTGAAATAATAATGAATCACACAGATTTTCAAGTTTGGGAAACGATGGAGTATAATATCATCCTGATTTTTCTTAGTGAACCATTCTAAGCTTGTCTAACTTTTACTTTTAACTTTGCATATTCATTGTCAACCCGGTTGATATCTTTTTTAGTACAGATTGTACAAGTACAGCAGCAGTATCTTTAGATTGTTTTGCATCTTTGATCACTATAAAGTTATTGAACCTATTCATGAATATAGCATTTGCTACAACATCAAAGTAGTACATACAGTACAAATTCTAAAAGGTTGGAAACTGATAAGATAATACTTATCACCAATGAATAATTTTTTTTCATATGTTAAGTTGAAATATTTGTAATTTGTTACATATGCACTTTTGGAGAAAATTGGAAATGATATAGGTGAAGTAGTTGCCAATTGCCATGTATGTATATATGTAAAGAGAAGCTTTTCTCAGAATGGGCGTACTTTGATTAAATGGATAAGCCTGCACTTGCACCTCAGTTTTCGGAGTTGATGTTTCTTGTCATGTAACTAAGATAAAGCATGTATATATCCTTGTAAAGATGTCCTCGTTTTTATGAATTTGTCATCTCATTTTACTGCCTAAATTTAGGCCATTGTTCAAAAGTCGCACATACACCATAGATAAAAAATTAGTATGGGTTGGGGTCATGACATGGAAGTGTTTCATATATTTACAAGGGTTGCCTGTGTCAATGTTGCATTGTTATTATTGGAAGGCAGCATTGCTAAGAAAACCTTTGGAATTCCAGGATACCTAGGTAACTAGTGGAAGATCTAATCTGCGGATAATCAAACTGTTTCTTGATAATAGATATCTATTGCAATCTATGCATAAGTTTGTCGTGAGGTTTCACATATCCAGTGTACAGCTACTAGTTGCACCTATGGAAAATCTCTAGGTCATGGAAATGTATATAAGCCTTCAAAAAATTGCTGCAAGTTAGCCTTATCACTCATGTGACAGGGGTCCTCTAGTTTTGTACCAAGTGCTCAGAGTTGTGCCCACACTTCATCACATCCGGAGGATTTCAATTTTTTTGCATTTAATGATAGAGCCATAGACGTGTCTGTGTCCCTGGATCTTTGTTTGTTCTGGATACTTTATATATTCATGTAGGTTCATTTACCATTGATTCAGAAATTTTCATCTATGCTGATATATTATATTTTCAGAATTGTAAATATATATTTTTTTCGTTTGGGGTTTAGGTGTAGGATATCTCTATCTATGGATGGATATATGCTGATATTAGCCCTACATATAATGGAAGTAGATTATTATTGAAATAACAATATATTATTATATTAGTCATTAACAACTGTTTCTCACTTTCTCTCTTAGTAAGAAAAGTTTTAACAATTGGGTAATCTTTGGGGTAGTAGTTGTCTCTCTTAGTAAGCAAAATTTTAATAGTGTACCATCTTTGGGGTAGTAGCTGTCTCTCTTAGTAAGCAAAATTTTAATAGTGTACCATCTTTGGGTTAGTAGCCTTTTGCGGTTAGTTTAGACGTGATCTATCATTTTAGTTGTTTCTCTTTTCCGTTTTCCCTATTTTATATCTCTTAAATTCTGTTCTGTGTCTGAACATTGCTTATGTATGTTCAGAATTCAGATCAATTGTGTTAAATAACAAAACAAGTTTTAGAGAAAGAGCTGCTTTGTCAGTGCAAGAACGCCCTCCTACCTTTGAACAGTGGATCTCTTCCTTTATCCCAAAAATAATCTGCTAAACCTTTTATGTCATTATAATGATTTGTTTCTGCTATTATGCTAATATACCTTTTATGTGGATTGGCAGACGATCGGGTGCCCACTGAACTCAAGAAAAACATTATGCAGGCTCGTATGGATAAAAAACTTACACAGGCGCAGCTCAGTCAAGTAAATTATCTCCCCTTGATCTCCCACTCACTGTTTTATGAACAAACTTACACAGAAACAGATTTTGTACATTAGTAATTGGGTACTTCTTTGTAGCTGATTAATGAGAAGCCTCAAATAATCCAAGAATATGAATCTGGGAAAGCTATTCCAAATCAGCAGATAATATCCAAGTTGGAGAGGGCACTTGGAGTGAAGTTGCGAGGAAAGAAATAAATGAGTCTGTTGCACTTGATTACTACTATGTAAGTATAATCGTAGTAGTTCAAAATAAGAGCCGAGTGCAGGAACTTATTTTTGCAAGACAAATGCTTGCTATGCTCATGTTTAAGACCCTGGTTTTTTATGTATATCAAAGACCTTGTACGAATCTTCTCATAATTTCCATGATATGTAAACACACTGATGTTGTTTTTGGTTGGAGTGAATGTAATTGAGGGGAATGGAATGAATTTTGTACTACCTAATGTGTAAACATTCATGATTTTTCATTCCTTCCTCCATTCCAACCCCCTAAGAATCCTAACTAAAGCTAAAAATCACCAGTTGTGAAGGTATGCTTCATCTTCCATCATATTCATTTCCTTCACAAAATCATAATAAAAACTTTCCAGTCATTTCTTTCACTCTTCCCTCTTTAACTCCCTATTTTCTCCTTATACTCAGTTCACAATTTTTAGTCCATTCCATTCTCCACAACAAACGGAACATAAAAGATCCAATATTACTAATTTATAGAAGTGGAGATGATTAATTTAATCTAAAATTAAATTAAAGAAACAATGTAAAACTTGAGCAATTTAGGAAGCTAAGAGGTCTTCTTCACCTTTGTTACTAGTTCAAGCATACCTTCCAAGTGGTCTTCATCTGTTCAACTGTCTTAAAAAATTTCAGTCACACATATGTTGTAATATCAATTTGATCCATGTGGGCAAAAAATAAGTCAAGTCAAGATCAACCTTATCTTTAGGAAGCCATTATGAAGTCGCACCAATAATGCTTCAGTCCCTGTTATAGAGCATTGGATGCCTTTTTTTCTTGTTTACAAAAGAGTATGTTTTCATGTTTGGTTTTTAGTCTTTTCATGGGGTCATGTTGTTTATATAATTCCCAATACCACTTGCTTAAATGGTAGTAAATAATTTATATACATATATGAATATATATTACAACCTCTAGTGGCTTCTACTTCATTGAACTTAAGAAATCCATGCAAATTAAGGTAGGTAAAAGCATTACTAGCAAGAAAACCAAATGTTCCAATAGAGAATAAAAATCACAACACACACAAGCACAAGAAAGAACAATTGAATGGTTAAAATTCAGGGACAGGCGAATCCTCTTCTGCAGGAGGTGCAAAGCCCCATTCACCATTCTCATCAATGACCAATCCTCTGTTCTTCTCAATCCACCAAGACCCCGGAATCAAATACTCCTCTTTCAAGATTTCACTTGATTTGTTAACCAAAGCCAAACTTCTGTTAACCTTTAACTCAAACGCTCCCTTATCTCCATTCCATCCATCCACAATGTGTAACATTGTCTGCAGATTATGCCAATCACTCGGATTCTTCGTGTCTTTTAGACTAGGTGACTTTCGGGTATCAATAAACAACTCGATACCCGTATTGACATATCCAAGTAAAAGACTGGGATATAAAGGAATAAGATCAATTTTGTTCCTTATATGCAGAATCTTCACATTTGAAAACTTTTTCAATCTATCATTGAAACGCTTATCACCAACTTGCGGAGAACCAAAAATAAATGCAGAAATGGGGACATCCGTAATACCGTTTTCAGCTAAATCGAATGCTGATACAACCGATAAACTGGCACCAAGGCTATGTCCTGAGAAAGTTATGCTAACATTTTCACCTTTATATTTTTCGAGCAATCCTTTAATCTTGCTCATAAGCTGTGCTCTGGCACTCAATTTCGTAAACACAGAATTTGGATCATCTGAATTGTAAATCGTTAGCCAACCCTCCATGACTTTAGGCAAATCATCATCACTGCTATTACTAGCAGCACTAGCACTAAGGTTTAACAGTGGCTTAGCAGAGGTAGGCTTAGGATCAAACACATTGATCCACTCATAATCTCGTGTGGTTCCCCGCCACGCCACATAGATTTCACGTCTGCCTAAGGTGGCACTGGCTTCATCAGTAGTGGTAGCTATGTATCCGATCCAGTTAGACTCACGGTCCCAAGCTTCACGAGAACGAGAGTGAAGGAGGAAGGCCTGACCAGTACTAACTTTGGCAGTAGCATAGAGGAAACAAGTGACTTGATATTGAGATGCATTCGTGAGCATGACTTTCTCAAAGAAGTCTTTTTTGCCGTAGCGGCTGCTACCACAGTACTTGGAGTTTTGGTCATTGTTGAAGGCATCATAGGTGGCTTGACAGAAGTCGCCACAGCGGAGAATGAGGTGGCGGAGGCTGAGGTCTAAGGGGTCTAAAAGACCTTGCCAGTCTTTGCTGCCCATGAGTTCTAGCCATGATGGCTCAGTTTGTGTTTGAGTAGTCATAACTGGGGTTGAAGCAATGAAAAAAAAATGTTAGAATGGTGTTTTGGTTGAGAAGAAAGCAGAGGTTGTAACAAGTTTAGGTGCAAAAGGAGGATAAAGGTTTAATATATGAGGGGGTTGTGGGGGCAGTTGTGTATGGGGATAGAAAATATGTGAATTGCATTATAGATATGTGACGTTTGATGGGAATTAATTATGGTCAAACCTCTATAAATTAATATTCTTTAAATTAATAATCTCTCTAAAATAATATATTTTTTTAAATTTCGACTTGAACGAGTTCAAAAAATGAGCAATTTCAGTAAGATAATAAGATAATAATTTTTTAAAAATTCATTTATAAATATATGGTCCAAATAATATCATAAATTAATAATTCACTATAATTTTATATATATGTATATATTATAATTTTATAAAATACGATTCAATTATTGTCTGTTTTTAAAATTTTAAATTTTCTTGAAACATATCTTTAATCTTCCTTATTGCATCAGAAAACTAGTTCTGATGTATCGCTTTCGATTTGTATCAAAAAATTGTTTATATACAGTGCGTGCTATTAGTATATTACACTGAATAGTTTCTATGAAAATACTATCAATCAATTTAAGTTTTGTATACTTAATCTTATTGACATATTTTGAATTTGTAAATAATATTCATTGAATTAAGTATAATACATAAAATATTCATCATATTTGAATTTATATAAATAAAATTTAATTTTCTTTGATATCGAAAACTCTCTATAAATTAATAATTAATAATTTATTCATTAATTAATACCTCTCTAAATTAATAAAATTTCCTAGTCCTAACTATATTAATTTATAGAGGTTTTACTGTACTTAGAGCAACGGTCAATTAAGGTCCAAATTAACTATGTAATCCGAGATTGAAACATTATTATGTAATTAGGGTTATTTGACAAATCTGAACAATAAATTTTTGAATCATCCAAATTTCTGAATGAATTAGAAATCTGAATCGTGAATAAATAATATTATTTGATAGTTAATATTTTAAAATATCTGAATGATATAAAATTTTATTTTATTCTAGTAAATAAATTATATTTTTTGAAACAAATCACAATATATTTCAAATTTAAATATAATAATAATTTATTTATTATCCAAGTAATAACTATTTTATTTTTAAAATAATTAATATAAATATACTATACCATAAATATAGACCATCAAATGATCATATGGTAATAATTTTATAAAAAAAATATTAATTACATTAGATAATTGTAGTTTACTCGTTTGTACAATTTGAACGGTTCAGCGGCAAAAATTAGCAGAAATGATTCAGTTAAAATTGAATCGTTCATGACCAAAAAGAATGTAGGCAAACAATCTGAATTGCAGCAGACCCCTCATTCAGGCTTATTCAGCTAAAAACAAATGTCCCCTAAGTGATCCACTAGATGAAACAAAAGTACAAAACTAACAGCAGCCGGTAGCTAAAAGAGGGATCAAATAATAATAAAATGGATTAAAACGTGGATCAAAGAAGAGCCAACTTGGTGCAAACAATGGTTGGTATAAACTACAAAGATGCTGCTGGATCCTTAACGAACGGTTCGGATCTAAATGAAAATAATAACTAAATTTATATATTCATTATTATGTTAAATTTGAGATTTATTGAGTGGTTTAGTGAGGAGTGATCCTTTTAATTATATTTTAAAGGTAAAATGTCCAAAAAATTGTATTTAAAAAAAATGGTCTTTGATATTGTCACATGATTTGTATTTGTCATAATTTAAGTAATAACATTTAGAGAGAAAATCAATTTACCCAATAACTGATTTGTCATGGTTACATGGCAGTTTATATATCTTTTAAGAACATAGATTGTATAAGTAGTAGATATATCTATTTGTATTGAGAATATGTGGAAAAATATAAATGTCTTCTTGCAACTCTCGTCTCTTTCTATCTACTATCTCATCTCCTTTCTTATTTAAACACTCTAAATTAGCTCATCTCTTAATGATATATAATGTTGGGAATATTATTATCTAAACACAATAACGAACAGTTATATGATGATAATTAACAAGAACAAGCAGATACCAATTACGAAACAAACACGAAGACAAAAAAAAATATGAATCAGTATCTATAAAAAGGAGAGAAAAGATAGAAAACTTAGCTCTAACAGAAACTTTATGCATATACTGATAGAATCAAAATAAAGAAGTATTGACTGTTCTTGAAGAAATAATTGCCCCACTACGCTATGTTGGGTTGCAACAATATCACTTTCAGGATAAAATAGCAAAGAGTACTTCGTCCACAGATACGTAGCACTCAACAGTGACTAGCACCTCAGTTCGCCCAAAAACCTATGCAACTTTATATGTATGCTAGGTAGGAGAAAGAGACACGCCTCAATTTGCCTGACAACCTATGCAATTTTTATTGTATGCAAGTTACAAGCAAGAGACACCCCACAACTAGATGTGCACACTTCAATATATAGGTTTCTTGAGTTTCTCTTCTATTATTCTACTCGATGTGAGATATAGAGTTTTTCAAAGAAATAAAGTTTTACAAAGAAGTGGATTTTATTTGTTACTTATATTATTCAGATTAAGTAATATTAATATTATAATATATATTTAGAGCCTAATTATTGAAATAATCCTTACTCAATATATTTAATATTAATATTAAATAATCAATATAAATAAATCAAATAAACTTGAAATTAAAAAATATATAGTATTCAAGAGCATCATGTGACATAATTATTCCACTTACACTAGTAGTTGTAAACAATAATAACACAAGATACTATATAAACTCATTATCTTTCCTTTACAAATTCAATGTGGGACAAACCCACATAACTCATTTCAAGCAAGTAACTTCAACTCAATTTGTATATGGATTTCGCTAAGAAAATGTCTTAGATCCAAACATGAAAGTTTAAGTCCTCATAGCAAGGAACAACCTCCATTAATTAGTTTCCGGAAATTTCATCAAGAACACTAAAAATCTCATAGCGGTAGTGCTTTTAATATAACCCAGAAAGATGCAATCAACAGTTTTTGACCCCAGTTTCTTTCTTTCGTGTTCAGGGACAAGTATGTTAGGTCCAAATGTGTTGTAGAGGGGGGTGAATACAACTTTTCGAATTTAAGAAGCAATAAATACCATGTAATAAATGAACACAATGATTCAAGGAATATATGTCTTATATATAACTTGAAAGGGTTGCTACAACATTCATTACAAAGTACACCAGAAGTAAAGAGGGTAGTAAATGATACTAAGCTCTATGAATATACTCTCTCTCTTTTACAAGTGTTTATCTCGAAAATATTGCTCTTTTTAAAATAATACACAAGTACTTCTATTTATACTACTTGTAATCTATGTCCTGTAGACTTCAAAGACTAAGATATACGTGGCCTAATGATATCCACATAAATCTTATCTTATCTTGAAAGCTTGGAAATCTGCCAATTAGATGATGTCATGTGTCATGTTGAAACTGCCCTCCATGTAGAATATCTACTTGAGAATTTCTACTTGGTCATCTCGAACTTCTAAGTAGAATTTCTACATAGGAATGTTCTACTTGGCTATCTCGAACATCTAAGTAGAATTTCTACATAGGAATGTTCTACTTAGCTATCTCGAACATCTAAGTAGAATTTCTACATATGAATGTTCTACTTGGCTATCTCGAACATTTTGTACTTAGAGAGATTCTGGGCTTCAATCTTGAAACTTCTATGCAACATCTTGAACTTGTGATTTCTTATGTCTTCTAAATTCTTCGACAAGCTCTTGAACCTGGATCTCTATTACTGACATAAACTTGCTATCAATGTCCTGACACTCGATGCAATGGTCTGATTCATAAGTGACTAGTCTTGATAGTGTCTCTGCTTCTTGAATAGATAACCATTTTCAATTAGTAATGTGGCTTTCCAATTATTGCTTTCCTTCTTGTTCACTTGAAATCAATTAGTCTTATTGATACTGATAGTTATGATCTTGAATCCTTAAGTTACAAATCACTGAGGCATGAACAACTTTGTCTTGAACTTCTTTCAATGATTTCTTCTTTGTTTGATCATAGTTGACAAGTTGAATTGTATCAATTACCTTGTCTTCATAGTTAACATTGATTTCTTTGTGGCTTCATGTTCTTGATTGTCTTCTGATAAAGTATCTTTTCTTTTAGTTGAGTTACATAAGTTATAGTGTTACAAGTTTAGACACTCTTCCTTTCAATCTCCCCCTATTTGATAGTCTAACAATGACATTCAAATTAACAAGGGATAACTCAACTAAACAATGAGACGAGAAAAAGATAAATAACATTACTGTCTTGTTTAAATTACAACTGAAATAAACTTGAAAACAATTCAAAGAACTAGAATAAATAAAACTTAAGCTAGAGAGAAAATTCGAACTTCGAATTAAAGATCATTTGAGTGATTCCTATCACCTGGATTATTTCATACCTTTCAGTCAAACTTATATCGCCTTATTGGATCCACTCTGATTCACAGTTACAGTATGGTAAGTTAGCCTATCTCGCATACCGTGATCAGGTGAATTTTCCTCAAGTGAGTTAAAGCAACCAACAGATATGAAGTTTTTCCAACTTCAAGTTCACACCACTCTGACCGTTAGTTCTAATTCCGTCTCCTCTTCCTAGCTTCTTCAGCTTGGCGCTTCTCCTCCTTCAGCTTTTTGCGCCTTTCCTTCTGCTGCTGTTCTTTCTTGTAAACTGGATCATGAAGTTGCTTCCACCTTGCATTTAACAGACTTACCGCTTCCATTTCTAGAGGATTTCTGGGCTCTGGATAAGGATGCCTGAAAAGCCTTCTGAGTTTGTCCACCTCCTGAGTAGTTCTGATCTTTGGGATGTCCTCAAAATTTTTCATTATGAGCTGTGACTTCCAATGAGATTTATCAGCCTTGAACTGATAATAGATCATTTTGGGGTAGCCCTTAACACGGTTAGTATTGAGGATACTAGCCGCATCTCGCTCCATCCGCTTCTTTTCCACCACTACTTCGGACAGGTACTTCAGAAGTCTCTGCTTCTCATCCACATTCTCATTTTCCACTTCGCCCCATTTGAACACTTCTAAAACTCTTTCCAGAAATGCGGCATCTTGAGTCTGCAGTAGCCATTTCCTGTTCATGTGCAATAGAATTTGATTCTGGTCTGCATCTATGAATGCCAAAGCATCAGCTGTGTCATCGTCATATGAGTGTATCCAGTATACACTATCTCTCCCTGGAACACCAACTACCTCCCTTATTTCTCCTTGTTCCAGTGATCCAGAAGGAAGAGTCAGAGCTTCATCTACATTCTTAACAGCTTGTAGAATGTTCCATTTTCTTTCAATTAGTTCCGGCTCAATCTTTACATTGTCTAGAGGGTTTGGAGCAATAATATCACACTTCTAGATTTCATTGCTCATCATGAATATGACCCTTTCAATAAACTCCACTAACTTCTCCTTAATGTCAGAAGTGAATCCCTTACTCATCATTTGCCTACAGACAGCCTTTAGGGATTCTACCGATAGAGCCATTAGGTCATTTTCTTCTAAACTAACCCTCTTCATCTTTCCATCAACAACCATCCGAACAATATCAGGATTCGCTGAGAATTCTGGTCCCTTGTTCTCTGCTAGCTGCATTAACTGATCTCTATACAGAATGCTAAGCTCCTCCGCTTGAGAATATTGAATTTTCGTTGCTAGCAAGAACAACTCTGACGCAGATCTTCTCGAGATGAATTGATCATCCACATACAAGAAAGATGTCGGGACTCCTTCGACTAAAGACAAGATGACCTTCCACTCCTTAACCATCGCATTGTATCCAACTCTGACTTTTGAGATCAACCTTTTCAAAGTATTTATATAGTCAACAATCAGTGGATTCTGCAAGTTCAAGTTGTAGAACAAGTCTTCCGCCTCTTTGTTATGAGTTCCTTTCGCACAAACTCCCGATAGGATCTTCCTTGCATCATCCCATTTCTGTCCGATCCTTCTCTTGTCCAGATCTACTTGAGGATTAGCTAACCTTGCAAGCTCATGATCATACTGTTTCTCCTTGAGTTCCGCTTGCTTTTCAAGGAAAACAGCTTCATCCTGCATCATCTTCATTTTATAGAACTGAGCTTGTTCCAAGGCCAACTGTTGAGCTTCCAGAGTCTTCTTATCAACAGGTATTTCTTCAGGCTGTCCAAAAGACATTCCAGCACCTCCACCTTGTTCCTTCAAAGATCTTCTAATAGCATGTGCTAAAGGAACATCCTCCATATCAGAATCTGAATCAAGTCCCTCATGAACTTTTTCCTGATGATGACTCAAGTCAATGAATGGCTCTTCTTGCTCAGCCACCACTGCCTTACCCTTCCTCTTTCTTTGAGCCTCTTCTTCATTTACTGGCTCACTTTGTTTGACAAAATCAGTAGTCTGTTCTGCAATTTCTTCAATAGTTAGCGACTGCTGTCTCGTCTCCTGTCCATTCTCCCCCTTAGGTGAGTTATCCGGAACACCACCTTTCTCTCTAGACCCACCAGTAGCATAAGAACCACCAAAACCAGAACCCGAGGGTCCAGCTCCACCAGTATCTCCAGCACCACCAGCACCATCATTATCAGGGGGAGGTTGATTGTACTGTTCGTCAAAGCACTCTGGTGGAACAAAGCTCATAACTGCATACATCATCCTGCTGACTTCGGTTGCCATTGTATGCATTATGCTCTCCACAGCTCCCAACCTCTCATTCAGAGTGCTGCCCAAGATACCACCAGCATGGCCCAAGTCATTCACCTTGTTTGTCAACTCATCGAATGTTGTCGCTTGACTGGCCATCCGTGCTGCGTAGTCATCAAGAGCTCGTTGGTTGTCTCCAACATTGATCCCTAACTGCCCCATAGATTGTCCGAACTGCTTTATTTCATTTTCAACCGCTGCCATTCGCGTGCCAAGATTTTCAAGATTAAGGGACGGTGTTTGGTCTGGGTGTCCTCGCTCTAAAAATCGTTCTGTCAGTGTTTGTCGCTCGGTTTCGGGCCTTAAAAATGAAGGTCCCTTACTCCCTAAACGCTCACACACACTTCCTGTCTCACGCTCGTGTATGTCTTCAATAATAGTCCTGAAAGTGAAAGCAGTACCTGCAGAAACTGGATAAGCAAAGTAAGTAGCAGTTATGGGATCTGTTCCTGTCAGGTCCTGAGGTGGAATCGCAGGCTGAGAGGCTGCAGAGTGTTCTAGTACAACATCAGAACCGATCCTCTCTGCATCATCAGTATGTACCGGTGAAGGTACTTCGAAAGCAATGAAAGCTTGTTGCCTTTCCGAAGTAACAGGCTCTTCAGAAGGCATAAAATCCTCACCAAAATCCCTAGGTGTAGAATGTGCAATGGGCGAACCACTCACGTGAGGTGGAGTGGTTGTGATAGACACACTAAGTTTGGACTGGGCCGGTGAAGATGCAACATGCGAAAATTCGGCTTTCTTCCGAATAAGAGGCTGCACTTCGGGGTCACTCTCAGAACCCTCACCTAATTCTACAGGTGTCTGCCTTTTGACTCCCGTCAGCGAGGGTGAAAGAGAGGAAGCAAGAGTATCAGACTTAGAATCAGAAATATAGCTCTTGCCCTGGGATAGATCCTGCGGGCTAGCAGAATCTTGGGCCACGGAATCAGATTTAGATGAAGAAGTATTAGTAGTGTGAACAGAGAGTTGCTCTTGTTCAAAGAAATTACCTTCTTCATTACCTTGTCCAGCAAAGGAAGCAGAATCAGCATGAGGACTAGGTTGCCTGTCCCTTTGACCGGCAGAGGATTGACCGTGAGAATGCCAATCATCATCTTCATCACCAAGATTTTCGTCAGGAATCCCCTGGAATGCGTCAGCATGGGCAGAGGGATTCTGAGCATGTGATGAAATGTGGGAGGTCCCCGCCATGGAAGTAATACCTGCATCATACTTAATCCACACTTGAATGTTATCAGGAATAGACATCGCCTTACCGTGATGTTTATCTTGATTAGCAATCGTTGTGAGGGACTTGGTGCCCATTCCTAGTGATGGAGATGTTGCACTTGCTGTAAATGCCTGTCTCACAGATAAAGCATCAATCGGTACTAAGTGATTAATAAGCATTTGTAAAAAGCGAGGATACCAACATACAACATTAGCAGTTGTAATGTCTCTGCTTGTAGGTGATCCCATTGCAGCCACAATCTCCGATAGAATGATTCTGCCATAATTAATGTCCAGTTCACGGGCTAGGGAAACTGCAAAGACCTGCATGAGAATTGGAATCTGATGATAATCTTTTTCGCGTGCACGAAAACATCTTGTGATGGCCTCGAAAAAGTAATTCCATTCCACATGGAAATATTGTTTCTGGATGGCGCCTGGTAAGATCCGTCCAGAAGGAGGATAGCATCCAATCTCTTCAAAGAACTTGATACGTTCTGCTGTTGTAGGTTCGGGGTCATAAACATCTTTGATTGGGAACCCCAGAACTCTGTTGAACACTTCCTCCGACACTTGATATTCTTGACCCGCCAAGGTAAACCTGAAACCATAGGGGGTAGATTTGCTCCCGAATGTAACCGCACTAGTCCATAATTGCTGTAATGCATCATGGACTAGTGTTGGTTTGGCAGTAAAAGCAACACTAGCCTTGGAGTACAAATTAAGAAATCGTACCCAAAACTTGAAGCGCGGGAGCTGATCACCAATTTCCGTAGAAATATTATAAAAATTGTTTTTGGCAAGTGAAAATTGGTGAGCCATGTTTGTAAATGTTTTTCTGGAAATTAAATAATGTGTTTTTTTGTTTGAAAAATAGCATAGATAATTAATCACAGAAAAAAAATAGAACAATTTCTTTTAATTAAACAAAGAACTGACTTTGTAACTAAACTACAGAATTGTTCTCAAAGAAAGATGTGAAATCAAAATACACCAACCAAGTTTGTAATCAATAGCAGTGATTTGTATGTATATACCAATCACTAATTAAATTACTGACTTCTATGTGATCAATATTACTATGTGCGTGCGTGTGTAGATATGTGTGTATATACCAATCACAGTTAAGAATTGTTATCGATGCACAGAAACACACAATAATGGGATGCAAATAATGATGGAAGATTAAAAACGGGCAGCAATTCGAGATATGTATGAGTTTTAACACAAATCGAATGTACAGGTCGATGAAGGTTTGAAATCGCAGGGAGGGGGGGTGGGGGCTGTAAAAATTTAGGGTTAAAACAATTAGGTAAAAGTGAAAAAGGAAGCGAGTTAGAGATGAATATATAGGCATGAATGAGTAAAGACAAGAATACCCCTATGAAAACAAGAAAAAAAATGTTAAGTACGGACTGGGGAACCCAAGTCGAACACTATCTCGAACATTCAAGTCGAAATTCGAGATGAGTTTCGAGATAGATACTATCTCGAATATCAAGTCGAAATTCGAGATAAAGTTCGATATAGACACTAACTCGAACAAATAATCAGTTGATCAATTAAAACAGCATTAAAAACCCACCAGGGAATGAAAAATCCCGTAAAAACTCAATAAAATTCCAAGTACAATCCTGGGAACTCTATCTCGAACATCAAGTCGAATTTCGAGATAATGTTCGAGATAGGACCTAAGTCGAACATCAAGTCGAATTTCGAGATAATGTTCGAGATAGAACCTAAGTCGAACATCAAGTCGAATTTCGAGATAATGTTCGAGATAGAACCTAAGTCGAACATCAAGTCGAATTTCGAGATAATGTTCGAGATGGAGACTAAGTCGAACAATGTCCCATACTTGGAATTTTGAACAAGCACACTGGGAACTGTAACTCGAACTTCAAGTTGAATTTCGAGATAGACCTCATCTCGAATATTCTTCCCAGACTTAGAATTCTCAAAATTTTTGATTTTGAAGATAGTTATAATAATTTAGCAATTTTTTACAATAAAAACAACAATTAATTTTGCCAAATTAATATAGATATCAAATCAAGGATTTTTAACAAAGTAAATAATTAAAAACATTCCTTGACAATTCTAAGGCCTCTAAATCAATAAAAATTACATGAAAAATACAGGTAAATTCATCTAAAAATCATGCAAATTTTAGAGTAATATGAATTTAACTCCCCCTATGATCATGCAATATAACCAACATAACTTCAAAGATTTCCAAGAATTACTTATAAAGCACAATGAATTTATGTAAAATAACACAACATGCATCCTAAAATACTCATTAATTAACCATTTTAAAGTCTAAGTCCATAATGATTAATTAGCATGCAGAAGTGATATTTTGAGAAATTGTAGAGATTATTTTCATAAGTTTTCAACTTTGCACAAATAAAATAGGCAGTTGACAAGACTAAAAACATATGTACATTGTTAAAACTGGAATTTTACAGATAGGAGAAATCACTAACTTGTGTTAAGCATCCCCAATTCACCAACCAACCTATTGAATGTTGTTTCATCAAGAGGTTTAGTGAATATATCTGCAATTTGTTGCATTGTGGGTACAAAATGTAACTCCACAGTCCCCTCCTCGACATGTTCTCTAATGAAGTGATACCTGATATCTATATGCTTGGTTCTCGAGTGGTCTACATGATTGTTGGTCATGGCAATGGCACTTGTGTTGTCACACATGATTGGAATCTTTTTGTGTTCCATGCCATAATCTTTCAATTGGTTCCTCATCCACAGTATTTGAGCTACACAGCTTCCAGCAGCAATGTACTCAGCTTCAGCAGTAGAAGTAGATACTGTGTGTTGCTTTTTACTTTGCCAGGACACCAATCTTCTGCCAAGAAATTGACATGCACCAGATGTGCTTTTTCTATCAATCCTGCAACCTGCATAGTCTGAATCCGAATAGCCAATTAAATTAAAACCTGTATCTCTTGGGTACCAAATCCCTAGATTTGATGTGCCTTTGAGATACCTAAAGATTCGTTTGACGGCTATGAGATGCGATTCTCTAGGATCCACTTGGAACCTTGCACACAAACAAGTTGCGAACATAATATCAGGTCTACTTGCAATTAAATAGAGGAATGAGCCAATCATACCTCGATAGCTTGTGATGTCAACTGGTTTACCTGATTTGTCTTCATCAAGCTTCGTGGCTGTTGTCATGGGAGTTTTAGCTGTTGATGCATCTTCTAAATTATACTTTTTGAGTAAATCTTTGATGTACTTGGACTGACAGATAAGGATTCCTTCTTTTCTCTGACTGATCTGTAATCCAAGGAAGAAGGACAGCTCTCCCATCATGCTCATCTCATACTTATCCTGCATTAGCTTGGCAAATTTCTCGCACAAGCGTTCATTAGATGACCCAAAAATAATATCATCCACATAGACTTGAACAAGTATTAAATCACCTTTTACATTTTTATAGAACAATGTTTTATCAATTACTCCCCTAGTAAAACCACTTGCAATTAAGAACAAGGATAGGGTTTCATACCATCGTCTTGGGGATTGTTTGAGGCCATAGACAGCTTTGAAGAGAAAGTACACAAAATCTACAAGTTCTGGATCAACAAAGCCAGGTGGCTGTTCCAGAAATACTTCTTCTTCTAGTTCTCCATTCAGGAAGGCACTTTTCACATCCATCTGAAAAACCTTGAAGTTCTTGTGTGCTGCAAAGGCCAAGAACATCCTGACTGCCTCAAGTCTTGCAACTGGAGCGTAGGTCTCATCATAATCAATACCTTCTTTTTGAGAATAACCCTTCGCTACCAAACGAGCCTTGTTTCGTGTTACAAGTCCGTCTTCATCCAGTTTATTTCTGAATACCCACTTAGTTCCAATTACTGATCTGTTCTTCGGTCGGGGTATCAGCTTCCAAACTTTCTGCCTTTCAAACTGATTGAGCTCTTCTTGCATTGCAATTACCCAATCAGCATCACCAAGAGCTTCTTCTATTTCTTTAGGTTCAAGCTTGGATAAGAACCCATAATATAAGCAAATATTAGCTATGTCAGCTCTTGCAGATCTTCTAGTAGACACACCAGCATCTGGATCACCAATAATTAATTCAAACGGATGGTCTCTACTCCATACCCGTTCTCTTGGTAATTGTCTTGATGATTCAGCTTGAAATTCTGAATTGTTGTGTTGACTACTTGTGTTATTTCCACTAACTCCCCCTGAGTTAGTGCTAGCTCCTACAGAACTAGTGTCATCTCTTCTTGAGCCTTGAACACTTGTCCTTGAGCTGCTATTTACTCCCCTGAGTTGTTGCCGAACTTTGCTGAAGAAGTTTCTTCTGATCTTGCATTAGACTCAGGTATTTCTTCTCGAACACTTGGCATATTTGAAGTAACAACCAACTCAGGTTCATCTTCAATTTCATCTAAGTCCAGATTTTGAAACATTAGGGACTCAGGTTCACTATTATCTTTAGAAATTGATGGGAGTTTAGTATCGTCGAATCTGACATTGTAGCTTTCAATCACTTTCCGATCATTCACTAAGAATACCCGATAAGCTGCCACCACATCTATAGAATAACCCACAAATATCCCTTCACGTTCTTTAGCTTCAAACTTGCCTAAATTCTCATCGTCTATAAGAACGTAGCATTTAGCTCCAAAGACATGAAAGTATTTGATTGTTGGTCTTCTGTTATTCATTAGTTCACATTGTGTCTTTTCTTTAACTTTTGTAATCAATGTTCTATTTTGAGTGTAACATGCTGTACTTACTGCTTCAGCCCAAAAGTATAGAGGAAGTTTTGATTCATATAACAGAGTTCTTGCTGCTTCAACTAATGTTCTGTTCTTCCTTTCAACTATTCCATTCTGCTGTGGAGTTCTCGGGGCTGAGTACTGACGACGTATTCCTTTAGAAACACAGAAATCATTCAAGATTGCATTCTTAAATTCCGTGCCATTGTCTGATCTAATCGTCTTCACCATGAGTGTTGAAACATTCTCAATTTGAGTGATTTGATCAATGATTCGGAAATGTACTTCGTCTTTTGTCATAACGAACAATACCCATGTATACTTGGAGAAGTCATCGACGATTACCAACGCATATCTTTTCCTTGATAATGATAGTACATTCACTGGGCCAAATAAGTCCATATATAGAAGTTGTAGAGGCTCAGTGATACTAGAAATTTCTTTACTTTTATGCGATGCTCGCTTTGACTTTCCCATTTCACAAGCTTCACAGAGTCCTTTAGGAGCAAACTCCATTTGAGGTAGATCTTTCACCAATTCTCGCCTTGCGAGAGCATTCATCGTTTTGAAGTTTAGGTGAGATAGCTTTTTATGCCATAACCAGCTTTCATCATCTGAAGCTTTGCTGTAGAAATAGGTCACTTCATTCTGGTTTGCCGAATCCATGTCAGCAACGAAAAGATTTGCCTTTCGAACTCCTCTTAAAGCCAATGAACCTTCCTTAATGTGAGTGATTGATACACCTTTCTTATTGAAGACAATTTCGTATCCTTTGTCACAAAATTGACTGATACTCAACAGATTGTGCTTCAATCCCTCAACATAAGAAATATCTTCAATGATGACATTACCAGTCTTCAGTTTTCCATATCCCTTTGTCACTCCTTTGCTGTCATCTCCAAAGGTAACATAAGGACCAACCTTCATAACCAACTCTGTAAGCAGGGACTTGTTTCCTGTCATATGCCTTGATGCTCCACTATCTAGCACCCATATAACTTTATTTCTGTTCCGCTTAATGCCCTGCAATTACAGATTGATTAGACGTTCTTCGGAACCCAAGATTGATTGGGCCCGACTTTTCTATAAGATCGAGAATTATCAGATTTAACAACAGGAGATGCAACCTTTTTAACATTACTAGAGCTTTCGACTTTGTGTTTCCCTTTTTCAGACTTGACAGATTTGTCATTCATAGGAGAAGGCTTGTCACTCCTTACTTTAAGAGGACTAGCAGTCTTAGCTCTCACATGCTTCTTCTTGACATTAGAACTAGTAGCAGTATTTAGACATGTTTGACTAGTTGCATTCATCAAGTTTACAAATGTTTGCATGACGTTAAAAGTGCATGGCATACAATTTGGTTGACCACATTGTGCATGATTCTGATGCATGTTATTCATTGTGTGTGGTACAGGCATGACATGTGCAACAGGAATATTCATGTTTGATTTACATGCATAAGAAAGATGTTCAGTAGATTTACAGTGATAACATGCTTTCTTTACTCGTTCTGCCTTAACCTCTTTTATGCCTTTCTCCTTTTTATTCTGTTATTTAACAGCCTTAGCTCCTAATCCTGGTCTAGATTCTTCTCTAGGGGATTTGATTTTAACTTGTTTAATAGGAGTTACCGGTTGTTCTCTCTGGCGATCTTCCATCTCTATCTCATATCTAACTAATAATTCAGTCTCTTCTTCTTCTTGAGGAACGAAGTGTTTAAAGATAGGTTTGACAGTGGATTTAAGAATGCTAGGTATTTCATTTTTAATCTTACTGGAACTAGTATCTATAGGCCTATTTCCTTCCTTCTTTGATAAGTTAGAATAGTCAAGTCCTACACCTACTCCAGTTATCTTCTTAAATGTACCACTATCAACATTCACTTTACTAGCTGCTAGTTTATAAGCTTCGCATTTAGTTTCTAACTCAGCTAGTTTATTCCTAAGACATGCTTCTAATTCTTCCTTAAGGTTGAGCTTGTGTTCCAAAGTTTTAATAGAGTCTCTTAGGGAAGTATCTATAGTGCAAGCAGCCTCTAATTCTTCCACTTTAGTCTCAAGCATTCTGCATTTGGCAACAAGTGTTTTCTGTTCCTTTTGAGAAGTATTTAGGCTTTTGCACAACATATAGATCTCTTCGCTAAGAGCCCCGTTCTGCACCTTATAATCAACAATAGACATTTCTTCTTTAAGGGTTAGAACTGGTACCTCTGGTTCATCTGATGTCTCAGCCATGAGGGCAAAGTTTGCTGTATAAGTAACTTCTTCCTCATCTGAATCATCCCAAGCTCTGCCTTCTGTAACTACTAAAGCTCTTTTTCCATGTCTTTCCTTCACCAGGGTTTCATACTTGCTTTTGAGGGCTTCATATGTTTCTTTGGGATATGTCTGTTTCGGCTTCTTACAGTCGGTAGCAAAGTGTCCGGCTTCACCACAGTTATAGCATTTGAACTTCATTTTGAAATCCAAAGGAGATTTGTAGCTGGTACTCTTACCTTTCCCTTTGTAGCCTTGTGAACTACCACCACCCCTAGTAACCCGATAATAAGATGAAGATTTACTCTGCGGTCGGTTACTCTTTCTGAATCTTATATTGCTGAACTTCCTTGCCATGTATGCCACGACACTATCATCCATATTGTCCAGCTCTTCTTGGGTGAAGTAGTCATCATCACTATTTGATGTGCACTCATCATCATTTTCAACTTGATGTGATGCAGGTGATGATCTAGGCTTTTCTGCAACCATTGCCTTCTTAGACTCTACCTCATCAGCAACTAACCCTGATGCAAATTCTTTTCCTCTTGAATCATTGTCCCATGCTTGATCTTGAAGTGTTTCCAGCTCATAGGTCTTTAGAATTCCATAATATTCTTCCAGAGTAGTTGTGTGCAAATCTCTGGTTTCTCTAACCGCGTAGACTCTATGTTCGATGCTTTTTGGCTGGTTCCTCAGATATCTCGTGTTGACTTCAACCACGGGGAGATTTACACCTCTCAGATTCAAATCCAAAACTAACTGACTGAATCTTAGATAGACATCTGTTATGCTTTCACCTTTTCTTATTCTGAAGGTATCATACTCCATCTTGAGTATAAGTGTTTTATTGCTTCTGACCTCAATGGTACCTTCCATGATGACCTCTAGCTTATCCCAAATCTTCTTTGCTGTAGATAGTCCTTTAACTACATTAAACATCTCATGATCTAGGGATTCCATCAGTGTTTGTCGAACGGATGTATCGAAGGCTATCTGCTCCTTATCAGCATCTGAAAAGTCTACTGCCTTCTTAGGCTCAGACCGTTGTGGTACTACCACATCTCCTTCCATATGCTCAGGAACAACAACCATTAGTACAAATTTACCTTTGTCGAGGACTTCCAGATATTCAGGATTGACGGACTCAAGGTGAAGTTTCATTCTCAACACCCATTCTTCATAATGATCTCGGTCGAACATTGGAATCTTGAAATTGTTTTTAGGTGCCATCTTAATGTGGATTTAAAGTAAAGATAATAAACTTTTCCTATTACTTGAGTAGTAATTAAAAGAAAATTAAATTATCTTAAAATAAATCAAAGTTCAAATTCTGGACACCAAAAATTTCTAAGTACCCAAGACTAGGCTAAGTAGAATATCTATGTAGAACAACTGCCCAAGTCGAAATTCTCTAAGTAGAATATTCAAGTAGAATATTCAAGTAGAATATTTAAGTAGAATATTCAAGTAGAATATTCAAGTAGAATATTCTATGTAGAACTTTTGTCCTTAGAAGAAATTTGTTGCAGGTCACTTTAATATTGAATAAACAATATTACTTTTCACACTTTTTGATTTTTGTGGCTTTTCTCACCTAATTCACCTAACCCACGTGCTAGGTACTAAATATGTTCTGTAAAACTTTTTGTTGTGAGATATATGTCAAATCAAAAGCCAATAACACCTTTTGTCTTTTTGAAAAGGAAATCAAAAAGTTGTTGGGTTTGTCTTCTTTAACAAGAACAATGATGAACACTCAAGAACACCAAATATCAAAGTACCCAGATTAATTCACAAAAATTATCTAAAATCCATCCAAGCTAAATAATCACACCTGGAATATTTAAATAATTTTTAGACTGAGTTTTCTCTATCAAACAAATTAAAGCACACTTTCCAAGAAAGACTTGAAAAGTAGATCTGTAAAGGAAAACTCACGAATCTCCAACCAAACACAAGGATCTATGTTTTGTATGTTAAACAGATAGCTCTGATACCAATTGTTAGGTCCAAATGTGTTGTAGAGGGGGGTGAATATAACTTTTCGAATTTAAGAAGCAATAAATACAATGTAATAAATGAACACAATGATTTAAGGAATATATGTCTTATATATAACTTGAAAGGGTTGCTACAACATTCATTACAAGTACACCAGAAGTAAAGAGGGTAGTAAATGATACTAAGCTCTATGAATATACTCTCTCTCTTTTACAAGTGTTTATCTCGAAAATATTGCTCTTTTTAAAATAATACACAAGTACTTCTATTTATACTACTTATAATCTATGTCCTGTAGACTTCAAAGACTAAGATATACGTGGCCCAATGATATCCACATAAATCTTATCTTATCTTGAAAGCTTGGAAATCTGCCAATTAGATGATGCTATGTGTCATGTTGAAACTGCCCTCCATGTAGAATTTCTACATAGGAATGTTCTACTTGGCTATCTCGAACATCTAAGTAGAATTTCTACATAGGAATGTTCTACTTAGCTATCTCGAACATCTAAGTAGAATTTCTACATAGGAATGTTCTACTTGGATATCTCGAACATTTTGTACTTAGAGAAATTCTGGGCTTCAATCTTGAAACTTCTATGCAACATCTTGAACTTGTGATTTCTTATGTCTTCTAAATTCTTCGACAAGCTCTTGAACCTGGATCTCTATTACTGACATAAACTTGCTATCAATGTCCTGACACTCGATGCAATGGTCTGATTCATAAGTGACTAGTCTTGATAGTGTCTCTGCTTCTTGAATAGATAACCATTTTCAATTAGTAATGTGGCTTTCCAATTATTGCTTTCCTTCTTGTTCACTTGAAATCAATTAGTCTTATTGATACTGATAGTTATGATCTTGAATCCTTAAGTTACAAATCACTGAGGCATGAACAACTTTGTCTTGAACTTCTTTCAATGATTTCTTCTTTGTTTGATCATAGTTGACAAGTTGAATTGTATCAATTACCTTGTCTTCATAGTTAACATTGATTTCTTTGTGGCTTCATGTTCTTGATTGTCTTCTGATAAAGTATCTTTTCTTTTAGTTGAGTTACATAAGTTATAGTGTTACAAGTTTAGACACTCTTCCTTTCAAAGTACCTTTGCAAGATACCCCCACACACGAAGATACTTTAAACTAGTCTTTTTACCTTTCCATAACTCATAAGGTGTCTTGTCCACGTGTTTCAGAGGGACTCTATTCAGAATATGGTAATTGTCCACGTGTTTCAGAGGGACTCTATTCAGAATATGATAAGCCGTATTCAGAGTCTCTCCCCACATGTACTTAGGAAATCCAGAGTTAATCAACATACTGTTAATCATATCTTTAACTGTTCTGTTCTTTCATTCTGCCACCCCATTAGACTTCGGAGTGTATGGTGGAGTCACCTCATGAACTATACCATTGCTTTTGAGAAATTCATTAAACGAGGTACTCATATACTCTCCACCTCTATCAGACCTCAAACGTTTAAGCAATTTGTCAGTTTGTGTTTCAGCTTCATTTTTATACATAATGAATTTATCAAGTGCTTCATCTTTATGCTTAAGCAAATAAACATGACAATATCTACTACAATCATTAATAAAGGTAATGAAATATCTATTCTGATTCTTAGTCAAAACACCATCGAATTCACATATGTCTGTGTGGACTAATTCTAATACTTCTGAATCCCTAACAACATTATGAAAGAGCTTTATAGTTAGTTTAACAGTCACACATAGTTGACATTTAGATTTATTTTCAATGACATGCTTTGGAATCAACTCTAAATTCATCATATTCTTTAGGGCACCAAAATTTAGATGACCAAGACGTGATGCCATAAATCAGATGATTCAACACAATTAATAGAAGAAACAACATTATCATTAAAAAAACTGCCAAAAACAAGCTCCACATTTATTAAAAACAATCAATCAAACAAGTAACCTTTGCCAAAAAATACACCAATATGTGTAATGACTACTTTATTACACTTCAAAGAAAGTTCGAAACCATTTCTAACTAAACAGCTTCCACTTATTATGTTTCTATGAATGTCAGGAACATGATGAACTCTAATAAGGGATAGAACACGCCCAGAAGCAAGTTTCAGGTCCACGTTTCCTACTCCAAGTACTTGAGCAGCACTAGCATTCCCCATCGTCACTGTCATGCCTTGAATCTGTTGATAATATACAAACAGAGTAATATCAGTACAAATATGTACATTAGCTCCAGTATCAATCAACCATTTATTTGATAGATAAGTGGAAATTAGTGTAGGGTTATAGGTAACATACCCGTCATTGGTTTCAGAAGCAATAGCCTCACCAATAACCATGTTAACAATAGGCCCACTAGTGGTTCCAAACACAGTGTTAGCTTGTGCTACCACATCAGATTTATTTTCTTTCTTTATAGGACAGTCCTTACTCCAGTGACCAAACTATCCACAAGACCAACATGGTTTGTTTGCCTTTGGTTTCTTACCCTTGTTCTTGTCATTTTTAGGCATAGTGTTTTCCTTCTTAGTGACAGACTTTCTTTTCTATCCAACAGTCACTACGTTCACCTTCGAACTATCATGTTCAGCAGACATCATATGTCTTTGTTTGGACTTGTGTTGTTCATGCACTGAGATGTCCAACATCAGATTAGTCCATGTGATCTCTCCTTTCTGTCTTTTCAGGGAGAGAGTAAACTCTTCCCAAGACTCCAAGAGCTTTTCAATCACAGACATAACTTGAAACTTCTCGGGAAGGTCCATTCCGGACTCCTTCAAAGCATGAACCAACATCTCAAATTCATGCACCTGCTCAGTCATGGATTTTGTATCCACCAGCTTAATGTCAAGGAACCTTGCCAGACTATACTTTTCCAGACCCTGAGGGTCAGTATTATGGGTTTAGTCCAGCTTCTCCCATAAGAGTTTAGCAGTGAAGGCATCTGATGAATAAACATCGAACATAGTGTTCGCTAAAACTGCCAAAATGGCAGCCCTTGACACTCCATCATTTTCAGCCCACAAAGCATAAATCCTAACAGAGTCAGTTTGCTCTTGATTCACAATAGGGGGATCATACTGCACCACCGGCCATAGACCCTTAACCGTTAACCACAACTTCATCTTTTTCTGCTAGTGAGAAAAGACAACACCACCGCTGAACTTATCAGGCATACCAGACATATCAATAGGCTGTGGGAAATAGTACGTAGCCCAATCAATGACATTAATAGTACTACCAGAACTGTTACCAGTAGTCTTACTAACAGTAGTCTCAGTTTCGTTAACCATCTTATTAATCAACAATATATAACGATTCTCTCTTCAAGATTGTTGAAAATATTATTATTTAAACACAACAATGGGCAGTTATATGATGATAATTAACAAGAATAAGCAGATACCAATTATGAAATAAACACGAAGACAAAAAAATATGAATCAGTATCTGTAAAGACGAGAGAAAAGATAGAAAACTTAGCTCTAACAAAAGCTTTATGCATACACTGATAGAACCAAAATGAACAATTGAGTCGCCAAATCTTGCGTGAAGTCTTGACTGTTCTTGAAGAGATAATTGTCCCACTACGCTGTGTTGGGTTGCAACAATATCACTTCGAGGATAAAACAACACATAGTACTTCATCCACAGATACATAGCACTCAACAATGACTAGCACCCCAGTTCTCCCAAAAACCCATGCAACTTTATATGTATGCGAGGTAGGAGAAAGAGGCACGCCTCAATTTGCCTGACAACCTAGGCAATTTTTATTGTATGCAAGTTACAAGCAAGAGGCACCCCACAACTAGATGTGCACACCTCAGTATATAGGTTTCTTGAGTTCCTCTTCTCTTATTCTACTCGATGTGGGATATAAGGTTTTTCAAAGAAATAAAGTTTTACAAAGAAATGGGTTTTATTTGTTACTTATATTATTTAGATTAAGTAATATTAATATTGTAATATATATTTAGAGTCTGATTATTGAAATAATCCTTACTCATTATATTTAATATTAATATTAAATAATCAAATAAACTTGCAATTAAAAGATATATAGTATTCAATAACATCATGTGACATAAACATTCACTTACACTAGTAGTTGTAAACAATATTAACACAAGATACTATATAAACTCATTATCTTTCCTTTACAAATTCAATGTGGGACAAACTCACGTACCCATTTCAAGCAAGTAACTTCAACTCAATTTTTTTTGGATTCCACTAAGAAAATGTCTTAGATCCAAACATTAAAATTTAAGTCCTCATAGTAAGGAATAACCTACATTAATTAGTTTCCGGAAATTTGATCAAGAACATATATAAAATATGACTCAAACTTTCCATTTTCTAACCTATAATACCCTTAACAAATATCACTCAGAAACTAGTTTGTAACTTCATTTTTAATATTCAATTGATTTTCAAATAATACAAATTCAATTTGACTTGCTTGTTTTGTTTTGAAACGATGATGAGTAGTAAATGCATCAAATATAGAAAAAGTGTTGCACTGACATAACATGTTGGACAGGTAAATGCATATGAAGGCCTGACACGGCCTGATAGACCGTTTATTGAGCCTAAAAAGGTTCAAATATTTTTCAAAACTCTGGCCTGGTCAAAGTCAAAGCCCGAGCTAGGTTTTAACCAAAAAGTCCGGTCTTTTCTGGGAGGTTTGGTCAAATCTCGACCTGATGAGTCTTTTGTGCATCTCTAGGCATAATTTTAATATCATAACTTGAAGACGCAAATAGAATTTGCGTTTGTATTTTATCATACACTACTAACGCAAGCCGTAAATGCGTTATTATTATTTATTTATTTGTTTTGAAAAAACACGAAAAACGTAATATTATATTGCGTTTTTAAGAAATCCAACATAAAGTTGCGTTTACTAGTGATATAAAAATTTATTTTTCTGAATTGTGATATTTTGAAACATTTTATTTTATATTGTGATAAAAAGAGTCAATATCCTGATTTTGTAGAAAAATATTTAAAAGGTATTCACGGGTCAGTTTATTTTGAAATGTATTTAGTAAATTCAAAATTAGTTAAATATTTTCTAGTCAATTTTAGACTCCGATAATCATACATAGCGAGATAAAAAGATCCGAAGCTGAAAATATTTGATAATAAAAATTAATGATTTTCGAGTATCAATTAAAACTCGAAAGCCAATTTTTACGAATCTTAATTAGTGTTCTAAAAGACAGGAATCGGAATTATACGGTGAAGATACCATCCAGTAATTAATCGGGTAAACGATGATTAATCAAATTGATTAATCGGAGCATTAATCAGAAATAATTTAATTTAATAAATAATAGTATATATTTATATTTAAACATTTTCAAATTATTATAAAATTATAATGAAAAAATATCATATATCATTAATCCATACATATTTAGATGTTAAGATTTACGAAAAAATCACTTATCATTAACATTTAAGTGATTTATACTTAATAACCATTATATAATAATTAATATTAATAGTTATTACATAAAATATATATAATTATTAGGAATTTGAGAGAGTATTTGAAATTTATGAAAGATTTAGGATCATGTAACCCATATTTATTTTAAATTTATGATAAAAATATATTAATTACTATATTTTTAAAAAATTTAACTTTTTAAAAAAATAATTTTTACTAATTTTTGACCGTTTCAACCGATTTTTAACTGTCTCTGCCAATTTTAAAAAAAAGTTTTAACTCAATTTTCGATTAATCGAGACGAGACCCGTTGATATACATATTAATCATCGGTAAAAGAGTTTAGAACACAGATCTTAATAACAAAAAAAAAAAAAGCTAACAATATGGAATTTTCATATGGGCAAACCAGAACAGGCCCAACATAATTTGAAGCAGTAAACATAAAGTTGGGTAGTGAAAGACATGGGCCAGACGGCCCAATTGGGTGAGGAGAGTTGCTAAACCCTAGTATATATTTGTATCTATATCTTCATCTTCATCTTGTTCCCCTCCCTCAGCAGCTTCTTCATCCCCACCATCAAAATGGTAAGTAAATACATACATCATTCTTAATATACTTCATCTTTGTTACATATATTTAAATTAATTTGATTGAAATTGAATAAATATGCAGGCTTCAGACAGGAAATTAGCCAACCCAATGAGGGAAATTAAGGTACAGAAGCTAGTTCTCAACATCTCTGTCGGAGAGAGTGGTGATCGACTCACCAGAGCCTCCAAGGTGGGTCCCTTTACACACACACACATACGCATTTGTGTGTATCTATCTATATATGTGCTGATTAATTGTTATTAATCTACAGGTCTTGGAACAACTCAGTGGCCAATCCCCTGTTTTCTCCAAAGGTTTCTTGTTTATTTATTTATATGTTTATATAAATTGTGGTATAAAGAAAATAACCAACTGCATTGATATCTAGCATAAGGTTACAAACTTGACTTGTTACGTTACGTTATTGTGTGAGCTTTTTGATTAAAGCTGAATGGGATTTACTGTGTTGAGTGGTTTTGTGGGTGGAAGATTAGAAATCTTTGGATTGAACTGAGCTTAGCGGTTTTTACTTTGGAGTGGTTAAGAGAATGTGTTGTGTTGTGCAGCAAGGTACACTGTGAGGTCTTTTGGTATCAGACGTAATGAGAAGATTGCGTGTTATGTCACTGTGAGGGGTGACAAGGCCATGCAGCTACTTGAGAGTGGCCTCAAGGTTAAGGAATATGAATTGCTCAGAAAGAATTTTAGCGATACCGGTTGTTTTGGATTTGGTATTCAGGAACACATCGATCTTGGGATCAAGTAAGCTGCTCTGTTATTTGTATGGTTAAAACGGCTTATAACTAAGTTTGCCAATGGCTATGAAACTGATAATTTATTAAATTATATAATAGCAGAAAGCATTTGCATTGTTTGATATCATAGTATTAATTTTCTGATATTGGTATTGATACAAGCTAAACGTAAAAAAATTCCTTACATGCTTTTATCATGGTATGTTTAGGTTTATTTTTATATGACTTAGGTTTGAATTTTGAGTTATTGAAGATCGATTTTAATGAGCTGATTATCACTTTTTCCTATGAGGTTGTTTTGTATTGTTATTCTTTTCTGATGAACAAAACTTGTCTAAGCTAGGAAGTGAAGCAAGCTCTGAGTCCTGAATTTTATAGGTGGAAGCTTAGGCATATATATTTGAGAACTGTTTTTACTAATGTAGCACTGTAGTTAATGGAGCAGACAATTTTATGTTAATTTTTTACCTTTTTAATTGTTAGCTTAATTATCTTCACCCTATTATTGAATGTTTGAAGATGCTCTGCTATTCTACAGAAATTTTCCTTAGAAATAATACTCTATGATTTGGTATCTTTGAATTTAAGTTTTGGAATGTGGAATATGACCATGACACAATAGGCTGAACCTGGGAAATGTGACAAGTTGAAAATTTCTTAGAGCTTTGATGTTTTTTTGACATTTCTCAAGAGAACAGTGTTTTTTATCCTTCCTTGAACTGGTTGCGTGGAAAGGCCATGGTTTCAATTTTAAAATAATTTTAGTGCCAACTTATTTTCCGTCAACTTTTTTCTGCCATTAATAGCTGTGATGATATTTTTTAGTTTTTAATTAAGCAAGAGTTGTACAAGTTCTCACAACTGAAATTGAGCTAGCCTAAGATTATCCCCTTAATAAGTTGCTCCTATCTCAATTTCCTTATTTGTTTTGTTTCCAGGTATGATCCTTCAACAGGTATTTATGGTATGGATTTCTATGTTGTGCTTGAGCGTCCAGGTTACCGTGTTGGACGTCGTCGCAGGTGCAAATCTCGTGTTGGAATCCAGCACAGAGTTACAAAGGAGGATGCAATGAAATGGTTTCAAGTCAAATACGAGGGTGTGATCCTTAACAAGTCCCAGAATATTGGAAATTAGTTGGGTACTGGATCAGCTTCAATATGTTACAAGCCCTGGCTTATGCTTTTTAGCCCATAAATTTGAATATTTAAGTTTAATTTTTGAAGTTTGTAGCAGTCATGTATTGTCTAGTTGTTGCCTACATCTATGAAATTTTGAGACTATCAACGTCATAATATTATCTTCTTTGGCCAACTGATTTTTCTATGGCTTTGTATAATTAATGACCTGACTAATATGTTAAAAGAACAGAAACAGAAACATAATTAGCAGTCTATTTGCTTGCAATCTATCATCAGTACAGTCTCTATGGTAGTAAAAGATTGAAGGTGTATGCAATCTCTTTTATAGGCAAAGATGTTTTTTATAGGCTAAGGTGGTAGGGCTGGAGATTAAGCTCGGCAAATCTAATTCATGCTTCTTAAAATTTGATTCACCGTGGTTTCAATATTGCTTAGTGCTATAAGAGAAGTTTAACGTTTTGCCATGAAAATTAATCAATTGCGGAAAAAAATGCATAACTACTTCAATCCTGATCAAAGCCATGCTAAAACACCCTACAAAACAAAGGTACATTATGAAGGGAAACTAAATGCAATTCCAATTTAAATATCCTTCATTCTCTCCCTGCCAAACAGCATTACATGTTTCAGAGCTTCACAATTTCCTGCAGTGCATTAATGACCATTTGCTACATCACACTAAGTAAATAGTAGAACTAATCAGGCATTCAAGATCAAATCTCAAAATGGGCCTCCTCACCTCTCCTGATTTATTGACCATCAGCAATGTCACTGTTGCTCTATTCAGCGTGCAAAAACTGGCAGGTTTCTAAAGTGATTGAGGTAGCAACTATGCATGGCATCTGCAACGGCGCGCACACACACACACATACATACATAAACACCCAAACTACGAGTTCAGACAAACATCAGAGGAGTACTCATACTGTAAGTTAGTATGATCAGTTTTAATGCATCTATAAGCTCAATGATAAATCCTTTAAGCTGAGCCCTTTCTCTCCATGTTGGGTTGGATTGGTGCGGTTTACTATGAGGTTGAGAGCTTGCAAAACAATGTCAGAGGGGAGTGGTTGCCCCGCGGCACCTCCGGCGTGAGAATAAGGGTAGACTTTGGAGAAGAAGGAGAGATAACTTTCTAGACTATCAGTGCACGACCGGGACAAGTGTATGGTTGGATTAGTATCCTTCTTGTCTTGACTTGTCTTTTTCCCCGTTGGACGACCTGGGCCCTCGTGCTAAAGTTGTGATTGGGCCTCCATCCTTGGGCCCAGGGTACACTGATTAGGCCTCCATCCTTGGGCCCAGGGTACACATGAGCTTGGAAATGAATTATAGACTATTATTTTCCCCGCACTCCTTTATCCGGATTAGTCCGGATGGGGGAGTAGTCCGGAGCAGTATGTGGTAACTGGATCGCGGAGGCGAGCCGACAAGGTCAGCCCGGAGAGGAGGTGTTCAGGCGGCAGTTGATGGAAAGGTGTTCGGGAGGTGAGTTGGAGTCGAGGAGGCGATGTAATTTGAAAATTAGTGACAGTTGGAAAGTGGACGGGGGTAATAATGGTGTTTGGTTGTTACCCCGAGGTTGAGTAAAGTCGTGGGAGCGTGCCAGCGCGTGCTTCTCGGGAATACGTGCAATTGATGCGACGTGGCTGCGTAGGGGACAACCGTAAGGGAAAATAGCCTATGAGACGTGGCCACGTGTCCCGTGAGGCGGTTCACCTCCTCTATCCCCTATAAATACAAATAGGGGGAATCAATTCTCTCTTTATTATTTAGAAGTTCTTCTCAAATATTTTCTCTGTTCACTAAACCGGCAGGAGTCACAAGTGGTGTGTTTGTTGGTGGTGTTTGGTAGCAGCAGATTCTCTCATTTACGCATAAGCTTTCTCTGTCATTTGCTACTTTCAACATATTTGTGTATAAATGCATGCTTACGAAACTATTATATGTAATGTCTCTGTTTTCATACCTCGGTTATTCCATTTCTACTTTTGTAAACATCAAATTAATGCCATGATAGAAATTGGGTACCGGGTATGGGTGTCTATTTAGCGTGCATGTTTCTTCACTGGGTGTAAGTAAGATGGTTTTGTTGAATTGGTCTCAACTCGGGGTCGAGCATTGGGGTTTTGTTCGATTTGTCGATGTGTTGGTTTGGGATTTTGTTGTTTTGGATTTCGACAGTATACTGATTGGTTTGAGTGTTGTGTAAGTGTAGTTTAGCAATGGGAAGGGTGGTTGTGATTATTTCCCAGCGACTGTCATCGCCGAGGAGGTCTGGGTTGTGTGCTCGTAATAGAATATGCGCATATTGTGTATATATAGGTTAGACCCTATATGTTGGTGTCTTGATTTTGAAACGTAGTGTTTCTGTAGGGGTTTGTTTGGCTTGACTATTGATTTTGTGTTTCTATGTTGATAGGGCCGGACAATATAGTTTATGGTCTAGAGGAAAAGCCGAGCCAACAGACCCCGAAGATCTCGAGCGGCGAGTCCTAGAGAATTCAGTTGTAGTAACTCGGATTGTAGCTCTAGTTGTATGGCGAAGAAAAAAAACTCTGTGAAAGAAGTAAGGGATGCTTCCACCTTGAATCCGGGGTCCGGTCCGGGTTTGAGTTTGCTGGATGGGCACTGAGCGAACTCTGAGTATTATTATGTACAAAAGGATCCGTCCATCCCGGACGATTACTATTTTCGGGATTTGTTCGGGGAATTCAGGAAACCGGAGGACGGGGGGATCGAGCACTACAACAGGGCTCAGATGGACGCGATGTTTGCTGAGTTACATAGGGTGTGTTCACCACCGGCACCACTAAAAGATACGGCAAAGGTTAAGGAGTTGGAGGCTGTGATGATGGTCATCTTCTATATAGATGAGGAGTTTGAATTCCGATTCCCCACACCGGACGAACGAGTATATCACCGTCCAGAGGGAGGTTATGTTGGTGTTCCGTTGGAGATCCTCCGGGCTGGGTGGAGACCGAAACATCACCACTTTATCAAGCAGCTGTGCAAGTATGAGTATCACATTCCGATCACTCAGCTTTCCCCGAATTCTGTTCGGTGGATCATCTGGTTCTTGGGTTGCTGTAATTTGAAGGGGTGGCAGCCAACCATCAAGTTGTTTCACTATTTATTTCGGATCCAAGGGTCTTCTGCCCACCACCTCTATGAGTTGCATTTTCAGGGCAAGGCCGCTGGGTATTTGTAGGGGACCCTCAGCCTATCATCCAAATATCCTCGTTGAAGGGATGGCACTAGGAGTTATCTTCATCCGGGGTGGGGACTTGGAGTTTATGCCTCTATACAAGACTAAGGCGAGAGTGCAAGTGGTTGAGAAGGAGTTCGTTGGGGAGGCTTTGGTTGGAAACGTCTGAAGGTAGATCCAGATTTTCTGGATGGGGGAGTAGATGGTGTGGTGTCGTTTGTTGATTGTCTCTTTACCGATCCAAAACCTTGAACATTATTATGTTCCCGTAGTGGTTGGATTTTGAATGATTACTTTCATAGTTTGGGAGTTTTTTAGTATAGTAATAGGTTTAACGCTGATAGTGATGGAATTTGTTAACGAGATAAAATTGTTTGTTGTCCCGAAGATGTAGGTCCGAACATAGCCGGTTTCGCGTTTCAGGAGTGAGAAAATTTTAGTTGGTTGCCTTCCAGACGTGTGTCCAGTTGACGTCAGATGCAGTAGTTTAGGAATTAGGAGATTTTTGGTTGCTTGCCTCCCAAACGGGTATTCAGACTTAGCCGGATTCACGTGTTTAGGAGTTGGAGAAATTTTAGTTGGTTGTCTCCCAAACGTGTGTCCGGACGAAGCCGGATTCAGTAGTTTAGGAGTTAGAAAAAAATTTGGTTGCTTGCCCCCCAAGCGGGGATCAAAACATCGCTGAATTCGTGTATTCGCAGAAATTTTAGTTGGTTGCCTCCCAAACGTGTATTCGGATGAAGCCGGATTCAGTAGTTTAGGAGTTAGAAAATTTTGGTTGCTTGCCTCCCAAACAGGTATCCGGACATAGCTGGATTCGCGTGTTTAGGAGTTAGAATATATTTGTTGGTTGTGCTCCCGAACAGGGTCCGGACGTAGCCGGGTTGGCGTGTTCGGGAGTTTGGAAACTTTGTATTTGTTGCGCTCCTAAACGGGGTCCAGATGTATCCAGATTCACTTGTTTAGGACTGAGAATTTTTTTTGTTTGCGCACCTAAACGGGGTTCGGACGTAGCTGGATTCGCGTATTTAGGAGTTAGAAATTTTGTTGGTTGCGCTCCTAAATGGGGTCCGGACGTAGCCGGATCCGCGTGTTTAGGAGTTAGGAATTTTGTTGGTTGCACTCTTAAACGGAGTCCGGACGTAGCCGGATTCGTGTGTTTAGGAGTTAGAAATTTTGTTGATTGCACTCCTAAACGGGGTCCGGATGTAGCCGGAAAATTTTGTTGGTTGCGCTCCTAAACGGAGTCCGGACGTAGCCGGATTCGTGTATTTAGGAGTTAGAAATTTTGTTGGTTGCGCTCCTAAACGGAGTCCGGACATAGCCGGATTCGCGTGGATTCGCGTGTTTAGGAGTTAGAAATTTTGTTGGTTGCGGTCCTAAACGGGGTCCGGACATAGCCGGATTCGCGTGTTTAGGAGTTAGAAATTTTGTTGGTTGCGCTCTTAGACAGGGTCCGGACGTAGCCGAATTCGCGTGTTTAGGACTGAGAAATTTTGTTGGTTTCGCTCCTAAACGGGGTCCGGACGTAGCCGGGTTTGCATAGATGTAGGATTAAGAACGAGCTATAGTGTCACAAATATACCTCTCAAGAACAGCAGTTTGTTCGATGTGGAATCCAGCTCGTAAATTTTAGCTTCTTGTTAGGCAGAAAAAGTAGCAAGAATGTGCAATTTTAAAGGCTGTGATTTTTAGAGCTCTGATAAGTGTTTCAGCTCAGCTCACTTATTCAGGATTTTCGCTTGATGTAGAAGTCTGCTTCAGGTTTTGGAATTGTTGAAATTCGCTTTTAAGCTTTGACACCTTAGTTTATGAGGTTTGCATCTTTTGATGATGACTGTCCGTTGTGTCTGTGTTGAGCATACGTTTTCTGTTGCATTTTGAGGACGTTCTTTCAAATTGCACCATGAACCCCTACTTACTTTGTGCACATGTGACAGTTTCGGAAGGCTTCGTGGATGTTATTCCATAAATATAGTAACATACGTTTGACTGGCTGAGATGGAATAGCTCTAGCAGATTGTTTTTGTTTTCAGGAGAAGAAGTAGAAAGCTGGTTCCCTGTTTTCCTAGCAACACCAATGGTTCGAAAAAGAGAGATATGGTTCTGCTTACGTGTGGTTGAAAGTGAAGAGAGAGAGAGAGCCATTTTGGTGGTAGGCTGATTAGATGTCCATCGCTTTAGCCATAACTCTTCTCAAGCATCTGTTATGACGGACAAGCATCAGGATTGGTTGCGTCGAAAAGATATTGTGTGAAGAAGAATCAAATTTCCATTAAGCTTGCAAACTGGAATCAGTTTCTGAGCAAGGGCTTTAAAATCTGTTATTTTAGCTCCCCACAATTATAAGATTCTATCTTGGATAGTAAATTGCCATCCAGTTCCCGGTCTGCAATTTGCCTTTGGAGGAGATATGGCTTTGCAATGTAAGTGATTCCTACTCGAAGTGCAGTGGTGGAGCTTTTAGAGACTGCTTGATTTGCAAAGTCCAAGGATCTGCCTTATAATTGCTGGACATTTGTTCCATTTCAAGATTTGTTGTTGCGAGAGATTATATATGGCACATCTCTTTATGATGACGTGTTAAGATGATATTTCTTGTTGCTGGAAATTTGCTCCAGAATAAGCAAGATTCTTTTACTAGAATTTTGATGTGTATTGTTACAGAGGAGTTCGGATTGAAGAATGGATCGTCATTTGATAACCATGTCTTTTGAGAGCCCCAACATGATTGTAGCCTTAACTTCTGAAGTAAGAATTGGTTTGAGTCATCATTATCTTGGGGCAACAGTGTTGTTCCTTTTGACGTAAGGGAGTAATAGATCCTGCAGCTGTTAAAGAACAAGCTTTGAAGCAGATTTAGGTGGAGAATTGTCACTGGTTATTGAGATTAGTATATTTATACATTGACAAGAATTATATAATTACAAGCAAATTAGTTGAGCGCATGGAAGTAATTTACTGCAATTACATGCAAATAAATTCTGAAGTCCGATATATACAACCTGTTTTGTTTGCAGTTACGAGAGACCTTATAATTCATTAATTAACAATATGAGAAAGGTTTCTTGAAAACTGATTGGTAAGCAAAGTGGCTATCAGATGAGATGGTAATTTTTTTTGCCTTGCACCAGAAAATTCGCTGAAGCACCATGTGTTCTAACATGGCCCAAAGGACGTATTTTTGACCAATATTCTCAAATGAGTAGACATGCTTTTTCAGACAAAGCACCAGGTGGAGAGATGCTAATAATATAAGAATGAGTACCAAAAATTGTTATATGAACACTTAACTTGTCAGTGACTTGACATCATACAAGTGAGTGATGAATAGCAATACAAAAGTGTCATATATAAGTATCACAAGTCAATACCAATTACCACATACCTAATGACCACAGATTACTAGTTTGCCAATCAACCATTGGCAAAAATAAGCATAACATACATCAAAGCTGGATTTACATATAAGGCTATCATACAACAGTTTTTACCTACCATACAGAGAACACAGTTACAACTGTGCAATGATTCTACAATCCCATGTTTCATCAGATAATCTAATATGCAAATTATATATTCAATGAGACCACTTGCACTTGCTGCTTCTAACAAACTTCTTGTCAGGATAGATTGTGTCCCCTATCAGCTCATTAACCTCCTTGATGGCCTCAATTGAAACCTGCAGCCCAACAATCAAAAGTGGTGTATAAACTCACATGACCATCCGGTAGCACTTCCTAAAAATGCTACATGGAAATTTATGTAATTAAGTGAAAAAGATAGGGTTATCTAGCTTTTAACCCTCATAATTCTATTAAGTCTACACATTAACTCTTAAAATATACTCTCTTGTATATCCAAACTCTTTTAAAGTTTGTCAATCATGCCAACTAATTAGGTGGAAAAAAACAAAGGGAAATACTGAATTAATTATATCTTAATTTTTTCTTCTGAAAAATCTTACTCGCATCATCTCATTCAAACTAGCTTAATTATATACACAAAGCTATAAATTAAATCTAATAATAGGTTAAATGTATTTTCTTATTACGTTCTTCTTGTAATTCATATTTTCTATAATAAATTTTAATTATTAGTCAAAATTTCATTAGTTTATTGATGAGAAGTGAAATTACTTTGATAAAGACAAATGTTATGCCTTTTGATTTGTGGGTGGTATAATCTAAAACAAATGTTTGTTTCCTATTGTAAATATTTTTCTTATTCCCTGAAATCTTGCAAGGACTTTTTTTCAAAATTAATTAAACCTTGAATCATCATGGAAAACACTATTACACACAATAAAATTTTATACATGGGGGGTATCACACTAAATAAGTTCCAAATTTAAAGAGGGCCCTTTATGCTTCTTAAGCCAAGACATTTAGCAAACTAAAAAGCAACTTCAATAATATCTTATATATGAACTACATTGAAATAAATTAAATTAAATTTCAAATGAATTTCAAATAAAATTATGTACCCCATATTTGTGAGAGAGGGTCTGCAACATAGCTTAAGCTATGGGTGTCCAGACACCCACTTAACTTTCTACAAAGATAACATTATAAGATAGTAATTTTTAGTAAAATTTAAATTAAAATGTAATACAAAGAACCATTAATCTTAGAAATTTAATAGATAAAAATCTAAAAATATTAAAAAAATTAAATTTTTTAATATAAATAACTATATAAAAATTAGAACATAATTTTTATACAAATATAAAGTTAAATATATATTAAAAAATATGTATTTCATGGGAAATAACTATAAAATGTAAAAAATATTTTTTATTTGTATAAATTTACATTTTAAAATATTATTAAAAAATTTATTTAAATATTTATATAAGCTAGAAACCTTCCGCCACCGGAAGTGCGTCTCCCTTTACAACATCCAGTGTTCCCCATTGACAATTCTGCTTCTTTTTCATCAACAGCAATGGGTTCCTACAATCATTATAAAAAAACAACATACAAACACATTTCATTATTTGTACTATACACACACATATAACTTAAGAGTTTCAAAATAAGTAAAAGGGGTCACCTTAATGATGGGTTCTGGCATAGAAACACAATTAAAATGCTGAACCAACTTAATGGGGTGTTTGATTTCATGGTTCTTGAGGGGGGTTTTGCAAGGATTTATGGACTTAATAATACTTATAGTGATCACCCAGAATGCTAAATACCCTGCAGCTTTGGCTATTGTTTCTTTTCTGCTGTAATCATCGTTTTACATTTTTGGATCTGATATGTATCAAGAATACGTGTAGATGGGATTTGGAGCAAATACATGAATTTTGTAAATTTGAATTGTGAGTATCATTGTGTGCATAAAACCGGGGATCGGGGATTTCGTGTTGGCGAGCCAATACGAAATTAATTTTAAAAGTTATGTCTCTTCCCTCCCAAATTAATAGTCACTTTTGAGGAAAAAAATTTGTCTCATAATATATGTTCACTATATCTTTTCAATGCAATTTTATAGGTAAATTTTTTAAATAACTCTTTAACTAAAGTATTGTTAATTAATGTAATATAGTTATCATTCAAATTATGTATTGAAACTATGTCAATCAATGTAATTAATATGAATACAAATGGAAAATAAGTTTTATGTTAGAATTTATTAATATGCGTAATTTTTTCAAAAATGACATATAAAAAGGGGACGGATGAAGTGCTTCATAATTGATAATACAGTATATTTATTTATTTTAATAATTCAATTTTTTCAATTTCACTTTATGTTAAGTTAACGAGAAAGACCAATTGAATTTTATATTATATTTTAATATCCTTTCACTCAAAAATTCATTTTTGGGTTGAATATCGGATCACGTACGCCCATTTTTGAGACATAATTTTACCTTTGTATTCATTATAAATTGTAAGAATAGTGGAGTGGCAGAAAGTCGAATCTCAGGACTCTGGTGATTGGAGCTCTGATATCATGTTAAGTTACCAGATTTGATATCATGTTAAATTCCTGATTCTCTTAAAATCTCAGGGTATTAGGATATTGATTCAACAAAATCATATATTATATTCTAACACTTTAACTTATAATTGGAATCCCAACTATTATGAATGGTTCAATTTTTATCTATTTTGATTTTAATTCATTTTTTACTTACCCCAAATAACTAGTATTTAAAAGTATTTTTAATAGGGTTTCTAAGAAAATTGTAAAGTTTATGCGGTATGACACTTTTGGTTGGCTACCTATCAGAATTAGGAGGTTGACAAGAGATTGACTTTTAAGGTTAACACAATTTGGTAACTTCTCAAACTAGTAAAAACTCATATAAAATATGTAAAAATGTATATTACTATACCCACTTTTATAATTAACTAAATATAAAACTAATATAAAAGGACTACATTGACACATTTGAAATTGCTAACTATTAGAGCATATTTTTAACAAATGTTATCAAAAATAATATGAATGTAAGGAAAATAATAAAATAATATATTTGATAATTTATCATGATTTGACAACCTGTTAAAGATGTTCTAAGTTGATCAATTGTATGGCCGAACAATTAACATTCTGACTTTTTTTTATAATACGCTCTAACATGTTACACGAGTCATTTTTTCATGTATAAATTGAGTCGTCACTCAAAAATTCACTCTAACATGCTACGCGAGTTGTTCTTTAGTTTTATAAATTAATTCGTCACTCATTATTTTTGACGAACAACAAATCACACGAGTTGTTCTTTGGTTTTATAAATTAAGTCGTCACTCATTATTTTTGACGAATAATTTCATTTGATAATAAATTTAATTCATAAAATTTGACTTTTGCGTACATATTTTAAAATGCATTGATCGAATTGCGTCACAAATTATTTTTTGAATTTTCTTTTTATAAATTAAAATCTAGTGCTTAAATTATTTAGAAATAGAAAAATTGATAAATAATTAATAGAGTTATCTGATTGATACAATTTAAAATAACTAAATCGTTATTTTGAAAGGGAAAGAGTAATAAAAATTAAATTATATATGCAATAAATTTATAGTTGGTTCGCTTATCTCTTACGACGGGTCTTGCATAGGCAGTTTTAAAATAAAAGAACATAAGTAGAATCTCATAAGCATATAATTGACATCGTACACGGACACACGCTTTAGCAAATAAAGCTAAATTTGAAGTTATTTCTGATCTGCATGCAATTTCTGCTATTCAATTATTAAAGTAATAAGAATAAAAAATATATCTCTCACACACATTTCCTTCACCACTCCCAAAACTACATTTCTCTCCCCCACACTCTCCCATTCCCCCCAGTGAGACCTCCCCACTCTCAACCACTCTCACGATGAATACAATTCTAACAGCAGAAATATCAAGCAACATGCATCTTACCGGCCCTCCCCCCGTTAGTATTGGTGTCCTAGAGACAATACTCTTAATGTTTTATCGAAAACAATTATGTTATGTGATTAGTATCTTTATTTACTACGTCATAAATTAAAAAAATAATAAATGTCCTTGAAATATTAATACGTAATATATATCTTTAAATATGTGACTTAAAAATGAGATTATATGAATAATATTTTATTCCTAAAATTCCCTAGTCAAGTATTATTATTTAAGGATTGTAATAATTCAATAAGACTAGTATGTTTGTTGACAGATAACCACATCTCATTGGTCATATGTATGGTGATACTAAAGTCAAGAACATAAGTGTATGTATCAATACATGACACTGAAAAGACCCGCCGTGAGATTCTACAAGTTAATAAGTGTCATAAGAAATCTCACAGTGATAACGATGTAATGATCCTCTGACTTGAAATCATTATATTTCTGTACGAGAATTAATATACTTTGATTACACTCAAAGTTACCTTTAACCGGGTCATGATAAAGGTGGACATTGGGTATGTTATGAATCGTATGATGAATATGAATGATAGATATAGGATTTAACCTTCCAATTCTAGGAGTGATATTATTGGCCTCTTGATTGAGTGAGACTATGAAATGCATGACCATGCTCAAATATTGATTTGTTTAAATAATCTACTCATTGATCAATGAAACCAAGATTAAACGTTGAAGAGGATGACACTATACATGCCTCGAGTTTGATCTATAATATAAGGTTAAAGGGATTATATTACATGAAACATTATTCACGAAAGATTTAATTGAATCACCAATTATTATTGTTACTTGGGTAGCAATGATGTATTACTAGATGTCGCTCATTGTTTATAATTTTATTATTGGATATTAAAATTATTGTCAACGTAATAATAACCTAAAGGGTCACACACAAATAACGTCAAAACAGAGGTTTATTTAAATTATGAATTTAGATATATTATTATTATTAATTTGAATATAATTATTGAATTAATTAAGTGAGACTTGATTAATTATATTAGAATTCAGATTTAATAAGAATTATTATTAATTCAAATTTAATTATTGAATTAATTAAGCGTGACTTGATTAATTCAATAATTAAATTCGAATTAATAATAATTCTTATTAAATCCCTTTAACCTAAAATTTGAATTAATAATAATAATAACCCAAAATTCTTATTAATTCAATAATTAAATTCGAATTAATAATAATTAATAATAATTAAGTGGGACTTGATTAATTATATTAGAATTCGGATTTAATAATAATAATAACCCAAAATTATAATGGATTTTGGAAACCGCATGGATTAGGGTTAGGCCTAAAATCTCTCTATCCCCTATATATACATAATGATGTATATTATTAGGGTTACTCATCAGATTTCATTTTTAGAGAAAAACCCTAGCTGCTCAACATCAAGAGAGGCTAGAGAGAGAGAGAGAGAGAGGAGCAAACAATTCGGCTAGTACTGACTCCGGTGATCGTAGGACGATCGGGCGTTCGTGTGTAGATCTTTGCAACAAAGGGCTGCTGTGATTCATTTTTTTTGGACCTCCATTAAACAACATACGAAAAGCTTTGTTAAGGTACAAACTTCTTCACCATAATCATCCAAAGTTATACATGGATCCTGCGATAGGGTTTCATTTTTTTTTATTTTACGTTATATCCGCTGCATTTTCATGCCCGAAACCCTTCAATGACATCAGAGCTACGTGTATATGGGATGATTTGGTTATGTGTTTAACAGTTTTTCAATGTGTGTAAATATATATATGATATGCCATGACTATATGTTGATATATATGTTTTATATGATTTTGAATATATGATATTCATGTGTTGTATAATCATGGGATGATTGTGTGTATTGCTGTATGTATATGATACATGTTTGTTCTTGTTATGAGAATCGTATTCGATACGAATTCTGAAACGGCTTCGGTAGATTTTCTGAAATCTGTGTCCAGTGTCCGATTTTCACAAACGATATGTATTTTCTAACTGAAATCGTATCACTAAACAATACTGAAAAAGTTAGCTTGGCGTCTGTAAGTCATTCGATATCGTTACAGGCCCCGAAACGGCGATTTATTATTTTCTGAAATTTATTTGATTTTCTGAAATTTTGAAATTTGTTATATATGATTATATGATATGTTTATATAATCTGAGATATATTACATGCGTTATGTGATAGCATGGTGGATGGTTATGGCCTAAAGACCCATATGATAATGGTTTTGTTTTATGGTTTTGGTTTCTAAATACGACTTGCATGTCATTTATTCATTGTAATTGTTAATCTCGAATGTAACTCGAGTTCTTCTTGTAATTTCATTAGAATATATTTATTTATTATTCAATGTAATTGTTCAATGAAGACTTAGAAGCAAGGAAGCTAGGAGGTAATCTAGATGATGGAGCAATGAAGAAGATAAAGACATGTGATAGGGTAGTATTTGAAACCACCATAGATTGACCTTGATAATTCCATTAGCTTGGAAATATCACATAGGATGAAGTCATAACCAAACACGTTTAATTTACGCACAATACATATATGTATATGAATGCATGTGTAGATACGTATGTGTTGGAATGATGTATGTATTAGATACGACACTCATGCCATGCCTGCTTAAGAAAGATAAAATCTGTAACGATTCAAGATTTTAAAATTAAAAAACGATCATGAGATTCTTGTGTTTATGAAACACGGTATTGAATATGAATTTTCGTTTTTTGATATGGGTAGATTTTGTCAAAAGCGAATTATTATTCGTAAGAAAGTTGGGTTTTTAGTGAGACCGCTTGTGACTTCTCCGACGATCTGGAAATCGAAATATTGACGAATATTGAAATAGATTATTTGATCAAGGAAAAATTGAGAATCTCTTTATGATGAGATCATGATCGTTCATATAAACATTAAAATCCCTAAATACATATTAAGTTAATCGGATGCCTTCCAATGTTTAATACTCGTCAAGATCTAGATTGAGAAGGAGTGAGTTTGCCAAAGCAAGGTGCTTTTATCAATCATGGGAAAACGTGATAAGTAAGTGACTTAGTTTATTGAAATGTTGGGTCTAACTTAACTAAATCATCACAATAGGATTGTGGGTTTAGAGGCATAGAGTTTGGTGAGATTTATTGGATAAATGTGTACAAAGTGTTGTTCCACCAAACTATCCAAGAGTTATATTTGATATAATCGACTAATGTTATCTACCTAAATAGTCGTGTTTTGGGTGTATTAGCCAACGCTATCTTAAAACATGGATGAAATATGGATCTTGGCTCACTAGAAAGATTTAATGAAATGCTTTCCAAATTAATTGTTAGGGATATTGATTTGATAAAAATAGTGGGAGATATATATTATGAATGTATATGATAATCACTTGAACATAATTAAACTTCTGCAACTAACTAATATGAATTTTAAACATTGTAGATATTTAATGGCAAACAACACAAATAACTTCTCTGTGAGAGCAACCCTTGAGAAAGACAAGCTGACATAAACAAACTTCCTTGATTGGTATAAGAATTTGAGGATTGTTCTCAGGCAGGAGCGAAAGCTTCACGTCATTGAAATTCATTCACCTGCTCCTCCTGCTGAGAATGTAACTTGTGTTCAGTAAAATGCTTATCAGAAGCATATTGATGATGCGAATGATGTTGCGTGTCTCATGCTTGCAACCATGAGTGCTGAGCTTCAAAAACAACATGAGCATATGGATTCTTATGAGATGATTGAACACCTTCAAAGAATGTTTGAGGGACAGGCTCGTCAAGAAAGGTTCGACACGAGCAAAGCACTGTATGCTTGTAAACAGGGAGAGCGTGAACCTGTTCAACCACATGTTCTAAAGATGATAGGTTATATTGAGTATCTTGATACTTTGGGTTTCCCGATTAGTCCGGAAGCTCATATTGACTTGATCTTGCAATCTTTGAACAACAGCTATACTCATTTTGTTATGAACTATAATATGAATGAGATAGACAAAACACCCACTAAATTGTTGGCCATGTTACGAACTGCTGAAACCAACATGAAAAAGGCTGAACCTGCTGCCATGCTGATGGTAGACAACAAAGGTAAGGCTAAAAGGAAAGGCAAATGGAAGGGAAAGAAGAAGACTGGATCTGCTTCTGGTCCCAAGCCAAAGACCAATCCCAAACAGTCTTTAAAGCCTAAGGGTGCTGTTGCAAAGGGTGATTGTCACTACTGTGGTAAACCAGGTCATTGGAAGAGAAATTGTCATGCTTATTTGGAGGATCTGAAGAAGAAGAAGGTTGGTCAAACTTCTGATTCAGGTATTTATGTGATAGAGGTCAATTTGTCTACTTCTACATCATGGGTATTGGATACTGGATGTGGTTATCACATTTGTATAAATGTACATGAGCTGCAAATGAGTAAGACTTTGGCAAAAGGAGAGGTCAACCTACGAGTTGGTAATGGAGCAAAGGTTGTTACCTTAGCTGTAGGGACTTATTATTTAACGTTGCCCACTAGGCTTATTTTAAAACTTAAGAACTGTTTTTACGTGCCTGCAATTTGCAGAAACATTATTTCAGTTTCTTGTTTGGACAAGAAAGGTTTTGTATTTTCAATTCAAAACAATAGTTGTTCCTTTTCTTTGAATAATGTTACCTATGGGGTTGCATGTTTATTTAATGGTTTATATGATTCTTGATTTAGACACTCCTATCTATAATGTGAATAACAAACGTCTTAAATCTAATGACTCAAATCAAACATACCTCTGGCACTATCGTTTAGGCTATATAAATGAGAAGCGCATTTCCAAGTTACAAGAGGATGAATACTTGGATAAGTTTGACTTTGAATCATAAAAAACATGCGAACCTTGTCTCATTGGAAAAATGACTAAAGCTCCTTTTACTGGACAAGGTGAAAGGGCCACTGAATGATTAGAACTTATACATAGTGATGTATGTGGTCCTATGCATACTATGGCAAGATGTCGCTTTTACTACTTTATCACGTTTACTGATGATTTCAATAGATATGGATATGTGTATCTTATGAAGAACAAATCCTATTCTTTTGAAAAGTTCAAAGAATACAAAGCTGAAGTAGAAAAGCAAACTGGCGGAAGTATTAAGACTCTACGATCTGATCGTAGAGGTGAATACTTAAGCCATGAATTTAAGAGTTTATTAAAAGAGTGTGGTATTGTATCACAATTCACTCCTCCCGGAACACCACAATGGAATGGAGTTTCTGAAAGGAGGAATCATACTTTATTGGACATGATATGATCGATGATGAGTCATGTAGATCTTCTATTAGTTTCTGGGGCTACGCCCTGGAGACGGCTGCTTATACACCTAACCGAGTTTCTACTAAAATGGTTTAGAAGACTCCATATGAGATATGGACTGAGAAACGTCATAGCATGCCATTTATGAAATTTTGGGGATGTGAGGCGTTTGTGAAACGTCTAACTTCTGACATGCTAGGAACTAAATCAGAAAAATATAAATTTGTGGGATACCCAATTGAAACAAAGGGTTATTCTTTCTATAATCCTTCAGAGAACAAAGTGTTTGTTGCTCGAACTGCAGTGTTCCTTGAAATAGAAATGCCGTCTAAGAAAGATAGTGGGAGGATAGTAGATCTCGATGAAATTCAAGACCCACGTGATAACATTGAACCAATGGAGGAACCTGAGCAGACTGTACATGAAAATAATACTGCTCAGGAAACACAGGTTGTTCGTAGGTCTGGTAGGATTCGCCATGAGCCCGAGAGATATTATGGATTTCTCTTGACTCAAGATGGTGATGTGATGCTTGTGGATGAAGATGAGCCTTTCACGTACCAAGACGCTATGAACACTCCAGAATCTAAGAGATGGCAGGATGCCATGAAATCTGAGATGGAATCCATGTATACTAAACAAGTATGGACTTTGGTTGATCCACCTTGGTGAGATTACGAAGCTGTATGAATAGTAATCGTGATAACTCAACACTAGAACATGATAGGTAAATAATACTACGTCTACACAGAAATCAGAAAGAAATGAAGACAAGGTAGATACAGTGAATCAAGACATTAGAAGAAGTTTTGAAGTCTACTACAGGTAATTGAGAGAAGTACATTAATATGTTTATGCCTCAGTGAATAATAATGGTTGAAGACTTTCAGGGTTTCAGAAGTGTTGAAGATTCAGTATAGAAGTGCCACTAGAAGATTTCAGTGTAAAGGCATAGATTGAAGATAGACAGTTTTCGAAGCATAGGAATCTAGAAGAATTGAAGACATGGTAAAGACAAAGGATTAAGAAGACAACTGCAGTCTTGGAGTTATACTCACTGAAAGAAGTTCAGTTGTATGTTCAAGCGTCAGTGAAGAACAGAAAATGAAGTATTCAAGATTGTGGTAATAATGAAGATGTTGTCTAAGTACCAGAAAAGATTCCAGTGAAGTTACAGTGTTTATTGACAGTCAGTGTTCGAAGCAATGAAGTTGCTGCAAACTTAACAATGCAAGTAAAACTATAATACGAAGACCTGTATCAAAATTAGTCGTCTGTGAACCAGACCAGTTGCACTAGGCGTCAGCAGTTTGTGAAAGGAATCTGAGTATTAACTATAGAAGAATTGTTAAGTTGAAGAACGTACTTGGAAAGAACGGTTATTTATTAAGGTACGAAAAGTGATTTGTAGAGGCTACAGCTAAACAGCTAACAGCCAAACAGCTAAACAGCTCAAAGGGTGCAGGGTGCAAAGTGTCACAACCTTGGTACGAAAAGTGAAAATTTCTGAACTACAGTCGAAGAACGGAAACAGCTCAGGGTACAGGGTGTAAAGTGACAAGACTTTGAAACAAGAAATGGAAGTTGGTGAACTTAAGTCAAGGAATAAATAGAGGGTCAAAGTGCAATGACTATTCAGCACTTTGACCATGTTTGTTATTCACGCGCAATAAACTTCACTAGCATCATGATTCTAAGGCCTTTTATGGCGCCTGCACAGGGTATCCCCTTGTGTAGGCGCAACAAAAAGGCAGGCGTAACAAACTTTCTATTTCAGCTAAGGCATTTGTTTTGTGGCGCCTCCACTGTGCCTCACCTGTGTAAGCGCAACTAAAGCTCCTGGCGCAACAAAAAATATTACTTGACTTGAAGAAATTTTGTTAAGTAATTACAGGCGCCACTTGAAGCTACACAGGGGATACACTCTACAGGCGCAACAAAATTATTCTTGGACCCACTTAGCCCTCAGTCAATCAAATTACAGCAGCTACTTTATTTGATTTAAAGTCTACACCAATTAAAATAGAAGGGTCTTCTTCTCCAACAACACAAAAAAAATGTAGAGAGCCACTGCCATGGCCGGAGCAAGAGATTAATTTATACACACTCATACCTTGCTTCTGTTCAGATATTAGGACCCGGTTCTTAAACGAAAAATACTCAGGGCTCCTTGATATCACTCCCTACGGACTCAGTTATTCCTTGTACTAATTAGATATATTTGTATAGGAACTGAGCATAATATTTTTGTGTTAGTAGCAAAGAACCAATTTGTTTTTTGGAAGCCAGTTATATTTTTAACTGGGTGTAGCACCCCTCTGGGTTTATATACGAAAGATATATTCCCGGAAACTTGCATCATTTAATTTACTTGCTAATTTTCTTGAACCTAATTGATTTATCCGGACACACAGAAAATTAGCAGGCAGCTCAACTAAACACTATAAATGGCCAAACCCACTCTGAAGCAATAATTTATTTATCCGCAAATTCAGAAAAGAATTTAAATTATTGTGAGTATCGTATTCAACCCCCCTTCTACGATACTTCGGGACCTAACAATTGGTATTAGAGCTCGCTCATTGATATACAAGTCAGGATCTGTAACCCAGTGAAGCTCACCAAGCCCAAGCTGCTTAATCAAAAGGAGGCCGTGGTAAATAAGTTTAAAATTTATATTTATTTAACATTTATACGTGGTCCATTTTCTAATTCTCTAAGCCAAAGTCAGCTTTGACTTGTACCTGCCACTTGTGGTTGAACAAAATGGTTGAGCAGTACATGTAATTCACGCGCGGGAATGTTTCACTGCAACAAAGCACTGGCGCCATTTGTTTAACTAGCGCCATCAACCTCCTCACGCGCGGCGCAACTAACATTCACAAAGCAAAGAGAAGTTTTTCTAATTGCTTACTTTGTTGCGCCTCTCCTCAGCAATAACTGTGTCTGGCGCCACAAAATAAAGAAAGAAAAATAAATCTAAGTTAATTATTTTTGTTGCGCATGTACAGGGGTTTTAGTGTACAGGCGCCAAAAAAATAATAGGCGCCACTAACACTCAATTGCAGTTTGGTACCCCAAGTTTCTTACCCTTTAATTTTTATTTTAGATTTATTTATTTTTCTAGAAAATTTAAAATTCTTGAAAACTAAAATTTCTCTTAAATATTAATTTATGATATTTTAATTTTTAAGAAAATTCGAAATTCTTGAAAATTAATTTGTTGTATATTTTTATTTTTGATTAATTTATTTTCTAAGAAAATTAAAAATTCTGTAAATCTAAATTTTTCTTAAATATTAATTCGAGGGTGCCCAAGGGGTTTGTAGATGAAGATTTTTCCGGGTATTGAAGACAACAAAAATTGACTGAAGATTATCCGATGAAGTTAATTCTGGAACAGGTTGAAGAAATTGTGGTATTAATTTCCTCAGAGGTTTACTCCATAGGATCCCACTAATATTTTGGAAGCTGCAAAAGAAGAAATTATTTGGGTACAGTTTTTGGGTAATTTGAGTTATATTTTTGGATGAAAAATCTAAGGGATTTGAAGTAGTGAAGGAGAACAGACTGGACTACCTGGAATCTCAGTACAAGCCTTAAAGATTATTCTACATGGAGATTATAGGGAGCCCGTGCTAGCACTGCAGATCATCTGGAACACAGGGATTACAAACAGCAGGGATTTAAGGATACAACCACATTGTGTGTAAAAGACCTGTATGTGCTGAAGGCCTATGAACTAGAACAAGAGCTGAAGAAGATAATATTTGGTAAAGCAGGTTGTTAGCATATCTACTGTATTTGTGACTCATGAACCAAATTTGATTGAAGTCAAGGTTGAGAACCTCTGAACATAAATGAAATGATCCTAGAAGCTGAATTGAAGATGTTGCAGCTCGAGGTAGTGGTCAAGGTATTATAAGTGAATCTTACACTTTGTAATAACTTGATAACTGGACTGCAAGTCAAGCCTGCAGGGCAACAGAAAGTTCAGTGACATTAGATTCAGACGGAATCCAAATTCTAAATCTAAGGTCATTACCTAAAGATTCCATGGAGGATATTTTCAAGATCAGTTCAAGAGGCGGTTACAAGACAGGGATGGTTTATATTTGAAAGACAATATCAGGGGTTTGCTACACAGTTTGAACAAGCCTGTACAAGCAAATGATGACAGACACGATGTTGGGTTATAGCAGGAATCTCAAGCATTAGTGAGGATGCAGCAAGGGAAAACATTTATTGGTGATGTTAAATGCAAAGATTGATTCTATCAGTGACAGTGATGAACCAAATGGATATCTGACATCAATGACCAACACTGGAGATGAATCACTAAGAACTTCACAGGTACACATTCTAACAAGTATATGTTTATCTAATTCAGAACTATATGATTATTAAGTTTTGAAATGTATTATATTCATGTCAGCATATTAGCATCTTAGGACTTAAATGTTTAATTGATTGCTAAGAATAAGATTGCATGCTAGGATTCATGAGTTTAATTAGTACATTTTATACTTGATTTTATATGCAGTAAAATGAATATCTAGAATTACATAGGGTGTTCTAGACGGTTAGGTGTATCCCTAAATATTTGCTGGAACTTGAGTTAAATCTTCTATGATTTAATACCTCTGCTAATGTTGTGAAAATTGCTAAATAGACAAACATGTCATATATCAGATATTTTATATTTGTTCTTATTGTGATAAATGACTTGTTAAGTGTATGTGGAATTTGATATTGCTCATAATGTTTTATTCAAATATTTTGCATATTCTTAAATTATTTATGTGCTTATTTTCACATTATTTGCTCGCACTCACATAGTTGCACTTAAATGTCATATCATATCATGTATTGCTTGTTAGGGATAGAATAATAAAAGATGGTAGAATTATCTAAGTAGTCAGTAACATTTGTTGATTCAAGGATTTATCTAAAACTGACTTAGATAATTAGAGATAGTTAAAAATGTTAGACAACAACAGAAATGGATTAGACGGAATTAGTAATTAATTTGTTAGTTCTTCTATCCATGTGCTTTTATGAATATTGAAGCTGTTGTGACTACTGTAGACAGTAATATCTCTAACTCATCTGGACTCAATTGAAGTTGAGTACCAAGAAGCTTAATCATTTGTGATTGCAGAGTATGTAACAAAATGCAAAAGTTATGTGACTTCGTGACATTTATTGTTCGAGGCATATGATTAAGATTGAAGCTCTGACATCACAGTTGGTTGAGAAGGCCTCCCCGATGGTAACCTTTGGAGATGACAGCAAAGGATGTACAAGGGATATGGCTATCATGATTTAAGAACTGTCATCAGTGGAAACATCTTTCTTGTTGAAGGACTTAAGCACTATCTACAGGGCACTAGGGAATTCTTTATCAAGGGTTTTCTAGAAAAGCATTGAAAAGGAAAAGTGTTTGATCTCAAACAAGAAGGTTGGAAGCTCACTCAACTGAGAGTGAGGAAGTTTGTTCGTAGCTGACATGGAATTTGTATGCAAAGGTGAAGTGAACTTTTCAGTAAAGCTTTATCAGTAAAGAGTTAGCTATGGCATAAGAAGCTCTCACACTTGGTGAACAAGACAATGGATTCTTTGATAAAGAAGAAATTGGTGAGAGGACTGCTTCATTTGGAATTCTATCCAGAAGGACATTTTGAAGTATGTCATACATGGAAGTCAATAAAAACATCACACTGAAGCAAATTATGTCATGGAAGAAATATGCTTAAGTGGTGGTTGATGACAACCCTAATTACAAATTGGTGATGTTCGTGCATTCAACAGACAAAATGTCACAGATGGTGATTATCACATCAGGAAGATCAAGTTGGAAGCAAAGTAAGCTGTGAGAACTTTGAAGTCAGATAATGGAACTGAATTTCGCGAATGAAGTTCTAAATGAAGTCTGCATTGAGAAAGGTTCTTTGAAGCTGAAGCAATTAACACAGCATGCTGCTTTAATCAACAAAGATCGTGAAAATACGTCATATGAGTTAATGGCCAACCAGAAGCAAACACTAAAGATATTTCTTGTGTTTGGAGGAAATTGATATTTACTAAAGATTTATAAGAATATCTTGGCAAGTTTGAAGCTAAGGTTCATGGAAAAATTTTCCTCGGCTACTCATTAATGATGAAAAACCAAAAGGTGATTAAAAGTCTGAATGTGTCAACCTACTACACCAAGCTCCCAAGCATTCAAATGAAAAACTATTCTGAATCTTTGAAATTTGACATTCTGTCAGAGTCAAATTCAGACACTGATGATGAAACTGAGGTTGTAGAAGGAAACAATGATAATGATGTTGATTCAGATCCTATTAGTGGAAATGGTAGTGAAACTACAAAACTCATGGACTTTAACAGAATCTACTGAAAAAGGTGAAGGATCTTCTACACATCCTAACAGCAACTCAGGGGGAGCAAATAAAAGAAGGATCTACTAGTCGTACTCAACACAATGAATATCAAAGGAATACATTAAGAACATATCTGCCGAGACAAAGGGTTTGAAGTCAAAGTCATTCCTGGAGTCTAGTTCTTAGTAAACCGGATTTTGAGTAAAGGCTAGAAGTGCTAATCAAAATGAACATATATTTTTCGGGACCCAACAATAAATAATTGGTATCCCAAAGAATATTGAAGATGCACTGATTGATCCAGATTGGGTGATTGCAATGCAAGATGATCTCAATCAGTTCGAAGGCAGAAGTTAATGAAGCTGGAACCCAGACCACAAGACGAAGCTGAAATTTGTACAGTAAGGGTTCACAGAAACTGGATAGTTATTGACATTGTTATGAGGGACAAAGCCAAACTAGTTGCTACAGGTTACTATCAAGTAGAAGGTATTGATGATGATGGAAACAGAATCTTCGAGACTTTCAAGATCTAACAGCAAGCACCAGTGACGAGACTTGATCCTTTTAGGGCCTAACAAGATGAGGACCTAAGAATAGGACATCCTTAGCACATGTTGAGCATTCAAGCATGGATATCTATCAGATGAATGTGAACAAGGGCACTCCTGAATGGTGAGTTAGAAGTTGAAGTTGATGTACAACATTTCCTGGACTTTCAAGTTGCAGATACATTGGAATTTGTATATCATTCTCTTCACAAACTCTCTATGACGGAGGTAAGAAATCAAGCAAATCGTCAAGGACATGGTATGACACTCTAACTGCTAATTACATGAAAATGATTTTATATTAGAGTAGTTATACACATATATCTCTCTAGAATACATGGCACATACAATGTCATATATGTGCTAGTATACCATGATTATATTATATGTGGGTCTACTAATATAAATTTGGCAAGAGATTTTTGCTAAGTTAATGCAGAGTAGGTACAAGATGAGCATGTTGGAAGAGTTGCAATTCTTTTTGGATTATAAGTAATTCGAAAGAATGATGACAATTAAAGTAAGTCAATGATCTTTTGAAGATGCACAATTTAAAAGATTCTAGATCTGCCAAGACTTCTTTCCAACAGACCACTAAGCTTGATCAGGGCAAATCAGGTATATGAACTGAAGTGACAAGCTATAGAGGTATGATCAACTCATTACTTATTCAAGTGCATAAAGACCATATATTTTATTCTCGATTTGCCTATGTGCAAGTTTCCAAGTGGATACTAGAGAATCTTATCTTATAGCTAAGTTATAAATTGTTAGATATCTTAGGGGATCACCAATTCTTGAAATCTGGGACCCTAAAGATACTAGGTTTAACCTAATTGGCTATATAGATATAGATAATGCAGGCTGTAAGAAAGACAGTGAAGTCATTCCTAGAAGCTGTCATTATTTCCAGCAACTCTGTTGATCTCTTCACACCACTTAAGAAATAAGCTCGTGGACATCATGTATCATTTCTTTCGAGAGTTGTCCTTAGTAGAATAACTTGCAGATTTTTGCTAAATAACTTGATGAATTTATTTTATCTAAGTTGGTTAGTAAACTTGGGATATTATTTATTTGCATATTTGTTGAAAATCTCATCTGTAATGAATTCTCAAATGAGTTCACAAGTATTAAATTTTCAACATTTAAAGGACTTGTGAATTTATTTTTAAATCCAGTACCTCATACTTTTTGCTATTAGTTTAATTATTATGCTTACAATCTAATATGCATAATTGGTAGTTAAATTATTTAGCATAAGTTAGAAGCATAATTATTTGTGTGTTAAATATTTGATGAGTATTAGTCAAATGATATCTTACTTAATTGCTCTGATATTTTTAAATATTTTATTATAAATAATTGTGATACTTTTGATATTAGTGACAGTATTAAGAATTTCTATTCTAAGTAATTAATGCATATTTCAAAACTCACTAATATTGGAAGACGAAGTATTTTCTAAGTTATGTGTATAAAATTCTCAATATTTTATATACTTGAAAATATTTCTAAATTTGATTGTATTTGCGAGAAGTTGTAATTAGTATCACAAGTATTAAATGTCAATATTTAAAGGACTTGTGAATTTCTATTCAACTATTTTCTCGAGCTTACATGTATCAATAATAATTGTTATGAGTATAATTGTAATATGCTAGAGTGACAATTATTAGATATAGTGTAGGAAGTTAGATGCTGATATTCAATCTTATGAATATTTTAGTATTTAGCGAAATTATTTTATCTTATTAACATTATGGATTAAAACAATTCAATGATTATTAGTTTCATAATTTTGATTTGATAAAATATAAGAAGCACAATTTCTTGCATCTTGAAGTTATTGATAAATATCAAATAATTGGTATCAGCGTGTAATTAATTGTGATATTTTTAATATTAGTGATAATACAAGTTGTATATCTGAAAACACTAATAATAAAAATATGTTTAAATGCTTATTGCTTTACTTAATACTTGCCACATGTTATTTGATTTATATATGCATGTCTGTGGTAACTGTTTAGTATTGCATAAGTATTACTACTAGTTTTCTTTCTTTGACTGAATTTTAAACTTGAATGTATTAAAAAGAATTTCTTGTCCGATTCTTTTTCAAAACGTTTTATTCAAAGATACATTCATTTTTCTATCAAGTTTAAAGATGAAAACATTAAAATTCTTTTTCAAAACTTCTCTTTTGAAAATCTTTTGATTTACAACCCTACTTTGATTTCTAAATCCTAGGGTGTGAATCAAACTTTTCTTGAGGATAATTTTTCTCCAATCTCAAAATCTTTTACCCTTTCTCAAAAGCTGTTTTTAAAAGTTTTATCTTTAAATGCTTTTTATCTCTTAATTTTTCTTTTAAAGTGGCAGATACTTTGTGACTGCTATTTTATTCGGAGAAATTATTTTTACTTCGAGGTATCAACCATTTGTAAAATGTTTTTTTTAAACACTTGTTTCAATGTATGTTTCACATTGATTCAGAGTACCTAAACAGTGGTTGTTGCTTTGAAGGTCTTGTACTGTATTGTTAAGCATTCATTCAACCCCAATTGTCATGTTTTTATTTTAAGTCGGGGATACTATCAGGTGGAGGAAAATGATGTAAATCATAATTGCATTATGAGTCGGAAAATCATTGTCTTCTATCTGATAAAGATGTTTTGTAATTTTTTTTCAAAACATGCAGTGCTTAGGGTTTAAAGGAAAAGAGTCATTTTAATTGAGATAAAATTTGGTAAAAGAGTTGAGTTTCTTATTTGGTGTAAATTTCCGCGTTTTATTATGGGAATCTTGTCTTATAAGAAATTCATAAGGGATATAATTTTTTTCTGATACTCCCGTGTTTTATTATGGGATAAGTATCTTAAAGAAAATTTCTATTGGTTTCACGCTTTTAAATGATAAATCTTTAGAACCGACAAAACTCTTTTATTAAAAGTGCTAAAATGCAATCGTTTACCATTCCTTCTTATATTTTTCCTTCTCCTTGAGATGAAAAATATGTTTTGGAATGTTAAAGTGATTATTGTTGGCCCTTTTTCCCACAGCATCTTATACAGTTTCAGAAGCATGTATCATATACATACTTATCATGTCCCAGTTAACAGATCATGTCCAACATAATTGTTAGTGTAGGTGCCCTAGAGGCAATACAATTTTTCCTTTTAATAAACATTTATGTCATTTGATTATTCAATAAACGTATTTATTGTGACTTTAATTACTGCGATATATTTGTTAGCATAATAAATGTCCTTAGAATCATGATACTCGTTATATAGTTTAAGTACATGACTTGAACTTGAGATTATATAATATATCATATTCTTAAAGGTTCCCTAGTCGAGTATTATTATGATAGGACAATAATAATACATAAATAGACTAGTATGTTGTTTGACAGATAACCACATCTCATTGGTTATAAGTATGGGGATACTAAAGTCAATACATAGGTACATGTAGGGGTACATGGTACTGGACAGACCCACAGTGAGATTCTTCATGTTTAACTAAGTCATAAGAAAGACTCACAGTGATAATGGTGTAATGATCCTCTGACTTGAGATCATTATATTTCTATACGAGGATTGATATACTTTGACTACATTAAAAGTTACCTTTGACCGGGTGATGATAAAAGTGGACATCGGGTATATCATGAGTCGTATGAGAAATATGAATGATAGATAAAGGATTTAACCCTCCTATAATTAGGAGAGATATTATTGGCCTCTTGATTGAGTGAGACTATAAAATGCATGGCCGTGCTCAAATAATGATTTGTTTTTCATAGTCTACTCATGGATCAAGTAAACCCGGATTAAATGTTGAAGAGGATGACTAAATACATGCCTCGAGTTTAATCTATAATATATATGGTTAAAGGGATTATATTACACGGAAACATTAATCACGAAAGGTTTTATCGAATCACGATTTAATTATTGTTTAATTAGGTAGCAATGATGTATTACTAGATACCGCTCATTGTTTATAATTTTATTGGAGAATAAAATTATTGCTAATTAAATAATAGCCTATAGGGTCACACACATAGAGCACCTAGAGGAATAGTTAATTTAAATTATAGATTTAAATTAATTGATGATTAATTCGAATTTATTATATTAATTAAGTGAGACTTAATTAATTGAAATAAATTCGAATTTGAAGAATTATATTTCTGCCAATAATAATTAAGTGTGACTTAATTATTAATTAAATAATAGAAGCATGTTTTATTATTTAATCCTATGCCTACATGGGTTAGGTTTTTGCTAAAAAAAAGGCCCATTAACCAATCATTATAAATAGATAATGATAGGTTAAATGGCTTGGACGTTTTTTGCATAAACCCTAGCAGAAGAGGCAGCATAGGAAGAGGCAGAGAGAATTCGAAACCTATCAAAGGAGGCTAGTACTTCCGTTCCGTGTTCAAGATCGTGAGACGTTCTTGAAGGTGCTCGTGTGGATACCATAGAGGTGCTTTCGAGAGGAAGACACAAATCGTGATAGCAAGGATCTCCGTTGAGTTCGTGGCATTCAAAATCTTAATAGGTATGATTCGATTATCACCATAATCCGTCAATTCTTATACATGATCCTGCGTTTGGGTTCCGAAAATTTTCGTTATATTTACGTTTATCCGCTGCATTTTATGCCTCGGAACCCAACAATTATTTCGTTTTATCTTATTTAATTGATTTTATCCGTTTAGCCCCCAGTGGCTACAGAAGTTGGCCAAGAGGTTGAAAACCCATCAATCTCTTACCCAGGCCATAATACCAAACACTCATTCATCCACTTCCATATATTAACCCTTGGAGATATAAGGAACTCATGTAAGTTAGAGGTTAATAAGGGAGAAACTGCACTTGATGCAGCAAATAAGGATGAAGTCAGAAGTGCACCCACAACTCTACCTCCAGAGAAGTAAAGAAGTATATAACTGAGGTAACTGTAAGCTCATCTGCATCTTCTCAAAAGGATGCAGAGCTGAAAAGGCAATTAAACTGTCTCTGGAATCATTCTCTCAACAGGGTGAGTCCATTGAAATTCGCTAGTTAGCCAGAGTATCTTGTAATGAGTCAAGCACACCACTAGCGCTCATGCTGATGGTAAGCCTAAACTGATAAATTCTAGGAACACATTGCAAGGCGTGCATAGTGAGAGGTATAGGCATTCAGAGGAGATACGGACTCTAGTTAGCCATACATTACATTGTCCAGGTATCTACCTCAAACAGAAGTTAATCTTCTGCATCCTGAAAGGGAGATCTCTTGTTCAGATTTATCTGGACTTGAGAGGCAACTGCTTGACAAGAATTCTTTGGATGAGTTAAGTAGGGTATTTAATATAAATTCCCGTCACAGGGTTACGAGGGAAACGTAGGCTCTAAATTGCCATTCATTACATTGTATACTGTAAAGCATAATGTAACGTAGTATGTAATAGTGATAACGATAACTCAACTAAGGAACAAAGACAGATAAATAATACTAATATGCAGCACAGAAATCCAGAAGGACTTAATCAAGAAGATAATACATTCATCATTGCTGAGCATTCAAGATAGAAGAATTACTGAACGTCAGAGAGAGAAGTTCATTAATATGTTCAAGCCTCAGTGACAAATAAGAGTTCAGAAGACTTCATGCTAAAGACAGAGCAGTGATCCATGTATAATTGTCAAAGGGTTTCAGTGATCAGAAGCAATGCAAAAGTCCAGGGTTTATCAGCTGAAACAGAACAGAGATTAAGGAAATTCATTCAAGTGTTAGTCGTTTGTGAACCAGACCAGTGCACTAAGCGTCAGCACAACATGAAAGAGAATTATCTTAATAAATCAGAAGAAAATCAGTTGATCAAGCCAAGCCAGAAGAGTAAAATTCAAGTGGTAATTAATTCAAGAATTCAAGATAAATATGCTAAGGAAGGTATTACTACAATTGGTGGTTATTACTCTTGAAGTAGTGAAGAGGTGCAGTCTACATTTCAAGGTGCAACAAAATTGTCAAGTGAAGGCACAAGAAATAGTGCCTAAGTCATGAGTGGCGCCTATACAGGGAAACCACTGTATAGACGCAACTCAAAGTCTAACAGGTACATATCAAGGCACACTTATTCTAAGGAATGAGTGGGGCCTGTACAGGGAAGACACTGTACAGGCGCAACACACCTCCAAGGCGCAACACAGTTGTTACAAATGTTCTAAGTCAAGACAGTTTGTGAGTGGCGCCTACACAGTGCAACAAATGTATAGGCGCAACTCACATATTCAAGGCGCATCTCAGGACAAAGGCGCAACATGCTTTAAGTGGCGCCCCTACACCACTACCACTGTGCAGGCGCCACTCAGGACTTAGCATTGTGGGAAAATTTCCAAGAAGTCTACAAATATAAATATGGGTTCAAATCAATTGTTTTAATGGGGTTATCATCTTCAAGCATTCAATACACACAGCCGGGAAGCTCCATTAAAGCTAGACATTTATTTCACCCAACTGTATTGTGTTGTAATATTGTTTTGAAACCACTGCAGCTAATCATTTGATTAGATTTGTAGCACCACAGGGATTTAATAATAACTTGTTATTTCCCAGCTTTGTGTTTTATTAACTGTCAAGTTCATTTCTTTAAAAACACAAACACTTCCGCAAATTAACTGAAATTTCTACCACATCATATTCAACCCCCCCTTCTATGATGATATTGGACCTAACAATTGGTATCAAAGCTTATTGATTGACTTTACAAATCAGATCCAAAAATATTTTTTCTAAAAAGTGCATTTTTAGATCTCGAAAAATTTATCTTGAATTTTCTTTTATTTTTAAAGAAAATTCAATTTCGAATTTTTCATTGATTTTAAATTCACTAAATTTTAAAAAGCTATCAATCATCAAGAATTCGAATTAAAAATTATTTTCTCAATATTTAATTTTTATTCGAATTGATTTTAATTTTTGAGAAATTAATTATTTCTTAAGATTTAAAATTCTTAATAGCCATGAGTACCCAAAACCTAAGCAGTATTAAAATTCCCACCTTCGACAAAAATGAATACATCTTGTGGAAAAAGAAGATGACCATTTTCATCAAGACTTGTAATTCTCAATATTTAGGAATTCTTGAAAATGGCCCCTATGTTCCTCAAAAGCTTACACCGGAAACAGTTTCAGAAGATGGCGTTCGGATTCCTCAAGGGTTTACCCCAAAGGAACCATCAGAGTTTACTGATACTGATAAAGAGAGAGTAGCATGGGACAATCATCTTCAATGCATCTTGATGGATTCTTTGGACACAACAATGCTGAATCAGGTGATCAATTGCACAAGTGCCAAACAGATGTGTGACACAATAAATCTGCTAATGGAGGGTACAGCTGAAGTGAAAGAAAACAGGCTCGACATTCTTACCTCCCAATATGAAGCATTCAAGTCACTTCCTGGAGAAAGTATAACTCAAGTTTTTGAGAGATACAACAAATTGCTAAATGACTTGTCTCTACATGGGAAGGCTTACACGCGAAGGGAAATCAACAGAAAATTCATGTTGACGCTGCCAGCACACCTAGAGCACAAAATCTCTGCAATCAGAGAAAGAAGTGATATAAATGATATGTCAATTGAAATGCTATATGGAAAGCTCAAGACTCATGAGATAGAGCAAGAGCAGAGACAAATCATTTACGGCTCAGGTACAGTGGACAGTAAGAACACAGCACTGTTAAAGACGACAGCTCTTGTAGCCAGTGATATTGCTGTCAAGGAGACTAACAAAGAAGCACCTGTAGTTGAAAAGGAAGAAATTGTAGAAGCTGAATTATCAGAATCTAATCAACCGGGTGATGAAGACGACTTCTATTCATTAGAAGAACTTGAACAACTGGAAAACAAAACTATGGCCTACATGGCGGGAAAGTTTAAGAACCTGAGGTTTAGGAGGAACCCTAAGTACAAATTTAAGAGTAACTCGAGTTACAGTGGTTCCAGGGTCAAAACCAACAACCGATGTAATTCGTCTTTAGGGTCACACAGCAGAGGAGGCTATAAGACAGGGATGGTAGATAGAAGTAAGTTTAAATGCTACAATTGTGAAGAACCCGGTCATTTTGCAACAGAATGCCGGAAAACAAAATAAGGGAATGAAAGGAAGGAGTCCTACGATGAATTAAAGCAGAAGTATGATGCGCTGGTGAAGAAGCATCAAGGAAGAGCTTATATAGCTGAAGGAAAGAGCTGGGATGATTCAGATAATGATGAAGAGGAGGTTTATGGAAATCTTGCGTTAATGGCAGACTCTTCAGAGGCATCACCTCAATCATCCAAGGTATCATTTCTTTCTTCCGTTGAAATGTCTAATTCTGAGTATAAGAAAACTGTGGAAGATCTAAGCATAGAAATGTTTAATATTCATACAAGCATGCTAGCAACTGTAGAAGAAAATGCTAAACTAGTTCTTAAGAATAAACTGTTAGAAGCTAAAAACGAAGAACTAGAGCTTGCATGTGTTAATGTAGAAGATCTTAAACAGAAGATAGAATACTTTCAGAATAGAGATAAGTGCAACCAGGAAGTAAAGCAGCTCTAAGAAGTAAAATTTCTGATTTAGAGTTAAAACTTCAAGCATATAAGAAGTCTGCGAATCTTGTAAAGGAGGCTATAGATAAACAAGTCATAGGTCAGAAAGCAGGAATAGGTTTTGACTATGATAAGAAAGCAGGAAAAATGCATATAGAATCTATTGCTGAGGAAAGTCCTATGAAGCAAGACATTCCATATGTATTGAAGGATGTAGCTAAGCCCCTTTATAAGAAGTTCGTCATAGAACCCCTAAATGAAGATGATCTCTTAATGAAAGAAGAACTCCTTGCTGAGGAGAAAGAGGAAAAGATTGTAGATAAGAAGAACTTGCCTAAGAAATCTGTTAAGATTGAAGAACCTAAGAAACAGGTTAAAATTGAAATAGGCAATAAAAATGAAAACAAGAAAGCAAACAGAAATGGTAAGGTAGGTGCTAACAATTCTAGAAAAGTTTGTAATAATTGCAATTCTACTGGTCATCTTACGCATGCATGCAATAAGATAAAAGTAGTTAAAACAGAAACTTCTAGTATGCCTGCCATGTCTATTCCTCATCAACCATGCGGTAAAGTAGGATGCATGCCATGTGCTTTCAATATCATGTCTGCATACATAAACTTAATGAACTCTTCATCAAGTACTTGCATGAATACAGATGTGAACATGACTAGAAAGCATGTTAGGGCAAAGACTGCCAGTCCTCCTAAGGTTAGGAAGGAAACCCCTGTCCCTAAGCCTAAAGGCACTCCTGTCAAGGCTAAACCAAAGGGCAAGGGTGCAGTCGATGAGAAAGACAAAGACCAGAAAATTTCTGTAGCTAAATCTTTTTACTTATCTAAACCTCTTGGACCCAATCAAGTTTGGGTACCAAAGAAAAAGTAATCAATCTGTAGATGCAGGGTACAGCGAAGAACAAACGTGTCATGTGGATACTTGACAGTGGATGTTCTAGGCACATGACTGGAGATAAAGCCCTGCTCACAGATGTGATTGAGAAAGCTGGCCCGATAGTGACCTTTGGAGATAACAGCAAGGGATTCACAACGGGATATGGCAATCTGGAAATCGGGAATGTTATCATTGAAAACATCTCTCTTGTGGACGGATTAAAGCACAACCTTCTGAGTATCAGTCAGTTCACTGACAAAGGATACAAGGTAACTTTTGAGATAGAAAGATGTGTTATCCAAAGTAGGAAGGATACGAAGCTTGCTCTTCAGGGAGTGAGAAAGGGGAATCTCTTTGTAGCTGATTTGTTCTCTGCAAGCAAAGGCGAAGTTCAATGTTTTTACAGCAAAGCTTCAACAGAGGACAGTTGGTTGTGGCACAAGAAACTTTCTCACCTCAACTTCAAAACAATGAACTCTTTAGTAAAGAGGGAATTGGTTAGAGGACTGCCCGAGATGGAATTCTGTCAAGAAGGGTTATGCGAAGCATGTGAAAAGGGGAAGTCAAAGAAAGCATCTCACCGAAGCAAAGACTCAACCAACATTACTGAACCACTGCAACTACTGCATATGGATTTATTTGGTCCAGTTAACGTCATGTCTATGTCAAGGGATTCACAACGGGATATGGCAATCTGGAAATCGGGAATGTTATCATTGAAAACATCTCTCTTGTGGACGGATTAAAGCACAACCTTCTGAGTATCAGTCAGTTCACTGACAAAGGATACAAGGTAACTTTTGAGATAGAAAGATGTGTTATCCAAAGTAGGAAGGATACGAAGCTTGCTCTTCAGGGAGTGAGAAAGGGGAATCTCTTTGTAGCTGATTTGTTCTCTGCAAGCAAAGGCGAAGTTCAATGTTTTTACAGCAAAGCTTCAACAGAGGACAGTTGGTTGTGGCACAAGAAACTTTCTCACCTCAACTTCAAAACAATGAACTCTTTAGTAAAGAGGGAATTGGTTAGAGGACTGCCCGAGATGGAATTCTGTCAAGAAGGGTTATGCGAAGCATGTGAAAAGGGGAAGTCAAAGAAAGCATCTCACCTAAGCAAAGACTCAACCAATATTACTGAACCACTGCAACTACTGCATATGGATTTATTTGGTCCAGTTAACGTCATGTCTATGTCAAGGAAGAGATATGTACTTATAATTGTTGATGACTACTCCAAGTACACGTGGGTGTTGTTTCTAGCCGTAAAGGATGAAGCCCCTCAAACAATCATCAATCACTTAAAGAAAATTGAGTTGGTAGCTGGTCTGCCTGTCAGGAAGATAAGGTCTGACAATGGAACAGAATTCAGAAATGCAATCCTGAATGAATTCTGTGTGGAAAAAGGAATATCAAGACAATTCTCAGCGCCCAGAACTCCACAACAAAATGGAGTGGTAGAGAGGAAGAACAGGACTTTGGTTGAAGCAGCAAGAACAATGCTGAATGAAGCAAAGTTGCCTCTATACTTTTGGGCTGAAGCAGTCAACACAGCTTGCTACACTCAAAATCGTACCCTGATTAATAAAGAACATGACAAGACTCCGTATGAAGTATTGGCCAACAAGAAACCAACACTGAAATACTTTCATGTGTTTGGAGCAAAGTGCTTCGTATTGAAAGATGATGAGCATCAGGGAAAGTTCGAATCCAAGGCTCATGAAGGCATATTTCTTGGCTACTCAATGGAATCTAAGGCGTACAGGGTTTATGTGATTGATCACAAAAAGGTCATTGAAAGCATGAATGTAACTTTCGATGATCTAAAGCTCCCAAGTCTACAAAGAACAGACGACACTGAAACTCTGCAGTTTGAAAATTTGAACTCAGACGAAGGTGAAGTAGAACCTGAAGCTGCAACAGAAACTCAAGCTTCAAATGAGAATAACAACATTGATGATTCTGACCCTAGTAGTGGAAACAGTGGAAGATTCACAGAAACTACTAGTAGTGGCAAAGAATCTCATTCTCAACCTAGCAGCAGCTCAGGGGGAGCAACTGAAGGATCCACAAACAGGACCCAGCACAATAATGAAAATCAGGCTGAATCATCTAGGGCAAATCTGCCTAGACATAGGGTGTGGAGTAGAGATCACCCCTTTGAGTTGATTCTTGGAGATCCAGATGCTGGAGTTCAAACAAGACGTGCTTCCCAAAATGAATGTTTATTCTCTGGTTTTCTCTTTGAAATAGAACCAAAGAAAGTGGAAGAAGCACTAGAAGATCCAGATTGGGTTCTTGCCATGCAAGAAGAACTCAATCAATTTGAGAGACAAAAAGTGTGGAAGCTGGTACCCAGGCCAAAGAACAAGTCTATTATTGGCACAAAGTGGGTATTCAGAAACAAGCTGGATGCAGATGGCATTGTTACGAGGAACAAGGCCAGACTGGTTGCTAAAGGTTATTCTCAGGAGGAAGGAATAGATTATGATGAAACATATGCACCAGTGACCAGGCTTGAAGCTATCAGGATGTTTTTGGCATTTGCAGCACATTCCAACTTTAAGGTAAATCAAATGGATGTGAAGAGTGCATTCCTAAATGGAGAGATGGAAGAAGAAGTATATGTGGAACAACCCCCAGGGTTTGAAGATCCAGAATTTGCAGATTTTGTGTACTTCCTCTTCAAAGCACTCTATGGCCTGAAGCAAGCCCCTTGAACATGGTATGACACTCTATCTATATTTTTACTTGAAAATGGTTTTACTAGAGGTGTCATAGATAAGACTCTATTCCATAAAATGCATAAAAATGATATGATATTAGTGCAAGTCTATGTAGATGATATTATATTTTGTTCTACTAACGATCAGTTGTGTAGTAGATTTGCTAAGCTAATGCAGAGTAGGTATGAAATAAGCATGATGGGAGAGCTGATCTATTTCCTTGGACTCCAAGTAAGTCAAAGGAAAGATGGAATCTTCATTTGCCAGACCAAGTACATCAAAGAACTTTTGAAAAAGTATGGTCTTGAAGATGTATCCACAGCCAAAACTCCAATGGCAACTGTCACTAAGCTTGATAAAGATGAGCCTGGTAAGAGGGTAGACATCACAAGCTACAGAGGTATGATCGGCTCATTACTTTACCTTACTGCAAGTAGGCCAGATATAATGTTCTCTACATGCTTGTGTGCTAGGTTCCAATCAGATCCTAAAGAATCTCATCTTATAGCTGTTAAACGGATTTTTAGGTATCTTAAGGGAAGTCTGAATCTTGGAATTTGGTACCCTAAAGATACAGGTTTTGACCTTGTTGGCTATACAGATTCTGATTATACAGGGTGTATGATTGATAGAAAGAGTACATCAGGGAGTTGTCAATTCCTTGGTAGAAGGTTGGTGTCCCAGTTGCAATGTCGACAGCTGAAGCTGAATATGTTGCTGCTGGGAGTTGCTGTGCACAAATTCTGTGGATAAGGAACCAACTTCAGGACTATGGACTGTTGCTGAGCAAAATTCCAATATTCTGTGACAACACAAGTGCCATAGCCATCACAAACAATCCTGTTCAACATTCAAGAACCAAGCACATTGATATCAGGTATCATTTCATTCGAGAGCATGTCATGAATGGTACTGTAGAGTTACATTTTGTACCTACAGAGCAGCAAATTGCAGACATCTTCACTAAACCACTAGATGAAATCACTTTCACTAGACTGGTTTGTGAACTTGGGATGTTAAATTCTACTGACTAACAAGTTAGTAATCAAAAACTGCAATTTGAAGCTGATAAATTCACTAGTTGATTAATTTCAATATTTTTAGGACTTGTGAATTTATCTACCAAAAATTATTTTCCAGCTGTTAAGATTAAAATTCAGATAAATACCTTATGCATGCCTGTTTAATTTATTAATCTGGTATTTATTTAATTTTTGATCTTAGAAAATATTTAAGTGCTTGTATTTAATTGATAAATTATTGGCACTTATTTATTTAAATATTATTTGAAATTATTTTAAATAAACAGAATGAGTATTTATATTTATTATCTTATTTAAAATAAAAGTAAAATAATAAGAAGCATAATTTATTTATAATAATAATTTTAACAATTAATGTTATTATTGTTATTTATGAATATTTTGTGAAAATAATATTTGTGAGTAATTAATTATTAATTGATTAATTATTCAAATTATTCATGGATATTATTGTTAATTAGTAACAAAATTTGGAACCTCTTGAAAAACTGTCTAAGTACTGAGTGGCGCCTATACAGCATACTCACTGTATAAGCGCAACTCATTCTCTAGTACTTAGAATTTTTATTGAAAAACATCAAGTGGCGCCTCAAGTGTTGAGTGGCGCCAATACAGTATATTCACTGTATAGGCGCAACACAAGTATTTATATGAGAAAATTGGCTAAGTTAGCTTTTAATTCTAAGCGGCGCCAATACAGTGTAACCACTGTAAAGGCGCCACTCACCTTTACTTAGAGAATATTTTCATTCTAAGTGGCGCCAGTAGGTTGAGTGGCGCCTACACAGTGTAACCACTGTGCAAGCGCCACTCAGCACTTAAACAAAATTTTCTTGTTTCTATGCTGCGCCTATAAATAATTGAGTAATGTGTTATTGTTGTCTTTTTGTTACATACAGTGATATACACAGCAAAGGCGCAACACACAAAAATAACTCAGATCTACTTTTTAATCAGCCATAACATGACCATTTCTCGTTCGTTTTTAAAACTAAAATCAGTTTTGTGACCACCTTGAACTCAGCTTTCATTTGCAATAGGTTTCACTTAATTGGGTTCAGTTTTTAAAATTCACATTTTATCAAAATTTTGAACAGTTTGGTCACTGTTTTATATTGTTATATTCGATTAAAATTTTTAATAAAATCAAAAGTGTGCATAGAATTACTAGGAATTAATCATATATTTATTTCAAGTCAATCCTAGTAATTTTATAATTAGGGTTTAGTTCATTATTTACTAAAATAATTCGATTTTAATTAGTACTTTTAATTAGTAAAAATCACTTTTTATTTTAAATGGGGAGTCATTTTGAGATTAAAAAGTCTAATTATTTATCCATTTTAGTAGATGATTGGACTGAAGCAGGAGAGTTAGGTTACTGGGCTAGGTTTTTAAATGAAAATTCAATAGTCCGGTATGCACTAACAACTTCTGTTCCTTTAAATAGAAATCTTCTAACACATGTATACAGGTCGGCTATGGACACGTCTGAAGATGGAATCTTGGCCTTCACCTGCAAAATTAAGAAGCAGAGAGTGCAAATCACTGAAAATGACATTAATAGAGCACTGCATCTACCTTCTGAAGATTTTGAAGATGATCCTTCACCAGAAGTTTTGAACAACTTCTTCCTGTTCATCCACTGCACCAGGGAAAACTCCAATCTTCCAAGGAAGATCTACGAAAATCACCTGCCCAAGGAGTGGAATCTGTTTTTCAACATCTTGTCTCATGCCTTTGCACCAAAGACAGGTGGATTTCATGGGATCACTCAATTCAATAAGGTGATAGGATATGCAGTGGCAACAGGCACCAGAATTAACTTCGACAAGTTGATCATGGCTGAGATCTTGAAGAATCAGGCCAAAATGGAGAACTTCTGCCTGTACCCAAGATTCTTGCAGCTGGTGTTGAATGAAGTTCTTGAAGCTGATCAACTCCGGATGTTTCAGAACAGTCAATTGGATGAGTCACCTTCTCTGCAGTTAAGAGCATTGGTGCTGCTCAATACTGAGTCTGACTATCCAAATAGGTATGCTCCTGCACCTATGATTGAGCCCATAAGGGATTTTATTGCTCTTCTTAGACAGGAAAGTGAAGAAGATCAAGAAGAAGAAGCATCAATCTCTGCAGAGGACAGTGAAGCTGAAACTTCAAGTGATTCTAGAAGCTCAGCAGTAATAGAAGAAGAAGAAGTGGAAGAAGAACCAGGCACTGATAATGAAGATGAAGCTATGAAAGAAGCTGGTTCTGAAACTGAGCAAGACCAAATTCCTACAGAAGAACGAAAGAATAGCCCTATAAATCCAACAGAGGAGATAGTGGTGGAGACAGAAGGAGAAGAACCTCAAGCTACAGATGTTTACATCCCTAGCATGTCTGATGAAGGTATGGATGAAGGTTCACTTCTTTACTTTGATCTCTCTGCTTTTCTTTCAGATGAACATGACACAATATCTCCATCTGTGCCTCAAACGGCAATGCACACACTAGAGCCCTCAGTGGCCGTCGAAGCTGGCAATGAACTTGGCAACCCACCAGTTCTAACCACTGCCAGAGCTCAACAAACAGTTCCTTCATCTCCCCAAACCAGAAAAAGAACACTCGAAATTGATGATAGGACTGTTTCTATACCAGATCAGGAATTTATTCAAATATCCCCTACAGCTCTGCCTTCTCGAAAATGTCGTAAAATGAATTTTAAGCCAAAGGCAACTGTGAGCCAGGAACCTGATTCTCCAATCTCTGAAAACCTTCTTTTTCTTCGTAATCTAAATTCTGAAATTGTTAAAATCCTGAAAGGTTCGGAAATAGAAACAGAGGTTGCAACAACATCCGCTACTTCAGTAGCTTGTACTGTTTTGGTTGATCCAATTCAGAACCTGTCTTCATAGACAGTAGGGGGCATTACTGACTCTCACGAGCCATTCATTACATTGTCAAATGTGGTGACCCCCCTGGACTTAAAATCTCCGGATCCTATTAAGGATGTTTTCCCTCCCCAAGTGGGTGAAGTGGAAATGCAACTCTCCATAGAAGGGAAGAGGTCTCCATTCATGGAGTAGCTGTGTCAACAGCACCACCACTTCAAGTGGAAATGCCGTCACAGGCTTCACGGGGCACCACAGGCTCTAATTTGTCAATCTTTACATTGCCTGAGGTGGTGACCCCCCTGGAAATTCCAAGTCCAGCTCCTTTAACGGAGGTCCTCCCCACCTTTTCAGGTCAGGTGGAGGGACAACACACCCATAGAAGGGATGTGGACTCTATTCATAGAGTATCTGCTACTTCGGTAGTAGAACCTGTTCAGAGTGCCTCTGGACAGGTCATGCCTTCAATGGCTTCAGTTGGCATCACTGATTCTTCTTTATTGCCAATCATTACAGAATCAATAGTGGTGACCACACTGGGTCTAAATCCCCCAGTTCCTGAAAAAGGAGTTCTCCCCACCCAAAGTGGTCAGGCGGAGAGGCAACCTACCCATAGAGGGGATAGGGATTTTCTTGCAGGTACTGAAGATCTGGATGCTACAATGAGTGAAACACTTAACCTGAGTGATCTTCAATTCCCTGACCCCGATCAGCCGAGTGTGAGTGTTGAGGGACTAAAACAAACAGTAACAGTGAGTGGTGAGACACCCACTGACCAAATAAACACCCCACACGATACACACACTGCACATAGCCAAAGGATTTTAAATCTGGAAGCCTAGGTCACTGAAATTCATTATTCTTTAAGGAAGATCTTGGAGGTGCAAGAGCAGCAGCAAGCTGAAATGAAAGAAATCAAAGATTTAGTCCAACAGCTGCTGGCTCAGAAAGTCCCGGTTTCTACTCAATCAACTCCAACAGCTCAGATTACTCCGATCAGAAGGGAGGATAACCCAACTGAGGGGGAGAGATTAGCACAAGAAAAAGAAGTTGAAGCTGAAATGATAATGGAGTATACAGCTCAGGGGGAGACGGATTTCTTTTACAGGCCTGGAGCGAGGCAACTTGAAGAAGGAGAAATCTTTGAATCCTATGTGCCTATGGATATTCCTACAGAAATTGAGATAGAAAATACAATACAGGCTGAAGGGATAGACTTCGAAGAAGAGTTTGCAGAAGAATATGCTTTTGATAATGACTGTCTTCTAGTTTGTGTAGATGAAGTTATTACTCAAGGTGTATCTGAGGCTCAGGACTTAATGAAGAGGAAATGGAAGAGAGTACAACACGCAATAGAAAGGAGGAACAGAATGAAGGACATAGAAGAGAAAGTTGGCCCTGAATGGGATGAACCAAGGTCTCTGCTAAAGAAAAAGGAGTTATCTCTTTCTCACAGGAAAGACAGAGAAGTCCTTGATCTCTTCAGGACCATGAAAGAAAAATTCGAAGATGTTCATGAGTTCTATTCTATGCTATCAGAAGAAATAACAAGCGTGTCAGTCAATGCACTTAAAAATGGCTGGAAAATGTATATCAATTCAACATCACTGGGATCAAGGATATTGTCGACAAAGAGTTTTGAAAAGATGAACATAGTGGAGCTGTAAGTGCTAAAAAGGAAAGTCATCTTTGGAGGGCACAAGACGAATGAGATACTGAGGGATCTAATTGAAAAGAAGATAATGGAGATCGGTGTCGAAGCGTTTGAAAAGCCTCCGGTTGTCAAGTACTACAAAGCAACAACACTTCACAACTTAACTTTGTCAGACGAATGTTTGGACTCAAGCCATATGTTGTTCATGCAGTATGTAGAAGGGAAACTCAGAAGCAAGAAGAACAGAACTCTAGAAGACTTAAATGCTGCTGAGTTGATCTATGCATTCAGGCTAAACAGAGCAGTTGGTATGTCAGCAAGACAGCTGTTGGAAATGTCCAGATATTATCAGGAACCAGTTTATGTAAGAAGACCGGATGGCACTGAAGTACTCGAAGCCATTAAAAACTCTGTACCCTGCATTCAAACTGAACCAAATGGAACAAAATACTTTCTCTTCAAGAAAAACGGTGTGGACAAAAGGAAAGAACTTTCAAAGCTTGGGAGAAACAACTCTGAGATTATTTGAAAAGTCTTTTCAACGGTAAAAAGATCCACTGTCAAGTCAGACAAAAAGGCTTTGAGGATGATCGAAGATATTCTAAGGGAGAAATTGACAGAAGAGTCAATGCACAACACTGAAAGAGTAAAAGGCTTTCCAAAAAGGATAACAGTGTTTGTGTTTATAAAGAGACAATCTCTGGCCTTCGAGTCAATCTCCAAAACAAATTCAACGGCGTTTCTCTCTGAGGTTTTAAAGAAATTAGAAGATCCACCTCAATTTAACACTCTTGAAGTAGAAGCAAGAGACTTGGTGAAGGCAAGGTTAGAGCAAAAGGAAGAAGAGCTGAGGAAGCATTACTCTGAAACGAGGTCTAAAAACAAACAGGACACAGTACAAAGAAGCAGAAGACCATAGAATTATCTGTTCAGGCTAGAGGAACAAACTTCTTTTATATACAAAGAAATCTGGAAATGTAATATCTAATCCAGAATGTAATTAATATTATTTACTGTCTTTCTGCACTTTACTTTTTCTTGTAAGTATCAGTTGAGTTATCCTCTCACAGGATTTGCTTGTCAAACTCTAACAAACAAATAGGGGGAGATTGTAAAGCATAATGTAACGTAGTATGTAATAGTGATAACGATAACTCAACTAAGGAACAAAGACAGATAAATAATACTAATATGCAACACAGGAATCCAGAAGGACTTAATCAAGAAGATAATACATTCATCATTGCTGAGCATTCAAGATAGAAGAATTACTGAGCGTCAGAGAGAGAAGTTCATTAATATGTTCAAGCCTCAGTGACAAATAAGAGTTCAGAAGACTTCATGCTAAAGACAGAGCAGTGATCCATGTATAATTGTCAAAGGGTTTCAGTGATCAGAAGCAATGCAAAAGTCCAGGGTTTATCAGCTGAAACAGAACAGAGATTAAGGAAATTCATTCAAGTGTTAGTCGTTTGTGAACCAGACCAGTGCACTAAGCGTCAGCACAACATGAAAGAGAATTATCTTAATAAATTAGAAGAAAATCAGTTGATCAAGCCAAGCCAGAAGAGTAAAATTCAAGTGGTAATTAATTCAAGAATTCAAGATAAATATGCTAAGGAAGGTATTACTACAATTGGTGGTTATTACTCTTGAAGCAGTGAAGAGGTGCAGTCTACATTTCAAGGTGCAACAAAATTGTCAAGTGAAGGCACAAGAAATAGTGCCTAAGTCATGAGTGGCGCCTATACAGGGAAACCACTGTATATGCGCAACTCAAAGTCTAACAGGTACATATCAAGGCACACTTATTCTAAGGAATGAGTGACGTCTGTACAGGGAAGACACTGTACAGGCGCAACACACCTCCAAGGCGCAACACAGTTTGTGAGTGGCGCCTACACAGTGCAACAAATGTATAGGCGCAACTCACATATTCAAGGCGCATCTCAGGACAAAGGCGCAACATGCTTTAAGTGGCGCCCCTACACCACTACCACTGTGCAGGCGCCACTCAGGACTTAGCATTGTGGGAAAATTTCCAAGAAGTCTACAAATATAAATATGGGTTCAAATCAATTGTTTTAATGGGGTTATCATCTTCAAGCATTCAATACACACAGCCGGGAAGCTCCATTAAAGCTAGACATTTATTTCACCCAATTGTATTGTGTTATAATATTGTTTTGAAACCACTGCAGCTAATCATTTGATTAGATTTGTAGCACCACAGGGATTTAATAATAACTTGTTATTTCCCAGCTTTGTGTTTTATTAACTGTCAAGTTCATTTCTTTAAAAACACAAACACTTCCGCAAATTAACTGAAATTTCTACCACATCATATTCAACCCCCCCTTCTATGATGATATTGGACCTAACATATACTACGTCGCCCCTCCTGGAAGGAACATTTCCAGATCCTGAAAAGGAATGTCCACCTCCCGTTTACGGAGAAGGTGTGAGGCAACTCCTTGATAGAACAAGGCAGGATTCCCTAATAGATATTAATATCTTAGGATAACTCATCTCAAAGAGGTAAGGCTCCACTAGACAGTGATTTAGCAAAAGCTATTGAGTCTGGTGCTGAGACAGTGCTTATGCATGATAGATCAAGAACACCTCAACGAGGCAATTCTCCACTTGATAGTGATTCAGTTCATTTTGATGAATCAGGTATAGGGAATATATGCATTGATGGATTTCACTTGCAGGTACAGAAGGCTATATTTGAAATGTAGAGTGAAAGTAAGGGAGAGAAACACTTAAGTGAAAGTGAGGAAGAGATACACTTGAGTGAGAGATAGGGAGAGAAAGAGTGAAACACTTCAAAGTGCTCGACACTTAAGTGTAAACACCAACAGAACGTAGTAGAAATGAGGAAACCATAGACCAAACACTTACCCTTGCTACTTGCTACTTCTGAAAGAAATGCTACTATATTTTTCCCAATCAATGAAAGACGAGAACCTTCTTTGGAAGACAAACCATTCACAAGATGGGCCATTGGAGGATTCCTCAACTAAGGGAGAGAAGTTATAATAAGAAAAAAGAGAAGTTAATCAAGTCTTATCTTCGTACTTAGTAAAAGTTAATATTCTAAAGAGGTTCGTATCCTGGATCCTTAAGGGAAGATCCTTAGAAAAAGGGGTTCGTATCCTTGGGAGAAATTAATGTCCTTAGGGGAAGATTTTAGACGAAAAGAAAAAGAAAATCTTATCTTCTGATCCTTATGGGAAATAACATAATATGGAAAAATCAAGGAGCTGTATCCTATACTTGAAAGGAGTTGTCAGTAGAGGATTCCTCATCCAAGTGGGAAGTACAAAAAAAAAATGAATTGACACTTCCATTGATTATCTAAAGGGAGAAGAAGAAAAAGAAGAAGAATCACATTCTTAAGGGGAGAACATTATTTGAGCTATGTTCTACTCAAGACGTTCCCAGGAATTTGAATTCTTATGAAGCTCTGTTAATGATAAGCTCTTTAAGTTCAAACTATGAAGGATTTTGAAGCAGAGAAAGCTCAATCAGGCAGAAATGAAGATGATACTACATGAATATCAGTTCAGTGCTAGAGGAACATACATCTTTCATTTCAGTTACACAAGAAATCTGGAAATGCAGAATCCGATCCAGAAAAACCAGTAGCATTATTTACAAGTCCCGGACGATTACTTTTTCTAGTTGTTAGTTGAGTTATCCTCTCTATGAGATTTGTTTGCTAAGTTTAACAATTAAAAAGGGGGAGATTGTTGGTGAGATTACGAAGCTGTATGAATAGTAATCGTGATAACTCAACACTAGAACATGATAGGTAAATAATACTACGTCTACACAGAAATCAGGAAGAAATGAAGACAAGGCAGATACAGTGAATTAAGACATTAGAAGAAGTTTTGAAGACTACTACAGGTAATTGAAGACAAGGCAGATACAGTGAATCAAGACATTAATACTGCTCAGGAAACACAGGTTGTTCGTAGGTCTGGTAGGATTCACCATGAGCCCGAGAGATATTATGGATTTCTCTTGACTCAAGATGGTGATGTGATGCTTGTGGATGAAGATGAGCCTTTCACGTACCAAGACGCTATGAACACTCCAGAATCTAAGAGATGGAAGGATGCCATGAAATCTGAGATGGAATCCATGTATACTAAACAAGTATGGACTTTGGTTGATCCACCTTGTTGGTGAGATTACGAAGCTGTATGAATAGTAATCGTGATAACTCAACACTAGAACAGGATAGGTAAATAATACTACGTCTACACAGAAATCAGGAAGAAATGAAGACAAGGCAGATACAGTGAATCAAGACATTAGAAGAAGTTTTGAAGTCTACTACAGGTAATTGAGAGAAGTACATTAATATGTTCATGCCTCAGTGAATAATAATGGTTGAAGACTTTCAGGGTTTCAGAAGTGTTGAAGATTCAGTAAAGAAGTGCCACTAGAAGATTTCAGTGTAAAGCCATAGATTGAAGATAGACAGTGTTCGAAGCATAAGAATCTAGAAGAATTGAAGACATGGTAAAGACAAAGGATTAAGAAGACAACTGCAGTCTTGGAGTTATACTCATTGAAAGAAGTTCATTTGTATGTTCAAGCGTCAGTGAAGAACAGAAAATGAAGTATTCAAGATTGTGGTAATAATGAAGATGTTGTCTAAGTACCAGAAAAGATTCCAGTGAAGTTACAATGTTTATTGATAGTCAGTGTTCGAAGCAATGAAGTTGCTGCAAACTTAACAATGCAAGTAAAGCTATTATACGAAGACCTGGATCAAAGTTAGTCGTCTGTGAACAAGACCAGTTGCACTAGGCGTCAGCAGTTTGTGAAAGGAATCCGAGTATTAACTATAGAAGAATTGTTAAGTTGAAGAACGTACTTGGAAAGAACGGTTATTTATTAAGGTACGAAAAGTGATTTGTAGAGGCTACAGCCAAACAGCTAAACAGCTAACAGCCAAATAGCTAAACAGCTCAAAGGGTGCAGGGTGCAAAGTGTCACAACCTTGGTACGAAAAGTGAAAGTTTCTGAACTACAGTCGAAGAACGGAAACAGCTCAGGGTACAGGGTGTAAAGTGACAAGACTTTGAAACAAGAAATGGAAGTTGGTGAACTTAAGTCAAGGAATAAATAGAGGGTCAAAGTGCAATGACTATTCAGCACTTTGACCATGTTTGTTATTCACGCGCAATAAACTTCACAAGCATCAATTGATTCTAAGGCCTTTTATGGCGCCTGCACAGGGTATCCCCTTGTGTAGGCGCAACAAAAAGGCAGGCGCCACAAACTTTCTATTTCAGCTAAGGCATTTGTTTTGTGGCGCCTCCACTGTGCCTCACCTGTGTAAGCGCAACTAAAGCTCCTGACGCAACAAAAAATATTACATGACTTGAAGAAATTTTATTAAGTAATTACAGGCGCCACTTGAAGCTACACAGGGGATACACTCTACAGGCGCAACAAAATTATAAGGCGCAATAAAATATTTCTTGGACCTACTTAGCCCTCAGCCAATCAAATTACAACAGCTACTTTATTTGACTTAAAGTCTACACCAATTAAAATAGAAGGGTCTTCTTCTCCAACAACACAAAAAAAATGTAGAGAGCCACTGTCATGGCCGGAGCAAGAGATTAATTTATACACACTCATACCTTGCTTCTGGTCAGATATTAGAACCCGGTTCTTAAACGAAAAATACTCAGGGCTCCTAGATATCACTCTCTACGGACTCAGTTTTTCCTTGTTCTAATTTAGATATATTTGTATAGGAATTGAGCCTAATATTTTTGTGTTAGTAGCAAAGAACTAATTTGTTCTTTGGAAGCCAGTTATATTTTTAACTGGGTGTAGCACCCCTCTGGGTTTATATACGAAAGATATATTCCCGGAAACTTGTCTCATTTAATTTACTTGCTAATTTTCTTGAACCTAATTGATTTATCCGGACACACAGAAAATTAGCAGGCAGCTCACCTAAACACTACAAATGGCCAAACCCACTCTGAAGCAATAATTTATTTATCCGCAAATTCAGAAGAGAATTTAAATTATTGTGAGTATCGTATTCAACCCCCCTTCTACGATACTTCGGGACCTAACACACCTGAAGGGGTAAAACCTATTGAAGGGTTTCGGGCATGAAAATGCAGCGGCTATAACGTAAAATAAAAAAAAAATGAAACCCTATCGCAGGATCCATGTATAATTTTGGATGATTATGGTGAAGAAGTTTGTACCTTAACAAAGCTTTCTGTATGCTGTTTAATGGAGGTCTAGAAAAGATGAATCATAACAGCCCTTTGTTACAAAGATCTGCTCTCCAAAGAAGTCCACACGAACGCCTAATCATCCTACGATCACCGGAGTCGGTACTAGCCGAATTGCTTGCATCTCTCTCTCTCTCTCTCTCTCTCTCTCTCTCTCTCTTTCTAGTCTCTCTTGATGTTGAACAGCTAGGGTTTTTCTCTAAAACGAAAACTGATGATTAACCCTAATACTATACATCTTTATGTATATATAGGAGAGAGAGAGAGAGAGAGAGAGATTTTGGGTATAACCCAAATCCATGTGGTTTCCAAAACTCATTATGGTTTTGGGTTATTATTATTATTATTAATTCTGAATTCTAATATAATTAATCAAGTCCCACTTAATTAATTCAATTATTAATTTCGAATTAATAATAATTCTTATTAAATCGGAATTCTAATATAATTAATCAAGTCCCACTTAATTAATTCAATTATTAAATTCGAATTAATAATAATTTTTATTAAATTTGAATTCTAATATAATTAATCAAGTCCCACTTAATTAATTCAATAATTAAATTCGAATTAATAATAATAATATATCTAAATTCATAATTTAAATAAACCTCCGTTTTGACGTTCTTTGTGTGTGACCCTTTAGGTTATTATTACGTTGACAATAATTTTAATATCCAATAATAAAATTATAAACAATGAGCAGCATCTAGTAATACATCATTGCTACCCAAGTAACAATAATAATTGGTGATTCAATTAAACCTTTCGTGAATAATATTCCATGTAATATAATCCCTTTAACCTTATATTATAGATCAAACTCGAGGCATGTATAGTGTCATCCTCTTCAACGTTTAATCTTGGTTTCCTTGATCAATGAGTAGACTATTTAAACAAATCAATATTTGAGCATGACCATGCATTTCATAGTCTCACCCAATCAAGAGGCCAATAATATCACTCATAGAATTGGAGGGTTAAATCCTATATCTATCATTCATATTCCTCATACGATTCATAGCATACCCAATGTCCACCTTTATCATTACCCGGTTATAGGTAACTTTGAGTGTAATCAAAGTATATTAATTCTCGTATATAAATATAATGATTTCACTGTGAGATTTCTTATGACACTTATTAACATGTAGAATCTCACGACGGGTCTTTCCAGTGTCATGTATTGATACATACACTTATGTTCTTGACTTTAGTATCACCATATCTATGACTAATGAGATGTGGTCATCTGTCAACAAACATACAGTCTTATTGCATTATTATTGTCCTTAAATAATAATACTTGATTAGTGAATTTTAGGAATAAAATACTATTTATATAATCTCATTTTTAAGTCACATACTTAAAAACATATATTACGTATTAATATTCCAAGGACATTTATTATTTTTTCAATTTATGATGCAGTAAATAAAGATATAATAAATATTAATTAAATAATCACATAACATAATTGTTTTCAATAAAACATTAAAAGTATTGTCTCTATAACACCAATACTAACACTTATAGGGTGCAAGTGGGTTTTCAAAAAGAAGACCGACATGGATGGTAATGTACAGACCTATAAAGCACGATTGGTGGCAAAAGGTTTCAAACAAATTCATGGTATTGACTATGATGAAACTTTTTCATCAGTGGCTATGGTCAATTCTATCAGGATTTTGCTTGCTATAGTTGCTTACCATGACTATGAAATCTGGCAAATGGATATCAAAACCGTTTTCTTAAATGGGAGCCTTGAAGAAGATGTGGATGTGTATATGACACAACCTGAAGGTTTTATTGATCCAAAGAATGCTGGAAAGGTATGTAAGCTGCGTCGATCCATTTATGGATTGAAAAAGCCTCAAGGAGATGGAACATTCGTTTTGATGAAACTGTCAAAGAGTTTGGGTTTATTCAAAATGAAGATGAACCATGTGTTTACAAGAAGGTAAGTGGGAGAAATGTTGCATTCCAAGTATTATATGTTGATGATATATTAATAATAGGGAATGACATTCCTTCTTTACAGGTTGTTAAGACTTGGTTGAGTAAGAATTTCTCAATGAAAGACTTAGGCGAAGCAACCTATATTTTAGGTATCAAGATCTATAGAGATAGATCAAGAAGAATGATCGGCCTAAGTCAGAGTATATACATTGATAAAGTTTTGCATCGATTTGGGATACAAAATGTAAAAATGAGATTTGTCCCTATGTCTCATAGGATATCGATCTCAAAAGATAACAGTCCTAAATCATTGGATGATAAGGATTGTATGAGTAAAATTCCATATGCTTCAGCAATTGGTTCAATAATGTATGAAATGATATGTACTCGTCCTGATATCTCATATGCTTTATGCATGACGAGTAGATACCAGTCTAATCCAGATGAAGGTCACTGAACAGCAGTCAAGAATATTCTTAAGTACTTGAAGAGAACTAAAGATCAATTCTTGGAATATGGAGGAAAAGATAAGCTGGTTGTAAAAGGTTACACCAACGCTAGTTTCCAGACAGACAATGATGATTCGATTTCTCAGTCTGGATTTGTGTTTTGTCTAAATGGAGGTGTTGTAAGCTGGAAAAGTTCAAAGCAAGACACGGTTGGTGATTCTACAATAGAGCCTGAGTATATTGATGCTTGAGAAGCAGCCAAGGAGGCTGTTTGGGGATGTACTTAGGAGATATCACCTAATTAATGAGATTAATGATCAATGAGATATACATATATGTAAAGTCAATACAAATGATAACATTGTAGATCCACTTACCAAGGTTTTGTCGCAGCAGAAGCATGAAGGTCATAGTAGTTCCATGAGTATTAGATACATGAAAGATTTGCTCTAGTACAAGTGGGAGATTGTCAGTATTGGTGTCCTAGAGACAATACTTTTAATGTTTTATTGAAAATAATTATGTTACGTGATTATTTAATTAATATTTATTATATCTTTATTTACTACGTCATTAATTAAAAGAATAATAAATGTCTTTGGAATATTAATATGTAATATATATCTTTAAGTATGTGACTTAAAAATGAGATTATATGAATAGTATTTTATTCCTAAAATTCCCTAGTAAAGTATTATTGTTTAAGGACAATAATAATGCAATAAGACTAGTATGTTTGTTGACAGATGACCACATCTCATTGGTCATATGTATGGTGATACTAAAGTCAAGAACGTAAGTGTATATATCAATACAGGACACTGGAAAGACCTGTCGTGAGATTCTAAATGTTAATAAGTGTCATAAGAAATCTCACAGTGATAATGATGTAATGATCCTCTGAATTGAAATCATTATATTTCTATACGAGAATTAATATACTTTGATTACACTCAAAGTTACCTTTAACCGGGTAATGATAAATGTGGACATTGGGTATGCTATGAATCGTATGAGGAATATGAATGATAGATATATGATTAAACCCTCCAATTCTAGGAGTGATATTATTGGCCTCTTGATTGAGTGAGACTATGAAATGCATGGTCATGCTCAAATATTGATTTGTTTAAATAATCTACTCATTGATCAAGGAAACCAAGATTAAACGTTGAAGAGGATGACACTATACATGCCTCGAGTTTGATCTATAATATAATGTTAAAAGGATTATATTACATGGAACATTATTCACGAAAGGTTTAATTGAATCACCAATTATTATTGTTACTTGGGTAGCAATGATGTATTACTAGATGTCGCTCTTTGTTTATAATTTTATTATAAGATATTAAAATTATTGTCAACGTAATAATAACCTAAAGGGTCACACACAAAGAACGTCAAAATAGAGATTTATTTAAATTATGAATTTAGATATATTATTATTATTAATTCGAATTTAATTATTAAATTAATTAAGTGGGACTTGATTAATTATATTAGAATTCAGATTTAATAAGAATTATTATTAATTCGAATTTAATTATTGAATTAATTAAGTGGGACTTGATTAATTATAATAGAATTCGGATTTAATAATAATAATAACCCAAAATCATAATGAGTTTTGGAAACCACATGGATTAGGGTTAGACCCAAAATCTCTCTCTCCCTATATATACATATTGATGTATAGTATTAGGCTTAATCATCAGATTTCATTTTTAGAGAAAAACCATAGCTGCTCAAACATCAAGAGAGGCTAGAGAAAGAGAGAGAGAGAGAGAGATAGAGAGATAGAGAGAAAGAGAGGGGCAAGCAATTCGGCTAGTACCGACTCCGGTGATCGTAGGACAATCAGGCGTTCGTGTGGACTTCTTTGGATAGCAGATCTTTGCAACAAAGGGTTGCTGTGATTCATCTTTTCTGGACCTCCATTAAACAGCATACGGAAAGCTTTGTTAAGGTACAGACTTCTTTACCATAATCATCAAAAGTTATACATGAATCCTGCGATAGGGTTTCATTTTTTTATTGGTTTACGTTACATTCGCTACATTTTCATGCCCGAAACCCTTCACCCCCACCACCATCTTTTACGCTTCTTCACCACTCCACCTCAACCTATGGATATGATTACTACATTTCCTTTAATTTCTAATCTCAATAACATTCAGTATGATTTACCTTAAGATAATTTTTTTGGATATTATGTATGTTTCTAGTTATATATCTATGTTTTTATTTGTGGTAGTTTGATTGCTTATAAAAGTATAAGATATATGTTTAATTGGTAATTATTGGACTAGTTATTATTAGTGTGAGCTTCTATTATGCTTAATGCATATTCTATATGTTTTGTTTCAGATTTGAATGTCAAAAGAGGACTATATCTATGTTTTCTTGTGATATAACTTTTATTTCGAGTAAGAAATTCTTTTGAGAAGATGATAATTTAATATCTTGAATAACTTTTATGAGAGGATTAATATAAACTTATCAATTGTATAAACAAATAATATACCGTTAAAAGATGGATTCAAAACACCCTTATCCTTCATTATATATAAAATACACTTCTCATTATTATTTATGAAGTCAATTATTTCTCTCTACTTTTATGTCATAAGTTCAAATCAAGCTGATATGGTCTATCAAAATTAATTGACATATGTTAACATCAATCCCATAAAAAATAAGAATACATTTTCAATTGATTTAATATTACAAATAAGAGTGATTTGAATTTTCCTATTCTAAATTTTAGATATAAAATAAGAGTACCATTGTGATTGCTCCAATAAAACTATTTCTGCTCTACATGCAATTTTTTCTTTACAATTATAAAACTAATATGAATAAAAAATATATTTCTCACACACATCTCATTTCCATTCCCAAAGCCATATCTCACATACTCTATAGTTCTCCCTCTCTCCCAAACCTGCATATTGCTTGAACATCTACACTTTAAGTATACCTGAATGACATTTATGTCACTCATCTCAATAACACAATCTCTTAGTCCATCCACCTTTTGAGTTTACAAGGTGAAGCTAATCAGGTACATTTTGTTAAGGTGAAATAATTTCTCATGCTCCTTCTAGAATAACTAATGGTTGTTGTAAACTAAGACTTAAAACATGTTTCATTTTGTATCTCCAACGTCTCACAATTCTTTATCATTTCTTAAATAACTTGTCTAATGCAAGGGCAAAAGAATTCTAAATTTATCCTTTTAAATGTATTAACAACCCATCACTCTTGCTAAAATAATTTTGTACCTTAAATCAGTTTGTTCTCTTTCTTTAATTTTTCATTATCTAAATATTAGACTTCTTTAATCGCTTTATTGTTGTATTGAATAAGTCACTTTAACAAATTCTAACTTTACTGTAGTTGTTTGGATTTGAGATATTAACACCTCCACTTTTTAATACTTTAGCAAATACTTGGATTTAGGATACTAACATTGGTAATGATTTTTCTTTATAATTTAATAAGGATATTTTTTATGAAGATTGTGATTACATCCGGATTTCAGTAAACGGCCTTAACCCTACTTAGTTGACTGACAATGACAAAGGCGTTCCCGAAGCCGTTAAAAAATAAAACTTTTGTTTATGTGATTTGACTTTATTGAATGATTTTTTGATGTAAAAAAGATTTTCTCGTACATGTTGGCTTACATCAATTGAACTTTCACAATATTAATCAAAAAATTTTGTGGACTTGTTGGTATTCTGATAAGTGTTTCAAAAATGACCAAGACTTCATGTCCAGCTCTAGATGGAGAAACATTCTTAGTATTCGCAGTACGTCAGATTGTATGATTGCGTTCCTCTTTTACATACTTTATCATGACTGTACTAAAGTGGTATTTTAACAACCGTGATGTCTATCTCACATTCAAAGAACATCCAATTAAAAATATATCTTTTTGGATGAGATCATATTATTACTCATTTCTTATAACATTCATGTTAACCATCTCATGATCTCTCTCATTCCATCCGAGAAGTTTATGCTCTAGCACATTTAGCTCATTGTTTGTTTAAAATAACAGTAATCTTTATTTGAAGGAAGATATGTATCCAAGACTTTATATTTTTCCATCCTATTATAATAATTTTTTTGTCAAAATTGTTACTCTAAGTTTTCTATTCTTAAATATGTGTCTTGTGATTCTTAGTAGTCACAATATTTAAAGTTATTTATCTTTAGTCAATTGCTTTAAAATCCTTAATTTTATTAGTTCTGCACTCCACTGGTGTTACTGGCATTAATTACTATTGTGGTCATGACTCTTGACACATACTTATATTCTTTTAGTTTTCTCACAAGTGTTGTGTTGCGTATGATGAATAATGTAGTAGTTTTAGAATCTATCTCTTTCTTTTGTATATGTCGATATACCTTAGAGTTACCAGAATAAATGAGGAACTAAATATAAAAGAGTGTTTGTTTTACAAGTTTAACATATACATGATTAAGTTTGCTATCATATCCATCTAAATCTGACATATAACACTGTATGTTGATTTCATAATTGGTTTTCAATAACATGCTCATGTTTTGTCACTCATAGTTATCTGAATGATAGAACTTACCAACCTTTGATTGGTGACATGACCGAAAAAATATCATTAATATGTTTTGCCCCCTTTCCTATTCAGCCTTGCCGCCTAGCTCTTTAAAAATAAGGAAAGTCCCCATTACTCAAAAGTCGTTTCTTTGGAATTGAAGACCAACTTTCATGGATCATGTCTTTAGGGTTCAATTCTAGTCAGTGGTGGATCTAGACTAAATTTTTAGTGGAGGCAATTTATGAAATTCGGAAGCATACAATTCTCATTCATCTCATTAATATGTGTTCTTTCTGGTAATTAAATTGATAGTTAATGCTAAAACTTAAAGAAAAATTGATTATCCCTTATTTAAAATTTTTAATTAATAAAAAATTATTTATAAGTTATTAAAGTATAAATATATTTATACGTTTTTTATTTTATGAATTTAGTAAAAAATATATAATATTAATAATTAAATTATATAAGTTATTAAAGTATTAGAAATTATTAAGAATATATTCATTTGTTCCTGCAAAATACTAGAACAAAGTCGAACATAGCATATACATGTAATAGAATAAAATAAGTCATTCTAGTCTTTGATCCAGGTAAATAATATCAAAGTTTAGTTTGTACTATCAGGGGATACAATAGACCTTGTACAAGTGTTCATGATGATTTGTACTTAGAATACTTTCAGAAGAATCAAGACAATAGTATAAAAGTTTACCAGAGTACTCTATAGACTATCAAAATCTAGAGGAAGAAAGAGTTTAGAAGTGATCATAGTCTGAAGATTGTCAAAATTTAGAGTATTGTAGAGTTTATAAAGTTGAGTCCAGTTTTGGAAGTAGGTGATTCACAGAAAGAAAGTTTTCGAGATTAAGTTAAAGATATGCTATGGGAAGGAAACAGAAACACAAAAGGAAAATATAAGCTAATAGATAGGAATTTACTCATGATTTATTGTATATTATTTTATTAATTGATAGACAACTCTCTATATAAACACTTTATGTAAATCATGTAATTTGTCGAAGTTTTAAGATAGCATAGTGATATAGAGAGGAGTTGTGGTAACACAGAGAAGCTGTTAAAGTTTGTGTATATTCTAAAAGAGTTTGTATTCAGTCGTAAATAATACAAACAGTACTTACTTTTATCTTTATGTTTGATCTTTACAAAGTTATAAATTGAATTGATATTTGTAAAGTTGATTTTAAAATGCGAAAAGAAGATACAAGTAATCAACTCCCCCTTCTACTTGTATTACTAGGAAAATAAAAATAATTTAATTTAATAAAAAGTAAATATATCAATATACTTTTATTATGCAAAATACGATCAAGTTTTATTTATAATATAAAATTATAATTATTATATTTTTATTTAACGATCGTTTTGTTAAATTAAATTTTAATGAGGGCCTTATATTATTTTTAGTGGGAGCATAAATATAGTATATTGATATATTTTGCTTCAATGACCTAAAAACCAGTGTGGGCCCGTCTTCCACTCATATTACTCTGAATCTATCCCTGATTCTATTGTTCAAAATTTTGAGGAAATTGGGGTAATGAGGCTTGAGATCGAGACCTCTATGTATACTTAAGTTCAGACACCATGTTTGATGACCAACTCTCTATAACGTTTGAAAAAGTTAGGGTTGTTCATCAAACCACGCAAATTGCATAAATTGCCCACACCGCACCGCATTAAACCACAAAATGTGGTTTTTAATTTTCATGGTGCGGTTGCGGGTTGAATTTTTGACAAATCGCATGGTGCGGTGCAGGTTGCAGTTTAAGGTTGGGTAATGCGGTTCAAACCGCACTGCACCGAAATTATATATATATATATATATATATATATATATATATATATATATATATATATATATATATATATATATGTGTGTGTGTGTGTGTGTGTGTGTGTGTGTGTGTGTGTGTGAGTTGAGTTATATGGAAACTGCTTTTTATTGGAGACTACTAAGACTGAATATTAATCATTGGATTAAAACATATCCTACATTTCTTACATAAACTTAAAAGGGCAGGATTGTAAAATACTTTATTAATTAAAATATTGCAATCAAACATTTTCTTATTGAAAACTTTGTCTTTCAAACAGTTCCTTTTTGTAAATTATCTTTTATTAATATTTAAGGAGAATACTGCATATCAAATACCAATTACAATCCCACATATCTCGTTTACGGTACTCACTTACAATACACACAATTTCATCTATAAAATTAAAAATCATTCCACAATACGCACAATTTCATTTATAAAATTGAAAATCGTTCCGCGAGACTTTAGGGTTTGAAGCATCTTATGAATATGAACGAAGGTATGTTTTAATACATTCACTACAAGAAAAACAGCTTCAGACGACACCGGTCAGACAACGCTCAGTGAAAAAAGTGTTGCCCAGAATTAACATACAATGGTTTATTTCCCCCCCTGAAAAACTGTAGTCTGATCCATGTGTTATACAACAGTTTTAAACCCGTTGCCTAAAAAACTCAATCACACAACACTTTCTATATGTCGTATCGTGCAAAACAATACCTCCATACAATGGTTTAATAAACCTGTTGTTTGAATAGACTTCAGACAATTCTATGAGAAACCGTTATTAATATCCGACAAATGTTTATTGTGAGGTATTATATAAGATGTTTTCACACAACAGTACAATATTGTGTTGTCTGATAGAACTCATCAGATAACACTTTTTCAATGTTGTGTTGTGCAAATCAAGGTCTCTAAACAATAATTTATTTTATATTGGTTTTATGTAGAAAACCGTTGTCTTCGTTTAACTCATACAACACATTTCTAAGAAAAACGTTGCCTGTTTCATAGAAGATGACAAAAATTATCTTTTCATAATAAGACGAAAAATGTTTGTAGAAGATTTTTTAATACTTTTGTTAAAAAAAGCACACAAAATAAATTTAAAAATTATAATTTTTTTTACACATCACAAACATCGAAATATCTTAACATCCTTATGGTTGAATCATCGAAAAAATTAATTTTACTTTAATAAGAAATAAATTGTAGATTTATCTTAAACTCAATATCTACTTCTTAACTCGTTCATATAAAATGTATACTCGTATTGTTCGAATTACAAAACTATTACTTATTATTAACAAACTATATACATTTATATGTATCCATATTATAAAATTATAAAATTTTTATTTATTTTATTTATTTTGGCCTTATAAAATGAGTTAATATTTTAAATTTTAATTTTTTATAAAAACTTAAACCTGTATTCATAATTTTAATTATAACAACGTGCATACATAATTATTTCGCTCTTGTAACGTATCATATAATTTTAATATAATATATTATTTATAATTAGTAAAATGAGAGTTTTAATTTATTTTGTTTATATAAAATATTTATACTATATTTTTATAACAAAACTAGAGATTTTTTTGTAGTTGGTTTGGTTAACCTTTTTCTAATATTATATTTAGATTATATCCTAAATTTATATACTTATATTAAATATTTTATATAAAATATAATTAATTTAATTGTACCAAATATTAAAATATCTCAATTTAACCATTACTAATTGAACTATTAATTTGTTTAAAATAGCGACTCATTATATAAATACAATGAATACTAAAATGTTATTTTTTTAATGTTTTAACACTAATACTATAATAACACGATGTACAATATTTTAAAAATGGGTGCTTATATTTTCCCCCAAAATGAAATTGTGCTATACACTCTTTCCCCCTTTCTTTCCCCCAAATACTCCACTTTCCCCCTTGTTGCCTCCCGCTCCACTTGAAATTTTTATTTGAACACAACCCTTTTTGTTCCTCGATTTCATGGGGATTTCTTTCTAGGGCTTTCAATTGAAGGCTTTCTCTCTCCATCTCTCATCTCTCAAGTATGTATGTCTCACACTTCATCTTTCTCGTTTAATCAATTTGATCGAGGCTACGAATTAGGGCTTTGGTTTGAAAAAAGGCTTCATCTTCTTCAATTAATTAATTTGAGGCTACGAATTGTTCATGTCCAATGTCATTATGGTACAGCTGGTTTGTCTATTTTATCAATACTTGATATTCGTCTTCATTTGGATGTTCTTGAATATGGCAGGTACTTGTTGGGAGATATACTTTTGGTCTTATTATTAATGTGATTGGAGAGCCTATTGATCATAGATGCGATATTAGTAAGTTAATCCTTGTCGATTTGGTCTTAATTTTGTAGGTGATTTAAATTTAGGGATTTCATTCTAGAGTTTTAGATTTAGGGCTATATGGTACCTATTTTTAATAATATTAATGAATTTGTCTAGGTCTCCAAATAGGTCTTGCTTTCTTACCCCTACTCATATTTTAACTATAGCATATATAAGACCTTATTTTTTGTTTATATATCTATAATTCATGATTTTTATTGCATCTTTCAGATCCAGAGGTGTACATGTTCTGTAGTAATAACCAGGTTAGAAGCCATATCTGTTTTGTTAATGTAGCTATTTGTTACAGGTATTTTATAGTGTTGATTACCTTGATTTGTATGTATGCACTTATGTAGGGGTAGATATAGACCTCCGAATGGACCATCTGATGGTGAAAAACCTCTATATCTTCACATTTTTGCTAGAGCGATTGAGTAATGAGTTTACATTTTAACAGTGTTCTCGAGGCTGTACACTATTTATAGATTATATGCCTTCTATTGTTATATGGTTAATTTTTGCCATATGATGTTTACTGAATGAGGCAGCTATCTTCATAGTACTTATCTTAAATAATATACACACATATATCTTGTATTATATATCTTTGTGTGTGAATTGCTTTTGGTTCAACGAGACTGGAGAACCTGTGAGAATCATAGGTTCTGCACCACAAATTTTGCAAAACTAGTACATAAAAAATTGCAGAACCTTTGGTTTTCACTGTTCCCCAAGCCTCTAATGAGTCCTACCCTGTATGTATTGCTTGTGAAAAAACCTTACTCCTTGGCCTTCTATTTCTATAACTTTATTTTAAGGTTTTTGTTTGATATGAAATTTTCCAATTTCTTATGAAAAGAGGTCTTTATTATGAGAAGTGTTTTTCATCTTTTATCCTATAAGTGCCCTGTTTCTCCCATGTCTCTCCTAGTTTAATTATTGTATGAATTATTTGATTTAGCTATTAGTGAGAGTATGATTTAGCTTATGCCTAATTCCCAATGCTTATGGTCTTCGTGTGTATGTGTATATATGTTTGGTAATTATTTACTTATGTATCCTGATTTGGAAATTCTATAGTCAAATACAGGGTATCTCTGGGAACTAGCCCAACCCATGACAACAAGTTGTCTGCCCCTGGTTCTTACTAGGCAGTTGTTTCGGATATCGGATCACATGAGTTTGGAGAATTTGATGGGAAAATGATAAAGCTGGAGGAGGGTATAGAGAAGGTGGAGAAACTTAACTTATATATGTATTAAAGTTATTAGTACTTTGATGATAAATCTATGATTTTATGATTTTGCAGGTTATTTATGGATGCAGATATTTGGCAATTCTTGCAGTTTGGGGATCTTTAGTTGGATCTTTTCTGTGTTTCATCAAGGTTAGCATTTTGTTTATACAATATACTTTTAACTTTTAATTCCTTAGCAACTTGTGTACTTTTCTTTTTTATTGTGATGTGTTCATGTTATGGTACATTGCAACCTTCACCGACCTTGATGTTGTGGTGCAACCTTGTGCGCTGAGTAAATCTATTTATTTATAATGTAGTATCGACATTTTGAATCTGCTTAGAGCCAATAATTACATAATTAATATCAGAACTGTTTATCTGTTTAGAGACTATAATTATATATACTATTTACTCTAGTTTGGTCACTGGTGTTCTTTCATTTCTATTAGGCTTTAAGTTTCAATTCAGTGCATCTGTTAAGATATGATATAATATATATTTCATGGTTAATGTTTAAGCAATTGTGTTTGTTTATAAATGCAGAAGCATCTATCAAGTATCTGAATACGATTCTAATGGCAGAAGCTCAAGTTGAATCTCAACAAAGACGAAATGTAGTAGCAGCTATCAAGTATCGGAATAGTATTCTAACCATGATTTGATTCCAACAAGTATAATAGGGTTTGTGATAGTATTGATGTTAGACATAGACTTTTAGTTGCAAGTTGTATTTCTCCTTGATAACTTTTGTATAATAAATCATAGTTTCAATTGTTAAACAATTTTCTATTTCAATTTTTTTAGACAATAATATTAAACACTTGTCTATTTAAATTTCTTTTTGAGACAATAATATAAAACACTTGTCTATTTAAAAAATGAACCATTATCACATTTATATCTTACAACAGATATTGAGTTACAAACCATTGTAACAACTGAGTATAGCCAAAAAAATTCTTATTTAGGAACCGTTGTGTTCGTTATCTTCAGACATTACATTCTTATCCAGGAACCATTGTGTTAAAGAATATCAGACATTGAGCTTCAGGTAACAAATGCTTGATTAACTGCAAGTGTTACAATAGTCTATTTACTAAAATCGTTGTTTATACCAACCTTCTAACAACATTTTTTCATGATCTTGCTGTTGTCTTTCTTAAAGACAGACAACGATCGCGTACCGTTGTGTGATCCGTGTATCAGACGGCGGCTCAATATTCAACGGTTTTCCAGGGTATCAGACAACGGGAAAAAAATGCTTGTATGAAGCTATTTTTCTTGTAGTGCTTATGAATTGATTTCAAATTAGGCAAGGCAGAGATTCATGTTTCGTATGTTATTTTGTATTAGTTTTTTAAATTATTGTAATTGAATGAATGTGATTGTGATGATTTATATTTGGGTGTAGTTATTGGTAGTTCATGTATTTAAATTTTTATGGGATGTATAACCATGTGTATTGCAACTGATATTTCAAAATAGGCAAGATAGAGATTCATGGTCTATATGTTATTTTGTATTAGTTTTTTGGATTATTGCAATTAAAATAATGTGATTTTGACGATTTATAATTGGGAGAAACTAGAGTTTACAATATCTTATATAATCAAGTGGTATTGTGTGTACTGTAATTATGGTATTGTGTGTACTGCAATTATGGTATTGTGGTATTGTGATATTTTGTGTACTGTAATTATTATTTTGAATCATCTAATTAACTAGGTATTATGAGCCATCTATTTGGTATTGAAAATTAAGTGGTATTGTGTATGTGTACAAAATAAATGAGTTACATGCTCAAAACCAGTCAAACACATATTTTTTATTTATCGAGGAATTACACCTTGTAAACTAGTTCCAAGGAGATTTTAGTTATATAGTAATTAGAAAATTTGCAAAATAAATGAGACCTTATAATAATTTAGATATATTTTTCTCTTTAATTCGTCAATTTATTTTAGCCTCAACGGAGATTCAAAAGAGGGAGCAGTGTGGTAAGCAGTACGTGGCTGGAACCAGCGCACCCTGTTCTGTTAGCATATTGAAGATGTCTCATTGAAATAAAATAGGAACATTGAACGTGCATATCACATGGCAAATAATAAATTGATGGATGACAATTTTGTTTGGTCAAGTGATTGATTGGTGACATTCCACCTTATTTTTATTGCGATAGTGGAGTTGGACCACTGACATATTTCACTATTAATTATTCGTTTAATGGTAACACACACTCTATTAATTATTTTTTGTTGTGAAATCTTTTTTATATTTAAAAAAAATAACAATATAAAATTTTCATATTTTTATACGTAGTTTTCTTAAATAAAAATATTCTTTTTTATGAACTCATAATCTATTTCTCCAAAATAGTTTTGTAATAATAATTTGTAAAACCATAATGTAGTCGTATTCATGTAATTAAATCATTCATGTCTTTACTTCATTAAAAATCAATATAGAATTTGTTTTTTAAATCATGATTTTAACTAAAAGTAGTAAAATTTTGATTTTTAACTCTGATTAATCTTCAAAACTCAATAATTTATTAGTTTAATCCGGGATATTTAGAAATTCTGATTCTGCTACGGGGTGTTGTCCTAGCCGTTCTATTGCCATCCGTAAGCCTTATTTTTTTTTCTTTTTTAATATAAATTTCACAATAAGTTTAATTTGACTTTATATATAGAAGTATGGCTAAAGTTAACATACATAAACAAATTCTTTAATTTAACCTATTTCATTATAATGCAAATTTGATCAAATCTCATATTTTCCTCAATTTCTTCATTGACATATAGAAATTATGAAACAAAAAACTCATCTTCATCAAGATAATGAACAATTATGGTATCCACAAACTAAAATGTATAAAATAAAATCAATATCATTTGATAGCAGATGCAACGGAATGCGCCCAAAATTTCAACTGAAGTTTCATATCCATTTCATTATCAACAGCTGCATTAATCTTCCACTTTAGCTTCTCAGCAGCTTTTCTTCTATACTCCATATCTTCCCATGCTTGTGAAAGATAAGGCTTCTTTGAAGAAGCAGCTGCCAACAATTTTTTTTTCTTTTCCTCTTCTTCTTTTCCGAATCTTTGTAACCCTGGAATAATCTCAGCCAACCTAGAATTCTTATCTTTTTCCGAAAACACAAACCCTAAATCCATAAACCCTTTTAGCTCCTCGAATTCGAGCTCCGAGAGACTCTTAGTGCTTAAACCCTTACCTTTTCTCCTCCTCCTTGTATTATTCGATCTCTCACTACTATTACTCACCTTCTTATTATGTTCATCTCTTTCCATCATCACCGCTTCGAGTACCTCATCGGATTCTTTGCCTGAAAGAATTGTTTTGAGGTTCATCGGTGACCTAATCATGAGGACTGAGTTGGGAGACATAAGATTATCCGAGCCTCCACTGCTCAAGCTTTCTTGAGAACTCATCAAATTTGGCTTATCATCTTCATGAGTAGTACTAGTTGAGATCCGAGCTAACTTTGGTTGATCATTATCATTATCATTATCATCATCATTATTTGTTTTCGAAACAAATGGTTGGTTCGAATTTTTCTTGAAAAATTGATTTTCGAACCAGAAATAACTAAAGAGATTAAGAACATGAACAAGTGATTCATCAGCTGCCATTATAATTATAATGATGTGGCGTGGGTAGAAGAAGATATAGAAGATTGGTATGTATGGTATGAGTGGTGGCAAGTGCAACTATTCGTTACTGAGGTTTATTATTGGCTCAAGTTGAAGTCGCATCTTATACAGTATGTAATAATATATATTTATGAACATTACTTTATTGCCCCTTAAACCATGCATATATTACGTACAATGGCATATATAATCTAATTCAAGGGTTTGGTAAAGAATAGTAGAATAGTAACACGTTTATCACTCTTTTTATAGGCTTGTCATAGAATAGGTCTGGTCATTGTTTTCATTTGATTTCACATGTACAAGACTTTTATACCATGGTGTTATAATGAAATTTGAGATTTTTTATAATTAGTTTGATTAACCTCAACTTAGATTATTTCATTTTTTAATTATCCTAACATTTTTAACTAGTGTAAATTTTTTCGTCAAAAAAAACTAGTGTAAATTTTTAAAAATTGTAAGTATTAAAAATTTATTTTATTATATTAAAATTATATATATATATATATATATTTATTTATTTATAATATAATTTTTATATAAATATAATCTACTTACGCATTTCAGTCTCATCATCGTTTAACCACTTCAATTTATTTAAAATTAAAAAACATTAAAATTATAATATTATAATATATTTTTTTATCTATATTAAATAAAAATATTTTATATTTTTAATATTTTATATTTTTAATATTTATATCCGCATGTCGCACAAATTAAGTTATAACCGGGAGGTCCGGGAGAGTTGGAGTTGAGCAGCATGTAAAATGGGAGGAGCTGGATTTGTTATAATATTAGGCGCAATTAAAAAAATCACTATATCTATACTATATTATTAAAAATGAAAGATTAAAAGTTTTGGTCGTCGGTTGATATGGTACTAGGTGAACCATAGAAAAGATATTGACCTTCCAATTTTAAGTGAACCATAGAAATAATCTTAACCGTTGAATTTTAATAAAATATAATTTTAAAAGAATATAATCATACATACAATTCTAACACAAGTAATCCTCCTTTTATGCAAACAACTCATAAACATTATAATTCTAAAGAATATAAACATTACTACTAAAATACAATCTCATATTAATCTTCTAACTAAAATATCTCACATTAATCTCCTAAATAAAATACATCTCTACACAAAACAAACAAAAATTATCCTATTAAAATATAAATGCAAATAAATTATATAAAAACATATACATATAATATTAAATAAAATTTAAATTATAATTATACAAATACAAATAAATTCAAATCATTAAAAAATATTAAAATAAAAAAATAAAAAAATAAAAAATATAAGCTAGTATTAATTAATATATATTATATAGAATAAAAAGGTGGAGTATATAGTGATCTGGCTCTTTGTTCGGTACGAGTGAGTTATGATTTTTTTTTGGGGGGAAAGATTACATCACGTTGATTGAAAAGAATACAAGAACAAATTTATTTTTTTATTTTGTACAGTAGTAAACTTTTAATTTTGGTTCATCAATCTAAAATAACAGACCACTGTTGGAATTTATATAAATATTATTCCAATTTCAGTTTGTTTCAAAATAAAAATATTATTATATATTAATATACTTTTTAAATTTATGTGTGATATTTTTTAAAAAGACTTTTAAAATCTGAGACATTTTTATTTTTGAGACTTTTCAATTCAAATTTTGGATTTGGAAAATTTTTTCATTGAGAGACATTTGATTTTTTAACTTCTTCTTTTGGTTTGGTGATAAAGGGGGCTATGTATCTTCTAGAGATGGATTTTTTAAAAGCTTGATCGATGTGAAAATGAGGGTTATACTCGAGTTGCATGTTTTTGATCAATACAAAAAGAGGTCTTTACCATAATTTTGGATAGACAACCAAAAATTACTCTCACACATAGATAATCAAGTTTATGGGCAATGATCAAGAGTGGTTTTCAATCTGTTTCCATGTACTACACCAGTAAGACAGATGTCGTGTAACGCTGGGGTTGATTGTCATGAGTCCGTGTATACGTAGCGAGACAAATTCAACTTTAGTGCAGTGATTAAGTTCACGTCACGACGTTTATTCAGATAAGTTATCTTAATTCTCCACATGTTCTCTGATTCTCTCCTTATTTTTATCATTCTTCATGTGAGACATGTTTGGAATGATTAAATTTATAGCATTTGATTAACGTTTTTATCTAATTGCTGATATATAATGTCTGATCAGTTTGTTTTGAATTTCTCGTATGATACAAATTTGTGATAATCTGCTCAATATTTTACCTACCAGTTGTAACTATATACATATCCTCGTCAACCACCAAACTACTTCTATTTCCGGACAATGTCAAAAAAAGTCATGTAGTAAATGATAAAAACATGCATTTATACAAATTAAAACATATATAAAAGATGATTTATGACAAAAATAAGGATTTTTGAATTTTGAGCCACGCAGAAGTAGGGCTTAGGAAAAAATAACCAAATCAGCCAGACCGGACCGAACCGACCAAACCGCTTTTTACGGTTTCTTAAGCGGTTTGGTTTGATTTATGTTTAATTTAAATACAAACCGTTATTTTCTGATTTTGTCTGGTTTTCATTTCTAAACCGACCATTAAAATCAAACCGGACCGCTACAAATATATTATTATTATTATACATATATATATAATATAATATAATTTTGTTTTGCATAATATTTTTTCTAAAATCAAGATTGCTAGCCTGCTCCTGTAATGCATTTCTTTTTGATTTGCATAATACTAATATTGTCATTTGAGCACATATTAGTATTTTCGTAATTTAGTAAACTAGTAAACTAGTAATATATGTACTAAAATTGACATACTTTTTGACAGTATTGTGCTACTGGATATGATTCAAGAATTGTTTTTTTATGGATAAAATTATTATATTAAATAGTTTGGTTTAAAACCGTAACCGACCGTATAATTGCGGTCTGGTTCGGTCTAGTCTAATATCCAAACGGTCTGATCCAAGTTTGAGATACGAAAAACCGCTATTAGTGGTCTGGTCTGGTTTGACTGTTAAAATCAGACCGAACCGACCGTTACACAGCCTACGCAAAAGTAATGTCTATATATTTGGATCGATTTTCTCCCATTTTTTAAAAATAAAATTGAACAAATTTTTAAATTCAATTTTTTTATACATATCTAACAAATATATCATCTTAAAATTTATATAGAATGATACAGTACCAAATTTTCTCAATTTTTCATGTCAAAATGAGTCATATATATATATATATATACAGGGATGCACATGAAACTATGAGAGGTAAGTAGCATTGACTTATACAGCCCTTTGTAGTTAACATACTAGTGGCATAGAAATAATATACGAAGTCATATAAGGGCGTAATGGTAATTTTAGCAACGGCATCTCGAATTTTCGAATCCTCATAATTGCAACTTGGGTGGAGTAAGCAGTCTACGTGGAGGCGTAAAGTCCAAGAATCAATTTCCCATCTAACTACCCACGCCATCCTATCCTCGCTTCCCTTTGTCTTTCACGTACTCCTTTGTTATAAATAATTCATAAATTTAAAAAATATCATCAAATCATTAACATTGTATAAGTTGATATAATTGTATATTAGTGAAGCATATTATCAGTTAAAATGAAAGTTAAAGCATATTATAATTTATATAAATTAAAATGAGAGTTCAAGATCAATATTGTAATGTCCAGACAATGACAAAAGCTATTGTTTTGTATACATGTTTCGAATCTCATGTTTTCTTCTTGACAATTGTATTTATTTATGCGAATTACTGTTAATCCAGCGTTATTTCTCTCATTCTTTTCTATAGGAGGTCAAGTTTTTAAAATTTATTGAGTATATCGGCGAGTTTAGTTAAAAAAAACTACTGAAATAAATAAAGGAGTCATTATTCGACTAACATAAAGAATTTAAATTCGATTTTTAATTTCCCGTATTTCTTCTCGAAATATGTATTTAACAATAGATAAACGTTCTTCATTTTTTAAGCAAACCATCATTCTTAACATGATTGTTGAGGGTATATAGGGAAATATTTAAGTAAGATCGATTCCATTTTAGCCGGCAGGTAGGGATTGATCTGCTCTCACAATATGGTCATTATTGATGGTAGCCAAACATTTACATTTTGTATATTATTAACAAGCTAGCTTAAACCCTCGACTCTCGTTTGAAAATATTTGACGTTTGATTTTTTCGTACACATATTTAGGAGTTTTGACTATATAATTAATTTTTTTTTTTTTGTGAATAAAAATATTAAACTAAATTTTTTGTTCAATTTTTTTTTAAAGATAATAATTTTAATTATGTAGTCAAAACTCCTATAGAAATGTGCTAAAAAATCAAGTATCAATTATTTTAAAACAGAGAGTGTATTTTTCAAAGAAAAGGATAAGTTTAGATGCCAAGGAAATTAATTGGGTTTAAACCTTACTACCGATTATATCTGTATAAAATTTATTCATTAATTATGATACAAAACACAGATATCTCAATGTTCTAATATATGCCAAATAATTGAAGAAGTGAAAAAAGGTGTGGCTTGCAGAAAGCATGAACTTTAACCAAGTTCGCCTCTAACTAGGTGGTAACGAAACTTTAATTTCGAAAATAAATTTAAACACTATTTTTTTATATGAAAATATATTTAATACATAGGTCAATAATTTGCTTGAAATTAAAAAAGCTTTTAACTTGTTCATATCTTATTCTTTTACTAGCAAGAGGATGATGATTATAGTTACTTATTTTATTACTGGTAATATAATTATATAGTGCATAATGTTAGACAGTATAATTTCAATAAATTAATATTTTTCTAATATAAAATAATTGAAATAATATATTTTTAACCTCAACAAGTTAATTTGTAATAAAAATCATTAGTACAAGTGTTTTTTCTTAAACGTATACTTCTAACTTTTGACAAACATTTTAATCTGTTACGAAAATTATAATTTTTTCTTATTTGTAGGTTAGTTTCGGTTGTGTCCAAAATTTTACGAATTGAAAATCCTGAAAACCAATTGAAAATGCTGAATTTTAATCTTCGTGATCAAACAACACTTGGAAACTCTCCACCACTAACAATAGAGAATAGGCCATTTTTACAGATATCTCGCCGTAGAATTCAAGAGTAACGCCAACAGATGGTAAACTATAAACCTCGTTGTTGAAATGAGAGGAGAACTTTGTTTAATCAGAAACGAAGTTGTTAGAAAATGGAAAGTTTAAGACATATTTTTTATATGTTCCTGACGTAATTTCTGGAAACTAACAAATGAAAGTTGTTCCTTCCTATGAGGACTTAAACTTTCATTTTTGGATCTAAGACATTTTCTTAGTGTAATCCATAGATAAATTGAGTAGAACTAACTTGAAATAGCTTAAATGTGTTTGTCCCACATAGAAAATATAATATGGGTGTGGATTCTTTATATGCATATAGGTGTGATGGTAGTTTCAACTACTAAGACATGTGAGTGTGAATGGTGTAATTGTGTGCCCTCACGCGCACACACACACCGCCGCCTCGCTTCGGGTCGGAGGGTGATTTGGGCGAATATCTCGGCGTCTCGCGTACGCGGGGCGACCTGGGCGAAGAGTTTTATTACATGATTAATTAATTTAGTTATGACTTTAATATTATTTTAATATGAAATCGAGTCAGTGTATAACTTGTCAGAGTTTACAAAGAGAGATATAGGTCAGAGTTTATTAAACTCTGATGGACTAGCTCATCAGAGTTTAAGAATTTATCAGTAAACTCTGATGGACCTCCTGCAGTTTGGGCTGGGTCAGAGTTTATTAAACTATAATGAACCTGCTCATCAGAGTTTAGATTTAGCTAAACTTTGATGGCTGTTACAAATTTTGTTGATTCTGAAATATATTCTATTAAAGTCAGAATAATTATTTTATTTAATGTTTTATCTACTGTTACATTTTATTATATTATATATACAGAAAAATGTTGAAGATAAAAGATAGACAAGTGACAGAAGTTTGATAAAACCCTAGCAGCCATATTCTGAATCTCCAACACACATTCAATATACATAGGTTTTTTGGGCGAACTGAGGTGCAGGTCGCTGTTGAGTGCTACGTATCTGTGGACGAAGTATTTTGTGTTGTTTTATCCTTGAAGTGATATTGCCGCAACCCAACACAGCGTAGTGGTAAAATAATCTCTTCAAGAACAGTCAAGACTTCTTGCAAGGTTTGACGACTCAGCAGTTCTTTTAATTCTATCAATGTATGCATAAAACTTTTGTTAGAGCTAAGTGTTCTATCTTTTCTCTTGTCTTTACAGTTATTGATTTATATATCTTATTTCTACCTTCGTGTTTTATTTTGTTGATTGATTTAATCTGTCTGTTCTTGTTTAATTATTTATATAACTGGCTCATTGTTGTGTTTAGTTTTTAATTAATACCAACAGAAGTTTGGCAAACCAATTGCTAAAACTAACATAACAAAAATCACAAAATAAGATGGAGCACTCCAATTTTTTCTTTAGTTTCTTTTTTATGAAATCATACTAGCTTAATTGCGACCAATGTTCAGACAGAGTTTGTGAGTGTGAGTAGCCTCACAAGTAGACTTTATAAAACCAATAATACGACTAGACATTTACCTTAAACCACTTCACAGGTCTTTAACAATATAATTTTCACATTTCTTAACAAATAACCCTTAGTGACGAACGAAAATGTACCATAAAAGTTCCATCGATAATTAACTTGTGAAAATGTTAGTTTCTAAGAAAGAAAAAAGACGAAGCCCATGATCTGACAAAAAGTCCTTAATGTAGGTTTGCTTATTATGCAAACCTCTAACATTAAAGGAGAAAAATTAATCATAAAATTATGAGAATGATGGCGAAGACTTCCTCTCTTTTCCCTTCTGCCCCTTCCGAACCAATTTAGATGTGCAAGCTTTGTACGGCATTCCATGCTTAGCATCAATTTCATCCACGTTAACTAAGTTCTGAAAGGATTTTCAAAGGAGAAGTATAATCTACTCCCGTACTGCCAGGACTAGTCACATAATGTTCAGAAATACATCAATTATATTCCACACTGTTTTCCATTCATTAACAGAGCTGACCTCATTAACCGTAGCATCACGAACAACCATGGGGTCCGCTCGTTAGTAGTTTTATCTTGCTCATCAGAAGAGTTAAAGCCAGTATCTTTATCATTAAACACCACGTTAGACTTTGAAGCCTCCTGAGGTTTAGGATAGTCAGCAGCCTTTGAGACCACCTCAAGAATCCCAACGTTTTCAGAATTAAAATGAAAGGAAAGAGTTTTTCGCTTGATCCAATGGAGGAGGAGCAAGCTGCATATCCAGCTATCCCAACTAGTGCAGAATTGTGGCACAAGAGGGTGGGCCATTTTCATCATGCAACATTATTAAATATGCAAAGAAAAGACTTGACCATTGGATTGCCGCATATAGAGTCTGAATTGCCAAATTGCAAGACATGCTAATATGGTAAACATGCAAGACTTCCTTGACTTCCTTTCCAACAAGCAACATGGAGAGCTAATAAAAAGCTGCAACTCATTCACACAGATTTGTGCGGACCTCAAAGAACTCCTTCTCTTAATGGGAGCAAATATTACATTGTTTTTATTGATGATTTCACGAGAATGTGTTGGATCTATTTTCTCAGGTTCAAGTGAGAAGTTGCAGGTGTGTTCTTTAAATTCAAGAAATGAATTGAGAACCAAACTGGCCGCAAGATTCAAGTTTTAAGGACAGATAACAGATAACAGCAAAGAGTACACCTCCAATGAATTTAACAAATTTTGTGAGGAGACAGGCATTGAACACCAACTTACAGCTCCATACAGCCCAAAACATAATGGAGTCAGCGAGAGGAAAAAAAATAGAACAATAATGGAGATGTCCAGATGCATGCTTCATGAGAAGAATCTACCTAAATAGTTTTATCTTGCTCATCAGAAGAGTTAAAGCCAGTATCTTTATCATTAAACATCACGTTAGACTTTGAAGCCTACTGAGGTTTAGGATAGTCAGCAGCCTTTGAGACCACCTCAAGAATCCCAGACTTTTTCTTGTTTTGCCGTGCTAAATACCATCTAATGTAAAGCATATTGGTTTTACTAACTAGGTTCGCAGAATTGTCAACTCAAGTAATGAAAGATATGTGAACTTTCCCAGAGCTCACTGTACAGCTTTGGGAACGAACTGTAAGAAGATAAAACAATACATCACAGCCAATAAATGATACACCTTCCGTTTAGCATTTACTCTCTGAATGAATAACAACAAGAACAACCCTGACCCACCAGGGTACACATTCAAGATGACTGGGAACGCTAGATACCCAATCAAGTACTGACATGTTGCCCAACAACTAGAAGAGTTAAACCTCTACAGCAGTTTGCCCATAAGTAATTTCCTCACCCAAGTACTAATAACTAACTTACCAACTAATATAAAACAGAACCACATAACAAAAGAGAGCATCATAATTTGTACATCAAGGAGAAAACTCTAGCTCTGTCAAGTTGTTAATAGCTAAGCTGACAAAAAACATAATTGTGCAATATGTTGGATGAACTACGTCCAAGCTTATGCATTTATCCAGATTTGATGACACCATAACTCCCGCAGTTCTACTAAAAAATCTATATCCAAAACTATCGTTGCTACCAAGAAGCAGTTTCAAAATGATATTCTGTACAAATCTATTGATAGTGAATAAAATTATATATATTCTATCAGCAAGGGCAAAAATATTTATATGCCATTTAGTATATATTTTTTCTACTCTAGTGTGCCACTGGTTTATACCCTCACACACAGGGTAAGATGACAACCAACTAACAAATTCCCAGCAATACAGGTCACCAATTTGATTAACTTCCTAATAAATCAGTCAATGAAACTAACAGAAATCCATTAGTAAAGTATATATAACAGTAAACAATAGAAATTTAAATACCTTGGTACACACATAAAAAATATGATTTGATTTATTATCAGTTTATTACTTTGTGATATTTGGCTTACCCTGTAGGGTTGTAAGTTGACAGGAGGACATCTTACTGAAACTTTGTTTAGAACATCTTTGAAAAACGAAGTCAAGTATTGTAACTGTATTTCTAAAGTACAAATCAAAAGTTCAAAACAGTTGAGATACTGCATTCATAAGGTAATGAAATATGCAGACTTCAAATTATGAGCTGCATACATATGAAATAAGTTTTTATCATTCCTTTGGTATAAACCAGAGATTAGAAAGAAAAACATTGTATAGCCCAAAATTACTGCAGTTCCAATATTCGGCCGATCATGGAGAATATTCCTAATATTGGGAAAGCATGGTTTCCTGCAAAAGTCCAATATTCTTATTTTGAACATAAATTGTATAGGCAAGTAAGACTAGGAAAATGAATCACTCAAATGTAATTAACATGAAACAATTTAGCTAAAGAAAAGCAGTTTGAACATATAGAGGGTACCTGATGCTAAATCCATGCTAGTAGCTAGACATATTTCACGAAGCAAAGGTTGTTACTTGATCATAGTTGAAGATAACCAGAAGTTCCAAAATATAGATCCCATGGACATGAAACCTACACGAGCTTGAAGAGGAACCACCCTACGATATGCCATGACATTACCCCAATATGTTATAGTATCATTACAATTAATATGAGAAAGTGTATTGGATAATGGATTGACCGAATATGTGTATGTGTGTGTGTGAGAGAGAGAGAGAGACCAGAAATTCAACACACTGACAGGGACCCAAAACCTAAATCCTGCATTAATCAAAGAAAACAGTATGTTAATATATAATATCATAGGAACAACTGCAGTATAAAGGCCATAAGAATCAAATTTTACCGAATAAAAGCGTGCGGAGGGCATCTTTTCGGTACTTATTGGGAAGCTCTGAGAGCTTTCCTAGCCAGAGATTATTCCATGCAAAAACAACACTAATTACGCATGGACCAAGCACAATTTGGTTCAGCAAAACCTGCAAGAAACAGAACATATTAGTAATTCAAATAAAAATTTTCTTATAAAAGGTGTCTACTCTTTTGAACAAGTTTTCTGCAGAATCCCTGGGAATGTGTATTACCTTTATCAATATGTTTTGCACTGTTTGCTGTGGCATGCACCGTTCAAGATACTGGTACCAAGCAAAAGAACCAGGGCCATACAAAAGAAAACCATATGAAGCCATTCGGAGGGATCGAAGCCAGTTATGGTCTGAAATTAGAGTCTGGATGTCATCCTAAAAGCACAAATAGTAAACTTTAAACCATAGAGATCTCAAAATTTGGAAGGTAATGAGAATAGCACAATTATGTACTCAAAGCATGTTACTAGGACAAATATGTAAACATATTTGGATCCTGACCCAGACCCATTACAAGTGTTCTAATTTGTCATACATAACTTCATAATAAGTTAAGTTACAAAGACAGACTCTCATTGACATAAATACCTGCCCGTTCATTTCCAACTTCTGCTCTAAACTTTAAATTACAACAGATACAACATGCCAGTCACTGGGGAGTATTATGAAAATGTTCTTTAGGAGATCAAAGTGTGTTTATAATATACCAGTTTGCTCGTTTATAGAATGACCAAGTTCAGTTCAGGTCTGTCTTTAACTTCATGGAGTTTTTGGAGGACCTCATCACTGGGGAGTATTATAAAAATTTTCCTTGAGAGATGAAAGTGTGTGGAAGTTTTTCTTTTAGTAATTTTGTACACTCCTGGTGTGCATAAGCATAACCCTCTCGGTTTTCTGATATAAAAGTGAATCTGTGTACCATTAAATATACACATATGCAAAGACATGCTTCATAAAGGATATAGACTACCAAGTCTAAACCGTCTGCACGCGGACTTACACTACTCCTTTGGTTTCTAGAGCCAGAACCTCATTTCAATTCAATTGGCGGACCTAATTCTGCAAGCCACTTTAGTGAACAACTCTACATCTGCATTCAGCATAAATAATATACTAAAGGAAAAGAAAAACATCTGCACCTAACCTTGCCCTTTATTTTTACTTAAACCAGGGAAAGACATCCAAAAATCCAATGAAAAAAGTTAGCAAAAAAAATAAATCCAATGAATGACCAAGCCCGAAACCCCTATCACAAATAATCTAAAAATCGATATTTTCCTTTAATGTGAGATAAACTACAGTACTTTAGCTCTACTCGACAGTCCATAAGTATAACAAAGTGAAAACACATTCTTTGAATGACTACTCCAAGCCTATATTCATACAAATCAGCAAGTGCCTATATTCATACAAAGACTAGCCGTAATCGTCACCTACATTCATCTATAGCCTATTTAAAATATTAAATTCACAGCCTAATAATTGATGTCTCAAATCACATACATATGTAACCAACTAGATAATTGGACCAATTGGGCCAGCGTTTATGATTAAATGGGCCATTCACCAATTCAGATTGTAAGCCCAAGAAGTCTGGAGAAACTTAGCTATATATACTCATCTCGTCTTCTTGAGGAGGGGATCGAAGAATCAGTTGTCTTTTTCATAAATTTAAGTTCAGTCTTTTATATTCAGTTCAGTCCTGTATTTCATTTTCGTTTATGTCTTTCTATTCCATGTCTTGTTAATTTTGAGATTCTTATCCTTATTTTATCAGTTCTGATTCGAATATAAAATCATGAATTTTCATAGTTATGCTCAAGTTGTTGATGGTTCTTTCATTTCGAGTCCGTTTACTAGTTTCGGAGAGCTAACCAACCCTCCAGTTGGTTACAAGTGGTATCAGAGCAGTCTTTCCTCGGATAGGGTAAACCTGGATGTTATGCCGGCTTCTCCATGCTCCTGCGGTTGTCAACAGTCGTTTCTCCGAAATCCGGTTGATAACCCTAATATGTATTATCCAGTGGAGTATAGACCACCACCCGCACCACCACACCTCTTCTACTCTACTGTACCACCTTCATCAGTGTCAAAATTGTTACCAGAAATGCCCACACATCAGGTGTTTGATAAAAATTCTGAAAGAAACCCGGAAATTGCTGGTGACAATTACACGACTGGTATTGCTAGCTACGCTCCACCTTTCACTCTAACGCGTCACACTACTCTATCTACTAGTCAACCTTATTACGCCCTTGAATCGCCTACTTCCGTGACATCCACTACTGCAATGGCTGATGCTCTAAGCCTTATAGATAACCTACCTACCGATAACAAAATGATGATTACTGGTGCTACCACTGCTAAGGGGAACCAGTGGGAAGACAAGCTTACTCAAATGATTGCGTTGATTGAGAAGATGCAGGACAATTTTGCAGATATGTCGAATGTAGTTGACAAGAAAGTACAAGGGAAGGTAATGGAAGTTGAGGAATGCACTTTACCGCATCAGTCAGAATACATTTCCACGAAATTATTAAGTCCAATTTCTCAAACTGATTCTGCTGTTATTGTCGAACTTGATAATTTGAGTACAGTCGGAACTAAGAATTTAGAAAGTGCATCCACAATTGTTCATGATGATGGTAAGGATGATGGATTAAGGGAGGAAGCTTTAGAAATTAATAGTTCTTTAAAAGAGGATGTAGAAGATGGTGATATAAAAACGAAGGAAAAGGGAAGTGATAAAGAATCTGAGAATGATAAGTATTTTGATGAAGATGGTAGACTTAATTCTAGCATGACTTTGTATGGTATTGCATATAGTACCACACTGGTGAATATTGATACAAGTTGGGATTCAAATGGAGCTGCAGATATGCTCAAAGCAATGCTGAGACTTGGCATTTTAGCAGAGTCTGGACACCATATTTCTGAAAACTCCATCATGTGGTGGTGGTATACTGCTCAAGATACTCTACGACAAGAGATAACATACAACAGACTCACTTGGAAGCAAGTGCAATTCTTATGTCATTTGTGCAGATGGCGCGTTCTATTTCATTCTAATTCTGTGCAGAAACTGTTAAATGTTAGCGACAATGAAATGAGGCCAGATTTATATGGGACTATTCAAAGTAGATGTGATGAAATCCATAGTAATATGATAAAGAGAGATTCAAAGGTGTTTGCAAAACCGGGAAACAATAAGAAATTCGAGGAATCATGGGATATTAATGTGAAGGAGAAGAATAAGGGTACTGGTAAGGAGAAGGGTGACGGTAATTCACGCTATAAGGCAAGTGCATATTTAGAGGCCTCAAATCGATTGGAGAAGGCTGTGAAGTATATCGAATATGACATCTCATCTAGAGAAGAGAAGCAAACATGCACCAAAGCAATGACGGTAACTTGCAATCTCAACATTGCATCTCGTAAGCTGATGCTGGAAAACAAGCAAGCAGAGAATTGTTGCTTCACGAATTTGAAAAAATTTCCTGACCAAGTGAATCAAAAAGAGAGCCTTTCTCATATGGTCCTAGAATCGCTAATAATAAAAGTAAAACTTGTGCTTGTCGATGATGAACTTGTTCCTGGTGAATATCACGTAATAATGAAGGGTTCGAAATCGAGTTTTGAAAAAGAGAAAGAGGGAATATCTGTCAAAGAATTGTTAGAAGAGAACAAAGCTTTTCTTTCTAAAATTTCGAGGGAGATCGAGGCAAAGGAGGCTTATTCTTCAAAAACTTATGAAGAGATTGAGGCATCCTTGCTCTCCATGTATACAAGCTTCTCGTCTGTGTTGTACAGATTCAATAATGCTGATGGAGTAGCCAATGCTTATTTTTGGAATAATATCATATTAGTGTTCGATCCAGGTGATATCATAAATCATTTTGATCGACATCTTGCTAGCATTCTGGTTTGTAAAGCTAGCATTCTGGTTTATAAAGCTTCTGAGATTGCCCTGTTTTACGAGGAACAGGTGAGAGACGTGCTGGATAAGTTGAGGCTTGGATATGAAAGTTCAATTCTTGGTATAGTCGATAATGGTCCTATACAAACATTAGAAAGCTTCAGCAGGCTTGGCATACATCCACTAAATATGCCGGAAGAAGTTGAGATACTTCAGTTGGCACAAATGATGTTTGATTCAAAACTACCTTTTGATTTACAACTGTTTTCTGGGGGATCATTAATTAAAAATGCTTGGTATTGGAGTATGATAACACTAGTAGTAATTGATCATGGACATTCGTTTGCTTGTGGCGTTATATCAGCGAATTTTTTTGTTACTACAATCGGTGAACAGGTAAATACAATTACTGATACCAATGGAGCTCCCTGTAAGTTACAAAAGTTTGAGGGGATTAGTGAATCTGGCGAATGGGGAGAAACATTATATAATTGGGCTCAAAATCATAATTACTGGATTTCATCTAGTGTCAAGAGGATGGTCTCTGCTTGGTATTGGCATGTCACTATATTAGTATTTGATCCTGGAGGTTCAGTTTCCATAGAGGTATTTTTCAAAGTTCTACTATCCTTGAGGACAAGGATATTTTAAGGGGAAAGCATTGTAACCAACTAGATAATTGGACCAATTGGGCCAGCGTTTATGATTAAATGGGCCATTCACCAATTCAGATTGTAAGCCCAAGAAGTCTGGAGAAACTTAGCTATATATACTCATCTCGTCTTCTTGAGGAGGGGATCGAAGAATCAGTTGTCTTTTTCATAAATTTAAGTTCAGTCTTTTATATTCAGTTCAGTCCTGTATTTCATTTTCGTTTATGTCTTTCTATTCCATGTCTTGTTAATTTTGAGATTCTTATCCTTATTTTATCAGTTCTGATTCGAATATATAATCATGAATTTTCATAGTTATGCTCAAGTTGTTGATGGTTCTTTCATTTCGAGTCCGTTTACTAGTTTCGGAGAGCTAACCAACCCTCCAGTTGGTTACAACATACCATCATCGTACACATAGGCCTCGTAAAATCTCGAATACAAAGACTTATCAATCATCCATCATATCAGCTAATCAAAAATACATTGCAAACATAAATGCACATATCTCCAACAGGCAAATAGCAACATATACATAAAATGTAAAATCTAAGAAATCAAGAAAAAGGGGTGACCTTGAAATGATGAGAAGATGAATGGTGAATGACCCATCTTTCACGGAGTTGAGCAAGAGTGTCTCCGGTGACAGCAAGACTACCCGCCGTCGCAGCTTGCTTTATAGGAAACCGGAAACCGGCTGCTCCGGTAGACCCAACTGAGGAATCATCACTTTTACTAGATGGGGTTCTTCTTTTTCTTCTTTGAGAATGGAATGGTGGGAAAATCCCCCATATATTAAAACCCAGAGACTCCATTTTAATGGAGATGGTGATAATTTCTCACAAACTACATCAAGCTATACACACAAAATTTGAGTATATAGTTTACGGTTCAGGTAGTTTTGTGGTGAGGTTGTGGGTATTAAATAAAAATATTAATGTAAATAAAACATATAATAAAATATTATTATTTTGTATATATTTTATAAAAATTCGATAATACATATATATTTTTGAAAAATTACCAAATTTTTTTAAAAAGTTTTTTTGTGATTTTACCGTGTTTAGATTTTTTCGCAAAAATACAATTTACCGTAAAAACGACAAGATGAAACTTATTTTTCTATTTTTGTGAATTATAATTTAAATATCTTTTGGTTACATTTTAACCGTATAACTTGTTAAATAACGTATTATGCAACTAAAAATAATTATATTTATTAAATTTTAAAATTATATTTGTGGTTGATTTTAATTAATTCTAGTTGCAAATCATATATATATTTTTAAAAATTATAGTGAATTCAAACTATTTAATTGGCTCATGTTGGCTATTAGATATATAATAATAGATATAATAGATGAGTCTCATCTTCTGTCCAACCAACTAAATCATTTCTTCCAACTTCCGTAGTTTGTGACTAGTTCTCTCCTTGCACAATAAGAACCATTTTTGCACATCATGCATCAAATCATTGAAGGCTCTGTCTCCTTCCTCTTTCCTTGTATGATACATTTATGATTGATCAACCGATTAATTCCAGATTCAGATTCAGCACACAAAACTTATCTAAACTCCACAACAATTCACCCCAACTAAAGGAACTCCAATTCTCCTTCAACGTCTTCAAGTCGACCACTACACACGCAATGAATCACAATCAGAACCGACTTCAATAGTAAATCTACTGAACCTAGCAATCAGCAGCAATTGACCTTGCTCACTTCCGATTAAGCTCCAACACAATTACTCAATTCAGTAGCAACGATTCTAAACACTACTTGAGGAATCGAGATTAGCTAAAACAGTGACATATATTTTGAAAGTCGGGGACAATCTTCTATTTTCTGATTACAAATCAAAGGCATATTTAAGGAAATAAACATAAACATGTACTAATGTTAAGCCAAAACAAATTAATAGTAAGACAGAGCATATCACCGGACTGGAATTGAAAGTTTGTGAGCAGCAAAAGCAACCTCACGGTAACGAGCAAGACTATCCTCAACGCTACAATTTATGTTTGACAAGGACTCAGAAGCTGAAGCAAAAAAAGCCACTTCTTTAACTCCAGCTGCAACAGCTGCCTCAAAACCCTGCAACGTAACAAGAAGAAAGGTCACCACTGCGTCTAACAACTTGTAAACATGTATTCATTCACGAAGGGGACTTGCTTTGATATTAGGTGCTAAAACCGGGAATCTAGCACCTTCAACATTCTGAATTGCCTGAATCATGTCCTTTGCATCTGCTAGCTAACAAAGAGGTTCTGTTACAGTGTAAATAAACATGGACAAAAATGCACAATATCCATCAAAGATTTATAAAACAGCACTAGATTGAGAGACCTAACAACATGAAAAATAAATGAATCAGTGTTGGGATATTTTATGAAGCTTCTTTTTTTTCAGTACACCTAGGCCCTTGTCCTTGGATAATGCTACTGGAGTATATAGGAACAAGGGTAATAAGAGAATAAGAGATGGTACATTTTAAATTCAAAACCTGAAAACAAACACCCAGATATTCACACTAATCAACATACAGTTTTGCGTTTTAAACCAAGCATTCAAAGTAAGAAGAGAGATCAAATAAAAATATCACATTTGCAATACAGCACACATACACAAAAATATAATATAAAAAATTAGATTGATAGATTTTAGAGAACTACTTACACAGAAATAAAACACCTAATATTACAATATCTTACTAATGAATAATATTTAATATATAGAAACTAATTTGTTAATTTCTTTGTCAGCATCACCAGGGTGCAAAAACCCCTACTCTTCTCAACAGCATATTAAATCAAAGTCAATAGACTAGTCATATAGTTTTTTAAATGATCTACTGAATACACGAGGTTCACACAAATAAGCAATTGATATAGGTGGCCTCTGTGTTAGCTTAAAACGGTTACAACAAGCCATAATAAGAAACTATTATTTGTTTAAAAAGGACCGTCAACAAGGTAAAATAAGTACATAACTATGTACCATTTATAATTTACTATAAACACATCTTAAGCTGATAATTTACAAGTTTTCCTAGATAAATAATAAATATACTAGACTTAACGCAATACATATAATGATTTGATTCTGAACAGAATTAAAAATCTGAATCATTAACTATGCAACTGAAGATTCAGCTCTGTGATGCATTACCGTTATATCAGGCTCATTGCTATAATTTTGAGGTTTGCACTGCAAATGGTGCTCAGATACGCAGCATATTCACTTAGAGCATGAGTACAATCATAGCCATTGATTAATTCAGCTAATTTCAAACAAATGCTTCATAGATATCAAAATTAAATTGTGCAAACAAGAAATTAAACTGAATTATATACAACTAACATTGCCAATCCAGAGTACTTCCAAAACATATAATTAAATAAAACATTCATTCAAGAACCATAACAACATCATAAAATTCTTTGTCAAAACCCGACATTGCAGACAAAGTTTTCACAACATGACTCAATTAAACAAAAACAACATAAAAACCAATAATCTGCCTTACTTATCCCCATTAATATATCCCTGTTTCCGCCCCTCAAACCCCGGCCTCATAAGCTTCTTCTCCCTCTTAGCAATCTTCCTATCCTTGTTCTGCTTCACCCTCTCTGCAATATTCCCCGCCCTCTTCTTCTGCTTCTCACTCTTCAACTTCTCGGTGCTCTCCACTCTCTCCTTCCACTTACCCGCACTCTTCTCATGCCTCTTCTTCTCCTTCTTAATACTCTCCTTCAAAATCTTTGTACTATCGTGAACCTTAATCCCCATGGCCCTACTCGTGGCCGCCTTCCAGGAATGCTTCTCCTTAACCACCTCCCCTTTCTCCGGATCCTTCTTCAACTCCTCTAACTTGCTCGCTTTCTCCAATTGAACCGCTTTCGAACCTTTCTTCCTCTTCTTATCCCTCCCTACCTCACTCCCAATCCTCACTCTCCCAAACTCAATCCCTTTCGCCGCAACCTCAACTTCCTTCTCAACCTCCGTAACAAACTGGGGGCCATCCCTAACAACCTCATCCACGTCATCAAACTCCCTCTTCCTCTTGCTATCAATAACAGACCTCTTCCCCTGGCCTCTATTCGACCTCAGCGCCAGCAGCTTGGCTTGCAACCTCTGTTGCAGCTCCTCGTAAGTAACCGAGCCCTTGTTCTTCAATCTACTCTCACTTTTCTCATTCTCAATAGACTTTTTAAGAATATCAAGAGTGGTAATCTCTGAGTTTTCAGGATCGAGACGAGCCCGACGAGCCTTCTTGATATTCTCACGGGTCTGTTGCTTCGCAGAGGCCTTGGCAGCTTTGCTGAGACCTTGGTACCATGGCTTGGAGTCATCGTCAACGGAGAGATAGTACTGCGCCGGAATGAGTTGAACAAGCTTGTCGAAAAACAACGAGTGCTCGTTAATTAGCGTTTTCAGGTCGGTGTCGTTGGGGATTGAGGAGGATGAACAAAGGGTTTGTTTGGTTTTCTTCTTCATTGTGTAGGCTGACGATGAAATTGGGGGAAAATGAATCTAGGGTTTTGCTCCGCTTCTCTTTCGTCTCATATATTAAATTTATATTTTAAAAATAATAATTAATACTGTATTAATGTATTTATTATTATATTTTGTATATTGTTAGTTAAAATGAGTATTGCCGAACGAGGGGTGAATGCAACTCGATTAATTATTAAGGATTTTCGCTAACAACAATAAGAATAATAATTGACGAGTTAGAGATGTAAACAAATTAAGCAGATAAAATGACAAAGTGTTTAAACTTCAAAATTTAATTTTATTAATTTTTGTTTCGCTACAATTGTCTAGAAAATAATTCCAGCTTCGATAGATACATTAACAATGAGTTTGCTAATATTTCTATATTTGAGAAAATTCTAGCTCAGTTGCATAAGTAAAAGTACTTGTGAGATATGTGTATTTATACTGAAACGCATCTCTCACTTATAAGTGTACTTTTATTGTTCCTAGAATAAAACTTAAAATAGAAACTTTGCTTTTTCCATTCAAATTTGTCTTCATTCCATTTGTAAATAAAGCAGCTCTAAGATATGCAAAAAAATTGACTCTTTAAGCACACTTTACCTTTTACTTGAATTCTCCCAAGTTGCAGTAGTAAACTTGATAGACTAGATAGTAATGTCAAAATCATTCCTTGTATTTTCATTATCGAGTCTGCTACCTGAAACAAACTGTCAGCTTCATAAAAAGTTTACTGTCAACTTTTACCTTCCCTTTGGTGACAGTATCTTTGGCTCCGCATACTTTGTTGTCAAGTTTGATAGTCCATGAAACATATTGTCTTCCTAAGCTGCTGTCAATTATTCCCATTAATGTTGCTGTCAACTATTCCGCCAAATTTGATGTTAGTAAAACTTGTTGTCTTCAATTCTTCATTCTCCGCCAAGTTTACTGTCAATGTAATAGTTGCTGTCAGTAATACGTGATGTCTTCAAATCTTCATTCTCGGCCAAGTTTACTGTCAATTGAATAGTTGCTGTCACTACTCCGCCAAATTTGCTGTCAGTGAAACTTGTGTCTTCAATTTTTCATTCTCCGCCAAGTTTACTATCAATGGAATAGTTGATATCGTCTGTTCCAATTGTGTTGTCATTTGTAATGTACTGTCATAGGTTTGAGTACTTGAAAACTTGATGTCTGAGTTTTGAATCATGTTGTGCATGAACACTTAGTGAACTTATACTACATGATTCATTTTTATTCTTTTATACAAGACAATAACTTTCAAATATACTGTTACCTAACTAACACGTTCAAATGTACTGTCGACATGTGACTACTAACTATATTATCAATGATTACATGACAATATGTTTTACTTAGCTTATTAAACTTAAACTAAGTATACTAGTTGATTACACCACAATCCCTAACAATCTCCCCCAATTTGTTTTTATGTAAAATAAAGACAAATTAAAAACTAATTGCAGATGCAAACTCAACTAACATAACTTGAAGTGTTTATACAAGAAAAGTATACAGAAAAATACAATTACAAATACAATATACTATTTTTCTTAACAAGGCTCCTCTAGTGTGAACTGATCTTCAATTTGTGCTTGAGCTTCCTTGATTTGATTTCTTCCTTTCATATAACAATTTGAAAGTTCTCAGGGCTATCTTTTCTTCTGTTGTCTTGGCATGATTAGACACACAGTCAAGAACCAGCTTCACCATTGTATGAGAAAGGTTCTTCAGGTCTTGATATGAGTAATAAGCTTCAGGTCCTTTGGAGATGCATAGAAATTGGACTCTAAACTCATCAGAAAGAAACCTGTCCTTGGAAGATGTGTACACTTGTTTCACCCTCAGGTTGTCTACTTCATCATCTTCATTAGACTTTGCATCTATTATCCTTCCAACTTCTGTACTCATATTTCTTTCAACTTTTAGAAGAGATCCTGTGGTTAATCTAAAAATTCTTCTTAGGTTTGCAATGTTGAGTACTCCAAAATCTTCAATCTTGACTTCAATGTTGTCAATGATGATTCTGAGTGAATTTATAAAGACAAGAGATACATAATCAGTTTTTCTAGAGAATTGATCATTAAGCTTGGCACACTTTAGATCAATCTCAGCTTCTTTGATTTGTTTATTAATTCTTTCTATCTCCTTCTTTGTGGCTTCAACATTATCTGCAACCTTACTCCTCTTCTCTTCCTCAACCTTCTTCTTTTTCTCCTTAAAATCACAAATTTTCAGAGCTTTCTTTTTGAGATCAAACACCTCAAAATTTGTAATGTTGAGGAGTTGTTTCTTGATCAGTTCTGTGATTTGTGGTTCCTTTTCAACTATAATGCTTAGTTGAACAAAGGTGATCTCTTCTGCAGATCCATCAGTGTTGTAGAAAATTATCTTGTCAGGATTTCTGAGAAGACATTTTTGAGTCCGCTCATACTCAACCTTCCTTTCAAATTCCTTCTTCCTTTTAGCTTGAATGATTCTCTGAATAGTTGGGATGAAGTTTGTCTCCTCAGGGTATGAATATTCTTCCAACTGCTCCACCAGCTTCACTAGGAGTTCCACATTCTTAACTTGCAAGGAATCCATGCTCCAGAATTCCTTAACTCCATCTTCATTGGAAAACATCACACCATCTGAATAGACTGTAGTCTCAGGTTCCTCAGCATCAACAAAGTCCAAGGGATGGGTTTTGAAGGACTCTATTAGCACCAAAAAATTTATGATTAGAATTCCCCTGAAGACTTAAGTTCTGATGTCCGAGCCCTTGATGACAAGTAGAAACTTCCTGACCATAAAGAAATTTGTCTCCTTCAATTCATTCCCCATAACTTCAACTTCCCCAATGGAATAGTAGACATTGAACCTGCTTAGAGAATTGAGCTCAGTCCACTCAACAACAACCTTGGTGATTGATTCTGCTTTTGGCTCAGCCAAGTTGTTGATTGCAGGTCTTCTGACATCCAGACAATCTTCATTAAGAATTTCAGATACGAGCTTCTGTAATGATCGGGAAAATTACATGTATTTTATAATATTTAAATATGCTTTTATTACAATTTATTATGTGCTTGATTATTTTTAATACATTTATTTGTGTTAGGATTTTTAATAAATAGAAAAATTACCGGTTATATGTTATGTGATTTTTGTGTATCTTAAAATATTTTATTGTACTTTGCTGTAATTTTTGTTTCATTAGAATAAGGCTATTTCGATTTGTCATTATCGAACTCAGTCATGTAGGAGACTAGAGACCTTGTTTTTGGTTCCTTTATTTTTATAGAAATGATAAAATCCTCAAAATAATTTTATTTTATTATTTTTATAACATTCATAATTTTTGGGGAATTTTGACATATATATTGTATTTATTCGAAAATATTTATTTTTATATTTTATCCCATAAAAATAATTTTTTTGGGCTCTTTATTTTAATTATGAAGTAATTTATCTTTTAATCATATTTAAGCCCTTGATTTTTCAGAAAATATAAATAGTTTTCTTTGATAAAATTTTATTAAAAAGAAATTACAACTACTTGGTAATTGTGGTAAAAGCTTTCCAGGTTGTGTTCATCAAAATCAATCAGCGATTAGAGGTGATTCTTTAACCCGTTTTTCATGTATGAGTAATCAAATTGATCCTTGTAACTAGTACTATCTGATTATGGTAGCAATTTCATGAGAAAATAGGTTGTTTGTAAATTTGTAAAAATATGTTCTTGCTTCGATTTGCAAATCGGTTATGTGTTGATTATTTGTTTAAATTGAAGTTATAAGCATGTTGGTCGTTGCTTTGTGATGTTATCCATATTTTTAGATTAATTTTTTGTGCTTGTTTTGTTCATGGTCAGATTTTGACTGGAGCTACGTCCGAGTGGTCGGAGTTTTGGTTATGGGACTTAGTTCTGGATTCTGGTAGCATGGTTGTGTAGCTCTAGTGTCTAGCAACTTGTGAGTATTGTTTTGATTGAGTGTTGAGGTCGAGTTTGAGTCACCGGATTTTTGGTTAGATTTCTTTCTGATCTTTGTTTTCCAGTCATCTTCTCCGGTTGGTTCCAGCTTGATTACGGTCTGTTAGTGTGCATAACTAGTATACTTGGTCTTCTGGTGTCCATAGCTTCAAATGGGTACGAGTTTAGTAAAGTTTTAGTTGTGTTGGTTCTGCCGGATTTGTTAGACCGGCCGAAAACTTTTCCGATTTAATCGGAAAATTTACTGCAGGTCATGTTGTTTGTATGGGTAACATGTATGTTGATAATTGCTATCAATTTTATTTTTTTTGCAATCATAGCACACAAGGCTTGCCCATTGTATATTCTGCATGTTTTTGTTCAATTTGTGTTAGGTGAATATTTTAATTTAAGTTCAGTGCTATCTTTAGTCCCTTTCTTCATGAAGAGGAGGGTTTGAGTCCGAGGATCTAGCATTTCTCATATTTATCCAACAAACTGAAGAGGATTTAGAAGTCAACCATTGTCATTTATATTGTTACGGTTAATTATATTGGATCTGCCTTATATTTAAAATTACAATAACTATGGGTCTTGGTAAATAATTCTTTTGCAGTATAGTTATGTAAGATAGATTGCATATTTAATTGTAATATAAACTGTGATGTTTTCTGGTTTTCTGGGTTTGCACTTGCTAACTTATTACAGAAACATGGTTTCTCTTCTTGTGTTGCTATGAGCCTGCTAACGTCTTTTGTTTTGAGTTGTGATTACGTTTTCAGTCGCCGAATTTTGAAGCTCCGTCCGTAATCCTTAATTTTTCAGTGGTTGTTCTTCTTTTATTCACTGGTTCTAGATTGTGCAGTTTGTCTGTGTGACTGTAAGCTATAGTTTTGTGTTGCCCTAATTTGGTCGCGTTTTGTCTTGTTCTTGTAGTCACCGGATTTTATTTTGTTTTGGCCGGAATCTCGACTTCTTTTACCGTTTCTTGATTCCGAGATTGTTGTTGGCCTGTATATGTATGGTTATAAGAGTCTGTAGGCCATGGTTTTTTGAATTGTATGATTAAATGGTTGGTTTGATTTGGTTAAATTGCTGGGTCTTTAGATTGGTCATTCTATTATATATATAATTTGTTATCATTGTGCATAAGCATTGTTTCTAATATTGAATTGTTACATGATTATTTTCCTGATCTGGATTGCTAAAGTTGCTTTACTAGTTTAAAGGAGAAATTGAAATTGTGCTAATCCTGAAATACAAAAAGTCTACTTAGCATGTTGTACTTGTTATCTATTTGATATATTTACCATACAATTAGTCTGAATGCATAGATGCCTACTTGATCTTATCTGTGTGAGTTCATACTAATTGCTGCAGCATGCCATCTGTGAAGTTTCTTTTGTGATCTCAACTATAGTGAAGCATGCTCTGTGTCTACATGATAGTTATATTATGACTGTTAATCTACTTGTACTTAATTAAATATAAATCTTGAGCCTTATGCCTAGAAGATATGAGATTAACTTGCTAAATTGATATAAGTTGGCACATAACTGTATGGTATAATGCTTGCATAAAGTAGAGTTGCATAATCATATATTTTGAGGTCTTGGTTCATCCTTACATGCTATTTGTCATCTTTAATAGCTTTTAAGTCATAATGTATTTCTGAATTTAGTTTACATTTTTATGTTAAAAAATGATTCTAAATTCAAAAATTGTTTTAAAAATTAAAATAAATTATTTTTAATTCGGAATTGATTTTATTTAATTATTTTAATTTATTTAAATAATAATTTAACTAACTTAAATTGATTGATTAATTTATTATTAATCGATTAATTTAATTAATTAAATATTATATAAATATAATTAAAAATAATTGGATTTAATTATTTTGAGAAATAAAAATGATTTATTTATTTTTAATTTTTAATTATTTATTCTTTTACCCGTTTTAAACGAGACTAATTTGTTTGAGACCCTAAAAATAATTCGGAATTGACAAAAGTAGTTTAAGACTACATAATTTATTTATAAATCTGGATTAATATTTTATTAAATATTTAGAGATCCAATAATTATCAAGATGAGATAATAACGACCCACTTTGACTCAAATAATATTTTAGAGTTTATTCTAGATTCTTTAACTATTCTTTTATTTGTGAGTCTTACCTACTATATGATTTATGTGCTTATTCACTTTCCAATTGATGTTACTTGTTTATTAATTATGATTTGGTGTTTATTATTAATAGAACGCATGGGTAGACACTAGAATCTAAATTAAAATATTTTGTTGGTAGATACGAGCGAGGTGAAGGGTTTCGGGCATGAAAACGCAGCGGAATTAACGTAAAAACAATAAAAAAAAATCGAAACCCAATCGCAGGATCCATGTATAACGTTGGATGATTATGGTGAAGAAGTATGTACCTTAACAAAGTTTTCGTATGCTGTTTAATGGTGGTCCAGAAAGATGAATCACAGCAGTCCTTTGTTGCAAAGATTTGCTCTCTAAAGAAGTCCACACGAACGCCCGATCGTCCTACGATCACCGGAGTCGGTACTAGCCGAATTGTTTGCCTCTCTCTCTCTCTCTCTCTTTCTCTAGTCTCTCTTGATGTTGAGCAGCTAGAGTTTTTCTCTAAAATGAAATTTGATGATTAAACCCTAACATTATACATCATTATGTATATATAGGGGATAGAGAGATTTTGGGCCTAACCCTAATCCATGTGGTTTCCAAAACCCATTATGACTTTGGGTTATTATTATTATTAAATCTGAATTCTAATATAATTAATCAAGTCCCACTTAATTAATTCAATAATTAAATTCGAATAATAATAAAACTTATTAAATCCGAATTCCAATATAATTAATCAAGTCCCACTTAATTAATTCAATAATTAAATTCGAATAAACAATAATATATTTAAATTCTTAATTTAAATAAACCTCCGTTTTGACGTTCTTTGTGTGTGACCTTTTAGGTTATTATTACGTTGGCAATAATTTTATTATCTAATAATAAAATTATAAACAATGAGCGGCATCTAGTAATACATCATTGCTACCTAAGTAACAATAATAATTGGTGATTCAATTAAACCTTTCGTGAATAATGTTCCATGTAATATAATCCCTTTAACCTTATATTATAGATCAAACTCGAGGCATGTATAATGTCATCCTCTTCAACGTTTAATCTCGGTTTCCTTGATCAATGAGTATACTATTTACACAAATCAATATTTGAGCATGACCATGCATTTCATAGTCTCACTCAATCAAGAGGCCAATAATATCACTCCTAGAATTGGAGGGTTAAATCCTATATCTATCATTCATATTCCTCATACGATTCATAGCATACCCAATGTACACCTTTATCATTACCCGGTTAAAGGTAACTTTGAGTGTAATCAAAGTATATTAATTCTCGTATAGAAATATAATGATTTCAAGTCAGAGGATCATTACATCATTATCACAGTGAGATTTCTTATGACACTTATTAACATGTAGAATCTCACGGCGGGTCTTTCCAATGTCATGTATTGATACATACACTTATGTTCTTGACTTTAGTATCACCATACCTATGACCAATGAGATGTGGTCATCCGTCAACAAACATACTAGTCTTATTGCATTATTATTGTCCTTAAATAATAATACTTGACTAGGGAATTTTAGGAATAAAATATTATTCAAATAATCTCATTTTTAAGTCACATACTTAAAGATATATATTATGTATTAATATTCCAAGGACATTTATTATCCTTTCAATTTATAACGCAGTAAATAAAGACATAATAAATAATAATTAAATAATCACATAAAACATAATCCTTAATTGTTTTCAATAAAACATTAAAAGTATTGTCTCTAGGACACCAATACTAACAATCTCCCACTTGTACTAGAGCCAATCTCTCATGTATCTAATACCCATGGAAATAGTATGACCTTCGTGCTTCTGCTGCGACAAAGCCTTAGTCAGTGGATCTGCAATGTTATCATTTGTATGCACTTTACATATATGTATATCCCCTCGATTATTAATCTTATTAATTAGGTGATATCTCCTAAGTACATCCCCAAACAGCCTCCTTGGCTGCTTTGCAAGCATCAATATACTCAGGCTCTATTGTAGAATCAACAACTGTCTCAGCTGTGAACCATTCCAGCATATAACATCTCCATTTAGACAAAACACAAATCCAGACTGCGAAATCGAATCATCCTTGTCTGTCTAGAAACTAGCGTCGGTGTAACCTTTTACTACCAGCTTATCTTCTCCTCCATATACCAAGAATTAATCTTTAAATCTCTTCAAGTACTTAAGAATATTCTTGACTGCTGTCCAGTGACATTCACCTGGATTAGACTAGTATCTACTCTGACTTAGGCCGATCATTCTTCTTGATCTATCTCTATAGATCTTGATACCTAAAATATAGGTCATTTCGCCTAAGTCTTTCATTGAGAAATTCTTACTCAACCAAGTCTTAACAGCCTGTAAAAAAGGAATGTCATTCCCTATTATTAATATATCATCAACATATAATTCTAGGAATGTCACATTGCTCCCACTTACCTTCTTGTAAACACATGGTTCATCTTCATTTTGAATAAACCCAAACTCTTTGACAGTTTCATCAAAATAAATGTTCCATCTCCTTGAGGCTTGTTTCAATCCATAAATGGATCGACGCAACTTACATACCTTTCCAGCATTCTTTGGATCAATAAAACCTTCAGGCTGTGTCATATACACATCCACATCTTCATCAAGGCTCCCATTTAAGAAAGCGGTTTTGACATCCATCTGCCAGATTTCATAATCATAGTAAGCAGCTATAGCAAGCAAAATCCTGATGGACTTGACCATAGCCACTGGTGACAAAGTCTCATCATAGTCAATACTATGAATTTGCTTGAAACCTTTTTCCACCAATCGTGCCTTATAGGTCTGTACATTACCATCCATGTCGGTCTTCTTCTTGAAAACCCACTTGCACCCTATAGGTTTTACCCCTTCAGGTGGATCAACCAAAGTCCATACTTGAAAACCCACTTGCACCCTATAGTATACATGGATTCCATATCAGATTTCATGGCATCCAGCCATCTCTTGGATTCTGGAGTGTTCATAGCGTCTTGGTAGGTGAGAGGCTCATCTTCGTTGATAAGCATCACATCACCATCTTGAGTTAAGAGAAATCCATAATATCTCTCAGGCTCATGGCGAATCCTACTAGACCTACGAACAACCTGTGTTTCTTGAGCAGTGTTGTGTTCTTGTACATCCTGCTCAAGTTCCTCTATTGGTTCAATGTTATCTTGTGGGCCTCGAACTTCATCGAGATCTATTATCCTCCCACTATTTTTCTTCGAAAGCATTTCTCTTTCAAGAAAAACTACAGTTCGAGCAACAAACACTTTGTTCTCGGAAGGATTATAGAATGAATAACCCTTTATTTCAATTGGGTATCTCACAAAATTACATTTGTCTGATTTAGGTCCTAGCTTGTCAGAAGTTAAACGTTTCACAAACGCTTCACATCCCCATATTTTCATAAATGACATGCTATGACGTTTCTTAGTCCATATCTCATATGGAGTCTTCTGAACCGTTTTAGTAGGAACTCAGTTAAGTGTATAAGCAGCCGTCTCCAGGGCGTAGCCCCAGAAACTACTTGGAAGATCTGTATGACTCATCATCGATCGTACCATGTCCAACAAAGTACGATTCCTCCTTTCAGAAACTCCATTTCATTGTGGTGTTCCGGGAGGAGTGAGTTGTGATACAATACCAAACTCTTTTAATAAACTCTTAAATTCATGGCTTAAGTATTCACCTCCACGATCAGATCGTAGAGTCTTAATACTTCCGCCAGTTTGCTTTTCTACTTCAGCTTTGTTTCTTTAAACTTTTCAAAAGAATCGGATTTGTTCTTCATAAGATACACATATCTACTGAAATTATCAGTAAACGTGATAAAGTAGTAAAAGCCACCTCTTGTCATAGTACGTATAGGACCACATACATCACTATGTATAAGTTCTAATCGTTTAGTGGCCCTTTCACCTTGTCCAGTAAAAGGAGATTTAGTCATTTTTCCAATGAGACAAGGTTCGCATGCTTCGTATGATTCAAAGTCAAACTTATCCAAGTATCCATCCTTATGTAACTTGGAAATGCGCTTCTCATTTATATGGCCTAAACGATAGTGCCAGAGGTATGTTTAATTTGAATAATTTATTTTAAGACGTTTGTTATTCACATTATAGATAGGAGTGTCTAAATCAAGAACATATAAACTGTTAAATAAACGTGCAACCTCATAGGTAACATTATTCAAAGAAAAGGAACAACTATTGTTCTGAATTAAAATGCAAAACCTTTCTTGTCTAAACAAGAAACCGAAATAATGTTTCTGCAAATTGCAGGCACGTAAAAACAGTTCTCAAGTTCTAAAATAAGCTCAGTGGGCAATGATAAATAATAAGTCCCTACAGCTAAAACAACAACCTTTGCTTCATTGCCAACTCGTAGGTCGACCTCTCCTTTACCCAAAGTCCTACCCCTTTGTAGTTCATATACATTTATACAAATGTGAGAACCACATCCAGTATCCAATACCCATGATGTAGAAGTTGACAAATTGACCTCTATAACATAAATACCTGAATCAGAAGCTTGACCAGCCTTCTTCTTCTTCAGATCCTCCAAATAAGCATGACAGTTTCTCTTCCAATGACCTGGTTTACCATAGTAGTGACAATCACCCTTTGCAACAACACCCTTAGGCTTTAAAGCCTGTTTGAGATTAGCCTTTGGCTTGGGACCAGAAGCAGATCCAATCTTCTTCTTTCCCTTCCATTTGCCTTTCCTATTAGCCTTACCTTTGTTATCTACCATCAACATGGCAGCAGGTTCAGCCTTTTCATGTTGGTTTCAGTAGTTCGTAACATGGCCAACAATTCAGTGGGTGTTTTGTCTATCTCATTCATATTGTAGTTCATAATAAAATGAGTATAGTTGCGGTTCAAAGATTGCAAGATTAAGTCAATCTGAGCTTCCAAACCAATCGGGAAATCCAAAGTATCAAGATACTCAATATAACCTATCATCTTCAGAACATGTGGTTGAACAGGTTCACGCTCTCCTTGTTTACAAGCATACAGTGCTTTGCTCGTGTCGAACCTTTCTTGACGAGCTTGTCCCTCAAACATTCTTTGAAGGTGTTCAATCATCTTATAAGCATCCATATGCTCATGTTGTTTTTGAAGCTCAACATTCATGGTTGCCAGCATGAGACATGCAATATCATTCACATCATCAATATGCTTCTGATAAGCATTTTGCTGAACGCGAGTTGCATTCTCAGTAGGAGGAGAAGATGAAGGAATTTCAATGACATGGAGCTTACGCTCTTGCCTGAGGACAATCCTCAAATTCCTATACCAATCCAGGAAGTTAGTTCCTGTCAGCTTGTCCTTCTCAAGGGTTGCTCGTACGGAGAAAGTATTTGTATTGTTTGCCATTTAAATATCTACAATGTTTAAAATGCATAAAATAAACATTAGATTGTCTGAGTTATTTATTATGTTCAAATGATTATGATATATTCATAATATATCTCCCACTATTTTTATCAAATTAATAGCCCTTACTATTAATTTGGAAAGTATATCCCATAATTCTTTCTAGTGAGCCAAGATCCATATTTCGTCATGTCCTAAGTCAACCACTGGAAGTCCTTAAAAATGATTATTTAGGTAGACAACAGTTGTCAATTATATCATCTATAATTCTTGGATAGTTTGGTGAACAACGATTGATCTTATCTATCTAATAGACTTTTAACCAAACTCTATGCTTCTAAGTTCATAATGGTTGAATATAACCGTTTATTTTCACCTTATTATGACGACTCAGTTAAGTTAGACCCAATGATACAACAGCCGAATATAACTGTTTATATTCGTCGCATCTCACCACGATAGATAGGAGTCCCCTGCCACTGACAGTCCTTCCCCTAATCGATCTAGGATTCGATGAGTGTTCATTCATTGGAAAGCATCCGAGTAAAACTTAATATTTTGTTAAGGGGTTTAGAAAATTTATAACGATCATGATCACATCATAAAGAGATCCTCAATTTTTCCTTGAACCAAATATTTCAAATTGACATCTTAAATTGTTCATTTCCCAGGTAGATGGAGGATACCAGTGGTCACACTTAAAACCCATCAGCCTTACGAATACGCATATCCGTTTTTGTCAGAAAATCCCAGTTATAGATATCAAAAATCAATATTTAATTCCGTGTTTTAAAAATCCATATTTCATAAACACAAGAATCTCATGATCGTTTGTTAATTTTAAAATCTTGAATCGTTACAGATTTTATCTTTCTTAAGCAGACATGGCATGGGTGTCGTATCTAATACATACATCATTCCAATACATACATATCTACACATGCATTCATATACATATATGTATTGTGCATAAATTAAACATGTTTGGTTATGGCCCCATCCTATGTGATATTTCCAAGCTAATGGAATTATCAAGGTCAATCTATGGTGGTTTCAAATACTACAATATTACATGTCTTTATCTTCTTCATTGCTCCATCATCTGGACCGCCTCCTAGCTTCCTTGTTTCCAAGTCTCCATTGAACAATTACATTGAATAATAAATAAATCTATTCTAATGAAATTACAAGAAGAACTCGAGTTACATTCGAGATTAACAATTACAATGAATAAACGACATGCAAGTCGTATTTAGAAACCAAAACCATAAAACAAAACCACTATCCTATGTGTCTTTAGGCCATAACCATCCACCATGTTATCACATAACACATGTAATATATCTCAGATTATATAAACATATCATATAATCATATATAATAAATTTCGAAATTTCAGAAAATCAAATAAATTTCAGAAAATAATAAATCGCCGTTTCAGGGCCTGTAACTTCGTCAAACGGCTTACAGACGCGAAGCTGATTATATCAGTATTGCTCAGTGACACGATTCCAGTCAGAAAGCACATATCGTTTGTGAAAATAGGACACTTGACACAGATTTCAGAAAATCTACCGAAGCCGTTTCAGAATTCGTATCGAATACGATTTCCATAACAAGAATAAACATGTATCATATACATACAGCAATACACACAATCATCCCATGATTATACAACACATGAATATCATATATTCAAAATCATATAAAACATATATATCAATATATAGTCATGGCATATCATATATATGTTTACATACATCGAAAAACTGTTAAACACATAACCAAATCATCCCATTATACACGTAGCTATGATGTTATTGAAGGGTTTCGGGCATGAAAATGCAGCAGAATTAACGTAAAAACAATATAAAAAAAAATCGAAACCCAATCGCAGGATCCATGTATAACGTTGGATGATTATGGTGAAGAAGTATGTACCTTAACAAAGCTTTCGTATGCTGTTTAATGGAGGTCCAGAAAGATGAATCACAGCAGTCCTTTGTAGCAAATATTTGCTCTCTAAAGAAGTCCACACGAACGCCCGATCGTCCTACGATCACCGGAGTCGGTACTAGCCGAATTGTTTGCTCTCTCTCTCTCTCTTTCTCTAGCCTCCTTGATGTTGAGTAGCTAGGATTTTTCTCTAAAATGAAATTTGATGATTAAACCCTAACATTATACATCATTATGTATATATAGGGGATAGAGAGATTTTGGGCCTAACCCTAATCCATGTGGTTTCCAAAACCCATTATGACTTTGGGTTATTATTATTATTAAATCTGAATTCTAATATAATTAATCAAGTCCCACTTAATTAATTCAATAATTAAATTCGAATAATAATAAAACTTATTAAATCCGAATTCTAATATAATTAATCAAGTCCCACTTAATTAATTCAATAATTAAATTCGAATAAATAATAATATATTTAAATTCTTAATTTAAATAAACCTCCGTTTTGACGTTCTTTGTGTGTGACCCTTTAGGTTATTATTACGTTGGCAATAATTTTATTATCTAATAATAAAATTATAAACAATGAGCGGCATCTAGTAATACATCATTGCTACCCAAGTAACAATAATAATTGGTGATTCAATTAAACCTTTCGTGAATAATGTTCCATGTAATATAATCCCTTTAACCTTATATTATAGATCAAACTCGAGGCATGTATAATGTCATCCTCTTCAACGTTTAATCTCGGTTTCCTTGATCAATGAGTATACTATTTACACAAATCAATATTTGAGCATGACCATGCATTTCATAGTCTCACTCAATCAAGAGGCCAATAATATCACTCCTAGAATTGGAGGGTTAAATCCTATATCTATCATTCATATTCCTCATACGATTCATAGCATACCCAATGTACACCTTTATCATTACCCGGTTAAAGGTAACTTTGAGTGTAATCAAAGTATATTAATTCTCGTATAGAAATATAATGATTTCAAGTCAGAAGATCATTACATCATTATCACAGTGAGATTTCTTATGACACTTATTAACATGTAGAATCTCACGGCGGGTCTTTCCAATGTCATGTATTGATACATACACTTATGTTCTTGACCTTAGTATCACCATACCTATGACCAATGAGATGTGGTCATCCGTCAACAAACATACTAGTCTTATTGCATTATTATTGTCCTTAAATAATAATACTTGACTAGGGAATTTTAGGAATAAAATATTATTCATATAATCTCATTTTTAAGTCACATACTTAAAGATATATATTACGTATTAATATTCCAAGGACATTTATTATCCTTTCAATTTATAACGCAGTAAATAAAGACATAATAAATAATAATTAAATAATCACATAAAACATAATCCTTAGTTGTTTTCAATAAAACATTTAAAGTATTGTCTCTAGGACACCAATACTAACACGAGGTGGTAGATAGACGAGCAGTGTAGTCGTTCCATTCCAGCTTAGGAAAGTTTCTACATCAGGCAAGTATTTTCTCATTGATCATCCTAACACTTTTGTTTTACTATTTCGATTATTCATATCATGATAAATAATTATTGTTCAGAACTATTTATGATTCATGTTTTATTCTGTGCATCAGAGTTACTTGTTATTCGTACTCTGAATATTGAAAGTTGATTATAATAAACATGTCATATCTGGTGTTATCGTAGTAAATAATGGGGATATGGCCTGTATTTAAAATTAAACATACCTTTATTTATTTGAGGTTGCTCTATTGGATTGGATTTTAGCGTAAGAGGCCAGTAACAGACCTTGGTCCAGCGGTGTGATATAATTGGCGTAAGAGGCTAGTGGGACTAGTCCAACGGTATTAAGGAGGATATGGTAACCAATCCATCTTCCTATAGGCTAACATTACTTACCTATTTTGGTACCTATATTTTGAAATCCTTGTTATATCTATGGGTATAGAAATGTACCGATGAGCTATAAAGAGGTCCTATTGCTTTTGAAACCTAATCAGTGGGTAATAGTATTTATTTGTGTTATCCAATCCATATTGCCTGTGTGGATATTATATAGTGTGATTCTGCAGATGTTTCATTTCTATGACATACTGCATTGTTTCAGTTTGAGATAAACTGTGATTTATTTACTGTTCAGTTTTTATAATAAACTGTTTTATATTCCGTTCTCTATACAGATCTCATATCTTGATTTAATTTCAATTGTTCATATACTTGTTGAGCATTTCTTTGGCTCACTCTTGCTTTTTATCTAAATCCTGCCAGACTGTCAGATTGAGCCATTCCAGCAATTCTAGCAGGCGTAGCGAGAGACAGGTGTTGGGACTGATCGCTTCTTGGGCCTCCTAGGTATTTAGTTATTTTAGTACGTCTGTATATAGTACTTGTAATAAAATTGAACCTAGACTTAAAACATATCTAGACTTATGGATTTGAGTTTGTGGATTAGTAGTGGGCTTGTGATAAAGTATTTGGATTTACTTTTAGTTTCTGCTGCTTAATTTCATACTATAACCTGGTAGCGATCTTTAGTTATCGGTGAGGTTAGTGCGCCTCTGATTTATTATGTTATTATTGTTAGTTGTTGGCGGGTCAGTGTGCCTCTGGTTTATTTTTTTATTGTTGTGGTTGGTTGGTGACCCCCAAATCTAGACCCCGGGTTTGGAGGGCGTCACAGTTGGTATCAGAGCTACAAGTTAGTAGTCACTAAAATAAGTAGAGATATAGCCCGTGAAAGATTGGTAGATCACATGAGATAGGTTTATATTCATTTGAGATAGGTTTACATTCACATGAGATAGGTTAATGTTGGCTTTAGTTTTAAGCCTATGTTGTGAGTTGTGGAGAAATCCACTTGTTAAGAAATCAACATGGGAATTAGAAAGTGAAATGATAGCTAAGTACCTTCAGCTATTTTCTTGAGTTGGATTCTGGGGACAGAATCCTTATAAGGGGGAAGGATGTAACGACCAGGAAAATTATGTGTATTTTATAATATTTAAATATGCTTTTATTACAATTTATTGTGTGTTGGATTATTTTTAATACATTTATTTGTGTTAAGATTTTTAATAAATAGAAAAATTACCAGTTATATGTTCTGATGATAAGTAGCATCTTCTTGACCGTGAAGAAATTTGCCTCCTTTAGTTCATGCCCCATCACTTCAACTTCCCCAGTAGAATAGTAGACATTGACCCTGCTTAGATAATTGAGTTCAGTCCACTCAACAACAACCTTGGTGATTGATTCTGCCTTTGACTCAGCCAAGTTGTTGATTGTAGGTCTTCTGACATCTATACAATCTTCATTAAGAATTTCATATACTAGCTTCCACTTCCTTCTACTAGGCTTCATACTTGAGTGTGGTCTTGGTCTCTCAGCCTTTGTCTTCCTGTATTTTTTACATAAAGAAATTTTGTTTGACAGTAACTCTTCCCTTACTTTTTTTGACAGTGACTTTGAAGTTACTATCAATACAGGCTTGACAGCAGGTTCAGTCTCCTTGACAACAACCTCCACCTTATTTCTCCTGACAACATCTTGCTTATCTGCTTCAAAACCAAATACCACTGCCTTCATAACCCTTCCTTTAATCTCACCAACTATCTTCTCATCTTTTCCATCCTTAGTCTCAATTCCAGAGATCCCTGCATCACCATTAATGTTGTTGTTGGAATTGGAACTACCTGTACCATCATCAGGGTTTTCATCATCATTATCACCATCTCTTCTTTCCTGATTCTTCTTCTCAGTCTTCTTTGATTTCTTCTCTTCCAACTTCCTTAATTCCTCAACCAACACCCTTATCACTTCACTTCTAACTTCAGTTCTTGGCAGGTGATTGAAGTAATTGAAAGCCTCATTTACAGATCTAGGCCTGCACAAACTAATTTTGTCCAAGTTCATTGATCTATACTTCCCATCTGTTGAGCTGCTAAACCTGATACAGATAGGATTAACAGTAACCTCATGCAACTTTTCAACCACCATTCTCTACAGAATTCAATTCAAAATTTCATTGAGCCAGGACTTGTCTGTCTTGATTTTTAGCTTTATGACTTCAATTATTGCCATCTCCTGCCTACTCAAGTATCCCATGCTGATATACCAACTGAAACCTCCTTCAGTCATAACAGAGATCACCCATTTGTTGCTCTTAGACACCATGACAACAACTCCAACTGTTGACTCTCTCATGGCTTTAGAAAATTTCCTGGGATCTCTGTTGGAAGAGTTTCTTAGAGAATTAATCCTATCATTGAAGCTAGTATCCTGAAACATTCTGTTGTTCTCATTTTCATCCACCATTAGCAGAGATGCTTCTTCGTTATTCAAGTCCTCCTTCTCTTCAATAATAAAATCATCAGCATCATTCTTGAATAATTTATCATTTCCTTTCCCAGCTACATGAACAAGGGCCTTCACAACACCCTCCATGTTCACAATACATTTCTCCACTTTATACCCTCCAAGCTTTTCAACCATCTCAGTAGCCACCTTGTAAAGCAATACTAATTGGCTCTCATCTCCCTGAGATGCAGTTTGAGTCTCCTTATCACTCTTGTTCACTTTCTCAATCTTCTCAGCAACAAACACTTCACCATCACCAACCTTCTCTCCCTTAGTTGATTTGGCAGCTGCAGGGATTGTCAATTGAGTCTTCATCTCCTTCAATTGAGCAAATACAGCTTGTAAGCCATCATTCATACATTTTTCAAACTGCTCAATCTTGGCTACCAGCTTGACTTGATTCCTCCCCACAGTTGCCACCTGCTTAGATAATTTAAAAACTTTTCTCGAAAGAGATTTCAACCTTCCATCATCTTGTTTAGAACTAGGGGCTGTTGGGGTTCTCACACACTCTGTTTTTTTATGGATGATCTCATCATCCCTCACACTCACTCTCAGGGCCTAGTTCCCTAGGTTTTTTAGTGCTCTCTTTTATATTATGGCCATGCTCAAGGCCCTCTCCTTTTGCCAAGGTCTTTCCCTGCCGCTCTATTTTTTCTTGCTCACTTCTCTCTATTCTTTTTCGCTTATTCTTTTTCACTTCTAAACCTACTGTCATGAAGATGAAGAAGAATAGGATTGGAAAGTTGGGAATAAATAAGAAAAATGATTATGGTTATGTTCTTAATGCTCCAAGGAAATTATGTAACAACTGTGGGTCTTCTAGTCATTTAACTCATGTTTGTACCAAGAGTAAGTCTGAAGTAAAACATGTCATATCTGTTAATGAAAACCTGCATAGTACTCCCTTGTTAGATAGACAAGTATCTTATTGTGAAAATTTTGATTACATACCCTATAAATTAAATATGCTGAGCATCTGTTTAAACATGCCTATTGTTTCCAATGATGTATGCGTACATATGTCAGTCAAAACTGAGAAGGCAAAGACTCCAAGCCCTCCGAAAGCTAAGATGGGCAAGCCACCCAGAAACAAGAACCCAAACCAAGTATAAAATCTAAATGGGTGGCCATAGGAGTCATGCTAAAAGCTGATGAAAGAAAACCAACTAATCCTACCTTAAACTGTGATTTGGCTAAACCAAATTGACCCAATGAGAGTTGGGTATCAAAAATAACTTGAAAATTTGCATTGCAGGGCAACATGAAAAATAAAAGAATCATGTGGATCATTGACAGTGGATGTTTAGGACACATGACTAGTGATAAAGCCCTGTTATCACAGTTCAAGGAAATGGTTGGCCCATGTATAACCTTTTGTGACAACAATATTGGTTTCATAATGGGATATGGCATCCTGGAAGTTGGTAACTTAAAGATTGAGAAAATTGATCTAGTGAATGGTTTGAAGCACAATCTATTGAGTGTTACTCAATTTTGTGAGAAAGATTTCAAAGTTAGGTTTGATAAAGACAAATGCTCAATTGTCAATAAGAAAACAAGAGAAGAAGCTCTTCAAGGAGTAAGGAAATGAATCCTATTCATTGCTGACCTTGATTCAGTAAGAAATGACAAAATATTCTATTTCTACAGCAAAACTTCATCTTTTGAAAGCTGGCTGTGGCACAAGAAGCTTTCTCATTTGAATTTCAAAGCAATGAATTATCTGATGAAGAGGGAATTGGTAAAAAACATTCCTCAACTTGAATTCTGTCAAGAAGGATTGTGTGAGGATTGTCAAAAAGGGAAACTAAGGAGAGTTACTCACAAAAACACTCTCAATGGTTCAATAAGTGAAGCTTTTTAACTTATTCATTTGGACTTATTTGGTCATGTGAATGTGCAATACATGGAAAAGAAAAGTTATGTCCTTGTAATGGTTGATGACTTCTCAAGATACACTTGGGTGAGGTTCCTGTCAACCAAACATGAAGCTGCACGAGAAATTATTGATCTAGTAAGAGTCCTTGCCAAGAATCCTAAGTTCAAAGTCCAATTTTTGAGAAGTGACAATGGCACTGAATTCAAAAATAGTATCATGAATGACTTCTGCAAAGACAATGGCATCACTCAACAATTCTCTGCACCAAGGACACCTCAACAAAATGGTGTTATGGAAAGGAAAAACAGAACTCTCATTGAGGCTGCAAGAACCATGTTGAGTGAAGCAAAACTTCCTACTCATTTCTGGGGTGAAGCTATTAATACAACCTGTTATACTCAAAACAGGGCAATTGTCAACAAGGCTTTTGGAAAAACACCTTATGAGCTGCTAACTAGAAGGAAACCTACCATTAAGTACTTTCATGTGTTTGAAAGCAAATGCTATATCATGTAAGATTCAACAGAGATCAAAGGGAATGTTGATACTAAAACTTATGAATGGATATTCACGGGCTATGGTATTGACAGAATAGATTATAGAGTTTATATTATTGATCACAAAGTTATTGATGAAAGTGTGAATGTCACCTTTGATGAAACCAAGTTTCCTGGTGTTGAAGGTAGTCAAGAATCAAAGTCCTTAGTTTTTAAGAATCGAGGATATTTGGAAGATATTGATGATGAAGAATCACCAAGAGTTGAACACACAATTTCTGATCCAACTAAGGTTCCTAATCAATATGTAAAGAATGAAGGAATTGATCAAACAACATATTACTCTGAGAATGTTCCCATGGATAGTGGACTTGATGAAATTGATGTTGTCAATAGTGCAAGAGTAAAGGATGTTGTCAATCAATAGAATGCAGAAGATTTTGGATATTCTATAAGAGAAACTAAGTGGAACATGGATCACACTAATGATTTAATTATTTGTGATCCAGGAACAGGAGTAAAGACTAGAAAAAATGTAACCAATGAATGCATGTACTCCTGCTTCTTGTCTCAAGTTGAGCCTAAAACTCTAGATGAAGCCATTCTTGATCCAGATTGGATTAATGCAATACAAAAAGAACTTAACCAGTTTGAAAGAAGACGTGTTTGGAAACTGGTGCCAAGACCAAAGAATAAGTCTGTAATTGGTACTAAGTGGGTCTTCAGAAACAAGATGGATGACAGTGAAGTTATCACAAGAAACAAAGCAAGGATAGTAGCAAAAGGTTACTATCAACATGAGGGAATTCATTATGATGAAACATTTGCCCATGTTGTCAGACCTGAAGCCATAAGAATTTTCTTAGCTTTTGCTGCATTCAACAACTTCAAGGTTTTTCAAATGGATGTAAAAAGTGCTTTCCTAAATGGAGAACTAGAAGAAGAAGTTTATGTTAAACAACTCTAAGGCTTTGAAGATCCAAAGATGCAAAACTTTGTGCACATGCTACTCAAAGCATTGTATGGTCTTCAGCAAGCTCCAAGGGCCTGGTATGACACCCTCTCCAATTTTCTTCTTGAGAATAATTTCATAAGAGGGATTGTGGATAAGACTCTGTTCTACAAAAAGCATGAAAATGATATCATACTAGTCCAAATCTATGTGGATGATATCATCTTTGGCTCAACAAATGAAGAACTATACAAAGAATTATCTAAGTTAATGCAGAACAAATATGAGATGAGTATGATGGGTAAATTAGTATTCTTTCTTAGACTTCAGGTCTATCAAAATAAAGATGGAATATTCATTTGCGAAACTAAATATGTCAAAGATCTTTTGAAGAGATTTGATATGGAAGACTCATCACCAACAAAGACTCCAATCTCAACAGCAACTCAACTAGACAAGGATTCAAAAGGAAGGAAGATGGATAATAAGATATATAGAGGAATGATTGGCTCTCTCCTCTATCTAACTGCTAGCATGCCTGACATCATATTTGCCACAGGTCTGTGTGCAAGGTTTCAGTGTGATCCAAAAGAGTTGCATCTGATGACAGTTAAAAGAATCTTTAGATACTTGAAAGGCACTCAAGATGTAGGCCTTTGGTATCCTAAGAAATCTGGTTTTGACTTGGTTGGCTACTCACATTCAGACTATGCTAGATGTAGAATTGACAGAAAAAGTACAACAGGAAGCTGTCAGTTTTTGGGAAAAAGATTGGTTTTATGGTTTAGCAAGAAGCAACACTCTATGTCTAATTCAACTGCTGAAGCTGAATACATTGCAGCTGGTAGTTGCTGTGCTCATTTACTTTGGATGAGGAATCAATTGTTGGACTATGGTTTGACATTGCAAGGGATCCCTATTTTCTATGACAACACCAGTGCAATAGCCATTTTTTAAAATCCTGTTCAACACTCCAAGACTAAGCACATTGACATCAGACATCATTTCATTAGAGAGCATGTGGAGCTAAGCACAATCAAGCTAATCTATGTGTCCATAGAGAAACAACTTGTAGACATTTTCACCAAATCATTGGATGAAAAGACATTCAATAGGCTAGTGAGTGAATTGAGTATGTTAAATTTATCATGTTAATATATTTCTATAGCAAGTTGATTTAGTGATAAAAAATGTTAGTTAACTGAAATTCCCTGTGAATTAATGGTCTTTTAAGGTGTTTGATTTTTATCACAGTGAAAATACATGATGAAATTTTACTGAGAGGTTAACTAATTTATTTTTAGTGATTTATCTCATATGGTGTTAATAAAAAGTACTGTTAAGTGTCTTGAAAGTATATTTTATCTATGTTGTCATATTATGATAAGTTACTGTCAATCACTTGAAGGAGTCTTAACAGCATAGTATGCGGGACTGAAATTTACTGTCAATAACTTACTATCAGTATTCATTGACAATATAGTTTTCTAAAATCCCCGCATAACATACTGTCAATGGTGAAATTAGGGTTATTGGTTATTTATTTATTCTCTAACCACTAATGTTACTATCAAGAGTGTTTGTCATTTCTAGTGCATGAGTTACTGTCAAAAGGAAATGGATTGAGCATACAACTGTCAATTTAATCGATTAAAATTCTTCCTTGATAGTTTCTTTTTCATTTAGTATAAATACAAACAGTAAAATAACTCTTATTCTTTACTTCTTCTAAAACTCTTCTACTATCAAAATTTCTAAACCTTCTACCCTCTCTCTACAACTTAGTTTGTTTCGTTCTCTTTTCTACCAAATTTATTCACCCTTAACTTTCATACAATCATGTATGGACCTCTAATTGTTTGTACTCTTGCCCAAACTAACGTCACCACCATGACTACGGTGGATGAAGCTGGAGAAGCCTTTAACCCTTCGTTGGATTCATGAACAACTCCTTCTTGTCCTATGCATTAATGGAGAGCGCATTGTTAGAAATCCCCAGATTGTCATAGCTCTGGACCTCTGCTACATGTGATGGGGAGAAGGGTGCAAGCACCATAACCTTCCAAATCAATAACACCACCTACACCATTGACTCAATCCACATCAATACTGCTCTTTATGTTGAAGCTGAAGAAGGTTTGCAATTCCAGGAGCCTGCTAGTGATGCTCAGTTATCCAAATTCTTTAGGATGATTGGGTATACAAGACTCAAGACAAGCTCAACCCCAGATGAATGGTATCCATTAGGGAGGATGGATAAGAAGTACATTGTTAAATAGTGGATCATGATAATGGATGATGTCACTCGAGCCTTGTCTAGAAAAACCAGCGGCTGGAATGAAGTCTCGGCCTACATCAGGAAGATTGTGCACTCCATGGTACATAATTACAGAATCGACATTGAAAAGATCCTGATGCCTCTCTTCAAGCTGGTGCTAGGCAAGAAGGAAAGTAGAAAGCCGGTAATATAATATCCTAGATTCTTTATGCTTATTATTAATTCTGTTGTAGGCATAATTAATTTAGATAGTATACAATATATGTAGTCCCCCAATTTAAGAAAAATACTCACTCCATACTTTCTAGCAAACCCCTAAATTATGAGTTAGGTCTGTTTATTACTGACCACATGAGGTCTATAATAAACTCACTCAATTTAAGAATTATGGGAGATTTTTCTGTCTTTTCTTTGAGTGATGAGAATGGAGTTGACCTCTTCATTCCTAACCCACACTCATAACCTTTCAAGTCTATTAGAGTCTTTAGACAGTCTAGGGTTGTTAGCCAAGAGCCTGTGTCCTCTCAACAAGATCAGGTTTCTATAAAGAAGAGATCCTCAACCTCTAGGTTAGAAACAGTGATTAAAGATGTTGAAGGAGTTACTACAGACAGTGCAGCAAATAAGGTTGGAACTGTCAATGAACCCACATAGGGTCCTGGTGTGCCTAAGAGGAAGAAGGCAAAGACATCAACCTCTGTCACACAGTTTGTGTCCTCTCAAAAGGACACATAACTTAATAGGGAAAATATATCCTTTCTAGGTGTCTCCTCTCAACAGGTGGCACCTATTGAACTTGGTCAGTCTCCCATGGCACCCTGTACAGAGCTGCACCCCATGTTGAACTCACTCAACATGAGCCTCCACTTGTAGATACACATAATTTTATTTTTGAGCACAAGGAGGAATCCTCATTTCAATATGATACATCTCATTTTGATTTGGGGGAGCAACCTACCATGGAGTCTCTCTTTGGCAGTACACAAGAGCCTTTCACTCAAAGGGTGGAAGACACTGTTACTCCATTGGGCCAGGATGCTGCCACAACCTTTGTTGCTGTTAATGACACAGTTATTGTCAACACTCCTATTGACGGTAACTTTGAAGCTGAAGATGTTGTCGGCTTTAGCTCTCCTCATCCTGACAGTAACTCTCAAGGATATGCAGTACATCAAGATAGTGATTCACCTCCTATCTCCTCAGTCCTAAAGGTAAAATCCAAATCTAAAGTGCAAGGTGTACTAGTGTTGACAGTAGATTTAGATGAAATTGTCTTGACAGTATTTTATATTTGTATTTTGCATCTTTAATTTAATGTTATTTATATTTCTATACACTATTTTTGAAACAATACACTTTGCATCCCTCAATTAAAAAACCTGTCATAGGGCAGCCTATTGCTTTTCCATGTATTTGTCACTATTAGCAAGTTAAATAGTAATGCTAAAATGAATATTTATGATAGTTTTTTAAATCTCAAAACTTACTTATGTTCCAAATCATGGGCGGAATCAATGGGGGCGAGGGGGATGCAGCCCGACTAGAGTTAAAATAATCAACATTTTTTTCCCGATCATTTTTAAACCTCCTATTAGATTATAACTTTTATTTTTTTCAATTCTAGTACCTCTACTTACAATTCTAGTACTTCTTAGTTGTCGGTACTTCTCATACTATCATACCATCACTTCTTAGATGGTTAAATTACAATTCTCATAAAAAGGTTTTATATATTTACCCTAATTTCTTGATTTTACCCTTATTTTTCAACCGTTTGATTACGATTTTCCAAAGAAATAATACAAAAAAACTAAAATAAATTTTCATAAAGATTGATACATGATTGGTTACTGTACACTATTGTCAAGGAGCCATATTGTTTATAGTGTTATGTCCTTAAATCGGAGAGGGCACATTATTTGGCTAATTTTTTTTTATAATAATTAAAAATTAGAAAAAGGCATTAGAAGTGTTCCTTTGACAAATTTCACAACCAAGGTACAAAACAATTTCAAGTATTTAAAAATCAAACACAAAGCCTGTCACATATTTTTCATGCACAACAACAGTATGAAATAATAAGGAGACGAGATAGAGGTTAAGTTTGCAAATGCTTGAATACAAATTTAATTGTGAATCGGTTGTTTTATGATTGGGACTTTATTTTCGAGATCATAATGGGTTTTCAAATTTTTTGAATAAGGAAAATTTTGTATATTAATCCCGACTATTTTGAAATCCGGGTTCGACCACTGTTCCAAATATATTTTCCTTCAATTTCATTATAGAATGATGTTATACTTAACTTAAAACTCATCTGATAGACTATAGACTGATATAGTTTAATATTTTTAAATATAAAATAATTAAAACTATGTGTAAGAATAGATAACACTCCCTCCGTCCCAATTTACGTGGTTTGTTTGACTTTCTACGGTCAATTTGACTAAATTTTAACGATTATTCTTTCATAATTTTTGAAAATTAAAAGTTACATTTTAAAGTATATTAAATATATTTTCTAATGATATATATATATATATATTTTTAACTTTTTATAATTATATAATATAAGTAATTTTCAGTCAAAATTTAGTCAAGTTGACTTTAAAAAGTAAAAGACACTTGATTTGGGTCGAAGGGACTATAAAAGAGGCTAAGTTCCAGGCACATCATCTATATTTTTATTATACGACAAAATAGTAAAAATATAGATTGATTTTGACAAATTTATCCGATCTTATTTTGTTTTGACAGGAGAAATTCCCATAACAATTTGTAAAATGGTTGTTCTTGATTTGTCAACTAACAATTTTAGCAGTGTACTAACACAGTGTTTAGGAGATTTAAACAATTCTTTCGTAATAAATCTTAGCAAGAACCAATTTAATGGAACAATACCATCATCACTTTGCAAAGTGACAATCCTTAAAATATTTGATTTGTCAAGTAACATTTTAAGTGGTGAACTTTCACATTGTTTAGGAAATATGGGAATTTATGTCCCGGTTCTTCATGAGAATGAATTTTTTCGCTCACTGCCACTATGTTTCTTGATTCCCCCGGCATATATTCATTATCAGATGAGCTACCTTTTGGGAAGAGTGCGAGTTGCTGATTTTGAGTAGTTGTAACATTTTATATTTAGATAAAAGAGATGTACTTTTAATTTTGGATTGGTAAGTTGTTCGACATGGAGCAGTTGTATCTTTTTATTAGATTTTTGAAGAAATTTTATTTATGTAAATACGTTCGGGATTTTAAAGTTAAGGGAAAATATCGCAAACCTTCACAAAGAGCTGTCAACTAATGACTTTGAACCTGAACAACAATAATGTGAATGGATCGATTCCCCCGACCTTGGCATATTGTGAGTGGTTACAATTTTTTGATCTCGGAAACAACAAAATAAGAGACATGTTTCCACCGTGGCTAGTTAGTCTTTCACAACTACAAATCCTTATCTTGCGATCAAACAGACTTTATGGCAAGTTAAATGCTAGCGAGATAGTACATTCCTTCTCCAAGTTGCGAATCATGGATTTGTCTCACAATAAATTCAGTGGCAACTTGCCAATCAATTTTCTTGATAATTTCAAAGATATGGTCAATTCAGATCAATTCGTTGGTTTGAGTGCAAGCATTTTAATGGTTCATATTACGAAGCTTCTATTTTATTAACTAATAAAGGATCGGAAGTGACGTTAAAGTGAAAAAAATTCTCAATATTTACTGAAGTATAGATTTATCAAGCAACCAGTTCAGTGGCGCAATTCCACATGTCATTGGAGAATTAAGATCACTCCGGCTGCTCAACCTTTCTCATAACAGCCTTACGGATCATATACCTTCCTTGCTGGGAAACATGAGCCTTCTTGAATCTTTAGATTTCTCTTCAAACCAATTGACAGGTACAATTCCCGTGCAGTTAACTAGTCTAACATTTCTTTCAGCCTTGAACCTATCAGGAAACCATCTTTCTGGTGGTCCAGAAATACCACGAGGAAGGCAATGGAACACTTTCAGTAATGATTCATTCTTAGGTAGCTTGGCCTTATGTGGAGTTCCTTTGACAAAGAAATGCCAAGATGATGAGTTGCCAGCACGAGAAGCTGATGATGATGTTGACGAAGATTGGTTTGATTGGAAAATGATCCTAATAGGGTATGTAAGTGGTTTGGTATGTGGATTATCCACCGGGTACATCGTTTGTGATAAGAGTTCAACAAAAGCTGATAAGAAAATACATGAAGAACACTTAAGTCACATTTTTCTCACTTCAATGAAGTAATTGATGCACCGGCATAAAGTTATATGTTTCAACCTGTTTTCCAACATCATAAAAACATATATATGCATGGGTATAAGCATGAAGTCAAAAGTTTGTCAAGAACGTTTAAATCCATAACTTTTTCGAAGTTGCACAATTTGAGGATGTATGTCCACAATTTTTTTCTATCTCTATCTCATTCGGTTCCTAGCTATCAACTAAACTAAGCATGTCTTTTCTTCTTCCTGATAAATATGTATTGGTTACGAAATCAAATTGTAAATAATTGATAAATACTTTGTCCAACATTAAAGATAAACAAAATAAAGTGCACTTCTCATTGCATGAGATATTCAATTATTTAGCATCCATCCATGATCCATATCACCTCAGCGCTGCTATATCGTAAATATCTATCTAAAACTTTCTTTTCTTCAGGGAAAACACTGCACTTTATATTATCTAATTGAATATCTGTCGGAAAGGAAGTGCACTTCTCATTGCATGAGATATTCAATTAGATAGATTGAGATATTCAGGCTGACATATTTTACACACTTCAATCTGTCGGAAAACTTCAGTCAGTGAGTATAAGACCTCAGTCCCACATCGAGTAAATTGAGATAAATGTTTAGTAGAGAGAGTATACGACTTCATTTTTCTTTTCTAATTAGAAATACTCGATATCTATACATTAAAATAAAAGACAAGTGGTTGGTTTGGGTTTGTTTATATTTAATTATTATTTAAATTAATTCAAAATTTTATTCTGCCACTAGTTATATCAAACGCCAAACAAATTTTTTCAAATTCATTATTACACCTTCAAATACATCCAATTTTTCGCAAAATGAACTTGGGAAAAACAAAAAAACTTATAGTACGAATGAAACTTCAATACATGATGCAATAATTTACTTTCTGCTGTGCATTTTATTACCTTCATAACATCCAGTTTTCTGCATTCCAAGCCCTGCACAAGAATAACACATTCAGTATAATAATGTCGAATTTACATATATGAGCTGCTTATTCGATTCAGAGTTTTGTGCATTTGATACGATAAATCTATATTTTTAAAAAAATGTGTTTTAGATTAGAACACAACTTACCAGCTCTGTAACATCACTTTAGGATCAACCCATATGGGTGGTGGCTCTGTTCCTACATCACACTGATAGATTGATCTGATGCTTCTATCTTCCATGTTAAAGACACCAACATCATAACAGAATTTATGCTCACGTATACGAGCCCAATAATCATCACCAAAGTAAATTGAATTTGGTTGACATGCCGGAACATCTTGGCTTGAGAATGATGTGGACTGAATTCCACCCAAAAACAACACTTGATCGCCTAATGAGCGAACTTCTACCCACTTATTTGTACTAAAATCAAGCTTGAAAACATCGAAAGCAAGTGTCTTGTATATGTCTTCTCCATGATCAGGTACATTTTTATCGAGAAAGTCACCAATATACCTCTGAACTAGCAGTAAATCTTCACAGGATTTCACCAAGTAAGTTCGATACATATGGAAATTTTCTAGTAAGATTCGTGTCTCCAGAATTTTCTCAGGCAATGGAACTACAAAGTCGGTATGTATTTGAGGTGTGTAGATATTGGTGTCCCATAGTTCAACCTTGTCAGGATAGTTTAAAGCATAAAACCTGTCATCATAACATACTATATCAGAATATGTATGGTCATACTCGCTAAGCAGCTTCCAGACCGCCCAACCTACAGACCGGAAAAACATAAGCTGTGATCCAGAATCGCCAAATGAAGCAATCATCAAGACATAGAATTCACCAGTACCGTAATAAGGGTTGGATGATATAACAGCATTGGTAAAAAAAAATCCTCTCAAGTCATGTATAGACTTGAAATGCATAATGCTTTCCGTAGAACCTGTATAGGGGACTAAATCGAAACCATTATCATCAGATTTGGGAAATTTGAATACCTCTACAGTATCAATATCTGTAAGTTGGATTTGGGTGAGATAAAATGGATCAAAAAGGTAAGGTGCTACGTTTTCATCTAACATTACTAGCCAACCCTGAGAAGATCCTAAGCATAGACTATTATAGAATTTCTGGGGTACATCAAGATCACGGAGTCTCCTAATGCGCTTAATTACCTTTTCATCTTCAAGACTAAAGAAGCGGAAGTCATAGTCATCTTCATCTTTTCGGGGTAGCAAGAGCCATGGTATGTGCTGGAGACGAGTATAAGATGAAGAGGAGGTGTATGATTTTGCAGCTTTTCGCCAAGGAGGACAAACAGCCTGGAAGTTTTGTATGTTAATCGAAGACAACTTTGACAAGATTATTTCCAGCAATTCATTGGGAAGCTTAGACCATTTACTGGTCTCTGTGTCTGTCATGAATGCTTTAATGGAATGCACGTACGAATTCAAAGACTTGAGAACTTTCTCGAAAGTTTTGTACCTAAAAATGATTGTATTTTCTTTGGCTAAAAACGATATTTTCTTTGAAAACTAGAAATTTTTAGCCAAACGGATAGGAGTTGATCATCGAAAAACAGATATTATTCTGTCTTAGCTTATAAAAGTTGCAGAGGAAGAGATAAATGATGTGCTAACAATGAAGTTTGTGTAAGCAAAGTGTTTCATACTACTTCAATGTCAAATATTAGAAATATAATTCAACGTTCACTTCTTCACCGACTTATTACGCGGTTCCATTTTGATAAGATTAACTGAATATGTGTATAACAATCAATTCATGGGACGATTATATTGACTAGAGAAATAAAGGAAAGGCCAGAACAAGGCCGCTCCAATTATATGCCTAACGTGTCTATCTCTATCCTCTTAGTTTTGGTTGTATCCTAAATATTATTGCCTAACGTCGTGATACTTTATCTTGCCAATTCACATTGTTTTTAAAACTCTAGATAGTCTCTGTAGGCAAAAATGGTGTGATCTGTCGTAACAAATTTATGAGAAGACCCGAACACAAATATTTATTAGTAATTCTGTTAATTTTACGACTAGTTAGGATTTTATACAAAAATCCTAAATCCTTAAGATGATTATTAACTGGGAATCGTAGTGGAAGCCATTAGGAAGTTCAGAAAATTTAATTCGTGGGCATGGTGTATATCTGTTTACAAATTACAATGTGTTAGACATTGGATTGGATATCGATATGATCCTTAGAAAAAGAATCTCTTGAAGAAGCCGATTATTTCATATCAGGTGGACATTAATGAAGAGTTCCCAGAGCTTATATATGGTGCCAGATTGTGTAGCTCAATGTCAAGATGACTACTGACCGGTATGTTGTACAGTATCAAGCATAGGGACATGATACTGTGCTTTTAAATATATGGTTATGACTTATGAGGGCTATCGCTCTAGGCCTCTCTACCATGCAGGGCGGACCATCAGTAGGTTTATTTTTATAAAATTATTACTAATAATTTATATAATTCATGAGGTAGAATTTTTATCTCAGTGCCCCTTTTTCCGTTTAAGTTGTTGATAAAAAAAAATCACATCACTCTCATTTCCCCCCTAAATATATTATATATGTACCTAAATTTAATTGATTTTGTATAGTTACTGTTTATATATTAAAGACAGTTACCTAATAATCGATTAGGAGTGTTTAAATACAAATGGGGATTTTTTTAATAAAAACAATTAATAATAAAGATTTAGTTTCCAATCAATATCATAAATGAAACTAATAAATTACCTTTCTAATATTAGACTTAAAAAATTGTTATTAAAATATTTATTTGTTAATATAGATAATTATATATATATTACTGTTTCTAAAATAATTAAATATAAAGAGTATAATAAAATAAATCCATCCCCAATTTTTAAAAAGAATTATATTTTTAAAGTAAAATAATAACATATTAGTATCATTATTATATTTAAAATTTAGTTATGAGAAATATATTTGTATTTTTTTCAAATTTATTTTTTAATATTAGACTTTCAATGTTAATAGATAAATATTTTTAAGAAAAATAATAGCCATTTACAATGAAACATTTTATGAAATATGGTTATTTCATGAACATAAAATAACGTAATAATTTTTTTTATTTACATGGTGCACGCATATTTTAAAATTTAATGTTATTTTTATTTTATTTTTATATATTTATTCATCTCATTATTTTTAAATGAAAATTTACCTATTTATTTAAATTAAGCGTTTGTAATTATAATTTATAAATTTATTCAAGTTATTTTTTTAGTCTTATAAAAAGGTTTTTTTGCAACAAATATAATGTATATACTATTTTAGATTAAGAGAAAATATACATACTTCTATAATTCAGGGAAGTACAAATTTAAAATATATTTTATTTTGAAAACAAAAATTATTATATATATAATGTGATGATAAAAAATAAAAAATTATATTATTATAAAAAAATCAATTATATTATTTACAGTATTAGATATGAGGATGGGAAAAAAATTTAAGAGGTTGTTGGTATGCCGTATTCATGCAGGAATTTTAACTTTCGAGAAAGTAGTATTAAATGAAATTGTTTGGTTGTCAAAATCATAGGAAGTAGAAATTATTTAGTAAGTTAAAATATGCATATAATATACAAAGTGAATGACCTACTCCACACGGTAATTCTCACACTTCCCGTATACAAAACACACATATATTATATTTTTAGGTTAAAATATATGGGTATATATATATATAACACATATATTTTTTATCCAATATTAAATAATATATGAAACTTTTTTTAAAAAATATAATGTGTAATATGAGCAAAATTATCATTCAAAATATATTATAATATGTATGTAATAATTAAAAATTTATAAAATATAAAAAATAAATTATCACAACGAAGAAAATATTTAAATTAGTCATTACAAAAAAAACTATAAATTGAAACTCATAAATATATTGGGAAAAAAAATTATATTTAGATAAATCATTTGTTTTTAAAAAAGAAATCAACATTAATAATGACAAATTTCATAACTTTAACAAAAAGACACAATGAAAAAATAGGATGAGTATCATACACATTCAAATGAATAATATTTTTGAATTATGTTCTATTTATTTATTTTGAATTATGAGATAATACAATACAACAAAAAAAATCATCCAAGAAGTTTTTTGAATAATATTTAGTTTAGAAATTATAATGAAAAATATAAAAAAAGATTTTTGTTAGTAATTAAGTAATTAATTTTTAAAAAAAGTTGTCTTTAAGATGTGTATTAATAAAAAATTTATTAACTTCAAGTCAAATAAATAATATATAGAGGTTTGGCAATGGCCAAGAAATTAGAACATGTAAGAAGAAATTGTTTACACAAGTTAGTATATGCAATTTGGCAATAAAGTTACAAGGTAGTATATGTAAAAGGAAATAGCACTCATCGTTTACAAACACTCGTCGTTTACAAACACTCATCATTACTCTAAAACCCAGCAGTTCAGGAAAATCGCATCCAAGAAGAATAAGTAAACACAAGCCCACATGGTCGAAATGATGAAAAATACTTAATCGTATCTGAATCTCGAATTGTTAGAAAAATGTGTTAATAGGTATTTTTAAAATATAAAAGAGGGCATAATCACTACAAGAAAAACGGCTAAATTCGACTAAAATAATGCGGTCGTATTTAGCTATATTCGACTAGATGCAGTCAAATTTAACTAAATACGATCGAAATTGTCTAGTCGCTTTTAGAAGAGTCACTTTTAGTAAAATCGGTCGAATTTAGCTAAATTCGACCTGGTAGATTCGATTGGTTAAATTCAACCGATTAAATTCGACCAAAATTTTGAAATTTCAAATTTCGAATTTTTTAAAATTTGGCGCCTAAATGCAATCGAATTGATAAAAATGACCAAATCTGGTCGAATTTATAAATGTGACCGACTCCGGTCGAATATATAAATGTGACCGACTCCGGTCGAATTTTTTGGTACTTTCTCGATTGCCGAAATTTTTTGAGGGAGCAGGACATACCTCAGCAAACATTTTTGCTGCCTTGATTCACGTTTGTTTAGCGAAGCAACTTCATTCTGCTGTCTTGGTTCTAGTATATATGAACTATCCTGTATATTTATAGTTCAACAATTTCTAGTATTATTCTGTCTATTTTTTACAAGTTTTCGAGTATTTTTACTGATGAGGAGATTAAATTCAGGATATGGATAAACTTCCTTTCATCTTGGCGACCCCAGTTGATGAATAATTTAGTTCATATGAAGGAATTGGCTGGTTCTTGCAATAAACCTTTGCTGCAACTGGATTTATGTGCCCTGATCCATATTCGAAAGACGTGGCATCTATAGTACTGGATATTCTTCCGATAAAATTGATTGAATTATCAAGAATTGTTGATGCAAGAAGAGGTGTTATATATTAGCAATAGTCAGGGAAATAATAAATTAAATGTGATTTTGTTTGAATTTAGACCATACCTGATGTCAATATTGCAGATTTAATTGTTGCTGGACATCAAAATGGATGACAAGATTTTATGATGGCAACAATTGCAGTGGTATGTGGACAAGACATACACGAACCAGATAATATGATATATTCTCTTGATCGTTTAACAACACCTTCTCTTGCTAATGGAGACCATGTAGTCAACATACCGATTCCTGGTGCTAATATATCAGGCTAAATTTGGGATTTACAATTGTCAAGCATAAGTTGTTATATTACAGATGCATAAGTTGGTCAAATCTGGACCATTGGATACCTTTCACGCGGATCACTGACCTGACACTAAATTCGACCGTGTTCAGTCGAATTTATAAATTCGACCGGGTTCAGTCATATTTAAATTCGACCGGGTTCGGTCATATTTATAAATGTGACCGTTGTCGGTCGCTGTTATAAATTCGACCAAATTTGGTCACATTTATGTTTCAAGAATTTGATAAAATGGGCGGGAATTTTCCCTCTTTTTTTTTGGCCTGACATAAATTCGACCAACAAAAATTAGCGGTCGAATTTAACTAAATTCGACCGATCTTAAAAGTGACCAGATTTGGTAGAATTTAATTATGGGAATTGTTTGACTGAAATTGGTCTTAAATTCGACTAAAATCGGTCGAATTTAAGTCGGTTGAAAATATTCGGTCACATTTAACCGATTTTTCTTGTAGTGAATTAGGAGGGAGGTGCGAGTCTTGAAATTATATGATGAGACAATTTGAAAACATAATTTAACAAAAACCAGGTGCAGAATCAAACCAGGCTTTAATTTCCGCTGGCTGGACCTTAACTTAAGAACGAAGTACAATCAAGGTCATCCCTTCAAGACCGACTACAAGCCTACAACAGATCAGCTGGGTAATCACGTGATTATCACCTGATATCAGCTGATTGTTCAAATTCCAACAAGTATGAAGAGAGTCTCAGACTCCTCTGCAGCAAAACCCTACTTGAGACTTATCAAGTTGTTATATACTCTTGTCACGAGACATCAGACATGTAAAAATTTATTGTATTTATTAAGCAACAGCTCATCTTTCTCACTGCTAAAACAGATTTATCTTTTAGAGTATTACGGCCAAGTAGAATTTATTTCATGACAAAATATCAGGTTCTACACTGACATCAGTAAGTGTGACCACATTCAGTTACACATAAATATTTAAATTATTTTACCTAGTAGCTAGTCTAGTACCCCCATGCACCTATATATCATACGTTTACTATAAATGGATGCTTAACACTGTACCAATAACACACACACCTCGATCTTTTTCTTACTACTAATATTGTTTTGAGCGTTTTTCGTAGTAATGGATACAATAGTATTATTGCTCATAAAAACTACACTGTTCTTTCTTGTTGTCTTGGTTTTAAAATGGGCATGGAGGGTTTGGAATTTGGTTTGGGCAAGACCACGGGAAGTCGAAAAGTGCCTCAGAAAACAAGGGCTGAAAGGAAACTCTTACCGGTTCTTGTATGGAGATGTAAAAGGTAACTTGGAGATGAATAAGAAAGCCATGTCAATGCCTATGAATCTTTCAGATGATGTCGCGACACGTGCCATGCCCTTCATTCATGAAACGGTTAACAAATATGGTAACATATATATATGATCTATTAAATTTACTTGCATCTTCTTTGACTTTGTCTCTGTCCTTTTCATGTCCTTTTTGTTAGTACTTGGATATAATTAGTTAGTTGCAGCTCCTTTCAAAGGTTGTTCGGATTTGAGTAGTATAATTTGGTGAAGTTTAAAAATGCTTTTGAGCAAGATAAATACTCAACCTCACGATATATGTGGATATATAGGTGTGTTCCAACACAAACCTTTTTCGAAAAACAAGTTACAAACTCATCGTAATTGTCTGTTATATATAATCCAATGGTTTAGGTAGTATAAAGTGTGACGCTGGTGATTTGCGTTATTTTAAGTGTTGATCTTTTTTTACTAGTAAATCAACTGATTCCTAGCTGGTTTGAAGACTATAATGGTTTGTCATGGAACATGACTATATATTTATGTGTTACTTGCAGGGGAGAATAGCTTTATATGGTTTGGACCAACTCCAAGGTTGTTGATTACAGATCCGGTACTCGTAAAACAAGTCTTAAACCAAACCTATAGATTTAAGAAGCTTCGACAAAATCCTATTGTAAAAATGTTTGCTAATGGGCTGGCAAGTATTGATGGGGATCAATGGACTCAGCATAGAAAACTTCTCAACCCAGCTTTTGTCAGTCCCAAGTTGAAGGTATTGATTACTACATATTATATTGTTGGTTTTGCTTATTTTAGTTACAAGCTCAGAAGTACACTCGTACGACTCAACTCTGTATTAACCAAAAAACTGTAGTTCTATTACAAGTGTTTCGGTTTTTATTTTTTGACTTGGGGTAAGATGTTAATTCATTGTGTTTTTTTATTTCAGCTAATGCTACCAGTGATGTATATTAGTTGCATTGAGTTGGTGAGGAAATGGGAGAAACTGATAGAGAAGAAGAGGTGGTGTGAATTAGACGTTGCACCATATCTTAATACATTAACTAGCGACGTGATTTCACGTACAGCATTCGGAAGTAGCTATGAGAAGGGAAGCATGGTGTTTAAACTTCAACCCCAACAGATTGAGCTCGTAAACAAGTCTCTGCAATCGGTGTACATTCCTGGATGGAGGTAATATTCATTTGTTCCATGATACTTTTAAATAGCTAATAAAAACCATGCAGTGGATTGTAGTAGAAAAAACAGAGAGGTATAAAGTGTAACATTTCTGTTACGTTTTGTTTAATTAACATGTTTCGATATAATTATGTCAGGTTTGTACCAACTAAGAACAACAGGAGGATGAAGGAGTTAAGTAACAAAATACAATCTTCCTTGAAAAACATTATCGAAAAAAAGACCAAGGCAATGAAGGCAGGAGAGAGTCGCCCAGATGACTTGCTGGGGATCTTATTGGAATCCAATTCCAATGAGCAATGCAAAAATGGATCAAACTATGTTCCAATGAGCCTCGATGATGTGATAGGCGAATGCAAGCTTTTTTACTTTGCTGGACAAGAAACAACATCGAATCTGCTTGTCTGGACCTTGATTTTACTCAGCATTCATCAGAATTGGCAAACTCGTGCCAGACATGAGATTCTTCAAGTAATAGGCAATCAAGGAAAACCCAATTTTGATCATATTAACCATCTCAAAGTTGTAAGTAGTATTGATCTATCACATTTACTCAAAAACTAGACGTGATCATTTTATTTGATCTGTTAACATAATTCTATGCAGGTTTCGATGATTCTAAACGAGGTGTTAAGGTTATATCCTCCAGCACATACACTGATCAGGAAGGTACACGAGGATACTACTCTAGGCAATATAACATTATCATCTGGAGTTGAAGTTTTTCTTCCTGTCTTGCTAATTCATCGAGATACCAAAGTCTGGGGTCCGGACGCCAAAGAATTCAACCCCCAAAGATTCGTGGACGGTGTGTTTAAGGCAACAAATAGTAACCAGGCAGCCTACTGCCCGTTCGGAATGGGACCACGAACTTGCATTGGACAAAACTTTGCAACACTGGAAGCTAAACTAGCTCTTGCTACCATTTTACTACACTTTTCTTTTCAGCTTTCGCCTTCCTATAAGCATGCGCCGGCTACATTGATAACTCTTCAACCACAATACGGGGCTAACTTGATTATCCGCAAAGTTTAGTTGATAACTCATCATATGTAAAACAGTTGATCAGATCGTAAGCTAGTCACTTTTGCATTCATAATCAATCAGTTATTCAGTTTAATCTTGTATATACAGCTAATGAAATGACAAAAAAGGCCATGTAAATATTATGAACTGAGTATTACTTCGAGTCATTGTTAACCTAGCTAGCCTATGAGCAAGTCCAACGGGCTACAGGTGGGTTTCCCATAAATATGATTACTCAAACACAAATACGAAGAATTTATGGATTTTATTCACTCATAATAAAGTCTAATATAATGTGAATATAACTCACCCAAGAAAAAAACTGCTAGGTTATGAGAATAATAATACAATTCGAACACTTTCAAAGTAAACATATTCGATGCTTATATAGGCACCGACGCACAGTTATAATCACCTAGACTATAAATCATGAAATTTTTTCTACCTATAATTAAGTGATAATGGTAATTCCTGACTTCTTGCAATCGACATCTTTATATATCTTCATATTAATCCTGATCTTCTCTCAATTTATAGGAATCACCATATCAGACTCTGATTAGTAAACTCTGACCAGCATATTCTGATTGAGATATATTCTGATGCTACAATCTGATCTGCTAAACTCTGATTCTTGTAAACTCTAACATCTCATATCTTCTGATTCTAACATATGGTGGTGAATAGATGATGAAATTAAATACCCTAGTTTTTCATCTTTTGATATATATTTGACTCTTCTTAGGGACCTTAACTTTGTTAAAATTTTATTTACAAAACATCACCTTTATCTTATTCTAAATAATAGATGTCAGATTAAAGATTGGTAATTGATAATTCCTTCCACGTGGGTTCGACACGATTCTATGCGCTTGCAAAATTAACTAACATGAAGTCATAAGTTTAGTGAAGTTGAATTATCGACATGCATTTACATTATATCGAGAAGTATTAGTATGCATACTATATATATTGAAGATGTCGACAAGTGCATAAATATGTTCAATTGTTGAAGGAGTTCACGACATGGGGACTTAGCTAAATTCAAGGAATTTTGCGGATGTAATAGAAAAATGCAGAAACACTGTCACTATCAAAGGATGGTCCAACTTTGAATGAGACATGTGTCACGACTACAATGGAAGCTTGAGGAGAAAAATAAGGAAAGAAGAACATACAAAAGATAATCAAATAAATTTGCAACATCTTCCAACTGAGTACCATCCTGATCTATTGGAACACCATCTGAATTAACATTTGAAACTTGGCTGACCATAATGACAAGAAAGGAAAGAGCAAAAAAAAGAACTACTGGAAAGAAATATAGTATTTTATGTGTAAGATTTAGAAGAAGAAATGGATTTGTGATGGTTGTAAAGAAAGAACCGATGGAAAAAGGTGTATAAGAAAACTGTCGACTAAGAAAAAAATTAGGGTTTTATTCTAGAGAGAAGGGGGAGAAAAATTCTAGAGAGAGAAACATATTGTATTCTCAGCGATTGCAGTAATACAAAACTTCTCGCCTGAATCCAGTAATACTTGTTATATCACAATGCTTATTGAACTCCCACTGCAGCTTTGACTTCATGCTAGGACATCTTGTATGTATCATGCATATGACTCTATTTGTAAGTGTCTATATTTGTAGACGTACCTTATAGCTCTCTCAAGAATAAAAAGCTAAAAATCAAGTTTGATTTTTAAATTGAAAAACCTAATTTTATGTGTTCTTTACTTTGTTGATTAGCACATTGCTACATATCACAAACTCAAACAATCTAACAAGAATTTCATTCAAGCAAGTAAATTTCATAAAAGTTAAAAAAAATTCAAATATACATGGACCCAGCCCTTTTATATATTTACTGAGCACTCATTCCTAATAAACCAAACACGTGTTTTTAGTAATTTTACACTATAACTTAGTTTTAAGAAATTTTAAGTTTAAAAACAAACCTACCTAAAAGTATGATGTATCAGCGAGAGAGTGAAAAAGAGATAACATGTTTTACAAATGTAAAAGCTTATAGTAAGTTTAACAGTTTACTTATGTTAGGAAGCAAACACTGATGGCTGTCAGAAAATACAAGTCAGAGTTTACATTGCTGATGTCATCAGAGTTTAAGGAGCTGTCAGACAGAGTTTACTCTATCAGAAAATACTCAATCAGAGTTTACTCTAACAGAGAATGCTCTATCAGAAAATAACAACCAACATAGTTTATTTATCAGAGTTTGTCAGGAAGTAATTCAAATCAGAGTCTTAATAGGAAAGTAAGAAGGAATCCGAATGCAAGACTATTTCCTTATGTAAAGCTATTCTATTTCTATTCTGATTTGTAATTGAATTGTAATTGTGTCTATATAAACACAGACATAGGTTAACATTATGTATCATTCAAGTCTTATTTTTCATAACCTAGCAGCTCTTAAGAACAAACAACTTCTTGAGAGAGTTTTGTAACCTTTTCATAATCTTTAATACATAACATTATTCATCTTTTACATACTTGCGTTCTTAATCGATTTATTGGTACTATTACATTCAACCCCCCTTTTGTAATAGCTTTTCTTTCTGGGCTAACAAGTGGTATCAGAGCAGACAGTTCGAATTCAATTGTTAGATCATAAATCATGTCTCGAAACAAGTATGAGAGTATAAGAATTCATATCTTAAAGAAAGCTGAGTACCCTACATGGAGGGTGAAGATATTGGTGTTCTTAGAAGCAACAGATCCTAATTACCTGGACAGGATCAATGAAGGCTAGTACATGCCAATGAAACTGGTACCTGCAACTATTGTGGATGGAAGACAAGTACCTGAACATTATACCCTCAAAGACAAAAAGGAGTGGACTAATGAGGAAAAACAAGAAGTCCTCAAAGATGCCAAGTAAGGAACATATTACACAATAGTCTTGACTCTATAATGTCCAATAGGGTTATAACATGCAAAACTACAAAGGAGATCTGGGATGCACTAGAAATTCAATGTCAAGGAACTAGGGAAATCAAGAAAAACAGAAGATCTATGTTAATTCAGGAGTATGAATACTTTGAGGCAGAACAGAATGAATCTCTAACAGATATCTATGACAGATTTCTAACCCTGTTAAATAACTTGGCTTTGGTGGATAAAGTATATGACAATGAAGATTCAAATACCAAGTTTCTAAGGGATCTTCCAGAAGAATGGGATCTACAAACATCTCTAATTAGAGACAGGTCTGACTTAGATGAGATGTCATTAGATGAAGTGTATGGTAAATTAAAAACTCATGACCTAGAGATACAGCAAAGAAGAAACATGAAGAGCAGCAAGGCAAGATCTATTACTTTGAATGTTGAAACCAAGATTGAAGAACCAAAAGAGAAGGTGCTTAAGGTCTCAATAAGGAAAGGAAAAGGGGTAGTAATTCAAGAAAGCAGTGAATCAGAGTTTGAGACAAACTCTGAAGCTAACTCTGATGACTCCACAGATTCTGATATGATGGAGATGGTTGCAATGATAGTAAAAGGCTTCAAAAAGATGAAGTACAAGAAATACAAGAAGCAAGCAAATTTTCAGAAGAAGCATGGTGAGTCAGAAAAGAAAGACAGGTTCAAGAAAAGAGAAGATAAAGATGGGAAATAAAAAACTATTGATAAATCAAAGATCAAGTATTACAAGTATAATAAGATGGGTCACTTTGCTACTGAATACAGAAGTAAGGAATCAGGGAAAGCTTTAATAACATCAAAGAAGGATTGGATGGATTCCTCAGATTCTGAACAAGAAACGAATTATGCACTCATGGCAAACACTGATGCTCTAAACTCTGATAAGGTACCTGACTCTGTCTTTAACTTTCAAACTGATAATATCTGTGAACTAAAGTCTTTTCTTAGATCTTTACATGTTAGTTTTAAATCTCAGACATTGGAGAATGATATATTAAAATATGAGATACAAACTCTGACTACTAGAAATAACATGCTTGAATCTGAAAACTCTGATATGTTAAGAATTAAGAAAGATTTTGATAATGCTATTCACATGCAAACTAGTTAGAAATTCAAGTTGAATATTTAAAATCTGAAATAGCAAAAGAAAAGGAAACTTTCAGAGTTTGGACAAACTCTGGAAAGAAAGTCCAACAAATGCTGAATAATAAGAATTGGACTTCTACTTTAGGTTATGAATCTGAAACACACACTAAATCACACATAAAAGGAATATTAAATAAACCTGTAAAATTTGTTAGAGCAAGTATTAAGGAAACTCCCACTGAATGCTCGAAGAACAATAGTGTGTCAGAACCTAAAAAGGTAAATATAAGATTACTTTCACAGAAGCAACTTAAGGAAAAATTGAAGGCAGTCACCAATACAGGAAAACCTAAAAAGGTTAAAAGAAATAGAAATGCTAAAATAAGAATTATTAAGGAGACTAACTACATGAATATTTCTGATGCTCCTAGGAAAACATGTTTTACTTGTGGTAATTCAAATCATCTTACTATTGACTGCAAACAAAAGAAAAAGAATAAGCCTGAAAAACCTAGGATTGAGGATAGAAAAAAAATTAGACAAAATCCATGTTTTCATTGTGGTAGTATGAGGCATTCCATTTATAAATGCAAAGAATATCAAAATTTGTATTACAATTATTATAAACCACAACCTCAATTAAAGAATTCTCTAAAACAAACTGTCAAGCAAACATATATGATAAAGTCTGATAAAAGAAGTGTAAACTCTGACAGTACAAACTCTGTGAATGCAAACTCTGCTTATGTAAACTCTGTTAACACAAACTCTGATAAAAGTATTTCTGCTGCAAAAGTTAACAAGTTTTCAAAGAAAGGACCCAAACTAGTTTGGGTCCCCAAACCTACTAATTAAGTTGCATTTACTGATTGCAGAGAAACATGAAAAACATCCTAGTGATTGAAAGTGGATGTTCTGCACATATGACTGAAAACAAATCTCTGCTTTCAGAGATTGAGGAGAAGGCTGACCCAGTAGTATCTTATGGAGATGACAACATAGGAAGAACACTGGGATATGACAATATTGTGATTGGAAATGTCATCATTGAAAATGTAGCTCTGGTTGAAGGACTCAAACATAATCTTCATGTGAGTCAAATGACAGGCAGATGTTATTATGTGGAATTTCATGGTACTCATTGTGAAGTGAAAAGCAAGAAGAATGGGAAAGTAACTCTTATTGGTCACAGACATAACAATTTATTTGAAGCTAGCTTGGATAATAATTTAGATGGTCCTTTAACTTGTTTACTTGGAAAGGCATCATCCCTGGAAAGTTGGAATTGGCACAAAAAGCCGTGTCACTTGAATTTTGGAAATATTAATGAATTAGTGAAAAATGACCTAGTTAGAGGTCTTCCAAAAGCTCAATTTTATCCTGATGGACTTCGTTATTCATGTCAAAAGGCCAAACAAAAGAAGACATCTTTCAAGAGCAAAGTTGAAAATTCAATTGATCAACCTTTTCACTTACTACATCTTGATTTATTTGGTCCTGTCAACATAATGTCCATTGGAAAGAAGAAGTACACTCTTGTGATAGTTGGTGATTTCACAAGATTTACTTGAGTATACTTTTTGCGTAAGAAGGATGAGACTACAGAGATAATTTTTGACCATATTTTAATGATTGAGAATGGATTAAATCACAAGGTAAAGAATCTAAGGAGTGACATTGGAACATAATTTAAAAATTCTGCAATGGAGGAATTCTGCTCAACAAAAGGTATTATTCAACAATTCTCAGCACCTGGAACACCTCAACAAAATGATGTAGTTGAAAGAAAGAACATAACTCTAATTAAAGCTGCCAGAACAATACTAGAAGGAACAAAGCTACCTACCTACTTTTGGGCAGAAGCTGTAAATACTGCATGCATTACTCAGAATTGTTCTTTAATAAACAAACATGGAATGACTCCATATGAACCTTTGAAGGGAAGAAAACCAATATTAAGTACTTTCATATCTTTGCAAGCAAGTGTTTTATTCTTAAAACACACCCTGAGCAATTGAAGAAATTTGAACTTAAAGCAGATGAAGGAATTTTTATTAGACATACAACAACTTATAAAACCTCTTCAAGGGCATTCCAAGTATTCAATCTAAGGACAAGGACATTCATGGAATCAATTAATGTCTCTTTTGATGAAGGAAAAATAGTTGGATTACATGATAAGGATGCAAATGAAACTCTGAGATTTGAGAATGAACTGCAAGAAATAAACTCTGGTGATTCAAATTTTGATGATACAAACTCTATTCAACTAAACACTGGTGAGGTAAACTCTGATTCAGAACTGATTGAAATAGAAAGTGAAGATTCTGCACACGTTGAGGGGGAGCAACATCATTCAAATACTGACATTAGAGATCAAAACACAGTAATTGAAATATCAGAATCTGACCAAACTCTAAACAACCCAAACTATGAATCCTTAAATTCTGATCCATCAAACTCTGAGATTACAATCTCTTAAACTTCAATCTCTGATAATTCAAACTCTGAGCATATAAACTCTGAGATATCAAACACTGATGACAACACATATTCAGGGGGAGGATCAGCATTTACAGAAGAATCTTTCTATGAAGGCACAAATCATGGGGAAACATCTAGCTCTAGAAACTTTTCTCATCCAAGAAAGTGGACAAAAGATCACACACCTGATTTAATTATTGGTGATCTGGAAAGTGGAGTAAAAACAAGAAAAGCTACTCAAAATGAATGTCTATATCATAGTTTTCTTTCTTAAACAGAACCAAAGAAGATTGAAGATGCTTTGAAGGATGCAGATTGGGTTACTGCAATGTAGGAAGAATTAAATGAGTTTGAAAGAAATGAAGTTTGGACACTAGTGAAGGGTTTCGAGGCACAAACGCAGCGGAAGATTAATGGTGGTTTTAAAAATACTATCTATTACATGTCTTCTTTCTTCATTGCTCCATCATCCCCTTTTGAATCGCCTCCTTGCTTGCAAGACTTCATTGATAATTACATTGAATAATAAAAATAAAACTATTCTAATGGAATTAAAAGAAGAACTCGAGTTACATTCGAGATAATTAAATTACAATGAATAAACGACATGCAAGTTGTATTTAGAAACCAAAACCATAAATCAAAACCATTATACTATGGGTCTTTAGGCCATAACCATCCACCATGCTATCACATAACACATATAATATATCTCAGATTATATAAACATATCATATAATCATATATAACAAATTTCAAAATTTCAGAAAATTAAAAACAAATTTCTGAAGACAATAAATCGCTGTTTCGAGACCCTTAACGACGTCAAACGCCTTAAAGACCCGTCGCTGATAGCAAAGATATCAGTTTTGTTCATTGGCCCGATTCCAGTCAGAAAACACATACCATTTGCGAAAATCAGATACGGCAATCAGATTTCACCAAATCTGACGGTGTTTAAGAAATCGTATCATATACAATCCCCATAACAAGAACAAGAATATATCATATATACATACACAGTGATACATACAATCATCACATGATTATACATCACTTGAATATAATATATTCATAATATATACATACATATACTCAAAATTTTAGAAAATCAAATAATTTTTAGAAAATAATAAATCACCATTTTGGAGCCTGTAACGACATCCAATGGCTTACAGACGCGGAGCTGATATATACAGTATTGCTCAGTGACCCGATTCTAGTAAGAAAACACATATCGTTTGCGAAAATTGGACAACGGACACAGATTTCAGAAAATCTACGGCAGCCGTTTCAGAATTCGTATCGAATACGATTATCATAATAAGAACAAACATGTATCATATACATACATCAATACACACAATCATCACATGATTATAGATCATATGAATATCATATATTCATAATATATAAAAACATATACATATTGTATCAATACAAAATTATGATAGATCGCATACATGCTTATATATCGAAAACTATTAAGCACATAACCGAATTAAAACCTTTCGCAAGTAGCTCTGATGCCATTGAAGGGTTTCGAGGCACAAACGCAGCGGAATAAACGCGAAAAATAAATCAAAATAGCGAAACCCTCCACAGGATCCATGCGAAAACAAAAGATTTAATTCGGAGATAAAGAATAAATACATTTAGAATCTTTAACAGTTCATTAATGGAAGATTAATGGAGGTCCAAAGCTTGTTTAATCACCACGTATCCCGCTCTCGCGATCTACGCTCTACGGTATCCACATGAACACTTTTCATGAAGGATTGATGTGTACTAGCACCTGAAAACTGCTTCTCTCTCTATCTTCTTCTTTTCTCAAAACGGCTAGGGTTTTAGTAAAAATATGTCTCATCTATTAAATCAGCCCATAAAGAGATTATATAGAGAGATGAATAAGTTTTCTAATTATAATCCAATTATAATTAATACTAATTCAAAATTCTAAATTATTTAATTAAGTCTCACTTAATTAATTAATTATTAATTTTGGAATTAGTTTAAATAATTCATTTATTCTATTTATATAATTAATTAAATCATACTTAATTAATATCATAAATAAAATAAATTATTTATTTAATTTAAATTCACAATTTAAATTATTTATCATTCAAGCGTTCTTTGTGTGTGACCCTGTAGGTTATTATTACGTTGGCTACAATTTTAATATCTAATTAAAATTGTAAACAATGAGCGGCATCTAGTAATACATGATTGCTACCCAAGTAATAATAATAAATCGGTGATTCGATTAAGCCTTTCGTGAATAATGTTCCATGTAATATAATCCCTTTAATATTGATATTATAGATTAAACTCAAGGCATGTCTCGTGTCATCATCTTCGTAATTTAATCTTTATTTTCTTGATCAATGAGTAGACTATTAAAATCAAATCAACATTTGAGCACGGCCGTGCATTTCATAGTCTCACTCAAACAAAAGGTCAATAATATCACTCCTAAAATTAGGAGGATTAAATCTCATCTAGATCATTCATATTTCTCATACTATTCATAATATACCCAATGTCCACTTTTATCATCATCCGATCAAAGGTAACTTTTAATGTAATCAAAGTATATTAATTCTCGTATAGAAATATAATGATTTCAGGTCTAAGGATCATTACACCATTATCACAGTGAGAATTACTTATGGCACTTATTTAACATGTAGAATCTCACGGCGGGTCATTCCAGTGCCATGAATTGAGACATACACTTATGTTCTTGACTTTAGTATCACCATACCTATGACCAATGAGATGTGGTCATCTGTCAAGAAACATACTAGTCTTTATGCATTATTATTGTCCTTAAACAATAATACTCGACTATGGAATTTTAGGAATAAGATACTATTTATATAATGTCATTTTTAAGTCACATACTTAAAGATATATAATACGTATCAAAATTCCAAGGACATTTATTATACTTTCAATTTATTACGTAGTAAATAAAACATAATAAATAAATAATAATCAATAAAACATAATCCTTAATAATAAATATTTTCCTTCAAATATAAAAAGTATTGTCTCTAGAACACAATTACTAACAATCTCCCACTTGCACTAGAGCCAATTACCCAAGTATCAAATACTCATGGAACTAGTGTGACTTTCGTGCTTCTGCTGCGACAAAGCCTTAGTCAGTGGTTCTGCAATATTAGTATTAGTATGCACTTTACATATATGTATATCTCATTGATCATTAATCTCATTAATTAGGTGATATCTCCTAAGTACATGCCCAAACAGCCTCCTTGGCTACTTCGCAATCATCAATATACTCAAGCTCTATTGTAGAATCAACAATTGTCTCTGCTGTGAACTATTACAGCATACAACATCTCAATAAAAATAGATAAAACACAAAGCCAGACATAAACATTAAATCATCGTTGTCAGTCTAGAAACCAACATCACTGAAACCTCTTACAACTAGCTTCACATCTCCTCCATATAATAAGAATGAATCTTTAGTCCTCTTCAAGTACTTAAGAATATTCTTGACTGCCATCCAGTGACCTTCACCTGGATTAGACCGGTATCTACTCGTCATGCTTAAAGCATACGAGACATCAGGACGAGTACATATCATTGCATACATTATAAAACCAATTGCTGACGCATATGAAACTTTACTCATGCGGTCCTTATCATCCAATGATTTAGGACAAATTTTATTTTGAGATCACTATCCCATGAGACATTGGGACATATCCATTTAGCCTCTTTGCATTCGAAATCGATGTAAAACTTTGTCAATGTATGTACTCTAACTTAGGCCGATAAATCTCCTTGATCTATCTCTATAGATCCTGATCCCTAATATATAGTTCGCATCGCCTAAGTCTTTCATTGAGAAATTATTTCTCAACCAAGTCTCCACAGTCTATAGAGAAGGAATGTCATTCCCTATTAGTAATATATCATCAACATATAATACTAGGAGTGCCATATGGCTCCCACTAAACTTCTTGTAAACACAAGTTTCATCTTCATTCTGAATAAAGTCAAACTCTTTTTGACTGTTTCATGAAAATAAATGTTCCATCTCTTAGAGTCTGGAGTGTTTATAGTGTCTAGGTAGGTGAGAGGCTCATCTTTTTCCACTAGCATCACATCACCATCTTGAGTCAAGAGAAATCCATAATATCTCTCGGGCTCATGGCGAATCCTACTAGACCTACGAATAACCTGTGTTTCTTGAGCAGTATTATTTTTTTGTACATTTTGCTTAGGTTCCTCCATTGGTTCAATGTTATCATGTGGGTCTAAAACTTCATCGAGATCTATTATCCTCCCACTGTCTTTCTTAGAGAGCAACTCTCTCAAGGAACATAGCAGTTCAAGCAACATACACTTTGTTCTCGGAAGGATTATAGAAAGAATAATCCCTTGTTTCAGTTGGGTATCCCACAAAATTATATTTGTCTGATTTTGGTCCTAGCTTGTCAGAGATTAGACGTTTCACAAACGCTTCACACCCCTAAATTTTCATAAATAACATGCTGTGACATTTCTCAGTCCATATCTCATAAGGAGTCTTTTGAACCATTTTAGTAGGAACACGGTTAAGTGTATGCGGAGCCGTTTCCAGGGTGCAACCTAAGAAACTAATTGGAAGATTCCTTGACTCAACATTGATCGCACCATGTCCAACAAGGTGTGATCCCTCTTATAAAAAAAAAAAACTTTTCTTTGATATTTTGTACTTCATCTTTATAGTCTTTGAACTTTTTAAATGATTCGGATTAGTTCTTCAAAAGATACATATATCCGTATCTACTAAAATAATTAGTAAATTTTATGAAGTTAATAAAATCTACCTTTTGTCATCGTACACATATGACCACATACATCACTATGTATAAGTCATACCCGTTCAATGACCCATTCACCATGTCCGGTAAAAGGAGCTTTAGTCATTTTGCCAAATAAACTAAGATTCGCATCTTTTTGTAAAATTCATAATCAAACTTATCCATGAATGCATCATTATGTATTCTGGAAATGCGTTTCTCATTAATATGGCCTCAACAATAGTGCCAAATGTAATATTTGATTTGAGTCACTTTAGAACATATAAATTGTTAATTAGTTGTGCAACATTATAAGCCTCATCATCAAAATAGAATAAACAACTATTGTTATTTAATTAAAATGAAAAAGCCTTTCTTGTCCAAACAAGAAACTGAAATAATGTCTCTGCCAATTGCAAGCACATTATAACAATTATCAAGTTCTAAATTTTCCTTATAGGCTAAAAGTTAAGTAACGAGTTCCTCTAACCAGAGCAACTACTTTTACTCCAATTCCAACCTGATACCTGAAGCTTGACCCTTATTGATCATCTTTTTCAGATCTTCCAAATAAGCATGACAGTTTAATTTTCAGTCTCCCAATTTTCCACAAAAGCGATAATCGTCTTCTTTATCAACACCTCATTCAGACTTTAGAGTCTGATTTAGGGATTGGACTTTGGTTTGACAACGGAACTAGATCAAATCTTCTCATTGCCTTTCCATTTTCCTTTCCATTTTGCATTCCCTATGTTTACCATCAATATATTAGTAGTTCATGCATTTATCATATTGCTTTCAGCAGTTCTCAACATCCTTAGCAACTTAATGGGTGTTTTACCAATCTTATTCATTTTATTGTTCATAACAAACTAAGAATAATATTTGTCCAAAAGATTGTAAGATCAAATCTAACTAAGTCTCTAGACCAATTTGGAAACCCAAAATATCAAAGGTACTCATTATACCCTATAATCTTTAGAACATGTGGTGTAACCGGGTCTCACTCTCCCTACTTGTAAGTGTATAGTACCCTTTTATTTTCAAATATATCTTGTGCTCAATCGTCTCATAAGCATCTATATACTCGTGTTGCTTCTTAAGCTCAGCACACATATTTGCGAGCATGAGACATGAAACATCAGTCGCAACATCAATTTGCTTCCAATAAGCACTATGATTTGCACATGTTACATTCTCAACTTTAAGAGCAAGGGAAGAGATTTGACTAACATCGTGGTTTCCGAGGACGATCCTCAAGCTCCTATGTCATTCAAGGAAATATATTCTCGTCAATTTGTCCTTCTCAAGAATTGATCGCATAGAGAAGTTGTTTGTGTTTATCATTTAATATCTACAATATTAAAGTGTATAAAATAAACTAGATTGCAAATTTAATATTAATTATGTTTAAGTGATTATGGTATATCACCATATACCTCCCACTATTTTTATCAAACAAATAGCCCTAACTATTAATTCGAAAATATTTCTTTAAATCTTTCTAGTGAGCCAAGATCCATATTTCATCCATGTTTTAAGATAGCGTTGGCTAATACACTCAAAACTTGACTATTTAGGTAGACAACATTTATCGATTATATCAAATATAACTTTTGGAAAGTTTGGTGGAACAACCCTTTGTACACATTTATCCAATAAATCTCACCAAACTCTATGCCTCTAAACCCACAATCCTATTGTGATGATTTAGTTAAGTTAGACTCAATGTTTCAACAAACTAAGTACACTTACTTATCACGTTTTCCCATGATTGATAAAAGCACCTTGCTTTGGCAAACCCACTCCTTTTCAATCTAGATTTTGACGAGTATTAAACATTGGAAGGCATCCGATTAACTTAATATGTATTTAGGGATTTTTATTGTTTATATGAACGATCATGATCCCATCATAAAGAGATTCTCAATTTTTCATTGATCAAATAATTCTTTTCAATATTCGTCAATGGATTGATTTCTAGGTCGTCGGAGAAGTCACAAGCGGTCTCACTTAAAACCCAACTTCCTTACGAATTAAACTAATAATTCGTTTTTGACAAAATCTCCCCATATCAGAAAAAGAAAATTCATATTTAATACCGTGTTTCATAAACACAAGAATCTCATGATCATTTGTTCAATTTTAAAATCTTGAAAGCTGGAATTGGCACAAAAAGTCGTGTCACTTGAAAAGGCATCATCCCTGGAAAGCTGGAATTGGCACAAAAAGTCGTGTCATTTGAATTTTGGAAACATTAATGAATTAGTGAAAAATGACCTAGTTAGAGGTCTTCCAAAAGCTCAATTTTATCCTGATGGACTTCATGATTCATGTCAAAAGGCCAAACAAAAGAAGACATCTTTCAAGAGCAAAGTTGAAAATTCAATTGATCAACCTTTTCACTTACTACATCTTGATTTATTTGGTCCTGTCAACATAATGTCCATTGGAAAGAAGAAGTACACTCTTGTGATAGTTGGTGATTTCACAAGATTTACTTGAGTATACTTTTTGCGTAAGAAGGATGAGACTACAGAGATAATTTTTGACCATATTTTAATGATTGAGAATGGATTAAATCACAAGGTAAAGAATCTAAAGAGTGACATTGGAACAGAGTTTAAAAATTCTGTAATGGAGGAATTCTGCTCAACAAAAGGTATTATTCAACAATTCTCAGCACCTGGAACACCTCAACAAAATGATGTAGTTGAAAGAAAGAATATAACTCTAATTAAAGCTGCCAGAACAATACTAGAAGGAACAAATCTACCTACCTACTTTTGGGCAGAAGCTGTAAATACTGCATGCATTACTCAAAATTGTTCTTTAATAAACAAACATGGAATGACTCCATATGAACCTTTGAAGGGAAGAAAACCAATATTAAGTACTTTCATATCTTTGCAAGCAAGTGTTTTATTCTTAAAACACACCCTGAGCAATTGAAGAAATTTGAACTTAAAGCAGATGAAGGAATTTTTATTAGACATACAACAACTTCTAAAACCTCTTCAAGGGCATTCCAAGTATTCAATCTAAGGACAAGGACATTCATGGAATCAATTAATGTCTCTTTTGATGAAGGAAAAATAGTTGGATTACATGATAAGGATGCAAAGGAAACTCTGAGATTTGAGAATGAACTGCAAGAAATAAACTCTGGTGATTCAAATTTTGATGATACAAACTATGTTCAACTAAACACTGGTGATGTAAACTCTGATTAAGAACTGATTGAAATAGAAAGTGAAGATTCTGCACACGTTGAGGGGGAGCAACATCATTCAAATACTGACATTAGAGATCAAAACACAGTAATTGAAATATCAGAATCTGACCAAACTCTAAACAACCCAAACTATGAATCCTTAAATTCTGATCCATCAAACTCTGAGATTACAATCTCTGAAACTTCAATCTCTGATAATTCAAACTCTGAGCATATAAACTCTGAGATATCAAACACTGATGACAGCACATATTCAGGGGGATGATCAGCATTTACAGAAGAATCTTTCTATGAAGGCACAACTCATGGGGAATCATCTAGCTCTAGAAACTTTTCTCATCCAAGAAAGTGGTCAAACGATCACACACCTGATTTAATTATTGGTGATCTGGAAAGTGGAGTAAAAACAAGAAAAGCTACTCAAAATGAATGTTTATATCATAGTTTTCTTTCTTAAACAGAACCAAAGAAGATTGAAGATGCTTTGAAGGATGCAGATTGGGTTACTGCAATGTAGGAAGAATTAAATGAGTTTGAAAGAAATGAAGTTTGGACGCTTGTGAAGGGTTTCGAGGCACAAACACAGCGGAAGATTAATGGTGGTTTTAAAAATAGTATCTATTACATGTCTTCTTTCTTCATTGCTCCATCATCCCCTTTTGAATCGCCTCCTTGCTTGCAAGTCTTCATTGATAATTATATTGAATAATAAAAATAAAACTATTCTAATGAAATTACAAGAAGAACTCGAGTTACATTCGAGATAATTAAATTACAATGAATAAACGACATGCAAGTCGTATTTAAAAACCAAAACCATAAATCAAAACCATTATACTATGGGTCTTTAGGCCATAACCATCCACCATGCTATCATATAACACATATAATATATCACAGATTATATAAACGTATCATATAATCATATATAACAAATTTCAAAATTTCAGAAAATTAAAAACAGATTTCTGAAGACAATAAATCGCTGTTTCGTGGCCCTTAACGAAGTCAAACGCCTTAAAGACCCGTCGTTGATAGAAGAACTATCAGTTTTGTTCATTGGCCCGATTCCAGTCAGAAAACACATATCGTTTGCGAAAATCGGATACGGCAATCAGATTTCACCAAATCTGACAGAGTTTCAGAAATCGTATCATATACAATCCCCATAACAAGAACAAGAATATATCATATATACATACACAGTGATACATATAATCATCACATGATTATACATCACTTGAATATCATATATTCATAATATATACATACATATACTCAAAATTTTAGAAAATCAAATAATTTTCAGAAAATAATAAATCAACATTTTGGAGTCTGTAACGACATCCAATGGCTTACAGACGCGGAGCTGACATACTCAGTATTGCTCAGTGACCCGATTCCAGTCAGAAAACACATATCGTTTGCGAAAATCGGACAACGGACACAGATTTCAGAAAATCTACGGCTGCCGTTTCAGAATTCGTATCGAATACGATTCTTATAATAAGAACAAACATGTATCATATACATATATCAATAACATAATCATCACATGATTATAGATCATATGAATATCATATATTCATAATATATAAAATAATATACATATAGTATCAGTACAAAATCATGATAGATCGCATACATGCTTATATATCGAAAACTATTAAGCACATAACCGAATTAAAACGTTTCGCAAGTAGCTTTGATTCCATTGAAGGGTTTTGAGGCACAAACGCAGCGGAATAAACACGAAAAATAAATCAAAATAGTGAAACCCTCCGCAGGATCCATGCGAAAACAAAAGATTTAATTCGTAGATAAAGAATAAATATATTTAGAAGCTTTAACAGTTCATTAATGGAAGATTAATGTTGGTCCAAAGCTTGTTTAATCACCACGTATCCCGCTCTCGCGATCTACGCTCTACGGTATCCACACGAACATTTTTCATGAAGGATTGATGTGTACTAGCACCCGAAAACTGCTTCTCTCTCTCTATTTTCTTCTTTTCTCAAAACGGCTAGGGTTTTAGTAAAAATATGTCTCATCTATTAAATCAGCCCATAAAGAGATTATATAGAGAGAGGAATAAGTTTTCTAATTATAATCCAATTATAATTAATACTAATTTAAAATTCAAAATTATTTAATTAAGTCTCACTTAATTAATTAATTATTAATTTTGGAATTAGTTTAAATAATTCATTTATTCTATTTATATAATTAATTAAGTCATACTTAATTAATATCATAAATAAAATAAATGATTTATTTAATTTAAATTCACAATTTAAATTATTTATCCTTCAAGTGTTCTTTGTGTGTGACTCTGTAGGTTATTATTACGTTGGCAATAATTTTAATATCTAATTAAAATTATAAACAATGAGCGGCATCTAGTAATTCATCATTGCTACCCAAGTAATAATAATAAATCGGTGATTCGATTAAGCCTTTCGTGAATAATGTTCCATGTAATATAATCCCTTTAATCTTGATATTATAGATTAAACTCAAGGCATGTCTCGTGTCATCATCTTCGTAATTTAATCTTTATTTTCTTGATCAATGAGTAGACTATTAAAATCAAATCAACATTTGAGCACGGCCGTGCATTTCATAGTCTCACTCAAACAAAAGGTCAATAATATCACTCCTAAAATTAGGAGGATTAAATCTCATCTAGATCATTCATATTTCTCATACTATTCATAATATACCCAATGCCCACTTTTATCATCATCCGATCAAAGGTAACTTTTAATGTAATCAAAGTATATTAATTCTCGTATAGAAATATAATGATTTCAGGTCTAAGGATCATTACACCATTATCACAGTGAGAATTACTTATGGCACTTATTTAATATGTAGAATCTCACGGCGGGTCATTCCAGTGCCATGAATTGAGACATGCACTTATGTTCTTGACTTTAGTATCACCATACCTATGACCAATGAGATGTGGTCATCTGTCAAGAAACATACTAGTCTTTATGCATTATTATTGTCCTTAAACAATAATACTCGACTAGGGAATTTTAGGAATAAGATACTATTCATATAATATCATTTTTAAGTCACATACTTAAAGATATATAATACGTATCAAAATTCCAAGGACATTTATTATACTTTCAATTTATTATGTAGTAAATAAAACATAATAAATAAATAATAATCAATAAAACATAATCCTTAATAATAAATATTTTCCTTAAAATATAAAAAAGTATTGTCTCTAGAGCACAATTACTAACAATTAGTACCCAGGCCAAGGAACATATCTATTGTAGGCACAAAATGGGTATTCAGGAATAAGACAGATTCTGATGAAATCATTACAAGAAATAAGGCAAGACTGGTAGCTAAAGGCTATTCTCAACAGGAAGGCATTGATTATGATGAAACATATGCACTAGTAGCCAGACTTGAAGCAATCAGAATTTTTCTTGCTTATGTTGCACATAAGAAATTCAAAGTCTACCAGATGGTTGTTAAAAATGCATTTTTAAATGGTGAACTTGAAGAAGAATTCTATGTTGAACAACCACCTGACTTTGTCAATCCAAAATATCCAAATCATGTCTACAGACTATATAAAGCTTTATATGGACTAAAACAAGCACCAAGGGCTTGGTATGAAACTTTAGCTTTATTCTTACTTGAAAGTGGTTTCACTAGAGGTACAATTGATAAAACCTTATTTTATAGAACTAAAGGTAAGGATCTATTATTGGTATAAATATATGTTGATGATATAATATTTGGTTCCACTAATGAGACGCTCTATGAAATATTTTCAAAGTTAATGCAGTCCAGGTATCAAATGTGCATGATGGGAGAATTGAGTTATTTTTTAGGTTTACAAGTAAAACAGACCGAGGAATGCATATTCATCAATCAGTCTAAATATACAAAGAATCTACTCACAAAATTTCAAATGCAAGACTCTGCATCTGCTACAACACCTATGCCTACTGCAACAAAGCTTGATCAAATTACTGGAGAACCTGTTGACATTACAACATATAGAGGAATGATTGGTTCTCTACTTTATTTGACTACAAGTAGGCAGACATCATGTTTGCAACATGTCTATGTGCTAGATTTCAAGCAGATCTAAGAGCACCTCATTTGATAGCTGTAAAGAGGATTTTCAGATATCTCAAGGGCACTATTAATCTTGGCCTATGGTATCCTAGAGATTTTGATTTTAAATTAATTGGCTATTCAGATGCTGACTTTGCAGGATGTAAAATTGACAGAAAAAGTACAAGTGGTAGTTGTCAATTTCTGGGTGGAAGACTAGTGTCATGGTTTAGCAAGAAGTAGAAATCAATCTCAACATCAACAGCAGAGGCTGAATATATAGCTGCAGGAAGCTGTTGTGCACAGATCTTACGGATGAAAAATCAACTGATGGATTATGGTTTGAACTTTTTTAAAATTCCTATTTACTGTGATAATCAAAGTGTTATTGCAATGACAAAAAATCCAGTTCAATATTCTCTGACAAAGTACATCAGTATCAGATATCATTTCATAAGGGAACATATTATAGAAGGCACAATTGAATTACACTTTGTTCCCACAGATCAACAAATAGCTGATATTTTCACTAAACCTTTGCCTGAAGCAACATTTAACAGACTGGTTTCTGAATTAGGGATGGTGTCAAGTGGGTCAACTTGACTTAGCAAGTTTCAGATAATCAGAGTATATGTGATAGTATGAGATAAACTCTGATAGAAGATGAAGTAAACTCTGATGAAGCAAGCTCAGATCAATTCGGCATATAATTTCTGATCAGAAATTATCAGTGTTTATGGTAAACTCTATCAGAGTCTGTGGTAAACTCTGACAGTTCATTCTAAACTCCGACTCTAATAAACTCTGTCTTGTTAAACTCTGATTAAGTGGTAAACTTTGAGAAAATATTTATGACATCATATTTCATTTTTGTGACATCATAATTATCATTCTCTGGTTGGATTTGAAACGAGGCGCGTGTAACTCACGACTGACGGTTTATATACTTACGTAGATATACAAACACTTGCCGTATATTGGGACTTGTATTAATTATTGCTCTTCAAATCAATTATCGCCATGTGTCCCACTACAGGTGTTATGCAAATGAAAAGGCACAAATTAAGTTTAATCATCATTTTTGAGTTCTTGGTCTATACTCATTATTCTTCGTTTGCTATTCATCCCTAAGTTTCTCAAAAACCCTAACTGTTCTAAACTGCACATATTCAACATTTCAATGGCATCAAAAGGATAAACTTTCCAAACCTACACTTTCACAGCCACCAACTATATTGCTTTGCTAAACAAATCTGATGCACCTGAAGATTTTCACGTTATTCAAGACTTTTTATGGCAGAGTTAAATTGGCTATGCACTACAGGAACCGTTAAACTTCTCTGCTCAATCCTTGATTAGGATATGGTTAAATGCCAAGTTTAACAATGCAGGTGATGATGAAGAACCAATCATTACATTCAATTGCAATGGCAAGCACATGATCACATGATATTATGGGAGATGAACAAATAAAAGGCTTTTTCAGGTCTATAGGCTATGGAGGAAGCCTATCAAAGTTGGGGAGCCTGACAAGACCCAATATTCGAAGAGAATGGAGTTTCTTCTTTGATTGTATTACAAGGGCCTTCACAGGCAAGTGCATGAATTTTGATGCAATCCCTCAGCTTGCACAACAGATTGAAGTTTAGCTAGTTTTAGTATGAATAAAAGAATTTTTGCTAACCTAGCTAGGAAGGATGCTAAGAAATGTACTATCTCTCCTTTCTTTTATCCCCCATGTGTCAGGCTTCTTTTAAACCAGAGAATGCCTACCATGTATGGAAGGGATTTTCTCTCTGTGGCTATGGATCAGAGTTTAGCACCCTCTGATTCAAACCCAGGCCACCCTCCAAACACTGACACCCAAAAACGTTTGCCAACCTCTACAGTCTCCCAAAAGGCTATAGTTGTAAAACAAACCTCTCAACAAGGCACCAACAAAAGGAAGGGGAAGGCAGTGAAAGAATCCTATCCTAAAAGGAGAAAATTAATTGATGAAGATTCTGATTCTGATGAAGGGTTAGTTTTTGCCAAGAGAAAGACTGTTGAACAGGCTTCTGAGATACCTCCTGCACCTTTTATGAAGCCATTCACAGTAAATCCAATGCCTGAGGTGAAGAAAAAGAGGAGAAGATTAGTCAAGGCTGTAAACTCTGAGGCTGTAAACACTGATGGATAAAACTCTGATGCAGCAATAAACTCTGATGTTCTAATCTCTGATCAGCCAAAATCTCAAGAGCTAAACTCTGAAGACATTCTAACCTCTGAGCTAAACTCTGATGACTTGACAAATTCTGTTGAAGCATGGCATTGGTGGAAGGCAAATATTCCTTGGAAGGAACCTGGATTAGTAGTTCCAATTGAGAACATGATTCTTCGGTATGTCAAGTCAAAAGCTGATTGGTGGACAAATGTTGCCCATTATAACTGTGAACATATTAGACGGGGGGCTACTATTGACAAGACAGTCTGCAGAAAAAATTTGGAGAATCTAAATGATCTTTGGCTCAAGGCTGAACATGAGCGACAACACAATTATTTGAAAGATGGGCCATATGTCACTCCAGAGGAAGCTATTCCTGTAGCAATCTCGGATTCTCCTACAAACTCACCTAAACAAATTGTCAAGAAGATTTCTTATGAAAGAGTTAGGGAGTTGGCAGAACAAGTAAGGAAAGAGATGGAAGCAAAGAAGTCTACATCATCTGCCTTTCCAAGCTTAAAACATTTTTCAAGAAGAAAGAAGAAGTCTGTCACTTTTGGCCAGGATACATAAGAACCTATCTCTCAAAGTGAGATAGCAATCTCTACATGGCCAGGCACACAAGAACCTGTTGATCAAAGTTCAACAGCAGCCACAGTTCCAGCAGAAGAAGCCAGCTTGGATCAGGGGTACAACCCACAAGAACCTTCAGCTCAAAGGGTTGAATAAGTTGTTAAGGCCCCTGCCACACAAGAACCATCCAATCAAAGTTTGGATGCAGGCAATTTATAAAGTCTAGAAGATCTTGCTGTTGCTTAAGGCCAATCTTTGGCAGAGTCAAGCCCACAAGAACCTTCACCTCAAAGTGGTGAAGCAGCTGAAGATATGACTCAAGTCCTACAAGAACCAATCATCCATCTTATGATTGCAGACCAAGATTCAAATATTGGACAAACAAACTCTGATGAAGCTCCACTGGAAATCACTGATTCTCTTATGGTGCTACGAATCTCTGCACAGCCAATGGAGACAACATCAACATCCACAACTCAAGGTATAAACTCTGACTTTTCTTCGGAATATGCATTATTTGATAGTTTAAGTTCAGATTTTACCTTTCCTAATTTAACTGCTAGAATGATCACGAATAGTCCTGAAAAGGGTACCCTACTCATGTAACTACAGTCAACCTTTCTCAGCCACCTCTTATTTCTGTAGGACATTGTGTGTTGAGCCTTTCTAGTGAGTCTGAGGTAAAATGTGTGAAAAACAGAATAAATGAGAGGCAGACACTGGATCTGGCAAAAAGGTAAGGTAGAATTGAGAAATAAGTTAGTTACTTCTAGTGAGACAAATCTAACTCTTAAAAGTTATGATATGTGTGATGTGAGAAGTAATGAGATTACTTTAAAAATAAGAGTGATTTAGGATGTTTCATATCTGAAAGGCATATGTGTACTAACTTGTAACACTTAATTACTATGTAACTCAACTAGGTAAAAGATAAAACAACAGCAAAAACAAGAGAAACTGAAGAAGCACATGGAATCAATCAACTGAAGAAATGGTAATGATACTTGGTAACTACAAGTAACTAATTTGGTTAATCAAGGATGCATAAGTGAGAAGAAGTTCAATTTCAGTATTGCTCATGCCCTAACTTATCTAATGGAGAATCAAATTAATGTCAAAGAAGTATCAAGAAGACCAAAGTGATTTCATGTAATGTATATCAACATCTGGATAATGTAAAGGTTAATCAACAAATGAGAACTGACATTCAGAAGCAAGAACCCCTACAAGACTAGTCACTTATGAACCAGACCATTGCATCAATTGTCAGGACATTGGAGGCAAGTTCATGTCAGTAATAGAAGATCTCATTTGAATTGAGTGAGGAAAAGAAATTGAAGAAGCTAGGGAAACTTGCTCATAAAGGTTAATCCACAATTAGTCACTAAAGAAGGTCAACATTGGATGAGTGCATATTTGCCAAGGCAAATGTCGATCCACAGCAGATCGAGATGCGGGTCGAGATTTATAATTGAAGTAAAACATTACAAGGCAAATCTCTATTCACGGCAGATCGAGATAGAGATCGAGATTTTCATAGATCGAGATCGAGATTTTCACAGATCGAGATCGAGATTTTCACAGATCGAGATCGAGATTGTCAACCAAGATCGAGATCGAGATGGGTCCAGGCCTAGATCGAGATGCGGGTCGATATGTAGCATTTAATGTTCAAGGGACAAGTGACTTATTGTGAACGGTTGATCCAGAGTGGTTGGAAAGTACTTTTTGTTGACGAGTCCTGATTGGGCCACGTACACAAAAAGGACAAGATCAAGTCTACACGATATTATAAAAGCAGCACTTTGTTTTATTTGTAAAAATACTTTTAGCAATCTCTGAATTTTCTACAGTATATTTTAAAAAGAGAGCATTTACTATAAAAAGAAAGTGAGAGAGAATCAGTTGAATCAAGCCTTAATTGCTGTATTTATTGTTCAACTGATCATGATGCTTTTATGAATGTTGTAGCAAATTCTTCAATGAATATAAAGATATATTCTTGAAATTCTGTGTCATCATTTATTACCTGCATTTATTTCATTTTCTCTCATTATTCAAAACAATTGTATTCAGCCCCCCCTCTACAATACTTTTGGACCTAACAATTGGTATCAGAGCTCCTGTTAAACACATCTAACAGAGATCTTACTGTGTTGTTTGAGTTGGTTCTTGAAAATCCCAGATCCATTTTTCTTGAAGTTTGTGCTGAAAGCTTTTATTTGTTTCTTCTTGAAAAGTTCATAGATCTAAAAAGTTCTGAGTCATGGTGTAAGGAATATTTGTACAACATTACAAACGTTGTACCTTAGAGCTTTGTGAGTTTTCTTGTGGCCAAAAGTGAATCAACTGTTTGACTAAACAAAAAGTACATATTCGAACTTCTGTCAACTAGAAAGTGGACAATTTTTTGTTTGGACTTGAAAAAGTGGTGGACCCTGCTACTGTTCCTGAGATTAGAACTAACTTGCTTGAATCTTAAGTGCAAAACCCATTGGATATTAAGTGTTGGATATTTAAAGTGAGATAATTAATTTTTCAAGTAAATACAATTTATTGTAATTTGAAAAGTGTATTATCTTAATTTTAAACTTTATTAAAATGGCCGCCGCACACAGATTTAAGATACCTCCGTTTGATGCACAACATTATGACGAATGGACAAGAAGGGTGAAAGCCTACCTTAAATCAATAAACAAGGTATACTTGAGAATATTGGAGAACGGTCCATACATACCCATGAGAATTGAGCCAGAGCGAATGGAAGGAGGGATACTAATACCATCCCGATCTGTTCCTAAAGAGGAAATGGAGTTTTCAGACGCAGATAAAGAATTGGTTGGTATGGATGCGTCGTTACGCAACGTCATAATTGAATCCCTAAACTCAGAGTACTATGTTCAAATAAAGGGATTAAAAACAGCTAAAGCCATGTGGGATAAACTGGCTGTAGTGATGGAGGGGACCGAGGAAGTTAGAGATAATCACAAGCGCATTCTGATATCTGATATCTGAATATGAATCGTTCAGATGCGAACGAGGAGAAAGTGTAGCGGATGTTTACAAACGTTACAGTAAATTGCTTATCGAGCTGAGTATAAGAGATAAAGTCTATCCACTGGCAGATTCAAATATCAAGTTTCTCTTGAATTTGCCTAAACATCTGGAACACAGGATCACTGCCATTCGAGAGTCAAGAGACTTGAAAAATACTTCTCTCGAAAAGCTGTATGGTGTTTTAAAGACCTACGAGCTGGAGCAAGAACAAAATGACAAAAGAAGATCCTACAATAGTGGAGAATACAAAGCGGTAAGTGAATCTGGACTTGTAGCTGAAGAGTCTAATGCAAAGGCACTTGCAGCTGTCTCATTGAAAACTGCTAATCCTGAAAGGGTGATATTAGATATTGAAGATCCATCCGAAGAAAGTGAGGATGAATATTATACCCTTGAAGAGATGGACAAATTAGAAGACAAGTCATATGCTTGTATTGCTCGAGAATTTGCTCATATCAGCTTCAGGAAGCCAAGAAAAGGTAAAGGACGATTTGGTAGTTCTTTCAGCCGAAGAAGCAGCAGCAGCAGCAGAGGTAGTAGTGCAAGTGGCCGGGGAAATTACAGCGGTCGAGGTAGCACATCTAGTAGTGGCTACAGACCTAACCTGGTAGACAAGAACAAGTTCAGATGCTTTAACTGCAATGAATTGGGACACTTTGCAACAGAGTGCAAGAAGCCCAAATACGTTCATCCCAAGGAATCCTATGCTGATCTGAAAAAGAAATATGACGCCTTGGTTAGCAAGCAACAGAAGGGAAGCCGAGCGTATGTTGTGACTGAAGGGAAGGGTTGGGACGAGCCTGATGAAGATGAAGATCAGGAGCTATGCAACTTCGCTTTAATGGCAAAATCTTCAGAACAATCAGAGGTACCAATTCTAACCGTAAATGAAATGTCTATTTCTGAGTACCAAAATGAATTAGCTGCCATGACTAAAGACATGTACAATCTCCAACTGAATCTAATCGCTGTTAATGAGGAAAATGCTAAACTCTCCCTTCAGAATAAACTTCTCGAGGCCAAGGTAGAGGAATTAGAATCAGGAGAAAGTAAAGAAAGACAGTTAATGAATCAGGTAGACGTTTTAGAACACAAGCTTAAGATTAGGGAAGACCTTAACGAAGAACTTAAGAATGAATTAGCTGAGCTTAAAATAACATGTCAATCTTTTAAAGAAGCCGCTAATAAAGTTTTTGTAAAAAGGGACATGTACATGAAACTGGCAGGCAAGAGTAAAAATGAAAAAGTAAACATAGGACTTGACTACACACAGAAAAAGAAAAATAGGGCTGCTGAGTTGTTAGAGCCAGTGTTAGTCAAAGAAAATGTGCCTGAGGTTTTAGGGGATGTCAGAAAACCTATCTTTAAGCAGTTTGAGCCTAGGACAATAGATCATGTAGCTGTTAAAATTGAACATGAGATTAAAATGGAAAAAGAGTCGGAAGAACAAGTAGTAAAACCTACAACTTCTAAGAGAGCGAGTAAGAGTGCTTATGCTAAGAGAGGTGTAGGAACCAAGGAGGCTAAGACGGTGTCATATAAACAATGGGTAGCAGGGTCAGACCAAATGAAAACACCTGTAGAGGTAGTTAAAACTGAACCTGTATCTGTATCTACATCTACACGAGCTAGGAAGGCATGCTATATTTGTAATCAAACTGATCATTTGTCTTACTATTGCCCGTTCTATGTAGAGGAAGAAAAACCTGTTGGTTGTAATACCATGCCTGCAACTACTGCTTTGCCTAACATGTATGCAAATCATGCCAAATGCAATAATCCTAATTGTATGCCATGTGCTATAAACATCATGCATGCTTATTTTAATTTGATGAATACTGCTAGTATATCTGGTGAACATACATCTAGTAGTGGTAAGAAAAAGCATGTTGGGTCAAAGGCTAAGACTTCAAGTCCTCCTAAAGTTAGGAGTGACCAGTCTACTCCCAAACCTGACAAACCAGTCAAGGTTGACAAGGGAAAAGACAAAGTCAAGATGTATGTCCCTGATGGCAACAAGGAAAAGCCTTCTGTATCTGAAAAGAAAAAGAAAATTATTGATGCCGGGCCCAAACATCATTGGGTTCCGAAGAACACCTAATCTTTCTGGATTTGCAGGGCAGTGAACAGGAAAAGAGTAAAGTCATATGTGTGCTGGACAGTGGAGCATCGAGGCATATGACCGGCAATAAGTCCCTGCTAACAGATTTGGTGTTGAGAGCCGGCTTCGTGGTTATTTTTGGAGATAACAGCAAAGGTTACACCAGGGGATATGGCAAGATTGTTTGTGGAAATGTTATCATTGAGGACGTGTCTTTTGTGGAAGGATTGCGACATAACCTTCTCAGCGTTAGTCAGTTCACCAACAGGGGTTTTTGATGTCAACTTTGGGAAGCATGATTGTTCGATTCGAAGCAAAATGGATGGAAGCCTTGCTCTCAAAGGAGTAAGGAAGTCAAATTTGTTCATAGCCGACATGAATTCTGCTGATCAGTCTGAAGTCACGTGTTTCTACAGCAAGGCTTCTGCTGATGAAAGTTGGCTATGGCATAAAAGATTATCTCACCTGAACTTTAAAGCAATGAATAATCTCGTAAGGAGAGAATTGGTGAGAGGGCTGCCGCAGATGGAGTTTACTCCAGATGGACTCTGCGAAGCATGTGAGATGGGAAAATCGAAAAGAGCCTCGCATAAGGATAAGCAAGTGAATAGCATTACCGAGCCCCTACAACTACTTCACATGGATTTGTTTGGACCCGTTAATGTTATGTCAATGTCAAGGGAAAGATACGCGCTGGTGATAGTCGATGACTTTTCCAAATACACATGGGTAAAGTTTGTGACATCGAAAGATGAAGTGCCACATGAGATCATTAAGCATGTACTGGTAATTGAAAACGTAGCAAGTCTGACTGTGAAGACTATCCGATCTGACAACGGGACAGAATTTAAGAACTCAGTATTAATGGATTTCTGCATATCTAAAGGGATCAGACGACAGTATTCAGCACCGAGAACACCGCAGCAGAATGGCGTGGTAGAAAGGAAGAATAGGACACTGGTTGAAGCAGCTAGGACAATGCTGTATGAGTCAAGACTTCCTTTATATTTTTGGGCTGAAGCAGTTAGCGCGGCGTGTTATACACAGAACAGAACCCTGATTACAAAAGACTATAATCAGACGCCTTACTATCTGATGAATACACGAAAACCATCTATCAAGTACTTTCACGTGTTTGGTGCCAAATGCTTTGTGTTAAGAGACAATGCACAACTTGGAAAGTTTGATGCCAAAGCAGATGAAGGGGTTTTCATTGGATATTCTCTTGAAGTAGTAGCAGCGTACAGGGTGTTTGCGCTTAATGATCGCAAGGTGGTTGAAAGCCTTAATGTCACATTCGACGACTCAAAGCTCCCTTCTATACAAAAAAAAGACAGTGAGCCCACTTCCCTAAGATTTGAAAATATGGATATTGATGAAGTGGATACAATTCCTGAGTCTGTAGTGCAGGGTAGTGATCCAATGATAAATAATGTAATTAATCAAGAGTCTAGTGTCTCGCCAATACAAAACACTAGGGCTGAGGGATCATCTTCCGTTAGACCTGGTACTAACTCAGGGGGAGTAAGTATGCACTCAGGGGGAGCAGCTCACTCAGGGGGAGCTAGTACTGGCTCAGGAGGAGCTAGTGGAAGTGCTTCTAGACTAAGTCACCTTCACTTACAAGATCAAGCTGAGTCATCAAGAACATTTGCTAGGGATCGTACTTGGAGCAAGGACCATCCGTTTGAGCTAATTATTGGTGATCCAGATGCCGGAGTGACTACTAGAGGAAAAGCTAGAGCTGAAATTGCCACTGAGAATGAATGTCTATACTCAGTGTTCCTTTCTCAATTGGAACCTAAAGTGGTGGATGAAGCCCTAGATGACGCTGATTGGGTGATTGCTATGCAAGAAGAACTCAATCAGTTTGAAAGGAAGAAGGTGTGGAAGCTGGTACCCAGACCAAAGAATAGATCTGTTGTTGGAACAAAATGGGTATTCAGAAACAAGCTGGATGAAAACGGACTTGTAACACGAAATAAAGCTCGCCTGGTTGCTAAGGGTTATACTCAAAGAGAAGGAATTGATTATGATGAAACCTACGCACCAGTAGCAAGGCTAGAGGCCGTAAGGATGTTCTTAGCATTCGCAGCACATCATGGTTTTAAAGTCTATCAGATGGATGTCAAGAGTGCATTCTTAAACGGTGAACTGGATGAAGAAGTGTATGTTGATCAACCTCCTGGGTTTGTCGACAGCAAATACTGTGATTATGTTTATCGCCTCTTCAAATCAGTATATGGCCTTAAGCAGTCTCCGCGGAAGTGGTATGAAACTCTGTCAGACTTCTTACTAGAAAGTGGTTTCACCAGAGGAGTAATCGACAAGACGATTTTCTACAAGAAATGCAAAGATGATCTAATAATGGTGCAAGTATATGTGGATGACATTATCTTTGGGTCTGCAAATGAGAAGTTGTGTGCTAAACTCGCAAAGTTAATGCAATCAAAGTATGAGATGAGCATGATGGGAGAGCTGACGTTCTTTCTCGGTATTCAAGTTAGTCAGAAGAAGGACGGGATATTTATCTGCCAGACCAAGTACATTCATGATCTATTAAGGAAGTATGGTCTCGAAGATGTATCACAAGCTAAGACTCCTATGGCAACAGCCACGAAGCTTGACGAGGATAAAGCGGGAAAACCTGTAGACATCTCAAGCTATCGAGGTATGATCGGCTCTCTTTTGTATTTAACTGCTAGCAGACCTGATATTATGTTCTCTACATGCTTATGTGCAAGGTTCCAAGCGGATCCTAGAGAGTCACATCTTATAGCCGTAAAGCATATTTTTAGGTATCTCAAGGGAACATCAAATCTTAGGATTTGGTACCCAAGAGATACAGGGTTTAATCTTGTTGGCTATTTGGATTCAGATTACGCAGGTTGTAGAATAGATAGGAAGAGCACTTCAGGAAGCTGTCAGTTTCTTGGAAGAAGGTTGGTGTCTTGGCAAAGCAAGAAACAACACACAGTATCTACCTCGACAGCTGAAGCAGAATATATTGCTGCTGGAAGCTGTGTGGCCCAGATACTGTGGATGAAGAACCAACTCAAGGACTACGGTGTGGAAGTATCTAAGATTCCTATCATGTGTGACAACACAAGTGCTATTGCAATGACCAACAATCCTGTGGATCACTCAAGGACTAAGCATATTGATATAAGGTATCATTTTATTAGAGAGCATGTAGAAAATGGAACTGTAGCGTTGCATTTTGTGTCTACTGAACGTCAAATAGCAGATATATTCACTAAACCTCTAGATGAATCAACATTTTCTAGATTGGTTGGTGAATTGGGGATGCTTAACACCTGTTAGTTTTGCTACCTATCTGTTATAATTCAGTTTGTGTACATATTATTGTTGATCATGAATATTCATAATTAATAATGTGTACTTAACTTCAAAAATGTATGTATTGCATGTCATAAGGGGAAGTTAGAAAGTTTCATGACATTAATCTTATGATGATCTGTGTATCCATATGATTAATGTCTAATAATGTGATAGGATTTAATGCTAGACTTAATTTTGTAATGCATGATTTATTTGTTAAATTCCCTGTCATTTCAAAATTGTAAGTTTCTAAGGCAAATCTCGATCTGGTTCTGGATCGAGATCGAGATTGACTTGCGAAAATTGCTTAAAAACTGTCAAGGGACATCTCGATCTATCCACATCGAGATCGACATCGAGATGTAGATCGAGATGCGGATCGAGATCGACATCGAGATCGACATCAAGATGTAGATCGAGATGCGGATCGAGATCGACTTCAAGATCGACTTTGAGATATAGATCGAGATGCGGATCTCGAGATCGAGATGTGACTTGTCTCTTCAGTTATTTTTTTTGGGCGTGCAAGTATATAATATAGCATTATATAGTCTGTTCATTATTTCTATTAACCTTCTCTCTCTCACTAGTTCAAAAAGCTGAAGCAAATACACACGCATATACATACATTCACAGCATCCTCTTCCCTGCCATAACACCAAGTTTTTCTTGTGATTTTCTTAAACAAAAATCACTAACTGTTACTTGAAAACATTAATCAGTAAAACAAAACTCTGCCAAAATTTTGTTTAAAGTAAACTGTTGAACTTTTTGCGCATATTCTACAACATTTCTTAACATTAGTGTTCTTGCAAATCGTTGTTCAGTTCTCCTGTTATTCGAGTGAGTTTGTTTTTATTGATTTCGTGTCTTCGTGTTTTTCATTTTTTTTGTTTTTTTTGTTCTCAAGTGGCATAGTTGTGTGTGTTACTGATCAATCCATAAAGTACCAAGTAACCGCCCTGTTTTGTGGTTTTCCGAGATACTCACATTTTTTTTCAAAACAAAACGACTGTTCACTTTAATTTCCTAAAGCTAAACCGTCAATCATTAGTGGGAGTTAAGTGATCATTAGTGGGGAGTTAAGTGGTCATTAGTGGGGAGTTTTATTACGTGGGTAATTAGTGGGGTTCGTGTACGTTTTTTTTGTGTTCAAATTTAGAACTTGTTCTCTAAAATTTTCATTGCAAAATCTTTACAAAACATTTCTCTTCTCAAACACAAATCTCAAATAGCCAACCCAAATTTCACAATTCCCAAAACCAACTTTGTTAATCTCTCTGCTGATCGAGCAACTGGTAGATTCATTCACTACCAGTTCTGGATTGAGTCCCTCAACAACACATCCATAATAAGTCATGCCTTAACCACCTCTCCCATCCTGAATGTTGAAGCCCTTCAAGCTGCTTACTCAACATTAGAGATTCAGGGTGGTAAAGCAAATCCAACAGGCTTATCCTTCACTATCAGTGGTGCAAAATATGAGGTCAGTCTGCAGAAGTTCAATGAGATTCTTGGGCTTCCTTCAGAAAATTTTGCTCCGGAACCCACTATGGAAGAAATGTTGCAATTATTCACAGAGATAGGTTGTCGTCCTCCCACGGGTCCTATCAAGGTAACAAAGGTTCACACAGGTATGTTACCAGCTGAGTGGGATTATGTAGTTCAGGCCATTCAACGCTGCATGTTCCCAAAGGACAAAGACTACAGGCCAATGAACAACAGCTGTCGAGTAATTCTATATGGAGTGGAAAATAACAGAAGAGTGAATGTGGGCAAACATCTGTTGATTCAGTTGCTTGAGAGGTGGGCACTGGAAAAGAATGCATCTCGGAATCCGGAAGATGGACCAGTCAAATATTGGATGCCAAGATTTCTTCAGATGGTTCTGGATGACGTTCTTTCAGAGGAGCACAGAAGAATATTTCAAGGCTCTGAAAGGATGGCATGTTTTGATATGACCTTAAAGAGTATCTCCACCATGGAAACCCAGCAAAAGTCCAGACTTTTTGAGTTGCGCCTGACTCCGTACTTCCAGGATCTGCAAGATGAGTATGCTAGGAGGCATGCTTCTCAGTTTACCGCAGTAGAAGCGGAAGGTAGTGGCAACGAAGCTGCTGGTGGAGATCAAGTGTCTGGAAATTTGGGAGAAGCAGGTATGGATGTTGAAATGGCTGAAGCAAATGTTGCAGAAGCTGGAGCTGACAAGGATGAAGATCTTCTAAGTCAGGTACCTATTCTTGTTGATCTTGATCAAATTTCAATTCAACTAACCCCTGTTTTCTACAGCCGTGGGCCTGAAAACCCCCAGGCTCTATCCCAGGCTGCAAGCCCTTCTATTCATAAACATTCAGCCAGCCCTAAAACTGGTGATAAAAGGAAGGCAAGCCCATCTAAGTCGAGTGAATCGAGTGGAGGGAGTGTAGGAGTTGAGAGAGTAGTAAAATCAGCAGCTCTGCCACTCTCAAAGAAGCTAAAGATGGATTCTATCCTAGTGGCAACTGCGCAACCTGTTAGGGATAGTTCACCTCTCACAGCCACCACACCTCACGCTGGTGGCTCACCTCTCCTAAATATTCCAACACATTCGCACTCGCCTAGGCATGTTGGTGAGAGTCAAGGAGGGGGTCCAGCTCAACAGCCAATAAGAGCTGGCCCTACCTCCCCTGAGTTGTCCGCTCAGGGCTCATTGAGCAATTTCTCGGAAGGGGAATGGCAAACTGAGACTAGCTCTTCTGATGCTAGAATCTCAGGAAGTGTATATGTGGAAGAGTCTGTCGAATCCAGTACGGATGACTCTTTCTCATCTAAATCAGAAAACAAGTTGCTCGCAGAGCAACGACATCTGGTGACTGGTGGGTCACGCCTCCAGAACAGCCCAGCGAACCAGAAAAGGTTCTTGGTGAACAAGGGGATGACATGGTCATAACGCCATCTCCTAACGTAGACATAGCGTTTAAAGGTTCAGTCTCACTGACCGATATCGCCGACCAACTCACCGCTAGTCCTCAGCGACTAGTGGATGAGGCTCTAGTTCTGTTAGGCTCTAAACACGAGAGAGAGACAGGGAGAGTAGATCCTTTCTCTTTAGGGATCTTGAGTGAAACAGAACTCGGCGAGAGTAAACAGTTTAACCCAAGCCAAACACCGTCCCCTAAATTGCAGGATCTAGTGAAGAAGGTGGAGGCTTTGGAGGCTGGAGTTGCTGGTGTTACTGCTGCTGTCTCTTCTCACTCTGGAAGATTGGAGGTTGGAGCACAGTTCATGGAGAACCTGATTGCCGTCCAAAATCAAATGATTGACAAGATAAACAATCTTGGATTGGTACAAGTGGAGGTTGGGCGGTTAGTCGATGATGTCACTCATGGCATGTCTCAGGTCTGGTCGAAGCTGAATGAACTACTTGATGCTGTATTTGGACGTAACAGGGATGGACCTGGTCCTTCAACCGGTGGTGGTGGTGACGATAAAAATGATGATGATGCTCCTGATAAGGATAACCCACCTAAGGGGGAGAAGGAGGATCAGGGTCTGAAAAAGCTGACTAGTAAGGGTCCGGTGATCGAGTCCTCAAACAAATCTGGTGAAAAGGTGGAGGAGGCTCAACCGGCTCTTAAAGACAAAGGCAAGCAGAAGATGGTAGTTGAAGAAGCAGGAGCTGAGAAAGAAACACCTCTCGTCGATGTATTTATGAGAGACTTTATTGAAGATTCTGATGAGGATGAGATGGATGTAGAAGCCTTAGTGGCAAGGGGGTCGAGACTCGAGCAACGGGCAAGAGAGTGGGAACAAGAAAGAGGTCTAAATCCTGGCGGATCTGGCGCAGGAGTTGCAGGTGATGCAGGAGACCACTCGGTTGCTGACGAGCATGTGCCGGAAGAAGAAATTGATGAAGTAGCGAAAGAAACGGAGATGCAAGAAGAGATTTTCATGGAAGCCAGAGAAAGAGTGAATGAAGAAGTGCTTCAAGGAATAGTGGAAAAGGAACTAATGGCAAAGGAGAAGAGAACGGCTCAGAAAACTCAGCATGAGTATGAAATGAAAAAGATCACAGATCCTAAGGTCCAGGCTGACATAAGGAGGGAAGGTCCCGAGTGGGACAAGGCTAGAGAAGCCTTAGCTGGACCAAGAGCCTATGCTCCTGACTCAGAAAGATTGAGTTTCCTTCTCCACAAGCTAGAAAATCTAAACCCTGGGCTTCTGAACTATCTAAACTGTATAAGACAGGGATGCACCTCTGTTCACGTTATATTCAAGGAGAAAGCATGGAGTCTGATGATTACTTGGGCACCCATAACAAGAATCGAGCCGTGTATGGTTGATGAAGCATTCTTCCATGCAAGGGGTGCTAGTGAACTGGTAGAATATGCTCACAAGGTAGACACCTCTGTCAAGACTGGAGTGCTGTTTAAATAGAAACTATTGAAGATGGCTGAAGACAGAGGGGTTGACATTATTCTAAATCCCTATCAAATCAGATACGTCCATGACAAGGTCTTGAGGATCGTAAATCTACATGACTCGAAACTGACCCCGAGCGAAAATGTACTGAAGGCAGTTGCAAAGCTAGTCCTCACAAAGGGTTTTCTAACAAAGGAAAAGAAGCTGGTGGCTAAGGACTTGGAGAAGTTGATAAGAAGGCAAGATGTTAGATACAAGTTGCCTGAAGCCAAACTTCCAGTGGTTAAGAAGGAGCCTGAAGACTATGCATTCGAGCAGCAAGAAGAGGCAATAAAGGAGCATGTGCAGAGATACGGAGATCCAAGATTAGACATTCCTGAAGAAGGAGAAATAAGGGAGGAAGCTAGTGCAGTGGTTGGTGCAAACGTCAAGTTTGTCAAAAGCAAAGCTGAGAATGAGAATGACCTGCTGATCTATACAGACAAGCATCAGGTGGAAACCGTTATTGAGCTCAAGTACGACATCTTTGCATAACACAGTCATGAAACACTGTGTATCATAAGGGAATTGATTGATGAGATGGATGATGTTGATGAGTTTGATCAGGACTATCTAAGGGTTACGTTTGAGAACTTCTGTAAGAGAAGACAACAGCTTGATATTCAGAGGCTACAGCAATGCACCACCGCTATTGTCATTGGATACCCTAAGCAGCTGGTCATAAGGAAGAAAGGGGAAAAGGGGTATCCTGACAAAGTAACTAAGCTGAGGTTTGAAGACATTCCCACGAAGCTTACCACTCGCAGCATGGTTGAGAGGTGGTTGAGGTTGTTTCGAGATTATAAGATCAGAAATCATGTGGAAGCTGAAGGACTTAATCTTCTCAAGAAAAGAATGGAAGAAGTCTGCAACCCTGAGTTCATGAAGAAAGAAAAGGCAGCCAAGAAGAAAGCTCGTGAGGAAGAGGAGCGCAAGGAATCGAGATTTTAATGTATTAAGCTTGTAATGTTTCTTTGCGTTGTAATTTGTTTTCTTGCATTTTAAGTACAATATCTGTTTTCTTGTGTAGTGTAAGGTAGAAGTTAGTTAGCTAAGTGTCTTGAAACTGGTTTATATCAGGCGTCAATTATTTCGCGAAGTTTGGCGGTGGTAATACTGCTAAAAGGACTTCAGAAGGATAATTGAAGATTGAGTGGACCGTGCTCTTAAGTACTTAGAGAAAATCTCTAGAAGAGCATGAAGCCATTTGATCGAGCCAACAGGTGTCCAATTTTGGCACTTGAAGTATCAGTGATAGACATGAAGCTAGTTAATCAAGCCGAACATTATGCAAGTTGACATGATCGTTTATGAATGTTAGTTTATCTTTTTCAGTCCCAGGTTAGTTGAGTTATCCTCATTGTGAATTTGGTTGTCATTGTTAGACAATCAAATAGGGGGAGATTGAAAGGCATAGGTGTACTAACTTGTAACACTTAATTACTATGTAACTCAACTAGGTAAAAGATAAAACAACAGCAAAAACAAGAGAAACTGAAGAAGCACATGGAATCAATCAACTGAAGAAATGGTAATCATACTTGGTAACTACAAGTAACTAATTTGGTTAATCAAGGATGCATAAGTGAGAAGAAGTTCAATTTCAGTATTGCTCATGCCCTAACTTATCTAATGGAGAATCAAATTAATGTCAAAGAAGTATCAAGAAGACCAAAGTGATTTCATATAATGTATATCAACATCTGGATAATGTAAAGGTTAATCAACAAATGAGAACTGACATTCAGAAGCAAGAACCCCTGCAAGACTAGTCACTTATGAACCAGACCATTGCATCAAGTGTCAGGACATTGGAGGCAAGTTCATGTCAGTAATAGAAGATCTCATTTGAATTGAGTGAGGAAAAGAAATTGAAGAAGCTAGGGAAACTTGCTCATAAAGGTTAATCCACAATTAGTCACTAAAGAAGGTCAACATTGGATGAGTGCATATTTGCCAAGGCAAATGTCGATCCACAGCAGATCGAGATGCGGGTCGAGATTTATAATTGAAGTAAAACATTACAAGGCAAATCTCTATCCACGGCAGATCGAGATAGAGATCGAGATTCTCATAGATCGAGATTGAGATTTTTACAGATCGAGATTGAGATTTTCACAGATCGAGATCGAGATCGAGATTGTCAACCAAGATCGAGATCGAGATGGGTCCAGGCCTAGATCGAGATGCGGGTAGATATGTAGCATTTAATGTTCAAGGGACAAGTGGCTTATTGTGAACGGTTGATCCAGAGTGGTTGGAAAGTACTTTTTGTTGACGAGTCCTGATTGGGCCACATACACAAAAAGGACAAGATCAAGTCTACACGACATTATAAAAGCAACACTTTGTTTTATTTGTAAAAATACTTTTAGCAATCTCTGAATTTTCTACAGTATATTTTAAAAAGAGAGCATTTACTGTAAAAAGAAAGTGAGAGAGAATCAGTTGAATCAAGCCTTAATTCACTACAAAAAAAGTAGTTTTATGCGACGAGTTTAAACGGCGGTCTAGGCGTTCCCGTCGTATACATTATTTTATACGACGAAAATATTTTTACCGTCGTATATATGTTAAATATATACGACGGTCACTTGTATTCGTCGTATAAAAAGTAACCTGTGAATATTTTCCCCAATACGACAGTGTTTTAATTTACCTAATACGACAGTGTTTTAAATTACCGTCGTATATATTAAAATACAGACCGTCGTATATAGTTTTGGTTCTTACTGCTAAAATGTTTCCCCAAAAATTTTATTTTCCCGGCCTCTTAAGTTTTATTTCCCTCTTAACACTGTATTCCACTTACACTTTATTTCACACTCATCTCGTCATTTAGGGCTAGCGGCTGCATCTCTCTCGTCACACTCATCTCTCTCGTCACACTCATCTTGTCTTTAACAGGTTATGCCATAAATTGAATCTTGTGTTATGCTTGTTGTCTCTCTGAATCTTGTGTTTGCTCTGAATCTTAGTGTTTGCTTGTTGTTTTATGTTTGCTCTGAATCGTATGTATGTATATATATACCAAAATTGTATGTTTGTGTTTGCGTGTGTTTTATGCTTGATTTATCAAACAAAATCGTATGTATGTATATATATACCATTGTGTCTGTGTGTGTCTCTATATATGTATCAATTCAAGTAATTTGTATATATAATCGTAGGAGTTAAAGTATATATAATCGTAATGTGTTTTTTTATATATAATCATAATGTGTTTTTGTATCTGCCCCTATTTTGTATCTGCCTTTGCCTTTTGCTTGTAAAGTGTAATAAAAAAATTTGCTGGTTTACATTTTGTTTGACGTTTTGGTTCTTCGTAGGTTAATAATGTCTAATATAGATAAGGGCTGGATTAATAGTAATAATAGAGCATCACATGAGTATATCTCCGGGGTAGAATTGTTTTTGGAATTCGCATATTCAAGTAAGTCTCCTGGAGATAAAATTCTCTGTCCATGTCGAGATTGTTCTAATCGGTATTATCAAGATCGAGAAACTATAAGAACACATTGTATTGTGGTTGGGTTTGAGAAATGCTACACAAATTGGACCTCTCACGGAGAAGCATACATAAACGTGCACATATCACATTTTCAAAATAATATGTCTGAACAGGGACACGGAGATGCCAATGATGACATTACAAGAATGGTTTATGAAGGTTTAGGCATTCCAAGCATGAACGAACGACGACCCGAGATCAGTGATGTGGTACAATCTGATGAAACAACGACTAAGTTTTTAAAACTTTTGAAAGATGCTGAAACAGAATTATGGGAAGGATGTGAGGAGTTTACGACTCTCTCCTTTATTGTTGAGCTCTTGCACTTAAAGGCCATTTCTAGATGGTCAAATTCATCATTCACTGGTTTACTAAAGCTATTAAACCGTGCAATGCCAAAATCTTCTAAGTTACCGAGTTCATGTAATGATGCCTTTAAAATGACTAGAGACTTGGGATTCAATTACAAGACATGGGATGTATGTATTAATCATTGCATGTTGTACCGCAATGAAAATGAAAAGCTCGATAAATGTAAGATCTGCGGTGAGTCAAGATATAAACATGTCGATGGTAGAAAAAAGAGCAACCAAGCAGCTGTGAAAAAGATGTGGTATTTTCCTCTTAAACCAAGATTGCAAAGAAAATTCTGGTCATCTAAAACAGCAGATCTCATGCGATGGCATTCTGATGATAGAGTGGATGACAGTGTTTTAAGGCATCCTGCTGATTCACGTGCTTGGAAACATTTTGATGAAAGATTTCCGGATTTTGCAAGTGATGCTCGTAATGTAAGGTTGGGGTTAGCAGCTGATGGATTTAATCCATTTAGGACTATGTCAATTTCTCACAGTACATGGCCTGTCGTACTCATTCCATATAATCTACCACCTTGGTTGTGCATGAAACAAACTAATTTCATTTTATCTGTACTCACCCAAGGCCCAAAGGAACCAGGTAATAAAATTGATGTATATCTCCAGCCTTTGATCGAAGAGTTGAAAGAATTATGGGAAGATGGTGTTCAGACTTATGATGCATCAAAAAATGAGATGTTTACTTTACGAGCAGCTTTAATGTGGACAATAAATGATTTCCCTGGATATGCAAACTTGTCTGGATGGAGTACAAAAGGGGAATATGCATGTCCGATATGCAACAAGAGACCACAAGGCCAGTGGTTGAAAAGTAGTCGTAAATGGTGTTATATTGGACATAGGAGATTCTTACCTAATAATCACAAGTTTCGCAAGGACAAGAAAGCGTTTGATGGATCACGTGAAGTTAGAACAAAGCCAAAATTTCTTTCGGGTGTTGAAATAATACAACAAGTGGAGAATATTGAAACTGAGTACAAAATACAAGATGTATTAGGTAAGAGAACCAGGTTACAAAGGGAAAAGTATCAAGCTAGAGTCGAGAAAAGAAAGATTTGTAAGTTGCCTCATAATTGGAAGAAAAAAAGCATTTTTTTTGAATTACCTTATTGGCAACATAATCTTGTTCGCCACAATCTTGATGTTATGCATATTGAGAAGAATGTATGTGACAATTTGTTATATACATTCTTAAATACATCAAAATCAAAGGACAATCTGAAGTCCAGATTGGACCTTAAAGAAATGAATATTCGGACACCATTGCAGCCACAACCCAAGGGATCTCATAAAAGTGTCTTACCTCCGGCTCAATTCACATTGAGTAAAAAGCAAAAAGAGACATTTCTTAAGGTGTTGAAGGAAGTCAAAGTCCCCGATGGATATTCTTCGAACATATCAAGATGTGTGCACTTGGATGAAAGGTCTATGTGGGGATTAAAGAGTCATGACAGCCACATTTTACTACAACAACTCATTCCATTGGCTGCTCGAAAAACATTGCCACTTGATGTTGTTAAAACATTAATTGAGTTGGCAAATTTTTTCAGACAACTCTTCTCAAAAACTAATACAGTAGCTGAATTGGAAGATATAAATGGTCGTATACCTCTTATACTTTGTCAACTTGAAAAGATATTTATACCCTCTTTTGTTGATGTCATGGAACACCTTCCCGTGCATCTAGCTGATGAGGCGCTCTTTTGTAGTATTGTACTTTTTCGTTGGATGTATCCAATTGAAAGATATTTGCTCACATTAAAACTTTATGTGCGTAATCGTACCCATCCAGAGGCATCAATTGCTAATGGATATATTGCAGAAGAATGCATGACCTTTTGTTCTCGATATCTAAAGGATGTTGAGACAAAACTTAATCGTCCTGGAAGAAATGATGATGGAGGCAATATTAGTGGTAGTTCTGTGGGAAAAGTAGAAGATTTCACCCTAGACTACGTCACAAGAACACAAGCTCACAGATATATCTTATTTAACACAGAAGCAATAGCGCCATACATAGAGTAAGTTGAATCATCTCGTAATTAAATCCTATTTTGTAGAGCTAAGCCAGTGTCTGTATAGTAGATTTAAGTTAGTATATATACATTCTGATAATTATTTTTTGATTTACAGAATGCATTTAGCACACCTAAAGAGGATAATTCCTCGTAGTCAGTCACATCGAATTCAGATTGAGCATAATCTGAATTTTAATACATGGTTCAAAGATTATGTAAGTAAATATTTCTTATGATAATTTATAAATTGTATATACAAGTCAATCAAATTGATCATACATCGTCTTCTATATTTTTTCAAAGGTATGCACGACGAAAGATGCAATACCAGATGATGTCAAGTTGTTCGCATTAGGACCACACATGGATGCCAGGAGGTTTAAAGGATATCTAATAAATGGTTTTCGTTTCAGAATCAAAGAGGTCGATTTACAAAGAAAAAGCCAAAATAGTGGTGTTATGCTAAGTGCAAGTGTCACTAGCTTTGTGAGTCGGAAAGATAATAATCCTGTTACCGGTGACATGAACTTTTACGGAGAGTTAACTGATATTATTGAGATACGCTATAGTAATTTACTGAGGTTTACTTTATTCAAATGTAACTGGGTGGACCATCGCACCGGTTTAGTGAAAGATCCATTTAACTTTACTCTAGTGAATTTTAAACATGTGCTATACAAGGAGAATCGGGTTAGTGATGAACCTTTTATATTAGCAACTCAAGCCGAGCAAGTGTGGTATGTTCAGGATCCTATAGAAACTGATTGGAGTGTTGTAATGAGGATGACAGTCAGAGATAATTTTGATATTTATACGACTGAAGATTCTGCAGAGTCAGCACCTATATCGCAAATTCAACCATTTAATGTGCAGGACTTTGATGATAATGTTATAGACACCGAATATTCATGGGTGCGTGAGGGAGTAGAAGGGATGGAGGTTGATTCAGTATATCAAGAAGATAACGACACAGAAAGAAGTTATCAAATTATTGAAGAGGAGGATGATCTTGAAATCTGACAAATGGAGAATTTATTATGCTATTTACTTATTTTTCTTGTATTTGTTCATTTTGCTTTAGGTTATAATGTTAAGCATGTTAGGTAGCCAGCTGGTTGGGGGAAAGTTATTGGCTTGTTAGACCTACCAAATATGTATCATTCTCAATTTTCTTGTATTAGTTCATTGTGTCTTAAATGTGCTTTCTTTGTTTCATATATTATTATGCGCTTTCTTTATTTTATATATTATTCTCTGCTTTCTCTGTTTTCTATCGACTCTAATGTGCGCATATTCCATTGCTAAATATTTTTCTTTTGTATTTTTTTTATTTTTTTCAGGATGGCAGATATAGACTATATTCTCAGTTTCTACCACAAAGGAGAGTTCATGAAATCGAAATATGTAGGTGGGATATGTACTGTAATTTCAGAGCTTGTTGAAGCTGATAGGTTCTCGTACACGGTTTTGATGGAGTATGTGAAGGGTAATTTGAATTACAAGGCAATAGGCGGAGTTTATGTCAAGAAAGTGCCGAATGGTTGGAAACTAATTACCAACGACACCGATTTGAGTGAGTTTATAGAAGCTGTTGGAGTGAAACTAGTTGAAGCTGTTGGAGTGAATTTGAATTTTTATCTTGATACCGTAGTTGACCTTTCAATAGAACCAATGTCATAGATGCAACCACATGTGTCTGTGAGACCAAGAACAAAATATTTTGAAGGTACAACTTCATGTAGTTCAGTTAAATTTCACACATGCTTTTTAATTTGATAATTATTTCACATGTAGATACCTGTTACCTATTTTTCTTATCCACTGATTGCATCAACAAGATTACTAGGAAAACGTCATTTTGTGACATTAAAAGATCTGAAAAAACAGAGAAGGAGTAATCGATTAGCTGGAAACTCTAGTGCATTTGAGACTGCTGACCAGGGAAAGTCAAAAGTTATGTTTCCGAAGGTTAAATTTATTCAAGTTATTTACTTAATATATTAAAATCTACAACATTTTTTGTCATATCACACATGTGTTGGGTTTAATTTAACATATATATATATGTAATGTATTTCAGAATATTCCAGAGTATGAAAGAAAAAGGTTGTTGCGGAAGAAAGAAAATGATGACATGTTAGAGTCGCTTCAAATAAAGAAACTAAAAAATGATCTTAATACAGAAAAAGACAAAGGAAAAGAAGTTGCAGATGGTGATTCATCCTTGGAATTTGATAGGGACTACATTCCTGGACATGATAGTTTGTCTGAGGGTGTAAATGATGAGGAAGATATCACGGCAAAGCAAGTTAAGAAAAAGAAAAAATTAAATCCAAGTCAAGAGGTTAAGACAGTGACCAATGGCGATGTCAATAGAAAACGAAAAGGGAGGGGCCTAGCAAAAAAGACACGTAATTGGGGTAAAAAAAAGCTACTGATTGATTTTGATGCCAATGGTCGTCCATGTGGGGGTAAGTATAAAAAATTTGCAACTCAACTTGGATGTTTCATTAAAGATGGAATATCTTTCCCTTTAACTACTGAACGTTGGGATCAAATGGATTTGACTGTTATTGAAAAAGTATGGGATGATATTCAGGTACATATTAATATTTTATAGTTACTCAATTTTAATTATCCATCTTTATTTCAAAATCTGATTCACTTTAAATTTTAATTTCAGAGTAATACAAATGCACCATTGGATGCCAAAAAATATTGCATTGATAAGATGGGAGACCAGTGGAGGGATTGGAAATGTCGTATAAAAAAGTATAATTATTATGCATATAATACTGATGAAGAAAGACTAGCTAATTGTCCAGATGGTGTTGTCGAGAGTCAGTGGCCTGTGCTGGTATCTATGTGGGGAAGAGAAAATGTACAGGTAAATTTAAAAGCCATTTAGTTCATTGACTGCTCCATACAATAGAAGTAGATGTACCTAATTAGTGTTGTATTTTCAGAAAATAGCACAAATTAATAAGGAGAATCGATCAAAAGAAGATTATTTGCATCATACTGGCAAGAAACCTTTGGCTGTGCTAAAGAAAGAGGTATGAAGGAAATCATTTTCATTGCATTTCTAACTATATATATAGAAATTTGTACTATATATATTAAATTATTTTGAGATGTTAATTTCTTATTTGTTAAAGAGGGCTGATGAGGGGAAGCCTACTGATCGACTTAGCATGTTTATTGCCTCTCGTGAAGGTGCGAAAGATCTTACTACACAGCGCATGATAGTAAGTATACTACTAATATAATTTTTTTAAGTTTGACCGAGTTGAAAATAATTATTAATTTTCTGCCTTTTTTACATGCTTTTTGTAATTAACTTTTCAATTTATGATTATAGCGCGAGCTTCAGGTTTCTAGAGATGAACTGATAGAAGCTAACAAGGATACTCCTGAAGAATATGACAATTTATTTATTGAAAAATTTGGTAAAGATAAACATGGACGCATGCATTGCTTAGGACGTGGTATCACGCCCACTATGGTATATGGAAGAAAGTGTGGAGGACCAAATACATCAGCTGAAACTGTTGCAGCAATTTGTGCCGAGTTTGATGGAAAATTTGAGTTACAAAAACAAGAAACAGAGGCTCGCATTCAAGCTGAACGAGAAGCATGCAGAATAGAAATGGAGTTGAAAATGGAAGCCTTTAAACAAGAACTGCTCTCTCAACTACAATCTGAATGTATGCGTTAAAGATTGTTTACTCTACATGATTTAGTTTTCCGTGGCTATAAGAGTTTCGGAAGCACATACGATTGTTACTGATATATTTTTTACTGATATACTGATCAGTAAGCAGTACATACTGCATCTGAACCTTGATCAGTATGACAGTATATATAACATGTTACATGCACTTGCACAAATATATGGTTAGAATGCCAATGATGTACTAGAAGTAATGTCTGAACAGGGACACTGATATATTTTTTGGTGCAGTGCATGTGCAGCGAGTGGGTCAAGGTTCTATGGTTCCAAAGAAATAAGTGTCCGGTTTACAGACAACCAGTCAGAAGGCTACCCAAGAGGCTATTGGCCGGCCGGGCATATATGGAGCTAAAAGTTAATGATGGAAGTTGGAACTGAGGTGATCTGACACCCTGCATTCTGAGCTTCTATATATATTTTGGTCATCTTAAATGTAATCTGAGGCTTCTAAAGTACTAAATGTATTGGTCATCTTTTTAGTTTAAGTGAACTATGTATATTACTACTTTAAATGTAGTTCTCTACTCGTAAACTTAATTAAGATATTAGTTTTTATATTTTGGTTGGGCTTGATCAATATAATATAAGTTATGGTTATTAGTAGAAGTTCAATACCAATATTTTAAGTTATGGTTATTAGTACAAGTTTAATATCAATAATTAGATTTAAAAAAAATCTATATAACTGTGGCCAGTGCATGTTCTATATTCAATTTATATGCAACGGAAAAGGGGCCGTAGTAAACAATCTGTTGCATACCTTATATACGACAGATGAATCCAAACTGTGGCATAAAGTATATACGACGGGCATTTCCTTCATATATGCTATATACTACGAGGTTTTATCCGACGAAATAATTTCCGTCGCAAAGGGCGTCATATATAACATATATGACGAGTTTTGCTCTATATACGACCCTATTTGACCGCCGTATAAACTAACAAATTTAGTAGTGATTGCTGTATTTATTGTTCAACTGATTATGATGCTTTTATGAATATTGTAGCAAATTCTTCAATGAATATAAAGATATATTCTTAAAATTCTGTGTCATCATTTATTACCTGCATTTATTTCATTTTCTCTCATTATTCAAAACAATTGTATTCACCCCCCCCCTCTACAATACTTTTGGACCTAACAATATCTTTTGCAGGTACTCAGAGTTTATCAGTTATAAACTCTGTAAAAGCCACAAACTCTGATGGGGAGGACACAGACTCTGAAAAGCCTATTTTTGCTGATGAAGAAGTCACATACTTATCCATTCCTTATTCTCAAAGATACAATACAAAGAAGTGGCCAGTCAACTCACATGATGCACATGAAAGACTGAGTATGAGCTATCCTGATTACATGGTGATAGAAGATCTTAAAGGAGATATTGAAGCTGCTCTAGATGCTGAGGGTGTTCAAAGAGATTTCTTTTTCTCAACCAAGAACTTCTCAAGATGTGATAATAGATTCTCTTAAATAAAAAGTTTGGGACAGTTCTTGGAAATATTCACATGAAGATATCTTTTGGCCACATGTTTAAGATTTTGTTAATAAAGCTGATAAGGAGATTAATTCTGCAGAACTGAAGTCTATTTTGAAGGCTACTACTGTTTTATCCAAAGGCCTTCACACTGAAGTTGGTGCACTTAAGGATTTTCTTACCAATAATTCTGCTTTTGTTAAATCTTTACAGAATTCTATGGAAATCAAATTCAAGAATGTCTCAGCTAGACAGGATGCTCCGGAAACAAAGGTGGATCTCTGTCAAACTCTATTAGTTCTATACAGGGAATGCTACACACCATAGTTGTTATTCTTACTGTCAGGCAAAAGTCTGATGTCAGAAAGGGGGAGAGTTCAGTTACAGACAAATGCAAGGAGGATGTTGTACAAAAACCTGATGATGCAGATCAAGGGAGTCACAGGGAGGGTAAACAAATTCTACAGCAGCAAACTCTGATTGATCAAAGTCAAACTCTATCAACTACTCAAACTCTGATGGCACCAATCTCTGACAAACAAATCAAGAAGTAAACTCTGATAGAAGCTGATTTAGAATTTGTAAAAAGGCTTGAAGAAGAAGAGAAGCCTGAGATAATTAAAGAACAAAATCTGAAAGATGCAGAACTGGCAAGGAAAGTTTTTCAAGAAGAAAATCCTGGAATGGATCCAGCTGCTGTAGAAGCTGAACTGAAAAGGTCTAATTCAGAAGAAGGTACCTGTTCAACAGAAGAAGCCAGAAACTAAGCCTATTCAAATAAAAAATGTTGAAACTCCCAAGCCAGTCAAACCAGTTGTTCAATAAAAACTATTCTCAGAAATACAAACAAGATCATCTACAAGAATTCAACAAAAAGCTCCAGCTAAGTCAAAGAATCCCTTCACTATGTCTAAAACAACTTTTCTTCCAGGTGGTTCAAGTTTTGATGATGAGGAAGAAGAACAACAACAATCTCTGATAAGGAAGAAAAAGTCTGATCTTCTGTGGACAAATACTCAAACTCTGACTCTCAATGCCAGGCTTGGAAAAGATAAAGGTAATATTGGTGATTCACATGCTAAGGTCTACAGAGGTAAAGCAAACATCTTCAGAGATCCTTATTCATTGAAAGACAAACCCGAAGAAGAGATACTCAAGAACATTTGGACAAGCTAATATCTGGTAATATTGTGAATGATATCTTTGATGGTTCTCAAGCTAAAGAGAAGCTCATTTATTTCTTGGAGGATGAGAGAGTTATGAAGATTGCTCAAGAAAACTTAATTCAGAAAGCAGCTAAAGAACTTGAACATGTTTTGTTTCTCCTAAATGATGAAAATGAGGTTACTTCTAAATGGGTAAAAATTCTTGAAGGAGCAATAGCTGAAAAGAAGAAAAGTGAAAGATTAATGATGATAAACTCCGAGGAGTATGAGCCTGGATATTTACATGAAGATGGATCAAGAAGAGCAATGAGAAAGGGAGATACAAAAGTCAAAATGGTGTTAGGGATTTCTACACTAATATTAAATCCTAATGGAATGAAGGCTTGCTGTATTGCTTTGGATGAAAGGATGAACAGATCATCTATCTATGCTTTGAGGGCTGCTATTTATCAGATTGATGATTCTTCTGACCAAATGAGGGAACTGAAAGAGAAGCTGGTTGATTTGCTGAAAGCTGCTGAAGACAAACTTCTGAGTTAATTTCTAAAAGATGATTTTTCTTACAGAAGAATTTAAGTTAAAAATGGTAAACAAACTCTGATGCATTTTTCTTGGATTTCTGACATCATAAAAAAAATTATGTTTTATTTCTTAAAGCATAAATTGGGGGAGATTGTTAGGAAACAAACACTGATGGCTGTCAGATAATACAAGTCAGAGTTTACATTATTGACGTCATCAGAGTTTAAGGAGCTGTCGGACAGAGTTTACTCTATCAGAGAATACTCAATCAGAGTTTACTCTAACAGAAAATGCTCTATTAGAGAATAACAACCGACAGAGTTTATTTATCAGAGTTTGTCAGGAAGCAATTCAAATCAGAGTCTGAATATGAAAGTAAAAAGGAATCCGAATTCAAGACTATTTCCTTATATAAAGCTATTCTATTTCTATTCTGATTTGTAATTGAATTGTGACTGTGTCTATATAAACACAGACATAGGTTAACATTATGTATCATTCAAGTCTTATTTTTCATAACTTAGCATCTCTTAAGAACAAACAACTTCTTGAGAGAGTTTTGTAACCTTTTCATAATCTTTAATACAGAACAGTATTCATCTTTTACATACTTGCGTTCTTAATCGATTTATTGGTACTATTACATTCAACCACCCTTCTGTAATAGCTTTTCTTTCTGGGCTAACAACTTATATGAGATTTTAATCTAAGATTTTGGGAATTTAACACAATTTCGTACTCCAAAAGTATTCTAATTGTTATCTAATATAATAGCACAATCATCTCATTTCTTATTTTTAAGTAACTATTAGTCATTAATGATTTATTTCATTTTTATGAATAAAAAAAATCATTTATCACTCTTCTTTCCACTTATTTTCTCTCTCTTCTTTCCATTTTTTCTCTCCTTTTTCTAATTTATTGAGTAGAAGATTTTGTTGGTGTAGGTGCCCTAGAGGCAATACAATGTTTATTTTGATAAACCTTTATGTCAATTGATTATTCAATAAACATATTTATTATGACTTTAATTACTGCGATATATTTGTTAGCATAATAAATGTCCTTAGAATCATGATACACATTATATAGTTTAGCACATGACTTGAACTTGAGATTATATAATATATCATATTCTTAAATGTCCCTAGTTGAGTATTATTATTATAGGACAATAATAATACATAAATAGACTAGTATGTTGTTTGACTGATAACCACATCTCATTGGTTATAAGTATGAGGATACTAAAGTCAATACATAGGTACATGTAGGAGTACATGATACTGGACAGACCCACAGTGAGATTCTTCATGTTTAATAAAGTCATAAGAAAGACTCACAGTGATAATGGTGTAATGATCCTTTGACTTGAGATCATTATATTTCTATACGAGGATTAATATACTTTGACTACATTAAAAGTTACCTTTGACCGGGTGATGATAAAAGTGGACATCGGGTATATCATGAGTCGTATGAGAAATAAGAATGATAGATAAAGGATTTAACCCTCCTATAATTAGGAGAGATATTATTGGCCTCTTGATTGAGTGAGACTATAAAATGCATGGCCGTGCTCAAATAATGATTTGTTTTCATAGTCTACTCATGGATCAAGTAAACCCGGATTAAATGTTGAAGAGGATGACTAAATACATGCCTCGAGTTTAATCTATAATATATATGGTTAAAGGGATTATATTACACTGAAACATTAATCATGAAAGGTTTTATCGAATCACGATTTAATTATTATTTAATTGGGTAGCAATGATGTATTACTAGATACCGCTCATTGTTTATAATTTTATTGGAGAATAAAATTATTGCTAATTAAATAATAGCCTATAGGGTCACACACATAGAGTACTTAAAGGAATAATTAATTTAAATTATAGATTTAAATTAATTGATGATTATTTGAATTTTATTATATTAATTAAGTGAGACTTAATTAATTGAAATAATATAAATTCGAATTTGAATTCTGCCATTAATAATTAAGTGTGACTTAGTTATTAATTAAATAATAAAATTCGGTTTTATTATTTAATCCTAAACCTACATGGGTTAGGCTTTACTGTTATGGGTTGCTATTATGGGCCTATTAACCAACCATTATAAATAGATAATGTAGGGTTAATAGGTATAAGGTTTTTAAGAAAAACGAACCCTAGTAGCAGAAAAGGCAGAGGCAGATTTCGAAATCATCTAGAGGAGGCTAGTACATCCGTTCCATAATCAAGATCGTGAGACGTTCTTGAAGGTGCTCGTGTGGATACCATAGAGGTGTTTTCAAGAGGAAGACACAAGTCGTGAAAGCTAGGATCTCCGTTGAGTTCGTAGTAGTCAAGACCAAACAAAGGTATGATTCCGTTTCACAATAATCAGTCCATGATTATACATGATCCTGCGTTAGGGTTCCGAAATTTTATTATATTTACGTTTAATCCGCTGCGTTTTATGCCTCGGAACCCTACAGATTTGTTGTAGGAGGATATACAAAATAATGTTCAAGATCACTAAAACTCATTATTTTATAATTAAAAATGACTTATGTTTCATGTTTAATGTCTTAGTATATACTTTTTCCTATCTAAATTTTAGCCTTAATTTAAATAGTAATTATTTGTATTTAATAGAAGTTATTCATTATTAATGAGTATAGGTTTCATTTATATAATTTTAATAATCAATAAATCCTTAATTTACTCCTCTTTCACTGCAATTTGAATTAGAATTAATTGGTTTGATTTTGAATAAATTGCACTAATGTTGTAGGGTATAGTGTAAATATACAATAATCATTTCATTTTATATTAATTATCATATTTGTCATGTTAGATTGCTTTAATTGTCAATATTTGAGGATTTTACTATGAATACAATATTATTATTCTATTTAGGTTTGTTTTATTAGTTTTATGTATTTGATGCATACATGCCTGTTTTGGTGACTGCCATGCCATGCTACTGCTTTGTCATAATCTGTTATGCCACTGCCATGCTTCTGTTATGAGACTGCCATGCCTGTTATGAGACTGCTATGCTTCTGCCAATATGTAACTGTCAGAGAATGTATATTCTGTGTATGATCAGAGTTTAGCAGTAAACTCTGATGGTCTGGTCAGAGTATAGAGCATGGTCAGAGTTTAACAAACTCCGATGGTCTCTGATCAGAGTTTAGCAGTAAACTCTGATGGACTGTGCTGATAAGAGTTTAGCAGTAAACTCTGATGGACTGTGCTGATCAGAGTTTAGCAGTAAACTCTGATGGACTGTGCTGATCAGAGTTTAGCAGTAAACTCTGATGGACTGTATAAATTGCAGTGGGGAAAAAGGCCAACATATATGATCTGTAGTTCAGAAATTGATGATTTCTGAATAGGACTGGTCTGGGGGCTGCCGCCCCCAGACCCCGCCCGGGGGCTGCCGCCCCCGGACCCCCGCAATATTTTATTTTGTGTACTTGAGCATGGTGCTGGTTATGACCCTTAGACCCCTAGATTAATGGTTTTGGTTTTGGTTTTATAAATACGATTTGCATGTCGTTTTCTTCATTCTTGTAATTGTTTAACCTCGAATGTAACTCGAGTTTTCTTATGTAAGTACATTAGTATAGGTTGTATTCAATTATTCCATGTAATGTACTTGAAGATTGAAGGATGATCCAAGAAGAGGAGCAAGAACCCATGGATACAAGAAGAATGAAGACATATAATTGTATTTATATTTCACCACCATAGATTGACTTTGATCCTTTCATTAGCTCGAAAGGATCACATAGGAAAGGGGCCATAACCAAGCACGTTTACATACTGCACTTTACATATTGATGTATGAATGTATGTGTAGAGTAGAAGATGCATGCTTTAATTAGATTAATGATGTATGCATGTATTAGATACGTCACCCATGCCATGCTTGCCATGCTGAACAAGATAAAATCTGTAACGATTTAAGATTTTAAAATTAACAAACGATCATGAGATTCTTGTGTTTATGAAATATGGATTTTTAAAACACGGAATTGAATATGGATTTTGATGTCTATAATTGGGATTTTCTGACAAAAACGGATATGCGTATTCGTAAGGCTGATGGGTTTTAAGTGTGACCACTGGTATCCTCCATCTACCTGGGAAATGAACAATTTAAGATGTCAATTTGAAATATTTAGTTCAAGGAAAAATTGAGGATCTCTTTATGATGTGATCATGATCGTCGTAAATTTTCTAAACCCCTTAACAAAATATTAAGTTTTAATCGGATGCTTTCCAATGAATGAACACTCATCGAATCCTAGATAGATTAGGGGAAAGACTGTCAGTGGCAGGGGACTCCTATCTATCGTGGTGAGATGCGACGAATATAAACGGTTATATTCGGCCGTTATATCATTAGGTCAAACTTAACTGATTCGTCATAATAAGGTGAAAGTAAACGGTTATATTCAACCATTATGAACTTAGAAGCATAGAGTTTGGTTAAAAATCTATTAGATAGATAAGATCAATCGTTTCTCACCAAACTATCCAAGAATTATATATGATATAATTGACAAATGTTGTCTACCTAAATAATCATTCTTAAGGACTTCCACTGGTTGACTTAAGACATGACGAAATATGGATCTTGGCTCACTAGAAAGAATTATGGGATATACTTTCCAAATTAATAGTAAGGGCTATTGATTTGATAAAAATAGTGGGAGATATATTATGGATGTATCATAATCATTTGAACATAATAAATAACTCAGACAATCTAATGTTTATTTTGTGCTATTATCATTGTAGATACCAAGTAATGACAAACAACACAAACACACTATCCGTACGATCTGTCCTTGAGAAGGATAAGCTGACAGGAGGAAACAACTTCCTAGACTGGCAGAGGAATTTGAGGATTGTCCTCAGGCAGGAGCGCAAGCTTCATGTCATTGATATTCCTCCGGCAGGTCCCCTTCCTGAGGGCGCTACTGTTGAGGAACGAGCGGCCCATACAAAGGATGAGAATGATGCAACTGATGTTGCATGTCTTATGTTGGCAACTATGAGTGCTGAGCTTCAAAGACAGCATGTGCATATGGATTCATATACTATCTATGAGCACTTGCAAAGCATGTTTGCAAGCCAAACTCGTCAAGAAAGGTTCAACACGAGCAAGTCACTTTTTAATTGCAAACAAGGGGCAAGTGAACCAGTTGGCCCACATGTTCTGAAGATGATTGGTTACATTGAGTATCTTGATACTTTGGGTTTCCCGATTATTCAGGAAATTGGTATTGACCTAATCATGAATTCTTTGAACAACAAATTCACCCAGTTTATCATAAACTACAACATGAATGAATTTGACAAAACACCTACTGAATTGTTGGCTATGTTGAGAACGTATGAGACCAACATGAAGACGGCTGAACCTGCTCCCATACTGATGGTGGGCAATAAAGGTAAGGCCAAAGGGAAAGGCAAGTGGAAGGGTAAGAAGAAGACAGGTTCTGATTCTACACCCAAGCCAAAGTCAGGTCCCAAATAGGCTTTAAAGCCTAAAGGTGGGGTCGCTAAGGGTGAATGTCACTACTGTAAGAAAACTGGTCACTGGAAGAGAAATTGTTCAGTTTACTTGGAGGATCTGAAGAAGAAGAGGGCTGAGCAAGCTTCTACTTCAGGTATATATGTTATAGAAGTCAATCTGTCTATTTCTACATCTTGGGTATTGGATACTGGATGTGCTTCTCACATTTGTATAAATGTGCAGGAAATGTAGAGAAGTAGGACATTGGCTAAAGGAGAAATGGACCTACGAGTTGCCAATGGAGCAAGAGTTGTTGCTTTAGCTGTAGGAACATATTATTTATCTTTGCCCTCTGGGCTAGTTTTAGAACTGGATAATTGTTATTACGTGCCTGCGATTCGCAGAAACATTATTTCTGTTTCTTGTTTGGACAAGAAAGGTTTTTCGTTTACAATAAAGGAAAACAGTTGCTCTTTTGCTTTGAATGATTTAACCTATGGTGTTGCGCGTTTGTTTAATGGTTTATATGTTCTTGACTTAGATAATCCTGTCTGTAATATAGAAAACAAATGACTTAAAGTTAATGACTCAAATCAAACATACCTCTGGCATTGTCGTCTAGGCCATATAAATGAGAAACGCATATCCAAATTACATAAGGATGGATACTTGGATAAGTTTGATTTTGAATCATACCAAGAATGCGAATCTTGTTTGCTTGGTAAAATGACTAAAGTCCCTTTCACTGGTAAGGGTCAAAGGGCCACTGAACGTCTGGAGCTAATACATAGTGATGTATGTGGCCCAATGTGTGTGATGGCTAGAGGAGGCTACTACTACTTCATAACATTTACTGATGATTTCAGTAGATATGGGTATATATATCTTATGAAGAATAAATCCGATTCTTTTGAAAAGTTCAAAGAATACAAGGCTGAAGTAGAAAAGCAAATTGGCGGAGGTGCAAGTATTAAAATCTTACGATCTGATCGTGGAGGAGAATACTTGAGCACTGAATTTAAAGATTATTTAAAGGAGTGTGGTATTGTATCACAACTCACTCCGCCAGGTACACCTCAATGGAATGGAGTTTCAGAGAGGAGAAATCGCACCTTGTTGGACATGGTACGATCGATGATGAGTCATGCAGATCTTCCAATTAGTTTCTGGGGTTATGCTCTAGAAACAGCGGCTTTCACACTTAACCGTGTTCCTACTAAGAAGGTTCAAAAGACTCCATATGAGATATGGGAGAAGAAACGGTCAGGCATGAGCTTTATGAAAGTTTGGGGATGCAAGGCGTTTGTGAAACGTCAGGTATCTGACAAGCTTGGACCTAAATCTGAAGAGTGCAATTTTGTGGGATACCCTAAAGAAACAAAGGCGTATTATTTTTATAGTCCTTCTGAGCAAAAAGTGTTTATTGCTCGAGATGCTGTTTTCATGGAAAGAGATTTTGTTTCCAAAAGAAACAGTGGGAGAACTATAGACCTCGATGAAGATCGAGAACCACAAAATAGTATTGAACCTGAAGTGGAACATGAGCAGGATAATGATAATGCTCAACAAACACAGGTTGTTCGTAGAACTGGTAGAATTCGCCATGAGCCAGAGAGATATGGATTTCTTTTGACTCAATGTGGTGATTTGATGCTCATAGATGAAGATGAGCCTCTCACATACCAAGATACTATGAACAGTCCAGAATCTAAGAGATGGCTAGAAGCCATGAAATCCGAGATGGATTCCATGTACGAAAACCGAGTATGGACTTTGGTTGATCCACCTGAAGGGGTAAAACCCATAGGGTGCAAATGGGTTTTTAAGAAGAAAACTGACATGGATGGAAATGTTCAGACCTATAAAGCAAGGCTGGTTGCAAAAGGTTTCAAACAAATTCATGGTATTGACTATGATGAAACTTTCTCACCAGAGGCTATGGTCAAGTCCATAAGGATTTTGCTTGCTATTGCAGCATTCCATGATTATGAAATCTGGCAAATGGATGTCAAAACAGCCTTCCTTAACGGAATCCTTGAAGAGGATGTGGATGTGTACATGACACAACCTGAAGGTTTTGTCGATCCAAGGAATGTTAGCAAGGTATGTAAATTACGTCGATCCATTTATGGATTGAAGCAAGCCTCTAGGAGATGGAATATCCGTTTTGATGAAACAGTCAAAGAGTATGGCTTTGTTCAAAACGAAGATGAACCTTGTGTTTACAAGAAGGTTAGTGGGAGCCATGTGGCATTCATAGTACTATATGTTGATGACATACTACTAATGGGGAATGACATACCTTCTCTCAAGGCTGTTAAGATTTGGTTAGGGAGCAATTTCTCTATGAAAGACTTAGGAGAAGCATCCTACATTCTAGGAATGAGGATCTATAGGGATAGATCTAGAAGGATGATCGGTCTAAGTCAGAGTACATACATCGATAAGGTTTTGCATCGTTTTGGTATGCAAAATGCAAAAAGGGGATATGTCCCCGTGTCTCAAGGGATAACGATCTCTAAAGATCAGTGTCCGAAATCATTGGATGACAAGGACCGCATGAGTAAGGTTCCATATGCCTCAGCAATTGGATCCATCATGTATGCGATGGTATGTACTCGCCCAGATGTTTCGTATGCTTTAAGCATGACGAGCAGATACCAATCTAATCCAGGTGAAGGTCACTGGACGACTGTTAAGAATATTCTAAAGTACTTGAAAAGGACTAAAGATTCATTCTTGGTGTATGGAGGAGAGGAAAAACTGGTTGTAAAAGGTTACACCGATGCAAGTTTTCAAACAGACAGGGATGATACTGTATCACAGTCTGGTTTTGTTTTTTATCTAAACGGAGGTGCTGTAAGTTGGAAGAGTTCAAAACAAGAAACAGTAGCTGATTCTACAATGGAGGCTGAGTACATTGCAGCTTGTGAAGCGGCTAAGGAAGCTGTTTGGATTCGAAAATTCATTACTGATTTGGGAGTGGTTCCATCGATCGCAGATCCCATTGATCTATACTGCGATAATAATGGAGCCATTGCACAGGCTAAAGAACCTAGAGCTCACTCCCGAACCAAACACATACTCAGGAGATATCACCTCATTCGAGAGATTAATGAAAGGGGTGACATACATATATGTAAAGTGCACACAAATGATAATATTGCAGACCCACTGACCAAAGGCTTGTCGCAGAAGAAGCACGACGGTCACACTAGTTCCATGGGTATTAGATACATGGGTGATTGGCTCTAGTGCAAGTGAGAGATTGTTGGTGTAGGTGCCCTAGAGGCAATACAATGTTTATTTTGATAAACCTTTATGTCAATTGATTATTCAATAAACATATTTATTATGACTTTAATTACTGCGATATATTTGTTAGCATAATAAATGTCCTTAGAATCATGATACACATTATATAGTTTAGTACATGACTTGAACTTGAGATTATATAATATATCATATCCTTAAATGTCCCTAGTCGAGTATTATTATTATAGGACAATAATAATACATAAATAGACTAGTATGTTGTTTGACTGATAACCACATCTCATTGGTTATAAGTATGAGGATACTAAAGTCAATACATAGGTACATGTAGGAGTACATGATACTGGACAGACCCACAGTGAGATTCTTCATGTTTAATAAAGTCATAAGAAAGACTCACAGTGATAATGGTGTAATGATCCTTTGACTTGAGATCATTATATTTCTATACGAGGATTAATATACTTTGACTACATTAAAAGTTACCTTTGACCGGGTGATGATAAAAGTGGACATCGGGTATATCATGAGTCGTATGAGAAATAAGAATGATAGATAAAGGATTTAACCCTCCTATAATTAGGAGAGATATTATTGGCCTCTTGATTGAGTGAGACTATAAAATGCATGGTCGTGCTCAAATAATGATTTGTTTTCATAGTCTACTCATGGATCAAGTAAACCCGGATTAAATGTTGAAGAGGATGACTAAATACATGCCTCGAGTTTAATCTATAATATATATGGTTAAAGGGATTATATTACACTGAAACATTAATCACGAAAGGTTTTATCGAATCACGATTTAATTATTATTTAATTGGGTAGCAATGATGTATTACTAGATACCGCTCATTGTTTATAATTTTATTGGAGAATAAAATTATTGCTAATTAAATAATAGCCTATAGGGTCACACACATAGAGTACTTAAAGGAATAATTAATTTAAATTATAGATTTAAATTAATTGATGATTATTTGAATTTTATTATATTAATTAAGTGAGACTTAATTAATTGAAATAATATAAATTCGAATTTGAATTCTGCCATTAATAATTAAGTGTGACTTAGTTATTAATTAAATAATAAAATTCGGTTTTATTATTTAATCCTAAACCTACATGGGTTAGGCTTTGCTGTTATGGGTTGCTATTATGGGCCTATTAACCAACCATTATAAATAGATAATGTAGTGTTAATAGGTATAAGGTTTTTAAGAAAAACGAACCCTAGTAGCAGAAAAGGCAGAGGCAGATTTTGAAATCATCTAGAGGAGGCTAGTACATCCGTTCCATAATCAAGATCGTGAGACGTTCTTGAAGGTGCTCGTGTGGATACCATAGAGGTGTTTTCAAGAGGAAGACACAAGTCGTGAAAGCTAGGATCTCCGTTGAGTTCGTAGTAGTCAAGACCAAACAAAGGTATGATTCCGTTTCACAATAATCAGTCCATGATTATACATGATCCTGCGTTAGGGTTCCGAAATTTTGTTATATTTACGTTTAATCCGCTGCGTTTTATGCCTCGGAACCCTACAGATTTGTTGTAGGAGGATATACAAAATAATGTTCAAGATCACTAAAACTCATTATTTTATAATTAAAAATGACTTATGTTTCATGTTTAATGTCTTAGTATATACTTTTTCCTATCTAAATTTTAGCCTTAATTTAAATAGTAATTATTTGTATTTAATAGAAGTTATTCATTATTAATGAGTATAGGTTTCATTTATATAATTTTAATAATCAATAAATCCTTAATTTACTCCTCTTTCACTGCAATTTGAATTAGAATTAATTGGTTTGATTTTGAATAAATTGCACTAATGTTGTAGGGTATAGTGTAAATATACAATGATACATACAATAATCATTTCATTTTATATTAATTATCATATTTGTCATGTTAGATTGCTTTAATTGTCAATATTTGAGGATTTTACTATGAATACAATATTATTATTCTATTTAGTTTGTTTTATTTAAAGTATTTTAAAATTTTAGATGAATTTTATTGTTGTAATAAAATATAGATTTGTTGTACAACATTATTTAATTAAGTGTCTAACAAATGGTTCTCTTTTAGTTGGATTTATTTTATTAGTTTTATGGTTATATATATATATAATATTATTATAAATAGGAAAAATTAATTCATTCGTCCTTTGTTCCAATAAATTATCGGCATGAGTCAAAGTCGAATTAACTCAAGACCTAAAATGACAGATGATAAGCACTTATCACTTGAGCTATCCAATCGTGTTCGATATCTTAATTTTTAAAAAATGTGATTTGCATCCCTGAGTCTAAATTTGACTAACAGACGTTAGTAAATGTTGGCATGGAAATTGAAAAAGTAAAAGATAAAATAATGAAAATGACTTGTCCAATACGGTAAAGTTTAATTAGTAAAAAATAAAGTTTATTTATCAATTATCTATATTGTATCTTTTATCGTAGAGAAAATAAACTTATCAAATTTTAATGCATACAAATAATATTTGAATTTGATATAATTTAACAAATAAATGAACGAAATTTGTGTTAGGAATCATGTAGTGTGATGATAACAAATTACTTAGAATCATAAGTTTGATTTTAATTTTGTAACTGGTCAATGAATATATGACATATAACTAATCATTTACTAGGGAACCATTTATTAGTTGAAGTCGTTATTAATCAACTGATAAAATGAATTGTAACAATGATTCAGAATTCTTTTTATTATCAATTGATTATAATATTTGATGGATATGCTATACTAGTCAACTGATGTTTATTGGCTTCAATTGATAGCTCTTCGATGGATATGGAGAATGGTTTACAAAGTGTAAATATTCTAAGTAAGAATTCTCATAGATGAAGTGATCAATAGATAAAAGAGTCAATAGATATCAGTCAATGGATGATTGGTCAATGGATGAAAGTCAATAAAAGTCAAATTAATGGATCATCATTAACGGATAAATATGTCAAGACAATCAATGGATAAAAGAGCAATCGATGGATAAGGGATCGATGAATATTTAAATATCTATTGATACATAAATTGAATAATGGATAAACTATCTATCGATGGATAAGCAAAGAATGATCGATTGATAAGCTTAACATCATTTATCAATTGATCAAGGTTTTCCAAATCAATTAAAGATAAATGGAATTGAATCTTTACAGAAGTATGAATCAATGGAAGACAATTTTGTCAGGAATGTGAATCCTTTCAAGAAACATAGTCTTCAAGGAGAAGAATAAGACAAAGACTTTTTCAGGACAAGGCAAAGACCTAGGAAGACTGTGAAAGAAGCTACATTCTATTTTAGTGCAAATATTGTAAAATGTAATTTATACTTTTATCAGTTGATAGAAAATAGATATAGAAAATGAACTACTATATATAGTTTAGTAGTTCATTGTAAAGAGTAGAATTGAACAACAAAAACACAAGAAAATGCTTAGTAAGAAATAAGAAGCATTTGTAGTGCTTTTCCGTGTTTAATTTTACGTTTGTAAGCATCTTAGTTTTTAAACCAAGGTTATTTGAAAGCAAAAATATTCACTAGTGAAAAATCAATCCACTAGTAATTTTTAAAGAACTATTTTCAAATACTTAGTTTAATTTTCTTTTGTAATATATCTTAGTTTAATATCTCAAACACTCAAACACATTAAATACGTAAGAATTTGATATAATTTTTAAGTTCGTATTCAACCCTTCTTCTACAAACTTATTGTTAAGTACTAAGGGTAAATAACAATTTTAAATATATTAAAAAAACTATTTTTCACTTAATGAAATAAGTAACTTGTAAATGTTTTATAAAATTTTATTTATAAATTATTTTGTATTTAGATAATTTTACTTATAAATTTTGCATAGTGTTTGATTTTCCATATTCGTCGAACCAATAAAGTACCACTTAGATGTCATCAACATGCCACATAGATAATCTGGCTAATAGGTGTTTACCCTTGGAGATACTCTGAATGATATAAGTGATAGAAAACTAAATAAAATGCCCAACCGAGCACAATAAACTCAAATGGGCTTAGACCATCTCCCATGCTAGTGCCCAACCCGCTTATGTGTGGGGTTACTTTTTATCAACTTAGCATCAAGTGGGTTTCTAAAAAAAGTGGTCACTCCCCTCCAATGCACAAGCCCATTTTCACTTACAATTGAGTCTCATTTAACTTTATTTTATTTTCTTTCACAATACTTCTTATATAATAATTGAATTTAAATAAATAAAGAACACATTATAATAATATTTATAATAAATTATAATTCAATGTTAATTTAAAATTTTAAAATTTTAATTCAATGTTAATTAACAATATTAACATTTTAATGATCAAATTAAAGTGATTAAAAAATTTAAAAATATAATTTAAATAAATAACATGTCATATAATTAAAATCTTCATATTACTAAAAGAAAATTACATGAGAATATATTAAATTAAAACACACCACGCGAGAAAGTATTAAAGTGAAAATATTACAATAAAAAAAACACTAGCCTCCAACGAGTAGATTATAAACAAACACTAAAACCGAACGACTAGATTACAAAGAAATAAAAATGGAGTAAATGAAAATTGATATGGAGAATTTTGAGAATATGAAATCGAAAATTGAGAATTATAAGAATGTAGAAATTGGTATTGAGAATTCGGAGAATTTGAATTAAAATTAAAATATTATGGTTTGGGAAAACACAAATTTGGATATGGAAATTGAGGAATTATTTGGAGTCATTGTTTGCTAAAAAAATATATTCAATTTTTTTGGAGGATGTAAAGATTATGAATAATAGGGCAGGAGGATTGTGTATTTATAGAAGAAAAAATATAACCGTTAATATATGTATGTTAATAATTAAACTGCTGAAAAACGGATAGTATACAATTGCCAAGAAAATTCACAAACATTATATAAAAAATAAATCAGATGAGAGAATGATTGATTAAAAAAATGTTAAAATAAGTGAGAGAAAGGAAGTGGCCAGCGCTCTACCCGATGGCCTTGCCCAATTTCTAAAAAATCATACAATGATTTATCAAACAAAAATAAAGTGGTCGGGTCATTTTACGCAGATCGAGAAAAGAGTTGGTCGTGCACTGGGCGTACTCTTATAGTTCACAGTTTTCACACGTGGAAGTCGAAAACACCTACACAAGATATCTACTTATATATTTTTTAAATAATAAATATGATTTGAAATTATTTTAAAATTATTACAAAATTTTATAGGATAAATCATATAAATAAATATATTTTATTTAATAGATATTTTTATTTTTAACAAATATAAATATATATTACTTAAATAATTATTATCAAAATTTTAAATAGTCATAACTGAATATAATGAATACAATATTTTTATACTTTCAACATGTACATAAACTAAAATCGAACAATGAAATTGAGATTAATATAACAACTAATTTTAAAAGAGAAAATTAGCATAAGAATATATATGAAATTGAGATCCCAATTTGTTAAATAATTGAAAAATATTTGTAGATAGATTAAAAAGGTGACAATAAATATAAGATCAAATATGTTATATAAAATAATTGAATTAATATATGAAGTTGAAATAATAAAATATGTTATTCAAAATAGAATAGATGATAATATATGATGACATAAAACATATGACCGATTAGTAAAAATTCTAAACATTTAAAATAATTGAATTTCAAAAATAAAATTTTAAAAATAAAGTTTGTATTGTATGTAAAATTATTCTAATTTACGTAAAAGAAATAAATTTTCTTAAAGTGAAACCTCATATAGTGTTGTAACATCCCACATCGAATAAAATGAGTATGTTGGGGCCCTTAGAAGGACAAGTTAACAACTAATGTATATCAAATTGTTATATTTTATGGGCTGACTTGTGGTGGGTTATTGACCCGGTATGCATTCAGTTGTGGTGAGGTGTTTGTAACATCTCATATCGAATAAAATGAGTATGTTTATACCTTTTATAAGGATAATTCAATAACTAATGTATATCAAATTGCTAGCTTTTATGGGCTGATCTGTGGTGACTTGTTGTGCCCAAAATACCTTCAGTTGTGGGTTTGAGTTGTTATAGTGTAGATATTAATTTATTAAATTTAAATATAAAAATTAGAGTTAAAGTAAAAATAAATAAATTTCAAATTTAGGATCATGCTTAATACGTAATTATATTATATATAAATATATATTATTAAAAAAAGCTAATTAAGGATGGTCTTTATCTGTTAAAAGAATTAATAAATTAAATTTGTGATATTTGATCGGCTAATCGGTTAAACTCTGAACAACTCAATTAAAATACATAATTTTATCAAAACTGAACAATCATATTAAAAATAAAAATTTATAATCAAATATATAATATAATAAAAATTAATTTAAATAAACAATACGCATACGCTAATTAATATGTTGAAATGTCTTGGTAAAAAAAGAATGGTCGACATTACACTTCAATATATTCAAATAAAGCGTTTCTCTGGGATATAATGAAATACATAATCAAGGATCAACTTATGCGATATTATCAAGGTTACAATATAAAACTATAGTGCGGAAACGTACCTGATTCCATAACTCTTAAATATAAACACGGTTGAGAGACTTGATCGTGGAACTTGTAATTCCTCTTGCTTGATTACGGATTGTGAGACTTGATCTTTCACAGACTTGATTCGCCTTTAGTCGTATCTCTCTCTAACTGATGGGAATAGAGGATTAAAAGTTGTGAATAGTCTTGGGGACCAAAACCCTATTATATTTTTTATATAGTAGCCTAAATTAGACCTCATTAACCCTAATAAGGCTTATTATGAGTATTTCACATTACATAACTCATATTCAGTATGATGTTTTTGTACTCTGTATTTTAGACCACTTAATTAATTCAAATATAGAATAAAAAATTAAATATAATTTTTTTAATTTGTAAGCCCATAATATATAGATTATGAAAATAATCTAACAATCTCCCACTTGGAATACAAATTATTCTAAACAACAATTATATTCAATAACCATATGTGCGCACCAAATATATGGTTATTCGTTAGAACATCTTCCTAAAACAATCTGGTCCATCTCATATATTATTATAGAACCAAAGCGACCTTCGTCACATTATCATAACTAGATCCTCAATGATCACCACACAAATATATTCAATGACATAAATGAAGTATGGATGTGTAACTGAAAATTACATGCAATGTGATCTCAATCATGCATATTTCTAATTGATCCTTAATACCTTAGTGAGATCAAAATTTATTCTTTCAACATTTATGTAAAACCACAATTGAAAGATAACTCATTTAGAGCAACAAAGAGAATAAATAAGAAATAAAAAATAACTTCATTCTGTAAAAAACTGAAAAATACAAAATGTATCATAGTAGTGTTAATAAAACTGAGTATCAGAAAACAAAACAAACTCCCACTAAAACTGAACATCCTCCAATGAGACAATACCCATATAAGCAATATGCCCATGAAAGACCTTAGGTGTCAAAACTTTAGTTAGTGGGTCAGCTAGCATAAAGTTTGTTCCTATATGTTCAATAGACACTATTTGATTTTGTATTCTCTCTATAACAACTAGATATTTAATATCTATATGTTTATAATCTTAAGAGCTTCCATTAGTGTTTGGAAATTCAGTTCCTGAACGATTATCATAGTATACTTTCAATGATCTTTAATTCCCATCTACAACCCGCAATCCTGTGATAAAATTCCGCAACCATTTAGGATTATTGGTTGCCTTATAACAAGCTATAAACTCTGCTTCCATGGTAGATTGAGCTATGAGTGACTATTTAGCACTTTTCCAGGATATATCTTCACTAGCTAACATGAAAACATAACCAGTAGTAGATTTTTTCGTATCGATGCAACTACCAAGATCAGAGTGAGAATACACAATGATCTCCAAATTTTCTGATCTTTGATAAACGAGCATATAATCTTTTGTTCATTGAGAAAAGTTGTTTTAACATCCATCTGGTGCAGCTCTAAATCAAAATGAGCCACAAGTTCTATTATTATCCTAAAAGAATCTTTCGATGATACTGGATAGATAGCTTCTTTATATCAATGCCTTCTCTTTGAGAATAACCCTTTGCGACTTCACGTGCTTTATATCTCTCGATATTGCCATTAGAATCCCTTTTGGTTTTAAATTTCCATTTATAACCAATTGGTTTCACACCTTTAGGCAACTCGACAAGATCCCAAATATCATTGACCTTCATGGATTTCATCTCATTATTCATGGCTTCAATCCACTTTTCACAATTAGCACTTCGTTTGACTTGTTGGAAGTTGACAGGGTCATCTTCTATTACCTCAATGTCAAACTCATGCTCTTGAAGAAATACAACACCATCGTCTAGAATTGCACTCCTTCTTTCTCTAGTGGATCGCCGAAGTGGTACTTCTTCTTGAGATTGTTGAGTTTTCTCTTCTTGAGCATTATTTTGATTCTTAGTAAGAGGTGGTATTGTTTTCCTAATTACACAAGTAGAAGGGGAGGTTGAATACGTGTGTGCTCTTTTTACCTGATTAAAATCACTTTAATGTGAATTAAAGTTTTGAATTAAGAATAAAGAACAAACATAAAGATATGAATGAATACTGTCTGTATTATTGATGTATAAATACAAATTCTCCTAGGGTGTACACAAACCCTAGCAGTTTCTTTGTATTTCTCACAACAACTCTCTCTATCTCTATGTCCTCTCAAAATTTCGACAAATAAATTAGGTTGTATAGAGTGTTTATATAGAGAGCTGCCTATCAACTAATAATAGAAAATCAAACTACAATAGGAATAGAATTCCTAATTATTAGCTAACAGTTTCCTTCTATATTTATCATTCCTTTCCATAACATATCTGTAATATATTTGCTTTTATCTTCGAAGACTTTCCTCTACTGTGATCACCTTCCAAATTCAGCTTCAGCATTATAGACTCTGAAACACTTCAGACTTTGATGATCTTCAGTCTGTGATAACCTATAGACTCTGATAGTCTATAGACTTTGATCTATTCTCAGACTCCGATTTGCATCCAAACTCTGGTTTTATTTCTTCAGAAAATCTTCTAAGTACAAATAACATTGATACCTATATAGGGACTAACTAGACTCTGTTATACTATTTTGTACATCATCAAATGAATATATTCCTAACAATCTCCACTATTTATGCTTTATAAAATTTAAGCATAAATCAAGGTTTGGTGATGTCAAAACTAAAAAATAAACAATTAATCTATAACAGTATAAAATTTATAAGGAAAAAGAATTACTTCTCAATTTATCTTCTCCAATGCTGAATTGGTGCTTCAAAATGATTTCAGCATATTCTGCTCCACAATAGTTAAAACTTCACCAACAAACTTCTTTAATTTTTTCATCTCTTCATTTTTCACATTTGATTTGACAATAAACTGCTCTTAGATCATTAACATCACTATCTTGTTCCTTCAAATCCTTAAGCATCAAGACATTGATTTTCCCTTCCATAGGCTGAAACCCAAAGTAATGACTCACACCTTTTTGAAGTTTAATTTCCTTTACTTCCAGAGGCATGTCTTGATCCTTCCCTTCAGTATCAACATAGTTTAAAGAAAATTTGCCCATCTACTTATTTGCTTGTCTATGTAGTGTTAGCTTCTTGTCAATTTCTATGAACCATTTCTTGGACACTTCTTCCTTACTTCTATTCACCTCAGATGTTATTAACGAAAGAAATTTGATATATTGCAAGTCCTCGGTCTATTTAAAGAATATGAAATTTGACTAGCTTATCCACCTTACAGTTCCTCCTTTCCAGCATCTCAGTCTTTACCTTTTCAGTTCCACCCCATCCTCCTAGCAACCTTGTTTCAAAAACATTATAGAAAATTTGAGCAGATACCACTTTATTCAAGTATTTTTTAGTGAGCTTTTCAAACTGCCTATCTGTAAGTGACTGTGGATCAGTTGAGGGTTGTAGTCTTGTCAATGTCAGATTCTGAGAAACCACCAAGCCCTTTTATTCTTCTATCCCTCAACTGAGTATTATGTTGACTGCACCTCCAATAGCTTAGCTATTTCACATCTTCAACCTTTCTCTCATCAGAGTCTGCACTCTATTTCCTTTACCAGAGTCTGACTTAGACCCTGATTTCCCATGTCTAGTCCCTAACTGGTGTGATTGTGTTTTAACAAATACTCTCAACTTATTTTGCTGCACACCAGCAGGACCCCTATGACCATGAGAATCATCACCATCTTCCTCATTATCATTTCTCCTCCTTTTAACTCCCATTTATCATCTTTGCATGTATCATCCTCATCACTACTAGAAGAATCAATAACTTTCTTCTCTCCCTTTTTGACATCATCACTACTTGTGACGACCAAAAGAATTTGTTCCAAAATTTAGGAGATATTTGCCTGAGAAGCAATAACAGAATCCATTTTAGTGGTGAGAGCATTGATAGAGTCTTGAAGCCTAGTCTGTTTAGCTTTGAAGTCAGCCAAAGAATCTTTGACAGAAGCATCCTTAGAGAGTTGAAGAGAATACAAAGTTTCAAACTTTATATTGAGTAGAGTTGTGGTGGTGTCAACATTGGTCAAATTTGTGTTGATATGAGATATATCTTTGACCATATCAGCTAGTTGTTCAACAACATTTTACTTTGATGCTTGAATATTAGCATCCATAGTCTGTCCATCTTGAATGAGAGAATCATCAGGCTTTTCGTATAAATAATGACCATGATCAGCCAAAAAATTCTTCTTGGTAGTTGCCTTTAACATTTTAGCTTTATGAATTGTAAGAATAAGATCAAATGTCTCTCTATCATTAATGACCAGAGAATCAGCTGCTTCCCAAATCTATAAAAATATTTGATCAAAGTAGTTGAATGATTTATTCACCTCACATTCATCTTTAAAGGCTGGATCACCAGTTACAACTTCAGTTGGCTCAATTTTAGTAACAGGAGGTGTAGACTCTTGTGGTAGAGTAGACTCTGAAACTGCATAAGGAACTATAGACCCTTACTCCTCAGTAGAGTGATCAGGACCTGTAGACTCTAGAAGCCTTTCTTGAATTGGCATGATTAAGATTGGTACTTTTGGCTTCAAATTTGCAGTCTTAGATCGAATTTGAGGTTCATCCACCAAAGCCTCCCTGACTCTATTTGCCCTTCTAGCTAGAGACTCCATCATATGAAGTTGTGGACTCTGTGTGAATGATTTTTGAGCAACTAAAGGTTCCTCCTTGTCAATCTGTATGATAAGTAAAAATGAATTTTCATTCATCCCCTGCTTCAACTTATCAGACCAACTCTTGGGAAAATTAGTCCCAATAAGTGAAGCTAGGTTCAGGATAACCTAATATCTCTTGTCCATAGTGGGGTTGGGCACCCACTTTCTCGATATCACCCTAGCTCTCTATAGCCTTTTCTACTTATCATTTTGCCTAGACTAGTGCCAGCCCCTCATTTTCAATTTTTTTCACTCATTTGGGTGTGTGCACTCATAAGTCCTACAGAATGAAGGTTTAGAGAAATAAATGATGCTTCAATACCTGAACCACCTTGATAGAGGGGAACCCCATCAAATATTTAAAGGCTAGGGGTTTTCACCAAGGGGTGAACAGTAACAAACTCTGTACTCTTACAAGCATCTTCTTTCTTCTCAGGGTCTGTTGGCTCAAGTATTCTAGTCTTAGGATCTACTATAGACTTTGACTACTTCAGTATGACTTTATTAAAAGCCATAGAATTAGTGTCACCTTCTTGGACTGTTAGTGCATGAGACTCCCCCTCAAAGTGGATAGACTCTGACATAATTGATTATTGATTTTCTTCTTGAGCATCCATCAAAGTCTATCCTCCCATATCATTGGGGTTCTCGACAGTAAATTTTTGAGGTGGCAAAGAAATCCTATCAGCATGCTCCCATATCCCACTATCACCCAATCTCTGACTATGTGGTTCTTGTGTAGGTGAGACAGACTAAGCACCTATATTACTAGTTACCACTGGTGCACTAATACCTTATCCCAGCTTCCTTTCATCACCTTATATCTCCTATGGTTCTACCTGTGTTAATGCATCTAAGTTATCATTTAGAAAATTACTAGTATGGATTGCATTTATGGCTAGAGAATAAGTCAAATGAAAGAGATCATGTAGGTCCCTTACAATTTTCTGATAATAAAAGCCCTTGATTTGATCCAATCTACTCTGATAGGTTGGATAGATGTATTTATTGGCCACCTTCCCTACATTATGGACCGGATAATCAACCACCTTCCTTGCGAGAGTCTGAATAGTAGAAATCCATAGAATGAATGTCTTATAGGTAATCTCATTATCCCAAATTACTTCATAGTCAAAAACTAGTTGCTCAACTTCAGCTTCTAACTCAGCAATAGACTATGATTCTCTCCTTTTATGGACTTTTATCTTCTTGATCTTTTTGGTTTTTGACTTTTCAGAGTTTGGCACACTAAGTGCTTTGAGAGTTGCATTTGTCTTGCCTTCTATGACCCCAACTGCTTTAATTTGAAGTGAAGAATTGGTTATATAGATTTGTGACTACATCATGTGCAGACATTTGTAGCTCCATCTCCATTTTCTTCCTTAGGGCATAATAGGTAGTGATAAGATGTTGGATCTTCAACTAGCTCTACCAATGAATATAAGAATAATAGCACCTCTTCAGTTGGAGTGATTATAGAGTCAATAAGGCTTGAGGCTGCATCCATTGGGATTCCTTCCCAAAATATTTCATGATCAGAGTCTAAAGGTAGTCTAGACTCTGACTCAACATTAGACTCTGGTTCAGGAGATTTTTTTCTTTCAGAGTCTGGCTCTGCAGGAGCCTTGTGAGCATCTGTTTCCTGTAAAATAGGGTTAGTAGAAATCACAGGCTTGTATATGTGTGCAGAAAAAATCTTCATCAACCTTTTGTACTTTTTAGTAAAAGATTTCTCAAGAGATACAATTTGAGAATTCTGATGTGCATCCCTAGGTTTATCAGAGTCTGTAGCCTTTTAATAAGAACATCTCTTCAACAACTTTCTTCTCCAAAGGGTTGAGCTCCTCATCACTTTGCTCATCTACAAGCTTGGATTGAATCAGTCTTCTCCTTTTTACAACTGGTGCCTGTTAAGAGACACCAAAGGTTAGTTTCTTTTTAGATTTTGATTTTTGAGATTTTTTTGTGGAAGGGGATTTGGCTACTTGGGTAGGTGCAGGGGGACTCTCCATTACTAGATCCTGCACCATTTCACCACCAAAGAAAGAAGAATTATAGATAAAAGGTTTATAGGTTGAGAGTTTTACCTGCATTACCTGTGGGTACAACATGGCAAGTATACTCTTCTTTTTATCATCTATTATCTTAATATCAGATAATATCCTCGTTTGTTGCTTATATGCCTACACACAACACTCATCAGCAATCTTGGCAGACATGTTAGGAATGAAGCGCTTGAGGATAATCATAAGAAATCTATGATAGTAGACTTTATTCCTCCCCTCTTGCACATTATTTAATTTTTCTCCCATTTATATGAGAACCATATCACCAATGTTGATCACTCTATCAAACAAGGGACTATGGCCAATTTGATAAGTGATAAAAGTAATAACATCAAAATTGTTACACTTACCAGTAAAGCATTTAACAATTTAATAAAAGAAAAAGGACCATTAAGGCCTAGTTATTTTACTCATGTTATCAAGACTAGCAGTATATCCTAGTGATTTAAACATGCTTTTGATTTCATCATCAAACACAGTTGCATCAAAAGGAGTTTTAACAGGTAGATGAAACACAGTTTATAATATAAGTAGTGACATCAAAAGTAATATCAACAAAGGTAAATATTATTTTACCTGGTTGATCTTGAGTAGGATCAACAACCTTTGCAGAGCTCCAAGCCTGAGATACAACATCCATATGAATGACTAGGGATGCCTTCAACACATAGTTGAGCTAACTTTGCTCAAGAAAGTCTATCACTGGCTAGTAGTCTACATCTACACCCTTCTTGTCTCCTAGGGCTGCAACGTAGTTAGTGGTCATGAACTCAAAGACACCAAAAGTGAATGCAATAGCCTTAGGTCCCCTCATGACGGTGGATTGAGCAGCCATTAAAGTTGTTAAGTTGAGAAAGATGAAAATCCATGAAGAAATAAGCTTTAGGCTCTGATACCAATTGTTTTCCCAGTTACACAAGTAGAACGGGGGTTGAATACTTGTGTGCTCTTTTTGCCTGATAAAAATTAACTCAATGTAAATTAAAGCTTTGAATTAAAAACTAAGAACAAACACAAAGATATAAATGAATATTATTTGTATTATTGATGTATGAATACAAACTCTCCTAGGTTGTACACAAATCCTAGCATCTTCTCTCTATTTCTCACAACAACTCTCTCTATCTCTATGCTCTCTCAAAAGTTTGACAAATAAATTAGGTTGCATAAAATTTTTATATAAAGAGCTGCCTATCAACTAATAACAGAAAATCAAATTACAATAGGAATAAAATTCCTAATTATTAGCTAACAGTTTCCTTCTGTAATTCTCCTTCCTTCCCACAACATATCTGCAATATATTTGCCTTTATCTTCGAAGACTTTCCTCTACTGTGATCACCTTCCAAATTCAGCTTTAGCATTATAGACTTTGAAAGACTTCAGACTCTGATGATCTTCAGTCTCTAATAACCTATAGACTCTAATAGTCTATAGACTCTGATCCATTCCCAGACTCTGATTTGCATCCAGACTCTGATTTTATTTCTTCAAAAAATCTTCTAAGTACAAATAACATTGATACCTATACAAGGACTAACTAGACTCTGTTATAGTATTTTGTACATCATCAAATTAATATATTCTTAATAGCTATATATATATATATATATATATATATATATATATATATATCCACATTGTTGTCTTGAACTATATGATGCAAAGAAATAGATTATTCCTCAAAGACAACATCCCTATATTTTCCCAGTTGCACAAGTAGAAGGGGGGGTTGAATACTTGTGTTACTTTTATGCCTGATTTAAAACCAACTCGATATGAATTAAGAACAAAGATCAAACACAAAGATTTGAATAAGTACTGTTTGTATTATTGATGATTGAATACAAAACTCTCCTAGGGTGTACACAAACCCTAGCAGCTTCTCTGTGTTATTCACAGCAACTCTCACTATCTCTATGCTCTCACAAAAATATCACTCAGACAAATTATACTTCGACTTTTTTCCACACATTTACAATTAGGTTACATAGAGTTTATATAGAGAGCTGCCTATCAACTAATAACAGAAAGATAAAAATTACAATAGGAATATAATTCCTAATTATTAGTTGACAGTTTCCTTCTAGAATTCTTTTTCTTTCCCATAGCATATCTGCAATATATTTATCTTGATCTTCGAAGACTTTCCATTCCTGTGATCTTCTTCCAAATTTAACTTTAACTGTATAGACTCTGAACACCTTTAGACTCTGATGATCTTCAGACTCTGATCGTATGTAGACTCTGATAGATCATAGACTCTGATAGTCTATAGACTCTGATCACCTTCCAGACTCTGATCTTCATGTAGACTCTGGTTTCACTTTCTACAGAAATTCTTTTAAGTACAAGTAACATGAATGTTGACTATCTAGACTCTGATTATACATTTCAGAGACTAGAAAGACTTATTACAGATAAACTAATCTAGATCCTGTTCTAGTATTTTGTACATCATCAAATGAATATATTCCTAACAATCTCCCCCTATTTATGCTTTATAAAATGTAAGCATAAATCCAGGTTTGATGATGTCAAAACTAAAGAATAAAACTATTAATCTAGAACAATATAAAAGAATTATAAAGAAAAAAGAATTACTTCTTATTTAATCTTCTCAAAGGCTGGATTATTCTTCAAAAATGAGCTCAGCATATTTTCTTCCACAATTGCAAGAGCTTCACCAACAAACTTCTTTAATTTCTTCATTTTTTTCATTTGAACATTTGATTTGACAGTAAGCTGCTCTCAGATCATTTGCACTGCTTTCTTGATCTTTTAAGTCCTTCAACATCAGAACACTAACTTTCCCACTCATAGGCTGAAACCCAAAGTAATGACCCACACCTTCTTGAAATTTAATCTATTTTTCTTCCAATGGCATGACTTGATCATTTCCCTCAGTATCAACATATTTTAAAGAAAATTTGCCCATTTGTCAATTTGCCTGTCTGTGCAAAGTCAACTTCCTATCAATCTCCTTGAACCATTTGTGTGTGACAACTTCTTTGCTCTTGTTAACTTCATAAGCAATTTGAAGAAGAAATCTGATATACTGTAGTTCCTCAGCCTGTTTGAAAAAGATAAAATTTGATTGACTAATCCATCTTACACTTCCACCTTCTAAGAAGTAAACCAGCATCTCATTCTTCACCTTTTCTGTACCTCCCTGACCTCCTTGTATCTTTGTTTCAAAAACATTATAAATAATTTGAATAGACACCACTTTATTTAAGTGCTTCTAAGTGATCTTCTCAAACTGCCTATCTGTCAAGGATTGAGGATCCCTGGTTAGAGTAGATGTTCTGTCAATGTCAGATTCTTCAAATCCTCCAAGACCTATCTTCTTTTTAGCTCTAAGTTGCAGATTTAATTAACTGCACTTCCAGTATAAAGGTTCTTGAGTTTGATCAGAGTCTGATTTCTTTCTTTGTTTATCAGAGTCTGACTTAGACTCTGATTTCCCATGTCTAGTCCCTGACTGATGTGCTTGAGTTTTTGCTACTCTAGATTGTTTTTGTTGCACATCATCAAGACCCCTAGGACCATGAGAACTATCACCATCATCACCATCTCTCCTCCTTTTAACTCCCTTTGACCTATCTTTACATCCATCATCCTTATTTCTCCTGGAGGATTCACCTTGCCTCTCCTTCTCCCCCTTTTTGACATCATCATCCTGATTACTAGTGACAGCCAAAAGAATCTGCTCAAGAACTGTAGAGATATTGGCCTGTGCTGCAATGACTGAATCAACCTTGGTGATCAAATCAGAGACTGTAGATTGAAGAGAGGCTTGAGTTGTAGTGATAGCAGCTAGAGCATCTTTAAAAGCTACTTCTTTTGATAATTGAAGGGAGTGAATTCTGTCAAATCTTGTATTGAGCAGAGAAGTTGTATTATCAACACCAATGAGCTTGATTGTTATATGAGAAATGTCCTGGACCACACTGGCTAATTGAGCAGCAACATCAGGTAATTCAGCTTTAACAGCTCCATCCAAAGCATGATCTTCTTCACCAGGATAGTAACCATGTTCCTGTTGAAAGGATTTCTTCTAAAAAGCTTTAAGTCTCTCAGACTGATGAATAGCCAAAATACACTCAAAAGAATCTTTATCATGTATGCCTCTTTGCTGTGCAGACTCCCAAGATTGAGGAAACACCTGATCAAAATAGACAAAAGAAAGAGTAACGTCGTGATCATCATCTTCAGAAGTGCACTCCTCAGCAACAGACTCAAGCTTTGTAATTGGAGGTGTAGACTCTGGTGGTGTAGACTCTGAAACTGCAAATGGTACTATAGACCCTGACTCTTCCTGAGAGTGATCAGAGACTGTAGACTCTGGAAGTCCAGCCCTTATAGGCATAATCAAAAGTGGTTCTTCTGACTCCAAATTTGCAGCCTCAGTTAAAATGACAGTGTTATCCACCAAAGCCTCCATGACTCTATCTGCTCTCCTTGCTAGAGAATCCACCAGATGAAGTTGTGGTCCCTGGGTAAATGACTTCTGAGCAGCAAGAGCCTCCTCCTGTTTGCCAATCTGCACAATCAGACATAGTGAATTGTCATCCATCCCCTGCTCCAACTCATTGGACCAACTCTTTGGAAAATCTTAATCCCAATAAGTAAAGCTAGGTTCAGGATACCCTAATCTCTCATGCTCACAGTGGGGTTGGGCACCCACTTTCTCAATCTCACTCAGGCTCCCTACAGCCTTTTCTACCTCTCCTTTTGCCTGGTCCAGTGCCAGCCTCTCAGATATTTTGTCACTCATTTGGGAAGGTGCACTCAATATTCCTACAAAAGAGGGGTTGAGAGAAAATAATGGTGCTTCAATACCTGAACCACCTTGATGGAGGGGAACCCTTTCAAATGTCTGAAGGCTAGGGGTTTCCACCAAGGGGTGAGCATTAACAGACTCTGAACCCTTACAAGCATATTCTTTCTTTTCAGAGTCTGTTGGCTCTAGTATTCCAGTCTCAGGGTCTACTCTAGACTCTGACTGCTTTAGTAGGACTTCATTAGAAGCTAGAGTCTGAGTGTTACCATCTTTGACTATTTGTGTATGAGACTCCTCCTCAAGGTGGATAGACTCTGATAGAATAGATTGGAAAATGTCTTCATGAGCCTCCATCAGAGTCTGTCCTCCCATATCACTAGGGTTCTCATCAGCCATTTGGTGAGTTATCAAGGAGGGCCTAACAACATACTCCCTTGCCCCACTATCACCCAACCTCTGACTAGGTAGTTCTTGTGTGGGTGAGGGAAACTGAGCATCTTTATCCCTAGTCACCACTGGTGCACTAGTCCCAACCTCCAACTGCCTTGCATCACCTGCTACCTTCTGTGATTCTACCATAGTTAATGCATCCAAGTGTCCATTGAGAAACATCCTGGCATGGAGTACATTGATGGCCTGGGCAAAAGTCAAGTGAAAGGAATCCTGCAGTTCCCTTGCAATCTTGTGATAATGTGAGCCCTTAAGTTGATCCAATCTATTTTCATAGGTCGGATAAATGTATTTGTTGGCCACCTTACCTACATTTTGGACAAGAAAATCAACCACCTCCCTTGAAAATGGTTGAATGGTAGAGATCCAATCAATAGCTGTCCTGTAGGTAATCCCATGATCCCAAATTGCTTCATAGTCAAAAACTGGTTGCTCAATCTCAGTTTCCAACTCAGCAACAGACTCTGATTTTCTCCTTTTATAGATGCTAAGCTTTTTAGGCTTCTTTGTGATTTGCTGTTCAGAGTCTGGCACACCTGGTGCTTTGAGAACTGCATTTGTTCTACCTTCTATGAGCCCAGCTGCTTTTTCTTTGAATGAAGAGTTGAATAGGTAGCTGTATAGAGATTTGACCACATCCTGTGCAGACATTTGTAGCTCCTGTTCCATTCTCTTCCTTAGGGCTTCATAGGTTGAAAGAAAATCCAAGACTTGAGATTTAGTCTGATGTTTCTCTGGATCTTCAACTGATTCCACCAAAGGATATAAGAATAGCAGTGCCTCATCACTTGGAGTAATGATTTCATCAATTAGACTTGAGGCTGCATCCAATATCATTCCTTCCCAAAATGTCTCATGATCAGAGTCTAAAGGCAGTCTAGACTCTGACTCAACATTAGACTCTGGTTCAGGTAATTTCTTGCTATCAGAGTCTGGCCCTGCAGGAGCCTTGGGAGCATCTGTTTCCTGCAAAACAGGGTTAGTAATAATAATAGGCTTGTGTGTGTGTGCAGAATAAGCCTTCCTTAACCTTCTGTACTTCTGAGCAAAAGATTTTTCAGGAGATTCAATTTGAGAATCCTGAGGTGCATTCCTAGTTGTTTCAGAGTCTGTAGCCTTTTTAGAGACTGCAGACTTGGCTTGAAGGTTAGAATCAAGTGTCTCATGACCTTCTTTTAGCAAAGAAAGACCTTCAACAACTTGTTTCTCTAAAGGGTTGAGCTCCTCATCACTGTGCTCATCTATAAGCCTAGATTGAATCAATTTTCTCCTCTTTACAACTGGTGCCTGTTGAGAGACACCAGAGGTTGGTTTCTTTTTGGATTTTGGTTTAGACGATTGTGTAATTGAAGGGGATTGGGTGACTGGGGTAGGTGCAGGGGGACTCTCCATTACTTGATCCTGCACCATGTCACCACCAAAAAAGGAAGCATTGTAGATAGAAGGTTTGTAGGTTGAGAGTTTTACCTTCATTACCTGTGGATAAGTCATGGCAGGTAGACTCTTCTTCTTGTCATCAATTCTCTTAATATCAGATAATATCCTCCTTTGTTGTTTATATATGCCTGCACACAGCAATCATCTGCCAACTTGGTTGACATGTTAGGAATGAAGTGGTTGAGGAGAATCATAAGAAATCTATGATAGTAGACTTTCTTCCTCCCCTCATGCACATTGTTTAATTTTGCTCCCATTTGAGTGAGCAACATATCACCAATGTTGATTACTCTATCAAATAGGAGACTGTGACCAATTTGATAAGTAATAGCAGTAATAGCATCAAATCCACTACACTTACCAGTAAAACACTTAGCAATTTGATCAAAGAAAAAGGACCATTCTTTTCTCAAATAGGGCCTAGTTAACTTACTCATGTTTTCTAGACTACCAGAATAACCTAGTGATTTAAACATATCTTTAATTTCAGCATCAGAAATAGTTTCATCAAAAGGTTGTTTAAGGGGTAATTTAAACACATAATTAATAACATCAGCAGTAACATCAAATGTAAAATCACCAAAGGTAAACATTATTTTACGTGGTTGATCCTGAGAATGATCAACTACCTTTGCAGAACTCCAAGCTTTTGAGACAGCATCCATATGAATCACCGGAGATGCTTTCAGAATATAACTGAGCTCAGATTGCTCCATGAAATCCATCATTGGGAAGTAGTCAGCATCTACTCCCTTCTTGTCTCCAAGAGCAGCAACATGATTTGTAGTCATGAAGTCAAAATCCCCAAAAGTAAATGCAATCGCTTTGGGTCCCCTCATGACAGTAAAAATTGCAGCCATTGAAGATGTCGAGTTGAAAGTGATGAACAAGCTTGAGAAAATTAGCTAGGGTTCGTAAAAAGCTCTGTGATTAATTCTGCCTTAGAAAAAATAGCAATAAACAAGTGAGTAGAATGTATGAAATTTTCTATTTTGATTGAATTGCATACAATACACACGAGTCTAGAGCCTATTTCCAGTCAAAAATAATTGTTACCGCCTATTTCAAGTCATTTGAACAATTTAAACGCAATCAGTGTCTGCAGACGCGAATTTTAATCGATTCAGAGTCTAGGCGATATTTTTCTCAGAGTCTACAGACTCTCAGAGTCTACAGACTCATCAGAGTCTACAGACTCGTTAGAGTCTAAAAACTAGACTCTGTCAAGATAAAGTACCAAACAAAATTTTGAAATAATAATTAATCACAGTGTGTTAAGACAGGGACTATAATTAAAGTACATACCTTGCTTCTTGTAATTATTGATCACTTACATATTTAACATACCTAATTCACCTACCAGTCTGAGAAAGGTAGACTCATCAAGTGGTTTTGTCAAAATGTCTGCAATCTGTCTGTCAGTTGGAACATAGTGAAGTGTCATAGTACCATTTTCAACATGTTCTCTAATAAAGTGATACCTGACATCAATGTGCTTTGTTCTGGAGTGTTGGACTAGATTCTCTACAATTTTTATAGCACTAGTATTATCACAATACATAGGAATATTTGAGAATGTTAGTCCATAATCAAGTAATTGATTTCTCATCCACAGAATTTGAGCACAGCAACTTCCAGCTGCAATGTATTCAGCCTTAGCTGTTGAGGTTGATACAGTCTGTTGTTTCTTGCTAAACCAAGAAATTAATCTGTTGCCAAGAAACTGGCATTGTCCTGTTGTGCTTTTCCTGTCTACTTTGCATCCTGCATAGTCAGAATCTGAATAGCCAATTAGTGAAAAATATGACTCTCTAGGATACCAAAGTCCAAGAGTTTGTGCCCCCTTGAGATATCTAAAAATTCTTTTCACAGCTATTAAGTGTGATTCTCTAGGTTCAGCTTGAAATCTGGCACACAGACAAGTTGCAAACATTATATCTGGTCTACTAGCAGTTAAATATAACAATGAACCAATCATACCTCTGTAGCTAGTGTTGTCAACTTTCTTACCCTTTGGGTCAGAGTCCAGCTTAGTAGCTGTTGACATGGGAGTTTTAGCAATTGCAGAATCTTGCATATCAAACTTCTTCAACAGTTCTTTTACATACTTTGTTTGATTGATCAAAATTTCATCATCATTATGTTTGACTTGAAGCCCAAAAAAGAAGTTTAATTCTCCCATCATGCTCATTTCATAATTTGATTGCATTAGTTGACTAAACTTTTCACAGAGATTATCATTAGTAGATCCAAATATAATATCATCAACATAAATTTGGACAAGCAAAATATCACCTTTATATTTTCTAATAAAGAGAGTTTTGTCAATGGTACCTCTTGTGAATCCATTTTCAAGAAGAAATTTTGAAAGAGTTTCATACCATGCTCTAGGTGCTTGTTTCAATCCATATAGTGCCTTATCTAACCTGTAAACATGATCAGGAAACTTTGGATCAACAAATCCTGGTGGTTGCTCCACATAGATTTCTTCTTCCAATTCTCCATTTAAGAATGCACTTTTCACATCCATCTGATACACCTTGAATTTTGAATGAGCTGCAAAGGCCAGAAACATTCTAATAGCTTCCAATCTTGCTACTGGTGCAAAAGTTTCATAGTCAATTCCTTCCTCCTGTGAGTATCCTTTTGCAACTAGCCTTGCTTTGTTTCTGATTACAGTTCCATTCTCATCAAGTTTCTTTCTGTACACCCATTTTGCACCAACCACTGATCTATCTCTAGGTCTTGGTACAAGTTTCCACACTTTATTTCTCTGAAATTCATTCAATTCTTCTTGCATTGCAATAATCCAATAAGGGTCTTGCAAGGCTTCCTCAATTTTCTTAGGTTCATTCTTTGAGAGAAAACAGCTATAAAGACATTCATTTTGAGTGGTTGTTCTTGTTTGTACACCACTCTCAGGATCACCAATTATCAAGTCACGAGTGTGATTCCTTGTCCATTTTCTAGCAGGTGGAAGATTGGTTCTTGAACTTGAAGCTCCCCCTAAGTCATTTGCATCTTCTGTATTTGAGTGAAATTCAAATGAAGAGGCTCCCCCTAAATTACTTGACTCTGACAAGGGTTCAGAGTTGCTTGATCCAGACCCTGATGAGTTAGAATTTGTCTGTCTAGACTCTGTCTGGATAGACTCTGTCTGGGTAGACCCTTACCTGTTAGACTTTGAATTATTTGGAGTTGAATTTTCTGGCTCCCCCTCAGAGTGTGCAGGTTCCTGTGTTGGTTCAGGATTTATTTGAGGGTCTTCATCCTCTTCTTCTTCATTTATCTCAGAACTTTTTAGATTTTCAAATTCTAGTGTAGTAGACTCTGACTCATTCTGCAATCCTGTACACTTTTTATCATCAAATGCAACATGAATAGATTCTATAACAATTTTGGTTCTGAGATTAAACACTCTGAATGCTTTTATGTTCGATGCATATCCAAGAAAAATTGATTCATCTGCCTTGGCTTCAAATTTGCTTAGATTTTCAGGATGTACTTTCAGTACATAACACTTGCATCCAAATATGTGAAAGTGTTTCACACTTGGCATCTTGTCCTTTATCATTTCATAGGGAGTCTTTCCATGCATGTTTATTAGAGTGCAGTTTTGAGTGAAACATGCTGTATTGACTGCCTCAGCCCAAAAATATACTGGCAGCTTAGACTCTGCCAACATTCTTCTGGCAGCTTTTATGAGTGTCCTATTCTTTCTTTCCACAACTCCATTTTATTGAGGAGTTCCTGGCGCAGAAAATTGTTGAGTAATTCCCTTTGATGCACAGTAGTCCTCCATGATTGAATTCTTGAATTCAGTACCATTGTCACTCCTTAGAATTCTAACTATTTTCTTTGATTTTCTTTCCAGAAAAGTGATATGGTCTATTATGTGTTGTGGGGCTTCATCCTTTGAATGTAGAAAGAAAACTCATGTGAATTTTGTAAAACCATCTACAATAACAAGAGTATATTTCTTTTTGTTAATTGACATAACATTTACTGGACCAAATAAATCAAGATGCAATAAATAAAAAGGGTTCAGAAATGGTGTTTATTGTCTTGCTCTTGAAGGATGATTTCCTTTGTTTTCCAAGTTGACATGCTTCACAAAGTCCATCTTGCACAAAATCAACATGTGGTAATCCTCTTACAAGATTCTATTTAACCAACTTGTTGAGTGTTTTGAAGTTGATGTGTGACAGTTTTTTGTGCCATTTCCAATTTTCTTCAGTTGAGGCCTTGCTATATAGACATGTGACTTCACTGTGTATGCAATCCTCCAAGCTGGCTTCATAAATGTTACCATGTCTGTGTCCTTTGAAAACCAAAATGCCTGTTTCTATGTGAGTCACAAGACACTCTTTGTTGTCAAAGCCAGTATGGTAACCTTTATCTCCAAGTTGACTTATGCTTATCAAATTGTGCCTTAAGCCATCAACTAGAGCTACTTGATCAATGATGACATTCCCAAGTACAATTTTGCCATATCCCAGTGTTTGTCCTTTGTTGCCATCTCCAAATGATACTTCTAGGACAACCATTTCCACAAAGTCTGTAAGCAGGGATTTCTTTCCAGTCATGTGTCCTGAGCATCCACTGTCCAGGATTAGGGTTACTTTCTTTACCCTGGTTCCCTGCATACATAGAGCAACTAGTTAGATGTTTTGAGGACCCAAACAATTTTGGATCCTTTTCTACTAACTTTAGGAGAAACAGGCTTAACAATTTTCACCTTTGGTTTATCTGTCTCTTTTGTTGCTTTAGACTCTGGTGGAGTATTAACAGTGTCATACCAACTTTTATTAATAGAAGATTTTAGCTCATAAAAATTGTTGTTAGGTCCCGAAATATCGTAGAAGGGGGGTTGAATACGATATTCACAATAATTTAAATTCTTTTCTGAATTTGCGGATAAATAAATTATAGCTTCAGAGTGGGTTTGGCCATTTGTAGTGTTTAGGTGAACTGCCTACTGATTTTCTGTGTGTCCGGATAAATCAATTAAGTTCAAGAAAATTAGCAAGTAAATTATGGAGACAAGTTTCCGGGAATATATCTTTCGTATATAAACCCAAAGGTTGCTACACCTAGTTAAAAATATAACTGGCTTCCAAAGAATAAATTAGTTCTTTGCTACTAACACAAAAATATTAGGCTCAGTTCCTATACAAATATATCTAAATTAGTACAAGGAAAAACTGAGTCCGTAGGGAGTGATATCTAGGAGCCCTGAGCATTTTTCGTTAAAGAACCGGGTCCTAATATCTGACCGGGAGCAAGGTATGGATGTGTATAAATTATTTCTTCTTGCCCCAGCCATGGCAGTAGCTCTCTACATATTATTTGTGTTGAAGAAGACGACTCTTCTAATGAGTGGTTGACCTCCTTTTATTTGTGTAGACTTTTAAATCAATTAAAGTAGCTGCTGTAATTTAATTGGCTAAGGGCTGAGTGGCGCCTGTAGAGTGACTTCCCTGTGTAGATTCAAGTGGCGCCATTTACTTGGAATAATTTTGCTGCCATCTTGAGTTGCGCCTACACAAGGAGAGCAGTGTAGTGGCGCCATTCACTTGATTTTTACTAAGCAAATATAAGTGGCGCCCCACACATTGATTTCCCTGTATAAGAATAAGTGGCGCCACATACACATGCCTTAAGAAATGAATGATTCTTGCGCGTGAATAACATTCATGGTCAAAGTGTTGTTTAGTCACTACACTTTGACCCTCTATTCATTCCTTGACTTAACTTCACCAACTTCCATTTCTTGTACCAAAGTCTTGTCGCATTACACCCTGTACCCTGAGCTGTTTCCGTTCTTCGACTGTAGTTCAGAAACTTTCACTTTTCTTACCAAGGTTGTGACACTTTGCACCCTGCACCCTTTGAGCTGTTTAGCTGTTTAGCTGTAGCCTCTACAAATTACTTTTCGTACCTTAATAAATAACCGTTCTTTTCAAGTACGTTCTTCAACTTAACAATTCTTCTATAGTTAATACTCAGATTCCTTTCACAAACTGCTGACGCCTAGTGCAACTGATCTGGTTCACAGACGACTAACTTTGATCCAGGTCTTCGTATTATTGCCTTACTTGCATTGTTAAGTTTGCAGTAACTTCATTGCTTCGAACACTGACTGTCAATAAACACTGTACTTTCACCGGAATCTTTTCTGGTACTTAGACAACGTCTCCATTATTACCACAATCTTGAATACTTCATTCTCTGTTCTTCACTGACGCTTGAACATAAAAATGAACTTCTTTCAGTGAGTATAACTCCAAGACTGCAGCTGTCTTCTTTAACCTTTGTCTTTACCATGTCTTCATTCCTTCTAGATTCCTATGCTTCGAACACTGTCTATCTTCAATCAATGCCTTTACACTGAAATCTTCTAATGGCACTTCTATACTAAATCTTCAACACTTCTGAAACCCTGAAAGTCTTCAACCATTATTCTTCACTGAGGCATGAACATATAAATGAACTTCTTTCAGTGACCTGTAGTAGACTCCAAAACTTCTTCTAATGTCTTGATTCACTGTATTTGCCATGTCTTCAATTCTTCCTGATTTCTGTGTAGGCGTAGTATTATTTACTTGTCCTGTTCTAGTGTTGAGTTATCACGATTTCTATTTATACAGCTTCGTAATCTCCAACAATCTCCCCCTATTTGATTGTTAAACTTTAGCAAACAAATCTCATAGGGAGGATAACTCAACTAACAACTAGAAAAAGTAATCGTCCAAGACTTGTAAATAATGCTACTGGTTTTTCTGGATCAGATTGTGCATTTCCAGAATTCTTGTGTGACTGAAACGAATGATGTATGTTCCTCTGACACTGAACTGATATTCAAATTGTATCATCTTCATTTCTGTCTTTTTGAGCTTTCTCCATTTCAAAATCCTTCATAGTGTGACCTTAAAGAACTTATCACGAACAGAGCTTCATAAGAATCATTATTCCTGGGTATGTCTTCAATCAATACTGAACATAGCTCAAATGATGTTCTCCCCCTACGAATGTGATTCTCCTTCTTATTCATCTTCTCCCTTTAGAAAATCAATGGAATAGTCATTTCTGTTCTTCCAAGTATAGAATACAGCTTCTTGATTCTCCCATATATCTGTTGTTTCCCCTCAGGATCAGAAGATAAGATTTTCTTCTTCTTGTCTAAAATCTCCCCCTAAGGCTATTAACTTCTCCCAAGGATACGAACCCCTTTTTCCCAAGGATCTCCAGGATTGATCTTCCAGGATCCAGAAACTTACCTTAAGAATCCAGGATACGAACCCCTTTAGGAGATTAACTCTTAACTCTTCCGAAGGATACGAAGATAAGACTTATTAACTTCACCTTTTTCTCCCTATAAATTCTCCCCCTTAGTTGAGGAATCCTCCAATGGCCCATTTTTAAAGATAGCACGATATTGATAGGTCCACTTTTGAATGGTTTGTCTTCCAAAGAAGGTTCTCATCTGACGTTAATCGGGAAAAAATATAGTAACTTTTCTTTCAGAAGTAGCAAGTAGCAAGGATAAGTGTTTGGCTTGTGGTTTCCTCACTTCTACTACGTTCTGTTGGTGTTTACACTTAAGTGTCAAGCACTTAGAAGTGTTTCACTCTTTCTCTCCCTATTTCTCACTCAAGTGTATCTCTCCCTCACTTTCACTCAAGTGTTTCTCTCTCTCACTTTCACTCTGCATTCCAAATTTAGCCTTCTGTACCTGCAAGTGAAATCCGTCAATTCATGCATTCCCAACACCTGATTCATCAAAATGAACTGAATCACCATCAAGTGGGGAATTGCCTCGTAGAGGTGTTCTTGATCTATCATGCATAAGCACTGTCCCACACCAGACTCAATAGCAATTGCTAAATCACTGTCTAGTGGAGCCTCACCTCTTTGAGATGGGTTATCCCAAGATTTTAAAATCTTTTTGGGAATCCTGCCTTGTTCTATCAAGGAGTTGCCTCACACCTTATCCGTAAACGGGAGGTGGACATTCCTTTTGAGGATCTGGAAATGTTCCTTCCAGGAGGGGCGACGTAGTAGACAATGTAATGAATGGCAAATTAGAGTCTACGTTTCCCTCGTAACCCAATGACAGGTGTTTGTTAACATGCCTATACCTCACACTGTGCACGCCTTGCAATGTGTCTAATTGTTAGGCCCCTAGTATAACTGTTAGGATTGTTAGGTCCCAAAAATTATATAAGGTTCCTAGTATATATCTGTTTAGGCTTACCATCAGCGTGAGTGCCGGTGGTGTGCTTGACTCATTACAAGATGCTCTGGCTGACGAGCGAATTTCAATGGACTCATCCTGTTGAGAGAATAATTCCAGAGACAGTTTTATTGCCTTTTCAGCTCTGCATCTTTTTGAGAAGATACAGATGAGCTTACAGATACATCAGTTTATATACTTCTTTACTTCGCTGGAGGTAGAGCTGTGGGTGCACTGCCGACTTCATCCTTATTTCTCCCTTATCAACCTCTAACAAATATATGTTCCTTATAACTCCAAGGGTTAATATATGGAAGTGGATGAATCAGTGTTTGGTATTAAGGCCTGGGTCAGAGATTGATGGGTTTTCAACCTCCTGGCCAGCTTCTGTAGCCACTGGGGGCTAAACGGATAGAATCATTTAAAGAAGATAAAAAGATAATCACTTTAACATTCCAAAACATATTTTTCATCTCAAGGAGAAAGAAAACTATATGAAGGAATAGTAATGGATTGCATTAAAGCACTTTTAGTAAAAGAGTTTTGTTGGTTCTAAAGATTTATCATTTAAGAGCCTAACACCAATAGAAATTTTCTTTAAGGTACTTATCCCATAATAAAACGCGGGAATGTGTATCAGAGAAAAAATCTATCCCTTATGAATTTCTTGTAAGGCAAACTTCCCATAATAAAACGCGGGAATTTACACCAAAGAAGAAATTCAACTCTTCTACCAAATTATATCTCAATAAAATGACTCTTTTCCATTAAACCTAAGCACTGTATGTTTTGAAAACAGTTTTGCAAAACATCCTTATCAGATAGAAGACAATGATTTTCCGACTCATAATGCAATTATGATTTACATCATTTTCGTCTGCCTGATAATATCCCCGACTTTAAATAAAAACATGACAATTGGGGTTAGGATGAATGCTTAACATAACAGTACTAGGCCTTCAAAGCAACAACCACTGTTTTGGTACTCTGAATCACTGTGAAACATACATTGAAACAAGTATTTGAAAACAAATCATTTTACAAGTGATTGGTACCTCGAAGTTTAAAACACATTTTCAAAAGAGAGAAAAAGCTTTGTTAGATAAAACATTTAAAACAAGCTTTTGGGAGAGGATAAACTTTCGAGATAAAAGAAAGATTATCCTAAAGAAAAGTTTTTCAAAAGAGAAGTTTTGAAAAAGAATTCTTAAGTTTTCTTAACTAAAACTGATAGACAAATGAATGTATCTTTGAATAAAACATTTTGACAAAGAAATAGACAAAAATTTCTTTTAAATACATTCAGAATCGTAAATCAGTCAAAGAAAGAAAACTAAGAAAAAATTTATTTTAATTTATTTAAATCATGGAACAGATATTTCATTGAATTGTTTTATATCATCATGATTTAAATAATTCAAAATAAATTAAATACTTATGCTGTACTAAGCAATTGCCAATCACATGCATATATATAAACTATACATGGCAATTATTCAGTAGAACAATAAGCATATATATTTTTACTATTAGTGATTTCAGATAAACAACTTGAATTATCACTAATATTAAAAATATCACAATTAATTGCACGCTGATACCAATTATTCGATATTTATCAATAATTTCAAGATGCAAGAAATTGTGCTTCTGTTATTTTATCAAATCAAAATTATGAAACTAATAATCATTGAATTGCTTCAATCCATAATTTCAATAAGACAAAATAAATTCGCTAAATACTAAAATATTCATTAGATTGAATATTAGCATCTAACTTCCTACGCCATATCTAATAATTGTCACTTTGCACATTGTAAGCATGCTCATAACAATTATTAATTGATATACGTAAGCTCGAGGTTATAGTTGAAAAGAAATTCACAAGTCCTTTATATAGGGAAAAAGTAATACTTGTGATTCTAATTGCAACTCCTCGCAAACAAACTTGTTTTTAGAAATATTTTCTAAGTATATAAAATATTGAGAATTTTATACACATAACTTAGAAAATACTTCATCTTCCAATATTAGTGAGTTTTAAAATTTGCATTGATTATTTAGAACAGAAATTCTAAATACCGTCACTAATATTAAAAGTATCACAATTATTTGTAATAAAATATTTAAGAATATCAGAGCAAAATATCAGAGCAATTAAGCAAGATATCATTGACTAATACTCATCAAATATTTAAAACATATAAATAATTATGCTTCTTACTTATGCTAAGTAATTTAACTACCACTTATGCATATAACAATGTAAGCATGATAATTAAACTAATAGCAAAAAGTATGAGGATTTGGATTTTAAATAAATTCACAAGTCCTTTGGATCGGGAAAAAGTAATACTTGTGAACTCATTTGAGAATTCCTTGCAGATGGGATTTTCAATAAATATGCATATTAATAATATCCCAAGTTTACTAACCAACTTAGATAAAATAAATTCATCAAGTCATTTAGCAAAAATCTGCTAGTTATTCGACTAAGGACAACTCTAAAAAGAAATGATACCTGGTGTCCATGCGCTTGTTCCTTCAGTGGTGTGAAGAGTTCAACAGTGTTGCTGGAAATTGACAGCTTCTAGGAATGACTTCCCTGTCTTTCTTACAACCTGCGTTATCTATATCTATATAGCCAGTTAGGTTAAACCTATTATCTTAAGGGTCCCAGATTCCAAGAATTAGTGATCCCCTAAGATATCTAACAATTCATAACTTGACTATAAGATAAGATTCTCTAGTATCCACTTGGAAACTTGCACATGGGCATATCGAGAATTAAGGTATACTTGCACATAAATATAACATTGTGTGTGCCTAGCATTTCTAGAGAGATATGTATAACAACTCTAATGTAGAATCATTTTTAAGTAATTAACAGTTAGAGAGTCATACCATGTCCTTGACGTTTTGCTTGAGTCCTTACCTCCGTCATAGAAAAGCTTGCGAAGAGAATGATATACAAATTGTAATGGATCTGCACCTTCATCTTCTAGCTCACCATTCAGGAGTGCACTTGTTCACATTCATCTGTTAGATCTTCATGCTTGAATGCTACACATGTGCTAGGGATACCAATTGTTTGGTCTTAATCGTTGGGTCCCTGAAAATTGTTAGGTCCCCATTGATGAGTCCCAAAGGATCAAGTCTCGTCACTGGTGCTTACTGCTTGATCTAGAAAGTCCCGAAGATTCTGTTTCCATCATCGTCGATACCTTCTACTTTAAAGTAACCTGTAGCAACCAGTTTGGCTTTGTCCCTCGTAACAATGCCAATAGTCATCCAGTTTCTGTGAACCCATACTGTACCAATTTCAGCTTCGACTTTAGTGGTCTGTGGTCTGGGTTCCAACTTCAGTTGTTTTCTGCCTTCGAACTGATTGAGATCATCTTGCATTGCAATCACCCAATCTGGATCAATCAGTGCTTCTCTAGATATCAATTGTTAGTTGTTAACAGTTGTTCTTTACTTTGCATAGCACTTCTAGCCTCTACACACGAATCCGGATTACTAAGAACGAGACTCCAGGATTGAATTTGACTTCAGACCTTTTGTCTTGGCAGAAATGTTCTTGATGAAATCCTTTGATTTTCATTGTTGAGTATGACTAGTAGATCATTCTTCTATTTGCTCCCCTGAGTTGCTGCTAAACATTAATTCCTTCTGCAACCTCAGTTTCTACATCAGTATCTGAATTTGTCAAAGATTCAGAATAGTCGTTCACTTGAATGCTTGGGAGCTTGGTGTAGATATTCATTACATTCAGACTTTTAATCACTTCTGAGTAGCCGAGGAGAATTGTTCCATGAGCCCTAACTTCTTGTCAAGTTACCCAAATAAATCTTCATTAAAGATCAATTCCCTCCAAACACACGAAAGAGCTTCAGTGTTTGCTTCTGGTTGGCCATTAACTCAAATGATGTCTTTTCACGATCTTGTTGAATAAAGCAGCATGCTGTGTTAATTGCTTCAGCTTCAAAATCCCTTTTTCAGTACAGACTTCATTTAGAACTTCACTCGCGAAATGCAGTTCCATTATCTGACTTCAAAGTTCTCACAGCTTACTTTGCTTCCAACTTGATCTTCCTTATTTGATCAATCACCATTTGTGACATTTTGTCTGTTGAATGCACGAACATCACCAATTTGTTATTAGGGTTATCAATTTCAATCACCACTAAGCATATGACTTTCCTTCAGTGTGATGTTTTCATTGACTTCCCTATGTGACACACTTCAAAATGTCCTTCTGAATAGAATTCCAAATGAAGCAGTCCTCTCACCAATTTCATCTTTTAACAAAGAATCCATTGCCTTGTAGACTGACAAGTGTAAGAGCTTCTTTTGCCATAGCTAACTCTTCATTGATGAAGCTTTACTAAAAAGTTGACTTCACCTTTGCATCCAAATTCCATGTCAGCTACGAACAAACTTCCTCACTCTCAGTTGAGCGAGCTTCCAACCTTCTTGCTTGAGATCAAACACTTCTCCAGAAAACCCTTGACGAAGAATTCCCTAGTGTCCTCTAAAAAGTGCTTAACTCTTTCAACAAGAAAGATGCTTCCACTGATGACAGTTCTTAAAACATGATAGCCATATCCCTTGTACATCCTTTGCTGTCATCTCCAAAGGTTACCATCGGGGAGGCCTTCTCAACCAATTGTGATAGTAGAGCTTTAATCTTAATCATATGCCTCGAACAATAAATGTCACGAAGTCACATAACTTTTGCCTTTCATAACATACTCTGCAATCACAAATGATTAAGCTTCTTGGTACTCAACTTCAATTGAGTCCAGATGGGTTAAAGATATTATCAGAGGTAACAACAGCTTCAATATGCATAAAGCACATGGATAGAAGAACTAACAAATTAATTACTAATTCTGTCTATTCCATTTCTGTCGTTGTCTAACATTTTTAACTATCTCTAATTACCTAAGTCAATTTTAGATCAATCCTCGAATCAATAAATGTTACTGACTACTTAGATAATTCTACCATCTTTTATTATTCTATCCCTAACAAGAAATACATGATACGATATGACATTTAAGTGCAACTATGTGAGTGCGAGCAAATCATGTGAAAACAAGCACATAAACAATTTAAGAATATGCAGAATATTTGAATAACACATTATGAGCAATATCAAATTCCACATACACTTAACAAGTCATTTATCACAATAAGAACAAATATAAAATATCTGATCTATGACCTGTTTGTCTATTTAGCAATTTTCACAATATTAGCAGAGGTATTAAATCACAGAAGATTTAAATCAAGTTCCAACAAATGTTTAGGGATACACCTAACTGTCTAGAACACCCTATCTAATTCTAGATATTCATTTTACTGTATATAAAATCAGGTATGAAATGTACTAATTAAACTCATGAATCCTAGCATGCAATCTTATTCTTAGCAATCAATTAAGCATTTAAGTCCTAAGATGCTAACATGCTGGCATGAATATAATACATTTCAATACCTAATAATCATACAGTTCTGAATTAGATAAACGTATACTAGTTAGATTGTGTACCTGTGAAGTGTTTAGTGATTCATCTCCAGTGTTGGTCATTGATGCCAGATTTCCATTTGGTTCATCACTTTCACTGATAGAATCATCCTTGCATTTAACTTCATCAACAAATGCTTTCCCTTGCTGCATCCTCACTAATGATTAAGATTCCTGCTTCAACCCAACACAGTCTCTGTCATCATTTGCTTGTACAGGCTTCTTCAAACTGTGTAGCAAACCCCTTATCTTGTCTTTCAAATATAAACCATCCCTGTCTTGCAACCGCCTCTTGAATTGGTCTTAAAAATCTCCTTTACGGAATCTATAGGTAAGCACCTTAGATTTAGAATTGGGATTCCGTCTGAATCTGATGTCACTAAACTTCCTGTTGCCTTGCAGGCTTGACTTGCAGTCCAGTTCTCAAGTTATTCCAAAGTGTAAGATTCACTTATAACACCTTGACCACTACCTTGAGCTACAACATCTTCAATTCAGCTTCTAGGATCAATTCGTTTCTGTTCAGAGGTTCTCAACCTTGACTTCAATCAACTTTGGTTCCTGGGTCACAAATACAGTGGATATGCTAACAACCTGCTTTACCAAATATTATCTACTTCAGCTCTTGTTCTAGTTCATAGGCCTTCAGCACATACAGGTCTTTTACAGACAATGTGGTTGTATCCTTAAATCCCTGCTGGCTGTAATCCCTGTGTTCCAGATGATCTGCAGTGTTAGCACGAACTTTCTGTAATCTCTCTGTAGAATAAACTTTAAGGCTTGTACTGAGATTCCAGGTTGTCCAGTCTGTTCTCCTTCACTACTTCAACCCCTTAGATTTTTCATCCAAAAATTCAACTCAAATTAACCAAAAACTGTACCCAAATTAATTTCTTCTTTTGCAGCTTCCAAAATATTAGTGGGATCCTATGGAGTAAACCTCTGAGGAAATTAAAACCACTATTTCTTCAGTCTGTTACAGAATAATCTTCATTGGATAACCTTCAGTCAATCTCTGTTGTCTTCAATGCCCGGAAAAATCTTCAACTACTGCTCCTTGAGCACCCTCGAATTAATATTTAAGAAAAATTTAAATTTACAGAATATTTTAATTTTCTTAGAAAATAAATTAATCAAAAATAAAAATGTACAAATAATTAATTTTCAAGAATATTTGAAATTTCTTAAAAATTAAAAATCCGTAAATTACTATTTTAAGAAAAATTTTAGTTTTCAAGAATTTTAAATTTTCTGAAAAAATAAATAAATCTAAAATAAAAATTAAAGAGTACAAAACTTGGGGTACCAAACTGCATTTTAGGAATAAGTGGCGCCTAGGAATTTTTTTCCTAGTGGCGCCAGCACAGTCGAACAAGAGGAAAGGCGCAACTTAATTCTCATTGAGAATTTTTACAAGTACAAGCGCGTGTACTGAACTTGTGGCGCTGCTCGTGTAAAATTATGTTGTGCTAAAATCTTACACTGCTACACTTTGCCGCGCGTGAGTGAATTTTTGTTGCACCTTATTTCAAAGACCAACTCGTCCATTTACTGGCCATGTTATATTTGTTTAATTGGTTAATCTTTATTAAATTTATAAAATAAACTAATTAAAATTTATAATATAAACTAATAAAAGTTTATAAAATAAATTTTATAAAAGTTTATAAAATAAATTTAATATTAAGTTTATAAAATAAACTAATTAAAATTTAGAATATAAACTAATAAAAGTTTATAAAACAAATTTTATAAAAGTTTATAAAATAAATTTAATAATAAGCTTATAAAATAAACTAAATAAAATTTATAATATAAACTAATAAAAGTTTATAAAACAAATTTTATAAAAGTTTATAAAATAAATTTATTAAAAGTTTATAATTAAACTTATCTAACAAGGCCTCCTCCTGAGTAAGCAGCTATGGCACGATGAGCATTACTGAGCTAATGGATCTTGATTTGTATATCAATCAGTCTGCTCTGATACCAATTGTTAGGTCCCGAAATATCGTAGAAGGGGGGTTGAATACGATATTCACAATAATTTAAATTCTTTTCTGAATTTGCGGATAAATAAATTATTGCTTCAGAGTGGGTTTGGCCATTTGTAGTGTTTAGGTGAACTGCCTACTGATTTTCTGTGTGTCCGGATAAATCAATTAAGTTCAAGAAAATTAGCAAGTAAATTATGGAGACAAGTTTCCGGGAATATATCTTTCGTATATAAACCCAAAGGTTGCTACACCCAGTTAAAAATATAACTGGCTTCCAAAGAACAAATTAGTTCTTTGCTACTAACACAAAAATATTAGGCTCAGTTCCTATACAAATATATCTAAATTAGTACAAGGAAAAACTGAGTCCGTAGGGAGTGATATCTAGGAGCCCTGAGCATTTTTCGTTAAAGAACCGGGTCCTAATATCTGACCGGGAGCAAGGTATGGATGTGTATAAATTATTTCTTCTTGCCCCAGCCATGGCAGTAGCTCTCTACATATTATTTGTGTTGAAGAAGACGACTCTTCTAATGAGTGGTTGACCTCCTTTTATTTGTGTAGACTTTTAAATCAATTAAAGTAGCTGCTGTAATTTAATTGGCTAAGGGCTGAGTGGCGCCTGTAGAGTGACTTCCCTGTGTAGATTCAAGTGGCGCCATTTACTTGGAATAATTTTGCTGCCATCTTGAGTTGCGCCTACACAAGGAGAGCAGTGTAGTGGCGCCATTCACTTGATTTTTACTAAGCAAATATAAGTGGCGCCCCACACATTGATTTCCCTGTATAAGAATAAGTGGCGCCACATACACATGCCTTAAGAAATGAATGATTCTTGCGCGTGAATAACATTCATGGTCAAAGTGTTGTTTAGTCACTACACTTTGACCCTCTATTCATTCCTTGACTTAACTTCACCAACTTCCATTTCTTGTACCAAAGTCTTGTCGCATTACACCCTGTACCCTGAGCTGTTTCCGTTCTTCGACTGTAGTTCAGAAACTTTCACTTTTCTTACCAAGGTTGTGACACTTTGCACCCTGCACCCTTTGAGCTGTTTAGCTGTTTAGCTGTAGCCTCTACAAATTACTTTTCGTACCTTAATAAATAACCGTTCTTTTCAAGTACGTTCTTCAACTTAACAATTCTTCTATAGTTAATACTCAGATTCCTTTCACAAACTGCTGACGCCTAGTGCAACTGATCTGGTTCACAGACGACTAACTTTGATCCAGGTCTTCGTATTATTGCCTTACTTGCATTGTTAAGTTTGCAGTAACTTCATTGCTTCGAACACTGACTGTCAATAAACACTGTACTTTCACCGGAATCTTTTCTGGTACTTAGACAACGTCTCCATTATTACCACAATCTTGAATACTTCATTCTCTGTTCTTCACTGACGCTTGAACATAAAAATGAACTTCTTTCAGTGAGTATAACTCCAAGACTGCAGCTGTCTTCTTTAACCTTTGTCTTTACCATGTCTTCATTCCTTCTAGATTCCTATGCTTCGAACACTGTCTATCTTCAATCAATGCCTTTACACTGAAATCTTCTAGTGGCACTTCTATACTAAATCTTCAACACTTCTGAAACCCTGAAAGTCTTCAACCATTATTCTTCACTGAGGCATGAACATATAAATGAACTTCTTTCAGTGACCTGTAGTAGACTCCAAAACTTCTTCTAATGTCTTGATTCACTGTATTTGCCATGTCTTCAATTCTTCCTGATTTCTGTGTAGGCGTAGTATTATTTACTTGTCCTGTTCTAGTGTTGAGTTATCACGATTTCTATTTATACAGCTTCGTAATCTCCAACAATTGTAATACAAATCATGATAGTCTCTACACATATAAATAGAATGAAATATGCTACCACAGTGATAACAAGGTTTCTGTGGTATGTAATGACTTTTCAGAGTCTGAGAAGGACTAGACTCTGATTTCATCTCAATTTTTGTTTCACAATCTATAGCTAAATGGTTGTGGTTGCCACATTTATAACACTTCTTTCTAGGAGCATTAGGATCTTTTTGATAATTATTAGCCTTATTAATGCCTTACTTACCATTCTTATTTCTCCTAGTTTTGGTGGACTCTGATAAGTTCTCTAGCCTTTCTTTCAACTTAGACTTAGACAAGTACCTTATGTTAATATTTTTCTTAGAGTTATTTTCTCCTGTTTCATCTGTCTTCTTGTCAACAACAGGGGGACTATTGATAGATGAGTTTGTGATTTCAGATTTTTCTTTAGGGATCACAAACTTAACAGGAACAAATGTACTTTTGTCTTTAGTCTTATTAAATTGGCTAGCTTCTTCATTGTTATCATTATCAACAATAGGTCTTTTTTCTTGACTCTTGTTATAGCCTAGACCAGCAGTTTGACACACATTTTGATTATTGGGAATTTCTTGAACTTTTCTACCAGAGTCTGTCTAGACTCTAAACTTGAGTCTCTCTTCTTCTAGTTCTCTCTTAACATAGTCATAGGCTTTCAAGATTTCAGTGTAGTTATGACTATGTTTCTCAGAATCCTTTTTGTATTGTTCCATTAATTTTAACTCAGACTCTAAATGATTATTCCTTTTAGTCAAGGTTGAATTTTCCTATCTCAACCTTTCACTTTCACTAGTGAGAGACCTACATGTTGTCATTATTTTATTAACCTCACTTTGCACAATTTCTATACCATCCGAGTCTAAATTAATTAAGGATTCAGGAGTAAAGATTGAGACCTGAGTTTTAGGAGATGAGGGTTCTTTGGGAGATTGTGATTTTCTTGAGGAGGATGCCATCAATGCTAGATTTTTATAATCAATTTCATCCTCTGAGCTTGAATCTGCCCAATCCTTTCCTGTTGATAGAAGTGCTTTTCCTTTTCCTTGACTTTTTGACTTTCTGCATTCACTAGCAAAGTGCCCTAATATTCCACAGTTGAAACATTTGACCTTTGCTTTGTCAAGTTTGATTATAGTACTCTTGCTCTTCTCAACCTTCTCATCTTCCTTCTTGAATGATGGCCTCTTGCTAAATTTGCCAGTTCTTTTGTTGAATTTCATTCTTTTGAAATTTTTAGCAAACATAGCCATCATTTGACTTAGATCAATCTCTTCATCAGAATCAGAGTCTGTGTCAGTAGACTCTGACTCCACAACAGCTTTACCCTTCTTTCTTGAATCCTTGATTCTAGCTTCTGTGGGTTGTTCCTGTTGTTCTTTCTCAGACTCCATCAAGAGTGCCACAGATTTTGTCTTTACAGACTTTTTATTTTTTCTCTGTTGCATCTCCAAATCATATGTCTTGAGTCTGCCATACAATTCTTCTAGAGTTAGTTCATCCAAATCTCTAGCTTCCCTTATGGTTGTAGTCTTATTGTCCCACTATTCAGGAAGTGCTCTCAGAAACTTGGTGTTTGTATCTTCAGAATCATAAACCTTACCAAGCATAGCCATCTCATTCAAGAGTTTTGTAAACCTATCATACATCTCAGTGATAGATTCTCCAGATTTTGCTTCAAAATACACATACTCTTGAATTAGCAAAGACCTAGCATTCTTCTTGACATCTTTAGTCCCATGACAATGCACTTCAAGTTTTGTCCACATCTCCTTAGCAGTTTGACATGATATAACACAGTTTGTAAGAACAGAATCCAAACTGTTGAAGAGTATGTTTTTGACCTTTGCCTCCTTAAGGACATTCTCCTTGTCCTCTTTTGTCCATTCAGCCTTTGGTTTCTCAATGAAGTGTTCTTCAGTTACTTTGCCTTCTTCATTGATTTGAGGCACAAGCTTTAAGGGCACATAGGGTCCTTCATGAATTCTTTCAAGATAGTCAGGGTTTGTTGCTTCCAGATGGTGCAACATCTTAACCTTCCAGTGGGTGAACTCGTTTCTCTTAAGCATAGGAATCTTAGAATTGCCATCTTTATTTCCAGACATCTTTGATCGATTTTAAACGTTAGGATCTGATACCAATTGGTTTCCCAGTTGCACAAGTAGAAGGGGGGGTTGAATACTTGTGTTACTTTTATGCCTGATTTAAAACCAACTCGATATGAATTAAGAACAAAGATCAAACACAAAGATATGAATAACTATTGTTTGTATTATTGATGATTGAATACAAAACTCTCCTAGGGTGTACACAAACCCTAGCAGCTTCTCTGTGTTATTCACAGCAACTCTCTCTATCTCTATGCTCTCACAAAAATACCACTCAGACAAATTATACTTCGACTTTTTTCCACACATTTACAATTAGGTTACATAGAGTTTATATAGAGAGCTGCCTATCAACTAATAACAGAAAGATAAAAATTACAATAGGAATATAATTCCTAATTATTAGTTGACAGTTTCCTTCTAGAATTCTTTTTCTTTCCCATAGCATATCTGCAATATATTTATCTTGATCTTCGAAGACTTTCCATTCCTGTGATCTTTTTCCAAATTTAAATTTAACTGTATAGACTCTGAATACCTTTAGACTCTGATGATCTTCAGACTCTGATCGTATGTAGACTCTGATAGATCATAGACTCTGATAGTCTATAGACTCTGATCACCTTCCAGACTCTGGTTTCACTTTCTACAGAAATTCTTCTAAGTACAAGTAACATGAATGTTGACTATCTAGACTCTGATTATACATTTCAGAGACTAGAAAGACTTATTACAGATAAACTAATCTAGACCATGTTCTAGTATTTTGTACATCATCAAATGAATATTCCTAACACCTTAATTTTATCTCTCCCCTCAAACACAACATTCACAAGAAATTTAGCGTTTCCCATTTCGAAAAAGGACTTTGTCAAAGGATCATAAAACTTGAAACCCTTTGTTCTTTCAGGGTACCCAACAAAGTAGCAACTAATAGTTCTTGAGTCCAGTTTATTTTCATGTGGCCTATAAGGCCTTTCTTCATCTGGACAACCCCAAATATGTAAATGCTTAATACCGAGTTTCTTCCCAGTCCATAGTTCATAAAAGGTTTTATCTATTGCTTTGCTAGGTTCTCTATTTAGTAGGTAGGATGCGGTTTTAAGTGCATCTCCCCAGAGCGATTCTGGCAAAGAAGATTGAATAATCATACTTCTTACCATGTCCTTAAGCGTTCTGTTTCGTCTCTCAGCAACACCATCCATGCGAGGTTAGCCAGTCATTGTGCATTGTGGGACGATTCCGTATTCCTCTAGAAATTTAACAAAAGGCCTAGGAAATTGTTCACCAGATCCGTCGTACTGACCATAGTATATACCACTACGATTAGATTTTACAGCTTTAATTGTCTCACCAAGCTGTTTTTCAACTTCATCTTTGAAGACCTTAAAAACGTCCAGAGATTGTGATTTTTCATGAATTAAGTATAAGTACCTATATTGAGAATAGTCGTCTATAAAAGTGATAAAATAATGTTGGCCATTCCAAGAAGCCGTAGGGAATGGACCACATATATCAGTATGTATCAACTGTAAGACACCAATACTTGTTAGTATTGGTGTCTTAGAGACAATACTTTTATGTTTTATTGAAAATAATTGAGGATTATGTTTTATTTGATTATTTAATTAATATTTATTATGTCTTTATTTACTGCGTTATAAATTGAAAGCATAATAAATGTCCTTGGAATATTAATATGCATTATATACCTTTAAGTATGTGACTTAAAAATGAGAATATATTATTAGTATTTTATTCCTAAAATTCCCTAGTCGAGTATTATTATTTAAGGACAATAATAATGCAATAAGACTAGTATGTTTGTTGACAGATGACCACATCTCATTGGTCATAGGTATGGTGATACTAAAGTCAAGAACATAAGTGCATGTCTCAATGCATGACACTGGAAAGACCCGCCATTAGATTCTACATGTTAATAAGTGTCATAAGTAATTCTCACTGTGATAATGATGTAATGATCCTCTGACTTGAAATCATTATATTTCTATACGAGAATTAATATACTTTGATTACACTCAAAGTTACCTTTAACCGGGTAATGATAAAGGTGGACATTGGGTATGCTATGAATCGTGTGAGGAATATGAACGATAGATATAAGATTTAACCCTCCTATTTTAGGAGTGATATTATTGGCCTCTGGATTGAGTGAGACTATGAAATGCATGATCGTGCTCAAATATTGATTTGTTTAATAGTTTACTCATTGATTAAGGAAACCAACATTAAACGTTGAATAGGATGACACAATACATGCCTCGAGTTTGATCTATTATATAAGGTTAAAGAGATTATATTACATTTCACATTATTCACGAAAGGTTTAATTGAATCACCAATTATTATTGTTAATTGGGTAACAATGATGTATTACTAGATGCCGCTCATTGTTTATAATTTTATTATTAGAAAATAAAATTATTGTCAACGTAATAATAACCTAAAGGGTCACACACAAAGAACATCTAAACGGAACTTTATTTAAATTATGAATTTAAATATTTTATTATTATTTTGAATTTAATTATTGAATTAATTAAGTGAAACTTGATTAATTATATTATAATTCGAATTTAATAATAACCTAAAAATCAGAATGAGTTTTTTTTAAAGGAGATCTCATGGATTAGGTTTTGACCCAATTATCTCAAGCTCATACAAATACATAAGGATGTGTTTAGGAGTCTCATACTTGACATCTCATTTTTATCAGGAAAAAACCCTAGCAGCTCTACATAAGAGAGAGGCTAGCAAGTGAGAGAGAAAGAAGAGATAAATCGGGGATGTTCTTGGCTAGTACCATTTCCGCTGATCGTTAGACGAATCGACGTTCGTGTGGATATCGTTAGAGAGTAGTTCTTGAAGAAGGGGCTGCTGTGATTCGTTAAGCAAGGACCTACCATTGGACAACAATTCGTAAAGCTTCTAAGGTACATACTTCATTCACCATAATCATCCAACGTTATACATGGATCCTGCGATTGAGTTTCGATTTTTTTTTGATTTTTACATTAATTTCGCTGCGTTTACATGCACGAAACCCATGAGTACTCCTATTAGCATTAAACTTCATTTTGTTTGTCTATTTCCCCTTAATACATTCAACACATACATTAAGATATGAATAATCAAGGGATTCAAGTATTCCATATGACACAAGCCTCTATAGTATCATTTATAGATACGACCTAAACGCTTATGCCACAACATAACGGAATTCTCAATAGCTAATTTTTCTTTTGTACCTCTTGATGTTATTTGTAAGGTTTCATTAGATGAAGCAATAGTATTCAACATATATAAATTATCAATCAGAAAACCAGTCGCAACTAGAGAAGAATTAAGAAAAAGACTGAATTTATTATCTCCAAATGAACAAGAGTAACCATATTTGTCCAAAAATGAAATATAAACCAAATTCTGTCTAAAAGATGGTACTACATAAATCTCTCTTAATTCAACAAAATGACCGGTTTCAAATCTAAAAGTTCCAATGGCTTCAACCGCAACTGCATTTCCATCACCAACATAGATGAATCTTTCAGCATCACTTCGTTTCCGGCTCCAAATGCAAACCTGCATAGAAATACTTGTGTGAGTAGTAGCCCTAGAATCTACCCACCAAGTATTATTAGGTACAGAAGTTAAATTAACTTCAGAACAGACAGAAGTGAAAAGTCTACCTTTCTTCATGCACCATGCGACATACTTGGGACATTCCTTTTTCACGTGCCCAGATTTCTTACAATAGAAGCATGTAACAGCTTGATCATGAGTTTTCTTAGGCTGCAACTTTCCCGCTACAGTCTCTTTATCTTTAGCTCTCTTTCGATACTTAACCTTTGAGGTAGTTGCAACATGAGCACTTTCAGTCTTTTCACGCTTCAATCTATCTTCCTCTGGCACACAGTGTGAAATGAGCTCATTAAGTGTCCATTTATCCCTCTGAGTTTTATAACTTACTATAAACTGTTTATATTGTGCATGAAGAGAGATGAGTACCAAATGCACAAGCGAATCATTATGTAGCAATGTTAGACATCTCCATAATGTACTCCCGAATATTTCCTTTAGCTTTATACCTCATATAAACAATATCAGCTAAAAGCTTACTTGTCTTAGCCTTTTCATTTTTTGCAAAACACTTTTCAAGCTCATCAAGGAAATCTTTCACAGATACCTCATCGGAGTCATTAGACATACCGCCCCTGAATGCCTCAAGAATGCTACGCTTTATCATCATTAGACTTAAGCGATTAGAACGTTCCCACTTCTCAAAGTTCAATTTGTCTATAGCAGAATTTTCATCTGTAAGAGAAACATGTTCTTCTTTCCTTATAGCATAGTCTAAATCCATGCAGCCAAGAAATAACAGAAAGCACAAGAATGGAGTCCATGTTGGCAGTTATATTAGCATCAGATGCATTAACTAGCAAGTAGGAGAAAAAACATAAACTCGTATAAAATTGAAATCCATGTCATACCAAAAAAAAATTAAATATAAAACGAGGCACATACAACATAAATTTCAAATACTATAATGGTGTGAGCCCATTGTGACAAGATACTAACACAACAATAATATTTAGTCTTTGGAGAGAAACATTAATTTACAAGTGGTACTCCCCATGCAGAAATCAAATATTAATAATAAATTTAGTCAAGTAACAACCTACCTTTGGGCCAGTTTATTACTCATAGGAAAAATTAATAATTATTACATATTTATTTTCACACGTATATTCATTACTTGGCCATTAAATAATCTCCTTTGGACCGATTGTTATAACGCATAAATAATAAATACACACATCTTATTATTTTTAAAATAAATAAATTTACACAAAAATACTACTTTGGTAATATTTTTCTTCAACTCATTTATTTACAAAATAAAGGACTTTAACATGAGTTAAAAAAATGCCTAAATCCGTAACTTTGAAAAAATATTAAAAAAATTACCTAATTCATTTAATATTTTTACAAATATCATGCATAAAGAAACCAAAAAACACCGAACTGATAACATGACTTAACAAAAGAAATTGCACCTCTATAGTCCGTATTAATAAAAATATGAAAAGTTGAAAACCATGATTCAACTTTATTCGGTATACATGAATATTTAAACTTTAGCACCTGGCGTCAACACCCAAAAATTGGAATAAAAAAAAAGTCAACGATAAACACATAAAAGATGTATAATCATGGACTCAAACAAATCAACACAGCCATACAATTCACTCAATCAAAACAATTAACCAAAGCATGTGATTTCAATGATTTAACTGTACCATGCCGTAGCCATGTGGAAAAAAAAACCCAGATATGTTCGTCAGCATACACATAATTATGTATATAAAAAACGAATAATCAACGAAGGTGCTGTAACTGATTCGTATAACACGAATGGCTAATTAAAAAACCGACGTAACATATATACACATGTTAAGAATTTTAATCGACAAAAACAATCATATATTATATATGATCAACCCTAATAATTCAACATAAGATAGACTAGGATACCGCTTGTTGGATATAATTAAATACATAATCATGGATCATCTTATACGATATTGTCAAGGTTATAATGTAAAACTGTAATGCGGAAGAGCACCTGATTTCATAGTTTTTAAATATAAACATGGTTGAGAGACTTGATCGTGAAACTTGTAATTCCTCTTGCTTGATTACGGATTGTGGGATTTGATCTTCTACAGACTTAATTCGCTTCTAGCCGTTTCTCTCTAACTGATAGGAATGGAGGAGCAGGGGTTGTGACTTTGGACCAAAACCCTATTACGTTCTTAATATAGTAACCTAAATTAGATCTAATTGGTATTACACATTATATAACCCATATTTAATAAGATGTCTTTGAACTCTTTATTTTAGATCATTTAATTAATTCAAATATAGAATAAACAATTAAATATAATTATTTTAATTTGTAAGTCCATAATATATAAATTATTAAAATAATCTAACAGTTTCTTGTTGTATCATTAAAATGAAATGAAACAAATGTGTGAGCTGTAAAATGAAAGAAATGTGTTAGCTGTGCCTGTGGCTGCGGCCTGTTACCAACCAAACCAAGAGGAAATAGATAAAAAAGAGTGGTCGAGCCTTATACGAAAGTAATAGTACCATGATATTTATTATTTATTTCGCAGGCGAGCTAACTATATAAATAATGGGGACACATCGTACATACCGCAGTTATTAACATGATTGTTCATTGCAAATATAATGTAAACACTAGACACGGACTCCGTTTGAGATTGTTTTAAAAAAAGTGTTTTTAGAAAAAATATTGTCAAAAAAATTAGATGATTGTTTGATAATTTTATTTATTTATTTATATTTTAAGATATAATATAAAAAATAATGATTTTGGGATGGGCTGATAGTGAAAAATGTAATTACCCCTACAAAAGTTGAAAAACAGTTTTTTTCAAAAGTATGAGTGACCTACTTTCTCTAAAAGTATTTTTTAGACAAAAAACGTTTTTCCAGAAATCTACTTTTAAAATTTACCAATTTTCAAAAATAAGTTGTTATCTGCAATAGCAATCTCAAACGCACACATAATCACTTTATAGATAAGATTTAGAGACAAGTGATTTTCGACGTTGATTTTATAAATTTTTATTCTAATTTTAATAATTTCGTTAGAATTTTTTTTGAGAATTTATAACATATAAATATTAAAATAATATTAATACTTTTTTAATTAATTTTGCTCATAAATAATTTTGCCACCGAAGTAGTAGTTTGTTTGTTTTTGATTATTTTTTGAAAAGTAGTAGTTGTTGCTCATTAATACTTAACAAATTATATAACTATATAACTGTGTCACCTACATCAACAGCGTCCATTGTGACAATTAAATACATTGACATGTATAGACAACACAAAAGAGATCGAGACAGTCGAAGAAATTAGAAAATGTTGGATTTTTATTTACATGTCTAAATTCAGTTTTTTCTTTTAATAGAAAATATATATGTAAGATACAGTAGATACGTTCTTATTTGATAACACTTTAATTTAGATTTTTAGATATAAATTATTATTTTGACATATTGTAACCTATCTATCCACAATAAATACTAGCATTTTCTAGACGGATCTAAATGATTAATCATTGTATAATACTTGAGGCAGTTAGGAAGTAGTAGAGAAAAAGTAGACCATTGTATTTCATTCCATAACAATACCCAAGTACATACAAGCCTTTATATAAGCTATGTATATAATGGTAATGAAAAGTATAAAGGTCACTCTTATTGATGAGGAAAATGTAAAAGGTTAAAGGTCATCCAATAATACATAATACTCCCCATTGGATGACTTATACAAACATCATGACTCATTAAAACCTTACTAGATAAAATCCCTGTGGGAAAAAAGACCAAGTGAGGAAAAAGAGTACATGTGTTATATATATAGCAAAGTAAATGGTGTATTACGTCTCCCCTTCATTTTAACATTACTATGAATATCATAATATATCTCGAAGTTTATGCAATCCAATCTTGTGTACCAATTTCTCGAATGAGGAAGTGAGAAGTGCTTTTGTGAACAAATTTGTTGGATTTTCACACGAGCAAATATGACAAACATCAATTTCTCCCTTTTGTTGAAGTTCGTGAGTGAAGAAGAACTTTGGATCATCGTGTTTCGTCCGATCACCTTTAATGTAGCCTTCTTTAATCTGAGTGATACATGTTTTGTTGTCTTCATATAGAATAGTAGGAATCCATTTGTTGAGTGAAAGACCACATGATTCTCAGATACGATGGACCAAGGATCTTAGCCATACATATTTGCGACTTACTTCATGAAGTGTCAATAGTTCAGCATGGTTCGTTGAGGTTACTACAAGGATTTGCTTTATAGATTGCCAAGATATTACAGTATTACTATATGTGAATATGTAACCCATTTGTGATCTTTCTTTATGGCGATCAGATCAGTATCGAACGTCGGCATATCCAACTAATTCGACTTTTGAATCTTTAGCATAAAACAAACCCATATCCATTTTACCGCGAAGATATCTAAAAATTTATTTCACACCTGTCCAATGTCTTCGAGTTGGAGCAAAACTATGGCTTGTAAATAAATTAACCAAAAATGCAATATCAGAGCATGTACAATTGACAAGATACATTAGTGCACCAATAGCACTAAGATATGGTACTTTAGGACCGAGAAGTTCTTCTCCCTTTTCTCTAGGACGGAATGGATCCTTCTTTTATTCAAGTGAACGAACAACCATGGGTGTACTCACAGGGTATTATCAACGATAAAACGTTTAAGGATCTTTTCAATATTTGATGACTGGTGAACAAAGATTCCCTTTGATAAATGTTCAACTTGAAGACCGAGATAATGTTTTGTTCTACCAAAGTCTTTCATTTCAAATTCTTTCTTTAAGTATGCAATCGTCTCGTCAAGTTCATCATGGGTCCCAATGATATTCAAATCATCAACATAAACTATAATAATAACAAATACCAATGATATTTAAATCATCAACATAAACTACAATGATAACCCATACAAAAATCTTCGTAGTTTAATTGAGTACACCTCTCGGGGTCTAAAACTACATGCTTCAGGCATCTTTAACCCATAAGAGATTTTCATATAAATGTCATTATCAAGTGACCCATATAAATAAGCAGTTACAACATCCATTAAATTCATCTGGAGCCCTTCTATAATTGATAGGCTAAGTAAAATTATGAAAGTAGTTGCATCCATGACTGGTGAATAAGTCTTTTCATAATCAATTCCCGGCCTTTATGAGAAGCCTTGGGCAACAAGGCGTGCTTTGTATCTCACAACTTCAGTTTTGTCATTTCTTTTATGCACAAATACTCATCTATAACCAACGAGTTTCACACCTGCAGGTGTCTGGACAATAGGTCCAAAAACTAGACGTTTTCAAGTGACTTCAATTCTGCCTCAATAGCATCTAGGTTCATGATCCTCGATTTCTTCACAAATGTCAAGGGCAGTTGCATGTGCAAATATTTCATCCATGACAATTTTTTTATATTCCACCTTTGTCCTGAAATTATATAATTTATGGAGATCTCTTCATTGTCTTCAATTTCAGGTGTTTGATCATCTTTTGAAGACATCTCTTCATTGATCAAATCTGTTTCTTTATTAATGATGTCATTTGATGTATCAACTTGCTTATCAAGTTTCCTTATTTTTCTTGGATTTTTATCCTTGGATCCAATAGGTCTACCACGTTTCTCGCTTGATTTAGACTCAGTTGCTAGCATGATTTTATTTTCTTCGTAAAAAAGTCTTATTTTACAAGGAATATTGATAACTGGTATATGTGACTTTGTCACTGTCTTGACATTAGTAAATGAATCAGGCAATGTATTTGCAACTTCTTTTAGGTGGATAATCTTTTGAACTTCAAGTTCACATTAATTTGTGCGAGGATCATAATGAGACAAAGAGGCTGCATTCCACAAAATTTCTTGTCTTTCCTTATCAAATTTTGACTTTTCTCCCCCTAATGCAGGAAAAACTGTCTCATCAAACTGACAGTAAACAAATCTTGCCTTAAATAAATCATCAGTCGTGGGCTCTAAATATTTGATAATTGAAGGAGAGTCAAATCCAATATATACCCCTAATCTTCTTTGGGGACCCATTTTCATTCATTGGGGAGGAGATATCGGCATATAAACTGCGCACCCAAAAACTCTTAAGTGAGAGATATTTGGTTATTGACCATTTACAAGCTGCAATGGGGAATATTTATGATAAACAGTTGTTCTTAAATGAACAAGTGATGCAACATGTAATATTGCATGTCTCCAAGCAATATTTGATAAATTTGTCCTCATAAGTAAAGGCCCAGCAATCAACTTTAACCGCTTAATAAAAGATTCTACTAAACCATTTTGGGTATGTGTATGAGGAACTAGATATTTTATATCAATCCCAATCGACATGCAATAATCTTTAAAATATTGAGATGTTAATTCTCCTGCATTATCCATTCAGATTTTCTTAATTGCGTGATTCGGAAATTGTGTCCTTAATCGAATTATTTGAGCAAGGAATCTTGCAAATGCCACATTACGAGTGAATAATAAACTAACATGTGACCAACGTGTTGAAGCATCTACAAGTACTATAAAGTACTGAAATGACCCACATATATCTCCTTGTATTCGTTCCAAAAATGTTGGGCATTAGATAACAAATTTTACAAGCGATGGCCTTGTTATCAATTTTCCTTGGAAGCAAGCAACACATGAAAAATCTTTTGATAATGGAACAATTTTATTCTTTAAAGGATGTTCATTTGAATTTTCAATGATTTGTCGCATCATTGTTGACCCTGGATGGCCTAAACGATCATGCCATATAAGAAAATTTATCGGGTCACCTAGTTTTTTGTTTGTCATCATGTATGACTCGACTGGATTTATAAAGGTATAATATAATCCATATTTATAAGATGGGAGTTTTTCTATTATTTGTTTCCTCCCTGAGACTATGGATGTGATACATAGATATTCATCATCGTTTTTATTTGTCATCTCAATCTGATAACCATTATGACGTATATTTTTAAAACTCAAAAGATTTCTTTTTGATCGAGTGGAGAACATTGCATCCGATACATAAATGTGTACCATTAGGTAACACTATACTTGCTCTTCCGGAGCCTTCAATAAGATCTAACACACCTGATATTGTGTTTACATTAGCTTTAGATAATATGAGATTCAAAAAATATTCCTTATTTTTTAGAATTGTATGTGTTGTTGCACTATCCTCCAAACAAAATATTTCCTCATCTTTCCTAGCACATGATAAGAGGCTATTGGTCATATTTCTTCACAAATATATAACAAAAATTAGAAATAATATTCCAAATATTTCATTCATGAAAGAAAGAAATTACATAACTTACATAAAATAAACTGAAACAAATCGTTTTAGAGTTTCAACATAAAGATTCAAATATTTAATAAAATAAGTGAGCTCTTAACATATGATTTAATTATTGACACCTTCAGATTTGGTCCCCATGTATGCAGAAAAATCCTTTATGGGTTTTTATCAAGCCTCATTGAAAAATATTGAAACTAAACCTATAAGCTTGACTCCCTTTTCACTAATCATAATGTCCCTCATTTATGCAGAAAAATCATCACTAATCAAAATGTGATAACTCATCAAAAAGTAGTTGTTAGTGCGTGCACATGGGTATACACTAGAAAGACCCAAGATAAACATTTGATTAAAGTATTAGCATTAGTATTGGTAATTAATGTAATAGAGTTATCATTCAAATTATGTATTGAAACTATCTCAATCAATGTAATTAATATGGATACAAATGAAAAATAATTTTTATATTAGAACTTAATAATATGCATAATTTTTTCAAAAGTGACATGTAAAATGGGACATAGGGAGTAATAAATACTTACAACATACAAAGAGGGTTTTATTTACTTACAACTTAATAAATTTAATTTTTTTATTAATTTATCTTCAAATTAATTTTTTTATTTTCCGTTATTCCAATTTAAGATCTTCTTATATTTTACAATAAAACATTAAAATTAAATGAAAAAAATAATTAAATATATAATATAATTAATATGAATATATGTAAATATATTCTCTATCATCACACAATTTTGTTTAGAAACAACGTCATTGTTAGATACACATACAAGAAATTTGACGGAAAGACATGCATAAGCTTCCAATTTTAAACATAACAAACTTTGATTGACGTCGAGGCCATTAATAATGACGAATCACTATTCTCCGCCACTCAATTAAAAAAGTGGATTTATTTAATAATAGAAATTAATATAAAATTAGAAATTAATATCGAATACCTTTTTAAAAAAAACAATAAATATTTCATTGATAAATAATTCAAAGTAAATTAGGGGTTTTCAGAGTTTTTTCCATCCATAAAATTTATCATCTAACCAAAAGCCAAAAGATATGCTTAACCAATCTCAATGCCATAACATAAATTATGATTATCATAAAAAAGAGATTTTTCTCGAATTTTAGACAATAATACATTTATATCAGAAAAGATAACACCTTTATATCAGAAAAGATAACACCTTATGCAGAATAAATTACATAATCACAAACATTGTACACCAAAATTCTGCTCCCACATTTATCTTTCATCTCCAAGTAATAACACGTCCAAGTAAATCTGAAAAGCATCAAAATAAGCCGAAAAAAATATATAAGTCGATGGACATTTGAAATAATCAAATTGTATAGAATTGTAGAATAGATCTTTCAAGAAATCATCTAATATGACACAATCTTTATAAACGACATATAAACACTCTCAAATAGAGTCAAAACGTCATAAAAATTGTCATGCAATATATAGGCATAAAAAGTCAACACATATGATATTAAAATCGTTAAAACTTCAAATCTGAATGATATGAAAATAGATACAGAGGATATGAATCAAATTCGAAATATATGAAGACAGATCTAAAAATTTAAAGGGCTAAAAGTTTTAGATTTGATAAAAAAATATGTTTTTTGTATAATTGATTTTGATTCAAACTAAAACATTAATATAGAACAATGTATTTGAGATTAGGGTTTGAAGAAAAAAGGAAAAAAAAATATACGGGGAGAGAGGAGAGTGTTGGAATACTTTGAATAACTTATAATAATTTTATAAAACGAAATTATATTAAAATATTCACACTTCGACAACCTGATGGAATATGGATGTAAAAAAATATATATTAAGTTTTTCTTTTAGTTAATTAAAAAATATATTTAGGTTAGTCACCTATTTTTTTTTAATAAATTGATTTATAAGGAAAGTCAAAGTTCAACTAGGTTCTAAAATAACATAGGATAAACCCTTCAACTATCCGATGGTACTCAGTTAGTCACCCAATTAGTTGAATTGCGTGTAAATTGAGTCCAAGCAAAATATATATAGAAAAATATACAATCCATATTAATAATTATAAATATAAGATAATTTTTTTAAAAAAAATAGCAAGCCCCATTTAATTATTAAATATCACTGCCCATCCAACAACAAATAATTGAGGTCACCATCTGGACGACTAGAATTACTATATATGTAAAACTATGCATAAATATACGTATTATATCTCACTGGTTCATACCCAACTAAGAAACTATTGTCCTCTATATCACACACACATGGAGCTTGAAATGCCAAAGGTGATAGAAAGCTTATGTGCTGTAGTTTTGTTTATGATTGCATGGAGAGCATTTAATTGGGTATGGTTAAGGCCTAAAAAGCTTGAAAAAATTCTGAGAAAACAAGGCTTTAAAGGAAATTCATATAGGCTTTTATATGGTGACTTGAAGGATCTTGCTGCTGCTAAAATGAGAGCCAAGACTAGTCCTATCAATCTCTCTGATGATTTCTTGTATCGCGCTGCCCCTACTGTCTTTACTGCTACTCATAAGCATGGTACGTGCCATTTCTAGCTTCTTTGGAATGTAACAATTTTATTGTATGAATGAAATTTTCGTTTACGATGAATTTACTATAAAGTTTTTCATTAGAGTGGAAGATTTAAATCCCACTGGTCCCTATGTAACTCTTTCGCGTAGATATTGGAGTAATGCATGATCAAGATTTATATATCAAGTTGCTAAATATGTTGTAACTCATAATTTAGATATATAAAGTCGGTGGCGGAACTAGGTCTGACATGATCTCATGGTTGTCCTCAAAACAATCGTAAAAAGATTAATTTTATTTATTTTTTGAATAAATAGGCTTACAAATGAATATTTATTTTTAAAAAATTTTGGGTGAGACCGAGTCGAAACAGGACCGGTCACGACAGAGTATAAGCCCTTTTAAAAACTAGTAGGGGGAAATTCTTTAACCCCATTTTAAATATTTATACTAGTTTAGCCGGCTAATATGCAATCCTAATTCCGTCACTCTATAAAGTTGGTAGTATTAGTTTTTATGTTTTTCTTAATTTAATTGAGTTTTAATCTGACCGTGCCACAAGTTTTTGTGATGATTTTTTGAGGTTTTATATATGCTTACATTTATATGAGCTTTGAGATTTAGGATGTAAAAAAACAATTCAATACAAAAATAAAGATGCAGGGTAATAGACACTCCTCACATGCAGAGATAAGTGATCTAAGCTACATCCCAATTTAATAGAAACTTAAATATCGTATATGATATCTCAATTATGTTCGACCAACAAGAGTGGGCAGCTGCCCCTGTTTCGGCCAGTGTCTAGTAGTTATTATTTTGTTTTTATTGCAGGCAAAAAGGCATTTTTATGGCTTGGACCAAAACCAGTGGTGTACATCTCAGAACCTGATCAAATAAAAGAGGTACTAAACAAGTTTTATAACTTCCAGAAGCCGAGGGGAGGCAATCCTTTATCGGCATTGCTTGTCACTGGACTTATAGATGCTGAGGGTGATAGATGGACCAAACACCGCAAAATCATTAATCCTGCTTTCCATCTCGAGAAGTTAAAGGTCATCCCAAACACTAATCATCTTAATAATTTGTATATTGCATTTGTTAAGCTAATTACTGTGTGAAATCCAAGGCAGTTCTATGCTTGAACGTATAAAGCTCGTACACTATTCAAAGTAAAAAAAAATTGTCAGGTAGGAAATTATCGATGAATTATAAGTTCTTAAGAATTAATTAGCAATGTTCACAAGTCCTAATATACTGTACACTACTATGACAATAGTGTTCCTTCAGGCCTTTCTTCACTGTCACACTTGTCTATGAAACGACCATAACAAGTTCCGGAGTTCAACCTGGAATGTAAACACGTGTTTCAAAGGAACTCGTCATTTTATAAAGATTTAGAAAATTTAGAGCAGAGAACAGTTATTATGGTTTCATCATTCCTGTATGGAAAACTTTGAATAGGTTGCAAGCAATGGAAATCTTCGCTGTTAGGAGAAGGTGTTTTGTTCATCCTGCATATGATTTTGGTCTTCCACTGTCTTCAGTATAGCTAAATGCTTGTAGTTTTACTATATAATTAGGACTAGATAACTGGTACTAGGTCATTGCACATGTGTAATATCTCTGTGACTGATTGGCAGTACACAACTCATGCAGGGGTCTCCAACCCTGCATGAAATTATATCTTTGCAGAGTCATTAGCTCCAGTAATTGCTTGTATCATAATGGAAATAGTGAGGATTTGGTAATAATGACAGTTTGGTCATTTCTGTAATAATTACAGTTATCAAAAGAGAAGTACAGTAGGTATAAACCAAGAATCCTATCTAACAATATCTCAACGTGGTACTAAAAACTGTTTGGTTATTTCTTATATGTATACACGTACAGAATATGCTGCCAGCCTTTTACTTAAGTTGCAATGATATCATGAAGAAATGGGAAGCAATGGTTTCTACGAAAGGTCAATGCGAGGTTGATATATGGCCTTATATTGAAACGTATACTAGTGATGTAATTTCACGTACAGCATTTGGCAGTAGCTATACTGAAGGATCAAAGATATTTGAACTCCAGAAAGAACAATCTGAGCTAGTGATGCCTCTTTCACAGTCAGTGTACCTCCCTGGAATGAGGTTACTTTCCAACATTTTTGCTGTTTTTTTTATTTTTCTTTCAGCATGCGACTAGTCTAAAACCTTTTATTGACCCCTTTCCTTGCTTTTTTACTAATATATTTTTCCTGCAGATTTTTGCCAACCAAAAGAAACAAAAGGATAAAGAAGATTAACAATGAGGTGAGAAATGCACTAAGGAGTATTATTAACAAGCGTATGAAGGCAATGGAAGCAGGAGAATGTATTCAGGACGATTTGTTGGGTATATTATTGCAATCAAATTCTGAAGAAATCAAAGCCAATAAAAATATGAAATTTGGAATGAGTGTTGATGACATTATTGAAGAGTGTAAGCTCTTCTATTTGGCTGGACAAGAGACAACCTCAACTCTACTTGTTTGGACAATGATTTTATTGAGTCAGCATATGGATTGGCAGGAGCGTGCCAGAGAAGAGGTTTTGCAGGCCTTTGGAAACAACGCACCAGATATTGATGGGTTAAATCACCTCAAAATTGTAAGTTTCTTTTACGCACTCATTAAAAAATTTAGGAAATGTTATAGAGGCTTAAATATAGAGATTGTAAATAACTTGTTATGTTTTGATTTTGCAGCTTAATATGATTTTGCTCGAGACTCTAAGATTATACCCAGCGGGAGTTGTACTTGGCCGATCTATTTCTGAAGATACGAAATTAGGAGATACATTCCTTCCTGGTGGAATACTACTACATCTCCCAGTCATCCTATTGCATCATGACAAAGAGATTTGGGGTGATGATGCTAAGGAATTCAGGCCGGAGAGATTTTCCGAAGGCGTGCTGAAGGCAACAAAGGGGAAAGCAGTATTTTTTCCTTTCAGCATGGGACCCCGGGTCTGCATTGGACAAAATTTTGCAATGCTGGAGTCTAAATTGGCAATAGCAATGATATTGCAACGCTTTTCTTTTGTGCTTTCGCCATCCTACACACATGCTCCTTACACCATCATTACTCTTCAGCCTCAATATGGTGCACACTTGACTCTCAAAGCTTTATAGAGAAGTGTACTTATATGATGTCTGATTACATGCGGGATTATGAATATGGTTTTTTGTATACACCGTTAAAGTTTAATACCATCTTTGCAAGAAAAAAAACAGTTATTATTAAATATAGTAATCTGTACTTTTTATGTGCTTTACTCTTTCAGTGTTTCTTCAAGATATCTGTGTTAATTTCAAATTCAACAACAAAGGGATTCCTTTGATCAAAATGTCAAACGTAACTTCCATTATTATCCATTTTAAATAATATCATGTAACTGAAAGTACATAAAATGATATGTTGTCAAATCTCAGATTATTGTTTGGCCTGATAAGGTGGTCGCAATTACTTGCATATTTCATCAAAAGTTAATGGTGCAATTGTGCAAAGATCACACGCGTCCTCGTAGAATTGTAGACTTGTAGTGGTGTTGTGGCTGACAATAGAGTGGTTGCATGGCAGCTAGCCCCAGATGCCTGAGAACATGACCTGCAAGAATGCACACATTATCTATTACAACCACTCATTCTATCATGATCAGGAATTCAGGATTGAGTGTTCAAATAAAAATTATCAGCTCTCCAAAGAAGGTAACACTTTAACTAAGTTTCTGAGTTAATAGCGACCAGAGTGAAGGATGATGAGGGTGAAAATGGGAAAAACAGAGGAAAATTATCAACCCTGTCTTCGCAGTTTCACTTGGACAAGTTCAAAGTAATTTCTACCATAAACTATTGCACTGTTTGTGCTTATAGTTTAAACTTTTGATAATATATGTGTGCGTGCAGTTCAAACTGACAGTACATTTACCCATCTATCCTCTTTAAAATGCTATTGCTGTTCATTTGGTGCAATCAATTCAAGATTCGGATCATAAATTTTCACACTAAGGGGTTCCAATTTTTCTTATTTATTTTCACTTGAACCATAGTGAAATCGTGAGCAAAAGGATCTTGTGAGTACAAAGAGGCAATTTACGGTCACTGAATACTTCAAGTTGCAAGTTGCAAGTTGCAACCTGTTGTACATAGATAACGGCAGACCTTCTTGTTTGGGAAATTTAAGGTATTACAAGCCTTTAGATAACTGCCAAACAGGTTAATATGTTTTGCACTCGAGGGTGGAGATAAGTGTCGGAGCCATGGTCCTCTGGAGAAAAATATCAAATAATTTTTTAATATTGTCGTCCGAAATTTGCCATCCAAGGTCCATCACTTCTTAGAGACGATATATGAAAACGGCAGATAGTCATTGTTAACGACCATCTATCCGCGTTTTTATATAACGGATCATCTATCCGCGCTTTTTTATAGAGGATAGGAAAAAACCCTAGGAGCTAGCCTATAACCGCGAATAAGGTGACGACCCCCTTCCATTCCCATCAAAAACCTAGTTCACGGATAGATGGTTTTTGTAAAGCAACGCATAGGAAATGTTAGGAAACAAACACTGATGCTGTCATAGAATAAAGATCAGAGTTTACATTGCTGACGTCATCAGAGAATGACGAAGCTGTCGGTCAGAGTTTACTCTATCAAAGAATACTTAATCAGAGTTTACTCTAATAGAGAATGCTCAAGTCAGAGAATAAACAACCGACAGAGTTTACAAATCAGAGTTTGTGAAGGAAACAAACAAATCAGAATTTGATTTGGACAGTGAATAAGGAATTCAAATACAAGTCTAATTACCTTATGGAAGCTATTATTATCATAATCTTTTTTGTAATTGTATTTGTAACTGTGTCTATGTAAACACAGACATAGGTTAACATTAGGGATCGATTAATGTAAACTTTCAAGTCTTATATTTCATAACCTAGCACCTCTTGAGAACAAAAAATTTCTTGTGAGAGTTTTGTATTTAAGTTCATTATTAATACAAAATAATATTTTATTCTACATACTTGTGTTCATATTCGATTAGTTGGTACTATTACATTCAACCCCCTTCTGAATAGATATCTTTCTAAGCAAACAATTGGTATCAGAGCAGACAATTAAATACGTACAACTCAAAGATCATATAAAGATGTCTGAAAACAAGTATGAAAACATCAGGATCCCAATATTAAAAAAGGCTGAATACCCTACATGGAGGGTGAAGATGATGATATTCTTAGAAGCAACTGATCCTGATTATTTAGACATAATCCATACAGGTCAGTATCTACCAACAAAACTAGTGACATCTACAATTGTGGAAGGAAGACAAGTCCCTGAATATTACACCTTGAAGGACAAGAAAGAATGGACCAATGAAGAAAAACTTGAAGTCCTCAAGGATGCAAAGGGAAGGAATATTCTGCATAATAGTCTTGGCTCTGTGATATTTAACAGGGTAATTGCATGCAAAACTGCCAAAGAAATTTGGGATGTACTAGAAGTTCAATGCTAAGGAACCAAGGAAATAAAGAAGAACATAAGATTTGTGCTAATTCAAGAATATGAATATTTTGAGGCAAAACATAATGAATTTCTCACAGATATATATGACAAATTTCTTACTCTGTTAAATAATTTGGCATTGGTTGATAAAGTATATGACAATGAAAATTCCAACACCAAATTTCTAAGGGCTCTTCCTGAAGAATGGGATCTGCAGACATCCTTGATAAGAGATAGGGCTGATTTAGATGAGATGTCTTTATATGAAGTCTATGGAAAATTAAAAACTCATGACTTGGAATTACAGCAAAGAAGAAACAGAAAAAGTAGCAAGGAAAAATCTATTGCTTTGAATGTTGAAGTCATGATTGAAGAACTTGATGAAAAAGTCCTTAAGGCATTAACAATAAAAGGAAAAGCTGTAATGGTCCAAGAAAATAGTGAATCAGAGTTTGAGGAAAACTCTGATGATTCTCCAAATTCTGACATAATGGAGATGGTTGTTATGATTGTCAAAGGCTTCAAGAAAATGAAATATAGGAAGTACAGAAAGCAAGAGAACTTCCAAAAGAAGCAAGGAGAATAAGATAAGAAAGACAAATTCAGAAAAAGAGAAGACAGAGATAGAAAATCAAAAACTCTTGACAAATCGAAGGTCAAGTGTTACAAGTGTAATAAGATGGGGCACTTTGCTACTGAGTGCAGAAGCAAGGAATCTGGAAAATCACTCATCATATCAAAGAAAGATTGGATGGATTCCTCAAATTTTGAAGAGGAAACAAATTATGCTCTCATGGCAAACTCTGATGCTCTCATCTTAAACTCTGACAAGGTACCAAACTCTGTCTTTAATTTTGATACTGAAAATATCTGTGAATTAAAGTCTTTCCTTAGATCATTACATGTTAGTTTTAAATCACAGTCTCTTGAAAATGAAAGATTAAAATCTGAGATACAAACTCTGACTGCTAGGAATAACTCTCTTGAATCTGAAAATTCTAACATGTTTAGCATTAAGAAAGACTGTGAAAATGCCATATACATGCAAACTCAATTAGAAATTCAAGTTGAATATTTGAAATCTGAAATAGCTAAGGAAAAAGAGACTTTCAGAGTTTGGACAAACTATGGCAAGAAAGTCCAACAAATGCTTTCTGAAAAAAATTGGACATCTGCCTTAGGTTATGAATCTGATAAACAAACACACACTAAATCACACACAAAAGGAAAATTGAGTGAACTTGTGAAATTTGTTAGAGCTAGCAATGACAAGAAATCTACATCTGGTGAATGCTCTAATAATAAAAAAGTTAAAAAGAATAGTGCGTCAGAGAATAAACCTGTCAATATAGGATTACTTTTTCAGAAGTAACTTAAAGAAAAGTTGAAGTCATTCACTTATAAAGACAAACCTAAAAAGGTGAAAAGAAATAGAAATGGCAAAGTAGGAATTACTAAGAAGAATAACTATAAGTATATCTTTGATGCTCCTAGAAAAACCTGTTTTACTTGTGGAAATTCAAATCACCTTGCTATTGATTGCAAATAAAACAAAAAGAAGGAACCTGAGAGACATAGTTCAGAAGCTAGAAAACAACTTAGATATAGACCACAAAATTCATGTTTTTACTGTGGTAGTTTATGACATTTCATTTATACCTGAAAAGAATATCATAGTTTGTATTACACTTTATTATGAACCATTGCCTCAACTGAAAATATCTCCAAAACATGTTGTCAAACAAATTTATATGATAAAATCTGATGCAAGAAAAGTAAACTCTGGTAGTATAAACTCTGATAATGCAAAGTCTGATCATGTAAACTCTGTTAACATAAACTCTGATAAAAATACTTCTGCTGCAAGAGTTAACAAGTTTCAAAAGAAAGGACCCAAACTAGTTTGGGTCCCCAAACCTACTAATTAATTTGCATTAACTAATTGCAGGGAAACAGGAAAAACATCCTTATTATCAAAAATTGGCAGCAACCACTAATCAAGAGGCTGAGAAGATTTTGGGGTTAGTTCAGAAAGAGAAGGAGTTTAGAAGTGGGAATGACAGATTCTAAAGCATGCTTGAAGATATTTCTCACATGAACCCTGTAGACTTTGAGTCTGATGAAGATGATGATACATTGGAGCCAATCATGAGAAATTATGATGTTATTCTGGCTGATACTGAGAAGGAGATTGTGTCACAATATAGAAGGTCAATGGTTGAAGTGGATGTTCAGGACCCTATGCAGAGAAGAATTCTAAATTTTTACAGAGACAATCTTAAAATCCAAAAAATGTAGGTGTCTGGTACAAGGTTGGCTTTGAAGCACATTAGGGAAGATATGGATACACACAAAGACCATTATGATTCTCACATTGATTCAAGACTCAGTCCAACAACCATGCACAAAATTAAACAAAGGTTTGACACTGAATCTACAACCAAAGACAAGGTTGCAGAATTGGAGAAAATGGTCACTGCTATGGAAGTAAGTATGAATCAAATACTAGAAAACCAAGTCACTCAAGTCAAGCTTCTTAGCAGACTTTTAGAAACCCCTTCCTCTTCTCAACCTTTAGACATTGTTGCTGATAACAAAAAGGGGGAGAAAGATAATGTTGATGCTGATGAATTAAGGAGGGAGATGGAAACTCAAATTAAGGCATCTGAAGCTGCAATATCTAAGAAAGATCCAAAGGCTCAGCAAAGGGAAATAGCTCATAAAATTGTTCAACAGTTTGATACTATAGAAAGCAAAAACAAAGCCATAGATGTAGAAAAGCCAATTATACTCATGTCTAAAATATTAGAAGCTGTCAAATCAGGAGAAATAAGGATGGATGAAGGTAGCTCACGGACTGGTGATAGAAAATAGAAGGGAATATTAATTGAAGATGGTAAAAAGAAGAAGGTTGTCACAGGTGGAGGTGACAAACTATTGCAAAAAGTAATAGTTGTTGGCATTAAAGAAAGAGAATAGCAGGAGAAGGCAGGAGAGGAACTAGTTATGCTACTTTAAAAACAATTTGATGAAGAGAATGAGAAAATTCTAGAAGCTAGGAGAAAAGAGGCTGAAAAATCATCAAGGACCAAACAAAGAGCAAACAAGAATGAAAATTCATCAAAAATAAAGAGAAAGCTGAATGTAAATGATGAAGTGGTGGCTGATGATAAGAAGCAAAAGAAGACAAAAGCTCAAACATCTGGAAGTGATCAACCAAAAGAGGTAGAACTATTCCAGACAGAGGCAAACAATTACATTCCAATAAAATCTCAGGGATTAATTGTTACTATAGGCCAAAAGAAGAGGGGTGTGGATATTCTTCATCTTGAATATGAAGATGGATCACATCTTACTTTCACTTTCTCACAAGTGATGGAACAGGATTATGCCACTTTAAGAAAAATCTACACTCTTCTCAATAGAAACTACTACTTGACACAAGGACTTGCCACATATATCTTGAAGAGAATGACCACCATGAGAGAGGCTCCAATTAAAGAAGAACATGATGATAAAGTAAAAATCTGAAATCATGAAGGGAAGAAAGTTCTTCATGAGCCTTTCTACATGATGCTCTACACTGGCAGGAATGGCAAACAAAGGTGTATTGATATTTTTAAAGAGATCGGTAAATTGCCAAACCTATAGATAAATTTCTTGGCAAGTTAGTTGGATTATAATTTTGAGGATGAGAAGATACTGAATGGGTCATTATACAGACAGATAAAGGAAAATGAAGACAGGGAGCTTGAGGAGTCAAGGAAAAGAGGAAGAAGGAGATAATTGATCAAACTCATCAAGAAATGTCAATTTATGATTCATACTATATTGATAAACGTTAAGGGATTTTGTTATCATCAACTTAGATTTATGTCTATTTCTGATAAACATAAATATGGGGAGATTGTTAGGAATCATGTAGTGTGATAATAACAATTTGCTTAGAATCATAAGCTTGATTTTAATTTTGTAACTGGTCAATGGATATATGACCTATAAATATCCATTGACTAGGGAACCATTTATCAGTTGAAGTTTTTATTAATCAACTGATAAAATGGATTGTAACAGTGATTCAGAATTCTTTATATTAGCAATTGATTGTAATATTTCGATGGATTTGCTATACTAGTCAATTGATGTTTATTGGCTTCGATTGATAGCTTTTCGACGGATATGAAGAATGGCTGACAAAGTGTAAATACTCGAAGTCAGAATTCTCATAGATAAAGTGATCAACGGATAAAAGAGTCAATAGATATCAGTCAATGGATGATTGGTCGATAAATGAAAGTCAAATAAAGTCAAATCAGTGGATCATCATCAACGGATAAATCTGTCAAGACAATCAATGGATAAAAGAGCAATCGATGATAAGGGATCGATGGATATTCAAATATCCATTGATGTATCAATTGATCAATGGATAACATATTTATCAATGGATAAGCAAAGAATGATCGATTGATAAGCTTAACAGCATTTATCAATTGATCAAGGTTTCCCAAAATAGTTAAAGACAAATGGAATGGAATCTTTGCAGAAGTCTGAATCAATGGAAGATATTTTTTTCAGGATTGTGAAACCTTTCAAGAAATACAGTCTTCAAGGAGAACAAGACAAAGACTTTTCCAGAACAAGACAAAGACCTAGGAAGACTGTGAAAGAAGGTACATTATATTTTAGTGCAAATATTATAAAATGTAATTTGTACTTTTATCAGTTGATAGAAAATAGATGTAGAAAATGAACTACTATATATAATTTAGTAGTTCATTGTAACAAGTAGAGTTGAACAAAAATACAAGAAAAGTTCAGTAAGAAATAGGAACCATTTGTAGTGATTTTCTGTGTTCAATTTTACGTTTGTAAGCAGCTTGGTTTTTAGACCAAAGTTATTTGAAAGCAAAAATATTCACTAGTGGAAAAACAATCCACTAGTAATTTTTAAAGAACTGTTTTCAAGTATTTAGTTTAACTTCTTTTGATTCTCTTTCTCTGTTTTAATATTTCAAACACTCAAACACTCTTGTATACAAACTTATTAATCCGCAAGAATTTGATATAATTCTTAAATTTGTATTCAACCCCCTCATCTACAAACTTATTGTTAATTACTAAGGGTAAATAACAGGTTGGGTCCTTATGTGGTCTACTTTTTACTTTCTATTCTAATTTATTTTCTACTAGAGTAGGACTATATATATATATATATATATATATATATATATATATATATATTACTTAATTGAGGTTATTACTTTATTAGTTATTACTATTTCATCGAGTTTTAACTCTTATTTGACAAACTGACTTAACAATTTTTATTTTAGTTCAACGATAATTCAAATTAATCCAAACTAAATTTTTTGAACAAACAAAAGCCGATTTGAAATAGAAAACTCCAAAAAGCTCTAAACCGAATTTAATCCAATTTTTATCTGAATTCGTCCGAATTTGAGTCAAATAGAAGTCGTCCTGATTCGAACCGAAACCGATTCAAATTATACCAAATTAAAATTGAATCTGAACCGAATCAAATCCGATCCGAAATTGATTCGATCCAAAACCGAATAGTTTATTCGAATTGCAAGTGTATGTATAACTAACAATAATATCTCTATTTTTTATGTCAGGAACAATAATATCTCTTTTGATTAAATATTTAGATGTAAAATTAATATATACATTTAATACAAAATCTATGTATTTAATTATCTCAAGTAGGGTTTGACAAATAAAATCAAAAGTATCAGAACCAACAATCCATCTACTTAATCAAAATTAATAATAAAAATCGTTATTTATCTAAACTTTTAATCTACTCAAACTTCTAACAACTATATATGCATGTGTAGCATTCAAACTCACTCGCGAATCATCCACAAATTTATTATTCATTTTGTAAGCTGGGTTAATTTTTTTCCTAATTATTAAAAATATTGAAAACCTTCCGACATTTAAAATAATTTATTTAATTTTCAAAAATCAATTTTGACTGAAGTAGATTATATTGTTTGTTAACTGTCTATAATGGCAAGATTGAAGATTGTAGACTGATATCAAAATATATCTTAGACATCAATATTACCAGATTTATTTGAAGGTGCTACTCTGCCTAACAGCACTAAGCAATTGTGGTGTAGAAATATCAAATATGAGTAGAATTATCCTCTACAAAGCTTAGAAACAAGCTGCATTTTTTTTTATATGATTGATATCGACAAATTTATTCAGAAATGAAGATGCAAATAGCCCATTTCTTGACATTCTCAGTGACAATGTTCATTCTATTACCTTATGTCCAGTCAAGCCTCACCAGTACTGGTGACATAAATTGGTGGTGCAACCAAACACCAAATCCTGAACCATGCATATATCACATGAGGCATCTTTCGAGCCACATTCCGGAACCCAGTACAACCATTTCGAGAAAACAGTTCTTAACCATGTCTGAGCAAAGAGCCTTGGACGAAACCATATCTGAATTACGATACATCAAATCACTCAAACGAAGAGTACTTAACAATGCTGAAAGATCTGCATTGTCAAATTGAGTACAATTTTATAATCACGCAGTGAAGTCACTGAGCAAGATCCTTAATGTAACCAGAAGAAGTACAGCTACTGAAATCTAATTAATTTGATGCTCCATTTCTACTATAACTAATGTATAACACTGACTTGGGAGATTTTAAAAAATAAACACAGAAATTTTATAGTATCAAAAGCATTGCACAATGATCTAAAAAATATGTTTATAATCTCAGAGGTCTATGGTGAAGGATTTGTAGTAAAGGACATTACATTTGTGAACACTGCCGGTATGGATGCTGGACCAGCCATAGCCTTATATTCACAAGCTGATCAATCCGCTTTCTACCTTGGTGGTTTCAAAGGTTACCAAGATACTCTTTTGGCCAATTTGTATAGACAATTCTACAGAGAATGTAAAATATATGTAACTGTGGACTACATATTCGGCAATGCTGCCGTAGTTTTTCAGCAAAGTACCATCTATGCAAGTAATTCTGACAGAGGAATAGTAATCACAGCTCAAGGCCGGACAAGCTCAAACGAATCAACTGGGACTGTAATCCATAACTGCAAGGTTGTTGCTGGCCCCGATCTTCCAAAAGGGGGTAGTCCAGCTTACCTAGGACGTCCGTGGAAAGATTTTTCAACTGTTGTTGTGATGCAGAGCTTTCTTGACAGCTTGGTGAACCCTGCAGGATGGTAAAAATGGGAGGGAGCAGATTCTGGTAGAGATTCCACTCTATATTATGCAGAGTTTAACAACACTGGACCAGGCTCAGCAACTGATCAGAGAGTCCAATGGCCTGGTTACCATATTATAACAGATCCATCCGAGGTAGAGCAATATAGTGTTGCAAACTTCATTGATGGCAATTTCTGGCTACCGGACACTGGTGTGCCATTTGATTCCGGTATTTAAGCTAGGGACGGTCACAAAGCATAGATAAGAAAGAAAGCATACTATAGTCTATAAACAGCTTTCTTTCTTCATTTGCAAATTTTGAGAGACATGCAAATCATCTGTATATTGAATCTTTAACCAAACAATTCAGATACAATAGTAAAATTCATCAACTTTACTATTTGAAAAGTGTCATAACTAGGACAACTAACTGCTCGACAACCGTCAAATATGATTTTTCTTCCAGTTATATGCAAAACTGGAAAATGGAAACAAACTGCATTGCAATGCATTGGCATTGTCTATAAGCGTTCTAGGCAAATATCTTAACACAAACAAAATAAAATTCATTGCAACACGCCAACACATCATATACTGCAGCAATTTTCTTTTCTTTAAATAAAACTAACATGTTACAACAACGTTGTTCTCAAGTACTCTATGTAATTTTATAAATATATACCATTATATTATGCTTGTTTGGTATGAATGAATTTGAAAAAAATGAAATGAAATTTGAACTATATTATGGGTGAATTTCTAAAAACTTCATTTATTCTCTCATTCCATTCGTAACAATTTAAACTAGAACTTAAATCCCTCAATTTGACATGGAATGTTTCATTCTCTCTCATATATATTTTCTTCCCTCAAAGAAATTTTGTACATACCCATTTTTTTTCAAATCTTTCATCATACTTATATAATTTTACTCATTTCATTCCATTTTATTTCTTTCTCCCCAAACAAATACGAGGAGTTGTCCTACATCGCATGTTGGTAGTTTAGAAACATACGGTTAGCTCCATTACTATGAGTTTTTAACGGAAAAACAAATGTGTGCGGCCTCAGTCCAAAGCCAATAATTTCAGTTATTATCTGCTCACCAGGCCCAAGAAGATTTTTTAAGCTGTGTTCCTACAGGAATGGATCTTGACCAACGAATTTTATAAAATAATGTAGTCAAGCCCATCAAATTACAATTAAGTGTTTTAAAATTCAAATTCTATAAATAATATATTATAATTTAATATATATTACTAATTGAAAAATACTAACAAAAATTTAAGGGTTTGAATTGTAGCACAATCATCTTTAATAATATTTAACAACTTTATTTGTTCCGTTAATCTTACTCTTAGGAAAACACAACTTTATCAAACCATAGACGTAGCGCTACCTTGAAGGCATTGGTGAATGTAGAAGTTTCTTCACCAGGAGGCACCATATACACGAAGGAGTTGCGTTATGGCATGTATTATTGTGAGGTGGGTATCCAACCTTCAACTAAAGAAATGTAACTTATATGATAATTAAGGGATTGAGGCTGCAATTTTAAAAAGTCTTGTTTTGGGGTTGATTTATATAATTTTATTGAACTTTAAATTAAAATAATGGATTTACGTAATAATAAAAAATAATTTGAAGTTAAAAATTAATATGAAATAATTTTTTGAATAAATTTATAATAATACTTTTTTTACAAATGTTAATATGATTGTTGACATATATATTTTATAATTTATATTTATATTTGTTTTAATAAATAATTTTTGTTTGAATTTTTTCAAATAATTCTATATGAAGATAAAATTAAAATATTCATTTATTCATTTCTCGAAAATATCAATAATTATTTTTAAGTGTACACTACAAGATATAAGAATTTACAGTAGTATTAGCATATATATTGGAAGGTAATATAATCAACTCAGGAGCTAATATTCGACTCGTTTGACTTATTATATTTTTAAAAATATATAAAAATATGTATTATTTATTATATTTGTTAAAAAAAATCTGAGAAACAAAAAAAATCGTTGTTGCACACACGGCACAACAAGAAATTTGACGAAAAAATATGCACAAGCTTCCAAATTGTACAACAAACTTTGAACTACTAAATAAACAGTGGTTTGGCGTTTTTAAAATTTAATAAAAAGAAATTGTATTAAAGTATATTTGAAATTGTTATGAATTGTTTTCATTCTCAAACGAGTCAAGAATGATGTTACAAATTTTTACAAGTTATTTTCATGTATAAACGAGTCAAAAATGAAGTCTCATGTTGTTTTCAAATTTAAACGAGTCAACAATGAACTCTCAAAAATCATTATGAATGGTTTTCATTTTCAAACAAGTAAATAATGATACTACAAGTTTGTACAATTTGTTTTGGTGTACAAACGAGTCAAAAATGAAGTTACAAGTTATTTTCATATTCAAACGAGTCAAGAATAAAGTTTTAAATCATTATGAATTTTTTCATTCTCAAACGAGTCCAGAATGATACTACAAGTTCTTACAATTCGTTTCAATCGGGGTTGCCATCGGCTTTCATGGGTGAAAAACCCCATATCTCTTTTTTTTTTTGCCTTGTTTTGCTATTGTTTTTCAATAATCTTTCTCACTGGGCAATGATTTCTGCTTTTTTAGATTGTTTGTTTTGTTAAATAAATATCTTTTTGGTGAGAGTTATTCCCAATTTATTTGAGTTTTTTTAACCTCTCCTTGTGAGAGTTTGGATGTGATTTAATATTCGGAATATTATATCTGTTGGATTTTAAAGGTTTTGATTTATTGATAGAAGTTTTTACTGAATTGCATTTATAGTCGATAAATCAAATTGGTTGTGGCGAAACGAGTACATGTATATATATATCAATTTCACCAAATCATTTGATTGTATCTCCAACTAAACTGGATTAATCAGTGATATGACCATGTTTATTCGACTCGATTATTTTTATAAATGTCGTATGTCTTTTCGTTATTAAATTAATTCCAATTCAAAAAAAAATAGTTAGTTACTCTTGTTGAATAATTTGACTTATAACTTGATAAAATGAGTGCGAGAATCGAGGATAAATTCTTACCATTTTCACTGTCCAATCCTACTAAAAATAACTATTTTACATAAAAAGATACACGCTCTATATTAATAATCATAAATAAGATAATTTTTGAAAAATAGCAAGCCCCGTATTAATATTAAATTAATTATCACTGCCCAACTAGAATTACTATATATATGTCAAAGTATATGCATAAATATACGTCGTATATCTCCCTAGTTCATACCCAACTAAGAAACTACATGGAGCTTGAAATGCCAAAGGTGATAGAAAGCTTATGTGCTGTAGTTTTGGTTATTATTGCATGGAGAGCATTGAATTGGGTATGGTTAAGGCCTAAGAAGCTTGAAAAAATTCTGAGAAAACAAGGCTTTAAAGGGAATTCATATAGGCTTTTATATGGTGACTTGAAGGATCTTGCTGCTGCTAAAATGAGAGCCAAGACTAGTCCTATCAATCTCTCTGATGATTTCTTGTATCGCGCGGCCCCTACTGTGTTTATTGCTACTCATAAGCATGGTACGTGCCATTTCTTCTTTAAAATGTAACAATTTTATTGTAAATATATGTTATATTTTAGAAATATTCATACATATCCAAAATATTTGATAATATTGAAAAATTGTAGAAGAATGAGAAATAATAAGGGGATAGAATTAGTGGAGAAAGATAAAATTATATAGAATAATTACTTTAAAAGTAAGATTTAATGAGAAATTGTCACATAATAATAAGAATGTTGATGACATCCATTTAATGAGAGGTTGACACGTAAGTTTTGATGAAATCAGTTGTTCTTTGTTTTAGCATGGAGAAAGATGAAATTTTCGTTTACTATTACTAACACATAAGCACGGGTTTAGTTAAAATTATTTAACAAAATTTTGACAAAAAAATTATTTAATAAAATTTAATAATTTTAAGTTCATTTTCATTATAATTTTATAATTTCAATTATTAAATTAAAATTTATTAAATGTAAATATAATTTTACATCAAAATTTTTAAATATTTAAAATTTATATTAATTCCTTATTTATATTTTTTAACATAGTAGAAATCTAATAAACCCACACTTGTATGATTAATATATAAAAGATAAATTTATACGTACGAAACAATGATGCTAATATATTATAGATATATATAGATATACAAATAAACAAATTATTATGATATCTTAAAACCAGTAAAATCGATTGTAATACGTGTAATATTTATTACGATCAATTTTGTAATAATTTTAAAATTATGATAATAATTTTAAAATTATGATAATAATTAGTAAAATTGTATATGTTGATTGTAATATACAAATAATTTAAAATAAATTGGAAAATTTTTAAAATAATTAAATTGTATATTATATTTGGTACTGTTATATATAATTAAAAAAGTTAGTAAATATTATAAATTAGTGTATATATCTTTTTCATTGAAAATTTACATATAAATAGATGTGTGGATAATTAAAAATATTAAATTAATATGGTTAAATAATTTAAAAATAATAAATATTTAAATTTAAATGATATAATAGATATAATCTCATAATATAAGTTTAAATAATTTATATTAAATTTATAATTATTTTAGTAAATAAATAGTATAAATCAGCATGTTAATTAAATTCTTATTAAGCTATATCTGCATGGGTAAATTCTATTTTGTAATTGTGTAATTATTAAGTATGTTAATGCTAAAAATTAATAATTTTATAATACCGAATACCATTGAAAAGAGTTTGAAATATAATAGAGTTTTATTAAAAAAAAATTATAAAGATACACACACATATAAATTAGTGAGATATTTGGATTATAATTAGTTGGTTTTTGCATACGTAAGTTTATATAATTTTTTTTGAAAAGCAACCTCTATCAAAATAAATTTTAACAAATATAATTTTAAAGTATTGAAACAAAAAACTAAAACTAAAATGTATTGAGATAATATAAAAAATTAAAATCAAATATAGTTTAAATACAAGTAAAATTTTAGGGTGAAAATAAATAAAAAACTGTGAATAAATAGAATTTAAATATAAATAAGATGCAGGGATAAAACCAAAATCAAATTTGGTACCTAAAAATGGGTTTTTGCTTATTAATAAAGAGCAAGAGTATAAATGTACATACATATTATATGTATTTGCTATAATATTTTTTATCATATATGATTTTGATTTAGATCCTACGAATCCTTATATAACTCCGTCGGTGCAGGTGTTGGATATCGGTATATTACATGATCGAGGTTTGTATATCAAGTTGACATATATAGAAAAAATTATTAATCCTAGACTCCTAGTTCAAATATTTATACTAGTTTAACCCGGCTAAGCATCTCCAGATAGTAGTTAAAATTATTATCTAAAATAATGATTAATTAAAATTCATTGAACATGTAAGTGATTATACTGAAATGGAATTATCTATAGTTGTAATTATGTATAATTAGCTATATCTGAAATGGAACATGTAAGTGATTAGCTATATTTGAAATAAGCATAATTTACCATAAAATTAAAACAGACATAGTAGGAGAGTTGGAAAAATTTGAGCAAGATATGAATATAATGAAGATGTATTTAGAGGATGGATAGATTCAATAAATATAAAAGACCAATTAGGGAAATTTATAATTAACAGCTATAGGAGTGATAAATATTTTAAAAGATATCTATAATTCATAAAATTTAGTGTCACATAAACTGACATAGCTAAAAGACTAAAGAGTCTCTCCTCTGATAGATACTCTAATATGTCATCCTCATTCTGCCACTCTATAAAGTGGGTACTAGTAGTTTTTATCTTTTTCTTAATTTAATTTAGTTATAATCTGACCAGGCTACAAGTTCTTGTGTTTATTTTTTGAGGTTTATGCTTACAATTAGGTGAGCTTTGAGATTTAAGATATTAAAAAACAATTCAATACAAAAATAAAGATGCAGGGTAATATATAAACACTCCTCACATGCAAAGATAAGTGATCTCGATTTCGTTTTTATTGCAGGCAAAAAGGCATTTTTATGGCTGGGACCAAAACCAGTGGTGTACATCTCAGAACCTGATCAAATAAAAGAGGTACTAAACGTTTTATAACTTCCAGAAGCCGAGGGGAGGCAATCCTTTATCAGCATTGCTTGTCACTGGACTTATAGATGCTGAGGGTGATAGATGGACCAAACACCGCAAAATCATTAATCCTGCTTTCCATCTCGAGAAGTTAAAGGTCATCCCAAACACTAATCATCTTAATAATTTGTACATTGCATTTGTTAAGCTAATTACTGTATGAAAACCAAGGCAGTTATATTGCATTTGTTCGTACACTATTCAAAGTAGATAAATCTTTTTTGTCAGGTAGGAAACTATTGATGAATTGTAAGTTCTTAAGAATTAAATAGCAATTTCATGTTGTTCACAAGTCTTAACATACTCTGCACTACGTGATAGTGTTCCTTCGGGACTCTCTTCTTTACTGTCACGCTTGTCTATGAAAACGATCATAACTAGTCCCGGAGTTCAACTTGGAATTTAAACATGTGTTTAAAAGAACTCGTCATTTTATAAAGATTTAGCAAGTTTAGAACAGAGAAACTGTTATTATGGTTTCATGTATGGAAAACTTTGAATAGGTTGCAAGAAATGAAAATCTTTACTGTTAGGAGAAGGTCTTTTGCATAAAATTTTGGGCTTCTAGTGTCTTCAGTATATGTCAATGTCACAATGTGGTACTAACAACTCTTTGGTTATTTCTGTTGTTTATACATGTACAGAATATGCTGCCAGCCTTTTACTTAAGCTGCAATGATATCATGAAGAAATGGGAGGCAATGGTTTCTGCAGAAGGTCAACGTGAGGTGGATATATGGCCTTATATTGAAACGTATACTAGTGATGTCATTTCACGTACAGCCTTTGGCAGTAGTTACTGAAGGATCAAAGATATTTGAACTCCAGAACGAACAGGCTGAGCTAGTGATGCCACTTACAAAGTCAGTGTACCTCCCTGGAATGAGGTGACTTTCAGACATTTTTGCTGTCGTTTTTATTTTTTTATTTTTCTTGCAGCATGCGACTAGTCTAAAACCTTTTATTGACCCCTTTCCTTGCTGATTTTTATTTTTCCTGCAGATTTTTGCCAACCAAAAGAAACAGAAGGATAAAGGAGATTAACAATGAGGTGAGAAATGCACTATGGAGAATCATTGACAAGCGTATGAAGGCAACGGAAGCAGGAGAATGTATTCAGGACGACTTGTTGGGTATATTATTGCAATCAAATTCTGAAGAAATCAAAACCAATAAGAATGTGAAATTTGGAATGAGTGTTGATGACATTATTGAAGAGTTTAAGATCTTCTATCTGCCTGGACAAGAGACAACCTCAACTCTACTTGTTTGGACAATGATTTTATTGAGTCAGCATATGGATTGGCAGGAGCGTGCCAGAGAAGAGGTTTTGCAGGCCTTTGGAAACAAAGCATCAGATGTTGATGGGTTAAATCACCTCAAAGTTGTAAGTTTTTTTTTACACACTCATTAAAAAACTTCGGAAATGTTGGTAAAGTATTACGTTATGAGCGGTCCAAACTTGAATAGAGATTAACATCCTCCAACTTCCTAAATAAGAGGCTCAAATATATATAACTTGTTATGTTGTTTTAATTTTGCAGCTGAATACTTGTTATGTTGTTTTAATTGTAAGTTTTTTTTACACACTCATTAAAAAACTTCGGAAATGTTGGTAAAGTATTACGTTATGAGCTGTCCAAACTTGAATAGAGATTAACATCGTCCAACTTAAGAGGCTCAAATATATATAACTTGTTATGTTGTTTTAATTTTGCAGCTGAATACTTGTTATGTTGTTTTAATCTTGCAGCTGAATATGATTTTGCTTGAGACACTAAGATTATACCCAGCGGGAGTTGTACTTAGTCGATCAGTTTCTGAAGATACAAAATTAGGAGATACATTCCTCCCTGGTGGAATACTACTACATCTGCCAGTCATCCTATTGCATCATGACAAAGAGATTTGGGGTGATGATAAGGAATTCAGGCCGGAAAGATTTTCCGAAGGCGTGCTGAAGCAAACAAAGGGGAAATCAGTATATTTTCCTTTCAGCATGGGACCCCAGGTTTGCATTGGACAAAATTTTGCAATGCTAGAGTCTAAATTGGCAATATCAATGGTCTTGCAACGTTTTTCTTTTGTGCTTTCACCATCCTATACACATGCTCCTTACTCCATCATTACTCTTCAGCCTCAGTATGGTGCACACTTGACTCTCAAAGCTTTATAGAGAAGTGTACTTGTATGACCCCTGCTTTCGCAGTTTCACTTGGACAAGTTCAAAGTAATTTCTATATCTACTATTGCACTGTCTGTGCTTATTGTTTAAACTTTTGATAATATATGTGTGTGCCTTGAGTTCAAACTGACAGTACAATCAGCCTTCTATATATAATCAATTCAAGATTACGTTGGCTAGTTCAGATTATAAGTCGTATGAAAACAATGAAGGTTTTTGATAACAAAATTTTCACACTAAATGGTTCCTATTTTTCTTATTTATTTTCACTTGAGCCATAGTGAAATCATAAACCAGAGGATCTTGTGTGTACTAAGGGGATCTTGTGTGTACTAAGGGTTAATATGTTTTAGCTTAAGTTCTTAAGATTATACCCACCCCCACCCGGGTTTGCACTCGAGGCCGGAGCTAGCTAAGAGTCCGATGCTGGTCCATGGTCCTCTGGAGAAAATATATAGAGCTAAATGTCCAATGCAGGGGCCATAGTCCTCTGGAGAAAATATATAGAGCCCAGTGCCCGATGCTGGGGCCATGGTCCTCTGGAGAACAATATATGAAAAACTATATCAGGAGTGAAGGTCAACCTTCCGATAGTTGTAAAAGATTACCCACTAAAAATAAACAATCAACAATTAATATACTGTCAAATCAAATTTCCCTTATATCTGATGTGATCCTGTTATATCACAACTAAGAGATACGAGGTGCCGATTCCAAACAGTTCAATCCAGATAATTTTCCAAAGGAGCGCATAGGACAAATCTGTCTGAAACTGTTGTAAATTTTAGTAAATATTCAGACATATATCAGCAAACTCTAGGAAAGAAGAAAACAGGCATGAACAGAATTTTTCTTCATTCAGAACAGAGTACAAGTAGCAGCACACAGAATTTCAGCTTATATGAAAATAATATAGTAGTAGAAACAAACCGAATTTCACTTTTTCTTGGCATAAAAAAAAACAATAATATAGAACTAACATATAAATATGACAATCAGTTAGAACAGTTAAGCATTAATTTGAACAGATTAAAGGGTTTAGAGAGTGGCCTGGTGAGGCATGTGAAAACACTGCCCTAAGGAATCTTGCTCCTTCTCGTGCAAGGATTGTATGGCAATTCCTTAGCGGTACAACAATCGATTGATTACACCTCTCTCGTGCACGAAAGATCAAGGACAACAACAATTGATTTTCCAATACTCCAAATAACACCCTCAATATATATATATATATATATATATATATATATATATATATATATATATATATATATATATATATATATACTGCAAGTAATCTTTTTAGAAGAATAGAAAGAACAATTTGAGTATATATTTGATGTATCTCACAAATATATCTCCAATAGCAATTTGTGTTGATGCCCTTTCCCTGTGTTCCCACAAGCCCTGTTCTTATAGGGTAATAGATAACAACGGACATCAATTTATTAAGATATTAACATGTAATATATGTTAATTAAGATACTGAAAGTAACATATGTTTTTAATGGGTAACCGATTGATTACACCTCTCTCGTACACGAACGATCAAGGACAACAACAATTGATTTTCCAATACTCCAAATAACACCCTCAATATATATATATATACTGCAAGTAATCTTTTTAGAAGAATAGAAAGAACAATTTGAGTATATATTTGATGTATACCCAATACCAATTTGTGTTGATGCCCTTTTCCTGTGTTCCCACAAGCTCTGTTCTTATAGGGTAATAGATAACAACGGACATCAATTTATTAAGATATTAACATGTAATATATGTTAATTAAGATACTGAAAGTAACATATGTTTTTAATGGGTGAAAATCAATGGGGTGCAAAACTGAAGAAAAATAATATCATATACTCCGTATTAATGAAAAAGATTTTGATAGAAAATTTTATTTTTTATTATTATTTAAATAATATTAGATATAACAAAATATCTAACAATCCCCCCAAAAAATAAAATTTCAAAAAATAAGAATAGTATAACAAATATAATATTGAGTTTATATTATTATGTATTCAATACAGGTAGCTTCCGGCTTGGAACCCGTATCTAGTGACATTTGTCGCAATTTGAAGAACCTAAGTGGACTACGCCTGGAACATGATTCTTTTAACCAAACATTGACAAAACACACATAATATAGAAAATCAATTGTTAGGGCTTGCACTATAATGGCCATGCGCAATAACCGACTCATGAGAGTTTTAGAGATTAGCCCTTAACTCATAGTTGCGGCCACACAACACCTCTCAAGTAGGTAAGTCCTCAAAGATACTAGTGAACGGAAAAATACCTTTCGCAAATTCTGGCTTAAGACTTATTAAGAGTTTAAATACTCAACCTTACCGTTCACTTTATGATCACTTCATCATCATAGGAATGAGGGTAAAAAAATTGTATCTATGAACATTTTCCAAAGAGTATTACTCTATATATTGAAGGATCTCATGCAATCATCTGTCCAGCTTGTTTCTACCCTTGGAACTTATAAAACAAGTAGGGTTGCCACTGTCGATGATGCAAAGTTATGGGCTGAACCCCATTCCCCTCGATGAATCTAGGATCTTTTTCCTAGATAGACCCTTTGTCAAAGGATGTTTACATTGTGCACAAATTTCACATCTAGATCTTTCTTTAATATTATGATTTGGGAGTAATTATTTATTAATCATTCTTTGTATTGTACCATAATTTACATGTCCAAGTCTTTCATGCCATAAAGATGAATTTTCATAATTTAAAACAATTGAAGAGGTAATATTGGGAGAAACATTCAATTTTATTAAACCTTTACTTACATAGCCTTTTCCAATAAATACATTATTCTTGGAGATTACAATTTTATTTGATTCCATAACAATGCGATAACCTACACTAAGGAGAATTGAACCATTAATGAGATTTCTCCTAATAATAGGTACATGAAGAACATTATTAAGAATTAGGACTTTTCTAAATGTAAATTCCAAGTTTATTCTTCCTCTCCCAATCACATGAACTACTGAATTATTTCCAAGGATTACATCTCCTCCACTTGATTCCTGATAAGTTGAAAACCAAGAGCGTTCATTGCAAACATGAGTATTAGCTCCAGAATCTAACCACCAATCATTAGAATTATATATTGTAATATTTATTAAAGGGGTAGAATTTTCCAACCTAAATGAATTATTAGACAGAGTGCCCTCGATCATGTTGACTTGATGCTTTGGTGCAGGTTTTGATTGGTTATTAACTTGAGTTGGTTGAGTTTTCTTGTAGAAGCATTGAGCAGCAAGATGATTTGTTTTCCCACACACGTAGCAATGTCTTTGATTATTCTTAAAACCACCATTAGACTTATATTGCTTTTGGTTTTGATTTTGAGAGTAGTTTGAGGGGCCTTTATTATGAAATTTATTCCCACTATTTTTAAAATTTCTACTTTTGGCTTTAAAGAAACTTTTACGACGATTAAGATTTTTGGATTCCTCGGCAAGGTTGACTTTAGGGGAAATTTCAGTTTTGGATTTTTCATTTTGCCTATGTTCATTTTCAATACGAACTTTCACAATGGCATTATTAAGAGTGAGAGTAGATTGGTTATGACGAAGTTCTCTAGCAAAATCAGACCAACTAGGAGGGAGTTTATCGATGAGGTTTGAGACTTTGAACTCTTCTGAAAACTTAGAACCTTTGGATTCGAGGTATCTAATATGATCTTGGAAAATGTGTAATTGATCACCCATGGGTTTATCATTCACCATTTTAAAGTTATAAAAGGAAGATGCACTAAACCTATGGACATCCACATCATCAAACCCATATTCAGTTTCTAAAGCTGCCCATAATTCTTTGGCCGAATCAAACTCACAATATATATCATATAAAGTGTCTGACAAGGCACTAAGAATTCTATTTAAACAAAGGTAATCTTGATCCTTAGTGGTTTTGGATGGAGTAGATGAAGTCGGTGCAGAAGTTTCGGTTTGTATAGGTGGAGTTGAACTTGTAGTTTCTTTACAAGTACTCTTATTTTGTAAAACACTCATGAGGTCCAAGGTTGTTAACCAGAATTTCATTTGTTTTTGCCAACGCTTAAAATTCAAGCCACTAAATTTCTCGTGTTTAGCTGAGCGAATATCATCTTTTACATTGAAAGGCAGAGTGTCTAAACTTGTAACACTATATAACTTATGTAACTCAACTAAAAGAAAAGATACTTAACCGGAAGACAATCAAGAACATGAAGCCACAAAGAAATCAATGTTAAATGAAGACAAGGTAATTGATACAATTCAGCATGTTAACTATGATCAAACAAAGAAGAAATCATTGAAAGAAGTTCAAGACAGAATTGTTCATGCCTCAGTGATTTGTAACTTAAAGATTCAAGATTATAAGTATCAGTATCAATAAGACTAATTGATTTCAAGTGAACAAGAAGGAAAGAAATAATTGGAAAGCCACATTTCTATTTGAATATGGTAATCTATTCAAGAAGCAGAGACACTATCAAGACTAGTCACTTATGAATCAGACAATTGCATCAAGTGTCAGGACATTGATAGCAAGTTTATGTCAGTAATAGAGATCCAGGTTCAAGAGATTGTTGAAGAATATGGAAGACATAAAGAAATTACAAGTTCAAAATATTGCATTGAAGTTTCAAGTTGAAGCCCAGAATTTCTCTAAGTACAAAATGTTCGAGATGGCCAAGTAGAATATTCCTATGTAGAATATTCGACTTAAATGTTCGAGATGGCCAAGTAGAATATTCCTATGTAGAATATTCGACTTAAATGCTCGAGATGGCCAAGTTGAAAATTCCTATGTAGAATATTCGACTTAAATTTTCGAGATGGCCAAGTAGAATATTCCTATGTAGAATATTCGACTTAAATGTTCGAGATGGCCAAGTAGAATATTCCTATGTAGAAATTCTACTTAGATATTCGAGATGGCCAAGTAGAAATTCTCAAGTAGATGTTCTACATAGAGGGCAGTTTCAACATGACACATGGCATCATCTAATTGGCAGATTTCCAAGCTTTCAAGATAAGATAAGATTTATGTGGAAATCATTGGGCCACGTATATCTTAGTCTTTGAAGACTACAGGACATAGATTACAAGTAGTATAAATAGAAGTACTTGTGTATTATTTCATAAGAGAGCAATATTTTCGAGATAAACACTTGTAAAAGAGAGAGAGTATATTCACAGAGCTTAGTATCATTTACTACCCTATTTACTTCTGGTGTACTTTGTAATGAATGTTGTAGCAACCCTTTCAAGTTATATATAAGACATATATTCATTGAATAATTGTGTTCATTTATTACATGATATTTATTGCTTCTTAAATTCGAAAAGTTGTATTCACCCCCCCCCTCTACAACACATTTGGACCTAACAATTGGTATCAGAGCTTCATGTTTAACATACAAAACATAGATCCTTGTGTTTGGTAGAAGATTCGTGAGTATTCTTTTATAGATTTACTTTTCAAGTTTTTCTTGGAAAGTGTGCTTTAATTAGTTTGACAGAGAAAACTCAGTCTAAAAATTATTTAAATACTCCAGGTGTGATTATTTAGCTTAGATGGACTTTAGATTATTTTTGTGAATTATTCTGGGTACTTTGATATTTGGTGTTCTTGAGTGTTCATCATTGTTCTTGATAAAGAAGTCAGCAACTTTTGATTACCTTTTCAAAAGACAAAAAGTGAAAAAGGTGTTATTGGCTTTTGATTTGACATATTTCTCACAACAAAAAGTATTACATAAGATATTCAGTACCTAGCACGTGGGTTAGGTGAGTTAGGTGAGAAAAGCCACAAAAGTCAAAAAGTGTGAAAAGTAATATTGTTTGTTCAATATTAAAGTGACCTACAACAAATTTTTTTTAAGGACAAAAGTTCTACATAGAATATTCTACTTGAATATTCTACTTGAATATTCGACTTGGAAGTTCTACTTAGAGAATTTCGACTTGGGTACTTAGATTTTTTTTTCAGAACTTGAACTTTGATTTATTTTGAGATAATTTAATTTTCTTTTAATTACTACTCAAGTAATAAGAAAAGTTTATTATCTTTACTTTAAATCCACATTAAGATGGCACCTAAAAATAATTTCAAAATTCCAATGTTCGACCGAGATCATTATGAAGAATGGGTGTTGAGAATGAAACTTTACCTTGAGTCCGTCAATCCTGAATATCTGGAAGTCCTTGACAAAGGTAAATTTGTACCAATGGTTGTTGTTCATGAGCATATGGAAGGAGATATGGTAGTACCACAACGGTCTGAGCCTAAGAAGGCAGTAGACTTTTCAGATGCTGATAAGGAGCAGATAGCTTTCAATACATTCGTTCGACAAACACTGATGGAATCCCTAGATCATGAGATGTTTAATGTAATTAAAGGACTAACTACAGCGAAGAAGATTTGGGATAAGCTAGAGGTCGTCATGGAAGGTACCTCTGAGGTCAGAAGCAACAAAACACGTGTTATCTGCCCTTAAGTACAATAAGTTTGGAGAAGGGGGGGTTGAATACAAACTTAAGAATTAAGTTTAAATCTTGCGGAATAAAGATTGTTTCAAGAACAGTGTTTTTGAATATTGAGAGACCTAATGTAACTAAGAACTTAACAAGAAAAATATTGAAAACAAATCACAACAATGTTTTTAAAATTACTAGTGGATTGGGTTTCCACTAGTATGTTTTTGCTTTCAATTGATCTTAGTACGAATACCAAGCTGCTTACAAAGTGAGTTCTGTTATTTTTCTATCTTGCCTCTCTTTGCTACTGTGTACTTCTATCTTCTTATAGAAGTTTTCTTCACACCTAATTTCTATCGACAGATAGCAATATATAAAAGTACAATTTATATATTGTTTACATGAAAATAGAAACTAGCTACTTGCACAGTCTTCTTTTTGAACTGACTAGTCCTGGAAATATTTTTGTCTTGATACATTCCTTGAATACTGTGTTGCCTTGAAAGTCTTTACAATCCTGACAAGACTGTCTTCCAATGATTTAGTTTCTGCACAGTTCCCATATTTCTTGTCTTTAGTTAAATTGGGAAATTTTAATCAACTGATAAATGTTGTTTAACTTATCAGTTGATTCTTCTGTGCTTATCCATCGATGTAATAGGAGATCAGTTGATCAGTTGATGTGTCGATGGATAATCGAGTTATCCATCGACTCCCTATCCATTGATGGTTCCTTATCCGTTGACTGTTTTTATCCATTGATGACTTGTATCAGTTGATAGCTTTCATCCGTTGAGTAGTGTCTTCATCCATCGACTTCAACATCAGTTGATCACTTCACTTGTGAGAATTCTGACTTAGAATATTTACAATTGATCAGCCATTCTTCACATCTGTTGAGAAGCTAGAAATTGAAGTCAATAACATCAGTTGACTACATCATAGCATCCATCGAGGTAATATAATCAATTGATAGTGAAACATAAATCAATGCTACAATCCAGTTTATCAGTTGATAAACAAGTTTCAACTGATAACTGGTTTCCTAGTCAATGGATATTTATAAGTCATATCCATTGATCAGTTACAAAATAATTTTGAGTCCCTATTGAAATTCTAAGTAATTTGTTATCATCAAAACTCATAATTCCTAACAATCTCCCCCTATTTATGAATATGTAAAATATGCATAAATTTTCTGTTGATGATAACAAAACTCCTGAACATTTTCATTCTTAGCAAGAATTACAATATTGACAGAGATAGTTTGAGATAGAGTAATCAGATACCAGTGAAAGATGAATTCTGATAATTGAGATTGAATCCTCTATCTTCTTCTTCTTCCCTTTGACTCATTAATCTTGTCTTCATTTTCTTTCATCTTCCTGTATAGAGTTCCCTTCAAGATCTTCTCATCTTCAATCCTGTAGTCCAATTGACTTGCTAGATGATTCAATTCCAGATTAGGCAGTTTGTCTATTTCTTGACAAATGTCAATACATTTTTCTCTGCCTTCTCTGTCCTTATATATCATCAAGTAGAATGGCTCATAAAGCACCTTTCTTCCTTCAGGGTTCCAAATCTTTATCCTGTCATCTCTTTCTTCTTGAACAGGTGCCTCCCTCATCTTCTTCATTCTTTCAAGGATGGCCTTTCCTAGCTCTTCAGTTAGAAAGTACTTCATGTTGAGCATAGTGTAGATTTTCTTTAAGATGCCATATCCTTGATCCAGAACTTGATTGAATGTAAAAGTTGAATGTGATCCATCTTCATACTCAATGTGAAGAAGATCAACATCCTTCTTCCTTTGTCCTTTTGTTGCAATCATCCCTTCAGATTTGATTGGCACAAAGTCTTTAGATTTGTGTTTGAACACCTCTATTTCTTTAACTTGATTACTCCCAGAAGCTTGACCTTCAATCTTGTCTTCTTTTAGCTTCTCTTCTTTGTCTCCCTTGTTTTCTTCAACCAATTTTCTCTTAACTCCAGAATTCCTTGGTGCATCTACAGGCTTGTTTGCTCTTTGCTTCATTCTTGGCCTCCTTTCACCTTCTTTTCTTCTGGCTTCTCTAATTAGTCTATCCTCCTCATTATATTCCCTTTGCAATTGAATAGCTAATTCTTCTTGAGATTTTTCTTGTTGCTCCCTTTCTTTTATGCCAACTTCTATGGCTTTGTTCAACAATTTTTCACTTCCGCCTGTGACAGCTTCCACTTTCTTTTTGCCATCTTCATTCAGCTTGCCCTTTCCTTTTCTGTCACCAGGTTCTGAGCTACTTGAACTGGTCTCCTTGATTTTGCTGGCAATTGAATCAAATTGCCCTACAATATTTTGAGCCAACTCCTTCTTTGGATCTGTAGAGTTTGTCACCACAGCTTCACTTTCCTACTTCTCCCCCTTTTTGTTATCAGCAACTGGCTCTTGTGCTAATGACTGTGAAAGGAGAGGGGTATTCAAGATTTGACTCAGAAGGTTGATTTGAGTGACTTGGTTCTTCATGATATGCTGCATGTTGAGCTCTATGACAGCTACTCTTTTCTCCAATTCAACTACCTTGTCCTTGGCTGAAAACTTAGTATCTAACCTTTGTTTGATTCTGGTTAACATTGTGAGGCTGAGTCTAGAGTCAATGGTGGTGTCAAAATGCATCCTAGAATTGTCAATTTCCTCCCTTATCTTCTTCAACTCATATTTGGAGCCTGTGACATGCATTTTCTGGATCTTCAGGTTGTCTCTGTAGAAGTTCAGAATTCTTCTATGCAAGGGATCCACCACATCTACTTCAGCCATTGATCTTCTGTAATGAGAGATGATGGCTCTTTCTGTGTCAGCCAAACTGGTTTCATCACTGGCAACTTGTGGATCTAGAAGTTCATCATCAGAACTATCATCAAAATCTTCAGGATTCATGTGGGATATATCATCAGGTTGACTGGCCAAAAACTCTTTCCCACTCCTGAATTGCTCTTCTGTCTGCACTAAACCCAGCATTTGCTCAGCTATTTGATTAGATGCTGCTGCTAGTTCTTGATAATGAGGATCTTCATGTTGAAAGGTTGAAGCATCAAGATTGACATCAATTTCATCCTCCACCTTCATGTTGACTTCTGCAACTCCTGCAGGAGCTCCATAGTCTACAACTCCCCCTGACTCTAGCCCCAACTCCTGGGTGAGTCCTGCTTCAAACTGCTCAGTTTTAGAAGTTGATGCTTCATAAGATGGTGAAATTGGTTTCTCTCTATTCTTTTCTCTCTCACTCTCTTCTCTCTTTTCTTGCATCAGGATCTCATCCTGGATTCTCACCTCTCTCTTACTTTCCTCTCCTTTTTCATCACCTGCTAAGGTGGGACTCTCTTTTCTCACACCCTTTCCTTTTGCCACCTCAGAAGAATTTGAGGGCCCCTCATTCACACACTCTCCTTTTGCCAAGGTATGCAAACCTTGCCTCTCACACACCTCACCCACTCCACTCAATCCTAATAGAGTATTGGCCACCTGAAGTGTTTCAATGGATGATTCATGAATTGACATTAAGGGATCAATCGATGGATAAGAAGTATCCATCGATGGATGAATATCCGTTAATGGGAGCTCGTCGATGGATGTAAGGATATCCATCGATGGAAGTGAACTAGTCAATGGATGTTGGAATTTATCAGTTGATTGCATAATATCCATTGACTGGAGAGAAATTACAGTATTTTCCTGATCAACCAAGGTGTTAACCTTATTTGGTGATACAGGTGAGAGTGTTGGCTCCACCCTGAGTTGCAAAGAGGGTGAATTTGAAACAATGAAGTTGTCAATCAACACTATTTCTGAAGAAATAGATTTTGAAGGAGATTGAGGAGAAGATTCAGATAAAGAATGGGGTTGTGCCTCAGGAAGATTCTGAGACACATCAAAAGAAGAAACTGAAGGCTCCACCAAATTTTCATTTGGCTTTGCATGTGTGTGTGTGCCCTGTGCAGTATTTGTAACCTTCTTTCTTCTTTTGTATGGCTGTATTATTTGGTGACCCTTATCCCCATCTGATGGTCCTGGTTGAGACCTCTTTTCAATAGTTACATCTTTTTGAGAAGATGCAACTAGGGATGTGTTCAAGTCCTTTACTACAGCCTCAATCTGTTGGGAGATTGGACTGGTGGCTAGCTGGTTCCTCTCAATCTCACTCTCCTTATTCTTCTGGCTTTCTTGATGTTGGCCAGTTCCCTCACCCTTATCAACCACCTTCACACTCCCCTCAGTGGTTTTTCTTTTCATAGATCTTACAACAGTAGTATTTTGAGAAACTACTGAGGTGGTTTGATCAGACTTGTGTTTGGAAGGTTGTGCAACTTGGGTAGGAGGAATGGAGGTATTTCCATCTCCCTCCATTGTTGCAGAAGGCAAAGAAGTTTGAGTATTTGAGGAAGAAGTGAAGAGATTGAGATTCTTGAGATATACCTGCACAAGAGGAGGATAAATGAGGCACAACCTAGGATGTAAGTTGATCCTCACAAGATCCTTGAAGACCCTCTTGTTCTGCATCCATGGCTCTAATGACTCCATATATGCACTAATCTTGAATTCTCCAATGGAGGCATTAATAATCATCATGAAAAATCTAGCAAAATAAATGTTATTTTTCCTAGATGCCTTGGTTCCTAACTTAGCAGATAATTCATTTAGGAGTAGTGTGCCAAAATCGAAGTATTTATCAAACATGATAGAATAAGCAATTTCTTGCATACTGATCGTAATTGCTTCAAAATTACTTATTTTTCCAGAAAATACTTTAATAATGACATCAAAGAAGTAACTCCATTCTTTTCTAAGGTTTTTCCTAACAACTTCTCCTAAACCTGTTTCAGCATTTGCATAGTTAACAGATTCTAGCATGTCCCTAATTTCTTCTTCAGTTGGGGGCTTATCACAATTATTTGCAGGTAATTCTAAGCATTCAGATAAAGAAGTACTAGTAATGGTGTAGGAATTACCTCTGCAAGCGTAAGTGATTACCTTCCCGTCTAGTGATACTTCTGCAGAGTTCCACAGTTCCTCAACAAATGAACACACAATTATGGGTGCTTCACTAAGAGCTTTGGACACTTTACAGTTACCCAGGAATCGCATCAAGGGATGGAAATCCACGGGAGCATCGTTTAATGTCAGGCATGCTATGAAGTTGTTCTGCTCATAGATGAACCCAGTGGAGGAAACAATCTTCTTTTGTGGTTCCATTTGTCAGTTTATTCTTTAGAGATTAAAGAGAACTTGGAAGAGATTAAGAGAAATCGAGAAAGTTAGAGAAAATTAGCTTGAGAGAGAGAGAGAGATAGAGTTGCAGAGATTAGGGATAGAAAATAAAATAGCAAGTGAAAATGAATTGTTAATTGCAAATGCTATTTATATTTTCTGATATTAAAATGACTTGAAAAGTCTTTTTAATTGAGGATGTAACCGTTGATGAAAGAAGGGAGTATATTACCCTAGATGGTAATTATCCAACGGCTATAATCTGATCAACGGATGAATAAAACTGTAGAAATTCTATTACTATCGACGGATAAAATAGAGAGTTAATCATTTATCGATCGATCACTAACTACCAAGGTAATTAACTGTCGATAGATAAATATCCATCGATAGGAATAACATTTATCTGTTGATCAAATAAGAAAGGATTTATCCGTCGATAAACAATTACTTAGGTAATTATCTGTCGATAGATAAATATCCATTGATAATTAACACATTTATCAGTTGATTACTTGGATTCAATAGATAATTGTGAACAATGGCTACAAAACAAAAAAAAACTTGACAGACATTTTAAGCATGAGCAAAATTAAGCATACCTAACTCACAGACTAATCTATTAAAAGTAGATTCATCTAGAGGTTTGGTAAATATGTTTGCAAGTTGTTGTTCACTAGGGACAAAATGTAATTTAACTGTACCATTCATTACATGTTCCCTAATGAAATGATACCTTATGTCAATGTGTTTGGTTTTGGAATGTTGCACAGGATTTTCTGTTATTGCAATGGCACTTGTATTGTCACAGAAGATGGGAATTTTGTTCAAGTTGAACCCATAGTCAAATAGTTGATTCCTCATCCATAAAATTTGTGCACAGCAACTTCCAGCAGCAATGTACTCAGCTTCTGCAGTTGAAGTTGATACTGAATGTTGCTTTTTACTAAACCATGACACAAGTTTGTTTCCCAGAAATTGACAGGTGCCTGTAGTACTTTTCCTGTCTATTTTGCAACCTGCATAATCTGCATCTGAGTAGCCTATTAGATTAAAACCAGAATCTCTAGGATACCAAATACCTAAATTTGATGTACCCTTGAGATATCTAAAAATCCGTTTAATAGCCACTAAATGAGATTCTCTAGGATCAGCCTGAAATCTAGCACATAAGCATGTAGAGAACATTATATCTGGCCTACTTGCAGTTAAATATAAAAGAGAGCCTACCATGCCTCTATAACTTGAAATATCCACTTAGCTTCCTTGGTGTTTAATTCAAGTTTAGTGGCAGTGGCCATGGGAGTTTTTGCAGAAGAACATTCACTTAAGTCAAATTTCTTTAATAACTCATAAATGTACTTTGTTTGACTTATAAAAATACCATCCTTAACTTGTTTGACTTGCAACCCAAGAAAGTAGGTAAGCTCTCCCATCATGCTCATTTCATATTTGCTTTGCATTAATTTGACAAACTTTTTGCAAAGTCCCTCATTAGTTGAGCCAAAAATAATGTCATCCACATAAATTTGTACAAGAATAATAGAGCCATTAACATTTCTACTGAATAGAGTTTTATCAACAGTACCTCTTGTGAAGTGATTCTCAATGAGGAACTGGGATAAAGTGTCATACCAGGCCCTTGGTGCTTGCTTCAAGCCATAGAGTGCTTTGAGTAGATAGTAGACAAAGTCAGGGAAATTTGAATTTTCAAAGCCAGGAGGTTGTTCCACATAGACTTCCTCTTCTAGTACTCCATTTAAAAAGGCACTCTTCACATCCATCTGGTAGACTTTGAAATTAGCATGTGCAGCATAAGCTAGAAAGATTCTGATTGCTTCTAGTCTTGCAACTGGTGCAAATGTCTCATCAAAATCAATTCCTTCTTCTTGTGAATATCCCTTTGCCACAAGCCTTGCTTTGTTTCTAGTCACAATACCAGTTTCATCCATTTTGTTTCTGAATACCCATTTTGTACCAATTACTGATCTATCTTTTGGTCTGGGCACCAGCTTCCATACTTTATTTCTTTCAAACTGATTCAGTTCTTCTTGCATAGCCAAAACCCAATCAGGATCCATGAGAGCCTCTTCAATTCTTTTGGGTTCTTCTTGAGATAGAAAACTGCTATACAGGCACTCATTTTGAGTAACACTTCTTGTCTTGACACCATCTTCTGCATTTCCAATGATTAGTTCAAATGGATGGCTTCTTGTCCATTTTCTTTGAGGAGGCAAATTTTGCCTTGATGATGAAGCTTCATGATCATTTGTATTGAACTCAAAGTGATCTGAATTTGTAGATTGATTCTGAAACCCTCCCCCTGAAGTGGATACCCTTGATGTAGATTGTTGATTATCCGTTGAGGAGTTATCAGTTGATGCATTATCAGTTGATGGATTTCTGTCAACTGATAAATTATCCATTGATGCAATAACATCAACTGATATTGGGTTTCTGAACACTTGAGGTTTTATCATTTCTGCCTCTTTATCATCATTTACATCATTTGATTCATTCTCAAAATGCAGTGTGTCATGATTTCCTTCATCAAACAAGCCTTGAATCTTTTTATCATCAAATACTACATATACAGATTCCATAATAATGTGTAGTCTGAGATTATAGACTCTATAGGCTATGCCTGATAGTGCATACCCAACAAATATGGCTTCATCAGCCTTGGCTTCAAATTTTCCTAGGTTTTCACCTTGATTTCTTAGCACATAGCACTTGTAGCCAAAAACATGAAGAAACCCCACTTTTGGCTTTTTGTCTTTCTTGATCAATTGATAAGGAGTTTTCCCTTGAGTTTGATTTACTAAGGAGATGTTTTGAATGTAACATGCTGTGTTTATGGCCTCAGCCCAGAAATATGTTGGTAGTTTAGCATCCTCCAACATGGTTCTAGCTGCTTCAATCAATGTCCTATTTTTCCTTACAACTACCCCATTTTGTTGAGGTGTTCTTGGTGCAGAAAATGTGTGTATGATTCCTTTTGACTCACAGAACTCTCTCATTGTGGAATTTTTGAATTCTGTCCCATTGTCACTCCTTATCTTCTTTACATCCAATTCAAGATTTTTCTCAACTTCTCTTATGTGCTTGATGATGAGATGACTAGCTTCATCCTTTGAATGCAGAAAATAAGTCCATGAGAATCTTGAGAAATCATCCACAATGACTATAGCATACTTCTTCTTTGCAATAGACATGATATTTACAGGACCAAACAAATCCATATGTAATAACTCAAGTGGCTTTTCAATTGAAGATTCCAATTTCGACTTAAATGATGCCTTCCTTTGTTTTCCTTTCTGACAAGCATCACAAAGTCCATCCTTGACAAATTCCATTTGTGGTAAGCCTCTCACTTGATTTCTTAACCAAGAGATTCATGGCTTTGAAATTCAAGTGAGCTAATTTCTTATGCCACAACCAACTTTCATTTGTACTTGCCTTAGAGAGAAGACAAGTCATTGATTCTGCATTTGTTGAGTTGAAGTCAGCTATGTACACATTCCCTTTTCTATTCCCAGTCATGACCAGGCTTCCATCTACCTTGTTGGAAATTATGCATGCTTCTGTTGTGAAACAGACTTTATTTCCATTGTCACATAGTTGACTTATGCTTAACAAGTTATGTCTTAAGCCATCAACTAATGCAACAGGTTCAATGATGACATTCTCTTTTGAAATCAAGCCATATCCCATGGTGTGCCCTTTGCTGTCATCTCCAAAAGTTACTCCAGGGCCAGCTTTCTCCTCAAACTTTGTGAGCAGGGATTTATCTCCAGTCATGTGTCTTGAACACCCACTGTCCAAGTACCAAAGATTTCTTCTTTTTCCCTACACACAGTCAAAACAAATCAAGTTGATTTTGGTACCCAAGTTGCCTTGGGTCCTTTCTTATTAGTTGTTATCTTTGGCTTGGTTTCCAATTTTTGTACCTTTGGTTTGGGTGGTTTTACTTCCACTTCAACCTTAGGTGTTGGTCTCCTTACCTCAGAATTCTCAGTGCTAATATTTGGAATGCTCATACTTGCAGAATTGGAAAATTTTGGTGCATGAAGATTGTTAAGCATATTCCATGGCATAGCAGGCATATTCATATTGGCAAATGCAAGATATGGATTAAACATATAAGGCATTGATGCATACTGAGCATGAATAGCATGAGAATCAACTAACTGAGGAAAAACAGAATTAGAATGCATGTTAGGTATAGCAGGCACATTGGTTGTTGTAGGCATGTTGAGTTTGCATTGCACAGATAAATGATTTTTACTGCCACACTTAGCACATATCTTTCTAGGAGCATATTTGTCAGGTGTGTAGTTATTGTGCTTATTTATGCCTACTTTACCATTTCTGTTTTTCTTCTTCTTTTCATCTGACTGAATATTAGGCTCTATCTTTTCCAATTTTTCTTTCAGCTGATCTTTAGATAAGAACCCTATATTAGCCTGTTCAATTTTGACTTGAGATTTAGAGGAGCTACTTTCTTTGACAAATTTTACAGGTCTGTTAAGCTTGGTTTTAACAACACACTTCTTAGCAGTTGATGATTCCTCAATCGATGGATAATTATCCGTTGGAGTAACATTATCAGTCGATGGATGATTATCCATTGATTTAACATTATCAATCGAAGAATAATTCTTATCAGTTGATTCAGAATTAGCAATCAATTGCTTCTTTTCCACAGATTGATCTTCATCAATGGCTAATTTCTCAAGAGTTTCAGACAACATGGTGAAAGAATTTGTTCCATGAATGTCATTCATCTTCTTACTGGCTTTACTTGACCTGTTCCATTTGTCAATGGTTCTTAGTTCTTCTTCCAATTTTTCTTTCAAATTCTCTATTTCCTTTTTGCTCTTAACTAGTTCATCTCTAGCATCTTTTTTTCTACCCTGAGTCTGTCCATTTGCACTAGCTCACTCTCTAGGAAATTGTTTCTTTCAGTGAGAGTTTCTAAGGTTAATTTGAGCCTAGTATTCTCTTTGTTCAAGGACTTAAGAGTGACATGCAAATTGTATAATTCATTTGACATTTCATTAATAGTAATATTGCATTCATCTTTGGATAACTCAGATAGGTTTGTAGATATTACCTGATTGCTAGATGAACTAGCTTCCTGGTCATTTTGATTGGCCATTAGTGCAAGGTTGATGTGTTCTTCTTCTTCTTCAGAATCCTCCTCAGCAGCCCAGTCCTTTTCTTCTGTCACAAAAGCCTTCTCTCTTTGTTTAAGCAAGTCAAAGTACTTCTTCTTATAGTCAATACCATCACTGAACTTTGACTTCTTTTCTATTTTAGGCTTTCTGCATTCACTTGAAAAATGACCAGCCGATCCACAGTTGAAGCATCTGAATTGAGTCCTGTCAACAAGATTTTTGTTTTGTTGAGTGTCTCTCCTGAACTGTGATCCAGGCCTTTGCATAGGATTCCTTCTGAACTTGAGTTTTGAGAATTTTCTTGATAGAAAAGCTAGATGCTCATCTATTTCATCCATTTCATCTTTAGTGAATGACTCATCATCCTCACAAATTTCTTTTCCTTTCCCAGTAGAAGATTCATCATATCTAACATTATTTGCACCATTGCCATGACCTTCTTTCTTTCCTTCTTTGACAGGAGCAATTTCACCTGATTCTGCAACTTGCTTATCCTTGGTAACCAAAGCAATGGACTTTTCTCTCTTCTGACTTTTCTCAATTTCCTCATCTTGTTGTAGCTCCAACTCGTAGGTTTTCAAGATGCCATACAACTTATCAAGAGTATATTCTTTAAAGTCAGGAGATTGTCTTATAGAAACAGTCATTGGTTTCCATTCCTTGGGTAAGGACCTCAAGAATTTGAGGTTGGTGTCCTCAACAGCATATACTCTTCCATATAGTTTAAGCTCATTCAGCAGCTTTTGAAACCTACTATATGTATCATTGATTGCTTCACCACTCTTGAAGTGAAAGGCCTCATATTTTTGAATCAAGAGTTGCATCTTGTTCTTTCTTACTTGTTCAGTGCCTTTACAGAGGGTTTGAAGAGTATCCTAGACTTCTTTGGAGGTTGTACAGTTGATAACATTGTCAAACATATCCTTGTCAAGACCATTAAACCAGATGTTCATAGCCTTTTTATCCTTTTGTACTTCCTTCTCATCTTCATCTGTATATTCACTCACTGGTTTAGGAATGAGTTTGTCGGGTGCCTGAGTACCATCTGCATTTACACTTGTAACTATTTTCATACATGTGGACCTTTCTCTATACAGTGAACATAGGAAGGATCAATGGATAGAAGATGCAAGTGCATTTTTACTTTCCAGGGAAAGTACTCATCTTTTTCTAGAACTGGAATCTTAACTCCTGTGTCTTTTTGACCCATACTTGATGTACTTTTAGATCTTCACTTTCTTTATGTTGAAAGCTAGCTCTGATACCAATTGTTATCTGCCCTTAAGTATAATAAGTTTGGAGAATGGGGGGTTGAATACAAACTTAAGAATTAAGTTTAATTCTTGCGGAATAAAGATTGTTTCAAGAATAGTGTTTTTGAATATTGAGAGACCTAATGTAACTAAGAACTTAATAAGAAAAATATTGAAAATAAATCACAACAATGTTTTTAAAATTACTAGTGGATTGGGTTTCCACTAGTATGTTTTTGCTTTCAATTGATCTTAGTACGAATACCAAGCTGCATACAAAGTGAGTTCTGTTATTTTTCTCTCTTGCCTCTCTTTGCTACTGTGTACTTCTATCTTCTTATAGAAGTTTTTTTCACACCTAATTTCTATCGACAGATAGCAATATATAAAAGTACAATTTATATATTGTTTACATGAAAATAGAAACTAGCTACTTGTACAGTCTTCTTTTTGAACTGACTAGTCCTGGAAGTATTTTTGTCTTGATACATTCCTTGAATATTGTGTTGCCTTGAAAGTCTTTACAATCCTGACAGGACTGTCTTCCAATGATTTAGTTTCTGCACAGTTCCCATATTTCTTGTCTTTAGCTAAATTGGGAAACTTTAATCAACTGATAAATGTTGTTTAATTTATCAGTTGGTTCTTCTGTGCTTATCCATCGATGTAATAGGAGATCAGTTGATCAGTTGATGTGTCGATGGATAATCGAGTTATCCATCGACTCCCTATCCATTGATGGTTCCTTATCCGTTGACTGTTTTTATCCATTGATGACTTGTATCAGTTGATAGCTTTCATCCGTTGAGTAGTGTCTTCATCTATCGACTTCAACATCAGTTGATCACTTCACTTGTGAGAATTCTGACTTAGAATATTTACAATTGATCAGCCATTCTTCACATCTGTTGAGAAGCTAGAAATTGAAGTCCATAACATCAGTTGATTACATCATAACATCCATCGAGGTAATACAATCAATTGATAGTGAAACATAAATCAATGCTACAATCCAGTTTATCAGTTGATAAACAAGTTTCAACTGATAACTGGTTTCCTAGTCAATGGATATTTATAAGTCATATCCATTGATCAGTTACAAAATAATTTTGAGTCCCTATTGAAATTCTAAGTAATTTGTTATCATAAAAACTCATAATTCCTAACAACACGTATACTCAATATGGAGTATGATACCTTCAGAATAAGAAAAGGTGAAAGCATAACAGATGTCTATCTTAGATTCAGTCAGTTAGTTTTGGATTTAAATCTGAGAGGTGTAACTCTCCCCATGGTTGAAGTCAACACGAGATATCTAAGGAACCAGCCAAAAAGCATTGAACATAGAGTCTACGCTGTTAGAGAAACCAGATACTTGCATACAACTTCTCTAGAAGAATATTATGGAATTCTAAAGACCTATGAGCTGGAGACCCTTCAAGATCAAGCATGGGACAATGATTCAAGAGGAAAAGAAGATGCATCAGGATTAGTTGCTGATGAGGAAGAGTCTAAAAAGGCAATGGTTGCAGAAAAACCTAGATCATCACCTGCACCACATCAAGTTGAAAATGATGATGAGTGTACGTCAAATAGTGATGATGACTACTTCACCCAAGAAGAGCTGGACAACATGGATGATAGTGTCGTGGCATACATGGCAAGGAAGTTCAGCAACATAAGATTCAGAAAGAGTAACCGTCCACAAAGAAAATCTTCATCGTACAATCGGGTTACTAAGGGTGGTGGTAGTTCTCAAGGTTACAAAGGGAAAGGCAAGAGTACCAGCTACAAATCTCCTTTGGATTTCAAAATGAAGTTCAAATGCTATAATTATGGTGAAGCTGGACACTTTGCTACCGACTGCAAGAAGCCGAAACAGACATATCCCAAAGAAACATATGAAGCCCTCAAAAGCAAGTATGAATCCCTGGTGAAGGAAAGACATGGAAAAAGAGCTTTAGTTGTAACAGAAGGCAAAGCTTGGGATGATTCAGATGAGGAAGAAGTTACTCATACAGCAAACTTTGCCCTCATGGCTGAGACTTCAGATGAACCAGAGGTACCAGTTCTAACCCTTAAAGAGGAAATGTCTATTGATGATTATAAGGTGCAAAACGGGGCTCTTAGCGAAAATATCTATATGTTGTGCAAAAGCCTAAATACTTCTCAAAAAGAACAGAAAACACTTGTTGCCAAATGCAGAATGCTTGAGGCAAAAGTGGAAGAATTAGAGGCTGCTTGCACTATAGATACTTCCCTAAGAGACTCTATTAAAACTTTAGAACACAATCTCAACTTTAAGGATGAAATAGAAATATGTCTTAGGAATAAACTAGCTGAGTTAGAAACTAAATGCGAAGCTTATAAACTAGCAGCTAGTAAAGTGAATGTTGATAGTGACACATTTAAGAAGATAATTGGAGTCGGTGTAGGACTTGACTATTCTAACTTTTCAAAGAAGGAAGGAAAGAGACCTATAGATACTAGTTCCAGTAAGATTAAAAATGAAATACCTAGCATTCTAAAATCTACTATCAAACCTATCTTTAAACACTTCGTTCCTCAAGAAGAAGAAGAGACTGAATTGTTAGTTAGATATGAGATTGAAATGGAAGATCGCCAGAGAGAATAACCTGTAACTCCTACTAAATCAGTTAAAATCAAATCCCTTAGAGTAGAATCTAGACCAGGATTAGGAGCTAAGGTTGTTAAACAACAAAGTAAAAAAGAAAATGGCATAAAAGAAGCTAAGGCAGAACGAGTAAAGAAAGCATGTTATCACTGTAAATCAACCGAACATCTTTCTTATGCATGCAAATTTAACATGAATATTCCTGTTGCACATGCCATGCCTGTACCACACACAATGAATAACATGCATCAGAATCATGCACAATGTGGTCAACCTAATTGTATGCCATGCACTTTTAACGTCATGCAAACGTTTGTGAACTTGATGAATGCAACTAGTCAAACATGTCTAAATACTACTACTAGTTCTAATGTCATGAAGAAGCATGTGAGAGCTAAGACTGCCAGTTCTCCTAAAGTAAGGAGTGACAAGCCTTCTCCTAAGACCGACAAATCTGTCAAGTCTGAAAAAGGAAAAGACAAAGTCAAAAGCTCTAGTAATGTTAAGAAAAGTGCATCTCCTGTTGTTACATCTGATAATTCTCAATCTTATAGAAAAGCCGGGCCCAATCAAAGTTGGGTTCCGAAGAACGCCTAACCAATCTGTCAATGCAGGGCATTAAGCGAAATAGATATAAAGTTATATGGGTGCTAGATAGTGGAGCATCAAGGCATATGACAGGAAACAAGTCCCTGCTTACAGAGTTGGTTATGAAGGATGGCCCTTATGTCACCTTTGGAGATGACAGCAAAGGTGTGACGAAGGGATATGGCAAATTGAAAATTGGTAATGTCATCATTGAAGATATTTCCTATGTTGAGGGATTGAAGCACAATCTGTTGAGTATCAGTCAATTCTGTGACAAAGGTTATGAAATTGTCTTCAATAAGAAAGGTGTTTCAATAACTCACATCAAGGAAGGTTCGTTGGCTTTAAGAGGAGTTCGAAAGGCAGATCTTTTTGTTGCAGACATGGACTCGGCAAATCAGAATGAAGTCACGTGTTTCTATAGCAAAGCTTCGGATGATGAAAGCTGGTTATGGCACAAAAAGCTATCTCACTTAAACTTCAAAACGATGAATGCTCTCGCGAGGCGAGAATTAATGAGAGATCTACCTTAGAAGGAGTTTGCTCCTAAAGGACTCTGTGAAGCTTGTGAAATGGGAAAGTCAAAGCGAGCATCACATAAAAGTAAAGAAATTTCTAGTATCACTGAGCCTCTACAACTTCTCCATATGGATTTGTTAGGCCCAGTGAATGTCCTATCCTTATCTAGGAAAAGATATGCATTGGTAATCGTGGATGACTTCTCCAAGTATATATGGGTATTGTTCGCAATGACGAAAGACGAAGTACCTTTCCTAATCATTGATCACATCACTCAAATTGAGAATGTTTCAACACTTACTGTGAAGACGATTAGAACAAATAACGGCACTAAATTTAAAAACGCAGTGCTGAATGACTTCTGTGTATCTAAGGGAATACGTCGTCAGTACTCAGCCCCAAGAACTCCACAGCAAAATGGAGTAGTTGAAAGGAAGAACAGAACATTGGTTGAAGCAGCAAGAACTTTGTTGTACGATTCAAATCTTCCCCTATACTTTTGGGCCGAAGCAGTGAGTACAGTGTGTTACACTCAGAATAGAACCCTGATCATAAAAGATAAAGAAAAGACACCATGTGAACTGATGAACAACAGAAGACCAACAGTCAATTACTTTCATATCTTTGGAGCTAAATGCTATGTGCTTATAGACGATGAAAATCTAGGCAAGTTTGCAGCAAAAGCTCGTGAAGGAATCTTTGTTGGTTATTCTACAGATGTGGTGGCAGCTTATCGGGTATTCTTAGTGAATGATCGAAAAGTGACTGAAAGCTACAATTTCAGATTCGACGATACCAAACTCCCATCAATTTCTAAAGATAATAGTGAACCTGAGTCCCTAAAGTTTCAAAATCTGGACTTAGATGAACTTGAAGATGAACCTGAGTTGGTTGTTACTTCAGATATACCAAGTGTTCGAGAAGAAATACCTGAGTCTTATGCAAGATCAGAAGAAACTTCTTCAGCACAGTCTGGCAACAACTCAGGGGGAGTAAACAGCAGCTCAAGGACAAGTGTTTAAGGCTCAAGACGAGATGACACTAGTTCTGTAGGAGCTGGCACTAACTCAGGGGGAGTTAGTGGAAATAACAAAAGTAGTCAACACAATAATTCAGAAAGTCAAGCTGAATCATCAAGACAATCTCCAAGAGAACGTGTATGGAGTAGAGACCATCCGTTTGAATTAATTATTGGTGATCCAGATGCTGGTGTGACTACTAGAAGAACTGTAAGAGCTGACATGGCTAATATTTGCTTATATTATGGGTTCTTATCCAAGCTTGAACTTAAAGAAATAGAAGAAGCTCTTGGTGATGCTGATTGGGTGATTGCAATGCAAGAGGAGCTCAATCAGTTTGAAAGGCAGAAAGTTTAGAAACTGGTACCCCGACCAAAGAACAGATCAGTAATTGGAACTAAGTGGGTATTCAGAAATAAACTGGATGAAGACAGACTTGTAACAAGAAACAAGGCTCGTTTGGTAGCGAAGGGTTATTCTAAAAAAGAAGGTATTGATTATGATGAGACCTACGCTCTAGTTGCAAGACTTGAGGCAGTCAGGATGTTCTTGGCCTTTGCAGCACACAAGAACTTCAAGGTTTTTCAGATGGATGTGAAAAGTGCCTTCCTGAATGAAGAATTAGAAGAAGAAGTGTATATGGAACAGCCACCTGGCTTTGTTGATCCAGAACTTGTAGATTTTGTGTACTTTCTCTTCAAAGCTGTCTATGGCCTCAAACAATCCCCAAGACGATGGTATGAAACCCTATCCTTGTTCTTAATTGCAAGTGGTTTTACTAGGGGAGTAATTGATAAAACATTGTTCTATAAAAATGTAAAAGGTGATTTAATACTTGTTCAAGTCTATGTGGACGATATTATTTTTGGGTCATCTAATGAGCGCTTGTGCGAGAAATTTGCCAAGTTAATGCAGGATAAGTATGAGATGAGCATGATGGGAGAGTTGTCCTTCTTTCTTGGATTACAGATCAGTCAGAGAAACGATGAAATCTTTATCTGTCAGTCCAAGTACATCAAAGATTTACTCAAGAAGAATAATCTACAAGATGCATCAACATATAAGACTCCCATGGAAACAGCCACGAAGCTTGATGAAGACAAATCAGGTAAACCAGTTGACATCACAAGCTATCGAGGTATGATTGGCTCACTCCTCTATTTAACTGCAAGTAGACCTGATATTATGTTCGCAACTTGTTTATGTGCAAGGTTCCAAGTGGATCCTAGAAAATCACATCTCATTGCCGTCAAACGAATATTTAGGTATCTCAAGGGAACATCAAATCTAGGGATTTGGTACCCAAGAGATACAGGTTTTAATCTAATAGGCTATTCGGATTCAGACTATGCAGGATGCAGGATTGATAGGAAAAGCACATCTGGTGCATGTCAATTTCTTGGCAGAAGATTGGTGTCCTGGCAAAGTAAAAAGCAACACACAGTATCTACTTCTACTGCTGAAGCTGAGTACATTACTGCTGGAAGCTGTGTAGCTCAAATACTGTGGATGAGGAACCAATTGTAAGATTATGGCATGGAGCACAAAAAGATTCCAATCATGTGTGACAACACAAGTGCCATTGCCATGACCAACAATCCTGTAGACCACTCAAGAACCAAGCATATAGATATCAGGTATCACTTTATTAGAGAACATGTCGATGAGGGGACTGTAGAGTTACATTTTGTACCCACAATGTAACAAATTGCAGATATATTCACTAAACCTCTTGATGAAGTCATATTCAATAGGTTGGTTGGTGAATTGGGGATGCTTAACACAAGATAGTGATTTCTCCTATCTGTAAAATTCCAGTTTTAATCATGTTCATATGTTTTTAGTCGTGACAATTGCATATTTTGTTTGTGCATAGTTGAAAACATATGTAAATAATCTCTACAATTACTCAAAATATCACTTCTGCATGTTATTTAATCATTATAAACTTAGACTTTAAAATGTTTCATTAATGATTATTATATGTTGTATGTAGTGTTATTTTACATAAATTCATTGTGCTTTATGTGTAATTATTGGTTAAATCTTTGAATTTATGTTGGTTAGATTGCATGATCATAGGGGGAGTTAAATTCATATTATTCTAAATTTTTCATGATTTTTAGATTAATTTACCTGTGTTTTTCATGTAATTTTTATTAATTTTTAGGCCTTAGAATTTTTCAAGGAATGTTTTTAATTATTTGCTTTTTTAAAAATCCTTGAATTGATATTTATATTAATTTGGCAAAATTTAATTGTTGTTTTTATTGCAAAAATTGCCAAATTATTATAACTATCTTCAAAATTAAAATTTTTGAAAATTCTAAGTCTGGGAAGAATATACGAGATAAGGTCTATCTCGAAATTCATCTCGAAATTCGACTTGAAGTTCGAGTTACAGTTCCCAGTGTGCCTGTTTAAAATTCCAAGTCTGGGAAATTATTCGAGTTATTTTCTATCTCGAATATTATCTCGAATATTCAACTTGATGTTCGACTTAGGTTCTATCTCGAACATTATCTCGAATATTCGACTTGATGTTCGACTTAGGCTCTATCTCGAACATTATCTCGAATATTCGACTTGATGTTCGACTTAGGCTCTATCTCGAACATTATCTCGAATATTCGACTTGATGTTCGACTTAGGCTCTATCTCGAACATTATCTCGAATATTCGACTTGATGTTCGACTTAGGTTCTATCTCGAACATTATCTCGAATATTCGACTTGATGTTCGACTTAGGCTCTATCTCGAACATTATCTCGAATATTCGACTTGATGTTCGAGATAGAGTTCCCAGGATAGAACTTAGGATTTTAATAGAGTTTTTAACGGATTTTTTTCGAGTTAACTCCTAACTCGAAACTCATCTCGAATTTTGTCTTGATATTCGAGATGGGATTCCCCGGTGGGTTTATCATGCTGTTTTAATTGATTAAGTGTTTATTTGTTCGAGTTAGTATTTATCTCGAATATTCGACTTGATGTTCGAGATAGTCTCTATCTCGAAACTCATCTCGAATTTCGACTTAAATGTTCGACTTAGGTTCCCCAGTGCGTACTTAGTATTTTTTTCTTATTTTCACAGGGGTATTTTTGTCTTTGCTCATACATATATATATATACATCTCTAACTCGTGTAAATTTTTCACTTTTACCTAATTGTTTTTAACCCTAATCTTTTACAGCCCCCACCCTCTCTCCCAGGCGATTTCAAAACTCCCAGTGATTACTTGTTAATACTCGTACATACCACGAACTGCTGTCAATTTTCTGTCTTGATTACTTGTTTGCATCACTTTTGATTGTGTGTTTCTATTTTTTTTGTTTAGATTCGTACCTGTTCATCTCTTTCTTCGAGATATACACACGACTATACACACACTTACACACACGTACAAAGCCCTGTTCTTTGCAAACGTTGGTATTTGGATCGATTCTCACTTGGTAGTTTGTTGGCTGTGTTTTGATTTCGTGATTATTGTTTTAAATTCCGTAGTTTAATTCCGATCAGTCACTTGCTTTATTACTGTTATTCATTGGAGTGTCTCTTGTCGTAATTAAAAGGAATTTGCATATTTTTCCTTGCTTCAGTGTTTATCTTAATTGTTTTTTTCTCAAAAATCACATTAATTCAAGGAACAATTATTTTACAAATGGCTCACCAATTTATTCTTGCGAAAAATAATTTTTATAACATTACTACGGAAATTGGTGATCAACTCCCGCGCTTCAAGTTTTGGGTACGATTTCTGAATTTGTACTCCAAGGCTAGTGTTGTTTTTAATGCTAAACCAACACTAGTCCATGATGCTTTACAGCAATTATGGACTAGTGCGGTTACTTTTGGGAGCAAATCCACCCCCTATGGTTTCAGGTTTACCTTGGCGGGTCAGGAATATGAAGTTACGGAGGAAGTGTTCAACAGGGTTCTGGGATTCCCAGTCAAAGATGTTTATGACCCTGAACCTCCAACGGCAGATCGTCTCAAGTTCTTTGAGGAGATTGGATGTTATCCTCCTTCTGGACGGATCTCAACTGGCGCCATCCAGAAACAATACTTCTATGTGGAATGGAATTACTTTTTCGAGGCCATCACAAGATGTTTCCGGGCGCGCGAAAAAGATTATCATCAAATTCCAATTCCCATGCAAGTCTTTGCAGTTTCCCTAGCCCGTGAACTGGACATTAATTATGGCCGAATCGTTCTTTCAGAAATAGTGGCTACAATGGGATCATCTGCAAGCAGAGACCTTACAGCTACTGATGTTATATGCTGGTATCCTCGTTTCTTACAAATGCTTATTAATCATTTAGTACCGACTGATGCTTTATCTGTAAGAAAGACATTCGCAACAAGTAAAACAACTGCATCACTGGGCATGGGCACCAAGTCACTCACAACAATTGCTAATCAGGATAAACATCACGGTAAAACGATGACTATTCCTGCTAATATTCAAGTGTGGCTTCAGTATGATGCAGGTATTACTTCAATGGCGGGGACCTCGCACGTATCATCACATGCTCAGAATCCATCTGCACATGCTGACGCATTTCAAGGGATTCCTGACGAGCCACTTAGTGATGAAGATGATGATGTCCATTCTCACGGTCAAGCCTCTGTCGGTCAAAGGGAAAGACAACCTACTCCCCATGCTGATTCTGATCCCTTTGCTGGACAAGGTAATGAAGGAGGTAGTTTCTTTGAACAAGAGCAATTCTTTGTTCACACTACTCATACTTCTTCTTCATCTAAATCTGATTCCATGGCCCAAGATTCTGCTAGCCCGCAGGATCTATCCCAGGGTGAGAGCTACATTTCTGAGTCTGAGTCTGATACTCTTGCTTCTTCTCTTTAACCCTCGCTGACGGGAGTTAAAAGGCAGGCACCTGTAGATTTCGGTGAGGGATCTGAGAGTGACCCCGAAGTGCAGCCACTTATTCGGAAGAAAGCCAAATTTTCACATGCTGCAACTTCTAAAGCCCAGTCCAAACCTAGTGTGTCTATCACAACCACTCCACCTCACGTGAGTGGTTCACCCAATGCACATTCTACAAATAGGGTTTTTGGTGAGGATGTTGTGCCTTCTGAAGAGCCTGTTGCTTCAGAAACGCCATAAGCTTTCATTGCTTCAGAAGTACCTTCACCGGTACATACTGATGCTGCAGAGAGGATCGGTTCTGATGTTGTACTAGAACACTCTGCAGTCTCTAAGCCTGAGATTCCACCTCAGGATATGATAGGAACAGATCCCATAACTGCTACTCACTTTGCTTATCCAGTTTCTGCAGGTACTACTTTCACTTTCAGGAATATTGTTGCAGACATACACGAGCGTGAGACAGGGAGTGTGTGTGAGCGTTTAGGGAGTGAGGGACCTTCATTTTCAAGGCCCGAAACCGAGCGACAAACAGTAACAGAACGATTTTTAGAGAGAGGACACCCAAGCTAAACACCGTCCCTTAATCTTGAAAATCTTGACACTCGTATGACAGCAATTGAAAATGAAATAAAGAAGTTCGGACAGTCGATGGGACACAGTTAGGGATCAATGTTGCAGACAACAAGAGAGCTCTTGATGACTACGCAGCACGAATGGCATGTCAAGCAACCGCATTAGATGAATTAGCAAACAAGATGAATGACTTGGGCCATGCTGGTGGTGTCTTGGGCAACACTCTTTATGATAGGATGGGAGCAGTGGAAAATATAATGCATACAATGGCAACGGAGATAAGTAGACTGATGTATGCAGTTAGGAGCTTTGTTCCCCTAGAGTGCTTTGACGATCAATATCACCAACCTCCCCCTGATAATGATGGTGCTGGTGGTGCTGGAAGTGCTGGTGGAGCTGGACCCTCGGGTTCTAGTTTTAGTGGTTTCTATGCTACTGGTGGATCTGGAGAGAAGGGTGGTGTTCAAGATAACTCACCTAAGGGGGAGAGTGCAAAGGAGACGAGACAGCAATTGCTAATAATTGAGGAGGTTGAAGAACAGACTACTGATTTTGTCAAAGAAAATGAGCCAGTGCTTGAAGAGGAGGCTCAGAGGAAGAGAAAGGGTAATGCAGTGGTGGCTGAGCAAGAAGAGCCATTCATTGACTTGAGTTATCATCAGGAAGAAGTACATAAGGTACTTGATTCAGATTCTGACATGGAGGATGTACCTTTAGCACATGCAATTAAAAGATCTTTGATGGAACAAGGTGGAGGTGCTGGAATGTCTTTGGGAAAGCCTGAAGAAATACCTATTGATAAAGAGACCCTGGAAGCTCAACAGTTGGCCTTAGAACAAGCTCAGTTCTATAAAATGAAGATGATGCAGGATGAGACTGTTTTCCTTGAAAAGCAAGCGGAACTCAAGGAAAAACAATATGATCATGAGCTTGTAAGGTTAGCTGATCCTCAAGTTGATCTGGACAAGAGAAGGATCGGACAGAAATGGGATGATGCAAGGAATATTCTATTGAGAGTTTGTGCGAAAGGAACTCATAACAAAGAGGCGGAAGACTTATTCTACAACTTGAACTTGCAGAATCCACTAACTGTTGACTATATAAATGCTTTGAAAAGGTTGATCTCTAAAGTCAGAGTTGGATACAATGCGATGGTTAAGGAATGGCAGGTCATCTTGTCTTTAGTTGAAGGAGTCTCAACATCTTTCTTGTATGTGGATGATCAATTCATCTCGAGAAGATCTGCGTCAGAGTTGTTCTTGCTAGCAATAAAAATTCAATATTCTCAAGCTGAGGAGCTTAGCATTCTGTATAGAGATCAGTTAATGCAGCTAGCAGAGGACTAGGGACCAGAATTCTCAGCAAATCTTGATGTTGTTCGGATGGTTGTTGATGGAAAAATGAAGAGGGTTAGTTTAGAAGAAAATGACCTAATGGCTCTTTCGGTAGAATCCCTAAAAGCTGTCTGTAGGCAAATGATGAGTAAGTGATTCACATCTGACATTAAGGAGAAGTCACTGGAGTTTATTGAGAGAATCATATTCAAGATGAGCAATGAGATTTGGAAGTGTGATATTATTGCTCCAAACCCTCTAGACAATGTAAAGGTTGAGCCGGAGCTAATTGAAAGAAAATGGAATATTCTACAGGCTGTTAAAAATGTAGATGAAGCTCTGACTCTTCCTTCAGGATCACTAGAACAAGGAGAAATAAGGGAGGCAATTGGTGTTCCAGGAAGAGATAGTGTATACTGGATACATTCGTATGACAATGACACAACTGATGCTTTGGCGTTCATAGATGCAGACCAGAATCAAGCATTATTGCATATGAGTAAAAAATGGCTGTTGCAGACTCAAGATGCCGCATTTCTGGAAAAAGTTTTAGAAGTATTCAAATGGGGCGAAGTGGAGAATGAGAATGTGGATGAGAAGTAGAGACTTCTGAAGTACTTGTCTGAAGTAGTGGTGGAGAAGAAGCGAATGGAGTGAGATGCGGCTAGTGTCCACAATACTAACCGTGTCAAGGGCTACCCCAAAATGATCTATTGTCAGTTCAAGGCTAATAAATCACATTGGAAATCTCAGCTCATAATGAAGAATTTTGAGGATATTTCAAAGATCAGAACTACTCAGGAGGTGGACAAACTCAGAAGGCTTTTCAGGCATCCTTATCCAGAGTCCAAGAATCCTCTAGAAATGGAGCGGTAAGTCTGTTGAATGCAAGGTGGAAGCAGCTTCATGATCCAGTCTACAAGAGAGAACAGCAGCAGAAGGAAAGGCGCAGAAATCTGAAAGAGGAGAAGCGCCAAACTGTAGAAGCTAGGAAGAGGAGACAGAATTAGGATTAAAAGTCAGAGTGGTGTGAACTTGAAGTTGGAAAAACTTCATATCTGTTGGTTGCTTTAACTCACTTGAGGAAAATTCACCTGATCACGGTATGCGAGATAGGCTAACTTACCATACTGTAACCGTGAATCAGAGTGGATCCAATAAGGTGATATAAGTTTGACTGAAAGGTATGAAATAATCCAGGTGATAGGAATCACTCAAATGGTCTTTAATTCGAAGTTCGAATTCTTTGTCTAGCTTAAGTTTTATTTATTCTAGTTCTTTGAATTGTTTTCCAAGTTTATTTCAGTTGTAATTTAAACAAGACAGTAATGTTATTTATCTTTTTCTCGTCTCATTGTTTAGTTGAGTTATCCCTTGTTAATTTGAATGTCATTGTTAGACTATCAAATAGGGGGAGATTGAAAGGCAGAGTGTCTAAACCTGTAACACTATATAACTTATGTAACTCAACTAAAAGAAAAGATACTTAACCGGAAGACAATCAAGAACATGAAGCCACAAAGAAATCAATGTTAAATGAAGACAAGGTAATTGATACAATTCAACATGTTAACTATGATCAACCAAAGAAGAAATCATTGAAAGAAGTTCAAGACAAATTTGTTCATGCCTCAGTGATTTGTAACTTAAAGATTCAAGATCATAAGTATCAGTATCAATAAGACTAATTGATTTCAAGTGAACAAGAAGGAAAGCAATAATTGGAAAGCCACATTTCTATTTGAATATGGTAATCTATTCAAGAAGCAGAGACACTATCAAGACTAGTCACTTATGAATCAGACCATTGCATCAAGTGTCAGGACATTGATAGCAAGTTTATGTCAGTAATAGAGATCCAGGTTCAAGAGCTTGTTGAAGAATATGGAAGACATAAAGAAATCACAAGTTCAAAATATTGCATTGAAGTTTCAAGTTGAAGCCCAGAATTTCTCTAAGTACAAAATGTTCGAGATGGCCAAGTATAATATTTCTATGTAGAATATTCGACTTAAATGTTCGAGATGGCCAAGTAGAATATTCCTATGTAGAATATTCGACTTAAATGTTCGAGATGGCCAAGTAGAATATTCATATGTAGAATATTCGACTTAAATGCTCGAGATAGCCAAGTAGAATATTCCTATGTAGAATATTCGACTTAAATATTCGAGATGACCAAGTAGAATATTCCTATGTAGAAATTCTACTTAGATGTTCGAGATGGCCAAGTAGAAATTCTTAAGTAGATGTTCTACATAGAGGGCAGTTTCAACATGACATATGGCATCATCTAATTGGCAGATTTCCAAGCTTTCAAGATAAGATAAGATTTATGTGGACATCATTGGGCCACGTATATCTTAGTATTTGAAGACTACAGGACATAGATTACAAGTAGTATAAATAGAAGTACTTGTGTATTATTTCATAAGAGAGCAATATTTTCGAGATAAACACTTGTAAAAGAGAGAGAGTATATTCACAGAGCTTAGTATCATTTACTACCCTCTTTACTTCTGGTGTACTTTGTAATGAATGTTGTAGCAACCCTTTCAAGTTATATATAAGACATATATTCCTTGAATCATTGTGTTCATTTATTACATGGTATTTATTGCTTCTTAAATTCGAAAAGTTGTATTCACCCCCCCCCCCCCCTCTACAACACATTTGGACCTAACAGCATCCGCCATAGCAAAACAAATATATCAACTGAAATATAATAAATTTGCTATATATCAATATATAGAAAGAGAAAAGTAATATGTTCACAAATAACCAAATGTTAAGGACTATTGTGATTAACAGAAATAAAATTTATGATAAATTCACTGGTTCTAAAAGTCAGCCAATATAATGTACTATTAACATTTTGCTTTTTATAACATAATGACCAAGACTAAATGTGTCACCAGACTTTACAAACTTAAAGGCTTTTTACCAGATTAATGTTTGTGTGTATGAAATTGAAATATTAGCAAAGTAATAATTTAAAGTTATTACAAGCAGGCCAAACAATAAATAATAATAAACACACTAAAATCTAATCATAGAGACTAAGAAATTGACACGGTATCCAAGATTCCTTAGAGTGTTGTCAATTTTAGTAAATATTCAGACATATATCAGCAAACTCTAGGAAAGAAGAAAACAGGCATGAACAGAATTTTTCTTCATTCAGAACAGAGTACAAGTAGCAGCACACAGAACTTCAGCTTATATGAAAATAATATAGTAGTAGAAACAAACTGAATTTTACTTTTTCTTGGCATAAAAAAAACAATAATATAGAACTAACAGATAAATATGATAATCAGTTAGAACAGTTAAGCATCAATTTGAACAGATTAAAGGGTTTAGAGAGTGGCCTGGTGAGGCGTGTGAAAACAATGCCCTAAGGAATCTTGCCCCTTCTCGTGCAAGGATTATATGGCAATTCCTTAGCGGTACAACACCCGATTGATTACATCTCTCTCGTGCACGAACGATCAAGGACAACAACAATTGATTTTCCAATACTCCAAATAACACCCTCAATATATATATATATATATATATATATATATATATATATATATATATATATATACACACACACTATATAGATATGTGTGTAGATAGGTTGTATATATATATACTGCAAGTAATTTTTGTAGAAGAATAGAAAGAACAATTTGAGTATGTATTTGATGTATCCCCAATACCAATTTGGGTAGCTGCTAGTGAAGATCTGCTTGATGCCCTTTCTCTGTGTTCCCACAAGCCCTGTTCTTATAGGGTAATAGATAACAACGGTAACATCAATTTATTAAGATATTAACAGGTAATATATGCTAATTAAGATACTGAAAGTAACGTATGTTTTTAATGGGTGAAAATCAATGGGGTGCAAAACTGAAGAAAAATAATATCATATATTAATGAAAAAGATTTTATTAAAAAAATTTATTTTTTATTATTATTTAAATAATATTAGATATAACAAAATATCTAACAGAAACACTGATGGGCTGGCCGCTGTTTCCAATCAAACATGCAGCTGCCACAGCTGGAGCCTGGAGGGATGCACCAAAGTCTGTATATTTATCGTTGACATTGTAGAAATATTGTTAAGCGCTTGCGGGACGTTAGATACTTAGATTTACTGTATTTGACCACAGCTATATTTATATATATTTTCTGTTCTCATAATTAAAATAATTCATATAATGTTTCTGTTCTCCTATTTAAATTAAAATATTCTTATTCAAAACCATAGGCCAAGAAGCCTTATATCATACTAAATAAACTTCCAGGATGCAACTGGTCAAACATGGGTTAACAAGATATATGATATGACAAGTAAGCGTGTGCGCACCTGATATGGCCAGTCAACAATAGTGTACAAAGATTAGATGATGAGAATAAGGTTTTCTATATATATAGGCTTCTACTTGGTTCATAATTATAATAAAAACACGAGTATCTGCTAATATATTATGGGTATCAACTCAGTTCTAACTTTGCTTTTCTGCTATACATTTCTTCTTTCTAATTCTTTGCATCTAGTTAGTGCACAACCATTTGATTATCCAACAGCAAAGCTTTCGACTACATGGATTAACAGTCCTTCTGCTCCACATTCGGTACAATTTACCGATGGATCTCTGGTAAGAGCTACTCTTTTAAGAGGATCATTTGGCCCGAAATTCGCATGTGGCTTCTACTGTAATGGAAAATGCGACTCTTACCTTTTTGCCGTCTTCATTGTCCAAACAAACAGTGGATCAGGAATTGTTCAACCTAGTATTGGATTTCCGCAGGTTGTTTGGTCAGCTAACAGGAACCATCCTGTTAAAATTAATGCAACTTTGCAGCTCAGTTCAGATGGTAATTTGGTTTTACGAGACGCTGATGGTACTGTAGCTTGGTCTACTAATACTGGTGGAAAATCTGTTGATGGCTTAAACTTAACTGAAAGTGGAAACCTGGTACTTTTCAATAAACGCAAGGCTGTGGTTTGGCAATCATTTGATCATCCTACGGATGTGTTGGTTCCAGGACAGAAACTTGTGGCAGGGCAGAAACTAACAGCAAGTGTATCGAAAACCAATTGGACTGATGCTGGTTTGTACTCACTTGTGGTGAATAATAAAGGTTTATTTGCTTACATACAAGCCAATCCTCCTCAGGTCTATTATGAAAAAACTGTTTCTGGTTCTGAGATAAGTAAAAATCCAAGTTACATTAAACTTTTGAATGGAAGCCTAGCATTGTATATCCATTCATCGGAGCCAAGTCAGCCAAGTGAGACAATTCCCATTCCTCAGGCCTTATCCGCACAATACATGAAATTAGAATCTGACGGGCACGTAAGAGTATACGAATGGCAATCAGGGTGGAAAGTAGTGGCAGATCTTCTTGCAGGATACTACGGTGAATGTGCTTTCCCTCTCGTTTGTGGAACGTATGGTATTTGCTCAAACGGTCAATGTAGTTGTCCTGGATCAAGCAATATTGGAGCCAGATACTTTCGACAACTCGTAGAAAAGCATCCCGATCTTGGCTGTACAGAAATTACTCCTCTCAGTTGTTCTGCTTCTAGATATCAGAGGCTTTTAGAAGTCCCGGATGTCATTTACTCAACATTTAAAGCGAGCATTAGTAACACAAATGTGGCAAAATGTAAGCAAGCTTGTTCAAGGGATTGCTCCTGCAAAGCAGCTATATTTCGATATGGAACGGATCCCTCTAAAGGGGAATGCTTTCTACCAAAGGAGGTGTTTTCCTTGATGGACAATGACATGGAAAAGACTCATTATAATTCTAGTGCATTTCTGAAGGTGCAGAACCCCCGCTAAGTGAAATAATCGATTTTTCACTAAAATTCTGAATGAATAAAACTTAGAATAAGTTACTATCCACTGTTGAAGGAGAAGTAGAAATATTTTGTAATTTATAATAATTGCATTTGCATGTCAATCCAGAACTGCAGTTTATACTTTAATTTTCTTCTATAATATATGTTTGTTAACAATAACCTTTACCATTTTATTCTTCTGCAATTAAACTGAATCAAAATCTGTGTATTAGGTGATGAACAAAGACCAAAAAGTCTTTCTTTCTTTCGAGCTCAAATATCCGTGACTTTTTTTTAATCATTCTAACCGACCTTTGACTAACCATTAAGATATTGATCTATATTTTTATTTTTTTAAATCTAAAACTTAAATCTAACCATGGATCGCATGAATATTCTTATGACAAATGTAATTGGTGTTTATGAAAGGAGCAATGCTGGTTAACTAAAAAATAATCTCAAATTTTTTTAAATGACGTAACATAATATATGATTTATTTTGATTCGTTAGCATGCATATATATATATAGATACATTTTTATGTGGGTACCCATTCAAAGTTTAAATTTATAGACGGACTACCTCATCTTTTTGCTGAAAAGGTTGGACAATTTTTAAGAAAAAAATGATGGAGTAAATATTAATTATTCTGATTTAACTTATGAACAATTAATTAGTAGTTGTATCAATGATATATATATATATATATATATATATATATATATATATACATACATATACATACATACAGGTCTCATATTATTATTAGGAATTTTATACATATGACAACTTGGACAATTTTTGGGTTAGCTAACATTTCTATTGTCAAAAATATATACAATTTGAGTAATTTAAAAGTATTTAATTTAGATAGAAAAAGACAGAGAAAACAATGAAACCAAGAGGGCATGAAATAAATATCACTAGAATTTAAAGGGGGGGATTTCTTTTGATTGACAAAACTTATAATACTAATTTACATTATATTATTAAAACTTAAATAGGGGGCAGGTTGATTGATATTTTTGAAATTTGATGATAATTTGGTTAGTATTTGAGACCGATTAGATAGTTGTGATCATAATTTTTAATTATTTAATTTAGAAAAATCTCTAAATAAAATATATAAATATTTTCTTAGTCAAACACAAATTAGAAAATGAAAAATTATATAACAATTTTTCATATTAATTATTTAATATTAATTTTTTGTTGAAAACTAAAAATAAGTATAAATCACAAATATTAAATATTGAAATATAATAATAAAATCTAAAAAAAATCTAATGCATAACAAATATCTGATATTTATAAAGAGCGTGCTTACCTTTTGGTGTGTGGAAAATACGTGTTTTCTCAAGTCGTCCACCATCAAGCGATAGTGGGTGGAACCACACCTTTGGTGTACCAAAATCACTCACCTTAGTTCTTCGGTTTCTAGGGTTTTGTGGAACTCAAACATGACGTTCACCTTAGTTTGGTATAGTTTTTAGCTTGTTTTAGAGTCTACTAGTAGGGGTGGTGAAAAACCGAAAACTGAATTTTAAATTTTTTACAAATCAAATCAAATTGAACCGAAATTTCTTCTTAACCCGATCCGAATCGTACCGAAACATTTCGGTTGCTTCAGTTCGGTTTCTAAAAACCGAAAATTTTAAAAATATATATTATTTTATTATTTTTTATTTTAATGTTAATTTTTATTGATAAATCTATCAAAATAAATAAATATTAAAATAAAATAAAACATAAATCATCAATCTAAACATTTAAACTTAATTTGAATTAACTAAATCATGAATATATATAAATTATAAACATATATATATAATAAAAATAAATAATATATATAATTCTGTCTATTCGGATCCAACCGAAATTTATTTCAATTTAAATCGAATAAACCAAACCGACCAAATTTTAAAAAATAATAAGACCGAACCGAAAATCTTCGATTCGATTCAGTTTTACCCAAACCTATCTAGTAGTACATTTTGGGCCTGATTAATTTTTTAACGTAGTTGGCACTTATTTATGAAAGTGTAGATTCGTAGAATCGTACTATATATATGCTCTAATTTGAGGGGTGTTTTAAGACATGTATAATAGCTAAAATAATATTAATATAAAGATCTCATATTCTTATATTTTATTTGAGATCTTCAATAATACTTCTTTGGCTTTAAAATAATTGTCGTTTTGACTTTTAACACGTATATTAAGATGTAAAAATATATAACTACTTATTATAAAATTTAAATTATTATATTAAATAAAAGTTTAGTATCTATTTTTATTTAATATAAAAAATTATTTAATAATATGTTTAACTATATTTTTCCATCTCAACACACGTGCCAAAATTCAAAACTATTTATTACTGTATTATTTTAGAATGGAATAAAAATTATGGGTGTAATTACAGTTTACCACTCCCAAAGAGTATAATTAACGAGTATAATGTGACTTCCCTTCGACAACTTTTTCTTTTCCAACATTTTGGCAGGACTGTCAGTGCCTTGACATGAGGTGCTGAATGTTTAACAGATCTTTATAGTACTCAATCATAACTAGCTCTACGGGAGTATAACAACTGAATCATGAGGCTCCTGCTGTAAATGCATCTTAATAGTTCTCAATCATAACGACATCTGCCAAAGTATAACAACTGAATCATGATTTATATTACAACTTCTCTGTTCAAAAGAGCAAGACTTGCCTAAAAGTAACCGAGTAGTATACAATTTGATGATGAAACCAAATTCATAATTCAATTAAACTCGCAGATTTTTAATAAAACTGAAAGACTATTCCTGACTGCCTCTCTTTAACAATGAAGTGAAGATATGTTTGTTGAATTATATACTTAAGAAACCGGCAGGAGAATAAAAAGATTCATTATTAGAAAGCATTCATATCTTGAAAGTCTAATGTCACAACAATATGTATTATGATAAAAAAAAAGATCTTCAATTACATTTTATTGTTATACAATGATCAAAGAGGTCGCCATTGAATATTAAATGGAGGCAAGTGAACCAACATTATCAAGTTCTTTCAGCTGGAGTGAGATGCCCATCTGTTCTGTAAGGTTATTAACATTACTCGTGTTAGTCCACAAAAATTTATGCTGACCTTCCGATATTGTATCATATGTTTTTCCATCTGTATCTGATTTCTCCAGTTGGACTTCTTGAGTACCAGGGGAACTTGGAGTTAGATCTGTTAGAAATTGTTCCCAGAAATTATCGTTCACCCCAGTTGGTAGAGATTGAGTAGTCTCCTGTAAAGGCTCATTTGGAACATCAATATCAGGAACATTAGCAGGCCTTGCATTTACATGTATCTCTTGGGATTTTGGCTTAGATTCTAAGTCGAGATGGATAGATGAGATGACGGGGCTCTGTGCATGGCCAGAAGAAGCAGTAGGTACCTCGAGGGATGAACAAATATCTCCAGAATGAGGTGAGGATGGATGGTAGTTTGGCAAGTTTTGTTGGACATTTATATCAGAGTCTCCAGATGATGCATCCATTTCTGTTATAGAATTTGGTGATGAATGCTTTGGCACACCAGAATCATACATGTCCATGCCTGAAGATTGACCAACACCATGCAGAAAACTCTCCCAAGACCTCAGGGATGAGTCTAACTTTTCTATTAGTTTGGAACTTAGCATTGAAATGGACAAACTAGCCTGATTTTCTTCTTCGAAAGTCAAATATTGGTTCCGATTGGCTTCATCATATAAATATATCGACACGTCCGGCCTTCTCTTCTTATTACTAATTGCATACTGTTGTGCAACAGAAGATGCAGCTCCGGGTTTCTGAACCAGGTGCGCCAGGAAGGTAATCGTATTTCTCTGTCGGTATTCCATGTTCTTCAAACGCTTAGCTAGTGATTGTGCTTGAAGTTCAAATCTTTGACTCTCCTGTTTATTCCTTTGCAACTCTAATTGAAGCAAATTCTTGTCATGTTTGAGCTTTGCTATTTCCTCTTCGAATTCCTGTCTTTCTGAATCAGTTAGTGTACCTGGTTGAGCAGAATGGCTATGAACTGGCTTGCGACGATGAATTTTTGATAAAAGATGTGTCTGACCTCTTATAAATTCATCATTTGCAAACTCCCATTGCCCGGTATCAATCTTTCTAAAACCCTAAATGATAAAAAAAGGAGAAAATTCTAAACAAATTTCGACAAATCAATGGCCAGAAATTTATCAAATTAATAGCCAAAGAGGCAGTAAAAAGGTCATATTCTACTAATCATTTTTTAGCCTGCAAACTAGTTACAACTTACAAATCACCAGCACAGTACTCCAAATTGTCAGTCTTATTAGTATAAATCACAGGTTTGTAGTTCGTAAATAAATAAAGACATAAACATGCGAATAAGAAAATACATTAACCGGTCTATGTACATGTTTCAATAACTCTCACAGAGAAACACACACACAGGAATTTCATTTGAATTCACACACTCTTTGTACAGAGATTATACCAGAGAATGATTTTTAAGCAACCAAATGAAGAAGTAATGTTCACATTAACACTCATACCTATGAACAATCATATTAGAATTTAAACAGAACTTCGATTAATAAGAGCATCTAGAATAATGTACTTACATATGTATTGAGTTGTCTGACAAAGCTGGAAAAGTTATTGTGCTTGAAATAAGTTGGGAGCAAATCTCTAGCAAACTCAGGAGGATTCCAGACAACGAAGCTACGTCCGGTATGACTCCAAGACAATTGAATCAGTCACTGGATCTTCAATCATATCATATGTCTTTACAAGAAAAGGGGCTGCTGAACTCGAACCACCATGATGTCCTTCCATAATATAAATGAAGAGATATTACCCTCCAACATAAAACAACTGCAGAACTATAAACCACTCTGAATCATTCTCGTTTCTTAGATTATAAACGTCGCATGCAACCAGATTATGAGCAATACCTCTTAGTTTCAAATTTTCAATATAACTAAATCAAGTGCACCCCTGAACTTGCTCTTTTCTTCTAGTAGTTCAACAGAAGTTCAAAAATATAAGAAGAAACAAACCCACCGGCAAAAAATAAAATGAAAGTATTAAAACCAAGATTTTTCGAGAAAGTCTACGAAGATAGAAAACCGAAATGGTAAGGCCTAGAATAAAAAGATTTTAGAAGAATACATAGCAGCAAAGAGCAACCAAGAAAAATTTAATATTGGAATAGGAGAAAAAGAGGTGTTGTATATAGAACAAATAGTCATGGAATTCAATATATACTAAATGTCTTTAAGGTACGTATGCAGAGACGAAGTAAAGTTGAAATGTATTGATAAAGAAAAATATATGTCAGAAAGACTTCAACAGCAGCCAAGACTTATTACATGTAACAACCTTAACGGTGTCTCTGACCAGTTATTATATAAAAACAAATTTAATGACAGATAATAATGTTTTAACTTGAAATTCATAATTGATGAGATGTTTTTTCGCAAATTTAATTATATTTGTATTGAAAAAATGAAGACAACATCCTATTTTGTGAAAATATATATAGTATGATATTGTTAGTACCATGTTCAATGCTCGTATGATTTAACAAGATGGAAAACAACTAAAGTTGTTGGAGAAAACATATATTCAATAACTAATTAGCTTTCTTCTTGCCCTTGCCAGGTATCTTAGTTTGATCCTTCTTGCTAGAGTTATCTTCCTAACAGGTAGCAATGGAAAGGTATATAACTGGTGGCTTAGTTAGTTTGTTCCTACAAAACATTCGGAACCCATCCTGCACAGGCTTAGCAGGGGATAGGTCTTCAATTTCTTCCGAAGAGTCTGTTTCAGTTCTTGTGCTTTCATCGATTACTTCTACTTGAGATGCATAATTTTTAGCAGCAGAAGTACCTTCATTATTCTGCACTTTGAAATCATCGTTAGTAGCATCAGAAATAGAATTAGAGAGGAGAATCATGGGACAGCTGCCCTGTAGTCAGCAGGGGTTACAGAAGGATCGTTATTGAACATTTCATGCAGTTTATGACTAGAGACCACTAAATGGTCCTGTGAGAAACACATAACGCAGACTTGTTTTGTAGTAACACATTTCACAGGGATTCTGACTTGATATGGCCAGGCAAAGTAGTCAAGAGCACAGTAGCTTTAGATCCTCAAACTCTAATAGCAACACACGTGGTAACTTAAGGAATAGATTAATTATAAACTTATTGTTGTTGGCAACAACAGAGTACCATTATCGAATGCATAAGGCCTATCAAAGGAACTAGCACGGTAACAAAGTTCATTTATAGATCAATAAAATAACGGAACATCATGAAGCCTAACCTAAATGTGGTCATTACCAAGGGTGTTATTGGAAAGACAGTGTCCGATCCAAGGTTTCCAAGTCTGATCATTATCAGCAACGAGAATTCGACTACATTTAATCATTCTATTCACAGTCTTAAAACTATAACTTAAACACAAAATAGCCTATTGGATGTTGAAAAACCTTCACAAGACTCACAGATTCTAACTCAATTGTAGCCATCTCTTTTACATCATCAAAGTCCTTGCATTAGTATCAAACACACCAAGACAGCTAGTTTTCCAGATTTTGTTAGCATTTTGGAATATCACATTCGAGGGTTTGACAGATACAGATCCACTATTTCTATTGAACACATTTTCAGGGTAGTGAGCAAGTACACTTTTATAAGTCTCAGCAGGATCATCAGACATGTCATAGTCAGAATCATCATTACAACCATCAAGAACTAAAATCACGATAAAATAAAATTGCACTAAATTTTTGAACAAATGTTAATTAGCAATGGTGCTTACAAATAGCCAGACAAAACACATGCCTTCTATATCTGATTATCACGTATTATGAGGATGCAAGAGACATCATGGTCATTGAATAAACAGCATAATCATGAAGGTATAAATCACGAAGGACCATTCCTTTTTTGAATTACTTGTCACTGAATAATGGAAGTTTCTGATGATTCATTCAATAATATAGTACTCAGTTGTGTGAAAAATATTTGTCCCGTATTACTCATCCATTTCTATATTCAATATACATTCATAAACAATTTTTCAAAAGACAATATTACAATGCCCCAACGCGAGTACTGAAGAATGCAAAATAAGGACTTTGTTCGAAGCTCTTGTGCAGTTGTGCTACTCTTGAATGACTATTTCTAGTATGGAGAAGCATTATGATCATATATAATTTAAGAACCGCTCCTCGATCACTTTATCCTCGTTCCCTAGCTGTAAAATTTCAGCAGGACGGCACAAATATCACTTGATCGATAGTGTTGTACATACATGCATATGGACGTGTTTGTCTGAATTAAGAAACTTGTGGATGCTGATCGATCTTGATATTTAAATTACAATTAACAATAAGTAGAGCATGCACAGCAGTGAGTGCATCTGATACAAAAATTATGGCATATAAGCGTTTTCCAGATATCAATTGGTCATACATTTATCAAATATCTGCATATCTATACAAAATATTGTCTGCTCTGTTCCTAACGCATCGAGTGAGATGTCTGAGCATAGAAAAAATTATATTAAAAGCTCAATTTTGGAAAAGAGCAGCATAAAGTAGTTGATTCCAGGTATCAGGAACGCCAGGAAGACACCAATGGCTGCAGTCCATGCCGCGCCAGCCTCCGTAACCAAAGACTGAAGGGTGGCCATCTTTCCTCAACTGTGACAATGTTGTTATGTCAAGTAGATCAACCTTGGTTGACATCTTCTTTAATACCCTTTCTAATACAACTTGTGCTGGATGTGGACTACCTTTATACTTACTCCTTCCTAAGAATGGTTGCTTTTGGCCATTGCAGTTCTTCCAACTTGGTTTTGACCAATCTCTACATGTCATTTATATACACACCATTTTTCTAAGTTAAGCAGCATGTGAAAAGTTGAAAATATATGAGCTATTCGACAACATGCATTTGATTACCTTAGATGATCCGGAGAAACACCTTGAAATAAAACTTTTGTTTTTGTTTGGCCAACATTTTTGTCTATCCATCTAGCCCATGTAGTCAACGCTTTTTCATACGCTACTAACCGATCCATGTCTTTGTAAACTTTATTCCCAGATTCAATCAAATCCCATCTGCAACTCAAACATATTCAAACTAGCGAACTTCAGAACCTACTATCTCAATTCAATCATCTCGAGTTTAAAATAAATTGTAATTATTCCTGTAATCGTAAAATTATTTTATCGGCAAGTGAATGAGTTTTCTAAGAAAGGACATTTGTTTGGATCATACAGAGGATATGAACTATCTTTCACCCATCTACCTTGAAATATGTTGCACTTTTGCTTGGTGATGCTTCCCACATTTGACTCTCCATTTATTTGATGAATCAAGAAATGAGGATACAGAGTGAAAGCCAGGAGCAGAGCAGCTAAAATGCTAGCAGTCACGTCCATATGATCAGATCTGACTAGATCAGGGAGGGACTGAGAGAACTATAATGATACCGGCCTCGGTATATATATATTAGCTCGCTTTGATACCTTTTTCCAAATAAATATAGAGAAATACTAGGTACTACCGTTATGTAATTGGTAAATAACCGGTACCAAACACGAATAACTAATAATATTTAAATAAATTTATTTTTATTTTTATTTATATTTATATTTAATAAAATTTTATAATATTAAAAATTTATGTTAATACATATGATATATTTTCTTATTTTATATAAATTTAATAAAGATGTGAGTGATATTAAATTAATTATAAGAGTTATTTTAATAATAATTTATAATTATGTATAATAAATAGATTTTTATTTAAGATAAATATTTTTGTTATTTAGGTTTATAAAAGTTAAGTCCAATAAATATTATTCTATTTAATATAATTATATTATAATTTGTACCTGTGTTATAATAAATATATAATTTGGGCTTAAAAATAAATTTTTAGTTAATATAGATATGTATATAGTTAGGACCCGCATTATAATAAATAAAATTGTATCTAATACACGTATAATTTTTAGGCTCGTGACCCAATACCAACCGACCAAATCTTTTAATTTTTCTGCTATAATAATATAGTGTAGATACATATGCATCCACGAATCAAAAGGTATCATATATTATGTCATAGCATTTTAAAAATATTTTTGGGTACATAACATTTTTCATAAATATAACTAATATAAAATAAATATTATACTATTTAATATAAATATATTATAATTTGTACATATGTTATAATAAATATATAATTTGGGTTTAAAACTAAATTTTTAATTAATATAGTTATGTATATAGTTATGGTTCGTATTATAACAACTAAAATTTTATTTAATACACGTATAATTTTTAGGCTCGTGATCCGGTATCAGCCGATCAAATCTTTTAATCTTTCTTCTATAATAATATATTAGCATATAACCCGTGCAAAGCACGGGAGGAGAGTAATAAATAATATATTGTATATTTTAAATGAATTAAATATTTAATTTGATTATTTATGTTATTAATATTTTTTATGTAATGTTGTACATGAGATAAATTATTTTTGAATCATATTTATATTATGTGTTTAAATTCTCATTAATATATTGTTATATATTTATATTATTTGATATAGATTAATAACCTGTGCAAATCATTAATAAATTTTTATTAATAAAAAGAATTTCGAATATATTAAAAAATATTTTAATTAAAATTATATAAAAGAGTATGTTTTAATATATAAAAAATATTAATATAATTTTAATATTCAAAAATTTTTATTATAAAATTACAATTTTAAATAAATTAAAGTGTTTGAGCGATGAGGAAATTGAAACATGTTATTAGATGCGAGTACAACTCTATATTCTAATTAAAAAAAGTTTGTTTAGAGTAATATAATATAAAAGTATATATAATATAAATAGAGCGTAATAATAAAATTTAATTAATATTATAAATAAAATAATAATTTTATTTTAATATACATAAAATTTTATTAATAAATTATGATATTAAATAAATTAAAGAGGTTGATGTTTGCCCAGAAAGATAAACTATTACAGAAGGGGGTTGAATGTAATAGTACTAGTAAATCGATTAAGAACATGAGTATGTAAAAGATGAATACTGTTTTGTATTAAAAATTGAACAGGTTACAAAACTCTCTCAAGAAGTTGTTTGTTCTCAAGAGCTGCTAGGTTATGAAAAATATGATTTTCTAAGATTCATCAATGTTAACCTATGTCTGTGTTTATATAGACACGGTTACAATTCAATTACAAATCAGAATAGAAACAGAATAACTTTACATAAAGAAATAGTCTTGCATTCAGATTCCTTCTTACTTTCCTATTCAGACTCTGATTTGAATTGCTTCCTGACAAACTCTGATATTAAACTCTGTCGGTTATTATTCTCTGATAGTGCAATCTCTGTTAGAGTAAACTCTGATTGAGTATTCTCTGATAGAGTAAACTCTGTCCGACAGTTCCTTAGACGCTGATGACGTCAGCAATGTAAACTCTGACTTGTATTCTCTGACAGCCATCAGTGTTTGCTTCCTAACAATCTCCCCCAATTTATGCTTTAAGAAATAAAACATAAATTCCACTTATGATGTCAGAAATCCAAGACAAATGCATCAGAGTTTGTTTGCCATGTTTAACTCAGATTCTTCTGTAAGAAAAACCATCTTTCAGAAATTGACTTAGAAGTTTGTCTTCAGCAGCTCTCAGTAGATCAACCAGCTTCTCTTTTAGTTCCTTTATCTGGTCAGAAGAATCATCAATCTGAAACATAGCAGCCCTCAAAGCATAGATAGATGATCTGTCCATTCTTTCATCCAAAGCAATACAACAATCCTTCATTCCATCAGGATTTAAGATTAGTGTAGGAATCCCTAACACCATCTTGACTTTTGCATCTCCCTTTCTCATTGCTCTTCTTGATCCATCTTCATGTAAGTATCCAGGCTCATACTCGTCAGAGTTTATCATCATTAATCTTTCACTTTTCTTCTTTTCAGCTATTGCTCCTTCAAGAATTTTTACCCATCTAGAAGTCACCTCATTTTCATCATTTAAGAGGAACAAAACATATTCAAGTTCTTTAGATGTTTTCTGAATTACATCTTCTTGAGCAATCTTCATAACTCTCTCATCTTCCAAGAAATAAATGAGCTTCTCCTTAGCTTGAGCATCATCAAAGATATCCTTCACAATATTAACAGATATTAGCTTGTCCAAATGTTCTTGAGACAGCTCTTCTTCAGGTCTGTCTTTCAATGAATAAGGATCTCTGAAGATGTTTTCTTCACCTCTGTAGACCTTAGCATGTGAATCACTAATACCACCTTTATATTTTCCAAGCCTGGCATTGAGTGTCAGAGTTTGAGTGTTTGTCCACAGAAGATCATACTTTCTCTTCCTTATCAGAGATTGTTGTTGTTCTTCTTCCTCATCATCAAAACTTGAACCACCTAGAAGAAAAGTTATTCTAGACATAGTGAGAGGATTCCTTAGCTTAGCTGGAGCTTTTTGTTGAATTCTAGAAGATGATCTTGTTTGAATTTCTGAGACTGGTTTTGATTGATCAATTGGTTTGACTGGCTTGAGAGTTTCAACATTTTTGGTTTGAATAGGCTTAGCTTCTGGCTTCTTCTGTTGAACAGGTACCTTCTTCTGAATTGAACTTTTTCTTATATACCTTTTCTTTTTCTGGACTTGAGCAATGTCAGTACCAGACTTCTTCAATTCAGCTTCTACAGCAGCTGGATCCATTCCAGGATTTTCTTCTTCAAAAACTTTCCTAGCTAGCTCTACATCTTTCAGATTTTGTTCTTCAATTTTCTCAGGCTACTCTTCTTCTTCAAGCCTTCATGCAAATTCCAAATCAGCTTCTATCAGAGTTTGTTTCTTGATTTGTTTGTCAGAGATTGGTGCCATCAGAGTTTGAGTGGTTGACAGAGTTTGACTTTGACCAATCAGAGTTTGCTGCTGCAGAATTTGTTTACCCTCCATGTGACTCCCTTGATCTGCATCATCAGGTTTATCAGGTTTTTGTACAGCATCCTCTTTGCATTTGTCTGTAACTGAACTCTCCCCCTTTCTGACATCAGACTTATGCTTGACAGTAAGAATATCAACAATGGTGTATAGCATCCCCTGCATAGAACTGATAGAGTTTGACAAAGTATATACCTTTGCTTCCAGAGAATCTTGTCTAGATGAGACATTCTTAAATTTGACTTCCATAGAATTCTGCAAAGATTTAACAAAGGCAGAGTTGTTGGTAAGAAAATCCTTAAGTGCACCAACTTCAGTGTGAAGGCCTTTAGATAACACTGTAGTAGCCTTCAAAACAGACTTCAATTCTGCAGAGTTAATCTCTTTGCCAGCTTCATTAATAAAATCATGAACATGTGGCCAAAAGATATCTTCATGTGAATATTTTCAAGAACTGTCCCAAATTTTCTGTTTAAGAGAATCTATTATCACATCTTGAGAAGTTCCTGATTGAGAAGAGAAATCTCTGTTAACACCTTCAGCATCTAAAGCAGCTTCAATCTCTTTTTTCAGATCTTCTACCACCATGTAATCTGGATAGCTCATGCTCAATCTTTCATGTGCATCATGTGAGTTGACTGACCACTTCTTAGTATTGTACCTTTGAGAATAAGGAATGGACAAGTCTGTGATTTTTTCATCAGCAAAAATAGGCTCATCAGAGTCTGTGTCCACCCCATCAGAGTTTGCAGCTTTATCAGAGATTAACAAAGCATCAGAGTTTGCAACAAATAAACTCTGAGTACCTGCAAAAGATATGGAACATCCGAAGGCACTCTTATTTTTTAAAGTAATCTCATTACTTCTCACATCACACATATCATAACTTTTAAGAGTTAGATTTTGCTCACTAAAAGTAACTAACTTCTTTCTTAATTCTACCTCACCTTTTGCCAGATCCAGTGTCTGCCTCTCATTAATTCTGTTTTTCACACATTTTACCTCAGACTCACTAAAAAGGCTCAACACACATTGTCCTACAGAAATAAGAGGTGGCTGAGAAAGGTTGACTATAGTTACATGAGTAGGGGTTCCCTTTTCAGGACTATTCATGATCATTTTAACAGTTAAATTAAGAAAGGTAAAATCTGAACTTAAACTATCAGAGAATGCATATTCTGAAGAAAAGTCAGAGTTTATATCTTGAGTTGTGGATGTGGATGTTGTCTCCATTGGTTGTGCAGAGATTGGTAGCACCATAAGAGCATCAGTGGTTACCAGTGGAGCTTCATCAGAGTCTGTCTGTCCAATATTAGAATCTTGGTCTGCAATCATAAAATTGATGATTGGTTCTTGTTGGACCTGATTCATATCTTCATCAGCTTCACCACTCTGAGGTGAAGGTTCTTGTGTGCTTGACTCTGCCAGAAATTGGCCTTCAGCATCAGCAACAGCAAGATCTGCAAGAATAGGTAAAGTGCCTGCATCCAAACTTTGATTGGATGGTTCTTGTGTGGCTGGGGTCTTAACAACTTCTTCAACCCTTTGAGCTGAAGGTTCTTGTGGGTTGTGCCCTGATCCATTGCAGTTCTTCCAACTTGGTTTTGACCAATCTCAACATGTCATTTATATACACACACCGTTTTTCTAAGTTAAGCAGCATGTGAAAAGTTGAAAATATATGAGCTATTAGACAACATGCATTTGATTACCTTAGATGATCCGGAGAAACACCTTGAAATAAAACTTTTGTTTTTGTTTGGTCAACATTTTTGTCTATCCATCTAGCCCATGTTGTCAACGCTTTTTCATACGCTACTAACCGATCCATGTCTTTGTAAATTTTATTCCCAGATTCAATCAAATCCCATCTGCAACTCAAACATATTCAAACTAGCGAACTTCAGAACCTAATATCTCAATTCAATCATCTCGAGTTTAAAATAAAATGTAATTATTCCTGTAATCGTAAAATAATGGATTTTGTTCACGTAACAAGATATTGAGAGTTCGAATCTCATTCGAGTATATGTCAGTATAACTTCTGCAATACAATAGATAAAAGATGGAAGAAGGTTACGGCTGCTGTCTTCCGGTGAGAAGCCACCAGTGCCACGTGTTGAAAATTAAAGTATCCATTCCCTTCCATGTGCTTGCAATATTAATTGACTCGAGCTTTAAAACGCGTCCTCTATTCTCGCTTACAAGGTCAACTAGAAATGCATTCCTTTGTAGCATCACAGACAGACTAAAACCCTGGAGAATTGTACTTAATTACTATTATATATGATGATTATAAATTAAGGCGTTGAGGACATTAAATATGTATGTATACAATTCATGTAGTAGACTAGTAGTTACAGTGCAGTGCAAGCATATAAACGTACTAACAAAGATTACAATGCCAACTTTTGCTGACTTTCAAAATAATACCTTTGATTAAAGTGCACTCAGTCCAAAAGAAGTAGTAATTTTGGTATACATTAGTCATTGACTTATCATGATAAAAGCCTCAAACGAACTAATTCTAATCGATGTAGGATGTCACACGCACAATATAATTTTAGAAAAGAACTTAACATTTTCTTAACACGGGAGAGAGTTTAATGTCAGCAATTCATAATGTACTCGAAGTAAACTTAACTTCACATGTTCATTTCTTATGATTTTAATAATATTTAGCAGTATAGATCGAAAATGGTTCATCGCGAGGGGGAGAGAGAGATCTGACGTACAGGGAAATTGAAAGTGGAGAGGCCTTTGTTTCTAGTTAAGGTGTAAGTAGCTTCCGGAACAGCAGTATGAAGCATGCAATGTTAGGGAGTATACTGAACTATTCGTTTGAAGTATATGACATTATTCTTTTTATTGAGAATCTTGAATGCATATTTTAACACTATTTGTATATTATATATTGTGGATAATCTAGTATCAAATGAGATATCAGAACATTAGATTGTCAGTGTCTATATATAATATAATAAATGTTCACAATTTAAGTAGAGTTAAACAAACCACTAGAATGACTGAAGTATTATTTGGAAATAATCTATCTTGATTATTGAATAATACTTGTATGTTTTGTGTATATTGAACGGGATTAAAATATTAGAATTGTTCTTCTATTCTGACAATAAAAAAGAACTAAGATTCTATAATATTATTATTGCTTAGGTTCTTAATCCGGATACAGTGATAGACACTTGTATGCAATGCACATGTTTTGATTCATATGTGATGTGATTTTTTATTAATCACAATATTATGTTTTGGACAATGACATTGCATACAGAGTGAGATATTGACTATAAAAGGAAACCATGTCCGAAAATATTCGGGTGATGATGTCCTCTTGAAAGCTCATAAAGATAATTATGCTTTAGTCCTGCAGGCAGATTTGTTCTTGCATAATTATAAGGTTGAGTGGATGATCAAGGATAAAAGATATTGATTAAATTAATTATCAGAAATTAATTTAATTAATGGACATTCGATATCTTAAACATGAGGAATTTAATAAGCAAATAATATTGGAGCCGAATTAAATAATTAAATTACGGCATTAGGAGAGGTAGTGCAAATATTAATTCTTTAGTGGATTGAATTAATATTTAATGACATTGGGCTTGACCCAGAATGTCATTGGAAGGCCCGACCTAATTATCCAGGATCCCAACTGTAGTCTATATATTCATCTTATTCTCTTCTAGCTAAGGGTTTGAAAAACTAAGGGTTTTGTGAGCAGCCGTTCAAGAAGGCAACCAAGAACTAGAGTTCCAAGATCTCAAAGCTAGAAGGGAGGCAACCTTGGGAGGATTGAAGGTCACACTTCGCTCAAGGTGAATACGGGAATACAGTAGAAGACGTGAATTTGATTACCTTATATGAACCGGAGAAACACCTTGAAATAAAACTTTTGTTTTTGTTTGGTCAACATTTTTGTCTATCCATCTAGCCCATGTTGTCAACGCTTTTTCATACGCTACTAACCGATCCATGTCTTTGTAAATTTTATTCCCAGATTCAATCAAATCCCATCTGCAACTCAAACATATTCAAACTAGCGAACTTCAGAACCTAACATCTCAATTCAATCATCTCGAGTTTAAAATAAAATGTAATTATTCCTGTAATCGTAAAATAATGGATTTTGTTCACGTAACAAGATATTGAGAGTTCGAATCTCATTCGAGTATATGTCAGTATAACTTCTGCAATACAATAGATAAAAGATGGAAGAAGGTTACGGCTGCTGTCTTCCGGTGAGAAGCCACCAGTGCCACGTGTTGAAAATTAAAGTATCCATTCCCTTCCATGTGCTTGCAATATTAATTGACTCGAGCTTTAAAACGCGTCCTCTATTCTCGCTTACAAGGTCAACTAGAAATGCATTCCTTTGTAGCATCACAGACAGACTAAAACCCTGGAGAATTGTACTTAATTACTATTATATATGATGATTATAAATTAAGGCGTTGAGGACATTAAATATGTATGTATACAATTCATGTAGTAGACTAGTAGTTACAGTGCAGTGCAAGCATATAAACGTACTAACAAAGATTACAATGCCAACTTTTGCTGACTTTCAAAATAATACCTTTGATTAAAGTGCACTCAGTCCAAAAGAAGTAGTAATTTTGGTATACATTAGTCATTGACTTATCATGATAAAAGCCTCAAACGAACTAATTCTAATCGATGTAGGATGTCACACGCATAATATAATTTTAGAAAAGAACTTAACATTTTCTTAACACGGGAGAGAGTTTAATGTCAGCAATTCATAATGTACTCGAAGTAAACTTAACTTCACATGTTCATTTCTTATGATTTTAATAATATTTAGCAGTATAGATCGAAAATGGTTCATCGCGAGGGGGAGAGAGAGATCTGACGTACAGGGAAATTGAAAGTGGAGAGGCCTTTGTTTCTAGTTAAGGTGTAAGTAGCTTCCGGAACAGCAGTATGAAGCATGCAATTCAGAGACTGCCACTGATTTAAACCAATCGAATCCCCAATGAACATGATGCGCTTTCCTTTCGTGCTTCGTAGAAAATTTCTACCACTAAACCTACACATACACATACACATACACATACATAATTAAGATCGAAAAATGTTAAAGAATCGACACCAACAAACCATACATGAATTATCTACTTATAAGTAACGTCGTAACATGTAAAGTGTACCTTGGCAAGTTGCATGCAAAAGGCTGCCACCTATACTGGAGAAAGAATTGATCAGGGCGGCCATTTTTTCAACAAGTGAATGAGTTTTCTAAGAAAGGACATTTGTTTGGATCATACAGGGGATATGAACTATCTTTCACCCATCTACCTTGAAATATGTTGCACTTTTGCTTGGTGATGCTTCCCACATTTGACTCTCCATTTATTTGATGAATCAAGAAATGAGGATACAGAGCGAAAGCCAGGAGCAGAGCAGCTAAAATGCTAGCAGTCACATCCATATGATCAGATCTGACTAGATCAGGGAGGGACTGAGAGAACTATAATGATACCGGCCTCGGTATATATATTAGCTCGCTTTGATACTTTTTTCCAAATAAATATAGAGAAATACTAGGTAAGTATGTAATTCGTAATTTTTTTAATAATAATATGAAACCTCGCCCAGTATATATATATACAAACTTATAATCCGGGCGGATAACTAATATTTAAGTAAATTTATTTTTATTGATATTTTTATTGATATTTAATAAAATTTTATAATATTAAAAATTTATGTTAATACATATGATATATTTTTTTATTTTATATAAATTTATTAAAGATGTGAGTGATATTAAATTAATTAGAAGAGTTATTTTGATAATAATTTATAATTATGTATAATAAATAGATTTTTATTTAAGATAAATATTTTTGTTATTTAGGTTTATAAAAGTTAAGTACAATAAATATTATTCTATTTAATATAAATATATTATAATTTGTACCCGTGTTATAATAAATATATAATTTGGGCTTAAAAATAAATTTTTAGTTAATATAGATATGTATATAGTTAGGGCCCGTATTATAATAAATAAAATTGTATCTAATACACATATAATTTTTAGGCTCGTGACCCAATATTAACCGATCAAATCTTTTAATTTTTCTGTATAATAATATAGTATAGATATAAATGCGCTCACGAATCAAAACGTATCATATATTATGTCATATCATTTTAAAAATATTTTTGGGTACATAACATTGCTCCTAAATATAACTAATATAAAATCTAAATATATATATATATATATATATATATATATATATATATATATATATATATATATATATATATATATATATATATATATATATATATATATATATATCCTTTTTATTAGGAAGTGTGCAGTATTAACATGCGTATTTATATTCAAATATAGTACGGAGTACTTCAGCGGTAAAGCTTTCATGCCAGAAAAGAGATGCGAGTTTAATAACGTGGATAAATTTAAAATTTATTTTGTGGATTCATAAGTTTTGGATGAAATTTATTTTACATTCTTTTATTTTATCTTTTAAATTTTTATTTTTTAAACTACTATAAACTTTAAATTTTATACTAATAAATCATCAATAAATATACTCTATCAATACATTTACCATATTTATAAATAATTATATAATAATATTTTTTGAAATAATTTAGTTAAATGAATCGAGTATATATCAAATCCAATTAAAATTTGATACGATTTTGAAAACCAGGCTCGACTTGAACTCGAGCTTGTTTACAATTATAAATAAGTTATTATAAAAAAAATATTTTATTAGTTAAACATTATAAATTAATTATTATTTTTAAATTTTTAATTGATAACTCGCAAGTATATTCAGTTCGGCTCGACTCGATTAGCTCATGAGTAAATGAGTCGAATTTGGCCATAAATTTAGGTGCTCATTTAACATGAACAAGCTGCTCAACTTATTTAAAAATACCCCAACCCGAACTCATTTATTAATCATTAAGCTCGACTCAAATTACAACACCCTTTCTATTTTTTTAAGCCTCGATGGGAATTTGGCTGTAATAATAATTTACATAATGTATATTATTTTTTACCGGATACACAATATTTTTTTATAACAAAGTATTAAGAGTTAATAGAAGATAAATAAATGCTTTAGTGTTGATAATTAGAAAAAAAAAGAGCGAGAATTAGTAGAGAATGTACATTATTCTAAGGTTACAAACTCAAAATAAAATTGTATTTTTTTCATGTAAAGTAGGATTTTTTAAATTTAAGAGTACACACAAAAGCAAATAAAATTGTACAATGAATCCCATAAGATACTACCAACACTTCACATTAGTCTTCTCTTGTTGACATGACTCACATTAGTTGGCTGTAAGCATAAACTATAAATCCGTTTAGAAGATGGCCTTGGAAAATAAGGAAATTAAGGAAATTAGGGGGGGGGGGAGACCATAACACAAATTGTAAATGTGGAAAGCTGCAAGATGTTTCAAGTTACTCTCTGAATCAAAAGAGAGATACTTTACAAACAAATGTTCTTTTTCAACTTGTCATTTAGCTAGTCTATGATTTAATGAATTAGTACTTCTATACTTCAAACTTTGTTTGCGACATCTTTCTCGAGTCTCACGCTCCCATCTTCATCTTTTTTAAACCTTTCATAGAATTGCAAAACTTTTGGGTGTGCCTTGATCTTTGAAGGACTGAAACCAGAAATATGAAGGCCATTTAAACTTCTGACACGTGAAAGTGCAACATAGACCATCCCATCGCCAAATGCACGAGAAAGATCAGTATGAATGCGGTCAAGAGTCATTCCTTGACACTTGTGAATGCTTAAAGCCCATGCCAGCATGAGTGGTATTTGCTTTCTTTTAGCAACAGCCACTTCTCCATTCATTACAACCCATTCTTCAGGTTCAACAATCCAATGACCAGGTATCGAATCAAATTTAACTATAGGTAATATATGACATTTGCAAATATCTTGAAGTTATGGAACATTGTCTTTAAAACCTACAACTGTACCAGTGGCACCGTTAACAAATTTCCTTTGAGGGTCGAGATTCTTATTTAACATCACTCTCGTACCTATACAGATTTCAAGCTCATCCAGTGCAATTACATGTTTAAGCTGTCTCTTCCATTTGTCAGCACCCTCATCAAGAGCACGAAAGACATAAATTTGCTTACCTAAGCTTTCTAAGCGGTTCCTGTTAATCTTACATACATCTTCATTCCTAGGAAAGAAACGGGCAATAGACGGATCTGGCTCTGTTCCAACAAAACATTTCTCTAACACTTGCAAGTCATCCTGATCAATCTCTCCTTTTCGTATACCCTGCAGTAACTTTATAAGTTGAGCCTCAGACTGCCTAAAAACAGTGGTCAGCTCAAATTGCACATCAAAGCTCTGATCCCAGCATTTAGCTTCAAACGCATATTCTTCTTCCATGTCCAAACACTTACTATTAACTGGCGGTAACTGAAAGAAATCCCCACACACAACTAATTGTATCCCGCCCCACAATTTAAATTCATCTCTAACATATGTAGCGACAATTTGAAGCCTGTCAAGAAACTTAGCATCAATCATACTAATTTCATCTATAACCAAAGCCTTAACTTTATTCCACCTCCTATACGCATCTCTATTACCAACAACACTATCAATCGAAGACCGATGATCACCCTCTCCCAACCCAATTCCAGCAAAAGAATGAAGGGTCTGCCCTCGAATGGCACATGCCGCCACTCCAGTAGACCCTGTCACAGCAACACGAGACCGACCATGAATTTTCTTCAACTGTTTAATAATTTGCTCTAGTAAAACTGTTTTACCAGTGCCAGCTGACCCCGATATAAACACAGACTGGCTTTTCGATACAGAATCAAGAACTTGTTTCTGCTGATCAGTCCACTTGATCTTAGTCCTACTAGGCCTCTTAATTTTAGGGTTTATGGCATTAGTGCTTAAACACCTATATGTTGCTATAGTAGAAGATATAAACTTCATGATTAACACAAACGATTTTTCACATTTTCACCGACCCATTTTCTCATTTGTCAAGAAAGTTTCAAACTTTGCAGCATTTGGGTATTAAAACTTCATTTTTTTCAATTTGGGTATTCAAGATTTGAGCAAAAAATCTAGGGTTTCACAAAATATCAGAGGATAATAATGCTAGGCAATGAAAATGAAGACAACATGGGTGTTAAGATTCTACCTGTAGCTTCTTGCTTTGGACCATCAATGATATATCACATCTGACAGTGAATTCTGAATTGCACCTTCAGTGTATATAATCAAGTTGTATACATCGGAGTGGGATACTTCGATTAGGGCGGAGCAAAAATTTCCAAAACCGGTCAAACCGGCTGATCCAGACCGATCAAACCGTATATTTCGGTTTTTAAAACAGTTTAGATCGGTTTTGGATTGAAATTTAAAAAACCCGAAATTAATGATTTTAGTTCGGTTTTATTAAATTCATTGTTCGAAATCATCAAACGGACTCTTATCCATGTTTTAGTCGGTCTTTACTTAGATCATGCCTAAAAAAAATACATGTATTATATATAATTTTATTTATTATAATATAGATCCTAATTATATATATATTTATATTAATTAAAATTTTATTTTTTAGATCCAATTACATATTATATCCTATATATAATAAGAGTACGAGAGATTTTATCCAAATACTACTAAATGTCAAAATATCGATTCTTCATAATTATATAATATTATATACTAATTATTTATAAGTTATAATTATTATTAATTATAATTTTTCTTACTTCGCTTCAGATTATAACTCAAACTCTATTACATAACTTAGTAATATATAAATTTAAACTTAAAGAGCTATTTTGGAGTCAAATTAAAAAAAAAAATCGTAATTATTGTGCTACTTACACAACAGACATTATTTCGGTCATATTTTAAGTTTCAGAAGTTAGAATTGGACGATTTTATAGCTCACGCGAAACTTATAAAATTATCTTTAATCTTAAGGTGGCCCAACATCCAAAATCTAACTGGAGCAGCCCGTAATCTAGATAGAAAAGGTAGTTACCAATTTTTATCAAAGAATTCTATTCCATTTAAGAAACCTTTTTATAATTGATTTAAAATATTAAAATAATTTTTATATTAGATTTATATATAGACATATCATATCAGACATTATTATGTACTATACTATACTACTGAAAATCTAATAACATAAAAAAACTTATTCTAATGTATAATTATATTCTCATATTATTAACAGATACATGTATATTATATCTCATATCTCATAATATCTATTAAATTTTATATAAAATAAACATAATAGAAATCTTATAAAAAATATATTTAAATCTAATATGTATAATCTTAAATATATTAAACTTATGTTCGATATATTAAAAAATCATGTTCATAAAATTTCGAATCAAAAAATTTTACGTATTTATATATTAATAATATTATTTATATTTAATTCGGTTGATGCAAAAATATATAATTTAAATAAATTAAAAAATTAATATAATAATAGTATATTAAGACTTGTTAAAATTATAAAAATATTAGTAATTTTAAAATATATAATTTAATTAATAAAATAAAATATCCGTGCATCGCAAGGATTAAAATCTAGTTTATTATAATACGGGTTCAAATTATAACATATTTATATTAAATATAATAAATTTATATAAAATAAGAGAATATATAATATTAATATAAATTCTTAATATTATAAAATTTTATATTAAGTATAAATATAAATATAAATAATTTATTTATTTAAATATTAGTTATCCTGTACTTTACACAGGTTATAAATTTGTATGTTATATATATATATATATATATATATATATATATATATATATATATATATATAGGGTCCTGCTCAAATAGAAAATAGCTTAAATGAGAAATAGAAAACCTTATCATTATACCTGCCGCATCTACACACAAATTATATAAACCCTCACACACACAATCCCATCTATTCTCCTCTGTTTTTAATTTGATTTTTCCTGTCAATTGGCAAAGTTTTTTTCAAATCTAACTTCACCACATTTTTTTTCATCTCCCAACGATCAGTTTTCATACCATTACCATATGTGCTATATTTCGGCAAATATAATTTATAATTAAAATAAATTCGTCACTTATCAGATTCAAACTTCAATCACTAAATTATATTACAGAAACCACTAATTTGTATTATAGAAATCACTAATTTGTATTACAGAAATCACTAAATTATATATCCTGGATTCACAAAAAATAATGGAAATCGTTGAAAAAATAAAAGTCACCGGAATATATCACATATGGTATGCAAACTGATTGTTGGGAGATGGAGAAAAATGTGGTGAAGTTAGATTTAAAAAAAAAACTTCACTAATTAACGGGAAAAATCAAATTAAAAACGGAGGGATTATGTGGGATTGGGTGTATGAGGGTGTATTTGATTTGTGTGTGGATGCTCCCCCTTGCCATTAGATTAGATTGAATATGTGGTGTAGATCTTATTTTCTATTCTAAGTTATTTTCTATTTGAGCAGGACCCTATATATATATATATATATATATATATATATATATATATATATATATATATATATATATATATATATATATATATGGGTTTAATGACCCTAAAGTCACCTTTAGGTGATTATCTATAGTTAATACAAAATGTAATACATTGTGAAGATTATTTTTGTAAATATATGAGAATAAATTCTATTATTATAAAAATGTCATTAAATTTTTATATTAAAAATACATGTAACTTTAGGTAATTTATCTACAGTTAACTTTAGAAACCTTTTTCTCTATATAATACTCCCTCCGTTTCATATTAGTAATCCACTTAAAAAAATAATGCATATTAAGAGAATTTATTATTGATTGGTTGTACTCATATTTATTGTATTGAATGAATATAATATATGGTATGGAGTTGATCTTAGAAATATAAATTAGAGATATGTGGAATAAAATTGATTTTGAAAATATAAATTAGATTAAATTTTACATTAAAAGTTGAAGTGAACAATTATTTTAAAACAATTTTTTTTATAAAAGTGGACTACTAATATGAAACGGATGGAGTATATTGTAAAATATAGTATAAATATATAACATATATATTAAGAAACGATGTTGTATATTCATATTCCCTACTGCTTTTAAAATCAAACACCCATGTCAAAATAAATCACAAACCTTTAGAAGGTATATTAAATTCAGATTAGGGGGTATATTTAATCTTTCAATACCAAATCTCAAATCGTCTCTGTTAGCTTTGTTATCGAAGTTTATTTTAAATTATTACTCACAAATTTCAATTTTTCTGATTCGATTTCTCAAACTTATTGACTTAATTTTTCTTTTTAATTATTTTGATTTCTGAGACTTATTAAACATTCTTATTGTTATTTGTTTATATTCTTTCTGTTTTGTATCCCTTTTATTGTTTTAGATTTAAAATCTAAAGTACGGTAATTCCTACTACAAATAAGATGATCTCATTGGAAGAGATGCTTCCATCGAAGTTACACCTCTTGTAACCCCTGCCTCTGTTGTCTGTGCCACTACTAATGATTTCATTAATGAGCTTATATCAGATCCTCAATAATATGAGTTAAAATCCCAAGGTACGAAAAAGAGGCATCTAAGATTAGATGTTTGGAAAATGTTTACACTTGATCCTGAAAATGATAATTGCTAATTGCAATTGCTGTAAAAAAAACGTGACATAGCTGATATTTCAAAAAATGGTACAAGTACTCTATGGAAATATACTTGATGGATAGTGTTGTGAGAGGAATTTGGTACAACACTATGGAGGCCCTTTACTGGAATAGCGAAAAAAAAAAGTTACAAGAATCTGTCAAGAAATAGCTTCCTAACAGAGGTTCCACGAATGGTGGATGGTGATTTGTGATGATGAAGGGACTGAGCTAGCAAAGGTCCAAGGCACCAATGTATAATCCTCAGATTATACAAGTCAAGCACCTCAGAATAACAAATAATACTTGAGTTTTTACGTGCTCTCTCCCCTCTAAGTATTTTTGAACCCCTTTGCTAGTTGCCTACATACCTTATTTATAGGGATCAAGTCCATATGTAGTTCTTGATTGATATGACTCTTGTTGATGAGTGATCAGCTGAGTTTTGATAAGCTTTATCCTTTGAATTGAAGTATATCTCGAAGTATTTGAGCTACAAGGAGAGTCCAAGTAGGTTAGGACTCCTTGGAAGCTCCTATCTCTTGTATAAACGGCTGAGCATGTGAATATATGCATTTTCCTTGTAATTATCCTTAATTAGATAAGAATAATAAGGTAATTATCCTCCATAATCGTAGAGAGATTATCTCCTAAAAATCAAGTGTGACAGTCCATATAGAACTGTCCTGCCAGGAGGTACCAAGCAGCTGTCTTGGAAGCTAGTTTATCGAACCTATCCAATGAAACCTCGAACCTGTTCTTTGGAAACACTAGCATATCATGACCTCCTCTATTAATTCTCAACTTCATTAGCCTCTTCGAACCTCCTTAAATTAGGTTCCAGCCTTGATATAATGAGAACTTTTTGGACAGCTAGGCTTCTGCCTCACCAGGTTCCTTTCACCTAGTGGTTCCTCATCCTTGGATGGACTCTCATCTTCTAAACACTCATGGCAGCTTCCATGGTTCAGTTGTTCAACATGGAACCTCTTTACCACTTCTTATTCTATCTTAGAACCTCTTTAAAGGACTAGTTACTTAGTGGATTGGACCTTTAATAAACTATGGGTCTAAATTCAGCCTATGTGATATTTTGGGCACAACAATTACCCCCCGGTTCCTTGTAGCCATTGAATGTAAAAGGAACCAACCCTAAAATAGAGGTTCAATCCTTCCACTTATACCTACTATAAACTATTGCACAGCTTCCATAAATTATTTCTGAGGTTACATGGGCTAACCCGGCGTAAGAAACAAGAAATAACTCACAGCAGCATTAATGCAATAATTCATACTATAATTAAATCACCATAACCTGCTTAATATTACAAACCTTGAATTTTAAAAATTACCTTGAGTTGTATTAGACAACAGTATCAAGGACCCTTTTGTGGAACCTCACATGCCTTGTTCCTGACTTGAACTAGAGGTTCCACCCTTTATCATCCTTCCTAACATTATCCAAGTAGCTGAGTATTTTGAATTTTAAACCTTAACACCAGCCCGAAACTCTTGGGCTTCCTTATCTATCCAACCAGTTCCAATTTTCAATTTGAAAGTTGTGCACATGTACCTTACCTTAATAATAGGTACATCGGTTACCGCATTTGCATGAGCCACGACTCTTCACACCTTTCTCTTATCCACTCACATACTGTCACATGTCCCGCTTATCTCCCATTATCTGTCATTTACACACGCATGTATATACACATAGTTAAACCCCCCCATTCACCTTTACTTCTTCATACTTCTTCAGGAGCCCCAATTTTTCTGCGTCTGTTCGTCTCCTGAGCTACCCAAGACGCCATAATTACAACTTGAGCTTTCAACGTCAACATCAAGCTTCATTCCTTCTATACTATTTGAGGTAAGCTCCCTTCATCATATGCTAAAGAAATCCCATATCTGCCCGCACACACTAACACTTTATTTTCATGCTTTATTTTTCCATGTCACACCTACTTTCCTTTGTGTTCTTCAAGTATTTGCTTACACCTTCACACTTATTTGAACGCACCACTACTGTATTTGTTGAATCTGATGTATATATACGATGTTGAATCATCTATCTATGCTATGTAGACTTGTATGCATCACTCATGACTGTTCCATGCATCTCGTCGCACCCACAACATACTCTGTTCACCCATTACTCATAATTTTTCTAGGGCACACTGCACGTCACACACCTGGATTATATAACTGGAATGGCACTTGTCACCTCCATCAACACTTGAAATATCTCACTTGACCCATACCCTTTGTGTATACCCTGATTAGCAAGAATCTGCATCTGTTGAGATATGGATAAGACCATGAAAATACATACTTCGGAACCTGTTTGATATTAGGTCTATTGTGCAAAACCTCTAGAGTCCCCACATTTGGCACATGTCTGTATCCACAAGCTACATTACTGGAACTAAAACTTATTACAACCTCTTGATTTCATCCTTCGTTTGCTGACAATTTTCCTTATCAAGACCTAAGTTTCTTTTTCTTCTGGGACAGATGTCAAACCCTACAATCTCAACAGGTTCTTCTACCCCTTCAGCCAACAATGGTTCATCCCAAGAAGAGACATCAAAGAGAAAATTATCAACCAGCTCCCAAGCCACTACTTCCACACCTAACTTGCGTTCAGGAAAAAGATCACAGTTGGTTGTGGTACCTGCAACATCTCCTGAAATGCAGGCCTTTACCAGGATGTTGGGGGAGCAGGTTCCAGAAAAGGCTGTGGCCGAAAGGTCAAAGATGAGACTGAATAAAGCCTCCCAAGCCCTGTTAGCTTCTGTTACTCAAAGTGCTTTCTTACAATTGAGGTTTTGTGAGTAGCTGGCCGCAACAGCTAGGGGTGACCAAAAAATGAGAGAGGAGCTGAAGGACGCGAAGAACAAGTTAAAGCCTCTGATGATGAAAAGAAGAAGCTTGTTGATGCTAACATAAAGTTAAAAGCTTCATAATCTACATTAACCAAGGAAAGGAGGTAGCTGAACAACTTGGTTAAGCAGTAGGAGCAGGAGAGAGAGACCATGGAAACTAATCATGATGGTCTAGAAAGCTTCTGAATGCCTTCCTTTATGACTTGTATTATAATTTGGGACTTAGACTATACATACTCATGCTAGAAGTTTCCTTGGTAGCTTCCCATAATATGATGAACATATTGGCATAATATCACCAGGAAATTAATGAGTGAATGAAGGACTATCTGAGGTCCATGTATGAAAAGGTGCCAGACTTCAATTGGTCTCTCCTTGGTGATGATGATGTGGCCTTAGTGGAGGAGTTGAAGAATGAGAACCTGGTGGCTGTTGAGGGGAACCTAGAGGTCCCAGATGCGGTGGGAGCGGCTAAGAAGGTAGTGGAGCCAGCTCCCGTATCTCAATCCTTGCAGACTGAGATTCCAGCCCCAATACCTGAAGATGCGGCTTCTAGAGGTACCACCTCCACAACTATTGCTGAAAAGGCTTCCTCCAACACTGAAGATACTCATCCTGCCGATTGATTCTCTTTCCTGGCTTTCCTTTCAATGCTTCTTTGAACAATTTATGATTTTTTTTTTCTGGATTTTCAACTTGAATTTTTAAATGAGGGGGTGGGCACATCTGATGTTCCACGTATGTAACTTTGAATATTTTCCTCCGATTGCTTGGATATTTTAATTTTCTGCTATCAAAATTATGCCTTTGGCTTTGTTTTATGTCTGCAAATATCTTGATGCATGCTCTTACTTTACTTTGAAATGACTGCAACAGGTCTAGGAAGCTTCTGGATGCCTTCCTTTATGACTTGTATTATAATTTGGGACTTAGACTCATACTTACTCATGCTATAAGTTTCCTTGGTAGCTTCCCATAATATGATGATCATATAAGCATAATATTACCAGGAAATTAATGAGTGAATAGGAGATATAGTTTGCACCTGATGTCATGGGTGTTGTGTAGTTGTCATCCTTCATACTAGGAAAACCCCAAAGGTACCTTGGTACCTCCTTTGATGTTGGGACCTCACTGTGGATGAGGTACCAATGGCTTCGGTGGAACCTCTTCCCATTGTACAGTATCTTCATGATGATGGGGTTCCAGTCTCATGGGTAAAACCTTCTTTTATGGCTGACACCTATCTGTTGACGAGGTTCCAGTTACATGGGTGGAACCTCTCCTCATTACTGGTAGGCTATTTTTCAAAGTAGCTAACTCCTTTTAATTTCACCATAACTCCTCTATGAGGGGTCTTCTCAATATATCATATGTATTGGTATCATGATAACTGTCATTAAGACAATTGTTTATTCAAGTATCTCTTGGAGACCCTATGAGCCAGGACTAGGCACCTCCTAGGTTGTATGAATGGGACCATAAGAGCCAGGACTAGGCACCTCCCAAGTTAAATGATTGGAACCTCAGGAGCCAGGACTAGGCACCTCCTAGGTTGAATGAATGGAACCTCAGGAGCCAGGACTAGGCACCTCCTAGGTTAAGTAAGAACCATAGGAGCCAAGACTAGGCTCCTCATAGGTTGAATGAATGGAACCTCAGGAGCTTGGACTAGGCACCTCCTAGGTTAAGTAAGAACCATAGGAGCTAGGACTAGGCACCTCATAGGTTGAATGGATGGAACCACAAGAGCCAGAACTAGGCACCTCCTAGGTTAAATCAAGAACCATAGGAGCCAGGACTAGGCACCTCCCAGGTTAAATCACAGGAATCTCAGGAGCCAGGACTAGGCACCTCTTGGGTGAAATCAAGAACCATGGGAGTCAGGACTAGGCACCTCCCAGGTTTTTTGCTTGAAAATTGGCTCTTTCACGACCTTCATCTCTAGCAGCATGTCACCTACTACCCCCCAGTTTTGCAGTGGAGAACTTATTCTGTTGGAGCTTCTTACATGGTGCCAAGTAGTATTTTTTTTACAGAAACATATAAAGGGAAATTGCCACTATTTCCATTAAAATGAAGAACATTACATAATAACTCTGGGAGGTTTATAGGTAACACCCCCAAGTATGGAATAAAAATTGTAATTATCGACTAAATGAAACTTGAAAATGCAAGAGCATAAGCTTGTTTTATTATCCAGGCCTGAAAGAGGCCTACTTTTCCTACTTGATTGAAAGAAGAGAAATTATTGGTAGTACTTCTTGAGGTGCTCAGCATTCCAGGCCCTCAGGAGGAGCTTCCCTTCCAGTTTCTCTAGATGGTAGGTTCCTACCCACAACACTAATCGTATCTTGTAAGGACATTCCCAATTGGCTTCAAATGCTCCATGACTCCACCTTAATATTTGACATCATTTTTCTTAACACCAAGTCTCTAACCTTGAGTGGTCGAGGTTCTACCCTGTTGTTGTAGTATCTCTTATTTCTTTGTTGATAAGAAGCTAGCTTCAACTGTGAGGATACTCTCATTTCCTCAACTAGGTCTAGGTACAAACCATGATTGACTTCATTATTTTCAGGCTGGTAGTTGTCCCTCATGAAGGAACCTGCCCCAATTTCAACAGGTACCATGGCTTCACAGCCATATGTGAGGGAAAAAGGAGACTCTCCTGTTGTTGACCGGGGTGTTGTGTTGTAAGACCATAACACCATTGAAAGCTCCTCTGGCCAGCTTCCCTTGCTTTCTTCCAACTTTGCCTTCAAAGTATGTTTTCAGTATTATAGTATTAATTGCAGTTTATAAATAATTATATAATATATATAATTTAAACCTTACATCAATAAATAATATATATTACTATATTACTGATGAGATTTAAACTTTAAGTTAATATTCAAAAAATAAAACGATACATAACAATTAACAATTACCATCATAATAATTTTTATATCCCACTTTTTGATACTAATATATGACATGTTCTTTATTGAACCAAATATCATACTCCATATTATACTTAATGTATGTTATGACAATTCAACCTATATAATAACAGTGTTTTAGAAATATAAATGACTTTTAATTATAAAAATAGTTAACAATAGTCCTCAGTTATTAAAAATTAATTCAATATATTTTTTTATATATAAATTGATTAAATTTTAAAAATATATTAATATTTATTAATTTATATTATTTTAATTTTAATTTGATTTATCAAATAGCATGATTCAAATTATATGATAACGTGTTTTTGATATAATATTATATATAATATATCAACAAAATAAAATGTGTATTTAATATCCTAGGCTAAGGTTGAACTACTAGTCGGAGAACTCAAATTTTTTTTAAAAAAAAACCTAATTTCTTCAGTTCGATCCAAACCAATGAATTAATAAGGTTTCTGAGTTCTCAATATAATAATTTCTTCTTTAAATGTAACTGGTTCTCCGAATAAAGTTGCTATAATATCTTATATAATATATTAAATATTTTTATAGATTAGATTTGGATTAAGAAAAACCTTAATCCTCCCTCTCTCAAAAATAATTCACAGTCTCCTTTCATCTCTCTCTATGTAAAATCCTATAATAATATCTGATATATGATATGAATTTATATAAATCTAATATAAAATTATTTTATAATTTAAATCAATTATAAAAAGGTTTCATAAAGAGAATAGAATTCTTCAATAAAAATTCAAAATTATTATTTTTGTCTAGATTACGGGCTGCTGCAGTTGGATTTTAGATGTTGGACTATATCAGAATTAAAGATAATTTTGTAAGCTTCGTCTGAGTTGTAAAATCATCTCATTCTAACATCTGAAACTCAAAATATGACTCAAACAATGTGTGATATGTAAGTAAGATAATAATTACTATTTTTTTAACTCCAAAATAACTTTAAGTTTAAATTTATATATTAATAAGATATCTAATAGAGTTTGTGTTATAACCTGAAAGAAAAATTATAGTTATTATGATTCTTAATAATAATTATAACTTATAAATAATTAATATGTAATATTATGTCGTTATTAAGAATCGATATTTTATCTTTGGTAGTATTTGGATAAGTTCCCTCATAGATTCTTTTTTAATATATCATATTTTTAGAATTACAAATATATAAATAATAAATTTAAATATATTAATAAATATCAAACTCATAAATTTTAATACTATTTTGAAAAAAGATTTCTCTTTTACTTTTATTATATGTAAGATATAATAGATAAATATTTGTTAAAAAATAAAATAAATTATTAAATTTTAATATCTTGTTAATGTAATTTCAATTTAAAACCTGTGTAAATATTTTTAGAAGTAATAATATACATATTAAATATTAGTATGTTGTAAGATAATATTTAAAAATAAAAATTTATTAACATTTTTAAAATTTAAATATTAGATTTAAATATATTATTAGTGAGGTATTGAATATTATATTTTTTTATTTGTATAGTATTAATTCTAACTTATAATTAATAATATAATATTAATTAGTTGTTATTAAATGATTCGAAATCTTTGATAGTATTTGTATAAAATTATTTTACTCTATTAAAATTTTATTAGTATATTATTTGTTGTAAATTATAAATAATTGTATAATATGAAGTACTTGGTTAAGAATCGATTTGTAAATCTTGGTATTAATTATAATTTATAAATAATTATATAATAGTACATAGTTTTTAAGAAATGATGTTAGAAATGTAAATACTGATGCTGTCAAAGAATATCACAAACAGAGTTTATAGAAGAACAGAGTTTATTCTGACATCATCAGAGTTTAGAAGTTGTCGACAGAGTTTACTCAAATCAGAGTATACTCAATTAGAGATTATCAACCGACAGAGTTTATCATCAGAGTTTGTCAAAGAAGGAAACAGACAAATCAGAATTTGATTTGGATAGTGAAGAAGGAATTCAAATACAATTCTATTACCTTATGTAAGCTATTCTTACCATTATCTGTTTTGTAATTGGATTTGTGACTGTGTCTATATAAACACAGAATTAGGTTTATATCAAGGATTGATTCAAGTAATATTATTCTCATAACCTAACAGCTCTTAAGAACATTGATTTTCTTGAGAGAGTTTTGTATTCAGTTCATTCATTAATACAAAGTTGTTCATACTTGTGCTTTAAATCGATTATTTGGTACTATTATATTCAATCCCCCCTTCTATAATAGTTGATTATCTGGGCAATAATTTGTATCAGAGCAGGCAGTTGATTATAACTGAAAAATCATATTGTAAAGCATAATGTAACGTAATATGTAATAGTGGTATTGATAACTCAACTAAGAATTAAAGATAGTCAAATAATACTAATATGCAACACAAGAATCCAGAAGGACTTGTAAACACGAATCACACATACATCATTACAGAGCATTCAAGTTGAAAGGCTTACTGAACGTCAGCGAGAGAAGTTCATTAATATGTTCAGGCCTCAGCAACAAATAAGAGTTCAGAAGATTTCAGAGTAAAGACAGTGTAATGATTTAAGTATAGGTGTCAAAGGATTTTAGTGATCAGAAGCAATTCACAAGTCAAGGTTAATCAGCTGAAAAAGAATAGAAATCAAGAGGATTTAATTCAGTATTAGTGATTTGTGAACCAGACCAGTGCACTAAGTGTCAGCACAACAAGAAGAGAATTACATTAATGTATCAAAAGAAAATCAGTTGATCAAGCCACATGAAGAACATTTCAAGTTGACATGTTATGTCGTTCCTACATAAGGGTACAAGAGTGCAAGAACAACATAATCACATCCAAGCCACAAGGAAAGGTTATGTGGCGCCTACACTAGGTAACAAGAGTGTAGGCGCAACATAGATTGATTGGAGTAGCTTGAATAATTTCTAAGTGAAAGTGGCGCCACATAGAGTGCATGGCACAACTTGTCACTTTGGCGCAACATAAGTAAGAAAAGATTTTCTTTAAGTCCTTAAGTGGTTCCAGTACAGGGTATACAGAGTGCAGGCGCAACATAGATGACTGGCGCAACTTACACTATACGCTCTCATTCCCCTGTAGAGGCGCAACATATGACTTGGTGGAAATTGGAAAATCAACTACGTTTGATTTTCAAAGACTATAGAATATATATGGGTGAAATCAATATAGATATTTTTGGTAATCATCTTCAGCATTCAACACGAACAGATGGGAAGCTCCATTAAAGCCATACATTAAATACACCCAACGGTATTCTTGTTGTAATATTGTTTGAACCCATTGTAACTAATCTCTTGATTAGAAGTGTAGCACCTCAGGAATTTAATAATATATCTTTATTTCCCCGAATCGTTGTGTTTCAATTACTACCATTTTTACATCTCAAGAACACACACACTTAATCCGCAATTAAACGAAAATCTACCAACATCATATTCAACCCCCCCCTTCTATGATGATTTAGGACCTAATAATTGGTATCAGAGCTTGTTGATTGAAGTTACAAATCAAGATCCAAAAATAGTTTTTCGAAAAAGTACATTTTTAGATCTAGAAAAATTTATGTTGAAATTTCTTTATTTTTAAAAAAAATTCAATTTCGAATTTTTTAAAGATTTTAAATCCACTAATTTTTAAAAAGGCTATCAATCGTCAAGAATTTGAATTAAAATTTTATTTCTTGAAATTTAATTTTTATTCGAATTGATTTTAATTTAAAAAAAATTAATTATTTCTTGAGATTTAAAATTCTTCGTAACCATGAGTACTCAAAAACTTAGTAGCATCAAAATTCCAGCATTTGATAAAAATGAATACATTTTATGGAAGAAGAAGATGTCCATTTTTATCAAATATGCTAATTCTCAATACATGAGAATTTTGGAAAATGGACCCTATGTTCCTCAGAAGGTTACACCAGAAACAGTCTCAGATGACGGAGAACGGATTCCTTAAGGATTTACCCCAAAGGAGCCTTCAGAGTTCAGTGACACTGACAAAGAAAAAGTAGCATGGGATAATCATCTTCAATGTATCCTAATGGATTCACTAGACACTACAATGCTGAATCAAGTGATAAATTGCACTAGTGCCAAGCAAATGTGGGATACGATTAATCTGATAATGGAAGGTACTGCAGAAGTGAAGGAGAACAGGCTGGATATTCTTACATCCCAATACGAAGCTTTCAAGTCACTTCTTAGAGAAAGTATCACTCAAGTCTTTGAGAGATACAGTAAATTGTTGAATGACTTGTCACTGCACGGAAAGGCCTACTCATATAGGGAGAACAACAGGAAATTTATGTTGACACTGCTAGCGCATCTTGAACAGAGAAAGAAGTGACATAAATGACATGTCTAACAAAATTCTATATGGGAAGCTTAAGACTCATGAAATGGAACAAGAGCAAAGACAAATCATTTATGGTTCAAGAACAGTGGACAGTAAGAATACATCTTTGTTGAAAACTACAACAACGCTTGTAGCTAAAGATTTTGCTATTACAGAGACCAACATAGAAAAACCTGTAACTGAGAAAGAAGAGATTCTAGAAGCTGAATTTATAGAAAATGCTCAACCAGGTGATGAAGAAGACTTTTACTCAATAGAAGAACTTGAACAGTTGGAAAACAAGACAATGGCCTATATGGCAGGAAAGTTCAAGAACCTCAGGTTTAGAAGGAACCCTAAGTACAAATTCAAGAGCAACACCAGTTATAGTGGTTCCAGCTTCAGAAACAACAATCGAGGTGGTTCGTCTTCAGGGTCTTTTAGCAAAAGAGGTTACAAAACTGGAATGGTAGACTGTAGCAAGTTTAAGTGCTACAAATGCAATGAACCCGGATATTTTGCTACAGAATGTCGGAAGCCTAAGCAAGGAAAAGAAAGAAAGGAGTCGTATGACGAACTGAAACAGAAGTATGATGCACTGGTAAAGAAGCATCAGGGCAGAGCTTATATAGCCGAGAGAAAGAGCTGGGATGATTCTGACAATGATGAAGAAGAGACATATGGAAATGTTGCTCTAATAACAGACTCTACAGAGGCATCACCACAGTCATCAAAGGTATCATCTATTTCCACAGTTGAAATGTCTAATTCTTATTACAAGAAAACTGTAGAAGATCTTAGTGTAGAAATGTTTAATATACATACAAGCATGTTAGCATCAGAAGAAGAAAATGCTAAACTAGTTCTAAAGAATAAAATGCTATAGGCTAAAAATGAAGAACTAGAACTTGTATGTGTTAATTTAGAAGATCTTAGACAGAAAGTAGAATATCTACATAATAGAGAAAAGTGCAACCAAGAAGTAGAAACTGCACTTAGGAATAAAATTTCTGAGTTAGAGTTAAAACTTCAGGCATATAAGAAATCTGTTAATCTTGTTAAGGAGGCAATAGATAAACAGGTCATAGGTCAAAAAGCTAGTGTAGGATTTGACTATGATAAGAAGGCAGAAAAGAGACATGTGGAACCAATTGCTGAGGAAAGTCCTGTGAAACAAGATATTCCACATGTGTTAAAAAATGTCACTAAGCCCCTATACAAGAAGTTAGTCATCGAACCCATAGATGAAGAACAAATCACTATGAAAGAAGAAATTCTTGCTGAGGACAAAAAGAAAGAGGAAGAAGATAAAGAGAAGTTGCCTAAGAAATCTGTAAAAATTGAAGAACCTAAGAAATAGATTAAAACTGAAATAGGCAACAAGACTGAAAAGAAGAAAGCTAACAGAAATGGGAAGATAGGTGTTAATAAGAAAAATGATTATGCATATTCTCCTAAAGCTATTAGGAAAGTTTGTAACAATTGTAATTCTACTGGTCATCTTATGTATGCATGTAAAAAGATAAAAGTAGTGAAAACAGATACTTCTAATATGCCTGCCATGTCTACCATGTCTATCCCTCATCAACCATGTGGTAAAGTATGATGCATGCCATGTGCTTTCAACATCATGTCTGCATACATAAACTTGATGAATGCATCATCTAGTACTTGCATTAATAAAGATGTGAACATGAATAGAAAGCATGTGTTAGGAATTGTGAGATTTGACGATAACAAATTACTTAGAATTTCAATAGTGATTTAAATTTCATTGTAACTAGTCGATGGATATGTGACTTATAAATATCCATTGATTAGGAAACCAGTTATCAGTTGAAGCTTGTTTAATCAACTGATATACTGGATTATAACATTTGATTCATGTTTCATTATCAATTGATTGTATTGCCTCGATGGATGTTGTGAAGTAGTCGACTGATAAATATTGACTTTAATTTATAGCTTCTCAACGGATGTGAAGAATGGCTGATCAACTGTAAATATTCTAAGTCAGAATTCTCACAAATGAAGTGATCAACTGATATTGGAGTCAATGGATAAAGACAATCAACGGATAAAGGCAATCAACGGATAAAGGACCATCAATGGATAAGGAGTCGATGGATAACTCAATTATCCATCGATACATCAATTGATCAATGGATAACCTATCCATCGATGGATGATTAAAGGAGAATCAACTGATAAGCTTAACAGCAATTATCAGTTGATTAAGGTTTCCCAATTTAGTTAAAGACAAATTGAATGGGAACTTTGCAGAGACTGAATCAATGGAAGACAGTCCTGTTAGGATTGTGAAGTCTTTCAAAGCAACACAGTCTTCAAGGAATGGATCAAGACAAAGACACTTCCATGACAAGTCAAATTGTAGTGAAGACTGTGAAAGAAACTAATTTCTATTTTCATGTAAACATTGTAAAATGTATTTTGTAATGTTATCTGTCGATAGAAAAGAGATGTAGAAGAAAACTACTATATAGTAGTTAGTAGTCTATTGTAACAATGTAAGTGTGAAAAATCAAGAACTCAAGAAAAAGAACAGTAGAAGCATATGCAATATCTGTAGTGCTTTTCTTAATTCAAAATCACAACTTGTAAGCAGCTTGGTATTTTTACCAAGGTTATTTGAAAGCAAAAATAAACTAGTGGAAAAACCAATCCACTAGTAATTTTAAAAGATTGTTTTCTTTTAATTTGCTTTTAATTCTTCCAGTTTCATCATCTATTTAATTTGTCAAAACACTTAACCAAACTCTCGAACAAACTTAAATCTGCAAGAATTTTAAAACAATTCTTAAGTTTGCATTCAACCCCCCGTTCTACAAACTTAGTGTACTTAAAGGGAATAATAATTGGTATCAAAGCCTAAATTTCAACATACAGAAAGTTAAGATCTAAAGTACAACAAGTATGGGTCACAAAGACACATGAGTGAAGATTCCAGTTCTGGAGAAAGATGAGTACTTTCCCTGGAAAGTCAAAATGCACTTACATCTGCTATCCATTGATCCTTCCTATGTCAACTGCATAGAGAAAGGTCCACATGTGCCTATGAAGATATTTACAAGTGTGAATGCAGATGGTACTCAGGCACCAGACAAACTTATTCCAAAATCTATGAGTGAATACACAGATGAAGATGAGAAAGAAGTACACAAAGATAAAAAGGCTATGCACATTCTGTTTAATGGTCTTGACAAGGATATGTTTGACAATGTTATCAACTGTACAACCTCCAAGGAAGTCTGGAATACTCTTCAAACTCTATGTGAAGGCACTGAGCAAGAAAGAACAAGATGTAACTCTTGATTCAGAAATATGAGGCCTTTCACTTTAAGAGTGGTAAATCAATCAATGACACATATAGTAGGTTTCAAAAGCTTTTGAATGAGCTAAAACTATATGGAAGAGTATATGCTATTGAGGACACCAATCTCAAATTCTTGAGGTCCTTACCCAAGGAGTGGAAACCAATGACTGTTTCTATAAGACAATCTCCTGACTTTAAATAATATACTCTTGACAAGCTATATGGAATCTTGAAGACATATAAGTTGGAGTTACAGCAGGATGAAGAAATTGAGAAAAGTCAGAAGAAGGAAAAGTTTGTTGCACTGGTGGTCAAGGATGAGCAAGTTTCAGAACCCTGTGAAGATGTTGCTGTCAAAGAATGAAAGAAAGAAAATCATGGAAAAGCTATAGGTGGAAATGGATATGATGAATCTCCAACTAGCAAAAGAAAAGAAATAGTTGAAGATGATGAATCATATATAAGGGATGAATTTGATGAAATAGATGAGCATCTTACTTTTCTATCAAGAAAATTTTCCAAACTCAAATTCAAGAGGAATCCTATGCAAAGGCCTGGATCCCAATTCAAGAGAGATAATCAATTAAGTAAAAATCTGGTTGACAGGACTTAATTCAAATGCTTCAACTATGGATTGGCTGGTCACTTTTTAAATGAACGCAGAAAGCCAAAAGTGGAGAAGAAGTCAAAGTATAATGATGGGATTGACTATAAAAAGAAGTACTTTGATTTGCTAAGACAAAAGGAGAAGGCTTTTGTAACAGAAGAAAAGGACTGGGCTGCTGAGGATGACTCTGAAGAAGAGGAATTCATCAACCTTGCACTTATGGCCAACCATGATGACCCAGAAGCTAGTTCCTCTAGCAATCAGGTAATTTCAACAAATCTATCTGAGTTGTCCAAAGATGAATGCAATATTACTATTACTGAAATGTCTAATGAGTTGTATAATTTGCATATCACTCTTAAGTCTTTGAACAAAGAAAACACTAGGCTCAAAAGCACCTTAGAATCTCTTACTGAAAGAAACATTTATCTAGAGAGTGAGCTAGTGTAAATGGACAGACTCAAGGTAGAAAACAAAGATGCTAGAAAAGAACTGGTTGAGTGTAAAAAGGAAATAGAAAAATTGGAAGAAGAACTAAGAATTATTGACAAATGGAACAGGTCAAGTAAAGCTAGTAAGAAGATGAATGACATTCATGGAACAAACTCTTTCACCATGCTGTCTGAGACTCTTGAGAAATTAGTCATTGATGAAAATCAATCTTTGGAAAAGAAGCAATCGACTGCTAATCCTGAATCAACTGATAAGGATTATCCATCGATTGATAATGATATCCCAACGGATAATCATCCATCGATTGAGGAATCATCAACTGCTAAACAAACTGTGTTAAAAACCAAGCTTAACAGACCTGTTAAATTTGTAAAAGAAGGAAGCTCCTCTCAAATCAAGATTGAAAAGGCTAATATAGGATTCTTATCTAAAGACCAATTGAAGGAAAAGTCAGAAAAGATAGAACCTGATATTAAGCCTAATGAAAAGAAGAAAAAGAACAGAAATGGTAAAGTAGGCATAAACAAGCACAATAACTACACACCTGACAAGTATGCTCCTAGAAAGATATGTGCTAAGTGTGGTAGTAAGTCACTTATCTATGCAATGCAAGTCCAATATGCCTGTAACAACCAATGTGTCTGTTATACCTAACATGCATTCTAATTCTGTTTATCCTCATTTAGTTAATCCTCATGCTATTCATGCTCAATATGCATCAATGCCTTATATGTTTAATCCATATCTTGCATTTGCCAACATGAATATGCCTGCTATGCCCTGGAATATACACAACAATTTTCATGCTCCAAATTTCTCTAATTCTGCAAGCATGAATATTCCAAATGTTAGCACTGAGAAGCCTGAGGTAATGAAACCAACACCTAAGGTTGAAGTGAAAGTGAAACCACCTCAACCAAAGGAACAAAGGTTGGAAACCAAACCAAGGGTAGCAACTAATAAGAAAGGACCCAAGGCAACTTGCGTACCAAAATCAACTTGATTGTCTTTGGTTGTGTGCAGGGAAGGAAAAGAAATCTTTGGTACTTGGACAGTGGGTGTTCAAGACATATGACTGGAGATAAATCCCTGCTCACAAAGTTTGAGGAGAGAGCTGGCCCTGGAGTAACCTTTGGAGATGACAGTAAATGATATACCATAGGATATGGCTTAATTGCAAAAGGGAATGTCATCATTGAACCTGTTGCACTAGTTGATGGCTTAAGACACAATTTGTTAAGCATAAGTCAATTATGTGACAATGGAAATAAAGTTTGCTTCACAACTGAAGCATGCATAATTTCCAATAAGAAAGATGGAAGCCTAGTTATGACTGGGAACAGAAAAGGAAATGTGTACATAGCTGACTTCAACTCAACAGATGCAGATTCAATGACTTGCTTACTTTTAAAGGCAAGTACAAGTGAAATTTGGCTATGGCATAAGAAATTAGCTCACCTGAATTTCAAAGCCATGAATCTATTGGTCAAGAAAAATCAAGTGAGAGGCTTACCACAATTGGAATTTGTCAATGATGGACTTTGTGATGCCTGTCAAAAGGGAAAACAAAGGAAGGCATCATTCAAGTCAAAATTGGAATCATCAATTGAGAAGCCTCTTGGGTTATTACACATGGATTTGTTTGGTCCTGTGAATATCATGTCCATTGCAAAGAAGAAGTATGCTCTAGTCATTGTAGATGACTTTTCAAGATTCTCATGGACTTATTTTCTGCATTCAAAAGATGAAGCAAGTGAACTAATCACCAAGCACATAAGAGAAGTTGAGAAAAATCTTGAATTGGATGTAAAGAAAATAAGGAGTGACAATGGAACAGAATTTAAGAATTCTACAATGAAAGAGTTCTGTGAATCTAAGGGAATTTCTCACACCTTCTCTACACCAAGAGCACCTCAACAAAATGGGGTAGTTGAAAGGAAAAATAGGACATTGATTGAAGCAGCTAGAACAATGTTGGAGGATGCTAAATTACCAACATACTTCTGGGCTGAGGCCATTAATATAGCATGCTACATTCAAAACATCTCCATAGTAAATCAAACTCAAGGAAAGACACCTTATCAATTGATCAAGAAAGACAAAAAGCCAAAGGTGGGATTTCTTCATGTCTTTGGCTGCAAGTGCTATGTTCTAAGGAATCAAGGTGGACATCAAGGAAAATTTGAGGCCAAAGCTGATGAAGCTATATTTGTTGGGTATGCACTATCAAGCATAGCCTATAGAGTCTATAATCTTAGACTACACATTGTTATGGAATCTGTACATGTAGTATTTGATGATAAAAGGATTCAAGGCTTGTTTAATGAAGGAAATCATGACACACTACAATTTGAAAATGAATCAAATGGAACAAATGAAGAAGATGATGAGGAAATTGTTCCAATAAATTCACAAGTACTCAGAAACCCAACATTAGTTGATGTCACAACATCAATGGATAATTTATCAGTTGACAGACATCCATCGACTGATAATGCATCAATTGATAATCCTTCAATGGATAATAAACACTCTACATCTAGAGTATCCAACTCAGGGGGAGGGTTTCAAAATCAATCTTCTAGTTCAAACCAATATGAGTATAACAACAATGACAATGAAGCCTCTTCATCAGGAAGGCAAAATCTGCCTCCTCAAAGAAAATGGACAAAAAGCCATCCATTTGAATTAATCATTGGAAATGCAGAAGATGGTGACAAGACAAGAAGTGCTACTCAAAATAAATATCTGTATAGCAGCTTCCTATCTCAAGAAGAACCTAAAAGAGTTGAAGATGCTCTCAAGGATCCTGATTGGGTTTTAGCTATGCAAGAGGAACTCAATCAATTGGAAAGGAATGAAGTATGGAAGCTGGTGCCCAAACCAAAAGATAGATCAGTAATTGGTACAAAATGGGTATTCAGAAATAAAATGGATGAAACTGGTACTATGACTAAAAATAAAGCAAGGATTGTAGCAAAGGGGTACTCACAAGAAGAAGGAATTGATTTTGATGAAACATTTACACCAGTTGCAAGGCTGGAAGCAATCAGAATCTTTCTAGCTTATGCTGCACATGCTAATTTCAAGGTCTACCAGATGGATGTGAAGAGTGCATTTTTGAATGGAATATTATAAGAGGAAGTCTATGTGTAACAACCCCCTGGTTTTGAAGATCCAAATTTCCCTGACTTTGTCTACTATCTACTCAAAGCACTCTATGGCTTGAAACAAGCACCAAGGGCCTGGTATGACACTTTATCTCAGTTTCTCATTGAGAATCACTTCACAAGAGGTACTGTTGATAAAACTCTATTTTGTAGAAATGTCAATGGCTCAATTATTCTTGTCCAAATCTATGTAGATGACATTATATTTGACTCAACTAATGAGGAGCTTTGCAAAAAGTTTGCCAAACTAATGCAAAGTAAATATGAAATGAGCATGATGGGAGAACTAACCTATTTTCTTGGCTTGCAAGTCAAACAAGTTAAAAATGGTATTTTCATAAATCAAACTAAATACATTTCTGATTTACTAAAGAAATTTGATTTGAATGAATGCACATCTGCAAAAACTCCCATGGCCACTGCAACTAAACTTAAATTGAATACCAAGGAAGCTAAGGTAGACATCTCAAGTTATAGGGACATGGTTGGCTCATTATTATATTTAACTGCAAGTAGGCCAGATATAATGTTTGCTACATGTTTATGTGCTAGATTTCAGGCTGATCCTAGAGTGTCTCATTTGATTGCAATAAAAAGAATATTCAGATATCTCAAAGGAACACCAAATCTTGGAATTTGGTACCCTAGAGAATCTGGATTTGATCTAATTGGCTATTCAGATGCAGACTATGTAGGTTGCAGAATTGACAGGAAAAGTACAATAGGCACCTGTCAATTTCTAGGAAATAAACTTGTGTCATGGTTTAACAAGAAGCAACACTCAGTATCAATTTCAACTGCAGAAGCTGAGTACATTGTTGCTGGAAGTTGCTGTGCACAAATATTATGGATGAGGAATCAATTATTTGATTATGTGTTCAACATGAACAAGATTCCTATCTTCTGTGATAATACAAGTGCCATTGCCATAACAGAAAATCTAGTACAACATTCCAGAACCAAACACATTGACATAAGGTATCATTTCATTAGGGAACATGTAATGAATGGTACAATTGAATTACATTTTGTCCCTAGTGAGCAACAACTTGCAGACATTTTTACCAAGCCATTGGATGAATCTACCTTTAATAGATTAGTCTGTGAGTTAGGTATGCTTAATTTTGCTCAATCTTAAATGTATGCTAAGTTGTTATTTGTTTTTTTTGTAGCCATTGTTCACAATTATCTGTTGAAACAAAGTGATCAACTGATAATTGTGTTGATCATCAATGGATATTCCACAGCTATCGATGGATATATTTAATCAACTGATAAAATATATATCTATCGATGGATATTTATCTGTCGAAAAATAATTACCCTGGTAATTATTTATCGATTTATAAATTAACAATTTTGAGTCAATGGATGTAATTACCCATCGATGGTAATAGAATTTCTACAGTTTCTTTTACATCCATCTACCAAATAATAGCCATTGATTCTTTACTTTATTTGTCAACAGATACATATACTCAGTTATATATATCAATCGATTGCCATTTAAAGTAATTTGCTTTAATTCTTTTTATCTTTCAACTGTTATATTCTCAATTAATCTGACTATTCAAGTCATTTTAATCCCAAAAATATAAATAGCAATTTCAATTCTCATTTCATTCTTACTTGCTATTTTATTTTATTCTCTAAACTCTATATCTTTGTTTCTCTCTTTCTCAAGAACCCTAAAGCAATTTCTCTAACTTTTCATTAAGTTTTCTTCTAATCTCCATAAGAACAGCGATGGCGCCTCAAAAGAAGATTACTTCCTCAACTGGTTTCATCTATGAGCAGAATAATTTCACAGCATGCCTGACAGTCGATGATGCTCCTACTAACTTTCATCCATTGATGAGATTCTTGGGAGAATGCAAGGTATCCAAGGCTCTCAGTGAAGCACCCACCATCGTGTGCTCGTTTGTTGAAGAGCTGTGGAACTCTGCACAGGTATCACAGGATGGTAAGGTAATCTCTTATACCTGCAAAGGTAACTCTTACACCATATCTAGTGATTCTATCTCAGCATGTCTAAATATTCCTAATAATAACTGTGAAAATTCCCCAACTGATTCAGAAATTAGGAATATGCTAGTCTCTGTCAATTATGCTAAAAATGAAGCTAGTTTAGGTGAAATTGTTAGGAAAAATCTTAGAAAAGAATGGAGTTATTTCTTTGATGTTATTATTAAAGTATTTTCTGGAAAAATAAGTAATTTTGATGCAATCACCACAAGTATGCAAGAAATTGCTTATTCAATCCTATTTGATAAGTACTTTGATTTTAGTACATTGCTCCTAAATGAATTAACTGCTAAATTAGGAAGTAAATCATCTAGAAAAAATTACATCTATTTTGCTAGATTTTTTATGCTGTTGATTAATGCCTCCATTGGAGAGTATGAGATCACAGGTGAAATGGAGACAATGGAACCCTGGACACAAAACAAATGGGTCTTCAAGGATCTGGTGAGAATCAACTTATAAAGTAGGATGTGCCTCATCTATCCTCCTTTTTTACAGGTATTTCTCAAAACTCACAACCTTCTTAATCTACATATAGAAATACCTACTTCTTTGCCTTCTACAACAATGGAGGGAGGTAGAAATGCCCTCATCTCTCCTACCCAAGTTGCACAACCATCTAAATCCAAATCTAAACAAACCTCCTCAGTAGTTTCTCAAAAGACTACTGTTGTAAAATCCAAGAAAAGAAAAACAACTGAGGGGAGTGTGAAGGTGGTTGATAAGGGTGAGGGAACTGACCAACATCAAGAAAGCCAGAAGAATAAGGAAGGAGAGATTGAGAGTATCCAGCCAGCCACCGGCCCAATCTCTTAAAAGATTGATGCTATGTTAAAGGATATTAGCACATCCCTAGTTGTACCTTCTCAACAAGGTGCAGCTATTGAAAATAGGTCGCAACCAGGACCAATTGATGAGGGAAAGGGACACAAATTAGTTCAGCCATATAAAAGGAGAAAGAAGGAGAGTAGCAATGCACATGGAACACACACACCTGCAAAACCAAATGAAAATTTGGTGGAGCCTTCAGTTTCTTCTTTTGATGTGTCTCAGAACTTTCCTGAGGCACATCCCCATTCTCTATCTATTCCATCTCCTTAATCACCTTCTAAATCACTTTCTTCAGAAACTGTAATGATTGGCAACATTACTATTTCAAATTCACCTTCTTTGCGACTCAGGGTGGAGCCAAAACTCTCACCTGACTCACCACAAAAAGTTAACACCTTGGTTGAGCAGGATAATATACACCAATCTTCTAAGTCGATGGATATTTCTACATCAATTGATAATATTCAACATCCATCGACTTCCACTCTTTCATCGATGGATATCCTCACATCCATGGACGAGCTCACTTCGACAGATATTCATCAATCGATGGATATTCCTTATCCATCGATCATCACTTCACATCCATTGATTGCTACTTCAACTGATATTCCATTGCTTGATTCTACAGTTGAAGTTGCACATACATTACTAGGTTTGAGTGGAGTGGGTGAGGTGAGTGAGAGGCAAAGTTTGCATACCTTGGCAAAAGGAAAGAGTGTGAATGAGGGGCCCTCAATTTCTTCTGAGGTAGCAAAAGGAGAGGGTGTGAGCAAAGAGAGTTCCACCTTAGTAGGTGATGCAAAAGGAGAGCATGACAAGGGAGAGGTGGGAATCCAGGATGAGATCCTGATGCAAAAACAGAGAGAAGATAGTGAGAGAGAAAAGAATAGAGAGAAATTATGTTTATCATCTCATGAAGCACCAACTTCTAAAACTGAGCAGATTGCAGCTGAACTCACCCAGGAGTTGGGATTGGAGTTAGGGGGAACATGAGGTGATGGAGAATTTGGAGTTCATGCAAGAGTTGCAGATGCCCACATGAAGGTGGATGATGAAGTTGACTTCAACCTTGATGCTGACACATTCACTCATGAGGATCCACACTATCAAGGTTTGGCAGCAGCCTCAAATCAAGAAGCTGAAAAGATGCTGGGGTTGGTACCAATAGAAGAACACTTCAGGAGTGGTAAAGAGGAATTGGCAAGACAGCCTGATGATGTGTCTCACATACATCTAGAAGATTTTGAAGATCACTCTGATTCTGAAGATGAGTTACTGGCACTTGAAATGACTAGTGATGAAATCAGTCTGGCTGATACTGAAAAGTCCATAGTTTCACACTACAGGAGGTCCATGGCTGAAACAGGTGTAGAGGATCCTGTCCAGAGAAGAATTCTTAACTTCTACAGAGACAACCTGAAACTTCAAAAGATGCATGTCACAGGGTCTAGGTATGAGTTGAAGAAGATCAAAGAAGATATTGGCAGTGCAAGGACACATTTTGACTCCACCATAGACTCAAGACTCAGTCTCACCATGATGATAAGAATCAAGTAAAGGCTTGACACTGAGTCTACAGCCAAGGACAAAGTGGTGGGATTGGAGAAGAGAGTGTCTATTATAGAGGTCAACATGGAGCAAATATTGAAGAATCAAGTCACCCAAATCAAGCTCCTGAGCAGACTCTTGGAAACCCCTCTCATTTCTCAATCCTTGGAGCAAGAGCCTGTTGCTGATAACAAAAAGGGGGAGAAAGAAAGTAGAAGGGAATTTGAAGAAGTTGAAGCTGTGATCAAGGACACAGAGAATGTCTTACAAAAGAGAGATCCAAAGAAGGCATTGGCTCAGCAAATTATGAGGCAGTTTGACTCAATTGCCAGCAAAAATAAGAATATTGATGCACAAGAGCCAATTGCTTTAATGCCAGAGATTCTTGAAGCTGTGAAGAAAGGAGAAATAAGGGTGGATGAAAGTAGTAGCTCACAACCTGGTGATAGCAAAGGAAAGGGAAGGTTAATTGAAGATGGCAAGAAGAAGGAGAAGTCTATCACAGGAGGAGGTGAGAAGCTATTGGGCAAAGCAATAGCTGTTGGTAGGAAAGAAAGGGAGCAACAAAAAAAGTAACAAGAAGAATTAGCCATTCAACTGCAAAGAAAATTTGATGAGAAAGATAGGTTAATCAGAGAAACCAGAAGAAAATAAGGTGAAAGAAGGCCTAGAATAAAGAAAAGAGCAAACAAGCCTGCAGACAAGTCTAAATCTTCTGGAGTAAAAAGGAAGCTTGTTGTTGATGAAGAAATAAGGATGGAGGAGAAACCAAAGGAGTTGGAGTTGAGTAGTAAAGCATCTGGGAGTGGTCAACCCAAGGAAATAAAAGTGTTCAAATCAAAGCTTGACAATTATGTGCCAATCAAGATTGAAGGAATGAATGCAGTAAAAGGTCAAAGGAAAAGGGATATTGATCTACTTCACATTGATTATGAAGATGGATCACATTCAACCTTCACCTTCAATCAAGTCATGGAACAAAACTATTGCACTTTAAGGAAAATATACACCTTGCTCAACAGGAATTATTTTCTAATTGAAGGGCTAGGAAGAGCCATACTTGAGAGGATGAAGGAGATGAGGGAGGCGCCTGTTCAAGTGGAAAGGGATGACAGAATCAAAATCTGGAACCCTGAAGGAAGGAAGGTACTACATGAACCATTCTACATGATAATCTACAAGGACAGGGAAGGCAGGGAGAAATGTATTGACATTTGTCAGTAAATAGACAAACTGCCCAATCTGGAATTGAACCATCTAACAAGCCAACTGGACTACAGGGCTGAGGATGAGAAGATTTTGAAAGGATCCTTATACAGAAAGATGAAGGAGAATGAAGATAAGATGAATGAGTCAAGAAGGAGAAGAAGATAGATGATTCAGACTCAACATCAAAGTTATCAGAATTCATCTACTACTGGTATTTGATCACTTTGTATTAAAATCTCTTTTGTCAATATTGTAATTCATGCTAGGATGAAAATGTTTAGAATTTTGTTATCATCAATAGAAAAGATTTATGCATGTTTCACATATTCATAAATAGGGGGAGATTGTTAGGAATTGTGAGATTTGATGATAACAAATTACTTAGAATTTCAATAGTGATTTAAATTTCATTGTAACTAGTCGATGGATATGTGACTTATAAATATCCATTGATTAGGAAAGCAGTTATCAGTTGAAGCTTGTTTAATCATCTGATATACTGGATTGTAACATTTGATTCATGTTTCATTATCAATTGATTGTATTGCCTCGATGGATGCTGTGAAGTAGTCGACTGATAAATATTGACTTCAATTTATAGCTTCTCAACGGATGTGAAGAATGGCTGATCAACTGTAAAAATTCTAAGTCAGAATTCTCACAAATGAAGTGATCAACTGATATTGGAGTCAATGGATAAAGGCAATCAACGGATAAAGGCAATCAACGGATAAAGGACCATCAATGGATAAGGAGTCGATGGATAACTCAATTATTCATCGATACATCAATTGATCAATGGATAACCTATCCATCGATGGATGAGCAAAGGAGAATCAACTGATAAGCTTAACAGTAATTATCAGTTGATTAAGATTTCCCAATTTAGTTAAAGACAAAAGGAATGGGAACTTTGCAGAGATTGAATCAATGGAAGACATTCATGTCAGGATTGTGAAGTCTTTCAAAGCAACACAGTTTTCAAGGAATGGATCAAGACAAAGACACTTCCATGACAAGTCAAATTGTAGTGAAGACTGTGAAAGAAACTAATTTCTATTTTCTTGTAAACATTATAAAATGTATTTTGTAATGTTATCTGTCGATAGAAAATAGATGTAGAAGAAAACTACTATATAGTAGTTAGTAGTCTATTGTAACAATGTAAGTGTGAAAAATCAAGAACTCAAGAAAAAGCACAGTAGAAGCATATGCAATATCTGTAGTGCTTTTCTTAGTTCAAAATCACAACTTGTAAGCAGTTTGGTATTTTTACCAAGGTTATTTGAAAGCAAAAATACACTAGTGGAAAAAACCAATCCACTAGTAATTTTAGGGCAAAGACTGCTAGTCCTCCTAAGTCTAGGAAGGAAGCCCCTGTCCCTAAGCCTAAAGACACACCTGTCAAGGCTAAACCAAAGGGCAAGGGCACAATCGATGAGAAAGACAAGGACAATGAAATTTCTGCAGCTAAATTTATTAACTTATCTAAGCCTCTTGGACCCAATCAAATTTAGGTGCCAAAGAAGAAGTAATCAATCTGTGGTTACAGGGTATAACAAAGAACAAGCGTGTCATGTGGATTCTCGACAGTGGCTGTTCTAGGCATATGACTGGTGATAAAGCCCTGCTATCAGATGTGATTGAGAAAGCTGGCCCGATAGTGACCTTTGGAGATAACAACAAGGGATTCATAACGGGATATGGCAATTTGGAAATTGGAAATGTTATCATTGAAAATATCTCTCTTATGGACGGATTAAAGCACAACCTCCTAAGTATCAGTCAGTTCACTGACAAAGGCTACAAAGTTACATTCGAAAAGGAAAAGTGTGTTATCCAAAACAGGAAAGATGTGAAGCTTGCTCTTCAGGGATTGAGAAAGGGGAATCTCTTTGTGGCTGACTTATTCTCTGTAAGTACAGGCGAAGTTCAATATTTTTATAGCAAAGCTTCAACAGAGGATAGTTGGTTATGACATAAGAAACTTTCACACCTGAACTTTAAGGCAATGAACTCTTTAGTTAAGAGGGAATTCGTTAGAGGTTTACCTGAGATGGAATTCTATCAAGAAGGTCCGTGTGAAGCATGTGAAAAAGGGAAGTCAAAGAAAGCATCTCACCGAAGCAAAGACTCATCAGACATTACTGAACCACTGCAACTTCTGCACATGGATTTATTTAGCCCAGTTAATGTCATGTCTATGTCTCGGAAAAGATATGCACTAGTAATTATTGATGAATACTCCAAGTACACGTGGGTTTTGTTTCTAGCCTCAAAAGATGAAGCCCCTTAGATAATTATTGATCACATAAAGAAGATAGAGTTAGAAGCTGGTTTGCCTGTCAGGAAAATTAGGTCTGACAATGGAACAGAATTCAGAAATGTAACACTGAATGAGTTCTTTATTGAGAAAGGGATTTCAAGACAATATTCAGGGCCCAGAACTTCACAACGAAATGGAGTAGTAGAAAGGAAGAACAGAACTTTAGTTGAAGCAGCAAGAACAATGCTGAATGAAGCTAAGTTACCTCTATACTTTTGGGCTGAAGCAGTCAACACAGCTTGCTACACTCAGAATCTTACCCTGATTAATAAAGATCATGACAAGACTCCATATGAGTTAATGGCAAACAAGAAACCAACACTGAAGTATTTTCATGTGTTTGGAGCAAAGTGCTTTGTATTGAAACATGATGAGCATCTTGGTAAGTTTGAATCCAAAGCTCATGAAGGCATATTTCTTGGCTACTCTTTGGAATCTAAAGTGTATAGGGTTTATGTGATTGAACAATAGATGGTCATTGAAAGCATGAATGTAAATTTCGATGATCTCAAGCTCCCAAGTCTACAAAGAACAGATGACACTGAAACTCTGCAGTTCGAAAATTTGAACTCAGATGAAGGTGAAAAAGAACCTGAAGCTGCAATAGAAAATCAAGCACCAATTGAGAATAACAACAATGATGATTCTGACCCTAGTAGTGGAAACAGTGGAAGATTCACAGAAATTACTAGTAGTGGTAGAGAATCTCATTCTCAACCCAGTAGCAGCTCAGAGGGAGCAACTGAAGGATCTACTAATAGAATTTAGCACAACAATGACAATCATGCTGAATCATCTAGAGCAAATCTGCCTAGACATAGGGTGTGGAATAGAGATCACCCCTTTGAGTTGATTCTAGGAGATCCAGATGCTGGAGTTCAAACTAGACGTGCTTCACAGAATTAATGTTTATTCTCTTGTTTTCTCTCTGAGATAGAGCAAAAGAAAGTAGAAGAAGCACTAGAAGATCCAGATTAGCTTATTGTTATGCAAGAAGAACTCAATCAATTCGAAAGACAGAAAGTCTGGAAGCTGGTACCCAGGCCAAAGAACAAGTCTATTATTGGCACAAAATGGGTATTCAGAAATAAACTGGATGAAGATGGCATTGTTACGAGGAATAAAGCCAGACTGGTTACTAAAGGTTATTCGCAAGAAGAAGGAATAGATTATGATGAAACATATGCACCAGTGGCAAGGCTTGAAGCTATTAGGATGTTTCTGGCATTTGCAGTACATTCCAACTTTAAAGTATATCAAATAGATGTGAAGAGTGCATTCCTGAATGGAGAGCTTGAAGAATAAGTGTATGTGGAACAACCCCCAGGGTTTAAAGATCCAGAATTTACTGATTTTGTATACTTTTTCTTCAAGGCACTCTATGAATTAAAGCAAGCACTTCGGACATGGTATGACACTCTATCTGTATTCTTACTTGAAAATGGTTTCACTAGAGGTGTCATAGATAAGAATCTGTTTCATAAAATGCATAAAAATGACATGATATTAGTACAAGTATATGTGGATGACATTATATTTGGTTCTACTAACGATCAGTTGTGTAGTAGATTTGCTAATTTAATGCAGAGTAGGTATGAAATGAGCATGATGGGGGAGTTTAATTATTTCCTTGGACTCTAAATAAGCCAAAGGAAAGATGAAATCTTCATCTGCCAGACCAAGTACATCAGAGATCTGTTGAAAAAGTATGGTCTTGAAGATGCGTCACCAGCCAAAACCCCAATGGCAACTGCCACTAAGCTTGATAAAGATGAACTTGGTAAGAGGGTAGACATCACAAGCTACAGAGGTATGATCGGCTCATTACTTTACTTAACTGCAAGTAGACCAGATATTATGTTTACCACATGTTTGTGTACTAGGTTTCAGTCTGACCCTATAGGTAAACTTGAAGGGGAAAGAGACATCACTCTGGGCTTTGTCGATTTACTGCGTGATGATTTCGTTGCAAAAGATCGAAGTCGCGGTATTTATTTCACCCAAGATTGGGTTTCTTTACCAGGTGTTCTACCCGTGGCTTCGGGCGGTATTCACGTATGGTCTTGAAGATGCGTCACCAGCCAAAACCCCAATGGCAACTGCCACTAAGCTTGATAAAGATGAACTTGGTAAGAGGGTAGACATCACAAGCTACAGAGGTATGATCGGCTCATTACTTTACTTAACTGCAAGTAGACCAGATATTATGTTTACCACATGTTTGTGTACTAGGTTTCAGTCTGACCCTAAAGAATCATATCATATATATGTTAAACGCATTTTTAGGTATCTTAAGGGAAGTCCGAATCTTAGAATTTGGTACCCTAAAGATACAGGTTTTGACCTAGTTGGGTATACAGATTCTGATTATGCAGGTTGTAGGATTGATTGGAGAAGTACATCGGGGAGTTGTCAATTCCTTGGTAAAAGATTGGTTTCATGGTATAGCAAGAAGCAGCACTAAGTTGCAATGTCAACAGCTGAAGCTGAATATGTTGCTGCTGGAAGCTGCTGTGCACAAATATTGTGGATAAGGAACCAACTTCAAGACTATGGACTGCTACTGAGCAAAATTCCAATATTCTGTGACAACACAAGTGCCATAGCAATCACAAACAATCCTGTTCAGCACTCAAGGACAAAGCACATTGATATCAGGTATCATTTCATTAGAGAGCATGTCATGAGTGGTACTGTAGAGTTATATTTTGTACCTACAGAGCAGTAAATTGCAGACATCTTCACTAAACCACTGGATAAAATCACTTTCACTAGACTGGTTTGTGAACTTGGGATGTTAAATTCTACTAACTAATTAGTTAGTAATCAAAACTGTAAGTTGGAGCTGATAAATTCACTAGTTGATTAATTTCAATATTTTTAGGACTTGTGAATTTATTTACCAAATTCTATTTCATTTATTTAGAATTATAAGTTAGATAAATACCTTATGCACGCATGCTAATTTATTATGGTATTTATGTAATGTTAATCTTAAGCAAATATTTAAGTGTCTGTATTTAATTGATAAATTCTTGGCACTTATATATTTTAAAATATTATTTGAAATTATTTTAAGTAAATAGGATAAATATTCATATTTATTCTTATATTTAAAATAAAAGTAAAATAATTAAAAAGCATAATTTATTTATGATAATAATTTTAATAATTAATGTTATTATTGTTATTAATAAATATCTTATGAAATAATATTTGTGAGTAATTAATTATTATTGATTAATTATTCAAATTATTCATAAATATTATTATTTAATAGTAACAAAAATCCAGAGCTGCAACTAGCTAAAATTAGTTAAGTGAGAAGTTGCGCCCTAAGTTTATGTTGCGCCAAGCACATTACACCACTATGTCGGCGCAACATATCACTTAAATAATTTTTGCTTAGTTATGTTGCGCTTGAGTTTTATGTTGCGCCAAGTACAGTACACCACTGTGCAGGTGCAACATATCACTTAAACAGAATTTTTGCTTAGTTATGTTGTGCCAAACACAATGAACCACTGTTTAGGCGCAACTTAACACTTAGAAGATATTTTTTTTCTTTTCTTTTGTTGTGCCCATATATATATATATATATATGCTTATGTAGTGTAATTATTTATGTTAAAATTGCGATACACACAGTTCATACACAAGGGAGACGCAAGAAAACTCGACAAATTTGATTGTTCATAAATCAAAAATTACCCAGCCAAATTCAAATCTGAAACAAGTATCAGTTTACCCACTCTTTCAAGATCATTTAGAGTATAATTTCACTTAGTTTAATTAACTGCAGCTAGAGATCTCACTGTTGGGTTTACTAATAGCTTTTCTAGGGTTCTTAAGGGTTTTGTTCATTCAAATTGTTTTGGGATTAAAATCAATTACGGTAGTTAAAAATTAGTGTGTTAAAAGTTATCTAGATTAAACCAATAATTTAATCTTAAGGTTAATTTTAGATATTTTGGTGTTATTTAGGGTTTCCATAATTTGCTAAAATTTGGATAATAAATTGGTAACTTTATTTATAAGAAATAAAATTATCCTTTGTTTTTAATTAAATGGCGGTTAATTTAGTTCTCAAAAAGACCAATTATTTATCTATTTTAGTTGATGAATGGACTGAGTCATGAGAGTTAGGCAAATGGGTTAAGTTTTTAAATGAAAGTTCTATTGTCCGGTTTTCACTAACCACTGACGTGCCTTTAAATAGATGCATGTTAAGACAGGTTTATAGGACAGCGAACGATACCTCTAAAGATGGAATTTTAGCCTTCTCTTGTAAAGTTTTGAGGCGGTCTGTCAGAATCACTGAAAATCATATAAATGAAGCACTGTAGCTGCCAACAGATAACTTTGAGCCGGAACCTTCTTAGGCTGATCTTGATAACTTCTTTTACTGGTTGCACTGCACTTTGGAAAACAATGGGCTTCTAAAGAAGATCTACAAGCATCATCTTCCTAAAGAATGGAACCTGTTTTTCAACATCCTGTCCCATGCCTTTGCACCAAAGATAGGGGGTTTCCACGGAATTACAAAGTTTAATAAGGTGATAGCTTATGCAGTGGCTTCAAATATCAGACTCAACTTTGGACGATTGATCATGGCTGAAATCTTAAAGAACCAAGCAAAAATGGTTGTTTTTTGTCTATATCCAAGATTTTTGCAATTGGTGTTGAACAACAGACTGGAAGCTGATCAACTTCAATCTTTTCAAAATAGTCCCTTGGAAGAATCACCCTCTCTACAGTACAGAGCTCTCTTAGCATTACAGAATGAGCATGACTATCCTAACAGGTTTACTCCTGCTTCAATGACTAATCCAATTCGAGATTACTTTGCTCTTATTAGACAGGCTGAAGAAGAAGCTGCAGAAGAAGAAGCTCAAGAATCTGAAACTGATGATTCAGCATATAAAGATTCAGAAGAAGCAGCCTCTCAAGAGGAAACTGAAGCTGAAACATCAGAGATGGAAAAAGATGACTCTGAAAGAAATGAAGCATCAAATGAAGAAGAACAGGGATCTAAACAAGAGGATGAATGCATAGATAAAGCTGGTTCAGAAAAAGACCAAGAACCAGATCCTGAACAAGATCAATAAAGGCAAAGCCCTGATACTGCACCAGAAGAGGTAACTGTTGAGAACATAGTGGAAGAGTCTCAAAACACTGATGTGTACATTCCTGATCTTTCTGATGAACAAATGGAAGAAGGTACACTTCTGGATTTTGACTTTTCTGCTTTTTTTCACGATGAATTTGTCACGATATCTCCCTCTGTTCCTCAAACGGAAGTGCACACACTTGAGCCCTCAGTGGCCTTAGAAGCTGGCAATGAACTTGGCGACCAACCAATTCTAACCACTGCCAGAGATCAACAAACACTACCAATCTCTCCTGAAACCAGAAAAAGAACACATGATACAGATGATATGAGTGAATCCCTACTGAATCAGGAATTTATTGAAATATCCCCTACAGCTTTGCCTTCTCTAAAACGTCATAAAATTAATATTAAACACAAGGCATCTATGAGCCAGAAACCTGATTCTCCAATCTCTGAGACCATTCTTTTTCTTCGTAATCTCAATTCTGAAATTGACCAACTCCTGAAAGGTACGGGAACTGAACTAGATATGGTAACACAATCAACTACTTCAGTAGCCAGTACTGTTTTGGTAAATCTAATTCAGAACCTGTCTTCACAAACAGTAGGGGGCATCACTGACTCTCACGAGCCATTCATTACATTGTCAAATGTGGTGACCCCCCTGAACTTAACATCTCCAGATCCTAGCAAGGATGTTTTCCTTCCCCAGTCGGGTGAAGTGGAAAGGCAACTCTCCTTTAGAAGAGAAGAGGTCTCCATTCATGGAGTAGCTACGTCAGTAGCAGCACCACTTTAAGTGGAATTGCCTTCACAGGTGTTGCGGGGCACTACAGGCTCTAACTTGTCACTCATTACATTATATAAGGTGGTGACCCCCCTGGAATCTACAATTCCAACTCCTTTAAAGGAGGTCCTCCCCACCTTTTTAGGTCAGGCGGAGGGACAACACACCCATAGAAGGGATGTGGACTCTATACTTAGAGTATCTGCTACCTCGGTAGTAGAACCTGTTCAGGGTGCCTCTGAACAGGTAAGGCTTTCAGTAGCTTCAGCTGGCATCACGGATTCTTCAACCTTGCCAATCATTACAGAATCCATAATGGTGACAACACTGAGTCTAACTCCCCCAGTTCTTGAAAAAGGAGTTCTCCCCACCCAAAGCGGTCAGGCGGAGAGGCAACCTACCCATAGAAGGGATAGGGATTTTCATGCAGGTACTGAAGATCAGGATGCTTTGAATGAGATGAGTGAAACAGTCAACCTTAGTGATCTTCATTTCCCTGACCCTGATAAGCCGAGTGTGACTGTTGAGGGTCGAGAACAAACAGTAACAGTGAGCGGTGAGACACTCACTGACCAAATAAACACCCCACATAATGCACACACAACACATAGCCAAAGGATTCTAAATTTGGAGGCCCAAGTCACTGAAATTCATTATTCCTTATGAAAGATCTTGGAAGTTCAAGAGCAGCAGAGGAATGAAATGAAAGACCTTAAAGATTTGGTACAACAACTACTGGTTCAGAAGACTCCTACTCAACCACTAACTTCTATAGCTCAGAAAACTCCGGATAAAAGGGAGGATAACCCAACTGAGGGGGAGAGAAGAGAGCAAGAAAAAGTTGGAGCTGAAATGATAATGGAATATACAGCTCAGGGGGAGACGGATATCTTTTACAGGCCTGGAGCAAGGCAACTGGAGGAAGGTGAAATCTTTGAACCCTATATACCGATCGATATTCCTACTGAGAATGAGATAGAGGAAACTACAAAGACTGCAGTTATTGATAACGAAGAGGAATTTGCCGAGGAGTATGCATTTGATAATGACTATCTTCTAGTTGGTGTGGATGAAGTTGTTACTCAAGATGTAGCTCAAGTTCAGGAATTAATGAAAAGAAAGTGGAAAAGAGTTCAACATGCAATAGAAAGAAGAAACAGAATCAAGGACATTGAATCCAAAATTGGTCCTGAATGGGATGAAGCAAGGAGTCTGCTGGAAAAGAAAGAGCTATCTCTTAGCAAGAAGAAAGATAGAGAAGTCCTTGACCTGTTCAGAGACATAAGGGAAAAATTTCAAGATGTTCATGAATTCTATGTTGCTCTATCAGAAGAGATAACAAGTGTGTCAGTAAGTGCACTGAAATCCGGTTGGAGGATGTATATCAACACAACAACACTGAGATCAAGAATCTCGTCGACAAAGAGCTTCGAAAAAATGAATATAGTGGAGTTGTATGTGCTAAAAAGGAAAGTCCTTTTTGGGGGACATAAGGCGAATGAGATACTGAGAGATCGAATCGAGAAGAAGATTATTGAGATTGGTGTCGAAGCATTTGAGAAGCCTCTGGTGGTCAAGTACTATAAAGCAACAACTCTACACAATCTAACTTTGTCAGATGAAGGTTTAGAATCAAGTTAAGTGATGTTCATGCAGTATGTAGAGGGAAGACTCAGAAGCAAGAAGAACAAAATTGAAAAAGATCTTAAGGCTGCTGAGTTGATCTATGCATTCAGGTTGAACAAAGCTATTAAAATCTCATGAAGATTTCTAGTAGAAACAACCAGATACTATTAGGATCCAGTGTATGTTAGAAAGGAGGATGGCATTGAAGAACTTGAAATTATTAAGGTTTCTAAACCTTGCATCCAAACCGAACCAAATGGAACAAAGTACTTCTTGTACAAGAAAGATGGAGTAGAGAAGAGAAATGAACTATTAAAGTTGAGAAGGAACAATTCTGACATCATCAGAAAAATCTTTTCTAAGGTAAAGAGATCCACTGTCAAATCAGATAAGAAGGCTTTGAGGATCATTCAAGATGTCCTGATGGAAAAATTGGCAGAAGAGTCTATGCATGACACTACCAGAGTGAAAGGCTTTCCAAAAAGAATAACGGTGTTCGTGTTTTCTAAAAGACAATCACTAGCCTTTGAGTCTATCTCAAAGACAAGATCAACTGCATTTCTCAGGGAAGTTTTAAAGAAGTTAGAAGATCCACCTCCTATCAATACTCTTGAAGTTGAAGCGAGGGATTTGGTAAAGGCAAGATTGGATGAAAAGGAAGAAGAGCTAAGGCAACATTACTCTGAGACAAGAACCAAGAAGAAGAAAGATACAAGTCAAGCAAGCTGAAGATCATATCATTTTATGTTCAGGCTAGAGGAACAAACTTCTCTTGTACTTATAGAGAAATCTGGAAATGTATAATCCAATCCAGAATGTAATTAATATTATTTCATATCTTTCCGCACTTTACTTTTTCTTGTAAGTATCATTTGAGTTATCCTCTCACAGGATTTGCTTGTCGAACTCTAACAACCAAATATGGGGAGATTGTAAAGCATAATGTAACGTAATATCTAATAGTGGTATCGATAACTCAACTAAGAATCAAAGACAGTCAAAGAATACTAATATGCAACACAAAAATCCAGAAGGACATGTAAACATGAATCACACATACATCATTGCAGAGCATTCAAGTTGAAAGGCTTACTGAATGTCAGCGAGAGAAGTTCATTAATATGTTCAGGCCTCAACAACAAATAAGAGTTCAGAAGATTTCAGAGTAAAGACAGTGTAATGATTTAAGTATAGGTGTCAGATGATTTCAGTGATCAGAAGCAATTCACAAGTCAAGGTTAATCAGCTGAAAAAGAATAGAAGTCAAGAGGATTTAATTCAGTATTAGTCGTTTGAGAACCAGACCAGTGCACTAAGCGTCAACACAGTAAGAAGAGAATTACCTTGATGTATCAAAAGAAAATCAGTTGATCAAGCCACGTGAAGAACATTTCAAGTTGACATGTTATGTCGTTCCTACACAAGGGTACAAGAGTGCAAGAACAACATAATTACATCCAAGCCACAAGGAAAGGTTATGTGATTAATCTTGAGAACATAATAACAACATAATCAACAAGTGGCGCCTACACAGGGTACACAGAGTGTGAGGTGCAACATAGATTAATTGGAGTAGCTTGAAGAATTTCTAATTGAAAGTGGCGCCATCACTAGGTACATAAAGTGCATGGCGCAACTTGACACTTTTGCGCAACATAAGTAAGAAAGGATTTTCTTTAAGTCCTTAAGTGGTTCCAGCACAGGGTATACAGAGTGCAGGCGCAACATAGATGACTGGCGCAACTTACACTCTACACTCCCATTCCCCTGTAGAAGCGCAACATATAACTTGGTGGAAATTGGAAAATCAACTACGTTTGATTTTCAAAGACTACATAATATATATGGGTGAAATCAATACATATATTTTTGGTAATCATCTTCAGCATTCAACACGAACAGACGGAAAGCTCCATTAAAGCCATACATTAAACACACCCAACTGTATTCTTGTTGTAATATTTTTTGAACCCATTGTAGCTAATCTCTTGATTAGAAGTGTAACACCTCAGGGATTTAATCATATATCTTTATTTTCCCGAATCATTGTGTTTCAATTACTACCATTTTTATATCTCAAGAACACACACACTTAATTCGCAATTAAATGAAAATCTACCAACATCATATTCAACCCCCTCTTCTATGATGATTTAGGACCTAACACATATAAACATGTCTGGAAAAAAGTATAAAAGTATCAGAATCCCAATCTTGAAGAAGGCTGAATTCCCTACATTGAGGGTAAAGATGATGATGTTCTTGGAAGTCACAGATCTTGATTATTTAGACAGAATCAATGAGGGCCAGTATCTACCAACCAAGCTAGTGCCATCAACAATTGTGGAAGGAAGACAAGTTCCTGAATATTATACTCTGAAGGACAAAAAGGAGTAGACTAATGAAGAAAAATAAGAAGTCTTAAAAGATACAAAAGTAAGGAATATTCTGCATAATAGTCTTGACTCTATGATGTCTAACAGGGTAATTGCATGCAAAACTACCAAAGAAATCTGGGATGAACTAGAGGTTCAATGCCAAGGAACCAAGGAAATCAAGAAGAATAGAAGATCTGTTCTAATTCAAGAATATGAATACTTTGAGGCAAAACAGAATGAGTCTCTTACTGATATATATGACAGATTTCTTACTCTGTTGAATAATTTGGCTTTGGTGGATAAGGTGTATGATAATGAGGATTCAATAATGTAATTTTGATGATAACATTAATATTAGATTCATAGAATTTTTAATTGATGTAACTGATCAATTGATATGAAAGGTATAAATATCAATTAATCAGGAAACCATTTATCAGTTGAAGTGTTTATGTTAATCAACTGATAATTTGGATTGTAGCATAAGTGTACTTAATCTATTTCAATCGATAAGGTGTAAATCAATTGATGTTAGAGTCGATTGATATAAGTCATCAACTGATGTATAACTTAGACTGTCAAATTGTAATTATTTGAAGACAGGAAATTATACAAGTGAAGGATGATCAGTTGATATTGAAGCATCAATAGATAGAAGATCAATTAAAGAAACCAAGTCAAGTATTGAAGACCATCAACTGATGTGAAGACCCATCGATTAATACATCGATTGATAATATTTATCAATCGATATGTCATCAATTATCAATCGATGGATATAAAGATCAATCGAAGTAGAATATCAGTTGATGGATAAATTGATATGCTTAACAGCAAATTATCAATTGATTGTGACAACTCAGAAAGACAATCTATTGTAGATCCAGAGGACAAAAGCACACCTATGGAAGACAGTCTAGGATGGCTGTGAAGACTCAATCAGAAGCTGTCTTTCAAACCTTTTTCTAAAATGGAAAAAGGTAAAAGGAAGGTAGGTAGAAACAATCCTAGAATATGAATTATAAAAAGAACACTTGTAGTATATAAACAAGTGCGATGGCATTTTTAGAAAATAACAAGTTAGACAATATTTCTTGAATCAACTGTTCAGCTGTTGAGCACTCTGTAAGATCAGTTGATTTATTTTCTAACCTTGTAAAAACGAAGCTAGGTTTCTTCTAACCTAGGAACATTGAGCAAAAATATATACTGATGGAAACACCAATCCATCAGTAATTTTCAAATCTCTTGTTCATATTTACTTTTAGTTTTTAAGTTGTTCAAACTATTTTTCTCTAACTCTCAAACATCAAATAACAAATATTAAAAGAAGTAAAAAGTTTTAATATTTGTATTCAACCCCCCCCCCCCCCCTTCTACAAATATTGGCATAGTTCTGGGAAATAACAATTGGTATCAGAGCAAGCTTTCAACATACAGAAAGTTTAAAGATCAAGAACAATCAATATGGGCCAAAAAGATTCAGGTGTGAAGATTCCAGTTTTAGAGAAAGATGAATATTTTCCATGGAAGGTTAAAACACACTTGCATCTACTTTCTCTTGATCCTTCCTATGTTAACTGCATAGAAAAGGGTCCTCATGTTCCCATGAAGCTAGTCACAAGTGTAAACCCTGATGGAACTCCTGCACTTGACAAACTTGTTTCAAAACTCATCACTGAGTTCACAGAAGAGGATGAAAAAGAAGTGCTTAAAGACAAGAAGGCCATGAACATAGACAAAGATATGTTTGATAATGTGATAAACTGTACTTCATCAAAAGAAGTATGGGATACTCTTCAAACACTATGTGAAGGAACTGAGCAAGTAAGGAAAAATAAGATGCAACTCTTGATTAAAAAATATGAGTCATTTCATTTCAAGAGTGGAGAATCTATCAATGACACCTATAGCAGATTTCAGAAGTTGCTAAATGGACTGAAGCTATATGGTAGGGTTTATGCAACTGAGGAAACAAATCTAAAATTTCTTAGATCTCTTCCAAAGGAATGAAAACCAATGATTGTTTCCATTAGACAATCTCAGGACTTCAAGGATTATACTCTTGAGAAACTTTATGGTATTCTCAAGACATATGAGTTGAAAATCCAACAAGATGAAGAGATTGAGAAGAGTCAAAGAAAGGAGAAAACTGTGGCTTTGATGGTCAAGGGAAGTGAAGAGAAGAAAGAAAGTGGATGTGTAGAAGTTTCTGTCATGGTGGCTGATGATGTTGTTGAAGGATCATCCAAAGGAAAAGGAAAGGGCAAGTGTGAAGAAATTGAAACATGCTCTCAGGATGATTTGGATGAGATTGATGAGCACCTTGCATTCCTGTCAAAGAAGTTTTCAAAGCTAAAATTCAAGAGGAATCCAAATTCTCAAAGGCCTGGATCCCAGTTTAGAAGTAACAATCAAAACAAAAATTTGGTTGATAGATCTAAATTCAAGTGCTTTAACTGTGGATTGGCTGGTCATTTCTCAAATGAGTGCAGAAAGCTAAAACAAGAAAAGGCAAAGTCATATAATGATATTGATTATAAAAATAAATACTTTGACCTTTTAAAACAAAAAGAAAAGGCTTTTGTTACTGAGGAGAAGGACTGGGCTGCTGAGGACAGTGATTCTGAAGAGTTCATCAATCTAGCTCTAATGGCCAACCATGAAGATGAAGAAGCTAGTTCATCATCAAATCAGGTACTAGCTACCAACTTTTATGAGCTTACAACTGATGAATGCAATAGTACTATTAATGAAATGTCAAATGAATTGTACAATTTGCATGTCACTTTAAAATCTCTAAACAAAGAAAACCTCAAGTTGAAGAACACCATTGATGTCTTAACTGAGAGGAATATTTTTCTTAAAAATGAACTTGTTTGTTTAGATATATTCAAGCAGGAAAGTAAGGATGCTAGAAATGAACTAGAGAACAGTTTGAAAAGAGAAGAATTTTTAAAAGAACAATTGGCTGAAGAAATTAAAACCATTAATAAATGGAATAGATCTGCTAAAACTGCCAAATAAATTATTGATGTTCAGGGTGTATATATTCTAGGAGAATCTCCTAAATCAATAGGCAAGCCATTAGTTGATACTTCAATGGATAAAGATCAATCGACTGCTAATCCATCATCAACTGATAAGGATTATCAATCGATTGATGCTGAATCAACTGATAAGCATCCATCGACAAATAAATCATCAATGGCTAATAAGAAGAACAAATTTAGCACTCCTATCAAGTTTGTTAAGGAAACCAAAAATCAAGTTGAGGTTGAGGTTGAGAAGATCAACATAGGTAGCTTATCCAAGAAATAATTGAAAGCAAAATTAGAAAAGATAGCACCTGTGGAAACTATCCAACCTAAGTCTGAGAAAAAGAAAAAGAATAGGAATGGAAAAGTGGGCATAAATAAGCACAACAATTATACTCCTGATATGTATGCACCTAGAAAGGTGTGTGCTAAATATGGTAGTGTAAATCATTTGTCTATGCAATGCAAGAAAGAAAAGGACTCAATATCTTTAAATGATTTAAATGCACATGCTATGTCTGTAAATGCCATGCTTACCAATCCTATGCTCATGAATGCCATGTCTTCTAATTTAGTTGCACCTAATGTTCATATGCCTTATGAACAAGTTCCATACATGTATAATCCTTTTTTTGCATATGCAAATATGAACATGCCTGGTATGCCATGGAACATGCCTAATGTAGATAATGAAATGCATGGAAATTCTACCATGTGTTCCAAGGTGTCTAAGCCCCAAAAGCCAACTCCCAGAGTTAAAGTGGATTTAAACCCACCAAAACAGAAGGAACCAAAGTTGTAACCAAGGCTCAGACTGCAACTAATAAAAGAGAACCCAAGGCAACTTGGGTACCAACAGAAACTTGATTGTTTTAAATGTGTGTAGAGAAACAGGAAAAGAAATCTCTGGTATCTGGATAGTGGATGTTCTAGGAACATGACTGGAGATTTATCCCTACTCACAAAGTTTATGGAAAAGGATGGTCCAGGAGTTACTTTTGGAGATAACAGCAAAAGTTTTACTCTGGGATATGGCTCAATTGCAAAAGATAATGTTATCATTGAACTTGTAGCACTAGTTGATGGATTGAAGCATAATTTGCTCAGTATTAGTCAACTGTGTGATAATGGAAATGGTGTGTGGTTTATAACTGGATCATGCATCATTGCTAACAAAGATACTGGTGAAATTCTCTTATATGGTGAAAGAAAAGGAAATGTCTATGTGGCTGATTTTCTCTCTGTAAAGGCAAATTTAATGACATGCCTACTTAGCAAAGTATATACAGATGAAAGTTGGATTTGGCACAAGAAGCTAGCCCATTTGAATTTCAAAGCCATGAATCAATTGGTTAGAAAGAATCTGGTTAGAGGCATTCCACAGATGGAATTCACCAAGGATGGACTTTGTGATGCCTGTCAAATGGGAAAACAAAGGAAAGCAACATTCAAGTCAAAGTCTGAATCATCAATTGATAAGCCTTTAGAATTATTGCACATTGACTTATTTGGTCCAGTCAATTTCATGTCAATTGCCAAAAAGAAATATGCATTAGTCATTGTGGATGACTTCACAAGATTTTTATGGGTATATTTCTTACACTCTAAGGATGAGGCAAGTAAATTGATTATCAATCATGTGAAGAATGTTGACAATGGCACTGAATGGAAGGTCAAGAAAATTAGAAGTGATAATGGTACTAAATTCAATAATGTCACAATGAAAGAATTCTGTGAAGAAAAAGGTATCACTCATCATTTCTCTACACCAAGGACTCCACAGCAAAATGGAGTAGTTGAAAGGAAAAATAGGACCTTGATTGAAGCTGCTAGAACTATGTTAGAAGAAGAAAAATTTCCTACATATTTCTGGACAGAAGCAATTAATACTGCTTGCTACATTCAAAATATTTCCATGGTCAATCAAATTCAAGGCAAAACACCATATCAGTTGATGAAGAAAGACAAGAAGCCAACTGTTAACTTCCTCCATGTCTTTGGCTGCAAATGCTTTGTACTGAGAAATCAATGTGAAAATCTAGGAAAATTTGAAGCCAAGACTGATGAAGCTGTATTTATTGGATATGGAATAACAACCAAAGCTTACAGAGTCTACAATCTTAGATTGCACATTGTTATGGAATCTATGCATGTAGTCTTTGATGATAAAAAGATTCAAGGGTTGTTTAATGAAGGATTTCATGACCTATTGCATTTTGAAAATGATTCTACAAGCAATAATGAAGATAGTGATGATGATGTGGAGATTTCAAAAATTCGAGTTCCTAGAAGCTGCCCATCAATTGATGTCAATGCATCAACAGATAACTTATCAATTGACAATCATCAATCGACTGATAATACATCAATTGATAATCATTTGATGGATAACAACTCTGCTCAACAATCTTCAAGTAGAGTGTCCATCTCAGGGGGAGGGTTCTCAAATGACCAATCACATCACAATGATCATAACAATACCAATGATCATGAAGCATCATCTTCAAGGTCAAATTTACCATCACAGAGGAAATGGACAAAAAGCCATCCCTTTGAATTAATTATTGGAAATGCAAATGATGGTGTCAAAACTAGAAGTGCAACTCAAAATGAATGCTTGTATAGTAGCTTCTTGTCTCAAGAAGAACCAAAAAGGATTGAAGAAGCCTTGAATGATCCTGATTGGATAATTGCTATGCAAGAGGAGTTTAATCAATTTGAAAGAAACAAGGTATGAAAGCTGGTACCCAAACGAAAGAACAAGTCTGTCATTGGTATAAAATGGGTGTTCAGAAACAAAATGGATGAATCTGGTACAATGACAAGAAATAAAGCAAGATTAGTGGCAAAGGGCTATTCACAAGAAGAAGGTATAGATTTTGATAAAACATTTGCATCAGTTGCAAGGTTGGAAGCAATCAGAATCTTTCTAGCATATGCTGCTCATGCTAATTTCAAGGTGTATCAGATGGATGTAAAAAGTGCTTTTCTCAATGGAGAACTAGAAGAAGAAGTATATGTAGAACAACCTTCTGGTTTTATTGATCCTGTTCATCCTGGATTTGTATACTATCTTCTCAAAGCACTATATGGTTTGAAGCAAGCACCTAGAGCCTGGTATGACACACTGTCTAAATTCTTGATTGAGAATCATTTTACAAGAGGTACTGTTGATAAAACTCTCTTTCATAGAAATGTCAATGGTTCTAGTATACTTGTTCAAATCTATGTAGATGATATTATATTTGGCTCAACTAATGAAAAACTTTGTCAAACATTTGCTAAGTTGATGCAGAGTAAATATGAAATGAGCATGATGGGAGAACTTACCTATTTTCTTGGTTTGCAAGTCAAACAAGTTAAAAATGGTATTTTCATAAATCAAACTAAATACATTTCTGACTTATTAAAGAAATTTGATTTAAATGTATGTTTTTCTACAAAAACTCACATGGCCACTACAACTAAACTTGAATTGAATACTAAGAAAGCTAAAGTGGACATTTCAAGTTATAGAGGCATGGTTGGCTCATTACTTTATTTAACTGCAAGTAGGCCAGACATAATGTTTGCTACATGTCTTTGTGCTAGGTTTCAGGCTAATCCTAGAGAATCTCATTTGATTGTAATAAAAATAATATTCAGATATCTCAAAGGAACCCCAAATCTTGGAATTTGGTACCCTAGAGACTCTGGATTTGATCTAATTGGTTATTCAGATGCAGACTATGCAGGTTGCAGAATTGACAGAAAAAGTACTACAGGCACCTGTCAATTTCTAGGAAATAAGCTTGTATCTTGGTTTAGCAAGAAGCAGAATTCAGTGTCTACATCTACTGCAGAGGCTGAATACATTGCAGCTGGAAGTTGCTGTGCACAAATATTATGGATGAGGAATCAACTATTTGACTATGGGTTCAACATGAACAAAATTCCTATTTTCTGTGACAACACAAGTGCCATTGCAGTAACAGAAAATCCTGTGCAACATTCCAGAACCAAGAACATTGACATAAGGTATCACTTCATTAGGGAACATGTAATGAATGGTACAGTGGAATTACATTTTGTCCCTAGTGAAAGAAAACTTGCAGATATTTTTACCAAACCATTAGATGAATCTTCTTTCAATAGATTGGTCTGTGATTTAGGTATGCTTAACTATGTTTAATCTATTAAATGTCTGACAAGTTATGTATTTATATTAATTTTTAGATTGTAGCCATTGACTATGTTAATCTATTGATTCTTCAATAATCAACTGATAAACATTTTACATATCAATGGATATCTGTAGCTATCGACAGATAAATATATCAATTAATGATATATTTGTTTATCGATGGATATTTGTAGCTATCGACAGATAAGTATATCAATCGATGATATATTTGTCTATCGATGGATAAATGTACCTGTCGATGGATAAGCTAATTATCAATCGATGACCTAGAATTTAAAGGGTCCATGTCATCAATCGATCTGTACAAAATCTAGCCGTTGATTACTTATTTTATTAATTGATTAATACATACATTCCTGTATGTATAACAGTTGATTGCTAAAATTGGTAATTTCTTCTTTTCATTTTTCCTCCAATGGTCGATTAAGTTCTATTTTGAGTAAGAAATTGATTGGGAACTCAGTAAATATAAATAGTGAGATTAAAACAACTTTTAATTCTTACTTGTAATTTTTACTAACGATTTCTCTGTAACTTTCTCTTTCTCAATCTTCGAACTCATTATTTATCTATCTTTTGCTAAGAAATCTAATCTACTTACTGTTTTCTTATTATTTTTGCTTCAACACTAACAAATTTGCCAGTCAGTTCATCTCTATATTTTCAAACATGATTATGGCATCATCAAGGAAAGTCTCTCAATCAGGATTCTACTATGAACTCAACAACTTCGTTGCTTGCACTATGGTGGAGGAAGCCCCAACATAATTTCATCCACTAATGAAATTTCTAAGGAGTTCAAGAATCTCAAAATCCCTCACGGAAGCACCAAAAATCGTATGCAATCTAGTTGAATAATTCTGGACAACAGCAGATGTAGCAGATGATTTTTCTTCAATCTCCTTTGATTGCAAAGGACAAAGGTATATTCTAACCACTGTGGTCTTGGGTGAGTGTTTAAACATACCTGCAAATAATACAGAAAATGCACCCATTGACACATATATAAGAAATATGCTTAGGGAAATCAATTACACTGCTCCTAATGCTAGTTTAGGTAGTATTGTTAGAAAAAATCTAAGAAAAGAATGGTCAAATTTCTTTGATGCTATAATAAAGTGTTTTTCTGGTAAAGTGAGTAATTTTGATGCAATAACAACAAGTATGCAACTAGTAGGTTATAGCATTTTACATGATAGATATCACAATTTAGGAAGCCTGTTAATGAAATATCTATCAAATTGGGAAACAAGGTTAATAGATCTAATCATATTTATTATGCTAGATTTATCATGATTATTATTAACCATTTTGTCAAGGATATTGAGATTAATAGGAGTACAGAAACCTTGGATTGCTGGACTCAAAACAAAAGGGTCTTCAAAGACTTGGTAAGAATCAATCTTCATAGTAATGTGGAATTGATTTATCCACCTTTTGTTCAGGTATTTATCTCTACCCTAACTTCTTCCAATTCTAAATCTTCTTTGACTTCTGTGGCTATGGAGGGTGTTAGCAATGACCCCAACCCTCCTACGCAAGCCATACATCCAATTTCCAAATCCAAATCTAACAAGCCAACCTCAACAGGTTCCTAAAAACCTGTTGTTGTAAAATCAAAGAAAAGAAAAGCACCTGTTATGGTAGATAGATTAGAGGAGGATGTAGGTGGTGAGGGAACTAGGGAACATCAAAGAACCCAGAAGAATAAGAAGAGTAAGGGTGTGCAACCTAAGCCAAGCCACTCCATGGTCTCTCAAAAGATTGTGGATGTTAATATGTAAAATACCACACCTCTATTGGCATCCTCTCAAAAGGATGACAATATTGAAAATAGCCCTCAGTCAAGGGCACAGAACCAAAGTGGGGACACTCAAACCAAAACAGTAACACAATATGAAAGGAGAAAGAAGAAAGTCACCTTTGCACATGGGGAATCTCACACTGCAAAATCACAGGAAACTGGGGTGGAGCCTTCACAAAGTTAGCTTGATGCATCTCATATAAATGATGAAATGCAGCCTCATTCAATCTCAATTCCAATCCCTTCTCTTCTTCCTTCCCCTTCTTACCAAATTTCTTCAGAAAATATTCTGATAGATAATCAGACATTTTCAGATTCTCCTTCTTTATTTTTCAAGGAGAAGCCAACACTCCCTCTTGAATTTTCTTCTCAGGAAATTCAGGATTCCATAACTCATGTCATTTCAAATATAACTTCTCAAATCAATACCTCAACTGTTTCTACTCCATCAATTGATGATCCTTCATCAATTGATATTCAGCCATCGACTGATAAGCCATCGATCGATACTAAAGATCAATCGATGGGTATGCATCAATCGATGGATATCCCAAACACTTCAACTGATAATCTCATTACGTCAATTGATGATCAATCAACTGATGTTGCACAAACACTCTTAGGATTGAGTGAGAGGCATGATTGTAACCTGGCAAAAGGAGAGGAAGTGAGCAAAGACATTCCTATTTTTTCCAGGAATGTGAGTGAAACACTTGAGGGCCCCACCTTAGAAGGTGCACAGGATATGAGTGAGGGAGAGGTGAGATTCCAGGATGAGATCCTGATGCAAAATAGAGAGATGAGTGAGAAAGATAAAAATATTCTTTTATATGCACAGGAGCTGGAAAATGAATTGATGTCAGAGGAGGAAAGAGTGAAGGAGATAGGGGGAGCCTCAAATGCAGAGGCTAGTGGAAATGGAATTGAAAAAGAAATTGATGAGGAAGTTGATGCTGATGACTTGGATCCACAGAATTTCATTCATTCTGATCCACAATATCAAGGGTTGGCTGCTTCAAGCAACAGGGATGCAGAACACCTTTTAGGGATTGAGCATACAGAACAAAGGACCAGGAATCTGAAGGAGAGCATTGCCAATACAATAGACACATGTCATATGGCACCTGAGGAGTTAGAAGAAAATTCTGATGATGAGCCATGGATGAGCACAATTGATGGTTCCTTAGAAGCTGCTAAAACTGAGATTCTCTCTCAATATAGGAGGACAATGATGGAAGGAGACATTGAAGATCCTAGTCAAAGAAGAATTTCTAACTATATGAGGGATTCATTGAAGATTCAGAAGATCACAGTGACATGAGTGAAGAGGGAATTGGAAATTATCAAGGACTCTATCACATCTACCAAGGATGCATTGGAAAGAAGGTTGGATGAGAAGCTACCACTTAACACCATGTGTCAAATCAAGGACAAGCTTTTCAAGGAATCCAAGAATTTTGTATCTCTGGAAACTAGAGTGAGGTCTCTAGAAAATAAGATGGATGATATTATTAGAGGTCAGAGTCTACATACTTCCATTCTTCAGAAGTTTCTTGACAGAATGCCAGCACCTCCTCCAATTGATGATAACAAAAAGGGGGAGAATACAAATAGGGATGATGGAGATGGTGGTGATGGCAAAGGCAATGGTGGTGCTGGTTTTGGGATGGACAAATCAAGTGGTATTGGTGGTTCTGCAGCAGTAAAAAGGAGTGACTATAGAAGTAGCTGGAACAATCAATCTTCAAAGACATCTAAGTCATCTAAGTCTCCCAAAGATGATTTAGACCAGAAAAAAAAAGAATTTAAGAAGATTGAAGATAATCTAGAAGCTAGAAGGATTTTTAGGGAAAGAGAAACTCAGTCAATGATTGAGAGGGAAAGGAAAAGAATTGAATATTTAAAGAAAAGCACTGAGTTGGTGACTGAGGCAGCAGAAAGAGGAAACTTGGATGAGTTCATTGCTCAAACAAGAAAAGTAAATGAAGATGCACAGAAGGCTGCCAAAGAAAATAATTCAAATGCAGAAGCCTTTCTAATAATTGATCTTGAAGCCCTTGAAGAAAAAAGGAAGGGTAAAGCCATTATGATTGAAGAAGATAAGAAAAGGAAAGAGCCAGTTGGCCAGAAGCTTCTTCAAGGAGCCATTTCATCAGGAATGTCAAATGCTACAAGAAGGGAAAAGGAGAATGAATAAATTGCAAGACATATAGAAATTGAATGGAACATGGAAGATCAATTAGTGGAGCAACCACTAAGGAAGAAGAGAAAAATAGCCATGGCTAAGAAAAAGACAATTCCTACTCAAGAAAGAGTGGTTCAGGAAAACCTTCAGGATAAACAAGAAGAAATCAAGGAGGAGGTTACTATTGAAGGATATGATTTGAAAGGAATTCCAGTGATCAGTGAAAAAGAGTTGATTGAAGTCAGGACTCACCCTGCAACCTCTAACCAAGAAGAATCAATGAGGTTGGACTATAAAAATGGAATGACAATCATCTATTCATTGAAGGTGATAATGAAGAAAAGCTACAATGTTCTGAAGACCATTCTTCCTCTACTCAACAGAAAGTACAAACTCAACATAACAATTGCTCAAGAAATTCAACAACAAATTTCAAAGCTAAGGAGATGAAAGGCAGAAGCTGAACCTGATTCACCCCTTAAGCTATGGAAGTCTCAAGTCAAAAAGGTAGTGTTGGAGCCAAAGTATGCAATGATTTTTACAGATGTGAAGGGCAACACAAAGTTCTTTGATATCTGTAAATATCTGGACAAAATCACAGATAAAGAAATATATTATCTTTTGAGGCAACTTGGAGAAGCTGATAGAGATGAAGCAATTTTGAGGAGTACATTCATAAGACAATTAAAGGAAAATGCTGAGAAGAGAAGGAAGAGAAACTAAGTTGGATTATGAAGATGGTGAAGACAATGAAGCAGCTTGCAGAAGTTACTCATCAAACTGGTATTTTCAAAATTCAAAAGTGCTATTTAAATTTCTGATTCTATCTGAATGAAAATAATTAGGGATTTTTGTTATCATCAAGTAGATTTATGCCTGTTCATATCACAGACACAAATAGGGGGAGATTGTTAGGAATTTACATGTTATTTTGATGATAACATTAATCTTAGAATCATAGAAATTTTAATTGATGTTACTGATCAATTGATATGAAAGTTATAAATATCAATTGATCAGGAAACCATTTATCAGTTGAAGTGTTTATGTTAATCAACTGATAATTTATATTGTAGCATAGGTGTACTTAATCTATTTCAATCGATAAGGTGTAAATCAATTGATATTATACTTATCAATTGATGTTAGAGTCGATTGATATAGGTCATCAACTGATGTATAACTTAGACTATCAAATTATAATTATTTAAAGACAGGAAATTATACAAGTAAAGGATGATCAGTTGATATTGAAGCATCAATGGATAGAAGATCAATTGAAGAAACCAAGTCAAATATTGAAGACCATCAACTGATGTGAAGACCCATCGATTGATAATATTTATCAATCGATATGTCATCAATTATCAATCGATGGATATAAAAATCAATCGAAGTAGAATATCAGTTGATGGATAAAAGGAAGGATCAATTGATATGCTTAACAACAAATTATCAATTGATTGTGACAACTCAGAAAGACAATCTGTTGTAGATCCAGAGGATAAAAGCACAGCTATGGAAGACAGTCTAGGATGGCTGTGAAGACTCAATCAGAAGCTGTCTTTCAAACCATTTTCTAAAATGGAAAAAGGTAAAAGGAAGGTAGGTAGAAACAATCCTAGAATAGGAATTGTAAAAAGCACACTTGTAGTATATAAACAAGTGTGGTAGCATTGTTAGAAAATAACAAGTTAGACAATATTTCTTGAATCAACTGTTTAGCTGTTGAGCACTCTGTAAGATCAGTTGATTTATTTTCTAACCTTGTAAAAACGAAGCTAGGTTTCTTCTAACCTAGGAACATTGAAAAAAAATATATACTGATGGAAACACCAATCCATCAGTAATTTTAAAATCTCTTGTTCATATTTACTTTCAGTTTTTAAGTTATTCAAACTATTTTTCTCTAACTCTCAAACATCAAACAACAAATATTAAAAGAAGTAAACAATTTTAATATTTATATTCAACCCCCCCCCCTCTACAAATATTGGCATAGTTCTGGGAAATAACATCTTGCATGTTAGTTTTAAATCACAATCTATTGAAAATGAAAGATTAAAATCTAAAATTCAAGCTCTATTTGTTAAGAATGATTTTCTTGAATCTAAACTTGTAAACATGCTTAGCACTAAGAAAGACTGTGAGAATGCTATTCACATGCAAACTCAACTAGAAATACAGGTCATTGATTTAAAAGCTAAGATAGCTAAAGAACAGGAAACTTTCAGAGTTTGGACAAACTCTGGCAAAAAAGTCCAAGAAATTCTTTCTGACAAGAATTGGACATCTGGTCCAGGTTATGACAATGATAATAAGACAAATGCTAAGAATAATAAGACACACACATGAATAAAAGAAAAGTTAAGTAAACCTGTGAAATTTGTTAGAGCCAGTAATGAAAATGACATCTCAGCAATCATGGTTGCCAACATGAGACATGCAACATTTTTCGCATCATCAATATGCTTCTGATAAACATTTTACTGAGCACGAGTTGCATTCTCAGCAGGAGGAACAGGTGAAGGAATTTCAATGACGTGGAGCTTTCGCTCTTGCCTGAGGACAATCCTCAAATTCCTATACCAATCAAGGAAGTTGGCTTCTGTCAACTTGTCCTTCTCAAGGGTTGCTCGCATAGAAAAGTTATTTGTGTTGTTTGCCATTAAATATCTACAATGTTTAAAATGCATATTAGTTAGTTTGCAGAAGTTTAATTATGTTCAAGTGATTATCATATACATTCATAATATATATCTCCCACTATTTTTCATCAAATCAATAGCCCTAACTATTAATTCGGAAAGCATTTCTTTAAATCTTTCTAGTGAGCCAAGATCCATATTTCATCCATGTTTTAAGATAGCGTTGGCTAATACACCTAAAACATGACAATTTAGGTAGACAACATTTGTCGATTATATCAAATATAATTCTTGGAAAGTTTGATGGAACAACCAATTGTACACATTTATCTAATAAATCTCACCAAACTCTATGCCTCTAAACCCAGAATCCTATTGTGATGATTTAGTTAAGTTAGACCCAACGTTTCAATAAACTAAGTACATTTACTTATCACATTTTCCCATGATTGATAAGAGCACTTCACTTTGGTAAACCCACTCCTTCTCAATCTAGATCTTGATGTGTATCAACATTGGAAGGCATCTTTATTAACTTAATATTTATTTAGGGATTTATCATTTAACGATCATGATCCCATCATAAAGAGATTTTCAATTTTTCCTTGATCAAATAATCAATTTCAATATTCGTCAATGGTTTGATTTTCACATCGTCGGAGAAGTCACAAGCGGTCTCACTTAAAACCCAACTTTCTTACGAATAATAATTCGCTTTTGACAAAATCTTCCCATATCAGAAAAAAGAAAATTCATATTCAATACCGTGTTTCATAAACACAAGAATCTCATGATCGTTTGTTTAATTTTAAAATCTTGAATCGTTACAGATTTTATATTTCTTAAGCAGGCATGACATGGGTGTCGTATCTAATACATATATCATTCCAACGCATACATATCTACACATCCATTCATATACATACATGTATTGTACAAAAATTAAACGTGTTTGGTTATGGCCCCATCCTATGTGATATTTCCAAGCTAATGGAAATATCAAGGTTAATCTATGGTGGTTTCAAATACTACACTATTACATGTCTTTATCTTCTTCATTGCTTCATCATCTGGATTGCCTCCTAACTTCTCTGCTTCCAAGTCTTCATTGACAATTACATTGAATAATAAATAAATCTATTCTAATGAAATTACAAGAAGAACTCGAGTTACATTCGAGATTAACAATTATAATGAATAAATGACATGCAAGTCGTATTTAAAAACCAAAACCATAAATCAAAACCACTATCCTATTGGTCTTTAGGCCATCACCATCCACCATGCTATCACATAACACATGTAATATATCTCAGATTATATAAACATATCATATAATCATATATAACAAATTTCAAAATTTCAGAAAATCAAATAAATTTTAGAAAATAATAAATCGCTGTTTTGGGGCCTGTAACCACATCGAATGGCTTACAGACGCCAAGCTGTCTTTGTCAATATTGTTCAGTGACACGATTCCAGTCAAAAAACACATATAAGTTGCGAAAATCAGACAATGGACACAGATTTCAGAAAATCTACAGAAGCCGTTTCAGAATTCGTATCGAATACGATTCTCATAACAAGAACAAACATGTATTATATACATACAGCAATACACACAATCGTCCCGTGATTATACAATACATGAATATCATATATTCAAAATCATATAAAACATATATATCAACATATAGCCATGGTATATCATATATATGTTTATATACATCGAAAAACTGTTAAACACATAACCAAATCATCCCATTATACACGTAGCTCTGATACCATTGATGGGTTTCAGGCATGAAAACGCAGCGAAATAACGTAAACACAAAAAAAAATCGAAACCCAATCGCAAGATCCATGTATAACGTACGAATGATTATGGTGAATGAAGTTGTTAATAGGAGGTCCTTGCTTAATGAATCACAGCAGCCCCTTCTTCAAGAACTACTCTCTAACGGTATCCACACGAATGTCGATTCGTCTAACGATCAGCGGAGCTGGTAGTAGCCAAGAACAACCCCGATTTATCTCTTCTTTCTCTCTCACTTGCTAGCCTCTCTCTTGTGTAGAGGTGCTAGGGTTTTTCTGATAAAAACGAGATGTCACGTATCAGGCTCCTAAACACATCCTTATATATTTATATGAGTTTGAGATAATTGGGTCAAACCCTAATCCATGAGGTCTCCTTTAAAAAAAACTCATTCTGATTTTTTCGGTTATTATTATATTTAAATTATAATATAATTAATCAAGTCCCACTTAATTAATTCAATAATTAAATTCAAAATAATAATAAAATATTGAAATTCATAATTTAAATAAAGCTCCGTTTAGACTTTTTTTGTGTGTGACCCTTTAGGTTATTATTATATTGGCAATAATTTTATTTTCTAATAATAAAATTATAAACAATAAGCGGCATATAGTAATACATCATTGTTACCTAAGTAACAATAATAATTGGTGATTCAATTAAACCTTTCGTGAATAATGTGCAATGTAATATAATCCCTTTAACCTTATATTATAGATCAAACTTGAGGCATGTATTGTGTCATCCTCTTCAACGTTTAACCTTGGTTTCCTTGATCAATGAGTAGACTATTAAATAAATCAATATTTGAGCATAGCCATGCATTTCATAGTCTCACTCAATCAAGAGGCCAATAATATCACTCCTAAAATTGGAATTTTAAATCCTATTTCTATCATTCATATTCCTCATCCGATTCATAGCATACCCAATGTCCACCTTTATCATTACCCGGTTAAAGGTAACTTTGAGTGTAATCAAAGTATATTAATTCTCGTATAAAAATGTAATGATTTCAAGTCCGTGGATCATTACATAATTATTACAGTGAGAATTACTTATGACACTTATTAACATGTAGAATCTCATGGCGGGTCTTTCCAGTATCATGCATTGAGACATGCACTTATGTTCTTGACTTTAGTATCACCATACCTATGACCAATGCGATGCGGTCATCTGTCAACAAACATACTTGTCTTATTGCATTATTATTGTCCTTAAATAATAATACTCGACTAGGGAATTTTAGGAATAAAATACTATTAATATAATCTCATTTTTAAGTCACATACTTAAAGGTATATAATGCGTATTAATATTCCAAGGACATTTATTATGCTTTCAATTTATAACGCAGTAAATAAAGACATAATAAATATTAATTAAATAATCAAATAAAACATAATTCTCAATTGGTTTTAATAAAACATAAAAATATTGCCTCTAGGATACCAATACTAACAATCTCCCACTTGTACTAGAGTCAATCTCTCATGTATCTAATACCCATGGAACTAGTATGACCTTCGTGCTTCTGCTGCGACAAAACCTTGGTCAGTGGATCTGCAATATTATCATTTGTATGCACTTTACATATATGTATATCCCCTCGATTATGAATCTCTCGAAGAAGATGATATCGTCTAAGTATATGCTTTGTTCGGAAATGAAACCTTCGTTCCTTAGCCTGCGAAATGACTCCATTATTATCACAGTATAAATCTATTGGATCTGCGACTGAAGGAACCACACCAAGACCTTCAATAAATTTCCGAATCTAAACAGCCTCCTTGGCTGCTTCACAGGCAACTATATACTCAGCCTCCATTGTAGAATCGGCAACCGTCTCTTGCTTCGAACTTTTCTAGCTTACAACACCTCCATTTAGACAAAACACAAATCCAGACTGAGAAATCGAATCATCCTTTTCAGTCTGGAAACTAGCGTCGGTGTAACCTTTTACAACCAGCTTTTCTTCTCCTCCATATACCAAGAATTGATCTTTAGTCCTCTTCAGGTACTTAAAAATATTCTTGAATGTCGTCCAGTGACCTTCACCTGGATTAGACTGGTATCTACTCATCATGCTCAAAGCATACGAGACATCAGGATGAGTACATATCATTGCATACATTATAGAACCAATTGCTGAAGCATATGAAACTTTACTCAAACGGTCTTTATCATCCAATGATTTAGGACTGTTTTCTTTCGAGATTGATATCCCATGAGACATCAGGACATATCCCCTTTTAGCCTCTTGTATCCCAAATCGATGCAAAACTTTGTCAATGTATATACTCTGACTTAGGCCGATCATTCTTGTTGATCTATCTCTATAGATCCCGATTCCTAAAATATATAGGTCGCATCGCCTAAGTCTTTCATTGAGAAATTATTTCTCAACCAAGTCTTCACAATCTATAGAGAAGGAATGTCATTCCCTATTAGTAATATATCATCAACATATAATACAAGAATGCCACATGGCTCCCACTAACCTTCTTGTAAACACATGGTTCATCTTCATTTTGAATAAACCCAAACTCTTTGACAGTTTCATCAAAATGAATGTTGCATCTCCTCGAGGCTTGTCTCAATCCATAAATGGATCGACGCAACTTACATACCTTTCTAGCATCCTTTGGATCAACAAAACCTTTAGGATGTGTCATGTACACATCCACATCTTTTTCAAGGCTCCCATTTAAGAAAGTGGTTTTGACATCCATTTGCCAGATTTCATAGTCATGATAAGCAGCTATAGCAAGCAAAATCCTGATAGACTTGACCATAGCCACTGGTGAAAAGGTTTCATCATAGTCAATACCATGAATTTGCTTGAAACCTTTTGCCACCAATCGAGCCTTATAGGTCTGTACGTTACCATCCATGTCGGTCTTCTTTTTGAAAACCCACTTGCACCCTATAAGTTTTACCCCTTCAGGTGGATCAACCAAAGTCCACACTTGATTAGTATACATAGATTCCATCTCAGATTTCATGGCATCCAGCCATCTCTTAAATTCTGGAGTGTTCATAGCGTCTTGGTATGTGAGAGGCTCATCTTCGTCCACAAGTATCACATCACCATCTTGAGTCAAGAGAAATCCATAATATCTCTCGGGCTCATGGAGAATCCTACTAGACCTACGAACAACCTGTGTTTCTTGAGCAGTATTGTTTTATTGTACATTCTGCTCAAGTTCCTCCAATGGTTCAATGTTATCATGTGGGTCTCGAATTTCATCGGAATCTACTATCCTCCCACTGTCTTTCTTCGAAAGCATTTCTCTTTCAATGAACACTGTAGTTTGAGCAACAAACACTTTGTTCTCGGAAGGATTATAGAAAGAATAACATTTGTTTTAATTGGGTATCCCACAAAGTTACATTTTTCAGATTTAAGTCCTAGCTTGTCAGAAGTTAGACGTTTCACAAACGCCTCACATCCCCAAATTTTCATAAATGACATGCTATGACGTTTCTCAGTCCATATCTCATACGGAGTCTTCTGAACCGTTTTAGTAGGAACTCGGTTAAGGGTATAAGCAACCGTCTCTAGGGCGTAGTCCTAGAAACTAATTGGAAGATCTGCATGACTCATCATTGATCGCACCATGTCCAACAAGGTACGATTCCTCCTCTCAGAAAATCCATTCCATTGTGGTGTTCCGGGAGGAGTGAGTTGTGATACAATACCACACTCTTTTAAGAAACTCTTAATTTTATGGCTTAAGTATTCACCTCCACGATCAGATCTTAGAGTCTTAATACTTCTGCTAGTTTGCTTTTCTACTTCATTGTATTCTTTGAACTTTTCAAAAGAGTCGGATTTTTTCTTCATAAGATACACATATCCGTATCTACTGAAATCATCAGTAAACGTGATAAAGTAGTAAAAGCCACCTCTTGCCATAGTACGCATAGGACCACATACATCACTATGTATAAGTTCTAATCGTTTAGTAGATCTTTTACCTTGCCCAGTAAAAGGATCTTTAGTCATTTTTCCAATGAGACAAGGTTCTCATGCTTCGTATGATTCAAAGTCAAACTTATCCAAGTATCCATCCTTATGTAACTTGGAAATGCGCTTCTCATTTATATGGCCTAAACGACAGTGCCAAAGGTAAGTTTGATTTGAGTCATTAGTTTTAAGACGTATGTTATTCACATTATAGATAGGAGTGTCCAAATCAAGAACATATAAACCATTAAATAAACGTGCAACCCCATAGGTAACATTATTCAAAGAAAAGGAATAACTATTGTTCTGAATTGAAAATGCAAAACCTTTCTTGTCCAAACAAGAAACCGAAATAATGTTTTTGCAAATTACAGGCACGTAAAAATAGTTCTCAAGTTCTAAAATAAGCCCAGTGGACAATGATAAATAATAAGTCCCTACAACCAAAGCAGCAACCTTTGCTCCATTGCCAACTCGTAGGTCTATCTCTCCTTTAGCCAATGCCCTACTCCTTTGTAGTTCCTGCATATTTATACAAATGTGAGAACCACATCCAGTATCTAATACCCATGATGTAGAAGTGGACAAATTGACCTCTATAAAATAAATACCTGAATCAGAAGCTTGACCAGCCTTCTTCTTCTTCAGATCTACCAAATAAGCATGATAGTTTCTCTTCCAATGACCTGGTTTACCACAGTAGTGACAATCACCCTTTGCAACAGCACCCTTAGGCTTTAAAGCCTATTTGAGATATTAGCCTTTGGCTTGGGACCAGAAGCAGATCCAATCTTCTTCTTTCCCTTCCAATTGCCTTTCCTTTTAGCCTTACCTTTGTTGTCTACCATCAATATGGGAGCAGGTTCAGCCTTTTTCATGTTGGTTTCAGCAGTTCGTAACATAGTCAACAATTCAGTGGGTGTTTTGTCTATTTCATTCATATTGTAGTTCATAATAAAATGAGTATAGTTGTTGTTCAGAGATTGCAAGATCAAGTCAATCTGAGCTTCCGGACCAATCGGGAAACCCAAAGTATCAAGATACTCAATATAACTTATCATCTTTAGAACATGTGGTTGAACAGTTTCACGTTCTCCCTGTTTGCAAGCATACAGTGCTTTGCTCGTGTCAAACCTTTCTTGACGAGCCTGTCCCTCAAACATTATTTGAAGGTGTTCAATCATCTCATAAGCATCCATATGCTCATATTGTTTTTGAAGCTCAGCACTCATGGTTTCCAGCATGAGACATGTAACATCATTCGCATCATTAATATGCTTTTGATAAACATTTTGCTGAGCGCGAGTTGCATTCTCAGCAGGAGGAACAGGTGAAGGAATTTCAATGACATAGAGCTTTCGCTCCTGCCTGAGGACAATCCTCAAATTCCTATACCAATCAAGGAAGTTGGTTCTTGTCAGCTTATCCTTCTCAAGGGTTGCTCACACATAAAAGTTATTTGTGTTGTTTGCCATTAAATATCTACAATGTTTAAAATGCATATTAGTTAGTTTGCAGAAGTTTAATTATGTTCAAGTGATTATCAAATACATTCATAATATATATCTCCCATTATTGAAAAGTTTGGTAGAATAATCCATTGTAAACATTTATCCAATAAATCTCACCAAACTTTGTGCCTCTAAACCCAGAATCTTATTGTGATAATTTAGTTAAGTTAGACCCAACATTTTAATAAACTAAGTACATTTACTTATCACATTTTTCCATGATTGATAAGAGCACTTCACTTTGGCAAACCCACTCCTTCTCCATCTAGATCTTGATGTGTATCAACATTGGAAGGCATCTTTATTAACTTAATATTTATTTAGGGATTTATTGTTTAACGATCATGATCCCATTATAAAGAGATTCTCAATTTTTTCTTGATCAAATAATCCATTTCAATATTCGTCAATGGTTTGATTTCCAGATCGTCGGAGAAGTCACAAGCGGTCTCACTTAAAACCCAACTTTCTTACGAATAATAATTCGCTTTTCACAAAATCTCCCCATATCAGAAAAAAGAAAATTTATATTCAATACCGTGTTTCATAAACACAAGAATCTCATGATCGTTTATTTAATTTTAAAATCTTGAATCCTTACAGATTTTATCTTTCTTAAGCAGGCATGGCATGGGTGTCGTATCTAATACATACATCATTCCAACGCATACATATCTATACATCCATTCATATACATATATGTATTGTGCGAAAATTAAACGTGTTTGGTTATGGCCCCATCCTATGTGATATTTCCAAGCTAATGGAAATATCAAGGCCAATCTATGGTGGTTTCAAATATTACACTATTACATGTCTTTATCTTCTTCATTGCTTCATCATCTGGATTGCCTCCCAGCTTCCCTGCTTCCAAGTCTTCATTGACAAATACATTGAATAATAAATAAATCTATTCTAATGAAATTACAAGAAGAACTCGAGTTACATTCGAGATTAGCAATTACAATGAATAAACGACATGCAAGTCGTATTTAAAAACCAAAACCATAAATCAAAACCACTATCTTATGGGTCTTTAGGCCATAACCATCCACCATGATTTCACATAATACATGTAATATATCTCAGATTATATAAACATATCATATAATCATATATAACAAATTTCAAAATTTCAAAATTTCAGAAAATCAAATAAATTTCAGAAAATAATAAATCGTCATTTTGGGGCCTGTAAACACATCTAATAGATTACAGACACCAAGCTGATATGTCAGTATTGTTCAGTGATACGATTACAGTCAGAAAACACATATCTTTTGCGAAAATTGGACACTGGACATAAATTTCAGAAAATCTACAGAAGCCGTTTCAGAATTCATATCGAATACGATTCCAATAACAAGAACAAACATGTATCATATACATACAGAAATACACACAATCATCCCATGATTATATAACACATGAATATCATATATTCAAAATCATATAAAACATATATATCAACATATAACCATGGCATATCACATATATGTTTACATACATCGAAAAACTGTTAAACACATCACCAAATCATCCCATTATACACGTAGCTCTGATACCATTGATGAGTTTCGGGCATGAAAACGCAGTGAAACTAACGTAAAAACAAAAAAAATATTGAAACTCAATCGCAAGATCAATGTATAACGTATGAATGATTATGGTGAATGAAGTATGTACCTTAGAAGCTTTACGAATTGCTGTTAACAGGAGGTCCTTGCTTAATGAATCACAACAGCCCCTTCTTCAAGAACTACTCTCTAACGGTATCCACACGAACGTCGATTCGTCTAACGATCAGCGGGGATGGTACTAGCCAAGAACAACCACGATTTATCTCTTCTTTCTCTCTCACTTGCTAGCCTCTCTCTTGTGTACAGGTGCTAGGGTTTTTCTGATAAAAACGAGATGTCAAGTATCAGGCTCCTAAACACATCCTTATCTATTTATATGAGCTTGAGATAATTGGGCCAAACTCTAATCCATGAGGTCTCCTTTAAAAAAAATCATTCTGATTTTTTGGGTTATTATTAAATTCGAATTATAATATAATTAATCAAGTCCCACTTAATTAATTCAATAATTAAATTCGAAATAATAATAAAATATTTAAATTCGTAATTTAAATAAAGCTCCGTTTAGATGTTTTTTGTGTATGAACCTTTAGGTTATTATTACGTTGGCAATAATTTTATATTCTAATAATAAAATTATAAACAATGAGCGACATCTAGTAATACATCATTGTTACCCAAGTAACAATAATAATTGGTGATTCAAGTAAACCTTTCGTGAATAATGTGCAATGTAATATAATCCCTTTAACCTTATATTATAGATCAAACTCGAGGCATGTATTGTGTCATCCTCTTCAACGTTTAACCTTGGTTTCCTTGATCAATGAGTAAACTATTAAACAAATCAATATTTGAGCACGGCCATGCATTTCATAGTCTCACTCAATCAAGATGCCAATAATATCACTCCTAAAATCGGAGGGTTAAATCATATATCTATCATTCATATTCCTCATATGATTCATAGCATACCCAATGTCCACCTTTATCATTACCCGGTTAAAGATAACTTTGAGTGTAATCAAAGTATATTAATTCTCGTATATAAATGTAATGATTTCAAGTTAGAGGATCATTACATCATTATCACAGTGAGAATTCCTTATGACACTTATTAACATGTAGAATCTCATGGCGGGTCTTTCCAGTGTCATGCATTGAGACATGCACTTATGTTCTTGACTTTAGTACCACCATACCTATGACTAATGAGATGCGGTCATCTGTCAACAAACATACTAGTTTTATTGCATTATTATTGACCTTAAATAATAATATTCGACTAGGGAATTTTAGGAATAAAATACTATTAATATAATCTCATTTTTAAGTCACATACTTAAAGGTATATAATGCGTATTAATATTCCAAGGACATTTATTATGCTTTCAATTTATAACGCAGTAAATAAAGACATAATAAATATTAATTAAATAATCAAATAAAACGTAATCCTCAATTGTTTTCAATAAAACATAAAAGTGTTGTCTCTAAGACACCAATACTAATACTAATCACCTTGCTATTGATTGCAAATAAAACAAAAAGAAGGAACCTGAGAGACCTAGTTCAGAGGTTAGAAAATAAACCAGATGTAGACCACAAAATCCCTGTTTTCACTGTGATAGTTTATGGCATTCAATTTACACATGTAAAGAATATCATAGTTTGTGTTTTAATTATTATGAACTATTGCCTCATTTGAATAAATCTCATGTCTTTTCTAATCATACTATCAAACAAAAATATGTGATAAAAGCTGATAAAAGAAATATAAACTCGGACAGTATAAACTCTGAAAATGCAAACTTTGATAATGCAAACTCTATTAACATAAACTCTGATAAAAATACTTCTGCTGTAAAAGTTAACAAGTTTCAAAAGAAAGGATCCAAACTTGTTTGGGTCCCCAAATCTACTAACTAGTTTGCATTAATTGATTGTAGGGAAACAGGATAAACATCCTAGTAATTGATAATGGATGTTCTGCACATATGACTGGAAACAAATCCCTGCTTTCAGAGTTTGAGGAGAAGGTTGGCCCAACAGTATCTTATGGAGATGGCAACATAGAAAGAACACTGGGATATGGCAATATTATTCTTGGAAATGTCATCATTGAAAATATAGCTCTAGTTGAAGGACTCAAGCATAATATGTTAAGTGTGAGTCAAATGACAGACATAGGTTATTCTGTGAAATTCTATGAAACACATTGTGAAGTGAAAAGTAAAAATGATGGCAAAATGGTTCTCATTGGTCACAGACATAACAATTTATTTGAAGCTAACTTGGAGGTAAACTCTGATGGTCCCTTAACTTGTTTACTTGGAAAGGCATCATCTTTGGAAAGCTGTAATTAGCATAAAAAGTTGTGTCACTTGAACTTTGGAAACATAAATGAATTGGTGAAAAAAGGATCTAGTTAGAGGTCTTCCAAACAAAAGAAGACATCTTTCAAGAGCAAAACTGAAAATTCTATTGATCAACCTTTTCATCTATTGCTTTTTGATTTATTTGGTCCTGTCAACATAATGTCCATTAGAAAGAAGAAATATACTCTGGTGATTGTAGATGATTACACAAGATTTACCTGGGTATACTTTTTGCATAAAAAGGATAAAACAGTTGAGATAATTTTTGATCATATTGCTATGATTGAGAATGGATCACCACACAAGGTAAAGAATTTAAGGAGTGACAATGGAACAAAGTTTAAGAATTCTGCAATGGAGGAGTTCTGCTCAACAAAAGGAATCATTCAACAATTCTCAGCACCAGGTACACCTCAACAAAATGGTGTAGTTGAGAGAAAGAACAGAACACTCATTGAAGCTGCCAGAACAATATTGGAAGGAGCAAAGCTACCTACTTACTTTTGGGCAGAAGCTGTAAATACTGCATGCATTACTCAGAATTGCACTTTGATAAATAAACATGGAATGACTCCATATGAAACAATGAAGGGAAGGAAGCCAAATGTGAAATACTTTCACATATTTAGAAGCAAGTGTTTTATTCTCAAAACACATCCTGAACAATTGAAAAAGTTTGAACTCAAAGCAGATGAAGGTATTTTTGTTACTTATGCAACAACTTCAAAAACCTCTTCAAGGGCATTCAAAGTGTTTAATCTAGGAACCAGGACAGTCATGGAATCTATTAATATCTCTTTTGAGTTAGAAGATAAAGATGCTCAGGAATCTTTGAGTTTTGAAAAAGAATTGCAGAACACAAACTCTGATGAGCTAAACTCTAATGAGATAAACATTGATGAGGTAAATTCTGAAGAGTTAAACACTGATTCCTTAAACTCTGATTCAGACATAATTGAAACAAAAATTTGAAAGGCATATGACTGAGGCCTATTTGTAATAATTAGATGACAACTCAACTCAATCTAGAAACAGTGGTAAATAATAAATATCAAACAGGAATCAAGACGAAGACAGTCAACTAGTCATAGAGAATCAACAGAGTCAGAAGTATTCAGTTGAACCTGCTACTTAACACTGAAGAAGTTCATTAATATGTTCAAGCGTCAGTGGAAAATAATCAAGTAGTAATTTCATAGGAATTCAGAAGATTCAGAAGTTTTTTAAGTGACTACTATACGAAGATTCCAGAAGAAGAAGAACAGAAAAAGAAGAGAGAAAAGCTAAGCAAGACAGAAGGCCACTAATTCTAAATGATTAAAAGACATGAAGAATATTTATTAGAGTATGACACAAATGAACCAGACAGTACATTTGTGTGTCAACTTCAATTAATAAATATTCAACATCAAGCTGAAGTGGTTCCATGACAGAAGACTGAAACGGACTACAGAGTTGAACAAAAGTCCTGATAGTATTTTAATTCTACAATTAAAATTAAGTTAATTATTTAATTTATTTAATTAAATTAATTCAAGTCTGAATTTAATTTAATTCATAAATTATTTAATTAAATTAAGTAGAATTGATTTACTATAAAAGAATTGATTCATATGACTTGTAATAAGTCATACCGAAGGCTTTTGAAAGAGTCATACCGAGCAGTTGAAAAAAAAAGAGTCATACCGAGCAGAATTCAAGTGAGTCATACCGAACAGAATTTAATTGAGTCATACCGAGCACAAGTGGAATGAGTCATACCGAAGCCACTTGCAATGAGTCATACCGAGCAGAATTTAATTGAGTCATACCGAGCACAAGTGGAATGAGTCATACCGAAGCCACTTGCAATGAGTCATACCGAGCCATTTTATATGGGTCATACCGAATTCTTATATGAGTCATACCGACCATTATGTGTCTTGCCCAGCCTTTTTATGAGTCATACAAGGGTTAATTTTAATTAAAAAGAGGTCATATTGGGATAAGTCATGATGGCTTTCCACCTCTATAAATATGATGTGGTTGTCTTCATTTTTCAGTTGTCGTTCAAACATTCAAATTCAGAAATTTGTATTCATTGTAATATTCACAGATTTCTGTGCTTAGTTTGGAATATAATTGTTAAACTCGAACAATTAATGTCAAAATCGTTCTAAGCTTTTAAACAGTTATATAAACTTTCTACTTATTAATTTTGTAATACTTTTCAAGTTAAAATTATATCTTCTACTTGAACAGTATTTCATTCCAATTAATATTTCGTGTGAATTTAAAATAATATTTTTAAATCCAATATTCCTCGATAATTAATAGATATTGTATTCAACCCCCCTTCTACAATATCAGAGACCAACAATTGGTATTAGAGCTGGTTGATATTTTTAATATCAGATCCGAACCAAATATTCCGCAACTCATACAGATCTCAAAAATTATCTTTAATTCGAAATAATTTTTTTTAAAATTATTTTTGATCAAAAATTATTTTCAGTCAAAAATTAAAATATTTTTTGAAACACTTAACTTTTAATCTTATTTAAGATGAGTACACAAAAGGTAACGAGCATCAAAATTCCATCATTCGACAAAGATCATTATAACCTATGGAAGCACAAGATGCAGTTATTTATTGGGATCGCCAATCCCAAATATGCCTTGATCTTAGAAAAAGGCATTGAACCTCCAATAACAGTTGTTCTCGAACACGAGGTAGATGGGGTCGTAATTCCTCATAGACAGATTCCAAAAAGTCCGGCAGACTACAACGATGAAGAAAAGGAAGTTGTATCCCTGAACAATAACCTCAAGCATATACTGATAGAATCCCTAGACTATGTCATGTACAATCATGTAGTCAATGCAAAACCGCCAAGCAAATCTGGGATACTATAGAGGTTATAAATGAAGGGACTGAAGAAGTCAAAGAGAATAAACTAGAGATCTTGACCTCCTAGTACGAGCAGTTTAGATCCAACCCTGGTGATGATATCTCTGAGGTGTTTCAGAGATTGAACAAACTAATAAACGAGCTCAACCTCAACGGGAAATATTACTTAAATCAGGAAGTCAACAGGAAGTTTCTATTAACCTTGCCAGAGCATCTGGAGCACAGGATCACGGCCATCCGAGAGTCTAGGGACATGAAGGAGATAACCCTAGAAAGACTCTACCGAGTTCTGAAGACATATGAATTGGAGCAGATCCAGACAAGAGAGATGTATGGCAGAGGCAAAGTTTCGAGTTCTTCTAAAGCACTGATAGTAGAAGCATCAAAGAAAGAGGAAGTGAAGGCTATTGCACCTTCAAAAAGTTCAGAGGAGTATGTTGTTCAAGAATATGGTCATACTCCAGAAAAATAGGAAAGTGGTGAATTCTATTCTCTAGAAGAATTGGATCAGCTGGAAGATGAATCTCTAGCTATGTTTGCCAGAAAGTTTGGAAACATGAGATTCAGAAGAAATTCCTCATTTAAATCTAAACCTACCTTTAGAAGGTTTTAAAAAGGAAGTTCTTCAACAGCTGTATCAAGAAACGGCTACAAGACAGGCTTGGTTGACAGAAGAAAGATCCGTTGCTTCAACTGCAATGAGCTTGGTAATTTTGCAACTGAATGCAAGAAGCCGAAGCAAGGACAGAAGTGAGACTCTTATCAAGAGTTGAAAGAGAAATATGATGCCTTAGTGAAAAAGCATCAAGGCAAGTCCTATCTAGCAGAGGGCAAGAGCTGGGATGACTCAGACAATGATGAGGAAGAAGAGCTAGGAAATCTTGCTCTTATGGCTTCATCAGATGGATCAGTGTCTCCACCTCGGACAGAAGGAAAAGAGGTAGATCCCTCATGCCCTAAAATGTTTAAACTGTTAGGAAAAGAATTGGACGACACCAGAGATAGGGTTAACAAACTACGTCTCAAAATTAAAGAATTAACTGATGAGAATGATAGTTTAAAATTGTTAAAAACCAGAAATATAAAACTGACTGAGGACCTAGCTTTTCAGGTTAATAGAGTCAGTTGTTATGTCAAGGTTGAAGCCTATCTCAGAAATCAGATTGTAGAGGAACAGAAAAAGTGTCTTGCCTATAAACATTCCTCTTATATTGTAAAAGACCTAGTTGACCAATAGGAAATAAAATGTAAAGTTGGAATAGGCTATGAATACAATCAATCTGTAGGAAAGGCGAGCAACATAACCCCTTTCAAAAAAAGTGCTGAAGAAAGGGGTATCCCACATGTTGTTAAGGACACACCTAAACCTCTTTTCATAACACCTATAGCAGAACCAATCCTGGAGAGCTCTATACTTATTCAATATGAAATGAAGTTAGAGGATCTCGAGGAAGAAAAGAAAAGAGAGGAACTTGCTAAGGACATAAAAGGAGTTAATGTCCAACAAGAAGTGACTGCACCCAAGACATCAGTGAAAGATGTGGGAACCTCTGCTTTCCCCAATCCTGGTATAGGTGTTAAAGACTTAAAGAAAAAACCTAACAGACCTAATTCCTTTGTGAATAGTAGGAACAGTAACAATAGATTTCATTCTACTGAAAACTTTAAATTTGCTGAAAAAGTTGAAGTAGAAACTGTTAAGACACAAACTGTTAAGTCACCTACTATATTGAATAACATGCATACTATTGATGCTTTCCATAAACCTTGTGGTATAATGAATTGTATGTTATGTGTTTTAATGCTATGACTGCTTACTTTAAACGCATGATAGCTAAGAAAGAAAACATGACACCCAGACAGCACATCAATAGTAAATTTGCTAAATCTAAGACTGCGGCTCCTTCACCTGAGAAGAAGGAATCATATACTCCTAAGTCTAAACAGAAAGTTGTTAAGACTGTTTATAGGAAGGTAGGAACAGTCAAGGAAGATAATGATGTTATTCTAAAAGGATCTATTGTTAAAGCTAACAAAGGTCAATTCTTTAAGTATGCCGGGCCCAATCAATTTTGGGTTCCGAAGACGAATTAATCCGTTTGGTATGTGCAGGGAGTTAAATAGGTAAACCGGGTTATATGGATCCTGGACAGTGGATCTTCAAGGCATATGACCGGAGATAGAGCCCTGCTATCAAACGTGGTTGAAAGAGCTGGCCCAATCGTCACCTTTGGAGATAACAACAAAGGAATGACTACGGGATATGGCAAGTTAAACACTGGGAATGTTATCATTGAAAACGTCTCTTTAGTGGAAGGACTTAAGCACAATCTACTCAGTGTCAGTCAATTTTGTGATAAAGGGTACAAGGTAAACTTTATCAAGGAGAAATGCTTAATAGCTCATTCTAAAGATGACAAACTAGCCTTGCGTGGAGTAAGGAAAGGAAACTTGTACGTAGCCGATCTCAACTCAGGAACTGAAGATGAAGCAAACTGTTTCTACTCAAAGGCTTCATCAGAAGAAAGCTGGCTATGGCACAAGAAACTCTCACATCTAAACTTCAAAACACTGAACTCTTTAGTCAAGAGGGATTTGGTGAGAGGACTGCCTCCGATGGAATTTACACAAGAAGGCTTGTGTGAGGCATGTTAGAAAGGGAAGTCAAAGAAAGCAACTCACAGAGGCACAAACACTACAAACATCACTGAACCACTTCAACTCCTACACATGGATTTATTTGGTCCAGTAAATATTATGTCTATGTCAAGGAAGAAATACGCCTTAGTGATTGTGGATGATTTCACAAAATATACATGGGTTTTATTCTTGAACTCTAAGGATGAAACTCCACATTTGGTGATTGATCATATAAAACTGATTGAGTTAGATTCAAAGTTACCTGTCCGGGCAATCAGATCAGATAATGGAACAGAATTCAAAAATGAAGTTCTGAATAACTTCTGCTCAGACAAGGGGATAACAAGGCAATATTCAGCACCAAGGACTCTGCAACAAAATGGAGTTGTAGAAAGGAAAAATAGAACCCTGATTGAAGCTACAAGAACAATGCTAAGTGAATCAAGGTTATCTATCTACTTCTGGGCTGAAGTAGTGAATACAGCTTGTTACACTCAGAATCGAACTCTAATCAACAAAGATCATATGAAAACTCCCTATGAATTAATGGCTGGCAAGAAACCAACTCTCAAGTACTTTCATGTATTTGGAGCCAAATGCTTTGTGTTAAAGGATGGATTTGAACATCGTGGCAAGTTTGAGGCAAAGGCACATGAAGCTATTTTTGTCGGATATTCAAGAAAAACATATAGGGTGTACATAATTGATCAACACCAAGTGAAAGAAAGTGTCAATGTAACTTTTGATGACACTAAACTCCCAAGTATCCAAACTGAAGATTCTTCTGAGTCATTAAAATTCGACAATTATCCAGACTCATATTCTGATGATGAAGAAGAACCTGAGGTTGCAAAAGGAAATGATGATGACAATAATAATGATGATCCAGGTAACAGTGGTGGAAACAATGGTAACACTAGAGATACTACTAATACCAGTGGTGGATCAACAAGTCATCCTGGCAGCAACTCAGGGGGAGATGAAGGATCAACTGGTAGAACACAACATCACAATAAATTTCGAGGCGAATCATCAAGATCAAACCTACCCAGGGAAAGGATATGAAGAAGAAATCATCCTTTTGAATCGATCATAGGTGATCCAGATGTTGGAGTAAGAACCATGTTAGGTCCAAATGTGTTGTAGAGGGGGGGGGTGAATACAACTTTTCGAATTAATGAAGCAATAAATACTATGTAATAAATGAACACAAAGATTCAAGGAATATATGTCTTATATATCACTTGAAGGGGTTGCTACAACATTCATTACAATAGTACAACAGAAGTAAAGAGGGTAGTAAATGATACTAAGCTCTGTGAATATACTCTCTCTCTATTACAAGTGTTTCTCTCGAATATTGCTCTGCTTAATAAGTTACACAAGTACTTCTATTTATACTACTTTGTAATCTATGACTTGTAGTCTTCAAAAGATAAGATATGAGTGGCCCAATGTTGTCCACGTGAATCTTATCTTGTCTTGAAAGCTTGGAAATCTGCCACCAGGATGATGCCATGTGTCATGTTGAAACTGTCCTCTATGTAGAATTTCTACATAGGAAATTCTACTTGGCTCTATCTCGAATTCTAAGTAGAATTTCTACATAGGAATTTCTACTTAGGAATTTCTACATAGAAAATTCGAGATAGCCTTCTACCTGAGTACTTAGAAAATATTTTCACCTCCAGAATTTCTACATAGGAAATTCGACTTAGGAATTTCGACATAGGAAATTCGAGATGGCTTCCTGAGTTGAGTACTTAGAAAATATTTCCAACTCCAGAATTTCTACTTGGCTCTAAGTAGAAACTTATCCAGAATTTCTAGATAGGAATTTCTACATAGGTTCCCTTGTAAGTACTTAGAGAAATTCTGGGCTTCAACTTGAAACTTCAATGCAACATCTTGAACTTGTGATTTCTTCATGTCTTCTATTTTCTTCAACAAGCTCTTGAACTTGGAACTCTACTACTGACATGAACTTGCTACCAATGTCCTGACACTTGATGCACTGGTCTGGTTCATAAGTGACTAGTCTTGATAGGTTTCTTGCTTCTGAATAGATTACCATGTTCAATTAGAAATGTGGCTTTCCAACAATTGCTTTCCTTCTTTTTCACTTGAAATCAATTAGTCTTATTGATACTGATAGTTATGATCTTGATTCTTTGAGTTACAAATCACTGGGGCATGAACAACTTTGACTTGAACTTCTTCCAATGATTTCTTCTTTGTTTGATCATATTTAACATGTTGAATTGTATCAATTACTTTGTCTTCATTTGTATTGATTTCTTTGTGACTTCTCGTTCTTGATTGTCTTCGGGTTAAGTATCTTTTCTTTAGTTGAGTTACATAAATTATAGTGTTACAAGTTTAAACACTCTGCCTTTCAATCTCCCCCTATTTGATTGTCTAACAATGACATTCAAATTAAAGAAGGATAACTCAACTAAATAATGAGACGAGAAAAGATAAGTAACATTAATGTCTTGCACATTTTACACTTGAATAAAAACTTGAAAACAATACAAAGAACTTTAGAAAATAAACATAAGCTAGAAAGAGAATTCGAACCTCGAATTAAAGACTATTGAAATGATCTCTATCACCTGGATTATTTCATACCTTTCAGTCCAACTCATATCACCTTATTGGATCCACTCTGATTCACGGTTACAGTATGGTGAATTAGCCTATCTCGCATACCGTGGTCAGGTGAATTTTCCTCAAGTGAGTTAGAGCAACCAAAAGATATGAAGTTTTTCCAACTTCAAGTTCACATCCCTTTGAACTTTAACTCTAATTCCGTTTCCCCTTCCTAACTTCCTTAACAGCACTGCGCTTATCTTCTCCTTGTTTTCTGCGCCTTTCTTTCCTTTGCTGTTCTCTTTTGTATACTGGATCGTGTAGTTGTGCCCATCTCGCATTCAGCAAACTTACTGCTTCCATTTCCAGAGAATTCTTGGGTTCTGGATATGGATGTCTGAAAAGCCTTCTTAGTTTATCAACTTCCTGGGTAGTTCTGATCTTCGGAATGTCCTCAAAGTTTTTCATGATGAGCTGAGGCTTCCAATGAGCTTTATCAGCTTTGAACTGACAGTAGATCATTTTAGGGTAGCCTTTGACACGGTTGGTATTGAACCTACTAGCCGCATCTGACTCCATTCTCCTTTTCTCTTTAACTACTTCAGATAAGTACTTTAATAGTCTCAGCTTTTCATCTGCAAACCTATCCTCTACATCTCCCAATTTGAATTCATCTCTGACTTTGTCTAGAAATGCAGCATCTTGAGTCTGTAGCAGCCATTTCCTACTCATATGCAAGAAGGTTTGATTCTGGTCTGCATCAATGAATACCAAGGCATCAGCTGTATCATCTGTGTAAGAATGAATCCAGTATACACTTTCTCTTCCTGGAACACCAACTGCCTCCCTTATCTCTCCTTGTTCCAGGGGTCCTGAAGGAAGAGTCAAAGCTTCATCTACGCTTTTCACAGCTTGTAGAATATCCCATTTTCTTTGCATTAGCTCTGGCTCAATCTTCACGTTATCCAGAGGATTTGGAGCAATGACATCGCACTTCCATATTTCACTGCTCTTCTGGAAGATTATCTTCTCAATGAACTCCACTGATTTTTCTTTAATATCCGAGGTGAATCCCTTGCCCATCATTTGTCTGCAAACAGCTTTAAGGGATTCCACCGATAGAGCCATCAAGTCATTTTCTTCCAAGCTAACCCTCTTCATCTTTCCATCAACAACCATTCTGACAACGTCTGGATTGGCTGAGAATTCTGGTCCCTTGTCCTCTGCTAACTGCATTAACTGATCTCTATACAGAATGCTTAGCTCCTCAGCTTGAGAATATTGAATTTTAGTTGCTAGCAAGAACAACTCCGACGCAGATCTTCTCGACATAAACTGATCATCGACATACATAAAAGACATCGGGGCTCCATCAATTAAAGACAAAATAACTTGCCATTCATTATCCACCGATTTGTATCCAACACGGACTTTAGAAATCATTCTCTTCAAAGCATTTATATAGTCCATCGTCATCGGATTCTTCATGTTCAAGTTGAAGAACAAGTCATCTGCCTCCTTATTATGAACTCCATGTGCACACGACCCCATCAGTATCTTTCGTGCATCATCCCATTTCTGTCCAATCCTCCTTTTGTCCAGATCAACTTGAGGATCAGCTAGTCTGGCAAGCTCATGATCATACTGCTTTTCCTTGAGCTCCACTTGCTTCTCAAGAAAAACAGCCTTATCCTGCATCATCTTCATTTTGAAAAATTGAGCTTGTTCCAGAGCTAACTGCTGAGCTTTCAGGGTCTCCTCATCAACAGGAATCTCTTCAGCAGACGCCCCAGCACCTCCACCTTGTTCCTCCAAAGATCTCTTAATTGCATGTGCTAGAGGTACGTCTTCCATATCAGAATCTGAATCAACTTGCACGTGTTCCTGTTGATCACCAAAGTCAGTGAATGGCTCTTCTTGTTCAACCATCACTGCTTTACCCTTTCGCTTCCTCTGAGCCTCCTCATCAGTCACCATTGGATCAATCTCTTCTTCAGCACGGGGTGACTGTTGTGTCGTCTCATTACCTCCTTTCTCCCCCTTAGGTGAGTTATCCTGAACATCACCTTGTGCACCCGATCCACCAGCACTTGAACCAAAACCAGAAGGTCCAGTAGTCGGTCCAGCAGCACCACCTGCACCATCAGCATCCGGGGGAGGTTGATTGAATTGTTCTTCAAAGCACTCCGGGGGAACCAAATGCCGAACTGCATACAGCATTCGACTGACCTCCGTTGCCATTGTATGCAGAACGCTCTCCACACTCCCCATTCTTTCATACAGAGTGCTGCCCAAGACACCACCAGCATGGCCCAGGTCATTGACTTTGTTCGTCATATCTTTTAAAGCTTCAGCTTGACCTGCCATTCGTGCTGCGTAGTCATCAAGAGCCCTCTTGTGATCTCCAACATTAATCCCTAACTGCCCCATAGACTGCCCAAACTGCTGTATCTGATTTTCCACTGTTGACATACGTGTTTCAAGATTTTGAAGAACCAGGGACGGTGTTTGGCTTAGGTTTTCTCGCTCTAAAATTCGTTCTGTTTGTGTTTTACGCTCAGTTTCGGGCCTTAAAAATGAAGGTCCCTCACTCCCTAAACGCTCACACTCACTCCCTGTCTCACACTCGTGTATGTCTTCAATAAAGTAACCCAGAGTCAAAGCAGTACCTGCATAAACTGGATAAGAAAAATTAGGAACAGTTATGGGATCTATGTACCCTGTTGTGTCCTGAGGTGGAATCTCAGGCTGAGAGGCTGCAGAGTGTTCAAGTACAACAGTAGAACCGATCCTCTCTGCAGCATCAGGACGTACCGATGAAGGTACTTTCGAAGCACTTAAAACTTCCGGCCTAACTGAAGGAACAGGCTCTTCAGAAGACACCGAATCCTCAGCAACCATCCTAGGTGATGACTGTGCAAGGGGAGAACCACTCTCGTGAGATGGAGTGGTTGTGATAGACACGCTAGGGATGGACTGGACGGTTGAAGTAGCAGCTTGTGAAATTTTGGCTCGCTTCCGTAAAACTGGCTGCACTTCCGGGTCACTCTCATCAGCACTCTCACCTAATTCTATGGATGCCGCCCTTTTAACTCCCGTCAACAGGGGTGATAGGGAAGAAGTCAGGGAATCAGACGCAGAAATATGGCTATCACCCTGGGATAGATCCTGCGGGGTAGCAGAATCTTGGGCCACGGAATCAGAATTAGAGGAAGAAGGAGTGTTAGGTTCTAAGAAAGTACCTCCTTCATTACCTTGGCCAACAGAGGAATCAGAAGCAGCATGTGTTGTCTTAGGAGACGGTTGCTGTTCCCTTTGCCTGGCTGTGAAGTGACTGAGAGATTGGCCCTCATCTTGTTCATCATCAATATGCTCATCAGGAATCCCTTGAAATGCTTCATTGTGGGTAGATGGATTCTGAGCATGTGATGAGAGTTGAGACGTCCCCGCTAAAGTAGTTACACCTGCATCAAAAGAAAGCCACACTTGAATGTTCTCAGGAATAGACATAGGTTTACCCTGATGTTTATCCTGGTTAGCGATAGTGGTTAGTGACTTAGTGCCCATGCCTAGAGGTGCAGAGGTGGTACTTCGAACAAATGCCTGCCTAAGTGATAAAGCATTAGAAGGCACGAGATGATTGATTAGCATTTGCAAGAAACGAGGATACCAGCAGACAATATCATTGTGTGAAATGTCTCTGGTTTCAGGTGATCCCATTGTAGCCACTAATTCTGAAAGAACAAGCCTGCCATAATTAATGTTTAGTTCCTGGGCTAGGGAAACACCAAAAATTTGCATGGGAATGGAAATTTGATGAAAATCTCTTTCTCGTGCCCGAAAGCATCTAGTAATGGCCTCGAAAAAGTAATTCCATTCTACATGAAAAAATTGTTTTTGAATATTTGAAGTGGATAGTCGTCCAGGGGGAGGATAACATCCAATTGCTTCAAAAAAATTCTGGCGCTCAGCCGCTGTAGGTTCAGGGTCATAAGAATCCTTGACTGGAAAACCAAGAACTGTATTAAAAATAGCCTCTGTAACCTCAAAATTTTGACCCTCCAAGGTAAAAGTAAAACCGTAGGGGGTCGATTTACTCCCAAAAGGTACTGCACTAGTCCATAACTGCTGCAAAGCATCATGGACCAGTGTAGGTTTTGCCGTAAATGCAGTACTAGCTTTGGAGTACAAATTAAGAAATCGTACCCAAAACTTGAAACGCGGGAGTTGATCACCAATTTCAGTCGGAATATTATAAAAATTATGTTTTGCAAGAGAAAATTGGTGAGTCATTTGTTTTTTTTTTTGTTTAGAAAAAAAATTTGTTTTTAATCCCTTTTAATTTAGAAAACAACTGTGATGTTGTAGTGAAAATTAAACTACGGAATTAAACAAGAATCAGTAACAAACTACTGTGAAAACAAAATCTGCAGTAATAATATGTATGTGAGAAGTGTGTGTAAATCGTGTGTATGTATGTATCTGTGAAGATGAACAGTCACGATGTTAAACACAAAACTAGGCACAATATAAACGGATAAATGTGATGCAGATAGTAAAATCAAGAAATAAAATGGACAGTAGTTCGTTATATGTAAGAGATTCAACCACAACTATGAACAGTCGTGGGTGGGAGGGAGGGCTGCTGTAAAAAAAATTAGGTTGTAAAACAATTGGGTAAAAGTGAAAGTAAAATCGGGTTAATTTTGTATATATAGGCAATAGAGTGAAATGACAAAAATATCCCTGTGAAAATAAAAAAACTTAAGTACGCACAGGGTAATCTAAGTCGAACTCTATGTCGAACTTCTAAGTCGAACTTCTATGTCGAACTTCTATGTCGAACTTCTATGTCGAACTCTATCTCGAACATCAAGTCGAAATTCGAGATAAGTTTCGACATAGAGGCTAACTCGAATTAAATTCACTTGAACAATTTTAAACAACATTAAACCTCTCAGGAAAAACCAATCTCGAACTTCAAGTCGAAATTCGAGATAAGTTTCGAGATAGACTCCAAGTCGAACTTCAAGTCGAATTTCGAGATGAATTTCGAGATAGACTCCAAGTCGAACTTCAAGTCGAATTTCGAGATGAATTTCGAGATAGACTCCAAGTCGAACTTCAAGTCGAATTTCGAGATGAATTTCGAGATAGACTCCAAGTCGAACTTCAAGTCGAAATTCGAGATGAATTTCGAGATAGACTCCAAGTCGAACTTCAAGTCGAATTTCGAGATGAATTTCGAGATAGACTCCAAGTCGAACTTCAAGTCGAATTTCGAGATGAATTTCGAGATAGACTCCAAGTCGAACTTCAAGTCGAAATTCGAGATGAATTTCGAGATAGACTCCAAGTCGAACTTCAAGTCGAATTTCGAGATGAATTTCGAGAAATTTTGAAGGTACTTAGTAAAATTTGGCAATTTTTCTGGAAAAACAATAATTAAATTTTGCCAAATTAAAATAAATACCAAGTCAAGGATTTTTTAATAAAAACCATTAAAAGAGACATTCCTTGACAATTCTAAGGCTTTAAATTATATAAAAATTACATGAAAAACATAGAAAAATTCATTTAAAATCATGATAAATTTAGAGATCCATGAATTTAACTCCCCCTATGTTCATGCAATTAATGAGCATAAATTCAAAGTTTTGATCAATAATTTCAATTAATGCACAGTGAATTTATGAAAAATAACACAACATACACCATATAATAATCATTAATTAAACATCTTAAAGTCTAAGTTCAAAATGATTAAATGGCATGCAGAAGTGATATTTTGAGCAATTTTACAAATGATTTACATATGTTTTCAACTAGGCAAATAACAAGGAAAACAAACATATGTAAATGATCAAAAACTTGGATTTTACAGATATAAGGATTCACTAACTTGTGTTAAGCATCCCCAATTCACCAACCAACCTATTGAATGTTACTTCATCAAGAGGTTTGGTGAATATATCTGCAATTTGTTGTATTGTGGGTACAAACTGTAACTCCACAGTCCCCTCCTCGACATGTTCTCTGATGAAGTGATACCGGATATCTATGTGCTTGGTTCTTGAGTGATCTACAGGATTGTTGGTCATGGCAATGGCACTAGTATTGTCACACATGATTGGAATCTTTGTATGTTCCATGCAATAATCTTTCAATTGGTTCCTCATCCACAGTATTTGAGCTACACAGCTTCCAGCAGCAATGTACTCAGCTTCAGCAGTAGAAGTAGATACTGTATGTTGCTTTTTACTTTGCCAGGACACCAATCTTCTACCTAGGAATTGACAAGCACCTGATGTGCTTTTCCTATCAATCCTGCAACCTGCATAGTCTGAATCCGAATAGCCTATTAGATTAAGACCTGTATCTCTTGGGTACCAAATCCCTAGATTTGGTGTTCCCTTGAGATACTTAAAGATTCGTTTGACGGCTATGAGATGTGACTCTCTAGGATCCACTTGGAACCTTGCACACAAACGCGTTGCGAACATGATATCGGGTCTACTTGCAGTTAAATAGAGAAGTGAGCCAATCATACCTCGATAGCTTGTGATGTCAACTGGTTTACCTGATTTGTCTTCATCAAGCTTTGTGGCTGTTGGTATGGGAGTTTTAGCTGCTGATGCATCTTCAAGATTGTACTTCTTGAGTAAATCTTTGATGTACTTGGATTGACAGATAAAGATTCCTTCTTTTCTTTGACTGATCTGTAATCCAAGGAAGAAAGACAGCTCCCCCATCATGCTCATCTCATACTTATCCTGCATTAACTTGGCAAATTTCTCGCACAAGCGCTCATTAGATGACCCAAAAATAATATCGTCCACATACACTTGAACAAGTATCAAATCACCCTTTACATTTTTGTAGAACAATGTTTTATCAATTACTCCCCTAATAAAACCATTTTCAATTAAGAACAAGGATAGGGTTTCATACCATCGTCTTGGGGATTGCTTGAGGCCATAGACAGCTTTGAAGAGAAGAAACACAAAATCTTCAAGTTCTGGATCAATAAAGCCAGGTGGCTGTTCCAGATACACTTCTTCTTCTAGCTCTCCATTCAGGAAGGCACTTTTCACATCCATCTGAAAAACCTTGAAGTTCTTGTGTGCTTAAAAGGCCAAGAACATCCTGACTGCCTCAAGTCTTGCAACTGGAGCGTAGGTTTCATCATAATCAATTCCCTCTCGTTGAGAGTAACCTTTTGCTACCAAACGAGCCTTGTTTCGTGTTACAAGTCCGTTTTCGTCCAGTTTATTTCTGTATACCCACTTAGTTCCAATTACTGATCTGTTCTTTGGTCGGGGTACCAGCTTCCAAACTTTCTGCCTTTCAAACTGATTGAGCTCATCTTGCATTGCAATCACCCAATCAGCATCACCAAGAGCTTCTTCTATTTCTTTAGGTTCCAGTTTGGACAAGAACCCAGAGTACAAGCAGATATTAGCCATGTCAGCTCTTGTAGATCTTCTAGTAGTCACACCAGCATCTGGATCACCAATAATTAATTCAAACGGATGGTCTCTACTCCATACCCGTTCTCTTGGTAATTGTCTTGATGATTCAGCTTGACTTTCTGAATTGTTGTGCTGACTACTTGTGTTGTTTCTACTAACTCCCCTTGAGTTAGTACCAGCTCCTACAGAACTAGTGTCATTTCTCCTCGAGTCTTGATCACCTGTTCTTGAGCTGCTATTTACTCCCCCTGAGTTGTTGCCAGAACGTGCGGAAGAAGTTTCTTCTGATCTCGTAGAATTCAATTGTCCACTAGACTCAGGTATTGCTTCACGAACACTTGGTATATTTGAAGTAACAACCAACTCAGGTTCATCCTCAATTTCATCCAAGTCCAGATTTTGAAATTTTAGGGACTCAGGTTCACTATTATCTTTAGAAATTGATGGGAGTTTGGTATCGTCGAATCTGACATTGTAGCTTTCAATCACTTTCCGTTCATTCACTAAGAATACCCGATAAGCTGCCACCGTATTTGTAGAATAACCAATAAATATTCCTTCACATGCCTTTGCTTCAAATTTGCCTAGATTTTCATCATCTATAAGTACATAGCATTTAGCTCCAAAGACATGAAAGTATTTGATTGTTGGTCTTCTGTTATTCATAAGTTCACATGGTGTCTTTTCTTTATCTTTTATGATCAAGGTTCTATTCTGAGTGTAACACACTGTACTCACTGCCTCGGCCCAAAAGTATAGAGGAAGTTTCGATTCATACAACAAAGTTCTTGCTGCTTCAACCAATGTTCTGTTCTTCCTTTCAACCACTCCATTCTGCTGTGGAGTTCTCGGGGCTGAGTACTGATGACGTATTCCTTTAGAAACACAGAAATCATTCAGTATTGCATTTTTAAATTCTGTGCCGTTATCTGATCTAATCGTCTTCACAGTAAGTGTTGATACATTCTCAATCTCAGTGATGTGATCAATGATTTGGAAAGGTACTTCGTCTTTTGTCATTACAAACAATACCCATGTATATTTTGAGAAGTCATCCACGATTACCAAAGCATATCTTTTCCTAGACAATGATAGGACATTCACTGGGCCAAATAAATCCATATGAAGGAGTTGCAGAGGCTCAGTGACACTAGAAATTTCTTTACTCTTATGCGAAGCTCGCTTTGACTTTCCCATTTCACAGGCTTCATAGAGTCCTTTAGGAGCAAACTGCATTTGAGGTAGATCTTTCACCAATTCTCGCCTTGCGAGAGCATTCATCGTTTTGAAGTTCAAGTGAGACAGCTTCTTATGCCATAGCCAGCTTTCATCATCTGACGCTTTGCTATAGAAACAGGTCACTTCATTCTGGTTTGCCGAATCCATATCAGCAACAAAAAGATCTGCCTTTCGAACTCCTCTCAAGGCCAACGAACCTTCCTTCAAGTGAGTGATTGATACACCTTTCTTGTTGAAGACAATTTCATATCCTTTGTCACAAAATTGACTAATACTCAACAAATTGTGTTTCAGTCCCTCAACATAGGAAACATCTTCAATGATGACATTACCAGATTTCAATTTGCCATATCCCTTAGTAACACCAATGCTGTCATCTCCAAAGGTAACATAAGGGCCAGCCTTTATAACCAACTCTGTAAGCAGGGACTTGTTTCCTGTCATATGCCTCGATGCTCCACTGTCTAGCACCCATATAACTTTATTCCTTTTTCGCTTAATGCCCTGCAATGACAGATTGGTTAGGCGTTCTTCGGAACCCATGTTTGATTGGGCCCGGCTTTTCTATAAGATCGAGAATTATCAGATTTAACAACAGGAGATGCATCCTTTTTAACATTACTAGAGCTTTCGACTTTGTCTTTTCCTTTTTCAGACTTGACAGATTTATCAGTCTTAGGAGAAGGCTTGTCACTCCTAACTTTAGGAGGACTGGCAGTCTTGGCTCTAACATGCTTCTTTTTGACATTAGAACTAGCATTAGAATTTTGACATGATTGGCTAGTTGCATTCATCAAGTTTACAAATGTTTGCATGACGTTAAAAGTGCATGGCATACAATTAGGTTGACCACATTGTGCATGGTTCATATGCATGTTATTCATTGAGTGTGGTACAGGCATGGCATGAGTAATAGGAATATTCATGTTAGATTTGCATGCGTAAGAAAGATGTTCAGTAGATTTACAATGATAGCACTCTTTCTTAACACGTTCTGCCTTAACCTCTTTTATGCCTTTTTCCTTTTTCTGTTGTTTAACAGCCTTAGCTCCTAATCCTTGTCTAGATTCTTCTCTAGTGGATTTGATTTTAACTGATTTAATAGGAGTTACAGGTTGTTCTTTCTTTCGATCTTCCATCTCTATCTCATATCTAACTAATAATTCAGTCTCTTCTTCTACTTGAGGAACGAAGTGTTTAAAGATGGGTTTGACAGCTGATTTAAGAAAAGTAGGTATTTCAGTCTTGGTCTTGCTGGAACTAGTGTCTACAGGTCTTTTCCCTTCTTTCTTAGATAAGTTAGAATAGTCAAGACCTACACCAACTCCAGTTATCTTCTTAAATGTATCACTGTCAACATTCACCTTACTAGCAGCTAGTTTAAAAGCTTCGCATTTTGTTTCTAACTCAGCTAGTTTATTCCTAAGACATGCTTCTATTTCATCTTTAAGGCTAAGCTTGTGTTCCAAAGATTTAATAGAGTCTCTTAGGGAAGTATCTACAGTGCAAACAGCCTCTAACTCTTCCACTTTTGCCTCAAGCATTCTGCATTTGGCAACAAGTGTTTTCTGTTCCTTTTGAGAAGTGTTTAGGCTTTTGCACAACATATAGATCTCTTCGCTAAGAGCCCCGTTCTGCACCTTATAATCATCAATAGACATTTCTTCCTTAAGGGTTAGAACTGGTACCTCTGGTTCCTCTGATGTCTCAGCCATGAGGGCAAAGTTTGCATGAATAACTTCTTCCTCGTCTGAATCATCCCAAGCTCTACCTTCTGTTACAACTAAAGCTCTTTTTCCATGTCTTTCCTTCACCAGGGCTTCATACTTGCTTTTGAGGGCTTCATAACTTTCTTTTGGATAAGTCTGTTTTGGCTTCTTGCAGTCGGTAGCAAAATGTCCAGCTTCACCACAGTTATAGCATTTGAACTTCATTTTGAAATCCAAAGGAGATTTGTAGCTAGAACTCTTGCCTTTTCCTTTGTAACCTGAAGAACTACCACCACCCCTTGTAACCCGATAGAAAGATGAAGATTTTCTCTGTGGTCGGTTACTCTTTTTGAATCTGATATTGCTGAACTTCCTCGCCATGTATGCCACGACACTATCATCCATGTTATCCAGCTCTTCTTGGGTGAAGTAGTCATCATCACTATTTGAGATGCATTCATCATCATTATCAACTTGATGTGATGCAGGTGATGATCTAGGTTTTTCTGCAACCATTGCCTTCTTAGACTCTTCCTCATCAGCAACCAATCCTGATGCCACTTCTTTTCCTCTTGAATCATTGTCCCATGCTTGATCTTGAAGGGTCTCCAGCTCATAGGTCTTTAGAATTCCATAATACTCTTCCAGAGAAGTTATATGCAAATCTCTGGTTTCTCTTACAGCGTAGACTCTATGCTCAATGCTTTTTGGCTGGTTCCTTAGATATCTCGTGTTGACTTCAACCATGGGGAGAGTTATACCTCTCAGATTCAAATCCAACACCAACTGACTGAATCTTAGATAGACATCTGTTATGCTTTCTCCTTTTCTTATCCTGAAAGTGTCATACTCCATCTTGAGTATGAGTGTCTTGTTACTTCTAACCTCAGCTGTACCTTCCATGACGACCTCTATCTTATCCCAGATCTTCTTGGCTGTAGTTAGTCCTTTAACTACATTAAACATTTCGTGATCGAGGGATTCCACCAAGGTTTGTCGAACGGATGTATCAAAGGCTATCTGCTCCTTATCAGCATCTGAAAAGTCCGCTGCCTTTTTAGGCTCAGACCGCTGTGGTACAACCACATCTCCTTCCATGTGCTCTGGGACGACAACCATCGGAATAAATTTACCTTTGTCAAGGACTTCCAAATATTCAGGATTAATGGACTCAAGGTATAATTTCATTCTCAACACCCACTCTTCATAGTGATCTCGGTCGAACATTGGAATTTTGAATTGATTTTTAGGTGCCATCTTAATATAGATTTAAAGTAGAGATAATAAACTTTTCTTATTACTTGAGTAGTAATTAAAAGAAAATTGAATTATCTCAAAATAAATCAAAGTTCAAAAACTGGTCAAAAAAAATTCTAAGTACACAAGACTAGGCTAAGTCGAAATTTCTATGTGGAACTTTTTGCCAAGTCGAAATTTCACCAAGTAGAAATTTGCTCAAGTCGAAATTTCTAAGTAGAAATTGTCAAGTAGATATTCTATGTAGAACTTTTGCCTTGGAGAAAAAAATTGCTGCAGGTCACTTTCACACTTTTTGACTTTTATGACTTATCTCACCTAACTTCACCTAACACCCACGTGAAAGGTACAGAGTCTTCTGACAATTCTTTTTCTGTGAGTAAATTGTCCAATCAAAAGCCAATAACACCTTTTACACTTTTTGCCTTTTTGAAAAGGAGATCTAAAGTTGTTGGTTTTGTCTTCTTTACCAAGAACAGTGATGAACACTTGAAGAACACCACAAACCAAAATACCCAGATTAAATCACAAAAATTATCTAAAATCCACCCAAGCTAAATAATCACACCTGGAGTATTTAAATAATTTTTGGGATGAGTTTTCACCGAAAAAAAAATTAAGGCACACTTTTCAAGAAAAACTCGAAAATCAGATCTGTTAATGAAAACTCACTAATCTTCTACCAAACACAAGGATCTATGTTTTGTTTGTCAAACATTAGGCTCTGATACCAATTGTTAGGTCCAAATGTGTTGTAGAGGGGGGGTGAATACAACTTTTCGAATTAATGAAGCAATAAATACTATGTAATAAATGAACACAAAGATTCAAGGAATATATGTCTTATATATCACTTGAAGGGGTTGCTACAACATTCATTACAATAGTACAACAGAAGTAAAGAGGGTAGTAAATGATACTAAGCTCTGTGAATATACTCTCTCTCTATTACAAGTGTTTCTCTCGAATATTGCTCTGCTTAATAAGTTACACAAGTACTTCTATTTATACTACTTTGTAATCTATGACTTGTAGTCTTCAAAAGATAAGATATGAGTGGCCCAATGTTGTCCACGTGAATCTTATCTTGTCTTGAAAGCTTGGAAATCTGCCACCAGGATGATGCCATGTGTCATGTTGAAACTGTCCTCTATGTAGAATTTCTACATAGGAAATTCTACTTGGCTCTATCTCGAATTCTAAGTAGAATTTCTACATAGGAATTTCTACTTAGGAATTTCTACATAGAAAATTCGAGATAGCCTTCTACCTGAGTACTTAGAAAATATTTTCACCTCCAGAATTTCTACATAGGAAATTCGACTTAGGAATTTCGACATAGGAAATTCGAGATGGCTTCCTGAGTTGAGTACTTAGAAAATATTTCCAACTCCAGAATTTCTACTTGGCTCTAAGTAGAAACTTATCCAGAATTTCTAGATAGGAATTTCTATATAGGTTCCCTTGTAAGTACTTAGAGAAATTCTGGGCTTCAACTTGAAACTTCAATGCAACATCTTGAACTTGTGATTTCTTCATGTCTTCTATTTTCTTCAACAAGCTCTTGAACTTGGAACTCTACTACTGACATGAACTTGCTACCAATGTCCTGACACTTGATGCACTGGTCTGGTTCATAAGTGACTAGTCTTGATAGGTTTCTTGCTTCTGAATAGATTACCATGTTCAATTAGAAATGTGGCTTTCCAACAATTGCTTTCCTTCTTTTTCACTTGAAATCAATTAGTCTTATTGATACTGATAGTTATGATCTTGATTCTTTGAGTTACAAATCACTGGGGCATGAACAACTTTGACTTGAACTTCTTCCAATGATTTCTTCTTTGTTTGATCATATTTAACATGTTGAATTGTATCAATTACTTTGTCTTCATTTGTATTGATTTCTTTGTGACTTCTCGTTCTTGATTGTCTTCGGGTTAAGTATCTTTTCTTTAGTTGAGTTACATAAATTATAGTGTTACAAGTTTAAACACTCTGCCTTTCAAACCAGAAGTGCAACTTCAAATGAATGTTTATTTTCAATTTTTCTATCTCAAGAAGAACCAACGAAGATTGAAGATGCATTAATTGATCCAGATTGGGTTCTTGCCATGCAAGAAGAGCTCAATCAGTTCGAGAGACAAGAAGTCTGAACACTGGTACCCAGACCTAAAGATAGATCTTTTATTGGCACGAAATGGGTATACAGGAACAAGTTAGACGGTGATGGCATTGTTACAAGGAACAAGGCCAGACTGGTTGCAAAGGGTTACTCCCAGGAAGAGGGAATTGATTATGATGAGACCTACGCACCAGTTGCAAGACTTGAAGCCATCAGGATATTTCTGGCATTCGCAGCACATTCCAATTTTAAAGTCTATCAAATGGATGTGAAGAGTGCTTTTCTGAATGGAGAGCTAGAAGAGGAAGTATATGTTGAACAGCCCCCTGGCTTTGAAAATCCAGAGTTTGCTGATTTTGTGTATTTTCTATTCAAAGCCCTCTATGGACTCAAGCAAGCACCGAGGACATGGTATGACACTCTCTCTGTGTTTTTACTTGAAAATGGTTTCATTAGGGGTGTCATAGATAAAACTCTCTTTTACAAACTTCATGAAAAAGATATGATATTTGTTCAAGTTTATGTTGACGATATTATATTTGGTTCTACTAACGAAAACTTGTGCAAGAGATTTGCTAAGTTAATGCAGAGCAGGTATGAAATGAGCATGATGGGTGAGCTGTCATTCTTCCTAGGATTGCAAGTAAAGCAAAAGGAAGAAGGGATTTTTATTTGCCAATCAAAATACATAAGGGATCTTCTGAGAAAATACAATCTAGAAGATTCTTCACCGGCAAAAACCCTTATGCCAACAGCCACAAAGCTTGACAAGGATGAAACTGGTAAGAAAGTTGACATCACAAGCTATAGAGGTATGATAGGCTCATTATTATACTTAACTGCTAGTAGACCTGATATAATGTTTGCAACATGCTTATGTGCTAGATTTCAATCAGATCCTAGGAAATCTCATCTTATAGCTGTTAAAAGAATTTTTAGATATCTTAAGGGTACACCAAATCTTCGAATTTGGTACCCTAAAGATAAAGGTTTTGACCTAATCGGCTATACAGATTCAGATTATGCAGGTTGTAGGATGCACATGAAAAGTACTTCTGGAAGCTGTCAGTTTCTAGGACGTCGTCTGATTTCCTGGTATAGCAAGAAACAGCACTCAGTGTCTACCTCGACAGCCGAAACAGAATACATTGCGGCAGGTAGCTGTTGTGCACAGATCTTGTGGATAAGGAATCAGCTAAATGACTATGGACTTACGTTGAACAAAATTCCAATTTTCTGTGACAACATAAGTGCTATAGCTATTTTCAATAATCATGTACAACACTCAAGAACCAAACACATTGACATCAGGTATCATTTTATCCGAGAGCATGTCATGAATGGAACTGTGATGTTACATTTTGTACCCACAGAAGATCAAATAGCCGACATCTTCACGAAACCACTTAATGAATCCACTTTCTCAAAGCAGGTTAGTGAACTAGGGATGTTAAATAATGGTTAATTTTTGGTTGCTAGGAATTAATTTAAAGCTCATAAATATTAAAGGTTAATATTTAAAGAATTTATGAGACTTGAATTAATAAAGTCCTAGAGCTTATGAATTTTTGAAAAATTATCTCAAGATTAAATTAATTTTCTAAATAGATAATTATTTCAATTATAGCATAAGTATTTTTAATATAAATTAAGCATTTTATGTATTTATTTATTTGTTTGTGTTTCTAATTATTATTGTACATTAATAATAATTATGTTATTAATTAATTAATTAATTTACTCATTAAATTAATTCAAGTATTGAGTTAATTTAATTCCTAAATTAATTAGAACAATTGATAATATAAATAATTATTATATGTCCTTAATAATTTAGTTTCTTTATATATATATATATATATATATATATATATATATATATATATATATATATATATTCTTTCTTTCTTCTTAGCATGACTTATAATCTAAGTCATACCGATTGCATTTTAGTTTTATTAAAAATAAAATCTCGATATGACTCATTAATAAGTCATACCGACTGGATTTTAGTATTATTAAAAATAAAATCTCGGTATGACTCATTAATAAGTCATACCGACTAGATTTTAGTTTTTTTAAAAAAAAACAAAATCTCGGTATGACTCATTTATAAGTCATACCGAGTCCGTTTTCTTTTATAAGTCATAATAGTCTTTAGTTTTAATAAGTCATATTCAACATATTATACACACACACCTGCATACACACACACGAACAGTCATACAAATCTCTTTACAACTGATTCAGTTGCCATTTGATCTGTTCAAGTGATCTCACTTGCTTGTTACTGATTTTTGCGATCAAAACAAGGAGAAACCCTGCCCGATTTTTGTAAAATACAACTGGGTTGGACCGAGTTTAGTGAGCTTTGAGTGTTGAAGAACTGATTTTACTAAATTAAGTGAAAATTGAGGATTGGGCTTGTTAAATTTGTGGCTAAATCGAACTGGGTGTTAGTGCAATTAGGGTTTCATTTTTTTTGCCTTGTTCGAAGTTAAGTGCTTAAGAGGTGTTTGGTGTTAATTGTTAATTTTTAATTAACTAAGTGGATTTATTAATTAAGGTTGTAATAGTGAAATTAATTAAATATTAATAATGTCTGGTTTTTGCGAGATTGTTAAGACTAATTTTGTCGGATTTTTTAATCCGGAGATTTGTTCAGCGGCAAAGTTTAGACCCTGGATTATTTTCATGAACGAACACTCATTGGTTAGGACTACCATTACCCTAGACGCTCCATTACAGACTCTAGCATTAAGGGCTTTATACAGCACTACTAGAAATAGATCAACTGAAGCCAGAGTGCAATTCTCATTCAAAATTGGGGAACATGAATATATGATAACTGAAGATGACGTGAATAGAATTCTGCAATTCCCCTTGGACAACTTTGTTGACCCACCAACTGTTCTAGAAATTCTTGAGTTCTTTACTGCTATACAGTATCAGGGTGAAATCAACTTGGTAAGACTGACAAAGTCTAAGCTAGTGCATGAGTGGGATTATTTCTTCGACACACTGGCTAAGGTGTTTGCACCTACAACGAAGAGCAACTTCAACAATATTTCTTCTTTGCTGCAAATCATAGGATTTTCAGTGGCCCACAATCGAAGAATAAATTTTGGGAAGTTGGTGCTGAAAGAAATAATCAAGAAAATGGGAAAGCCAGAACATAGGGAACAGTATGTACAAGTCTACTATCCAAGGTTCCTAATGTTGTTCATGAATGACTTGTTGTTGGATGAAGATAAAGCCTTATTTTAGAACAGTCCAGCACAAACATCTCCATCTACACAGAATGCTCTGTTTGTAAGGCTCAACAACAATCCCAGATTTGAAAATGTGCCAGTGGTAAGACCAGACTACATGGGTCAGATATTGGATCAAATTGCAAACCCAGAACAGGCTCAGCAAGTACCAGAACAACAAACAGAGGAAGTGCCAATGGAAAATGAGTCAGTGCAACTACTTGAAGCTGCACAACATGCTGAACAAGAAGCTGAAGTACAACAGGTAATATCTCAAACCTTAGCTTCTAATTTCCTACCTATAAATATAACTACTGCTCTTTTAGATTTATCCGTGGCGGACTATGATTGTGGTTTTTCACTTCAGGACATTGGCCATGAACCTGAAAACACACAGGTTTAAACCCCGACTGATTTAGAGCCACAAACAGTTTCTCCTTCACCATCATCAATTAGTCATATTCGTAAAAGGAAGAAACCTGTTAGAAAAGTTAGGGGGAGAATTGTAAGTGCAAGTGAACCCGCAGCTCTGTCTCCACTTACTAAAAGATCAAGATCAGAACCTGAGACAATTGCAGATTCATCCATTTCCTCACAGTGGGATATGGATTTTGAAACAGCTATCCAAAACTCTCTAAATACACTCGATGAAACGGGTGATTCAGATTCAGATCCTAGCACACTGCTAGCTCTCACACTAGCAGGACATCCACTTGCAAAAACAGAATCACATGAGGGCACTCTTTGAAGAAAATGTTTTTGATGAAAACTCGTCGGATGCCACCTATGTTGTGGACCATGACATTTTCGATGCAGTGCGGCATCAGTTACCCTCAGAGGAACTAAGGGGCACCATAGACTCTAATGAGCCACTCACTACATTGTCTAAGGTGGTGACCCCCCTGGATTTCTTACATCCAGTTCTTTTAAAAGAAGGTCTCGAATCCACTGGTGGATTTGAGAGGCAACCACTCCATAGAGGGAGACGGGACTCCATTCACGGAGTAGCTACGTCCGTAGCGGAGCCAATGTAAGTTCATCTTGTTGAGGACGCGCCTTCACAGGCATCAGAAGAGCATTTCGACTCTTCAAAAGCTATTATTATATATACAGGTACAACATCAGGATCTGGAGGAGATAAGGAGCTAAACACGAGTGATGTGAGGCAAACACTGAGCGATACACATGCACGTAGTGATAGTCCAAACAGGAGTGCAAGCGAGGTGAGTGCACACACACACAGTGAACTCATGTTAAAAATGGAAACTATCCAGAAACAGATGCAGATTGTTCAGACTGAAATAAACAAAGGGAAGGAACAAGCAGAAATCAAGTCTGCTTCTGTAACTGCACAGCTGTCAATCATAAGAAAGGATGTTGATAATGTCAAGTCAAATGTAATATTCAAAACTCAAAATATCCAGGATGTTCAGAAGTTGATTGCTGATGACATGAAAGAGATTTCCAATTTAAATGAAAGAATTGGTAATGTGGAAAGAAATTTAACAGAAAGAATTCGTTTAAATGAAGAAATCTCCTCAGCAAGATTCAACAAGTTAGATGATGGAATGGAACATCTTAATGAAGGTATGAAGCAGGTCTTCTTGGCCATTGCAAAACTCAGTAAATCTATAGATGCTTCAAAACCTGTAGAGGATCCCTCAACTAAGGGGGAGAAAGAAGTAGCTGAAGAAGAAGGGGCTACTAGAAAAAGAAAAGAAAAACTGTACTCTGAAGAAGATCAATTTCAGACGTATATTCCAGAGGAACAGTACTATCAACAAGAGCAACTCATAAATGAGGCAAGTATTGAAAATTAAGGTTTCAATCCTGACTACTGCAGAGCTGAAGACGAAGCTGTCTTTGATGATGAATTTCTATTTCCAAAAGAAAAAGAGCATGATCCTGCCTATGAAGAGGCAATGAGGAAGCTGAAGGAAGACATCAAGGCAAACCATGCCAAAACTTTAAATTTAAAAGATCTAGTCAAGGAAAGAACCCAAGCTGAAAGAGAGGCAAGCTTAGAAAAACAGAAGCTTTGGGCCTTAGCAGTAAAGAAGAAGAAGGAAGATTTTGAGATGAAGATAGGGGACAGATGGGATGCAGCAAGGAAAGTCCTAGATAAAATTCAGCAAGGTCCCTTTGAAGATAGACAAATGCTTTCAGTTATCAAAGGTCTTGAAGATTCAAATAATAATCTGGATAACTTCATGAAGGCATTAAAGGAAGAAGTTGATTATATCACTGTTGTAGTGGATCACATTCTTGAAGACTAGCAACTACTAGTCTACACTCACAGGAATGGAACAATCAGAGTATCTTCGGAATTCTTTCGAAAGATATCACTATCAGCTATATGGGTTCTGTTTAACAAAGTAAAGAGAAGCTCAGAAGAAAATGAACTACTCAGGGACAGACTTAGAGAAATAGCAACAGCTGCTAGTCCCCAGATCTTATATGATCCTCATGAAGTGAGATTTTTCTCAAACAAGTTGTATCAAATCATGAAGCTAGACGAGGAGTCATTTAAGGGCTACACGGTGAGGTATATGATCCAAGTTGAAAGGATGCTGAGATCAAAAGGATTCAGGTCACAAGCCAAGCTAGATGCTGCACAGAAAATAAGGAACTACTGTTTATCCAGAAACATCAAATTCTACATCAGGCAAATGCCAAAGATAGATTCCACACAGCCTTATGATGTATAAAAAAAGAAACAGTAGATCCTATTGAAGAGAAAGTCATGTTTTAGGTAGCAAAGGCTCAACAGAGAAGATTGTATGGAGAGTCAACCGCAACTCCGACTAAAACTGAAGAAGTACCCAGAACACCTGTGCACAAGAGTTCTAATCTAGAAGAAGGTGAATTGGTTACCACTGAAGACTGTAGTCTTAGATAGGCCAAGATAGAAACTATGTTATATTTGTCCAGTACTAGAGGAACAACTATCTTGTACTTATCTTTTATGTATGAATCTGGAAAATTCTTAAATATAAAACCAGAACTTTTGTTTATTATTTACAAGCTCTTACATGTCGTATTTACTTTCTTAGTTGTTAGTTGAGTTATCCTCTAGGAATTTGTGTGTTAAATGTTTAACAACAAATAGGGGGAGATTGAAAGGCATATGACTGAGGCCTATTTGTAATAATTAGATGACAACTCGACTCAATCTATAAACAGTGGTAAATAATAAATATCAAACAGGAATCAAGACGAAGACAGTTAACTAGTCACAGAGAATCAACAGAGTCAGAAGTATTCAGTTGAACCTGCTACTTAACACTGAAGAAGTTCATTAATATGTTCAAGCGTCAGTGGAAAATAATCAAGTAGTAATTTCATAGAAATTAAGAAGATTCAGAAGTTTTTTAAGTGACTACTACACGAAGATTCCAGAAGAAGAAGAACAGAAAAAGAAGACAGAAAAGCTAAGCAAGACAGAAGGCCACTAATTCTAAATGATTAAAAGACATGAAGAATATTTATTAGAGTATAACACAAATGAACCAGACAGTACATTTGTGTGTCAACTTCAATTAATAAATATTCAACATCAAGCTGAAGTGGTTCCATGACAGAAGACTGAAACGGACTACAGAGTTAAACAAAAATCCTGATAGTATTTTAATTCTACAATTAAAATTAAGTTAATTATTTAATTTATTTAATTAAATTAATTCAAGTCTGAATTTAATTTAATTCATAAATTATTTAATTAAATTAAGTAGAATTGATTTACTATAAAAGAATTGATTCATATGACTTGTAATAAGTCATACCGAAGGCTTTTGAAAGAGTCATACCGAACAGTTGGAAAAAAAAGAGTCATACCGAGCAGAATTCAAGTGAGTCATACCGAGCAGAATTTAATTGAGTCATACCAAGCACAAGTGAAATGAGTCATACCGAAGCCACTTGCAATAAGTCATACCGAGCCATTTTATATGAGTCATACCGAATTCTTATATGAGTCATACCGACCATTATGAGTCTTGCCCAGCCTTTTTATGAGTCATACAAGAGTTAATTTTAATTAAAAAAAGGTCATATTGGGATAAGTCATGCTGGCTTTCCACCTCTATAAATATGAGGTGATTGTCTTCATTTTTCAGTTGTCGTTCAAACATTCAAATTCAGAAATTTGTATGCATTGTAATATTCACAGATTTCTGTGCTTGGTTTGGAATATAATTGTTAAACTCGAACAATTCATGTCAAAATCGTTCTAAGCTTTTAAACAGTTATATAAACTTTCTACTTATTAATTTTGTAATACTTTTCAAGTTAAAATTATATCTTCTACTTGAACAGTATTTCATTTCAATTAATATTTTGTGTGAATTTAAAATAATATTTTTAAATCCAACATTCCACGATAATTAATAGATATTGTATTCAACCCCCCTTCTACAATATCAGGGACCAACAAAATTGAAGACTATGCACATGTTGAGGGGGAGCAACATCAATCACTTTTTGAAATTGGAGAACCAATCTCAATTATTGAAATTTCAGAGTCTGACCAAACTCTGACAAATACAAACTTTGAAACCCTAAACTCTGATACATCAAACTCTGAAACTCTAAACTCTGATCCATTAAACTCTGAAAGCTTAAACACTGATTCATCAAACACTGCTGGAAGCACAACTTCAAGGGGAGGATCAGCATTTACTGATGAATCATACTATAAAGGCACAAATCATGGGGGAGCATCTAGTTCAAGAAATCTTCCACATCGAAGAAATGGACCAAAGATCACACACCTGATTTGATTATTGCTGATCTAGAAAGTAGAGTGCAGACAAGGAAAGCTACTCAAAATGAATGTCTATTTCATAGTTTTCTTTCTGAAACAGAACCAAAGAAGGTTGAAGATGCTTTGAAGGATGCAGATTGGGTTACTGCAATGCAGGAAGAATTAAATGAGTTTGAGAGAAATGAGGTTTGGAACCTTGTTCCAAGGCCAAATAATAGATAAATTGTTGGAACAAAGTGGGTGTTTAGAAACAAGATAGACTCTGATAGAATTATAACAAGGAATAAAGCAAGATTAGTTGTCAAAGGTTACTCTCAACAGGAAGGTATTGATTATGATGAAACCTTTGCACCTATAGCTATACTTGAAGCAATCAGAATCTTTTTTGCTTATGTTGCACATAAGAAATTCAAGGTCTAGTAGATGGATGTTAAAAGTGCATTTTTGAATGGAAAACTTGAAGAAGAGGTATATGTTGAACAACCACCTGGCTTTGTGAAACCAAAATATCCAAATTATGTCTACAGGTTAGATAAAGCTTTATATGGACTCAACAAAGCACCAAGAGCCTGGTATGAAACTCTAGATCAATTTCTACTTGAAAGTGGTTTCACAAGAGGTACAATTGATAAAACCTTATTTTACAGAACTCAAGGTAAAGATTTATTATTGGTTCAAATATATGTTGATGATATTATATTTGGTTCCACTAATGAGAAACTTTGTGAAAGATTATCAAAGCTAATGCAGTCCAAGTATCAAATGAGCATGATGGGAGAAATAAGTTATTTTCTAGGGTTGCAAGTAAAACAGACTGATGAAGGTATTTTCATAAATCGATCCAAATACACAAAGAATCTTCTCACAAAGTTTCAAATGCAAGACTCTGCATCTGTTACAACTCCAATGGCTACTGCAACCAAGCTTAATCAAGACACTGGTGAGCCTGTAGATATTACAGCATACAGAGGCATGATTGGATCACTTCTCTATTTGACTGCTAGTAGACCAGATATCATGTTTGCAACATGTCTATGTGCTAGATTTCAGGCAAATCCAAGGGAACCTCATTTGATTGCTGTTAAGAGAATTTTTAGATATCTCAAGGGCACCATCAATCTTGGCTTATGGTATCCTAGAGAGTCTGACTTTAAACTAATAGGCTATTCAGATGCTGATTTTGCAGGATGTAAAATTGACAGGAAAAGCACAAGTGGGAGTTGTCAATTCTTAGGTGGAAGAATTGTCTCATGGTTCAGTAAGAAACAGAAATCTATCTCAACATCAACAGCAGAGGCTGAATATATAGCTGTAGGAAGCTGCTGTGCACAGATTTTATGGATGAGAAATCAACTGTTAGACTATGGTTTGAACTTTTCAAAAATTCCTATTTATTGTGATAATCAAAGTGCTATTACAATGACAGGAAATCCAGTCCAACATTCTATGACAAAGCACATTAGTATTAGATATCACTTTATAAGGGAATGTCATGGAAGGAATAATTGAAATGCATTTTGTTCCCATAGATCAACAGTTAGCAAACATATTCACCAAGCCTCTATGTGAAATAACATTTACAAGATTGATTTCTGAATTAGGAATGGTGACAAGTGGCTCAACTCCAGATAGCAAGTAGCAGACAATCAGAGTTTATTTTAAACTCTGTCAGAGTATGTGATAAACTCTGATAGAAAATGCAGTAAACTCTGATCATTGGAACATCTAATCTCTGATCACAAGCTATCAGTGTTTATGGTAAACTCTATCAGAGTATGTGGTAAACTCTGACAGTGAATGCAAACTCTGATTACTATAAACTCTGATATAAGTCTGTATGCTAAACTCTGAGATATTACTTATGACATCATATTAAATTTTATGACATCATATTTTTATTCTCTGATTGGAATAATCACTAGGGCGCGTGTATTTCACGAAAAACGTTTCATATCTATACAAAAATACACACACATATGTTTTATTTTGAAAATTGCATTACTCATTACTCTGCCACTCAAAAATTACCACGTATCCCACTACAGAGTATATGAAAATGAGAGGGAATAGTTTAATTCTTATTTTCACTTTGAATTATTCACCTGCATCTTATTATTCCTATCTTTCTCTCTCGTTTTCTAAAACCCTAATTTCTCATATATGCAAATCTCTGTATTTCAATGGCTTCCAAGGGACTTTCTTTCTAAAACTACACATTTGATGCCACAAATTATATATCTCTCTTGACTAAAACTGATGCTCCTCAAGATTTTCATGTGGTTCAGGACTTTTTACAGCAAAGCTATATTGGGTATGCTCTTCAGGAACCTAATCACATCTATGCTCAATCTCTGATCAAAATCTGGTCAACTGCTAATTTCAACAATGCCGATGATAATGAGGAGCCAGTTATAACATTCAATTGCAATGGAAGTCACACAATAACTCCTGAGGTCGTTCGTCAAACCCTTCACCTTCCTGAAGTGGCTAAATATAATGATATTGTTGATGATGAACACATCAAGGAGTTATTTAAATCAATAGGCTATAGAGGCAGTTTATCAAAGCTGGGGAGTCTGAGAAGGCCCCATCTGCGACGAGAATGGAGTTTCTTCTTTGACCGCATTACAAGGGCTTTCACTGCCAAATGCACAAATTTTGATGCAATTCCTCAACTGTCACAATAAATTGGGTATTCTCTGACCCATAACTGGAATTTTAATTTTCCTTGTTTATTAATTAGGCAGATAGATAGCAAAATAAATGATGATGTGTATACAGTATATTTTGCTAGATTTTTATAGCTAATTTTTAGTTATCTTATGCCTGATGTTAGTTTTGAGAATGATCAGAGTTTAGTTAATTTTTGTATTAACAAGAGGATTTTTGCTGATCTTACTCGAAAAGATGCCAAGAAGGATAATGAAGGTAAATTACCTAATCTTTTTTATCCCACATGGGTCAGGCTTTTCTTAAATCAGAGAATGCCTATTGTGTATGGGAGGTTTTTTTTTCTCTATGGTTATGAATCAGAGTTTAGTACCCTCTGATTCTAACCCAAGCCACCAACTAAACACTGATCACCAAACACTGATGTCAATCTCTGTTGTCTCCCAAAAGACTACAGTTGTAACAAAAACCTCTCAACAAGGGCCAATCACCAAGAGAAAAAGGAAATCAGTACTGGAGTCATCTCCAAAGAAAAGGAAGTTGATTGATGAAAACACTGATTCTGATGACAGTGGTGAAGGTCTGGTCTTTCCAGTAAACAAAAATGGTCAAGAAGGCTTCTGAGATTCCTCCAGCTCCATTCATGAAGACATTTAATGTCAATCCCATTCTTGAACCCACAAAGGAAAGAAGAAGATTAGTAAAGGATATAAACTCTGATGTCCTACTCTCTGATCAGCCAAACTCTGATCCAGTTCCAGCCCTAAACTCTGAGCTCATAAACTCTGATGCAGCAATAAACACTGAAGGAATAAACTCTGATGAAATGATGAAGTCTGAGTTAGCTAGTGGTGATGCAAATGTTGATGCACATGCTACAAGTGAAGCTGCTCCAGTAATAATATCTGATTCCCCTGTTCAGTCTCCAAAACAGATCTTTAAGGAGATTTCTTATGAAAGGGTGAAGGAGCTAGATGAAGAAGTTAGAAAGGAAATGGCTAAAAAGAAGTCTCAAACATCTCCAACCACTGATAGTTCCAAGTTGTTTACCAGGATGAAGAAGAAACAAGTTTCTTTTGACCAAGATACACAAGAACCTACCTCTCAAAGTGAGGTAGCAATCTCTACATGGCCAGGCCCACAAGAACCTATTGATCAAAGTTCAACAGAAGCCATAGTCCCAGCAAATGAAGCCAACAAGGATCAGGGGTACAACTCACAAGAACCTTCAGCTCAAAGGGTTGAAGTAGTTGTTAAGGCCCCTGCCACACAAGAACCATTCAATCAAAGTTTGGATGAAGGAACTCAAACACTGATAGAAGATCTTGATGTTGCTGATGCTGAGAAGACAAACTCGGATTCTACTGATGAGAAAACAATTTCTGATTCATATCCATTGGCAATCTCTGATGCAATTCTGGTGTAACCTATTTCTGCACAGCCTTTGAAAACTCCATCCACTTCCACAACAACTCAAGGTACTCAGAGTATGGCTGCTTCTCAATCCTTAAACTCTGAGTTGCCAAACTCTGATACTACTGCAAACTCTGATGGTAAAGTCACATTCTCTGATGAACCAATTTTTGAGGATGAAGAGGTCACGGATTTATCCATTCCCTACACTCAAAGGTACAGCTCCAAGAAGTGGCCTGTTGACGCACATGATGCCCATGAGAGATTGAGGATGGCATATCGTGGTTATATGATTGCTGAAACCCTCAAGGGTAAAATTGAAGCAGCTTTGGATGAAGAAGGGGTAAAGAGGGATTTTTGTGCAAAGGGAGCACCATCTCATGAAGATCTTCTCAACTCTCACAGACAATCCATCTGGGATATGTCTTGGAAATTTCCCAATGAAGAGATTTCATGGCCTCAGGTTCATGCACTGATTCAAAAGGCTGACTCTGAATTGAGTTCTAAAGAGATGAAGACTGTTTTAAAAGCCACTACTGTGTTGACCAAGGGTCTTTGAAAGGCAGATTGTCTAAACTTGTAACACTATAACTTATGTAACTCAACTAAAAGAAAATATACTTAACCGGAAGACAATCAAGAACATGAAGCCACAAAGAAATCAATATTAAATGAAGACAGGGTAATTGATACAATTCAATATGTTAACTATGATCAAACAAATAAGAAATCATTGAAAGAAGTTCAAGAAAGAGTTGTTCATGCCTCAGTGATTTGTAACTTAAAGATTCAAGATCATAACTATCAGTATCAATTAGACTAATTGATTTCAAGTGAACAAGAAGGAAAGTAATAATTGGAAAGCCACATTACTAATTGAATATGGTAATCTATTCAAGAAGCAGAGACACTATCAAGACTAGTCACTTATGAATCAGACCATTACATCAAGTGTCAGGACATTGATAGCAAGTTTATGTCAGTAATAGAGATCCAGGTTCAAGAGTTTGTTGAAGAATATGGAAGACATAAAGAAATCACAAGTTCAAGATGTTGCATTGAAGTTTCAAGTTGAAGCCCGGAATTTCTCTAAGTACAAAATGTTCGAGATGGCCAAGTAGAATATTCCTATGTAGAAATTCTACTTAAATGTTCGAGATGGCCAAGTAGAATATTCCTATGTAGAAATTCTACTTACATGTTCGAGATGGCCAAGTAGAAATTCTCAAGTAGATGTTCTACATGGAGGGCAGGTTCAACATGACACATGGCATCATCTAATTGGCAGATTTCCAAGCTTTCAAGATAAGATAAGATTTATGTGGACAACATTGGGCCACGTATATCTTAGTCTTTGAAGACTACATGACATAGATTACAAGTAGTATAAATAGAAGTACTCGTGTATTATTTTATAAGAGCAATATTTTCGAGATAAACACTTGTAAAAGATAGAGAGAGAGTATTCACAGAGCTTAGTATCATTTACTACCCTCTTTACTTCTGGTGTACTTTGTAATGAATATTGTAGCAACCCTTTCAAGTTATATTTAAAACATATATTCCTTGAATCATTGTGTTCATTTATTACATTGTATTTATTGCTTCTTAAATTCGAAAAGTTGTATTCACCCCCCCTCTACAACACATTTGGACCTAACAGTCTTCATCATGAAGTTTGTGATTTGAAGGATTCTGTTAGCAACACCAGTGCATCTGTTCAGACTTCTGTCACTACTTCTCAACATGCTTTGAAATTGAAGCTCAAGAATGTTTTTGCCAAACAGGATGCTTTGGAAGTCAAAGTTGATAATCTTTCTACTGTTGTCACCTCCATGCAAACCATGTTGCATACAATTGTAGACATCTTAACCATTCGAAAGGGGGATGATGTCAGAAAGGGGGGAAAGGTTTCTAAGGACAAATGCAAGGAGGATGTTGTATAAAATTCTGATAAACCTGATGATGGTGGTAATGACAAAGGTCAAGAGAGTCATAAGGATGGAAGACAAACTCTGACTACTTCTCAAACTCTGATTCCATCAAACTCTGGCATAAACTCTGACAACAAACAAACTCTGATGGATGCTGATATGGAATTAACAAAAAGGCTTGAAGAAGAAGAAAAGCCTGAGAACATTGAAGAAATAAATAAGAAAGATGCAGGACTGGCACTGAAATTATTTGAAGAAGAAAATCCAGGAATGGATCAAGTTGATGTGGAAAAAGAAGTACAGAAAACTGGTACTGAAAATGTTCAAGTCCAGAAGAAAAGAAGTGTAAGAACAAAGAGGACTCCAGCTCAAAAGAAGTCACCTATTCAAGCAAAGAAGAGTGTATCCAAGCCTGTTGAAGTATAAAAACCTGTTGAAGTAAAAACCAAACCAACTCTTGCAATCCAAAAGAAAGTTCCAGCAAAGTCAAAAACCCCTCTCACTATGTCTGGTACAACATTTCTCCCAGGTGGAAGTTTTGAAGATGAGGAAGAGGAACAACAAACTCTGATCAGAAAGAAGAATCCTGATATTCTGTGGACTAAGTCTGAAACCTTAACTCTCAAGCCAAAGTCTACAGGGGTGAAGCAAATACATTCAGAGATCCTTTTTTTTAAAAGAAAAGCCTGAGGAAGATTTGAATCAAGAACATTTGGACAAGTTCATATCTGTTAACATAGTCAAGGACATTTTTGATGGTGCTCAAGCTAAAGAGAAGCTTCTTTATTTCTTGGAGAATGGAAGAGTAATGAAGATTGTTGAAGAAGATTTAATTCACAAGTCATCTAAAGAACTTGAATATGTTCTTTATCTCTTAAATGATGAGAATGAAGCTATAGCTAGATGGTGAAGATTTTGGAAGGAGTGGTTGATGAGAAGAAGAAAAATGAAAGGTTGTTAATGCTAAACTCTAGTGAGTACAGACCTGGATACATGCTTGAAGATGGTACTGAAACAGAAATTGTTAAAGGGGATACAAAGGTTAAAATGGTGTTAGGTATTCCTACACTAATACTAAACCCTGATGGACAGAAAGCCTGTTGTATACCTCTAGATGACAGAATGGAAAGGACATCAATCTATAACTTGAGAGCTGTAATATCCCATATTGATGACGCTAGTGATCAAATGAAAGAACTGAAAGAGAAGCTGATTGGATTATTGAAGATTGTTGAGAAGAAATTACTTGATCAGTTTCTATCTGAAGATTTTTCATATAGAAGAATTTAAGTCAAGATGGAAAATTCAAACTCTGGTACATTTGTCTCTATGGTTTCTGACATCATAAGTTGAATTTATGTTTTAGTAAATAAAGCATAAATTGAGGGAGATTGTTAGAAATGCAAACACTGATGCTGTCAGAGAATATCACAAACAGAGTTTATGCTAACGTCATCAGAGTTTAGAAGCTGTCGACAGAGTTTACTCAAATCAGAGTATACTCAATCAGAGATTATCAACCGACAGAGTTTATTATCAGAGTTTGTCAAATAAGGAAACAGACAAATCAGAATTTGATTTGGATAGTGAAGAAGGAATTCAAATACAATTCTATTACCTTATGGAAGCTATTCTTACAATTATCTGTTTTGTAATTGGATTTGTAACTGTGTCTATATAAACACAGAATTAGGTTTACATCAAGGATTGATTCAAGTAATATTATTTTCATAACCTATCAGCTCTTAAGAACATTAATTTTCTTGAGAGAGTTTTGTATTGAGTTCATTCATTAATACAAAGTTGTTCATACGATCGATTATTTGGTACTATTATATTCAACCCCCTTCTATAATAGTTGATTATCTGGGCAACAAATGATCCCTAATTTTGATGTTAAATATAATTTATAAATAATTATATAATATAAATTTTTATATATTATATATTTATGTTAGTATCATGTCGAAGAAAGACAATGACAATTAAATTTAAATTTAAATTTAAATTTGAGATATGAAAGTAGAATAAAAATTTATTTAATTATAATTTATTCTCCTAAAAATATATTGTAAAATCAAATACATATGATTATTATCCAATTAAACTAATTATATCCTATAAAATATTAAATTATATATATAAATTTAAAAAAAAATCTTTTTAGTCAAAGTGTGAGCTTCGTAAGATGACATATATATATGTTAGTATATTATACTTTGACTCATTAAGAATAACTTATTCGATAGTTTTTAAATTTATAATTTTTTATATTTGTTAATTATATATATACACACATTATAAAAAATTTCAAAATTTAAAATTTATATATATTTATTTATTCACACTAAAAAGATTTTATAAGTTCAAAATAATTAAATCTTATTTATTTATATTTGAATAAGTATTTTCTCCATTTTCTACCTTTGCTCAGAAGATGTGAGACATGTTACAGAATAAGGTTTCGATCTAATTAAATTATTTTATGTAATAGTATAATTCAAACTCCTCATTATTTATTCATATTTTAAAAATTAATAATATATATTAGATATTTATATATTATTGATTAGATTTGAATTTGAATTTTATATTATTCTCTTTAAAGTTATAAATATTATAGTTAAATAAGTTGTTAGGGAGTATGAAACTCTTGACGTGGAAGATCTTTTCACTCTTATTATATATATGATATAATTATATATATATATAGGATATAATTTCTCATTTTGTACGGAATGGCTTATTTTGTTAATAAATATAATTTTGAACAATTATATTTTAATTACGTATGCTCAACACTTCAGCAGTGGCGTATATTTATGCATGGGTGTCATATCACGTGACACGTCATTATTTTAAACAATTTTTTTTCTTTTACAATTATAGCAGTTAAAAGTTTATTTTAGTTCTATAAATTTTTTATCTTCATTCTCAAAGTTTAATTTGTGTTCTAAAATTTTACAATTTTATAATTGAAAGGAAGAGTTTTTTAAGAAATTATAAGGGGTTTATAAAAATGTTATAAAAAGATATTATTAAAATATATTTTATTATTACTAATTGTCTACTCATTTATTAATTTATGGTTAAAATTTAATAATAAGTCTAACTATACATTTTTCTCAACTCAACATACATATTAAAAATTAAAATAATTATTATTTTAGAACAAAAAAATTATTATTATTTTAGAACGAAAAAATTATTATTTTTAGTTTGGTATTATTCTAATAAAATTGTGCACAACTTACAAATAAAGATTTCTAGCTGATTCAGCCAGGATTTTTAACGCATTTTAAAGTGTATATAAAGTATAGTTCCATAACTTTTTTTTTTTTAAAAAAAATTCTGAATAAAAATTTAAACATTAAATTTTTATTCAGAAAAAAGAAATTTAAAAATAAGTTATGGAACTATACTTTATATGCACGCGTGCCGGACCTTTTCTCCGAAACGTTAACAATTGGGTGGGACGGAGGGAGTAATATTTTTTATTTTACAGTTTTTTAGCAGTTAACATCCATCTATTGTTTTGAAGCAGTAAAAGCAAGTAGATTATCCAGTTGATTAACAAACTTCGATTGCTAGAACCATAAGATAAAAAGCAACATGTAAAAATTTCTAAACAAATTCTAAACGAAAAAAGGCTTCATTGGTTCCAGAACCTAACTTTTTGCGCCTCTGTTTAGCAAGGTCCCGGGATGTTATAAGGATCGTAAGACAATCGTTGCCGTAGCACTTCTGCTTTTGCTGCATATCCCTGGCAGAATTTGCTGCAGCTTCACTACACCCACCTAACTCAATCCGCTCGAGCGTGAAAATATTACCAAAGTCCTCTGGAATCTCCATCAGATATGCGCATCGATAAACATGCAAGTGCTGAAGCACTGGAAAGTGCTCATGAGAAGCCGTCCAAGTCACAACATCCAGTCCATCAAGTTTTAGAAATTTGAGGCGCCGGAATGCTTCTGGACTTGTTTCCCAGTGCTCACCAAAAAAGGCATGAAATTTCAACTTGAGAACTTCAAGGTTAGGCATCAATTCGAAGGCCCAAGCTTCATCCCAATCTAAATAAGTATTTGACAAAGTAAGACATTTAAGACTTTCAGGAAATGTAATTGAATCGCTTGGCCTAACGGATTTGAACAAAGGAATTGTATTCAACAACTTCAACTTCTCGAGGTGATTTAAATGAGCTAGATCAGGGAATCTCAAATCCCCACTCTCTGTTGTAAAGGGTCCACATAGACCCAGCTTCTGCAAATTGGGAGTTCTAGCTAAAATTCTTCGGCATGGCCTTGTAGGGCTCACTCGTGACAGAGTCTGCAAGTTTTCCAATAAGCTAGGTTCTTCCACAACAGAGAGATTCACAATATTTTCCCCTGATTTGATACAAATGTGCCTCAAGTTTACCATCTTCCACATATTCTCTGGGACAACCGTATTGATCCTTGATGACATGACAAGTGTTTGAAGTTCTCTAAGTTGGGATATAGACTCTGGAAGGTTACCTGACCTGAACCGAAGTTCCAAGTACCTCAACTTTACAAGTTGCAATAGTGCACTGGGAAATACAAACAGGTCTATGGATGATAAATCCAAAGCCTGAACAAGTTTTGAGGTGTCCCATATAATTGATACATCTTGTAAAATAGACTGGGGGGTGTCAGAAGAACAGCCTGGAACATTGAGGACATCAGTATGGAGGAAAAGTTGGGATTTTCCGGAAGGATTCGTTGAAGAGGAAGGTTTACGAACCTCGGTAACAAGTATATGCTTGCTGTATTTGTAAATATTTGCAGAGAAATTCTCTTCTTTGGCTTTTTTTATGCACAAATCACGCAAGAGGTCATGAATAAGGCAAGTTTTGATTGCACCATTACACCCTCTCTTACCTATAACGACTAGGCTTCTCCCTATAAGATCCATCAAGTAATCCTCTGCAATAGCCTCTAAGTTCTTATTTGTGCCATCCTGATGTATAAATCCCTCAGCAATCCATAAATAAATCAACCTACATACTGGGATGTCATGATCTTCTGAAAATGTTCCAAAAGAAAGGAAACAAGGTCTCAAGTGTTGAGGCAGATGATTGTAACTTAATGCCAGTGTATCCATGTATTGATTCTCATCGGTTGCAATGTATGAACTTACGCTTTCCGCAACCTGCTCCCACCAATGTATATTTTTATTGTTTTTGAGTAGTCCAGCAATTACAACAATTGCTAGGGGCAAACCACGGCATTTTCTTATAATACTCTTTCCAATTAAATTCAAATCTTGAAAGCCTCTTCTCGGTATGAAAGCTTTCACTCTAAACAAATCTAAACTTTCCTCTTCAGTCATGAAACGCAAACATAATAGATTTCTATCAGATTGTGCATGCAAAGCGACATTTTTGAGCCGAGTGGTTAGCATAATTTTACTCCCGTTGGATTCACATGGAAAAGATCTTTTTAAGTCATCCCACGCCTCTGTGCTCCATATGTCATCAATCACTATAAGAAATCTCTTACCCTCTAAAGCATGATACAAGTCATGTGCTAATTTGTTATCATTCACCAGAAAAACTTCATCAGTAACGTCAATGACAGACCTTAGAATTGCAAGCAATAAATCCCTCTTATTATAAATTTGAGAACAAGTAATCCATGCCCGGACATAAAAGTGTGATACTACATAGGGATCATTATAAAGTCTTTTAGCTAATGTAGTCTTACCAAGTCCACCCATCCCTACTATGGAGATCACTTCAAGCTGCTTCTTTGTGATAGATGCAAGTTTTTGGAGTAACTTTTCTGCCTCCACTTGGAACCCAATGAAAACTTCCCCCTTGGCTTGTTGGTCAAAAAGAAATTCTTGAAATATACTCTTTTCAAAATAGAATTTGGAAGCGAAAAATTGGGCTACATATTTCCCGCGAAATTGACTGTCAGCATCTCTAAAAATCTCATGTACTTGAATAGCTAGTTTGTCTCCGACAAGGGTGAGATCAGGAGGATCATCAAAATTTAAAAAGTCAACGCTTGTTCTCGCATTCTTATACTCAAGTATCCTACTAACAAGATCGCAGAGGCCGGCTCGATCACGTTCCAAACAGGATACATTTTCAGGGTTGTTGAATGCTAAAAAGTTGAGCATTTGACGATAAAAAGAAATTTGACATCTTTCCAGAGGAAGCCAATTAGGACATTTGAGAAGCCTTTCCATTTCCTCAATCAGAAATTTAAATGAACTACTTATTTCTGGTTTCAACTTCATAAAAATTACCGCATCCATGGCCCTCTGTAGTTGAAGAAATTCCTGGGGGAAGTCTTGCCTCGAGGATTTATGAATCAAAGCCACTGCAAACGCTAGTCGGTCTCCCACACTGTTGAGATTTGGGAAATATAGATCTTGATCTGGAGGATGAATGGTTTTCCTATTATTAGAATCACTAAGATGCTCAACAATAGATTCTAGTGTTCTATTAAGTAATATACCCAATCGACGAACTCCAAAATATGGGATTGTAAGTGTTTGAAATTCTTCAGAAAATAACACGAGTTTTTGAGAATAAAATGAAAGTTGACGTCTTTCTATAGGTTGCCAATCAGAAATTTCAACAAGTTGATCCACTTTCCTTAACAGACGATCAAACAACCTATCCATTTCCTTTGGCTTTGGCTTTCCTCGTCCTTCAATCTCTGATACTTTGTCCGGATTCTTGAAAACACGTTCGTCTAGACTCTGACTTTGCTCAACTCTTCTTGATACCTTTTGTTAAATAAAAAATATTAAAAAGTAATAGATTCGATTTCAATCCAAAATCAGCGTAAATAATTTTAAAACTAATAATATGCATATTAAATATTAGTACTATGTAAGATAATATTTAAAAATATAGATATATTAACTTATAATTAATAATATAATACTATAAAAATTATATTTAAATATATTATTAGTGGGGTGTCGAATATTATATTTGTATTAGTATAGTATTAATTGTAACTTATAATTAATAATATAATATTATGTAGTTGTTATTAATCGATTTGAAATATTTAATAGTATTTGGATAAAATATTTTTCTCTATTAAAATTTTATTAGTATAGTATCTGCTGTAATTTATAAATAATTATATAATATAATGTAATTGTTAAGAATCAATTTGTAAATCTTAGTATTTATTATAATTTATAAATAATTATATAATACTACATAATTATTAAGAAACTATCCTTAATTTTAATGTTAGTAATAATTTATAAATAATTATATAACATAAATTTTAATATATTATTTATTTACATTAATATAAATTTTAAAATATTTATAATGTGTGTTTATACATAATTAACAAATATAAAAAAATATAAATTTAAAAACTATTTAAGAAGTTATTTCCGGTGAGCTGTAACATACTAACATGTATGTCATCTTACAAACTCCCACTTCGACTAAAAGATTTTTAAAGTTTATTTATGTAATATATATGAGAATATAATTCTTGAGATTATCTTAGAAAAATTACCTAATGTGCTAGTATTTTTTAGTGTGAGTATTTTTATAATTGTATATAATTCTTTGTAATTACAATAACACTCTCGTGTATTTATATGAGAATTTTTTTTAATCTCAGAAAAGTTAGGTGAGGTAATCTCAGGAACATTATTCTATATACATATATATTGGCAAATATGTCAAGTACAGAACACTATATATATATGACAAGTTATATGGAGTCATGGAGACCTGTTTTTGGTTGGAGACTCGGAGACTTAATCCACACCATCCATTCTTATTAAAATTCATTGGTCTGTATTTATTTTGTTATTACATATAATTTAATTAATCAAAAGATATAATTGTCTAATAAATGCTTATATATACCAAAATTAAAATTTTATAGTTATATACATATATAGATGACAACTGCTCCAATAAATTCTTTCTATGATTCTATATATGTATTCAACATTACTTTACAGAATGGATAATTTGATTTGTAATTACATTGGTGATACATTTTAAAAATAAGCATATTTAGCAGCCTAACGCGCAAAATTATGTATTGCAAAATTAAATTTTTATGTTATAATTTTATTAAAAACTATCTTATAAGTGAAATATTGTGTTCTCCATTATATGCATTATGTTTTTCACTGTGATTTGTATATCTTAATTGAACGATTAAATATTGAAAGGCATATGACTAGACCTATTTGTAATAATTAGATGGCAACTCAACTCTAACTAATAAAGAGAAGTAAATACTAAACACTAAACAGGAATCAAGACGAAGACAGTCAACTAATCACAAAGGATCTAAGTATCAGAGGTATTTTGTAGGATTGCTACTCAACACTGGAAGAAGTTCAATTATTTGTTCAAGCGTCAGTGAAATTAATAATGTAGTAGTACTTCTATTGAAGACAGAAGATATAGAAGATTTCAAGTGGTTACTACAAGCAGATTCCAGAAGAAGAATGCAAACAATGAAGAAGAATTAATGACAGAAGGCCTCTAGTTAAATGTTATTTAAATGGAGAATATTTATTGGGATGACACAAATGAACCAGACAGTACATTTGTGTGTCAACTAATATAATATTTATTCTTCATTTAATTCAAGAGGTTTCAAGATTAGAAGACGAAGAAAAGACAGGAAGATTTCAAGACTATCAGCACGGCTGCGACTAAAGATAGTATTTTAATTCTACTATCAATTGTTAATTAATTATTTAATTTATCTAATTAAATTAATTCAAGTTGAATTTAATTTAATTTGTAAATTAACTAATTAATTTAAGTAGAATTAATTTACTATAAAAGAAATGGATTAAAATGACTTATATATATATATATAATCAGTTAGTATGACTTATTAAATAAGTCATACCGAATTTCTTATATATATATATATATAAATAAGTCATACCGAGCCTATTTAAATAAGTCATACCGACCTATTTACATAAGTCATACCGAGCTCTATTCATAAGTCATACCGAGCAGTTTTAAGTAAAGGTCATGCTGATTGAATTTTGTTTAATTATAATAAGTCATACCGACTTACTTTAATTAAATATAATTCGAATATGACTTTCAATAAGTCATACCGAAATTTAGAAAGTCATACCGACCAGAAATAAGTCATGCCCAGTCTTTTAAAAGTCATACAAGTGTTAAAATAAGTCATACAGACTTATTTTCTTGAAATTAAGTCATGCTAGAAAAGGTCATACCAGCCTTTTCTAATCTCTATAAATATGAGATGATTTATTCATTTGTTAGTGTTCAACTTGTTAAGAGTTAAGAAAATCAGTTCAAATTCAGAAATTTGTCTGCATTGTAATATTCACAGATTTCTGTGCAAGTTTGAATATAATTGATTAAACTCGAACACTTCATGTCGAATTCGTTCTAGATTTTTATATCAGTTATAGAATCTAATCTTCATATTAATTGTGTAATACTAATCAAGTTAAAATTATATCTTTCACTTGAACAGTATTTCATTATAATTAATATTTCGCGAGTAATTAAAATAATATTTTTAATCCTAATTATTCCGCGGTTAATTTTCAGATATTGTATTCAACCCCCCTTCTACAATATCAGGGACCAACAATTGGTATCAGAGCTGGTTGATATAGAAAATATCAGATCCAAACCAAAAATTCCGCAACTCATACAGATCTCAAAAATTATTTTTAATTCAAAATAATTTTTTATTCGAAATAATTTTTCACTAAAAATTATTTCTGATCAAAAATTGTTTTCAGTCAAAAATTAAAATATTTTTTTGAAACACTTAATTTTTAATCTTATTAAAGATGAGTACCCAGAAAGTTACAAGCATCAAGATTCCACAGTTCGACAGAGAACACTACAACTTGTGGAAACAAAAAATGCTACTGTTTATCGGGATTGCAAATCCTAAGTATGCATTGATTATGGCTAAAGGTGTTGAGCTCCCTATATCAGTTGTTCTCGAACATACAGTAGATGGGGTCGTAATTCCCCACAGACAGTTTCCGAAAAGTCCGGCAGACTATACAGATGAGGAAACAGAAGCTGTGTCCCTTGATAATAATCTGAAGCTCATATTAATTGAATCCCTAGACTACATCATGTACAACCAAGTAGTCAATTGCAAGAATGCAAAACAAATCTGGGAAACAATTGAAATTATCAATGAGGGAACTGAAGAAGTTAAGGAGAATAGACTGGAGATCCTGACCACCCAATATGAACAGTTTAGATCCAACCCTGGTGAGGGTATCTCTGAGGTGTTTCAGAGACTAAACAAATTGATAAACGAGCTAAACATGAATGGAAAGTTTTATCAGAACCAAGAGGTGAACAGGAAGTTTTTGTTGACCTTACCAGAGCATCTGGAGCACAGGATTGCAGCCATCCGGGAATCTAGGGACATGAAAGAAGTAACCCTAGAAAGACTCTACGGAGTTTTAAAAACTTATGAGCTGGAACAGATCCAAACCAGAGAAATGTATGGAAGAGGTAAGGTACTGAGTTCCTCCAAGGCATTAATGGTAGAAGCACCAGAGAAAGAAGAAGTGAAGGCTGTTGCACCTTCTAACAGTTCAACAGAGTATGTGGTTCCAGGACTTGGACATACTGCTGACAAACAAGAAGATGGTGATTTCTACTCACTGGAAGAACTAGATCAGCTAGAAGATGAATCTCTAGCTATGGTTGCCAGGAAGTTTGGCAACATGAGATTCCGAAGAAACTCCTCATTCAGAAGTAAGCCTAATTTTGGAAGATTCCAAAGAGGAGGTTCTTCGACAGCAGTATCAAAAAGCGGCTACAAGACCGGCTTAGTTGATAGAAGCAAGTTTCGTTGCTTCAACTGTAATGAGCTAGGCCACTTTGCAACTGAGTGCAAGAAGCCTAAGCAAGGGAAGAAGAGAGAGTCTTATGAAGAGCTCAAGGAGAAGTATGATGCGCTAGTGAAAAAGCATCAAGGAAAGTCCTATCTAGCAGCAGGCAAAAGCTGGGATGACTCAGATAACGATGATGAGGAAGAGCTGGGAAATCTTGCTCTTATGGCTTCATCAAAGGGATCACTGTCTCCCACCAGTGACAGAGGAATAGAGGTAAATCCTTCGTGTCCTAAGATGTTTGCTTTGCTAGGTAAAGAACTAGATGGTGAAAGAGATAAAGTTAAGAAACTCAGACTCAAAGTCAAAGAGTTAATTGATGAGACTGAAGTTTTTAAACAGTTAAAAAGAAATCATGACAAGTTGACTATTAAGTTGACTGAAGACTTAGCTGTTCAAGTCAGCAAAGTCAGTTGTCATGTTGTAGTAGAAACTAATCTCAGAAACCAGATAGAAGAAGAAAAGAAGAAGTGTCTTGCTTATAAGAATTCCTCATATATTGTTAAGAACCTAGTTGACCAACAAGAAATAAGTCGTAAAGTTGGAATAGGTTTCGAGTATAACAAATCTGTAGGAAAGCCAAGCAACATAACCCCCTTTAGAAAAAGTGCTGTAGAAAGGGGTATCCCACATGTTGTTAAAGACACACCGAAACCTCTCTTCATAACACCGATAGCTGAACCCATCCTTGAGAGCTCTGTTCTAATTGCATATGAAATGCAGTTGGAAGATCTTGAGGAAGAGAAGAAGAGAGGAGAACAGGTTAAGGACATAAAAGGAGTTAATGTCCAGAAAGAAAAATGTGCACTAGAGACACCAGTGAAAGATGTGGGAACTTCTGATTCCTCCAGACCTGGTGTAGGTGCAAAAGACTTAAAGAATAAAATGAACAGACCCAACACGTTTGTGAACAGTAGGAACAGTAACAATAAATTTCATTCTACTGAAAACTTCAAATATGCTGATAAAATTGAAGTAGAATCTGTTAAACCCCCTACTGTATTGAATAACATGCCTACTATTGATGCTTTCCATAAACCATGTGGTATAATGAATTGCATGTTATGTGCTTTAAATGCTATGACTGCTTACTTCAAACGCATGATAGCTAAGAAAGATAACATGACACCTAGACAGCACATCAATAGTAAATTTGCTAAATCCAAGACTGCGACTCCTTCACCTGAGAAGAAGGAATCATATATTCCTAAGTCTAAACAGAAAGTTGTTAAGACTGTTTATAGGAAGGTAGGAACAGTCAAGGAAGAAAATGATGTTGTTCGAAAAGGATCTGTTGTCAAAGCAGACAAAGGTCAATTCTTTAAATATGCCGGGCCCAATCAATTTTGGGCTCCGAAGACAAATTAATCCGTTTGATAATTGCAGGGAGTTAAACAGGCAAACCGAGTTATATGGATCCTGGACAGCGGATCGTCAAGGCATATGACCGGAGATAGAGCCCTGCTATCAGACGTGGTTGAGAGAGCTGGCCCAATCGTCACCTTTGGAGATAACAGCAAAGGAATGACTACGGGATATGGCAAGTTAAATACTGGAAATGTTATCATTGAAAATGTCTCTTTGGTGGAAGGACTTAAGCACAATCTACTCAGCGTCAGTCAATTTTGTGATAGAGGTTACAAAGTAAACTTTATCAAGGAGAAGTGCTTAATAGCTCATTCTAAAGAAGACAGACTAGCCTTGCGTGGAGTAAGGAAAGGAAACTTGTACGTAGCTGATTTCAACTCGGGAACTGAAGCTGAAGCAAACTGTTTCTATTCAAAAGCTTCAACAGAGGAAAGTTGGCTATGGCACAAGAAGCTCTCACACCTGAATTTCAAAACAATGAACTCTCTAGTCAAGAGGGATTTGGTGAGAGGACTGCCTCCGATGGAATTTACACAAGAAGGATTGTGTGAGGCATGTCAAAAAGGCAAGTCAAAGAAAGCAACTCACAGAGGCACAGACACTACAAACATCACTGAACCACTTCAACTCCTTCACATGGATTTATTTGGTCCAGTAAATATTCTGTCTATGTCAAGGAAGAAATACGCCTTAGTGATTGTGGATGACTTCACAAAGTATACTTGGGTTTTATTCTTGAATTCTAAAGATGAAACTCCACATTTGGTGATTGATCATATAAAGCTGATTGAGTTAGATTCAAAGTTACCTGTCCGAGCAATCAGATCAGATAATGGAACAGAATTCAAAAATGAAGTTCTGAATAACTTCTGCTCAGACAAGGGGATAACAAGGCAGTACTCAGCACCAAGAACTCCACAACAAAATGGAGTTGTAGAAAGGAAAAATAGAACCCTGATTGAAGCTACAAGGACTATGCTAAGTGAATCAAGGTTACCAATCTACTTCTGGGCTGAAGCGGTAAATACAGCTTGTTATACTCAGAATCGAACTCTGATCAACAAAGATCATATGAAAACACCCTATGAATTAATGGCTGGCAAGAAACCTACTCTCAAGTACTTTCATGTATTTGGAGCCAAATGCTTTGTGCTAAAAGATGGAGATGAACATCGTGGCAAATTTGAGGCCAAGGCACATGAAGCCATTTTTGTCGGATACTCAAGAAGAGCATATAGGGTATACATAATTGATCAGCACCAAGTGAAGGAAAGTGTCAATATAACTTTTGATGACACTAAACTCCCAAGTATCCAAACTGAAGATTCTTCTGAGTCATTGAAATTTGATAATTATCCAGACTCATATTCTGATGACGAAGAAGAACCTGAGGTTGCAGCAGGAAATGATGACAACAATGATGATAATGATCCAGGTAATAGTGGTGGATCAATAAGTCATCCTGGCAGCAACTCAGGGGGAGATGAAGGATCAACTGGCAGAACACAACATCACAATGGATTTCGAGGCGAATCATCAAGATCAAACCTACCTAGGGAAAGGATATGGAGCAGAGATCATCCTTTTGAATTGATCATAGGTGATCCAGATGTTGGAGTAAGAACCAGAAGTGCAACTTCAAATGAATGTTTATTCTCAGTTTTTCTATCTCAAGAAGAACCAAAGAAGATTGAAGATGCACTAATTGACCCAGATTGGGTTCTTGCCATGCAAGAAGAGCTCAATCAGTTCGAAAGACAAGAAGTCTGGACACTGGTACCCAGGCCTAAAGATAGATCTGTTATTGGCACAAAATGGGTATACAGGAACAAATTAGACGGTGATGGCATTGTTACAAGGAACAAAGCCAGACTGGTTGCAAAAGGTTACTCCCAGGAAGAGGGAATTGATTATGACGAAACCTACGCACCAGTTGCAAGACTTGAAGCCATCAGGATATTTCTGGCATTCGCAGCACATTCCAATTTTAAAGTTTACCAAATGGATGTGAAGAGTGCATTTCTGAACGGAAGGCTAGAAGAGGAAGTATATGTGGAACAGCCCCCTGGCTTTGAAAATCCAGAGTTTGCTGATTTTGTGTACTTTCTTTTCAAAGCTCTCTATGGACTCAAGCAAGCACCGAGGACATGGTATGACACTCTCTCTGAGTTTTTACTTGAAAATGGTTTCACTAGAGGTGTCATAGATAAAACTCTCTTTTATAAATTGCATGGAAAAGATATGATATTTGTCCAAGTTTATGTTGACGATATTATATTTGGTTCTACTAACGAAAACTTGTGCAAGAGATTTGCTAAGTTAATGCAGAGCAGATATGAGATGAGCATGATGGGTGAGCTGTCATTCTTCCTTGGATTGCAAGTAAAGCAAAAGGAAGATGGGATTTTTATTTGCCAATCAAAGTATGTAAGAGATCTTCTCAGAAAATACAATCTAGAAGATTCTTCACCGGCAAAAACCCCAATGCCAACAGCCACGAAGCTTGACAAAGATGAAACTGGTAAGAAAGTTGACATCACAAGCTACAGAGGTATGATAGGCTCATTATTATATCTAACTGCAAGTAGACCCGACATAATGTTCGCAACTTGCTTATGTGCAAGGTTTCAATCTGACCCAAGAGAATCTCATCTAATAGCTGTTAAACGAATTTTTAGATATCTAAAGGGTACACCAAATCTAGGAATTTGGTACCCTAAGGATACAGGTTTTGACCTAATAGGCTATACAGATTCAGACTATGCAGGGTGCAGGATGGACAGGAAAAGTACCTCTGGAAGCTGTCAGTTTCTAGGACGACGGTTGATCTCCTGGTACAGCAAGAAACAACATTCAGTATCTACCTCGACAGCCGAAGCAGAATACATTGCGGCAGGTAGCTGTTGTGCACAGATCTTGTGGATTAGGAATCAGCTAAATGACTATGGACTTGCGTTGAACAAAATTCCAATTTACTGCGACAACACAAGTGCTATAGCTATTTCCAACAATCCTGTACAACATTCGTGAACCAAGCACATTGACATAAGGTATCACTTTATCAGAGAGCATGTCATGAATGGAACTGTGGTGCTACATTTTGTACCCACAGAAGATCAGATAGCCGACATCTTCACAAAACCACTTGATGAATCCACTTTCTCAAAGTTGGTTAGTGAATTAGGGATGTTAAACTATGGCTAAATTTTTGTTTACTAGGAATTAATTTAAGCTCATAAATATTAAATGTTAATATTTAAAGAGTTTATGAGACTTGAATTAATAAAATCCCAGAGCTTATGAATTTTTGGAAAATTATCTTAAGATTAAATCAATATTCCTACAAGATAATTATTTCAATAAAAGCATAAGTACTTTTGTTTAAATTAAGCATTTATAAGCATTAAGTAAATTAATGAATATATTTTTCTAATTTTTAGTATAGTTATGTTAAGCATGTGTATATTATTGTTTATTTTTCAAATTTTTTTATTGTACTTTAAAAATAAATGTTTATGTTATTAATTATTCAATTAATTTGCTTATTAAATTAATTCAAGTTGAGTTAATTTAATTCCTAAATTAATTAAAACAATTAGTAATGTAAATATTTATTTATTTTATGTCTTTAAAAAAAAAATTATAAGTATGTAAATTTTTGTTATATTTATTAAAATAGTTTCTTAATTTTATTGGTTTAGTTTAACAGTATGACTTTATTAAAAAATCTCGGCATGACTTATTGAATAAATCTCGGCATGACCTTTTTTGTTTGTAAATAAGTCATACCGAGAGTTAATCAAAAAAAGTCATACCGACATATTCACTCAGTTTTATGTAAATAAAACTCGGTATGACTTTTGTTAAGTCATACCGAGAAATACAAGTGCCTTGTTTTTAATTAAAGTCATACCGAGCATATAAGGTTAATTCCCTTAATTAAGTCATACTCAGTCCTATTTTCATACATATACACACACGCAGTCATACACACACTCATATAATCGAACAGTTTTTTTTCTTTAAACAAGAAAACGATCGATCTTTATCAGTTTTCAACTGCTATCAGTTGCTTTGCTCCCAGATTACAAGTATAATTACTTGCTAGTTTGTTAAAATCGTGTAAAGCTAAGCAAAACTCTGCCCAATTTTCGAAGAAAATCGATTGTTCTTGTTGTTTGATTTAAATCGTAGTTATATGCGATTTTTATTGATTTAGAGGTCTGTTTGTGTAGTGTTTTGTTGCTTAAAGTTGAATTGGGGATTAATAAAAAATAGGGTTGTTAATTTTTCTTTGGTTGTAATTTTCGAATTATTGGCTGTATTTGTTAATTTTAAAATTTGTAATCGCACTTTATAATTTTATTATTTGTAATAGCTTAAATCAAAAAATGGCTGGTTATTGCGAATTAGTAAAAACTAATTTTGTTGGATATTTTAATCCGGTGAATTGTTCAGTCGAGAGGTTTCGACCGTGGATCGTATTTATGAATGAACATTCACTCGTCAGAACTGCAATTACTCTGGACGCCCCGTTGCAAGTGTTAGCACTTAGGGCTCTGTATTCCACTGCTAGGAATAGGAGTACTGCAGGCAGAGTTCAGTTCTCATTCAGCATAGGAGATCATGAATATATGGTGACTGAAGAGGACGTGAACAGAATTTTGGGCTTTCCAACTGACAACTTCGTGGATCCACCCACTGTACCAGAAATTCTAGAATTTTTCTATTCTATTAGATATCAGGGTGAGATCAACTTAGTAAGGTTGACAAAGTCAAAGCTGGTAAGCGAGTGGGACTATGTGTTTGACACGTTAGCCAAAGTGTTTGCTCCCACTACAAAGAACAACTTCAACAACATATCTTCACTACTGCAAATCATAGGGTTTTCCGTGGCCCACAATCGGAGGATAAATTTTGGGAAGTTGATTCTAAAAGAAATAATCAGGAAAATGGGGAAACCAGAAAGCAGGGAACAGAATGTTCAAGTCTACTATCCGAGGTTCCTGATGCTGTTTATGAATGACTTGTTGATGGAAGAAGACAAAGCCTTATTTCAGAATGGTCCTGTAGAAGAATCTCCGACTTCTCAGAACAACTTATTTGCAAGGCTCCACAACAACCCCAAGTTTCAAGATGTGCAAGTGGTAAGGACAGATTACATGGCTGAGATATTAGATCATATTGCTAATCCTGTGCAGGAACAAGAGCAAGAACAAGTGCCTATGCAATTAGAACATCCTGTGCACCTTCTACTTGAAGCTGCTCAGCATGTCGATCAAGTGGCACAAGATCTACAGGTAATATCTCAATCACAATCTTCTAGTTCAATACCTATAGAAATATCTACTGCACTATTAGATTTATCTGTGGCGGACTATGATGGTGTTCTTACACTCCAGGATATCAGCTACGAACCTGAAAACACACAGGTTCCGCCCCCAGCTGAATTAGAGCCTCAAACAGTTTTTCCTTCCTCCTCTTCTTCGCTAAAAGTCAGAAAAAGGAAGACACCTGTCAGAATAGTTAGGGGTCTTGGTGCTGATATAGATGAACCCGCAGCTCTGTCTCCTCCTTCAAAAATTTCTAGAGTTGAACCTGAGACACCTGCAGACTCATCCTTTTCCTCTCAATGGGATATGGATTTTGACATGGCCATCCAAGGTTCTTTAGATACACTTGCTCAACCAGGTGATCTAATTCGCTGTTCGGCCACAGCTTCAGATAGTGAGGAAAGCACACTGCTAGCTCTCACACTAGCAGGACCTCCGCTTGCAGATACACAAACACATGAGGGCACATTTTTTGAAGAAAATGTTTTTAATAAAAACTGGTCGGATGCCACCTATGATGTGGACCATGACACTTTCGATGCAATGCAGCATCAGATACCCTCTGAGGTACTTAGGGGCACCACAGACTCTAATGAGCCATTCACTACATTGTCTAAGGTGGTGACCCCCCTGGATATATTACATCCAGTGATTTTAAAAGGTCTCGAATCCACTGGTGGATTTGAGAGGCAACCACTCCATAGAGGGAGATGGGACTCCATTCACGGAGTAGCTACGTCAGTAGCGGAGCCACTTCAAGTTAATCTTGTTGAGGACGCGCCTTCACAGGCATCAGAAGAGCAATTTGACTCTTCAAAAGCTATTGTTATATATGCAGGTACAGCTTCAGGATCTGGAGAAGAGCTAAACACGAGTGATGTGAGGCAAACACAAAGTGAAACACATGCACAGAGTGCTAGTGAGATAAACAGGAGTGCAAGTGAGCTGAGTGCACACACACACAGTGTTCTATTATCTAAAATGGAAGCTCTCCAGAAAGAAATGCAAATTGTTCAGGCTGAGTTGGTAAAAGTAAAAGCACAAGCAGAAGAAAAAACTACATCTGCCTCTGTAACACAGCAGCTGACAATAGTACGAAAAGATGTTGATGATGTCAAAACCTCCATTCTTCTAAAAACTCAAGACATCCAGAGTGTACAGAATCTTATTGCTGAAGACATGAAACAAGTCAGCAAATTACATGAAAAGATTGATGAGGTTGAGAAAAGCTTGACATTAACAATCATTGAAAATGAGAAGATCTCTTCACAAAGATTCAGCAAACTGGATGATGGAATGACACATTTGAATGAAGGAATGAAGCAAGTCTATCTGACTATGCAGAAAATGTTGACATCTTTTGAAGCCTCTAAAACTCAAGAGGATCCCTCAACTAAGGGGGAGAAATCAAAAGAGAAAGTAGCTAAAGATGGAGGGGCTTCTACTCAAGAAAAAGGGAAAGATAAACTGTACTCTGAAGATCAATTTCAGTCGTATGATCCAGAACCAGAAAAACAGTTTTATGATCAAGAGAAATTCATTGATGACAGTGCTCATGATGAATCAAACTTTCCTGACTACTGCAGAGCTGAGGAAGAGATTGCATTTGATGAAGATTTTCTGTTTCCAGAAGAAAAAGAAGTTGATCCAGCCTATGAAGAGGCAATGAAGAAACTAAAAGAAGACATCAAGGCAAGTCATGCAAAAACTGAAAATCTGAAAGCTCTAGTCATAGAAAGAACAAAGGCAGAAAGAGAAGAAAGCCAAGAAAAGCAAAATCTCTGGGCCATAGCAGTCAGAGAAAAGAAGAGAGATGTACAGCTCAAGATTGGAAAGAAATGGGATACTGCAAGAAAAATAATGGACAAACAACAAAAGGGTCCATTTGAAGACAAGCATCTGAAATCAATAATTGAGCGTCTAGAAAAGTCAAATGACAACATTGACAACTTCATGAAAGCTCTGAAAGAGGAAGTGGACTACATCACTATCCTAGTGGATCACATTCTTGAAGACTGGCGGATACTAGTCTACACACACAGGAATGGAACATTCAGAATTTCCTTAGAGTTTTTCAGGCAAAGAAGTTTATCAGTAATATGGACGTTCTTGAACAAAGTCAAGAGAAGCTCAGAAGAAAATGAACTTCTCAGGGATAGACTTAGAGTCTTTGCCACAGCTGTTAGTCCTCAGATCTTATTTGATCCTCATGAGGTAAGATTTTTCTCAAACAAGTTGTATCAAATCATGCAGTTAAATGAGGAATCTTTTAAGGGCTACACAGTTAAGTACATGATTCAAGTTGAAAGGATGCTAAGGTCAAAAGGTTTCAAATCTCAAGCTAAAATGGATGCTGCAGAGAAGATAAGAAACTACTGTCTGTCAAAAAGAATTCATTCATACATCAGGCAAATACCAAAGATAGATTCAACACAACCATCTGATGTAGAAGAAGAGATAGTAGATCCTGTTGAACAGGAAGTACTGTGGCAGTTAGCAAGAGCTGAGCAAAGAAGGTTGTATGGAGAGGCCACTACAACAGAACAATCAGTAACCGAAGAGGTACCAAGGACACCTGTGCATAAAAGTACAACCCTGGAAGAAGGTGAAGTTGATACTTCTAAAGACTGAAAACGTAGATAGGACAAGATAGAAACTTTGTAATATTTGTTCAGTGCTAGAGGAACATCTATCTTGTATTTATCTTTTATGTATGAATCTGGAAAATTGTTAAATATAAAACCAGAACTTTTGTTTATTATTTACAAGTCATTAAATGTCGTACTACTTTCTTAGTTGTTAGTTGAGTTATCCTCTAGGAATTTGTGTGTTAAATGTTTAACAACAAATAGGGGGAGATTGAAAGGCATATGACTAGGCCTATTTGTAATAATTAGATGGCAACTCAACTCTAACTAATAAAGAGAAGTAAATACTAAACACTAAACAGGAATCAAGACGAAGACAGTCAACTAATCACAAAGGATCTAAGTATCAGAGGTATTTTGTAGGATTGCTACTCAACACTGGAAGAAGTTCAATTATTTGTTCAAGCGTCAGTGAAATTAATAATGTAGTAGTACTTCTATTGAAGACAGAAGATATAGAAGATTTCAAGTGGTTACTACAAGCAGATTCCAGAAGAAGAATGCAAACAATGAAGAAGAATTAATGACAGAAGGCCTCTAGTTAAATGTTATTTAAATGGAGAATATTTATTGGGATGACACAAATGAACCAGACAGTACATTTGTGTGTCAACTAATATAATATTTATTCTTCATTTAATTCAAGAGGTTTCAAGATTAGAAGACGAAGAAAAGACAGGAAGATTTCAAGACTATCAGCACGGCTGCGACTAAAGATAGTATTTTAATTCTACTATCAATTGTTAATTAATTATTTAATTTATCTAATTAAATTAATTCAAGTTGAATTTAATTTAATTTGTAAATTAACTAATTAATTTAAGTAGAATTAATTTACTATAAAAGAAATGGATTAAAATGACTTATATATATATATATAATCAGTTAGTATGACTTATTAAATAAGTCATACCGAATTTCTTATATATATATATATATAAATAAGTCATACCGAGCCTATTTAAATAAGTCATACCGACCTATTTACATAAGTCATACCGAGCTCTATTCATAAGTCATACCGAGCAGTTTTAAGTAAAGGTCATGCTGATTGAATTTTGTTTAATTATAATAAGTCATACCGACTTACTTTAATTAAATATAATTCGAATATGACTTTCAATAAGTCATACCGAAATTTAGAAAGTCATACCGACCAGAAATAAGTCATGCCCAGTCTTTTAAAAGTCATACAAGTGTTAAAATAAGTCATACAGACTTATTTTCTTGAAATTAAGTCATGCTAGAAAAGGTCATACCAGCCTTTTCTAATCTCTATAAATATGAGATGATTTATTCATTTGTTAGTGTTCAACTTGTTAAGAGTTAAGAAAATCAGTTCAAATTCAGAAATTTGTCTGCATTGTAATATTCACAGATTTCTGTGCAAGTTTGAATATAATTGATTAAACTCGAACACTTCATGTCGAATTCGTTCTAGATTTTTATATCAGTTATAGAATCTAATCTTCATATTAATTGTGTAATACTAATCAAGTTAAAATTATATCTTTCACTTGAACAGTATTTCATTATAATTAATATTTCGCGAGTAATTAAAATAATATTTTTAATCCTAATTATTCCGCGGTTAATTTTCAGATATTGTATTCAACCCCCCTTCTACAATATCAGGGACCAACAAATATATTTTATGACTACACCAAAAATAATTTATTCAAAAATTAATTTTTATTACACTTAAGTGTCATTATATCATTATACAAGTAAAATATTGTGTTCCACATTATATGCATTGTACTTTATATAATTTTGTTTAGATGATTAGTCATATTCTATAACCCGCATGTAAAATAATGTATTAGAAAATCAAATTTATTGGACAACAATGTTTTTTTATAACATTTTACAAGTAAAATATTGTGTTCTACATTGTGTTTTGACATTCTACAAGTAAAATATTGTGTACTACATTATGTGCAATATGTTCTGCACTATGTGTACTGCATTATGTGCAGTATATTCTGCACTTTGTATTGCGTTATGTTCATTATGTGCAGTATGTCTGCACTTTTATTTTTATAACTTTATTGAATTATTAGGTATGTTCTGCAACCTAAACTCAAAATAATGTATTGAAAAATCAATTTTATTACACACAAGTGTTATTATAATATTTTGGACATAAAATATCTTGTTCTACATTATGTGCATTATTTTCAGCAATGTGTTTTATATAGTTTTTTTCCAATGATTTGGCATGTTCTGCAACTTTGCATTCCTGTATAAAATAATATATTGTAAAATTAAATTTATTATACAGTAGTATTATTATAACATTCTCAGATTAAAATATAGTGTTTTGCAATATGGTTTGTACAATTTTATTGAATGATAGAAATCTCTACTATGATTTATTTTGCATTACGATCTGTTTAAATATATATATGTTAATGTTAAATATGTTAACTACAAAACACTAATTCCAGAAAAAGAAAATAATTTATTGAAAGATCATTATTATAACTACTAATCAAATCATCATATATTTTATATTAATCTAACGGCTAAGAAAGGGTCTAAGCAGTCTCAAAGATAACTATGTCTCCATATAACCCAACTCATATATATAGGCAAAAATTATATGGAGACCATGTTTTTGTTGGAAACTCGGAGACCAAATATACACCTTCCATTTAACTCTAATCCAATAGTTATTACTATTTTTACTTTTAAATATGCATTAAATAAAGCAGGAAAATAATTGTCTTGTAAAATTACACTTTATACAGAACAATACATTACTCCCTCCATCCCATTTTAGATGTCCCTTTTATAAAAAAAACAATTTATCTCAAATTAGTTGTCTCTCTCTTCTTTCAATGTGTATTTAACAACAAATTTTCAAAACTACCCCTTCTTATTTGTCATTTCCAATGTATCATTATTCAAATACTCTTGTTGCTTAATATAATAAATGTGGGTAGATATGGAAAAAATTATAATCATTTAATACTTCTTAATATGTGTGAAATTTGCAAAAAGGCCATCTAATTTGGGATGGAGGGAGTATATATATACATACCAGCATCAATTACAAAATGTATATGTGATTTTTGCATATTATTTATGTGATTCATATCATTATAAAAAAAACTTTTTCGCATCTTTCAGTAATGTACTGCAAATAACATTATGTATTTTATTTCAAATGTTATATGATTAGATCAAATTGTAGCAAATATTTTTTATGTGTATCAAGCTATTTAGATCTAAACACATAAAATCACATATAAGTAGTAAAAATCAAGTTCAACATATCACAATTTTATAATAACATTCTAGCAAGTAGAATTTGTGTTCTACATTTATTTTTTATAGTATGTTCTACATTTGTTTTTTGCAGTATGTTCTGCATCATTATGATAAATGATAACGTTCATAAAAATTTATAACAACATCTATTCGTCAAAAATTCGAGAGAATTAAGAAGTTAAATATATTAATTGAATAATGTGTTGTGCAAGTAGGAACACAATGTTCTGCAATCTAAACATAGTGTACTGTAAATAATAACACGTTCCGCAATACAAAAAAATGTTATTTACATACAAAACCGTAATTAACATAAAATGAATTGATTTGAAATTGAAATTTCAACTTTTTTTCTTGGTAATCAAGTCCGACACTATCTATTCTACAATACCTCTAACACCATTGTCATGCTCATTATTAAAATTTAAACGTTTATGATTTTAGTTTCTCCCACGGCTTGTCTTGCATAAGTATCATATGCACCACTATCATCTTCATCCAACATCCATAGCAAAACTATCAACCACAACATCACTACACGTATATAAATTATCCTTGTCAATATATATCATTATTACAAAGTATGTCCCCTTGTTCATCACTTCCAGTCATATCGACATAGTCTGTCTTCTTCTTTGATTAATTAGAAAATTATGGACTTGCAATAGACGACTAATTCGTACACGTCCTACAAATGCTCACAAAGTTTTAACATTATTATAAATTCAAAAAAAATAAAAAATAAAAGAAATAAAACCTCTAACAGTCAAGTGTAAAAAAATATATAAAACTAAATTATCAAATATTGTACAAATAATATCACATAAAAAAGTACAAAATCATGTTCCCCAAACTTTAAATCATCGCAATCACATATATTAGTTTTTAAAATGTGCAGAACAGAGCTATATGTTGTAGTACAAATAATATCACAGCCCAAAAAAATATCTATCAAAATAAACCAGCAAAATAATTTTTAATATCTATCAGTTACAGTACACACAAGATCACACCAAAAATAATTTTAAACATCTACAATCTGATTAGTTAACATATTACAATACTTGTTGCAGTACACGTATTGGAAACTTTATTCTGCACACACCTACAACATACATTGTGTTCTACACAATCTGATTAGTTAACATATTACGTGTTTACCCATATACTATGTGCATCACATAGTGTTCTACAGACAATTATCTCATAAAAGAAATTGCAGTACATTCAGCTCTAAATACATTTTGCACACACCTTATGCAATACACTTTGTTGGAGACGTCGGAGACCATATATGTACTGCTTACAGAACATTGTAAAATATGTTGTACTGCAAAATATGTTTTTGTTGCAGTACATATATGGTCTCCGACGTCTCCAACAAAAACGCGGTCTCCATGTAACTTTTTCCTATATATATATATATAATTTAATAATTTGTAGGAAATAATTAGTTTAACCGGATAATGATCATATGTTTGATTTTATAATATATTTTTAAGAGAATATTATATAGTTAAATAAATTTTAATTCTACTTTCCCAAATTTAAATTTAATTATCATTGTCTTTGTTTAACATGATACTAGGGTTCTAGGGAGACCCCTCCTATCAAGAGACACGAGAGACACCAATCCCCACCATTCATTAAATATGATATTTATATAATTATTAATACATTATATAATGACTTTTATGTAATTAGCTCATAAAATCAAGCCCATAGAATATGTATTTTTTTATTTATACGGTTCAAGAATTCAAATAAATGGTAATACACGTTAATTTAGCATTTGAAGATTGATTAAGAATCATTTATATTAGATAAATTGACATTCCAAGAATATATTACGCTATACCTTTTTGTATGATACTTACAATCATTCTTCTATAGAAGTGATAGGAAAGAAATTAAGTTGACTAGGCAGATATAGATGGAAGGGTCTCTCTCGATCTCTTAAGAATCTTAATACAGAACACTAACATGAATATCTATAATCTTATGGTGAAATGACAGAGATGGAATCAAAAGTAGATTCATGGGAAAAAATGATTTCATTAGCAATTTTTCAACCTAAGTTCTTATATGATGTGGTATCTTCATTATCCGAAGAGTAAAAATAGTGGATTAATGAGAAAGGTTTCGGATCCTCGTTACTTTTTAGGGTGAAAGAATGTACCCATGATATTTCATATGTTGTTCTTAACTCATTTTAACCTAAGACCTATTTAATAATGATTAGGGATAAAACTGTTCTTTTGCATTAATTTTGTTTTGATATGTGCTGGTGGGAAGCTATTTTCAAGAGTATTATTCAGGTGTATTTGGTACTGAAATAACAGAATTATGTGGTTCCAAATTTCCAAGATGATGTTGGCAACAATGAGGATCAACTGCAAGGTTTGTCTAGTAAAGAAGTAGTAAACTTCAGTTGGTAGCAGATGCAAGGCTTCAATTGTCTAGGTGTTGGTATTGCTGGTGCCACAGACCTGCAATCTTCATAGCAAAGATCTGAAGTTCATGTTCAAAGGAGTAGGAGACCAGGGGCGTACCAAGGGTCTTTTTGGTATGATTAAATGCTAGAGGGGTGTTTGTTAGAGATGGTGGTGTTGATATTGCAGGCTTGAGTATGAAGTCTGGGATTTATGTTAGGTTTGCTTGGTTCTAGAAGTGCAGAAGCTTATTTTTATGAGGTAGCAGGTGGTGGTATGTCATGGCATGGCTGTGTTTCGAGAGGTGTTCAAGGTTGTATTGGTGTCTTTGTTTTTTTATTGTTCGGTTACATTTCTTGGCAAGTTTGCTTTGTTGCGGTTAGTATTTTTTGCTTAGTATTTTATTGAGTATTCTTATTATTAATGTTTTTAGTGCGATATTTTATATAATGTATGTTAATTTTGTTGAATTGCACATTTAACAAAAACATATTTTATTTTACTTAAATACTTGGTGTGAATGCACCTAAAGGGGGGTGAATAGGTGTTTTAACAGACTATATCCAATTTTAATAAATTACCAAGTCGTTATAGCTGACTGTAATGTCATCAGTCTGTTGTGCTTTATGAAACTGACTTACTGTTTTTAATCTATAAATAGTTATAGCAGGGTAGAATGAATGCAATGTAGAAAATAGATAATAAACAATATGTAAAGGAGGCACATGACGTTTAGCCAGGTTCGACCCCTATGTCTAATGGTCTACGTCATGGTCCCTTACCAACTTGGTAAAAGAATATATTATTAATCAATTATAAACCAATTACAAGAGTAATAATATATCTCCCTGTTCCCAATCACTATAGTGGCTTGCTAAACTCCCAGCAATCCTGATCAGAATGATTTCAGCTTGCTATTGTCTTCTGTCTTGCAATCTGTTCTTGAACCTTGAATTCCTCGAGTCCCACTCTTGAATCCTTCTATTCCTCAAACTCTTTGCCTTGTAGAAATAATACAACTGAATCAAATAGCCCTCTTGTTCTCCTACCTAGAACCCTTGCCACTTAGTGATTACAAATACACTTCGAACAATACAAAGAATTAAAGTGTTTAATATAGAACTAAGCTCAGTTTAGAGAAAAATCAAATAAAGCTTTTCAAGAACACGAGTTGGAGTGTATTGGATGTGTATATCCGAGTGAAAAACAATATCACATTATATATTGATGTATACAATGACTCTTTGAAATAAGGAAAGAATAGAACGTTGAGAACAGAAAATATTTGAAAGTCATAACTATGGGAGTAGAAATAAAAACGAATTTGAATTTGCTCATATAATTATTGGTATGATAGGAAAGTAGTTGTGGTTCGAAAAGGAAATAAAAATCAAATCAGCCACTTCCTAAAATTTAGGAAAATGTTTTTAATAAAAAGATATGAGCTTAATAATATATTAAAAACATAATATATTAGTGAATGTACAACTATATTAATCCTACAATAAATATAAATCTATTGTGCACAAACAGTCAAAAAACTGCTCTCTGTAGGACTCTATTTCAGCTTGCTATAATCAAGATACAGCAGGATGTTATGCTACTATATATCCTGCAAAACATTATTAGTACATGCAAAGCAGCAGGCTATAATAAGTTTAACATACATAAACAACATATATACATTCAACAAGCAAACTAACTTGCTATAATGTGTGATCGTTAAAATCACGAGGGTAACAATCTTCCCCTTTTTTATGATTACACAACTGTTTAGGAGGCTAAAAAATGCTCCCCCTTAATCTCATAATCCCTGCATAATTCTGTTAGTACAACATGACATAAACATTTATAAAATACTAACACATTTGCAGATAATCAGATAATTTCATAAATTGCCATACTTGGCACAAATATCCAAAATAACTGTTAGGGATTGTGGTGTAATCAACTAATATACTTACTTTTAAGGTTAATTAAGTTAAGTAAAATATACTGTCATATATATATTGACAGTATGGTCAGTAGTCACTTGTAGACAGTACATTTAAAAAAGTAACAGTTAGGTGACAATACATTCGAAAGTTACTGTCTTGTATAAAAGAATAAAAATGAGTCATCAAGTAGAAGTTCACGAAGTATTCATGCACAACATGATTCAAAACTCAGACAGCAACATTTCAAGTACTCAAGCCTATGACAGTACATTACAAGTGACAGCACAATTAGGACAGACGACAACAACTATTCCCTTGACAGTAAACTTGGCAGAGAATGAAGATTTGAAGACAACAAGTATTACTGACATCAACTATTCCATTGACAGTAAACTTGACGGAGAATGAAGATTTGAAGACAGCAATTTATATTGACAGTAACTTTGGTAGGGATAGTTGACAACAGCTTTGGAGGCAGTATGTTTTAGAAGACTATCAAAGCTTGACAGTAAAGTATGCGGAGCCGAAGATACTGTCACCATAAAGGAGCTAAAAGTTGATAGTAAACTTTTAGTGAAGCTGACAATCTATTCTAGGTAAGCAGACTAAGATAGTGAAGTTACAAGGAATGATTTGGACATGTCTATCTAGTCTGTCAAGTCTACTACTGGAACTTGGGAGAAGACAAGAAAAAGTTAAAGCGTGCTCAAAGAGTCAAAGGTTTCTGCATATCTCAGAGTTGCTTTGTTTACAAATGGAATGAAGACAAATTTGAATGAAAAAAATATAGTTTCTATTTCAAGCTTTGTTCTAGAAACAAGGGAAAGTGCACATGTAAGTGAGATATGTGTTTCGGTATAAATACACATATCTCACAAGTATTTTCTCTTATGCAATTGAGTTAGATTTTCTCTCAAGTATAGAAACATTAGCAAATTCATTGTTATTATATCTATCGAAGCTGGAATTCATTTCTAGTTGGTTATAGCAAAATAAAAATAATAAAATTATTTTTTATGTTTAAAAACCCTGTCTTGCTTATCTATTTTTATTGTTTGCATCATAAAACTTATTAATTGTTATTCTTGTTTGTTTTTAGCAAGAATTAGATATAATTAATCAAGTTGCATTCAACCCCCCCTTTTATAACACTTATCTTTCTTAACAACTGGTATCAGAGCAGCAGGTTTAACATATCTAACCTGAAAAGATCTAAGATGAGTGCACAGAAAGTAAGCAGTATAAAAATACCCACATTTGACAAAGAACATTACAATCTTTGGAAAAGAAAAATGATGTTGTTCATAAAAACAGCCAACTCACTTTATCCTAGTATTCTAGAAAATGGTCCTTTTATTCCTCAATCATATGTACCTGAAACCACAGTAGAAGGTGAGACAATACCTGCCTACTGGGTTCCTAAAAAGGTTTCAGAGTACAATGATACTGAAAAAGAAAAAGTAGCCCTGGATGATTGTTTGCAGTTCATAATCATTGGAGCACTTGACAATGTTATGTACAACAACATTGTCAACTGCACAAGTGCCAAACAAATATGCTAAACCATTGAGATATTCTGTAAAGGAACAGAAGAGGTGAAAGACAACCAAAGACAAATCATGGTGTCTCTGTATGAGGCTTTTATGGTCAAATCAAATGAAGGGTTGACTGAGATGTTTGAGAGGTTCAACAGATTGATAAATGACTTGCAGCTGCATGGAAAGTTTTATGACAAGAAGTAAGTAAACATGAAATTCATGTTAACACTTCCAGACCATCTGGAGCACAAGGTTACTGGTATAAGAGAAGGAAGAGATATGTCAAAGGTATCTCTTGAAACTTTATATGGCATTCTCAAAACCTATGAGCTAGAACTGTTACAAAAGAGAGCTATCCAGTCTGGCCAAAGAGGAAAAATGGCCAACACCTCAAATGCTCTAGTGGCTCAAGATCCAAAGATGCTGCAGTTTGAAGATTGAACAGGTCGTTGATAAAGATGAAAGTGTTACTCTTGAACTCAAGGATGGTGATGAAGATGAGTTCTATACCCTGGATGAACTTGACAACATAGAAAACAAAACCATGGCCTACATGGCATATAAGTTCTTAAACCTGAGATTCAAGAAGAACATGTCCTTCAAACCTAAAGTCCAAAACTCCAAATTCAATAAAGGAAGCACATAAAAACCTGGAGGAAGTAGCAAAGATGAATACAAGACATGAATGGTGGACAGATCTAAGATAAGATGCTACAACTGTAATGAGATGGGGCATTTTGCAACTGAATGTAAAAAGCAAAAGCAAGTTAGAAGAAATGACAATGACTATGAAGAACTCAAGGAAAAGTATGATGTTTTGCTCAAGAAGAAACAAGGAAGGGCATTTGTAACTGAAGGCAAATGTTGGGAGGAATCTAACGATGAAGAGGAAGAAGAGTATAGAAACCTATCTTTCATCGCAAACTCTATAGAAGAGTCACCTCCTTCATCAAGTCAGGTACCTTTTCTTACTACTATTGATATGACTGCAACTCAGTATAAGAAAACAGTTGAATGTTTAAGTTCTGAAATTTTTAATATTCATACTAGCATGCTAGCTACTAATGAAGAGATTGTCAAACTGACTAATGCTAATGAATCATTAAAATGCAAGAATGAAGAACTAGAGCTTAGACAGAATGCTTTTGAGTCCTTACAACAAGAAAATGAGATTCTTAAGAACAAGGAAGTTTGTGCTTCTCAGATTGAGGAATTTCTCAGAAAACAGATTACTGAAAATGAGCTTAAAATCAAAGCCTACAAAAATTCTTCTTCACTATTAAAATCATACCATGTTGATAATACTGAAAATCAAAAGGTAGGTATACGATTTAAATATGAGAAGAAAAATGGTAAGAAGCATGTGGTAGAGGAAGGCACTACTATTGACAAACCTACTGTCAGACCCTCTATACTTAGAAAAGTCAAGAATCCCATGTTTAAAAAGTCTGAGTTTGAATTTGATGAGGAATCTCTAATTCTTAAACAAATTTTAGATGATGAGGATAATGATACTGTCACAAAAACCCTTTAGGTCAAAAGATACTGTCAAAATCCCTAAGATAGTTAGTTTTGCCCTTGACCCGGTCTAGAAGATGTTGTCAATACTAGCAAGACAGTAAGTTTAGAAGCTGCTGTCAAGACAGTAAGATCAAATCATATTGTCAAGACAGTTCCATCTAAACGTACTATCAACACTAGTAAGACAGTAACTTCTAAATCTATTGTCATGAAGACTAGGAAGAATAAAAATGAGAAGTTAGGAATAAACAAAAAGAATGATTATGGTTACATTCTTAATGCTCCTAGAAAATTATGTAACAATTGTAGCTCTTCTAGTCATTTAACTCATGCTTGTACCAAGAGTAAGTCTGAAGTGAAACATGTTACATCTGTTAATGGAAATTTGCATAGTACTCCCTTGATAGACAGACATGTATCTCATTGTGGAAATATTGATTTCATGCCATGTAAATTAAACATGCTGAGTATCTGCTTTAACATGCCTATTGCTTCCAACAATGTATGCCTGCATAATTCTATCAAAACTGAAAAGGCAAAGACTTCAAGTCCTCCTAAAGTTAGGATGGGCAAGCCACCCAGGAACAAGAATCCAAAACCAATGATCAAATCTAAATGGGTGGCCATAGAAGTCGTGCTCAAAGCTAATGAAAGCAAACCAATTGATCCTATCTTAAACTGTGATTTAGCTAAGCCAGATAGACCCAATGAGAATTGGGTACCAAAAGTAAATTGAAAATCTTACTTTGCAGGGCAACAGGAAAAATAAAAAAATCATGTGGATCATTGACAATGGATGCTCACTCAAGACACATGACAGGTGATAAAGCATTGTTATCACATTTCAAGGAAATGGTTGGCCCTTATGTAATCTTTGGTGATAACAACATTGGTTTCACAATGGGATATGGAATTCTGGAAGTTGGTAACTTGAAGATTGAGAAAATTACTCTAGTAAATGGATTGAAGCACAATTTATTGAGTGTCACTCAATTTTGTGAAAAAGGTTTTAAAGTGGGATTTGATCAAGATAGATGCTCAATTGTCAACAAAAAGACAGAAGAAGAAGCTTAACAAGGTGTAAGGAAAGGAAACCTATTCATTGATGACCTTGATTCAGTAAGAAAGGACAAAATCTACTATTTCTATAGCAAAGCTTCATCTTCTGAGAGTTGGCTGTGGCCAAGAAGCTCTCAACTTAAATTTCAAAGCTATGAATTATTTGATGAAGAGAGAATTGGTGAAAGGCCTTCCTCAACTTAAATTCTGTCAAGAAGGATTGTGTGAGGATTGTCAAAGGGGAAACTAAGGAGAGCTACTCACACAAGAACTCATAGTGGTTCAATAAATGAAGCTTTTTAACTTATTCATTTGGACTTATTTGGTCCTGTGAATGTGCAGTCACTAGCAAAGAAAAGCTATGTCCTTGTGATGTTTGATGATTTTTCAAGATACACTTGGGTGAGGTTCTTGGCAACCAAGGATGAAGCTGCACAAGATATTATTGATCTAGTAAGAGTCCTTGTTAAGAATCCTAAGTTCAAAGTCCAAACCTTGAGAAGTGACAATGGTACTGAATTAAAAAACAGTATCATGAATGATTTTTGCAAAGACAATGGCATTACTCAATAATTCTCTGCACCAAGGACACGTCAACAAAATGGTGTTGTGGAAAGGAAAAACAAAACTCTCATTGAGGATGCAAGAACCATGTTGAGTGAAGCAAAACTTCCTATTTATTTCTGGAGTTAAGCTATTAATACAGCATGTTATACTCAAAACAGGACCGTGATCAACAAGGCTTTTGGAAAAACACCCTATGAGTTGCTGACAAGAAGGAAACCTACTGTCAAGTACTTTCATGTGTTTGGAAGCAAATGTTATATCATGAAAGACTCAACAGAGGTCAAAGGGAAGTTTGATACTAAAGCATATGAAAGAATATTCATGGGTTATGGAATTGAAAGAACAACATATAGAGTCTATATCATTGATCACAAGGTTGTGAATGAAAGTGTAAATGTCACCTTTGATGAAATCAAGTTTCATGGTGTTGAAGGAAGTCAAGAATCAGAGTTCTTAGCTTTTGAGAATCAAGGCTATTTGGAAGATATTGATGATGAAGAATCACCAAGAGTTGAACACACAATTTCTGGTCCAACTATGGTTCTTAATCAATCTGTAGAGAATGAAAGAACTGCTCAAACAACAGATTTATCTGGGAATGTTCTCATGGATAGTGGACTTGAAGAAATTGATGTTGTCAACAGTACAAGAGCAAGAGATGTTGTCAATCAACAAAGTATAGAAGATTCTGGTGATTCACATAGAGAAACAAAGTGGAACTGGGATCACACAAATGATTTAATTATTGGTGATCCAGGAACAGGAGTCAAGACTAGAAGAAATATGGCAAATGCATGCATGTACTCCTACTTCCTATTGTTGGTGTAGGTGCCCTAGAGGCAATACAATGTTTCTTTTAATAGACCTTTATGTCATTTGATTATTCAATGAATGTATTTATTATGACTTTAATTACTGCGATATATTTGTTAGCATAATAAATGTCCTTAGAATCATGATACACATTGTAGAGTTTAGTACATGACTTGAACTTGAGATTATATAATATATCATATTCTTAAAGGTCCCTAGTCGAGTATTATTATTATAGGACAATAATAATACATAAATAGACTAGTATGTTGTTTGACAGATAACCACATCTCATTGGTTATAAGTATGGGGATACTAAAGTCAATACATAGGTACATGTAGGAGTACATGGTACTGGACAGACCCACAGTGAGATTCTTCATGTTTAATAAAATCATAAGAAAGACTTACAGTGATAATGGTGTAATGATCCTCTGACTTGAGATCATTATATTTCTATACGAGGATTAATATACTTTGACTACATTAAAAGTTACCTTTGACCGGGTGATGATAAAAGTGGACATCGGGTATATCATGAGTCATATGAGAAATGTGAATGATAGATAAGGGATTTAACCCTCCTATAATTAGGAGAGATATTATAAGGCCTCTTGATTGAGTGAGACTATAAAATGCATGGCCGTGCTCAAATAATGATTTGTTTTCATAGTCTACTCATGGATCAAGTAAACCCGGATTAAATATTGTAGAGGATGACTAAATACATGCCTCGAGTTTAATCTATAATATATATGGTTAAAGGGATTATATTACACGGAAACATTACTCACGAAAGGTTTTATCGAATCACGATTTAATTATTATTTAATTGGGTAGCAATGATGTATTACTAGATACCGCTCATTGTTTATAATTTTATTGGAGAATAAAATTATTGCCAATTAAATAATAGCCAATAGGGTCACACACATAGAGCACTTAGAGGAATAATTAATTTAAATTATAGATTTAAATTAATTGATGATTATTTGAATTTTATTATATTAATTAAGTGAGACTTAATTAATTGAAATAATATAAATTCAAATTAGAGGAGTATTTCTACCCATAATAATTAAGTATGACTTATTTATTAATTAAATAATAGAAATTCATTTTATTATTTAATCATATACCTATATGGGTTAGGTTTTGCTGAATAGGCCCGTTAACCAGCCATTATAAATAGATAATGATAGGTTATGTGGCTATTACGTTTTTGGGAAATAAAACCCTAAAGGCAGCAGCAGCAAGGAGGCAAGAGGAACAAACTCGAATTATCAAAGGGAGGCTAGTACATCCATTCTGTAGTCAAGATCGTGAGACGTTCTTGAAGGTGCTCGTGTGGATACCATAGAGGTGTTTTCGAGAGGAAGACACAAGTCGTGAAAGCTAGGATCTCTGTTGAGTTCGTGAAAGTCAAGACCAGAATAGGTATAATTCTGTTTCACCATAATCTGTCCAATCTTATACACGGATCCTGGTTTGGGTTCCGAATTTTTTTTTGTTATATTTACGTTTATCCGCTGCGTTTTATGCCTCGGAACCCAACACCTATCTCAAGTTGAGCCTAAAACTCTCGATGAAGCACTATTTGATCCAAATTAGATAAATACTATGCAAGAAGAACTCAACTAGTTTGAGAGAAGTTGTGAATGGGAATTGGTAGCTAGACCAAAGAACAAGTCTATAATTGGTACTAAGTGGGTCTTCAGAAACAAGATGGATGACAGTGGAGTTGTCACCAAAAACAAAGCAAGGCTGGTAGCAAAAGGTTACTGTCAACATGAAGGAATTGATTATGATAAAACATTTGCACCTGTTGCCAGACTTGAAGCCATAAGAATTTTCTTGGCTTTTGCTGCATTCAATAACTTCAAAGTATTTCAAATGGATGTTAAAAGTGCCTTCCTAAATGGAGAACTAGAAGAAGAAGTTTATGTTGAATAACCATCAGGCTTTGAAGATCCAAAGATGCAAAATTTTGTATACAGACTTCTTAAAGCATTGTATGGTCTAAAGCAAGCTTCAAGGGCCTGGTATGACACCTTTTCCTAGTTTCTCCTTGAGAATAACTTCACAAGAGGGATTGTGGACAAGTCTCTGTTTTACAAAAAGCATGGAAAGGATATCATTCTAGTCCAAATCTATATAGATGACATCATCTTTGGCTCAACAAATGAAGAACTGTGCAAGAATTCTCTGAGTTAATGCAGAACAAATATGAGATGGACATGATGGGTGAATTAGTATTCTTTCTTGGACTTCAAGTCTATCAAAAGAAAGATGGAATATTCATTTGCCAAACCAAATATGTCAAAGATCTTTTGAAAAGATTTGATATGGAAAAATCATCACCTGCAAAGAATCCAATATCAACAGCAACTCACCTAGACAAGGATTCAAAAGGAAAGAAGGTGAACAATAAGATGTATAGATGAATGATTGGTTATCTCCTCTATCTAACTGCTAGTAGGCCTGGCATTATGTTTACTACAGGTCTGTGTGCAAGGTTTCAGTCTGATCCAAGAGAGTCACATTTGATGGCAGTTAAAAGGATCTTTAGATACTTGAAACGCACTCAAGATTTAGGCCTTTGGTATCCTAAAGAATCTGGTTTTGACTTGGTTGGCTACTCAGATTTAGACTATGCTGGATGTAGAATTGACAAGAATAGTACAACAGGAAGCTGTCAGTTTCTGGGAGAAAGATTGGTTTCATGGTTTTGCAAGAAGCAACATTTTGTGTCAAATTCAACTGCAGAGGCTGAATACATTACAGCTGGTAGTTGTTGTGTTCAATTACTTTGGATGAGGAATCAATTATTGGACTATGGCTTGGAATTGCAAGGAATCCCTATCTATTGTGACAACACTAGCGCAATAGCCATCTTTGAGAATCCAGTTCAACACTCCAAGACTAAGCACATTGACATCAGACAACATTTCATTAGAGAGTATGTGGAGCAAGGCACAATCATTCTAATTTATTTGCCCATAGAGAAGCAACTTGTAGACATTTTCACAAAACCATTGGATGAAAAGACATTCAACAGGCTAATGAGTGAATTAGGTATGTTAAATTTATCCTGTTAATTTATTTCTATAGCAAGTTGATTTAGTGATCAAAAATTTTAGTTAACTAAAATTCACTGTGGATATATGGCCTATTAAGGTATTTTGATTTCTATCACAGTGGATACACATGATGAAATTAAACTGAGAGGTTAACTAATTTGTTTTTAAGTAATTTATCTCATATGGTGTTAATAAAAAGTACTGTCAAGTGTGTTGACAGTATATTTTATCTATACTGTCATATTGTGATAAGTTACTGTCGATCACTTGAAGGAGTCTTCACAGCATAGTATGCGGGATTGAAACTTACTGTTAATAATATACTGTCAGTTTTCATTGATAGTATAGTTTTCTAAAATCCCCACATAACATACTATGAACAGTTAAATTAGAGTTATTGTTTATTTATTTATTCTCTAACCAATAATGTTACTTTCAAGAGTGTTTGTGAATTCTAGCGCAGGAGTTACTATCAAAAGGGAATGGATTAAGCATACAACTGTCAATTTAATCGATTAAAATTCTTTCTTGACAATTTCTTTTTCACTTCATATAAATACAAACAGCTCACTATTTACTTCTCTTAAAACTCTTTTACTCTCAAGCGCTCTAAAACCTCTAATTCTCTCTCTGCAACTTCGTCTTCTTCGTTCTCTTTCTCTCTAAATTTCTTAACCATTCATTCTTCTACAACCATGTCTGGACCTCAAACTGTCTGTACTTTTGCCCAAACCAACTTCATCACTATGGCTACCATGGGTGAAGCAGGAGAAGCCTTTAAACCCTTTGTTGGCTTCATGAACAACTCATTCTTGTCGTATACTCTAACTGAGAGCCTGATGCTAGAGATTCCAAGGTTGTCATAGTTGTGGACCTCTACAACATGTGAGGGGAAGGAGGATGCCAGTACTATAACCTTCCAAATCAATAACACCTCTTACAACTTCAACTCAACTCACATCAACACTGCTCTCCATACTGAAGGTGAAGAAGGCTCGCTATTCCAGGAGCCTATAAATGATGCTCAGCTAGCCAAGTTTTTCATGATGATTGGGTACATAAGACCCAAGACAAGCCCAAGCTCAGATGAATGGTATCCATCAGGGGGATGGATAGAAAGTATCTAGTCAAGGAGTGGAGCATGATAATGGATGTTGTGACTCGAGCAATGTCGAGCAAAACCAGTAGCTGGAATGAGGTCCTAGCATACATCAAGAAGATTGTGCACTCCATGGTGCATAATTAAAGAATTGATATTGGAAAGCTCATGATGCGCTTGTTCAAGCTGGTACTGGGAAAGAAGGAAAGTAGGAGGCCGGTAATTTATTATCCTCGATTCATTATGCTTATTATTCATTTTGTAGTAGGCATAATTATTCTAGATAATGTACAATGTATGGAGTCCCCCACACTCAAGAAAAACACACATTCCATACTTTCTAGCAAACCCCTTAATTCTGAGTTAGGTTTGTTTATTACTGACCACATGAGGTCTATAATAAACTCACTCAATTTAAGGATTGTAGGAGATTTTACTGTCTTTTCTTTGAGTGATGAAAATGGAGTTGACCTCTCCATTTCTAACGCACACTCATAACCTTTTAAGTCTATTAGAGCCTCTAGACAGTCTAGGGTTGCTAGCCAAGAGCATGTTTCCTCTCAAAACGATCAGGTTTCTACAAAGAAGAGATCCTCAACCTCTATGCTAGAAACAGTTCCTAATGTTGATGAGTGAGTAAATGCACTAGGTTCTGCAAATAAGAATGGATTTGTCAATGAATCCACAGAGGGTCCTGTTGAGGCTAAGAAAAAGAAGGCAATAACATTAACCTCTGTCACCAAGTCCGTGTCATCTCAAAAGGGCATAAAACTTCAAAGGAAAAATATCACATTTCTAGGTGTCGCATCTCAACAGGGGGCATTTATTGAACTTGGTCAGTCTCCCATGGCACCTTGTACAGAGTCAGCACCACATGTTGAATTCACTCAATATGAGCCCCCACTTACAGATACACACATGTTTGATTTTGAGCACAGGGAGGAATCCTCATTTTATTATGATGCCTCTCATTTTGATTCGGGGGAGCAGCCTACCATGGAGTCCCTCTTTGACAGTACATAAGAACCTTTCACTCAAATGGTAGAAGAAATTGTCCCTCCATTAGTTAAGGATGCTGTCACAGCCTCTGTAGCTGTTAATTACATTGGAAAGGTTGTTTTCACATCTGACAGTAACATTCCTTTACAAGAATGTATCATAGCCTCAGTTACTGGAAAGGACACAATTACTGTCACTCATATTGACAGTAACTTTAAAACTGAAGATGCTGTCAACACTACAATTCTCCTATGCCTGAAGCCTCTCAGGACAGTGATTCATCTCCTATCTCCACCATCCTGAAGGTAATTTATAAATGAACTGTGCAAGGTATACCTGCTCAGTCCCTTGCACCTAGGATGAGTGAAAGAGAGAAAAAGAATAAGAGAAAAAGAAAAGAGAGAATTGAGCCTAAAAAAATAGAGAGGCATGGAAAGACCCTGGTAAAAGGAGAGGACCTTGAGCATGGACAAGAAATAAAAGAGGGAAAAAAATCTAGGGCATTAGGCCCTGAGTGTGAGTATGTGAGGGATGATGAGATCATCCAGAAAAAATAAGAGTATGTGAGAACCCTCCAAGCCTCAAACCGAGATCTAAGAAAATTTTCTGAAGCTATGAGGCAGTCAACAGTTGGAGCTGCTATAATGGTTTCAAAGAGTAATAAATGGGTGATCTCTGTTATGACTGAGGGTGGTTTTAGCTAGTACATTAGCATAGGATATTTGAGTTGCAGGAGATAGCTATAATTGAAGCCATTAAGCTCAAGATCAAGACAGACAAATCCTAGTTAAATGAAAATTTGAAGTGAATCTTGTAGATGATGGTAATTGAAAAATTACCTGAAGTAACTCTCAATCCTCTGTGCATCAAGTTCAGTAGCTCAGCAGATGGGAAACACAGATCAATGAATCTTGACAAGGTCAGTTTGTGTAGATCAAGGTCTGTGAAAGAAGCCTTCAACTACTTCAAGCAGCTTCCAGTGACTTAAGAAAAAATTGAAGTTATAAAGGTGTCGGCTGAGGAGTTAAGGAGGCTTGAGGAGAAGAAGTCTAAAAAGACAGAAAAGAAAGATCAAGAGAGAAAAGATGATGGTAATGATGATGAAAAGCCTGATGGAGGTGCAGGTAGTTCCAAGTTCAATAATAACAATAATGATGCAGGGACCTCTGGAACTGGTGATAAGGATGGTGAAAATGGAGAAGATGAAAAAATAGTTGGTGATATTGAAGGAAGGGTGTTGAAGTAGGTTGTGATAGGTTTTGAAGCTGACAAAGAAGATGTTGTCAGGAAAGCTACTGTCAAACCTGTATTGACAGTAACTTCAAAGTCACTGTCAGAAGAAGTGAGGGAAGAGTTATTGTCAAGAAAAATCTCTATCTCTAAGAAATACAGGAAGGCAAATTCAGAAAGGCCAAAGCCACATTCAAGCAGGAAACCCAACATGAAGCAGTGGAAGCTTGTGTCTAAGATGCTGAATGAAGGTTGTTGTTGAGTGGTCTGAATACAATTTTTTGAAAAAGGTAAATGTCTTCTACTCTACTAGATTGATTGAGGAATTAAACTATGAGTTTAAGAGTGCAAGTTACTTCATGATCAAAAGAATGCTATAAATCATTAAGGGCTCCGATGTAAAGACTCGGGTCTTTAGAGGGATGTTGATCAGAAAATTCCTAGAACTTATGGATTCTTTCAAGCCTCATTCTTTGGATGGTGTTGATGTTGAAGAACCTGAGCCAGTAATCTACTCAGATGGAGTGATGTTTGCAAATGATGATGGTATCAAAGAATTCTAGAGTATGAATTCTTTGCAGGATAAGAACACTGAACTTCTGTTGAAGTTGGTGGAACAATTAAGTTAATATCCATATCCTGAGGAGCAAGGATTTATTCCTACACTCGAAAGAATCATCTCTTCAAAAAAGAAGTAGGAGTTTGAAAGAAAAATTAAATATGAAAGAACTCAGGAGTGTCTTTTGAGAAATTCTGAATGAATAATCTTCTACAATACTGGTGGAGCTGCAGATACTATACATTTTAATGAATTGAGAACTTTGGCAGAGAAGAAGCCTGAACTCACAGAGTTGATCAAAAGGCAATTACTCAAGGTAACAAATCCTGAAATAATTGATCTAAAAAACAAAGCTCTAGAAATCTATAACTTCAAGGTGAAAAAGAAAATGGAGGAAAGGGAGAAGACAAGGAAGAACAATTCTAAAGTTGATGAAGTCTTGAAGGAGATTGAAAGAGTAAAAAGGCAGATTAAAGAAGCTGAAATAGATTTTGAAGCTGCCAAGCTAAATGACAAGTACTCAAGACTTCCTACTTACATTTCTCATATTCTTTCAAATCCATTGAGAATCATCCTTGATAGTATTGAAGTCAAAGCTGAAGATTTTAGGATTCTCAACACTGCAACTCTGAGAAGAATTTACAGACTGACAACAGGATCACTTCTGAAGATTGAAAGGAACTTGAGTGCAACAGCAGAAAAGATCATTGAATCAAGGTCAAAGGAAGATGATGATATATACAAACTCAGGGTAGATCAAGTCTTCACATCTTTCGAAGGGCCAGTGGAAGCCTACTACTCTTATCAAGACTTGAAGAACATGTCTTATAAATTAGTGAAACTGGTACTTGACTGTGTAACTGAGCATGCCAAGACCACAGAAGAGAAGAGGGCCCTGAGATCTTTGGAATTGCTGTATGAAAGAAAGAATCCTCAGAAGAAATTAGAACAAGGAAGTTCAAGCCAAAATTGAAGATTTTCTCAGTCTAGAGGAGCGTAGTGTGAGAAAAATTGTTGTATTTGTACTTGTAATTTTCTGTATATTTTTCTTGTACAAACACTTCATTTTATGTTAATTGAGTTTGCATCTGCAATTCACTTTAAATTTATCTTTATTTTACATAAAAACAAAGTGGGGGAGATTGTTAGGGATTGTGGTGTAATCAACTAATATACTTAGTTTTAAGGTTAATTAAGTTAAGTAAAACATACTGTCATATGTATATTGACAGTATGGTCAGTAGTCACTTGTAGATAGTACATTTAAAAAAGTAAAAGTTAGGTGACAGTACATTTGAAAGTTAATGTCTTGTATAAAAGAATAAAAATGAGTGATGAAGTAGAAGTTCACTAAGTGTTCATGCACAACATGATTCAAAACTCAGATATCAACATTTCAAGTACTCAAGCCTATGACAGTACATTACAAGTGATAACACAATTGGGACAGACGACAGCAACTATTCTCTTGATAGTAAAGTTGGCGGAGAATGAAGATTTGAAGACAACAAGTATTACTGACAACAACTATTCTATTGACAATAAACTTGGAGGAGTATGAAGATTTGAAGACAGCAAGTTTTACTGACAGTAACTTTGGCGGGGATAGTTAACAACAAAATTGGCGGGGATAGTAGACAGCAACTTTGGAGACAGTATATTTTAGAAGACTATCAAAGCTTGACAATAAAGTATGCGGAGCTGAAGTGCTGTCACCATAGATGAGCTAAAAGTTGACAGTAAACTTTTAGTGAAGCTGAAAGTTTGTTCCAGGGAGCATACTAAGATAGTGAAGTTACAAGGAATGATTTAGACATGTCTATCTAGTCTATCAAGTCTACTATTGCAACTTGGGAGAAGACAAGCAAAAGTTAAAGCGTGCTCAAAGAGTCAAACGTTTCTGCATATCTCAGATTTGTTTTGTCTACAAATGGAATGAAGACAATTTTGAATGGAAAAAGCACAGTTTCTATTTCAAGCTTTGTCCTAGGAATAAGGGAAAGTGCACATGTAAGTGGGATATGTGTTTCTGTATAAAGACACATATCTGACAAGTACTTTCTCTTATGCAACTGAGCTAGATTTTCTCTCAAGTATAGAAACATTAGCAAATTTATTGTTATTGTATCTATCGAAGCTGGAATTCATTTCCAGTCAATTATAGCAAAATAAGAGTAATAAAATTATTTTTGAAGTTTAAAAACACTATCTTCCTTATCTGTTTTTATTATTTGCATCATAAAACTTGTTAATTATTATTCTTGTTTGTTCTTAGCAAGAATTAGATATAATTAATCAAGTTACATTTAACCCCCCCTCTTCTGCAACACTTATTTTACCTAACAATAAACAACTTAAACATTCATGCTTTGGTTAACCAACCAAAGCAGCAATGTTGGTCCCTGATATTGTAGAAGAGAGGTTGAATACAATATCAATATTTAATCGGGGAATATTAGATTTAAAAATATTATTTTAATTTCTCACGAAATATTAATTGTGATGAAATACTGTTCAAGTAGAAGATATGATTTTAACTTGAAAAGTATTACAAAATTAATTCGATGAAAGTTTATATAACTGTTTAAATATTTAGAACGATTTTGACATGAATTGTTCTGATTTAACAATTATAATCCAAACTTGCACAGAAATCTGTGAATATTACAATGTAGACAAATTTCTGAATTTGAACTGTTTTTTAACTAACTCAAATAATGAAGTGCTCACCTCATATTTATAGAGGAATTCTATAGCTTGTATGACTTTCTAGAATAGGACATTTTACAGACTTTATTTAAGTCTGTATGACTTTTTTAACACTTGTATGACTTTTCAGAAAGTTTGGTATGACTTCTCAAAAATCGGTATGACTTTTTTTAAGTAAAAAAATTTGTATGACTTTTTAATTAAATAAAATCGGTATGACTTTCTCTTCTGATCTTCGGTATGACTTTTATTACCATAATTCGGTATGACTTTTTAACAGAATTCGGTATGACTTTTCAACATAATTCGGTATGACTTTTTCTAAAGTCTTTTGAATTATATTAAAAGTCATATTAAGTCATATCTTTTATAATAAATTAATTCTACTTAATTTAATTAGTTAATTTATAAATTAAATTAAATTTAACTTGAATTAATTTAATTAGATAAATTAAATAATCAATTAACTTTTGATAGTAGAATTAAAATACTATCTTGACTTGTATAACCGTGCTGTCAGCTCTGAAATCTTTCCGTCTTCCCCATGTCTTATGTCATAAAACCACTTAAGCTAGATGATGAATATTTATTAATTTAGTTGACACACAAATGTACTGTCTGGTTCATTTGTGTCATATTATAATAAATATTCTCCACCTTTTAACTTTAAGTTGTGGTCTTCTGTCCTTCTTTAGCTTTACTGTCTTTCCTCTTTTGTGTTCTTCTTCTGGAATCTTCTGTAGTAGCCACTTGAAATCTTCTGTACCTTCTGAATTCTTCTGAAATACTACTTCTTTATTTTTCACTGACGCTTGAACATATTAATGAACTTCTTCCAGTGTTTGAGTAGCAATCTCATAAAAATACTTCTGATATATAGGATTCTTTGTGTCTAGTTGACTTTCTTCGTTTTGATTCATGTTATCATATTTATTATTTACTTCTGTTTCTTATCTGAGTTGAGTTGCCATCTAATTATTACAAATAGGCCTAGTCATATGCCTTTCAATCTCCCCCTATTTATTGTTAAACATTTAACACACAAATTTCTAGAGGATAACTCAACTAACAACTAAGAAAGTAATACGACATGTAAAAATTGTAAATAATAAAAAGTTCTGGTATTATATTTAACAATTTTCCAGATTCATGTTTTGAAAGATAAATAAAAGATAGATGTTCCTCTAGACTGAACATATATTACAAATTTTCTATCTTGACGTACCTATCTACTTCTTCAGTCTTCAGAAGTATCAACTTCACCTTCTTCTAGGTTTGAACCTTTATGCACTGGTGTCCTTGGTACCTCTTCAGATTCTTATCTTCCTGTTGCAATGGGTTCTCCATATAACCTTCTTTGCTTAGCACGAGCTAATTCCCATTGTACTTCCAGCTCAACTGGATCTAATGTCTCTTCTTCTACATCATATGGCTGGGCTGAATCTATCTTTGGCATTTGCCTGATGTAGGATGGAATCTTTTTGGATACGCAGTAGTTTCTGATATTTTCAGCAGCATCTAACTTGGCTTGGGATCTGAATCCTTTAGATCTCAGTATCTTCTCAACTTCAATCATATACTTGACTGCATAGCCTTTCAACGACTCCTCATCTAGTTTCATGATCTGATAGAACTTGTTAGAGTAAAATCTTACCTCATGAGGATCATATATTATTTGAGGACTAACACCTCTTGCGAAGTCTCCGAGTCTGTCTTTGAGAAGCTCATTTTCTTCTGAACTCCTTTTGACTTTGTTCAACAGGGTCTATACCACTGATAGAGATCTTTGTCTGAAGAACTCTAATGAGATTTTGAATGTGCCATTCCTGTTTATGTAGACTAAGATCTGCCAATCGTCTAGAATGTGATCAATTATCACAGTGATATAGTCAATTTCTTCTTTCAGAGCCTTCGAGAAATTATCAAGGCTGTCATTTAAATTTTCCAAGCGTTCAATTAATGACTTTAAGTGCTTGTCTTCAAATGAACCGTTCTGAAGCTTATCCATAATTTCTCTGGCAGTGTCCCACTTCTTTCCTATCTTTAACTGCACATCTTTCTTCTTCTCTCTAACTACAATAGCCCATAGATTATGCTTCTCTAAGATTGCTTCTCTTTCATCCTATGTTATTTCTTGACTAGAGCTTTTAGTTTCTCAGTTTTAGCATTGCTTTCCTTCATGTATTCTTTTAACTTCCTCATGGCCTCTTCATAGGCAGGATCAGACTCTTTTTCTTTAGGAAACAAAAATTCCTCATCAAAGGCAGCTTCTTCCTCAGCTCTACAGTAGTCAGGATTGATAGTGTCATCTTGATTACTATCATCAATGAATTGATCTTCTGGATAGTACTGTTCTTTTGGAACATAAGATTCAAACTGTTCTTCAGAATACAGCTTGACTTTGCCTTTATCCTTAGTAGCCCCTTCTCCTTCAGCTACTTTTACTTTCTCCTTTTCTTTGTTTTCTTTCTCCCCCTTAGTTGAGGGATCCTCTACTGATTTTAAAGCTTCAAAAGATTTGACTAAATTCTTCATGGTCAAATAGACCTGCTTCATTCCTTCATTGAGATGTATCATCCCTTCATCTAGCTTATTGAATCGTTTTGAGAAGATCTCTTCATTTTCAATAATTCTCATATTTAGCTTCTCTCAACCTCATTAATTCTTTCATTTAGTGAGCTTACCTCATTCATAACCTCAGCAATTAGACTTTGCACGCTATGGATATCTTGAGTTTTCAGGAGAATGGTGGACTTCACATAATTCACATCTTTCCGCACGATTGTCAGATGTTCTGTTACAGAGGCAGAAGTAGACTTGGTTTCTGCTTGTTCTTTGACTTGTGCTAGCTCAGGTTGAACAATCTGTATTTCCTTTTAGAGAGCTTCCATTTTTGACAATAGTTCACTGTGTGTGTGCACTCACCTCGCTTGCACTCTTGTTTATTTTACTTATACTACGTGCATGTGTTTCACTCAGTGTTTGCCTCATTTCACTCGTGTTTTGCTCTTGTCCAGATCCTGATGTTGTACCTGCATATAATATTATAACTGTTGAAGAGTCGAAATGCTCTTCTGATGCTTGTGAATGCATGTCCACAACAAGATTATCTTGAAGTGGCGCTGCTACTGACATAACTACTCCATGAATGGAATCCCAACTCCCTCTAAAGAGTGGTTGCCTCTCAAATCCACTAGTGCATAAGAGACCTTCCTGGGAAGGAACTGGATGTAAGAAATCCAAGGGGGTTACCACCTTAGACAATGTAGTGAGTGGCTCATCAGAGTCTGTGGTGCCCCTTAATACCTGTATAGGTAACTGATGTTGCACTGCATCTAAAATGTCTTGGTCCACTGTAAATGTGGCATCTGACAGGTTTGTATCAAAAATATTTTCTTCATTTACTGTGCTCTCTTTAGATTGTGTTTCTTCAAGTAGAGGTCCTGCTAGTGTGAGCGCTAGCAGTGTGCGTGACTCTTCACAGGGTGCCGCGGCTGGACGATGAATTTCAATAGAATCACCCGGTTGATCGAGTGAGTCCAGTGACTGTTGTATTGCCATTTCAAAATCCATATCCCATTGAGAGGATAAGGATGGGTCTGCAGTTGTCTCAGGTTCAGTTCTTGATCTTTTTGATGGTGGAGACAGAGCTGCGGGTTCACTCACTGTGATACCTCTTCCTCTTGTTTTTCTTACAGGTTTCTTCCTTTTCCTGATTAGACTCAGTGAGGTTGAATAAGAAGAAACTGTTTGTGGCTCTACCTCAGCTTGGGTTTGAACCTGTGTGTTTTCGGGTTCATAGCCGAAATCCTGAAGTGTAAGACCACAATCATAGTCCGCCACAGATATATTTAAAGTTGCACTAGATATATTTATTGGTAGGAAATTAGAAGCTGAGGTGCGTGATATTACATGTTGTACCTCTGCTTCTTGTTCTGCAACTGTAGCAGCTTCCAGTAAAAGCTGTCCAGAATGTTTAACTTCCATTGGCACTTGATCTTGAATTTGCTCTGGATCTTGCTGACGCGGTTGAGCCTGTGCAGGATTGGCAATTTGATCCAGGATCTCACCCATGAATTGAGTTCTCACTATTGGTACTTCTGGGAATTTCTCCTTATTCATGAGCCTTGTGAATAGATTTTTCTAAGAAGTGGGAGATACTTCTACTCGATTGTTCTGGAACAGTGCTTTATCCTCATCTGTTAGAAGATCATTCATAAACAACATTAAAAATCTTGGATAATAGCACGAGACATTTTGTTCCCTACTCTCTGGCGTCCCCATCTTTCTGCTAATTTCAGTCAATATCAGCTTCCCAAAATTAATTATCCTATTATGGGCCACAGAATACCCAATATTTTGTAGAAGTGATGAGATGTTGTTGAAGTTACTCTTTGTTGTAGGGGCAAACACCTTGGCCAAAGTATCGAAGAAATAATCCCATTCGCTTATTAACTTTGCCTTAGTCATCTTCACAAGATTAATATCCCCTTGATACAAAATTGCTTGAAAGAATTCAATTATTTGAGGAATAGTTGGAAGATCCTCATGATTTTCAGTTGGGAACCCTAGTATTCTATTCACATCATCCTCAGTCACCATGTACTCATTTTCTCCAATTGCGAAAGAAAATTGTACTCTAGTTGCAACTGTTCTGTTCCTTGCACTAGTGTAGAGAGCCCGAAGTGCATCAACTTGTAGTAGGGTGTCCAGAGTAATAGCCGTTCTAACTACTGAATGTTCATTCATAAAAATGATCCACGGTCGAAACCTCTCAACTAATCAGTTCACCGGATAAAAAAATCCTACAAAATTAGTCTTGACTATTTCACAAATACCAGCCATTTTAACACTTTTTAATTTCAAATTTTATGATAAAAAATTGCAATAACTCCTAATAATTAGAATTAAGCCCTAAATTCAAAAATAATCCCCAAAAATTCAAGAATTACACCCAAACTGAAACCCTAACAACAAACCAACTCTCAAATCGATCCTTATCACCAAATTACTACACAAATCAGTCCTTTAACTTCAATAAACACAACAAAATCAGTCCTTAATCCGTAATCAACTCAGTCCAAGAAATAATCCGAATCAGTGCGATTTTTACCAAAAATCGGACAGAGTTTTGCTTGTATTTGATCAATTTTAACACAAACCAGCAAGCACAAGCTTGTAAATAGGAAATCAAGCAACTATTAGCAGTTGTAATGGATCAAAATCGAAAGGTTCTGCAGAAGTCGTAGTAGCTGTGATATATGTATAGTCGTGTATGTATATATATGTTCTTAGAAAATGAATATGACTTTTAAAAACCAAAACAATATGACTTTTAAATAAAAACAAAATAAAAGAAAAGCAGTATGACTTTTAAACTAAAAGTTTTGGTATGACATTTACTCGGTATGACTTTTATTTTTAAAATTTTCTGGTACGACTTTTATTATAACACTCGGTATGATTTTTTATGTAAATAAAAAGTCATGCCGATTTTTATTTTAAAAAGTCATGCTAAATCTTTTAAATAAAAGTCATGCTGAATTATTATAAATAAAAACAAACTAAAACACTCAGTATGACTTTTAAATAATTGGATCGGTATGACTTTTCTAAGCTTAAGCTCGGTATGACTTTTTAAGAAAAATTCATGCCGAGATTTTAAGTTTAAATGTCATACCGAGATTTTAAGAAAATCAAAATAGAAAAGTCATTCTGAAAATCTTCAAAATAAAAGTCATGTTACTAAAATAAAATAAAATGAACAAATATATATATATATATATTATTAATTTGTTTCAAAATTCAAAATAAAATATTGAATATCTTATCCGAATTTTATATTAATTAATAATTATAATAAATATTAACAAGCAATAATAATTAGAAGAATAATACAATAATTTACATACTAATGCTTATAAAATGCTTAAAATAAATATAAGTACTTATGCTATAATTGAAATAATTATCTATTAAGAGTATTAATTTATTCTCAAGATAATTTATCCAAATATTCATAAGCCCTATGATATTGTTGATTCAAGTCTCATAAATCCTTTAAATATTAACATTTAATATCTGTGAACTTAAATCAACTCCTAGCAACAAAAATTAGCCATTATTTAACATCCCTAATTCACTAACCAACTTAGAGAAAGTGGATTCATCAAGTGGTTTCGTGAAGATGTCGGCTATTTGATCTTCTGTGGGTACAAAGTGTAACACCACATTTCCGTTCATGACATGCTCTCTGATGAAATGATACCTTATGTCAATATGCTTGGTTCGAGAGTGTTGTACAGGATTGTTGGAGATGGCTATTGCACTTGTGTTGTCGCATAAAATTAGAATTTTGTTCAACGCAAGTCCATAGTCATTTAGCTGATTCCTTATCCACAAGATATGTGCACAACAGCTACCTGCCGCAATGTATTCTGCTTCGGCTGTCGAGGTAGATACTGAGTGTTGTTTCTTGCTGTACCAGGAGATCAACCGTCGTCTTAGAAGCTGACAGCTTTCAGAAGTACTCTTCCTCTCCATCCTGCATCCTGCATAATCTGAATCTGTATAGCCTATTAGATCAAAACCTGTATCTTTAGGGTACCAAAATCCAAGATTTGGTGTACCCTTCAGATATCTAAAAATTCGTTTAACGGCTATAAGATGAGATTCCCTAGGATCAGATTGAAACCTTGCACATAAGAATGTTGCAACCATTATATCAGGTTTACTAGCAGTTAGATATAATAATGAGCCTATCATACCTCTTTAGCTTGTGATGTCAACCTTCTTACCAGTTTTATCTTTGTCAAGCTTCGTGGCTGTTGGCATAGGGGTTTTTGCAGATGAAGAATCTTCTAGATTGTATTTCCTTATAACATCCCTTACGTACTTCGATTGACAAAAAAATCCCATCTTCCTTTTGCTTTACTTGCAATCCAAGGAAGAATGACAGCTCACCCATCATGCTCATTTCATACCTACTCTGCATTAACTTAGCAAATCTCTTGCACAAGTTTTCGTTAGTAGAACCAAATATAATATCGTCAACATAAACTTGGACAAATATCATATCTTTATCATGCAATTTATAAAAGAGAGTTTTATCTATGACACCTCGATTAAAACTATTTTCAAGTAAAAACTCAGAGAGAGTGTCATACTATGTCCTCGGTGCTTGCTTGAGTCCATAGAGGGCTTTGAATAAGAAATATACAAAATCAGCAAACTCTGGATTTTCAAAGTCAGGGGGCTGCTCCACATATACTTCCTCTTCTAACTCTCTATTCAGAAATGTACTCTTCACATCCATTTGATAAAATTTGAAATTGGAATGTGCTGTGAATGCTAGAAATATCTTGATGGCTTCAAGTCTTGCAACCGGTGCGTAGGTTTCATCATAATCAATTCCCTCTTCCTGGGAGTAACCCATTGCCACCAATCTGGCTTTATTCCATGTAACAATGCCATCACCGTCTAACTTGTTCCTGTATACCCATTTTGTGCCAATTACAGATCTATCTTTTGGCCTGGGTACCAGTGTCCATACTTCTTGTCTCTCAAACTGATTGAGCTCTTCTTGCATTGCAAGAACCCAATCTGGATCAACTAATACATCTTCAATTTTCTTTGGTTCTTCTTGAGATAGAAAAATTGAAAATAGACATTCATTTGAAGTTGTACTTCTGGTCCTAACTCCAGCATCTAGATCACCTATGATCAATTCAAAAGGATGATCTCTGCTCCATATCCTTTCCCTTGGTAGGTTTGATCTTGATGATTCGCCTCTATATTCATTGTGATGTTGTGTTCTACTAGTAGATCCATCATATCCCCCTGAGTTGTTGCCAGGATGACTTGTTGATCCACCACTGGTGTTAGTAGTATCTCTAGTGTTACCATTATTTCCACCACTATTACCTGGATCATTATCATCATTGTTGTCATCATCATTTCCTCCTGCAACCTCAGGTTCTTCTTCGTCATTAGAATGTGAGTCTGGATAATTATCAAACTTTAATGACTCAGAAGAATCTTCAGTTTAGATACTTGGGAGTTTAATGTCATCAAAAGTAACATTGACACTTTCTTTAACTTGGTGCTGATCAATTATGTACATCCTATATGCTCTTCTTGAATAACCGACAAAAATAGCTTCGTGTGCCTTGGCCTCGAACTTGCCACGATGTTCATCTTCATCTTTCAACACATAACATTTGGCACCAAATACATGAAAGTACTTGAGTGTTGGTTTCTTGCCAGCCATTAATTTATAGGGAGTCTTCATATGATCTTTGTTGATTAGAGTTCAATTCTGGGTATAACATGATGTGTTTACTGCTTCAGCCCAGAAGTAGATAGGTAACATTGATTCACTTAACATTGTTCTTGCAGCTTCAATCAGGGTTCGATTCTTCCTTTCTACAACTCCATTATGTTGCGGAGTTCTTGGTGCTGAGTATTGTCTTGTTATCCCCTTGTCTGAGTAAAAGTTATTCAGAACTTCGTTCTTGAATTCTATTCCATTGTCTGAACTGATTTCCTGGACAACTAACTTTGAATCTAACTCAATCATCTTTACATGATCAATCACCAGCTGTGGAGTTTCATCCTTAGAGTTCAAGAATAAAACCCACGTATACTTTGTAAAGTCATCTACAATCACTAAGGCATATCTTTTCCTTGACATAGACATAATATTAACTGGACCAAATAAATCCATATGTAGCAGTTGTAGTGGTTCAGTAATGTTCGTAGTGTCTGTGCCTTTGTGAGTCGCTCTTTTTGACTTTCCTTTCTGACATGCCTCACACAATCCTTCTTGTGTAAATTCCATCAGAGGTCGTCCTCTCACTAAATTCCTCTTGACTAGAGAGTTCATTGTTTTAAAATTTAGGTGTGAGAGTTTCTTGTGCCATAGCCAGCTTTCTTCTGATGAAGCCTTTGAGTAGAAACAATTTGCTTCATCTTTAGTTCCTGAGTTGAGATCGGCTACATACAAGTTTCCTTTCCTTACTCCGTGTAAGGCTAGTTTGTCATCTTTAGAATGAGCTATTAAACACTATTTCTTGATAAAGTTTACTTTGTATCCTTTATCACAGAACTGACTGACACTGAGAAGATTGTGTTTAAGTCGTTCCACTAAAGAGACATTTTCCATGATAACATTTCCAGCATTTAACTTGCCATATCCCGTAGTCATTCCTTTGCTGTTATCTCCAAAGGTGACGATTGGACCAGCTCTTTCAACTACATTTGATAGCAGGGCTCTATCTCCGGTCATATGCCTTGAAGATCCGTTTTCTAGGATCCATACAACCCAGTTTACCTGTTTAACTCCCTGCAATCATCAAACGGATTAATTCATCTTCGAAGCCCAAAATTGATTGGGCCCGACATACTTAAAGAATTGACCTTTGTCAGCTTTGATAATAGATCATTTTCCAATAACAACAACATCCACCTTGACTGTACTTACATTCCTATAAACAGTCTTAACAACTTTCTGTTTAGACTTAGGAATATATGTTTCCTTCTTGACAGGTGAGGGAATCACAGTCTTGGATTTTGTAAATTTATTATTGATGTATTGTCTAGGTGTCATGTTATCTTTACTAGCAATCATGCATTTGAAATATGCAGACATAGCATTAAAAGCACATACCATATAATTTATAACACCACAAGGTTTATGGCATACATCAATAATAGACATGTTATTCTAAATAGTAGGTGCCTTAACAGTTTCTACTTTAACTTTATCAGCAGTTTTAAAGTTTTCAGTATAATGATATCTGTTGTTACTATCCCTACTATTGATGAACCTATTAGGTCTATTCATGTTATTCTTTAATTCTTTAGCACCTATACCAGGATTGGGCGATTTAGAAGTTCCCACATCTTTCACTGGTGTCTTGGGTGCCCTTCTCTCTTCTTGGACATTAAGTCCCTGTATGTCCCTAACTTCTTCCTCTCTTTTCTTTTCTTCCTCGAGGTCTTGTAACTTCATTTCATAAGAAATTAATATAGAGCTCTCAAGGATTGGTTCTACTACAGGGGTTATGAAAAGAGGTTTAGGTGTGTCTTTAACAACATGTGGGATACTCCTTTCTTCAGCACTTTTTCTGAACGGGGTTATGTTGCTTGCCTTTCCTACAGATTGATTATACTCAAAGCCTATTCCAACTTTTCATTTTATCTCCTGTTGGTCAATTAGGTCTTTTATAATATAAGAGGAATTCTTATAGGCTAGACACTTCTTCTTTGCTTCCTCTATTTGGTTTCTGAGATAGGTTTCAACTTTAACATAACAACTGACTGTATTGACTTGAAAAGCTAAGTCCTCAATCAACTTGTCATTTTTTCATTTTAACAATTTTAAAACATCATTCTCACCAGTTAAAACTTTGTTCTTGAGAATTAGTTTTTTAACTCTATCTCTTGTATCATCTAATTCTTTACCTAGCAATTTAAACATTTTAGGGCAAGATGGATTTACATCTATTCCTCCTTGATGGGTTGAAGATAGTGATTCTTCGGATGAAGCCATAAGAGAAAGATTTCCCAGCTCTTCCTCATCTTCATTGTCTGAGTCATCCCAGCTTTTGCCCTCTGCTAGATAAGACTTGCCTTGATGCTTTTTCACAAGTGCATCATACTTTTCCTTGAGCTCTTCATAAGACTCTCTCTTTTTCCCTTGCTTCGGCTTCTTGCATTCAGTTGCAAAATGGCCTAGCTAATTGCAGTTAAAGTATCGAAACTTTCTTCTATCAACTAAGCCGGTCTTGTAGCCACTTTTTGATGCAGCTGTAGAAGAACCTCGTCTTTGGAATTTTCTAAAATTAGGTTTAACCTTGTAGGAGGTATTCCTTCGAAATCTCATGTTGCCAAACCTCCTAGCAACCATAGCTAGAGATTCATCTTCCAGCTGATCCAGTTCTTCTAAAGAGTAGAATTCACCATCTTCTTGTTTATTTAAAGTATGTTCAAATTCTGGAACCACATACTCCATTGATTTATTTGAAGGTATAACAACCTTCACTTCCATCTTCTCCGGTGCTTCCACTATCAGTGCTTTGGAGGAACTCAGAACCTTACCTCTGCCATATATTTCTCTTGTCTGGATCTGCTCCAATTCATAAGTCTTTAGCACTCCGTAGAGTCTGTCTAATGTAAGTTCTTTCATGTTCCTAGACTCTCGAATAGTTGCGATCCTATGTTCCAGATGCTCTGGCAAGGTTAGCAAAAACTTCCTGTTGACCTCCTGGTTCTGATAATATTTCTCATTGAGGTTGAGCTCGTTTATTAATTTATTCAATCTCTGAAACACCTCATTGAGGTTGAGCTCGTTTATTAATTTAAACTGCTCGTACTGGGAGATCAGGATTTTCAGTCTATTCTCTCTGACTTCTTCAGTCTATTCGTTGATTATCTCTATTGTATCCTAGATCTGTTTGGCATTTTTACAATTGACCACGTGATTATACATGATGTATTCTAGGGATTCTATCGATATGAGTTTGAGATTATTGTCCAGGGACACAACTTCATTTTCTTCATCTGTGTAGTCAGCTAGACTTTTTGGAAACTGTCTGTGAGGAATTACGACCCCATCTACCTCGTGTTCGAGAATAACTGTTATTGGGGGTTCAACACCATTGGCCAAAATTAGTGCATACTTGGGATTAGCAATCCTAATGAATAGTAGCATTTTATGCTTCCACAAATTATAGTGATCTTTGTCAAATTGTGGAATTTTAATGCTCGTCACTTTTTGTGCACTCATCTTTAAATAAGATTAAAAATTAAGTGTTTCAAAAAATATTTTTGGACTTAAAATAATTTCTGATCAAAAATAATTTTTGGATAAAAATTATTTTGAATAATAATTTTTGAGATCTGTATGAGTTGCGGAATATTTGGTTCGGATCTAATATTCAAAATATCAACTAGCTCTGATGCCAATTGTTAGTCCCTGATATTGTAGAAGGGGGGTTGAATAAAATATCAATATTTAATCGCGGAATATTAGATTTAAAAATATTATTTTAATTTCTCACGAAATATTAATTGTGATGAAATACTGTTCAAGTAGAAGATATGATTTTAAATTGAAAAGTATTACAAAATTAATTTGATGAAAGTTTATATAACTGTTTAAATGTTTAGAACGATTTTGACATGAATTGTTCTTATTTAACAATTATAATCCAAACTTGCACAGAAATATGTGAATATTACAATGCAGACAAATTTCTGAATTTGAACTGTTTTTTAACTAACTCAAATAATGAAGTGCTCACCTCATATTTATAGAGGAATTCTATAGCTTGTATGACTTTCTAGAACATGACATTTTATAGACTTTATTTAAGTCTGTATGACATTTTTAACATTTGTATGACTTTTCAGAAAGCTGAGTATGACTTCTCAAAAATTGGTATGACTTTTCAATTAAATAAAATTGGTATGACTTTCTCTTCTGAAATCTTTCCGTCTTCCCCATGTCTTCTGTTATAAAACCACTTAAGGTAGATGATGAATATTTATTAATTTAGTTGACACACAAATGTACTGTTTAGTTCATTTGTGTCATACTATAATAAATATTCTCCACCTTTTAACTTTAAGCTGTGGTCTTCTGTCCTTCTTTAGCTTTACTGTCTTTCCTCTTTTGTGTTCTTCTTCTAGAATCTTCTGAAGTAGCCACTTGAAATCTTCTGTACCTTCTGAATTCGTCTGAAATACTACTTCTTTATTTTTCACTGACGCTTGAACATATTAATGAACTTCTTCAAAGTGTTTGAGTAGCAATCTCATAAAAATACTTCTGATATTTAGGATTCTTTGTGTCTAGTTGACTTTCTTCATCTTGATTCCTGTTATCATATTTATTATTTACTTCTGTTTCTTATCTGAGTTGAGTTGTCATCTAATTATTATAAATAGACCTAGTCATATACCTTTCAAGCAACAACAAAAGAAATTATCCAGACCATCACGACATAGTAAAATAACTTAAAGTACTTAGCCATATAAATAAAATAACCCCACCCAAGCCTAAACTCCTGAATCCCCCCCCCTTAATCATATAAAAAGGGAGTCTATAGTAGAATCCTTATCCTTCTCCTTTGCAGCATCAACAGCAACTTGACCAGAATTGACAGCAGCAGGATCAGTGACTTTGACAGTGCTTGAAGCAGGTGCAATGGCAGGCTCTGGAGCATCCTTTGAGATGAACTTAGATAGCAACACCTTTTGGTTAATCCTTAATCTCAATTATGTCCCTATCATCCAACTTAACCCCAGCAAACTTAAAAATTTTGGTTAAGAACAACCCATAAGGCAACCCAGCCATCTTCTTAGTAACAGCAGCAAACATGTTCATGAGAATCAGTCCAGGAATATCAAATTTCTTCCTAAATAAGATTAAAGAACAAATAAGCATATCCTTACAAGACATGACCGATCTATTACTTAGCCTAGGGCATATATTAGAGCGACAAATCTTAAAAACAAAGTGAGTAAGTGGATGCATGACAGCAGTGGTTGGCAAACTAGTATCCACACAATCAGTAACACCTCTAATCAACCTATATTGCTCCACCTCAGTTAGATCTTCATACTCAAGAACTTCTTTATTAGTATGCGGAATAAAATCACACTCAAATAAACCCTTAAACTTAACCATCCCATTAAAACAGTCGAATTAAGACTAATTCTCTGACCAAAAGCTTCACTAACATAAAAATCATCATGCTCTAGACACAAATTCGCATAAAACTCTTGGACCAGTGCAGGATTGCATACATTAGGTGTATCAATGATTGGTAAAATACCTATAGCATCACAAAGGTCTACAATCGGAGTGGTCCTAATCAGATCTTGAGACTGAGACTTACCAAAAATGATAGTGCGATGACCAATGTTAAACTTCTGATAGCGAGACTCAAGGTACTTTGATGCAAACCGAACAGCAATAAGTGACTTCTTGATCATTTGAAACCCAGAGATATCTTCCATGGAGACATTATCAGCAGTAGCCTCATCGAAAGAATCAACCTCTTCTTCGGAAACTACATCCTCAACAAACACTGGTTCCTCTGGAACACACATGCCCTTCTTCTTCGAAGTAGATGCCAGAGTCTTTTGTTTTCTTGTATTCACCATTACGGTTTGGAGAGAGAGAGAATTTGTTGTTTTGTAAAGTTGTGAGATACGTGTGACTGATGGAGTACCAAAATAGTGTATATATTACACGAATAACCAAGAGTCCAAACCACTTGAAAGGTTCCTTATAAATATATGCCTTTATGATAATTATCGGGCTTGAATTTAGGAGTTAAAAAAAATCTACCCCTCCCCAAATCATGTAATATAACAAAATGAAATCTCATTGTGCATACACTTAGAAAACCACTCATAAAGTTTACCATTAGTAGAACCAAAAATAATATCATCTACGTATATTTTAACTACCAATATATCACCATTAAGAGATTTTATAAATAGAGTAAGATCGATTTTACCTCGTACAAAACCATTCTTAATGAGGAACTTACTGAGCCTTTTATACCATGATCTTGGGGCTTGTTTTAAGCCATAAAGAGCTTTCTTGAGCTTGTAGACATAATCTGGATACTGTGCATGTTCGAATCCAGGAGGCTGTTTTATATAAACTTCCTCTTCCAGCAGACCATTCAAAAACGTGCTTTTGACATCCATCTGAAATAGTTTTATCTTCTTGTAGTAAGCATAGGTAAGTATCATTCTGATGGATTCAAAATGAGTAACAGGAGCATACGTTGGATCAAAGTTGATTCCCTCTTGCTGGTTGTATCCTTGAGCCACTAATCTTGCTTTATTACGAGTGACTATTCCTTCTTCATCAAGCTTATTTTTAAATACCCATTTTGTTCCAATAACTGAGGCATTCTTTGGAGGTTTGACAATTCCCAAACATCACACCTTTCAAATTGGTTGAGTTCTTCTTGCATGGGCATTGTCTAATTTTCATCTTCAAGTGCTTCATGAACATTTTTGGGTTCCTCTTGAGCTAGAAAAGCAGCATAAGCACAAACAATTGCTTTTCCTCTCCTTTTCTTGATACCATCTGCTATATCACCGATTACTAATTCTGGTGGATGATTCTTTACTGTTCTTGTTGATTTTGGCAGGTTGTGTTGAGCTATTTCCTCTTGATCAACTTGAACTGGTATTGGAGTCCTCACAACAGGAGTTTGTGTCCCTCCTATAGTCAGTTTTGATAGTTTGTCAATAGCATCATCAACTGAGACTTCAGTAATAGTAGGCTTAGAGGTTGTGCCAGCTTGCTGATTTTCTAATTATTTCATAGTAGTGTCTGTAGCAGCTTGCTCTGTTGGGATTTCAGCTTTCTTGTTTCCAAATTCTGCAACATCTTTCTTTCCATGCCTTTTATTGTCTTTATCACCTGCATCATCATCATCATCATCGTCCCTTAGAAGATCATTGTTAGGTTCTTTAATGACAACATCAATAGATTCTTCAACTACATGTTTCTTTAAATTATAAACACGATATGCACGACTAGTTAAAGAATATCCAATAAAAATATATTCATAAGATTTGGCATCGAATTTACCGCCCCTTTCAAACTTCTGGCCTGATTATCACCATGTTCAGAACATAGCAGGCTGTATTAACTGCTTCTGCCCAGAAACTCCTTGGCAACTTGCTTTCCTGCAATAAAGTCATGGCAGTCTCCTCTAATGACCTTTTCTTATGTTCCACAACTCCATTCTGCTGTGGTGTCCTTGGGGCTGAGAATTCATGAGAAATTCCTCTTTCTTCATAATAAGTAATGAAGTCCTTTTGGAATTCTCTACCTCTATCACTTCGAATACTTACAAGTCTTGTTTTAAGCTTGTTCTCAAGCAACTTGATTAGTTTCTCAAAATCAACAAAGGCACAATCTTTAGATTTAAGAAATAAAACCCAAGTAAACCTAGAGTAATCATCAACAATGACAAACCCATACTATTTACCTCCCAAGATTTTGTAGGCTTCTGGACTAAACAGATCTAGATGCAAGAGTTCTAGAGGTTTCGAAGTAGATACCACCTTTTTAACCTTGTGAGTGCTTCTTATTTGCTTACCTAGTTGACATGCTGAGCATACTTCAATTTAGGCAGCCGTCTTACTAGCTTCTTTCTTGAAAACCTGTTTAGCAAATCCATGTGTGCATGGCCCAATATTCTATGCCATATGGATGGATCACTGTCTATGGCAGCTAAACAGCAGGCTATTTTCTGCAAATCAAAGTCTAGTATATATATATTTCCATCCCTTCTAGCAACTAGGGGAATTTGATTAGTACCAACAGTAATAGTACATTTATATTTATCAAACTCAACTTTATGACCATCATTATGCAATTGATTAACACTAAGCAAGTTATATTTCAAACCTTTTACATACCGGACATTATTGATAGAAGTAATATCATTACCAACTTTGCGTTTACCAAGGATAGGAAGAGACTTGCTATCTCTAATAGTTACCCATCCTCCCTTCTTAAGTTTGAGACTAATGAACTGTGATTTGTCTCTACACATATGTCTAGTGCATCCGCTATCAATAATCTATTTTTTTGATTTGATCTCCGCGACAAGACACATCTACAAAATAAACAAAACCAAAACTCAACTTTTTGGTACCCAAATAGGATTGGGTCCAGATTGGTTAGTAGCAAGCATATAACAAGTATTTAAATTAGATTTCTTGATCCACTATTGGACCACTTTAGGAGCCACTTTCTTGGTATTCTGCTAGATCCACTCTGGTAGGCTGTTTTGCATTTCTAGTGAGCTAATATGTCGACAACTTTATTCTGGTAGGCTCTTTTGAAGGTCTGAACTTTGCAATTCTGAGTTAAGTGGCCTTTTCCTCCACATCTGTTGTACTGGTTCCAGGGCATAGTATATTTGTATGGCTTGCCTTTCCTTCCTTCATATTTAAGAGCTTTACCCTTTTTGTTGAAATTGAGATCAACTCCTTCTCCATGTAAAGGAACATTAATGTTTTTCATCAAGAACTTAAGACCATCTACTCCTTGGATAAATGTCCCAATTCATTTCCTGAGTTTTACAACTTCTGATTCCAGGGATTGAATCTTTTCAGCTTTCTGAGATGTAGAAGCAGCGGGCTGTGATGTACTGGCAGCAGGCTGAGATGTTGTAGCAGTAGGCTCAGATGTTGTGGCAGTAGGCTGAGATGTTTCTGCTTCAATAGATTTCTTGAGTTTGAACTTTTCTAGGCATGCATCTTTGGCCTCAATCTCTTCTTTCAATTCAGAAACTTCTTTACCAACGGCTTGACTTCTTTTGTGCAGTATTTTCTTGAAAGCTTCAAGATGCTCTACTTTGGCTTTCAACTCTTTGATTTTAGCCTCATTCTTTGCCTTCTCTGGTTCTTTTTCTTTAATGAGAGTTTCCACTTTAACCATTCACTCATGAACCATCTGCTTTAGGTAGGCATTCTTCTCAACTAGCTTATTGTTTTCTGATTTCACTGAATTATATTTCTCAAGTGGAATATGCTTTGGTTCCTGCATGGTTAGCTGTTCAGAAACAATATTATCAGAAGAAATATGAAATTTAAATGAGTTTACCTCACTCTCATCATCCTCTGAATCACTTTCCACAAGTCCATCCTCTGTGTAGCCAAGCACAGAGTCATCTTCCAATCCAACCAAGGCAAGATTAACCATCTCCTCACTAGTATCATCACTAGAGTCAGAGTCAGAGTCATCATCATCGTTGCTCCAGGTCAGTAAGGCTTTTGTCTTATTTTTCTTGTCCTTAAAATCAACAGGTTGTTTTGCTTTAAGTTTGTAGCAGTCTTTATTGTAGTGACCAGGCTTTCCATATTCAAAACATCTTTATTCCCCTTTAGCTTCTTTGGAGAACTTTTCACCTTTGGGGAAGCCCTTTTTCTCATCTTGTACCTGTTTCTCTTTTCAATCATCCTATTGATTTTCCTTGACATTAGAGAAAGTTCTTCATCAGATTCTAGCTTGCTGTTTCTAGCATGAAGTGTCAGATTCTTCATTTTGGGAGTAAGATCAGAAGAACCCTGAGCTTTACTGGCATTGATCTTTGCCTCAAACTGCTCCAATTCAGCAAATATATCAAGAGTGTCCTGGTGTCAATGTCTGGTGAAGATTCCAAAGTAGTGACCTTTGGTTCATAAATCCATGGAACAACACTGATTATCTTCATGTTGACTTCTTCTTGAGGAATAGATTTTCCAAGCTATTTTAGACTGTTCATGTTGGTTTGTAATCTAGCTTGAGCATCTATGATAGTTTCACCATTCTTGAGCTTGAAATTGCCATACTCGTTCATTAGCTTGCTCAACTTGACTTTCTGCAGAGATTTCGAGCTTTCATGACACAATTCCAAAGTGTCCTAGATTTTTTTAGCAGATTTGCATGAAGAGACCTTGTCACTTTCTGAGATGCTAAGACTAGTAATGATGGTGTTTTTTAGCTCTGTTGTTGTAGCTCAGTTTCGTTAGTTCATCATGAGTGAGTTTGTCAATGACTTTCTCCTTTCCATCAGATTTCAGAAATGTAAATAGGTCTTTTTCAGTAACTCTCCATTCCATAGGCTCTCTTTTTAAGAACACGATTTGTAGTGTATTGTATGTGTGTATCCGAGTGAAAAACAATATCACATTATATACTGATGTATCACATTAAAAACGAATTTGAATTTACTCCTATAATTACTGATATGATAGGAAAGTAGTTGTGGTTCGAAAAGAAAATAAAAATCAAATGAACTACTTCCTAAAATTGGGAAAACGTTTTTAATAAAAAGATATGAGCTTAATAATATATTAAAAATGTAATATATTAGTGAATGTATAACTATATTAATCCTACAACTGTTAGGTCCCGAAGTATCGTAGAAGGGGGGGGGGGTTGAATACGATACTCACTAAATTAAAAAATTCTTTCGAATCTTTTGCGGATAAATAATTTAGAGTTCGGTTAGTGGTTCGAGTCCTTGTAGTGTTTAGGAAGTCGGCTTACTAATTTTTTGTATTTATGAATAAACAATAAAGATATAGAAAATTAGCAAGTAATTAAATGAGACAAGTTTCGGGGAATATAACTTTCGTATATAATCCCTGAGGTTGCTACACCCAGTTAAAAATATAACTGGCTTCCAAAGAACAGATTAGTTCTTTGCTTCTACAAAGAGATATGACTGATTCCTATTACAATGTATAGATCTGTGAATGAACAAAAAGGATATCAATCTAACAGAGAGTGTTTTATAATAGCCCTATAAATTTACAACATAATGAACCTGCTAGATTATAAAACTCCGTTGAAGAAGGTATGTGAATAGCTTTGTATCTCTTCTTCTCCGGCTTTTGTCTCTCTCTGTATCTCTTCTTCTAATGTCTTGATTCACTGTATTTTCCTTGTCTTCATTTCTTCCTGATTTCTGTGTAGGCGTAGTATTATTTACTTGTCATGTTCTAGTGTTAAGTTATCACGATTACTATTCATATAGCTTCGTAATCTCACCAACAATCTCCCCCTATTTGATTGTTAAACTTAGCAAGCATATCTCATAGAGAGGATAACTCAACTAATAACTAGAAAAAGTAATCGTCCGAGACTTGTAAATAATGCTACTGGTTTTTCTGGATCAGATTCTGCATTTCCAGATTTCTTGTTTAACTGAAATGAAAGATGTTTGTTCATCTAACGCTGAACTGATATTCAAGTTGTATCATCTTCATTTTTGTCTGTTTGAGCTTTCTCTGCTTCAAAATCCTTCATAGTTTGAACATAAAGAACTTATCATGAACAGAACTTCATAAGAATCAATATTTCTGGGAACGTCTTCAATAGAACACAGAACATAGCTCAAATAATGTTCTCCCCCTAAGAATGTTATTCTCCTTCTTTTTCTTCTTCTCCCTTTAGATAATCAATGGAATAGTCAATTCTTTTCTGTTCTTCCCACTTGGATAAGGAATCCTCTACTGACAACTCCTTTCAAGTATAGGATACAGTTTCTTGATTCTCCCATATTCTGTTGTTTCCCCTCAGGATCAGAAGATAAGACTTTCTTCTTCTTTTTTCTTGTCTAAAATCTCCCCCTAAGGATATTAACTTCTCCCAAGGATACGAACCCCCTTAGGATATTAACTTTTCCCAAGGATCTTCCCTTAAGGACATTAACTCCTCCCAAGGATACGAAGATAAGACTTTATTAACTTCTCCTTTTTCTTACTATAATTTCTCCCCCTTAGTTGAGGAATCCTCCAATGGCTCATCTTTTGAATGGTTTGTCATCCAAAGAAGGTTCTCGTCTGTCGTTGATCGGGAAAAATATAGTAGCTTTTCTTTCAGAAGTAGCAAGGGTAAGTGTTTGGTCTATGGTTTCCTCACTTCTACTACGTTATGTTAGTGTTTACACTAAAGTGTCGAGCACTTATAAGTGTTTCACTCTTTCTCTCCCTATCTCTCACTCAAGTGTATCTCTCCCTCACTTTCACTTAAGTTTTTCTCTCTCTCACTTTCACTCTGCATTTCAAATATAGCCTTCTGTACCTGCAAGTGAAATCCATCAATTCGGTTATATTCCCAACACCTGATGCATCAGAATGAACTGAATCACTATCAAGTGGAGAATTGCCTCGTAGAGGTGTTCTTGATCTATCATGCATAAGCACTGTCTCAGCACCAGACTCAATAACAATTGCTAAATCACTGTCTAGTGGAGCCTCACCTCTTTGAGATGGGTTATCCCAAGATTTTGAAATCTTTTTAGGAATCCTGCCTTGTTCTATCAAGGAGTTGCCTCACACCTTCTCCGTAAACGGGAGGTGGACATTCCTTTTCAGGATCTGGAAATGTTCCTTCCAAGAGGGTCAACGTAGTAGACAATGTAATGAATGACAATTTAGAGCCTATGTTTCCCTCGTAACCCAATGACGGGAATTTTGTATAAATGCCTATACCTCTCACTGTGCACGTCTTGCAATGTGTGCCTAGAATTTATCTGTTTAGGTTTACCATCAGCTTGAGTGCCAGTGGTGTGCTTGACTCATTACAAGATGCTCTGGCTGACGAGCGAATTTCAATAGACTCACCTTGTTGAGAGAATAATTCCAGAGACAATTTTATTGCCTTTTCAGCTATGCATCCTTTTGCGAAGATGCAGATGAGCTTACAGTTACCTCAGTTATATACCACTTTACTTCTCTGGAGGTAGAGCTGTGGGTGCACTTCCGACTTCATCCTTATTTGCTGCATCAAGTGCAGTTTCTCACTTATCAACCTCTAATTTATATAAGTTCCTTATATCTCCAAGGGTTAATATATGGAAGTGGATGAATGAGTATTTGGTACTTAGGCCTGGGTAAGAGATTGATGGATTTTCAACCTCTTGGCCAGCTTCTGAAGCCATTGTGGGCTAATCGGAAAGAATCAATGAAGATTAAAAGATAATCACCTTAACATTCTAAAATATATTTTTCATCCCAATGAGAAGGAAAAATATAATAAGGAATGGTAATGGATTACATTAAAGCACTTTTAGTAAAAGAGTTTTATCAGTTCTAAAGATTTATCATTTAAGAGCATGATACCAATAGAAATTTTCTTTAAGATACTTATCCCATAATAAAACGCGGGAAAGTGTATCAGAGAAAAATTCTATCCCTTATGAATTTCTTTTAAGGCAAACTTCCCATAATAAAACGCGAGAATTTATACCAAAGAAGAAATTCAACACTCTTACCACATTTCATCTCAATAAAATGACTCTTTTCCTTTAAAACCTAAGTACTGTAAGTTTTGAAAATAGTTTTGCAAAACATCCTTATCAGATAGATGACTATGATTTTCTGACTCATAATGCAATTACGATTTACATCATTTTCGTCCACCTAATAGTATCCCCGACTTAAAATAAAAACATGACAATTGGGGTGAATGAATGCTTAACAATACAGTACTAGGCCTTCAAAGCAACAACCACTGTTTTGGTACTATGAATCAATGTAAAACATACATTGAAGCAAGTGTTTAAAAACAAATCATTTTACAAGTGATTGGTACCTCGAAGTTAAAATAATTTCTCCAAATAAAATAGCAGTCAAAAGTTTCTGCCACTCTAAAAGGAAAGTTTAAGAGAGAAAAAGCTTTTAAAGATAAAACTTTTAAAACTAGCTTTTGGGAGAGGATAAAAGATTCTGAGATTTAAAGAAAGATTATCCTCAAGAAAAATTTAATTCACACCCTAGGTTTGGGAAAATAAAGTAGGACTGTAAAAGAGAAGTTTTGAAAAAGAATTTGATGTTTTCTTCTATTAGACTGATAGAAAAATGAATGCATATTTGAATAATGCATTTTGAAAAAGAAATAGACAAGAGTTTATTTTTAATATATTCAAGTTTAAAATTCAGTCAAAGAAAGAAAACTAATAGTAATACTTATGTAATACTAAACAGTTACCACATACATGCATATAAAAATCAAATAACACATGTGGCAATTATTCAGTAGAACAACACGCATTAAGATATATTTTTATTATTAGTGATTTTAGATAAACAACTTGTATTATCACAAATATTAAAAATATCACAATTAATTGCATAGAAACATTAACAAAATATCATTATTTGTTAATTATCAATAATTTCAAAATGCAAAAAATTATGCTTCTAATATTTTATCAAATTAAAATTATGATACTAATAAACATTGAGTTGCTTCAATCCATAATTTTAATAAGATAAAATAATTTTGCTAAATACTAAAATATTCATTGGATTGAATATTAACATTTAACTTCCTACGCTATATCTAATAATTGTTACTCTAGCATATTAAAATTATACTCATAACAATTATTAATGATATCCGTAAGCTCGAGAAAATAGTTGAATAGAAATTCACAAGTCCTTTAAATATAGACATTTAACACTTGTGTTCCTAATTGCAACTCCTCGCAAACAAACTCAAATTTAGAAATATTTCCTAAGCATATAAAATATTGAGAATTTTATACACAAGAATTAGAAAATACTTCAGCTTTCAATATTAGTGATTTTTTGAAATATGCATTGTTTACTTAGAACAAAAATTCTAAATAATATCACTAATACTAAAAGTATCACAATTATTTGCAATAAAATATTAAGAAATATCAGAGCAAAATATCATAGCAATTAAGCAAGACATCATTGACTAATACTCATTAAATATTTAACATGCAAATAATTATGCTTCTTACTTATGCTAAAAATCTAACTACCACATATGCATATTACTTTGTAAGCAAGATAATTAAACTAATAGCAAAAAGTATGAGGTACTGGATTTTAAAAATAAATTCACAAGTCTTTTAAATAGGGAAAATTTAATACTTGTGACTTCATTTGAGAATTTCTTGCAGATGGGATTTCCAGCAAATATATATATAAATAATATCCCAAAATTTACTAACTAACTTAGATAAAATGAATTCATCAAGTTATTTAGCAAATATCTGCAAGTTATTCTACTAAGGACAATCTCGAAAGAAATGATACCTGATGTCCTTGTGTTTGTTCCATGAGTGGTGTGGAGAGAATCCACCAGAGTTGTTGGAGTTGACAGCTTCTAGGAATGACTTCTCTGTCATGTCCTTGACAATTTGCTTGAATCCCTACCTCTATCATAAAAGAGCTTGAGAAGAGAATCATATACAAATTCCAATGGATCTGCAACTTTAATGTCCAGGAGTTGTACATCAACTTCAACTTCTAACTCACTATTCAGGAGTGCACTTGTTCACATTCATTTGATATACTTTAAAGTTGGAATGTGCTGCAAATGCCAAGAACATCCTGATAGCTTCAAGCCTTGCCACTGGTGCATATGTTTCATCATAATCTATTCCTTCTTCTTGGGAATATCCTTTAGCAACCAGTCTGGCTTTGTTCCTCGTAACAATGTCATCTTCATCCAGTTTATTTCTGAATACCAATTTTATGCCAATTACAGACTTGTTTTTTGGCCTAGGTACCAGCTTCCAGACTTTTTGTATCTCAAATTGATTGAGTTCTTCTTGCATAACAATAACCCAATCTGGATCTTCCAGTGCTTCTTCAACTTTCTTTGGTTTTATTTCAGAGAGAAAACCAGATAATAAACATTGATTCTGAGAAGCACGTCTAATTTGAACTCCAGCATCTGGATCTCCTAGAATCAACTCAAAGGGGTGAGCTCTACTCCATACCCTATGTTTAGGCCGATTTGCCCTAGATGATTCAGCCTGATTATCATTAAAGTGTTGAGTCCTGCTAGTAGATCCTTCAGTTGCTCCCCCTGAGCTGCTGCCTGGTTGAGAATGAGATTCTCTGCCACTACTACTAGTTTCTGTGAATCTTCCACCATTTCCACTACTAGGATCATAATCATCATTATTGTTATTCTCATTTGGTGCTTGATTCTCTGTTGCAGCTTCAGGTTCTACTTCACCTTCATCTGAGTTCATATTTTCAAACTGCAGAGTTTCAGTGTCATCTGTTTTTTGCAAACTTGGGAGCTTGAGATCATCGAAAGTTACATTTATGCTTTCAATGACCTTTTTGTGTTCAATCACATAAACTCTGTACGCCTTAGATTCCAGAGAGTAGCCAAGAAATATGCCTTCATGAGCCTTGGATTCAAACTTTCCTAGATGCTCATCATCTTTCAATAAAAAGCACTTTGCTCCAAACACATGAAAGTATTTCAGTGTTGGTCTCTTGTTTGCCATCAACTCATATGGAGTCTTATCATGTTCTTTATTAATCAGGGTACGATTCTGAGTGTAGCAAGCTGTGTTGACTGCTTTAGCCCAAAAATATAGAGGTAACTTTGTTTCATTCAGTATTGTTCTTGCTGCTTCAACCAAAGTTTTGTTCTTCCTTTCTACTACTCCATTTTGCTGTGGAGTTCTGGGTGCTGAATATTGTCTTGAAATCCCTTTCTCAACACAGAATTCATTCAGAGTTACATTTCTGAATTCTGTTCCATTGTCAGACCTTATTTTCCTGACAGGCAAACCAGCTTCTAACTCTGCCTTCTTTATGTGATCAATGATTGGTTGAGGGGCTTCATCCTTTGTGGTTAGAAACAACACCCACATGTACTTAGAGTAGTCATCTACAATTACCAGTGCATATCTCTTCCTTGACATAGACATGACGTTGACTGGATCAAATAAATCCATATGCAGTAGTTGCAGTGGTTCAGTAATGTATGTTGAGTCTTTGCTTCGGTGAGATGCTTTCTTTGACTTCCCTTTTTCGCATGCTTCACATAACCATTCTTGATAGAATTCCATCTCAGGTAAACCTCTTACCAATTCCCTCTTAACTAAATAGTTCATTGCCTTGAAGTTCAGGTGTGAAAGTTTCTTATGCCATAACCAACTGTCCTCTGTTGAAGATTTGCTATAAAAACATTAAGCTTCACCTTTGCTTGCAGAGAATAAGTTAGCTAAAAAGAGATTCCCCTTTCTCACTCCTTGAAGAGCAAGCTTCGCATCTTTCCTGTTTTGGATAACACATCTTTATTTCTCAAAAGTTACTTTGTATCCCTTGTCAGTGAACTGACTGATACTTAGAAGGTTGTGCTTTAATCCGTCCACAAGAGAGATATTTTCTATGATAACATTTCCGATTTCCAGATTCCCATATCCCGTTGTGATCCCTTGCTGTTATCTCTAAAGGTCACTATCGGGCCAGCTTTCTTAATCACATCTGATAACAGGGTTTTATCACCAGTCATGTGCCTTGAACAACCGCTGTCAAGAATCCACATGACACGCTTGTTCTTTGCTATACCCTGCAACCACAGATTGATTACTTTTTCTTTGGCACCCAAATTTGATTGGGTCCAAGAGGCTTAGATAAGTAAACAGATTTATCTACAGAAGATTTCTGGTCCTTGTCTCTCTCATCGACTGCGTCCTTGCCCTTTGGTTTAGCCTTGACAGGGGTGTCTTTAGGCTTAGGGACATGGGCTTCCTTCCTAGATTTAGGAGGACTAGCAGTTTTTGCCCTAATATGCTTTCTAGTCATGTTCACATCTGTATTCATGCAAGTACTTGATGATGTATTCATTAAGTTAATGTACGCAGACATGATATTAAAAGCGCATGGCATGCATCCTACTTTACCGCATGGTTGATGAGGAATAGACATGGCAGGCATACTAGGAGTTTCTGTTTTTTACTACTTTTATCTTATTGCATGCATGCATAAGATGATTAGTAGAATTACAGTTGTTACAAACTTTCCTAGCAGCACTAGAAGAATAGGCATTAACATTTTTCTTGTTGACACCTATCTTACAATTTCTGTTCGCTTTCTTGTTTTCAGTTTTGTTGCCTAAATCAATTTTAACCTGTTTCTTAGGCAACTGTTTCTTATCTTCTACCTTTTTCTTTTTCTCCTCAGCAAGGAGTTCTTCTTTTATTAAGAGCTCTTCTTCATTTAAGGGATCAATGACGAACTTCTTATATAGGGGCTTAACTACATTCTTTAATACATGTGGAATGTCTTGTTTCATAGGACTTTCCTCAACAATAGATTCTACATGCATTTTTCCTGCCTTTTTATCATAGTCAAATCCTATTCCAGTTTTTCGACCTATGACCTGTTTGTCTATAGCCTCCTTTACAAGATTCGCAGACTTCTTATAAGCTTGAAGTTTTAATTCTAGTTCTGAAATTTTATTTCTAAGAACTGTTTCTACTTCTTGATTGCATCTGTCTCTATTCTGAAGGTATTCTATTTTCTGTTTCAGATCTTCTAAATTAACACATGCAAGCTCTAGTTCTTCGTTTTTAGCTTCTAGCATTTTATTCTTAAGAACTAGTTTAACATTCTCTTCTTCAGATGCTAGCATGCTTGTATGTATGTTAAACATTTATATACTCAGATCTTCCACAATTTTCTTATATCCAGAATTAAACATGTCAACGGAGGAAAGAAATGATACCTTCGATGATTGAGGTGATGCCTCAGAAGAGTCTGCCATTAGAGCAAGATTTCCATAAGTTTCTTCTTCATCGTTGTCTGAATCATCACAGCTCTTTCCTTCAGCTATATAAGCTCTGCCCTAATGCTTCTTTACCAGTGCATCATATTTCTGCTTGAGTTCATCATAAGACTCCTTCCTCTCTTTCCCTTGCTTCGGCTTCCGGCATTCTGTTGCAAAATGATCGGGTTCTCCACAGTTATAACACTTGAACTTACTGTGATCTACCATCCCTGTCTTATAACCTCCTTTGCTGTAAGACCCTAAAGACGATCCACCTCGATTGCTATTTCTCAAACTGGAACCACTGTAACTGAAGTTACTCTTGAATTTGTACTTTGGGTTCCTACTGAATCTGAGGTTTTTGAACTTTTCCGCCATATAGGCCATTGTTTTATTTTCCAATTTTTCAAGTTCTTCCATTGAATAGAAGTCGTCTTCATCATCTGGTTGAATATTCTCTGTAAATTCAGCTTCCAATATTTCTTCTTTCTCAACTACAGGTTTAACTGTGCTGGTCTCTGTGATAGCAAAATCCTTGGCTACAAGAGCTGTCGTCTTCAACAGTGCTGAATTCATACTGTCCAATGTTCCTAAACCATAAATGATCTGTCGCTTCTCTTGCTCCATCTCATGAGTCTTGAGCTTCCCGTATAGCCTTTCAATGAACATATCATTTATATCACTCCTCTCTCTGATGGCAGAGATTTTGTGCTCCAGGTGTGCTGGCAGTGTCAACATAAACTTTCTGTTGATCTCCCTACGTGAGTAGGTCTTCCCATGCAATAACAAGGCATTTAATAATTTGTTGTATCTCTCGAAAACTTGAGTGATACTTTCTCCTTGTAGTGACTTGAACGCTTCATATTGGGAGGTAAGAATATCTAGCCTGTTCTCCTTCACTTCTGTTGTACCCTCCATTAACAGATCAATCGTATCCCACATTTGTTTGGCACTGGTGCAATTAATCACTTGATTTACAATTGTTGTGTCCAGTGAATCCATTAGGATACATTGAAGATGGTTGTCCCATGCAACTCTCTCTTTATCAGTGTCAGTAAACTCTGAAGGTTCCTTTGGGGTAAATCCTTGAGAAATCCGTTCGCCGACTTCTGAGACTGTTTCCGGTATTAGCTTCTGAGGCACATAGGGTCCATTTTTCAGAATTCCCAAGTATTGAGAATTACAAGTCTTGATGAAAATGGACATCTTCTTCTTCCACAAAATGTATTCATTTTTATCAAATGTTGGGATTTTAATACTGCTAAGCTTTTGGGTACTCATGGTTGTTAAGAATTTTAAATCTTAAGAAATAATTAATTTCTCAAAAATTAAAATCAATTTGAATAAAAATTAAATATTGAGAAATAAAATTTTAATTCGAATTCTTGATGATTGATAGCCTTTTAACAAAATTAGTGAATTTAAAATCTTTAAAAAATTCGAAATTGAATTTTCTTTAAAATTAAAGAAAATTCAAGATAAATTTTTCTAGATCTAAAAATGCACTTTTTCGAAAAACTATTTTTGGATCTTGATTTGTAATTTCAATCAACAAGCTTTGATACCAATTGTTAGGTCCCGAAGTATCGTAGAAGGGGGGGTAGAATATGATACTCACTAAGTTAAAAAATTCTTTCTAATCTTTTGCGGATAAATAATTTAGAGTTTGGTTAGTGGTTCGAGTCCTTGTACTGTTTAGGAAGCTGGCTTACTAATTTTTTGTATTTATAATTTTGGTTAGTGGTTCTGCAGAGATTTCGAGCTTTCATGACACAATTCCAAAGTGTCTTATATTTTTTTAGCAGATTTGCATGAAGAGACCTTGTCACTTTCTGAGATGCTAAGACTAGTAATGATGGTGTTTTTTAGCTCTGTTATTGTAGCTCAGTTTCGTTAGTCCATCAGGAGTGAGTTTGTCAATGACTTTCTCATTTCCATCAGATTTCAGAAATGTAAATAGGCCTTTTTCAGTAACTCTCCATTCCATAGGCTCTCTTTTTAAGAACACGATTTGCAGTGTATTGCATGTGTGTATCCGAGTGAAAAACAATATCACATTATATACTGATGTATACAATGGCTCTTTGAAAAAAGGAAAGAATAGAACGTTGAGAATAGAAAATATTTCAAAGGCATAACTATAGGAGTAGAAATAAAAACGAATTTGAATTTGCTCCTATAATTATTGATATGATAGGAAAGTAGTTGTGGCTCGAAAAGAAAATAAAAATCAAATGAACTACTTCCTAAAATTGGGAAAACGTTTTTAATAAAAAGATATGAGCTTAATAATATATTAAAAATGTAATATATTAGTGAATGTATAACTATATTAATCCTACAACTATTAGGTCCCGAAGTATCGTAGAAGGGGGGGTTGAATACGATACTCACTAAATTAAAAAATTCTTTCGAATCTTTTGCGGATAAATAATTTAGAGTTCGGTTAGTGGTTCGAGTCCTTGTAGTGTTTAGGAAGTCGGCTTACTAATTTTTTGTATTTATGAATAAACAATAAAGATCTAGAAAATTAGCAAGTAATTAAATGAGACAAGTTTTGGGGAATATAACTTTCGTATATAATCCCTGAGGTTGCTACACCTAGTTAAAAATATAACTGGCTTCCAAAGAACAGATTAGTTCTTTGCTTCTACAAAGAGATATGACTGATTCCTATTACAATGTATAGATCTGTGAATGAACAAAAAGGAAATCAATCTAACAGAGAGTGTTTTATAATAGCCCTATAAATTTACAACATAATTAACCGGCTAGATTATAAAACTCCGATAAAGAAGGTATGTGAATAGCTTTGTATCTCTTCTTCTCCGGCTTCTGTCTCTCTCTGTATCTCTTTGTTTCTGTGTGTATATTTTCACACTCTCCAAATGAATTAAATTCATTTGTTTATATAGTGTAGGCTTTATAATAATTGAACTGCTGTTGTGAGTGTCGAATTCTTCTCCCCTGTATGTTGACTTGAGTTGACTTTGAGAAACCCGTGGATATTTTCTAGGTGTCGAATATTGTTTCCATGTATTGAACACTTAAAAAATATTCCATGTGTCGAATTCCTTAGTCACATGTAATTGCCTTAGTCACAAATAGGTGGGTGTCGAATTCCAGGTTCATGTGCAGCTAGGTGTCGATTTTCCCTTCAATGTACTTGCCTTAGAATATAAATTCTATGTGTCGAATTCTACTCCATGTAAAATCTAGGTGTCGAATTCTTCACCATGTACAATCCTTAGAAGTTTAAATTCTATGTCGAATACCTCTCACATGAACATGCCTTAGAATATAAAAGCTAGGTGTCGAATTCTTTTAGCCATTGAAAAACTAGGTGTCGAGTTTCACCTGTGTCGAATTCAATTTGACTTGGTCAAATTACAGTTTGATCACCTACCTTTTAAACTTCTTGCACTTGGTCACTTGCGGTTTGGCTGTTGAGTTGTTCGACTGTTTGACTATTGAGTTGTTCAGCTGTTTTTCCTTGAACCCTTGAACCTTTACAAGCGCTTCAATCCTGGACCCTTTTCTTCCATTTCCTTCACTCCACAAACTTAATCAATGCTCTATTTCATAGATTTAATTACCATTATCTTTCGTGTTGACGTTTAGTGCACTGGTCTGGTTCACAAACGACTAACACCGATCCTGATCTTCACATCTCATTTAATTCAAATGACAAGAGTGCTGCAGTTCTTTATTGCTTCGAACACTGACTGTAAATAAACATTGTACTTTCACTAGAATCTTTTCTGGTACTTAGATAACGTCTTCATTATTACCACAATCTTGAATACTTCATTCTCTGTTCTTCATTGACGTTTGAACCTATGAATGAACTTCTTTCAGTGAGTATAACTTCAAGACTGCAGCTGTCTTCTTTAACCTTTGTCTCCCTGTCTTTAATTCTTCTAGATTCCTATGCTTCAAACACTGTCTATCTTCAATCAATGCTTTTACACTGAAATCTTCTAGTGGCACTTCTATACTGAATCTTCAACACTTCTGGAACCCGGAAAGTCTTTAACCATTATTCTTTACTAAGGCATGAACATATTAATGAACTTCTTTCAGTGACCTGTAGTAGACTTCAAAACTTCTTCTAATGTCTTGATTCACTGTATTTGCCTTGTCTTCATATCTTCCTGATTTCTGTGTAGGCGTAGTATTATTTACTTGTCTTGTTCTAGTATTGAGTTATCACGATTACTATTCATATAGTTTCGTAATCTCACCACCAACAACAAATATAAATCTGTTACGCACAAACAGTCAGAAAATTACTCTCTGTAGGACTCTATTTCAGCTTGCTATAATCAAGATACAGCAGGTTGTTATGTTGTTAACTATATATCCTCTAAAATATTGTTAGTACATGCAAAGCAGCAAGCTATAATAAATTTAACATACATAAACAAAAGATATACATTCCACAAGCAAACTAGCTTGTTATAATGTGTGATCATCAAAATCATGAGGGTTACACTTAGATGAATACTTATTAGATCAAACGAAGTTATATATAATTTTAGTAAAGTAACACTTATTAGATTAAAAAATTATATTGACTTTCGGTATAACACTCATTAGATCAAAAGAAATATATATTGGATATTAGTAGATTACTTACTAGAATCTTAATTTTATTGTTAAATTTAAAAACTTATATCTATCAAAATTAAACTAAATTATATTAAATTTTAATTTATATGAATTAATAAAATATTTAGTATAACACATAATAGAATTTATATTCAATTTTAGTAAAGTAAAACTTAGTAGAATAAAATATTATATTAAATTTCAGTAGAACATTTATAATGCCCCTAAATCCGGGGTCAGGGTTCCAGGTTGTCACGTCATCAACCAACAATATTAATCACCCATTCCACAATATAATCCAATAAAAATGCTAACGACCCCATTCATAACTCACACTCAAGTCATAATCTTTAAAATGAGTACTTATATACATCAATTATTACAATCTAAATGTACTGTCAAAACCTTATGTTACTATTACAACCTCTACATGAAGTCATAACAATAATCGATACTACCTTAATAATAATACAACTGAATTTATAAACAATTCTTATTATCCATGACTAGAATCCTAACTAACTTATACCGATAACTGGTGCCCAGAACCCATCACATTCAGGAATGAACCTTCCTCTTGGTTCTATCTTTTTCTTTTGCCTTTTACAATTTGGGGAATGTTTTTATCCTTGCATTCTCCCAAGAAAAATAGTTCCTTCCAGAGTTTTCGCAATCATTGAAAATTTGATTGTTTTTCAATATTATCTGTAGTCAGCTAAGATTCTTGACATTTTGTCCTATTCTCTGTGATAAGTAACTATCAATTGATAATTTACTGTTAAGCATATCAAATGATAATTCTTGGCATCCATCGATTGATATATTATATCCATCGATTGATAATTTGACTTATTAATTGATAAATGGTTATCAATCGATGGCTCTTCTATCTGTTGATGGTCTCCTTCAATCTTCATTTATCGAGTCTTTTATTTGTCGAGATTCTTTATCCATCGATTATCCATCACTTGTATAATTTACATGTCTTCAAACATTTACAATTAACAGTCTGACATATACATCCGTTGATGATCAATATCCATTAACTATTAACATTAATTGACTCTAGAATAATTATTCATTGACCAAACAATATCTCAACGAATAAAACTGATATATGCATTATTCATATCAATCCATATTATCAGTTGATTAAAATTGACAATCAACTAATAATTAATTTTCTAATCAACAAATATTCATAGAACACATATTGATTGATCTGCTACATTTTGAATTACAGACTTATGATTCTCAGTGTTATGTTATCATTAAGACTACATATTGCCTGACAATCTCCCTTATTTATGTTTTGAAAATAATAGGCATAAATCTGATTGATGATAACAAAACACCATACAAATTAATCAAGACAAAAAGAATCATGAATTTATAAAATTGAAAATTTGAGAAGTACCATTAGGAGAAATTTTTTGGAAGTGTGAACTATGTCTTCAGGTGTTCAAGTCTACTACTTCCTTTTCCTTCTTCATTCCTTTCATCTTTTCATCATTCCTCTTTATTTGATTAATGAAGGCATGTCTCAGAAATCTTTCATCCTCATCAGCTTCTAACAGTTGGCTTGCAAGAAAGTTTAACTCTAAGTTTAATAGTACATCTAGATATTTCACCACATCCAAATTTCTAAAAACACCATCTTTTTTGTATTATTATGATTATGTATTTAATAAAGTGGAAGAGTAAATAAGTAATTAAACTAATAATGGATAACTGAAAATAAACAAAGACACAAGAATTTTGATGATGCGAAAAACTCTTGAATAAGGTTAAAAATTGCGGGAGTGTCCCAGTCAAGATTATCCACTATAATGATGTAGAATTGAGTTAGAAGAAGATTGATTGAATAACAATACAAGTAAAATAAGTCTTCTCGTCAGCTGTGTGTAGGGTTGTAGTGATGATAGGCTTCAATTGTGTTTATCTTCTTTGTATCTTCTATTTATACTCCTGTATTGAGCTACCCACAATCCTATATATACACTGAAGGAAATTTGATCTTCACGTTCCTAATTATAGAGAAGCTCATATTTATCTTTATCTCATGGCTCATCAATGCCTGACCAAGTTTGCCTTAGTAGTTGTCAATGTATTTTCCACCAGTCAGGATCTTCCCGATTTGACCGCATAATTTATTGACTTGGTCAATTATTAATTCGTCCAATACTTAGTCGAGTAGAAGTGTTCTGTCGTTAGTTCAATTATCAACTCGTCAGTATTATTTCAACACCTCCTTCACATGTCAGCTTAATATTCAATCGTCAATGCATATTTTGACTTTTGAAATTTTGGTAATAACATAAGTCTCGATAAACTTTGTCGATGTAAAATATGGACAACAATGTAATTCAGGAAAAATACTTCACTTATTGTGTTCGATTATATATTACAGATCATCTGGTACAAATAATAAAGAATGTTACTGATTATTTAAAAAAATTAAAGAATGCAAATGAAGATTGAAATTACAATACTGCTTCTGGTCCATCATCATAGAAATCACAGGTTTTAGAGAAATCTTGAACGCTTGCACTCTACTGGAACAGCACTAGCAAACCTCTGTTTGTCAGAGCAGTAGTTATAAACCATGTGTTTTGCTTGCACCCACCTCAGTCTATTTCTTCATGCTGCATCAAGCTCATGTGTTCTCCATTCCTCGTTGGATGAAGCAGTCGAGGTTGATGATTGGCAAGATGATGTGGAGGATGACTTGGCACAACCATTTATGTTGAAGTTTCTGTAGTTGGCTGTGAATGGAGCTTTAGTCCAGTCAATCTTGACACGATCACCTTGTGTAGCCCAGTCATCAGCATATCACAGGCTGACATAGACCCTCATGTGCTGACTCTTGGGGAATGGTACTCCGATGGATTCGTGATTGTTGAACAATCCGATTGGATTGTTATCTACCAGGAAGCTGATTTGATAATTAAGAAAAGATGGATGTTAGGACACGGAGTTGGAAGATAACTAATTGGTTGATTAAGCAGACATAATTTACTTACATGATTCTCAGGGGATTCCAAACAATGGAGTAGGTGTGGAAGGAAGAAGTTGGATCAAATCAAAGCTGGAACTGTTGTTCTTTGTCACCTTTTCCTTGAGCATATACATTTATGTGGATAGTATATGAACTCTCAGAAGAGTTCCCCAGGAACTCAAAGTCGATCTCATCATGTCCCGCACCTTGGGATGATAACTGCACAATAGAAGAAAATAAAATAAAGACATGAACATATTGTAGTTGTTAATTATAAGTAAAATGCATATAGAGCAAGGTGACATATGAATGCAATGAGAGGACTAACGTAAAAAGTAGTAAGAGTTCCAGCTGAGTTGCCAGGGACAAGCTTGAGTTGCATGTCAAATCATCCAAACAAATACTCATGATTGGACTGAAAGCCTGAACCAGAAGCTTTGTCGAGGGACAAAGTGAGGTCTCGACCACAATTCAGTATCTTAGCACGTTGATCACCCCACATAATATCTGCATTTTGGTAGAAATTGGCATCAGCTAGGGGAGCTTGGGTGACCATGTGTTAGGAATATTATTATCTAAAAATAATAATGGGCAGTTATATGATGATAATTAACAAGAACAAGCAGATACCAATTACGAAACAAACACAAAGGCAAACAAAATATGAATCAGTAACTATAAAGACGAGATAAAAGATAGAAAACTTAGCTCTAACAGAAGCTTTATGCATACACTGATAGAACCAAAATGAACAGCTGAGTCGCCAAGCCTTGCAAGAAGTCTTGACTGTTCTTGAAGAGATAATTGCCCCACTACGTTGTGTTGGGTTGCAGCAATATCACTTCCAGGATAAAATAACACAGAGTACTTCATCCACAGATACGTAGAACTCAACAGCGACTAGCACCTCATTTCGCCCAAAAACTTATGCAACTTTATATGTATGCGAGGTAGGAGAAAGAGGCACGCCTCAATTTACCCGACAACCTATGCAATTTTTATTGTATGCAAGGTACAAGAAAGAGGCACACCACAACTAGATGTGCACACCTCAATATATAGGTTTCTTGAGTTACTTTTCTCTTGTTCTACTCGATGTGGAATATAGAGTTTTTCAAAGAAATAAAATTTTACAAAAAAGTGGATTTTATTTGTTACTTATATTATTCAAATTAAGTAATATTAATATTGTAATATATATTTAGAGTCTGATTATTGAAATAATCCTTACTCAATATATTTAATATTAATATTAAATAATCAATATAAATAAATCAAATAAACTTGCAATTAAAAGATATATAGTATTCAATAGCATCATGTGACATAAGCATTCCACTTACACTAGTAATTGTAAACAATACTAACACAAGATGCTATATAAACTCATTATCTTTCCTTTACAAATTCAATGTGGGATAAACCCACATAACTCATTTCAAGCAAGTAACTTCAACTCAATTTTTTTATGGATTCCACTAAGAAAATGTCTTAGATCCAAATATGAAACTTTAAGTCCTTATAGCAAGGAATAATTTCCATTAGTTAGTTTCCGGAAATTACATCAAGAACATATATAAAATATGCCTTAAACTTTCCATTTTCTAACACCATGTGCATGAAAATCAGCAGAAGCAAAGAGATATTGGCTATATTAGCTTGAGGATTACTACAATATAAGAAAGACGTTTAATAAGTGATTCGAGATAACAAGTGTTTGTGTATATCTTTGTGATGGTTATGAATGAGAAGAGTTTGCTATTAATTTGTAGGTAAGATTTATTGTTGACCATGCCTCAAAAGAAAGCATCTTAGATATAGCCACATGTATAGGACTAGAGGAAGATTTGCTAAAGGGAACAGATAATGTACAGCTTGAAAAGTTTATGTTCTTTTAGTTTGTTAGTTAACTATATATTATTTTTTTTAATTGAGGAGCCAGAGAAATGAACCTTCCCTCAATGGCCCATCTCCATCTCTTTGTTTTCTGGAGAAAATAGCTAGCGTTTGTTGAGAGATGGTGGGCAACAACCATTTTGCACGCGTAATTAATGCTTAAAGTTTATGCTGTTATGCCGGTGCCATTACATGACTTTAGACTCTAATCCATCGATTGCAAAAAAATATTTTGCTCAAAAGAAAATAAAGGGATTCCATTTCCTGAGGTATATGTATTTCACTGGGTGCTGTCATTAAGGCATAGCTTCCTTGTAAAGCAATAAAATTGTAATTATCATACGCAAATATTTTAACTATTTTCAAATCAAAATTATATCGGAAACAACATTGTAACCTCGCAAAATTTGATTCCGAGTTAAAAATTGAAAAAAAAAATCAAGTATTTTAAATTGTTAATCCTACCAAGTTCTATAGCTATGTCCTTTGTGGCAAGTATCTTCTCCAGAAAATTTATAGACACTCCTCACTCATACATTTCATCAGTTATATGGCCTCCATGTAAAGTTCAGAAGGTGACGAGGGTTATCAACTTCCGACTAAGATTTTGAGTGAGATGTAAGTCACGAAAGAGTGACTAGTTACAATAACTAGCATCATCATCATCAGCAACAATTCAGCTTGGTGAAATGATGTTATTTTAGGAATTCATATTTGCATATTATTGAGGGCCAAGGCCCAGGTTCAAGTTATTATAAGAGTCCCGTCCATTTTATTTAATGTCCAGTAGTGCACCTGTTATAACAAAGTCTGTGCACCTAATTAGCACGATCTAAAACTGATTCTGGTAGTACATGTTAGGCCCCGGAAATATCGTAGAAGCGGGGTTGAATACGATACTCACTAAATCAAAAAATTCTTTCGAATTTTTTGCGGATAAATAATTTAGAGTTCGGTTAGTGGGCTCGTGTTCTTGAGGTGAATAGTGTTTACGGAGATGTTTACTAATTTTCTGTGTTTAGGATTAATCATTTCGGTTCTAGAAAATCAGCAGGCAAATAAACAACACAAGATTTGGGGAATATATCATTTTATAAATATAAACCCTGAGGTTGCTACACCCGGCCAACAAATCTGGTCCGAAGAACAAGTTCTTCGCTGCTTAACAAAAATATAACTCTCAATTTCCTATACAAGTATTTCTAGATCAGTACAAAGGAAACTAAGACCGTAGAGAGTGATATATAGTGGCTCTGAACATTTTTCATTAAGGAACCGACCACTGATACATCTCCGGTGAAGAGGTATAGATTTTTTTGGTGTTCTCTCCTTTCCGGCTTTGCCTTCTCTCTCTCTGGATATTTTTGTTGTGTTGTAGAAGACTCGTCCAAATGAATGGCTCTGCTTCAATATATGTGTAGACTTTTTCAACCAAGGATACGTGGCTCATTTAGCACCAAGTAAACTAGTCGCTGCTTCACTTCTTTTTCTTCATAAGTATCGGGAACAATTTACTGATTAATTGTTTAAGTATCGATGAGTCTGTAGAATAACCATCGGAGACTTAAAACAATTCTTGAAATAAAATCAATTACTTCAAACATTAGTAACCATCAGAAAGTGGGGTCTTTGCTTTTGTTTCCTTTTCCGATAGTTAATAACTATCGGCTAATAGGACAAAATAAGCCCTTGAATTATTCACCATTACTTTTCTTTCACCCGATGGTTGTTAACCATCTGTGAATAAGACAAAATAGCTTCTTTATTAACCATTGGTGAATAAGACGAAATAGCTTGACTAGGTTGACTTCTGGATACAGCTTCTGTAGTCTTCTTTACTTAGCCAAATTCGAACCTGATAAGCCCTTAATATATTTTCTTCCACTGCAACCAAGTCTAATAAATATTTCCTTGATTATTCGAACTTGATTTATTCTGAGCTTCATCATATACCACTTCACTTGTTACCCATTTCAGTAAATAGTCAATTCTTCTCATTCATAGATGCAATTCTCAATCTCTTTTGTGCTGACGTTTGGTGCAACTGGTCTGGTTCACAAACGACTAACACGATCTTGATCTTCACATCTTCTTTAAAATACAATTGACTTTGTTCCTTGTTGATTAGAAGTGCTTCGATTGTAAGAACATTGGAATCCTCTAGCACTTATGCTGAACCATAAACATATCTGAAACCCTGAACATCTTCGAACTTTATCCTTCACTGAAGTCTGAACATATGAATGAACTTCCTCCAGCAATCTATAATAGACTCCAAGATTCCTTCTAATATTTTGATTCTTTGTATTTGCCGTATATTCTATCTTCTCGATTCCTGTACTTGAGCTCTGCAATTCATTGCTTGACTAACTTTCAGATTTGGATCACTAGAATCTTTCTGGTACTTTGACAACTGCTTCACTGCTTCCACATCCTTGAATACTTCAACCTTTATTCTTCACTGAGGCATGAACATATTAACGAACTTCTTCCAGTGAGCTAATGCTTCAAGTCTGTAGATTTCTTCTTTATCCTTTGTCTTTACCAAGTCTTCATGTCTTCTTGATTCCGGTGATAACTTCATATTATTTACACGTCCTGTTCTTGTATTGAGTTATAACCCTATGTTACATATAGGTCTATACATACAGCCTTTCAATCTCCCCCTATTTGTTTGGTAGAGATTAACAAGCAAATCCCTAGAGGATAACTGAACTAACTACAAGAAAATATTAATGCTCTAGACTTGTAAATAATATTACTTGGGTTCTGGATCATATAATACATTTCCAGATTTCTATAAAGTAAAGAGAAATAGAAAATGAGTATTCCTTTAGCACTGAACGCATCTTCAATAGATATCATCTTCATTCCTCTGTGTTTGAGCTTTTCTCTGCTTCAAAATCCTTCATAGGTTAACCTACAAAGAACTTATCATAAACTGAGCTTCATAAGAATCAAAATTCCAGATAACATCTTCAATAAAATATAGAACATTGCTCAAATAATGTTCTCCCCCTGAGAATGTGATTCTTCTTCTTTTTCTTCTTCTCCCTTTAGAAAATCAATAGAAGTGTCAATTCTTCTCTGTACTTCCCACTTGGATGAGGAATCCTCTACGGACAACTCCTTTCAAGTATATGATACAGTTTCTTAATTCTTCCATATTCTGTTGTTTCCCATCAGGATCAGAAGATAAGATTTTCTTCTTTTTCTTGTCTAAAATCTCCCCCTAAGGATATTAATGTCTCCCAAGGATACGAACCCCCTTTTTCTAAGGATCTTCCCTTAAGGATCCAGGATACGAACCCCTTTAGGATATTAACTTTTCCCAACTACGAAGATAAGACTTTATTAACTTCTCCTTTTTCTCCCTATAAATTCTCCCCCTTAGTTGAGGAATCCTCCAATGGCCCACTTTTGAATGGTTTGTCTTCCAAAGAAGGTTCTCGTCTGTCATTGATCGGGAAAAATATAGTAACTTTTCTTTCAGAAGTAGCAAGTAGCAAGGGTAAGTGTTTGGCTTATGGTTTCCTCACTTCTACTACGTTCTGTTGGTGTTTACACTTTAGTATCGAGCATTTTAAGTGTTTCACTCTTTCTCTCCCTATCTCTCACTCAAGTGTATCTCTCCCTCACTTTCACTTAAGTGTTTCTCTCTCTTTCACTTTCACTTTGCATTCCAAATATAGCATTATATACCTGCAAGTGAAATCCGTCAATTCATATATTCCCAACACCTGATTCATCAGAATGAACTGAATCACTATCAAGTGGAGAATTGTCTCGTTGAGGTGTTCTTGATCTATCATGCATAAGCACTATCTCAGCACCAGACTCAATAGTTATTGCTAAATCACTGTCTAGTGGAGCCTTACCTCTTTGAGATGGGTTATCCCAAGATATAAAATCTATTAGGGAATCCTGCCTTGTTCTATCAAGGAGTTGCCTCACACCTTCTCCGTAAACGGGAGGTGGACATTCCTTTTCAGGATCTGGAAATGTTCCTTCCAGGAGGGGCGACGTAGTAGACAATGTAATGAATGACAAATTAGAGCCTACGTTTCCCTCGTAACCCAATGACGGGTAATTTGTTAACATGCCTATACCTCTCACTGTGCACATCTTGCAATGTGTTCCTAGAATTTATCTGTTTAGGCTTACCATCAGCGTGAGCGCTAGTGGTGTGCTTGACTCATTACAAGATGCTCTGGCTGACGAGCAAATTTCAATGGACTCACCCTGTTGAGAGAATGATTCCAGAGACAGTTTTATTGCCTCTTCAGCTCTGCATCCTTTTGAGAAGATACAGATGAGCTTACAGTTACCTCAATTTATAAACTTCTTTACTTCGCTGGAGGTAGAGCTGTGGGTGCACTTCCGACTTCATCCTTATTTGCTGCATCAAGTGAAGTTTCTCCCTTATCAACCTCTAACTTACATATGTTCCTTATATCTCCAGGGGTTAATATATGGAAGTGGATGAATGAGTGTTTGGTATTATGGCCTGGGTAAGAGATTGATGGGTTTTCAACCTCTTGGCCAGTTTCTATAGCCTCTGGGGGCTAAACGGATAAAATCAATTAAATAAGATAAAACGAAATAATCACTTTAACATTCCAAAACATATTTTTTATCTCAATGAGAAGGAAAAATATAATAAGGAATGGTAATGGATTGCATTAATGCACTTTTAATAAAAGAGTTTTGTCGGTTCTAAAGATTTATCATTTAAGAGCGTGAAACCAATAGAAATTTTCTTTAAGATACTTATCCCATAATAAAACGCGGGAATGTGTATCAGAGAAAAAGTCTATCCCTTATGAATTTCTTATAAGGCAAACTTCCTGTTAGGCCCCGGAAGTATCGTAGAAGGGGGGTTGAATACGATACTCACTAAATTAAAAAATTCTTTCGAATCTTTTGCGGATAAATAATTTAGAGTTCGGTTAGTGGGCTCGTGTTCTTGAGGTGAATAGTGTTTACGGAGCTGTTTACTAATTTTCTGTGTTTAGGATTAATCAGTTCGGTTCTAGAAAATTAGCAGTAAAATAAACAACACAAGATTCGGGGAATATATCATTTGATAAATATAAACCCTGAGGTTGCTACACCCGGTCAACAAATCCGGTCCGAAGAACAAGTTCTTCGCTGCTTAACAAAAACATATAACTCTCAATTTCCTATACAAGTATTTCTACATCAGTACAAAGGAAACTAAGACCGTAGAGAGTGATATATAGTGGCCCTGAACATTTTCCGTTAAGGTACCCGCCACTAATACATCTCCGGTGAAGAGGTATAGATTTTTCTGGGTTCTCTCCTCTCCGACTTCGACTTCTCTCTCTCTGGTTATTTTTGTTGTGTTGCTGAAGACACTCCAAATGAATGGCTCTGCTTCAATTTATGTGTAGACTTTTTCAGTACAGCTACGTGGCTTCATGTGGTCCAAGTAACTGAGCTGCTTCTCACTTCTTTTTATCCTTAAGTATCGGGAACAATTTACTGAGTAATTGTTTAAGTATCGATGAGTCTGTAGAATAACCATCGGAGACTTAAAACAATTCCTGAAATAAAATCAATCACTTCAAACATTAGTAACCATCGGAAAGTGGCTAGTTGGCTTTTGTTTCTTTTCCGATAGTTAGTAACTATCGGCTTAATAGGACAAAACAAGCCCTTGAATATTTCACCATTTCTTTCATTTCACCCGATGGTTGTTAACCATCTGTGAATAAGACAAAATAGCTTGATTAACCATTGGTGAATAAGACGAAACAACTTGACCTAGTTGACTTCTAGATACAGCTTCTGTAGTCTTCTTTACTTAGCCAAATTCGAACCTGATAAGCCCTTAATATATTTTCTTCCACTGCAACCAAGTCTAATAAATATTTCCTTGATTATTCAAACTTGATTTATTCTGAGCTTCATCATATACCACTTCACTTGTTACCCATTTCAGTAAATAGTCAATTCTTCTCATTCATAGATGCAATTCTCAATCTCTTTTGTGCTGACGTTTGGTGCAACTGGTCTGGTTCACAAACGACTAACACGATCTTGATCTTCACATCTTCTTTACAATACAATTGACTTTGTTCCTTGTTGATTAGAAGTGCTTTGATTGTAAGTACATTGGAATCCTCTGGCACTTATGATGAACCATAAACATATCTGAAACCCTGAACATCTTTGAACTTTATCCTTCACTGAAGTCTGAACATATGAATGAACTTCCTCCAGCAATCTATAATAGACTCCAAGATTCCATCTAATATTTTGATTCTTTGTATTTCCCGTATATTCTATCTTATCAATTCCTGTACTCGAGCTCTGCAATTCATTGCTTGACTAACTTGCAGATTTGGATCACTAGAATCTTTCTGGTACTTTGACAACTGCTTCACTGCTTCCACATCCTTGAATACTTCAACCTTTATTCTTCACTGAGGCATGAACATATTAATGAACTTCTTCCAGTGAGCTAATGCTTTAAGTCTGTAGATTTCTTCTTTATCCTTTGTCTTTACCGTCTTCATGTCTTCCTGATTCCGGTGATAAATTCATATTATTTACACGTCCTGTTCTTGTGTTGAGTTATAACCCTATGTTACATATAGGTCTATACATACAGCCTTTCAATCTCCCCCTATTTGTTTGGTAGAGATTAACAAGCAAATCCCTAGAGGATAACTCAACTAACTACAAGAAAATATTAATGCTCTAGACTTGTAAATAATACTACTTGGGTTCTGGATCATATAATACATTTCCAGATTTCTATAAAGTAAAGAGAAATAGAAAATGAATGTTTCTTTATCACTGAACGCATCTTCAATAGATATCATCTTCATTCCTCTGTGTTTGAGCTTTTCTCTGCTTCAAAATCCTTCATTGCTTGACCTATAAAGAACTTATCATAAACTGAGCTTCATAAGAATCAAAATTCCTGGGAACATCTTCAATAAAATATAGAACATTGCTCAAATAATGTTCTCCCCCTGAGAATGTGATTGTCCTTCTTATTCTTTTTCTCCCTTTAGATAATCAATGGAAGTGTCAATTCTTTTCTGTTCTTCCCACTTGGATGAGGAATCCTCTTCTGACAACTCCTTTCAAGTATAGGATACAGCTTCTTGATTCTCCCACATTTCTGTTGTTTCCCCTCAGGATCAGAAGATAAGATTTTCTTTTTCTCGTCTCAAATCTCCCCCTATGGATATTAACTTCTCCCAAGGATGCGAACCCCTTTTCCCTTTAAGGATCCAGGAACTTCCCTTAATGATCCAGGATACGAACCCCTTTAGGATATTAACTTTTCCAAAGTACGAAGATAAGACTTGATTAACTTCTCATTTTTCTTCCTATAACTTCTCCCCCTTAGTTGAGGAATCCTCCAATGGCCCACTTTTGAATGGTTTGTCTTCCAAAGAAGGTTCTCGTCTGTCATTGATCGGGAAAAATATAGTAGCTTTTCTTTCAGAAGTAGCAAGTAGCAAGGGTAAGTGTTTGGCTTATGGTTTCCTCACTTCTACTACGTTATGTTAGTGTTTACACTCAAGTATCGAGCATTTTAAAGTGTTTCACTCTTTCTCTCCCTATCTCTCACTCAAGTGTATCTCTCCCTCACTTTCATTTAAGTGTTTCTCTCCCTTACTTTCACTCTGCATTCCAAATATAGCATTATGTACCTGCAAGTGAAATCCGTCAATTCAGTTATATTCCCAACACCTGATTCATCAGAATGAACTGAATCACTATCAAGTGGAGAATTGCCTCGTTGAGGTGTTCTTGATCTATCATGCATAAGCACTGTCTCAGCACCAGACTCAATAGCTATTGCTAAATCACTGTCTAGTGGAGCCTCACCTCTTTGAGATGGGTTATCCCAAGATTTTAAAATCTGTTAGGGAATCCTGCCTTGTTCTATCAAGGAGTTGCCTCACACCTTCTCCGTAAACGGGAGGTGGACATTCCTTTTCAGGATCTGGAAATGTTCCTTCCAGGAGGGGCGACGTAGTAGACAATGTAATGAATGGCAATTTAGAGTCTACGTTTCCCTCGTAACCCAATGACGGGTAATTTGTTAACATGCCTATACCTCTCACTATACACGTCTTGCAATGTGTTCCTAGAATTTATCTGTTTAGGCTTACCATCAGCGTGAGCGCTAGTGGTGTGCTTGACTCATTACAAGATGCTCTGGCTGACGAGCGAATTTCAATGGACTCACCCTGTTGAGAGAATGATTCCAGAGACAGTTTTATTGCCTTTTCAGCTCTGCATCCTTTTGAGAAGATACAGATGAGCTTACAGTTACCTTAATTTATATACTTCTTTACTTCGCTGGAGGTAGAGCTGTGGGTGCACTTCCGACTTCATCCTTATTTGCTGCATCAAGTGCAGTTTCTCCCTTATCAACCTCTAATTTACATAAGTTCCTTATTTCTCCAAGGGTTAATATATGGAAGTGGATGAATTAGTGTTTGGTATGAAGGCTTGGGTAAGAGATTGATGGGTTTTCAACCTCTTGGCCAGCTTCTATAGCCACTAGGGGCTGAACGGATAAAATCAATTAAACAAGATAAAACGAAATAATCACTTTAGCATTCCAAAACATATTTTTCATCTCAAGGAGAAGGAAAAATATAAGAAGGAATGGTAAACGATTGCATTAAAGCACTTTTAGTAAAAGAGTTTTGTCGGTTCTAAAGATTTATCATTTAAGAACATGATACCAATAGAAATTTTCTTTAAGATACTTATCCCATAATAAAACGCGGGAAAGTGTATCAGAGAAAAAGTCTATCCCTTATGAATTTCTTATAAGGCAAACTTCCCATAATAAAACGCGGGAATTTATACCAAATAAGAAACTCAACTCTTTTACCAAATTTTATCTCAATTAAAATGACTCTTTTCCTCTAAACCTAAGCACTGTATGTTTTGTAAACAGTTTTGCAAAACATCCTTATTAGATAGAAGACAATGATTTTCCGACTCATACAGCAAATATGATTTACATCATTTTCTTCAACCTAATATTATCCCCGACTTAAAATAAAAACATGACAATTGGGGTTGGATGAATGCTTAATAATACAGTACTAGGCCTTCAAAGCAACAATTACTGTTTTAGTACTATGAATCAATGTGAAACATACACTGAAACAAGTATTTGAGAATAAATAATTTTACAAGTGATTGATACTTCGAAGTTAAAACAATTTTTCTAAATAAAATAGCAGTCACAAAGTTTCTGTCACTTTAAAAAGAAAAATTAAGAGAGAAAACGGTTTTGAAAATATAGCATTTAAAACCAGCTTTGGAGAGAGGATAAATTATTTTGAGATTTAAAGAAAGATTATCCTCAAGAAAAGTTTGATTCACACCCTAGGATTGGAAAAATAAAGTAGGGCTATAAATCAAATGATTTTCAAAAGAGAAGTTTTGAAAAAGAATTTTAATGTTTTCTTCTCTGAAACTGATAGAAAAATGAATGTATCTTTGAATAAAACGTTTTGAAAAAGAAATAGACAAAAAATTCTTTTAAATACATTCAGGAATCAGTCAAAGAAAGAAAACTAAATATATTAATACTAACGGCTTTTTCAAAAACCAATTTTTACTTAGAATAAAAACTAAGCAAATCCATTAGTATCAATATATCACAATTATTTTGTTATAAAATATTATTCAATTATTACTGAGTAATAAAAGATAATAATTATACTACAAATAATTATGCTTCGAATTTATTTTAATATACTTAAATCATGGAACCAATATATCACTGAATTGTTTTATATCATCATGATTTAAACAAATCAAAATAAATTAAATACTTATGTTGCACTAAGCAATTGCCAATTACATGCATATTTATATTAACTAAACATGACAATTATTCAGTAGAACAATAAGCATTGATACATATTTTTATTATTAGTGATTTCAGATAAGCAACTTGTGTTATCACTAATATTAAAAATATCACAATTAATTGCATGCTGATACCAATTATTTGATATTTATCAATAATTTCAAGATGCAAGAAATTGTGCTTCTCATATTTTATCAAATCAAAATTATGAAACTGATAATCATTGTATTGCTTCAATCCATAATTTTAATAGGATAAAATAATTTCGTTAAATACTAAAATATTCATTAAATTGAATATTAGCATCTAACTTCCTACACTATATCTAATAATTGTCACTCTAGCATATTACAATTATACTCATAACAATTATTAATGATATAAGTAAGCTCGAGAAATAGTTGAAAAGAAATTCACAAGTCCTTTAAATATTGACATTTAATACTTATGATCCTAATTACAACTCCTCGCAAATAAAATCAAATTTTAGAAATATTTTCTAAGTATATAAAATATTGAGAATTTTATACACATGACTTAGAGAATACTTCACCTTCCAATATTAGTGATTTTTTAAATATGCATTAATTACTTAGAACAGAAATTCTAAATATTGTCACTAATATCAAAAGTATCACAATTATTTGTAACAAAATATTTAAGAATATCAGAGCAACATATCAGAGCAATTAAGCAAGACATCTTGACTAATACTCATCAAATATTTAACATGCAAATAATTATGCTTCTAACTTATGCTAAATAATTTAACTACCACATATGCATATAACATTGTAAGCATGATAATTAAACTAGTAGCAAAAAGTATGAGGTACTGGATTTAAAATAAATTCACAAGTCCTTTAAATATGGAAAATTTAATACTTGTGAACTCATTTGAGAATTCCTTGCAAATGGGATTTCCAATAAGTATTCATATAATTAATATCCCCAATTCACTATCAACTTAGATAAAATAAATTTATCAAGTTGTTCAGCAAATATCTGCAATTTATTCTACTAAGGACAATCTCAAAATAGATGATACCTGGTGTCCATGCGCTTGTTCCATACGTGGTGTGAAGAGATCAACAGAGTTGCTGAAAATAATGACAGCTTCTAGGAATGACTTCCCTGTCTTTCTTACAACCTGTATATCTATATCTATATAGCCAATTAGGTTAAACCTAGTATCTTTAGGGTCCCAGATTTCAAGAATTGGTGATCCCCTAAGATATCTAACAATTCATAACTTAGCTATAAGATAAGATTCTCTAGTATCCACTTGGAAACTTGCACATAGGCATATCGAGAATAAAATATATGGTCTTTAACACTTGAATAAGTAATGAGCGGATTACCTCTATAGCTTGTCACTTCAGTTCATATACCTGATTTGCCCTGATCAAGATTAGTGGTCTATTGGCAAGAAGTCTTGGCAGGTCTAGAATCTTCTAAATTGCGCATCTTCAAAAGATCCTTGACTTACTTTAATTGTCATCATTCTTTCGAATTACTTGTAATCCAAAAAGAATTGCAACTCTTCCAACATGCTCATGTTGTACCTACTCTGCATTAACTTAGCAAATATCTCTTGCCAAATTTTCATTAGTAGACCCACATATAATATACTCAAGGTATACTAGCACATATATATTACATTGTGTGTGCCTTGTATTCCTGAGAGATATATGTGTATAACTACTCTACCAAATCATTTTCAAGTAATAAACTAGTTAGAGTGTGAAAGGCAGAGTGTTTAAACTTGTAACACTATAATTTATGTAACTCAACTAAAGAAAAGATACTTAATCCGAAGTCAATCAAGAACGAGAAGTCACAAAGAAATCAACACAAATGAAGACAAAGTAATTGATACAGTTCAACATGGTAAATATGATCAAACAAAGAAGAAATCATTGGAAGAAGTTCAAGTTAAAGTTGTTCATGCCCCAGTGATTTGTAACTCAAAGAATCAAGATCATAACTATCAGTATCAATAAGGCTAATTGATTTCAAGTGAAAAAGAAGGAAAGCAATTGTTGGAAAGCCACATTTCTAATTGAACATGGTAATCTATTCAGAAGCAAGAAACCTATCAAGACTAGTCACTTATGAACCAGACCAGTGCATCAAGTGTCAGGACATTGGTAGCAAGTTCATGTCAGTAGTAGAGTTCCAAGTTCAAGAGCTTGTTGAAGAAAATAGAAGACATGAAGAAATCACAAGTTCAAGATGTTGCATTGAAGTTTCAAGTTGAAGCCCAGAATTTCTCTAAGTACTTACAAGGGAACCTATGTAGAAATTCCTATCTAGAAATTCTGGATAAGTTTCTACTTAGAGCCAAGTAGAAATTCTGGAGTTGGAAATATTTTCTAAGTACTCAACTCAGGAAGCTATCTCGAATTTCCTATGTCGAAATTCCTAAGTCGAATTTCCTATGTAGAAATTCTGGAGGTGAAAATATTTTCTAAGTACTCAGGAAGAAGGCTATCTCGAATTTTCTATGTAGAAATTCCTAAGTAGAAATTCCTATGTAGAAATTCTACTTAGAATTCGAGATAGAGCCAAGTAGAATTTCCTATGTAGAAATTCTACATAGAGGACAGTTTCAACATGACACATGGCATCATCCTGGTGGCAGATTTCCAAGCTTTCAAGACAAGATAAGATTCACGTGGACAACATTGGGCCACTCATATCTTATCTTTTGAAGACTACAAGTCATAGATTACAAAGTACTATAAATAGAAGTACTTGTGTAACTTATTAAAAAGAGAGAGCAATATTCGAGAGAAACACTTGTAATAAAGAGAGAGTATATTCACAGAGCTTAGTATCATTTACTACCCTCTTTACTTCTGTTGTACTATTGTAATGAATGTTGTAGCAACCCTTTCAAGTTATATATAAGACATATATTCCTTGAATCATTGTGTTCATTTATTACATAGTATTTATTGCCTCGTTGATTCAAAAAGTTGTATTCACCCCCCCTCTACAACACATTTGGACCTAACAATTGGTATCAGAGCTTAATGTTTGACAAACAAAACATAGATCCTTGTGTTTGGTAGAAGATTAATGAGTTTTCTCTTCCAGATCTAATTTTCGAGTTTTTCTTGAAAAGTGTGCCTTAATTTTTTTTTTTTTCGGTGAAAACTCATCCCAAAAATTATTTAAATACTCCAGGTGTTATTATTTAGCTTGGGTGGATTTTAGATAATTTTGGTGAATTAATCTGGGTACTTTGGTTTGTGGTGTTCTTCACATGTTCATCACTGTTCTTGGTAAAGAAGACAAAACCAGCAACTTTAGATCTCCTTTTCAAAAAGACAAAAAGTGAAAAAGGTGTTATTGGCTTTTGATTGGACAAAATACTCACAGCATAAAAAGAATTGTCAGAAGACTCTGTACCTTTCACGTGGGTGTTAGGTGAAGTTAGGTGAGACAAGTCATTAAAGTCAAAAAGTGTGAAAGTGACCTGCAACAATTTTTTTCTCCAAGGCAAAAGTTCTACATAGAATATCTACTTCAGAATTTCTACTTAGAAATTTCGACTTGACAATTTCTACTTAGAAATTTCGACTTGACAGAATTTCGACTTGGTGAAATTTCGACTTGGCAAAAGTTCCACATAGAAATTTCGACTTAGCCTAGTCTTGTGTACTTAAGTTTTTTTTGTGACCAGTTTTTGAACTTTGATTTATTTTGAGATAATTCAATTTTCTTTTAATTACTACTCAAGTAATAAGAAAAGTTTATTATCTCTACTTTAAATCTATATTAAGATGGCACCTAAAAATCAATTCAAAATTCCAATGTTCGACCGAGATCACTATGAAGAATGGGTGTTGAGAATGAAATTATACCTTGAGTCCATTAACCCTGAATACTTGGAAGTCCTTGACAAAGGTAAATTTGTTCCAATGGTAGTTGTTCCTGAGCATATGGAAGGAGATGTGGTTGTACCACAGCGGTCTGAGCCTAAAAAGGCAGCGGACTTTTCAGATGCCGATAAGGAGCAGATAGCCTTTGATACATCCGTTCGACAAACATTGGTGGAATCCCTCGATCACGAAATGTTTAATGTAGTTAAAGGACTAACTACAGCCAAGAAGATCTGGGATAAGATAGAGGTCGTCATGGAAGGTACAGCTGAGGTTAGAAGTAACAAGACACTCATACTCAAGATGGAGTATGACACTTTCAGGATAAGAAAAGGAGAAAGCATAACAGATGTCTATCTAAGATTCAGTCAGTTGGTGTTGGATTTGAATCTGAGAGGTATAACTCTCCCCATGGTTGAAGTCAACACGAGATATCTAAGGAACCAGCCAAAAAGCATTGAACATAGAGTCTACGCTGTAAGAGAAACCAGAGATTTGCATATAACTTCTCTGGAAGAGTATTATGGAATTCTAAAGACCTATGAGCTGGAGACCCTTCAAGATCAAGCATGGGACAATGATTCAAGAGGAAAAGAAGTGGCATCAGGATTGGTTGCTGATGAGGAAGAGTCTAAGAAGGCAATGGTTGCAGAGAAACCTAGATCATCACCTGCATCTCATCAAATTGATAATGATGATGAATGCACCTCAAATAGTGATGATGACTACTTCACCCAAGAAGAGCTGGACAACATGGATGATAGTGTCGTGGCATACATGGCGAGGAAGTTCAGCAATATCAGATTCAAAAAGAGTAACCGACCACAGAGAAAATCTTCATCTTTCTATCGGGTTACAAGGGGTGGTGGTAGTTCTTCAGGTTACAAAGGAAAAGGCAAGAGTTCTAGCTACAAATCTCCTTTGGATTTCAAAATGAAGTTCAAATGCTATAACTGTGGTGAAGCTGGACATTTTGCTACGGACTGCAAGAAGCCGAAACAGACTTATCCAAAAGAAAGTTATGAAGCCCTCAAAAGCAAGTATGAAGCCCTGGTGAAGGAAAGACATGGAAAAAGAGCTTTAGTTGTAACAGAAGGTAGAGCTTGGGATGATTCAGACGAGGAAGAAGTTATTCATGCAAACTTTGCCCTCATGGCTGAGACATCAGAGGAACCAGAGGTACCAGTTCTAACCCTTAAGGAAGAAATGTCTATTGATGATTATAAGGTGCAGAACGGGGCTCTTAGCGAAGAGATCTATATGTTGTGCAAAAGCCTAAACACTTCTCAAAAGGAACAGAAAACACTTGTTGCCAAATGCAGAATGCTTGAGGCAAAAGTGGAAGAGTTAGAGGCGGTTTGCACTGTAGATACTTCCCTAAGAGACTCTATTAAATCTTTGGAACACAAGCTTAGCCTTAAAGATGAAATAGAAGCATGTCTTAAGAATAAACTAGCTGAGTTAGAAACAAAATGCGAAGCTTATAAACTAGCTGCTAGTAAGGTGAATGTTGACAGTGACACATTTAAGAAGATAACTGGAGTTGGTGTAGGTCTTGATTATTCTAACTTATCTAAGAAAGAAGGGAAAAGACCTGTAGACATTAGTTCCAGTAAGACCAAGACTGAAATACCTACTTTTCTTAAATCAGCTGTCAAACCCATCTTTAAACACTTCGTTCCTCAAGTAGAAGAAGAGACTGAATTATTAGTTAGATATGAGATAGAGATGGAAGATCGAAAGAAAGAACAACCTGTAACTCCTATTAAATCAGTTAAAATCAAATCCACTAGAGAAGAATCTAGACAAGGATTAGGAGCTAAGGCTGTTAAACAACAGAAAAAGGAAAAAGGCATAAAAGAGGTTAAGGCAGAACGTGTTAAGAAAGAGTGCTATCATTGTAAATCTACTGAACATCTTTCTTACGCATGCAAATCTAACATGAATATTCCTATTACTCATGCCATGCCTGTACCACACACAATGAATAACATGCATATGAACCATGCACAATGTGGTCAACCTAATTGTATGCCATGCACTTTTAACGTCATGCAAACATTTGTAAACTTGATGAATGCAACTAGCCAATCATGTCAAAATTCTACTGCTAGTTCTAATGTCAAAAAGAAGCATGATAGAGCTAAGACTGCCAGTCCCCCTAAAGTTAGGAGTGACAAACCTTCTCCTAAGACTAACAAAATTGTCAAGTCTGAAAGAGGAAAAGACGAAGTCGAAAGCTCGAGTAATGTTAAAGTAGGTGCATCTACTGTTGTTAAAACTGATAATTCTCGATCTTATAGAAAAGCCGGGCCCAATCAAACATGGGTTCCGAAGAACGCCTAATCAATCTGTCATTGCAGGGCATTAAGCGAAAAAGGAATAAAGTTATATGGGTGCTAGACAGTGGAGCATCGAGGCATATGACAGGAAACAAGTCCCTGCTTACAGAGTTGGTTATGAAGGCTGGCCCTTATGTTACCTTTGGAGATGACAGCATTGGTGTGACAAAGGGATATGGCAAACTGAAATCTGGTAATGTCATCATTGAAGATGTTTCCTATGTTGAGGGACTAAAACACAATCTGTTGAGTATCAGTCAATTTTGTGATAAAGGATATGAAGTTATATTCAACAAGAGAGGTGTATCAATCACTCACATTAAGGAAGGTTCGTTGGCTTTGAGAGGAGTTCGAAAGGCAGATCTTTTTGTTGCTGATATGGATTCGGCAAACCAGAATGAAGTGACCTGTTTCTATAGCAAAGCGTCAGATGATGAAAGCTGGCTATGGCATAAGAAGCTGTCTCACTTGAACTTCAAAACGATGAATGCTCTCGCAAGGCGAGAACTGGTGAAAGATCTACCTCAAATGGAGTTTGCTCCTAAAGGACTCTGTGAAGCCTGTGAAATGGGAAAGTCAAAGCGAGCATCGCACAAGAGTAAAGAAATTTCTAGTGTCACTGAGCCTCTGCAACTCCTTCATATGGATTTATTTGGCCCAGTGAATGTCCTTTCATTGTCTAGGAAAAGATATGCTTTGGTAATCGTGGATGACTTCTCAAAATATACATGGGTATTGTTTGTAATGACAAAAGACGAAGTACCTTTCCAAATCATTGATCACATCACTGAGATTGAGAATGTTTCAACACTCACTGTGAAGACGATAAGATCAGACAACGGCACAGAATTTAAAAATGCAATATTGAATGACTTCTGTGTTTCTAAAGGAATACGTCATCAGTACTCAGCCCCGAGAACTCCACAACAGAATGGAGTAGTAGAAAGGAAAAACAGAACATTGGTCGAAGCAGCAAGAACTTTGTTGTATGAATCGAAACTTCCTCTATACTTTTGGGCCGAGGCAGTGAGTACAGTGTGTTACACTCAGAATAGAACCTTGATCATAAAAGATAAAGAAAAGACACCATGTGAACTAATGAATAACAGAAGACCAACAATCAAATACTTTCATGTCTTTGGAGCTAAATGCTATGTACTTATAGATGATGAAAATCTAGGCAAATTTGAAGCAAAAGCGCGTGAAGGGATATTTGTTGGTTATTCTACAAATACGGTGGCAGCTTATCGGGTATTCTTGGTGAATGAACGGAAAGTGATTGAAAGCTACAATGTCAGATTCGACGATACCAAACTCCCATCAATTTCTAAAGATAATAGTGAACCTGAGTCCCTAAAATTTCATAATCTGGACTTGGATGAAATTGAGGATGAACCTGAGTTGGTTGTTACTTCAAATATACCAAGTGATCGTGAAGCTATACCTGAGTCTAGTGGACAATCGAATTCTACGAGATCAGAAGAAACTTCTTCCGCACGTTCTGGCAACAACTCAGGGGGAGTAAATAGCAGCTCAAGAACAGGTGATCAAGACTCGAGGAGAAATGACACTAGTTCTGTAGGAGCTGGTACTAACTCAGGGGGAGTTAGTAGAAACAACATAAGTAGTCAGCACAACAATTCAGAAAGTCAAGCTGAATCATCAAGACAATTACCAAGAGAACGGGTATGGAGTAGAGACCATCCGTTTGAATTAATTATTGGTGATCCAGATGCTGGTGTGACTACTAGAAGATCTACAAGAGCTGACATGGCAAATATCTGCTTGTACTCTGGGTTCTTGTCCAAACTAGAACCTAAAGAAATAGAAGAAGCTCTTGGTGATGCTGATTGGGTGATTGCAATGCAAGAGGAGCTCAATCAGTTTGAAAGGCAGAAAGTTTGGAAGCTGGTACCCCGACCAAAGAACAGATCAGTAATTGGAACTAAGTGGGTATACAGAAATAAACTGGACGAAAACGGACTTGTAACACGAAACAAGGCTCGTTTGGTAGCAAAAGGTTACTCTCAACGAGAGGGAATTGATTATGATGAAACCTACGCTCCAGTTGCAAGACTTGAGGCAGTCAGGATGTTCTTGGCCTTTTCAGCACACAAGAATTTCAAGGTTTTTCAGATGGATGTGAAAAGTGCCTTCCTGAATGGAGAGCTAGAAGAAGAAGTGTATCTGGAACAGCCACCTGGCTTCATTGATCCAGAACTTGAAGATTTTGTGTTTCTTCTCTTCAAAGCTGTCTATGGCCTCAAGCAATCCCCAAGACGATGGTATGAAACCCTATCCTTGTTCTTAATTGAAAATGGTTTTATTAGGGGAGTAATTGATAAAACATTGTTCTACAAAAATGTAAAGGATGATTTGATACTTGTTCAAGTGTATGTGGACGATATTATTTTTGGGTCATCTAATGAGCGCTTGTGCGAGAAATTTGCCAAGTTAATGCAGGATAAATATGAGATGAGCATGATGGGGGAGCTGTCTTTCTTCCTTGGATTACAGATCAGTCAAAGAAAAGAAGGAATCTTTATCTGTCAATCCAAGTACATCAAAGATTTACTCAAGAAGTACAATCTTGAAGATGCATCAGCAGCTAAAACTCCCATGCCAACAGCCACGAAGCTTGATGAAGACAAATCAGGTAAACCAGTTGACATCACAAGCTATCGAGGTATGATTGGCTCACTTCTCTATTTAACTGCAAGTAGACCCGATATCATGTTCGCAACGTGTTTGTGTGCAAGGTTCCAAGTGGATCCTAGAGAGTCACATCTCATAGCTGTCAAACGAATCTTTAAGTATCTCAAGGGAACACCAAATCTAGGGATTTGGTACCCAAGAGATACAGGTCTTAATCTAATAGGCTATTCGGATTCAGACTATGCAGGTTGCAGGATCGATAGGAAAAGCACATCTGGTGCTTGTCAATTCCTAGGCAGAAGATTGGTGTCCTGGCAAAGTAAAAAGCAACATACAGTATCTACTTCTACTGCTGAAGCTGAGTACATTGCTGCTGGAAGCTGTGTAGCTCAAATACTGTGGATGAGGAACCAATTGAAAGATTATGGCATGGAACATACAAAGATTCCAATCATGTGTGACAACACTAGTGCCATTGCCATGACCAACAATCCTGTAGATCACTCCAGAACCAAGCACATAGACATCAGGTATCATTTCATCAGAGAACATGTCGAGGAGGGGACTGTGGAGTTACATTTTGTACCCACACTGCAACAAATTGCAGATATATTCACCAAGCCTCTTGATGAAGTAACATTCAATAGGTTGGTTGGTGAATTGGGGATGCTTAACACAAGTTAGTAAATCCTCCTATCTGTAAAATCCAAGTTTTTGATCATTTACATATGTTTGTTTTTCTTGTTAATTGCCTAGTTGAAAACATGTGTAAATAATCTTTAAAATTGCTCAAAATATCACTTCTGCATGCCATTTAATCATTTTGAACTTAGACTTTAAGATGTTTAATTAATAATTATTATATGGTGTATGTTGTGTTATTTTTCATAAATTCACTGTGCATTAATTGAAATTATTGATCAAAACTTTGAATTTATGCTCATTAATTGCATGAACATAGGGGGAGTTAAATTCATGGATCTCTAAATTTATCATGATTTTAAATGAATTTTTCTATGTTTTTCATGTAATTTTTTATATAATTTAAAGCCTTAGAATTGTCAAGGAATGTCCCTTTTAATGGTTTTTATTAAAAATCCTTGAATTGGTATTTATTTTAATTTGGCAAAATTTAATTATTGATTTTCCAGAACAATTGCCAAATTTTACTAAGTACCTTCAAAATTTCGAGTTAGAGTCTATCTCGAAACTCATCTCGAAATTCGGCTTGAATTTCGACTTTGAGCTTCCAGGAGTGAAGTTTTAAAAATTCTAAGTCTGGTAAATTTTTCGACTTAGTGTCTATCTCGAACTTTATCTCGAAATTCGACTTGATGTTCGAGATAGAGTTCCAGGTGTAAGAGATTTGAATTTTCTAAGTCTGGGAAAATTTTCGAGTTAGCATCTCTCTCGAAATTCATCTCGAAATTCGACTTGAAGTTCGACTTAGAGTCTATCTCGAAATTCATCTCGAAATTCGACTTGAAGTTCGACTTAGGGTCTATCTCGAAATTCAACTCGAAATTCGACTTGAAGTTCGACTTAGAGTCTATCTCGAAATTCATCTCGAAATTCGACTTGAAGTTCGACTTGGAGTACATCTCGAAACTTATCTCGAATTTTGACTTGAAGTTCGACTTAGAGTCTATCTCGAAATTCATCTCGAAATTCGACTTGAAGTTCGACTTAGGGTCTATCTCGAAATTCAACTCGAAATTCGACTTGAAGTTCGACTTAGAGTCTATCTCGAAATTCATCTCGAAATTCGACTTGAAGTTCGACTTGGAGTACATCTCGAAACTTATCTCGAATTTTGACTTGAAGTTCGAGATGGGTCTTTCCTGAGAGGTTTAATGCTGTTTAAAATTGTTTAAGTGAATTTAATTCGAGTTAGCCTCTATGTCGAAACTTATCTCGAATTTCGACTTGATGTTCGAGATAGAGTTCGACATAGAAGTTCGACTTAGAAGTTCGACATAGAGTTCGACTTAGATTACCCTGTGAGTACTTAAGTTTTTTTTCATTTTCACAGGGATATTTTTGTCATTTCTCTCTATTGCCTATATATACAACATTAACCCGATTTTACTTTCACTTTTACCTAATTGTTTTACAACCTAATTTTTACAGCAGCCCTCCCTCCCACCCACGACTGTTCATAGTTGTGGTTGAATCTCTTACATATAACGACCTACTGTCCATTTTGTTTCTTGATTTTACTATCTGCATCACGTTTAACCGTTTAGCTTGTGTTTAACCGTTTAGCTTGTGTTTAACCGTTTAGCTTGTGCGTAGTTTTGTGTTTAACATCGTAACTGTTCATCTTCACAGATACATACATACACACGATTTACACACACGTCTCACATAAATATTATTGCTGCAGATTTTGTTCTCACCGTAGTTTGTTACTGATTCTTGTTTAATTCCGTAGTTTAATTTTCACTACAACATCACAGTTGTGTTCTCAATTAAAAGGGATTAACACGATTTTTTTTATAAACAAAAACAAAATGACTCACCAATTTTCTCTTGCAAAACATAATTATTATAATATTCCGACTGAAATTGGTGATCAACTCCCGCGTTTCAAGTTTTGGGTACGATATCTTAATTTGTACTCCAAAGCTAGCACTGCTTTTACTGCAAAACCTACACTGGTCCATGATGCTTTGCAGCAGTTATGGACTAGTGCAGTACCTTTTGGGAGTAAATCGACCCCCTACGGTTTTACTTTTACCTTGGAGGGTCAAAATTTTGAGGTTACAGAGGCTATTTTTAATACAGTTCTTGGTTTTCCAGTCAAGGATTCTTATGACCCTGAACCTACAGCGGCTGAGCGCCAGAATTTTTTTGAAGCAATTGGATGTTATCCTCCCCCTGGACGACTATCCACTTCAAATATTCAAAAACAATTTTTTCATGTGGAATGGAATTACTTTTTCGAGGCCATTACTAGATGCTTTCGGGCACGAGAAAGAGATTTTCATCAAATTTCCATTCCCATGCAAATTTTTGGTGTTTCCCTAGCCCAGGAACTAAACATTAATTATGGCAGGCTTGTTCTTTCAGAATTAGTGGCTACAATGGGATCACCTGAAACCAGAGACATTTCACACAATGATATTGTCTGCTGGTATCCTCGTTTCTTGCAAATGCTAATCAATCATCTCGTGCCTTCAAATGCTTTATCACTTAGGCAGGCATTTGTTCGAAGTCCCACCTCTGCATCTCTAGGCATGGGCACTAAGTCACTAACAACTATTGCTAACCAGGATAAACATCAGGGTAAACCTATGTCTATTCCTGACAACATTCAAGTGTGGCTGTCTTTTGATGCAGGTGTAACTACTTTAGCGGGGACGTCTCAACTCTCATCACATGCTCAGAATCCATCTGCCCACAATGAAGCATTTCAAGGGATTCCTGATGAGCATATTGATGACGACCAAGATGAGGGCCAATCTCTCAGTCACTTCACAGCCAGGCAAAGGGAACAGCAACCGTCTCCTAAGACAACACATGCTGCTTCTGATTCCTCTGTTGGCCAAGGTAATGAAGGAGGTACTTTCTTAGAACCTAACACTCCTTCTTCCTCTAATTCTGATTCCGTGGCCCAAGATTCTGCTAACCCGCAGGATCTATCCCAGGGTGATAGCCATATTTCTGCGTCTGCTTCTCTAACTTCTTCCCTATCACCCCTGTTAACGGGAGTTAAAAGGCCGGCACCTTTAGAATTAGGTGAGAGTTCTGATGAGAGCGACCCTGAAGTGCAGCCAGTTTTAAGGAAGCGAGCCAAATTTTCACAAGCTGCTACTTCAAAAGCCCAGTCAATCCCTAGCGTGTCTATCACAACCACTCCACCTCACGAGAGTGGTTCTCCCCTTGCACAGTCAACACCTAGGATGGTTGCTGAGGATTCAGTGTCTTCTGAAGAGCCTGTTCCTTCAGTTAGGCCGGAAGTTTTACGAGCTTCGAAAGTACCTTCACCGGTACGTCCTGATGCTGCAGAGAGGATCGGTTCTACTGTTGTACTTGAACACTCTGCAGCCTCTCAGCCTGAGATTCCACCTCAGGACAAAACAGGAAACATTGATCCCATAACTGTTCCTCATTTTTCTTATCCAGTTTCTGCAGGTACTGCTTTGAATCTGAGTGCTATTATTGAAGACATACACGAGCGTGAGACAGGGAGTGAGTGTGAGCGTTTAGGGAGTGAGGGACCTTCATTTTTAAGGCCCGAAACTGAGCGTCAAACACAAACAGAACGATTCTTAGAGCGAGAAAACCTAAGCCAAACACCGTCCCTGGTTCTTCAAAATCTTGAAACACGTATGTCAACAGTGGAAAATCAGATACAGCAGTTTGGGCAGTCTATGGGGCAGTTAGGGATTAATGTTGGAGATCACAAGAGGGCTCTTGATGACTACGCAGCACGAATGGCAGGTCAAGCTGAAGCTTTAAAAGATATGACGGACAAAGTCAATGACCTGGGCCATGCTGGTGGTGTCTTGGGCAGCACTCTGTATGAAAGAATGGGGAGTGTGGAGAGCGTTCTGCATACACTGGCAACAGAAGTCAGTCGTATGATGTATGCAGTTCGACACTTAGTTCCCCCGGAGTGCTTCGATGACCATTTCAATCAACCTCCCCCGGATGCTGATGGTGCAGGTGGTGCTGCTGGACCGACTACTGGACCTTCTGGTTTTGGTTCAAGTGCTGGTGGATCGGGTGCACAAGGTGATGTTCAGGATAACTCACCTAAGGGGGAGAAAGGAGGTAATGAGACGACACAACAGTCACCCCGTGCTGAAGAAGAGATTGATCCAATGGTGACTGATGAGGAGGCTCAGAGGAAGCGAAAGGGTAAAGCAGTGATGGTTGAACAAGAAGAGCCATTCACTGACTTTGGTGATCAACAGGAACACGTGCAAGTTGATTCAGATTCTGATATGGAAGACGTACCTCTAGCACATGCAATTAAGAGATCTTTGGAGGAACAAGGTGGAGGTGCTGGGGCGTCTGCTGAAGAGATTCCTGTTGATGAGGAGACCCTGAAAGCTCAGCAGTTAGCTCTGGAACAAGCTCAATTTTTCAAAATGAAGATGATGCAGGATAAAGCTGTTTTTCTTGAGAAGCAAGTGGAGCTCAAGGAAAAGCAGTATGATCATGAGCTTGCCAGACTAGCTGATCCTCAAGTTGATCTGAAAAAAAGGAGGATTGGACAGAAATGGGACGATGCACGAAAGATACTGATGGGGTCGTGTGCACATGGAGTTCATAATAAGGAGGCAGATGACTTGTTCTTCAACTTAAACATGAAGAATCCGATGACGATGGACTATATAAATGCTTTGAAGAGAATAATTTCTAAAGTCCGTGTTGGATACAAATCGGTGGATAATGAATGGCAAGTCATTTTGTCTTTAATTGATGGAGCCCCGATGTCTTTTATGTATGTCGATGATCAGTTTATGTCGAGAAGATCTGCGTCGGAGTTGTTCTTGCTAGCAACTAAAATTCAATATTCTCAAGCTGAGGAGCTAAGCATTCTGTATAGAGATCAGTTAATGCAGTTAGCAGAGGACAAGGGACCAGAATTCTCAGCCAATCCAGACGTTGTCAGAATGGTTGTTGATGGAAAGATGAAGAGGGTTAGCTTGGAAGAAAATGACTTGATGGCTCTATCGGTGGAATCCCTTAAAGCTGTTTGCAGACAAATGATGGGTAAGGGATTCACCTCGGATATTAAAGAAAAATCAGTGGAGTTCATTGAGAAGATAATCTTCCAGAAGAGCAGTGAAATATGGAAGTGCGATGTCATTGCTCCAAATCCTCTGGATAATGTGAAGATTGAGCCAGAGCTAATGCAAAGAAAATGGGATATTCTACAAGCTGTGAAAAGCGTAGATGAAGCTCTGACTCTTCCTTCAGGACCCCTGGAACAAGGAGAGATAAGGGAGGCAGTTGGTGTTCCAGGAAGAGAAAGTGTATACTGGATTCATTCTTACACAGATGATACAGCTGATGCCTTGGTGTTCATTGATGCAGACCAGAATCAAACCTTCTTGCATATGAGTAGGAAATGGCTGCTACAGACTCAAGATGCTGCATTTCTAGACAAAGTCAGAGATGAATTCAAATTTGGAGATGTAGAGGATAGGTTTGCAGATGAAAAGCAGAGACTGTTAAAGTACTTGTCTGAGGTAGTAAAGGAGAAAAGGAGAATGGAGTCAGATGCGGCTAGTAGGCTCAATACCAACCGTGTCAAGGGCTACCCTAAAATGATATACTGTCAGTTCAAAGCTGATAAAGCTCATTGGAAGCCTCAGCTCATCATGAAAAACTTTGAGGACATTCCAAAGATCAGAACTACCCAGGAAGTTGATAAACTAAGAAGGCTTTTCAGACATCCATATCCAGAACCCAAGAATTCTCTGGAAATGGAAGCAGTAAGTTTGCTGAATGCGAGATGGGCACAACTACATGATCCAGTATACAAAAGAGAACAGCAAAGGAAAGAAAGGCGCAGAAAACAAGGAGAAGATAAGCGCAGTGCTGTTAAGGAAGTTAGGAAGGGGAAACGGAATTAGAGTTAAAGTTCAAAGGGATGTGAACTTGAAGTTGGAAAAACTTCATATCTTTTGGTTGCTCTAACTCACTTGAGGAAAATTCACCTGACCACGGTATGCGAGATAGGCTAATTCACCATACTGTAACCGTGAATCAGAGTGGATCCAATAAGGTGATATGAGTTGGACTGAAAGGTATGAAATAATCCAGGTGATAGAGATCATCTCAATGGTCTTTAATTCGAGGTTCGAATTTTCTTTCTAGCTTATATTTATTTTCTAAAGTTCTTTGTATTGTTTTCAAGTTTTTATTCAAGTGTAAAATGTGCAAGACATTAATGTTACTTATCTTTTCTCGTCTCATTATTTAGTTGAGTTATCCTTCTTTAATTTGAATGTCATTGTTAGACAATCAAATAGGGGGAGATTGAAAGGCAGAGTGTTTAAACTTGTAACACTATAATTTATGTAACTCAACTAAAGAAAAGATACTTAATCCGAAGTCAATCAAGAACGAGAAGTCACAAAGAAATCAACACAAATGAAGACAAAGTAATTGATACAGTTCAACATGGTAAATATGATCAAACAAAGAAGAAATCATTGGAAGAAGTTCAAGTTAAAGTTGTTCATGCCCCAGTGATTTGTAACTCAAAGAATCAAGATCATAACTATCAGTATCAATAAGGCTAATTGATTTCAAGTGAAAAAGAAGGAAAGCAATTGTTGGAAAGCCACATTTCTAATTGAACATGGTAATCTATTCAGAAGCAAGAAACCTATCAAGACTAGTCACTTATGAACCAGACCAGTGCATCAAGTGTCAGGACATTGGTAGCAAGTTCATGTCAGTAGTAGAGTTCCAAGTTCAAGAGCTTGTTGAAGAAAATAGAAGACATGAAGAAATCACAAGTTCAAGATGTTGCATTGAAGTTTCAAGTTGAAGCCCAGAATTTCTCTAAGTACTTACAAGGGAACCTATGTAGAAATTCCTATCTAGAAATTCTGGATAAGTTTCTACTTAGAGCCAAGTAGAAATTCTGGAGTTGGAAATATTTTCTAAGTACTCAACTCAGGAAGCTATCTCGAATTTCCTATGTCGAAATTCCTAAGTCGAATTTCCTATGTAGAAATTCTGGAGGTGAAAATATTTTCTAAGTACTCAGGAAGAAGGCTATCTCGAATTTTCTATGTAGAAATTCCTAAGTAGAAATTCCTATGTAGAAATTCTACTTAGAATTCGAGATAGAGCCAAGTAGAATTTCCTATGTAGAAATTCTACATAGAGGACAGTTTCAACATGACACATGGCATCATCCTGGTGGCAGATTTCCAAGCTTTCAAGACAAGATAAGATTCACGTGGACAACATTGGGCCACTCATATCTTATCTTTTGAAGACTACAAGTCATAGATTACAAAGTAGTATAAATAGAAGTACTTGTGTAACTTATTAAAAAGAGAGAGCAATATTCGAGAGAAACACTTGTAATAAAGAGAGAGTATATTCACAGAGCTTAGTATCATTTACTACCCTCTTTACTTCTGTTGTACTATTGTAATGAATGTTGTAGCAACCCTTTCAAGTTATATATAAGACATATATTCCTTGAATCATTGTGTTCATTTATTACATAGTATTTATTGCCTCGTTGATTCAAAAAGTTGTATTCACCCCCCCTCTACAACACATTTGGACCTAACAGAGTGTCATACCATGTCCTTGACGATTTGCTTGAATCCCTAACTCTGTTAGGTCCTCATCTTGTTAGGCCTAATTGTTATGTCCTAAGAGGATCAAGTCTCGTCTCTGTTGCTTGCTGTTAGATCTTGAAAGTTCCGAAGATTTTGTTTCCATCATCATCGATACCTTCTTCTTTGTATTAACCTGTAGCAACCAGTTTGGCTTTGTCCCTCATAACAATGCCAATTATTATCCAGTCTCTGAGAACCCTTACTGTACCAATTTCAGCTTCATCTTGTGGTCTGGGTTCCAGCTTCAGTAGTTTCTACCTTCGAACTGATTGAGATCATCTTGCATTTGCAATCACCCAATCTGGATCAATCAGTGCATCTTCACTATTCTTTGGGATACCAATTATTGATTGTTGGGACCCGAAAAATATATGTTCATTTTGATTAGCACTTCTAGCCTTTACTCAAAATCCGGTTTACTAAGAACTAGACTCCAGGAATGACTTTGACTTCAAACCCTTTGTCTCGGCAGATATGTTCTTAATGTATTCCTTTGATCTTCATTGTGTTGAGTACGACTAGTAGATCCTTCTATTGTTTTGCTCCCCCTGAGTTACTGTTAGGATGTGTTGAAGATCCTTCACCTTTTTCAGTGGATTCTGTTAAAGTCCACGAGTTGTGTAGTTTCACTACTAATTCCAATAATAGGATCTGAATCATCATCATTATCATTGATTCCTTTTGTAACCTCAGCCTCAACATCAGTATCTGAATTTGACTCTGACAAGATGTCAAACTTCAAAGATTCAGAATAGTCTTTCATTTGAATGCTTGGGAGCTTGGTGTAGTAGGTCGATACATTCAGACTTTCAATCACCTTCTAGTTTTTAATCACAAATGCCTTGATAGCTTTCGACTAAGTCTTTTCACGATCTTTGTTGAATACAGTAGCATGCTGTGTTAATTGCTTCAGCTTCATAATCCCCTTAAAGTGCAGACTTTACTTAGAACTTCATTCGCGAAACTCAGTTCCATTATCTAACTTCAAAGTTCTCACAGCTTACTTTACTTCCAACTGATCTTTCTGATGTGATCAATCACCATCTGTGATGCTTCAATATATGTTGAATGCACGAACATCACCAAATTATAACTAGGGTCATCAATCACCACTAAGCATATTTCTTCCATGACTTGATTTGCTTCAGTGTGATGTTTTCATTGACTTCCCTATCTGACATACTTCAAAATGTCCTTCTGGATTGAATTCCATATGAAGCAGTCCTCTCACCAATTTCATCTTTCTCAGAGAATCCATTGTCCTGTTCAATAAGTGTGAGAGCTTCCTATGCCATAGCTAACTCTTTACTGATGAAGCTTTACTGAAAAGTTTGCTTCAAATTTGCATACAAATTCCATGTCAGCTACGAACAAACTTCTCACTCATATTAGAGTAAGCTTCTATCTTTCTTGCTTGAGATCAAACACTTTTCCTTTTCTACTTTTCTAGAAAACCCTTGACAAAGAATTCTCTAGTGCCCTGTAGATAGTGCTTAATTCCGTTTATAAGAAAGATGCTTCCACTGATGACAGTTCTTAAATCATGATAGCCATATCCCTTGTACATCCTTTGCTGTCATCTCCAAAGGTTACCATCGGAGAGGCCTTCTCAACCAACAGTGATAGAAGAGCTTTAATGTTAATCATATGCCTCGAACAATAAATGTCACGAAGTCACATAACTTTTGTCTTTCGTTACATACTCTGCAATCACAAATGATTAAGCTTCTTGGTACTCAATTTTAATTGAGTCCAGATGGGTTAGAGATATTATCAGAGGTAACAACAGCTTCAATATGCAAAAAAGCACATGGATAGTAGAACTAACAAATTAATTACTAATTCTGTCTAATCCATTTCTGTTGTTGTCTAACATTTTTAACTATCTCTAATTACCTAAGTCAGTTTTAGATTATGCCTTGAATCTATAAATGTTACTGACAACTTAGATAATTCTACCATCTTATACCTAACAAGCAATACATGATCTAATATGACATTTAAGTGCAACTATGTGAGTGCAAGCAAATCATGTGAAAATAAGCACATAAATAATTTAATAATATGCAGAATATTTGAATAAAACATTATAAGCAATATCAAATTCCACATATACTTATCAAGTCATTTATCACAATAAGAACAAATATAAAATATCTGATCTATGACCTGTTTGTCTATTAGCAATTTTCACAACATTAGCAGAGGTATTAAATCACAGAAGATTTAAATCAAGTTTCAGTAAATGTTTAGGGATACACCTAACCTTCTAGAACACCCTATCTAATTCTAGATTTTCATTTTACTGCATAGAAAATCAAGTATGAAATGTACTCACTAAACTCATATAACTAAGCATGAAATCTTATTATTTAGCAATCAATTAAGCATTTAAGTTCTAAGATGCTAACATGCTGACACGAGTCTAATACATTTCAAAACATAATAATCATACAATTATGAATTAGATAAAGATATACTAGTTAGTAAGTGTACCTGTGAAGTGCTTAGTGATTCATCTCTAGTGTTGGTCATTGATGCCATATATCCATTTGGTTCATCACTGTCACTGATAGAATCATCCTTGCATTTAACTTCATCAACAAATGTTTTCCCTTGCTGCATCCTCACTAATGTTTGAGATTCCTGCTACAATCCAACATAGTGTCTGTCATCTTTTGCTTGTACAGGCTTCTTCAAACTGTGTAGCAAAACCTCGATCTTGTCTTTCAAATATAAATCATCTCTGTCTTGCAACCGCCTCTTTAACTGGTCTTGAAAATCTCCTTTATGGAATCTATAGGTAAGGACCTTAGATTTAGAATTGGGATTCCGTGTGAATCTGATGTTACTAAACTTCCTGTTGCCCTGCAGGCTTGACTTGTAGTTCAGTTCTCAAGTTATTCCAAAGTGTCAAATTCACATACAACACCTTGACCACTACCTCGAGCTACAACATCTTCAATTCAGCTTCTTGGATCATTTCGTTTCTGTTCAGAGGTTCTCAACCTTGACTTCAATCAAATTTGGTTCCTGGGTTACAAATACAGTGGATATGCTAACAACCTGCTTTACCAAATATTATCTTCTTTAGCACTTGTTCTAGTTCATAGGCCTTCAGCACAACATATAGATCTTCTAAAGATAATGTGGTTATATCCTTAGAATCCCTTGTAGCTGTAATCCTATGTTCCAGATGATCTGCAGTGTTAGCACAAACTTCCTGTAATCTCCTTGTAGAATAAACTTTACGTCTTCTGTACTGAGATGCTAGGATGTCCGGTTTGTTCTCCTTCACACTACTTAAACCCCTAAGATTTTTCATCTTCAAATTCAACTCAAACCAACTAAAAACTTTACCCAAATAATCTTTTCATAACCAGAATCAACTTCTTTGAATAATCTTCAGTCGATCTTCATTATCTTCAATAACACGTAAAAATCTTCAACTACTAACTTCTTAGCATCCTCGAATAAGTACTTAAAAAATTTTTTAAATTTACAGAATTTTTAATTTTCTTAGAAAGTAAATTAAACAAAAATAAAAATTTACAGAACTTAATTTTCAAGAATTTTGAATTTTCTTAAAAATTAAAATATTGTAAATTAATATTTAAGAAAAATTTAATTAACAAGAATATTAAATTTTCTGGAAAAATAAATAAATCTAAAATAGATATTAAAGGTTCAAAACGTTAAGTAGGCCAAAATATCATCTGAGGCGCTTATGTCCAAGAGTAACACTAACGAGTCACATTTTTCCTCAAAAAAAACTTTGCCAATATTAATACCTAAGACATGATTACACAGTAAAAATACTATATGATCATGTTTCAGAGTTTAATAAACACTGGCCAATTTTTATTCCGGAAACAAAAATTACTCCAAGGGCAAATATCTTTTTCTGAGACGTAATTCAAAAATGAACACTCTGCGACGTCCAAGCAGCTTCGACACCCTTAATTTAATATTTAAGAAAAAATTAAATTTCCAAAAATTTTAATTTTCTTAAAAAATAAATTAATCAAAAATAAATATTTACAGAAAAATTTAATTTTCAAGAATTTCAAATTTTCTTAAAAATTAAATAAATCGTAAATTAATATTTAAGAAAAATTTAAAGTTAAGAATTTTAAAATTTTTTAAAACATAATAAATCAAAAATAAAAAATATCAGAGCGGCTCCGATAGTTAGTAACTATCGGGGACGTGTCGATAGTTAGTAACTATCGGACAGATTTCCCGCGCGTGTGATGCTGACCTCAACAACAATCGGCAAAATACGTGAACTCGAGTTGACATGTATCTTGAACTTGGCCGAATGAATTTAACAAGAATGGACCATCTTAAATCAAGCTGCCGAATTCGCTGGGAAAGAAAAATGGCCACGAAATCATTTTCATTTCATTTTTTTTTGTTTAATAAATTTAAATCTTAAACTTTATTAGATTTATAAAATAAACTAATTAAAATTTATTACATAAACTAATAAAAGTTTATAAAATAAATTTTATAAAAGTTTATAAAATAAATTTAATATTAAGTTTATAAAATAAACTAATTAAAATTTATAATATAAACTAATAAAAGTTTATAAAACAAACTAATTAAAATTTATAATATAAACTAATAAAAGTTTATAAAACAAATTTTATAAAAGTTTATAAAATAAATATAATACTAAGTTTATAAAATAAACTAATTAAAATTTATAATATAAACTAATAAAAGTTTATAAAACAAATTTTATAAAAGTTTATAAAATAAACTTATTAAAAGTTTATAATTAAACTTATTTAACAAGGCCTCCTTCTGAGTTCAAACAGCTTCCGCCTGGCGAGCTTCACTGGGTTACGGATCCTGACTTGTATATCAATCAGTAGGCTCTGATACCAATTGTTAGGCCCCGGAAGTATCGTAGAAGGGGGGTTGAATACGATACTCACTAAATTAAAAAATTCTTTCGAATCTTTTGCGGATAAATAATTTAGAGTTCGGTTAGTGGGCTCGTGTTCTTGAGGTGAATAGTGTTTACGGAGCTGTTTACTAATTTTTTGTGTTTAGGATTAATCAGTTCGGTTCTAGAAAATTAGCAGTAAAATAAACAACACAAGATTCGGGGAATATATCATTTGATAAATATAAACCCTGAGGTTGCTACACCCGGTCAACAAATCCGGTCCGAAGAACAAGTTCTTCGCTGCTTAACAAAAACATATAACTCTCAATTTCCTATACAAGTATTTCTAGATCAGTACAAAGGAAACTAAGACCGTAGAGAGTGATATATAGTGGCCCTGAACATTTTCCGTTAAGGTACCCGCCACTAATACATCTCCGGTGAAGAGGTATAGATTTTTCTGGGTTCTCTCCTCTCTGACTTCGTCTTCTCTCTCTCTGGTTATTTTTGTTGTGTTGCTGAAGACACTCCAAATGAATGGCTCTGCTTCAATTTATGTGTAGACTTTTTCAGTACAGCTACGTGGCTTCATGTGGTCCAAGTAACTGAGCTGCTTCTCACTTCTTTTTATCCTTAAGTATCGGGAACAATTTACTGAGTAATTGTTTAAGTATCGATGAGTCTGTAGAATAACCATCGGAGACTTAAAACAATTCCTGAAATAAAATCAATCACTTCAAACATTAGTAACCATCGGAAAGTGGCTAGTTGGCTTTTGTTTCTTTTTCGATAGTTAGTAACTATCGGCTTAATAGGACAAAACAAGCCCTTGAATATTTCACCATTTCTTTCATTTCACCCGATGGTTGTTAACCATCTGTGAATAAGACAAAATAGCTTGATTAACCATTGGTGAATAAGACGAAACAACTTGACCTAGTTGACTTCTAGATACAGCTTCTGTAGTCTTCTTTACTTAGCCAAATTCGAACCTGATAAGCCCTTAATATATTTTCTTCCACTGCAACCAAGTCTAATAAATATTTCCTTGATTATTCAAACTTGATTTATTCTGAGCTTCATCATATACCACTTCACTTGTTACCCATTTCAGTAAATAGTCAATTCTTCTCATTCATAGATGCAATTCTCAATCTCTTTTGTGCTGACGTTTGGTGCAACTGGTCTGGTTCACAAACGACTAACACGATCTTGATCTTCACATCTTCTTTACAATACAATTGACTTTGTTCCTTGTTGATTAGAAGTGCTTCGATTGTAAGTACATTGGAATCCTCTGGCACTTATGATGAACCATAAACATATCTGAAACCCTGAACATCTTTGAACTTTATCCTTCACTGAAGTCTGAACATATGAATGAACTTCCTCCAACAATCTATAATAGACTCCAAGATTCCATCTAATATTTTGATTCTTTGTATTTCCCGTATATTCTATCTTATCAATTCCTGTACTCGAGCTCTGCAATTCATTGCTTGACTAACTTGCAGATTTGGATCACTAGAATCTTTCTGGTACTTTGACAACTGCTTCACTGCTTCCACATCCTTGAATACTTCAACCTTTATTCTTCACTGAGGCATGAACATATTAATGAACTTCTTCCAGTGAGCTAATGCTTCAAGTCTGTAGATTTCTTCTTTATCCTTTGTCTTTACCGTCTTCATGTCTTCCTGATTCCGGTGATAAATTCATATTATTTACACGTCCTGTTCTTGTGTTGAGTTATAACCCTATGTTACATATAGGTCTATACATACAGCCTTTCACTTCCCATAATAAAACGCAGGAATTTACACCAAAGAAGAAATTCAACTCTCTTACCAAATTTTATCTCAATAAAATGACTCTTTTCATTTAAAACCTAAGTACTGTAAGTTTTGAAAATAGTTTTGCAAAACATCCTTATCAGATAGAGGACTATGATTTTTCGACTCATAATACAATTATGATTTACATCATTTTCGTCCACCTGATAGTATCCCCGACTTTAAATAAAAACATGACAATTGGGGTTGAATGAATGCTTAACAATACAGTACTAGGCCTTCAAAGCAACAATCACTGTTTTGGTACCATGAATCAATGTGAAACATACATTGAAACAAGTGTTTAAAAACAAATTATTTTACAAGTGATTTGTACCTCGAAGTTAAAACAAATTTTCAAAAGAGAGAAAAAGCTTTTAAAGATAAAACTATTAAAACTAGCTTTTGGGAGAGGATAATAGATTCTGAGATCGGAGAAAAAATTATCCTCAAGAAAAGTTTTTCAAAAGAGAAGTTTTGAAAAAGAATTCTGAAGTTTTCTTAACTAAAACTGATAGTAAAATGAATGTATCTTTGCATAAAATATTTTGAAAAAGAAATAGACAAAAATTTCTTTTTAAATACATTCAGGAATCAGTCAAAGAAAGAAAACTAAATATATTAATACTAACGGCTTTTTTCAAAAACCAATTTTTACTTAGAATAAAGACTAAGCAAATCCATTAGTATTAATATATCACAATTATTTTGTAATTAAATATTATTCAATTATCACAAAGTAATAAAAGAGAATATTTATACTACGAATAATTATGCTTCGAATTTATGTTAATTTACTTAAATCATGGAACAGATATATCACTGAATTGTTTTATATCATCATGATTTAAACAAATCAAAATAAATTAAATACTTATGTTATACTAAGCAATTGCCATTCACATGCATATATATCAAATAAACATAGCAATCATTCAGTAGAACAATAAGCATTTAAACATATTTTTATTATTAGTGATTTCAGATAAACAACTTGTGTTATCACTAATATTAAAAATATCAAAATTAATTGCACGCTGATACCAATTATTTGATATTTATCAATAATTTCAAGATGCAAGAAATTGTGCTTCTTATATCTTATCAAATCAAAATTATGAAACTGATAATCATTGAATTGCTTCAATCCATAATTTTAATAGGATAAAATAATTTCGCTAAATACTAAAATATTCATAAGATTGAATATTAGCATCTAACTTCCTACACTATATCTAATAATTGTCACTCTAGCATATTACAATTATACTCATAACAATTATTATTGATATATGTAAGCTCGAGAAAATAATTGAATAGAAATTCACAAGTCCTTTAAATATAGACATTTAACACTTGTGTTCCTAATAGCAACTTCTCGCAACAAAAACAAATTTAGAAATAGTTTCTAAGTATATAAAATATTGAGAATTTTATACACATAACTTAGAAAATACTTCGTCTTCCAATATTAGTGAGTTTTGAAATATGCATCAATTACTTAGAACAGAAATTCTAAATAATGTTACTAATATGAAAAGTATCACAATTATTTGTAATAAAATATTTAAGAATATCAGAGCAACATATCAGAGCAATTAAGCAAGACATCGTGACTAATACTCATCAAATATTTAACATGCAAATAATTATGCTTCTAACTTATGCTAAATAATTTAACTACCACATATGCATATAACATTGTAAGCATGATAATTAAACTAGTAGCAAAACGTATGAGGTACTGGATTTAAAATAAATTCACAAGTCCTTTAAATATGGAAAATTTAATACTTGTGAACTCATTTGAGAATTCCTTGCAGATGGGATTTCCAATATATATGCAAATAAATAATATCCCAAGTTTACTAACCAACTTAGATAAAATGAATTCATCAAGTTCTTTAACAAATATCTGCAAGTTATTCTACTAAGGACAATCTCGAAAGAAATGATACCTGGTGTCCATGAGCTTGTTCTTTAAGTGGTGTGGAGAGATCAACAGAGTTGTTGAAATTGACAGCTTCTAGGAATGACTTCCATGTCTTTCTTACAACCTATATATCTATATCTATATAGCCAATTAGGTTAAACCTAGTATCTTTAGGGTCCCATATTTCAAGAATTGGTGATCCCCTAAGACATCTAACAATTCATAACTTAGCTATAAGATAAGATTCTCTAGTATCCACTTGGAAACTTTCACATAGGCATATCGAGAATAAAATATATGGTCTTTATGCACTTGAATAAGTAATGAGATGATTACCTCTATAGCTTGTCACTTCAGTTCATATACCTGATTTGCACTGATCAAGCTTAGTGGTCTGTTGGCAAGAAGTCTTGACAGGTCTAGAATCTTCCAAATTGTGCATCTTCAAAAGATCCTTGACTTACTTTAATTGCCATCATTCTTTCGAATTAATTGTAATCCAAAAAGAATTGCAACTCTTCCAACATGCTCATGTTGTACCTACTCTGCATTAACTTAGCAAATATCTCTTGCCAAATTTTCATTAGTAGACCCACATATAATATGATCATGGTATACTTGCACATATATTCCATTATGTGTGCTTTGTATTCTAAAGAGATATATATGTGTATAACTATTCTAATATAAAATCATTTTCAAGTAATAAACTAGTTAGAGTGTCATACCATATCCTTGACAATTTGTTTGAATCCCTAACTCTGTTAGGTCCTCATCTTGTTAGGCCCAATTGTTAGGTCCTAAGAGGATCAAGTCTCGTCTCTGTTAGTTGCTGTTAGATCTTGAAAGTCCCGAAGATTCTGTTTCCATCATCGTCGATACCTTCTGCTTGATATTAACTTGTAGCAACCAGTTTGGCTTTGTCCCTCATAACAATGCCAATAATTATCCAGTTTCTGTAAACCCTTACTGTACCAATTTCAGCTTCGACTTTAGTGGTCTGGGTTCCAGCTTCAACTGTTTCTGCCTTCGAACTGATTGAGATCATCTTGCATTTGCAATCACCCAATCTGGATCAATCAGTGCATCTTCACTATTCTTTGGGATACCAAACGTTAATTGTTGGGTCCTGAAAAATATATATTCATTTTGATTAGCACTTCTAGCCTTTACTCAAAATCTGGTTTACTAAGAACTAGACTCCAGGAATGACTTTGACTTCAAACCTTTTGTCTCGGCAGATATGTTCTTGATGTATTCCTTTGATCTTCATTGTGTTGAGTACGACCAGTAGATCCTTCTTTTATTTTGCTCCCCCTGAGTTGCTGTTAGGATGTGTAGAAGATCCTTCACCTTTTTCAGTGGATTCTGTTAAAGTCCATGAGTTATGTAGTTTCACTACCATTTCCACTAATAGGATCCGAATCAACATCATTATCATTGTTTCCTTCTGCAACCTCAGTTTCATCATCAATATCTGAATTTGACTCTGACAAGATGTCATACTTCAAAGATTCAGAATAGTCATTCATTTGAATGCTTGGGAGCTTGGTGTAGTAGGTCGACACATTCAGACTTTTAATCACCTTCTGGTTTTACCTCATCACTGAGTAGCCGAGGAAAATTGTTCCTTGAGTCTTAACTTCTTGTCAAGATACTCATATAAGTCTTTAGTAAATATCAATTTCCTCCAAACACACGAAAGAATTTCAGTGGTTTGCTTCTGGTTGGCCATTAGCTCATATGATGTATTTTCACAATCTTGTTGATTAAAGCAGCATGCTGTGTTAATTGCTTCAGCTTCAAAGTACCTTTTTCAGTGCAGAATTCATTTAGAACTTCATTCGCGAAATTCAGTTCCATTATCTGACTTCAAAGTTCTCACAACTTACTTTGCTTCCAACTTGATCTTCTTGATGCGATCAATTACCATCTGTGACATTTTGTCTATTGAATGCACGAACATCACCAATTTGTAACTAGGGTTGTCATCAACTACCACTAAGCATATTTCTTCATTGACATAATTTGCTTCAGTGTGATGTTATCATTGACTTCCCTATATGACATACTTCAAAATGTCCTTCTGGATAGAATTCCATTAGAAGCAGTCCTCTCACCAATTTCATCTTTATCGGAGAATCCATTGTCTTGATCAACAAGTGTGAGAGCTTCTTTTGCCATAGCTAACTCTTTACTGATGAAGCTTTACTGAAAAGTTCACTTCACCTTTGCATACAAATTCCATGCCAGCTACGAACAAACTTCTCACTCTCAATTGAGTGGGCTTCCAACCTTCTTATTTGGGATCAAACACTTTTCTTTTTCAATGCTTTTCTAGAAAACCCTTGTCAAAGAATTCCCTAGTGCCCTGTAGATAGTGCTTAAGTCCTTCCACAAGAAAGATGCTTCCACTGATGATAGTTCTTAAATCATGATAGCCATATCCCTTGTACATCCTTTGCTGTCATCTCCAAAGGTTACCATCGGGGAGGCCTTCTCAACCAACAGTGATAGAAGAGCTTTAATGTTAGTCATATGCCTCGAACAATAACTGTCAAGAAATCACATAACTTTTGCTTCTTTTTTTTCATACTCTGCAATCACAAATGATTAAGCTTCTTGGTACTCAATTTTAATTGAGTCCAGATGGGTTAGAGATATTATCAGAGATAACAACAGCTTCAATATGCATAAAAGCACATGGATAGAAGAACTAACAAATTAATTACTAATTCTGTCTAGTCCATTTCTGTCGTTGTCTAACATTTTTAACTATCTCTAATTATCTAAGTCAGTATTAGATTAAACCTTGAATCTACAAATGTTACTGACAACTTAGATAATTCTACCATCTTATCCCTAATAATCAATACATGATCTAATATGACATTTAAGTGCAACTATGTGAGTGCAAGCAAATCATGTGAAAATAAGCACATAAACAATTTAAGAATATGCAGAATATTTGAATAAAACATTATAAGCAATATCAAATTCCACATATACTTATCAAGTCATTTATCACAATAAGAACAAATATAAAATATTTGATCTATGACCTGTTTGTCTATTAGCAATTTTCACAACATTAGCAAAGGTATTAAATCACATAAGATTTAAAATCAAGTTTTAAACAAATGTTTTAGGGATACACTTAACAGTCTAGCAACTATCTAATTCTTGATATTCATTTTACTGCATAGAAAATCAAGTATGAAATGTACTCACTAAACTCATATAACTAAGCATGAAATCTTAATCTTAGCAATCAATTAAGCATTTAAGTCCTAAGTTGCTAACATGCTGACATAAATTTAATACATTTCAAAACTTAATAATCATACAGTTATGAATTAGATAAAGATATACTAGTTAGTAAGTGTACCTGTGAAGTGCTTAGTGATTCATCTCTAGTGTTGGTCATTGATGCCAGATATCCATTTGGTTCATCACTGTCACTGATAGAATCATCCTTGCATTTAACTTCATCAACAAATGTTTTCCCTTGCTGCATCCTCACTAAAGCTTGAGATTCCTGCTTTAACCCAACATAGTGTCTGCCATCTTTTGCTTGTACAGGCTTCTTCAAACTATGTAGCCAAACCTCGATCTTGTCTTTCAACTTTAAACCATCCCTGTCTTGCAACCACCTCTTGAACTGATCTTGAAAATCTCCTTAATGAAATCTATAGGTAAGGACCTTAGATATAGAATTGGGATTCCATCTGAATCTGACGTCACTGAACTTCCAGTTGTCCTGCAGGCTTGACTAGTCGTCCAGATCTCAGGTTATTACAAAGTGTCAAATTTACATAAAACACCTTGACCACTACCTCGAGCTTCAACATCTTCAATTCAGCTTTTAGGATCAATTCGTTTCTGTTCAGAGGTTCTCAACCTTGACTTCAATCAATTTGGTTCCTGGGTCACAAATACAGTGGATATGCCAACAACCTGTTTTACCAAATATTATCTGCTTCAGCTCTTGTTCCAGTTCATAGGCCTTCAGCACACAAATAGTTCATCTAAAGATAATATAGTTGTATCCTTAGATTCCCTATGGCTGTAACCCTATGTTCTAGATGATCTGCAGTGTTAGCACGAACTTCCTGTAGTATAATCTTTAAGGCTTCTGTACTGAGATGCTAGGATGTCCAGTCTGTTCTCCTTCACACTACTTAAACCCCTAAGATTTTTCATCTTCAAATTCAACTCAAACCAACTAAAAACTGTACCCAAATAATCTTTTCATAACCAGAATCAACTTCTTTGGATAATCTTCAGTCGATCTTCATTATCTTCAATAACCCGTAAAAAATCTTCAACTACTAACTTCTGAGCATCCTCGAATAAGTACTTAAGAAAAATTTAAATTTACAGAATTTTTAATTTTCTTAGAAAATAAATTAAACAAAAATAAAAATTTACAGAACTTAATTTTCAAGAATTTTGAATTTTCTTAAAAATTAAAATATTGTAAATTAATATTTAAGAAAAATTTAATTAACAAGAATATTAAATTTTCTGGAAAAATAAATAAATCTAAAATAGATATTAAAGTTCAAAACGTTAAGTAGGCCAAAATAGCATCTGAGGCGCTTATGTCCATGAGTAACACTAATGAGTCACATTTTTCCTCAAAAAGAAACTTCGTCAATATTAATACCTAAGACATGATTATACAGTAAAAATACTATATGATCATGTTTCAGAGTTTAATAAACACTGGTCAATTTTTATTCCGGACACAAAAATTACACAAGGGGCAAATATCTTTTTCTGAGACGCAATTCAAAAATGAACACTCTGCGACGTCCAAGCAGCTTCGACACCCTTAATTTAATATTTAAGAAAAAATTAAATTTCCAAAAATTTTAATTTTCTTAAAAAATAAATTAATCGAAAATAAATATTTACAGAAAAATTTAATTTTCAAGAATTTCAAATTTTCTTAAAAATTAAATAAATCGTAAATTAATATTTACGAAAAATTTAAAGTTAAGAATTTTAAATTTTTTAAAAGATAATAAATCAAAAATAAAAAATATCAGAATGCGGCTAACTATCGGGGACATGTCGATAGTTAGTAACTATCGGACAATTGCCTTAGAAAAAAAATCTCCCGCGCGTGAACTAGCAAGCACATTTTGTTGCGCTGAATCTATTTGGTCGCGCGTGAACTTGTTTACTAGCTTGGCAATGAATTTGGCCAGGTCATTTGTACTTCAATAAACAGCCACGTTGATTCAAAAAAATGGACCAAACATTTTGTTTAATAAATTCAAATCTTAAACTTTATTAGATTTATAAAATAAAATAATTAAAATTTATGACATAAACTAATAAAAGTTTATAAAATAAATTTACTATTAAGTTTATAAAATAAACTAATTAAAATTTATGACATAAACTAATAAAAGTTTATAAAACAAATTTTATAAAAGTTTATAAAATAAATTTAATATTAAGTTCATAAAATAAACTAATTAAAATTTATAATATAAACTAATAAAAGTTTATAAAATAAAATTTATAAAGTTTATAAAATAAACTTATTAAAAGTTTATAATCAAACTTATTTAACAAGACCTCATTTTGAGTAAGCAGCTTGGGCTTGATGAGCTTCACTGGGTTACGGATCCTGATTTGTATATCAATCAGCAAGCTCTGATACCAATTGTTAGTCCCCGGAAGTATCGTAGAAGGGGGGTTGAATACGATACTCACTAAATCAAAAAATTCTTTCGAATCTTTTGCGAATAAATAATTTAGAGTTCGGTTAGTGGGCTCGTGTTCTTGAGGTGAATAGTGTTTACGGAGCTGCTTACTAATTTTCTGTGTTTAGGATTAATCATTTCGGTTCTAGAAAATCAGCAGGAAAATAAACAACACAAGATTCGGGGAATATATCATTTGATAAATATAAACCCTGAGGTTGCTACACCCGGCCAACAAATCCGGTCCGAAGAACAAGTTCTTCGCTGCTTAACAAAAATATAACTCTCAATTTCCTATACAAGTATTTCTAGATCAGTACAAAGGAAACTAAGACCGTAGAGAGTGATATATAGTGGCTCTGAACATTTTTCATTAAGGAACCGACCACTGATACATCTCCGGTGAAGAGGTATAGATTTTTTTGGTGTTCTCTCCTCTCCGGCTTTGCCTTCTCTCTCTCTGGATATTTTTGTTGTGTTGTAGAAGACTCGTCCAAATGAATGGCTCTGCTTCAATATATGTGTAGACTTTTTCAACCAAGGATACGTGGCTCATTTAGCACCAAGTAAACTAGTCGCTGCTTCACTTCTTTTTCTTCATAAGTATCGGGAACAATTTACTGATTAATTGTTTAAGTATCGATGAGTCTGTAGAATAACCATCGGAGACTTAAAACAATTCCTGAAATAAAATCAATTACTTCAAACATTAGTAACCATCAGAAAGTGGGGTCTTTGCTTTTGTTTCCTTTTCCGATAGTTAATAACTATCGGCTAATAGGACAAAATAAGCCCTTGAATTATTCACCATTTCTTTTCTTTCACCCGATGGTTGTTAACCATCTGTGAATAAGACAAAATAGCTTCTTTATTAACCATTGGTGAATAAGACGAAATAGCTTGACTAGGTTGACTTCTGGATACAGCTTCTGTAGTCTTCTTTACTTAGCCAAATTCGAACCTGATAAGCCCTTAATATATTTTCTTCCACTGCAACCAAATCTAATAAATATTTCCTTGATTATTCGAACTTAATTTATTCTAAGCTTCATCATATACCACTTCACTTGTTACCCATTTCAGTAAATAGTCAATTCTTCTCATTCATAGATGCAATTCTCAATCTCTTTTGTGCTGACGTTTGGTGCAACTGGTCTGGTTCACAAACGACTAACACGATCTTGATCTTCACATCTTCTTTACAATACAATTGACTTTGTTCCTTGTTGATTAGAAGTGCTTCGATTGTAAGAACATTGGAATCCTCTGGCACTTATGCTGAACCATAAACATATCTGAAACCCTGAACATCTTCGAACTTTATCCTTCACTGAAGTCTGAACATATGAATGAACTTCCTCCAGCAATCTATAATAGACTCCAAGATTCCATCTAATATTTTGATTTTTTGTATTTGCCGTATATTCTATCTTCTCGATTCCTGTACTTGAGCTTTGCAATTCATTGCTTGACTAACTTGCAGATTTGGATCACTAGAATCTTTCTGGTACTTTGACAACTGCTTCACTGCTTCCACATCCTTGAATACTTCAACCTTTATTCTTCACTGAGGCATGAACATATTAATGAACTTCTTCCAGTGAGCTAATGCTTCAAGTCTGTAGATTTCTTCTTTATCCTTTGTCTTTACCAAGTCTTCATGTCATCTTGATTCCGGTGATAACTTCATATTATTTACACGTCCTGTTCTTGTGTTGAGTTATAACCCTATGTTACATATAGGTCTATACATACGGCCTTTCAGTACATTATAGCTAGCTGTAGTTGTCCTTGTCCGAGACTGTTACTTTATCGTTATCTAGGATGGTTCTAGAGTAATAATGGCCTGGGAAGTGTATAAGACTGGACAAGAAAAGTCAGATGGATCATTACGAAAGAATTATCTTTTGATGCAATTTCTCTACATATTTCTGCAATAATTATATATGTTTTCACATATTTATTTTTTCCGCATAAACGAGGCAACTACATGTCAAAATCTTGTACATCATTAGAGTTATTTAATACAGATGATACCCTGTGACTTGCTGACTTAAATCATTTTTATCAAACAATCTTCCCAACAGAATAATTCATCGATATATGTTAATACGCAAAATATAGTTGTCATAACCAGTTTGAAAATTTCGAAGGAATATACAGTTAATCTGGGTTGATAAGCTGAACCATAACCATGATGGTTGATAATTTATTCCATCATTTTAGTTTCCATGAAACAAACAAGAAACTAATAACTTCTACAAACAACACAAAGTCATATTTGTTTGTGTCGAGATTGAGGTACTAATCCCTGTTGATAGCAGCTTCTTTGGATGCATTAGTTTCGCGCTAAACAGTGTCATCCTTGCTGATTTATAATGTAATACTTAGTTGAATGTTCGAGCAAAAAAGGACTATGGTTGTTTTTAAGATCATCTAATACAAATTCTCGGACAGAATCACAGAAAAGACATGAATGATGATAAAGTTACTGGTAAATGACAGAATATTACTCCGAGAACAACTATTTACTTAATGTCTACCTAATCAAATGTTGGCACTGCCAAACATTTGATTAGGTATGTCTTGTTATCAACTATTTCCTCTCTGTTCTGGAATCGTTAATGGCCTAAATCATCTACCAATAAGTCATAACAAAGATAGACAGTACAACCAGACAAGCATGTGTAAAATTATAAGCTAGCAAAGTGAATGTAACTACCCTCATCTTTGATACTACAACCAAACAATTTGTTATACATACACATAATTGTATTAATATAGTAGGCAGTTAGGAATATGTAACTTGCCCTTGTCTAGAACTAGTACAAACAAGAATTACATTACACATATGCATAATTACAAAGTATCATCAGTAGATGTTATGCACACACACACACACACACATATATATATAGATGTTAGCTAGTTGCTAGCTAAAGATTATATCCCTGTAATAAGCATGGAGGGGAAGAGAACGGTGTGTGTGACCGGAGCATCAGGGTACATCGGGTCCTGGCTTGTAATGAGACTTTTAGAAAGAAGGTACAACGTTAGAGCTACCGTCCGGGATCCTGGTATGTTTCACCAAAAAGGTGTTGAACTAATTACAAATTATTTCATACAGTATGCTTAAATAAATTAGTATATATAGTTCTCTAAATTTTAGCAAAAAATTCCTCAATATAAAGAAAAAGAAAAAAAACATTTAGGAAACACAGTGCTAGGTAGCTTATCTTACGGAATTCGTCCTCTGTTGTTGTTTGCTTGTTTATTGGGAGTTCTCTAAAAGGAACACAAATTTTTTCATAATTTTGGTTTTGAAGATCCTTCTGCCAATTTTCAACTTGCTATACCTTCTTCGTAAATAACCATATTATAGATAATTGTAACGCCCGTAGAAATTTCATTATAAATAATAATAAAAAGGTCTTATTTCAACTTGATGAGTCAACCTTATTTGTATATATTTGTGAACTATGTGTTATGATTATATGGCTTGTATTGAATGCATGTATGTGCGAACGTGCTTAATGTTGACTGTACGTATTTTAAAACAAATTTTTCAAGCCATTTTGATGCACTGTTTAATTTTTAGAAAATTATTTGAATGTCCAAAAGTCATTATTTCTTTGCATTATCATCTCTACATATTTAGAGACTTTTTAAAAATATAGGTTCAATTATTTTGAGCCCCATGATTTTTAAATAGTATTCTGAGACTTGTTGTGATTTAAAAAAATTCCCTTCTAAATTCCATAATTAAATATTGGAACATCCAAAAATCAAGAAATTTCTTCCATAATAATTTTTGAGTATTTAGAAACGTTATAAAAATATAATTTTAATTTATTTAAGCTTATATGATTTTTAAAGATTTTAAAGGTATTATTATTCCTTTAAACTGGGTTATCTTCTAAATTCCATAACAAAATAATTACAAGTTCAAAAATTATTTTAAAAATATGTAGGAGCTTCTGAAATCATTTTATTTATTTTAAAAATATTAAGTTTATTTTTCTACCTATTTCTCATTAAAATTCGATTTATTAATGATTGTATAATAAAATTCAGCATTTGTAAAATTACCGAAATGCCCCTGCCTTTATAAAACACCACTGCCCATTTCTTTCTTCCCCATTCTGCATCTCTGTTCTTGTTTGAGAGCTGGGGTGAGTTCTCTCTTGTGCGATTTCTTGATTACTTGCCATAGTTTACAATCTACACATGATTCTAGCTAGTCTATGAATTAGTGATTAATTTTTGTAATGTAATCATCAAATTTGTATGTATATGTGTTGTATATATATATGATGTAGAGTTGCATGCAAGGCCAAGTAAGGATTGGGTTCACTTGATTTTGTTATAAACTAGCCTAGAATTGGAAGAACAATGATTCTACGGCACAAGGCATCTAAGTCGAGCCTGGCCGGATTTTTTTCCGTCGACGATGAACTGGTGTCAGTCGATGGTGTTGGGTTGTGATGCAGTGATGTTAATGAAGATTGTAGTGATATTCTTTTATTGATTATACTCCTAGAAATGATTGCATGTTGTCCTCATGAATTAATTCGAAAATTTCGAAAGATTTATATATAAATATCTATTTGAAAATTTTTGCGGAGGTATATAAATTTCTTGGATTATTTATCCACTTTAGTTATAATAAATATTACTTGATTCGGGGTTTACTTGAATTTTCGAATTTATATATGTATATTTATATTCGAAAATAAGTTTATATATGAATCTAAACTTGAGTTTGGTGTTAATTGCTGTATTTTATTAGTCAATATAATTGTATGTGAAATTGTAGAAAATATTTCGGATGGTTATGTCCTTATATTCAAATTTTCGATTATTTAAGCTTGGTTTCACTTTATTCTATTAATTTTGAGAATTTAAAGCAGGACAATTCCTAATTGCTCCTAGTTAATTTAATTTGATGTCATTATATGGTGATATAATCGAATAAGACTTTGATTTTTATAGTCATATGATTCGAATTTTTTTACTAGTACTTGGTAATAAATTATAGATTTATATATATATATATATATATATATATATATATATATATATATATGTTAGGGATATTACTAGCTATTTTAAATTGTGATAACATGTTCTTGGGAAATGAGTTGATACAATTTGTGTTATCACTACGAAAGATGGGATTAATGTGATTGGTGTTAGACATGATTTGTTAGCTCATTAATTGTGTTAATAATTCGAGTATATTTCCAGGAATGTGTATGAGTTGCTGCAGATTATGATTCGAATTTATGAAGTTGTTTTCTTAGCTTTTAATTCAAAATTTCTGAAGTTATGTTCTTGCTTGGTTCGGTTAGTAATGATGAAACAATTATTGGTTGGTATTAGTAAGTGTATGAACCTGATTATAAACATATGGATTTGGATTAATAAGTAAGAGAATGATGATGGAGAGTTTTGTAAGTTGGTAGGGAACAAGAACATATTGTCTTGGTTTAGAATCTGTCATGTTCTGGTCGTGTAGTTCTGGGTCTGTTATGCCCTTTACTTGACAGTGGGAATGTGTAGAATCTGTTCCTTATGTTTTCTAGTTTATTTGGACACTAATTTTGTGTCGTTTGGAACGAGTCAAAAGTTATGAACGATTTAGTAAAGGTCGCGCAGAGCTGAAATTGCTGTCTACGGTTTATGAGTTTAATTAATTCATTTTTGGGTGAACTAATGATTTTGAGATGAAATTTTTATGGGAACTTTGCTAGATGTTCAGGAAGATATCAACTAAATTTTATAGTAAAATAATTATTTTTCAATTTATTAAAAATGTTTGAGTAAATGATGCACAGTAGCGTTTTATGTTTGTGAATTGGTTGCCCTGTTTTAGGGGTGTTGTTTTAAAATGGTTAAAAAACTTATTTGATGTTGGTTAAAAGATGAAAGTTGTTTGTTTTGGTCTTGTTTAGTTGTATACCAAGTGTGATATTAATTGAATTGGTGTCTAATATTTTGAATTATAATTTCAAAGGAGTAATAGTTGTGAATAATGCTGGGATGGTGGAGTATTGTGAATATTTTGGGATTGTAATTGAAATTGTTGTATGATTGGTGTTGAGGTTGTTGTATGATTGGTGTTGAGGGGTTGTGACACCAGGATAGTCCATTTTTACAAAAAGGTTATTTTATAAATTTTTATTATGATAGAGTAATATGTTTCAAGTTTTAGTTAATTTGTTGAAGTCAAGAACTATATAAAGTTGTTTGCCCTGTTTTGGAGATTTGTTTTGAAAGAGCTATGGAGTAATTGATTATAATTTTAAGTTGAGTTAAAGTTAATAATAGATTATATTAGAATGGATGATAGTAGTATATATGAATTGTTGATTGGCTTGATTTGAAAAACAGGTGGATAGTCCGATTTACGAATACTTCATGCCGAAATTTTCTAAAATTCCCCTATGTCAAAACCTATTTTACCTAATAAATTCTAATTGTATATCTATTTTACCTATTCTAATATTTTACCTAAAATTCCCCTATTCCCCTATGCTTTAACTGCTAATTGTTATGTGTATAGACTGGATTATGTGATTAAGGTAAGCAAATAGTATTTATAATTATCGAAAGGGTAGATAGTTACGAATTCCGATAGTTATTCAGAAATTGTTAAGTACGTTTGATCGACGACTGAAGTATTGTTTCACTGGCATATAGAGTCGACCGAGACGAGCTTATCAAGAACGTTCAGAATTAAACAAATGATGTTGTGAGTATAGCACTAAGAATCCGATAAACTAACGTTGTGCCGTAGTCAGTCCAGTGGAGTATGTGAGAAGCTAAGTGGGAAGAAATGATCATACAATGGATAGTATCATTAGAAATTTGAACCAAGAGTCAGTGATAAGGCAAGTATCAACCCTCTTGCTCTCTCGTAACCTTTCTATTATATATTTGTGATACTATGTTTTACCCAGCTTCGCTATACTGAAATGATTTTATACACCATGTTCTGCACTTGTATTCCCCTGATAATTTGATACTGAAAACCCAATACGTTATACATAATTGTTGAACCTAAAACCTCAGATTCCCTGATTACTAACCTATGATAACCTGAAACTTGACACGTTTCCAAAAAGTTATAAACTTTGTTAAAGCTTTGAAAAGAAAGATTGATTTTTAGTGATCGATGTTTTACATAAATGAAGGAAAGAAAATGTTTTACTGATAGGAATTTCCGTCTAAATATTTTCCTACAGATTCCTATGGATTGGAGGTAGCGTAAGAGGCCGAGTGACGCCGGTCTAGCATTTTATTTTTTTTATAGCGTAAAAGGCTAGGGCGGTCCTAGTCCAACATTTTAAAGGCCAATGTGTTGCCTATTGGGAGCCCCAATTCAAAGTCCAGAGGGACCTTGTGTCTGGTATGGGGACTTTACGTGGCTGATCACCCGTATTGTCCGAAGCGTTGTGGAAAAACTCCAATCAACTTAATAATTTTTCGAAAAGAATGTTCTGATGAAAGAACAGTTTTATGAAAAAAAATGTTTTGATGAATAGTTTGATGAACAGAAAGATTTTGATGAAAAGTTATGATTTGACGAAGATGAATGGTTTCGATAAAAATAATTGTTATTGTTTACATCAAAAGTAGCTTTTCTGTTTAAGCATTTTGATTTACTTGTAGATATTTCTGTTTAATTCAGCGTTTGCTTTTACCTCAACCATTCTGAATCAGTTTAATTATATATCTTGTGGATTTCGTTTCCATAAATACTTGCTGAGCAATTTTTGGCTCATTCTTGCTATTTATTCTAACCCTTTCATCTAGGAAGAAAGGTGGTTCGCTCGTTTAAGACCACGCATAAGAGTAATGCTAGACAATGATTTCAAGTGGTTAGATTACACCTTGGTGGCCAGGTAGAATACCTTGGAAGATGTTTGTGAGACTAGTTGGGATTAGAATTGGCTAATTTTGATTATGTTGTAAAACAAATTTATATATTGATTTCCAGTTAATCTTTATATCGAAGTCTATCTGGTGAGGTAAAAAGTTGTAATAATAATTAGTAGTTTGGTTTTCTGATTTCAATACTGTAACCTGTATGCGATCTTGTTTTAGGGGGTCGAATTTACTTTCAAATTGATTTCTCTTTTAAATCATTTTTTTATTTCAAATTGGTTTTCTTTTAAATTCTTTAAAGATATCCAAGTTTTAAATTATATTTTGTTCTAGTGGCACCAGATCTAGACCCCGGATCTGAGGGATGTCACAGTATCATCTGTTTTTCCATCTGTATCTGATTTCTCCAGTTGGACTTCTTGAGTACCAGGGGAACTTGGAGTTAGATCTGCTAGAAATTGTTCCCAGAAATTATCGTTCACCCCAGTTGGTAGAGATTGAGTAGTCTCTTGTAAAGGCTCATTTGGAACATCAATATCAGGAACATTAGCAGGCCTTGCATTTACATGTATCTCTTGGGATTTTGGCTTAGATTCTAAGTCGAGATGGATAGATGAGATGACGGGGCTCTGTGCATGGCCAGAAGAAGCAGCAGGTAACTCGAGGGATGAACAAATATCTCCAGAATGAGGTGAGGATGGATGGTAGTTTGGCAAGTTTTGTTGGACATTTATATTAGAGTCTCCAGATGATGCATCCATTTCTGTTATAGAATTTGGTGATGAATGCTTTGGCACACCAGAATCATACATGTCCATGCCTGAAGATTGACCAACACCATGCAGAAAACTCTCTCAAGACCTCAGGGATGAGTCTAACTTTTCTATTAGTTTGGAACTTAGCATTGAAATGGACAAACTAGCCTGATTTTCTTCTTCGAAAGTCAAATATTGGTTCCGATTGGCTTCATCATATAAATACATTGACACGTCCAGCCTTCTCTTCTTATTACTAATTGCATACTGTTGTGCAACAGAAGATGCAGCTCCGGGTTTCTGAACCAGGTGCGCCAGAAAGGTAATCGTATTTCTCTGTCGGTATTCCATGTTCTTCAAACGCTTAGCTAGTGATTGTGCTTGATGTTCATATCTTTGACTCTCCTGTTTATTCCTTTTCAACTCCTTTCTCAATTCTACCTCTCCTTTTGCCAGATCCAGTGTCTGCCTCTCATTAATTCTGTTTTCCACACATTTTACCTCAGACTCACTAGAAAGGTTCAACACATAATGTCCTACAGAAATAAGAGGTGGCTGAGAAAGGATATTTGTAGTCACATGAATAGGGGTATCCTTTTCAGGACTATCCATGATCATCCCAGCAGTAAATGTAGGAAATATAAATTCTGAACTTATACAATCAGAGAATGTAAATTCTGAAAAAAAGTCAGAGTTTATACCTTGATCTTGTAAAGGTGTAGATGGAGTCTCCATGGGCAGTGCAGAGATTGGTTGCACAAAGATAGCATCAGTGTTTGCCTGTGGAGCTTCATCAGAGTTTGTCTGTCCAATAGGAGAAGCTTGGTCTGCAACCATAAGAGTGATGATTGGTTCTTGTGGGACCTGAGTCATATCTTCAGCTGCTTCACCACTTTGAGGTGAAGGTTCTTGTGGGCTTGACTCTGCCAGAGATTGGCCTTCAGCATCAGCAACAGCAAGATCTTCTAAATTTGTGTGGGTGCCTGCATCCAAACTTTGATTGAATGGTTCTTGTGTGGCTGGAGCATTAACAACTTCTTCAACCCTTTGAGCTGAAGGTTCTTGTGGATTGTACTCCTGATCAATGCTGGCTTCACTTGCTAGAATTGTGGCTTCTGTTGAACTTTGAACAACAGGTTCTTGTGTGCCTGGCCCTTCAATGACTGCTACCTCACTTTGAGAAGTAGGTTCTTGTGTGTCCTGGCCAAAATTTACTTTCTTCTTCTTTCTGGAAAAGAGCTTTGAACTTGGAGAGGCTGAGGTTGATTTTGATTTTTGTGCCTCCATTTCTTTTCTTACTATTTCAGCCAACTCCCTTGCTCTTTCATAAGAAACCTCCTTTATAATCTGTTTTGGTGACTTTGTAGGAGAATCAGATACTTGAACTGGAGCAGTTTCACTAGATTTTATCAAATCATCAGAGATTACCAAATTCCCAAAGTTTGGTGCTTCAGTGTTTGCAGGTCTATCAGAGTTTTGCTGGTCAGAGATTAGGACGTCAGAGTTTATGGCTGCATCAGAGTTTATCCCTTCAGTGTTTGCAGCATTAGAGTTTGTAATCCTGACTAATCTTCTTTTCTTCTTCTTCTTCTCAGGAATTGGAAGAACTGTTTCACAAACCGGGGCAGCTATTGTTCTAGATTTAAACACAAAGCCTTCATCAGAATCTGTAGTTTCATCAATCAATTTCCTCTTTTTAGAAGAAGATTCTTTTACTGATTTCCCCTTCCTTTTGATTTGACCATGCTGTTGAGAGGTGTGTTTTTCAACTACAGCCTTTTGAGAGACTGTAGAGGTTGGCAAATGTGTTTTGGAATCAGTGTTTATATTTTGACTTGGGTTAGAATCAGAGATTGCTAAACTCTGATCCATAGTCATTGACAAAAACTCTCTCCCATACACAGTAGGCATTCTCTGATGTAAGAGAAGCCTAACCCATGTAGGATAAAACAGTTGAGACAGATTACCTTTCTTTGCATCTTTCCTGGTTAGATCAGCAAAAATTCTCTTGTTCATCCTAAAACTAACTAATGTCTGATCATTCTCAAACTTTACATCAGGCAACAAAACATTAAAAATTAATTACAAAAATCTAGCAAAATAGATAGTGTGTGCATCATCACCAATCTTACTAGCTAATTGCCTAATGATTAAACAAGGAAAATTGAAATTTAAATTGTGGGTCAGAGAATACCCAATCTGTTGAGACAACTGCGGAATAGCATCAAAATTTATGCATTTGGCAGTGAAAGCCCTCGTAATGCAGTCGAAGAAGAAACTCCATTCTCTTCGAAGATTAGGCCTTGTAAGACTCCCCAACTTAGACAGATTTCCTCCATAGCCTATTTCCTTGAAGAATTCCTTGATTTGATCATCACTTACTATATTGTCATATACAGCCACTCTTGGAAGATTAAGAGCTTGATGAACCACTGCAGGAGTTATCGAATGATTGCCATTGCATTTGAACATTATGACTGGCTCTTCATCATCACCAGCATTGTTAAACCTTGCAGTTGACCAGATTTTGAGCAGAGATTGAGCTGAGAAATTCATGGGTTCCTGAAGTGCGTACCCAATGTAGCTGTTCTGCTGAAAATCCTGAATCACATGGAAATCCTGAGGTGCTTCATCCTTGGTTAGTAGAGAGATGTAGTTTGTTGCGGCAAAAGAATAATTCTGAAAATTAACACCCTTAGAAGCCATTTACGTGTTGAGATTTGTAGTGAGAATAACAGTTAGGGTTTGAGGAAACGAGAGAGAAAGAGAGAAAATAAGATGCAGGTTCTTAATTCAAAGTAAAAATGAATTAAACTATTCCCCCTCAATTGCATAAACCCAGTAATGGGACACATGGCATAAAATGATTGGTGCAATAATGATTAATACAAGTCTCAAAATACAGCATATGTATGTGTGTATCTGTGTAATGATATGAACCGTCAATCGTGAGAAACATGTGCCTTATTTTAATCAGAGAATAATAATTATGATGTCACAAAATAAAATAAGATGTCATAAATATTATCTCAGAGTTTACCACTTAATCAGAGTTTATATGAGTCAGAGTTTAGTATGTACTGTCAGAGTTTACCACACTCTGATAACTAACGATCAGAGATTAGATGCTTCATTGATCAGAGTTTACTCTATTTTCATCAGAGTTTACCCCATACTCTGACATATACTCTGAGTGTCTGAAACTTGCTAAGTTGAGCCACTTGTCACCATCCCTAATTCAGAAACCAGTCTGTTAAATGTTGCTTCAGGCAAAGGTTTGGTGAATATATCTGCTAACTGTTGATCTGTAGGAACAAAATGCAATTCAATTGTGCCTTCTTCCACATGTTCCCTTATGAAGTGATATCTGATACTGATGTGCTTTGTTAGAGAATGTTGAATTGGATTTCCTATCATTGCAATAGCACTTTGGTTATCACAATAAATATGAATTTTTGAAAATTTCAAACCATAGTCTAACAATTGATTTCTCATCCATAAGATTTGTGCACAGCAGCTTCCAGCAGCAATATATTCAGCCTCTGCAGTTGATGTAGAAATTGATTTCTGTTTCTTGCTTTGCCATGACACAAGTCTTCCACCTAAAAATTGACAACTGCCACTTGTGCTTTTCTTGTCAATCTTGCATCCTGCAAAGTCAGCATCTGAATATCCTATCAATTTGAAATCAGACTCCCTAGGATACCATAAGCCAAGATTAGCAGTGCCCTTGAGATATCTGAAAATCCTTTTCACAGCAATCAAATGAGGTGCTCTTGGATTTGCTTGAAATCTAGCACATAGACATGTGGCAAACATGATGTCTGGTCTACTTGCAGTTAAATAAAGTAGAGAACCAATCATTCCTCTGTATGCAGTAATATCAACAGGTTCTCCAGTGTCTTGATCAAGTTTTGTTGCAGTAGCCATGGGAGTTGTAGCAGATGCAGAATCTTGCATTTGAAATTTAGTGAGTAGATTCTTTGTATATTTAGACTGATTAATGAAAATCCCTTCTTCAGTCTGTTTCACTTGTAAACCTAGAAAATAACTCAGTTCTCCCATCATACTCATTTGATACCTGGACTGCATTAGCTTTGAAAATCTTTCACAGAGTTTCTCATTAGTGGAACCAAATATAATACCATCAACATATATTTGAACCAATAATAAATCCTTACCTTGAGTTCTATAAAACAAGGTTTTATCAATTGTTCCTCTAGTGAAACCATTTTCAAGTAAAAATAGAGCCAGAGTTTCATACCAGGCCCTTGGTGCTTGCTTTAGTCCATATAAAGCTTTATCCAGTCTGTAGACATGATTTGGATATTTTGGATTGACAAAGCCAGGTGGTTGTTCAACATAGACTTCTTCTTCAAGTTCACCATTTGAAAATGCACTTTTAACATCCATCTGGTAGACCTTGAATTTCTTATTTACAGCATAAGCAAGAAAAATTCTGATTGCCTCAAGTCTAGCTACAGGAGCATAGGTTTCATCATAATCAATCCCCTCCTGTTGTGAATAACCTTTGGCTACCAGTCTTGCCTTGTTTCTTGTAATTATTCCATCAGAGTATGTCTTGTTCCTGAATACCCATTTTGTGCCAACAATAGATCTGTTCTTTGGCCTTGGAACTAGGGTCCAAACTTCATTCCTTTCAAACTCATTCAATTCTTCCTGCATTGCAGTAATCCAATCTGCATCTTTCAAAGCATCTTCAACCTTCTTTGGTTCTGTTTGTGAAAGAAAACTATGAAATAGACATTCATTTTGAGTAGCTTTTCTTGTTTTTATTCCACTTTCCAGATCACCTATAATTAAATCAGGTGTGTGATCTTTGGTCCATTTCCTTGGATGTCGAAAGTTCCTTGAACTAGATGTTCCCTCATGATCTGTGTCTTCATAGAATGATCCTTCTGTAAATGATGATCCTCCCCCTGAAGATGTGTTTCCATCAGTGTTTGATGTCTCAGAGTTTATGTACTCAGAGTTTGAATTATCAGAGAATGAGGTATCAGTGTTTGTGGTCTCAGAGTTTGAATGATCAGAGTTTAGGGTTTCAGAGTTTGTGTTGTTCAGAGTTTGGTCAGACTCTGATATTTCAATAGTTGAATCTCCAATGTCAGTATGTGATTGTTGTCGCTCCCCCTCAACATGTGCAGTTTCTTCAATTTTTATTTCAATCATTTCTGAATCAGAGTTTAAAGAATCAGAGTTTATCTCATCAGAGTTTGGTTCAACAGAGTTTATTTTCTGTAGTTCATTCTCAAATCTCAGAGTTTCCTGTGCATCTTTATCATGTAACCCATCTATCTTCCCTTCATCAAAGGAGACATTAATTGATTCCATGACTGTCCTTGTCCTTAAATTGAATACTTTGAATGCCCTTGAAGAGGTTTTAGAAGTTGTTGCATATCCAATAAAAATTCCTTCATCTGCTTTAAGTTCAAACTTCTTCAATTGTTCAGGATGTGTTTTGAGAATAAAACACTTGCTTCCAAAGATGTCAAAGTACTTGACATTAGGCTTTCTTCCTTTCAAAGATTCATATGGAGTCATTCCATGTTTGTTAATTAAGGAACAATTCTGAGTGATGCATGCAGTGTTCACAGCTTCTGCCCAAAAATAAGTAGGTAGCTTTACTCCTTCTAGCATTGTTCTGGCAGCTTCTATTAAAGTTCTGTTCTTTCTTTCAACTACACCATTTTGTTGAGGTGTGCCAGGTGCTGAGAATTGTTGAATAATACCTTTTGTTGAGCAGAATTCTTCCATTGTAGAGTTCTTAAACTCTGTTCCATTGTCACTCCTTAGATTCTTTACTTTGTGAGTTGATCCATTCTCAATCATTGCAATATGATCAATAATTGTTTCTGCAGTTTCATCCTTCTTATGCAAAAAGTACACCCAAGTAAATCTAGTGAAATCATCAACTATCACTAGAGTGTATTTCTTCTTTCCAATGGACATGATATTAACTGGACCAAATAAATCAAGATGCAATAGATGAAAAGGTTGATCAATTGAATTTTCAGTTTTGCTCTTGAAATATGTCTTCTTTTGTTTGGCCTTTTGACATGAATCACAGAGTCCATCAGGATGAAATTGAACTTTTAGAAGACCTCTAACTAGGTCCTTCTTTACTAACTCATTAATGTTTCCAAAGTTCAAGTGACACAGCTTTTTGTGCCAATTCCAGCTTTCCATTGGTGATGCCTTTCCAAGTAGACATGTTAAGGGACCATTAGAATTAACATCCAAGCTAGCTTCAAATAGGTTGTTATGTCTGTGGCCAATAAGAACTACTTTTCCATTCTTCTTGCTTTTCACTTCACAATGAGTTCCATGAAATTCCACAGAGAAACCTCTGTCTGTCATTTGACTCACACTTAGCAGATTATGTTTGAGTCCTTCAACTAGAGCTACATTTTCAATGATGACATTTCCAATCACAATGTTGCCACATCCCAGTGTTCTTACTATGTTGCCATCTCCATAAGATACTGCTGGGCCAGCCTTCTCCTCAAACTCTGAAAGCAGGGATTTATTTCCAGTCATATGTGCAGAACATCCACTATCAATTACCAGAATGTTTTTCCTGTTTCCCTGCAATCAATAAATGCAATTTAATTAGAAGATATGGGGACCCAAACTAGTTTGGGTCCTTTCTTTGAAAACTTGTTAACTTTTGCAGCAGAAGTTCTTTTGTCAGAGTTTGTGTTAACAGAGTTTACATGATCAGAGTTTGCATTCACAGAGTTTGTACTGTCAGAGTTTACACTCCTTTTATCAGATTTTATCACATATATTTGCTTGACAGTATGTTTTGGAGAATTACTCTTTTGAGGCTTTGGTTTGTAAGAATTGTAATACAAATTATGATAATCTTTGCATGTATAAATGGAATGCCATAAACTACCACAATGAAAACAAGGATTTGATCTTGTTTGTTTTCTAGCCTCAAACCTAGGTTTTTCAGGTTCTTTCATTTTCTTTTGTTTGCAGTCAATAGCAAGGTGATTAGAATTACCACAAGTAAAACAGGTTTTCCTAGGAGCATCAGGGATATTCATGTAGTTATTCTCCTTAGTAATTCCTACTTTACCATTCCTATTTCTTTTCACCTTTTCAGATTTCTTAGTGACTGCCTTCAATTTTTCTTTAAGTTGCTTCTGTGAAAGTAACCCTACATTCACCTTTTTAAAATCTAGCACACTATTATTTTTAGAGCATTCAGGGAGAGTTTTCTTATTATTATTAGCTCTAACAAACTTCACAGGTTCTGTCAATTTTCCTTTTGTTTGTAAATTAGTGTGTTTTTCTTTATCAGATTCATAACCTAAGGCAGATGTCCACTTCTTTTCAGAAAGCATTTGTTGGACCTTCTTACTAGAGTTTGTCCAAACTCTGAAGGTCTCTTTTTCCTTAGCTATCTCAGATTTCAAATAAGTGACTTGTATTTCCAACTGAGTTTGCATGTGTATAGTGAAAGGCTGTATGTATAGACCTATATGTAACATAGGGTTATAACTCAACACAAGAACAGGACGTGTAAATAATATGAAGTTATCACCAGAATCAGGAAGACATGAAGACTTGGTAAAGACAAAGGATAAAGAAGAAATCTACAGACTTGAAGCATTAGCTCACTGGAAGAAGTTCATTAATATGTTCATGCCTCAGTGAAGAATAAAGGTTGAAGTATTCAAGGATGTGGAAGCAATGAAGCAGTTGTCAAAGTACCAGAAAGATTCTAGTGATCCAAATCTGCAATTTAGTCAAGCAATGAATTGCAGAGCTCAAGTACAGGAATCGAGAAGATAGAATATACGGCAAATTCAAAGAATCAAAATATTAGATGGAATCTTGGAGTCTACTATAGATTGCTGGAGGAAGTTCATTCATATGTTCAGACTTCAGTGAAGGATAAAGTTCGAAGATGTTCAGGGTTTCAGATATGTTTGTGGTTCAGCATAAGTGCCAGAGGATTCCAATGTACTTACAATCGAAGCACTTCTAATCAACAAGGAACAAAGTCAATTGTATTGTAAAGAAGATGTGAATATCAAGATCGTGTTAGTCGTTTGTGAACCAGACCAGTTGCACCAAACGTCAGCACAAAAGAGATTGAGAATTGCATCTATGAATGAGAAGAATTGGCCAGATACTGAGATGAGTAACCTAAGTGGTATGTGATTAAGCCCATAATAAATCAAGGTCGAATTAAAAAGGAAATATTTATTTGACTTGGTTGCAGTGGAAGAAAATATATTAAGGGCTTATCAGGCTTGAAATTGGTTAAGGAAAGAAGACTGCAGAAGCTGTATCCATAAGTCAACTAGTCAAGCTATTTTGTCTTTTTCCTATTTTGTCTTTTTCACCAATGGTTACTAACCATCGGGTGAGATAAAGAAATGAGCAAAGTAAAGACAAAGGCAAAGGGCTTATTTCGTCCTATTAGCCGATGGTTAATAACTATCGGGTAAAGGAAATAAAAAGATATGCACAGCCACTTCCCGATAGTTATTAACTATCGGGTAAAGGAAAAACTAGAAGGAACTTTCAATGATTTACTAACCATCGGATAAAACAAATAAAAAGAAAATCTATTTATTCCGATAGTTAATAAATCAAGCAATAATTCCGATAGTTAATTTATTGGAGAATATTTCCGATAGTTAACATATCTCCGATAGTTGCTCAGCTTGAAGTAGTTAATTCTATTTCATGAATTGTTTTAAGTGTCCGATAGTTAATTTACAGACTCATCGATAGTTAACAATTACTCAGAAAATGTTCCCGATACTTAAGGTTAAACAGAAGCGAAGAAGCAACTGATTTACTTGGCACAAAATGGGCCACGTATCAAGAGTTGAAAAAGACTACACAAAAAGCAGCAAAGGCATCGTCTTTGTCATTGATTCAATTCATTCAGCTACACAGACAGAGAGATACACAGAGCAATAACAGAGAGAAAACCCAGAGAGCATTCAAGAGTAAACACTGAAGCCATTAACTTTGTACCCAGCTGTTGTTACCCTTGTTGTTTTCAGTAAAGCTTGTAATCTAACTGTTGTACTAGTGAATCATTGTAACTAATCGAAAGATTAGATTTGTGGAGCACCTCAGGGTTTATATTAATAAAACGATATATTCCCCGAATGAACTGTTGTTGTGATTGCTTACCTTGTGTTTGATTTAATATCTGTTCGAACTGTATTAAGTCCATCAAGAACCATTCCGCGAATATTTTATAAATTGGACAATATCGTATTCAACCCCCCTTCTACGATATTTGGGACTAACAATTGGTATCAGAGCTTACTGATTGAGTTTACAAATCAGGATCTATTGTTCGGACTTCAGTATTAAGCTTCTGGAATTTTTCGCGAATTTTTTAATTTTCAAAATATTTCACTCAGAAATTTTTTTTGAATCTTAAATAGTTTAGAAAAATTCAATATCATGAGTTCTCAGAAAGTAGGAAGTATCAAGGTTCCTCAGTTTGATAGAGTGAATTATAATCTCTGGAAAAAGAAGATGACCCTGTTTATTAAGGCTGCAAATCTGTTGTACATGGGTATCTTAGAGAACGGACCGTTTGTACCAATGAAGATGATTTCTGAATCTACAGTGGACGGAGTAAGAGTTCCTCAAAGGTCTACTCCAAAGGATCCTACAGAGTTCACTGATACAGAGAAAGAAATTATTGCATTGGACATAGGCCTTCAGTTGATTATTGTTGACTCAATAGATGAAGACATGTGCCATCAAATTCTAAATTGTATATCTGGAAAGCACATGTGGGAAACCATCGAACTGATTATGGAAGGAACAGAAGAAGTAAAAGAGAACCGGTTGGATATACTTACATCAAGATATGAAGCATTCAAATCTACTCCTGGAGAAACAATCACTCAAGTTTTTGAGCGATATAATAAATTATTAAATGAGTTGAGTATCCAGGGGAAGAACTATCCATTAAGGGAAACGAACAGGAAGTTTATGTTGACTCTTCCACATCATGTTGAGCATAAAGTTTCTTCAATTAGAGAAAGGGACAACTTCAATGTCATGCCCCTTGAAAAGCTATATGGAAAATTGAAGACTTATGAAATGGAACAAGAACAGAGGTTGATTATCTATGGTTCCGGCTCAGTGGACAGTAAGAGTGCAGCACTAATGAAGACCACAGCTCTTGTGGCAGATGAAGTGAAGACTTCTGAAGCAAAGGTTGTTGAAACCAAGATTGGTAAAGAATTGATCATTGAAGCTGAAATGGCTACAGAATCACAAGCTGAAGAGGAAGATGATTTTTATACATTGGAAGAGCTTGATGAGATGGAAGACAAATCTATGGCGTACTTGGCAGGGCGTTTCAAGCATATAAGATTCAGAAGGAATCCCAAGTACAAGAAAAGTTTTGGTAGCAGATTTCAGAAGACAGGATCATTTTCGGGATCCAACTCAAGAGGTGGTTACAAGTCAAACATGGTAGACCGTAGTAAGTTCCGGTGCTACAACTGCAATGAACTAGGGCATTTCGCCACTGAATGTAAGAAACCGAAACAAGCAAAAGACAATAAAGTTTATGAGAAGAAGAGTTCATACGAGAAGAAAAGCTATGATGAGTTGAAAATGGAGAATGAGAAGTTGAAACAGAGATTGGATGCTTTGGTTGCAAAACAACAAGGCAAGGCTTACATTGCTGAAGGTAGAAGCTGGGATGACACAGATTCTGAAGAAGAAGAATATGGAAATCTTGCATTAATGGCAGACACTTCAGAAGAATCTTCATCATCAGCACAGGTACCTATTCTCACCACTGTAGATATGTCTCTATTTGAATATAAAAATACTGTTAATGACTTGAGTATAGAGATGTTTAACATTCATACAAGCATGCTAGCTTCTGAAGCAGAAAATGCTAGACTAGTTGCGAAGATTAAAAAGCTAGAATCTGGAAAGGAACAACTAGAGCTTGTAGGAATCACAGTTAATAACCTTAAGGAAAGAAATGAATATTTAGAGAATAAGGTTAACTGTAATGCAGAGGTTGAGACAGCACTTATGGCTAAGATTTCTGAGCTAGAGTTAAAATTGGAAGCTTTTAAGAACTCAGCTAATATTGCTAAAGACATAATGGATAAGCAGAGCTTAGATAATAAGACATGTATAGGCTTTGACTACGATGAACATAAAAGGAAAAACAAGAAGGATAAAAGGAATATAATTTTCAATGCTTCTAGTACTGTTTTATTAGAAAATGAAAATGTTCCTTTTGTCATTAAGAAGAGTAGTAATCCTGTCTTTAAGCTCCCACTCTCAGAACCCTTAGACGAAGATACTATCGTATGGAAACAAGAAATGCTTGTTGAGGATAAGTTAAAAGAGAAAGAAGTTGAGGAAAATAATGTAGAAGAAGTTACACCTAATAAGTCAGTTAAAATTGAATCTGTTAAAACTGAATTAGGTGGTAACAAGATTAAGTCAAAGAGTAATAGGAATGGGAAAGTAGGTGTTAAAATTGCTAATTCTGCTACACCTGCACCCACTGCACCTAGGAAATTGTGTACTAATTGCAATTCTGCTGGACACCTTAGTCATGCATGTAATAAGGTTAAAGTAGAATCTGATATTCCTATTGTGCAGAACATGTTTAACATAAATAATTCTCATTTGCCTTGTGGTATTACTGGATGTATGCCATGTGCTTTTAATATTATGCATGCTTATTTTAATTTGATGAATGCATCTACTTCTAGTAATTGCATAGGAATACAAAGAAGCATGAATAAGAAAAAGGTAAGGGCAAAGACTGCTAGTCCTCCTAAGGTTAGGAAGGAGACTCAATCTCCTAAGCCAAAAGACAAATCTGTCAAGGCAAAGGAACAAGATTCGAGTTCAGTCAAAATAGAACTTAAAGATGTTAAAACTGAACCTGTTACACCATCTGCAAGAACTTCTAAATTTCTTGGACCCAAACAAGTTTGGGTGCCAAAGAAACATTAATCACTTTGTGGTTGCAGGGCATAGGTACTAATGGAAAAGTCATGTGGATTCTGGATAGTGGATGTTCAAGGCATATGACAGGAGACAAGTCCCTGCTGACCAATGTGGTTGAGAAGACCGGCCCAGTTGTAACCTTTGGAGATGACAGCAAAGGCTTTACTAAGGGATATGGTAGTCTGGAAGTTGGAAATGTCATCATTGAAAATATCTCTCTTGTTGACGGTCTGAAGCACAACTTGTTGAGTGTCAGTCAATTTACAGATAAAGGATATAATGTGGACTTCAGGAAGGAAAAATGTCTGATCACCAACAGGAAAGATGAAAAGCTTGCTCTTAAAGGAGTAAGAAAAGGAAATCTGTCCGTAGTTGACTTAAACACTGCAAGCAGAGGAGAAGCAAGTTGTTTCTACAGTAAAGCATCCTCTGAGTTGAGTTGGTTATGGCACAGAAAACTATCTCACCTGAACTTCAAGGCGATGAATTCTTTAGTTAGAAGAGAATTGGTGAGAGGTTTACCACAGATGGAATTCTACCAAGAAGGACTCTGTGAAGCATGTGAAAAGGGTAAGTCAAAGAAGGCGTCACATAGAAGTAAGGACATGTCAAGCATCAGCGAACCTCTCCAGTTGATTCATATGGATCTGTTTGGACCGGTTAATGTCATGTCAGTTTCAAAGAAGAAATATGCATTAGTGATTGTTGACGACTACTCCAAGTACACGTGGGTGTTGTTTTTGCATTCTAAGGATAAAGCACCTCAAATGGTAATCGATCACATTAAAAAGATTGAGGTGGAAGCTGGATTGCCTGTGCGGACGATCAGATCAGATAATGGAACTGAATTCAGAAATGCAGTTCTAAATGAATTCTGCACGGAGCAAGGAATTTCAAGACAATACTCAGCCCCAAGAACTCCACAGCAGAATGGAGTGGTAGAAAGGAAAAACAGGACTTTGATTGAAGCAGCAAGGACAATGTTAAGCCAGTCAAAGCTACCTACATATTTTTGGGCAGAAGCAGTCAACACAGCTTGTTACACTCAAAATAGGACCCTGATTAATAAAGATCTAGAAAAGACATCCTATGAGATTATGACGAACAAAAAGCCATCACTGAAGTACTTTCATGTGTTTGGTGGAAAATGCTATGTATTGAAAGATGAACATCTGGGCAAGTTTGATGCTAAAGCAGATGAAGGGATTTTCCTTGGTTACTCACTGGAGTCTAAGTCATTCAGGGTATATGTGAGTGAATCTCATAAGGTCATTGAAAGCCTTAATGTAACGTTTGACGACACCAAACTCCCAAGTCTTCAAAAAGATAAAGATTCTGAATCTTTGAAAATTGAAAATCTATCAGAATACTACTTAGGAGATGAAGACGTACCTGGTGTTGCATCTGGTATCCATGAATACACGAATATTGATAATCCAGAGCAAAGCAGTGGAAGTGTTGGTAATACCACACAGTCACAGTCACAGTCTGTATTTCAAAATCAGTCTGTTAATGAACCTGCTAGCTCAACTGGTGGATCATCAAATAATGAAGGCAACAACTCAGGGGGAGGTGAAGAAGGATCAGCTAGTCACTCTCAACACAACTACGAAGAAGGACAATCATCAAGGGCTAATCTGCCTAGACAGAGGGTATGAAACAGAGATCATCCCTTTGAATTAATCATTGGTGACCCAGAGAGTGGTGTGAGGACTAGAAGAGCAACAGAGAATGAATGTCTGTACTCTGGTTTTCTATCAGAGGAAGAACCTAAGAAGGTTGAAGATGCTCTAGAAGATCCAGATTGGGTGATTGCGATGCAAGATGAACTCAATCAGTTTGATAGGCAGAAAGTGTGGAAACTGGTACCCAGACCTAAAGACAAATCTGTGATTGGCACTAAATGGGTATTCAGGAATAAGTTGGACGGAGATGGCATTGTTACGAGGAACAAGGCCAGACTGGTTGCTAAGGGGTATTCTCAAGAAGAAGGAATAGATTATGACGAGACCTATGCACCAGTAGCAAGACTTGAAGCCATCAGGATGCTTTTGGCATACGCAGCACATTCAGACTTTAAAGTTTATCAAATGGATGTGAAAAGTGCATTCCTGAACGGGGATCTAGAAGAAGAAGTATATGTAGAGCAACCTCCGGGTTTCGAGAACAAAGATTATATGGACTTTGTGTACTTCCTTTTTAAAGCTCTTTATGGACTCAAGCAGGCACCTCGTAAATGGTATGAAACACTATCTGAATTCTTAATTGAAAATGGTTTTATCAGAGGTGTTATAGATAAGACTCTCTTTCATAAAATGCATAAAGATGCTATGATATTAGTACAAGTATATGTTGATGATATAATATTCGGTTCTACTAATGATGAGCTTTGCAAGAGATTTGCTAAGTTAATGCAGAGTAGGTACGAGATGAGTATGATGGGCGAGCTGACATTCTTTCTTGGACTTCAAGTAAGTCAGAAGAAAGATGGGATCTTCATTTGTCAGACAAAGTACATCAGAGATCTTCTGAAGAAATATGGACTTGAAGATTCAGCTCCAGCCAAAACTCCAATGCCAACTGCTACAAAGCTTGACGAGGACAAATCAGGTAAATCTGTCGACATCACAAGCTATAGAGGTATGATTGGATCTCTACTCTACTTAACTGCAAGTAGGCCAGATATTATGTTTTCCACTTGCTTATGTGCACGGTTCCAAGCTAACCCAAAAGAGTCTCACCTTATAGCTGTCAAAAGAATTTTTAGATACCTGAAGGGTACTCCAAATTTGGGAATTTGGTATCCTAAAGGTACCGGTTTTGACCTAATCGGCTATACAGACTCGGATTTTGCAGGTTGTAAGATTGACAGGAAGAGCACTTCAGGAAGCTGTCAATTCTTGGGAAGAAGATTGGTCTCATGGTATAGCAAGAAGCAGCACTCAGTGTCTACCTCAACAGCAGAGGCAGAATACATCGCAGCAGGTAGCTGTTGTGCTCAGATTCTATGGATGAGAAACCAGCTCCAAGACTATGGCTTTATGTTGAACAAGATTCCAATATTCTACGACAACACAAGCGCCATAGCTATAACCAACAATCCGGTTCAGCACTCACGGACCAAGCATATTGATATCAGGTATCACTTTATACGAGAGCATGTCATGAATGGAATTGTGGAGTTGCACTTTGTACCCACAGAACAACAACTTGCAGACATCTTCACGAAACCACTAGATGAATCCACTTTCTCTAGGTTGGTTAGTGAATTAGGGATGTTAAATCTAAATTAATTTTAGTTTGCGAGGAGTTGTATGGATTCACAAGTTATTGAATCTTTATATCCAAAGGACTTGTGAACTCCAGTCTAACTTATGATCTCGGGCTTATGAATATCAATATTAATTATCATAAGTATACCAGTTATGCTTTGTGGTAATTATTCGATATAGCATAAGTAGTTAACTGCTACATCATTGTCTGTAGTTAACAAGAAGCATAACAGTCTGTGGTTTAGAATTAATTGGTGTATCTCAATGTCATGAAATCTTGCTGAGAAATTCTATATCAGACAGTTGTGATCTTTAATGAGAAACTGGTAGTACTGACTTGTTTATTTAATTTGCTAGCTCTCACTGATAATATATGTAGCAATTACATTTCATGTTTTCCTTTGCATAACTGACTGTATGTTCATTTTATAGTCTGTCTGCTTATTTGATTAATTGAATTGTGATTGGGTTGTTTTTTAAATTTTTTTGGAAATCACAACTGCAACAGAGTATGGAACAAATTTTTTTTGGTTTTCAAAATCTTTAAACAACCACCTATATATATTATATATTTATATGTTTGTCTGTGTAATTCAAATTGAATTATATTTAATTTTTAGTTATTTCTAAATTAAAATTTTAATAATTCTATTTTAGGAATATTAAATTTTTAATTCAAGAAATCTCTATTTAATTAAATTTATGAAAATTCGAATTTATATGTTTATATGTTTTAAATTATTTGATAAATGCAAGTTTTATTTTATTTTTTTTAAATCATCAGTATTTCAATTACTAATGGTTTTCTAATTAAAATTAACTTACATGTGTCGATAGTTGTTAACTATCGGAAATGTATTTGATTTTCTAATTAAAATTAACTTACATGTATCGATAGTTGTTAACTATCGGAAATGTATTTTAATTTTAAATTAATTAGATTGCATGTTCCGATAGTTAAGAATGTTTTGTTTTCTTATTTAAATATGCTTGCATCGATAGTTGTTTACTATCGGAAGTGTATTTTATTTTTAATTAATTAAATACATGTCCCGATAGTTACATATGTGCATATTTAATATTTTATTTGTTTATTTGCTTTGCATGTCCCGATAGTTAGCAAGTATCGGATCTTATTTTATATTATTTATTGCATGTCTAATAGTAAAAAAAAAAAAAAATTGAATTTTCCCGATAATTATTAACCATCAGTGGTGGTGGATGTACTTTTCTTTTCTTTTTGTTACATGCATGTGCCGATACTTAGCTAAGTCATAAATATATATATAAATTGTTTTACTTTAACTTAGTTTACATACATCCGATAGTTTAGTAATATCGGAGCCAAAACGATTTTTTCTCTTCAAATATCTACAATTCTAGGACTTATTTTGCAAATCTAAAATCGTGAAAGTGTAGATCTGTTAACTAGCTTCATTTCCATACTAATTTTGTTTAGTTTTGTTTCGAAAAATTTACGAATATTTCGAAATTTGGGAATTTTTCTAGGATTAACTAGAAGTCAAAAAATCATAATAAAAATACTGGTGTATTTCAAATCTCTCCTAGTTTATCATATATTATTTTTAGAATTTTTGGAGAAGTTTGAATTTTTGAGTATTTTTGGTTCGTATACGAATAAACTAAGTTCGTTTTTGTTTTGGAAAAGTTAAAAATTTTGGTAATTTTTACTTGTTAAAAATGGCTGGAATTTTTAGTATCACTCGTACGAATTTAGTTGACCGAAGAGGTACAAGTTACATCTGGAGGAGATTCATTTGGGAATGCTAATACTCAAGATTCATATGATCCCATCTCTCTAACAGGTAGTAAGTCAGGTAGTTTTACTGAATCTATATCTTCACTGTTTATTAATTTGCAGAATTTATATGAAGATACTGGAATGGAACTTGTTGCTGAGCCCTCTATGGCATTAGGAACATGCAATGAATCTGCAAACCAACAGATTCTAACCCCTGCCTCAGAACCAAACACTACTCAATCCTTACCGTTATCTTCTCACCAACCCCTAAAAAGAAAATTGTGAGTGAGGGAGATAGTGCCTTAGAAGCACCACATAAGGAAGGTGAGGAACCCCAACAGCTCTACCTCTGACTAGAAGGAGATTAGAAGAACCTGAGGTAACTGTTAGCCCATCTATGCCCTCTCAAAAGGACATAGAGCTGAAAAAGGCAAATACACAGTCTCTGGGGACATCCTCTCAACAGGGTGAACCTATTGAAATTCGCCCGTCGGCCAGGGCATCTGAACGAGTGTCAATGATTGAGCCTCCAACCAAGTTATTTGTTACACTGAAAGGAGCACACACACAGGAGGAATTGACGGATATTGCTACTTCAGTAGCAGAACCTATGCAGGTAGATCCTGTACAGGTCATGCCTTCACAGGCTATTGCGGGAGTCACGGGTCCTTCATTGCTAAACATTACAGGATCCAATGTGATAAGCCCCCCAGGAGGAACATTCCTGGCTCCTAATAAGGAGGTCTCCACCACTATAAGTGGAACGGAGAAGCAACTACTTGGCAATAGTTCTTCGGATGAGCCATTTAGGATTTTCACTGCAGGTACAGAAGACTTGCTGGAGTCAAGGAGAGTGAGTGAAACACCAACAGAACGATTGAGTGATCATAATTCACCCACACCCCTAAGACCGAGCGAGAGAATTGAGAGACAAACACCTACAGAACCTGTCAGTGAGACACCTACCAGCCAAATAAATACCCTCACAATGCACACACAATCTCTAAGTCAAAGGGTTTATAACCTGGAGACTACTGTCACCGAAATGAAATCTGAATTTCACAGCAATGTCATGGAAATAAAATCTGTTCAATACAACATGTTGCAGGATTTACAGAATTTCAAGACTGATATGAAGAAGTTTGTTATAGATTTGTTTGAAATGTATAAATCTCAAACTACTCAAATCCCTGTCTTGGAGGGTAACACAACTAAGGGGGAGATGATAGTGCGAGAGCAAGAAAAAGAATCTGGTGCTATTATGGGGAGTAAAGACAAAGGGAAAGGCATTTGGTAGGGGAAGAAGAAGAAGAATCACATTCTCAGGGGGAGAACATTATTTGAGCAATGTTCTATGGTTTATTAAAGATGATCCCAAGAATTTTGATTCTTATAAAGCTCAGTTTATGATAAGTTCTTTGTACGTCTAGTTATAAAGGATTTTGAAGCAGAGAAAAGCTCAAACTCAGAGGAATGAAGATGATATCTATTGAAGATGCGTTCAGTGCGAAAGGAACACTCATTTTCTATTTCTCTTTACTTTATAGAAATCTGGAAATGTATTATATGATCCAGAACCCAAGTAGTATTATTTACAAGTCTAGAGCATTAATATTTTCTTGTAGTTAGTTGAGTTATCCTCTAGGGATTTGCTTGTTAATCTCTACCAAACAAATAGGGGGAGATTGAAAGGCTGTATGTATAGACCTATATGTAACATAGGGTTATAACTCAACACAAGAACAGGACGTGTAAATAATATGAAGTTATCACCAGAATCAGGAAGACATGAAGACTTGGTAAAGACAAAGGATAAAGAAGAAATCTACAGACTTGAAGCATTAGCTCACTGGAAGAAGTTCATTAATATGTTCATGCCTCAGTGAAGAATAAAGGTTGAAGTATTCAAGGATGTGGAAGCAATGAAGCAGTTGTCAAAGTACCAGAAAGATTCTAGTGATCCAAATCTGCAATTTAGTCAAGCAATGAATTGCAGAGCTCAAGTACAGGAATCGAGAAGATAGAATATACGGCAAATTCAAAGAATCAAAATATTAGATGGAATCTTGGAGTCTACTATAGATTGCTGGAGGAAGTTCATTCATATGTTCAGACTTCAGTGAAGGATAAAGTTCGAAGATGTTCAGGGTTTCAGATATGTTTGTGGTTCAGCATAAGTGCCAGAGGATTCCAATGTACTTACAATCGAAGCACTTCTAATCAACAAGGAACAAAGTCAATTGTATTGTAAAGAAGATGTGAATATCAAGATCGTGTTAGTCGTTTGTGAACCAGACCAGTTGCACCAAACGTCAGCACAAAAGAGATTGAGAATTGCATCTATGAATGAGAAGAATTGGCCAGATACTGAGATGAGTAACCTAAGTGGTATGTGATTAAGCCCATAATAAATCAAGGTCGAATTAAAAAGGAAATATTTATTTGACTTGGTTGCAGTGGAAGAAAATATATTAAGGGCTTATCAGGCTTGAAATTGGTTAAGGAAAGAAGACTGCAGAAGCTGTATCCATAAGTCAACTAGTCAAGCTATTTTGTCTTTTTCCTATTTTGTCTTTTTCACCAATGGTTACTAACCATCGGGTGAGATAAAGAAATGAGCAAAGTAAAGACAAAGGCAAAGGGCTTATTTCGTCCTATTAGCCGATGGTTAATAACTATCGGGTAAAGGAAATAAAAAGATATGCACAGCCACTTCCCGATAGTTATTAACTATCGGGTAAAGGAAAAACTAGAAGGAACTTTCAATGATTTACTAACCATCGGATAAAACAAATAAAAAGAAAATCTATTTATTCCGATAGTTAATAAATCAAGCAATAATTCCGATAGTTAATTTATTAGAGAATATTTCCGATAGTTAACATATCTCCGATAGTTGCTCAGCTTGAAGTAGTTAATTCTATTTCATGAATTGTTTTAAGTGTCCGATAGTTAATTTACAGACTCATCGATAGTTAACAATTACTCAGAAAATGTTCCCGATACTTAAGGTTAAACAGAAGCGAAGAAGCAACTGATTTACTTGGCACAAAATGGGCCACGTATCAAGAGTTGAAAAAGACTACACAAAAAGCAGCAAAGGCATCGTCTTTGTCATTGATTCAATTCATTCAGCTACACAGACAGAGAGATACACAGAGCAATAACAGAGAGAAAACCCAGAGAGCATTCAAGAGTAAACACTGAAGCCATTAACTTTGTACCCAGCTGTTGTTACCCTTGTTGTTTTCAGTAAAGCTTGTAATCTAACTGTTGTACTAGTGAATCATTGTAACTAATCGAAAGATTAGATTTGTGGAGCACCTCAGGGTTTATATTAATAAAACGATATATTCCCCGAATGAACTGTTGTTGTGATTGCTTACCTTGTGTTTGATTTAATATCTGTTCGAACTGTATTAAGTCCATCAAGAACCATTCCGCGAATATTTTATAAATTGGACAATATCGTATTCAACCCCCCTTCTACGATATTTGGGACTAACATATAGCATTCTCACAGTCTTTCTTAAAGTTAAGCATGTGTACATGTTCAGTTTCAAGAAAGTCATTCCTAGCATTCAGAGTTTGTATTTCAGATTTTAATCTTTCATTCTCAAGAGATTGTGACTTAAAGCTAACATACAGATTTCTAAGAAAAGTCTTTAATTCATGAATATCTTCAATATCAAAATTGAAAACAGAGTTTGGTACCTTGTCAGAGTTTAAGATGGGAGAATCAGAGTTTGCCATGAGAGCATAGTTAGTTTCTTCTTCAGAGTCTGAGGAATCCATCCAATCTTTCTTTGATGTGATGAGAGCTTTCCCAGATTCCTTGCTTCTGCACTCAGTAGCAAAGTGTCCCATCTTGTTGCACTTGTAACACTTGACCTTTGATTTATCAAGAGTTTTTGATTTTCCATCTCTATTTTCTCTTTTTCTGAATCTGTCTTTCTTGTCTGTCTCACCATGCTTCTTCTGAAAGTTTCCTTGCTTCCTAAATTTTCTGTATTTCTTGAAGATTTTGACAAACATAGCAAACATCTCCATCATGTCAGAGTCTGAAGAATTATCAGAGTTTACATCAGAGTTTGCCTCAAACTCTGACTCACTGCTTTCTTGGAGTACTACTTCTTTCCCTTTCCTTATTGAAGCCTTAAGCACCTTTTCTTTTGGTTCTTCAATTTTTGCTTCAACATTCAAAGCAATAGGTCTTGCCTTGTTACTCTTTCTGTTTCTTCTTTGCTGTAACTCCAGATCATGAGTTTTCAATTTGCCATAAACTTCATCTAAGGACATCTCATCCAAATCAGCCCTGTCTCTAATCAAGGATGTCTGCAGATCCCATTCTTCTGGAAGAGCCCTCAGAAATTTGGTGTTTGAATCTTCATTGTCATATACTTTGTCCACCAAAGCCAAGTTATTCAACAGAGTTAGAAATCTGTCATAGATATCTGTGAGGGACTCATTCTGCTTAGCCTCAAAGTATTCATACTCTTGGATTAGAACAGATCTTCTATTTTTCTTTATCTCCTTGGTTCCTTGACATTGAACCTCCAGTGCATCCCAGATTTCTTTGGCAGTTTTGCATGTTATTACCCTGTTAGACATTACAGAGTCAAGACTGTTATGCAGAATATTTCTTACCTTTGCATCTTTCAAGACTTCCTGTTTTTCTTCGTTAGTCCATTCTTTCTTGTCCTTCAGGGTGTAATACTCAAGGATTTGTCTTCCTTCCACAATTGTAGAAGGCACCAGTTTGGTTGGTAGATACTGACCTGTATGGATTCTATCTAAGTAATCAGGATCAGTTGCTTCTAAGAACATCATCATCTTCACCCTCCAAGTAGGGTATTCAGCCTTCTTCAATATCGGAATTCTGATGCTCTCATACTTGCTTCCAGACATGATTATTTGATCTTTTGAGTTGAAATTTACTGCCTGCTCTGATACCAATTGTTTCCCAGAATAATCAATCTATTACAGAAGGGGGGTTGAATGTAATAGTGCCTGTAAATCGATTATGAACACAAGTATGTTGAATGGAATACTGTTTTGTATTAATAATGAACTTGAATACAAAACTCTCTCAAGATATTAAGTTCTTAAGAGCTGCTAGGTTACAAGATATTGCTTTTATGAATTCGACATTGAATTATAACCTATCTCTGTGTTTATATAGACACAGCTACAAATACAATTACAAAACAGATTATGATAAGAATAGATTTAATAAGGTAATTAGACTTGCACTTGAATTCCTTCTTACTATCCAAATCAGACTCTGATTTGTCTGTTTCCTTTTCTGGTAGACTCTGAAGCTAAACTCTGTCGATTTGTCATTCTCTGATTTGAGCATTCTCTGTTAGAGTAAACTCTGATTGAGTATTCTCTGATAGAGTAAACTCTGACTGACAGCTTCTGTAAACTCTGATGACGTCAACATAAACTCTGTTTTAGTATTCTCTGACAATCACCAGTGTTTGCATTCCTAACAAGGTAAAAAGTTGTAATAATAATTAGTAGTTTGGTTTTCTGATTTCAATACTGTAACCTGTATGCGATCTTGTTTTAGGGGGTCGAATTTACTTTCAAATTAATTTCTCTTTTAAATCATTTTTTTATTTCAAATTGGTTTTCTTTTAAATTCTTTAAAGATATCCAAGTTTTAAATTATATTTTGTTCTAGTGGCACCATATCTAGACCCCGGATCTGAGGGATGTCACAGTATCATCTGTTGTTTTTCCATCTGTATCTGATTTCTCCAGTTGGACTTCTTGAGTACCAGGGGAACTTGGAGTTAGATCTGCTAGAAATTGTTCCCAGAAATTATCGTTCACCCCAGTTGGTAGAGATTGAGTAGTCTCCTGTAAAGGCTCATTTGGAACATCAATATCAGGAACATTAGCAGGCCTTGCATTTACATGTATCTCTTGGGATTTTGGCTTAGATTCTAAGTCGAGATGGATAGATGAGATGACGGGGCTCTGTGCATGGCCAGAAGAAGCAGCAGGTAACTCGAGGGATGAACAAATATCTCCAGAATGAGGTGAGGATGGATGGTAGTTTGGCAAGTTTTGTTGGACATTTATATCAGAGTCTCCAGATGATGCATCCATTTTTGTTATAGAATTTGGTGATGAATGCTTTGGCACACCAGAATCATACATGTCCATGCCTGAAGATTGACCAACACCATGCAGAAAACTCTCCCAAGACCTCAGGGATGAGTCTAACTTTTCTATTAGTTTGGAACTTAGCATTGAAATGGACAAACTAGCCTGATTTTCTTCTTCGAAAGTCAAATATTGGTTCCGATTGGCTTCATCATATAAATACATTGACACGTCCAGCCTTCTCTTCTTATTACTAATTGCATACTGTTGTGCAACAGAAGATGCAGCTCCGGGTTTCTGAACCAGGTGCGCCAGGAAGGTAATCGTATTTCTCTGTCGGTATTCCATGTTCTTCAAACGCTTAGCTAGTGATTGTGCTTGATGTTCAAATCTTTGACTCTCCTGTTTATTCCTTTTCAACTCTAATTGAAGCAAATTCTTGTCATGTTTGAGCTTTGCTATTTCCTCTTCGAATTCCTGTCTTTCTGAATCAGTTAGTGTACCTGGTTGAGCAGAATGGCTATGAACTGGCTTGTGACGATGAATTTTTGATAAAAGATGTGTCTGACCTCTTATAAATTCATCATTTGCAAACTCCCATTGCTCGGTATCAATCTTTCTAAAACCCTAAATGATAAAAAAAGGAGAAAATTCTAAACAAATTTCGACAAATCAATGGCCAGAAATTTGTCAAATTAATAGCCAAAGAGGCAGTAAAAAGGTCATATTCTACTACAAATCATTTTTTAGCCTGCAAACTGGTTACAACTTACAAATCACCAGCACAGCACTCCAAATTGTCAGTCTTATTAGTATAAATCACAGGTTTGTAGTTCGTAAATAAATAAAGACATAAACATACGAATAAGAAAATACATTAACCGGTCTATGTACATGTTTCAATAACTCTCACAGAGAAACACACACACACACACACACAGGAATTTCATTTGAATTCACACACTTTGTACAGAGATTATACCAGAGAATGATTTTTAAGCAACCAAATGAAGAAGTAATGTTCACATTAACACTCATACCTATAAACAATCATATTAGAATAAAAAACAGAATTTCGATTAATAAGAACATCTAGAATAATGTACTTACATATGTATTGAGTTGTCTGGCTGGAAAAGTTATTGTGCTTGAAATAAGTTGGGAGCAAATCTCTAGCAAACTCAGGAGGATTCCAGACAACGAAGCTACGTCCGGTATGACTCCAAGACACAATTGAATCAGTCACTGGATCTTCAATCATATCATATGTCTTTACGAGAAAAGGGGCTGGTGAACTCGAACCACCATGAGGTCCTTCCATAATATAAATGAAGAGATATCACCCTCCAACATAAAACAACTGCAGAACTATAAACCACTCTGAATCATTCTCGTTTCTTACATTATAAACGTCGACATGCAACCAGATTATGAGCAATACCTCTTACTTTCAAATTTTCAATATAAACTAAATCAAGTGCACCCCTGAACTTACTCTTTTCTTCTAGTAGTTCAACAGAAGTTCAAAATATAAGAACAAACAAACCCACCGGCAAAAAATAAAATGAAAGTATTAAAACCAAGATTTTTCGAGAAAGTCTACGAAGAAAAGAAAACCGAAATGGTAAGGCCTACAATAAAAAGATTTTAGAAGAATATATAGCAGCAAAGAGCAACCAAGAAAAAATTAATATTGGAATAGGAGAAAAAGAGGTGTTGTATATAGAACAAATAGTCATGGAATTCAATATATACTAAATGTCTTTAAGGTACGTATGCAGAGACGAAGTAAAGTTGAAATGTATTGATAAAGAAAAAAATATGTCAGAAAGACTTCAACAGCAGCCAAGACTTATTACATGTAACAACCTTAACGGCGTCTCTGACCAGTTATTATATAAAAACAAATTTAATGACAGATAATAATGTTTTAACTTGAAATTCATAATTGATGAGATGTTTTTTCGCAAATTTAATTATATTTGTATTGAAAAAATGAAGACAAAACCCTATTTTGTGAAAATATATATAGTATGATATTGTTAGTACCAAGTTCAATGCTCGTATGATTTAACAAGATGGAAAACAACTCAAGTTGTTAGAGAAAACATATATTCAATAACTAATTAGCTTCTTCTTGCCCTTGCCTGGTATCTTAGTTTGACCCTTCTTGCCAGAGTTATCGTCCTAACAGGTAGCAATGGAAAGGTATATAACTGGTGGCTTAGTTAGTTTGTTCCTACAAAACATTCGGAACCCATCCTGCACAGGCTTAGCAGGGGATAGGTCTTCAATTTCTTCCGAAGAGTCTGTTTCAGTTCTTGTGCTTTCATCGATTACTTCTAGTTGAGATGCATGATTTTTAGCAGCAGAAGTACCTTCATTATTCTGCACTTTGAAATCATCGTTAGTAGCATCAGAAATAGAATTAGAGAGGAGAATCATGGGACAGCTGCCCTGTAGTCAGCAGGGGTTACATAAGGATCGTTATTGAACATTTCATGCAGTTTATGACTAGAGACCACTAAATGGTCCTGTGAGAAACACATAACGCAGACTTGTTTTGTAGTAACACATTTCACAGGGATTCTGACTTGATATGGCCAGGCAAAGAAGTCAAGAACACAGTAGCTTAGATCCTCAAACTCTAATAGCAACACACGTGGTAACTTAAGGAATAGATTATAGACTTATTGTTGTTGGCAACAACAGAGTACCATTATCGAATGCATATGGCCTATCAAAGGAACTAGCACGGTAACAAAGTTCATTTATAGATCAATAAAATAACGGAACATCATGAAGCCTAACCGAAATGTGGTCATTACCAAGGGTGTTATTGGAAAGATAGTGTCCGATTCAAGGTTTCCAAGTCTGATCATTATCAGCAACGAGAATTCGACTACATTTAACCATTCTATTCACAGTCTTAAAACTATAACTTAAACACAAAATAGCCTATTGGATGTTGAAAAACCTTCACAAGACTCACAGATTCTAACTCAAGTGTAGCCACCTCTTTTACATCATCAAAGTCCTTGCATTAGTATCAAACACACCAAGACAGCTAGTTTTCCAGATTTTGTTAGCATTTTGGAATATCACATTCGAGGGTTTGACAGATACAGATCCACTATTTCTATTGAACACATTTTCAGGGTAGGGATCATCAGACATGTCATAGTCAGAATCATCATTACAACCATCAAGTTGTGTGAAAAATATTTGTCCCGTATTACTCGTCCATTTCTATATTCAATATACATTCATAAACAATTTTTCAAAAGACAATATTACAATGCCCCAACGCGAGTACTGAAGAATACAAAATAAGGACTTTGTTCGAAGCTCTTGTGCAGTTGTGCTACTCTTGAATGACTATTTCTAGTATGGAGAAGCATTATGATCATATATAATTTAAGAACCGCTCCTCGATCACTTTATCCTCGTTCCCAAGCTGTAAAATTTCAGCAGGACGGCACAAATGTCACTTGATCGATAGTGTTGTACATACATGCATATGGACGTGTTTGTCTGAATTAAGAAACTTGTGAATGCTGATCGATCTTGATATTGAAATTACAATTAACAATAAGTAGAGCATGCACAGCAGTGAGTGCATCTGATACATAAAAAATTATGGCATATAAGCGTTTTCCAGAGATCAATTGGTCATACATTTATCAAATATCTGTATATCTATACAAAATATTGTCTGCTCTGTTCCTAACGCATCGAGTGATCGAGATGTCTGAGCATAGAAAAAATTATATTAAAAGCTCAATTTTGGAAAAGAGCAGCATAAAGTAGTTGATTCCAGGTATCAGGAACGCCAGGAAGACACCAATGGCTGCAGTCCATGCCGCGCCAGCCTCCGTAGCCAAAGACTGAAGGGTGACCATCTTTCCTCAACTGTGACAATGTTGTTATGTCAAGTAGATCAACCTTGGTTGACATCTTCTGTAATACCCTTTCTAATACAACTTGTGCTGGATGTGGACTACCTTTATACTTACTCCTTCCTAAGAATGGTTGCTTTTGGCCATTGCAGTTCTTCCAACTTGGTTTTGACCAATCTCTACATGTCATTTATATACACACCATTTTTCTAAGTTAAGCAGCATGTGAAAAGTTGAAAATATATGAGCTATTAGACAACATGCATTTGATTACCTTAGATGATCCGGAGAAACACCTTGAAATAAAACTTTTGTTTTTGTTTGGTCAACATTTTTGTCTATCCATCTAGCCCATGTAGTCAACGCTTTTTCATACGCTACTAACCGATCCATGTCTTTGTAAATTTTATTCCCAGATTCAATCAAATCCCATCTGCAACTCAAACATATTCAAACTAGCGAACTTCAGAACCTACTATCTCAATTCAATCATCTCGAGTTTTGTAATCGTAAAATAATGGATTTTGTTCACGTAACAAGATATTGAGAGTTCGAATCTCATTCGAGTATATGTCAGTATAACTTCTGCAATACAATAGATTAAAGATGGAAGAAGGTTACGGCTGCTGTCTTCCGGTTAGAAGCCACCAGTGCCACGTGTTGAAAATTAAAGTATCCATTCCCTTCCATGTGCTTGCAATATTAATTGACTCAAGCTTTAAAACGCGTCCTCTTTTCTCGCTTACAAGGTCAACTAGAAATGCATTCCTTTGTAGCATCACAGACAGACTAAAACCCTGGAGAATTGTACTTAATTACAATTATATATGATGATTATAAATTAGTGTTGAGGACATTAAATATGTATGTATACAATTCATATAGTAGACTAGTAGTTACAGTGCAGTGCAAGCATATAAACGTACTAACAAAGATTACAATGCCAACTTTTGCTGACTTTCAAAATAATACTCTTGATTAAAGTGCACTTAGTCCAAAAGAAGCAGTAAATTTGGTATACATTAGTCGTTGACTTATCCTAATAAAAGCCTCAAACGAACTAATTCTAATTGATGTAGGATGTCACACGCACAATATAATTTTAGAAAATAACTTGACATTTTCTTAACACGGGAGAGAGTTTAATGTCAGCAATTCATAATGTACTCGAAGTAAACTTAACTTCACATGTTCATTTCTTATGATTTTAATAATATTTAGCAGTATAGAAAATGGTTCATGGCGAGGGAGAGGGAGATAGAGAGATCTGACGTGCAGGGAAATTGAAAGTGGAGAGGCCTTTGTTTCTAGTTAAGGTGTAAGTAGCTTCTGGAACAGCAGTATGAAGCATGCAATTCAGAGACTACCACTGATTTAAACCAATCGAATCCCCAATGAACATGATGCGCTTTCCTTTCATGCTTCGTAGAAAATTTCTACCACTAAACCTACACATACACATACATACACATACATAATTAAGATCGAAAAATGTTAAAGAATCGACACCAACAAACCATACATGAATTATCTACTTAAAAGTAACGTCATAACATGTAAAATGTACCTTGGCAAGTTGCATGCAAAAGGCTGCCACCTATACTGGAGATAGAATTGATCAGGGCGGCCATTTTTTCGGCAAGTGAATGAGTTTTCTAAGAAAGGACATTTGTTTGGATCATACAGGGGATATGAACTATCTTTCACCCATCTACCTTGAAATATGTTGCACTTTTGCTTGGTGATGCTTCCCACATTTGACTCTCCATTTATTTGATGAATCAAGAAATGAGGAAACAGAGTGAAAGCCAGGAGCAGAGCAGCTAAAATGCTAGCAGTCACGTCCATATGATCAGATCTGACTAGATCAGGGAGGGACTGAGAGAACTATAATGATACCGGCCTCGGTATATATATTAGCTCGCTTTGATACCTTTTTCCAAATAAATATAGAGAAATACTAGGTACTACAGTTAAGTATGTAATTGGTAAATACCCAAACACGAATAACTAATATTTAAGTAAATTTATTTTTATTTATATTTTTATTGATATTTAATATAATTTTATAATATTAAAAATTTATGTTAATATATATGATATATTTTCTTATTTTATATAAATTTATTAAAGATGTGAGTGATATTAAATTAATTAGAAGAGTTATTTTGATAATAATTTATAATTATGTATAATAAATAGATTTTTATTTAAGATAAATATTTTTGTTATTTATGTTTATAAAAGTTAAGTGCAATAAATATTATACTATTTAATATAAATATATTATAATTTGTACCCGTGTTATAATAAATATATAATTTGGGCTTAAAACTAAATTTTTAATTAATATAGTTATGTATATAGTTAGTGTTCGTATTATAATAACTAAAATTGTATTTAATACACGTATAATTTTTAGGCTCGTGATCCGGTATCAGCCGACCAAATCTTTTGATATTTCTGTTATAATAATATACTAGCATATAACCCGTGCTACGGGAGGAGAGTAATAAATAATATATTGTATATTTTAAATGAATTAAATATTTAATTTGATTATATATGTTATTAATATTTTTTATGTAATGTTGTACATGAGATAAATTACTTTTGAATTATATTTATATTATGTGTTGAAATTCTCATTAATATATTGTTATATATTTATATTAATAAATATAGATTAATAACCCGTGTAAAGTATTAATAAATTTTTATTAATAAAAAGAATTTTGAATATATTAGAAAATATTTTAATTAAAATTATATAAATGGGTATGTTTTAATATATATAAAATATTAATATAATTTTAATATTCAAATTTTTTTATTAAATTAAAGTGTTTGAGTGATGAAAAAATTGAAACATGTTATTAGATGCGAGTATAACTCTATATTCTAATTAAAAAAAGTTCATTTAGAGTAATATAATATAAAAGTATATATAATATAAATAGAGCGTAATAATAAAATTTAATTAATATTATAAATAAAATAATTATTTTATTTTAATATACATAAAATTTTATTAATAAATTCTGATATTAAATAAATTAAAGAGGTTGACTAATAAGGAAATTAAAACATGGTAGTATATTGATTAAAATGATGTATTTGAAATTAAATAGGAAACAGACACATGTATTTGAAGTTGAGTGAGACACAAAATGACCAGACCGACGACAAACCAAATATTTGCCCTTACGTGTTTAATAATATAGTATAGATTAAATAAAAATTATAGGATAAACTTTAATGATATATTAAATAAAAATTATAGGATAAGTATGATTCGTAAAAGAAAAATATATAATATAATTTAAATATAATATAATATTATCCTATATTATTATAAAAGGATGACTACTGGGGTTAGAGTTGTATGTATGATTATATTCCTTTAAAATTATAGTTTATTAAAATTCAATGGTTAATATTGTTTCAATGATTCACATAAAAATTCTGTGAGATACAGTCTTTTCCATAGGTTTTGATTAATTTTGTCTTAACGCTAAGTGTAAATTAAATTAGGGTTAGGAAGTTACTAATTAATATAGTAATCCTCCCTTAGATTATTCGAAGTGACAGTCAACGAGTGGAAAGTCAAACTTGGTCAAACCATTTTATAAACGAAACAAAATGATTTTCTCCTGACATATAATTAGATAAGATTTATCAAAATAATGATAAAATCAAATCTAATTTATTTTGAGGCAAAGACTGAAGACGAACAAATACTATATTTTTGACACTGCTTTTACGAGACAGAAAATGCTTTATTAAATTAAAAGAGTGTCTGTTTTAAAGGTTTTCAAGGAAATATATTTTAAATATATTTTCTAAATATATTTGTTCAATTTATCTTCAACATAGTCCTGCCTAAATGTAAAATGCAGATTTTATCCCTAAAGTCTCTAACTGTCTTATTTATTCAGATAAAATGCATTTTAATTCAAGCATAAATATTCCTTGGACTTCATAGTCATTATTAATTTAGGAATATTATGTTTGAATATATTTCCAGTCAAAACTTTAGTCCAAACGTCAACTAGTTCTGACAAATGGCTATCGAATATTGTTTCGGGCTGTAGGGACAATGAAATAATCCTTTTCTCGAAATAATAGTTACACATGTCCAAATGCCTTGAAACTTGGGGAATGTCACTAGAATATTTAAAAAGAATTTTAGGATTTTTTCCATGATTTTTGGGTGACTTTTATTTTTGGCATGTACTTTCGATACGTAATTGATTGTTCGGTTAATTAAAAGTCAATGAAGGTCAACTAAAAATTGAGTAGGATTTTGACCATGACCTACTTGGAATATTTTCATATGGTTCCCAAATTTTCATAATTTTTGGAACATGTTTTGAAAAATGTCATACTCGTCATTGTATCGTTCAGTTTCACATTTATTAGCTTTATTATTTAAATGAATAGTGTTTGCACGTTTTTCCATGCATGCAAGTGGGCTTGTACTGATGAGGGAACACAAATTTGAATTTTTGTATCATACCTTATCTCTTTGTACTTTTTGTCCCCTCATCCCTCATCCCCCACTCAAAACCCTAATTCTTCTCTTTAAATACCCCCAACCCCCACTCTTTTTCTCAAGCCATTTGAGCCAAGTAAATGCTGCATTTTTCTCTCCAAGAAGCTCTCTAGTCCAGAAATATTTCATCTCTTAGAGTTCTTGAGTTATAAGCTTAGTTCTTCCATAGATCTAACCCCTACTAAGCTTATAAACACATTTACATGCTCATATAACACACACACCACACAAGTATCTTTTGGCTACCCACTTACCATATCTTAGCATCCCCTAGACTTGTTTTGTTGCCCCCAAAGTTGTACCAAAAGTTGTTATTCCGGCCATTTTTCGGCGACTTTTTCCGGCGACCCTTTTTGTGTGTTTTAGGCTTCAAACTAGCTTTTTCTCTTGATTTCTTCCTAGATCTCAAGGGTTATAAGTTGGTTAGTTATATTATATATATAATATCAGTAGGCATATGTTTAGTAGTGTATACACCTTGCTTGCTTGATTTTTAAGTGTGTACACGAACTCTTGTACAAGATCCTAACTCGTATTCCTTGATTTCGTAAGAAATATTGTTGTCTCTCACTATAGTGCACAAGGGTCATAAGTTAGTTATTTCTTGTCTATATTATATATATAATATTCGGCCCTAATAATATATACAAGAGCTTGCTTTGTTTGATTTGTTGCAAGTATATATTTTGGTCTTGTTCCTCATTTTTATATATACACGAGCTTTAATCTTCTCTTCTATTCTCGTATATATAAAGAGTGAACTAAATAGTTGTTAATATCCTTAAACTTATAATTTAAGGGTTAGATACAACGACCATTTACTTTAACTCCGAGTCGAGGCTAGTTGTATAAGTTGATATATATACGACATAAGCAAAAGGCTTCCTTGTTGAATTTTAGTATCTAAACCAAGCTCTCGTTCCGGGTTTGAGCCAAATAGTATAAATCTCATATAGAGATAGAAACTAAAGGCTCCTCGAATATTTGCTAGGTAGCTCACTTCAATTCTGAGTTGAGTTTTGTGTATAAGTCGAGGTACGACATAAACATAAATACTTCTTGTTGAATTACATAGTGAAAGAAACCAACACACATTCCGAGTAAATCGAAGTAAACTCATTGAATAGTTGTGGGTTTGTTCTTGATTGTTTTAAGGCCATAGTGTAGTTGTAGTTAGTAAGGCCTTATAAACAAAGTAGTTAGAAAACGTACTTGATCTCATTCAAGTCAAAAATATTTGGTCTATATCTTGACCTTATATTTCCTATATATATACTATATATATATATATTTACATTCTGTACTTGCATTGCATCATACGCTTTACATATCGCACTTTACCTTAGCATATTTACTTTAAAGCAATGCATTGCATTCATACGCTTTACATAACGCAATTTACTTTAGCACGTTTACTTTAAAGTACTTTTATTCATACGCTTTACATAACGCAATTTACTTTAACACGTTTACTTTAAAGTACTTGCATTCATACGCTTTACATACGCAATTTACTTTAGCATACGCATTTACTTTATTGCATACACGTTAGCACACAACGTATGGTTCGTCCTGTTGACTAAGTGACTTACCCTTTCGAGTGGTTCGTCCTTGTCTCTAAGTGACTTACCCCGACTCACATTTATATATACTGTTGCTTCGGCTATTTTATATATATTTGTTTATCACCTTGGTCTAGTACTGTAACATACTAGTCCACCACCTTTCTTTCTAAAACAGGGATATTAAAGTCGTAGTACTTGTTGTCTAGACTTTGTTAGTGAAGTGAAAGTGAAGTGAGGTGATCATTGTTCTAAGACCCAAGTCCTAGACACGCCGACGGGGAGTTGGGTGTCTTTGCACCATGAGGAAAAGGAAAGACCCAAGACCTAAGATCCAGATCCAAGACCTACATTGTTTTAGAGGAACATAGTCTACGCAGGAATTTTTACGTATCTTTGAGGAGGTAAAGGGGAAGTTACGCTCCAAGATAAGATCGTAAGGGATACTACGAGAGGTAACGGGGAGTTACGCTCTAAGACCAGCTCGTAGGGGTACTACTTGCCTGTGAAGAGGTAACGGGGAGTTACACTCTAAGACCAGTTTGTAGGGGTTCTACTTTGATTGTGAGGAAGTAACGGGGAGTTACGCTCCAAGATAAATCAAGTGGGTTTGCTATTGTATTTTGAGGGATTAACGGGTAGTTAAGGTCCAAGATAGATACATAGTATTGTAAAAGGCTTCTCCGCCACTATAAGGAGTACATCTTTTTATAGTGCAAAATCTCGAGTTCAGGGAGGAACTCGGGGATTGGACTAGGGGTGAGCGGATCCGTTAGGGGATTGCGCCATCGCAAACCAGGATAAAAATTCCGTTGTGTACTCTATTTCTTTTCTCTGCTTTTATTTTCCGCACTTATATTACTAGTTGACTGGTAATGTTTTAAAAAGAGAAAAGAAAATTTTAAAACGCCAAGCTCAATTTTTAAAACGGTATTAAGCTATTCAACCCCCCTTCTAGCTTATACCCCCCATTTCGGGCCTAACAAATTCTATGGTTCACCCAGTACTATACCGACGACCAAAATTTTTAACCTTTCGGTTATTATAATATAGTATAGATTACAGATATACATGCGCCAACAAATAAAACGTATCATATATTATGTCATATCATTTTAAAAATATTTTTGGGTACATAACATTGCTCATAAATATAACTAATATATATATATACCTTTTATTAGGAAGTGTGCAGTATTAACATGCGTATTTATATTCAAAAATAGTAAGGAGTACTTCAGCAGTAAAGCTTTCATGCCAGAAAAGAGATGCGAGTTTAATAACGTGGATAAATTTAAATTTTATTTTGTGGATTCACAAGTCTTGGATGAAATTTATTTTACATTCTTTTATTTTATCTTTTAAATTTTTATTTTTTAAACTACTATAAATTTTAAATTTTATACTAATAATTTAATACAAATACATCAATAAATATACTCTATCAATACATTTACCATATTTATAAATAATTATATAATAATATTTTTTGAAATAATTTAATTAAATGAATCGAGTATATATTAACCCCAATTAAAATTTGATACGATTTTGAAAATCCGGCTCGACTTGAACTCGGGCTTGTATACAATTATAAATAAGTTATTATAAAAAATATATTTTTATTAGTTATACATTATAAATTAATTATTATTTTTAAATTTTTAATTGATAACTCACAAGTATATTCAGTTCGGGTCGGCTCGATTAGCTCGTGAGTAAATGAGTCGAATTTGGCCATAAATTTAGGTGCTCATTTAAGATGAACAAGCTGCTCAACTTATTTAAAAATACCTGAACCCAGACTCATTTATTAATCATTAAGCTCGACTTTTATTTTTTTAAGCCTCGATGGGAATTTGGCTGTAATAGTAATTTACACAATGTATATTATTTTTTACCGGATACACAATATTTTTTTATAACAAAGTATTACGAGTTAATAGAAGATAAATAAATGCATTAGTGTTGATAATTAGAAAAAAAATGAGCGAGATTTAGTAGAGAATGTACATTATTCTAAGGTTACAAACTCAAAAAAAAAAATTGTATTTTTTCATGTTAAGTAGGATTTTTTAAATTTAAGAGTACACACAAAAGCAAATAAAATTGTACAATGAATCCCATAAGATACTACTAACACTTCACATTAGTCTTCTTTTATTGACATGACTCCTATTAGTTAGCTGTAAGCATAAACTATAAATCCGTTTAGAAGATGGCCTTGGAAAATAAGGAAATTAGGGGGGGGGGGGGGGGGGGGGCATAACACAAATTGTAAATGTGGAAAGCTGCAAGATGTTTCAGGTTACTCTCTGAATCAAAGGAGAGATATTTTACAAACAAATGTTCTTTTTCAAGTTGTCATTTAGCTAGTCTATGATTTAATGAATTAATACTTCTATACTTCAAACTTTGTTTGCGACATCTTTCTCGAGTCTCACGCTCCCATCTTCATCTTTTTTAAACCTTTCATAGAATTGCAAAACTTTTGGGTGTGCCTTGATCTTCGAAGGACTGAAACCAGAAATATGAAGGCCATTTAAACTTCTGACACGTGAAAGTGCAACATAGACCATCCCATAGCCAAATGCACGAGAAAGATCAGTATGAATGCGGTCAAGAGTCATTCCTTGACACTTGTGAATGCTTAAAGCCCATGCCAGCATGAGTGGTATTTGCTTTCTTTTAGCAACAGCCACTTCTCCATTCATTACAACCCATTCTTCAGGTTCAATGATCCAATGACCAGGTATCGAATCAAATTTAACTATAGGTAATATATGACATTTGCAAATATCTTGAAGTGATGGAACATTGTCTTTAAAACCTACAACTGTACAGATTTCAAGCTCATCCAGTGCAATTACATGTTTAAGCTGTCTCGTCCATTTGTCAGCACCCTCATCAAGAGCACGAAAGACATACATTTGCTTACCTAAGCTTTCTAAGCGGTTCCTGTTAACCTTACATACATCTTCATTCCTAGGAAAGAAACGGGCAATAGACGGATCTGGCTCTGTTCCAACAGAACATTTCTCTAACACTTGCAAGTCATCCTGATCAATCTCTCCTTTTCGTATACCCTGCAGTAACTTTATAAGTTGAGCCTCAGACTGCCTAAAAACAGTGGTCAGCTCAAATTGCACATCAAAGCTCTGATCCCAGCATTTAGCTTCAAACGCATATTCTTCTTCCATGTCCAAACACTTGCTATTAACTGGCGGTAACTGAAAGAAATCCCCACACACAACTAATTGTATCCCGCCCCACAATTTAAATTCATCTCTAACATATGTAGCGACAATTTGAAGCCTGTCAAGAAACTTAGCATCAATCATACTAATTTCATCTATAACCAAAGCCTTAACTTTATTCCACCTCCTATACGCATCTCTATTACCAACAACACTATCAATCGAAGACCGACGATCACGCTCTCCCAACCCAATCCCAGCAAAAGAATGAAGGGTCTGCCCTCGAATGGCACATGCCGCCACTCCAGTAGACCCTGTCACAGCAACACGAGACCGACCATGAATTTTCTTCAACTGCTTAATAATTTGCTCTAGTAAAACTGTTTTACCAGTACCAGCTGACCCCGATATAAACACAGACTGGCCTTTCGATACAGAATCAAGAACTTGTTTCTGCTGATCAGTCCACTTGATCTTAGTCCTACTAGGCCTCTTAATTTTAAGGTTTATAGCATTGGTGCTTAAACACCTATATGTTGCTATAGTAGAAGATATAAACTTCATGATTAACACAAATGATTTTTCACATTTTCACATTTGTCAAGAAAGTTTCAAACTTTGCAGCATTTGGGTATTAAAACTTCATTTTTTTTCAATTTGGGTATTCAAGATTTGGGCAAAAAATCTAGGGTTTCACAAAATATCAGACGATAATAATGCTAGGCAATGAAAATGAAGACACATGGGAGTTAAGATTGTACCTGTAGCTTCTTGCTTTGGACCATCAATGATATATCACGTCTGACAGTGAATTCTGAATTGCACCTTCAGTGTATATAATCAAGTTGTATACTCCCTCCGTCCCAACCAATTCTTTACACTTTCCTTTTTGGGACGTCCCACTCAATTCTTTACATTACTAAAAATAGTAACTTTTAACAATAAATATATTATTACATCCACTACTTCACTCCACTTTTTCAACACTTTACACTATTACACCCACTACTTCATTTATTTTAACAATAAAATCACTATTACACCCACTATCCTTGGTCTCCGTGCCCGAACCAAATGTAAACATTTGGCCGGGACGGAGGGAGTACATCGGAGTGGGATACTTCGATTAGGGCTGAGAATTTTTTTTTAAAACGGGTCAAACCGGCCGATCCAGACCGATCAAACCGTAAATTTCGGTTTTTAAAACAGTTTGATAGGTTTTGGATTTAAATTTAAAATACCCGAAATTAATGATTTGAGTTCGGTTTTATTAAATTCATTCTTCGAAATCATCAAACGGACTGTTATGCATGTTTTGGTCGGTAACTACTAGGTCACCGGCCCTAAAAAAATATATATATGTATTAAATATATTTTTATTTATTACTCCCTCCGTTCCAATTTAAGTGTCTTGTTTGATTTTTTGATGTCAAATTGACTAAGTTTTGATTGAAAATTACATATATTATATAATTTTAAATTTTTTTAAAAATTATATCATTAGAAAATATATTTAATCTAATTTAGATTGTAACTTTTAATTTTTAAAAATTATGAAAGAATAATCTCTAAATTTTGGTCAAAATTTAGTCAAATTGACCACAAAAAGTCAAACAAGCTACTTGAATTGGGACGGAGGGAGTATAATATAAGTCCCAACTATATACATATTTATATTAATTAAAATTTTATTTTTCAGATCCAATTATATATTATATCATATATATAATAAGAGTAAAAAAGATTTTATCCAAATACTATCAAAGGTCAAATGATCGATTTTTCATAACTACATAATATTATATACTAATTATTTATAAGTTATAATTATTATTAATTATAATTTTTCTTCGCTTCAAATTATAACTCAAACTCTATTACATAACTTAGTAATATAAAAATTTAAACTTAAAGAGCTATTTTGGAGTCAAACTAAAAAGAAAATTCGTAATTATTGTGTTACTTATACGACAGACATTATTTCGGTCATATTTTGAGTTCAGAAGTTAGAATTGAACGATTTTAATTTTAAGGTGACTTAACATCTAAAATCTAACTTGAGCGGCCCGTAATCTAGATAGAAAAAGGCGGTTACCAATTTTTATCAAAGAATTCTATTCCATATAGGAAATCTTTTTATAATTGATTTAAAATATTAAAATAATTTTTATATTAGATTTATATATAGACATATCATATCAAACATTTTTATGCACTATACTATACTACTGGATACTACTGAGAATTTAATAACATAAAAAAACTTATTCAAATGCATAATTATATTATCATATTATTAACAGATACATGTACATTATATCTCATATCTCATAAAATCTATTAAATTTTATATAAAATAAACATAATAGAAATCTTATAAAAAATATATTTAAATCTAATATGTATAATCTTAAATATATTAAACATATTTTCGATATATTAAAAAATCATGTTCATAATATTTTGAATAATTTTTTTTACGTATTTATATATTAATAATATTATTTATATTTAATTCGGTTGATGTAAAAATATATAATTTAAATAAGTTAAAAAATTAATATAATAATAGTATATTAAGACTTATTAAAATTATAAAAATATTAGTAATTTTAAAATAAATAATTTAATTAATAAAATAAAATATTCGTGCATCGCACGGATTAAAATCTAGTTTATTATAATACGGGTTCAAATTATAACATATTTATATTAAATATAATAAATTTATATAAAATAAGAGAACATATAATATTAATATAAATTCTTAATATTATAAAATTTTATATCAAGTATAAATATAAATATTAGTTATCCCGTACTTTACACATGTATAAATTTGTATTATATATATATATGTGTGTGTGTGTGTGTATGGATTTAATGACCTTAAAGTCACCTTAGGTGATTATCTATAGTTAATACAAAATGTAATACATTGTTAAGATTATTTTTATAAATATATGAGAATAAATTTTATTATTATAAAAATGTCATTAAATTTTTACACTAAAAATGCATGTAACTTTAGGTAATTTATCTACAGTTAACTTTAGAAACATTTTTCTTTATATAATACTCCCTCCGTTTTATATTAGTAATTCACTTTAAAAAAATAATGCATATTAAGAAAATTTATTGTTGATTGGTTGTACTCATATTTATTGTATTGAATGAATATAATATATGGTATGGAGTTGATATTGAAAATATAAATTAGAGTTATGTGGAATAGAATTGATTTTGAAAATATAAACTAGATTAAATTTTACATTGAAAATTGAAATGAACAATTATTTTGAAACAAAATTTTTTTTGAAAGTGGACTACTAATATAAAACGTAGGGAATATATGGTGAAATATAATATAAATATATAACATATATATTAAGAAACGATATTGTATATTCATATTCCCTACTGCTCTTAAACTCAAACACCCATGTCAAAATAAATCACAAACCTTTAGGAGGTATATTAAATTCAGATTAGGGGGTATATTTAATCTTTCAAATACCAAATCTCAAATCGTCTCTGTTAGCTTTGTTATCGAAGTTTATTTTAAATTATTACTCACAAATTTCAATTTTTCTGATTCGATTTCTCAAACTTATTGACTTAATTTTTCTTTTTAATTATTTTGATTTCTGAAACTTATTAATCATTCTTATTGTTATTTGTTCATATTCTTTCTGTTTTGTATCCCTTTTATTGTTTTAGATTTAAAATCTAAAGTACGGTAATTCCTACAACAAATAAGATGATCTCATTGGAAGATATGCTTCCATCGAAGTTACACCTCTTATAACCCCTGACTCTACTGTATGTGCCACTACTAATGATTTCATTAATGAGCTTATGTCAGATCCTCAATAATTTGAGTTAAAATCCTAAGGTACGAAAAAGAGGCATCTAAGATTAGATGTTTGGAAAATGTTTACACTTGATCCTGAAAATGATAATTACTAATTGCAATTGCTGTAAAAAAACGTGACATAGTTAATATTTCAAAAAATGGTACAAGTACTCTATGGAAATATACTTGATGGATAGTGTTGTGAGAGGAATGTGGTACAACACTATGGAGACCCTTTACTGGAATAGCGGAAAGAAAGTTATAAGAATCTGTCAAGAAATAGCTTTCTAATAGAAGTTTCACGAATGGTGGATAATGACTTGTGATGATGAAAGGACTGAGCTATCAAAGGTCCAAGGCACCAATGTATAATCCTGAGATTATACAAGTCAAGCACCTCAGAATAACAAATAATATTTGAGTTTTTACATGCTTTCTCCCCTCTAAGTATTTTTAAACCCCTTTGTTAATTGCCTACATACCCTATTTATAGGGATCAAATCCATATATAGTTCTTGATTGTTATGACTCTTGTTGATGAGTGATCAGCTGAGTTTTGATAAGGTTTATCCTTTGAATTGATGTATACCTCGAAGTATTTGAGCTACAAAGAGAGTCCAAGTAGGTTAGGACTTCTTGGAAGCTCCTATCTCTTGTATAAACGGCTGAGCATATGAATATATGCATTTTCCTTGTAATTATCCTTAATAAGATAAGAATAGTAAGGTAATTATCCACCATAATCGTAGAGAGATTATCTCCAAAAAAATTAAGTGTGATAGTCCATGTAGAATTGTCTTGCCATGAGGTACTAAGCAGCTGTCTTGGAAGCTAGTTTATCGAACCTGTCCAATGGAACCTGGAACCTGTTCTTTGGAAACACTAGCATATCATGACCTCCCATATTAATTCTCAACTTCATTAGCCGCCTGGAACCCCCTCAAATTAGGTTCCATCCTTGATATAACAAGAACGTTTTGGACAGCTAGGATCTTGCCTCACCAGGTTCCTTTCACCTAGTGGTTCCTCATCCTTGGATGGACTCTCATCTTCTAAACACTCATGGCAGCTTTCATGGTTCAGTTGTTCAACATGGAACCTCCTTACCACTTTTTATTCTATCTTAGAACCTCTTTAGAGGGCTAGTTACTTAGTGGATTGGACCTTTAATAAACTATGGGTCCAAATCCAGTCTATGTGATATTTTGGGCACAACAATTACCCCCCGGTTCCTTGTAGCCATTGAATGCAAAAGGAACCAACCCTAAAATAAAGGTTCAACCCTTCAACCTGTACCTACTATAAACTATTGCACAACTTCCATAATTTATTTCTGAGGTTACAAGGGCTAACACGGCGTAAGAAACAAGAAATAACTCACAGCAACATTAATGCAATAATTCATACTATAATTAAATCACCATAACCTGCTTAATATTAAAAACCTTGAATTTTAAAAATTACCTTGAGTTGTATTATACAACAGTCTCAAGGACCCTTGTGTGGAACCTAACATGCCTTGTTCTTGACTTGAACTAGAGGTTCCACCCCTTATCATCATTCCTAACATTATCCAAGTAGCTGAGTATTTTGAATTTTAAACCTTAACACCAGCCCGAAACTCTTGGGCTTCCTTATCTATTCAACCAATTCAAATTTTTAATTTGAAAGCTGTGCACCTGTACCTTACCTTAATAATAGGCACATCGGTTACCGCGTTTGCATGAGCCATGGCTCTTCACGCCTTTTTCTTATCCACTCCCGTACTGCCACTTGTCCCTCTTGTCTCCCACTATCTGTCATTTACACATGCATGTATATACACATAGTTAAACCCCTATTCACCTTTACTTTTTCATAATTCTTCAAGAGCCCCAATTTTTCTGCGTCTATTCGTCTCTTGAGCTACCCAAGACGCCATTACAACTTGAACTTTCAACGTCAACAACAAGCTTCCTTCCTTCTGTACTATTTGAGGTAAGCTCCCTTCATCATATGCTAAAGAAATCCTATATCTGCCTGCACACACTAATACTTTATCTTCATGCTTTATTTTTCCATGTCACACCTACTTTCCTTTGTGCTCTCCAAGTATTTACTTACACCTTCACATTTATTTGTACACACCACTACTGTATTTGTTGAATCTGATGTATATATGTGATGCCGAATCATCTATCTATGCTATGTAGACTTGTATGCATCACTCATGACTATTCCATGCATCTCATCGCACCCACAACATACTCTATTCACCCATTACCCATAACTTTTCTAGGGCACACTGCACGTCACACACCTGGATTATATAACTGGAATGACACATGTCACATCCATCAACACTTGAAATATCTCACTTGACCCATACCCTTTGTATGTACCCTGATTAACAAGAATCTGCATCTGGTGAGATATGGATAAGACCATGAAAATACATACTCCGGAACCTGTTTGATATTAGGTCCCATAGACCTTATTGTGCAAAAACTCTAGAGTCCCCACATTTGGATCATGCCTGTATCCATAAGCTACATTATTGGAACTAAAACTTATTACAACCTCTTGATTTCATCCTTTGTTTCCTGACAAATTTCCTTATCAAGACCTAAGTTTCTTCTTCTTCTGGGACAGATGTCAAACCCTACAATCTCAGCAGGTTCTTCTACCCCATCAGCCAATAAATATTCATCCCTAAAAGAGACATCAAAGACAAAATTATCAACCAGCTCCCAGGCCACTACTTCCACACTTGACTTGCGTTCAGGAAAAAGATCACGGTTGGTTTTGGTACCTGCAGCATCTCCTGAAATGCAGACCATTACCAGGATGTTGGGGGATCAGGTTTCAGAAAAGGCTATGGCCGAATGGTCGAAGATGAGTCTGAATATAGTTTTCCAGGCCCTGATAGCTTCTGCTACTCAAAGTGCTTTATTATAAGTGAGGTTTGGTAAGCAGCTAGCCGCAACAGCTAGGGGTGACCAGAAAATGATAGAGGAGCTGAAGGACGCGAAGAACAAGCTTAAAGCCTCTGATGATGAAAAGAAGATATTGATGCTAACAAGAAGTTAAAAGCTTTAGAATCTACATTAACCAAGGAAAGGGGCCATCTGAGCAACTTGGTTAAGTAGTAGGAGAAGGAGAGAGAGACCATGGAAACTAATCATGATGGTCTAGGAAGCTTCTGAATGTCTTCCTTTATGACTTGTATTATAACTTGGGACTTAAGACTCATACTTAATCTTGCTAGAAGTTTCCTCCATAGTTTCCCATAATATGATGAACATATAGGCATAATATCACAAGGAAATTAATGAGTGAATCAAGGACTATCTAAGATCCATATATTAGAAGGTGTCAGACTTCAATTGGTCTCTCTTTGGTGATGATGATGTGGCCCTAGTGGAGGAGTTGAAGAATGAGAACCTGTTGGTTATTGAGGGGAACCTAGAGGTCCCAAATGCGGTGGGAGCGGCTAAGAAGGTAGTGGAGCCAACTCCCGTATCTCAATCCTTGCAGACTGAGATTCCAGCTCCGGTACCTAAAGATGCGGCTTCTAGAGGTACCACCTCCATAGCTATTGCTAAAAAGGCTTCTTCCAACACTGAAGATATTCATCATGCCGAGTGATTCTCTCTCCTGGCTTTCCTTTCAATGCTTCTTTGAATAATTTATGGTTTCTATTTCTGGATTTTCAACTTGAATTTTTAAATGAGGGGGTGGGCACATCTGATGTTCCACGTATGTAACTTTGAATATTTTCCTCCGGTTGCTTGGATATTTTAATTTTCTACTATCAAAATTATGCCTTTGGCTTGGTTTTATATATGCAAATATCTTGATGCACGCTCTTACTTTACTTTGAAATGACTACAACAGGTCTAGGAAGCTTCCGGATGACTTCCTTTATGACTTGTATTATAATTTGGGACTAAGACTCATACTTACTCATGCTAGAAGTTTCCTTGGTAGCTTCCCATAAAATGATGATCATATAGGCATAATATCACCAGGAAATTAATGAGTGAATAGGAGATATAGTTTGCATCTGATGTCATAGGTGTTGTGTAGTTGTCATCCTTCATACTAGGAAAACCCCAAAGGTGCCTTGGTACCTCCTTTGATGTTGGGACCTCACTGTGGATGAGGCACCAATGGCTTAGGTGGAACCTCTTCTCATTGTCCAGTATCTTTATGATGATGGGGTTCCAGTCTCATGGGTAAAACCTTCTTTTATGGCTGACACCTATCTGTTGATGAGGTTCTAGTTACATGGGTGAAACCTCTCCTCATTGATGATAGGCTATTTTTCAAAGTAGCTAATTCCTTTTAATTTCACCATAACTCCTCTACGAGGGGTCTTCTCAATATGTCATATGTATTGATATCATGATAACTGTCATAAGACAATTATTTATTCAATATCTCTTGGAGACCCTAGAAACCAGGACTAGGCACCTCCTAGGTTGTATGAATGGAACCATGAGAGCCAGGACTAGGCACATCCCAAGTTAAATGATTGGAACCTGAGGAGCCAGGACTAGGCACCTCATAGGTTAAATGAATGGAACCTCAAGAGCCAGGACTAGACACCTCCTAGGTTAAGTAAGAACCATATGAGCCAAGACTAGGCTCCTCCTAGGTTGAATGAATGGAACTCAGGAGCTTGGACTAAGCACCTCCTAGGTTAAGTAAGAACCATATGAGCCAGGACTAGGAACCTCCTAGGTTGAATGGATGGAACCACAAGAGTCAGGACTAGGCACCTCCTGAGTTAAATCAGGAACCATGGGAGCCAGGACTAGGCACCTCTCAGGTTAAATCACAGGAACCTCAGGAGCCAGGACTAGGCACCTCTTGAGTTAAATCAGGAACCATGGGAGCCAGGACTAGGCACCTCCCAGGTTTTTTTGCTTGAAAATTAGCTCTTTCAAGACTTTTATCTCTAGCAGCATGTCACCTACTACCGCCCAGTTCTCCAGTGTAGCTTGATGCAATGGAGAACTTATTCTGTTGAAGCTTCTTACATGGTGCCAAGTAGTATTTTTTTTTTACAGAAACATATAAATGGAAATTGCCACTATTTCCATTAAAATGAAGAACATTACATAATAACTCTGGGAGGTTTATAAGTACCAACCCCCGAGTATGGAATAAAAATTGCAATTATCGACTAAATGAAACTTGAAAATGCAAGAGCATAATCTTGTTTTATTATCCTAGCCTGAAAGAGGCCTACTTTTCCTACTTGATTGAAAGAAGGGAAATTACTGGTAGTACTTCTTGAGGTGCTCAGCATTGCAGGCCCTCGGGAGGAACTTCTCTTCCAGGTTCTCCAGATGGTAGGTTCATACCCACAACACTGATCGTATCTTGTAAGGACCTTCCCAATTGGCTTCAAATGCTCCGTGACCTGGGACCTTAATATCTGACATCATTTTTCTTAACACCAATCTCTAATCTTGAGTGGTCGAGGTTCCACCCTGTTGTTGTAGTACCTCCTAGTACTTTGTTGATAAGCAGCTAGCTTCAACTGTGATGATGCTCTCATTTCCTCCACTAGGTCTAGGTACAAACGATGATTGATTTCATTATTTTCAGGCTGTTAGTTGTCCCTCCTGAAGGAACCTACCCCAATTTAAATAGGTACCATGACTTCACAACCATATGTGAGGGAAAAAGGAGACTCTCCTGTTGTTGACCGGGGTGTTGTGTTGTAAGACCATAACACCATTGGAAGCTCCTCTGGCCAGCTTCCTTTGCTTTCTTCCAACTTTGCCTTCAAAGTATGTTTTCAGTATTATAGTATTAATTGCAGTTTATAAATAATTATATAATATATATAATTTAAACCTTGCATCAGTAAATAATATATATTACTATATTGCTGATGAGATTTAAACTTTAAGTTAATATTCAAAAAATAAAACGATACATAACAATTAACAATTACCATCATAATAATTTTTATATCCCACTTTTTGATATTAATATATGACATATTCTTTATTGAACCAAATATCTTACTCCATATTATAGTTAATATATGTTATAACAATTCAACCTGTGTAATAACATTATTTTAGAAATATAAATGACTTTTAGTTATAAAAATAGTTAACAATAGTCCTCAGTTATTAAAAATTAATTCAATATAATTTTTTCATATATAAATAGATTAAAATTTAAAAATGTATTATATTTATTAATTTATATTATTTTAATTTTAATTTTAATTTGATTTATTTTATTTATCAAATAGCATGATTCAAAGTATGTGATATCGTGTTTTTGATACAATATTATATAAAATGTGTATTTAATATCCTAGGCTAAGGTTGAACTACTAGTCAGAGAACTCAAATATTTATTTTTTTAAAAAACCTAATTTCTTCTGTTCGATCCAAACTAATGAATTAATAAGGTTTCTGAGTTCTCAATATAATAATTTCTTCTTTAAATGTAACAGGTTCTCCGAAAAAAGTTGCTCTAATATCTTATATAATATATTAAATATTTTTATAGATTAGATTTGGACTAATACGTAAAATCCTATAATAATATCTCATATATGATATGTCTTTATATAAATCTAATATAAAAGTATTTTAATAATTTAAATTAATTATAAAAATGTTTCATAAACAGAATATAATTCTTCGATAAAATTTAAAATTATTATTTTTGTTTAGATTACGGACTGCTCTAGTTGGATTTTGGATGTTGGACTATATTAGAATTAAAGATAATTTTGTAAACTTCGTCTGGGTTGTAAAATTGTGACTTCTGAAACTCAAAATGTGACTCAAACATTGTGTGTTATGTAAGTAAGTTAATAATTACGATTTTTTTAACTCCAAAATAAATTTAAGTTCAAATTTTTATATTATTAAGATATCTAATAGAGTTTGTGTTATAACTTGAAAAAATAATTATAGTTGTTAGGATTCTTAATAATAATTATAACTTATAAATAATTAATATATAATATTATGTAATTATTAAGAATCGATCTTTTGACCTTTGTAGTATTTGGATAAGATCCCTCGTAGATTCTTTTTTAATATGTCATATTTTTAGAATTACAAATATATAAATAATAAATTTAGATATATTAATAAATATCAAACTCATAAATTTTACTACTATTTTAAAAAAGATTTCTTTTTTACTTTTATTATATGTAAGATATAATAGATAAATATTTGTTAATAAATAAATAAATTATTAAATTTTAATATCTTGTTAATGTAATTTCAATTTAAAACCCGTGTAAATATTTTTAGAAGTAATAATATACATATTAAATATTAGTATGTTGTAAGATAATATTTAAAAATAAAAATTTATTAACATTTTTAAAATCATAAATATTAGATTTAAATATATTATTAATGAGGTATTGAATATTATATTTTTATTTGTATAGTATTAATTCTAAATTATAATTAATAATATAATATTATGTATTTGTTATTAATCGATTCAAAATCTTTGAAAGTATTTGTATAAAATTATTTAACTCTATTAAAATTTTATTAGTATATTATTTGTTGTAATTTATAAATAATTGTATAATATGAAGTACTTGGTTAAGAATCGATTTGTAAATCTTGGTATTAATTATAATTTATAAATAAATATATAATACTACATAGTTTTTAAGAAATGATCCCTAATTTTGATGTTACATATAATTTATAAATAATTATATAATATAAATTTTTATATATTATATATTTATGTTAGTATCATGTCGAAGAAAGACAATGACAATTAAATTTAAATTTAAATTTAAATTTAAATTTAAATTTGAGATATGAAAGTAGAATAAAAATATATTTAATTAATTTATTCTCCTAAAAATATATTGTAAAATTAAATACATATGATTATTATCCAATTAAACTAATTATATCCTATAAAATATTAAATTATATATATATATATTAAAAAAATATTTTTAGTCAAAGTGTGAGTCTTAAGATGACATATATATGTTAGTATATTATACTTTGACTCATCATGAATAACTTATTCGATAGTTTTTAAATTTATAATTTTTTATATTTGTTAGTTATATAGATACACACATTATAAAAAATTTAAAAATTTAAAGTATATATATTTATTTATTCACACTAAAAAGATTTTATTCGTTCAAAATAATTAAATCTTATTTATTTATATTTGAATAAGTATTTTCTCCATTTTCTACCTTTGCTCAGAAGATGTGAGACATGTTACAGAATGAGTTTTCGATCTAATTAAATTATTTTATTTAATAGTACAATTCAAACTCCTCATTCTTTATTCATATTTTAAAATTTAATAATATATATTAGATATTTATATATTATCTATTAGATTTGAATTTTAATTTTATATTATTCTCTTTAATGTTATAAATATTATAGTTAAATAAGTTGTTAGGGAGTATAGTCGTGGATACAGTATATGTATATATATTGTATATAGTTTGTATACGTATTATAATAAATAAAATTTTAATAGAATATATATGTATATATGTGTGTGTTTATATATTAATATTGAAAATATGAAACAATTTTTTTATTAGATATTTTGTATATATTAAAATTATATAATATTTTTAATATTTTATAGTTAAAACTATATAATATTTTTGATTTTACGGTTTCTTAGCCGTTAACATCCATCTATTGTTTTGAAGCAGTAAAAGCAAGTAGATTATCAACAAACTTCGATTGCTAGAACCATAAGATAAAAAGCAACATGTAAAAATTTCTAAACAAATTCTAAAAATAAAAAAAGGCTTCATTGGTTCCAGAGTAATCTTCATTGCAAAGATCTTTTAACCTGACCTAACTTTTTGTGCCTCTGTTTAGCAAGGTCCAGGGATGTGAAGGATCGTAAGACAATCGTTGCCGTAACACTTCTGCTTTTGCTGCATATCCCTGGCAGAATTTGCTGCATATCCCTGGCAGAATTTGCTGCAGCTTCACTACACCCACCTAACTCAATCAACTCGAGCGTGAAAATATTACCAAAGTCCTCTGGAATCTCCATCAGATATGCGCATCGATAAACATGCAAGCGCTGAAGCACTGGAAAGTGCTTATGAAGTTAACAAGAGCAAAGAAGCTGTCACACACAAATGGTTTAAGGAGATTGATAGGAAGCTGACTTTGCACAAACAGGCAAATCGACAAATGGGCAAATTTTCCTTATAATATGTTGATACTGAGGGAAATGATCAAGCCATGCCATTAGAAGAAAAATAAGTCAAATTCCAAGAAGGTGTGGGTCATTACTTTGGGTTTCAACCTATGAATGAGAAAGTTAGTGTTCTATTGTTGAAGGATTTAAAAGAACAAGAAAGTAGTGCAAATGATCTGAGAGCAGCTTATTGTCAAATCAAATGTTCAAGTGAAGAAATGAAGAAATTGAAGAAATTTGTTGGTGAAGCTCATGCAATTGTGGAAGAAAATATGCTGAATTCATTTTTGAAGAATAATCCAGCCTTTGAGAAGATTAAATGAGAAGTAATTCTTTTTCCTTTATAATTCTTTTATACTGTTCTAGATTAATTGTTTTATTGTTTAGTTTTGACATCATCAAACCTTGATTTATGCTTACATTTTATAAAGCATAAATAGGGAGAGATTGTTAGGAATATATTCAGTTGATGATGTACAAAATACTAGAATAGGGGTTAGCTTAGTTTATTTGCAATAAATCTTTCTAGTCTCTGAAATGTAAAATCAGAGTCTAGATAGTCAATATTCATGTTACTTGTACTTAAAAGAATTTCTGTAGAAAGTGAAATCAGAGTCTGCATGAAGATCAGAGTCTGGAAGGTGATCAGAGTCTATAGACTATCAGAGTCTATGATCTATCAGAGTCTGAAGATTATCAAAGTCTGAAGATTTCAGAGTCTATACAGTTAAAGTTAAATTTGGAAGAAGATCACAGGAATGGAAAGTCTTCGAAGATCAAGATAAATATATTGCAGATATGCTATGGGAAAGAAAGAGAATTCTAGAAGGAAACTGTCAACTAATAATTAGGAATTATATTCCTATTGTAATTTATCTTTCTGTTATTAGTTCATATGCAGCTCTCTATATAAACTCTATATAACCTAATTGTAAAGTATTCGAAGAATAATTTGTCTGAGTGAAACTTTGTGAGTGCATAGAGATAGAGAGATTTGCTGTGATAAACACAGAGAAGCTGCTAGGGTTTGTGTACACCCTAGGAGAGTTTTGTATTTACAAATCAATAATACAAACAGTACTTATTCATATCTTTGTGTTTGATCTTTGTTCTTAATTCATATCTGTTAATTGATATTGAGTTGATTTTAAATCAGGAAGAAAAGATACACAAGTATTCAACCTCCCTTCTACTTGTGCAATTGGGAAAACAGATAGTCCATGTAACATACTGTCTTCCAAAGCTGCTGTCAACTATTCCCACCAATGTTGCTGTCAACTACTCCGCCAAAGTTGCTGTTAGTGAAACTTGTTGTCTTCAATTCTTCATTCTCCGCCAAATTTATTATCAATGGAATAATTGCTATCAGTAATACTTGCTGTCTTCAAATCTTCATACTCCGTTAAGTTTACTGTCAATGAAATAGTTGTTGTCGTTTGTTCTAATTGTATTGTCATTTGTAATGTACTATCATAGGTTTGAGTACTTCAAAACTTGCTCTCTGAGTTTTGAATCATGTTGTGCATGAATACTTAATGAATTTCTACTACATGACTCATTTTTATTCTTTTACAAGACACTAATTTTCAAATGTACTGTCACCTAACTAACACTTTCAAATATACTGTCTACATGTGACCACGAACTATACTATCAATGATTACATAACAGTATGTTTTACTTAACTTATTAAACTTAAACTAAGTACACTAGTTGATTACACCACAATCTCTAACAAATTTATTTAATTATAATTTATTCTCCTAGAAATATATTATTAAATCAAATACATATGATTATTATCCAATTAAACTAATTATATCCTATAAAATATTAAATTATATATATAAATTAAAAAAAATCTTTTTAGTCAAAGTGTGAGCTTCGTAAGATGGCATATATATGTTAGTATGTTATACTTTGACTCGTCAGGAATAACTTATTCGATAGTTTTTAAATTTATAATTTTTTATATTTGTTAATTATATAGATACACACATTATAAAAATTATCAAAATTTAAAATTTATATATATTAATTTATTCACACTAAAAAGATTTTATTCGTTTAAAATAATTAAATCTTATTTATTTATATTTGAATAAGTATTTTCTCCATTTTCTGCCTTTGCTTAGAAGATGTGAGACATGTTACAGAATGAGGTTTCGATCTAATTAAATTATTTTATGTAATAGTATAATTCAAATACCTCATTCTTTATTCATATTTTAAAAATTAATAATATATATTAGATATTTATATATTATCGATTAGATTTGAATTTGAATTTTATATTATTCTCTTTGAAATTATAAATATTAGAGTTAAATAAGTTGTTAGGGGAGTATAACATTTGCTAGTACATGGATATAGTATATGTATATATACTGTATATAGTTTGGTTATGTATTATAATAAATAAAATTTTAATATAATATATATGTATATATGTGTGTGTTTATATATTAATATTGAAAATATGAAACTATTTTTTGTTATTAGATATTTTGTATATGTTAAAATTATATAATATTTTTAATATTTTATAGTTAAAACTATATAATATTTTTGATTTTACGGTTTCTTAGCAGTTAACATCCATCTATTGTTTTGAAGCAGTAAAAGCAAGTAGATTATCAACAAACTTCGATTGCTAGAACCATCTATTGTTTTGAAGCAGTAAAAGCAAGTAGATTATCCAGTTGATTAACAAACGTCGATTGCTAGAACCATAAGATAAAAAGCAACATGTAAAAATTTCTATAAAAAAAAGGCTTCATTGGTTCCAGAGTAATCTTCATTGCAAAGATCTTTTAACCTGACCTAACTTTTTGTGCCTCTGTTTAGCAAGGTCCAGGGATGTGAAGGATCGTAAGACAATCGTTGCCGTAGCACTTCTGCTTTTCCTGCATATCCCTGGCAGACTTTGCTGCACCTTCACTACACCCACCTAACTCAATCCACTCGAGCGTGTAAATATTACCAAAGTCCTCTGGAATCTCCATCAGACATGCGCATCGATAAACATGCAAGCGCTGAAGCACTGGAAAGTGCTCATGAAAAGCTGCCCAAGTCACAATATCCAGTCCATCAAGTTTTAGAAATTTGAGGCGCCGGAATGCTTGATGCTCTCATTTCCTCCACTAGGTCTAGGTACAAACGATGATTGATTTCATTATTTTCAGGCTGTTAGTTGTCCCTCCTGAAGGAACCTACCCCAATTTAAATAGGTACCATGACTTCACAACCATATGTGAGGGAAAAAGGAGACTCTCCTGTTGTTGACCGGGGTGTTGTGTTGTAAGACCATAACACCATTGGAAGCTCCTCTGGCCAGCTTCCTTTGCTTTCTTCCAACTTTGCCTTCAAAGTATGTTTTCAGTATTATAGTATTAATTGCAGTTTATAAATAATTATATAATATATATAATTTAAACCTTGCATCAGTAAATAATATATATTACTATATTGCTGATGAGATTTAAACTTTAAGTTAATATTCAAAAAATAAAACGATACATAACAATTAACAATTACCATCATAATAATTTTTATATCCCACTTTTTGATATTAATATATGACATATTCTTTATTGAACCAAATATCTTACTCCATATTATAGTTAATATATGTTATAACAATTCAACCTGTGTAATAACATTATTTTAGAAATATAAATGACTTTTAGTTATAAAAATAGTTAACAATAGTCCTCAGTTATTAAAAATTAATTCAATATAATTTTTTCATATATAAATAGATTAAAATTTAAAAATGTATTATATTTATTAATTTATATTATTTTAATTTTAATTTTAATTTGATTTATTTTATTTATCAAATAGCATGATTCAAAGTATGTGATATCGTGTTTTTGATACAATATTATATAAAATGTGTATTTAATATCCTAGGCTAAGGTTGAACTACTAGTCAGAGAACTCAAATATTTATTTTTTTAAAAAACCTAATTTCTTCTGTTCGATCCAAACTAATGAATTAATAAGGTTTCTGAGTTCTCAATATAATAATTTCTTCTTTAAATGTAACAGGTTCTCCGAAAAAAGTTGCTCTAATATCTTATATAATATATTAAATATTTTTATAGATTAGATTTGGACTAATACGTAAAATCCTATAATAATATCTCATATATGATATGTCTTTATATAAATCTAATATAAAAGTATTTTAATAATTTAAATTAATTATAAAAATGTTTCATAAACAGAATATAATTCTTCGATAAAATTTAAAATTATTATTTTTGTTTAGATTACGGACTGCTCTAGTTGGATTTTGGATGTTGGACTATATTAGAATTAAAGATAATTTTGTAAACTTCGTCTGGGTTGTAAAATTGTGACTTCTGAAACTCAAAATGTGACTCAAACATTGTGTGTTATGTAAGTAAGTTAATAATTACGATTTTTTTAACTCCAAAATAAATTTAAGTTCAAATTTTTATATTATTAAGATATCTAATAGAGTTTGTGTTATAACTTGAAAAAATAATTATAGTTGTTAGGATTCTTAATAATAATTATAACTTATAAATAATTAATATATAATATTATGTAATTATTAAGAATCGATCTTTTGACCTTTGTAGTATTTGGATAAGATCCCTCGTAGATTCTTTTTTAATATGTCATATTTTTAGAATTACAAATATATAAATAATAAATTTAGATATATTAATAAATATCAAACTCATAAATTTTACTACTATTTTAAAAAAGATTTCTTTTTTACTTTTATTATATGTAAGATATAATAGATAAATATTTGTTAATAAATAAATAAATTATTAAATTTTAATATCTTGTTAATGTAATTTCAATTTAAAACCCGTGTAAATATTTTTAGAAGTAATAATATACATATTAAATATTAGTATGTTGTAAGATAATATTTAAAAATAAAAATTTATTAACATTTTTAAAATCATAAATATTAGATTTAAATATATTATTAATGAGGTATTGAATATTATATTTTTATTTGTATAGTATTAATTCTAAATTATAATTAATAATATAATATTATGTATTTGTTATTAATCGATTCAAAATCTTTGAAAGTATTTGTATAAAATTATTTAACTCTATTAAAATTTTATTAGTATATTATTTGTTGTAATTTATAAATAATTGTATAATATGAAGTACTTGGTTAAGAATCGATTTGTAAATCTTGGTATTAATTATAATTTATAAATAAATATATAATACTACATAGTTTTTAAGAAATGATCCCTAATTTTGATGTTACATATAATTTATAAATAATTATATAATATAAATTTTTATATATTATATATTTATGTTAGTATCATGTCGAAGAAAGACAATGACAATTAAATTTAAATTTAAATTTAAATTTAAATTTAAATTTGAGATATGAAAGTAGAATAAAAATATATTTAATTAATTTATTCTCCTAAAAATATATTGTAAAATTAAATACATATGATTATTATCCAATTAAACTAATTATATCCTATAAAATATTAAATTATATATATATATATTAAAAAAATATTTTTAGTCAAAGTGTGAGTCTTAAGATGACATATATATGTTAGTATATTATACTTTGACTCATCATGAATAACTTATTCGATAGTTTTTAAATTTATAATTTTTTATATTTGTTAGTTATATAGATACACACATTATAAAAAATTTAAAAATTTAAAGTATATATATTTATTTATTCACACTAAAAAGATTTTATTCGTTCAAAATAATTAAATCTTATTTATTTATATTTGAATAAGTATTTTCTCCATTTTCTACCTTTGCTCAGAAGATGTGAGACATGTTACAGAATGAGTTTTCGATCTAATTAAATTATTTTATTTAATAGTACAATTCAAACTCCTCATTCTTTATTCATATTTTAAAATTTAATAATATATATTAGATATTTATATATTATCTATTAGATTTGAATTTTAATTTTATATTATTCTCTTTAATGTTATAAATATTATAGTTAAATAAGTTGTTAGGGAGTATAGTCGTGGATACAGTATATGTATATATATTGTATATAGTTTGTATACGTATTATAATAAATAAAATTTTAATAGAATATATATGTATATATGTGTGTGTTTATATATTAATATTGAAAATATGAAACAATTTTTTTATTAGATATTTTGTATATATTAAAATTATATAATATTTTTAATATTTTATAGTTAAAACTATATAATATTTTTGATTTTACGGTTTCTTAGCCGTTAACATCCATCTATTGTTTTGAAGCAGTAAAAGCAAGTAGATTATCAACAAACTTCGATTGCTAGAACCATAAGATAAAAAGCAACATGTAAAAATTTCTAAACAAATTCTAAAAATAAAAAAAGGCTTCATTGGTTCCAGAGTAATCTTCATTGCAAAGATCTTTTAACCTGACCTAACTTTTTGTGCCTCTGTTTAGCAAGGTCCAGGGATGTGAAGGATCGTAAGACAATCGTTGCCGTAACACTTCTGCTTTTGCTGCATATCCCTGGCAGAATTTGCTGCATATCCCTGGCAGAATTTGCTGCAGCTTCACTACACCCACCTAACTCAATCAACTCGAGCGTGAAAATATTACCAAAGTCCTCTGGAATCTCCATCAGATATGCGCATCGATAAACATGCAAGCGCTGAAGCACTGGAAAGTGCTTATGAAGTTAACAAGAGCAAAGAAGCTGTCACACACAAATGGTTTAAGGAGATTGATAGGAAGCTGACTTTGCACAAACAGGCAAATCGACAAATGGGCAAATTTTCCTTATAATATGTTGATACTGAGGGAAATGATCAAGCCATGCCATTAGAAGAAAAATAAGTCAAATTCCAAGAAGGTGTGGGTCATTACTTTGGGTTTCAACCTATGAATGAGAAAGTTAGTGTTCTATTGTTGAAGGATTTAAAAGAACAAGAAAGTAGTGCAAATGATCTGAGAGCAGCTTATTGTCAAATCAAATGTTCAAGTGAAGAAATGAAGAAATTGAAGAAATTTGTTGGTGAAGCTCATGCAATTGTGGAAGAAAATATGCTGAATTCATTTTTGAAGAATAATCCAGCCTTTGAGAAGATTAAATGAGAAGTAATTCTTTTTCCTTTATAATTCTTTTATACTGTTCTAGATTAATTGTTTTATTGTTTAGTTTTGACATCATCAAACCTTGATTTATGCTTACATTTTATAAAGCATAAATAGGGAGAGATTGTTAGGAATATATTCAGTTGATGATGTACAAAATACTAGAATAGGGGTTAGCTTAGTTTATTTGCAATAAATCTTTCTAGTCTCTGAAATGTAAAATCAGAGTCTAGATAGTCAATATTCATGTTACTTGTACTTAAAAGAATTTCTGTAGAAAGTGAAATCAGAGTCTGCATGAAGATCAGAGTCTGGAAGGTGATCAGAGTCTATAGACTATCAGAGTCTATGATCTATCAGAGTCTGAAGATTATCAAAGTCTGAAGATTTCAGAGTCTATACAGTTAAAGTTAAATTTGGAAGAAGATCACAGGAATGGAAAGTCTTCGAAGATCAAGATAAATATATTGCAGATATGCTATGGGAAAGAAAGAGAATTCTAGAAGGAAACTGTCAACTAATAATTAGGAATTATATTCCTATTGTAATTTATCTTTCTGTTATTAGTTCATATGCAGCTCTCTATATAAACTCTATATAACCTAATTGTAAAGTATTCGAAGAATAATTTGTCTGAGTGAAACTTTGTGAGTGCATAGAGATAGAGAGATTTGCTGTGATAAACACAGAGAAGCTGCTAGGGTTTGTGTACACCCTAGGAGAGTTTTGTATTTACAAATCAATAATACAAACAGTACTTATTCATATCTTTGTGTTTGATCTTTGTTCTTAATTCATATCTGTTAATTGATATTGAGTTGATTTTAAATCAGGAAGAAAAGATACACAAGTATTCAACCTCCCTTCTACTTGTGCAATTGGGAAAACAGATAGTCCATGTAACATACTGTCTTCCAAAGCTGCTGTCAACTATTCCCACCAATGTTGCTGTCAACTACTCCGCCAAAGTTGCTGTTAGTGAAACTTGTTGTCTTCAATTCTTCATTCTCCGCCAAATTTATTATCAATGGAATAATTGCTATCAGTAATACTTGCTGTCTTCAAATCTTCATACTCCGTTAAGTTTACTGTCAATGAAATAGTTGTTGTCGTTTGTTCTAATTGTATTGTCATTTGTAATGTACTATCATAGGTTTGAGTACTTCAAAACTTGCTCTCTGAGTTTTGAATCATGTTGTGCATGAATACTTAATGAATTTCTACTACATGACTCATTTTTATTCTTTTACAAGACACTAATTTTCAAATGTACTGTCACCTAACTAACACTTTCAAATATACTGTCTACATGTGACCACGAACTATACTATCAATGATTACATAACAGTATGTTTTACTTAACTTATTAAACTTAAACTAAGTACACTAGTTGATTACACCACAATCTCTAACAAATTTATTTAATTATAATTTATTCTCCTAGAAATATATTATTAAATCAAATACATATGATTATTATCCAATTAAACTAATTATATCCTATAAAATATTAAATTATATATATAAATTAAAAAAAATCTTTTTAGTCAAAGTGTGAGCTTCGTAAGATGGCATATATATGTTAGTATGTTATACTTTGACTCGTCAGGAATAACTTATTCGATAGTTTTTAAATTTATAATTTTTTATATTTGTTAATTATATAGATACACACATTATAAAAATTATCAAAATTTAAAATTTATATATATTAATTTATTCACACTAAAAAGATTTTATTCGTTTAAAATAATTAAATCTTATTTATTTATATTTGAATAAGTATTTTCTCCATTTTCTGCCTTTGCTTAGAAGATGTGAGACATGTTACAGAATGAGGTTTCGATCTAATTAAATTATTTTATGTAATAGTATAATTCAAATACCTCATTCTTTATTCATATTTTAAAAATTAATAATATATATTAGATATTTATATATTATCGATTAGATTTGAATTTGAATTTTATATTATTCTCTTTGAAATTATAAATATTAGAGTTAAATAAGTTGTTAGGGGAGTATAACATTTGCTAGTACATGGATATAGTATATGTATATATACTGTATATAGTTTGGTTATGTATTATAATAAATAAAATTTTAATATAATATATATGTATATATGTGTGTGTTTATATATTAATATTGAAAATATGAAACTATTTTTTGTTATTAGATATTTTGTATATGTTAAAATTATATAATATTTTTAATATTTTATAGTTAAAACTATATAATATTTTTGATTTTACGGTTTCTTAGCAGTTAACATCCATCTATTGTTTTGAAGCAGTAAAAGCAAGTAGATTATCAACAAACTTCGATTGCTAGAACCATCTATTGTTTTGAAGCAGTAAAAGCAAGTAGATTATCCAGTTGATTAACAAACGTCGATTGCTAGAACCATAAGATAAAAAGCAACATGTAAAAATTTCTATAAAAAAAAGGCTTCATTGGTTCCAGAGTAATCTTCATTGCAAAGATCTTTTAACCTGACCTAACTTTTTGTGCCTCTGTTTAGCAAGGTCCAGGGATGTGAAGGATCGTAAGACAATCGTTGCCGTAGCACTTCTGCTTTTCCTGCATATCCCTGGCAGACTTTGCTGCACCTTCACTACACCCACCTAACTCAATCCACTCGAGCGTGTAAATATTACCAAAGTCCTCTGGAATCTCCATCAGACATGCGCATCGATAAACATGCAAGCGCTGAAGCACTGGAAAGTGCTCATGAAAAGCTGCCCAAGTCACAATATCCAGTCCATCAAGTTTTAGAAATTTGAGGCGCCGGAATGCTTCTGGACTTGTTTCCCAGTGCTCACCAAAAAAGGCATGAAATTTCAACTTGAGAACTTCAAGGTTAGGTATCAATTCGAAGGCCCATGCTTGATCCCAATCTAAATAAGTATTTGACAAAGTAAGACATTTAAGACTTTCAGGAAATTCAATTGAATCGCTTAGCCTTCCGGATTTGAACAAAGGAATTGTATTCAACAACTTCAACTTCTTGAGGTGATTTAAATGAGCTAGATCAGGGAATCTCAAATCCCCACTCTCTGTTGTAAAGGGTCCACATAGACCCAGCTTCAGCAAATTGGGAGTCCTAGCTAAAATTCTTTGGCATGGCCTTGTAGGGCTCACTTGTGACAGAGTCTGCAAGTTTTCCAATAAGCTAGGTTCTTTCACATCAGAGAGATTCAGAATATTTTCCCCTGATTTGATACAAATGTGCCTCAAGTTTACCATCTTCCACATATTCTCTGGGACAACCGTGTTGATCCTTGATGACATGACAAGTGTTTGAAGTTCTCTAAGTTGGGATATAGACTTTGGAAGGTTACCTGACCTGAACCGAAGTTCCAAGTACCTCAACTTTACAAGTTGCAATAGTGCACTGGGAAATACAAACAGTTCTATGGATGATAAATCCAAAGCTTGAATAAGTTTTGTGGTGTCCCATATAATTGATACATCTTGTAAAATAGACTGGGGGGTGTCAGAAGAAGAGCAAACACAGTATGCTGGATCATTGAGGACATCAGTATGGAGGAAAAGTTCGGATTTTACGGAAGGATTCGTTGAAGAGGAAGGTTTACGAACCTCAGTAACAAGTATATGCTTATTGTATTTGTAAATATTTGCTGAGAAATTCTCTTCTTTGGCTTTTTTTATGCACAAATCACGCAAGAGGTCATGAATACGGCATGTTTTGGTTGCACCATCACACCCTCTCTTACCTATAACAACTAGGCTTCTCCCTATAAGATCCATCAAGTAATCCTCTGCAATAGCCTCTAAGTTCTTATTTGTGCCATCCTGATGTATAAATCCCTCAGCAATCCATAAATAAATCAACCTACATACTGGGATGTCATGATCTTCTGAAAATGTTCCAAAAGAAAGGAAACAAGGTCTCAAGTGTTGAGGCAGATGATTGTAACTTAATGCCAGTGTATCCATGTATTGATTCTCATCGGTTGCAATGTATGAACTTACGCTTTCCGCAACCTGCTCCCACCAATGTATATTTTTATTGTTTTTGAGTAGTCCAGCAATTACAACAATTGCTAGGGGCAAACCACGGCATTTTCTTATAATACTCTTTCCAATTAAATTCAAATCTTGAAAGCCTCTTCTCGGTATGAAAGCTTTCACTCTAAACAAATCTAAACTTTCCTCTTCAGTCATGAAACGCAAACATAATAGATTTCTATCAGATTGTGCATGCAAAGCGACATTTTTGAGCCGAGTGGTTAGCATAATTTTACTCCCGTTGGATTCACATGGAAAAGATCTTTTTAAGTCATCCCACGCCTCTGTGCTCCATATGTCATCAATCACTATAAGAAATCTCTTACCCTCTAAAGCATGATACAAGTCATGTGCTAATTTGTTATCATTCACCAGAAAAACTTCATCAGTAACGTCAATGACAGACCTTAGAATTGCAAGCAATAAATCCCTCTTATTATAAATTTGAGAACAAGTAATCCATGCCCGGACATAAAAGTGTGATACTACATAGGGATCATTATAAAGTCTTTTAGCTAATGTAGTCTTACCAAGTCCACCCATCCCTACTATGGAGATCACTTCAAGCTGCTTCTTTGTGATAGATGCAAGTTTTTGGAGTAACTTTTCTGCCTCCACTTGGAACCCAATGAAAGCTTCCCCCTTGGCTTGTTCGTCAAAAAGAAATTCTTGAAATATTCTCTTTTCAAAATAGAATTTGGAAGCGAAAAATTGGGCTACATATTCCCCGCGAAATCGACTGTCAGCATCTCTATAAATCTCATGTACTTGAATAGCTAGTTTGTCTCCGACAAGGGTGAGATGAGGAGGATCATGAAAATTTAAAAAGTCAACGCTTGTTCTCGCATTCTTATACTCAAGTATCCTACTAACAAGATCGCAGAGGCCGGCTCGATCACGTTCCAAACGGGATACATTTTCAGGGTGGTTGAATGCTAAAAAGTTGAGCATTTGACGATAAAAAGAAATTTGACATCTTTCAAGAGGAAGCCAATTAGGACATTTGAGAAGCCTTTCCATTTCCTCAATCAGAAATTTAAATGAACTACTTATTTCTGGTTTCAACTTCATAAAAATTACCGCATCCATGGCCCTCTGTAGTTGAAGAAATTCCTGGGGGAAGTCTTGCCTCGAGGATTTATGAATCAAAGCCACTGCAAACGCTAGTCGGTCTCCCAAAACATATAGATCTTGATCTAGAGGATGAATGGTTTTCCTATTATTAGAATCACTAAGATACTCAACAATAGAGTCTAGTGTTCTATCATGTAATATACCAAATACAAGACTATCATAATATGTGGTTGTACGTGTTTGAATTTCTTTAGAAAATAACACGAGTTTTTCAGAATAAAATGAAAGTTGACGTCTTTCTATAGGTTGCCAATCAGAAATTTCAGCAAGTTGATTCACTTTCCTTAACAGATGATCAAACAACCTATCCATTTCCCCTTTCATTAACAGACGATCAAACAACCTATTCATTTCCTTTGGCTTTCCTCGTCCTTCAATCTCTGATACGTTGTCCCGGATTCTTGAAAACATGCGTCTAGACTCTGACTTTGCTCAACTCTTCTTGATACCTTTTGTTAAATAAAAAATATTAAAAGGTAATAGATTCGATTTCAATCCAAAATCTGCGTAAATAATTTTAAAAGTAATAATATGCATATTAAATATTAGTACGTTGAAAGATAATATTTAAAAATATAGATATATTAACTTATAATTAATAATATAATACCATAAAAATTATATTTAAATATATTATTAGTGGGGTGTCGAATATTATATTTGTATTAGTATAGTATTAATTGTAACTTATAATTAATAATATAATATTATGTAGTTGTTATTAATTGATTTGAAATATTTAATAGTGTTTGGATAAAATATTTTTCTCTATTAAAATTTTATTAGTATAGTATCTGCTATAATTTATAAATAATTATATAATGTAATGTAATTGTTAAGAATCAATTTGTAAATCTTAGTATTTATTATAATTTATAAATAATTATATAATACTACATAATTATTAAGAAACTATCCTTAATTTTAATGTTAGTAATAATTTATAAATAATTATATAACATAAATTTAATATATTATTTATTTACATTAATATAAAATTTAAAATATTTATAATGTGTGTTTATACATAATTAACAAATATAAAAAAAATATAAATTTAAAAACTATTTAAGAAGTTATTTCCGGTGAGCTGTAACATACTAACATGTATGTCATCTTACAAACTCCCACTTCGACTAAAAAGATTTTTAAGGTTTATTTATTTAAAATATATGCGAATAAAATTCTTGAAATTATCTCATGAAAATTACCTAATGTGATAGTATTTTTTAGTGTGAGTATTTTTGTAATTGTATATAATTCTTTGTAATTACAATAACACTCTCTTGTATTTATATAAGAATTTTTAATCTTAGAAAAGTTAGGTGAAGTAATCTCAGGAACATTATTCTATATACATATATTGTTAGGAATCTACATGTAATTTGATAATAACTTTAAACTTAGAATCATAGAAATTTTAATTGTTGTAACTGATCAATTGATATGGAAACTATAAATATCGATTGATCATGAAACCATTTATAAGTTGAAATGTTTATGTGAATCAACTGATAATTTGGATTGTAGCATAGGTGTACTTAGTCTATTTTAATTGATAAGGTGTAAATCAATTGATATTATTCTCATCAATTGATGTTAGAGTCGATTGATATAGGTCATCAACTGATGTGTAACTTAGACTGTCGAATTGTAATTATTTGAAGACAGGAAATTATACAAGTGAAGGATGATCAGTTGATATTGAAACATCGATGGATAGAAGATCAATTGAAAAAACCAAGTCAAGTATTGAAGACCATCAACTGATGTGAAGACCCATCGATTGATATATCAATTGATAACATCTACCAATCGATAAGTCATTATTTATTAATCGATGGATATAAAGATCAATCGAAGAAGAACATCAGTTGATGGATAAAAGGAAGGATCAATTGATATGCTTAACAACAAATTATCAATTGACTGTGACAACACAGAAAGTTTATCTGTTGAAGATCCAAAGGACAAAAGCACACCTATAGAAGACAGTCTATGATGGCTGTGAAGACTCAGAGTGAAGCTGTCTTTCAAACGTTTTTCTAAAATAAAAAAAGGTAAAAGGGAAGATAGGACATAAACAATCCTAGAATAGGACTTGTAAAAGCATACTTGTAATATATAAACAAGTATGGTAGCATTGTTAGAAAGTAACAAGTTAGACAATATTTCTTGAATCAACTATTCAGCCTTAGAGTACTTTGTAAGAACAGTTGATTTATTTTATAATTTTGTAAAAAAAACAAAGCTTGGTTTTTATTAACTTAGGAATATTGAGCAAAAATATACACTGATGGAAAAACCAATCTATCAGTAATTTTAAATCTCTTTGTTCATTTATTTTTTCAGTATCTTTGTTGTTCATACATATTCTCTTAATACTCAAACACTAAGAACAAATATTAAAACAGTAAAAAGTTTTGATATTTGTATTCAACCCCCCCTTCTACAAATATTGACATTGTTCTAAGGAATAAAAATTAGTATCAGAGCAGGATTTCAACATACAGAAAGTTTAAAGATCAAGAACAGTCAATATGGGCCAAAAAGATTCAGGTGTAAAGATTCTAGTGTTAGAAAATGATGAATACTTTCCTTGGAAGGTAAAAATGCTTCTGCATCTTCTTTCTCTCGACCCTTCCTATGTTAACTGCATAGAGAAAGGTCCTCATATTCCCATGAAGTTAGTCACAGGTGTAAACCCTGATGGAACTCCTGCACTTGACAAACATGTTCCAAAACTCATCAATGAGTTCATAGAAGAGGATGAAAAAGAAGTGTTTAAAGATAAAAAGGCCATGAACATTTTGTTTAATGGTCTAGATAAAGATATGTTTGAAAATGTGATAAACTGTACTTCATCAAAGGAAGTATATTATACTCTTCAAACTCTATGTGAAGGAACTGAACAAGTAAGGAAAAATAAGATGTAACTCTTGATTCAAAAATATGAATCATTTCATTTCAAGAGTGGAGAATCTATCAATGATACCTATACCAGATTCTAGAAGTTGTTAAATGGAATGAAGCTATATGTGAAGGGTTTCGAGGCACAAACGCAGCGGAATAAACGCAAAAAATAAATCAAAATAGCGAAATCCACCGCAGGATCTATGCGAAAACAAAAGATTTAATTCAGAGATAAAGAATAAATACCTTTAGAAGCTTTAACAGATCATTAATGGAAGATTAATGGAGCTCCAAAGCTTGTTTAATCACCACGTATCTCGCTCTCGCAATCTACGCTCTACGGTATCTACACGAACACTTTTCATGAAGGATTGATGCGTACTAGCACCCGAAAACTGTTTCTCTCTCTCTCTCTCTCTCTCTATTTTCCTCTTTTTTCAAAACGGCTAGGGTTTTAGTAAAAATATGTCTCTTCCATTAAATCAGCCCATAAAGAGATTATATAGAGAGAGGAATAAGTTTTCTAATTATAATCCAATTATAATTAATACTAATCCAAAATTCTAAATTATTTAATTAAGTCTCACTTAATTAATTAATTATTAATTTTGGAATTAGTTTAAATAATTCCTTTATTCTATTTATATAATTAATTAAGTCATACTTAATTAATATCATAAATAAAATAAATTACGTATTTAATTTAAATTATTTCTCCTTCAAGCGTTCTTTGTGTGTGACCCTGTATGTTATTATTACGTTGGCAACAATTTTAATATCTAATTAAAATTGTAAACAATGAGCGGCATCTAGTAATACATCATTGCTACCCAAGTAATAATAATAAATCGGTGATTCGATTAAGCCTTTCGTGAATAATGTTCCATGTAATATAATCCTTTTAATCTTGATATTATAGATTAAACTCAAGGCATGTCTCGTGTCATCCTCTTCATAATTTAATCTTTATTTTCTTGATCGATGAGTAGACTATTAAAATCAAATCAACAATTGAGCACGGCCGTGCATTTCATAGTCTCACTCAAACAAGAGGCCAATAATATCACTCCTAAAATTAGGAGGATTAAATCTCATCTAGATCATTCATATTTCTCATACGATTCATAATATACCCAATGTCCACTTTTATCATCACCCGGTCAAAGGTAACTTTTAATGTAATCAAAGTATATTAATTCTCGTATAGAAATATAATGATTTCAGGTCTAAGGATCATTACACCATTATCACAGTGAGAATTACTTAAGACACTTATTTAACATGTAGAATCTCACGGCGGGTCATTCCAGTGCCATGCATTGAGACATGCACTTATGTTCTTGACTTTAGTATCACCATACCTATGACCAATGAGATGTGGTCATCTGTCAAGAAACATACTTGTCTTTGTGCATTATTATTGGCCTTAAATAATAATACTCAACTAGGGAATTTTAGGAACAAGATACTATTCATATAATCTCATTTTTAAGTCACATACTTAAAGATATATAATACGTATCAAAATTCTAAGGACATTTATTATGCTTTCAATTTATTACGCAGTAAATAAAACATAATAAATAAATAATAATCAATAAAACATAATCCTTAATAATAAATATTTTCCTTAAAATATAAAAAGTATTGTCTCCAGAGCACAATTACTAACAATATGGTAGGGTTTATACAACTGAGGATACAAATCTAAATTTTTTTAGATCTCTTCCAAAGGAATGGAAACTAATGACTGTTTCTATTAGACAATCGCACGACTTCAAGGATTACACTCTTGAGAAACTTTATGGTACTCTCAAGACATATGAGTTGGAAATCCAACAAGATGAGGAGATTGAGAAGAATCAAAGAAAAGAGAAAATTGTGGCTTTGATGGTTAAGAAAAATGAAGAGAAGAAGGAAAGTGGCTGTGAAGAAGATTTTGTCATGGTGGCTGGTGATGCTATTGAAGAATCATTCAAAAGAAAAGGAAAGGGAAAATGTGAAGAAAATGAAACATGCTCTCAGGATGATTTGGATGTGATTGATGAGCACCTTGCATTTCTGTCAAGGAAATTTTCAAAGCTAAAATTTAAGAGGAATCCAAATGCTCAAAGGCCTGGATCCCAGTTTAGAAGTACCAATCAAAACAAAAATTTGGTTGATAGATCTAAATTCAAATGCTTTAACTGTGGATTGACTGGTCATTTCTCTAATAAGTGCAGAAAGCTAAAACAAGATAAGGCAAAGTCATATGATGGTATTGACTACAAAAAGAAATACTTTGACCTTCTTAAACAAGAAGAAAAGGCTTTTGTTACTGAAGAGAAAGACTGGGCTGCTGAGGACAGTGATTTTGAAGAATTCATCAATCTAGCTCTAATGGCCAACCATGAAGAAGAAGAAGCTAGTTCATCATCAAATCAGGTACTAGCTACTAACTTTTCTGAGCTTACAACTGATGAATGCAATAGTACTATTAATGAAATGTCTAATGAATTGTACAATTTACATGTCACTCTAAAATCTCTAAACAAAGAAAACCTCAAGTTAAAGAACACCATTGATGCCTTAGCTGAGAGGAATGCTTTTCTTGAAAATGAACTTGTTTGTTTAGATAGATTCAAGAAAAAAAGTAAAGATGCCAGAGATGAACTAGTAAATAGTTTGAGAAGAGAAGAATTGTTAAAAAAAAAATTGACTGGAGAAATTGAAACCATTAAGAAATGGAATAGGTTTACTAAAACTTCCAAACAAATTATTGATGTTCAGGGTTTAGATACTCTAGGAGAATCCCCTAAATCAATTGGCAATCCATTGGTTGATACTTCAATGGATAAAGATCAATTAACTGCTAATCCCTCATCAACTGATAAGGATTATCAATCGATTGATGCTGAATCAACTGATAAGCATCCATCGATAAGTAAATCATCAATGGCTAATAAGAAGAACAACTTTAGCACCCCTATCATTGAGGATGACTTCACAAGATATATACTATGTTTCTTACACTCTAAGGATGAGGCAAGCAAATTTATTATCAATCTTGTGAAGAATGTTGACAATGGCACTGAATTGAAGGTCAAGAAATTTAGAAGTGATAATGGTACTGAATTCAAGAATGCAACAATGAAAGAATTCAGTGAAGAAAAAGGTTTCACTCATCATTTCTCTGCACCGAGGACTCCACAGCAAAATGGAGTAGTTGAAAGGAAAAATAGGACCTTGATTGAAGCTGCTAGAACTATATTAGAAGAAACAAAACTTCCTACATTTCTAGGCAGAAGCAATTAATACTGCTTATTACATTCAGAATATTTCCATGGTCAATCAACTTTAAGGAAAAACACCATATCAGTTGATGAAGAAAGACAAGAATCCAACAGTTAATTTTCTTCATGTCTTTGGCTACAAATGCTTTGTACTAAGGAATCAAGGTGAAAATATAGGAAAATTTGAATCCAAGGCTGATGAAGCTATATTTGTTGGATATGGAATAACAACCAAAGCTTATAGAGTCTACAATCTTAGATTACACATTGTTATGGAATCTATGCATGTAGTCTTTAATGACAACAAGATTCAAGGGTCGTTTGATGAAGGATTTCATGACCTATTGCATTTTGAAAATGAATCTACAAGCAATAGTGAAGATAGTGATGATGATGTGGAATTGTCAAGAAATCAAGTTCCTAGAAACTCCCCATCAATTGATGTCAATTTATCAACAAATAACTTATCAGTTGACAATCATCAATCGACTGATAATACATCAATTGATAATCATTCGATGGATAACAACTTTTTACAAAAATCTTCAAGTAGAGTGTCCATCTCAGGGGGAGGGTTTTCAAATGATCAATCACATCACAATGAATATAACAATTCCAATGATCATGAAGCATCATCTTCAAGGACAAATTTACCATCACAAAGGAAATAGACAAAAAGCTATCCCATTGAATTGATTGTTGGAGATGAAAATGATGGTGTCAAAACTAGAAGTGCAACTCAAAATGAATGGTTGTATAGTAGCTTCCTGTCTCAAGAAGAACCAAAAAGGATTGAAGAAGTCTTGAATGATCCTGATTGGATAATTGCTATGCAAGAAAAGTTGAGTCAGTTTGAAAGAAACAAGGTATGGAAGTTGGTGCCCAAATCAAAGAACAACTCCGTCATTGGTACAAATGGGTGTTCAGAAAAAAAATGGATGAATCTGGTACAATGACAAGGAATAAAGCAAGATTAGTGGCAAAGGGCTACTCACAAGAAGAAGGCATAGATTTTGATGAAACATTTACACCAGTTACAAGGTTGAAAGCAATCAGAATCTTTCTAGCATATGTTTCTCATGTTAATTTTAAGGTGTATCAGATGAATGTGAAAAGTTCTTTTCTTAATGGAGAACTAGAAGAAGAAGTATATGTAGAACAACCTCCTGGTTTTATTGATCCTGTTATCCTGGATTCGTATACTATCATCTCAAGGCACTTTATGGATTGAAAAAAGCACCTAAAGCCTGGTATGACACATTATCTAAATTCTTGATTGAGAATCACTTCACTAGATTTTAGGAATCTACATGTAATTTGACGATAACATTAATCTTAGAATCATAGAAATTTTATTTGATGTAACTGATCAATTGATATGAAAGTTATAAATATCAATTGATCAGGAAACCATTTATTAGTTGAAGTGTTTATATGAATCAACTGATAATTTGGACTGTAGTATAGGTGTACTTCGTCTATTTCAATCGATAAGGTGTAAATCAATTGATTTTATTCTCATCACTTGATGTTAGAGTCGATTGATATAGATCATCAATTGATGTGTAAATTAAACTATCAAATTGTAATTATTTGAAGACAAGAAATTGCACAAGTGAAGGATAATCGATTGATATTGAAGCATCGATGGATAGGATTGTTGGGATTTGAGCACACACGCAGCGGAAAAAAGCGAAAAATAAATATAAAAAAACGAATCCCAAACGCAGAATCCGTGTATAATAAGCGGATGATTATGGAGAATCGGATGTGTACCTTATTAAAGCTTTCCTTATGATGATTATAGAGGTCTAGAAGCGATGAATCACAGCAGCCATTCACAGAAATATGCTCTCTATCGGTATCCACACGAACGTTGTATCGTCTAACGATCACCGGAGTTAGGTACTAGCCTGTTTCTGCCTCTTTGTCTCTCTCTTTCTCCAGCCTCTCAAATAACGTAGAGCTGCTAGGGTTTTATCAAAAACGAAATTATCAAACTGTTAACCCTAAATTATACATCTTTATGTATATATAGGAGAGAGAGGGACTTGGGCCAAAACCCTATTCTGATTGGACTTCTTAAAACCCATTCAGATTTCAGATTTATATTATTAATAAATTCAAAATCTAATATGTATATAATTAATCAAGTCTCACTTAATTAATTAAATAAATAAATTCAAATTAATAATAATAACAGTATTTAAATTCATAATTTAAATAACACTCCGTTTAAACATTCTTTGTGTGTGACCCTATAGGTTATTTTTACGTTGGCAATAATTTTATTTTCTACTAATAAAATTATAAACAATGAATGGCATCTAGTAATACATCATTGCTACCCAAGTAATAATAATAATTGGTGATTCAATTAAACCTTTCGTGAGTAATGTACAATGTAATATAATCCCTTTAACCTTATATTATAGATCAAACTCGAGGCATGTAATGTGTCATCCTCTTCAACGTTTAATCCAGGTTTCCTTGATCAATGAGTAGACTATTAATCAAATCAACATTTGAGCATGGTCATGCATTTTATAGTCTCACTCAATCAAGAGGCCAATAATATCGCTCCTAAAATAGGAGGGTTAAATCCTATATCTATCATTCATATTTCTCATACGATTCATAGCATACCCAATGTCCACCTTTATCATTACCCGGTTAAAGATAACTTTGAGTGTAATCAAAGTATATTAATTCTCGTATAGAAATATAATGATTTCAAGTGTAAGGATCATTACATCATTATCACAGTAAGAATTTCTTATGACACTTATCAACATGTAGATTCTCACAGCGGGTCTGTCCAGTGCCATACATTGAGACATGCACTTATGTTCTTGACTTTAGTATCACCATACCTATGACCAATGAGATGTGGTCATCAGTCAACAAACATGTTAGTCTTATTGCATTATTATTGTCCTTAAATAATAATACTCGACTAGGGACTTTTAGGAATAAAATATTATTCATATAATCTCATTTTTAAGTCACATACTTAAAGATATATATTGCGTATTAATATTCCAAGGACACTTATTATTCTTTCAATTTATGACGCAGTAAATAAAGACATAATAAATATTAATTAAATAATCACATAAAACATAATTCTTAATTGTTTTCAATAAAACATTAAAAGTATTGTCTCTAGGACACCAACACTAACAAGGATATCAATCGAAGAAGCCAAGTCAAGTATTGAAGGCCAATAACTGATGTGAAGACCCACTCATCGATTGATATATCGATTGATAACATCTATCAATCGATAAGTCATTATTTATCAATCGATGGATATAAAGATCAATCGAAGAAGAATATCAGTTGATGGATTAAAGGATGGATCAATTGATATGCTTAACAGTAAATTATCAATTGATTGAGACAACACAGAAGGACTATCTGTTGAAGATCCAAAGGACAAAAGAATACCTATGGAAGACACTCTATGATGACTGTGAAGACTTAATCCGTAGCTGTCTTTCAAGCCTATTTTCTAGAAATGGAAAAAGGTAAAAGGAAGGTAGATAGAAACAGTCCTAAAATAGAAATTGTAAAAACACACTTGTAGTATATAAACAAGTGTGGTAGCATTGTTAGAAGGGTACACAAGTTAGACTATTATTCTTAAATCAAATGTTCAGCCTTAGAGCAATTTGTAAGAATAGTTGGTTTATCTTCTAACTTTGTAAAACGAAGCTAGGTTTATTTTAACCTAGAAACATTGAGCAAAAATATACACTGATGTAAAAACCAATCCATCAGTAATTTTAAATCTCTTTGTTGTATTTAATTTTCAGTCTTTAAGTTGTTCAAACACATTCTCTCTAATTCTCAAACATCAGTAACAAATATTAAATAAGTAAAAGTTTTAATATTTGTATTCAACCCCCCTTCTACAAATCTTGGCATAGTTCTGGGAAATAACAATTGGTATCAGAGCAAGGTTTTCAACATACAGAAAGTTTAATGATCAAGAATAGTCAATATAGGCCAAAAAGATTTAGGTGTGAAAATTCCAGTGCTAGAAAAAGATGAATATTTTGCATGGAAGGTGAAAATACATCTGCATCTACTCTCTCTTGACCCTTCCTATGTTCACAGCATAGAGAAAGGTCTTCATATTCCCAGGAAGCTAGTCACGGGTGTGAACCCTGATGGAACTCCTGCACTTGACAAACATGTTCCAAAACTCATCACTGAGTTCACAGAAGAGGATGAAAAAGAAGTACTTAAAGATAAAAAGGCCATGGACATTATGTTTAATGGTCTAGATAAAGATATGTTTGACAATGTGATAAACTATACTTCATCAAAAGAAGTATGAGATACTCTTCAAACTGTGTGTGAAGGAACTGAACAAGTAAGGAAAAAAAGATGCAACCCTTGATTCAAAAATATGAATCATTTCATTTCAAGAGTTGAGAATCTATCAATGATACCTATAGCAAATTCCAGAAGTTATTAAATGGACTAAAGTTATATGGTAGAGTTTATGCAACTAAGGATACAAATCTAAAATTTCTTAGATCTCTTCCAAAGGAGTGGAAACCAATGACTGTTTCTATTATACAATCTCAGGACTTCAAGGATTATACTCTTGAGAAACTTTATGGTATTCTCAAGACATATGAGTTGGAAATCTAACAAGATGAGGAGATTGAGAAGAGTCAAAGAAAGGAGAAAACTATGGCTTTGATGGTCAAGAGAAATGAAGAGAAGAAGGAAGCAGGCTGTGTAGAAGGATCTGTCATGGTGGCTGATGATGCTGTTGAAGAATCATTCAAAGGTAAAGGTAAGGGCAAGTTTGAAGAAATTGAAACATGCTCACAGGATGATTTGGATGAGATTGATGATCACCTTGCATTTCTGTCAAAGAAGTTTTCAAAGCTTAAATTCAACAAGAATCCAAATGCTCAAAGGCCTGGATCCCAGTTTAGAAGTAAAAATCAAAACAAAAATTTGGTTGATAGATCTAAATTTAAATGCTTTAATTGTGGATTGACTGGTCATTTCTCAAATGAGTGTAGAAAGCCAAAACAAGAAAAGGCAAAGTCTAATGATGGTATTGATTATAAAAAGAAATACTTTGACCTTTTGAAACAAAAAAAGAAGGCTTTTGTTACTGAGGAGAATGACTGGGATGCTGAGTACAGTGATTCTGAAGAGTTCATCAATCTAGCTCTAATGGCCAACCATGTAGATGAAAAAGCTATTTTGTCATTAAATCAGGTACTAGCTACTAACTTTTCTGAACTTACAAAAGATGAATGCAATAGTACCATTAATGAAATGTCTAATGAATTGTACAATTTGCATGTCACTTTAAAATCTCTAAACAAAGAAAATTTCAAGTTGAGAAACACCATTGATGTTATAACTGAGAGAAATGTTTTTCTTGAAAATGAACTTATGTGTTTAGAAAGATTCAAGCAGGAAAGTAAGGATGCTAGAGATGAACTAATAAACAGTTTTAGAAGAGAATAATTATTGAAAGAACAATTAGCTGAAGAAATTGAAACCATTAACAGATGGAATAGGTCTGCTAAAACTGCTAAAAAAATCATTGATGTTCAGGGTGTATATACTCTAGGAGAACCCCCCAAATCAATAGGGAAGCCATTGGCTGATACTTCAATGGATAAAGATCAATCGACTGCTAATCCATCATCAATTGATAAGGATTATCAATCGATTGATGCTGAATCAATCGATAAGCATCCATCGACAAGTAAATCATCAATGGCTAATAAGAAGAATAAATTTGACACTCCTATCAAGTTTTTTAAGGAAACCAAAAATCAAGTTGAGGCTGAGGTTGAGAAAATCATCATAGGTATCTTATCCAAGAAACAATTAAAAGCAAAATTAGAAGAGATAGCACCTGTGGAAATTATCCAACACAAGTCTGAGAAAAAGAAAAAGAATAGGAATGGAAAAGTAGGCATAAATAAGCACAACAATTACACTCCTGATATATATGCACCTAGAAAGATATGTGTTAAATGTGGTAGTGTAAATCATTTCACTACGCCATAACTGCTCATATGCAATGCTCTCTGATGTTGCCTTATGTGCCAAATGGTGTTGCCTTAGGCCTGAAATCGAAAAAGGCAACACTTTTTGACTGTTGCATCTGCGGCCATTGCCTTTGACCCCTAATGCAACGCTTTTGTTGTGTAATGCAACACCGCTGAAAGTATTGCATATTGGTCATAATGCAACACCACCATGGTATAAATGCAACAAAATTTAGTGTTGCTTTAAATGTGAAGCTGAAACAAATGTGGGCCAGGTCAGCAGTGGAGTCCACCAGTGCCACGTCAGCAGTGGGGTCCAACAGTGCCACGTCAGCAGTGGAACCCACATGCCACGTCAGCAGTGGAGCCCACATGCCACGTCAGCAATGGGGTCCATTTTGCCACGTCAGCAGTGGACCCCACCAGTACCACGTCAGCAGTGGACCCCACCAATGCCACGTCAGCAGTGGAGCCCAACAGTGCCACATCAGCAGTGGGGCCCACCAATGCCACGTCAGCAGCGGGGCCCACCAATGCCACGTCAGTAGTGGGGCCCAACTGACCTTATGCAACACTTTTATGCTATAATGCAACACTAAATTGAAAGCCTTTAGCAACACTAAATTTGTAAAATGCAACATCAATATTGACATTGGCAACAGTATATTATAATATATTGCAATACCAAATATTCATTATGCAACACTTATAAAAGCAAAAGGCAACACTTTTAATAAATTTTTTGAAATAGTCTTTTTGTACATACATCAATCCCATGAACAACCAAGGCAGATAATAAAACCAAAAGATTAATAGATCTAGCTATGTTCCTCAACAAATCTATCGATGATAAAATAAACTACCAAAAGCATATAAATGTACCAAAACGAACTTCACATAATACTAGAAATAATCACATAATACGAACTCCATATCATTATCGTAACCCTGGTCTCTGACTCTTCCCTTGTCCCTCTCATGACCTATGCTCATGCATCTATCCATATCTTCGCGTTCCCTGAATTTGTTCTCTTTTTCCTTGCCTCTGTCTCTGCTTTTCTCTCTTTTATCCCTATCATTTATACCTGTCAAAAATGACAGTTGTAAACAAACAAGCAAAAAATTTCCATAAGAGCAATGAATGCAATAATAGTCATGCCCAAATAAACATGGTTGTTACATGAATACATAATCCAGATTTAAATAATGTAGCAGTTTAAGAAGAGAGCTAAGTAAGCAAGCATCTGATTACATATACATATACTTGAACATAAACCTCTACTGCAATGTACTCAATTTAAACTGTAATACTAATCTGAAAAAAAAGGGTAACCTGTGATATGTTATGCAGGGTCTCGGGAGGGGATGTACGCATACCTTACCTCTTGAGGCTGTTTCTGTAGAGACTCCCTTCAATATAACAAAAGTAGTAGGTAGCAGCAGTAGGCAGTAAAAGTAAAAATTCCAACATCTGGTAGTTAGTTTGAGTTACTAAGGGTGCAGGAGGGTGTAAACAGGAACAGTTGTCTCTCCATCAATGACAACACTCTTTAACAGTGAACTATGGCGACGACCATAGGCAAGTAACAAGTGCTCAGAGGTAGGTGAGAACTGCATGCATAGACAGCATAAAACACAAATTACTATTCATAAATTAACATTTGCTTTCTTCCTTGGTAGTATGTAAAGCATATATCTTTATTAACTGATCACAATAAAATTAAAGTAAATTATTGGAATTAATACACATTAACGTTAGGATATGCAACATAAACATACATTCAATTAGATTGAATCAGAGCATAATACTCTAATACCTACATGATGTTCAGATGTCTCTGACATGAAACTTCAAGTGATAAACATAAAGTCAAAAGCATCACGAGAAATCACATAAACCCATGTATGGTAATTAAAAGGTTTCCGACCTATTAAATTGACAGCTGAAAGAAGACAAATACAGCAAATTGCAAAAAAATTCAATCTAAATTTGCATACTCGGCATCAATGACAAATATATATTAGAACTTAGCACGTAGGTTAGGTGGTCCGTAGGAAATTCTATATCTCCTACTATTTCTGTTTCTGGATGTAATTCAAGCCCAAGCTAAGCTCTGCATTTTCCACAAGAACCAAGTATTTATGATGATCACATCTGTTATCTAACAGCACTTTACCTATGAGCATACTGAAAAGGTGCTTCTCATGGATACAAAAAAGCAGCTTCAGGGTCTTTGGCCATTGCCAACTGCACAGCCATATATGAAGTTGTAAGATTATAGGCTGTATGATTCAGGCCTTTTAGAGATAAATTTTCTTTAAAATGGAAATGTAATTACCGCATTTACAGTTGAATCTATCATGTATACTTGAAAATGTAAGAAATACATTCCCAGAGATGTCACTTTTCCAGCCCTTTCACTATCTTCCTGCATGGACATAAAACAGCAAATACTGTTAATGCACAGAGTATAAACCAAAAAAAGGGACATCCTGAATGTGACTCTAAAAATAATCTGTTATAGGGCTCTTGACGCTATCAATTTAAAAATAGTTAAACACTCATAAATATATACACTTACTACACTATTATCTGATACTTTTACTAGTGATGAAAATTTAGTAATATTTCTTTGATTTATTTAATCTTTTAAAATATTTTTTTAAAAAATAGATACTTGATATACCATCATCGATCTGTATGTAATGAATGCAGTTGAGTATTAATGTACCATATATTTCAGCATCCGGATAACACATAACCAGAGAAGAAGTAAACAAATAGTGAGACACTGTTGTGATGATGATGTTAGCAAATATTACCAAGAATCTATATTCCCAAGAGTAACAAAACTATAAATTTTTCTTCTTACATTGACGCTGATCCACAGTTCAAGTTTCAAGCTCCAGTCACACTGATCTTGTAGTGCCAAATTCAATGTTAACCGACTAAAGTTCATTGTCATCGTTTAAACTTATAGATCAACCTTAAGTTACTAAAAGAAAAAAGAGAAGACAAAATATAGAACCTTTAATTCTCTCTACAACCAAACTTATCTGAGACTCTAAACTTTAGCACCCTTCATACTAAAGGCCTGCAACCATCTGGTTACCAAATATTCAAGTTTGCAGAATGACATATCTTAAAGCATCAACAGTGAGGTTTGTTCATTCCACCGCAAAATATGTTTTCTTTTCCTTTCAGGATAAACAGATTACTTTAGTGCTGTCAAAGGAGAAAACTAGTGAATACTAAAAAGCTTTTCTGTTTGTAATCCTGCATTACACATTATATGTTCTGTTTCCGGTTTCTGTGGAAACAACATTATTTTCAACTATTAGGAGGTGTTATTCTTAGAAAGACCCAAGTTAAACATATAATTGACAAGATAGAAGTTCTTACCGAAACATATAATTGGAAATCCATGCCACCTGCTTCAACAGCAACACTGATGGGCTGGTTAGCTACAGCCTTTTGCAGCGCCTTCTCATCGTATACTGGAACATCTTCATAGGAATCAATGGTGACAACCTTAGCGTTTTTCTGCAGAAAAGAAATATCATACTTTAGATATTTTGAGACCGACGTTCATTCTTTTTAGTTAGCTTTCATCTACTATCACACACAAAAATATAATATGTGTGTAATTTACATAAATGCCAACATATACTGACCCTGTTTTGGTCGCAGTAACCATCCCTGCCAGTGTATGGATAATCCTTGTCCGAATCAATACCACCATTTTTGATGATGAATTCAAAGGCATAGTCCATTAGGCCCCCGTCGCAACCTGCATTGTATGATTTATCGCAATCCACCAGCTCTTGTTCGGACAGGGTGATCAGCTCTCCTGTACTTATCTGGTTTATTCCTTCAACCGAAGCAATTGCTGAGAAGGCCCAGCAACTCCCTATATTTTAGTCATTCCAGTTATTAGTGAATCTTAATTAAGCTGGTGATCATGTTGAGGAGCAAATTTTCAAGTTGTAGTCATAACTTAGATAGCTTATGTTAGAGGTCATGCATGACGCATCACATCCATGTGTTGGACTCTTTAGCAATTTAAGGTATATGACACTTTTAACTTCTATAGATATTTTTAAAAAAATTGACATAACATACCAGGGGATTTATAGACCGTCCTATTTGCATATTAGAACAAAGAGAACATCAAAAAGTATAGATTCATAAGGGTAAAAATGTTACTACCAAATAAAAATAATTTATACGAGGATTCTTTGATAGCATAGTTATAAGCGTTGTTCATGATCAGACTACATTCGTGTGTTCACAAAAAAACTAATAAATTTAAAAAATGAGTAACACGTGATTAAAAAAACAAAATTCATATCATAGTGAAATAGTGGTCATTATTTACTATTTATGTATGATCCGATTATTAATTCTTCAATTTAAAGAGAACAAAATTAAAAAATCTTGCAGAAATGAAGAAATGTTGAAAAAAGCAGGGGAAGCTCACCGCAGCTGCCCTGATCTTTGACAGTAGCAACAGCACCTTTCTCCCTCCAATCAATAGAATCCGGCAAGCTCTTACCCGCAACATAAGCATATCGATCACTCCTCCCCTTTGACAACTTGGGCCTCGAATCTCTACTCTTAATTCAAAAGTACTTGGACCTGTACTCGTCATTTGTCAGATCAGCAAACTTGTTCAAACCAAGCTCATAACTCTTATCAGGATCAGCGTTATGGTCGTCAATGTATATGAGATTACTCTTAAAAATCTGGAACCTGGTTACACAATCCCTGCTTCTAATGCAGTCACAAACAAATTAGGCATGGACGCCAAATGTTCTACAAACAAAAAGGGTATGGACGCTTAGAAATACCCTTGGCCCCCATGAAAATAGCCCCCATTATCAACATTTTCCCAAGCTTCGGATCTAACGGAAGCATTGCCAAAAACTCACCTGGTAGACAGCCAGAACAAAAGTAATTGGTGGTTCAGCCAGAACAAAACTCACCTGGTAGACAGCCATTAACCAAATACCATATAATAAAACACAAACCAATCAACATATCAAAATCATTCAAACCCCACCTAAAATATTCTCCGAAATCGCCAAAACCCATAAACCATTACATTCTTGCCTCATAAAAATCAAATCTTTAATACCTTGTCACAAGTGCTCCAAACTATATAACCAAATCACTACCACATATACATATAAATATATTCATAGAAACAAATAAAGTGTAAATAAATCAAAGACCCGCATAAACATCTAAAGAAAATATAAAAAAACACAAAAAAAAAAACATCTTTATATTTTTTCAACAAACCTTGTGAAACCCACTGTCTCCTACGAGCATCAAGCTTGCTCTGCTTCAATTTAACTGCTTTCTTGCTCTGAATACATTAAAAAAAACACAACCCATGTTAATCAAAATATTGAATTACACAACCAATATATACATACACACAAATTATACATACCCTCTTTTTCTTGATCATGTTCTTGGAGTTTGAGGCAGGGGGAGGAACTGAATCAAGAACCATGGTGTATGTATGTGTGTGTATATACTCTATTATATATGTATCTAACGGAAGCATTGCCAAAAACTCACCTGGTAGACAGCCAGAACAAAAGTTAAGAAATATTGAGAAATATCAAAACCCGATTTAAGCTCCTTCGATATAACCCGATCTGGAGATGAGCTTCGATTTAACCAAAACCCTAACTGAAACTTACGAATCTAATGCCCGGATTGAAGGGTACGTCTTCGATTTGGAAGGTAATCTTCGATTTGAAGAGTACATCTTCGATTTGTGAGGTAAGATCTTCGATGTGAGGGTAATAAAAATAGTATCAGGAGTGTGTTCGAGGGAAGGGAGGAATATATGAGTGTTTGAGGGAAAATATGCCGCCCAATTTTTCCCAAGTACTATGTACTGTGGTACTGTGTAGTGACTGTAATGTTTTTTATTCGATTTTATTAAAAATATTGATAAAATTTAAGATTATTTTATTGTAAAATTTTTAATTAATATTGTAAATCACTTAAGAAAATATATGGTTCAATGAAAATATAATTTACAAAAATTATTAATATAGTATAAACAAATGGGAATGTGTATTTTTGACCGGTTTGACTATTAAAAAAAATACACCAAATAAATTTGAATTTTTTAAAGAAATTCACAAATCACTAAAGTCATTAGATATTAACATTCGTATGGTTGGATCGTCGAAATTTTTTTTTAAAAAAATAGAATCATCATTCAGGATAAAACTAATTAATTAAAATATTACTTTGACTATTAAAAAAACACGCCGAATAAATTTGAATTTTTTTTAAAAATTTCACACATCACTAAAATCATTAGATATTAACATCCGTATGATTAGATCGTCGAAAAAGAAATTTAAAAAAATAGATTCAGCATTCAGCACAACACTAGTTATAGAGAAAGTTTCGTTTGACCGGTTTGACTAGTATAAAATCACATAGAATAAAACTGAATTTTTTTTAAAAAAATTGGCATTACTAAAATAGTCAGATATTAACATCCGTACGGTTGGATCGTTGGAAAAGAAATTTAAAAAAATAAATTCAGCATTCAGCACAACATTAGTTACAGAGAAAGTCTCGTTTGACTAGTATAAAATCACATAGAATAAAACTGAAATTTTTTTTTAAAAAATTGACATTACTAAAATAGTCAGATATTAATATCCGTACGGTTGGATCGTCGGAAAAGAAATTTAAAACAATAAATTCAGCATTCAGCACAACATCAGTTATAGAGAAAGTCTCGTTTGACCGGTTTGACTAGTATAAAATCACATAGAATAAAGTTGAAAATTCTTTTAAAAAAAATGGGCACCACTAAAATAGTCAAATATTAACATCCGTACGGTTCGATCGTCGAAAAAGTAATTTTAAAAAATATATTCAGCATTCAGCACAACATTAGTTACAGAGAAAGTCTCGTTTGACTACTATAAAATCACACAGAATAAAACTGGAATTTTTTTTAAAAAAATGGCATTACTAAAATAGTCAGATATTAACATCCGTACGGTTGGATCGTTGGAAAAAAATTTAAAAAAATAAATTCAGCAATCGGGTTATACTAATTATTATATAAAGACTAGAAAATACAAAGGCAACACTAAACAACCAAATGCAACGCTACCATATTAAATGTAACGCTTATGCTGGGGACCACATGCCACGTCAGCGTGGGCCCCACTGCCACGTCAACGTGGGTCCCACTGCCACGTCAGCAGTGGTGGCCCATTGGTGGGTCCCACCAGCCACGTCAACATGGGCCCACTGCCACGTCAGAGTGGGTCCCACTGCCACGTCAGCAGTGGTGGCCCACTAGTGGGTCCCACCAGCCACGTCATCATGGGCCCCACTGCCACGTCACCTGTGGTGGGCCCCTTATTGCCACATCAGCACTGGTCCACTGCTACATCACTAATTATAAAAAAAAAATTAGCAAATGCAACACCATTCATTAGTGTTGCATTCACTGCAACACCGTGAGTAATATGCAACACGAAGTTTTATCTAATGCAATACTATTTTAGCAGTGTTGCAAAAGACCCAAAAATTCAGAGCTACCGCAACGTTTTCAGTGCAACGCTTTCTAAAAAGCATTGCCTATGAGCACTTATGGCGTAGTGTTTGTCTATGCAATGCAAGAATGAAAAGAACTCTATATCTTCAAATGATTTAAACGCACATGCCATGTCTACAAATTCCATGCTTACCAATCATATGCTCATGAATGGCATGTCTTCTAATTTAATTGCACCAAATGTCCATCTGCCTTATGCACAAGTCCCATACATGTATAATCCTTTCTTTGCGTATGCAAATATGAATATGCCTGGAATGCCATGGAACATGCCTAACTTAGATAATGAAATACATAGAAATTCTGCCATGAGTTCCAAGGTGTCTAAGCCCCAAAAGCCACTCCTAAAGTTAAAGTGGATCTAAACCCACCAAAATAAAAGGAATTAAAGTTGGCAACCAAGGCTCAAGCTGCAACTAATAAAAGAGGATCCAAGGCAACTTGGGTACCAAAAGTAACTTGATTGTTTTAATTGTGTGCATGGAAACAGGAGAAAAAATCTCTGGTATCTGGATAGTAGATGTTCTAGGCACATGATTGGAGATTTGTCCCTGCTCACAAAGTTTGTGGAAAAGGTTGGCCCAGGAGTTATTTTTGGAGATAACATCAAAGGTTTTATCATTGAACCTATAGCACTGGTTGATGGATTGAAGCCCAATTTTCTCAGAATTAGTCAACTATGTGATAATGGAAATGGTATATGGTTTTCAACTAGATCATGCATCATAGCCAACAAAGAATCTGGTGAAATTCTTTTAACTGGTGAAAGAAAAGGAAATGTCTATGTGGCTGATTTCAACTCTGTAAAGGCAAACTCAATGACATGCCTGCTTAGCAAAGCCAAAATAAATGAAAGTTGGATTAGGCACAAGAAGCTAGCCCATTTGAATTTCAATGCCATTAATCAATTGGTTAAAAAGAATCTGGTTAGAGGCATTCCACAGATGGAATTCACCAAGGATGGACTTTGTGATGCCTGTTAAAAGGGAAAACAAAGAAAAGCATCATTCAAGTCAAAGTCTGAATCATCAATGGACAAGCCTTTGGAATTGATACACATGGATTTATTTGGTCCAGTCAACATCATGTCTATTGCCAAAAGTAAATATGCATTAGTCATTGTGAATGACTTCACAAGATATACATGGGTATATTTCTTACACTCTAAGGATGAGGCAAGCAAATTTATTATCAATCATGTGAAGAATATTGAAAATGGCACTAAATGGAAGGTCAAGAAAATCAGAAGTGATAATGGTACTGAATTCAAGAATGCAACAATGAAAGAATTCTATGAAGAAAAGGGTATCGCTCATCATTTCTCTGCACCTAGGACGCCATAGCAAAATGGAGTAGTTAAAAAAAAAATAGGACCTTGATTGAAGCTGCTAGAACTATGTTAGAAAAAGCAAAACTTCCTACATATTTCTGGGCAGATGTAATTAATACTGCTTGCTACATTCAAAATATTTCCATGGTCAATCAAATTCAAGGCAAAACACCATATCAGTTGATGAAGAAAGACAAGAAGCCAACAATTAATTTTCTTCATGTCTTTGGTTGCAAATGCTTTGTACTTAGAAATCAAGGTGAAAATCTGGGAAAATTTGAAGCCAATGCTGATGAAGCTATATTTGTTGGATATGGAATAACCACCAAAGCATACATTGTTGGGATTCGGGCACACACGCAGCGGAAAAACGTGAAAAATAAATACAAAAAAACGAATACCAAACGCTGGATCCGTGTATAATAAGCGGATGATTATGGAGAATCAGATGTGTACCTTATTAAAGCTTTCATTATGATGATTATAGAGGTCTAGAAGCAATGAATCACAGCAGCCCTTCTTGAAGATCTGCTCTCTATCGGTATCCACATGAACGTCGTATCATCTAACGATCACCGGAGTTAGGTACTGGTATGTTTCTGCCTCTTTGTCTCTCTCCTTCTCTAGCCTCTCAAATAACGTAGAGCTGCTAGGGTTTTATCAAAAATGAAATTATAAAACTGTTAACCCTAAACTATACATCTTTATGTATATATAGGAGAGAGAGGGACTTGGGCCAAAACCTTTGTTAGTCCCAAATATCGTAGAAGGGGGGTTGAATACGATATTGTCCAATTTATAAAATATTCGCGGAATGATTTGTTATGGACTAGTTGACAGTTCGAACAGATATTAAATCAAACACAAGGTATGCACACAGTTAATACAAACACAGTTCGTTCGGGGAATATATCGTTTTATTAATATAAACCACGATGGTGCTACACAACTCTAATCCGTAGATTAGCTTCAACTGATTCACTAGTACAGTTACAATACAACAACAACAATCAATACGAACAATAAATATGACACTAGCTCAAACGACGTTAATGGCTTCTCTGTGTCTCTCTTCTTTGCTCTGTATGCTTTCTCTCTATAATTGAATGAATTAATGAATTAATCACAAAGGCTTGGCTTTGCTGCTTTATTGTGTAGGCTTTTTCAATCTTCTACGTGGCCTTCTGAGAACCAAGTAAATAGATTGCTTCTCACTTCTTGAATTAACAACCGTCGAGACATTTAATTTATAACCATCGGTGAGTCTGTTGATAACCGTCGAGAGAAATAAATCACTTAAAACAATTCTGATCAAGGATATCAATGATAGGTGGCATACTGTGGCTGGCTGTAGATTAAACAATCTTAAACCTCAACTATCGAAGTGCCATAACTATCGAGACTTAACCGTCGATGGAATAAATAATCTGGATATTTATCTGAGTCCCTTAACTATCGAGATGCTGTAACCGTCGAGTGAATTAAGACGAAACAGTCAAACCAACTATCAGTTATAACTATCGACTCAAATGAATTATTAAAACCATAACCGTCGAGGAAATAGAATTAATAATATATCCAAAAATGCTAACCGTCGAGTGATTTGCTAACCGTCAGTAAATAAGACGAAATAGCCAAACAGGAGACCCAACCGTCGGTAGATAAGACAAAACAGTCAAACAGCCAAAACCAACTATCGGTAGTTCACCTTAGCCATTTTTCCAACGATTCAAAGCTCTGTAATATTTCTTTTCACTGCAACCAAGTTAATAAATTTACCTTTACTACTTGAACTTGATTTTTTTCTAAGCTTTAGCACACAACGGTTATACAGCCAATTCTTTTCTAACATAGATGCGGTTCTCAATTCCTTTTGTACTGACGTTTATTGCAACTGGTCTGGTTCACAAATGACTAACACGAAATTGATCTTCACATCTTCTTGACTATTCAATTGGCCATGTTTCTCTAGCTGTTAAGAAGTGCTTCTGTAATTCATTGGAATCCCTTGACTTCTCTGCTATAAAACCTCTGACATCTTCTGAACCTCTGAAACACTACATCTTTATTCTTCACTGAGGCTTGAACATGTTAATGAACTTCTTTTAGTGATCTTCAATGTCTTCAAAGCTTCATCTAATGTTTTGGTCTTTTGTATTCAACTTATAAACGATTCGCAGTCGATTCCGTGCTTCATTTTAATATAAGTTACCGACTCTTAGTGTTGAGTTAGTTTCCTCGGTTACATGTTACGTTACGTTACATTATGCTTTACAATCTCCCCCTATTTGATTGTTAGAGTTCGACAAGCAAATCCCTTAAGAGGATAACTCAACTAACTTACAAGAAAAAGTAAATAGAAGATGGTAAACTAATATTAAATACATCCTGGATCATATTATATGTACAGCATAATGTAACGTAACGTAACATGTAACCGAGGAAACTAACTCAACACAGATGGTCGATAACTTATATTAAAATGAAGCATGGAATCGACTGCGAATCGTTTATAAGTTGAATACAAAGAACCAAATTATTAGAGGAAGCTTTGAAGACATTGAAGATCACTGAAAGAAGTTCATTAACATGTTCAAGCCTCAGTGAAGAATAAAGTTAAAGTGTTTCAAAGGTTCTGAAGATGAAGAAGGTTTTACTACAGAGAAAGCAGAAGATTCTAGTGAAATTTAAGAAGCACTTCTTATCATTATGGAACAGGTCAATTGTATTATAAAGAAGATGTGAAGATCAAGATCGTGTTATTCGTTTGTGAACCAGACCAGTTGCACCAATCGTCAGCACAAAAGAGATTGAGAACCGCATCACTGATTCAGAAGAATTGACCAGATACTGAGATGAGTAACCTAAGTGGTATGCGATTAAGCCCAGAATAAATCAAGGTCGAATTAACAAGGAAATATTTATTTGACTTGGTTGCAGTGGAAGAAATAATGTTAAAGGGCTTAACAAGTTCGAAATATGGCTAAGTGAATGAGACTGCAGAAGCTGTATCCAGAAGTCATTGGTCAAGCTATTTCGTCTTATTCCTATTTTGTCTTATTCACCTATGGTTAATAACCATAGGGTGAGTTAAACAAATGATCAAAATTGGTGAAAGACAAAGGGCTTATTTTGTCTTATATGCCGATAGTTATTAACTATCGGGTAAAGGAAACAAAAGCAAGCTAGCACTTTCCGATGGTTGTTAAAACTGCAGGAATAATTCCGATGGTTACTAATATTTGAAATAATTAATTTTATTTTCAGGAATTGTTTTATGTGTCCGATAGTTAATTTACAGACTCATCGATACTTAACAATTACTCAGAAAATGTTCCCGATACTTTGAAGAAAAAGAAGCGAAGCTGCAACTTGTTTTACTTGGCACAAAATGGGCCACGTATCCTAAGTTGAAAAAGACTACACAAATAGCAGCAAAGCATCGTCTTTGGATTCATTCATTCAGCGAAATAGGCAGAGAGATACACAGAGCGATTAAAGAGAGAAAACACAGAGAGCATTCAAGAGTAAACACTGAAGCCATTAATTTTGTACACACAGCTGTTGTTACCCTTGTTGTTTTCATTAAAGCTTGTAATCTAACTACTGTACTAGTGAATCATTGTAACTAATCGAAAGATTAGATTTGTGGAGCACCCTCGTGGTTTATATTAATAAAACGATATATTCCCCGAAGAACTGTGTTTATGTTAACTGTCTGCATACCTTGTGTTTGATTTAATAACTGTTCGAACTGTCAACTAGTCCATACCAAACCATTCCGCGAATATTTTATAAATTGGACAATATCGTATTCAACCCCTCTTCTACGATATTTGGGACTAACAATTGGTATCAGAGCTTACTGATTGAGTTTACAAATCAGGATCTATTGTTCGGACTTCAGTATTAAGCTTCTGGAATTTTTCGCGAATTTTTTAAATTTCAAAATATTTCACTCAGAAATTTTTTGAACTTTAAATAATTTTGAAAAGTTCAATATCATGAGTTCTCAGAAAGTAGGAAGTATTAAGGTTCATCAGTTTGATAGAGTGAATTATAATCTCTGGAAAAAGAAGATGACCCTGTTTATTAAGGTTGCAAATCTGTTGTACATGGGTATCTTAGAGAACAGACCGTTTGTACCAATGAAGATGATTTCTGAATCTACAGTGGATGGAGTAAGAGTTCTTCAAAGGTATACTCCAAAGGATCCTACAGAGTTCACTGATACAGAGAAAGAAATTGTTGCACTGGACATAGGCCATCAGTTGATTATTGTTGACTCAATGGATGAAGACATGTGCCATCAAATTCTAAATTGTATATCTGGAAAGCACATGTGGGAAACCATCGAACTGATTATGGAAGGAACAGAAGAAGTAAAAGAGAACCGGTTGGATATACTGACATCAAGATATGAAGCGTTTAAATCTACTCCTGGAGAAACAATCACTCAAGTTTTTGAGCGATACAATAAATTATTAAATGAGTTGAGTATCCAGGGGAAGAACTATCCATTAAGGGAAACGAACAGGAAGTTTATGTTGACTCTTCCACATCATGTTGAGCATAAAGTTTCTTCAATTAGAGAAATGGACAACTTCAATGTCATGCCCCTTGAAAAGCTATATGGAAAATTGAAGACTTATGAAATGAAACAAGAACAGAGATTGATTATCTATGGTTCCGGCTCAGTGGACAGTAAGAGTGCAGCACTAATGAAGACCACAGCTCTTGTGGCAGATGAAGTGAAGACTTCTGAAGCAAAGGTTGTTGAAACCAAGATTGGTAGAGAATTGATCATTGAAGCTGAAATGGCTACAGAATCACAAGCTGAAGAGGAAGATGATTTTTATACATTGGAAGAGCTTGATGAGATGGAAGACAAATCTATGGCGTACTTGGCAGGGCGTTTCAAGCATATAAGATTCAGAAGGAATCCCAAGTACAAGAAAAGTTTTGGTAGCAGATTTCAGAAGACATGATCATTTTCGGGATCCAACTCAAGAGGTGGTTACAAGTCAAACATGGTAGACCGTAGTAAGTTCTGGTGCTACAATTGCAATGAACTAGGGCATTTCGCCACTGAATGTAAGAAACTGAAACAAGCAAAAGACAATAAGGTTTATGAGAAGAAGAGTTCATACAAGAAGAAAAGCTATGATGAGTTGAAAAGGGAGAATGAGAAGTTGAAACAGAGATTGGATGCTTTGGTTGCAAAACAACAAGGCAAGGCTTACATTGTTAAAGGTAGAAGCTGGGATGACACAGATTCTGAAGAAGAAGAATATGGAAATCTTGCATTAATGGCAGACACTTCAGAAGAATCTTCATCATCAGCACAGGTACCTATTCTCACCACTGTAGATATGTCTCTATCTGAATATAAAAATACTGTTAATGACTTGAGTATAGAGATGTTTAACATTCATACAAGCATGCTAGCTTCTGAAGCAGAAAATGCTAGACTAGTTGCGAAGATTAAAAAGCTAGAATCCGGAAAGGAACAACTAGAGCTTGTAGGAATCACAGTTAATGACCTTAAGGAAAGAAATGAATATTTAGAGAATAAGGTTATCTGTAATGCAGAGGTTGAGACAGCACTTATGGCTAAGATTTCTGAGCTAGAGTTAAAATTGGAAGCTTTTAAGAACTCAGCTAATATTGCTAAAGACATAATGGATAAGCAGAGCTTAGAAAATAAGACATGTATAGGCTTTGACTACGATGAACATAAAAGGAAAAACAAGAAGGATAAAAGGAATATAATTTTCAATGCTTCTAGTACTGTTTTATTAGAAAATGAAAATGTTCCTTTTGTCATTAAGAAGAGTAGTAATCCTGTCTTTAAGTTCCCACTCTCAGAACCCTTAGACGAAGATACTATCGTATGGAAACAAGAAATGCTTGTTGAGGATAAGTTAAAAGAGAAAGAAGTTGAGGAAAATCATGTAGAAGAAGTTACACCTAATGAGCCAGTTAAAACTGAATCTGCTAAAACTGAATTAGGTGGTAACAAGAACAAGTCAAAGAGTAATAGGAATGGGAAAGTAGGTGTTAAAATTGCTAATTCTGCTACACCTGCACCCACTGCACCTAGGAAATTGTGTACTAATTGCAATTCTGCTGGACACCTTAGTCATGCATGTAATAAGGTTAAAGTAGAATCTAATATTCCTGTTGTGCAGAACATGTTTAGCATGAATAGTTTTCATTTGCCTTGTGGTATTACTGGATGTATGCCATGTGCTTTTAATATTATGAATGCTTATTTTAATTTGATGAATGCATCTACTTCTAGTAATTGCATAGGCATAGAAAGAAGCACGAATAAGAAAAAGGTAAGGGCAAAGACTGCTAGTCCTCCTAAGGTTAGGAAGGAGACTCAATCTTCTAAGCCAAAAGACAAATCTGTTAAGGCAAAGGAACATGATTCGAGTTCAGTCAAAGTAGAACTTAAAGATGTGAAAACTGAACCTGTTACACCATCTGCAAGAACCTCTAAATTTCTTGGACCCAAACAAATTTGGGTGCCAAAGAAACCTTAATCACTTTGTGGTTGCAGGGAATAGATATTAATGAAAAAGTCATGTGGATTCTGGATAGTGGATGTTCAAGACATATGACAGGAGACAAGTCCCTGCTGACCAATGTGATTGAGAAGACCGGCCCAGTTGTAACCTTTGGAGATGACAGCAAAGGATTTACTAAGGGATATGGTAGTCTGGAAGTTGGAAATGTCATCATTGAAAATATCTCTCTTGTTGACGGTCTGAAGCACAACTTGCTGAGCGTTAGTCAATTTACAGATAAATGATATAATGTGGACTTCAGGAAGGAAAAGTGTCTGATCACTAACAGGAAAGATGAAAAGCATGCTCTTAAAGGAGTAAGAAAAGGAAATCTGTTCGTAGCTAACTTAAACACTGCAAGCAGAGGAGAAGCAAATTGTTTCTATAGTAAAGCATCCTCTGAACTGAGTTGGTTATGGCACAGAAAACTATCTCACCTGAACTTCAAGGGGATGAATTCTTTAGTAAGAAGAGAATTGGTGAGAGGGTTACCACAGATAGAATTCTACCAAGAAGGACTCTGTGAAGCATGTGAAAAGGGTAAGTCAAAGAAGGCGTCACATAGAAGTAAGGACATGTCAAGCATCAGCGAACCTCTCCAGTTGATTCATATGGATATGTTTGGACCGGTTAATGTCATGTCAGTTTCAAAGAAGAAATATGCATTAGTGATTGTCGACGACTACTCCAAGTACACGTGGGTGTTGTTTTTGCATTCTAAGGATGAAGCACCTCAAATGGTAATCGATCACATTAAAAAGACTGAAGTGGAAGCAGGATTTCCTGTGCGAACGATCAGATCAGATAATGGAACTGAATTCAGAAATGCAGTTCTAAATGAATTCTACACGGAGCAAGGCATTTCAAGACAATACTTAGCCCCAAGAACTCCACAGCAGAATGGAGTGGTAGAAAGGAAAAATAGGACTTTGATTGAAGCAGCAAAGACAATGTTAAGCCAGTCAAAGCTACCTACATGTTTTTGGGCAGAAGCAGTCAACACAGCTTGTTACACTCAAAAGAGGACCCTGATTAATAAAGATCTAGAAAAGACATCCTATGAGATTATGACCAACAGAAAGCCATCATTGAAGTACTTTCATGTGTTTGGTGGAAAATGCTATGTATTGAAAGATGAACATCTAGGCATGTTTGATGCTAAAGCAGATGAAGAGATTTTTCTTGGTTACTCACTTGAGTCTAAGACGTATAGGGTATATGTGATTGAAACTCATAAGGTCATTGAAAGCCTTAATGTAACGTTTGACGACACCAAACTCCCAAGTCTTCAAAAAGATAAAGATTCTGAATCTTTGAAAATTGAAAATCTATCAGAATACTACTTAGGAGATGAAGACGTACCTGGTGCTGCATCTGGTAGTCATGAACACACGGAGATTGATAATCCAGAGCAAAGCAGTGGAAGTGTTGGTAATACCACACAGTCACAGTCACAGTCTATATTTCAAAATCAGTCTGTTACTGAACTTGCTAGCTCAACTGGTGGATCATCAAATAATGGAGGCAGCAACTCAGGGGGAGGTGAAGAAGGATCAGCTAGTCGCTCTCAACACAACTACGGAGAAGGACAATCATCAAGGGCTAATCTGCCTAGACAGAGGGTATGGAACAGAGATCATCCCTTTGAATTAATCATTGGTGACCCAGAGAGTGGTGTGAGGACTAGAAGAGCAACAGAGAATGAATGTCTGTACTCTAGTTTTCTATCAGAGGAAGAACCTAAAAAGGTTGAAAATGCTCTAGAAGATCCAGATTGGGTGATTGCGATGCAAGATGAACTCAATCAGTTTGATAGGCAGAAAGTTTGGAAACTGGTACCCAGACCTAAAGACAAATCTGTTATTGGCACTAAATGGGTATTCAGGAATAAGTTGGATGAAAATGGCATTGTTACGAGGAACAAGGCCAGACTGGTTGCTAAGGGGTATTCTCAAGAAGAAGGAATAGATTATGACGAGACCTATGCACCAGTAGCAAGACTTGAAGCCATCAGGATGTTTTTGGCATTCGCAACACATTCAGACTTTAAAGTTTATCAAATGGATGTGAAGAGTGCATTCCTAAATGGGGAGCTGAAAGAAGAAGTATATGTAGAGCAACCTCCGGGTTTCGAGAACAAAGATCATATGGACTTTGTGTACTTCCTTTTTAAAGCTCTTTATGGACTCAAGCAGGCGCCTCGAACATGAGATTTGCTAAGTTAATGCAGAGTATGTCCGAGATGAGTATGATGGGCGAGTTTACTTTCTTCCTTGGACTACAAGTGAGTCAGAAGAAAGATGGGATCTTCATTTGCCAGGCAAAGTACATCAGAGATCTTCTAAAGAAGTATGGACTTGAAGATTCAGCCCCCGCCAAGACTCCAATGCCAACTGCCACAAAGCTTGATGAGGACAAATCAGGTAAATCTGTCGACATCACAAGCTACAGAGGTATGATTGGATCTCTACTCTACTTAACTGCAAGTAGGCTAGATATTATGTTTTCAACTTGCTTATGTGCACGGTTCCAAGCTAACCCAAAAGAGTCTCACCTTATAGCTGTCAAAAGAATTTTTAGATACCTGAAGGGTACTCCAAATTTGGGAATTTGGTATCCTAAAGGTACCGGTTTTGACCTAATCGGCTATACAGACTCGGATTTTGCAGGTTGTAAGATTGACAGGAAGAGTACTTCTGGAAGATGTCAATTCTTGGGAAGAAGATTGGTCTCATGGTATAGCAAGAAGCAGCACTCAGTGTCTACCTCAACAGCAGAGGCAGAATACATCGCAGTAGGTAGCTGTTGTGCTCAGATCCTATGGATGAGAAACCAACTCCAAGACTATGGCTTTATGTTGAACAAGATTCCAATATTCTGCGACAACACAAGCGCGATAGCTATAACCAACAATCCGGTTCAGCACTCATGGACCAAGCATATTGATATCAGGTATCACTTTATACGAGAGCATGTCATGAATGGAATTGTGGAGTTGCATTTTGTACCCACAAAACAACAACTTGCAGACATCTTCACGAAACCACTAGACGAATCCACTTTCTCTAGGTTGGTTAGTGAATTAGGGATGTTAAATTTAAATTAATTTTTGTTTGCGAGGAGTTGTATGGATTCACAAGTTATTGAATTTTAATATCCAAAGGACTTGTGAACTCCAGTCCAACTATTGATCTCGGGCTTATGAATATCAATATTAATTATCATAAGTATACTAGTTATGCTTTGTGACAATTATTCGATATAGCATAAATAGTTAACTGCTACATAAGTGTTTGTAGTTAACAAGAGCATAGCAGTCTGTGGTTTAGAATTAATTGGTGGATTTCAATTCATGAAATCAGACTGAAAGATTTTATATCAGACAAGTTGTGAACTTTTTGTGAGAATCTGATGGTACTGACTTGATTATCTATTATATTATTTCTCACAAAGCATGGGTAGCAATTACAATTCTCAGTATTAATATGCATATCTGACTGAATTATACTTAGTATGCTGTTTTTATTAATTGAATTGTGATTGGGTTGGTTTTAAATTTTGGGAAATTACAACTGCAACAGAGTATGGAACAATTTTTTTTTTTTTTTGATTTTCAAAAATCTCCAATCAACCACCTGTGTATTATATATAAATATGTATGTCTGTGTAATTCAAATTGAATTATATTTAATGTTTAGCTATTTATGAATTAAAATGTTAATAATTCTATTTTAGGAATATTAATTTTTAATTCAAGAAATCTCTATTTAATTAAATTTATGACAATTCGAATTTATATGTTTTAAATTATTTGATAAATGCAAGTTTTATTTTAATTTTTAAATCATCAGTATTTCAATTATTAATGATTTTCTAATTAAAATTAACTTACATGTATCGATAGTTGTTAACTATCGAAAATATATTTGATTTTCTAATTAAAATTAACTTACATGTATCGATAGTTGTTAACTATCGGAAATGTATTTTAATTTTAAATTAATTACATTGCATGTCCCGATGGTTAACTATATTTTGTTTTATTATTTAAATATACATGCATCGAATCGATAGTTGTTAACTATCGGGAAGAGTATTTTATTTTAATTAATTAAATGCATGTCCCGATAGTTACATATATATATATATATATATATATATATATATATTTTATATTTTTCTCTTTGCATGATCTGATTAAAAAAAAAATGAAAATTCCGATACTTAATAACCATCGGGTGGTGGATGTAGTACTTTACTTTTCTTTTTGTTACATGCATGTGCCAATACTTAGCTAAGACATATATATATATATATAAATTGCTTTACTTTACTTTTGTTTGCATGTGCCGATAGTTTAGTAATATCGGAGCTAAATTAATTTTTTCTCTTCAAATATCTACAATTCTAGGACTTATTTTGCAAATCTAAAACCGTGAAAGTGTAGATCTGTTAACTAGCTTCATTTCCATACTAATTTTGTTTAGTTTTGTTTCGAAAAATTTACGAATATTTTGAACTTTGGTAATTTTTCTAGGATTAACTAGAAGTCAAAAAATCATAATAAAAATACTGGTGTATTTCAAATCTCTCCTAGTTTATCATATATTATTTTTAGAATTTTTGGAGAAGTTTGAATTTTTGGGTGTTTTTGGTTCGTATACGAATAAACTAAGTTCGTTTTTGTTTTGGAAAAGTTAAAAATTTTGATAATTTTTACTGGTTAAAAATGGCTGGAATTTTTAGTATCACTCGTACGAATTTAGTTGTCGATTATAATATTCAGACCCTACCTGCTGATTATCGGGCTTGAGCACGAATATTACTCGAATGAGGTACAAGTTACATCTGAAGGAGATTCATTTGGGAATGCTAATAGTCAAGATTCATATCATCCCATCTCTCTAACAGGTAGTAAGTCAGGTAGTCCTACTGAATCTATATCTTCACTGTTTACTAATTTGCACAATTTATATGAAGATAATGAAATGGAACTTACTGCCGAGCCCTCTGTGGCATTAGGAACAGGCAATGAATCTGCAAACCAACAGATTCTAACCCCTGCCTCAGAACCAAACACTACTCAATCCTTACCGTTATCTTCTCTCCTACCCTTGAAACGCACAATCGTGAGTGAGGGAGATAGTGTCTTAGAAGCACCACATAAGGCAGGTGAGGGAACCCCAACAGCTCTACCTCTGACTAGAAGGAGATTAGAAGAACCTGAGGTAACTGTTAGCCCATCTATGCCCTCTCAAAAGGATATAGAGCTGAAAAAGGCAAATACACAGTCTCTGGGGACATCCTCTCAACAGGGTGAACCTATTGAAATTCGCCCGTCAGCCAGGGCATCTGAAAGAGTGTCAATAATTGAGCCTCCAACCAAGTTATATGTTGCACTAAAAGGAGCACACACATAGGAGGAATTGACAGATATTGCTACTACTGTAGCAGAACCTATGCAGGTAGATCCTGTACAGGTCATGCCTTCACAGGCTATTGCGGGAGTCACGGGTTAGCAGAACCTATGCAGGTAGATCCTGTGAAGGCATGACCTGTACAGGATCTACCTGTATAGGTTCTGCTACAGTAGTAGCAACATCCGTCAATTCCTCCTATATGTGTGCTCCTTTCAGTGCAACATATAACTTGGTTGGAGGCTCAATTATTGACACTCTTTCAGATGCCCTGGCCGACGGGCGAATTTCAATAGGTTCACCCTGTTGAGAGGATGTCCCCAGAGACTGTGTATTTGCCTTTTTCAGCTCTATATCCTTTTGAGAGGGCATAGATGGGCTAACAGATACCTCAGGTTCTTCTAATCGACGTCTAGTCAGAGGTAGAGCTGTTTGGGTTCCCTCACCTTCCTTATATGGTGCTTCTGAGGCACTATCTCCCTCACTCACAAATTTTCTTTTTAGGGGTTGGAGAGAAGATAAAGGTAAGGTTTTTATAGTGTTTGGTTCTGAGGCAGTGGTTAGAATCTGTTGGGTTTCAGATTCATTGCCTTGTCCTATAGCCACAGAGGGCTCAGCTGATAAGTTCATGACACTTTCTCCAAAAAGATCCTGTAAATTAGAATAAGCTGAGGAGTCAGAGACATGAAGACTACTTTGAGTACTACCTGTAGGAGTCCAAGGATGATATGATTTCTGATTGTCAGCATGACCTATAGAATCTCCTCCAGATATACTTTGAAATCCATCTCCTGAAATTTGTAATTCCTTTGTCACCTGAACCACTTCATCTTCTTGAGCTAAATCCTCTACAGGAGTAGCTACTGGAACTGATTCTTGCACTGGTTCAGGGACCTGATCATCTTCTTGAGGCCCTTGAGGCACGTCTCTTTCCATGTCCACTACACAACCTTGCATGTATTCAGTCATTTGAGCAGGTGCTTCGTTGATGTAGTTTCTGTTATTGTTCAGAGTGTTGGCTATCATGTTTTTCTGTTTCATACACAAAGAGGTAACACTACTAGTATATAGTAGTTTTTCCTCGTTAGTCGTTAGATCATTAAGGATAAGCTGTAGGAACCGTTGAAAGTAACACTCCACATTAGTGACTTGAAGGTTTCTGTACTCCACCGATCCCATAACATACAACATCTGATTCAATAATAACCTACCAAAATTTATCCTACAATTATTAGCAACACTGAAGCCTAAAGTTCGATAAAAACTTGAAATACTGTGTGTGTTGAACTTTTTATAAGAGAAACATTGCATAAGAGTGTGGAAAAAGAAATTCCATTCCTTAGGTAAATGATGTTTACACCTTTCACCCGAGTCGTGGAGATTAGGATTAACGTAGTTGATAGTCGTGAAGAACTGAGTTAATTGTTCGGAATTGGGATACGGGACTAGATTTTTCTCAGGGAATCTTATGATACGATTCAAATCTAGCTCCGTCACCCGGATTTCCCGATTAGCAATACTAAATGTAAAAGCCAGTTCATCAACAGCTGAAGAGTTATATGCAGAACAGTAACAGTCTCGTAGCATATTATGATTTAATATCACGTCTGTTACTAAGGCATACCTCACTCTAGAATATTCGAGTAACACTCGTGCCCAGGCCCGATAATTAGCGGGAAGGGACTGAATGTCAAACTCGGCAACTAAATTCGTTTTGGTAATAGTAAAAATTCCAACCATTTTTAACTAGTAAAAATTATCAAAAATTTTAACTTTAAACAATTAATTACGAATTTAATTAGACTCGATAACGAACCGAAAATACTAAAATTCAAAACTCCTCCAAAAATTGTGAAAAAAATATATGCTAAACTAGGAGAGATTTGAACGGTGAAACTATTTTTTTGTGATTTTTGGACCTCAAACAAACCCTAGAAAAAATCCCAAAGTTTGAAATACCCGAAACAAAACTGAAACCAAACGATACAAGGCTGATATCAAATAATTCGGGACGACTAGATCTACGATTCTATCGGTTAAGATTTTCAAAACTAGTACTAGAATGGTAGAAAAATGAGGAAAAAAAATCAATTTTCCGGTCAATAGTTAAGGACAACAGCTAACTATCGAGAAAAATAGAATATATATATATATATATATATATATATATATATATATATATATATATCTAGGTAACTAGCGAGTTGGAAAGGAGAGAAAACAAAACAATTTGTTCACGGGCCCCAGACCACGTGACCCTGAAACAACTCGATGGTTATATATATATTTAGTTAACTATCGAGATGACTTAACTGGCCACTTCGATGGTTTATTTTTATTTTTTTTATTTTTAACAACTCGATGGTTAGCAAAAAATAAAATAAAGGCTAACTATCGAGATGTACACTAATATATAATACGTAACTATCGAAAGGTTAATTAATAAAATTATCCACTTCGACGGTTAGCAAAAAAATAACTATCGAAGCAGATAAAATAATTAACCAGATATAGTAACTATCGAGATGGATAGTTTTTTTTTATATTATTATATATATATATATTAACCAAAAGACTACTTCGACTGTTATAATATAATATATTTTATCATAACTATCGAGTACTGTTTAAAACCACTACGATGGTTACGAAAAAAAATATATCTAATTGTAACTGTCGAGAGTTTTAAAAATAGAAATCATTTAAATACACTTACAAAATAATTTCAAATATTCATAAAATTAATTAAATAGAGATTTCTTAAATTAATGAATTAATATTCCTTAAAATAGAAATATTAGAATCTTAATTTGGAAATAATTATCGAATTAATAATAATCCAATTTGAAATCCACAAACAGACAATATTAATAATTATTATAATAATACTAATAAACACAGGTGGTTGCTTTAAAATCTTTGGAACAAAAAATTTTTTTTGTTCCATATTCTATTACTTTTGAAATTTCCAAAATTTTTAAACCAACCCAATCACAATCCAAACGATCATACAAGCATACTATGAATAATCATACAGACAGTTATGCAAAATAAGATCATGAAATGTAATTGCTACACATGTTTTTAGTTAGAACCAATACAATAAATAAACAAGTCTGTACAACCAATTTCTCACTAAAGACCACAACCTGTCTGATATAGAATCTCTCAGCCAGATCTCATCACAGTGAAATCCACCAATTAATTCTAAACCACAGACTGTTATGCTTCTTGTTAACTACAAACACTTATGTAGCAGTTAAGTACTTATGCTATATCGAATAATTACCACATAACATAACTGGTATACTTATGATAATTAATATTGATATTCATAAGCCCGAGATTATAAGTTAGACTGGAGTTCACAAGTCCTTTGGATATAAAAATTCAATAACTTGTGAATCCATACAACTCCTCGCAAACAAAAATTAATTTAAATTTAACATCCCTAATTCACTAACCAACCTAGAGAAAGTGGATTCGTCTAGTGGTTTCGTGAAGATGTCTGCAAGTTGTTATTCTGTGGGTACAAAATGCAACTCCACAATTCCATTCATGACATGCTCTCGTATAAAGTGATACCTGATATCAATGTGCTTAGTTCGTGAGTGCTGTACCGGATTGTTGGTTATAGCTATGGCGCTTGTGTTGTCACAGAATATTGGAATCTTGTTCAACATAAAGCCATAGTCTTGGAGTTGGTTTCTCATCCATAGGATCTAAGCACAACAGCTACCTGCTGCGATGTATTCTGCCTCTGCTGTTGAGGTAGACACTGAGTGCTGCTTCTTGCTCTACCATGAGACCAATCTTCTTCCCAAGAATTGATAGCTTCTAGAAGTACTCTTCCTGTCAATCTTACAACCTGCAAAATCCGAGTCTGTATAGCCGATTAGGTCAAAACCAGTACCTTTAGGATACCAAATTCCCAAATTTGGAGTACCCTTCAGGTATCTAAAAATTCTTTTGACAACTATAAGGTGAGACTCTTTTGGGTTAGCTTGGAACCGTGCACATAGGCAAGTTGAAAACATAATATCTGGCCTACTTGCAGTTAAGTAAAGTAGAGATCCAATCATACCTCTGTAGCTTGTGATGTCGACAGATTTACCTGATTTGTCCTCATCAAGCTTTGTGGCAGTTGGCATTGGAGTCTTGGCGGGGGCTGAATCTTCAAGTCCATATTTCTTTAGAAGATCTCTGATGTACTTTGCCTGGCAAATGAAGATCCCATCTTTCTTCTGACTCACTTGTAGTCCAAGGAAGAAAGTAAGCTCGCCCATCATACTCATCTCGTACCTACTCTGCATTAACTTAGCAAATCTCTTACATAGCTCATCATTAGTAGAACCGAATATAATATCATCAACATACACTTGAACTAATATCAAGTTATTTTTATGCATTTTATGAAAGAGAGTCTTATCTATAACACCTCTGATAAAACCATTTTCAATTAAAAATTCAGATAGTGTTTCATACCATGTTCGAGGCGCCTGCTTGAGTCCATAAAGAGCTTTAAAAAGGAAGTACACAAAGTCCATATGATCTTTGTTCTCGAAACCCGGAGGTTGCTCTACATATACTTCTTCTTCCAGTTCCCCATTCAGGAATGCACTCTTCACATCCATTTGATAAACTTTAAAGTCTGAATGTGTTTCGAATGCCAAAAACAACCTGATGGCTTCAAGTCTTGCTACTGGTGCATAGGTCTCGTCATAATCTATTCCTTCTTCTTGAGAATACCCCTTCGCAACCAGTCTGGCCTTGTTCCTCGTAACAATGCCATCTTCATCTAACTTATTCCTGAATACCCATTTAGTGCCAATAACAGATTTGTCTTTAGGTCTGGGTACCAGTTTCCAAACTTTCTGCCTATCAAACTGATTGAGTTCATCTTTCATCGCAATCACCCAATCTGGATCTTCTAGAGCATCTTCAACCTTTTTAGGTTCTTCATCTGATATAAAACCAGAGTACAGACATTCATTCTCCGTTGCTCTTCTAGTCCTCACACCACTCTCTGGGTCACCAATGATTAATTCAAAAGGATGATCTCTGTTCCATACCCTCTGTCTAGGCAGATTAGCCCTTGATGATTGTCCTTCTTCGTAGTTGTGTTGAGAGCGACTAGCTGATCCTTCTTCACCTCCCCCTGAGTTGCTGCCTTCATTATTTGATGATCCACCAGTTGAGCTAGCAGGTTCAGTAACAGACTGATTTTGAAATACACACTGTGACTGTGACTGTGTGGTATTACCAACACTTCCACTGCTTTGCTATGGATTATCAATCTCCGTGTGTTCATAACTACCAGATGCAGCACCAAGTACGTCTTCATCTCCTAAGTAGTATTCTGATAGATTTTCAATTTCCAGAGATTCAGAATTTTTATCCTTTTGAAGACTTGGGAGTTTGGTGTCGTCAAATGTTACATTAAGGCTTTCAATGACCTTATGAGTTTCAATCACATATACCCTGTACGTCTTAGACTCAAGTGAGTAACCAAGAAAAATCCCTTCATCTGCTTTAGCATCAAACTTGCCTAGATGTTCATCTTTCAATACATATCATTTTCCACCAAACACATGAAAGTACTTCAGTGATGGCTTTCTATTGGTCATAACCTCATATGATGTCTTTTCTAAGTCTTTGTTAATCAGGGTTCTGTTCTGAGTGTAACAAGCTGTGTTGACTGCTTCTGCCCAAAAATATGTAGGTAGCTTTGACTGGTTTAAAATTGTCCTTGCTGCTTCAATCAAAGTCCTGTTTTTCCTTTCTACCACTCTATTCTGCTGTGGAGTTCTTGGGGCTGAGTATTGTCTTGAAATGCCTTGCTCTGTGCAGAATTCATTTAGAACTGCATTTCTGAATTCAGTTCCACGTGTACTTGGAGTAGTCGTCGACAATCACTAATGCATATTTCTTCTTTGAAACTGACATGACATTAACCGGTACAAACAGATCCATATGAATCAACTGGAGAGGTTCGCTGATGCTTGACATGTCCTTACTTCTATGTGACGCCTTCTTTGACTTACCCTTTTCACATGCTTCACAGAGTCCTTCTTGGTAGAATTCTATCTATGGTAACCCTCTCACCAATTCTCTTCTTACTAAAGAATTCATCGCCTTGAAGTTCAGGTGAGATAGTTTTCTGTGCCATAACCAACTCAGTTCAGAGGATGCTTTACTGTAGAAACAATTTTCTTCTCCTCTGCTTGCAGTGTTTAAGTCAGCTACGAACATATTTCCTTTTCTTACTCCTTTAAGAGCAAGCTTTTCATCTTTCCTGTTGGTGATCAGACACTTTTCCTTCCTGAAGTCCACATTATATCCTTTATCTGTAAATTGACTGACGCTCAGCAAGTTGTGCTTCAGACCGTCAACAAGAGAGATATTTTCAATGATGACATTTCCAACTTCCAGACTACCATATCCCTTAGTAAAGCCTTTGCTGTCATCTCCAAAGGTTACAACTGGGCCGATCTTCTCAACCACATTGGTCAGCAGGGACTTGTCTCCTGTCATGTGCCTTGAACATCCACTATCCAGAATCCACATGACTTTTTCATTAGTATCTATGCCCTGCAACCACAAAGTGATTAAGGTTTCTTTGGAACCCAAACTTTTTTGGGTCCAAGAAATTTAGAGGTTCTTGCAGATGGTGTAATAGGTTCAGTTTTCACATCTTTAAGTTCTACTTTGACTGAACTCGAATCATGTTCCTTTGCCTTGACAGATTTGTCTTTTGGCTTAGGAGATTGAGTCTCCTTCCTAACTTTAGGAGGACTAGCAGTCTTTGCCCTTACCTTTTTCTTATTCATGCTTCTTTCTATGCCTATGCAATTACTAGAAGTAGATGCATTCATCAAATTGAAATAAGCATTCATAATATTAAAAGCACATGGCATACATCCAGTAATACCACAAGGCAAATGAGAACTATTCATGCTAAACATGTTCTGCACAACAGGAATATTAGATTCTACTTTAACCTTATTACATGCATGACTAAGGTGTCCAGCAGAATTGTAATTAGTACATAATTTCCTAGGTGTAGTGGGTGCAGGTGTAGCAGAATTAACAATTTTAACACCTACTTTCCCATTCCTATTACTCTTTGACTTGTTCTTATTACCACCTAATTCAATTTTAGCAGATTCAGTTTTAACTGGCTCATTAGGTATAACTTCTTCTACATTATTTTCCTCAACTTCTTTCTCTTTTAACTTATCCTCAACAAGCATTTCTTGTTTCCATACGATAGTATCTTCGTCTAAGGGTTCTGATAGTGGGAGCTTAAAGATAGGATTACTACTCTTTTTAATGACAAAAGGAACATTTTCATTTTCTAATAAAACAGTACTAGAAGCATTAAAAGTTACATTCCTTTTATCCTTTTTCTTATTCCTTTTATGTTCATCGTAGTCAAAGCCTATACATGTCTTGTTATCTAAGCTCTGTTTATCCATTATGTCTTTAGCAATATTAGCTGAGTTTTTAAAAGCTTCTAATTTTAACTCTAGCTCAGAAATCTTAGCCATAAGTGCTGTCTCAACCTCTGCATTACAGATAACCTTATTATCTAAATATTCATTTCTTTCCATAAGGTTATTAACTGTGATTCCTACAAGCTCTGGTTGTTCCTTTCCAGATTCTAGCTTTTTAATCTTCGCAACTAGTCTAGCATTTTCTACTTCAGAAGCTAGCATGCTTGTATGAATGTTAAACATCTCTATACTCAAGTCATTAACAATATTTTTATATTCAGATAGAGACATATCTACAGTGATGAGAATAGGTACCTGTGCTGATGATGGAGATTCTTCTGAAGTGTCTGCCATTAATGCAAGATTTCCATATTCTTCTTCTTCAGAATCTGTGTCATCCCAGCTTCTACCTTTAACAATGTAAGCCTTGCCTTGTTGTTTTGCAACCAAAGCATCCAATCTCTGTTTCAACTTCTCATTCTCCCTTTTCACCTCATCATAGCTTTTCTTCTCGTAGGAACTCTTCTTCTCATAAACCTTCTTGTCTTTTTCTTGTCTCGGTTTCTTACATTCAGTGGCGAAATGCCCTAGTTCATTGCAGTTGTAGCACCGGAACTTACTACGGTCTACCATGTTTGACCTGTAACCACCTCTTGAGTTGGATCCCGAAAATGATCCTGTCTTCTGAAATCTGCTACCAAAACTTTTCTTGTACTTGGGATTCCTTCTGAATCTTATATGCTTGAAACGCCCTGCCAAGTACGCCATAAATTTGTCTTCCATCTCATCAAGCTCTTCCAATGTATAAAAATCATCTTCCTCTCCAGCTTGTGATTCTGTAGCCATTTCAGCTTCAATGATCAATTCTCCACCAATCTTGGTTTCAACGACCTTTGCCTCAGAAGTTTTAACTTCATCTGCCACAAGAGCTGTGGTCTTCATTAGTGCTGCACTCTTACTGTCCACTGAGCCGGAACCATAGATAATCAACCTCTGTTCTTGTTCCATTTCATAAGTCTTCAATTTTCCATATAGCTTTTCAAGGGGCATGGTATATAAGTTGTCCCTTTCTCTAATTGAAGAAACCTTATGCTCAACATGATGTGGAAGAGTCAACATAAACTTCCTGTTCGTTTCCCTTAACAGATAGTTCTTCCCTTGGATACTCAACTCATTTAATAATTTATTGTACCGCTCAAAAACTTGAGTGATTATTTCTCCAGGGGTAGATTTGAACGCTTCATATCTTGATGTCAGTATATCCAACCGGTTCTCTTTTACTTCTTCTGTTCCTTCCATAATCAGTTCGATGGTTTCCCACATGTGCTTTTCAGATATACAATTTAGAATTTGATGGCACATGTCTTCATCCATTGAGTCAACAATAATCAACTGAAGGCCTATGTCCAATGCAACAATTTCTTTCTCTGTATCAGTGAACTCTGTAGGATCCTTTGGAGTAGACCTTTGAGGAAATCTTACTCCGTCCACTGTAGATTCAGGAATCATCTTCATTGGTATAAACGGTCTGTTCTCTAAGATACCCATGTACAACAGATTTGCAGCCTTAATAAACAGGGTCATCTTCTTTTTCCAGAGATTATAATTCACTCTATCAAATTGAGGAACCTTAATACTTCCTACTTTCTGAGAACTCATGATATTGAACTTTTCAAAATTATTTAAAGTTCAAAACATTTCTGAGTGAAATATTTTGAAAATTAAAAAATTCGCGAACAAATTCCAGAAGCTTAATACTGAAGTGCGAACAATAGATCCTGATTTGTAAACTCAATCAGTAAGCTCTGATACCAATTGTTAGTCCCAAATATCGTAGAAGGGGGGTTGAATATGATATTGTCCAATTTATAAAATATTCGCGGAATGATTTGTTATGGACTAGTTGACAGTTCGAACATATATTAAATCAAACACAAGGTATGCACACAGTTAATACAAACACAGTTCGTTCGGGAAATATATCGTTTTATTAATATAAACCACGATGGTGCTACACAACTCTAATCCGTAGATTAGCTTCAACTGATTCACTAGTACAGTTACAATACAACAACAACAATCAATACGAACAATAAATATGACACTAGCTCAAACGACGTTAATGGCTTCTCTGTGTCTCTCTTCTTTGCTCTGTATGCTTTCTCTCTGTAACTGAATGAATTAATGAATTAATCACAAAAGCTTGGCTTTGCTGCTTTATTGTGTAGGCTTTTTCAATCTTCTACGTGGCCTTCTGAGAACCAAGTAAATAGATTGCTTCTCACTTCTTGAATTAACAACCGTCGAGACATTTAATTTATAACCATCGGTGAGTCTGTTGATAACCGTCGAGAGAAATAAATCACTTAAAACAATTTTGATCAAGGATATCAATCATAGGTGGCATGTTGTGGCTGGCTGTAGATTAAACAATCTTAAACCTCAACTATCGAAGTGCCATAACTATCGAGACTTAACCGTCGATGGAATAAATAATCTGGATATTTATCTGAGTCCCTTAACTATCGAGATGCTGTAACCGTCGAGTGAATTAAGACGAAACAGTCAAACCAACTATCAGTTATAACTATCGACTCAAATGAATTATTAAAACCATAACCGTCGAGGAAATAGAATTAATAATATATCCAAAAATGCTAACCGTCGAGTGATTTGCTAACCGTCGGTAAATAAGACGAAATAGCCAAACAGGAGACCCAACCGTCGGTAGATAAGACAAAACAGTCAAACAGCCAAAACCAACTATCGGTAGTTCACCTTAGCCATTTTTCCAACGATTCAAAGCTCTGTAATATTTCTTTTCACTGCAACCAAGTTAATAAATTTACCTTTACTACTTGAACTTGATTTTTCTCTGAGCTTTAGCACACAACGGTTATACAACCAATTCTTTTCTAACATAGATGCGGTTCTCAATTCCTTTTGTGCTGACGTTTAGTGCAACTGGTCTGGTTCTCAAATGACTAACATGAACTTGATCTTCACATCTTCTTGACTATTCAATTGGCCCTGTTTGTCTAGCTATTAAGAAGTGCTTCTGTAATTCATTGGAATCCCTTGACTTCTCTGCTGTAAAACCTCTGACATCTTCTGAACCTCTGAAACACTACATCTTTATTCTTCACTGAGGCTTGAACATGTTAATGAACTTCTTTCAGTGATCTTCAATGTCTTCAAAGCTTCATATAATGTTTTGGTCTTTTGTATTCAACTTATAAACGATTCACAGTCGATTCCGTGCTTCATTTTAATATAAGTTACCGACTCTTAGTGTTGAGTTAGTTTCCTCGGTTACATGTTATGTTACGTTACATTATGCTTTACAGAAGGGTAATATGGTATGAAGATTGAATGGTGTACCAGTTTGACATAGATTTAAGTCCCTTCCAGATTGAAGAATTGATGTGATGTTGAGAATGGATGATTGTCCAAATAAGAATGTTTAAACTGATGGTAACAATAAAACAGTGAAGTTAAGATTTCCCGACATTGGATAAAATGGGAATTGGAAGATAGAGATAAATTGAGAAGGTTCAAATTAAGATTCGAATATATATATATATATATATATATATATATATATATATATATATATATTACGCGTTGGATGCTAAGTTATGGGGCACCGGTAATGGATATGAAAAAAAAAGAACTATTCAATAAGGAGAGTAGTTAAAGAATTGGGAAAAGTAACCCTTAGTGATATTTTGGGGTTACCACCCTTAGAGATCACGTCATTTATCATTGACCTAGTGTTATGAGCAACTTCAGCATTGGAGGCATCTTAGAAAAAGGCACCTGGCAGCACAAGAGGGTTAGTCACTCGGTTATAGGGACTATTATATATAAAGGTATCATAAGATTGAAAGTGTTACTATGAGGTGCACATGGTTTGTTTGTAAAGGAAACGGATAGCGGCATGAGACCGCGCATACATTGGTGAGAATGGATTAAGTGAATTGATTAATTTAGCAATCAATATTGGATAACTATAATATGGATAGACCACTCAAAGAAATTAGTCTACTGGAGAAGATATATTGAGGATAGGTTATCGCCAACAACAGAATTACCTAGATAGTATGCCAAGGATGGCATTGAGAACGCGATAAGGACAGTATGAGTCTTTGATGAGGGAGATTGTATTAATGAATGCACATGTACCTTTTAAGGATTTGATTGGAATGTTAAGAAATAATTGGACAAGTTGTCGAAGTCTTCATAGTGGATATTTTGATCTGCCCGAAGATTAAAGATAAAGAACCCGAAGGGGGAAATATATATAGCCTTGGAAATATTAAGAGAAAAGAGGTTGGATGACAAATTCTATAAGAGTGAGTTTTGGATAAAACGAGTTAAATTTTTTAGGCATATAGTAAGTGGTGAAGGAAATTTGAGGAAAGTAAATAATAGATATGAGTAATTGTCCTGATGTGGTAAGTACCGGATGATAAAAGGTGAATCTGGTAATTAATAATGATATGTCTCGTAAGGGATTGATTGTGGGCGGATGCAACATAGTAGAAATAATTTTATATGTGTCTGAGTAACGGGAGAAATATGAATTAAGGTAACCTACTCATGAATTGGAGGAAATAGCCATAACGGGTGCACTTAAGCTGTGGAAACATCATTCGAACGGGTAGAAATGGAGAAAGTACAAAGACCATAAAAGTCTTAAGGATTTATTCATTCGGAAAGAATAGAAATGGGAAATAAGAAATTTGGGGATTTCGTCAATAGGTTCCTAAATGAGTAGGAACTGTTGTATATTGAGTTTGTAATGCATTAAGGAATGAAAATTTCAAAATATATTTTCTCTCCCTTTCAAAATCATTTTCTTCTAAATGTTAACTCTTTTTCCTCCGATTGAGATAAACAATGCATATGGTGTGACTTCTTGTCTGTGTGACAAAAGTCTGGTGGGCAACCACTCGATTATGTATTATAAGCCAGAAAGTACGAAAGACTAGCCATCTTGAGTACAAATATGGTTGTTCTCAGTCATATCCAAATTAATTTCTTCCTTATCTCTCATATACATTAAAAATGAGTTATTGATTTACAAACCACTCTGATCATTTGCTTTGATGATCTTCATTGAAAAGATCTCTATTAAAATTATGTACAAGGTTATCTTTTATAGAAAGTTTGTACCTTGGATTTCAAAAGAAGTGGGATAATTACTTACTATACATAGAGCTTTTATACGACTCTGGTTACCACTCATATATTGTCATGCCACCTTATGAAGTTTAGTGCGAACGAAAGTATCGATCTACTTTGCGTTAAGGACAAAATTGATGAATGATAGATAATTGTGGACATGGACCGGTGGACAGGCATGGGATACCAGTTTTAGTATGGGAAGCGATTAATGATAACCCAAGGTAGACAAAGTGAATTTGGTGACCAAGCCAGGAATGGCAGAGAGTATGAAGCGAAAGGCTTCGTGTTGCTGAAAGCATTATCGTGGAAAGAAGTAACGAGATTTAGTAAGAATGAGAACTTAAGCTCGAGGAGTATTGAATCCTTCAAGGTCTTGGAGTATATTAGGAAGGTGTATATGAAGTGGCGCTCTTTCCCAATTTTAATGAATCCATCGTGCGTGTCATACGTTAGTGTTAGGCCATTATATAGCGCGGACATTAGACGTGCGTTAGTGTACGAACTTATAAAGACCATCGACTGAATAAAGAAAGTGTTAAGAAGGGAATTATTGTTGTACGAAACTGACTAGGTTGAAGACTCAACCTGAGAATTCGAAAGTGAGGTGTGAGAATAATAACCTCAGTTGTTTTCGTATAGATTCCGAGGACGGAATCCTTTTAAGGAGGGGGGAGACTGTAATAACCCGAAATTTTGACACTTGAGATTATTAAAATTTTTGGATAAAATTTTTCATTTTATGAATAAATGATTTTATGGATTTATTTCCTTCATAAGGTACTTGAAATGTGAGACCGTATTATTAATATACGGGATATTCGAAAATATGCGTACCGGTGCTACGGTAGCATACGTAATCAATATAGGACTTATAAGTATTTTTGGTCCAACAAAATAAATTTGAAGTCCGGATGAAAGTCGTAACAGAGGTTGAGAAATGGTGTAGGTGAATAGTGTTTATCCGGAGAATTGTTTCGTAAATTCTCGAAACAATTAAAGAGTATTAATTTAATGATTCTAAAATATATTAGAATCATAATATGAGATTTTAAGTTTTTAAAACTTAGGTGGGACGAAAGAAAAGAGCACGATAACGAGAGATTAAAACGTTATCGGGGAATTACGCGACTACCGCACGAATCTTTTAAAACACTAGCTTCCACCACACAAAAATCACTTTGTGCGTTCATTTATTCATGTTCAAGAACAGCCACAACCGAAGGGAAGAAGGAGGAGAGGAAAATGATGAAGAAAAATCACTTGGCTTGCTCGTTCTTGCTCATTTCTTCACCGTTTCTTGCGCTTGATAGCTGGAATCGAAGGTATAACACTCACCTTGCTTCCCCTTGATTTCTATATCATTCCATCCATGAAATCTCTAGTTATGATTCAAGGAAGGTTTGAGTGAACAGTAACTCCGAAAATAAATAATTATGTTCTTTGATTCTTGAGTTCCTATGGTTTGATTGATGATGGTTATAGCATATATATGTTATGGGTAGTGAGAATCATCCATGTATGACCCTAGAAACACATGCTTTGATTCATTGATTTCTAGGTTTTGTTTTTCATGCTTGGCTAATTTCTCAAGCTTGAGATTGTGTTATGATGTAGTATATGGTTGAATGAGGAGTTTGAGATTGTTTGTTGGTTGTTTTGGAGTAGAATAAAAATGGAAAACGATGAGTTTACAAACGTAACCATGCCAATTTTTTTTCTTCCCTTACTGCTGCAACTGTCTAGAAAAATCTGGGAACATTCGGTCACTGTTCTTGGCTTATGGGCTAATATGGTTAGATAGTAGATAGTCTCTAGATCGTTTGCGCGCTAATTTTGCGTCATTCAGAGTTACGAGCCAAAAGTTATGGCCGATTTAATAACGGTAGCGCAGAAAATGAAAATCCTGTTTTCATTGAACTTTCGAGAATTGTTTCACCTAGCTAACAACCTTAGTTCGAATTAAAAACTTTATGTTATGTTGTTGGTAGTACAAGGGAGACCTGAGAAAAGGAATCATATCAAATGGATTAATTTTCAATTTATTAAAAATGCTAGAAAACAGGGTGTTGGAGTGAAATGAATACGAGGAAAGGTTAAACAACCGTTTTGGGAGTCGAATTCGAGCAAGTTAGAGGACTTGTCTCGAGTCGGTCAAGTATCGAAAGTTGTTAAGGAATATCATGACTACATATTAGTATAAAGAACTTGATTAAAAATCCTTGACAAGATAGTTTTACGAACGGCTAAAGTAGGCCCGAGGAAGTGAAACGCCGGGCAATATATGAAGTAAATTGTATAAATTTACAATTAACCTGATACATACATATATATGCTAAGAGTGGGTTCTTATATGATTATAGAGTACCCGGAGCGGGGAGAAGTTGGAATAGCATTCCTTGGACTTCAGGCAAGTTTCCAACTCTATCCTTTTATTCCATATCAGAATATTATTGATTCATGGTGATGCCAAAACTCTTGAAATCTTTGACTTGATGATAAGTTCTTTGATTATACATTTTGTTTTTGTGTTAGAACTACTTAGCTCAGTGTTGTGGTTGAAAATGCACGTTGGCATTTCACATTGAACTGTTTTATTCATTTATAACCTAATTATGAGACGACTCTGAATTTCTTAAAAAGTTAGAGTTCGTATAGCAGATTCCTAAACTCTTGACTTTATAACGGTTTATTGGTTATAAAGCTCTGTGGTGTTTGTAGTTCCATTCAGATCGAACTATATACTGTGCGTTCGCACCTCTGAACTTCTCAAAAAGTCAGAGGACGCCTTTCATCAGTTTTGTATAATTGAACCTAGTGTCGAGTGCATCTTTTGGTGCTCGATGGTCGACCGGGAGTAGTCTATTATTTCTCGACTATTAGTCGATATTATCCAGGGATTCTCCCTGGAATATATGTTTTGAATTATTATTTAGTATGAGATTAGGATTAGTTAATTTTGATTAATATCTCATCAATATTTTAAATAATATTTAGCTTTATTAAATATTATTTAAAGAGTATAGAAAGTGTTTGAATATTAATTAAATACTTTCAGTTCATGTGAAATTATTTAAATATTATTTAAAATTGATTAAATATTATTTAAATATTTTGGGGCATTTAAAAGTATTTAACTATTGATTAAATACTTTCAAATCATTTTGGTTTATTTAAATATTATTTAATATTGATTAAATATTATTTAAATATGTTGAATCATTTAAGATTATTTAAATATTAAATAATCTTGATTAAATTCGAATTAAATATTTTAATTCTTTTAAATCATTATAATATTTTTCGAGGACTATTCTAGGCCTCATAAATATTAATGAAATATTTATTCGTTCTTTAAAAAATATTCTAGAGTTATCTGAAATTCTTTAAATATTATTTTTCATTAAATAATAAATATTGAGCTGTGACTCGAATATTCTGTATTTATTTTGAGTCGATAACTCCATGTTAGGGAGGGAATATCCGACTCAGATATTCCTTCCGGTTATATTGGTGCCTTTAAGGCCCATTATCTCACTCCAAAAATGTAATATCGTTGTGGAGTCTATTTTAATTCGTATTAGCGGCTTCCCGGTCGCGTTCTTGAGTCTTCTTGATTCAACGATTTCTATCTTATTAATTCGTTGACTGAGAGTCAACCCAGATGCTCCGAGAGTACTCCCACCTCGTTTCGAGAGCCAAGCTATTGTCAGATATTGAAATCTTACAATGGGTCATTGGTATTCTGGAAGGTTGGATTAAATTCCCTTCCTCATCCGTTGATTGAAATCCCAAAGTGGATTGTTGTTGTTCTGGAATGTTGGATTAAATTCCCTTCCTCATCCGTTGATTGAAATCCTAAAGTTGATATTGTTGTTATTTTGGAAGGTTGGATTAAATTCCCTTCCTCATCCGTTGATTGAAATCCTAAAGTTGATATTGTTGTTGATTTGGAAGGTTGGATTAAATTCCCTTCCTCATCCGTTGATTGAAATCCTAAAGTGGGTTGTTGTTGATCTGGAAGGTTGGATTAAATTCCCTTCCTCATCCATTGATTGAAATCCTAAAGTGGACTGTTGTTGTTCTGGAAGGTTGGATTAAATTCCCTTCTAGATTTGATGATTTTCAAAGTATTCATCAGGGACTGGAGTAAAAGTTGCGTAAGAGGTCGGTGACGCACGACCCAGCCGAAATCATGGCCTAAATACGGCCGAGGGTGACGTCCCGATAAGGGGTTGTCCTTCTACTAGTAGATAAAGTGACTGGTTTTTCTATTGTACAATGCGACTGATCATCGCGTACAGTAGGGCGTTGAAAAATCTCCATATAATCCTATTTCTTCCAATTGGAATTTGACATTAACACTGTAATAAAGGCCTGGGTGCTAGTTACCGATAGTGTTAATGGGAGCTGTTGAACTTTCATCGGTCCTACACTATAACGAAAGCCAAGGTGCTAAGTTACTGATAGTGTTAATGAGAACTGTTGAGCTTTTATTGATTCTTTTCGCAGTATCTTGAACTGCTTGCTTATTGATACTCAAACGAATGGTACTCGGTGGTTGAGGCCATTGTGCTAAGTTATTGATATTGTCAGTCTCAAAAATTATGAACTTAAATTGTTGTATTGCAGTAACGTGAACTGCAATATTATTGTGAATATCTTCTTGCATCATGAATCCTTGAGTCATTCATTGTCGAGATATAACTGGTTATACATTTTCAATCAGATTGCAAGTTATGTACTTTATTGTTGAATATTCAATTGGGATAATTATGGCTATCACCTTTTCCTTGAAATATTCTAATAAATAACTTGCTGAGCATTCTTTGGCTCATTCTTGCTTTTTGTAAACCTTATATCTTGCAGTAAGACTTGTCCAGCGGATGCAAAGGAAAGGAGAGGCTCGAGCTTGAGTTAGTCAGGTTCAAGGCTTCTACAGGCAGTGTAAGACAGATATGATTTCAGTTTAGAATCCTAATAATTATTGTAAAATATGCAAGGTATTAATAAATGTTAAAACATTGTTTACTCCTAATGTAACTTCAGGTAGAGGAGATATTAGTAGCATGAGATCCTGAGTTTATTACAGTTGGATTATAATAACTGTTATTATTTTAAGTTCGTTTCCTGAGACTATAACTTGAGTTGTGTATTTGGTTTGGGGTCATTGCTTGTATGTTGGATTGTTATAATTGTTAAAGCAGGTGAGCATTATTTATTGTGAAAATTGGACAGTGACAACCTGGATTCCTGACCCCGGATCTGGGGGTGTCACACAGCATCAATTACAAAATGTATATGTAATTTTTGCCTATTATTTATGTGATTCATATCATTATAAAAAAAACTTTTTCGCATCTTTCAGTAATATATTGCAAATAACACTATGTATTTTATTTCAAATGTTATATGATTAGATCAAATTGTTGCAAATATTTTTTATGTGTATCAAGCTATTTAGATCTAAACAAATAAAATCACATATTAGTAAAAATCAAGTTCAACATATTACAATATTATAATAACATTCTAGCAAGCAGAATTTATGTTCTACATTTATTTTTTGCAGTATGTTCTACATTTTTTGTAGTATGTTCTATATCATTATGATAAATGATAACGTTCATAAAAATTTATAACAACAGCTATTCGTCAAAAATTAGAGAGAATTAAGAAGTTAAATATATTAATTGAATAATGCATTGTGCAAGTAGGAACACGGTGTTCTACAATCTAAACATAGTGTACTGTAAATAATAACACGTTCTGTTAAACAAAAAAAATGTTATTTACATATAAAATCGTAATTAACATAAAATGAATTGATTTGAAATTGAAACTTCAGCTTTCTTCCTGGTAATCAAGTTCGACACTATCTATTCTACGATACCTCTAACACCACTGTCATGCTCATTATTAAAATTTAAATGATTGTCTTGAATAAGTATCATATGCACCACTATCATCTTCATCCAATATCCATAGCAAAACTATCAGTCACATCAAGACTAAACGTATATAAATTATCTTTGTCAATATATATCATTATTACAAAGTATGTCCCCTTGTTCATCACTTCTAGTCATACGGACTTGCAATCAGACGATTAATTCGTACCCATCCTACAAATGCTCACAAAGTTTTAACATTATTATAAATTCAAACAAAATAAAAAAATAAAAGAAATAAAACTTCTAACAGTCAAGTGTAAAAAATATATATATAACTAAATTGTCAAATGTTGTACAAATAATATCACATAAAAAAGTATAAATCATGTTCCCCGAACTTTAAATAATCGCAATCACATATATTAGTTTCTAAAATGTGTAGAACAGAGCTATAGGTTGTAGTACAAGTAATATCACATCCCCAAAAAAATATTTATCAAAATAAACCAGCAAAATAATTTTTATTATCTATCAGTTACAGTACACACAAGATCACACCAAACATAATTTTAAACCTCTACTAGTTGCAGTACACGTATTAAAAACTTTGTTCTGCACACACCTACAGCATACATTGTGTTCTACACAATATGATTAGTTAACGTATTACATGTTTAACCATATACTATGTGCATCATATAGTGTTCTATAGACAATTATCTCGTAAAAGAAGTTGTAGTACATTCAGCTCTAAATACATTTTGCACACACCTTATGCAATACACTTTGTTTAGCACACACCTATAACATATTTTGTATGCATCACATTTTGTTTAACACAATCTGACTAGTTACGTGATTAGTCAAAAAAATTATGTGCTTAACTATAGGGAATAGACTACATGCATCACATTGTGTTCTATACACAATTATTTCATAAAAAAAGTTGCAGTACATTCAGTTCAACATACATTCTATCTTCCCCTTATTGACCAAACTATCAAACTTATAGTACACACAATATCTCAATTGCAATACACGTAATACCACTTAATTTTCAATACCAATTAGATGTTTATGTTCTCATTTGTTATTCAATAACAAAGATAATAAATTCAATCAGATAATTACATTACAGACAAAGATCATAAAACCACAATACTAATCTTTGCAGTATATACAATACCTCAATTACAATACAAACATTACTCCTAGATTTTCAATACGAATTAGATGATTCACAATACCTAGTTTGAAACTTTAGTATATAGCTTGAGAACAATTATATAAATTATATACTTTCACTCAAATTGATGTTTGATGAACTAATTTGTTCTTATATAAGAGATTGCAAACCTTAGATTCTCCTTGATTCAAGATCAGATGATATTGTGAATCAACAATTTTGATATTTTCTTCCTTCTTTTTCAATTACTTGAATTTTTTGTAATGTATACTGCAAGCGGCAGAGTATGTGGGATTTGATTTGCAGAGTATTACCACACAACACAAATCAATATGTTGGATAATCTGTTATAATGTGTACTACTAGTTTTAACAATCATATAGTATCTTTATATAATAATACAAATATATTACCATATAAGTATTTGTTAAATTACCAATTTATCCTTTTTAAAATTGTAGGATGTGTTTTAATCCAAAGGTTATAAATTAGTCTTAGGGGTCTCCAATTTTAGGGTGTTGGCCATATATGTCACAATTTGGGGAGAAAATGCCCTAAATGACATACCCCAAAAAAATGACCCTAAATAGCACTCCAAAACGCTATATCGTGTAGAGTTTTAAAAAAAAAAATCTCCCCAAAACTCTACTTTAAGTTGCATTTTTTAGCCTAGAACCCAATATAAAGTTGCGTTTTTCCCGAAAAAAATAAAAAAAAATTAAAATAAATAAAAAAAAGTGAAAAACGCTACACAATGTAGCGTTTTTCCCCGAAAAAAAATTAAAAAAATTTAAAAAAAAGTGCCCAACTCTACACGAAGTAACGTTTTCACCTTTTTTCCAGCACGCCACACTATGTAGCATTTTGGAGTGCTATTTAGGGTCATTGTTACGAGTTATGCCATTTATGGCATTTTCTCCCCAAAATGTAACATATAAGGTATTTTCTCCCAATTTTATCAAGTCTCCATATAACTTACCTATATATATATATATATATATATATATATATGAAGAGTTATACGGAGACCGCATTTTTGTTGGAGACATCGGAGACCATATATGTACTGCTTGCAGAACATATTTTGCAGAACAATATATTTTATAATATTCTGCAAGCAGTACATATATGGTCTCCGACGTCTCCAATAAAAGGCGATCTCCATATAACTTAACCCTATATATAACTTTTGCCTAATATATATATATATATATATAGAGAGAGAGAGAGAGAGAGAGAGAGTTGGGTTATATGGAGACTGCCTTTTTGTTGTAGACGTCGGAGACCATATATGTACTGCTTGCAGAACATTGTAAAATATGTTGTACTACAAAATATGTGTTTCTTGCAGTACATATATGGTCTCCGACGTCTCCACCAAAGACGCGGTCTCCATATAATTTTTTCCAATATATATATATATATATATATATAATTTAATAATTTATAAGAAATAATTAGTTTAATCGGATAATGATTATATGTTTGATTTTATAATATATTTTTAAGAGAATATTATATAATTAAATAAATTTTTATTCTACTTTCTCAAATTTAAATTTAATTATCATTGTCTTTGTTCAACATGATACTAGGGTTCTAGGGAGACCCCTTCTATTAAGAGACACGAGAGACACCAATCCCCACCATTCATTATATATGATATTTATATAATTATTAATATATTATATAATGACTTTTATGTAATTAGCTCATTAAATCAAGCCCATAGAATATGTATTTTTTTTATTTATACGTTTCAAGAATTCAAATAAATGGTGATACATGTTAATTTAGCATTTGAATATTGATTGAGAATCATTTATATTAGATAAATTGGCATTCCAAGAATATATTACGCTATACCTTTTATATGATACTTATAATCATTCTTAATGTGTTACAATGCTGTAATTTGCTTAATAGCTTACCCTAGCAGACAATGGAGAGAGAGTAGAAGATTACTAGGTTCGTAACTCACAAATTCTTGATTTTTCATTTATTTAATATGTTATTGTTTACAAGTATATCATGAATAATCGTGATATAGAACATTAACATGAATACCTATAATCTTGCAATGAAATAGCAAAAATGACATCATAAGGTTAAAGATAGCCACGACGGGTTCATAAAGTTAGAGATAGTCACAAGGATCTTCACAAAGGATAGTCACAGAATGGAGTTTGCACAGGCTCATCATCCAGCGAAACATGGCACTTGTCTTCTATGGAAGAGATAAGAAAGAAATTAAGTTGACTGGGCAGATATGGACGGAAGTGTCTATCTCAATCTCTTAAGAATCTTACTACAGAGCACTAACATGAATATCTATAATCTTACGGTGAAATGACGAAGATGGAATAAAAAGTAGATTCATGGGAAAAAAAGATTTCATTAGTAATTTTTCAACCTAAGTTCTTATGTGATGTGGTATCTTCATTATCTGAATAGCAAAAATAGTGGATTAATGAGACAGGTTTCGGATCCTTGTTACTTTTTAGTGTGAAATAATGTACCCATGATATTTCATATGTTGTTCTTAACTCATTTTAACCTAAGACTTATTTAATAATGATTAGGGATACAACTGTTCTTTTGCATTAATGTTGTTTTGATATATGCTGGTGGGAAGCTATTTTCTAGATTATTCTTCATGTGTGTTTGGTATTGAAATAACAGAATTATGTGGTTCCAAATTGCCAACATGATGTTGGCAACAATGAGGATCAACTGCAAGGTTTGTCTAGTCAAAAAGTAGTAAACTTCAGTTGGTAGCAGATGCAAGGCTTTAATTGTCGAGGTGTTGGTATTGCTGGTGCCACATACCTGAAATCTTCATAGAAAAGATCTGAAGTTCATGTTCAAAGGAGTAGGAGACTAGGGCCGTACCAAGGGGTCTTTTTGGTATTATTAAATGCTAGAGGGATTTTTGTTAGAGATGGTGGTGTTGACATTGCAGGCTTGAGTATGAAGTCTGGGATTTATGTTAGGTTTGCTTGGTTCTAGAAGTGCAGAAGTATATTTTCATGAGGTTGCAGGTGGTGGTATGTCATGGCATGGCTGTGTTTCAAAAGGGGTTCAAGGTTGTATTGGTGTCTTTGTTTTTTTATTGTTTGGTTACATTTCTTGGCAAGTTTGCATTGTTGCGGTTAGTGCTTTTTGCTTAGTATTTTATTAAGTGTTATTGTTATTAATGTTTTTAGTGCGATATTTTATTTAATGTATGTTAATTTTGTTGAATTGCACATTTAACAAAAACATATTTTATTTTACTTAAATACTTGGTGTGAATGCACCTAGAGGGGGTGAATATGTGTTTTAGTTGATTATATCCAATTTTAATAAATTACCAAGTTGTTATAGCTGACTGTAATGTGGACAGTCTGTTGTGCCTTATGAAACTGACTTATTGTTTTCAATCAATAAATTGTTATAGTAGGCTAGAATGAATGCAATACAGAAAACAGATAATAAATAATATGTAAAGGAGGCACACGACGTTTAGCCAGGTTCGACCCCTTTGTCTAATGGTCTATGTCCTGTTCCCTTACCAACTTGGTAAGAGAATATATTATTAATCAATTATAAACCAATTACAAGAGTAATAATATATCTCCCTGTTCCTAATCACTATAGTGGCTTGCTAAACTCCCAGTAATCCTGATTAGAATGATTCTAGCTTGCTAAACTCCCAGTAATCCTGATTAGAATGATTCATGCAAAGCAGTAGGCTATAATAAGTTTAACATACATAAACAACATATATATATTCAACAAGCAAACTAGCTTGCTATAATGTGTGATCATCAAAATCATGAGGTTTGCAATCTCCCCCTTTTTTACGATTACACAACTATTCAGGAGTCTAAAAAATGCTCCCCCTTAAAATCATAATCCCTCCATAATTTTGTTAGTACAACATGACATAAACATTTATAAAATACTAACACATTTGCATATAATCAGATAATTTCATAAACTGTCATACTTGGCATAAATATCCAAAATAACTGTTAGGGATTGTGGTGTAATCAACTAATATACTTAGTTTTAAGGTTAATTACGCTAAGTACAACATACTTTATATTTATATATATATATATATATATATATCGAAGCTGGAATTCATTTCCAGTCAGTTGTAATAAAACAAAAATAATAAAATTATTTTTAAAGTTTAAAAACACTATCTTTCTTATCTGTTTTTATTGTTTGCATCATAAAACTTGTTAATCGTTATTCTTGTTTGTTGTTAGCAAGAATTAGATATAATTAATCAAGTTACATTCAACCCCTCCCCCCGATCCTTTTACAATACTTATCTTACCTAACAACTAGTATCAGAGCAGTAGGTTTAACATATCTAACCTAAAAAGATCCAAGATGAGTGCACAAAAAGTAAGCTGTATAAAAATACCCACCTTTGACAAAGAACATTACAATCTTTGGAAAAGAAAAATGATGTTGTTCATATAAATAGCCAACCCACTTTATACTGGTATTCTGGAAAATGGTCATTTTATTACTCAATCATATGTACCTGAAACCACAGTAGAAGGTGAAACAATACCTACCTACTTTGTTCCTAAAAAGGTTTCAGAGTACAATGATACTGGAAAAAAAAGTATCCCTGGATGATTGTTTGCAGTTCATAATCATTGAAGCACTTGACAATGTTACGTACAACAACATTGTCAACTGCACAATTGCCAAAAAAAAAGGAAAACCATTGAGATACTCTGTGAAGAAACAAAAGAGGTGAAAGACAACCAAAGACAAATCCTGGTGTCTCAGTATGAGGCTTTTATGGCCAAATCAAATGAAGGGCTGACTGAGATGTTTGAGAGGTTCAATAGATTGATAAATGACTTGTAGCTGCACGGAAAGTTTTATGACAAGAAGGAAGTAAACATGAAATTCATGTTAACACTTCCTGACCATCTGAAGCACAAGGTTACTGCTATAAGAGAAGGAAGAGATATGTCAAAAGTATCTTTTGAAATTTTGTAAGGCATTCTCAAAACCTATGAGCTAGAACTGTTACAAAATAGAGCTATCCAGTCTGGCCAAAGAGGAAAAATAGCCAACACCTCAAATGCTCTAGTGGCTAGAGATCCAAAGATGTTGTAGTTTCAAGAGTCTCAACAACAACAACAACAAATCAAGATTGACGAGGTCACTGATGAAGATGAAAGTGTTACTCTTGAACTCAAGGATGGTGATGAAGATGAGTTCTACACCCTGGATGAACTTGACAACATGGAAAACAAAACCATGACTTACATAGCAAGGAAGTTCTCAAACCTGAGATTCAAGAAGAACAGGTCCTTCAAACCTAAAGTTCAACAAAGGAAATACATCAAAACTTGGAGGAAGTAGCAAAGGTGGATACAAGATAGGAATGATGTACATATCTAAGATAAGATGCTACAACTGTAATGAGATGGGGCATTTTGTAACTGAATGCAAAAAGCCTAAGCAAGTTAGAAGAAATGACAATGACAATGACTATGAGAAACTCAAGGAAAAGTATGATGCTTTGATCAAGAAGCAACAAGGAAGGGCATTTCTAGCTGCAGACAAATGCAGGGAGGAATCTGACGATGAAGAGAAAGAAGAGTATGAAAACCTAGCTTTCATGGCAAACCCTGGAGAAGAGTCACATCTTTCATCAAGTCAGATACCTTTTCTTACTACTGTTGATATGACTGCATCCTAGTATAAGAAAACTGTTGAAAGTTTAAGTTCTGAAATTTTTAATGTTCATACAAGCATGTTAGCTGCTAATGAAGAGATTGTCAAACTGACTAATGCTAATGAATCGTTAAAATGCAAGAATGAAGAACTAGAGCTTAGACAGAATGTTTTTGAGTCCTTACAATTAGAAAATGAGATTCTTAAGAACAAGGTAGTTTATGCTTATAAGATTGAGGAATTTTTCAGAAAACAGATTACTGAAAATGAGCTTAAAATCAAAGCCTACAAAAATTCTTCTTAATTGTTAAAATCATACCATGTTGATCATACTGAAAATCAAAAGATAGGTATAGGGTTTAACTATGAGAAGAAAAATGATAAGAAACATGTGGTAGAGGAAGACACTACTATTGACAAACCTACTATCAGACCCTCTATACTTAGAAAAGTTAAGAATCCCATGTTTAAAAAGGCTGAGTTTGAATTTGATGAGGAATCTCTAATTCTTAAACAAATTCTAGATGATGAGGACATTGATACTGTCACAAAAACCCTTAGGTCAAAAGATACTGTCAAAATCCCCAAGATAGTTAGTTTTTCCCTTGACAGTACTCAGGGTCTAGAAGATGCTGTCAATACTAGCAAGATAGTAAGTTCAGAAGCTGTTGTCACGATAGTAAGATCAAATCATACTGTCAAGACAGTTCCATCTAAACTTACTATCAATACTAGTAAGACAGTAACTTCTAAACCTACTGTCATGAAGACCAAGAAGAACAGAAATGGGAAGTTAGAAATAAATAAGAAAAATGATTATGGTTACATTCCTAATGCTCCTAGAAAATTGTGTAACAATTGTGGGTATTTTAGTCATTTAACTCATGCTTATACCAAAAGTAAGTCTGAAGTGAAACATGCTATATCTGTTAATGGAAATTTGCATAGTACTCCCTTGATAGACAAACATGTATCTCATTGTGAAAATATTGATTGCATGCCATGTAAATTAAACATGTTGAGTATCTGCTTTAACATGCCTATTGCTACCAAAAATGTATGCCTGTATAATTCTATCAAAACTGAAAAGGTAAAACTTCAAATCCTCGTAAAGTTAGGATGGGCAAGCCACCCAGGAACAAGAATCCAAAACCAATGATCAAATCTAAATGGATGGCCACAGAAGTCATGATCAAAGCTAATGAAAGCAAACCAATTGATAATATCTTAAACTGTGATTTAGCTAAGCCAGATGGACCCAATGAGAATTGGGTACCAAAAGCAACTTGAAAATCTTGCTTTGCAGGGCAACAAGAAAAATAAAAGAGTCATGTGGATCATTGACAGTGGATGCTCAGGACACGAGACAGGTGATAAAGCCCTGCTATCACAGTTCAAGGAAATGGTTGGCCCTTATGTAACCTTTAGTGACAACATCATTCGTTTCACAATGGGATATGGCATTCTGGAAGTTGGTAACTTGAAGATTGAGAAAATTGCTCTAGTGAATGGATTGAAGCACAATTTATTGAGTGTCACTCAATTTTGTGAAAATGGTTTCAAAGTGGGATTTGATCAAGATAGATGCTCAATTGTAAACAAAAAGACAGGAGAAAAAGTTCTACAAGGTGTAAGGAAATGAAACTTATTCATTGCTGACCTTAATTCAGTAAGAAAGGAAAAAATATACTGTTTCTACAACAAAGCTTCATCTTCTGAGAGTTGGCTATGGAACAAGAAGCTCTCGCACTTAAATTTCAAAGCTATGAATTATTTGATGAAGAGAGAATTGGTGAAAGTCCTTCATCAACCTGAATTCTATCAAGAAGGATTATGTGAGGATTGTCAAAAGGGGAAACTAAGGAGAGCTACTCATAAAAAAACTCCTAGTGGTTTAATAAATGAAGCTTTTTAACTTATTCATTTGGACTTATTTGGTCCTGTGAATGTGCAGTCACTAGCAAAGAAAAGATATGTCCTTGTGATGGTTGATGATTTTTCAAGATACACTTGGGTGAAGTTCCTGGCAACCAAGGATGAAGCTGCACAAGAAATTATTGATCTAGTAAGGGTCCTTGACAAGAATCCCAAGTTCAAAGTCAAAACCTTGAGAATTGACAATGGTACTGAATTCAAAAATAGTATCATGAATGATTTCTGTAAAGTCAATGGCATTAGTCAACAATTCTCTGCACCAAGGACACGTAAAAAAAATGGTGTTGTAGAAAGGAAAAACAGAACTCTCATCGCGGCTGCAAGAACCATGTTGAGTGAAGTAAAACATCTTACTTATTTCTGGGGTGAAGCTATTAATACAGCCTGTTATACTCAAAACAAGATTGTGATCAACAAGGCTTTTGGAAAAACACCCTATGAGTTGCTGACAAGAAGGAAACCTATTGTTAAGTACTTTCATGTGTTAGGAAGCAAATGCTATATCATGAAAGAATCAACAGAGGTCAAAGGGAAGTTTGATACTAAAGCATATGAAAGAATATTCATGGGCTATGGAATTGAAAGAACTACATATAGAGTCTATATCATTGATCACAAGGTTGTGGATGAAAGTGTAATGTCACCTTTGATGAAACCAAGTTTCCTGGTATTGAAGGAATTCAAGAATCAGAGTCCTTTGTTTTTTAGAATCAAGGCTATTTGGAAGATATTGATGATGAAGAATCACCAAGAGTTGAACACACAATTTCTGGACCAACTATGGTTCCTAATCAATTTGTAAAGAATGAAGGAACTGCTCAAACAAAATATTTCTCTGGGAATGTTCCTATGGATAGTGGACTTGAAGAAATTGATGTTGTCAATAGTACAAGTGCAAGAGATGCTGTTAATCAACAAAGTACAGAAGATTTTGGTGATTCACTTAGAGAAACAAAGTGGAACATGGATCACACAAATGATTTAATTATTGGTGATCCAGGAATAGAAGTCAAGACTAGAAGAAATGTGGCAAATGCATGCATGTACTCCTGCTTCTTATCTCAAGTTGAGCCTAAAACTTTCGATGAAGCACTACTTGATCCAGATTGGATAAATACTATGCAAGGAGAACTCAACCAGTTTGAGAGAAGCTGTGTATGGAAATTGGTACTTAGACCAAAGAACAAGTCTGTAATTGGTACTAAGTGGGCCTTCAGAAACAAGATGGATGATAGTGGAGTTGTCACCAGAAATAAATCAAGGCTGATAGCAAAAGGTTACTGTCAACAGGAAGGAATTGATTATGATGAAACATTTACACCTATTTCAAGACTTGAAGCCATAAGAATTTTCTTGGCTTTTGCTGCATTCAATAACTTCAAAATATTTCAAATGGATGTTAAAAGTACCTTCCTAAATAGAGAACTAGAAGAAGAAGTTTACGTTGAACAACCACCAGGCTTTGAAGATCCAAAGTTACAAAATTTTGTATACTTCTTAAAGCATTGTATGGTCTAAAGAAAGCTCCAAGGGCCTGGTATGACACCATTTCCATGTTTCTCATTGAGAATAACTTCACAAGAATGGTTGTGGACAAGTCTCTATTCTACAAAAAGCATGGAAATTATATCATTCTAGTCCAAATCTATGTAGATGACATCATCTTTGGCTCAACAAATGAAGAACTATGCAAGAAATTCTCTGAGTTAATGCAGAACAAATATGAGATAAGCATGATGGGTGAATTATTATTCTTTCTTGGACTTCAAGTCTATCAAAAGAAAGATGGAATATTCATTTGCCAAACCAAATATGTCAAATATATTTTGAAAAGATTTGATATGGAAAACTCATCACCTGCAAAGACTCCAATCTCAACAGTAACTCAACTAGACAAGGATTCAAAAGGAAAGAAGGAGGACAACTAGATGTATTGAAGAATGATTGGTTCTCTCCTCTATCTAACTGCTAGCAGGCCTGACATTATGTTTATTACAGGTCTATGTACAAGGTTTCAGTCTGATCCAAGAGAGTCACATTTGATGGCAGTTAAAAAGATCTTTAGATACTTGAAAGGAACTCAAGATTTAGGCCTTTGGTATCCTAAAGAATCGTGTTTTGACTTGGTTGGCTACTCAGATTCAGACTATGTTGGATGTAGAATAGACAGGAAGAGTACAACGGGAAACTATCAGTTTCTGGGAGAAAGATTGGTTTCATGGTTTAGCGAGAAACAGCATTCTGTGTCAAATTCAACTGCAGAGGCTGAATACATTGTAGCTGGTAGTTGCTGTGCTCAATTACTTTGGATGAGAAATCAATTATTGGACTATGTCTTGGCATTGCAAGGAATCCCTATCTTTTGTGACAATACTAGTGCAATAGCCATCTCTGAGAATCATGTCCAACACTCCAAGACTAAGCACATTGACATCAGACCATTTCATTAGAGAGCATGTGGAGCAAGGCACAATCAAGCTAATTTATGTTCCCATAGAGAATCAACTTACAGACATTTTCACCAAACCATTGGATGAAAAGACATTCAACAGGCTAGTGAGTGAATTGGGTATGTTAAATTTATCCTATTAATGTATTTCTGTAGCAAGTTAATTTAGTGATCAAAAAATTTAGTTAACTAAAATTCACTATGGATTAATGGCCTATTAAGGTGTGTTGATTTCTATCACAGTAGATACACATGATGAAATTTCACTAAGAGGTTAAATAATTTGTTTTTAAATGATTTATCTCATATGGTGTTAATAAAAAGTATTGTCAAGTATCTTGACAGTATATTTTATCTATACTGTCATATTGTGATAAGTTACTGTCGATCACTTGAATGAGTCTTGACAACATAGTATGCGGGACTGAAACTTACTGTTAATAACACTACTAGAAAAACTGGAATAGACATCAGTTAAAAACTGATGTCTATAGAAATTGAAACCGATGTCTTCGTGGGCGATGTTAAAGGTCCTGCTTTTTAACATCAGTTTATAACCGATGTGAATGATTACATACCACATCGTTTTCTTATAACAAACTGATGTCTATAATTGTCATTAACATCAGTTTCTTATTTACAAACTGATGTAATAGTTTTAGATTAACATCAGTTTCTTATAACAAACTAATGTCTATAATTGTCATTAACATCAGTTTCTTATTTACAAACTGATGTAATAGTTTTAGATTAACATCAGTTTCTTATAACAAACTGATGTCTATAATTGTCATTAACATCAGTTTCTTATTTACAAACTGATGTAATAGTTTTAGATTAACATCAGTTTCTTATAACAAACTGATGTCTATAATTGTCATTAACATCAGTTTCTTATTTATAAACTGATGTAATAGTTTTAGATTAACATCAGTTTCTTATAACAAACTGATGTCTATAATTGTCATTAACATCAGTTTCTTATTTACAAACTGATGTAATAGTTTTAGATTAACATCAGTTTCCTGTATAAAATGATGTCTGATTACCTGTTTAACCATTCACATGCAACATGCACGCCAAAAAAAGTTACCAAACCAATAAGAAACTACCAAATTTAATTACTTTAACATACCAATTCTACATCCATCCAATCTAACTATAGATCCATCCAATCCAACTACACAAACATACATATAATCCAAACATCAAGTACTAATACATCCATGCATCTATTTGACTACAATCAAAATAATATAACTGAGAGTAGTGTAACCCAACTACATGATGGCTTGTATATAATCAAGTGTCTCCCAGCGAACGACATCAAGTGCCTCCCTTTTGTAAGTCCTGCGAGTCTTAGAGCTCCACTGTAAATATATAACACAAACAAATCAGCAATTTGAAACCTACTATAAAACAGATATTTTGAATAAAAGCTGCTCAAGTTCAAACAAAAATGCCTTAATTAACACGTGAAAGTAGTGCAAGAATGCCTTATTGTTAATTTTGACATTGTTTTGTTTTTGACAGTTTGATTTAAATATTATTGTTAATTATTGCATCTCTACCAATAAACATATAGAAAAATACCTTGCTTAAAAGCTTCATCTCCTCGTCCTCAATTATATCTTTTATATATCGCATTACTACATACCCACATTCTGCACCACCTGGTTGTTTAGGGCATCCCTATATATTCCGGAAAATTGTTGACAATTAATCAGTCCAGAAAATAATAATAGACAAAATAAAAGACTAACTACATCAACTAAATACTTACTGCAAGATTTGTAATTTTGGTATTCTTATTTACTCGTCCCTCTTGAGCATTATAAGATCTCACTGCTCTGTAGAATTTAATTTACAAATACGGTGTCAATTATATATATATATATATATATATATATATATATATATATATATATATATATATATATATATAAGTATATATTAAAATAAAGGTAAAAATTACCGCATTAATGCCATGTCTAGTGCCTCGGGATGTGGATGATGAGGTAATGGATCGAGGATGTAAATTTCAGATTCCCATATCACGATCAAAATCCAATGTGTACTATTTTTATTATATATAAATCATAGTGAGAATATAAAAAATTACACATGATGAGGTCCAACTAATATATTTATTAAATAATTGCAATATTTGCATAAAAAAAAGAGTCATACTCGTAATTATAAGGCATCAAGTTCATCCGAAGAACTCCATCTTTCAGCCTTTGCACAACATAGGCATTAAAATCATCATTGAGCTTATATGTAGATGGATGGAGAAATGCAAACAACCCCGATAAATCTCTCTCTGGCGTATCCCGAAGCACAGAGTACATATACCTAAAAATACAAATAAAATATATACATAAAATATATACATTGAGTAAATCATTACGAAATAATTGGAGACAAGAATCAGAAAAAAATAATAAAAAACTTACGCCATATATGTCGATATGGCACACTGCCCAATCATTTCAAACTTTAACAACGAAAGTATACTATCGTGCAATAGAAATATTGTTCTTTCAATTCCAAAGACCTCAACATCACACGGAATCTGTATCGAGTCTCCACTTTCTTTCATCACTGTTGTAGCATATTTGTACAACACCCTAAAGCGAGGAGGCACATCATTTTTCGGCTTCACAGAATTAAAAAGGGCATTCACTCTCCGCACCTCACCAGGCACCTTTTTCTTTTTCTGCAAATAAACAATTCAGAAGAAATTGATATCAGATATATGTGATTTACATGTGATTGACTTTTATATCCACTTACATGGTACAACATAGACTTATTATATTAGAAGCAGCAGATACATGTTAGACTTATTATATTAGAAGCAACAGAATAGTAGACTTATTATTTTGCTGAATCTTAAAAATGTGGAATTGTCAGATTATACCTCAACTTTATTAGTGGGGGTGAAGATGATCATGTCGCTAGGCCACGCTAAATGAGAGCCAATAGCTTGGTGGACTGTTTCTATCTCACCAACTATCGGCACAGGAACCAAAGCGTCATCCTGAATGCTTCCGTCCACCCTGACACGAATAAATCCCGGTTTCAATGACACTCCATGTACTACTGTACCCATTCCGTCTCCCTCATCAAAAGCAACACCAAAAGCAACCTTGTTATTAATGCTGCCCACTGCCATCTCACATTTGCGTGGACCCTAGGTTTATAAGTATAAATCAAATTATACATCTCCTTATAGTTACAAACCAGACATCAATCCATTTAATTATACCTATAGGGATTTTAAATTCCAAGAGCTAATTAAATTATAGAATATAATTTTTACCTTATCTCCCGGTGGAGTAGGATGAACAATAACAACACAATCTGTCTCATCTTCATCCACATCTACATCCTTATCTAAAATATTTTCTAAATCCTTTCCCCCCCGACAGCTTGCTTTGTCAGACATTATTGGTGAGTGAAAACTGGATGCACCAATCAGAGATTTCAACTCTTCATCCCTCTTCCGGTCACGGGCCAACAACTCAGCTACCTGCGCCTCTAATGCCCGTGTTTTTTTCTCGAACTCGTCATCCCTCTCCCGATCACGGGCCAACCACTCCTCTCTAGTAACTTGGTCCCGTCTGTGTTTTGGCAAATTGAAGAACAATGTTGGAGGTATGAAGTTTCCAACCCCGCGAACCCTACCTGCATGCTCCGGAGTTTCCAATGCGGTAGTAAGCACATCATTACTTCCGATCGTTTTGAATTCACCATTTCGCTGCTTTTCTATTAAATTATCCTATTAACAAAAATGAAATTAATTAGATGTGATTTTTGAATTGAAATAATGCAATAGCAATATAAAACTCTTACAATTCTTCGATGTATCTCGGCCAGATCTTTATCAATCGCATCCTCCTCCTTTGGTATACGGGCCTTTTTCCATAGAATTGCCCTGTCTGGTACTTCATGACGCTCCAACTGACCTGAGCGTACCTATTATAAAAAAATAAAACAGGAGTTAAAAAACCATCATGGCAAAGTGAAGATTATAAGAATAATGAGAGACTCTTACTTCTTCTTCTTGTAGCCCGATGTATCCTTTTCTTGAGACTCGATGTGGATATTTTCGCTTTCCCACTCTATGACTTTGCTTTTCATTCAAGTCCTGTTATAAAAATTAATCTTGTTAATTGGATGCATGATAATCAATTAAATCATGTCCTAAATTCAACAAGAATAAATAGATTTAAAACATGTAATGCATACCTTCCAATCTTTCGTGGTCCTCACTGCAACAAATCGTTTCCACGCCTCTTTACCGACAAATGCATACTTCTTTGGTGGCTTCATTAGCTTCTTCTTTTGTCCAATATAAGGGATTACATAATCAGCAGTTAATTTAGCCTTGAAATTTCTCCATTTTGCGCCTTCTGATTGTAAAATTCTCTTTCGACTTTCTGGAACCACATTGAATGTATTCTGAAGGAAAAACAAGTTCATAGTAATATTGGTGAGTGTTTGTCTATCATTATATTGGCAGATAGGTCTAGTACGTATTATAGTAAAATATCTTTAATTAGGATTATTATTTAAATCTGAATTGTTGTGCATTTCATTAGAGCTACAAATTATGTTTTAATAAAATATATATCATCATATGTTAATAGCAAACTACAAGTAGTAAAAGTATGAATGTCAATTAGAACACATGCTTAAGATAAGAAATCAACGAACGTACCTCAAGATCATTCCATAACTTATTTTTTAATTCAGGGTCCACCAAGGGCCAAGACGGAATATCAATTGGCACCATTTTCCTTGCTAGCATGCCTATATAGGACTGTAGTTTATGCCTGCTGGATCCAACTGGAATTCCGACTCGATTAAACCGCACTTTCAACTTTTTTCCTTGCGCTTTCTTTTTCACCACTGTGTGCATAGCACAAATACCTCGCGCTGCTCCAGATGTCTTTGTTTCTCTAGACTGCGTACTAGTTTCTGTGGGTTGTGGAGCTATTTGCTGTTGAGCAATGGTGTCTTGTGAAACAACGGTGTCTGCCTGTGGGGGGTCAGGGTCTTCTGCACGTTCAGATTCTTCTGGTTGTGTTTTGTGTTTCTCATCTTCAGTTTTGTAAATGCCTTCTTTAGACTCCATTTTAGATATTTTCCCCTTCTTCAGTTTTGCCATTTTCTCTACATTAATCAAGTGGAGTAGCAGTAAGAGTCAGTCAACTATAGATGTGGAAATGATATCAAAGAGGATATAATTTATGCAACTTAAACATATGCCATACTGAAGTTAAAATAGGCATTAACAACTTAAATTGTGAGAAAATCATGCAAATCTGGACTAAATGATGTGGTATGCAAATATATTTATGATTTTTTTAGTGAATATATTTATGCTGGTATAACTATAAACTAGTATAATATATTTATAGCCACATGAAAATAAACCGAGATCATCCACAATTTTATAATACGACATCCATAATTATATATTTCACAAGACTACACTATTAATATTGCACAAAATATTAATATTAATACAGATCACTTCTTGAGCCAAATCCCCTCGCCATCCTCCCTCTGATTGCCAAAACTAGCCTCATCATCGTCATCATTAGCACCAACATCAACTATAGGGATTTTAGAGCAAAATGGGAGATTTTCTAATATCGTGTCTCCAAGATCATCATCATTGTAGATCTCGTGATAATCTCTAGTCGTTGAGGTTAATACAACTGACCAACTAGAATCAACGGGATCATCGACGTAGAAAACTTGTTTCACTTGATCAACAGACACAAATTTATCATTCTTGTGGCCTTGTCGACTAAGGTCCACAAGTGTGAAGCCAAGTTCATCCACCTTGATTCCTCTGTCACTATCTACCCATTTACACAAGAATAATTGGGCTTTGAATGCATGGTAATCCAATTCCCATATTTCGTCAATTCTCCCATAAAACATCATGTCACTCTCCACAGGATTTAAATCCTTAGCACTGGAAACTTGGACTGTCTTAGCAACTAAAGAGACTCCACTATTTTGGACAACCCTTGTATCATCTCGCTCCTTTGTGAAGTATCGAACCCCATCAACAAGATATCCATCGTAAGTCAAAACAGTAAATGATGGTTTGCCTGCCAACCACCTTATCGTATCAGAAACACCTCCGCCATTCTCATTCAATTCACTAATAACCTTATTCTGAAACCAATCAGCAAAGAGCCTATTATGCTCTCCAATCATCCACTGAATAGTCTTTTTTTTCCCTTCATAAATTCTTTCAAGCAACTCCTTATGCATCCTTTAAAAATGTATAAATTCAGTTATAAACTCAACAAACACTTACTAGAAGATGAATTGACAAAAGGAAAAGTAAATTGACTTACTTAACATATGGATATACTTCAATGTTGTTTAAAAGGACATGTAAATGTGCCTCATCCCGTTCTTTTTCTTCTACAGATTTTAATCTTGCAACCGACAATGGACCAGAAAGCTTGTCCTGGTCTTTCGGAAGACCGGCAGTTGTGCAACTCTTTCTAACAAACTCTGCACAAAATTCTACGGATTCTTCTCCGAGATATCTTTCAGCTATACAACCTTCTGGAAAATAACGGTTTCGCACGTAACTTTTCAATACTTTATTGAATCGTTCAAATGGAAACATCCATCTATAGAAAACTGGTCCACACAAACGCAATTCCCTAACCAAGTGGACTGTTAGATGTATCATTATATCAAAAAAAGAGGGCGGGAATATTTGTTCGAGCTCACATAATGTCAATACCACATCAGACTGCAATTTATCAAGTTTTGATACATCTACAACTTTGTTGCATAAAGTGTTGAAAAAGAAACACAACCTTATTATACTAATTCTAACATTTTTCGGAAGTACAGAACGAATTGCGACCGGGAGTAACTGTTGTAGGAGTATATGGCAGTCATGGGACTTCATCCCAAACAACTTTAAATCGCGCAGAGATACACAATTTTTTATGTTTGATGAATGTCCATATGGCAATTTCATTGACGAGAGTGATTTCAGTACTTTTCTTTTTTCTGCTTTGGTTAGAGTAAATGAGGAAGGGGGCAGGTAAGTTCTTTTTTCACCCACTTCTGGAGCTAAATCAGGCCTAACCCCCATTTCCATCATATCACGACGAGATGCCTCACTATCTTTCGACTTGAACTTTAAATTTAGTAGCGTCCCAATTAGACTATCGCACACATTTTTTTCGATGTGCATAACATCGAGACAGTGCCTAACATAATGGAACTTCCAGTATTCTAACTCAAAAAATACTGACTTCTTCTTCCAAGAACAGTCCACCTTCTTTGACTTCTTTACTTCCTTTCCAAAAGCAAATTTAATTTTTTCTTGCTGCGCTAAGACCTCTTGTCCAGAAAGGGGTTGCCTTGCTTGACCAAACTCTTGTTCACCGTTAAAGGCTGCCTTCTTCCTCCTATATGGGTGATGCCTAGGCAAATACCGACGATGACCTTGGTAACATATTTTCCTACTATGAGGTAAATATTTACTTATGGTATCATCTCCACATACTGGACAGCCGAAATAACCCTTATTGACACACCCGGACAAATTTCCATACGCCAGGAAGTCATTTATTGTCCATAACAGAACTGCCCTTAAAGTGAAAAAAGATTTAGTGTTGGCATCGTATATATTCGGTTCACCTTCTTCCCAAAGCTTCTTCAAATCGTCAACCAATGGTTGTAAGAAGACGTCAAGGTTGTTACCTGGTTCATGTGGACCAGAGACTAATATACTTAACATCATAAACTTCCTCTTCATACATAACCACGGAGGAAGATTATATGTTACCAATACTACCGGCCAAACGCTATACCAATTTGTTAGACCATTATTGTGAGGGTTTATACCATCTGCTGCCAAACCTAATCGAAGATTTCTTGGCTCATTGCCGAAAATAGGCCACCGGTAATCGATATTCCGCCAAGAAGGAGAATCGGCAGGATGGCGCATCTGGCCATCATTAATTTTTTGGTTGAAATGCCAAGTCAACAATTTAGCTATCGAAGGAGATTTAAACATTCGTTTAAATCTCATAATGATCGGAAAGTACCACATAACTTTGGCCGGAATGTTAGCCCTTACTTTACCATCCTTCCCGAGCTTCCAGCGAGATAGACGACACTTTGGACACTCTGAAGCAGTCTCATTTGCACCCCTATACAAAATATATTCATTCGGACATGTGTGGATTTTTATATACTCAAGGCCTAAATTTGATAGAGTTTTCTTTGCTTCGTATGCATTAACAGGCAACGCATGATTTTCAGGAAGGAAGGAGCCAACTATAGAGAGCAGATCACTAAAAGAGCTATCACTAATACCAAATCTCGCTTTCCAATTATGCAATTTCAACATTGAATCTAACTTAGTGCAGTCACTACCCTCAAATAGAGGTTGTTGAGCATCAGCCACAAACCTCTTGAACTCATGTGAGTCTTTATCATAATCATCACCTCCCAAATTACCCCCCGGATTATGATATGCTGCTTCACAAACCTCAGCGGCTTCTGATGCAATTTCAAAGGCAGCTTTAAATGAAGCTGCATTTTGCTCCTCTTCGTCAGGGGGTAATGTCACACTACCAACAGTATTAGCTCCGTGCCAAATCCAATCAATATACCCTAGGCTGAAACCGTTTTCATAGAGATGACCCCTAATTATTTTAACTGAAAATTTCTTGAAATTTACGCATTTGGAGCAGGGGCAAGGTATTTTCTTAGGATTCTTACAATTTTGTTCAGCATAAATCAGGAATTTTTCAACGCCGATTTCATAATCCAACGAATCCCTATCTTTCGAAATCCATTCTTTATCCATATTCCAAACTAGGTACAAGATACCTAATTGTCATTTCAAATAAAAAATTTCAAGTAACACATAATATCAAAAGCATACACATATACCTATGAGGAATTATTTAAACATCGTAATTAGACCTTCATACATATCCACCTATATAAACTAGTGTCTCAATCTGCAAGCACGACAATGCTTTGACCTTTCTAGATAATCCCTGATTCGACTAAACATATATTAACTGATATATTGAAGTTAATTGAAAACCATATATTAATCGATAATCAAAAATGAAACACTAAACACGAAACAAGTGCAGTAGGAGCTGTGCATCAAGGCCAAATAAACCTCCCCAGACTCCTTCTTAAACGTAATCAAGAAGGCAAATATGGCAGTAAAAAAAGGCGTAGTAGCCCCAATAGCTTGATTAAACGAAACAGGCAAGTATCTCAAAGAGGTATTTCCACAAACAACTGAGAAACAAAATATAAAACTCAAAGCAAGAATCTTTAAAAATTGTCTCCTACTCAAAATGTGTTGAAATGGGACAATCTCAAACCAAAAAATAGAGACATATGAATAAGCAGTACAAGAAATCATATGCAACATTGTAAGAAAAATAGGGTACCTAAACCCATAAAAACTCAAAAATGCTTAATAGAGTATAAAATCAAAAATGGTTATTCACCGGGACCTTCGTTTGTTTCGAGCTTTAATTTCCAGTTGAACAAGTTCGAGATACGGCCAAGTGCTTCGAGATACGGGCTTGCCTAGCGTTCGAGATACCTCCCGATGCTTCCAGATTCGAGCTTGCTTTGCTGATTGAGATGTTAATTGCTTTGCTGATTGAGAGAAGGGGAGGGGCGAGCTGATTGAGAGAAGGGGAGTTTTTCTAGGGTTATTGAGTTTTGCTTTGCTGTTGGCCGGGTGTGTTTGAGTCAAACTTTGATATATTTTCAGATATTTTTAATTTTAGTTATAAGTTTTTAGTTTTTAATTTTTAATTTTTAATTTTTAATTTTTCAGTTTTGAGTTGTGGGAAATTGTGGTTGGGTGTGTTTTATGTTTTGTTTTTATGTTTTAATGTTTTAAGGGAAATAGGGATAGGTGTATAAAAGGGAGGGAGTTAGAATTTATAAAAGGGTGGAATATTTGCAAAGGCGGGGAAAAGGAACTAGCTAGCGGGAATTTTTTTTTTTTGGAAACACCTTTCACATCGGTTAGTGCAATAACTGATGTTAAAAATATATAAAAGACATCAGTTGTTAAAAAATGATGTAATAAATAGCATTGACATCAGTTTCAATTCTAACCGATGTTAAAGACGTGATGTCTATTCTCCTTTTTCTAGTAGTGTAACATATTGTCAGTATTCATTGATGATATAATTTTCTAAACTCCCCGTATAACATACTGTCAATAGTTAAATTAGGGTTATTGTTTATTTATTTATTCTCTAACCACTAATGTTACTGTCAAGAGTGTTTGTGAATTCTAGCGCATGAGTTACTGTAAAAAAGGAATAGATTAAGCATTAAACTGTCAATTTAATAGATTAAAATTCTTTCTTGACATTTCTTTTTCACTTCATATAAATACAAACAGTAAATTCACTCTCACTCTTTACTTCTTCTAAAACTCTTTTACTTTAAAGCACTATAAAACCTCTAATTCTCTCTCTACACCTCCGTCTTCTTTGTTCTCTTTCTCTCTAAATTTCTTAACCTTTCATTCTTCTACAACCATGTCTGGACCTCAAATTGTCTGTACTCTTACCTAAACCAACTTCACCATTATGGGTACCATGGGTGAATCAGAAGAAGCCTTCAATTCCTTTGTTGGCTTCATGAACAACTCATTCTTGTCGTACGCTCTAACTAAGAGCCCGATGTTGGAGATTCCAAGGTTGTCACAGTTGTGGACCTCTGCAACATGTGGGAGGGAGCAGGATGCCAGTACTATAACCTTCTCAACAACACCTCTTACACCATCAACTCAACTCACATCAACACTGCTCTCCATACTGAAGGTGAAGAATTCTCGTTATTCCAAGAGACTGCAAATGATGCTCAGCTAGCTAAGTTATTCAGGATGATTGGGTACACAGGACCCAAGACAAGCCCAAGCTTAGATGAATGGTATCCATCAGGGGGGATGGATAGAAAGTATCTAGTCAAGGAGTGGAGCATGATAATGGATGCTATCACTCGAGCAATGTCATGCAAAACTAGCGGCTGGAATGAGGTCCCAACATACATCAGGAAGATTTTGCACTCCATGGTGCATAATTAAAGAATTGTTATTGGAAAGCTCCTAATACCCTTGTTCAAGCTAGTGTTAGGAAAGAAGGAAAGCAGGAGGCCAGTAATTTATTATCCTCGATTCTTTATGGTAATTATTCATTATGTAGTAGGCATAATTAATCTAGATAGTGTACATTGTATGGAGTCCCTCACACTCAAGAAAAACACACACTCCATACTTTCTAGCAAGCCCCTTAATTCTGAGTTGGGTTTGTTTATTACTTACCACATGAGGTATATAATAAACTCACTCAATTTAAGGATTGTGGGTTATTTTATAAACTCACAACCTTTTAAGTCTATTAGAGCCTCCAGATAGTCTAGGGTTGCTAGCTAAGAGCATGTTTCCTCTCAAAAGGATCATGTTTCTACAAAGAAGAGATCCTCAACCTCTAAGCTAGAATTAGTTCTTAATGTTGATGAGGGAGTAACTACACTAGGTGCAGCAAATAAGAATGCATATGTCAATGAACCCACAGAGGGTCCTGTTGAGCCTAAGAAGAAGAAGGCAAGGACATTAACCTCCGTCATTAAGTCCGTGTCCTCTCAAAAGGGCACAAAATTTAAAAGAGAAAATAACACATTTCTAGGTGTCTCTTCTCAACTAGGGGCATCTATAAACTTGGAAAGTCTCTCATGGTACCCTGTATAGAGTCAGCACCACATGTTGAATTCACTCAATATGAGCCCCCACTTGTTGATACACACATGTTTGATTTTGAGCACATAGAGGAATTACCATTTCATTATGATGCCTCTCATTTTGATTTGGGGGAGCAGCCTTCCATGGAGTCCGTCTTTAGTAGTACATAAGAAACTTTCATTAAAAGGGTGAAAGAAATTATCCCTCCATTTATTAAGGATGCTATCACAACCTCTGTTGCTATTAAGAACACAGGAAAGGTTGTTATCACATTTGACAGTAACATTCATTTACAAGATTGTGTCACGGCCTCAGTTGTTGTTAAGGACATAATTACTGTTACTCCTATTGACAGTAACTTTGAAAATGAAGATGTCGTCAACAGTATAAATCCTGACAACAATTCTCCTATGCCTGAAGCCTCTCAGGACAGTGATTCAGCTCTTATCTCCACTATTCTGAAGGTAATTTCTAAACCCACTGTGCAAGGTGTACCTGCTCAGTCCCTTGCACCTAGGATGAGTAAGGGAGAGAAAAAGAATAGGAGAAAAATAAAAGAGAGAATTGAGCCTAAAAAAATAGAGAGGCATGGAAAGACCCAGGCAAAAGGAGAGGGCATTGAGCATGACTAAGAAATAAAAGACGGAACCAAAAAATCTAGGGCATTAGGCCCTGAGTGTGAGTATATAAGGGATGATGAGATCATCCAGAAAAAGTAAGAGTGTGTGAGAACTCTCCAAGCCCCAAAATCCAAAGTTTCAACTAAACAAGCTGATGAAAGGTTGAAATCCCTTTCGAAAAAGGTGTCAAAATTATCAAAGAATGTGCCAACTATGGGGAGAAATCAACTGAAGCTGGTGGCCAAGATGGACAACTATGAGAAATGTATGAATGAAGGTTCCAGGCTATGTTTGAGAAGTTGAAGGAGTTTGAGGCAAAATTCACAATCCCTTCTACTACCAACTCAAATAAGGGGGAGAAGGATGAAGTATTTGTAGATGTTGAAATGGTGGAGAGGAGTGATAAGGAAACTCAAGCTACATCTCAAGGGGAGAGCCAATTGGCATTGTTGTCCAAGGTGACTACTAAGATGGCTGAAAATCTTGGAAGTAATAAGGTGGAGAAAGGAATTGTGATCAGGGAGGGTATTGTGAAGGCCCATGTTCGTGTAGCTGGGAAAGGAAAGGAGAAATTATTCAAGGATGATGTTGATGATTTTATAGTTGTTAGGTCCCGAAAGTATCGTAGAAGGGGGGTTGAATACGATACTCACTAAATTAAAATATTCTTTCGAATCTTTTGCGTATATATAATTTAGAGTTCGGTTAGTGGTTCGAGTTCTTATAGTGTTTAGGAGGTTGCTTTACTAATTTTCTGTGTTAATGATTTAACGGTACAGTTCTAGAAAATTAGCAAGTAATTAAAACAAGACAGGTTTCGGGGAATAGTACTTTCGTATTAATCCCTGAGGTTTTGCTACACCCAATTAAATTAATAACTGGCTTCCAAAGAACTGATTTGTTCTTTGCTTCTACAAAGAGATAAAGACTGATTCCTATTACAAACTATAGATCTGTGAATGAACAAACTAGGAATCAATCTAATAGGGAGTGCTTTATAATATCCCTATAGATTTACAATATATGAACTGACTAGATTATAAAATTCCGTTGAAGAAGGTACGTGTATAGCTTTAAATCTCTTCCTCTCCGGCTTCTGTTTTCTCTCTGTATCTCTTCGCTTCTGTATGTATATTTTGACATACACATTCATCCACACAAATGAATTAGATTCATTTGTATATTTATAGTGTAGACTTTTCAATAATTGAACTGTAGTTGTGAGTGTCGAATTCTTTTCCCCTTGTATGTTGACTTGAGTTGACTTTGAGAATCCCTTGGATATATTCTAGGTGTCGAATTTGTTTCCTTGTATTTTACCTTAGAATATTATCCTGTGTGTCGAATTCTGCAGTCACATATAATTGCCTTAACATAAAACAATGGGTGTCGAATTCTTGAGACCTTGATAGCTAGGTGTCGAGTTTTACTCCATGGTACATGCCTTGATAGATTTTAAGTCTATGTGTCGAATTCTCATCCTTGTATTCACTAGGTGTCGAATTCTTTCCTTGAACAGCCTTGGATACTTTAACATCCTATGTGTCGAATTTACTGCATTACATTGCTTGGTGTCGAGTTTCTTCCCTTATGAACTTGCCTTAGTAATTCCACTAAGCTAGGTGTCGAATTCTTATGCATAGTATTCCTATGTGTCGAATTCTCCACTCTTGATTAACACTTGAATCATAGAATTACTAGGTGTCGAATTTCTTCACTGTGAAACACTAGGTGTCGATTTTCTTCACCATAAGGCTCCTTGTCGATTTTTCTTCACCATATGTGTTAGTGTTGATTTCTTCACCAAGTAATGCTTGGTGTCGATTTTCTTCACTATGTATGCCTTGGTAAATTCTAACTGCTGTAAAATCTTTACTTACTTGCTTCTGTCAATTCTTCTTGTACATGAACATGTTAATCAAATTCTTTGTGCTGACACTTAGTGCACTGATCTGGTTCACAAGTGACTAACACTGTATTGATCTCCATATTCTCAATTAAACCAATTGACTTTATTGTTGCAGTTCTTTATTGCTTCGAACACTAACTGTTGATAAACACTGTAACTTCACTAGAATCTTTCCAAGTACTTGAACAACATCTTCATTACTACAATCTTGAATACTTCATTTTCTGTTCTTCACTGACATTTGAACATATAAATGAACTTCTTTCAATGAGTATAACTTCAAAACTGCAGCTGTCTTCTTTAACCTTTGTCTTCACCTTTCTTGATTCCTATGCTTCAAACACTGTATATCTTCAATCAATGTTGTTACACTGAAATCTTCTTGTGGCACTGCTATACTGAATCTTCAACATATCTGAAACCCTGAATATCTTTAAACATTATTCTTCACTGAGGCATGAACATATTAATGAACTTCTTTCAGTGACCTGTAGTAGACTTAAAAACTTCTTCTAATGTCTTGATTCGCTGTATTTGTCTTGTCTTCATTTCTTGCTGATTTCTGTGTAAGCGTAGTATTATTTACTTGTCATGTTCTAGTGTTGAGTTATCACGATTACCATTCATACAGCTTTGTAATCACCAATAATCTCCCCCTATTTGATTGTTAAACTTAGCAACCAAATTCCATAGAGAGGATAACTCAACTAACAACAAGAAGAAGTAATCGTCCGAGACTTGTAAATAATGCTACTGGTTTTTCTGGATCAGATTATGCATTTCCAGATTTCTTATGTGACTGAAATGAAAGATGTTTGTTCCACTGACTTTGAACTGATATTCAAGTTGAATCATCTTCATTTCTGTCTGTTTGAGCTCTCTCCGTTTCAAAATCCTTCATAGTTTGAACTTAAAGAACTTATCATGAACAGAGCTTCATAAGAATCATTATTCCTGGGTATGTCTTCAATAGAATACTGAACATAGCTCAAATTATGTTCTCCCCTTAAGAATGTGATTCCCCTTCTTATTCTTCTTCTCCCTTTAGATAATCCATGGAATAGTCAATTCTTTTCTATTCTTCCCACTTGGATTAGGAATCCTCTTCTAACAACTCCTTTCAAGTATAGGATACAGTTTCTTGATTCTCCCATATTCTTTCATTTCTCATAAGGATTAGAAGATAAGATTTTCTTCTTTTTCTTGTCTACTATTCTTCTCCCCCTAAGGATATTAACTTCTCCCCTAAGGATATGAAGATAAGAAGACCTTCTCCCTTTTCTTGTATACTAAATTCTCCCCCTTAGTTGAGGAATCCACCAATGGCCCATGATCTTTCGAATGGCTTGTCTTCCAAAGAAGGTTCTCGTATGTCATTGATTGGGAAAACATAGTAGCTTTTCTTCCAGAAGTAGCAAGTAGCAAGGGTAAGTGTTTGGCTTATGGTTTCCTCACTTCTACTACGTTCTGTTGGTGTTTACACTTAAGTGTCGAGCACTTTGAAGTGTTTCACTCTTTCTCTCCCTATCTCTCACTCAAGTGTATCTCTCCCTCACTTTCACTTAAGTGTTTCTCTCCCTTACTTTCACTCTACATTCCAAATATAGCCTTCTGTACCTGCAAGTGAAATCCGTCAATTCATTATTCTCATCACCTGATTCATCAGAATGAACTGAATCACTATCAAATGGAGAATTGCCTCGTTGAGATGTTTTTGATCTATCATGCATAAGCACTATCTCAGCACCAGACTCAATAGCAATTGCTAAATCACTGTCTAGTGGAGCCTCACCTCTTTGAGATGGGTTATCCCAAGATATAAAATCTATTAGGGAATCCTACCTTGTTCTATCAAGGAGTTGCCTCGCACTTTTTCCGTAAACGGGAGGTGGACATTTCTTTTCAGGATCTTGGAAATGTTCCTTCCAGGAGGGGCGACGTAGTAGACAATGTAATGAATGGAAAATTAGAGTCTACGTTTCCCTCGTAACCCAATGACGGGTAAATTGTTAACATGCATATACCTCTCACTGTGCACTTCTTGCAATGTGTTCCTAAAATTTATATGTTTAGGCTTACCATCAGCGTGAGTGCCGGTGGTGTGCTTGACTCATTACAAGATGCTCTGGCTGACGAGCGAATTTCAATGGACTCACCATGTTCAGAGAATGATTCTAGAGACAGTTTTATTGCCTTTTCAGCTCTGTATCCTTTTGAGAAGATACAGATGAGCTTACAGATACCTCAGTTATATACTTCTTTACTTCTCTGGAGGTAGAGTTGTGGGTGCACTTCCGACTTCATCCTTATTTGCTGCATCAAGTGCAGTTTCTCCCTTATTAACCTCTAACTTATATGAGTTCCTTATATCTCCAGGGGTTAATATATGGAAGTGGATGAATGAGTGTTTGGTATTATGGCCTGGGTAAGAGATTGATAGGTTTTCAACCTCTTGGCCAGCTTTTGAAGCCACTGGGGGCTAAACGGATAAAATCAATTAAATAAGATAAAACGAAATAATCACTTTAACATTCCAAAACATATTTTTCATCTCAAGGAGAAGGAAAATATAAGAAGGAATGGTAAACGATTGCATTAAAGAACTTTTAGTAAAAGAGTTTTGTCGGTTCTAAAGATTAATCATTTAAGAACATGACACCAATAGAAATTTTCTTTAAGATACTTATCCCATAATAAAACGCGGGAATGTGTATCAGAGAAAAAATTCTATCCCTTATGAATTTCTTATAAGGCAAACTTCCCATTATAAAACGCGGGAATTTACACCAAAGAAGAAATTCAACTCTCTAACCAAATTTTATCTCAATAAAATGACTCTTTTCCATTAAACCTAAGCACTGTATGTTTTGAAGACAATTTTGCAAAACATCCTTATCAGATAGAGGACTGTGATTTTCCGACTCATAATGCACTTATGATTTACATCATTTTCATCCACCTGATAGTATCCCCGACTTTAAATAAAAACATGATAATTGGGGTTGGATGGATGCTTAACAATACAGTACTAGGCCTTCAAAGCAACAATCACTGTTTTGGTACTGTGAATCAATGTGAAACATACACTGAAACAAGTATTTGAAAACAAATCATTTTACAAGTGATTGATACCTCGAAGTTAAAACAATTTTTCAAATAAAATAGCAGTCACAAAGTTTCTGCCACTTTAAAAAGAAAAAATTAGAGAGAAAAAGCTTTTAAAGATAAAACAATTAAAACTAGCTTTTGGGAGATGATAAAATGTTTCGAGATAAAAGAAAGATTATCCTCAAGAAAAGTTTTTCAAAAGAGAAGTTTTGAAAAAGAATTCTGAAGTTTTCTTATCTACGCTGATAAAAAGTGAATGTATCTTTGCATAAAATATTTTGAAAAATAAATAGACAAAAATTTATTTTAAATACATTCAGGAATCAGTCAAAGAAAGAAAACTAAATACATTAATACTAACGGCTTTTTCAAAAACCAATTTTTACTTAGAATAAAAACTAAGCAAATCAATTAGTATCAATATATCACAATTATTTTGTAATAAGATATTATTCAATTATCACAGAGTAATAAAAGATAATAATTATATTACAAATAATTATGCTTCTTATTTATTTTAATTTACTTAAATCATGGAACCAATATATCACTGAATTGTTTTATATCATCATGATTTAAATAAATCAAAATAAATTAAATACTTATGCTATACTAAGCAATTGCCAATCACATGCATATATATCAAATAAACATGGCAATCATTCAGTAGACCAATAAGTATTGTGATATATTTTTATTATTAGTGATTTCAAATAAACAACTTGTATTATCACTAATATTAAAAAATATCACAATTAATTGCACGCTGATACCAATTATTCGATATTTATCAATAATTTCAAGATGCAAGAAATTGTGTTTCTTATATTTTATCAAATCAAAAAATTATGAAACTAATAAACATTGAATTACTTCAATCCATAATTTTAATAAGATAAAATAAACTCGCTAAATACTAAAATATTCATTAGATTGAATATTAGCATCTAACTTCCTACACTATATCTAATAATTGTCACTCTAGCATATTACAATTATACTCATAACAATTATTATTGATATATGTAAGCTCGAGAAAATAGTTGAATAGAAATTCACAAGTCCTTTAAATATAGATATTTAACACTTGTGTTCCTAATTGCAACTTCTCGCAACAAAAATAAATTTAGAAATATTTTCTAAGTATATAAAATATTGAGAATTTTATACACATAACTTAGAAAATACTTCGTCTTTCAATATTAGTGATTTTTAAAATATGCATTGTTTACTTAGAACAGAAATTCTAAATATTGTCACTAATATCAAAAGTATCACAATTATTTGTAACAAAATATTTAAAAATATCAGAGCAAAATATCAGAGCAATTAAGCAAGATATCATTGACTAATACTCATTAAATATTTAACATGCAAATAATTATGCTTCTAACTTTATGCTAAGTAATTTAACTACCACTTATGTATATAACATTGTAAGCATGATAATTAAACTAATAGCAAAAAGTATGAGGTACTGGATTTTAAAATAAATTCACAAGTCCTTTAAATAGGGAAAAATTTAATACTTGTGAACTCATTTGAGAATTCCTTGCAGATGGGATTTTCAACAAATATGCAAATAAATAATATCCCAAGTTTACTAACCAACTTAGATAAAATGAATTCATCAAGTTGTTTAACAAATATCTGCAAGTTATTCTACTAAGGACAATCTCGAAAGAAATGATACCTGGTGTCCATGCGCTTGTTCCATACGTGGTGTGAAGATATCAACAGAGTTGTTGGAAATAATGACAGCTTCTAGGATTGACTTCCCTGTCTTTCTTACAACCTACATTATCTATATCTATATAGCCAATTAGGTTAAACCTAGTATCTTTAGGGTCCCAAATTTCAAGAATTGGTGATCCCCTAAGATATCTAACAATTCATAACTTGGCTATAAGATAAGATTCTCTAGTATCCACTTGGAAACTTGCACATAGGCATATCGAGAATAAAATATATGGTCTTTATGCACTTGAATAAGTAATGAGCTGATCATACCTCTATAGCTTGTCACTTCAATTCATATACCTGATTTTCCCTGATCAAGCTTAGTGGTCTGTTGGAAAGAAGTCTTGGCAGGTCTAGAATCTTCCAAATTGCGCATCTTCAAAAGATCCTTGACTTACTTTAATTGCCATCATTCTTTCGAATTACTTATAATCCAAAAAGAATTGAAACTCTTCCAACATGCTCATGTTGTACCATGTCCTTGACAATTTGCTTGAATCCCTAACTCTGTTAGGTCCTCATCTTGTTAGGCCCAATTGTTAGGTCCTAAGAGGATCAAGTCTCGTCACTGGTGCTTACTGTTTGATCTTGAAAGTCCCGAAGATTCTGTTTCCATCATCATCGATACCTTCTACTTTATAGTAACATGTGGCAACCAGTTTGACTTTGTCCCTCATAACAATGCCAGTAGTCATCCAGTTTCTGTGAACCCTTACTGTACCAATTTTAGCTTCGACTTTAGGTCTGGGTTCCAGCTTCAGTAGATTCTGCCTTCGAACTGATTGAGATCACCTTGCATTTGTAATCACCCAATCTGGATCAATCAGTGCATCTTCACTATTCTTTGGGATACCAATTATTGATTGTTGGGTCCCAAAAAATATATGTTCATTTTGATTAGCACTTCTAGCCTTTACTCAATAATCCGATTTACTAAGAACTAGACTCCAGGATTGACTTTGACTTCAAACCCTTTGTCTCGACAGATATGTTCTTGATGTATTCCTTTGATCTTCATTGTGTTGAGTACGACTAGTAGATCCTTCTTTTATTTTGCTCCCCCTGAGTTGCTGTTAGGATGTGTTGAAGATCCTTCACCTTTCTCAGTGGATTCTGTTAAAGTCCACGAGTTGTGTAGTTTCACTACCATTTCCACTAATAGGATATGAATCAACATCATTATCATTGTTTCCTTCTGCAACCTTAGTTTCAACATTAGTATCTGAATTTGACTCTGACGGGATGTCAAACTTCAAAGATTCAGAATAGTCATTCATTTGAATGCTTGGGAGCTTGGTGTAGTAGGTCGACACATTCAGACTTTTAATCACCTTCTGGTTTTCCATCATATATGCCTTGAAAGCTTTCGACTTCAATGAGTAGCCGAAGAAATTGTTCCATGAGCCTTAACTTCAAACTTGCCAAGATACTCATCTAAATCTTCAATAAATATCAATTTCTTCCAAACACACGAAAGAGTTTCAGTGTTTGCTTCTGGTTGGTCATTAACTCATATGATGTCTTTTTACGATCTTGTTGATTAAAGCAGCATGCTGTGTTAATTGCTTCAGCTTCAAAGTACCTTTTTCAGTGCAGAATTCAGTTAGAACTTCACTTGCGAAATTCAATTCCAATATCTGACTTCAAAGTTCTCACAGCTTACTTTGCTTCCAACTTGATCTTCCTGATGTGATCAATTACCATCTGTGATATTTTGTCTGTTGAATGCACGAACATCACCAACTTGTAACTAGGGTTGTCATCAATCACCACTAAGCATATTTCTTCCATGACATAATTTACTCCATTGTGATGTTTTCATTGACTTCCCTATGTGACATACTTCAAAATGTCCTTCTGGATTGAATTCCATATGAAGCAGTCCTCTCACTAATTTCATCTTTATCGGAGAATCCATTGTCTTGATTAACAAGTGTGAGAGCTTCTTATGCCATAACTAACTCTTTACTGATGAAGCTTTACTGGAAAGTTTACTTCACCTTTGCATATTGAATTCCATGTCAGCTACGAACAAACTTCCTCGCTCTTAGTTGAGTGAGCTTCCAACCTTCTTGTTTGAGATCAAACACTTTTCCTTTTCAATGCTTTTCTAGAAAACCCTTAACAAAGAATTTCCTAGTGCCCTGTAGATAGTACTTAAGTCCTTCCACAAGAAAGATGCTTCCACTGATGATAGTTCTTAAATCATGATACCCATATCCCTTGTACATCCTTTGCTGTCATCTCCAAAGGTTACCATAAGGGAGGCCTACTCAATCAACTGTGATGTCAGAGCTTTAATCTTAATCATATGCCTCGAATAATAAATGTCATGAAGTCACATAACTTTTGCCTTTCATAACATACTCTGCAATCACAAATGATCAAGCTTCTTGGTACTCAACTTTAATTGAGTCCAGATGGGTTAGAGATATTATCAAAGGTAATAACAGCTTCAACCTTAACATGCACAAACTTATCTTTGACTGATCACTTCTCATTTATTGCAGCCTTGATAAAGTAGTCTTTAGGCTATGAGATTAGTGATTCCAACCTAACTTAAGGTGGACTAGCAGTCTTTACCCTATTGTGATTCTTATACATGCTTTGTCTAAGATTATGCAAGTCCTAAGATATGCATTTTCAAATAACTAATCAGTCATGGAAATAAGAACACATGGTAAACATTCAGCTTCAATGTATTAGATAAGAATTATGCAATTCAGGCATGTTATGCATATTAGAAAATTCAGTACTTAATTTCCTAAAAGCACATGGATAGAAGAACTAACAAATTAATTACTAATTCTCTCTAATCCATTCTGTCGTTGTCTAACATTTTTAACTATCTCTAATTACCTAAGTCAGTTTTAGATCTAGCTTCGAATCTACATGATTTACTGACTACTTTAGATAATTCTACCATCTTTTAACCAATTAACCCTAACAAGTAATACATGATCTAATATAGCATTTAAGTGCAACTATGTGAGTAAAAGCAAATCATATGAAAATAAACACATAAACAATTTAAGAATATGCAGAATATTTGAATAAGATATTATGAGCAATATCAAATTCTACATACACTTAACAAGTCATTTAAGAACAAATATTAAATATGTGATCTATGACCTGTTTGTCTATTAGCAATTTTCACAATATCAACAGAGGTATTAAATCACATTAGATTTAATCAAGTTCTAGCAAATGTTCAGGGATACACCTAACCGTCTAGAACACTCTATCTAATTCTAGATATTCATTTTACTGTAAATAAAATTAAGTATGAAATGTATTAATCTAAACTCATGAATCCTAGCATGCAATCTTATTCTTAGCAATCAATTAAGCATTTAAGTCCTTAGATGCTTACATGCTGTCATGAATATAATATATATCAAAACTTAATAAACATATAGTTCTGAATTAGATAAACGTATACTAGTTAAAAAGTGTACCTGTGAAGTGCATAGTGATTCATCTCCAGTGTTGGTCATTGATGCCAGATATCCATTTGGTGCATCACTGTTACTGATAGAATCATCCTTGTATTTAACTTCATCAACAAGTGCTTTCCCTTGCTGCATCCTCACTAATGCTTAAGATTCCCGCTTCAACCCAAAATAGTGTCTGTCATCTTTTGCTTGTACAGGCTTCTTCAAACTGTGTAGCAAACCTAAACTTGTCTGTCAACTTTAAAACCATCCCTGTCTTACAACCACCTCTTGAACTGGTCTTGAAAATCTCCTTAATGGAATCTATAGGTAAAGACCTTAGATTTTGAATTGAGATTCCATCTGAATCTGATGTCACTGAACTTCCAGTTTTCCTGCAGGCTTGACTAGTCGTCCAGTTCTCAGGTTATTCCAAAGTGTCAAATTTACATATAACAGCTTGACCACTAGCTTGAGCTTCAACATCTTCAATTCAGCTTCTAGGATCAATTCACTTCTGTTCAGAGGTTCTCAACCTTGACTTCAATCAACTTGGTTCCTGGGTCACAAATACAGTGGATATGCTAACAACATGCTTTACCAAATATTATCTATTTCAGCTCTTGTTCCAGTTCATAGGCCTTCAGCACACAAACAGTTCATCTAAAGCTAATGTGGTTGTATCCTTAGATTCCCTATGGCTGTAACCCTATGTTCCAGATGATCTGCAGTGTTAGCACGAACTTCCTGTAATCTTCCTGTAGAATGAAAACTTCAAAGCTTGCACAGAGATGCTAGGTAGTCCAGTTTGTTCTCCTTCATTACTTCAACCCTTAAGATTTTTCATCCAAAAATCAACTCAAATTAACCAAAACTGTACCCAGATTAATTTCTTCTTTTGCAGCTTCCAAATATCAGTGGGATCCTTTGGAGTAAACCTCTGAGGAAATTAAAACCACTACTTCTTTAGTCTGTTCCAGAATTAACTTCATTGGATAACCTTCAGTCAATTTTAATTGTCTTCAATGCCCGAAAAAATCTTCATCTTCTTCTTGACACCCTCAAATTAATATTTAAGAAAAATTTAAATTTACAGAACTTTTAATTTTCTTAGAAAATAAATTAAACAAAAATAAAAATTTATAACAAATTAATTCTCAAGAATTTCGAATTTTCTTAAAAATTAAAATATTGTAAATTAATACTTAAGAAAAATTTAATTTTCAAGAAATTTAAATTTCCTGCAAAAATAAATAAATCTATCATAAAAATTAAAGAGTACAACACTTGGGGTACCAAACTGTCATTTTGATACTGGGTGTCGAATTATGTCTTACTGCCATAGAAAAATTTCAACACAAACCATGGGTGTCGATTTTTCTGACTGTTACCATGGGTGTCGAATTTTTCTGCCCTGTATAGTCATGTGTCGATTTTTCTGCCCTGTATAATGCCTTAGAAAATTTTCTATCCTTTAAGGAACCTAGGTGTCGAATTTTCTTCACTGTTGAATGACTTAGAAAATTCACAGCGCCTCGGTGTCGAATTCTACTCCCCTGTATGGGTATGTGTCGAATTTTCATCACTGTAGAATGACTTAGAATATTTTTGGCATGCTTGCAGGCTATGTGTCGATTTTTGTTACACTGTATGGCTATGTGTCGATTTTCCCAGCCCTGTATATCTGTGTGTCGAATTTTTGACCTTTTGGAAAATTGACTTGGCTACAACAGACATTTGTTTAATAAATTTAAAACTTTAAACTTTATTAAATTTATAAAATAAATTAAATAACATTTAAAATATAAACAAATAAAAGTTTATGGAATTAATTTTATAGAAATTTACAAAATAAATTTTATTCAAACTTTATAAAATAAACTAATTAAAATTTATAGTATAAACTAATAAAAGTTTATAAGATAAATTTTAATACAAGTTTATAAAATAAATTTAACATAAAATTTATAAAGTAAATTAATTATAATTTATAACATAAACGAATAATAGTTTATAAAATAAATTTTATAGAGTTTATAAAATAAACTTATTAAAAGTTTAAAAATAAATTGTATTAAACAAAGTCTTCTCATTTTAAATCCAGACAGCTTCTTCACCCTGAGCTTCACTGAGATACAGATCTTGATTTTTAACTTCAATCAGTCGGCTCTGATACCAATTGTTAGGTCCCGAAAGTATCACAGAAGGGGGGTTGAATACGATACTCACTAAATTAAAATATTCTTTCGAATCTTTTACGGATATATAATTTAGAGTTCGGTTAGTGGTTCGAGTTCTTGTAGTGTTTAGGAGGTTGCCTTACTAATTTTCTGTGTTAGTGATTTAACAGTACAGTTCTAGAAAATTAGCAAGTAATTAAAACAAGACAGGTTTCGGGGAATAGTACTTTCGTATTAATCCCTGAGGTTTTGCTAACACCCAGTTAAATTAATAACTGGCTTCCAAAGAACTGATTTGTTCTTTGCTTCTACAAAGAGATAAAGACTGATTCCTATTACAAACTATAGATCTGTGAATGAACAAACTAGGAATCAGTCTAACAGGGAGTGCTTTATAATAGCCCTATAGATTTACAATATATGAACTTACTAGATTATAAAACTCCGTTGAAGAAGGTACGTGTATAGCTTTAAATCTCTTCTTCTCCGGCTTCTGTTTTCTCTCTGTATCTCTTTGCTTCTGTATGTATATTTTTACATACACATTCATCCACACAAATGAATTAGATTCATTTGTATATTTATAGTGTAGACTTTTCAATAATTGAACTGCAGTTGTGAGTGTCGAATTCTTTTCCCCTTGTATGTTGACTTGAGTTGACTTTGAGAATCCCTTGGATATATTCTAGGTGTCGAATTTGTTTCCTTGTATTTTACCTGAGAATATTATCTTGTGTGTCGAATTCTGCAGTCACATGTAATTGCCTTAACATAAAACAATGGGTGTCGAATTCTTGAGACCTTGATAATATACATCAGGAAGATTGTGCACTCCATGGTGCATAATTAAAGAATTGTTATTGGAAAGCTCCTGATACCCTTGTTCAAGCTAGTGTTAGGAAAGAAGGAAAGCAGGAGGCCAGTAATTTATTATCCTCAATTCTTTATGGTTATTATTCATTATGTAGTAGGCATAATTAATCTAGATAGTGTACATTGTATGGAGTCTCTCACACTCAAGAAAAACACACACTCCATACATTCTAGCAAACCCCTTAATTCTGAGTTGGGTTTGTTTATTACTTACCACATGAGGTATATAATAAACTCACTCAATTTAAGGATTGTGGGTTATTTTATAAACTCACAACCTTTTAAGTCTATTAGAGCCTCCAGATAGTCTAGGGTTGCTAGCTAAGAGCATGTTTCCTCTCAAAAGGATCATGTTTCTACAAAAAAGAGATCCTCAACCTCTAAGCTAGAATTAGTTCTTAATGTTGATGAGGGAGTAACTACACTAGGTGCAGCAAATAAGAATGCATATGTCAATGAACCCACAGAGGGTCCTGTTGAGCCTAATAAGAAGAAGGCAAGGACATTAACCTCTGTCACTAAGTCCGTGTCCTCTCAAAAGGGCACAAAATTTAAAAGGGAAAATAACACATTTCTAGGTGTCTCTTCTCAACTAGGGGCATCTATAAACTTGGAAAGTCTCTCATGGCACCCTGTATAGAGTCAGCACCACATGTTGAATTCACTCAATATGAGCCCCCACTTGTTGATACACACATTTTTGATTTTGAGCACATAGAGGAATTACCATTTCATTATGATGCCTCTCATTTTGATTTGGGGGAGCAGCCTTCCATGGAGTCCCTCTTTAGTAGTACATAAGAAACTTTCATTAAAAGGGTGGAAGAAATTGTCCCTCCATTTATTAAGGATGCTATCACAACCTCTGTTGCTATTAAGAACACAAGAAAGGTTGTTATCACATTTGACAGTAACATTCCTTTACAAGATTGTGTCACAGCCTCAGTTGTTGTTAAGGACATAATTACTGTTACTCCTATTGACAGTAACTTTGAAAATGAAGATGTCGTCAACAGTATAAATCCTGACAACAATTCTCCTATGCCTGAAGCCTTTCAGGACAGTGATTCAGCTCTTATCTCCACTATTCTGAAGGTAATTTCTAAACACACTGTGCAAGGTGTACATGCTCAGTCCCTTACACCTAGGATGAGTAAGGGAGAGAAAAAGAATAGGAGAAAAATAAAAGAGAGAATTGAGCCTAAAAAAATAGAGAGGCATGGAAAGACCCTGGCAAAAGGAGATGGCATTGAGCATGACCAAGAAATAAAAGACGGAACTAAAAAATCTAGGGCATTAGGCCCTGAGTGTGAGTATATAAGGGATGATGAGATCATCCAGAAAAAATAAGAGTGTGTGAGAACTCTCCAAGCCCTAAAATCCAAAGTTTCAACTAAACAAGCTGATGGAAAGTTGAAATCCCTTTCGAAAAAGGTGTCAAAATTATCAAAGAATGTGCCAACTATGGGGAGAAATCAACTGAAGCTGGTGGCCAAGATGGACAGCTTTGAGAAATGTATGAATGAAGGTTCCAGGCTATGTTTGAGAAGTTGAAAGAGTTTGAGGCAAAATTCACAATCCCTTCTGCTACCAACTTAAATAAGGGGGAGAAGGATGAAGTATTTGTAGATGCTGAAATGGTGGAGAGGAGTGATAAGGAAACTCAAGCTACATCTCAAGGGGAGAGCCAATTGGCATTGTTGTCCAAGGTGACTACTAAGATGGCTGAAAATCTTGGAAGTAATAAGGTGGAGAAAGGAATTGTGATCAGGGAGGGTATTGTGAAAGCCCATGTTCATGTAGCTGGGAAAGGAAAGGAGAAATTATTCAAGGATGATGTTGATGATTTTATAGTTGTTAGGTCCCGAAAGTATCGTAGAAGGGGGGTTGAATACGATACTCACTAAATTAAAATATTCTTTCGAATCTTTTGCGGATATATAATTTAGAGTTCGGTTAGTGGTTCGAGTTCTTATAGTGTTTAGGAGGTTGCCTTATTAATTTTCTGTGTTAGTGATTTAACAGTACAGTTCTAGAAAATTAGCAAGTAATTAAAACAAGACAGGTTTCGGGGAATAGTACTTCCGTATTAATCCCTAAGGTTTTGCTACACCCAGTTAAATTAATAACTGGCTTCCAAAGAACTGATTTGTTCTTTGCTTCTACAAAGAGATAAAGACTGATTCCTATTACAAACTATAGATCTGTGAATGAACAAACTAGGAATCAATCTAACAGGGAGTGTGTGGCGCCCCCAGACCCGGGGTCCAAGGTCTAGGTCGTCACGGTCCAACTTCCAACATTCATACACTTACAGTTCACTGATAATCATAATAAAATTTAATCATTCTAAGGCAAATAACAATCTGGTGACCCCCACACACTTTAACACACACACACGAGCCATAGTCTCAGGAAACGAGCATACATTAATATACATACTTGGATCTCCATCGTTACATTACTAGTTACCAAAAGGTTGAGTTCGTACTACTAAATATAGCTTCTGTTTGAAACTATAATAGCAGTCCAAAAGTTAGATTAAATCTCATTAAGTTACATATATTTACATAAACAGTGTTTATAAATAAATCTAACTAGCAGAAGCTGCCATCCTATCCTGCTCAATCTCCCTACCTCGGGTATAGGGCCAAGGGGTCGGTCATAAGGGGTCCTTGCCCTTCGCACGGTCTTTCTCAACGTCCTGCGTACTCCTCGTGGCATGGCCTGCAGCTGTGGTGGTAGAAAGATAAACAGAAAGCAAGAATGAGCAACAACGCTCAGCAAGTATATATCAACAACATGGTATGATCAAGAAACAACAACAATATGTGTATCAGAATAATAAAATGCAACCTGTACTGAAATGGTGAACAGTTCTAGATACTGAACCAAAGAATAATAGGTTGCCATAATCCTCGTTAACACTATCGGTAACTAAGCACCTGGGCTTTCGTTACAGTGCAACGTCAAATTCCAATTGGAAGAAAAGAAGATACTGGAGCATCCACCGCGCCTATTGTACACGATGATCAGTCGTATAGTACAATAGTTAAGTAACCTTTACTACTAGTAGAAGGATGATCCAAAACAGGTCATCACCCTAGGCAACACATGGGCCTTTAAATGCTGGACCGGCGCCACTCGGCCTCTTACGCTAGATGGACTGTGCCGCACACAAGCCTCTTACACTTTATATCTCCAGTTCCCTTTGAGTACAATCAACAAGTCTAGAAGGGAATTTAATGCAACCTTCTAGGATAACAACAAAGCCTTCTGGGAATATTCAATTCAAAGCGTGGAAGGGAATTTAATACAACCTTCCGGAACAACAACAAAGTTTTATGGGAATTCAATATTCGATAATAGACTAACTTCCGAAACGAGGTGGAAGTAATCTCTTTATATGTGTGGATTGACCTTTAGTCATGAATGAACAGTTCGAATCAAGATCACGACCGGGGAGTCGCTACTAGGTGATAAAATAAACCCCACGAAAATATAACACTTTTAGGTAAAATAATGGTCCCTACGGGCACCAGTTTAAATGAAAAGAAGGTTAAAATGGGATATTCCTTCCCTAACATGGAGTAATCGGCTCAAAATAAGTACAAAATATTCGAGTCACAGCTCAGCATTTATTATTTAATGAAAAATAATATTTAAAGAAGTTTTAGATAACTCCAGAATATTTTTAAAGATCCAATAAATAAATAATCAATAAGTATGAGACCTTGAATAGTCCCTGAAAATATTTTAAAATAATTAAAATATTTAATTAGGGTCTAATCAAAACTATTTAATATTTAAATAGTTTTAAATGAATCAACATATTTAAATAATATTTAATCACTTCTAAATAATATTTAAATAATTCAAAAAGAATTGAAAGTATTTAATCAAGAATAAATACTTTAAAATAATCCCAAAATATTTAAATACTGTTTAATCAATCTTAAATGATATTTAAATAACTCAAACTGAGTTGAAAGTATTTAAATCAACATTTAAATACTATATATATATACCCTTTTAAATAATATTTAATAAACTAAATATGATTCAAAATATCAAAGGGATATTAATCAACTTGATTAATCCCTAACCCATACTAATTATTATCCCAAAACTTATATTCCAGGAAGAATCCCTGGATAATATCGACTAACAGTCGAGAGATAATACGCTACTCCCGGTCGTCTGTCAAGTACCAAAGAAATGTACTTAACACGGAAATCAGTTATACAAAACTGACAGGAAGCGTCCTCTAACTTTTGAGAGTTCAGAGGCGCGAACAACAATTCAAATGATAATACAAGTCAATTGACAGAAAAGAATCCAAGCACCACAGCCCTATAATCAAGAAACATGTTATAAGGTCAGAGTTTAGAAAACTTGCCTTTACTGTTGAAGTGGTAGCTCGCTTGTCCCTCCTTGGCACGTGTCTCTATAAGAAAGAAAACACGATCCTAATTAGTCACAAGAGTTTTAACTCTACTTATAACTACTCATGTTTGCATAATAATCCATCTTGCTAACAAGTCTTAGCATGGATCTTTAGCTAGTCATGAACTCATATGTATTACCAACACATTCCATTTAAAGTCCGTTGCTAAGCTAGCCTCGAATTCCACTTTAAAACATAACTTAGGTCAAGGTAATGCAAAACAATGCAAGCAGTTTTTACAAGATTTCTAACTGCACCTACTTGCTTCCAACAATTTTCATAAATCTGATTTTACTCATTTTAATCCGAAACCTTTTCCCAAGTCTTCCCAAATGTTCCTAGTATTTTGTGTAAAAGTTTCAGATTTTATAAGACAGTCTAACTAGGTTGATCACCTCCTCAAAGTTGATCAAAAACAGGGCAGTCCAGTTTTCTGCATCTCCTCACCATTTTGGCCATATCTTTTAGCTCACAACTCCGTTTGACGCAAAATTAGCGCGCAAACGATCTAGAGACTAATATCTATCTAACCATATAAAGAAATCCTCCAGCAACACAGGCTAGACCCTTCGGGAGTGGTGAACAGTTGGCATCAGTAGAAAATTTGGCATGGTTCCGTTTATACGTTCATCGTTTACCCTGTTTTAAACTCATCCAATTCAACTCAAATGGCTTCCATATATTTTACTCTACTACTTGGGAATGTACTCAAGACATCCCAAGCCCAAACACAATTTAACAATACTCCAAACATTACCAATAATCCACCCAATTCATCACCAATGCAACATAGTTTGCAAAACAATTTACTAGTTTGAAAACAACCAATTACTTACTCCTTTAACATCCATAATTCTTAACCATGTAACTCTTACATTACACCACCATAGGTCTTAACCAAAGCATCACAACATTACTCCATCATAACCAACAAATTAAGTACTTAAACATATGCTCAAGCCATAAACAAAGCATGCTTAAAACCACATTAATCTCAAAATCAACACATGGCTAGGGTTTGAACTTTTCAAGCTATTTATGCCAAATTACCACTACCCATAGCTCGTACAAGTCATTACAAGTGCTAATTATTCTTAAGGAGTCATAAAACAATTAATCAAGAATTTATCCTAAATTAAAAACACTATTCATGCTCTTGCTCTTTCATGAAAATCAAGAGATTTAACGGATAACTTTGCATAAGATTTGAATGGAAGATAGGTATTAGTTATACCTTCGATTTAAGTCCTTACTCGCAACAATCCAACAACTACAACTTGAGTTCTTGATTTTTTCTTCCTCTTGCTCCTTGTTAAAGCCGAATGGTCTTGCTCTTGCTAGGCTTGAGTTTGTAATTTTCTTTTTCTTTTCTTATGACAAGTACTTGCCTTGGTTTAAATAAAAGTCTAGTCAAAGTCTTGGTCAAGTCTTGCCTCCTTTGACTTGAATTAAAATACTAGCATTTGCATTTCCTACACTTTAAATAAAATGCAAGTAATTGCATTTTAATAATCCATGTCAAAATATAAAATAATAAACTCTTTAATAATTCTTGGAAATCCTTGAATTTTCCAATTTCATAATAATCCATGACAATAATTTAATCTTTAACTCATTCCGGCAATTCTAATAATTGGAATACCCATCAAATCTTATTCCATAATTATTATCCAACATATATATTATTATTAATAAGGTTTTAAAAGTACCTGGGAATCGGGAATATTACAGTCTCCCCTCCTTAAAAGGATTCCGTCCCGGAATCTAACTTGAAAACAGGTAAGGGTACTTTTCCAGCATAGCACTTTCTAGTTCCCACGTTGATTCTTCAGTGTTCTGGTTTCTCCATAAGACTCTTACTAGTTTTACCACTTTGTTTCTGAGTACTTGCTCTTTTCGGTCTAAGATTTCCACCGGTCGTTCCACATAGGTCAGGTCCGGTTGTAAATCTACTTGCTCATACTCTATCACATGTCGGGCATCTGCATTATATCTTCTCAGCATTGACACGTGAAACACATTATGAACTTGTTGTAAGTTTGGAGGCAGGGCTAACTCATAGGCTACTTTTCCAATACGTCTTAATATTTCAAATGGTCCAATAAATCTTGGACTTAACTTTCCCTTATTACCAAACCTCATTAAACCTTTCCACGGAGACACCTTTAGAAGTACTGAGTCTCCCACTTCGTACTCTCTGTCTTTCCTGGTTTGATCGGCATACTTTCTTTGCCTGTCCTAAGCGGCTATCAATCGTTTCCGGATGAGCTCTATGGTTTCTCTTGTCTGCTGGACCAACTCGGGTCCCAACATCTTTCGCTCTCCTACTTCTTCCCAACACAAAGGAGATCGACACTTTCTGCCATACAAGGCTTCGTAAGGTGGCATCCCAATGCTGGCATGGTAGCTGTTGTTGTAGGCAAACTCAATTAATGGCAAATGATCATCCCAACTACCTTTAAAGTCTATGGCACAGACTCTCAACATATCTTCTACCGTTTGGATGGTTCTTTCACTCTGTCCATCAGTTTGTGGATGATAAGCGGTGCTCATATTCAATCTTGTTCCCAAGCATTCCTGAAAGCTTCTCCAAAATCTAGAATTGAATCTTGGGTCCCTATCCGACACAATTCCCACTGGAACTCCATGACGTACCACTATCTCTTTCAAATAAAGCTCGACTAATCGGTCGACTGAATACCTTTCATTGATAGGAAGGAAATGCGCTGATTTTGTCAATCGATCAATTATTACCCAAATAGCATCGTGGTTGGCTTTGGTCCTTGGTAACCCTACTACAAAATCCATTGCAATGTGCTCCCATTTCCATTCTGGAATCTCCAGAGGCTGTAAAAGTCCGCTCGGTCTTTGGTGCTCTGCTTTCACTCTCTGACAGGTCAAACATTTACTTACCCATTCGGCAATATCTTTCTTCATACCTGGCCACCAATAATGCATTTTCAGGTCTTTATACATCTTAGTACCTCCAGGGTGAATAGAAAACCTAGAGTTGTGTGCTTCATTCAATACCTCATCTTTCAATTCCTGAACGTTAGGAATCCAAATTCTATTAGCAAATCTTAGAATCCCTCTCTCATCCTTAACACATCTTCGTTCATCTCCAATCATCTTTTCCTCTTTTTCTTCCATTGCCTTTTCTTGACATATCCTTACTTTCTCAATTAGTTCTGACTCAACTCGAATCTCAAATAGCGTCTCCATACCATCTTCAGGAAACTTCACTTCTAAATTCATCCGTTCAAACTCTCGTACCAATTCTTCGGAAGAAACCATCATTTTTAGTCTTTCCTTTCTACTTAGGGCATCGGCCACCACATTGGCCTTCCCAGGGTGGTAGTTAATCGAACAATCGTAATCCTTGATCAACTCCAGCCATCTTCGTTGCCTCATGTTTAATTCTTTCTGTGTGAAAATGTACTTAAGGCTCTTGTGATCTGTATAAATCTCGCACCTTTCTCCATATAGGTAATGCCTCCATATCTTTAATGCGAAAACTATCGCTGCTAATTCTAAGTCATGAGTTGGATATCTTATCTCGTATTCTTTCAGTTGTCTGGATGCATAAGCAATTACTTTGCCATGCTGCATCAGTACACATCCTAGTCCCTTATGAGATGCATCGCTATAAATCACAAAATCACCTTTTTCATCTGGTAGGGCTAATACCGGCGCAGTAATTAATCTCTTTTTCAATTCCTGAAAACTCTCTTCACATTTTTCAGTCCACTCAAACTTCTCAGTCTTACGGGTGAGTCTCGTCAATGGAGTAGCTATCTTAGCAAAGTCCTGGACGAATCTCCTGTAATATCCTGCTAATCCCACAAAACTTCTTACTTCAGTTGGTGTCGTTGGCCTTTCCCAATTTGAAATAGCTTCAATCTTAGCAGGGTCGACTAGCACACCTTTACTACTTATCACGTGTCCCAAAAATTGAACTTCCTTTAACCAAAACTCACATTTTGAAAATTTAGCATAGAGCTTCTCCTTTCTCAATATCTCCAGTACTATCCTCAAATGTTCTTCATGCTCTTCCCTTGACCTTGAGTAGATCAATATATCATCTATGAAGACGATGACAAACTTGTCCAGATACTTTTTGAAAACTCGATTCATCAAATCCATGAAAGCTGCGGGGGCGTTGGTTAACCCAAAGGACATTACCAAAAACTCGTAGTGCCCATATCGGGTACGAAATGCTGTCTTCGGAACATCTTCGCGTTTAATCTTCAGCTGGTGATATCCAGTTCTCAGGTCGATCTTTGAAAAGTAAACAGCATCCTTTAACTGATCAAACAAATCATCGATTCTGGGTAAAGGGTACTTATTCTTGATGGTTAGCTTGTTGAGTTCCCTATAATCTATACATAATCTCATACTTCCATCTTTCTTCTTGACAAACAACACTGGTGCCCCCCATGGAGACACGCTTGGTCGAATCATTCCTTTATCCAATAGCTCTTGTAGCTGGATGGCTAATTCTTTCATCTCTACTGGGGCTAAGCGGTACGGAGCTTTTGACACTGGTGCTAACTCGATGGCAAACTCTATGTCTCTGTCAGGAGGTAACCCTGGAAGGTCATCGGGAAATACATCTTCAAATTCATTGACAACTGCTATGTCACTTATACTAGTTAATTCCTTCTCGGTGTCTACTACATAGGCTAAATAAGCTTCACACCCTTGGCGTAACAACCTCTTGACCTGCATCTTAGTCAAGAATTTATTAATCTGCCTCTGCCCTTTAAACACCACTTCTTCTTGGTTGGGCAACTTTATCCTCACTTTCTTTCCTTTGCAATCAATATTAGCTTCACAACTTGTCAGCCAATCCATCCCCAAAATGACATCAAACTCCCCTAGGGAAAAAGGAATTAAGTCTAGGATGAATCGCTGCCCTTCGATTTCTAGTTCACAGTTATTACATACGTAACTAACAGGAATAACCTCCTGATTAGCTATTTCTACACGTAAGGGATCGCTTAATGGTTTTGACTCAAGATTCCATTTATGCGCAAAGTCTCGAGATATAAAGGATCTGGTTGCTCCGGAGTCAAACAAAACATTTGCATTGACAGAATTAAGTAAGAGTGTACCTGCAATAACATCCGTGTTCCTCATGGCATCCCTCACCGTCATGTTGAAAGTCCTAGCAGTAGGAGCCTTATTAGAAGCAGCTCCACTTTGTCTCGTTACCGCTGGTCCAGAAGATTTACAGTCTTTCTTTACATGTCCCATCTGTCCGCAGTTGTGACAAACCATGCTATTCTGAGGGCAGTTATACGCGAAATGCCCCACTCGTCCACACTTGAAACAGGTAACCCCTGACTTGTTACACGTGTCTAAATGCCTCTTCCCACATGTCTTACAATCTGGCAGTGGGGGTCGTGATGGATTGGAATATGCCACCCCTGACTGCCTGCCACCTTGGTTAACACTTACACTTTCGGCCTTCTTGAACCCAACATTCCTCCGAAACTGAGACCCTTGTCCTCGATTAAATTTACTCGGAAAGTTCCCACTTGCTGAACCTCTTCGCTGGCTTTCTGCCTTTCTCTTCTTCCCATCCCTTTCCTTTTGGATCAGATCACTCCCAGCCTCTACAATCGAAGCTTTCTGCACCAACATTGCATAATCAGTCAACTCAAGTATTGCTACACGATTTTGAATCCACTGTTTCAATCCCTGCTGAAATCTCCTAGCCCTTTTCTCGTCCGTGTTCACAAAATCCGGCACGAACCTAGACAGTTCAGTAAACTTTGCTTCATATTCGGCTACAGTTAGGTTATTCTGCTTCAACTCTAGAAATTTCAGCTCCATCTGGTTTTCCATAAATTTGGGGAAATACTTCTCTAAAAATAATTGTGTGAACCTTTCCCATGCTACTACTCCTTCTCCCTCCATACTCTTTTTAGACTCCCACCAGAAATTGGCCTCCCCCTTTAGGAGATAAGTGGCGAAGACGGTCTTCTGTGCCTCTTCTATCTGCAGTATCTCAAAGGACTTTTCCATTTCTTTTAACCAGGCCCTAGCCTCTACTGGGTCCGCAGTCCCTTGAAACTCGGGTGGTCGCAAGGACTTGAAAGCTCGGAAGGAATTGGCAACGGAGTTATGAGGAACTGGTGGCGGCTGATTTGAATTGAGATTAACATGCTGCCTGAGAAAATCCATGAACACATTCATGGGGTCCATATTTCGGTTTTCCCCTTGGTGACCCTGACTCTCATTTTCTCCCTGTTCATTCTGGTTTTGATTCTGACTATGACCCGAGGCACTCGAACTCACATACTCCCCTTCTGCATACTCTTCATCATCCAACTCATTATAGTCTTCCGAATCACTTTCCGCTTCGTGAACACTTGGCTCATGCAAATCCCCACTGGCTACAGGGTGCAATCTAGTATTCCTCCTTGGTGGCATTTTCTGATACAATCAAATAATATTGGTCAATCTTTTTATTAGTCTTAATCACTATATTATTCGCTATATTAAACAATCATGAATAAGGGTTTGCATTTACATCTAATACGGTCTGTTCAGCATATACATAATAAGTCATTTCTGAACAATCTCGATATCAAGAACAAGAAGATGTATAAACACCGTACGCAAAATAAGACTGCATTTAAGGAAACTGAAACAACATATATATACATCATCCCTTGGTTACATCTTCCATCATAGTTTCTGGTTACATCAAAAGTATGTCAGCAAGCTATCTTCTAGTCAGAGCGGGACTACTACTATATACACAAAATATTACTCCCTCAAAAACGGCACATCCATACATAGTGCCAAAATCTGATACTAGAAGACTACATCATCCCATAAAAGTCACTGAAACCTACCACGGATCAGGTCCCTAACCTGAACCATCACACCCTCAACCATCTCATCTGCATCGCTGCCCCCTATCGGCCCTCCCCCTAAGGGTGCCCTCAGCTCGCGGAAATATCGTGCCCACGTCTGAATCTCGGTAAGGCCTGTCACAACATCCTGTGGAATGCCATCCTGAGAAGTGCTGCTCGGAGGTAGGCCGCCCTGAGGTCCAACACGTCCAGGAATCATCCTGTCCACTATGCGTCTCAACTCATCCACACGACCGGTCGAGACATCCTGTTCCCTTATGAGGGAAGATATCATCCATGATGGTACTGGTTCTCCTGCAACTGGCGGAGGTGGAGGTGGTGCTGCCGGTGCTGCGGGTGGTGGTGATGGTGTGTCATGCGGAGCGTCCTCTGGCTCGGGAAGATCTGGGATGAATTCCTCTGGCTCGTCCTCCTCGGAAGGTATAGGGCTAGCTGGGGGTGAAGGTGGAATCACTACTGGTGGTGGTATCATAGGGATATCTCTGTATACAACCTCTGATGGTCCGGCCTGATCAGCCACTGGGAGGGTAGGTGCTGGTACTGCTGGCATGTCGCCCTCCTCTACTGGAGCCTCTATCGGGTCCTCCTCGGGGTCGTCATCCTCCCCTAGCAACGCTCTATCAAGCTGAGCCTCATAGTCCTCATCGTCGGGTATCTACAATAAAACAATAACTAGTCACTATCGTGTAACGAATAGTTCCCTTTTTGGGTTTTAGTCTTCATAAAGTTTTTAGTCTTTTATTATTATTGCTTTTATTACCGATAGGCCTCTCGTTTCTGAGTACTATAACTTAGGGCTCTGATACCACCTCTGTGGCGCCCCCAGACCCGGGGTCCAAGGTCTAGGTCGTCACGGTCCAACTTCCAACATTCATACACTTACAGTTCACTGATAATCATAATAAAATTTAATCATTCTAAGGCAAATAACAATCTGGTGACCCCCACACACTTTAACACACACACACGAGCCATAGTCTCAGGAAACGAGCATACATTAATATACATACTTGGATCTCCATCGTTACATTACTAGTTACCAAAAGGTTGAGTTCGTACTACTAAATATAGCTTCTGTTTGAAACTATAATAGCAGTCCAAAAGTTAGATTAAATCTCATTAAGTTACATATATTTACATAAACAGTGTTTATAAATAAATCTAACTAGCAGAAGCTGCCATCCTATCCTGCTCAATCTCCCTACCTCGGGTATAGGGCCAAGGGGTCGGTCATAAGGGGTCCTTGCCCTTCGCACGGTCTTTCTCAACGTCCTGCGTACTCCTCGTGGCATGGCCTGCAGCTGTGGTGGTAGAAAGATAAACAGAAAGCAAGAATGAGCAACAACGCTCAGCAAGTATATATCAACAACATGGTATGATCAAGAAACAACAACAATATGTGTATCAGAATAATAAAATGCAACCTGTACTGAAATGGTGAACAGTTCTAGATACTGAACCAAAGAATAATAGGTTGCCATAATCCTCGTTAACACTATCGGTAACTAAGCACCTGGGCTTTCGTTACAGTGCAACGTCAAATTCCAATTGGAAGAAAAGAAGATACTGGAGCATCCACCGCGCCTATTGTACACGATGATCAGTCGTATAGTACAATAGTTAAGTAACCTTTACTACTAGTAGAAGGATGATCCAAAACAGGTCATCACCCTAGGCAACACATGGGCCTTTAAATGCTGGACCGGCGCCACTCGGCCTCTTACGCTAGATGGACTGTGCCGCACACAAGCCTCTTACACTTTATATCTCCAGTTCCCTTTGAGTACAATCAACAAGTCTAGAAGGGAATTTAATGCAACCTTCTAGGATAACAACAAAGCCTTCTGGGAATATTCAATTCAAAGCGTGGAAGGGAATTTAATACAACCTTCCGGAACAACAACAAAGTTTTATGGGAATTCAATATTCGATAATAGACTAACTTCCGAAACGAGGTGGAAGTAATCTCTTTATATGTGTGGATTGACCTTTAGTCATGAATGAACAGTTCGAATCAAGATCACGACCGGGGAGTCGCTACTAGGTGATAAAATAAACCCCACGAAAATATAACACTTTTAGGTAAAATAATGGTCCCTACGGGCACCAGTTTAAATGAAAAGAAGGTTAAAATGGGATATTCCTTCCCTAACATGGAGTAATCGGCTCAAAATAAGTACAAAATATTCGAGTCACAGCTCAGCATTTATTATTTAATGAAAAATAATATTTAAAGAAGTTTTAGATAACTCCAGAATATTTTTAAAGATCCAATAAATAAATAATCAATAAGTATGAGACCTTGAATAGTCCCTGAAAATATTTTAAAATAATTAAAATATTTAATTAGGGTCTAATCAAAACTATTTAATATTTAAATAGTTTTAAATGAATCAACATATTTAAATAATATTTAATCACTTCTAAATAATATTTAAATAATCCAAAAAGAATTGAAAGTATTTAATCAAGAATAAATACTTTAAAATAATCCCAAAATATTTAAATACTGTTTAATCAATCTTAAATGATATTTAAATAACTCAAACTGAGTTGAAAGTATTTAAATCAACATTTAAATACTATATATATATACCCTTTTAAATAATATTTAATAAACTAAATATGATTCAAAATATCAAAGGGATATTAATCAACTTGATTAATCCCTAACCCATACTAATTATTATCCCAAAACTTATATTCCAGGAAGAATCCCTGGATAATATCGACTAACAGTCGAGAGATAATACGCTACTCCCGGTCGTCTGTCAAGTACCAAAGAAATGTACTTAACACGGAAATCAGTTATACAAAACTGACAGGAAGCGTCCTCTAACTTTTGAGAGTTCAGAGGCGCGAACAACAATTCAAATGATAATACAAGTCAATTGACAGAAAAGAATCCAAGCACCACAGCCCTATAACCAAGAAACATGTTATAAGGTCAGAGTTTAGAAAACTTGCCTTTACTGTTGAAGTGGTAGCTCGCTTGTCCCTCCTTGGCACGTGTCTCTATAAGAAAGAAAACACGATCCTAATTAGTCACAAGAGTTTTAACTCTACTTATAACTACTCATGTTTGCATAATAATCCATCTTGCTAACAAGTCTTAGCATGGATCTTTAGCTAGTCATGAACTCATATGTATTACCAACACATTCCATTTAAAGTCCGTTGCTAAGCTAGCCTCGAATTCCACTTTAAAACATAACTTAGGTCAAGGTAATGCAAAACAATGCAAGCAGTTTTTACAAGATTTCTAACTGCACCTACTTGCTTCCAACAATTTTCATAAATCTGATTTTACTCATTTTAATCCGAAACCTTTTCCCAAGTCTTCCCAAATGTTCCCAGTATTTTGTGTAAAAGTTTTAGATTTTATAAGACAGTCTAACTAGGTTGATCACCTCCTCAAAGTTGATCAAAAACAGGGCAGTCCAGTTTTCTGCATCTCCTCACCATTTTGGCCATATCTTTTAGCTCACAACTCCGTTTGATGCAAAATTAGCGCGCAAACGATCTAGAGACTAATATCTATCTAACCATATAAAGAAATCCTCCAGCAACACAGGCTAGACCCTTCGGGAGTGGTGAACAGTTGGCATCAGTAGAAAATTTGGCATGGTTCCGTTTATACGTTCATCGTTTACCCTGTTTTAAACTCATCCAATTCAACTCAAATGGCTTCCATATATTTTACTCTACTACTTGGGAATGTACTCAAGACATCCCAAGCCCAAACACAATTTAACAATACTCCAAACATTACCAATAATCCACCCAATTCATCACCAATGCAACATAGTTTGCAAAACAATTTACTAGTTTGAAAACAACCAATTACTTACTCCTTTAACATCCATAATTCTTAACCATGTAACTCTTACATTACACCACCATAGGTCTTAACCAAAGCATCACAACATTACTCCATCATAACCAACAAATTAAGTACTTAAACATATGCTCAAGCCATAAACAAAGTATGCTTAAAACCACATTAATCTCAAAATCAACACATGGCTAGGGTTTGAACTTTTCAAGCTATTTATGCCAAATTACCACTACCCATAGCTCGTACAAGTCATTACAAGTGCTAATTATGCTTAAGGAGTCATAAAACAATTAATCAAGAATTTATCCTAAATTAAAAACACTATTCATGCTCTTGCTCTTTCATGAAAATCAAGAGATTTAACGGATAACTTTGCATAAGATTTGAATGGAAGATAGGTATTAGTTATACCTTCGATTTAAGTCCTTACTCGCAACAATCCAACAACTACAACTTGAGTTCTTGATTTTTTCTTCCTCTTGCTCCTTGTTAAAGCCGAATGGTCTTGCTCTTGCTAGGCTTGAGTTTGTAATTTTCTTTTTCTTTTCTTATGACAAGTACTTGCCTTGGTTTAAATAAAAGTCTAGTCAAAGTCTTGGTCAAGTCTTGCCTCCTTTGACTTGAATTAAAATACTAGCATTTGCATTTCCTACACTTTAAATAAAATGCAAGTAATTGCATTTTAATAATCCATGTCAAAATATAAAATAATAAACTCTTTAATAATTCTTGGAAATCCTTGAATTTTCCAATTTCATAATAATCCATGACAATAATTTAATCTTTAACTCATTCCGGCAATTCTAATAATTGGAATACCCATCAAATCTTATTCCATAATTATTATCCAACATATATATTATTATTAATAAGGTTTTAAAAGTACCTGGGAATCGGGAATATTACAGAGTGCTTTATAATATCCCTATAGATTTACAATATATGAACTGACTAGATTATAAAACTCCGTTGAAGAAGGTACGTGTATAGATTTAAATCTCTTCCTCTCCGGCTTCTGTTTTCTCTCTGTATCTCTTCGCTTCTGTATGTATTTTTTTACATACACATTCATCGACACAAATGAATTAGATTCATTTGTATATTTATAGTGTAGACTTTTCAATAATTGAACTGCAGTTGTGAGTGTCGAATTCTTTTTCCTTTGTATGTTGACTTGAGTTGACTTTGAGAATCCCTTGGATATATTCTAGGTGTCGAATTTGTTTCCTTGTATTTTACCTTAGAATATTATCCTGTGTGTCGAATTCTGCAGTCACATGTAATTGCCTTAACATAAAACAATGGGTGTCGAATTCTTGAGACCTTGATAGCTAGGTGTCGAGTTTAACTCCATGGTACATGCCTTGATAGATTTTAAGTCTGTGTCGAATTCTCATCCTTGTATTCACTAGGTGTCGAATTCTTTCCTTGAACAGCCTTGGATACTTTAACATCCTATGTGTCGAATTTACTGCATTACATTGCTTGGTGTCGAGTTTCTTCCCTTATGAACTTGCCTTAGTAATTCCACTAAGCTAGGTGTCGAATTCTTATGCATAGTATTCCTATGTGTCGAATTCTCCACTCTTGATTAACACTTGAATCATAGAATTACTAGGTGTCGAATTTCTTCACTGTGAAACACTAGGTGTCGATTTTCTTCACCATAAGGCTCGTTGTCGATTTCTCTTCACCATATGTGTTAGTGTTGATTTCTTCACCAAGTAATGCTTGGTGTCGATTTTCTTCACTTTGTATGCCTTGGTAAATTCTAACTGCTGTAAAATCTTTACTTACTTGCTTCTGTCAATTCTTCTTGTACATGAACATGTTAATCAAATTCTTTGGCTAACACTTAGTGCACTGGTCTGGTTCACAAGTGACTAACACTGTATTGATCTCCATATTCTCAATTAAACCAATTGACTTTATTGTTGCAGTTCTTTATTGCTTCGAACACTAACTGTTGATAAACACTGTAACTTCACTAGAATCTTTCCAAGTACTTGAACAACATCTTCATTACTACAATCTTGAATACTTCATTTTCTGTTCTTCACTGACATTTGAACATATAAATGAACTTCTTTCAGTGAGTATAACTTCAAGACTGCAGCTGTCTTCTTTAACCTTTGTCTTCACCTTTCTTGATTCCTATGCTTCAAACACTGTATATCTTCAATCAATGTTGTTACACTGAAATTTTCTTGTGGCACTGCTATACTGAATCTTCAACATATCTGAAACCCTGAATATCTTTAAACATTATTCTTCACTGAGGCATGAACATATTAATGAACTTCTTTCAGTGACCTGTTGTAGACTTCAAAAATTCTTCTAATGTCTTGATTCGCTGTATTTGCCTTGTCTTCATTTCTTGCTGATTTTTGTGTAAGCGTAGTATTATTTACTTGTCATGTTCTAGTGTTGAGTTATCACGATTACTATTCATACAACTTTGTAATCACCAATAATAGTTGAGGAGAAGGAGGATTTGGATGATGAAGAAGAATCTCTATTGATAGTGAATGAGAATGAGAACAACAGAGTGTTCTAGGATGCTAGCTTCAATGACAGGTTCATGATCATATAAAATCCTCAAACAGAGATCCCAGAAAATTTTCTAGAGCTATGAGGCAGTCAATAGTTGGAGATGCTGTAATGGTTTCAAAGAGCAATAAATGGGTTATCTTTGTTAGGACTGAGGGTTGTTTCAACTGGTAAATTAGCATGGGAAATTTGAGCAGACAGGAGATAGTTGTAATTGAAGCCATTAAGCTCAAGATCAAGACAGACAAATCCTGGTTAAATGAAAATTTGAAGAAAATCTTGCAGAGGATGGTAGTTGAAAAATTACCTGAAGTAACTCTCAATCCTCTGTGCATCAAGTTCAGTAGCTCAACAGATGGGAAATACGGATCAATGAATCTTTACAAGGTCAGTTTGTGTAGACCAAGGTCTGTGAAAGAAGCCTTCAACTACTTCAACCAGCTTCCAGTAACTGAAGAAATAATTGAAATTATTAAGGTGTTGGCTGAGGAGTTAAGGAGGCTTGAGGATAAGAAGTCTAAAAAGACAGAAAAGAAAGATCAAGAAAGAAAAGATGATGGTAATGATGATGAAAAGCCTGATGGAGGTGCAGGTAGTTCCAAGTTCAACAATAACAATGATGATGCAGGGACCTCTGGAACTGGTGATAAGGATGGTGAAGATGGAGAATATGAGAAAATAGTTGGTGAAATTGAAGGAAGGGTGTGAAGCAGGTCGTGATGGGTTTTGAAGCTGACAAAGAAGATGTTGCCAGGAAAGCTACTGTCAGGAGTGATAAGGTGGAGTATGCTGTCAAGGAGCCTGAACCTGCTGTCAAACCTGTATTGACAGTAACTTCAAAGTCACTGTCAGAAGAAGTGAGGGAAGAGTTATTGTCAAGAAAAATCATTATCTCTAAGAAATACTGGAAGGCAAAGTCAGAAAGGCCAAAGCCACATTCAAGCAGGAAACCCAATAGGAAGCAGTGGAAGCTTGTGTCTGAGATGCTGAATGAAGAATGTTTGGATGTGAAGAGGGCCACAATCAACAACTTAGCTGAAACAAAAGTAGAATTAATCACTAAGGTTGTTGCTGAGTGGTTTGAATATAATTCTTTGAAAACGGTAAATGTCTTCTACTCTACTGGATTGATTGAGACATTAAACTATGAGTTGAAGAGTGCAAGTTATTTCATGATCAAAAGAATGATGCAAATCATTAAGGGCTCAGATGTAAAGACTCAGTTCTTTAGAGGGATGTTAATCAGAAAATTCCTAGAACTTATGGATTCTTTCAAGCCTCATCCTTTGGATGGTGTTGATGTTGAAGAACCTGAGCCAGTATTCTACTTAGATGGAGTGATGTTTGTAAATGATGATGCTGTCAGGAGTATGGATTCTTTGCAGGATAAGAACACTGAACTTCTGTTGAAGTTGGTGGAACAATTCAGTGAATATCCATATCCTGAGGAGCAAGGATTTATTCCTACACTCGAAAGAATCATCTCTTCAAAGAAGAAGCAGGAGTTTGAAAGAAAAATTGAAAATGAAAGAACTCAGGAGTGTCTTTTGAGAAATCCTGAAAGAATAATCGTCTATAATACTGGTGGAGCTACAGATACTACACATTTTGATGAATTGAGAACTGTGGAAGAGAATAATCCTGGACTCATAGAGTGATTAAAAGGCAATTACTCAAGGTAATAAATCCTGAAGTAATTGATCTAAAAAACAAAGCTCTAGAAATCTGTGACTTCAAGGTGAAAAAGAAAATGGAGGAAAGGGAGAAGACAAGGAAGAACAATTCTAAAGTTGATGAAGTCTTGAAGGAGATTGAAAGAGTAAAAAGGTGTTAAGAATCAATGTAGCTTTCAAGATAACACTAAACCTTAGAATCATAGAATTATATTTTATTGTAACTGATCAATTGATATGAAAATTATAAATATCGATTGATCAGGAAACCATTTATCAGTTGACATGTTTATGATAATCAACTGATAATAGGGATAGTATCATAGGTGTACTTAGTCTATTTCAATTGATATGGCTTTAGTTGATTGATAATTTTCTCATCAATTGATACTAGAGTCGATTGATATTGGTCATCAATTGATGTATAACTTAGACTGTCAAATTATAATAATTTGTAGACAGGAAAATTGTATAAGTGAAGGATGATCAATTGATATGGAGGCATCAACGGATAGAAGATAAATTGATACAAAGTCAAGTTAAAGATTGAAGACCATCAACTGATATGAAGAACTAGGGGTGAACACGGGTCGGGTTGGGCGGGTTTTAACCAAAAAACGACCCAACCCAATTAGTTTGGGTTGATAAAAACTGAACCCATTAATATAAATTTTTTTATGTAACCCAACCCAACCCAACCCAATTAATTCGGGTTGGGTTGGGTTAAACCCTCTTCTTCAAGCAACAATACAGTAAATAAGTCTGAACATAACTTTGATATAGTCTACCTCTGTCAAATGCCAATTTTTCATAACAAATAAATAGTCCAAATGTGTGACATTAAAATATAAATAGTCACCAAATAGTCAAATACAATCAAAAATCTAACTCAAAACATTAAATAGTCCAATAACAATTGGCTAGCTTAAAATAAATAAAACAACATTTTTTGTGATGAATCAATCATCAATAACATTGATAACATTGACCTTGAGTATCTCCTTCGATGCACCAATGTCAATATTATTTTTGCCACTTATAAAATTAAAACAAAAAATAAAAATATTTATGAGCCTAGATTAAATAAAAAAGAACATCCCCTTATAATTAAATCAGTTTGGTTTATCTTTATCCAGAAACTCATACTAAATGGGCCTAATGGGCTATGCCTATATGTGTAAACGGGTTGGTCGTGTTGGGTTAGGGTCAAAATATGTTAAACCCTAACCCAACCCAATTTATACGGGTTTTTGAAAAATTAAACCGTTCAACCCTCGGTTTTGGACGGTTCGGTTTGTTCGGCCGAAACAAAGGTCGGGTTGGGTTGGGTTGGGCGGGTTGGCCGGGTTATGTTCACCCCTATGAAGAACCATCGATTGATAACATCTATCAATCGATAAGTCAACAGCTATTATCAATCGATGGATATCAAGATCAATTGAAGAAGAATATCAGTTGATGGATACAAAGAAGAATCAATTGATATGCCTAATAAAAAAATTATCAATTGATAGGGACTGCATGACAAGACATAAAGCATATCTATGGAAGGAAGTCTAGTTTGACTATGAAGACTCAGATTGAAGTTGTCCTTTCTGAAATCAAGATATTTCTCAAAATAGAAATATACATATATGAAGGATAGCTTAGTAACATTCCTAGAATAGTGAGTTTTATTTTACTATTCTCGAGATTGTAAACACACTTGTGTAATATAAACAAGTGTGGTAGCAATATTGTTAGAAAAGATGAGAGTTAGATTTATTTTAAGAATCAACTGTTCAGCCTTAAAGCACTTGTAAGAACAGTTGGTTTTCTTTTCTAACCTTGTAAACGCAGCTGGGTTTTAATAACCTAGATCATTTGAGCAAAAATACACACGGATGGACAAACCAAACCATCAATAATTTTTAAACATCTTGTGTTTGTTCAAAAACTTATCTTAGCTTTAATTGTTCATACTTTAAACTCTATCAAACATTATCAAGAAAACTCATAAAGTTTTAAAAGTTGAAATATTTGTATTCAACCCCCCTTCTACAAATATTTACATTGTTCTAGGGAATAACAATTGGTATTAGAGCAAGGCTTTCAACATACAAAAAGTTTAAGATCAAGAACAAGTCAATATGGGCTAAAAGGATTCAGGTGTTGAAAAAATATGAGTATTTTGCATGGAAAGTTAAAATGCACATGCATCTACTTTCTCTTGACCCTTCTTATGTTAACTGCATAGAGAAAGGTCCTCATGTTCCCATGAAGCTGGTCACAGGTGTAAACTCAGATAGATCTCCTACATTTGACAAACATGTCCCTAAACTCATCACTGAGTTCACTAGAGAAGATAAAAAGAGGTGATCAAGGACAAGAAGGCCATGAATATTTTGTTCAATGGTCTAACAAAGATATGTTTGATAATGTGATAAACTGTACTTCATTAAAAGAAGTATGGCACACTCTTCAGACTCTGTGTGAAGGTACTGAACAAGTTAAGAAAAATAAAATGTAACTCCTGATTCAAAAATATGAATCTTTTCATTTCAAGAGTAATGAGTCCATCAATGATACCTATAGTAGGTTCTAGAAGCTTTTAAATGGACTAAAACTATATGGTAGGGTTTATGCAACTGAAGATACAAATATGAAATTTCTTAGATCTCTTTCGAAGAAATGGAAACCAACGACTGTTTCTATTAGACAATCTCAGGACTTCAAGAAATACACTCTTGAGAAAATCTATGGTACTTTTAAGACATATGAGTTGGAAATCTAACAGGATGAGGAGATTGAGAATAATCAAAGAAAAGAAAAGACTGTGGCTTTGATGGTCAAGGTAAATGAAGACAAGAAGGAAAGTGGATGTGTAGATGGATCTATCATGATGACTGGTGATGCTGTTGAAGAATCATCCAAATGAAAAGGAAAGGGCAAATGTGAAGAAATTGAAGCTTGCTACGAGGATGATTTAGATTAAATTGATGAGCACCTTGCATTTCTGTCAAGAAAATTCTCAAAGCTAAAATTCCAGAGGAATCCAAATGCACAAAGGCCTGGATCCCAGTTTAGAAATGACAATCAGAAGAAGAATTTGGTTGACAGGTCAAAGTTCAAATGTTTTAACTGTGGATTAGCTGGTCATTTCTCCAATGAGTGCAGAAAGCCAAAACAAGAGAAGAAGGCAAAATCATATGATGGCATTGACTATAAAAAGAAGTATTTTGACCTTCTTAAACGAAGAGAAAAGGCTTTTGTAACTGAGGAGAAGAACTGGGCTGCTAAAGATAGTGATTCTGAAGAATTTATCAATCTAGCACTAATGGCCAATCATGAAGATGAAGAGGCTAGTTCATCATCAAATCAGGTATTAGCTACCAAATTTTCTGAATTATCAAACGATGAATGGAATAGTACTATAAATGAAATGTCTAATGAACTGTAAAATTTGCATGTCACTTTGAAATCTCCAAACAAAGAAAATCTTAAGTTAAAGAACACCATTGATGCCTTAACTAAGAGAAACACTTTTCTTGAAAATGAACTCATTTATTTAGAAAGATACAAGCAGGAAAGTAAAGATGCTAAGGATGAACTAGTAAACAGTTTGAGAAGAGAAGAATTGTTGAAAGAACAATTGGCTGGAGAAATTGAATTCATTAACAAATGAAATAGGTCTGCTAAAACTGCCAAACAAATCATTGATATTCAGGGTTTAGATACTTTAGGAGAATCCTCTACATCACTAGGCAAGCGATTGGTTAACACCTCAATGGATAAAGATCAATTGACTACTAATCCCCTATCGATCGATGACAATTATCAATCGATTGATGCTGAATCAACTAATAAGCATCCATCGACAGGTAAACCATCAAAGGCTAACAAAAAGAACAAATTTAGCACCCCTATAAAATTTGTTAAGGAAAAGGATCCCATAAATCAAGTTAAGACTAAGGTTGAAAAGATCAATATTGGTACCTTATCTAAGAAACAGTTAAAAGTCAAATTAGAAAAGATAGCACATGTTGAGGTCATTCACCCTAAGTCTGAGAAAAAGAAAAATAATAAGAATGGAAAGGTAGGCATAAACAAGCACAATAATTATACTCCTGATATGTATGCACCTAAAAAGGTTTATGCTAAATGTGGCAGTGTAAATCATTTGTCTATGCATTGCAAGAAAGAAAAGAATTCTACACCTGCAAATGATTTGAATGCACATACCATGTCTGCAAATGCCATTCTTGTCAAACCAATGGTCATGAATGCCATGTCTTCTAATTTAGTTGCTCCATATGCTCACGTGTCATATGCACAATTTTCATACATGTACAATCCAATCTTTGCATATGCAAATATGAACATGCCTGGAATGCCATGGAACAAGCCTAAAGTTGATAATGATATGCATGATAATTTTGTCATGAGTTCCAAGGTGTCTGAGCCCTAAAAGTCAACTCCCAAAGTTAAAGTGGATTTAAACCCACTAAAACAAAAGGAACCAAAGTTGGCAACCAATACCCAGACCATAACTAATAAAAGAGGACCCAAGACAACTTGGGTACCAAAAATAACTTGATTGTTTTTAATTGTGTGCAGGGAAACAGGAGGAAAAATCTCTGGTATATAGACAGTTGATATTCTATGCACATGACAAGAGATATGTCCCTGCTCACAAAGTTTATGGAAAAGGCTGGCCCAGAAGTTACTTTTGGAGATAACAGCAAAGGTTTTACTCTGGGATATGGCTCTATTGCAAGTAAAAAATTTAAGATTGAATCTGTAGCACTAGTTGATGGATTGAAGCATAATTTGCTGAGCATTAGTCAATTGTGTGATAATGGAAATGGTGTGTGGTCTTCAACTAGATCATGCATCATAGCCAATAAAGAATCTGGTGAAATTCTCTTAACTGGAGGAAGAAAAGGAAATGTCCATGTGGCTGATTTCAATTCTGTAAAGGCAAATTCAATGACATGTCTACTAAGCAAGGCCAACACAGATGAAAGTTGGATTTAGCACAAGAAGCTAGCTCATCTAAATTTTAAAGCCATGAATCAATTGGTTAGAAAGAATTTGGTTAGAGGCATTCCATAGATGGAATTCACCAAGGATGGTCTGTTTGATGCTTGTCAAAAGGGAAAGCAAAGGAAAACATCATTCAAGTTAAAGTCAGAATCATCAATTAACAAGCCTTTGGAATTATTGCACATGGATTTATTTGGTCTTGTCAACATTATGTCTATTGCCAAAAAGAATTATGCCTTATTAATTATGGATGACTTCACAAGATACACATGGGTACATTTCTTACATTCCAAGGATGAGGCAAGCAAATTTATTATAAATCATGTGAAGAATGTTGATAATGGTACTGAATGGAAGGTCAAGAAGATAAGGAGTGATAATGGTACTGAATTTAAGAATGCAACAATGACAGAATTCTGTGAAGGAAAAGGTATCGCTCATCGTTTCTCTGCTCCTAGAACTCCCCAACAGAATGGAGTTGTTGAAAGGAAAAACAGAACCTTGATTGAAGCTGTTAGAACTATGTTGTAAGAAGCCAAATTACCCACATATCTATGGGCAGAAATAATTAATATTGCATGCTACATTAAGAATATCTCCATGGCCAATCAACTACAAGGCAAAACTCCATATCAATTGACGAAGAAAGAGAAGAAGTCAACAGTAAATTGTCTTCATATTTTTGGCTGCAAATGTTTTGTCCTAAAGAATCAAAGTGAAAATTTGGGAAAATTTGAAGCCAGTGCTGATGAGGAAATATTTGTTGGGTATGGAATAACAACCAAGGCCGATAGAGCCTACAATAATAGATTACACATTGTTATGGAATTAATGCATGTAGTCTTTGATGACAAGAAGATTCATGGGTTGCTTGATGAAGGATACATTGACTTTTTGCATTTTGAGAATGAATCAACCGGTAATGGTGAAAAAAGTGATGATGAAGTAGAAATTCTAAGGAATCAAGTACCCAGAAATTCCCCATCAATTGATGTCAATACATCAACAGATAACTTATCAGTTGTGATCATCAATCGATTGATAATATATCAATTGATAACCAATCAATGGATAATAACTCTTCTTAACAATCTTCAAGTAGAGTGTCCATCTCAAGGGGAGGGCTCTCAACCACTCAATCACATAACAATGATCATAACAATTCTAATGATCATGAAACATCATCCTCAAGGACAAGTTTACCTCCACAAAGGAAATTGACCAAAAGTCATCCCTTTGAGTTGATTATTGGGAATGCAAATAATGGTGTAAAAACTAGAAGTGCAACTCAAAATGAATGCTTGTATAGTAGCTTCATGTCTCAAGAAGAACCAAAAAGGATTGAAGAAGCATTGAATGATCCTGATTAGGTAATAGTTATGCAAGAAGAGTTGAATCAGTTTGAAAGGCATAAGGTATGAAAGCTGGTGTCCAAACCAAAGAAAAAATCTATTATTGGTACAAAATGGGTATTCAGAAATAAAATGGATGAAACTGGTACAGTAACAAGAAGCAAGACAAGGTTAGTGGCAAAGGGCTACTCACAAGAAGAAGTCATAGATTTTGATGAGACATTTGCACCTGTTGCAAGATTTGAAGCTATCAGAATCTTTCTAGCATATGGTGCCCATGCCAATTTCAAGGTGTACCAGATAGATGTAAAAAGTGTTTTTTTCAATGGAGACTTAGAATAAGAAGTTAATGTGGAACAACCACCTGGCTTTATGGATCATATTCATCCTGGATTTGTGTACTATCTTCTTAAAGCACTGTATGGATTGAAACAAGCACCCAGAGCCTGGTACGACACACTTTCTAAATTCTTGATTGAGAATCACTTCACAAGAGGTACTGTTGATAAGACTCTCTTTCATAGAAATGTTAATGGTTTTATTATTCTTGTTCAAATCTATGTAGGAGACATTATTTTTTGCTCAACTGATGAGAAACTTTGTCAAAATTTGCTAAGTTGATGCAAAGAAAGTATGAAATGAGCATGATGGGAGAACTAACCTATTTTCTTGGTTTACAAGTCAAACAAGTTAAAGATGGTATTTTCATTAATCAAACCAAATATATCTCTGATTTATTAAGGAAATTTGATTTAAATGAATGTTATTCTGCTAAAACTCTCATGGCCACTGCAACTAACCTTGAATTGAATACTAAGGAAGCTAAAGTGGATATTTCAAGTTATAAAGGCATGGTTGGCTCATTATTGTATATAACTGCAAGTAGGCCAGCCATAATGTTTGTTACATGTCTTTGTGCTAGGTTTCAAGCTGATTCTGGAGAGTCTCATTTGATTGTAATTAAAAGAATATTCAGATATCTCAAAGGAACACCAAATCTTGGCATTTGGTATCCTAGAGACTCTGGATTTAATTTAATTGGTTATTCAGATGCAGACTATGCAGGTTGCAAAATTGACAGGAAAAGTACTACATGCATTGTCAATTTCTAGAAAACATGTTTGTCTCATAGTTTAGAAAAAAGCAAAACTCAGTATCTACATCTACTACAGAGGCTGAATATATTGCTGCTGGAAGCTGTTGTGCACAAGTGTTATGGATGAGGAATCAATTATTTGACTATGGATTTAACTTGTGCAAGATTCTAATATTCTGTGACAACATTAGTGCAATTGCCATTACTGAAAATCCAGTTCAACATTCAAGGACCAAGCACATTGACATAAGGTATCACTTCATTAGGGAACATGTAATGAATGGTACTGTTGAATTACATCTTGTCCCTAGTAAGAGACAACTTGCAGACATTTTTACCAAAACATTAGATGAATCTACTTTCAATAGATTGGTATGTGATTTAGGTATTCTTAATTATGTTTAATCTTTTAACTGCCTGATAAGTTAGTCTTTTTGTGATATTAAAACTGTAGCCATTGATTATGTTAATCTGTTGATTTTTCCATAATCAATTGATGAACATTTTACATATAGATGGAATTGTTTTCTGAAGCTATCAACAGATAAATATATCAATTGATGATATATTTGTTTATCGATGGATAGTGGTACCCGTCGATGGATAAGTTAGTTATCAATCGATTACCTGGAATTTTTTGGGTCCATGTCGTCAATCGACCTGTACAATATCTATCCGTTGATTACTTATTTTATCAATTGATTAATGCATATGTCCTTGTATGTATACCAGTCGATTGCCAAAATTGGTAATTTCTTCTTTTCACTTTTTAATCCAACTGTCAATTGAGTTCTATTTTGAGAAAGTAATCGATTGAGACATCAGTTTTTCTTCAAAAATATAAACAGTGAGACTAAAATTTCTTTTAATTCTTAGATTTTCCAACTGATTCTCTTTCTTTCTCTCTATACTCAATTCTCTCTAACTCTCTTTGTACTCTTTGTTCATTACTCTTAATCTTAATCTCTTCGAAGCTTTTGTGTTCTTAATATTCTACTCAAAGAAATGGCATCTTCATCCAAGAAAGTCTCACAAGTATGTTTCATTCACGGATTGAATAATTTTTTGGCTTGTACTTGTTAGTAATTGTGCTCTAGAGACAATACTTTTTATATTTTAAGGAAAATATTTATTATTAAAGATTATGTTTTATTTATTATATTTTATTTACTGCGTAATAAATTGAAAGCATAATAAATTTCCTTGGAATTTTGATACGTATTATATATCTTTAAGTATGTGACTTAAAAATGAGATTATATGAATAGTATCTTATTCTTAAAATTCCCTAGTCGAGTATTATTATTTAAAGACAAGAATAATGCACAAAGACTAGTATGTTTCTTGACAGATGAACACTGTTAGGTCCAAAGTGTTGTAGAGGGGGGGGGGGTGAATACAACTTTTTAAAAGTAATGAGAGAATATACAAATATGCAGGTAATAAATGATGACACAGAATTTCAAGAATATATCATTATATTCATTGAGGGATTTGCTACAACATTCATAAAAGCATCATGATTAGTTGAACAATAAATACAGCAATTAAAGCTTGATTTAACTGATCCTCTCTCTCACTATTGTTTTACAGTAAATGTTCTCTCTTGAAATATATCGTAGAAATACAGAGATGGATAAAAATCAAATCCAAATGAAAACAAAGTGCTGCTTTTATAATGTCGTGTAGTCTTGATCTTGTCCATTTTGTGTACGTGGCCCAATCAGGACTTGACAACAAAAAGTACTTTCCCAACCACTCTGGATCAACCGTTCACAATAAGCCACTTGTCCCTTGAACATTAAATGCTACATATCAACCCGCATCTCGATCTCGGCCTGGACCCATCTCGATCTCGATCTTGGTCGACAATCTCGATCTCGATCTCGATCTGTGAAAATCTCGATCTCGATCTATGAGAATCTCGATCTCGATCTGTGAGAATCTCGATCTCGATCTGTGAGAATCTCGATCTCGATCTCGATCTGCCGTGGATCGTGATTTTCCTTGCAATGTTTTTCTTCAATTATCAATCTCGATCCGCATCTCGATCTGCTGTGGATCGACATTTGCCTTAGCAAATATGCACTCATCCAATGTTGAATTTCTTTAGTGACTAATTGTGGATTAACCTTTATGAGCAAGTTTCCCTAGCTTCTTCAATTTCTTTTCCTCACTCAATTTAAATGAGATCTTCTATTACTGACATGAACTTGCCTCCAATGTCCTGACACTTGATGCAATGGTCTGGTTCATAAGTGACTAGTCTTGTAGGGGTTCTTGCTTCTGAATGTCATTTCTCATTTGTTGATTAACCTTTACATTATCCAGTTGTTGAGATACATTACATGAAATCACTTTGGTCTTCTTGATACTTCTTTGACATTAATTTGATTCTCCATTAGATAAGTTAGGGTATGAGCAATACTGAGATTGAACTTCTTCTCACTTAGGCATTCTTGATTAACCAAATTAGTTACTTATAGTTACCAAGTATCATTACCATTTCTTCAGTTGATTGATTCCATGTGCTTCTTCAGTTTCTCTTGTTTTGTTGTTGTTTTATCTTTTACCTAGTTGAGTTACATAGTAATTAAGTGTTACAAGTTAGTACACCTATGCCTTTCAATCTCCCCCTATTTGATTGTCTAATAATGACAACCAAATTCACAATGAGGATAACTCAACTAACCAGGGACTGAAAAAGATAAAATAACATTCATAAAAGATCATCTCAACTTGCATAATGCTTGGCTTGATTAACTAGCTTCATGTCTATTACTGATACTTCAAGTGCCAAAATTGGACACTTGTTGGCTCGATCAAATGGCTCTATGCTCTTCTAGAGATTTTCTCTAAGTACTTAAGAGCACGGTCCACTCAATCTTCAATTATCCTTCTGAAGTCCTTTTAGCAGTATTACCACCGCCGAACTTCGCGAAATAATTGACGCCTATTATAAACCAGTTTCAAGACACTTAGCTAACTTACTTCTACCATACACTACACAAGAAAACAGATAATATACTTACAATGCAGGAAAACAAGAAAACAAATTACAATGCAAAGAAACATTACAAGCATAATACATTAAAACTTCGATTTCTTGAGCTCCTCTTCCTCACGAATTTTCTTCTTGGCTGCTTTTTCTTTCTTCATGAACTCAGGGTTGCAGACTTCATCCATCCTTTTCTTGAGAAGATTAAGTCCTTCCGCTTCCACATGATTTCTGATCTTGTAGTCTCGAAACAACCTCAACCACCTCTCAACCATGCTGCGAGTGGTAAGCTTCGTGGGAATGTCTTCAAACCTCAGCTTAGTGACTTTGTCAGGATACCCTTTTTCCCCTTTCTTCCTTATGACCAGCTGCTTAGGGTATCCAATGACAATAGCGGTGGTCTATTGTTGTAGCCTCTGAATGTCAAGCTGTTGTCTTCTCCTACAGAAGTTATCAAACGTGACCCTTAGATAATCCTGATCAAACTCATCAACATCATACATCTCATCAATCAATTCCCTTATGATACACAGTGTTTCATGACTGTGTTCTGCAAAGATGTCGTACTTGATCTCAATGACGGTTTCCACCTGATGCTTGTCTGTATAGATCAGCAGATCATTCTCATTTTCAGCTTTGCTTTTGACAAACTTCACATTTGCACCAACCACTGCACTAGCTTCCTCCCTTATTTCTCCTTCTTCAGGAATGTCTAATCTTGGATCTCCGTATCTCTGCACATACTCCTTTATTGCCTCTTCTTGCTGCTCGAATGCATAGTCTTCAGGCTCCTTCTTAACCACTGGTAGTTTGGCTTCAGGTAACTTGTATCTAACATCTTGCCTTCTTATCAACTTCTCCAAGTCCTTAGCCACCAGCTTCTTTTCCTTTGTTAGAAAACCCTTTGAGAGGACTAGCTTTGCAACTGCCTTCAGTACATTTACGCTCGGGGTCAGTTTCGAGTCATGCAGATTTACGATCCTCAAGACCTTGTCATGGACGTATCTAATCTGGTAGGGATTTAGAATAATGTCAACCCCTCTGTCTACAGCCATCTTCAACAATTTCTCCTTAAACAGCACTCCAGTCTTGACAGGGGTGTCTACCTTGTGAGCGAATTCTACCAGTTCACTTGCACCCCTTGCATGGAAGAAAGCTTCATCGACCATACACGGCTCGATTCTTGTTATGGGTGTCCAAGTAATCATCAGATTCCATGCCTTCTCCTTGAATATGACTTGTACGGAGGTGCATCCCTGTCTTATACAGTTTAGATAGTTCAGCAGCCCAGGGTTTAGATTTTCTAGCTTGTGGAGAAGGAAACTCAATCTTTCTGAGTCAGGAGCATAGGCTCTTGGTCCAGCTAAGGCTTCTCTAGCCTTGTCCCACTCGGGACCTTCCCTCCTTATGTCAGCCTGGACCTTACGATCTTTGACCTTTTTCATTTCATACTCATGCTGAGTTTTCTGAGTCGCTCTCTTCTCTTTTGCGATTAGTTCCTTTTCCACTATTCCTTGAAGCACTTCTTCATTCACTCTTTTTCTGGCTTCCCTGAAAATCTCTTCTTGCATCTCCGCTTCTTTCACTACTTCATCAACTTCTTCTTCTGTCACATGCTCGTCAGCAACCGAGTGGTCTCCTGTATCACCTGCAACTCCTACACCGGATCCGCCAGGATTTAGACCTCTTTCTAGTTCCCACTCTTTTGCCCATTGCTCGAGTCTCGACCTCCTTGCTACTAAGGCTTCTACATCCATCTCATCATCATCAGAATCTTCAATAAAGTTTCCTATAAATACATCGACGAGAGGTGTTTCTTTCTCAGCTTCTTCTTCAACTACCATCTTCTACTTGCCTTTGTCCTTAAGAGCCGGTTAAGCCTCCTCCACCTTTTCACCAGATTTGTTTGAGGACTCGATCACCGGACCCTTACTAGTCAGCTTTTTCAGACCCTGATCCTCCTTCTCCCCCTTAGGTGGGTTATCCTCATCAGGAGCATCATCATCATTATTATCGTCACCACCACCACCGGTTGAAGGACCAGGTCCAGCCCTGTTACGTCCAAAGACAGCATCAAGTAGTTCATTCAGCTTCATCCTGACCTGAGACATGCCATGAGTGACATCATCGACTGACCGCCCAACCTCCACCTGTACCAATCCAAGATTGTTTATCTTCTCAATCATTTGATTTTGGACGGCAATCAGGTTCTCCATGTACTGAGCTTCGACCTCCAATCTTCCAGAGTGAGTAGAGACAGCAGCAGTAACACCAGCAACTCCAGCCTCCAAAGCCTCCACCTTCTTCACTAGATCCTGCAATTTAGGGGACGGTGTTTGGCTTGGGTTAAACTGTTTACTCTCGTCGGGTTTTGTTTCACTCAAGATCCCTAAAGAGAAGGGATTTACTCTTCCTGTCTCTCCCTCGTGTTTAGAGCCTAACAGTACTAGAGCCTCATCTACTAGTCGCTGGGGACTAGCGGTGAGTTGGTCGGCGATATCGATCAGTGAGACTGAACCTTTAAGCGATGTGTCTACGTTAGGAGATGGCGTTATGACCATGTCATTCCCTTGTTCACCAAGAACCTTTTCTGGTTCGCTGGGCTGTTCTGGAGGCGTAGACCCACCAGTCACCAGATGTCGTTGCTCTGCGAGCAACTTGTTTTCTGATTCAGATGAGGAAGAGTCATCCATACTGGATTCGACAGACTCTTCCACATATAAACTTCCTGAGATCCTAGCATCAGAAGGGCGAGTCTCAGTTTGCCTTTCCTCTTCCGAGAAATTGCTCAAAGAGTCTTGAGCGGACAACTCAGGGGAGGTAGGGCCAGCTCCTATTGGCTGTTGAGCTGGACCCCCTCCTTGACTCTCACCAATATGCCCAGGCGAGTGCGAACGTGTTGGAATGTTTTGGAGAGGTGAGCCACCAGCATGAGGTGTGGTGGCTGTGAGAGGTGAACTATCCCTAACAGGTTGCGCAGTTGCCACTGGGTTAGAATCCACCTTTTGCTTCTTTGAGGGTGGCAGAGCTGCTGATGTGACTACTCTCTCAACTCCGACACTCCCTCCACTCGATTCACTCGACTAAAATGAGCTTGCCTTCCTTTTATCACCAGTTTTAGGGCTGGCTGTATGTTTGTGAACAGAAGGGCTTGCAGCCTGGGATAGAGCCTGGGGGTTTTCAGGCCCACGGCTATAGAAAACAGGGGTTGGTTGAATTGACGATTGATCAAGATCAGCAAGAATAGGTACCTGACTCAGAAGATCGTCATCCTTGTGTCGGCTCCAGCTTCTGCAACATTTGCATCGGCCATGTCAACATCCACACCTGCTTTTCCCAAATTTCCAGACACTTGATCTCCACCTGCAGCTTCGTTACCGCTATTCTCATTTTCTACTGTGGTAAACTGAGAAGCGTGCATCCTAGCATACTCATCTTGCAGATCCTGGAAGTACGGAGTCAGGCGCAACTCAAAAAGTCTTGACTTTTGTTGGGTTTCCATGGTGGAGATACTCTTTAAGGTCATATCAAAACATGCCATCATTTTAGAGCCTTGAAATACTCTTTTGTGCTCCTCTGAAAGGACGTCATCCAGAACCATCTGAAGGAATCTTGGCATCCAGCATTTGACTGGTCCATCTTCCGGATTCCTAGATGCATTCTTTTCCAATGCCCACCTCTCAAGCAACTGAATCAACAGATGTTTGCCCACATTCACCTTTCTGTTGTTGGCCACTCCATATAGTATTACCCGGCAGCTGTTGTTCATCGGCCTGTAGTCTTTGTGCTTGGGGAACATGCAGCGTTGAATGGCTTGAACTACATAATCCCACTCAGCTGGTAGCATACCGGTGTTAACCTTTGTTACCTTGATAGGACCCGTGGGAGGACGACAACCTATCTCCGTGAATAATTGTAACATCTCCTCTATAGTGGGTTCCGGAGCAAAATTTTCTGAAGGAAGCCCAATTATCTCATTGAACTTCTACAGACTAACCTCATATTTAGCACCATCAATAGTGAAGGATAAGCCTGTTTGATTTGTTTTACCACCCTGAATCTCTAATGTTGAATAAGCAGCTTGAAGGGCTTCGATATTCAGGATGAGAGAGGTGGTTAAAGCATGACTTATTATGGATGTGTTGTTAAGGGACTCAATCCAGAACTAGTAGTGAATGAATCTACCAGTTGCTTGATCAGCAGAGAGATTAACAAAGTTGGTTTTGGGAATTGTGAAATTTGGGTTTGCCATTTTAAATTTGTGTTTGAGAAAAGAAATGTTCTGAAAAGGTTTTGCAATGGAAATTTAGAGAACAAGTTCTAAATTTAAACAAAAAAACGTACACTACCCCCACTAATTACCCCACGTAATTATTGACACAATTTAAAACAAATTAACTTCCCCACTAATGACCACTTAATTCCCCACTAATGATTGACGGTTAAGTTTTAGAAAATTAAAGTGAACAGCCGTTTTTGTTGTTTTAGCTATGAGAGAGAAAAAAAACTTATATTTCGGAAAAACACAAAACAGGGCGGTTAAGTTGCACTTTATGGATTAAACAGTAATACTCACAACTATTCCACTCAATAACACATAATAAATGAAGAACAAGAAAGCACGAAACCAAGAAAAAACAAACTCACTCGAATGAAAAGAAAACTAAAGAACGATTTGCAAGAACACGAATGACGTAGAATAAGTGCAAGGAGTTCAACAGTTTATTTTAAACAAAATTTTGGCAGAGTTTCGTTTTAGTGATTAATGCTTTCAAGTAACAGTTAGTGATTTTTGTTTAAGAAAATCACAAGAAAACTTGGTGTAATGGCAGGGAAGAGAGTGCTGTGTATGTATGTATATGCGTGTGTATATGAATGAACTTAAACTTTTTGAAAGAGAGAGATAGAAAGTTAATGGAAATAATGAACAGTCTATATAATGTTATATATATAGGCACGCTTAAAAAGGTAACTGAAAAGACAAGTAACATCTCGATCTCGAGATACGCATCTCGATCCACATCTCGATGTCGATCTCGATCTACATCTCGATGTCCATCTCGATCTACATCTCGATCTCGATCTCGATGTGGACAGATCGAGATTTACCTTAAACTTTTTAAGCAATTTTCGCAAGTCGATCTCGATCTCGATCCAGAAACAGATCGAGATTTGCCTTAGAAAATTTCAAAGAAATTACAGGAATTAAACATTTATATGTAAAATTCATAAGATTTCACCACAAATTTTCACACCATTTTAGAAACTTACAATTTTGAAATGTCAGGGAATTTAGCAAATAAATTACGCATTTCAAAATTAAGTCTAGCATTAAATCCCATCACTTCATTTGACATTAATCATATAGATACACAGATCATCACAAGATTAATTTCATGAAACTTTCTAACTTTCCCTTATGACCTGCAACATATACATTTTTGAAATTAAGTACACATTATTAATTATGAATATTCATGCACCACAATAATATGTACACAAACTAAATTATAACAGATAGGTAGCAAAACTAACAGGTGTTAAGCATCCCCAATTCACTAACCAATCTAGAAAATGTTGATTTGTCTAGAGGTTTAGTGAATATATCTGCTATTTGAAGTTCAGTAGACACAAAATGCAACTCTACAGTTCCATTTTCTACATGCTCTCTAATAAAATGATACCTGATATCAATGTGCTTGGTCCTGGAGTGATCCACAGGGTTGTTGGTCATTGCAATAGCACTTGTGTTGTCACACATGATAGGAATCTTAGAGACTTCCACACTGTAGTCCTTGAGTTGGTTCTTCATCCACAGTATCTAGGCCACACAGCTTCCAGCAGCTGTGACGCCCCTAGATCCGGGGTCAGGAATCTAGGTTGTCACTATCCAATTTTCACCACAATAACATCATTCATCTGCTTTAACCATTATAATAACCAAACATAAAAGCAGTGACCCCAAACCAAACACACAACTCGAGTTATAGTCTCAGGGAACGAACTTAAAATAATAACGGTTATTACAAACCAATGTAACCTCAGGATCTCACACTACTAATATAACTTCCACATGATGTTATATTAGAAGTAAACATTACTCCAAGATCTATTGTCACATTACATATTTTTCCACAAGTCTAGGATTCTAATCTGGAATCCCGTCTTTCTTGCACCATTTATCGAAGTCCGGAACCTGACTAGCTCAAGCTCGAAGCTTCCTGTTTCTTAACATAATACCCGAGGTAGACAATTCACAGTCATCTCTTTCTGCAAGATATAAGATTTACAAACAGCAAGAATGAGCCAAAGAATGCTCAGCAAGTTATTTATCAGAATATTTCAAGGAAAAGGTGATAGCCATAATTATCCTAACTGGATATTCAACAATAAAGTACATAACTAGCAATCTGATTGAAGATGTATAACCAGTTATATTTCGACAATAAACGACTCAAGGTTCACGATGCAAGAAGATATTCACAACAATAATGCAGTTCACGTTACTGCAATACAACAATTTAAGTTTATGATTATTGAGTTTGACAATATCAATAACTTAGCACAATGGCCTCAATCACCGAGTACCATTAGTTTGAGTACCAATAAGCAAGCAGTTCATTATACTGCGAAAAGAATGAACGGAAGTTCATCAATTCCTATTAACACTATCAGTAACTTAGCACCACGGCTTTCGTTATAGTGTAGGAACAATGAAACTGATATATATACGAATAAAACGGTACTCAAAACAACCAACCAACTCAGAGTGGATTACATTCCCGTTGACACTATCGGTAACACAGCACCTAGGCTTTCGTTACAATGCAACGTCAAATTCCAATTGGAAGAAACGGGATTAACTGGAGATTTTTCAACGCCCTATTGTACGCGATGATCAGTGGCCTTGTACAATAGAAAAACTAGTCACTTTCTCTACTAGTAGAAGGACAACCCCTTATCGGGACGTCACCCTAGGCAACACATGGGCCTTTAGTTTACGGCTGGGTCGTGCGTCACCGACCTCTTACGCAACCTTACTCCAGTCCCTGATGAATACTTAAACATTCATCAAACCTAGAAGGAAATTTAATCAAGCCTTCTAGAATAACAATAATCCACTCTAGGATTTCAATCAACTGTTAAGGAAGGGAATTCAATACCACCTTCTAGAACAACAACAATCCATCATAGGATTTCATCAACAGATAAGGAAGGGAATTTAATACAACCTTCCAGAACACAACGAAAATCCATCACAAGATTTCAATCAACAGATAAGGAAGGGAATTTAATACAACCTTCTAGAACAACAACGACAATCCATCACAGGATTTCGATCAACAGATAAGGAAGGGAATTTAATACAACCTTCCAGAACAACACAATAATCCATCACAGGATTTCATCAACAGATAAGGAAGGGAATTTAATACAACCTTCCAGAACAATAACGACAATCCATCACAAGATTTCATCAACAGATAAGGAAGGGAATTTAATACAACCTTCCAGAACAACAACGACAATCCATCACAGGATTTCATCAACAGATAAGGAAGGGAATTTAATACAACCTTCCAGAACAACAACGACAATCTATCACAGGATTTCAATCAACAGATAAGGAAGGGAATTTAATACAACCTTCCAGAACAACAACGACAATCCGTCACAGGATTTCATCAACAGATAAGGAAGGGAATTTAATACAACCTTCCAGAACAACAACGACAATCCATCACAGGATTTCAATCAACAGATAAGGAAGGGAATTTAATACAACCTTCCAGAACAACAACGACAATCCATCACAGGATTTCATCAACAGATAAGGAAGGGAATTTAATACAACCTTCCAGAACAACAACGACAATCCATCACAGGATTTCAATCAACAGATAAGGAAGGGAATTTAATACAACCTTCCAGAACAACAACGACCTATTGTAAGATTTCAATATCTGACAATAGCTTGGCTCCCTAAACCAAGTGGGAGTACTCTCGAAACATCTGGGTTGACTCTCAGTCAACGAATTCAACAAGACAGAAACCCTTGAATCAAGGAGACTCAAGAACGCGACCGGGGAGCCACTAATACGAGTTAAAATAGATTCCATAAAATATTACATTTTTGGAGTGAGGTAATGGGCCTTAAAGGCACCAATACAACTGAGAGGAATATCGGAGTCAGGCGTTACCTCCCGGACCTGGAGTTATCGACCCAGAATAAATACAAAATATTTGAGTCATCGCTCACTATTTATTATTTAATGAAAAATAATAATTTAAGAAGTTTAGACAACTCCAGAATGTTTTTAAAGAATAAATAAATATTTTATTAATATTTAGGAGACCCAGAATAGTCCTCGAAAATATTAAAACAATTTTAAAAGAATTAAAATATTTAATTCGAATTTAAAATCAAGATTATTTAATATTTAAATAATATTAAATGATCCAACATATTTAAATAATATTTAATCAATATTAAATAATATTTAAATAACTTCAAATGCCCTGAAAATATTTAATTAACATTTAAACACTTTCTATACTCTTTAAATAATATTTAATAAACTAAATATTATTTAAAACATTGATGGGATATTAATCCAAATCCACTAATCCCATCTCATACCAGTTAATAACTCAAAACATATACTCCAGGAAGAATTCCTGGATAATATCGACTAACCGTCGAGAAATAATGGACTACTCCCGGTCGACCATCGAGCACCAAAAAGATGTACTCGACACTAGATTCAGTTATATAAAACTGACAAAAGGCGTCCTCTAACTCTTGAGATGTTCAGAGGCGCGAACATATATTATACAGTTCCATCTGAAAGGAACTTCAAACACTACAGAGTTTTATAACCAATAAACCGTTATAAAGTCTAGAGTTTAGGAATTTACTTTACGAACTCCAACTTTTCGAGAAGTTCAGAGTCGTGTCAGAATTAGGTTGAAAAGACCTAAATCTACTCACGATAAACAATCTCGACAACCTATGCATACTCTTGTCATAAATCAGAATTAAAATGACAAAGCGTCGGATACTTGCATACTCTAACTTTTCGAGAAGTTCAGAGTAACAGAAGAATCAAGTTATATATGAACAAGACAGTTCAAGGTGAAATGCCGACATGCATTTCCAATAACAACAATGAGCTAAGTAGTTCCAAACACAATAAAAATGTATAATCGAAGAACTTATCATCAAGTCAAAGATTTCAAAAATTTTGGCATCACCATGAATCAATAATATTCTGATATGGAATAAAACGATAGAGTAGGAAACTTGCCTGAAGTCCATGAAATGCTATTTCAGCTTCTCCACGCTCCGGGTACTCTATAATCATATAAAAACCCACTCTTAGCATACATATGTATGTATCAGGTTAATTGTAATTTATACAACTTACTCTACATTTCGCCCGGTACTTCACCTCCTCGGGCCTACTTTATCTATTCGAAAAGTTATCTTGACAACGCTTTTTAATCATGTTCCTTACATCTACATGTAGTCATGAAATTCCTCAACAACTTCCGTTACTGGGCCGACTCGAGACAAGTCCTCTAACTTGCTCGAAATCGTCACCCAAAATGGTTGTTTAACTTATTCCTCATGTTCATTTCATTCCCACACCCTGTTTTCTAACATTTTTAATAAATTGGAAATTAATCCATTTGATATGAATCTTTCTCTGAGATCAACCTTGTACCACCAACAACATGACATAAAAATTTCAATTCGAACTAAGGTTGTTAGCTAGGTGAAACAATTCTCCAAAGTTCAATGTTTAAACAATTCGTAGGTTATGAACAACCTTTACTAAAATAGCTATATCTCCTAGCTCGTTAATCCAATCGCCTCACCGTTTGAGGCTACGCAAACTAGACTCCAATTATAACATTGACCCAGAAAATACAAAGTCCAGAAATGGTGTTAAGTATTCCAAGCAATTCATTCAAAATAGGGCAGTAACAGTAGCTCCAGAATTCATGTTTCTGAAAATTACTCTTACATGACTTGCACTCAACCAATTTTAATAAATCATATTTTACTCCTTTTAGTCTCATTCTTCTTCCCAGGTAATCTCAGATGTTCCTAGTATTTTAAATAAAAGTTTCAAGATTTATGGAGTCCCCTAACTAGCATGATCACATCCTCCAAGTTAGGTGAAAACAGAGTTGCTGAGTTTTCTGCCCTCCCTTACCGTTTTGGCCATAACTTTTAGCTCATAACTCCGTTTGACGCAAAATTAGCGCGCAAACGATCTAGAGGTTATCTATCTAACCATATAAAGAAATCATTAAGCAAGGCAGGGTAGCCCCTTCGGGTGTTAGGACCAGTTGGGGGCAGAAACAAAAACGGGCATGGTCTCCTTATTTGTACGTTCATCGTTTGCCTCAATTTAATCTTCTCCAAATCAACCAAACAACTTCCATAAATTTTATACCACTACCTGGGAATGTACTCAAGACACCCCAAGTCCAAACACAATTTATTTATGCTCCAAACATTGCCAATAAATCATAGAAATCAGCCAACACAATTTCATGTTCTTACAAGCTAGTGTTCAACTACCCATGTCTTGTATAAGCTTAAACATTTATCAATTAAGCTCTAGCAAGCATAATATGTAAGATTGGGCACTAAAACACAACTCAAGCTACTGTTCATGTTCTTGGAAAATCATAAAAATCAAGAGCTCTACTTGATAACTAAGCACAAGATTGTAGTATGTTGTAGACAAGAAGCATACCTTGATTTTAAGCTACTAAACTCATGAAATGGTGGAAGTTTGCTTGGTCTTCTCCTTCCTCTTTTAGCTATGGTTGAATATGGCTTCTTGGATGGGGAGAGAAGTACTTGCTTGGCTTTGTTTGGATAATTATGGATAAAATGACTTTGGATTAGTAATGAGCTAATGAATACCTTTCTTTTAAGCCCTTAAACTCAAGAATTGATCAAGGCTAGCAATTATTCTCCTCTTCTCCTTCAAATTCTGCCGAGAGCTTTTTAGAAATGGGGGAAATGAGCTTGCATTTACTACGCATACAGTTAAAATACGAACCACTGAATATTCTCAAGTTACCCGTCTCTGAATTCTGACGAGTCCTACATACGATTATATATTTCCTAGGTTAATAATATAGCTTCGAAACTAATTTCTGAGGAAATTATTATTCCTACACATTTTTTATACTGATATAACTCTAAACCGGGCAAAAATCAAATTGTGAATCTTTGAATTCTGACAATTCATTCATACGTTCATTTATTTCCTAGATTAAGAATATCTCTTCGAATATTTATTTTGAAACAAATAAATATTCCTACATCATTTCCACACAGTACAACCAGGTTAGGGTCAAAAAAAAGTTGTCACTTTCTGAATTCTGAATTAATTTACATGCACTCATTTATCTCACACATTAATATTAGGACTTCATATCTTAAGTTCCTTATGACAATATATCCATAAAATCGTTTATTCATAAAACGAAAATTTTATCCAAAAATTCTTAATAATCCCAAACGTCAAAATTTCGGGTTATTACAGCAGCAATATATTCTGCTTCAGCTGTCGAGGTAGATACTGTGTGTTGTTTCTTGCTTTGCCAAGACACCAACCTTCTTCCAAGGAACTGACAGCTTCCTGAAGTGCTCTTCCTATTTATTCTACAACCTGCGTAATATAAATCCGAATAGCCAACAAGATTAAACCCTGTATCTCTTGGGTACCAAATCCCGAGATTTGATGTTCCCTTAAGATACCTAAAAATACGCTTTACGGCTATGAGATGTGACTCTCTAGGATCCGCTTGGAACCTTGCACATAAGCATGTAGAGAACATAATATCAGGTCTGCTAGCAGTTAAATACAAAAATGAGCCGATCATACCTCGATAGCTTGAGATGACTACAGGTTTACCCGCTTTATCCTCGTCAAGCTTCGTGGCTGTTGTCATAGGAGTCTTAGCTTGTGATACATCTTCGAGACCATACTTCTTCAATAGATCATGAATGTACTTGGTCTGGCAGATAAATATCCCGTCCTTCTTTTGACTAACTTGAATACCCAGAAAGAACGTCAGCTCTCCCATCATGCTTATCTCGTACCTCGATTGCATTAACTTTACGAATTTAGCACACAGCTTCTCATTTGCAGACCCAAAGATAATGTCATCCACATATACTTGCACCATTATTAGATCATCTTTGCATTTCTTGTAGAAAAGCGTCTTGTCGATTACTCCTCTGGTGAAACCACTTTCTAGTAAGAAGTCTGACAGAGTTTCATACCACTTCCGCGGAGACTGCTTAAGGCCATATACTGATTTGAAGAGACGATAAACATAATCACAGTATTTGTTGTTGACAAACCCGGGAGGTTGATCGACATACACTTCTTCATCCAGTTCACCGTTTAAGAATGCACTCTTGACATCCATCTGATAGACTTTAAAACCATGATTTGCTGCGAATGCTAAGAACATCCTTACTGCCTCTAGCCTTGCTACTGGTGCGTAGGTTTCATCATAATCAATTCCTTCTCTTTGAGTATAACCCTTAGCAACCAGGCGAGCTTTATTTCGTGTTACAAGTCCGTTTTCATCCAGCTTGTTTCTGAATACCCATTTTGTTCCAACAACAGATCTATTCTTTGGCCTGGGTACCAGCTTCCACACCTTCTGCCTTTCAAACTGATTGAGTTCCTCTTGCATAGCAATCACCCAATCAGCGTCATCTAGAGCTTCTTCCACCACTTTAGGTTCCATATGGGAAAGGAACACTGAGTATAGACATTCATTCTTAGTGGCAATTTCAGCCCTAGCTTTTCCTCTAGTAGTCACTCCGGCATCTGGATCACCAATAATTAGCTCAATCGAATGGTCCTTGTTCCAAGTACGATCCCTAGAAAATGTTCTTGATGACTCAGCTTGATCTTGTAAGTGAAGGTGACTTAGTCTAGAAGCACTTCCACTAGCTCCCCCTGAGCTAGTACTAGCTCCCCCTGAGCTAGTACTAGCTCCCACTGAGTGAGCTGCTCCCCCTGAGTGCATACTTACTCCCCCTGAGTTAGTACCAGGTCTAACGGAAGGTGATCCCTCAGCCCTAGTGTTTTGTAATGGCGAAACACTAGACTCTTGATTAATTACATTATTTATCGTTGGATCACTACCCTGCACTACAGACTTAGGAACTGTATCCACTTCATCAATATCCATATTTTCAAAACTTAGGGAAGTGGGCTCACTGTCTTCCTTTAGTATAGAAGGGAGCTTTGAGTCGTCGAATGTGACATTAAGGCTTTCAACCACCTTGCGATCATTAAGCACAAACACCCTGTACGCTGCTACTACTTCAAGAGAATATCCAACGAAAACCCCTTCATCTGCTTTGGCATCAAACTTTCCAAGTTGTGCATTGTCTCTTAACACAAAGCATTTGGCACCAAACACGTGAAAGTACTTGATAGATGGTTTTCGTTTATTCATCAGATAATATGGCGTCTCATTATAGTCCTTTATAATCAGGGTTCTGTTCTGTGTATAATAAGCCGCACTAACTGTTTCAGCCCAAAAATACAAAGGAAGTCTTGACTCATACAGCATTGTCCTAGCTGCTACAACCAGTGTCCTATTCTTCCTTTCTACCACCCCATTCTGCTGCGGTGTTCTCGGTGCTGAATACTGTCGTCTGATCCCTTTAGATATGCAGAAATCCATTAACACTGAGTTCTTGAATTCTGTCCCGTTGTCGGATCGGATAGTCTTCACAGTCAGACATTGCTACGTTTTCAATTACCAGTACATGCCTAATGATCTCATGTGGCACTTCATCTTTCGATGTCACAAACATCACCCATGTGTATTTGGAAAAGTCATCGACAATCACCAGCGCGTATCTTTCCCTTGACATTGACATAACATTAACGGGTCCAAACAAATCCATGTGAAGTAGTTGTAGGGGCTCGGTAATGCTATTCACTTGCTTATCCTTATGCGAGGCTCTTTTCAATTTTCCCATCTCACATGTTTCGCAGAGTCCATCTGGAGTAAACTCCATCTGCGGCAGCCCTCTCACCAATTCTCTCCTTACGAGATTATTCATTGCTTTAAAGTTCAGGTGAGATACTCTTTTATGCCATAGTGAACTTTCATCAGCAGAAGCCTTGCTGTAGAAACACGTGACTTCGGACTGATCAGCAGAATTCATGTCGGCTATGAACAAATTTGACTTCCTTACTCCTTTGAGAACAAGGCTTTCATCCTTTTTGCTTCGAATCGAACAGTCATGCTTCCCAAAGTTGACGTCAAAACCCCTGTCGATGAACTGACTAACGCTGAGAAGATTATGTCGCAATCCTTCCACAAAAGACACGTCCTCAATGATAACATTTCCACAAACAATCTTGCCATATCCCCGGGTGTAACCTTTGTTGTTATCTCCAAAAGTAACCACGGAGCCGGCTCTCAACATCATATCTGTTAGCAAGGACTTATTGCCGGTCATATGCCTTGATGCTCCACTGTCCAGCACCCATATGACTTTACTATTTTCCTGTTCACTACCCTGCAAATCCAGAAAGGTTAGGCGTTCTTCGGAACCCAATGATGTTTGGGCCCGGCATCAATAATTTTCTTTTTCTTTTTAGATACAGAAGGCTTTGCCTTGTTACCATCAGGGGCATTCATCTTGACTTTGTCTTTTCCCTTGTCAACCTTGACTGGTTTGTCAGGTTTGGGAGTAGACTGGTCACTCCTAACGTTAGGAGGACTTGAAGTCTTAGCCTTTGACCCAGCATGCTTTTTCTTACCACTACTAAATGTATGTTCAACAGATGCACTAGCAGTATTCATCAAATTAAAATAAGCATGCATGATGTTTACAGCACATGGCATACAATTAGGATTATTGCATTTGGCATGATTTGCATACATGTTAGACAAAGCAGTAGTTGCAGGCATGGTATTACAACCAACAGGTTTTTCTTCCTCTACATAGGACGGGCAATAGTAAGACAAATGATCAGTTTGATTACAGATATAACATGCCTTCCTAGCTCGTGTAGATGTAGATACAGATACAGGTTCAGTTTAAACTGCCTCTACAGGTGATTTCATTTGGTTTGACCCTGCTACCCATTGTTTATATGACACCATCTTAGCCTCCTTGGTTCCTACACATCTCTTAGCATAAGCAAGCTTACTCGCTCTCTTAGAAGTTGTAGGTTCTACTACTTTTTCTTCTGAATCTTTTTCCATTTTAATCTCATGTTCAATTTTAATAGCAACAGGATCTATGGTCCTAGGCTCAAACTGTTTAAAGATAGGTTTTCTAACATTCACTAGAACTTCAGGCACATCTTCTTTGACCAACACTAGCTCTAACAACTCAGCAGCCCTATTTTTCTTTTTCTGTGTGTAGTCAAGTCCTATGTTTACTTTTTCATTTTTACTCTTGCCTGCCAGTTTCATGTACATGTCCCTTTCTACGAAAACTTTATTAGCTACTTCTTTAAAAGATTGACATGTTATTTTAAGCTCAGCTAATTCATTTTTAAGTTCTTCGTTAAGGTCTTCCCTAATCTTAAGCTTGTGTTCTAAACCGTCTACCTGATTCATTAACTGTCTTTCTGTACTTTCTCCTGATTCTAATTCCTCTACCCTGGCCTCGAGAAGTCTATTTTTAAGGGAGAGTTTAGCATTTTCCTCATTAACAGCGATTAGATTCAGTTGGAGATTGTACATGTCTTTAGTCATGGCAGCTAATTCATTTTGGTACTCAGAAATAGACATTTCATTTACGGTTAGAATTGGTACCTCTGATTGTTCTGAAGATCTTGCCATTAGAGCGAAGTTGCATAGTTCCTGATCTTCATCTTCATCAGACTCGTCCTAACCCTTCCCTTCAGTCACAACATACGCTCGGCTTCCCTTTTGTTGCTTGCTAACCGAGGCATCTTATTTCTTTTTTAGATCAGCATAGGATTCCTTGGGATGAACGTACGTGGGCTTCTTGCACTCTGTTGCAAAGTGCCCCAATTCATTGCAATTGTAGCATCTGAACTTGTTCTTGTCTACCAGGTTAGGTCTGTAGCCACTACCAGATGTGCTACCTCAATCGCTGTAACTTCCCCGACCACTTACACTACTGCCTCTGCTGCTGCTGCCTCTTCGGCTGAAAGAACAACCAGATCGTCCTTTACCTCTTCTTGACTTCCTGAAGCTGATATGAGCAAATTCTCGAGCAATACAAGCATATGACTTGTCTTCTAATTTGTCCAGCTCTTCAAGGGTATAGTATTCATCCTCACTTTCTTCGGATGGATCTTCAATGTCTAATACCACCCTTTCAGGATTAGCAGTTTTCAATGAGACAGCTGCAAGTGCCTTTACAGCAGACTCTTCAGCTACAAGTCCAGACTCACTTACCGCTTTATATTCTCCACTATTGTAAGATCTTCTTTTGTCATTTTGTTCCTGTTCCAGCTCGTAGGTCTTTAAAACACCATACAGCTTTTCGAGAGAAGTATTTTTCAAGTCTCTTGACTCTCGAATGGCAGTGATCCTGTGTTCCAGATATTTAGGCAAGTTCAAGAGAAACTTGATATTTGAATCTGCCAGTGGATAGACTTTATCTCTTATACTTAGCTCGATAAGCAATTTACTGTAACGTTTGTAAACATCCGCTACACTTTCTCCTCGTTCGCATCTGAACGATTCATATTCAGATATCAGAATGCGCTTGTGATTATCTCTAACTTCCTCGGTCCCCTCCATCACTACAACCAGTTTATCCCACATGGCTTTAGCTGTTTTTAATCCCTTTATCTGAACATAGTACTCTGAGTCTAGGGATTCAATTATGACGTTGCGTAACGACGCATCCATACCAACCAATCTTTATCTACGTCTGAAAACTCCATTTCCTCTTTAGGAACAGACCGGGATGGTATTAGTATCCCTCCTTCCATTCGCTCTGGCTCAATTTTCATGGGTATGTATGGACCGTTCTCCAATATTCTCAAGTATACCTTGTTTATTGATTCAAAGTAGGCTTTCATCCTTCCGGTCCATTCGTCATAATGTTGTGCATCAAACGGAGGTATCTTAAATCTGTGTGCGGCGACCATTTTAATAAAGTTTAAAATTAAGATAATATACTTTTCAAATTACAATAAATTGTATTTACTTGAAAAATTAATTATCTCATTTTAAATATCCAACACTTAATATCTAATGGGTTTTGCACTTAAGATTCAAGCAAGTTAATTCTAATCACAGGAACAGTAGCAGGGTCCACCAGTTTTTCAAGTCCAAACAAAAAAAATTGTCCACTTTCTAGTTGATAGAAGTTCGAATATGTCCTTTTTGTTCAGTCAACCAGTTGATTCAAGTTACCTAGTCAACCAATCAAATATTCTTTTATAACCAGATTTTTGACCACAAGAAAACCCACAAAGCTCTAAAGTACAACGTTTTGGAATGTTGTACAAATATTCCTTACACCATGACTCAGAACTTTTTAGATCTATGAACTTTTCAAGAAGACACAAATAAAAGCTTTCGGCACAAACTTTAAAAAAAATTGGATCTGGGATTTTCAAGAACCAACTCGAGCAACACGGTAGGATCTCTGTTAGATGTGTTTAACAGTGGCTCTGATACCAATTGTTAGGTCCAAAGTGTTGTAGAGGGGGGGGGTGAATACAACTTTTTAAAAGTAATGAGAGAATATACAAATATGCAGGTAATAAATGATGACACAGAATTTCAAGAATATATCATTATATTCATTGAGGGATTTGCTACAACATTCATAAAAGCATCATGATTAGTTGAACAATAAATACAGCAATTAAAGCTTGATTCAACTGATCCTCTCTCTCACTATTGTTTTACAGTAAATGTTCTCTTTTGAAATATATCATAGAAATACAGAGATGGAAAAAAATCAAATCCAAATGAAAACAAAGTGCTGCTTTTATAATGTCGTGTAGTCTTGATCTTGTCCTTTTTGTGTACGTGGCCCAATCAGGACTTGACAATAAAAAGTACTTTCCCAACCACTTTGGATCAACCGTTCACAACAAGCCACTTGTCCCTTGAACATTAAATGCTACATATCAACCCGCATCTCGATCTTGGTCGACAATCTCGATCTCGATCTCGATCTGTGAAAATCTCGATCTCGATCTATGAGAATCTCGATCTCGATCTATGAGAATCTTGATTTCGATCTGTGAGAATCTCGATCTCGATCTGTGAGAATCTCGATCTCGATCTCGATCTGCCGTGGATCGAGATTTTCCTTGCAATGTTTTCCTTCAATTATCAATCTCGATCCGCATCTCGATCTGCTGTGGATCGACATTTGCGTTAGCAAATATGCACTCATCCAATGTTGACTTTCTTTAGTGACTAATTGTGGATTAACCTTTATGAGCAAGTTTCTCTAGCTTCTTCAATTTCTTTTCCTCACTCAATTCAAATGAGATCTTCTATTACTGACATGAACTTGCCTCCAATGTCCTGACACTTGATGCAATGGTCTGGTTCATAAGTGACTAGTCTTGTAGGGGTTCTTGCTTCTGAATGTCAGTTCTCATTTGTTGATTAACCTTTACATTATCCAGTTGTTGAGATACATTACATGAAATCACTTTGGTCTTCTTGATACTTCTTTGACATTAATTTGATTCTCCATTAGATAAGTTAGGGCATGAGCAATACTGAGATTGAACTTCTTCTCACTTAGGCATTCTTGATTAACCAAATTAGTTACTTGTAGTTACCAAGTATCATTACCATTTCTTCAGTTGATTGATTCCATGTGTTTCTTCAGTTTCTCTTATTTTGCTGTTGTTTTATCTTTTAACTAGTTGAGTTACATAGTAATTAAGTGTTACAAGTTAGTACACCTATGCCTTTCAACCACATCTCATTGGTCATATGTATGGTGATAATAAAGTCAAGAACATAAGTGCATGTCTCAATGCATGACACTGGAATGATCCGCCGTGAGATTCTACATGTTAAATAAGTGTCATAAGTAATTCTCACTGTGATAATGGTGTAATGATCCTTAGACCTGCAATCATTATATTTCTATAAGAGAATTAATATACTTTGATTACATTAAAAGTTACCTTTGACCGGGTGATGATAAAAGTGGACATTGGGTATATTATGAATCGTATGAGAAATATGAATGATCTAGATGGGATTTAATCCTCCTAATATTAGGAGTGATATTACTGGCCTCTTATTTGAGTGAGACTATGAAATGCACGGCCGTGCTCAAATGTTGATTTGATTTTAATAGTCTACTCATCGATCAAGAAAATAAAGATTAAATTATGAAGAGGATGACACGAGACATGCCTTGAGTTTAATCTATAATATCAAGATTAAAGGGATTATATTACATGGAACATTATTCACGAAAGGCTTAATCTTCCATTAATGAACTACTAAAGCTTCTAAAGGTATTTATTATTTATCTCCGAATTAAATCTTTTGTTTTCGCATGGATCCTGCGGAGGGTTTCGCTATTTGATTTATTTTTCGCGTTTATTCCGCTGTGTTTGTGCCTCGAAACCCTTCAGTACTGTGGTGGAAGAGGCTTCAAGGGAATTTCATCCATTGATGCAACTCCTAGGAAGTTGCAAGGTGCAAAAGGCTTTGAAGGAAGCACCAACAATCATCTGCAATCTGGTGGAAGAATTTTGTACCTCTGCAGAAGTTGTTGATGACTACTCAAGCATCAAATTCAACTGCAAAGGATAAGAGTACATCCTTACTACTTTAATTTTAAATGAATGTTTAGATTTGCATGTTAATAATATTGATAATGCACCCATTGAATCAGATATTAAAAACATGCTTAGGGCTGTTAATTATGCAAATCCTAACATTAATTTAGGACATGTAGTTAGAAAACAACTTAGGAGAGAGTGGTTTTATTTCTTTGATGCTGTCATAAAATGTTTTAGTGGTAAAATTAGTAATTTTGATGCCCTTACTTCTAGCATGCAATAGATAGAATGTAGTGTCTTATTTGATAGTTATCCTGACCTATCATCTATATTGCTACATGAAATGGATGCTAAGTTAGGTAAGAAGCATGATAGGTCTAATCATATATATTATGCTAGGTTTATCATGATTTTTATTAACCACTTTGTCAAAGAAATTAAAATATGCATGGAAACTGAAACTCTGGAGTGTTGGACTTAAGATAAAAGAGTTTTCAAGGAACTGGTGAGAATTAACCTACACAATGAGGTGGAGTTAATTTATCCTGAGTTTGTAAAGGTATGCATTTCTACTCTAACTACTTCTTCTAATCCCCAAATTTCTTTGCCTTTTGTGGCTATGAAGGGTGTTAATAATGACCTCAACCCTCCTACCCAATCCATACAACAAATTTCAAAACCCAAATCTAAGAAACCAACCTCAACAGGTTCCCAAAAACCTGTTGTTATAAAAACAATGAAAAGAAAAACACCTGTTTTGGTTAATAGATTAGAGGAGGCTATAACTGGTGAGGGAACTGGGAAACATCAAAGAACCCAGAAGGATAAGGCGAGTGAGGGTGAGATAACCCTACCTAGCCACTCAAGAGTCTCCCAATAGACCGTAGTAGTTAAAAAGGAACCAAACACACCACTATTGGAATCCTCTCAAAAGGATGACAATATTGAAAAGAGCCCTCAACTATGGGCATTGAATAAGGGTGGGGACATTCAAGCCAACACCTCAATGACCTATATCATGAGAAGTATGAAACCAAGGTTTGCGCTTGGGGATGCACACACTGCAAAGCCACAGGAAACTATGGTGGAGCCTTCTGTTTCTCAGATTGATGTATCTTCAGTAAATGTTGAGATACAGCCCCATTCTCTTTCTATCCATGTTCCTTCTTCACCCCAACCTCAAATTTCTTCGGAAAATATTTTAATAGACAATCAAACATTTTCAAATTCTCCTTCTTTATTTATCAATGAGAAGCCAACACTCTCTCTTGAGTCTCCTTCACAGGATTCTCAAGACACAATCTCAAATACTACCTCAAATATTCTTTCAAATCTAAACACTGAAATTCCTTCAAGTTCATTTGTTTCAACCTCATCAATTGATATACTCTCATCAATTGATAATCAGCCATCGACTGATAAGCCATCGATTGATACTCAATATCAATCGATGGGTATGCATCAATCGATGGATATGCCAACCACATCAATTGTTAACACTTTCACATCAATTGATACTCAATCAATTAATGTTGCACACATTCTTTTAGGACTGGGTGAGTTTAGTGAGAGGCAGGCTTGTAGCCTGGCAAAAGGAGAGGGAGTGAATGAGGACATTCCTATTTCTTCCAAGAATGAGAGTGAAACACTTGAGGGCCCCACCTTAGTAGGTGCAACAAGAATGAGTGAGGGAGATGTGAGGTTCATAGATGAGATCCTGATGCAAAATAGAGAGATGAGTGAGAGTGATAAGAAAATTCTTCAATATGCACAGGAAATTGAATTGGAGATGATGTTTGAGGGGGAAGAAGTGCAGGAGATAGGGGGAGTCCTTAATGTTAATGAAGATAGTGGTAGTGGAGTTAACAAGGAGGCTGATGAATTGGAGAAAGATGTTGTTGTAGATGATGATGTTGATGCAGGAGAGTTGGATCCAAGAAACTTTGTACACCCTAATCCAATGTATCAATGATTGGTAACTTCAACCGATCGGGATGTCGAATCAATTCTAGGGTTGGAGCATACTGAACAGAGGAAAAGAAATTTGAAGGAGAGACTAGTCAATGTTGATGATGTGTGTCACTTGGCTCCTGGTGATATTGACAATGACAGTGATGAAGAACCTTGGATGAGCAGAATTGATGGTAGCTTGGCAGATGCTGAAGAAGATTTGTTCTCTCAATATAGAAGATCTGTGATGAAGGTGGATTTTACAGATTCTACTCACAGGAGAATTGCAACTTGTTTGAGGGACCAATTAAGAGTTTAAAAGATGACAGTAACTGGAGTCAAGCATTAATTGGCCTCAATCAAGGGTTTTATCTTATCTACCAAGGATATGTTGGAAAGAAGGTTAGATGGAAAGTTGCCTCATGGCACTCTCCATCACATTCAACAGAAGTTTCTCAAAGATGCAAAGGGCTTTCCTATCTTGGAGAAGATGGTCTCTATAATTGAGTCCAAGATGGATCATATCATTAAAGGTCAGGCCCTCCATGCATAAATTTTGTAGAAGTTTCTTGACAGAATGCCACCACTTTCATCTTGTGATGATAACAAAAAGGGGGAGAACACTAATAAGAGAGATAAGGATAATGATGCTAATGGTGGTGGTGAAGTTGGAGCTGTTGGGAGTAGGATGATGTTTGAAGGAGTGAGTAGCAGTCATAAGGAGTCAGGAAGAACTAGAAGCAACAAGGGACAATCATCCACCAGGGATGATTTAGAGAAGAAAAGAAGCAATGCACAGCAATTTGATGCTGACTTGGAAACTAGGAGGATTTCTAGGGAAAAGGAGACCAATGAGCTAATTGAAAGAGAAAGGAGAAAATTTGAGCAATTAAAGCATATCACAGAGTTAATGAAAAAGGTTGCTCAAACAGGCAACTTGGATGATCTCATTGCACAGACCAAGGTTGTCAATGAAAATGCAACTGAAGCTGCTAATGAATTCAATGTTCATGCAGAAAAGTTTCTTCAACTAGAAGAAAAGAAAAAGGGGAAAGCCATTATGGTAGAAGAGAGAAGAAAGAAGAGTAGATTTTCATGAGAGAAATTGCTACAAGGTGTTATTTCTTCAAGAGTTGCAGATGCTGCTGAGAGAGAAAATGAGGATGCAGAAATAGCAATGCGAATGCAATTGGAATAGAATCAGATGGATACAACTGAAGATCAGTCTTCAAAACCAAAGAGGCAAATCAAAATGGCAAGGAAAAAGAATGTGAAGCCCCAAGAATCTATCCAACAAGAACAATCTTCAATCAAGGAGATACAAGGAGTGTAACGATCGAGATAATTATATCTATTTGAATAATATGAGGTATATGATTTATGTGATTTAATGTGTTAAGATATGATATGTGGTCATTTTATATGTCTAGTTGACTGCCTGTTTGACCGCATTATGCTTAAGTGTTTTAATTAAGTGTTTAATTGATTTTTATGCTTAATTGAGTAACTGGTTGATTTTTATAAAATTATTAGTGTGTCCAATAATTATGAAATTTTATATGTAGCTTCTATGTGATTTTAGAGACTTTCTAAAAATGGTGATGTATTTAATTCTAGTCTCAGTGATTTTATATAAATCTTTCATTCCTGTTTTATTCTAGAGATATTACTCTTCCAAATTCCATATTTAATTATTGGAATGTCCAAAAATCATGAAACCTGTTCCAAAATGTTTCTTAAATATTTTGAGACTTGTAAAAAAAAGTTTATTTTATTCGAGCCCAAATGTATTTTTAAAGATTTTCCTACTCTTATTTTTATTTAAAGTGAGTTAACTTCAAAGATTTTTAGTTAATTATCTATTCATCAGAAAAATATTTCAAAAATATGGGGAAGCTTCTAAATTCATGATCTTTCTTTTAAAAATATAAAAGTTATTTTTGTACCCTGTTTCTATCAAAATTCGATTTTTGAATTGTTTTAAAATTAGAAAACATCATATGTGAAGTTACTAGTTTGCCCTTGTTTCTAGTTAACCCCATACACCGCCCACTACCTCTCTTGTTCTGCATTTTCAATTCCCAGGTCCATCTCTTTCTTCTCTCAACGCGATTCCTTGCTAGTTCCTGCGATTTCTTGATATTTAGTCGAGATTGCAGTAAATTGTCATGTAGTAGCTTCAAATTCTAAGCTTACATATGTATTAATCTTGTTTTTGGGGTTGGCTTATATTTTGCATGTATGTATATGCGCGGTTGTATGCGTATGTATTCTAATGTTGACATGCAATGGTTAAAATCATGTTACTTTTGAAAACAAGGCTAGTATATCACTTGAGATGCGATTTGTGTGAGTAAACAAAAGCTGGGTGTTGAGAAGCCGGAAATCGGACCTCCACCGGAGCTTGGCCGCCGGCGATGAAGCCTTCCGAGCTGGCAGGTCAACGGCAATGATAGATTTGAGCCGGAATCATACCATTCTTCCATTTTACGCTAATAAATCTCGTTGCATGTTGGCTTATGATTTGCTGCCCTAAAAACCCGACTAGTAATCTATATTTAGCTTCGGTAATGCTCGGTTAATTAGTAATTAATATGTTTTGATGACTCCACTAGCTGCCATAAATCTTGATATTACTAGTTGCTTGAAGTCATGATTTTAATTGATGTTTATATGCTTTGATTCGTAGTCAATCCAAATTTTTCGAAATGCATTGCCTTATTTTCTAGTTGAATTGGTGGAAATAAATTGATACATGATTGGGTTCCATTGGTATATGATGTTGTTGGTATTAATCGAAGCTCTACTGCATGTTTGACTTCATTGTTTCGGCTGGATAGTGCATTGCCGACTTAAAATTCATAAATGGCTTTGATTGTTCTTGAATGGATTGTGAATGACATTGATTGAGCTATATTACGAACTAAAGATTGATTGTGGAGTCTCAAGGATTGCATGTTGATCCTTAGTCCTTAATGATTAACTTTCGAATATTATAATTCTTGGTAATTCGAAATTGATTAATTATATACATAAGTTAGTACTGGATTGCAATTGAGTTAGGTAAATCGTTAGTGCTATGATTCATTCGAATGCTATATGTGCACATTGGAATCTACTTGTCTAGTTAAATGAGTTGAGTTGGAAATATCAATTATGTGATTTATGTGATGGATTATGCTATTCGGAATTTGCAAGATATAGTAGCTAGTATATGGATTTCATTTGAGTAGGGTTAACTGTTAATTGCTATGTGCTACTCAAATGCTTTACGTATATTTTAAAAATTCAAGTTGCCTAGTTAAATGAATATTTCGATCTATAGCAATATAATGTATTAATTTTTGAATGTATGTACGTATAATAATTGAGTCTTGCAAGGTAATGTGAGTAAAGATGTGAAATTGAGAATATTATGGTTAGGACTGGGCATGTTATGCAATTGGTGTTAAGATAAAATTATACATATGTTTGTATGCATTCCTATTTGGTTGGATGTTTGAATGATTGTTTGGGTCGGTTGTATTCCGACAGGCAGCTCTAATTACAGAGGAGGTGCTGTCAAAATTATCTAAAAACTAAAATGATTTTATAAAACATTATTGGCACACAACTTCTGTATAGGAAAGGCTATCAGTCAGGAATACTGTGGATCAATATAAGTGTCTATGTGCTACTTGTCTGCTAGTGTGGAAGTGATTGAATAGTAGAGTATATATACTATATATTATACTTGTGTTAAGGGGTTACAGTTAACGAAAGGGTAGAGCAGTTAGACGTTAAAGAGAACGTCGAGAGTATATAAGATTCTGATATAGTACTATTTTTGTGTAGCTACGAAAGACGTTGAGGTGAAGGACAAAGGGAAAGCTAAAATAGAGAGTTAGTGTTTGGTGTAGGCGATCTACCTGTTCAGCAGCTGTAGCATTCCTTTTTAAGGCAAGTAACTATTGCCTAATCTCTTTTAACTTAAGCACTATTTATGAAATGTTTTATGACCCTGCAACTGTGTTATCTTATTTCAACTATTTTAAACTATAGCCTACCTTACTTTAACTGTTTACTTAAACTGCAACCTTATACCAGTTTTGATTGCACTTTAAACTTTTCAATCCCTGAACTGCTACTGTCAGCTTTTAAACTAATTTTAAAGGTCTTAAATCGGTAACCTTGAACTATACCTTATGTCGACGCCATTTCCTTAGTAATGTTTACTTGAACTTTAATTCTGAACTTACCCTGTTGCTATTGGATAACTACTGTTACAATTAAATGCCTTACAATTGTTTTCAAAACTTCTTGTTATACCTGTGAATTGACCCTGCAACCTGACTTTACAACTATAGCTTGGTTTTGGATTCCTAGTTCATGATTTCAGCTTACCTTACTACAACAGAAACTTGTTTTGAGACTTACCCTGGAATAAACTTTACCTCTGTCTAATGATTTAAAAAATGGATTTAAATATGGAATCCGACTTTCAGGAAGTCTTTTTCATCAAATGATTTGGTAACTTTAAAAAGAAAGGTTTTGGTTATTATAGGAATTCCGATCAAAATGGTTTCTGCGGATTCCTATAGGTTGGAGGCGTAAGAGGCCGAGTGACGCCGGTCCAGCACTTTTTATGTAAAGACTATAATGAGATAGTCAATGGCTATAATGAGATAGCCCAAGGCCAATGGCAATAAGTGCCTTTATGAGTACTCTTTATGTCCAGAGGGACTTTAGTCCGTTATGGGGACTTTACGTGGCTGATCACCCGTATTGTCTGGCGTTGTGAGAAAACTTCAACCAAAATAATTGTTTTAAACAGTAAAGGTCCTAATGAGAGGACAGTTTTATACATGATTTGAAAAGTAAAGGTCCTAATGAGAGGACAATTTTATAGATGTTTTAAAAAGCAAGGTCCTAATGAGAGGACAATTTTATAAAATGTTTTGAAAGAATCAGTCCTAATGAAAGGACAGCTTTATACAAATGGACTTTGAAATGATTAGTAATAAATAATGAAATGCCTTGTTATAACCTGTCATATACAGCTTCAATTATCAGATATATCTTGATTTGAACTTAAAAATTTTGATTAAGAATAACCCATAAGGCAACCCAGCCTTCTTCTTAGTAACAACAGCAAACATGTTCTTGAGAATCAGTCCAACAATATCAAATTTCTTCCCAGATAAGATTAAAGAACAAATAAGCATATCTTGACAAGACATGACATATCTATTACCTAGCCTAGGGCAGATATTAGAGCGACAAACCTTGAAAACAAAGTGAGAAAGTGGATGCATGACAGCAGTGGTTGGAAAACTAGTATCTATACAATCAGTAACACATCTAATCAACCTATGTTGCTTCATCTCAATTAGATCTTCATACTCAAGAACTTCTTTCTTACTATGCAGAATAAAATCACACTCAAACAAACCCTTAAACTTAACCATCACATTTAACACAGTCGAATTAAGACTAATTATATGACCACAAACTTCACTAACGTAAAACTCATCATGCTCTAGACACAAATTCGCATAAAACTCGTGGACCAATGCAGGATAGCATACATTAGGTATATCAATGATTGATAAAATACCTATAACATCAAACAGGTTTACAATCGGAGTGATCCTAATCAGATCTTAAGACAGAGGCTTACCAAAAATGATAGTGCGATGACCAATGTTAAGCTTCTGATTGCGAGACTCAAGGTACTTTGATGCAAACCGAACAACAATACGCAGATTCTTGATCATTTGAAACCCTGAGATATCTTCCATGGAGACATTATGATCAGTAGCCTTATTGAAAGAATCAACCTCTTTTTCGGAAACCACATACTCAACAAACACTGGTTCCTCTGGAACACACTTTCCTTTCTTCTTCGTAGTAGACGCTAGAGTCTTTTGGTTTCTTGTATTCATCATTAGGGTTTGGAGAGAGAGAGAGAATTTGTTGTTTGGTAAAGTTGTGAGATGCGTGTGACTGATGGAGTACCAAAATAGTGTATATATTACACAAATAACCAAGAGTCCAAACCACTTGAAAGGTTCCTTGTAAATATATCCCTTTATGATAACTATCGGGCTTGAATTTAGGAGTTAAAAAAAATCTACTCAACCCCAAATCATGTAATATAACAAAATGAAACCACATTATGCAAATAATCAGGTTAGCAAATAAGGCATATAATAATTTGAATAAATCAAAATATTAATATGACTGTTGTATATCAATTAAGCACGAAAATTTTAGAATATAAATGAAATGTAATAAATACGGAGACAATTTTCAAATATGTACAATTGCATGTAAATTTTGAAATTCAAATTTCAAATAAAACACACAAGTACAAAATAAATCATAACAGCTTGTTAAAGTACAGTAAAGATAAAATAGGAAGCTGCGTACCAGAATAGTTTGCTATTTACACATTGCACATACCCAATTCTCTTTGAAGGATAAAGAATCTTTCTTCTGGTAGAGGTTTTGTGAAAATATCAGTCAATTGATACTGAGTAGGTACATAGACCAGATTTATCTTGCCTTTAACCACATTGTCTCTTAAAAACTGATGTCTCACATCAATGTATTTTGTCCTTGAATGTAATACAGGATTTTCTGAGATATTTATTGTGCTTGTGTTGGAGCTTTACCCTTTTTGTTAAAGTTGAGAGCAACTCCTTTTCTTTGTAAAGGAACATTAATTTTTTTCATCATGAACTTGAGACCATCTTCTCCTTGGATAAATGTCCCCATTCCTTTCCTGAGTTTTACAACTTCTGATTTAAGGGATTGAATCTTTTCAGCTTGCAGAGATGTAGAAGCAGCGGCCTATGATGTACTGGCAGCAGGCTGAGATGTTGTAGCAATAGGCTCAAATGTTGTAATAGTAGGCTGAGATGTTTCTGCTCCAATAGATTTCTTGAGTTTAAACTTTTCTAGGCATGCATCATTGGCCTCAATATGTTCTTTCAATTCAGAAACTTCTTTACCAAAGGCTTGACTTCTTTTGGGTAGTATTTTGTTAAAAACTTCAAGATCCTCTACTTTGGCTTTTAACTCTTTGATTTCAGCCTCATTCTTTACCTTCTCTAGTTCTTTTTCTTCAATTAGAGTTTCCACTTTAGCCATTAACTCATGAACCATCTACTTTAAGTAGGCATTCTTCTCAACTAGCTTGTTATTTTTTGATTTCACAGAATTATATTCCTCAAGTAGAATATGCTTTGGTTCCTGCATGGTTAGCTGTTCCAAAACAATATTATCAGAAGAAATATGAAATTATAATGAGTTTACCTCACTCTCATCATCCTCTGAATCACTTTCCACAAGTCCATCCTCAGTGTAGCCAAGCACATTGTCATCTTCCAATCCAACCAAGGCAAGATTAACCATCTCATCACTAGTATCAGCACTAGAGTTAGAGTCATCATCATCATCGCTCCAGGTCAGTAAGGCTTTTGACTTCTTTTTCTTGTCCTTGAAATTAGTAGCCCGTTTTGCTTTGAGTTTGTAGTAGTCTTTCTTGTAGTGACCAACCTTTCCGCATTCAAAACATGTTTCTCCCCTTTAGCTTCTTTGGAGAACTTTTTGCCATCGGAGAAGCCCTTTTTCTCCATCTTGTACTTGTTCCTCTTTTCAATCATCCTCTTGATTTCCCTTAACATTAGAGAAAGTTCTTCATCATTTTCTTCCTCAGATTCTAGCTTGCTATTTCCAACATGAAGTGCAAGATTCTTCATTTTGGGAGTAAGATCAGAAGAACCCTGAGCTTTACTAGCATTGATATTTGCCTCAAACTGCTCCAATTTAGCAAATATATCAAGAGTGTCCATGGTGTCAATGTCTGGTGAAGATTCCAAAGTAGTGACCTTTGGTTCATAAATCCATGGAATAACACTGATTATCTTCATGTTGACTTCTTCTTGATGAATAGATTTTCCAAGCTGTTTTAGACTGTTCATGTTGGTTTAAAATCTAGCTTGAGCATCTTTGATATTTTCACCATCCTTGAGGTTGAAATTGTCATACTCGTTCATTAGCTTGCTCAACTTGACTATCTTCAGAGATTTCGAGCCTTCATGACACAATTCCAAAGTGTCCCGGATTTCTTTAGCTGATTTAAATGAAAAGACCTTGTCACTTTCTGATATGCTAAGACCAGTAATGATGGTGTTCTTAGCTCTGTTGTTATAGCTCAGTTTCGTTTGTTCATCAAGAATGAGTTCATCAATGTCTTTCTCCTTTCCATCAGATTTCATAAACGTAAATAGACCTTTTTCAGTAACTCTCAATTCCATAGGCTCAGTTTAGAGAAAAATCAAATAAAGCTTTTTGAGAACACGAGTTGCGGTGTATTGGATATGTGTATCCGAGTGAAAAACAATATCACGTTATATACTGATATAACGACTCTTTGAAATAAGGAAAGAATAGAACGTTGATAATAGAAAACATTTCAAAGGCATAACTATAAGAGTATAAATAAAAACGAATTTGAATTTGCTCCTATAAATATTGATATGATAGGAAAATAGTTGTGGTTCGAAAAAGAAATAAAAATCAAATCAACTACTTCCTAAAATTTAGGAAAACATTTTTAATAAAAATATATGAGCTTAATAATATATTAAAAACGTAATATATTAGTGAATGTACAACTATATTAATCCTACAACAAATATAAATATGTTACGCACAAACAGTCAGAAAACTGCTCTCTGTAGGACTTTATTTCAGCTTGCTATAATCAAGATACATCAGACTGTTATGTTGTTAACTATATATCTTGCAAAATATTGTTAATACATGCAAAACAGCAGGCTATAATAAATTTAACATATATACATTCAACAAGCATACTAGCTTGCTATAATGTGTGATCATCAAAATCATGAGGGTTATACTTAGAAGAATACTTATTAGATCAAACAAAGTTATATATAATTTTAGTAAAGTAACACTTATTAGATTAAAAAATTATATTAACTTTCGGTATAACACTCATTAGATCAAAAGAAATATATATATATATCGGATATTAGTAGATTACTTACTACAATCTTAATTTTATTTTTAAATTAAAAAACTTATATCTATCAAAATTAAACTAAATTATATTAAATTTTAATTTATACGAATTAATAAAATACTTAGTATAACAGATAATAGAATTTATATTCAATTTTAGTAAAGTAAAACTTAGTAGATTAAAATATTATATTGAATTTCAGTATAACATTTGTAACGCCGCTAGATCCGGGGTCAGGGTTCCAGGTCATCAAGTCATCAACCAAAAATATTAATCACGCGTTCCACAACATAATCCAATAAAAATGCTAACAATCTCATTCATAACTCACACTCAAGTCATAATCTTCAAAATGAGTACTTATATACATCAGTTATTACAACCTAAATGTACTTTCAAAATCTGATGTTACTATTACAACCTCTACATGATGTCATAACAATAATCAATACTACCTTAATAATAATACAACTGAATTTATAAAAAAATCTTATTATCCATGATTGGAATCCTAACTAACTTGCACCGATAACTGGTGCCCAGAACCCATCACGTTCAGGAATGAACCTTCCTCTTGGTTGTATCTTTTTCTTTTGCCTTTCTCAATTTGGAGAATATTTTTATCCTTCCATTCTCCGAAGAAAAATAGTTCCTTCCAGAGTTTTCGCAGTCATTGAAAATTTGATTATTTTTCAATATTATCTGTAATCAGCTAAGATTCTTGACATTTTGTCCTATTCTCCGTGATAAGTAACTATCAATTGATAATTTGATGTTAAGCATATCAACTAATAATTCTTGGCATCCATCGATTGATCTATTATATCCATCGATTGATAATTTGACTTATTAATTGATAAATGGTTATCAATCGATGGCTCTTCTATCTGTTGATGGTCTCCTTCAATCTTCATTTATCGGGTCTTTTATCTGTCGAGATTCTTTATCCATCGATTATCTATCACTTGTATAATTTACATGTCTTCAAACATTTACAATTAACAGTCTGACATATACATCCGTTGATGATCAATATTCATTAACTATTAACATTAATTGACTCTAGAATAATTATCCGTTGACCAAACATCTCAACGAATAAAACTGAGATATGCATTGTTCCTATCAATCCATATTATTAGTTGATTAAAATTGACAATCAACTAATAATTGATTTTCTAATCAATGGATATTCATAGAATAAATATTGATTGATCAGCTACAAATATGGAGGTGTGTCTCAGAAATCTTTCATCCTCATCAGCTTCTGACAGTTGGCTTGCAAGAAAGTTTAACTTCAAGTTTAATAGTACATCTAGATATTTCACCACATCCAAATTTCTAAAAACACCCTCTATCCGCCATAACCGAAGAAATCGTAAAAATTTAGCTAATATCCCAACAATGACGCCAAACTGTTTTAGTCTTTTTTGTATTATTATGATTATATATTTAATAAAGTGGACGAGTAAATAAGTAATTAAACTAACTCATCAATGCCTGACCAAGTCTGCCTTAGTAGTTGTCGATGTAAAATATAAACAACAGTGTAATTCAGGAAAAATACTTCACTTATTATGTTCGATTATATATTACAGATCATCCGGTATAAATAATAAAGAATGTTACTGATTATTTAAAAAAATTAAAGAATGGAAATGAAGATTGAAATTACAATACTGCTTCTGGTCCATCATCATAGAAATCACAGGTTTTAGAGAAATATTGAACGCATGCACTCTGCTGGAATAGCACTAGCAAACCTCTGTTTGTCAGAGCAGTAGTTATAAACCATGTGTTTTGCTTGCACCCGCCTCAGTCTATTTCTTCCTGCTGCATCAAGCTCATGTGTTCTCCATTCCTCGTTGGATGAAGCAGTCGAGGTTGATGATTGGCAAGATGATGTGGAGGATGACTTGGCACAACCATTTATGTTGAAGTTTCTGTAGTTGGCTGTGAATGGAGCTTTAGTCCAGTCAGTCTTGACGCGACCACCTTGTATAGCCCAGTCATCAGAATATCACAAGCCGCCCTCATGTGCTGACTCTTGGGGAACGGTACTCCGATGGATTCGTGATTGTTGAACACTCTGATTGGATTGTTATCTACCAGGAAGCTGATTTGATAATTAAGAAAAGTTGGATGTTAGGACACGGAGTTGGAAGATAACTAATTGGTTGATTGAGAAGACATAATTTACTTACATGATTCCAAGGGGGTTCCAAACAATGGAGTAGGCGTGGAAGGAAGAAGTTGGATCAAACCAAATCTGGAACTGTTGTTCTTTGTCACCTTTTCCTTGAGCATATACATTTGTGTGGATAGTATATGGACTCCCAGAAGAGTTCCCCAGGAACTCAGAGTCGATCTCATCATGTCCCGCGCCTTGGGATGATAACTGCACAATAGAAGAAAATAAAATAAAGACATGAACATATTGTAGTTGTTAATTACAAGTAAAATGCATATAAAGCAAGGTGATATATGAATGCAATGAGAGGACTAACGTCAAAAGTAGTAACAGTTCCAGCTGAGTATCCAGGGACAAGCTTGAGTTGCATGTCGAATCGTCCAAACATATACTCATGCTTGGACTGAAAGCCTGAACCTGAAGCTTTGTCGAGAGACAAAGTGAGGTCTCGACCACCATTCAGTATCTTAGCACGTTGATCACCCCACGTAATATCTGGATTTTGGTAGAAATTGGCATCAGCTAGGGGAGCTTGGGTGACCATGTGCATGGAAATCAGCAGAAGCAAAGAGATAATGGCTATATTAGCTTGAGGATTACTACAATATAAGAAAGACGTTTAATAAGTGATTCGAGATAACAAGTGTTTGTGTATATCTTTGTGATGGTTATGAATGAGAAGAGTTTGCTATTAATTTGTAGGTAAGATTTATTGTTGACCATGCCTCAAAAGGAAGCATCTTAGATATAGCCACATGTATAGGACTAGAGGAAGACTTGCTAAAGGGAACAGATAATGTACAGCTTGAAAAGTTTTTCTTCCTTTAGTTAACTATAAATTATTATTTTTAAATGACGAGCCAGAGAAATGAACCTTCCCTCAATGGCCCATCTCCATCTCTATGTTTTCTGAAGAAAATAGCTAGCGTTTGTTGAGAGATGGTAGGCAATAAGGCAATAAGAGATTCCATTTACTGAGGTATATGTATTTCACTGGGTGCTGTCATCAAGGCATAGCTGCCTTGTAAAGCAATAAAATTGCAATTATCGTAACCTCGCAAAAGTATTTTAAATTGTTAATCCTACCAAGTTCTATAGCTATGTCCTTTGTGGCAAGTATCTTCTCCAGAAAATTTACAGAAACTCTTCACTCATAAATTTCATCAGTTATGGATCGTTATGAAAGAATGAATGAAAGAATTCCCTTTTGATGCAATTTCTCTACATATTTCTGCAATAATTATTTATGTTTTCATGGTATGAGAGCCAGGTTCATCTGGTGTGTAATTTTTCGATCTTTTAGCTAAGCATAATAGCTACAGAGAAAGAAGAATGACAACAATAGAAGTGACTAGTCCATTGTATCTTCATCCTTCAGATGGGAACAATTTTATGGTCATAGATAAGCTTCAAGGGTCTTCAAATTATAGATCCTGAAAGAGATCTATGGAAATAGCCCTTTCTTCAAAAAGAAAGTTAGGGTTTGTTACAGGTAGCATCACCAGAGATGCCACAGATACAGTGAAAGGAGAAGCCTAGGATACATGTAATAATATGATAATTTCATGGATCTTTGGAGCTGTCTCAGAGTCAATAAAAAAGTCTATTATGTTTATGAGTAATGCACATCAAATTTGGAACAATCTTGAGCAACGGTTTGCTCTCACTAATGGGTCCAGGAAGTGCAAGCTTAATAAAGACTGATATGAAACAAGGCAACAAAGTAAGCAGATAAGTGAATATTATACTCAAATGAGGACACTTTGGGAGGAGCTTGAGTCGTTAAACACACTGCCTACTCTTACAACTGTTACACCAGAAATCACAAGCCTTGTCACTGTCCTTACAAAACAAAGAGAAGAACAGAAGTTATTTCAATTCTTGAATGGCCTGGATGAAATTTATAGCCCACAAAGGAGTCAACTTCTCTTGATGGTAGCTCTCCCCTCTGTAGAAACAGCTTGCAGCTATCTTGAGCAAGAGGAAGCACAAAGGGAAGTACTTGGTCATACAAAGGAGGAAAGTGAAATGTTAGCTATGTTCAGTAACACTACAAGGGGAGTATCTGCTCATGGTCAAGCTCAGACCTCAGTTCAATGCACAGCCTGTGGAAAAAATGGGCACAGTAGTGATAAATGTTGGACTATGGTCGGTCATCCAAGCTGGCATCCTAAAGTAAAGGGTCAAAGTCAAGCCATATATAAGGGAAAAATAAAGCTCCTAATAGTAACAACCAGCAAAGATGGAATAAAGGAAGGACAGGAAATGGAAACAGAGTTGCAGCAAATGCTCAGGGGCAATATCATAATGATGCAGGTTCTGTATCAAGTAATGTTACTTCATTCACTTCTCAGCAACCGGAACAATTACTGAGAATGTTTCTTACATTAACAAAAGGCGGTGGTGTTAGGTCCTGGAAGTATCGTAGAAGGGGGTTGAATACGATACTCACAACAATTTAAAATTCTTTTCAGAATTTGCGGATAATTTAAATTATTCTTTTTGTTGAGAGTACGAGTCTTTGTAGTGTTTAGGAGACTAGCTTACTAATTTTCTCTATTTATGAATAAACAATTAAGATCTAGAAAATTAGCAAGTTAATGAATGAGACAAGTTTCGGGGAATATATCTTTCGTATATAAACCCAGAGGGGTGCTACACCCGGTTTTAATGCACCGGTTTCCAAAGAACAAATTAGTTTTTTGCTACAACAAATAGATTTGACTGATTCCTATTACAAAGTATAGATCTGTGAATGTACAAAAAGGAAATCAATCTAACAGAGAGTGTTTTATAATAGCCCTATATATTTACAACATAATGAACCGACTAGATTATAAAACTCCGGTGAAGAAGGCATGTGTATGACTTTGTATCTCTTCTTCTCCGGCTTCTATTTCTCTCACTGTATCTCTTTGTGTCTGTGTGTATCAACACCAAATGAATTAAATTCATTATTTTATATTGTGTAGGCTTTACAATAATTGAACTACAATTGTGAGTGTCGAATTCTTCTCCCCTATATGTTGACTTTGAGAAACCCGTGGATATTTTCTAGGTGTCGGATATTGTTTCTATGTACTTGAACTTAGAAAATATTCCTTGGTGTCGAATTCCTTAGTCACATGTAATTGTCTTAGTCACAAATAGGGTATGTGTCGAATTCTTCATTAATGTGCAGCCTAGGTGTCGAATTTACTCTCATGTACATGCCTTAGAATAATTCACATGATTCCAAGAACCTATGTGTCAATTTCATTAGCCTTGTATAACATGTGTCGATTTCTTCCACCATGTATACAACACTTAGATTCATTTTGGTATATTTAAAAGCTATGTGTCGATTTTCATTCTCCATGTATAACTATGTGTCTAATTCTTCATCATATATGCATGACTTAGAATATTTTCCATCCCTTAAGAGTTATGTGTCGAATTTCTTCACCTACTGTTACTAGGTGTCGACTTTCTTCACCATGTAAAACGAGTTGGAGTAATTTCAACTTCTATTCAATCCTTGTATACCTGGCTTCACTTGGCTTCCTGTCAATCATTCTTGTACAATGAACATGTTAACCAAATCCTTTGTATTGACACATAGTGCACTGGTCTGGTTAACAAGTGATTAACACTGATCTTGATCTTCATATTCTCATTTAAATCAAATGACATGAGTGAGGAAGTTCTTTATTTCTTCGAACACTGATTGTCAATAAACACTATACTTTCACTAGAATCTTTTCTGATACTTACACAACGTCTTCATTACTACCACAATCTTGAATACTTCATTATATGTTCTTCACTGATGCTTGAACATATAAACGAACTTCTTTCAGTGAGTATAACTTCAAGATTGTAGTTGTCTTCTTTAACCTTTGTCTTTATCCAGTCTTCAATTCTTCTAGATTCCTATGTTTCGAATACTGTCCATCTTCAATCAATGCCTTTACACTAAAATCTTCTAGTTGCACTTCTACACTGAATCTTCAACAGTGCTGAAACCCTGAAAGTCTTTAACCATTATTCTTCACTGAGGCATGAACATATTAATGAACTTTTCTCATTGACCTGTAGTAAACTTCAAAACTTCTTCTATTGTCTTGATTCACTGTATTTGTCTTGTCTTCATTTCTTCCTGATTTCTGTGTAGGCGTAGTATTATTTACCTGTCATGTTCTAGTGTTGAGTTATCACAATTACTATTCATACAACTTCATAATCTCACCACCAATATCCCCCTATTTTATTGTTAAACTTAGCAAACAAATCTCATAGAGAGGATAACTCAACTAACAACTAGAAAAAGTAATCTTCTGAGACTTGTAAATAATGCTACTGGTTTTTCTAGATCAGATTCTGCATTTCCAGATTTCTTGAGTAACTGAAATGAAAGATTTTTGTTCCTCTATCACTGAACTAATATTCATGTAGTATCATCTTCATTTCTATTTGTTTGAGCTCTCTCTGCTTCAAAATCCTTCATAGTTTGAACTTAAAGAACTTATCATGAACAATTGTTAGGAATCTACATGTGATTTGATGATAACATTAATCTTAGAATCATAGAAATTTTATTTGTTGTAACTGATCAATTGATATGAAAGTTATAAATATCAATTGATCAGGAAACCATTTATCAGTTGAAGTGTTTATATGAATCAACTGATAATTTGGATTGTAGCATAGGTGTACTTAGTCTATTTCAATCGATAAGGTGTAAATCAATTGATATTTTGTTCATCAATTGATGTTAGAGTCGATTGATATGGATCATCAATTGATGTGTAAATTAAACTGTTAAATTGTAATTATGTGAAGACAGGAAATTGCACAAGTGAAGGATGATCAATTGATATTGAAGCATCGATGGATGAAGGATCAATCGAAGAAGCCAAGTCAAGCATTGAAGACCATCAACTGATGTGAAGACCCATCGACTGATATATCGATTGATAACATCTATCAATCGATAAGACATCTTTTATCAGTCGATGGATATAAAGATCAATCGAAGTAGTACATCAGTTGATGGATTAAAGAATGGATCAATTGATATGCTTAACAGCAAATTATCAATTGAGTTTGACAACACAGAAAGAATATCTGTTGAAGATCCAGGGAACAAAAAGCACACCTATGGAAGACAGTCTAGAGTGACTGTGAAGACTTAATCAGAAGCTGTCTTTCAAACCTTTTTGTAAAAATAGAAAAAGGTAAAAGGAAGGCAGGAAGAAACAATCCTAGAATAGGAATTGTAAAAGAACACTTGTGGTATATAAACAAGTGTAGTAGCATTATTAGAAAACATACAAATTAGACATATTTCTTAATCAACTGTTCAAGCTTGAGAGCACATGTGTAAGAACAGTTGATTTGTTTTCTAATCTTGTAAACGCAGCTAGGTTTCTTTTAACCTAGGAGCATTGAGCAAAAATTTATATTGATGGAAAAACCAATCCATCAATAATTTTAAATCTCTTTGTTCAGTTTTATTTTTCAGCATTAATTTGTTCGAACTTATTCTCTTATTCTATCAAACATCAAGAACAAATATTAGAACACACAAAAAGTTTTAATATTTGTATTCAACCCCCCCTTCTACAAATATTGACATTGTTCTAAGGAATAACAATTGGTATCAGAGCAGGCTTTCAACATACAGAAAGTTTAAAGATCAAGAACAGTCAATATGGGCCAAAAAGATTCAGGTGTGAAAATTCCAGTTTTAGATAAAGATGAATATTTTCCATGGAAGGTCAAAATGCATCTGCATCTTCTTTCTCTCGACCCTTCTTATGTTAACTGCATAGAAAAAGGTCCTCATGTTCCCATGAAGCTAGTCACAGGTGTAAACCCTGATGGAACTCCTGCACTTGACAGACATGTTCCAAAACTTATTTCTGAGTTCACAGAAGAGGATGAAAAAGAAGTACTCAAAGACAAGAAGGCCATGAACATTCTGTTTAATGGTCTAGATAAAGATATGTTTGACAATGTAATAAACTGTACTTCATCAAAAGAAGTATGGGATACACTTCAAACTCTGTGTGAAGGAACTGAACAAGTAAGGAAAAACAAGATACAACTCTTGATTCAAAAATATGAATCATTCCATTTCAAGAGTGGAGAATCTATCAATGACACCTATAGCAAATTTCAGAAGTTGTTAAATGGACTGAAGCTATATGGTAGGGTTTATGCAACTGAGGATACAAATCTAAAATTTCTTAGATCTCTTCCAAAAGAATGGAAACCAATGACTGTTTCCATTAGACAATCTCAGGACTTCAAGGATTTTACACTGGAGAAACTTTATGGTATTCTCAAGACATATGAGTTGGAAATCCAACAAGATGAAGAGATTGAGAAGAATCAAAGAAAAGAGAAAACTGTGGCTTTGGTAGTCAAGGGAAATGAAGAGAAGAAGGAAAATGGCTATGAAGAAGAGTCAGTCATGATGGCTAGTGATGCTGTTGAAGAATCATTCAAGAGAAAAGGAAAGAGCAAGTGTGAAGAAGATGAAACATGCTCTCAGGATGATTTGGATGAGATTGATGAGCACCTTGCATTTCTGACAAGGAAATTTTCAAAGCTAAAATTCAAGAAGAATCCATATGCTCAAAGGCCTGGATCCCAGTTTAGAAACAACAATCAAAATAAAAATCTGGTTGACAGATCTAAATTCAAATGCTTTAACTGTGGATTGGCTGGTCATTTCTCAAGTGAGTGCAGGAAGCCAAAACAAAAAAAGGCAAAGTCATATGAGGGTATTGATTATAAGAAGAAATACTTTGACCTTTTAAAACAAAAAGAAAAGGCTTTTGTAACTGAGGAGAAGGACTGGGCTGCTGAGGATAGTGATTCTGAAGAATATGTCAATCTTGCATTAATGGCCAATCATGAAGATGAAGAAGCTAGTTCAGCATCTAATCAGGTACTAGCTACCAACTTTTCCAAGCTTACATCTGAGGAATGCAATAGTACTATTAATGAAATGTCTAATGAACTGTACAATTTGCATGTCACTCTAAAATCTCTAAACAAAGAAAGTCTCAAGTTAAAGAACACCATTGATGCCTTAACTGAGAGAAATATTTTTCTTGAAAATGAACTTGTTTGTTTAGAAAGATTTAAGCAGGAAAGAAAGGATGCTAGGAATGAACTAGTAAACAGTTTGAAAAGAGAAGAATTGTTGAAAGAACAATTAGCTGAAGAAATTGAAACCATTAGCAAATGGAATAGGTCTGCTAAAACTGCCAAACAAATTATTGATGTTCAGGGTGTAGATACTCTAGGAGAACTCCCCAAATCAATAGGCAAGTCATTGGCTGATACTTCAATGGATAAAGATCAATCGACTGCTAATCCTTCATCAACTGATAAGGATTATCAATCGATTGATGCTGAATCAATCGATAAGCATCCATCAACAAGTAAATCATCAATGGCTAATAAAAAGAACAAATTTAGCACTCCTATTAAGTTTGTTAAGGAAACCAAGAATCAAGTTGAGACTGAGACTGAGAAGATCAACATAGGTAGCTTATCTAAGAAACAACTAAAAGAAAAATTAGAAAAGATAGCACCTGTGAAAATTACTCTATCTAAGTCTGAGAAAAAGAAAAAGAATAGGAATGGTAAAGTAGGCATAAATAAGCACAATAATTACACTCCTGATATGTATGCACCTAGAAAGGTATGTGCTAAATGTGGTAGTGTAAATCATTTGTCCATGCAATGCAAAAGTGAAAAGAATTCTATATCTACAAATGATTTAAATATACATGCCATGACTGCAAATGCCATGTTTACCAATCCTATACTCATGAATGCCATGTCTTCTAATTTGGTTGCACCTAATGTTCATATGCCTTATGCACAAGTTCCATTCATGTATAATCCCTTCTTTGCATATCCTAATATGAACATGCCTGGTATGCCATGGAACATGCCTAATGTAAATGATAAAATCCATGGAAATTCTGCCATGATTTCTAAGGTGTCAAAGCCCCAAAAGTCAACTCCCAAAGATAAAGTGGATTTAAACCCACCAAAACAAAAGGAACCTAAGTTGACAACAGGGGCTCAAGCTGCAACTAATAAAAGAGGACCCAAGGCAACTTGGGTACCAAAAGCAACTTGATTGTTTTATGTGTGTGCAGGGAAACAGGAAGAAAAATCTCTGGTATTTGGATAGTGGATGTTCTAGGCACATGACTGGAGATTTGTCCCTGCTCACAAAGTTTGTGGAAAAGGCTGGCTCAGGAGTTACTTTTGGAGATAACAGCAAAGGTTTTACTCTGGGATATGGCTCAATTGCAAAAGAAAATGTTATCATTGAAACTGTAGCACTAGTTGATGGATTGAAGCACAATTTGCTCAGTATTAGTCAACTGTGTGATAATGGTAATGGTGTGTGGTTTACAACTGAATCATGCATCATAGCCAACAAAGAATCTGGTGAAATTCTCTTAACTGGAGAAAGAAAAGGGAATGTCTATGTGGCTGATTTTCACTCTGTAAAGGCAAATTCAATGACATGTCTACTTAGCAAAGCCAATACAGAAGAAAGTTGGACTTGGCACAAGAAACTAGCCCATTTGAATTTCAAAGCCATGAATTTATTGGTTAGAAAGAATCTGGTTAGAGGCATTCCACAGATGGAATTCACCAAGGATGGACTATGTGATGCATGTCAAAAGGGAAAACAAAGAAAAGCATCATTCAAGTCAAAGTCTGAATCATCAATTGATAAGCCTCTGGAATTATTGCACATGGACTTATTTGGTCCAGTCAACATCATGTCAATTGCCAAAAAGAAATATGCCTTAGTAATTGTGAATGACTTCACAAGATTTTCATGGGTATATTTCTTACACTCTAAGGATGAAGCAAGAAAATTAATTATCAATCATGTGAAGAATGTTGACAATGGCACTGAATGGAAGGTCAAGAAATTTAGAAGTGACAATGGTACTGAATTCAAGAATTCAACCATGAGAGAATTCTGTGAAGAAAAAGGTATCACTCATCATTTCTCTGCTCCAAGAACTCTACAGCAAAATGGAGTAGTTGAAAGGAAAAATAGGACCTTGATTGAAGCTGCTAGAACTATGTTAGAAGAAGCAAAACTTCCTACATACTTCTGGGCAGAAGCAATTAATACTGCTTGTTACATTCAAAATATTTCCATGATCAATAAACCTCAAGGCAAAACTACATATCAATTGATAAAGAAAGACAAGAAGCCAACATTTAACTTTCTTCATGTCTTTGGCTGCAAATGCTTTGTACTGAGAAATCAAGGTGAAAATCTAGGAAAATTTGAAGCCAAAGCTGATGAAGCTATATTTGTTGGATATGGAATAACAACCAAAGCATACAGAGTCTACAATCTTAGATTACACATTGTTATGGAATCTATGCATGTAGTTTTTGATGACAAGAAAATTCAAGGGTTGTTTGATGAAGGATTTCATGATCTATTGCATTTTGAAAATGAATCCACAAGTAATATTGAAGATAGTGATGATGATGTGGAAATTACAAGAGTTCAAGTACCTAGAATCCTCCCATCAATTGATGTCAATGCATCAACAGATAACTTATCAGTTGACAATCATCAATCAACTGATAATACATCAATTGATAATCATTCGATGGATATCAACTCTGCTCAACAATCTTCAAGTAGAGTGTTCATCTCAGGGGGAGGGTTCTCAAATAGTCAATCACATCACAATGATCATAACACTTCCAATGATCATGAAGCATCATCTTCAAGGACAAATTTACCATCGTAAAGGAAATGGACAAAAAGCCATCCCTTTGAATTAATAATTGGAGATGCAAATGATGGTGTCAAAACTAGAAGTGCAACTCAAAATGAATGCTTGTATAGTAGCTTCCTGTCTCAAGAAGAACCAAAAAGGATTGAAGAAGCCTTGAATGATCCTGATTGGATAATTGCTATGCAAGAAGAGTTGAATCAATTTGAAAGAAACAAGGTATGGAAGCTGGTGCCCAAACCAAAGAACAAGTCTATCATTGGTACAAAATGGGTGTTCAGAAACAAAATGGATGAATCTGGTACAGTGACAAGAAATAAAGCAAGATTAGTGGCAAAGGGTTATTCACAAGAAGAAGGCATAGACTTTGATGAAACCTTTGCACCAGTTGCAAGGTTGGAAGCAATTAGAATCTTCTTAGCATATGCTGCTTATGCAAATTTCAAGGTGTATCAGATGGATGTGAAAAGTGCTTTTCTCAATGGAGAACTAGAAGAAGAAATATATGTAGAACAACCTCCTGGTTTTATTGATCCTATTCATCCTGGATTTGTATACTATCTTCTCAAGGCACTTTATGGATTGAAGCAAGCACCTAGAGCCTGGTATGACACATTGTCTAAATTCTTGATTGAGAATCACTTCACAAGAGGTACTGTTGATAAAACTCTCTTTCATAGAAATGTAAATGGCTCTATGATTCTTGTTCAAATCTATGTAGATGACATTATTTTTGGCTCAACTAATGAAAAACTTTGTAAAAAGTTTGCTAAGTTGATGCAGAGTAAATATGAAATGAGCATGATGGGAGAACTAACCTATTTTCTTGGTTTGCAAATCAAGTAAGTTAAAGATGGTATTTTCATAAATCAAACCAAATATATTTCTGATTTATTAAAGAGATTTGATTTAAGTGAATGTTCTTCTGTTAAAACTCCCATGGCCACTGCAACTAGACTTGAATTAAACACTAAGGAAGCAAAAGTGGACATTTCAAGTTATAGAGGTATGGTTGGCTCATTACTTTATTTAACTGCAAGTAGGCCAGACATAATGTTTACTACATGTCTTTGTGCTAGGTTTCAAGCTGATCCTAGAGAATCTCATTTGATTGAAATAAAAAGAATATTCAGATATCTCAAAGGAACTCCAAATCTTGGAATTTGGTATCCTAGAGATTCTGGATTTGATCTAATTGGTTATTCAGATGCAGATTAGGCAGGTTGCAGAATTGACAGAAAAAGCACAACAGGTTCCTGTCAATTTCTAGGAAATAAGCTTGTTTCATGGTTTAGCAAGAAGCAGAATTCAGTGTCTACATCTACTGCAGAGGCTGAATACATTGCAGCTGGAAGTTGCTGTGCACAAATATTATGGATGAGGAATCAACTACTTGACTATGGGTTCAACTTGAACAAGATTCCTATTTTCTGTGATAATACAAGTGCCATTGCTATAACAGAAAATCTTGTACAACATTCCAGAACCAAGCACATTGACATAAGGTATCACTTCATTAGGGAACATGTAATGAATGGTACAGTTGAATTACATTTTGTCCCTAGTGAAAGACAACTTGCATACATTTTTACCAAACCATTAGATGAATCTACCTTCAATAGATTGGTCTGTGATTTAGGTATGCTTAACAGCAAATTATCAATTGAGTGTGACAACACAGAAAGAATATCTGTTGAAGATCCAGAGAACAAAAAGCACACCTATGGAAGACAGTCTAGAGTGACTGTGAAGACTTAATCAGAAGCTGTCTTTCAAACCTTTTTGTAAAAATAGAAAAAGGTAAAAGGAAGGCAGGAAGAAACAATCCTAGAATAGGAATTGTAAAAGAACACTTGTGGTATATAAACAAGTGTAGTAGCATTATTAGAAAACATACAAGTTAGACATATTTCTTAATCAACTATTCAAGCTTGAGAGCACATATGTAAGAACAGTTGATTTGTTTTCTAATCTTGTAAACGCAGCTAGGTTTCTTTTAACCTAGGAGCATTGAGCAAAAATTTATATTGATGGAAAAACCAATCCATCAATAATTTTAAATCTCTTTGTTCAGTTTTATTTTTCAGCATTAATTTGTTCGAACTTATTCTCTTATTCTATCAAACATCAAGAACAAATATTAGAAAACACAAAAAGTTTTAATATTTGTATTCAACCCCCCCTTCTACAAATATTGACATTGTTCTAAGGAATAACAACAATGCTTCATTAGAACATATAACATAGCTTAAGTAATGTTCTCTCCTTGAGAATGTGATTCTTCTCCTTTTTCTTCTTCTCCCTTTAGATGAACAATGGAAGTGTCAATTCTTTTCTGTACATCCCATTTGGATGAGGAATCCTCTACTGACAACTCCTTTTCAAGTATATGATACAGTTTCTTGATTCTCCTATAAGGATCAGAAGATTCTTCTTTTTCTTGTCTAAATTCTCCCCCTAAGGATATTAACTTCTCCCCTAAGGATACTAAGATAAGACCTTCTCCTTTTTGTTGTATACTAAATTCTCTCCCTTAGTTAAGGAATCCTCTACTGGACCATAATTTTCTCATGGCTTGTCTTCCAAAGAAGGTTCTCATCTCTCATTGATTGGGAAAATATAGTAGCTTTTCTTTCAGAAGTAGCAAGTAGCAAGGGTAATTGTTTGGTCTATGGTTTCCTCACTTCTACTACGTTCTGTTGGTATTTACACTTAAATGTCGAGCACTTTGAAGTGTTTCGCTCTTTCTCTCCCTATCTCTCACTCAAGTGTATCTCTCTCTCACTTTCACTTAAGTGTTTCTTTCTCTCACTTGTACTTTGCATTCAAAATATAGCCTTATATACCTGCAAGTGAAATCCGTGAATTCATTTATATTCTCATCACCTAATTCATCAAAATGAACTGAATCACTATCAAGTGGAGAATTGCCTCGTAGAGGTGTTCTTGATCTATCATGCATAAGCATTGTCTCAGCACCAGACTCAATAGCATTTGCTAAATCACTGTCTAGTGGAGCCTCCCTCTTTGAGATGGATTATCCCATGATTTTAAAATCTGTTAGAGAATCCTGCCTTGCTCTATCAAGGGGTTGCGTCACACCTTCTCCGTAAACGGGAGGTGGTCATTCCTTTTCAGGATCTGGAAATGTTCCTTCTATGAGGGGCGACGTAGTAGCCAATGTAATGAATGACAAATTAGAGCCTACGTTTCCCTCATAACCCGGTGATGGGAATTTGGTATAAAATACCCTACTTGACTCATCCGAAAAATTCTTGCCAAGTAGTTGCCTCTCAAGCCCAAATAAATCTGAACAAGAGATCTCCCTTTCGGGATGTAGAAGATTAACTTCTGTTTGAGGTAGATACCTTAGACAATGTAATGTATGGAAACTTAGAGTCTGTATCTCCTCTGAATGCATATACCTCTCACTGTGCATGCCTTACAATGTGTTCCTAGAATTTATCTATTTTGGCTTACCATCAGCGTGAGTGTCGGTGATGTGTTTGACTCATTGCAAGATGCTCTGGCTGACAAGCGAATTTCATGGACTCATCCTGTTGAGAGAATGATTCCAGAGACAGTTTTATTGCCTTTTCAGATCTGCATCCTTTTGAGAACATGCAGATGAGCTTATAATTACCTCATTTTATATATTACTTTTCTTCTCTGAAGGCAGAGCTGTGGGTACACTTCCGACTTCATCCTTATTTACTGCATCAGGTGCAGTTTCTCCCTTATCAACCTCTAACTAACATAAGTTTCTTATATCTCCAGGGGTTAATATATGGAAGTGGATGAATTCATGTTTGGTACTAAGGTCTGGGTAAGAGATTGATGGGTTTGTAACCTCTTGGCCAGCTCTCTTACCCAGCTTCTAAAGCCACTGGGGGCTAAACAGATAGAGACAATCAAGATAAAGAGATAATCACCTTAACATTCCAAAACATATTTTTCATCTCAAAGAGAAGGAAAAATATAAGAAGGAATGGTAAACGATTGCATTAACGTACTTTTCAGCAAAAGAGTTTTTTCGGAACTAAAGATTTATCATTTAAGATCATGACACGAAATTTTCTTTAAGATACATATTCTATAATAAAACGCGTGAAAGTTTATCAGAGAAGAAAGTTTCTATCCCTTATGAATTTTATTATAAGGCAAACTTCCCATAATAAAACGCTGGAATTTATTCCAAAGAAGAAATTCAACTCCCTTACCAAATTATATCTCGATAAAATAACTCTTTTCCTTTATACCTTAATATTGTACATTTTAAAAATAGTTTTGCAAATCATCCTTATCAGATAGAAGACAATGATTTTCCGACTCATAATGCACTTATGATTTACATCAATTTTGTCCACCTGATAGGAACCCCGACTTAAAATAAAAATATGACAATTGGGGTTGGATGTATGCTTAACAATACAGTACTAGGCCTTCAAAGCAACAACCACTCTTTTCGTATTATGAATCAATGTGAAACATACATTGAAACAAGTATTTGAAAACAAATCATTTTATAAATTGTTGATACGTCGAAGTAAAAACAATTTCTCCGAATAAAACAGCAGTCAAAAAGTTTCTGCTATTTTAAAATAAAAAAATTAAAAGAGAAAACGGTTTTGAAAATATAGCATTTAAAACCAGCTTTGGAGAGAAGATAAAATATTTTGAGATTTAAATAAATATTATCCTCAAGAAAAATTGATTCACACCCTAGGTTTTGGAAAATAAAGTAGAGCTGTAAATTAAAAGATTTTCAAAAGAGAAGTTTTGAAAAAGAATTTTGAAGTTTTCTTATCTAAAACTGATAGAAAGTGAATGTATTGTAGGATAAAACATTTTGAAAAAGAAATAGACAAGAAATTCTTTTCAATACATTCAGGTTTAAAATTCAGTCAAAGAAAGAAAACTAATAGTAATACTCATGCAATACTAAACAATTACCACATACATGCATATATAAATCAAATAACATATGACAATTATTCAGTAGAACAATATGCATTTAGACATATTTTTATTATTAGTGATTTCAGATAAACAACAAATATTATCACTAATATTAAAAATATCAAAATAATTGTACGGAAACATTAACAAAATATCATTACTTGATATTTATCAATAATTTTAAAACGCAATAAATTATGCTTATAATATTTTATCAAATCAAAATTATGAAACTAATAAACATTGAATTGATTCAATCCATAATTTTAATAAGATAAAATAATTTTGCTAAATACTAAAATATTCATACAATTGAATATTAGCATCTAACTTCCTACGCTATATCTATTAATAGTCACTCAAGCATATTGCAATTATACTCATAACAATTATTAATGATATATGTAAGCTCGAGGAAATAGTTGAAAAGAAATTTATAAATTCTTTAAATATAGACATTTAATACTTGTGATCTTAATTACAACTCCTCAGAAATAAAATCAAATTTAAAAATATTTCCTAAGTATATAAAATATTGAGAATTTTATAGACATTACTTAGAAAATACTTCAGCTTCTGTTAGTGGACTTTTTGGTCCACTATAGACGTTCCAATTTAACTTAAATTGATCGCTTGTGCCCCAGTATGTAGTGTTTTTTTATGTGTTTTGTGTCTTTGGTGTGCAGATTGTCGTTCGTAGCAGAGTCGTTGAATAATTGCATAATTTGGTGGAATATGAGCTGGGATTTCAAAGGAGGAAGATCAGGACTTGAGTTGAGATCAAGAGAGGGCAAGACGAGTCGTTGAAAGAGCATGTGCACACGAAAAGCAGTTGCTGGACAGAAGCTTCAGGGGCGCCCACTCTCCGCCAAGCGCGCCCGCCCGCCCTGTCGAGATCAGAATTTCTATTTTGCAGTTGTTTAGCTTTTAAGGCCCAGTTAGAAGCAGGCCCATGAATATTTTTGTTATTATGTAACCTAGTATAAGACATAAGGATTATTATTATTGTCATTATCTAGGAAATTAATTAAGCAAGTAGGTTTTTTATTATCAAACAAGAGGCGGAGTACTTTGTGAGCCGTCAAGCTATTTTTCTTTTGTAATTTTCATCACGTGGAATATCGGTTGTTTCTTTTACTATTGCAATTTAATATCAGTCTTTTATGTTTAATTGTTTATCTACTATGTTTTCATATGAACCCATGATGTCGGCTAGTCCAATTATGGGCTAATCGTTGTCATGGGATTTTAATGAATTTTTCTATCAAGTCTAGATTTTGATTGTCTTTATGCCAAAGTGTGTGATTGTTATGGATATCCTAGTATGGTTAAACTTATTCGTTGTAGATGCGTCGCGAACATTTATGATTGTTTGTTGAACCCTTGTGAATGCGAAAGTGGATCTAGGGTTTAGAACATGCCATGCTAGCATAGGTTTTTGCATGTTAAGAGCATGTATTAATTTGTGGTGTAATTCTAACCGTCTTGCACTGACTATGTGATTTTATGGGTCCTTGTGCTTAAGTCATTATGTTTTCAATCTCTATAGACATATAGGGACTAAGTATAGTGGTTGACTAGTTGACTTCTATCTTTTGTGGATGTTCAGTAGGATGGTATGCGTGTAACGAAAGTTGGCGTTTATCAGTTTAGAGGGTCTGATAGTTATCGTCACCTTCACATGCTAGGTTGAAAAGGCATAAGATTCTAGATGAGATAGTTAATGAAGTTAAAATTCCATGTTATTTAATATAAGTAATTCCTTGAATTTAATCATTAGTGTAATCAAAACTACAATTGTTATTTTCTTAGCAGTGACAGTTAATCATACTCTGGTGTATAAGTGAACTAAACGTAAGCAAGTCGAGTCTCTGTGGGAACGAATCCTACTTATTTCTGTATTACTTGTGACCACGTTCTCTTGCGTGAATAAAGTGCGAACAAGTTTTTGGCGCCGCTGCCGGGGAGTCGGTTCATTGTTTTATTTAGTTAATATGTTTATCATCAGTGGTCGTTAGATATCACTGACTGAGATTTGTTACTAATCGTTCTTGTTTGTTACGTGAATTCAGGTAATTAATCGTGTATGCGTACTCGTTCTCAATCGAGTAAGGAAAAACTGGAAGAACACTTAGACGAAGAAGAGGGAATTGCAGTTCTAGAAATTGAACCAGAAATAGTAATGGGGGATCCAGTGAAAGCTCTGAAGGATTACTCTCAACCGAAGATCAATGACATTCAGTCAAGCATTGTTAGGCCGGCTATTGCAGCTAATAATTTCGAAATCAAGCCGGGCACAATTCAAATGGTTCAGAATTCTGTGCAGTTTGGGGGTTCACCTGCTGAGGACCCTAATATGCATATCATAGACTTCATCGAGATCTGTGATACCTTTAAAACCAACGGGGTTTCTGAAGATGCTATAAAACTGAGGTTATTTCCATTCTCTCTACGAGACAAGGCAAAGAGCTGGTTGCATTCGCTGCCAGCAAGTTCTATAACTACTTGGGAGGATCTCGCACAAAAGTTTCTGACTAAATTCTTCCCTATGGCTAAGACGGCAGCCATGAGGAATGCTCTTACACAGTTCAATCAACATTCTGGAGAAACGTTGTGTGAAGCTTGGGAAAGGTATAAAGAGATGCTTCGAAAGTGTCCCCATCATGGGATGCCAGATTGGATGGTCATTAACGGTTTCTATAATGGATTGAATCATTCACGACCTATGCTTGATGCAGCATTTGGAGGAGCTCTTTGGGCCAAGAGCTATGAAGAAGCTTATGACTTGATTGAAATGATGGCTGCCAACGAGTATCAGAATCCTACTCAGCGATTGTCGCAGAATAAAACTGCAGGTGTTTTTGAAGTGGACGCTGCCACTGCTATAACAGCTCAACTACAGGCTTTATCTATAAAGGTGGACGCATTGTCCAAGTCAGGAATTCAGCAAGTCGCTATGGTTTGTGATCTGTGTGCAGGTGCTCATGATACAACTCAGTGTGCTATTTCTAGCGATTCAGCGTATTTTGTCGGCAACTTTCAGAAACCTACACAACCGGCACCTAATACATATCACCCCAACAACAGGAATCATCCTAACTTCAGTTGGAACAACAATCAGAATGCCATGCCACAACCATCGCAGGGTCAGCAATTTGGAACAAGGCCTTTCAACAATTCTGTTCCTCAACAATCTTATGCACCAAGACAATTATACAACCCTCCTGGTTTTCATCAACAACCTCAGGGAGGACAAGGGCACTCAAATGAAAAGTCAGAGATGGAGGAACTGAGAATGATGTATAAAAGTCAAGCTGTGACGCTGAAAACATTGGAAAATCAAATTGGTCAACTAGCAAATGCTCTTCTAAACAGACCTCAAGGACAATTACCAAGTGACACAGAGGCTAACCCAGGCAAGAAAGAAAGCAAGGAACAAATACACGCTATTACATTGCGTTCTAGAAGGATTACGAACAATCAGGAGGTCGAAATTCCACAAAACGAAGAACGTCGGCATTCTGGGCAGGAGGTGCAGGGCGGGCGCGCTTCCTCAGGCGCGGGCGCGCCTCACCTTACTGCTGGAGAGGGAATTTCTGCAGAAAAAATTACGCAGGAGGAGCCGAGTAAGAAAAAAATGAATGATTCAGAGGAGAAGAGTAGTTCAGAGAAAGACAGTGATCACAAGGAAGTCTTTCCTCCTCCACCATTCCCTAAAAGGCTTCAGAAGCAGAAATCGGATAAACAGTTTGCTAAATTCTTGGAAGTTTTTAAGAAACTACACATCAACTTACCTTTTGCTGAAGCGCTAGAGCAAATGCCAAGCTACGCCAAATTCATGAAAGGCATTCTATCTAGGAAACTGAAGCTAGAAGAGTTAAACACTGTGGCCTTGACGGAAGAGTGTAGTGCAGTATTGCAGCAGAAGTTACCACCAAAGTTGAAGGATCCTGGTAGTTTCACTATACCATGCATAATTGGGAAATTGTCGTTCGACAAATGTTTGTGCGATTTGGGAGCAAGCATCAACCTCATGCCATACTCTATATTCTTACAACTTGGTCTTCCTGAGCCAAAGCCGACTAACATGTCACTGCAGTTGGCAGATCGTTCAATCACTTATCCGCGAGGAATTGTCGAAGATGTTTTGGTGAAAGTCGACAAACTAATCTTTCCAGCAGATTTTGTCATCCTTGATTTTGAAGAAGACAAGAAAATCCCTATCATTCTTGGTAGACCATTCTTGGCAACAGGAAAGACATTGATTGACGTACAGAAGGGAGAACTCACCATGAGAGTGCACGATCAGAATGTCACATTCAATGTGTTCAAAGCAATGCAATTTCCAACAGACGAAGATCAATGCTTTAAAGTAGATGTAGTGGAATCTGCTGTGCAAGTAAAAATTGAACACATGCTTATGAATGATACACTGGAAAAGGCTTTAAGTGGGGACTTTACAATTGAAGAGGATGAGGTTGAAGAACAGGTACAGTCTCTGAATGCTTCGCCTTGGCAACAAAAGTTTGAGAAACCAGAATCGTTGGGTTTATCTGAATTGAGAGAATCGCATCAGCGGTTGAAACCATCTATCGAGGAAGCACCAAAACAAGAGCTCAAACCATTACCTGATCACTTAAGGTATGCTTCTCTTGGGGAATCATCTACTTTACCTGTAATTATTGCTGCTAACCTTACAGGTCCTGAAGAAGAAAAGCTGTTAAGGGTTCTCAGGGAATTCAAATCAGTCATTGGGTGGACTATTGCAGACATTAAAGGAATCAGCCCTGCCTATTGCCAGCATAAGATCCCGCTGGAAGAAGGTAGTAAGCCAACAGTGGAACATCAGAGAAGGCTTAATCCACTCATGAAGGAAGTAGTGAAGAAGGAAATTATTAAGTGGTTGGATGCAGGAATTATCTATCCTATTTCTGACAGTGCTTGGGTGAGTCCAGTTCAATGTGTGCCAAAGAAAGGAGGCATGACGGTGGTAACTAACGAAAAGAACGAGCTCATTCCTACGCGGACAGTAACTGGCTGGAGAATCTGCATGGATTACAGGAAGCTGAACAAAGCTACTAGGAAGGATCACTTCCCTCTTCCTTTCATTGATCAAATGCTAGACCGACTGGCCGACCATGAGTACTATTGCCTTCTGGATGGATATTCGGGTTACAATCAGATCTGCATTGCTCTAGAGGATCAGGAGAAGACAACATTTACATGTCCGTTTGGTACCTTCGCTTTTCGAAGGGTTTCTTTTAGGTTATGTGGTGCACCTGGCACTTTTCAGAGGTGCATGATGGCAATTTTTTCAGACATGATTGGTAAGACAGTGGAAGTCTTCATGGATGATTTTTCAGTATTTGGGTTTTCTTTTGACGAATGTCTACACAATCTTAGCATGGTTCTGAAAAGATGCGTGGAGACTAATCTGGTTCTCAATTGGGAGAAGTGTCACTTCATGGTACAAGATGGAACTATTCTTGGACACAAGGTATCGCGGCGAGGCCTGGAAGTGTATAAAGAAAAAATAGAGACAATTGAAAATCTTCCACCGCCCAATTCAGTGAGAGGAATTCGTAGTTTCCTCGGTCATGCAGGTTTCTACAGAAGATTCATCAAGGACTTCTCCAAAATTTCCAAACCGTTGTGTAAGCTATTGGAGAAGGATATTCCATTCAAATTCGATGATGATTGTATGACAGCTTTTGAGACATTGAAGAGGAAGTTGATTTCAGCACCTGTGATCATCGCCCCAGATTGGAACGAACCTTTTGTTATGATGTGCGATGCTAGCGATTTTGCAGTAGGGGCTGTTCTTGGTCAGAAGAAAGACAAGATTTTTCATGTTATCTACTATGCAAGCAAGACACTCAATGATGCGCAATTGAATTACACAACCACAGAGAAGGAGCTGTTAGCCATTGTATATGGCTTTGAAAAATTCAGATCATACTTGCTTGGTACGAAAGTTACGGTGTATACTGACCACGCAGCGATTAGGTATCTGCTCTCCAAGAAGGATTCTAAACCCCGCCTGATTCGATGGATTCTCCTACTTCAAGAATTCGACGTGGAGATCAAGGATAGAAAAGGGACGGAAAATCAAGTAGCTAATCACCTTTCACGATTGGAAGATCTTGGTAAATCATCTCAAGACAGTACCATCATCAATGAATCCTTTCCAGATGAACAGCTGTTTGGAATACAAGAAGAAGAACCATGGTATGCTGATATTGTGAATTATCTGGTAAGTCAAATTGTTCCACCTGAGTTGTCGCCAGCTCAAAGGAAAAAATTCATGCACGACGTCAAGTGGTTCCGTTGGGACGAACCATATCTGTTTAAACAAGGGGCTGATCAGATTATCAGAAGGTGTGTACCATATAGTGAGACTGAAGCCATTCTAAGGGATTATCATGCCACAGCTTATGGAGGCCATTATGGAGGTGAAAAGACAGCTACTCGTATTCTGCAGGCAGGATTTTATTGGCCATCACTATTCAAAGATGCTCATCAGTTTGTAACCAGATGTGATCGTTGCCAGCGAGTAGGCAACATTTCAAAAAGGGATGAGATGCCCCTTAATGTAATGCTAGAGGTAGAAATTTTTGATGTGTGGGGGATCGACTTCATGGGCCCATTCATTTCATCTTGCAATAACCAATACATCTTGCTAGCTGTGGATTACGTCTCCAAATGGGTTGAGGTCAAGGCACTTCCAACTAATGATGCCAATGTAGTGCTCAACTTCCTTCACAAGAACATTTTCACCAGGTTTGGGACTCCAAGGGTCATTATCAGAGATGAGGGTTCTCACTTTTGCAATCGAAAGTTCACTAATCTGATGGCAAGATTCAACATCAACCATCGGGTGGCGACAGCATACCACCCTCGAACCAATGGCCAAGCTGAAGTATCAAACCGTGAGATCAAACGCATTCTGGAAAAAGTGGTAAGTCCTTCGCGTAAGGATTGGTCTTTAAAACTGGATGAAGCTGTGTGGGCCTACCGAACTGCGTTCAAAACACCTTTGGGGATGTCACCATATCAACTAGTCTATGGAAAAGCTTGTCATCTACCAGCAGAACTGGAACACAAGGCTTATTGGGCATTGCAGAAACTGAATTTTGATTATCAAGCCGCAGGGGAAAAGCGGATGGTGCAAATCAATGAAATGGATGAATTTCGTCTACAAGCTTATGAGAATAACAAGCTCTACAAGGAAAAAGTGAAAAGGTGGCATGATCGGCGGTTGACAACAAAGGTATTGGTTCCTGCTCAATTAGTTTTATTATTTAACTCTCGTCTGCGATTGTTTCCAGGAAAACTCAAGTCAAGGTGGTCAGGACCCTTTGTTGTGAAGACTGTGTATCCACACGGAGCTGTGGAGATTTATGAAAAGACACCAGATCAAGCGTTTAAAGTCAATGGTCAGAGATTGAAGCCGTATTTAGGAGAACAAGTAAATCGCGAAGCTGAAGTCGCGATTCTGTCAACCTCGGATTGAGGACCTGAAGTAACGTCCGGCTAAATGACGTTAACGACAGCGCTCGTGGGAGGCAACCTACGGCTTGAATGGTAATTTTTATTCTCGTAAAAAGAAAAAAAACAAAAAAAACAAAAAAAATTGAAAAATCAGAAAATGGACAGAAGCACCCGGGGCGGGCGCGCTCCTAGAGGCGCGGGCGCGCCTGGGCGCGGTCCAGAAAAAAAAATTTTAGTTTAAAAATCAGAAAATCGAAAATTAAGAATCTTTTTTACCTTTTTATTAGTTTTTGGCCCTACCCAGCCCAATCTCACTTGTTTATAAAGGCTTTGACATACCCTAACCCTAGCATCTTACTTACTTCACTTCTTGCATTCTCACATATACACACAATTATACACGCACCTCATCTCCTCTCTTCACAAATCTACACTCAATCAATGGCACCCAAGCGATCTAGGCGCTCAGGGACATCAAGTTCTTCTTCGAGTGGGGGAGTTGTGCCCCAATTCAATTCACCGGAGGCCCAAATTGAGTTTGCACGCTTGATGACCAAATCTGTGGTCAAGGAAAGGGGATTCATTCCGGGTGTTCTTGATGGGTCTCTAATCGTGATGGTTAGTGAGCGCGGTTGGGAGACCGTGTGTGAGGCTGCGGAGGCGATACCATTGAGTATCGTTAGGGAGTTCTATGCCAATGCCAAGCAAGAGAATAATGGGTATTCTGCAGTCCGAGGGTATGTAGTGGATTATACTCCTGCCGCTATCACTAGGGTTTTGAATTTGCCTGCACCGCAGGAGGGGGTGGAAGATTTTGGGTTGAAGACCCGTGGGGAGGTTGACCTTGAGGCCATTCTGCGAGATATGACAGTTCCAGGGACTACTTGGAAGCGCAGGGCAGGCTCTACTGAGCTGGTCACCTTCTCCGCCATGGCTTTGAACCCATATGCTAAGGCCTGGAACCTGTTTCTGTGTGCTAACATTGTGCCATCGTCGCACACTCATGAGGTGACAGTGGATCGGGCTATTTTGTTGTGGGGTATTCTCAGCGGGCGATACATCGACCTAGGCTCCCTTATCCACAGGCACATGATCCGATTCTTGCAGGGGAGTACCACTGGCGCGATTCCGTATGGCTCAGTGGTTGTTCGTCTGTGTGTTGATGTGGGTATTCACTGGCCGGCGGAGGAACAGTTGCAACTTTCTGCGAGTGCCATTGACACGGCGGCGATAGCTCGACTCCCTGAATGGGACGGTGGTGTGCCGCATCCCCGAGGCTTAGGGTATATTGTGGGTGGTGACGTGCCACCTAGACAGCAGAGGGAGGCTAGGGCTGGATCTTCTAGGGCACCGCCAGCTGTGGCCAGTACTGGTATGGGTGAGGCTCACTTTAGGAGGTTGGCTCGGCGGATGGACGCAGTTGATGATAGACAGAGCCGGTTTGCGGCTGACCTGACTTAGGCTCTTGGTGCAGCTTTTCTGGCTACAGGTGTACAGGTCGATTGGCCTGTTTATGGGGCTGGCACCGTGTATCCACCACCGGATTCACCCGAGGAGGGTGACTCTGCTGAGGATTGAGGTATTTCTGCACACTTTCTTCGTTTCTTGCCTTCAATGGGGACATTGACTATTTTAAAGTTTGGGGGTGGGAAATGGAGATTGTAGTTAGATGCATATAGGACATGTAGTTGTAGTTTTGTCATGCATTTTGTTTTAATTGTCCATATAGAGCATTTTGTTTGAAAATTTTTGTTCTGGCTATCATATGAATCCATTTTAGTTGCATTTCATAGCATGAATATTTCATGATCCCTTAGGACGAGCTAATTCTGATTGATAAGTCGATGTCAATTTGAGTGTGGTATTGATGAGCAGAGGGATGATTTACAGTCCTTATGAAATTGAATTGCATGTTTCAGAAGCACATTATTTACACAGTCTCATCGGTTGCTTCTGGGCTAGGTTGAGTCATGCCTGTTTAGTTGTTTTAGAGTTAATCGCCTGTTTATATATAGAATGTTTGTTATTCCCTTGATAATGTAAAGATACTAAAGTTTAAGTTTGGGGAAAACCAGGGATGCATGCTAGTTGTTAATGATTGTCAAGTATGGCTAGGTGTCAAATGGCTAGTAGCCGGCTCATATTTTTATGAGTAGTCTAGGGTTGGAATTGAGAATTCTCATTCCAGATTATGTTTTAAAAAAAAAGAAAAGAAAAAAGAAAAAAAAAGAGTCATGTGAATAATTCGAAGCAAAATTAACCAGGATGAGCTCTTTAATACTCGGGCAATTAAGTTCGAGGGGACTTTGTGCCTAGTGACCTAAGGCTTTTTATAGTCTGGGATCCACTAACCTAACGCTCGCTACATGGGTATTATTGTATAAGCCTTTAGGGGTCTCATCCATTGCACGGTAAAATAAGCCTATGTATTGTGTTATGTGTCGTAGTGGTGGTTTAGCAATAAAGTGTGATTCCCTGTCTAACTCAAATGAATGACGGCGGTGTTTGTATGTTATGGAGTGTTTACCACTCATTCTGTTTATAAGCAGGTGATTGTCTTGGCGAAAAATAGGTATGATTTTGATCTAGTGTCAGAGTATATTTGATGAGCATCGCACACACACACGTTCTGTTCATGTAGTATCAGTATAAGGGGACTTGGTCGAGCTCTGTTTGGATGTATTGCATCTCTTTGAGGCTTGGCTTATCGATTGGTTTTGGTGAGTTCGAGGGGGTCCTTGCATTTTCATAGTAGTTGCATTCATGCATTGCATTGCCTTAGATTGTTTAGAGTCTGTTTATGCTTGGGGACAAGCATCGGTTTGAGTTTGGGGGTGTGTTAGTGGACTTTTTGGTCCACTATAGACGTTCCAATTTAACTTAAATTGATCGCTTGTGCCCAAGTATGTAGTGTTTTTTTATGTGTTTTGTGTCTTTGGTGTGCAGATTGCCGTTCGTAGCAGAGTCGTTGAATAATTGCATAATTTGGTGGAATATGAGCTGGGATTTCAAAGGAGGAAGATCAGGACTTGAGTTGAGATCAAGAGAGGGCAAGACGAGTCGTTGAAAGAGCATGTGCACACGAAAAGCAGTTGCTGGACAGAAGCTTCAGGGGCGCCCACTCTCCGCCAAGCGCGCCCGCGCTGCAGCAAGGAAAGCTCAAGGGCGCCCACCCTTCCTCAAGCGCGCCCGCGCCCTGTCGAAATCAGAATTTCTATTTTGCAGTTGTTTAGCTTTTAAGGCCCAGTTAGAAGCAGGCCCGGGAATATTTTTGTTATTATGTAACCTAGTATAAGACATAAGGATTATTATTATTGTCATTATCTAGGAAATTAATTAAGCAAGTAGGTTTTTTATTATCAAACAAGAGGCGGAGTACTTTGTGAGCCGTCAAGCTATTTTTCTTTTGTAATTTTCATCACGTGGAATATCGGTTGTTTCTTTTACTATTGCAATTTAATATCAGTCTTTTATGTTTAATTGTTTATCTACTATGTTTTCATATGAACCCATGATGTCGGCTAGTCCAATTATGGGCTAATCGTTGTCATGGGATTTTAATGAATTTTTCTATCAAGTCTAGATTTTGATTGTCTTTATGCCAAAGTGTGTGATTGTTATGGATATCCTAGTATGGTTAAACTTATTCGTTGTAGATGCGTCGCGAACATTTATGATTGTTTGTTGAACCCTTGTGAATGCGAAAGTGGATCTAGGGTTTAGAACATGCCATGCTAGCATAGGTTTTTGCATGTTAAGAGCATGTATTAATTTGTGGTGTAATTCTAACCGTCTTGCACTGACTATGTGATTTTATGGGTCCTTGTGCTTAAGCCATTATGTTTTCAATCTCTATAGACATATAGGGACTAAGTATAGTGGTTGACTAGTTGACTTCTATCTTTTGTGGATGTTCAGTAGGATGGTATGCGTGCAACGAAAGTTGGCGTTTATCAGTTTAGAGGGTCTGATCAGTTATCGTCACCTTCACATGCTAGGTTGAAAAGGCATAAGATTCTAGATGAGATAGTTAATGAAATTAAAATTCCATGTTATTTAATATAAGTAATTCCTTGAATTTAATCATTAGTGTAATCAAAACTACAATTGTTATTTTCTTAGCAGTGACAGTTAATCATACTCTGGTGTATAAGTGAACTAAACGTAAGCAAGTCGAGTCTCTGTGGGAACGAATCCTACTTATTTCTGTATTACTTGTGACCACGTTCTCTTGCGTGAATAAAGTGCGAACAGCTTCCAATATTAGTGAGTTTTGAAATATGCATTAATTACTTAGAACATATATTCTAAATAACGTCACTAATACCAAAAGTACCACAATTATTTGTAATAAAATATTAAAAAGTATCAGAGCAAAATATCATAGCAATTAAGCAAGATATCATTGACTAATGCTCATTAAATATTTAACATACAAATAATTATGTTGCAAACTTATTCTAGAACATTTAACTACCACATATGCATATAACATTATAAGCATGATAATTAAACTAATAGCAAAAAGCACGAGGCACTGGATTTCAAACAAATTCACAAGTCCTTTAAATATGGAAAATTTAATACCCGTGAACTCATTTAAGAATTCCTTGCAGATGGGATTTCAAACAAATATTCATATAAATAATATCCCAAGTTCACTAACCAAATTAGATAAAATAAATTTATCAAGTTATTTAGCAAAGATCTCCAAGTTATTCTACTAAGGACAACTCTTGAAAGAAGTGATACCTGATGTCGTTGTGTTTGTTCCGTAAGTGGTGTAGAGAGTGTTTAACAGAGTTGTTAGAGTTGAAGTATTTTTCTTGTCCAAAAGATCAGAGCATCACATTCACTAGCTGCTTTAATTTTAGCCTTTGCTGCAACTATGTGTGTTGAATGCTTTCTCTCTTTTCGACAAGAATCCAACTTCTTCCACGAAATTGACAGCTTCTAGGAATTACTTCCCTGTCTTTCGTACAACCTGCGTCATCTATATCTATATAGACAATTAAGTTAAACCTAGTATCTTTAGGGTACCTGATTCTAAGAATTGGTAATCCCTTAAGATATCTAACAATTCATATATTAGCTATAAGATAAGATTTTCTAGTATCCACTTGGAAAATTGCACATAGCATTTCAAGAATAATATATATGGTCTTTATACACTTGAATAAGTAATGAGCTAATCATACCTCTATAGCTTGTCACTTCAGTTCATATACCTGATTTGTCTTGATCAAGCTTAGTGGTCGGTTGGCAAGAAGTCTTGGCAAGTCAAGAATCTTCCAAATTACGCATCTTCAAAAGAACTTTGACTTACTTTAATTGCCATCATTCTTTTGAACTACTTATAATTCAAAAAGAATTTCAACTCTTCCAACATGCTCATCTTGTACCTATTCTGCATTAACTTAGTAAAAATATTTTACCAAATTTTCATTAGTAGACCCACATATAATACAATCACGGTATACTAGCACATATATGATATTGTGTGTGCCATGTATTCTAGAGAGATATATGTATAACGATTCTAATAAAAAATTATTTTCGAGTAATACACAAGTTAGAATGTCATACCATGTCCTTGACAATTTGATTGAATTAACTCCATTCATAGAGAGCTTAAGAAGAGAATGATATACAAATTATAATATATCTGCAACTTCAAAGTCCAGGAAATATTGTACATCAATTTTAACTTCTAACTCACCATTCAGGAGTACACTTGTTCACATTCATCTGATAGATATTCATGCTTGAATGCTCAACAAGTGCTAGGGATATCCTATTATTAGGTCATCATCTTGTTGGTCCAAATAGGATCATGTCTCGTCGCTGGCGCTTACTGTTTGATCTTGAAAGTCCTGGAGATTCTTTTTTCATCATCGTCGATACATTCTACTTTATAATAACCTGTAGCAACCAGTTTGGCTTCGTCCCTCATAACAATACCAATAATTATCCTGTTTCTGCAAACCCTTATTGTACCAATTTTAGCTTCGTCTTGTGGTATGGGTTCCAGCTTTAGTAAATTCTGCCTTTCAAACTGATTGAGATCATCTTGCATTGCAATCACTCAATCTAGATCAATCAGTGCATCTTCACTCTTCTTTGGGCTACCAACTGTTAACAATTGTTCTTTCCCGAAGAATAACCATTTACTTTGCATAACATTTCTAGCCTTTACTCCAAAATCCGGATCACTAAGAACTAGACTCCAAGATTAAATTTGACTTCAAACTTTTTGTCTTGGCAGATATGTTCTTGATGTATTCCTTTAATCTTCATTTTTTGAGTATGACTAGTAGATCCTTCTTTTATTTGCTCCCCCTGAGTTGCTGCTAGGATGTGTTGAAGATCATTCACCTTATTAAGTGGATTATGTTAGAGGTTGTGTAGATTCACTACCATTTCCACTAATAGGATCTGAATCATCATCATTATCATTGAATCCTTCTGCAACCTCAGTTTCAACATCGGTATCTGAATTTGACTCTGACAGAATGTCAAAATTCAAATATTCAGAATAGTCATTTACTTGAATGCTCGGGAGCTTGATGTAGTTGGTCGATACATTCAGACTTCCAATCACCTTCTAGTTTTCAATCACATACGCCTCATAAGCTTTCGACTTCAATGAGTAGCCTAGGAAATTGTTCCAGAGCCTTAACTTCAAACTTGCCAAGATGCTCATATAAATCTTCAATAAATATCAATTTCCTCCAAACACACGAAGGAGCTTCAGTGTTTGCTTCTGGTTGGCCATTAACTAATATGATATCTTTTCACAATCATGTTTATTAAAGTAGTATGATGTGTCAATTGCTTCAGCTTCAAAGTACCTTTATCAGTGCATACTTCATTTAGAACTTAATTCACGAAATTGAGTTCCAATATCTGACTTCAAATTTTTCACAGCTTACTTTACTTCCAACTTGATCTACCTGATGTGATCAATCACCGTCTATGATATATTATCTGTTGAATGCACGAACATCACCAAATTGTAACTAGGGTTATCATCAACTACTAGTAAACATATTTCGTCCATGACATAATTTTCTTCAGTATGTTGTTTTCATTGCTTCCCTATACGACATACTTCAAAATGTCCTTCTAGATAGAATTCCATATGAAGCATTTCTCTCACCAATTTCTTCTTTATCAAAGAATCCATTGTCTTGTTCACCAATTGTGAGAGCTTCTTATGTCATAGCTAACTCTTTACTGATAAAGTTTTACTGAAAGGTTCACTTCACCTTTGTATACAAAATCCATGTCAGCTACGAACAAATTTCCTCACTCCCAGTTGAGTGAGCTTCCATCTTTCTTGCTTGAAATCAAATACTTTTCCTTTTTAATGCTTTTCCAGAAAACCCTTGACAAAGAATTTCCTAGTGCCCTATAGATAGTGCTTAAGTCTGTCCACAAGAAAGATATTTCCATTGATGACAATTCCAAAAACCATTATAGCCAAATCCATTGTACATCCTTTATTGTCATCTCCAAAGGTTACTATTGGGCAGGCTTTCTCAACCAACTATGATGTCAGAGCTCCAATCTGAATCATATGCCTCGAACAATAAATGTCACGAAGACACATAACTTTTGTCTTTTGTTACATACTCTGTAATCATAAATGATTAAACTTCTTGGTACTCAACTACATTGAGTCCAGATTGGTTAGAGATATTACTTTTAATAGTGGTAACAACAACTTCAATATGCATATTATAAAATTCAGTACTATCTACTTTAATCATTGTAAAGAAGATTTATATATATTCAATAATTTTCTAAAAGTACTTGGATAGAAGAACTAACAAATTAATTATTAATTCTGTCTAATCCATTTCTGTTGTTGTCTATCATTTTAATTATCTTTAATTACCTAAGTCAGTTTTAGAATAAGCCTTGAATCTACAGATTACTGACCACTTAGATAATTCTACCATCTTTTAGTATTATACTCCTTAACAAGCAATACATGAAATGATATGACATTTAAGTGCAACTATGTGAATTGGAGCAAGTTATATGAAAATAAGCATATAAACAATTTCAAGTAAGAACAAACATAAAATATCTGATCTATGACCTGTTTGCCTATTAGCAATTTTCACAACATTAGTAGAGGTATTAAATCACATAAGATTTAAATCAAGTTCAAGCAAATGTTCAGGAATACACCTAACCGTCTAGAACACCCTATCTAATTCTAGATATTCATTTTACTGCATGGAAAAGCAAGTATGAAATGTACTAATTTAACTCATAAATTCTAGCATGCAATCTTATTTTTAGCAATCAATTAAGCATTTAAGTCCTAATATGCTAACATGCTGACATGAATATAATACATTTCAAAACTTAATAATCATACAGTACTGAATTAGATAAATGTATATTAGTTAGAATGCGTACTTGTAAAGTGCTTAGTGATTCATCTCCAGTGTTGGTCATTGATGCCAGATATCTATTTGGTTCATCAATGTCAGTGATAGAATCAGCTTTGCATTTAACTTCACCAACATATGCTTTCCATTGCTGCATCCTCACTAATGCTTGAGATTCCTACTTCAACCCAACACAGTCTATGTCATCTTTTGCTTGTACAGGCTTCTTCAAACTGTGTAGTAAACCCCCGATCTTGTCTTTCTATTTTAAACCATCCATGTCTTATAACCGCCTCTTGAACTGTTCTTGAAAATCTCATTTATGAAATCTATAGGTAAGGACCTTAGATTAAGAATTGGGATTCCGTCTGAATCTGATGTCACTGAACTTCCAGTTGCCTTGCAGGCTTGACTTGCAGTCGAATTCTTAGGTTATTCCAAAGTGTAAGATTCACTTATAACACCTTGACCACTACCTTGAGCTACAACATCTTCAATTCAGCTTCTTGGATCATTTCGTTTCTGTTCAGGGGTTCTCAACCTTGACTTCAATCAAATTTGGTTCCTGGATCACAAATACAGCGAATATGCTAATAACCTATTTTTACCAAATATTATCTTCTTCAGCTCTTGTTCTAGTTCATAGGCCTTCAGCACACAAATAGTTTCTCTAAAGATAATGTGGTCATATCCTTAGATCCCCGTTGGATGTAATCTTGTGTTCCAGATGATTTGCAGTGTTAGCATGAACTTCCAGTAATTTCTCTGTTGAATAATCTTTAAGGTTTGTACTGAGATGTCAGGTAGTCTAGTCTGTTCTCCTTCACTACTTTAACCCCTAAAATTTTTCATCCAAAAATTCAACTTAAATCAACCAAAAACTGAACCCAAATTAATCTCTTCTTTTCCAGCATCCGAATAACCAATGGGATCCTATGAAGTAAACCTTTAAGAAAATTAATACCACTTATTCTTCAGTCTGTTCTAGAATTAACCTCATTGAGTTTTCTTCGGTCAATTTTAATTATCTTCAACACCCGGAAAAATCTTTAACTACAAACCCTTGAGCACCATCGAAATAATATTTAAGAAAAACTTAGATTTACAGAATTTTTAATTTTTTTAGAAAATAAATTAATCAAAAATAAAAATTTACAAATAATTAATTTTCAAGAATATTTAAATTTTCTTAAAAATTAAAAATCCTTAAATTAATATTTTAAGAAAAATTTTAATTTTCAAGAATTTTAAATTTTTTAGAAAAATAAATAAATATAAAATAAAAATTAAAGGGTACAAAACTTGGGGTACCAAATAGCACTTTTATAAGTGTCGAATTGTTATCCAATGCCTTAGAAAAATTCAGCCCTTAGAAAGTGTATGTGTCGAATCCACTCGTATGTACTAGAGTACTACTGCCTTTGAAATTCTCGACACCTCTTATGCCTTAGCCATTTTAATGTTATTCAACACGTGTGTCGAATTCCTTTACCTTGTATAAACATGTGTCGAATAACTAAACACTGTAAGGCATGTGTCGAATTCTAAGTCATGTGATATGACTTAGAATATTCTTCACTCTTTTAAGAACTTCATGTGTCGAGTTTCATGGCCTTGCAAGTTGACTTTGACCACATAAAATGTTTAATAAATTTAAATTATAAACTTAATTTTTAAATTTTTTAAAATAAACTAATTAAAATTTATAACATAAACTAATAAAACTTTATAAAATAAATTTTATAAGAGTTTACAAAATAAATTTTATTTAAAATTTATGAAATAAACTAATTAAAATTTATAACATAAACTAATAAAAGTTTATAAAATAAATTTTATAAGAGTTTACAAAATAAATTTTATTTAAAATTTATGAAATAAACTAATTAAAATTTATAACATAAACAAATAAAAGTTTATAAAAGAAATTTTATTACAAAGTTTATTATTAAACTTATTTAACAAGGTTTCCTTCTGAATTCAAACAGTTTCGGCACGATGAGTTTCACTGAGCTAATAGATCTTGATTTGTATATCGATCAGCAAGCTCTAATACCAATTATTAGATCCCGAAAGTATCGTAGAAGAGGGATTAAATACGATAATCACAACAATTTAAAATTCTTTTCAGAATTTGTGGATAATTTAAATTATTGCTTTTGTTGAGGGTACGAGTCATTGTAGTGTTTAGGAGGCTGGCTTACTAATTTTCTCTATTTATGAAAAAATAGTTAAGATCTAGAAAATTAGCAAGTAAATGAACGAGACAAGTTTCAGGGAATATATTTTTAGTATATAAACTCATAGGGGTGCTACACCCGGTTTTAATGAACCAGTTTTCAAAGAATAAATTAGTTCTTTGCTACAACAAAGAGGTCTGACTGATTTCTATTACAAAGTATAGATCTGTGAATGTACAAAAAGGAAATCAATCTAACATATAGTGTTTTATAATAGCCCTATATATTTACAACATAATGAACCAGCTAGATTATAAAACTCCGGTGAAGAAGGTATGTGTATGGCTTCGTATTTATTCTTCTCCGTCTTCTGTTTCCCTCTCTATATCTCTTTGTGTTTGTGTGTATCAACACCAAATGAATTAAATTCATTTATTTATATTATGTAGGCTTTACAATAATTGAACTACAATTGTGAGTGTCGAATTGTTCTCCCCTGTATGTTGACTTTGAGAAACTCGTGATTTTTTCTAGGTATTGAATATTATTTCTATGTACTTGAACTTAGAAAATATTCCTTGGTGTCGAATTCCTTAGACATATGTAATTGCCTTAGTCACAAATAGGGTATGTGTCAAATTCTTCATCAATGTACAGCCTATGTGTCGAATTTACTCCCATGTACATGCCTTAGAATAATTCACATGATTCCAAGAACCTATGTGTCGCTTTCATTAGCCTTGTATAGCATGTGTCGATTTCTTCCACCATGTATACAACACTTAGATTCTTTTTGGCATATTTAAAAGCTATGTGTTGATTTTCATTCTCTATGTATAGCTATGTGTCTAATTGTTCACCATGTATGCATGACTTAGAATATTTTTCACCACTTAAAAGTTATGTGTCTAATTCTTCACCATGTATGCATGACTTAGAATATTTTCCATCACTTAAGAGCCATGTGTCGAATTTCTTCACCTAGTGTTTCTAGGTGTCGATTTTCTCCACCATGTAAAACGAGTTGGAGTAATTTCAACTTCTATTCAATCCTTGTATACTTGACTTCACTTGGCTTCCTGTCAATCCTTCTTGTACAATGAACATGTTAACCAAATCCTTTATTTTGACACTTAGTGCACTGGTCTGGTTCACAAGTGACTAACACTGATCTTGATCTTCATATTCTCATTTAAATCAAATGACAGGAGTGATGCAGTTCTTTATTGCTTCGAACATTGATTGTCAATAAACATTGTACTTTCACTAGAATCTTTTCTGATACTTACAAAACGTCTTCATTACTACCACAATCTTGAATACTTCATTATCTGTTCTTCACTGATGCTTGAACATATAAACGAACTTCCTTCAGTGAGTATAACTTCAAGACTGTAACTGTCTTCGTTAACCTTTGTCTTTACCATGTCTTCAATTCTTCTAGATTCCTATGCTTTGAACACTGTCCATCTTCAATCAATGTCTTCACACTGAAATCTTCTAGTGGCACTTCTATACTGAATCTTCAACACTTCTGAAACCCTAAATATCTTCAACCATTATTCTTCATTGAGGCATGAACATATTAATGAACTTCTCTCAGTGACCTGTAGTAGACTTCAAAAGTTCTTATAATGTCTTGTTTCACTGTATTTGCCTTGTCTTCATTTTTTCCAGATTTCTGTATAGGCGTAGTATTATTTACCTATTCTGTTCTAGTGTTGAGTTATCACGATTACTATTCATACAACTTTGTAATCTCACCAACAGGTGGTGACTCAGATGATGAAATAGAGTGCAATTATGCAGGTATGGTCTCATGCCACTTTACTGATTCTATAAAAAGTGATGAATGGATTCTAAATTGAAGGGCATCAGATCACATGACAGGAAGTTATAATAATTTAAATTATGCTACTTTATGTCAAAACAATCCACTAATTAATTTACCTACCGGAAAAACTTTAAAAATATCTCATAGTGGAAATGTTGGTCTGAAGAATAACATAAAGCTTAAGCATGTATTGTATATTCCTGCATTTAAAAAAAATCTGTTATCTGTGAATAAGTTATGCCATGATAATGCATGTAAAGTAGTGTTTCATGATAACTACTGCATCATTCAAGATAACAAATCTGATAAAGTGAAGGATATAGGAAGAAGTGAAAATGGCCTATACTATTAGATGAATGAGCCATTGGAGAGAAATTTAACTAGAGTTAAAAATCAAACTCTTAGATTAGTTCACAGTGCTGTTGAGAATGACAAGAAAGCTATGACTGCAAGTACATACAAAGAGGTTCCCACTGTCATTAAAAATGTTCCTAGTCTGTGTAAAGAAACATTGTGGCATCATAGGTTAGGTCATGCACCCATGAAGAGAATAATGTTGATTGAAACTCTTGAGTTAAAGAAAAATTGTCAAGATCTATGTCTAACATGTCCCCTAGCTAAATTTACTAAACTTCCTTTTGCTAAGAGTGAGTTGAGAGCTAGAAGGACATTTGAACTAATACATATTGATACATGGGGACCATACAAAGTCTCATATAGAGGGAAATTTAAATACTTCCTCACTATTGTTGATGATTTCTCAAGAGTGACTTGGGTACATTTGCTGAAGCTGAAATCTGATGCTTATAATGCAATTAAAAGTTTTGCAAAAATGGCAATTACTCAATTCAAGAAGAAGATCAAGATTATAAGATCAGATAATGCTCTTGAGTTTGATGATAATAGATGTAAGACTTTATTTGAAGAAATGGGAATTATTCATCAAACTTCTTGCAATGAAAGGCCACAACAAAACGGAAGAGTGGAGAGGAAGCACAGAAACATACTAGAGATAGCCAGAGCATTAAGATTTCAGGCAGGTTTACCTCTCTATTTTTGGGGTGATTGTGCGCTTGCTGCTACACATATTACAAATAGACTTCCCACTACTGTTCTTAAAGAAAAAACACCTTATGAACTGCTGTATAAAAAGAAGCCAAATTACAGACATTTAAGATCTTTTGGGTGTCTTGCTTTTGCTTACAATCCAAGTAGAGAAAGAGATAAGTTTCAGGCTAGGGGAGTTCCTTGCATTTTCATTGGCTATTCAGCAAAGCAAAAGGGTTATAGACTGCACAACCTTCTAACTGGTGTCTCTTTTGTGTCGAGAGATGTGAAGTGTTATGAGTCAATATATCCATATCATGTTTTTCATTCTACTGCAGCCAATGATTCAGGAGAAGATCACACTACTATTAGCAACAAACAACCTACATGGATTGAGCCTGAGAATGAACCTCAGATAACTGAGGGCCAAGATGAAGAAACCACAGAAGTAAGAAATACTGTTGAAGATAGTCAGCCTTTCAGAAATCTACCAGGGAGTATAAAACACCATCATGGCACTCAGATTATTTTATGAGTGCAAATTCTATTCAAAATGTAGGGGAGGCACATGTAACTCCACAATTCTCTTGCTTTATGGCTGAAGTTAGTAAAGCTCAGGATCCAAAGTATTTTATGGAAGCAACTCAGCAGAGTCACTGGTTAAAAGCAATGAATGAGGTGTTGAATGCTCTGGAAAGCAACGAAACATGGGAGATTACTGATCTACCACCAGGAAAACATGTTATAGGTTGTAAATGGTTGTACACTACTAAATATGACCCTCAAAGAAAAGATACCAGATACAAGTCCAGACTTGTAATTCTAGGAAATCGACAAAAATATGGAGTTGACTATGAGCAAACTTTTGCTCCGGTTGCTAAGTTGACTACAGTGAGATCATTATTAGTTGTGGCTGCTATTCAAGGTTGGTTTACACATCAAATGGATGTGAAGAATGCATTTTTGCATGGGGAATTGAAAGAAGAAATATACATGAAGTTTTTCCCAGGATATGAAGGTGAAAGATTTAGGTTTGATCCTACATGTCAAGGTCAATATTCTGGTGGCACCAAGTCACATACAAAAGTATGTAAATTGTTAAAGACTCTTTATGGCCTCAAACAGGCACCAAGAGAGTGGTTTGAAAAACTGAACTCGGTTCCAAAAAGGCTTGGTTTTGTTCAATCAAAAGCAGATACCTCTCTATTTACTAAACAAGAAAATAGAGTTTTTACAGCTATCTTAGCATATGTTGATGATCTCCTTCTGACTGGCAACAATATGCAGGCCATTGTCCAAGCAAAACAATTTCTGAGCTCTCAGTTCAAGATGAAAGACCTTAGAGAACTAAGATACTTCCTTGGCATAGAGGTTGATAGAAATGATCAAGGCATATTTCTGTCGCAGAGAAAGTACATCACTGATCTGCTTCGAGAATATAACCTCCTCAATTGCAGACCTTTGAAGCTTCCAATGGATACTCATGTAAAACTCTTGGCAAGTGCAGGAGATCCTCTTCCACATCCAGAAGCTTATCAAAGGCTTGTAGGTAAGTTAATTCACCTCACGATTACTAGGCCAGACATATCATTTACTGTCCATGTTTTAAGTCAATTCATGCATAGTCCCACTACTGTTCACTTTCAAGTTGCAAAAAGGGTTCTTCGATATCTTGCAGGCTCCAAAGAGCAAGGAATACTCTTAGCATCTAGTTCTGTAGCTAAACTTCAGGCTTACTGCGATAGTGATTGGCTGGCTGTCCCAACTCATGAAAATCAACCTCTGGATTTTGCATCATGTTAGGACACTCTCCTATTGCTTGGAAATCTAAGAAATAATCTATGGTTGCGAGGTCAATAGCTTATGCAGAATATAGATCTCTGGCTATGACTGTTTATGAAGTTACGTGGGTGAAGAAATTGCTGCAGGAACTAGGACTAAAAAAGTTTGGTTCAACAACTACTTTCTGTGACAATAAGGCAGCTCTCGCCATTGCAGCTAATCCAGTACATCATGAAAAGACTAAGCATGTCGAAATTGACTGTCATTTCATCAGGGACAAAGCTATTGAAGATCACGTTAGCCCTACCTATGTTCCAACTGCATCCCAGCTTGCTGATGTGTTCACTAAAATCTTGACCACAGAACTACATCAATTCCTACTGCACAAGCTGGGTGTTCAATCTCCTTCACACAGCTTGAGGGGGAGCGGCCAAGGCCCAGTTTCAAGTTATTATAAGAGTCCAGTCCATTTTATTTAATGTCTAATAGTACACCTGTTATAGCGAAGTCTGTTCACCTAATTAACACATGATCTAAAACTGATTCTGGTAGTACATTATATAGCTAGCTGTAGTTGTCCTTCTCTGGGACTGTTACTTTGTCATTATCTAGGATGGTTCTAGAGTAATAATGGCCAGGGAAGTCTTTAAGACTGGGAAAGAAAAGTCTGATAGATCATTATGAAAAAATTATCTTTTGATGCAATGTCTCTACATATTTCTGCAATAATTATTTATGTTTTCACAAATTTATTTTTTCCGCATAAACGAGGCAACTACATGTCAAAATCTTGTACATCATTCCAAGTTAGAGTTGGTTAATACAGATGATACCCTGTGACTTGCTGACAAAAATCATTTTTATCAAACAATCTTCCCAATAGAATAATTCATCGATATATGTTAATACGCAAAATATAGTTGTCATAACCAGTTTGAAAATTTGGAAGGAATATACAGTTAATCTGGGTTGATAAGCTGAACCATAACCATGATGGTTGATAATTTATTCCATCATTTCAGTTTCCATGAAACAAACAAGAAACTAATAACTTCTACAAACAGCACAAAGTCATATTTGTTGGTGTCGAGATTGAGGTAGTAATCCCTGTTGATAGCAGCTTCTTTGGATGCATTAGTTTCGCGCTAAACAGTATCATCCTTGCTGATTTATAATGTAATACTTAGTTGAATGGTCGAGCAAAAAAGGACTATGGTTGTTTTTAAGATCATCTAACACAAATTCTCGGACAGAATCACAGAAAAGACATGAAGGATGATAAAGTTACTGGTAAATGACAGAATATTACTCCGAGAACAACTATTTACTTAATGTCTACCTGATCAAATGTTGGCACTGCCAAACATTTGATTAGGTATGTCTTGTTATCAATTATTTCCTCTCTGTTCTGGAATCGTTACTGGCCTAAATCATCTACTAATAAGTCATAACAGAGATAGACAGTACAACCAGACAAGCACGTGTAAAATTATAAGCTAGCAAAGTGAATGTAACTACCCTCATCTTTGATACTACAACCAAACAATTTGTTATAAATACACATAGTTGTATTAATATAGTAGGCAGTTAGGAATATATAACGTGCCCTTGTCTAGAACTAGTACAAACAAGAATTACATTACACATGCATAATTACAAAGTATTATCAGTAGATGTTATGCACACACACATATATATATATATAGATGTTAGCTAGTTGCTAGCTAAAGATTATATCCCTGTAATAAGCATGGAGGGAAAGAGGACGGTGTGTGTGACCGGAGCATCAGGGTACATCGGGTGCTGGCTTGTAATGAGACTTTTAGAAAGAAGGTACCACGTTAGAGCTACCGTCCGGGATCCTGGTATGTTTCACCAAAAAGGTGTTGAACTAATTACAAATTATTTCATACAGTATGCTTAAAGAAAGTAGTATATATAGTTCTCTAAATTTTAGCAAAAAATTCCTCAATATAAAGAAAAAGAAAAAAAAACATTTAGGAGACACAGTGCTAGGTAGCTTATCTTACGGAATTCTCCCTCTGTTGTTGTTTGCTTGTTTATTGGGAGTTCTCTAAAAGGAAGACAAATTTTTTCGTAATTTTGGTTTTGAAGATCCTTCTGCCAATTGTCAACTTGCTATACCTTCCTCATAAATAACCATATTATAGATAATGAACATTGGTGGTTAAATTGAGTAAAGCATGCAGGAAACGAGAAGAAGGTGAAGCATCTGTTGGAGTTGCCAAACGCAAGTACACGCTTGACCTTGTGGAAGGCAGATTTAGCTGAGGAAAGTAGTTATGACGATGCATTTCAAGGTTGTGAAGGTGTCTTCCATGTGGCCGCCCCCATGGAACTTCTTTTCCAAGACCAAGCTACGGTATAAATACATCCACTTCTCTCTCTGGTTTATATTTGACATCCACTTCTCTCTGTTTGGCTTAGTCTAATGAAAGTCTAGCTGAAACTAACTATGGTATGTACGTATCAGCTAATCTACATAAGAAAAAACAATATTTCTTGGAGCTCTAGTACAATGCTGTATCAATACTTTTGCCAAAAATCTTTAAATGTTGTTAGGTGAACTTAATATGGACATCATGCTTATATCTTAATATTTTGTTGGTGCATAATCCATATAGGAGAAAGAAGAGATGCTTTCAGCAACATTGAATGGGCTACTGAACGTAATGAGATCATGCTCTAAGGCCAAGACTCTGAAGAGGTTCCTCTACACCTCAACTACAGGAACCATTGTTATGCAGCCTCAACCACCACTTCACGAGTACACTGAGAATCTTTGGTCCGATGTTGAATTCTGCTATGATAGTAAGATGCATGCATGGGTGAGTTTTTCCCTAAATATATTTTGGTAAGATATATGCAGGCCGAAGATTTTTATAGCCAATGTTCGATATTTTAAGGGACGCGTCCACATATTAATAAGGAGCAATATATTGTATACAAGTTAGATTTACAACTGTGAGGGATTTAGTCTTTCCTGGTGAAGTAAACTTATTAAGCTCGACTTACATGTGCATAACTAGTATAATCCATTTCTAAGGATCAATATGTGAACCGATGAACTGCAGATGTATTTGGCCAATTTATAAGTCCTAACACAGGCTATAGTAGTGACATTGCAATTTCCTTATATACCAGTAAGTTGATTTGGTAAATATCCTTTCAATTTCTTGATTCCACTACTCTATACGTGCTTTTTCAAAGAGGGGCATATTCATATATTTATAGATATGGGTCTCTATTGAATTATAGAACTAAATTATGTCTCCCATGATCATATCATAGGAGATAAAGCTACCATGGCTTCCTTAAAAAGCGTGAATGGAGCATCTGCTGTGCATTTGGATGATGTATGCAATGCTCACATTTACCTCTTTGAGCATCCTCTAGCAAAGGGAAGATACATTTGCTCCACACATACTTTGAACATCGTGGACATTGCACATTCACTTAGCCTCAAGTACCCGGACAGAAATATACCGAGTAGGTTTCAAGAAATATCTTTCTCAATTATTAAGTTCTGTGTTAATTATTTCGTTCTCCAACTCACAATTTAAGAGGAAATTTCATTTTTATTTTGAGTAGATTCGAGAGTTTAGACATGTCAAAAAAATTCATCCCTTCTTCATCAAAGAAGCTGATGGACATTGGTTTTGAGTTTGCACACAAAACAAAAGATACGGGTGACTTGTGCGCTGAAACTATTGAATCATGCAGAGAAAAGGGTTTGCTTTAATCTGATTTAGGAATGGATAGCGGGGAAGATGTGTACAAGTTTGAAGGCTTCAAATTTTAATCAAATCAGGCATCACAACTTAGTTCAAGCAGAACATACTTGCATAGTTACATATATACTATTTGGTATTGTTCTGAACTAGTTCTAAGCTTAGTGTTGCTTACCAAGGCAAGAACTGGTACCATAGGCCTTGTTTTGTATCTTTTGAAAAAAAATTAATGCAGTATACTTTTCCAGGTCCATTGCGAATATTTTGGTAAAAATATTTCAAGAATTTATTAAAAGAAGAGCCAAGACCATTGTGCATTTGTGGCACAAGCAAATAAGAAACTGCAGGCTAACTACAGATAGCCCAAAGTTCTCCTCAAATATATGTTTGCCCACCTTTCACTTTTTAATCCTTTTCTATGTAAGCCTACTAATTTGTGTGCTCCTCAACCTATCAACATGTCAGGAGTATTTTTAAGTTTACGAGTATCATCGTAAATGCAGCTAACATGAGTATTCTTGGCCCTTTATCTGAATAGTTCATCATATGATTCATATCATTCTTTTCTTCCCCAAGGAAAGTAGATATTCTAAACCAGCAACTTTTATCGTCGATGATTTGTTGGTTGATGTGTCCATCCTGTAAATTTTCTATAATAATCTTTTTTGCAGTCGTGTAGATATATCTGTGAAGGTAATTGCATACTAGTCATATTATGCAGTCGTGTAGATATATATGTGTGAAGGTATTGGAGAGTAAAACCAAGAGAATCTAATGGCTCCACACCTTCTGCAAGACTGCAACCAGTAGTTGGGAGTTCAATCTGTAGGACCCCCTCCCCCCTCCCCCCTCACCACAGTATTTATTCCATCGATATTTCAAATCTGTAGCCACTAGCTGTAGCACAAATATTGTTCATCCAGTTGAGTCTTGAGTCTGACAAAAATAATCTTCATCTAAAATTTGTTTTTTCGGCATGTCAAAGCACACTGAAATCATATGTATCACAGATATTTATACTCTCCATAATAGCATAGTACTGATTGATGACTTGCTACCAATTTGACATCTCTGTGGTTAACATGTTGCGGAGGGTGGAAAGTTGAAGGCCAGAAAAATGTTATATCTTTATATAAATTAAGTTGAAGAGTTGTGTAATTTTTTTTAATAATAGTCTTAATTACCTTTTTCACCTCCTCTAGTTTAAATGAAAAACACAGTTGTGTTGTATTGTGAATGCGATACTTTTGGCTGGAGAAGTTGGAAAAACTACTTTTAGGCTGTCATTAAACAATGACCAACTCTACCAAAACAAGTGATTTTTCGTTAAATCATTTACCGGCATTTAATGTTCAGGTGCAGAGCATGGGGTAGAAAGACAGCAAGCAAGATCTATATGCATTTATAATTTTTGTTGGCACTGATACTATAGTTCTAGTGATCCTCAGAGTTAGGTTTTTTGTTATCTTCAGTAATTTTAAGTAATTATACTGAGACTCTGAATATTGCATTGGACGAGGTCTGGATCATTCCTATGACTCAGTATTTGTTTCTGTAATTGCAGCAGAGTATTCACGGAAAACCTTGTGTTGTTGTCGTCTTCTTGAACGCCAGTATAACCATATGATATAGCAAGTACATAACTATAATTTGGACAGCATAAGACCTTTCGTACTTTAGACGACGAACAACATGTTGTCACGTATATATTAGTAGTACGAATTGAGTCCTGATGTTTGAGCCCTTGATCATAAGTAGCATCTTCCTGACCATGAAGAAATTTGTCTTCTTCAGTTCATGCCCCATCACTTCAACTTCCTCAGTAGAATAGTAGACATTGACCCACCTTAGAGAATTGAGTTCAGTCCACTCAACAACAACCTTGGTGATTGATTCTACCTTTGACTCAGCCAAGTTGCTGATTGTAGGTCTTCTGACATCTAGACAATCTTCATTAAGAATTTCAGATACTAGCTTCCACTTCCTTCTACTGGGCTTCCTACTTGAGTGTGGTCTTGGTCTCTCAGCCTTTGTCTTCCTGTATTTTTTAGATAAAGAAATTTTCTTTGACGGTAACTCTTCCCTCACTTCTTTTGACAGTGAATTTGAAGTTACCGTCAATACAGGCTTGATAGCAGGTTCAGACTCCTTGACGACAAACTCCTCTTTATTTCTCCTGACAGCATCCTGCTTATCTGCTTCAAAACCAAGTACCACTGCCTTCATAACCCTTCCTTCAATCTCACCAACTATCTTCTCATCTTCTCCATCCTTATTCCCAGTTTCAGAAGTCCCTACATCACCATTATTGTTGTTGTTGGACTTGAAACTACCTGTACCATCCTCGGGCTTTTCATCATCATTATCACCATCTCTTCTTTCTTGATTCTTCTTCTCAGTCTTCTTTGATTTCTTCTCTTCCAGCCTCCTTGATTCCTCAGCCAAAACACTTATCACTTCACTTCTATCTTCAGTTCTTGGCAGCCGATTGAAGTAGTTGAAAGCCTCCTTTACAGATCTAGGCCTGCACAAACTAATCCTGTCCAAGTTCATTGATCTATACTTTCCATCTGTTGAGCTGTTGAACTTGATACATAGAGGATTAACAGTAACCTCAGGCAGCTTTTCAACCACCATTCTCTATAGAATTCTCTTCAGATTTTCATTGAGCCAGGACTTGTCTATCTTAATTTTTAGCTTTATGGCTTCAATTACTGCAATCTCCTGCCTACTCAAGTATCCCATGCTGATTTACCAACTGAAACCTCCTTCAGTCTTAACAGAGATCACCCATTTGTTGCTCTTAGACATCATGACAGCAGCTCCAACTATTGACTCTCTCATGGCTTCAGAAAATTTCCTAGGATCTCTGTTGGAAGAGTTTCTTAGAGCATTGATCCTATCATTGAAGCTAGCATCCTGAAACACTCTGTTGTTCTCATTTTCATCCACCATTAGCAGAGATACTTCTTCGTCATTTAAGTCTTCCTTTTCTTCAACAATAAAATGATCAGCATCATCCTTGAATAATTTCTCCTTTTCTTTACCAACTACATGAACAGGGGCCTTCACAACACTCTCTCTGATCACAATACCTTTCTCCACCTTATTCCCCCTAAGCTTTTTAGCCATCTCAATAGCCACCTTGGACAACAATGCCAATTGTCTCTCCTCTCCCTGAGATGCATCTTGAGTCTCCTTATCACTCATGTTTACTTTCTCAATCTTCTCAGACAATTCACCATCACCAACCTTCACCCCCCTTAGTTGAGTTGGCAGCTGCAGGGATTGTCAACCGAGTCTTCATCTCCTTCAATTGAGCAAATACAGCCTGTAAGCCATCATTTATACATTTTTCAAACTACTCCATCTTGGCTACCAGCTTGACTTGATTCCTCCCCACAGTTACAACCTGCATAGATAATTTTGAAACTTTCCTTGAAAGGGATTTCAACCTTCCATCAGCTTGTTTAGAACTAGGGGTTGTTGGGGTGCACACACACTCTGGTTTTTTATGGATGATCACATCATCCCTCACACTCTCAGGGCCTAGTGCCCTAGATTTTTTGGTACTCTCTTTTATATTATGGCCATGCTCAAGGCCATCTGCTTTTTCCAGGGTCTTTCCCTGCCTTTCTATTTTTTTAAGCTCACTTCTTTCTTTTCTTTTTCGCTTATTCTTTTTCACACCCTCACTCATATTAGGTGCAAGGGACTAAGCATGTACACCTTGCACTTTAGATTTGGATTTTACCTTTAGGACTGAGGAGATAAGAGCTAAATCACTATCTTGATGTGTTGCAGATCCTTGAGAGTTATTGTCAGGATGAGGAGAGTTGACAGCATCTTCAACTTCAAAGTTACTGTCAATAGGAGCGTTGACAGTAACTGTGTCATTAACATCAGCAAAGGCTGTGACAGCATACTGGCCCAATGGATTGACAGTGTCATCCACCCTTTGAGTGAAAGGTTCTTGTGTACTATCAAAGATAGACTCCATGGTAGGCTGCTCCCCCAAATCAAAATGAGATGCATCATATTGAAATGAGGATTCCTCCCTGTATTCAAAAATAAAATTATGTGTATCTACAAGTGGAGGATCATGTTGAGTAAGTTCAATATGGGGTGCAGACTCTGTACAAGGTATCATGGGAGACTAGCCAAGTCCAACAGGTTCCCCCTATTGAGAGAAGACACCTAGAAAGGAGCTATTTTCCCTATTATGTTCTGTGTCCTTTTGAGAGGACATAGATTGTGTGACAGAGGTTGATGTCCTTGCCTTCTTCCTCTTAGGCACACCAGGGCCCTCTATGGGTTCATTGACAATTTCAACCTTATTTGTTACACTGTGTGCAGTAACTCCCTCAACAACTTTAGTTATTGTTTCTAACCTAGAGGTTGAGGATCTCTTCTTTGTAGGAACCTGATACTGTTGAGAGGACACAGGCTCTTGGCTAACAACCCTAGACTGTCTAGAGGCTCTAACAAACTTGAAAGGTTGTGAGTGTGGGTTAGGAATAGAGAGGTCAACTCTATTCTCATCACTCAAAGAAAAGATTGAAAAATCTCCCACAATTCTTAAATTGAGTGAGTTTATTATAGACCTCATGTGGTCAGTATTAAACAGACCCAACTCAGAATTGAGAGGTTTGCTGGAAAATATGGAGTGAGTATTTTTCTTTAAAGTGGGGGACTCCATACATTATATACTATCTAAATGAATTATGCCTACAACAGAATTAATAATTAGCATAAAGAATCTAAGATAATATATTACCGGATTTCTGCTTTCCTTCTTGCCTAGCACCAGCTTGAAGAGAGGCATCACGATCTTTCCAATGTCGATTCTGTAATTATGCAACATGGAGTACACAATCTTCTTGATGTAGGCCTGGACTTCATTCCAGTCGCTGGTTTTGCTAGACATGGCTCGAGTGACAGCATCCATTATCATGCTCCACTCTTTGACAAAGTACTTTCTATCCATCCCCCCTAATGGATACCATTCGTCTGAGGTTGGGCTTGTCTTGGGTCCAATATACCCAATCATCTTGAAGAACTTGGCTAGCTGAGCATCACTAGCAGGCTCCTGGAATTGCGAACTTTATTCAGCTTTAACATGGAGAGCAGCATTGATGTGGGTTGAGTCAATGGTGTAGGAGGTGTTGTTAATTTGGAAGGTTATGGTGCTTGCATCCTGCTCCCCCTCACATGTAGCAGAGGTTCAGAGTTGCGATAATCTCGGGATTTCTAACAATAGGCTCTCCATAAGGGCATAGGATATGAAGGAGTTATTCATGAACCCAATAAAAGGTTTAAAGGCTTCTTCGGCTTCACCCACCGTAGCCATGGTGGTGAAGTTGGTTTGGGCAAGAGTACAAATGATTTGAGGTCCAGACATGATTGTAGAAAAGTTAAGGGTTAAGAAATTTGGCTAGAAAAGAAAAACGAGACAAACTGGGTTGTAGATAGAGAGTAGAAGGTTTAGAGCTTTTGAGAGTAAAAGAGTTTTTAGAAGAAGTAAAGAGTGAGAGTGATTTTACTGTCTTTATTTATATTAAATGAAAAAGAAACTGTCAAGAAAGAATTTTAATCGATTAAATTGAAAGTTGTATGCTCAATCCATTTCCTTTTGACAGTAACTCTTGCGCTAGAAATCACAAACACTCTTGACTGTAACATTAGTGGTTAGAGAATAAATAAATAATCAATAACCCTAATTTAACCGTTGACAGTATGTTATGCGGGGATTTTAGAAAACTATACTGTCAATGAATACTGACAGTATGTTATTGATAGTAAGTTTCAGTCCCGCATACTATGCTGTCAAGACTCCTTCAAGTGATTAACAGTAACTTATCACAATATGACAGCATAGATAAAATATATTGTCAAGACACTTGACAGTACTTTTTATTAACACCATATGAGATAAATCACTAAAAATAAATTAGTTAACCTCTAAGTAAAATTTCATCATGTATATCCACTGTGATAAAAATCAAAACACCTTAACAGGCCATTAATTTACAGTAAACTTCAGTTAACTAACATTTTTATCAATAAATCAACTTTTTACAGAAATAAATTAACAGGATAAATTTAACATACCCAATTCACTCACTAGCCTGTTGAATGTCTTTTCATCCAATGGTTTGGTGAAAATGTCTTCAAGTTGTTTCTCAGTGGACACATAGATTAGATTGATTATGCCTTGATCCACATGCTCTCTAATGAAATGATGTCTAATGTTAATGTGCTTAGTCTTGGAGTGTTGAACAGGATTTTAAGAAATGGCTATTGCACTAGTGTTGTCACAGAAAATAGGAATCCCTTCCAATGCCAAGCCATAGTCCAATAATTGATTCCTCATCCAAAGTAATTGAGCACAACAACTACCAGCTGCAATGTATTCAGCCTCAACAGTTGAATTAGACACAGAGTGTTGCTTCTTGCTAAACCATGAAACCAATCATTCTCCCAGAAATTGACAGTTTCCTAATATACTTTTTCTATCAATTTTACATCCAGCATAGTCTGAATTTGAATAGGCAACCAAGTTAAAACAAGATTTTTTAGGATACCAAAAGGCCTAAATCTTGAGTGCCTTTTAAGTATCTGAAGATTCTCTTAACTGCAATCAAATTTGATTCTTTTGGATCAGACTGAAACCTTACACACAGACCTGTAGCAAACAAGATGTCAGACCTGCTAGCAGTTAGATAGAGGAGGGAGCCAATCATTCCTCTATACATCTTATTATCCACCTTCTTTCCTTTTGAATCCTTGTCTAGTTGAGTTGCTGTTGAGATTGGAGTCTTTGCTGGTGATGAGTCTTCCACATCAAATCTCTTCAAAAGATCTTCGACATATTTAATTTGGCAAATGAATATTCCATCTTTCTTTTGATAGATTTGAAGTCCAAAAAAGAATACTAATTCACCCATTATACTCATCTCATATTTGTTCTTCATTAACTCAGAGAATTCTTTCACACTTCTTCATTTGTTAGACAAAGATGATATCATACTATCATCCACATAGATTTGGACTGGTATGATATCATTTCCAAGCTTTTTGTAGAACAGAGTCTTATCCACAATCCCTCTTGTGAAATTGTCCTCAAGGAGAAACTTGAAGAGGGTGTCATACCAGGCCCTTGGGGCTTGTTTCAGACCATACAATGCTTTCAGTAGCCTATACACAAAGTTTTGCATCTTTGGATCTTCAAAGCTTGGGGGATGTTCAACATAAACTTCTTCTTCTAGTTCTCCATTTAGGAAAGCACTTTTTACATCCATTTGAAAAACTTTGAAGTTGTTAAATGCAGCAAAAGTTAAGAAAATTCTTATGTCTTCAAGTCTGGCAACAGGGGCAAATATTTCATCATAATCAATTCCTTCCTATTGACAGTAACCTTTTGCTACCAGCCTTGCTTTGTTTCTTGTGACAGCTCCACTGTCATCCATCTTATTTCTGAAGACCCACTTAGTACCAATTACAGACTTATTCTTTGGTCTAGGCACCAGTTTCCAAACACAACTTCTTTCAAACTGGTTAAGTTCCTCTTGCATTGCATTAATCTAATATGGATCAAGAATAGCTTCATCTAGAGTTTTAGGCTCAACTTGAGATAGGAAGCAGGAGTACATGTATTCATTGGTTACATTTCTTCTAGTCTTTACTCCTGTTCCTGGATCACCAATAATTAAATTATTAGTGTGATCCCTGTTCCACTTAGTTTCTCTTATAAAATCTCCAGAATCTTCTGCATTCTGTTGATTGATGGCCTCCTTTGCTCTTGCACTGTTGACAACATCAATTTCTTCAAGTCCGTTATCCATGGGAACATTTTCAGAGTAATTTGTTGTTTGAACAATTCCTTCATTCTCTACAGAGTGATTAGAAACCTTAGTTGGACCATAAATTGTGTGTTTAACTCTTGGTGATTCATTATCATCAACATCTTCCAAATATCCTTGATTCTCAAAGACTAAGGACTCTGATTTTTGACTACCTTCAACACTAGGAAACTTGGTTTCATCAAAGGTGACATTCACACTTTCATCAATAACTTTGTGATCAATGATATAGACTCTGTATGCTGTTCTGTCAATACCATAGCCCATGAATATCCCTTCATAAGCTTTGGTATCAAACTTCCCTTTGACCTCTGTTGAGTCTTTCATGATATAACATTTGCTTACAAACACATGAGAGTACTTGACAATAGGTTCCCTTCCAGTTAGTAGGTCGTATGGTGTTTTTCCAAAAACCTTATTGCCAATTGTCTTATTTTGAGTATAACAGGCTGTATTAATAACTTCAACCCAGAAATGAGTAAGAAGTTTTGCTTCACTCAACATGGTTCTTGCAGCCTCAGTGAGAGTTCTGTTTTTCCTTTCCTCAACACCATTTTGTTGAGGTGTCCTTGGTGTCATATTTATCAAGGTGTCGCCTAGGCATCGCCTAGGCGTCCAGGCGATAGAAAATTATTATGCGTCCATCCCGCCTAGGTTTCTGATGAACAGTGGTCGTCTAGATCCGCCTAGGCATCGCCTAGTTCCGCATAGTTCCGCCTAGTCCGCATAGTTCCGTCTAGTAAAAATTGTAACCTTTGTAGTAAAAATCGTGATCGGGGTGGGGAAATGGAAACCAACCCAATGGAGATTTTATGATATACTCGATATGGTAATGGTGCGGGTTCTTCTTCGAGTATATCATAAAATTGTGCTTGATGTTCAAATCTTTGATTCTCCTGTTTATTCCTTTGCAACTCTAATTGAAGCAAATTCTTGTCATGTTTGAGCTTTGCTATTTCCTCTTCGAATTCCTGTCTTTCTGAGTCAGTTAGTGTACCTGGTTGAGCAGAATGGCTATGAACTGGCTTGCGACGGTGAATTTTTGATAAAAGATGTGTCTGACCTCTTATAAATTCATCATTTGCAAACTCCCATTGCCCGGTATCAATCTTTCTAAAACCCTAAATGATAAAAAAAGGAGAAAATTCTAAACAAATTTCGACAAATCAATGGCCAGAAATTTATCAAATTAATAGCCAAAAGGCAGTAAAAAGGTCATATTCTACTAATCATTTTTTAGCCTGCAAACTAGTTACAACTTACAAATCACCAGCACAGTACTCCACATTGTCAGTCTTATTAGTATAAATCACAGGTTTGCTGTTGGTAAATAAATAAAGACAAAAACATACGAATAAGAAAATACATTAACCGGTCTATGTACATGTTTCAATAACTCTCACAGAGAAACACACACACACACAGGAATTTCATTTGAATTCACACACTCTTTGTACAGAGATTATACCAGAGAATGATTTTTAAGCAACCAAATGAAGAAGTAATGTTCACATTAACACTCATACCTATAAACAATCATATTAGAATATAAAACAGAATTTCGATTAATAAGAGCATCTAGAATAATGTACTTACATATGTATTGAGTTGTCTGACAAAGCTGGAAAAGTTATTGTGCTTGAAATAAGTTGGGAGCAAATCTCTAGCAAACTCAGGAGGATTCCAGACAACGAAGCTACGTCCGGTATGACTCCAAGACACAATTGAATCAGTCACTGGATCTTCAATCATATCATACGTCTTTACGAGAAAAGGGGCTGGTGAACTCGAACCACCATGAGGTCTTTCCATAATATAAATGAAGAGATATCACCCTCCAACATAAAACAACTGCAGAACTATAAACCACTCTGAATCATTCTCGTTTCTTACATTATAAACGTCGACATGCAACCAGATTATGAGCAATACCTCTTAGTTTCAAATTTTCAATATAAACTAAATCAAGTGCACCCCTGAACTTACTCTTTTCTTCTAGTAGTTCAACAGAAGTTCAAAATATAAGAACAAACAAACCCACCGGCAAAAAATAAAATGAAAGTATTAAAACCAAGATTTTTCGAGAAAGTCTACGAAGAAAAGAAAATCGAAATGGTAAGGCCTAGAATAAAAAGATTTTAGAAGAATATATAGCAGCAAAGAGCAACCAAGAAAAATTTAATATTGGAATAGGAGAAAAAGAGGTGTTGTATATAGAACAAATAGTCATGGAATTCAATATATACTAAATGTCTTTAAGGTATGTATGCAGAGACGAAGTAAAGTTGAAATGTATTGATAAAGAAAAATATATGTCAGAAAGACTTCAACAGCAGCCAAGACTTATTACATGTAACAACCTTAACGGCGTCTCTGACCAGTTATTATATAAAAACAAATTTAATGACAGATAATAATGTTTTAACTTGAAATTCATAATTGATGAGATGTTTTTTCGCAAATTTAATTATATTTGTATTGAAAAAATGAAGACAAAACCCTATTTTGTGAAAATATATATAGTATGATATTGTTAGTACCAAGTTCAATGCTCGTATGATTTAACAAGATGGAAAACAACGCAAGTTGTTAGAGAAAACATATATTCAATAACTAATTAGCTTTCTTCTTGCCCTTGCCTGGTATCTTAGTTTGACCCTTCTTGCTAGAGTTATCTTCCTAACAGGTAGCAATGGAAAGGTCTATAACTGGTGTCTTAGTTAGTTTGTTCCTACAAAACATTCGGAACCCATCCTGCACAGGCTTAGCAGGGGATAGGTCTTCAATTTCTTCCGAAGAGTCTGTTTCAGTTCTTGTGCTTTCATCGATTACTTCTAGTTGAGATGCATGATTTTTAGCAGCAGAAGTACCTTAATTATTCTGCACTTTGAAATCATCGTTAGTAGCATCAGAAATAGAATTAGAGGAGAATCATGGGACAGCTGCCCTGTAGTCAGCAGGGGTTACAGAAGGATCGTTATTGAACATTTCATGTAGTTTATGACTAGAGACCACTAAATGGTCCTGTGAGAAACACATAACGCAGACTTGTTTTGTAGTAACACATTTCACAGGGATTCTGACTTGATATGGCCAGGCAAAGAAGTCAAGAGCACAGTAGCTTTAGATCCTCAAACTCTAATAGCAACACACGTGGTAACTTAAGGAATAGATTATAGACTTATTGTTGTTGGCAACAACGGAGTACCATTATCGAATGCATAAGGCCTATCAAAGGAACTAGCACGGTAACAAAGTTCATTTATAGATCAATAAAATAATGGAACATCATGAAGCCTAACCTAAATGTGGTCATTACCAAGGGTGTTATTGGAAAGACAGTGTCCGATCCAAGGTTTCCAAGTCTGATCATTATCAGCAACGAGAATTCGACTACATTTAATCATTCTATTCACAGTCTTAAAACTATAACTTAAACACAAAATAGCCTATTGGATGTTGAAAAACCTTCACAAGACTCACAGATTCTAACTCAATTGTAGCCACCTCTTTTACATCATCAAAGTCCTTGCATTAGTATCAAACACACCAAGACAGCTAGTTTTCCAGATTTTGTTAGCATTTTGGAATATCACATTCGAGGGTTTGACAGATACAGATCCACTATTTCTATTGAAAACATTTTCAGGGTAGTGAGCAAGTACACTTTTATAAGTCTCAGCAGGATCATCAGACATGTCATAGTCAGAATCATCATTACAACCATCAAGAACTAAAATCACGATAAAATAAAATTGCACTAAAATTTTGAACATATGTTAATTAGCAATGGTGCTTGCAAATAGCCAGACAAAACACATGCCTTCTATATCTGATTATCACGTATTATGAGGATGCAAGAGACATCATGGTCATTGAATAAACAGCATAATCATGAAGGTATAAATCACGAAGGACCATTCCTTTTTTGAATTACTTGTCACTGAATAATGGAAGTTTCTGATGATTCATTCAATAATATAGTACTCAGTTGTGTTAAAAATATTTGTCCCGTATTACTCATCCATTTCTATATTCAATATACATTCATAAACAATTTTTCAAAAGACAATATTACAATGCCCCAACGCGAGTACGGAAGAAGACAAAATAAGGACTTTGTTCGAAGCTCTTGTGCAGTTGTGCTACTCTTGAATGACTATTTCTAGTATGGAGAAGCATTATGATCATATATAATTTAAGAACCGCTCCTCGATCACTTTATCCTCGTTCCCAAGCTGTAAAATTTCAGCAGGACGGCACAAATGTCACTTGATCGATAGTGTTGTACATACATGCATATGAACATATTTGTCTGAATTAAGAAACATGTGAATGCTGATCGATCTTGATATTTAAATTACAATTAACAATAAGTAGAGCATGCACAGCAGTAAGTGCATCTGATACATAAAAAATTATGGCATATAAGCGTTTTCCAGAGATCAATTGGTCATACATTTATCAAATATCTGTATATCTATACAAAATATTGTCTGCTCTGTTCTTAACGCATCGAGTGAGATGTCTGAGCATAGAAAAAATTATATTAAAAGCTCAATTTTGGAAAAGAGCAGCATAAAGTAGTTGATTCCAGGTATCAGGAACGCCAGGAAGACACCAATGGCTGCAGTCCATGCCGCGCCAGCCTCCGTAGCCAAAGACTGAAGGGTGACCATCTTTCCTCAACTGTGACAATGTTGTTATGTCAAGTAGATCAACCTTGGTTGACATCTTCTTTAATACCTGTTATGCCCAATATTTGGATATGGGTCCTAGGCAGGCCCAATGACATAAATTGGTCGGCCCACCTCGCATCTGGGCTCACATGGCTTCAAAGCCCACATCCAGCTCGCATCGTGCTAATGATGATAAAATATTCTAAGGCCCTTGGCCTAGCGTTGGGTCGCATCGCTAGCTCACCAGCCTTAGACTCATTCAGCATCAAGAAGGAAGAGAGAGGAGAACCGGCCCTCAGCCCGGTTCGCTTCTCATCACCTCCCAGGTCGCATGGACTTGGCAGAGATGCCCTCAGCCCGGCTCACTTGGCCAGGCTCACTGCCTCCAGCTCACTTCGCTAGCCCGGAGTACTTAGCACGGATTTCTCATAACTAGTTGAAAGGTTCCTCGCCTCATGGGCTCACCTCACTTGGTATTATTTGCTAATCTGAAGACTACAGAAGGCCCCCCCGGGGTAATATCTCAACATACTTATCGATTTGAAGACAGCTAGCCCCACGGGCTCTCATCTCATCAAGGGATCCGCACATGATCACCTCTACATACTGCTCCCGTGAGGCCACATCACGCACAACCGCTCCCGCGAGGCCATATCGCGCATAACTCCCTACGGGAACCCCTTGCTCTACAACTCCATGACAGCCCCCGGAGCTTAACGGGCTTGGGTCATGGCAGTTACAGACATCTGGGAAGTTTGCCCTCCACATCCACACAGACTTGGGCCAAAGCCCAGCACGTCTAAGGATTTGGGCCTGATGGACCGGACCAATACTTAGCCCATATAGGTAACTTGTCCTCCAAGAACTACGTGTGGCTTGAACCCCTATATAAAGGGTACGTAGGCCTCTTGTTTCAGTTGAGACAACAGTTGGCAGCAAGAGAACATATATTTTCTCTGGCCTTCTAACGAATCAACAACAAGATCAGCTACCAAAATCCATCACTTTCCTCCCGTGTTCTTCGCGTTCTTCATCAAGTTCATAGCAAAATCATCATATTTTGCTCCGTGATTCCAGCAAACCTCTAAATTACTGTTATACCAGTTTCTCCCTATAACAATTGGCGCTAGAAGGAGGGGCTACTTGACATCTGAGGGAGAAGGATGTCTAACTCTAGGAGAACCGGAAACTCATCAGAAAGTGATAGAGCTGAGGATGACGAGACCCCGAGACATGCCAACGAGAATCCGCCTCAGACCGACCCCAAACTCTTGGAATTCCTTGATGAGATGGGCCAGCAGATGCTCGAGTTCAACAAGAGAATGAGGCGGATGGAGAGGAGAGGCGGCTCTAAGAAGGCTAGCGCGAGCGCCCGGCGACGAATGAGGAGGGCCAATAAATCTAAGCGGCCCTGGTCGACCGTGAAACCTCGTGACCTCATGAATGATTTTAATGATGAAGCCGGAGATGTAGGGAAGGATGAATCATTAGAGTGGGATGAGGTGCCCCCCAGTCAGGCGCGGCAGGCCCATGAGACCCCTCACAGGTCGTTTCATGGCCCAGCCCCCTCTGAGGCGAAGGCAACCAGTGTTTTTGACAGGGTCGGGAGAAGACTAACAGAGCATGATCTAAGGATAAAGCTGGAGAGAGTCCGAACTAAAAACACTGAGGTAAGGCCCCGAGTCTAGCACATGAAACAGATGGACCCCCTCGCCATCGCGAGCGCGCTAGGTCCCCATATCGTGCTCATATGCCGGAGAGGCCCCCTCCCAGGAGAAGAAATCAGGAAGCTCAGTCCGCGATAGGTGGAGAAGGTGGAGGCCGAAGGCGTGAACAGGCACCGCCCCCATCACATAGGGCCAGCAATGAAAATAATAACGAGGAGAGGCTGGGAAACCTCCGCATGAACGATCTTAGGCGGCTTCTAGAGCGCATGGAGAAGGAGAAGACTGCTCCAAATCCTATCTCCACCCAGTCGCCTTTCACCAATGAGATCCGGGTCGCACCTCTGCCCGCCATCTTCAGAAACAACCCGAATCTCACTTTTAATGGTGATACTGATCCAGCCGAATACCTAATCCGCTTCAATATTGAGATGGAAGTTTACCAGGTTTCCACTCTAGCCCGGTGTCGGCTATTCGCCGCCTCTCTCAGGGGTAGTGCCCAACAGTGGTTCTCCAAACTCGGGCCCATTATGATCGACTCATGGGAACTACTGGCAGATATATTCATCAAACAATTTCAGTCTTCCATGCTCTATGCCCCACCTGTGGCGACCCTTGCTAATATTAAGCAAAGGGAAGGAGAAACTCTGCAAGATTACTTCAAGAGGTTTAATGCCGAAGTACCCCGAGTTAGAGGAGCAACTGAAGAGGCTATAAAGAACTTCCTGATAGCAGGTCTTAAGGAGGGAACTGACTTCTGGAAAAGCCTACAAGCTAAGACACCTGAAACGTTGTCTGAATTTTACCGGCAGGCTGAGCCCTTTAAATGGGTAGAGAAATCTATGCTTGACTTAAAGAAGAGTAACAACAATGGAGGCCGGGGAAAGAATAACAAACGCAAGGGATCCCGGAGTCCGGATAATAGATACAAGGGCCGTAGAGAAAGAAGCCCCAGCCCGAAGAGGTATGACAAAAGGGAAAGAGAGAGGTCCCTTGAGAGCAATAAGTCAGAGGACAGGAGGCCCTATCCGAAATACAATCGCCACACCCCACTAGTGGCCCCAATCGAGCACATCTACGCAATTAATGCCTCTAAAGGAATCTTCAAGAAGCCTCCACCAATGACGAATTACGGTAGAAAGGACTCTCGGAAGTTCTGCGCCTATCATGAGCAGTCGGACCATGACACCGCCGATTGCAGACATTTGAAAGACCAGATTGAAGACCTCATTAGAAGTGGTCACCTCACTGAATGGGTGGTAAGAGAAGTGAAGAGACATCAGAGGAGTGATTATCATAGCGTCCCGCCTCCTCCTTCGAAAGATAAGGCTCCCCAGGATAAAGAGAGACCTGGGCTTGGCAGTACTAGAGAGGGCAGTATCCATATTATCATCGGGGGTCCTCATATTGGTGGAGATAGCAAACGAGCCATGGAGAGATATGCCAGAGAGGCCAAGGAGCGTCCCCTCACTAATATCCACCACCTCTCGCAGAGACCTCCCAAACTGTTTAAGGGAGAGGAAACTGATATTATGTTTACCGAAGAGGATGCCAAATGGGTCCATCACCCCCATAATGATGCCCTGGTAGTTAAAATAAAGATCGGATCCTGAAATGTGCACAGAGTACTTGTTGATAATGGAAGCGCAGTTAATGTTCTCACTTATGATGTCTACCAGAAGATGGGTCTCCTTGACAAGGATCTCACACCTACTATCGGCCAGCTCTACGGATTCACCGGGGCCTCGGTTAGCGTCAGGGGCCTCATTAAACTCCCCGTCACTCTAGGGGAGGAGCCCTGCATGACCACCCAGGTTGCTGATTTCATGGTGGTAGACCAGCACTCTGCCTACAATGCCATAATTGGCAGGCCCATACTGAAGGAAATGAGGGTGGTGACCTCCATTTACCACCTTTCAATGAAGTTTCCCACTCCAAAGGGGGTAGGATGTGTAAAGGGCTGCCAGTATGATTCTTGAGAATGTTATAACAAGGCCCTCAAGTCAGCCGAGAAGACAAGTAGAGAGGTAAAAGCCATCAATGTAGACGATTACAAGCCAAGTTCATGTGATACCATGATCCCACCGAAAATAGAGGACGCTATGTGCAACACCATCACCGTCGAAGAGCTCCCGCAAGATTATTTTGAAAGCATGGGAATTCAAGTAGAGCCGGTACCGGGGGCACTCATGATGGAGCCCTCCCAGCCAGTTCAAAATTTGGTAGAAGGAATTGTGGAAGAGACTAGTGATGATGAGGAGACCCCAGAGCAGTTAGCAAAAAGACTCAGTAAAGGAAAATGGGTTCCAGAGGAGACCTCAGCAGTGATAGATCTCCCCAACGGATTCTCTCGTGAAATCACAGGCATCACCGAAAGATTAGTCAGTCCGAGCGGACCCGGGGGGTACACATTGGAGGATCAAAACAAGGAAGTGCTCTCTATTGAAGAAGTGGGAGAAGCAGGTATGACTCAGGATTTCGAGATGGATATTGATCCACGTATGCCCGCTCATGTAGAAAGAGCTGGGGCAGCCGAAGATACTATCACGATTCCGGTGGACGCACATGATCCTTCTAAGTGGCTGAAGATTGGCTCTAATCTCGACCCAAACATGATCGACTCTCTGGTCTCCTTCCTCAAAAGTAACCTGGATGTGTTTGCCTGGTCTCATGCTGATATGGTAGGGATTGACCCTAAAGTTATGTGTCATCACCTCAACATTGATCCAAATAAAAAGGGGGTGAGGCAGAAAAGGCGCCCTGTCAGTGGAGAGGGGGCTGAAGCCCTCAAGGAAGAAGTGGACCGGCTCCTCAAGGTCGGGCTCATCAAGGAAGCTTTCTATCCCACATGGTTGGCCAATCCGGTTCTCGTAAAAAAGCCAAATGGGAAGTGGAGGACTTGCATAGACTTCACTGATCTAAACAAACATTGCCCCAAAGATAGCTTCCCTCTACCAAGAATTGATCAACTAGTGGATGCAACTGCTGGTCACGCACTACTCAGCTTCATGGATGCTTATTCAGGATACAACCAAATTCCCATGTATGAGCCCGATCAGGAACACACAGCATTCATCACAGATAGGGGTCTCTATTGTTATGTTGGGATGCCCTTCGGTTTACTCAATGCCGGATCCACCTACCAGAGGCTGGTCAATATGATGTTCGAAAAGCAAATTGGTAAAACCATGGAAGTATATGTAGATGATATGCTGGTTAAGTCTAAGGAGGCCGTGGATCACGTCGGCCACTTAGCCGAGATGTTTGACATCTTAAGGAAGTACCGGATGAAGCTCAACCCCCAGAAATGTGTCTTCGGGGTAGAATCCGGGAAATTCCTAGGCTTCATTGTTAATCACCGAGGGATCGAAGCCAACCCGGCCAAGATCAAAGCTCTAATAGAAATGAGGTCACCCAGGAATGTCAAGGAGGTGCAGAGCTTAACCGGGCGGATAGCAGCTTTAAATCGCTTTGTCTCCAAATCATCTGACAAATGCCAAGAGTTCTTCAAAGCAATCAGGAGCATAGGAAAGAAGTTCGAGTGGACCCCTGAATGTGAAGAGGCCTTTCAACAGATCAAAGAGCATCTAGGCAGCCCACCTCTCCTATCCAAGCCTCTAGCAGGGGAGACTTTAATTCTCTATCTTGCTGTTTCAGACTACTCGGTTAGTGCTGTTCTGGTTAGAGAAGAAGCGGACACTCAGTTTCCTGTGTACTACGTGAGCAAGAGGATGCTTGATGCAGAGACCCGATATACTAACATGGAAAAGTTAGTTTATGCTCTCATTCTGGCATCAAGGAAGCTCCGACCTTACTTTCAGGCTCATAAAATTGAAGTAAGAACCGCCTATCCACTAAGGCAAGTAATGCACAAACCAGAAACATCTGGCAGGCTATTGAAGTGGGCGATTGAGCTAGGCCAATTCGATGTTTCATACAAGCCCCGCAGTGCCATAAAGGGGCAGGCTCTCGCAGACTTCATTCTAGAATTTCAACCTCACAGTGACGAGAGCACACAAGTCCCCACTAGGGTCTCGAGCACCACACAAGAAGAAATCAACGAAAACAGCGCTCCTTGGTGGACCTTGTACGTTGATGGAGCAGTGAATAATGAAGGAGCAGGTGCAGGGATAGAGCTTGTGACTCCGGAGGGACACAAACTCAATACAGCTATCCACTTCACCTTTCAGGCCACAAACAATGATGCTGAATATGAGGCCCTCATATCTGGCCTCAAACTAGCCTTAGAAATGAAGGCGGAAAACCTTAACATATTCAGTGACTCTATGCTGGTCGTCTACCAAATAAAAGGGGGGTTCCAAGCTAGGGGTCCTCGTACTGAGCTATATCTTAATTGTTCCCGACGGCTCCTCAGTCTCTTTAAAGAAGTCAAGATCGAACAACTCCCACGAGGTCAAAATGCCCATGCAGACGCGCTGGCCAAACTCGGCTCTCAGCGCGAGGCCACTCTATTAGGGGTCATTCCCCTTGAAATCCAGAGGAGGCCCAGTGTCCCTGAGGAACTGAATGAGAAGAAAACTTCATCACTTGAGCTAATGGAAATTGAGATTGAAAATCCGGCCCCAACTTGGATGACTCCAATATGGGAGTATATCAAAAGGGGTTCATTACCTGAAAATAAGAATGAAGCTAGAAGAATCAAGTACAAGGTCGCACGGTATGTTATTTATGACGAAGTCCTTTACAGGAGGGGCTTCAATATCCCACTTCTCAGGTGTGTTGATGGGGCCGAATGCAATTATATACTTCGAGAAGTACATGAAGGTATTTGTGGCAATCACACGGGGGGTGGTTCTCTAGCCCACAAGATCCTCCGACAAGGCTACTACTGGCCTACTCTCAAGCACGACGCCATTGAATTCGCCAGGTCTTGCGACAAGTGTCAAAGATATGCTAACTTCAGAAACATCCCCGCTGCTCCACTCACCTCTCTGATGAGCCCGTGGCCCTTTGCCATGTGGGGGATTGATTTGATAGGAGAGCTGCCGAAAGCTAAGGGAGGGGTCAAGTATGCTGTGGTGGCAGTTGATTATTTCACTAAGTGGGCCGAGGCCGAACCCCTAGCCACTATCACCGCCAAGAAGCTTAAGGATTTTGTGTACAGGGCTATTGTGTGCAGGTTTGGGATCCCCTACAAGCTCATTTCTGATAATGGAAAGCAGTTTGATTCCAAGGAAATGCGAGAATTTTGTGACAACTTGGGCATCAGGAAGGACTTCTCAGCTGTCTGCCACCCTCAATCAAATGGCCAGACAGAAGCAATAAACAAGATAATCAAGCACACTCTGAAAGCTAAGCTGGATGAAAATAAGGGCAACTGGCCCGAGGAGCTCCCTAGGGTCCTCTGGTCCTACAACACTACCCCGAGGAGCACTACTGGTGAGACCCCATTCTCCTTATCATATGGATGTGAAGCTATGGTACCTGTGGAAGTTGGCTCCGGATCATTCCGTCGAGATCATTTTGACCCCAATAATAATGAGGTCAACCACCGACTCTACCTCGACATGATTGAAGAGACCCGGGCAGACTCTCAGGTCCGCCTAGCGTCGTACCATCAAAGGACAGCTAGGCACTACAATGGGAAAGTGAGGGCTCGTCCACTCCGAGTTGGAGATCTAGTCCTACGTCGGGTCATGCCAAACACCAAGATTCAGGCACATGGAGTCTTCGGTGCCAACTGGGAAGGCCCCTACAAGGTCAAGACTGTTCTCTGGGAGGGAACATATCACCTCTCTGATCTCAAAGACAAGCTTATTCCGCGAGCATGGAATGCGGAACATCTCAAGAAGTATCTACCTTAACTGCCCATGTAACTGGCAGTACTATTTATTTTTAGACTTCGTATGAATAAATCATCCTAAGTCTCGGGGGGTAGTACTGTTATATAAACACCCCTCCGAGCTGATGTAATGACTCTATTGGCCCTATGTTCTTCAATTATTCAAGAAATATGCATGGTTTTCTTTCAAATTTTATGTAATGTGTATCAATATTCATGAAAGTTCGTGCAGTTAGGGTCGAGCAACGACAATGTGCGGCCAGAAATTGCTTAGCTAGGCGAGGCTTGTTGGCCAGCCAAGCGATGCGACGTGGGGCCCCGTCGTCACATAAGTGAACGATGTGAGGCCATAACCACGGGCCCCGTTGGGATGAGGTCAGGCCAGTATCGGTGCGAGGTCACTCTGTTCTAAGGCATACGAACCGGGCCCCCCCCATGCGAGGCCATTTCTGTTCGAAGGGACTCAGGCAAGGCTCTCATGCGAGGCCAACCCGAAATGGACAAATAAGAAGCAAGTTCACAGGTAGCGACCTGATAGCAGTTGGTGATTTTGAAAGGTTGAAAAAAGTGAAGATTGACAATGTGCGGCCAGAAATTGCAAAGCGAGGCGAGGCCTAACGGCCAGCCAAGCAATGCGACGTGGGGCCCCGTCGTCAAATAAGTAAACGATGCGAGGCCATAACCACGGGCCCCGTTGGGACGAGCTCATGCCAGCATCGGTGCGAGGCCATTTGATTCTAAGAGGTACGAATCAGGCCCCCCATGCGAGGCCAAAAACATACGAACTGACATGAGTTAAGCTCGTTTGATGGTATGTACAGAAAAAATATTAAAGCAGGTGATAAAAAATTACTAGCTTCGCGAGCTGAGGCCCAATTGGTTCGTTAAAAGCGATCAGAGAATAGTTGAACAAATATCAAAAGCATGTATAAGTAGTGCGATGCGAACATAAAGGAGATGGAGAAATTGAAGCATTAAGATCAAATGTAGAATTGTTACAAATGCGAGGCATAGACGGTGCCCGCAACCCATCAAATTAAGCTCGCAAACGAGCATAAAGTACTTGTTCAAAAATGAATTGCAAATAAGAAAACAAATTATGAAGCTTCTTCTTGCTGCTGCTCTTGGGCTCGCTTCGCCTCTAGCTCCGAGGCTCGCTGAGCGACCTCATCTTCCACCTCCTTGCGAAGGGTCTCCGCATAAACCCGGGTCGCCTCGCCCAATTGGCCCCAGTCGAAGTCAGGCAGCTTCTTCATGAAGGATTTCATAAACTTCACTTGCCCAAGAGCCGAGGCCTCCGCTACTGCCTCCTTCTTCTCACCCGAGAAGCTTGCGATGGCGGCCTCTTGGATAGTGATTTGAGCTTGCAATGCGGACAACCTCTCATCGAACGAGTTTTTATCAGCAGCTCGATCCTTCTCAAGATTGCGAACCTTCTCCTGCTCGGTTCGCAGATCTTTCTTCAGTGGGCTGATCTCGTCCTTAAGCTTCTTTTGCTCATCGAGCAGCTTCTTCTTTTCCAGTTCCGTCGATTCGACCTTGTAATGCAGAATTTGGTTTTGAGAGGTCAGGGCCCGCATCTCCTTGTGGCGGCTCGCCTGTCTGTAGAAAAGCTCGGCCGCGGCTCGAGTCAAGGCAGAATTATTCTCCTCGAGAGAGGACTGAGCCCATTGGTTGAGGTCGCTCTCAGAGACATGTGAGTGGCCTAACTTCGCAAAAGTGTTAGCCGCGATGTGAGTAGTTGTGGTCGCAACAGTGGTTCCCTTGGTCACTTCGACCCGAGCTCGTTTGGGATCCACCTTGCCAGCCTCAGCATCCAAGTGTTTCCTCTTCGGCTCTGTAAGAGGGGGTTTACCAGTAGAGAGCTTCAGATCCTTGGGTGGAGGCTTGCGGGCCGAGCCCGTGACCACCACATCATCATCCTCGAGAGTAAAAGGAGGAGGGGCCACATTAGACTTCGACATATCTGCATAAGAGAGATGAAGCGATCAGAAAACAGTTGCAAAAATATGAAATGACCAGCAGTATAGGGATAATGCATATGAATGCGATGCGAACGATAAAAAAAAAATAGGGCCTTTATCTATGCGTACCGGACTCAGTACGAGCTCGCTTCGCAGGACGTTTCTTAGACGAGCCCACAGCGGCTTTTCCCTTTGATGGAGTCAGCCTCGCTCCGTCCTTTAGGAAACCATAGGCGACCAGGTTGGAGGTCGTTACTAACTTCTTCATGTTCCTCTCCTCGAGAGGCAGGTGTAGTAAACTGTCAGCTCGCTTTTTAGCCTCGCCAGAAAGTGGTGTGCGAGGAGGAGCAACTTAGAGAAAAATCAAGAAAAAGATTCAGCCTCGAATCGGTTTTAAAAGAAAAAGTTAGAGGAGAAAATAACGAGGAGGGGGTGCATACCTGGTTTATAATTAAAAACTACAGGAACTCTGGTCACGTCGAACACGTAGAAATACGGTTCCTTCCAGTGACCCACATTGCTCGGGGCCCCATGCAACAAGTTCTTACCATTGAACTCGGGCCAGACCGAGAGATATAAATATCCGAAGTCTTTCTTCCCCGAAGACTTGAGGTTTAGAAAATATCCGAGCGTCTTCGCATCGAGGTCGGGGAAGTTTTGTTTTTTGTACAAGATGTACAGAGCAATGGCGGATCGCCAACCATTGGGGTTAACCTGAATGGGTGCGATGTGGAAGTATTCGCAAACGTCCAAGATGAACGGATGCACGGGCGAAGTGATCCCAACCTTCAACAGCGAGGTGGATAGGACCATCCTCGGAACACGACCCCCATTCTCTTCATGGTTGAATCTGTAGCATCTCTGATGAGGACGAGGCAAGACAATGAAGCCCTCCAGCCTAAACTGATCAACGGCTTCTGCCAACGACTCTGAAGTCAGGCTTGTTCGCAGGTCGCGAGCTGCAAGCACCCGAGGAGAGGACGGCCTCGTTGAAGAGCTGCTCGCACCCTCACCCAAAGGCTTCGCGCCTATGTAGATTGGCCCCTCCAGTTCGGGCTGATCAGGCGGGATGAAGACTTCATCATCAGAATCCTCGGGAACGAATTGATAATTTTCCAGGTCGATCGACCTGGTCACAGCATCATCATCCTCGCTGTCTGAGGATTCGACCCAATGAGAGGTCGCTTCATCTTCTAGGTCAAGGTCGACCTCATCGCGAGCCCGTTTGCCCTTCGGATCGCAGGACTCGTAATATGCACTCCCGAGTTCACTCCAGCTCGAACCACTATGGACAGAAATTGGTTGTTGTGGATGAAGGGGCTCCTCGCCAGTTGGAGTCTGAGCGGTTCGCTCCGCGATCCGACGAGCGATCTCCTCCTCGGCTGCTTCCTTGGTGAGAGGGCCCGGACCGGCATTTAAGAAAGAGAGATCGATAGGAGTTACGGATCTCTTCTTCTTCCATTTTTCAAGACCCTCATGCCGGTCAGAATCTTCTATGGCCCAGGAAGGATCCATATTCAAGACGAACGAGTCCGAACTTGACTGTTCGATCCGAGCTATAAGTGCAGCTGCTTCGGGGCTGACTTCGGTTCCTGGGATGATTGGATGACGACGTGTGCCCGATATCTCGTTCAGTTCGCGCTGAAATTCGCGCGAACCCCTCAGTTTCTTGGGGTAATGCTTGAGAGGCGAAGAGGTGCTGGTGGCCGAATCGCTCGACATCTGAAATAGATGGTGAATTGGTTAAGGTGTGTGTGCTCTTAAAGAAGAAAAGGAAAATTGCTAAGTGTCCTCACATCGCACACGAGCCGGTCCTAAATCTAAGGTCGAGATCGCGACGCGAGGAAGGCGGGGTGTGTGAAATGATGCGACCCGGGGAGTGGGATCACATCGCATGAAATATATACGCATGGGTGACTAAACAAATATTACATAAGCATGTTATGAAAAGCGAGGGCATATATGGCGAGTTCGGATCGTTACCTTTGTTATGGGAAGGAGGGCTCGAATCGCTTGAAGAGTGTTGACTGGAACTCTGCTCGCTAGAAGATTCCGGCGACTGAGGATGAACAAATCGAGTTCGCACTTGGATTCTGGGCATGAAAATCAGTTAAAACCACCGTTTGATCCTTGAGCTCTCGGACAGCTTTTCTCGAAAATGATCCTGGAAATGATTGAAAATGATTGGGGAAGTCACATATTTATAGGCAACTGAGGAGAGAGAAGGATACGGACACGTGTCGCATTCTCATTGCTCCGGCTCGAATCCAGTGCATGCGGCCACATGGTAATAATGTGTAGCCCACTCTCCAACGGCTATATTCGGGCTAGGTTCGCACGAGGAGCCCCTTCAATTGCCCTGAAGTTGGAAGGGTTTTATGTGGATAGCTCGGTCCGTTTGGTATCTAGATCGCTGTCAGGATGGGTCGTCGCAAAAAGACTATCAATTCCACGAAGGCTGGGCAATTCGCTTCGCATCTCTGTTAGAAGCCTTTTTTTTGGTCGCTTCTCCTGGAGGATTTCCTGCTTCAATTACTATCTGATTCCACCTCGCATCGCTAATGGCGAGGAGGAATCGGGGGGTAGTTGTTATGCCCAATATTTGGACATGGGTCCTAGGCAGGCCCAATGACATAAATTGGCCGGCCCACCTCGCATCTGGGCTCACATGGCTTCAAAGCCCACATCCAGCTCGCATCGTGCTAATGATGATAAAATATTCTAAGGCCCTTGGCCTAGCGTTGGGTCGCATCGCTAGCTCACCAGCCTTAGACTCATTCAGCATCAAGAAGGAAGAGAGAGGAGAACCGGCCCTCAGCCCGGTTCGCTTCTCATCACCTCCCAGGTCGCATGGACTTGGCAGAGATGCCCTCAGCCCGGCTCACTTGGCCAGGCTCACTGCCTCCAGCTCACTTCGCTAGCCCGGAGTACTTAGCACGGATTTCTCATAACTAGCTGAAAGGTTCCTCGCCTCATGGGCTCACCTCACTTGGTATTATTTGCTAATCTGAAGACTACAGAAGGCCCCCCCCGGGGTAATATCTCAACATACTTATCGATTTGAAGACAGCTAGCCCCACGGGCTCTCATCTCATCAAGGGATCCGCACATGATCACCTCTACATACTGCTCCCGTGAGGCCACATCACGCACAACCGCTCCCGCGAGGCCATATCGCGCATAACTCCCTACGGGAACCCCTTGCTCTACAACTCCATGACAGCCCCCGGAGCTTAACGGGCTTGGGCCATGGCAGTTACAGACATCTGAGAAGTTTGCCCTCCACATCCACACAGACTTGGGCCAAAGCCCAGCACGTCTAAGGATTTGGGCCTGATGGACCGGACCAATACTTAGCCCATATAGGTAACTTGTCCTCCAAGAACTACGTGTGGCTTGAACCCCTATATAAAGGGTACGTAGGCCTCTTGTTTCAGTTGAGACAACAGTTGGCAGCAAGAGAACATATATTTTCTCTGGCCTTCTAACGAATCAACAACAAGATCAGCTACCAAAATCCATCACTTTCCTCCCGTGTTCTTCGCGTTCTTCATCAAGTTCATAGCAAAATCATCATATTTTGCTCCGTGATTCCAGCAAACCTCTAAATTACTGTTATACCAGTTTCTCCCTATAACAATACCCTTTCTAATACAACTTGTGCTGGATGTGGACTACCTTTATACTTACTCCTTCCTAAGAATGGTTGCTTTTGGCCATTGCAGTTCTTCCAACTTGGTTTTGACCAATCTCTACATGTCATTTATATACACACCATTTTTCTAAGTTAAGCAGCATGTGAAAAGTTGAAAATATATGAACTATTAGACAACATGCATTTGATTACCTTAGATGATCCGGAGAAAGCCTTGAAATAAAACTTTTGTTTTTGTTTGGTCAACATTTTTGTCTATCCATCTAGCCCATGTAGTCAACGCTTTTTCATACCCTACTAACCGATCCATGTCTTTGTAAATTTTATTCCCAGATTCAATCAAATCCCATCTGCAACTCAAACATATTCAAACTAGCGAACTTCAGAACCTACTATCTCAATTCAATCATCTTGAATTTAAAATAAAATGTAATTATTCCTGTAATCGTAAAATAATGGATTTTGTTCACGTAACAAGATATTGAGAGTTCGAATCTCATTCGAGTATATGTCAGTATAACTTCTGCAATACAATAGATAAAAGATGGAAGAAGGTTACGGCTGCTGTCTTCCGGTGAGAAGCCACCAGTGCCACGTGTTGAAAATTAAAGTATCCATTCCCTTCCATGTGCTTGCAATATTAATTGACTCAAGCTTTAAAACGCGTCCTCTTTTCTCGCTTACAAGGTCAACTAGAAATGCATTCCTTTGTAGCATCACAGACAGACTAAAACCCTGGAGAATTGTACTTAATTACTATTATATATGATGATTATAAATTAAGGTGTTGAGGACATTAAATATGTATGTATACAATCCATATAGTAGACTAGTAGTTACAGTGCAGTGCAAGCATATAAACGTACTAACAAAGATTACAATGCCAACTTTTGCTGACTTTCAAAATAATACCCTTGATTAAAGTGCACTCAGTCCAAAAGAAGTAGTAACTTTGGTATACATTAGTCATTGACTTATCCTAATAAAAGCCTCAAACGAACTAATTCTAATCGATGTAGGATGTCACACGCACAATATAATTTTAGAAAAGAACTTGACATTTTCTTAACACGGGAGAGAGTTTAATGTCAGCAATTCATAATGTACTCGAAGTAAACTTAACTTCACATGTTCATTTCTTATGATTTTAATAATATTTAGCAGTATAGAAAATGGTTCATGGCGAGGGAGAGAGAGATAGAGAGATCTGACGTGCAGGGAAATTGAAAGTGGAGAGGCCTTTGTTTCTAGTTAAGGTGTAAGTAGCTTCTGGAACAGCAGTATGAAGCATGCAATTCAGAGACTGCCACTGATTTAAACCAATCGAATCCCCAATGAACATGATGCGCTTTCCTTTCATGCTTCGTAGAAAATTTCTACCACTAAACCTACACATACATAATTAAGATCGAAAAATGTTAAAGAATCGACACCAACAAACCATACATGAATTATCTACTTAAAAGTAACGTCATAACATGTAAAATGTACCTTGGCAAGTTGCATGCAAAAGGCTGCCACCTATACTGGAGATAGAATTGATCAGGGCGGCCATTTTTTCTGCAAGTGAATGAGTTTTCTAAGAAAGGACATTTGTTTGGATCATACAGGGGATATGAACTATCTTTCACCCATCTACCTTGAAATATGTTGCACTTTTGCTTGGTGATGCTTCCCACATTTGACTCTCCATTTATTTGATGAATCAAGAAATGAGGATACAGAGTGAAAGCCAGGAGCAGAGCAGCTAAAATGCTAGCAGTCACGTCCATATGATCAGATCTGACTAGATCAGGGAGGGACTGAGAGAACTATAATGATACCGGCCTCGGTATATATATTAGCTCGCTTTGATACCTTTTTCCAAATAAATATAGAGAAATACTAGGTACTACAGTTAAGTATGTAATTGGTAAATACCCAAACAAGAATAACTAATATTTAAGTAAATTTATTTTTATTTATATTTTTATTGATATTTAATATAATTTTATAATATTAAAAATTTATGTTAATATATATGATATATTTTCTTATTTTATATAAATTTATTAAAGATGTGAGTGATATTAAATTAATTAGAAGAGTTATTTTGATAATAATTTATAATTATGTATAATAAATAGATTTTTATTTAAGATAAATATTTTTGTTATTTATGTTTATAAAAGTTAAGTGCAATAAATATTATACTATTTAATATAAATATATTATAATTTGTACCCGTGTTATAATAAATATATAATTTGGGCTTAAAACTAAATTTTTAATTAATATAGTTATGTATATAGTTAGTGTTCGTATTATAATAACTAAAATTGTATTTAATACACGTATAATTTTTAGGCTCGTGATCCGGTATCAGCCGACCAAATCTTTTGATATTTCTGTTATAATAATATACTAGCATATAACCCGTGCAAAGCACGGGAGGAGAGTAATAAATAATATATTGTATATTTTAAATGAATTAAATATTTAATTTGATTATATATGTTATTAATATTTTTTATGTAATGTTGTACATGAGATAAATTACTTTTGAATTATATTTATATTATGTGTTGAAATTCTCATTAATATATTGTTATATATTTATATTAATAAATATAGATTAATAACCCGTGCAAAGTATTAATAAATTTTTATTAATAAAAAGAATTTTGAATATATTAGAAAAAATTTTAATTAAAATTATATAAATGAGTATGTTTTAATATATATAAAATATTAATATAATTTTAATATTCAAATTTTTTTATTAAATTAAAGTGTTTGAGTGATGAAAAAATTGAAGCATGTTATTAGATGCGAGTATAACTCTATATTCTAAATAAAAAAAGTTCGTTTAGAGTAATATAATATAAAAGTATATATAATATAAATAGAGCGTAATAATAAAATTTAATTAATATTATAAATAAAATAATTATTTTATTTTAATATACATAAAATTTTATTAATAAATTCTGATATTAAATAAATTAAAGAGGTTGACTAATAAGGAAATTAAAACATGGTAGTATATTGATTAAAATGATGTATTTGAAATTAAATAGGAAACAGACACATGTATTTGAAGTTGAGTGAGACACAAAAGGACCAGACCGACGACAAACCAAATATTTGCCCTTACGTGTTTAATAATATAGTATAGATTAAAGAAAAATTATAGGATAAACTTTAATGATATATTAAATAAAAATTATAGGATAAGTATGATTCGTAAAAGAAAAATATATAATATAATTTAAATATAATATAATATTATCCTATATTATTATAAAAGGATGACTACTGGGGTTAGAGTTGTATGTATGATTATATTCCTTTAAAATTATAGTTTATTAAAATTCAATGGTTAATATTGTTTCAATGATTCACATAAAAATTCTGTGAGATACAGTCTTTTCCATAGGTTTTGATTAATTTTGTCTTAACGCTAAGTGTAAATTAAATTAGGGTTAGGAAGTTACTAATTAATATAGTAATCCTCCCTTAGATTATTCGAAGTGACAGTCAACGAGTGGAAAGTCAAACTTGGTCAAACCATTTTATAAACGAAACAAAATGATTTTCTCCTGACATATAATTAGATAAGATTTATCAAAATAATGATAAAATCAAATCTAATTTATTTTGAGGCAAAGACTGAAGACGAACAAATACTATATTTTTGACATTGCTTTTACGAGACAGAAAATGCTTTATTAAATTAAAAGAGTGTCTGTTTTAAAGGTTTTCAAGGAAATATATTTTAAATATATTTTCTAAATATATTTGTTCAATTTATCTTCAACATAGTCCTGCCTAAATGTAAAATGCAGATTTTATCCCTAAAGTCTCTAACTGTCTTATTTATTCAGATAAAATGCATTTTAATTCAAGCATAAATATTCCTTGGACTTCATAGTCATTATTAATTTAGGAATATTATGTTTGAATATATTTCCAGTCAAAACTTTAGTCCAAACGTCAACTAGTTCCGACAAATGGCTATCGAATATTGTTTCGGGCTGTAGGGACAATGAAATAATCCTTTTCTCGAAATAATAGTTACACATGTCCAAATGCCTTGAAACTTGGGAAATGTCACTAGAATATTTAAAAAGAATTTTAGGATTTTTTTCATGATTTTTGGGTGACTTTTATTTTTGGCATATACTTTCGATACGTAATTGATTGTTCGGTTAATTAAAAGTCAATGAAGGTCAACTAAAAATTGAGTAGGATTTTGACCATGACCTACTTGGAATATTTCCATATGGTTCCCAAATTTTCATAATTTTTGGAACATGTTTTGAAAAATGTCATACTCGTCATTGTATCGTTCAGTTTCACATTTATTAGCTTTATTATTTAAATGAATAGTGTTTGCACGTTTTTCCATGCATGCAAGTGGGCTTGTACTGATGAGGGAACACAAATTTGAATTTTTGTACCATACCTTATCTCTTTGTACTTTTTGTCCCCTCATCCCTCATCCCTCACTCAAAACCCTAATTCTTCTCTTTAAATACCCCCAACCCCCACTCTTTTTCTCAAGCCATTTGAGCCAAGTAAATGCTGCATTTTTCTCTCCAAGAAGCTCTCTAGTCCAGAAATATTTCATCTCTTAGAGTTCTTGAGTTATAAGCTTAGTTCTTCCATAGATCTAACCCCTACTAAGCTTATAAACACATTTATATGCTCATATAACACACACACCACACAAGTATCTTTTGGCTACCCACTTACCATATCTTAGCAGCCCCTAGACTTGTTTTGTTGCCCCCAAAGTTGTACCAAAAGTTGTTATTCCGGACATTTTTCGACGACTTTTTCCGGCGACCCTTTTTGTGTGTTTTAGGCTTCAAACTAGCTTTTTCTCTTGATTTCTTCCTAGATCTCAAGGGTTATAAGTTGGTTAGTTATATTATATATATAATATCAGTAGGCATATGTTTAGTAGTGTGTACACCTTGCTTGCTTGATTTTTAAGTGTGTACACGAACTCTTGTACAAGATCCTAACTTGTATTCCTTGATTTCGTAAGAAATATTGTTGTCTCTCACTATAGTGCACAAGGGTCATAAGTTAGTTATTTCTTGTCTATATTATATATATAATATTCGGCCCTAATAATATATACAAGAGCTTGCTTTGTTTGATTTGTTGCAAGTATATATTTTGGTCTTGTTCCTCATTTTTATATATACACGAGCTTTAATCTTCTCTTCTATTCTCGTATATATAAAGAGTGAACTAAATAGTTGTTAATATCCTTAAACTTATAATTTAAGGGTTAGATACAACGACCATTTACTTTAACTCCGAGTCGAGGCTAGTTGTATAAGTTGATATATATACGACATAAGCAAAAGGCTTCCTTGTTGAATTTTAGTATCTAAACCAAGCTCTCGTTCCGGGTTTGAGCCAAATAGTATAAATCTCATATAGAGATAGAAACTAAAGGCTCCTCGAATATTTGCTAGGTAGCTCACTTCAATTCTGAGTTGAGTTTTGTGTATAAGTCGAGGTACGACATAAATATAAATACTTCTTGTTGAATTACATAGTGAAAGAAACCAACACACATTCCGAGTAAATCGAAGTAAACTCATTGAATAGTTGTGGGTTTGTTCTTGATTGTTTTAAGGCCATAGTGTAGTTGTAGTTAGTAAGGCCTTATAAACAAAGTAGTTAGAAAACGTACTTGATCTCATTCAAGTCAAAAATATTTGGTCTATATCTTGACCTTATATTTCCTATATATATATATATATATATATATATATATATATATATATATATATATATATATATATATATATATATATATTTACATTCTGTACTTGCATTGCATCATACGCTTTACATATCGCACTTTACCTTAGCATATTTACTTTAAAGCAATGCATTGCATTCATACGCTTTACATAACGCAATTTACTTTAGCACGTTTACTTTAAAGTACTTGTATTCATACGCTTTACATAACGCAATTTACTTTAGCACGTTTACTTTAAAGTACTTGCATTCATACGCTTTACATACGCAATTTACTTTAGCATACGCATTTACTTTATTGCATACACGTTAGCACACAACGTATGGTTCGTCATTTTGACTAAGTGACTTACCCTTTCGAGTGGTTTGTCCTTGTCTCTAAGTGACTTACCCCGACTCACATTTATATATACTGTTGCTTCGGCTATTTTATATATATTTGTTTATCACCTTGGTCTAGTACTGTAACATACTAGTCCACCACCTTTCTTTCTGAAACAGGGATATTAAAGTCGTAGTACTTGTTGTCTAGAATTTGTTAGTGAGGTGAAAGTGAAGTGAGGTGATCCTTGTTCTAAGACCCAAGTCTTAGACACGCCGACGGGGAGTTGGGTGTCTTTGCACCGTGAGGAAAAGGAAAGACCCAAGACCTAAGATCCAGATCCAAGACCTACATTGTTTTAAAGGAACATAGTCTACGCAGGAATTTTTACGTATCTTTGAGGAGGTAAAGGGGAAGTTACGCTCCAAGATAAGATCGTAAGGGATACTACGAGAGGTAACGGAGAGTTACGCTCTAAGACCAGCTCGTAGGGGTACTACTTGCCTGTGAAGAGGTAACGGGGAGTTACGCTCTAAAACCAGCTTGTAGGGGTTCTACTTTGATTGTGAGGAGGTAACGGGGAGTTACGCTCCAAGATAAATCAAGTGGGTTTGCTATTGTATTTTGAGGGATTAACGGGTAGTTAAGGTCCAAGATAGATACATAGTATTGTAAAAGGCTTCTCCGCCACTATAAGGAGTACATCTTTTTATAGTGCAAAATCTCGAGTTCAGGGAGGAACTCGGGGATTGGACTAGGGGTGAGCGGATCCGTTAGGGGATTGCGCCATCGCAAACCAGGATAAAAATTCCGTTGTGTACTCTATTTCTTTTCTCTGCTTTTATTTTCCGCACTTATATTACTAGTTGACTGGTAATGTTTTAAAAAGAGAAAAGAAAATTTTAAAACACCAAGCTCAATTTTTAAAACGGTATTAAGCTATTCAACCCCCCTTCTAGCTTATACCCCCCATTTCGGGCCTAACAAATTCTATGGTTCACCCAGTACTATACCGACGACCAAATTTTTTAACCTTTCGGTTATTATAATATAGTATAGATTACAGATATACATGCGCCAACAAATAAAACGTATCATATATTATGTCATATCATTTTAAAAATATTTTTGGGTACATAACATTGCTCATAAATATAACTAATATATATATATATACCTTTTATTAGGAAGTGTGCAGTATTAACATGCGTATTTATATTCAAAAATAGTAAGGAGTACTTCAGCAGTAAAGCTTTCATGCCAGAAAAGAGATGCGAGTTTAATAACGTGGATAAATTTAAATTTTATTTTGTGGATTCACAAGTCTTGGATGAAATTTATTTTACATTCTTTTATTTTATCTTTTAAATTTTTATTTTTTAAACTACTATAAATTTTAAATTTTATACTAATAATTTAATACAAATACATCAATAAATATACTCTATCAATACATTTACCATATTTATAAATAATTATATAATAATATTTTTTGAAATAATTTAATTAAATGAATCGAGTATATATTAACCCCAACTAAAATTTGATACGATTTTGAAAATCCGGCTCGACTTGAACTCGGGCTTGTATACAATTATAAATAAGTTATTATAAAAAATATATTTTTATTAGTTATACATTATAAATTAATTATTATTTTTAAATTTTTAATTGATAACTCACAAGTATATTCAGTTCGGGTCGGCTCGATTAGCTCGTGAGTAAATGAGTCGAATTTGGCCATAAATTTAGGTGCTCATTTAAGATGAACAAGCTGCTCAACTTATTTAAAAATACCTGAACCCAGACTCATTTATTAATCATTAAGCTCGACTTTTATTTTTTTAAGCCTCGATGGGAATTTGGCTGTAATAGTAATTTACACAATGTATATTATTTTTTACCGGATACACAATATTTTTTTATAACAAAGTATTACGAGTTAATAGAAGATAAATAAATGCATTAGTGTTGATAATTAGAAAAAAAAATGAGCGAGATTTAGTAGAGAATGTACATTATTCTAAGGTTACAAACTCAAAAAAAAAATTGTATTTTTTCATGTAAAGTAGGATTTTTTAAATTTAAGAGTACACACAAAAGCAAATAAAATTGTGCAATGAATCCCATAAGATACTACTAACACTTCACATTAGTCTTCTTTTATTGACATGACTCCTATTAGTTAGCTGTAAGCATAAACTATAAATCCGTTTAGAAGATGGCCTTGGAAAATAAGGAAATTAGGGGGGAGGGGGGGGGGGGGGGGGCATAACACAAATTGTAAATGTGGAAAGCTGCAAGATGTAAGATGTTTCAGGTTACTCTCTGAATCAAAGGAGAGATATTTTACAAACAAATGTTCTTTTTCAAGTTGTCATTTAGCTAGTCTATGATTTAATGAATTAGTACTTCTATACTTCAAACTTTGTTTGCGACATCTTTCTCGAGTCTCACGCTCCCATCTTCATCTTTTTTAAACCTTTCATAGAATTGCAAAACTTTTGGGTGTGCCTTGATCTTCGAAGGACTGAAACCAGAAATATGAAGGCCATTTAAACTTCTGACACGTGAAAGTGCAACATAGACCATCCCATAGCCAAATGCACGAGAAAGATCAGTATGAATGCGGTCAAGAGTCATTCCTTGACACTTGTGAATGCTTAAAGCCCATGCCAGCATGAGTGGTATTTGCTTTCTTTTAGCAACAGCCACTTCTCCATTCATTACAACCCATTCTTCAGGTTCAATGATCCAATGACCAGGTATCGAATCAAATTTAACTATAGGTAATATATGACATTTGCAAATATCTTGAAGTGATGGAACATTGTCTTTAAAACCTACAACTGTACCAGTGGCACCGTTAACAAATTTCCTTTGAGGGTCGAGATTTTTATTTAACATCACTCTCGCACCTATACAGATTTCAAGCTCATCCAGTGCAATTACATGTTTAAGCTGTCTCGTCCATTTGTCAGCACCCTCATCAAGAGCACGAAAGACATAAATTTGCTTACCTAAGCTTTCTAAGCGGTTCCTGTTAACCTTACATACATCTTCATTCCTAGGAAAGAAACGGGCAATAGACGGATCTGGCTCTGTTCCAACAGAACATTTCTCTAACACTTGCAAGTCATCCTGATCAATCTCTCCTTTTCGTATACCCTGCAGTAACTTTATAAGTTGAGCCTCAGACTGCCTAAAAACAGTGGTCAGCTCAAATTGCACATCAAAGCTCTGATCCCAGCATTTAGCTTCAAACGCATATTCTTCTTCCATGTCCAAACACTTGCTATTAACTGGCGGTAACTGAAAGAAATCCCCACACACAACTAATTGTATCCCGCCCCACAATTTAAATTCATCTCTAACATATGTAGCGACAATTTGAAGCCTGTCAAGAAACTTAGCATCAATCATACTAATTTCATCTATAACCAAAGCCTTAACTTTATTCCACCTCCTATACGCATCTCTATTACCAACAACACTATCAATCGAAGACCGACGATCACGCTCTCCCAACCCAATCCCAGCAAAAGAATGAAGGGTCTGCCCTCGAATGGCACATGCCGCCACTCCAGTAGACCCTGTCACAGCAACACGAGACCGACCATGAATTTTCTTCAACTGCTTAATAATTTGCTCTAGTAAAACTGTTTTACCAGTACCAGCTGACCCCGATATAAACACAGACTGGCCTTTCGATACAGAATCAAGAACTTGTTTCTGCTGATCAGTCCACTTGATCTTAGTCCTACTAGGCCTCTTAATTTTAAGGTTTATAGCATTGGTGCTTAAACACCTATATGTTGCTATAGTAGAAGATATAAACTTCATGATTAACACAAATGATTTTTCACATTTTCACATTTGTCAAGAAAGTTTCAAACTTTGCAGCATTTGGGTATTAAAACTTCATTTTTTTTCAATTTGGGTATTCAAGATTTGGGCAAAAAATCTAGGGTTTCACAAAATATCAGACGATAATAATGCTAGGCAATGAAAATGAAGACACATGGGAGTTAAGATTGTACCTGTAGCTTCTTGCTTTGGACCATCAATGATATATCACGTCTGACAGTGAATTCTGAATTGCACCTTCAGTGTATATAATCAAGTTGTATACATCGGAGTGGGATACTTCGATTAGGGCTGAGAATTTTTTTTTAAAACGGGTCAAACCGGCCGATCCAGACCGATCAAACCGTAAATTTCGGTTTTTAAAACAGTTTGATAGGTTTTGGATTTAAATTTAAAATACCCGAAATTAATGATTTGAGTTCGGTTTTATTAAATTCATTCTTCGAAATCATCAAACGGACTGTTATGCATGTTTTGGTCGGTAACTACTAGGTCACCGGCCCTAAAAAAATATATATATGTATTAAATATATTTTTATTTATTACTCCCTCCGTTCCAATTTAAGTGTCTTGTTTGATTTTTTGATGTCAAATTGACTAAGTTTTGATTGAAAATTACATATATTATATAATTTTAAATTTTTTTAAAAATTATATCATTAGAAAATATATTTAATCTAATTTAGATTGTAACTTTTAATTTTTAAAAATTATGAAAGAATAATCTCTAAATTTTGGTCAAAATTTAGTCAAATTGACCACAAAAAGTCAAACAAGCTACTTGAATTGGGACGGAGGGAGTATAATATAAGTCCCAACTATATACATATTTATATTAATTAAAATTTTATTTTTCAGATCCAATTATATATTATATCATATATATAATAAGAGTAAAAAAGATTTTATCCAAATACTATCAAAGGTCAAATGATCGATTTTTCATAACTACATAATATTATATACTAATTATTTATAAGTTATAATTATTATTAATTATAATTTTTCTTCGCTTCAAATTATAACTCAAACTCTATTACATAACTTAGTAATATAAAAATTTAAACTTAAAGAGCTATTTTGGAGTCAAACTAAAAAGAAAATTCGTAATTATTGTGTTACTTATACGACAGACATTATTTCGGTCATATTTTGAGTTCAGAAGTTAGAATTGAACGATTTTAATTTTAAGGTGACTTAACATCTAAAATCTAACTTGAGCGGCCCGTAATCTAGATAGAAAAAGGCGGTTACCAATTTTTATCAAAGAATTCTATTCCATATAGGAAATCTTTTTATAATTGATTTAAAATATTAAAATAATTTTTATATTAGATTTATATATAGACATATCATATCAAACATTTTTATGCACTATACTATACTACTGGATACTACTGAGAATTTAATAACATAAAAAAACTTATTCAAATGCATAATTATATTATCATATTATTAACAGATACATGTACATTATATCTCATATCTCATAAAATCTATTAAATTTTATATAAAATAAACATAATAGAAATCTTATAAAAAATATATTTAAATCTAATATGTATAATCTTAAATATATTAAACATATTTTCGATATATTAAAAAATCATGTTCATAATATTTTGAATAATTTTTTTTACGTATTTATATATTAATAATATTATTTATATTTAATTCGGTTGATGTAAAAATATATAATTTAAATAAGTTAAAAAATTAATATAATAATAGTATATTAAGACTTATTAAAATTATAAAAATATTAGTAATTTTAAAATAAATAATTTAATTAATAAAATAAAATATTCGTGCATCGCACGGATTAAAATCTAGTTTATTATAATACGGGTTCAAATTATAACATATTTATATTAAATATAATAAATTTATATAAAATAAGAGAACATATAATATTAATATAAATTCTTAATATTATAAAATTTTATATCAAGTATAAATATAAATATTAGTTATCCCGTACTTTACACATGTATAAATTTGTATTATATATATATATGTGTGTGTGTGTGTGTATGGATTTAATGACCTTAAAGTCACCTTAGGTGATTATCTATAGTTAATACAAAATGTAATACATTGTTAAGATTATTTTTATAAATATATGAGAATAAATTTTATTATTATAAAAATGTCATTAAATTTTTACACTAAAAATGCATGTAACTTTAGGTAATTTATCTACAGTTAACTTTAGAAACATTTTTCTTTATATAATACTCCCTCCGTTTTATATTAGTAATTCACTTTAAAAAAATAATGCATATTAAGAAAATTTATTGTTGATTGGTTGTACTCATATTTATTGTATTGAATGAATATAATATATGGTATGGAGTTGATATTGAAAATATAAATTAGAGTTATGTGGAATAGAATTGATTTTGAAAATATAAACTAGATTAAATTTTACATTGAAAATTGAAATGAACAATTATTTTGAAACAAAATTTTTTTTGAAAGTGGACTACTAATATAAAACGTAGGGAATATATGGTGAAATATAATATAAATATATAACATATATATTAAGAAACGATATTGTATATTCATATTCCCTACTGCTCTTAAACTCAAACACCCATGTCAAAATAAATCACAAACCTTTAGGAGGTATATTAAATTCAGATTAGGGGGTATATTTAATCTTTCAAATACCAAATCTCAAATCGTCTCTGTTAGCTTTGTTATCGAAGTTTATTTTAAATTATTACTCACAAATTTCAATTTTTCTGATTCGATTTCTCAAACTTATTGACTTAATTTTTCTTTTTAATTATTTTGATTTCTGAAACTTATTAATCATTCTTATTGTTATTTGTTCATATTCTTTCTGTTTTGTATCCCTTTTATTGTTTTAGATTTAAAATCTAAAGTACGGTAATTCCTACAACAAATAAGATGATCTCATTGGAAGATATGCTTCCATCGAAGTTACACCTCTTATAACCCCTGACTCTACTGTATGTGCCACTACTAATGATTTCATTAATGAGCTTATGTCAGATCCTCAATAATTTGAGTTAAAATCCTAAGGTACGAAAAAGAGGCATCTAAGATTAGATGTTTGGAAAATGTTTACACTTGATCCTGAAAATGATAATTACTAATTGCAATTGCTGTAAAAAAACGTGACATAGTTAATATTTCAAAAAATGGTACAAGTACTCTATGGAAATATACTTGATGGATAGTGTTGTGAGAGGAATGTGGTACAACACTATGGAGACCCTTTACTGGAATAGCGGAAAGAAAGTTATAAGAATCTGTCAAGAAATAGCTTTCTAATAGAAGTTTCACGAATGGTGGATAATGACTTGTGATGATGAAAGGACTGAGCTATCAAAGGTCCAAGGCACCAATGTATAATCCTGAGATTATACAAGTCAAGCACCTCAGAATAACAAATAATATTTGAGTTTTTACATGCTTTCTCCCCTCTAAGTATTTTTAAACCCCTTTGTTAATTGCCTACATACCCTATTTATAGGGATCAAATCCATATATAGTTCTTGATTGTTATGACTCTTGTTGATGAGTGATCAGCTGAGTTTTGATAAGGTTTATCCTTTGAATTGATGTATACCTCGAAGTATTTGAGCTACAAAGAGAGTCCAAGTAGGTTAGGACTTCTTGGAAGCTCCTATCTCTTGTATAAACGGCTGAGCATATGAATATATGCATTTTCCTTGTAATTATCCTTAATAAGATAAGAATAGTAAGATAATTATCCACCATAATCGTAGAGAGATTATCTCCAAAAAAATTAAGTGTGATAGTCCATGTAGAATTGTCTTGCCATGAGGTACTAAGCAGCTGTCTTGGAAGCTAGTTTATCGAACCTGTCCAATGGAACCTGGAACCTGTTCTTTGGAAACACTAGCATATCATGACCTCCCATATTAATTCTCAACTTCATTAGCCGCCTGGAACCCCCTCAAATTAGGTTCCATCCTTGATATAACAAGAACGTTTTGGACAGCTAGGATCTTGCCTCACCAGGTTCCTTTCACCTAGTGGTTCCTCATCCTTGGATGGACTCTCATCTTCTAAACACTCATGGCAGCTTTCATGGTTCAGTTGTTCAACATGGAACCTCCTTACCACTTTTTATTCTATCTTAGAACCTCTTTAGAGGGCTAGTTACTTAGTGGATTGGACCTTTAATAAACTATGGGTCCAAATCCAGTCTATGTGATATTTTGGGCACAACAATTACCCCCCGGTTCCTTGTAGCCATTGAATGCAAAAGGAACCAACCCTAAAATAAAGGTTCAACCCTTCAACCTGTACCTACTATAAACTATTGCACAACTTCCATAATTTATTTCTGAGGTTACAAGGGCTAACACGGCGTAAGAAACAAGAAATAACTCACAGCAACATTAATGCAATAATTCATACTATAATTAAATCACCATAACCTGCTTAATATTAAAAACCTTGAATTTTAAAAATTACCTTGAGTTGTATTATACAACAGTCTCAAGGACCCTTGTGTGGAACCTAACATGCCTTGTTCTTGACTTGAACTAGAGGTTCCACCCCTTATCATCATTCCTAACATTATCCAAGTAGCTGAGTATTTTGAATTTTAAACCTTAACACCAGCCCGAAACTCTTGGGCTTCCTTATCTATTCAACCAATTCAAATTTTTAATTTGAAAGCTGTGCACCTGTACCTTACCTTAATAATAGGCACATCGGTTACCGCGTTTGCATGAGCCATGGCTCTTCACGCCTTTTTCTTATCCACTCCCGTACTGCCACTTGTCCCTCTTGTCTCCCACTATCTGTCATTTACACATGCATGTATATACACATAGTTAAACCCCTATTCACCTTTACTTTTTCATAATTCTTCAAGAGCCCCAATTTTTCTGCGTCTATTCGTCTCTTGAGCTACCCAAGACGCCATTACAACTTGAACTTTCAACGTCAACAACAAGCTTCCTTCCTTCTGTACTATTTGAGGTAAGCTCCCTTCATCATATGCTAAAGAAATCCTATATCTGCCTGCACACACTAATACTTTATCTTCATGCTTTATTTTTCCATGTCACACCTACTTTCCTTTGTGCTCTCCAAGTATTTACTTACACCTTCACATTTATTTGTACACACCACTACTGTATTTGTTGAATCTGATGTATATATGTGATGCCGAATCATCTATCTATGCTATGTAGACTTGTATGCATCACTCATGACTATTCCATGCATCTCATCGCACCCACAACATACTCTATTCACCCATTACCCATAACTTTTCTAGGGCACACTGCACGTCACACACCTGGATTATATAACTGGAATGACACATGTCACATCCATCAACACTTGAAATATCTCACTTGACCCATACCCTTTGTATGTACCCTGATTAACAAGAATCTGCATCTGGTGAGATATGGATAAGACCATGAAAATACATACTCCGGAACCTGTTTGATATTAGGTCCCATAGACCTTATTGTGCAAAAACTCTAGAGTCCCCACATTTGGATCATGCCTGTATCCATAAGCTACATTATTGGAACTAAAACTTATTACAACCTCTTGATTTCATCCTTTGTTTCCTGACAAATTTCCTTATCAAGACCTAAGTTTCTTCTTCTTCTGGGACAGATGTCAAACCCTACAATCTCAGCAGGTTCTTCTACCCCATCAGCCAATAAATATTCATCCCTAAAAGAGACATCAAAGACAAAATTATCAACCAGCTCCCAGGCCACTACTTCCACACTTGACTTGCGTTCAGGAAAAAGATCACGGTTGGTTTTGGTACCTGCAGCATCTCCTGAAATGCAGACCATTACCAGGATGTTGGGGGATCAGGTTTCAGAAAAGGCTATGGCCGAATGGTCGAAGATGAGTCTGAATATAGTTTTCCAGGCCCTGATAGCTTCTGCTACTCAAAGTGCTTTATTATAAGTGAGGTTTGGTAAGCAGCTAGCCGCAACAGCTAGGGGTGACCAGAAAATGATAGAGGAGCTGAAGGACGCGAAGAACAAGCTTAAAGCCTCTGATGATGAAAAGAAGATATTGATGCTAACAAGAAGTTAAAAGCTTTAGAATCTACATTAACCAAGGAAAGGGGCCATCTGAGCAACTTGGTTAAGTAGTAGGAGAAGGAGAGAGAGACCATGGAAACTAATCATGATGGTCTAGGAAGCTTCTGAATGTCTTCCTTTATGACTTGTATTATAACTTGGGACTTAAGACTCATACTTAATCTTGCTAGAAGTTTCCTCCATAGTTTCCCATAATATGATGAACATATAGGCATAATATCACAAGGAAATTAATGAGTGAATCAAGGACTATCTAAGATCCATATATTAGAAGGTGTCAGACTTCAATTGGTCTCTCTTTGGTGATGATGATGTGGCCCTAGTGGAGGAGTTGAAGAATGAGAACCTGTTGGTTATTGAGGGGAACCTAGAGGTCCCAAATGCGGTGGGAGCGGCTAAGAAGGTAGTGGAGCCAACTCCCGTATCTCAATCCTTGCAGACTGAGATTCCAGCTCCGGTACCTAAAGATGCGGCTTCTAGAGGTACCACCTCCATAGCTATTGCTAAAAAGGCTTCTTCCAACACTGAAGATATTCATCATGCCGAGTGATTCTCTCTCCTGGCTTTCCTTTCAATGCTTCTTTGAATAATTTATGGTTTCTATTTCTGGATTTTCAACTTGAATTTTTAAATGAGGGGGTGGGCACATCTGATGTTCCACGTATGTAACTTTGAATATTTTCCTCCGGTTGCTTGGATATTTTAATTTTCTACTATCAAAATTATGCCTTTGGCTTGGTTTTATATATGCAAATATCTTGATGCACGCTCTTACTTTACTTTGAAATGACTACAACAGGTCTAGGAAGCTTCCGGATGACTTCCTTTATGACTTGTATTATAATTTGGGACTAAGACTCATACTTACTCATGCTAGAAGTTTCCTTGGTAGCTTCCCATAAAATGATGATCATATAGGCATAATATCACCAGGAAATTAATGAGTGAATAGGAGATATAGTTTGCATCTGATGTCATAGGTGTTGTGTAGTTGTCATCCTTCATACTAGGAAAACCCCAAAGGTGCCTTGGTACCTCCTTTGATGTTGGGACCTCACTGTGGATGAGGCACCAATGGCTTAGGTGGAACCTCTTCTCATTGTCCAGTATCTTTATGATGATGGGGTTCCAGTCTCATGGGTAAAACCTTCTTTTATGGCTGACACCTATCTGTTGATGAGGTTCTAGTTACATGGGTGAAACCTCTCCTCATTGATGATAGGCTATTTTTCAAAGTAGCTAATTCCTTTTAATTTCACCATAACTCCTCTACGAGGGGTCTTCTCAATATGTCATATGTATTGATATCATGATAACTGTCATAAGACAATTATTTATTCAATATCTCTTGGAGACCCTAGAAACCAGGACTAGGCACCTCCTAGGTTGTATGAATGGAACCATGAGAGCCAGGACTAGGCACATCCCAAGTTAAATGATTGGAACCTGAGGAGCCAGGACTAGGCACCTCATAGGTTAAATGAATGGAACCTCAAGAGCCAGGACTAGACACCTCCTAGGTTAAGTAAGAACCATATGAGCCAAGACTAGGCTCCTCCTAGGTTGAATGAATGGAACTCAGGAGCTTGGACTAAGCACCTCCTAGGTTAAGTAAGAACCATATGAGCCAGGACTAGGAACCTCCTAGGTTGAATGGATGGAACCACAAGAGTCAGGACTAGGCACCTCCTGAGTTAAATCAGGAACCATGGGAGCCAGGACTAGGCACCTCTCAGGTTAAATCACAGGAACCTCAGGAGCCAGGACTAGGCACCTCTTGAGTTAAATCAGGAACCATGGGAGCCAGGACTAGGCACCTCCCAGGTTTTTTTGCTTGAAAATTAGCTCTTTCAAGACTTTTATCTCTAGCAGCATGTCACCTACTACCGCCCAGTTCTCCAGTGTAGCTTGATGCAATGGAGAACTTATTCTGTTGAAGCTTCTTACATGGTGCCAAGTAGTATTTTTTTTTTACAGAAACATATAAATGGAAATTGCCACTATTTCCATTAAAATGAAGAACATTACATAATAACTCTGGGAGGTTTATAAGTACCAACCCCCGAGTATGGAATAAAAATTGCAATTATCGACTAAATGAAACTTGAAAATGCAAGAGCATAATCTTGTTTTATTATCCTAGCCTGAAAGAGGCCTACTTTTCCTACTTGATTGAAAGAAGGGAAATTACTGGTAGTACTTCTTGAGGTGCTCAGCATTGCAGGCCCTCGGGAGGAACTTCTCTTCCAGGTTCTCCAGATGGTAGGTTCATACCCACAACACTGATCGTATCTTGTAAGGACCTTCCCAATTGGCTTCAAATGCTCCGTGACCTGGGACCTTAATATCTGACATCATTTTTCTTAACACCAATCTCTAATCTTGAGTGGTCGAGGTTCCACCCTGTTGTTGTAGTACCTCCTAGTACTTTGTTGATAAGCAGCTAGCTTCAACTGTGATGATGCTCTCATTTCCTCCACTAGGTCTAGGTACAAACGATGATTGATTTCATTATTTTCAGGCTGTTAGTTGTCCCTCCTGAAGGAACCTACCCCAATTTAAATAGGTACCATGACTTCACAACCATATGTGAGGGAAAAAGGAGACTCTCCTGTTGTTGACCGGGGTGTTGTGTTGTAAGACCATAACACCATTGGAAGCTCCTCTGGCCAGCTTCCTTTGCTTTCTTCCAACTTTGCCTTCAAAGTATGTTTTCAGTATTATAGTATTAATTGCAGTTTATAAATAATTATATAATATATATAATTTAAACCTTGCATCAGTAAATAATATATATTACTATATTGCTGATGAGATTTAAACTTTAAGTTAATATTCAAAAAATAAAACGATACATAACAATTAACAATTACCATCATAATAATTTTTATATCCCACTTTTTGATATTAATATATGACATATTCTTTATTGAACCAAATATCTTACTCCATATTATAGTTAATATATGTTATAACAATTCAACCTGTGTAATAACATTATTTTAGAAATATAAATGACTTTTAGTTATAAAAATAGTTAACAATAGTCCTCAGTTATTAAAAATTAATTCAATATAATTTTTTCATATATAAATAGATTAAAATTTAAAAATGTATTATATTTATTAATTTATATTATTTTAATTTTAATTTTAATTTGATTTATTTTATTTATCAAATAGCATGATTCAAAGTATGTGATATCGTGTTTTTGATACAATATTATATAAAATGTGTATTTAATATCCTAGGCTAAGGTTGAACTACTAGTCAGAGAACTCAAATATTTATTTTTTTAAAAAACCTAATTTCTTCTGTTCGATCCAAACTAATGAATTAATAAGGTTTCTGAGTTCTCAATATAATAATTTCTTCTTTAAATGTAACAGGTTCTCCGAAAAAAGTTGCTCTAATATCTTATATAATATATTAAATATTTTTATAGATTAGATTTGGACTAATACGTAAAATCCTATAATAATATCTCATATATGATATGTCTTTATATAAATCTAATATAAAAGTATTTTAATAATTTAAATTAATTATAAAAATGTTTCATAAACAGAATATAATTCTTCGATAAAATTTAAAATTATTATTTTTGTTTAGATTACGGACTGCTCTAGTTGGATTTTGGATGTTGGACTATATTAGAATTAAAGATAATTTTGTAAACTTCGTCTGGGTTGTAAAATTGTGACTTCTGAAACTCAAAATGTGACTCAAACATTGTGTGTTATGTAAGTAAGTTAATAATTACGATTTTTTTAACTCCAAAATAAATTTAAGTTCAAATTTTTATATTATTAAGATATCTAATAGAGTTTGTGTTATAACTTGAAAAAATAATTATAGTTGTTAGGATTCTTAATAATAATTATAACTTATAAATAATTAATATATAATATTATGTAATTATTAAGAATCGATCTTTTGACCTTTGTAGTATTTGGATAAGATCCCTCGTAGATTCTTTTTTAATATGTCATATTTTTAGAATTACAAATATATAAATAATAAATTTAGATATATTAATAAATATCAAACTCATAAATTTTACTACTATTTTAAAAAAGATTTCTTTTTTACTTTTATTATATGTAAGATATAATAGATAAATATTTGTTAATAAATAAATAAATTATTAAATTTTAATATCTTGTTAATGTAATTTCAATTTAAAACCCGTGTAAATATTTTTAGAAGTAATAATATACATATTAAATATTAGTATGTTGTAAGATAATATTTAAAAATAAAAATTTATTAACATTTTTAAAATCATAAATATTAGATTTAAATATATTATTAATGAGGTATTGAATATTATATTTTTATTTGTATAGTATTAATTCTAAATTATAATTAATAATATAATATTATGTATTTGTTATTAATCGATTCAAAATCTTTGAAAGTATTTGTATAAAATTATTTAACTCTATTAAAATTTTATTAGTATATTATTTGTTGTAATTTATAAATAATTGTATAATATGAAGTACTTGGTTAAGAATCGATTTGTAAATCTTGGTATTAATTATAATTTATAAATAAATATATAATACTACATAGTTTTTAAGAAATGATCCCTAATTTTGATGTTACATATAATTTATAAATAATTATATAATATAAATTTTTATATATTATATATTTATGTTAGTATCATGTCGAAGAAAGACAATGACAATTAAATTTAAATTTAAATTTAAATTTAAATTTAAATTTGAGATATGAAAGTAGAATAAAAATATATTTAATTAATTTATTCTCCTAAAAATATATTGTAAAATTAAATACATATGATTATTATCCAATTAAACTAATTATATCCTATAAAATATTAAATTATATATATATATATTAAAAAAATATTTTTAGTCAAAGTGTGAGTCTTAAGATGACATATATATGTTAGTATATTATACTTTGACTCATCATGAATAACTTATTCGATAGTTTTTAAATTTATAATTTTTTATATTTGTTAGTTATATAGATACACACATTATAAAAAATTTAAAAATTTAAAGTATATATATTTATTTATTCACACTAAAAAGATTTTATTCGTTCAAAATAATTAAATCTTATTTATTTATATTTGAATAAGTATTTTCTCCATTTTCTACCTTTGCTCAGAAGATGTGAGACATGTTACAGAATGAGTTTTCGATCTAATTAAATTATTTTATTTAATAGTACAATTCAAACTCCTCATTCTTTATTCATATTTTAAAATTTAATAATATATATTAGATATTTATATATTATCTATTAGATTTGAATTTTAATTTTATATTATTCTCTTTAATGTTATAAATATTATAGTTAAATAAGTTGTTAGGGAGTATAGTCGTGGATACAGTATATGTATATATATTGTATATAGTTTGTATACGTATTATAATAAATAAAATTTTAATAGAATATATATGTATATATGTGTGTGTTTATATATTAATATTGAAAATATGAAACAATTTTTTTATTAGATATTTTGTATATATTAAAATTATATAATATTTTTAATATTTTATAGTTAAAACTATATAATATTTTTGATTTTACGGTTTCTTAGCCGTTAACATCCATCTATTGTTTTGAAGCAGTAAAAGCAAGTAGATTATCAACAAACTTCGATTGCTAGAACCATAAGATAAAAAGCAACATGTAAAAATTTCTAAACAAATTCTAAAAATAAAAAAAGGCTTCATTGGTTCCAGAGTAATCTTCATTGCAAAGATCTTTTAACCTGACCTAACTTTTTGTGCCTCTGTTTAGCAAGGTCCAGGGATGTGAAGGATCGTAAGACAATCGTTGCCGTAACACTTCTGCTTTTGCTGCATATCCCTGGCAGAATTTGCTGCATATCCCTGGCAGAATTTGCTGCAGCTTCACTACACCCACCTAACTCAATCAACTCGAGCGTGAAAATATTACCAAAGTCCTCTGGAATCTCCATCAGATATGCGCATCGATAAACATGCAAGCGCTGAAGCACTGGAAAGTGCTTATGAAGTTAACAAGAGCAAAGAAGCTGTCACACACAAATGGTTTAAGGAGATTGATAGGAAGCTGACTTTGCACAAACAGGCAAATCGACAAATGGGCAAATTTTCCTTATAATATGTTGATACTGAGGGAAATGATCAAGCCATGCCATTAGAAGAAAAATAAGTCAAATTCCAAGAAGGTGTGGGTCATTACTTTGGGTTTCAACCTATGAATGAGAAAGTTAGTGTTCTATTGTTGAAGGATTTAAAAGAACAAGAAAGTAGTGCAAATGATCTGAGAGCAGCTTATTGTCAAATCAAATGTTCAAGTGAAGAAATGAAGAAATTGAAGAAATTTGTTGGTGAAGCTCTTGCAATTGTGGAAGAAAATATGCTGAATTCATTTTTGAAGAATAATCCAGCCTTTGAGAAGATTAAATGAGAAGTAATTCTTTTTCCTTTATAATTCTTTTATACTGTTCTAGATTAATTGTTTTATTGTTTAGTTTTGACATCATCAAACCTTGATTTATGCTTACATTTTATAAAGCATAAATAGGGAGAGATTGTTAGGAATATATTCAGTTGATGATGTACAAAATACTAGAATAGGGGTTAGCTTAGTTTATTTGCAATAAATCTTTCTAGTCTCTGAAATGTAAAATCAGAGTCTAGATAGTCAATATTCATGTTACTTGTACTTAAAAGAATTTCTGTAGAAAGTGAAATCAGAGTCTGCATGAAGATCAGAGTCTGGAAGGTGATCAGAGTCTATAGACTATCAGAGTCTATGATCTATCAGAGTCTGAAGATTATCAAAGTCTGAAGATTTCAGAGTCTATACAGTTAAAGTTAAATTTGGAAGAAGATCACAGGAATGGAAAGTCTTCGAAGATCAAGATAAATATATTGCAGATATGCTATGGGAAAGAAAGAGAATTCTAGAAGGAAACTGTCAACTAATAATTAGGAATTATATTCCTATTGTAATTTATCTTTCTGTTATTAGTTCATATGCAGCTCTCTATATAAACTCTATATAACCTAATTGTAAAGTATTCGAAGAATAATTTGTCTGAGTGAAACTTTGTGAGTGCATAGAGATAGAGAGATTTGCTGTGATAAACACAGAGAAGCTGCTAGGGTTTGTGTACACCCTAGGAGAGTTTTGTATTTACAAATCAATAATACAAACAGTACTTATTCATATCTTTGTGTTTGATCTTTGTTCTTAATTCATATCTGTTAATTGATATTGAGTTGATTTTAAATCAGGAAGAAAAGATACACAAGTATTCAACCTCCCTTCTACTTGTGCAATTGGGAAAACAGATAGTCCATGTAACATACTGTCTTCCAAAGCTGCTGTCAACTATTCCCACCAATGTTGCTGTCAACTACTCCGCCAAAGTTGCTGTTAGTGAAACTTGTTGTCTTCAATTCTTCATTCTCCGCCAAATTTATTATCAATGGAATAATTGCTATCAGTAATACTTGCTGTCTTCAAATCTTCATACTCCGTTAAGTTTACTGTCAATGAAATAGTTGTTGTCGTTTGTTCTAATTGTATTGTCATTTGTAATGTACTATCATAGGTTTGAGTACTTCAAAACTTGCTCTCTGAGTTTTGAATCATGTTGTGCATGAATACTTAATGAATTTCTACTACATGACTCATTTTTATTCTTTTACAAGACACTAATTTTCAAATGTACTGTCACCTAACTAACACTTTCAAATATACTGTCTACATGTGACCACGAACTATACTATCAATGATTACATAACAGTATGTTTTACTTAACTTATTAAACTTAAACTAAGTACACTAGTTGATTACACCACAATCTCTAACAAATTTATTTAATTATAATTTATTCTCCTAGAAATATATTATTAAATCAAATACATATGATTATTATCCAATTAAACTAATTATATCCTATAAAATATTAAATTATATATATAAATTAAAAAAAATCTTTTTAGTCAAAGTGTGAGCTTCGTAAGATGGCATATATATGTTAGTATGTTATACTTTGACTCGTCAGGAATAACTTATTCGATAGTTTTTAAATTTATAATTTTTTATATTTGTTAATTATATAGATACACACATTATAAAAATTATCAAAATTTAAAATTTATATATATTAATTTATTCACACTAAAAAGATTTTATTCGTTTAAAATAATTAAATCTTATTTATTTATATTTGAATAAGTATTTTCTCCATTTTCTGCCTTTGCTTAGAAGATGTGAGACATGTTACAGAATGAGGTTTCGATCTAATTAAATTATTTTATGTAATAGTATAATTCAAATACCTCATTCTTTATTCATATTTTAAAAATTAATAATATATATTAGATATTTATATATTATCGATTAGATTTGAATTTGAATTTTATATTATTCTCTTTGAAATTATAAATATTAGAGTTAAATAAGTTGTTAGGGGAGTATAACATTTGCTAGTACATGGATATAGTATATGTATATATACTGTATATAGTTTGGTTATGTATTATAATAAATAAAATTTTAATATAATATATATGTATATATGTGTGTGTTTATATATTAATATTGAAAATATGAAACTATTTTTTGTTATTAGATATTTTGTATATGTTAAAATTATATAATATTTTTAATATTTTATAGTTAAAACTATATAATATTTTTGATTTTACGGTTTCTTAGCAGTTAACATCCATCTATTGTTTTGAAGCAGTAAAAGCAAGTAGATTATCAACAAACTTCGATTGCTAGAACCATCTATTGTTTTGAAGCAGTAAAAGCAAGTAGATTATCCAGTTGATTAACAAACGTCGATTGCTAGAACCATAAGATAAAAAGCAACATGTAAAAATTTCTATAAAAAAAAGGCTTCATTGGTTCCAGAGTAATCTTCATTGCAAAGATCTTTTAACCTGACCTAACTTTTTGTGCCTCTGTTTAGCAAGGTCCAGGGATGTGAAGGATCGTAAGACAATCGTTGCCGTAGCACTTCTGCTTTTCCTGCATATCCCTGGCAGACTTTGCTGCACCTTCACTACACCCACCTAACTCAATCCACTCGAGCGTGTAAATATTACCAAAGTCCTCTGGAATCTCCATCAGACATGCGCATCGATAAACATGCAAGCGCTGAAGCACTGGAAAGTGCTCATGAAAAGCTGCCCAAGTCACAATATCCAGTCCATCAAGTTTTAGAAATTTGAGGCGCCGGAATGCTTCTGGACTTGTTTCCCAGTGCTCACCAAAAAAGGCATGAAATTTCAACTTGAGAACTTCAAGGTTAGGTATCAATTCGAAGGCCCATGCTTGATCCCAATCTAAATAAGTATTTGACAAAGTAAGACATTTAAGACTTTCAGGAAATTCAATTGAATCGCTTAGCCTTCCGGATTTGAACAAAGGAATTGTATTCAACAACTTCAACTTCTTGAGGTGATTTAAATGAGCTAGATCAGGGAATCTCAAATCCCCACTCTCTGTTGTAAAGGGTCCACATAGACCCAGCTTCAGCAAATTGGGAGTCCTAGCTAAAATTCTTTGGCATGGCCTTGTAGGGCTCACTTGTGACAGAGTCTGCAAGTTTTCCAATAAGCTAGGTTCTTTCACATCAGAGAGATTCAGAATATTTTCCCCTGATTTGATACAAATGTGCCTCAAGTTTACCATCTTCCACATATTCTCTGGGACAACCGTGTTGATCCTTGATGACATGACAAGTGTTTGAAGTTCTCTAAGTTGGGATATAGACTTTGGAAGGTTACCTGACCTGAACCGAAGTTCCAAGTACCTCAACTTTACAAGTTGCAATAGTGCACTGGGAAATACAAACAGTTCTATGGATGATAAATCCAAAGCTTGAATAAGTTTTGTGGTGTCCCATATAATTGATACATCTTGTAAAATAGACTGGGGGGTGTCAGAAGAAGAGCAAACACAGTATGCTGGATCATTGAGGACATCAGTATGGAGGAAAAGTTCGGATTTTACGGAAGGATTCGTTGAAGAGGAAGGTTTACGAACCTCAGTAACAAGTATATGCTTATTGTATTTGTAAATATTTGCTGAGAAATTCTCTTCTTTGGCTTTTTTTATGCACAAATCACGCAAGAGGTCATGAATACGGCATGTTTTGGTTGCACCATCACACCCTCTCTTACCTATAACAACTAGGCTTCTCCCTATAAGATCCATCAAGTAATCCTCTGCAATAGCCTCTAAGTTCTTATTTGTGCCATCCTGATGTATAAATCCCTCAGCAATCCATAAATAAATCAACCTACATACTGGGATGTCATGATCTTCTGAAAATGTTCCAAAAGAAAGGAAACAAGGTCTCAAGTGTTGAGGCAGATGATTGTAACTTAATGCCAGTGTATCCATGTATTGATTCTCATCGGTTGCAATGTATGAACTTACGCTTTCCGCAACCTGCTCCCACCAATGTATATTTTTATTGTTTTTGAGTAGTCCAGCAATTACAACAATTGCTAGGGGCAAACCACGGCATTTTCTTATAATACTCTTTCCAATTAAATTCAAATCTTGAAAGCCTCTTCTCGGTATGAAAGCTTTCACTCTAAACAAATCTAAACTTTCCTCTTCAGTCATGAAACGCAAACATAATAGATTTCTATCAGATTGTGCATGCAAAGCGACATTTTTGAGCCGAGTGGTTAGCATAATTTTACTCCCGTTGGATTCACATGGAAAAGATCTTTTTAAGTCATCCCACGCCTCTGTGCTCCATATGTCATCAATCACTATAAGAAATCTCTTACCCTCTAAAGCATGATACAAGTCATGTGCTAATTTGTTATCATTCACCAGAAAAACTTCATCAGTAACGTCAATGACAGACCTTAGAATTGCAAGCAATAAATCCCTCTTATTATAAATTTGAGAACAAGTAATCCATGCCCGGACATAAAAGTGTGATACTACATAGGGATCATTATAAAGTCTTTTAGCTAATGTAGTCTTACCAAGTCCACCCATCCCTACTATGGAGATCACTTCAAGCTGCTTCTTTGTGATAGATGCAAGTTTTTGGAGTAACTTTTCTGCCTCCACTTGGAACCCAATGAAAGCTTCCCCCTTGGCTTGTTCGTCAAAAAGAAATTCTTGAAATATTCTCTTTTCAAAATAGAATTTGGAAGCGAAAAATTGGGCTACATATTCCCCGCGAAATCGACTGTCAGCATCTCTATAAATCTCATGTACTTGAATAGCTAGTTTGTCTCCGACAAGGGTGAGATGAGGAGGATCATGAAAATTTAAAAAGTCAACGCTTGTTCTCGCATTCTTATACTCAAGTATCCTACTAACAAGATCGCAGAGGCCGGCTCGATCACGTTCCAAACGGGATACATTTTCAGGGTGGTTGAATGCTAAAAAGTTGAGCATTTGACGATAAAAAGAAATTTGACATCTTTCAAGAGGAAGCCAATTAGGACATTTGAGAAGCCTTTCCATTTCCTCAATCAGAAATTTAAATGAACTACTTATTTCTGGTTTCAACTTCATAAAAATTACCGCATCCATGGCCCTCTGTAGTTGAAGAAATTCCTGGGGGAAGTCTTGCCTCGAGGATTTATGAATCAAAGCCACTGCAAACGCTAGTCGGTCTCCCAAAACATATAGATCTTGATCTAGAGGATGAATGGTTTTCCTATTATTAGAATCACTAAGATACTCAACAATAGAGTCTAGTGTTCTATCATGTAATATACCAAATACAAGACTATCATAATATGTGGTTGTACGTGTTTGAATTTCTTTAGAAAATAACACGAGTTTTTCAGAATAAAATGAAAGTTGACGTCTTTCTATAGGTTGCCAATCAGAAATTTCAGCAAGTTGATTCACTTTCCTTAACAGATGATCAAACAACCTATCCATTTCCCCTTTCATTAACAGACGATCAAACAACCTATTCATTTCCTTTGGCTTTCCTCGTCCTTCAATCTCTGATACGTTGTCCCGGATTCTTGAAAACATGCGTCTAGACTCTGACTTTGCTCAACTCTTCTTGATACCTTTTGTTAAATAAAAAATATTAAAAGGTAATAGATTCGATTTCAATCCAAAATCTGCGTAAATAATTTTAAAAGTAATAATATGCATATTAAATATTAGTACGTTGAAAGATAATATTTAAAAATATAGATATATTAACTTATAATTAATAATATAATACCATAAAAATTATATTTAAATATATTATTAGTGGGGTGTCGAATATTATATTTGTATTAGTATAGTATTAATTGTAACTTATAATTAATAATATAATATTATGTAGTTGTTATTAATTGATTTGAAATATTTAATAGTGTTTGGATAAAATATTTTTCTCTATTAAAATTTTATTAGTATAGTATCTGCTATAATTTATAAATAATTATATAATGTAATGTAATTGTTAAGAATCAATTTGTAAATCTTAGTATTTATTATAATTTATAAATAATTATATAATACTACATAATTATTAAGAAACTATCCTTAATTTTAATGTTAGTAATAATTTATAAATAATTATATAACATAAATTTAATATATTATTTATTTACATTAATATAAAATTTAAAATATTTATAATGTGTGTTTATACATAATTAACAAATATAAAAAAAATATAAATTTAAAAACTATTTAAGAAGTTATTTCCGGTGAGCTGTAACATACTAACATGTATGTCATCTTACAAACTCCCACTTCGACTAAAAAGATTTTTAAGGTTTATTTATTTAAAATATATGCGAATAAAATTCTTGAAATTATCTCATGAAAATTACCTAATGTGATAGTATTTTTTAGTGTGAGTATTTTTGTAATTGTATATAATTCTTTGTAATTACAATAACACTCTCTTGTATTTATATAAGAATTTTTAATCTTAGAAAAGTTAGGTGAAGTAATCTCAGGAACATTATTCTATATACATATATTGTTAGGAATCTACATGTAATTTGATAATAACTTTAAACTTAGAATCATAGAAATTTTAATTGTTGTAACTGATCAATTGATATGGAAACTATAAATATCGATTGATCATGAAACCATTTATAAGTTGAAATGTTTATGTGAATCAACTGATAATTTGGATTGTAGCATAGGTGTACTTAGTCTATTTTAATTGATAAGGTGTAAATCAATTGATATTATTCTCATCAATTGATGTTAGAGTCGATTGATATAGGTCATCAACTGATGTGTAACTTAGACTGTCGAATTGTAATTATTTGAAGACAGGAAATTATACAAGTGAAGGATGATCAGTTGATATTGAAACATCGATGGATAGAAGATCAATTGAAAAAACCAAGTCAAGTATTGAAGACCATCAACTGATGTGAAGACCCATCGATTGATATATCAATTGATAACATCTACCAATCGATAAGTCATTATTTATTAATCGATGGATATAAAGATCAATCGAAGAAGAACATCAGTTGATGGATAAAAGGAAGGATCAATTGATATGCTTAACAACAAATTATCAATTGACTGTGACAACACAGAAAGTTTATCTGTTGAAGATCCAAAGGACAAAAGCACACCTATAGAAGACAGTCTATGATGGCTGTGAAGACTCAGAGTGAAGCTGTCTTTCAAACGTTTTTCTAAAATAGAAAAAGGTAAAAGGGAAGATAGGACATAAACAATCCTAGAATAGGACTTGTAAAAGCATACTTGTAATATATAAACAAGTATGGTAGCATTGTTAGAAAGTAACAAGTTAGACAATATTTCTTGAATCAACTATTCAGCCTTAGAGCACTTTGTAAGAACAGTTGATTTATTTTCTAACCTTGTAAAAAAAATGAAGCTAGGTTTTTATTAACCTAGGAACATTGAAAAAAAATATACATTGATGGAAAAATCAATCCATCAGTAATTTTAAATCTCTTTGTTCATTTTATTTTTCAGTATCTTTGTTGTTCATACATATTCTCTTAATACTCAAACACTAAGAACAAATATTAAAATAGTAAAAAGTTTTGATATTTGTATTCAACCCCTCCCCCCCTCTACAAATATTGACATTGTTCTAAGGAATAAAAATTGGTATCAAAGCAGGATTTCAACATACAGAAAGTTTAAAGATCAAGAACAGTCAATATGGGCAAAAAAGATTCAGGTGTAAAGATTTCAGTGTTAGAAAAGGATGAATACTTTCCATGGAAGGTAAAAATGCATCTGCATCTTCTTTCTCTCAACCCTTCCTATGTTAACTGCATAGAGAAAGGTCCTTATATTCCCATGAAGCTAGTCACAGGTGTAAATCCTGATGGAACTCCTGCATTTGACAAACATGTTCCAAAACTCATCAATGAGTTCACAGAAGAGGATGAAAAAGAAGTGTTTAAAGACAAAAAGGCCATGAACATTCTGTTTAATGGTCTAGATATAGATATGTTTGACAATGTGATAAATTGTACTTCATCAAAGGAAGTATGTGATACTCTTCAAACTCTATGTGAAGGAACTGAACAAGTAAGGAAAAACAAGATGCAACTCTTGATTCAAAAATATGAATCATTTCATTTCAAGAGCGGAGAGTCTATCTGTAACACCCCAATCCCACATCGAGTAGATTGGGATAATTTGTTCAGTATATAAGTAAAAGTACTACTACTAAGTGCACCAACAAATCATTGATCTTTTGGGGGCCTGTGGTGGGCTTGTGGATTACCCAAGTTGTTGCATTTGGGCCAGTTTACTTTGGTTTATTTCGGATTTGGAAGTCGGGACTTGACCCAATTTTCGAAAAAGACTCGGGATTTGACCCGGGTTGTCACACTATCAATGATACTTATACCAGATTCTAGAAGTTGTTAAATGGATTGAAGCTATATAGTAGGGTTTATGCAACTGAGGATACAAATCTAAAATTTCTTAGATCTCTTCCAAAGGAATGGAAACCAATGACTATTTCCATTAGACAATCTCAAGACTTCAAGGATTATACTCTTGAGAAACTTTATGGTATTCTCAAGACATATGAGTTGGAAATCCAACAAGATGAGGAGATTGAGAAGAGTCAAATAAAGGAGAAAACTATGGCTTTGATGGTCAAGAGAAATGAAGAGAAGAAGGAAGCAGGCTGTGTAGAAGGATCTATCATGGTGGCTGATGATGTTGTTGAAGAATCATTCAAAGGTAAAGGTAAGGGCAAGTGTGAAGAAATTGAAACATGCTCACAGGATGATTTGGATGAGATTGATGATCACCTTGAATTTCTGTCAAGGAAGTTTTCAAAGCTTAAATTCAAGAGGAATCCAAATGCTCAAAGGCCTGGATCCTAGTTTAGAAGTAACAATCAAAACTAAAATTTGGTTGATAGATCTAAATTTAAATGCTTTAATTGTGGATTGGCTGGTCATTTCTCAAATGAGTGTAGAAAGCCAAAACAAGAAAAAGCAAAGTCTTATGATGGTATTGATTATAAAAAAAATACTTTAACCTTTTGAAACAAAAAGAGAAGGCTTTTGTTACTGAGGAGAAGGATTGGGCTGCTGAGTACAGTGATTCTGAAGAGTTCATCAATCTAGCTCTAATGGCCAACCATGTAGATGAAGAAGCTAGTTTGTCATCAAATCAGGTACTAGCTACTAACTTTTCTGAACTTACAAAAGATGAATGAAATAGTACCATTAATGAAATGTCTAATGAATTGTACAATTTACATGTTACTTTAAAATCTCTAAACAAAGAAAACCTCAAGTTGAGAAATACCATTGATGTTATAACTGATAGGAATGTTTTTCTTGAAAATGAACTTATGTGTTTAGATAGATTCAAGCAGGAAAGTAAGGATGCTAGAGATGAACTAATAAACAGTTTGAGAAGAAAAGAATTATTGAAAGAACAATTAGCTGAAGAATTATCCAAAGGAATGGAAACCAATGACTGTTTCCATTAGACAATCTCAAGACTTCAAGGATTATACTCTTGAGAAACTTTATGGTATTCTCAAGACATATGAGTTGGAAATCTAACAAGATGAGGAGATTGAGAAGAATCAAAGAAAAGAGAAAATTGTGGCTTTGATGGTCAAGGAAAATGAAGAGAAGAAGGAAAGTGGCTGTGAAGAAGATTCTGTCATGGTGGCTGGTGATGTTGTTGAAGAATCATTCAAAAGAAAAGGAAAGGGCAAATGTGAAGAAAATGAAACATGCTCTCAGGATGATTTGGATGAGATTGATGAGCACCTTGCATTTCTGTCAAGGAAATTTTCAAAGCTAAAATTCAAGAGGAATCCAAATGCTCAAAGGCTTGGATCCCAGTTTAGAAGTAATAATCAAAACAAAAAATTGGTTGATAGATCTAAATTCAAATGCTTTAACTATGGATTGGCTGATCATTTCTCTAATAAGTGCAGAAAGCTAAAACAAGAGAAGGCAAAGTCATATGATGGTATTGACTACAAAAAGAAATACTTTGACCTTCTTAAACAAAAAGAAAAGGCTTTTGTTACTGAAGAGAAAGACTGGGCTGCTGAGGACAGTGATTCTGAAGAATTCATCAATCTAGCTCTAATGGCCAACCATGAAGAAGAAGAAGCTAGTTCATCATCAAATCAGGTATTAGCTACTAACTTTTCTAAGCTTACAACTGATGAATACAATAGTACTATTAATGAAATGTCTAATGAATTGTACAATTTACATGTCACTCTAAAATCTCTAAACAAAGAAAACCTCAAGTTAAAGAACACCATTGATGCCTCAGCTGAGAGGAATGTTTTTCTTGAAAATGAACTTGTTTGTTTAGATAGATTCAAGCAGAAAAGTAAAGATGCTAGAGATGAACTAGTAAAGAGTTTGAGAAGAGAAAAATTGTTAAAAGAATAATTGACTAGAGAAATTGAAACCATTAACAAATGGAATAGGTCTGCTAAAACTTCCAAACAAATTATTGATGTTCAGGGTTTAGATACTCTAGAAGAATCCCCTAAATCAATTGGCAAGCCATTGGTTGATACTTCAATGGATAAAGATCTATCGACTATTAATCCCTCATCAACTGATAAGGATTATCAATCGATTGATGCTGAATCAACTGATAAGCATCCATCGACAAGTAAATCATCAATGGCTAATAAGAAGAACAACTTTAGCACCCCTATCAAGTTTGTTAAGGAAACCAAAAATCAAGTTAAGGCTAAGGTTGAGAAGATCAACATAGGTAGCTTATCCAAGAAACAATTGAAAGCAAAATTAAAAGAGATAGCACCTATGGAAATTATCCAACCTAAGTCTGAGAAAAAGAAAAAGAATAGGAATGGTAAAGTAGGCATAAACACGCACAATAATTTTACTCCTGATATGTATGCACCTAGGAAGGTGTCTGTTAAATGTGGTAGTGTAAATCATTTGTCCATGCAATGAAAGAAAGAAAAGAATTTCATATCTTCAAATGATTTGAATGCACATGCCATCTCTACAAATGCCATGCTTACCAATCCTATGCTCATGAATGCCATGTCTTCTAATTTGGTTGCACCCAATATAAATATGCCTTATGCACAAGTTCCATATATGTATAACCCTTTCTTTGCATATGCAAATATGAACATGCCTGAAATGCCATGAAACATGCCTAATGTAGATAATGAAATGAATGGAAATTCCACCATGAGTTCCAAGGTGTCTAAGCCTCAAAAGCCAACTCCCAAAGTTAAAGTAGACTTAAACCCACCAAAACAAAAAGAATCAAAGTTGACAAACAAGGCCCATACTGCAACTAATAAAAGAGGACCCAAGGCAACTTTGGTACCAAAAATAACTTGATTGTTTTATTTGTGTACAGGGAAATAAGAAGAAAAATCTCTGGTATTTGGATAGTGGATGTTCAAGGCACATGACTGGAGATTTTTCCCTGCTCACAAAGTTGATGGAAAAGGCTGACCTAGGAGTTACTTTTGCAGTTAAATATAAAAGTGAGCCTACCATGCCTCTATAACTTGAAATATCCACCTTAGCTTCCTTAGTGTTTAATTCAAGTTTGGTGGCAGTGGCCATGAGAGTTTTTATAGAAGAACATTCACTTAAGTAAAATTTCTTTAATAAGTCATGAATGTACTTTGTTTGATTTATATAAATACCATCCTTAACTTGTTTGACTTGCAAACCAAGAAAGTATGTAAGTTCTCCAATCATGCTCATTTCATATTTGCTCTGCATTAATTTGGCAAACTTTTTGCAAAGTCGCTCATTAGTTGAGCCAAAAATAATGTCATCCACATATATTTGTACAAGAATAATAGAGCCATTGACAATTCTACTGAATAGAGTTTTATCAACAGTACCTCTTGTGAAGTGATTCTCAATGAGGAACTGAGATAAAGTGTCATACCAGGCCCTTGGTGCTTGCTTCAAGCCATAGAGTGCTTTGAGTAGATAGTAGACAAAGTCAGGGAAATTTGGATCTTCAAAGCCAGAAGGTTGTTCCACATAGACTTCATCTTCTAATATTCTATTCAAAAATGCACTCTTCATATCCATCTGGTAGACTTTGAAATTAGCATGTGCAGCATAAGCTAGAAAGATTCTGATTGCTTCTAACCTTGCAACTGGTGCAAATGTTTCATCAAATTCAATTCCTTCTTCTTGTGAGTATCCCTTTGCCACAAGCCTTGCTTTATTTCTAGTCACAGTACCAGTTTCATCCATTTTGTTTCTGAATACCCATTTTATACCAATTACTGATCTATCTGTTGGTTTGGGCACCAGCTTCCACACTTTATTTCTTTCAAATTGATTGAGTTCCTCTTGCATAGCTAAAACCCAATCAGGACCCAAGAGAGCATCTTCAACTCTTTTAGGTTCTTCTTGAGATAGAAAGCTGCTATACATGCACTCATTTTGAGTAGCACTTCTTATCTTCACACCATCTTCTGCATTTCCAATGATTAGCTCAAATGGATGAATTTTTGTCCATTTTCTTTGAGGAGGCAAATTTTGTCTTGATGATGAAGCTTCATGATCATTAGTGTTGTGCTCAAATTGATTTGAATTTATGGACTGATTCTGAAACACTCCCCCTGAATTGGATACCCTAGCTGTAGAGTGTTGATTATCTATTGAAGGATTATCATTTGATGTAATATCAGTTGATGGAATTCTGTCAACTGATAAATTATCCATTGATGCAGTAACATCGACTGATATTGGGTTTCTGAGTACTTGTGATTTTACAATTTCTGCTTCTTCATCATCATCTACATCATTTGATTCATTCTTAAAATGCAGTGTGTCATCATTTCCTTGATCAACTAGCCCTTGAATCTTCTTATCATCAAAAACTACATGTACAGATTCCATAACAATGTGTAGTCTAAGATTATAGACTCTATAGGCTATGCTTGATAGTGGATACCCAATAAATATAGCTTCATCAGTTTTGGCTTCAAATTTTCCTAGGTTTTCACCTTGATTTCTTAGCACATAACATTTGCAACCAAAGACATGAAAAAACCCCACTTTTGGCTTTTTTTCTTTCTTGATCAATTGATAAGGTGTCTTTCCTTGAGCTTGATTTACTATGGAGATGTTCTGAGTGTAACATGTTGTGTTAATGGCCTCAGCCCATAAATATGTTGGTAATTTAGCATCTTCCAACATAGTTCTAGCTGCTTCAATCAATGTCCTATTCTTCCTTTCAACTACCCCATTTTGTTAAGGTGTCCTTGGTGCAGAGAAGGTGTGTATGATTCCTTTAGATTCACAGAACTCCTTCATTGTGGAATTTTTAAATTCTGTTCCATTGTCACTTCTTATTTTCTTTACATCCAATCCAAGACTTTTCTTAACTTCTCTTATGTGCTTGATGATGAGATGACTAGCTTCATCCTTTGAATGCAGAAAATAAGTCCATGAGAACTTCAAAATTCATCCACAATGACTAGAGCATAATTCTTCTTTGCAATGGACATGATATTTACAGGACCAAACAAATCCATGTGTAATAACTCAAGTGGCTTCTCAATTGATGATTCCAATTTTGACTTGAATGATGCCTTCCTTTGTTTCCCTTTCTGACAGGCATCACAAAGTCCATCCTTGACAAATTCCATTTGTGGTAAGCCTCTCACTTGATTTTTCTTGACCAACTAATTCATGGCCTTGAAATTTAAATGAGCTAATTTCCTATGCCATAGCCAACTTTCATTTGTACTTGCCTTAGAGAGAAGACAAGTCATTGAATCTGCATTTGTTGAATTGAAGTCAGCTATGTATACATTTCTTTTTCTATTCACAGTCATAACCAGGCTTCCATCTTCCTTGTTGGAAATTATGCATGCTTCAGTTGTGAAACAAACTTTATTTCCATTGTCACATAGTTGACTTATGCTTAACAAATTATGTCTTAAGCCATCAACTAATGTAACATGTTTAATGATGACATTCTCTTTTGAAATCAAGCCATATCCCATGGTGTACCCTTTATTGTCATCTCCAAAAGTTACTCCAGGTCCAGCTTTCTCCTCAAACTTTGTGAGCAGGGATTTATCTCCAGTCATGTGTCTTGAACACCCACTGTCCAAGTAACAAAGATTTCTTCTTTTTCCCTGCACACAGTCAAAAACAATCAAGTTGGTTTTGATACCAAATTGCCTTGGGTCCTTTCTTATTAGTTGCTACCTTTGGCTTGGTTTCCAATTTTTGTACCTTTGGTTTAGGTGGTTTTACTTCTACTTTAACCTTAGGTGTTGGTTTCCTTACCTCAGAATTCTCAGTGCTAATATTTGGAATATTCATGCTTGCAGAATTGGAGAAATTTGGAGCATGAAAGTTGTTAAGCATATTCCATGGCATAGCAGGCATATTTATGTTGGCAAATGCAAGATATGGATTAAACATATAAGGCATTGATGCATATTGATCATGAACAGCTTGAGAATCAACTAAATGAGGAAAAACAGAATTAGAATGCATGTTAGGTATACCAGGCACATTGGTTGCTGCAGGCATATTGATCATGCATTGCACAGATAAGTGATTTTTGCTACCACACTTAGCACATATCTTTCTAGGAGCATACTTGTCAGGTGTGTAGTTATTGTGCTTGTTTATGCCTACTTTACCATTTCTGTTTTTCTTCTTTTTCTCATTTGATTTAACATTGGGTTCTATCTTCTCTAATTTCTCCTTCAATTGATCTTTAGATAAGAATCCTATATTAGCCTTTTCAACTTTGACTTTAAATTTAGAGGAGCTACTTTCTTTGACAAATTTAACAGGTCTGTTCAGCTTAGTTTTAAAAACAAATGGCTTAGCAGTTGATGATTCCTCAATCGATGGATAATTATCCGTTGGAATATCATTATCAATCGATGGATGATTATCCGTTGAATTGACATCATCAATCGATGGATAATTCTTATCAGTTGATTCAGAATTAGCAATCGATTATTTCTTTCCCAAGGATTGATTTTCATCAATGGCTATTTTTTCAAGAGTTTCAGATAACATGGTGAAAGAATTTGTTCCATGAATGTCATTCATCTTCTTATTGACTTTACTAGACCTGTTCCATCTGTCAATGGTTCTTAGTTCCTCTTCCAATTTTTCTTTCAAATTTTCTATTTCCTTTTTACACTCAACTAGTTCTTTTCTAGCATCTTTGTTCTCTACCTTGAGTCTGTCCATTTGCACTAGCTCTCCCTCTAGATAATTATTTCTTTCAGTGAGAGTTTCTAAGGTGATTTTTAGCCTAGTGTTCTCTTTGTTTAAGGACTTGAGAGTGGCATGCAAATTATACAATTCATTTAACATTTCAGTAATTGTAATATTGCATTCATCTTTGGATAACTCAGATAGATTTGTAGAAATTACCTGATTGCTAGAAGAACTTGCTTCCTGATCATCATGGTTGGCCATTAGTGCAAGGTTGATGTATTCTTCTTCTTCAGAATTATCCTCAGCAGCCCAGTCTTTTTCTTCTTTCACAAAAGCCTTCTCTATTTGTTTAAGCAAGTCAAAGTACTTCTTCTTATAGTCAATACCATAACTAAACTTTGACTTCTTTTCCATTTTTGGCTTTCTGCATTCATTAGAAAAATGATCAGCCAATCCACAGTTGAAACATTTGAATTGAGTCTTGTCAACAAGATTTTTGCTTTGTTGATTGTCTCTCTTGAACTGAGATCCAGGCCTTTGCATTGGATTCCTTTTGAATTTGAGTTTTAAAAAATTTCTTGATAGAAAAGTCAAATGCTCATCTAATTCGTCCATTTCATCCTTGGTGTATGACTCATCTTCCTCAACTGTTTCTTTTCCTTTCCCAGTTGAAGATTCATCATATCTAACACCACTTGCACTATTGCCATGACCTTCTTTCTTCCCTTCTTTGACAGCTTCATCTTCACCTGATTATGCAACTAGCTTATCCTTGACCACCAAAGCTATGGACTTTTCTCTCCTCTGACTTTTCTCAATTTCCTCATCTTGTTGTAGTTCCAACTCATAGGTTTCCAAGATGCCATACAGCTTGTCAAGAGTATATTCTTTAAAGTCAGGAGATTGTCTTATAGAAACAGTCATTGGTTTCCATTCCTTGGGTAAGGACCTCAAAAATTTGAGGTTGGTATATTCAACAGCATACATTCTTCCATATAGCTTCAGCTCATTCAACAACTTTTGAAACCTGCTATATATGTCATTGATTGCTTCACCACTCTTAAAATGAAAGGCTTCAGATTTTTGAATCAAGAGTTGCATCTTGTTCTTTCTTACTTGTTCAGTGCCTTCACATAGAGTTTGAAGAGTGTCCCAGACTTCCTTGGAGGTTGTACAATTGATAACATTGTCGAACATATCCTTGTCAAGACCATTGAATAAAATATTCATAGCCTTTTTGTCCTTATGTACTTCTTTCTCATCCTAATCCGTGTATTCACTTATAGATTTTGGAATGAGTTTGTCTAGTGCCTGAGTACCATCTGCATTTACACTTGTAACTATCTTCATAGGCACATGTGGACCTTTCTCTATGTAGTGAACATAGGAAGGATCAATGGATAGCAGATGCAAGTGCATTTTCACTTTCCAGGGAAAATACTCATCTTTCTCTAGAACTGGAATCTTTACTCCTGTGTCTTTTTGACCCATACTTGATGTACTTTTAGATCTTAACTTTCTATATGTTGAAAGCTAGGCTCTGATACCAATTGTTATTTACCGTTGAGTACAATAAGTTTGGAGAAGGGGGGTTGAATACAAACTTAAGAATTAAATGAAATTCTTGCGGATTTAAGTTTGTTCAACAGAAGAGTTTGAGTGTATGAAAAGATTTCTAATTGAACTAAGAATGTAATAATTAAAGTATTGAAAACAAAACAAACAATATTAAAAATTACTAGTGGATTGGTTTTCCACTAGTATGTTTTTGCTTTCAATTAATCTTGGTAAAAATACCAAGCTACTTACAAAGTGTTTCTGCACAGTAATGCTTACAATCTGTCTCACACTTTTTTTTCTTTTCTTCTCACTTTGCTACAATGAACTATTAACCACTATATAGTGATTTTCTTCACTTCTAATTCCTATCGACAGATAACATTATAAAATTACAACTTACAATGTTTACATGAAAATAGAAATTAGCTACTTGAATAGTCTTCTTTGGACCTGTCTAGTCCTATAAGTATCTTTGTCTTGATGCATTCCTTGAAGACTGTGTTGTCTTGAAAGTCTTCACAATCCTGACATGACTGTCTTCCATTGATTCTGTTTCTGCACAGTTTCCTTCCTTTTGTCTTTAACTAAATTAAGAAACCTTAATCAACTGATAAATGCTATTAAGCTTATCAGTTGATTCTTCTTTGCTCATCCATCGATGGATAGGCTATCCATCGATCAATTGATGTATCGATGGATAATCCAGTTATCCATCGACTCTTTATCCATTGATGAACTGCTATCTGTTGATTGCCTTTATCCGTTGATGACTTTTATCCATTGAGTAGTGTCTTCATCCATCGACTCCAGTATCAGTTGATCACTTCACTTGTGAGAATTATGACTTAGAATATTTACAATTGATCAACCATTCTTCACATCAGTTGAGAAGCTATAAATTGAAGTCAATAACATCAATCGACTACTTCACAGTATCCATCGAGGCAATACAATCAATTGATAAAGAAATCTGAATCAAATGTTACAATCCAATTTATCAGTTGATAACCAAGCTTCAACTGATAATTGGTTTCCTAGTCAATGGATATTTATAAGTCACATATCCATTGACCAGTTACATTGAATTTTAAATCCCTATTGTAATTTTAAGTAATTTATTATCATCAAAACTCATAATTCCTAACAGATAACAGCAAAGGTTTTACTCTGGGATATGGCTCTATTGCAAGTGAAAATGTTATCATTGAAGCTGTAGCAATAGTTGATGGATTGAAATATAATTTGCTGAGCATTAGTCAATTGTGTGATAATGGAAATGGTGTGTGGTTTTCAACTGGATCATGCATCATAGCCAATAAAGAATTTGGTGAAATTCTCTTAACTGGAGGAAGAAAAAGAAATGTCTATGTGGCTTATTTCAATTCTGTGAAGGCAAATTCAATGACATGTCTACTAAATAAGGCCAACACATATGAAAGTTGGATTTAGCACAAGAAGCTAGCCCATCTAAATTTTAAAGCCATGAATCAATTGGTTAGAAAGAATTTGGTTAGAGGCATTCCATAGATGGAATTCACCGATGATGGTCTGTTTGATGCTTGTCAAAAGGGAAAGCAAAGGAAAACATCATTCAAGTCAAAGTCAGAATCATCAATTGACAAGCCTTTGGAATTATTGTACATGGATTTATTTGGTCTTGTCAACATTATGTCTATTGCCAAAAAGAAATATGCCTTATTAATTATGGATGACTTCACAAGATACATATGGGTGCATTTCTTACATTCCAAGAATGAGGCATGCAAATTTATTATAAATCATGTGAAGAATGTTGATAATGGTACTGAATGGAAGGTCAAGAAGATAAGGAGAGATAATGGTACTGAATTTAAGAATGCAACAATGACAGAATTCTGTGAAGGAAAAGGTATCACTCATCATTTCTCTGCTCCTAGAACTCCCCAACAGAATGGAGTTGTTGAAAGGAAAAACAGAACCTTGATTGAAGCTGCTAGAACTATGTTGGAAGAAGCCAAATTACCCACATATTTATGGGAAGAAACAATTAATACTGCATGCTACATTCAGAATATCTCCATGGCAAATCAACTACAAGGCAAAACTCCATATCAATTGACGAAGAAAGAGAAGAAGCCAATAGTAAATTTTCTTTATATTTTTTGCTGCAAATATTTTGTCCTAAGGAATCAAGGTGAAAATTTGGGAAAATTTGAAGTCAAAGCTGATGAGGCAATATTTGTTAGGTATGGAATAACAACCAAGGCCGACAGAGCCTACAATACTAGATTACACATTGTTATGGAATTAATGCCTGTAGTCTTTGATGACAAGAAGATTCAAGGGTTGCTTGATGAAGGATACCATGACTTTTTGCATTTTGAGAATGAATCAACTGGTAATAGTGAAAAAAGTGATGATGAAGTAGAAATTCTAAGGAATCAAGTACCCAGAAATTCCCCATCAATTGATGTCAATACATCAACAGATAACTTATCAGTTGATGATCATCAATTGATTGATAATATATCAATTGATAACCAATCAATGGATAATAACTCTGCTCAACAATCTTCAAGTAGAGTGTCCATCTCAAGGGGAAGGCTCTCAACCACTCAATCACATCACAATGATCATAACAATTCTAATGATCATGAAGCATCATCCTCAAGGACAAGTATACCTCCACAAAGGAAATGGACCAAAAGTCATCCCTTTTAGTTGATTATTGGGAATGCAAATGATGGTGTCAAAACTAGAAGTGCAACTCAAAATGAATGCTTGTATAACATCTTCATGTCTCAAGAAGAACAAAAAAGGATTGAAGAAGCCTTGAATGGTCCTGATTGGGTAATAGCTATGCAAGAAGAGTTGAATCAGTTTGAAAAAAACAAGGTATGGAAGCTGGTGCCTAAACCAAAGAAAAAATCTATTATTGGTACAAAATGGGTGTTCAGGAACAAAATGGATAAAACTGGTATAGTAACAAGAAGCAAGACAAGGTTAGTGGCAAAGGGCTACTCATAAGAAGAAGTCATAGATTTTGATGAGACATTTGCACCTGTTGCAAGATTTGAAGCTATCAGAATCTTTCTAGCATATGGTGCCCATGCCAATTTCAAGGTGTACCAAATTGATGAAAAAAGTGTTTTTCTCAATGGAAAATTAGAATAAGAAGTTAATGTGGAACAACCACCTGGTTTTATGGATCATATTCATCCTGGATTTGTGTACTATCTTCTTAAAACACTATATGGATTGAAACAAGCACCCAGAGCCTGGTATAACACACTTTCTAAATTCTTGATTGAGAATCACTTCACAAGAGGTACTGTTGATAAGACTCTCTTTCATAGAAATGTTAATGGTTTTATTATTCTTGTTCAAATCTATGTATATGACATTATTTTTGGCTCAACTGATGAGAAACTTTGTCAAAAGTTTGCTAAGTTGATGCAAAGCAAGTATGAAATGAGCATGATGGGAGAACTAACTTATTTTCTTAGTTTACAAGTCAAAAAAGATAAATATGGTATTTTTATAAATCAAACCAAATATATCTCTGATTTATTAAGGAAAATTGATTTAAATGAATGTTCTTCTGCTAAAACTCCTATGGCCACTACAACTAAACTTGAATTGAATACTAAAGAAGCTAAAGTGGACATTTCAAGTTATAGAGGCATGGTTGGATCATTGTTGTATTTAACTGCAAGTAGGCAAGACATAATGTTTGTTACATGTCTTTGTGCTAGGTTCAAGCTGATCCTAGAGAGTCTCATTTGATTGCAATTAAAAGAATATTCAGATATCTCAAATGAACACCAAATCTTGGCATTTGGTATCCTAGAGACTCTGGATTTGATTTAATTGGTTATTCAGATGCAGACTATGCAGGTTGCAAAATTGACAGGAAAAGTACTACATGCATTGTCAATTTCTAGGAAACATGCTTGTCTCATAGTTTAGCAAAAAGCAAAACTCAGTATCTACATCTACTGCAGAGGCTGAATATATTGCTGCTGGAAGCTATTGTGCACAAGTGTTATGAATGAGGAATCAATTGTTTGACTATGGATTTAACTTGTGCAAGATTCTAATATTCTGTGACAACATTAGTGCAATTGCCATTACTGAAAATCCAGTTCAACATTCAAGGACCAAGCACATTGACATAATGTATCACTTCATTAGGGAACATGTAATGAATGGTACTGTTGAATTACATTTTGTCCCTAGTAAGAGACAACTTGCAGACATTTTTACCAAACCATTAAATTAATCTACTTTCAATAGATTGGTATGTGATTTAGGTATTCTTAATTATGTTTAATCTTTTAAATGCCTGATAAGTTAGTCTTTTTGTGATATTAAAACTGTAGCCATTGATTATGTTAATCTGTTGTTTTTTCCATAATCAATTGATGAACATTTTACATATCGATGGAATTATTTTTTGAAGCTATCGACAGATAAATATATCAATTGATGATATATTTATTTATCGATGGATAGTAGTACCCGTCGATGGATAAGTTAGTTATCAATCGATGACCTGGAATTTTTAGGGTCCATGTCATCAGTCGACCTATATAATATCTATCCATTGATTACTTATTTTATCAATTGATTAATACATATGTCCCTGTATGTATAACAGTCGATTGCCAAAATTGGTAATTTCTTCTTTTCACTTTTTAATCCAACGGTCAATTGAGTTCTATTTTGAGAAAGTAATCGATTGAGACATCAGTTTTTCTTTAAAAATATAAATAGTGAGACTAAAATTTCTTTTAATTCTTAGATATTCCAACTGATTCTCTTTCTTTCTCTCTATACTCAATTCTCTCTAACTCTCTTTGTACTCTTTATTCATTAATCTTAATCTTAATCTCTTTAAAGCTTTTGTGTTCTTAATATTCTACTCAAAGAAATGGCATCTTCATCCAAGAAAGTCTCACAAGCCGGTTTAATCTACGAATTGAATAATTTTGTGGCTTCTACTGTGGTGGAAGAGGCTTCAAGGGAATTTCTTCCATTGATGCAACTCCTAGGAAGTTACAAGGTGCAAAAGGCCTTGAAGGAAGCACCAACAATCATCTGCAATCTGGTGGAAGAATTTTATACCTCTACAGAAGTTATTGATGACTACTCAAGCATCAAATTCAACTACAAAGGACAAAAGTACATTCTTACTACTTTAATTTTAAATGAATGTTTAGATTTGCATGTTAATAATACTGATAATGCACCCATTGAATCAGATATTAAAAACATGCTTAGGGCTGTTAATTATGTAATTCCTGACATTAATTTAGGACATGTAGTTAGAAAACAACTTAGGAGAGAGTGGTCTTATTTCTTTGATGCTGTCATAAAATGTTTTAGTGGTAAAATTAGTAATTTTGATGCCCTTACTTCTAGCATGCAATAGATAACATATAGTGTCTTATTTGATAGTTATCCTGACATATCATCTATATTACAACATGAAATGGCTGCTAAGTTAGGTAAGAAGCATGATAGGTCTAATCATATATATTAAGCTAGGTTTATCATGATTTTTATTAACCACTTTGTCAAAGAAAATAAGATATGCATGGAAACTGAAACTCTGGAGTGTTGGACTAAAGATAAAAGAGTTTTCAAGAAACTGGTGAGAATTAGCCTACACAATGAGGTGGAGTTAATTTATCCTGTGTTTGTAAAGGTATACATTTCTACTCTAACTACTTCTTCTAATCCCCAAATTTCTTTGCCTTTTATGGCTATGGAGGGTGTTAGTAATGACCTGAACCCTCCTACCCAAGCCACATACGAAATTTCAAAACCCAAATCTAAGAAACCAACCTCAACAGGTTCCCAAAAACCTGTTGTTATAAAAACAAAGAAAAGAAAAACACATGTTTTGGTTAATAGATTAGAGGAGGCTGTAACTGGTGAGGAAACTGGGGAACATCAAAGAACCTAGAAGGATAAGATGAGTAAGGGTGAGATAACCCTGCCTAGCCACTCAACAGTCTCCCAACAGACCGTAGCAGTTAAAAAGGAACCAAACAGACCACTATTGGCATCCTCTCAAAAGGATGATAATATTGAAAAGAGCCCTCAACTAGGGGCATTGAACAAGGGTGGGGATATTCAAGCCAGCACCCCAATGACCTATATCAGGAGAAGTAAGAAATCAAGGTTTGCACTTGGGGATGCACACACTGCAAAGCCCCAGGAAACTGTGGTGGAGCCTTTTATTTCTCAGATTGATGCATCTTCAGTAAATGTGGAGATGCAGCCCCATTCTCTTTCTATCCATGTTCCTTCTTCACCCCAATCTCAAATTTCTTCAGAAAATGTTTTGATAGACAATCAAGCATTTTCAATTTCTCCTTCTTTATTTATCAATGAGAAGCCAACACTCTCTCTTGAGTCTCCTTCGCAGGATTCTCAAGACACAATCTCAAAAACTATCTCAAATATTCTTTCAAATCTAAACACTGAAATTCCTTCAACTTCATTTGTTTCAACCTCATCAATTGATATACTCTCATCAATTGATAATCAGCCATCGACTGATAAGCCATCGATCGATACTCAATATCAATCGACGGGTATGCATCAATCGATGGATATGACAACCACATCAACTGTTAACACTTTCACATCAATTGATACTCAATCAATTGATGCTGCACACACTCTTTTAGGACTGGGTGAGTTTAGTGAGAGGTAGGCTTGCAGCCTGGAAAAAGGAGAGGGAGTGAGTGAGGACATTCTTATTTCTTCCAAGAATGAGAGTGAAACACTTGAGGGCCCCACCTTAGTAGGTGCAACAAGAATGAGTGAGGGAGAGGTGAGGTTCATCGATGAGATCCTGATGCAAATTAGGGAGATGAGTGAGAGTGATAAGAAAATTCTTCAATATGCACGGGAAATTGAATTGGAGCTGATGTTTGAGGGGGAAGAAGTGCATGAGATAGGGGGAGTCCCTAATGTTAATGAAGCTAGTGGTAGCGGAGTTAACAAGGAGGCTGAGGAATTGGAGAAAGCTGTTGTTGTAGATGATGATGTTGATGAATGAGAGTTGGATCCAAGAAAATTTGTGCATCCTAATCCAAGGTATCAATGATTGGTAACTTCAACCAATCGGGATGTTGAATCAATTCTAGGGTTGGAGCATACTGAACATAGGAAAAGAAATTTGAAGGAGAGACTAGTCAATGTTGATGATGTGTGTCACTTGGCTCCTGGTGATATTGACAATGGCAGTGATGAAGAACCTTGGATGAGCACAATTGATGGTAGCTTGGCAGATGCTGAAGAAGAATTGTTCTCTCAATATAGAAGATCTACGATGGATGTGGATTTTGTAGATTCTACTCACAGGAGAATTGCAACTTGTTTGAGGGACCAATTAAGAGTTTAAAAGATGACAGTAACTGGAGTCAAGAATGAATTGGCCTCAATCAAGGGTTCTATCTTATCTACCAAGGATATGTTGGAAAGAAGGTTAGATGGAAAGTTGCCTCATGGTACTCTCCATCACATTCAACAGAAGTTTCTCAAGGATGCAAAGGGCTTTATTATCTTGGAGAAGATGGTCTCTACAATTGAGTCCAAGATGGATCATATCATTAAAGGTCAGGCCCTCCATGCATAAATTTTACAGAAGTTTCTTGACAGAATGCCACCACTTCCATCTTGTGATGATAACAAAAAGGGGGAGAACACTGATAAGAGAGATAAGGATAAGGATGCCAATGGTGGTGGTGAAGCTGGAGCTGTTAGGAGTAGGAAGATGTTTGAAGGAGTGAGTAGGAGTCATAAGGAGTCATGAGGAACTAGAAACAACAAGGGACAATCATCCACCAGGGATGATTTAGAGAAGAAAAGAAGCAAAGCATAGCAATTTGATGCTGACTTGGAAGCTAGGAGGATTTCTAGGGAAAAAGAGACCAATGAGTTAATTGAAAGAGAAAGGAGAAAGTTTGAGCAATTAAAGCATATCACAGAGTTAATGAAAAAGGCTGCTCAAACAGGCAACTTGGATGATCTCATTGCACAGACCAAGGTTATCAATGAAATGCAACTAAAATTGCTAATGAATTCAATGTTCGTGCAGAAAAGTTTCTTCAACTAGAGGAAAAGAGAAATGGGAAAGCCATTATGGTTGAAGAGAGAAGAAAGAAGAGTAGATTCTCAGGAGAGAAATTGCTACAAGGTGCTATTTCTTCAGGAGTTGCAGATGCTGCTGAGAGAGAAAAGGAGGATGCAAAAATAGCAATGTGAATGCAATTGGAATGAAATTAGATGGATGCAACTGAAGATCAGTCTTCAAAACCAAAGAGGCAAATCAAAATGGAAAGGAAAAAGAATGTGAAGCCCCAAGAATCTATCCAACAAGAACAATCTTCAATCAAGGAGATACAAGGAGATTCAAAAGAAATTATTCTTGAGGGATATGAATTGCCGGAAGTGCCAATAATCAGCGAAAAAGAATTGATAGGTTGCAAAACTCATCCAGCAACTTCAAATCATGAGGAGTGCATGAGTTTAGAATATAAAGATGGACACAAGGTAACTTATCCAATGAGGCTGATTATGAAGCAAGGGTACAACACTTTGAAAACAATTTTGTCTCTACTCAATAAAAGATTCAAGTTAAATATCACAGTTGCTCAGAAACTACAACATAAAATCACAAAGTTAAGGAGATTGTCTGCAGAAGCTGATCCAGACCCTTATTTGAAGCTTTAGGAGTTTCAAGTGAAGACTGTGGTTCTGGAACCAGTCTATGCCATGATATTTACAGATATTGAAGGAAAGAAAAAGTACTTTGAAATTTGTAAATATCTTGACAAAATCATAGATCAGGAAATTATCTATCTAATGAGGCAACTTGGAGACTCGGACAGGGATTAGTAGATATTGAGAGGTTCATTCATGAGGCAATTGAAGGAGAATGCTGAAAAGAGGAAGAAGATGAAAAAGTGAGTGAAGCCTTGGGAAGATTGAAGCAGCCTGCAAAATTCATAACACTAGTACTTCTAAATTTAAGCGCTATTTAATTTCTTGATTCTATATGAATGCAATTGTATTAGGTGTTTTGTTATCATCAAATAGATTTATGATTATTTTTGTCACAAACATAAATAGGGAGAGATTGTTAGGAATTTATGTAGTTTTGATGATAACATTAAACCTTAGAATCATAGAATTATATTTTATTGTAACTGATCAATTGATATGAAAATTATAAATATCGATTGATCAGGAAACCATTTATCAGTTGACATGCTTATGTTAATCAACTGATAATATGGATGGTAGCATAGGTGTACTTAGTTTATTTCAATTGATATGGCTTTAGTCGATTGCTAATTTTCTCATCAATTGATACTAGAGTCGATTGATATTGGTCATCAATTGATGTATAACTTAGACTGTCAAATTGTAATTATTTGAAGACAGGAAAATTGTACAAGTGAAGGATGATCAATTGATATGGATCCATCAACAGATAGAAGATCAATTGATACAAAGTCAATTCAAAGATTGAAGACCATCAACTAATATGATGAACCATCGATTGATATATTAATTGATAACATCTATCAATCGATAAGTCAACTATTATCAATCGATGGATATCAAGATCAATCGAAGAAGGATATCAATTGATGGATACAAGAAAGAATCAATTGATATGCCTAACAGCAAATTATCAATTGATAGGGACTGCACGACAAGACATAAAGCATACCTATGGAAGACAATCTAGTTTGACTATGAAGACTCAGATTGAAGTTGTCCTTTTTGAAATGAAGATATTTCTCAAAATAGAAATAGAAAGATAGGAAGGAAAATTTAGTAACATTTCTAGAATAGTTAGTTTTGCTTTACTATTTTCGAGATTGTAAACACACTTGTGTAATATAAACAAGTGTGGTAGCAATGTTAGAAAAGATGAGACTTAGATTTATTTTAAGAATCAACTGTTCAGCCTTATAGCACTTGTAAGGAAAGTTGGTTTTCTTTTCTAACCTTGTAAATGCAGTTGGGTTTTAATAACCTAGATCATTTGAGCAAAAATACACACTGATGGACAAACCAATCCATTAGTAATTTTTAAACATCTTGTGTTTGTTCAAATACTTATCTTAGTTCTAATTGTTCATACTTTAAACTCTCTCAAACATTATTAAGAAAACTCATAAAGCTTCAAAAGTTTAAATATTTTTATTCAACCCCTCTTCTACAAATATTGACATTTTTCTAGGGAATAACAAAAGGCAGTTTAAAGAAGCTGAAATAGATTTTGAAGCTGTCAAGCTAAATGACAAGTACTCAAGACTTCCTACTTACATTTCTCCTATTCTTTCAAATCCATTGAGAATCATCATTGATAGTATTGAATTCAAAGCTGAAGATTTTGGGATTCTTAACACTGCAACTCTGAGAAGAATTTACAGACTGACAACAGGATCACTTCTGGAGATTGAAAGGAACTTGAGTGCAGCAGCAGAAAAGATCATTAAATCAAGGTCAAAAGAAGATGATGATATAGACAAACTCAGGGTAGACCAAGTCTTCACATCTTCAAAATCCAGCTTTCTTACTGATGAATTTGGAGTTAAATATCTATGCATTTCCAAAGGGCCAATGAAAGCCTACTACTCTTATCAAGACTTGAAGAACCTGTCTTATAAACTGGTGAAGCTGGTACTTTACTGTGTGACTGAGCATGGCAAGACCACAGAAGAGAAGAGGGACCTGAGATCTTTGGAATTATTGTATGAAAGAAAGAATCCTCAGAAGAAATCAGAACAAGGAAGCTCAAGCCAAAATTGAAGCTTTGCTCAGTCTAGAGGAGCTTATTGATTGATTAACTACATATTGATTGATTAACTACATTTTGAATTACATATTTATGATTCTCAGTGTTATGTTATCATTAAGACTACATAATGCCTGACAATCTCCCCTATTTATGTTTGTGAAAATAATAGGCATAAATCTGATTGATGATAACAAAACACCATACAAATTAATCAAGATAAAAAGAATCATGAATTTATAAAATTGAAAATTTGAGAAGTACCATTAGGAGAAATTTTCTGGAAGTGTGAACTATGTCTTCACGTGTTCAAGTCTACTACTTCCTTGTCTTGCTTCATTCCTTTCATCTTTTCCTCATTTCTCTTTATTTGATTTACGAAGGTGTGTCTCAGAAATCTTTCATCCTCATCAGCTTCTGACACTTGGCTTGCAAGAAAGTTTAACTCCAAGTTTAATAGTACATCTAGATATTTCACCACATTCAAATTTCTAAAAACACCCTCTCTATCCGCCATAACCGAAGAAATCGTAAAAATTTAGCTAATTTCCCAACAATGATGCCAAACTGTTTTAGTCTTTTTTGTATTATTATGATTATATATTTAATAAAGTGGACGAGTAAATAAATAATTAAACTAACTCATCAATGCCTGACCAAGTCTGCCTTAGTAGTTGTCGATGTAAAATATAGACAACAGTGTAATTCAGGAAAAATACTTCACTTATTGTGTTCGATTATATATTACAGATCATCCTGTACAAATAATAAAGAATGTTACTGATTATTTAAAAAATTAAAGAATGCAAGTGAAGATTGTAATTACAATACTGCTTCTGGTCCATCATCATAGAAATCACAGGTTTTAGAGAAATCTTGAACGCATGCACTCTGCTGGAACAGCACTAGCAAACCTCTGTTTGTCAGAGCAGTAGTTATAAACCATGTGTTTTGCTTGCACCCACCTCAGTCTATTTCTTCCTGTTGCATCAAGCACATGTGTTCTCCATTCCTCGTTGGATGAAGCAGTCGAGGTTGATGTGGATATTAATAATATATATATAAAATATCCATAACTAAAATCTCTATAAATTAATAATGTTGATAACGACTGATTAATTATGATCTCTATTCTCTAAACTTGTGATCAGCATTAGGACTACAAGCGCCACATCATTTTCGAAAATTCGTGTCAATCAAATCAATTACTCTTAGAAATAGTATGCACCTCATTAATCAAGTTTAAGAAAAGATAAACAAACATCCATAATGAAGCAGAATCTAATCTCTTCGAAGAACATGCAGTGTATAGTAAAGGAGGACAGCTTCGAAGCTACTAACCACAAAATGCCATGGAGGAATGGGATCCACATGCATGATGCATGATCATGCATTTGTCTCAATTATCCTTTTGCTGCGGAGCCACGTTATTAGATGCTTTTGGATCCAATCAACCAACCAGCCGGACCCAAACTAAATAATTGACCATCACGATTCATGAATCTAATATCCATAATCCTTGGACCCCTACTCGGTTTTAACACGTCTTATGCTCAGGATATGTGTCACATTCTACTACTAACTATTTTATGCTACAAACTCTACAGATATCGCCTATACATTACAAGTCTCTAAAATATATCCTAAAACCTCGGATAGAGTGTTGTGCCCCTGCATTCATATCAAAATTTTAGTTTTAATCCCCTTCATTATAAAAAAGCACAAACTCTAATTTTAAACTCGATCTGCTATAAAAAAACGCAAATAGATAGATATGTCAATCGTATCCGGACCCATAAGTTAGTAGTTAGGCACCTTCCGAGTTGTTTGTCTGTTAGTTGCAATAATTCAAAATCAGTCATCACCCACCACTCAATTATTCCTGCATAATTTAATCCATATAACAAACATAACGACATGTCCGTATATATTTTTGGACTGATCATCAGTCAAGTGTTCATATGTTTTACGTCTTGTTACAGAAATGCAGAAGTATATATCAAGACTCAGAACCGACAGAACATACATACCTTCACTCTGAGCCCCTAGTTTCTTTATACAGATCAGCATTACCTTACTATGACCATCTTTCATTATTATACTCCTGTATTGAGCTACCCACAATCCTATATATACACTGAAGGAAAGATGATCTTCACGTTCCTAATTATAGAGAAGCTCATATTTATCTTTATCTCGTAGCTCATCAATGCGCAAGTCTGCCTTAGTAGTTGTCAATGTATTATTGACTTAGTCAATTATTAATTCGTCCAATACTTATTCGAGTAGAAGTGTTCTGTCATCAGTTCAATTATCAACTCGTCAGTATTATTTCAACACCTCCTTCACATGTCAGCTTAATATTCAATCGTCAATGCATATTTTGACTTTTGAAATTTTGGTAATAACAAAATTCTCGATAAACTTTGTCGATGTAAAATATAGACAACAATGTAATTCAGCAAAAATACTTCACTTATTGTGTTCGATTATATATTACAGATCATCCTGTACAAATAATAAAGAATGTTACTGATTATTTAAAAAAATTAAAGAATGCAAATGAAGATTGGAATTGCAATACTGCTTCTGGTCCATCATCATAGAAATCACAGGTTTTAGAGAAATCTTGAACGCTTGCACTCTGCTGGAACAGCACTAGCAAACCTCTGTTTGTCAGAGCAGTAGTTATAAACCGTGTGTTTTGCTTGCACCCACCTCAGTCTATTTCTTCCTGCTGCATCAAGCTCATGTGTTCTCAATTCCTCGTTGGATGAAGAAGTCAAGGTTGATGATTGGCAAGATGATGTGGAGGATGACTTGGCACAACCATTTATGTTGAAGTTTCTGTAGTTGGCTGTGAATGGAGCTTTAGTCCAGTCAGTCTTGACGCGACCACCTTGTGTAGCCCAGTCATCAGCTTATCACAGGCTGGTATAGACCCTCATGTGCTGACTCTTGGGGAATGGTACTCCGATGGATTCGTGATTTTTGAACACTCTGATTGGATTGTTATCTACCAGGAAGCTGATTTGATAATTAAGAAAAGTCGGATGTTAAGACACGGAGTTGGAAGATAACTAATTGGTTGATTAAGCAGACATAATTTACTTGCATGATTCTCAGGGGGTTCTTTGTCACCTTTTTCTTGAGCATATACATTTGTGTGGATAGTATATGGACTCCCAGAAGAGTTCCCCAGGAACTCAAAGTCGATCTCATCATGTCCAGCTGAGTTGTAGTAAAGACGAACATATACTGCACAATAGACGAACATATACTGCACAATAGAAGAAAATAAAATAAAGACGAACATATTGTAGTCGTTAATTACAAGTAAAATGCATATAAAGCAAGGTGACATATGAATGCAATGAGAGGACTAACGTCAAAAGTAGTAACAGTTCCAGCTGAGTTGCCAGGGACAAGCTTGAGTTGCATGTCGAATCGTCCAAACAAATACTCATGCTTGGACTGAAAGCCTGAACCAGAAGCTTTGTCGAGAGACAAAGTGAGGTCTCGACCACCATTCAGTATCTTAGCACGTTGATCACCCCACGTAATATCTGCATTTTGGTAGAAATTGGCATCAGCTGGGGGAGCTTGGGTGACCATGTGCATGGAAATCAGCAGACGCAAAGAGATAATGGCTATATTAGCTTGTGGATTACTACAATATAAGAAAGACGTTTAATGAGTGATTCGAGATTAACAAGTGTTTGTGTATATCTTTGTGATGGTTATGAATGAGAAGAGTTTGTTATTAATTTGTAGGTAAGATTTATTGTTGACCACGCCTCAAAAGGAAGCATCTTAGATATAGCCACATGTAATTAAAATAAAGTATTTTAAATTGTTAATCCTACCAAGTTCTATAGTTATGTCCTTTGTGGCAAGTATCTTCTCCAGAAAATTTACAGACACTCCTCACTCATAAATTTCATCAGTTATATGGCCTCCATGTAAACTTCAGACGGTGACGAGGGTTACCAACTTCCGACTAAGATTTTGAGTGAGATGTCAGTCACGAAAGAGTGACTAGTCACAATAACTTGCATCATCATCATCAGCAACATTTCAGCTTGAAATGATGTTATTTTAGGAATTCATATTTGCATATTATTGAGGGCCAAGGCCCAGGTTCAAGTTATTATAAGAGTCCCGTCCATTTTATTTAATGTCTAGCAGTACACCTGTTATAACAAAGTCTGTACACCTAATTAGCACATGATCTAAAACTGATTCTGGTAGTACATTATAGCTAGCTGTAGTTGTCCTTGTTTGGGACTGTTACTTTGTCATTATCTAGGATGGTTCTAGAGTAATAACTAATAATGGCCAGGGAAGTCTATAAGACTGAGTAAGAAAAGTCTGATGGATCATTATGAAAGAATTATCTTTTGATGCAATTTCTCTACAAATTTCTGCAATAATTATTTATGTTTTCACATATTTATTTTTTCCGCATAAACGAGGCAACTACGTCAAAATCTTGTACATCATTCCAAGTTAGAGTTGGTTAATAGAGATGATACCCTGTGACTTGCTGACTTAAATCATTTTTATCAAACAATCTTCCCAATAGAATAATTCATCGATATATGTTAATACGCAAAATATAGTTGTCATAACCAGTTTGAAAATTTCGAAGGAATATACAGTTAATCTGGGTTGATAAGCTGAACCATAACCATGATCGTTGATAATTTATTCCATCATTTCAGTTTCCATGAAACAGACAAGAAACTAATAACTTCTACAAACAGTACAAAGTCATATTTGTTTGTGTCGAGATTGAGGTAGTAATCCCTGTTGATAGCAGCTTCTTTGGATGCATTAGTTTCGCGCTAAACAGTGTCATCCTTGCTGATTTATAATGTAATACTTAGTTGAATGTTCGAGCAAAAAAGGACTATGGTTGTTTTTAAGATCATCTAATACAAAATCTCGGACAGAATCATAGAAAAGACATGAAGGATGATAAAGTTACTGGTAAATGACAGAATATTACTTCGAGAACAACTATTTACTTAATGTCTACCTAATCAAATGTTGGCACTGCCAAACATTTGATTCGGCATGTCTTGTTATCAATTATTTCCTCTTGGTTCTGGAATCGTTACTGGCCTAAATCATCTACCAATAAGTCATAACAATGATAGACAGTACAACCAGACAAACATGTGTAAAATTATAAGCTAGCAAAGTGAATGTAACTACCCTCATCTTTGATACTACAACCAAACAATTTGTCATACATACACATAATTGTATCAATATAGTAGGCAGTTAGGAATATGTAACTTGCCCTTGTCTAGAACTAGTACAAACAAGAATTACATTACACATATGCATAATTACAAAGTATCATCGGTAGATGTTATGCACACACACATATATATATAGATGTTAGCTAGTTGCTAGCTAAAGATTATATCCCTGTAATAAGCATGGAGGGAAAGAGGACGGTGTGTGTGACCGGAGCATCAGGGTACATCCGGTCCTGGCTTGTAATGAGACTTTTAGAAAGAAGGTACCACGTTAGAGCTACCGTCCGGGATCCTGGTATGTTTCACCAAAAAGGTGTTGAACTAATTACAAATTATTTCATACAGTATGCTTAAATAAAGTAGTATATATAGTTCTCTAAATTTTAGCAAAAAAATCCTCAATATAAAGAAAAAGAAAAAAAACATTTAGGAGACAGTGCTAGGTAGCTTATCTTACGGAATTCTTCCTCTGTTGTTGTTTGCTTTTTTATTGGGAGTTCTCTAAAAGGAACACAAATTTTTTCGTAATTTTGGTTTTGAAGATCGTTCTGCCAATTGTCAACTTGCTATACCTTCCTCATAAATAACCATATTATAGATAATGAACATTGGTGGTTAAATTGAGGAAAGCATGCAGGAAACGAGAAGAAGGTGAAGCATCTGTTGGAGTTGCCAAACGCAAGTACACACTTGACCTTGTGGAAGGCAGATTTAGCTGAGGAAAGTAGTTATGACGATGCATTTCAAGGTTGTGAAGGTGTCTTCCATGTGGCCGCCCCTATGGAACTTCTTTTCCAAGACCAAGCTACGGTATAAATACATCCACTTCTCTCTCTGGTTTATATTTGACATCCACTTCTCTCTGTTTGGCTTAGTCTAATGAAAGTCTATCTGAAACTAACTATGGTATGTATTAGCTAATCTACATAAGAAAAAACAATATTTCTTGGAGCTCTAGTACAATGCTGTATCAATTCCTTTGTCAAAAATCTTTAAATGTTGTTAGGTGGACTTAATATGGACATCATGCTTATATCTTAATATTTTGTTGATGCATAATCCATATAGGAGAAAGAAGAGATGCTTTGAGCAACATTGAATGGGCTACTGAACGTAATGAGATCATGCTCTAAGGCCAAGACTCTGAAGAGGGTCCTCTACACCTCAACTACAGGAACCATTGTTATGCAGCCTCAGCCACCACTTCACGAGTACACAGAGAATCTGTGGTCCGATGTTGAATTCTGCTATGATAGGAAGATGCATGCATGGGTGTGTTTTTCCCTAAATATATTTTGGTAAGATATATGCAGGCCGAAGATTTTTATAGCCAATGTTCGATATTTTAAGGGACGAGTCCCCATATTAATAAGGAGGAATATATTGTATACAAGTTAGACAGATTTACAACTGTGAGGGATTTAGTCTTTCCTGGTGAAGTAAACTTATTAAGCTCGACTTACATGTGCATAACTAGTATAATCCATTTCTAAGGATCAATATGTGAACCAATGAACTGCAGATGTATTTGGCAGCAAAAACTATAGCTGAGAAAGCTGCATGGAAATATGCTGAAGAAAATGGGATTGACATGATCACTATTCATCCTTCCCTAGTGTTTGGCCAATTTATAAGTCCTAACACAGGCTATAGTATTGACATTGCAATTTCCTTATATACCAGTAAGTTGATTTGATATATATCCTTTCAATTTCTTGATTCCACTACTCTATACGTGCTTTTTCAAACAGGGGCATAGTCGTATATTTATAGATATGGGTCTCTATTGAATTATAGAACTAAATTACGTCTCCCATGATCATATCATAGAAGATAAAGCTACCATGGCTTCCTTAAAAAGCCTGAATGGAGCATCTGCTGTGCATTTGGATGATGTATGCAATGCTCACATTTACCTCTTTGAGCATACTCTAGCAAAGGGAAGATACATTTGCTCCACACATACTTTGAACATCGTGGACATTGCACATTCACTTAGCCTCAAGTACCCGGACAGAAATATACCAACTGAGTAGGTTTCATGAAATATATTTCTCAATTATTAAGTTCTGTGTTAATTATTTAATTATTAAGAGGAAATTTCATTTTTATTTTGAGTAGATTCGAGAGTTTAGACAAGTCAAAAAAATTCATCCCTTCTTCATCAAAGAAGCTGATGGACATTGGTTTTGAGTTTGCACACAAAACCAAAGATACGGGTGACTTGTGCGCTGAAACTATTGAATCATGCAGAGAAAAGGGTTTGCTTTAACCTGATTTAGGAATGGATAGCAGGGAAGATGTATACAAGTTTGAAGGCTTCAAATTTTAATCAAATCAGGCATCACAACTTAGTTCAAGCAGCAGATACTTGCATAGTTACATATATACTATTTGGTACTGTTCTGAACTAGTTCTATGCTTAGTGTTGCTTACCAAGGCTAGAACTGGTACCATAGGCCTTGTTTTGTATCTTTTGAAAGAAATTAATGCTGTATACTTCTCCAGGTCCCTTGCGACTATTTTGGTAAAAATATTTTAAGAATTTATTAAAAGAAGAGCCAAGACCATTGTGCATTTGTGGCACAAGCAAATAAGAAACTGCAGGCTAACTACAGAGCCCAAAGTTCTCCTCAAATATATGTTTGCCCACCTTTCACTTTATAATCCTTTTCTATGTAAGCCTACTAATTTGTGTGTTCCTCAACCTATCTACATGTCAGGAAAGTAGATATTCTAAACCAGCAACTTTCATCGTAGATGATTTGTTGGTTGATGTATCCATCCCTGTAAATTTTCTATAATAATCTTTTTTGCAGTCGTGTAGATATATATGTGAAGGTATTTGCATACTAGTCATATTATGCAGTCGTGTAGATATATATGTGAAGGTATTGGAGAGTAAAACCAAGAGAATCTAATGGCACCACACCTTCTGCAAGACTGCAACTAGTAGTTGGGAGTTCAATCTGTAGGACCCCCTCCCCCCTCCCCACAGTATTTATTCCATCGATATTTCAAATCTGTAGCCACTAGCTGTAGCACAAATATTGTTCATCCAGTTGAATCTAGCACAAATAATCTTCATCTAAAATTCGTTTTTTCGGCATGTCAAAGCACACTGAAATCATATGTATCACAGATATTTATACTCTCCATAATAGCATAGTACTGATTGATGACTTGCTACCAATTTGACATGTCTGTGGTTAACATGTTGCGGAGGGTGGAAAGTTGAAGGCCAGAAAAATGTTACAGTATATTTTTATATAAATTAAGTTGAAGAGTTGTGTAATTTTTTTTAATAATAGCCTTAATTACCTTTTTCACCTCTTCTAGTTTAAATGAAAAACACAGTTTTGTATTGTGAATGCGATACTTTTGGCTGGAGAAGTTGGAAAAACAACTTTTAGGCTGTAATTAAACAATGACCAACTCTACCAAAACAAGTGGTTAAGCAAAAGACTATATAGATTTTGTAACTTCAAAGCTTCTTCACCAAACCAACAACAAAGGTGTCTAAACTTTAAGAACACGTTATGGGGATTAGAAGAGCTCGAACCCAATCTTTTAACCTGAGGTTATAATATCTAATGACCAACTCTCTACCAAAAGCTTAAGGTGTTAATTGTAACTTACTAAATTGAACATATATAATTGACACATCATAATTGACGTATTCCTCTTACCATTAATATTTTTTTACAGTGACATCTAGTTTAAATTGGTTGGAGATGATCTTCAGGATGAAGTAAGTTACATCACTCTGGTGTTATGTGTTAACTAAGGTCTTACACACACACACACATACTTATACATAGTTCAGGGACTAATTGGATACACTCCCTCTGATCCATTTCATAGGAAGTTGAGTACGTAGTGGAAAATTCGATTGGTATAATTATTTGATCATTTTACAATTCATTAGGAATGGGAAATCAAATCTGTCATTCTTGCGACTCCAAAGAGATGCCGCCCAGTGACTATCCCGAGGGGTTATCAATTCCTCATCCTCTCTCTGATTTGGTTGGTATTCATTAATTGTATAAGTAAATTACTTTCTTTGCAGGCATGAATGCAAATAAATGCTGAAGAAATGATCTCAACTCATCCAAAGATGTAAAAGAAAAAAAAAATCTAGTGATTCCTAATAGTAGTTGAATTTCAGCAGAGTCATTCCTCTTCATATCTGATCATAACCATGTTCTCTCTACATGACCACATTTAACTTTTTCATTAAATCATTTACCGGCATTTAATGTTCAGGTGCAGAGCATGGGGTAGAAAGACATCAAGCAAGATCTAAATGCACTTGTAATTTTTGTTGGTACTGATACTATAGTTCTAGTGATACTCAGAGTTAGGTTTTTTGTTATCTTCAGTAATTTTAAGTAATTATACTGAGACTCTGAATATTGCATTGGACGAGGTCTGGATCATTCCTATGTCTCAATATTTGTTTCTGTAATTGCAGCAGAGTATTCACGGAAAACCTTGTGTTGTTGTCGTCTTCTTGAATGCCAGTATAACCATGATATAGCAAGTACATAACTATAATTTGGACAGCATAAGACCTTTCGTACTTTAGACGACGGACGACATGTTGTCACATATATATTCGTAGTACGAATTGATAACCACTGTATACTAAACACGACAGCTGACTTAATCGCATAAAGTAAAAATTGTAGTCAGGCAGTTTAAGCTAGTATTGCCATTTAAACATAGATCCATAAATAACATAGATTTGATTTCTGTAGTAAATTTGACAGTCTTGCGAATTTAAAACTTTGGTTTTAAGATTAAATACGCAATGGGTGAACTACAGCCTTGATTATAAACAGAAGCTGCTTGACTCAAATGACAGCTAGAATATCAGGACACAATGCTGAACTACTGAATTTCAACCAGCTGGTGTCATCTATATTCTACCGAACTACTGAATTTTAATCAAGATTTTACAGCCTTGTCCCAATGCTGTATTTCTGAATTTTAACCTGTTGTCATCGATCGGTATTCTGTCAGTTCTCCAGTTTCTTATTATAACTGTTTTGCATTCTGTTCATAATTTCTTTGTTCATTACTTTTACTGTGTAGCCTGATTTTTAATAAACCATAACTCTAAAATTGAAAATTCAAACGCCTGTAGAGATCATGACCATTTAATTGAAATTTAACATCTAATTCTCTTTGTTGATACCACATTACTAATAAAATCAAATCAATATCATTAATACTTAAGAATATCCATCATATAATTATTATACATCACAAATTACCGAGAACACATAAAATGCAATAAAATAGAAAACAAACACACAAGACTTAATACAATGCATTAAATAGAATGATTATAAACCAAAAAGTGCAAAGTCTTGTTAACTAGTTCTTCAGCTTTAGCTGACCCTCATTAGCCATTTGAAATGTACGTGCTTGTTCTGCTGCAGCCAAGTTGGAACCAAGTGCGGAAATGAAACTATTTCTCACTTGATTGGTTGAGAAAGGAAACCTCCTGATTGCCATGGAGTTCAGCAAAGAAGCTGCCCCCTCTCTGTATAGTGCCCCATATCCATCAGTACGAGTGTTTGAAAGTGCTTGTACCAAATTGAGTTGAGACCCGAATCCTGTGCCACCACCAGGTAAGCCAAATGCTCCTCCTAAGGTTGCCCCATAGAAGCCGAATAGACCCCATATTAATGTTGGGTGACTACTCCAGTAACTGCAATATTTAAAGCCATGATAATATTTAGTAGTTGTTTATATAGCATTGCAATTTCAGCTGAACTGTTAAGTTATCTGGTGTTTATAATGATATTCTGGCCACTTCTTAATATTATAGTGACTTACGTGCATGGAAAGGGTGATGAATTCGGATCAATGCCCGTTCCAGGGTCAATATAAGGAGTAGTTGGTGAGCTTCCATATGTTGGTGTTGTAGGTGTAACACCATATGTTGGTGTAGCAGGGGTGAGTGGGTCGACTGATGGAGTAGTCGGACTTCCATATGTTGGTGTTGGTGTAGTAGGGGTGAGTGGGTCGACTGATGGAGTAGTGGGACTTCCATATGTTGGTGTTGGCGTAGTAGGGGTGACTGGGTCGACTGATGGAGTAGTCGGACTTCCATATGTTGGTGTTGGCGTAGTAGGGGTGACTGGGTTGACTGATGGTGTAGTTGGACTTCCATATGTTGGTGTTGGCGTAGTAGGGGTGAGTGGGTCGACTGATGGAGTAGTCGGACTTCCATATGTTGGTGTTGGCGTAGTAGGGGTGACTGGGTCGACTGATGGAGTAGTCGGACTTCCATATGTTGGTGTTGGCGTAGTAGGGGTGACTGGGTCGACTGATGGAATAGTCGGACTTCCATATGTTGGTGTTGGCGTAGTAGGGGTGACTGGGTCGACTGATGGAGTGGTCGGACTTCCATATGTTGGTGTTGGCGTAGTAGGGGTGACTGGGTCGACTGATGGAGTGGTCGGACTTCCATATGTTGGTGTTGGAGTAACTGGGTCAGTTGATGGAGTTGTTGGACTTCCATATGTTGGTGTAGAAGGGGTCACTGGGTCAATTTTTGGAGGGCTTCCGTATGTTGGTGTTGGAGTGTCTGGGGTTATGCGTGGAGGGCTGTCAATGGTTGGGGGACTTCCGTACGTTGGCGTTGAAGGAGTTCCCGGGTCAATGGTTGGGGGGCTTTCATACGTTGGCGTTGAAGGAGTTCCCGGGTCAACGGTTGGTGGGCTTTCATGTGTTGGTGTGGAAGGGGTACTGGGAGTGTCAGTGGGTGGATTATAACTGGGAGTTGGTGTAGAATGATGATGTCCTCCACTTGGTGGTGTTTCAGTCCCGCAGTTTGAAGGCGGCGAGCTTCCATGTGATGGTGTCTTATGATGGTGATGTGATGGTGTATGGTGAGAACCTGAAACCAACATAATTATTTACATCAGCTAGATATAGTTTGAACATCTCACATTGTTCTGATACTTCATTATGGATAGCCCACACATACGATAACATGCATGTTTTTAACATAGCTTATTAAAGGTCATTTTCTTACCTCCGTGGTTACTTTTTCCACCATGTGGGTCTGGAGGATAATACCATTTTTGATCTTGCAGTGTTGCAGCCGACATTACAGGAATCACCAAGTCCTGAGAAAGAAGCCCTGCAATCAAACCGAAAATGAGCAGAGATACCTGCCTGTACGTCTCCCTTGCCATCTCGACCTCTATGCCAATTCTGCAGTAAAAGACTGAGAAGTGGAAGATTGTGAGAATGATGTAGAGCAGACGAGTGAATATATAATGGAGGGAACTCAGGGAAGTAAATACTAGCAGGTAAAGCAGCATGTGGTTAGTTGAATGCTCTGCAGGGAGCATTTAAGATACCATTTCTAACTAATACCAATTTACAAATAATTGAGATGAAATACTGTCCAAATACTGTCCACTAAAACTGTCTTTACTCTTGGAAAAGTAGGAAGTCTGTACTATTACAGAAGTAGAAGTACGAGTCCATTTATGTAAAGACCTCTACAAGGATAGTGGTAAGCAAGAAACCATCTTTGTGACTGAATGTTATCACTTTCAATGTGACAATGTTATTTTAAATTTATATTTATATATCACTAAACCTACCTCTGAAGTGTTTTCTGCTTGTTTAATTATTGAAGGCAAGTTCATTGCTCTACCCAAGTACTTCATTTCGCCTCAAGTATGACGGAAACTTGGACATGAACATGATTTGGGACAAAAACACATATAATTTTTTTATAAAAACAAGAATCCGAGTCCGATACTTGAACATGTATTCTTGTTGGAACTTCGGGTCGAATTTGAATAAAAAGCTCGCATGTTCCTCTTTGCATGGTAGGAAGTAGAACTTAATCATATTATCGGTTAACTCCAATAAAACTGGACAATGAAATTGAAAAATTAGAACAGGCATTTCATCTGGACCAATACAAGATAATAGGCAAGTATACATGCTAACATGATGAGCAGGACAGGGAATTAGGTGATCATAAAGAAGGCAATGGGCCCTAATGTTGCTACAGTATTGCGTTAAAGTGAAAAATGGGAGTGAGGCTAGAATATATGCAAAAATAGTTTATTATTATTGGAAGGATTAATCATTATAGTGAAAGACGGAAATTACAGTGTTAAGACCGTATACCATTTTTGGCATTTACAGAACTTTAATCAGGCAAATATTGCTAAATCAACAGGGTGGAATAAGATCTGGAACCTTAGAGTTCAAACAATCGACGTGGTGATCATAGATGGACAGTTCCTAGCGAAGGACAACTAAAAACATATGTAGATGCTTCAGTGGTGATCATAGATGGACAGCTCCCAGCGAAGGACAACTAAAAACATATGTGCCTTGTTTTTCTGTGGGGATTGTTTTATGAAATCATTATGGTACCTTTTAAAGTGGCAAGACAATGAGATTTGAGGGCATGGTGCCGGTGTTTGAGGCTGGGGCAACTGGTGTGGATGAAGCTCTTCCGCGGATAGCTTCCCTTCAAATTTAGAAAGTAATAATTGAGAGTGATTCTCTTCTCACAATGCAGGCTGTACTACGCAAAATTTTCATAATGATGTAGCTTATCTATTTGTTTTGTTCGGGACTCTACCTTCTTTAGGTTGTAAAAAAATGTTTAATTGAGAGGGTCATTAGGCCTCGGCGCCCCTTGTACTAAGATAACAATGATGCTGATAACAGAAATCGCTATATTGCATTTGACAAAAAAACTTCTTCAGGTACGTCACATATTCATTACCCTTGACAGGTCAACAAAACAAATTTATATTGTGACGACACAGACTACTACACTTGGTCGATTGCTGGCTTCTCTTCTCCGCGCTTCTCTAATACTCCTCTGCCTGCGCCATCAGCTACCTGGCAACATATAACTTAATGTATGTATCAAAACGGGCACACAATTTAATTACAGAACGAAAAAACCAATCAACATCTCAATATTGTACAATGTACATCCATTTCTTACTGATTTATAATCTTGGAACTGACTGCATAAGCCAACTTTAACCATTGTACACAAGTATATACCCCCATAGTCCTGGTGTCCAGATACGTAACAAACAACCTAGCTTTACGCAATAGGAGAGGTAATACAAAAGCAAACTGGTCATACTGGATATAGAATTGAAGACTAAAGCTATAGACGATGAAAGTACCAATCAAATTAGATTCGCATACATAGGCTAACACTTAATTTACAGAAAGTGACCACTAGTCATTACTAGAACTTCACACCAAACTAGGCAGAACTAGAGAGTAGATCAACTATTTAACTATAAGATTACACATATAACTACCATTATTTCAGACAAGACATGCATTATTTACCAATGTCCCTCTGTATAGTAGAATGGAGTATAGTAATTAGTAGACATATATGGAGCATAGAAAAGCCAACTCAACAGTGCCGAAGCTACAAAAATCATGTTAATTGTCGATTATACTTCAGTTTAGTACATAAGAACATAATTAAGAGATTTGGATGAAATGCAAGAAAACTTCATAAATAATAATTGAAAATGTTGGAACAAAGTATGAAGCCCCTTGTGAGTTAAAAAGAGGAAAAGAATTTGCGATTTGGATTTAATTATCGTAAAAATGCTAGATGTGTTGCTTTCCCAATCACAGGTTTTGCCCGATGCAGTGACTTGATCCCCTTGAGAAAAACAAGGCTAGCCTTGTAAGTAAAGCTATACATTACCATGCTGACAAGGCCCTCAACTTTATTTGTTTCAATATCTTAGGATCATAGCTGAAACAGTTGCTTCGAGTATCTGTGAAGAATATCTTACCACTATACTTGCACCAATGAGATATCCAACTCACACAAACTCCGGTTATTGGTCCAACACTATACATCTTACTCCACACACCCATCTCTCATCCAAACAATATACATCCACCAAACAATTCGAATTTTGATTGTTCAGGGTAAGGTATATCAGTTAATTTAGTTTTATTATGATTAAATAAAGATAGTAAACATATGTCAGTGTCAAGGTAATCTCTAGTTTTATTTGATTATCGTTATACATATGTTAGTGTCAGGGGGGTATTCCATAGTTAACAAACGCAGCGGAATCGAAGCAGAGGTTCTACAGCTAGTCTTATTAGGATCTCTGTTTGGAGTACATCTACTGGTAGCGGCGGTGGCACCATATCCAGTGAAATAATGGGATTGAGTGAGCAGGGCCAGGCTATGGCACAGTGGCAGTCAAGAAAGGTTATTATATAATCGAAGATCATGTAAAATTAATTAATATTTCTAATTAGAATATAGGGTTAAGACCCGAAAAAGGTGTGTGTTTTAGGCAAAATCGCTAAACGTGTCAGGGCGGTCAGATTCTTTTTAACGATTAATCGGTAAATTTGGGATTAATCGGGACATTAATCGGATGTATTTAAATATTATTTTTAATTTTTATAACTATATTAATTATAAAATGTAATTTTTTAAAATTACTTACATATATATATAAACTAATTATTATATTTAATTATTACTAATTAATTAATTATTACTTATATATATATTACATTTAATTATTGATATTGAAATTATTATTTATAATATTAATATATATACATCTACGAATTAAAAAAATTAATTTTGACCGATTTATACCACCTAATACCGATTTTGACCGTCTAATATCGATTTTGACCAATTTTCACAAAAAATGTCTAATTCTGATTTTTACTCCCGTCTAGCGCATAGGCGCCGCCCAGAATCGATTTTTAGAAGAAGTGTAGGAGCGAATAAGCGCATCTGGTTTAAAATGACTCAAATAAGCTTTTAAAATGAAAATTATTGATTCAATATAGTCATATAGTTAGTTTTTTCTTAACTATGCTTAGAAATATTATTTAATACTTAATTACACTAATATAAATACAAATATATATACATATATATCGTATATTATTAATTAATTATTTTTTATTAATAAGATTACATTATTATTTATAAATTAATATATTTTTTATATAATTGAATTTTATAAATAATTCTATAAAATAATAGATAACTTGTTAAATTTTCATACCAATATTAAAATACATATATATATATAACATATTTTTATTATTATTTATCTATTAATTTATAAATTTTAAACATTTACAAATTAATTTGTATTTTACTTACTCAACAAACATTTATATTTTTTTATTAATTAACTAAAATATGAGTCACATTTTAATATTAAATCATAATACATACATAAAAACACATGCACACACATATACATATATCCATACATATTGACACGCACATACGCACTTGCTTTCATTTCGTATGATGTATGAATTTATTTTTGATGTTTTATTATTTTTGTTTTAATATTGTATTTATATGATTTGAATTTATTTTAATTTTTATATCAATAATTTTAATTTATTTTTAATTTTGTGTAGAAATATTTTTATATAAATTTTCACATATTTTATTTATGTTCGTGTTGAAAGGAGACAAAATTTATGTATTTTATTTAAAGATAATTTTTAATTAGAATATCAACAAATTTTTTTAATATTTTATATAAAATACTTTTATATAATTTTTCACATATTTTATTAAAATTTTGTTATGATATACATGAATGTTAACGTTACAATTTTAAAATTAAAATATTTTGATATATTTTTAGAATATTAATGTCACAACATACATGAATATTAGTAATTTTATACTAGTAATATTTTTAGTGTTTTGTAATATATTAACATAAATATTAAATTTAAATAATTAATTTTTAAATGTTTTAAAACCATACACTAACTAGAGGGGTTACATTGAACCAATAATTTAAAGTTTAGGGGCTTATTTGAGTATTTTTAAACCACTTGGGTTTATTCACTCCTACACCTAAATCACATGGTGTTTTTCGCTCCTTAACCCTAGAATATATAAATGAGTTTGAATAAAATAATAAAATAATTATTTTAAATAAAATAATTAATTAAAATAAATAATATACTTAAAATTATAATTTAACAATTTTAAAAAAGAAGTCCTCTATGAGTTTATGGGTCCCGGTGGAATGTTTTAGGTAAACAGTTTCTAATTTAATATTTATCCACAATCCTTTCTTTAAATTTCAAGATCCTTTTCAGCCAATGTCTTCAACTCCTATACCTCTCATTCTCGACTTTGATCAAAGTCAACTCATGTGCTCAACCCTTTCTTTCCCATAACCCAATTCATCTTTCACAAAGTAAAACTTTCATCAGAATATATATCTTTTCAGGATCTCTTACTTTTCTTGACAGTTAATTTAATATATTATATATTACCGATATATTTTTTTTGAAAGAAATATTACCAAAATATTTTCATTAATTTGAAATTTTACATATTTGTTGTTTGAAATTTTACATTTTTGTTGTTTGTAAATGATTGATGTTTGACTTTTTGGCACATATTTTTAAGAGGTTTGACTACTTAGTTAAAATTATTATTTTTAAAATTTTCTTTTTGAAAATAAAAACATTAAACTAAAACTTTTATTCAAAAAAAGAAAAAAATAATAATTATGCAATCAAAACTGTTTAAAATGTGTGCCAAAAAGTCAAACGTCAATTATTTTCATACAAAGGGAGTACGAAATTAATACGTTTCATAATTGGTAATTAATGTCAGAAAAAATGACAAAAATACCATTTTTTTAGAACAAGTAACAAGAATACCATTATTCAAAATTTTGGCCAAAAATACCAGCGGAATACACATTTCTCATTTGAGTATCCCAATTTTTTATTTAAAAAAAAATATTTCAAAAAAAATAAAAAATAAAATCGGGCGTGATACGCATCTTGGAAATGCGCATCACCTCTTGACCTAGGTGATACGCATCTCTCAGATGCATATCTCATCTTATTTTTATTTTATTTTTCATATTTTTCATATTTTTGTTTTTTATATAATACTCATTTGTTAAATGTGTATTAAAGATATCCATTTGATCAAAATTTTCAAAACTAGTATTTATGTTAATTTTTATTTAAAAACTAGTATTTTTTGCCATCACGCTTGATGTCATCATACGATTAAGTAGTTTTTTGAAATGTAGGATTCAGAAAACGAATCATCAAAGACATCATGCATTATGCCTATACAATGGGGCTACAATTTCTAGTCGATGATGAGTACAAATTATTTTAGTATTATAGTGTTCGATCAGAGATACTCTTGGTCCCGTATTTCTGCCATTCTTGCTACAGGACATCGATAAACGATGAAAGATGGATAGAATAAAATCGGATTCCGCATAACATAAGTGCCATATTCTTAACAAAACTTATAATTGTAGGTTCAGAACTCAGAAATTATGCGATAATATTGGTATATGTATGTTATAATTTAAAAAAAATTATCTTTTAATCTCTATATTTAAATAAATATAATACTTGGTCATGTAAAAAAAATTTGTTCCCTATAATGCTTATCACTATTAAGCATCATTATCTAGTGAACATTTTTTATGTTGTCATTGATGTGCAATTGCAAGAACTGGACCACAGATTTAATGAGAAATGTGTAGAGTTGCTTGGTTTAAGTTGTGCTCTAAATCCAAGAGAATGGTGTAAAGGTTTTAAAGTGGATGACATATGTAGCTGATGCATAAATATTATCCTGAGAACTGAGAACTGAGAGGTGGAGAAAGAAGTCTTAAGAGTTCAATTACATCATTTTGAGAGTGAAATTATAAAATCAGAATTGACTAGATTATTTGGTATTTTTGAGTTATGTCAATGGTTAGTACAGGGAAGGAAGATAAATATTTATCCACTTGTTTATACACTAATTAAGTTGGTGTTGATCTTGTCAGTTTCAACAGCTACTACCGAACATACATTTTCTTCAATAAACATCATCAAAACAAAGTTTCGGAACAAGATAGATAATGAGTTTCTCGATCATTGTATACTTATTTATATCGAAAGAGAAATAGAGAAAAACAAAAATTGATGTTCACTAGTATATGCATGCCCTTAACTGTTTCTGGGTAATAGGAAATTAAATCTCCATCCCCCACAAAATTCCTGTCCAAATTGCCTGGAGAAGCAGTACCACACAATATATGATATAGACATGGAGACATACTGCTTCACAACTACATTATACCAAACTAAACGTAACCACAATACCGCAAAGCGGGAGTACAACATAACATTGACGATAGGGAGGATAAGATGTTTCATAGAGCAATAATAGTAGTTAAACAAAATAACATTATAGAGTAACTACAACTACATTATTGCTAGATGCAGTATCTAGATAAACTTCTCTATACTTCTCGGAAATAAAAAGACTAAAGAAAATTAACAACATCAAGAAAATTAAAAAAAAAATCTAAATTTCTAATCTAGCTAGAAAGAGATACATAAAAGTTGCAAGAGATGCAATTATACATACATGAGAGTTGATATGATAAAATGTCAAGCACCAAGCTTAGACTTTTGCTTCTCAAGTAATTCAAAAAAGGAATCAAGAACTCTAAGACCTTTGATTTGGTTTTGCAAATCTAAAATGTAACCAGCAGTTACTTCAAAAAGATTGTCCACATTTTCAAGTGACTCACCTCCTGGCACTATTTTTTGCAACTCTACTATCTTCTTCTGCACCTCTTCTTTTGACTCATGTTCATCATCACTTTCATCAACTAACTCTCTTGTATCTTCTTCAACTCTTTTTCTCTTCTTGTGAGCATTGTCTGGTGCTGATGAGGAGATTTTAGATGAAGATTTGTGAGTAACTGCATTACCCATGTCAACATTTTTGATGGACATGAGTAATGTTATTTTTAGTGTTAAGAGTTGAGAATGAGAATTGAGAAGAGAGAAGATGTGGGGTTAGTTTAGTTTGGATTCACAACCCCCCTGCATAAATATGGATTGGTGAAATCAAAGAATTGGTGTTTGTACTTTGATAGCTCCAAAGTCTAACCAGCTCTTGACTTTTGATACGTTAAATTTGACACCATCCGAAACACGATATTAATATGATACTTCATGAGTTTGGTAATATTTAATCTTTGATTTTTTGACACATATTTTTAAGGATTTTGACTATATAATTAAAATTATTATTTTTTAATTTTTTTTTGTAAATAAAAGTTTTAGTTTAATATTTTTATTTAAAAAAGAAAATTTTAAAAATAATAATTTTAAATATATAGTCAAGACTCCTAAAGACGTGCGTCAAATAAAACCAAACTCGAAAGGAGTAATATTTTTAAAACATGATTTATTTATTATAATTTAATATCATTAAATTTAAACAATCGATTTTATTATTTTAATTTCGATAAGAGATAGGAAACCGATGGGGTAATGGAAAAGAAAAAGATAATGGAAGAGAGTGGGTGCCACCCATTGTAAAACAAACGGGAAATGCACATGCAATCACATGATTCTCTTCAACCTAACACCTCCCATGTGCTTCCCCGTCCTATACACAAATAATACATATACATCACTTTATGTTTGTATATCCAAGGACACCTACATTACATCCATATTTTTCTTGTTTTCTTACTAAACCTTATACTCGTAGATGTATGATATTAATTATACTCAATGTGCGTGTAATTTTGGTAAGTGACAGAATCAGATCGGAACTTATCGATAGTGGCGAAATCAGATCGGAACTGATTTTTAAGAGGTTTGTTTGATTCGGTACACTTCGAAATTTTGATTATTTGAAAGTTAAAAATTGAATTATTGACATTTCTTACATGTAAGATGACTGTGCGTGCTACTTCGAGGACTTAATTGCCACAGTTGTATGGCCATTTGGGTAAGTTTTATAAAATGGTTGTCATATCATCTTTTATTGACGCAAGTAAATAATACTTGTTCATCTCATTATTTTTGATTGATTTGACTTTTACACACTTATTAAGAAAAAACAATTTTAATGAAATTTGCACCATAATATCCTTATATATTGAATTTAATGCATCTAACTTTTTCATTAGAAATTTACAAAACTCATTCATAATAGTATTGGTTAGTGTATATTTATTTATTATGGTAGCTATTGAAAAAAAAATTAGGTGAAATTAAATTTTCAATGTATTATTAATAAAGAATAATAGTCAAATTAAAAATATAAAAATAAAAATTAGCCAATATTTTAGGATCATTAAAAAAATTAACTCAATCAAAAAATATGAAACGGAGGGATTACCAAATAGATTGTAGCATTATGCTGGCAGGCTGGCACTGGTAGGAAAGTGTCTCATTTTAGATTTGTGTATATATAGCATATATTACTATAAATATGTGTATACGAGTGATTCAAATATTGACAGCCATGTGCATTGTAATCAGGGGATCCCACATAGAGCCCCACACCATGATCCACTGATGGTGGAAGAGAAAATAATGATAATAATAAACTATGTCCATAGTAGTAGAGAATTGAGAAACATATAATGTTCGAGTTCACATAATTAATATTCGTCTAAACTTTACAAGTACTCGTATAATTTAGTTATTTAAGTGATTTGTATAACCGGTAATCTATAATCTTGATATTAAAATTTTATATTCCTTCCGTCCCTAATTAATCGTCACTTTCGTGAAAAATAACATCGGATCAAGAGACCGTCCATACGAAGAGGAGATGTTTCCGAGAAGGAAACCAGTAGGTGGTTCATGTTATTTGGATTTCGGTGTGTGAGTGTGTGAGAGAGAAAGTGAGATTTTGGAGTGTTGGGCATTTGGGAATCCATAAGCAGAGGCACCAGTGAGGCAGTGGCCAGACCCTTGTGTTTCTTTCACGTACTACATCACATAACCTAACATGACATTCACATCCCTTTCTTTACTCACAATTCACAAATATCATTATTCTTATAATTTTATAACAATATCCGTAAATAATTTTATTATTTGTTTTAAAAAAAATTATCCACAAATAATTGTCTTTTTGTTAAAAATTTTCAAAATAATATATTATTCCTAGGGTTATCCTCAGGAAATTATCTGATATTAAACTCAAACCCAATACAAAAATATAATGACAATTTTGTAAATATAACTTCACCCCTACATTCACATAAATAACTCTATGTTAATATTGTTAAAATTGCATTTTTATGACCTCAGTAGCAGCTAACTCTATTTTTAATATTTAACTTCACAACTAATCTCATTATTTAATACAATAATTAGGAATAAATAAAGAAACAAATTATATAATTAATTTTTAAAAAAATTCATGATTTTCAAAAAAAAGACAATTACATAGGAGAAAAAGAAATATCGTATATCAGCATAAGTATATAAATACTTTGTCAGCAGTAGTTTCTCCTCCTACAACAATAGGAGATGTTAAACATTTCTCTCCGTCACTTTGTCCCTTTTGAAAAAAGTACATATCTTAAAAAATACGCATCTTAAAAAAATATTAATTAAATAATTTATTTTCATGACTATCTCTCATAATTACAATAAATTAGTTAAATTATTTATATACAGTATTTGAATTAATGAAACATTGAAAATAAAATATAAGTGTATTATTTGAAAGAAATCTTTATAAAATTACTTTAAAAAGAGAACTAGTAATTAAGGATAATTTTTTTTTCAAAGAGGACAACTAAAAGGACGGATGGAGTATTGTTTTAGTTTAAGTAGAAAATTTCTTGGATCTGCAACCAGCCCATGACTCGGCTCCTATGTATAGTAATGACTAGTGACTTTAGTCTGTCACGCTACTGTTCCCAAAGCCATGGTAGATCATAGAGTAGATCTTCTTAGAATTATATTCTTTTTCTTGGGCATTTAAAGCCCATTAATTATTAGTACTTAAATTTACGTTTTATGTGTACAACTCAGATTTTATTTGGCCCAAGCTACCACATCATATCCATGGTTGAAAAAACAAAGATGAACCAAAAAAATATATCAGAAAATAGTAATGTTAGATTGTTAGATGCACATAAAAATTCAACTCACATCTCCGTGGCTCTTGTTAGTACTAGAGTAAAGTGCTAGTCCAGTAAAATATCTATCTCCGTTAAAAGAAAAAAATGATAAAAATATACCATGTACAAATACCTCTTGTATGTAACTAAATATACTTGTTATTGGATAACACATGTGGTAAAGTATTTATTCTCCCACGTCTTGGGTTCGACTCTAGTTTACCGCGAGATTTGTTAGAACACATACTCATTTATAATATACAATGGGACTGAGAAGGAAGTATAAAATTACATGCACACTACCAATGCTCATGGATTGCAAACTTCATTGTCATCTTTATTTTTCAAATTATCAATACTAGAAAACGATAGATCATACAGTATTCACATAAAAACTTGCATAATTGCTAAAGAAGCATTCTTTTTACTTGAGATTTAAGAAAAAAGTATGTAACAAAAGGTTGCAATATAAGTAATAATTCCCAAGCCACAACTGCGCACACTAGCTTTGTTGTTTAAGAGCCCATCAAAAGTACTAAAACACTACATAGAGAACTAGAGAAGAGATGGAGGAAATTTATATTGGCAACAAAATAAGAGAAAGGGAACTTCAAATTTGTTTATTTAGTAGCTCCATGCACAAAACCACATTTTTAAATTTAATTCATGACGTGCATTTCATGTAATCAGACTAGTAGTTAAAAAAAGCACTATGTACAAAAGCACTGAGACATTGGATCACCTACCAAGGTCTTCCCCTTCTTTACTAGTACATTCTCGACATACCATACTGCACAGACCCAACCTTTCTGTTAGTAGCTGCAGCAACACCAATCCTGCCGTCAACATGTTCCATCTTCTGAAGTTCTACTTGCGTCATGTAAAATGGATTTGTGTCTATGTTTATGGCTATTTCAGGGGCTAGTTTGGCAGCTATTCCACATTCAGGGATGTGTTTCGGTTGTGAAGAAAATCCCTTTTCCTGTTTCGCTGTGCCATCTCGACAATAGTAATATGCTGGCAGAACAAATGGCTGAGGAATAACTGCATTTCTCACCAGTGTTCTTGGGTCATACGGTTGTGCAATGAGATTTCCATTTTCATAAGGTGGGAGATGTCGCACAACTTTTCCTGGATTAGCTGCAGAAACAAATTATAGAACACTTGTAAAATATCAACTTTTTAAAAATAACAGTGAGACACATGGAATAATTACTTCCATGAGATGTTTAAGAGTGCCTGGTGGAATCCTTTGTGGTGCTTGTGAGGTCCTAGAAAGACTTCCAGGAATTCCATCTCCATATCTGGATTGCCTATTGCATGAAGCTTCTGTAAGTTGTCTGTTTTTCAATGCAGCAGCATTTGGCTGTTCTTTAGGTGGGATGGAATTTGAATGTACCACTGTGGACCTGCAGAAGTTAATAGAAGCAAATTTTAGTCTTCAATCACCAGGAAAAGGAACTCATGATATAAACCTAAATCCTTAGAAGAGGTGCAAGAAACACCCCATAAATATCCAGCTTAAAGAGTGGTTTTTTCAACAAAAAATATTACAGCACTAAACTATTACATCATTGTTTTGCTGATGAAACTCAGCATGCGAGTATCTCTTGATCTGCATGACTGCAGCCAACTGTGCCAAGATGTTTTGGTTCCTATCTCGAGAAGTGTACATTCATCTTTGGTTAAAGTATAATTATAATTACATAAACAATGTGTGATAGCTTTGATAAACTAATTTTGTCATTAATCATAATCTCATCAATTTTAATATATTCTTTAGCAATATTGTCATATTTGTGCATTTCCACAATTAGATAACACTAAGCTCGTCATCTGGTCATGTCAAACAACTTACAAGGTTCAGATAAAAAAAGAACTGCCACAACACAACAGCCCTCCAGGCATTGCCTAGAAAAATAATTAATGTAACAAGTGACATGTTTGGCAAATTAACTAGAAGGTTTTACCAAATTGATAGCCATACCATCACACTTATGTGAACATACAACAGCCCTCCAGGCATTGCCTAGAAAAATAATTAATGTAACAAGTGACATGTTTGGCAAATTAACTAGAAGGTTTTACCAAATTGATAGCCATACCATCACACTTATGTGAACATAACACTATCCACTATATCAGTATATGCAGAAAAGTTGGAAATGTATTGAGAATCAAGAACCTCATACAGACTTGAAGGTATGAATTAACTGTTCAGAATATTATTGTTGCAATTTTAAAAACATATTAGAGGGGTTTAATCATCAGGTGAAAAACAGAGATTTGTATTTACCTAGGGAGGGAGGCATGCTTTCTTTCAAGCGGCATTACTGGACCAGTCTTACCACTATTTTCTTCAAGTTGAGCAAATTGTTTCTTGAACTGGTCCACAGCACTACAAAAGTAAACCTTTGATATCAGCAAAAGCTAATATGACATAATAATAATACACAAGAATAACAAAAACTATCATGCCTTGGGTAGAGAAAATTGGTTCTTTCAGTTCCATTCACATAATCTTTGTGCAATTGAGGATGGTACTCAATTATCTCATGAAATATTAATTCATGAATATCTTCCTTTGTAACCCTCCGCCTTTCAAATTCAAACTCCATCTTTGAAATTTGCTCACACGATGGCTCTCTATCAGCTTTGGCAAGTCCTTTGAAGTATGGATCAGCAAGGGCCTGGTTGCACAACAGACAAGGAACAATCATTGGACTATGCAGAAGACAGCAGAGAAATTTAAAAATATATTTATATAACAGAGCCTCGAGCAACCATCAGTGTTTGGACATGTGTGGCTATTGCTACTAGCTGAAAGTTATAAATCAGCATGTGACAAACCTCTGCCGCGGTCGGTCTGTTGGATCAAAAGCAAGTAGTCTTTCTAATAGTTGCAATGCTAAAGGATCCGCGTTAGGGAACTTCTGTGCAAAAGGTACGAGTTGCTTCTTCCTCATAGTAGCAAGATATCTTCTGGCCTTTTCATTACGAACCTGTACAAAAAAGAACACAAACAAAAGAAAGAACCAATGAAACTGAAGCACACATACATAAGAAAGAACTAATGAAACTGGGTAGAAGTCCAAAGGATAAACATGGATTTTAGCATAAAGAGGCAGGTTGCGGAGGGGGAACTAATACCTTAGAAATGGTGTCAACTGATGGTGTCCCTAGAAGATCTGTCATTAGATCTAGCTGGTGGACCACATTTTCCCCAGGAAATAGTGGTTTCCCTGTTAGAACCTCGGCAAAAATACACCCTATACTCCACATATCAATAGCAGCTGTATACTGCATTGGAAAATCAACAGGAAATTGTGAGATTAATTACCACATAAAAAACATTCATATTTCTAATAGTAGTAACATACTAGAAACATGTTACTAAGAGAGATAAACAAAAAAACACAGAAAGACGAGGCTCTTGACTGCTGATTCACAAGTAGAAAACTAATATAGCACAAATCTACAGCATGCACCTGACGGTATAGCTACCATGGTACCTGTCCACAAATTTGGAAGGTAAGACCACCTTACTAAATGAGTGCTATACGGCATACAGGTTGCTTAAACATCCAAGTTGTTGATCACCACATAGGCTCATCTTGACGCCTTGAAAACTACACCAGACCCGTCATTTAACCTCGCCCAAATTAATATGCCAAGAGCCATTATTTATCCTCGAACAAATTAAACATAAGTAATAGATATAGTATATATCTGACATATGTTAGGCTTAGATCTTTGTGGAATTTTAGTACAACCCAAAGGATGAGGTTCCACATGCCATAAAGTCTTACCACATTCCATAAGGCCTTTTTTCTTCCTACAACATAGGAAGAGGAAGCACTGGCATATCATATGTTTAGGTTACTAAAGAGTCAAATGTGTTGAAACATTTACAGAAGGGTTTTCATGCATAAATATTTCTAGCTCAAATTTGAGAAGATATGCAGCAGATAAAGAACACCCTTCATCTGTAAAACTAAATTATTAATAAAAAATTAGACCACACCTTAGAGAAAAAAGATCCACATAGCTCTGGAGCTCTATACCATCTTGTTGCAACATAATCCTGCAGAGCATTGTACAATATAAGAAACTGACACATGTAGTCCATGACACTAAAACGTATACATGCAGCAATATTTTTATATTTTATGATATCATGTATGTTAGACAGTATGAGTGTTGCAGAAGGGGGGTTGAATGCAACTTGATAATTTATCACTTTTTGCTAACAACAAAACAAAAGAGATAATACCAAGTAATAATGCAAACAATAAAAAGCAGATTAAAACACAAGGTGATATACTTCAAAAATTAATTTTATTAATTTTTGTTGCTACAATTGTCTGGAAGATTTTTCCGGCTTCAATAGAAACAATAACAAGAATGCTAAGGTTTTCTATTCTCGAGAAAAGTTAAGCTCAGTTGCATAAGAGAAAATGTTTGTGAGATATGTGTTTTTATATTGAAACACACACCTTACTTACAAGATTGCTTTCCCTTGTTTCCTGGACAATACTTGAAATAGAAACTACACTTTTTCTTCTCAAGTCTGTCTTCATTCCATATGTAGATAAAGTTGCTCTGAGAGGATTTGACATTCTTGACTCCACGAGCATGCTTCACCTTTATGCTTACTTAATCTCAAGTTGTAGTAGTAGTCTTGACAGATTAGGTTGAGTTGTCAAGATCAATCCATGAAAGACCTTTACCTAGTCTGCTTCTTGAAACAGACTGTCAGCTTCACCAAAAGGTTACTGTCAACCTTTTGCTTCTCTTTGGTGACAGTAACTTCGTCTCCGCGTATGTTGCTGTCGATCCTGACATTCTTCTGAAACATACTGTCATCTAAAGTTGCTGTCAAGGATCCCGCAAAACATGCTGTCGACTATCCTGATAAACATGCTGTCGAACATCCTGATAAACATGTTGTCGAACGAAGTTGCTGTCAATTCTTCCGCCAAACATACTGTCAACTATCCCCGCCAAAGCTACTGTCAGAAAACTTGCTATCTTTGATTCTTCAATCTCCGCCAAGTTTACTGTCAAGGAATAGTTGCTGTCGTCTGTTCCAAAGGATGCTGTCACTTGAACATACTGTCGTAGGCTTCAGTTTGCAGAAAGTTACTGTCAAAAATTTGATCCATGTTGTGCATGAACACTGTGTGAACTTCTACTTCATAGATCATTTTATTTCATTTGTACATGACAGTAACTATTTAAACATGCTGTCACCTACTTGGCTTAAATGCATACTGTTACAAGTGACAATTAAACATACTGTCAATATGTATATGACAGTGTGTTTTACTTAGTTAATTTTTAATTAATCTAAGTAATTATTAGTTGATTACATTGATAGTACCACAATCCCTAACAATCTCCCCCAATTTGTTTTTATGATAAATAAAGACAAATTTAAAGAAAATTGCAGATGATAACTCAACTAATAAAAGCAGAAGTGTCTGTACAGAAAATAAACAAAATTACAAGTACAATCCTATCTCAAGTATGCTCCTCTAGACTGAGCAAATCTTCAAATTTGTCTTGAGCTTCATTATCACTTCTTTTCTGCTGTCATCCTCCTATACAACTCTTCAAGAGCTTTCAGTTCCTTCTTCTCTTCATCTATCTTAGCATGATCAGAAACACAATCTAAGACTAACTTCACCATCATGTAAGAAAGATTCTTCACTTCCCTGTGGTAGTAGTAGTTCTCAGTTGGCCCTTTGGATATGCATAGAAACTTCATTCCAAACATGTCTTTGACAAATCTTTCTTTTATAGAAGAGAAAAACTGCTCCACTCTGAGTTTGTCAATGGCTTCATCCTCTTCTTCTCTTGACTCAATAATCTTCCAGACATTCTTGTTTAAGTCTCTTTCAGTTTCCAGGAATGAGCTTGTTGTCTGTCTGAAGATCTTCATCAAGTTTTCATTGTCGAGCACCCTGAAATTAACAGCCTCCACTTCAGTGCTGTCAATAATGATTCTCAGGGGCCCAAAAAGGACTGGAGAAACATAGTTAGGCCTTTTTGAGAATTGATCATTTAACATGGCATGCTTCATGTCAATCTCAGCCTCTTTAACTCTTTTTGTAATCCTCTCCACCTTCTTCTTGGTAGCTTCAACCTCTTCTTCTCTTTTCTTCTTTTTCTCCTTCTCATCTTTCTTCTTAGAGTCATATATCTCAAGTGCTCTATTCTTCATATCAACAATCTCAGGGTTTGTGATTTTGAGCAATTGCTTCATTATGAGTTCAATGATATGAGGCTCATTTTCAGCTAATCTTTTCAAGTGGTCAAAAGTGATTTCTTCAGCTGACCCACCAGTGTTGTAGAAGACTAATCTATCAGGATTCCTGAGTAGACATTTCTAAGTCCTTTCATACTCCATCTTCTTTTCATATTCTTTCTTTTCCTTGGTAGATATGATCCTCTGGAGTTTGGAGATGAATCCTTGTTCTTCAGGATATGGAATTTGTTGTAGTTGCTTCAATAACATCAACAGGAGATCAGTGTTTTTGTCCTGTAAGGAATTAATATCCCAGAATTCCTTGACTCCATCTTCATTTTCGAACATGACTCCATCCGGATATATTACTGTCACAGGCTCATCATCTCCAATGAAATCCAAGGGATGAGGTTTGTAGGAGTCCATTAACTCCAAGAATTTTATGATCAGAATTCCCCTGAATAACTGAGTTCTGATGTCTTGGCCCTTGATGACTAGAAGCATTCTTCTCACCATGAAGTAGGTTGCTTCCTTTAAATCAATCCCTAAAGCTTCAACATGATCAGTAGCATAGGAAATGTTTATTTTGCTCAAGGTATTGAACACAGACCACTCAACATCAACTTTAGTAATTAATTCTGACTTGAATTCATCTAAGTTGTTGATGGTGGGTCTTCTAACATCAAGAACTTCTGCTTGGACTTTCTTAATAATCAGCTTCCAACTACTTCTACTTGGCTTCTTTCTTGAATGAAGATTTGGTCTTTCTGCCCTTGCCTTTATGCGTTTCTTAGATGTGGAAATATTACTTGACAACACATTTTCCTTCACTCCTTTCGACAGTGGCTCTTGACAAGTTACTGTCACTCCATGCTCGACAGTAGGTTTTGTGACAGCAGGTTCTGTGACAGCACCTTCTGTGACAGCAGGTTCTCCCTTATTACTCCTGACAACATCTTTTTCATCATTTTCTCCTCCAAGTACCACTGTCTTCAAAACCTTCCCTTCAACACCATCTCTATACTCCCTCTCTTCTTTCTCCTTTTCTTCCTCCACCTTATTTCCAGTTCCAGATGACCCTTCACCATTGTTGTGTTGGCTGGAACTACCTGCACCTCCATCAGGCTTTTCTTCATCATCTCCATCTCTTTTCTCTTGTGGCTTCTTCACATTCCTTTTCAACTTCAAATCTTCAAGTCTTTTCAATTCTCCTTTCAACACTTCAATTCTTTCTTCATTCATGGGCAGTTGCTTGAAGTGGTCAAAAGCTTCTTTAACAGATTTAGGCCTACAGTTGCTCACCCTTTCTAGATTCATAGACCTGTATTTTCCATCTATGGAGCAACTGAATTTAATGCCCAAAGGATTTTGAGTTACTTCTGGCAGTTTCTCAATAACCAGCTTCTGCAAAGTTCTTTTCAAATTTTCATTGAGCCATGACTTATCTGTTTTGATTTTCAGTTTGATTGCTTCAATAACTGCAATCTCTTGCCTGCTTAGATAAGCCATGCTCACACACCAGCTGTAGCCTCCTTCAGTTCTGACAGAGATCACCCACTTGTTGCTTTTAGACACCATCACAGCTGCTCCTGTTATTGACTGTCTCATTGAGTCAGAAAATTTCTTGGGGTCCCTGTTAGATGAGGCTCTCAAATCATTGATTCTCTTGTTGAACTTTGCATCCTCAAAAACTTTGTTGTTCTCATTTTCATCCACCATAAGAATTGAAGCTTCTTCATCATCAAAATCTTCTCTTTCTTCCATTACCCAGTCATCACCTTCATCCTGGAAGTGCTTCTCTTTTCCTTTTCCTGCAACATGGACCATTGAATCCTTCATTGCTGCATTCTCCTTAATCACAATACCTTTCTCCTTAGGTCTCTCCTCCTTATTACCACCAAGTTGTGTAGCAATCTCAGCAGCCACACTAGACAGTAATTCTAGTTGACTCTCCCCCTGAGATGCAGCTTGAGTTGTCTCCTTGACTGCCACCTTATCACTCCTTTCTATATCTGCAAGAAACACTTCAGCTTCACCACTTTTCTCCCCCTTAGTTGAGGTAGCAACTGCAGGGATGGAAAATTTTGCTTGAAACTCCTGAAGCTTGTCAAAGATAGCCTTGAATCCTGCATTCATGGTTTGTTCCAAACTGGACATCCTGTTCACCAGCTTCACCTGATTTTTGCCCACTGTGTCCAGGTTCTTGGATAATTTAGAGACCTTGTGTAAAAGGGATTTCAACCTTTCAGCAGCTTGTTTAGGTGATTTGGAGGCTGTGGTGGTTCTCACACTCTCTTGTTTTTTTTGAGTGATCTCATCACTCCTCACCAACTCACTCTTCAGGCCTAATGCCTTTGATTTTTGGGCTCCCACATCTTGTTTTTTATTCTGGCCTTGCTCAGGGCCCTCTCCTTTTGCCTGGGATTTTCCCAGCCCCTCATTTTTATGCTTACTTCTCTTTTCTTTTATCTCTCCTTTTCTTTTCACACCCTCACTCATCCTAGGTGCAAGAGACTGAGCAGGTACATCTTGCACTAAAGTTTTAGATTTTACCTTAAGTAGGGTAGAAATTGGAGCAAAATCTTCATCACTTAACTGTTGAGAAGATGCAGCAATTTGAGAGTTGCTGTCTTGAATTGGAATGTTGACAGCATCTTTTGAAAAGTTACTGTCAGGAGGAGTGACAACAACTTTGTCATTAACAGCTACAGAGGCTGTGACAGCAATCTCTTCCACCCTTTGAGTAGAAGGTTCTTGTGGATTGCTATGATCAGTTGCATTCAATTGTTGGAATAGTGCATCAACATTTTGATCTTCAATATTGGCAAAGAGTGATGCACTATAATTGAATGAACTGTGTTCCACATTTTCTAGCCCTATAGTGTGTGTGTCTTCAAGTGTGGGCTTAGGTTGAGTGTGTTCAACCTGTTGTGCAGACTCTTTACAAGATGCCATGGGTGACTGGCCAAGTTCAATAGATGCCCCCTGTTGAGAGGAGACACCTAGAGATGTGTTTTGATCCCTATTAAGATCTGTGCCCTTTTGAGAGGACACAGTCTGGCTTACAGAAGTTGATACCCTTGCCTTCTTTCTCTTAGGCTCACCAGGGCCCTCTGTGGGTTCTGTGTTCAGACTACCAACCTTATTTACTGCATCTAGTGCAGTTTCACCACCTACCTGTGGAAAGGTTTCTATCCTAGGTTGAGTGGTTCTCATCCTTTTAGAAATCTGGCCCTTTTGAGAGGAACCAGACCCTTGGCTGATATTTTTGGTGACTCTAGAAGGCCGGACTCCTTCAAAAGATTTGGAGTGTGGGTTAGGAATGGAGAGGTCAACACCATTCTCATCACTCAAGGAGAACACATTGTAGTCCCCAACAATTTTTAAATTTAATCTATTGATAATTGAAAGCATGAAATCAGTAATAAACAGACTCAATTCAGTGTTAAGTAGTTTACTGGTTAACAAAGAATGAGTATTTTTCTTTGAAGTTGGGGACTCCATGCATTGAACACTATCTAAATTAATTATGCCTACAACAGAGTTAATTATAAGCATAAAGAATTTAGAATAGTAAATTACCGGTTTTCTGGCTTCTTTCTTTCCCAGAACCAGCTTGAATAGTGGCATCAGGAGCTTTCCAATGTATATTTTATAGTTGTGCACCATGGAATGCACAATCTTCCTGATGTAAGCTGGCACTTCATTCCAGCCACTAGTTTTACTGGACATGGACCTTGAGACAGCATCCAACATCATGCTCCATTCTTTATTCAAATATTTCCTGTCCATTCCTCCCGAAGGATACCATTCATCACTATTTGCATTGAGCTTGGGTCCAGCATACCCAACCATCTTGAAGAACTTGGCAAGTTGTTCTTCACTTACAGGCTCCTTAAATAGCAAGCCTTCAGCCTCTTCCACATGAAGAGCTTTGTTTATATGAGAGGAATCAATGGTGTAAGAGCTACCATTGATTTGAAAAGAGATAGAGCTAGCATCTTGCTCCCCCTCACATACTGCAGAGGTCCAGAAATGAGAAAGTCTTGGGATTTCCAGGTGGGGACTTGCAGTTAGGGCATAGGTTAGGTAGGAGTTGTTCATGAAGCCAACAAGAGGTTTGAAGGCTTTTCCAGCTTCACCAACTGAAGCCACGGTGGTGATGTTAGAAAATGGAAAGTTTGAGACATATTTTATATATGTTCTTGATGTAATTTCTGGAAACTAACAATTGGAAGTTGTTCCTTGCTATAAGGACTTAAACTTTCATGTTGGCATATAAGACATTTTCTTAGCGTAATCCATAGATAAATTGAGTAGAAGTTGCTAGTTTGAAATGGGTTAAATGGGTTTGTACCACATTGAATATGTAATATGGGTGGAGGTGCTTTATATGTATATATGTGCAAGGGTAGTGTCAACTACTAAGGCATGTGAGTATGCATGGTGTAATAGTGTGCCCTCGCGTGCACACACACACGCGCGCCGCCGCCGCCTCGCCACGCCTCGACTCGACTCGGGTCGGGTCGGGTCGGGTCGGGTCGAAGGGCGATTTGGGCGAATGTCTCGGCGTCTCGCGTACGCGAGGCGACCTGGGCGAGGAATTTTATTACATGATTAATTAATTAATTATGACTTTAAATATTATTTTAATATGAATAGTGAATCAAAGTTACTGTCATCATAAGTGTACAAAGTTACTGTCAGTATAAAAGGTGCTGTCAGGATATTTGCAAAGGTACTGTCAGGATATTTGGAAAGGTGCTGTCATAGATTTTGCAAAGGTGCTGTCACAGATTTTGCAAAGGTGTTGTCAACAGATTTGCAAAGTTGCTGTCAACAGAATTGCAAAGTTGCTGTCACCAGATTTGAAAAGTTGCTGTCACCAGATTTGTAAAGTTACTGTCGTGACTTAAGCAGACTGTAACTGATTCTGAATATTCTATTAAATGCTTTTTAAGTCAGAATAATTATTTTAATTAATATTTTATCTGCTGTTACGTTTTATTGTATTATATATACATAAAAACGTTAGAGATAGTGGGGACGATTTTTTAACACAAGTTTGAAAAAACCCTAGCAGCCATACTCTGTATCATCCACAAACATATTCATACAGTTTTTGTATAAGGTTTTCTGGGCGAACTGAGGTGCAGGTCGCTGTTGAGTGCTACGTATCTGTGGACGAAGTACTCTGTGCTGTTTTATCCTCGAAGTGATATTGCTGCAACCCAACACTGCGTAGTGGGGCAATAATCTCTTCAAGAACAGTCAAGACTTCTAGCAAGGCTTGGCAACTCAGCTGTTCATTGGTTCTATCAGTGTATGCGACAAAGCTTCTGTTAGAGCTAAGACTTCTATCTTTTCTCTTGTCATTACAGTTACTGATATATATTTATTGTTTCTGCCTTCATTATTTGTTTTGTTAATTAGTGTAATCTGCCTGTTCTTGTTAAACTGTTTATATAACTGCCCCATTGTTGTGTGTAGTTTTTAATTACGATCCAACAATCTTGAAGAGATTATTAGTGTTATATATTGTTAATTAACAAGATGGTTAACGAAACTGAAACTTCTGTTGTTGGTGCTTCTAGTTCTGTGTCTGGGGTTACTGCTACTGCCATTGATTGGGCTACGTACCGTTTCCCACAACCTATTGATCTGTCTGGTATGCCTGATAAGTTCAGCGGTGGTGCTGGCTTTTCTCGTTGGCAGAAAAAGATGAAGTTGTGGTTAACGGTTAAGGGTCTATGGCCTTTGGTGCAGTATGATCCTCCTGTTGTGAATCAAGAATAGGCTGACTCTGTTAAGATTTATGCTTTGTGGGCAGAAAAGGATGGAGTGGCAAGGACTGCTATTTTGGCAGCTTTAGCGAACACTCTGTTCGATGTTTATTCATCGGATGCCTTCACTGCTAAGCTCTTATGGGAGAAGCTGGACCAAACCCACAATACTGACTCTCAGGGTCTGGAAAAGTATAGCGTGGCAAGGTTCCTTGATTTCAAGCTAGTGGATAATAAATCCATGACTGAGCATGTGCATGAGTTTGAGATGTTGGTACATGCTTTGAAGGAGTCTGGAATGGACCTTCCTGAGAAGTTTCAGGTTATGTCAGTGATTGAAAAACTCCCGAAGTCTTGGGAAGAGTTTGCTCTCTCCCTGAAAAGACAGAAAGGAGAGATCACCTGGACTAACCTGATGTTGGACATCTCTGTGCAGGAACAACACAAGTCCAAACAGGGACATGTGATGCCTGCTGAACATGGGAGTTCGAAGGTGAATGTAGTGACTGTTGGACAGAAAAGAAAGTCTGTCACTAAGAAGGAGAATAACAAGCCTAAAAATGACAAGAACAAGGCTAAGAAACCAAAGGCAAACAAACCATGTTGGTCTTGTGGACAGGTTGGTCACTGGAGCAAGGACTGTCCTGTAAAGAAAGCGAAGAAACCTAATGTGGTAGCACAATCTAATACTGTGCTTGCAACCACTGATGGGCCTGTGGTTAACATGGTTGTTGGTGAGGCTGTTGCTTCTGAAACCAATGATGGGTATGTTACCTACAACCCTACACTACTTTCCACTTATCTGTCAAATGAATGGTTGATTGATACTGGAGCTAATGTACATATTTGTACTGATATTACTCTGTTTGTATCTTATCAACGGGTTCAAGGAATGACAGTGACGATGGGGAATGCTAGTGCTGTTCAAGTACTAGGAGTAGGAAACGTGGACCTGAAGTTTGCTTCTGGGTGTATTCTATCCCTTACTAGAGTGCATCATGTTCCTGACATTCGTAGAAATATAATAAGTGGAAGCTGTTTAGTTAGAAATGGTTTCGAACTTTCTTTGAAGTGTAATAAAGTAGTTATTACGCATACTGGTGTATTTTTGGCAAAGGTTACTTGTCTGATGGATTATTTTTAATAAATGTAGAGCCTGTTTTGGGCAGTTTTATTAATAAAAATGTTATTCCTTCTGTGAATTGTGTTGAATCATCCGATTTATGGCACTCACGACTTGGTCATCTAAATTTTGGTGCTCTAAAGAATATGATGAATTTAGAGTTGATTCCAAAGTATGCCATTGAAAATAAATCTAAATGTCAAGTATGTGTGACTGCTAAACTAACTAGGAAACCCTTTCATAACATTGTTAGGGATTCAGAAGTATTATAATTAGTACACACAGACATATGTGAATTCAGTGGTATTTTGACTAAGGATAATAAAAGATATTTCATTACCTTTATTGATGATTGTAGTAGATATTGCCATATTTATTTAATTAAACATAAAGATGAAGCACTTGATAAATTCATTATGTATAAAAATGAAGCTGAAACACAAACTGGTAAAGTACTTAAACGTTTGAGGTCTGATAGAGGTGGAGAGTATACGGGTACCTCGTTTAATAAATTTTACAAAAGCAATGGTATAGTTCACGAGGTGACTCCACCATACACTTCTGAGTCTAATGGGGTAGCAGAACGAAAGAACAGAACATTTAAAGATATGATTAACAATATGCTTATTAATTCTGGGTTGACTAAGTACATGTGGGGAGAGGCTCTGAATACGGCTTGCCATATTCTGAACAGAGTCCCTCTGAAACATATGGACAAGACACCTTATGAATTATGGAAAGGCAGAAAGGCTAGTTTAAAGTATCTTCATGTGTGGGGATGTCTTGCAAAAGTACTTGTCCCTGAACACAAGAGAAAGAAACTGAGGCCGAAAACTGTTGATTGCATTTTTCTGGGCTATATTGAAACCACTACCGCTATGAGATTTTTAGTATTAAAATCTGACATAGATGGGATAGTGGGAAACACTATAGTTGAGTTTCGTGATGCAACATTCTTTGAGAATGTGGTCCCTATGAAGACTGGTATACCTCAGGGTATTTCTGATGATGATCCCACTCGCACATCGAGTTCCATTCCTGATCATGTGGAAAGGATGACAAATGTGGGGGCGGATCCTGCTAGTAGCTCTACTCCTAACGTAGTAGAGGAACCTAGAAGGAGTAAGCGTGCAAATGTGGTTAAAGACTTTGGAAGTGATTTTATCACTTACAATGTCGAGGGCGAACCTTTAACTTTTCGACATGCCATGGATTCTGCGGAGTCAAGGCACTGGAAAGGCGCTGTAAAGAGTGAGATCGACTCTATTATTTCTAATGGAACATGGGAGTTGGTTGATCTCCCTCCTGGGTGTACTACTATAGGATGTAAGTGGATCTTCAAAAGGAAGATGAACCTGGATGGCTCAATAGATAAGTATAAGGCTAGGCTGGTAGCTAAGGGTTTTAGGCAAGTGGAAGGCATTGACTATTTTGATACATACGCTCGTGTTGCAAGAATGACAACAATTCGAATGCTTATAACATTGGCTTCCGTACATGGTCTTATCATCCATCAAATGGATGTAAAGACAGCTTTTCTTCATGGTGATCTTGAAGAAGAGATTTATTTGGATCAGCCTGAGGGATTTGTTGCTTCTGGCAACGAGAGGAAAGTTTGTAAATTAGTCAAGTCTATCTATGGCTTGAAACAAGCTCCTAGAGACTAGCACAAAAAGTTTGATGAGACTGTTTTGACTTCAGAATTTTTGGTTAATGAAAGTGACAAGTGTGTCTACTATAAGGTTAAAGGAAATGAAAAAGTAATCTTATGCCTGTATGTGGATGACATATTGTTATTTGGAACCAATATTGAGATTATTAACGAGACAAAAAGTTTCTTGAAAAGGCACTTTGAAATGAAGGATATGGGTGCTGCTAATATGATTCTTGGTATGAAGCTAACTCAGTCAGCTGATGGAATAACATTGTCACAATCTCATTATATAGAGAAATCTATACTTGAGAAGTATGGTTATTCAAATTGTAGAATCGCAAGCACACCATATGATTCAAAAGTTGCGTTTGTCAAGAATAAGTCAGGTGTTCCTGTGTCTCAGTTAAGGTATTCTCAGATTATTGGGAGTTTGCAATATCTTGTTAATGGTACTAGACCAGATATTTCATATTCTGTGTCTAAGTTAGCTAGATATACAAGCTGTCCAAACAAGACTCATTGGGATGCTCTTGATAGAGTGCTTAGATATCTGAAAGGCACCATCTACCTTGGTTTGCACTACAGGAGGTTTCCTGGAGTGTTAGAGGGATATAGTGATGCAAGTTGGATAGCTAAGAAATCTGGTTCCAATAGAGTGACTGGATACGTATTTACCCTTGCGGGTGGAGCTATATCCTGGAAGTCTGCTAGACAGACTATTATAACTCGGTCTACTTTTGAGGCTGAGTTGTGTGCATTAGACGCCACGGGGACGGAGGCTGAATAGTTGCATGGACTTATGTCTGTGATTCTTGTAGTAAGCCAACCGCTTCCAGCTCTTGCTGTTCATTGTGATAGTCGTACAACTATCGACAAAATAAATAGTAAGAAGTATAATGTGAAAATCAAGAGACACGTCCAAGTTAGACTAAAGTCTATAAGGGGTTTGGTGTCTGACAGGATCATTGCTATTGAGTTTATTGGAACTCAAGATAACTTGGCTGATCCTTTGACTAAGGGACTTGAGCATGCCGTTGTCCTTAAGTCGAGGTTGGGGATGAGACTGACAACCCATTTTGAGTCATCAACAATGGGAACCTAATACACTTGAGATGAGATCCCTCGAAGTGTATTCAATGTGGTAATAACAAGTTGTGAGGGTGATTCAGTAGTACCTTTACTATAAATATCTAGATACTCACGTATCTGAGTCTTTCCCCTGTAAACCTCATGAGGTACTATAACTGCTAGTTAGTAAGAGTTTTAAGAACTCTGAATGGGGTCAAGTCGTGAGACGAGATGTTTGCAGTACATCTTTGGAGATGCCCAGCTAAGCGAATGTTATTGTGTGGTCACAATTAGAGGATAGGGTTATTCCTCGAAGCATTCGACGAACAGGATCGAGACATGACCATTAACGTCTCAAAGCCGTAGATCGGCACCATAGCTTTTGACTTGTCGTCGTCTATGGAGTGTGGTTACACACAGCAGATAAAGATTCAAGGTGAAACATTCCATTTATATCCGGTAGCCATCGAAGTAGAGGACTTAGGAGGGTTCAAACCTTGACCGGTACCAACTCTGAAAAGCAAGTCATGAGTAGAATCTGATATACATTTCTGTATGGATTTGTGGGGGATTGTTAGAAAATGGAAAGTTTGAGACATATTTTATATATGTTCTTGATGTAATTTCTGGAAACTAACAATTGGAAGTTGTTCCTTGCTATGAGGACTTAAACTTTCATGTTTGGATCTAAGACATTTTCTTAGTGTAATCCATAGATAAATTGAGTAGAAGTTGCTAGTTTGAAATGGGTTAAATGGGTTTGTACCACATTGAATATGTAATATGGGTGGAGGTGCTTTATATGTATATATGTGCAAGGGTAGTGTCAACTACTAAGGCATGTGAGTATGCATGGTGTAATAGTGTGCCCTCGCGCGCACACACACACGCGCGCCGCCGCCTCGCCACGCCACGCCACGCCACGCCTCGACTCGGGTCGGGTCGGGTCGGGTCGGGTCGAAGGGCGATTTGGGCGAATGTCTCGTCGACCTGGGCGAAGAATTTTATTACATGATTAATTAATTTAATTATGACTTTAAATATTATTTTAATATGAATAGTGAATCAAAGTTACTGTCAGAGAAAACTTACTGTCATCATAAGTGTACAAAGTTACTGTCAGCATAAAAGGTGCTGTCAGGATATTTGCAAAGGTGCTGTCACAGATTTTGCAAAGGTGCTGTCACAGATTTTGCAAAGGTGCTGTCAACAGATTTGCAAAATTGCTGTCAACAGAATTGCAAAGTTGCTGTCACCAGATTTGCAAAGTTGCTGTCACCAGATTTGCAAATTTGTTGTCACCAGATTTGTAAAGTTGCTGTCGTGACTTAAGCAGACTGTAACTGATTCTGAATATTCTATTAAATGCTTTTTAAGTCAAAATAATTATTTTAATTAATGTTTTATCTGCTGTTACGTTTTATTGTATTATATATACATAAAAACGTTGGAGATAGTGGGGACGAATTTTTAACACAAGTTTGAGAAAACCCTAGCAGCCATACTCTGTATCATCCACAAACATATTCATACAGTTTTTGCATAAGGTTTTCTGGGTGAACTGAAATGCAGGTCGTTGAGTGCTACGTATCTGTGGACGAAGTACTTTGTGCTATTTTATCCTGGAAGTGATATTGCTGCAACCCAACACAGCGTAGTGGGGCAATAATCTCTTCAAGAACAGTCAAGACTTCTAGCAAGGCTTGGCGACTCAGCTGTTCATTGGTTCTATCAGTGTATGTGACAAAGCTTCTGTTAGAGCTAAGACTTCTATCTTTTCTCTTGTCATTATAGTTACTGATATATATATATATATATATTGTTTCTGCCTTCTTTGTTTGTTTTGTTAATTGGTGTAATCTGCCTGTTCTTGTTAAACTGTTTATATAACTGCCCCATTGTTGTGTGTAGTTTTTAATTACGATCCAACAGGTGAAGTTGGTTTGGGCAAGAGAACAGATGATTTGGGGTCCAGACATGGTTACAAGAAAATGGTTTAGATCTAGGTTTAGAGAGTTGAAGAACGGTTTAGAGAAGAAGTTACAGAGCTGTAGAGAAAATAGAGGGTTTTTAAGGCGTTTGAATATTTGAAGATTAAAGAGAAATATAGAGTGTGAGAGATTTAAGCTATTTGTATATATATGATGTGAAAAAGATACTGTCAAGAAAGAATTTTAAACGATTTAAAGTGACAGTTGTCTTCAAGTTCCATTCTTTGACAGTAACTTCTGCGCTAGAAATCACAAACACTCTTGACAGTAACATTAGAGATTAGAGAATATATATAATAAATGAATAACTCTAATATTAACTGGTGACAGTATGTTATGCGGAGGTTTTAGAAAAACTGTACTGTCAAAGGATATTGACAGTAAGTTTCATTTCCGCATACTATACTGTCACTATTTCTCAATTCTTTGACAATAGGTTTCATAGGATTCGACAGTAAGTCTTAATCCCGCGAAACATACTGTCAAGGCTTCACAACCTTTTGACAGTAAGTTTCACGGAATTTGACAGTAAGTTTTAATCCCGCGAACTATACTGTCAAGACTTCTCAAACATGTGACAGTAAGTTTTCACAGATTTTGACAGTAACTTGTTACCATATGATAGTATAGATAAAACATACTGTCAAGTTTATTGACAGTACTTTTTATCAAGTTACTTAAAAAACAATTAGTTAACCTCTCAGTTAATTTTCATCATGTCTTTTCACTGTGATAGAAATCAAAACACCTATAGAGGCCATTAATTCACAGTGAAATTCAGTTAACTAACTTTTTGATCAACTAAACATAATTACATCAAAAGGTTAAATTTAACATGCCCAATTTACTCACTAGCCTGTTGAATGTCTTTTCATCCAATGGTTTGGTGAAAATGTCTGCAAGTTGCTTCTCTGTGGGCACATAGATTAGCTTGATTGTGCCTTCCTCCACATGCTCTCTAATGAAATGATGTCTGATGTCAATGTGCTTAGTTTTGGAATGTTGAACAGGATTATCTGAAATTGCTATGGCACTAGTGTTGTCACAAAAGATAGGAATTCCTTGCAGTGTCAACCTATAGTCCAATAGCTGGTTCCTCATCCAAAGAAGCTGAGCACAGCAACTACCAGTTGCAATATATTCAGCCTCTGCAGTTGAATTTGACACTGAATGCTGCTTCTTGCTAAACCAAGAGACCAATCTTTCTCCCAAAAACTGACAGCTTCCTGTTGTACTCTTTCTGTCTATTCTGCACCCTGCATAGTCTGAGTCTGAATATCCAACCAAGTCGAAACTAGAATCCTTAGGATACCAAAGGCCTAAGTTTTGAGTGCCTTTCACATATCTGAGAATTCTTTTTACTGCCATTAAATGTGACTCCTTTGGATCAGACTGAAACCTTGCACACAAACCTGTTGCAAACATTATGTCAGGCCTGCTAGCTGTTAGGTAGAGGAGAGAGCCAATCATTCCTCTATACATCTTGTTGTCCACCTTCTTTCCTTTTGGATCCTTGTCAAGTTGAGTTGCTGTTGAGATTGGAGTTTTTGCAGGAGATGAGTCTTCCATATCAAATCTTTTCAAAAGATCTTTAACATACTTAGTTTGGCAGATAAATATTCCATCTTCTTTTTGATAGACTTGAAGTCCAAGAAAGAATACTAATTCACCCATCATACTCATCTCATATTTGTTCTGCATTAACTCTGAGAATTTCTTGCATAAATCTTCATTTGTTGAACCAAAGATAATGCTATCTACATATACTTGGACTAGAATGATATCCTTTCCATGCTTTTTGTAGAAAAGAGTTTTATCCACAATCCCTCTTGTAAAGTTATTATCAAGAAAAAACTTGGAAATAGTATCATACCAAGCCCTTGGTGCTTTCTTTAGACCATACAATGCCTTGAGTAGTCTGTACACAAAGTTTTTCATCTTTGGATCTTCAAAGCCTGGAGGCTGTTCAACATACACTTCTTCTTCTAACTCTCCATTTAGGAAAGCACTCTTAACATCCATTTGAAAAACCTTGAAGTTGTTGAATGCAGCAAAAGCCAAAAAGATTCTTATTGCCTCAAGTCTGGCAACAGGAGCAAATGTTTCTTCATAATCAATCCCTTCCTGTTGACAGTAGCCTTTTGCCCCCAGCCTTGCTTTGTTTCTTGTGACAGTTCCACAGTCATCCATCTTGTTCCTATAAACCCATTTGGTGCCTATAATGGATTTGTTCTTTGGCCTACGCACCAACTCCCAAACACAGCTTCTTTTAAATTGATTTAGCTCCTCTTTCATAGCATTAATCCAATCTGGATCAGCCAAAGCTTCTTCTAGAGTTTTAGGTTCTGTTTGAGATAGAAAACAAGAGTACATGCATTCATTGGCAACATTTCTTCTTGTTTTGACTCTAGTTCCTGGATCACCAATAATTAAATCATTAGTGTGATCTCTGTTCCATTTAGTTCCTCTTAAAGAGTCACTAGAGTCTTCAGCATTTTGTTGATTGACAGCATCTTTTGTTCTTGCACTGTTGACAGCATCAATTTCTTCAAGTCCACTATTCATTGGAACATTCCCAGAAAAATCAGTTGTTTGGGCAGTTCCTTCATTTTCTCCAGAGTTGTTGGGAACCATTATTGGACCAGAAATAGTGTGATCAATACTTGGTGAATTCTCTTCAATCTCTTCTAGATAGCCTTGGTTTTCAAAGACTAAAGCTTCTGTTTCTTGACTTCCTTCAATTCCAGGAAATTTAGTTTCATCAAAGGTGACATTTACACTCTCTTCCACAGTCTTGTGATCAATGATGTAGACTCTATATGCAGTCTTGTCAATACCATATCCCATGAAAATTCCTTCAAGTGCTTTAGTATCAAACTTTCCTTTGATCTCATTTGAATCTTTCATGAAGTAGCACTTGCTCCCAAAGACATGAAAATAGTTGACAGTTGGTTTCCTTCCTGTAAACAATTCATAGGGTGTCTTCCCATAGGCTTTGTTGACTACAGTCCTGTTTTGAGTGTAACAGGCTGTATTGATTACTTCACCCTAGAAATAGGTAGGGAGTTTTGCTTCACTCAACATTGTTCTTGCAGCCTCAATAAGAGTTTTATTTTTTCTTTCCATAACACCATTTTGCTGAGGTGTTCTTGGTGCAGAGAATTGTTGAGTGATTCCATTGTCTTTGCAGAAATCATTCATGATACTGTTTTTGAACTCAGTACCATTATCACTTCTCAAGGTCTGCACTTTGTACTTGGGATTTTTGTCAAGAACCCTAACCAAATCAATAATTTCTTGTGCAGCTTCATCCTTGGATGTTAGAAATCTTACCCAAGTGTATCTTGAGAAATCATCAACCATTACTAAAGCATATCTTTTTCTTGCCAATGATTGCACATTCACAGGACCAAATAAGTCCATGTGAATTAATTGAAATACTTCATTGATTGAACCACTAGGAGTGCTTTTATGAGCAGCTCTCCTTAGTTTCCCTTTCTGGCAATCCTCACACAATTCTTCTTGACAGAATTTAAGCTGAGGTAGCCCTTTCACTAACTCTCTCTTCATTAGATGATTCATTGCTTTGAAATTCAAATGAGAGAGCTTCTTATACCACAGCCAACTTTCATTTGAAGAGGCCTTACTGTAGAAACAGTAGACCTTGTCTTTCCTTACAGAATCCAAGTCAGCAATGTAGAGGCTTCCTTTCCTTACACCTTGAAGAACTTCTTCTTCTGTCTTTTTGTTGATAATGGAACATCTGTCTTGATCAAAACCAACCTTGAAACCTCTTTCACAAAATTGAGTTACACTCAACAAATTGTGCTTCAAACCATTTACTAGAGCAATTTTCTCAATTTTCAAGTTTCCAACTTCCAGTATGCCATATCCCATTGTGAAACCAATGTTATTATCACCAAAGGTTACACAAGGGCCAACCATTTCCTTGAACTGTGATAGCAGGGCTTTATCACCTGTCATGTGTCTTGAACATCCACTATCAATAATCCACATGATTCTTTTATTTTTCCTCTTGCCCTGCAAAGCAAAACATCTCAAGTTGCTTTTGGTACCCAACTTTCATTGGGTCCATTTTGTTTAGCTAAATCACAGTTTGAAGTTGATTCAGTTGTATTTCTTTCTTTTACTTTTAACAAGACTCCTGTAGCTACCCATTCAGTTTTGAATATAGGTTTGATAGCTTTGTTCTTGGGTGGCTTGTCCATCCTAACTTTAGGAGGACTTGGAGTCTTTGCCTTTCCAGTTTTAGCATTGTTATGCAAGCATTTTTGATTATTAGCAAAAGGCAGATTAAAGCAAACACTCATCAAATTCATTTTACATGAAATACAATCAAAGTCACCACAGTGAGTTACTTGTTTGTTCTTTAAAGGCATGCTGTGTAAGTTTCCATTGCTGGAGGTAGCATTCTTATCAATAGACTTGACCTTGTTGCAAACATGAGTTAGATGACTAGAAGACCCACAATTATTGCACAACTTTCTAGGAGCATTAGGAATATAATCATAATTGTTCTTTTTGTTTATCCTTAATTTTCCATTTCTATTCTTCTTGGTCTTCATGAGAGTATGTTTAGAAGTTACTGTCATGCTGGTGTTGACAGTAGGTTTAGATGGAGTTGTCTTTACTGTAAGTTTGGATCTTACAGTCTTGACAGCATCTTCTGAACTTACTGTCGAGCAAGTATTGACAGTATCTTTTAAACAAAGGTTACTGTCAGAGTCAAAACTAACTGTCTTGGGGATTTTGACAGTATCTTTTGCCTTTAAGATTTTTCTGACAGCATCAATTTCCTCATCATCTATCTCTTGTTTGATTACTAAAGCTTCCTCATCAAACTCAAATTCAGCCTTTTTGAACAATGGATTCTTAACCTTCTTTAGAATGGATGGTTTGACAGTATATATGACTTCTTCTTCTACAACATGTTTCTTTCCAGATTTCTTCTCATAGTCAAAACCTATACCTACCTTTTGATTTTCAGTATTATTATCATGGTAAGATTTTAACAGAGAGGAGAAATTCTTATAGGCCTTGATTTTTAGCTCATTTTCAAAAATCTGTTTTCTAAGAAATTCCTCAATCTGAGAAGCACACACTATCTTGTTCTTAAGAATCTCATTTTCTTGTTGTAAGGACTCAAAAGCATTCTGTTTTATCTCTAGTTCATGATTCCTAATTTTCAATAACTCATTAGCACTAGACAATTTAGCTATTTCCTCATTAGCAGCTAACATGCTTGTATGAATATTAAAAATTTCAGAACTTAGACTTTCAACAGTCTTCTTATACTGAGATGTAGTCATATTAACAGTAGTAAGAAAAGGTACCTGACTTGATGAAGAAGATGAACCTTCTCCTGAGTTTGCCATGAGAGCAAGATTCTCATATTCTTCTTCTTCTTCATCTGAATCTTCCCAACACTTTCCTTCAGCCACAAAGGCTCTTCCTTGTTGCTTTTTCAACAGGGCTTCATACTTTTCTTTGAGTTCCTCATAGTCATTGTCATTTCTTCTCACTTGTTTTGGCTTCTTGCATTCAGTTGCAAAATGCCCCATTTCATTGCAGTTGTAACACCTTATTTTGGATCTGTCCACCATACATGTTTTGTATCCACCTTTGCCACTTCCTCTAGGTTTTGAGAAATTTGGCTTGTTGAACCTGGAGCTTTGTCCTCTGGGTTTGAAAGCTTTGTTCTTCTTGAATCTCAAGTTGGAGAACTTTCTTGCCATGTAGGCCATTGTTTTGTTTTCCATGTTGTCCTCCAAAGTGTAGAACTCATCTTCTTCACCATCCTTGAGTTCCAAAGTCACACTTTCATCTTCATCTGTGATTTCTTCAATCTTGATTTGCTGTTGATGTTGAGATTCCTTGAGCTGCATCACCTGTGGATCTTGAGCTACTAAAGCATTTGATGTGTTGACCATTTTTCCTCTTTGACCAGCTTGAATGGCTCTCTTCTGTAGCAACTCTAGCTCATAGGTTTTGATTATGCCATATAAAGTTTCAAGAGAAACTTTTGATAAATCCCTTCCTTCTCTTATGGCAGAAACTTGTGCTCTAGGTGGTCATGAAGTGTTAACATGAATTTCATGTTTACCTCCTTTTTGTCATAAAATTTTCCATACAGCTGCAAGTCATTTATCAACCTGTTAAACCTCTCAAACATCTCAGTCAACCCTTCACTTGGTTTAGCCATGAAGGCTTCATACTGAGACACCAGAATCTGTCTTTGATTTTCTTTTACTTCTTCTGTCCCTTCACAGAGTATCTCAATGGTTTCCCATATTTGCTTTGCACTGGTGCAGTTGACAATGTTATTGTACATGACATTGTCAAGTGCCTCAATGATGATGAATTGAAGGCAATCATCCAGAGATACTTTTTCTCTTTCAGTGTCATTGTACTCTGAAACCTTTTTAGGAACCCAGTAGGCTGGTATTGTTTCACCATCTACTGTAGTTTCAGGTACATATGTCTGGGGAATGAAAGGACCATTTTCCAGTATTCCAGGATAAAGAGGATTGGCTATTTTTATGAATAACATCATTTTTCGTTTCCAAAGGTTGTAATGTTCTTTGTCAAAGGTGGGTATTTTTATGCTGCTTACTTTCTGTGCACTCATTTTTAGATCTTTTCAGGTTATGTATATCTAACCTGCCGCTCTGATACCAGTTGTTAGACAGTATGAGTGTTGCAGAAGGGGGGGTTGAATGCAACTTGATAATTTATCACTTTTTGCTAACAACAAAACAAAAGAGATAATACCAAGTAATAATGCAAACAATAAAAAGCAGATTAAAACACAAAGTGATATACTTCAAAAATTAATTTTATTAATTTTTGTTGCTACAACTGTCTGGAAGATTTTTCCAGCTTCAATAGAAACAATAACAAGAATGCTAAGGTTTTCTATGCTCGAGAAAAGTTAAGCTCAGTTGCATAAGAGAAAGTGTTTGTGAGATATGTGTTTTTATATTGAAACACAAACCTCACTTACAAGATTGCTTTCCCTTGTTTCCTGGACAATACTTGAAATAGAAACTACACTTTTTCTTCTCAAGTCTGTCTTCATTCCATATGTAGACAAAGTTGCCCTGAGAGGATTTGACATTCTTGACTCCACGAGCATGCTTCACCTTTATGCTTACTTTATCTCAAGTTGCAGTAGTAGTCTTGACAGACTAGGTTGAGTTGTCAAGATCAATCCATGAAAGACCTTTACCTAGTCTGCTTTTTGAAACAGACTGTCAGCTTCACCAAAAGGTTACTGTCAACCTTTTGCTTCTCTTTGGTGACAGTAACTTCGTCTCCACGTATGTTGCTGTCGATCCTGACATTCTTCTGAAACATACTGTCATCTAAAGTTGCTGTCAAGGATCCCGCAAAACATGCTGTCGACTATCCTGATAAACATGCTGTCGAACATCCTGATAAACATGTTGTCGAACGAAGTTGCTGTCAATTCTTCCGCCAAACATACTGTCAACTATCCCCGCCAAAGCTACTGTCAGAAAACTTGCTGTCTTTGATTCTTCAATCTCCGCCAAGTTTACTGTCAAGGAATAGTTGCTGTCGTCTGTTCCAAAGGATGCTGTCACTTGAACATACTGTCGTAGGCTTCAGTTTGCAGAAAGTTACTGTCAAAAATTTGATCCATGCTGTGTATGAACACTGTGTGAACTTCTACTTCATAGATCATTTTATTTCATTTGTACATGACAGTAACTATTTAAACATGCTGTCACATACTTGGCTTAAATGCATACTGTTACCTGTGACAATTAAACATACTGTCAATATGTATATGACAGTATGTTTTACTTAGTTAATTTCTAATTAATCTAAGTAATTATTAGTTAATTACATTGATAGTACCACAATCCCTAACAATGTATCTATCTACTATTCCCATTTGAACATGAGTAATGCAAGAAACTATCGAACTTCCAGTGGGACAGTCCCTCTCCAATATACAAGTAATAATCTAAACCCTGAAGCCTGAAAATTTGATATATGTAAATTTATATATCACTGGTTCTAAAAACATACCGTCCAAAAATAGGTGTGGGTGTATCATTAAATGCCACTCTAGCCAATCCAAAATCACAAACTTTAAGCTTGCAATTCGCATTTGCCAATATATTTTTTGGCTTCAAATCTCGATGGTAGACATTTGCTGCAGCGACATAAATCAGATTAATCACTTTAAAGAACAAAACTCAATGGAGCCGCAGAGAAAAATTTCTTCACATTAATATACTTGATTGGAAACTTCTGCTACGCAGATCCTAATAGATATGCAAGTAATGCAACTCATCATTCTGTTGCTTATCAGCCAAAAAAAGTTGCTTTATTCTTTCAATAGAACCGATAATAATTACCTGTGTGAATATATTTGAGAGCACGAAGTAACTGGTAAAGGAAAAACTGATAGTGCTCCTTAGTCAAATCATCATTAGCTTTAATAACTTGGTGAAGATCCGACTCCATGAGCTCAAAAACAACGTAGATATCTTTAAAATCCTTTCTAGATGGAGGCAGCATAATGTGCTTTATCTCCACAATGTCAGGATGCCGTAGAAGTCTGAGTAGCTTTATCTCACGAAGAATTCTTGCAGCATCAGAAAGATGTTCGAATATATCATGTATTTTCTTTATTGCCACTTTCTCACCAGTATGGGTATCGATGGCAGAGCAAACAACACCGTAGCTTCCTTTCCCTATAACTTCTTGGATCTTGTATCAGCTAGCATCTCCATATTCTGAGAAAAATTCAGTCTCTGTGGAACTCTGCAAAACATAGAAACCAGTGTGGTCAAGTTACGTCAAACATAAGTTCTTCCATCTAAGATTTCAATACAGATGAAAATACGTACTTCATCATATGTCCTTAGTCCCAACCCAGTATTGTTAAAATATACATCACAATGTAGCTTGACAACACTAAAATTAACAAGACCGATTACACTTTCAGTCCAATACTAACAGATGCAAAACTTGTTATATATTTAAAAGAGGAAATAACAATTCCGTAAATCTTATAAAAAAGTTGGAAGCAGTGAGAGGCATCCAGCACGATGTAATAACCCATTATAGTCCATGGCATAGCCACAAAACATATTTATGTGATAGGATTGGAAACAAAGAGCTAACCGAATCTTACATCTATACAAAATCTGCTAGAACTTCAAAGTTCAAACACAAGAAAGTAAAGTGAGTTTAGAAAAGAAAATTCATTATATAAGAAGTAGAGATCAAAACATTCATGTTTGAATGAAAACTAAGTTTGCGTAAACGCAATTATAAGTTTGAACGGTCTAGTGAATGACCAAACAAAACTATACTTTTTCTAATATTGCACTGATTTGGTTAGCATTTAGCAAAACACAAAATAAGCATATTTAGAGATTGTGAGATTGTCCCTAAAAATGAAGCTTCAACTATTAGAAATAAAGTTGAATCCAGATGTATGGATGTATGCTCTGTTATCCGGACTCTCCATTTTTGTACTTATACCCGTGTCCACGGGACATGACATGGGTGTGGGTGTGGGATCTGATTCGAATCTTTCTTATTAAAACCGGACACTTCACCTTGTAGCATCCCATTTCAAATTGAAATAGAAGGTCTCCTTGCAACTTGTTTATAAAGAGCAAGGTTCATGCATAACTTGTTCTTATGTTATCCTTTTAATTTTGTGCTACAATTTAACATACATAGTTAAGTGTATATGTATGTGTAATAGGCATTTATTTTTATGAATGCACAATCAATCAATCTATTTAAGATACAACTTGTGTTGAAGCTTACATGCGAGTCCCCACACCTGTGTCCAATTTCGGATCCATGTCCAAGAATCCTAATTATTTTAAAACTAAGAATCTGACTCTTGGATCCAGGTAACTTAGGATGTATGCACCCTATTTTTCAAAATTTGAATATAGATGGATCAATAAATCAAACTAAATTCTCATCCAAGAAATAATTATGCTAGTTCATTCTTCTTATTTATTTCTATAGTCTGATTATTAGAAAAGCAAATACTACCAATTCACTTGCAAAACCACCAAAACATAACATATTATCTCCCTCGTGTCGATGACGTTCAAATGTAAATGTACGCATACCTTAACTCTATGCTACTTCTACAATCCTATCAACACTACAAGATTCATAGGCTATTCCCGTAAAGACACCAGCTTTGACACTACAATAACAATAATAACAATTTGCATAACTAACTAAATCATAAGAGTTACAAAACCTATTAAGTTACCCGTTCTCCCGAAATCTAAAGTATCAATAGAATGATTTACGAGGATCTTATATTATATTCTAACAGAACCACAAATAAAAATGTATACATAGTTATATAAAAATTAAAACACTTACTTTCTTTTTATTGTCTTGCTGCATTATAGAATCTGAATTTGACAGCAGAAACTATTTTTTCAAACACCTAGATTGAACTATGATGAATCCAATGAAAAGGGTTAGCAACATTATTATTACACATAAACTTGTTCTGCTCCTCTTTCATAAAATCATCTTAGCTTAGCTTAGATAATTACAAGTACTAGGAAAATGTACTAGATTATAAGGGTTGTGTTTGTAAATTTCAACAAATCAAACTGGCAGATTGATGTGAATAGAAACTGATTAACTTAATACTTTTATTTAAAAAGAATAAGTTAGAAATAATAATTTTAACTATATAGTCAATGTTTTTATGAAAAACAATAATTATTTATAAAAAATAAAAATTAGTTAAATATAAAAATCGAATATTATCCTAAAATTCCACTCATAACTTATGTGGTGAAATATAAGAATGATTGAATGAGTAATAAAATTAATTACTTTTTTTTTGAAAAAATATAAAATTAATTACTTAAAAATAAGTAGTGTTACCACCAAACAACGGCTAGTAAATAAAAAATAGGCCAATCACAGTGTGCCATGTACAGCTACCAACTGGTTGTTAGGCATCAGATTAAAAACTGATCCAACGATCAGGATTCAAACTTAGTGGTTATAAATTGAACTCCGCGTTCCCAAATGTTAGAAAACAAATAAATTTTTGAGGAAAGAGAGTCAGAGAGAGAGAGAGAGAGAGAGAGAGAGAGAGAGATTGCGGAGGAAGAAGGGGTTTGTGGGGTGTAAATTTTCGTGAGTTTTGTTCGAATCTGTGGAGAGTGTGCGTGTGTGTGTGTTTTGTTATAGTTTGCTGATTCGTATAACTGATTACATGGGTTTTGATCATCTTAATTTGTAGTAGAGATTGTTGTAAGTAGATGAATTCTTGATGGGTTTTGATGATTACATGTGTGTATAGTTTTGTTGGTTTTGATGATTTCTTGATGGGTGTTTTTAATTGAGTGTGTGTGTGTTTTATTTGGGATGTGATGATCTTAATTTGTAGTACAGATTGTTGTAAGTAGATGAATTTTTGATGGGTTTTGATGATTATGTGTGTACAGTTTTTTTGGTTTTGATGATTTCTTGATGGGTGTTTTTAATTGAGTGTGTGTGTGTTTTATTTGGGATGTGATGATCTTAATTTGTAGTACAGATTGTTGTAAGTAGATGAATTCTTGATGGGTTTTGATGATTATGTGTGTACAGTTTTTTTGGTTTTGATGATTTCTTGATGGGTGTTTTTAATTGAGTGTGTGTGTGTTTTATTTGGGATGTGATGATCTTAATTTGTAGTACAGATTGTTGTAAGTAGATGAATTCTTGATGGGTTTTGATGATTATGTGTGTACAGTTTTTTTGGTTTTGATGATTTCTTGATAGGTGTTTTTAATTGAGTGTGTGTGTGTGTTTTATTTGGGATGTGATGATCTTAATTTGTAGTACAGATTGTTGTAAGTAGATGAATTCTTGATGGATTTTGATGATTATGTGTGTACAGTTTTTTTGGTTTTGATGATATCTTGGTGGGTGTTTTTAAATTGAATGTGTGTGTGTGTGTTTTATTTGGGATGTGATGTTATTAGTTTGTGGTGAAGATTTTTATTAACTAGATGAATTCTTGAGGGGTATCTAAATGTATACATGCCTGGTAATCTTGTTTGGTTATTGTTTTTTTGGGTTTTAATTGTTTAATTAAGGAAATTAAGCAAAAGAATGGACTAGCAGCAGATGGAAGGAGTCTCCGAGTTCTTGGAGATATTGGGAGTCTTATAAAGCCCCAGAATCAGATCAAGAGGCCAATGAAAAGGTTTTTTTTGGGTATATGAATGTGTATATGTATACAAGGTTTTCGCTGATCTTACCGATATATAATTTTGGTTATCTGCTTTTTGCTTCTCTTTTTTTTGGTTGAATTAATAGATTTTTGATGCTTGTGTTGTGTCTTGTGCCTAGCATTTGATTTACCTGTTTATTAACATCAGTTTGTCACAAAATATTACTAAGAAGTTTGTTAACCTCTTATGTATGTTTTCGAGTTTGCTGATATCTATGTCTTTTTTTGACTTGATAATAAATGTGTCTTAAATTATTATCAAAGTAAGAGAATGGACTAGCGGCAGATGGAAGAAGAGTTCTAGGAGATATTGGGAATCTTGTTAAAGATGCGGGGAAGCCGCAACATAAAATCAATAGGTCAATGACAAGTTTTTGATCATTTTCTCTTTTGTTGTATTTTACTGGTAATCTGGTATATAGTTTTGGAAAGTGTAATTTTAACTTTGATAAAGTATGTTTGATATTTTTAGGTAGTTGATTGATTCCGTGTGCAGTGACTGTAAGTGAATGCTTTAGTTTGTATGAATTGTTTCCTTTAATTCTTTTTATGATATATATATATATATATTGCATAAGGTACTTCAAGAGATAAATGGAGGTGTTGTGGGAGTAAAGGATGCTAGTGTTTTGGATGTAGCAGCTATTTAGTTGTTACGAGTTTAGAAGTCATAGGACAAAGTCTTTCTGCTCTCCATTGAGGAAGTATTTGTAACTTTTAAGCAGCATAATGGGTGTAGCATTTGTTACTGCTCCGTGAATGTCTTCTCAGAATGTTGTTGCATGTTCTAGGTTTTTTTGTAGTTGATTTTATTAGACACTTCCCTGTGTGATGGCATGTGATAAGAGATGGGTCTGCAGATCATCCGCCCCATTAGAATAACTTGCGTTCCTTGTTCTTTTTGACCATGCTTATTTGATAACCATTTTCAAACTCAAAAGCAGAACAAGTAAAAGCTTTTGTGGTTTGGATGTTAAATGGAAATGTAATTGCTGATTTTTTTTGGATGTTGAATAGAAGTATCCTTTCTGGTTAAAATTTCCATACAACATTTGTAGATCATAGAAGTACCTTTATATACGAAGCATTGTTTTCTTTGCATTAGGGATTGTGCAAAGCTTTTAGTTGAGCTCATTCTGCTGTTACAGAAAGTAACTCCCAAGGCTGTTTACAAATTTTTCTTGGCCGGAAAAGCTTTAAGCTCGCAATATGTGAAAATGCTTGTCCAAGTCCATTTCTTGGCTTGCGGTTATCAGAGTTATATATATACCCGTATTATTTATAATTTTAAATGTTTATACTCTATTAATTATATTTTAAGCTATAATTATTTACATTAATAATTTTACATGTCTAGAAATCAGTTATAGAGTCTTAATCAAATTCTAGAAAAATTCTAGAGATGATCCTTTTTCTTACTCTTTGTTTAAGGAATATATTTAGTAACTATTTTTAATGAGATTATACTTATCTTAATAGCGTTAAAGTAGTGTATAGGTTAGTATATATATAATAGGTAGGCGCATGAAGAGATACATTATATTGTAGTTGGAAAAAGGCTATGTACCAACTAAAGTATATACTCAAGTACATGTACTGCATGTTTAATTAAAAATATATATTATTCTGCCATTATGCTTTCAATTATAGGAATGCAGGGGCAAGACTAGCAAGGTTCTAAAGCTTAGGTATATTTGTCATTAGCATCTACTTATGGTATATGTATTTGTCATAAGCATCTACTAAAAATATAGAGGTATGTATAATTATGTTATATTAGATAACATTATATTAGATTTGATATAAGATATTGATTGTGTAATTTCAGTGCTATCACATCATCCTTCCTACCCATACTACTTCTAGTATCTTGAATTCTTGATCACATTCCGAATTATTGTATGCTCAAATATACTTTTCTTTTATTTAATTATTCTCTTATATATATGTACATATATTTTCACCTGCAAGTACACATGATCCTTTATTGTTATGCCCAATTTTCTTTATAGTTCTGTTTAGTTTCTGCCTCCTTAGAGATGATCCTTTCTCTTACTCTTTGTGAGAAGACAAGTTCATGTAATGCTGCTGCTAATATGATCTGATAGTTGTTACATCTTCGTAATATATTTTATACCATGTATGTTGTTGAGTATTTTAATTTTTGAATTGTTCATTACAATATTTCAGGAGAGACAACATATTGAGAGGCTAAATGTTTTTCTTTTCTTTTTGGAGGGGGGCTAGATGTCAGTTACATGAGTTTCTAGTGTTCTGTTATTCCTGGTACAAGTGCTAGAGAAGGTCCATGAAACCTATTTCTTTTCACGAACGATTTTGGACCGGTCTCTCTTAACTCTGGTCTCTCTTAGCTCTACTAAGTTTAAATTAGTAGTATTAAAAGTGTACTACCTCAGATTTTGTTTAAGCCTAACCCTTTTCTGGTGGTTTGCAGTTGTGTTTAAAGAATGATAATAGTCTGAAGGCTATATGGCACTAAAATGGATAGACTTTCTTGCACCAATCTAAATAGACATTCAGACGAGCCATGAAAGTTGATATTGTCATCAACTATGCATTGTTCTTAATAAAGATAATAACTTTATGTATTTTCTTGTGAATTAAGGGAAGGAAGTGTCCATAGCCTATTTCATATAATACTGATAGTGGAAAAGTTGGTCTGTTGGTCATTATCTGTTGCATTAGTTACTTACCGTGTCAGTTTTTATCAGAGATATCAATTGCAACATATATTGACTAAGAGGCTAAGAGCAACTTGGCTGATTTTAGAACTTTACCATCTGTTACAACAACAATTAATTTAGTTGTTACAAGTTTAGATTTCATAGGAATAAAGAATTTCTGCTTTTCATTTGACGAAGTATATATTTGTATATTTTAAGCCGCATGATGGGTTAGCATTTGTTATTGGTCCGTGAATGCCTTCTTAAAATGTTGTTACATTTTCTAGGTTTCTTGTTGATTTTGTTAGGCACTTCCCTCTGTTATGGCATGTGATAAAGGATCGGTCTGCAAATCATCTGCTCCGTTCGAATAACTTGCGTTCTTTATTCTTTTTGACCAGGCTTATTTGATAACCATTTGTAAAACCACAAGCAGAACAAGTAAAAGCTTCTGTGGTTTGGTTATGTTGAAGGGAAGTATACTTGTTGGTTAATTTTTATGGGAAGGTTGAATAGAAATATACTTCCTGGTTGAAAATATGCATATGACATTCGTAGAACATAGAAGTACCTTTACATACAAAGTATTGTTTCCAATGCATTAGGGATTGTGCAAAGCTTTTAATTGAGCTCCTTCTGGTGTTAACGAAAGTAACCCCAAGGCTGTTTACAAAATTTTCTTGCCCGGAAAAGCTTAAGCTCACAATATGTGAAATTTTTTGTCAGTCCATTTCTTGGCTGCTTGTTATTAGAGCTATATTATTAATTTAAATGTTTATATACTTTATTAATTATATTTTAAACTATATATTACATTAATAATTTTATATGTCACGAAATCAGTTATGGAGTTCTAATCAAATTCTAGAAAATTAGTGAAAAGAATTTAGTTTGTTTAAATGATATATTTATTAACTGTTAATGAGATTATAGTTATCTTAATAGCTTTAAATTAGTGTATAGGTTAGTATATATATAATAGGGTATAGGCGCGCGAAGAAATACAAATATTGTGGTTGGAAAAAGACCCAAGGTACATAACATGTACTCCAAGTTTAACTAAAAATGTATATATTATGCCTTTAATAATAGGAATGTAGGGGGAAAGCCTAGCAAAGTTCTAAAGCCTGGGTATATGTATTTATCATCCTTCTTACACATGCTAGTCTACGCATTCTAGTTCTAGTCTTTAGATATCAACCCAAATTATTGTAAGCTTAAATTATAGTTCCAGTCTTTTGTTTAAATATTCTCTTATATGTACATTTATTCTTCTTTTGTAATCTTAATAGCCTTAAAGTACTGTATAGGTTAGTATATATATAATAAGGTATAGGTGCATGAAGAAATACATTATATTGTAGTTGGAAAAAGGCATAAGGTAGGGACGAACTAAATTATATACCATGTACATGTACATCATGTTTAATTAAAAATATAGATTAGTTTGATATTATTCTTTCAATTAAAGGAATGCGGGGGCAAGACTAACAAAGTTCTAACGGCAAGCATATGTATTTGTCACTAGCAGAGGTATGTATTATGTTATATCTAATATTATATTAGATTTGATATAAGATATTGATCCTTGTGTGTAATTTCAGCGCTACTACCTCCTCTTTCCTACACATGAAGATATACATTGTAATGTAATGGAAAAAGGCATAAGGTACGTACCAACTAAATTATATACTAAAGTACATGTACTTCATGTTTAATTAAAAAAATATTATTTCAATATTATGTGTTTATGCCTTCAATTATAGGAATGCAGGGCCAAGGCAAACAATGTTTCAATGCCAGGTGTATGTGTTTGTCATTAGCAGAGGTATGTATTTTCTTATTTGTAAAATTATATTAGATTTGATATGAGATAAAAGATATTGATTGTGTATGTAATTTCAGTGCTATCATCTCATCCTTCCTACACATACTAGTTCCAGTCTTTTAGATCAGAGCGCAAATTATTGTAAGCTCAATATACATTTTTTTTGGTTTAATTACTCTCTTAAATGTACATATATTCTTTTTTCTATCTTAATAACCTTGATGTAGTGTATAGTCGCATGAAAAAATATATAATGTTGTCGTTGGAAAAAGGCATAAAGTACGTACCAACTAAATTATATACTTAAGTACATGTACTTCATGTTTAATTAAAAAAAAATTATTTCGATATTATGCCTTCAATTACTAATTTTATGTATTAGTCATTAGCAGAGGTTTGTATTATGTTATATCTAACATTATATCCGATTTGATATAAGAAATTGATCCTTGTATGTAATTCCACCACTATCACCTCCTCTTTCCTGCATACGAAGAAATACATTGTAATGTAGTTGAAAAAATGCATAAGGTAATAAATTCTGCCCAGTAGCGTGGTGGGAAATTTTTTGAATGGGTCATACCTCTACATGTCTCACCCAAATGCCTAGATGTTAGTTACATGAGTTGCTAGATGTCAGTTACATGAGTTTCTAGTGTTCTGTTATTCCCGGTATAACTGCTAAAGAATGTTCCTAAAACTTATTTCTTTTCACAAACGATTTTGAGCCAATCTCTCTTAGCTCTGGTAAGTTTAAGTTAGTAGTATTAAAAGGGTAGTACCCCAGCTTTTATTAAAGTCTAACCCTTCTTTAGTGGTCTGCAGTTGTGCTTAGAGAATGACAATATTCCTGAGGCTATCTAGCACTAAAATAGATAGTATATCTGGCATCAATCTAGATAGACTTTGGGACAAGCCATGAAAGTTGATTCTGTCATCTATTCATTGTCCGTAACAAAGACAAATATTTTATATATTTTCTTGCGAATCATGGGAAGGAAGTGTTCATAGCCCATTTCATATAGTACTGCTAGTGGAAAACTTGGTTTGTTAGTCAATCTGTTGCATAAGTTTCTTACCTTTCAGTTCTTTAACTGATATATCAACCGCAGCATATATGGACTAAGATGCTAAGAACCACTTAGCTCATTTTAGAATTTTACCATCTGTTACAACAATTATTATTTTAGTTGTTGCGATTTTAGAAGTCATAGGACAAAGTCTTTCTGCTCTCCATTGAGGAAGTATTTATAACTTTTAAGCAGCATGATGGGTGTAACATTTTTTACTGCTCCGTGAATGTCTTTTCAGAGTGTTGTTGCATGTTCTAGGTTTTTTTGTAGGTTATTTTATTAGACACTTCCCTGTGATATGGCATGTGATAAGGGATCGGTCTGCAGATCATCCGCCCCATTAGAATAACTTGCGTTCCTTGTTCTTTTTGACCATGCTTATTTGATAACCATTTTCAAACTCATAAGCAGAACTAGTAAAAGCTTCTGTGGTTTGGATGTTAAATGGAAATGTAATTGCTATTTATTTTTTTTGGAAGTTGAATTGAAGTATTCTTCCTGGTTAAAATTTTCATACAACATTTGTAGATCATAAAAGTACCTTTATATAAGAAGCATTGTTTTCTTTGCATTAGGGATTGTGCAAAGCATTTAGTTGAGCTCATTCTGCTGTTACAGAAAGTAACTTTTACAAATTTTTCTTGTCCGGAAAAGCTTTAAGCTCGAAATATGTGAAAATACTTATCCAAGTCCATTTCTTGACTTGCGGTTATCAGAGCTATATATATACCCGTATTATTCATTAATTTAAATGTTTATACTATATTAATTATATTTTAAGCTATATTTATAAACATTAATAATTTTACATGTCTAGAAATCAGTTATGGAGTCTTAATCAAATTTTAGAAAAATAGTATTAAGACTTTGGTTTGTTTAAGGAATATATTTATTAACTACTTTTAGTGAGATTATACTAATCTTAATAGCGTTAAAGTAGTGTATAGGTTAGTATATATATAATAGGTAGGCGCATGAAGAGATACATTATATTGTGGTTGGAAAAAGACTATGTACCAACTAAAGTATATACTCAAGTACATGTACTGCATGTTTAATTAAAAATATTTATTATTATGCTATTATGCTTTCAATTATAGGAATGCAGGGGCAAGACTAGCAAGGTTCTTAAGCTTAGTTATATTTTTCATTAGCATCTACTTGTGGTATATGTATTTGTCATAAGCATCTACTAAAAGTATTGAGGTATGTATAATTATGTTATATTAGATCACATTATATTAGATTTGATATAAGACATTGACTGTGTAACTTCAATGCTATCACAGCATCATTCATACTCATACTACTTCCAGTATCTTGATCACATTCCGAATTATTGTATGCTCAGATATACTTTTCTTTTATTTTTTTATTCTCTTATATATGTGTACATATATTTTCACCTGCAAGTACACATGATCCTTTATTGTTCTGCCCAATTTTCTTTATTGTTCTGTTTAGTTTCTGCCTCCATAGAGATGATCCTTTCTCTTACACTTTGTGAGAAGACAAGTTCATATAATGCTGCTGCTAATATGATTTAATAGTTGTTAGATCTTCGTAATATATTTGATACCATGTATGTTGTTCAGTATTTTTAAACTCCTTTAAGAGGTTATTTTAATTTTTGAAGTGTTCAAAACAATTTTCAGGAGAGACAACATATTGAGAGGCTAAATGTTTTTCTTTTCTTTTTGGAAGGGGCTAGATGTCAGTTATATGAGTTTCTAGTGTTCTGTTATTCCTGGTACAAGTGCTAGAGAAGGTCCATGAAACCTATTTCGTTTAACGAACGATTTTGGACCGGTCTCTCTTAGCTCTGGTCTCTCTTAGCTCTACTAAGTTTAAATTAGTATTATTAAAAGTGTAGTACCCCATATTTTGTTTAAGCCTAACCCTTTTCTGGTGGTTTGCAGTTGTGCTTAGAGAATGATAATAGTCTGACGGCTATATGACACTAAAATGTATAGACTTTCTTGCACCAATCTAAATAGATATTCAGACGAGCCATGAAAGTTGATCTTGTCATAAACTATGCATTGTTCTTAATAAAGATAATAACTTTATGTATTTTCTTATGAATTAAGGGAAGGAAGTGTCCATAGCTTATTGGTCATTATCTGTTGCATTAGTTACTTACCGTGTCAGTTTTTATCAGAGATATCAACTGCAACATATATTGACTAAGAGGCTGAGAGTAACTTGGCTGATTTTAGAACTTTACCATATGTTACAACAACAATTAATTTAGTTGTTACAAGTTTAGAAGTTATAGGAACAAAGAATTTCTTCTTTTCATTTGAGGAAGTATGTACTTGAATATTTTAAGCAGCATGATGGTAGCATTTGTTATTGGTTCGTGAATGTCTTCTTAAAATGTTGTTACATGTTCTAGGTGTCTTGTTAATTTTGTTAGGCACTTCCCTCTGTTATGCATGTGATAAGCTGTTATGCATGTGATAAGGGATCGGTCTGCGAATCATCTGCCCGGTTCAAATAACTTGCGTTTTTTATTCTTTTTTACCAGGCTTATTTGATAACCATTTGCAAAACCACAAGCAGAATAAGTAAAAGAATAAGTAAAAGCTTCTGTGGTTTGGTTATGTTTTATGGAAGTATACTTGCTTGTTAATTTTAATGAAGGTTGAATAGAAATATACTTCATGGTTGAAATGTGCGTGCGACATTCGTAGAACATTGAAGTACCTTTACATACAAAGTATTGTTTCCAATGCATTAGGGATTGTGCAAAACTTTTAATTGAACTCGTTCTGGTGTTACTGATGTTGGAATTTACATAAATATAATTCCAATTTTTAGATTGCTTCAAAAGAAAAATAATATATTTTTAATTTATGTGTGAGACTTTTTGATTTTAAGACTTTTTAACTTGAGATCTTTTTTTTTTAAACCTCTTTAGTTATATTGGTGATCGATGACTCTCTGGTCTGGGGTTTTTAAAGTTTGATCAATATGAAAAAAAGGTCTCCACAATTTCTTGGAGATACAATAAAAAAAATACTCTAATACATATGTAAACAAGTTTATGGGTAATGATCAATAGGGTTTTCAATCTGTATCCATGTACTACATATCAGTGAAACAGATGTTGTGTAACGCTAGAGGTTGATTGTCATGAGTCCGTGTGTATGTAGCGGGACAAATTCAACTTTAGCGTAGTGATTAGGTTCACACCACGACTTTTATTCAGATGAGTTATCTTGAATTTTATCTGTTAATATTGATTCTTTCCCTAATTTTACTTTCATCATATGAGACATCATGTGTATGTTTTTTCATATTTTGATTAATGTATAATACTAATTTGATATAATCTGCTCAATAATTTGTTTACCTGTTGTGACTATATACATACTTCCAACATTCTAAAGTTGAAATTTGTGTATTAGACAAATTTATTTCTATGTATGGAGATTGAGCTGAAATGATTATTTTTATTTGTGATGATATGTGTTATATATGTAAGAGTTTATAATGCAAGATCTGTTTGAAACCTGCTTGTTAATATGCCCAAGTGAGATATGATATCTTTTGAGAACCATCATTAATATATGTGTGTAGTCGTTGGTTAACTTTTCATATACATCTTTGAACGTGTGTATAGATGGTATTTTTGTTAGCGTTAATGGTGCTGCATATAAACTCATTCTTAAAAATGCATATGAACTCATTCTTAAAGATGCATTTGATTTTGGTTTATATAAAGAATCAAGAGATGTTGAATTTTTGAGCATATATTTCCTATGAAAGTGACTGTCATGTTTGCCTCATGCATCTTCTTTGTCTAAATCTTGTGACACTCTTGAGCTTAGAATGAGTAAAAAGGCTAGGATTAAGACAAGTTTTGGACTTGATTTTGTTACTGATTTTTTAATTGAGAAAGATTTTTAGATGAGAGGTGATAAATGCTTTCATTTTCGAGGAAGATCTCAAAACTTATGATGAGGTTATGGGATCATTAAATGGTTTTAGGCAAGCACCCAAAGACCAATATGGAAAATTTCATAAATTATCACCTCTAATGGCTTCTAAGTAAATAATTTTGATGCTTGTGTTTATTCCAAATTTAATCAATTTGGTTGTGTGATCATATATGTCCACATGTGGATGATATGTTAATATTAGGTTCTAATATAAATGTTGTTAACACAAGGCCTTCCTGAATTCCTGCTTTGATATGAAGGGCTTAAGAGAGGCCAGTGCAATTTTTGACATAAAAATTACTAGAAATTCACATGGGTTGTCTTAAATAATTCTCATTATATTGAGATAATTTTAAAGATATTTAATTAAATTACAAAATTTTTGAGGTAAAATACTTTTGATTTTCTCTTTATTTTGATGTAGGGGTTGCTAATTTTTGTCATATTAATACATTGTGCATGTGCACCATAATTATATAATCACTTGTGTTAATGGGTGTCATGTTGATTAAGTTACATGCATATTTTATTTCTGTTTGAGAAAAAAATATCTATTTGGATGACAAGTATTGAGTTTGCAATTTAGGAAAATGATTGGCATTGTGTGATTTGTAAATTATTCCAAGGTTGGAAATTTTAAATTTATAAGAAAGAGAAGGCATAGACGCCTAAGGCATGCTAGTGTGTAAATCTGATCAGTTATAATGTGATATAACTCGTTTATGTAAAGTATGAGAGGAATACTGCAGATCCTCTCAGCAAAGGTTTATGTGAAATTTTATTGTCGGAGTTGGCACAAAATAGGTTTGATACCTATTGTGGAGTGAATTGTGATGAATCACAAAAGAACTCAAGTCTATGGCCTTTGCACGGTGCTAGAGTTAGCACAAATAGGAATGAGTTTAAAGCCTATTGTGGAGTGAATTGTGATGGATAACCATCTTAGGAATGTCTAAGTTCAATGGGTCAAACGAAGTCACAAAAGAACTCATGTTTATATATACTACTACCATTCCTATTAATAAAGTGATGTAGTATATTTCTTATTGTCATACGTGTTAGGATGAACTAATGTTCTTAATAAGTTCATAGCCTTGTATGAGGTGGTTTGTAACAATACAAACTTGATGAATTTATCTATGTGAATGTGGGGGTTACACCCAATCCCTTATAAGATCCTCTATGTTAAGGACTATAGAGTATTCATGAATATCCAGCTACAATGTGGAGCATCTTATTATAAAATTGTGAATGACATTACCAATGTTAATGTTCAGCGAAAACACTTTTGATTTGAGAAAGATTTTAGTGTGTATATATGTTATTAATAACTACCATAAGAGGTTCAAGAATTTTTTTACCTAACATGGTTGTGGAACATACTTGTACGCACTAGGTATCAATTCAAGTCCATAAGACATTGATTCTTAATAAATTGATTATCCATTGCCTATAAAATTATATTTTCTTTTGAATCGTGTGGGGGATTGTTGGAATTTATATAAATATTGTTCTATTTTTTAGATTGCTTCAAAAGAAAAATAATATATTTTTAATTTATGTGTGAAACTTTTTGGTTTTAAGACTTTTTAACTTAATACCTTTTATTAAAAAAAACCTCTTTAGTTATATTGGTGACCGATGACTGTCTAGCGCGGAGTTTTTTCAAGTTTGATCAATATGAAAAAGCAGTCTCCACAATTTCTTGGAGATATAATAAAAAAATACTCTAATACATATAAAAACAAGTTTATTGGTAATGATCAATGGGGTTTTCAATATGTTTCTTCTCTGTACAACACCAGTGAGACATATGTCGTATAACATTGGAGGTTGATTGTCATGAGTCTGTGTGTATCTAGTGGGGCAAATTTAGCTTTAACGCAGTGATTAAGTTCACACCATGACTTTTATTCAGATGAGTTATCTTGAATTTTATCTTTTAATATTGATTTTTCCCCTAATTTTACTTTCATCATATGAGGCATCATGTGTATGTCTTTTCATATTTTGATTAATATATAATACCAATTTGATATAATCTGCTCAATAATTTATCTACTCGTTGTGACTAGGGATGACAACGGGTCGGATCGGGTCGGGTTTTTCAATATCCAAATCTAAACCCAATTTTTTTACCCAGATCCGGACCCGACCCGGACTCAAAAAATACTCAAAAATTGAGATCCGAACCCGATCCCGATCCCGATCCCGATCCCGATCCAACAGATTTCAGATCGGATCGGGTAAAATCCAAGACCCGAAAGTTTGGATCGGACCCAAACCCGAACCCGAATCCGAAACTATTATCAAAATATTTTTTTTAATTAATTATTAAGGTTTAATTATATAAATTAGATGTGTAGTTGAATGCTAATATATATTAATAATTTTATAAAAATATTGGAAATATGTTAAGTAAAATTATAGTAGTACCAAAAATAAGAGCGATCATATTAAAATTATGTTTAAAAACATATTAAAAAATAAATTACAGAACATATATTGAATAATATAGTATATAAAACATATTGTAAAACATATTTGTATCATAAAAAATATTATTTATTATATATTTCACCGTCGAGTTTCAGGTCTGGATCGTGTTTGAATCGGGTTTCGGGTCAGGATATAATAAATCCAAATACATATCCAAATCCAAAAAATCGGGTTCGGAAAAATCCAAAAGTGTTGGAACGTCGGGTATCTATCGGGTCAGATAAAACTATTATACCTAAGACATACTAGTTTACCCATATTACCAGTTCCATTGTCATAGCCCAAATTATTGTAAGTTCAATTATACTTTTCTTTTGTTTAATTACTTTTTCATATATACATATATTCTTTTTTCCTATCTTAATTGCCACAAAAGTACTATATAGGTTAGTATATATATATATATAATAGGATATAAGCGCATGTAGAACTACATTATGTTGTAGTTGGAAAAAAGCATAAGGTAGAATACCAACTAAATCATATAATTAGGCCAATTTCTGGGCAGTGGTTAGTATTATATTTAATAGGGGATCTCATCATTTATATAAAACAGAATTCATTATGAATTTTTAAGTTATCTATAATTTCTAGCCAATACTAATATCATGATCACAGAAATAATTATTTTACCAATATCATAAATAGTAAATATTAGTTCAGTGTATTACCTAGTAATTGTATTTCTGATCACCGTAGCTCTCAACCTTCCCCGGCTCCTTGTTTCTCATTGGAATCTGGCCTGGCTTCTGGGAGTGCCTCAGATATCCTCAAAAATACTATACTTAATAATACTTTTGAACTAATAAATACTAAATATAATTTTTATAGAGTAATATTTCTGATTTCTTGATATTTTCTTAGCTGAAATTATAGATAAGAGAGAGTTTTTAGCTAGACATAAGAATTTTCAAACTGAAGATTTATTGCAGAGTGTTTTCGATGATCTTTGATCTTACAAGGAGGCTCCTTTTATAGATAACCTCTGTCCGTATATTTCTTACAACTTTTACAATGTTTTCCAGCTTTTCTTTTTTAGATTCCATCTGTCTTCCATTATCTATCTCTTTTTGACTTTCTACCATCTTCTTTTGTATAATTGAGATTCCTTTGGTTCACAATTTGTCTTCTTTTGATTTCTTTGGTCCTCCATTTGTCTTCTTTTGATATTTTCTGCATAATTGAGATTCTCTTGGTTTGTCATTTCTTTTGCATGATTCCTTTTGTCTAGACGTCTTCGTCTTCATCTACTTTGGTATTTTTGTAGTATACTACACTTGTTTTTGTAGTATATTTACCTATCTTAAAATTTTGACATAATACTATGGGTTTTCCTACTAAGTCAGTAGAGGCATCAAATATTTGTATTCCATATGCTCCTTTTCCAAAAGCTTCCATCATGACATTTACTGATTCTATAATTATTGTTAGTAGTTTTGAAATACTTTGTAAGGTTTCTGTCACTACGATTTTATCAATAAATCCATAAGTAAATAATTTTTCAACAATATCCGGGTTATCATTTTCACTGCATAAATATCCGGGATATCTACTAACTTTTGAACATCTCAATATTTCCTGGTTTGACTTATAATCATAGAATTTCATAATTTTTTCAAAGGCTGTTATGGTTTCAGGTGAGTATTTAAGTTATCACTCATGATTACTGAAGGTGATATTTGCTTGATAATAGAAGGTAATGGCATGGTTACAAGTTTGGATGTAAAAGTTATTGTTTTAGTAGTGGCTGGGTTTGTAAAGACTTTACTGTTTGTTTGTCTTTTATAGCTTCTGTCAATTGCTTTAGGTAATGAGTATTTTCCTGGTTGATATCTCTTTATATAGAGTTTCTATTTGTTGATGCAATTTGGCTATCTTTTCATGGTTATTGGTAATAACCTTTGTAGTATCACTGATATATGCATCAAAATTATTAGTTGTCATCATACTTGTACCTGCTAAGAAAATCAGCTAAAATATTTTTAGTATCAGATATATTTTTAACAATAAAATCATAACAGTAGAAAAAAGATTGTCATTTTCTTTTTTTATTTAATTCTGGTAACAAATCTATTTTATTAATAATAAAAGCTTTTACTTGGGTATTATCACTTCTTACTATAAACTTTACAGGTAACAAATGATAATGAAATTTCTTAATCCTAAATTTTACTGCTAAAAATTCTTTTTCATTTATATGATAATTCTTTTCATTTGGTTTCCATGTTCCTCCTCCATATCCACTGTTATGCCCAATATTTGGACATGGGTCCTAGGCAGGCCCAATGACATAAATTGGCCGGCCCACCTCGCATCTGGGCTCACATGGCTTCAAATCCCACATCCAGCTCGCATCGTGCTAAAAATGATAAAATATTCTAAGGCCCTTGGCCTAGCGTGAGGTCGCATCGCTAGCTCACCAGCCTTAGACTCATTCGGCTTCGATAAGGAAGAGAGAGAAGAACCGGCCCCCAGCCCGGTTCACTTCTCATCATCACCTCTCAGGTCGCATAGATTTGCCAGAGAGGCCTTCAGCCCGGCTCGCTTGGCCCGGCTCATTGCCTCCGGATCGCTTCGCTAGCCCGGAGTACTTGGCACGGATTTCTCATAACTGGCTGAAAGGCTCCTAGCCTCATGGGCTCACCTCACTTGGTATTATTTGCTAATCTGAAGACTACAGAAGGCCCCCCGGGGTAATATCTCAACATATTTATCTATTTGAAGACAGCTAGCCCTACGGGCTCTCATCTCATCAAAGGATCCGCACAGGATCACCTCTACATACTGCTCCCGTGAGGCCACATCACGCACAACTGCTCCCGCGAGGCCACATCGCGCATAACTCCTTACGGGAACCCCTTGCTCTACAACTCCATGACAGCCCCCGGAGCCTGACAGGGCTTGGGCCATGGCAGTTACAGACATCTGGGAAGTTTGCCCTCCACATCCACACAGACTTGGGCCAAAGCCCAGCACGTCTAAGGATTTGGGCCTGATGGACCGGACCAATACCTAGCCCATATAGGTAACTTGTCCTCCAAGAACTACGTGTGGCTTGAACCCCTATATAAAGGGTACGTAGGCCTCTTGTTTCAGTGGAGACAACAGTTGGCAGCAAGAGAGCAAATATTTTCTCTGGCCTTCTGACGAATCAACAACAAGATCAGCTACCAAAATCCATCACTTTCCTCCCGTGTTCTTCGCGTTCTTCATCAAGTTCATAGCAAAATCATCATATTTTGCTCCGTGATTCCAGCAAACCTCCAAATTACTGTTATACTAGTTTCTCCCTATAACAATTGGCGCTAGAAGGAGGGGCACTTGACATCTGAGGGAGAAGGATGTCTAACTCTAGGAGAACCGGAAACTCATCAGAAAGTGATAGAGCTGAGGATGACGAGACCCCGAGACATGCCAACGAGAACCCGCCTCAGACCGACCCCAAACTCTTGGAATTCCTGGATGAGATGGGCCAGCAGATGCTTGAGTTCAACAAGAGAATGAGGCGGATGGAGAGGAGAGGCGCCTCAAAGAAGGCTAGCGCGAGCGCCCGGCGACGAATGAGGAGGGCCAAAAAGTCTAAGCGGCCCTGGTCGACCGTGAAGCCACGTGACCTCATGAATGATTTTAATGATGAAGCCAGAGATGTAGGGAAGGACGAATCATTAGAGTGGGATGAGGTGCCCCCCAGTCAGGCGCGGCAGGCCCATGAGACCCCTCACAGGCCGTTTCATGGCCCAGCCCCCTCTGAGGCGAAGGCAACCAGTGTTTTTGACAGGGTCGGGAGAAGACTAACAGAGCATGATCTAAGGATAAAGCTGGAGAGAGCCCGAACTAAAAATACTGAGGTAAGGCCCCCGAGTCTAGCACGTGAAGCAGAGGGACCCCCTCGCCATCGCGAGCGCGCCAGGTCCCCATATCGTGCTCATGTACCGGAGAGGCCCCCTCCCAGGGGAAGAAATCAGGAAGCTCAGTCCGTGATAAGTGGAGAAGGTGGAGGCCGAAGGCGTGAACAGGCACCGCCCCCATCGCATAGGGCCAGTAATGAAAATAATAACGAGGAGAGGCTGGGAAACCTCCGCATGAACGATCTTAGGCAGCTCCTAGAGCGCATGGAGAAGGAGAAAACTGTTCCAAATCCTATCTCCACCCAGTCGCCTTTCACCAATGAGATCCGGGTCGCACCTCTGCCCGCCATCTTCAGAAACAACCCGAATCTCACTTTTAATGGTGATACTGATCCAGCCGAATACCTAATCCGCTTCAATATTGAGATGGAAGTTTACCAGGTTTCCACTCTAGCCCGGTGTCGGCTATTCGCCGCCTCTCTCAAGGGTAGTGCCCAACAGTGGTTCTCCAAACTCGGGCCCATTATGATCGACTCATGGGAACTACTGGCAGATATATTCATCAAACAATTTCAGTCTTCCATGCTCTATGCCCCACCTGTGGCGACCCTCGCTAATATTAAGCATAGGGAAGGAGAAACCCTGCAAGATTACTTCAAGAGGTTTAATGCCGAAGTACCCCGAGTTAGAGGAGCAACTGAAGAGGCTGTAAAGAACTTCCTGATAGCAGGTCTTAAGGAGGGAACTGACTTCTGGAAAAGCCTACAAGCTAAGACACCTGACACGTTGTCTGAGTTTTACCGGCAGGCTGAGCCCTTTAAATGGGTAGAGAAATCTATGCTTGACTTAAAGAAGAGTAACAACAATGGAGGCTGGGGAAAGAATAACAAACGCAAGGGATCCCGGAGTCCGGATAATAGAAACAGGGGCCGTAGAGACAGAAGCCCCAGCCCGAAGAGGTATGATAAAAGGGAAAGAGAGAGGTCCCTTGAAAGCAATAGGTCAGAGGACAGGAGGCCCTATCCGAAATACAGTCGCCACACCCCACTAGTGGCCCCAATCGAGCACATCTACGCAGTTAATGCCTCTAAAGGAATCTTCAAGAAGCCTCCACCAATGACGAATTACGGTAGAAAGGACTCTCGGAAGTTCTGCGCCTATCATGAGCAGTCGGGCCATGAGACCGCCGATTGCAGACATTTGAAAGACCAGATTGAAGACCTCATTAGAAGTGGTCACCTCACTGAATGGGTGGTAAGAGAAGTGAAGAGACATCAGAGGAGTGATTATCATAGCGTCCCGCCTCCTCCTTCGAAAGATAAGGCTCCGCAGGATAAAGAGAGACCTGGGCTTGGCAGTACTAGAGAGGGCAGTATCCATATTATCATCGGGGGTCCTCATATTGGTGGAGAAAGAAAACGAGCCATGGAGAGATATGCCAGAGAGGCCAAGGAGCGTCCCCTCACTAATATCCACCACCTCTCGCAGAGACCTCCCAAGCTGTTTAAGGGAGAGGAAACTGATATTATGTTTACTGAAGAGGATGCCAAATGGGTCCATCACCCCCATAATGACGCCCTGGTAGTTAAAATAAAGATCGGATCCTCAAATGTGCACAGAGTACTTGTCGATAATGGAAGCGCTGTTAATGTTCTCACTTATGATGTCTACCAGAAGATGGGTCTCCTTGACAAGGATCTCACACCTACTATCGGCCAGCTCTACGGATTCACCGGGGCCTCGGTTAGCGTCAAGGGCCTCATTAAACTCCCCGTCACTCTAGGGGAGGAGCCCTGCATGACCACCCAGGTTGCTGATTTCATGGTGGTAGACCAGCACTCTGCCTACAATGCCATAATTGGCAGGCCCATACTGAAGGAAATGAGGGTGGTGACCTCTATTTACCACCTTTCAATGAAGTTTCCCACTCCAAAGGGGGTAGGATGTGTCAAGGGCTGCCAGTATGATTCTCGAGAATGTTATAACAAGGCCCTCAGGTCAGCCGAGAAGACAAGTAGAGAGATAAAAGCCATCAATGTAGACGATTACAAGCCAAGTTCATGTGATACCATGATCCCACCGAAAATAGAGGACGCTATGTGCAACACCATCACCGTCGAAGAGCTCCCGCAAGATTATTTTGAAAGCATGGGAATTCAAGTAGAGCCGGTACCGGGGGCACTCATGATGGAGCCCTCCCAGCCAGTTCAAAATTTGGTAGAAGGAATTGTGGAAGAGACTAGTGATGATGAGGAGACCCCAGAGCAGTTAGCAAAAAGATTCAGTAAAGGAAAATGGGTTCCAGAGGAGACCTCAGCAGTGATAGATCCCCCCAACGGATTCTCTCGTGAAATCACAGGCATCACCGAAAGATTAGTCAATCCGAGCAGACCCAGGGGGTACACATTGGAGGATCAAAACAAGGAAGTGCTCTCTATTGAAGAAGTGGGAGAAGCAGGTATGACTCAGGATTTCGAGATGGATATTGATCCACGTATGCCCGCTCATGTAGAAAGAGTTGGGGCAGCCGAAGATACTATCACAATTCCGGTGGACGCAAATGATCCTTCTAAGTGGCTGAAGATTGGCTCTAATCTCGACCCAAACATGAGAGACTCTCTGGTCTCCTTCCTCAAAAGTAACCTGGATGTGTTTGCCTGGTCTCATGCTGATATGATAGGGATTGACCCTAAAGTTATGTGTCATCACCTCAACATTGATCCAAATAAAAAAGGGGTGAGGCAGAAAAGGCGCCCTGTCAGCGGAGAGAGGGCTGAAGCCCTCAAGGAAGAAGTGGACCGGCTCCTTAAGGTCGGGCTCATCAAGGAAGCTTTCTATCCCACATGGTTGGCCAACCCGGTTCTCGTAAAAAAGCCAAATGGGAAGTGGCGGACTTGCATAGACTTCACTGATCTAAACAAGCACTTCCCCAAAGATAGCTTCCCTCTACCAAGAATTGATCAACTAGTGGATGCAACTGCTGGTCACGCACTACTCAGCTTGATGGATGCTTATTCAGGATACAATCAAATTCCCATGTATGAGCCCGATCAGGAACACACAGCATTCATCACAGATAGGGGTCTCTATTGTTATGTTGGGATGCCCTTCGGCTTACTCAATGCCGGATCCACCTACCAGAGGCTGGTCAATATGATGTTCGAAAAGCAAATTGGTAAAACCATGGAAGTATATGTAGATGATATGCTGGTTAAGTCTAAGGAGGCCGCGGATCACGTCGGCCACTTAGCCGAGATGTTTGACATCTTGAGGAAGTACCGGATGAAGCTGAACCCCCAGAAATGTGTCTTCGGGGTAGAATCCGGGAAATTCCTAGGCTTCATTGTTAATCACCGAGGGATCGAAGCCAACCCGGCCAAGATCAAAGCTCTAATAGAAATGAGGTCACCCAGGAATGTCAAAGAGGTGCAGAGCTTAACCGGGCGGATAGCAGCTTTAAATCGCTTTGTCTCCAAATCATCTGACAAATGCCAAGAGTTCTTCAAAGCAATCAGGAGCATAGGGAAGAAGTTCGAGTGGACCCTTGAATGTGAAGAGGCCTTTCAACAGATCAAAGAGCATCTAGGCAGCCCACCTCTCCTATCCAAACCTCTAACAGGGGAGATTTTAATTCTCTATCTCGCTGTCTCAGACTACTCGGTTAGTGCTGTTCTGGTTAGAGAAGAAGCGGACACTCAGTTTCCTGTGTACTACGTGAGCAAGAGAATGCTTGATGCAGAGACCCGATATACTAACATGGAAAAGTTAGTTTATGCTCTCATTCTGGCATCAAGGAAGCTCCGACCTTACTTTCAGGCTCATAAAATTGAAGTAAGAACCGCCTATCCACTAAGGCAAGTAATGCACAAACTAGAAACATCTGGCAGGCTATTGAAGTGGGCGATTGAGCAAGGCCAATTCGATGTTTCATACAAGCCCCGCAGTGCCATAAAGGGGCAGGCTCTCGCAGACTTCATTATGGAATTTCCACTTCACAGTGACGAGAGCACACAAGTCCCCACTAATGTCTTGAGCACCACACAAGAAGAAGTCAACGAAAACAGCGCTCCTTGGTGGACCTTATATGTTGATGGAGCAGTGAATAATGAAGGAGCAGGTGCAGGGATAGAGCTTGTGACTCCGGAGGGACACAAACTCAATACAGCTATCCACTTCACCTTTCAGGCCACAAACAATGATGCTGAATATGAGGCCCTCATATCTGGCCTCAAACTAGCCTTAGAAATGAAGGCGGAAAACCTTAACATATTCAGTGACTCTATGCTGGTCGTCTACCAAATAAAAGGGGGGTTCCAAGCTAGGGGTCCTCGTACTGAGCTATATCTTAATTGTTCCCGACGGCTCCTCAGCCTCTTTAAAGAAGTCAAGATCGAACAACTCCCACGAGGTCAAAATGCCCATGCAGACGCGCTGGCCAAACTCGGCTCTCAGCGCGAGGCCACTCTGTTAGGGGTCATTCCCCTTGAAATCCAGAGGAGGCCCAGTGTCCCTGAGGAACTGAATGAGAAGAAAACTTCATCACTTGAGCTAATGGAGATTGAGATTGAAAATCCGGCCCCAACTTGGATGACTCCAATATGGGAGTATATCAAAAGGGGTTCATTACTTGAAAATAATAATGAAGCTAGAAGAATCAAGTACAAGGCCGCACGGTATGTTATTTATGATGAGGTCCTTTACCGAAGGGGCTTCAATATCCCACTTCTCAGGTGTGTTGATGGGGCCGAATGCAATTATATACTTCGAGAAGTACATGAAGGTATTTGTGGCAATCACACGGGGGGTGGTTCTCTAGCCCACAAGATCCTCCGACAAGGCTACTACTGGCCTACTCTCAAGCACGACGCCATTGAATTCGCCAGGTCTTGCGACAAGTGTCAAAGATATGCTAACTTCAGCAACATCCCCGCTGCTCCACTCACCTCTCTGATGAGCCCGTGGCCCTTTGCCATGTGGGGGATTGATTTGATAGGAGAGCTGCCGAAAGCTAAGGGAGGGGTCAAGTATGCTGTGGTGGCAGTTGATTATTTCACTAAGTGGGCCGAGGCCGAGCCCCTAGCCACTATCACCGCCAAGAAGCTTAAGGATTTTGTGTACAGGGCTATTGTGTGCAGGTTTGGGATCCCCTACAAGCTCATTTCTGATAATGGAAAGCAGTTTGATTCCAAGGAAATGCGAGAATTTTGTGACACCTTGGGCATCAGGAAGGACTTCTCAGCTGTCTGCCACCCTCAATCAAATGGCCAGACAGAAGCAATAAACAAGATAATCAAGCACACTCTGAAAGCTAAGCTGGATGAAAATAAGGGCAACTGGCCCGAGGAGCTCCCTAGGGTCCTCTAGTCCTACAACACTACCCCGAGGAGCACTACTGGTGAGACCCCATTCTCCTTATCATATGGATGTGAAGCTATGGTACCTGTGGAAGTTGGCTCCGGATCATTCCGTCGAGATCATTTTGACCCCAATAATAATGAGGTCAACCACCGACTCTACCTCGACATGATTGAAGAGACCCGGGCAGACTCTCAGGTCCGCCTAGCATCGTACCATCAAAGGACAGCTAGGCACTACAATGGGAAGGTGAGGGCTCGTCCACTCCGAGTTAGAGATCTAGTCCTACGTCGGGTCATGCCAAACACCAAGATTCAGGCATATGGAGTCTTCGGTGCCAACTGGGAAGGCCCCTACAAGGTCAAGACTGTTCTCTGGGAGGGAACATATCACCTCTCTGATCTCAAAGACAAGCTTATTCCGCGAGCATGGAATGCGTAACATCTCAAGAAGTATCTACCTTAACTGCCCATGTAACTGGCAGTACTATTTATTTTTAGACTACTTCGTATGAATAAATCATCCTAAGTCTCGGGGGGTAGTACTGTTATATAAACACCCCTCCGAGCTGATGTAATAACTCTATTGGCCCTATGTTCTTCAATTATTCAAGAAATATGCATGGTTTTCTTTCAAATTTTATGTAATGTGTATCAATATTCATGAAAGTTCGTGCAGTTAGGGTCGAGCAACGACAATGTGCGGCCAGAAATTGCTTAGCTAGGCGAGGCCTGTTGGCCAGCCAAGCGATGCGACGTGGGGCCCCGTCGTCACATAAGTGAACGATGCGAGGCCATAACCACGGGCCCCGTTGGGATGAGGTCAGGCCAGTATCGGTGCGAGGTCACTCTGTTCTAAGGCATACGAACCGGGCCCCCCCCATGCGAGGCCATTTCTGTTCGAAGGGACTCAGGCAAGGCTCTCATGCGAGGCCAACCCGAAATGGACAAATAAGAAGCAAGTTCACAGGTAGCGACCTGATAGCAGTTGGTGATTTTGAAAGGTTGAAAAAAGTGAAGATTGACAATGTGCGGCCAGAAATTGCAAAGCGAGGCGAGGCCTAACGGCCAGCCAAGCAATGCGACGTGGGGCCCCGTCGTCAAATAAGTAAACGATGCGAGGCCATAACCACGGGCCCCGTTGGGACGAGCTCATGCCAGCATCGGTGCGAGGCCATTTGATTCTAAGAGGTACGAATCAGGCCCCCCATGCGAGGCCAAAAACATACGAACTGACATGAGTTAAGCTCGTTTGATGGTATGTACAGAAAAAATATTAAAGCAGGTGATAAAAAATTACTAGCTTCGCGAGCTGAGGCCCAATTGGTTCGTTAAAAGCGATCAGAGAATAGTTGAACAAAAGTTACGGAAATATGTAACATAAGGTATATTAGGCGATGCGAACAAATATCAAAAGCATGTATAAGTAGTGCGATGCGAACATAAAGGAGATGGAGAAATTGAAGCATTAAGATCAAATGTAGAATTGTTACAAATGTGAGGCATAGACGGTGCCCGCAACCCATCAAATTAAGCTCGCAAACGAGCATAAAGTACTTGTTCAAAAATGAATTGCAAATAAGAAAACAAATTATGAAGCTTCTTCTTGCTGCTGCTCTTGGGCTCGCTTCGCCTCTAGCTCCGAGGCTCGCTGAGCGACCTCATCTTCCACCTCCTTGCGAAGGGTCTCCGCATAAACTCGAAGTCAGGCAGCTTCTTCATGAAGGATTTCATAAACTTCACTTGCCCAAGAGCCGAGGCCTCCGCTACTGCCTCCTTCTTCTCACCCGAGAAGCTTGCGATGGCGGCCTCTTGGATAGTGATTTGAGCTTGCAATGCGGACAACCTCTCATCGAACGAGTTTTTATCAGCAGCTCGATCCTTCTCAAGATTGCGAACCTTCTCCTGCTCGGTTCGCAGATCTTTCTTCAGTAGGCTGATCTCGTCCTTAAGCTTCTTTTGCTCATCGAGCAGCTTCTTCTTTTCCAGTTCCGTCGATTCGACCTTGTAATGCAGAATTTGGTTTTGAGAGGTCAGGGCCCGCATCTCCTTGTGGCGGCTCGCCTGTCTGTAGAAAAGCTCGGCCGCGGCTCGAGTCAAGGCAGAATTATTCTCCTCGAGAGAGGACTGAGCCCATTGGTTGAGGTCGCTCTCAGAGACATGTGAGTGGCCTAACTTCGCAAAAGCGTTAGCCGCGATGTGAGTAGTTGTGGTCGCAACAGTGGTTCCCTTGGTCACTTCGACCCGAGCTCGTTTGGGATCCACCTTGCCAGCCTCAGCATCCAAGTGTTTCCTCTTCGGCTCTGTAAGAGGGGGTTTACCAGTAGAGAGCTTCAGATCCTTGGGTGGAGGCTTGCGGGCCGAGCCCGTGACCACCACATCATCGTCCTCGAGAGTAAAATGAGGAGGGGCCACATTAGACTTCGACATATCTGCATAAGAGAGATGAAGCGATCAGAAAACAGTTGCAAAAATATGAAATGACCAGCAGTATAGGGATAATGCATATGAATGCGATGCGAACGATAAAAAAAAACATAGGGCCTTTATCTATGCGTACCGGACTCAGTACGAGCTCGCTTCGCAGGACGTTTCTTAGACGAGCCCACAACGGCTTTTCCCTTTGATGGAGTCAGCCTCGCTCCGTCCTTTAGGAAACCATAGGCGACCAGGTTGGAGGTCGTTACTAACTTCTTCATGTTCCTCTCCTCGAGAGGCAGGTGTAGTAAACTGTCAGCTCGCTTTTTAGCCTCGCCAGAAAGTGGTGTGCGAGGAGGAGCAACTTAGAGAAAAATCAAGAAAAAGATTCAGCCTCGAATCGGTTTTAAAAGAAAAAGTTAGAGGAGAAAATAACGAGGAGGGGGTGCATACCTGGTTTATAATTAAAAACTACAGGAACCCTGGTCACGTCGAACACGTAGAAATACGGTTCCTTCCAGTGACCCACATTGCTCGGGGCCCCATGCAACAAGTTCTTACCATTGAACTCGGGCCAGACCGAGAGATATAAATATCCGAAGTCTTTCTTCCCCGAAGACTTGAGGTTTAGAAAATATCTGAGCGTCTTCGCATCGAGGTCGGGGAAGTTTTGTTTTTTGTACAAGATGTACAGAGCAATGGCGGATCGCCAACCATTGGGGTTAACCTGAATGGGTGCGATGTGGAAGTATTCGCAAACGTCCAAGATGAACGGATGCACGGGCGAAGTGATCCCAACCTTCAACAGCGAGGTGGATAGGACCATCCTCGGAACACGACCCCCATTCTCTTCATGGTTGAATCTGTAGCATCTCTGATGAGGACGAGGCAAGACAATGAAGCCCTCCAGCCTAAACTGATCAACGGCTTCTGCCAACGACTCTGAAGTCAGGCTTGTTCGCAGGTCGCGAGCTGCAAGCACCCGAGGAGAGGACGGCCTCGTTGAAGAGCTGCTCGCACCCTCACCCAAAGGCTTCGCGCCTATGTAGATTGGCCCCTCCAGTTCGGGCTGATCAGGCGGGATGAAGACTTCATCATCAGAATCCTCGGGAACGAATTGATAATTTTCCAGGTCGATCGACCTGGTCACAGCATCATCATCCTCGCTGTCTGAGGATTCGACCCAATGAGAGGTCGCTTCATCTTCTAGGTCAAGGTCGACCTCATCGCGAGCCCGTTTGCCCTTCGGATCGCAGGGCTCGTAATATGCACTCCCGAGTTCACTCCAGCTCGAACCACTATGGACAGGAATTGGTTGTTGTGGATGAAGGGGCTCCTCGCCAGTTGGAGTCTGAGCGGTTCGCTCCGCGATCCGACGAGCGATCTCCTCCTCGGCTGCTTCCTTGGTGAGAGGGCCCGGTCCGGCATTTAAGAAAGAGAGATCGATAGGAGTTACGGATTTCTTCTTCTTCCATTTTTCAAGACCCTCATGCCGGTCAGAATCTTCTATGGCCCAGGAAGGATCCATATTCAAGACGAACGAGTTCGAACTTGACTGTTCGATCCAAGCTATAAGTGCAGCTGCTTCGGGGCTGACTTCGGTTCCTGGGATGATTGGATGACGACGTGTGCCCGATATCTCGTTCAGTTCGCGCTGAAATTCGCGCGAACCCCTCAGTTCCTTGGGGTAATGCTTGAGAGGCGAAGAGGTGCTGGTGGCCGAATCGCTCGACATCTGAAATAGATGGTGAATTGGTTAAGGTGTGTGCTCTTAAAGAAGAAAAGGAAAATTGCTAAGTGTCCTCACATCGCACACGAGCCGGTCCTAAATCTAAGGTCGAGATCGCGACGCGAGGAAGGTGGGGTGTGTGAAATGATGCGACCCGGGGAGTGGGATCACATCGCATGAAATATATACGCATGGGTGACTAAACAAATATTACATGAGCATATTATAAAAAGCGAGGACATATATGGCGAGTTCGGATCGTTACCTTTGTTGTGGGAAGGAGGGCTCGAATCGCTGGAAGAGTATTGACTAGAACTCTGCTCGCTAGAAGATTCCGGCGACTGAGGATGAACAAATCGAGTTCGCACTTGAATTCTGGGCATGAAAATCAGCTAAAACCACCGTTTGATCCTTGAGCTCTCGGACAACTTTTCTCGAAAATGATCCTGGAAATGATTGAAAATGATTGGGGAAGTCACATATTTATAGGCAACTGAGGAGAGAGAAGGACACGGACACGTGTCGCATTCTCATTGCTCCGGCTCGAATCCAGTGCATGCGACCACATGGTAATAATGTGTAGCCCACTCTCCAACGGCTATATTCGGGCTAGGTTCGCACGAGGAGCCCCTTCAATTGCCCTGAAGTTGGAAGGGTTTTATGTGGATAGCTCGGTCCGTTTGGTATCTAGATCGCTGTCAGGACGGGTCGTCGCAAAAAGACTATCAATTCCACAAAGGCTGGGCAATTCGCTTCGCATCTCTGTTAGAAGCCTTTTTTTTGGTCGCTTCTCCTGGAGGATTTCCTGCTTCAATTACTATCTGATTCCACCTCGCATCGCTAATGGCGAGGAGGAATCGGGGGGTAGTTGTTATGCCCAATATTTGGACATGGGTCCTAGGCAGGCCCAATGACATAAATTGGCCGGCCCACCTCGCATCTGGGCTCACATGGCTTCAAAGCCCACATCCAGCTCGCATCGTGGTAAAAATGATAAAATATTCTAAGGCCCTTGGCCTAGCGTGAGGTCGCATCGCTAGCTCACCAGCCTTAGACTCATTCGGCTTCGATAAGGAAGAGAGAGAAGAACCGGCCCCCAGCCCGGTTCACTTCTCATCATCACCTCTCAGGTCGCATAGATTTGCCAGAGAGGCCTTCAGCCCGGCTCATTGCCTCCGGATCGCTTCGCTAGCCCGGAGTACTTGGCACGGATTTCTCATAACTGGCTGAAAGGCTCCTAGCCTCATGGGCTCACCTCACTTGGTATTATTTGCTAATCTGAAGACTACAGAAGGCCCCCCGGGGTAATATCTCAACATATTTATCTATTTGAAGACAGCTAGCCCTACGGGCTCTCATCTCATCAAAGGATCCGCACAGGATCACCTCTACATACTGCTCCCGTGAGGCCACATCACGCATAACTGCTCCCGCGAGGCCACATCGCGCATAACTCCTTACGGGAACCCCTTGCTCTACAACTCCATGACAGCCCCCGGAGCCTGACAGGGCTTGGGCCATGGCAGTTACAGACATCTGGGAAGTTTGCCCTCCACATCCACACAGACTTGGGCCAAAGCCCAGCACGTCTAAGGATTTGGGCCTGATGGACCGGACCAATACCTAGCCCATATAGGTAACTTGTCCTCCAAGAACTACGTGTGGCTTGAACCCCTATATAAAGGGTACGTAGGCCTCTTGTTTCGGTGGAGACAACAGTTGGCAGCAAGAGAGCAAATATTTTCTCTGGCCTTCTGACGAATCAACAACAAGATCAGTTACCAAAATCCATCACTTTCCTCCCGTGTTCTTCGCGTTCTTCATCAAGTTCATAGCAAAATCATCATATTTTGCTCCGTGATTCCAGCAAACCTCCAAATTACTGTTATACCAGTTTCTCCCTATAACATCCACATATAAGAGGTTTTTCTTTATCAATATCACTATATTCATATGCTATAAGGACTGTTCCCAACCTATATCACTTGCATTAATAAAAAGTTCTAATTAATCTGTTTCTATAGGTATTCTATATTTTGGTAAATTAATTACTTTTTTTTAAGTAATTTAATAGTTTTATCATGTTCTTCTTTCCATTCAAAAGACTTATTTTTTGTTAATTCTTGTAAATGTTTTCTTAATTGTGGTAAGTCTTTTATATGCTCAGCTGAATAATTAATTATTGCTAAGAATTGTTGTACTTCTTTCTTATTTTCTAATTTATCTTTAAAATTTTGTATTTTTGATACAATTTGACTTTATAATTATAACTCATCTTTATCTATAATATATCCTAAATATTCTATTCTATATTTAAAGATTTCAGATTTCTTTTCAGAAAGTAATATTCCATGTTGTTTTACCAATTTTATAAATTGGTCTAAATGATTTATATGCATTTCTAAATTTTCAATATATATTAATATGTCATCTACATATACTATACAATTTTTATTTTTTTTTTGAATACTTGATTCATTCTTCTTTGAAATATTTGTGGTGCATTTTTAAATTCAAAGGGTAATACTATCTATTCATAATGTCTTTGAGGGGCACTAAATGCTTTTAATGGTTTAGAATTTTTTGTTAATTTTAATTACCAAAATTCACTTTTACAATCAAATTTACTAAACCACTTTTTATTTTCTAATCTGTTTATATCATTTCTTTTATAAGATAAAAAGTATCCATCAAATAATGTTTTTTATTTAATTTTCTATGTTTTCTTACTAAAAAAGATGGACTACTATGTGGGCTTTTACTTTCTTTTATTAATTTTAGATCTAGTAATTCATTTATTTGATTTTCAAATTCTTTTTTGTGTGTAAGACTATATCTAATAGGTTTAGATCTTACTATATCATTAGAGTTTACCAATTTTATTTGAGCATATATATTTTATTTATCTCTTGTTATAATCAATAAATCAATATTTTGTTCTTACAGGATTTTTTCCAAAATTTTGTTCTAATAAATCAATATATTTTTTAGTTAATTCCTCTAAATTATTATTTATATTAACCAATATTTTATTTACTCTTGTTATATTTGTAGGTAATATGCTTTTTAGTATTATCCATTTATTACAAGATGTTTGTAAACTTAAAGTGTCATAAGTAACTACTTGAGTTTTAAAATGATCTAGAAAATTATTTCCTAATAATATTGATTGTTTCATTTTATTCTCTTGATATATCAAAGGTATTTTAAATATTGTCTTATTTAATACTATTCTCATATTTTCTGCTATTGTGTCTAATTCTTTTCTCTGTTCATTAAACCATGTTACTCTTGTTTTATAAATATTAGATTTTTTTTCCATTTATGCTGTATTAATACTCCTTTTTGGCTAAACATAAATATGTTCCATTATCTATAAATATTTTTTGGGTTATTAGTTTTTTAGATTTATATTCTACATAGGCTTCTATATAAATAGCTACCATTATTCTGAATTATTTTCACTTGAAGATACTTCTATTTTCTCAGATTCTGATTTACTATTATCTTCATATTTTATATCTCTTTCATATTCTGATTCACTTTTATTATCCATTTGACTTGCATAAAATTCTTCATATTTAAACCATTTATTATTATCTTCCTCTATTTATTTTAGGTTCATTATAAATTGTGATGTATTAATATATTTTACTCCTTTTTCTTTTAATTTAGTGCATTTATTAACATAATGTCATTTTTCATTACAATTCTAACATGTACATTCACTTATTTTTTCTCTGTTATATGGTTTTTTCTAATTTTTTTATTTTTAAATCTCCTCCTTGTATTAAAAGTATTTTTGAATTTTTTAAATCTTTTATTTTTATATTTGTTATAATATGGATTGTAATTTTTATTGAACCCTCTCTGGTTTTCAAACCTTCTGTTACATTTTTTCTTATGTTTTTTATAAGATTTTCTGATTCTTTTTTCATCACATCCAAATATTAATCTTCTTTCCGTAAAACCACATATTTCTCTTAATCCTAATTTTTTTTATCTTTCTTAACCTTTTGTTGTATTCTATATTATTCACATTTTCTCATTAGATATCCTCTTAATACTCTTATCCTTTCTCCTAAGGTATTTTCTCTTTGTTCTAATTTATTATATTTTTTAGTTATCTCAGTATTATATGGATCAGGTAAATGATAATAATATAATTGTTGATATAATAATTTTCTTCTGGTTGAAATCTAGCTTCATAAAAGAATTTTATAAAACTTATAGTATATTCAGGTAGTTTATTTATTTTACAACACTTCATATTATTTAATTTCATTATTTCCATTTTTCTTTCTATTAATATTTGATCTCTAGCTACTATCCATGGTTCTCCTAGGAATTCTCTTTTTAATATCATATCAAATATTTGTAACATAGATTTTCAATCTCATGCATTACGCATTATTTCTGTTTTTAATTTAATTGGTATGCTATAGATTCTATCCAAAATGATACTTTTCCTATTAATGTCTTAGATATTCAAACATAAGTATAATCTAAATTATTAGTATGTGGAGAACTCATTAAAGCTATATAAGTTCCAAGATTTCAATCCGTAATTGTTCTATTAATTACTTGTTCTTCATAAACATTATCTAAATCTAAGAAGTATTCATTAAGGTTAACTCATTGTGACATTGATCCTACAAATTCTTTAAATTCTGTTTGTTGTCCTATTGAAATATGTTTAAGTATTTTATTATTATTTTTTATCATTGCATCTAGATTTGGGTCTATTATATTTTCTTCTGGATAATTATTTACTTCTTCATTGATTATATCTTCTGTTTCCATATCAGTTCCTATTTCTTCTACACTTCCAGATTCTTTTATTAACTGCATTTATATTATTTATTTTTCTCAAAACTTGAATTATTTGATTATTTTCTTCTTCAATATCTAAATTTTCTTCTTCTTCTGACTCTTCTATAAAATTTACTCTTTCTTGATCAGATAAAGAATTTTTAGTACTACTAGAACTATCTGAGTTACTATTATTATTCATTTCTTTTTCTTTATTAAATAACTTTTTTATTTTTCTTCTAGTATATCTAGTCTTGTATTAGTTTCTTGTAATTTTATCTTTAATTATTTTAATTCCCTTTTTGTTTCTTTCAATTCCTTTTTAGTAATTTTATATTTATCTTTATATATTTTTTGTACTTTTCATACCATTCTTCATTAGTATTGAGTTTGAGTTTTAGTTAGTTAATTTTAATTCTATTATTTCATGTTTCTATTTTTCTAATTTTAATTATAAATATTATATCTTCTCAATATTATCTATATTTTCTTTGGGTTCTTTTTTTATAGGTTCATATTTATATCTTTCTTTTTCTATTATTTATTTTCCATGATTTTTAAGAAATGTTATTACATTATGTTCTTTTTTATCCATTAAAATTTTCCTTTTTTATGCAATGATGACAATCCTTCTAATACTTTTTTTTTTTTACAGATTTTGGTATATTAGGTTTCATTTTACTAATATCTACCATAATAGGTTCTTTAGTTCTTTTCCAAGCATTTATAGGTATTATTTTGGGGTTTAAAGTATTTTCTTCTTCTGTTATTATTTGTTTATTCTTTACCTTTTCTTCCCCTAATTTCGTTAATTTTTCTAATATTATTTTAAATGTTAGTATTTCAGATATATTCCAACGATTTGTTAATTCCTCTCTTTTTATCTGCTTTAGTTGAATTTGTTCTTTTTGTATTTCGTTTATTTTTGTTATTAAAAAATTTATTTTTTTCTTTATTATTATTTCTTCCATAGGGCTTGTATTTTTTCGTTTTTATTACTCATTTTTAGATATTCTTTTTATCCATCCATTTCCCATATTTATCCATATTTTTCAGTCTTCTTATTATTTATTTCTTCCAACTTTTTTATATCTTCCTCTAATTTTATTTCTTTTTCACAATATTCTAAATACTTTATTTGTGAATATATTCCTTCTTGTAAAGAATCTTTTATCTTTTGTAATTTTTGTTTCTTCTTTTCTATTTTTTTTAATATTCATATTTTTCTATAAATCTGACTTTGCCTTGATCTGTTATTTCAATTCCCTTATTATTAATTTTATAATTTATCATTGTTAAGAAATCACTTCATAGTAATAATTCATTAGAACTATCATATTCTATTACTCCTATATTTATATTATATTCCAAGTCTTGTATTTTAAATCTTAAATTAATGCTTTTGATAATTATTATTTCTCATTAATTTTCAGGATAATTATAAGTTTGGGGTTCTATTTTATTACAATTATTTTCATCAATTTTACTTACATGTATAAAACTTTTAATTACTGCTGTATTTATTTCAGTAATACATTCTTTTGCTATCATTCTTTCAAATATTATTATTTTTATCTTTAATCTATCTGTATTTATATCTATTAGATTTATTTCTCTAGGATAATTATATTGTCTTGTTATATTTATTGTTCTTGATAGACTATATTGTCTTATCATAATAGGTTCTTTTCTAAAATTTAGTCTTGATCCTTCTATTCTTTGTATTAATTTATTAGGAGTTGCTAATGTTCTATTGTTAAAATCTATATTTATTTCTTCTGGTATTGTTATTTTTGAACTTTCATTATGCTCTATTTGGTCTAAAATATCCTGATATATTTTTTGTACTAAAATACTTGATTCATTTTGTTTAGTTACATGATGATTTCATGTTAGTGCATATATCATTTTTGTTTCAATACTAATAATTTTACTTTCAGGTGGCATTTGTATTCCATCTAATATATAATATAGAGTTAAAGCTAATTCTTTATGTTCATCTTTTAGTGATACACTAAAATCTGGTTGTACTATAAACTTTAGTTTTTGATAGATTAAATTTCCTTTTATTACTGATATTAATGCATCTTGTATATTTCCTAATATCCTGTCATCTAATATATATATCTGTATATGTGTATCTATATTGCTTTGAAAATATGCTTTTATTGTAAATTCTACTCCTTCAAAATATGTATTTCTAAATTTCTTTGCTTCTTTAGTAAATAACTTTCTTAATTCTCTTTTTATTATTTCTTCTGTTATTAAACTTATTTTTTCTCTTCCATTTATACTAGTAGTATCTATAATATTTTCATATTTTTATGTTATATATCTTATTTCTTTATTTCTTTTAAACCAATTTGTTTTAAATATTTTCTTAACTGTTAACTTTTCTTTCTCAGTATTTTTATCAGGAATTATATTGTATAAAAATTTGCACATTCTATTAAAAAATAGTATAAGATCCATTTGGGTCTCTCTCCAACACCTTAAGATTTTTGATAAACTGGTTACTTAACATGATATCAGAGCTCAGGTTGGCTCGGAGTCGAAAATATTCTCACAATTTTTGAAGGAGGGACACAAAAGTAAAAACTATGCCAAAAAATGAGGGAATCTTTAAAAATAGTATAAGATTCATTTGAGTGTTTCTTTAACACCTTAACGTTTTTGATGAGCTGGTTACTCTGCGCGGTCTATCTCCCTCTTCCTCTTTTCTCTTGTCACCAATCTTTCACCTCTGTTAACGGAACCACCACTCTTATGTTTGCTTGGTAATTATTCTTCCTTACTTTTTGCTTTTGTTTTACTATGTAATTAATTTGTTTAGTAATTCTAATTCTTTGAGGACCAACACTAAAGTCAAATGCTTTGCAACAAGAAACAGTAATCCATCAAATAAAACCCATAACAGGAAGGTATATTACAAAATATACGCCGTATAGATACATAATCACATGCATTTCTTGCTTAATTAGTCAAATATGTAAAATATGATATTGAGCAGCAAGTAAAAATATATTAAACACGATCCTCCACTAGTAAATATTATGTAATGCCTGGGTTAGACAATTGATGAAAATTGAAATCAAGATTGATGCGGCTGCAATTATAAAGTAAGCAGAATTCGATTTATGGAGAGGATTTTTAGATGGAGATGATCTACGTATATGTGAAACCGGAGAGGTCTTTTGCAGGAAAAGAAACTATCCACAGTGTTCCATTCAATTCTTTACGCATTTTTTTTTTGGATGTCCCATCCAATTCTTTACATTTCAAAATTTTTTAAAAATAGTAAATTTTTATATTATAAAATTTACTCTCACCCACACTTTCTTCCACCTTTTCAAATCTATCAATTAAATATCAATTGATCTCACCATTTTACCCATTTTTCCTTCTCTTTTATTCATTTTTCCTTCTATTTCATAATATTTTATATAATTTTCTTAACCTCTGTGCTCAACCCAAATGTAAACAATTGAGTGAGACGGAGAGAGTATAATACAAGATATACTGAGACACGTAGATGCTGTCATCAGGCTGCTTAGCTGTCATTTTTCCTTCTATTTCATAATATTATATATAATTTTTTTAACCTCCGTGTCCAACTCAAATGTAAACAATTGAGTGAGACGGAGAGAGTATAATACAAGATATACTGAGACACGCTGCCATCTGGCTGCTTAGCTGGACTTAATATCCTTACTTTTTCAAATTGTGTCGTTTCGTATTTTCAATTTACGAGTTTTATTTTAAAGTATGTGATTATATTAAATATACCATTTTGTTAAATATTAACCAAACTTTAAACACAAGTTAAATGATTTGCAAAATAAAAATTCACTTAACTTTTCACAATTGTAAGGAAGTTACATCCTACTTAAGAAAATATTAGAATTTCTTCTAAGGAAGTTACATCCTACTTAAGATTCTTATATCTACTATAAATTTGAGACCTCTTATTGCTATATAAAAGGTCTTACACCTTCATTTTAAGATTGATAATGTATAGACACCGCTCTATACATCACATTTCAACCCCTAATAATTCCATTAAACCCCAATCCATATGTTATAAAGAGAATTATAGAGGTTCCACTCTATTAGGATGAGGAACCACCCAAGAATGAGGAACTACCAAGGAATGAAGGTCTACTATTGCAGAGGTTCCACTGTCGAGATTTAACTATGTCAAGGCTGGAACCTATAATGGAGAGGTTCCAAGAGGCCAAAGAAGATAAGAATTCATGTGAGTGGTCTTAACATGCTCTAGTTTCCAGAAAATAGGTTTCGGGTTCCATTGGACAGGTTCTAGAAAATATCTTCTGGGCAGTAGCTTTCGGGCAAAACAGTAAAAATCAGAGTTTGAGATGGATTTTTTCTCCTAAAGTATAAACTTTAGGAGCACGTCTTATCACTTCAGAGGCAACCTTCTAAAGAGATTCCACCGAATCAAATGAGATAACTATGATATATATATGATATATTTGTACATATTCGCATATATATATATATGTGTGTATGTGTGTGTGTGTGTGTAGCTTCTAAGGAGTCCTACCCAGCTTGAACTCTCCTTTCAACTCAACCACTTCGAGATGAGCATTCACCCGAGGATAAACCTTATCAAACACAGCTGATTACTCATCAACAGAGTCATGAATACCTAGAATTACATATGGACTTTTTTCTTGTCAGCAGAATTACATATGACTTGATCCGTATTAAATTATATAAATATATAAATTATATACAATATGTACTTATATTAAATCAAATTTTAAAATCAAATTTTATATATTAATATCTAATTAATTAAAATAAAGCACAATAAGAATATAATATTACATAAAAATATAATGTTCCATAAAATTATGAAATATAATAGTTAACATCATATTTAATAAAAATAAATCAATCATAAAATTTAAATATTATTAATAAATTTTATATAAGTGATTAAATATATAATTTTACATAATATAACAAAAAAATTATTAAAAAATTATATCAATTATACAAATCATCATTACATTATACGGAGTATAATTTTATCTCAGGAATTAAACCAAGTCAAACTCGTTACGTAAAAATGGCTGAAATGATCGTATTGCTAACGGACTGGTTGGCAAGCTTGTTGCATTTGTAGCCGAAGAAGTCATTGAGGTTTGGAATCTTGACGAAGATCTCGACACACTCTGCTCCAGCAGAGGTTGGAATTGTTGGAATTCATGCACTTGCATATTCATTTTCACATTCACAGTATCTATTTATTATATTCATGCACCTTGTATCAACTTTCTAAATGACCTCTAGGTTGTTTTGAAAACTCTATATAAAGCCTATTCTACATCAATTATAGATATAGAAAAATAAAAAAGGAATCATATTCAGAATATATAAAACATAAGTTCTTCTTTCTATCTGTTCTGTTAGAGCTCTGCAGTAGCAACTCATTTAGATTCCTACAAATTGGTATCAGAGCAAGGTTTCGTTTCTAATCTGGGATTGACCCAAGAAGTGATTACATGGCGTCAAATTCAGACTCTCAATCAACTCTAATTCCTCTCTTTGATGGTGAAGATTATGACTACTGGAAGATCAAAATTAGAACTGTTCTAAGGGCAGAAGGCTTATGGAATATTGTGGAGAAAGGGTTTGCTGAACCTAAGAATGAAGCAGACTTGTCTGAAGCAGAATTAAAGAAACTTGAAACGTCTCGTCGTCAGGATGCAAAAGCACTAAGCAAACTTCAGATGGGCGTCACAAAATCAATTTTTACAAGGATATCAACAGCTGCAACAGCAAAAGAAGCATGGGAAATTCTAGAAGGTGAATTCCATGGAGATGAAAAGGTACGAAGTATTAATCTTCAATCTCTTAGAAAGGATTTTCAGAATTTAAGAATGAAGGATTCTGAAAATATACAAAGTTATCATGCTCGTGTAATGGAGATTGTGAATCAAATGAAAACCTATGGTGATAATATTTCTGATCAACATGTTGTGGAGAAAATTTTGATCAGTTTAACAGATAAATATGAATATATTGTTGCTGTCATTGAAGAAACAAAAGATCTCACCAAGCTGTCAATAAAAGAACTGATGGGCTCTCTTCAAGCGCATGAAAAAAGAAGACTTAAACAGGCAGAGCAATCAGAAAATGCTTTTCTGTCTAAGGCAAAGGTGAAGCCACATCAATTTGCAAAGAAGGATGGTCAAATCCAGGAGCAAAAGAAGTCTGGCTGGAAAAAAAAGAAAGAGAACTATACTAGCACTTACTAGAAAAATCAGAATGATAGAGGTACAAGTTCTAACCCAAAAGTTTTTTGCAATATCTGTAAAAGGACCAGTCATATTTCATCTAAATGTTGGTTCAAGGGCAAGCCTCAATGTAATTATTGTAGAAGATTTGGCCATATTGAAAAAGTCTGCAGATTTAAAAATTATGAGAAGGCAAATTTTACAGAAGAAAAGGAGGACAACAAAGAAGAACAAATATTTTATGCTTGTCATTCCAGCCTGCATGGAGACAATAAAGCCTGGTATATAGACAGTGGTTGCAGTAATCATATGTGTGAAGATAAAAATATCTTTGTGCAAATTGATACAACAATAAACCCAAAGGTGAGGATGGGTAATGGAGCTGTTACAGAAGCAAAAGGAAAAGGAACAGTTGCTATCAACACAAAATCTGGAGTCAAATATATACGAGATGTTCTTCTCGTTCCAGATTTAAAAGAAAATTTATTAAGTGTTGGACAGCTTCTGGAACATGATTATTGTCTTGTATTTGAAGATAATATATGCAGAATCTTTGAGAAAAAGAACAAGAATGAGGCCATTACAGAAGTAAAGATGGAGAGGAACATGAACTTTCCACTGATATTTAACCACAATGCTCTAAAGGCTGAAGTTGTAGACCAATCATGGCTTTGGCATAAAAGATATTGCCATCTAAATTTTCAGGGATTGAAATTTTTCAAAGAAAGAAACATGGTGAATGGCCTACCAGAATTGCAACATGAAAAGACACTGTGTGAAGGATGCATCATGGGAAAACAACATAAAATGCCATATCCAAAAGGAAAATCATGGAGAGCAAAAGAACACTTGGAACTTATACATACCGACATTTGTGGCCCAATGAGGACTCCATCTTTGGGACAACAAAGGTATTTTATAATTTTCATTGACGATTGTACAAGAATGACTTGGATTTATTTTTTGAAAGAGAAGTCAGAAGCTTTCACTGTGTTCAAGAGATTTAAAGCTCTTGTAGAAAAACAAAGTGGTCGTGACATTAAGTGCATACGGAGTGACAGAGGAGGTGAATATACCTCTAAAGAATTTGAAGAATATTGCAAAGATGAAGGCATTTGGAAGCAGCTCACAGCAGGATACAGCCCGCAGCAGAACGGAGTTGCAGAACGCAAAAATAGAACGATTGTTGAAATGGCCAGGTCTATGATGAATGAAAAAGGACTGCCAAAGACGTTCTGGGCTGAAGCTACAAATACAGCAGTTTACATTCTTAACAGATGTCCCACAAAAGCTGTAAGAAATATAACACCTATGGAAGCATGGAGTGGAGAAAAACCATCTGTAAGTCATCTAAGAATATTTGGCTGCATTGGTTATGCTCATATATCTGCTGAGAAACGTACTAAACTGGATGATAAAAGTACAAAGTGTATTTTTACTGGTTATACTCTGGAGACTAAAGGTTACAGGCTTTATAATGTTGAAACTAACAAATTGGTTGTGAGTAGAGATGTTCTGTTTGATGAAAATGCAGCCTGGGATTGGAAAGAAAAGCAGGTGGAACATGTTAATCAACCAAGTTCTATGGAAGCAAGTGAAGAAAATGAGGTCACTCACACATCTGACCAAGAGGATAATCATGAACAAGATCAACACACTCACACATCTGAATCAGAGGATGAAACTCCACCAAGAAAATTCAGAAGTTTAAGTGATATATATCAGTCTTGTAATTTTGTGGTTAGTGAACCAGAAAATTTTCAAGAAGCTGAGAAACATGAAGTATGGCAGCAAGCAATGGAAGAAGAAATGCATATGATTGAAAAGAATAAAACATGGGAGCTTGTCGACAAACCTGAAGGAAGAGAAATTATCGGGTTAAAATGGATCTACAAGACTAAAGTAAATCAAAATGGAGAAATTCAAAAGCATAAGGCGAGGTTAGTCGCTAAAGGCTTTACTCAAAAGCCTGGTGTCGATTTTTCAGAAACTTTCTCCCCAGTAGCAAGACTTGAAACTATAAGAACCTTGATCGCTCTTGCTGCACAGAAGAAATGGAAAATTTTCCAGCTAGATGTTAAGTCAGCATTCTTAAACGGAAGGCTAGATGAAGAAATTTATGTTGAGCAACCACAAGGGTTCTTGGTGGAAGGGGGAGAAAACAAAGTGTACAAACTCATAAAGGCTCTTTACGGACTTAAACAATCACCTCGTACATGGTACAAAGAGATTGACACATATTTTCTGAAAAATGGATTCCAAAGAAGCAAGAATGAAGCAACTTTGTATGTAAAGAAACAAGGAAGCAATATTCTCATTGCTTGTCTCTATGTCGACGATCTCATTGTTACAGGAAATGATGAAGTGATGATTAAAAGATTTAAAGAACACATGATGAAGACTTATGAGATGAGTGATTTGGGGCTACTTCATTATTTCTTGGGCATTGAAGTATCACAAGGAGCAGACGGAATTTTTGTTTCACAAAAGAGGTATGCAAAAAGTATTCTTGACAAGTTCAATATGTCAAATTGCAAACCAGTATCAACACCCCTGGTTGTTAGTGAAAAATTATCAAAAGATGATGGAAGATCAAAGGTAGAATGCTCTCATTGTAGAAGTGTAGTTGGTAGCTTGTTGTATCTTACGGCAACAAGGCCTGACATAATGTTTGCAGCAACTCTTCTATCAAGATTCATGCAAAACCCTAGTCAAACACATTTTGGAGCTGCAAAAAGAATTCTGAGATACTTACAGGGAACAATTGACTATGGGATTTTTTATAAAGCTGGAGAAAATCTGAATCTTATTGCTTACTCAGACAGTGATTGGGCTGGAAGCATAGATGACATGAAGAGTACATCCGGCTATGCATTTTTACTTGGAACAAACATTTGTTCTTGGCTGTCAAAAAAGCAGAAAGTTGTTGCACAATCAACAGCAGAAGCAGAATATGTGGCAGCTGCAAAAGCAACTTCTCAAGCAATTTGGTTAAGGAGGATTCTTGAAGATATTGGAGAAGAACAGAGGGAAGCTACTATTCTGTTCTGTGACAATAAATCAGCCATTTCTATAGCTAAAAATCCAGTGAGTCATGATAGGACAAAGCACATTGCAATCAAATATCATTTTATCAGAGATGCTGTTGAACAAGGTGAGATACAACTACAATACTGCAAGACTCAAGAACAGCTTGCCGACATTTTTACAAAAGCTCTTCCGAAAGAAAAATTCTGCTACTTGCGTGAACGCATTGGAGTTGTCAGACAAGTGCATTAAGGGGGAGTGTTGGAATTCATGCACTTGCATATTCATTTTCACATTCACAGTATCTATTTATTATATTCATGCACCTTGTATCAACTTTCTAAATGACCTCTAGGTTGTTTTGAAAACTCTATATAAAGCCTATTCTACATCAATTATAGATATAGAAAAATAAAAAAGGAATCATATTCAGAATATATAAAACATAAGTTCTTCTTTCTATCTGTTCTGTTAGAGCTCTGCAGTAGCAACTCATTTAGATTCCTACAGGAATCAGTTGGTGCTCTCTTGTACGATGCTCATGCCAAGAATTTAATCATGTCTACTGCCAAAGATTGGTTTCGTAAACTTGAAGCTGTTGCTAATTAATGTCGCTAATGTATTTATGGATGAACTTGCTTATGAAGTTACTCGAGAGTCGCCACCCTTAGGCATTAGACTTCTTCATTCCATCCAAAAACACTTTGTTATATCGTTTCAAGGTGGCTCATAAAATCAAGTCTCTTCAAGCTTCCTTTGATCAAATTTTCAAATGTGCGAAACACCTTGGACTTCACCTTATGAAGACAAGGCACTAATATATAGTTGGAAGAGATAAAGATGTAGCACACCTAGTACGAAAGGTCTGTGAAAATCACCAAGAAGATTCACGGGTTGTTGCTGTAGTAGGGATGAGAGGTCAAGCTAGGCAAGACAACTCTTGCTCGCATGGTTCTCAAATATGATGATGGTCATTAAAATGTTCCCACAGATTATGTGGATTACTGTATCAGATGAGTTTGATTTCATCAAGATTTTAAATGAAATGGTAGAGTCGCTCACTTCAATTAACTTGGGGTTGAGAAATCCACAAGGACTCGTCAATGAACTTCAGAAGCATCTAAAGGGAAAAAAGTTTACACTCATACTAGATGATGTCTGGAACGAGGAACAGGTGAAGTGGGAGAATTTGAGAAATTCTTTGCTTGAAATTGGTGGTGATAAAGGGAGCTGTATTCTAGTAATCACCCGTAAACAGGAAGTTATTGATGCCATGCGACATTGTGTTTCTTATCCAGTGGAAAAATTATCAGAGGAAGACAGTTATAAATTGTTCAAGAAAATAACATTTTCGGATGGAGGAGTTTTAGAGACAGATACATTTGCGGCCTTGGGGAGAAGGAGTTATGAGTAGAGGGGGTAATGGACAGACTGTATTTCCTAAACTAGAAATTGAAAATGTGGAACTGTCCAAGGTTGAGGAAGATCCCGAATAGTTGTTTTCCGTCCTTGAAGGAGTTGACTATTCATAAATTGGAGAGCAGCATGATACTGGAAACTATGAGCACAAATGTGGAGAGCTCATTCACCTTGTTACACCTGAAGAGTATCAATGTGGGAGGAGGAGGAGATCCGTCATCAATAATAAAGCTGCTATTAAAAAACAATTCTCCGTCTTTGACCAATTTGATCCTAGTTGGCTGCAAGGGTTTAAAACATCTGACCCTTGGTGCCTCTCTTGATAGTTTAACGGCATTTAGGTGCCTGCAACTAACAAGTATTGATAATTTAGTTGAAGGGTCGTCATTTGGTGTAAAACATCTGTTTGAATATTGTACCAACCATTAGAATTAAGAAAACGATGTTGCTTTGAGTTCAAATTTATAAATTTTTTTTCAAAAATCTAATGAAATGACATAATGTATCATAAAAATCTACCGACTTGCTTGTGATTGTAACAGTAGCTAAAATCTTGATTAATGGATGCAACTCTTCAGGGTGTTCTGGAAGAGTGGGATAAATGATGCAGAAGGCAAGTGTATTCAGCTGCGCTCATCTAATAAAAAATCAAGTGTAGTAATGCCTTCATAATTTTTTCACTCCTTCGTAAAGACTGTCGTGTAAGATACCCAAAGAGTCCAACAATTAGATATTGTAAATACCTCTGAGCCACTTATAGAGGTTAATGAAAGAATCCAAGTTACTGGCATACTGTGAGAATTGATTGGCATATGCACTATTCAAGTTGGCAATTTACCTAAATAATTGAATTTGTGTATTGGTATCAAGTATGATGCTGGGTCGCTTCTGTAGTTTTTTAAAATTACTGCAATACAAAGGACTTGTTTGGGGAACACAGTTATGAATAGTTTTGGTCTGATCTGTCCAAGTAGAAGTTTCTCTAAAGAAACAATCAAACTTCCTGTGGCTTTTTCTCTTTCTGGGAACTGTTTAGTCTTGATTAATGAACTCTTCTAAAATGCCACGGCAACATCAAATCAAGGAGGAATATCTGGTTGGTTGCTAGTTTGCTACTGTATCAAATTTGAGATACAACTCAATTCATCTCCTTGGAATATGTGTGTGTATGTCTAATACTCCCTCCGTCTCAATTCAAGTTGCTGATTTGATTTTTTAATGATTAAATTTTTTAAAGTTTGACTAATAATTACATATACTATATAATTGAAAAAAATTACAAAATATATATCATTAAAAAGTATATATAATTTTTTTTAAAATCTACTTTTCAGATTTTCAAAATTATAAATATATATTTTTTAATTTTTAATCAAAGTTAGTTAAATTTGGCGCGGATTAACCACCGTAACCACAAGCATAGTCCAATGCAACCTGCAATGCAGTTCTTGGCGCGGATTGACTAGCAATACACCAGCTTCGAATTGCAGATACTGCTGGGGATGTGGTGGTGGAGGCCGGTGAATGGGGGTTTGAGATAGTTGGGTTCAACAGTGGAGTTGTAGATGGAATGAGATCAAGGGTTGGTGTAGTTGTAGGAGTTGTAATGTCCATTTGCCTTGTGGAAGTTGACTTTAAGAGTGGAGTTTGATAAAGTGAGTGTAGACTGAAGATACCTTCACATAGAGCAAAACCCTAGTGGAAGAATATTACTAGTAACAGGAAACGACCAGCCCATCTAACCATCTCACTTCTTCTCAAGTTCCTCAGCTTCTTTGTTGCTTTACACTGAGAAACTAAGGAAACAATTGAAAAACAAGAGGATGTAGTATCACTCTGCTTAGTATATATTCATATACACAACACATATTATTGAGTATAAATGTACATTACAAAAATGCACCTTGTAGGCTCAGATAAACAACTAACTAGCTGTCTATAGAGTTGCCTCTATTTCTCACAACTTGACGGAAAGGAGACTAGTATCTTACTCACCAAAAAGTGAGGGGTCTATCAAAATTTTAGTGGTTTCTTGTCTTTTTGTATAATACTAGGAAATTGATTGCACCGTAAATCGCTCTTGACTTGTTTTTTTTTTCCTTCTGAAGTTACAAGCTTATATAGCTGCATGGTTACCTGACATTTCGGAGGTGAGCAAGAATTGAACCAAGTATAACTTAACTTCTGCAAGTGACGTAAAAAATCGAACTTTTAACTTATTTAACACCAGAAACAGATTAGTCAAAGTTTGAACACTTCCAATTTTTTCCATGAACCTATATTTTTATATATATGTTATAAATTGTTGTTAAAAATTCCATTTCAACTCCTTTACTTGGCAAGACAGGTTATCAATCCATCTTTTGTCAAATATGTAGTTCAAATAAAGGTAAAACAATTCTACATGAATGAGGTGTAAAATTTGTAATCTTATGATTCATGTGAAAAATGTGAGGATGAATTTAATAATGCAAATTTCTGCGGTGAAATTACTAAATTATATTAAAAAATTAGAAAGCAAAAACTTTTTAATCCATATTATGTATATTTTATAAGGCAAACTATATATATTATATAATTGAAATAATTTAATTAATATATCATAGGAAATTTTATTTAATCTATTCTTAAATATAATTTTCAGTTGTAAAAAACTATAAAGCAACAACTTTTTACATTATGTCAAAATTTGATTAATTTAACCAAAATTTGACATTTTTGATGGATAGACAATTTTAAACATAGGGAATGATACATTGAAATCATTATTTTTTCAAAAAATAAATAAATTTAAAAAGACCATCAAAACTGGGTAACCAATAAATGATTTTATTTACCGGAGATTGTGAATAATATATTTTTTATTTGGAAAAAACAATTATTAGATAATTATTCCTTTGCCCCACAAATGGAAATTATAAAAGTTAAAACATATGAATTCTCTTTTTTGAGTATTTTTCAATTAATTTTTCTTGTTCTGTCTTCATAAATAATTTTTCTTGACTAATATGGCTCTGCATTCTATACCAGAAACTTTTTTTTTGTTATGTCGATCATTAAAATATATATTATCCAACTTTGATTCATATAGTATTATATCTTTCTGATATGGGATTATATTAACATACTTTTTAATTACCATTTCATGTATGCAATCCTTATATAAACTAATGTTACATATAAGCTGAATGTGTGCATAAAAAGATAACCAGAATTTGATAGTAGAAGAAATGGCTTCAAATGCATTTCTTTCAAAAATTATTGGTTTGCCAATTTTCCTGGCATTTCTGTGCATATCTGATGCTGCCAGAGTCACACCTAGCAAATTTTTCGACATTCGAAGATATGGTGCAGTCTCAGATGGAAAAACAGACAACACTCAAGTAAGCTAGTATGAAATTTATTCATAAAATCCTGTGTGTGTGGGGGGGGTTCTTTAATCTTCATTTTTCTTTGTTGATCTGCAGGCATTCTTTAAAGCATGGAAAGATGCATGCAACTGCAATGGAAAATGTTGGGTTTCAGTTCCAATAGGAACTTACATGCTTGGTCCTGTTGTTTTTGCTGGGCCTTGCAAAGGGATCACAGGATTTCTGATTCGGGGGGTTGTTGTAGCTCCTACTGATCCAGCCAAGTTCACTGATCATTGGATTATCTTTCAATATGTTAACCACTTAAGGATCAAAGGTGGTGGTACATTGGATGGTCAAGGTGCTTCAGCTTGGCCACTCAATGACTGTAAAACTAATCCTCACTGCAAGCCTCTTCCTGCTGTGAGTTGATTTTTTGAAATTCTTTTCATTTTTTATTTTTCCAAACATGGTATCTATAATTCACATTCAGAATATAATATCTTATACATAATATGCTATCTTTTGTATTACTATAATAGACACAATCTCTGTTTATTGTTGTGCTTTTGTAACAGACAATGAGGTTTGATTTTGTCAAAAATTCAAGAATCCACCACCTCACGTCATTGAACAGCAAAAATGCTCATTTCAATTTTTTCGCATGTAACAACATCAGAATCAACAAAGTTAAATTAATAGCTCCTGCTGATAGCCCAAACACGGATGGCATTCGTCTGGGAGAATCTCACGACATTGAAATCTCACGGTCTATCATTGCCACCGGAGATGATTGCATATCCATGATCGATGGCACTAAAAATGTCACTATCTCTCATGTTTCATGTGGCCCAGGACATGGCATTAGTATAGGAAGCCTCGGGAAAGCTCCTAATGAACAAGTTCGTGATATTAAAGTACTGAACTGCAACATCAGTGGCACTCAAAATGGCTTGAGAGTCAAAACGTGGGCACCCTCATTATATGGCATGGTTTCAAATTTGAAGTTCCAAGACATTTTAATGACTAAAGTGAGCAACCCCATCATATTTGATCAAAACTATTGTCCAGGACCTCCTTGCAATGACAAGGTAATATTCTGTGTTTTGGCATGCCTGGATAGAGCCTTGACTTCTAGCTAATTTTTGCGATTTCAACAACTTAAACTAAATTAATTTGTTCATATATTCAGGCGCAGTCGCAAGTAAAAATCAGCAATGTCACATTTAAGAACATAAGAGGCACATCAAGCTCGAAAATTGCAGTGAATTTTAAATGTAGCAGATCTCAGCCTTGTGACAAAGTAACGCTGGACAACATCAACTTGACATATAATGGTCCCGGAGGACCAGCAGATTCTTCCTGCATGAATGTTGTAGGAAAATCAATCGGGACACAGATGCCTCCGGATTGTTTATAACTCAGCCGATGCAGTTTAGTTGCTCTGCATCACAAATTACATGATCAACTCTAGAAATAGGAGAAATGAGAAGTATATACTGATTTACTTATGGTGGGAGTTAAAGACATTTGCCTTGGAGGTATTACAAATTCTTTCAATCCTGTTTAGGAAATAGTGAGTAAGGTTTCTTTTCAGTGTAGAGAGATATTCCTGTCATGTTAAGACTTTGAGAGTCATTTGTGACTGACATCTAATTCTTTGCATCTTCTATTGTTTTTTTCAAACAACACAAAATAAAAATAAAATTATTGTCCCATGCTTGATTAATTATTTTCTTAAAATCTCGCTAAAAAAACCCGTCAAAGTTGACGAGTTGGAATCCCATTTTAACTTGGAAATACTCCGTGTAAAGTTGGATACTTGACACACATTTTTAACAATTTTGAGTACGTAATTAGAATTATTATTTTCAAAAAAAATTATAAAGAAAAGTTTTAATTTAATATTTTTATTCAAAAAAATTAAAAAAAATAATTGAAACAATATAATCAAATCTTCTAAAAATATTTATCAAAAAATTAAATATCAAATAAAAACAAACGAAGAGAATCCATTTATCGTCTCACTGATTCCATTTTATATTAAAAAGAATTTGAGATACATAAAAAGGGACATTTTACACTTCCTTCTCTATTATGCCATTTCCAGCCGTTAGTGAACCAAAAATTAAAATTTTGGATCACTAACTGATCCAAATTTTAATCCAAATTTTTGACCAATTCCAACAGTGTGATCCAAATTTTGATCCAAATTACTACTTACATATTATATTACATAAATACTATATTAAATTATTTAATCTTTAATTTAATGTTTAATCATTATCAACTATTTATATTATATTTACTAAATTAATTAAATTAAAAATATAATTTTTTTTAATATACGTAAATAACTTAAAAATTGTATACTTAATTAACGACAAATACATACATTTTATTATTTAACATTTAAAATATCGTTCATACATACTAATTTCCTGAATTAGTATATTCCTCCCACAAATGCTCAATTAATGTACTTTTTATTTTATACATTTATTTAAATTTTAATGAAATATATTTTTTCATTATTATAAAATTTATTTTAAAAATTAAATTTTATTAAATATTATTCACATACTATTATTAATTAAATAATTCACAAATCAATTTTAAATCCAATAAACTAAAAATATACAAATAACATAATCATTATTTTAATATTAAACCAACTGATCCAAATTTGGATTAGTGAATAGTGATGATCTAAATTTGGATCAATATTATTCACTGGATGACTGTTGAAGGAGAATTTAGAATAATTTATCCCAAATTTGAATCTTTGGATCACTGTTCAGTTACCTAACATCTCTCTCTTAGCGAGGATTTTCTTTTTATTTTCCAATATTTGTACTTTTGATACACCAATTACAAAATACGAAATTATTATGAGATTGCAATACTGTATGTACATATTTCAAACACTTTAATATAAAGTGAAGTAGAGAGCATTCAACTTGCAATTAGAAAAAGCGTTTTTGTTTTGAGAGTCGACTCCCGTATCTAGCCTTCTAGCCGTCACTTCTCCATTTTCATACATTCATTCCCTTCACTGATCAAGTCCCCTTCGTTCTCAAATCCTCTCTTCTATTTACCAGTTTTTTAATAAAATCGAGATCTAATCCTTTTTGGAAAAGATCTTATTGGTACCTTGTTATCAAGGTTATTAGTCATGCACATTTTTTTTGGATGTTAATGTTTTGATGTTTTTGTGTGTCTTGTTATGGGTTTCAATAGTTTTTCTGAGAAGGATGTTAGGCCCGAAATGGGGGGTATAAGCTAGAAGGGGGTTGAATAGCTTAATACCGTTTTAAAAAATTGAGCTTGGCGTTTTACAATTTTCTTTTCTCTTTTTGAAATATTACCAGTCAACTAGTAATATAAGTGCAGAAAATAAAAGCAGAGAAAAGAAATAGAGTACACAACGGAATTTTTATCCTGGTTTGCGATGGCGCAATCCCCTAACGGATCCGCTCACCCCTAGTCCAGTCCCCGAGTCCCTCCCTGAACTCGAGATTTTGCACTATAAAAAGATGTACTCCTTATAGTGGCGGAGAAGCCTTTTACAATACTTAGTATTTATCTTGGACCTTAACTACCCGTTAACCCCTCAAAATACAAAGCAAAACCTACTTGATTTATCTTGGAGCGTAACTCCCCGTTACCTCCTCACAATCAAAGTAGAACCCCTACAAGCTGGTCTTAGAGCGTAACTCCCCGTTACCTCTTCACAGGCAAGTAGTATCTCTACGAACTAGTCTTAGAGCGTAACTCCCCGTTACCTCTTCACAGTCACGTAGTATCCCTTACGATCTTATCTTGGAGCGTAACTTCCCATTTACCTCCTCAAAGATACGTAAAAATCCCTGCGTAGACTATGTTCCTCTACAACAATATAGGTCTTGGATCTGGGTCTTAGGTCTTGGGTCTTTCCTTTTCCTCACGGTGCAAAGACACCCAACTCCTCGTCGGCGTGTCTAGGACTTGGATCTTAGAACAAGGATCACCTCACTTCACTTTCACCTCACAACAAAGTGTAGACAACAAGTACTACGACTTTATATCCATGTTTAATAAAGAAAGGTGGTGGACTAGTATATTACAGTACTAGACCAGAGAGACAAACAAATATATATATATAAGATAGCCGAAGTAACAATATATATAAATGTGAGTCGTGGTAAGTCACTTAGTGAGAAAGGACGAACCACTTGAAAGGGTAAGTCACTTAGTCAAAAGGACAAACCACACGTTGTGTGCTAACGTGTATGCAATAAATTAAGTGTGTATGCTAAAGTAAGGTGCGGAAAGTAAAGCGTATGAATGCACGAAATTAAATGCGTATGCTAAAGTAAATTGCGATATGTAAAGCGTATAATGCAATGCAATTACTTAAAATAAATCTTTTTCTTTTCTGCTAATTTTTGTCCGATATATAAGGCCAAGGGTATATGATCTAAACTAAATGCCAAATATATTGACTTGACTTATGTCAAGCTCATTTCAAAATCAAGTTGTTTATAAGGCCTAAAACAACAATTAAAAATGGCCTTTAAAACAAACTCGAAATAAACCACTAAGATTCAACGAGTACGTTTCGTTTATACCGTACCTCGACTTATACGAAATATGATCTAACTCGGAGTCTAACGTGGACTAACTTCAAGAACTCAACAAGTTAGGCTCGTTTGTGTCGTACCTCGACTTATATGAAAAGCCCTTAACTCGGTGTTCGAAGTTAAAGAATAAACCTACAAATATTCAACGAGTTTACTTCGTTTATATCTCTAAATAATATATGAGATTTATACGAAATAATAACACTCAGAATGTGTGTTGGTTTCTTTCACTTTATAACTCAACAAGATGTATTTATGTTTATGTCGTACCTCGACTTATACACAACACTCAACTTGGAATTAAAGAGTGAGTTACCTTGTAAATATTAGAGTAACCTTTTGTTTATATCTCTAAATGAGATTTATACAAATCGGTTTCCACTCTTGATATAAGCTTGGTTTAGATACAAAAATTCAACGAGGAAGCCTCTTGTTTTTGTCGTATATATCGACTTATACAAGTCTAGCCTTGACTCGGAATTTAAGTAAATAGTTGTTGTTTCTAATCCTGAAATAAATCAAGGATATTAATAACCAACTAAGGAGAGAGATAAGTTAATAACTCTCTTAGTTTAGTTCACTCTTTATATATACGAGAATAAGAAGTTAAGATATAAGCTCGTGTATATATAATTAAGAGGAACAAGGCTAACAATATATATACTTGCAAGAGGTCAAACACGCAAGCTAGTGTATATATATGTTTGGCCGAATATATATATATATATATATATATATATATATATATAAATATAAATAGACAATTAAGAACTAACTTATGGCCCTTGTGCTCTATAGTGAGAGAAAACAATATTTCTTGTGAAATCAAGGGATACGAGTTAGGATCGGGAACAAGAGTTCGTGTATACACTTAAAAATCAAGCAAGCAAGGTGTATACACTACTAAACATGTACCTACTGATTATATATATATATATATATATATATATATATATATATATATATTATGTAGAACCAACTTATAACCCTTGAGATCTAAGAAGAAATCAAGAGAAAAAGCTAGTTTTGAAGCCAAAACACATAAAAAGGGTCGCCGGAAAAAGTCGCCGGAAAATGGCCGGAATATCAACTTTTGCTACAACTTTGGGGGCACCAAGACAAGTATAGGGGCTGCTAAAATATGGTAAGTGGGTAGCCAAAAGATACTTGTGTGGTGTGTGTGTTATATGAGCATGTAAATGTGTTTATAAGCTTGGTAGGGGTTAGATCTATGGAAGAACTAAGCTTATAACTCAAGAACTCTAAGAGATGAAAATTTTCTGGACTTGAGAGCTTCTTGGGAGAGAAAGTTGCAGCATGTACTTGGCTCAAATGGCTTGAGGAGAAGTGTGGGGGTGAGGTTGTATTTAAAGAGAGAGATTAGGGTTTTTGGTGGGTTAAGGGGTGACAAGGCTATTACATGAAGCAAGGAGAGCCACAACATTCAAATTAAAGTTGTATCAGCTGAAATAGGCCACATAGGTGCTTGGAAAAACGTGCTCACATCATTCAGTTAATTAATAAAGCTAATAAATGCGAAACTGAACGATACAATGACGAATATGACGTTTTTCAAAATATGCTCCAAAAATTATGAAAAATTATAGAACCTCTGGAAATATTCCAAATAGGTTATGGTAAAAATCCTACTCAATTTGGAGTTGACCTTAGTTGACTTTTAATTGACCGAACAATTAAATGCGTATTCGGGAATACAGGTCAAAAATAAAAGTCACCCAAATATCATGAAAAAAATCATAAAATTCTTTTTCAATATTCTAGTGACATTCTCCAAGTTTCAAGTCAATTGGACATGTGTAGGTATTATTTCGAGAAATAGATCGTTTCGTTATCCCTACAGCCCGAAACAATATTCGATAGCCATTTGTCGGAACTTGTCGACGTTTGGACTAAATTTTTGACTTAAAATATATTCAAACAAAATATTCCTAAAATAATAATGACTATGAAGTCCAAGGAATATTTATGCTTGAATTAAAATGCATTTTATCCGAATAAATAAGACAGTTAGGAACTTTCGGGATAAAATCTGCATTTTACCTTTAGGCAGGACTTTGTTGAAGATAATTTGAACAAATATATTTAGAAAATATATTCAAAATATATTCCCTTGAAAACCTTTAAAACGGACACTCTTTTTATTTAATAATACATTTTCTATCTCGTAAAAGCAGTGTCAAAAATACAGTATTTGTTCATCTTCAGTCTTTGCCTCAAATTATGACATATTTAAACTAGATTTGATTTTATCATTATTTTGATAAATCTTATCTAATTATATGTCAAGAGAAAATCATTTTTTTTCATTTATAAAATAGTTTGACCAGATTTGACTTTTCACTCGTTGACTGTCACTTCGAATAACCTAAGGGAGGATTACTATATTAATTAGTAACTTCCTAACCCTAATTTAATTTACACTTAGCGTTAAGACAAAATTAATCAAAACCTATAGAAAAGGCTGTATCTCACAATCTTCCCCTTTTTGATATTTTATCGAAACATTCGAGTGTAAAATTAAATATGTGTGTGACAACCTAAAACTTCCCCTACGTGTATGCAACTATCTAATTTATGCATTTTTAGATTATTAAAATCTAATTAACACTTCCCCTACAGTGTTGAAAATCTTTTCCAGTTTTAAATGCATAACAGATAAGCATACAAATATTATGCAGCAAATAGAATGCACAAAAAAAAATGAGTATATACCCCTTGATAAGTGAATACTTATCATTTTTCTAAATCCAGCTTGGTATACTCCATTTCCATATTTTCCAAGTGCATTCCAAGTTTCGATAAGAAATAAAATTCTATATCAAATTTTCCATGTAAGCTGCAAAATATTCATATATGAGATTTCCATTTTTGAAGAATAAAATTCTAGTTAAAATATTAAATTTTAACTTCCAAAAAAAATCTCTTCCCTTTGTAAAACTCTCCCTTCTCTCTTTTCTTTTAGAGTAGATAAATTTTAAATTTTACCTACTCTCTCTTCCCCTTTTTGACAAACTATCAAAAAGATATTTAAATAAAAATTGATTTTCGAAAAATAATTTTCTAATGGAGCATCAATTAAAATTTAAATGAGTAGAGTACAAGAATTCTTCCCTTTCTAATTCCAAATATACAATTTGAAATTATGGAGCTTCCCTTTGATTTTAATTCCAAATAAGGTTTTCAGATTTGGAAAGTTCCCCTTTTTGATTTCGAGTTTGTACATCTCTTTTTGCAAGAGGACTTCAAAATTGTTTTGCCTTTTTACTAATGAATCCTCGATCAACCACCACATAAATGAATTTACGCACATAACAGATATCCTGTAGTAGTATGAGAAATTAAATAAAGTGTTATGTTTACACTTTACAAAATCTGCAAACTAGTATTAAGGTAAATAATCAGTGACCATCATCCCATCCTTGCCAATACTATACCACCTGAAAAAAACATTTCTGTTAGTAATATTCTCATCTAAATAACAACTGATGTACTAGCTATTTGTTTTCATGGTGAAGTTGACTAATCCTCAAGCTTTTCCATCACTGCATGTTATATTCAACCTGAAATATTAAGGTGTTAGTATGGATAATTAAATCAAACTCTCAAGTGTAGATTTTACAATCACTAGACTGATAGCAACTTCATTTTCATTAAGATAAAAACATTACAGGTACATCAGGTTGCAGATAACAAAAGAAAATAGTTAGTGTTACTACATTGACCACAAAAGTGAACCCTTGGTCAACCTACACACTAACAAGAACCATACATCAAGGACACCAATCAACAGCTCAACTATCAGTTAGGAGCACAACAACCAGACAGACATGATACAAATAAAAGAAAAAATAATCAAGGATTGTAAGCAAGTACACAGGCACACAAGCAAGACAACAGATACTTTAACTACTAGACACAAACAAAAACACCAGTCCCTACACCACCAGGCTCATTTTTCACACCAAATATCATAGCAAAGGCAATGCCTAGTCCATAGCTTTATATTCAGGGTTGTTAATCACTGAATTAGTAGCCAAGTCAGTTTCCATCTCCCTAACTTCATCAACTGGTCCATCAAACACTGGTACCATCCTAGGGTTAAGATCTTCATCTTCCAACATAGGTAAAACAGGGCCATCAGATACTTCCATCTGCATATAGAGGAATTGAGTCAGACCATCCTCAATTCTTCCATCTCTATTGACTGTGTTTCCAAGAATGCTCACAAGCACCCTAACCTTTACCTCAGTAGCCTCATGCTTCTCAACAAGTGCTTTGAATGAGACTTGAAGCTCTTGAAATAAGGCTTCAAGTTCATTATGCTTGTCAAGCAGGGTCTTGAACTCCTTCTCAAACTCAAATTTCACTACAGGCACACTAGAAGGAATAGAAGTACTAGGCATTATAGGATCAAGATCAATGACAGGGCCTGAAGAATACCCAACCAAAGGAATTACTTCCCTTCTCACTTTGTCAGAAATGGTGGATGCAACTTGGAAATTAGGAAGTTGGTTCATGTTGAGTTTAAAATACTCAAACACTTTTGTGAGGATAAGACCATAAGAAATGTAACCTAGCTTGTATGATTCAACCATGTGACATAGAATCAGATATGGCAAATTGAAGGTGATTTTGTGACTAATGAGCTTATACATAAGCTTCACTTCAGCAAATTTCATGATTTTAGAATCTGAGGTACAAGGAAAAATGTTTCCCCTGAAGATGAGAGCTAATGTTTGATAATATGGGAGAAAATGCTCATATGAAATGCCATTATCCTCAGTTGTGAGATCCTGAGGGACCTCATAACCACAAAGGACTGACAAATACAATTTGTATTCACTGGGATTGAAATGAAAATCCTGGGTAACATCAATGTTTGTCAGATTAAGCATTTTGTTTGTGAGTTTCAGAGCTTGGCCTAGCTCTATATGATCAAGTAACATAGCTTTGCCATTGACTACAAAGGTTACAAAGACAGCATCATGAACTCCCTTCCTAACTTGCATGTTATTGTAAAATTCAGTGACCATATTGGGGTACACTTTTCTATTAGAATAATAGAGAAGTGGCTCCCAATTTGCCTTACAAAACATGTCATACAAGTTGGTTATCTTTTCAATGTGGATCAAGCACCCTGGTTGTAACTTATGTTTGACAGACCTAAGTTGGTTTGAAGTATGTGGAGAGTGAATGAGGTCAGACATTTTCTTTTGTTTCTTCCTATACTTGGTATTGTGAGAAGAAGGACCAGTGGTGGTGTTTGACTGCCCTAGACACAACTTTGTATCAACTAGGTCACTTTCCATTGGGAATGGATTACAACAGATGCACACAATGAAATAATGAGCAAGAAGACAAGTGAAATAAATACTCTCAGACTCAAGGAATGAAGAATGAAGCACAGAGCATTTAATTTGAAGACACAGATCACATATGCAAGTAAGCACACTCATATATAGCAAGACAATGAGAACCTCATATGCACAATTACAGATGATACTGCAACAGTTAGAAGAAAGTAGGCATGCTGTATTATTTAGGTACGGAGTAGTATGTGTATAATTTATGCATATGTTTTGCCCAAACAAAACTAAAGTTCTGCACACAATCTAATTAAACCAACACCTATTGCACAAAATCTGATTAAAAATGTATAAACAAATACATTTAAATCAGGTAAGGACAGCAAGAAGGCATGAAACAGAGAACAGTGAACACTTAAGGTACAGACGACTGTACTAAAAACAGTATACTGCAGTTAACAAGTACACCACCTTTCTATTCTCATTTAATGAGAGGTAAGGCCTCTTATCAAATAAGCCACAGAAATAATGCCAGCACATGATACTAGTTCACCTCAGTTGCAGACATATTAATATATATATATATATATATATATATATATATATATATATATATATATATATATATCTTTTACTGCACATAAATCCATAATCTCAACAGATTGTCATATAAAGGACTACAGGAACAGAGCATGCTTTAAATAATTTATGTTGCAGGCATGTTCATGCATGAATTTATGTATCTTTGTGAGAATTATTCAACATACAAATTTGATCATGCACCAGGTGTATACATATATGTACTTTTGCAAGAATATATATATCCAGTAAAAATGCATTAATCTATGCTGATCAATTTGTGATTTTATAACATGTGACAATTTTCATACTTAAATAACTCCACATAAATTTTGCAGAAACTTTCACAAACATGCATCACTATTAATTTGCAACAAGGACTTATGTCTGTGTAAAATATGCTCACAATAAATTGTATCAAATTTGCTATATGATCATGTCCACAAACTTGTCAGCAAATTAAGCACAAATTTCATTTTATATCAAGCTATTCTCTGTACCTAAGCAACATTTATCAGTAATGGCAAGTACAGGCTATAGGTAGAGCAGACAAGATATAAATCATATATTTTTAATTTGTAGTATCTGCACACAATCCACACATATCATATACAAGCACAAATATGCAATTCTTAACCAGAAAAAGTACAGTTTTACATGTCTGCACACACACATTTCTACTTAATTATTTGCAATACATTCAAATAAGCACCAATTTTCATACTAAATACAGTAGGCCTGTACCAACAATTATAGTATTCATAAATATTGCAAATAATTATGCACATAGACTCAACCAAGTTGCAAGTCAAGTAATTTCATAGATACAGATAGATATAGAGTTACTTAGATGAGCATGTTATTTGTATCTTAAGTTTAGCAGAGTGAACATGTAGCAAGTGCAAAATAAAATTCAGTCATTTTAAACATGGAAGAAAGTAAAGCACTTAAGTTTTCTGTCACTTAATCATGAGATATTTACATTATTATCATATAAGTCACAGTGCACACAAGTGAATCACAATAGAGCACACAAATTCATATCCAAAAATATGTGTTTAGACACTTGAGACTTGAATCAATACTCACGCACACATGCTTATGAATTCTAGAGAGATCACAAGGCCTGGGAACAGATCAAGGCTTGCTCATGACAATCAATGCAGTCCATAACCTAGTGATATGGGTGTGCATTCTTGTGTCCTAGAATGATGTTTTTATTTAGCACTTAAGATATCCACATCAATAAGCAACTTTTCAAATGATTATGAATCAAGGTCCAGACCCAATACAATTATCATTGCAGACCTCAAGTATATCAAGACAATTAATTCCAAGATGAAATTTAAAATACTCAGTATCAGTAATTTGACTTCTCAATTAAAATTGACCATACAAATAACCAATTACTGCAGAATAATAATTTATATTCTCATGAATAACAAGATACATTAGCAGGTAGTGAATTAGCCTAATTCATCATAAGTCACAGATGCTAATTCATAAAATCAGATCAGCCAAGGATCATAAAAGAAAATTTGATGCTAGGGTTTCAATTTCTTACCTGAGCCATGCCCTTTTTCAAGACCATGGACTTACCTCTATACATCCTCACGGAGGATGTATAGCCTGCCACTCCAATAGCCATTCCTCATCATTTTTCTAGAAATTTCCTTCGATTTTCAATTCCAAGCCTTGTTCCTGCAAAAATACATGTTAGTATCACATTAAGGCAAATAAAAATCAATAGAACAGTGTATTACATGAGGTGGAGTTAGAGTATGTGATGTTCAGTTTAGATTTGATAAAAAATCTTTGTGAGCATCACATTCAAGTCCTGATTACACCTAGTATCAGTTGATTTTCATCACCCATGAGATACAATTGACATTTGACTGTCATCACTGAGTCGAGCAATCTCGAGTTGATTTTGTGAAACACGAATCGAGAGATTTATGTTGAAAATAGCAGGAATTTCATGAGATAACCAATCAACGACTTAATCACTTAGTAGTGATTAAGGATCCTTCAGTTTAGGGTTTCGAACAAAATAAAAAATTTGGATTGAATTGACACACCAAGGACTAAGGTGATGATGATATAGACATTTATTGAAAGTTTGAGAATTGGAGAACATGATTTCAAGAGCGGAATTGATGAGAACTTCATCAATTAGTTGGAATTAGAGATTGAAATGTTAGGGTTTGAGGAACAGTAGAGAGTGAGTAACTGAGCGGCTGAAATTGGGGGAGAGAAAAAAAATGTTGTATTTTTCTATTTATATTTTAGGGATGGATGGCCACGATTAAGTCTCTAGTTGATCCAAGGGCTGAGAATAATTCTGTTGAAAATTAAAGTAATTATATATATATATATATATATATATATATATATATATTTCGAAAAATATATATTTTAATCACAATAATTTTTATATTTTATATTTATAATTATAAATAAATTGTAATTAATTTATATAAAATATTTCCTCATTTCTTATAATTATTTTATAATTTTAATTACAAATGAGAGTGTAATTAAAATTTTTATAAAATAATTTTCAACACCAAGGACTATTTTCTAAATTATGAAATTTATTTCTGAATTTTCACAAGTTTATTTAGAAAATAATTCTTGGGATAATTTAATTAACACTCATTATTTTCTCGAATTTTGGAATAAACAATATTCCAAGGCCAATCAATAACTATGTTAATTAATATTATTTTATTTAGCTTAATTTCACAATAAAGCTTGAACAACTTATAATCAACGTCATTATTGACAAATCTGAATTTCACCTCGAAATCCGGTCAAATAATAACCTAAACCATAAGCGGAACAAATTTTACTGAAAATTAATTCAACAAAATTAGAGACACTTTGTGTCTTATTTTGAACACTCAAGCATTCCTAACTACAAACGGAGTTTGTTGAATCTTTCTAAGCTCAAAGGTTTTGTAAAAATATCGGTGATATTATGTTCGGTATCTATGTATACCATTTTAATATTGCCCTTCGAGACATGGTCTCGTAGAAAATGATGTCGTATATCAATTGTTGGGTCCCGGAGATCGTAGAGGGGGGGGTGAATACGATTCCCAAATAAAAATATGACTATTAAATATTTTTGGGACAACAATAAAAATTACTTTGGTTCAAACCCGGGTACTGTTCATCATCTTCTTCAACCTCAAGAACACCATTAAAATAACCAAGAAAATGAACGGTAAATCATCCAAAACACACAACACAACAAGATCCAAGAATATAACTTTATATTCATTGAAGAGGGGTAGATGCTACAACAAGTTCAAGAACACAACAAAGAAATGATTTTTGGCTCCTCTAAAAATATTACAAATTCTAGATCTAGGAGACAAAAATCAAACCTATCTTCTAAACAAGATTTAGCAATGTTTACAATAGAAGATAGATGAGTGGTATGACAAAGAAATTCATGGCCCCATAATATTAAAGTATGAGTTCGGCCATGGGGGAGAGAATAATTTTTCTCTCTCTCCCCTTTTCTTTCTCCTGCACCCACACTTCTTGAAAGACAAGTATGGAAGACTTTTATTCAAAATGAAAAAGGTTACTTTTTCACTTTTTCTCCTTTTGCTCATGTCCACCCAAATCTTATCTTCAAAGTCATGTGCCAAGCATGCCTTTGGAAATATTTAATGTAAAAGTAATATTTAATAAATATATAAAATATAAATAAAGAATATCTTTATTTATAAAATATATAAATAATTAAATAAATACTTTAATCAATTAAATTAAATATTTCCATTCCACTCTTCAATTTGTGTAGACTTCCTTATCCAAATACTTGGCCCCGTATACGTGACTCCACCACGTCCAAGTATTTGGCCTTCTAATCTGTGAAGCTTTAGTAAGATCCAATCAGGTTGTGCCGTTTGTCCCTTATCCATTAGGCTGGCATTTCTCCAACACTGATTTACCACCTTTGTTGATCCTCCACTTGACTCAAGAAAACCAACAACTTTAGAATGATTAAAACCATATTAACCGACGAGAGCTTGCCTCCAATGTCCTGACACTTGATGCAACGGTCTGGTTCATAAGTGACTAGTCTTGATAGGGGCTCTTGATTCCGAACATGATTCCACATTCTTCTTTGCAAACCTTACTTGTTGCTTCGATTGTAATGCACTAAAATCTTAATAGACTAAGACAATCTTCTGTAGCTTCCACATCCTTGAATAGATGTCAACATCTTTTATTCTCCACTGAGGCCTGAACATGTTAATGAACTTCTTCCAGTGGGCTTCAAGTCTGTAGATGACCCTTTGATACTTTGTCTTAATTGAACTCTGTGATCCAAGATTTCTGTGCACCTGCATATTATTACATGTCCTGTTCTATTGTTGAGTTATCATCAACCATTACATAGAGATTACATTTAGCATTTCTAGTACACATGAAAGTGCAGTGAGTTACTTCCCTTCACTCCTATCTCCCCTTTCAATCTCCCCCTATTTGGTTGATATGGAATAGCAATCAAATACTATTTTCATTTACAATTTCCCCCAAAAGCAATTAAATAAAATTAGCTACTAGAGGATAACTCAACTAATATACAAGAAACAATTAAAGTACTGGACATGAAAATAATATACAAAAGGTTCTGGAAAGATATAATCAGTTAAATCCAGATTTCCTGAGTTGCTGAAAATGAATGATGAATTTCTGAATTTCATTTTCCTTTAGCTTCCTCCACTTCAATGTTCTTCAAAGATGGGGTTCTTTCAATAAAGAAACAAATCATTAGTAAAGACTTCTGAACAATCATTCTTGTTCATCTTGCAATTCAAACTAGAACATACAGCTCTCTATATTCCCCATAAGAGGTCAACTCAATCTCCCCTTAAGGTTGTTCTCTCTTAGAATGAAAGTCACTTCCTCTTTTTCTTCAGGATGTTCTATTTCCAGGAAACATATTTTTCTTTCTTCCCTGCACTATTCCACTGACTTCATCTATCACTGAAACAAGAAATAGAACACACTTGGACACTTCTCAGATGCCCCTTGAAAATCTCCTTCACATTCTTCTTTACCCAGAAAACTTCTACTTAGCAAAAACTCCCCCTGAGTTGATACTCTTCAAAGAAATCTTCATTTTCATTCACTGATCGTGCTAGAAAGAATTCTTCTGCCGAACCTCTCTTAAGAATGTTCCAAGGACAGATCTTCAAACAAATAGAGCAAAATCCCTTAGATATCTTTTCAGAATAAGATATAGCATTGCAAACCAAGATGTTAATATTCTCCACAACTTCTCTCCCTTAGTTTGACAAGTAACTTCTTCCCATTTGACAAAAAGTAACTTCTCCACTTCAGACGAAAAATCAGTTAAATCTACAACACCTTTAGGGATTAGGCTCTAACCAATTACTAAGAAACTCCCCCTTAGTAATTTCTCCCTTGCATCACTAAGGTTTCAATTTTATCTAATTCTCCCCCTTAGTTCATGCAAGATCCAATCCACCCTTGTGTCTTTAGATATCCTCTAAGTAACCTCCACAAGATAGGATTGACAGATCTCATTTCTTGTATCACCAAGAGATCTCGTTTCTTGTATCACCAAATTCTCCCCCTTAGTTGAGAATATCCTTTAAAACAATAAAAGTATCATCTACATCCAATCGAAAAAGAAACTCTCCTCCAATTGAATATAAAATCCTCCTTAGGCCTAAAAATTAATGTCTCCCCCTTTGAGATTGAGAACAACATAAATTAATAGACCCAAAGGTAATAGTTTGGACATTCCCACTAAGCTTCAGCTAGACTCTTCTTCAGCTTGTCTTCCAGAAAAGAATCTCTTCATACATTTCAGAGCTGGAAAATTCAGTAACAGGATTCAAGCATAGTAGCAAGGTTAGTGTTTGGTCTATGGTTTCCTCACTTCTACTACGTTCTGTTGGTGTTTACACTTTCAAGCGTAAGTGTTCCACTCATTTCTCTCCCTATTTCTCTCACTCAAGTGTATCACTCCCTCACTTCACTCAAGTGTTTCTCTCCCTTACTTGCACTCATTCCATTTATAGCAATTTATACCTACAAGTAAATCCATGCTAGTCTCACCAAGATATTATGGATCGTTGACTGTAGCATGTTGTCGATCACTAAAGATCTAGGTTCTGAGATGGAATCTCAGACAGGGTTTCAGTTAGGCCGTCACCCAACTCACCATGAGCAAATCCATGCACACGTGGCTCGTCGTCGGGGAATAACCCTTCTGAAATTGGAATCTCCTCCATTCCAGGAGTGACTGAAATCCCAACACCCTGATCCTCAAAAGACTCATCAAATTGGTAAACCAACTGAATCATAGTCTACGAGTTGTTGCTCAGCTACTTTCAGCATCAACAATCTCCCCATATGCAAATCTATGCACTGGATCATTGAATGTGGTATGCGTCTAGCAGCTATCTAAGCATCAACCGACTCCCCATATGCAAATCCATGCACTGGATCGTTGACGGTGATATGCCTTTAAGTTTTGAGCGATCCATGTATTCCAGAATTTGAATTCCTAGGAGAGTAGACGTGTACAAACATCTCTCTCAATCACCTGTGAAGATGAATTAACTCACTATTTTCAGTCATGGAAAACTGTTAGTGATTGCCTCTCAACATCAACAGATTGCTCTGCGGATGTGAAATCCCATTAGGGAACTAGGACTGTTCCTCCTAGGAAGGTTGACAAGGATTCTAATATATGGCAAGAAATCCAAGTTTCCCTCAAATACTTGTAAAGGTGGCTCAACAACTTCATTCACCGTGAATGGTAAACAAAGAAGTTTAAGGGTTTTACCTATACCTCACAATGTACACTTCTTGCAATGTGTCCTCACAATTGTTAGTCCCAAGAGAGGCTAGAGAACTGTTAGGTCCTATAACATCCCTTAGAAGCAAAAACTTTAGGTTTACCATCAGCGTGAATGCTTTTGGTGTGCTTGACTCATTACAAGGTGCTTTGGCTGACGAGCGAATTTTCAATGAAATCACCCTGTTGAGAGAGTTCATTCAGAAACGGTTGAATTGCCTTTTTAGCTCTGTATCCTTTTGAGAGAATACAGATGAGCTACAGATACCTCAATTTGTATACTTCTTTCCTTCTCGAAAGGTAGAGCTGTGGGTGCACTTCCGACTTCATCCTTATTTGCTGCATCAAGTGCAGTTTCTCCCTTAACAACCGCTAATCTACATAAGTTCCTTATATCACCAAGGGTTGAAAGTTTGAATTAGAATGATAGTGTTTGGTACTAAGGCCTTGGTTAGAAATTGATGGATTATTCAACTTCTTGACCTTCCCCTATAGCCATTTAGGCCAAGCCATTACGGCTAAATAGATAGAGTTGATCAGAGCTATATAAAATTTGGTAGAGTATGATTAAACTTATTCTCTATTCCTTCTCAGAAATATAGCATCGGAGCAATGTGTCCTCAAGAAACAATGCACCAGAGCTAAAATGTGGGAATTAATAAAGAATAGGTAAAAGAATATTAAGCCAAATTTCATAAACTCACAATTTTGAAAAAAAAATAACAGATTAACAAAAGTGTTCTTTTGAATTTCTCTTAGACAAATATCCAATTGAAATTCAACTTTTTTTTTTAACAAAAACATTTTGATTAATAACTCAAATCTATTTCATCTTGCTCACTGTATGTTTTCAGAAATTATTTTGCAATTCATTCTTATCGGATATTATCTCCGACTTAAAACATAAATCATTTTAAAAAAAATTGAATGAATGCTTTAGTCATACAGTCCAAGGCACTAATCCCAAAGCAAACAACCATTGTTTTAATACTACAGGTCAATGTGAAACAGACATTAACAAGAGTTTTGAAAAACGTTTTACCAATAGTTGATACCTCAAGATCAAAACAATTTACTCAAATAAAATAGCCTGATAATATGCAACCTAAGTTATAAGTTATCAAGTAACTTTATTTAAACAAATCGTGGAGAGAAAACCGTTTTCATTACAAAACATTTAGAGAGAGAGAGGATATATGATTTTGAAATAGAAAGATAATCCTCAAGAAATGTTCTCTTTCAAAGAAAACTTTTAGTGGCTTTTCATTCTCTGGCAAATGAATGCATGTTTAGATAAAACATTTTTCACAAGAAATAGACAAGAAATTTCTTTATGCATTCAAGTTCTAAAGAATGAAAAACATATGTTAATACTAATGAATTATCAAAGATATGAATGACAAGACATTCAAAAGTACTAGCATCATTCAATCATTTTGTAATAAAATGCATCTTACTACAAAACAATCAAGCACATAAGATACTTACATTATGCTAGACAATTACCATTTGTCGCTTGAAACAAACACATATTGCAATATAGATCATGGTAATTCTAAAGCATAAAACATAAGCATCCGCTAAACACTGAACATACATTGACCGAATGACAGCATTTAACTTCTTACACTACATCTTGACAATTATCACATAAGCATATTGAAAATACTCATGACAATCAGAATGTATGTAAGCTCGAGGTACTAGTTGCATCAGAGATCAAATACCTTTAAATATTAATGTTAAAATTTATGATCTTTGACAACCCCTCGCGATGTAATAACTTACTTTCAATATCAGTGTTTTTGAAATAATCTTTTTGTCACTTAGTGCAGAAATTCTAAGTGGCATCACTAATATCAAAAGAATGACAACTAATATTAATGGATTTTGCAAAAGACATGAATTACATCACTTAAACTACATATTAAGTGGTTCCATTAATATTAGCATTAAACAATTAAAAGTAAATAAAATTACAATTAATTAATATATACAAATACTTATGCTGAAACATTTGATACATATAGGATGAATAACATATGACAGCACAAAGTACGAGATCCTGGATATAAATTGACTATACAAAGAGATGCTACATTGTTAGGTCCCTAGGTCCCGGGTGATCATAGGTAAGCTCATAATGATAATATTGAGTCCCGGGTGGTCACACGCCAAACATTAATCAGTTCCTAGAGATCGTAGACATCTAAATAGCATGAACACTCTCTATAAAATTTACATTTAAATAAATCAATATTAGACTAGAGTGACATACCTTAGTCAATAGAGCTTTTACTGGTGTATGATCGTTGAATGAACAATTACTCCTCTTTGCCCTAGAGATCGAACGTTTACTCCTTTCGAGATCGAACGTTTACTCCTTTTGGACAGGAATAACTTTTCAGCTACCAGTTAACATTGTTCCTCGAAACAATACCACGCTCATCCAGACGGAAACTGCATTACCTTCAACACCCAAATATTTCCTTGTAGATATTGGTCTTGGCAGCAGCTTCACTAAACTCAGCACTCTAGAAACCAGTAGTCTTGACACTAGCAGAGTAGAACCAAAAAAAACTCCGAACTACCCTTCAGCTTCTGTATCAATACCAAGTCTTCATGTGGATTGATTCCTTGCGCTAAGTGTATCTGCCTCTAGTTTAATTGAGTTAGTTCCTTGATTCGAACCCTCCTCAATCTTGATTAGTTAGTGCATCTTCAGTCTTCATTGAATTCACTCAGAAAAACCAATGAAATACTCTTATACATGCACGACCAATCACTACTCTACTACCCAGATTCATCAAGAACTGACTCTAGGAAATGTTGTTACACAAAACCCTTTGTCATGACAGATGTGTCCTTAATGTTTCCTTAGATATTCAGTGGGTAGAGTAGTCTTCTTCAAATATGATTGAGATCACCTTGCATTATCTTTAAATTGACAATTTCCTTTCTAATATGCAATCACTCAATCTGGATCACTCAGTGTTCCTAAGAATCTCAACTCTTACTCAATGAGCACTGCTAGCCTTTGAACATCAAATGACTAGTTGATCCAACTTACTGATGCTCCCCCTGTGATGTTGCTTGCAGCTTTTCTTCATCTGGTGTCATCTGATCTTGAGCCCTAAACAGGATGTCAACCTTTAGAAATTCAGAGCTAAAATCAAACGAATGCTAGGGAGCTTGATGATGTTGTTCACTGCATCTAGATCATCTTAAATCAATCACAGACTCTGTGTAAGCTCTTAACTCCAAATAAGATAGCCTTCCATCACACCATGTGACTTCAGGCATGATTAATCTTACTTGATGTCTTCTCTTTACATTTGCTGATTAGACTTGTTGTGTCAACTGATTCAGTCGTAGTGAATAGGAAACCTTAAGTCTATCCATTATCCTTGTAATTTCACTCAAGGTCTGGATTTCCCTATTAACTCCTCCATTTGGTCATGAAGTCCGAAAACTGAACTTTACTCTAGAATACTCCTTTCAGTGCAGACATAACATACAACTTCATTCGTCAACAAATTCCATTACCTGCCCTCAAAGTGTTCTTACAGCAATCTGCCTAATCCTTTGAATGTGATTAATCACTGAGATGCTTCATCTATCGAATGCACGAACAAACACCAAAACTAAACAGGGTAGCCTTTGACTTGACTTCCCTTCAATTGACATACTTCACTAATGTCATTCTTAAAAGAATTTCATTAGAAGTAGTCCTTTCTCACTAACTTCATCTTTACCGTCGAATCTGTTATCTTGATAAACCAAGTATTAGTTGATAAACCAAGTGTGAGAGCATCACTTGTTGTTGCAGCTAACTCCATTCTGATAAACTTCAACGAATAGTTGACTTCATCATAAGCATTACATTTTGTGTCAGCAATAACCTCACTTCCAGTAGAGTGAGCTTCTATTTCTCTTGACCCCGATCAATACTGTTCATCCTCGAACTGATATTAGGAAACCCTTCGCAAAGAATTCCCTAGGTCTTCCTTAATATTGTGCTTCAGATCATTCAAGAAAAATAGGTAACCTTGCTTAACCATTTGAATACCAAAGCAAAAGTAGTTACATGCCTCGAACATGAAAATGTCAGAGATATATAACTTGTACATGTTGAAAGATACTCTGCATTCACAAATGATTAAGACACGTGGTCCTCAATTTTGATTGAGTCCAAGGGTTAGAGATATTTCTAAACATAGTTAATAACAAAGCATTCAAGTTCAACATGCTTATTCTTATCTGACTGATCACTCCTCATCTATATCAGCCTCAACAAGTAGTCTTGGCTATGAGCTCAGTGATCCCAACCTAACTTAAGGTGGACTAGCAGTCTATAAGAATCATGTCGTACATATATGTAGTCATAGAAGAATCAATCACTTAGATTCCTAATTCTTCTAAATCACCTTTGTTGTTCACTTTAACATTATATTATCTCTAATTACCTGAGTCAGTTTAAATTTAAAAATGTAATTCCTGGTTTATTATACTGACCCCTAGGCAATTCCCAAAATAGAAACAAACTCATCTTAACAAGCACATGATCAAATATAACCATGCGAGTATAAACAGATTATTGACAATGTAAACATCAAGGCACTTAGCATGCAGCAAATACTCTTTCCGGTAAATGTACCCCTACAAATACCTAAGACTCTATATGCTAACATGATCAATTATCGTAAAGCAAGCATTAAATCACATAAGATCTAATCATGAAGTCAAATACTGAAAAACAAGCAACACTAACAAACTAGCATAAGTTATCTAATTTATATAGAAATCAAGGTGAGACATGCATTACATCAAACTTATAATATAATGCAGTTCAGCACTTAATACTCTATAATTAAATCAAATAAGTATAAACTAGTTAGAAAGTATACCTGAGCGATGCTTAGCATTCCATCTCGAGTGATAATCAATTGATCCAAATCAATTTCCATTCTACTGACACTCATGGAAGTATCCTTGCATTTGACCTCAATAACCAATGATGTTCCTGCTTCAGCCCAAACTGATACCTGATTGTTCTGCTTAAAGACCCCGACATAAAATGTCTCATGTTCTGCTTGAAAAGATCACTCTTCTTTGTATGTGTAGCAATAACCTTGTGTATTTCTGCCACTGATGTCCTTTAACCAAATCTTCAATTGTTGTTTTGGTTCTTTGACCGATAAACTGAATTCCTTTTCAAAATCCCAAATTCTTCAGATATTGATTCGAAAACCACTGATCGAAGACTCTTCCCTAAATGAACTAATCCCCTTTCAATAACCAAATGATCCACTGAGTAGACCGATGTAGAAATACATCTCCAATGGTAAGATCAGGTCTCAACTCCATTAAAATGTTCTTCAGTCAGTTCGTTTGTCCTCAACGAACGAAGAATCAACTCCTGTTGTTTCGTTTAATAAAACATTTTGTTCAAACAGAAGTATTTAATTTTTTAGGAATTTAAATAATCAAAATAAATTGAAAATGCACTTTTTGATAAATAATACTCCCTCCGTCCCAACCAATTCTTTACACTTTCCTTTTTGGGACGTCCCACCCAATTCTTTACATTACTAAAAATAGTAACTTTTAACAATAAATATATTATTACATCCACTACTTCACTCCACTTTTTCAACACTTTACACTATTACACCCACTACTTCATTTATTTTAACAATAAAATCACTATTACACCCACTATCCTTGGTCTCCGTGCCCGGACCAAATGTAAACATTTGGCCGGGACGGAGGGAGTAATAAATTTCTCAATTTCAAATTATAAATAAAATAAAATAATTCGAAAAGAAAGTTTTGATATAGAGATAACAAATTTTTCAAGGTATATTAAATAATCCTGAAAAAGAAATTATTTCAAATCAAAATTAATTTCCAAAGAATTTTATAGAATTTATAATTCAAAACAGTTTCAATTATAATTAAAATAAAACATATTGAAAATATAAGTTTGATATAAAAATAATAAATTTTCAAGTCATCTAAGATATTCTTGAAAATAAATTATTTCAACCAAAATGATTTTCCAAAAAGTTTTATGAGATTTATAATTAAAACTTCCAAGCTTAAATTATAATTAAAATAAAACAACTCGAAAACATAATTTTGAAATAGAAATACTAAATTCTCAAAACATTTAAAATGTTCATGAAAATAAATTATTTCAATCCAAAAATATTTTCCAAAGAGTTTTATAAAATTTATAATTAAAGTTTTATGAAAAATAAATTATTAAACCTCAAAAATAATTCTCAAAATACTTTTAAGAATATTAAACTCAAAAGAAATTAAATTGGATTTTAAGATTAATTTTAGTTTTCAAATTAATAAAATTCTTAACTAAGAATATTAAAAATATAAAATATTTGAGTCTAAAATTTAAAAGAAAATAAAATATTTTCCAAGATGTAAAATAAACTTGAAAAATAAATTATTTAAATTTAAAAATTATTTCCAAAATATTATATATAATTAAATTCAAATTTAATTATTAAATTAATTATTAAACTAAAAATAATTTGAGAGAAAAACAATTTTTGTTTTAAATAAAAGTTAAGCTATGTAGCCATGTGTCATGTAGAAACAGCCTTATAAGTAGAAATTCTACATAGGAATGTTCTACATAGATTCCATCTTGAACATCCTATCTCGAACATCCAAGTCGAACATCCAAGTCGAACATCCTATCTCGAACATCCAAGTCGAACATCCTATCTCGAACATCCAAGTCGAACATCCAAGTCGAACATCCTATCTCGAACATCCAAGTCGAATATCTAACTCGAATATTCTAAGTCGAATATCTAACTCAAATATTCTAAGTCGAATATCTAACTCGAATATTCTAAGTTGAATATTTAACTCGAATATTCTAAGTCGAATATTTAACTCGAATATTCTAAGTCGAATATCTAACTCGAATATTCTAAGTCGAATATTTAACTCGAATATTCTAAGTCGAATATCTAACTCGAATATTCTAAGTCGAATATCTAACTCGAATATTCTAAGTCGAATATCTAACTCGAATATTCTAAGTCGAATATCTAACTCGAATATTCTAAGTCGAATATCTAACTCGAATATTCTAAGTCGAATATTTAACTCGAATATTCTACATAGGAATGTTCTACTTGGCCATCTAGAACATTTTGTAGTTAGAAAAATTCTGGGCTTCAAAAAAAATTCTGGATGCCCAGTGAACCAATCGTACCCTCTTTAATCTCAAAAATAAAAATAGATCCAATCGATTTGTATGTCAATCGAGTAGCTTTGATACCAATTGTTGGGTCCCGGAGATCGTAGAGGGGGGGTGAATACGATTCCCAAATAAAAATATGACTATTAAATATTTTTAGGACAACAATAAAAATTACTTTGGTTCAAACCCGGGTACTGTTCATCATCTTCTTCAACCTCAAGAACACCATTAAAATAACCAAGAAAATGAACGGTAAATCATCCAAAACACACAACACAACAAGATCCAAGAATATAACTTTATATTCATTGAAGAGGGGTAGATGCTACAACAAGTTCAAGAACAAAAGCTCAAGAACACAACAAAGAAATGATTTTTGGCTCCTCTAAAAATATTACAAATTCTAGATCTAGGAGACAAAAATCAAACATATCTTCTAAACAAGATTTAGCAATGTTTACAATAGAAGATAGATGAGTGGTATGACAAAGAAATTCATGGCCCCATAATATTAAAGTATGAGTTCGGCCATGGGGGAGAGAATAATTTTTCTCTCTCTCCCCTTTTCTTTCTCCTGCACCCACACTTCTTGAAAGACAAGTATGGAAGACTTTTATTCAAAATGAAAAAGGTTACTTTTTCACTTTTTCTCCTTTTGCTCATGTCCACCCAAATCTTATCTTCAAAGTCATGTGCCAAGCATGCCTTTGGAAATATTTAATGTAAAAGTAATATTTAATAAATATATAAAATATAAATAAAGAATATCTTTATTTATAAAATATATAAATAATTAAATAAATACTTTAATCAATTAAATTAAATATTTCCATTCCACTCTTCAATTTGTGTAGACTTCCTTATCCAAATACTTGGCCCCGTATACGTGACTCCACCACGTCCAAGTATTTGGCCTTCTAATCTGTGAAGCTTTAGTAAGATCCAATCAGGTTGTGCCGTTTGTCCCTTATCCATTAGGCTGGCATTTCTCCAACACTGATTTACCACCTTTGTTGATCCTCCACTTGACTCAAGAAAACCAACAACTTTAGAATGATTAAAACCATATTAACCGACGAGAGCTTGCCTCCAATGTCCTGACACTTGATGCAACGGTCTGGTTCATAAGTGACTAGTCTTGATAGGGGCTCTTGATTCCGAACATGATTCCACATTCTTCTTTGCAAACCTTACTTGTTGCTTCGATTGTAATGCACTAAAATCTTAATAGACTAAGACAATCTTCTGTAGCTTCCACATCCTTGAATAGATGTCAACATCTTTTATTCTCCACTGAGGCCTGAACATGTTAATGAACTTCTTCCAGTGGGCTTCAAGTCTGTAGATGACCCTTTGATACTTTGTCTTAATTGAACTCTGTGATCCAAGATTTCTGTGCACCTGCATATTATTACATGTCCTGTTCTATTATTGAGTTATCATCAACCATTACATAGAGATTACATTTAGCATTTCTAGTACACATGAAAGTGCAGTGAGTTACTTCCCTTCACTCATAATATCTGAGAATTCCTTACATAGAGATTCCTTGGTAGAACCAAAGATAATATCGTCTACATAAATTTGAACGAGCAAGATGTCATCACCTTCATACTTCGTAAAGAGAGTGGTATCAACAACTTCTATTTTGAAACCATTTTCAATTAGAAATTTTCTTAACCTCACATACCAAGCTCTAGGAGCTTGCTTTAGTCCGTATAAAGCCTTGTACAATTTGTACACATACTCAGGATGTAAGTGATCTTCAAATCCCGGTGGTTGTCTTACATATACTTCTTCTTCTAAGACACCATTAAGGAAAGCAGATTTAACATCCATTTGATAGACTTTGAAAACTTTATGACAAACGTAGGCTAAAAACATTCGAATTGATTCAATTCGAGCTACGGGAGCATAGGTTTCATCAAAATCTATTCCTTCCATTTGAGTATAGCCTTGAGCAACTAAATGTGCTTTATTCCTTACCACTGTTCCACTTTTGTCTAATTTGTTACGAAAGACCCACTTTGTTTCAATGATGGAAGTTTCAGGGGGATGTGGAACTAGTACCCAAACTTTATTATGAGTGAATTGGTTTAACTCTTCTTGCATAACAAAAATCCAATCCCCATCTAATAAAGCTTCCTTTGCGATTTTGGGTTCTATTTGTGATAGAAAGGCCATGTGACTCACAATGTTTTGAACTTGAGCACGAGTTTGAACACCTTTTGTTAAGTCCCCTAAGACACGGTCTATAGGATGATCCTTAAGCAATGGAATTTCCACAGGCAATTCAAGTTCGTTCTCAACTTTTTCAAGAGGATTCTTTGGAATTGCAAGTCCAAGATTCATGTCTCCAATTTGTCGAATAACATTTTCAACATCACTTGGAATTTGTCCATTTGAATCTGGTTCCTCCTCTATTAAATCTTTATACTTTGAATTTGGTTTAGATTCATCGAATACTATATTCATTGATTCTTTCACAACCAAAGTATTAAGATTGAAAACTCAATAAGCTTTGCTATTACTAGAATATCCTAGAAAGACACCCTCACCAGATTTAGGGTCGAATTTCGTTAGATAATCCTTAGTATTCATAATATAGCACTTACTTTCAAAAACTTTGAAGTAGTTAAGCTTAGGAGTTTTACCAAAATAAAGCTCATAAGGAGTCTTCATTTTGATAGGTCGTAGTAGTACTCTATTAAGAACATGGCATGCAAAAATATTTTGGTCGACGATATTCATTAAGCATAGTTGTTGCCATTTCTTGTAACGTTCTGTTTTTCCTTTCAACTACCCCATTTGATTGAGGTGTATAAGGAGCAGAAAAGTTATGAGTAATACCATATGTCTCACAAAAATCAACAAATTTTGCATTTTCAAACTCTTTTCCATGATCCGTCCGGATATAGATAATCGAGTTATTGTGTTGATTTTGTATACGTTTGCAAAGAGCTGCGAAAGATTCAAATGTGTCACTCTTTGACCTTAGGAACTCAGTCCACGTATAGCGAGAGTAGTCATCAACTACCACTAGGGTGTATTGACTTCCTCCTAGGTTTTGCACGGGAACAGGTCCAATGAGATCCATATGTAATAGCTCAAGTGGTCTAAATGTAGACACCATGAATTTGGCTTTATGAGTTGCTCTTATTTGTTTGCCAATTTCACAGGCTTCACATATGTGATCTTTAACGAAATTGAGTTTCGGTAATCCTCGTACATGTTCTTTCGAACATATAGTCTTAATGAGTTTCATGTTTATATGACCCAACCTTCGGTGCCATAACCATGAATCATCATTAAAGGATACCAAACATACATTCTCATATTTCGTAGTGTCACACGTATATACATTTTTGTTACGTGGACAATTTAAGGCTAGTCTTCCATTTACATTATAAATGGAACAATGTGTTGATCGGAAGACTACTTTGCAACCATTATCACATAGTTGACTTATTGAAAGCAAGTTGTATTTTAGTCCCGTGACTAATTGTACATTTGTTATTTTGAAGCTTTCATTTCCAATATCCCCAATGCCAATGATGTTGCCTTTACTGCTATCTCCAAAGGTTACACTTCCGGCGGCTACCTTTCTAATGTTGTTCAACAATGACTTATTACCGGTCATATGACGTGAACATCCACTATCAAGATACCACACATCTTTTGCAGTAGTAAGGCATACCTACACAAAGGATTAGTTAAACCTTTTGGTACCCTTTTGTCTTAAGGGTCCTTGGGTTAGTACATCATGAGGCATATATGAACTAGCATGAACAAATCTAGGCATGGGAAAAGCATGCATATAATCATATATGTTTCTAGATGCTTCATTCCTAGTAGATATATGATAAGGGCTCCTAGGAGTATATTTGTTATATCTAACATATTCATGATTATTTCTTGGGGGAAAGATGGTAATAATCGAATCTCTAGAATTAGCATTGGCATTGTATTTTGAATTATTACTTCTAACATGAGCATTTAAAGTACTAGGGTAATCATGATGACTCATATTAGCATGATGACTCAATCTAGCATGATAACTCGCATTCCTAGACATAAGTGCATTTATTTTACGAGTTTGACCATGATAGTTAGGATTTTGAGTCATAGAACCTTTTCTTGGTCCATAGGGAATTGGTTCTTGATGATACCAAAACCTTGGTTGGTCTTGAACATTCACTTTAAAATCATTCTTCTTTTGAGATATTTTCTTTCCATCTCTATTTCTAGAAATTGATCCTTTTGGAATCCACTTGTACTTCCCCTTAAGTTCACCTTCTTTAGCTTTGCAAAATAGACGAATATGTCCACTTAGATTGCAATATGTACACTTAAGTGTAGGTGATTTAGATGGAGTACTAATCGGAGGATTAGGTTTATGATCTTCCTTTTTAGTAGAAGCTTTATGTTCATAACCCAAGCCTTCACGATTAAATGATTCCCTAGAGCCAAATACCATCCTTTTCAAAATAGCATTGCTCTTAGTGAATTGTTTTAAGGTGGATTCGAGATCTTCCTTTTCCTTAACCAAGTTATTAATCTTGTTAGTTAAGAATCTATCTTTATCCATAACTTGAGCCAAGAGCTTTTGATTTTCATCATTAAGCTTTTGATTTTCCAACTTCATCGTTTCTAATTCCGAGACAAGTCTTTGATGACTTTCGAATTCGACATTAATTTTGCCTTGAAGTTTGGCATAATCTCTATCTGTATTCATTAATTGAAGTTTGTAATCAAAATCTAGCTCTTTTAAGGCTTCATGAAGCTCTTCCTCTCTATCTCCCGTAAGAGATTTTTCGAGGTCATTTATACTTTCGCAACGTGAAGAATTCTCTTGAATCAATGATTCATTTTGAATTTTTAAATTTAAAAGCTCAACATGGAGCTCACGATTGCGTTCGTTTAAATGGAGCTTATCATTCTCAATCTCTTCGGTTTGAAAAACCAGAGACACATTTTCGACCTCAAGAGTACGAATTTGGTCATCCTTTCTGTTTGCCTCGATTTTTAAGCTTTCATTTTGAGAGAGAATGTTAGTAACGTATTCCATGTCTTTGACATGTACGTCGGTCAAACTAGTGACCTCTTTTTGAAGTTCAAGACACAAATTCTCATATTTATCTTTTTCGGATTTTATCTTAACATAACTACGATTCAATTCTTCATAACCAATTTTCAAATTTTTGATCAAGTTTCTAAGCTCAGAAATATCCATACTATAATGATTTACTCTAGACAAGCTAATATTACTACTATCACATGATGAACCCAAGATTGGTGTAGATGTTACCTCTTGTAGAGAAGTGGAGCCTTCCGTTGGAGTAGCTTCATCTCCGATTGCCATCAAAGCAAGGTTTACAGTTTCCTCGTTTTGTTCAGAAGCTTCCTCATCCTCGCTAAGATCCCATCCACTTTCGGCTACAAGGATTTGTCATTTAGACAAATTTGGACATTCCTTTTAAAATGACCCGGTTGTTTACATTCAAAACAAACAATCTCGGTTTCCTCGGGAACTGCCTCTTTAGGCTTAGGTGCATGATTACTCGTAAATTTCAAGTTATTGTAAGCATTGTTTGCTTGTGGTTGTTGCACACCTTTGCCTTTAGCATAGCTCATAGTAGGAAAATTGTTCTTATAATTCGGCCTACCTTTAGAGTTAAAGACTCGTTGTTGGTTACCCGATTTAAGAAAGCCCTTTCCGTACCTTTGAGCTTTGCTTTGTAAAACGCGACGGAGTTGTCTTGACAATAAAGAAATTTCATGCTCATCAAGATTTTCTAACTCTTCGTTCAAATCGTCGTCATTTTCATCTTCATCGATAAGTATTGCCTTTAAGGCCATAATCTTTCTCTTCTCTTCAATTTTAGGAAGAGGTTTATCCGGAGCATTATCTTCTTCGTAAGCACGAAGGTTGCCGAATAAGCTATCGATGGTATATGTATTTAGATTATGCATTTCTTTTATAGTGGTAACTTTAACTTTCCAACTCGGAGGTAAGGCTTTTAATACCCTTCAATTTTTCTCATTAATAGAGTATACATTTCCGAGTTGAAAAAGTTCATCGATTATACGAGTAAATCTCGTTTCCATATCAATGATGGTTTCACCCTCGAGGAGATTAAAGTTCTCATATTCTTGGATCAACGTATCCATTCGAAAGTCTTTAATATCCATGGTTCCCTCGTAGGTGATAACCAATTTGTTCCACATATCTTGTGCAGACTTGCAGTTATTAACACGTTTGTATTCTTTTTCTGCAAGTGCACTAGTTAAGACCATTTCCGCCTTAGTGGCTATGTTCATTAACTCTTCCTCTTCACGGGTGTATTCACTGACTTTCTTTTCGATGACTATTTCGTCAACTACTTTTGTCCGAACTACAACACCGTCTTCGATAGCCATCCACACTTTGACACCTTGGGATTGATCATAAATTCTAAATCTTGTTTTCCAAGTAGCAAAGTTGGTGCCATCGAATAGAGGTGGTCTCGAACTCGAGAGACCTTCACCATAACCAATGGTACTCAAATACGCCATAAAGATCTACTCTTGGTTGCGTTCGTAGGCACTGAAAAATGCCACAGAACACGATTAAGAGCACGGCTCTGATACCAACTGTTAGGCCCGAAATGGGGGGTATAAGCTAGAAGGGGGGTTGAATAGTTTAATACCATTTTCAAAAATTGAGCTTGGCGTTTTAAAATTTTCTTTTCTCTTTTTGAAATATTACCAGTCAACTAGTAATATAAGTGCGGAAAATAAAAGCAGAGAAAAGAAATAGAGTACACAACAGAATTTTTATCCTGGTTTGCGATGGCGTAATCCCCTAACGGATTCGCTCACCCCTAGTCCAGTCCCCGAGTCCCTCCCTGAACTCGAGATTTTGCACTATTAAAAGATGTACTCCTTATATTGGCGGAGAAGCCTTTTACAATACTTAGTATTTATCTTGGACCTTAACTACCCATTAACCCCTCAAAATACAAAGCAAAACCTACTTGATTTATCTTGGAACGTAACTCCCTATTACCTCCTCACAATCAAAGTAGAACCCCTACAAGCCGGTCTTAGAGCGTAACTCCCCGTTACCTCTTCACAGGCAAGTAGTATCTCTAAGAACTGGTCTTAGAGCGTAACTCCCCGTTACCTCTTCACAGGCACTTAGTATCCCTTACGATCTTATCTTGGAGCGTAACTTCCCCTTTACCTCCTCAAAGATACGTAAAAATTCCTGCGTAAACTATGTTCCTCTATAACAATGTAGGTCTTGGATCTGGGTCTTAGGTCTTGGGTCTTTCCTTTTCCTCACAGTGCAAAGACACCCAACTCCCCGTCGGCGTGTCTAGGACTTGGGTCTTAGAACAAGGATCACCTCACTTCACTTTAACCTCACAACAAAGTGTAGACAACAAGTACTACGACTTTATATCCCTATTTAATAAAGAAAGGTGGTGGACTAGTATATTACAGTACTAGACCAGAGAGACAAACAAATATATATATAAGATAACCGAAGCAACAATATATATAAATGTGAGTCGGGGTAAGTCACTTAGTGAGAAAGGACGAACCACTTGAAAAGGTAAGTCACTTAGTCAAAAGGACGAACCACGTGTTGTGTGCTAACGTGTATGCAATAAATTAATTATGTATGCTAAAGTAAGGTGCGAAAAGTAAAGCGTATGAATGCACGAAATTAAATGCGTATGCTAAAGTAAATTGCGATATGTAAAGCGTATGATGCAATGCAATTACTTAAAATAAATATTTTTCTTTTCTGCTAATTTTTGTCCGATATATAAGGTCAAGGGTATATGATCTAAACTAAAGGCCAAATATATTGATTTGACTTATGTCAAGCTCGTTTCAAAATCAAGTTGTTTATAAGGCCTAAAACAACAATTAAAAATGGCCTTTAAAACAAACTCGAAATAAACCACTAAGATTCAACAAGTACGTTTCGTGTATGTTGTACCTCGACTTATACGAAATATGATCTAACTCGGAGTCTAACGTGGACTAACTTCAAGAACTCAACAAGTTAGGCTCGTTTGTGTCGTACCTCGACTTATATGAAAAGCCCTTAACTCGGTGTTCGAAGTTAAAGAATAAACCTACAAATATTCAACGAGTTTACTTCGTTTATATCTCTAAATAATATATGAGATTTATACGAAATAATAACACTCAGAATGTGTGTTGGTTTCTTTCACTTTATAACTCAACAAGATGTATTTATGTTTATGTCGTACCTCGACTTATACACAACACTCAACTTGGAATTAAAGTGAGTTACCTTGCAAATATTAGAGTAACCTTTTGTTTATATCTCTAAATGAGATTTATACAAATCGGTTTCCACTCTTGATATAAGTTTGGTTTAGATACAAAAATTCAACGAGGAAGCCTCTTGTTTTTGTCATATATATCGACTTATACAAGTCTAGTCTTGACTCGGAATTTAAGTAAATAGTTGTTGTTTCTAATCCTGAAATAAATCAAGGATATTAACAACCAATTAAGGAGAGAGATAAGTTAATAACTCTCTTGGTTAAGTTCACTCTTTATATATACGAGAATAAGAAGTTAAGATAAAAGCTCGTGTATATATAATTAAGAGGAACAAGGCTAACAATATATATACTTGCAAGAGGTCAAACACGCAAGCTAGTGTATATATATGTTTGGCCAAATATATATATAAAAATAGACAATTAAGAACTAACTTATGACCATTGTGCTCTATAGTGAGAGACAACAATATTTCTTGTGAAATCAAGGGATACTAGTTAGGATCGGGAACAAGAGTTCGTGTATACACATAAAAATCAAGCAAGCAAGGTGTATACACTGCTAAACATGTACCTACTAATAAAGCTAATAAATGCGAAACTGAACGATACAATGACGAATATGACGTTTTTCAAAATATGGTCCAAAAATTATGAAAAATTAGGAAACCTCTGGAAATATTCCAAATAGGTTATGGTAAAAATCCTACTCAATTTGGAGTTGACCTTCATTGACGTTTAATTGACCGAACAATTAAATGCGTATTCGGGAATACAGGTCAAAAATAAAAGTCACCCAAAAATCATGAAAAAAATCCTAAACTTCTTTTTAAATATTCTAGTGACATTCCCCAAGTTTCAAGTCAATTGGACATGTGTAGGTATTATTTCGAGAAATGGATCGTTTCGTTATCCCTACAGTCCAAAATAATATTCGATAGCCATTTGTCGGAACTTGTCGACGTTTGGACTAAAGTTTTGACTTAAAATATATTCAAACATAATATTCCTAAAATAATAATGACTATGAAGTCCAAGGAATATTTATGCTTGAATTAAAATGCATTTTATCCGAATAAATAAGACAGTTAAGAACTTTCGGGATAAAATATGCATTTTACCTTTAGGCAGGACTTTGTTCAAGATAATTTGAACAAATATATTTAGAAAATATATTCAAAATATATTCCCTTGAAAACCTTTAAAACAGATACTCTTTTTATTTAATAATACATTTTCTATCTCGTAAAAACAGTGTCAAAAATACAGTATTTGTTCATTTTCAGTCTTTGCCTCAAATTATGACATATTTAAACTAGATTTGATTTTATCATTATTTTGATAAATTTTATCTAATTATATGTCAAGAGAAAATCATTTTGTTTCATTTATAAAACAGTTTGACCAGATTTGACTTTCCACTCGTTGACTGTCACTTCGAATAACCTAAGGGAGGATTACTATATTAATTAGTAACTTCCTAACCCTAATTTAATTTACACTTAGCGTTAAGACAAAATTAATCAAAACCTATAGAAAAGGTTGTATCTCACAAAGGATTTATATGATATTTTGGGAGATTTGTAAGACTCGCATCGAATCTGGGACGGTGGTGGAGATGCAAAATCTCACCTTTCACAACAAAAAATTGTTCATATTTTGAGGATATTTGTTCCTCTAATATCAGTTAATGTAACTGATAGTTTTGAACATTGGGCTATAGATGATACTTATGTGAAGGTCAATTGTGATGTTACTGGTTTCACAGCTGATGTAAGTTGGATTGCTCGAGATGTCATTGTAATACTTTTTAGATTAAAGAATTTGAATATTCTATGTGTTAAGCGATTTAAAAATAAAACGGCTATTTATTTAGCTCGTTCTTTGTTTCACAATCAGGTTGTAGTTGACAGTTTGGAGATTTGTTCCAGATGGGTTATTGTATCGAGTTGGATTAGATCGGTTAATAAAATTCTCAGCTTTCCATAAACAAAAAAAGGTGCTTTTATATAATAAGTAAACATGTTATTTAAAATTAAAATAATAAACTATGTTAAAGTGAGAAGTTAGTATGCTATAATTTCTTTATAAATTATTTTAGTTTTATAAGTTTTTATAAAATTTAATAACAACATTCAAATAAATTATTTATAAATTTTGTTTTAAGTTTTTATTTTAAAATATCATGAGTTACACAACTAAAATGCATTTAATAAAAAAATTGTAACAATTCGTACTTTTTTAGACTAGTATTTTTTTAAAAAAGTGAAATATTTTAATAATAAATACAAGTGAAAGCGCACGGCAAAAATTCTAAACATCTTAGCTCAAAACTTCAAATTTATTACATATCTAATACGAAAATAAGAGCCTGTTTAATCATAAATATCTTTAGCTATTGATACCTATTAAATATTATTCTCTCCCTCCCAAATTAGATAACCCTTGAATTTTGGCACATATGTTAAAATGTGTTGACCGGATAGTTCCGTAAATTATTTTAATTTTTTTTTATAAATAAAAATTTAAGTATCAAATTTTTATTTACAAAAGAAACTTTTTAAAAATAATTTAATGAACTATGTGGTCAATGTATCTTAACATACGTGCTAAAAGTCAAGGAGTCATCTAATTTGGGATGAAGGGAGTATGTTAAATAGTATGAGTGTTGCAGAAGGGGGGGTTGAATGCAACTTGATAATTTATCACTTTTTGCTAACAACAAACAAGAAGTAATAATATCAAGTTAAGAATGCAAACAACAACAAGCAAACAAAAGACATAGGTGTTTTACTTCAAAAATTAATTTTATTAATTTTTGTTGCTACAACTGACCAGAAGATGTTTCCAGCTTCAATAGATACAATAACAAGAGAATGTTAATGTTTCTATGCTTGAGAAAAGTTAAGCTCAGTTGCATTAGGGAAAGTGTTTGTGAGATATGTATTTTTATGCTAAAACACATACTTCACTTACAAGTGTACTTTCCCTTGTTTCCTGGACAATACTTGAAATAGAAACTTCACTTTTTCTTCTCAAGTCTGTCTTCATTCCATTTGTAGATAAAGTTGCTCTGAGAGGATTTGACATTCTTGACTCCACGAGCACGATTTATCTTTTTGCTTGCTTTATCTCAAGTTGAAGTAGTAGTCTTGATAGACTAGTTAGAGTTGTCAAGATCAATCTGTGAAAGAACTTTACCTAGTCTGCTTCTTAAAACATACTGTCAGCTTCACCAAAAGGTTACTGTCAACCTTTAGCTTCTCTTTGGTGACAGTATCTTCGTCTCCGCATATATTGTTGTCAATCCTGACATTCTTCTAAAATATGATGTCATCCAAAGGTATTGTCAACTATCCCGCCAAATATGATGTCAACTATCCCAGCCAAAGCTACTGTTAGGAAACTTGTTTTGTTTGAATCTTCAATCTCCGCCAAGTTTACTGTCAAGGAATAGTTGCTGTCAGTAAAACTTGTTGTCATAGAGTCTTCATTCTCCTCCAAGTTTACTGTCATGGAATAGTTGCTGTCGTTTGTTCCAAAAAATGCTGTCACTTGAATATGATGTTGTAGGCTTCAGTTTGTAAAATGTTACTGTCAATGATTTGATTCATACTGTGCATGAACATTTTGTGAACTTCTACTTCATAGATCATTTTATTACATTTGTACATGACAGTAACTATTGAAACATGTTGTCACCTACTTGGCTTTAATACATACTATTACAAGTGACATTTAAACATACTGTCAACATACATATGACAGTATGTTTTACTTAGTTAATTTCTAATTAATCTAAGTAAGTATTAGTTGATTACATTGATAGTACCACAATCCCTAACAATCTCTCCCAATTTGTTTTTATGATAAATAAAGACAAATTTAAAGAAAATTGCAGATGCTAACTCAACTAATTAATTAAGTCATACTTAATTAATATCATAAATAAAATAAATTACTTATTTAATTTAAATTCACAATTTAAATTATTTCTCCTTCAAGCGTTCTTTGTGTGTGACCCTGTAGGTTATTATTACGTTGGCAACAATTTTAATATCTAATTAAAATTGTAAACAATGAGCGGCATCTAGTAATACCGCATTGCTACCCAAGTAATAATAATAAATCGGTGATTCGATTAAGCATTTCGTGAATAATGTTCCATGTAATATAATCCCTTTAATCTTTGATATTATAGATTAAACTCAAGGCATGTCTCGTGTCATCCTCTTCATAATTTAATCTTTATTTTCTTGATCGATGAGTAGACTATTAAAATCAAATCAACATTTGAGCACAGCCGTGCATTTCATAGTCTCACTCAAACAAGAGGCCAATAATATCACTCCTAAAATTAGGAGGATTAAATCTCGTCTAGATCATTCATATTTCTCACACGATTCATAATATACCCAATATCCACTTTTATCATCACCCGGTCAAAGGTAACTTTTAATGTAATCAAAGTATATTAATTCTCATATAGAAATTTAATGATTTCAGGTCTAAGGATCATTACACCATTATCACAGTGAGAATTACTTATGACACTTATTTAATATGTAGAATCTCACGGCGGGTCATTCCAGTGCCATGCATTAAGACATGCACTTATGTTCTTGACTTTAGTATCACCATACCTATGACCAATGAGATGTGGTCATCTGTCAAGAAACATACTAGTCTTTGTGCATTATTATTGTCCTTAAATAATAATACTCGACTAGGGAATTTTAAGAATAAGATATTATTCATATAATCTCATTTTTAAGTCACATAGTTAAAGATATATAATACGTATCAAAATTCCAAGGACATTTATTATGCTTTCAATTTATTACGCAGTAAATAAAACATAATAAATAAATAATTAATCAATAAAACATAATCCTTAATAATAAATATTTTCCTTAAAATATAAAAAGTATTGTCTCTAGAGCACAATTACTAACACTTTTCTCAAGTAGGGCCTAGTTATTTTACTCATATTATCTAAGCTAGCAGAATAACCTATTGCCTTTAACATGCTTTTAATATCATCATCATACACAGTATTATCAAAAGAAGACTTGGCAGGAAAATGAAACACGGAATTAAGCACATCTGCATTGACATCAAATGTAGTGGAGCCAAAGGTGAACATGATTTTACCTGGTTGATCCTGAGAAGGATCAACTACCTTTGCAGAGCTCCATGCCTGAGAGACAGCATCCATATGAATCACTAGTGATGCCTTGAGAATATAAATGAGCTCACTCTGCTCCAAGGAATCCATCACAGGGTAATAGTCAGTGTCTACCCCTTTCTTTTCTCCAAGAGCGGCAACATGATTTATGGTCATGAACTCGAAATTCCCAAACGTGAATGCAATCGCCTTGGGTCCCCTCATGACAGTAGAAATGGCAGCCATTGAAGTTGTCGAGTTGAAAGTGATGAAAAAGCTTGAAGAAATTAGCTGCAAGTCATTTATCAGCCTGTTAAACCTCTTAAATATCTCAGTCAACCCTTCACTTGGTTTAGCCATGAAGGCTTCATACTGAAACACCAGAATCTATCTTTGATTTTCCTTTACTTCCTCTGCCCCTTCACAGAGTATCTCAATGGTTTCCCATATTTGCTTTGCACTGTTGTAGTTGACAATGTTGTTGTACATGACATTTTCAAGTGCCTCAATGATGATAAATTGTAAGCAAACATCCAGTGATACTTTTGCTTTTTCAGTGTCATTGTACTCTGAAACTTTTTTAAGAACCCAGTAGGCTGGTATTGTTTCACCATCTACTATAGTTTCAGGTACATATGTCTGGGGAATGAAAAGACCATTTTCCAGGATTCCAGGGTAGAGTGGGTTGGCTGTTTTTATTAACAACATCATCTTTCTTTTCCAAAGGTTGTAATGTTTTTTATCAAAGGTGGGTATTTTTATGCTGCTTACTTTCTGTGCACTCATTTTTAGAACTTTTCAGGTTAGGTATATCTAACATGCCGCTCTGATACCAGTTGTTAAACAGTATGAGTGTTGCAGAAGGGACGATTGAATGCAACTTGATAATTTATCACTTTTTGCTAACAACAAACAAGAAGTAATAATATCAAGTTAAGAATGAAAATAACAACAAGCAAATAAAAGACACAAGTGTTTTTTGTTCAAAAATTAATTTTATTAATTTTTATTGCTACAACTGACTGGAAGATGTTTTCAGCTTAATTAGATACAATACTAAGAGAATGCTAATATTTCTATGCTTGAGAAAAGTTAAGCTCAGTTGCATTTGGGAAAGTGTTTGTGAGATATGTGTTTTTATGCTAAAACACATACCTCACTTACAAGTGTACTTTCCCTTGTTTTCTGGATAATACTTGAAATAGAAACTTCACTTTTTCTTCTCAAGTTTGTCTTCATTCCATTTGTAGGTAAAGTTTCTCTGAGAGGATTTGACATTCTTGACTCCACGAGCACGCTTTATCTTTTTGCTTGCTTTATCTCAAGTTACAGTAGTAGTCTTAATAGACTAGGTAGAGTTGTCAAGATCAATCTGTGAAAGAACTTTGCCTAAGTCTGATTCTTGAAACAGACTGTCAGCTTCACCAAAAGGTTACTGTCAACCTCTAGTATATCTTTGGTGAGAGTATCTTCGTCTCCGCATATGTTGCTGTCAATCCTGACATTCTTCTAAAACATGTTGTCGTCCAAATGTACTGTTAACTATCCCGCCAAACATGCTGTCAACTATCCCCGACAAAGCTACTGTCAGGAAACTTGTTGTCTTTGAGTCTTCAGTCTCTGCCAAGTTTACTGTCAAGGAATAGTTGTTGTGAGTAAAACTTGCTGTCATAGAGTCTTCATTCTCCGCCAAGTTTACTATCATGGAATAGTTGTTGTCGTCTGTTCCAAAAGGTGTTGTCACTTGAATATGTTGTCGTAGGCTTCAGTTTGTAAAATGTTACTATCAATGATTTGATCCATGTTGTAAAATGTCACCTACTTGGGTTTAATACATATTGTTACAAGTGACATTTAAACATACTGTCAACATATATATGACAGTAGGTTTTACTTAGTTAATTTCTAATTAATCTAAGTAAGTATTAGTTGATTACATTGATAGTACCACAATCCCTAACAGAGTATCTTTCTTCCATTAATATCTTTATTAATATATATAATTTTTTTCATCATTAATATTGGTAAATTATTATATATTTAATTATTTATTATTATGTTTAAAACATATATATTTAGTATATTGCAACTTTTATAATTTTTTGATAATCGATTTATCAAAATAAAAACACATGCATTTTTTTACTAAGTTAGAACACGATAAATGTATGAGTACAATAAGTAGTCGTTGAGACCAAATATATACAATAAAATAATATATAATTTTTAATTAATTTAAAACGTTATAAATGTATTTGAGTACAGTAAGGGATCGATGAAATAAAATATTTATGGTAAAATCACAATTATATCTTTTAAATTGTAAAATAATATTTAACTCATCATAAATTAAGAAAATATCTATTGTAAAATAACTATAATATTTAAATTTTAAATTTATTATTTTTAGGTATCTAATCAAAATTCCTTTAGTTAGATAATTATTTAATAATGTGTGATAACTTTTTAAAAATTATTAGATAATATTAATTGAGACAATTTTCTTTTATTTGTTACTCTCATGGTTTTTAGATACACACATAAAAATATTGAGATTTTCAGGTACACAGAAAAAAGCACTTAACCTAGAGTGGGCCGGGATGGGAGACACAATTAGACTTATTAAAGAAATTGTAGTCATTTCGACTATTTTACTTATAATTATGTATGTATTTCGATTAAATGATAAATTTTATTAAATGAAAGAAATTCGTCCAATTAAAATTGTATTTTGATACATTTTATTTATGGAATTATTTTTTTTGACAAAAAAAATTAATACAAGCAACTCATCTACAATTAGTGCAAGGAATAGTAAAAAAAACAAAGTATTTACCTAACTTTCTTAAACTGTGTAATTTTTTCAAAAATGACAAATAAAATGTAACGGAAGGAGTATTATATTAATCCACCCTTATTTAAATAGTGTTATCCAAACTATATAATAACACATGAAAGACCACAACTTAACTAGCAAACATACGTATAAATGCGTGAAGTTATGTTAACAAATATATTAGATACTAGCGTAAAAACCGTGCAACAGGCCTTTTCTTTAAAATATATTTTTTGATTAAATTTTAAATTTTAAATTTATTTTAAATTTCATATTTTAACTTATTTATATATATATTAATTGTGTTGAAGTCCAACTATTTAACTAATCTAAAAATTTTAAATCAAAAATTATTATATAAATATTTTATATTTAGTGAATATTAAAACATAGTACATATTTAAATTAGTTACATGTATGGTACTATTTTTCAAATTTAAAGATTTTAAACAATTATATATACTAATTTATTATGATAAATATACATCATATAACTATGATTTTTTCGATCATAATTGTCATGCACCCCATATGGAATACTCGAATATTCATAATACAAATTTTCATATTTTTTAACCTAATATTATGTTTAATTTCTAAAAACTGTAGTTATAATTTAAATTACTCTGTATTAGATAATTTTGTTAATTTATATAAAACAAATTAATATAGATATATAATAAGTATATAAAAAATTTAATTATATTAAATAAAATTTTACAATTACATTTTATATATTAATACCTAAATAATTCAAATAAACTATTATTAAATCATATATTTGTTACATAATTTTTGACTTAAAATTAAGATTAATATTTATTTTTAAAAATTCATATTTTCAGTTATTCATATATTTTAACTAATGACACAAATATTTACACATAAAAAATTAATAAATACGATTTAGTTACATATATGGTCCTATTTTTCAATTTTAATTATTTAAATTAATTATATATATTATTTTAATTTCATACAACTAAAAAGTATAAATTCTTTGGTCAACCAACGTATCCCTGAATTCTCGTGTAACTCACTATCAAATATTTAGATACACGAAGATATTGAGATATTCATAATTTGACCTTTAATTTTTATGTTATAATATTTATATTCAATTCAACAAAATATAATTAAGGATGAAAAAAATTTACACGATCTAAAATTCAATATGAACCTAATACGAAAATTATAAATTTTATTGAGGGTTTTGAATTTTCCTTTGATATAAATTTACCCAAAAAATTGGGTCAATTCTGTGATAATCTGAAATATTAGATTTTTTTTGTTATGCTTATAATTGTAGTATATAATATTTATTTTTTAACATTAATTTTGTTAAATTATATAAATATATAAATAAATTATATACAATTCGTTAGTTATAATTTGTTACTTATATTAAATCAAATTATAATGTATTATTTTGTATTTTAATATCTAATTAATTCAAATAATGTATAATAAGAGATATAATATTACATTAAAATATGAAACATAACAGTTAACATCATATTTAATAAAAATAATTAGTAGAAAGAAAGATAAATATTCATAACAAATGATATTATTAAATAATTTTTTATAAAATCATTTATATAACTTTACATAATATAACAAAAACTAATAATGAAATATTATATTAATTATATAAATCACCTTTATATCATATTTAAATAAAAACATAAAATAAAGTATTTTTCTAAAATAAAAAGAAATAAAATTGGATATGATATAATGAGAGGTGCTGGTTTGTGTCGAATGATTTTGAAAAATATAGTCAAAAGATTGTGTACTACGGTGGAAAATACTTTAAATTATGTTTATGAGGTTGGTGGTCGATTCTTGTTTACGACAACATATGTAATTTTTAACACTAATTTATATGTAATGGCATTTTTGTTATATTTTATTAAAAAGGGGTATACTAGTAATTTTAATGCCATTTTTTTGCACTTTGTAATGGTATTTTTGTTATATTTTATTAAAAAGGAGTATACTGGTAATTTTACTGTCATTTTTTTGGCACTTTTTGCCCTTATATTCTCATTTAATATGTAGTATTAGATGTTTATGAACATATAATACTTTTTTGAAATATTTTATATATACTATAACTTTAATAAATAAAAATTAGTATGAAATATACAAAAATAAATATTTTTAATTACAATTACTTTTCTTAAAAATTAAAATATAAAACAAGCTCATGTCTCGTACAGGTTTAGAGCTAGTTTTTATTGATGAAACAAATAATTACAAATTTGACGGACATTATTATTTTTATTTCCGGTAGGAAAACATATCAATATCAATAACTTGTTGCCACAGGCCCATTATACAAGCCCGTAATGAAATGAGCAAGGATAAAACAGACAATTGACAATATCAACCCTAGCTACTCAGTTTGTTTGAGTTAATTATAAATGGGTTGTGGCCTTGAGCCGTTGGATGGAGCCTCAAACAGTTAGAATGAAAATAAAATTATCTTTTTCCGCGAATAAAAAGCACGGAGCCACGCTACACCTTGAAAAAAAATTCATTTATCTCCTTTTTCTCTCACTTCTTCTCTTTTTTTTCCTCATCCCTCCTTTTAAGAATAGTTATATTCAAATTAATTATTATAATAATTATTAATATTGAACTTGCTCCGAAGAGGTAAAATTCGTCAAACTATATAAATATATGTATTAACTATACCGTTATTTTGGACTCAAATTATATATTATTATAATATAATTCCAAATTATATACATATTTATATTGATAGAATTCTATTTATTATAGTTATCTTTTATAAGTTTAAATAATATACATATCAATGTTAAAAAAAATTTACTTATTATATAGTTTTTAATTAATATCAAAATAAATTTTCTAATTAATTTATTACCACTCCTATTTTTAATAAATTTACATAAAATAAAAAAATATATCATATGTATTAACATAAATTTTAAACATTATAAAGTTTATATTGAATATCAATAAAAATAAAAGAAAAAATAACTAAAATACCCATTTTCCAATACATGTGGCCCGATATACTTAAATGCGGAAATATGACCCTTTTTACCCGCCTTGCAGAAACAATGGCAAGTTTTACAGAAATGGCGTGACTGAGAGAAGTTGTAGTAACAGAATCTTGTTATTTTAGGTTATGGAGGTGGTGCTCCGACCTGGGTTTGTGTTATTGGTGATTGGTAATTGATTAATCGATATTCAGGTTAAATTATTTATTTTTTTACTAATTTTATTAATCATCATTAAATCATGGACCCAATTTATATTTAAATTATAAAAAATAATAATTTGTAAACTAGTATATAAATAAAAATACAATAACGAAAAAAAAATCATAAATGTATATAAAAATACCCATTTTTATCCTATTATTTTAATGAATAATATTTTAAAATTATTTAAAAATGTTACTTAATATATTTTAAAGAGTAATTTAAAATTTGTAAATTATAAATAAATAACTTTTTGATTAATGATCAAATTTAAATCTATTTGACCTTAAAAATTTTAAATAACACAAAATTATGGAAGAGAGTAGCTATTTTTTTATGATAAGAAAGATTAAAAGTTGCCGATAATTTATTTAAAAAAAAAAAAAGTTGCCGACAAATTGTGTAATTTTTTTTTCATTAAAGTTGTGCATGTAGGATTTTCTATCTAGGTTGTCGATTCGTGAATTAGCGAATTAGCACATTTTGACTGCAATATTATATCGTCACAAATTGGTTAATTTAAGTTGGATTTCTAACTTGTATCTTTAGATAATGACACAGTTTTTACAATTAGTAAAAAAATCTTTAGATAATGACACACTTTTTACAATTAATAAAATTTATATGTTGACTATCGGATTAATCTACGACACATAAAAGAAATTTTTTTCTAGAGAATTTTAACATGTACTGATGTAACCCTAACACTAGCAATTTGATATTGGACATTTGATCTCTATGTTATGTGGTAAAACGCTAAAACCCAGTGCAAATAACAAAATTTAACCATGTTTAACAAAAATAATACTACAAACAGTAAAATCTCAGAACATATATTCAACTGCAACAATCCTGAAAATGGCAATGAAAGAACAGAATGTCAAAGCATTATTCGCCAACAATAGCAAGTATTTTTAACTTGCAGGAGAAAACCCACAAGAGCTTCCTGACAGCATTATAACACCATACTACAACGATCTATATTAATTAATTTTAAACATCTTTAGAGCTTTTGCATTCTTAGTTATGTAATCCATCATGACGTTAAAACTGGATTCATGCCTAATGATCTCGGCTCCATGGATCTCGAATTCTTCAAGATGTGACAAGCTAGTCGGCAATATGCTAGGTGAAATCCAGAACCACCCCTCAATATAATTGAATTCCGGCTAGTGACAAATAAAGAAAAATTAGGAAAGGATTCTAAGGGACATTCTAATACTATATATAATTTATGTATGCTTGGTAAATTACCTGTATTGTTACGACAATCTTCTTTAAATTTGGTGCACATGTGAGAAACATCGGTATTAATGAGACACCAGAACGAGATATATCATCCAATTTCCGGTAGTTTACACCACGTAATATGGGAAGATGTTGATTAGCCCAACCCAGTGCCTGCAATAAAAAGTAAAACCAACTTGTCATGGACTAAAAGTAAAACAAAAAATGAAGTAATTGGATTTCAATTGAAATTTATCTAATAGTACTTGGTGACCAAAAGTAACGTTTACTTACAACTGAAGCACCGCTAATAATTGAAAGATACTTGGCATTAGAAAGTCCCTTAAGAAGTTCAATTGCACGAACAAAACGGTTGGCATCATTGATATAGTCTTCATTATAATGATCCATTCCTACATCCAATGTCGCTTCCACAAGGGAAGGTAGGCTCACGACCGAGTAGGCAGCCAAATAGTCATCTTCAAGATATATATATTCAAGCATTGGAGTATCAATAAGTACCTTAAAGTCAACATCGTGATAATCTTCTTGATCAATAGATAAGGATAACCGCTTTAAAATAGGCACAGCGATATTAATGCAGATGTTCATATCCCTTGTCCTGATCAATGAAAAATCTACCATAACCAACAATGTTTCGAGTTGAGGAAGACTGCAGAACAACTTTGCCAGAATCTCCTTGTCTGGATTACTTATCCTAAGCATGAATGTTTTCAAGTTCTTAAAACATCCAGTAGTATAGGGCATTTGTAGACCCCACCCTCCACTAATGTTCAGAGTTTGTAGTGAATCAGATGCAATAATACGCAAAGCTAACTCCTGATTTAAAGCTGTGTTGCTACTAGCAAAGTCAGGCAGACAAACCTCAAGGTCAACAACTTTACGACTAATTGCTGCATGCACCCAACTATTAACATGAACCGGAACAAAATACGAATAACAATCACTTATTTGCAGCCGGAGTTTTTCGATTGTTTGAAAATTTACTGAGCTGCTAGTACTTGGTAATAACTTGTCCAAGGTATTTATAAAGGCGATTGTAGGAACATGACAAGTAAGATCAAGAACTGGGACAAAATTCATGAGATTTTTCCATCTTGAAGATAGAATCGAAAGTACCAATTGCATCCTTTGAAGGAAGAAGAGAAATGATGCGACATAAAAGTTCATCTGGCAAAGTGCTTATGATATCAACATGCTTTCTCATATTTCCGGTGGAGGATGTTTGACTGGATCCAGAATCTCTTCTAACACATTTCTGGTTAAAGGTCAAAAGATGGGTTATTGTCAGTGAAAAAGTATAATCAACACCTGTCTGACAGACAGAAGGTTGAAGTCGACTTATTGGTACCAAATCTGTCTTAGCTCATCAGTAGAAATCCAAAATAGGGATTAATGTATAGATAAAAACCAGGTTTGACATGTAGATAGTTCAAATAAAAATAGTAATAGGTTAGGACTAGAAGCACTTAAGCATATTCAATATAGGTGGAAAGAATGTTCTACTTCATTAGCTTATCGATGTACTGCTCAATTATTCATACCAAAGTGAACTTTAACAAAAATTCTTTTCCATTACCTAGAAGAAAGTATGCATAACCACATTGTCCCCTGTTGGCGCGATACTAAAACTTATGAGACTTGCAAGCGAAGCTATTACTTTTTACAACTGGAAGGATTAAAATGTAATTTAAACTACATGAATCTAGGGATGTATTGGATTTTTACAAATCCAAGTTATAGGTGTTGTAGATCAGGGAAAATAACCTTTTTTAAATGGACAACGTATGAACAATAGCTATAACCATGGCCATCTAAGTTATGATATTCAAAACACAAGTAACAGTAACTAATTCACCATAAGATTGTCTGAAAAACAAAAGAATCTTAGTTTGTTAAATAGAAGAACGAACTTTGTTTAGGTAATTAGTAAAACTCTCATTGCAATTTTCCAAACACCTAGTGCAAATGCTAACTGTTATCCAACATACCTCATAAGAATTCTAATTATTAGATTTTACCTAGTTGGATTACATACATGGGTATATCTTAACAATAACATAAAATGATAATATTAATAATCTCATACTTCCTTAATCCCTCATCGGCAGATGGAAAGTTCTAACAAGATATTTATACATAAATCTGAAGCCACAATTGAATCAAAATCAAAGATATCCGTATTTTGTATTTCTGAGAATTTAATTCAATTACACAAACTAATATAGTGCAAACTGCAAAGTAAAAATCGAGTCTTTAAAAAAATTGAATTCTAAACAGTTATAAAAAAAATTATAAATATTTTCAGCACATTTGAAATCTTGTTTTTGACTTGTGTTGGTATTTCCTTCAGAAATTGCTAGTGTACATATCTATCTCTTAGAATGGGAAGAGTCAGAATATACGTCGCTTAAAAATCACCACACTTTTGCACAAAAATCTAGTAGCTTGTTCCCAATTTTACAAAGATTAAACCATTGAAACAGGCATATACCTGAGTATTCACGGTAGACTCGATCAGAGACATGCTAGATCGGAGACGGGAAAGAGAGATGTCCTTCTTTAGTTATTTGCCCGCTGGCGTCTTGGGAAAGAATCTGAAAAATGAAAATGATGACGGTGAATAGGTTATCAGTGGACTGATGGAGGCGACTCATAAAACTTAAAGAGTAAAAACGTCTAGGTATATGAGTAATTATAAATATATTTAAGTTTTGGATTGGGCCAGGTTTGGTATGGGTTTCGACTCACACAGAAAAACCAACCCAAACCGAACCCCTTAGTTTAAAAGAAAAAAAAAACAAATCCAAATATTCAGGCTTCCTATCCAATTGTATCGGAATAATCGGGTATCCACATATCAATGTCGTCCCTATCAAGGTGTTTTTGTTAAATGTATTTAGATAGGGAAAGGATAATGGAAAACTCTATGAGTCTTGTACCAATATAAAAATTAGAGATAACCTTGTGCAGACACATATAGTAAATGGATTACAAATGAAATATCTATAGATTATAACTGCAAAAGGGCTCTACAATCGTTTATTTAAATGATAGCATGAATCATGATACAATCCAGTCGATATGAACTTATTCAATGACATCCTACGAGAAATAGAAGTTGACGAAAGCGATTGTATGAAAACAAAGTTGATAGTCTAAATTAATAAAAACCTTCTTGTATATAGTAAAAAATTAAATAAAATCCTACTTGTATAGTGAATAGACAATGAGGATAAATTGAACATGTTCACTATTACATCTAGGCTAAACACTATTCACCTCTATTTATAACTCTTTAATTGGTCATTCTCATCTAACATTAAATCATTCCCGGCCGATATCATATTATTAATTAAGAACTTAAAATGCATTACATATAAGACGAGGAGGAGTTATAGAGGAAATGAGTGATGGAAAAAACAAGTGCCAAATAAAACATATTTTCATACATATTATTATTGTTCAACTATATATAGCATAGAGAATTTAATGACATTAATTACAATGTTCAATCAGGTTAACTTTCTTATATCAGCAGCATCTGTATTACCAAAGGGGTAGCCTGAGACTTTCCAACATCATATCACATGTTCTAATTTAAAGAAATTATAATTTAGAAGAAAAAAAAGGAAATGGATCAACACAAAGTGGCCACATAAATAAAGGTGAGTGTGAATACTATCTGTAGAAATATAGAGTAGACTCCTTGGTTCGATTAAGAATTATAAGTACCTTGGCTAAAAATTACAACAGGAAACACCCAAGGTATCAATCAAAAGTCATCTAAGCCCTATATTTTAGAGAGAACAGAGACGAAACAATGCCTGTCTTTTCCTTTCCTTCTTCGTTGCGAGTCACCAATGTGATTCACTTTTTAATATTTTTATAGGTTTCTATGTTGTCATACTGCTATTACGTTGGTGCTCAATGCATATTTTGTTGTATAAAATCCTAACCGTCATTTATTTTTCTATTATATCAACATTCACTAATACAAACAACCTTTATTAACGAAATAACCAAGATTGAAATAATAGTCTTGTTTATTTATTTACAATTCTTTCTAATTTTGCAAAGAAAATTTCAGGGAGATTAAACTTTTTCTCTCTAACACTTTCTTTTACCCTCATAACGAAAGAAATCGGGGGCTTAGCAAGAAATAATGCTTTACAGCATTAACCAACTAATTTCAAGATCGAGTAAATTATCAAACGTTGACAACTCATGTGCATCTATATCAATTATACAAAAGATTTAGCCATGCTGTTAATTTATCAAACACTTCGAATGCAACTACTTTGGCAAAACTACGTACAAAAATGGGTTTTATATCAAACTGTCCACCCATCTCACAAAAAATATCAAATAGCTACCTCATCTCCACGGCGACTCATTTAAGCCACTAAACTGTTAAGATATATCATGGGTCACCTATAATGCATAATCATGTCGAGAGGAGCAATTGATATGGAAAGATAAAAATGTGACAACTGGTCGTTCCACATCCCTGGTTCAATAAAACTGTAAGGCACAATCTCTAAAGCCATGAACAACAGATTTTACTAATTTACTCTGCCATGAGAGAAGAAGTTGGCCAAAAATAATATAGATGCAAGCATAATGATATCACTATTTGGATAGATACTTCTAGTACTATACTTTTATGCACTTCAATTGTTATCATCGAAAGATGGATGGATATGGATGACAACCTTTTATTAACGGATAAGATTACAATCAATATTGGAGAAACTTAACTAATAGACTTAAATCGTTCCTCGCTTTTCTCAACAGAAGTCTGAAAAGAAACAAAAAAAATTGTTCTCTCTTATTCTTTACTCTATGCTCCTTAGAGATTAACTGAAACACGACAAGAAGAAATGTTTTTAAACTCTCCTAGCAAAATATTCCTTTTTTAGAAAATTAAATCCTTTATAATTTTTTTAATAATGTTCCATTTATCCATGACAAGATGTTTATAGTTTGTGATAGGTCTAAAATCTTTGTTACACTTTACATAGTTTGGAGACGAATGAGCAGTTTCTTCTATCATATTATAATCACCAAGTTCAGGACAAGTAACTTGTATTATATAATATAATTCTAAATCTCTTTTTCCATTTAGAAGGAATAAGAGCCTAAAACCCTTATAAGCTCAACACGTGCCTTTCTTTGTTATTTCTGCATCATCGCATCAATTGAGTGTACATAGGGACATACAACAATCAGTGTGTGTGTGTGTGTGTGAGAGAGAGAGAGAGAGACCTGTAATACAGAATTTTGTATGAACAAAAGAAACCTCACTTCATTCAGTTATGCCATATATCCGTACGAGAGACCATAAAACATAATTTTGTAGGAGAACTTCCATGGTCTTCTTGAGCTTGAAAGTAACAACTTCAGAGAGACTTTTTAACAAAATTTTAATAAGACAAGGATCCCGGCTTCCGTAATCCAAGCATCATCAAACACGATGGAAGGCATCATTATTATGAAGATTCGATCATGACAAGAACTTTTTCTTACGTGCAACTCAAGGAATGTCCTACTCCAGCTTTAAGTGACCACTTTTGTTTTACTTCTTATCAAAGGCACTGGACCACACTGCTCAAGACTTTCCATACTTGTAACAATACCAAAATTTCTCAAAAGTGCACCAAAATTAAAAGATTATCTCATAACAATCCGATAAAATACCCAAATTTGATCTGCACAACAGCCCCAAGGCCAGCGATATTAAGGGGTGGTACTGGATATCTTGCCGACTAGCTTGTTAAAGAATTCAAGATCCAAGAAGCCGAGATCATTGAACATGAATCCAGTTTTAACGCCATGATGAATTACATAATTAAGAATGCAAAAGTCCTTAAGAATGTTTACAACTAAGATCGGTGTAGTATGGTGTTATAATGTTATTAGAAACTTCTACTCCTCCAACTTACAAGAACATATATCCTCAATAAAAATAAATAGATACATACATATCTTTACATATAATTCTACAGCTGACCTTAATGGGCAGCTTTATAATGTCAGCAGCTCAGAGTTCCGGTCTACATCGCCGCCGTTGATTGTATTCCGGGGAGAAATGGTGTGGTGTTTCAATTGGGGTTTGCTGTATTGCCTCTTGATGTTAGATCTTACTTTTATAGTAACTTATAATGCAGCACGGGATTGTTTTTTTATTTGTCGGGGTTGGTTTTTTATTTGTTTCGGGGTTGGTTTTTTATTTGTTTTAAATTTTTTTTAATTTAAATAATATTATAATTATCAAAATCTGTTACATGTCATTCGATAATTATAGGATAATTTAAATTTATCGATCATTGTTCATACAAACTCTTTTAAAAAATTTATATTAAATTTTTATTGACTTATTATAGAGGTTTGTATTTAATGATTTTGGTAAATAAATTTTTTGTAATAACAATTTTACAGGCTTGTGTTTAGTGATTTTGATAAATAAATTTAATGTAATAATATGATTAATGTTCATGTTTATTTTTAATAAATAAGGATTTTGAGATTAATTTAGTGATATTTTTTCTGAAATCACAATAAATACATGTAAATAATATTTACTTATAATTTAATTTATTTTATTTATAAATTAGCCTAATAAATAATTAAATAATTAATATAAGGAGAAATTTTCCTGAATACATTTTTGTACTCCCTCTGTCCCTATTTATATATCCATTTTGACGTTTTTGGAGTCAAATTTACTAATGTTTGACTGAAAATTAAAAATTATTTTTTTATAATTTTAAAAAACTAAAAAATACATTTTAAAGTAGATTATTTATACTTTTCAACAATATAAAATATATTTTTTTTAAATTACAGTAAAAAATGAGTCAATTTGACTGTATTAAAAACAAAGCGGACATCTAAAAAGAGACGGAGGCAGTATAATGTATCAGTAATCAAAATCTAAATTAAAAATATATTCCATATAAACTTTCAATTTAATCTATACACAAAATATTCCAGATTTAAATTTAAAAATTATAAGCAATGAACGTACAACGCATCAAATAAATAATCAATCCAATAAGTGGAGGGAAATAATATTTAATATATATAATAAAACATATTTTTCAATCCGATAATTATATACATATATATTTACATATATAATTTTTAATATATTTTTAGATGTTTACTCGATACGATAATCACATGTAACTCACAATCACTATAACCGATGACAATTGTCCTAGATTTTCACAAAAATGCTCGGTCTAAAATTTTCATAAATTAGGACAGTTTTTTACACTTTAATTCGTATAAAACTCTAATATTATTTATAACAACTTAAATCTATAATTTGATATATACAACAACAAACTACCCGCTGCACAACCTTGATATACCTGCATCAACTATTGACTTGTTCTTTTAAAGATTCCAACATTTTTATTTTAAATAAAGTTATAAATATATTAATTAAAATGTTTAGTTTTAATTCTAATTTCTCATTTAAATTAGTTAAGTTGATAAATAGTTTTTGTAAACTTAATTTCATAAATAATTTTTGTAAGAGCTTGCCCTAACGTATTTATTGTCCTAATAAATTTTTTAAAAAATTTAAATGAATAAAATTTTGTAACTTTACTATAAATAAAAAATGTTAGGTCCGTAATAATGGGCGGTATTAGCTTGAAGGGGGTTGAATACCTTAATACCCTTTTTAAAAATTGAGCTTGGCATTTTAATTTTTTTTTCTCTTTTTAAAATTTTACTAGACAACTAGTAAATAAAATGCGGAAAGTAAAAGAAAAGAAAAGAAATAGAGTACAACACAATGATTTTTATCCTGGTTTGCGATGGTGCAATCCCCTAACGGATGCTCACTCCTAGTCCAGTCCCCGAGTCCCTCCCTGAACTCGAGATTTTACACTATAAAAAGATGTGCTCCTTATAGCAGGTGGAGAAGCCTTTACAATACTATGTATCTATCTTGGACCTTAACTCTTCGTTAATCCCTCAAAATACAGTAGCAAAAGCTACTTGATTTATCTTGGAACGTAACTACCCGTTACCTCCTCACAATCAAAGTAGAATCTCTACGAGCTGGTCTTAGAGCGTAACTTCCTGTTACCTCTTCACAGGTAAGTAGTATCCCTTACGACCTTATCTTGAAGCGTAATTCCCGTTACCTCTTCAAAGATACGTAAAACCTTGCGTAAACTATATTCCTCTAAAACTTTGTAGGTCTTGGATCTTGAATTTTTCCTTTTCCTCACGGTGCAAAGACACTCAACTCCCCGTCGGCGTGTCTAAGAGTTAGGTCTTAGAACAAGGATCACCTCACAACAAAGTCTAGACAACTAGAACTACGACTTTATATCCCTATTTAGAAATAAAAAGGTAGTGGACTAGTATATTACAGTAATGTTATTTCCCAGAACAATGTCAATATAATTTGTAGAAGGGGAGTTGAATACAAATTATCAAAATTTTTTAAGTTTTAATATTTATTCTTGATGTTATAAGTGTTTAAGAGAATTATAATGAACAACAGAAACTGAAAAGTAAATGAACAATGGTATTTAAAAATTACTGATGGATTGATTTTTCTATCAGTGTATATATTGCTCAAATTATCTAGGTTAATAAAACACAGCTGCTTTTTACAAGGTTAGAAAATGAATCAATTGTTCTTACAAAAGTGCTCTCAAAATAAAACAGTTGGTTATAAGATATTGTCTAACTTGTATATTTCTAACAATGCTACCACACTTGTTTATATAACACAAGTGTGTTTACGATTCCTAGAAAGAATATAAAATAATTAATTTATTCTAGGATTGTTTCTGATCTATCTTTCCTTTTGCCTTTTTCCATTTTGAGAAAAGTCTTCAGACTTGGAAAGACAACTTCAATCTGAGTCTTCACAGTCAGTATAGACTGTCTTTCATAGGTGTACTTTTGTCCTTAGATTTCTGACAGATTGTCTTTTGTGATGTCCCTATCAATTGATAATTTGTTGTTAAGCATATCAATTGATTCTTCCTTATATCCATCAACTGATATTCTTCTTCGATTGATCTTGATATCCATCGATTGATAATTGTTGACTTATCGATTAATAGAAGTTATCAATCGATATATCAATCGATGGGTCTTCATATCAGTTGATGGTCTTCAATTCTTGGTTTGGCTTCTTTTTAATTGATCTTCTATCCATTGATGCTTCCATATCAATTGATCATCCTTCACTTGCATAATTTTCCTGTCTTCAAATAATTACAATTTAACAGTCTAAGTTACACATCAGTTGATGACCTATATCAATTGACTCTAGTATCAATTGATGAGAATAATATCAATTGACTTGCACCTTATCAATTGAAATAGACTAAGTACACTTATGTTACAATCCATATTATCAGTTAATTCAGATAAACATTTTAACTGATAAATGGTTTCCTGATCGATTGATATTTATAAACTTCATATCAATTGATCAGTTACATCAATTAAAATTTCTATGATTCTAAGATTAAAGTTATCATCAAGTTACATATAGATTCCTAACAAGTACTAGACCAAGAGACAAACAAATACATATATAATAGTCGAAGCAACAATATATATAAATGTGAGTCGAGGTAAATCTCTTAGTGAGAAGGACGAACCACTCGTAAGGATAAGTCACTTCGTCAAAAGAATGAACCACGCGTTGTGTGCTAACGTGTATGCAAGAAAGTAAGTGTGTATGCTAAAATAAAGTGCAAAATGTAAAAAGTATGAATGCAAGCAATAAATATGCTAAAGTAAAGTGTGAAATGTAAAGTGTATGAATGCAATGCAAGCACTTAAAGTATATATCTCTATATGAGATTTATACAAATTGGTTCTAACTCGTAATAAGAGCTCGTTTTAGATACAAAAATTCAACAAGGAAGCCTTTTATTTATGTTGTATACATCGACTTATACAAACTAGCCTCGACTCGGAATTTAAGTAAATAGGCGTTGTATCTAAACCCGAAATAAATCAAGGATATTAACAACTAAAAAAGGAGAGAGAAAAGCTACTAACTTTCTTGATTTAGTTCACTCATTATATATACGAGAAGAAGAGAAACGAATAAAACTCGTGTATATATAAATCGTAAACAAGACTAACTATATATATAATATATATATTAGAGCTGAATATTATATATATATATATATAATAGACAAGAAATAACTAACTTATGACACTTGTGCTCTATCGTGAGAGACAACAATATTTCTTACAAAATCAAGGGATACGAGTTAGATTCGGGAACGAGAGTTCGTGTATATATACCAAAATCAAGCAAGCAAGATATATACACTACTAAACACGAACTAAGAAGCTATTATACACATAAAAAGGGGACACCGGAAAAAGTTGCCAGAAAATGGCCGGAATCTCAACTTTGGGTATAACTTTGGGGGCAACAAGACAAGTCTAGGGGCTGCTAAGATATGGTATTTTGGTAGCCAAAAGATACGTATGTGGCGTGTGTATTATATGAGTATGTAAATGGGTATTATGGGTTTATAAGCTTTATAAGGGTTAGATCTATGGAAGAACAAAGTTTAAAGACCAAGATCTCTAAGAGATGAAATTTTTCTAGAGTAGAGAGAGTTCTTGCAGAGAAAAATGCAACATTTACTTGGTTCAAATGGCTTGAAGAAATGAGTGGGGGTTGGGGTTATTTAAAGAGAAAATTAGGGTTTTGGGGTGTACTTTAGGGGACAAGGATTTCTTAAATCAAGGAAAGGTACATAATTTAAAAATATTATCTCCCCAACTGTATTTGGACACATGGGTGCATGGAAAAATGTGTTAACCTCATTCATTTATTTATTTAAGCTCATAAACACGTAACGAAATGATATGTTAATAAATATGATGTTTTTCGAAACATGCTCCAAAAATTATGAAAATTTAGGAACCACCTGGAAATAATCCCAATAGGTCATTGTCAAAATTTAACTCAATTTTGAGTTGACCTTCTATGACGTTTAATTAACCGAACACTCAATTACGTATCGATATAGGTGAAAATAGACCTGGCAAATTGGGTCTAGACCCGAAGAACCGACCCGAAATGTAGGGAACCGAGATCCGATTTTATTTCTGAATTTGATAATTCAAAAGTGTAACCGAATCCGAAACAATCCGATCCGAACTGATATCGGTTCAATATTATCAAATCCGAAAATGATCCTGAAAGTAATATGACTAGTCCTATTTGTAATAAGTAGATGACAACTCAACTCAGATAAGAAAGTGAAGTAAGTAATAAATACCGAGGAAGAAATCAGGACGAAGAAAGTCAACTAGACACAAAGAATCAGATTGTTAGAAGAATTTCAATGAAGTTGCTACTCTACACCGGAAGAAGTTCATTAATATGTTCAAGCGTTGGCGAAAAATAGAGAAGTAATATTTTAGAAGAGTTCAGAAGATATAGAAGATTCCAGGTGCCTACTATAAAAAGATTTCAAGAAAAGAAAAATTGAGGACAAAGCTAGAAGCAAGAAGAAGACAGAAGATCACAGCTTTTAAAGTTAAAAGGTGAAGAATATTTATTTAGTATGACACAAATGAACCAGACAGTACATTTGTGTGTCAACTAAATTAATAAATATTTTTTACCTAACTCAAGTGATTTTCAAACAGAAGACAGAAGATAGGAAGACTCAAGTCAAATTTACAGCGGTTGTGCAGTGAAGAAACTAAATTAATTCTACTATCAAAAGTTAATTAATTATTTAATTTATCTACTTAAATTAATTCACCTTGAATTAATTTAATTAAAAATTGGTGAAATTAATTAAGTTAAAAAGAGTATTTTATTTTATAACTAAAGAAAGTCTTGCTGCATAATTTAGAAAGCCTTACCGAATTAAATCGGTAAGACCTTTTGAAAAAGTCTTACCGAATTAAATCGGTAAGACATTTGAAAAGTCTTACCGAATTAATTCAGTAAGACCTTTTCAAAAAGTCTTACCGAGTTATCTCGGCAAGACCTTTTTAAAAGGTTCTATCCATCTGTCTCGGCAAGACTTTTGAAAAGTCTTACCGAGCAGAAAAAGTCCTATCGAGCGTTTTAAAAGTCTTATCGAGTTTTAAATGTCTTGCCCAGCTAATTTGAAAAGTCTTACAGACAAATTTAAAAAGTCTTTCTGATTTTTAAATAAGTTTTATTCAAAAGTCTTGCCAGCTTCAACCTCTATAAATATGAGGTTTGGGCTTCATTATTTCAGGAGATGAAAAATAGTTCAAATTCAGAAATTTGTCTGCATTGTAATATTCACAGATTTTTGTGCAAGTTTGGAATATAATTGTTAAACTCGAACAATTCATGTCGAAATCGTTCTAGAACACTTTATCAATTACATACACTTTTCATCATATTAATTTTGTAATACATTTCAAGTTAAAAATTATATCTTCTACTTGAACAGTATTTCATTAAAATTAATATTTCGTGATTAATTAAAATAATATTTTAAAATCCAATATTCCGTGATTAAATTCAGATATTGTATTCAACCCCTCTTCTACAATATCAGGGACCAACATATCCGAAAACTGATTCGATTCGATCCGAAAATGATCCAGAACCGAAATTTTAATTGAAAATAATCCGAAATAATAGATCCGATAATGACCCTAAATCGATCAAATTCTAACTAAAAATTATACAAACTGAATATGGCTCAAACTAAATTGTAGAACTTAAGTGTATTTCATACATACAATCTTATGTTTCGTTACACTTACATGTACATTATGCACTTATACATAAATCATACGTATAATACATGTGTTCGTAAAATAAAATATTAACAAACTAAGAATAACATTTATTTTGAATTTGCTAGAAAGTAAAGAAAAGTGAATATAAATTCATATTTTAAAAAGAAATAAATATTGTATATTATATATGTACATATAAAATTTAAATAGAAGAAATCACCTGACAAAAAAAATTAAATAAAAGATATCATAAATGCATATATGGCAACTTAAATTTGAAAAATATACACAATCTTTACATATATGGTAATATTATGTATACCATATCTCTTTAATGTATATATATACACTGTATTTTCATAATTCTTATACTATCTTTTATAGTATAAAAATAATTATAAATTACATATATGAATTAAATCTTAACCATGAGATTAAAAATAAATTAATGGTAGATGAGAGAGGTCTCTTGGTCTCTCACTAAGTAGGGGTCTCTCTCGATCTCACTCATATATATATATATACATATGCAAGTGATCAAATAGAAAATAAATTAAAATAGAAAATAGAAAATAAGATCTAAACCACATATTCAATCTAATCTAATAGTCAGCAGGGACACCCACACACAAATCAAATACACCATCACACACATAATCTCATTTAATCCCTCCGTTTTTAATTTGATTTTTCCCATTAATTAGCGAACGTTTTCTCAAATCTAACTTCATCACATATTTTTCCATCTCTCAACAATCAGTTTGCATAACATATGTGCTATATTCCGACGAATTTCATTTTTCCGGCGACCTCCATTATTTATTATGAACCCACATTATATAATTTAGTGATTTCTGTAATACAAATTAGTTATTGATGTTTGGATCTGATAAGTGACAAATTTAATTATAGATTCTAGACGCCGAAATATAACACATATAGTATGTAAACTGATCGTTGAGAGATGGAGAAAAATGTGGTGAAGTTAGATTTGAAAAAAAATTCGCCAATTGACGGGAAAATCAAATTAAAAACAGAGGGGAATAGATGAGATTGTGTGTGTGTGATAATATATTTAATTTGTGTGTGGGTGTAGCGGATATAATAATAAGGTTTTCTATTTTAACTATTTTCTGTTTGAATAAGACTCTATACAAATATAGATTTCATAAATAGAGTATAAACAAAATATATTTTATGTGTAAGGAAAATAATTTATTATTTTGAAGATGATTTTCATGAAACTCAACCCTTATACATATATAAAAACGAAATAAAATCAAATAATATTGATATTGATTTAACTAGAAGATAAAATCTTCTACTAAATTATTATTTTAAAGAATTGTATAAGTTGAATTATTTGAAGTAGAATTTAGCAGAGTTGATATGAAATTTTGTTAAATTAAAGTAGAGTTGACTAATTTAATGAATTTATGACAATTTTTTTAAAATCTCATGGATTTGTGAGAGATTTTTTCAAAAACATAGAAAAATATTAATTTCTTTTATCAATATTTGAATATTACTAAATTTTAAAAAACCTTATAAACTTTATATATATTATTATTATTATTATTTTATATTTAAAAACAATTATATCTCAAATAATTATCAAAAACTTTTTCTCATAAAAATATAACATATGCTTACATATACATATTCTATTAAAAATTTGATAATCACTATCTTTCATTCTCTTGGGCCCACTTGGGGGCATTCTTTTTTCTACTTCCAGACTAAAGCCTCTTCATCTTCTTACCCCCCCTTGTTGTCTGTCACTTCTTTTCTCCACCTCTGCATTGCATAATCTATTTTGCTTTGCAGACCCCATTTCTTCATAAACAACCCCCTTTTATATGTTGGTTTGGAATCTCAAGCTCAATCACTTCAGTTTTAAATCACCAAGGTAACTTCTTTGTCTTAATTTAAATGCCCTTTGTTTTAGATTTGTTTTCACCCCATGTTTCAAGATTTAGATTTGTGCTAGATTTTATGTGTTAAAGTTATGTGCTTTATTTCTTTAGTTTGTAAATTTTGTTTACAAGTGTTGTTGCAAGACATTGTGTGTACAAATGTTTGGTATGTAAGAAATCGATTAGTTGAATTGTTTTTGTTAATTGCATATGTTTGATGTGGTTTAGTTTGGTTTAAAATTTTAATGAAGTGGTTGTTCTACCATTGTTACTAACATTTAATTATATACACCTTTGTGTCTGTTGAAAGTTTTTAGGGCCTTATTAAGACTTTGGAATAATGATATCAATGTGTTTGCTATTTGAATTGCTGTGCAGTTATTTGGCCCATTTGGATCGAGAAGGGCATGGGTTAATTTTGCAGAAACCTGAGGTTTCGGAGCACAATTTAGTTTTTATATCAGGCTTATGAAATGGCATCCGGTGATTTAAACAAAGAATTAAATAAGAAATTTTTAGGCACGCACTTATGGGTGGTTATTTGCATATGCATCTGTGCATCTATAGCGTTGCTTCTGTGTTTCTTATATTTGTGGGTCACATGTCAAAAAAGATCTAAAAGGACCAATAAGAAGTACTATGACCCTCAAATACCTTTCGTCTCTAAAGATATCAAGGTTGACAGAGTAGGGGTCGAAGATATGAATGATCGTCCAGAAAGTTTAGTTGTTACTGTTCCTGATAAATCAAGCAATAAGGATTCTGAAAAGATGTTGGCGCACCTAGGTAGAAGTAAATCTAGTGATGCTGATAGCCAGTGCAGCTCCTTGTATTATCATGAGAGGCCTTACAGTTCACAATCAGGGGAAGAAGGAAGTTCTGGTACGATCCGGAAGCAGTCCTCATATGTGACAGCTTCTCCTTTGATTGGCTTGCCAGAAATGTCACATCTTGGGTGGGGTCATTGGTTTACTCTTAGAGATCTTCAGCTTGCAACAAATCGTTTCTCAGCTGAAAATGTGATTGGAGAGGGCGGATATGGAGTTGTTTACCATGGAACACTGGTCAACGGAACTGAAGTAGCAGTAAAGAAGCTTCTTAATAATCTGTGAGTTCATGTTAACATACTTGCAATATTTGGAAAAGCACCTCTTGCAATATTTCGGTGACCATCTTGTGATTTTTCTGTAGTGGGCAGGCTGAAAGAGAATTTAGAGTTGAAGTGGAGGCTATAGGTCATGTTCGGCATAAGAATCTTGTACGACTTCTTGGCTATTGTGTAGAAGGGGTTCACCGGTAAGCTTCAAGCTTTTTACTCATTAGTTAGATTTTGTAATCCTAAAAATGTACTTAGGTTTTTTTTGTTACTCTGATATGTATATGCCCTCGAAAGATAAACAAGAACATTCAAGTTGCTAGTTAATCAGTTTCCTTCTCTGTCAGGACTTTCCACCTTAACTCCTATTTTGATGTAAATATCTGTTTTTTTTCTTTATGCAGGATGCTGGTGTATGAATATATGAATAATGGCAACTTAGAACAATGGCTTCATGGGGCCATGCGTGAACATGGAAGCTTTACTTGGGAAGCCCGTATGAAGGTCCTTCTTGGCACTGCAAAAGCGTAAGATCATTCTGCTCGAGTTGCTTGAACATGCAGTGTTTTTTTAGCAGTACATATTATTGTAGTCTTCATTGACTGCCTAATCACTTCCAGCAATATCTTGCACTTCCATTTGGATCTTGTAAATTTATTTGATCATTCATCTGACTGTTACAGTCAGTGTAATTATCTGTGTGTCAAATTTACTTTGCTCATCTTATCCTGCGGTGTTGCTTGTAACCATGTGAATGCTTGTTGTCACATATGGTTTTGCAGTCTGGCCTACTTGCACGAAGCTATTGAACCTAAAGTCATTCATCGAGACATAAAATCTAGCAATATCCTGATTGACCATGAATTCAATTCCAAAGTTTCTGACTTTGGATTGGCCAAGCTCCTAGATTCAGGAGAAAGTCACATAACTACCAGAGTAATGGGAACATTTGGGTATGTAGGGTATTCTTTATACCGCATGTGTGCTAGCCTTGGAATAAGATATTTAATTTTATCATATTGTCTTAGTATCAAACATCAGTATCTTATTTGATCTCCAGCTATGTGGCTCCAGAGTATGCTAACACTGGTTTGCTAAATGAAAAGAGTGATATCTATAGTTTTGGGGTTCTCCTTCTAGAGGCAATCACAGGAAGGGACCCGGTGGACCATAGTCGGCCTGCCAACGAGGTACTAAGTCAGTACTGATTATCCTTTTTAATTCTGACAAGTTTCTCTGTCAAAGTGTATCCGTCTCTCCTTCTAGATTGTTGGAGTATATATAAAACTGCACATGTAGATTGTTTATGATTGCACCTATCAAGTTTTTATGCACGTGACAGGTTAACCTGGTTGAATGGCTGAAAATGATGGTTGGGGATAGAAGAGCTGAGGAAGTTTTGGATCCAAATATTGAAATTAAGCCTCCAACACGTGCTTTGAAATGTGCACTTCTGGTTGCACTTAAGTGTATTGATCCAGACTCACAGAAACGGCCAAAAATGAGCCAAGTTGTTCGGATGCTCGAAGCAGATGATTTCCCTCATCGTGAGGTACTGATCAGTTCCTTTGGAGTTAATATTCTCTTTATACTTTTTTTTTTCTCTTTTACAAGATTCAATTGGTTTACTTTGCATATGAACAAAATATAAAGAATCAGCAGCCAATATGTCCCAAGTTAGTGTAATAGCTGTACTGGAGAACTTAGTGCTAAATGGTCAACATGCTAAATGAATATATGACGCAGGTTACGCCACAATAGCATCTGAAAATCTTACTGTAAGCTTACAAATTATAACACCCTATGCTCTTCTGAGTGCCACTCCTATGTCTTTAGTCCTATGAGTACAAGGGAGCCCAACTCCTTGTGCGTAATTAGCAGCTTAATGCACGAGGCAGCTCGGGCTTGAAAATTGGTGCCACAAGAATGCCATACTTCCACTGCCTTGCTTATTTTTTACCGAGTTGCTATAGTCAAGCCTTCAAGGCAGGTTAAGTTTTGTATGTCATTGGTTTAGGCATACTCCTCACATATTTCTAGCAATGCACTTGACATCATTAAATATGTCATCCCAATCCCCCACATAATATATTATATTATCACCTGAAAGAAATAATGTTTGTCAATGAGAGCGAAAGGGAATTAGTTACTAGACCACTCCTCTTTCTTTTCAATCATCATAGTACTATGTCACTTATTTTAGAATGTAAAGATATACTTTTGGTATATTCTACCCTCTTTATCTCTTTTACCATGCTTCACGCCAGACGCTAACTCTCTGGATTTGTGTATACTAGATTTTTTAGACCTTTCAACCTTTGTCACCTTGTAACACCCGCATGATATCCCAATTATTTTCTAGTTCTCAAATGTTTCCAGATAAATTATAAGCTTTTTAAAAGAAATTCTTCTTTATAGTACAAGGATGGTTGTCATGACTGTAAGTTGAGTCAAGTCAAGTATGGTTGTTATAGTACAAACATTTATGAAAAACAGTGAGGTCAGTCAAAAATAATTTCTGAAGAGACAGTAAGGTTGTAAGTTCCTGTATGAAAGAGTTAGGCAGATTTTAAGAGATTATTAGATTAGGTTACTGTCCATTTTGGGCCGGATTTTGAAGTAGTTGATGACCCAACATCTGCTACTTGACTGTCTAGTCGACATTTCTCCCTTCAAGTCGACCTATTTTCCTTCAAAACTCAAGTCTGGGGTCCTAGACGTGCAGGAAATTTTAACTAGTTGACTTACCATTTAGTCGTGACTAGTCGGGCGTCACGACAATCATGTCAAAATAATTCATGCAAAACAGTGAGGTCATTGAGTTCACAAGTTTCTGTATGAAAGAGTTAGACAAATTTTAAGAGATATTATCAGATTAGGTTACTGTCAATTTTGGGCGGATTTTGACTTGGTCGATGACCCAACGCCTTTTAGTTGACTGTCTAGTCGACTGACTTATGTTCAAAACTCAAGTCTGGGGCCCTAGACGTGCAGGCAATCTCTATTAGTTGACTTTCCATTTAGCCGTGACTAGTCGGGCGCCGTGACATCCATGCCAAACTTATTCTCTTTTTTGGATATGATCCTATGTTGAAGGTGAACAAGTCCAAATGGGATCTGGTAAGGTGTTCATAATCTTTGTGAGAAACTTGGACATATATTAATTACTTCTGATTATTTTTGCAGGATCGTAGAAACAGGAAAACGCGCACTGCAAGTATGGAAGTTGAATCCCCTAAGGAGAGTGGTAATTCTGCTGAGGTGGACAGCAATTCAGATAACCAAAGATCTGATATATTACATGAATAGAAATGACCAAGTGTCCATGACAGTGATAGTTTATCACATCTCAACCTTCTGAGTAACCTTTCGAAAAATTAACCTACCTGCTTGTAAAGGTTTTTGCTAAAAAGTCGTAGTATGCAAGAGAGCTGTTCGACAGTTGATTGGACAATTGTGTTCTTGCAGCTTTTGAGGAGTTTTAGTATTTCCTATAACATTTTGCTGTAAATGAGGATGCTGATATATGAGAGGTTAAGAAAAGTCGTAATATTGTACAGTGTATTTTCTGAATCATTGAGACCTTCCTTTTTAATCTTATTTATAGGTGACCATCATTCTGTTCAGTCCTATTATTTTAGATTAGTCGTTTGTAGTTAATATTTTTAAAGTATAATTCGAGGGTCTCGACGAAAACAGTCTCCTTACTTAACGGGACTATGATAAGGTCTGCATATAATTCAATCCTACTTTCGGGTGAAGGATACAATGATTGGTTAGGTTAGTGTATTTCTCCTGCAAGAGGTGATGAAGAGTTGAAGCATTTATAAACTGCATACTATTTTGAGGATTTACATATTGGCTATCAGTTGCAGGTTCTTCAGACCTTTTTTTTAACTGTCATAAGATTAAAGGGAAGAACCGAAACAAATAAAGAGAATATTCATTTAAAAAATGTTAATCATTTTATTTGATCGGATACGCATTTGCATATTAATAATTTTTAATCGGAATCCGCATTTGATATTTGAGTAATCTAAAATTTTCTTTAATAATATTGATTTTGTCAAATATGTATTAGTAATATCAAGAAAAATACAGTATGTATGTTGTTTAATCATCACACTCTCAAACTCATATTTTTAAATTTATAATTCGGAAAAAATGGAAAACACATGTTAAGACTCTTCCAGTCTAAGTATAAATACAAAGCAGATTCGAAAATAAACACAAACTGGAACCCACCACCAAAAAACAAACATCTATCACTTTCATCTCTTGAATTCCTTACTTCTCCCACACACCCATTAAAATTCTCTTAATCATCTGTTGCCTCATTCAACAATCAAAGAATCATACCATCACTCCCTATATATACACACACACAGACACACACACAATCATGATTCTCACAATACTCCTCTGCATTGCATTCACCACTTCTTACAATTGTTACAAACATTTTAGTTATTATTGTTGTTGTTACAAATGGCGAGCTCGAGTGGGTCCATGGCCCCGCCGAGGTCATTTTCGAGGAGGATGACTAGGAACCCTTCTATGATTGATCCTTCTGCTGAGGTTGTAGATAGTGAGCTGGTGCCCTCGTCTCTAGCCTCCATTGCTCCCGTTCTTCGTGTCGCGAATGAAATCGAAAAGGATAACCCTAGGGTTGCGTATTTGTGTAAGATTTTTTCTTCCATTTTTTCTGTTGTTTGGTAAGGCCTTTGCTAGTAATTTTACTTATATTCCTAAATAATGTAAGATGTACTTACTTCGAAACCTTATTTATTAGTGTGGCTTAAAATTTCGTAAAATTATTATGTTCTAACCGTACCAATGTGCATATTATACAAGAATAAGTACCAAATTTGCATCTATTACACTCAATTGGAACAATAATTTTATAAGAATAATATAATGATACATTTATGTTGTTGAAAATACAAAAGAAAAATAATGTTGTTAATAAAGTGGTGTTGCACTATTTAAATTAGAAAATTTTTATATACAATGTTAGTTGGGGACGGATTTTGCATCCTTATAATAGTAATATTAAAAACACTGATAAAATATAGAATTTACGGTGATCTGTATTGTGTGTTTTAGAACCTTTTTTCCCTTTCTTTTATATTATATTATATATTAAACTAGCTTGCATCCGGTGTGATGTACAAATATTTATGAATATTTTGTTATTTTTGTTTTAATATTTTATTTATAAAATTCAAATTCAATTTTATTCTTACAACAATAATTTAAATTTTATTTAATATTATGTGTGAAAATTTCATATATTTTATTTGTGTTTATATTTAAATGGGATAAAGTTTGTGTATTTTGTTTAGAGAAATGTTTTAATTAAAAGATTAATGTTTGAAAAGTAGATTTAATTATTGACTAACTAATCCGACCCAAATACCGATCAATTACCGGCTACCAAACATTTATGTTTCAGCTCTAATAATATAGTATAAATTAGTTTTGAACTAGGAAGGAAGCAGGGATACGAGGGACTCGTATGTACCTGACACAGGGATTTTTCTACAAATCATAGTAAATTTTGTAATATTCAATCTTTGTCCCCAAAATATATATATGTGAATAATTTAAAATTGTTGCGACGAAATTGATGGAATTTGAAGAAGGAAGTCTTAAGTTAGCTTTAAACAAGTATTGTTGTTAAGGTAAGCCAAAGGGGTTTAAAGTTTGAACTTTTTTTTTATAATTTTTTTTAAATTAAAGCCCCTAAACATGAACACAGAGCACAATCATTATTTAAAGTACATTTATCATGTATAGACCAATAATTTAGGAAGGACTTATATACTGAAAAAAGCTTGACTTATCTTATAAGTAATTTATAAGTTAAAAATTATACTCCCTCTGGTCCTTTATATAGGCCACTTGAGTTTTTGCACGTAATTTTAAGTACTTTGACCATGTAGTTAGAATTAATATTTTTTAAATTTTCTTTTCCTGAATAAAAATATAATATTCAATTTTTTATATATATTTTTTAAAAAAATATCAATTCTAACTATGAGGTCAAAGCACCTAAATTTACATATAAAAAGTCAAACGACCTATAAATAGTACCTGAGGGAGTATTGTGTATTTGAACTTGGGACTATGACCACTCATAATGTGTACTAAAATAACCTCGATTTCTCATCATGTAACCTGACCAATATCTGCACATGGACTGCCTTTTCATTTCACACTACATCAGAAAAGTGGAGGAAATGTCAATGATTGTGTAAAAATCTTTACCTAGATTTTTTAGTGCAACTTATTAGGAGATGCCTGCTTTCTCTCACTCAGTTCCCGAATCTGAAGTCAAAGGCAGCAAGGCACCATTAACAATTTTAGCAACTACTTCCAAAACTATGTTGTCATTATTTTCAGTGGAAAGGTTCAGTTCACTTGTATTATATGGGTTCAATTAACTGATGGTAAGAGTATTGTATATCTTATCCTTGATTTATTTTCTTGAGAAACTGTTTGCTGTCATAAGGTTCAAATTTAAACAAGCCTGAGGTACCTACTTATGCAGTCACTATAAAAATGGAGAAAAAGTACTTTATAAAATGAATCATACTTCGTCATGTATATGATATTGTTTTGTACTTCCACTTAGGCCGCTTCCATGCATTTGAGAAAGCTCACCGTATGGATCCAAATTCAAGTGGACGTGGTGTTAGGCAGTTCAAGACCTACCTGTTACATAGACTTGAGAAGGTTGATATAAGAATCTTTTCTTTTTCATATTTCTTTTCACTTTAAAATGTTGGCTAGATAGTATTATGAATGTGATATATGTTTAATCAAATACTTGCATCTGCATACCATGTATTTTGATAAATATATGCATATATGTTTTGCCGGGTCACAAATTAGGCATAATATATGAAAATACTCATGGATTTTGAGACAAGAACATTAGCTTCAAGTATTGTAGTTATTGAAAATCACGAGGAAGACAATTTGCATGAAGTTTCCTCTTTAAAATTGTTTAAGTTCCAATCTTTTCCTTCCTAGATCTAGCTCTCCTTGCTTTAAGATTCTCGAACCACAAGCATGCGTTCTTTGTAAGCCTACTAGTTGTAATCCTGAATCTTTTTTTTATCATCGAACCTAATAGGCATGATATGGGTGTTAATAGGCTACGCAAATAACCTACGATAGTGTCAGAAAACATGTATTTCCTTTCAAATGATTGATTTCAAGTGACTTGAATTGAGTTGTCATTTTAAACTCTCAAATTTATACTAGTATTTGAATGTCTTGGATTTCAAATGAAATCCGAATCCAAATTATTTGGTTATCCAAACATGTCATTTGACCAAATCCAGAATTTCAAATGAAATACGAGTTCCTAAACATTCCATAAACCTAATAAGAATCCGGAAGGAATTCAAAACAAGCTAGAAAACTAGCTAATATTTGAACCCATCAAAAGCCCAATCCAACTAGGAAAATATATATAAAAAACAAATTCAACTAGGAAAATGAACCCTAAGTGCATAAAATAAGAAATCCCCCTCAAGTGAAAGGTGAAAACTTGCAAGTCAAAGATCTACTTGATAATTCTATAATAATCAGTCCAACACAATAAATCACCCCATGTAGGTAATTAAGTTGATCACTGGATTCGTCCTATTTCCCAATCAATTCCCATGCACACATCGAATGATAATAAGTGCAAAGCCACCTCGATTGAGCAATTCATCATCATGTCAAGGAGCCAAATCCCTAACATTGGAAGTCGTGCTTACTCCTAAATTTCCTAGTAATTCCAACTTGAATCTATTCCTAAATAATAACATAATATATATATATATGTATATACCAATTAATTTTTTAATTTGACGATCACTTTCGGTATCATATCTCGTTTCATTTAAAGCATCTAATTTTTTGCACATATTATATTTGCTTTCGTTTTTTTTGTGTATATTACTTATTGTCCTCTAAGTCGGGGGTCTTTCTGGAAATAGCCTCTTCATTCTTCTGAATGAAGGTAAGGTCTGCGTACATCATACCTCCCCAAATCCTGCTATAAGCGGGATATACTGGGTACATTTGGTTTGGTTTACTTAATGTTTTAATTCTCTGTTCCAGATCATAGTATATGCATTATATTACTAAATTTTTTGCTTTTAGTTGAGAAGGTTAAGGAAAGCTTGATTTATATTATATATAATTACCCTGATAAGCTATAACAGTTCTCTATTACATTAAGTTATTTAATATGACCCAATGAGGAAAATTCTCAATGTGACAGCTGATATTGGTAGATATGGACAATTTTTCCCAAAGTGAAAACTTCAAATTAAAGCAACATGCTATGTCGCTTTTTGTAGGAAGAATATGATACAGAGCATCAACTTTCAAATACCGACCCAAAAGAGATTCAGATATATTATCAAAACTTTTATAAGAACAGTATCAGAGATGGACAATATACAAAGAAACCGTAAGCCTAATTATGGTATTTGGATGTTTATGGTATTTTTTTTGAAGTTGTTGCTTCTTTCTATTTAACTTCTTCGATTTCTTTCTCTTAAAGTGAGGAGATGGCTAAAATTTATCAAATTGCTTCTGTATTGTATGATGTGCTAAAGACGGTTGTACCTGGTGCAAAAATTGATGCAGAGGTTTGTTTTGTATAAGCACTCAAGTACATGTTCTAAGAAAGATGTTGCACCTGACAGTTCATTTACTTAATATACTTTAATACCCTCGACTGATACTGTTATTGCAGACCCAAAGTTATGCCAAAGATGTTGAAGAGAAGAAAGAACAACACAAGCATTATAACATTCTTCCCTTGTATGCTGTTGGAGTTAAACCACCAATCATGGAGCTTCCAGAGGTTGTACTAAAATGGGCTTATCTGGGTCATGTTAGAAATTTCAAACCATTATGCTTATTGTTAATTGTCAATATTCAGGTCAAAGCAGCACTTCGAGCTTTACGCAATGTCCAAAATCTTCCAATTCTCAGACCACCAGATGAAGGACATAAGTCTGTTAATGATATCCTTGAATGGCTTTCTTCCATCTTCGGCTTTCAGGTAGCTTTTGTTGTATGTCTGATTTTCAACTTCCATTCTTTCCCTACTTATTATAGATTTGCACCTATCACCCTAGGTAAACTTCTAGACAAGCAGGTTTAGTTTCTGAAAGGAATTCATAGAAGGAAGTCTCAAGTTTAAGGATCTATCAGGCTGTTCATCTTACCAGTGGAAAGCCAACACTGTTTTACTGACATTTATTTCTTAACAATAAAACATCATTCGTTATATTCGTAAATATGGTCATTTATCATTTAATCTTCACTCTCACACAATATACTTCGAATTGATGTGGTTTCATGCCTTCCAAGTTAGTTTATTTTTTAAAGATTACTTTGTGGCTTCAAACATCTTATATTTATAAAACAATCTGAATTAACCAGAACAAATTAGTAACATAAGAGAAAGTCCATAGTGAGAGATATTCTATATGCCAAACAATTCAACTTCATTATAAGTTCCATGGCAAGGTTCAGGATTAACATTTTGTAAAGGAATTTAATACGCGCGCGCCTCTGTGTGTGTGTGTGTGTGTTAGAGAGAGAGAGAGTAGTACCATTTAAATTTACCTCATAATTTAATTGATAATTTTGTGATGTTATAATTATCACAAAGAGAGTAACTGATATGATCTAACGGAATCGGAAAGTTGCCACTATAAAGTATGAAACGGACAATACATAACTTAACTACCTATAGTGTTTTTTCCATAAGAATTTCTTTCTACTTTGTTTAGAATTGCTGTTTACGATGGTATTAGTTCTTGTATGATTTATAATTATATGACTATTATCTTTTGAATTCATGTCAACTGACTGTTTTCTATCGTTCATGGTTAAAGAAAGGAAATGTAGCGAACCAGCGGGAACATTTGATACTTTTGCTTGCCAATATTGACATAAGGACTAAAGGGTTTGAGAATTATGAACAGGTAGATATACATTTTATACACACATTATATGCGTTAACAAATAAGAAATATATATATATATATATATATATATATATATATATATATATATATATATATATATATATATATAACCTGTATGTGTATCACATGCATAAGTTAACGAGTTAATATCTCTGTGACTCTGCGGGTGTAATGCAATTCTTACTGCACTTCATAAAACTCCTATGATGTTTAGCAGTTAATTTATTTTTATGTTGAAATGTTGAAGACTGATGAGATTCCTACTGCAGCTGGATAACAATACAGTACATCAGCTGATGGATAAAATTTTCAAAAACTATCGGTTGTGGTGTGCTTATTTGCACCGTCCTGTAAATATAGTGTAAGTCGACTTGGTGATCCATGAAACTATTTCAAATTGGCTTATTTCGATACCATATGCTATTTTTTTTGTACACTTAAAATATGGCGCGCATGTTTCCAGGTATCCACAAGGTTCCGATAGAAAACAACTAGAGCTTCTCTACATTGGGCTTTATCTTCTTATTTGGGGTGAAGCATCAAATATTCGATTCATGCCGGAATGCATATGCTATATTTTCCATATGGTATGCATTGTTACAATTGGCAAGTGAAAATGAATTTGTGTTTTAAGTACCAAACCCAGGTTCTTGTACACCTTATTAAGATACGTGCTCAATCTGTTTAAATTGGTAAGACTATAACATTTATCTCTTGCAGTAGTAATATTTTCTAGGTTATATTTATATTGTGGATCTTTAATTAGTGTAAGCTTAGTTTTCCAGTTTGAAGCAACATCATGTCTGATCCTGATTCTACGTGGTATCTTTCTAAAGCAATCGCGTTTACAATTAGTTGTCTTCTATAAATTTGGCTATGTTCATCATCGTCTAAAGTTTTAACCTAGTTCATATGGCTGTCTTTCTTAGCAAAATAAAGGTCTCTTTATCAGGTGACATGTTTCTTTTAAGTACTCAGCTCTTGTGTTTAATCACTTCCCCTCAAAAGAGATATGTAGAACTTCCTTTCGAGTTTTTTTTAGATTATGTGTTACTCATACACATGTGCCTTCGACAATGCTTAAACCACCGACCTTTCATTATTAAGACAAGAGGTTAGAAATATCTCATGATTGCACTACAATTTCGGTTGACTTCTTAGAGCAGCAAACTCTCAGAAAAAAGATTTTGACAACAAACTCGGATGATCTGTATATAAATGTTGCTTAAGAATTATCCTTTTTCTTGATATATATGACAAAGATGTATGAAAATGCTTTTCATTCTCAATGAATTGACATACAAACAAGCTCCTGTATTTATAGGTACAGCAGAGCTAATTAGAGCTACAAATCAGTTAGCATACCCCATCATATCTGCCTGGAAATCAGCCTACAGTATCCCCTAATATCAGCCTATCATATCACAGAATATCAGCCTATCATATCACAGAATATCAGCCTATCATATCACATAATATCAGCCTAAATTAAGCCTAATACAACTGGTACAAATCACAGATTTACAGCTAGCAAATAACATCTATAATACACAGTAATGATAATTATATTGACACCCCCCCTCAAATTGATGTTGGTAAATCTAGCAGCATCAATTTGCCACTAAGAAACTTGTGCCGTTGACACGTCAAAGCCTTTGTGAAAACATCAGCTGTTTGAAGATTAGTACTAACATGAGGAAGTTCAATAACACCACGAGTAAATGCATCTCTAATATAATGACAATCAACTTCGATGTGTTTTGTTCGTTCATGATATACTGGATTGGAAGCGATTTGAATGGCACTTTTGTTATCAGCATGAAGTGGAGTAGAATTAATTTGAGAAGCTCCTAGCTCGGAGAGAAGGCCACGTAACCATACAATTTCAGAACAAGTTGCACACATAGCTCTATATTCAGCCTCCGTGGAGGATTTTGAGACATGATCTTGCTTTTTACACTTCCAAGAGATCAAGGCATCTCCAAGGAAATTACACCATCCAGTTGTAGATCTTCTAGTATCCGGACATTCAGCCCAATTAGCATCACTATATGCTGTCAAATGAAGATCAGAATTTGTAGGAAAAAATAGATCACGCGTAGGTGACCCATTTAAATATCGAATAATACGCTTCACTGCAACAAGATGAAGATGCCGAGGTGATTGCATAAATCTGCTAACTATATGGACAACATATGAGATATCAGGCCTTGTAAGGGTTAGGTAGATAAGGCTAGCAAAAGCTCCCCTTCATCTTTTCGATATTTAACATTCACCTCCATTGGTGTATCAACAGCAATAGCCTCCTTTAAACCAACCAACTCAATAAGATCTTTGACATATTAATGTTGATTTAAAAAATACACCTCAATCTCGAGAATGAACTTCTAGACCCAAAAAATATTTAAGATCCCCAAGATCCTTCATTTGAAATGTACTATGCAACATATTTTTAAGTTTTGATATGAGCACAGTATCACTGCCCGTGATGATTATATCATCTACATAGACCAAAAGAAAGACCATACCTGCTGGTGTCTTATGAAAGAAGAGAGATGAATCATATTCATGGTTATTATGTCGGCGACTAGTCGGCGACTAGTTGATAAGTCGGGATATTTGAATTAGTCGAGGCTTGACTATTGAGTTTGTCGTCCACGGGTTTTACCCGGATCCGACCCGGAACCCGGCCCAAAACCCTATCTATACACCAGAGGAAAAATAGGGTTTTTTAGGCAAAACTTACCCGATTGTCATTTTAAACATAAAGACAGACCTTCATCTCCGATCATCTCCGGCGGCGGCTCATCTTCGGTAAGTCTTTCTTCTCTTCTCTTCTTCTCATCTTCTTTTCTTTTGTTTTGACTCTTCTTCTCATCTTCTGCCTTTCTTCTCATCTTCTTTTCTTTTGTTTTGATTTCTTCTTAAGTCTCATCTCCAATATTGTTTTGATTTCTCTGAAGTCTTCACGCCGATAAAGACTTCCTTTGTTTTGTTTTCTTCCAGTCACTGTCGTGTATGTATATGTGATATATATACATATTTTTTTATATTTTATTTTTAAAAACTTATATTAATTTTGTTTCTTTTATTTATATACTTATATACAAAAAACATTTTTTTCATTCATTTTTTTATTTTTAAATTATTCTGTTGTACATAAAACATTTTTTAACCCATTTTTTCATTTATTTTTATTTTTAAATTATTCTTTTGCACATAAAACGTTTTTTCACTGGTTTTGTAAAATTTATATTTTCCGTTTGTTTTACAATTTTGTAATCAAACTTCACAATTTTTCTTTCATCTTTAAATTATTAATTTCATTATTCTGTAATGATTACACAATTTTTACAAATTACAGATAAAAAAATCTTTTACACAAAACGTTTTTTCACATATAATTCTTTTGTTTTACAAACTTTGTAATCAATCAGACATTGTATTCAATTTTTACATATAATCAAACACCACTGTTGCTTGCTTCACCTGCAATACTATTGCACATGTACACACTTCTTCACATGTACACACTGTTGCACTCTGCTGTATAAAATTTGCTTCTACTTCACCTGCAATACTATTGTACCTGTGTGTTAAGTGTTAACCTATATTATATATTTTAATTACTAAAAATATATGTATATCGACTACTTGTCGACTTTTACGACTAGTCGGACGACTTGTCGACCAGTCAATTCCAAGGTACTCGGACGCCGAGTCTCGACTTGTCGACTTAACAACCATGATCATATTGGCTTTGTGTAAAAGAGAAGTTGATGAGAGTACTGCGAAACTTATCAAACCATTCTCTAGGAGACTGCCTCAACCCATACAAAGTGTGTCGTAACCTGCAAACTTTATTTGGAGCTATCCATGCCATGTCATGCGGAAGTTTCATGTAAATTTCCTCTTTAAGATCTCCATTCAAGAAAGCATTTTTTACATCCATCTGATGTAAAGGCCAAGATTTAGAGGAAGCAACAACAAGAAGGGTTCTTACAGTGGTCATTTTAGCAACTGGTGCAAATGTCTCTTTATAGTTGATACCATATTCTTGTTTATTGCCAAGTGCAACCAGTCGAGCTTTGTATCGATCTAGTGAGCCATCAGACTTGAATTTTACACTATAAACCCACTTACTTCCAATTGGCTTGACATTTGGAGGCAAGGAAACAATGTCCTAATTATGTTTTTCTGCAAGAGCTTGAAGTTCTGTTTCCATTGCTTGTTGCCAACACTCATGTTCCATAGCCTGTTTATAACAAGTGGGAATAGAAAAAGGAAACAAAGTAGTGGACATGGCTACTGGATTTGTAAAACCATACCTGTTGGGAAGTTTTTGAATTTCTAGAGCTTCTTCAAACAAGAGGTAGATCATTGGAAGTTGGTAGAACAGGATCAGGTGCTTCTGAAAGAGTCGTAGGAGCCATAGTGGGAGATGTGCGTCTATTATAAAAATGACCAGGTTTAAATCTTTGTGTTGGAGTTGATGTCTTCTTTGGAGGCCGGATTTGACAATCTTTGATGATGTGGCCCGCTTTCTTGCAATAATTGCATAACTTTTTAGTACAATTAGTAGCAACATGACCAAATCCTTTGCAACTGTAGCATTGGATATTACTCATATCTTTTTCACCTCTATGCTTTCCTTGGGCAACATATGCAACAGGAATTGGAGAAGAGTTCTGTGATTTCTGATCGATGAAAGTTTGTGTCACGAGCCGTTGTTCCTCCCAAAAAATCTCTCCTATGCAAGTATCAAGTGAAGGAACTGGATTTCTATTCATGAGGTTGGACCTGACTAGTTCAAAATCTCCCCGTAATTTCATTAAAAATTGATCACGGTTGCTCGTTTCATGTACACTTTGAACAGCAGCCAGTCCTTCAGAAGGAACACTCTCATACACAATATCAGTGTATTCATTCCATAAATTCTCAAAAGAGGAATAAAACTCTTGAATTGTCATGCTCCCTTGACTGAGTTGTCCCAACTCAAGCTCTAATTGAAAACGGCGGGCAACGTTGCTTTGGTTGTAAACTTTCTTCAAGTAACCCCACATATCTTTAGAAGTCTTGTAAGGCCTGAGATTGAGAATCATGGAGGGTTCCATACTCCCGAGAATCCAAGACATAATTTGAGCATCCTTCACCTTCCATATCACAAGTTGCTCCTTTTCAGTAGTGTTGGGTGCATAAATTGTTCCATCAACATAACCCCATAATTCCTTTCCCTTGACAAGAATTTCAAATTGGAAAGACCAAGCAAAGTAGTTCTTTCCATTAAAACGAACAAGGAAGTTATCAGATCGCTCCAAAGACATGATGTAAAAAAAAGAAACAAGAACCAGGAGATTAATTCCAAGAAAATCGGAGTAAAAAAAATACTAAGATTTTGAAGCTGGACAAGAAATACAAGAACAGATTTTTAAATAATCAGCTCTGATACCATGACAAAGATGTATGAAAATTCTTTTCATACTCAATGAATTGACATACAAACAAGCTCCTGTATTTATAGGTACAACAGAGCTAATTAGAGCTACAAATCAGTTAGCATACCCCATCATATCTGCCTGGAAATCAGCCTACAGTATCCCCTAATATAAGCCTATCATATCACAGAATATCAGCCTATCATATCACATAATATCAGCCTAAATTAAGCCTAACACAACTGGTACAAATCACAGATTTACAGCTAGCAAATAACATCTATAATACACAGTAATGATAATTATATTGACAATATATATAAAAGCAATGGTCCATTGCTTCTACAACACCCATGAAAGACGATGCAAATTGAAGACCACTTGGCACAATCAGCATTAAAGATTTAGAAATCTATTTACTTGATTTCAGGTCACCCAACTCAACCCCCAGGAAACTGATCTCCACTGACTACAAGAAACATAATGTCTGATGTTTGTTATTAATGGTTATTTATTTATTTAATTATTTAATTATTTTAAGGCTTTGAGGAACTTATGTTTCAGTTACTTGCAATGAGGATAGAACTATTTTTTTCCAAGCTGCCCTAATTCTTACAAAATAGAGAAGTTCTTTGCCAGAATAACTAGAGAGTGTATTCTGCCTATTTGCATTAAAATGATGTAATTAGCACATTCTTCTGTATATTCATAATATCTGCTTTAGCTATGGAGAATCATCAGGATTACTACCAATGTGTTCCGAAAAAATTTAGCAAAGCTTAGATACATTTGTTTATCCCTTCCAACATTTATTTGAGTCTAGCTTCTTACCGCTAATGATTCTTCTCTCCAATTTAGTCAAAGGTTAAATTGTTATTAAATTGTGTTTCTTCTTTTAGTTTCCCTAAACACTTCATTTTTCATATTTTGGGGAAAAAGAATAACAATATATTTCCAAGGGTACCCAAAGTAATCCAATTCTCAAGTATCAGTTTTTCAAATTTCTTTATAACGAAATAAAAAGGAATTTAATTTACCTAAAAATAAAAATTCTAAACATAAAGTGTAATCGAATTCGTGATGCCTGGATGTATTTGTCCTCACTGTTAAGGATTAATTGTGATTCAGCATGTCAATCATTTGTTTCTTTCTTCACTATTTTGGAAATAACAAATATTTTTTGAAAAATAAATTAGATGTCGAACGAGATCAATGGAATATTATTTAGCAATGTTCAGCCGGTAAGTGGAGGTGCATATCAAACAACAATGCGTGGTGAAGAATCATTTCTTCAAAATGTTGTGACCCCAATATATGAGGTCTTGCTTAAGGTAACTAGTATAACTGTACTACAATTTAACTATTAATGTACTCCAACAAGTCTTTTATATAATATTTTGATTATACGTATATTTTTGTGCAAAAGGAAGTCAGGAGACATAATAACGGTAAAGCAAGCCATTCAGCATGGAGAAACTACGATGATCTGAATGAATATTTCTGGTAGCAATATATTACTTTATTAATGAAATGTGGTAGGTAATTTGCTTGAAGATCTGCCAACATATGCCGGCTATTGCTTTTCAGGACAGACAAATGTTTTAAGCTTGGATGGCCCATCGACAGTAAATCAGCTTTTTTTGTGCATTCGGAGGAGAAAATGCCTACTAATCCAGTAAATTCATGCACACACGTATATAATACACATCATCAGCACATGCGCATGCACACAAATAGCCTGCAGCGTGGATAATATTTTAAATAAAGTTGAAATATCTTATTATTTATCTGTTGTGCTGTTATAATATATAGTTATAGTACCAAATGTGTTGTTTAGAGAAATGTGAAAATATTTAGTGTGGACTTCATAGGTGATTAGTTCTGCATGTTAGTGGTGGACCTAAAGCGAATCTTTTATTTTCCTTTTAAGTAGTTCATTTGAGCATCAACGTATATAGTAACCTCTTTATCTGAATATAAGTTGCTAAGTCTAATTCCTCTGTTTCATCCTCTAATATTTCTCTACTCATCTGATTCTCTAATCTCTGTGCAACTTTCTGTAGTGTTCAATTTCTCTCTCTCTTAATCCATGTTGCCTGCCTTTCCCTTTAATTGGTCAAAGCAATCTATGTTTTATTCACTTTGTTCTTACATTCTTGTTCCAAATAGTTTTATGTCTTGTGGTATAGGGGTCTTTTCACTTTATTCAGTAAACAGAATGAATATATTTATATCCTTCTTTATTGTAATATTGTTATAATTTTTTCTTAATTGTGAATAATGACGATTATATGCTGAATATACTTCAAGGCCATAACTTTTTATGTAGATAAAGTTCAATAGGAAACTTTTCAGGGTAAATAAAGTATTTCATAGCGTTCGGAGTCTTCTTCTTCAGTCTATCATCTTATTATGTAATTCATGTTTGTCTACTAAACTTTCAATATTTGTACAGTGTTAAGGGCTTTATTACAGCGCACCTCAACTATCTTTACATGCTATCTAAAAGATTCTAAGAGATGTATGCATTAACTTGCAGGGAAGTAATCAGGCCATTTCTGGAAAAAGAAAGCCGAAGACAAATTTTGTTGAAGTCCGGACGTTTTTGCATCTATATAGAAGTTTTGATCGAATGTGGGCATTCTTTATATTGTCACTTCAGGTAATTCTAAAGCCTTGGTATTTGGCTACAACTCATTACTGCAAACATATATGCTTTCACACCTTATTCTTTGCTTAGCAAAAAAAAAACACCTTATTCTTTCAGGCTATGGTAATTATTGCATGGAACCATAATGGATCCCTTGCTGTGATCTTTGAGGAAGAAGTCTTCAAAAACATATTGAGCATTTTCATCACTCTCGCTTTCTTAAATTTTCTGCAAGGTATTTTTAATTCCCTTACCTCTGCGGTTTTCTTTGATGTAATACAGACTCGTAGGCCAGGCATTGAACTGAGGATGGGCCAAATACACTTATAAACATAAAAAAGCTGTTGCATAAAAATGTTGTAGTATGTATTATAAAGTACAATAACGGTAAAGGTGATCCAAATACTATGAAATACATGGTAATGCAATAAACTTATGGTTAATACATGGAAGACAGTGCATGTATTATATGCTCAGTAAACGATAAGATAATAATGACTTAATACAAATCGATTTTTGTGTTTATCAGAAAAAATCCTGGAAGTCTCTCTCTGTCTACATAGATACATATGTATATATATTAAATAATTAATTTAAAATAAATGATCAACCTAGTTATATCTAAAGTTGAATAAAAATAATCAAATAATCGGCAAAGATAATACAGGCTAGATCTATCATATTTAAATCAAACATGAATATAATATATATGTAGAAGGAACATGTAAAAGCATATGTTATAATAACATTCAGGGGCCGGTAGTCCACACTGGACCTAATGTGGCTCCCCCCGTTATATACTATGAACGAAATCTATTTTAATTCTTTTGTTAGTTATTACCTTGTCCATGATAGTTTATCCTTGTCTATTTGTCTATCTACCAAATATTGCACAGCAACTCTGGACATAATTCTCAGTTTCAATTCTTGGGGGAGCTTAAAGTGGAGTCAGATCTTCCGCTACCTTCTGAAATTCTTTGTTGCTGCCTTCTGGGCTGCCCTCCTGTCAATTACTTATGCGAGATCGTTTCAGAATCCAACAGGAATTATAAAGTTTTTCAGTACCTTAGGAGGGAATTGGCGGGACCAGTCATTTTTTAGCTATTGTGTTGTAATATATTTGATACCCAACTTTTTGGCTGCCTTGCTTTTTGTGCTTCCTCCTTTACGAAGATCAATGGAGCGTTCAAACTGGCGTATAATTAGTCTTCTTATGTGGTGGGCTCAGGCAAGAACATTAAGCTCTTGCTGTTTTATAATGAAGTTAATGTTGCAATGAATAACTCATTTATAACTGCTGCTCAGCCAAAGCTCTTTGTTGGAAGAGGCATGCATGAAGACATGATTTCCCTTTTTAAGTAAGTAATCTAACCAACTAGTGGGTGTATTATAGGTATAATATGTAATTTTGACTTTAATGCCTATCATTCTACAAGCTGAGTGCCTACTCCCCCCCCCCCCTTTTTTTTGAAATTGGCCGGTGATATTTACTGTACAACATCAGGTACACGCTATTCTGGATTACATTGCTAATAAGCAAGATAGCATTCAGCTATTATGTGGAGGTAATCGTATCTATATTGGATGTTGTTATGTGAACTTCAGTCTGATGCAGATGAAACATGGTAGTTGTGCCATATGAGATCAATTTACTAATTATGATACATATGATAATCCACTTAGTCACTTGCTGAAGACAAACATTTTTCCGATGTTGATTCCCTTTTGTTTAAGAAAAAATGAATATTAGTTATCAATTCAAGATTAAGTTGTATACATAGAAAAAGGACCACGGTCTTAGATATGTTATATTTAGGATTAGCATAACAAAATGTACTCCATCAATCACCTAAGGAACCCTTACAAGTTGCAGCTAAATAATTAATAATTATTACTTGGGCCTGTAGGTTACCATAGCTGTAGGACCTAATATACTGATGTAGGGAAAAGAAGAAAGTAACTCCATGCATCGAAATGATTGGAAGAATTTGACTAAAGGCTCAAGTATGTGTTTGTGTGTGTGTGTGTTTATGGTGAAACCCACAAGTAAAAGGGATTAAATTAGCTGTCCCAGGTTTGTGCTTCACACCTGTTATTGTCTCTGTCCATAAGACTTCATGTTTCTTAAACATATCTTGTATTGTCTAGTTTGATTTTGGCCCTTGACAAATGATGAAAGCACGGTATCGCCGTGCAACGAAATTCAAATTAGTAAACTAAATTCTATTTATGAAAAATGCATTCATATATGCATGTATATGCGGAAAAAATGTGTTTACTGATGAAATTTACAACTTCGTGAGTCAAGGTGTAAATTGTTCTTTGGCGCTTTAACTCTGTATAAGTTGGGCCTTTAATCTACTCTAAAAAAGGATCATATGCAGGAACACGTAAATTTAAGTTGCACTCCTTCTGATTCATCTCGCGCATGATTTTTTTTTTTGTAATCTTTTCATGCCTTTTGTGTCTAGATCCTGCCATTGGTTGCACCTACAAAGGTGATCATGAAGGTGAAAGTTAGTAACTATGAATGGCACGAGTTCTTTCCAAATGGTAACATTCTTAATTACTTCTTGCTGAGGTCAAGAAGAAGAAAATATTTTGCTTGTTTACTGCCGAATATTTCGTCAGGGTTAAGCTCCAACTGTTTTAAATTTGATTAGGGACTCGGAATATCGGTGTTGTTATAGTTATATGGACTCCGGTTGTCATGGTAAGTAGTATAGAGCATTTTAGAAAACAATTATTTTAATTTATGATAGAAACATAATCTAAAAAAAGTAATTGCTATATAGGTCTATTTCATGGACACTCAAATATGGTATTCTATTTTCGCTACCATTGTTGGTGGGATCAATGGAGCTTTCAGCCACCTGGGTGAGGTTAGCTATCATCTTTCTCGAACTTTAGTATATTAAACATTAGAAATAATTCTATGTTAAGGATTGAAACCCTTTAGTTACATTATTTTATTGAAAAATCATATACAAGCATGACTAGTGCAGTATGACATTTTCCCCCATAACATTAAAATTAGGTTCGGACACTTGGGATGCTGCGGTCTCGATTTGAATCTGTTCCTTCAGCCTTCCGTGAGCGTCTTATTCCATATTCTAAAGAGATGGCCAGGATAGAGCATATGGTAATGTAATCTTTTTTGGTATTCTTTTAACTATAATTTATAATGCAAGTTGGTACCAGTAGGATGCTTTGGCACAGTAGAGATACTTTTTTAGACACGCCATTCGCGGCTGTTGTTTTGATAAAAGTATTCGGCAATAAATTTTGACTAGTGAACAAACATATGTTGATTATGGAAGAATTATGTGTCAAGCCAAGTGATCCAAGAGAATTTACTTCACGTTGACATTAAATTGTATTATTTTGTCTCCAAAGCAAAACTTGGTAGTTGTATGGAATCTGGAATCAATATATATAAGTGTTGCCCACATTATATATTCACAAACTTTCATAATTAATTCTAATAAATTCTTCTTTTGTTTTATCTTTCTAAAATATTTTTTTATAATTTGCATAAACGCTTCCAATGACAGGAGGATCCAATGGGAAAAAAGAACTCAGCTAAATTTGCCCAGGTGTGGAATGAATTTATTTTCTCTATGAGGATGGAGGATCTGGTTAGCAATAGGTTGGGACTGCCTCCTCCAATATGCATCATTTAATATATAAATATAATATTATGTGTACATATTATTAAATATAATGAGCTCTCTCTCTCTCTCTCTCTCTCTCTATATATATATATATATATATATATACATATATATGTATGTATTTATATCAGTTTTTTTATTTATCTTTGATTGTTTAGTGAGAAAGATCTTCTTCTTGTGCCGTATTCATCGACTAGTACCGTCTCGGTTGTGCAGTGGCCTCCGTTTTTGCTTGCTAGCAAGGTGGGCAATTAAACTTGTGTTATTCATTTAGATATGCAATGGGCTTCTTCTATTTGGCTTCTTGTTTCTTTCTTTAGATTCCGATTGCATTAGACATGGCCAATAATTATACGAGGAAGGATGACGCTGAACTGTTTAGGAAGATTACTGCTGATGATTATATGCGTTCAGCAGTGATTGAATGCTATGAAACACTTGGGAAAATACTATTTATCCTTCTTGAAGATGAAGAGGAAAAGAAGTAAGAATGTTTTAAGTAACTTCTTTGGGTCATCCTTAAGGGATACTGATTCTTGAAGTATATATTTTAATAGGAAAGCCAATCTTTTTTAAAATGATTTTAATAAAGAGGCTTTATATTGTTTCGAAAGTTTATAAATATATCTCTACATGAAATATCTCATAATTATATAAATTATTTATACATTCTCATTTTTCCCCAAGCACCTTCTTGAAACCTTAAAAAATGAAAGTTTCCATGACTTAATGGAAGTGCTTAAAAGTAGAAATTACCACATTACAAGATGATCTTAATTCATTATGATATAATGTAATAAAAAAACATCATTTAATTTACCCATGTATTTCATTCTTATTGGAAAATCATCCGGTATAATTACACACTCAATAAATTATCGCTTTTACATTTTTTTAAAGATTTGTGTCATGGTCTGTTTTGCTCCTCCAGGATTATCAGGCAGATCTGCTATGAAGTAGATGTTAGCATACAACAGAGAAAATTTTTAAGTGAATTCCGGATGAGTGGTCTGCCTTTGCTCAATAAGAAGCTGGAGAAGTTTTTAGAGCTCTTGGTAATATGTTCATTACGACTAACTTCACTAAGTTTCTATCTTGTATTTAAAATTACAAACTCTCTCAGTTTGTAAAAAACTGACCACTATCGAATAATAGGACATAATATTGTATATTTGCAGCTTAGTGACATTGAAGAGGAGGAGTCATACAAATCCACCGTTATTAACATCCTTCAAGATATTATGGAGATTATCACCCAAGATGTTATGGAAAATGGGCATGAGTAAGTGCTGGATTGCTACAAACTAGTGGTTATAAAATTTCTTTCAAAATCAACAAAGTATGTTTTCTTTCACACGATTTATGAGTAGTGACTTAGCTCCCCCTCATTACAGAATCCTTGAAAAGTCCCATCAAATTGACATACATAACGAACATGATAAAAAACAGAAGTTTGAAAGGATAAATATTCGCCTTGCAGAGGATCGATCCTGGAGGGAGAAGGTATGAATTCATAAACTATCAGAGTTGATTTTACAGTATATTTTATATTGTCTTGCTACAAAATATTTTCTTTCTGTTTTTGATAGGTTGTAAGGCTTCATTTGCTTCTTACTGTTAAGGAATCTGCAATAAACGTGCCTATGAATTTGGAAGCACGTCGCCGCATCACATTTTTTGCAAATTCCTTGTACATGAAGATGCCAAACGCTCCAACAGTTCGTGCTATGCTCTCTTTTAGGTTAGTTCATTTTGAGTCATAACTACTACTGACGTCTTCTTAGACATTTTATTATTAATGTTATTGATGTTAATATTCTAACGTGAAACCATCTAGGGAATTCTTAGCTTATTATTTGACCTTTTAATTGAGGAAGAAATATTATTAATATTATATATAGAACCGTCTAATTAATGTGTAATAAAAAAGAGTCTGTAATCAAGGTATCTTTCAAGTCCCATACTTTACTTTATATTAGAGTTAAATCACCTTTTTCTTTCTTCATGATCGTTAAAGTTAATAATTGGTTCCATCGGATAGAGATAGATCATATACTTGTGTGCCATTAGCTCTTAGTTTAAACTATTTACAAATTGTCTATTAACAAAGCAAAACTAGCAGCAAAATAACCTAATAAAGAACGGTAAGGACCAGAGAAAGCTCACTTGAGTTAATATTTCGATTGCCTATAATGTTTCTTTTAAATTTGTGTAATTATTTTTTGTTATATGATCTCTAAACCAAAATTATAAACTTACCAACACCCGTGCTTAAGTTAAAACTCAAGATAGGGTTAAGGAGGTAAATTCATGATTTAGGTGAAAGAGTTGGGTGATGTGTTAAATAATTGCAAGCGCATAGTGTTTAGTTATAGCAATCACAGAATGATCCACAGAGTCTTTCAAATTTCCAAATCCTAAAAAATAACTCAGTCGAACTAGACAATAAATTTTGAGGTGAGATTTGTTTAATCAAATTAGCAAACAATATTAAATAATATGGAACACCTAAGAATCCAATTCCATTTATAAATCACAACTAATATCCAACTTGTCTTAAAATCAATTTAATTTCTTCAAAAATAATAAATATCAATTAATATGACAAGCATATACTATGAAACTTATTATCTAACAATAACTTGTCAAAACCTCGAAATCAAGTATGAGCTATGAAAAATAAATTCGATAACAATAATATATCAAAATCACTTTGTCAACAAATTTTTATTAAACAATTAAGCATCAAGAAAGATTATGAGAATCTAATAAGCGAGAAGTGAGATCAAGAAAATACTAAAAATATTTAATCAACTTCATCTTCATCCTAGGAAACTAATTTAGCCAGACATAATATAATATAAAAGAAACAAAAGATGATTATTAAAGTACAAACATGTAAAAGCAATACTAAACACCAGACTTGAATTTAAGGTACCTAATTAATGTATGCATATAGTGATGTAAAGTGCTCAACATGCTAATATTAAAGAATAAAAAGGATACTCCCCGACCGTAAAACAATGTTGCAGCAAGAAGATTAAAGAAAATTGTGAACTGAAGTAGCGCTGAAGAGCAAATAAATAATATGAAAATAATACTATATATAATAAACTGTTTGTATGGAAAACATATAATAAAAATCTAACTCTACTCCTATTTAATGAGTTCTATGTTGTAAAAATACAAGAGAGTAGTCTTATATTTGGAGAAAAATTGTGATCGTGGGCCTTCTATTACAAATTGGATTCTAAATATTTCCTTGTATTTTTTTCCTTTCCAACAAGTATCTGTATTTATCTCCTATTTCTTTGTCTTCAAGTATTCTTCGCCTTCTTGCCTTTCTCCTCTAGGATTTTTAATTATTTATTTTCCTAAAAAACATAAATAAAAAATAATTAATTAGATAATAAGATTATAAAAAACATAAAATAGGCATTAAAAATATACTAAAATATGCACCTATCACTAGGATAGAGATAATGTTGAGAGAAAAATGTTTGAGTTATGGCATGGTGCTTTATATTAAACCCATGAAAGAGGTATTAGTAGTGATATAATTATATGTGATATCTAATACATTAACACTTCCACTTAAGTCAGTGAGATATCTTTCTCATAGGCAAATTCAAAATAAAGTGGTTATTGTTCCACCTAGACCTTTGATCTACCTATACCTTTGATGAGGACATTAATTAATCAATCCTTAAATTTTGCAATGTGAATGTTAATTATGGTTGGTTATTGCTGCTATATGTTTGAATGGTTATGTAGAAGTGGACCATGAACAACATTGGTAATAGCTTTTTGTCCCGATATCACTTTATAGGAATTGTGCAAGTATAAAATTTTTCATTTTCTAATCTAGAAGGTCTCTTACATATGTAGAGATGACTCTGTATCCATAACAAAGGATCGAGATGCTATCAATTTTGTATATGTTTGGTTGAGCAGAATGAAGTGGAGCATGAACAATATTGATAATAACCTTTTTTTTAGATTTAACTTTATAAGACTTTTGCAAGTCTCAACTTTGTCATTTCAATCTAAACTACAAGGTCTACATATCTCTATAGTTATTATGATAGGATAGTCCATAGTGTTTGACTATCCGCTAGTTGACATGCCAAAAATAAATTTGTTGAAATCATTTGGACTAGATTTGTTGAAAGTCAAAAAACTAAATTTGTATTACATTACATATTAATATTACTAAATAGGCTATTGGAATACAATGAATCATTAGCTACTACTATTGTTATAGGGAATTGAAAGGATTGGTTATATTATCGAGACTAGTGTACGAAAGATTTAGGATGGGAAGTTCTATCAACATAATTGGTTAGGATTTTTGGGATGAAGTAAACAACATATTTGCCATTACCAAGCTAATATATCTAGTAATAAAATTTAAAATCATATAATGCGGAAGGTGTGCCAAAAATTAGATTGCACGAGGAAAAATGGATATACAAATGCACTACATATGATTGCTTTTAAAAATAATTTATGATAAACTATTTGCAATCTCCGGAGTAGGTGTTCCCAAGAGGCTCTAAAATGTAATAGTAGAGTTGTTTCATGAGTTCTAAAATATTTTGATGAATTAAAAAATGAAGAGGAAGAAAGAGTATTGTTAAACAATTAGTTTCCAAGGTAAATAATGATTTATTTTAGGTCCCTTGTGAGAATTGATGTTGTGATGATGAGTTCTGTACCGTGGCAATCTACCTAAGAGGTTGAGATACATATTATTCAGAAATTGTTATTAGGTATTATCACGACTTATAAGTAGATCTTTAACCAATAGAGTGTTAAGCTAACAAGTTGGTGTTTATGCACAGAAACGTTAAACTTGTCTGTCGCTTCACACTAATATACAATATTGATCTATATAGGAAGTAAAATATTAACCTTGAGATCTCCTATTCTAATAGGTTGCAGTGTGATGTATTCACCCAAGGTAATATTTGCATATTCATTTAAATAGAGTCACGTCTTATGTAACATTTATTAAGCAAAATATGTTACATCCCTGCATTTATGTCCCATAACCTTACCTTTATGGATATTATTACCCTTTCCCATCAAAGTCGCATGTGATGAACTGTTTCCAAAGAAGAGAAATATAGCCTATTCACTGTTAAATCTAATGTTTGATTTAGAAATTTTTATACTAGTTTCATACATGACAAAAGATTGGGTAATAATCAGTTCTCCTTGTTTATGACAACAAGTAGCTCATCAACAATCAACACAAAGTTTTATTAAAATGCATATTCAAACTTCGCGGGGATGATAACATAGAAGTGGTTGGAATCAAGGATAAAAGTAGATTAAGATATGCATCTCCCATGTGCTTAGGTCAAATGGGTGGGGCTTTAAGTGGCTCATGGAGGATCTGTCATTTTTCTATTATCATCTGAAATTTTTTCTTAGTTATCATTATTTTCCCTCTCTTCTTAACAACCCACTGATTTCAAAGCTCAGATCATATTTCATCCTTAGTCTAAGCAAGCACCTCTTAGGTGACCAAGATGACCTTGATAATCTTCACATCTACGGTTCGGTCTTAGGCAGGAGGCGACCCAAAAACATACACCTTCTTGTTGTGAGACATTGAATTCCAAAACTACCAATTTTCTTTGTATGTACATAAAATATTGAAGAAATTAGAAGAAAATATCTGCTATCTTATTATGATTAGAGTTACAAGGTCCCATATATATAGTGGAATATGGGAAAGGGCCTATTCTAGCATATCTAATCAAATCCCACAATTATAGGGATCTTTTATGGCTAAATAATATCTACAGCTAATATATTTTATACACCATCAATGACACTAATATACAGTATCTAATTTACAACTAATTCCCATCAATTTCTCCATTTCTCTAATACTCCCCCTCAAGCTGGAGAATAGATATCTTCCATTCCCAGCTTGGAAACAATGTTGTGAAAACTAAGACTGTTTAGACCTTTCGTTAAAACATCTGCAAGTTATCGTCTGGATGGAACATAAGACATACACACTAATCCTTCCTCAAGCTTCTCCTTGATGAAATGTCTATCTATCTCAATATGTTTTGTCCTATCATGATGTATAGGATTATGAGCAATATTGATCGCTGACTTATTATCAGAATAGAGCTTCATAGGCTCTTCCCATTTGATTCTTAAGTCATCCAGTATTATCTTTACCCAAAGTATCTCACACAAGCCATGAGCAATTGCTCTGAATTCTGATTCAGCTGAAGATCTAGCTACAACACTTTGCATTTTACTTCTCCATGTTATAAGATTGCCTCCCAGGAATGTACAATACCCCGTTGTTGATCTTCTATCCACTACAGATCCTCCATAATCAGCATCAGTGTAGACTTCAAGTGAAAGATTTTGGTTTCTTTTGAACAAGATTCCTTTTCCCGGATTCCCTTTCAAATAATGCAATACTCTATACGCAGCCTGTAGATGTGGCTCTCTTGGATCATGCATGAATTGACTGATTAGACTCACTGAGTATGCAATATCTGGTCTGGTGTGTGCAAGATAAATGAGTCTTCCAACTAACCTTTGGTACATTTTCTTGTCCACGTGCGGCTCTTCCTTGGCTTCTCCGAGCTTCTGATTGGAATCAATCGGTGTAGATACTGGTTTACATCCAATCTTTCCTGTTTCCTTCAACAAATCAGTCACATACTTTTGTTGCGATATAAAGATTCCCTTTTTAGAGTGTGCCACTTCAATACCTAAGAAGTATTTCAATCTGCCCAATTCCTTGATCTCAAATTCACTAATAAGCTTTTCTTTTAGCTCTTGACTTTCTTTATCATCATTCCCCGTTACTATGATATCATCCACATATACTAGTACCGCAGTTACTCCCCCTTTATTTGAGTGTTTTATAAAAAGTGTATGATCTCCTTGACTCTATTTGTATCCAACGGCTTTCATTACCTTACTAAACCTTCCAAACCAAGCTCTTGGTGATTGTTTCAACCCATATAATGCCTTTAACAACCTACAAACTTTATTTTTTACATGTTTTCCAAATCCAGGAGGGATTTCCATGTATATCTCCTCATTTAAGTCTCCATGTAAGAAAGCATTTTTTACATCATACTGTAAAAGTTTCCAACCAAAATGAGCAGCCAACGCCAACAATATTCGAACAGTGTTCATTTTCGCCACGGGAGCAAAAGTCTCAAGATAGTCGACTCCATATGTCTGAGTGTATCCCTTAGCCACCAACCTCGCTTTATACCTTTCGAGGGAACCATCTGCTTTATATTTAGGTGTAAAAACCCATTTACAACCTACTATATTCTTTCCTTTCGGTCTATCCACCACTTCCCATGTTTTGTTCTTTTCTAAAGCTGTCATTTCCTCTCTCATAGCATTCCTCCACTCTACTTTTGATAATGCTTCAGAAAAAGTTTTAGGAACTGAAATGGTGTTAAGACAACTAACAAACTGTTTATGGTTTGATGATAGCTTCTTCAAGGAGACATAATGGGATAATGGATATAAAGGTCTTTTAGTACATTCCCTTGATTTTTTTTCTAATGGCAATAGGAAGATCTGAATCATCTCTATTTAAATGAGTATGAGTTCTTACCACACTGTATTCATTAGTTTTGTCAGGGACCTGATTGGATTCATGAACTTGTTGAGGGTCCGGAACAGTCCTCCTCGAATATACCTGTGAAAATCTGGGATCAATATGAATAGTTGGTGACACTATTGTAGACATGTTTTCTACAATAAGATCAGAATCATGATCGGGTGTAATTGGAAGTGTTTGACTTGGATCTGATGACGGGGCTGATTTTGAAGGACCTGGACTGGAATCTGGAGATATGACCGATTCTGGTGTTGGATTGGAAATTATAGGAGGATCAGAGGGAAGATCAAGATCAAAGATACTTTCTTCCTGTAAGATCGTATTTTTCTCTTCAACACAGGGTTTAGAAAAATATGGCTTATATTCTGTGAAAGTGACATCAGCTGAGATGTAAGTTTTTCGTGTAAGAAGATTGTAGCACTTGTATCCCTTTTGTGTAGAGGAGTAGCCAATAAACACACATTTGGTTGCTCTGGGATCTAACTTCCCTCTTTGATGGGCATGAATATGAACGAAAGCAGTGCAACCAAAAACTCTAGGAATGAGACCATTTGAACTTTGAAAATTTGGGAAAAAACTATTTAGTACATCCATAGGGCTTTTGTTGGCTAAAACTCGAGAAGGTAATCTGTTAATCATATGAGTTGCGGTTAAGACAGCCTCACCCCAATAAGATTTGGGAACATTTTCCTGAAAAAGTAAAGCTCTAGTAATAGCAAGTAGATGACCATTTTTCCGCTCAGCTAACCCATTCTGTTGGGGGGTGTCAACACAGGAGGAATCATGAATAACTCCATGTTTTTGAAAGAATGGAGTCAAAGTGTGATTGAAATAATCTTTAGCATTGTCAGATCTAAAGGTTCTTATAGTAACCCCAAACTGAGTGTGAATCATAGAAAAGAAGTTAGGGATAATAGTGCTAACATCTGATTTATTCTTAAGTAAGTAAAGCCATGTAACCCTTGTGCAATCATCAATCAAAGTCACAAACCAACGAGCACCAGATATATTTGAGATACGAGATGGTCCCCATATGTCGCTATGTATCAAATGAAATGGTTTTGAGCTTCTTTTATTAATCAAAGGATAAGATACACGTGAGTGTTTTGCTAGTTCACAAACTTCACAATTGAAACTTGAAATGTCTAAACCTTTGAATAAATGAGGAAACATGACTTTTAAGACTCTAAAGGAAGGATAACCAAGGCGGAGATGGTAAAGCCAGATGGTCTCTTTATTTGAAGAACTGAAAAATGACACAGACAAATTATTCATAATGTTCCCAGAAGCATCCAGGTAATAGAGGCCATTCCTTTCCTTAGCAAGTCCAATCTTCCTCTTCGAGCCCTGATCCTGAAAGACACAACAAGAGGGAGAAAATGTTGCATAACAATGAAGATCTTGAGTAAGCTTTTTTACTGACAAAAGATTGGTTGAGAGCTTCGGTACATGGAGAACATCTTTTAAAGTCAAAGACGGTGAAATATTGATGTTACCAATTCCTGCAACAGTTGCTAGAGAGCCATTTGCCACTAAAATCTTTCTATTACTAGGAAAAATTGTGAGTTATTAGTCATATGATCAGTAGCTCCGGAGTCGATTATCCAAGAATTTGTATATAATTGATCCGAGACATTTAGGCATACAGAGGGTATAGATATACCTGAGAGAGCAAGTGAACATGTTCCAGAAGGATTTTCGAGAGAACCCAACAGCTTCCTCAGCTTCTCCATCTCATTACTATTGAACCCACCAGTGTTTGCACTTTCTTCTGCGTTTGCTTTTTCAACAACAAGTGCTTGTGAAGGATTTCTCTGTGGGAAACGTTGGGGCCCCTGTTGAGAACGTTGTTGGCCTCGACGGTTTCCCCATTCATTACTTGGAGATTTCCCACTTAATTTCCAACAATGCTCTTTTGTGTGTCTAGGCTTCTTGCAGTAGGTGCACCACAGGTTATCTTTGTTCTCCTTCCACAGATTCTCTCTTCCAAAACTTTTACTGAATGCTCCTTTCTCTTGCTGATCACCCTTTGTTGCTAATGCAGATCCTTCAGTATTAAAGGATTCAAGCATTATTTCTCTCCGACTTTCTTCAGCCCTAATCAAAGAGATTGCTTTTTCCAAAGAAGGGAGTTCCTCCTTACCAATAATCTGCACTCGAACCTGATCAAATTCAGAATTTAAACCTGCCAAAAAATCATAAACACGATCCTTCTCAATGAACTTTTTCAGTGTGGTAGCATCTTCCGCGCACTTCATCTCAAATGTACGGTAATGGTCAAGTTCCTGCCATAAATTTTGTAACAAATTGGCGTATTCTGTCACTGTTATGCTCCCCTGCTTAGTAGCTGCTGTTTTTATCTTTATTTCATAAACACTTGCTGCATCTCGATCCTTTTGAATAAGTGCGACGCGTAAAATCCCATATTTCTTTTGCAGTGGCCAGAAACATACAAGTATCGCTGATTGTTGGGTCCATGGAATCCCACAGCCATGACATAATCATGGAATCTTCTTCATCCCAAGACTTGAATGATGGATTACTCTTTTCTGGAGTTGGTCCAGTTAGGTGGCTCAGTCGTCCTTTACCCTTAAGGTATGTGCGGATAAACTGAGACCACTTGAGATAGTTTTTTCCATTAAACCTGTAAGAATCTCGAACATTTTGCAATTCTCCAATTTTCTGGGCAGAGTTTACCTCTTCGGTTGTTTCATTTTTGTTAATTTTGGAAGATTCGGAGTCTGACATGGTGCAGAAAACTCAACAACAAATAAGGTTGTTCAAGAAACAGAAACAAAGACTAGAGAATATGGAGAAATGGCTGATTTGCAGAGAAAAAACACAGCAATGAAGGCTGCAATAATGAATCAGTGAAGTTTATGTAATATACAACAATGAAGGCTGCAACGAGGAGTCCCAAGATAAACCTTAGGGCTCTGATACCATATTGAAGAAATTAGAAGAAAATATATGCTATCTTATTATGATTAGAGTTACAAGGTCCCATATATATAGTGGAATATGGGAAAGGGCCTATTCTAGCATATCTAATCAAATCCCACAATTATAGGGATCTTTTATGGCTAAATAATATCTACAGCTAATATATTTTATACACCATCAATGACACTAATATACAGTATCTAATTTACAACTAATTCCCATCAATTTCTCCATTTCTCTAATATAAAATATAATTTTTATTAATATATCCATAATAGTCAAACAAGCTGAAAGAAATTTGAGGTACATGAAGTACAATATACTGTATAAATAATCAACATATTATCATATATTTTCCTTAGTAATATGAGTGTAATATATAATTATGAAAGGTACAAACAACAATGTTTACAAAATATAAATCTTTAATAATAGTTGTCATATATTAATTTTTTAACACATTTTTAAAAAAAAAATTGTCATTTTCTTTTTATCTTATATGTTGTAAACCTGTTAATATGAATTTGTTAAGGAAGTGATTGTTAAATTACTTTATCTACAGAATTATATTAGTGTAGAGGACTATATTGTAACTATCTAGGATATGATCTCTTTACGTGTTTGAAGCGTTCACTTTTGCTTTATCGCTTCACATTTTGTCTTTCAGAGTCCTCATTTCTTCTAAGCACCTCATGTTTATTTAAATCAAATTTTTCTGAAAAAAGAAGTGTAATAACCTGTAACTTTCTATTAAGTTGGGGCGTACTTCTAGTCAATATTTAACCGCTGGACCCTTAATATATCTTCCAAACTTTTTAAATACCATAGATGATCAACTTTTTGAAAACCTTAACATCTTCTTCTTAGATCCTCTCCCAACAAATGAAAACTACCTAAAAATCCTTAATATGTTGTGGAATATGTATAGTGATTGTTACGTTGATTCAATTCATTACAATTCTCTGTATACAACTATAACAAGTTGTTGTGCATAATACATTTTCTGTACTTAAACTAAATGACATGGTATTGTTTTGGAATATGGAAACAATTTTTGGTTCGCCATTCAAAACTTTATTGATTATGAACAAATTCTTTGTGGTGAAATAATATTTTTAAGATAATATATCTTGACAATTTTATTATATCTCAGTATGCTCCTTCACATGTGATGTAACATTTAGCCAAAAGTGTTGACAATTATAATAGGTGCTATAAGTCCATAACATGGGCCTTTGACCCTTGCAAGTATATAAATTTGTAAATTTTGATATCATCCAACTATTTATGGAAATTTAATTAGACATTGAAGGGAGGACATAGTACATTTTGAAGATAAGTTTTAATATGCAGTGATATAGTACAACAATTACCACAAATTCCTTTGAAGTCCTAAGTGTGCTAAGCATACTGAATCAGGATAATGAACATGGTACATCAAATCCAAGAGTATTTGATTAAAAATATTGTGAATGCGCATATTATATAATAGTTTCTTAGTTATCCTAAGTTTGTATACACAGCAAAGGAAATGTCAATTACCAATGTTCCAAATGTTGAATTGTTAGTAGCTGTTACAATCTTGTGAAGTCAGATCTAATAATGTACCATATCCTTATATTAAGGATTTAGAAAATAAGACAAAACAACAAACCATTAGTTACGGTGGTTTAGAATGATCTTGTTTTTGGTTAATAAAAGAAAGGCATATTAGAGAGTTGGGGCCTCAAACTCAGAATTTCATAATAAAAAAATCTATATTTGTGTGATATGTTCTCAAAACAAACAATATAATGACTTGGATTGGATCGAATTCCAAATTAACAGATATTTGATGGATTTCAACTTAAAATTGATGATTGAATTTGTATGTTTTTAAGATAATTTTTTTTTAATATTGGCGATTCTGTAAAGAGATCCAACTGACCCTGTATCTTTAATCAATTTAAAAGATCTCTGATCCCCATGTCAAAATTTTATTTAAGTTATACAATTTTCATGAACGGTTACATCCCCTTCGAAAATATAAATTAATTTTGGTGATATCTGCATTCTTCTATAGCATGGATCTCTTATTATTCTTAACTTCCTTTTTAGTGTTTTGACTCCATATTTTAAAGAAGATGTTCTTTATTCGGAGAAGAAGCTCAACAAAGAAAATGAGGATGGAATAACAACTTTGTTTTACCTGCAAAAGATATATCCAGGTGTTTTGACTTTGATGCTTGAACAGGTCTGTCTTAATTTATAAAGTATGAAGAGCATAACTGCCTATTTTTACTGTAAAATAGATGAGTGGAAGAATTTTGAAGAGCGGATGAAAGATTCAAAAATTAAATATTTAAGCACAGACTGGACTGAGTCCACACGCCATTGGGTTTCATACAGGGCTCAAACACTTTCTAGAACAGGTTTGAGAAGAACAAAATGCATGCAATCTATCTTTTCAATCAGACGGACTTTTAAGATTTATAGCTTTCTGCTTTTATTATTATCCAGTAAGAGGGATGATGTACTATAAGCAAGCTCTTAATCTTCAGTGCTTTCTGGATTATGCTGAAGATGATGGTAAGTGGTTTCTATCAATAATTTTGTGTTTAATTCCAAGTTGATATTTTCTCCTCCTGTATCCAATCAATGATATGATGACCCCAAGTAGGACCAGGTTATTGTTATTGAGTAATCACTAATTCTTTTTTTTTTTTTAATTGCAGCTATCTTTGGTGGCTACCAGACTATGGATATGAATAAGGACCATAAAAATCTCATGGATCGTGCCCAGGCATTGGCAGATTTAAAGTTTACCTATGTTGTTTCGTGTCAGGTCTACGGAGCTCAGAAAAAATCCAGTGATACCGAAGATCAGAATAGTGCTGCCAACATTTTAAATCTCATGCTAACGTAGTTTACGATGGTCTTGGATAATAATTCGGTAAAACAAGGGAAGTCGACTGTAATTATAACCTTATGATATATTTCAGGTATCCATCTTTACGTGTTGCTTATATTGATGAAAGAGAGGAAACACATGAAGGAAAACCAAAGAAGGTTTATTACTCTGTTCTGGTCAAGGGAGGAGAGAAGTTAGATGAGGTGAATAGTATCACAATAAGAAAAAGTTTTAGGAAAAATGTTTGCATAATAGCTATAATGATGATATCATAGTAGCTTGTCCTCTTCTAACTCGTTATATAATGGTGAAAGTTTACTAATATATTATGATATCAGGAAATATATCGCATCAAACTTCCTGGTTCGCCAACTGATATTGGTGAAGGGAAGCCTGAAAATCAAAACCATGCAATAATTTTTACCCGTGGAGAAGCCTTGCAAGCCATTGACATGAATCAGGTGACTATATTGTTTCTGTATTATCATTTTCATGTAACCACCTGCTTTCCAGGTGGCTAACTGCTTTCCTTTAGGATAACTACTTCGAGGAAGCTTTTAAAATGAGAAATGTATTGGAGGAATTTCATAAAACTCATCATGGACAACGAACACCGACGATATTGGGATTGAGAGAGCATATATTTACTGGAAGGTCTGATTACTCATTAAATCTCATGAATTATGATCTTGATGGATTTATATATTGTTTTGTTACAACGGCGAAATAAAACAAGAAACTCTTCCAGAGTAATAAGGTATATTCTGATAATACACCTTCATATATTTCAGTGTTTCATCTCTGGCTTGGTTCATGTCCAATCAGGAAACTAGTTTTGTAACTATTGGCCAAAGAGTATTGGCAGACCCACTGAGGTATGCCTTTCTTTCCTTCAACAGGGATTTTGTTACACAATGCAAATACTTTTCATATCCTTCTGCTGATATGTGTGTACCCATCGAGATTTTGTTTGTGGTGATGAGGATAAAAATTATATATTTATGTATAAAATGTATGCAAGAATCATGTTAATTTTGAGGACTTTACTGGTTTATGCAACTAAAATTTAAATTTCGCGGACACTATAATTTGTAGAAGATATATATATATATATATATATATATATAGGCAACTGGCAAGCGCTCAAATGAGAAACCAATTTAAAATGAGAACTGAGATCTAATCTCAGCCCTCTATTTCTTTTAATCTACACCATTCAATTTAGTTATATACATATAACTATGTATATATCACCACTACGATGTGAAATTTCTCCTCACTGCTTCTCCCATCCACCATCACAAACCACCACCTTGCTATCATTTCCGGTCGCACCTTTCTCTAACCTGTCACTGTCATACACTACCTGCCATTAATATTCCATTTTTTCCGACTTGTTATCGACCTTTATCAATGATTTACTACTCCATGATATATCACCGTAAACTCCTTCATCAAGATGCTCCATCTCCGATATACTCCTCCGATCTGTCACCGATTTACTCCATCTTCTCCGATCTGTCATTACTTTCTTATTTGATTTGTTTATTTGGCTGCCACTAACCTCTCCGGCAGCCTCTTCGATGGAGGCACAATGTAAACTATAGGTTTTTTATGATTTATGTTAAAAAATAATTTTGATGATTTGTATTTAAACGTGATAATTTTGTAGTTGTGTTGGTGGTGACAGTTTGGTGATAGTATAAATTTTGATGATTTAGATTTGAATTTGATGATTCTAGTTTAAAATTTGTGATTTTGGTGGTGAAAAAGTAGTTGTGTGATGGTGGTTAGCAGTATGATGATGTGATTGTGATGGTGATGACGATGATGATAACCTATAATGGCGACGAAGGTGAGTTAATGGCGTATGTTGCGTTGACAGTCTATTGTAATGATGTGGTGATGTGTGAAGTTAATTGTTCTAAATATATGATTTAGTGATTTGTTGATAATATTTTGGTGATTTGTATTGGTTCTTAGTTTTCATTATAAGAAAGTTCTCATTAGAGTATTTCTCTCTCTCTATATATATATATCAGCTGATCCAGTCCTCTGCTACTAATTTTTTTCATGATTGGTGGTCTCTTTAACCTCATTTTCATGCTTCTGTGACCAAACTAAAAATAATATCCCCGCCCAAGTTTAGGAGATATTATATCTTATTGTTGTTTTTAACTTTGTTAATTTGGTTTTTATGATATAGGATTGTGCTAAGTTCGATATATATTACTGAAATTTAAATATCGCTGGCACTGTTCCATGTCTAACATTTACAGACGTTTATTAGTCATTTACAGTAATCTTTGCATTAAAATGTAAACTATGATTCCTGTCCAGGCCTCAAACCAATAATGTGTAATATTGAAGTTCTCACCATCTCATATACTAAATGACTTCCACCATTTTGTTTTTCTCATTAATATTAAATCCTGGTAATTGATCATAGCCTACTTTAATGATCTTTCATCTGAAGTGTGAATTATACCTTATATCTTTAGTCGTGATTTCTCACTTTGGTAATTATTTCACTCTATAGTTAGGTATAAAAATGAATTAATAATGCTTCTATGTTATACATATCTAAATTGCACTGTTCTTTTACACAGAGTACGGTTCCATTATGGACATCCTGATATATTCGACAGAATTTTTCATATAACAAGGGGTGGCATAAGCAAAGCTTCAAAAAAAGTTAACCTAAGTGAGGATATATTTTCAGGTAAACCTCATCTTAATCTAAAATGCACTATTTTTAAGTTGTCATTCACTGATAGGAATGTTCTTCAGGTTATAATTCCATTCTGCGAGGTGGATATATAACACATCATGAATATATACAAGTTGGAAAGGGCCGTGATGTGGGGATGAATCAAATATCCCTTTTTGAGGCTAAGGTTGCCGGTGGGAACGGCGAGCAGACGCTTAGTCGTGATGTTTATCGACTAGGACGACGGTTTGACTTTTATAGGATGATGTCCTTTTACTTTACCACAGTTGGCTTCTACTTTAGCAGCATGGTATACTTCATGAATCCAGTATTAGTTACTTGTGATAATTCCCGAGGCCCCTCTCTTTAAACCCATAAAACAACACATGCACACAAAAATAAAATGGTGATTGGCTGCTTGTGTTTCAAATTGAAACTGCTATTTAGGCAAACAATTAACATGATGGAATAGTCCACTTCCTTAGATTGGTTTGATAATGTTCGGGCTGAATTTGAATTCTCGCAAGGTTAACAACCTAGATGGTATCTACATTCCTCTCAACATTGTGTATTATTCGAACCCACATTATCTATGTTGGATGCAATATCATGTATGGCCGTTTGGGTCTCTAAGCTAAGATTCCCTAATTAGAATCTAATATCAGGTTTTCAAAACTTGATCCCTCGTATTAAAGCTTTACTACTTAGTTTTCATGGTATTGTCTATCAAATTAATCCACTGAGAATATACGTAGCATGAATTATATACCCATTTTTTCCAGGTAACCGTGCTTATAGTATATGTATTTTTATATGGGCGCCTATATTTGGTCCTGAGTGGGCTGGAAAAGCGAATAATAGACGATCCAAATCTTCGTGTAAGCAAGTCCCTGGAAGGTGCTCTGGCCCCCCAGTCCGTCTATCAGCTGGGTGTGTTGCTTGTACTACCTATGGTCATGGAAATTGGTCTTGAAAGAGGATTTGGCACTGCGGTGGGTGATTTTATAGTTATGCAGCTTCAGCTGGCCAGTGTGTTCTTTACATTCCAGCTTGGGACAAAAGCCCACTATTATGGTAGAACTATTCTTCATGGCGGTTCTAAATACCGAGCTACGGGCCGTGGATTCGTTGTTTTCCATGCAAAATTTGCTGAGAATTACAGGATGTACTCACGTAGCCATTTTGTGAAAGGATTGGAGATGGCTATTCTGTTGATTATATATCAAGTCTATGGGGAATCTTATCGTAATTCAAATCTGAACATGTTTGTCACTCTATCAGTGTGGTTTTTAGCTGTATCCTGGTTGTTTGCTCCTTTTGTGTTCAATCCTTCAGGATTTGAATGGCAGAAAACGGTGGAGGATTGGACGGATTGGAAGAGGTGGATGGGAAATCGTGGTGGTATTGGTATATCACTTGACAAAAGTTGGGAGTCCTGGTGGGATGACGAACAAGAACATTTAAAACACACAAGCATAAGGGGTAGAGTGCTCGAGATAATCCTTGCTCTCCGCTTTTTCATTTACCAATATGGAATTGTATATCACCTTGACATAGCTCATGAAGATAAGGATTTAATGGTACATGTTTCTTTCTCTTCTTGATTTTATTTATCTATATACTGCAGTATAATGCGGCCATCAACGAATTCACTAATATATGTTCTGTAGGTTTATGGACTTTCTTGGTTCGTCATGGCAACAATTCTTCTGGTCTTAAAGGTATACATATTTAACCCTTAAAAAAGTAGATATGATTACAGTGTTTTTAGGCTGGTTGCTAATTTTAGTGATGCAAGCATGTCTCTTTCGAGTCATGATCTATATGCATAAACTGCTGGAGATTATGATGTATAATGTCATTTCACATATTGATACTACCCAGCAAATCTCTGAAATATGATACTTCTTTGCTTCTCATGTCTATTTGTGTTCGTACCTCCAGCTATTATCAATGGGCAGACGAAAATTTGGTACCGATTTTCAACTTATGTTCAGGATTGTGAAGGTGCTTTTGTTCTTTGGCTTCGTCACAGTCACAATTATCTTGTTTCTAGTATGCGGTCTCACTGTAAGTGATGTATTTGCTGCTATCCTTGCCTTTGCACCCACTGGGTGGGCTATTATCCTGGTTAGTATAAGTTCTGTGCCAAAGTTTATCAATGTCATGTGCAAGTTTTTAGCCAAAAAGACCGAAGAATGCACTCAAGCTTACCTTGCTACAAACTTCTGTCATTTTCTTTTACAGATTGGTCAAGCATGCAAACCCTGTTTGAGGCGTATAGGATTCTGGAAGTCGATAATGGAGTTGGCGAGAGCATATGAATGTGTAATGTCAGTGTTAATATTCATGCCCATAGTTGTTTTATCCTGGTTCCCGTTCGTCTCAGAATTCCAAACAAGGTTGCTCTTTAATCAAGCTTTTAGTAGAGGTCTCCAGATATCTATGATTCTGTCAGGAAAGAAAGAAGACAAAAAATCATCCACTTGAACTTTGTAGCTGATATTGACCATCCATTTCTTGTATATCTTTATATATATGCTTCTTACTTTCTTGTCAAAGATAATGGTGCGGTGCTTGCTGTGACCGCTGACTGCTGTCAAGTTCTGGTTGTAGGCAAATGCAATTTTTTCCAGATAAGATAAAACATTAATATTTATAAGTATGAGTTCAAACCACACAATACGTGCGTGCGTGACATTCCGTTCTGAAATTATGCATTCGATTTAAAATTCGTAAAAGTAGCTGCAGAACAACTCATTTCTATTGTTATAGCAAAGGGAGAGACTGGCACAAAGCAGTTAAGCAAGGCAAGATTGTATGAAATGTGGATATTATTTGCACCCATTAATTTAATTGTTTCGTATAATAATTTGTCAACTCGTCTCTACTGCAACCCGGGAAGTAATTCCATGGAACTATTGCCGGCAGCTCTTACTAACTCTAGTGTACATGCTGCATTCCGTGTGCGTATGTTTGTATGCGTACATTTACGAGTTTTGTGCTTTTCACAAACTTCATCTATAAGAGGGAGGAGCCTAAGTTGGTCACTGTCAACATAGTAGATAGTAGTCACTAGTGTTCTGCAATTTTAACCAAGGACAACTCAGAGACAAACTCGAGGTTTTTTCATGGTTCGGCTAGGGGGCGGCTTAGGACAACACAATAAGAATGATCGGACATGGCCTCTAAAAATGTAAAAGTTCTCAAAATATGTCACCTCGCGCACCTCTTCATCGATATTACTTATCTCTGGAAAACTAATCTAAATTTATTTTTAATCCTAATCGTAATTTGTCGAATCAAGTTCATATTCATATAATCATACCCTATGGCTTATGTATGACATTGTTTTTCAAAAGAAAGTTCTGCTGGACTTGCATTTCTATTAATTAATCAGTAATTATTCAATTATAATACTATAAATTATGGCTTATCTATAATCATTGAATTGATAATGTATCATTTATAAATTACCAATATCAAAACACTCATATATTAACATGTATGAATAATAGACAAATTAAATTAATTTGGAACTAAGTGTTTATCTCTTTCCTGCGGGTAAAAAGAAAAATGAAGCAAAATGGAAGACTGGGAAGTAGACAAAACCATTGCACTCATGGGAAGAAACTGTAAGCTTGGAAGCAGACAAACCACTCCACTCCTGGAAAAAATTGGAAGCCTGGGAATTAGACAAAGTATTTGCACTGTTAGCTAATAAGTGTGTAGATAAAAATCCAAACTATATATTTAACTGGACTAGTTTCTTCTACTTAATTAATAAAATCTGCACATAACTACCCATGCACAGTTGAAGTCAGGACAAATCTAGGCATTTCCCACATAAATACATAACCATATTCCATATATATAGGCTTAGGTCCACCATAATCGGACCTCCCGTATTCACATAAAAAACAATGTTTGTGTCTTACCAAGTGCGTTAAGTATGCTGCAACATGCCAACATACGTATGTCAAGTGATCAGAATTTAGATGTCAAGGGCCAAGACTACTAATCAGGTATTTAATTTTGGTGGAAAATTAAATATTAAACATCATTATCATTTTTCAGCATCTTTCTATTATGCTTCTAACTGCTAGCTTGTGTAAATTTACAACTACCACCACCTTCCTTGCTTCACCAAGTACTTGCATAGTGCATATATAAATAGATTCTTCGTTCATAACAAGAAGAAAAGAAATAGGTTTATAACATACTCTTGACCAAATCAAAAGACTTCTTCTTCTGGTGCTTGCATTTTTCTTCCTATAAAAATATACATGGGGAAGAAAAATGTGAGAATATCTAAGAGGAAAAGCAGTTGTAGTAATAGTACAAGTCATGCACAGGAGAATTTTAACCATTTGGTTAAGGTTTTGAAGCCTAGAGTTTATATTACTGATGTTTCTGACTTCAAATCTCTTGTTCAGAAGCTTACTGGAAATGGAATTACCATTCCTCCTCAAATTCCAATTTTGTCACAATCTTCGATGTCCTCGATTATATTGCAACCAAGAGATGATCAACAAGTTCAGATTATGCAGAATAATATTATTGTAGATCAAGATTGTTACTATGGTTTCCAGGAAAGTAGTCCCGAGTGGTCTTTTGAACGTTCTTGTTCTGAAATAATTAATGTCCCCTTAACGATGTTTGATACACGGAATATTTCAGTAGGAGAGATGTCTACTCAAAATTTTAATAATGACATGATTGATGAGTTTCATTCTTCTTTATTTGGGAGCCATGAAGACATGAGTCTTGTACGATATGGAGACGAGGTGGGGTATTCATGGATTGCAGAGATGAATAATCATTTTAACCATAACCACGAGGCTCCCATAATGCCAGTGGAGGTTTGTGAGTATGCTTATGATCTTTCAGAAATGTTGTGCTAGCAGTGTGCCTCAGTGATTTTTCAACGTGCAGGAATGAATGTGTTTTCTTAATTTGTGTTCAGGTTCATAAACTGTTGTTGATATATGAAGGAAACTTATTGCAAATATGATGGTGTTTGGTATATAGCTTATTTTGTAAAAAACAAGTACTTATATCTCCGAAAGAATAAGTACTCAAAATAAGCTAATGCTAAACCAAACAACTTCGCTCGATGGGTATAGCTGCTTGCAGCAGAAATCGCTAGCCTTGTTAACTTGTCATTCATAAATGTATATAGATGCTATCATGAACTGAGTTGGCCAAAGCTATCGAGCTTCAAGCTAGCTAGGAGCGGAATGTATGTATTATATATGCGTCGTCTGACATTAATATGCATGAGTGCTATCAAGAACTTCAAATTCGCATAATTTTTCATCTTCCACACATTCATTCTTCATGTATAGTTTAGTTCAGTTTTGATCTCCAATCTTCACGCATCAAAAATGGAATTCTAATTGGTTCCAACATTAAAACTGAAATTTTACCAAAACACTTGAAAGTTAAAATGCATTAGCAAAGTAATTAAAAGCCAAGTGAGACTTTTATCTTTTCTTTTGTCAACACAGCCTCATTTTACACTTTCCTATAAGAATGCTAATGTTTATGTCAAGTTAAAATATGAGAACAGGTCACATCTCTCCCTACTCATGTACAAATATATAATCCACTGTTTTTTTAACAAAGTAATAAGAAACAGAAAAAAAATGTTTCTGTCTTGCAAATTGATTAAAATATTGCAAATTACAAATGCAGACAATTTTAAATAAAGTCACAAAGAGTTTACAGAAAACAAGTGGTAATTATGTATAATAAATCTTTGATGAAACAGACACAATTAGATGTTATGAATGGTGAGAGTTTAGTATTCTTTGTGCCCTTTTGGTTAAAAATACTGAAGTACTCGTGCCTATTCAACACATGGTAAAAATAAAAAGTATTAGACTTCTGTTTGATTATTTGCTGTAAAAATGTCAACCTAAAATGCTAGAATAATAGTGAATTGCAATCATTATCTATATAACTTAACAAGCAGTAATACTACAGATATAACCTATTCAAACAAACATATTTTTTTATGGTATCAAAAGAGAATGTATGTGATATAAGCAAATTTCAACTACAGCTATATGTTGCTAAAACATGAATAGTTTGGCACAGGCCTAAATTTCATCTAACACTCTAAGAACTACTATTTATTTTTTAAGAAAAGGATAATAAATGAATATCACAAATTTGGGTAAATGCCGTTTACATTTTCTTCTACGGAAGCTGCTGATTAGCTTGAGTTTGAGTATACAAGGACTTCAGCTGCTTACTTATGAGCTTGCTGTTATAGAGAGCCAATTGAAGTTGCAAATCATCAGACCACCATTGCTTCAACCCATGTGCCTCTTGAAAATTTTGATTTCTCTTTGACAACACAAATAGCTTTGCTGCAGCAGCTTGCCCGTTTTTAAGACTAACATTCTCATTGTCTTTCTCCTCTTGGTTTTCTTCTGTTCCAGCAGGATCAGTATAATAGCAGCAGATATAGTCACTGTTGTTCACATACAAGTGAGGCACCCATTTTTCCGATCCACTAGTAGAAGTGTTTGCATTTTCCTCTACCTCAGTGCTAGCTGGAGTTTCATTGCTATAAGGAAGCACTGATCTGAGCCTCTTCCAAACAAAACCAGCTTTCTCTCCAGTGTCTTTTAAAGTCATGGCTAGTGATACAGAAGGTGGATTAAACAAATGAGTATCCACAACGATACCTTGTTTAGCTAATGTTTTTCCCACTTGAAGGGAAAATCCAGCTCCTAAAGATTGGCCTGCAACACATACATTGCCACCTCCATACTTATCTGCAATAGCTTTTAGTGCCTCAAGTGCTCCATTGAATCTAACAGTATCTTTTAGGCTTCCCCAAGCTAGAAAATGGAGGTCATCTTCTATATCTCGTCAAATTGTTGGGCTTTTAAGTAATGTACCTCTTAGTACTAAGACAGCCCTAGGAGCACCAGTGGGTCTCATCAGTATGAAGTCTGCTAATGCAGCAGTTCGATCCCATTCTAGTATAGCACCATATATAGATCCATCTCGGTCGTCAAATAAGGTTTGGGACAGCTTGTACTTAAAAGGTATCCACCACTTTGGAGCAAGAGCACTTCCTTCTGTCTTATTTTCTTGCCTGTCAAGTTCGAGCAGGTAAACGGCTTGTATGAAACATGCAATGACCGTCCTCCTGTAATTCCCATTCTTCCTGATAAAAATTCATCAATGTAGTATGAACGATTGAGTACTTATTGAAATGAAAAATGAATTAAGTAAAACAACTTTCTTCCTCCAGAAAAAATAAATTGTGAATGGAAATGGGAGTAGGCCAATATATATATACATAAGTTGATAAATTGTACTCGTATCTATGTTTATATAGGTGCACAAGAAGTGTGGCATTCTACATATAACTCTTCTTTATCAAATAAAACAGAGATGATATATTAGACTCCCCAAGCTAAAGACTACTCACTTGACTAAAGCACTATCTTATATATGCATCTATATGACTGGATTATGGATTTAGAAACACTCAAAACAATAAAAATAGAGACAAATATCATTATACGAGGAAAGAATGACAATAAGCCAATCCTTTCCTTTTCCGGGGATCTCTCCAAAGTTAGAAAAACCGCTGGAGATTCATATATTGGTTATACCTGACTTCTTCTACTACAGCAAGACAATGACCACCTATATGCATATAATTGTCAAGCAACAAACTCACATGACATTAGCATTACATATATTCATATTCTTCCTCATAGACCTGAAAGTTAGTTCCTATGAAAAAGTTTTTCTGGAAATTAAGTGTTAATGTAAATAGTTTGTCAAATCACCTTCAAACCGTTAATCAGTTGTATATATAATAACAGACTGTCAAGAGAAATAATATACAAGATTGTTCGGATCAGATAGATCCTGTCACAGACCTTAAATTTAGATCTAATGCAGGCAGGATATAATTTTGTACTTTTTCAAGTATCACATCATAAGACAAACAAGAGTCCAGAACAAAGATTCTTTCCTTGACATTAATATGATCCCTATATGACTACAATTCTAGAGGAGAAAACAATGGGAGTAAGAACAAGGGAAAAGTCACCATATACTATTAGTAGCAATGTGTTTTAGACTACAAATAAGTGTATGTTTAAAGAGTGACATCAGCACTTTTTCAGAAGCTGATAACACAACCACTATTATAGGCGCAAAGATTTAATTACGAAGACAAACTAATTAAAATATTGTGTATAGTTATATTGCTCAAGTACAAGGCAGTTGAGGATTTAGTTGTCGTAAAACCTGAATGTAGTTAAAGTATTACAGAATGGAACAGTGGTAAAGGTCTATACCCATGTTCTGAATCCTAAGAAGGGATAGGACTTGGGAGCACCGTTTAACAACTTGGTTTGTCTTTGAAAAATAAAAAGTAGTGCAAGTTATTCCTCCTTGTAGTTCGAAAGAATGAAATTTGAAATATATATATTGTGTATGAAATGAACTTTGAATATTCATAGTTCTTATTCCTTCCGTCACTCCATTTCAACCTATTCAAAATAGAGTTCAAAAGCCACCAATTTAAAAGGGTATGCTCAATTCTTATTCCTATTCATAGTTTCCTTTTCGGTACCAATTCATCTGTTCCGAATCCTCGACTGCCCTCTTATATCCTTGATTTTGTTCACAATTTTGCATTCCATTCTACCCAATCAAACGGTGCATTTATTCTTAAGAAAACTAAACACCACAGTGTAAAGCCTAATCAATTAGCCAACCCCCCTCCCCTCCCCTCCCCAAAAAACCCCAACTACTGCAACTAAAACTTGCGACAAAATAAGATTCCAGTACCATATTTAGTCCAAGTAGAATTTGGGTGAAAGTAGGATTTGGGCTAACACAATTTTACTCCAGTTGCAGAACATGTTATAGTTATACAAACAAGATATCAGTATTACAATCTGCCCGGTATAAAGTATTTAAGTATGAAAACAAAGTTAAATACATTAGGGAAACCAATTAAGAGAAGAAACTTTACGAGGTCCAGATACATGAAACGCTTACGGATGATTATTATTATCACAATTATCATCACATGTAGATGTATCTGTAGCCTCTGCCTCTGCTTCTTCTGCTGCTGAATTTTCATTCTCTTTCGAAACGAGCACCATATTGTTTGTCACTAGCTCCTCTGCATTGTCCTTGTTGGCCATTACTATAGTGTTTGTACATGCATGTGTTTTGTTCAGTGACAGAGAGGGAAGAAAAGAGAGTAGAGATGAAACTTGTACGTGCATGTTTTGTGTATGTTTTACATGTTGTTTAACTGATTCTGAGGATTTAAGGAATGATACATCTATGTATCAACGTTCTGTAAATCATCAGAATGTACTGACAGATGTCTAGGGTTCGGGTACTCATTAACCATTCAATATCGAAAGTTTTAAATGAATGTAATATGTGGAGTAAATTTCATTTTGGTGACTGCACTGAATTTCAAAATGATAGCTGTAATTTAAAATTTTTAAATCGATGACTAAAGTTTTAATTAAGTTTTAAAATATTGGTTCTAATTTAAGATTTACAAATCGGTGACCGTTGTTTTTACCGAATTTTAAAAAGGTGGTTGTACTTTAAGAAAAAATGTTAAAAATAACATTTGTTTTAAAAAATAATAAAAATAACAATTTTTAGGTGGAGTGACGATTTTTACCGGATCATATACGCATTTGTAAAATTTGGTAAAAATAATGGTTATTGATTTGTAAATTATAAACGACAACCAATATTTTGAAATTCAATTAAAACTTTAGCCACCGATTTGAAAATTTTAATTATGGCCATCATTTTGAAATTCGGTGCAAACTTTAGACACCAAAATTAATTTTACTCTAATATGTGATAAGTTTTAGAGAAAAGAGCCTTTTAATTACAATTTCAAGATAAAATGTCTTAAATATCACTATTCAATAAAATGACCCCTCTTATTAATCATAAACCCGTAACTTGAAATCACATTTATAAAATTTGTAAACCTTTGCCATAAACAAGTAGATCTCTGAGCTGCTGTGCTTCTATTTATTTATGTTTCTGTGATGTGGACATGGACTTTTCTACATCGTATCTATATTTATGTTTTCAAGATTTTCTTTTTTTAAAAAAAAAAGATTCAATAAAAACCTGACTTCAAGTTAAACGACAGAGAGGGTCATTTTTATAAAATGTGATATTTTGGATCATTTTTCTTTAAATTGTAATAATAAAGTTCAATATCCTAACTTTTATTCATTAGTATGATTATTATTTTAATAATAATTAATAAGAATGAACAAGCATACATCAATCCAATTTCTGATAAATACTGTTAGTTACAGATAATTGTAATTTTAGAGGGTATTTGTTAAAATTCAAAAGTAGTTGTGTGCAAAAAAAGTTTTTATCTAAAAGATGCGGTTAGAAAAAGTATGTTCATACTTTAAAAAAAAAATGTTTTTCAGTTTTTACAAGAAGTAACTACATGTTAAACAGTATGAGTGTTACAGAAGGGGGAGGTGAATGCAACTTGATAATTTATCACTAATCTTGCTAACAACAAACAAGAAGTAATAATATCAAGTAAGAAATGCAAACAACAGTAAGAAAGCAATTAAAGACAGGTGTTTAACTTCAAAAATTAATTTTATTAATTTTTGTTTGTTATAACTGACTGAAAAATAATTTCAGTTTCAATAGATACAATAACAATGAGTTTGCTAATGTTTCTATGCTTGAAAAAATTCTAGCTCAATTGCATAAGTTAATGTACTTGTGAGATATGTGTATTTATACTGAAAGACATATCTCACTTACAAGTGTACTTTCCCTTGTTCCTAGAACAAAACTTGAAATATAAACTTTGCTTTTTCCATTCAAATTTGTCTTCATTCCATTTGTAGATAAAGTTGTTCTGAGATGTACAGATATCCTTGACTCCTTGAGCATGCTTTATCTTTTTGCTTGTTTTCTCCCAAGTTGCAGTAGTAAGCTTGACAGACTAGATAATAATGTCAAAATCAATCCTTGAATTTTCACTACCTAGTCTGCTACCTGAAACAGACTGTGAACTTAACTAAAAGGTTACTGTCAACCTTTATCTTCTCTTTGATGATAGTATCTTTGACTCCGCATAATTTACTGTCAAACTTGATAGTCTTCTAAAACATGCTGTCTTCCAAAGCTGTTGTCAACTATCCCCGCCAATGTTGCTGTCAACTATCCCCGCCAAAGTTGCTGTCAGTAAAATTTATTGTCTTCGAATCTTTATTATCCGTCAAATTTACTGTCAAAGGAATAATTGTTGTCACTAATACTTGCTATTTTCGAATCTTCATTCTCCGCCAAGTTTATTGGCAATGTAATAGTTGATGTCGTCTGTTCCAAATGTGCTGTCACTTGAATATGTTGTTGTATGCTTCAATTACAAAATGTTACTATCAATGTCTTGATCCATGTTGTGCATGAACACTTTGTGAATTTATACTTCATATATCATGTTATTACATTTTTATAAGACAGTAATTATTAAGATTTATTGTCACCTACTTGATTTTTAAATATATTATTACAAGTGACAACTAAACATACTGTCAATATACACATGACAATACATTTTACTTATTTAATTTCTAATTAATTTAAGTATCTTATAGTTGATTACAATATTAACACCACAATCCCTAACATTTATAATAAAATTAATTTTTTCAAAATAAGTTAAATAGAGGATTTTGAGTATTAAAATAAAAAAATAAATACTAAAATTATTTTAAAAATAAATAATTAGTAAGTTAATAAATTTAATAATATTTAGGGTTTTTTTGAAAAATACTACATTTTTATTTTTTTGCAAAAATTCTTTTTTTTTAATTTTATATTTTACAAAAATACGATGTGTAAAGTTTTTTCTTCAAAAATACTATTTTGCAACTAATGCAACATGAATCAATTAAAATCAATCTCAAATATAACCACAATTAACTTCAGTTTTTTTTAAAAAAAATTGCATTCAATTGCATTTGGTTACAAATTTTATATAAAAAAGTTGCATTTACTTATTTTTAGTTGTAAACCGTATTTTTGTAAAAAAAATCAAATAACAGTAAAATCGCAAATAAAGTTAAAAAATAATATTTGATAAATACCTTAATATTTATTCTCACTATCAAGTTTGTGACATAATAAAAATTAAATTAATTAATATACATGTATTTTGGAGGATTCTTAATATATGATGTTGTTGAATTTTTTTAGAGAGTTCAAAAAATCATAAATCTGTTGGTTCAGTTGAATATGTATTTAATTGAATAGAATTTGTAATTCAACTAGGCCCAACTTGTTGCCCGTTTATCTTGTATATATGTATTTTAAAATTTCATTTTATTATTATTATTATATCAATTTTAATATTATTATTACTCCTTAATATATAAAAGTAATAAATAAATTATAAATTAATAAAAATTATAAAGTCTGCCTCCACTAGAGCCTAGAGGGTTTAAGCAGTGGTCTAGCTTTGAATGAAGAAGGGGTGGAATTTGCAGCTTATTACCAACTTTTTCAAAACCTTGTTTAAAACTTCTACTGCTACTCGCGAGGTACTCTGAGAAACACACACACACACACACAGTGAATTCAACAAATTTATATACTCTTGTTTATTATTTGTGTATATATATCTGATGTATATAATGAATTGTGATTTAGATGAGTCAATCAGAACGTTATAGCTTCAATCCAACCTTACATTGGAACCCTGAGGTTCAACACTACTTCGTAAACGCTTACGGAGCTCAGCATTTTGCTCGTATATCGAAAGCCTTGACGTAACTTTCATTTCTCTTTTTCGTGTAATTATTGTTTGCTTTATACTATTATTATTACTTGTTCTGCTCATTTATGCTTAGTTTTGATTGATTATTAGTCATTGCTTGTGTATAGTTGATTCTGTTTGTTTATTTTTAGTGTCGATTTTACATAGCGTTTGGACTGACTGAATGAATGGAGTGTTTTACAGAGCTTTAGTTTCATTTTGTTACGAGTTTTTGTCATTTGACACCAGAGGAATTATAGATATTTAATCGATCCTGGTAGCGGTGGAATTTAGTAAATTAAGGATTTTAGAATGCTCCGTCACACACAGGACCAATCTCAATTTACTAAATTATATATCTTAAAAGTAAGATCTATCGGATCTAAAATGTTAGGTTTTCTTAAGGAATCCATCTCTTAGTGAGTATGTATTTAGGCCTAGTTTTGTATGGACTTGAGAACTGTAATCATTGTTATATTTGGTTTATAGATATTTTTACTTTCTTATGCATTATATAAATATTTTGGTAATGCAACAAACCAAATTTCTCTATTACATTAAAATATTTATTCTTACTAAAAAATTGTTTTTGTTTTGCTCAGCCAACCATCTTGTTACTCTTGTATTCGTGTAAATACACTTAAGACAACGAGTGATGCTGTTATAGAGAAGCTTTCCACGATTCTAGAAGAAACAGGGACACCTAATGATCTTGACAAACATCATTCGAATAATGATCTTTTGAAGGCGAATGGACAAAGTGGCCCCATTTTTAAGTGCCAATTACCTGGGCTAGACTATGTTTTGTTTGTAAGAGGTTCAGGTCCACATGCTATATCGTATGAGTCCACTCAGGACAGACCTCTAAAGGAGGTAATTGTGAGCCGTAAATGTGCTGAGGCAGTTCTTCGAGGTGCTCAGGTACACTCATAGTACAGTATGTTGTACACAGGTCCAGTTCTTTGTACTAATATCTATTCATAATTGTAATAATCATCAACATATACAGTCCACTGACTATATCTTCAGAGTACATCTGACTTGATTATACTCTTTTTATTAGTTTCTTTGCTTGCTTGGTTTATGCTAAATCTTAAGTCATCAGAGTGTTTAGCTTCCGTTTTTTATTCTTCTTCTTTTTACTAGTGAATTATACCCTCTGCATCTTGATTTCTTAAATTGTAAAGATTTGAAATATACAATTCCATTTCCTGCTATTAGAATCATCGTACATGGTCCTTTTTGGGTTTCTTAAAACCATAGTTTATGCATTAATTAGGATTTGTGAGATACAAAATGCATAATAATTGTGGGTTCCCCGAGTTCAGTATGTACACACCCATACATAAGTATATATTATGTGCATATGGCTACATTGCTGCAGTCTCCCCTCCCCCCTCATAAAAAGAAAATCATCTTTGTGAGAGATTCACAAAAGTAGTAGGACTTTTAGGCAAAAAAGAGCATATCTGAACTTGTGGAGTAGAAACTGTGGTATTTTTATTTTACTTTCCATCATACGCTAAAAAGTATTGAGTTTTAATTACTTGCGTATGTTATATAGTTTAATCATGCAACTCTATCTTATCTGTTAATAATTTTATCTAATAGGCAATGCATACTTAGGTGTTTGTTCCTGGTGTACTTGCGTGCTCTGCTCATGTTGAAGAAGGAGATGTTGTTGCTGTTTCTGTTGCTGTGGAACAGTGTACTTCTGAGGGTAAATGGGGTACTGGTATAACACGTGGGACTGTAATGCAAGGCCTTCAAACAGGCAAGAATTCTATGATTGTTATCTAGTAGTAACTGTGGAAACTTTTCATTTCCATGTATAATTGTCCTGTACTCTGATACTTTGTCATCGAGGAATAAAAATCCGTATGCCGAAGAGACTGTAAATTATGCATCATAGTGAAAAGTACTGGTCAGGTCTATCAGCATTGAACTAGTACTTTGGCTAGTTAGTACTGGCATGACTTGTTTTTCTGGTCACTAGTTCCTTCCATAGTCTCAATTGGTTATCTCTATATTTTTGCACCAAATCGTGATGATTGTAAAATGCTTTCTTCTATCTATAGTATCTATACTACATTATTAAAATTGAAATATTAAAGGAGATTTTTATCAGGAATTGAGCTATTTGTGACTGTTTTTTGGTGTTTTCTGTTTATATGAGAACTAATGAACAGAGATAATAGAGAAATAGGGGTAGATTTGCAGTAGATTAGAAGAAATCAGATTGAAACAGGTAGAAAGAAAGAGAGCTTTAGCATAGGAGACCTAGAAACTTGCAGGAGAAGATAGAAAACCTAGAGAGAGAGAGAAAGCAGAGAAAATTCTGTTATAGAGAGAAACAGATTTGGTGGAAATAATTCCTTTTCATATCATTGCATAAACTGAAATGTAACACAAGTCTAACTATATATAGCCTTACCACTGAAATGACTATACTACTCTTAATACTATTCTTTACTATTGTTCCTGACAATTTTTAAGCGTCCTCGAGTTTGTTATTTATTTAGTTATTTCCCGTAAAATTCTGGTATGCCTGCAAATGTTCATAGACGTCGCATCTTATGTTACCTCTATTTTGCTTCTGTAGATCCTCACTATATTGAGCGCAATGGCTTGTATATTGGTCAAGGAAAAACCATGCTGTCAAGGGCTGGAATTTTTCGCGCTGCGCAGGGAATTGCTGTGGATATGAATGATAGAGTATATAGACTGCCTTCTTTTAATGGTATAACTCATATTTATTTTTAAAGTTGATTTAACTCCTATTAAAAAAAATTGTATTTCTATATATGACAAAAAAGTTTGCCAATCTTAACGGATTGTGCCATATATTAGCTAAGATTGTTTCTCTAAGTAATCCTCATTTTTATAAGATGAGGAAGCAGAAATTTTTACAATTCGGAAAGGACGTTCAAATGGAGAAAAACAAGAGTTCACCGAATTGCCCAACATTGTAAAAAAAAAATTGAAGAAAAGAGAACACTTTTTCTAAATTTTGGTAGTCAAACACTAAACTTCACTCTAAAAAGAAACGTAGTAAACAGATAGCCTTTGCCATAAGTAAAGGTATTGATCACATAGGTCTAATTGCTAATTCGTTAAGAACGTCTTAGATTTGTGTTGCAACTTGTAAGAATTTTTTCATGTATAGCACTATAGCACCTCCAAACTGAATCCTTGTGATCTGGAAAGTAACATTACAACATATCCTTCACTTTTCCTTTGCCAGTCCATCTGTGTATAGCTGTACACATACCATCGACAAAGTTGAATTCAGCCAGTCTTTCATTGATGAACATAGCCATAACTAGGTCAGCTCTTCTCTTCCTCATTCCTTCATGTGAACATGCCACCTTTTAGCCATGATTGATCCTAAGCATGCCCTTATTTGCCAGATGTAAAGCTCTGACATGAGGAAGCTACTGCAAAGATACAGAAGCTTCTTCATACTTGGGCCCTTATGAAGGATATGTGCAATTATAATATATTAAAAAGAAAAATAAATTTATGCACATATGCACCATTTTGACGAGGTTCATTTACCTATTTTCTTATATCAGCTTTAAATTTCTGTGTAAAGAGAATTATGTTAACGGTCACACACTGGTTGGAGTTTGGACACTGATTCCAGTTATAATACGAAATGTAAGCAAGTTTTTGCCTGATAGAATCATGAACGTGTTGGTAGTTCTTATTTGATTAAACTGTATGGTGAATCCAGTCGAAGAGCTCACAAAAGAAAAAGAATTGTTAAATGGAATCCCAATAAAAAGCCTCGCTGCAAAAAAGAATATATTTTGAAAAAAAGTCAACAGTAATTTTTCATTATCCAAAACGTACATGATACGCTGAGATAAAAATGAGCATGCTTCTCACTTATTAAATTCCTGACCCTGCTCAATCTTGATGTAAGATCCATGCATATATTTGTTACTAACACTTGTGTACGATAAGATTGTCACCCACAAATGCTGTAATGATTTCCTTAAAACTAATTTCCCCAGCAAGACCACCTGATCTTCGTTCAAGCCTTGGATTTTTCCTGATTCTGCAGCTTATAGGCATATTAGAGACTCATATCCAATGTTAAACCCTTGAAACTTTTGCTTCTTCTTCTACCACCGTTTTTAACATTCCTCGTTCCCTTCTGTTCAGAGTTGTTTCATTTTAAAGTGTATGTCGTAACTGAATGTATGCAGATTCTCTGTATAAATGCAAGTTTCTTATATTGTTATTTATACAAATAACTTAGACCTTTCTGCCTGCAGATGTGCTTGAGGGGGAAATATTTCTTCAAAATTTCCCAAGCATTATTACAGCCCATGCTTTAGGTAATTTCTAAATTTCGAACCATATATTTTTAGTTTGCAATCACTTTGCCATAATGTGTATTGTGTGTTGGATGTAGCTAGTCAGTGGGAAACTGTTCCCTCTTGATATAGCCTATTCGTTTGTACATAATATAAATATATTATTCGAAGTACTGGATTATCCCTCAATTTACATCCTACTTTCCACCCTAAACTTAATAGTATCTCGGATCAGTATTTCGAGATCACATAATTATTTTTGGTACATATTTTCTATGGTTTTCGTGCGTTTTTTATTTGGGTTTTATATCAAACTGCCCACTCATTTCACAAAAAAATATCAAGTAGCTATATCATCTCCACGACGACTCATTTAAGCCACTAAACTGTTAATATATATCACTTCACTAACTTTTAAAAAAAAGTTAATGATTAACATTAAAACATATGGGGTAGCGAAGTGATATATCTTAACATTAAAACTGTTAAGACATAACCTCATCAATTCTGATTTGTAATGCATGTGTTTTAATGTTAATCGTTAATGTTTTTTTTAAAAAAGTTAGCGAAATGATATATCTTAACAGTTTAGTGGCTTAAATGAGTCGTTGTGGAGATGAGGTAGCTATTTGATATTTTTTTGTGAGATGGGTGGACAGTTTGATATAAATCCTTTTTTTATTTTGTGGAAAGTTTATGTGTTGTAGAAATCAACAAATGTGTTACAAAGAGTCTTGCTTCTATTTTTCCTTTCACAAATTGATATAAATATAATTTATCAATTCTTTTATCAACTTGCTTAGAATCTGTGCTTGAAGTTTGTATTATTCTCCTTTATTATTCTTGGTTTTAATATTTCAGACCCTCAACAAGGAGAGAGGATATTAGATATGTGTGCAGCACCGGGTGGGAAAACAACTGCAATTGCAATTCTTATGAAGGACAAAGGAGAGATTATTGCAGTTGATAGGTCTCACAACAAGGTATTTACAATATAATATACATACGGTTGGATGGTTGTCAATAAAGAGAGCCACCAGTATTAGACTTGGTTTGGTTGGTTCTGTATGGACTTTATTTGTAATTTATGTTTTAGCAGTTTTTATGCTTTGTAGCTTGTGATAGGCAGGTTACGGATGGACTTTATTCTTAATTTATTTTTGAGAAGCTTCTATGCTTTGTAGCTTGTAGTTGGCTGTAGGCAGGTTCCCTTTTCTATGTTTTGCTCCTCATGTGGAGTTGAGTTTGTTCTTTTGTACATATACCCATTTAGCAAATAGGAAACTAAGAGAACCACCTCTATCCGATCTTTTATTGGTATAAAATTGAACATGTTGAGTTGGGAATATCTTATCTTATGAGAAGATAAAGTAAAATCTCCGCTAGAATATATCAAATTCACAATGCATAGTACTGTGAGGAAACTATGAAGGATGAACTACTATATCTACGGTAAATCCTTGTAAGATACCATGTCAAAGATATTCATGCATTTATGTAAATCAAATTTAGGAACAATAACTTATAACCATCACACCTATCAGATTTTGCTGGAAGATTAAGGTGATAAATTACTGGTTTTCAAAGGATGCACCTTTTTTTAGTGATCGTTTTGTTTGTTTTCCATTAGTCCACCGCTCGTAATTTGCTCGTCTTCTTTCCTCTACTTCTTTTTAATATTCTCATAAATCTTTTAGACCCCTGCTTCTTCTTCTGTATGATTTTCTCTTTCCTTAGTTAATAACCTACTTGTATGTGCATGAAAGGAACTTCTTCTTCTGTTTCTTAGGTTTTTTATTTGCGAGGATATATCTGTTCTTTCTTTTGTTTTCTCGTGTTTATATTTTTCCTTATTTTTTTAATATTTTCGACTTTACAGGTGCTTGATATTCAGAAATTAGCTACTGAAATGGGTGTTCATTGTATAAACACATATAAATTGGATGCTACTAAATCTGTGTGTCCAAAGGGTGAAAGTGTTGACGTAGTTCCTCCTTGCTCCGAAGAAGATACAGGTGTACATGTTCAAAATCCAGAATCAGAAAGCTTAAAGACAAAAAATTTATCTACCAATGTCCCTAATGGGCTGGAAGCTCAATCAAATCATGGTGCGAAATGCAAGTACTTGTTTTTTCATATATATATGATCCATCATTAATGCGTAAAATGTTCGAGGATTGTAGTGGCTTTAATTCAATTAAAAATTTAATGCATGATGCGTTCAAGTTGATTATCATTCATGTTTCCAGTTTAATAACTTGTAGATGGCAAATCCCCACAAGTATTTTCAGTTTCACGAGTCCTGCTAACTTACAACTCATTGATTACATCATTTAATTGCTAATGATTTCTATTCCTTCCCGAGGCTATTTTAGAGAATGTGAAAGAGATTCTTTGTGGGTTACTGAAATTACATGGATTTTGTTTTGGTGGTTGGTGCGTTGCTTTTCCTTAGTTGATAACCAACTGTAAGTTTAGATGCTGGATGACCATGAAGATGATATGATGCAGGGTACTTTTGAAATATAGGCAGTGGATTGTGCAGGGTCTGGAAATTGCAATACATGTTTATGCAGTAAAATTTTAGTTTCCTGCCATGGAGATGTCATATTCATACTTCATCTTAATAACTACTTGTTGAAATGCACTGCAATTCTTTTTTCGTTACACACAATTGTTAGGGTATCATGGTTGACATGTTGAGTTAATCTTTAATACTATGCACGTGCATTTTGCAGCTTAATAAAACTTAATATTTTCAGTTATTTGTGAGCAAACAAAAAATGGGGTCTACACCAGCAAAGCTGAGCAACGGAAGATTGACCGAAGACTGAAAAATGGGTCTGGAAGAAAGCCTTTAGGAGATAGAGTTGAAAAATCAAAGGGGTTTGCTCCTGATAGTTTTGATCGAGTTCTTCTTGATGCGCCATGTTCTGCTCTTGGTCTTAGACCCCGACTATCTTCTGGAGAGGTATTTATTTTCTGGAAACCTCTTTACTTACGCTAGCTTTATGTTCACTTTATATGTGAACAGAAGAGTGAGAAGTTCAAAAGTAACCTGTAAACCAGTAGAGTATTTTTAATTTTCATTTTTTGTGGTCTAGAAGTTGAGTAAATTTTGTTCAAGAGTAATCTGCAAACTAAATGAATATTTTAATTTTAAATTGTTCTGGTCTAGAATTTGAGTAAATTTTGTTCCAGGAAACAGTAGAATCAATGAGGAAACATGCCACATATCAGAGGAGAATGCTCGATCAGGCTGTTCAGCTAGTTCGCTCTGGTGGAGTCATTGTGTATTCAACGTCAGTAATTTTTTTTTCCTGCTATTTTCGGCTTGCTTTCATATTTTCCTCAATCTTTCAAGTTAAGAAAAAAAAATTACGATCTAGCTAGTTTATTATGTTGTAAGTTGAAGCACATGTGTTGGCCGGCCTATTGTGCTTCCATCCATGTTTCAACTACTAAAAAGTTGAAAACTCTGAACTGTTAACTGGATTGTGCTTGCAAGGTCATTGATAGCTGACTATATAATTTTATAGTTCGCTAATAGTAATTTCTTTGGTTGCTTGTCTTCCTATTCAGTAATTACCAGTAGATTTAGGCTCGACTTTTGGGACACTGAAAGTGTAGTTTGGTCTGTTAAAGTGCAAGTGGAATCTGGTCCTGCATATATTTTATATCTGCAAGCTATGTTACTCCGACTCTTCTCTTTAGGTTGCCGTATCCGTGTCGGACACTTGGACACTCGGACACGACACTTATTTCGTGTCGGATCCTTTGACTAAAATGTGGACACTTTGACCAATTTAAAGATCAAATATGAGTCAAACTTACGATTCAAAATAAATATGTGAGAATAAAGAAAGAAGTAAGAATGAGATAAGGTTGGAGACGATGCCTAATTTGCAAAGTCCGGTACAATATCATGTTTAATTTGAATTCTATTGTTACTTTTTGTTAAGATGTCTAACTTATCATACTTGTTATTAATATATTATGACGTGTCCCCGTACCCGTGTTTAAAAATAGGACAGTGTCCCCGTGTCCCCAATTTTCAGAGTTTCCAAGTCCGACACACGGATATGTGTCGTGTCCGACACTCCGTACCCGAGTCAAAGTAACATAGTCTGCAAGTATAATTGTATTAACCTTTACTTGGAAAAAAAAGATAATCTTTTTTGCCTCTGGTACGATCCTCTTAATATGTTGGAAAGATTATTTGGGTTGCTGCTATGATGCTCCCAGTTTATAGCTCTTATTCATTTATATTTATTTATTTATTTACCACCATATATTTAAAGGTGTTCGTTTAAATACAAATAATTTAAAGTTTAAAACTAAGAGCTACAGAACTATTAGGATTGCTGCTATTATTAATACTCTTCTCCCTTTGGTCTTCTCAGTAAAGGTGTTGCATTAAAATCTTGATCAAACTGGACAATGTTTAGGTTTAAAATTTTACCTGCGTTTGGGGTTAAGTGTTTATTTTTCATAAAAAAAGAGTGAAAATAGTAGTATGGTTGATACTAGTGGTTAACATTTCAGGTGTACTATAAATCCTGGTGAGAATGAAGCAGTGGTCCGCTATGCGCTGGATACATATAAGTTTCTTTCCCTTGCATCACAGGTTGGATCATATATTATCTGTGCAGTTTCTTGTTAGAAGCCAATGAAAATAAAGCTCATCATTTTCTAATGTTGATAATACTTTTCAGCATCCAAAAATTGGAGGACCTGGTCTTGTAGGTAGATGTGTATCGTCAGACGGATATACTGAGTAAGTTGTTTTGCTCTTGTCATGTACTATTTTGACTCATTTCTCTGCTTCACTTGTCCGACAATAGGTTAGATCTGTGGGTCAGATCAAATCGGATCCTGATCCTGATCTATATAGAATTTTGTTCCAACAAATCAAGCAATAATTGAACAATTTGGACAAACTAATATAAATCTGGTTTATTAATCATAAATCATAATATCAAAATTAACTGATATAGGTTTGGTCGAGATAATCGGAGAGGGGCTCATTATATATTGACCGGCCTAATGCTTGTCATACCCTTGTGAAGCACGGGTGCGGCGCTTAGGTGGTGGACTGCGCACCGGGTGCGGCAGTTTGTGGGGGTGCGCCGGGCCGGGGGGTGTGGCGGTGTGCCACACGGCGTATCCTTGTGTTTCTTGGCCGGGGGATTCAGGTGGGTGCGGGGGGCATTTTTGGTCATTTTCATGGTTGTCTTCAATCATCATCACCTTTAATCTCCGTTTGTCTATGTCTTTGATCAAGCATTAGATGTTGGCATTTTTAACCGCCTCTTTCTCTGACATCTTCATCGGCTCTGTCCCAATGATCTTCTTTGTTCAATTGACATTTTGCTTTTACAGGATGTATTAAATATATCACGTTTATCTATATGTTGGCATGTGTATATAATTTGTTGGGAAGGATCACAGTAAAGAGAATGCTAGTGGGTAGTATTAACTATTAAGGCAATTACTAGAAGACCTAATGCATAGATATAGAAAAAGATTTTCTGAATTTTCTCAGGGAACTTGAGTCAACCCATCCAAAACGACTCCATATGAAGTAAAATATTATATTTATTAATTATATTGGTGTCCGTCTGTATATACTTAATATTTATTAATTATATTGGTGTCTGTCTGTATATACTAGAACAAGAGTAATTTATTGTATCAACTGTTTCTATAAATATATTACTTTATAATTTTGTTAAAATGAGAAAATAATTATGATTAAAAAAAATTTGTTAGGTAAAATTATAAAATAGTCCTTTTTGATTTTTGAAGAGTAAATATTTTATTGAAAAATCTTTTTAAATAAGTTTATTTTTAGAATTCGTTTTATCTCAACGGAATTAAAATTTAAATTTAAATTCTGGAATATCTTACTAAATACTATATTTTTTTTTAGGCTTATGCTATAATATAGTACCTATGCACTGTATTTGTTAGGTAGTACTATTATATAGCTAAATTATATTCAAATAATTATTAATAATCCACCGAAGGTTAATAGATAGAAATAAGGACCCATATGACACATGTTGGAGCATGGTTATTACAGCCCTAGTCGAGACTCGGCGCCCGGGTACCTTGGAATCGACTAGTCGACAAGTCGCCCGACTAGTCGTAAAAAGTCGACTAGTCGTGATATACATATATTTTATAGTAATTATAATATTATAGTAAAAAATATATAGGTAAACACACATCATATTCATAGTTCAAATCAAAGATAATAAACAATAAGTCCGAATACCACAAATCAAGCATCTCTAAGCAAATAAAAACATAATAAATGAGTGAAATCAACTAAAAGGCATAGTCATCCATCTCAAAATCATGAAAATCTCTATCTCCTCCTTGAGCAGAAGTGCCCAGAAACACTGCAAAAAGTGAGTACAACAGAGGTTAAAGAATGGCAGAAAGGAATTGGGAATGAAGGTTGATTGCAGATGAAGGAAAGAATGCAGCATGAATGGTTTATAAAGAAAAAAATTGTAAATGCAGCACAGACAGATGAACATGAACAGCTGATGAGCTGAACAAATGTTTTATAAAAATTGTAAACAGAGTAAATGAATTTCTATCAAAATATTGTGATAAAAAAATTTCTATCAAAATATTGGTAAATTAAATAATTTTTATAAATTATAGATTTTTATACTGATAAATTAAACAATTTTTATCAATTATAAATTTATAAATTATAGATTTTTAATTAGAGTAATATGATATATTTTGAATAATTTTTATAAATTATAAATTTTTACTTACAAATAAGTAATAAATTAAATAAAAAATATCAAATAAGTGAAAAATGATTAAAAATACTTTTTTTCCTATAATTAATAAGCCCAGTTAATAAAAACTGAAAAAGTATATATATATATATATATATATATATATATATAATTTGTCTGTGCAACAAAGATAACGTTGTTTCCAACCCCTGTATATACATACAGATCGTGTGAAGAGATGAAGAAGAAGAGATGAAGAGAAGAAGAGATGAAGATCTTACCGGTAAACACTTTGATGCCGTTACCGGAGGAGAAGATCGGAGATGAAGAAGAGAAGCCGTGGTATGTGAGAGAGAGCCATTGTATGTAAATAACTAAATACAAGTAAGTTTTACTTTAAAAACCCAAATTTTTAACTACTCGGGTCGGGTGGGTACCGGGTAGGGTCGGGTAAAACCCATGAACGCCAGGAAACGTAAGTCGTTGTTCGACTTATTTTTTTAAGCGACTGGGCGACTAGTCGTCGACTCAATAACCATGTGTTGGAGACAAAATGCCCAAAATGGCACTAGTGGGAATTAAGGCCTTAAATAGCACTCATAACACTACTTTAAATAGCGTTGTCATCTTCAATTGAAAACGCTAGATGAAATAGAGTTTTGGTGATAAAAACGCAATTCCATGTAGCGTTTATGTCGAATCCATAAACCTCGGCAGCCTTGTGTCTATTGTGATGGTTAAGAGATGAAGTGTTTGTTGTTAACTCCATGAATTTCTTAGAGAAAAAAGTATACACGCATATATATACATACATATATGTATATATGTATATATGTATGTAGTGGAGAGGAGGCTGATGGAGAAGACAGAGGGAAGAAAAAGAAAGATTTGGTGTGTAATTAGGGTTAGCCCTAGAAAGCTAGATGATCTAGCGTTTTGGAGGCCGAGGCCGCCCTAGAATGCTAGACGAAGTAGCGTTTTGGAGGGCCATAATTCCGGTTTGTGCCATTTTGGGCATTTTAACACATCTATGTGTCATATGGGTCCAACACCATAATAGATAGCAGTTGAATTGGACAACTACGTAACTTGTTCTATACTGAGTCCTTAGGATGAGTTGCCTCAAGAAGTTCCCTGTAATAATCTCAAGAATTTTATAATAATCTCAAGAATTATATATATATATATATATATATATATATATATATATATATATATATATATCAATGTTTTTATATTGCAGTAAGTGATATTTTTTTTCTCACTTTAATCCAGGGAATGGTTAAGGCCAGGTGAAGAAGATCTTGTACAAAGGTTTGATCCATCATCATCACTTGATACAATTGGGTTCTTCGTAGCAAAGTTTAATGTTGGCCCCAAGCATTCCTGATATATTATCAGGAAATATAACCAAGACCAAGTTAAATCTCCATATTACAACTTCCCACAGAACTAGTCTCATACAATCGTACGAGTAGTGCTATAATCATTAGGTTTAGCAAGATGGGTTGTTAGGAGACTATTATTATAGTCTTGATACTTGAAATGGTCAGTTTTTTTTATAGAAGGCCATGTATAAGGCCATAATTTTTGGGTTGAAAAGTGATTGATCTCAGACTAAAGTATTTTGAAGATACGTGTATTAATGAGTTGTATTTGATATAGCTGGTATTTTTTCATCTAATGTACGAGTTGCATCTACTCTTTCCATCTGGCATGTCAGGTAGCAGATGCCTTCATATTGTTTATCACTCGTATAATTGGCATATATATATTCTGGGGCTGTGTAGCAAATTATGTATTTGTATTGGTTTAGCTCAAGAAGTAGCTACACAATGCTGCGATCTCTGTAACTGCAAGTCATGTCATGATCATCGCTACTTGCTTGATATGCTATAATTGCCATAGCCTTCAGACAATGTTTAACAACACCAAATGGAGACAGACGAGGTGAATATACTGGATTATTAAGAATGACAGAGTTTCCTGTAACAATATGCAGATTCAAGGCCGCTCCAAAGAAAAGAAAATTACATAATATTGACGAGTAACAAATCACCAAAAACAACTTTTTGATACCAAATCAATCATAACGGCAGAAGGTATTAGCATCAATATTTTTTAATAAATACAACAAAACCAAAATAAGGGAAAATGAAGCTAGGACCCTAGAGTTCATATACATGAAGTTCTTAATAGTTACTGTACTATTTTAGCAAATACATATATGGACTTATTATAATACTAATAAATGGATTTGTAAAATTATCGACCCAAAAAATTAAGGGCCAAGGTAGTCCACGTGGTTGCCCTCCCACTTCACCTAGATTTGTAAAATGTTTCTTCCATGCAGCATCAGGGCTGACAATATTGGACAGGACACAACTTGAATGGACGCGATTTAGAGCACCTCCAGTGCTGTAGCCCATTTTCACTTTTTTTCGGACCCCACCGAATGTCATCTCACCCTCATTGAAAAAAGTGGCCAATTTCATACGATGTTAAGCCCACTTAACACATTTTTTAGGACCCATTTTATTCTTATTATATTATATTTGTATTAAAATGATATTTTATAATTTAATTTTAGTTTAATTAAATAAATTTAAAATTTAAATAATCAAATTAAAGTGATTAAAAATTTTAAAAATATTATTAAAATAAAAGACATGTCCCGTAATTAAAATACATCATATTATTAAAAAACAATTCCAAGGATTAATAATATGTGCGTATTATGAATAATAAGATGTGAGAATTGTGTATTTATAAATAAAAATATAACCGTTACTAATTTAACGTTAACAATTTAACGATTATAAAAAAACGGCTACATGACATTATGTAAGCTAAAGTAAGATAAGATAGTAAAGGTAGAATAACATGCACATATGAATTGAATATTATTAAATTGTTTAAAGAATGGTGAATGGGCGTGGTGATCACTGACCACTTTTATACAAAGTATACAATGTAAAATATTAGTAGATCTCTTGCCCGTGTCAGTTTGCGTGCCCCAATGTGGTAATGAGCACCCCATTGTGGGTGCTCTTATAGACCAAAGCCCAGCTTGGCCTCATTAACCAGAATGAGCCAAAAAGGTAACTTTTTAGAATTTTATTCTCCTAATTAAATTCTCATCTGCTTCAAAGTTTAGAACCACAAAATTGACATGTTTACAAACGAAACCAGAGATTATCTCCTATTTCTTGACAACGACAAATTGACTAAAATAGATATTATTATGGGCATGTTTGGCCACACTTATATGTTAAAATTAGTTTAAGTTTATTTATGTAATAAATAAATAAAAGTAACTTATAAGCTAAATTCTGAAAAATAGAAAATATGCACTTATTTCGATTATTTATTTTATTTTTTGCATTTTAACCTTATAAATACCGTTTAAGGTAGCTTTTAGTTTTTTATTGTCATTTGTTAGTTTTTTATACAAAATAAGTTGTACATTACTAATAAATTTATCCAAACTGATAATAATTTACAAGTCAAAATTTACATTTTACTTGTAAATAACAAAATCCTTATAAGTGAAAATTAACCTTTTTTTTAAGATAACACAACAGGGTCTATATATTCAGCATTAACAATACGTATATCTGATGGTGGCAACAGCTATTATACAATTTGTTACCACCCACTTTGGCTCTAACACCTGTTATTTAAGTGCTCAAAAATTTTCAGAGTAAATCTAAAGCAATTAATAATCAAGATGACATTCTTTACAACATGTCAAATTGAAATCACTCTTTATCAACAGGAGTTTCAAGAGCAATTATGTGTTTTTTGAATGAAGATGCAGCTTCCTCTCTTTCCTCCAACTGTCCCAACTTGTTATATACAATTGCAAGCAAGTAAAAAGCTTCGGCAGCCAATTCATGATACTGTTAACCAAGATTAGCATAATTAAGTATTAGAAATCTCAGGAAAAAAACTTCAGCAGCCAATTCATGATACTCTTAATCAAGATTACCGTAATGTTATTAGAAATCTCAAGCAACACATAGTCGCATAAAGCTACCTTTCATGAACTTGCAGTAATATTGTTATTCCAGATAAAGGGTTCAACTTTAGAAATTACTCACCTCCAATACTTCAAACTCTTCAGAAGCTTGGTTCAACGGATCCAGTACAACTTCAGGATTGTCAATTACTGTTGACACAGCGAGTAAGGGAGAATAGTAGATTCAGCATTTACTGAAAAGGCATATAATTTGACAAAGTATTTGAACTATTTTCAAAGATTCTGTAATAAATTACCTGAAAAGCTTGGGTCTGATAGGTAACATTTAGCTTCTGCAATAAAGGCTCGACCTCTAAGCTCCAGACCACCATGACCAAGAATGAGAGGAAGAGCTCCATGTATGAGGGTTACAGCTCTTTTTGCATGAGTTGACCCAAGAGAGAGCCATAATTCAGCAAGGGTCAGAGTAGCTGAGGCTTTGAGAAGATCCAAGTTAAACAACTGGCAAAATGAGATGCTAGCCAGCACATAAGGAATTCCTAAAACAGCATTTCCTGATTTCTGTAAAGATATCAGTATACAATATAAAGAACTTTTATCACAATTCACAACATCTCGACCAATACGGCAACAAAGAACAGAGAATAAAAACTTGAACAAGGATCTTTTACCATCTTGGAGGCATTAAACACTTAGTTTAATAATACCTATTTAATTCAATTAGATTTGTTCAAAATGTTATGTTAACAATAGTAACTGTATAAAAATGGAAAATGAATGCAGACATGGATCAAGAAAAATTTCAGCAGGACAAATACTAGTCCAGTTACTTCTGTATGTTATCAGCTTAAATAGATAAGATTCATCTGCATATAAAATTATCACTACGAAATTAGTTAACTAATAAAAAAACTAGATACGGTTTCCAAGAAAAAGCTGTAAAAGAATGATATAGAATTATTTGACCTTGTGGATCTCGGCGAGCAAGAGAAGAACCGTAGCATTCTCAACCTGCATATTGAACTTGTAACACATGCAGAAGAGAGAGCGTGCAACAGCAGCTGCCTGTAAAGTTAATTGTCATTAGAAAAGGAGTAATCTGTATACTACTCAAAAGAAGTGTTTACTCATTACTGGCTCCAGATTTGCAGAGCATTGTGCACGATGTTGGGGGAACAGAGGGGGAAAAGAAATTATAACACAATTATCATGGATGGGATACATGAAAACCTTCGCTTGCTCGATCTAAAGAGGTTGACAATCGAGTGACCTAACTATCATTAGTTAATTATTATAAGTCTTGGTTATGGAGGTATAATCATTTTACATTTGATCAGATACAACACAATAATATCATATATTACAGAAGACAGTATAAGACAGCAATTGGTTGAACTATTTCTAAAATATGAAGATGAAGAGTTCTGTTTACAATTAACATTTGAACTTCAAAATAAGGAAAAAGATCGGCTTGGGTGCACTCAGGAACTCAAGGAAAAGGGAAGTATATAACCTCGCTATACTGGTTAGCTGCAAGCAATGTCCGAGCACTCCGCAGATTTGCTTCTGCCTTCAGATCCATGTCCACACCAGTTACAGAAGATGCCAAAGCTCCAAGCTCGTCGCATAATTGTTGGGCCTGTTTCAAATTCCCCCTACATGATATAACCAATCTAAGTACACACAATATGTAATGTTTTATGAAACGAGTGTTTTCCATTTAGTATTTGTCCAATTGGCTTACTTATGTAAAGCTCGTTCGTGAAGCAACTGCAGCTTAAGTAGCAGAATTCGTGATTTCGATACTGACAGGAATTTCTTTTCTGCTATTTTAAGAGCATTGAGAGCCTCTGCAAAGATATAAATTATAAGATTATCTGAAAATTACATAGCTATTCACCAGCATTGAAGAGTGTCTGTCATCTAAGGAAGGGACTGCTGGGAGGGTGTAACATTCCTTTTTGGGGGTTTTAGGGATGGGGGTCGTATATCATGTCTTTTGTATGTGAAGTTAGTATGACGGCAATAAAAAATTCAACTGAACCTTTCGGAATTGCTAAGAAGTTCGCCAATTCGCTTTTTTCGACTTTCCTTTGAACTCAAAAAATCAATTATACTTGTAAACTTTAACGAAGTGGAAATAAGTTCATCTAGTACACTCAGCTGCGAACACTGTATATTAAATTTAGACAAAGTTTCTTTATAGTAATTTGGACTAGCAAGTTAATTTTAACTTATAAGTCTACTAGCATAACAGTAAAAGGACCCTGTTTTCCAAAAAGAACCTAATCCTAAGACACTGCTTCTAATACAGAGTCCATCACAGATACTACCGTCTTTAATCAGCAAATGATTTAACAGTGTGTTAAAATGGTACAAAAAGAACTCAAACATGCATATACATATATCAATATGAAAATTATATTGTTTGAAGTACTATTAAAAAGTTTCTTCTTATTGACCAGGGCCAACTCCTTAACTAGTAATTTCCTCAAAATAAAGAATGTGCTTGATGCACAAAAGAAACTGCTTTCTATTGAAAAGCCTTAGACCAGAATTATTCTACATAGGTGCTTTGAACTATTATGTTCGCTTCTCATAATTATGCCATATCATGCTTCCATGTCGATGTCTGATGCCTTAAAAATTGTTTGGGAAAAAAATTCTTCTAATAACCAATGCAATTTATAGGATAGAAATATTCAGAAGTGTGAATTCAAAATTTTTGCCCGTGCAGCATATGCCAGACACTAGTCGAAAAGACAAGCATTTTATACAAGAGAATTTATACATGTACACAATATGATTTAACTGACCTTTGTACCCTTTAAACACTGCCATATGTTGGATGAGTTTGGCATATGCCAATGCAACATCCTCTGAGCTGTTTTAAGTACAAAGAAATATAAATGGGATTAAATTGGATACATGGACAAAAAACTAAGCATATTAAAGGCTTTAACAGGCAGCTGCAGCCTACTTAGATCAGGTGAAGTAAAGGCTCATAATTACCTTGATGACTTGGTAAAGCAAGTTGCAAAAACCAGAGCAGAAATACGTGCAAGAGGGGCACTGTACAAAGAAAGAGAAGTTCAAATACATTCGACGTAATACTTACAAGACCCATAAGCAGTTTTAAAATTAGTACGCACACTGAAATGCAGAAAACCATGAAGAACTTTTTTTGGAAATTTAACAGGATAAGAAGTCTTTTGTCAAACTAAGTAGGCACGATAATCTATTCCTAACATGATTCATCCATCATATAATATTTTAAGTAGAACTTAAAGGATCACGAAAATTTTAGATTGATATATAAAGGAAAAAGTATATGTGCAGCACTTTCTCACACCACCAGGGTGCATGCAATATACTGGTAACGAGAGATATATTCATCATCAGAGTGTTTCTCTTCAGTTATTGTCTACTTAAGTAATTTTTCAGTTCACACGGCACAACATAATCAACTTTTACTAGCATGCAAGATATGAAGCAAAACCTGTCATTACAGTAACACATATTAGAATGCACAAAATTTACAAACCAAAAAAAAATGACAAGTTTCAAGACATGACATTCCTTATCCAAAAATAGAGTTCAGATACTATGTTCACCTGCCATATGTCTCCCAAGCAGTAGCTCGAACCAGGTATGAGGAGCCTACCAACTGCTGAACAGATGCAGGAACAGAACTAGGTTGTGCACAGAATCGGAAGTTATCACTGATGATTCCAGATCCATAGTCTTGTGTAAAAACTAATGAACCCATTGGTTTCTTCAAATTCTCAAGCCACGCAGTACTCAGAGCACCATCAGTGATCATCAATTCGCTTTCAGTGTCAAAATCACTAATCAAACGAGAACAAAATCTCAATTCCTGCATCAAATGCATTGTGAAAATTATATAGAATTAAAAGCAAATCCCTTGCAAAAGAATTCAACCCACCACCTGAGATATTTAATCAGCCTTAAAAAAATGACTTTACCTTGCAAACATTGACGGGAAACGTTCTAAGTTTCATGGAAGCCTTGGGACCAAATGATATCAAAGGTCTTTGAACATGCTGCATATGATGAGAATTATAGTTTTCATAAATAGCAATACTGATGAAGAATAATGACTTCAAATAAAAACAGTGAGAATAAGGAAACCATAACGAGTTTTTTGCCCATATGTAGACAGCCAACGGAACAACTAATCATAACTACATAACTATCTAAAGCATATTACAGAAAAGTGTTCAACGGCATTTTCATTAGGAGAGAATAATATACAAGAGATATACCATCAACTCAGTTTCTAACTAAATACAACATATTTTCGGGCTGAACCTGAAGTAAGCTTACTTAGTTAATATTCAATTATTCATTAATAAACAAAAAAGATAAAGGTTCTTTTTTCATATCTGCAACCCATCTTGCTAAATTCGTATACACTGACAAGTCATTTAAAGAAAAGGGCCTTGTTATTCCATTTAAAAATAGACATGTTTCTGGCATCTAATGCAGGACAATGTTATCTACTCATTTTAATTCGTATACACTATTTACACAATAAAGCTTAAGAAATTTCATAATATGATGGATATCCACACTACCGAAGGCAAGAAGCCCCACTTCAGGATAAACCAGAAGTGGAGGAAGTTTCCACCGTGATCAGGACTCGGGATGTTGAGAGGCGAATAAACATACATATAATCAATACCTAGTTCTGTATGTTTTCGCATATAAATTAACTACTTTCATTTTGCATGAAAATATATAGAGAAGGAATTCTAGTAGAAAATAGAAAGAAAAAGGTCGGTCAAAACTTGGTAGAGAAGAATTAGAATCCAATTATGAAAAGAAGAATTGGAATCCATTTTGCATGCTTTTAAGGTTTTGATAGGTTTTTTGTTTGATAATAAGTTATCTTAATATATGCTTGGCTCGATGAATATTTATATCTTTTGCAAGAGACTTAAATTTAAATTAATTGGCTTAAGTGCTACTACAATATTAGTTATGATTTATTAATGAATTCGGATTCCTGGGTTTATCATATTATTTGGTAATTAGTTAACACAAATCTTGTCTCAAAATTGTTCGCCTGATTATGTGTCAGGGCTTTGAAAAATTGATAGTCTATGTGGGTCGACCCACATGTAATTGCTACAATTAAACAATGTGCGCTTGTAGTTATTTACACATCAGATATCAACAAGGATAGACCCAAAACAATTTCTATATTGATATATAGTATATAGATGGAACTAAAACATTAGGCTAAAAAATTGGAACAGGTCCATATCAGCCTCTGCTCTACATATATTTACTCATTTGGTATCAAAACAAACATTAACACAGCTAAGGCATCACATTGGTTCAGCACAAGATTTCAAGAAACACATATGGATACATACACACATACATACATGTTACAGATCTACATATATATACATATGAGTGCGTGCGTGCGTGAGTGCGTGCGTGCGTGAGTGCGTGCGTGAGTGCGTGCGTGAGTGCGTGTTCAAATTTTACTATAATATAAAAGTGTACTCTTTCTCTCTCTCTTGACTAGGAGCTCAACCAGATATAAGATACAGCAATGATCTTTACTTCAGGTTACTATTATCCGCATGTTTTTTTTATGAGAAGTAATAATAATTGATGTTTTAAGGATAAACATTATAAGAACTTTTTTGCTGCGAGAACCGTACAGAAGTGATGTCCAGACTCCAGTTTGGGTGAGTGATGATGATTTGACGAAACAGCTAGTGTCGCCGTCTCACCGGTATAGAAGCAGAAATCTGTGTTCTTTGTCTGGCTCTCTCACACAGATAAGTGAGGATGGAGATGTGGAGAACCCCAAAGTTCTTCCTGACCACAGCTAATTATCGAATTAATGAAACTTAACTTGTTTTAATAGCCTTGTCATGATGTCAATATACTAGTGCTTTGTTGAGATGACCTTCCGTGAAGCTTCAGGCACAGTGGCGACAACCCTGATTTACGTACTAAATATAGGATACTGATTTATTCACACATAAATAACTTGCTTACTTTGCTAATCAATTAATGTTGTGATTGGACAATGCCAAAGAGCTCAAACTAACAGATCAGCTAAAATAGTCACTTCAAGACACAAAATACCACATTAAATTCATGAAGAAAATATAAAAAGAATGAACTAATTCATATGTTACCGTTAAATCAAATCTGGCCATAGCAAGATGACTGGAAGCTACAAGTCTCTTAAGCTTTAAAGACTCTGCTCTTTTTAGGGACCTTCTCAAGAGCACAAATAATTGTTCCTGGATGGATAGCGAAGTACCAATGCTCGTCACATGTGAGTAAGAGGAACCAATGATTCCAGTTGTGTCCGAGATACCAATTTCAGACAAAAGATTGCAAATGGCTGATATTGTGTAAGCAAGACACGTGTCATCACCGTACTGCAATTTTAAACAATACTCTGTGAGACAATAAATAGTTCCCCCAACATGGAAACATAATGGCCTCAGGCAGTTAATTAGGCTACTATATCCTCAAAATGAAAAATGGAAATTAATGTATCACTACAAGCATATGAGAGAGAAAGTAGGTAGAAACAATAAGTTGTTGTGGCTACAATCAGATATAACTATAACACAAGTACCAGATCGCCATTCAAAAGAATAACAGTACATTACAAAAGGAGGCAGCAAGGGTACCATCAAGTTATGTGCCATTTGTTTTGAGACTGGTCAAAACATACAGTGATACTACAGGAGAGAACAAAGGTATATCTACTTAGGCTTAGAGTACATTTTCTGCGGGATTTAAACAAGATATAGACCACACTTGAATATATGACTGGGAAATATAATTTTAAGCAGCCACTACAATCTTATTGCATGTGTAAACGCCAAACTGAAGTGGATACCTGTTGAGAAACCCGCAATGCTTCAGTCAAGACCTGAAAAGAGAACGAATGTAAATATGACTAGACCTATATAATATGAGGTTTTTTTATTTAAAATTTAATTGCTGAAGTGCACTGAAAAATCAACCAATATGGGTGCGAAGTAGAAGAGCACTTCACATCTTACCTCTAAGGCTTCCTTTGGGTGCCCAAAGTGAAAATGCATCATTCCCAAACATAACAAAGCATTTTCATATCTTCCAAAGCTATTGCAGCCAGTGGTAGGGGAAACAAGGTCACATCCTTCAGTCCCTGCACTTTACTACCACCATGTATATGATTACTTTGATATGGAAAAAAGTACTTTTTACAGACGGTGTCAATGCTATAAGCAAATTTTCATGCTCTTATCGTTTGTGTCTTTCAGGAAAAAAGTTGCAAGAGCTTTAAAACAATTGTCAAACACCGGCTGAAGTTTCGATTAATAAGTTTTGAAATTGGCAAGTCAGAGTAGAGTCGTAGAGAGATAAAATCAAGAGTTGGCCTTCTGAGGAGGATTTTATCACATAATTCATGCATGTGTGATTATTTTATGCAAAAAATCCTATCATCAAGCAAGACCATACGCTCAACTCTCCTTGGGGGGGGGGGGGGGGGAACAAGTCTCTCTCAAGTTCTGTTCTTTAAATAAATTACCCTTTTTGGCAATTCAAAACATGAATATAAAGTGGGAGGTCCTTGTCAGCAGTCTCTGATGACCAGATCACAAAGACCATTCTTATGGAAATCTATGATAAACACAAGAATCAATGACAAATATATAACCACAACATAAAAACGTGAAAACCTCAATTAGGTTATACCACAGGCCAGGGGCATGGGTGGAGCTGTGGAGAAGGGCCTTTCACTATTCACTACAGTAAGGATATCCAGGTTATGAGGATAAATATTGTCAAACACTCTATCCAGTGCACTATTAATAACTGCAAACCGTGACTGAATCAAGTACAAATATGCCCAAGGATTCAAAAAAAAGAAAGTATCAACCATATGTTCTTGGGTCGCATAATTTTATTCATTTTTGATAATTGAACACGCCCACCTTGTCAACTCTTGACCTCCCATAAAGGGACCAAGGAAGATACTGCTGAACCAAGTGGGCATTGGTTTTAAGCACTGATGATTTGTACTGCCACGAGGCAGATGCAATCATGGTACAAAGATAAGTACTTCAAAATAAGTGGAAACCCAACCCATGTTCACTTGCGTGAATTATGTTGTGCAAGAGAATAGAAATTTCATTCCAACCCAACACAAAGCTGCCAGAAATTCCAGAGTTTAAATTCAGCCATATCCATCGACTTAGATGAACATTAGATTCGTGTGAATACAGTAAATAGTTGCTGATAAATAAGCATAGAAAAATATAGCATACTTGATAAATGCATTTAGAAAACAAATCAAATGCCAAATACCTATAATCGAAATAACGATGAAGATTTTCCAGTGCAAGAGGATAATCATCTTGGTAAAGGCTATTCAAATATTGCAAAAAGTGAACCTGCAAGCACCAGATAAAAACAGAAAAGTAACAATATTCTTCTTAAGTGAACCATCTTTCATTCTCAATATACTATGAAAAAAAAATTAAACAAATAAGCATAAGAGATATCAACTAACACGATGTAACTCCGGTGCCTGTTTCTGCAGCTGCTTTAAAATGGATTCAAAAGCATTTAGAGAAAAGGAGCTGCGGTGCCTGCCAGAATTCAATAATCACAAAAGCAACAGAACATAAAATTTCTATTTATTTTCTAAGTAAGATTTCAATTTTTAGAAACAAGGACAAATGAAAACTACAAGTCACTTACTTCTCAATTAAATCGGCTTGCTCCAGTAAGTATCCCTGAACCTGCCAGTTAGTACGTAAGAAAATTCTGCCAGAAGGGTCAACAACCCCTAATTTATCACTTTGAGAAAATGGGCTACGATCCATAGGTTTATCAACACTTTTAAGCTTGGGTTCAGCTGTAACATTAATATCTGCACAGTTTACAAAAGCATTGCTAAATATCAACACTGGAAGTGTGATGCTTTACTACTAAACTTTGTAAATCTAACGGAGGAATGAAGTCAAGACACTGCTCACGTAAAGGGCAAACTATAATTGAAAGATCGTGTAACTTATAAATTATGAAAATGCAGTAACTAAGAGGTAAACATCAAATAGTGTGCCTAGCAGCTTTAAATAATTCCTTTTACAGCAAAGGTAAAGCAGATCAGTAAAATCGTAATGTACATTGATATTAGACCAAATAAAGAGCTACCAACGTCTCATACTAAGGTTCGGTGAAGGTTGCTAAAAAAAGAATGAAGCAGAGATTGGAATCAAAATTATGAATTAAAAAATAGAGGTTGAAGAAAAGATGATAGAATGTAGTTAAAAGATGATAGAATCTTCACAAGATTCGACTGGAGATGAGATCATGAGAATATAATGCTTAATTTTGTACAAATTAGCCTCCCCACTCCATTTCATCCAACTAACAAAACATAACCTGAGAATCTGCTGTAAAAAAGCAAAAATACATTTAAAACATCCTTTTCCTAAATTAGAATAATCTTATAAGAGACGAGCGTCTCCGAAATACATATACATATATGAAGATAAAGAAAGGTTGCCGAACAAAGATTAGATTCAGCTTCCACCATTCATTAAAACTGAAAATGTATTAGATCAGTAAAAAGGAATATAATAGAGTTACCTCATCATATCACACCAAAATAAGTCAAAAAAGAGTTATAACTTGATAGGAACCCCAAGAGTGTGGAAGAAAATAAATGAAGGCATGTGACTACTGTATGATGTGATGTATTCCACCAATTGACTGAAGACTTTATTATTGATATATGTCACTCTCCTTTGGGTACACTATCAGGAAAAATACAGTATATAACATAATCTTCTGGCTCGAATCATTCAACAAGCATATACTTATGATTTAGTACTTCTATTTGGAGCATATTTTAGATCATGTATGGATGTACATATGTTAACATGCTTAACAACATGATTACTTCCAAACCTACCTCTAAAACCATATTTAACTATATATCGAGTAGATATATTGACAGTTTTACAACTCCAAACTTTTTAACTTCCATATATCTAAATGATGAACGGTCCTAATAAAATATTGAAAGATCAACCAAATTCAACATATTATCTTTCAAGAAGAATTAAACACTTACAAAGTCACTGTTTATCGATATATAAGTTTATGCAATCAATTAACACTCCTTTATAATGGAAAATCATTATACAATTGAAGATAGAACGCGTGGAACAGTAAAAAGAAATAAGTGATGTCTTCAATTTATACATAAGTTGAAAGATGGTGCTCCACAGTTATACCTTCGACCAATCCAAAAAGTGCTCTGGGTGCGTGATTATGAAATGATACTCTTTCACATGACCTCTTTCTTGATTCAATTTCTTCATTGACTTTCTCAAAAACTAAATTCTCCAAGTCCATGTTTTCATATTCTAAAGCCTCTGGAGCATTACTGAAATCATCTGAATGAGGCAACTCATAAGAAGAACTACCAGAGAGGGCTTCTTTACAATACACTTCTATACTCGATAATAGATGACAAACACCCTGCATGAGAAAAGCAATTTGCAATGCAGCTAAATTAGTAGTCTTTTTTTTTATAAATAAATTAGTAGCCTTTTTAATATATGTGGAGAACATTGTGTGGGTACAAGACATGCATATATATCTCACAGTCCATCTGGACGAACAAGAAAACAGTATACTAGTATAGGATCTCCCGGTGTAAGAACAAAACAAAAATATTAGATTGTAGATATAGATTAGCAAACACAGAGCCAAAAGGAGATGCTATATAATAGAAAAGAAGAACAATAATAATAAGAAGTGATGGGTCGGAATGAGATGAATGGAAAACTTGTCACATTATGCAATAACTTTTTTATTTCGGGAGGTCATTGCATAAATAAAGTGGCTAGCTGAAACATAATGCTCCCAGTAAGATTGAATAGGTTATATGCGGTATGTTCGTGTACGTAATCAGTTTCTGAGTTTTAATCATATTATGTAATTATGAGTAAATAAGACGTGTATGCAAACATGACCGGAGGTAGATATATATATGAGTGAGTTGCGAGAACTTAATTAGAATCAGCTTATACTATTAACATTAAAAGAGTACACGATAAAACCAGTGATAATGCAGCACCTCGAAAGACATAACATTAAATGCAAGCAAGCAATGGCGGACATAGACACCAAGATTACTAGTAGGATCCAAGTTGATCTGATCATCGTCCACGACACTTGTATCAGGGCCAGCAAGAATTCCTAAACAAATCACAGGTGCCACTTAATTTCTCATGAGAAGCATAACCGGGTTACAAATACCCAATTTTTTAGAACAATTGTGGAAATATTGACGTACTCACCTCGCAAATCACCGAAGAAGTTAAACAAATCATCAGGGGAGGATAATGATGCTAGTCTATTAGTTAAATGATCAGTTAGCCAATGATTAAGTAATCCTCCAACTTCCCTCAATTGCGCGATAAGTTCATCCAAAGTTGGCTCCAATATGCCATCACACGACTACAAGACACCCAAACAACAAATCCAGACAAATTACGGTGAGATTTACTACTAGAAAGGGAAAAACAAATCGGCATGGAAGTAAACTATTCTAGTGACTGTAAACAGTATAATATCCCATATCCAAACTAAAACAAGTACAAAAATTCATACATCTTCAAATCCAACTACAATGCTAACTTAACAAACATCATAAACTCTTTTGTACGTCACTCTATAACCGTAGTAAATGAAAACAATCATCAATTAGTATATCCTTACTTATTAAGCCCCAAACCAATAATATAAAACCAATACTATCGACTCATTTCCAATTACTCACATTATACAAACAATTCCCCTCAGTGCAATCCTCTTTTATTACAAAACAAACTACACAAACATACATATACACTAGAACCTCGATAAATTAACACTGAACCTCGATAAACATACATAGATCAATAAAGTAGCAACCACGGACAACTATACAATAAACATTCCATATCGACAACTATACAAACAAACCCATAGAGTAAAAGCTGAATAAATTAGCACCAGTAATTTCCAGGTGGATAAAAGCAACGATATCGAGAAATGAACAAAATTATCGAGTGTCGAAAAGCGGGAGTAGTTGTACCTTAATGAGAGCGAGCAAATACAAAGCGAGATGATTGTGTTGAGAAACAGAAGAGAAAGGGAAAGGAACCGAGATTTGAGCTGGAGGTGCGTATACTTGTATGAGCGCGCATAGTGATACTTTGTGTGGTGTTATTGTGAACGCGCTTGCTTGTTGCTTAAACATGCCTGCCATTTTGTCTAGTACAAAAATGTACTTGTGTAAATTAGTTGTAGAGATAGGTGAATGACAGAGAGCTTGATTTGGGGTTTTACCTGGTGAAAGCGCCGGAGACGAGGGGTTTCAAACTCCAACGACGTCGTTGCCTCGCTTTCGTGTCGGCTTCTTATTTTTTTGAAAAAATAGAGAAACTTTACTAGTCAAAAATCAAAAAATAGAAGATAGAAGAATAAAAAAGGAAACGGCCCTCCAACTTTCTATCATAATTTGAAGTAAAATAGTCCAAAATATCATATTTGACAAAAAATAACCTTTTATATCACATAAAAACGGAATTTTAAATTACGTTATTCAATAAATGTAGATTATAAATGCGTTTTTAATAAGATTTTAATAAAAAATAATTTTATTTTTTATAAACGCAAGATGAACTTGCGTTGTGTATACTAAAACAGTACACTTGTGCTTTTACGTTACTTTTATAAGGGCCCCACACTATTAGCAATCATATTATATGTATGGTGTGTATGGAAAACTGAATTTAAAAGCAAAATTAAATAACAAAAGTATCACTGCTGTGTTAAAACATATTAGTGAATTAATTCAATAACGCAATTTTAAAATTTGTTTCTTTGTAATACAAGGGGCCTTATTTTTATATTGTGAATTTTAGGACATTTATTTCTCAAATTGTGATATACAGGAACTTTATTCCCAAAATACATCATATTTGGTAAACAAAGACCTTAAATACCTAAAAGTGGAGGAGTGTTCCATTTCACCTAAACTCGCATTACCACCATGTGTATACAATTTACTTTTTCAAATGTTGCGTTGAAATTATTTCCATTAGTCAAGTCCATTTTAAAAAAATAATTAAAAATATTATTTTATGAAATCAAACAACTATCTAATCAAATTTCTCCTTCCAACAAATGAGTTAGACTATAATAATATTCAACTACGCATTATGGTAATGCATGCAATCAGTTCAACTACGCATTATGGTAATGCATGCAATCAGCTACGCCATATGATAATGTGTGACTTCTGCATAAACAATTAAAAAATACGCAAGTGTAATATTCATATTTTTAAGAAAAATGAACCCGCATCTCTCACATGCGCATATAGTCGGGTATTAAGAGTCACAATTCCAACGTTGAGTATTTTGGTCCATCTTTATTTTAAAATAGGTATACAAGGCCTTCACCCAAAATAAAATTAGTCAAATTGGGCATTAATAGGTTGGAGTGATTAAAAATTGATAAAATTAATCAAAGTTAATAATTTAATATATATATATATATATATATATAATTTTAATATTATATACTCTTTTAATTTCAATTTTAAGCTTATTTTAAGTTAAATAATTTGAAAAAATATCTAGCAATAATATTTAAAAATGAAAACTCTCATTTAGTTATTAAAAATTCAGTAATTTTGTACTATTTAATTTATTGTTTTCTTATAAAATATTTATTTCCAAAGAAAAGTTTTTAACAATTGTGTAGGGAACTTTATTTTTATAGTTTAAAAATTATAATGAGTGGAAATTTTATTTCATTTTATAACATGTACTAAATAATAAATAATGGTTACCAACTATTTGGTCATAAACAACTTAAATATTAAATATGAACTAATTATGTATAATTCTTTTTGTAAATCTTATGATTAGAGTAAAATATAATTATTTTTTATTTATTAAATTAAATTATACCCAATTAATTATTTTGATTTATCCTCAATTAACTAATTAATCACTATAAAATATTTTTATCGACTAATACTGATTTTCAATTTTTTTAATTCTGAATAGCACATAAAAACATAATTTTGTTATAAAATTTTAATACATAATATTAATTGTATGTAAATAACGACAAAATCAAATAAAAGAAATTCGGTAGTAATACTAAAAGAGAAAAGTGAATTAAATATTGTTATTTGAACCATATTAATTTTATTTCACCCGATTCATTTCGTTTGATATTATTGCAAGTTGCGTACATGTCCGTTTATTAGAAAATGGTGGTATAAATGTCATATATAATAGTATTTTTTATAATCACCTGTTAATATCTGTATATTAGACTTTTACTTCATTTCCGTATATTATTGTAAGTAGGGTTGAACATTACCGAAAACCGAATGGTTATTATTTTTGGAAATTAACCGAACCGAAATTTTATTATATACCGGACCGGACCGAATTGAATATTTCGGTCCATTCGGTTCGGTCCCTATATTTTTTTTAAAAAAATGAAAATTAAATAGAGTGAATTTTTAATAAAACATGAATACAAATATATAAATAAAACTAAGTAGATTTTTATTTAGGTCAAATAATAAATTTATAATTTAATAATTAATGCAAATTGCATTTATCGAACATATATTATATAAATATATATTAATAAAAATATATTATATATATAATAAAAATAAATAGTATATAATTTGGTATATTCTGTCCGGATCGAAAAACCGAATAAACTGAAATTTTAAAAAAAAATGGAACCGAACCGAATCAAAATTACACTATTCGGTTTGATTTTTTGGTTCTGGTTCGGTTTTGCTCAGCCCTAATTGTAGGTGTGATTTCAAAAGTTTTGTTAATTTACTTTAACAATAATGAATATGTTCATATCTTCACCCTCTCTTTTTAATTGTCAAATTTGAGTTATTACAAAAATTGATTGTTTCATTAAAATTTTACAAGAAAGATTTAATAAGATAAAAATCTTGACAAAGGAAAAGGAATACAGTTTGTTAAACGAAAAGAGTGTTGCAGAAGAGAGGTTGAATGCAACTTGATATTTTATCGCTAATCTTACTAACAAAAAACAAGAAGTGATAATATCAAGTTAAGAAAACAAACAACAGTAAGCATACAAAAGATACAAGGTGTTTTACTTCAAAAATTAATTTTATTAACTTTTTTTTTGCTACAACTGACTGGAAGATGTTTCCAGCTTCAATAGATACAATAATAAGAGAATGCTAATGTTTCTATGCTTGAGAAAAATTAAGCTCAGTTGCATATAGAAAAATTAAGCTTCAATAGATATGTATTTCTATGCTAAAACACATATCTCACTTACAAGTGTACTTTTCCTTGTTCCTAAGACAATTCCTGAAATAGAAATTTCACTTTTTCTATTCAAATTTGTCTTCATTCCATTAGTAGATAAAGTTGATCTGAGAAGATTTGACATTCTTGACTCCATGAGCATGCTTCATCTTTTTGCTTACTTTTTCTCAAGTTGCAGTAGCAGACTTAACAGACTAGGTAGAGTTGTCAAGATCAATCAGTGAATGAACTTTACCTAGTCTGCTTCTTGATACAGATTGTCAGCTTCACCAAAAGGTTACTGTCAATCTTTAGCTTCTCTTTGGTGACATCATCTTTGATTCCGCATACTTTACTGTCAAGCTCGTCAGTCTTCTAAAACATGATGTCGTCCAAAGGTACTGTCAACTATCCCGCCAAATATGCTGTCAACTATCCCCGCCAAAGCTACTATCATAAAACTTGATGTCTTCGATTCTTCAATCTCCGCCAAGTTTACTGTCAACGAATAGTTGCTGTCAGTAAAACTTGATGTCATAAAGTCTTCATTCTCCGCCAAGTTTACTGTCACGGAATAATTGCTGTCGTCTTTTCCAAAGGTGCTGTTATGGATTAAAAACTAGGGTGTAGTTAATGCGATGTATGTCGGACCTTAACGAGCTTTAATGGCTGAGCTTGTGTTTCGTAGCTTGGTTCTACCCTCATAAGATGCCTACGTATCTCTGTTATGTTTAGAGAATCAAGCGAAAATGTAGTTCTAAGAATGAGGGGTTAGACCCTTTATATAGACGTAAAGAGTCTAAGAATTAGAGTATGTTTAGGAACCTTGGTGGGCAGGCCATCTCCTAGAAGGATTCTGAATTCTTCTAGTGATAGAAGTAGTTTCCAAGTAGGAATAGGTTTCCTTGTTGATTGAGGTGTCTTGGGGGCTACTCCTTGGAGTAGTTTCCATGTATTTGGACATAATTAATTAGTTGTATATTTAGCCAATCAATTAATTATAAATTTATTTACTAATTAGGGTTTCAAGCCTCATTAATTGGGCCTTCCTTTTGGACCAGACTAGGCCTAATTAATGCCACATTAATTGTGTCTTTAGCGCTTACTTTCAGCCCATATCATTTGTCCCCCACCTTCTGTAAAGTGTGCAATACTTTATAGAAGTTAAGGTTCATGACTTTGTTACTCAAGTTCCCATTTATGAAGAATTTTCACAACTCTTTTCTTGTGCCCATCATAATTTTTCCTTAATTTTTAGTAATTTTTCTCTATATTTAGGGAATTTTCCAAATTTATTTACTATTAAATCATTTTTAATGATTTTTTAACTTTTTCCGCATTATTTTTCGACCAGGATTCCTCGTCGAATTCGACCAGGATCCTGGTCGTTTCTTGCTTCAATCAGAAATCTTGGTCGAAAGGGACTCCTAGTCGTGGATCCTTAGTCGAATTCGACCAGGATCCTGGTCGGTTATTGCCTTAACCAGGAATCCAGGTCGGTATGGACTCCTGGTCGTGAATCCCTAGTCGTTAATAAGGCCAATTGTGGCTCTTAATCGTTGAGGATTCCTGGTCGTATATTCGACAAGGATCCTAGTCGTTTGTAAGGTGTTTTTAGCACCTAGTCGTTGAGGATTCCTGGTCTTATATTCGACTAGGACCCTAGTCGTTTGTAAGGTGTTTTAGCACCTAGTCATTGAGGATTCCTGGTCATATATTCGACCAGGATCCTAGTCGTTTGTAAGGTGTTTTTAGCACCTAGTCGTTGCGGATTCCTGGTCATTTATTTGACCAGGATCCTAGTCGTTTGGTCCTTTTGATAACTGTTGAGTATTGACCCACGGGTCTTTGGGCTTTGTTATGGCCCAAATTTTTACTTGTTTTATTCGAAACAAAGTTTTAGGCCTCATCGATTTTTGGGCCGTATATTGTCGTGGCCCAAATTACTTTGTGGGCTTTTTTCCAGCCATGAGAAGTTTAAACGGTCGAGTTACTGCTTTTCTCAGCTATAAATTAGTGAAGTGAGAACTCAATTTTTTCACTTCTCACTTTCTTAGTAAAAACTCTCCTGAAATTTCACTTTAGAGCTCTTTAGTCAAGGCGATTTCCGGCAGAATTTTCCGATCAATCTTCATCTCCTTCATTCTTTCAAGCATTCATCCGTTGAATATCAATGGCCGATTCTCAGGACGCTGCTCAACAGAGACTTCTAGCCAGGGCAGCAAAAAGAGGTAACGTTGTTACCGTGAATCCTTGTTTTTCCTCAATTTCTGAATTACTAGAAGTCATGGTGATGAGTTTCCCATTTTAGCCGAACTAGATGCTTTTAATTACCAAAGTATTTTCATAAATCATGTCCATTGCGATAAATTTACCAAACTGTATAAATTACCTCCTGGTCTCAAGTTTGTTTTAGCAGAACCAGGAGATCGGGCTTGTCATTGGCGGCCCAATAGTTTGTGTGTGTTTAGGGATGCCCTTATTGGTGGGCTTAAAGAATCTAAAATTTCTTAGATCTCTTCCAAAAGAATGAAAAGCAAAGAATGTCTCCATTATACAATCTCAGGACTTTAAAGATTACACTCTTGAGAAACTTTATGGTATTCTCAAGACATATGAGTTGGAAATCCAACAAGATGAAGAGATTGAGAAAAGTCAAAGAAAAGAGAAAGTTATGGCTTTAATGGTCAAAGAAAATGAAGACAAGAAGGGAATGAGTGAAAGTGGTTGTGTTGAAGATTTTGTCATGGTGGCTGGTGATGTTGTTGAAGAGTCATTCAAAGGAAAAGGAAAGGGCAAGTGTGAAGAAAATGAAGCATGCTCTCAGGATGATTTGGATGAAATTGATGAGCATCTTGTATTTTTGTCAAGAAAATTCTCAAAGCTAAAATTCAAAAGGAATCCAAATGCTCAAAGGCCTGGATCCCAGTTTAGAAATGACAAACAAAACAAAAATATGGTTGATAGATCAAAATTTAAATGCTTTAACTGTGGATTGGCTGGTCATTTCTCAAATGAATGCAGAAAGCCAAAACAAGAAAAGAAGGCAAAGTCATATGATGACATTGACTATAAAAAGAAATACTTTGACCTTCTTAAGCAAAAGGAAAAGGCTTTTGTTACTGAAGTGAAAGACTGGGCTGCTGAGGATAGTGATTCTGAAGAATTCATCAATCTAGCTCTAATGGCCAACCATGAAGATGAAGAAGCTAGTTCATCATCAAATCAGGTACTAGCTACTAACTTTTCTGAGCTTTCAAAAGATGAATACAATAGTACCATCAATAAAATGTCTAATGAATTGTAAAATTTGTATGTCACTCTAAAATCTCTAAACAAAGAAAACCTCAAGTTAAAGAACATCATTGATGCCTTAAATGAGAGGAATGCTTTTCTTGAAAATGAACTTGTTTGTTTAGAAAGATTCAAGCAAGAAAGTAAAGATGAACTAGTGAATAGTTTAAGAAAAGAAGAATTGTTAAAAGAAAAATTAGCTGGAGAAATTGAAACCATTAATAAATGGAATAGGTCTGCTAAAACTACTAACCAAATTATTGATGTTCAGGGTTTAGATACTCTAGGAGAATCCCCTAAATCTGAAGGGTTTCGAGGCACAAACGCAGCGGAATAAACGTGAAAAATAAATCAAAATAGCGAAACCCTCCGTAGGATCCATGCGAAAACAAAAGATTTAATTTGGAGATAAAGAATAAATACATTTAGAAGCTTTAACTGTTCATTAATGGAAGATTAATGGAGGTCCGAAGCTTGTTTAATCACCACGTATCCCGCTTTCGCGATCTACGCTCTACGGTATCCACACAAACACTTTTCATGAAGGATTGATGTGTACTAGCACCCGAAAACTACTTCTCTCTCTCTTTATCTTCCTCTTTTCTCAAAATGGTTAGGGTTTTAGTAAAAATATGTCTCACTTATTAAATCAGCCCATAAAGAGATTATATAGAGAGAGGAATAAGTTTTCTAATTATAATCCAATTATAATTAATACTAATCCAAAATTTTAAATTATTTAATTAAGTCTCAATTAATTAATTATTAATTTTGGAATTAGTTTAAATAATTCATTTATTCTATTTATATATTTAATTAAGTCATACTTAATTAATATCATAAATAAAATAAATTACTTATTTAATTTAAATTCACAATTTAAATTATTTCTCCTTCAAACGTTCTTTGTGTTTGATCCTGTAAGTTATTATTACATTGGCAACAATTTTAATATCTAATTAAAATTATAAACAATGAGCGGCATCTAGTAATACATCATTGCTACCCAACTAATAATAATAAATTGGTGATTCGATTAAGCCTTTCGTGAATAATGTTCCATGTAATATAATCCCTTTAATCTTGATATTATAGATTAAACTCAAAGCATGTCTCTTGTCATCCTCTTCATAATTTAATCTTTATTTTCTTGATCGATGAGTAGACTATTAAAATCAAATCAACATTTGAGGACGGCCGTGCATTTCATAGTCTCACTCAAACAAGAGGCCAATAATATCACTCCTAAAATTAGGAGGATTAAATCTCATCTAGATCATTCATATTTCTCATACGATTCATAATATACCCAATATCCACTTTTATGATCACCCGGTCAAAGGTAACTTTTAATGTAATCAAAGTATATTAATTCTCGTATAGAAATATAATGATTTCAGGTCTAAGGATCATTACACCATTATCACAGTGAGAATTACTTATGACACTTATTTAACATGTAGAATCTCACGGCGGGTCATTCGAGTGCCATGCATTGAGACATGCACTTATGTTCTTGACTTTAGTATCACCATACCTATGACCAATGAGATGTGGTCATCTGTCAAGAAACATACTAGTCTTTGTGCATTATTATTGTCCTTAAATAATAATACTCGGCTAGGGAATTTTAGGAATAAGATATTATTCATATAATCTCATTTTTAAGTCACATACTTAAAGATATATAATACGTATCAAAATTCCAAGGACATTTATTATGCTTTCAATTTATTACGCAGTAAATAAAACATAATAAATAAATAATAATCAATAAAACATAATCCTTAATAATAAATATTTTCCTTAAAATATAAAAAGTATTGTCTCTAGAGCACAATTACTAACAAAATCAGTATGCATGCCATTGGTTGATACTTCAATGGATAAGGATTAATCGACTGCTAATTCTTCATCAACTGATAAGGATTATCAATCGATTGATGCTAAATCAATTGATAAGCATCCATCGACAAGTAAATCATCAATGACTAATAAGAAGAATAACTTTAGCACCCCTATCAAATTTGTTAAGGAAACTAAGAATCAAGTGGAGACTAAGGTTGAAAAGATCAATATGGATAACTTATCTAAGAAATAATTAAAAGAGAAATTAGAAGGGATAACACCTGTTGAAATCATTCACCCTAAGTTTAAGAAAAAAAAGAATATGAATGGGAAGGTAGTCATAAATAAGCACAACAATTACACTCCTGATATGTATGCACCTAGAAAGGTTTGTGCTAAATGTGGTAGTGTAAATCATTTATCTATGCATTGCAAGAAAAAAAAAACTCCAATACCTTTAAATGATTTAAGTGCACATGCCATGTCTGCAAATGCCATGCTTACTAATCATATTCTCATGAATACCATGTCTTCTAATTTGGTTACACCTAATGTTTATATGTCTTATACACAAGTTCCATACATGTATAATCATTTCTTTGCATATGCCAATATAAACATACCTGAAATACCATGAAACATGCATATACCTGATAACAATCATGCTAGTCAAAATGTTAAATATGAGAATGTGCATGATATGTCTACCATGAGTTCCAAGGTGTTTGAGCCGCAAAAGTCAACTCCTAAATTTAAAGTAGATTTAAACCCACCAAAAAAAAGGAATCAAAGTTGGCAACCAAGGCTCAAGCTGCAACTAATAAAAGAGGACCCAAGGCAACTTGGGTACCAAAATCAACTTGATCGTTTTATGTGTGTGCAGGGAAACAGGAAGAAAAATCTCTGGTATCTGGATAGTGGATGTTCTAGGCACATGACTGGAGATTTGTCCCTGCTCACAAAGGTTGTGAAAAAGGCTGGCCCAGGAGTTACTTTTGGAGATAACAACAAATGTTTTACTCTGGGATATGGCTCAATTACAAGAGAAAACGTTATTATTGAACCTGTAGCACTAGTTGATGGATTGAGGCACAATTTGCTCAGTATTAGTCAACTTGTGATAATGGAAATGGTGTGTGGTTTTCAACTAGATCATGCATCATAGCCAATAAAGAAACTGGTGAAATTTTCCTAACTGGTGGAAGAAAAGGAAATGTCTATGTGGCTGATTTCAACTCTGTAAAGGCAAACTCGATGACATGTCTAATTAACAAAGCCAATACAGATGAAAGTTGGATTTGGCACAAAAAGCTAGCTCATTTGAATTTCAAAGCCATGAATCAATTAGTTAGAAAGAATCTAGTTAGAGACATTCCACAGATGAAATTCACCAAGAATAGACTATGTGATGCCTGTCAAAAAGGAAAGCAAAGAAAAGCATCATTCAAGTCAAAGTCTGAATCATCATTTGATAATCTCTAGAATGATTGCACATGGACTTATTTGGTCCAGTCAATATCATGTCAATTGCCAAAAAGAAATATGTCTTTGTAATTGTGGATGACTTCATAAGATATACTTTGGTACATTTTTTACACTCTAAGGATGAGGCAAGTAAATTCATTATCAATCATGTGAAGAATGTTGACAATGGCATTGAATGGAAGGTCAAGAAAATAAAAAGTGATAATGATACTAAATTTAAGAATGCAATAATAAAAGAATTCTGTAAAGAAAAATGTATCATTCATCATTTCTCTGCACCAAGGACTTCACAGCAAAATGGAGTTGTTGAAAGGAAAAATAGGACCTTGATAGAAACTGCTAGAACTATGTTAGAAGAAGCACAACTTCCTATATACTTCTGGGCAGAAGCAATCAACACTGCATGTTACATACAAAATATTTCCATGGTCAATCAACTACAATTCAAAATACAATATCAATTGATGAAGAAAGACAAGAAGCCAACAATTAATTTTCTTCATGTCTTTGGCTGCAAATGCTTTGTCCTAAGGAATCAAGATGAAAATTTGGGAAAATTTGAATCCAAAGATGATGAGACTATATTTATTGGATATGGAATAACGACCAAAGCTTACAGATTCTACAATATTAGATTACACATTATTATGGAATCTATGCATGTAGTCTTTGATGATAAGAAGATTCAAGGGTTGTTTGATGAATGATACCATGACCAATTGCATTTTGAAAATGAATCAACGGACAATGGTGAAGAAAGTGATGATGATGGGGAAATTTTAAGAAATCAAGTACCCAGAAATTCCCCATCAATTGATGTCAATGCATGAACAGATAATTTATCAGTTGATAATCATCAATCGACTGATAATACATCAATTGATAACCATTCAATGGATAACAACTCTTCTCAACAATCTTCAAGTAGAGTATCCATCTCAGGGGGAGGGTTCTCAAATAATCAATCACATCACAATGATCATGACAATTCTAATGATCATGAAGCATCATCTTCAAGGACAAATTTACCACCAGAAAGGAAATGGACAAAAAGTCATCCCTTTGAGTCGATCATTGGAGATGCAAATGATGGTGTCAAAACTAGAAGTGCAACTCAAAATGAATGCTTGTATAGTACCTTCTTGTCTCAAGAAGAACCAAAAGGATTGAAGAAGCCTTGAATGATCCTGATTGGATAATTGCTATGCAAGAAGAGTTGAATCAGTTTAAAAGAAACAAGGTATGAAAGATGGTGCCCAAACCAAAGAACAAGTCTATCATTGGTACAAAATGGGTGTTCAGAAATAAAATGGATGAATCTGGTACAGTGACAAGAAATAAACCAAGATTAGTGACAAAGGGCTATTCACAAGAACAAGGCATAGATTTTAATGAAATATTTGCACCAGTTATAAGGTTGGAAGTAATCAGAATCTTTCTAGCATATGATGCTCATACTAATTTCAAAGTGTATCAGATGGATATGAAAAGTTTTTTTCTCAATGGAGAACTAGATGAAGAAGTATATGTAGAACAACCTCCTGGTTTTATTGATCCTATTCATCCTAGATTTGTATACTATCTTCTCAAAGCACTGTATGGATTGAAATAACCACCTAGAGCCTGGTATGGCACACTATCTAAATTCTTGATTGAGAATCACTTCACAAAATATATTATTGATCAAACTCTCTTTCATAGAAATGTTAGTGGCTCTATGATTCTTGTTCAAATATATGTAAGTGACATTATTTTTAGCTCAACTGATGAGAAACTTTATCAAAAATTTGCTAAGTTGATGCAAAGTAAATATGAAATGAGCATGATCGGAGAACTTACCTATTTTCTTGGTTTGCAAGTCAAACAAGTTAAAGATGATATTTTCATAAATCAAACCAAATATATTTCTAATTTATTAAGGAAATTTGATTTAAATGAATGTTCTTCTGCAAAAACTCCCATGGCCACTACAACTAAACTTGAATTGAATACTAAGGAAGCTAAGGGGGACATTTCAAGTTATAAAGGCATGGTTGGCTCATTACTTTATTTAACTGTAAGTAGGCCAGACATAATGTTTGCTACATGTCTTTGTGCTAGGTTTTAAGCTGATCCTAGAGAGTCTAATTTGATTGCAATAAAAAGAACATTCAGATATCTCAAAAGAACTCCAAATCTTGGAATTTGGTACCCTAGAGACTCTTGATTTGATCTAATTGGTTATTCAGATGTAGACTATGCATGTTACCAAATTGACAGAAAAAGTACCATAAGCACCTGTCAATTTCTAGGAGATAAGCTTGTATCGTGGTTTAGCAAGAAGCAAAATTCAGTGTCTACATCCACTGCAGAGGCTGAATACATTGCTGCTGGAAGCTGTTGTGGACAAGTGTTATGGATGAGGAATCAATTATTTGATTATGGATTTAAATTAAGCAAAATTCTAATATTCTGTGACAACACTAGTGCTATTGCCATTACTGAAAATCCAGTTCAACATTCAAGGACCAAGCACATTGACATAAGGTATCACTTCATTATGGAACATGTAATGAATGGTACTGTTGAATTACATTTTATCCCTAGTGAAACACAACTTGCAGACATTTTTACCAAACCATTAGATAAATCTACTTTCAATAGATTGGTTTGTGATTTAGGTATGCTTAACTATGTTTAATCTATTAAATGTCTGACAAGTTATTTATTTATGTTAGTTTTAGATTGTAGCCATTGACTATGTTAATCTATTATTTTTTCCATAATCAATTGATAAACATTTAACATATCAATAGATATTTCTGAAACTATCGACAGATAAATATATCAATTGATGATATATTTATTTATCGATGGATAGTAGTACCCGTCGATGGAAAAACTAGTTATCAATCGATGACCTGGAATTTTTAGAGTCCATGTCATCAATCGACCTGTACAATATCTAGACATTGATTACTTATTTTATCAATTAATTAATACATACATCCATGTATGTATAACAGTCGATTTCCAAAATTGGTAATTTCTACTTTTCATTTTTCCAACGGTCAATTACGTCTATTTTGAGAAAGTAATCGATTAAGACATCAATTTCTCTTCAAAAATATAAATAGTGAGATTAAAATTTCTTTTAACTCTTATTTATATTTTCCAACTAATTTTCTCTCTATCTTTCTCTCTGTACTCAATTTTCTCTCAGTACTCTATCTTCATTACTCTCTTTCTTAATCTCTTCAAAGCTTTTATTCTCTTAATCTTCTACTCAAAGCAATGGCATCTTCATCCAAGAAAGTCTCGTAAGCCGGTTTCATCTATGAGCTGAATAATTTTGTGGCTTACACTGTGGTTGAAGAGGCTCCAAAGGAATTTCATCCACTGATGCATTTCCTAGAAAGTTGCAAGGTTTAGAAGGCTTTGAAGGAGACACCAACAATCATCTGCAATTTGGTGGAAGAATTTTGGACTTCTACAGAAGTTGTTGATGACTACTCAAGCATCAAGTTCAACTACAAGGGACAAGGGTACATTCTTATTACTTTAGTTTTAAATGATTGCTTAGATTTGCCTATTAATAATGTTAATAATGCACCCATTGAATCATACATTAGAAATATGCTTAGGGATGTTAATTATGCAAATCTAGACATTAATTTAGGACCTGTAGTTAGAAAACACCTTAGGAGATAGTGGTCTTATTTCTTTTATACTATTATAAAATGTTTTAGTGGTAAAATTAGTAATTTTGATGCCATAACTTTCGGCATGCAACATATAACATATAATGTTTTGTTTGATAAATATCATAATCTGTCAACTATATTGCTACATGAAATTGTTGCTAAGTTAGGTAAGAAGCATGATAGATCTAATTATATATATTATGCTAGGTTTATCATTATTTTTATTAACCACTTTGAAAGAAATTGAGATATGCAGAGAAACTGAAACTCTTGAGTGCTGGACTCAAAATAAAAGAGTGTTCAAGGACCTGTTGAGAATTAACCTCCATAATGAGGTGGAGCTAATCTATCCAGAATTTGTTCAGGTATATATCTCTACTCTTACCTCTTCTCAATCTCAAGTTTCTTTACCCTTTGTGGCTATGAAGGGTGTTAGCAATGACCTCAACCCTCCTACCTAAGCCACACAACCAATTTCCAAATCCACATCTAAGAAACCAACCTCAACAAATTCCCAAAAACCCGTTGTTGCAAAATCCAAGAAAAGAAAAACACCTAGTGTTGATAGTATAGTTGGAGATGGTTCTGGTGAGGGAACTAGGGAAAATCAAAGAACCCAGAAGGATAAGATGAGTGAGGGTGTGCAACCTAAGCCTAATCACTCTATAGCTTTTCAAAAGACTGTGGATGTTAATAAGGATAATACCACACTCCTATTGGCATCTTCTCGACAAGGTGTCAATATTGAAAAGAGACCACAACCAGGGGCACAGAACAAAGATGGGGACACTCAAACTAAAACCCCTAAATCATATAAAAGGAGAAGGAAGAAGGTAACCTTTGCACAAGGGGAATCACACGCTGCAAAAACACAAGAAACTGTGATGGAGCCTTCTCAAATTCAGTTTGATGCATCTCAAATAAATGTTAAGGTGCAGGCCCATTCTCTCTCAATTTATATTCCATCTATTCTTCTTTCTCCACCTTAAAAATTTCTTTAGAAAATGTTCTGATAGATAATCAGGAATTTTCAAATTTTCCTTCTTTGATATTCAAGGAGAAGCCAACACTCTCTCTTGAATTTTCTTCCCAGTAAATTCAGGATTCCATCTCAAATATTATTTCAAATATCTATTCTCAAATCATTACCTCAACTGTTTCTCCTCCATTAAATGATGTTCCCCCATCAATTGATATTCAACCATCGACTGATAAGCCATTGATCAATACTCAAGATCAGTCGATGAGTATACATCAATTGATGGATGCCCCAAACACATCAACTGCTATTTTATTTACATCAATTGATAGTCAATATATTGATGTTGCACAAACACTTCTAGGAATAAGTGAGTTGAGTGAGAGACAGGATTATAGCCTGATAAAAGGAGAGGGAGTGAGTGAGGTCATTCCTACTTCTTCTAGAAATGTGAGTGAAACACTTAAGGGCCCCACCTTAATAGGTGCACATGTTATGAGTGATGGAGAGTTGAGATTCCAGGATGATATCCTGATGCAAAATATAGAGATGAATGAGAGAGATAAAACTATTCTGTTATATGCACAAGAGTTGGAAAATGAATTGTTGTCAAAAGAGGAAGGAGTGAAGGAGATAGGAGAATCCCTATTAATGAAGCAAGTGGGAGTGGAGTCAATAAGGAGGATGAAGTTGTGGAGGATGAAGAAGTTGATACTGGTGATTTGGATCCAAGCAAATTTCTCCATCCTGATCCAAGATACCAAGATTTGGCTACATCAAGTAACAAAAGTGCAGAACAAATCTTGGGAATTGAGCACACTGAGAAAAGGACCAGGAATTTCAAGGAGAACATTGCCAATACTATAGATACATGTAATATGGCACCTGAAGATTTGGAGGATGATTCTGATGAAGAACCTTGGATGAGTACAGTTTATGGATCTCTAAAAGTGTTAGTGTTGGTGTCCTAGAGACAATACTTTATAATAAACAATTAAAGATTATGTTTACTTAATTATTTAATTAATATTTATTATATCTTTATTTACTGCGTTATAAATTGAAAGCATAATAAATGTCCTTGGAATATTAATGCGAATTATATATCTTTAAGTATGTGACTTAAAAATAAGATTATATGAACAGTATTATATTCCTAAATGTCCCTAGTCGAGTATTATTATTTAAGGACAATAATAATGCAATAAGACTAGTGTGTTAGTTGACTGATGACCACATCTCATTGGTCGTAGGTATGGTGATACTAAAGTCAATAACATAAGTGCATGTCTCAATACATGGCACTGGACATACCCGCTGTGAGAATCTACATGTTAATAAGTGTCATAAGAAATTCTCACTGTGATAATGATGTATTGATCCTTTGACTTGAAATCAATATATTTTTATACGAGAATTAATATACTTTGATTACACTCAAAGTTACCTTTAACCGGGTAATGATAAAGGTGGACATTGGGTATGCTATGAATCGTATGAGAAATATGAATGATAGATATAGGATTTAACCCTCCTATTTTAGGAGTGATATTATTGGCATCTTGATTGAGTGAGACTATAAAATGCATGGCCATGCTCAAATATTGATTTGATTAATAGTCTACTCATTGATCAAGGAAACCCGAATTAAACGTTGAAGAGAATGACACAATACATGCCTCGAGTTTGATCTATAATATAAGGTTAAATGGATTATATTACATTGTACATTATTCACGAAAGGTTTAATTGAATCACCAATTATTATTATTACTTGGGTAGCAATGATGTATTACTAGATGCCGCTCATTGTTTATAATTTTATTATTAGAAACTAAAATTGGTGCCAACGTAATAATAACCTAAAGGGTCACACACAAAGAACGTTTAAACGGAGTGTTATTTAAATTATGAATTTAAATGCTGTTATTATTATTAATTCAAATTTATTTATTTAATTAATTAAGTGAGACTTGATTAATTATATACATATTAGAATTCGAATTTAATAATAATATAAATCCAAAATCTGAATGGGTTTTAAAAGGTCCAATCAGATTAGGGTTTTGGCCCAAGTCCCTCTCTCCCCTATATATACATAAAGATGTATAGTTTAGGGTAATAGTTGAGATAATTTGTTTTTAATAAAACCCTAGCAGCTCTACGTTTTTGAGAGGCTAGAGAAAGAGAGAGACAAAGAGGCAGAAACAGGCTAGTACCTAACTCCGGTGATCGTTAGACGATATGACATTCGTGTGGATACCGATAGAGAGCAGATTTCTGTGAAGGGCTGCTGTGATTCATCGCTTCTGGACCTCTATAATCATCATAATGAAAGCTTTAATAAGGTACACATCCGATTCTCCATAATCATCCATCAATTATACACGGATCCTGCATTTGGGATTCGTTATTTTTTTATTATTTAGCGTAATTCCGCTGCGTATATGTGCCCACATCCCAACAAGAAGCTGTTAAAACTGAAATTTTTTCTCAATACAGAAGAGCAAATATAGAAGTAGAAATTACAAATCCTACTCAAAGGAGGATTTTATACTGTATGAGGGAATCATTGAAGACTCAAAATATAACAATGACAGAAGTTAGAAAAGAATTGGAAATCATTAATGAATCTATCACATCTTCCAATGATGCACTAGAAAGAAGATTGGATGAAAAGCTTTGAAAGTCATATGACTAGTCCTATTTGTAATATGTAAATGACAACTCAACTCAGATAAGAAAGAGAAGTAAACAATAAATGTGATAACATGAATCAAGTCGAAGAATGTCAACTAGACACGAAGAATCAGAATATCAGAAGAATTCTAACAAGACTGCTACTCTACACTGAAAGAAGTTCATTAATATATTCAAGCATCGGTGTAAAATAAAGGAGTAGTATTTCAGGAGAGTTCAGAAGATACAGAAGGTTTTAAGTGCCTACTACAGAAAGATTTTAGAGGGAGAAAATTATAGAGGAAGAATAAAAAGAAGACAAGATATAAAGACCACTACAGCAGAAATGAGAATTAACATTGTAGTTAGTCATCCGTGAACCAGACCAGTGCACAGGGTGTCAACAATGTCAGTGAAGATTCGTCATCAAAAAGTTCAAGTGGTTAGAAATGTTATTGTTGAAGAACAGAAGAGTTATATCTATATCAACAATAGTTCTACAGTCAAGACTTTAATTTAATTCTCTACTAATTAATTTAATTAATTAGTTAATTTAATTAGTAAATTAATTCACTTAGAATTAATTTATTTCTTAAATTAATTAAAGGATTAATTAATTTAGAATTATTTTAGAATGAAAAAGACAGTGAAGATAGGAAGATTCAAATCAAATTTAGAGTGGTTGTGGAGTAAAGAAACTAAATTAATTCCACTATCAAAAGTTAATTAATTATTTAATTTATCTACTTAAATTAATCGACCTTGAATTAATTTAATTTATAAATTATTTAATTAAAATTTGGTGGAATTAATTAAGTTAAAAGAACATTTTATTTATTAATTAAATAAAGTCTTGCTGCATAATTATAGAAAGTCTTGTCGGATTAATTCAATAAGTCTTACCGAATTATGATAATAAGACTTTTCAAAAGTCTTACCAAATTATTCAATAAGACTTTAATTTAAAGTCTTACCGAATAAATCAATAAGACTTTAATCAAAAGTCTTACCGACTTATTCAATAAAACCTTATTTAAAAGTCTTACTGAACTTATTCAATAAGACTTTTCAAAAGTCTTACCGAATTTTCAAAAGTCCTACAGAGTATTGAAAAGTCTTATCGAGCAGAAAAAGTCTTGCCCGGCTTATTTAAAAGTCTTGAAGACTATTTTATAAAGTCTTTTTTATTTTTTAAATAAATTTTATTCAAAAGTTTTGCTAGCTTTCACCTCTATAAATATGAGGTCATTGGCTTCATTTCTCAAAAGATAGAAAACATTCAAATTCAGTAATTTGTCTGTAAAGTTATATTCATAGACTTTCTGTGCTGGTTTGAATTCTTAATTCCTTAAGTAGAATAATTCATGTCAAATTTGTTCTAAGGAATTAAGAAATATTCTACGGAATATTGAAACATCCTTTCAAGTTTAATATACGTATTTAACTTGAATCTTGTTTACTTACTTGCTAATTTTCTAGATCTTATATTTTTAATCATGAAAATAGAAAACTAGTAAGTCAGCCTCTCAAACACTACAAGGACTCGAACCCTCAGCAAAAGCAATAATTTAATTTCGTAAATTCTGAAAAGAATTTTAAATTGTTGTGAGTATCGTATTCAACCCCCCTTCTACAATACTTCCGGGACCCAATAATTGGTATCAGAGCAAGTTGATTGATATACAAATCAAGATCCGCAATCCAGTGAAGCTCAGGGTATCGAATCTGTTTGAACTCTGAATGTCTAGAGGTCCTGTTAAATAAATTTAGTTTATAAATTTATGTTATAAATTTTATTTAAAATAAATTTATTTTATGAATTTAATTTAAATGAGTTAATTATTTAAACTTGAAAAATTTTATTTTATAAACTTAATTTAAATAAGTTTATTTTATAAATTTAAATTAAATAAATTTTTTTCTTTAAACTTAAATAGATTTACTTTTATAATTTAAATTTATTTAGATAATTTTATCTTATAAATTTAAATTCAAATAAGTTTATTTTATAATTTTTTTAAAAATAAATTTATTTTGTGAATTTAATTTAAATGAGTTTATTATTTAAACTTGAATTCTTTTATTTTATAAACTTAATTTTAATAAGTTTATTTTATAAATTTAAATTATATAAATTTATTCTTTAAATTTAAATAGATTTACTTTTATTATTTAAATTTATTTAAATAAATTTATTTTATGAAGTCAAATTTAGATAAATTTATTTTATAAATTTTATTTAAATAAATTTATTTCATAAATTTAATTTAAAGTAGTTTCTTTTTTAAACTTGAAAAGGTTTATTTTATAAATTTAATTTCAATAAATTTAATTTATAAATTTAAATTAAGTAAATTTATTAGTTATATATATATATATATATTTAATTTATAATCTAAAGTTATTAAAAATCTTAGTCTATTTTTCCAAAAGGGTTTGTAGTTGAAAAATTCTTCATTTTGACTCGGAATTAATTCGCAGAGCATATGATCCGGTTTCAAGGAAAGTGTTCATTTCGTATTAGTAGGTTTATTTCGGAGCGTTTGAATTTTATTGTGGATGTTACAACTGTTTATGTTATAGTTCCATAAACTGCTCAAATGTAAAGAAAGGATATATTTATTAGTAGGGAACTCTGCTGAATTTTTCTCTAATTCTACTGATCATTCTAGTTTTTGTACAATTGTACTTGTACAAAACGGATTTAAGAATCGTTAGAGGTCACAAGTGAATAAACATATGAGGCTAAAAGTAGCAAGACAAGAGCATGGGTGTGTTACACTATTTAAGAAGTGTTATTCCTCTAGAACAATGTCAATATTTGTAGAAGGGGGGGGGGGTTGAATACAAATATTAAAACCTTTTCTTTTGTTCTAATATTTGTTCTTGATGTTTGAGAATTAGTGAGAATATGTTCGAACAATTTAAGACTGAAAAATAAACTGAACAAAGAGATTTAAAATTACTGACGGATTGGTTGTTCCATCAGTGTATATTTTTGCTCAATGTTCCTAGGTTAAAAGAAACCTAGCTGCGTTTTTACAAGATTAGAAAACAAATCAACTATTCTTACAAATGTGCTCTCAAGCTGGAACAGTTGATTAAGAGATATTGTCTAACTTGTTACTTTTCTAATAATGCTGCTACACTTGTTTATATTCCACAAGTGTGCTTTTACAATTCCTATTCTAGGATTGTTTCTACCTGCCTTTCTTTTACCTTTTTCTATCTTTGAAAAGGTTTGAAAAGACAGCTTCTGATTGAGTCTTCACAGCCACTCTAGACTGTCTTCTATTGGGGTGCTTTTGTTCTCTGGATCTTCAACAGATATTCTTTCTGTGTTGTCACACTCAATTGATAATTTGTTGTTAAGCATATCAATTGATCCATCCTTTAATCCATCAACTGATGTTCTTCTTCGATTGATCTTTATATCCATCGATTGATAAAAGATGGCTTATAGATTGATAGATGTTATCAATCGATATATCAATCGATGGGTCTTCACATCAGTTGATGGTCTTCAATGCTTGACTTGGCTTCTTCGATTGATCCCTCATCCATCGATGCTTCAATATCAATTGATCATCCTTCACTTGTGTAATTTCCTGTCTTCACATAATTACAATTTGATAGTTTAATTTACACATCAATTGATGATTTATATCAATCGACTCCAACATCAATTGATGAATAAAATATTAATTGATTTACACCTTATCGATTGAAATAGACTAAGTACACCTATGCTACAATCCAAATTATCAGTTGATTCATATAAACACTTCAACTGATAAATGGTTTCCTGATCAATTGATATTTATAACTTTCATATTAATTGATAAGTTATATCAAATTAAATTTCTATGATTCTAAGATTAATGTTATCATCAAATCACATGTAGATTCCTAACAATCTCCCCCTATTTGTGTTTGTGTAATTAACAGGCATAAATCTACTTGATGATAACAAAAACCCTTAAAAAATTTACATTTAGTTAAAATCAAGAATTTTGATTGGCACATTAATTTTGAAAGTACCAGATTGATAGATAACTCCTGCAAGCAGCTTCAATGTCTTCATGATTTAATTAGTTCCTCTTCCTTCTCTTCTCAGCATTTTCCTTTAGTTGCCTCATGAAAGAACTTCTCAAGATTGCTTCATCCCTGTCAGTTTCTCCAAGTTGCCTCATAAGGTAGTGTATTTCTTCATCTGTGATTTTGTCCAGATATTTGCAGATATCAAAGAACTTTGTGTTGCCCTCTATATCTGTAAAAATCATAGCATACTTTGGCTCCAACACCATCTTTTTGACCTGTGACTTCCATAGCTTTAGAGGTGAATCAGGTTCAGCTTCTGCCTTGGATCTCCTTAACCTTGAAATTTGCTGTTGAATCTACTGAGCAATTGTTGTGTTGAGTTTGTACTTTCTGTTGAGTAGATGAAGAATAGTTTTTAAAACATTGTAGCTTTGCTTCATTATCACCTTCAATGAATAGAAGGTTTTCACTCCATTTTCATACTCCAACCTCATTGAGTCTTCATGGTTAGAGGTTGCAGGGTGAGTCCTTACTCCAATTAATCCCTTTTCATTGATTACTGGTATTCCCTTCAAATCATATCCTTCAATTGTGACCTCCTCCTTGATTTCTTCTTGTTGACCCTGGAGGTTTTTCTGAACCACTATTTCTTGAGTAGAACTTGACCTTTTCTTGGCCATAGTAACTTTTCTCTTTTTCCTCAGTGGTTGATCAATTAATTGATCCTCCATTTTCCATTCCATTTCCATTTGCCTTGCTATTTCCTCATTTTCTTTTTCTTTCTTTTCAGCATCTGACAATCCTGTTGAAATGGCTCCTTGAAGAAGCTTCTGGCCAACTGGCTCTTTTCTTTTCTTCTCTTCTTCAATCATTATGGCTTTCCCCTTTTTCTTCTCTTTAAGGGCTTCTTGATGAACTGACAAAAAGGCTTCAGCATCTGAGTTGTTTTCCTTGGAAGCCTTTTGTGCATCTTCATTTATTTTTCTTGTTTGAGCAATGAACTCATCCAAGTCTCCTTTTTCTACTGCCTCTGTTACTAACTCAGTGCTTCTCCTTAGATCTTCAATTCTTTTCTTTTCCCTCTCTATCATTGATTGAGTTTATTTCTCCCTAGAAATTCTCCTAGCTTCAAGATCATCCTCAAACTTCTTGAATTCTTTCTTTTTCTGTTCTAAATCATTTTTTGGAGAATTAGATGACTTAGATCTCTTTGAAGATTGATTGTCCCTGTTACTTCTGCTTTTATATCTTTTGGGTGCAGAACCACCAATGCCACTTGACTTATCCATACCAGAACCACCAATGCCACCACTCCCACTGCCTTTGCCATCACCATCACCACCACCATCATCACCTGTTGGGTCCCGGAAGTATCGTAGAAGGGAGGTTGAATGCGATACTGACAACAATTTAAAATTCTTTTCAGAATTTGCGGAATTAAATTATTGCTAAAGCTGAGGGTTAAAGTCCTTGTAGTGTTTGGGAGGCTGACTTACTAACTTTCTATTTTCATTATTAAACATTTAAGATATAGAAAATTAGCAAGTAAGTAAACAAGATTCAAGTTAAATATGTATATTAAACTTGAAAGGGTGTTACAACATTCGGTAGAATAAACTTTAATTCCTAGAACAAATTTGATATGAATTGTTCTACTTAAGGAATTAAAACCAAACTAGCACAGAAAGTCTGTGAATATAACTTTGCAGACAAATTGCTGAATTTGTAAGTTTTTCTACTTTAGGAAAATGAAGCCTTCATCTCATATTTATAGAGATTGAAAATGGCTGGTATGACCTTTATGAGCATGACTTAATTTAATGAAAATAAGTCTTGTATGACTTATTTAACACTTGTATGACATTTCTAAAACTGGACAAGACTTCTGTGTGGTCGGTATGACTTATTTATTAATTAAAAAATCGGTATGACTTTTTAATTAAATAAAAAATAAGTCCAGCATGACCTTTTGAACACAGAAAATTCGGTATGACTTATTCTGGTATGACTTTAGGTCGGTAGAAGCTCGGTATGACTTATTTTAATTAATTAAAAAGGTCGATATGACTTTTTAATTAAATAAAATCGGTATGACTTTGAAAGGCATAGGTGTACTAACTTGTAACACTTAATTATTTTGTAACTCAACTAAGTAAAAGATAAAACAACAGCAAAACAAGAGAAACTGAAGAAGCACATGGAATCAATCAACTGAAGAAATGGTAATGATACTTGGTAACTACAAGTAACTAATTTGGTTAATCAAGGATGCATAAGTGAGAAGAAGTTCAATCTGAGTATTGCTCATGCCCTAACTTATCTAATGGAGAATCAAATTAATGTCAAGGAAGTATCAAGAAGGCCAAAGTGATTTCATGTAATGTATATCAACATCTGGATAATGTAAAGGTTAATCAACAAATGAGAACTGACATTCAGAAGCAAGAACCCCTACAAGACTAGTCACTTATGAACCAGACCATTGCATCAAGTGTCAGGACATTGGAGGCAAGTTCGTGTCAGTAATAGAAGATCTCATTTGAATTGAGTGAGGAAAAGAAATTGAAGAAGCTAAGGAAACTTACTCACAAAGGTTAATTCTCAATTAGTCACTAAAGAAGGTCAACATTGGATGTGTGCATATTTGCCAAGGCAAATGTCGATCCACAGCAGATCGAGATGCGGATCGAGATTTACAAGTGAAGTAAAACACTGCAAAGGCAAATCTCGATCCAGGCGATAGATCGAGATCGAGATTCTCCCAGATCGAGATCGAGATTTTCACAGATCGAGATCGAGATTTTCCCAGATCGAGATCGAGATTTTCACAGATCGAGATCGAGATTTTCCCAGATCGAGATCGAGATTTTCACAGATCGAGATCGAGATTTTCACAGATCGAGATCGAGATGGGTCCAGGCGAAGATCGAGATACGGGTAGAAATGTAACATTTAATGTTCAAGGGACAAGTGGCTTATTGTGAACGGTTGATCCAGAGTTGTTGGGAAAGTACTTTTTGTTGTCGAAGTCCTGATTGGGCCACGTACACAAAAAGGACAAGATCAAGACTACATGACATTATAAAAGCAGCACTTTGTTTGTATTTTTAGAAAAAACTTGTATCTCTGTATTTTAAACGATAATTTTTAAGAGAGAGCATTTACTGTAAAACAAAAAGTGAGAGAGAGAGGATCAGTTGAATCTAGCTTTAATTGCTGTATTTATTGTTCAACTGATCATGATGCTTTTATGAATGTTGTAGCAAATCCATCAATGAATATAATGATATATTCTTGAAATTCTGAGTCATCATTTATTACTTGCACATTGTTTATTCTCTCATAAATTTTAAACAGTTGTATTCACCCCCCCTCTACAACACTTTGGACCTAACAATTGGTATCAGAGCTGCTGTTAAACACATCTAACAGAGATCCTACTGTGTTGTTTGAGTTGGTTCTTGAAAATCCCAGATCTAATTTTTCCTTGAAGTTTGTGCCGAAAGTTTTTATTTGTTTCTTCTTGAAAAAAAAAATATCGTAGATCTAAAAAGTTCTGAGCCATGGTGTAAGGAATACTTGTACAAAATTCCAAAATACTGTACTTTAGAGCTTTGTGGATTTTCTTGTGGTCAAAACTGGAATCAACTGATTGGCTAAACAAAAAGGACAATTTCGAACTTCTGTCAACTAGAAAGTGGACACCTTTTTGTTTGGACTTGAAAAATTGTGGACCCTGCTACTGTTCCTGTGATTAAAACTAACTTGCTTGAATCTTAAGTGCAGAATCCGTTGGATATTAATTGTTGGACATTTAAAGTGAGATAATTAATTTTTCAAGTAAATACAATTTATTGTAATTTGAAAAGTGTATTATCTTAATTTTAAACTTTATTAAAATGGCCGCCGCACACAGATTTAAGATACCTCCGTTTGATGCACAACATTATGACGAATGGACCGGAAGGATGAAAGCTTACCTTGAATCAATAAACAAGGTATACTTGAGAATATTGGAAAACGGTCCATACATACCCATGAGAATTGAGCCAGAGCGAATGGAAGGAGGGATACTAATTCCATCCCGGTCTGTTCCTAAAGAGGAAATGGAGTTTTCAGACGCAGATAAGGAATTGGTTGGTATGGATGCGTCATTACGCAACGTCATAATTGAATCCCTAAACTCAGAGTACTATGTTCAAATAAAGGGATTAAAAACAGCTAAAGCCATGTGGGATAAACTGGCTGTGGTGATGGAGGGGACCGAGTAAGTTAGAGATAATCACAAACGCATTCTGATATCTGAATATGAATCGTTCAGATGCGAACGAGGAGAAAGCGTAGCAGATGTTTACAAACGTTACAGTAAATTGCTTATAGAGCTGAGTATAAGAGATAAAGTCTATCCACTAGCAGATTCAAATATCAAGTTTCTCTTGAATTTGCCTAAACATCTGGAACACAGGATCACTGCCATTCGAGAGTCAAGAGACTTGAAAAATACTTCTCTGGAAAAGCTGTATGGTGTTTTGAAGACCTACGAGCTGGAGCAGGAACAAAATGACAGAAGAAGATCCTACAATAGTGGAGAAAACAAAGCGGTAAGTGAGTCTGGACTTGTAGCTGAAGAATCTGCTGTAAAGGCACTTGCAGCTGTCTCATTGAAAAATGATAATCCTGAAAGGGTGGTATTAGACATTGAAGATCCATCCGAAGAAAGTGAGGATGAATACTATACCCTTGAAGAGCTGGACAAATTAGAAGACAAGTCATATGCTTGTATTGCTCGAGAATTTGCTCATATCAGCTTCAGGAAGCAAAGAAGTGGTAAAGGACGATTTGGTAGTTCTTTCAGCCGAAGAGGCAGGAGAGGCAGTAGTGTAAGTGGTAGTGGAAGTTACAGCGGTCGGAGTAGCACATCTGGTAGTGGCTACAGACCTAACCTGGTAGACAAGAACAAGTTCAGATGCTACAACTGCAATGAATTGGGGCACTTCGCAACAGAGTGCAAGAAGCCCAAGTACGTTCATCCCAAGGAATCCTATGCTGATTTGAAAAAGAAATATGATGCCTTGGTTAGCAAGCAACAGAAGGGAAGCCGGGCGTATGTTGTGACTGAAGGGAAGGGTTGGGACGAGTCTGATGAAGATGAAGATCAGGAGCTATGCAACTTTGCTTTAATGGCAAAATCTTCAGAACAATCAGAGGTACCAATTCTAACCGTAAATGAAATGTCTATTCCTGAGTACCAAAATGAATTAGCTGCCATGACTAAAGATATGTACAATCTCCAACTTAATCTAATTGCTGTTAATGAGGAAAATGCTAAACTCTCCCTTAAGAATAGACTTCTCGAGGCCAGGGTAGAGGAATTAGAATCAGGAGAAAGTAAGGAAAGGCAGTTAATGAATCAGGTAGATGTTTTAGAACACAAGCTTAAGATTAGGGAAGACCTTAACGAAGAACTTAAAAATGAATTAGCTGAGCTTAAAGTAACATGTAAATCTTTTGAAGAAGCCGCTAATAAAGTTTTCGTAGAAAGGGACATGTACATGAAACTGGCAGGCAAGAGCAAAAATGAAAAAGTTAACATAGGACTTGACTACACACAGAAAAAGAAAAATAGGGCTGCTGAGTTGTTAGAGCCAGTGTTAGTCAAAGAAAATGTGCCTGAGGTTTTAATGGATGTTAGAAAACCTATCTTTAAACATTTTGAGCCTAGGACCATAGATCCTGTTGCTACTGAAATTGAACATGAGATTAAAATTGAAAGAGATTCAGAAGAAAAAGTAGTAGAACCTACAACTTCTAAAAGAGCTAGTAAGATTGCTTATGCTAAGAGAGGTGTAGGAACCAAGGAGGCTAAGACGGTGTCATATAAACAATGGGTAGCAGGGTCAGACCAAATGAAAGCACCTGTAAAGGCAATTAAAACTGAACCTGCATCTGTATCTACATCTACACGAGCTAGAAAAGCATGCTATATCTGTAATCAAACTGATCATTTGTCTTACTATTGCCCGTTCTATGTAGAGGAAGAAAAATCTGTTGGTTGTAATACCATGCCTGCAACTACTGCTGTGCCTAACATGCATGCAAATCATGCTAAATGCAATCATCCTAATTGTATGCCATGTGCTGTAAACATCATGCATGCTTATTTTAATTTAATGAATACTGCTAGTGCATCTGTTGAACATACATCTAGTAGTGGTAAGAAAAAGCATGTGGGGTCAAAAACTAAGACTTCAAGTCCTCCTAAAGTTAGGAGTGACCAGTCTACTTCCAAACATGACAAACCAGTCAAGGTTGACAAGGGAAAAGACAAAGTCAAGATGAATGCCCCTGATGGCATCAAGGCAAAGCCTTCTGTATCTGAAAAGAAAAAGGAAATTATTGATGCCGGGCCCAAACATCATTGGGTTCCGAAGAACACCTAACCTTTCTGAATTTGCAGGGCAATGTACAGGAAAAGAGTAAAGTCATATGGGTGCTGGACAGTGGAGCATCGAGGCATATGACCGGCAATAAGTCCCTGCTAACAGATTTGGTGTTGAGAGCCGGCTCCGTGGTTACTTTTGGAGATAACAGCAAAGGTTACACCAGGGGATATGGCAAGATCGTTTGTGGAAATGTTATCATTGAGGATGTATCTTTTGTGGAAGGATTGCGACATAATCTTCTCAGCGTTAGTCAGTTCACCGACAAGGGTTTTGACGTCAACTTTGGGAAGCATGATTGTTCGATTCGAAGCAAAAAGGATGGAAGCCTTGCTCTCAAAGGAGTAAGGAAGTCAAATTTGTTCATAGCTGACATGAATTCTGCTGATCAGTCTGAAGTCACGTGTTTCTACAGCAAGGCTTCTGCTGATGAAAGTTGGCTATGGCATAAAAGATTATCTCACCTGAACTTTAAAGCAATGAATAATCTCGTAAGAAGAGAATTGGTGAGAGGGCTGCCGCAGATGGAGTTCACTCCAGATGGACTCTGCGAAGCATGTGAGATGGGAAAATCAAAAAGAGCCTCGCATAAGGATAAACAAGTGAATAGCATTACCGAGCCCCTACAACTCCTTCACATGGATTTGTTTGGACCTGTTAATGTTATGTCAATGTCAAGGAAAAGATATGCGCTGGTAATTGTCGATGACTTTTCCAAATACACATGGGTGAAGTTTGTGACATCGAAAGATGAAGTGCCACATGAGATCATTAGACATGTACTGGTAATTGAAAACGTAGCAAGTCTGACTGTGAAGACTATCCGATCCGACAATGGGACAGAATTCAAGAACTCAGTGTTAATGGATTTCTGCATATCTAAAGGGATCAGACGACAGTATTCAGCACCGAGAACACCACAGCAAAATGGGGTGGTAGAAAGGAAGAACAGGACACTGGTTGAAGCAGCTAGGACAATGCTGTATGAGTCAAAACTTCCTTTATATTTTTGGGCTGAAGCAGTTAACACGGCTTGTTATACACAGAACAGAACCCTGATTATAAAGGACCATAATGAGACGCCGTATTACATGATGAATAAACGAAAACCATCTATCAAGTACTTTCACGTATTTGGTGCCAAATGCTTTGTGTTAAGAGACAATGCACAACTTGGAAAGTTTGATGCCAAAGCAGATGAAGGGTTTTTCATTGGATATTCTCTTGAAGTAGTAGCAGCGTACAGGGTGTTTGTGCTTAATGATCGCAAGGTGGTTGAAAGCCTTAATGTCACATTCGACGACTCAAGGCTCCCTTCTATACAAAAAGAAGATAGTGAGCCCACTTCCCTAAGATTTGAAAATATGGATGTTGATGAATTGGATACAGTTCCTGAGTCAGTAGTGCAGGGTAGTGATCCAACTATAAATAATGAAATTAATCAAGAGTCTAGTGTTTCGCAAACTCAAAACACTAGGACTGAGGGATCACCTTCCGTCAGACCTGGTACTAACTCAGGGGGAGTCAGTATGCACTCAGGGGGAGCAGCTCACTCAGGTGGAGCCAGTACTAGCTCAAGGGAAGCTAGTGAAAGTACTTCTAGACTAAGTCACTTTCACTTACAAGATCAAGCTGAATCATCAAGAACATTTGCTAGGGATCGCACTTGGAACAAGGACCATCCGTTCGAGCTAATTATTGGTGATCCAGAGGCCGGAGTGACTACTAGAGGAAAAGCTAGAGCTGAAATTGCCACTGAGAATGAATGTCTATATTCAGTGTTCCTTTCCCAGATAGAACCTAAAGTGGTGGAAGAAGCTCTAGATGACGCTGATTGGGTGATTGCTATGCAAGAGGAACTCAATCAGTTTGAAAGGCAGAAGGTGTGGAAGCTGGTACCCAGACCAAAGAATAGATCTGTTGTTGGGACAAAATGGGTATTCAGGAACAAGCTGGATGAAGACGGACGTGTAACACGAAATAAAGCTCGCCTGGTTGCTAAGGGTTATACTCAAAGAGAAGGAATTGATTATGATGAAACCTATGCACCAGTAGCAAGGCTAGAGGCAGTAAGGATGTTCTTGGCATTCGCAGCACATCATGGTTTTAAAGTCTATCAAATGGATGTCAAGAGTGCATTCTTAAACGGTGAACTGGATGAAGAGGTGTATGTCGAGCAACCTCCCGGGTTTATCGATATCAAATATTGTGATTATGTTTATCGACTCTTCAAATCAGTATATGGCCTTAAGCAGTCTCCGCGGAAGTGGTATGAAACTCTGTCAGACTTCTTACTAGAAAGTGGTTTTACAAGAGGAGTAATCGACAAGACGCTTTTCTACAAGAAATGCAAAGATGATCTAATAATGGTGCAAGTATATGTGGATGACATTATCTTTGGGTCTGCAAATGAGAAGCTGTGTGCTAAATTCGCTAAGTTAATGCAATCAAGGTATGAGATGAGCATGATGGGAGAGCTGACGTTCTTTCTGGGCATTCAAGTTAGTCAGAAGAAGGACGGAATATTTATCTGCCAGACCAAGTACATTCATGATCTATTGAAGAAGTATGGTCTCCAAGATGTATCACAAGCAAAGACTCCTATGGCAACAGCCACGAAACTTGACGAGGACAAATCGGGTAAACCTGTAGACATCTCAAGCTATCGAGGTATGATCGGCTCACTTTTGTATTTAACTGCTAGTAGACCTGATATTATGTTCTCTACATGCTTATGTGCAAGGTTCCAAGCGGATCCTAGAGAGTCACATCTCATAGCCATAAAGCGCATTTTTAGGTATCTCAAGGGAACATCAAATCTCGGGATTTGGTACCCAAGAGATACAGGGTTTAATCTTGTTGGCTATTCGGATTCAGATTACGCAGGTTGTAGAATAGATAGGAAGAGTACTTCAGGAAGCTGTCAGTTCCTTGGAAGAAGGTTGGTGTCTTGGCAAAGCAAGAAACAACACACAGTATCTACCTCGACAGCTGAAGCAGAATATATTGCTGCTGGAAGCTGTGTGGCCCAGATACTGTGGATGAAGAACCAACTCAAGGACTACGGTGTGGAAGTATCTAAGATTCCTATCATGTGTGACAACACAAGTGCTATTGCAATGACCAACAATCCTGTGGATCACTCAAGGACCAAGCATATTGACATCAGGTATCATTTTATTAGAGAGCATGTAGAAAATGGAACTGTAGAGTTGCATTTTGTGTCTACTGAACGTCAAATAGCAGATATATTCACTAAACCCCTAGACGAATCAACATTTTCTAGATTGGTTAGTGAATTAGGGATGCTTAACACCTGTTAGTTTTGCTACCTATCTGTTATAATTCAGCTTGTGTACATATTATTGTTATTCATGAATATTCATAATTAATAATGTGTACTTAACTTCATAAATGTATGTGTTGCATATCATAAGGAGTTAGAAAGTTTCATGACATTAATCTTGTGCTGATCTGTATATCATTATGGTTAGTGTCTAAATGAAGTAATGAGAATTTTTCTATGGCAAATCTCGATCTATCCACATCAAGATCGACATCGAGATGTAGATCGAGATGCGGATCGAGATCGACATCCAGATCGACATCTAGATGTAGATCGAGATGCGGATCGAGATCGACATCCAGATCGACATCTAGATGTAGATCGAGATGCGGATCGAGATCGACATCTAGATCGACATCTAGATGTAGATCGAGATGCGGATCGAGATCGACATCTAGATCGACATCTAGATGAGGATCGAGATGCGGATCTCGAGATCGAGATGTGACGTGTCTTTTCAGTCATTTTTTTTGGCGTGCAGGTATATATTATAGCATTAAAAAGGCTGTTCATTATTTACATTAACTTTCTTTCTCTCCAAAAGCTTAAGCTCTTCATATACACTCGCGTATACATACATTACATCAAGTTTTCTTGTGATTTTCTTAAACAAAAATCACTAACTGTTACTTAAAAGCATCAATAACTAAAACGAAACTCTGCTAAAATTTTGTTTACAACTGTTGAACTTCTTGCGTTGTTTTTATCGTTATTACTGTTCTTGTAATTAGTTCTTTAGTTTTCTTCTTCATTCGAGTGAGTTTGGTTTTTGTTTCGTGCTTTCTTATTCTTAAGTACTTTTGTGTTCTTGAGCAAAATCGTTGTGAGTACTACTGGTTAATCCTTAAAGTGCAACTTTACCGCCGTGTTTGTGGTTTTTCTGGAAAAATAATTTATTTTGTAACGGCTGTTCACTTTAATTTTCGAAAACTCAACCGTCAATCATTAGTGGGGAGTTAAGTGGTCATTAGTGGGCAGTTAATTTGTTTTAATTTGTGTCACTAATTACGTGGGGTAATTAGTGGGGTTCGTGTACGTTTTTTTGTTGTTTAAATTTAGAACTTGTTCTCTAAAAATTTCCATTGCCAAACCATTTCAGAACATTTCTTTTCTCAAACACAACTTTAAAATGGCAAACCCAAATTTCACAATTCCCAAGACCAACTTTGTTAATCTCTCTGCTGATCGAGCAACTGGTAGATTTATTCACTATCAGTTCTGGATTGAATCCCTCAACAACACATCAATCATAAGTCACGCGTTAACCGCCTCTCCCATCCTGAATGTCGAAGCCCTTCAAGCTGCTTACTCTACACTAGAGATTCAGGGTGGAAAAGCCAATCCAACAGGACTATCCTTTACTATTGGTGGTGTCAAATATGAAGTCAGTCTGCGGAAGTTCAATGAGTTACTCGGGCTTCCTACAGAAGATTATGCTCCGGAACCCACTATGGAGGATATGTTGCAATTATTCACGGAGATAGGTTGTCGCCCTCCCACGGGTCCTATCAAGGTAACAAAGGTTAACACCGGTATGCTACCAGCTGAGTGGGATTATGTAGTTCAGGCCATTCAGCGCTGCATGTTCCCAAAAGACAAAGACTACAGGCCAATGAACAACAGCTGCCGGGTAATACTATATGGAGTGGCAAACAACAGGAGAGTGAATGTGGGCAAACATCTGTTGATTCAGTTACATGAGAGGTGGGCATTGGAGAAAAATGCCTCAAGGAATCCAGAAGATGGTCCAGTCAAATGCTGGATGCCAAGATTTCTTCAGATTGTTCTGGATGACGTCCTTTCAGAGGAACACAGAAGAATATTTCAAGGCTCTGAAAGGATGGCATGTTTTGATATGACTCTAAAGAGTATCTCCACCATGGAAACCCAGCAAAAGTCAAGACTTTTTGAGTTGCGCCTGACTCCGTACTTCCAGGATCTGCAAGATGAGTATGCTAGGAGGCATGTTTCTCAGTTTACTGCAGTAGAAGTTGAGAGTAGCAGTAACGAAGCTGAAGGTGGAGATCCAGTGCCTAGAACTTTGGAACAAGCAAGAATGGATGTTGATATGGCCGAGGCAAATGTTGCAGAAGCTGGAGCTGACAAGGATGACGATCTTCTTAGTCAGGTACCTATTCTTGCTAATCTTGATCAATCATCAATTCAACCTGTTTTCTACAGCCGTGGGCCTGAAAACCCCCAGGCTCTATCCCAGGCTGCAAGCCCTTCTGTTCATAAACGTTCAGCCAGCCCTAAAACTGGTGATAAAAGGAAGGCAAGCTTATCTGAGTCGAGTGATTCGAGTGGAGGAAGTGTAGGAGTTGAGAGAGTAGTCACTTCAGCAGCTCTGCCACCTTCAAAGAAGCAAAAGGTGGATTCAAACCCAGTGGCAACTGCACAACCTGTTAAGGCTAGTTCACCTCTCACAGCCACCACACCTCACGCTGGTGGCTCTCCTCTCCAAATCATTTCAACACATTCGCACTCGCCTAGGCATGTTGGTGAGAGTCAAGAAGGGGGTCCATCTCAACAGCCAATAGGAGCTGGCCCTACCTTCCCTGAGTTGTCCGCTCAGGGCTCTTTGAACAATTTCTCGGAAGGGGAATGGCAAACTGAGACTAGCACTTCTGATACTAGTATCTCAGGCAGTTTTAATGAGGAAGAGTCTGTCGAATCCAGTACGGATGACGCTTCCTCATCTAAATCAGAAAACAAGTTGCTTGCAGAGCAACGACATCTGGTGACTGGTGGGTCTACGCCTCCAGAACAGCCCAGCGAACCAGAAAAGGTTCTAAGTGATCAAGGGGATGACATGGTCATAACGTCATCTCCCGTCGTAGACACAGCGCTTAAAGGCTCAGTCTCATTGACCGATATCGCCGGCCAACTCACCGCTAGTCCCCAGAGATTAGTGGATGAGGCTCTAGTACTGTTAGGCTCTAAACACGAGGGAGAGACAGGGAGAGTAGATCCCTTCTTTTTAGGGATCTTGAGTGAAACAGAACCCGGCGAGAGTAAACAGTCTAACCCAAGCCAAACACCGTCCCCCAAATTGCAGGATCTAGTGAAGAAAGTGGAGGCTTTGGAGGCTGGAGTTGCTGGTGTTACTGCTGCTGTCTCTTCTCACTCTGGAAGATTGGAGGTTGGAGCTCAGTTCATGGAGAACCTGATTGCCGTCCAAAATCAGATGATTGACAAGATAAACAATCTCGGATTGGCACAAGTGGAGGTCGGGAGGTCAGTAGATGATGTCACTTATGGCATGTCTCAGGTTTGGACGAAACTGCATGAACTACTTGATGCTGTCTTTGGACGTAACAAGGATGGACCTGGTCCTTCAACTGGTGGTGGTGGTGACGATAATAATGATGATGATGCTCCTGATGAGGATAACACACCTAAGGGGGAGAAAGAGGATCAGGGTCTGAAAAAGCTGACTAGTAAGGGTCCGGTGATCGAGTCCTCAAACAAATCTGGTGAAAAGGTGGAGGAGGCTCAACCGGCTCTTAAGGACAAAGGCAAGCAGAAGATGGTAGCTGAAGAAGAAGCTGAGAAAGAAACACCTCTTGTTGATACATTTATGGGAGACTTTATTGAAGATTCTGATGATGACGAGATGGATGTAGAAGCCTTAGTGGCAAGGAGGTCGAGACTCGAGCAACGAGCAAGAGAATGGGAACAAGAAAGAGGTCTAAATCCTGGCGGATCTGGCGCAGGAGTTGCAGGTGATGCAGGAGACCACTCGGTTGCTGACGAGCATGTTCCAGAAGAAGAAGTTGATGAAGCGGAGATGCAAGGAGAGATTTTCAGGGAAGCCAGAGAAAGAGTAAATGAAGAAATTCTACAAGGGATAGTTGAAAAAGAACTAATGGCAAAGGAGAAGAGAGCGGCTCAGAAAACTCAGCATGAGTTTGAAATGAAAAAGATCAATGACCCTAAGGTCCAGGCTGACATAAGGAGGGAAGGTCCCGAGTGGGACAAGGCTAGAGAAGCCTTAGCTGGACCAAGAGCCTATGCTCATGACTCAGGAAGATTGAGCTTTCTTCTTCATAAGCTAGAAAATCTAAACCCTGGGCTGCTGAATTATCTAAATTGCATAAGACAGGGATGCACCTCCGTACAAGTCATATTCAAGGAGAAGGCATGGAATCTGATGATCACTTGGACACCCATAACAAAAATCGGGCCGTGTATGGTCGATAAAGCTTTCTTCCATGAAAGGGGTGCAAGTGAACTGGTAGAATTCGCTCACAAGGTAGACACCTCTGTCAAGACTGGAGTGCTGTTTAAGGAGAAATTGTTGAAGATGGCTGAAGACAGAGGGGTTGACATCATTCTAAATCCCTACCAGATCAGATATGTCCATGACAAGGTCTTGAGGATCGTAAATCTGCATGATTCGAAACTAACTCCGAGCGGAAATGTGCTGAAGGCAGTTGCAAAGCTAGTTCTCTCTAAGGGTTTTCTAACAAAGGAAAAGAAGCTGGTGGCTAAGGACTTGGAGAAGCTGATAAGAAGGCAAGATTCTAGATACAAGTTGCCTGAAGCTACACTACCAGTGGTTAAGAAGGAACCTGAAGACTATGCATTCGAGCTGCAAAACGAGGCAATAAGAGAGCATGTGCAAAGATACGGAGATCCAAGGATAGACATTCCAGAAGAAGGGGAAATAAGAAAGGAAGCTAGTGCAGTGGTTAGTGCAAATGTCAAGTTTGTCAAGAGCAAAGCTGAGAATGAGAATGATCTGCTGATCTATACAGACAAGCATAAGGTGGAAACCATCATTGAAATCAAGTACGACATCTTTGCAGAACACAGTCATGAAACACTGTGTAGTATAAGAGAATTGATTGAGGAGATGGATGATATTGACGAGTTTGATCAGGATTATCTGAGGGTCACGTTTGATAACTTCTGTAAGAGAAGACAACAACTTGATATTCAGAGGCTACAGCAATGCACCACCGCTATTGTCATTGGATACCCTAAGCAGCTGGTCATACGGAAGAAAGGGGAAAAGGGGTACCCTGACAAAGTCACAAAGCTGAGGTTTGAAGACATTCCCACGAAGCTTACCACTCGCAGCATGGTTGAAAGGTGGTTGAGGTTGTTTCGAAATTACAAGATCAGAAATCATGTGGAAGCAGAAGGACTTAATCTTCTCAAGAAAAGAATGGATGAAGTCTGCAACCCTGAGTTCATGAAGAAAGAAAAAGCAGCCAAGAAGAAAGCTCGTGAGGAAGAGGAGCGCAAGAAATAAAAGTTTTAATGTATCATGCTTGTAATGTTTCTTTGCGTTATAATTTGTTTTCTTGTTTTCCTGCATTGTAAAAATATATTATCTGTTGTCTTGTGTAGTGTAAGGTAGAAGTTAGTTAGCTAAGTGTCTTGAAACTGGTTTATATAAGGCATCAATTATTTCGCGAAGTTCGGCGGTGGTAATACTGCTAAAAGGACTTCAGAAGGATAATTGAAGATTGAGTGGACCGTGCTCTTAAAGTACTTAGAGAAAATCTCTAGAAGAGCATGAAGCCATTTAATCGAGCCAACAGGTGTCCAATTTTGGCACTTGAAGTATCAGTAATAGACATGAAGTTAATTAATCAAGCCAAGCATTATGCAAGTTGACATGATCTTTTATGAATGTTATTTTATCTTTTTCAGTCCCTGTTTAGTTGAGTTATCCTCATTGTGAATTTGGTTGTCATTGTTAGACAATCAAATAGGGGGAGATTGAAAGGCATAGGTGTACTAACTTGTAACACTTAATTATTTTGTAACTCAACTAAGTAAAAGATAAAACAACAGCAAAACAAGAGAAACTGAAGAAGCACATGGAATCAATCAACTGAAGAAATGGTAATGATACTTGGTAACTACAAGTAACTAATTTGGTTAATCAAGGATGCATAAGTGAGAAGAAGTTCAATCTGAGTATTGCTCATGCCCTAACTTATCTAATGGAGAATCAAATTAATGTCAAGGAAGTATCAAGAAGGCCAAAGTGATTTCATGTAATGTATATCAACATCTGGATAATGTAAAGGTTAATCAACAAATGAGAACTGACATTCAGAAGCAAGAACCCCTACAAGACTAGTCACTTATGAACCAGACCATTGCATCAAGTGTCAGGACATTGGAGGCAAGTTCGTGTCAGTAATAGAAGATCTCATTTGAATTGAGTGAGGAAAAGAAATTGAAGAAGCTAAGGAAACTTACTCACAAAGGTTAATTCTCAATTAGTCACTAAAGAAGGTCAACATTGGATGTGTGCATATTTGCCAAGGCAAATGTCGATCCACAGCAGATCGAGATGCGGATCGAGATTTACAAGTGAAGTAAAACACTGCAAAGGCAAATCTCGATCCAGGCGATAGATCGAGATCGAGATTCTCCCAGATCGAGATCGAGATTTTCACAGATCGAGATCGAGATTTTCCCAGATCGAGATCGAGATTTTCACAGATCGAGATCGAGATTTTCCCAGATCGAGATCGAGATTTTCACAGATCGAGATCGAGATTTTCACAGATCGAGATCGAGATTTTCACAGATCGAGATCGAGATGGGTCCAGGCGAAGATCGAGATACGGGTAGAAATGTAACATTTAATGTTCAAGGGACAAGTGGCTTATTGTGAACGGTTGATCCAGAGTTGTTGGGAAAGTACTTTTTGTTGTCGAAGTCCTGATTGGGCCACGTACACAAAAAGGACAAGATCAAGACTACATGACATTATAAAAGCAGCACTTTGTTTGTATTTTTAGAAAAAACTTGTATCTCTGTATTTTAAACGATAATTTTTAAGAGAGAGCATTTACTGTAAAACAAAAAGTGAGAGAGAGAGGATCAGTTGAATCTAGCTTTAATTGCTGTATTTATTGTTCAACTGATCATGATGCTTTTATGAATGTTGTAGCAAATCCATCAATGAATATAATGATATATTCTTGAAATTCTGAGTCATCATTTATTACTTGCACATTGTTTATTCTCTCATAAATTTTAAACAGTTGTATTCACCCCCCCTCTACAACACTTTGGACCTAACAGACTTTTTTCAACAGCCCTTTGAATTTTCTCGGTATGACTTATTTGAATTGTTCGGTATGACATATGAATCACCTGCCTTTTTCATTTCTTTTTCTCCTTGTCTGGACAATTGGCAAGCTATGATTGGATCTTTAAAAAAACAAACCTGCCGACTTCAATTTGTAAAGCAAGGGGCTTATTTTGTCTTATTATAGACATGCTCCGTAGAAATGCTTTTCGACCCGCACAGCTTATTATCTTTGATTAATAAATAATAAATTTAATTCATAAATTATAAAAATAAATATCTAATATTATTTAGATATTTATAAATATAATTTATTAAATAAATAAAATATTTATTAATTAAATAAATCCTTACGCTCTAAGCTGCGGTCTTTTGAACGTCTGGAACCGAACTCCTTTTGACTTGGAAATAATAAATCAATTCCAACCGGGGTTCCACCTTTAAGAATATATGACTCTGCATTTCTTCCGTGTCAATTCTTTTTCCGTATGTTCTTCAAGTCAGTACTGTCAGGCCTGTTTAGCTGTATCTACAGTTGCAATTAGAAGTATCCCTGTTCCTTAAATAATTTCACACTTTAAACTAGCCAATACTTCTTTTCACCACTGCATGTACCCAGTCAAATATTCAATCTTGGATTCTGACTCTTGTACACTGCAATACAAACAAACCTGTATCCCTTTGAGCTTCCAGCTTCTGTCTTCTGTCATTCTTTTTAACCACTTGAACTTTTTGATGACGAATCTTCACTGACATTGTTAACACCCTGTGCACTGGTCTGGTTCACGGATGACTAACTACAATGTTGATTCTCATTTCTGCTGTAGTGGTCTTTGTGTCTTGTCTTGTCCTGTCATGGCTTCTTTTGTTCTTCCTCTATACTTAATATTTATTATTTACTTCGCTTTCTTATCTGAGTTGAGTTGTCATCTACTTATTACAAATAGGACTAGTAATATGACTTTCAATCTCCCCCTATTTGTTGTTAAACATTTAATACACAAATTCCTAGATGATAACTCAACTAACAACTAAGAAAATAAAATGACATTTAAGAACTGTAAATAATAAATTGTTTTCTGGATCATATAATACATTTCCAGATTTCAATTATGAAAGATAAATATAAGATAGATGCTCCTCTAGACTGAACATATTTAACAAAGTTCTATCTGGACTTACCTATCATTACCAGTTTCAGAAGTATCAACTTCACCTTTTTCTAGAGTTTAACTTTTGTGACTAGGTGTCATTGGTAGATCTTCAGTGGCTGGTTTCTCTGGATCAGATTCTGCATTTCCAGATTTCTTGAGAAACTGAAATGAAAGATGTTTGTTCCTCTAGCACTGAACATATTATATAAGTAGTATTATCTTCATTTCTCAGACTCATCACTACTCCCTCTTAGGATGGCAGGGATGAAGTCTTGTTCTCTTCTTACCATCTATCCTCTATTTCTCCAACTTCTGTCTTCACTTCTCTCCCAAGGTGAATTCATTCTCCCCTTACGTGAATTATCCAACCAATTTAATAGAGGTAACAACAGACATGGCATACATACAGCATTAAACCATCGCAGATATAAAAAATGCAAACTATGACATGTTATGCATTTTAGAAAATCCGGTTAATTCCTATATACAAGAATTTTCTAAAATCAAATGGATCCAATCCAAGCATGTTGTTATATACCCCCTTTTCAACAATGGAGTAATCCTCTTCTAGTAAAAGTCTTTGTTAAACAATTCTCCCCTTTGGATCTTGTTCAACACTTCTCCCTTTTTGGATCTACTTCTCCCTTTTTGGATCTTGTTCAACAGTTCGAACTGTTCAACACTTCTCCCCCTTAGTTGAGTAATCCTCTTCAGAATCCTTAATAGAAGAAATTTCATCCCCCTTAGTTGAGTAACATTAGAAATCTGTAACAGGGAATTGGGAATGAGATTTAGTAATTGTGCTAGTGTGTGATTTTCCTTTGTGTTTCTGACAAGTGTTTCGCTCATATACTCTCTAAGTGTTTCACTCATAGAATATATATTTTCACTCTTTCTCACTTGTGTTTCACTCTTTCCTCACAACACTATTTCTCTCTCTCAGTACAGATGACATAGTCTTTTGTACCTGCAAGAAAGATCACCATAGCCCCTTCAAGAGAGGTCACTGGTGGTGCAATGGGATTTCATAAATCCCCGTCCTCAATTGATTCTATTAAAATATTTGACTTTGAAAACTGAATTGCTTCATTAATAGATTCAATGAGTTGTTGATCATCTAAGATGATCTATTCCGTTAGGAATCCAGATATGTTCCATCTGGGGAGGGAGACAAGGATCTATAATGTAGCACATGATCCAAGTTTCCTCCTGACGCCTGTGAAGGCATGTTGATTCAGTCAGAATCATCAATCATCCTTCCTTCCTTGATATGGAAGTTTAGAATAATTGCTTCCGTCAATTCATCCTTAGTGTGTGACAATCCTTACAGTGCATTTGAATATATACATTTATGGTTTGCAGTGTTTGAGAGTGTCCAGATGAAGTTGACTCTTTACAAATGGCCTTCGCTGACAGGCCGAATTCAATAGACTCATCATGTTAAGATGACGAACCTAGTAACAGTTTTGCCATTTGCAAATCTATACCCTTTTGGGAGGATATAAATTAGTTAGCAGTTGCCTTGTTTTCAATTTCATATTCTAACTAGAGGCAGAGCTGCTGGAACACTCGTAGATACTTCTCTTTTCTAGTGCACTAGAGGCACTTACTCTGTCACCCTCTTTAGTTGATAAACTTTTCTTTTCAGGGGTTTAGTAGATGAAGTTGTATCTGTTTGAGTGTTTGGTTCTATGATCTGTGTTAGAGATTGTAGGTTTTCAATCCCTTGATCTTGTCCTATACCCACTGAGGGCTCAATATATCAATTGTATATATATATATATATATATATATATATATATATATTTATACCAATTGATTAGATAATATATCAAGATCGAGATTACCTGCTTTTACCTCGAGTCGATTGCTCTTGTTCGGCAGGACACAGATATGTTTTTATTATTAGTGATTTTCAGATAAACAATATATATATATTATCACTAACAACAAAAATCATAACTAATTGCAATGAAATAATAATAAACTATCAAAATATGATAATTAATAATAATTTCAAAAAGCAAGTAATTATTCTTTTAATATCTCATCGTATTAAAACTATGAAGCTAATAAATATTTAATTGCTTCAATTCATAATTTTAATAAGATAAAATAATCTTGCTAAATACTAAATAATCATAGGAATGAAAATTAGCATTTAACTTCATACATTATATCAGAGATATATGTAAGCTCGAGAAAGTAGATGTAAAGAAATTCACAAGTCCTTTAAATATTGACATTTAATACTTATGATTCTTAGAACAATTTCTCGAAGACAAAAATAAATACAATAAAATGAAATAAAAATAACTATAAAGTAAAAATATGCTAATAAAAAAAATATGCCAATCTTATAGAAAAAAAATATGCCAATTAAATAAAACTGTACAAAACTAAAAATGTTGCTTGTACCTCTCACTGTGCACGCCTTGCAATGTGTTCCTAGAATTTATCTATTTAGGCTTACCATCAACGTGAGTGTCAATGGTGTGCTTGACTCATTACAAAGTGATCTAGCTGACGAGCAAATTTCAATGGACTCATCCTGTAGAGAGAATGATTCCAGAGACAGTTTTATTGCCTTTTCATCTCTGCATCCTTTTGAGAAGATACAGATGAGCTTACAGTTACCTCAATTATATACTCTTTTTCTCTCTAGAGGTAGAGCTGTGGGTGCAATTTCGACATCATCCTTATTTGCTGCATCAAGTGCAGTTTCTCCCTTATCAACCTCTAACTTACATGAGTTCCTTATATCTCCAGGGGTTAATATATGGAAGTGGATGAGTTAGTGTTTGGTACTATGGCCTGGGTCAGAGATTGATGGGTTTTCAACCTCTTGGCCAGTTTCTAAAGCCACTAGGGGCTAACAGGAAAGAACCAATCGAGATAAAAAGATAATCACCTTAACATTCCAAAACATATTTTTCATCCCAAAGAGAAGGGAAAATATAATAAGGAATGATAATAGATTGCATTAAAGCACTTTCAATAAAAGAGTTTTGTCAGAACTAAAGATTTATCATTTAAAAGCATTATATAAAATTTTCTTTAAGATACATATCCCATAATAAAACGCGGGAAAGTTGTATCATAGAAGAAAGTTTTTATCCTTTATGAATTTCCTATAAGGCAAACTTCCCATTATAAAACGCGAGAATTTATACCAAAGAAGAAATTCAACTCTCTTACCAAATTATATCACGTTAAAATGACTCTTTTCCTTTATACCTTAATACTGTATGATTTGAAAACAGTTTTGCAAGCCATCCTTATCAGATAAAGGACTATGACTTTACGACATATAATGCAATTATGATCTTCATCATTTTCGTCCACCTAATATTATCCCTAACTTAAAATAAAAAATTTCATGACAATAGGGGTGGATGTATTCTTAGCAATACAGTACAAGGCCTTCAAAGCAACAACCACTGTTTAGGTACTTTGAATCAATGTGCAACAAATATTGAAACAAGTGTTTAAAAATAAATCATTTTACAAATGGTTGATACCTAGAAGTAAAAACAATTTTGGAAATATTTCTAAGTATATAAAATATTGAGAATTTTATATACGCATAACTTAGAAAATACTTCCGTTATTCCAATATTAGTGTTTTTGAAATAATCATTGATTATTTAGATCAGAAATTCTAAATAATGTCACTAATATTAAAAGTGTCACAATTATTTGTAACAAAATATTTAAAAATATCAGAGAAAAATATCAAAACAATTAAGTAAGATATCATTAACTGATACTCATTAAATATTTATCATACAAACAATTATGCTTCATATTATTTTAATTCATTTAAATCATGAGACTGATCTGACATCGAATTGTCTGACATCATAATTTAAATCAATTAAGATAATATTCAAACTTATGCTAGAACACCTAATTACCACATATGCATATAACATTGTAAACATGATAATTAAAGTAGTAGCACAAAGTACGAGGTTCTGGATTTCAAATAAATTCACAAGTCCTTTAAATATGGAAAATGTAAAACTTGTGAACTCATTTAAGAATTCCTTACAGATGAGATTTCCAACAAATATGCACATACATAATATCCCAACTTCACTAACCAACTTAGACAAAATGAATTCATCAAGCTGTTTAGCAAATATCTGCAAGTTATTCTACTAAGGACTACTCTCGATATAAATGATACCTGGTGTCCATGCGCTTGTTCCGTGAGTGGTGAAGAGATTATCCAGCAGAGTTGATGGAGTTTGACAGCTTCTGGTAATTACCTCCCTGTCTTTCTTATAACCTGCATTATCTATATCTATATAGTCAATTAGGTTAAACCTAGTATCTTTAGGGTACCTGATTCTTAGAATTGATAATCCCTTAAGATATCTAACAATTCATATCTTAGCTATAAGATTAGATTCTCTAGTATTCACGTGGAAACTTGCACATAGGCATATTGAGAATAAAATATATGGTCTTTATGCATAGTAGACACATATATAATATAATCATGGTATACTTGCACTAAACATTATGTGTGTGTGCCTTGTATTCTAGAGAGATATGTGTATAACGACTCTAATATAAAATCATATTCAAGTAATTAGCAGTTAGAGTGTCATACCATGTCCTTGACGATTGCTTGATTTCTTACCTCCGTCATAAAGAGCTTTGTGAAGAGAATGATATACAAATTCCAGTGGATATGAAACTTCAAAGTCCAGGAGTTGTTGTACATCAACTTGTTCAGCTCTAATAGTATCAAGTTTCGTCTCTGGTGCTTTAGTTAGATCTTGAAAGTCCCGAAATTCTGTTTCCATCATCGTCGATACCTTCTGTAGCAACCAGTTTGGCTTTGTCCCTCATAACAATGCCAAAAATCATCCAGTCTCTGAAAACCCTTACAGTACCAATTACAACTTTGTCATGTGGCCTGGGTTCTAGATTTAGTAGATTCTGCCTTCGAACTGATTGAGATCATCTTGCATTGCAATCACTCAATCTGGATCAATCAGTGCTTCTTCAATCTTCTTTAGGATTCCACCACAATCTGGATCAAGAGCTGAGCAAAGAAGGTTGTATGGAGAATCCACCACAACAGATCAATCAGTATCTGAAGAAGTACCAAGGACACCTTTTTAGGACCTCAGCGCTTACCATTGCACCAAAACTCCGGAGTGATAGTGAGGTGCTACTTTATTCCCTCAAGGGAACAGTCAGCGCCAACGTTTCGAATAGGCAAGATGCTGGATATTCCCAACAATCCCCTCCAGCATATTGCCAATATTCAAGCAAATGCCTTACGTTGAGACTCGAACACGTGACCTGCTCTGATACCACTTTTTAGGACCTCAGCGCTTACCATTGCACAAAAACTCCGGAGTGATAGTGAGGTGCTACTTTATTCCCTCAAGGGAACAGTCAGCGCCAACGTTTCGAATAGGCAAGATGCTGGATATTCCCAACATCACCATCCTTCTTCTTTGTATTCTCCCCCTTTTTGTTATCATCAATTGAAGGGGGTGGAGGAATTCTGTCAAGAATCTTTTAAAGAATGGAAGCATGAAGATTTTGACCTCTGATAATATCATCCATCTTCTTTTCTAGAGACCCTACTCTTGTCTCCAAAGATGCAAAATTTTTGGATTCCTTGAAAAGCTTGTCTTTGATGCTATTCATGGTGTTGAATGGTAGCTTTTCATCCAATCTCCTGTCTATTGTATCCTTGTTAGTTGAGATAGAGTCCTTGATGATCTCCAGTTCCCTCTTTACTCCTGTTACTATCATCTTTTGAATTTTCATTGATTCTCTCATACAGTGAGCAATTCTCCTTTGAGTAGGATCTTCAATTTCTCCTTCTACCATTGCTCTTCTATATTGAGAGAGAATTTCAGTCTCAACAGCTTCTAAGGAACCATCAATAGTGCTCATCCATGGCTCCTCATCAGAATCACTCTCCAACTCTTCAGGTGCCATATAACAAGTGTCTGTTGTATTGGCAATGCTTTCCTTCAGATTCCTGGTCCTTTGATCTGTATGATCAATTCCCAAAAGTTTTTCTGCATTCCTGTTACTTGAAGCAGCCAACCCTTGATATTATGGATCAGGATGAATGAAATTCTTTGGATCCAATTCACCAGCATCTATTTCTTCTTCAAAGTCCTTGACAACTCCACTCCCACTAGCTTCTGCATTAGATGCTCCCCCTATCTTCTTTACTCCTTCTTCTTCTGCCATCAGATCAATTTCTAACTCTTGTGCAAATAGTAGAATTATTTTATCACTTTCACTTATATCTCTATTTTGCATCAGGATCTCATCCTGGAATCTCACCTCTCCCTCACTCATTTCTTATGCACCTACTAAGGTGGGGCCCTCAAGTGTTTCACTCTCCTTTTGTATGGTGTTAGAGTTTTGGCCTTTGTGTCCCCAACTTGATTCTGTGCCCCTGGTTGTGGGCTATTTTCAATACTGTCATCCTTTTGAGAGGATGGCAATAGGGATGTGGTGTTTTCCATATTTACATCCATAGTCTTTTGGGAGACATTGTGAAAGGCATAGGTGTACTAACTTGTAACACTTAATTACTATGTAACTCAACTAAGTAAAAGATAAAATAACAGCAAAACAAGAGAAACTGAAGAAGCACATGGAATCAATCAACTGAAGAAATGGCAATGATACTTGGTAACTACAAGTAACTAATTTGGTTAATCAAGGATGCATAAGTGAGAAGAAGTTCAATCTGAGTATTGCTCATGCCCTAACTTATCTAATGGAGAATCAAATTAATGTCAAAGAAGTATCAAGAAGACCAAAGTGATTTCATGTAATGTATATCAACATCTGGATAATGTAAAGGTTAATCAACAAATGAGAACTGACATTCAGAAGCAAGAACCCCTACAAGACTAGTCACTTATGAACCAGACCATTGCATCAAGTGTCAGGACATTGGAGGTAAGTTCATGTCAGTAATAGAAGATCTCATTTGAATTGAGTGAGGAAAAGAAATTGAAGAAGCTAGGGAAACTTGCTCATATAGGTTAATCCTCAATTAGTCACTAAAGAAAGTCAACATTGGATGTGTGCATATTTGCCAAGGCAAATGTCGATCCACGGTAGATCGAGATCGAGATTCTCCCAGATCGAGATCGAGATTTTCATAGATCGAGATCCTCCCAGATCGAGATCGAGATCTTCATAGATCGAGATCGAGATTCTCCCAGATCGAGATCGAGATTTACACAGATCGAGATCGAGATGGGTCCAGGCGAAGATCGAGATCGAGATGGGTCCAGGCGAAGATCGAGATGCGGGTAGATATGTAACATTTAATGTTCAAGGGACAAGTGGCTTATTGTGAACGGTTGATCCAGAGTTGTTGGGAAAGTACTTTTTGTTGTCGAAGTCCTGATTGGGCCACGTACACAAAAAGGACAAGATCAAGACTACATGACATTATAAAAGCAACACTTTGTTTTTATTTAGTAGATAGACTTTTATCTCTGTATTTTTCAACGATAATTTTTAAGAGAGAGCATTTACTGTAAAACAAAAAGTGAGAGAGAGGATCAGTTGAATCTAGCTTTAATTGCTGTATTTATTGTTCAACTGATCATGATGCTTTTATGAATGTTGTAGCAAATCCATCAATGAATATAATGATATATTCTTGAAATTCTGTGTCATCATTTATTACCTGCATATTGTTTATTCTCTCATAAATTTTAAACAGTTGTATTCACCCCCCCTCTACAACACTTTGGACCTAACAATTGGTATCAGAGCACCTGTTAAACACATCTAACAGAGATCCTTTTGTGTTGTTTGAGTTGGTTCTTGAAAATCCCAGATCTATTTTTTTTCTTGAAGTTTGAGCCGAAAGTTTTTATTTGTTTCTTCTTGAAAAAGTCGTAGATCTAAAAAGTTCTGAGTCATGGTGTAAGGAATATTTGTACAAAATTCCAAAATACTGTACTTTAGAGCTTTGTGGATTTTTCTGTGGTCAAAACTGGAATCAACTGATTGACTAAACAAAAAGGACAATTTCGAACTTCTGTCAACTAGAAAGTGGACACCTTGTTGTTTGAACTTGAAAAATTGTGGACCCTGCTACTGTTCCTGTGATTAAAACTAACTTGCTTGAATCTTAAGTGCAAAATCCGTTGGATATTGAGTGTTGGATATTTAAAGTGAGATAATTAATTTTTCAAGTAAATACAATTTATTGTAATTTGAAAAGTGTATTATCTTAATTTTAAATTTTATTAAAATGGCCGCCGCACACAGATTTAAGATACCTCCGTTTGATGCACAACATTATGACGAATGGACCGGAAGGATGAGAGCTTACCTTGAATCAATAAACAAGGTATACTTGAGAATATTGGAAAACGGTCCATACATACCCATGAGAATTGAGCCAGAGCGAATGGAAGGAGGGATACTAATACCATCCCGGTCTGTTCCTAAAGAGGAAATGGAGTTTTCAGACGCAGATAAAGAATTGGTTGGTATGGATGCGTCGTTACGCAACGTCATAATTGAATCCCTAAACTCAGAGTACTATGTTCAAATAAAGGGATTAAAAACAGCTAAAGCCATGTGGGATAAACTGGCTGTGGTGATGGAGGGGACCGAGGAAGTTAGAGATAATCACAAACGCATTCTGATATCTGAATACGAATCATTCAGATGCGAACGAGGAGAAAGCGTAGCGGATGTTTACAAACGTTACAGTAAATTGCTTATCGAGCTGAGTATAAGAGATAAAGTCTATCCACTAGCAGATTCAAATATCAAGTTTCTATTGAATTTGCCTAAACATCTGGAACACAGGATCACTGCCATTCGAGAGTCAAGAGACTTGAAAAATACTTCTCTCGAAAAGCTGTATGGTGTTTTGAAGACCTACGAGCTGGAGCAGGAATAAAATGACAGAAGAAGATCCTACAATAGTGGAGAAAACAAAGCGGTAAGTGAGTCTGGACTTGTAGCTGAAGAGTCTGCTGTAAAGGCACTTGCAGCTGTCTCATTGAAAACTGCTAATCCTGAAAGAGTGGTATTAGACATTGAAGATCCATCCGAAGAAAGTGAGGATGAATACTATACCCTTGAAGAGCTGGACAAATTAGAAGACAAGTCATATGCTTGTATTGCTCGAGAATTTGCTCATATCAGCTTCAGGAAGCAAAGAAGTGGTAAAGGACGATTTGGTAGTTCTTTCAGCCGAAGAGGCAGGAGAGGCAGTAGTGTAAGTGGTAGTGGAAGTTACAGCGGTCGGAGTAGCACATCTGGTAGTGGCTACAGACCTAACCTGGTAGACAAGAACAAGTTCAGATGCTACAACTGCAATGAATTGGGGCACTTCGCAACAGAGTGCAAGAAGCCCAAGTACGTTCATCCCAAGGAATCCTATGCTGATTTGAAAAAGAAATATGATGCCTTGGTTAGCAAGCAACAGAAGGGAAGCCGGGCGTATGTTGTGACTGAAGGGAAGGGTTGGGACGAGTCTGATGAAGATGAAGATCAGGAGCTATGCAACTTCGCTTTAATGGCAAAATCTTCAGAACAATCAGAGGTACCAATTCTAACCGTAAATGAAATGTCTATTCCTGAGTACCAAAATGAATTAGCTGCCATGACTAAAGATATGTACAATCTCCAACTAAATCTAATTGCTGTTAATGAGGAAAATGCTAAACTCTCCCTTAAGAATAGACTTCTCGAGGCCAGGGTAGAGGAATTAGAATCAGGAGAGAGTAAAGAAAGGCAGTTAATGAATCAGGTAGACGTTTTAGAACACAAGCTTAAGATTAGGGAAGACCTTAACGAAGAACTTAAAAATGAATTAGCTGAGCTTAAAATAACATGTCAATCTTTTGAAGAAGCCGCTAATAAAGTTTTCGTAGAAAGGGACATGTACATGAAACTGGCAGGCAAGAGTAAAAATGAAAAAGTAAACATAGGACTTGACTACACACAGAAAAAGAAAAATAGGGCTGCTGAGTTGTTAGAGCCAGTGTTAGTCAAAGAAAATGTGCCTGAGGTTTTAATGGATGTTAGAAAACCTATCTTTAAGCAGTTTGAGCCCAGGACCATAGATCCTGTTGCTACTAAAATTGAACAAGAAATTAAAATTGAAAGAGATTCAGAAGAAAAAGTAGTAGAACCTACAACTTCTAAGAGAGCGAGTAAGATTGCTTATGCTAAGAGAGGTGTAGGAACCAAGGAGGCTAAGACGGTGTCATATAAACAATGGGTAGCAGGGTCAGACCAAATGAAAGCACCTGTAAAGGCAGTTAAAACTGAACCTGCATCTGTATCTACATCTACACGAGCTAGAAAGGCATGCTATATCTGTAATCAAACTGATCATTTGTCTTATTATTGCCCGTTCTATGTAGAGGAAGAAAAATCTGTTGGTTGTAATACCATGCCTGCAACTACTGTTTTGCCTAACATGCATGCAAATCATGCCAAATGCAATAATCCAAATTGCATGCCATGTGCTGTAAACATCATGCATGCTTATTTTAATTTAATGAATACTGCTAGCGCATCTGTTGAACGTACAACTAGTAGTAGTAAGAAAAAGCATGCGGGGTCAAAGGCTAAGACTTCAAGTCCTCCTAAAGTTAGGAGTGACCAGTCTGCTCCCAAACCTGACAAATCAGTCAAGGTTGACAAGGGAAAAGACAAAGTCAAGATGGATGCCCCTGATGGCAACAAGGCAAAGCCTTCTGTATCTGAAAAGAAAAAGGAAATTATTGATGCCGGGCCCAAACATCATTGGGTTCCGAAGAACACCTAACCTTTCTGGATTTGCAGGGCAGTGAATAGGAAAAGAGTAAAGTCATATGGGTGCTAGACAGTGGAGCATCGAGGCATATGACCGGCAATAAGTCCCTGCTAACAGATTTGGTGTTGAGAGCCGGCTCCGTGGTTACCTTTGGAGATAACATCAAAGGTTACACTCGGGGATATGGCAAGATTGTTTGTGGAAATGTTATCATTGAGGACGTATCTTTTGTGGAAGGATTGCGACATAATCTTCTCAGCGTTAGTCAGTTCACCGACAGGGGTTTTGACGTCAACTTTGGGAAGCATGATTGTTCGATTCGAAGCAAAAAGGATGGAAGCCTTGCTCTCAAAGGAGTAAGGAAGTCAAATTTGTTCATAGCTGACATGAATTCTGCTGATCAGTCTGAAGTCACGTGTTTCTACAGCAAGGCTTCTGCTGATGAAAGTTGGCTATGGCATAAAAGACTATCTCACCTGAACTTTAAAGCAATGAATAATCTCGTAAGGAGAGAATTGGTGAGAGGGCTGCCGCAGATGGAGTTCACCCCAGATGGACTCTGCGAAGCATGTGAGATGGGAAAATCAAAAAGAGCCTCGCATAAGGATAAACAAGTGAATAGCATTACCGAGCCCCTACAACTCCTTCACATGGATTTGTTTGGACCTGTTAATGTTATGTCAATGTCAAGGAAAAGATATGCGCTGGTAATTGTCGATGACTTTTCCAAATACACATGGGTAAAATTTGTGACATCGAAAGATGAAGTGCCACATGAGATCATTAGACATGTACTGGAAATTGAAAATGTAGCAAGTCTGACTGTGAAGACTATCCGATCCGACAATGGGACAGAATTCAAGAACTCAGTGTTAATGGATTTCTGCATATCTAAAGGGATCAGACGACAGTATTCAGCACCGAGAACACCGCAGCAGAACGGGGTGGTAGAAAGGAAGAACAGGACACTGGTTGAAGCAGCTAGGACAATGCTGTATGAGTCAAAACTTCCTTTATATTTTTGGGCTGAAGCAGTTAGCACGGCTTGTTATACACAGAACAGAACCCTGATTATAAAGGACCATAATGAGACGCCGTATTACATGATGAATAAACGAAAACCATCTATCAAGTACTTTCACGTATTTGGTGCCAAATGCTTTGTGTTAAGAGACAATGCACATCTTGGAAAGTTTGAAGCCAAAGCAGATGAAGGGGTTTTCATTGGATATTTTCTTGAAGTAGTAGCAGCGTACAGGGTGTTTGTGCTTAATGATCGCAAGGTGGTTGAAAGCCTTAATGTCACATTCGACGACTCAAAGCTCCCTTCTATACAAAAAGAAGATAGTGAGCCCACTTCCCTAAGATTTGAGAATATGGATATTGATGAAGTGGATACAGTTCCTGAGTCTGTAGTGCAGGGTAGTGATCCAACAATAAATAATGAAATTAATCAAGAGTCTAGTGTTTCGCAAATTCAAAACACTAGGGCTGAGGGATCACCTTCCGTCAGACCTGGCACTAACTCAGGGGGAGTCAGTATGCACTCAGGGGGAGCAGCTCACTCTGGGGGAGCTAGTACTAGCTCAAGAGAAGCTAGTGAAAGTGCTTCTAGACTAAGTCATCTTCACTTACAAGATCAAGCTGAATCATCAAGAACATTTGCTAGGGATCGCACTTGGAACAAGGACCATCCGTTCGAGCTAATTATTGGTGATCCAGAAGCCGGAGTGACTACTAGAGGAAAAGCTAGAGCTGAAGTTGCCACTGAGAATGAATGTCTATATTCAGTGTTCCTTTCCCAGATGGAACCTAAAGTGGTGGAAGAAGCTCTAGATGACGCTGATTGGGTGATTGCTATGCAAGAGGAACTCAATCAGTTTGAAAGGCAGAAGGTGTGGAAGCTGGTACCCAGACCAAAGAATATATCTGTTGTTGGGACAAAATGGGTATTCAGAAACAAGCTGGATGAAGACGGACGTGTAACACGAAATAAAGCTCGCCTGGTTGCTAAGGGTTATACTCAAAGAGAAGGAATTGATTATGATGAAACCTATGCACCAGTAGCAAGGCTAGAGGCAGTGAGGATGTTCTTGGCATTCGCAGCACATCATGGTTTTAAAGTCTATCAAATGGATGTCAAAAGTGCATTCTTAAACGGTGAACTGGATGAAGAGGTGTATGTCGAGCAACCTCCCGGGTTTATCGATATCAAATATTGTGATTATGTTTATCGACTCTTCAAATCAGTATATGGCCTTAAGCAGTCTCCGCGGAAGTGGTATGAAACTCTGTCAGACTTCTTACTAGAAAGTGGTTTTACAAGAGGAGTAATCGACAAGACGCTTTTCTACAAGAAATGCAAAGATGATCTAATAATGGTGCAAGTATATGTGGATGACATTATCTTTGGGTCTACAAATGAGAAGCTGTGTGCTAAATTCGCTAAGTTAATGCAATCAAGGTATGAGATGAGCATGATGGGAGAGCTGACGTTCTTTCTGGGCATTCAAGTTAGTCAGAAGAAGGACGGGATATTTATCTGCCAGACCAAGTACATTCATGATCTATTGAAGAAGTATGGTCTCCAAGATGTATCACAAGCTAAGACTCCTATGGCAACAGCCACGAAACTTGACGAGGACAAATCGGGTAAACCTGTAGACATCTCAAGCTATCGAGGTATGATCGGCTCACTTTTGTATTTAACTGCTAGCAGACCTGATATTATGTTCTCTACATGCTTATGTGCAAGGTTCCAAGCGGATCCTAGAGAGTCACATCTCATAGCCGTAAAGCGTATTTTTAGGTATCTCAAGGGAACATCAAATCTCGGGATTTGGTACCCAAGAGATACAGGGTTTAATCTTGTTGGCTATTCGGATTCAGATTACGCAGGTTGTAGAATAGATAGGAAGAGCACTTCAGGAAGCTGTCAGTTCCTTGGAAGAAGGTTGGTGTCTTGGCAAAGCAAGAAACAACACACAGTATCTACCTCGACAGCTGAAGCAGAATATATTGCTGCTGGAAGCTGTGTGGCCCAGATACTGTGGATGAAGAACCAACTCAAGGACTACGGTGTGGAAGTATCTAAGATTCCTATCATGTGTGACAACACAAGTGCTATTGCAATGACCAACAACCCTGTGGATCACTCCAGGACCAAGCACATTGACATCAGGTATCACTTTATTAGAGAGCATGTAGAAAATGGAACTGTAGAATTGCATTTTGTGTCTACTGAACGTCAAATAGCAGATATATTCACTAAACCTCTAGACGAATCAACATTTTCTAGATTGGTTGGTGAATTAGGGATGCTTAACACCAGTTAGTTTTGCTACCTATCTGTTAGAATTCAGTTTGTGTACATATTATTGTTGTTCATGAATATTCTTAATTAATAATGTGTCCTTAATTTCAAAAATGTATGTGTTGCATGTCATAAGGGGTTAGAAAGTTTCATGATATTAATCTTGTGCTAATCTGTATATCTTTATGGTTAGTGTCTAAATGAAGTAATGAGAAATTTTCTAAGGCAAATCTCGATCTGGTTCTGGATCGAGATCGAGATCGACTTGAGAAAATTGCTTAAACTCTGTCAAGGTACATCTCGATCTATCCACATCGAGATCGACATCGAGATGTAGATCGAGATCGACATCGAGATCAAAATCGAGATGTAGATCGAGATGCGGATCGAGATCGACATCAAGATCGACATCGAGATGTAGATCGAGATGCGGAACGAGATCGACATCCAGATCGACATCTAGAGGAGGATCGAGATGCGGATCTCGAGATCGAGATGTGACCTGTCTTTTCAGTTGCTTCTTTTTAGGCGTGCAAGTATATATTATAGCATTAAAAAGGCTGTTCATTATTTACATTAACTTTCTTTCTCTCTTTCAAAAGCTTAAGCTCTTCATATACACACGCGTATACAAACATTACCAGAGTTCTTTTCCCTGCCATTACATCAAGTTTTCTTGTGATTTTCTTAAACAAAAATCACTAACTGTTACGTGAAAGCATTAATCACTAAAACGAAACTCTGCTAAAATTTTGTCTAAAACTGTTGAACTTCTTGTGTTGTTTTAACGTCATTACTGTTCTTGCAATTAGTTCTTTAGTTTTCCTTTTCATTCGAGTGAGTTTGTTTTCGTTTCGTGCTTTCTGATTCTTAAGTTCTTTTGTGTTCTTGAGCAAAATAGTTGTGGGTACTACTGGTTAATCCTTAAAGTGCAACTTTACCGCCGTGTTTGTGGTTTTCTGGAAAAATAATTTATTTTGTAACGGCTGTTCACTTTAAATTTTCGAAAACTCAACCGTCAATCATTAGTGGGAAGTTAAGTGGTCATTAGTGGGCAGTTAATTTGTTTTAATTTGTGTCACTTATTACGTGGGGTAATTAGTGGGGTTCGTGTACGTTTTATTTTGTTTAAATTTAGAACTTGTTCTCTAAAAATTCCATTGCAAAACCACTTTAGAACATTTCTTTTCTCAAACACTAATTTAAAATGGCAAACCCAAATTTCACCATTCCCAAGACCAACTTTGTTAATCTCTCTGCTGATCGAGCAACTGGTAGATTTATTCACTATCAGTTCTGGATTGAATCCCTCAACAACACATCAATCATAAGTCATGCTTTAACTGCCTCTCCCATCCTGAATGTCGAAGCCCTTCAAGCTGCTTACTCTACACTAGAGATTCAGGGTGGAAAAGCCAATCCAACAGGCCTATCCTTTACTATTGGTGGTGTCAAATATGAAGTCAGTCTGCGGAAGTTCAATGAGTTACTCGGGCTTCCTACAGAAGATTATGCTCCGGAACCCACTATGGAGGATATGTTGCAATTATTCACGGAGATAGGTTGTCGCCCTCCCACGGGTCCTATCAAGGTAACAAAGGTTAACACCGGTATGCTACCAGCTGAGTGGGATTATGTAGTTCAGGCCATTCAGCGCTGCATGTTCCCAAAGGACAAAGACTACAGGCCAATGAACAACAGCTGCCGGGTAATACTATATGGAGTGGCAAACAACAGGAGAGTGAATGTGGGCAAACATCTGTTGATTCAGTTGCATGAGAGGTGGGCATTGGAGAAAAATGCATCAAGGAATCCGGAAGATGGTCCAGTCAAATGCTGGATGCCAAGATTTCTTCAGATGGTTCTGGATGACGTCCTTTCAGAGGAACACAGACGAGTATTTCAAGGCTCTGAAAGGATGGCATGTTTTGATATGACTCTAAAGAGTATCTCCACCATGGAAACCCAGCAAAAGTCAAGACTTTTTGAGTTGCGCCTGACTCCGTACTTCCAGGATCTGCAAGATGAGTATGCTAGGAGGCATGCTTCTCAGTTTACTGCAGTAGAAGCTGAGAGTAGCGGTAACGAAGCTGAAGGTGGAGATCCAGTGCATAGAAATTTGGAAGAAGCAGGTATAGATGTTGACATGGCCGAGGCAAATGTTGCAGAAGCTGGAGCTGACAAGGATGACGATCTTCTTAGTCAGGTACCTATTCTTGCTGATCTTGATCAATCATCAATTCAACCTGTTTTCTACAGCCGTGGGCCTGAAAACCCCCAGGCTCTATCCCAGGCTGCAAGCCCTTCTGTTCATAAACGTTCAGCCAGCCCTAAAACTGGTGATAAAAGGAAGGCAAGCTTATCTGAGTCGAGTGATTCGAGTGGAGGGAGTGTAGGAGTTGAGAGAGTAGTCACTTCAGCAGCTCTGCCACCTCCAAAGAAGCAAAAGGTTGATTCAAACCCAGTGGCAACTGCACAACCTGTTAAGGCTAGTTCACCTCTCACAGCCACCACACCTCACGCTGGTGGCTCTCCTCTCCAAATCATTTCAACACATTCGCACTCGCCTAGGCATGTTGGTGAGAGTCAAGGAGGGGGTCCAGCTCAACAGCCAATAGGAGCTGGCCCTACCTCCCCTGAGTTATCCGCTCAGGGCTCTTTGAGCAATTTCTCGGAAGGGGAATGGCAAACTGAGACTAGCACTTCTGATACTAGTATCTCAGGAAGTTTTAATGAGGAAGAGTCTGTCGAATCCAGTACGGATGACGCTTCCTCATCTAAATCAGAAAACAAGTTGCTTGCAGAGCAACGACATCTGGTGACTGGTGGGTCTACGCCTCCAGAACAGCCCAGCGAACCAGAAAAGGTTCTAAGTGAACAAGGGGATGACATGGTCATAACGTCATCTCCTATCGTAGACACAGCGCTTAAAGGCTCAGTCTCACTGACCGATATCGCCGACCAACTCACCGCTAGTCCCCAGCGATTAGTGGATGAGGCTCTAGTACTGTTAGGCTCTAAACACGAGGGAGAGACAGGGAGAGTAGATCCCTTCTTTTTAGGGATCTTGAGTGAAACAGAACCCAGCGAGAGTAAACAGTTTAACCCAAGCCAAACACCGTCCCCCAAATTGCAGGATCTAGTGAAGAAAGTGGAGGCTTTGGAGGCTAGAGTTGCTGGTGTTACTGCTGCTGTCTCTTCTCACTCAGGAAGATTGGAGGTCGGAGCTCAGTTCATGGAGAACCTGATTGCCGTCCAGAATCAAATGATTGACAAGATAAACAATCTTGGATTGGCACAGGTGGAGGTTGGGAGATCAGTAGATGATGTCACTTATGGCATGTCTCAGGTTTGGACGAAGCTGAATGAACTACTTGATTCTGTCTTTGGACGTAACAGGGCTGGACCTGGTCCTTCAACCGGTGGTGGTGATGACGATAATAATGGTGATGATGCTCCTGATGAGGATAACACACCTAAGGGGGAGAAGGAGGATCAGGGTCTGAAAAAGCTGACTAGTAAGGGTCCGGTGATCGAGTCCTCAAACAAATCTGATGAAAAGGTGGAGGAGGCTCAACCGGCTCTTAAGGACAAAGGCAAGCAGAAGATGGTAGTTGAAGAAGAAGCTGAGAAAGAAACACCTCTTGTCGATGCATTTATGGGAGACTTTATTGAAGATTCTGATGATGACGAGATGGATGTAGAAGCCTTAGTGGCAAGGAGGTCGAGACTCGAGCAACGGGCAAGAGAGTGGGAACAAGAAAGAGGTCTAAATCCTGGCGGATCTGGCGCAGGAGTTGCAGGTGATGCAGGAGACCACTCGGCTGCTGACGAGCATGTCCCAGAAGAAGAAGTTGATGAAGCGGAGATGCAAGGAGAGATTTTCAGGGAAGCCAGAGAAAGAGTAAATGAAGAAGTACTACAGGGGATAGTTGAAAAAGAACTAATGGCAAAGGAGAAGAGAGCGGCTCAGAAAACTCAGCATGAGTTTGAAATGAAAAAGATCAATGATCCTAAGGTCCAGGCTGACATAAGGAGGGAAGGTCCCGAGTGGGACAAGGCTAGAGAAGCTTTAGCTGGACCAAGAGCCTATGCTCATGACTCAGAAAGATTGAGCTTTCTTCTTCATAAGCTAGAAAATCTAAACCCTGGGCTGCTGAATTATCTAAATTGTATAAGACAGGGATGCACCTCCGTACAAGTCATATTCAAGGAGAAGGCATGGAATCTGATGATCACTTGGACACCCATAACAAAAATCGGGCCGTGTATGGTCGATGAAGCTTTCTTCCATGAAAGGGGTGCAAGTGAACTAGTAGAATTCGCTCACAAGGTAGACACCTCTGTCAAGACTAGAGTGCTGTTTAAGGAGAAATTGTTGAAGATGGCTGAAGACAGAGGGGTTGACATTATTCTAAATCCCTACCAGATCAGATATGTCCATGACAAGGTCTTGAGGATCGTAAATCTGCATGACTCGAAACTAACTCCGAGCGGAAATGTGTTGAAGGCAGTTGCAAAGCTAGTCCTCTCTAAGGGTTTTCTAACAAAGGAAAAGAAGCTGGTGGCTAAGGACTTGGAGAAGCTGATAAGAAGGCAAGACGCTAGATACAAGTTGCCTGAAGCTACACTACCAGTGGTTAAGAAGGAACCTGAAGACTATGCATTCGAGCTGCAAGACGAGGCAATAAGAGAGCATGTGCAAAGATACGGAGATCCAAGGATAGACATTCCAGAAGAAGGGGAAATAAGGAAGGAAGCTAGTGCAGTGGTTAGTGCAAATGTCAAGTTTGTCAAGAGCAAAGCTGAGAATGAGAATGATCTGCTGATCTATACAGACAAGTATCAGGTGGAAACCGTCATTGAAATCAAGTACGACATCTTTGCAGAACACAGTCATGAAACACTGTGTATCATAAGGGAATTGATTGATGAGATGGATGATGTTGACGAGTTTGATCAGGATTATCTAAGGGTCACGTTTGATAACTTCTGTAAGAGAAGACAACAGCTTGATATTCAGAGGCTACAGCAATGCACCACCGCTATTGTCATTGGATACCCTAAGCAGCTGGTTATAAGGAAGAAAGGGGAAAAAGGGTACCCTGACAAAGTCACGAAGCTGAGGTTTGAAGACATTCCCACGAAGCTTACCACTCGCAGCATGGTTGAAAGGTGGTTGAAGCTGTTTCGAAATTACAAGATCAGAAATCATGTGGAAGCAGAAGGACTTAATCTTCTCAAGAAAAGACTGGATGAAGTCTGCAACCCTGAGTTCATGAAGAAAGAAAAAGCAGCCAAGAAGAAAGCTCGTGAGGAAGAGGAGCGCAAGAAATCAAAGTTTTAATGCATTATGCTTGTAATGTTTCTTTGCGTTGTAATTTGTTTTCTTGTTTTCCTGCATTGTAAAAATATATTATCTGTTTTCTTGTGTAGTGTAAGGTAGAAGTTAGTTAGCTAAGTGTCTTAAAACTGGTTTAAATTAGGCGTCAATTATTTTGCGAAGTTCGGCGGTGGTAATACTGCTAAAAGGACTTCAGAAGGATAATTGAAGATTGAGTGGACCGTGCTCTTAAAGTACTTAGAGAAAATCTCTAGAAGAGCATGAAGCCATTTGATCGAGCCAACAGGTGTCCAATTTTGGCACTTGAAGTATCAGTAATAGACATGAAGTTAATTAATCAAGCCAAGCATTATGTAAGTTGACATGATCTTTTATGAATGTTATTTTATCTTTTTCAGTCCCTGTTTAGTTGAGTTATCCTCATTGTAAATTTGGTTGTCATTGTTAGACAATCAAATAGGGGGAGATTGAAAGGCATAGGTGTACTAACTTGTAACACTTAATTACTATGTAACTCAATTAAGTAAAAGATAAAACAACAGTAAAACAAGAGAAACTGAAGAAGCACATGGAATCAATCAACTGAAGAAATGGCAATGATACTTGGTAACTACAAGTAACTAATTTGGTTAATCAAGGATGCATAAGTGAGAAGAAGTTCAATCTGAGTATTGCTCATGCCCTAACTTATCTAATGGAGAATCAAATTAATGTCAAAGAAGTATCAAGAAGACCAAAGTGATTTCATGTAATGTATATCAACATCTGGATAATGTAAAGGTTAATCAACAAATGAGAACTGACATTCAGAAGCAAGAACCCCTACAAGACTAGTCACTTATGAACCAGACCATTGCATCAAGTGTCAGGACATTGGAGGTAAGTTCATGTCAGTAATAGAAGATCTCATTTGAATTGAGTGAGGAAAAGAAATTGAAGAAGCTAGGGAAACTTGCTCATATAGGTTAATCCTCAATTAGTCACTAAAGAAAGTCAACATTGGATGTGTGCATATTTGCCAAGGCAAATGTCGATCCACGGTAGATCGAGATCGAGATTCTCCCAGATCGAGATCGAGATTTTCATAGATCGAGATCCTCCCAGATCGAGATCGAGATCTTCATAGATCGAGATCGAGATTCTCCCAGATCGAGATCGAGATTTACACAGATCGAGATCGAGATGGGTCCAGGCGAAGATCGAGATCGAGATGGGTCCAGGCGAAGATCGAGATGCGGGTAGATATGTAACATTTAATGTTCAAGGGACAAGTGGCTTATTGTGAACGGTTGATCCAGAGTTGTTGGGAAAGTACTTTTTGTTGTCGAAGTCCTGATTGGGCCACGTACACAAAAAGGACAAGATCAAGACTACATGACATTATAAAAGCAACACTTTGTTTTTATTTAGTAGATAGACTTTTATCTCTGTATTTTTCAACGATAATTTTTAAGAGAGAGCATTTACTGTAAAACAAAAAGTGAGAGAGAGGATCAGTTGAATCTAGCTTTAATTGCTGTATTTATTGTTCAACTGATCATGATGCTTTTATGAATGTTGTAGCAAATCCATCAATGAATATAATGATATATTCTTGAAATTCTGTGTCATCATTTATTACCTGCATATTGTTTATTCTCTCATAAATTTTAAACAGTTGTATTCACCCCCCCCCCTCTACAACACTTTGGACCTAACACATTGGAGTGGCTTGGTTGAGGTTGCACACCCTCACTCTCCTTATTCTTCTGGGTTCTTTGATGTTCCCCTGTTCCCTCACCACCTACATCCTCCTCTAATCTATCTACCAAAGCAGTTGATTTTCTTTTCTTTGTTTATACAATAGCAGGTTTTTGGAAACCTGTTGAGGTTGGTTTCTTAGATTTGGATTTAGAGATTGGTTGTGTGACTTGGGTAGGAGGGTTGGGGTCATTACTACCACCTTCCACAGTCACAGAAGGCAAAGAAGAATTAGGTTGAGAAGAGTTTAAAGTAGAGATAAATACCTGAACAAAAGGGGGATAGATCAATTCCACAATGCTGTGAAGATTGATCCTAACCAAGTCCTTAAAGACCCTTTTGTTTTGAGTCCAGCAATCTAAAATTTCTGTACTCCTGTCAATCTCAATATCCTTGACAAAGTGGTTAATAATAATCATAATAAATATGATTAGATCTATTTATTTTATTCCCCAATTTGGCAGATATTTCATTGAGTAACAGGCTTCCTAAATTATGATATCTATCATATAAAATGTTATACCCTACTTGTTGCATACTTGTTGTTATTGCATCAAAATTACTAACCTTACCAGAAAAACACTTTATTATAGCATCAAAGAAATATGACCATTCTTTTCTTAGATTCTTCCTAACAATACTACCTAGACTGGCATCAGGAGTAGTGTAATTGATTTCTCTAAGCATGCGTCTTATCTCTGTGTCAGTGGGTACATCTATTGTATTATTTGCAGGAATATTTAAGCACTCACCCAAGATCACAGTGGTTAGAATATACCTTTGTCCTTTGCACTCAAATGAGATTGAAGAAAAATCACCTGCTACTTCTGCTGTTGTCCAGAACTCTTCAACTAGATTGCACACTATTTTTGGTGCTTCTGAGAGGGCCTTTGAAATCCTTGAACTCCTTAGAAATTCCATTAGATGATGAAATTCTGTTGGGGCTTCCTCCACCATAGTGCAGGCAACGAAGTTGTTGAGCTCATAGTTGAATCCAGATTGTGAGACTTTCTTTGATGATGCCATTAGTGTTTTTGAAGATGAGACGAGAATTAACTGGCAAGATTGTTAGTAATTATACAGAAACAACAATTAAGCAGTAACAATTAGGATTATTAGCAGGAGATAGATACAGAGAGAGAGAGTTCAGAGATTGAGAAAGAGAAAGAGAATTCGTTAGTAAAAATTGCAAGTAAAAAAAAATGTTTTAATCTCACTATTTATATTTACTGATTTTCCAAACAATTTCTTACTCAAAATAAAACTTAATCGATCGTTGGATGAATATTGAAAAATAAAAGTTACCAATTTTGGCAATCGACTGTTATACATACATGAATGAATGTATTAATCAATTGATAAAATAAGTAACCAATGGCTAGATTTTGTACAGATCGATTGATGACATGGACCTCTTAAATTCCAGGTCATCGATTGATAATTATCTTATCCATCGACAGGTACATTTATCCATCGATAAATAAATATATCATCAATTGATATATTTATCTATCGATAGTTCCAAATATCCATCGATAAACAAATATATCATCAATTGATATATTTATCTGTCGATAGCTTCAGAAATATCCATTGATATGTAAAATGTTTATCAGTTGATTATTGAAGAATCAATAATTTGACATAATCAATGGCTACAAACAATATTAATACATAACTTGTTAGACATTTAAAGGATTAAATATTATTAAGCATACCTAAATCACAGACCAATCTATTGAAGGTAGATTCATCTAGTGGTTTAGTAAAAATGTCTGCAAGTTGTCCTTCACTAGGGACAAAGTGTAATTCAACTATACCATTCATTACATGTTCCCTAATGAAGTGATACCTTATATCAATATGCTTGGTTCTGGAATGTTACACAGGATTTTCTGTTATAGCAATGGCACTTGTATTATCACAGAAAATAGGAATCTTGTTCAAGTTGAACCCATAGTCAAGTAGTTGATTCCTCATCCATAAAATTTGTGCACAGCAACTTCCAGCTGCAATGTATTCAGCCTCTGTAGTTGATGTAGACACTGAATTCTGCTTCTTGCTAAACCATGAAACAAGCTTATTTCCTAGAAATTGACAGGAGCCTGTTGTACTTTTTCTGTCAATTCTGCAACCTGCATAGTCTGCATCTGAATAGCCAATTAGATCAAATCCAGAATTTCTAGGATACCAAATTCCAAGATTTGGAGTTCCTTTGAGATATCTGAATATTCTTTTTATTGCAATCAAATTAGATTCTCTAGGATCAGCTTGAAACCTAGCACAAAGACATGTAGCAAACATTATATCTGGCCTACTTGCAGTTAAATAAAGTAATGAGCCAACCATGCCTCTATAACTTGAAATGTCCACTATAGCTTCCTTAGTGTTTAATTCAAGTTTAGTTGCAGTGGCCATGAGAGTTTTTGCAGAAGAACATTCATTTAAATCAAATCTCTTTAATAAATCAGAAATATATTTGGTTTGATTTATGAAAATACCATCTTTGACTTGTTTGATATGCAAACCAAGAAAGTAGGTAAGTTCTCCCATCATACTCATTTCATATTTACTCTGCATCAACTTAGCAAACTTTTTACAAAGTTTTTCATTAGTTGAGCCAAAAATAATGTCATCTACATAGATTTGAACAAGAATCATAGAACCATTTACATTTCTATGAAAGAGAGTTTTATCAACAGTACCTCTTATGAAGTGATTCTCAATCAAGAATTTAGACAGAGTGTCATACCAGGCTCTAGGTGCTTGTTTTAATCCATAAAGTGCCTTGAGAAGATAGTATACAAATCCAGGATGAACAGGATCAATAAAACCAGGAGGTTGTTCTACATATACTTCTTCTTCTAGTTCTCCATTGAGAAAAGCACTTTTCACATCCATCTGATACACCTTGAAATTAGCATGAGCAGCAAATGCTAGAAAGATTCTGATTGCTTCCAACCTTGCAACTGATGCAAATGTTTCATCAAAATCTATGCCTTCTTCTTGTGAATAGCCCTTTGCCACTAATCTTGCTTTATTTCTTGTCACTGTACCAGATTCATCCATTTTGTTTCTAAACACCCATTTTGTACCAATGATAGACTTATTCTTTGGTTTGGGCACCAGCTTCCATACCTTGTTTCTTTCAAACTGATTCAACTCTTCTTGCATAACAATTATCCAATCAGGACCATTCAAGGCTTCTTCACATCCTTTTTGGTTCTTCTTGAGACAGGAAGCTACTATACAAGCATTCATTTTGAGTTGCACTTCTAGTTTTGACACCATCATTTGCATCTCCAATTATTAGTTCAAAGGGATGGCGTTTTGTCTATTTCCTTTGAGATGGTAAATTTGTCCTTGAAGATGATGCTTCATGATCATTGGAAGTGTTATGATCACTGTGATGTGATTGACTATTTGAGAACTCTCCCCCTGAGATGGACACTCTACTTGAAGATTGTTGAGCAGAGTTGATATCCATCAAATGATTATCAATTGATGTATTATCAGTCAATTGATGATTGTCAATTGATAAGTTATCTGTTGATGCATTGACATCAATTGATGGGAGGATTCTAGATACTTGAATTCTTGTAATTTCCACATCATCATCACTATCTCCAATATTACTTGTGGATTCATTTTCAAAATGCAATAGATCATGAAATCCTTCATCAAACAGCCCTTGAATTTTCTTGTCATCAAAGATTACATGCATAGATTCCATAACAATGTGTAATCTAAGATTGTAGACTCTGTATGCTTTGGTTGTTATTCCATATCCAACAAATATAGCTTCATCAGCTTTGGCTTCGAATTTTCCTAGATTTTCACCTTGATTTCTCAGTACAAAGCATTTGCAGCCAAAGACATGAAGAAAATTAACTATTGGCTTCTTGTCTTTCTTTATCAATTGATATGGTGTCTTGCCTTGAAGTTTATTGACCATGGAAATATTTTAAATGTAACAAGCAGTATTAATTGCTTCTGCCCAGAAGTATATAGGTAGTTTTGCTTATTCTAACATAGTTCTAGCAGCTTCAATCAAGGTCCTATTTTTCCTTTCAACTACTCCATTTTGTTGTGGAGTTCTTGGTGCAGAGAAATGATGAGTGATACCTTTTTCTTCACAGAATTCTTTAATTGATGCATTCTTGAATTCAGTACCATTATCACTTCTAAATTTCTTGACCTTCCATTCAGTGCTATTGTCAACATTCTTGTTAGAAATGACGAAGCTGTATAAATAGTAATCGTGATAACTCAACACTAGAACAGGACAAGTAAATAATACTACGATTACACAGAAATCAGCAAGACATGAAGACAAGGCAAATACAGTGAATCAAGACATTAGAAGAAGTTTTGAAGTCTACTACAGGTCACTGAAAGAAGTTCATTTATATGTTCATGCCTCAGTGAAGAATAATGTTTAAAGACTTTCAGGGTTTCAGAAGTGTTGAAGATTCAGTATAGCAGTGCCACTAAAAGATTTCAGTATAACAGCATTGATTGAAGATAGACAGTGTTTGAAGCATAGGAATCTAGAAGAATTGAAGACATGGTAAAGACAAAGGTTAAAAAAGACAGCTACAGTCTTGAAGTTATACTCACTGACAATCAGTGAAGAACAGAGAATGAAGTATTCAAGATTGTAGTAGTAATGAAGACGTTGTCGAAGTACCAGAAAAGATTCTAGTGAAGTTACATTGTTTATTGACAGTTAATGTTCGAACCACTTATTGGGAAGCCACATTACCAATTGAACATGGTAATCTATTCAGAAGCAAGAACCCTATCAAGACTAGTTACTTATGAACCAGACCGTTGCATCAAGTGTCACGACATTGATAGCAAGTTTATGTCAGTAGTAGAGATCCATGTTCAAGAGCTTGTTGAAGAATATTGAAGAAGCTAGGGAAACTTGCTCATAAAGGTCAATCCACAATTAGTCACTAAAGAAAGTCAACATTCGATGAGTGCATATTTGCTAAAGCAAATGTTGATCCACAGCAGATCGAGATGCGGGTCGAGATTTATAATTAAAGATAAACATTGCAAAGGCAAATCTCGATCCACGACAGATCGAGATCGAGATTCTCACAGATCGAGATCGAGATTCTCACAGATCGAGATCGAGATTCTCACAGATCGTGATCGAGATTCTCACAGATCGAGATCGAGATTCTCACAGATCGAGATCGAGATGGGTCCAGGCCGAGATCGAGATGCGGGTCGATATGTAGCATTTAATGTTCAAGGGACAAGTGGCTTATTGTGAACGGTTGATCCAGAGTGGTTGGGAAAGTACTTTTTGTTGACGAGTCCTAATTGGGCCACGTACACAAAAAGGACAAGATCAAGACTACACGACATTATAAAAGCAGCACTTTGTTTTATTTGTAATAGGACTTTTAAGTCCATCTCTGTATTGTAACGATAATTTTAAAGAGAGAGCATTTACTGTAAAACAAAAGTGAGAGAGAGGATCAGTTGAATCAAGCTTCAATTGTTGTATTTATTGTTCAACTGATCCTGATACTTTTATGAATGTTGTAGCAAACCCTTCAATGAATATAAAGTTATATTCTTGAAATTCTGTGTCATCATTTACTACATGCATATTTGTATATTCTCTCATTACTTTGAAAAAGTTGTATTCACCCCCCCCTCTACAACACATTTGGACCTAACAATTCTTCACATGATTGATAATTAATTTGCTTGCCTCATCCTTAGAGTGTAAGAAATATACCCATGAAAATCCTGTGAAGTCATCCACAATTACTAAGGCATATTTCTTTTTGGCAATTGACATGATGTTGACTGGACCAAATAAATCCATGTGCAATAATTCCAGAGGCTTATCAATTGATGATTCAGACTTTGACTTGAATGATGCTTTTCTTTGTTTTCCCTTTTGACATGCATTACACAGTCCATCCTTGGTGAATTCTATCTGTGGAATGCCTCTAACCAAATTCTTTCTAACCAATTGATTCATGGCCTTGAAATTCAAATGGGCTAGTTTCTTGTGCCAAATCCAACTTTCATATGTATTGGCTTTGCTAAGTAGACATGTCATTGAATTTGCCTTTACAGAGAGAAAATCAGCCACATAGACATTTCCTTTCCTTTCTCCAGTTAAGAGAATATCACCAGATTCTTTGTTGGCTATGATGCATGATCCAATTGTAAACCACATACCATTACCATTATCACACAGTTGACTAATACTGAGCAGATTGTGCTTCAATCCATCAACTAATGCTACAGGTTCAATGATAACATTTTCTTTTGCAATTGAGCCATATCCCAGAGTAAAACCTTTGTTGTTATTTCTAAAAGTAACTCCTGGGCCAGCCTTTTCCACAAACTTTGTGAGCAGGGACAAATCTCCAGTCATATGCCTTGAACATCCACTATCCAAATACCAGAGATTTTTCTTCCTGTTTCCCTGCACACACATAAAACAATCAAGTTGTTTTTGGTACCCAAGTTGCCTTGGGTCCTCTTTTATTAGTTGCAGCCTGAGCCCCTATTGTCAACTTAGGTTTCTTTTATTTTGGTGGGTTAAAATCCACTTTAACTTTGGCATTTGATTTTTGGGGCTTTGACACCTTGGAACTCATGGCAGAATTTCCATGAATTTCATCATTTATATTAGGCATGTTCCATGGCATACCAGGCATGTTCATATTAGGATATGTAAAGAAGGGATTATACATGTATGGAACTTGTGCATATGGCATATGAACATTAGGTGCAACCAAATTAGAAGACATGGCATTCATGAGCATAGGATTGGTAAACATGGCATTTGCAGTCATGGCATGTATATTTAAATAATTTGAAGATATATAATTCTTTTTGTTCTTGCATTGCATGGATAAATGATTTACACTACCACATTTAGCACATACTTTTCTAGGTGCATACATATCAGGAGTGTAGTTGTTGTGCTTATTTATGCCTACTTTACCATTCCTATTCTTTTTCTTTTTCTCAGACTTAGGTTGAGAAATTTCCACATGTGCTATCTTTTCTAATTTTTCTTTTAATTGATTCTTGGATAAGCTACCTATGTTGATTTTCTCAGTTTCAGCCTCAACTTGATTTATGGTTTCCTTAACAAACTTGATAGGAGTGCTAAATTTATTCTTCTTATTAGCCATTGATGATTTACTTGTCGATGGATGCTTATCAATTGATTCAGCATCAATCGATTGATAATCCTTATCAGTTGATGAAGGATTAGCAGTCGATTGATCTTTATCCATTGAAGTATCAGCCAATGGCTTGCCTATTGATTTGAGGAGTTCTACTAGAGTATCTACACCCTGAACATCAATAATTTGTTTAGCAGTTTTAGCAGACCTATTCCATTTGCTAATGGTTTCAATTTCTTCAGCCAATTGTTCTTTCAACAATTCTTCTCTTTTCAAACTGTTTACTAGTTCATTTCTAGCATCCTTTCTTTCCTGCTTAAATCTATCTAAACAGACAAGTTCATTTTCAAGAAAAATATTCTTCTCAATTAAGGCATCAATGTTGTTCTTTAACTTGAGGTTTTCTTTGTTTAGAGATTTTAGAGAGACATGCAAGTTGTACAATTCATTGGACATTTCATTAATAGTACTATTGCATTCATCAGCTGAAAGCTCAGAAAAGTTTATAGCTAGTACATGATTTGATGATGAACTAGCTTCTTCATCTTCATGTTTGGCCATTAATGCTAGATTGATGAATTCTTCAGAATCACTGTCCTCAACAGCCCAGTCCTTCTCTTCAGTAACAAAAGCCTTTTCTTTTTGTTTTAAAAGGTCAAAGTATTTCTTTTTATAATCAATACCCTCATATGACTTTGCCTTTTCTTGTTTTGGCTTCCTGCACTCACTTGAGAAATGACCAGCCAATCCACAGTTAAAACATTTAAATTTAGATCTATCAACCAAAATTTTGTTTTGATTGTTGCTTCTAAACTGGGATCCAGGCCTTTGAGCATATGGATTCCTCTTGAATTTTAGCTTTGAAAATTTCCTTGACAGAAATGCAAGGTGCTCATCAATCTCATCCAAATCATCCCGAGAGCATGTTTCATCTTCTTCACACTTACTCTTTCCTTTTCTCTTGAATGATTCTTCAACAGCATCATCAGCTATCATGACAGACTCTTCTACACAGCCAATTTCCTTCTTCTCTTTCTTGTCTTCATTCCCTTTGACCATCAAAGCCACAGTTTTCTCCTTTCTTTGATTCTTCTCAATCTCTTCATCTTGTTGAATCTCCAGTTCATATGTCTTGAGAATACCATAAAGTTTCTCAAGAGTGTAATCCTTGAAGTCCTGAGATTGTCTAATGGAAACAGTCATTGGTTTCCATTCTTTTGGAAGAGATCTAAGAAATTTAAGATTTGTATCGTCAGTTTCATAAACCCTACAATATAGCTTTAGACCATTCAATAACTTTTGGAATCTTCTATAGGTATCATTGATGGCTTCACCACTCTTAAAATGAAATGATTCATATTTTTGAATTAAGAGTTGCATCTTATTTTTCTTAACTTGTTCAGTTCCTTCACACAGAGTTTGAAGAGTGTCCCATACTTCTTTTGATGAAGTAGAGTTTATCACATTGTCAAACATATCTTTATCTAGACCATTAAACATAATGTTCATGGTCTTTTTTATCTTTAAGTACTTCTTTTTCATCCTCTTCTGTGAACTTAGAGATGAGTTTTGGAACATGTCTATCAACTGTAGGAGTTCCATCAGGGTTTACACCTGTAACTAGCTCCATGGGAATATGAGGACCTTTCTCTATGCAGTGAACATAGGAAGAGTCAAGGGAAAGAAGATGCAGATGCATTTTTACCTTCCATGGAAAATATTCATCTTTCTCTAAAACTGGAATCTTCACACCTAAATCTTTCTGGCCCATATTGACTGTTCTTGATCTTTAAACTTTCTGTATGTTGAAAGCCTGCTCTGATACCAATTGTTATTCCTTTAGAGCAATGTCAATATTTGTAGAAGGGGGGGGGGGGTTGAATACAAATATTAAAACCTTTTCTTTTGTTCTAATATTTGTTCTTGATGTTTGAGAATTAGTGAGAATATGTTCGAACAATTTAAGACTGAAAAATAAACTGAAAAAAGATATTTAAAATTACTGATGGATTGGTTGTTCCATCAGTGTATATTTTTGCTCAATGTTCCTAGGTTAAAAGAAACCTAGCTGCGTTTTTACAAGATTAGAAAAAAAATCAACTGTTCTTACAAATGTGCTCTCAAGCTGGAACAGTTGATTAAGAGATATTGTCTAACTTGTTACTTTTCTAATAATGCTGTTACACTTGTTTATATTCAACAAGTGTGCTTTTACAATTCCTATTTTAGGATTGTTTCTACCTGCCTTTCTTTTACCTTTTTCTATCTTTGAAAAGGTTTGAAAAGACAGCTTCTGATTGAGTCTTCACAGCCACTCTAGACCGTCTTCTATAGGGGTGCTTTTGTTCTCTGGATCTTCAACATATATTCTTTCTGTGTTGTCACACTCAATTGATAATTTGCTGTTAAGCATATCAATTGATCCATCCTTTAATCCATCAACTGATGTTCTTCTTCGATTGATCTTTATATCCATCGATTGATAAAAGATGGCTTATCGATTGATAGATGTTATCAATTGATATATCAATCAATGGATCTTCACATCAGTTGATGGTCTTCAATGCTTGACTTGGCTTCTTCGATTGATCCCTCATCCATCGATGCTTCAATATCAATTGATCATCCTTCACTTGTGTAATTTCTTGTCTTCACATAATTATAATTTGATAGTTTAATTTACACATCAATTGATGATCTATATCAATCGACTCTAACATCAATTGATGAATAAAATATCAATTGATTTACACCTTATCGATTGAAATAGACTAAGTACACCTATGCTACAATCCAAATTATCAGTTGACTCATATAAACACTTCAACTGATAAATGGTTTCCTGATCAATTGATATTTATAACTTTCATATCAATTGATCAGTTACATCAAATTAAATTTCTATGATTCTAAGATTAATGTTATCATCAAATCACATGTAGATTCCTAACAAGAAGCTTGAACAAGCAAATGATGACAGAGACTGTGTTGGGTTAAAAGCAGGAATGTCGAGCATTAGTAAGGTTACAGTAAGGGAAATCATTTATTGATGAAGTTAAATGCAAAGTTAATTCTATCAGTGATAGTGATGAACCACATGGATATCTGGCATCAATGACCAACATTGGAGATGAATCACTAAGCACTTCAAAGGTACGCATTCTAACTAGTATACATTTATCTAATTTAGAACTGTATGATTATTTTGTTTTGAAATGTATTATATTCATGTCAGCATGTTAGCATCTTAGAAATTAAATGTTTGATTGATTGCTAAGAATGAGATATTGCATGCTAGGACTTATGAATTAAAGTTAGTACATTTCATACTAGATTTTCAATGCAGTAAAATAAATATCTAGAATTAGATAAGATTATTCTAGACGATTAGGTGTATCATAGACATTTGCTTGAACTTGATTTAAATCTTATGTGATTAAATAACTCTGCTAATGTTGTGAAAATTGCTAATAGACAAACAGGTCATAGATCAAATATTTTATATTTGTTCTTATTATGATAAATGACTTGTTAAGTGTATGTGGAATTTAATATTGCTCATAATGTCATATTCAAATATTCTGCATATTCTTGAAATTGTTTATGTGTTTATTTTCATATGAATTATTCACACTCATATAGTTGCACTTAAATGTCAAATCACTTCATGTATTGCTTGTTTAGGAGTAGAAGATTAAAAGATGGTAGATTTATCTAAGTAGTCAATAAAATTTGTAGCTTCGAGGCTTAATCTAAAACTGACTTAGGTAATTAGAGATAATTAAAATGTTAGACAACAACAGAAATGGATTAGATAGAATTAGTAATTAAATTGTTAGTTCATCTATTCCATGTACTTTTAGAAAATTATTGAATATCTGTAAATCTGCTTGACACCTGTCACATTTGTGTAGAATGGTTAAAGTAGATAGTACTGAATTTTCTAATATGCATAACATGCCTAAAATGCATGATTCTTATCTATAATGCATTAAAGTTAAATGTGTACCATGTGCTCTTATTATTCATGATTGTTTGTTTAAATTTGAAAATGCATATCTTAGGACTTGCATAATCTTAGGCAAAGCATGTATAAGTATCACAATAGGGTAAAGACTGCTAGTCCATCTAAAGATAGGTTGGAATCACTAATCTTATAGCCTTAAGACTACCTTGTCAAGGCTGCTGTAAATGACAAGTGATCAGTCAAAGATAAGTTTGTGCATGTTAAGGTTGAAGCTGTTGTTACCACTGTTGAAAGTAATATCTCTAACCCATCTGAATCAATTGAAGTTGAGTACCAAGAAGCTTAATCATTTGTGATTGTAGAGTATGAAACAAAAGACAAAAGTTATGTGATTTCGTAACATTTATTATTCGAGGCATATTACTAACATTGAAGCTCTATTGTCACAATTCATTGAGAAAGCCTACCCAACAGTAACCTTTGGAGATGACAGCAAAGGATGTACAAGGGACATGGCTGTCATGATTTTGGAATTGTTATCACTGGAAATATCTTTCTTGTTGACGGACTTAAGCACTATCTACAAGGCACTAGGAAATTCTTTGTCAAAGGTTTTCTTGAAAAGCATTGAAACAGAAACGTGTTTGATCTCAAGCAAGAAAGATGGAAGCTCACTCAACTGAGAGTGAGTAAATTTGTTCATAGCTGACATGAATTCAATATACAAACGTGAAGTGAGTTTCTTCGTAAAGCTTCATCAATAAAGAGTTAGCTATGACATAAGAAGCTCTCACACTTGGTGAACAAGACAATGGATTCTTTGATAAAAAAGAAATTGGTGACAGGACTGCTTCGTATGGAATTCTATCTAGAAGGACATTTCGAAGTACGTCATATAGGGAAGTCAATTAAAACATCATACTGAATAAAGTAATGTCATAAAAAAAACATGCTTAGTGGTGGTTGATGACAACCCTAGTTACAATTTAGTGATATTCGTGCATTTAATAGATAATATATCACATATGGAGATTAATCACATCAGGTAGATCAAATTGGAAGCAAAGTAAGTTGTGAGAACTTTGAAGTCAGATATTGGAACGAATTTCATGAATAAAGTTCTAAATGAAGTCTGCACTTATAAAGATACTTTGAAGTTGAAGCAATTAACATAGTTTGCTATTTTATTCAACAAAGATCGTGAAAAGACATCATATGAGTAAATGGCCAACCAGAAGCAAACACTGAGGCTCTTTCGTGTGTTTGGTGGAAATTGATATTTATTGAAGGATTATATGAGTATCTTAGCGAGTTTGAAGTTAAGGCTCATGGAATAATTCTTCTTGGCTACTCATTGAATTCCAAAGCTTACAAGACATATGTGATTGAAAACTAGAAGGTGACTGAAAGTCTGAATGCATCGTTCGATTACACCAAACTCCCGAGCATTCAAATAAAAGTCTATTATGAATCTTTGAAATTTGACATCTTGTCAGAGTTATATTCAGATATTGATGATCAAACTGAGGTTCCAGAATGAATCAATGTTAATGATGATGATTCAGATCATATTAGTAGAAATGGTAGTGAAACTATACAACTCATGACCTTTAACAGAATCCACTCAACAAGGTGAAAGATCTTCAACACATCCTAGCACCAACTCAGGGGGAGCAAATAAAAGAAGGATCTACTAGTCGTACTCAACATAATAAAGATTAAGGGAATACATTGAGAATATATCTGCCATGACTAAAGGTTTGGAGTAAAAGTCATTCCTGGAGTCTAGTTTTTAGTGATCCGGATACTAGAATAAAGACTAGAAGTATTATGCAAAGTAAATGGTTATTCTTCGGGAAAGAACAATTGTTAACAGTTGGTATCCTAAAGAAGATTTAAAAAGCTCTGATTGATCTAGATTGGGAGATTGCAATGCAAGATGATTTCAATCAATTCAAAGGCAGAATCTACTGAATCTGAAACCCAGACCACAAGATAAAGTTGTAATTGGTACTGTAAGGGTTTTCAGATACTGGATGATTATTGGCTTTGTTATGAGGGACAAAGCCAAACTGGTTGCTACGGGTTACTATAAAACAAAAGGTATCGATGATGATGACAATAGAATCTTCGGGACTTTCAAGATCTAACTAAAGCACCTGAGACAGGACTTGATACTATTAAGGCTGAACAAGTTAATGACATAACAGTAATATTCCAAGCACATGTTGAGCATTCAAGTATGAATGTCTATCAGATGGATGTGAACAAATGCATTCCTGAATTGTGAGTTAGAAGTTAAAGTTGATGTACAACAATTCCTGGACTTTAAAGTTACATATCTACTAGAATTTATATATTATTCTCTTCAAAAGCTCTATATGACAGAGGTAAGAAATCAAGCAATCATCAAGGACATAATATGACACTCTAACTGAAATTACTTGAAAATGATTTTATTAAGATTGTTATACATATATATCTCTCTAGAATACAAGGCACACACATAATATAATATTAGTGCAAGTATACCATGATTATATTGTTAGTATTGTTGTCCTAGAGACAATACTTTTAATGTTTTATTGAAAACATATAAGAATTATGTTTTATGTGATTATTTAAATAATATTTATTATGTCTTTATTTACTGCGTCATAAATTGAAAGAATAATAAATGTCCTTAGAATATTAATACGTAATATATATCTTTAAGTATGTGACTTAAAAATGAGATTATATGAATAATATTTTATTCCTAAAATTCCCTAGTCAAGTATTATTATTTAAGAACAGTAATAATGCAATAAGACTAGTATGTTTGTTGATAGATGACCACATCTCATTGGTCATAGATATGGTGATACTAAAGTCAAGAACATAAATGTATGTATCAATACATAGCACTCGAAAGACCCGCCATGAGATTCTACATGTTAATAAGTGTCATAAGAAATCTCACTGTGATAATGATGTTATGATCCTCTGACTTGAAATCATTATATTTCTATACGAGAATTAATATAGTTTGATTACACTCAAAGTTATCTTTAACCGGGTAATGATAAAGGTGGACATTGGGTATGCTATGAATCGTACGAGGAATATGAATGATAGATATATGATTTAACCCTCCAATTCTAGGAGTGATATTATTGACCTCTTGATTGAGTGAGACTATGAAATGCATGACCATGCTCAAATATTGATTTGTTTAAATAGTCTACTCATTGATCAAGGAAATCGAGATTAAACTTTGAAGAGGATGACACTATACATGCCTCTAGTTTGATCTATAATATAAGGTTAAATGGATTATATTACATGGAACATTATTCACGAAAGATTTAATTGAATCACCAATTATTATTGTTACTTGGGTAACAATGATGTATTAGTAGATGCCACTAATTGTTTATAATTTTATTATTAGATAATAAAATTATTGCCAATGTAATAATAACCTAAAGGGTCACACACAAAGAACGTCAAAATGGAGGTTTATTTAAATTACGAATTTAAATATATTATTATTTATTTGAATTTAATTATTGAATTAATTAAGTGGGATTTGATTAATTATATTAGAATTAGAATTTAATAAGTATTATTATTATTCGAATTTAATTATTGAATTAATTAAGTGGGACTTGATTAATTATATTAGAATTCGGATTTAATAATAATAATAACCCAAAATTAGAATGGGTTTTGGAAACCACGTGGATTAGAGTTAGGCCAAAAATCTCTCTCTCCCCTATATATACATAATGATGTATAGTATTAGGGTTTAATCATCAGATTTTATTTTTAGAGAAAAACCCTAGCTGCTCAACATCAAGAGAGGCTAGAGAAAATAAGAGAGAGGAAGAGGCTAGTACCGACTCCGGTGATCGTAGGATGATCGGGCGTTCGTGTGGACATCTTTGGAGAGCAGATCTTTGCAACAAAGGGCTGCTATGATTCGTTTTTCTGGACCTCCATTAAACAGCATACAGAAAGCTTTGTTAAGGTACATACCTCTTCACCATAATCATCCAAATGTATACATGAATCATGCGATAGGGTTTTGTTTTTTTATTATTTTACATTATATCCGCTGCGTTTTCATGCCCAAAACCCTTTAATGGCATCAGAGCTACGTGTATAATGGGATGATTTGGTTATGTGTTTAACAGTTTTTCGATGTATGTAAACATATATATGATATGCCATGACTATATGTTTATATATATGTTTTATATGATTTTGAATATATGATATTCATGTGTTTTATAATCATGGGATAATTGTGTTTATTGCTGTATGTATATGATACATGTTTGTTCTTGTTATGGGAATCGTATTCGATACGAAATCTGAAACGGGTTCGGTATATTTTCTGAAATCTGTGTCCAATGTCTGATTTTTCCAAACGATATGTGTTTTCTGACTGGAATCGTGTCACTGAGCAATACTGAAATAAGTCAGCTCCACGTCTGTAAGCCGTTTGATGACATTACAGGCCCCGAAACGGCGATTTATTATTTTCTGAAATTTATTTGATTTTCTGAAATTTTGAAATTTATTATATATGATTATATGATATGTTTATATAATCTGAGATATATTACATGTGTTATGTGATAACATGGTGGATGGTTATGGCCTAAAGACCCATAGGATAATAGTTTTGTTTTATGATTTTGGTTTCTAAATACGACTTGCATGTCGTTTATTCATTGTAATTGTTAATCTCGAATGTAACTTGAGTTCTTCTTATAATTTCAGTAGAATAGATTTATTTATTATTCAATGTAATTGTTCAATGGAGACATGGAAGCAAGGAAGCTAGGAGGCCATCCAGATGATGGAGCAATGAAGAAGATAAAAACATGTAATAGTGTAGTATTTGAAACCACCATAGATTGACCTTGATAATTCCATTAGCTTGGAAATATCACATAGGATGGGGCCATAATCAAACACGTTTAATTTATGCACAATACATATATGTATATGAATGCATGTGTAGATACGTATATGTTGGAATGATGTATGTATTAGATACGACACCCATGCCATGCCTGCTTAAGAAAGATAAAATCTGTAACGATTCAAGATTTTAAAATTAAACAAACGATCATGATATTCTTGTGTTTATGAAACATAGTATTGAATATGAATTTTCTTTTTCTGATATGGGGAGATTTTGTCAAAAGCGAATTATTATTCGTAAGAAAGTTGGGTTTTAAGTGAGACCGCTTGTGACTTCTCCGACGATCTGGAAATCGAACCATTGACGAATATTGAAATGGATTATTTGATCAAGGAAAAATTGATAATCTCTTTATGATGGGATCATGATCGTTCATATAAACATTAAAATCCCTAAATACATATTAAGTTAATCGGATGCCTTCCAATGTTTAATACTCGTCAAGATCTAGATTGAGAAGGAGTGAGTTTGCCAAATCAAGGTGCTTTTATCAATCATGGGAAGATGTGATAAGTAAGTAACTTAGTTTGTTGAAACATTAGGTCTAACTTAACTAAATCATCACAATAGGATTGTGGGTTTAGAGGCATAGAGTTTGGTGAGATTTATTGGATAAATTTGTACAAAGTGTTATTCCACCAAACTATCCAAGAGTTATATTTGATATTATCGACTAATGTTATCTACCCAAATTGTCGTGTTTTGGGTATATTAGCCAATGCTATCTTAAAACATGGATGAAATATGGATCTTGACTCACTAGAAAGATTTAATAAAATGCTTTCCGAATTAATAGTTAGTGCTATTGATTTGATAAAAATAGTGGGAGATATATATTATGAATGTATATGTTAATCACTTGAACATAATTAAACTTCTACAACTAACTAATATGCATTTTAAACATTGTAGATATTTAATGGCAAAAAAACAAATAACTTCTCTGTGAGAGCAACCCTTGAGAAGGACAAGCTGACAGAAACTAACTTCCTTGATTGGTATAGGAATTTGAGGATTATCCTCAGGCAGGAGCGAAAGCTTCACGCCATTGAAATTCCTTCACTTGCTCCTCTTGCTGAGAATGCAACTCGTGTTCAGCAAAATGCTTATCAGAAGCATATTGATGATGCGAATGATGTTGCGTGTTTCATGCTGGCAACCATGAGTGCTGAGCTTCAAAAACAACATGAGCATATGGATGCTTATGAGATGATTAAACACCTTCAAAGAATGTTTGAGGGACATGCTCGTCAAGAAAGGTTCGACACAAGCAAAGCACTGTATGCTTGTAAACAGGGAGAGCGTGAACTTGTTCAGTCATATGTTCTAAATATGATAGGTTATATTGAGTATCTTGATACTTTGGGTTTCCCGATTGGTCCGGAAGCTCAGATTGACTTGATCTTGCAATCTTTGAACAACAACTATACTCATTTTTTATGAACTACAATATTAATGAGATAGATGTTAGTAATTGTGCTCTAGAGACAATACTTTTTATATTTTAAGGAAAATATTTATTATTAAGGATTATGTTTTACTGATTATTATTTATTTATTATGTTTTGTTTACTGCGTAATAAATTGAAAGCATAGTAAATGTCCTTGGAATTTTGATACGTATTCTATATCTTTAAGTATGTGACTTAAAAATGAGATTATATGAATAGTATCTTATTCCTAAAATTCCCTAGTCGAGTATTATTATTTAAGGACAATAATAATGCACAAAGACTAGTATGTTTCTTGACAGATGACCACATCTCATTGGTCATAGGTATGGGGATACTAAAGTCAAGAACATAAGTGCATGTATCAATGCATGGCACTGGAATGACCCGCCGTGAGATTCTACATGTTAAGTAAGTGTCATAAGTAATTCTCACTGTGATAATGGTGTAATGATCCTTAGACCTGAAATCATTATATTTCTATACGAGAATTAATATACTTTGATTACATTAAAAGTTACCTTTGACCGGGTGATGATAAAAGTGGACATTGGGTATATTATGAATCGTATGAGAAATATGAATGATCTAGATGGGATTTAATCCTCCTAATTTTAGGAGTGATATTATTGGCCTCTTGTTTGAGTGAGACTATGAAATGCACGGCCGTGCTCAAATGTTGATTTGATTTTAATAGTCTACTCATCGATCAAGAAAATAAAGATTAAATTATGAAGAGGATGACACGAGACATGCCTTGAGTTTAATCTATAATATCAAGATTAAAGGGATTATATTACATGGAACATTATTCACGAAAGGCTTAATCGAATCACCGATTTATTATTATTACTTGGGTAACAATGATGTATTACTAGATGCCGCTCATTGTTTACAATTTTAATTAGATATTAAAATTGTTGCCAACGTAATAATAACCTACAGGGTCACACACAAAGAACGCTTGAAGGAGAAATAATTTAAATTATGAATTTAAATTAAATAAGTAATTTATTTTATTTATGATATTAATTAAGTATGACTTAATTAATTATATAAATAGAATAAATGAATTACTTAAACTAATTCCAAAATTAATAATTAATTAATTAAGTGAGACTTAATTAAATAATTTAGAATTTTGGATTAGTATTAATTATAATTGGATTATAATTAGAAAACTTATTCATCTCTCTATATAATCTCTTTATGGGCTGATTTAATAAGACAGAGATTTTACAAAAACCCTAGCCGCTCTGAGAGAGGAGGAAGATAGAGAGAGAAGAAGTTTTCGGGTGCTAGTACACATCAATCCTTCATGAAAAGTGTTCGTGTGGATACCGTAGAGCGTAGATCGCGAGAGCGGGATACGTGGTGATTAAACAAGCTTTGGACCTCCATTAATCTTCCATTAATGAATTGTTAAAGCTTCTAAAGGTATTTATTCTTTATCTCCGAATTAAATCTTTTGTTTTCGCATGGATCCTGCGGAGGGTTTCGCTATTTTGATTTATTTTTCATGTTTATTCTGCTGCGTTTGTGTCACGAAACCCTACAATGGCATCAGAGCTACTTGTAAAACGTTTTAATTCGGTTATGTGCTTAACAGTTTTTGATATATAAGCATGTATGCGATCTATCATGATTTTATATTGATATAATATGTATATGTTTATATATATTATGAATATATGATATTCATTTGATGTATAATCATGTGATGATTATGTGTGTTGATGTATGTATATGATACATGTTTGTTCTTATTATGGGAATCGTATTCGATACGAATTCTGAAACGGCTGCCGTAGATTTTTTGAAATCTGTGTCCAATGTCCGATTTTTGCAAACGATATGTGTTTTCTGACTGTAATCGGGTCACTGAGCAATACTGACAAAGTCAGCTCTGCGTCTGTAAGCCATTAGATGTCGTTACAGCCTCCAAAACGGTGATTTATGATTTTCTGAAAATTATTTAATTTTCTAAAATTTTGAGTATATGTATGTATATATTATGAATATATGATATTCATGTAATGTATAATCATATGATGATTGTATGTATCTCTGTGTATGTATATATGATATATGCTTGTTCTTGTTATGAGAATTGTATATGATACGACTTCTGAAACACCGTCAGATTTGGAGAAATCTGACTGCTGTATCCGATTTTCGTAAACGATATGTGTATTCTGACTGGAATCGGGCCAATGAACAAAACTGATAGCTATTCTATCACCGACGGGTCTGTAAGGCGTTTGACGTCGTTAAGGGCATCGAAATAGCGATTTATTGTCTTCAGAAATCTGTTTTTAATTTTCTGAAATTTCGAAATTTGTTATATATGATTATATGATATGATTATATAATATGAGATATATTATATGTGTTATATGATAGCATGGTGGATGGTTATGGCCTAAAGACCCATATGATAGTGGTTTTGATTTATGGTTTTGGTTTCTAAATACGACTTGCATGTCGTTTATTCATTGTAATTTAATTATCTCGAATGTAACTCGAGTTCTTCTTGTAATTTCATTAGAATAATTTTATTTTTATTATTCAATGTAATTATCAATGAAGACTTGCAAGCAAGGAGGCGATCCAAAAGGGGATGATGGAGCAATGAAGAAAGAAGACATGTAATAGATAGTATTTTTAAAACCACCATAGACTGACCTTGATATTTCCATTAGCTTGGAAATATCATATAGAATGGGGCCATAACCAAACATGTTTAATTTACGCACATTACATATATGTATATGATTGCATGTATTGGTATGTATGCGTAGATATAATTGAGATGCATGCTTAATATTGATTAATCATGTATGTATTAGATACGACACCCATGCCATGTTTGCTTAAACAAGATAAAATCTGTAACGATTCAAGATTTTAAAATTAACAAACGATCATGAGATTCTTGTGTTTATGAAATATGGATTTTTAAAACACGGAATTAAATATGGATTTTTGATATCTATAATTGGGATTTTCTGACAAAAGCGGATATGCGTATTCGTAAGGCTGATGGGTTTTAAGTGTGACCATTGGTATCCTCTATCTACCTGGGAAATGAACAATTTAAGATGTCGATTTGAAATATTTGGTTCAAGGAAAAATTGAGGATCTCTTTATGATGTGATCATGATCGTTATAAATTTTCTAAAACCCCTTAACAAAATATTAAGTTTTACTCGGATGCTTTCCAATGAATGAACACTCATCGAATCCTAGATCGATAAGGGGAAGGACTGTCAGTGGCAGGGGACTCCTATCTATCGTGGTGAGATGCGACGAATATAAACGGTTATATTCGGCCGTTGTATCATTGGATCTAACTTAACTAAGTCGTCATAATAAGTGAAAATAAACGGTTATATTCAACTATTATGAACTTAGAAGCATAGAGTTTGGTTAAAAGTCTATTAGATAGATAAGATCAATCGTTGTTCACCAAACTATCCAAGAATTATATATGATATAATTGACAACTGTTGTCTACCTAAATAATCATTTTCTAAGGACTTCCAGTGGTTGACTTAGGACATGACGAAATATGGATCTTGGCTCACTAGAAAGAATTATGGGATATACTTTTCAAATTAATAGTAAGGGCTATTAGTTTGATAAAAATAGTGAGAGGTATATGATGATATACCATAATCACTTAAACATAATTAATATTAAATTTGCAATCTAGTTTATTTTATGCACTTTAATATTGTAGATATCAAATGATAAACACAAACAACTTCTCTATGCGATCAGTTCTTGAGAAGGACAAGTTGACGAGAATATATTTCCTTGACTGACATAGGAGCTTGAGGATCGTCCTCGGGCACCACGATATTAGTCAAATCTCTTTCCCTGCTCTTAAAGTTGAGAATGTAACATGTGCAAATCATAGTGCTTATTGGAAGCAAATTGATGTTGCGACTAATGTTTCATGTCTCATGCTCGCAAATATATGTGCTGAGCTTAAGAAGCAATACAAGCATATAGATGCTTATGAAACGATTAAGCACAAGATATATTTGAAAGGGCACTATACACTTACAAGTAGGGAGAGTGAGACCCGGTTACACCACATGTTCTAAAGATTATAGGGTATAATGAATATCATTGATATTTTGGGTTTCCAGATTGGTCTGGAGACAGTTAGATTTGATCTTACAATCTCTGGATAAATATTATTCTTATTTTGTTATGAACAATAAAGTGAATAAGATTGGTAAAACACCCATTGAGTTGCTAAGCATGTTGAGAACTGCTGAAAGTAATATGATAAATGCATGAACTACTACTATATTGATGGTAAACATAGGGAATGCAAAAGGGAAAGGAAAATGGAAAGACAAGGAGAAGATTTGATCTAGTTCCGTTGTCAAACCAAAGTCCAATCCCTAAAGCAGACTCTAAAGTCTGAATGAGGTGTTGATAAAGAAGACGATTGTCACTTCTGTGGAAAGTTGGGAGACTGGAAATTAAACTGTCATGCTTAATTGGAAGATCGGAAGGTGATGATCAATAAGGGTCAAGCTTAAGGTATCGGGTTGGAATTGGAGTAAAGATAGTTGCTCTGGTTCGAGGAACTCGTTACTTAATTTTTGGCCTATAAGGAAAATTTAGAACTTAATAATTGTTATAGCGTGCTTGCAATTGGCAGAGACATTATTTTAGTTTCTTGTTTGGACAAGAAAGGCTTTTTCATTTTATAACAATAGTTGTTTATTCTATTTTGATGATGAGCCTTATAATGTTGCACATCTAATTAACAATTTATATGTTCTAAAGTAACTCAAATCAAATATTACCTTTGGCACTGTCGCTGAGGCCATATTAATGAGAAACGCATTTCCAGAATACATAAGGATGCATTCATGGATAAGTTTGATTATGAATCATACCAAAGGATACGAATCTTGATTTATTTGGTAAAATGACTAAAGCTCCTTTTACCGGACATGGTGAAGGGATCATTGAATGGGTATGACTTATACATAGTGATGTATGTGGTCATATGTGTACGATGACAAAAGGTAGATTTTATTAACTTCATAAAATTTACTAATTATTTTAGTAGATACGGATATATGTATCTTTTGAAGAACTAATCCGAATCATTTGAAAAGTTCAAAGACTATAAAGATGAAGTAGAAAATATCAAAGAAAAGTTTCTTTTGATAGGAGAGATCACACCTTGTTGGACATGGTGCGATCAATGTTGAGTCAATGAATCTTCCAATTAGTTTCTGGGGTTGCACCCTGGAAACGGCTCCACATACACTTAACTGTGTTCCTACTAAATTGGTTCAAAAGACTCCTTATGAGATATGGACTGAGCAACGTCACAGCATGTCATTTATAAAATTTTGGGGATGTGAAGCGTTTGTGAAACGTCTAATCTCTGACAAGCTAGGACCAAAATCAGAAAAATGTAATTTTGTGGAATACCCAACTGAAACAAGGGGTTATTCTTTCTATAATCCTTCCGAGAACAAAGTGTTTGTTGCTCGAACTGCTGAGAGATAGTGGGAGGATAATAGATCTCAATGAAGTTTGAGACCCACATGATAACGTTGAACAAGTGGAGGAACCTGAGTAGAATGTACAAGAAAAATAATACTGCTCATGAAACACAGGTGTTCGTAGGTTTAGTAGGATTCGCCATGAGCCTGAGAGATAATATGGATTTCTCTTGACTCAAGATGGTGATGTGATGCTTGTGGATGAAGATGAGCCTCTCACCTACCTAGATACTATAAACACTCCAGATTCTAAGAGATGGCTGGATGCCATTAAATCTGAGATGGAATCCATGTATACTAATCAAGTATGGACTTTGGTTGATCCACCTGAAAGGGTAAAATCTATAGGGTGCAAGTGGGTTTTCAAGAAGAAGACCGACATGGATGCTAATGTACAGACCTATAAGGCACGATTGGTGGCAAAAGGTTTCAAGAAAATTCATGTTATTGACTATGATGAGACCTTTTCACCAGTTGTTATGGTCATGTCCATCAGGATTTTGCTTGCTATAGCTGCTTACTATGACTATGAAATCTGGCAAATGGATGTCAAAACCGCTTTCTTAAATGAGAGCCTTGAAGAAGATATGGATGTGTACATGACACACCCTAAGGGTTTTGTTGATCTAAAGGATGCTGGAAATGTATGTAAGTTGCGTCGATCCATTTATGGATTAAAGCAGGCCTCGAGGAGATGGAACATTTGTTTTCATGAAACAGTCAAAAAGAGTTTGACTTTATTCAGAATAAAGATGAAACTTGTGTTTACAAGAAGTTTAGTTGGAGCCATGTGGCATTCCTAGTATTATATGTTGATGATATATTACTAATAGGGAATGACATTCCTTCTCTACAGACTGTGAAGACTTGGTTGAGAAATAATTTCTCAATGAAAGACTTAGGCGATGTGACATATATATTAGGGATCGAGATCTATAGAGATAGATCAATGTGATTGATCGGCCTAATTTAGAGTACATACATTGACAAAGTTTTACATCGATTTCAAATGCAAAGAGACTAAAATGGATATGTCCCAATGTCTCATGGGATAGTGATCTCAAAATAAAATTTGTCCTAAATCATTGGATGATAGGGACTGCATGAGTAAAATTCCATATGCGTCAGCAATTGGTTTTATAATGTATGCAATGATATGTACTTGTCCTGATGTCTCGTATGCTTTAACCATGATGAGTAGATACCGATCTAATCCAGGTGAAGGTCACTGGACGACAGTCAAGAATATTCTTAAGTACTTAAAGAGGACTAAAGATTCATTCTTGTTATATGGAGGAGATGTGAAGCTAGTTGTAAGTGGTTTCAGTGATACTGGTTTCTAGACAGATAACGATAATTTAATGTTTCTGTCTGTCTTTGTGTTTTATCTAATTTTATTGAGATGTTGTATGCTGGAATGGTTCACAGCAGAGACAATAGTTGATTCTACAATAGAGCCTGAGTATATTGATGCTTGCGAAGCAGCCAAGGAGGCTGTTTGGGCATGTACTTAGGAGATATCACCTAATTAATGAGATTAATGATCAAGGAGATATACATATATGTAAAGTGCATACTAATAATAATATTGCAGACCCACTGACTAAGGCTTTGTCGCAGCAGAAGCATGAAAGTCACACTAGTTTCATGAGTATTGGATACTTGGGTAATTGGCTCTAGTGCAAGTGGGAGATTGTTAGTAATTGTGCTCTAGAGACAATACTTTTTATATTTTAAGGAAAATATTTATTATTAAGGATGATGTTTTATTGATTATTATTTATTTATTATGTTTTGTTTACTGCGTAATAAATTGAAAGCATAGTAAATGTCCTTGGAATTTTGATACGTATTCTATATCTTTAAGTATGTGACTTAAAAATGAGATTATATGAATAATATCTTATTCCTAAAATTCCCTAGTCGAGTATTATTATTTAAGGACAATAATAATGCACAAAGACTAGTATGTTTCTTGACAGATGACCACATCTCATTGGTCATAGGTATGGGGATACTAAAGTCAAGAACATAAGTGCATGTATCAATGCATGGCACTGGAATGACCCGCCGTGAGATTCTACATGTTAAGTAAGTGTCATAAGTAATTCTCACTGTAATAATGGTGTAATGATCCTTAGACCTGAAATCATTATATTTCTATACGAGAATTAATATACTTTGATTACATTAAAAGTTACCTTTGACCGGGTGATGATAAAAGTGGACATTGGGTATATTATGAATCGTATGAGAAATATGAATGATCTAGATGGGATTTAATCCTCCTAATTTTAGGAGTGATATTATTGGCCTCTTGTTTGAGTGAGACTATGAAATGCACGGCCGTGCTCAAATGTTGATTTGATTTTAATAGTCTACTCATCGATCAAGAAAATAAAGATTAAATTATGAAGAGGATGACACGAGACATGCCTTGAGTTTAATCTATAATATCAAGATTAAAGGGATTATATTACATGGAACATTATTCACGAAAGGCTTAATCGAATCACCGATTTATTATTATTACTTGGGTAACAATGATGTATTACTAGATGCCGCTCATTGTTTACAATTTTAATTAGATATTAAAATTGTTGCCAACGTAATAATAACCTACAGGGTCACACACAAAGAACGCTTGAAGGAGAAATAATTTAAATTATGAATTTAAATTAAATAAGTAATTTATTTTATTTATGATATTAATTAAGTATGACTTAATTAATTATATAAATAGAATAAATGAATTACTTAAACTAATTCCAAAATTAATAATTAATTAATTAAGTGAGACTTAATTAAATAATTTAGAATTTTGGATTAGTATTAATTATAATTGGATTATAATTAGAAAACTTATTCATCTCTCTATATAATCTCTTTATGGGCTGATTTAATAAGACAGAGATTTTACAAAAACCCTAGCCGCTCTGAGAGAGGAGGAAGATAGAGAGAGAAGAAGTTTTCGGGTGCTAGTACACATCAATCCTTCATGAAAAGTGTTCGTGTGGATACCGTAGAGCGTAGATCGCGAGAGCGGGATACGTGGTGATTAAACAAGCTTTGGACCTCCATTAATCTTCCATTAATGAACTGTTAAAGCTTCTAAAGGTATTTATTCTTTATCTCCGAATTAAATCTTTTGTTTTCGCATGGATCCTGTGGAGGGTTTCGCTATTTTGATTTATTTTTCATGTTTATTCTGCTGCGTTTGTGTCACGAAACCCTACAATAGACAAATCACCCACTGAATTGTTGGCCATGTTACGAACTGCTGAAACCAACATAAAAAAGGTTGAACCTGCTGCCATGTTGATGGTAGACAACAAAGGTAAGGCTAAAAGGAAAGACAAATGGAAGGGAAATAAGAAGATTGGATCTGCTTCTCGTCCCAACCCAAAGACAAATCCCAAACAGGCTTTAAAGCCTAAGGGTGCTGTTACAAAGGGTGATTGTCACTACTGTGGTAAACCGGGTCATTGGAAGAGAAACTGTCATGCTTATTTGGAGGATCTGAAGAAGAAGAAGGCTAGTCAAGCTTCTGATTCAAGTATTTATGTTATAGAGATCAATTTGTCTACTTCTACATCATGGGTATTGGATACTGGATGTGGTTCTCATATTTGTATAAATGTATAGGAGCTACAAAGGAGTAGGACTTTGACAAAGGGAGAGGTCAACCTATGAGTTGGCAATGGAGCAAAGGTTGTTGCCTTAGCTGTAGGGACTTATTATTTATCATTACCCACTGGACTTATTTTAGAACTTGAGAACTGTTTTTATGTGCCTGCAATTTGCAGAAACATTATTTCGATTTCTTGTTTGGACAAGAAAGGTTTTGCATTTTCAATTCAGAACAATAATTGTTCCTTTTCTTTGAATAATGTTACCTATGGGGTTGCACGTTTATTTAATGGTTTATATGTTCTTGATTTAGACACTCATATCTATAATGTGAATAACAAACGTCTTAAATCTAATGACTCAAATCAAACATACCTCTGGCACTGTCGTTTAGGCCATATAAATGAGAAGTGCATTTCCAAGTTATATAAGGATGGATACTTGGATAAGTTTGATTTTGAATCATATGAAGCATGCGAACCTTGTCTCATTGGAAAAATGACTAAAGCTCCTTTTACTGGACAAGGTGAAAGGGACACTGAACGATTAGAACTTATACATAGTGATGTATGTGGTCCTATGCGTACTATGGCAAGATGTGGCTTTTACTATTTTATCACGTTTACTGATGATTTCAGTAGATATGGATATGTGTATCTTATGAAGAATAAATCCGATTCTTTTGAAAAGTTCAAAGAATACAAAGCTGAAGTAGAAAAGCAAACTGGTGGAAGTATTAAGACTCTACTATCTGATCGTGGAGGTGAATACTTAAGCCATGAATTTAAGAGTTTATTAAAAGAGTGTGGTATTGTATCACAACTCACTCCTCCCGGAACACCACAATGGAATGGAGTTTCTGAAAGGATGAATCGTACTTTGTTGGATATGGTACAATCGATGATGAGTTATGCGGATCTTTCAATTAGTTTCTGGGGCTACGTCCTGGAGACGGCTGCTTATACACTTAACTGAGTTCCTATTAAAACGGTTCAGAAGACTCCATATGAGATATGGACTGAGAAACATCATATCATGTCATTTATAAAAATTTGGGGATGTGAGGCATTTGTGAAACGTCTAACTTCTGACAAGCTAGGACCTAAATCAGAAAAATATAATTTTGTGGGATACCCAATTGAAACAATGGGTTATTCTTATTATAATCCTTCAGAGAACAAAGTGTTTGTTGCTCGAACTACAGTGTTCCTTGAAAAAGAAATGTTGTCTAAGAAAGACAGTGGGAGGATAATAGATCTCGATGAAATTTAAGACTCACATAATAACATTGAACTAATGGAGGAACCTGAGCAGAATGTACAAGAAAACAATACTGCTCAGGAAACACAGGTTGTTCATAGGTCTGGTAGGATTCGCCATGAGCCCGAGAGATATTATGGATTTATCTTGACTCAAGATGGTGATGTGATACTTGTGGATGAAGATGAGCCTCTCACGTACCAAGACGCTATAAACATTCCAGAATCTAAGAGATGGCAGGATGCCATGAAATCTGAGATGGAATCCATGTATACTAATCAAGTATGGACTTTGGTTGATCCACCTGAATGGGTAAAACCTATAGGGTGCAAGTGGGTTTTCAAAAAGAAGACCGACATGGATGGTAATGTACAGACCTATAAAGCACGATTGGTGGCAAAAGGTTTCAAGTAAATTCATGGTATTGACTATGATGAAACCTTTTCACCAGTGGCTATGGTCAAGTCCATCAGGATTTTGCTTGCTATAGATGCTTACCATGACTATGAAATATGGCAAATGGATGTCAAAACCGCTTTCTTAAATGGGAGCCTTGAAGAAGATGTGGATGTGTATATGACACAGCCTGAAGGTTTTGTTGATCTAAAGAATACTGGAAAGGTATGTAAGTTGTGTCGATCCATTTATGGATTGAAACAAGCCTCAAGGAGATGGAACATTCGTTTTGATGAAATTGTCAAAGAGTTTGGGTTTATTCAAAATGAAGATGAACCATGTGTTTACAAGAAGGTAAGTGTGAACAATGTGGCATTCTGAATATTATATGTTGATGATATATTAATAATAGGGAATGGCATTCCTTCTTTACAGGCTGTTAAGACTTGGTTGAGTAATAATTTCTCAATGAAAGTCTTAGGCGAAACGACCTATAAGTACTTGAAGAGGACTAAAGATCAATTCTTGGTATATGGAGGAGAAGATAAGCTGGTTGTAAAAGGTTACACCGACGCTAGTTTCCAGACAGACAAGGATGATTCGATTTCTCAGTCCGGGTTTGTGTTTTGTCTAAATGGAGGTGCTGTAAGCTGGAAAAGTTCAAAGCAAGATACAGTTGCCGATTCTACAATGGAGGCTGAGTATATTGCTGCCTGTGAAGCAGTCAAAGAGGCTGTTTGGATTCGGAAATTTATTGCAGGTCTTGGTGTGATTCTTTCAGTCGCAGATCCTATAGATTTATACTGCGATAATAATGGAGCCATTTCGCAGGCTAAGGAACCAAGGTCTGATTTCCGAACAAATCATATACTCAGACGATATCATCTTCTTCAAGAGATTAATAATCGAGGGGATATACATATATGTAAAGTGCATACAAATGATAACATTGCAGATCCACTGACCAAGGCTTTGTCGCAGCAGAAGCACGAAGGTTATACTAGTTCCACGGGTATTAGATACATGGGAGATTGGCTATAGTACAAGTGGGATATTGTTAGTATTGGTGTCCTAGAGACAATACTTTTAATGTTTTATTGAAAATAATTAAGGTTTATGTTTTATGTAATTATTTAATTAATATTTATTATGTCTTTATTTACTTCATCATAAATTGAAAGAATAATAAATTTCCTTGAAATATTAATACATAATATATACCTTTAAGTATGTGACTTAAAAATGAGATTATATGAATAGTATTTTATTCCTAAAATTCCCTAGTCAAGTATTATTATTTAAGGACAGTAATAATGCAATAAGACTAGTATGTTTGTTGACAGATGACCACATCTCATTGGTCATAGGTGTGGTGATACTAAAGTCAAGAACATAAGTGTATGTATCAATACATAACACTGGAAAGACTCGTCGTGAGATTCTACATGTTAATAAGTATCATAAGAAATCTCACTGTGATAATGATGTAATGATCCTCTGACTTGAAATCATTATATTTCTATACGAGAATTAATATAATTTGATTACACTCAAAGTTACCTTTAACCGGGTAATGATAAAGGTGGACATTGGATATGCTATGAATCATATGATGAATATGAATGATAGATATAGGATTTAACCCTTCAATTCTAGGAGTGATATTATTGGTCTCTTGATTGAGTGAGACTATGAAATGCATGGTCATGCTCAAATATTGATTTGTTTAAATAGTCTACTCATTGATCAAGGAAACCGAGATTAAACGTTGAAGAGGATGACACTATACATGCCTCTAGTTTGATCTATAATATAAGGTTAAAGGGATTATATTACATGGAACATTATTCACGAAATATTTAATTGAATCACCAATTATTATTTTTACTTGGGTAACAATGATGTATTACTAGATGTCACTCATTGTTTATAATTTTATTATTAGATAATAAAATTATTGTCAATGTAATAATAACCTAAAGGGTCACATACAAAGAACGTCAAAATGGAGGTTTATTTAAATTACGAATTTAAATATATTATTATTTATTCAAATTTAATTATTGAATTAATTAAGTGGGACTTAATTAATTATATTAGAATTCGGATTTAATAAATATTATTATTATTCGAATTTAATTATTGAATTAATTAAGTGGGACTTGATTAATTATATTAGAATTTGGATTTAATAATAATAATAACCCAAAATCAGAATGGGTTTTGGAAACCACGTGGATTAGGGTTAGGCCCAAAATCTCTATCTTCCATATATATACATAATGATGTATAATATTAGGGTTTAATCATATATTTCGTTTTTAGAGAAAAACCCAAGCTGCTCAACATCAAAAGAGGCTAGAGAAAAGTAGAGAGAGAGAGGAAGATGAAAGCAATTCGGCTAGTACCGACTCCGATGATCGTAGGACGATCGGGCGTTCGTGTGGACTTCTTTGTAGAGAAAATCTTTGCAATAAAGGGCTGCTGTGATTCATTTTTCTGGACCTCCATTAAATAGCATACAGAAAGCTTTGTTAAGGTACAAACTTCTTTACCATAATCTTCCAAAGTTATTCATAGATCCTGCGATAGGGTTTCATTTTTTTTATTATTTTACGTTATATCCGTTGCGTTTTTATGCCCGAAACCCTTTATATATTATATGGGTCTACTAATGAAAATTTGGCAAACGATATTTGTTAAGATAATGCAGAGTAGGTGCAAGATGAGCATGTTGGAAGAGCTGTAATTCTTTTTGGATTATAAGTAATTCAAAAGAATAATGGAAATTAAAGTAAGTCAAGGAACTTTTGAAGATGCGCAATTTGGAAGATTCCACACCTGCCAAGACTCTTTACTAACAAAGCACTAAGCTTGATCAGGGCAAATCAGGTATATAACTGAAGTGACAAACTATAGAGGTCTGATCAGCTCATTACTTATTCAAATGCATAGAGACCATATATTTTATTCTAAATATGTCTATGTGCAAGTTTTCAAGTGGATACTAGAGAATCTAATCTTATAGATAAGATATGAATTGTTAGATATCTTAAGAGATTACCAATTCTTCGAATCAGGTACCCTAAAGATACAAGGTTTAACCTAATTGGCTATGTAGATATAGATAATGCAGGTTATAAGAAAGACAAAGAAATAATTCCTAGAAGCTGTCAAACTCTATCAACTCTGCTGGATAGTCTCTATACCACTCACGTAACAAGCGCATGTACATCAAGTATCATTTATTTCAAGAATAGTCCTTGGTAAAATTACTTGTAGATATTTGCTAAACAACTTGATGAATTCATTTTATCTAAGTTGATTGTGAAGTTGGGATATTATTTATGTGCATATTTGTTGGAAATCTCATTTGCAAGGAATTCTTAAATGAGTTCACATGTATTAAATTTTCAATATTGAAAGGAATTGTGAATTTATTTGAAATCCAGAATCTCGTGCTTATTGCTACTACTTTAATTATCATGTTTACAATATTATATGCATATGTGGTAATTATGTGTTCTAGCATAAGTTTGTATATTATCTTAACTGATTTAAATTATGATGTTAGACAATTCGATGTCATATCAGTCTCATAATTTAAATGAATTAAAATAATATGCAGCATAATTATTTGTATGATAGATTTTTATGAGTATCAGTTAATGATATCTTGCTTAATTATTTTAATATTTTTCTCTGATATTTTTAAATATTTTGTTACAAATAATTGTGATACTTTTAATATTGGTGACATTATTTAGAATTACTGATCTAAGTAATCAATGCATATTTCAAAATTCATTAATATTGAGAGAAGAAGTATTTTCTAAGTTATATGTATAAAATTCTCAATACTTTGTATACTTAAAAATATTTCCAAATTTTATTTTTACTTCGAGGTATCAACCATTTGTAAAATGATTTGTTTTCAAACACTTATTTCAATGTATGTTTCACATTGATTCAAAGTACTTAACAATGGTTGTTGCTTTGAAGGCCTTGTACTGTATTGCTAAGAATACATCCACCCCTATTTTCGTGAAATTTTCTATTTTAAATCGGGGATACTCTCAGATGGACGAAAATAATGAAAATCATAATTCCATTATGAGTCAGAAAATCGTTGTCCTCTATTTGATAAGGATGGTTTGCAAAACTATTTTCAAATCGTACAGTATTAAGGTATAAAGAAAAAAAGTCATTTTATCGAGATATAATTTGGTAAGAGAGTTGAATTTCTTCTTTGGTACAAATTCCCGCATTTTATTATGGGAAATTTGCCTTATAGGAAATTCATAAGGGATAGAAACTTTCTTCTCTGATACAACTTTCCCGCGTTTTATTATGAGATATGTATCTTAAAGAAAATTTGTATCATACTCTTAAATGATAAATCTTTAGATCCGACAAAACTCTTTTGCTAAAAGCGCTTTAATGCAATCTATTACCATTCCTTATTATATTTTTCCTTCTCTTAGGGATGAAAAATATGTTTTGGAATGTTATGGTGATTATCTTTTTATCTCGATTGGTTCTTTCCAGTTAGCCCCTAATGGCTTTAGAAACCGGCCAAGAGGTTGAAAACTCATCAATCTCTTACTCAGGACATAATACCAAACACTAATTCATCCACTTCCATATATTAAATCCTGGAGATATAAGGAACTCATGTAAGTTAGAGGTTGATAAGGGAGAAACTGCACTTGATGCAGTAAATAAGGATGAAAAGATAATAAAACTATCTCTGGAATCATTCTCTGTACATGATGAGTCCATTGAAATTCGCTCGTCAGCCGGAGCACCTTGTAATGAGTCAAGCACACCACTAGCATTCATGCTGATGTTAAGCCTAAATAGATAAATTCTAGGAATACATTGCAAGGTGTACACAGTGAGAGGTACATACAACATCCCTGTAAATAGTGTCAAATGTTTTTGTGTTTGTAATTATTAATTCAAAAGTTTTTATTTTTTATTTTTTTGTTCTCAATGTCAAACTATGTACATATCTTATTTTTATTTTTAAGCATTGGTATCAGTTTCAATCAAAATTAAATCATTTCAAGAAAATTGGTATCATATGCATTTTAATTATATATCTGCATGTGCTGATTATTCCATGTAACTTCTCTGTGAAGTTTACCCTAAGAGGGAGTTTTAAGACAAGATCTATGAGCCTGTACACCAACAATGTCTAATGATTAGTTTTTAGCAATTAGTATTAATTTATATCCCAGATCTTAGATCCAAACACACAAACACTATCACATCCATCTCTATTACCATTATATAGAATATCTAATTGATAAGAATGAAGGAGTTAGTGCTTTAAGTTCACTTGATAAGGTTGTGAATATGAGTGAACCAACAGCTCTGTCTCTAGAAAAGGTGATTGAAATATAAACCGAGGCAACTGTGAGATCATCTGTGTTCTCCCAAAAGGGTACATACTTGGAAAAGGCAAAACTGTTACTAGGTTCATTCTCTCAACAGAGTGAGTTTATTGAATTCAGCCTGTCAGCCAAGGCTACTTGTAAAGAGTCTATTTCATTTGGACACCTCCAAACACTGCAAACCATAAATAAAATGTTATAAATGCACTATAAGGATTTTCACACACTAAGGATGAATTGATGGATTTTGCATCTTGTCCTATTACTTCATATCAAGAAGAAAGGTCAGTTGTTGGCTCTCTTGTGAGTCAAGTGCCTTCACAGGTATCTGGTAGAAATAAGGATCTTATGTTAAATACTCAGATATGTGTTTACCTCCCCAGATAGAACAAATCTGGATTCCATTTGGAAGGATTTCCTATTTTTGGTATGTGTTTGGAACTTGGAACCAATAATCTCAGGGACCAACAATCTTTGGGACTAACAATTGGCAACAATTGGTGATCTCAAGGACCAACATAGGAAGTCAGCAACTCTCTGATTATGTGTCAATTTATTGATGAATCAGTTGAGGATGGAAATTTACGAAACCTCATTGCACCACCAGTGACCTCTCTTGAAGGGGCTATGATGATCTTTCTTGAAGGTATAAAAGACTGTGTCATCCGTACTGAGAGAGAAATAGTGTTGTGAGAAAAAAGTGAAACACAATTGAGAAAGAGTGAAAATATATATTCTATGAGTGAAACACTTAGAGAGTATTACAGATTTCTAATATTACTCAACTAAGGGGGAAGAAATTTCTTCTGAAGAGGATTACTCAACTAAGGGGGAGAATTGTTGAATAAGATCTAAAAGGGAGAACAAAATCTAAGGGGGAGAATTATTGAACAAGAAAAGGGGGTATATAACAACATGCTTGGATTTGATAAGAACTAATGATTATTTATTAATTCTTCTATTCCATTTGATTTTAGAAAATTCTTGTATATAGGATTAACTTGATTTCCTAATTGCATAACTTGCCATAGTTTGCATTTTTTATATCTGCGATGGTTTAATGCTGAATGTATGTCATGTCTGTTGTTACCTCTATTAAAATGGTTGGATAATTCACGTAAGAGGAGAATGAATTCACCTTGGATGAGAAGTGAAGACAGAAGTTGGAGAAACAGATGAGAAATGATAATAAGAGAACAAGACTTCATCCCTGCCATCCTAAGAGGGAGTAGTGATGAGTCTGAGAAATGAAGATAATACTACTTGTATAATATGTTCAGTGCTAGAGGAACAAACATCTTTCATTTCAGTTACTAAAGAAATCTGGAAATGTAGAATCTGAACCAGAGAAACCATCCACTAAAGATGTACCAATGATACCTGTACACAAAAGTTCAACTCTAGAAGAAGGTGAAGTTGATACTTCTGAATATGGTAATTATAGATAAGTCAAGATAGAACTTTGTTAAATATGTTCAATCTAGAGGAACATCTATCTTATATTTATCTTTCAAGCATAAATCTAGAAATTTTTTAAATATAATTCCAGAACTTTTTATTATTTACAGTTTTAACATTTTATCTGTTTTCTTATTTGTTAGTTGAGTCATCCTCTAGGAATTTGTGCTTTAAAAGTTTAACAACAAATAAGGGGAGATTCAAAGTCATATAACTAGTCCTATTTATATTAAGTAGATGACAAATCAACTCAGATAAGAAAGATAAGTAAATAATAAATGTGATAACATGAATCAAGTCGAAGAATGTCAACTAGACACGAAGAATCAGAATATCAGAAGAATTTTGACAAGACTGCTACTCTACACTGAAAAAAGTTCATTAATATGTTCAAATATCAGAGTAAAATAAAGGAGTAGTATTTCAGAAGAGTTCAGAAGATATAGAAGGTTTTAAGTGCCTACTACAAAAAGATTCTAGCGGAATAAAATTATAGAGGAAGAATAAAAAGAAGACAAGATATAAAGACCACTACAGCAGAAATGAGAATCAACATTGTAGTTAGTCATCCGTGAACCAGACCAGTGCACAGGGTGTCAATAATGTTAGTGAATATTTATCATCAAAAAGTTATTAGAAAGGTTATTGTTGAAAAACAGGAGAGTTTTATCTACATCAATAATAGTCCTAGAATCAAAACTTTAATTTAATTCTCTATTCATTAAATAATTTAATTAGTTAATTTAATATTAAAGTCAAATCTACAGTGGTTGTGCAATAAAGAAACTAAATTAATTCTACTATCAAAAGTTAATTAATTATTTAACTTATCTATTTAAATTAATTCACCTTGATTTAATTTAATTTATAAACTATATAATTAAAAATTGGTGAAATTAATTAAGTTAAAAGAACATTTTATTTATTAATTAAAGAAAGTCTTGCTGCATGATTATAGAAAGTCTTACCGGATTAATTCAATAAGACTTTAGAAAGTCTTACCGAATTATACTAATAAGACTTTTCAAAAGTCTTATCAAATTATTCAATAAGACTTTAATTAAAAGTCTTACCGAATAAATCAATAAGACTTTAATCAAAAGTCTTACCGGCTTATTCAATAAGACCTTATTTAAAAGTCAGACTGAACTTATTCAATAAGACTTTTCAAAAGTCTTACTGAATTTTCAAAAATCCTATAGAGTTTTGAAAAGTCTAACTGAACAGAAAAAGTCTTGCCTAGCCTATTTAAAAAGTCATAAAGGCTATTTTATAAAGTCTTTTTGATTTTTTAAATAAGTTTTATTCAAAAGTCTTGCTAGCTTTCACCTCTATAAATATAAGGTCTTTGGATTTATTTTTCAAAAGATAGAAAACATTTAAATTCAGTAATTTGTCTGCAAAGTTATATTCACAGACTTTCTGTGCTGATTTGAATTCTTAATTCCTTAACTAGAACAATTCATGTCAAAATTGTTCTAAGGAATTAAGAAATATTCTACGGAATATTGAAACACCCTTTCAAGTTTAATATACATATTTAACTTGAATCTTGTTTACTTCCTTGCTAATTTTCTAGATCTACATGAATATGCCCGCTATGTCTTGAAACATAAGCTCAAATATTCATGCATCAAATTTTTCTAAACCTGCAAGCATAAATGATCCAAGCACTAGTATTTAGAATCCTGAGGTAAGGAATCCAACACCTAAAGTTGAAGTGGAACTAAAACTACCTAAATCAAAGGGATAAGATTTGGAGACCAAACCAAAGGTAACAACTAATAAGAAAGGACCCAAGGCAACTTTGGCACCAAAATCAACTTGATTGTTTTTTTATGTGTACAGGGAAGAAGAAAAAATATTTGGTACTTGGACAGTGGGTGTTCAAGAAACATGACTGGAGATAAATCCCTGCTCATAAAGTTTGAGGAGAGAGCTAGCCCTAGAGTGACTTTAGGAGACGACATCAAGGGTTATACCATGGGATGTGGCTTGATTTCAATAGAGAATGTCATCATTGGACTTGTTGCACTAGTTGATGGCTTAAGACATAATTTGTTAAGCATCAATCAACTATGTGACAATAGAAATAAAGTTTATTTCATAACTGAAGCATGCATAATTTCGAACAGGAAAAATGGAAGCCTAGTAATGACTGAGAATAGAAAAGGAAATGTGTACATGGCTGACTTCAACTCAACAAATGCGTATTTAATGACTCATCTTCTCTCAAAAGCAAGTACAAATGAAAGTTGGCTATGGCACAGGAAATTAGCTCACTTAAACTTCAAAGTCATGAATCAATTGGTCAAGAAAAATCAAGTGAGAGGATTACCACAGATGGAATTTGTCAAAGATGGATTTTGTGATGCTTGTCAAAAAGGCAAACAAAGAAAGGCATCATTCAAGTCAAAATTGAAATCATCAATTGAGAAACCACTTGAATATTACACATGGATTTGTTTGGTCCTGTAAACATCATGTCCATAGTAAAGAAAAGGTATGCCTTAGTCATTGTGGATGACTTTTCAAGATTTTCATGGACCTATTTCTTACATTTAAAAGATGAAGCAAGTGAGCTCATCATCAAACACATCAGAGAAGTTGAAAAGATCTTAAGTTGGATGTAAAAAAAATAAGAAGTGATAATGGAATAGAATTCAAGAATTCCATAGTAAAAGAGTTTTGTGAAACTAAAGGAATCATACATGCTTTTTCTGCACCAAGAACTTCCCAACAAAATGGGGTTGTTGAAAGGGAAAATAGGACACTGATTGAAGCAGCTAGAACAATGTTGAAAGATGCAAAATTACCAATATATTTCTGGGCTGAGGCCATTAATTCAACATGCTATATAAAAAACATCTCCATAGTAAATCAAGCACAAGAAAAGACTTCATATCAATTGATTAAAAAAGACAAAAAGCCTAAGGTGGGTTTTTTTATGTCTTAGGATGCAAATGCTATGTCCTGAGAAATCAAGGTGAAAATCTAGGAAAATTTGAGGCCAAGGCTGATGAAGCTATATTTGTTGGGTATGCATTGTCAAGCATAGCCTACAGAGTCTATAATCTCAGACTACACATTGTTATGAAATCTGTACATGTAGTATTTGATGATAAAAAGATTCAAGGATTGTTTGATGAAGAAAATCATGATACACTGCAAATTGAGAATGAATCAAATGAGATGCATGAGGAAAGTGATGAAGAAACATGTCTAGTAAAATCACAAGTACTCAGAAACCCAATATCAGTTGATGTTACAGTATCAATAGATAATTTATCAGTTGACAGACATCCATCGACTAATAATACATCAACTGATAATTCATCAATGGATAACCAATACTCTATATCTAGGGTATCCAACTCAGGGGGAGGATTTCAAAATCAATCTTTAAACTCAAATCAATATGAGTACAACGACAATGATAGTGTAGCTTCATCATCAAGGAGGAATTTTCCTCCACAAAGAAAATGGACAAAAAGTCATTCATTTGAGTTAATAATTGGAAATGCAGAAGATGGTGTCAAAACAAGGAGTGCTACTCAAAATGAGTGTCTGTATAGCAGCTTCATATCTCAGAAGAACCTAAAAGAGTTGAAGATGCTCTCAAGGATTCTGATTGGATATTGGCTATGCAAGATGAACTCAATTATTTAAAAAAAAAAATAAAGTATGGAAGCTGGTGCCCAAACCAAAAGACAGATCAGTAATTGGTACAAAATAGGTATTCAGGAATAAGATGGATGAAACTGGTACTGTGACTAGAAAAAAGGAAAAACTTATGGCAAAGGGCTACTCACAAGAAGAAGGAATTGATTATGATGAGACTTTTGCACCAGTTGCAAGTTTGAAAGCAATCAGAATTTTTCTAGCCTATGCTGCACATGCAAATTTCAAAGTCTACCTGATGGATGTGAAGAGTGCATTTTTGAATGAAGAATGAGAAGAAGAATTCTATATGGAACAACCTCCAAATTTTGAAGATCCAAATTTCCCTGACTTTGTCTACTATTTACTCAAAGCATTTTATGGTTTGAAATAAGCATCAATGGCCTGGTATGACACTTTATCTCAGTTTCTCATTGAGAAATACTTCATAAGAGGCACAGTAGATAAAATTTTATTTCATAGAAATGTTAATGGGTCAATTATTCTTCTTCAAATTTATGTGAATAACATCATATTTGGCTCAACTGATGAGGGACTTTGCAAAAAGTTTGCTAAATTAATGCAAAGTGATTATGAAATGAGCGTGATGGGAAAAATTACTTACTTTCTTGGTTTGCAATTCAAACAAGTTAAGAATGATATTTTTATAAATCAAACTAAGTATATATATGACATGTTGAAGAAATTTGACTTTAGTGAATGTTCTTCTGCAAAAACTCTCATGACCACTGCCACTAAACTTGAATTGAATACTAAGGAATCAAAGATGGACATTTCAAGTTATAGAGGCATGGTAGACTCACTTTTGTACTTAACTGCTAGTAGGCCAGATATAATGTTTTCTACATGCTTGTGTGCTAGATTTCATGCTGATCCTAGAGAATCTCATCTAGTGGCTATTAAGAGAATTTTTAGATATCTCAAGGATACACCAAATTTAGGTATTTGGTATCCCAGAGATTCTAGTTTTGATCTAATAGGTTACTCAGATGCAGATTATGCAAGTTAAAAAATAGACAAGAAAAGTACAACAGACACTTGTCAATTTCTAGGAAACAAACTTGTGTCATGGTTTAGCAAGAAACAACACTCAGTATCAACTTCAACTGCAGAAGCTAAGTACATTGCTGCTAGAAGTTGCTGTGCACAAATATTGTGGATAAGGAATCAGTTATTTGACTATAGGTTCAACATGAATAAGATTCCTATTTTTTATGATAATACAAGTGCCATTGCAATAACATAAAATCTTGTGCAATATTCCAGAACAAAACACATTGACATAAGGTATCATTTCATTAGGGAACATGTAATGAGTGGTACAGTTGAATTACATTTTGTCCCTAGTGAACAACAATTTGCTGACATTTTTATCAAACCACTTGATGAATCTATTTTTAATAGATTGGTCTGTGAATTAGGTATGCTCAATTTCACTTACATTTTGAAAATGTCCAACAATTTTTATTTATTTCTTTGTATGCAAACATTGTTTGCATATATTTGTTAAATCCACGTGATCAATTGATAAATGTATTAACTATCAATGGATATTTTTCAGCCATCAATGGATATATTTCATCAACTGATAAAATATATACCTATCGATGGATGTTTATCTGTCAACAGATAATTACCCTGGTAATTGTTTATCGATTGATAAATTAGTTATTGAGTATCAATGGATGTAATTACCCATCGATGGTAATAAAATTTTATTCGTTTCCAAACATTCATTGACTACTGTCTAAATTAGTCGTTGATGCTCTATGTTATCCATCGATAAATATATACAGTCCTGTATGTATAAAGTCGATTGCTATTTAGAGCATGTCTATTTACCTTATTTTCAAACGGTCATTTCGTTTCACTAAAATAACAAAATTAATTGATGGACTTATTTTAAGTCAGTTTATTCTTGAAAAATATAAATAACAGGTTCATTTCCTATTTCATTTTACCTGTTATTTCTTTTGCTTAACGATCTATTTGCTTTTTCTCTCTAAGAACCCTAAGGCAATTTTCACTCTTCTTCTTCAAGTCTCTTTCTCTAATCTATTCAAGAACAATAATGGCACCACAAAAGAAGATTCAATCATCGACAAGTTTCATTTATGAGCAGAATAATTTTATGGCCTGCATGACTGTGGAGGATGCTCCTGCTGATTTTCATCCTCTAATATAGTTCTTGAGAGACTGCAAACTCTCCAAAGCACTCAGTGAAGGACCAACAATAGTATATAAATTGGTGGAGGAGTTTTGGAAGTCTGCAGAGATCTCCAAAGATGGGAAGGTAATTTCCTACTCCTGTAGAGGTAAGGACTATACTCTCACTAGTACTATTGTCTCTACATGTTTAGAAATTCCTGTAGATAATTGTGATGCCATGCCTAGGGATGAGGACATTAGAAACATGTTAGTATCTATTAATTATGCTGATAATGAATGTAACCTAGGTGAGGTAGTTAGGAAAAATCTGAGAAAAAAGTGGAGTTATTTCTTTGATGCCATCATTAACGTATTTTTTGGGAAGATAAGTAATTTTTATGCTATTACTACAAGTATGCAGCAAATTGCTTATAGTATCATATTCGATAAGTACTTTGATCTTGGCACTTTGTTCCTAAATGAGTTAATTGCCAAATTAGGAAATAAAGAATCTAAGAAGAATAACATATATTTTACTAGATTTATTATGTTGTTTGTTAACCATGTTATTGGAGAATATAAGATTACAGAGGCCATGGAAACAATAGAAGAATGGACTCAAAACAAAAGGGTCTTCAAGAACCAGGTGAGAATCAACTTATACCCTAATTTGTGCCTCACTTATCCCCTTTTTGTATAGGTGTTTCTCAAATCTCACAATCTTTCTTTTCTTGAGGTAGAGATACCTTTTTTTTTTGCCTTCTACAACAATGGAGGGAGTTGGAAATGCCCCTATATCTCCTACCCAAGTTGCAAAACCCTTCAAATCCAAATCAAAGAAAACCACCTCAACAGTTTCTCAACAAACTGTTGTTATAAAATCCAAGAAAAGAAAAACTACTGAGGGGAGTGTGAAGGTGGTGGTTGAGGGTGAGGGAACTGGCCAACATCAAGAAAGCCAGAAGAATAAAGTTGGAAAGGGTGAGAATGTCCAGCCAGCCACCAGTCCAATCTCTCAAAAGATTGAGACTGTGATTAAGGAATTGAACACATCCCTAGTTGCTCCTTCTCAACAGGGTGTAGTTATTGAAAAGAGGTCTCAACCAGGACCATCTGTTGGGAAAAAAGGACACAAATTCATCCAAACCTTCAAAAGGAGAAATAAGGGGAATGTCGATGCACAAGGGGCACACACAATTGCAAAGCTAAATGAGAATTTGGTGGAGCCTTCAACTTCTTCTTCTTCTTCTCTTGATGTGTCTCAGATAAATGCTGAGACACAGCCTCACTCTTTATCTATTCCTTCTGATCAATCTCCTTCTAAATCTTTTTCTTTAGAAACTTTGATGATAGATAACATCAATGTTTGAAATTCACCTTCTTTACAACTCAGGGTAGAGCCAACACTCTCACCTAACTCACCACATAAGGTTAACACCTTGGTTGAGCAGGATAAAATTCACAATTCTTCTAAGTCAATGGATATTTCTCAATCAATTGATATTATCCAACATCCATTGACTTCTACTCATCCATCGATGGATATCCTTACATCCATCGATGAGCTTATTTCGACAGATATTCATCAATCAATGGATATTTCTTATCCATCGATAACTACTTCATATCCATTGATTGCTACTTCAACTGATATTCTAAATAATGATTCTACTATTGAAGTTTCCAAAACTTTATTAGAATTGAGTGGAGTGGGTGAGGTGAGTGAGAGACAGGATTTGCATATCCTAGCAAAAGGAAAGTGTGTGATTGAGAGGCCTTCGACTTCTTCTGAGGTGGAAAAAGGAGAGGGTGTGAGGATTGAGAGTTCCACCTTAGTAGATGATGTAATATGTGAGCAAAGTAAGGGAGAGGTGAGATTCCAGGATGAGATCATGATGAAAGAAAAGAGAGAAGAGTGTGAGAGAGAAAAGAAAAGAGAGAAATATCTGTCACTAGTCTATGAAGCTTCATCTTCTAAAACTGAGGAATTCGTAGCAGAACTCACCCATGAGTTGGGGTTGGAGTTAGGGGAGATTGGAGTCCCTGCAGGAGTTGCAAATGCCCTTATGATAGAGGATAGTAATATAGATGTCAATCTAAATGCTGACACTTTTCACAATGAAGATCCTCATTATCAGCATTTGGTAGCAGCCACAAATCAAGAGGCTGAGCAAATTTTGGAATTAGTGCAGACTGAGGAGGAGTTTAGAAGTGGGAATGAAACTCTATCAAGAATGCCTGATGATGTCTCTCACATGAATCCTGAGGACTTTGAGTTTGAAGGTGATGATGACACATTGGAGCCTTTAATGAGAGATGATGAAGCCACTCTAGCTAACACTGAGAATGAAATTATGACAGTACAGTAGGTCCATGGCTGAAGTGAATATGGAGGACCCTATTCAAAGTAGAATATTGAACTTCTACAGAGATAACCTCAAAATTCAAAAGCTTCAAGTCAAAAAGCACCAAGAATGAATTGAGATAGGTTAAGCATGTCATTGAGAGTGCAAGGACTCATTTTGATTCAATAATGGATTCCAGACTCAGTTTCACTCTTATGAGCAGAATCAAGCAAAGACTTGACACATGGTTTATAGCCAAGGATAAGGTTATAGAATTAGAAAAGAGAGTTACTGCTTTGGAACTCAGCATGAATCAAATTCTAGACAACCAGGTTATACAGGTCAAGCTTCTAAGAAGATTAATAGAAACACCTTCCTCATCTCAACCTTTGTCATATGTTGTTGATAACAAAAAGGGGGAGAAGGAAAATGCTGAATGAATGAGGGAGGTGGAGAATCAAATTCAATCTTTTTAGGTTATTATATCCAAACATGACCCATTGGTTAAAAAAAGAGAAATAACTAAGAAAATTGTTTAGAAATTTGAAGCACTTGAAAGGAAGAATAAGGTCATCAATGCAGAAAAGCCAATTGAGATCAAAACAACTACTTCATTGCCAACAAGGTCAATTTCTGAAACTGTGGTTGTTAAATCTTATGAGACTGGAGGAATAAGGATGGATGAAGGAAGCTCCCATCCTGGAGATAGGAAGGGGAAAGCAATAATGATTGAAGATGAAAAGAAAAAGAAGACTATCTCTGGTGGTGGTGAGAAGTTATTGCACAATTCAAGAACTGTTGGAGTTAAAGACAGAGAGAGGCAGAAGAGGAATTGGCTTTGATTCTTCAAAAACAATTTGATGAAGAAAATGAAAATATTCTTGAAACAAGAAGGAAAAATGCTGAGAAGAAATCAAGGATAAAACAAAGAGCAAACAGATCCTCAAAGCCTGTAGGAGTAAATAGGAAGTTGCACATTGATAAAGGTGGAGTGGCTGAGGAGAAACAGCCAAAGGAGACAAAGATTCAAAGGACTCATAATGATCAACCAAGAGAAGTAGAATTGCTCCAGTCAAAGGCAAGCAATTACATCCCAATAAGATCACAAGGATTAATTACTACAAAAGGCTAAATGAAGAGGGGTGTGGATCTACTTCACCTTGAATATGAAGATGGTTTACATCTCACTTTTACTTTTTCACAGGTGATAGAACATGACTATGCAACTCTGAGGAAAATTTATACTCTTCTCAAAAGAAATTACTATTTGACTCAAGGACTAGCCAATGATGTCTTAGCAAGAAAATCAGGAAATTGCCAAACCTAAAGCTAAATTACTTGGCAAGTTAATTGGACTATAGTATTGAAGATGAGAAGATACTTAAGGGGTCACTATACAGGTAAATGGAGGAGAATGAAAGAAGGGAAATAGATGAGTCTAACAGCAGGAAGAGAAGAAACTAGACAAGTCAAAACCATCAAAATTCTTCTCAGAAATCACATATTACTGGTACTTCTAGTCTCATATTTTTTCTGTCAATTTATGATTCTCAATGCATTGATAAATGATTAAGTTTTTTTTATTATCATCAACCTAGATTTATGATTATTATTCATATTCATAAATAGGGGGAGATTGTTAGGAATCATGTTGTATGATGATAACAAATTACCTAGAATTATAATTTTGATCTTAATTTTTTAATTGATCAATGGATATGTGATCTATAAATATCCATTGACTATGGAACCACTTATCAGTTGAAGTTATTGTTAATCAGTTGATCTATAAATGAATTGTAACAGTGATTTAGAATTCCTTATGTTATCAATTGATTGTAATGTGTCGATAGATGTGATCATATAATCAACTGATGTTTATTGACTTTGATTGATAGCTCATCAACGGATGTGAAGAATGGCTGACAAAGTGTAAATATTCTAAGTCAAAATTCTCTCAAATGAAGTGATCAACGGATAAAGGATTCAATGGATATGGATGATTAATCGATGGATAAAAGGTCAACAAAAGTCAAATCAATGGATCTCCATCAATGGATAAAAGCATCAAGGCAATCAACGAACAAAAGACAATCAATGGATAAGGGAATCGATGGATGCTCAAATATCCATTGATACATCAATTAATCAATGAATAACTTATCCATCGATAGATAAGCAAAGAATGATCAACTGATAAGCTTCACAACATTTATCTGTTTATCAAAGTTTCCCAAAATAGTTAAAGGCAAATGAAAGGGATCTTTGCAGGAGTCTAAATCAATGGAAGACAGTTCTGTCAGGACTGTGAAGACTTTTAAGAGAACACGGTTTTCAAGGATAAGAACAAGACAAAGACTTGTCCAGAATAAGGCAAAGGCCTATGAAGACTGTGAAAGTAGCTACATTCTACTTTAATGTAAACATTGTAAAAAGTATTTTATGCATATTATCAGTCGATAGAAAATAGAAGTAGAAATGAGCTTCTATATATAGTTTAACAGTTCATTGTAGCAAGATAAGAAAGTTGAACAAGAATAACACAATAGAGAGATAGATAATTATTTTGTAAGTGCTTTTCTTCATTCTATTCATATGTTGTAAGCAGCTTGGTTCTAAGACCAAGGTTAATTGAAAGTAAAAATATTTACTAGTCGAAAAACTAAACCACTAGTAATTTTAAAAAATTTGTTTTCAAGTTTCTTTTTAACTCTTCTAGTTACTTCTTTTTGTTTAATCTTTCCAAACATTATTATTGAACAAACCTAAATCCGCAAGAATTTGAAATAATTTTTAAGTTTGTATTCAACCCTCTTCTACAAACTTCTTATAATTAAGGGAAATCATATCATAGGCTAGAAAAATTCTAATTGCTTCTAATCTTGCAACCGGTGCAAAAGTCTCATTAAAATCAATTCTTTCTTCTTGTGAATAGCCCTTTACCACAAACCTTTCCTTACTTTTAGTCACAGTACCAATTTCATCCATTTTGTTCCTGAATACCCATTTTATACCAATTACAAATATGTCCTTTAGTTTAGGCACCAGCTTCCATACTTTATTTCTTTTAAATTGATTAAGTTCGTCTTGTATAGCCAATACCCAATCAGAATCGTTGAGAGCATCTTCAACTCTTTTAGGTTTTTCTTGAGATAAAAACCTGCTATCTAGACACTCATTTTGAGTAACACTTCTTGTCTTGACATCATCTTCTGTATTTCCAATGATTAACTCAAATGGATGACTTTTATCCATTTTCTTTGTGGAGGTAGATTCATCCTTGATGATGAAGCTTCATTGTCATTGTTGTTGTACTCATGTTGGTTTGAATTTGAAGATTGATTTTTAAACGCTACCCCTGAGTTGGATACCCTAGATGTAGAATGTTGGTTATCCATTGATGGATTATCAGTTGATGGATGTTTGTCAACTGATAAATTATTCATTGATGTTGTGACATCAACTGATATTGGGTTTCTGAGTACATAATATTTCACTTGATCACTTTCTTCATTAAACTCATTGGATTCATTCTCAAATTGCAGTTTGTCATGATTTCCTTCATCAAACAAGCCTTGAATCTTTTTATCATTAAAGACTACATGTACAGATTTCATGACAGTGTGTAGTCTGAGATTATAAACTCTGTAGGCTATGTTTGATAGTGCATACCCAAATACTTCATCAGTCTTGGCTTTAAATTTTTCTAGGTTTTCACCTTAATTTCTCAGGACATGGCATTTGCAACCAAAGACATGAAGAAACCCCACTTTTGGCTTTTTGTCTTTCTTGGTCAATTGATATGGAATTTTTTCTTGAGCTTGATTCACTATGGAGATATTTTGTATATAACATGCTGCATTTATGGCCTCAGCCCAGAAATAGGTTGGTAATTTTGCATATTCTAACATTGTTCTAGCTGCTTCAATCAGTATCCTATTTTTCCTTTCAACTACCCCGTTTTGTTAAAGAGTTCTTGGTGCAGAAAAAGTATGTATGATTCCTTTAGCTTCACAAAATTCCTTCATTGTGAAATTCTTGAATTCTATTCCATTGTCACTTCTTATTTTCTTTTCATTCAAACCAAGACTTTTCTCTACTTCTCTGATGTGTTTGATGATGGGCTCACTTGCTTCATCTTTTGAATGCAAGAAATAATCCATGAAAATCTTGAAAAGTCATCCACAATGACTAGGGCATACTTTTTTTTACAATGGACATGATATTTACAAGACCAAACAAATCCATGTGTAACAGCTCAAGTGGTTTCTCAATTGATGATTCCAATTTTGACTTGAATGATACTTTTATTCGTTTGCCTTTTTGACAATCATCACATGTCCATCTTTGACAAATTCCATATGTGGTAATCCTCTCACTTGATTTTTCTTGACTAATTGGTTAATGGCTTTAAAATTTAAGTGAGCTAATTTCTTGTGCCACGGCCAACTTTCATTTGTACTTTCTTTCGAATGAAGACAAGTCATTGAATCTGCATTTGTTGAGTTGAAGTCAGCTATGTACACATTTCTTTTTCTGTTCTCAATCATTACCAGGCTTCCATTTTTCTTGTTGGAAATTATGCATGCTTCAGTTGTGAAGCAAACTTTATTTCCATTGTCACATACTTGACTGATGCTTAACAAATTTTGTCTTAACCCATTAACTAGTGCAACAAGTTCAATGATGACATTTTCTGTTGAAATCAAGCCATATCCCATGGTGTAACCCTTGTTGTCATCTCCAAAAGTCATTTGAGGGTTAGATCTCTCCTCAAACTTTGAAAGCAGGGATTTATCTCCATTCATATGCCTTGAACATCCACTGTCCAAGTACCAAAGATTTCTTCTTTTTCCCTGCACATATCCAAAAAAAATCAAGTTGATTTTGGTACTCAAGTTGCCTTGGGTCCTTTCTTATTAGTTGCTACCTTTGGTTTGGTTTCCAACTTTTGTACCTTTGGTTTAGGTGGTTTTAATTCCACTTCAACCTTGAGTGTTGGTTTCCTCACCTCAGGATTCTCAGTGCTAGTACTTGGATCATTCATGCTTGCAGAATTAGAGAAATTTGATGCATGAATATTATTATTCATATTCCAAGGAATAACAGGCTTATTCATGTTGGTAAATGCAGGATATGAATTAAACATATAAGGAAAAGATGCATATTGAGCATGAATAGCATGATAAGTAACTAACTGAGGAAAAACAGAATTTGTAGACATGTTAGGCATGACAGACATGTTGGATTTGTAATGCACAGATAGATGATTTTTACTACCACATTTAGCACATATCTTTCTGGGAGAATACATGTCAGGTATGTAGTTATTGTGCTTGTTTATGCCTACCTTACCATTTCTGTTCTTTTTCTTTTTCTCAATAGGCTTAGTTGTAGGATTTATCTTTCAACTGATTCTTAGACAAATACCCTATATTAGCCTTCTCAACTTGATTTTGTGATTTAGAGGATCTACCTTCAGTTACAAATTTAATAGGTCTGTTAAGCTTAGTTTTTAAAGTAGATTGTTTAACAGTTGATAATTTCTCAATCGATGGATAATTATCTGTTGAGATAATATTATCAATCGATGGATAATCCTTATCAATTGATTCAGGATTAGCAATCGATTGCTCCTTATCCAATGATTGATTTTTATCAATAGCTAATCTCTCAAGAGTTTCAGATAACATGGTGAAAGATTTTGTTCCATGAATGTTATTCAACTTTTTGCTAGCTTTACTGGACCTGTTCCATTTGTCAATGGTTTTTAGTTCATCTTCTAATTGTTGCTTCAAAGTTTCTATCTTTTTTTTACACTCAACTAATTCCTCTCTAGCATCTTTGTTCTCTACCTTGAGTTTGTCCATTTACACTAGCTCACTCTCTAAGTATGTGTTCCTTTCAGTTAGAGAATCTATGGTATTTTTTAGTCCAGTGTTTTCTTTGTTTAAGGACTTAAGAGTGACATGCAAATTATACAACTCATTAGTCATTTCAGTAATTGTAGTATTGCTTTCACCTTTAGATAACTCAGATAGATTAGTAGAGATTACCTGATTGCTAGAGGAACTAGCTTCTTGGTCATCATGATTGGCCATAAGTGCAAGATTGATGAATTCTTCTTCTTTAGTATCATCCTCAGCAGCCCAATCATTTTCTTCTGTTACAAAAGTCTTTTCTTTTTATTTTAGCAAATTAAAGTACTTTTTCTTGTAATCAATACCATCACTGAACTTTGATTTCTTTTCCATCTTTGGCTTTCTGCATTCATTGGAAAAGTGACCAGCCAATCCATATTTGAAACATTTGAACTGAGTTCCGTCAAAAAGATTCATGTTTTGTTGACTCTCTTTCCTGAACTGGGATCCAGGCCTTTGCATTGGATTTCTCTTGAGTTTGAGCTTTGGGGATTTTCTTGATAGAAAAGCTAGATGATCATCTATTTCATCAATATCTTCCTCGGTGTATGACTCATCATCCTCAAATATTTCTTTACTCTTGTTAGTTGAAGATTTATCATACATGCACCCACTTACAGCTTTTCCATGACTTTCCTTCCTCCCTTCTTAAACAGCTACATCTTCACAGGGCTCTACAACTTACTTCTCCTTCACCATCAAGGCAACAGACTTGTCCTTTTTCTGACTTTTTTCAATCTCTTCATCTTGTTATAATTCCAACTCATATGTCTTCAGAATTCCATACAACTTATCAAGAGTGTATTCTTTGAAGTCAAGAGACTGTCTAATAGACACAGTCATTGGTTTCTTTTATTTGGGAAACGACATCAAAAACTTGAGATTGGTATCCTCAAAAACATATAATCTTTCATATAGTTTTATCTCATTTAGAAGCTTTTGAAACCTACTATATGTATTATTAATTGTTTCACCACTCTTGAAGTGAAAGGCTTCATATTTCTGAATTAAGAGTTACATCTTGTTCTTTATTACTTGCTCGGTGCCTTCACATAGAGTTTGAAGAGTATCCCGACTTCTTTGGAAGTTATGCAGTTGATAACATTATCAAACATATCCTTGTCAAGACCATTAAACATAATGTTTAAGGCCTTCTTATCCTTGTGCACTTCCTTCTCATCCTAATATGTGTATTCAGTCACATGATTTGGAATAAGTTTGTCTGGTGCTTGAGTACCATCTACATTGACACTTGTAACTATTTTCATATGTACATGTGGACCTTTCTCTATGCAATGAACATATGAAGGATCAATGGATAACATATGCAAGTGTATTTTGACCTTCCAGGGAAAGTACTCATCTTCTTCAAGAACTGAAATTTTCACTCTTATGTCTTTTTGACCCATACTTGATGTACTTAGTTCTTAACTTTCTGTATATTGAAAGCTAGGCTCTGATACCAATTGTTATTTTACTTATGTACAAGTTTGTAGAAGGGGGGGTTGAATACAAACTTAAGAATTATATCAAATTCTTTTGAATTTAAGTTTGTATATTAAAACTGTTTGAATGTTTGGAATATTAGAACTAAGAAATAGAACATAAAATTAAATTGAAAAACTTGAAAATAAATCTTTTAAAATTATCAGTGGATTGGTTTTTCACTAGTGAATGTTTTTGCTTTCAATGAACCTTGATCTTAAAACTAAGCTTCTTACAAAATATAAATTGAACAAAGAAAAGCACTACAAATATTTTCTATCTTTCTATTGTACTATTCTTGAGTTCTTGTTATTTAATTTCTACACTTTGCTATAATGAATTGCTAAACTATATATAGCAGTCCATTTCCTACTTCTATTTTCTATCAACTGATAAAAGATACAAAATTCATTTTACAATGTTTGTACCAAAATAGAATATAGCTTCTTTCACAATCTTCCTTGGACTTTGTCTTTTTTTGAAAAACCTTTGTCTTGATATTCTCTTTGAATACTGTGTTCCTTTAAAAGTCTTTACAATCCGAACAAGACTATTTTCCATTGATTCAGACTCCTGCAAAGATTCCATTCCATTTATCTTTAACTGTTTTGAGAAGTTTTGATCAACTGATAATTGCTGTGAAACTTATCGGTCGATCCTTCTTTGTTTATCCATTAATGGATAGGTTATTCATTGATCAATTGATGTATTAATGGTATTTGAATATCCACTGATCCCTTATCCATTGATTGTCTTTTTATCCGTCGATTGATTTGATGCTTTCATCCATTGATGGTGATCCATTGATTTGAATTTTGTTGACTTTCATCCATCGAACAATATCTATATCCATTGACTTCTTTATCCGTTGATTACTTCATTTGAGAGAATTCTGACTAAGAATATTTACACTTTGTCAGACATTTTTCACATCCATTGATGAGCTCTCAATTGAAGTCAATAAATATCAGTTGACCTGTACATAGCATCCATCGAAATATTACAATCAACTGATGAGATAAGAACTCTGAATCAACTGTTACAATCCAATTTATCAGTTGATTAATAACAACTTCAACTGATAAATGGTTCCCTAGTCAATGGATATTTATAGGTCATATATTCATTGACCAGTTACAAAATTAAGATCAAATTTGTTATCATCGCACTACATGATTCCTAACATATTAGGATTAAACTAAATTATAATTAAATGCATTAAAAAATATAATTATTTTACAAAATAATTTACGTCTCCTAAAACTTACAATATTGACAATTAATTTAATATTTTTCCATCTAATTAAAAATCAAGTTCATATACCAAAATTAAGCCATAAAATATTCTAAATATTAACTAAATCCGATCAAGTCTTGGTAAATTTAAAATCTCAAGATCATGTTTATATATACAAAAATTTTAATCAAGTGAATGGGTTACAAAGTCAAAGATTTCAAATATAAAATAATTTAAAATTATGAAATAAAATACCATACAATCATATTCATATACGAAACTTAATATACGGTAATAATGACTATTAAATAAGTAAACAACGTTATGTAACGTTAATTGATCGTCCTTATTAATATAAATTGCCTCAATTAGCCATAAAACTATATCATTATCATTAACTCAATTATTTTCTTTATATAACAATATTTATGATATAACCGTTTAAAATTAAAAAAAATGATATAATTTACTTTAATGAAACATAATTTACAAATTTTAAGATTGATAGAATGTTAAATGATTGACGCTAAAATTTGTCACTGATTTATAGCAGAATAATCAATTATCATCGAATCATATAATCATTGCCTAATAAAAAAATTTAAAGTATCAAATTAGTATTGATTTGATTTATATTTATATTAAAATAATCATGCTAAAAATCATCCCAATTTTATATATTTTATATTACAATAATCATGCTAAATTTTCAAAGTCACATAAACAGAATCATCAAGGTAACAATGTTTGCCGTACAATCCATTTAGTCATTCGCTCAGAAGTGTATGTACTTTGTTTGAATATTAATTCTAAATTTTTATCGATTTATGTATGTAGTTTGAATATAAATCATCTTTACAATATTTGATCAATTAGAGTTATTCGACATCACAAGAACTAACTGGAAAATTAAAGTTCGTATCTCAAGATTGTGGCCTTCAAGTGATGGAAAAGAATTAATTGAGTATAATGTTATTTTTCTTCTTGATGATGATGTAAGTACACTATTCAATATATTTTTATACAAATAAAGTGTGTTTTAAATTTTCAATGTATATTTTATAGCATACTAAATTTATCTATTCTTTTACAGAATTTTCACATGCAAGAATTTACATATTCTGAGAAGTGGAATAGTATGGCTGAACCCATGATTGAAAAGAAAATTTATATTATAACTAATATAAGTGTCAAAGAACCTACATAAAAACTTAGACTTATGTCCTCTAAACACATTATCAATATCTTGAATTCTACTACTATTGAGAAATTGTTTGAGGGAGATTTTATGACACCTATGCATAAATTCAAATTTATTAATTTAAGAAATTTACTTCAAGTTGCAAGCACTTATGAATCCAATAAAAATCCAGAATATGTTAGTATCAAAATATGAAAAAAAATTATAAATCTCAATTTCATGTAATGTCATAATTTCTAATATAGTTAAAATCATGTTTTTTTAGATATCATTGGTGCGATGAAAAGGTTTAAAAGTTTGCACCCCATCAACACTAAATTTTGTCCAAAAAATATTGTCAAATTTAAAATTTGTGATTCAAGATAACAAAAGTATTATTTTAATTTTTTTTCCTTTGTCATGTTTATATTGTAGTAACTCATTGTAAATAGCCTTATATTCATAAAATCAAGACAAATAAATTTTATAATTATTTTAAATATTCATCAATTTATTTAAAAAAAGAAATATTACTTGTGAAAAGATAATAATTATTCATCAATCTATTTTGAGCAATCTGATTAAATTTATAAATGAATATTTCTTTTTAAATTTAATTTAATAATTTATGAAATTGATTTTTTAAACTGAAAAATAATATTTTAGAAAAAAATAATTACTACTAATACATCTGAGAATTATAATTATGATTAAATAAGTTATTTATTATATAATAAAACATGATTAACAATATATAATTAAAAAAATTAAAATTATCATTTAATTGGGTTTATAAGGTTAGTATTAATTAGTATTGATTAATTATAAAATTCTATCTTATATTTATACAGATGTCATATTATTTTTATCAATATTAATCTTTAATATATATATATATATATATATATATATATATATATATATATATATATTACGTTTTTACTTACTGAAAATATATATTTATGAAATTTTCCATATTTTTTCATGTTCTATTTTTTAAATAAATATAATTTTTTAATCATATAAAGTATAGTTTTGTATTCTTGAATGTTTTCAATTTTTTAAAATTAAAATTTAAAAAAGAATGAATAAATCTAAAATAAGATTTTTTTCCCCAAAATTTCTACTTTAGAAAATATTAATATCTTTTCATAAGCACGTGTATCCTAAAAATACAATATAATTATTATATTTTATTTATAAAGATATATAGTTTCCGCCATTTTTATAACATTAGTTAAATAATATATAACATTGTATTAAATTCATTGTATGTGATAGTCTCTTCTGTTAATCATACGGGAAATAAAAAAATAAAATAAAATCACAAGAGCTATCTAATGTAATAATAAGCTTTAAGCTTTAAACAAAAGAACCCACCTAATTGAAGGTTCAATTTATGTAATAACCTGATAGGCGAAGAAATTCTGATCAGTTCACACTTAACTGCCTTAAATAATAATGGCTTCCACACCAGTATAGTTGGAAAAAACTTAGTATTTTGGACTAAGTTGTGAACCATTTTGAAACTCAATTTGAGTGGTTAACACTATATGTTAGTATTATGTATTGGTTGGATCGTATTCTACTATGTGAGTGAATTCTAACGCGTATTTACACACTCAAAATGGATAAAGGGTGAATGAGAACTGATGTTTCAAAGTATAACTCTTTAAAGTGGTATTTGAGAAGTGTACCACATCGAGAGTAGTACAAATCTATTCCTTGGTTTTTATTATAAATACCTTGTACTAGATTGAAAAGAATAATAAACTCATTTAAGTCTCTCCTTATAAATAGAGTCTTAGGGTTTCAGTTTTATCAAGTTGAGAAAATTATAGCCCTCTCTATAATTTTAATCTCTTCAGTTTTAAAGTTCAAAATATTCCGGTGATAGTTTCTAACTCAGTTCAAGTTCGCTGAGAATATCGTTGATTTATCGGTGGTACTGTATCTTGTTTTATCCTGGGAGACAGGTCGCTATGCACAGACGGTGAGGGGCGAAACTGCTTTAAGGAGACAGTTTTTCTAGATTCGAGATTAAATCCAATCTCTATTTTTTTTTCTTAAACCCTTCTCCTTATATTATACTCCCTCCGTCCCGGCCAAATGTTTACATTTGGTCCGGGCACGGAGACCAAGGATAGTGGGTGTAATAGTGATTTTATTGTTAAAATAAATGAAGTAGTGGGTGTAATAGTGTAAAGTGTTGAAAAAGTGGAGTGAAGTAGTGGATGTAATAATATATTTATTGTTAAAAGTTACTATTTTTAGTAATGTAAAGAATTGGGTGGGACGTCCCAAAAAGGAAAGTGTAAAGAATTGGTTGGGACGGAGGGAGTAGTTAATTCTCTAATTGCATGATTGCATTATTATGCTTTGTTATATGGATTAACTATTATATACATGAATTGTGTTCATTCTTATTTGTTTCATGCCTACGATAATTATATGGTTATGTCTATATTGTACAAGATTGACAACAATCTTAAAGCAGTTTCATATGTCAAACTTGTACTCCATCATGATTATTATCTTATTTATCTCTTGATTCCAAGAACATGTAAAAAATTGTTAATTATTTTTGTGGCTTATCTTCACATCGATGTATGGCTAAATTTAGAGAATGTTTATGGTGTATTTGCACCTTTATGTCATAAAATATGGTGTACATGATTATTAATTTTATGACATTGATAAGTCCTTGAGATATAGAGATTGTGCACTTTTTGCTATTATAAATGTCTATATATGTTTATATGTATGCCATGTTGTTTTGTTTTGGAAAACTGAGATAGATGGAAATCAATTATGTTTATATATTTTAGTATGACCATTCTTTAATTGTGGGAAGTTAGCTCACTCATTTTCAATGGCTTACATGACAATACATCTCTTGATTTATAAATTGATTATTGATTCATGTGGTATATTCAACTGATGTTATATAATATGTCATTCATTCTTTGTCTCATGGTGAAGGCTTTGATAATTTATTATCTATTAATTGGGGATTATGACATATCATTTGTGCATATATATGTTTAATGTAAAACGGTAAAATTTTGAGATTGAAAATAGACATAGTTTCGATGATGAGATGTTAATAGTTTATTTCCTAATTTTTATTAATGTCTATGAATATTGGATGGATAATATAAGTGATGAGACTTGGCAAATTTTATAGATATGGCTTATTAAAAGTCATGAGGACGTAATTAATTTTTCATAAATATGTATGTGGCGTTCTATGTGTATGTTATACAAGTATGAAGTCTATATGTGATTTTTGTATGATCTACATTGACTTCTTTAGTTGGTTAACCATGAGCTTTTATATTGATTGATTCAGAGGCATATTGACATGGACACCTTGATTATGTTATTATTATAACCTTCTAATTAAACTAATTGTTTAGTTAATTATTTTGGTTTTTGGAATATGTGAGAATGAGTTCACTTGAACTAAATATTTTATGGATATTGATAACGTTAAAAACTCAACGGACCGTGTACAATATGAGTACTAGTTATGGGGTTGGCATGAGACTTATAATTTTCTGGTTGGATTTGTTCCTCCAGCAAAACTATTATTTCTCATGTTAGTGTCTATATTGTTGCGGCAGTGACACACGAGCCTATTATGGTAGTCCATGTGATACCTTATATGGAAATATTATTATCAGCTCTATATGCTGAAAATTTGAAGAAATTCAAAATGTTGTTAATCCTAATGCATCAGTTGATTAAGAATCACTTAATGTAGATTATTGAAGGCTTATGTTCCTTTATGTATACCAGTTTGCCTGGTGTATTGAAATTTTGGTTCTTATGAACCCATGCTGAAATTTCTGAGAAATTCAATGGTAGGATTTTAATGATAAGAATAATTAAATATTGTTCAATGTGATTATGTTAAAACATTGTGAGGTTATTAATGAATAATGATGAAACATGCTCTAACGAGAGGTAGTAACAAATTGTGATTACTTTCTAGAATGACAGTAATACATTTATTATGTGTACTCATTAAAGAGTAAGAATGATGATATATAGAGAAATTTAAACTCTATAAACTCGAAGTTGAAAACCAACTTAATTCGATAATTAAGATAGTAAAGAATGACTCTTGTAGTGAATAATTACTGAGTGAAATTTGTTCACAAAATAGATGTATTCATAAAGGATACTACTAATTACTCGCATTAGTAAAATGGAGTATTTGTATATTTGAATCACAGTCTAGGGAAGATGTGAAAGCATAATTGATTAATTCAGACTATCACCGAATATGAGAATTTTAGTCATTTAATGACTAATTATTCTAAAATAGGATACCGTGAAAGGAAATAATGAAATTTCCTATGATTCTAAAATGTATTGAAACATTTTAAAAATACTAAAAGTGTGGGAGTATCTTGAAGAGAAAATTATTAAATTTTCCATGAATACTGGAATGTAGTGGAATGCAATGTGGGGGTATCTTGAAGATGTCTTGATACCAATACTTGTAAAAGTAAATGAAGATCCAAAACTAATTGAGAGAATTTGGATAGATACATGGACAATGGTTGTGTCCAATATTATCTTGTGTATGAATATAAATTATGAGATTCATAACTATGTAACTATGAAATCTAGGAATGCTTATAGATCCATAAGTAATCCAAATGAATTTATGAGTATTTGGATATATGAGAGGATGATGAACCCAACAAGAGGGAATACTTGGGACATGTAAATTTTGTCCAGATTCTTTGATGATTTGCTTAAAGATAAATCTAAAAGTTTGAAAAAAGCTATATGCTTATATGATAATTCTTTGATAAAAGAATATATCAAGAGGGAAATTGACCAAAATTGATTAGTTAAGTCAAAATTTCTAGCATGTGTGTTAGAAAATGGACTACAATATTATATAAATAATTTGAACTCTCTATATAATCCTTTGTGGGGGAAATAGATGTAAAAGATATAGAGAGAGTGGTTCTATTATGTAGAATCATGTTTAGAAGTTATGGATCTTTCTCGAGATAGATGTCATTAAGACCCAAACGAATTTTAATATGGGTTAAAGAAAGAGTACCTGGTCAGACTGATAAATAAAGATTACAGTCAATGTGAAGACCTAGAATACTCTGAGATATATTCTCTTGTATGAGAATAAGGTTCATAGGGATGATACTTAAAATTTTGTAGTTCGAAATTAAAAAGTATATCAAATGAACATTTAGATAGTCTTTCTAAATAAAGATTTGAATGCAATTTACATGAGATAATCTAAGGGTTCCTTAACTAATACGAATGTGGAAAAAATATGATTTGTTGAAAATTTTGTGAATCAAAATGAACACCAAGACAATGGCATATAAAATTGACAATATTGTCAAAACTGATGGCTTCATCTGATATGATAAGGTTGCTAGTTTGAGGATGCTCAAATTGGATACCTACATGCATGAATATTACCAGTTTAGGGACGCTTAAACTTGGTAATGAGATAAATTGAAATTGTTAATTTTTGGGACGCTAAAAATTGGTAATGACAATAACAATTTGAGACCTTTATAGATGGTTGATGAAAATGATTATCAAAATGTGAAATATGCCAAAGTTAAAATTATGAACTGATGAAATTTAATCAATGGATTGAAAAGTGTGTTTGAGATATTTACACATGAAAGACAAGGTTGTTGTGGTTGCACGTGAGTGATCTGATCATTACGAGAAGTAGTGACCAAACGATCATCTCAATCATAATTGATGAGACTTGAAATTTTAATAATTTCATAGAGTCTCATAGTATGCAAGTGATATAACGGCGACTCAAATCTTGAGAAGGTCAATTAAATGGTTTCTAATGTAATTGAAATCATGTGAAATGGATATTGCCTGAATCCAAGTATATAGGTAAAATGGTCTCTCAAGAGTGTTTCAAAGTCTGTTGTACTTTTTTTAATTGTACAAAATCAGACATAAACTACACAGTTAGTAAACTAAGTAGATACACGGGTATAATGAAAATTGGTCACTTAAAGTGATTACAAGAAAATTAAGGTTATGTTACGTACTCATGAGTTGGATCTGCATTTCAAGAGATATCTAATCGGACTATGTGGATATAGTACGAAAGTTAGATGTTTGACTATAAGAACTTAAAAGTCATTAGTGAATACAATTACACTAGTAAAGTAGCATGTCATGGAAATCTTAAAGGTTTAGTGTAGCTCGATTCATGACGGAATACGAGTCTATTGCATATGATATATGCAGGAAAGAGACTAAATTGGTTACCACTTTATAGAGGATATTCCTAAATGACAAGGAAATGTATCTTCAATGTGCAATAATATTGTGTAATTAATGTGCAATTGAAAGATTACATTATGACTTATGCACTGGTAAATCTCATCTTTATGACGAAGACATAATACCATTAAGCAACTGCTCTCAACGAGAATTATCAGGGTTGTCTACGTGAAATCGAATGATAATGTTATGGATCCACTAACCAGATGGTTAGAATGAGAGATAGTTGTAAAATCATCGAGATGGATGGGCCTTAGCCTATTGTTTAACGGCGTCATGGTGGACACCCAACCTTGCTGACTGGAGGCCCCAATGTTTTCCCAGAAAGATAAACTATTACAGAAGGGGGGTTGAATGTAATAGTACCAGTAAATCGATTAAGAACACAAGTATGTAAAAGATGAATACTGTTTTGTATTAAAGATTGAAAATGTTACAAAACTCTCTCAAGAAGTTGTTTATTCTCAAGAGCTGCTAGGTTATGAAAAATAAGATTTGTAAAGATACGTCAATGTTAACCTATGTCTGTGTTTATATAGACATAGTTACAATTCAATTACAAATTAAAATAGAAATAGAATAGCTTCACATAAGGAAATAGTCTTGCATTCGGATTCCTTCTTACTTTCCTATTCAGACTCTGATTTGAATTGCTTTCTGACAAACTCTGATATTAAACTATGTGTTAGTAATTGTGCTCTAGAGACAATACTTTTTATATTTTAAGGAAAATATTTATTATTAAGGATTATGTTTTATTGATTATTATTTATTTATTATGTTTTATTTACTGCGTAATAAATTGAAAGCATAATAAATGTCCTTGGAATTTTGATACGTATTATATATCTTTAAGTATGTGACTTAAAAATGAGATTATATGAATAGTATCTTATTCCTAAAATTCCCTAGTCGAGTATTATTATTTAAGGACAATAATAATGCACAAAGACTAGTATGTTTCTTGACAGATGACCACATCTCATTGGTCATAGGTATGGGGATACTAAAGTCAAGAACATAAGTGCATGTATCAATGCATGGCACTGGAATGACCCGCCGTGAGATTCTACATGTTAAGTAAGTGTCATAAGTAATTCTCACTGTGATAATGGTGTAATGATCCTTAAACCTGAAATCATTATATTTCTATACGAGAATTAATATACTTTGATTACATTAAAAATTACCTTTGACCGGGTGATGATAAAAGTGGACATTGGGTATTTATGAATCGTATGAGAAATATGAATGATCTAGATGGGATTTAATCCTCCTAATTTTAGGAGTGATATTATTGGTCTCTTGTTTGAGTGAGACTATGAAATGCACGGCCGTGCTCAAATGTTGATTTGATTTTAATAGTCTACTCATCGATCAAGAAAATAAAGATTAAATTATGAAGAGGATGACACGAGACATGCCTTGAGTTTAATCTATAATATCAAGATTAAAGGGATTATATTACATGGAACATTATTCACGAAAGGCTTAATCGAATCACCGATTTATTATTATTACTTGGGTAGCAATGATGTATTACTAGATGCCGCTCATTGTTTACAATTTTAATTAGATATTAAAATTGTTGCCAACGTAATAATAACCTACAGGGTCACACACAAAGAACGCTTGAAGGAGAAATAATTTAAATTATGAATTTAAATTAAATAAGTAATTTATTTTATTTATGATATTAATTAAGTATGACTTAATTAATTATATAAATAGAATAAATGAATTAAACTAATTCCAAAATTAATAATTAATTAATTAAGTGAGACTTAATTAAATAATTTAGAATTTTGGATTAGTATTAATTATAATTGAATTATAATTAGAAAACTTATTCCTCTCTATATATAATCTCTTTATGGGCTGATTTAATAAAATAGAGATTTTACAAAAACCCTAGCCACTCTGAGAGAGGAGGAAGATAGAGAGAGAAGAAGTTTTCGGGTGCTAGTACACATCAATCCTTCATGAAAAGTGTTCGTGTGGATACCGTAGAGCGTAGATCGCGAGAGCGGGATACGTGGTGATTAAACAAGCTTTTGACCTCCATTAATCTTCCATTAATGAACTGTTAAAGCTTCTAAAGGTATTTATTCTTTATCTCCGAATTAAATCTTTTGTTTTCGCATGGATCCTGCGGAGGGTTTCGCTATTTTGATTTATTTTTCGTGTTTATTCCGCTGCGTTTGTGTCACGAAACCCTACAATGGTATCAGAGCTACTTGCGAAACGTTTTAATTCGGTTATGTGCTTAACAGTTTTTGATATATAAGCATGTATGCGATCTATCATGATTTTATATTGATATAATATGTATATGTTTATATATATTATGAATATATGATATTCATATGATGTATAATCATATGATTATTATGTGTGTTGATGTATGTATATGATACATGTTTGTTCTTATTATGGGAATCGTATTCGATACGAATTCTGAAACGGCTGCCGTTGATTTTCTGAAATCTGTGTCCGTTGTCCGATTTTCGCAAACGATATGTGTTTTCTGACTGGAATCGGGTCACTGAGAAATACTGACATAGTCAGATCTGCGTCTGTAAGCTATTAGATGTCGTTACAGCCTCCAAAACGGTGATTTATGATTTTCTGAAAATTATTTGATTTTCTAAAATTTTGAGCATATGTATGTATATATTATGAATATATGATATTCATGTAATGTATAATCATATGATGATTGTATGTATCTCTGTGTATGTATATATGATATATGCTTGTTCTTGTTATGAGAATTGTATATGATACGATTTTTAAAACACCGTCAGATTTGGAGAAATCTGACTGCTTTATCCGATTTTCATAAACGATATGTGTTTTCTGACTGGAATCGGGCCAATGAACAAAACTGATAGCTATGCTATCACCGACGGGTCTGTAAGGCGTTTGACGTCGTTAAGGGCCTCGAAATAGCGATTTATTGTCTTCAAAAATCTGTTTTTAATTTTTTGAAATTTCGAAATTTGTTATATATGATTATATGATATGATTATATAATATGAGATATATTATATGTGTTATATGATAGCATGGTGGATGGTTATGGCCTAAAGACCCATAGGATAGTGGTTTTGATTTATGGTTTTGGTTTCTAAATACGACTTGCATGTCGTTTATTCATTGTAATTTAATTATCTCGAATGTAACTCGAGTTCTTCTTGTAATTTCATTAGAATAGTTTTATTTTTATTATTCAATGTAATTATCAATGAAGACTTGCAAGCAAGGAGGCGATCCAAAAGGGGATGATGGAGCAATGAAGAAAGAAGACATGTAATAGATAGTATTTTTAAAACCACCATAGACTGACCTTGATATTTCCATTAGCTTGGAAATATCATATAGGATGGGGTCATAACCAAACACGTTTAATTTACGCACATTACATATATGTATATGATTGCATGTATTGGTATGTACACGTAGATATAATTGAGATGCATGCTTAATATTGATTAATCATGTATATATTAGATACGACACCCATGCCATGTTTGCTTAAACAAGATAAAATCTGTAACGATTCAAGATTTTAAAATTAACAAACGATCATGAGATTCTTGTGTTTATGAAATATGGATTTTTAAAACACGGAATTAAATATGGATTTTTGATATCTATAATTGGGATTTTCTGACAAAAGCGGATATGCGTATTCGTAAGGCTGATGGGTTTTAAGTGTGACCATTGGTATCCTCCATCTACCTGGGAAATGAACAATTTAATATGTCGATTTGAAATATTTGGTTCAAGGAAAAATTGAGGATCTCTTTATGATGTGATCATGATCGTTATAAATTTTCTAAAACCCCTTAACAAAATATTAAGTTTTACTCGGATGCTTTCCAATGAATGAACACTCATCGAATCCTAGATCGATAAGGGGAAGGACTGTCAGTGGCAGGGGACTCCTATCTATCGTGGTGAGATGCGACGAATATAAACGGTTATATTCGGCCGTTGTATCATTGGGTCTAACTTAACTGAGTCGTCATAATAAGTGAAAATAAACGGTTATATTCAACTATTATGAACTTAGAAGCATAGAGTTTGGTTAAAAGTCTATTAGATAGATAAGATCAATCGTTGTTCACCAAACTATCCAAGAATTATATATGATATAATTGACAACTGTTGTCTACCTAAATAATCATTTTCTAAGGACTTCCAGTGGTTGACTTAGGACATGACGAAATATGGATCTTGGCTCACTAGAAAGAATTATGGGATATACTTTCCAAATTAATAGTAAGGGCTATTAGTTTGATAAAAATAGTGGGAGGTACATGATGATATACCATAATCACTTAAACATAATTAATATTAAATTTGCAATCTAGTTTATTTTATGCACTTTAATATTGTAGATATCAAATGATAAACACAAACAACTTCTCTATGCGATCAGTTCTTGAGAAGGACAAGTTGACGAGAATATATTTCCTTGACTGACATAGGAGCTTGAGGATCGTCCCCGGGCACCACGATATTAGTCAAATTTTTTCCCCTGCTCTTAAAGTTGAGAATGTAACATATGCAAATCATAGTGCTTATTGGAAGCAAATTGATGTTACGACTGATGTTTCATGTCTCATGCTCGCAAATATATGTGCTGAGCTTAAGAAGCAATACAAGCATATAGATGCTTATGAAACGATTGAGCACAAGATATATTTGAAAGGGCACTATACACTTACAAGTAGGGAGAGTGAGACCCGGTTACACCACATGTTCTAAAGATTATAGGGTATAATGAATACCATTGATATTTTGGGTTTCCAGATTGGTCTGGAGACAGTTAGATTTGATCTTACAATCTTTGGACAAATATTATTCTTATTTTGTTATGAACAATAAAGTGAATAAGATTGGTAAAACACCCATTGAGTTGCTAAGCATGTTGAGAACTGCTGAAAGTAATATGATAAATGCATGAACTACTACTATATTGATGGTAAACATAGGGAATGTAAAAGGGAAAGGAAAATGGAAAGACAAGGAGAAGATTTGATCTAGTTCCGTTGTCAAACCAAAGTTCAATCCCTAAAGCAGACTCTAAAGTCTGAATGAGGTATTGATAAAGAAGACGATTGTCACTTCTGTGGAAAGTTGGGAGACTGGAAATTAAATTGTCATGCTTAATTGGAAGATCGGAAGATGATGATCAATAAGGGTCAAGCTTAAGGTATCGGGTTGGAATTGGAGTAAAGATAGTTGCTCTGGTTCGAGGAACTCGTTACTTAATTTTTGGCCTATAAGGAAAATTTAGAACATAATAATTGTTATAGCGTGCTTGCAATTGGCAGAGACATTATTTCAGTTTCTTGTTTGGACAAGAAAGACTTTTTCATTTTATAACAATAGTTGTTTATTCTATTTTGATGATGAGCCTTATAATGTTGCACATCTAATTAACAATTTATATGTTCTAAAGTGACTCAAATCAAATATTACCTTTGGCACTGTTGTTGAGGCCATATTAATAAGAAACGCATTTTCAGAATACATAAGGATGCATTCATGGATAAGTTTGATTATGAATCATACAAAAGGATGCGAATCTTGGTTTATTTGGTAAAATGACTAAAACTCCTTTTACCGGACACGGTGAAGGGATCATTGAATGGGTATGACTTATACATAGTGATGTATGTGGTCATATGTGTACGATGACAAAAGGTAGATTTTATTAACTTCATAAAATTTACTAATTATTTTAGTAGATACGGATATATGTATCTTTTGAAGAACTAATTCGAATCATTTGAAAAGTTCAAAGACTATAAAGATGAAGTAGAAAATATCAAAGAAAAGTTTTATTGATAGGAGAGATTATACCTTGTTGGACATGGTGCGATCAATGTTGAGTCAATGAATCTTCCAATTAGTTTCTGGGGTTGCACCCTGGAAATGGCTCCACATACACTTAATTGTGTTCCTACTAAATTGGTTCAAAAGACTCCTTATGAGATATGGACTGAGCAACGTCACAGCATGTCATTTATAAAATTTTGGGGATGTGAAGCGTTTGTGAAACGTCTAATCTCTGACAAGCTAGGACCAAAATCAGACAAATGTAATTTTGTGGAATACCCAACTGAAACAAGGGGTTATTCTTTCTATAATCCTTCCGAGAACAAAGTGTTTGTTGCTCGAACTGCTGAGAGACAGTGGGAGGATAATAGATCTCAATGAAGTTTGAGACCCACATGATAACGTTGAACCAGTGGAGGAACCTGAGTAGAATGTACAAGAAAAATAATACTGCTCAAGAAACACAGGTGTTCGTAGGTTTAGTAGGATTCGCCATGAGCCCGAGAGATAATATGGATTTCTCTTGACTCAAGATGGTGATGTGATGCTTGTGGATGAAGATGAGCCTCTCACCTACCTAGATACTATAAACACTCCAGATTCTAAGAGATGGCTGGATGCCATTAAATCTGAGATGGAATCCATGTATACTAATCAAGTATGGACTTTGGTTGATCCACCTGAAGGGGTAAAACCTATAGGGTGCAAGTGGGTTTTCAAGAAGAAGACCGACATGGATGCTAATGTACAGACCTATAAGGCACGATTGGTGGCAAAAGGTTTCAAGAAAATTCATGGTATTGACTATGATGAGACCTTTTCACCAGTTGTTATGGTCATGTCCATCAGGATTGTTAGGGATATATTCATTTGATGATGTACAAAATACTAGAACAGGGTCTAGATTAGTTTATCTGTAATAAGTCTTTCTAGTCTCTGAAATGAATAATCAGAGTCTAGATGGTCAACATTCATGTTACTTGTACTTAGAAGAATTTCTGTAGAAAGTGAAACCAGAGTCTGCATGAAGATCAGAGTCTGGAAGGTGATCAGAGTCTATAGACTATCAGAGTCTGTGATCTATCAGAGTCTACATGTGATCAGAGTCTGAAGATCATCAGAGTCTGAAGATTTCAGAGTCTATACAGTTGAGGATAAATTTGGAAGAAGATCACAGGAATGGAAAGTCTTCGAAGATCAGGATAAATATATTGCAGATATGCTGTGGGAAAGAAAGAGAATTCTAGAAGGAAACTGTCAACTAATAATTAGGAATTCTATTCCTATTGTAATTTATCTTTCTGTTATTAGTTGATAGGCAGCTCTCTATATATAAACTCTATGTAACCTAATTGTAAAAGTGTGGAAGTCGAAACAATAATCATCTGAATGAAATTTTGTGAGAGCATAGAAATAGAGAGAGTTGCTGTGATAAACACAGAGAAGCTGCTAGGGTTTGTGTACACCCTAGGAGAGTTTTGTATTCACAAATCAATAATACAAAACAGTACTTATTCATATTTTTGTGTTTGAGTTTGTTCTTAATTTGATTTTAAATCGGGCAGAAAAGACATACAAGTATTCAACCCCCCCTTCTACTTGTACGACTGGGAAAACAATTGGTATCAGAGCCTAACGTTTAAAATCGATCAAAGATGTCTGGAAACAAAGATGGCAATTCTAAGATTCCTATGCTTAAGAGAAACGAGTTCACCCACTGGAAGGTTAAGATGCTGCACCATCTGGAAGCAACAGACCCGGACTATCTTGACAGGATTAATGAAGGACCCTTTGTGCCCTTAAAAATTGTGCCTCAAATCAATGAGGAAGGCAAAATAACTGAAGAACACCTCGTTGAGAAACCAAAGGCTGAATGGACAAAAGAGGACAAAGAAAATGTCCTTAAGGAGGCAAAAGTAAAGAACATTCTCTTTAACAGTTTAGATTCTGTTCTAACTAACTGTGTCATATCATGCAAGACTGCTAAGGAGATGTGGACAAAACTTGAGGTGCACTGTCAAGGGACTAAAGATGTCAAGAAGAATGCTAGGTCTTTGCTCATTCAAGAGTATGAGTACTTTGAAGCAAAATCTGGAGAATCTATCACTGAGATGTATGATAGGTTTACAAAACTCCTGAATGAGATGGCTATGCTTGGTAAGGTTTATGATTCTGAAGATACGAATACCAAGTTTCTGAGAGCACTTCCTGAAGAGTGGGACAATAAGACTACAGCCATAAGAGAAGCTAGAGATTTGGATGAACTAACTCTAGAAGAATTGTATGGCAGACTCAAGACATATGATTTGGAGATGCAACAGAGGAAGAATAAGAAGTCTGTGAACACAAAATCTGTGGCACTCTTACTGGAGTCTGAGAAAGAACAACAGGAACAACCCACAGAAGCTAGAATCAAGGATTCAAGGAAGAAGGGTAAAGCTGTTGTGGAGTCAGAGTCTACTGACACAGACTCTGATTCTGATGAAGAGATTGACCTAAGTCAAATGATGGCTATGTTTGCAAAAAATTTCAAAAGAATGAAATTTAACAAAAGAACTGGAAAATTTAGCAAGAGGCCATCATTCAAGAAGGAAGATGAGAAGGTTGAGAAGAGCAAGAGTACAATAATCAAACTTGACAAAGCAAAGGTCAAATGTTTCAACTGTGGAATATTGGGCCACTTTGCTAGTGAATGCAGAAAGTCAAAAAGTCAAGGAAAAGGAAAAGCACTTCTATCAACTGGAAAGGATTGGGCAGATTCAAGCTCAGAGGATGAAATTGATTATGAAAATCTAGCACTGATGGCATCCTCCTCAAGAAAATCACAATCTCCCAAAGAACCCTCATCTCCTAAAACTCAGGTATCAATCTTTACTCCTGAATCCTTAATTAATTTAGACTCTGATGGTATAGAAACTGTGCAAAGTGAGGTCAATAAAATAATGATAACATGTAGGTCTCTCACTAGTGAAAGTGAAAGGTTGAGAGAGGAAAATTTGACCTTGACTAAAAGGAATGATCATTTAGAGTCTGAGTTAATATTAATGGAACAATACAAAAAGGATTCTGAGAAACATAGTCATAACTACACTGAAATCTTGAAGGCCTATGACTATGTTAAGAAAGAACTAGAAGAAGAGAGACTCAAGTTTAGAGTCTGGACAGACTCTGGTAGAAAAGTTCAAGAAATTCTCAATAATCAAAATGTGTGTCAAACTGCTGGTCTAGGCTATGACAAGAGTCAAGACAAAAGACCTATTGTTGAGAATGATAACAGTGAAGAAGCTAGCCAAGTTAATAAGACTAAAGACAAAAGTACATTTGTTCCTGTTAAGTTTGTGACACCTAAAGAAAAATCTGAAACCACAAACTCATCTGTCATTAGTCCCCCTGTTGATAACAAAAAGACAGATGAAACAGGAGCAAATAACTCTAAGAAAAATATTAATATAGGGTACTTGTCTAAGTCAAAATTAAAAGAAAGGCTAGAGAACTTATCAGAGTCTACCAAAACTAGGAGAAATAGGAATGGTAAGGAAGGAATTAATAAGGCAAACAATTACCAAAAGGATCCTAATGCTCCTAGAAAGAAGTGTTATAGATGTGGCAACCACAACCATTTGGCTATAGATTGTAAAGCAAAGATTGAGAAGAAATCAGAGTCTAGTCCTTCTCAGACTCTGAAAAGTCACTACATACCACAGAAACCTTGTTATCACTGTGGTAGCATATTTCATTCTATATATATGTGTAGGGACTATCATGATTTGTATTACAATTTTTATGAGCTAAAATCTTCTATTGATAAGAGTTGGTATGACACTGATAAGACTCCACCACAGTCTAGAGCAACAAAAGAGACAGGTAAGCCAAAGGTGAAAATTATTAAGCCTGTTTCTCCTAAAAATAGTAGAAAAGGATCCAAAACTGTTTGGGTCCTCAAAACATCTAACTAGTTGCTTTATGTATGCAGGGAGCTAGGGTAAAGAAAGTAACCCTAATCCTGGACAGTGGATGCTCAGGACATATGACTGGAAAGAAATCCCTGCTTACAGACTTTGAGGAAATGGCTGGCCCAGAAGTATCATTTGGAGATGGCAACAAAGGACAAACACTGGGATATGGCAAGATTGTACTTGGGAATGTCATCATTGAACAAGTAGCTCTAGTTGATGGCTTAAGGCATAATTTAATAAGCATAAGTCAACTTGGAGACAAAGGTTACCATACTGGCTTTGACAACAAAGAGTGTCTTGTGACTAACAAAGAAACAGGCATTGTGGTTTTCAAAGGACACAGACATGGTAACATTTATGAAGCCAGCTTGGAGGATTGCATAAACAATGAAGTCATATGTCTATACAGCAAGGCCTCAACTAAAGAAAGCTGGAAATGGCACAAGAAACTGTCACACATCAACTTCAAAACACTCAACAAGTTAGTTAAACAGAATCTTGTAAGAGGATTACCACATGTTGATTTTGTACAAGATGGACTTTGTGAAGCATGTCAACTTGGAAAACAAAGGAAATCATCCTTCAAGAGCAAGACAATAAATACCATTTCTGAACCCTTTTGTTTACTACATCTTGATTTATTTGGTCCAGTAAATGTTATGTCAATTAACAAAAATAAATATACTCTTGTTATTGTAGATGATTTTACAAGATTCACATGGGTTTTCTTTCTACATTCAAAGGATGAAGCTTCTCAACACATAATAGATCATATCACTTTTCTGGAAAGAAAATAGTAAGAATTCTGAGGAGTGACAATGGTACTGAATTCAATAATTCAATCATGGAGAATCACTGTGCATCAAAGGGAATTACTCAATAATTTTCTGCGCCAGGAACTCCTCAACAAAATGGAGTTATGGAAAGAAAGAATAGGACACTCATAGAAGCTGCCAGAACAATGTTGGCAGAGTCTAAGCTGCCAGTATATTTTTGGGCTGAGGCAGTCAATACAGCATGTTTCACTCAAAACTGCACTCTAATAAACATGCATGGAAAGACTCCCTATGAAATGATAAAGGACAAGAAGCCAAGTGTAAAACACTTTCACATATTTGGATGCAAGTGTTATGTACTGAAAGTACATCCTGAAAATCTAAGCAAATTCGAAGCCAAGGCAGATGAATCAATCTTTCTTGGATATGCATCAAACACAAAAGCATTCAAAGTGTTTAATCTCAGAACCAAAATTGTTATGGAATCTATTCATGTTGCATTTGATGATAAAAAGTTTACAGGATTGCAGGATGAGTCAGAGTCTACTACACTGGAATTTGAAAATCTAAAAAGTTCTGAGATAAATGAAGAAGAAGAGGATGAAGACCCTCAAACAACTCCTGAACCAACACAGGAATCTGCACACTCTGAGGGGGAGTCAGAAAATTCAACTCCAAATAATTCAGAGTCTAACAGATCAGGGTTTACCCAGACAGAGTCTAGACAGACAGAGTCTAACTCATCAGGGTCTGGGTCAAGCAACTCTGAAGCCTTGTCAGAGTCAAGCAATTTAGGGGGAGCCTCTTCATTTGAATTTCACTCAAATACAGAAGATGCAAATGACTTAGGGGGAGCTTCAAGTTCAAGAACCAATCTTCCACCTGCTAGAAAATGGACAAGGAATCACACTCCTGATTTAATAATTGGTGATCCTGAGAGTGGTGTACAAACAAGAACAACCACTCAAAATGAATGTCTTTATAGCTGTTTTCTCTCAAAGAATGAACCCAAGAAAATTGAGGAAGCCTTGCAAGACCCTGATTGGATTATTGCAATGCAAGAAGAATTGAATGAATTTGAGAGAAATAAAGTGTGGAAACTTGTACCAAGACCTAGAAATAGATCAGTGGTTGGTGCAAAATGGGTGTATAGAAATAAACTTGATGAGAATGGAACTGTAGTAAGAAATAAAGCAAGGCTAGTTGCAAAAGGATACTCACAGGAGGAAGGAATTGACTATGATGAAACTTTTACACCAGTAGCAAGATTGGAAGCTATCAGAATGTTTCTTGCCTTTGCAGCTCATTCAAAATTCAAGGTGTATCAGATGGATGTGAAAAGTGCTTTCTTAAATGGAAAATTGGAAGAAGAAGTCTATGTGGAGCAACCACCAGGATTTGTTGATCCAAAGTTTCCTGATCATGTTTACAGGTTAGACAAGGCACTATATGGATTAAAGCAAGCACCTAGAGCATGGTATGAAACTCTTTCAAAATTCCTTCTTGAAAATGGATTCACAAGAGGTACCATTGACAAAACTCTCTTTATTAGAAAATATAAAGGTGATATTTTGCTTGTCCAAATTTATGTTGATGATATTATATTTGGATCTACTAATGATAATCTCTGTGAAAAGTTTAGTCAACTAATGCAGTCAAATTATGAAATGAGCATGATGGGAGAATTAAACTTCTTTTTGGGGCTTCAAGTCAAACAGAATGATGATGGAATTTTCATCAATCAAACAAAGTATGTAAAAGAACTGTTGAAAAAGTTTGATATGCAAGATGCTGCATCTGCTAAAACTCCCATGTCAACAGCTACTAAGCTAGACTCTGACCCAAAGGGTAAGAAAGTTGACAACACTAGTTACAGAGGTATGATTGGCTCATTGTTATATTTAACTGCTAGTAGACCAGATATAATGTTTGCAACTTGTCTGTGTGCTAGATTTCAAGCTGACCCTAGAAAATCACACTTAATAGCTGTGAAAAGAATTTTTAGATATCTCAAGGGGGCACAAACTCTTGGACTTTGGTATCCTAGAGAGTCAGATTTTTTTCTAATTGGCTATTCAGACTCTGACTATGCAGGATGCAAAGTAGATAGGAAAAGCACAACAGGACAGTGCCAGTTTCTTGGCAATAGATTAATTTCTTGGTTTAGCAAGAAACAACAGACTGTATCAACCTCAACAGCTGAGGCTGAATACATTGCAGCTGGAAGTTGCTGTGCTCAAATCCTGTGGATGAGAAATCAATTACTTGATTATGGACTAACATTCTCAAATATTCCTATGTATTGTGATAATACTAGTGCTATTAAAATTGCAGAGAATCCAGTCCAACACTCCAGAACAAAGCACATTGATGTCAGGTATCACTTTATTAGAGAACATGTTGAAAATGGTACTGTGACACTTCACTATGTTCCAACTGACAGACAGATTGCAGACATTTTGACAAAACCACTTGATGAATCTACCTTTCTCAAACTGGTAGGTGAATTAGGTATGTTAAATATGTAAGTGATCAAAATTAAAGAAGCAAGGTATGTACTTTAATTATAGTCCATGTCTTAACACACTGTGATTAATTGTTAGTGCAACATTTTGTTTGGTATTTTACCTTGACAGAGTCTAGACTCTGACGAGTCTGTAGACTCTGAAAGTCAGTAGACTCTGAGAAAATTATCGCCTAGACTCTGAAACGGTTAAAATTCGCGCCTGCAGACTCTGATTGCATTTAAAATGTTCAAATGACTTGAAATAGGCGGTAACAGTTATTTTTTTTTACCGGATACAGGCTGTAGACTCGTGTGTATTGTATGCAACTTGAACAAAATAGAATTTTTCATACAATTTACTCACTTGTTTATTGCAATTGATTTCTAAGGCAAAAATATTCACAGAGCTTTTTACGAACCCTAGCTAAATTCTTCAAGCTTCTCCATCACTTTCAACTCAACAACTTTAATGGCTGCCGTTTCTACTGTCATGAGAGGACCCAAGGCGATTGCGTTCACATTTGGGGATTTCGAGTTCATGACCACAAATCATGTTGCTGCTCTTGGAGATAGGAAAGGGGTAGACGCTGACTACTACCCTGTGATGGATTTCTTGGAACAATCCGAGCTACACTACATTCTCAAGGCATCACCAGTCATTCACATGGATGCTGTATCACAAGCATGGAGCACTGCAAAGGTAGTTGATCCTTCTCAGGATCAACCAGGTAAAATAATGTTTACCTTTAGTTCGACTACATTTGATGTCACTGCAGATGTGCTTAATTCTGTGTTTAAACTGCCTGTTAAGTCTACTTTTGATGAAATTGTATCTGATGATGACATTAAAAGCATGTTTAAGGCAATAGGTTATTCTGCTAGCTTAGATAACATGAGCAAGATAACTAGGCCTTACTTAAGGAAAGAATGGTCATTTTTCTTCGATCAAATTGCTAAGTGTTTTACTGGTAAGTGTAGTGGATTTGATGCTATTACTACTATTACTTATCAAATTGGTCATAGTCTCCTATTTGATAGAATAATCAACATTGGTGATATGTTGCTCACTCAAATGGGAGCAAAATTAAATAATGTGCATGAGGGGAGAAAGAAAGTCTACTATCATAGATTTCTTATGATTCTCCTCAATCACTTCATTCCTGACATGTCAACCAAGTTGGCAGATGATTGCTGTGTGCAGGCATACAAACAGCAAAGGAGGATATTCTCTGACATTAAGAGAATTGATGACAAAAAGAAGAGTCTACCTGCAATGACATATCCACAGGTAATGCAGGTAAAACTCTCATCCTACAAACCTTCTATCTACAATGCTTCATTTTTTGGTGGTGAAATGGTGCAGGAACAAGTAATGGAGAGTCCCCCTGCACCTACCCAAGTCACCCAATCCCCTTCAATTATACAATCTTCCAAACCAAAATCCAAAAAGAAACCAACCTCTGGTGTCTCTCAACAGGCACCAGTTGTAAAGAGAAGAAAATTGATTCAATCTAGGCTTATAGATGAGCACAATGATGAGGAGCTCAATCCACTAGAGAAGCAAGTTGTTGAAGGACTTTCTTTGCTAAAGGAAGGTCATGATACACTTGATTCTAACCTTCAAGCCAAGTCTGTAGACTCTCAAAAGGCTACAGACTCTGAAAAACCTAGGGGAGCACCTCAGGATTCTCACATTGAGTCTCCTGAGAAATCTTTTGCTAAGAAGTACAGAAGGTTAAGGAAGGCTTATTCTGCACACACACACAAGCCTGTTATTAGTACTAACCCTGTTTTGCAGGAAACAGATGCTCCCAAGGCTCCTGCAGAGCCAGACTCTGAAATCAAAAAAACACCTGAACCAGAGTCTAATGTTGAGTCAGAGTCTAGACTGCCTTTAGACTCTGATCATGACACATTTTGGGAAGGAATGCCACTGGATGCCGCCTCATGCCTAATTGATGAGATCATTACTCCAAGTGATGAGGCACTGCTATTCTTATATCCTTTGGTGGAATCAGTTGAAGATCCAGAACAATATCAGACTAAATCTCAAGTCTTGGATTTTCTTTCAACCTATGAAGCCCTAAGGAAGAGAATGGAACAGGAGCTACAAATGTTTGCACAGGATGTGGTCAAAAATCTTTATAGCTACCTATTCAACTCTTCATTCCAAGAACAAGCAGCTGGGCTCATAGAAGGCAGAACAAATGCAGTTCTCAAAGCACTAGGTGTGCCAGACTCTGAACAGCAAATTCCAAAGAAGCCTAAAAAGCTTAAGGTCCACAAAAGGAGAGCCTCAGAGTCTGTTGTTGAGTTGGAAACTGAGATTGAGCAACCAGTTTTTAACTATGAAGCAATTTGGGATAATGGAGTTACCTACAGGACAGCCATTCAATGGATCTCTCAAATTCAACCTCTGTCAAGACAGGTGGCTGACTATCTTGTCCATAATATAGGTACAATTGCCAACAAATACATTTATCCAACCTACCAAAGTAGACTGGATCAATTTAAGGGCACATATTTTCAAAGAGTAAGAAGGGAATTGCAGGACCTCTTCAATCTCACAGATGCCCAGGCAATCAATGCAATCCATCTCAGGGCCTTTCATCACAAGTTGGATGCATTTATTCTTGAAGAACAACAGGAGGTAGCAGGTGGTGCAAGGCAGTTGGAGGATGGGACTAGTGCACCAGTGGTGACTAGTGATAGAGATGCTCAGTCTGCCTCACCCACACAAGAACCACCTAGTCAGAGGTTGGGTGATAGTGGGGCAGGGGAGTATGCTGTTGAGCCCTCCTTGACAACTCACCAAAGAGCTGATGAGAACCCCAGTGATATGGGAGGACAGACTCTGATGGATGCTCATGCAGAAATTTCCCAATCTATTCTATCAGAGTCTATCCACCTTGAGGGGGAGTCTCATGCACAAACAGTCAAAGATGGTGACACTCAGACTCTGGCTTCTAATGAAGTCATGCTGAAGCAGTCAGAGTCTAGAGTAGACCCTGAGACTGGAATACTGGAGCCAACAGACTCTGAAAAGAGAGAAGATGCTAGTAAGGGTTCAGAATCTGTTGATGCTCACCCCTTGGTGGAAACCCCTAGCCTTCAGACATTTGAAGGGGTTCCCCTCCATCAAGGTGGTTCAGGTATTGAAGCACCATTTTTCTCTCTCAACCCCTCTTCTGTAGGTTTACTGAGTGCACCCTCCAAATTGAGTGACAAAAATTCTGAGAGGCTGGCACTGGACCAGGCAAAAGGAGAGGTAGATAAGGCTGTAGAGAGCCTGAGTGAGATTGAGAAAGTGGGTGTCCAACCCCACTGTGAGCATGAGAGAATAGGGTATCCTGAACCTAGCTTTACTTATTGGGATCAAGATTTTCCAAAGAGTTGGTCCAATGAGTTGGAGCAGGGGATGGATGACAATTCACTATGTTTGATTGTGCAGATTGGCAAACAGGAGGAGGCTCTTGCTGCTCAGAACTCATTTACACAGAGACCCCAACTTCACCTGGTGGATTCTCTAGCAAGGAGAGCGGATAGAGTCATGGAGGCTTTGGTGGATAACCCTGTCATTTTCACTGAGGCTGCAACATTGAAGTCAGAAGAACCTCTTTTAATAATGCCTATAAGGGCTAGACTTCCAGAGTCTACAGTTTCTGATCACTCTCAGGAGGAGTCAGGGTCTGTAGTTCCGTTTGCAGTTTCAGAGTCTACACCACCACCAGAGTCTACACCTCCATTCACAAAGCCAGAGCCTGTTGCTGAGGAATGCCATTCTACAGATGATGATCTTGTTACTCCTTCTTTTATCTATTTTGATCAGGTGTTTCCTCAGTCTTGGGAGTCTGCACAGCAAAGAGGCATCAATGATAAAGATTCTTTTGAGTGTATTTTGGATATTCATCTTTCTGAGAGACTTAAGGCTTTTTAGAAAAAATCTTTTCAACAGGAACATGGTTACTATCCTGGTGAAGAAGATCAAGTCTTAGATGGAGCTGTTAAAGCTAAGCTGCCTGATGTTGCTGCTCAGTTATCCAGTGTGGTTCAGGACATTTCTCATATTCAAACAAAGCTCACTGGTGTTGATAATACAACTTCTCTGCTCAATACAAGATTTGACAGAATTCACTCTCTTCAATTATCCAAAGAGGTCGCTTTTACAGATGCTCTAGCTGCTATCACTACCACTCAAGCCTCTCTTCAAACTACAGTTTCTGATTTGACCACTAAGGTTGATTCAGTTATTGCAGCCCAGGCCAATATCTCCACTGTTCTTGAACAGATTCTTTTGGCTGTCACTAGTAATGATGATGTCAAAAAGGGGGAGACGGTGAAGCAAGGTGAGTCCTCCAGGAGACATAAGGATGAGGGATGCAAGAATCAATCAAGGGGAGTTAAAAGGAGGAGAGATGGTGATGATGGAGATAGTTCTCATGGTTCTAAGGGTCCTGATGGTGTGCAACAAACTCCAACACATCAGTCAGGGACTAGACATGGGAAATCAGAGTCTAAGTCAGACTCTGATAAGCAAAGAAAGAAGTCAGACTCTGATCAAACTCAAGAACCTTCATACTGGAAGTGCAGTCAATCAAATCTGCAACTTAGAGCTAAAAAGAAGATAGGTCTTGGAGGATTTGAAGAATCTGACATTGACAGAACATCTACTCTAACCAGGGATCCTCAATCCTTGACAGATAGGCAGTTTGAGAAGATCACTCAGAAGCACTTAAATAAAGTGGTGTCTGCTCAAATTGTGTATAATGTTTTTGAAAAGAAGATACAAGGAGGTCAGGGAGGTACAGAAAAGGTGAAGAATGAGATGCTGGTTTACTTCTTAGAAGGTGGAAGTGTAAGATGGATTAGTCAGTCAAATTTTATCTTTTTCAAACAGGCTGAGGAACTACAGTATATTAGATTCCTACTTCAAATTGCTTATGAAGTTAACAAGAGCAAAGAAGCTGTCACACACAAATGGTTCAAGGAGATTGATAGGAAGCTGATTTTGCACAGACAGGCAAATCGACAAATGGGCAAATTTTCTTTAAAATATGTTGATACTGAGGGAAATGATCAAGTCATTCCATTGGAGGAAAAACAGATTAAATTTCAAGAAGGTGTGGGTCATTACTTTGGGTTTCAGCCTATGAGTGGGAAAGTTAGTGTTCTGATGTTGAAGGACTTAAAAGATCAAGAAAGCAGTGCAAATGATCTGAGAGCAGCTTACTGTCAAATTAAATGTTCAAATGAAGAAATGAAGAAATTAAAGAAGTTTGTTGGTGAAGCTCTTGCAATTGTGGAAGAAAATATGCTAAATTCATTTTTGAAGAACAATCCAGCCTTTGAGAAGATTAAATGAGAAGTAATTCTTTTTCTTTTTTAATTCTTTTATACTATTCTAGATTATTAGTTTTATTCTTTAGTTTTGACATCATCAAACCTTGATTTATGCTTACATTCTATAAAGCATAAATAGGGGGAGATTGTTAGGGATATATTCATTTGATGATGTACAAAATACTATAACAGGGTCTAGATTAGTTTATCTGTAATAAGTCTTTCTAGTCTCTGAAATGAATAATCAGAGTCTAGATGGTCAACATTCATGTTACTTGTACTTAGAAGAATTTCTGTAGAAAGTGAAACCAGAGTCTGCATGAAGATCAGAGTCTGGAAGGTGATCAGAGTCTATAGACTATCAGAGTCTGTGATCTATCAGAGTCTACATGTGATCAGAGTCTGAAGATCATCAGAGTCTGAAGATTTCAGAGTCTATACAGTTGAGGATAAATTTGGAAGAAGATCACAGGAATGAAAAGTCTTCGAAGATCAGGATAAATATATTGCAGATATGCTGTGGGAAAGAAAGAGAATTCTAGAAGGAAACTGTCAACTAATAATTAGGAATTCTATTCCTATTGTAATTTATCTTTCTGTTATTAGTTGATAGGCAGCTCTCTATATATAAACTCTATGTAACCTAATTGTAAAAGTGTGGAAGTCGAAACAATAATCATCTGAATGAAATTTTGTGAGAGCATAGAAATAGAGAGAGTTGCTGTGATAAACACAGAGAAGCTGCTAGGGTTTGTGTACACCCTAGGAGAGTTTTGTATTCACAAATCAATAATACAAAACAGTACTTATTCATATTTTTGTGTTTGAGTTTGTTCTTAATTTGATTTTAAATCGGGCAGAAAAGACATACAAGTATTCAACCCCCCCCCCCTTCTACTTGTACGACTGGGAAAACAAGGATTTTGCTTGCTATAGCTGCTTACTATGACTATGAAATCTGGCAAATGGATGTCAAAACCGCTTTCTTAAATGAGAGCCTTGAAGAAGAAATGGATGTGTACATGACACACCCTAAGGGTTTTGTTGATCTAAATGATGCTGGAAATGTATGTAAGTTGCGTCGATCCATTTATGGATTAAAGCAGGCCTCGAGGAGATGGAACATTTGTTTTCATGAAACAGTCAAAAAGAGTTTGACTTTATTCAGAATGAAGATGAAACTTGTGTTTACAAGAAGTTTAGTGGGAGTCATGTGGCATTCCTAGTATTATATGTTGATGATATATTACTAATAGGGAATGACATTCCTTCTCTACAGACTGTGAAGACTTGGTTGAGAAATAATTTCTCAATGAACGACTTAGGTGATGTGACATATATATTAGGGATCGAGATCTATAGAGATAGATCAAGGTGATTGATCGGCCTAATTTAGAGTACATACATTGACAAAGTTTTGCATCGATTTCAAATGCAAAGAGACTAAAATGGATATGTCCCAATGTCTCATGGGATAGTGATCTCAAAATAAAATTTGTCCTAAATCATTGGATGATAGGGACTACATGAGTAAAATTCCATATGCGTCAGCAATTGGTTTTATAATGTATGCAATGATATGTACTTGTCCTGATGTCTCGTATGCTTTAACCATGATGAGTAGATACCGATCTAATTCAGGTGAAGGTCACTGGACGACAGTCAAGAATATTCTTAAGTACTTAAAGAGGACTAAAGATTCATTCTTGTTATATGGAGGAGATGTGAAGCTAGTTGTAAGAGGTTTCAGTGATACTGGTTTCTAGACAGATAACGATAATTTAATGTTTCTGTCTGGCTTTGTGTTTTATTGAGATGTTGTATGCTGGAATGGTTCACAGCAAAGACAATTGTTGATTTTACAATAGAACCTGAGTATATTGATGCTTGTGAAGCAGCCAAGGAGGCTGTTTGGGCATGTACTTAGGAGATATCACCTAATTAATGAGATTAATGATCAAGGAGATATACATATATGTAAAGTGTATACTAATAATAATATTGCAGACACACTGACTAAGGCTTTGTCGCAGCAGAAGCACGAAAGTCACACTAGTTCCATGAGTATTGGATACTTGGGTAATTGGCTCTAGTGCAATACTTTTTATATTTTAAGGAAAATATTTATTATTAAGGATTATGTTTTATTGATTATTATTTATTTATTATGTTTTATTTACTGCGTAATAAATTGAAAGCATAATAAATGTCCTTGGAATTTTGATACGTATTATATATCTTTAAGTATGTGACTTAAAAATGAGATTATATGAATAGTATCTTATTCCTAAAATTCCCTAGTCGAGTATTATTATTTAAGGACAATAATAATGCACAAAGACTAGTATGTTTCTTGACAGATGACCACATCTCATTGGTCATAGGTATGGGGATACTAAAGTCAAGAACATAAGTGCATGTATCAATGCATGGCACTGGAATGACCCGCCGTGAGATTCTACATGTTAAGTAAGTGTCATAAGTAATTCTCACTGTGATAATGGTGTAATGATCCTTAGACCTGAAATCATTATATTTCTATACGAGAATTAATATACTTTGATTACATTAAAAATTACCTTTGACCGGGTGATGATAAAAGTGGACATTGGGTATTTATGAATCGTATGAGAAATATGAATGATCTAGATGGGATTTAATCCTCCTAATTTTAGGAGTGATATTATTGGTCTCTTGTTTGAGTGAGACTATGAAATGCACGGCCGTGCTCAAATGTTGATTTGATTTTAATAGTCTACTCATCGATCAAGAAAATAAAGATTAAATTATGAAGAGGATGACACGAGACATGCCTTGAGTTTAATCTATAATATCAAGATTAAAGGGATTATATTACATGGAACATTATTCACGAAAGGCTTAATCGAATCACCGATTTATTATTATTACTTGGGTAGCAATGATGTATTACTAGATGCCGCTCATTGTTTACAATTTTAATTAGATATTAAAATTGTTGCCAACGTAATAATAACCTACAGGGTCACACACAAAGAACGCTTGAAGGAGAAATAATTTAAATTATGAATTTAAATTAAATAAGTAATTTATTTTATTTATGATATTAATTAAGTATGACTTAATTAATTATATAAATAGAATAAATGAATTAAACTAATTCCAAAATTAATAATTAATTAATTAAGTGAGACTTAATTAAATAATTTAGAATTTTGGATTAGTATTAATTATAATTGGATTATAATTAGAAAACTTATTCTTCTCTATATATAATCTCTTTATGGGCTGATTTAATAAAATAGAGATTTTACAAAAACCCTAGTCACTCTGAGAGAGGAGGAAGATAGAGAGAGAAGAAGTTTTCGGGTGCTAGTACACATCAATCCTTCATGAAAAGTGTTCGTGTGGATACCGTAGAGCGTAGATCGCGAGAGCGGGATACGTGGTGATTAAACAAGCTTTGGACCTCCATTAATCTTCCATTAATGAACTGTTAAAGCTTCTAAAGGTATTTATTCTTTATCTCCGAATTAAATCTTTTGTTTTCGCATGGATCCTGCGGAGGGTTTCGCTATTTTGATTTATTTTTCGTGTTTATTCCGCTGCGTTTGTGTCACGAAACCCTACACTATGTTGGTTGTTATTCTCTAATAGAGCATTCTCTGTTAGAGTAAACTCTGATTGAGTATTCTCTGATAGAGTAAACTTTGTCCGACAGTTCCTTAAACTCTAATGACGTCAGCAATGTAAACTCTGACTTGTATTCTCTGACAGTCATTAGTGTTTGCTTCCTAACACCCAAGAACTAGGTTCAATGGGCCAACTAAATTATGATGACCAAATCACTGTTGGGGTAACCCCAGGCCTATTCTTATGATGAGGAAACAGGGAGACCCGTATGGTACGAGGATAAGCTTTATATTTTTAATGATCTTTCGGTGAATACATGGAGTTTAAGTTTGAATGCATGGAATTCAGTTGAGTAAACACGGGTTACTCTATAAGATAAAGATCACCTATGTAGGAGAGAAGTGGGGACACTTCAAAGGAGAATTAAGAGGCACAATTCTTTAGAAACTCCTGCAAAACCAGGACGATGTTCCATGGCCAAAATGGACATAATCATGAGAACTGAACGAGTCAGGAAAGCTATAGTGATAAGTATATCATCGTTTACACAAACGGTCGAACAATTCAAGGACAATAGCGTCTACTGTCTACCAGTAAAGTCGGTATGCTTACTCGATCGGAGGTTCAAGGAGCATTCTCTAGCTACCGTACGCTATATCTAACCGTGGAAACTATCACCAAGTCAAGCTCCATGTCTGTCTTTTTATATGGTGTGTGCTACTGGACCATCAATCTCACTTATGGGGGATTGTTAGAAAAAAAACTTAGTATTTTGGACTAAATTGTGAACCATTTTGAGACTCAATTTGAGTGGTTAACATTATATGTTAGTATTGTGTATTGGTTGGATCGTATTCTACTATGTGAGTGGATTTCAACGCATATTTACACGCTCAAAATGGATAAAGGGTGAATGAGAACTGATGTTTCAAAGTATAACTCTTTAAAGTGGTATTTGAGAAGTGTACCACATCGAGAATAGTACAAACCTATTCCTTGGTTTTTATTATAAATACTTGTACCACATTGAAAAGAATAATAAGCTCATTCAAGTCTCTCCTTATAAATAGAGTCTTAGGGTTTCAGTTTTATCAAGTTGAGAAAATTATAGCCTTCTCTATAATTTTAATCTCTTCAGTGTTAAAGTTCAAAATATTTCAGTGATAGTTTCTAACTCAGTTCAAGTTTGCTGAGATTATCGTTGATTTATCGGTGGTACTGTATCTCATTTTATCCTGGGAGGCAGGTCACAATGCACAGACATTGAGGGGCGAAACTGCTTTAAGGAGACAGATTTTCTGGACTCGAGATTAAATTCAATCTCTGTTTATTTTCTTAAACCCTTCTCCTTATATTATAGTTAATTCTCTAATTGCATGATTGCATTGTTATGCTTTATTATATGAATTAACTATTATATACATGAATTGTGTTCATTCTTATTTGTTTCATGCCTACAATAATTATATGGTTATGTCTATATTGTACTAGATTGACAACAAGTATTTACTTGTGAACGTTCCCGTAAAATGCATTACAGTATCAAAATTGAAATCTAGGTTTCTGTACAATCACGTTACATACGCTTAAGACCAACATGATATGGAACTAAATGCATAAAAAAATATCATACTTGAATGCATATATTCATAAATCCCCAGTTGGTTTTAAATCTATAACTATATATATAGGTATAATTTATATGAGTCTATTGATATACTGTTTACTATTTTAAACTTATGAAATTTCTTACAGAAATTCTCACACGGTTACTGTATGTGGAGGATTGGCTGAAACAGTCAATGGCCTTTATCGGGATGATTTGGACACGCTAGTTATAAGCATTTTAACAAGTGTGAAGTTACAGACCTTTAGGAGTAAGTTAATATTGTGAATATATAAATTACGTTTATCAAATAATTGTATTATTTAAGTTAATAAATTTTTATTAAATTTTACAGCTTATGTTCAAATAACTACCTTGCCATCATCCTAAATCTACTTCAGCTTGGAATTCAATGTGGTGAATGAATTTCGTAAAAGTTAATTCAAATTTGAAATTTAAGTAATTTATTAATTTTTTTTAAATTTGCATAATGCCATAAAATAAACAATTATTCTCAAATATATGCTTGATCAAGACGGATATACATCTGAGGGTACTGAGGCTACCGTTGTTTCAACTGATACCATAGTTGATATTGTTCAAGTTATTGAGACTATGACATTAAAAAAATTGACTGAAAAAACTTCCACATAATATATCAAGGTAATATAAGTAAATAACTAGCATATTAAATGACAATTTTGATTATTAATAAATATGTATTGGATTGTAACAATAAATTTTTTGGACAGAGAAATGATTTGTGTAGTGTTAAAATTAAAAGGTTCAATCAGCTGATAATTAGTGATATAATTCTTGTACTTTCTGTCCGGAAGAAATGAAGAAATTAGAAGGGAGGTTTAAGTGTCCTAATCCGAAATGTCTTAGGAGCGTGTCATTTACTGAAACAAGGTATATTGTTCATTTTTTGTTATATTATCATTAACTATAAATATATTAAATGATTTTGTCATTTTGAAACAGATACATGATTTTAATAGTTGCTGAAGATTCAATAGAAGCTGTTAATGTTATTCTTTCTCATCGTGCTGTTAAACGTTTAGTTGGAAAAAGTGCAACAAAAATGATAGAGAATCTCGGGGAAGTATAATTATATAAACATAATTATTAACAAATATACGTTGTGTTTTAATTATTAAATTATGTTTATATTACTTTCTATGTAATTATTTTATAGACCGCTTCTAATCCATCTATTCCTCAATTGATTTTGGACATCACTGATAAATATGTTACTTTAAATATAAAGATAAGTGAAGATAATGTACTTAATTAATAGCGAATTATATGATGCTACTAATGCTTATATTTCCAAAAAATCAAAAACATCGACTTCTGAATCAGTATAGTAAATTCCAGACTATACTACTTCGAGTATTAGAGATGTGAGTTGATTTTTTAATTTTTCAATAATATCATTCTTTATTTTGCATATTTATGTAAATTATTAATACTTCAATAATTTCAGAATGTTAAGTTATGAAATACTCTAGTTTCAGCTAAATCTTGCAACAAGAAAATTAAACTGACATTTTCATTTATCGAGAATTAAAAATATCAAGCATGTCATATATTAAATTATTATTTTTAATTATTGATTGTCTTTAAATTTTTCAAACATGACAAGAAAAATGAGGAAGGATTCTTGTCTACTCAACTTTGCTTTTTGGATGGATGATACTTGAGATCTTTAAATGTTTAGGGAATATATTTCACATATTTCTTATTGTGATACTTCATTTTTCTTGGACAATGTTTGAATGTTTTAGACATATTTGAATTTTATTTCGTATGAGATGATTGTTACTTAATGTTTCTTTAACAATTTTTTCAATGTTTAAATGTTTTAAGACATATTTGTATTTTATTACATATGGGATGATTGTTTATGTTTTGAAATATATGTAAGATTCAATTTTTTATTATTCTCAAATGTATTTTAAATTTATAATTATGATTATTATAATTAATAAATAAACGTTACTTTTAAATATTTTATAAATTTTATAAATTTTTGCATTAGCTTAAATTTTTAAAAACTTTAAATAAATTAATTAAATTCTTTATTTTTTATAATTTTACCCATGTGCGAAGCACGGACAAATTCCCCAGTATATTATAATTTGGACTAGTGTTATAATAAATATATAATTTGAGCCTAAAAAATAAAATTTTAATTACTATAAATATGTATATAATTAGACCCGTATTATTATTAGTAAAATTATATATATATTTTAGATTTGTAGTCTAATACTGACCAAAACTTTTACATATTTGGCTTTAATAATATAGTATAGATAAATACTTTGATAATCACAATTCATAATTAATATCAGAAATTACAATTCCATTAAATTATATATCTAAGTCTGGTGCATGCACACTATTTAAAAATCTTCTTTTCAAATTTTCATTAATATTTTTTTATTATTCTATTCTAAATTATCACCAATTTAAATAATCGAACAATAAATTTAACCTCTACTATTTCTAATATATCATCTCTTCAAAATTCAATATTTAATTAAATTTTTTGTTAAAAAATTTAATTTTTTTTAATGCATCTCTTCTCCAAAATTTTAATCTATATTTCTTAATGTTACTGTGAAAGATTACTATTTTCAATCCAATTATATATTTTAACACAATTATTTCGTAAACTATATTGTTAAACTGCAATATTTCCCAACCGACTATATTATTCAAAGGCCTCGAGTCTTTCTCACTCCTAGTTACACAAAGGTAATTTAAAAAAATAGTAACTACAATTTTAAAAATTGCATGTTTATAAGCCTGTAACATTGACGTATAACGCTTGGAAAACGGGCTATTTGACGATAAAATTTTGGTAACTGATTTACAAACTATATCCAATTTGGTAGTCTGTATTTCATTTCAACAGGTGGTGGTGGTGGTGGTTGGTTACAATAAGTAGGTTGGTTCGGATTATCCCTTTTCGCGTATATAGATACTTCACCTACATCATCAAGGGCATAATTCTTTATGTGGTATTGCTGCATAAGAGAAGTTAAATAAGGGTCTGGGTTTGAAGTCCCTCTCTCTCTTACAAGTTCCGACTGGCCAGCTTCAGTTGCACTTGTTTCTGAAGCCTGTGGACTCTTATATTCTAATGTTGAGGGGATGCCAGATAGGCCATCATATGATAGAATACGAGCTATCGAATTTATGGAGGCATCAGAGATCTTCGACTGAGTTCCAAATGGATCCCTAATCTAGAAAGCATAAAAATTGAATTGAGAGTTAGAGGTTTCTGAAGGAGTCAAGCAAAACTAGAATGAAATATGAGCAAAGAGTGTGAAATACCTTGAGCAAGGCTGCTGCAGATAATCTCTCCCTTAAGCAGCATATCTGGGCAACATCAAGAGCTGTTGACTCAAAAGGTAGCCACCGATCAACAACTACCTTCACTTTATTACCAGGACATGACATAATTGTCTGTCCTTTTATAGGAGAGTCTCTATGCTTGTGCACTTCACAGTGATCAGTGACCTGGCCAGGACATTCAGATTCAACATGCCCTTTCTTGTCTTCAACTTCTTCATAAGGAGTCACTATAATCTCTTTTGCTAGCAATAAAAATGGAAGCGGACCGATGACACTACAGTTCTTAATAAGCAAACCCCCATCTCCGCGGACTATCTCATCAAATATGACTAAAGGATCAGAATCATCAGAAGATGACATATAGTTGGCAGAAGAAGACGTCAAACGAACCTTCACACCACCAGCAGTCTCCACAACAGCTCTCTGTCCACGTTTGGGCAGAGACAACCTTCCAACCATTGGATAGAAACCAGCAAGGAGAACAGCATTGCGTATACCAGGGTCATGTGCATTAATATTACAACAAGGGCCATCTTTTGGAATAAACCCTCTTCTATATAACTCACCCAGGAATTTCATACGCATTCTAGACACCATTTTCATGGTGACAGGAGACAAAAAGTACCTTGAACAAAAACTTGCCCCTTCACCCTTTTCTACGGCTATCTTCCAGCACTCGAATGCAGCTATTACTGCAAGATGATCACCGTGCCCACCATACAGCGAAGCGAGCTCCAATCTAGCAGATATAGCTTTCTTTTTTTCAGTAGGATCCATGGGATTACAAAATGGATCTCTATAACTCGAGACACAGGCTAACGTCAAAGCAGGATCCAGGCAATTCAATAAAATGGCAAAGAAAAGCATCTTGCTTAGTACTGGATGCACAGGAAGAGAACCTAGCTTATTTCCAAGCTCGGTGAGTTCTTCGTCAGGTGTCAAGGCCCCAAGTTCTTGGAGAACACTGATTGCGTTAGTTATGCTTTGTATAACAGGAGGGTCCAACAACTTCCCTAAAAACTCATCAATCTTGCAGACTGGATCAAGGATCTTGACCTACCAGTGAAGAAAGTTAAGGTAGAAAAAACCCAATGAGCTTCCTATATAATAGATAATACAGCTTTCTCCACATATCATAATCCCAAAAGTTTACCATCTACATTGACAATCTGAAAAGAATTTATATTCTGCCAACATGCGAGAACAAAAAACATGCTACCTAGGAAGTAAAAGTTAAGCTAGCTTGCACAGCCAATGCTCTAAATCACCAATAATACTAAGCATTGATAAGTTCTGGAAAGGACATTACACTGAAACATGAAAAATCAAAAACCTATGCTAGACTAGGAAAACAAAGGTAAGCTAGTTTGCACTTTCAATGCTCTAGACCACCAAAAATACCGAGCATACATACACATTTATTTCAATTAGAGCATTTTACAATGTTTTATATTCAAACGAGAGATCAATACCTGTAGACAGAGTTCTTCAAGAGGCATTCTCTTAACCTCAGGAACTTGAAAATCTAAAAATGAGGCTTCTCTGATTTTCGAATATAGATGGTAACAGATACCTGGCCGACAGCGTCCTGCACGTCCAGCTCGCTGCTTTGCACTTGCTTTTGAAATCCAAGAAGAAAGGAGAGTTGATACGTTAATATAAGGGTCGTAACTTTTCTCTTTCATCCTTCCACTGTTTATAACATAAACAACATCATCAATGGTGATAGACGACTCAGCAATGTTAGTTGAAAGAACGATTTTGCGGCAACCAGGTGGGGGCCTTTCAAAAACTTTCTTCTGGTCTAGGGAAGGGACCTTAGAGTGAAGGGGTAATAGTAAAAACTTAGAAGCATCCTTAAAGAAGGAGCTTTTCTGTAATCTTTCTATTGTTCTCTGTATGTCATCCCACCCAGTAAGAAAAACAAGGATGGCTCCATCAGTCGAGTCAGTACATATTTTCTTCAACAATTTTTCTATGAGGACACAATCAACTACTTCAGAATTGACAGTGGCAAGATATTTGTCCAGTAAACACTCTTCGTCCTTATTATTCATATCAATTTTTTCCATGTGTTTCTTCAAAATCTCGGCAGCTTCCTTCTGGTTCTCTCGTATGGCCCAGTCATGTGCTGTCGCTCCATCATTATCTTGTAAATAGCAATCAGCCCCTAGAGAGAGGGTCATGCAAAGCTCACCAACTCTGCCTTTTCTGGCAAAGACCATTAGTGGAGTTACTCCAGTTGATGAATGCTGAAAATTAAAGATACAAGGCCCTGTTTCAGCAGAAACCAAGTCAAGGAGGGGCTCATACTCATCACTTGACCAAGCCAAAGTAATAGTGTCATCAATGACAGCTCTATATTCCGCTGACAACAAAAAATTCTCACTTGTAACCGATCTTGAAGCACTTTCAAGGTGGTTATTTTCATTGGATTTCAGTATAGAAAGTATATCCTCCAAATAAAATGTTTTGACCTGAAGACGGTACCACTTCATCAGAAAATAGAAAACAAACAGATTGAAAAAATTGACATTTCACGAAATGAAAAGAAAATTTTACAGGATAAGTGAACCCAGGAACTTTAATGGCTGGACAGCCACCAAAATATTGAGAAAACCTTTCAGCATCAATTGTAGCACTCATCAGTACCTGCCAAGATTTACCTGGTTATACTACTACAAAAATGTTCAGGATATTAATTTTAAAGAAGTCTCCATTGGGACTAAGATACTCTTAAGAAATCATTTTATTACTTACAACACGTATGTTAGGGTTTGAAGGAAGCAGATCTCTGCAGATGAAACAACAAATATAAGCAGCCATATCAACCATAACTAGGACACAAATTAGTAGAATGTAATATATATGTCTCTCAGGGAGTCCAACAATACAGAATATAAAAATCATATTGGAGCAAAACTGAAATTTTGAAAAAAATGTCTCTTTTTTTATAAAAGAAACTCAGTAACTAATGTAATAAATAACAAACCAAATAAGAGTGTTAGTGCAATTTAGTATCCTCAACTACATAATGAACAAACTAGTATCAAGCATATATCCGTTACCCGGATTCTTCAATTTTGACCTCATACTCATGTCCACCGGACATAACATGGGTATGGGTTTGGGATCCGTGGAGGATACTTCATGTAAAACCGGACACTTCACCTCGAAGCAATCTAGTTCAAATTGATTTCTGTATTTCTAAGCATGTGGGACACCAGTTTAATTTCTAAGCTTAAGTATCACTACCAAGTGCACTAACAAATCATAATCGTTTGGGGGCCTATGGTGGGATTGTTGATTAGCCAAATTGTTGCCTTTGGATCACTTTTTGGGCTTATGTTAGCTTTTGATTCGGCATTAGACCTGATATTCAAAAGGAGTGGGGATTTGACCCGGGTTGTTACAGCACTTTTTTCTGAAACTTTGGAAATGGAATCTATTTATGGAACTTGGGACTGACATGTACTTTGTCCGAAAATTCTGGATACTCAAGTGTTTTTCTACAGTATAATAGGAGAATTTTAGGGGTTAGACTAGCAGCTTCTGCATAGGCTAGCAGCAAATTAGACTTAGCAATGAAGAGGAAAGAAGAAAAGCGAACAAGAAAATTCTTTGACATGCTTTGTTTCAGGTTTGCAAATTTCATTTCTTCCTTCATAGTATTTCCCTCTCTGCTCAAGTTTATTTTTGGGTAAACTGAGATCGTTTTGTATCTATAGCAGATGCTTTAGTTTATAACCCGTTAACTCTGCAAAGTTTCTGAAAAAAATTTAAGACAGCAGTGCACTTTTGTCTAAAGGGTAAGGTTTTATTAAGGTCGATATTTGGATGATAGAAGGTGACAAGGGCTTGATACCAAATGATGTAGGACAGGTATGAGGAAGGTATCATAGAGGGGATCTTGGCGGTTCAATGTGCACAACTAAAATATGGCTATAAAATGATGATAATTTCTCCTTGGGAACACTTTCTTATATGATAAGAAATAACCATAAAATCAATTTAGCGTTCTTAAAGATAGTTACTATAAATTAGAAGGAAAAGAAAAGATAAATAATACTGTAATTATCTACATTTTAGAATATTTCTAATACATAATTCAAAAAATTAAAGTACAGAGACACTAACATCTAACATAAAATAATTAAGTAGTTTAATTGTTAAGGTTTTAGTAAAGTTGATGATAGAAGGTTTAGAGAACAAAGGGCTTGATACCAAATAATGTCAACAGGTACAAGGAAGTGTATAATAGAGGGGATCTTAGCAAATGGTTGCTGTGCACAACTAGAATATCTCTATAAAATGATGACGATTTCTCCTTAAGAACACTTTCCTATATGATAAAAAATAACCATGAAATTAATTTAGCATTCTTAAAGAAAGATACTACTAAATTAGAAGGAAAAAAGACACTACTATAACTATCTACATTTTAGAACATTCCTAATAGATAACTTAATGATTTAAGTAAACAGACACTTAAATATAACATAAAATACTTGACTAATTCCATGATGTCATGCTCAAAATCATAAGCCTTTACTGAATTATAATATTTTCTTATATCCCACAAATATGAGTAACAACTGTTTTATCCAAACTAAATATAATTAAGCCTAATAATTGGGAATAAAAAAATTTGTTGCTTCACTTGCATTCTCAATCATAGAACTTGAGAATTTTAAATGTGATCTTCAATACTCACTCTGATAAACATGTCATTGAGTTCTGAATAAATAAATTTCAGCAGGTATACCCTATTGGTACATCTTTGTTAAAAATAAAATATTTTATTTGCAAAAAAATATAAAAATTTTGAGTTCTATGCATTGTATGAAAGCAAGTACTGTCACTGGTATACAAAATTTTGTCAATTCACATCAGATCGCTACACCATGTCTTTAGCACAGAACTACTTAATTCACATAAAAACAAAAAGAATATGGAATTAACAAAGAACTGACCATAGATTAAGTATACCTGACTATTGCCAGCAGTAAATCTGAAAAATGATCACGTTCATGAACTTCATCCTACAACATTTTCGACAAGTATAAGACTATAAAATATAAATAACACAATGTTTACTTCTAATATATTGATACAATACATCGACATAACATAGGTGAGACATACATTGTAAAAGCACAACAGCAAGAATCAGTATCCCTAAGAAAGTAAGGAAATGTGAAATTTTTACGATGTGTTTCTACACAATTGGGCTTCACCAGACAATAATTATTTAACTAGACAAAAATTGAATACACGTTTAAAATTAACAATTGTGCATTTGGAAATATCCACTACCAAAATCAATTGGTCACCAGATCCCATGTATATATTGACCAAAGGATAGATTCAGCAGGTATAATCGAATATAACAAAGATTGAAAGATATACACCATTTATATCCTTCTAACTTTGGCGATGTTAATAACAAAGAGCCAAGAGGAATATTTTCTTCCACTTGAGAACTTCATTGCAACATAGAGGCATATTTACAGAAGATGACACTAGAATATTAAATACAAGAAGAGAACGGAAATTGAACCTAGAACCTAGTGGAAACAAAACAAAAAGCTAGCAATTGCAGGGAATCAGTCTCTAAGCTAACAAATGAAAGGCTATGATAGAACGAGATAATATTTAAGACCAGTATCCCAAAATCTAGGAGCAAGGTTACAATTGGAGGCAGAGATGCGGATGTTTGTAAAATTGTACAACAATTATAAAATTCAAGTCGGTCAGGATACAGAATACTCAAGTACTAGATAACATACTTGCACTAGAATGATGATATGAATATTAAATAATAATAAATATGTACTAGCTTAAATCATGTGTGATGCATGGATTTCTTCAATGTATTATAACTTTATAATATGTGTTTTAATTTAACTCGTTTTTAATTTTTTATTCTTCCAACAATATTTTAAGTTTATTTAACATAATGTGTAAGAAGTATTCTTGTATTTCTATTATAATTATTTTTTCTTAATAAAGTTTTTAAAAGTATTCTTGTATTATTAATCATACAACTTATTACTTGTATTTCTGTTAAAATAGATATATATGTATATAAATATTATAATATTGTTATTGATTCTTTTGGTTGGTTACATTTTTAATTTATTAAATAAAGTAATGTATGCATATTACACTTTCTTTATTACTATCCCTTTTTATTTATTTTTCTAAATTCTTTAGTTTTGTAGGACCTATTGACGACCATGCCATACCATCCCATGTTAACCCTCTTACACTACTTATATAGAGGATATAATAGGAACTACATTTAAACTCTAGAGACTTGAGCAAAGCAATTCAAAACTGAGGACTTATGGCCATTCTGTGTAAACAGTAATAAATTCAACTGCAAAACTATAAGAATTAAATTTCAAAAACGGAAAATGATATTGAAAACATTTTAGGGGGAAATCAGACCAAAAACCATCAACGAGATACCGAGAAGAAAAACATATATAATCGAGGATTCTCATATGGACCGTAAAATGGTAATTGATACGACTGCAAAGCTAAAAGACAGAAGATGATATCAAAAAAATAGGAGATAACCCAGCTATAAACCAACGGCGTAGTGAAAAAGATAAGATAGATGACTGAGGATTTTGATCTTGTTTCTAGAATTCCAGTACATAGAACTATGCCTGGTCTATTGACAAAAAATATTTTTCCACTTTCCCTTGTATTCTATAATTAATCCGTATCTACTAGGTCAACCTGAAGTTCGATCAATCACAGATAAGCTGGGAACTTCAATGGAATTGGAGAATGCTGCAAATATCGTTCTGCATACAAAGCCCAGCACAATAATGCACAGTGTGATATGCCTGCCAAACCCGCTTTTAGGCTCAAAAGCAACGATTTAATTCATGTAAAAATGAGACAGAGCATAAAACTTGTTTGGTTTGAACATTACCAATATAACTGGTCTGAGTTTAAAAGAGATTATGGTGCAACTAGCTTTGTTAGTTGCCCATGTCCTACTTATATCCGCCTACCTAGCCTGTGATCGCAGTGTCACATTTTCCCACTCTGTACAGTATGCAAGAAAATACATATGATGTTCGCTGTGGCTTGATTCTACAAAGTCTTTCTATGATAACATGTATTAAGATTTGTAGGAGTGAATTAGTATGCCCAATAAAACTGATACCACTTAACATGCAACGGATCTCATGGAAGCAGAGGTGAAATGATTTCTTTATGTATCTGCCACCATATTGCTTCTCCAGCTTGCAAGTGGACTTTTGTGGCATATGTAAGTGGTTGATTTAGATTACAGGAATTTTAGCTTACAAATGGAAGTAGGGTTCAAAACAAAAATAATAAGAAACTAAGCACTATTGAATTATACATAAAGAAAATTTGAAGGGTAGATTTAGACACTGATCATACCATGAAGCAAGTGATATTAGAGATTCTAAATTATGTTGGTCAAGGAGGTTAAAAAAACGAGATATGCAAGTCAAGTCCCAGCAATGTATCATACCACAATGATGTGTGTTATGCCATTAGGGCCAGCAATAGCATTACTATCTCTGGAGGATTTCTTTCCTAAGTTGTTGCTTCCCATTGAAACCAAAACCCTTAAAAGGACTCCAGTAGTGCAAAATATAATAGATGAATCTCTCCCACCTTCGCTCTCCATCTTTATCTGAAATATACATTATAAGATAGGTGAGTGTGGTATGTATGTATGTATGTATGTATGTATGTGTGTGTGTATGTATGTGTGTGTGTATGTGTGTGTGTGTGTATGTGTGTGTGTGTGTATGTGTGTGTGTATGTGTGTGTGTGTTTGTGTGCAGGCACTCCTGTGTGTATGTACATATCATGATACAAACAGAAAACCAAAATTCAAGATTAAAGCACTTATTCATTGCTCTGGTCAATCAATTGCAGAAGACTTCATAATTGGAGATAAATATTATTTACACTCACAGATGCACCTCCAGCTTAACCATTCTCATTGCCTTACGTTATCACTAGTACAAATTTCATGAATGTCTAAAGCACTATATTTACTACTTACGACTAAAAAAACAAACATCATAGTTATTTGATATATTTTTTTATTTTATATTTTCACCGATATATAATAATCAAAACAAATAATGAGTGACAATTGTATCTATGAGCTACCCAAGAAGAATAAAACTAAATGGATAAGTTAGGAAATTTGCAACATCTCTCAATGTCATTTACAGACAACATTGCAACATTGCAAACAGTGATTCCTCTCACTACCATTATTTTTAATAAATCATGATCCAGTATAGCTCAATTGGCACAATTATCATATGCTCTTCCGAGCAAGTATACAGAAACAGAAGCATACCACAAAACCTATAGTAGGTTGCAGTTATTACCTTGTATCCAACACTGTCTCCTATATTTTCACCTCTTTCAGAAGCAATCCTTCCCGCAACTACATATATACTATCATATAAGATTTACGCATAGTTGACAATCAATGGTGAAATAGAAGTAATTGATGATATATATGGCAGATGCAAAGGCAGTTATTAGTCACCTGAAACTGCTGAAATTCTCCGCGGTTGAGTACAGACTATCTTACATGTCTCACTTTTACCCCATACATGGTCTAATACATATTGTGGTACCTGCATCAAATCAAATAAATATAATAAGACACACCAGGCAAAAGCTATATTGCCCGGACTCGGGTACAGAGTGTCGGATTCAGAACTCCTGAAAAATTGGGACAGGGGGACACCCGATAATTTATATATTAAATAATAAATATTTTTCAGTCAATTTATATTATTTTTCATTATTATTTTGTGACTAATTTATAAAAGTAATTGATTGCTAAATATAATAATTTCAATAATTTTAGGTATTAAAATTTTACTATTTTAAGTCGGTTTATATTACTTCTTATTATCACCTTGTGAATAATATAAAATATCAACTGATTGTTAAAATTAAACGAGTACATAGTCCAATGTACTGGATCAGTATTTATAAACATGGAAGTGTGTGTTGGAAAACAACTGGACCCAATTATATAATTAAAAAATGAATTTGCACAAAAGCATGCCCACATACATTCTATACACATCATACGCTATATTGCATCATATTGCAGCTTGTAAATACCACGATGTCGCCTTCCTTCGTCTTCTATAGCAGCAACCCTACCATCATCTCTTTCATATCTCTTCTCGTTCTTATTTTTTCATCTTTTACAAGATCTCTTCATCTCTAATTCCTATGGCCCACATTCCAGGCCATGTCCCAGGTCGGGTCGACACAAGTACGACCGCCGAAAGTGCCGTGTCGGAGTAATGTAGGGCCAAAGAGAAAATTAGTTGCAAAGCAACTAATAAAAGTAGTTGTAAAATAGTTCCTATTTTTAATAGAAATATATATTTTTGTATTATCTATTAGGGTTTTTCTAGAAATTTAGATGTATTAATTTATTAGGAGTTTAGATATACATTAGGTGTTTTTTTTGGCAAAATCATATGGTAATAGTTATCTATTAGGACTCTAAAAAATTATTAGGATTAGTTTATTATTTACAGGAGATGGGTGTTGCTTGTGTATTAAATTATTTATTGCGAAAATTATTAATCTGAAACTATTTATTATGGATTGAAGAATATTTCATAAATGTAAGTATGTATTAACTGGTTGTTCGTTCCGGAACACGGGTCAACTCGTGTCGCCACGACTCGCGCACCAATTCACCATTTCCAGCGAAAAAGAACAAAAGGGTGATGTGCTGCAAAGAAACAAACATGATGAGCAATGAGACAATGACGACTTGTTGCTTATGCATATATGTATGGGTATAAACAAAGAAGTCAAAGAAGCAGCAGGTTAAGTTATAGAGAAGAAAAGAGGTGGACAGCCTAGTAATCGGAACTAGTGTTGCATGGTTCGTGGGTCAGCCTATGGAACCGCAATCCAGTTCCCTCGTTCCGGAACACGATTCTTTTTCGACCCGGATCACTCGGGGTCCCCTCCAGTTCGCCAAATTCGGTGATCCCCCTTTTAACTCCGACAATCATTATGTAAAAAGGAGAAAGAATAAAAAAAAGGAAGATAACTTGATACCATCTAGATTGAAATTAATTTTGAAACATAAATTTGAAAACGAATAAAAACATAGTAGGGAAGACACACAAGGCATGCCTCGTTTACTTGAACATATTTGAATCCCCTTAATATTATGTCTAGTAACTTTGAAATTTTACATATCCCGATTAATTTACTTATATATTTTAGTTATAAAAAAATAATTAAAACATAGATACAATAGCAAATATACATAATGCTTTCTAAAAAAATAACTATAAAAGGGATCCTCATATCGACCCGCGTATCCAATTCGCGGGTCACCGTACCCGATTCATAGAAACTACGGTTTCACGTACCCGATCCCGTACCACGTACCCGAATGACCCGTGAACCGTGCAACATTGATCGGAACTCCGGCTATATAATAAAATAATAATATTGTTGAATTTGTTTCGAGACAATTTGTTTATTGTTATAATTCAAGTGAATTATACCCCAAATTTAATTTCATCACTTTTTTTAACATTATATGTCAGTTATCGGTATTTGAAATTAAAGTATGTTGATTACAAATTTATATTTTATATATTCTAAAAGATATGATATAATTCAAAATAAACAAAGATTGTTATAATAAATAACAATACCATATCATTTTAAATATATATTGAAAATATTTAATGAAAATATGACTTTAAAAGGGATCCTTATGTCGACCCGCGAGAACCTGATTCACGACTCATCGTACCCGATTCATGTAAACTAACAGCCCGTAAGTGTATCTTAAACAATCTTATTAATGGTACTCTAAAAACTATGCACGATAAATTGGAGAATGAATGTGAACAATTATATAACAATTTGATACAGGTCAAGATGCATCACACAAAGTTCAAATATTTTTCCACCAAGATGACATAACCTACATGTTTTGCAAAGCCATACGGTGTGCAAAAAAAGAGTTGACAACACCAAGATGACACAACCAACATTTCATGTGAAACCATAAGGTATGGGGAAAAAAAAGTTGACAACTCTACTTTTGAAAAGTAAGCGTACTTTGAAAGCGAATTCATATGTGCAATTTGATCTGGAGGTCTCAATGGTTCTAAGCCTTGCTTGTAGATGTGGAAGGGACTTCTTTGGCAGTCCACATTGACTTTGTTATAACAAAATACTTCAACGAAGTCATGTTTATGAATGATATCTACAACTTTATTGCTACTTACTTAGATTTAAGACTTAAACTGAGATAGGTTTAAGATAAGATAAGTATAGTGTTGATATTTAAGATAAGAACCCTTAGATTTAAGATAACCTTATTCTGTTTTGTATATTGTATATTATAATTACAGGTGATGGATATCCTCTGACTCTCCCTCTAATGTATCGCTTCCTGATTCAGATCCCGAGGAAGATCCTGAGATGGTAAATAGTGACCCAGTTCAGGCAGTAGCACCTACCATTGCCCCTATCCCAGCTCGTGTTGAGATTACCCGAGCTACTAGAACTGCTTCTGTTGCTTATGTAGGATTATGTAGGATCCAGAGCCCCTATAGCGAGTGAGCCTCCATCTGTTCCATATCAGACCGCGACTTTCTCTTTGGCTAGAATACAGAACTCAAAGCATTGTTAGACCGTATGACTGAGAAGTACAACAGTTGCCGAGCTGTTTCCGAAGCAGAGTGGGAGGAGCGCATCAGGATTGTGGAGGATATTGCTAGGAGACGCTTGACCGAGTGGCCATCCACTAGTTCAATTGTTGAGGAGACTCGTAGGGTAACCAGTTTGATAAACTGGATGCTATCCAAGTTGAGGGCTCTACGAGATGGGCGTGGCTTGGTGGGCCGAGTCGGCTTTTAGGAGTCGTGCATTTGGTGGAGCCCACTTGTTGATTATCCCTTGTTGTTTGTATAAGCTACTAGTAGATAGGGTCATTTTCCCTTGTTTACCCTTCGCTAGTAGTCGGAGTTATGTTGTTGTATTTGCTTCTTAGAACTGTTGTCGTACTTTCTTTATATTATAGTGTTGTACTCTAACATTTCTACTTTATCTATCCACGCACTTTTTTCTTTATATTTGTGAGTTGTTTATACCTTTTTCCTGTTATAATTGTTAGAATTGTTTGCTTTAATACCTATGTTCCTCTATCACCACACGTCGTTATAACATTTGGTATAACACGTAACTTATGTAGCAATAAAGCTGCATATTTAAAATTAATTTTAAAATCTGACTAAAGTTTAGAAAAGATAAAAGTATTTCTGTTTTCTTATATATGTTATGTAACGCCCGTAGAAATTGTATTATAAATAATAATAAAAAGGTCTTATTCCAATTTGATGAGTCAACCTTATTTGACTATTTGTGAACTACGTGTTATGATTATATGGCTTGTATTGAATGCATATATGTACGAACATGCTTAATTTTTTAATGTACGTATTTTAAAACGAATTTTCAAGCCATTTTGATGCACTGTTTGATTTTTAGAATAATTATTTGAATGTCCAAAAGTCATGATTTGTTTTGCCTTATCAACTCTACATATTTAGAGACTTTTTAAAAATATAGGTTCAATTATTTTGAGCCCCGTGATTTTTAAATAATTTCCTGAGACTTGTTGTGATTTAAAAACAATTCCCTTCTAAATTCCATAATTAAATATTGGAACATCCAAAAATCATGAAAATTCTTCTATAATGATTTTTGAGTATTTAGAAATGTTATAAAAATATAAGTTTAATTTATTTAAGCTTATATGAGTTTTAAAGATTTTAAAGGTATTATTATTCCTTTAAACTGAGTTATCTTCTAAATTTCATAACAAAATAATTACAAGTCCAAAAATTATTTTAAAAATATGTACAAGCTTCTGAAATCATGCTCTTTATTTTAAAAATATTAAGTTCATTTTTCTACCTATTTCCCATTAAAATTCGATTTATTAATGATTGTATAATAAAATTCAGCATTTGTGAAATTACCGTTTTGCCCTTGCTTTTATAAAAACCCACCACCGACCTCTTTCTTCCCCATTGCCCTGTTTCATCAGTTGCCCAGGTCTTTCTTGCTCTCTCTCTACTTGCAAATTTTCTTCCATTTCTCTCTCTCGTTTTGCTGCCCTCATGTAAATCTCTTCTCTACTGTGGTGTGTTTGTTGTTGTTTGTATTCCCTTCCTGTGATCTCCTTTGCCGTGACTGTTGTATACTAGCATGTATGTATATATATGTAGTCAAAGTTGCATGCAAAAGGAGCGAGGATTAGGGATGGTTTGTAGAAGCTTGGATCGAATTTAGGTGATAATTTGGAGAAAGGGGACAAGTCGGGTGTGAAGGACCTGTAAACAGGCCTCCACCGGAGCTGTCACCGTTGGCAATGACCATCGGGAGCCGACGGTGTGGTGCCGACGGTGTGGTTAATTTGATGGATTAATGCTAGTCATATTCATTTGGTTGTTGTAATGCTAGTAATCTGAATTGCATGTTAGATTATGTCTATATATGTTCAAAATCTTTGAAGTTTAAGCTGTTACTTGATTGCTCGACATGGATTCATGATTTTTATCACTTGTGTTGTTAAACCATGTTTACAAGGTACCTAGTTGCTGAGTTTTAGTGCCTGCATGTCAAAGTTGTGATTGATTTTGGAAATATTTGGGTAAATTGATTATTAGTGTTAGAGTTTCTATATAAAGTTGATGTTAATTGCTTGGCTTAATTGTCATTAGTCACTTGTTAGACTAAGTGGATTAGTGAAGTGCTAACCTTAAATTTTCAGATTAGTATGAGTAGAGATGGATGGTAATTTCACAATTTTGTTAATTGCAGATCATGAATGTAATTGGATGCTAATCTTGTTTATGTGATCTTGATTTACTGCTAGTATTAACTGCCATGTCCTGTTTAGTGAAACTGGGACCAGCATGTGCAGTTTTTAACAGTGGGTGTATGATATATTTGTTCCTTATAATTTCTAGTTTACGTACGCGAAAACCGTGTGGCGTTTGGATTAACGAGTAAAAAGATATGCATGATTTAGTAAAGACCGTGCAATCTGAAATTTTCTGTGTCTGGATACTGATTTAACCAGTTCATTTTTCTGCCTAAATAAAATGTTTTGGATATGAAATTTTTAGGCAAGAATGCAAGATTGTGTTAATATTCAGAAAGGAGTCTGCAAAATTTTGTAATAAAACAAATATTTTTCGATTTATTAAAAATGTTTCAATAAAGTGTGCGCATTAGTGTGTTTTGTTCTTAAAATTATTTACCCTGTTTTGGAGATTGATTATTTGTTTAATATGGATTACTTGCATATATGTCTAATGTGCTTATCTTCTTATATGTAGTACTATATGACTCTATTTGGTGGGAATGATTGAATGGTGTTGTAATTGATAGTATTGGGTGTTGTTTTGAAATGGTTAACAACCTTATTTGATATTGGATAAAAGATGAAAGTTGTTTGTTTTGGTTTTGTTTAGTTGTATACCAAGCGTGATATTAATTGAATTGGTGTCTAATATTTTGAATTATAATTTCAAAGGAGTAGTAGTTAAGAATAATACTTGGATGGTGGAGTATTGTGAATATTTTGGGATTGTAATTGAAATTGTTGTATGATTGGTGTTGAGGGGTTGTGACCCCGGGATAGTCCATTTTACAAAAAGGTTATTTCGTAAATTTTTATTATGATAGAGTAATATGTTTCAAGTTTTAGTTAATGTATTGAAGTCAAGAAATGTATAAAGTTGCTTGCCCTGTTTTGGAGATTTGTTTTGAAAAAGTTATGGAGTAATTGATTATAATTGTAAGTGGAGTTAAAGTTAATATTACATTATATTAGAATGGATAATAGTAGTATATATGAATTGTTGATTGGCTTGATTTGAAAAACAGGTGGATAGTCCGATTTACGAATACTTCATGTTGAAATTTTCTAAAATTCCCCCGTGTCAAAACCTATTTTACCTAATAAATTCTAATAGTTGTGAGCATGCTTTAACTGCTAATTGTTATGTGTATTGACTGGATTATGTGATTAAGGTAAACAAATAGTATTTATAATTATCGAAAGGGTAGATAGTTACGGATTCCGATAGTTATTTAGAAATTGTTAAGTTTGTTTGATCCGACGACTGAAGTATTGTTTCACTGGCATATAGAGTCGACCGAGACGAGCTTATCAAGAAAGTTCAGAATTAAACAAATGATGTTGCGAGTATAGCACTAAGAATCCGATAAAGCAACGCTGTGCCGTAGTCAATTCAATGGAGTATGTGAGAAGCTAAGGAGGAAAGTTTTTGATGTAGAATCTCCATTAGCTCTTTTGGAAAGCTCTGTGAAAGGCAAGTAACTTCTAAACCCTTTTTGCATACCCTGCTTTGTACATACCTTGTTGAACCTATGCAAGTATGCAATTCCAGATTTCTGTTATTTCCTTAACAAAGCTTCCCGTTATCCATCTAATATACCATGCTTATCTTAATTGCTTTAACTATAACTTTCATGTTTTATATTAGAATCTTTAATCCTTTGACACTTTTAATCCCTATCACCTATCACTGTTGATAACCTGAACCTTTGACACCATAAATGATTCTCTGTCATCACAAAACTACACTACCTTTTTGCTACTAAATCGTTAAAAAAGTTTTCAAATCAAAGCAAATGTTTTAACTTGCCTTGTTTTCGTTACTAATGTTTTGAAATGGTTTTATTGCCCTGAATGGGATAAAAGACTAATTTGAATGAAAGTGCCTTCCTGAAATGAAATGATTTCAGGGAAAGGATTTTGAAAAGATTTATAAAGAATGTTTTGATAAATGGTTTAGGAATTCCGACTTATGGTTTCTATGGATTCCTAAAGATTGGAGAGCGTAAGAGGCCGAGACGCCGATCCAGCACATTTTATTTATTTAGCGTAAGAGGCTCCTAGTCCAGCATTATTAAAGGCTAGAGTGTGCCTAATTGGGAACCCAATTGTAAAGTCCAGAGGGACCTTGTGTCCGGTATGGGGACATTACGTGACTAATCACCCGTATTGTCTGTGCGTAGGTGGAAAAACTCCAATCAAATTATTTATTTGTTTTAAAGTTATACTTTTACACAAATGAAATTGGTTTATCCTTTGAACCGAAGCGTTGTTACAAAAACTGAAGAGAGTTTTCTATAAAGTTATAACATTCTCTTACTGCCTTTTTGGGTGAATCTTTATTAATATTGTTCACTGTTGAATTGTTGATGCATTGCTCAGAAACCCTGAATTCTATCACATTCAGAATTGTGAGTGTTCACTTATGGTTACTTGCTGAGCATTGTTGCTCATTCTTGCTATTTATTTTAACCCTTTCAACTAGGGAGAAAGGTGGTTCACTCGTTTAAAACCGCGCATACAAGTAATGCTAGACAATGATTTCAAGTGGTTAGGTTACACCTTGGTGGCCAGGTAGAATATCTTGGAAGATGTTTTTTAGACTAGTTGGGATTGGAATTGGATAATTTTGATTATGTTGTAAAACAGATTTAAATATTGATTTCCAGTTAATCTTTTATATCGAAGTCTATCTGGTGAGGTAGAAAGTTGTAATAATAATTAGTAGTTTGGTTTTCTAATTTCAATACTGTAACATGTATGCGGTCCTGTTTTAGGGGGTCAAGTTTACTTTCAAATTGATTTCTCTTTTAAATCATTTTTTTTAATTTTTATTTCAAATTGGTTTTCTTTTAAATTCTTTAAAGATATCCAAGTTTTAAATTATTTTTGTTTTAGTGGCACCAGATCTAGACCCCGGATCTGAGGGATGTCACATGTTAGCTTATTGTTAATAAGTTGCTTGTTGACTTATCAGAACCATGCCTCCAAAGAAAAAGACCCTGCTACAACTGCGTCCAATACAAATTCAGAAAGTCAAAACCAGAGTGATCCAACCATAGCCCAAATCTTCCACCTACTCCAACAACAAACAGATGCCTTGACCCGACAACAACAAAATCAACCACCAGTTCAATCATTAGTGACTTTCAAATCTTTTCAAGTTGTAAAACCACCCGAGTTTAAAGGTACCGTAAATCCGATAGAAGCTAGGGTGGTTGGTTAAAAGATATTGAGAAAGCATTTTCTTTAGTCAAAGTTGGGGAAGACCAGAAAACTGAATTTGCAAGTTATTTCTTAAAGGGTGAGGCTAATTATTAGTGAGTTCGTAAAGTTGTTAGAGGGGGAAGGTATAGTTATATGGCGAAGGTTCACAAAATTGTTCCTAGAGAAATACCTTCCAAGATATATGCAAGATCAGTTGGGGATACAGTTCCTGGAATTGAAATAAAATAATTTAAGCGTTCCCGAATATGAGGCCAAATTTACTGAGTTGGCCAGGTTTGTTCCTGAATACGTCAACACTGAAGCTAAGAAGTATAAAAGGTTCCAACAGGGATTAAATCTATGGATGAGAAATCGGGTGGCAGTATTCGAGCTACAGAGTTACGCAACCGTGGTTCAGAAAGCGATGATCATAGAAGGTGAAAGTGAATTATTGCAAAAAGAAAGGGAGAACAAAAAAAGGAAGTCAGAAACTTCAGAAGGAAGCCTGGGTACCGGAAACAATAGCAATAAGTTCAAGAAAAGGTTTGATAATCAATTCAACAGAAACCGGAGATTCCAGAAGCTGAAAGATGGAAGTCAAGACAAACGTTTACAGAATACTAATCAGCAGAATGCACCCACACCTCCTCTACCAGAATGTAAGTTGAATCTGAATTTGTAATGTTAATTTGATAAATAGTGATGCTTGCTTCATACCATTACCTGTTAAAGTTCCAGGTTAGTTTCGGGGTTGCATTTCTTTATATTCTATATATAATATAGGGTGCATGCATCTAAAATTGTTTAGTGACTCCCCGATCTAGACCCCGGATAGGATTGGGAGGGTGTCACAATAGAGGTCTCCATTATTCTTCACATCAAAACTCGACCCCAAGTTTTCCTCAAAGGAAGGAAGAATGTTGATTATTTTGTATTATTATTTAGATTATATATATATTTGTATTTTCTTATCGAGGAGTCTCGGTAATGAAGAATATAGATTACAAGCTTACAAGCAAAAGTGAAGGCAGGTTTCTAGCAAAGGTGCAATAACTTACAAGCTTTTCACTCGATTAATGAATGTTAGTTCTAGTCTTCTAGATGTGCAATGAAGTTGGAATATATTGAGGGCCATATAGTATCATATCCTAATCTGTCTGTCAAAGTTATGTTGTAAACTATATAGAGAAAAGAAATTAAACCTGGGTGGTTTTTCCGCATCCAGTTTCACCAGATATGAGCACCACCTGCATTACAAATAGATTAACACATGAATTCTATATTCCTATGATAAACTTAAATTTAATATGGCTCAAGCGCATTTAAAAGAATATTAATATATACGTAATTAAGAATTCACTCGACGTCTCCATAATAAAAAGTGAGAATTTTAGAGAAAAATCCATCTAGCTATCTTTCTCTAGTTATAACACATGTTCGCTTCAAACTATTTGTGTAAATTTTCCATTTACCATTCCTAAGACTAAGGTGCTGTTTTATACAACTGAACGAGAACTAGTTTATATTCAAGTAAGCTAAATAAATAACAATATACATGCACAAATTAAATCTTCTAATTCATTCAAGTCAGCTCCATTCAGCCCACAAAAGTTCCAAATAAATAGCTAAAACATTTAGCAGTGTAAATATAATTAAAAGTTATTATAATTGTTTGCTACAACAACTTAAGGTAGAGCCTAAGTAACAAAAACCTGATGAGAATCAATAGCGGATGTGATGGCATCTCTAAAATTTGCAATGGGAAGCTTTGTCCTCTTTTCGGTAATCTGCAAAAATAAGTAATCAACATAATATTCCTCGAAAATATATTAAAGTAAGATAATCAAAATTAGTTCAAATATCTCATGACCTGTTTCAACTTCGGATCATTTGCCAGTTTAAAGCTAAGTAGTTCCACCTTCCTTCTAATATCAAACTTGTTCATCAAAGGCCTTGCAAAAAATGGATCTGTTTTTCTCCTTCTGTTGGTTGATCCAACAAACTTTCCAGCCATCTTGTCACCCGATCCACAATCATATGGTGGATACTGTGTGAATAAGTTCAGTGAAACACCTTTTGCCTCTTTTGATAACGTAAAGCGAGTGATATTATCTTTCCTTGTTTTCTTACCACTCACTTTACGCTTGTAAACAGAAATGCATCGTCTACTCCCACTCCTACAAAAATTAAGGTAAATAGGCCTCAATATAATCCTTACAATCCTTGACATCAGAGACAATTGAAAAAGAACTCATAAGCTTATGTCTAAAGGTTGAGAAATTAGTTGAATACTATTTGCATTACAATTTTTACTGCAGTTAGATAACTTGACAATACAATGTATCATAAACAAGTCTAAAACATAACCAGGAATCCTCACCCAGAGCTTTTCGTCTTTATACCCATTTTTCTGCCCAACAAATGGATCGCAGCACGCTCAAATTTTGTTAAAGTGGCATCAAATGTGTACTCTGCATTCATTAACATAATAACTCAGAAGGCAAACTGGGTGTAATTTATGACAACAATATCATAAAATATGAAAATCTGAGAAGCTATGTAGCACTATCATTTCCATCAATGTGTTTACCTAAAATTTATTTAGGAAATAAAGGGAGGACCGTGATCTGACAGAAAAGTAGAGATAGAGAAACTTGGAAGAGAAGCAAGAAAGCAGAGAGACAAAAATTCTGAGACTCGCTGTTTGAATTAATTAACAATATACCATCACCTACTTATAGCTTATCAACCTGAAGTATGAGTAACTGCAACCTCACTATGATTGAAATATCAACCCTAACAAGTTATAATTTCAATATTTGTTCTCGAAGGCTGTGCCAAAGCAAACACCTCCAACTAAGAATCAGTCATGCCTACACGAGCCCTCTTCTCCTTGATTTCCTTCAACATCCGTCATGAACATCCATAAAACTGATGCTGCCTGCACCTCGCAAAATCACATAGCCTCTTGCATGCTTACAAGCCTGCCCTAATTTTGTATTTCAGCACTTTAATATTTATTATATTCCACATCTCATTCTTAAGTCTCCAAATAATTATGTGAACGGAGTAATAGTATTTTATCCATCGTCTAATCCCCATGTTCATCAGTGGTCATCTCATTGCTCCATGGAAACAGTTTTCTTTTCTGAATACAATCATCAACAACAATTTCTGTATGCAGTGCCAACCAAAATATACTGTTAAAGATCATGCATACAACCCTCAAAAGGATTTTCTTACACTCTTGCACTTCTACTGAAATATATTAGAGCTAGAAGCCTAGAACTGCTCTGTTCAGATTAGGGACTGCATAGATGCCAGAGCATAATTAGAATTTCAACTGCCTATCTACTCTTAGAGCATCAGATGCTCTGCAAGGACTGAGAAGCCTAATTCAAACCATCTTGAAAGTCTATGGCAGAAAAAAAAACCAGTTTGAAACTATGTTACCTGGACTCAGCTTGAAGTGTCCAACATATGTGCCCAAGTGTAGGACTCGAAAATATGTTAAACAATGTGCATGTTTTTCCCAGTGTTGAATATCTAACATTTGTACGAATATAAAGTTAAAAAGTCAAGGTGACAGAGGTCAAAATATCAGCAATTACAACATGAATATTGTTCTATTTATAAATTGTGGGTTTCAGCTTTGTACATTTTCCTCTCAGTATTTAGAAACTGAATTGTTGGAAGGAAAAAATCACGAGCCTAATGCCAATGATGAATCCTGCATCTGCCTCAAATGGACCCATCTACCTCTTGCCAATTCTCTAGCTAACTTCAACAATGTAATGCAAACAGTAAAGGAACTATCATATGGCCAATGCTCGCCACTATGTTTAGTTCCTATGCTATCTCCTACACTTTAAACAGTGACCCTAGACGTTGAGTTCATCTTAACTTATTTATTAGCCAATAAACCATCTTCATAGAGCGTGTGGTGAATTTCTTTAAAGGTATAGAATCTAATAAACTAAAGCGAAACCCTGCATTTGTAACCTATTTATAAGTATGATCCCTGTAATTTTTTTATGAAGAAAATACAACAATATAACTATATATATTGTATCCAAACTTGTTTGACAATATACTGTCAGGGAAAAAAAGTCATTTAAATTCAATGTACTATTCATTCACCTTGATCCTCAGAGTTCCTGAACTGATTAAGTACAGATACTAGTTTAGCCCGAGAAAGTTGGCTCCACTGCTTCCCTACACTAGCTTTTTCCCCAGTTCGCTTCTTAAGAACAGCTCCCGCTCCCTCCTGCTTCTTAGTATGAGCTTTTTCTACCTTGTGCACCTTCCTCGGTTTTTTTGAATTTTTCTTTTTTAACTTGGTAGCTTCTCGCTCCTTGTGATTCACTTCTTCCTCCTGTTTCGGTTTAGCTTGCCCCTCCTGCATATGGATATGAACATTTCCCTGTAGTTTAAAATCAGATTCTAATCCATCAGGTTTCGTAATGGCAGCTTCCTCTCCCAACTGTTTATGTTGAATTGCTTCTTCTTCTTCTTCTTCTTTGTGATTCACCTCTTCATCCTGCTTATTCTGATTAACTTCTTCCATTAACCTCTGAGCCGTCTGCTCAGTTATTCTTTGCATATCTATCTGCCCTCTCGATAATTTCATCTTATTTAACGTAGTACATTCTGCTGCCTCCTTTTGATTGGTTACTTCTACCAACATCTGCACACCTCCCCTGTCCTTCTCATCCTTCTTAACCAAATCATTTTCCTCAACAGCATCCACATCCATCCTATCATTCAGTTTCCTCTTCATTTCTTTCTCCTGAACCACTCGTGCATCATGCTTCCTGCTAGCTTCTCCCGCCTGCTTCTCAACAACAATTTCTCCTTCCTCCTTAACATCACCTTGTTCATGCTCCACTTTTCCTTCATTATAATTCGGTTCTTCCCCCAACCTCTCAATAAGAGCTTCTCTGTCCTTTTCAACATTAGTAAATTCTCCCTCATTTCGATTCTGCTCTTTATCAACTTTTTCTTCCTCCTGATTATTCTGATTAGCTTCTTCCGCTAACATCCGAGCCTTCTGCCTATCTAACCACGCCTTCTTCCTAGCTAATTTCCGCTTATTTTTCCTCTTTAACAATTTCATCTTCTTCACATTAGCATCTACATCCATCTTATCAATCACTTCTACATCACGCTTCTCATTCACTTCCCCCTTCATTTCTCTCTCCTCCTTCCCCATACACCTCCTCTTCATTTCCACTTCCATCACTTCTTTTGACCTCTTCCTCTTCTTTCTCTTTGTTACCTTATTCACCTCAACACCTCCTCCTCCCTTCTCACTCACTTCACCAACGCCTTCGCACTCATTCTTCTCAACCAAATTCCTAATCTCACAATCTCCTAACTCCGCCTTTCTATTACCTTGTTCCTCTCCACTACGCTTCCCATTCAATTCCATCTCCGCCTTTCGATTAATCTCCTCTTCTCCACTACACTTCCTATTCAATTCTACCTCCGCTTTTCGATTAATCTCCTCCTCTCCACTACACTTCTGATTCAATTCTACCTCCGCTTTTCGATTAATCTCTTCCTCTCCACTACACTTCCTATTCAATTCTACCTCCGCTTTTCGATTAATCTCCTCCTCTCCACTACGATTCGTATCGAAAACCACTTTCATCATCTCATTACCTTTAACCTCATCAATCCTAACGACACCTACACCTCCCGCCGCCTCATTCTCACAACCTCCTGCAATATTTTTGTTTTTCATCTTATTCTTCTTCTTCATCTTTCACAGCTAGGGGTTCTCCTCTTCTAATTCACAAATGTCTTGTCAAATTTCACAGCTAGGATTTATATATGGCAGCACCAATTTATATCATGTTAAGGCGAAGGTTTAGGGTTTATGTTTAGCGGCGCCTGTTTTGAAATTTGAGACTGTATGTATATTTTACATTTATATATGCTACTGGTATACAACAGTACCTCTGCGTTGGCTTCCTGCTTTACGCTCGTTTTTCCTCACTCTGGGAGGTAGGGCTCTACATGTGTTCAAAAAACCGAATGGGCGGACATAGAGCTGTTTAACGAACCGAGCTGACTCGGACTCCACTCGACTCGGTAAAAACCCAACTCGACTCGACTCGGTTCATTAACGAACTCGAGTTCAGCAAGAAAAAAAGCTCGTTAAGCTTAACGAGTCGAGTCGAGTTTTGTAAGTGTCCGACTCGAACTCGACTCGAGTTGATTCGAACTCGACTCGACTCGTTTAACTCAACTCGAACTCGACTCGTTAAGCAATATACATAAAAATTTATAAAAATAATATTAGTGCTAAATTACATTCTACTTATAATTAACAAATTACATTCTTTACACAAATTAATATTAGTGCTAAATTGAGAATTTAAACTAGTTTAAACTTAAAAGTTAAAACTAGACAAAAATACTAGTGTCCAATGTTTGGTGGTAATATCTACTCGGCACTAGCATATTTAAAAATTCTCATAAGCCAAAACATGATGATCTTGGTCACTGCAGCAGAACAAAAAGTCAAAAACTAATATTTATCCTCCCAATTTCCAGGAGAAGCTTTCAAACACATCAATGAGCAAGCTGCACAAAATCAAAGTTGAAAGATAATATTAGTTGATAAGTAAATAGGCAGCCTGGAAAAGTAACAATATACTTCAAATTTAAAATTTAAACTAGACAACCTCATTAATCTGCATTTCCCTTAGTAGTTAGTAGAGTCAAAGAGTCATTTTGTCAAAATCCAAATCAATCTCAACTTCCTTTAAGATGTAAGAATCCTGCATAAAGTAGTTATAATAGAAAATGTGAATTTAATTGTCATGGATACGAAAAGAACATGTATGAAATATTGAAATGCATATATACCTTGTTTGGTTTTCTAAGCCCGTATAATTCACGTACCCAATCAGCACCACACAATAACATCTCCACGGTATCAGGTTTAAAACAAGAGCGGTGTGGCTCAATAACTCTTCTGCCAGCGCTGAAAGTCGATTCTGAAGCAACTGTGCTCATCGGAATAGCCAAGATATCGCGAGCCATATTTGACAAGATTGGATATTTAGCACTATTTCCTTTCCACCAAGCTAATACATCAAATGATTTTGAACAATTACGAGCAGGAATGACAATTTTTTCAGCCAAATAGTCATCTAATTCTGATTTGATGGGTTCAAGAATTGCACCACTCTCACGGACAAAATTTTCATATTCATTAATTCCTTGCGGCGTCTCTGTTTCATCCATATTGATGTAGTTATCTGATGAGACTTGACTTGATTCAAAAAAATCAGCAGATTTTGCTCGATATTCAAGATAATATTCTTGATAGAGTTCATTTATGACATTTTTTAAGTAAGCAAGATTTCGATCTGCCTCACCTTCAAGTGGATAAAGAGTAGGAAAACAAAATTCAAGAAGCTTCATTTTAAAACGTGGATCCATAACAGCACCAATGGACATTGCCAAATTGCTCTCCCCCCAATATTTGTCAAATTTGATTTTCATCTCACCTACCATCTCTCTAATATGTAAATTCTGATCAAAAGATTTCCGGTCAAGTATTTGTTTAACCTTTCTAATTTCTGCCAGGAACAAGTTTGACGTAGGATAATGAGTACCTGATACAATATTAGTGACAACATTAAATGCTTCTAAAATTGAACAAATTCCTTCAACCTTTTCCCAATCCATCGCATTCGAAACATATTCCAAAAAGCCTTTATCAAATGAGGGATATCGCTGGAAAACTTGTTTAAATTCGATAGCACAAATCAGCATCTTAAAAGTAGAATTCCAACGAGTAGGGACGTCTAAAATTAATTTTTTAGCCTTCAAATGTAGATGTTTAACAATTTCAGCAAATTTTATCCTACGACCTTCTGATGCAGCCATATATTTCACACCATCTCTTATCTTTTCAACAATTCCATATATTGGTTCTAATCCATCTTTTACACATAAATTTAGTATGTATGCACAACATCGAACCTGGAAAAGTTTTCCCTCAATAAGTAACAATGTTTTCCTAATATCATACATGTCCTTTAAAGTTCGTAAAGCAACATCATTTGCCCTTGCATTATCAACACTCACTGTTCCAATTTTATCTACGATCTCCCAATCAGTTAAACACTTGGATATAGCCTCTGCGATTACAAATCCACTATGAGGAGGAGGGACATTACAAAAGCTTATGACTCTCATGTTTAGCTTTCAATCACCATCTATCCAATGTGCAGTAATAACCATATATCCTATTTTCTAGACTCGATGAAGTCCACATATCCGTGGTAATGTTAATCCTCTTAATAGAATTAAAAATTTCTTTTAACTTTTTCTTCTCAATTTCATAAGTACTTATACAATCAGATTTTACAGTTGCCCTGCTAATTTTCTGCCAAAAGGGAGTAGCTTTCCTCATAAGCTCGTTAAACATAAAACTCTCAACATGGATAAAAGGCAACTCATTTACCATTATATAGTGGGAGACGGTTTTTCTCATATCGGCATGATCATACTTAAAATTAGTAATTGTTACCTCTGATGAACTATCTCCAGGTTGCAATTGAAGTTGTGTCTGCCTTAGCCCAAATCCATGTGCAATCTTGTATTTGTCAAGATGTCTGTTCAGAGATGATGTTGAAGAAGTAGGACCGCGTTTTAACTCAGTTTGACAAAGTGTACACCTTGCCCACTTTTTACCATCGCGCTCAAATTCTACCAGGAACTTCCAAGATGCAGATGTTTTTTTTCTTGACCTTTTTGTGTAAGGAACTAGAACTTCTTCAGTTTGCATATCCCCTTATTTACTTGTTACTTCACTTACTTTTTGTTTGGAAGATGAAGTAGAGCCTGTACCACTTCTTTTTCTTTTTCTAAGACTAGTACTAATCTCATGTTGTTCACCCGTGTCTTCCGATGGAGTTTCATCTCCGATACTTCTAATGTTTTCTTCAAATACAGCATTCTCTGGGATAACTTCTATGTTTGATTTTCTTGCTTTCATTTCATACGAAACCCTAAAACAAATTTATCAAGTGTCAAACAAAAAGATAATTAGAGAAAAGCTAATCGAACATGCTACATGTATGTATTATTGTGTATATGAGAAAGGAGACATAGCAGTTGCAATTGATTAGAAGAACTCAGAAGAGAGGCGGAAGAACCCTAATACCCTTTTCACTTTTTAAGTCGATTGGTGTTGTACTGTTGTGTGTAATTGTGTTAGGCTGTTAGTGTAAGTCTCTAGATTGTGTTTTCTGTAAGTTTAACTTGGGCTTAGTGCAAGTTTAACTTGGGCTTAATGATTTTATTTATATTTGGGCCTGTCCATTAAAACTTAAAAACAAGTCTAAATAAAAAAATAAAAAAAATAAAAGAATATCGAAAAACCCGACTCGACTCGGGATCGACTCGGTAGACTCGTTACCGACTCGACTCGGGTCATTAACGAACCCGAGTTCGGCGCAAAAAAAAACTCGTTAAATAATCGAGCTCGGGCTCGACTCGGTTAGAAAAACTCGAGATCGAACTCGTTAAGGAAAAGCTCGACTCGACTCGACTCGTTTACAGCTCTAGGCGGACAGTACCCAAAATAATACAACTCCATCTATGTTTGAGTTAAAACAATTTTTCACGGATTGGATATGAATTTTAATTTTTTAAACCCAACTCAACCTGATTATAATTTAGTATATGCACGGGTTTAATATGACATTCGTTTAGTAAATATACTAATATATCATGTACATGCATATTTTAGAAGAAAAAGAAAAAAATCTAGACAAGACATTTATACTTAAAATATATATAAATGGAATTATAAGTGTTCTTTCTTTATTATTGGATATAATTAAAGTAGAAAAGACTTATTTGAGACGAATGATCGTAATATTTTTTTTGCGAAAAATGAATAATTATTTTATTGATATATAATATCTGATAATACATCACAAAGATTATAAAATCTTATCATTTAACCGAAAGGTATACTTAATCAATCAATAGATCGAAACGACTCATAAGAAAAAGATTCTCCCGGAAGTTTAGATAATAAAGAACCTTTATATCCAACTAACAGGTCTCGTTAAAACTCCATAAGAGTAAAACCCTACGGGAAAACCTCAAAGAGAAAAAGAGTGCCCTAAAACGATTATAGAATCACCGATTTACATAGTGGCTCCTAATATAAAGACTGGAAATTCTTGAAATTTTGTGTGTCCCCAGTGCTAAAAAATTAGCCATGTCTAGCTGTTTCCACCATTTAATACAGGTTTTTGGCTCCATCCACTTTCTCTTTACCCTTCTTCCCATCCAAGTGAGCTTGAAAAGTCAACAAATCAATCACAAAAACTGAGTTAAGGTAACATTACCAAAATATTAATTAATATCTATTATGTTCAATATACTTAATAAATAGAATTATATATATATATATATGACCAAAGGGGTCCCCTCTGGTTAGACACATAAAACTTTGAGTATTCATAAACAAATAAAAATGTACTTCCCTGCATTATCAGACTTCAAACCATGCATCTCATTCTTCAGAATCTGTAGTTCTGCCTTAACCTCAACCATGCTTGTCTTGAGTTCAGCATAAGACAACTTTGTTTCTATTAACATATCCACATAATGATCAGGAGAAGCTGCATCATGCTGAGTAGAGGAAGATATATGAGTGTTCTACACTGGGTTAACAATCACTTGAGAAATCCTCTCAAGAACCCCATTCTCATTAACTCTCAAACTAGTCTGAGTTAAGCTCAAACCATCAATAAACTCAGTGGCAGTCACTTTGTCTCTGTCATCCAACTTTACACTAGAGTACTTAAAAATCTTGGTTAAAAGCAATCCATAAGGTAAACAAGTTTTCTTCTGAGATGCACATGCCATCATATTCTTCAATATCAAACCAGAAACATCAAACTTTTTATCTTTCATGAGCAAGGAAATAATAATTAGGTCATGATAAGTCAAGACAGACCTATTGCCCTGCCTAGGACAGATGTTAGAACTACAAATCTTGAACAAAAGATTTGTCATGTGGTCCAACACTGCAGTAGAAGGCAAACTCATATCATCATCCAAAAACTCATCCCTAACAGTCCTATGTTGTTCAATCTTAGTTAAATCATCAAACAAATCGTAAACCCCTTTCTTAGTAAATGGAACAACCAAATCATTAGATAAACCTTTAAATTTTAACATCCCTTTTAACATGCTAGAGTTCAAACAAATCATTTGACCCCTAACCTCACTGATAACATCATCATCACTATCTACATGCAAATTAGCATAGAATTCTTGTACTAAAGAGGGATAACATGCATCAAGTAACACAATGATAGGCAACATACCGATATTCTCAAATTTCTCAAATAACCCACACAACTGAAAATCATCACCCAAAATAGTCTTACCAAACAAGATATTGTGATGACCAATGTTGTACTGCTTGAATCACTTCTTGAAAGCCTCTTTGAAACTGGTACACCTGAGTTTTCATCATTACTCAACGATGCATCAGAAGCTTGACCCAAAGATATTTCTTCCTCCTCGGTACGCAAATCAACTACTTTAGTGTCTTCGGTGTCCTGCTTAGTCCTTTTCTTTGATGATTGACTGGGAGTTCGAGTAGCACGAGTAAACGCCATTGATAAAAGCTTAACTGAGACTAGGGTTATTGATGTGTAGAAGAAGCACTGCTTGACAAACCCTTCAATTGTACTTTTGACTGGTTGCGAATAAGGTGAATACCAAAAGTCTAGGTAAAATACTTCAACAAACCCTCTTTTAAATGATAAGGGTAAATAGTGTTTTGAAGTAAAAGACCTTATTTTACTAAGCCCAACCCAAAAAAATTGCAACAATAACAGGATATAATTTTAAAAAAAATTATATCTACTCCTTTCAACCATCCTCAATTTTTTCTTATTTTTATCAATTGCCGATTTCTCGTAACAGATAAAAAAATCATCTAAAATGACATAGATTCGTCAACTAACGATAGATAATACACACCAATAAATGGTCCAAAAATCCAACATTTATAGCACACCCTTAATAAGCACAAAACTTCCATATAAAATTTAAGTAGTTAATTACCAATACAAAAACTATAACCAACTATTAATGGATCTAATTTAATACAATTAACACTAATTTTAGAAATTAAATAATGTCATTCAAAAATAATAAACTACATTCTATATCTACACAATAGTTGAGTAAATCACTTAGTCCATTTTAGTAGTAAATTATGTCACCTTTAATATATAAAATAATTAACAAAGAAGTAAATGTAATTAAAGTCATAACCTAAAAATTAATTAATATATTTTTAAAAAGTCAAAACAAAACTGTCATATTTAATGTACACTAATATACGATAATAACACGAAAAATCAATCATGAAAATAATTTTTGAGAATCACATGTAGTTGAATGAAGGAACATATAGCTGATTATGGAGTTTACATATCTTTGAGACTTTGACTGTAAATTGATAAATAAAATTATAATTGGTATAAATAATTAAACAACTCAATACATTTTATACTCGACGAAAGATATTACAAAGAAATGACATTGAGACTAGAATCACGTATGGAAGTCTTTGATGAGTACTAAAGAATTAGGAACAAACCATATAAACGAACACTTATAAGCATGAAGAAGGCACATAAAAAACACCAAATATACAATGATTTATACATTCATGAATACACCTCACACTCCAAAAATACAAGTAAGAAAAAACCATCAAACCAGTAACAACTCGAACAAGAACAAATAACATTTCATAATGAAGAACAGATAAGACAAATAAATACATAAATAATATATATATATATATATATATATATTTATATATATATATTTGTAATGTAATTAAAGAGTTGAGAGATGTGTACCTGTTACCAGATGAAAATCTAGTATAAAAATTTTCATTGGACTGAATAAAGTTTTCGTACCTCTAACGTCAAATGAATTTATTTGATATTTTTGAACTCTTATACCTTTAACTCCGGTCAACGCGTTGTATTCATATCTGAGTTTTCTTCCCCGTCTTAAACATATCTAGGGCTCCAAGGGGTTTCTTTCAATTTGATGGGTAGTGATCAATTCGGGTGCTCGCTCTCCATGTGCTCTTCTTCAATCTAGGTATATTTAGTTATTTATCAATTTCTGATCGTAATATTTTAAACGAATTATATTGAATTTATTTCAATTTGATTGATTACTCTTCATATAAGTTTTTTTATTTTAAATATATATTTAAAAACTCATTCAAACCGACCCAAACTAACCCGGACTGATGTACAATATATAGGGTTGGGTTATGGATTTAATTTTTATAGGCTGGGTTAAAAATTTTCAAACCGATTTAACTGGGTTGGGTTACAAAAATGTCTTCAACCCGGCCAATCAAATGGTTAATTGGTCATGATTCGATAATTTATTCGCACTTTTATGATTAATTTAAAAGTGTTTGCGGCCAATTCATCGAATACTGATAATCAATTAATCATCAATACTAGCAATGAATTCTGAATGGTTGCTGATGTAACAACCCCTCTAAAATATGTCATAATGTGCCATCATGATTTCAATTGATTTTGACTTTTTCAACGCATATTCAATACTCTTCCTACCTCTTTCCAAATCACATTTATTTTTTGAAACCTGTTCAGCATCTCTAACATTCTTCCTATCCTATTTTTTGAATCTAAAACCTAATTCTGAGCTCATTCTTCCACGCTCCATCTTCTTCATCTATCCATCTTCTTCTGCGCTATTCATCCAAAATTCTAAAATATTCAATTCTTTCTTATTCTTGATTTCCAAAACAATTAGGTTCATCTTCTATGTTGTGAAGGGAGACATTTTGTTTGACGTATTAGGATTTTGCAAGCCATGGTCAAGATCTGTATTTACCCCGTCGTTGCATATGATTTCGAACAATTATATATATATATATATATACACACACATATATATTTCTGTAGATGGACTACACTCCTATGTTCTTTTCTCTTTTATTTTCAATTCTTTTCTCTTCTAGAGTTTTCAATATCTCATCTAATTTCTTTGTTCCATTTTTTCTTTTAGCTTTTGAAGGTAACATCAAAAATTAGTTTGTGGGATTAATCAAATCACCTCTGTTATATGTGAATTTCGCTGCGCCTATATCTTGAAGACGCGCCCTGTTCGAATATAAATGAGGGTGCGCCCTGCGTGATTGACGGAGTTGATTTGCTTTTTGCCAACTCGTGTTTTGCTGAATAATATCTATATCAGTCAATGTCAATTGAAGGTCATAACTCTATATTCATCGGGTTACCCTCGTAAGGGAGTTGTGGTGTGCTACTAACCTTAACTTGGAAGTTCATTTCCCTGTACTCATGCGGGTTACCTTCGTTTGGGGGTTTATGACGTGTCCTACATTTACGGTGGATCTAGTGTTGGCCTCCAGTAAAGGTACCTTGGAAATAGATGTAGTGGAGCGGCTAGAGCCCACGGTTTTTGGGTCAACGTTGGATCCATGGAGTCTTTGGACCTTGTACCGGGCTTTGATCTATCCAAACAAGCCCGGATGTAGAGACCTCTTTGTTCGCACTTTATTCACGCAAGAGAACGTGGTCACAAGTAATACAGTAATAAGTAGGATTCGTTCCCACAGAGACTCGACTTGCTTACGTTTAGTTCACTTATACACCAGAGTATGATTAAGTTTCACTGCTAAGAAAATAACAATTGTCGTTTTGATTACACTACTAATTAAAACTTAACGAATTACTTATATAAAATAAACATGGGATTTTAACTTCATAATCTACCTCATCTAGAATCTTATGCCTTTTCAACCTAGCATGTGAAAGTGATGATAACTGATCAGACCCTCTAAACTGATAAACGCCAACTTTCGTTGTACGCATACCATCCTAATGAACATCCACAATTGATAGAAGTCAAATAGTCAACCACTACGATTAGTCCCTATATGTCTATAGAGATTGAAAACATAATGGCTTAAGCACAAGAATCCATAAAATCATATAGTTAGTGCAAGACGGTTAGAATTACACCACAAATTAATACATGCTCTTAACACGCAAAAACCTATGCTAGCATGGTATGTTCTAAACCCTAGATCCACTTTCGCATTCACGAGGATTTAACAAACAATCATAAATGTTCGCGACTCATTTACAACGAATAAGCTTAACCATACTAGGATATCCATAACAATCACACACTTAGGCATAAAAACAATCAATATCTAGACTTGATAGAAAAATCCATTAAAATCCCATGACAACGATTAGCCCATAATTGGACTAGCCGACATCATGGGTTCATATGAAAACATAGTAGATAACAATTAAACATAGCAAAAACTGATTTTAATTGCAAGAGTAAAAGAAACAACCGATAATCCACGTGTAGAAAATTACAAAAGAAAAATAGCTTGACGGCTCACAAGTACTCTGCCTCTTGTCTGATAATGACCTAGATAATACTTAACTTCCTAGATAGAATAATTAAAAATCCTTATGTTCTTATACTAGGTTACATAAAAACAATGATTCATGGGCTTGCTGCTTTCTGGGCTTCGAAACGGACCAACTGCAGAAAAATCAGCAACTGGAATCGGCTGGAAGGGCGGGCGCGCCTCAAGGAGCGCGGGCGCGCCTCATTAATGGAGCGCGGGGGCGCCTTTAACGGGGTGGGCGCGCCTGACTATTCTGCCCGGAATTGCTTTTCTTTGCTCCTTGCTTCTTTAGCGCGTCGCCTTGCTTTCTCTTTGCTTCAACTCAAGCCTTGACCCTTCTCCCTTGAATTCCTAGCTCATGCACCACCAATTTAGGCAATTAATTATCAATTCTGCTCCGCCTGGGAATCTGCACACCAAAAACATAAAACACATCAAAAGACACTAAATACTTGGGTACTAGCGATCAATTTAAGCCAATTAGGAACATATATAGTGGACAAAAAAGTCCACTAACACATCCCCAAACTTAAACCGATGCTTGTCCCCAAGCATCAATAGACTCTAAACAAATTAAGGCCATGCAATGCATGAATGCAACTACTATGAAAATGCAAGGATCCCTTTCAAACTTACCAACCCCAATCAACAAGCCAAAACCACAAAGAGATGTAACACATCCGAACAGAGCTCGACCAAGTCCCCGTGTACCGATATTGCATGAACAGAAACGTGGGTGTGTGCGATGCTCATCAAATATACTCTTACACTAGACCAAAATCATACCTATTTTCCGCCAAGACAATCACATGTTTATAAACAGAATGAGTGGTAAACACTCCATAACATACAAACACCGCCGTCATTCATTTGAGTTAGACAGGGAATCACACTTTATTGCTAAACCACCACTACGACACATAACACAATACATAGGCTTATTTAACCGTGCAATGGATGAGACCCCTAAAGGCTTATACAATAATACCCATGTAGCGAGCGTTAGGTTAGTGGATCCCAGACTATAAAAAGCCTTAGGTCACTAGGCACAAAGTCCCCTCGAACTTAATTGCCCGAGTATTAAAGAGCTCATCCTGGTTAATTTTGCTTCGAATTATTCACATGACTCTTTTTTTTTCGTTTTCTTTTTTCTTTTTCTCTCTTTTTTTTTTAATAAAATCTGGAATGAGGTTTCTCAATTCCAACCCTAGACTACTCATAAAAATATGAGCCGGCTACTAGCCATTTGACGCCTAGCCATACTTGACAACTATTAACAACTGGCATGCATCCCTGGTTTTCCCCAAACTTAAACTTTAGCATCTTTACATTATCAAGGGAATAACAAACATTCTAGATATAAACAGGCGATTAAATCTAAAACAACTAAACAGGCATGACTCAACCTAGCCCAAAAGCAACCAATGAGACTGTGTAGAGAATGTGCTTCTGAAACATGCAATTCAATTTCATAAGGACTGTAAATCATCCCTCTGCTCATCAACACCACACTCAATTTGATCTCGACCTAACAATCAGAATTAGCTCGTCCTAAGGGATCATGAAATATGCATGCTATGAAATGTAACTAAAATAGACTCACATGGTAAACAGAACAAGAATTGCAAACAAAATGCTCTATATGGCAATTAAAACCAAATGCATAAAAAATACTACCACTACATGCCCTATATGCATCTAACTACAATCTCCATTTCCCACCCCTAAACTAGAAATATTCAATGTCTCCATTGAAGGCAAGAAACAAAGAAAGTGTGCAGAGATACCTCAATCGTCAGCAGAGTCACCCTCCTCGGGTGAATCCGGTGGTGGATACACGGTGCCAGCTCCATAAACAGGCCAATCGACCTGTACACCAGTAGCCAGAAAGGCTGCACCGAGAGCCTGAGTCAGGTCAGCAGCAAACCGGCTCTGTCTATCATCAACTGCGTCCATTCGCCGAGCCAACCTCCGAAAATGAGCCTCACCCATACCAGCACTAGCCACAGCTGGCGGTGCCCTCGAAGATCCAGCCCTAGCCTCCCTCTGCTGTCTAGGTGGCACGTCACCACCCACAATATACCCTAAGCCTCTGGGATGCGGTACACCACCGTCCCATTCAGGTAGTCGAGCTATCGCCGCCGTGTCAATGGCACTCGTAGGAAGTTGCAACTGTTCCTCCGCCGGCCAGTGAATACCCACATCAACACACAGACGAACAACTACTGAGCCATACTGAATCGCTCCAGTGGTACTGCCCTGCAAAAATCGGATCATGTGCCTGTGGATAAGGGAGCCTAGGTCGATGTATCGCCCGCTGAGAATACCCCACAACAAAATAGCCCGATCCACGGTCACCTCATGAGTGTGCGACGATGGCACAATGTTAGCACACAGAAACAGGTTCCAGGCCTTAGCATACGGGTTCAAAGCCATGGCGGAGAAGGTGACCGGCTCAGTAGAGCCTGCCCTACGCTTCCAAGTAGTGCCGGGAACTGTCATATCTCGCAGAATGGCCTCAAGGTCAACCTCCCCACGGGTCTTCAACCCAAAATCTTCCACTCCCTCATGCGGTGCAGGCAAATTCAAAACCCTAGTGATAGCGGCAGGAGTATAATCCACTATATACCCTCGAACTGTAGAGTACTCATTCTTCTCTTGCTTGGCATTAGCATAGAACTCCCTAACGATACTCAATGGTATCGCCTCCGCAGCCTCACACACGGTCTCCCAACCGCGCTCACTAACCATCGCGATTAGAGACCCATCAAGAACACCCGGAATGAATCCCCTTTCCTTGACCACATATTTGGTCATTAAGCGTGCAAACTCAACTTGGGCCTCCGGTGAATTGAATTGGGGCACAACTCCCCCACTCGAAGAAGAACTTGATGTCCCGGAGCGCCTAGATCTCTTGGGTGCCATTGGTTGGAGTTGTAGTTGTGTGAAGAGATGAGATGCAGTGCGTGTATAATTGCGTGTATATGTGAGAATGAAGAAGTGAAAGACTAGGTGGCTAGGGTTAGGGTATGCCAAGGTTATTTAAACAAGTGAGAGTGGGCTGGGCTTGTGCTAAAATCTAATTTAAAGAAATAAAATTGCTGTTTTCTTTTGTTTTTTTCTTTTCTGTTTTTTTTTCGTTTTTTAACAGTCGCACTCAGGGCGCCCGCGCCTCCCGGAGCGCGCCCGCGCCTTGGCTACTGCATTTTTTTCATTTTTTTGTGTTTTTGCTTTTTTTTTATTATTATTATTTTTTTGTTATTTTTTTTATAAGAATAAAAATTACCATTCAAGCCGTAGGTTGCCTCCCACGAGCGCTGTCGTTAACGTCATTTAGCCGGACGTTACTTCAGGTCCTCAATCCGAGGTAGACAGAATCGCGACTTCAGCTTCGCGATTTACTTGTTCTCCCAAATAAGGCTTCAATCTCTGACCATTGACTTTAAACGCTTGATCTGGGGTCTTTTCATAAATCTCCACAGCTCCGTGTGGAAACACAGTCTTCACAACAAAGGGTCCTGACCACCTTGACTTAAGTTTTCCTGGAAACAATCGCAGACGAGAGTTAAATAATAAAACTAATTGACCAGGAACCAATACCTTTGTTGTCAACCGACGATCATGCCATCTTTTCACTTTTTCCTTGTAGAGCTTGTTATTCTCATAAGCTTGTAGACGAAACTCGTCCATTTCATTGATTTGCACCATCCTCTTTTCCCCTGCGGCTTTACAATCAAAATTCAGTTTCTGTAATGCCCAATAAGCCTTGTGTTCCAGTTCTGCTGGCAGATGACAAGCCTTTCCATAGACAAGTTGATATGGTGACATACCCAAAGGTGTTTGAACGCAGTTCGGTAAGCCCACACAGCTTCATCCAGTTTTAAAGACCAATCTTTACGAGAAGGACTAACCACTTTTTCCAGAATGCGTTTGATCTCACGGTTTGATACTTCAGCTTGGCCATTGGTTTGAGGGTGGTATGCTGTCGCCACCCGATGGTTGATGTTGAATCTTGCCATCAGATTAGTGAACTTCCGATTGCAAAAGTGAGAACCCTCATCGCTAATAATGACCCTTGGAGTCCCAAATCTGGTGAAAATGTTCTTGTGAAGGAAGTTGAGCACTACATTGGCATCATTAGTTGGAAGTGCCTTGACCTCAACCCATTTGGAGACGTAATCCACAGCTGGCAAGATGTATTGGTTATTGCATGATGAAATGAATGGGCCCATGAAGTCGATCCCCCACACATCAAAAATTTCTACCTCTAGCATTACATTAAGGGGCATCTCATCCCTTTTCGAAATGTTGCCTACTCGCTGGCAACGATCACACCTGGTTACAAACTGATGAGCGTCCTTGAAGAGTGATGGCCAATAAAATCCTGCCTGTAGAATACGAGTCGCTGTCTTTTCACCTCCATAATGGCCTCCATAAGCTGTGGCATGATAATCCCTCAGAATATTGGCTGTTTCACTATATGGTACACACCTCCTGATAACCTGGTCAGCCCCTTGTTTAAACAGATATGGCTCGTCCCAACGAAACCACTTTACATCATGCATGAATTTCTTCCTTTGAGCTGGCGACAACTCAGGTGGAACAATTTGACTTACCAGATAATTCACAATATCAGCATACCATAGTTCTTCTTCTTGTATTCCAAACAGCTGTTCATCTGGAAATGATTCATTGATGATGGTACTGTCTTGAGATGATTTACCAAGATCTTCCAATCGTGAGAGGTGATCAGCTACTTGATTTTCTGACCCTTTTCTATCTTTGATCTCAACATCGAATTCTTGTAGTAGAAGAACCCATCGAATCAAGCGGGGTTTAGAATCCTTCTTGGAGAGAAGATATCTAATAGCTGCGTGGTCAGTATACACCGTCACTTTCGTACCAAGCAAATATGATATGAATTTTTCAAAGCCATATACAATGGCTAACAGCTCCTTCTCCGTGGTTGTGTAATTCAATTGCGCATCATTGAGTGTCTTGCTTGCATAGTAGATAACATGAAAAATCTTGTCTTTCTTTTGACCAAGAACAGCCCCTACTGCAAAATCGCTAGCATCACACATCATAGCAAAAGGTTCATTCCAATCTGGGGCGATGATCACAGGTGCTGAAATCAACTTCATCTTCAATGTCTCAAAAGCTGTCATACAATCATCATCGAATTTGAAGGGAATATCCTTCTCCAATAGCTTACACAAAGGTTTGGAAATTTTGGAGAAATCCTTGATGAATCTTCTGTAAAACCTGCATGACCGAGGAAACTACGAATTCCTCTCACTGAATTGGGCGGTGGAAGATTTTCAATTGTCTCTATTTTTGCTTTATCCACTTCCAGGCCTCGACGTGACACTTTGTGTCCAATAATAGTTCCCTCTTGTACCATGAAATGGCATTTCTCCCAGTTGGAACCAGATTAGTCTCCACGCATCTTTTCAGAACCATGCTAAGATTGTGTAGACATTCGTCAAAAGAAACCCCAAATACTGAAAAATCATCCATGAAGACTTCCACTGTCTTACCAATCATGTCTGAAAAAATTGCCATCATGCACCTCTGAAAAGTGCCAGGTGCACCACATAACCCAAAAGAAACCCTTCGAAAAGCGAAGGTACCAAACGGACATGTAAATGTTGTCTTCTCCTGATCCTCTGGAGCAATGCAGATCTGATTGTAACCCGAATATTCATCCAGAAGGCAATAGTACTCATGGCCGGCAAGTCGGTCTAGCATTTGATCAATGAAAGGAAGAGGGAAGTGATCCTTCCTAGTAGCTTTGTTCAGCTTCCTGTAATCCATGCAGATTCTCCAACCAGTGACTGTCCGCGTAGGAATGAGCTCGTTCTTTTCGTTAGTTACCACCGTCATGCCTCCTTTCTTTGGCACACATTGAACTGGACTCACCCAAGCACTGTCAGAAATAGGATAGATAATCCCTGCATCCAACCACTTAATAATTTCCTTCTTCACTACTTCCTTCATGAGTGGATTAAGCCTTCTCTGATGTTCTACTGTTGGCTTATTTCCTTCTTCCAGCGGAATCTTATGCTGGCAATAGGCAGGGCTGATTCCTTTTATGTCTGCAATAGTCCAACCAATGGCTGATTTGAATTCCCTGAGAACCCTTAACAACTTTTCTTCTTCAGGACCTGTAAGATTAGCAGCAATAATCACAGGTAAAGTAGATGATTCCCCAAGAGAAGCATACCTTAAGTGATCAGGCAATGGTTTGAGCTCTAGCTTTGGTGCTTCCTCGATAGATGGTTTCAACCGCTGATGTGATTCTCTCAATTCAGATAAACCCAACGATTCTGGTTTCTCAAACTTTTGTTGCCAAGGAGAAGCATTCAGAGACTGTACCTGTTCTTCAACCTCATCCTCTTCAATTGTAAAGTCCCCACTTAAAGCCTTTTCCAGTGTATCATTCATGAGCATGTGTTCAATTTTTACTTGCACAGCAGATTCCACTACATCTACTTTAAAGCATTGATCGTCTTCTGTTGGAAATTGCATTGCTTTGAACACATTGAATGTGACATTCTGATCGTGCACTCTCATGGTGAGTTCTCCCTTTTGTACGTCAATCAATGTCTTTCCCGTTGCCAAGAATGGTTTACCAAGAATGATAGGGATTTTCTTGTCTTCTTCAAAATCAAGGATGACAAAATCTGCTGGAAAGATTAGTTTGTCAACTTTTACCAAAACATCTTCGACAATTCCTCGCGGATAAGTGATTGAACGATCCGTCAACTGCAGTGACATGTTAGTCGGCTTTGGCTCAGAAAGACCAAGTTGTAAGAATATAGAGTATGGCATGAGGTTGATGCTCGCTCCCAAATCGCACAAACATTTGTCGAACGACAAATTCCCAATTATGCATGGTATAGTGAAACTACCAGGATCCTTCAACTTTGGTGGTAACTTCTGCTGCAATACTGCACTACATTCTTCCGTCAAGGCAACAGTGTTTAACTCTTCTAGCTTCAGTTTCCTAGATAGAATGCCTTTCATGAATTTGGCGTAGCTTGGCATTTGCTCCAGCGCTTCAGCAAAAGGTAAGTTGATGTGTAGTTTCTTAAAAACTTCCAAGAATTTAGCAAACTGTTTATCCGATTTCTGCTTCTGAAGCCTTTTAGGGAATGGTGGAGGAGGAAATACTTCCTTGTGATCACTGTCTTTCTCTGAACTACTTTTCTCCTCTGAATCATTCATTTTTTTCTTAATCGGCTCCTCCTGCGTAACTTTTTCTGCAGAAAATCCCTTTCCAGCAGTAAGGTGAGGCGCGCCCGCGCCTGAGGAAGCGCGCCCGCCCTGCACCTCCTGCCCAGAATGCTGACGTTCTTCGTTTTGTGGAATTTCGACCTCCTGGTTATTCGTAATCCTTCCAGAACGCAACGTAATAGCGTGTATTTGTTCCTTGCTTTCTTTCTTGCCTGGGTTAGCCTCTGTGTCACTTGGTAATTGCCCTTGAGGTCTGTTTAGAAGAGCATTTGCTAATTGACCAATTTGATTTTCCAATGTTTTCAGTGTCACAGCTTGACTTTTATACATCATTCTCAGTTCCTCCATCTCTGACTTTTCATTTGAATGACCTTGTCCTCCCTGAGGTTGTTGATGGAAACCAGGAGGGTTGTATGATTGTCTTGGCGCATAAGATTGTTGAGGAACAGAATTGTTGAAAGGCCTTGTTCCGAATTGCTGACCCTGCGATGGTTGCGGCATGGCATTCTGATTGTTGCTCCAACTGAAGTTAGGATGATTCCTGTTGTTGGGGTGATATGTATTAGGTGCCGGTTGTGTAGGCTTCTGAAAGTTGCTGACAAAATACGCTGAATCGCTAGAAATAGCACACTGAGTTGTATCATGAGCACCTGCACATAGATCACAAACCATAGCGACTTGCTGAATTCCTGCCTTGGACAATGCGTCCACCTTTATAGATAAAGCCTGTAGTTGAGCTGTTATAGCCGTGGCAGCGTCCACTTCAAAAACACCTGCAGTTTTACTCTGCGGCAATCGCTGAGTAGGATTCTGATACTCGTTGGCAGCCATCATTTCAATCAAGTCATAAGCTTTTTCATAGCTCTTGGCCCAAAGAGCTCCTCCAGACGCTGCATCAAGCATAGGTCGTGAATGATTCAATCCATTATAGAAACCGTTAATAACCATCCAATCTGGCATCCCATGATGGGGACACTTCCGAAGCATCTCTTTATACCTTTCCCAAGCTTCACACAACGTTTCTCCAGAATGTTGATTGAACTGTGTAAGAGCATTCCTCATGGCTGCCGTCTTAGCCATAGGAAAGAATTTAGTCAGAAATTTTTGTGCGAGATCCTCCCAAGTAGTTATAGAACCTTCTGGCAGTGAATGCAACCAGCTCTTTGCCTTGTCTCGTAGAGAGAATGGAAACAGCCTCAGTTTTATAGCATCTTCAGAAACCCCGTTGGTTTTAAAGGTATCACAGATCTCGATGAAGTCTCTGATATGCATATTAGGGTCCTCAGCAGGTGAACCCCCAAACTGCACAGAATTCTGAACCATTTGAATTGTGCCCGGCTTGATTTCGAAATTATTAGCTGCAATAGCCGGCCTAACAATGCTTGACTGAATGTCATTGATCTTCGATTGAGAGTAATCCTTAAGAGCTTTCACTGGATCCCCCATTACTATTTCTGGTTCAATTTCTGGAACTGCAATTCCCTCTTCTTTGTCTAAGTGTTCTTCCAGTTTTTCCTTACTCGATTGAGAACGAGTACGCATACACGATTAATTACCTGAATTCACGTAACAAACAAGAACGAATAGTAACAAGTCTCAGTCAGTGATATCTAACGATCACTGATGATAAGCACATTAACTAAACAAAACAATGAACCGAGTCCCCGGCAGCGGCGCCAAAAACTTGTTCGCACTTTATTCACGCAAGAGAACGTGGTCACAAGTAATACAGTAATAAGTAGGATTCGTTCCCACAGAGACTCGACTTGCTTACGTTTAGTTCACTTATACACCAGAGTATGATTAAGTTTCACTGCTAAGAAAATAACAATTGTCGTTTTGATTACACTACTAATTAAAACTTAACGAATTACTTATATAAAATAAACATGGGATTTTAACTTCATAATCTACCTCATCTAGAATCTTATGCCTTTTCAACCTAGCATGTGAAAGTGATGATAACTGATCAGACCCTCTAAACTGATAAACGCCAACTTTCGTTGTACGCATACCATCCTAATGAACATCCACAATTGATAGAAGTCAAATAGTCAACCACTACGATTAGTCCCTATATGTCTATAGAGATTGAAAACATAATGGCTTAAGCACAAGAATCCATAAAATCATATAGTTAGTGCAAGACGGTTAGAATTACACCACAAATTAATACATGCTCTTAACACGCAAAAACCTATGCTAGCATGGTATGTTCTAAACCCTAGATCCACTTTCGCATTCACGAGGATTTAACAAACAATCATAAATGTTCGCGACTCATTTACAACGAATAAGCTTAACCATACTAGGATATCCATAGCAATCACACACTTAGGCATAAAAACAATCAATATCTAGACTTGATAGAAAAATCCATTAAAATCCCATGACAACGATTAGCCCATAATTGGACTAGCCGACATCATGGGTTCATATGAAAACATAGTAGATAACAATTAAACATAGCAAAAACTGATTTTAATTGCAAGAGTAAAAGAAACAACCGATAATCCACGTGTAGAAAATTACAAAAGAAAAATAGCTTGACGGCTCACAAGTACTCTGCCTCTTGTCTGATAATGACCTAGATAATACTTAACTTCCTAGATAGAATAATTAAAAATCCTTATGTTATTATACTAGGTTACATAAAAACAATGATTCATGGGCTTGCTGCTTTCTGGGCTTCGAAACGGACCAACTGCAGAAAAATCAGCAACTGGAATCGGCTGGAAGGGCGGGCGCGCCTCAAGGAGCGCGGGCGCGCCTCATTAATGGAGCGCGGGGGCGCCTTTAACGGGGTGGGCGCGCCTGACTATTCTGCCCGGAATTGCTTTTCTTTGCTCCTTGCTTCTTTAGCGCGTCGCCTTGCTTTCTCTTTGCTTCAACTCAAGCCTTGACCCTTCTCCCTTGAATTCCTAGCTCATGCACCACCAATTTAGGCAATTAATTATCAATTCTGCTCCGCCTGGGAATCTGCACACCAAAAACATAAAACACATCAAAAGACACTAAATACTTGGGTACTAGCGATCAATTTAAGCCAATTAGGAACATATATAGTGGACAAAAAAGTCCACTAACACTCTTCCAAGAAGGTTCCTTTTGCCAATTACCTAATTTGACTGAAATTAGGGTTCTGTTCTCCTCATGGGCCTCTATTTTGTCAAGAACTACATGAGCTTGATCCTTTATTTTTCCTATAAATAGAGGTACGTAGGCACATTGTTGGGGGTCGGAATTGTTAGAGCTCACAGCCGTCGAAGAACAAAAAGCTCTAGTTATTCTAAAACCTAGCAATTTCAGCCCTCAATTTCATACAAACCACCACACTCCGGCGATATTCAGCCGCATCAGATCTTTTTCCAGCAAAGAACCTCAATTTTTTTGATTACCAGATTTCTCCATCAATAAATTAGTGCTAAAAAGAGGGGACCCTCATCATCTAAGGAAAAAAGATGTCACAACCACAAGATCAGCGGATGAACGACAAGAGGGAGGAAGAAGCAAAATCACCTGGCTAGGGTCGTGTTCAGAAAAATCAGAACTACCACAACCATGAGAAGTATGTCTCGTAACATTTAACCAATCCTCCTAATGTTGGTCGGATCGTTGGGGGACATCCCCCTATTATGATGATTAACTCAGAGATGATGGAGCAGTTATTTTTTATTGGAGACACGGTCAGGAGCCTTCATGAAAACTTTAATGGATTTGATGAATGTCTGCGCACTCTTGAACGTCACCCAGGGAAGGAGACAATGATAGAAGGAGGGAGATATACCCTCAATGGAGAAGGAAGAAGGCTGGAAGATGCTCGTGATAGAAGGTTCCATGGAGTCACCCCCAGAAGACTTGAATTTAGGAGCGGTACTACCAACCAGAACCATCAGGAGAATACTGAGAGGGGAATGATTCTTGGAGGAGAAGCCCAGCGTCCTTCACACCCACATCGCTCAGGCCACACTTCTGAAAGGAGGCATAAAACCTAGGTAACCCTCGAACGCAATAGAGTTCATGTTCGTGATAGGACTAGTAGGTTAATTTTGTAAGAAGAGGCTAGAGACCAAACTCGTAGGAGATAGGAAAAGGAAGGGGAAAGTCCTATCATTAACCCCATACCCCTAAGGTCAATTCACTCAGATGAAGGTTTTCCACAAAATATTGATCCACGTACTCGTGAGGCTCTTTCAAACCGGCTTCGAATGAGAGATGACAATTTTGTGAATCGTAGGCCTCTTCTTCACTAGAGGCGCTATAATTCTGAACCTATCATCACATCTGTCTACTCTGAAAGCTTATCAGAAGGCAGACGTCAAACCCCTCGAAGGTAGAATAGTCGGAATAATCAAGGTCCTTAAAACACCCAGAATCATCCTCCTCCAGAAACTCAGTAGGGCGTGCCTCAACCTACTCACACTACTCAGGATGTAGCTCAGCCTCCCCTAACTAATCAAAACGCACCTCTACCTCCCCCCACTGTTCAGGGTGCGCCACAGCCTCCTCTTGTCATCATGGACACACCTCAGCCCTCTGTCATCAATCAAGTCACAACAGCTTCTAACTTAGGTAATAATAATCTGGCCATGCCCCCTTCTCAGTGGGCGCCCTCAGTCAATGCCTCCCATGTTAGTCCCTTATCTCAGCTTTCGAGAATGCAAAATATTTTAGGTATGGGTAACATAAATTTCAATGAATTGAAGAAGCTTTTCACCCTTCTTAATGGAGTAAGGTCCACAACATTGGTACAAGCTCCATCTCCCTTCTCTCAAGCAGTAAGGGAAGCTCTACTCCTACAAGGTTATCGAAGCACTACTAATCTCCGTTATCATGGAAACTCCGACCCGGTTGAATATTTGGGAAAATTTAATACTGATATGGATGTCTATCAGGTCCCTAACTTGGCTAGATGTAGGCTCTTGGCTGCTACACTGAGAGATAATGCTCTAGTATGGTTTCAGAAGTTGAGAGCATGTATGGTCACGTCACGGGATCAAATACAACTTCTCTTCCTAATACAATTTAAGCTGCAGTAAAATATGCTCCTCCGGTCATAACTCTAGCTAATGTCAAACAAATGGACAATGAATCCCTCCAAGTGTACTTCAAAAGATTCAACTCTGAAGCCACGGGGGTTAGAGGGGCAACAGATGATACCTTAAAGAGTTTTCTCATTGCAGGTTTGAAGGCTGAGAGTAATTTTTGGAAGTATTTACAGGGGAAGGAACTATCGACTTTTGCCTCCCTCTATACTGTGGCAGAGCCCTTCAAAAGAATCGAGCAATCCTTGGAAGACAATACTCAATCAGGGTCAAAATCTAAAGCCAAGAAAAGGGACAGAACTCCACCATCTGACTATACGGGGAATTGTAGGAGCCCGAATAGGGTAAATATTAAAGGGTTTTGAGGCACAAACGCATCGAGAAAATGCGAAAAATAAATACAAAATGTAATATAAATCGAAACGCTCCGCATGATCCATGCAAAAATAAAAGATTTAATTCAGAGATAAAAAATAAATACCGTAAAAGCTTTAACAGTTCATTAATGGAAGATTAATGAAGGTCCAAAGCTTGTTTGATCACCACGTATCCCGCTCTCGCGATCTACACTCAACGGTATCCACACGAACACTTTTCATGAAGGATTGATGTGTACTAGCACTCGAAAACTGCTTCTCTCTCTCTCTCTATTTTCCTCTTTTCTCAAAACGGCTATGGTTTTAGAAAATATGTGTATCTCAATTAAATAAGCCCATAAAGAGATTATATAGAGAGATGAATTATGAAAGGACTAAACAATGTCTTCTAAGAAATCCAGAAAGAAATATATTCTATAATACATGTGGATCAGCTGAAGAGATCACCTTTGAACATCTGAAGATATTAGCTGCGAAGGAGCCTCATATCACAAAACTTATCAAGTGACAACTGCTCAACATAACAAATTTTAAGATATTTTATCTTAAAAATAAAGCCTTAGAGATATATGATAGTAAAAAGAAGGAAGTGGGGGAGAAGAAGAGAAAATTTGATGATGATATTGAAGCTATTAAAAAGGAGATTGACAGGATCAGTAGGCAGATCAAAGAATTTGAGATTGACTTGAAGTGTGCAAAGCTGAATGATCAATTCTCAAGAAAGCCTAATTATGTATCACCTGTTTTCACTCATCCTTTAAGGATCATTATTGATAACATTGAAGTGAAGGCTGTAGATTTCAAGACTCTTAATACTGCAAATCTAAGAAGAATCTTCAGACTTACCATATGATCTTTTTCAAAAATGGAAAGAAACATGAGTACTTTGGTTGGAGAAATAATTGAGTCAAGATCTCAAGAGGATGGTGAGATAGATAAAATGAGGGTGAAGCAAATCTTCTCATCTTCAAAGGACAGATTCAATGTTGTTGAATTTGGAATTAAATATATCTGCATTTCCAAAGGATCTATGGAGAGCTACTACACTTACAAAGACTTGAGAGATCTATCCTACAAATTTGTGAAGGTAGTTCTTGACTGTGTCTCTAGTTATGCCAGAACTGATGATGAAAAGAAAACCCTGAAAGCCCTTGAAGATCTATATGCAATGATGACTCCTAAGAAGAAATAAGGAATGAAGCTCAAGCTAAAATTGAAGGTTTGTTCAGTCTAGAGGAGCTAGTAGTTTGGTAAAAATTATACTTGTAATTTTTCTATACAAATACTTCAGTTATTTTAGTTGAGTTAGCATCTGCAATTTAATTTGAATTTGTCTTTATTTTACATAAAAACAAATTGGGGAAGATTGTTAGGGATTATGGTATTAACAGTGTAATCAACTAAAGTTACTTAGTCTTAATCTATAATAAGCTAAGTAAAATATACTGTCATATGTATATTGATAGTATGTTTAGATAGTCACTTGAAACAATATATTTAACAAAGCCAAATAGGCGACAATAAGTTTAATAGTTACTGTCTTGTACAAATGTAATAACTTGATCCATAAAATAGAAGTTCACAAAGTGTTCATGCACAACATGGTTCAAATCCATGACAATAACATTCACCACTCAAGCCTATGACAACATATTCAAGTGACAACACAATCCCTAGACATTAATCTTGGCGGTGAATAAAGATTTGAAGACATCAAGTTTTAATGACATCGACATTGGCAGAGATAGTTGACAACAACTTTGGAGATAGTATGTTTTAGTCGACTATCAAAGCTTGACAGCAAAGTATGCGGAGCCGAAAATAATGTCACCATAGAGGAGTTAAAAGTTGACAGTATACTTTCAGTGAAGTTGAGAGTCTGTTTCAGGTAGCAGACTAGATAGTGAAAATACAAGAATTGATTTGGACATGTTTATCTAGTCTGTCAAGTCTACTACTGCAACTTGGGAGAAGATAAGCAAAAAGATAAAGTGTGTTCAAGGAGTCAAAGATTTCTGTGCATCTCAGAATAACTTTATCTACAAATGGAATGAAGACAAGGTTGAACAAGAAAAGTGTAGTTTCTATTTCAAGCTTTATTCTAGGTCAAAGGAAAAGTGCATCTGTAAGTGGGATATGTGTTTCAATATAAATACACATATCTCACAAGTACTTTTCCTTATGCAACTGAACTAGATTTTCTCTCAAGTTTAGAAACATTAACAAATTCATTGTTATTGTTTCTTTGTAGCTGGAATCCATTTTCAGTCAGTTGTAGTAAACCAAAAATAATAATATTATTTTTGAAGTTTAAAAACATTGTCTTCTTTATATGCTTTCATTGTTTGCATTTTAAATTTGTTAATTATAAATCTTGTTTGTTGTTAGTAAGAATCAGTTGTAATTAATTAAGTGACATTCAACCCCCTCTTCTGCAACACTCATTCTGTTTAACATAACTTTTTCCGGTCCTCAAATGTCCTAGTGGTGATGTGATCATCTTGCATGACGAGGAGGGATATAACATTATAATCATAATAATTCAAATATGATCACCATAAAATCCACATAATTCAAACCAAATTGCCCCAACACCTACAAATTTCGGATATTATAATTATATAATTTACTACCAATAGTACAGCCCATCACCCATCAGCTACAACCTAGTAAATATAAGATCATCTATATATATACACATTCAATGCGAATCTTTCCCATCACCAGTTTTAACATAACGTATATGTTCATAAAGATATTTTTGAAAACCTTGCTTTTAAAAATAAGCATATAAGTGACTATACCAAGCTCTTGGAACTTGTTTTAGTCCATAAAATATATTTTTTATCTAGACACCTTATTTTCATCTCCAATCTTATCATAACCAGGGGATTGATTAACCTCCGCCACGATCAGTGCAAAGAGTTTTTATAAAGTTTTCGGATTTTTTTTCAACAAGTAATTTGAAACTTTTAAAAGTTGTTAAAGTTTCAAATTTCTCCTGCAAGAAGTAAACTCATGTTTTCCAACTTAAATCATCAATGAAGGAGATGAAATATCTTTTACCTCTATTTGAACATGATGTAATTGGTCCACAAATATCAGAATGTACCAGCTCCAATGATTGTTATGCTCTCCATGATTTGCCTCGTAGAAATAGTTGACGATGTTGTTTGCCAACAATACATTCTTCATAAATTTCTTTAGGAGCAACAATACGAGGGAGACCTGTCGTCATTTCTTTTGCTGCAGTGTTTTCAATCCACCAAAGTTGAGATGTCCATACCGAAAATACCATAAAAAGCTTTATCCTTCAATTTTGCCGAGAAACAAGTTTGGCTACTACTGTGAATGTGCAACGAAAACATGTGATCTGCCGTCATTGTAATTTTAGCAATCAGGCCCAATTTCTCATCTTGAATTCGACATACGCCATCTTTTATACATACTTCATATCCTTTTTCTTGAAGTTGTCCCACACTAAGAGGTTTTTTTTTCAATTCTGAATAAGACTTAATTCAAATTTATTCAATTTCCATAGTCGAGCACCCTTCCTTAGTGCAATGCAGATCACTAACATAGGGTATGGACCCCATCCTCGTAAGTATGTTACAAGAGAGGCTCTGTGTCCATATTAATATTCAGGTTGCAATATCTGTTAAACTATAGTATCAATGTGAGAGACTTGTGAGACGAACAAGAAGAAGGTTCAATGCAAAATGATTTGAACCAACCAATTTTTCATAGCTTTCTCAACTTGACTCTAATCATTTACAATGAAATATAGAGGGATAGATTTTTATTTTTGCTAATTGTAATATAGAGCTTTTGTTATTTGTAACGATCCTCTGTAAAGCCAATGATGGTCACACACTCACACGGATCAACAAGCGCAGTCCCTTTTCATCCACTAGACAATGTCACATGTCTACATGGAATTCAAAGACGCTCAGGACGTCGCTTAGTTATTGATGGTAGAAAAAATACAATTTCTATTAAATAAATGGTGCATAAAAATATTATAGCATATAGATTGTTGGACGACAATGCATGTAGATTGATGGTCCAACACAGTCAACAAAAGAGAATTGACCTCTGTCTTAAGAAAATAAATGTAAAATAATTAGCATTAATCCGCGCGTGGGGATTGTTCAACTAAATACAACACTTTATCTCTGTTTGTGTCTACTTGTATTCTCCAGCTTGTATCTCTATATTCTACTGTTTATTAATCTTCCTTTCTTATTGGTGAGTTGAACATGATTTTGTTTTTATGGGTTTTCTTTTATATTGTGTTTCTTGAATCTTTGTAAATTTTGTTAATTTGTGAAAATGATTTTTTAAGTTCACAAAAGGGTCAGATTTGAAGGATTGAAAGTGATTTTCTTTACTTTTAACACTTTGGTTTGCTCTGTTATTGATTGGTTTCAGTTTGTATGTTCTTTTTATTTGTATGTATGAGTGTGTGCATATATGTATGGTTGCTGTTAGCTGTAATTGAACTTATTTATCTTCTTTGTTTATTTGCAAGATTTGAGGCTTTCTTCTTTAAATTTGTGCCTGACCCTTTAACCCCTTTTATGATTCTTGATTCTACTTCTGTTTATTCTCTTGAAATAGTGTGTGTGTGTGTGTGTGTGTGTTTTGCCATTTTTTTACATTTGCTTGAGTTGACCTTTGATGTCATGAATGTACTGTACTATAAAATTTATGTTAATTTATCTTCATGTATTGATGGGTCATGTGTACTATTTTATTGTCACTTTAGATCCTTAGTTTCCTTTTGATTGGGTTGAAAATTATACTCTTAGTTTAAACTGATGAACATAATGAGTGGAACTAATCTTTCTACTAATGTAATGAGTAGATTATCTGAGCTTTCAGCTTGGTTTTAAAGTTTTAAGCTTTCAGCAAATTGTTTCTGTTGGACAAAGAGAGACCTCTTTGCGTTTTTGCTTTATGTAGCTGGAAAAAGTGTGATAATATGAAAGGAAAAGGGCATATGAAATATTTAAGCAAAAAGATTTTCACTTTCCGGCTATTTTCCTGTCATAGCAAGTACTTTTAGTTGTGTGTTTGTGTATCATGGATATTGGAACTTCCTATATTTCATGATCTTACTTTCTCTTTTTTCTATTGATTCCGTGGTTTTTTCTATACTAGGAACAAACTGTTAATATGCCTATTGCGTAATGGGGAGTATTAAATTGCTAATTTCAACTCACTCTAATTGTATAGGTTTGCAAGTCTCACAAGTCAAGACTTGCACCATCCATGACATCCACCTGCTTCTCAGTGCGTGGAGATGTATTTTGGCCTAAATTAAACTATAATTGTATAGGTTTGCAAGTCTCATAAATCAAGACTTGCACCATCCATGACATCCACCTGCTTCTCAGTGCGTGGAGATGTATTTTGGCCTAAATTAAACTATTGACAATATTTAGTCTTGATGTAGCTTGCTCACGCATTGCTCCTGTTGTAACTTGAAAGAAAAACTTGATCAAAATCTTAGTGCAATCATCCTTCTGTTCAGATTTCGCCTCATTTAAAACATCCAATGCTCATATGCTTCTGGTTGCGTTTATTTTGCAGTTAGATAATGTTGTTATAACATATCTATGAATCCTGCAGAATTTCTCAACTGTACTTCATCTGCTTTGCTGTTTGTAATATTTAGAGTTTAAGAAAAAAGCCCTGGGAACTTTGAATTATTCATCTAACAGTTATTTTGCTACCTTTGTGAAGTGTCAGAGCCATGCCTGAGGAAATAACATCTGAAAGACTTCTGCACAATGTCATGGAAACACTTTCAGATGGTCTTTCAAGACAGAAATCTGGCTCTTTTTTTGAGGAAGATGTTTCAAAGTCAGTCAGTTCTCAATTCAATAAACTCTTTGGGCGCCAGAAACCTGTTCACTATATTTTGGGGGGTGGAAAATGTAGGGTATCTATTCTTTATTCTTGGAAGAATCTTTTTTACAATATTAATGGTTTAGCATATTCATTTTCTGTCTCAATTGTGTTCCACATACACAGCATCTATAAATTTGTTATTATCTTGTTGAGTCATCCTAAAGCAGCGATACATGGATATAATTGGATCTGAGACACAATTAAGACCCCTTAAGTTGTTATTTCTTTTTGTCCTGTTGTAGTTGATTTAGCCCTTCTCAAATTTTAATATTCATAATTATGTGTAGCTGCTGATTGTATGTTGTGGAGGAATAAGAAGATATCGGCAAGTGTTTTAAGCAGTGCTACTGTAGTCTGGGTGCTCTTTGAATGGCTCAATTACAATTTTCTTTCTCTCATATGTTTTGCTCTGGTTACTGGTATGGTTGGTCAGTTTCTTTTGTCAAATGCATCAGGCCTTATGAACAGGTACACAATAGTTTTCTAGTAATTTTATTTTAGTATTTGCATATGCTAATTATCGCTAAATTTTTGTTTACTTATCATCGGTAATAGATCTCCTTCTGAAGTTCCTCGTCTGGCTCTGCCTGATGATTTATTTGTCAACATCGGCTCCTTAGTAGGTTCCGAGGTCAACCGTGGATTGGGATTTCTTCAAGATGTTGCTTGCGGAGGAAATATTAGGCAATTTCTTGGGGTATACTTGTCAATCTTATCGTGTTTTCTTAAAATTATAGCTTGATGCAATATTCTCAAACATCACTAGTCGTCCTTTTTTCACTAGTTCACTGTGTATTTCTAAAGTTCAAACTGTTGAAATTTCCTGATGGTCATTACTACAGTCTGTCTTCCGACAAATTCACCATGAAACAGCCGTCTTGATTTTTTAATTGTGCTATTTAAACAAATAACCATCCTCTACAATACATGTCCAGTCTTCTGAAATCTTGTGACGTTTGTAATTTCTTGGAAATGTATAGACTCTTTTTTGTAGATCAGCTATAAGTGATCTTGGCTTTTGGATTTTACCATCAGTTTCTTCCTTCGTGCATTGATGAATGGAAGATAATATATCTTCAATTTTATAAGTTTGTTTTAACAACTAATTGATAAACCAGCTTCTTGCATTTCTAGTTAATTATACACTTTATGTTTGGAATATTCTTCCAGTTCAAGGTCATATTCTTGATATGACGGAGACTCTTAACATTTATACTCTCTCAAGGTTGCAGGAAGTTTGTTCGTTGCTGCCATTATCGGAAGCTGGTGCAATTTTCTCACTGTCCTGTATATTGGTAAGTAATACTATCATTTTCACAAGAATAAAATAGAATATAATATCTACACTAAATCACGCTGGTGGTTCAATAGCTATGTAGATGCTGGAAGTATGTATATAGCAATCATCCATATGGACTATATGACTTGAGACTTGAGAGCAGAGACAGAATGGAACTTATCGTGACTCACAAGACCTTGTGTACCATGCCGATAGAAAGTAGTATGTTGTATGCTGATATTTTAGATAATATATCAGTGTCAAATGTTTACTAGGTAGGTTCTTTCCGGGACTTTTCCATGTTTAATGTATATATGAAATGATATATGTTATGGTGCACGGATACTCTGAATATATGAATTCACCAATATGATTTGGGAGCACAAATATATGGAACTGATCTTGCAACCCTGTGTCCGGAAAAACTTAGATGATCTCTACTCATATCTGTTTTATGTTACATCTACTGGGTGTTTTAACACCTGTGGACTGATTACTCAGATCTTTTGCAGACTTATATGTTTACTGCATAGTAAAGAACTTCACTATACTTCCAGTATATCATATGTGCATTCTATAACATGTAAGACGTTTTTATTAACATGGAAAATTATCACTCTTTGGTCACAGGTTTTGTTGCTGCCCACACACTACCAGTTCTATATGAGAAATATGACGACCAAATTGATAACTTCATCTACCAAGTGCTGGGGCAACTACAGCATAATTACCGAAAACTAGATGCACGTGTGCTCAGCAAGGTGCCTACAAGGAGATTTACCAGAAAAAAGTCTATGTAGAATGTTAGAAAATGGAAAGTTTAAGACATATTTTATATATGTTCTTGATGTAATTTTCGGAAACTAACTATTGGAAGTTGTTCCTTGCTATGAGGAATTAAACTTTCATGTTTGGATCTAAGACATTTTCTTAGTATAATCCATAAATAAATTGAGTAGAAGTTGCTAGCTTGAAATGGGTTAAATGTGATTGTCCCACATAGAGAATGTATTATGGGTGTGGATGTTTTATATGCATATATGTGCAAGATTAGTGTCAACTACTAAGGCATATGAGTGTGCATGGTGTACTAGTGTGCCCGCGCGCGTGCCGCCGCATCGCCTCGACTCGGATCGGGTCGAAGGGCGAATGTCTCGTGTACGCGAGGCGATCTAGACGAGGAGTTTTATTACATGATTAATTAAATTAATTATGACTTTAAATATTATTTTAATATGAATATTGAGTCGGTATGTAACTGTCAGAGTATATATATATTCTCTGACTGGTCAGAGTTTAAGTTATGTCATAGTTTATAATAAACTCTAATGGACTAAAACAAACTCTGATGGTCAGATCAGAGTTTATATATTCTGTAACTGATCAGAGTTTACAAAGAGCTGAGACAGAGTTTATTAATAAACTCTGATGGACTAACTAATCAGAGTTTAGCTAAAGTCTAATGGCTGTTATAAATTTTACTGATTCTGAAATATATTTGATGCGGAGTATGACATTAAGATATTCATATGTATCTATTGTACAATTGAGGACAATTATTTTCGAAGAAGAGGAGTATGATGCAGGAGCATTATGGCTGATCTATTTGATCTCATGGGAATCTATTGTGAAGCCAATAATTAGCTCAAGATGATGTATATTTTTCTCTGTAGATCAGATTCACAGCGGAAAAGTAACTTTAGATTGCTTCTATAAAGAATTTAATCACCAAGAAACAAAACTAAAGGATCGATTTGCTTAGATTGCTTAAAGAAATTAATCACCCACAAACTAAACGAAATCTGGATAAGAAAGTTTAAAGGAATTAACCACCAACTCTCTAGGGTTTTGCAAGTATAAAACTCACGATTTTATTCATCAAATTCTTCTCTCTTAAAAGATTACAATATATGGGTATATATAGGCAAGGAATATAACCTTAACCTAAAACAATTAGGATTCTCAATTAGATTCAAAATCAGCTAGGAATTTGCTAATACTTGAACCCAAATTGGAAACCAATCAAAAGCCCAATTCAAATAGGAATTACATCAAAACCATATTCAACTAGAAAAATAAATCCTAAGTGCTGAAAACAAGAAAAACCCTTTCAAGTGAAAGGTAAAAACTTGCAAGCCAAAATTTACTTAATATAATTATCTAATAATAACCCCAACATAATAAATCAACCAATGTTGGTAATTAAGCTAATTATTGGCTTCACAATAGATTCCCATGAGATCAAATAGATCAGCCATAATGCTCCTGCATCATACTCCTCTTCTTCGAAAATAATTGTCCTCAATTGTACAATAGATACATATGAATATCTTAATGTCATACTCCGCATCATTCTCCTCTCCTTTGAAAAAAACTCTTCCACGAGTTTTGTAGAATTTAAGAATCAACACACAATGAGATGATTTATCACAAAACTTGAGAACATCAAATTTCAGCCCCATGCAAAATATCTTTGGAAGGAACTTGAAGAGAATTTTTTTTTGACGTTTTAGTAGTTCCCAACATGATGTCTATGCCTAGAAAATCAATGTGTCTCTTCTCTTGAACCAAAACAGCCCCAACACCATTAGCATCACACCCAACCTTAAAAGGATTAAAAAAATATGATAAAGGTATTGTAGGATAAATCAACAAGTTATGATGATCCTCTTGTTCCAACTCCTTCCCAATATGTGTCTCATTCAAAAACAAATTCTCATTGGGTTCTTGAATTGTAGTTAACACTTCAATTTCAGGATCATTATCTTGTTCATGTTCATACCCTTCGCACTTGTCACAAATCTTCTTATCTTCCATAGTTGAAGGCGTTGAGTTATCAAATTTGGGAGTAATTTCGGCACATAATTCAGCCACGTTTTGTGCAAGTATTGTTTTTTCATCAAACCCAATTGTATACTCCTCATGAGATATTGTATCTTTCTCAAAACCCTTCAAATTCAGAAACATATATTGTTCAAAATCAGTAGGTAAAAAACATTTTTTCATTCTCACCTTGAGTGCTTTCCAAGAATCAATACGTGTTTTGCCTTCTTTTCTCCTCTTTGATTTCAGATTTTCATACCACAAATTTGCATAACTTTTAAGTTTCGATCTTGCCACTTTGAATCTCTTATGATCATCATATTCCTTGTAGTCAAAGATTCGTTCAATACGTTTCAACCATTGAATAAAATTTTCAGGATTTATATCACCATCGAAATCTGGGATATCCATACGAAAACCCCTTCTTTGATCCAATTTTGCTAAAACCTCATTCAATTGCTCCCTTAATTCCTTGATTTCCCTATCCCTTCGCATGTTCTCAACTTGTTCTGGATTTAAACCACACATAACATTCAGTTCTTCATCACCAAATACATCAGCCATGTTGCCTACGTTTCTATGAAGAAAACCTTTGGAAGAAGTCGCAAAACTGCCACCAAACAGATCAGCCATATGTACCCACGTTTTTTTAAAGAAAAACCCTCAAAGAAGTCGTCAAACCACCACGAAACACACCAGAATTGTTACCCACGTTTTTGAAGAAGATCTTCAAAACAAATCGCCAAACCTGGCTCTGATACCAAGATGATGTATATTTTTCTCTGTAAATCAGATTCACAGCGGAAAAGTAACTTTAGATTGCTTCTATAAAGAATTTAATCACCAAGAAACAAAACTAAAGGATCGATTTGCTTAGATTGCTTAAAGAAATTAATCACCCACAAACTAAACGAAATCTGGATAAGAAAGTTTAAAGGAATTAACCACCAACTCTCTAGGGTTTTGCAAGTATAAAACTCACGATTTTATTCATCAAATTCTTCTATCTTAAAAGATTACAATATATGGGTATATATAGGCAATGAATATAACTTTAACCTAAAACAATTAGGATTCTCAATTAGATTCAAAATCAGCTAGGAATTTGCTAATACTTGAACCCAAATTGGAAACCAATCAAAAGCCCAATCCAAATAGGAATTACATCAAAACCATATTCAACTAGAAAAATAAATCCTAAGTGCTGAAAACAAGAAAAACCCTTTCAAGTGAAAGGTAAAAACTTGCAAGCCAAAATTTACTTAATATAATTATCTAATAATAACCCCAACATAATAAATCAACCAATGTTGGTAATTAAGCTAATTATTGGCTTCACAATAGATTCCCATGAGATCAGATAGATCAGCCATAATGCTCCTGCATCATACTCCTCTTCTTCGAAAATAATTGTCCTCAATTGTACAATAGATACATATGAATATCTTAATGTCATACTCCGCATCAATATTCTATTAAAATCAGAATAATTATTTTAATTAATGTTTTATCTGTTACATTTTATTGTATTATAAATACAGAAAAACGTTAGAGATAAAGGACGAAAGTTTGACACAAATTTGAGAAAACCCTAGCAGCCATACTCTGTATCTTCCACATTCATATTATACAGAATTTGCATAGGTTTTCTAGGCGAACTGAGGTGTAGATCGCTGCTGAGTGCTATGTATCTGTGGACGAAGTACTCTGTGATGTTTTATCCTGGAAGTGATATTGCTGCAACCCAACACATCGTAGTGGGGCAATATTCTTTTCAAGAACAGTCAAGATTTCTTGTAAGGCTTGGCGACTCAACTGTTCAATTGATTCTATCAGTGTATGCGAAAAAAGTTTCTGTTAGAGCTAAGAATTTAATCTTTTCTCTTGTCTTTATAGTTACTGATATATATATATATATACATTATTTCTACCTTCGTGATTTGTTTTGTTAATTGGTTTAATCTGACTGTTCTTGTTAAATTATTTATATAACTGCCCCATTTTTGTGTTTAGTTTTGAATTATTCCCAAAATAGAATTCATCGAGACTATATTTGATATGGCTATGTTCATTGCCAAAGCAGCAAACTCGCATGGTCTACATATGCATATTTCCCTATGTATTTAGCAGACAATTACAAATTTATCAGGATCATATTTTTACGGCCCATATATGAGTCGGTGACATTGATATTAGATTATTTTTGGGAACTGCATACAAGAAGTTCAATTTTAAACAAGACGAATTTGAGTATAGTATAATTTGACTTGGAAGTTTATGAACAAGTTTGTGAAAATACTCATTAACATAGGTTCCAAACGAGAATTTTTTAGTGTGATGATAACAAATTACTTAGAATCATAAATTTGATCTTAATTTTATAACTGGTTAATGAATATATGACTTATAAATATCCATTGACTAGGGAACCATTTATCAGTTGAAGTTGTTAATCAACTAATAAAATGGATTGTAAAAGTTGATTCAGATTTCTTTTATTATCAATTGATTGTAATATTTCGATGGATGTAATATTCTAGTCAATTGATGTTTGTTGGCTTCAATTGATAGCTCTTCGCAGTTATGAAGAATGGCTACACAAAGTGTAAATATTCTAAGTCAGAATTCTCATAAATGAAGTGATCAACAGATAAAGAAGTCAATGGATATGGAAGTTGGTCGATGGATGAAAGTTAACAAAAGTCAAATCAATGGTGATATGGGCTGAAAGTAAGCCCTAAAGACACAATTAATGTGGCATTAATTAGACATAGTTTGATAATAAAAAAAGCCCATTTAATGAGGCTTGAAACCCTAATTAGTAAATAAATTCGTAATTAATTAATTAGCTAAATATACAACTAATTAATTATGTCCTACTACAAGGAAACTACTTCAAGGAGTAGCCTCCAAGACACCTCAATCAACAAGGAAACATATTCCTACTTGAAAACTACTTCTATCATAGAAGGATCCAGAATCCTTCTAGGAGGTGGCTTACCCACCAAGGTTCCTAAACCTATTCTAATTCTTAGACTCTCTACGTCTATATAAAGGGCCTAACTCCTCATTCTTAGAACTACGTTTTTGGCTTGATTCTCAATACACTTGAGATACGTAAGCATCTTATGAGAGTAGTATTAAGCTACGAAATAAAAGATCAGCCTTTAAAGCTCGATAAGCTCTAACACACATCGCATTAACTACATCCTAGTTTTTAATCCATAATATTTGGCACCGTCTGTTGGAAGACAATATCAACCATGACAAGAACACGACGAACTGACGGAGACATCGTCCCTACCACAAGAGACCCGACTATTATCGTCCCTCCTGATGAGACTCAAACTACGGAGTTCCCAGTTATCACGACTATTCCTGCTGGAACTCAAGGTTCTAGCATTCAAAGACTTGGCCCGTTCAGTGAGATCGTTGACTCTACCAATCCTGAGGAAGTCATCCATGGATCCAACCCTGTATCACAGGTAACTCAAACTCCTTTTATTGTTACTGCTCCTCCTCACACACAAATTTCCACTATTGTTATCCCCAATAGCACTGTTTCCCAACCTAGGCTTGGACTCTCCCAAACCTATCCCCCTCCTTACATCAAAGGGTTGGAACCACAAAATTATGGGCGTAGAGAAGAGGTCCATGATTTCTCAGGACCATACTCAACTAATAATGAAAGCTCTGAAGGCACCAATATCAATCCTAGGAGGAGAAGGCCTGGTAAGGAACCCGTAGGAAGCCAACGTTCACAGTCCCGTAGGACACTAGAACATAAAATTGCTCCCTACGAGGCTGAACTTAAAGAGTTAAAGAAAAGCTTAGATCAACAGGTTAAAAGGCCAACCCCGAGGTATGAAGCCCCTGACATCATAAAACTAGATGGAACCCCTCGAGGGAAAATAATGGAAATTGCAAGGGCTGATCCCACTGAATTGCTACTACTCGGAGATCTTGATGATTCGACACCACCCTTTACCGAAGCGATCATGAACGCTCAAATCTCAAGTAAGTTCAAGATGCCCACCATCAAGACTTATGATGGAGCAGGCGATCCAGCTAATCATGTAAGAACCTTCTCGAATACTTTGTTATTACATCCGATCAATGATGTTGTGAAGTGTAGGATTTTTCCCCAAACCCTGGGGGGCATGGCCCAATGTTGGTAAAGCCGGTTTCCCCCTAACTCTATTGGATCCTTCAAATAGCTCAGTAAGGCCTTCATAAGCCAGTTTATAAGCGGAAGAGGGCACGAAAAAAGTTCAGTTTCTCTCATGAATCTGGAGCAGGGAAAGAACAAATCCTTAAGGGACTATCTGAACCGTTTCACCAAGGAAGCCTTGAAAGTCTTGGACTTGGACGAAAAAGTGGCTATAATAGCCTGACAACAGGGGACGACTGATCCTTATTTCAAGAGATCTCTGGCTAAACATCCGCCCGAGAACATGTTTCTTCTCTAAGGCAGATCATGGAAATATATTAAGGCGGAAGAAAGCATGAAGAAAACCACTATATCAGTGGCGACACATGGGAATAATAACAAGAAGAGAAAAGGTGATCAAGAATATGAAGCCAGAGACAAGTACTCCAAGATAGATAATGATTCAGAAACCCCCCTAAGAAAAATAATTTAGGGCAAAAGTTTGCTGAATACGCAAGGCTGAATACGTCTCGAAGTCAAATCCTGATGGATATCGAAAGAGATCGAGACCTGAGATGGCCTAAACCTCTGAAGTCTGTTCCTGAGAAGAGGAACAAGAACGCGTTTTGCCAATTTCATAGGAATACCGGACATGACACGGATGACTACAGACAATTGAAGGATGAAATCGAATTCCTTATCAGAAGAGGAAAACTTTCTAAGTACACTAAAGATAGAAGCCATGATGGGTGCGATGATAACATAAGAAATAACGATAGTCGGGATATGAATCCTTAGTCTAGAGGACCAGTTATTAATATGATTTTCAGAGGACCCACCCCTGCGGGGAATTCAAGAAATTCAAGGAAAACATACACAAGAGAAGTTATGCAAGTCGTAAGAGAAGCACCTAAACGTGCTAGAACGGAGGTAGTCATATCCTTTGATGACTCAGACCTGGAAGGGATAAAGTTTCATCACGATGATCCTCTCGTTATAGCCCATTTGATATGAAATTCAGAAGTAAAGAGAGTCCTGGTGGACAATGGAGCATCAGTTGATATCTTGTTCCATGATGCATTTGTAAAGATGGGGTACAATGATTCCCAGCTAACCCCTTCGGATATTCCCATCTATGGCTTTAATGGAGTATAATCAAAAGTGGAAGGAACCATTTAACTACCCATGACAATGGGTTGAAAACCTAGATAGATCACTCAGATGCTAACCTTTCTGGTGATCAAAGCATCTTCTACGACAACGCCATCCTTGAAAGAATAGGTTTGTATGCTTTCAAGGTTGTAGCCTCAAGTTATCACTTGAAAATCAAGTTTCCCATTAGAAACGGTGTTGGAGAGGAAAAAGGAGACCAGAAAATGGCAAGAAGTTGTTACGTGGCAGCCCTGAGACCCGATGGAGTCGGGGGGGCAAGTCCTACCCATAAAGGACATGGACTCGAGAGAAGATGAAGAAAGAAGGGGGAAGCCAGCCGAAGACTTGGTTCCGATTCCCTTAGTTCTAGGAGAACCTGAAAAGGTCACCTATATTGGGGCCTCGTTAGAAGATCCTATGAAAGAAAAATTAACAAAGTTCTTACAAGTAAATGGGGACTTATTTTCTTGTACAGACGCCTATATGCCAAGAATTGATCCCAAACTAATCACTCATAAGCTTATTGTGGATCCATGATGGAAAACGATAAAGCAAAAGAAGAGGAATTTCGCTCCGGAAAGGTAAGAAGCTATAAAGCAAGAGGTGGAAAAGCTCTTTGAGGCTGGATTCATCAAGGAAATTCAATTTCCTGAATGGCTTGATAATCCTGTAATGGTCAGAAAATATAATGGAAAGTGGAGGATGTCGTGGACTTCCCTGATTTGAACGATGCATGTCCAAAGGATTGTTTCCCTCTTCCGAGGATCGATGCACTTATAGATGCCACAACAGGTCATGGGATGTTAAGCTTCATGGATGGTTTTAGTGGATACAATCAGATCAGGATGCACGAGGATGATGTTGCCAAGGTATCATTCATCACTGATTTTAGTGTGTTTTGTTATCTTGTTATGGCCTTTGGGTTAAAGAATGCATGAGCCACCTATCAAAGGCTAGTAAATAAAATTTTCAAGCATCTCATCGGAAAAACCATGGAGGTCTACGTTGATGACATGCTAGTCAAAAGACTCGATAAGGCCGACTATATTCAACACCTAAAAGAGGCTTTCGAGGTGTTGAGACACCACAAAATGATGCTAAACCCTGCAAAATGCGCCTTTGGCGTAGGATTTGGGAAATTCTTAGGAATGATGGTCTCTAAAAGGGGGATTGAGGCCAATCTTGATAAAATTAAAGCTATACTCGACATGAAATCCCCAAAGATAGTAAGGGATGTCAAGAAATTAACAGGAAGAATGGCGGCCCTAGGAAGGTTTGTCTCGAAGTCTGGGGATAAGTGTGTACCCTTCTTCCAAACGTTGAAGAAAGTAAAGGATTTCGTGTAGACAGAAGAAAATCAGGCATCCTTCGAAGAACTGAAGAAGTATATAACTGAAACCCCATTATTGGCCAAGCCTAGTCCCGATGACGTCTTATACCTGTACTTCGCTGTATCTGATAAGGCCCTGAGTGCTCTCCTTATAAAGGAAGAAGAAAAGATTCAAAAGCCAGTTTACTATGTAAGCAAGGTCTTGAATGGAGCAGAACTTAACTATTCCAAGATTGAAAAGTTTGCATTGGCCTTGGTAATGGCCTCGAGAAAATTACGTCCTTATTTTGACATGGGCAGTTGCTGGATGGACCCAATTAAAGCCCACCTTCAATCTTGATGGACGCCTGCCAATACCATGGAAGCCAGAAAACTTATTGTGAGGGCCTTAAGGTACACTCTTATTGATGGATTCCTCTATAAGAAATCTTTTGTTATTCCATACTTGAAATGCCTAAGGCTAGATGAAACCCATGAGGCTTTGAAAGAAGTACACGAAGGAATTTGTGGCCAACATTTGGGGGGCAGAGCTTTGGCTCACAAAATCACCCGACTAGGCTTTTACTGGCCTGACTTGTTAAAAGATTAGAAATAATATGTGAGAAGGTGCGAAAGGTGCCAAAGGCATGCACCGGTCGTCAGACAACTTCCTGAGATGTTGACGTCCATCAATTTCCCCATCCCCTTTGCAATGTGGGGAATGGACATCCTAGGACCTTTCTCAATAGCTAGCGGGCAAAGAAAGTTCCTAATGGTTGCAATAGATTACTTCACTAAATGGATTGAGGTTAAACCACTAGCCAAGATAACCACGAAACAAGTAGCTCAATTATTCTGGGAAAACATCATATGTAGGTACGGAATACCATGAATCCTGGTAACAGACAATGGCACACAATTCAATAATGAAGAATTCAAGGAGTATTGCAAAGATAATGACATCGATCTACACTTCACATCTATTGCACATCCCCAAATGAATGATCAGGCTGAGGTAGCCAATCGAATCATTCTCGATGGACTCAAGAAAACTTGTCCAGAATGTCTGATGATGTTTCTCACATGAACCCTGAAGATTTTGAATTTGATGAACTCTTGGAACCATTGATGAACAATGATGAGGCAAACTAGGCAGACACTGAGCATGAAATAGTGTCTTAATATAGAAGGTCAATGACTGAAGTAAATGTGGAGGATCCTATTCAAAGGAGAGTCTTAAATTTCTATTGGGATAATCTCAGAATTCAGAAGTTTTATGTCACATGGACCAAAAATGCCTTGAAGAAATTTAGAGATGAAATTGAAAGTGCCAGGACACATTTTGATTCCACTATGGATTCCAGGCTCAGTTTCACTCTCATGGGAAGAATTAAACAAAGGCTTGACACTGAATATACAGTCAAAGCCAAAGTTGTAGAATTGGAGAAAAGGGTCACTGCTATAGAAGTAAGCATGAATCAAATACTAGCAAACCAAGTCACTCAAGTCAAACTTCTTAGTAAACTTCTAGAAACCCCTTCCTCTTCTTAACCTTTAGATATTGTTGTTGATAACAAAAAGGGGGAGAAAGATAATGCTGATGAATTAAGAAGGGAGGTGGAAACTCAAATTAAGGCATCTGAAGCTGTAATATCTAAGAAAGATCTAAAGGATCAGAGAAGGGAAATAAATTAGAAAATTGTTCAACAGTTTGATGCTATAGAAAGCCAAAATAAATCCATAGATGCAGAAAAGCCAATTGCACTCATGCCTGAAATATTAGAAGCTGTCAACTCAGGAGAAATAAGGATGGATAAAGATAGCTCACAACCTGGTGACAGAAAAGGGAAAGGAATACTAATTGAAGATGGTAAAAAGAAGAAGTCTGTCACGGGTGGAGGTGACAAACTATTGCAAAAAGTAATAGTTGTTGTCATTAAAGATAGAGAATAGTAGGAGAAGGCAGGAGAGGAACTAGTTATGCTACTTCAAAGACAATTTGATGAAGAGAATGAAAAAATTCTAAAAGCTAGGAGAAAAGAGGCTAGAAAATCATCAAGGACCAAATAAAGAGCAAACAAGAATGGAAATTCATCAAAAGTAAAGAGAAAGTTGAATGTGAATGATGAAGTGATGGTTGATGATAAGAGGCAAAAGGAGACAAAAGCTCAAGCATCTTGAAGTGATCAACCAAAAGAGGTAGAACTGTTATAGATAAAGACAAACAATTACATTCCAATCAAGTCTCAGGGATTAATTGCTAATAAAGGCCGAAAGAAGAGGGGTGTGGATCTTCTTCATCTTGAATATGAAGATGACTCACATCTCACTTTTACTTTCTTACAGGTAATGGAACAAGACTATGCCACTTTAAGAAAAATCTACACTCTTCTCAATAGAAACTATTACTTGACACAAGGACTTTCCACATACATCTTGAAGAGAATGACCACCATGAGAGAGGCACCAATTCAGGAGAAAAAGGAGGAGATAGTGAAAATTTGGAATTCTGAAGGAAGAAAAGTTCTTCATGATCCATTCTACATGATGCTCTACATTGACAGGGATGGCAAGGAAATGTGCATTGATATTTGTAAAGAAATCAGAAAATTGCCAAACTACAGCTAAACTTCTTGACAAGTCAGCTGGATTATAGTGTTGAAGATGAGAAGATATTGAATGGGTCACTTTACAGACAGATGGAAGAAAATGAGAAAAGGGAAATGTCTGAGTTTAGCAAGAGGAGGAAAAGAAACTAGACAAATCAAGATCACCAAAATTCTTCTTAAAAATCATTTGTTACTAGTACTTAAATGTCTCATATTTTTTAATTGTCAATTTATGATTCATGCTGTATTGATAAATGTTAAGGGATCTTGTTATCATCAACTTAGATTTATGCATATTCCTCATATTCATAAATAGGGGGAGATTGTTAGGGATCATGTAGTGTGATGATAACAAATTACTTAGAATCATAAATTTGATCTTAATTTTGTAACTGGTCAATGGATATATGACCTAATAAATATCAATTGACTAGGGAACCATTTATCAGTTGAAGTTGTTGTTAATCAATTGATAAAATGGATTGTAAAAGTTGATTCAGAGTTCTTTTATTATCAATTGATTGTAATGTTTTGATGGATGTAATATTCTAGTCAACTGATGTTTGTTGGCTTCGATTGATAGCTCTTCGACGGATATGAAGAATGGCTGACAAAGTGTAAATATTCTAAGTCAGAATTCTAATAAATGAAGTGATTAATAGATAAAGAAGTCAATGGATATGGAAGTTTGTCGATGAATAAAGGTCAATAAAAGTCAAATTAATGGATCATCATCAACTGATAAATGCATCAAGACAATCAATGGATAAAAGAGCAGTCGATAGATAAGAAATCGATGAATATTTAAATATCCATTGATACATCAATTGATCAATGGATAACTTATATATCGATGGATAAACAAAGAAGGATCGATCGATAAGCTTCATAACAATTATCAGTTGTTCACAAATTTCCCAAAATGATTAAAGACAAATGGAATGAAATCTTTGTAGAAGTCTGAATCAATGGAAAACAGTTTTGTCAGAACTGTGAAGCCTTTCAAGACACATAGTCTTCATGGAGAAGAACAAGACCAAAACTTGTCCAGAACAAGGCAAAGACCTAGGAAGACTGTGAAAAAAGTTACATTCTATTTTAGTGCAAAAATTGTAAAATGTAATTTGTACTTTTATCAGTTGATAGAAAATAAAAGTAGAAAATGAACTGTTATATATAGTTTAGCAATTCATTGTAACAAATGTAGAAGTTGTAGAACAAGAACACAAGAAAAACACAGTAAGAGATATGAAATATTTGTAGTGTTTTTCTGTGTCATTTTACATTTTGTAAGTAGCTTGGTTTTATGACCAAGGTTAATTGAAAGTAAAATATTCATTAGTGGAAAACCAATCCACTAGTAATTTTTAAAGAATTATTTTCAAGTATTTAGTTTAAAATTTTCTTTTGCAATCTTTCTTAGTTTTAATATTTTAAACACTCAAACACTATTGTATGCTAACTTAAATCTGCAAAAATTTGATAAAATTCTTAAATTTGTATTCAACCCACCTCTATTAACTCATTGTTAAGTACTAAGGATAAATAACAATACTTAATATGTATACTTTTGAATATATTTTGTGAACAGAGTAAAACTAAAGTTAGTTTATTAATATTGTCAATAACTAGTGATTATTGTTAGATTATATATGTGTGTGTCACCTGTCAACGAATTGATTTATATCTATTTTTTTCTGTTCTTTACATCTTTTATTATGTTTTTTTGTTAAAATTTGTTCTTACTCAATATTTTTATTTTATAATTTTTTTCTCTATACTTTCGAATGAAATAAATTAGTAATTTTTATAAGTTGTTCGTTGGTGAAGTTTGGAAGCAATATTACGATTTGTTAGGACATACAACTGATACAAGCACGTGAGGAGAGCTTCCTATGAACATGCCACTAAAAACACGTTTATTAAGGTGAGTATTCAGATTTAAACAGATGGTTAATAATTTGTAGATTGTGATTAATTTGTGTATTCCTCTTAGTTATGTTTGGCATTACTGTTTAGAAAAATCGGATAAATGTTTGATATTTTTTTTTAATTTTTTATATTTTAAGATATAATATAAAAAGAATTATATTTTTGAGATAATTTGATAGTAAAAACTATAATTACTTTCATCAAAAATTGAAAAATAACTCTTTTTTTCAAAAGCAGGGGATTTACTTTTTTTAAAAATAGTTTTTAGATCAAAAAATATTTTTTCTAGAAAGGTGTTTTAAAATTTATCAAATATCTTTTTACCCATTTTTTAAAAATAAATTGTTGTTACTGTTTATAACAACAATCTCAAATACACTCTTAGAGCAACTCTAATAGAATCTTAATTCATTACTTAAATTTAATATAAAATATTGAATTTTAATAATTTAGGATATAGATAAGTATCTTGAACTCCAATAATATTACTTATATCTCTTCCTCATTTTATATTTTATTATTAAAAATATTTTTTATCATTAAAGATATACTATATAATAGAGAGAGAAAAATAGTGTTTATAATATTTTATTATAAAATATAAGTTAGAATATGCTTAGAAAGAAGGAGTGATTACTTATTATTTATAAGTGAGGAAGGAAGTATCTAGTGGGTCCTAATGATATAATATAAGGAATCACTAACACGAAGTCTATATTTCATTCTAATTTCTTATATTTTAGTTTAGGGCCTTAAATAAGGAAGTTGTGGGAGATGCTCTTAGGAGTGTACACAGAATTTATGAAATTTTAAATTTATTAGTTTCAATAAATATTGGAATATTATTAAATTTTGAAATATTATTAATAATTTATTTTAAATATCATTATGTTAGGAAGGAAACACTGATGACTGTCAGAGAATACAAGTCAGAGTTTACATTGCTGGCGTCATCAGAGTTTAAGGAACTGTCGGACAGAGTTTACTCTATCAGAGAATACTCAATCAGAGTTTACTCTATCAGAGAATTCTCTATCAGAGAATAATAACCGATAGAGTTTAATATCAGAGTTTGTCAGGAAGCAATTCAAATCAGAGTCTGAATAGGAAAGTAAGAAGGAATCCGAATGAAAGACTATTTCCTTATGTAAAGCTATTCTATTTCTATTCTGATTTGTAATTGAATTGTAACTGTGTCTATATAAACACAGACATAGGTTAACATTGATGTATCTTTGCAAATCATATTTTTCATAACCTAGCAGCTCTTGAGAACAAACAACTTCTTAAGAGAGTTTTATAACCTGTTTAATCTTTAATACTAAACAGTATTCATCTTTTACATACTTGTGTTATTAATCGATTTACTGGTACTATTACATTCAACCTCCCTTCTGTAATAGTTTATCTTTTTGGGCAAACAAGTGGTATCAGAGCAGACAGTTCAAATTCAACTGTTAGATCTCAAATCATGTCTGGAAACAAGTATGAGAGCATAAAAATTCCAATCTTAAAGAAATCTGAGTACCCTACATGAAGGGTGAAGATGTTGATGTTCCTAGAAGCAACAGATCCTGATTACTTAGACAGGATCAATGAAGGCCAGTACATGCCAACAAAACTGGTACCTGCAACTATTGTGGATGGAAGACAAGTACCTGAACATTATACTCTCAAAGACAAAAAGGAGTGGACTAATGAGGAAAAACAGGAAGTCCTCAAAGATGCAAAGGTAAGAAACATATTACATAACAGTCTTGACTCTGTAATGTCAAATAGAGTGATAGCATGCAAAATAGCCAAGGAAATCTGGGATGCTCTAGAAGTTCAATGTCAAGAAACAAGAGAAATCAAGAAAAATAGAAGATCTGTGTTAATTCAGGAGTATGAATACTTTGAAGCCAAACATAATGAATCCCTAACAGATATCTATGACAGATTTCTAACACTATTGAATAACTTGGCTTTGGTGGATAAAGTATATGACAATGAGGATTCAAATACCAAGTTTCTGAGGGCTCTTCCAGAAGAATGGGATTTACAGACATCTTTAATTAGAGACTGGGCTGATTTAGATGAGATGTCCTTAGATGAAGTTTATGGCAAACTGAAAACCCATGATCTAGAATTACAGTAAAGAAGAAACAGGAAAAGCAACAAAGCAAGATCCATTGCTTTGAATATTGAAACAAAGTCTGAAGAACCAAAAGAAAAAGTGCTTAAAGTTTCAACAAGAAAAGGAAAAGAGATAATGACTCAAGAAAGTAGTGAATTAGAGTCTGAGACAAACTCTGAAGTAAATTCTGATGACTCCACAGACTCTGATATGATGGAGATGGTTGCTATGATTGTAAAAGACTTCAAAAAGATGAAATACAGGAAATATAAGAAGCAAGTAAATTTTCAGAAGAAACATGTAGAGTCAGAAAAGAGAGAAAGGTTCAAGAAAAGAAAAGATAGAGACGGGAAATCAAAGACTATTGACAAGTCAAAAATAAAGTGTTACAAGTGTAACAAGATGGGGCATTTTGCTACTAAATGCAGAAGTAAGGAATAAGGAAAAGCCTTAATTACTTTAAAGAAAGACTGGATGGATTCTTCAGATTCTGAACAAGAAACAAATCATGCACTCATGGCAAACACTGATGCTCCATACTCTGATAAGGTACCAGACTCTGTCTTTAATTTTCAAACTGATAATATCTGTGAATTAAAGTCTTTTCTTAGATCTTTACATGTTAGCTTTAAATCTCAGACTTTGGAGAATGATAGATTAAAATCTGAGATACAAACTCTGACTACTAGAAATAACATGCTTGAATCTGAAAACTCTAATATGTTAAAAATTAAGAAAGATTATGATAATGCTATTCACATGCAAACTCAGTTAGAAATTCAAGTTGAATATTTAAAATCTGAAATAATAAAAGAAAAGGAAACTTTTAGAGTATGGACAAACTCTGGAAAGAAAGTCCAACAAATGCTGAATAATAAGAATTGGACTTCTGCTTTAGGTTATGAATCTGAAACACACACTAAATCAAACATAAAAGGAATATTAAATAAACCTGTGAAATTTATTAGAGCAAGTATTAAGGAAACTCCCACAGAATGCTATAAGAACAATAGTGTGACAGAACCTAAAAAGGTAAATATATTATTACTTTCACAGAAGCAACTTAAGGAAAAGTTGAAGGCAATCACAAATGAAATTAAACCAAAAAGGGTTAAAAGAAATAGGAATGGCAAAGTAGGAATCAATAAGGAGACAAATTACATAAATATTCCTGATGCTCCTAGGAAAACATGTTTTACTTGTGGTAATTCAAATCACCTTGTTATTGACTGCAAACAAAAGAGAAAGAAAGAACCTGAAAATCCTAGGTTTGAGGCTAGAAAACAAACTAGAAATAATCCCTGTTTTCATTATGGTAATATGAGTCATTCAATTTATACTTGCAAAGAATATCATAATTTGTATTACAACATTTATAAACCACAACCTCAAATAAAGAATTTTCCAAAACAAACTGCCAAGCAAATATATGTGATAAAGTCTGATAAAAAGAGTGTAAACTCTGACAGTACAAACTTTGTGAATGCAAACTCTGCTTCTGTAAACTCTGTTAACACAAACTTTGATAAAAGTATTTTTGCTGTAAAAGTTAACAAGTTTTCGAAGAAAGGACCCAAACTAGTTTGGGTCCCCAAACCTACTAATTAAGTTGCATTTACTGATTGTAGGGAAACAGGAAAAACATCCTAGTAATTGATAGTGGATGTTCTGCACATATGAGTGGAAACAAATCTTTATTTTCAGAGTTTGAGGAGAAGGCTGACCCAGTAGTATCTTATGGAGATGGCAACATAGGAAGAACACTGGGATATGGCAGTAGTGTCTGGTTGAAGGACTCAAACATAATCTTCTAAGTGTGAGTCAAATGACAGACAGAGGTTATTTTGTGGAATTTCATGGTACTCATTATGAAGTGAAAAGCAAGAAGAATGAGAAAGTAGTTCTTATTGGTCACAGACATAAAAATTTATTTGAAGCTAGCTTGGATAATAATTCAGATGGTCCTTTAACCTGTTTACTTGGAAAGGCATCATCCCTGGAAAGCTAGAATTGGCAAAAAAAGCCGTGTCACTTGAATTTTGGAAATATCAATGAATTAGTGAAAAAGGACCTAGTCAGAGGTCTTTCAAAAGTTCAATTTCATCCTGATGGACTTTGTGATTCATGTCAAAAGGCCAAACAAAAGAAGATATCTTTTAAGAGCAAAACTGAAAATTCAATTGATCAACCATTTCATCTGTTGCATCTTCATTTATTTGGTCCTGTCAACATAATGTCCATAAGAAAGAAGAAATACACTCTTGTGATAGTTGATGATTTCACTAGATTTACTTGGGTATACTTTTTGCATAAAAAGGATGAAACTGCAGAAATAATTTTTGAGCATATTGCAATGATTGAGAATGGATCAACTCACAAGGTGCAGAATCTAAGAAGTGACAATGGAACAGAGTTTAAAAACTCTGCAATGGAAGAATTCTGCTCAACAAAAGGTATTATTCAACAATTTTCAGCACCCGGAACACCTAAAAAAATGGTGTAGTTGAAAGAAAGAACAAAACTCTAATTAAAGCTGCTAGAAAAATGCTAGAAGGAGCAAAGTTACCTACTTACTTTTGGGCAGAAGCTGTAAACACTGCATGCATTACTCAGAATTGTTCTTTGATAAACAAACATGGAATGACTCCATATGAATCTTTGAAGGGAAGAAAACTAAATGTTAAGTACTTTCATATCTTTGGAAACAAGGGTTTTATTCTTAAAACACACCCTGGGCAATTGAAGAAATTTAAACTTAAAGTAGATGAAGAAATTTGTATTGGATATGCAACAACCTTTAAAACCTCTTCAAGGGCATTCAAAGTATTCAATCTAAGAACAAGGACAGTCATGGAATCAATTAATGTCTCTTTTGATGAAGGAAAAATAGATGGATTATATGATAAGGATGCACAGGAAACTCTGAGATTTGAGAATGAACTGCAGGAAATAAACTATGGTGATTCAAACTCTGATAATACAAACTCTGTTCAGCTAAACACTGGTGAGGAAAACTCTGATTCTTTAAACTCCGATTTAGAAATGATTGAAATAGAAAGTGAAGATTTTGCCCATGTTGAGGGGGAGCAACATCATTCAAATACTGAAAATAGAGATCAAAATGCAGTAATTGAAATATTTGACTCTGACCAAACTCTGAACAACATAAACTCTGAACCTTTAAACTCTGATCCATCAAACTCTGAAACTATAATCTCTGAAACCTCAATATCTGAGCATATAAACTCTGAGACATCAAACACTGATGACAGCACATACTCAGGGGGATGATCAACATTTACAGAAGAATCTTTCTATGATGGAACAAATCATGGGGAAGCATCTAGTTCTAGAAACTTTTCTCATCCAAGAAAGTGGACAAAAGATCACACACCTGATTTAATTATTGGTGATCTGGAAAGTGGAGTAAAAATAAGAAAAGCTACTCAAAATGAATGTCTATTTCATAGCTTTCTATCTCAAACAGAACCAAAGAAGGTCGAAGATGCTTTAAAGGATACAGATTGGGTTACTGCAATGCAGGAAGAACTAAATGAGTTTGAAAGAAATGAAGTTTGGACACTAGTACCCAGGACAAAGAACATATCTATTGTAGGCATAAAATGAGTATTCAGGAATAAGACAGATTCTGATGGAATCAATACAAGAAATAAGGCAAGACTGGTAGCTAAAGGTTATTCTCAACAGGAAGGCATTGATTATGATGAAACATATACACCAGTAGCCAGACTTGAAGCAATCAGAATTTTTCTTGCATATGTTGCACATAAAAAATTCAAGGTCTACCATATGGATGTTAAAAGTGCATTTTTAAATGATGAACCTGAAGAAGAAGTTTATGTTGAACAACCACCTGGCTTTGTCAATCCAAAATATCCAAATCATGTCTACAGACTGGATAAAGCATTGTATGGACTAAAGCAAGCACCAAGGGTCTAGTATGAAACTTTAGCCCTATTCCTACTTGAAAGTGGTTTCACTAGAGGTACAATTGATAAAACCTTGTTTTATAGAACTCAAGGTAAGGATCTATTATTGGTACAAATATATGTTGGTGATATAATATTTGGTTCCACTAATGAAAAGCTTTGTGAGAGATTTTCAAAGTTAATGCAGTCCAGGTATCAAATGAGCATGATGGAGGAAATGAGTTATTTTCTGGGTTTACAAGTAAAATAGACCGAAGAAGGCATTTTCATTAATCAGTCTAAATATACAAATAATCTACTCACAAAATTTCAAATGCAAGCCTCATCATCTTCTACAACACCTATGGCTACTGCAACAAAGCTTGATCAAGACACTGGAGAACCTGTTGACATTACTGCATACAGAGGAATGATTGGTTCTTTACTTTATTTGATTATAAGTAGACTAGACATCATGTTTGCGTTGTCTATGTGCTAGATTTCAAGTAGATCCAAGGGCACCTCATCTGATAGCTGTAAAGAGGATTTTCAGATATCTCAAGGGCACTATTAATCTTGGCTTATGGTATCCTAGAGAGTCTGATTTTAAATTAATTGGCTATTCAGATGCTGACTTTGCAGGATGTAAAATTGATAGAAAAAGTACAAGTGGTAGTTGTCAATTTCTGGGAGGAAGACTAATTTCATGGTTTAGCAAGAAGCAGAAATCAATCTCAACATCTACAGCAGAGGCTGAATATATAGTTGCAGGAAGCTGTTGTGCACAGATATTATGAATGAGAAATCAACTGTTGAATTATGGTTTGAACTTCACTAAAATTCCTATTTATTGTGATAATCAAAGTGCTATTACAATGACAGGAAGTCCAGTTCAACATTCTCTAATAAAGCACATCAGTATCAGATATCATTTCATAAGGGAACATGTTATGGAAGACACAATTGAATTATATTTTGTTCCCACAGATCAACATATAGCAGATATATTTACCAAGCCGTTGCCTGAAGCAACATTTAACAAACTGGTTTCTGAATTAGGAATGGTAACAAGTGGCTCAATATGACTTAACAAGTACAGATAATCAGAGAATATGTCAGAGTATGAGATAAACTCTAATGAAATTGAAGTAAACTCTGATCAATGTGGCATCTAATCTCTGATCACATCTATCAGTGTTTATGGTAAACTCTGTCAGAGGCTGTGGTAAACTCTGACTCATCTAAACTCTGATTTGTTAAACTCTGATTACGTGGTAAACTCTGAAATCATAAATATGACATCATATTCTATTTTTATGACATCATAATTATCTTTCTCTGATTAGACTTGAAACAAGGCGCATGTCACTCACGAATTGACGGTTCATATACTTACTCAGATACACACACACTTGCCGTATATTGGGACTTGTATTAATTATTGCTTTCCAATCAATTCTTATCAGTTTTCATTCTATCGATTGCTATTCATCTCTTCTATCTCATTTCTCAAAAACCCTAACTGTTCAAACCTGCAACTTCTCTTTGTTTCAATAACATCAAAAGGACAAACTTTTCAAACCTACACCTTTGCACCCACAAACTATATTGCTTTGCTAAACAAATCTGATGCACCTAACAATTTTCATGTGATTCAAGATTTTTTAGAACAAAGTTATATTGGCTACGCGTTACAGGAACCTTCCAACTTCTCTGCTCAATCCTTGATAAGGATTTGGTCGACTGCTAAGTTTAATGATGCAGGTGATGATGAAGAACCTGTCATCACATTCAACTGCAATGGCAAGCATTTAAAACACCGGTCGTGGTTCGACAAACCCTTTATCTCCAAGAAGTGGCTGAATATGATGATATTGTGGGAGATGCTCAGATAAAAGAATTTTTCGTTTCTATAGGCTATGGAGGAAGCCTAACAAAGCTAGGGAGTCTTACCAGACCCCATCTTCGAAGAGAATGAAGTTTCTTCTTCGATTGCATCACAAGGGCCTTCACAGGCAAGTGCACAAACTTTGATGCAATCCCACAGCTTGCACAACAAATTGGGTATTCTCTGACCCATAATCTTAATTTTAATTTTCCTTGTATGATAATTAGGCAGCTGGCTAGCAAAATAAATGATGATGCTCACACTATTTATTTTGCTAGATTTCTTCAGTTAATTTTAAATTTTTTGTTTCCTGATGTAAATTTTGAGAATGATCAGAGTTTAGCTAGTTTTAGTATGAATAGAAGGATTTTTGCTGACCTAGCTAGGAAGGATGCTAAGAAAGGTAATCTATGTCCTCTCTTTTATCCCACATGGGTCAGGCTTCTCTTAAATCAGAGAATGCCTACCATGTATGGAAGGGATTTTCTCTTTGCGGTAATGGATCAGAGTTTAACACCCTCTGATTCAAACCCAGGCCGCCCTCCAAATACTGACACCCAAACACTTTTGCCAACCTCTACAGTCTCCCAAAAGACTGTAGTTGTAAAACAAACCTCTCAACATGGCACCAACAAAAGGAAGGGGAAGACAGTGAAAGAATCCTCTCCTAAAAGGAGAAAATTAATTGATGAAGATTCCGATTCACAGGCTTCTGAGATACCTCCTGCACCTTTTATGAATCCATTCACAGTAAATCCAATACCTGAGGTGAAGAAGAAGAGGAGAAGATTAGTCAAGGCTATAAACTCTGAGGCTGCAAACACTAGACTAAACTCTGATGCAACACTAAACTCTGACCTTCCAATCTCTGAGCTAAACTCTGATGACTTGGAAAACTCTGTTGAAGCATGACGTAGCTGAAAGACAAATATTCCTTGGAAGGAACCTGGATTACCAGTTCCAATTGAGAACATGATTCCTCGGTACGTCAATTCAAAAGCTGATTGGTGGACAAATGTTGCTCATTATAACCGTGAACGTATTAGATGGGGGCCTACTGTTGACAAGACAGTCTGCAAGAAAAATTTGGGGAATCTAAATGATCTTTGGCTCAAGGTTGAACAGGAGCGACAACACAATTATTTGAAAGATGGGCCATATGTCACTCCAGAGGAAGTTGGTCCTCTTACAATCTCTGATTCTCCTACAAACTCTCCTAAGCAAATTATTAAGGAGATCTCTTATGAAAGAGTTATGGAATTGGCATAACAAGTCAGGAAAGAGATGGAAGCAAAGCAGTCTACATCATCTGCCTTTTCAAGTTCAAAACATTTCTTAAGAAGAAAGAAGAAGTCTGTCACTTTTGGCAAGGATCCACAAGAACCTATCTCTCAAAGTGAGATACCAATCTCTACATGGCCAGGCACACAAGAACCTGTTGATCAAAGTTCAACAGCAGCCATAGTTCTAGCAGATGAAGCCAGCTTGGATCAGGGGTACAACCCACAAAAACATTCAGCTCAAAGGGTTGAAGAAGTTGTTAAGGCCCCAGCCACACAAGAACCATCCAATCAAAGTTTGGATGCAGGCACTTTACCTATTCTTGCAGATCTTGCTGTTACTGATGCTAAAGGCCAATTTCTGGCAGAGTCAAGCACACAAGAACCTTCACCTCAAAGTGGTGAAGCAGCTGAAGATATGACTCAGGTCCCACAAGAACCAATCATCCATTTTATTATTGCAGACCAAGGTTCTAATATTGGACAGACAGACACTGATAAAGCTCCACTGGCAACCACTGATGCTCTTATGGTGCTACCACTCTCTGCACAGCCAATGGAGACAACATCAACATCCACAACTCAAGGTATAAACTCTGACTTTTCTTCAGAATATGCATTCTCTGATAGTTTAAGTTCATATTTGACCTTTCCTAATTTAACTGCTAGAATGATCATAAATAGTCCTGAAAAGGGTACCCCTACTCATGTAACTACAGTCAACCTTTCTCAGCCACCTCTTATTTCTGTAGGACAATGTGTGTTGAGCCTTTCTAGTGAGTCTAAGGTAAAATGTGTGAAAAATAGAATTAATGAGAGGTAAACACTAGATCTGGCAAAAGGTGAGGTAGAATTGAGACAAAAGTTAGTTACTTCTAGTGAGCAAAATCTAACTCTTAAAAGTTATGATATGTGTGATGTGAGAAGTAATGAGATTACTTTAAAAAATAAGAGTGCCTTAGGATGTTCCATATCTTTTGCAGGTACTCAAAGTTTTTCTGTTGCAAACTCTGATGCTTTGCTAATCTCTGAGAAAGCTGCAAACTCTGATGGGGTGGATACAGACCCTGATGAGCCTCTTTTTGCTGATGAAGAAATCACAGACTTGTCCATTCCTTATTCTCAAAGGTACAATACTAAGAAGTAGCTAGTCAACTCACATGATGCACATGAAAGACTGAGCATGAGCTATCCATATTACATGGTGGTAGAAGATCTTAAAGGAGAGATTGAAGCTGTTTTAGATGCTGAAGGTGTTCACATAGATTTCTCTTCTCAACCAGGAACTTCTCAAGATGTGATAATAGATTTTCTTAAACAGAAAATTTAGGACAGTTCTTGGAAATATTCACATGAAGATATCTTTTGGCCACATGTTCATGATTTTGTTAATAAAGCTGACAAGGAGATTAACTCTGCATAACTGAAGTCTGTTTTGAAGGCTACTACCGTGTTATCTAAAGGCCTTCACACTGAAGTTGGTGCACTTAATGATTCTCTTACCAACAACTCTGCTTTTGTTAAATCTTTATAGAATTCTATGAAAGTCAAATTCAAGAATGTCTCAGCTAGACAAGATGCTCTGGAGGCAAATGTGGATACTTTGTCAAACTCTATCAGTTCTATGCAGGGGATGTTGCACACCATTATTGATATTCTTACTGTTAAGCAAAAGTCTGAAGTTAGAAAGGGGGAAAGTTCAGTTACAGACAAATGCAAAGAGGATGATGTACAAAAACTTGATAAACCTAATGATGCAGATCAAGGGAGTCACAGGGAGGGTAAACAAATTCTGCAGCAGCAAACTTTGATTGATCAAAGTCAAACTGTGGCAACTACTCAAACTCTGATGGCACCAATCTCTGACAAACAAATCAAGAAACAAACTCTGATAGAAGCTGATTTGGAATTTATAAGAAGGCTTGAAGAAGAAGAGAAGCCTGAGAAAATTGAAGAACAAAATCTGAAAGATGCAGAGCTGGCAAGGAAAGTTTTTGAAGAAGAAAATCCTGGAATGGATCCAGCTGCTGTAGAAGCTGAATTGAAGAAGTCTGGTACTGACATTGCTCAAGGCCAGAAAAAGAAAAGGTATATAATAAAAGATCCAATTCAGAAGAAGGTATATGTTCAACAGAAGAAGCCAAAAGCTAACTCTATTCACATCAAAGATGTTGAAACTCCCAAGCCAGTCAAACCAGTTGCTTAACCAAAACAAGTCTCAGAAATTCAAACAAGATCATCTTCTAGAATTCAACAAAAAGCTCCAACTAAGCCAAAGAATCCTCTCACTATGTCTGGAACAACTTTTCTTCCAGGTGGTTCAAGTTTTGATGATGAAGAAGAAGAACAACAACAATCTCTGATAAGGAAGAAAAAGTCTGATCTTCTGTGGACAAACAATCAAACTCTGACTCTCAATGCCAGACTTGGAAAAGATAAATGTGGTATTGGTGATTCACATGCTAAGGTTTACAGAGGTGAAGCAAACATATTCAGAGATCCTTATTCATTGAAAGACAAAACTGAAGAAGAGATGTCTCAAGAACATTTGGACAAGCTAATATATGTTAACATTGTGAAGGATATCTTTGATGGTGCTCAAGCTAAGGAGAAACTCATTTATTTCTTGGAGAATGGAAGAGTTATGAAGATTGCTCAAAAAGATTTAATTCAGAAAGCATATAAAGAACTTGAACATGTTTTGTTCCTCTTAAATGATGAAAATGAGGTGACTTCTAGATGGGTAAAAATTCTTGAAGGAGCAATAGCTGAAAAGAAGAAAAGTGAAAGATTAATGATGATAAACTCTGAGGAGTATAAGCCTGGATACTTACATGAAGATGGATCAAGAAGAGCAATGAGAAAGGGAGATGCAAAAGTCAAGATGGTGTTAGGGACTCCTACACTAATCTTAAATCCTGATGGAATGAAGGCTTATTGTATTGCTTTGGATGAAAGAATGGACAGATCATCTATCTATGCCTTAAAGGCTGTTATTTATCAGATTGATGATTCTTCTGACCAGATGATGGAACTGAAAGAGAAGCTGGTTGATTTACTAAGAGCTGCTGAAGACAAACTTCTGAGTCAATTTCTGAAAGATGATTTTTCTTACAGAAGAATCTGAGTTAAACATGGCAAACAAACTCTGATGCATTTGTCTTGGATTTCTGACATCATAAGTAAAATTTATGTTTTATTTCTTAAAGTATAAATTGGGAGAGATTGTTAGGAAGCAAACACTAATGGCTGTCAGAAAATACAAGTCAGAGTTTACATTGCTGGCGTCATCAGAGTTTAAGGAACTGTCGGACAGAGTTTACTCTATCAGAGAATACTCAATCAGAGTTTACTCTAACAGAGAATGCTCTATCAGAGAATAATAACCGACAGAGTTTAATATCAGAGTTTGTCAGGAAGCAATTCAAATCAGAGTCTGAATAGGAAAGTAAGAAGGAATCCGAATGAAAGACTATTTCCTTATGTAAAGCTATTCTATTTCTATTCTGATTTGTAATTGAATTGTAACTGTGTCTATAAAAACACAGACATAGGTTAACATTGATGTATCTTTGCAAATCATATTTTTCATAACCTAGCAGCTCTCGAGAACAAACAACTTCTTGAGAGAGTTTTGTAACATGTTTAATCTTTAATACAAAACAGTGTTCATCTTTTACATACTTGTGTTCTTAATCGATTTACTGGTACTATTACATTCAACCCCCTTCTATAATAGTTTATCTTTCTGGGCAAACACATTAAATTTAAAAAATTATTTAAAATCCACATTAAATATCACAATCTTTTTAAATATGTATTGAATACCATCAAATTAAATACATCGAAATTTTAACAAATTTCTCAAATATAAATTAAATATCCCAAAATTTTAAATCTAAAAACATCCTACCCAATAATCCAGATGTTTTGGTTAAAAAATATATACACATGATTGGACAAATTATATTCTATATATAATAAGATATAATAAGAGTAAGTGGGATCGTACTACCAAAGATCAAGATCAAGGGTTTGATACTCAATGACAACTTATTTAAATTTAATATTTATAATACTTAAAATATTAATATATAATATAAATATTAAGTTCAAATTCTATCCGTAACATTTAAAATTTAATATATATTATTAGTTCTAACAACAATAAGATTAACAATTTTGAACATAAAATATATAATAATTTAATATTTATACTTTCTTACGTTAGTTAAATGATATTGATAATGAAGAAGCAGTTGAACTGATGAGAAAGACTCACATCCCTGCAAATCCATTAGAAATTATGGAAGTCAAGCGAACAAATTAAATTTAACAAAACTTGGCCAGAAGATGAAGAGGTGTGCGAATCCGGTTATGGCTACCGGTTTCAAATTTATGGAACATATTATGAAGAGAGACTTCTACATGTGCAAAAAACGATCGAGATAAGGTAAACAAAAAACTCTTCAAACGATCGAGTTTTGATATTCAAGTTTTTAAACTCAATTTCCAAAAACTAAGGTGGTATACTTGGCAAACTTTTAAACTTAATTTCATATATCAAGAATTTAGTGCATGATAAGCACATTTTTAAACCTTCTTAAATTCTTTAATTAAAATTATATTTAATTATTATTTAATTAGATGAATGATACGATTATATGAGTTTAATTTTAAATGTTTATTAATATTAAAAAAATAAAAATAAGAATATTAGATTTTAATATATTATTGAGATTTTGTTTTTAAATATAAATATTAAATTTTAATATGCTGTTAATTAAATTTGAACATTAAATTTATATAAGTATTTTTATAATTATAAATTTTAAAATATAAATATATTATTAATGGATATCGTACTCTTGATTTTTAATAGTATTTAATTCTTTAATTATTAATATTTAAAATATTAAATATTAAAAAAATAAAAAAATAGTTTGAAGCAATTGAGTGACGCCACCTTCCCGCTAACAACATATTAAAATCTAATATTTTTATTTAAAATTTAAATCAACTTATGAACATGTTCAAATTTAATATTTATATTATTAATTTTTAAATTATTATAAAACTAAACTCATATTTTCATATTACTAATTTATAATATATATGGGTTATACAATTGCAGTCATAATTATATTTATAAACTATTTAATATAGATAAAATAATAATAATAATATCATAATAATTACAAAATCTAATTAATGATTTATAATTTGAAATAATTTAATAATTTTGAGTATGATAAAATTAATATTTGTAAAAAGATTATATTTCAACTAAGTATATTATAAATCATTTAATAAAAAAAGGATATTAAAAATAGAATTTTTATTACAAAAATATAAATTTAGATTATAATTTAAATATAATATTAAAAAAATTAGATTAACCAAAAAATTCAGTTAATCGAGAGTTAATAAAAAAAATCTATAATAACCAAAAAATTGACTTGATCAAATGGAATACAAAATATTATAACTTCAATTATAATTATATCATTTATATCCTTTATCTAAATATTATAATAGTGTTCGTTACTCCCTAATAATTTATTTAAATATAATATTTGTAACTTCAAAAATATTGATATAAATTTGAGATATAAATTCTCAACAATATATTAAAATTGAGTGTATATATATATGTATTAAGTTTTATATAATAATAATTATAATAGTAATAATAATAGTAAATATTTTATATTTATATTTAATTATTTTTTAATTATTTTTTTAATTATCGCACAAATTTATTTTGAATATTTTATAATTTTTTATTATATGAATATATAATTTAAACATGATAAAAATTATTATAATCATAATATATTAAAAGTTCTTAAAAATCTAAAATTATTAATAATTTTAAAATAAATAATTAAATTAATAAAAAAATACAGTATATTATAAATTGGATTGGATGAAAATTGGATAATCTGTGCCTCTCTGGTGTGACATTGAGTTAAATTTCCCTGTTTGAAACTCTATCCACATGCTACCACAAACTTGAACTGATCACTTGAATTAAATGTCATCATCTTCGTCTCTTCCTGTTCCATTTTCAATCACAACCAACTCTAACACCCCCCATACTCACAAAAATTCTTTACAACCAACCCCAAACACCACCCAAACTCTATCACAAACCAAAACAATTCGATATCGCCTCAGCCAATTATGCAGAGAAGGCCAACCCCATGTTGCACACCAACTGTTTGATAAAATTCCCCGCCCAACTACCGTTCTTTGGAACACAATAATTATTGGGTTTATGTGTAATAATATGTCTGATCAGGCTTTACTGTTATATGCCCGAATGCTGAATTGTTCGACTTCATTGCCTGATCCGTATACGTATTCTTCTACGCTTAAAGCTTGTGCTGAAACTCGACAGCTTCGGATTGGTAGAGCTGTGCATTGTCATATTTTACGGTCTCGTTGTGTGTACCCACCTAGTAGGATTGTTTGTAATTCTTTGTTAAATATGTATGTAACTTGTTGTAGTTCTTATGGTAGTTCTAGGTATGATTCTTTGGTGTGTAATGTGTTTGATACGATTCGTAAAAAACAGAATGTGGTTGCGTGGAATATTATTTTTTCGTGGTATGTTAAAAAGGAGAGGTTTTTGGAAGCAAAGAGGCATTTTGTTATGTTGATTAAAACGGGATTGAAGCCTACGGTGGTAAGCTTTGTAAATGTGTTTCCGGCTATAAGGGATGTTTGTGAGGCTAATGTTCTTTATGGTATGCTTATTAAAATGGGTAGCGAGTATGTTAATGATATGTTTGCAGTCAGTTCTGCGGTTTTTGTTTATTCTGAGCTTGGTGAACTAGATTCTGCTAGGAAGGTTTTTGATCAGTGTTTGGAGAGGAATACCGAGGTTTGGAACACTATGATCAGTGGGTATGTTCAGAATAACCGTCCAGTTGAAGCACTTGGGCTTTTTATGGAAGCTGCTGTGAAGTCAGAGAAGCATAATGTTGTTCTGGTAGATGATGTGTCGTTCCTCTCATCCCTGACTGCAGCCTCCCAGTTGCAGCAGCTGAATTTTGCTAAAAGGTTACATGCATATTCTATGAAGAATTTATCAGATTTATCCACTATGATATTAAATGCAATTGTTGTAATGTACTCGAGGTGCAATTCTGTTGAGACGTCCTTTAAGATATTCAGTATTATGCGTGAAAGAGACAATGTTTCTTGGAATACTATGATATCTAGTTTGGTGCAGAATGGTTTGGACGAGGAAGGATTGATGCTTGGTCATGAGATGCAGAAGCAAGGGTTTCTGATTGATTATGTAACCATAACTTCTTTGCTTTCAGCAGCATCAAATTTAAGAAACCAAGAAGCTGGTAAACAAATTCATGGGTATCTTCTTAGGCATGAGATTCAATTCGAAGGAATGGAAAGTTATCTCATTGATATGTATTCTAAATCCGGATTAGTTGAAGCTGCAAGAGCAATCTTTGAAACAAGCTGCACACATGATAGAGATCTAGCCACGTGGAACACTATGATTGCTGGGAACACTCAAAATGGACTGATTGAGCAGGCTTTCATTGTCTTTAGGCAGATGCTTGATCAAACTGTTGCCCCAAATTCAGTGACCTTAGCATCGATTCTCCCTGCCTGCAATCCTTTAGGAAGTTTGGCTCTAGGTAAGCAATTACATGCATATGCCATACGCAACTGCTTAAACTACAATGTTTTTGTGGACTCTGCTTTAGTAGACATGTATTCTAAACTAGGATCAATCTACTATGCTGAACATGTCTTTGCTAGTTCTCCTGAAAGAAATTCTGTTACATACACAAACATGATCTTGGGTTATGGTCAACATGGATTGGGTGAGAAAGCTCTAACTTTATTTTACTCTATGAGGGAATGTGACATAAGTCCTGATCCGATAACCATGGTTGCAGTATTGTCTGCCTGCAGTTATACTGGATTGGTTGATGAAGGTCTTCGAATATTTGAGTCAATGGAAAAGGAGTATGGTATTCGTCCATCATCGGAACACTACTGTTGCATCACAGACATGTTAGGGAGAGTAGGTAGGGTAGTTGAAGCCTACAAGTTTGTCACAAATTTGGGTGAAGAAGGTAATGTTTTAGGAATCTGGGGATCTCTGCTTGCAGCTTGCAGAACTCATGGAGAATTTCAACTAGGTAAAATTGTTGCCAAAAAGTTTTATGAAATGGAGAAAATTAATAATATGTCAGGTTATCATGTTCTTCTCTCCAATATGTATGCAGAAGAAGGAAACTGGGAGTCTGTTAATATAGTTAGAGAAGGGATGCAGGAAAAGGGTTTGAGTAAGGAGGTTGGCTGCAGCTGGATTGATGTTGCAGGTTACATAAACTATTTTGTTTCTAGAGATCAAAAGCACCCTCAATCTGATAACATATATGCATCGCTGGAAGAATTAGGTATAAATATGAAGGATGCAGGCTATAGGCCCTTGTACTGAATTATAGAATAGAATTCTGAGTCTGAAGAATCAAGATACATAATTTATATGATTTATAAATATGCATTTGGAAATCAAATTGCCCTAAATATATTGGTATTTGATTAACTCTATTGCTTATTACGATTCAAGAAGTCATCTTGGCAATATTGATAATGGCGCGCAGTGTGGTTGACATAATCCCTAAAAGCTCAACTTGTGGTTAAATTGATATGTTATTGGGAATCACATCGATTAACGTTATTTGGAAATTCCCGTTGTGGTTATTATGATTCAAGAAGCCATCTTGGCTTTATTGATAGAGGCATGGCATGGTTGGTATAATGGTTAAATGCTCAGTTACAGGGATTCAATGGGCGCCATGTGCACGTGATTTATTTCCATAACGATCAAAGTTCATTGATGTTGATATCACTTATCAGTTCCAGATGGACTAAGACAGTGGGGCTGAAATTGGCCTATCTTTATGAAGACGAGTTGATAAAGTGATCAAAGTCTACTCCCATTTCATCAGGTTAGTTTTTATGACACCAGCATATCATATTAGCATATATTATTTTCATATTACTTTTGTTTATTTAAAATATATCTGACTAAAAGTTAATAGTCCCCTACTCCCCTTCCTAATTATTTCTTTCCATCAATGCTTCCTTTTTGTTAGTTTTAGCGTAATATAAACCGGGACTTCATATATGATCCTGGTGTGAATTTAATAGTTGATTGTTGTATATCTATTCTTTAGACCTCAAATTTCAACCCGATATCATCTTTGAAAAGTTGAACCTGTTAAAATTTAGTTGATTAATGTTTTATATAAACACCCGCTGTTTGAGTTTTTCTCTCTCTTAAAATTCCAACCTTTGGTTGCATGTTTTCTGTACTATATGTAGCTTCTGAGGATTGCTGCTGGGGTGGAGCAAGAGACATGGGAAATAGTGGTGAACTGATATATGGAAGAAGAAAAAGTAGTTCTGTAGACATGTTGTATGACATATTATGAGAGATACACAGGATCCCTTGTTTCAGTTTCAGAGCCCGAACCAGTGTGTATTAAGATTCCTCAGTTCAATGCGAGGACTTAAAGGTCAAACTATAGGACAAGTGGAATTACAGGTACTTTGATTTTACATTTAGTCTGTTGGACACTAGCTTATGAAATCCAGTTATAATTATTGATTTATTCATAAAGTGATATTTACTTGTTTGATACCATTAAGTTATTTTTTAAGCATTCATATGTTGGCTTCATGCGCTATCCTATTTTCCTACCACCCTCATTACTTCTTGGCCAACTTATATTTCTAGATTATAGATTTTTTGCTAAATTACTCAAAATAGGTATATAGGTTGGTGCTTGGGAAGCGTTTTCTGTCAATGCGTTTTAACATTTGGTTTGATAGTCTCCTTGGCTTTTTCTGTCAATGCATTTTGACATTTAATTTGATAGTCCCCTTGGCACTATGTTACTCGGACTCTTCATTTTACCTTCGAGTACCCGTGTCGGACACTCGACACTCGGACATGGACACTCGGACTTGGACACTTATTTTGGCCAAAAACATGTAGATTTTTTAAAATGTTACCGAGTCCGATACTTGGACACGTATCCATGTTGGACACTTCTAGCCGAATCCGAGTAACATAGCCTTGGCATATGATATTTTTCTTAGAGTAATTGTAGGTGGTGCGTATACTGACTTATTTTATGAGTGAGTTACATTTTACTAAGTGCCCGTTTGGGGCATCATTTAAGTAGCTTAGCTGGGCAATAAGCTCATATCTACTTTTCATAGGCTGTTTGGGTTTTTCATTTAATGAACCAACTTACAGCTTATATTATGAAAAATAATAAGTTAGCGAGATCTTACTTTTTTTGAGTCACGTGAGGTTATATTGATCTTGTGTATCCACCTGCTTCATTTGAACATCATTTTATTTTATTATATTTGTCATTTAGTTTTTTTGTTTAATTTGACCAACTCTTTACTAGATTAATTTCTACAAATAAAATAAAATATATTTATATTTATAAAATATAATATAATATTTAATTTCATTAACACTTTATAATAATTTATAAGTTAAATTTTATATTTTGAATTTTTCATTTAGAAATATATTTATCAACCAAATACACTATTAAAATAAAAAGGTATTTTTTTATAATGTTTACAAAAAAATCTGATAAATTATAAATGATAATTTACTAAACATTTTATTGAACTTATAAGTAAAATTATCCAAACACATAAAAATTTAAAAGAACTTTTTACTTGTGTGTTTATTAATAAGTTCATCTTTCACAGGCAGCACAAGACAGTTTCAGCAGATTCTAGGTTCCAAATAGTGTGGTTCTCTTATTGATATGATTCAGGACAGGCTGACTGCTTGGCCGGGTTTATCTGTCACCTTTGCTGGTTAGACCCAACTTATTCCTTCTGTACTTTCAGTACAGCATATTAATTGGGTCGACATCTTTCTTTTGCCCAAGGGTATTTTCTATTGAGATTGAGAGAAATGCTTAGGGTGTTTTTTGTGGAGAGGAAATTCAGATTCAGAGCATGCTAAGGTTGCTGGGTCTAAAGTCTGTGTGGAGATTGATTGTGGACGCCATGCTATTTTTCTGCTCAGGTTGCAGAACCTGGCTTTTATGATTCATCATATTTGGGCTCTACTGACTAGTTTCGATGGTTCTGTCTGGGTTTAGTAGGTTAAGATCCATAGATTGCTGAGATATTCGTTTTGGGATGTGCCTAGTGTGACTTCTTTCTCTTAGGGTTATATTGGAGAAAAAAAGCTACAAAGTTGTCTATTGGAGAATCCTGACAGAGTTATAATTATGGAATAATAGCAATTGCTCTAAAGTCTATATATTTGAAGAGATGGAGATAATGGTTGATAACGAAGAAGAAATTGTGAGGATGATCTACATGCAACTTCTATTACAACTTACTCCCGAAAACTGAGGAAATCAAGTAAAGAGTGAAAATATGTCTAATTTACATTCACTTTCACTTACTTTCTTCTTTATTAAAAACTCGACAGCACAAATATGAGTGAAAGTGAAACTACTTTACTTATTTTTCACTTGTTTTCCTCCCTTTTTAAAATTCGGGAGTAAGGTGTTAGGGATCTAAACTCAAGGACTTTAAAATTAGGGCAACAATTTTTTTTGAAAATCTAAACAAGACCGAATTGTTGAAGAAAGAAGGAAGGAGCTGGCTGAGAAAGACAAAAAACCAGAGAAGTTAGTAGATGAAAGAGCAGATGAAAGAGCAGCTAAGTCAAATCTAGAAATTTCATCTCAACCATTCAACAAATCCTTGCTTCTCAAAAATCCTCTAATTAACGGTTGAGATACATCATGTAGAGATGCATTTTGATGATTTTAATCAGCTTAATCACAAGATCTACAGACTGATAGTACGCTTAGTACATGAAGCTAAAATTGTCGGACTCAAGAGATGGACAAGTGTCTCATCTAAATAAAACCAGAAAAGCAAACGAATTCACCAAAGCTCCTATTATGACTATTTTAATTAAATATTATACTAGCTTATATTTATTTTTATATTTTCTTTATATTATTTGAATATATTATTATTATTATTATTTAAATTTTATTTAATATTATATGTATATATTTTATATAACTTTTCATATAATTTATTTGTATTTTAATAAGATAATATTTGTTTATTTTGTTTGGAGATGTGTTTTATTTAGAAAATTAATGTGAGATGTGTTTTAGTTAAGAGATTAATATTTAAAAATTAGGCTCATTAATTAAGTAACTATATGACCCAAATACCTACAAAGGATCACCAAACTTTTAATTCTTCGGTTTTAATAATAATAGTTTATAACCCGTGCAAAACACATATATTATTAATAAATTATATATCAATTATTTTATATAATTTAAATATTTCATTTAATATGATAATTTATTTTATTATTAATTTTCTTTTAAATAAATAAAAGAGTTTGCATGGTGATGCAATTGAGTTAAAATGTGAGTACAATTATATTAAATAAAAATTATAGGGTAAATAGGATTATTAAAATAAAATATATAAAATATAATTTAGATATAATGTAATATTATTCATGAGTAGTTGTATAAAAGGAGGTGATAGAGTTGTATATATGATATATCTTTTTTATAATTAGATTTTATTAAAATTGCATACTTAGGATCGTTTTTATGGTGACGGTTCAGATCTTTTTTATGATTCACCTAAATGTTTTAAAAAAAGTTCTCTACTTTAGTTATAATAATATAATATAAATAGATAGTATAGATTTAGAATTTGAGTAAATAATAGATAAGTCGTTAGATTTTATTAAAAAATGGACGGTTAGGGTTAATCATGATGATAAAAAGAGTGATTATAATAATATAATAATAATATGAATTATAGATATATAAGGGTGCATTTTAGTTAAAATTTATTTTAAAATTGTGTTAAATTGTAAGCGGTTATATTATATTAAAAATTGGATTTTAGATTAAAATATATTAAAATTATATTTAGATTTTGAGTAAGTGTTATATTAAAAATTGAACGATTAAGATCTATTCTATAATTTATCTAGAGTAATTAAGATGATAAAAAAAATTCTATTGTTTGGTTGTAATAATATAATATAAATTAATTATATAGATAAAGATAGTATTAGTTGGCATTAATTATATAGCAGCAGTATGCATCCCGTGCAGTGCACATATTTATGTTAATATTTAGTTTTAGTATTTTATCTATATAATTTATTTTAATTTTTATAATAATAACTTAAATTTTATTTAGTATTATGTATAGAAATATTCATATATAATATTTTACATATTTTATTTGTGTTTGTATTTAAAGTTGATAAAAATTTTATATATTTTTGTGTTGGTATTCAAAGTTAATAATGCTTTGTGTATGTTGTTTAGAGATATGTTTTAATTAAAAAATTAATATTTCTTTAAAACTATCATCACCTAATGATAGGGAGTTTCCTTCCTACATTCGATATCCAAATTTGAATATAATAATGTTTTGTTCCCTGGGTATAAAACCAATAATTGCCTACTGTAATGCATGCACTGTTCCACTTAAATGTGGCTCTGCCTGAAGAGATGATTATCGAAGTACTTCAATGGCTTCCTGTCAAGTCTTTGCTCCAATTTAAGTCAGTCTGCAAGTCATGGCGAGTCATTATCTCGGACCCGATTTCATTAAAACACACGCACTGAATATGGCTGATAAGAACGTTTCATTACTCATGATTGCCAAGTTTAACATCCGTAAACAGCCTAATGATTTGCTTAAGCCCTCCTCTGACTTTGCTTTTAATCTACTTATACCACGTAGCTTCAGTGTTATTGGTTCATGTAATGGAATTATTTGTCTGAACGATGATTGGTTTTTCTACCTCTGGAACCCATCAACTTAGCAGTGGAAGAGACTTCCTGAAGTTTTCGATATTAAAAGAATTACTGGATACTTCAATTCTAGATATAGATTAGCCTTTGGTTTTGATAATGTCTCCAATGACTATAAGGTTGTTAGATTGGTATGTCCAGAGCCTGGCTATAATGTTGTACTAGTTGTGCAGCTATATTCCGCGAATACTAATTCGTGGAAAGAGATTCCTGTTAATCATCAATTCGTATCAAGATTTCTATATGATGACATAGAGTACTTAAAACCTGGTCCTGTTATAAATGGAGTGTGGCACATGGGTTATAGGGAATCGCTAGTATCGTTCAATTTGCACGATGAGGTGTTTAAAGTAGATTCATTTCCCGAGTTTATGTTAAGATACTCGAACATTAATTCTTGATTTCAAAGGTTCTGTTGCTGTCATCAGTGAATTCGTTGGTGAAGGATCAGGAATTAGTCTATATACACTGGATAATAATCCTGGACGAGTCTCTTGGTCTAAGAAGTTTAGTGTTTGCGATGACATACGTTGGGTCGTGGAATGTTTTGTGCAAGAAAAGTAACTGATTATATACACATCTTATATGACTCTAGACAGAAAGGCATGAAGTCTATTGCACTTCCAGCTCACAAGATTACCCAAAGATGTTTTAATGATATTCAGGTATTAACATTTAAATAGTAAATAAATATATTTGCTACACATGATGCTTCAGAATTGTTAACAAGCGTGATTTGTTAAGACATAGTCCAAGTTCAATTCTTTTAGTAGTCTGTTGGAGTTTTAGCATGGCTGTTTGTACCTACGTACATTCATGTACATATGTTTTGGCTTGTTTTAGTAGTCTTGTTGTTTGGCTGTTATGTTGTTTGCTTGCTTGATCCCTATGGCATCAATTATATATTTTGTCTTAGATTGTTTGTAACTTGCACTTATTGACTTGTACCTACACAAAAGTTCATCCAAGTCTATTAGTTCTAGACTCAATAAGAACAGTAATTCTTTATGTTCATATATTATTACATGAATATGCCATACTAATATGTTGTGTATGGACGACATGACAGAGCCATTTCTAATAGATTAGTGCTTGTTTGTTACAGTGTGACACAATAAGGGTTTTTTTAATATTTTGTTGTCAAATTGACCCAACTTTAATTGTAAATTAAATATTATTCTTTTACATTTTTCAAAAACTGAAATATACATTTTAAAGTTAATTAGATATATTTTTTAATGATAAAATTTTTAAATTTTTTAAAATTATATATTATGTGTAATATTCGGTCAAAAATAGGCCAATTTGACCAATAAAAATCAAAATATGATAATTATTTTGAGATGGAAGGAGTATAGAGCAGGAAGTCATTTTCTATGAAATTTAATTTTTTAAAGAAAATTGGAATTCACAAGAAAGTGCAAAATTGTGTTTGATACTTATATAGAAAGTGACTTCCTATTGTTAGTGCAAGTTACCAAGAGGTTAGATAATCAATTTACCATATTTTATAAATATTTAATTTTTCAAGAAATTTATACTTCCCTTAATAGTACTAACTAAACAAATTTATAAAATAACATTTTCTCGGTATTTAGATTTTTCATGTGTTTGGTTCTCAATCAAACAAGCATTTATTGGAGGATAAATCAATACAATTTAAGATAAATCAATGAAAGGACATCAACTTAAATTCTGGAATTTTAAATTGAGAAATAAAATTTTCATTATTTTTTAATTCATATATAAATTTAATTTAATTCAGGGTGATTTTTCTTTCACATTTTTCCATTAAAAATATATTATAAAAAACTTTGATCCCAAATTTGGAGTATCAAACTATCAATATTAATATATATAGTACTCCCTCTATTTGGTTTTATTTGACGTTTAACTTTTTGGTACACATCTTTAGGAGCTTTGACTACATAGTTAAATTTATTATTTTTCAAATTTTTTTTTAATAAAAATATTAAACTAAAATTTTTATTCACAAAAAAAAAATTAAAATAATAATTCTAACTATCTAGTCAAAACTCTTAAAATAGTGTGTCAAAAAGTCAAATGACAAATATTAATAAATAGATGGAGTATATAATTTGAGGATTGTTTCTTCAATTTTACTGCTGTCTTTCTTAATTTTTAAGTCTCGATTTTGTAAAATTGTGATATTATTTACTTTTAAGTTGTTAATCTTTTTCTTTAAGTTCTCAACTCTCTCTTTTTCTTTTTTTCTGACTTATCTTAATTTAATTAATATTTATGTAATAACATATTCTGTAAAATCCCTCGTATTTATTTTAGCTATTTGATATTTATCCGATAAAACTATATGTGTTATAAATTAGATTTATCTTATAACTTCCTTTCATAGTTTTTTTAAAAAAATAGATAATATTAATGTTAATTACATATTTTGCTTTTGTAAAAGTTATCTCGAATTAGCTTCTATAATTATTATGTAAAATTTTAGTTAAAGAGAAAAACATTCACTTCAATTGTATTATCTATAATAATAATAATGTAAAATTATACATAAGAGATTTATTGGTATGACAAATATAGAAAATCAAATAAAATTATGTATTGTAAGAATGCTTTGTGCACTTCATGTGTTTTTTTATCGTGAATTACCGGGAAAAAATTATTTATTTTGTAGCTCGTTTTGTGCGAATATATGATTGTACAAGAGAACCTTATGGGATACCTATCTTATTTTGATCCAGCCTTATATTGTTTTTTAGAAAGTTCGCTCTGTTCCAATTATGTATTTAGTATCATAGTTTCGCTATCCTGATTCGTTCCGTTTTTAATTCGAATTGTGTATTCTGTGTTGGTAAGACACAATTCACTCAGTTATATAAAAATATTTTTCTTTTATATATATTTTTACTGGACATCTGGCTCACTCGTACTATTTTCTTTCCGCACGTATTCAGGGGTAAAGTGGGGAGAGTGATGAGTGTTACCCAGACTTTAGATTTCGTTTATTTGGATCATTATGAAAAATTGTTCTGGTTGATTTTAGACTTATCAGTATTTTCATTTCAAAAATTTAGACATTTATTTTTATCAGGATTATCAGTTGTTTTCTTATTGTAGTTTATTAATATTTAGATTTGTTTTTAAATATTTCGATATTAGATAATAGTTCGAAAATTCGGGCGGTTACATATTCCCTCCACCCCACAAAAGTTGGTGTATTATGAAATTTAAAAATTAAATTAACCCAATTTTGATTATTAATTAAATAATTATTATTAAATGTGAACATTTAAAAAAATATTTAATTTATTATAAGACTTAATTTTTGAAACGGTAAAATTATAAATAAAATATATATAATTTTTTGTCAAACTTAAGTATTTTTTATTTTTAAAAACTATAAACCGCCAATTTTATCAAAGAGATTATATACTTAAATTTAATTCCTATTATTATATTTAAATATTTAAGAAGAAAAGAAAATTAAGGACTTCAATTTATAATTTAACAAGAGACCTCATATGATAAAACAAATTGTGGATTTTGCCACATTTTTAATATGAGGTTTAGAGAAATTTTCAGAACCTTCAGAGAAAAACTCATCGTTATGATAGTTTGAGAAATTTAAAAAAATATTAAATTTTTATAAACTTATTAATAGCTCTACTATCTTTTTTTAAATATTTATTAGAAAAAAGTTTGTAATAAAATGTAACTTATTTTTATGTTTTTTCAGAAGAGTTTGCAATTGTATTTGATTGCATTCTAGAAATCTCTCCCAAAAAGCGCGAATAAGCGAAGTGACCCCTGGATTCATAAAAAAAAATAAGTGTTATTATTATCCATTATAAAAAAGCGCGAAAAGATGGTTAAGACAAACGATTATTAAGCACCAGGATTTTTTTTTAAAACGCCTAGAATACCGTTTTATAACATAAAAAGTAATAGCCCTTCTAGGCTTCTGTAGCATAAAAATGCAACCTATAAATTCTCAAAACATTCGTAATCAGCTGGATTGGACAAGGTCTGTCAATGGGTCGGATATTCGATCCGATTCGATCTATAGCTAAATAAATAGATATGAATTCATAAAAAAAAATCCGATCCGTTAAAGATCCAATTCGATAAAGAGCGGATATGAATTTAGTACGATCCGATCTGTTAACGATCCGATCCGATTATATATATATATAACTTGTGATCCTAATGGACTAGATATGGATCGGCCTATTAAATATCTGACTCCCGATCTGATCCGATCCGAATCTTAAAATAAAAAAAAAAAAATATCTGAATATGGATATAAACCAAACAGAACCCGATCCATTTACATGCGTAGACTTCACAATGGGCTGAGCTTGCTATTTTCTTTTAGAAAACACATGGGTAGAGAGTCCCAAATTAAATTATCTCCTATATTAATATATATTGAATAGATACTAAAGGATATTCTAAAGAATTAATTAAAAAGAGCATATATTTAGCGTGTTTACCTTTTTCTTAAGAAAATATTATATTTGGGCTCTCAAAAATATTTTTTTAAATTTTTTTACAAAATGTAGAATAAAATTATATTTTTTATCATTTAAGATAAGATTGAATTTTTAAGCAATAAAAGGAAAATTTTTCTAATTAAGCTACTTTAATTATTTTGTTCTAAATTATGACCAAAGAGTGGTGATACTGACCTTTCATATAATTGACTGAAAATAGCGAGTCAAAGTTTTTGAACTCATATAAAGTATAAACAACTATGTATTTGTTGAACTAAAAATCAACACGTATGGAAGTCAATTCCATCTGAATCAAGTAATATTTTTCAATTACACATATATATCAAGAAAATGTAACTTTAAATGAACTTAGTAAAAGAAACGTAACTAAAACTATAAATTTCCTTTTCCAATTCGATTATTATTATCCGTGTTTAATAATCCATTTTCTCATAATTTTCAGATAAGCAACAAGTCACACTTCCAATAATTTACCCTGGTGGCCGTGTTGCAATTCCTTATCTTTCGTATTCTTTCTTTCTCTCTATCTCTCCGTAATCTTTTTTTTCCCTCTCTTCTTTTCTTATTTTCCCCTTGTTTACTTCATTTACATGTATGTGTGTATAACTATATACACACGCATGCACACAGTAGCTTTTATGCAATGAAAGAGGGGAGAGTGATTTTGATTTTTGTGTTGTAATTGTAATAGTGTTGATGAAATCGGTGGTATGAGGATAGGTTGCAGTGGTGTGATACCCGTAAAGGGTTCCCCTTGCAAAAATCTGTCGTTGCCAGCGATGAACTCCGACAAGCCGGTGATGAATTTCGACAAACCGGTGACTGGATTGTGATGTTGATGAGTTATAATTGTTAGTTGTTGTTTTTAGTTACTTTAATTGTTACTGATTTTGGTTGCATGTCAAGATGTATTTGTGCTCTCGGTTTCTTTGTTTTAAATTCGAAAATTTCGAATTTCTTTTTTATTCTTGTTCGATGGTAATGAGTATATCGAGATTGAATGTTAGTCTTATTGTGGGCTATATAAATTTTAAATAGTATTGGTTGCATATCTAAATTTTAATCTTGTATAAGTTTTGTTTTTCTTTGTTTAATGGGCGTTTCTAGGATTTTAGGGTTTCGTTTTAAATGTGTTGATGTTGAGAAGGAGGCAGATAGTGTGGCAGGTGACTTTTTGAGAAAATAAAGTATTTTGGTTTAATGTGATTTGTCTTTTAATGGTCTTTTAAAATTATTCCTATAATTGTGTTGATTTGTAGCATTTTTTCCTTAATTAAATATGCCATAAAGATTGAGTGGTTACGTTTTATATTGTTTTTAAGGTTCTTAAAGTTTTAATAAATTGTAGATTGTGTCATTTTATATGGAAGTTCTATGTCTATTAAGGGTGTGCTATAAATGTTCGTTTTTTGGACCATTTGTTGGTGTGTATTATCTGTCACCAATTGACGAATCTGTGTCATTTTAGATAACTTCTTTATGAGAAATTGGGAATTGATAAAAATAAGAAGAAATATAAGATGGTTGGAAGGAGCAATAAAAGGGAAGTACATTTTTATTTGTTTACGAGTACTCAAAGTTTTATGTGTCTAACTAAAGAGGACCTCTTTGGTTATATATATATAAAATTCTATTTATTAAGTATATTAAACATAATAAATATTAATTAATATTTTGGTAATCTTATATTGGCTCAGTTTTTGTGGTTGATTTAGTGATTTTTCAGACTCACTTGGATGGGAAGAATGATAAAGAGAAGGTAGATGTAGACAGGAACTTGGACTTAATGGCGGAAGCAACAAGACATGACTAGTTTTTTAGCATCGGGGACTCGCAAAGTTTCAAGAATTTCCAGTGTTTGTGTTAGGAGCCACTATGTAAATTGATATTTTTATGATCGTTTTAGGGCACTCTTTTTCCTATTTGAGGTTTTTCCCATAAGGTTTTATTTAAATGAGGTTTTAACGAGATCCTGTCGGATATAAAGATTTTTTTATTATCTAAATTTTTGAGAGAATCTCTTTCTTATGGATCGTTCGACCCATAGATTAATTAAGTATACATTTCGGTTAGATGATAAGTTTTTATTATTTTTGTAATGTATTATCGGATATTATATATCAATAAAACGATTATTTCGTTTTTTCTGGAAAAAATAGATAGATAAACATTCTGTGATACACAATCTCATAATATGATAACATATCTATACTATCTGTATAATATTATTAAAATCAAAATATTAAAATTTTGGTAGTGGATATTTAGAGGTGAATTATTTTTATTGGACCTAATTTTTAAATATTAATCTTCGAATTAAAACACATCTTATATTAATATTCCAATTAAAACACATTTTCAAACAAAACACACAAATATTATTTTATTAAAAAGTATATAATATAAAATGATCGAATGTGAATTCATTTTTTTTTAAAATGAAATCAATCCCCCCCCCCAAAAAAAAACGGATTCTAACATGAATTTTTTAAACTTTAAATTCAAACCATAAAACACCACTTAACGACGACATGAAACAGAAAACAGAGACATGCTCTTGGCTTTTAGCTCTTGGGCTTTTTGGCCGGCCGAATAACAAGTCATAAACTCCATATATTTTACTTCTTCTTAGCTGCTCCTTTTTCCATTTGTGTCTCTTCCATCTTTTCTTACCACTTAAAATAATCATCATATTGTAGATAATAATATTACTAAAATACATTTTATAATAACAACGTCAACAACAATAATAATTGCATTTGCATGCATCATGCATTCGTGAACATATAATAATATGAGTTCTTTTCTTCACTAGCTAGCTCCCCCATCTTTTGCTAGTGTTAACTAACTCAACTGGGGTGTTGTTTATTTCTTGATTATAGTAATGAAGAAGAGGTATAGAAATGGAAAATTTTGGGATTTTGAGCAAGAAATGGAGGTTTCTGGTGTGGGTATGGGCCGGGAAGTAATACTTGGGTTGGATGGTGGGACTACTTGTACTGTATGTGTATGTATGCCCATTGTACCTTTTACTGATCACCTGCCTGACCCTCTTCCAGTTCTTGCCAGGGCTGTTGCTGGCTGCTCTAATCACAATAGTGTTGGAGGTATGCAGCTTATTATCATTTATGTTATGTTTTGATTATCATTTTTGTTTATCCTTTTGAAATTAATCTAGACAGTTTCTGGTTTCGGGTCGTGTTTATTTTCGTAAATTTGTTAATTTCGTGTTGTGAAATTTGATGAAGATGCATATATAAGATTAAAAGAACAAAATTTTAATGAGGTAGCTAATATGGGTTGACAGATGTGTTAAATTGAGTTGGTTTTGGGTTGTGTAGATATGTTGTGACCCCCAAGTTGATATGTGTGTAACTAATTGATAATGTTATTGAAGAAAAATATCAGTTTTCTTTGTAGAGATTATATTTGAATAGAAGCATGCTTGGATAAATTGTGTTTAACATGCCCTTTTTTCTCAAATTTGAAACTTTTTCTGAGAATATATAGACATAGTTATTCGATATGCAGTGCTGGTGCATTTGTGTATCTTTTTCTTTTCTTTTCGACAGAAACTGCTGCTAGGGAAACACTGGAGCGAGTTATGGCAGAAGCTCTTTCCAAATCGGGATCAACTCGAGCTGCTGTTCGAGCTGTTTGTTTGGCTGTGTCTGGGGTCAACCATCCAGCAGACCAGCAAAGAATACTAGATTGGCTTAGGTTTCACATCTGAAGTCTATAATTTAGTTTTGTCTTTAAATAGTTCAAGTATTGCACTGTTTTTACTTTTTTGTTTTATTAAACTCAGTGGTTTATTTATGCTTATACTTCAATGAACTGGATGCTGATTTCACATTTAGAGAACAAAGTAATATATTTAGAATCGGTCTTGATGTTGGAGCATATATGCGAAAAATGCAAGTTGTTCTGTTTTCAATTGTAGAGGTGCCATGATTAGGCACTTCATGCAAATCAATAATAAAATGCATGATTAAGGCACTTCATTTTTACTTGATATGATGTGATATAACAAAACATTTACTTTCCATTTTATGATCTAATAACATAATTAAGGATTGAGATGTAAATTCTTATTTCGTGTACAGCTCTATATTCCCTGAACATGTCCAGTTATTTGTTGAGAATGATGCCTTGGCAGCTCTGGCCAGCGGAACGTTAGGAGAACTTCATGGATGTGTTCTAATTGCTGGTACAGGAACTATTGCTTATGGATTCACAGAGGATAGAAGGGATGCCCGGGCGTCTGGTGCAGGACCTATATTAGGGGATTGGGGAAGGTATACATACTACTGCTATGTCTGTGTGTGGTAATGTATTTACAAGCTCTAACAAATTTGACGACAGATCCGGTCCAAGGCTAGATTGTTTTTTTTATATAAATAAACGTTAGATTGTTTAGTACAAGGATTCATTGTGTTTCATATTTCCTGTATTTAGATAATCAGATTCTATTGCGGTAATTTCATTTTATATGAGTTATTCAGACTAGGACATACTGAATTTGGATCAATAATTCAATATACGTTGTGGTGTCTTGTTATGTTGTAAATGTTTATCCTTTTTACTTGTAGTGGATATGGAATTGCTGCACAGGCATTGACTGCAGTAATCAGAGCTCATGATGGTCGTGGTCCGCATACAACTCTTGTATGTCGTATCATAGAAAAACTTGATCTTGATTCTCCGGATGAACTTATCGGGTAATTGAGAATTTAAATCATCATCACTCCATACATATTACTCTAGGGTATCGACATACAAATATGTATACACCTTTACTATATGAAATACGTAGGGAGATGTTAGCTTTGTGATTCACTTCAAAAGTTTGAGAATATAGATAAGGCTTTCCTTCCAACTTAAGCGCTGATAATGCTCTTTTGCTGAAATACGCCTTTACTATATGAAATACGTAGGGAGATGTTACCTTTACTAGTCGCTAGATGTCTTAAACTCATGTGCATACTCATTTCACTATGCTGACAAGCTGTCTAGAGAACCTTCACTATCAATATTTATTTTCGTAAGCTCTAAAAGGATTTATAAAATATAAATTAAAACTTGAGCAACGAAATAAAATATGACAAATGGTTTACTATTACAAATTATCCTCTCTTAACAAGATGGATACATCTAACCAAAGTTTCTCTTATTTTATTTCAGGTGGACATACGCAGACCCATCTTGGGCTCGAATAGCTGCTCTTGTTCCGGTTGTGGTATCTTGTGCAGAAGCAGGTGATCAAGTTGCAAACAATATCTTACTAGGTGCAGTTCAAGAGTTGGCCTCAAGTGTGAAGGCTGTTGTCAGAAGACTTGGATTGTGTGGGCAAGGTAGAGTATTGATAATGTTGGACTTTTAGCCTATATGTTCAAATGTTTCTTGATGTTTTCTTGGTGTCAAGGAGCCTTTTTTTCTGGACATTCTACGCCGTGATAGCTGATTTGTTTGTGTTACCAAGTTCATCGATTTGGTAGGTCTTTATAGCGTTAGTCACTCTTTACTCCATTTCTTGAAATCATCTCTAGACTTCCAAGTAATATGGACTGCAGTTTGACTAACTCTTCACTAAAGTTTTCCAGAGTCCATTGAAGAATATTTTACTGAAGTCTTTAGCCACATTTGAGGAAAATCGCTTTTGAAAGATTGTATAGCTAATAACTAGAGGTTAAGGGTATACTGACTGACATCACTTAGTTTGTATGTAATGACTGGAGCACCATCTCGATAATCCATGAAGCAACTTTTTTTCGCAAAATTTTCAGTGTTATGGCCTTTCTAAGAACAAAGTTACTTTATCTCCTTTTCATGAATGTCATTTTTTGATGTCAATACTTTATCATAGCATCTTTGCTATAATAATTTGTCAAATGCACTTGTGTGGAAAACAGTAGCAGCAAGAAACTCCAGTCACAACACTTTCTTCTAACATTGCTTAACTTTTCTTGGTCTTGTAGGAATAACTCGCATGTTCCCTGAGTTTAATATCATGCTACAGAAAAACAACCTTTATTTCTATGCTAGTAGTATATGATGTATATCTTGAACTGGGCTGATAATTTAGACACCTATTATCAGATGGAGAGGATCCTTTTCCTCTTGTAATGGTCGGTGGTATTCTTGAACCAAATAAAAATTGGGACATAGGGAAAGAAGTGATAGCTTGCATCTCCAAGGATTTCCCAGGAGTACTTCCAATTCGACCAAAGGTACCTGTAATCAACGAGCTACAAGAGCAATAATCTCTCTTTATCCATTTTAAAGTGCAACATGCTGCTAATAATTGTGTTAAAAAAAAAAAATCTTGTTTTTACGACAATTTTGTATTGCATTCTCTGAACAAAACCAGGTGGAACCTGCTATAGGGGCAGCTCTGCTTGCTTGGAATTCCCTGATGAAACAATCCCGAAGGGAGGCCCCAGAAGTTAACAAGTATGATACCGAAAGGATTACAAAATTGTACACAACTACGAGTGAACTAGGAATGCACATCTGAGATTATGTCAAGATGGGCAAGGCAAGGCAACAAGTTCTTCACCAAATGTAAAAGTGTTAGAATAATATGATACTCGTAAGCCCGCTTCTTAACACCCGAGATTTTAGGAGAATCGATAACTTAATAGGAGGTCTCGAGTTTATTAAAAATATTGATGTTGCCAAAATAATATTTCTGTGTATGCTTAGTTTTACATTCCAATCAACTTTTAGATTATTTTGTCATCTCTGCGAGATTGAATTGTTTTTGTATCTCTAAGCTTTATGTTTATAAAAATTAAATAAATGATTTAGTAGGAAATTGTGTGCCGAAGAGATTATCAATAAACATGAAAATTTTGTAATATTCATTCAAATACAAATTATCTTTAACCACAAATCTCACAAGCAGACAGCTTAAAATCAGCCCAGAATTATATCATATATATATAATAAGGGATCTTATCCAAATACTACAAGTTCAAGTTCGATACTCATTAACAATATATTTAAATTTAATATTTACAATTTCAAAAATATTAATATAAATCTAATATTTATATTTATTAATATATTAAAATTTAATATTTATTTATTTCAATAAAATATATATATTTCTATATTTAATAAGAGTAATAGGGTCTTATTCAAATATTATCAAAGAATCGATTCCTTCCAAATATTTAATATTACATAATTTTAAGTTTATCTTATAAAGAAAATAATATTAAAATTAGGTCTAACTCTTGCATAACTTATTATAATTACCCATCTCTAAAACGATTACCTTTGCTATGAAATTAATAAATAAATCCTTTTACTCGACAAAATCAAACTATTCACAATGTTAGTACATATCGAAATTAAACAGTATAGCAATGTTATCAATACATACACACATTAAATTATCTTTCTTTTTTTCCTAAACACGGATTGAATAATATTAAAAATTGGTTTTAGAATAAAATTGATATATAATATTTAGGTTCAACGTGACACTGCAAAATTTACACGTTGAACAATATCAAAAATTTAGGTTGGTATGAAAATTAATAAAAATAAACTCTGTGCGATGAATGGTTTGTCAATCATATTCAATCCGATTCATAATTAAATAAATGAATATAAATTTTGTAGAAAAAAATCGATTTGAATCCAATTTGTTTACATGTAGATTAGTTAATATTTATGTAAATATATTTTTTATATTATATTTTACTGATATTTAATATGAAATTTTATATATTATATTTTTGTAAAGTTGAAAATTTATTTAATACATATAATATATTTTATTATCATATAAAAAATTATTAAATAAGTGGTTATTATAATTAATAATAACCACTAAAAACTTAAAATCCAGGTGTAATTACATCTTATACATAATAAACGTAAAAAAACCTTATTCAAATATTGTCAAAGATCTAGAAATTGATACTCACTAACAACTTATTGAAATATAATATTTATGATTTTAAAAATATTAACATAAATATAAAGTTTAAATCATAATAACAACACACTAACAACTTATTGAAATATAATATTTATGATTTTAAAAATATTAACATAAATATAAAATTTAAATCATAATAACAACATATAAAAATGATTATTTTAAATTAAGAACAAACCTTATTTCAATTACAATAATTTGGATAGTTCGAATTTAACATTTATCTTCAATTTTAAATATGAGTAATGCTAGAAATCCAAAAAATATTCCTAAAATATATTCCCAAAATGATGTGTCAGTAATGACGTGGTAGAATGTAAATTTTAATTCGTATGTTAATGTGAATGCACGAGGGGTCCATTTCATTTATTGTTTTAAGAATCAATTAAAATTAGACAAAGTGTTTTTTGAGAATTTTTTTTGAAAATAATTTACAAGACTCCCGTAAATAGTTAAAACTATTACATGACCTTCTGTTGGACGTGATATAACAATTCAGTAATATCTAATAACTTAAATATTTTTAAAGAGTTAGCATAGAATCAAAATTAAATATTAAAGAGATTATTCAAGTTGAAAAATGTTTAGAATTCAATATTTATTAACAACTTATTTAAATATAATATTTATAATTTAAAAATATTAACATAAGTTTAAAGTTAAAATCTAATCAATAACATATTAAAATTTAATATATATTATTAATTCTAAGAAAGCTAACAAAGATTAAAAGTTTGAATCATATAATAATAGATAATAATTTCACATTTCTTTATTTTAAATATTTTATAATACTTTATTTATATTTAATCTCACTGATGTATGAATATATACTTAAATAAGTTAAAAAATATTATAATTACAATATAATATTTTTTTTAAAATTATAAAATGTTAATATCTTAAAATAAATAATTTAAAAATATGAAAAATGTCCGTGCATCCCACGGATTAAAATCTAGTTTAAAAAATATCACCAAATACAAATATTATGAATAAAAAAAAGTAAAGCCCGTAAATTATAATATTACCATACAAACCTTCAAAATTATCCAATATCCACGTGGAATTCGGGACTAATTTTACGATTCAAAATACTGATTTTTGGTAAAAGAATCTTATTTACCGAGGGATATAGATGTTAAATATAATATGTGTATCAATATTTTAATTAATTATTTATTTATTTTATAAAAAATAGTGCTGCACATCCATATAGATGCGTAAATGCGTATTGAATATGCACAACACTAGCGAACTGATGCATGTTCTAAAACACGACCAAAATCGGAATTATTAGGTGGAGGTATGATCGGGTAATCATAATTAATCGGAATATTAATTAGAAATAATTTAATTTAATAAATAAAAATATATAATTATATTTAAACACAATCATATTACCATAAAATTTATATAAAAAAGTAACATATATCATTAGTCTAAATGTATTTAGGTATTAAGTTTTATAGAAAAAAATCACTTATCATTAACATTTAAATGGTTTATACCTAACATTCATTATTTAATAATTAATTTCAGTAGTTATTACATAAAATATATATAATTATTAGAAATTTGAGAGAGTATTTGAAATTTACGAAAGATTTAGGATTATACAACTCACATTTATTGTAAATTTGTAATATAAATATATTAATTATTAAGTTTTTTAACTTTTAAAAAATATATATTAATTTTGACCATTTCAACCAATTTTTGATCTATTCGTCCGATTTTTCACGTTTCACCCGATTTTTTTACCAATTTTAAAAAAAACATTCTTTTGACCCAATTTTTATTTAATTGAAACAGACCCGTCCGTATACTAATTAATCGACCAATTAATCAAAAAAAATACCGTCTTTTATCTTTTAGAACACTGATATATGTATATAACATTAGCATTAATGACTTTGAGGCCTATTTCAGTATTTTTCGATATCTTCATCAAGTCTATTTGTTATTATTCATTAAGCAAGTAATTTTATTATCCATAGGTATTCCATCATTGGGTAAGATTAAACCTTTGGCTTTTTTTTTTATCGTATTATTCATAAGTAAGGAGTCACAAAATTATATACAAAAATAGTTCCTAAATGTCACATGACATATAATTGTAATTCTATTAAAGGTAATAGACCTCCATATATTCACATAAATCACACCGTTTAAAACTTTCTAATTAACACATCATTAAGAACAATTTTTTTGTAACTAATTTTGTGCCTCTACATTACTCTCTATGACATCCAAAAAAAAAAAAAAAAACTTGCTCTCCATTTTGTAATGACTTCTGATCAGTTGGTCAGATGCAGATGTACATCACTTTTCACTTATTTGACAACCAGATTCAATCGTAAGTAAATTACTATTAGGATTGAAATTGGCGACATCAAAAATTTGCCTCATCCTCAACAAACTTAAACAAATAGCTCAGGATTGAATCCATAATAACATCCCTACTTTTACCAGCTTTAGTGTCGAAGACACCTTTTATAACCCGAGCATAAAGCCGTTCGAGCTGTGGAATGCCATAATCTTCACTACGCTCCACCAAACGTTGCTTGAGAGGCTCTATTTTGCTGGTATCCTCGGCTTCTGACATGGTAACATCAGGAGATCTGGATTCACATACTTCACGAGATGCTTCCATGGGACTGCTGTCAGCAACCGGGCTCTCTACTCTTTGGTTTAAATCAACAATTTCAGGCTCTTGGGATTTCAAATGCACGGGTTCTTGAGGCACTAAACTCTCTTCTCCAATTTCAACTGTCATTCAATACAGAAATTTACATATCAAAGTTCAGAAAACTAGAGGTGAGCACTGAGCACAGCTAGTCTTTTTACATGATAAGAGAGGCGAAATTCGAGTCCCAACTCCCAATCAGAGTGCCATGACAATCAGTTCACAAGAAACTATATGTAAAAGAAATAATTTTTCTTCCATTACAACGTATATCAACCATCAGCCTTATTATGTACCATTACAAACAAAAATACCTACATGAATGGTAATTTTTCAGTCACGCTAGGGAAGTAATTAATATTGATTGTGTATTTACCTAATTGTATAATGTTAATTATTCTTTATTTGTGATTTGTTGTGGCTTTCTGTTGCCTCTTGTTTCCTGTGTTTAAGCCCAAGAAAAGGAACCAAAAAAAAAATTACATTTGCATCTCATTGCTGTTTTACTATTGTTACACCATTGCCAGACCACAAATGAATCTCATTTTTGTGCCGCAGGACTAAAATTTTACGTGTGTAATTTGCAGCCAAAAAAAATGATGGGTGTCAATCAAGTCTTGCTAATGAAATCTCTCTTATTATTATTATTCATGTTTTATTTCAAGTTGGCAAAAATCCTTATTAGTGAATTTCATAGAGAACGCATTGATATTGTAACCTATATAGCCACTAAGATGTCGAAGCAAAATAAGACCTTCACAGTTCACACGATAACTGATACACGTGGAGATACTTCATACTTGTAATTATTTGTAGACAATTTTTAACTGCCAACGGTCACTATAGACCATGGACCATCATTTTTACACGGGGAGATACTTGTCATTATTTCTAGGAGAGAGTTTCAGTATATTCATACTTACTGTTGGCCATCGTTTGATTAAACTAGATACATCCTCCGGTGAAAATTGAGGTCATAGAGCCAGATAGAAGGGCCAAACATATAATGGGGTAGAATCAAGCAGTGGATGACCAAATGTGTAATTTTTCATACTATATAAGGAGTACGGATCATGTGCAATAAGCAGCTTGGGAGTATTACCTGTTTGTGCAGCATCAGAACTTTTCTTTGTTCGTTTCAGAACTTCATAGCTTTGATCCAGATTAACCTCTGGCTGGACATTACGAAGACGAGCACTTGCTCTAGTCATAGTTGCCATCTGAACAACAGGAGCTTGATAGATTAACGAGTCTCCTAAGTCATCGGGCAAAGAAACTGGACCCCCTTCTGCAGCAATCTTCTCACAATGGGCAGCCAATGCAGGGTCTACTTGTGACAACATTCCATGCACCTGAAAAAAGATTAAGGCAAGAAACAATCTTGATAGTCGATTAAAAATAAATCCAAATTCTGAAAGGAGGAAAACAGTTTATTATATGAACGTACTGTATCCCGAAGCTCGCAAGCTCTACTGACAATTCTAGCTCCGTTGTAATCATCTCCGTTATATTTCTGCACACAAGACAAGATTTCAAATAATGCTCAAAGAGGAATATCTTGGTGTAATCTATTATAGGTTGCTGACTTGCTGCTGAACAGGGGCTTCCGGAATATTTTATTTGGCAGTATATGACTTTACAATGTGCAAGTCCATTAGACATCAAGTTAAATTCCCCGAGGCAATTTAGTTGTTCACACACTGACAAAAACAGTACAGTACATAAACTTGTTTTATGTCAATATTTACATAATTTATTGTTGAATGACAAAGTCTAATATTCTATCAGAGAAGAAACATATCATTGGAGAAAAATAAAGTATGGTATTTACCAGAAACAAGGGATTGATCAAACAACTCTTCTGTGTGGACTAAATTGTTGCCATGTTCCTTTTACTAGTTTTGAGGATAAAATATTCAAGGTACAGACCATACAGTAGCACATCAATGTTCTAAAATATCCGCCTGCTAAAAGTTATTTCAGAGCATATTGATGTTCTCATTCTCAATAAAAGAAAAGCCTCGACAAAACTAAAGATAAAAATATCCAATGGAGAGTACTATATTTCCTAGTATATTGGGTATGATACTACACAACAAGACCTGTATGCATAATCAAGATAAAATATACACACTACAAACACACCTTTGCGTTTATCAAAATCAGGTCAAAATCCTCCAAAAATGTCTTGCATGTGATATATTTCCCACTATCAACATGCTGCAACAGAGTTGACATGTCCATGGGGTTCTGAATTATAGAGCGATAGTTTGGTGCATCCTCGTCTGTGACTGGATAATGAAAAGCACTGAATCGTTTGTCATACAAAATCCTGCATAGCAGAAGCAGAAATATCATGACAATTATATAAGCATATTGGGTAGCATGTCTTCTTCAGATTAGTTTAATAACAGGTGCTTGATCATTATATATGTGCAAATCAATATTAGAATTAGAGTTGAATAAAGTCCTTAATCTTGGTCATGGTCATGAGACCCTTGAGATGGTTTTTATTAACTTGATCCTCCTGTTTCTTTATTTTTCATCTTTTGATGGGGGTGTCGGACAGATATTAAGGTGGGTTCATTTAAGTTTGGAAGAATATTTAGTCTCGCATATCAAAGTTTTGATTTGGAGAGGGGAGGGGGTCAAGATATTCAAGTAGGACCTAGGAACTAGAGGACTAACGTTTGTGTGCTTCTATTTTTCTCCTTTGTTTATTATGCCTTATACCTAGCCTCGCGCATCTGTACCTATACTGTTCTCAATCAGAATTTTTATTCAATTAAAACAAAAAAAATTGTAGATATGTTACACAATTTTCATATTTGTAAAGTTATGCCACTACTACAGCCCATAATGAATAATTGAATATACAAATTAAAAAATATATGAACCTTGAAAGGTAGTACCCATGTAAGACCTAAGCAGACTATCATGTGATTCCTACACACATTAATCTTGAATATGAAGATGTTCAATTTTAGTATCAATACCATCTTATTTTGCGGAGAATTATGTGGTGACTCATTATAACACCAAATTGCAGCAGATTTTCATAAACGTGTACCACCAAACTCGTGCAGAGATAAATGCTCAAGTATAGACAAAGTTCTATCAGAAAAAAGTAGGAAGTCATAATAAGCTCACCGATTGCAAATATCACGGAGGCACATCCTCAACCGGCGAAGGGCATGTCCTTCAGTTTCAGCCTTCAATTTTAACTCAGAGATTTTAGGGCCAGTGTCCACCTTTGGTGCCTTGGGTAGTTCAGGCAAGGAAGCTGATTTTGGAGAATTCTTTGTTTTGCTATCATTTGATATTGACAAAGCAGCTTGAATCAAACGATCAAAGAACAAAGACCTGTCCTTGGTTGATGGTTTGTGCACGATATAGCTGTTAAGAGTATACAAGTTAAACTATATAAAAAAAGGTCTAGAGAGTAACTACTAAAATAGGTCCTGGAGTGAGTCAAGCTTTATAAAAAAAAGTTGCAAAGGCAGAAGATTAAAATTTTCATTAACCGAATAAAAAATTTGGATGAATTCTGAAGGAAAAATCCCACCAATGTATTTATTACACAAAAATATTGTCATCTTAAATAACAGGTCGACGAGTAGTTAGAAACAACTGCTTAGATGCTAGCAAGAAAAGCCCTAAGGGATAGCATATTGTGCTAGCCACAGCTAGTTGGACTTGGTAATAAACTTCATAATAGATAAATAGCAAAGCTGACATAATTAAAATCAGTACAGACTCAGGAATCAAAACTACCCAAACTCGGTGCTTTGCAAGGCCAAGCTAGTTGTAGTTGTGACAGCTATATAATCCTGTATATACTATTATGGTCCCAAAATATGGACCTCGTCACGGGTTTAATGGTTGAGATTAAATTGTTAGTGCCCCCCCCCCCCCCCCGCTAGTGACAACCTATATTTGCATATGAGAGGTTCTTTTATAGACTCTCCGACTATCCTGATTGTTTTCTTGTAAATTGCTTGGTAATTTTATGCAATAAGTTTTCCCCTTCATATAGGAAGGAGAAAATTGTTTTAAAAAAATACAACTGCCAAGTGAATTTTTTAACAGCTTGATGGACATTTAATTTTCTGCAAATGCATCCTTAATGTACAAAAAGACAAGCGCCCCACAGATATACAACAGGAGAACAGATGGACTACAACTCCAAAAAAGAATCTAAAAGTTACAAGTATGACAGAAGTACTCCAAAAGAAGAGCTATGTATAATAGGTAAGAAGAATAGATAGACTAGTTCTAGAATATACAGTGAGATTTATAAGGTAAATTCAAAATTCATCATACTCTAAAGATAGCTATTTTGCAGTGAACAATTTTGAAATAAATAAAGACACTAGGGGCCAGTCTGGCATTGCTATCCGCAGAAAGCAGTTGGGGAAAGTAAGCAGTTTTGTCAGGAAAAGTTAATAATTTTTTGGTAAATAAATAGTAAGGTTACAAGCTAAAGGTCAAAAAATATTCATATTATGACTTTGTTATATTAAAATGAATTATAATGTTAGATTTATGTAAATAAATAATAGATATTTTTAGAAAATAAGTTGTGCCGCAAAAGCTACATCAGCAGCTTTTCCAGCTAATAGTGATTCCACCAAGCACTGCCTAACACTGAAAAGGCTGGAAAGTGCTTTTGGGTCTGGGAGAGCAAGGCCAAACAGGCTTTGTATTGGGTCACTTAAAGATATTAAAAACTGGTTATGCCTTTCTTGTTGTGTTTGACAGTCAGCTCGGTTATCTATTTATTTAGATTGAAAAATAAGAAAGTCATGCTTTACTGTAGTTGCAGAAGCATGGCAAGTAGACAGTGGTCAAAAACAGGCAGGAGGACTAGTTGTACAGTACAACCTTAACTAAACCTAATACGCATACACAGACATAATGAATGCATAAACTTTGTGCAGTTAAGTCAAGAATTAATTACTTAATTCTATGCATAGGAAGAACTCATTCACTGATAAGTTCGATTGTGATCATAAGGACATGATCAAATTTGCAATCTGCCAACAAGAATACAAGAATATGGCTTATTTATTATTTAGAAATTGGATACGTCTTTAAAAACATATAATGCAGTGAAAAGCTACACAACACCAAAGTTCCGCAAATAATAGATGGACACAAATTGGGTAAAACATACACATTATGCAGCGGAAATACTGAGAAATGATCCGTATCTAATTCATCGAGTGGTAGTGAACAGGTTCCTATTAATAAGATGGGAAAGTCTGACGGCAGTTCCTCCAGCAGTGTCCATAGGACAGCCTTTAGTTGCTCATGTGCCTGACAATATGAACATGTAGAAGGATTATATGAGATGTAGTCAATAAACTTGGCAATGGACTGAAAAAATGTTAATTTAGGAATGTTCACTGCATTAAGATCTAATGACATTCAACGGAAGAGAAACCATAATCCCAAAAGGATGAGCTCACATTCTGCACCCAAAGATGGAATTGAGGTAAATAAAGTATTGACGGTGTACTTCTCCTTGCTTCGCCAAATATGTGCACTAATGCCTCCTCTGGTGTCTTAGCACTTGGATCAGACAGTAAAGAAGGAAGACCAAGAGAATGGACAGGAAATTTCTCTAATTCATGTAAAATTGCTGGACCCAGATGATCCTGAAAAATCCATATGATGAGGAAATTTTAGTTGCCAATTCTATTTAGCATAATTAATAAATTAACTTCCTGAAAAATTGTACCAGTCCAACACCATCACCGCCACATAGCAGAAGCCTAGGCCTGTATACAAGAGGAACACCAGAACCATGCGAGAGCTTCGAGAGCTTGCTTAGGTCCGCAGAAACAGATACTACTGGGAAAATGTCCGATATGGTACTCATGATCTTCTGGAAGTGTCTCTGTAGACATGGGGAAACAACTGATGACAAAGGGCGAGACTGCACTATTGAACCTCTGTGAGCAGCAGGAGTAATTGCTGACATGGCTTCAATGAAGTGAAATTTTTCCACCTCCACCGAATCAACATCTATCACAAATTTGTCATCACTTGTATAAACTTGGGGATATTTTTCACGAAAAGCACGAATGGCAGCTTCAGTACACAAAGCCTTTAGATCAGCACCACAATATCCTACACAACTAGCTGCAAGCTCCATCTTAAGCTCATTTGAAGGAGGCTGTTTCCATTTCCGAGTGTGAATGTCTAGTATTTCAGCACGTGCATCACAACCAGGCAGTTGAAAATTAAATTCGCGATCAAACCTACCTGGGCGCCTCAAGGCTCCATCAATGGCATCAATCCTGTTGGTTGCTCCAATCAAAACAACCTGTCCTCGAGAGTCAAGACCATCCATCAAGGCAAGCAGAGTTGACACGATGGAATTGTGAATTTGCTCTTGCTTGCTAGATCTCACTGGAGCTAGTCCATCTATCTCATCGAAAAAGATAATAGAAGGTTGATTTCTTTGTGCTTCTTCAAAAAGTAGTTTCAATTGTCTTTCAGCCTCACCAACCCATTTGCTAAGCACATCGGCGCCTTTCCGCATATAAAAGCTAACCTTCTGCCCTGCTTTTGAAGCAGCACATGCTAATGCTCTTGCGATTAGTGTTTTTCCTGTACCAGGGGGACCACAAAGCAGAACTCCCCTTGGGGGGGTTATGTGGTAATTCGCAAAAAAATCTGGATATAACAGTGGAAAGAAAACCATTTCTTTCAAAGCATCAATATACTCAGAAAGGCCACCTATGTCATCAAAGCTTATACTTTCATCAAGTTGTAGGGGTTGAATATCAGCTCCTCCCTTGGAACTAGGCCCAGCTGTTTGAATCCCGGATGTTAAATTTGTAATAGCATCACTCTGATGACTCCAACCAGATGCAGCAGCATTCAAACCCCAAGCAGATATCCCATGCATGTCTAGTCCCCCCAAAAGCCAAGGAGGCCCAGCTCTGCTTCCACCTCTTCCCCAAGGAATGGAAGGACCTTGGTCCAACTCATCCACAAGAAGAGAGTCATCTGAATCTTCAGCCCGAGTTGAGCGATGCCGTTTATGAACTCTGGCTCCACCTCTCCTCGCATCCCTGCTGTTAACTTTAGTCCCCATTCCTTGATGCAGAACTCTTCGAGGTGATCTTGGCCTTTGTTTACTCTCTTCCAAACGCCTGCGTACATCTTCCCTGTTGCGAAGGTCATATCTTCTCCTGCCTTCCTGCTCTTCCTCACCCTCATCATCATCACCTTCTTCCTCACCTTCATCCTCATCTTCACCCTCACCCTCGCCCTCACCATCAACCTCATCTTCGCGGTCACCATCTCCGTCAACCTCATCCTCATCATCATCAACATCATTATCCTCTGAATTCCTATTCTCCTCTCCATCTTGGCTAACCTTTTCCTCCTCTGAAGAAACTTCTTCATCATCAACATATTCTAGATTTACCTGTTCTCTAGGAGCTGATCTTCCACGTCGAGGTCTTAGTCCTGCACGACGAGGTTCGCGACGAGGCAATAACTGACCCTGATTTGTCCTAGTACTGCTCGCGCTCCTCGACCTTCCATAACTGGGAGCCTGAAGAAATATCATACAAATAATTTAGTACCACAAACATTATGATAAACAATGGTGATTCTGTGACAACTTATATCCCTAATTTGATGGTAGCACAAGACAAGGCCTGATATATGATATGCATTGTGAATACAAAGCACAACACAAAAATCAGTATTCACAGTTGCATCAATGGTACGTCTAGAAGTGTAAGACCTAATACCTATACTAATATTTATATGATTGCAAGAGAATATAATCTCACCATAATGTCATTATCCTCTGTTCCAGAACTATCAGTATAGTCTTCTAGATTAACAGTCATCCTCCTTTTTCTTGTAGAACGACGAAGATTGGCTGCAACTGACTGAAATAGATAGGAAAAGTACTTTCAGAAGTTATTTATCATTGTTAGGATAAGCATCGGCAACTGAAGATTTGTACAGAGACCACACCATGAAAATATATTACCTGAATGGACTTGTACAGAGATTACACCATGAAATATTATCACCTAACTGGAGAGTGAGAAACAACTGACAAAGATGTAGTTTTTAGACCTAAAAAGGGAAATATTTGCTACAATGAAAAGCCATCAAAGGGAAGTAATTACTCATTACAAGTAATACCATGATTCCAGAAAGTAATCCTAAGATGCTAAAGTAACAATGTGCCATTCTTGAAATTATTACGTAATCGAAGAGGTACGTTTACATGATTAAAAAAATGATTATTCTGCCTTCTGATAAAGACTTTGTCGATAGGAGCCCTTTTATTTTTATTCCATGCAAATTAAAATTTATGGGGAATGTTGGGGGTGAACCAGAAAATGTGTCAACACCACTCCTAAATGTAATAAAAAAAACAAAGTATACCCTAAGAATAAAATTGCAACAAATACTATAGAGATGATCTAGATACACATGTAGCATGCTCTTGATTTGTTCTATATTAGCTTAATAAATAGACCATAAAGATGGTACCAATATATAAAGCCAGTGACAAGATACATCAGCAGTGTAAGTCCATAAGATACAACAATGCCTTTCATTTCTCCATGGAACATTATAAGAAAAACTTCAATCTCAATTGATATAAAACACATATGAGCTAATGTTTTTAAGATGAAACCAGAAACAGACATACATTTGCTGATAAAGCCACTGCAGATCTATTCCCAGAGCTAATCATTTTCGCAATCCAACAAGCTGCAGTCCTTGTTTTAGACTTCTTCCGCTTAACATGTTTTTTATGTGTTGTATAAAAATTAGCGAAACTGGTATATTGTTTTGGACTTCTACGTAGTCTAGATACACATGTAGCATGCTCTTGATTTGTCCTATATTAGCTTAATAAATAGACCATAGAGATGGTACCAACATATAAAGCCATGACAATATACATCAGCAGTGTAAGTCCATAAGATACAACAACGCCTTTCATTTGTCCATGGAACATTATAAGAAAAACTTCAATCTCAACTGATATAAGACACATATGAGCTAATGTTTTTAAGATGAAACCAGAAACAGACATACATTTGCTGATAAAGCCACCCCAGGTCTATTCCCAGAGCTAATCATTTTAGCAATCCGGCAAGCTGCAGTCCTCGTTTTAGACTTCTTCCGCTTAACATGTTTTTTATGTGTTGTATAAAAATTAGCGAAACGGGTATATTCTTTTGGACTTCTACGTAGTCTATCACTTGTGCGTACTGGCCCATCACCTTGACCAGACTCTTTTGGATGCATTGGCAGTCACTGACCTTGATTATTATGTCTTATCATGAACAGCAAACCTACACATCATTCAGACTAAAGCATGTCATATAGGGTACTTACTCAGCAGGTAATAAACTACAATCCACATCACACCAAGATTACCGGGCAAGAAAACATAACTGCATCTACAAAGAATATGTCTAATTCATTTTCAATGGATATTAAAAGTATCCGGCTTTTATGCCCAAAAGCCATCGAGCACACCACCTTCACCTTTATAAGTAGTAAAAATAATCATGATTCATAAATAATATTTACATAAACCACCAAACACATAACAAAAGATTCCAACTTTCTAATGGCGTAAAAGATCGAAGCTTCTAAGCACAAACATGCAAACACTACTACCTCGGCAGCCAAACACTACAAATGTAACAAATGCAACAAACAGATGTAGGAAAATTAGACAACCTAATTTATATCAAGCACTAAAAAACTAATTCAAATTCACCAAATCCAACGGTCCACAAACCATTCTTCTATCAAACACAAAACAAATTAACAATCGCTAATTTATACCATATAAAATTAAGTTCATCGAACACGCGAATCACTTCCTATCTAATTACACACATACCTTAAACAAAAAAAACAATTTAATTCACAAATGCCTCAATCGAATTGAGCTTACAAAACTCGAAAACAAACAATCTATTCACAAATCAGAATACTAAATACAATTGACCATATCTATACACACAAAACAATCATACAGGTACATAAACAGAGCCGGAATGTAGTTTAAATATATACATATAAACAACCATTAATAAAAAGGACCAAATTAAATATATATATAAAATAGAGAGAAGAGAGAGATACAATACAGAGTAAAGTGAAGTGTGCACTAATTTCTTCTCGAAAATCCTCGATTCTATCAATATCACAAGAGAGATTTTACAACAGTAAACACCTCTCTCTCTCTCTCTCTCTCTCTCTCTCGTTCTCTCTCGCTCTCACAGTCTCTCTCTCTCGGTATCTCTCTAGCGTTAGGGCTTTGACCACAGTTTATAGAGTTTTAAAACTCATTTTTCGCCCTAATTTTCTTTTCTATTTTTTCCTATTTTCGCGGTTATTACTATGAGCCCTGTATGGCCATATATATATATATATATATATATATATATATATATATATATATATATATATATATATATATATATATATATATATATATATATATATATTATTTATTTATTTATTTATTTATTTATTTATTTATTTATTTATTTATTTACAAAAATTAAATATTAAGATGTTTAAATTTTTAAACAGGGGGTGTTTGGCTTAGCTTATAAGTAATAAGTTACTTTTTTTTTAAAGTATTTTCATATTTTTTTTGAAAATTAATATTTATTTTAGAAATTTAAGACCAAATCTTATTTCCAAATTTGAAAATAAGTTACTTATTTTCAGAAAAAGTACATATATACCAACTTTTTCAGCTTATAAGCTGCTCGAAACGGGGTCATAATATGTTTGTCGAGAAGTTGCTCTTTTTTTCTTGTGAGGTTTGGTCACAAAAATAGCATGAATTTGTTTTCTAGAGATATGGATTACATTGTGGTCGTTTGCGGTATCATCACATTTTTTATTTTTATGTGTGGTAACCATATACTTTTGATTTTTACGTATGATACCCTTCTATTAAGTAAAAAGTAATAAAAAAATAATAGAATCAATTTCAGACTGGAAAAAAAATTATATATTTGAAATTTTTGTGAAAAAATACATGAAATAGACTATTAAATCATGTAAAACGGAGGCAAAATAAGTGATATATTAATGATAAAAGTTTGGTTATGAAATTTTAATATATATTACTATTTTAACTCTATTTTACATTATTCGAATGTCTATTTCATATATTTTTTCGTATAGATTTCAAATATACAATTTGTTTTCCGGTCTGAAATCGATTCTATTATTTTTTATTACTTTTTATTTAATATAAAGGTACCATACATAGAAAACCAAAAATACAGGTTACCACGGATAAAAAATAAAAAATACAAGATTACCACGGATAGAAGCCAAAAATGTGATTGTACAATTGGCAAAAGTCAATTTTACAGTGGTACATAGAGAATATCCTTTAAAATTTTAACTATGTCAGATTAAAATTTTATTTAAATTTAAATTATATCTTATTTAGTTTACTAAAATTTTGATTCGATTAATATTTTATTCATTGACTTTTATATTTGTTAGAATTTTCTACCACAATGTGCAATGTGTGTTTGTAGTTGGCAAAGATGAATACAAAAGTTTAAAGTTTTAAATTAGAATCAGTTTGTATTCAAAGAAACTTAAAATAGAAATATTAAAATGAACTTAACAAACAAGAAATAAGAATAACAATATTTTAAAATTACTAGTGGTCTTGGTTAGATCTATCAGTGTATAAATTGTTGTTAGAAAAAATTTTGAGTCTAAAAAAATCAGCTTCTTTTTCACAATTGATAAACTATAACTCTTTACGATGTTATCTTAAGGATTGAACTAATAGTTCTCTAAGAATTTTTTTTTTTTGCTAACTTTTGTATATTATATTATAAATTTGGATCAAAGGGAATGTAATATTCGGATCTTAAGTGTTATAAACGCAAAAGGTACGTAATTTTAGCAACGCTAGAAGTCAAAGTAAACAAATTAAAGGGATGAAGAATCCCTTTAAAGTTCGCATGAGTAACATAACCATATAAGAATACTAACTAGTTCTCCTTTTAATTGCCTTCATTTTGATTTTTTCTAGGAAACAGATGACTGTGATTGGGATCATGTGTTGGTGGCTTCTTGAGCCTGAATTTTTCTTCATTCTCTTGTTTTTCTGCCTTGGTGTTCCAAGCATCCTCCTTGAAATTCAATGGTTGCTTTGGTCAATGGTTAACCATACCCATTATAGTACCAACACAAGGATAATGACGTGTTGGGTTAAACCCAATATGGTAGTATGGGTTTTGGTGATCCAAGACAAATATGGGTAGTATAATAATTGTATTTGGATAATTATTATGGATGATAATAATTATAATTGGGCAATTATTATAGATGGTATCTTGGTCACAAAGGTAAGTAATTAGATAGCAAGTATGATTAGACTTGGGTAGATAATTAGAAACAAAGTATGATTAGACTAGTGTAACAAGTATGGTAAGTCTTGGTGGCTAAATTTGTGATGACTATATATACATAATCATATTATGTTTGATGGGTATGCTTTAACATGGAGGTTTAGGTATCGTTTGATACATAGTTGTTCTACGTACATAGGTTTGTAAACACTATGAGGTGTGAGGTAATGCTTAGGTATTGTTAGGCTTAAGTATTCATGATTGATTGGTTGTATTATTGATAATTGTTTTGGTTAATAATAAAATTTGGGACGCGGGTTTGTTGCGTCATATAATTTTGTTGTGTGCTTTGCATTAGTTGGTTATCGCAGTTTTTTCTCCCTAACATGACGAACGTCTATCAAAATAACTCAACCCATCTTAACATATTTATCATTGTTAGGAGACCATGGTTTAAGAAGCATAACTATACCAAATAAATATTAACCTTTTAAATTGTAAGCAACCTTGCATAAGACACAGTTTATCCATATCATAAAAGCATCATAATTAATCCAGTTAACAAGAAGAACAATTTCCATCAGGAGGCCACTATTGGTAAGATAAAGCATCTCATTTGTAACACTGCAAAGCATATGATGTAAAACCTGAGAACTAAATGTACATTCAAAGCCATCTAATTTTGGTACACTAATCTTGACAAAATAATTAAGAGCAATATCTTTAAACCAAGTATAATTTGACAAAACGGAACCAATTAAAGTCATCTCAACAGTCACAAAACTAACAAGATTATCATTCATAATTGAACCAGATTCGTTGTGTAAATCTAAGTCACTGTATTGAAGAGTAAAGTGAGTGGATAAAACATTTCCTTTAGAGACACTTTGTTCTCTCTACTATTGAATAACTATATTTGATTTGTCCAAGTTTTTAACGGTTCATCCGGAAATAAACCCTAAAACTTCATTTGTAACACTGCTAGGCACATAATTAAATGCTTGAATATCCTGAGAGCTAGAAGAACATTCAAAGCCATTTAATTTTGACACACTCATCTGAATTGGCAACATGATTATGATCAACATCTTTCGACCAAGAAGAATTTGACAAAACAGAACCAACTGAATTCATCTCAACAAACACAAAACTAACATGATCATTCACAGCATCACCAGGCCCATTGCGTAAATCAAAGTCACTATATTGAAGAGTAAAGCGAGAGGATAAGACCTTGTTAACCTTTTCTTTAGAGACACTTTATTCTCTATACTCTTAAAAAAACTATATTTGATTTGCCCAAATTTTCAACGGTTCGTATGGAATATACCTTAAAACTTCATGTTGTGGTTTCCATCCTCTCATGCCCATAATCCTTCAAAAAAAAGGAATTAGTGGAAGTTGACTTGTGGGAAGAAGCCGTGTGTAAGAATTCATGGTTTAGTGGATGCTGATTTGTGGAGAGATTTCATGTAAGTAAACATTGTTGAGGAAGATTTTTCAGATTTGAAAAATGGGTTATCAAAATCATTTGATCATCAAAGTCTATATCATGTTGACTCTTATGCATTTCATTTTCAAATCTCAGATATTCATGAGCTTCTTCATCATGTAATCATGTGTTCTTTATTTCATCAAAAGAGGCATTAATGGATTCCATGATTACTTTTGTTCTCAAGTTGAACAATTTAAAGGCCTTTGAAGAAGTTTTTGAAGTTGTTGAGTAGCCAACAAAAATTCATTCATCTGCTTTCAGTTCAAACTTCTTCATTTGTTCAAGATGTGTTTTGAGAATGAAACACTTGCTTCCAAATAGGTGAAAAAATTTCACATTTGGCTTCCTTCCTTTTACCATTTCATAAGGAGTCTTTCCATGCTTGTTGATTAATGTACAATTTTGAGTAATACAAGCAGTGTTTACAACTTCTGCCCGCTCCTTGCAACATGGTCCTTGCAGCTTCAATAAGAGTTCTATTTTTTCTTTCCACTACACCATTTTGATGTGGTGTACCAAGTGTTAAAAATTGTTGTCTTATTCCTTTTGTTGCACAAAATTCTTCCAATGCAGAATTTTTAAACTCTGTTCCATTGTCACTCTTTAGAATTTTCACCTTGAGTTCAGATTCAGTTTTAATCATTTTAATGTGATAAAAAATGATTTAGTTGTTTCATCATTTTTGTGAAGAAAGTACACCCAAGTATACCTGGTGTGTTCATCAACTATAACCAGAGTATATTTCTTCTTTCCAATAAACATGATGTTCACAGGACCAAACAGATCAAGATCTAGCAAATGAAAAGGTACTTTAATTGAAGTCTCAGTCTTACTTTTGAAAGATGTCCTTCTCTGCCTTGCTTTTTGACATGAGTCACAGAGATCATCAGAGTGAAATTGAGCTTTAAGGAGACCTCTCACAAGATCCTTTCTAACCAATTCATTCATGTTGCCAAAGTTGATATGACACAACTTCTTGTGTCAATTATAGCTTTCTAATGTATATACTTTTCCAAGGAGACATGTCATTGGACCATCAGAGATTACTTCCAAGCTAGCTTCATATAAATTGTTATGTCTGTGACCAATAAAAACCACATTATCAGTCTTCTTGCTTGTGACTTCACAACATGTTTCAAGAAATTTCACAGAATAACCACTATTTACTAGGATGTTTTTCCTGTTTCCCTACAATCATTCATACAACTCAATTAGAAACTTTGAAGACCCAAACAAGTTTGGGTCCTTTCTTTTTAAAATTATTAACTTTTGCAGTAGAAGCATCTTTATCAGATTTTAAATTAACAGAGTTTGTATTATCAGAGTTTTGACTTTTTATTGTCAGTTTTTATAGCATGCTTTTGTTTTAAGACATATGTAAAAGAAACAAGAGTTTTATTCAAATGAGGTAAAAGTTCATAATAGTTGAAATACAGACTATGATATTCTTTACAAGTATAAATAGAATGCCATAAGCTACCACAATGAAAACAAGGATTTCGTGGCCTATATCTAGTCTGTTTTCTAACTCCTGATCTAGGTCTCTCAGGCTCTTTCTTTTTATTCTGCCTGTAGTCAATAGCAAGATGATTAGAATTATCACAAATAAAACAGGTCTTTCTAGGTGCATCAGGAATATTCTTGTAGCCAGTCTCTTTAGAAATACCTACCTTTCCATTCCTATTTCTTTTGACTCTTTTTGGTTTGTTCTTGTTGATGAAAGATTTCATCTTTTCCTTAAGCTATTTTTGGGAAAGCAAACCAATATTCACTAGTTAATTTTCTGGCACACTACTTTCTTTGTTTCTGGAAGTATTAGAACACTTATCAGAAGTGTCAGTTCTACTACTAGACTTAACAAAGTTAGCAATTTTATTTAATCTTTCATTAATTACTGTTTGTGTCTCAACAACCTTTTTGCTCTTTTTCTCTTCATTCTCTGATTTATAACCTAAAGTAGATGTCCAATTTTTGTCAGAAAAAATTTCATGTACCTTTTTACCAGAGTTTGTCCAAAATCTGAAGGTCTCCTTTTCTTTTCACTATATCAGCTTTTAGATAAGTAACCTGGATTTTTAGCAGAGTTTGCATATGTATAGCTCTCTCACAATCTTTCTTAGTATCCGTCATGTGGACAAGTTCAAATTCAAGAAAATCATTCTTAACAGATAATTTTTGAATTTTATATTTTAGTCTTTCATTCTCAAGAGATTGAGTCCTAAAACTAACATGTTCTAAGAAATAATTTCAATTCATAAATATTATCAGTGTCTATTTTGAAAATAGAATCTGGTACCTTGTCAAAGTTTGTGATGGGAACATCAGTGTTTGTCATGAGAGCATAGTTCACTTCTTCACCAGAATTTGAGGAGTCCATCCAATCCTTCTTGGATGTGATGATTGCATTTCCAGCTTCCTTGCTTTTGCATTCAGTTGTATAGTTCCCCATCTTGTTACACTTGAAACACTTGACTTTTGATTTACCAAGTGTCTTTGAGTTTCCTTCTCTGTTTTCTCTCTTCTTAAATCTCTCCTTATTTTCAGAATCACCAGACTTGTTCTGAAAGTTGCCTTGCTTCCTAAACTTTCTGTATTTCATCTTCTTGAAGCCCTTTATAATCATAGCAACCATCACCATCATATCAGAGTCTATGGATTCATTATCAGAGTCTATATCAGTGTTTACCTCAGACTTTGAGTCACTGCTTTCTTTCACCAACTGACTTTGGTTTCAACATTCAAGGCAACTGACTTTGCCTTGTTACTCATGTTCTTTCTTTGTTGTAACTCCAAGTCATGAGTTTTCAACTTTCTATAAACTTCATATAAGGACATGTCTTTCAGGTCTGTTTTGTCTCTTATCAATGATATTTGCAAATCTCATTCCTCAGGTAGAGCTCTCAGAAATTTGGTGTTTGAATACTCATTATTATACACCTTGTCAACTAGGGCCAAGTCATTTAGCAGTGTAACGAACCTGTCATAAGTATCAGTAAGAGGTTCATTTTATTTAGCCTCAAAATATTAATGCTCTTGTATCAGAACATATCTTCTTTTTATTTTGATCTCATTGATTCCTTAACATTGAACCTCCAGTACATCCCAAATTTCTTTAGTAGTTTTGCAAGCAATTACTCTATTAGACATTACAGAGTCCAGGCTATTGTGCAATATGTTTCTCACTTTAGCATCCTTGAGTACTTCTTGTTTTTCCTCATTGGTCCACTCATGTCTGTCTTTGAGAGTTTAGTACTGTAGGATATCTCTTCCTTCAATCACAGTAGGACCAACCAGTTTTGTTGGCAGATAAGGACCTTCATTAATCCTGTCCAGATAGTTAGGGCTTGTGGCCTCTAGAAACATCAACATCTTAACTCTCCATGTGGGATATTCAGTCTTCTTGAGGATTAGAATTTTTATACTCTCATACTTGTTTCCAGATATTGTTCAAGATCTTTTAGGTTATAATAAACTGTCTGCTCTGATACCAATTGTTACCCAGTATATATATTATTGTAGAATGAGGGTTGAATGCAATAATACCAAACAATCGAACTATGGAACACAAGTAATTAAATAAATACTGATTGTATTAATTTTATCAAAATTAATACAAAACTCTCTCAAGAAACCAGATATTCTTAAGAGCTGCTAGGTTATTAAAATGATATGTTATGAACGATACATCAATGTAAACCTACACTTGTGTTATATAGTACACAACTACATATCTAAATAAAGCAAAGATAATGATTAATAAATACAAAGATATAATTTCCATCATTATCTTCGGAATAGATATCTCCAACAAGACAATTGTCATTTACAGAAACACTTCCATCTTTATCTCCAATTAAGTCCAAATTTGTCAAACTTTTATCCGTCAAACTCTGATCAGCCTAAATTATGTCAGTTGAGTAAACTCTGATTTCGTATACTCTGATGATGTCATCTAAACTCTGATAAACTCTGACAGCATCATTTCTCTATATCCAACATCATATAAGATATTATGATAACTTTATACGGAGAACCAATTACACTTACAAGAGAAATTATTATATTGAGAACTCTGAAATCTTATTAATTCATTGATTTAGATCGAATTGAAGAAATTGGGTTTTTTAAAAAAATAATTATTTGAATTCCCCGGTAAAGAGTTCAACCTTAGCCTGAGATATTAAATACATGTTCTATTTTGTTACTATATTATATATAATACTATATCAAAAACACGTTATCACATAATTTAAATCATACTATTTGATAAAAAAAAATAAATTAAAATTAAAATAATATAAATTAAGAAATATAAATACATTTTTTAAATTTAATCAATTTATATATGATAAAATTATATAAAATTAATTTTTAATGATTGAGGTCTACTGTTAACTATTTTTATAATTAAAATTCATTTATATTTTTCTAAAAGAATTTTATTGCACATGTTGAACTATCATAACACACATTAAGTATTAATATGGAATAATATATTTGGTTCAATAAAGAACCTGTCATATATTAGCATAAAAAAGTGGGATATAAAAATTATTATGACGGTAATTGTTTTGTATCATTTTATTTTTTAATATTAACTTAAAGTGTAAATCTTATTAGCAATATAATAACATCTATTATTTATTGATGCAATGTTTAAATTATATATATTATATAATTATTTACAAATTGCAATTAAGACTATACTACTGAAAATTTAATAACATAAAAAATATATTCAAATGAATAATTATATTATCATATTATTATATCTCATATAACATAATATCTATTAAATTTTATATAAAATAAACATAATAGAGATCTTAACAAAATATATTTAAATCTAATATGTATAATCTTAGATATATTAAACATATGTTTAATATCTTAAAAAATCATCTCCATAATATTTCGAATCACAAAATTTTATGTTACGCAGATAAATGGACTATTATAGAAGGAGGGTTGAATATATAGTATCAAACAATCAACTTTAAAACACAATTATGTAAAAGATGAACTACTTTGTATTAATGATAAACTATATAAAAAACTCTCTCAAGAAAATCAATGTTCTTAAGAGCTGCTAGGTTATGAGAATGATATAACTTGAATGAATTACATCAATGTAAAACCTAATTCTGTGTTTATATATTACACAACTACAAATCCAATTACAAAACAGATAATGATAAAAATAGCTTCCATAAGGTAATATAATTGTATTTGAATTATTCCTTCTCTATCCAAATCAAATTCTGATTTGTCTATTTCCATCCTTGTCAAACTCTGTCGGTTGATAATCTCTGATTGAGTATACTCTGATTTAAGTAACTCTGATTGAGTAAACTCTGATAGAGTAAACTCTGATAGAGTAAACTCTTTCGACAACTTCTAAACTTTGATGACGTCAGCACAAACTCTGTTCTTCAATAAACTCTGTTTGTACTAATCTCTGACAGCATCAGTGTTTGTATTTTTAACAATCTCTCCCAATTTATGCTTTATTCAGTAAAACATAAATTCAACTTATGATGTCAGAAACCATAGAGCCAAATGTACCAGAGTTTGAGTTTCCCATCTTGACTTAAATTCTCCTATACGAAAAATCTTCAGATAGAAACTGATCAAGTAATTTCTTCTCAGCAATCTTCAATAATTCAATCAGCTTCTCCTTCAGCTCTTTCATTTGATCAGTAGAGTCATCAATTTGGAATATTGCAGCTCTCAAGTTATAAATTGATGTTCTTTCCATTCTGTCATCTAGAGGTATGCAACAGGCTTTCTATCCATCAAGGTTTAGTATTAGTGTAGGAATTCCTAACACCATTTTAACCTTTACATCCCCTTTAACCATTTCTTTCTCTGTCCCATCTTCAAGCACATATCCTGGTTTGTACTCCTTAGAGTTTACCATCAGCAACCTTTCATTCTTCTTCTTCTCTTCAATAACTCCTTCCAAAATCTTCACCCACTTAGAAGTAACTTCAACAATTAGAGAACACATTCATGTTCCTTAGATGACTTATGAATTATATCTTCTTCGGTTATCTTCATTGTTCTTCCATTTTCAAGAAAATACAGCAACTTCTCTTTTGGAATAGTACCATCAAATATATCTTTTATAATTTAAACAGCAATAAGCTTGTCCAAATGATTTTGTGATAATTCTTCCTCAGGCGTGTTCTTCAAAGAAAAAGGATCTCTGAAAGTGTTTGCTTCACCTCTGTAGAATTTAGCTTGAGAATCACTAATACCACCCTTGTTTTTACCAAGTCTGGCATTGAGAGTCAGACTTTCAGATTTAGTCCACAATAGATCAGGGTTTTTCTTTCTGCATAAAGACTAATTTTCTTCTTCATTATCTTTGAAACTTGTTCCTCCTGGTAGAAAAGTAGTACCAAGCATAGTAAGAGGAGTTTTAGGTTTTGTTTGGGGCTTTCTTTGGAATTACTAGAGTTGGCTTTGTTGAAAATGATTTGGTTATAGTTGGCTTTGCTTGAATGGGCAGCTTCTTTTGAACTTGAGTTTTCTTCACATATTTTCTTTTCTTTGACTGGACTTGAGCATTGTCAGTACCAGTTTTCTTGACTTCTTCTTCAACAGCAACTGGATCCATTCCTGGATTTTCTTCAAACAATTTCATTGCCAGTTCTGCATCCTTCTTGTTTCTTTCTTCAATTTTCTCAGGCTTTTCTTCTTCTTCAAGCCTATTTGCTAATTCTTCATCAATATTCATCAGAGTTTATTTGTCAGAGTTTCTATCAGAGTGTACACCAGAGTTTGAAAGAGGAATCAAAGTTTGGTCAGTCAGAGTTTGTAAACTCTGTTCAATGTGTCCTTCCTTATGACTTTCTTGTCTTCTGTCCTCGCCACTACCATCACCATCATCATGTTTATTAGATTTTGTTACAGCATCCTCCTTACATTTATCTTTTGAACCTTTTACTGTCTCCCCCTTTCTGACATCAGAAGAGACAGTAAGGATGTCTACAATAGTATGTAATATTATTTGTATTGAGGTGACAGATATAGCAAGTTTATCCACCTTAGCTTCCAGAGCATCCTGTTTTGTAGAGACAGACTTTATCTGGATTCTAAGGCATGCTGAGTAGTAGAAACTGAAGTCTGAACAGATGCGCTGGTTTTGCTAACAGAATCCTTTAAATCACAAACTTCACTATGAAGACCCTTTGTTAACACAGTAGTGACCTTTAGAATAGTCTTCATCTCATTATAATTTAATTCAGAATTCTCTTATTCATGCTATAGTTAGGTAAACTCTTGTCATTCTCAAAATTTACATCAAGCAAGAGATAAGTGAAAATTAATTTTAAAAATCTAGCAAAGTATACAATGTGTGCATCATCACTTATTTTACTAGCTATCTGTCTAATCAATAAACAGGGAAAATTAAAATGTAAGTTATGGGTCAGAGAATACCCAATTTGTTGTGAGAGCTGTGGGATGGCATCAAAGTTAGTGCATTTGGCAATGAATGCCTTTGTGATGTTGTCAAAGAAAAAGCTTCATTATCTTCGTAGATTTGGCCTTGTGAGGCTTCCCAGCTTTGACAGACTGCCCCCATAGCCTATTGCTTTAAAAAATTCTTTGATTTGCTCATCATCAACTATATCATCATAATTTGCCACTTCAGAAAGGTGAAGGCTTGACGAACAACCTCAGGAGTTATTGAATGTTTACCATTGCATTGAAACGTGATGATTGGCTCCTCATTATCAACAGCATCATCATTAAATTTTACAGACGACCATATTTTGGTCAGATTTTGTGCTGAGGTTGCCTTAGGTTCTTGGAGAGCATACCCAATATAGCTTTGTTGCAAAAAGTCTTGAATGATGTGGAAATCTTTTAGTGCTTCTAATTTAGTCAACAAAGAGATGTAGTAAGTAGCAGTAAAAACATAGTTTTGGAAAGTGAGACCCTTGGCTACCATTGATTCACAGATATGAGCAAGTTTGAGATATTAGGGTTTGAGAGTACGAGAGAGATGGATAATTCAAAGTGAAAATATGAATTAAACCATTCCCTCTCAATTACATATACTCTATAGTGGGACACGTGGCAAGAGTTGATTGGCAGAGTAATGAGTAGTGCAAGACTCAAAATACAGCAAATATGTGTATATGTGTGTCTAAATATGAAACGTTTTACGTGCCAGACACGCGCCATATAATTACTCCAATCAGAGATTAACAAATATGATGTCATAGAATTAAATATGATGTCATAAATAAAATAATCAATAATGACTCAGAGTTTAGCATGTAGACTAAGATCAGAGTTTACAGAAATCAGAGTTTATTATATACCTTGACATAGTTTACCACATACTCTGACAAAGTTTACACTAAATACTGATAGCTTGAGATCATCAAAGATTAGATTTTTCAAGGATCAGAGTTTACTTCATTTTCTATCAGAGTTTACCACAGACTCTGACAGAATTTACCATAAACACTTGTTAGGTCCTAAATCATCAGAGAAGGGGGGGTTGAATATGATGTTGGTAGATTTTCGTCTAATTGCGGATTAAGTGTTTGTGTTCTTGAGATATAAAAATGGTAGTAAATGAAGCACAATGATTCGGGGAAATAAAGATATATTATTAAATTCCCGAGGTGCTACACTTCTAATCAAATGATTAGCTTCTATGGGTTCAACCAATATTACAACAAAAATACATGTGGGTGTTTAATGCTTGGCTTTAATGGAGCCCCCGTAAGTTTGTTGAGTTTACTGAAGAAGATGCACATTAATTCTTTTGAATTAAACCCATATATATTTGTGTAGACTTTTGGAAATCAAAAGAATTGATTTTCCAACAATGCAAGTCCTTTGTTGCGCCTGCAAGAGTGCATATGGTGTATAGGCGCCACAAGAGGTTTTGTTACGCCTCAGTACTTTTCTTGAGCCAAGGCATCCTTTTTGTTGAGCCTCTACTCTTATCCTAGTGTATAGGCGCCATGAATCACTTAGAAAAGTATATGTTCTGTTTTGTTGCGCCTATGACAAGATTAGTTGTGCCTATGCACTTGTTTCCTTGTATAGGCGCCACTAATACTTAGAAACATTCAAGGAAAATTTTCTTGCATCTGGTTAACATTTTGTTGCCCCTGCACACCCAATGCCTTGTGTAGGTACCACAAAATCATCACTTGAACTTTCCTTGAGCCTAGAAGTTGGTTTGTTGCGCCTATACTCTAGTTGCAGTGTGTAGGCGCCATATAGTACTTGAATTCATTTCTTGCTCCTTGGATGTTTTGTTGCGCCACATACAAGGTTTCAACAGTGTAGGAACCACCAAATGTAGTAATAATTGCCTTAAACAATTTCTTGAATTCTTGAAGTATTTACCACTTGGTTTACACTTTTCTGGCTTGATCAACTGATTTTCTTCTGATATATCAAGACAATTCTTTTCTTGTTGTGCTAACGCTTAGTGCACTGGTCTGGTTCACAAACGACTAACACTGAATTAAATTCACTTGACTTCTGTTTCAGCTGATTAACCATGGACTATTGCATTGCTTCTGATCACTGAAACCCTTTGACAATTATACTTAAATCATTACACTGTCTTTAATAAGAAATCCCTGAACTCTTATTTGTTGTTGAGGCCTGAACATATTAATGAACTTCTCTCGCTAACGTTCAGTAACCCTTTCATCTTGAATGCTCTGCAATGATGTATGTATGATTCCTATTTACATGTCCTTCTGGATTCCTGTGCTGCATATTAGTATTATTTGACTGTCTTTGTTTCTCAGTTGAGTTATCGTTATCAGTATTATATATTACATTACATTATGCTTTACAACACTGATAATGTCTGTTACTTGTTGTCTGAAGTTGAGCCACTTGTCACCATGCCCAATTCAGAAACCAATCTTGTAAAAGTTGCTTCACACAGAGGTTTGGTGAATATGTCTGCTAGCTGTTGATCTGTGGGAACAAAATGTATTTCAATTGTTCCTTCCATGACATGTTCCCTTATGAAGTGATATCTAATACTGATATGCTTTGTCAGAGAATGTTGAACTGGATTTCTTATCATTGCAATAACACTTTGATTATCATAACAAATAGGAATTTTTGAAAAGTTCAAACCATAGTCTAACAGTTGATTTCTCCTCCATAAAATCTATGCACAGCAGCTTCCTGTAGCTATATATTCAGTCTCTGCTATAGATGTTGAGATTGATTTTTCCTTCTTGCTAAATCATGAAACAAGTCTTCCATCTAGAAATTGATAACTTCCACTAGTGTTTTTCCTGTCAATTTTACATCCTGCAAAATTAGCATTTGAATAGCCTATAAGTTTAAAGTCAGACTCTCTAGGATACCATAAACCAAGATTGATGGTGCCCTTGAGATATCTAAAAATTCTCTTAACAATAATCAAATGTGGTTCCCTTGAATTTGCCTGAAATCTAGCACATAGATAGGTTACAAACATGATGTCTAGTCTACTGGTTGTCAAATAAAGAAGTGAGCCAATCATACCCATGTATGATATTATGTCTACAGGTTCACCAGTGTCTTGATAAAGCTTGGTTGCAGTAGCCATTGGAGTTGTAGCAGATGCAGAGTCTTGCATTTGAAACTTTGTGAGTAGATTCTTTGTGTATTTGGATTGACTTATGAAAATGCCTTCATCAATCTATTTTACTTGCAAGCCTAAGAAATAGCTCATCTCTCGCATCATGTTCATTTGATACCTGGACTGCATTAGCTTTGAAAATCTTTCACAGAGTTTCTCATTAGTGGATCCAAATATAATATCATCAACATATATTTGAACCAATAATAAATCTTTACCTTGAGTTCTATAAAATAAGGTTTTATCAATTGTACCTCTTATGAAACCACTTTAAAGTAGAAATTGAGCCAGAGTTTCGTACCAGGCTCTTGGAGCTTGCTTGAGTCCATATAATGCTTTATCCAACCTGTAGGTATGATTTGGATATTTTGGATTCACAAAGCCAGGTGGTTATTCCATATATACCTCTTCTTCAAGTTCTCCATTTAAAAATACACTTTTAACATCTATCTGGTAGACCTTGAATTTCTTGTGTGCATCATAAGCAAGAAAGATTCTGATTGCTTCAAGTCTAGCTACAGGTGCAAAGCTTTCATCATAATCAATACCTTCTTGTTAAGAGTAGTCTTTGTCAACTAGTCTTGCTTTATTCCTTGTTATGATTTCATCAGAGTCTGTCTTATTTCTAAACATCCATTTGGTTCCAACAATGGATATGTTCTTTGGTCTTGGAACTAGGATAAAAACTTCATTTCTCTCAAACTCATTTAATTCTTCCTTCATTGCAGTAACCCAATCTGCATCCTTTAAAGTATCTTCAACTTTCTTTGGTTCTGTTTGAGAAAGAAAACTATGGTATAAACATTCATTTTGAGTAGTTTTCCTTGTCTTTACTCCACTTTCTAGATCACCAATTATCAAGTCAGGTGTATGATCTTTGGTCCATTTCCTTGGATGTGAAAAATTTCTTGAACTAGATATTCCCCCATGATTTGTGCCTTCATAGTATGATTCCTCAGTAAATGATGATCATCCCCCTGAATATGTGCTTACATCAGTGTTTGATGGATCAGTGTTTAGGTTTTCAGAGTTTGATGAATTAGAGTTTAGAGTTTAGAGTTTCAGAGTTTGATGGATCAGAGTTTGGGGTTTTAGAGTTTGTATTTGTCAGAGTTTGGTTAGACTCTGAAATTTCAATAATTGAGGTTGGTTCTCCAATTTTAGTAAAAGATTGATGTTGCTCCCTCTCAGCATGTGCAAAATCTTCAATTATTCTGTCAATTATGTCTGAATCAGAGTTTAAGGAATCAGTATTTAACTCATCAGAGTTTACGGAATCAGAGTTTAGCTTATTAGAGTATGTGTCTTGCAATTCATTTTCAAAACTCAGAGATTCCTGAGCATCTTCATCATGTAACCCTGTTATTTTTCCTTCATCAAAAGAGACATTAATAGATTTCATGACTACTTTGGTTCTCAGATTAAATACCTTGAATGCCTTTGAAGACGTTTTATAAGTTGTTGCATAGCCAACAAAGATGCCTTCATCTGCCTTGAGTTCAAACTTTTTCAAATACTCAGGATATGTTTTAAGAATAAAACACTTGCTTCCAAATATGTGAAAGTATTTCACATTTGGCTTCCTTTATTTAATCATTTCATATGGAGTCATTCCACGTTTATTTATCAAGGTGTAATTCTGAGTGATGCATGCAGTATTCACAGCTTTTGCCCAAAAATAAGTAGGAAGTTTTGCTCCTTCTAACATAATTCTAGCAGCTTCAATGAGAGTTCTATTCTTTCTCTCAACTACACTATTTTGTTGAGGTGTACCAGGTGCTGAAAATTATTGAATGATTCCTTTTGTTGAGCAGAATTCCTCCATTGCAGAGTTCTTAAACTCTGTTCCATTGTCACCCCTTAAATTCTTTACCTTATGTGGTGATCCATTTTCAATCATAGCAATATGATCAAAAATTATTTCTGTTGTTTCATCCTTTTTGTGTAAAAAGTACACTCAGGTAAATCTTGTGTAGTCATCTACTATTACCAGAGTATATTTCTTCTTTCCAATGGACATTAAGTTGATAGGACCAAATAAATCAAGATGCAATAGATGAAAAGGTTGATCAATAGAATTTTCAGTTTTGCTCTTGAAAGATATCTTCTTTTGTTTGGCCTTTTGACATGAATCACATAGTCCATCAGGATGAAATTGAACTTTTGGAAGACCTCTTACTAGATCCTTTTTCACATTTATATTTCCAAAGTTCAAGTGACACGGTTTTTAATGCCAATTCCAGCTTTTCAAAGATGATGTCTTTCCAAGTAAACAAGTTAAGGGACCATCAGAGTTTACTTCCAAGATAGCTTCAAATAAATTGTTATGTCTGTGATCAATGAGAACCACTTTGCCAGCCTTCTTGCTTTTGACTTCACAATGTGTTTCATGAAATTCCACAAAATAACCTATGTCTGTCATTTGACTCACACTTAACAGATTATGCTTGAATCCTTCAACCAGAGCTACATTTTTAATGATGACATTTCCAATAACAATATTTCTATATCCCAGTGTTCTTCCTATGTTGCCATCTCCATAAGATACTGTTGGGTCAGGCTTCTCCTCAAACTCTGAAAGCAGGGATTTATTTCCAGTCATGTGCGCAGAACATCCACTATCAATTATTATGATGTTTTTCATGTTTCCCTACAATCATTAATGCAAATTAATTAGTAGCTTTGAGGACCCAAACTAGTTTGAATCCTTTCTTTTTGAAATTTTTAACTTTTGTAACAGAAGTAATCTTATCAGAGTTTAAGTTAACAGAGTTTGCATTTTCAGAGTTTATTTTTCTTCGGTCAGATTTTATCAAATACTATTGTTTAGCAGAATGCCTGGAAGAAACTGGAGTTTTATTCAAATGAGGCAGAAGTTCATAATAATTAAAATACAGACTATGATATTCTTTACATGTGTAAATTGAATGCCATAAACTACTAAAGTGAAAACAAGGATTTTTTGGTCTATATCTAGTCTGTTTCATATCCTCTGATCTAAGTCTCTCAATTTCTTTCTTTTTATTTTTCCTGCAAGATGATTAAAATTTTCACATGTGAAACAGGTTTTTCTAGGAGCATCAGGAATATTATTATAGTTATTCTCCTTAGAAATTCCTTGTTAGGTCCAAAATCATCATAAAAGGGGGGGTTAAATATGATGTGGTAGATTTTTCATTTAAATTACGGATTAAGTGTTTGTGTTCTTGAGATATAGAAATGGCAGTTAATGAAACAGAAAGATTCGGGGAAATAATAATGTATTATTAAATCCCTGAGGTGCTGCACTTCTAATCAAATGATTAGCTTCAATGGGTTCAATCAAGGTTATAATAGAAATACAGTTGAGTGATATAAATGATTGTCTTTAATGGAGCTCCCGTCTGTATCTCTTTTGTTGAAGATGAATGAATGCCTCCGACCATTTTGATTTTTACCCATATATAAATTGTAGACTTATTGGAAATTGATTTCCAATAATGTATAAGTCCCATGTTGGGCCTGTAAGAGTGTTGGTGGAGTGTAGGCGCCACTAAAATGTATGTTGCGCTATGGATGTGTTTGTTGCGCCAAATTACCTTTGTTGCGCCACTAGATCAATTTAGTTGCGCCTATACAGTTGTATCCTTGTATAGGCGCCACTAATGCCTTAGAAACATTCCACAAGATCTATGTTGCGCCTAGTTAAGCTTTTGTTGCGCCTGCACACTAGATGTAGTGTGTATGTCCTTCTGGATTCCTGTGCTGCATATTAGTATTATTTACTTGTCTTTGGTTTTTAGTTGAGTTATCGTTATCACTATTACATACTACGTTACATTATGCTTTACAATCTCCCCCTATTTGTTTGTTAGAGTTCGACAAGCAAATCCTGTGAGAGGATAACTGTTAGGTCCAAAGTGTTGTAGAGGGGGGGTGAATACAACTGTTTGAAAGTAATGAGAAAATATACAAATATGCAGGTAATAAATGATGACACAGAATTTTAAGAATATATCTTTATATTCATTGAGGGATTTGCTACAACATTCATAAAAGTATCATGATCAGTTGAACAATAAATACAGCAATTAAAGCTTGATTCAACTGATCCTCTCTCTCACTATTGTTTTACAGTAAATGCTCTCTCTTGAAAAATATCGTAGAAAATACAGAGATGGATAAAGTCAAATACAAATGAAAACAAAGTGCTGCTTTTATAATGTCGTGTAGTCTTGATCTTGTCCTTTTTGTGTACGTGGCCCAATCAGGACTTGACAACAAAAAGTACTTTCCCAACCACTCTGGATCAACCGTTCACAATAAGCCACTTGTCCCTTGAACATTAAATGCTACATATCGACTCGCATCTCGATCTCGGCCTGGACCCATCTCGATCTCGATCTTAGTCTATAATCTCGATCTCGATCTCGATCTGTGAAAATCTCGATCTCGATTTCGATCTATGAAAATCTCGATCTCGGTCTATGAGGATCTCGATCTCGGTCTATGAGAATCTCGATCTCGATCTCGATCTGCCGTGGATTGACATTTGCCTTGCAATGTTTTTCTTCAATTATCAATCTCGATCCGCATCTCGATCTGCTGTGGATCGACATTTGCCTTAGCAAATATGCACTCATCCAATGTTGACTTTCTTTAGTGACTAATTGTGGATTAACCTTTATGAGCAAGTTTCCCTAGCTTCTTCAATTTCTTTTCCTCACTCAATTCAAATGAGATCTTCTATTACTGACATGAACTTGCCTCCAATGTCCTGACACTTGATGCAATGGTCTGGTTCATAAGTGACTAGTCTTGTAGGGGTTCTTGCTTCTGAATGTCAGTTCTCATTTGTTGATTAACCTTTACATTATCCAGTTGTTGAGATACATTACATGAAATCTCTTTGGTCTTCTTGATACTTCTTTGACATTAATTTGATTCTCCATTAGGTAAGTTAGGGCATGAGCAATACTGAGATTGAACTTCTTCTCACTTAGGCATTCTTGATTAACCAAATTAGTTACTTGTAGTTACCAAGTATCATTACCATTTCTTCAGTAGATTGATTCCATGTGCTTCTTCAGTTTCCCTTATTTTGCTGTTGTTTTATCTTTTACCTAGTTAAGTTACATAGTAATTAAGTGTTACAAGTTAGTACACCTATGCCTTTCAATAACTCAACTGATACTTACAAGAAAAAGTAAAGTGCAGAAAGACAGTAATTAATATTAATTACATTCTGGATTAGATTTTACATTTCCAGATTTCTTGTGTATAATAGAAGTTTGTTCCTCTAGCCTGAACAGATAATTCTATGATCTTCTGCTTCTTTGTACTCAGTCTTGCTTGTGTTTAGAACTTCTTTCGGAGTAATGCTTTCTTAGCTCTTCTTCCTTCTGCTCCAACCTTGTCTTCACTATATCTCTAGCTTCCACTTCAAGAGTATTTACTGGAGGTGGTTCTTCTAACTTCTTCAAAACTTCAGTGAGAAAAGCGGTTGAGTTTGTCTTAGAGATTGACCAAAAGGTCAGAGATTGTCTCTTTGAAAACATGAACACTGTTATCCTTTTTGGAAAGCCTTTAACTCTGTCAATGTCATGCATCGACTCTTCTGCCAGCTTCTCCACTAGAACATCTTCAATCATCCTCAAAGCCTTTTTGTCTGACTTGACAGTGGATCTCTTTACCCTTGAAAGGACTTTTCGGATAATTTCAGAATTGTTTCTCCTCAGTTTTGATAGCTCTTTCTTTTTATCCACTCTGTTCTTCTTGAAAAGGAAGTATTTTATTCCATTCAGCTCCGTCTGAATGCAAGGTTCAGAATCTCTTATAACTTCAAGTACTTCAGTGCCATCCTCTCTTCTTACATACACTGGATCTTGGTAATATCTGATTGTCTCCATTAGATATCTTCCACAAGTTTTAATTGCTCTGTTCAGCCTGAATGCGTAGATCAACTCAGTAGCTCTTAGATCTTCATCTGTTCTATTATTCTTTCTTCTGAGTCTCCCTTCTACATACTGCATGAACATTGCAAGACTTGAGTCTAGACATTCATCAGACAAAGTTAGGTTATGAAGTGTTGTTGCTTTATAGTACTTGACCACCGGAGGCTTCTAAAATGCTTCGACACCGATCTCTATAATTTTCTTCTCAATCATATCTCTCAGTATCTCATTTATTTTATGCCCACCAAAGATGACTTTCCTCTTCAGCACATACAGCTCCACAATGTTCATCTTTTCAAAACTCTTTGTCGACAAAACTTTTGACCCCAGTGTTGTAGAATTTATGAACATTTTCCACCTGTACTTGGATGCACTTATTGACACACTTGTAATCTCTTCTGATAGCATAACATATAATTCATGAACATCTTCAAATCTTTCCCTCATGGTTCTGAAGAGATCAAGGACTTCTCTGTCTTTCTTCTGAGTAAGAGTTAACTCTTTCTTCTTCAGTAGACTCCTTGCTTCATCCCAATCAGGACCAACCTTTGCTTCAATGTCCTTGATTATATTTCTTCTTTCTATTGCGTATTGTACTCTCTTCCATTTTCTCTTCATCAGTTCTTGAGCTTGATCTATACCTTGAGTAACAACTTCATCTACAACAACTAGAAGACAATCATTATCAAAAGCATATTCTTCAGCAAACTCCTCCTCAACATCTATTCCAGCAGCTTTTATAGTTTCCTCTATTTCAATCTCTGTTGGAATCTCCAATGGCACATAGGGCTCAAATATTTCTCCTTCTTCAAGTTGCCTAGCTCCAGGTCTATAAAAAATATTTGACTCCCCCTGAGCTGTATACTCTAATATCATTTCAGCTCCAACTTTTTCTTGTACTTTCCTCTCCCCCTCAGTTGGATTATCCTCCCTTCTGACCGGAGTAATCTGAGATGTTGAAGTTGATTAAGTAGAAATAGGAACTTTCTGAGCCAGCAGTTGTTTAACCAAATCTTTGATTTCTTCATTTTCGCTCGTTGCTGCTCCTGCACCTCCAAGATCTTTCCTATTGAGTAGTGAATTTCAGTTACTTGGGACTCCAGATTTAGAATCCTTTGGCTGTGTGCAGTGTGTGCAATGTGTGGGGTGTTTATTTGGGTAGTGGGTGTCTCACTCCTCACTGTTTCTGTTTGTGCACGACCCTCAACACTCACACTCGGGAAATCAGGGTCAGGGAACACAAGATCATCAAGGTTAAGTATTTCACTCATTTCCATAATTGCACTGAGATCTTTGGTACCTGTATTAAAATCCCTATCCCCTCTATGGGTAGGTTGCCTCTCCGCCGGACCACTTTGGATGGGGAGAACTCCTTTTCTAGGAACTGGGGGGTTGAGACCTAGTGTGGTCACCACTATGGATTCTGTAATGATTGGCAAAGTTGAAGAATCCGTGATACCAGCTGAAGCCAATGAAGGCATTATCTGCTCAGAGACACCCTGAACAGGTTCTACTACCGAAGTAGCAGATACTCTATGAATAGAGTCCACATCCCTTCTATGGGTGTGTTGTCCCTCCGCCTGACCTGATAAGGGGGGGAGGACCTCCATTATAGGAGCCGGAATTTGAATATCCAGGGGGGTCACCACCTCAGGCAATGTAGTGAATGATAAATGAGAGCCTGTGGTTCCCCGTGACGCCTGTGAAGGCACTTCCACTTGAAGTGGTGATGCTGTTAACACAGCTACTCCATTAATGGAGACCTCTTCCCTTCTACGGGAGAGTTGCCTTTCCACGTCACCCATTTGGGGAGGGAAAACATCCTGAATAGGATCTGGAGATGTTAAGTCCAGGGGGATCACCACATTTGACAATGTAATAAACGGCTCGTTAGAGTCAGTGATGCCCCCAACTTTCCTGTGAAGACAGATTCTGAATTGGATCAACCAAAATAGTAAAAGCTACTGAAGTAGCGGATTTTGTTACAACCTCTGATTCTGTCTCCGTACCTTTCAGGATTTTGTCAATTTCAGAATTAAGGTTACGAAGAAAGAGAATGTCTTCAGAGATTGGAGAATCAGGTTCCTGGCTCACAGTTGCCCTAGGTTTAAAATTCATTTTACGTCGTTTTAGAGAGGGAAGAGCTGTAGGGGATATTTCAATAATTTCCTGATTCAGTAGGGACTCCCTATCATATAAATCAATGGTTCATTTTCTTGTTTTGGGAGATGAAGGGAGTGTTTGTTGTTCTATGGCAGTGGTTAGAACTGGTTGGATTTGACCAAGTTCATTGCCAGTTTCGAAGGCCACTGAGGGCTCTTGTGTGTGTATTGCCGTTTGAGGCACAGTAGTAGATATGGTGATAAATTGGTCAGTTAGAAATGCAGAAAAGTCAAAATCCAGAAGTGTACCTTCTTCCATGTGTTCATCAGAGAGGTCAGGTATGTACACATCTTTGTTTTGAATCTCCTCTATAGTGTCCTCAACAACTATATCCATTTTTGGTTTTTAGGGTTATTCCTTTCATCTTCTTCAGGTATTGGTTCTTGATCATGTTCAGAGCCAGCTTCTTCCATAACTTCATCTTCCTTTTCAGTACCTGATTCTTCTTCTTCTGAGGTAGTGTCAGACTCACTGGAGGTTTCAGCTTCATTTCCCTCTTCAGAGGTTGCTACTTCTTCTTCTTCTACAGCTTTTTCTTCTTCTTCTTCTTCTTCTTCTACTTCTTCTACTTCTTCTTCATTAACCTGTCTAAGAAGATCAAAGAAATCTCTGATAGGGTCAGTCATCGGAGCAGAAGTATACCTGTTGGGATAGTCAGCCTCATTCTGTAGCAATAGAATTGTCTTGAACTGGAGTGAGGGTGACTCTTCCAATAGACTGTTCTGAAACCCTTGTAGTTGATCAGCAGTCAACACTTGATTCAACACCAGCTGCAAGAATATGGGATACAAACAGAAGTTCTCCATCTTGGCTTGGTTCTTCAGAATCTCTACCATGATCATCTTGTCAATATTTAGCCTGAACCTAGAAGCCACTGCAAACCCAATCACCTTGTTGAACTGAGTGATTCCATGGAAGCCACATGTCTTTGGTGCAAAGCAGTGAGACAAGATGTTGAAAAATAATTTCCACTCCTTGGGTATGTGATTCTTGTAAATCTTCTTTGAAAGATTATAGTTCATTCTGGTGTAGTGCAGGAACATGAAGAAATTGTCCAGATCTGCCTGTGATGGTTCATCTTCAAAATCTTCAGATGGCAAGTGAAGTGCTCTATTGATATCATTTTCAGTGATTCACACCTTCTTTCTCTGAATCTTACATGTGAAGGCAGAGATGCCATCTGCAGACGTGTCCTGAGCAGACCTGTATACCTGTCTTAACAAATTTCTGATATCAATGTGCTTGGTCCTTGAATGTTGAACAGGATTGTTTGTGATGGCTATGGCAATTGTGTTGTCACAAAATATTGGAATTTTGTTCAGCAGCAGTCCATAGTCTTGAAGTTGGTTCCTAATCCATAGAATTTATGCACAGCAACTTCCAGCAGCAACATATTCAGCTTCAGTTGTTGACATTGCAACTGAGTGCTGCTTCTTGCTATACCAGGACACCAATCTTCTTCCAAGGAATTGACAACTCCCTGATGTACTTTTTCTATCAATCCTACAACCTGCATAATCAGAATCTGTATAGCCAACAAGGTCAAAACTTGTATCTTTAGGGTACCAAATTCTAAGATTCAGACTTCCCTTAAGATACCTAAAAATCCGTTTAACAGCTATAAGATGTGATTCTTTAGGGTTAGACTGAAACCTAGCACACAAACATGTAGAAAACATAATATTTGGCCTACTTGCAGTTAGGTAAACTAATGAGCCGATCATACCTCTGTAACTTGTGATATCTACCTTCTTACCAGGTTCATCTTGATCAAGCTTAGTGGCAGTTGCCATTGGAGTTTTATCTGTTGATGCATCTTCAAGACCATACTTCTTCAAAAGGTCTTTGATGTACTTGGTCTGGCAAATGAAGATTCCATCTTTCCTTTGGCTTACTTGGAGTCCAAGGAAGTAATTCAGCTCTCCCATCATGCTCATTTCATACCTAATCTGCATTAGCTTAACAAATCTACTACACAACTGATCGTTGGTAGAACCAAATATAATGTCATCCACATATACTTATACTAATATCATGTCATTTTTATGCATTTTATGAAACAGAGGCTTATCTATGACACCTCTAGTGAAACCACTTTCAAGTAGGAATATAGATGGAGTGTCATACCATGTTCGAGGTGTTTGCTTTAGGCCATAGAGTGCCTTGAAGAGGAAGTATACAAAATCTGTAAATTCTGGATCTTCAAACCCTGGGGGTTGTACCACATACACTTCTTCTTCAAGCTCTCCATTCAGGAATGCACTCTTCACATCCATTTGATAAACTTTAAAGTTGGAATGTGCTGTGAATGCTAGAAACATCCTGATAGCTTCAAGCCTTGCCACTGGTGCATATATTTCATCATAGTATATTCCTTCTTCTTGAGAATAACCTTTAGCAACCAGTCTGGCTTTGTTCCTCGTAACAATGCCATCTTCATCCAGTTTATTTCTAAATACCCACTTTGTGCCAATTATAGACTTGTTCTTTGGCCTGGGTACTAGCTTCCAAACTTTTTGTCTCTGGAACTGATTGAGTTCCTCTTGCATAGCTATTACCCAATCTGGATCTTCCAATGCTTCTTCCACTTTTTTGGCTCTATTTCAGAGATAAAACCAGAGAATAAACATTCATTTTGAGAATCACGTCTAGTTTGAACTCCAACATCTGGATTTCCTAGAATCAACTCAAAGGGGTGATCTCTACTCCACACCCTATGTCTAGGCAGAAGTGTCCTAGATGATTCAGCTTGATTATCATTGAAGTGCTGAGTTCTGCTAGTAGATCCTTCAGTTGCTCCCCCTGAGCTGCTGCTTGGTTGAGAATGAGATTCTCTGCCACTACTAGTAGTTTCTGTGAATCTTACAATGTTTCCACTACTAGGGTCAGAATCATCATTGATGATATTCTCATTTGGTACTTGTATTTCTATTGCAGCTTCAGGTTCCATTTCACCTTCATCTGAGTTCAAGTTTTCAAACTGCAGAGTTTTAGTGTTGTCTGTTCTTTGTAGACTAGGGAGCTTGAGATCATCGAAAGTTACATTCATGCTTTCAATGACCTTCTTGTGTTCAATCACATAAACCCTGTACGCCTTAGATTCTAGAGAGTAGCCAAGAAATATGCCTTCATGAGCCTTGGATTCGATCTTTCCTAGATGTTCATCATCTTTTAATACAAAGCACTTTGCTCCAAACACATGAAAGTATTTCAGTGTTGGTTTCTTGTTTGCCATTATCTCGTACAGAGTCTTATCATGATCTTTATTAATCAGGGTACGATTCTGAGTGTAGCAAGCCATGTTGACTGATTCAGCCCAAAAGTATAGAGGTAACTTAGCTTCATTCAGCATTGTTCTTGCTGCTTCAACAAAAGTTCTGTTCTTCATTTCTACTACTCCATTTTTTTGTGGAGTTCTGGGCGCTGAGTATTGTCTTGAAATCCCTTTTTCAACACATAATTCATTCAGGGTTACATTTCTGAATTTTGTTCCATTGTCAGACCTTATTTTTTTGACAGGCAAACCAGCTTCTACTTCTATCTTCTATATGTGATCAATGATTGTTTGAGGGGCTTCATCCTTAGAGGCTAGAAACAACACCCACGTGTACTTGGAGTAGTCATCTACAATTACTAGTGCATATCTATTCCTTGACATAGACATGACATTTACTGGGCCAAATAAATCCATATGCAAAAGTTGTAGTGGTTCAGTAATGTCTAAAGAATCTTTGCTTCGGTGAGATGCTTTCTTTGACTTCCCTTTTTCACATGCTTCACACAAACCTTCTTGACAAAATTCCATCTCAGGTAAGCCTCTAACCAATTCCCTCTTGACTAAAGAGTTCATTGCTTTAAAGTTTAGGTGTGAAAGTTTCTTGTGTCATAACCAACTGTCCTCTGTTGAAGCTTTGTTGTAGAAACATTGAGCTTCGTCTCTGCTTGTAGAGAATAAGTTAGCCACAAAAAGATTCCCTTTTTTCACTCCTTGAAGAGAAAGCTTCGCATCTTTCCTGTTTTAGATTGCACATCTTTCTTTTTTAAAAGTTACTTTAAAGCCCTTGTCAGTGAACTGACTGATACTTAGAAGGTTGTGCTTTAACCCATCCACAAGAGAGATATTTTCTATGATAACATTTCCAAATTCCAGATTGACATATCCCGTTGTGAATCCCTTGCTGTTATCTCCAAAGGTCACTATCGAGTCAGCTTTCTCAATCACATCTGATAGTAGGGCCTTATCACCAGTCATATGCCTTGAACAGCCGCTGTCGAGAATCCACATGACACGTTTGTTCCTTTCTATGCCCTGCAACCATAGATTGATTACTTCTTCTTTGGCACCCAAATTTGATCGGGTCCAAGAGGCTTAGATAAGTAAACAGATTTAGCTGAAGAAATTTTCTGGTCCTTGTGTTTCTCATTGACTATGCACTTGCCCTTTGGTTTAGCCTTGACAAGAATGTCTTTAGGCTTAGGGATAGGGGCTTCCTTCCTAGACTTAGGAGGACTAGAAGTCTTTGCCCTAACATGCTTTCTATTCATGTTCACATCTGTATTCATGCAAGTACTAGATGATGAATTCATTAAGTTTATGTATGCGATATGATGTTGAAAGCACATGACATTCATCCTACTTTACCACATGGTTGAAGAGGGATAGACATGGCAGGCATGGCAGGCACATTAGGAGTTTCTTCTTTTACTACTTTTATCTTTTTGCATGCATGCGTAAGATGACTAGTAGAATTACAATTATTATAAACTTTCCTAATTGCTTTGGGAGAATAGGCATAATCATTTTTCTTTATAACACCTATCTTGCCATTTCTGTTAGCTTTCTTCTTTTCATCCTTGTTGCCTAAATTATTTTTAATCTATTTCTTAGGTTCTACAATTTTTACAGATTTCTTAGGCAACTCCTCTTTACTTACTTCCTCTTTCTTTTGATCCTCAGCAAGAATTTCTTCTTTCATTAACATCTGTTCTTCATCTAGGGGTTCGAAGACAAACTTCTTGTATAGGGGCTTAGCAACATTTTTTAACACATGTGGAATATCTTTCTTCACAGGACTTTCATCAGGAATTGATTCCACATGTCTCTTTCCTTCCTTTTTATCATAGTCAAATCTTATTTCTATTTTCTGACCTATGACTTGTTTATCTATTGCCTCCTTAACAAGATTAACAGATTTCTTATAAGCCTGAAGTTTTAACTCTAACTCAGAAATTTTATTCATAAGTGCAGTTTCTACTTCCTGGTTGCATTTGTCTCTATTCTGTAGATATTCTATCTTCTGTTTCAGATTTTCTAGGTTAACACATGCAAGCTCTAGTTCTTTATTTCTAGCTTCTAGCATTTTATTCTTTAGAACTAGTTTAGCATTTTCTTCTTCAGATGCTAGCATGCTTGTGTGAATGTTAAACATTTCTACACTAAGATCTTCTACAGTTTTCTTATAATCAGAATTAGACATATCAACTGTGGAAAGAAATGATACCTTGGATGACTTAGGTGATGCCTCTGAAAAGTCTGCCATTAGTGCAACAATTCCATATGTCTCCTCTTCATCATTGTCTGAGTCATCCCAGCTCTTTCCCTCGGCTATATAAGCTCTGCCCTAATGCTTCTTTACCAGTGCATTATACTTTTGCTTAAGTTCGTCATACGACTCCTTTCTTTCTTTTCCTTGCTTAAGCTTCCGGCATTCTGTAGCAAAATGCCCGGGTTCATCGCAGTTATAGTACTTGAACTTACTGCGGTCTACCATCCCCGTCTTATAACCTCCTTTGCTGTAAGACCCTGAAGACGAACCACCTTGGTTGCTGTTTCTAAAACTGAAACCAATGTTACTTGAGTTGCTCTTGAATTTGTACTTAGGGTTCCTCATAAACCTGAGGTTCTTGAACTTTCCTCCCATATAGGTCATTGTCTTGTTTTCCAAGTGTTTAAGTTATTCCATTAAGTAGAAGTCATCTTCATCACCCGCTTGAACATTCTCTGAAATTTCAGCTTCTAGAATGTCTTCTATCTCAACAACGGGCTTTACTGAGCTGGTCTCTGTCACAGCAAAATCCTTGGCTACAAGTGTTGTAGTCTTTAACAGTGTTATATTCTTACTGTCCACTGTACCTGACCCATAAATAATTTTTCTATGCTCTTGCTCCATTTTATGAGTCTTGAGCTTCCCATATAGAATTTCAATGGACATGTCATTTATGTCACTTCTCTCTCTGATGGCAGAGATTTTGTGTTCCAGGTGTGCTGGTAGTGTCAATATGAATTTCATGTTGATCTCCCTACGTGAATAGGCCTTCCCATGCAGTGATAAGTCATTCAATAATTTGTTGTATCTCTCAAAGACTTGAGTGATACTTTCTCCTGGTAGTGACTTGAACGCTTCATACTGGGATGTAAGAATATCCAGCATGTACTCCTTCACTTCTGTTGTACCTTCCATTAGCAGATCAATCGTATCCCACATTTGTTTGGCACTGGTGCAATTAATCACTTGATTCAGCATTGTAGTGTCCAGTGAATCCATTAAGATACATTGAAGATGATTATCCCATGCAACTCGATCTTTATCAGTGTGTCAGTGTACTCTGAAGGCTCCTTTGGGGTAAATCCTTGAGGAATCCATTCGCCTTCATCTGAGACCGTTTCTGGTGTCAGCTTCTGAGGTACATAGGGTCCATTTTCCAAAATTTCCATGTATTGAGAATTAGCTGATTTGATGAAAGTGGACATCTTCTTCTTTTATAAAATGTATTCATTTTTATCAAAGGCTGGGATTTTGATGCTGCTAATTTTTGGGTACTCGTGGTTGTGAAGAATTTTAAATCTCAAGAAATAATTAATTTCTTAAAAATTAAAATCAATTCGAATAAAAATTAAATTTTGATAAATAAAATTTTAATTCAAATTCTTGATGATTGATAGTCTTCTTAAAATTAGTGAACTTAAAATCTTTGAAAAATTCGAAAATGAATTTTCTTTAATAATATAGAAATTTCAATATAAATTTTTCTAGATCTAAAAATGCACTTTTTCGAAAAACTATTTTTGGATCTTGATTTGTAACTTCAATCAACAAGCTCTGATACCAATTGTTAGGTCCAAAATCATCATAGAAGTGGGGGTTGAATATGATGTGGTAGATTTTTTTATTTAAATTACGGATTAAGTGTTTGTGTTCTTGAGATATAAAAATGGCAGTTAATAAAACACAAAGATTCAGGGAAATAACAATGTATTATTAAATCCCTGAGGTACTACACTTCTAATCAAATGATTACTTCAATGGGTTCAATCAAGGTTACAATAGAAATACAGTTGAGTGATATAAATGATTGTCTTTAATGGAGCTCCCGTATGTATCTCTTTTGTTGAAGATGAATGAATGTCTCCGACCATTTTGATTTTTACCCATATATAAATTGTATACTTATTGGAAATTGATTTTCAACAATGTATAAGTCCCATGTTGCGCTTGTAAGAGTGTTGGTGGAGTGTAGGCGCCACTAAAATGTATGTTGCGCCTTGGATGTGTTTATTGCACCAAATTACCTTTGTTACGCCACTAGATCAATTTAGTTGCGCCTATACAGTTGTATCCTTGTATAGGCGCCACTAATGCCTTAGAAACATTCCACAAGATCTATGTTGTGCCTAGTTAAGCATTTGTTGCGCCTGCACACTAGATGCAGTGTGTAGGTGCCACAAAATCTTCAAGTTATCTTTTGTTGTGCCTTGACTTGGCTATGTTGCTCCACAACATGTTTTGTTGCGTCTGCACTCCCATTCCCTTGTGCAGACGCCACAAACCTTGACTCAGGCTTATCTTGAGCTTCTTATTTTGTTCGTTGCGCCTAAGTAAAGTTTGTTGCGCTTCACACTAGATTTCACCTTTGTAGGCACCACCGAATGTAGTTTTACTTGTTTTAAAAAATATCTTCAATTCTTGAAGTAATAACTACTTGGTTTTCACTCTTCTGGCTTGATCAACTGATTTTCTTCTGATTAACCAAGACAATTATTTCCTTGTTGTGTTGATGCTTAGTGCACTGGTTTGGTTCACAACCGAATAGCACTGAATTGAATTTCCTTGATTTCTGTTCTGTTTCAGCTGATTAACTTTGTACTATTCCATTGCTTCTGATCACTGAAACCCTTTGACAACTGTACTTGAATCATTGCATTGTCTTTAGTCTCAAATCTACTGAACACTTATTTGTTGCTGAGGTTTGAACATATTAATGAACTTCTCTCGTTGTCGTTCAGTAAACTTTACATCTTGAGTGTTCTGCAATGATGTATGTATGATTCCTGTTTTTATGTCCTTCTGGATTCTTGTGCTTCATATTAGTATTATTTATCTGTCTTTATTTCTTAGTTGAGTTATCGTTATCACTATTACATACTACGTTACATTATGATTTACATTCCTACCTTGTCATTTTTATTCCTCTTTACCTTTTTAGGCTTGTTTTTATTGGTGACTAACTTCAACTTTTCTTTAAGTTGCTTCTATGAGAGTAACCCTATATTTACTGGTTTATTCTCTGACACACTATTAGAGCATTTATTAGAGGTATTCTTTTCATTACTAGCTCTTACAAAATTTGCAGGTTCACTCAATTTTCCTTTTGTATTTGTCTTAGTATGTGTTTTCTTGTCAGATTCATAACCTAAGGCAGATGTCCAATTCTTGTTAGAAAGCATTTGTTGGACTTTCTTACCAGAGTTTGTCCAAACTGTGAAAATTTCCTTTTCTTTAGCTATCTCAGCTTTTAAATATTCTACTTGTATTTCTAGCTGGGTTTGCATGTGTATAGCATTCTCACAGCCTTTCTTAGTGTTATGCATGTGTGAATTTTCAGATTCAAGAAAGTCATTCTTAGCAGTCAGAGTTTGTATTTCAGATTTTAATCTTTCATTCTCAAGTGATTGTGATTTAAACTAACATGCAAGGTTCTAAGGAAAGATTTTAATTCATGGATATTTTCAGTATTAAAATTGAAGGCAGAGTCTGGTACTTTGTCAGAGTTTAGGATGGGACCATCAATGTTTGGCATGAGAGAATAATTTGTTTCCTCTTCAGAGTCTGAGGAATCCATCCAATCTTTTTTTGATGTGATGAGAGCTTTTCTAGATTCCTTGCTTCTGCACTTAATAGCAAAGTGTCCCATCTTGTTATACTTGTAACACTTGACCTTTGATTTATCAAGTGTTTTAGTCTTAACATCTCTTTCTTCTTTCCTCCTGGACCTGTCTTTATTCTTTGACTCTTTATGCTTCTTTTGAAAGTTTCCTTGCTTTCTGTACTTCCTATATTTCATCTTCTTGAAGCCTTTGACAATCACATCAACCATCTACATCATGTCAGAGCCTGTGGAGTCATCAGAGTTTGCCTCAAACTCTGATTCACTGTTTTTCTTAATCATTACAGCTTTTCCTTTTCTTGTTGAGGCTTTTAGGACTTTTTCTTTTGGTTCTTCAACCTTGGTCTCAACATTCAAGGCAACAGACTTTGCCTTGCTACTTTTTCTATTTTTTCTTTGTTGTAACTCCAAGTCACGAGTCTTTAGCCTTCCATACACTTCATCTAGAGACATCTCATCCAAATCAGTCATGTCTCTTATCAAGGATGTTTTCAAGTCTCATTCTTCAAGTAGAGCCCTTATAAACTTGGTGTTTGAATCCTCATTGTCATACACCTTAGCAACCAAAGCTAAGTTATTCAACAAAGTAAGAAATCTGTCATAGATATCTGTGAGAGACTCATTCGGCTTAGCCTCAAAGTATTCATACTCTTGAATTAGCACAGATCTTCTATTCTTCTTTATCTCCTTGGATCATTAGCATTGAACCTCTAGTGCATCCCAGATTTCTTTGGCAGTTTTGCATGCAATTACTATGTTAGACATCACAAAGTCAAGACTATTATGCAGAATATTCTTTACCTTTGCATCTTTCAAGACTTCTTGTTTTTCTTCATTGGTCAACTCATTCTTGTCCTTCATAGTATAATATTCAGGAACTTGTCTTCCTTCCACAATTGTTGATGGCACTAGTTTAGTTGGTAGATACTGACCTTCATTGATCCTATCTAGATAATCAGGATCTGTAGCTTCCAGGAACATCATCATCTTTACCCTCTATATAGGGTATTCAGCCTTCTTCAAGATAGGAATTCTAATACTTTCATACTTATTTCCAGACATTATTTTGAGATCTTTAAGTTAAAATTAATAGCCTGCTCTGATACCAATTGTTGCACAGATAAATAGACTATTATAGAAGGGGGGTTGAATATAATAGTATCAAATAATCGACTTTAAAACACAAATATGTAAAAGATGAACTGCTTTGTATTAATGATAAACTGTATACAAAACTCTCTCAAGAAAATCAATGTTCTTAAGAGCTGCTAGGTTATGAAAATGATACAACTTGAATGAATTACATCAATGTAAAACCTAATTATGTGTTTATACAGTACACATCTACAAATCCAATTACAATACAGATAATGATAGCTTCCATAAGGTAATATAATTGTATTTGAATTATTCATTCTCTATCTAAATCAAATTCTGATTTGTCTGTTTCCATCCTTGGCAAACTCTGATCTCACAAACTCTGTCAGTTGATAATCTCCGATTGAGTATACTCTGATTTGAGTAAACTCTGATTGAGTAAACTCTGTCGACAGTTTCTAAACTCTGATAACGTCATCACAAACTATGTTCTTCAATAAACTCTGTTTGTAGTAATCTCTGACAGCATTAGTGTTTATATTTCTAACATTTTACATATTTATATATTAATAATATAAATTTATATTTGTGCGATGTGCATATTTTTTTAATATTTTATAATTTTCTTATTTATATTTAATTCAGAAGATGTAAAAATATATAATTTAAATAAGTTAAAAACTAATATAATTATAATATATTAAGAATTTTTAAAATTATAAAAATATTAATAATTTTAAAATAAATAATTTAATTAATGAAACAAAATATCTATGCGATGCGCGGCTTAAAATCTAGTATATTATAATATACTCAACTTTTGTTCATACCCCACGTTTGATTAATCTTATTTTTGATAATTAATAAATAATTATATATATATATATATGTATGTATATATGATTTAAATATATATATAAATGTATTTTATTTATAAATAAATAGCATTTCTTAAAAACAAGTTTATTCCTTAGTTATTTTTTCAAAATAAGTATTTTCTTTTAAAAAAAAGTATATAAATGCATACTTTTTTCTAAAAATAAACACTTATTTCTCATAAATAACTTTAACTCACACCCATATATAAGTATATTTTATGTTTATAAAATTTTTTAGGTATATAAATAAATAGTAAAAAAAGTTTAGGCATGTATAAAATTTTCTTTTAAAAACTTTTATTTTAAATAAATATTTAAATATTCAATATTTATTATAAAAATAAATTTTAAATATAATTTACGAAATCAATTATTTTTCATATATTTTAAAATACAAGAAAATTAAATGCAATCCCAGTCCAATGTGTAGTGTATATATCGCATAAGAGTTACCGTAACGGATAAATATACCCCATATAATTATAATACACCTGTACACGTCAACATAACACGTGTTAGACTTATAGCAAAGCTTTGACTTGAAGACCAGTGCGCAGCATGAGGTGGCGAGAAGCACCTAATGGCATCTGTAGAAACGCGGCAGGGACGAATAAAAAATGACGGAAAGTAAAAGAAGGCGTGGGGTCCACTGAGTGTTATGGTTTGGCTGCTTTTATACGTGTCTCTAGAAGGTATGTTGCTGCCTAGGGTGAAAAAAAAACGAATAAGAACCGAAACTGATACGAAATCAATAAAAACAGAATTGAAGAAAATTGAAATTGAAAAAAATTGATCCGAAATTGAAAAATAAAAAACCGAACCGATTGATCGGTTCCGGTTCCGGTTCCGGTTCCGGTTCCGGTTATAGATTAAAACCGAACCGAACCGATAATTAAAATAAATAAATTTATTATATATAATTTATATATATATATATATATATGTATAGGATAAAAGATATCTACCGTTATTTTTAGAAAATTTCCTAAAATTAATTATATAAAATTACATCATTTAGACTCTAACGAAAAAATCTAAAATTAATTTTGAATTATAGTTATATACAAGAGTAGTCTCTCTTATAAATAAAGTAATATAAATCAGAATACATATTCATGATTCATTATTTAAAATAAACTATTCTGTTAAAAATCTCATGATTAATATATACAATGCCGATTAATTTCACAATTAAAAATGCGATAGTTTAATAGAGTTGCATATTTGAATATTTGTATGAGAAGACATGATTCTGATGATATAAAATTTATATAAATTAATTAAAGTTTCTTACATGTTATAATAAGTTTAACTTGTTACAGTTTCTTATCTTTTTTTTTGCAGTGTTATTATGCGGAATGTTATTATAGAAATGTGCGATTATTCGGCGTAATGAGAATGCAGGCTTGATTCATGGTTGCACTATAGCACGAGGGGCACCTACAATATCCCATTTACTATTCGCGTATCCGCGGATGACTGTTATTTTTTCTTCAAGGCCATTAGAGGGGAAACAAGTATAATGAGGAGAATTTTAGATCGATATGAACAGGTGTCAGGCCAAATGATAAGTTATAGTAAATCCATTGTAACCTTTTCTCCTATAAAATAAACGGGATGTATGTACACAGCTGGGAGGTGCAGGGACCTGGGAATTATTTGGGAACGCCCATGTGTATAGGTCGGAGAAAAATTATAAGATTTTCATTTTTGTTGGATAGAGTCAAACAAAAACTACAAGGATGGCAAAACAAAACAATCTCTGAATCAAGGAAAGTAACACTTCTTAAAACTGCAACTCAAGTAATACCAAATTTCTGGATGAGTTTGTTTCTAATTCCTATGGAAATCTGTGAGGGAATGGAGAAGAAAATGAACAAGTTTTGGTGGACAAATAACGACATAGGGGAGGAATAAAGTGACTGTCGTGGGATAGGTTGTGCGAAAGTAAGGAGGGAGGGGGATTGGGTTTTAAAAATGTTATTTCCCAGAACAATATCAATAAATATTTGTAGAGGGGGGTTGAATACAAATTCTAAAACTTTTTGAGTTCTTAGTATTTGTTCTTTGATAGACTGAGTATTTAGAGAAGTGTTTATACGAACAATAATAACTTAAACATAAATTGAACAAAATATAAAAAAATTCTGATGGATTGGTTGTTCCATCAGTGTATATATTGCTCAAATAATATAGGTTAAAAACCTAGCTGCTTTTACAAGATTATAAATGAATCAATTGTTCTTACAGGTGTTTCACAACTTGAACAATTGATTTTTAATAAAATATTCTAATTCTGTCAATGTAGACTGTCTTTCATAGCAGTACTTTAGTCTGAAAATTCCTGATATTTTATCTCTTTGTGCAATCCATATCAATTGATAATTTGCTGTTAAGCATATAATAGTTTGTGTTCACTCACTCACCGGTAAATGTCTTATAATTAGTTTTTGATAATAAAAATTTTAATATATTGAAAAAGTAATCCACATTTCTATGTTGTGTAAATTTCTATAACACAATATTAAAATTTATAATTTTGCTCGACCTATACTTTTGTTAGCATTGAATGATGGCACAATAAATGTCAGGGACGTGTTATAATTATTATTCTCTCGGTCCCAATTTATCTGTCATGTTTGACTCTTTGTGAAAAATTAATTCAATTTTGACCGTAAATTACATATATTATGTAATTGAAAAAAATTATATTATTAGAAAGTGCATGTAATTTATTTTAAAATGTAATTTTCAGTTTTTTAAAATTATAAATTAATTAATTTTAATTATCAATCAAGTCAATTTAATCACAAAAAATTAAATAAAAAGTAAAATAAGAAAGATAAACTGGCACAGAAAGAATATAGTATAGTGGAGGTTAAATCAGTCGACGAGATTTCAAAGTCAACGTCATTACGAACAGTATTATAGCTAATAACAAAAATTTATCAAAAATAATCAAGTTAATTATTAAGTATTTTGTTATTAAAATAGCCCGCTGATTGATTTTTTTTAAAAAGAAAAAGTAAGTTAATTAACTTGGTCTAATTAATCTTCGATAAAATCTACTTTAGTTCTGGTCCAAGTAGGGGGAATAAAATTATTTTTGCTTACATTTTTATTAGACCATCTCCAACTTAACTCTAAATTTGCACTTTTATATCATTTTGGTGTAAAATTCTTCTCTAACCAAACTCTAAAATTTACACCATTTTGGTGCAACACCAAATTTGGTGTCACAAAAATTTGGTGTAATTTTTAGAATTCTTCTAAATCTCAGCATTACCATGTAATTCCTTTAACTAAAATAAATTTCTTTCTTTTATGTGCAAACAACTTTATTGTTTTTGTACATTAGTTATAAAATAAATTTTATAGTACCACAAAGATTCTCTTTGGTATAAGTTTTAGTGTAAATGAGTTGGAGAAGATTTTAAAAATAATTTAACTTTTACACTATTTTGATGTCAAAATTACACCAAAATAATGTAATGGGTTCAAGATGCTCTTATAAACTATTAAGTAGACCGTAAAATCCTGTCAAAACAAAAGTTAGACCATAAAATATGGAGAATGTATTAGTTGAAAAAATATAATATTTTAAATTCCCTATCTTAGTCAAATAACCATGTTACTGATATATTTTATTTTAACATAATATATTGTAACAGCCCGCCCTTTTCGGGCTATTAATCTTACAAAATCTAAAACAATTATATTTATTAATCCAAAAACTCTATTACAAAATTAACTATTACAAAAGCGCAGCTAACAATGACGAGTGAACAACCAATCTATTCCAATTCTAAGATCCTCGAAATCCGATACACTTCATCTTCCTCATACACTGAACCTGAAAATTGTAAGTAATGAGTTACACAGCCCAGCAAGTAACCAATCGATCCAACTAGTCGGGCCAAGTAACAAGTAATACATATAATAAAATAATTTTCGATAATACGATAACTATACACATAACTTTTCGATATACTTTCATATTTTTATTCGATACATACGATACAGATAATCACATAACAACAATAATTCCAAACCCAGGATCTATGCCACGACCACTACAACCCGGTGATAACGGTCCTAAATTTTCAGAAAACTGTCACTACAATCCGGTGACTCGGCCCTAAGTTCTTATTCTTATTTTCACAAACCATGGCATAAATCAGAGTTCCAAACTTACTGTTGACACACAACACATATACGGATAAAACACGTCACTTCAAAATATAATTACTTAGCCCAAATTTATATAATCAAATATACACAGAATTTTAAAAACACCAGAAAGATCAATCAGAAACTTACATCAACCTCGCAAACCAAGAATTAACAACATCCTAGAACATATATTCAATCCTTAACACCCAAGCGAGAACATCACATCTCAAACGTCTCAAACATCGGACTTCTTCGTAACTCTAATTATGCCCAGATCTGTATTTTACCTTTTTGACCCTCTAAACAATGTTTTCTGGAAAAACTTAAAACACGAAAGTCGTAGAGAACGAAAAGATCTTTCCGAAAAGTCCAAAATCACTGAATTCCGACTTGTGATGAATTTACTACGAATTTTACAAGATAGCTGAGTTGTGTATGAAAAATCCTACGAATTTTAATAACAAAGATAAAGAAAAAGAATAAAGATTTGTGTAGAGAGAGATTTGTAACTGTTTAGTCTTGGTGGCTTGAAAAGAATACAAAAGAACGAGGAGATCTCAATCTATATATAGAGTTTTAAACCCTATAACAAAACCTACTACAATTCAAATTCGATCCATATTCGAAAACCCGTTATTCTAATCCAATTCTAATTCATAATCTCTATCCAATTTTAATTCTTTTTATTATTATTATTATTATTATTCTATTTTATTATTCTAAAAAATATGAGATATTACATATATATCATAAATATATGTTATGCAAAATTTTAAAATACATAGTATGAATATACGTATTGGATCCGATGGATATCAGACTCTTATCTGTCATGTTTGACTCTTTGTGAAAAATTAATTCAATTTTGACCGTAAATTACATATATTATGTAATTGAAAAAAATTATATTATTAGAAAGTGCATGTAATTTATTTTAAAATGTAATTTTCAGTTTTTTAAAATTATAAATTAATTAATTTTAATTATCAATCAAGTCAATTTAATCACAAAAAATTAAATAAAAAGTAAAATAAGAAAGATAAATTGGCACAGAAAGAATATAGTATAGTGGAGGTTAAATCAGTCGACGAGATTTCAAAGTCAACGTCATTACGAACAGTATTATAGCTAATAACAAAAATTTATCAAAAATAATCAAGTTAATTATTAAGTATTTTGTTATTAAAATAGCCCGCTGATTGATTTTTTTTAAAAAGAAAAAGTAAGTTAATTAACTTGGTCTAATTAATCTTCGATAAAATCTACTTTAGTTCTGGTCCAAGTAGGGGGAATATAATTATGGCTTAGGTTCAATGAAAAACTTTCTTATTTGATAAACAACAACAAATATAATTACATAACACATAAAAAAATTGCTAAAAATAGAAAAAGTTACAAAAAACAATCACAAATTAAACAAACAAAATTACTTAACATAAAAGAAATATAGAAAACAAAATTAGAGAACAATATTAATCATTAGTATTCTGTAAATTAGTGTTCTGTAACTTGTGTTATATATATTTTTTGTATATTATGTAATTTTTCTTTGTTTTACAATTATTTTTGGTGTTTTATTATTTTTTATATGTTCTCTGGTCTTCTATAATTATTTGTTAATCAAATTCTTGTAAAATAGAAATTGGTTCCTCAGTTACTCAAATAAGGAGTTCATCGCTAAGACTTACTCATTATATATATTATTTTATAAGTATATTTATACTATATTATTATAATTAAAAGATTAAAAGTTTTGGTCGGTTGGTACTGGGCCACGGGTCTAAAAAATATTCATGTATTAGATATAATTTTACTTATTATAATACAGACCCTAAATATATACATATCTATATTAACTAAAATATTTTTACTTTTTGAGCCCAATTATATATTTATTATAATACGGGTCCAAATTATAACATATATATATTAAATAAAATAAAATTATATAAAATTGATAGAATATATTTTTATATATATTCTATAGGATTTTTATTCTCATATTTAATTATATTTTGCATTAATTGGATATTTATTTAATAGATTTTAATGTTTTATTGCAGAAAAGAGGAAATTCCTAAACTTGAAAGAATTTGGACTTAAAGAACTATTTTGGAGATAAAATAGAAGAAAATTCATATTTATTGGGTTGCACGCGCTGCTTACACTGTTTGGGCCATATCTTGAGTTCTAGAAGTCAGAATTGGACGATCTTACAGCTCATACGAAGCTTATGGAATTTTCTTTAATTCAGAAGTGGGCCAACAAGAAGGATTTTATTGTATCAGCCCAGAAACTGGACAGAACAGACAACTACAAATTTTACATGAATAATTCAACTCGATTTAGGAAACCTACTTGTAATTGTTTTAAAGCATTAAAATACTTTATATATTAGAGATAATTAGATACATATCAGATTATGTCTTATTAGACATATTATTATTAGATTAGAGTAATATTGTATTAGGGATAAAAAGAGATGGATGGAGGGCATGATTTTTTCATGTGATAGGGAGAATTGAAGGTTTTCTTATCCAAATCTTTTCTTTATTCTTATTAGTTTAATCATGTTTCTTTATGGTCTTAGTTATTTTACTTGTTTAATAATTAGCTAGTAATTGTTTCTAGGGCTTAAGGAGAAGCCATGTTTGCACTATAATATTAACATGATTTTTACAATGGTTTGATGGGTTATGTGTAATTCTAATTGATATATTTTAATTATTGATTTATGTAATCGGCCGATATCATGAATTGATTCTATGCAAATAGGGGTATGGATCGAGAGATTTACTTACTAGAGGCACATATACGATTAACAGAATTGAATTTGAGTGCGAGAGCATCATTGGATTTCTGAGGGCGTTGATGCTCGAGAGAGATTAACACTGCTCTAATTACCTGATTAATTGAATTACTAAAAGTTGTTTATTGTGTAAACATGTTTCGAGAGTATTAATTCTTGAGAGAGATTAACAACTTTAGTTGCACAACCACTTTTATAACTTTAGCTTAAAAGCCAATTATTGTGTAAACATGGTGGACCTGATTGCCCTATGTTTTTAATTTATTAATTTAGTATATTTAATTAGTGTTAGTTTTAATTAGTAGTTAATTAATATCTTCAAATATTCATTTGCTCTTAAAACAATCTGTGATAATTAACATGAAAATGATAAAACTTGTCTACTTGTGGATTCAACTCGTACTTGATAGTTTTTGCTAATAACCGTGCACTTGCGGAATTATAAATAAAACGCATAAAAAATAAGAGAATATATAATATTAAATAAATTCTTATTATTATAAAATTTTATGTTAAATATCGATAAAAATATAAACAAAAAATCAATTTACTTAAATATTAGTTATCTCGTACTTTACACGGGTTATAAGATTATATATATAATATACATTTATGTAATATTATATATATAATATACATTATTTATAAGATATTATAATAAAATATTATAATATATTTTATATAAAAAATATTTTTTACATAATTTTCGGGTTTGAATTTTGGCATTGGGTTCAGGTTTTTCGATTTCGAATTTCGGATTTATCTTTGAATTTCCGAATCCGATCTGAAATCCGTTGAATCGAGTTTGGGTTTTTTGGGATTAGGGTCGGGTTCAGATTTGAATAAAATTTACGGGTTTAGATTTGAATTTTGTCAAACCCAACCCGACACGATTGTCATTCCTACTATAAACTACAAATATCATCTTAATAAATGAAAGTAGTATAAATCCTCAAAATTAAACAAATTGATGGCCCGCGAAATACCCCTCCCACGGCCTACGGATACAGGGCTATAGACTACAGTTCTTTGGAAAACGTCCCTACAATTCAAGCCCTATAAACCACCGTAGCTGTCAACCAAAATACTAAAATACTCTCACATAACTTTCGGGCTAACACCTGTCCTGATGACTGAGCATCCTAATCATCGAGGTTTTTTCGGGTTTATTGCCAATAAACTTGTATAGCTCTAATGAGCTGGCCAACCTAAGACTACTAGAAGAGGATGACCCACCAAGGTCAAAGATAAAAGAGGGGAGAAAGGAAGGATAAATGATTAAGCCCAAAATATACACAAAAAGACAGACCATAAAAAACACATACAAACACTGTCGATAATGGCCACCGTAATCCTTACGGATTGTGTCTGAAATTCGTATGACCATCCTAAATCATTATTATTATGCTCAAATTTCAGCATGTGTTATCTTGTGATGTGCTAATATTTATTGGGCTGAATGTATAGTTGTTCAGGTAGATCATTGAATGCCCTCCGCCTCTAGGGTTAATTATTGAAGGCCCTCCGCCTCTGGGGTTAATTTGAAGACTCTCCGCCAGTCATTGCCTGTTAAAGACCCTTACTCTGTACTTCACGAGTATCCTCTGCGGGGAGCTATGGAATACTACTTGCCTCAACTTGGAAGATCATTTCCCTGTACTCAGGCGCGTTGTCCTCGTCTTGGAGTTTAGGACATGTCCTATATTCGAGGTTTGTTTAGTGCTGACCTCTAGTCAAGGTAACGGGGAAATATCTGTAGTGGATCGACTAGAGCCCCAGTTTCCTGGTCAATGTCAGATTCATGAAGTCCTTGAGCCTTATACTGGGCTTTGGACTACCCAAACAAGGCTTACTGTGGAGATCTCTTCCAAGTAGGCTTCTCTTGCCTATTTTTTGTCTACTTTAATTCGAAGAAGGAAACCTTTTCCTATCGGGCCTTTGCTTTACAAGAACTACATGGGTTTGATCCCCTATAAATAGGGGTACGTAGACACATTGTTAGGGGTTGAAAGTTGAGAGCCCCCACCAACTAAAAAATCCTAACAATCTCATCCCCCAATATTCAACAACTATAACACTCCGACGACTTTTTAGGTAAAAAATACCACCCTAGATCTTGATTATGGCGATTGAACTCAAATTTTATTGTTACCAAATTCCTCCATCAACAAATTGGCTCTAGAAGGAGGGGAAAATCCACATCTTATGAGGGAAGATGTTACATCAAATCTAGGATTTTGAAGGTTTTTATGGTGGACATCAAATGCGGATATGAGAGACATCAAAGGGGGAGATATTGAATAAAATTTGATGGGTTGTTAGAATTCAATATGTTATGGTTCTCATCATGGTTTGAAGGATATGGTCTCAAATATGGATTAATGGCTGATAGGTAATCGATTTCGGAGTCAAAATAGAAAAAATTCATATGTATTGTGCTACATGCGATATGTACACTATTTGGGTCATATATTGAGTTCTAAAATTCGGATTTGGACGATTTTATAGCCACTCGAATCTTATTGAATTTTCTTTAATTCAGGGGTGGTAAAATAAGAAGAATCCATCTGAGATCAGTCTAAAACTGGAGAGGAAAGATAACTGAAAATTTTCATCAAGTAATTCTACTCGGTTTAGAAAACCTGCTGGTAATTAGTTTAAAATGTTCAGACCAAATCCATATCTGGGGAAGAGACTACAGTTAATGGAAGAGAAAGCACATGGAGAGGGAAACTTGCAAATATGGGATGCAATTATCAGGAGCTGCATCTTTATATCGCAAAGCGCGCCTACCAGGTAAACCATAACGTTTTTATATTTTTTGTTATTGATTGAAATTTTGCAGGTAGAAAGTCACATGAAGACAAATATCTGAAGATCATTAGATGGAGGAAAGAATTGAGCTTGTTTTGGCTTAAATCAGATGAAAATTCGGATTTGTGGAAGAGTTTGCGCAACAATCACTGTTTCGGCCGTAACTTGAGTTTCAAAAGTCAGAATTAGATGATTTTACAACCCATGCGAAGATGAAAGAAATTCCTAAAACTTGGAGATGGTCAAATATTTTATTTTCAAGTGGAAAAACCCAGAAAAAGGCCTGGACAACTGAGTTTTATGAGGAGCTGCATCTCCATCTCCCAAGGATTTGATTTAGAAATGGCGAATCAGAGGCAAATAGAGCTTTTGCACATTTTCTCAAACTTTCTTGATATATTTTTGTTGTTGGTTGTATTGTTGTACATATTAATTTTTGCATGAAGAAATGGAAGAATAAGGGGGTATTAATACTTTTGATGATAGAAATTTTTATCCAGCATGATAACTAGAGGCCTAGTAGTGAAGTTATAAGGGGTAGATATGATGTTTATAATAGAGCATACACCCATGATGGTGGCGGTTGTATAAACGGAAATTGTATGAATGGAGGTTATAGATTGTATGAATGGAGGTTATAGAAACGGAGGTTATAGAAATGAAGGTTTCTTCTAACCATACCATTGGGGATAGACGTCAAGGCCAATCCCGCCGTGAAAGAAGTGAAGAACTTCATGAGTTCGATTTTATTTAGTTAAATTTTTATTGAAGGCCCTTCAAATATTAAAATTTATTTGTTGAAGGCTCTTCATGAGTAAAATTTTTAATGAAGGCCCTTTAAGGGTTAAAATTTATTGAAGGTCCTTCTTGGGTAAAATTTTATTGAAGACCCTTCATGGGTTAATATTTTATTGGTGGTCCTTCATGAGTTAAAATTTTATTGAAGGCCCTTCATGAATTAAAATTTTATTAATGGCCTTTCATTATTTAAAATTTGATTGACGGCTTGGGGGTCTGAGGAAATATGTTTGTTGATGGAGTTATTAAGGGGCGCCTTCTAAAAAGAAAAATTGAGGTATGTTTTCTCAATGAGTTTGTTTTAATTGTTTTTATTATCATCTTGGCTTATCTTAAATATCAATGTGGAAATTTGGTTTGATAATGAGGGTAATTAGGATGGTATGAAGAAGCATGTAGACATATGGTGTGCCTAAATCTCATAGTGCGGCCTTATTAGGCATGAACATATTATATGATGATTCAAAGGAGTTACAAGGGGGGTTATTTTTACATAACACGTCGTAAAAGTTATTATTATGCGTGAAATATTTGAAGAGTGTGAGGAGTATATAATTTTGGAGTAAACGAATGGAAGATGTAGAAATATGTATGTTGATGGCAACATTATTACGTCACGCTCTAACATGAAATTTGGTGATGAAGAAGTTAAATATTTAATTCCTCTTATATTTACAATGCTGCAAGGAATTGATGGTAGTTGTTATGCCCAAATTTCATCATGTATTATCTTGTAATGGGCTAGTATTTATTGGGCTACATGTATAGTTATTCATGTGGATTATTGAAGGCCCTCCGCCTCCGAAATTAATTTGAAAACTCTCCGCCAGTAATTGCCTGTTGAAGACCCTTACTCTGTACTTCACGAGTTATCCTCGGCAGAGAGCTATGGGATACTACTTGTCTCAACTTGGAAGATCCTTTCTCTGTACTCAGGCGGATTGTTCTCGTCTTGGGGCTTAAACACGTCCTACATTCGAGGTTTGTCTAATGCCGGCCTCCAATCAAGGTACCCGGGAAATAGCTGTAGTGGACCGACTAGAGCCCACGGTTTCCGGGTCAATGTCGAATTCATTAAATTCTTGGGGCTTATACTGGGTTTTGGACTACCCAAATAAGTCTTAATATGGAGAACTCTTCCAAGTAGGTGTCTCTTGCCTATTTTCTCCCTACTTTGATTCGAAGAAGGAAATCTTTTCCTATTGGGCCTTTGTTTTGCAAGAACTACAAGGGGTTGATCCTTATAAATAGGGGTACACATGCACATTGTTAGGGGTTGAAAGTTGAGAGCCCCCAGCAATTAAAAAAATCATAACAATCTCATCCCAATATTTAACAATCATCACACTCCGACGACTTTACAGATAAAAAATACAACCCTAAATCTTCATTATGACGATGAATCTCAAATTTTATTGTTACCAAATTTCTCCATTAACAATTACAAAAGAAATGAGAAAGGTATTTTGAGAGTGAACCTTTTACTCACTGAGTACGTTGATTTATATATTCTTCATACATATGGAACACACAATTTCAATTTTAGTAAAATACTCTCAAAATGACATTCCTCAATTTTTAATACCATTATAAAAATTGTATCAAATATAATAAATGATTGAGATGAGTTTGTAATTCAAATTTTTTTATAAAGTTTGTATAATAGAATGGTTTGTATATGAATTTTTTTTATATATATACTCTATTCAAATTTTAAAAAAATATTTTAATATTTTTTCTTAACACTGATAAACAGATAAATCAAAATAAATTAGTATGTAAATGTTATCGACCGGATAGAGGGAACATTGAAGTAGAATATACTTTTCCCCGAAAAGAAGGCTACAAATTGTAATAATAAGAAAAGTATATTCGTATAATTATGACGGGACCCTTAATTATAACATCATCAATGTATGAACTAGGTGAATGAATAGGTGAGTGTGTAAATATTCATGATACATACTAGTATAGATACAACCTTCTGTATGTATATATGTAAGGTAAACAATATATCAAGAAAAGTTACATTTATACCAAAGCTCGTATTTTTAGCTCTGTAAAACTCTCCCGTGTCTTATTTATATGTAGATCTTCCCCCGCCGTCCTCTCACATTCATTTGATACATATAATGTATGTATAATATGTATAAAAAGACAAAGGGGAGGGGAAAAAACTAAGCTTTTGTTGTTTCTTTGGAATCTTGGCTTAATTATCACCATTGGGTTGTCTTGTGTCGTCCTCTTCATTATTATGGTGTGTTCTTTTCTATTCTCCATCACCCCACCTTGCCATTTTCCTGTGTCTTCTGTGGGTTTCTGAGAGAGAGACGTATATATTGGGAGAGACTCAGAGAGAGAGAAAGGAGAGAGACAGAGAGAGAGAGAGAAAGGAGAGAGAGACATAGAGTGGAGAGAGACAGAGAGAGAGGGAGAGAGAGAGAGAGGAGACAGAGAGAGAGAGGAGGGAGAGAGATCTGGATCTTTAGTATTTTTTTTAGTAGTCTTGCTTCTTCACTTTAAGAGGTGGGGTTAGAGTGAAGAAGATAAGAAAGTGAAAAAGGTTAAGAAATGGAGGGGGAGAAGAAGCCTGCTGTATCTGATGTGGGAGCATGGGCTATGAACATTTTTAGTTCTGTTGGAATTATCATGGCTAACAAGCAACTCATGTCTTCTGGTGGCTATGGTTTCACTTTTGGTTAGTTTCTATCATTCAATTTGTGTCAATTTAACTTTATGTTTGATTTTAGTTTTTGTTCCGGATCCGCATTAGTTCTGATTTGATTGATTGTGTAAATTGAGTTGTTAGATTCGTGATGTAGTTGTTGTAATTATCTAGTTTGGACTACTAGTGTGTAACTGATACTGGTATGGTATATTCATTTCAAGTGGTAGTATGTAAATGATTACAATCACGTACTGGTTTGTACGTCTTGCGTGTTGGTGTTCCTATCTGAGCATCTTTTGCGAATATAAATGGGTCATATTGTGTTTTGTAATGAGTGCAGGTGCTGGTATGCTTCACTAATGATCATTTTTTTTGTTTACTCCGACTGTTGCATCAACTTGGAGACTAAGATCTGATGCTTTTCTGCTCACCTCGCTAGCATGATCCATATCTACTTGAGTGAATATGGGGTCCTAAATTAAAATAGAGGATGGTTTTGAAATTTTGGCAAGTTGATTGCAATTATGATCCGAATCTGCTTTATTGATGAAAGTGTTAGAGGGTTTCATCTTGAGCATTATTATTTTCTGTTTGCTTATATTGGTTGGTTTCTGCTGTACTGTGCACCGACTTATATATGTAGCAGAAGTGTCAAATCTCAGTTCATAATATTTTGTTTTAAAGGAGGCAAGAAGTTATGCTAAATCTTCAAATATATGTTCCCCTTCCATATGCATTGAACTTTAAGTATGAGTGTAGCGCATCATCGGAATTTAACTTTCTATTGTACAATTTTATCCTTCAAGGGGAATATGTGATATGTAGATCACCCAGAAGTTGCACAAATGTAACATCTAAGGCTGCATTTTTGGTTGGTTTGCACCATTAGCTTGTGATGATTTGAGATGAATTCTATGGTTAGTTGTTTATTTGATTGTATTCTATTCTCTTATTCTAGACATCATCAGGCAGGCTTTTTACTAGTTGAGATATGTTAAATAATGTGAGAGTCCATGCTAAACCTTGACCCTGTTGAGACGAATTCTGTGGAGAGTATCAGGAGATGTCTCATCTTTACAGAAATTTTACATTACTGCATTGCATTATTTTGTCATATGCTAAACTTTTATCAGTTTCTATGTTCTCTCTTATATCTGTTGTAGGAGTTTTTGATCCAAGGATTCTAATTAATCTGACTTCTTGTTTTTTTAATTCTACTTTTTTTTTTCAGCAACGACATTAACTGGTTGCCACTTTTTGGTAACTGCACTTGTTGGAGCTGTGTCAAATGCTTCAGGTCTCTCTGCCTCGAAACATGTTCCACTGTGGGAACTCCTCTGGTTCTCCATTGTTGCCAACATGTCTATCACCGGCATGAATTTCAGCCTTATGCTAAACTCTGTTGGATTTTACCAAGTAAGGATTCTACTAAAGCACGTTGCTTGTCTTTTTCTGTTTAATATATGTTTCTTGGCTAAATCCATTTAATATATGTTGATCAGAACTGTCTATCTATCAATTGAATATTAGCATTCTATTCTGTTCTACCAAATGGGCTTTAATTATTTTGTTGCTAATGTTCAGCGTTGCTTTTTATGTAAATTGGTTTTAGGAGCCACATTTGTCTGCTATAGTTTGTTAAGATGATGTTCATGTGGTTTGTGAAAGAAGAAATACGAGAAAAATGTAGAGTACAATTGCAGATTGGGCATATGTTTGTGAATCTTCCAATATGATTGATAAAATCAATAATAAATCTGTTACACTGACATTTATATTGCAGAAATAAGTATAGTAGTATACTGATAACATGGCACAAGAGTAAATTGGACGCATTAGAATATTGATCCAGTTAATTTAAACCTCAGACAAATTTTATAGCCACCCCGTGCTCAGTGTTGTTAAAAGCGCGCATATGCGCAAAGCGCAAATATGCGCAGGTTTGGGGAGTCGCTTCAAAAAAGCGAATCGCGGTAAGGAATCGCGCGCTTCTTTGCGCTTCTTGCGCATTTGCGCAATGCGCGAATCGATAGAAAAACGCGCTTCTGACTGGGCTTTGACCGGGTTGTTTTATAAAAAGAATTGGGTTAAAAAAACCCCTAAACAATAAGCAGCCGTTGGTAATAGACAGCCTACAACAGACTACAGACCTACATCAAGTCGTTACACACAACTGCGTCAAATCTTTACTGCCTTACTGGTAATACATCTTCTTTCTTATATCCCATCTTTCTTTCTTATAAATATATACACACATATTTATGTATATATAGTTATATACATACACACACAAACAAATATAATGATTCTTATATTATATATATATATATACTGATCTTATTTATATTCTTTTATATATATGTATATACTGATTCTATATATATATATATATATATATATACTGATTCTATGTATATATATACTTAATTTTTTTTTAATAAATAGATTCTAATATTCTATATATATAACTGATATTATATATATATATATATATATATAATTTCAGAAAAGATGCCTGAAAAAACAGATGTGGCATGGAAATATGCACAAGCAGTGACTGAGGGCAGTTCAATTAAACTTCGTTGTAATTTCTGTGGAAAAGTTACAAGTGGTGGAACGTTTAGAATGAAGGAGCATCTTGTTGGTGGCAGAAGAAATGCTACAGGTTGCACAAAAGTAACAGAGGCAGTGAGGAAGGAGGTTCTGGATTTCATGGAATCGAAAAAAAAACAAAACAAACTATGAACTTGGATGATTTTGAAGTTGAAAATTCTGAAGATGATGAAGATGAAGATGAAGATGAAGGGCCCTATGGATGTAGGGAGTACAACAAAAATGAAGATGAAGATGAAGGGAGTACAACAAAAATGAAGATGAAGGGCCCTATGGATGTCTATATGACACCTGATCCAGAGATTGTAGTGAAGAAAAGAAAAGGAGTGCAACCAAGAATAGATGAAAATGATGGGGCATATGCTATATATATGTATATTTTACATTATATACTATATATATATATGTATATTTTACTCATCTTCGATAAATCAGCGCGTTGCGCATATGCTCCACGAGGCCTTTGCGCTTCGGTGCGCATATCGCATTTAACAACACTGCCCGTGCTTAAGCTAAGCAAAGCCTTATTTTGAGGTTCTAATTGAGAACAGGGGCATACTTGTATTTCTAGGGGATCGTTTACACATCAATAACTATTCTAGACTTGGAAACACCCCATATGTAGATCTTTTTCAGTTTAGTAGGCAACTTCTATATTACTATATTTGCAACTTACATGGGTGGTAGCAAAGCACATACTTATGTTGTCTTAGTATCACATATTTAGATTACATGGCCTCGTTACAGATTTTCTTTCATTCTATTGATTTTGTGTGGAAGTACTCATATAACTTGGCAACTAGCTGACAATGACTGTTTTTTGGTGCAGATCTCAAAACTGAGCATGATACCTGTGGTCTGCATTATGGAATGGATTCTTCATAATAAGAGTTACAGAAGGGAGGTCAAACTGGCAGTTGTGGTGGTGGTTATAGGTGTGGGCGTCTGCACAGTAACTGATGTCAAAGTTAATGCCAAAGGTTTTATATGTGCTTGTGTTGCAGTTCTGTCAACATCATTGCAACAAATTGTGAGTACATTGTTCTCTCTCTCCCTATATGTATATATCTATATTGCCATCTAGTTATATTAATTGAAACATGTATGCTTATATCTATTGTTTACCTGTATTAGTGACTAATGTTTGTCATGAACGCAAAATAAACTATATACATAATCATCACAAGACAATTAAAATTAAACTAGTAGTGGAAAGTTGGATCAAAACCAAGGGATTGGAATGGTTCTAACTTTGTAAAATCACCGGACACAAGTATATTTGTAGTTGGTAGTGAATTATTTTCCCAGGGATTAGAATGTAGGTTACTACAAGTATGATTCCCAGGATGACAACTTTTGGTGTTTATATGTTTGTACGGATTTAGCCCTACTCAGGGTTTTTTTTTGACCAAAGTCCAAAACCGGTTACTCAGGTTGGGTTATTAAGCTTGAAATTCTATAATCACACCAAGGCCTGTCAAAAATAATTCGGGCTGGTGGAGTCTGGAACTTAAGATTTTTGGACTTGTAGTCAGCTTTGACTTATTGTGTTATTAACTTCCTGCCATCAAATATCTTAGCTCCATAATGTTATTGAGGAGACTCTTGACCTCAACTTGAAGTGTTTTCGTCTACTTTTCATTCATTCAAAAACTATTAAGAGAAAGTCTCCATTATGCTCTTACAATTGATCTGGAAAACAGCTGCTGCTTTGGCCATATTTCGATTCATGTCCCCTTTCTGATTAAAATTTATGGGATCAAGACATCATGTTTCTTAACTATTACTCCCTCCGTCCCACCCAATTGTTAACGTTTCGGAGAGAAGGTCCGGCACGCATTTTAAGGTGCATATAAAGTATAGTTCCATAACTTATTTTTAATTTTTTTTTTTCTGAATAAAAATTTAAACATTAATTTTTTATTCAGAAAAAAAATATTTTAAAAATAAGTTATGGAACTATACTTTATATGCACCTTAAAATGCGTGCCGGACCTTCTCTCCGAAACGTTAACAATTGGGTGGGACGGAGGTAGTATCATTTTACATGTTTTTATTAAGAATTGGAGATCTAGAGACAATAAAAGCAAAAATCATTTTAAGAGCAAGCAATTAACGGGATTCCGAACAATGGAACGAGTGATAAGTAAGGACACATAAATTAATATGCATAAAATGTGCTGTTGTTCACGTTAATAATGAATGGAAATGGTTTTTATTTAGTTATACTTTTACATTTTGTCTTGATTTAGTTGCATCGTTTTTTTATGTGAACAAGTTTTTAAAATTTTTCTTGAAGTCTGTACTTTACAGAATAAAAAGTGGCAAAAAGAATATTATTTGCTTATTTTATTTGGTGTTTAGAACACCTTTCCCTTTTGTCGCTACCGAACAGCTGTTGAATGTAAAAGATTAAAGTGATTTTTTCTTAGACACCCAAATCTTGAACAGATTACATACCTGAATTAATTAATTATTTCTTAGTGTTTGACGACTGTGTCAAGACTGACTATTACAGTATTTTGTAATCCCATCATATATTCTCACAATTGGCTCCCCCCATGTATTAGAATCAGAGACCCAAAGTTCACCTTAAACTAGAAGATTTGTTATAGGTTTTTCTTGTGGCCTATGGGGAACTAGAAACATTGAGGGAAATTAAGGCACAAGTTTGCATGTGAAGACACATTCTTACATCAACTTCCGGAATCATGATAGCAATTATGGCAATTAATACTAAGCCGTGGGATCATTTTTAAAGAAACAATTATTCTATATGTGAAAAAAACCTAGGAATCATGTGGAATGTCTTCTGACTACCAATTATTATGTGAGCACTGATGAAATGTATGTAGTATATGGTAGTTAAGTTGCACTGTCATCTTGAGAACAAGACTCGTACAGGGCCAGAGTTCTGATTGGACAATATTTTCATGATGCAGTCTATAGGTTCTCTACAGAAGAAGTACTCAATTGGATCATTTGAATTGTTAAGCAAGACAGCTCCAATTCAGGCGATCTCTCTCTTAATTTTTGGTCCCTTTGTTGACTACTCTCTCAGTGGAAATTCTATCCTGAAATACTCCATGTCTTACGGCTTTGTTGTAAGTTTACATCTTCAATATATTTGTTCCTGTCAATGTACATTTACTGCTTTCAGCGAGTTATCTTAATTCGATGGCTTGAATTTCGTGAACCATTTGTGCAGTTATTTCTACTTCTTTCGTGCTCCTTGGCAGTCTTCTGCAATATAAGCCAGTATCTCTGCATCGGACGCTTTTCAGCAGTCTCTTTTCAGGTTTTAGGTCACATGAAAACAGTATGTGTCCTGACTTTGGGTTGGGTTCTATTTGATTCGGCCCTGACATTCAAGAATATTATGGGGATGGTGATTGCCATTGCTGGTATGATAATATATAGTTGGGCTGTTGAGCTTGACAAGCAGGCCAATGCAAAGATGTCCCATGTAAAACACAGTATGACAGAAGAGGAGTTTAGACTATTAAAGGAAGGAGTGGATCACACACCTTTAAGGGATATTGATGTAGAGGACCCAAAGGCATAAGTTTAAGGACCCAAAGGTGCAAGTTTAAGTTCATACCCGGCAGTCGGTGACATGCTGTTTGTGTCATATTTATCTATCAATATGTAGTTTTGCCTCCATTGTATCACACATACCTCATCAAAAACTTAGAAAATACGTCCACTTGTTCAACATCGGCCCCTTATTTATTTCATTTTTATTGTGAATTCAAAAGAATAGTTCTTTTATAGTGTATTTTCACAAGATGTATGTAGCTTCAATATCAAATTTTGATTATTGTGAATTTGAAAGAACAGGTCCTCTATAGTGGATTATAGGTTATTCTATATTTTACCCCCTCCCCTTTTTATACTACTATCCTTCTGTAATAAGCCTTGTTAAAACAATTCTGTATATTATGTGATAATTCTTGCAACATTGTTAAATACCATATTTGGTTGGCACTGCATTGATGAGAGAGATTTATATTCTCAACAATTGACACCTTGCACATGGCCATGAGTTTGAATTTGCAGGAGATTAATAGAATGCAATAGAAACACTGGTACAAGCTGGATGGATGCTGCAGAAAACCTTAAATAATGACTGATTCATCTCTTCGACAATTTAAAGGTAGCAGTAAAATTTATCAAAGATGATGTGATGTTTAAATGCTTAGTATTTCACAAAGCAGAGGTAGTATATAAGGCAGGGGTGGTGGTTTTGGAGTCCATTCGAATCAGAGCTACTTAACATAAATATCGTAGTATTAATAAAGCTTATGATGTCTCAGTATAACGTATTTTACGCTTGAGAGATTTACAAGAGAATTCCCAAATCGAAAAGTATAACCAAATGTCCAAAATGGTAAGTTGTAATGTTGAGGTTACACTAAAATATTGGTCAACCCCAACAAATGTACACACATATACTTCTCCTTTGTATAGTACTAGTTAACATATGATCATATTGATCAGATCAATGACATCCATAGTTGACTTTAGAGAAGTTAGAAATGAGATCAGGAAGATCCATGTAATGTGCACAAGGATTTCTTCCATCCAGTTGCTGAAGAAGGTATCGAAAAAGATGGATGTCACAAGCTATTCTCAGGGCTCCTTGATATGAATATCCATACTCTTGTAAGACTAAGCAACTTCTCTACCAGTGGATGGTTCAAATAATGAGCTTCCATCTCCACCACTACCTCCTTGCTCTTAGCCTTCCCCACCACTACACGAATCCGCCCTTCTGGCACTGACTCCTCCTCGGATGGAAAGATTAAGCTCCTCTTTCCACACATTATTAGCTTTCTCACCACTCCAAAACCACCACCCATTCTTCTTGCTGATAAAAGTTTCGCTAAAAAATAGTTTTAGCAAAGGTAGCCTTTCGGTTATGTACGTATAAATTTTCAAAACTTGGAGGGGAGTTCAGTTGAGGGCATATGATGGCTGATGAACTCGAAGCTGCATATGTCTGCATATATATAGTAGCACTAGTAGTATGGACAAAACAATAAAATGATTGAATATATAATCTACAAGTGGCAAAGAAACAAGTAAAAATAGAAACGAAGACTTTCTCAAGGAAAGAACGAGTAGAAATACAGAGGAGTAAAAATAAAAAACGAAGGAAGGTGTTGTCATGGTGTAAAGTGTGGCCAGCTATAAGAAACACGCAGTGTAGACGAGGATTATACATGGAGATGGGGCAATTATTAGTATCAGAGTTATATAAACTTTTGTCATTGCTGCGGTGGGAGAATCAAATTATTCCAAGTTAATAAAAATAGGAAACCTATAATAAATTAAACGCAGACTGAGGCCGTTACGTTAGTTCTCTGATCATAACAGAGTTATATAATAATACTGGGAAGCTCTTGTTAACTAATGGTCATTATAATCATGTGAAATTCGCGTCTCATAGTGATATTATAAAGTCTTTAACGATGAGAAGTTATTCCTTATTAGTTGTTTATTACACTGGATACAAGGGGTACCTGCAATGTGAACAAATGTAAACTACATTGCACTATTCAACACTTTACAGAGTTTTCGAAATAAAGAATATTATCACTTGTTATACGACAGCAGTTACAGATTACTTAATTATTCCCGTCAACAAACGATTGAAGAATCAAAATGCAGACCATCTGTCCCTGCTGCTTTCACTTGTGTCTGTAGAAAGTAGAAACCATCAAATCCTGGTGCTTTTCACTTGTGTCTGTAGAAACCATCAAATTCATATGGTTTCAAAACGCTGGCGAAGTCTGGTCCAACGGTTGCCACAAGATCCTTAACCATTTTAGTTGCTAATTCAACTTCATCCAGTGTACCCTCTAACTTGACTATCAGCATACTAGGATCAAACTCATGGTCTTCCAACGAAATTTTGACCCCTGACATGCAACTCACTAGCCAAAGTATTCATGGCCTCCGTAGAACTTCGTGGTGAACTGAATTTTATGAATTGCTAATCTTTCAAACTTTATATAAGATTTTATCAACATTATGAATACAAGAATGCTTAATAAGGCTTTTACCAAAAAAAATTTGACATAAAAAAATGAAGAACCTTGTTTCGGGTTTTTAAGAGCGCCTTTCCCATTGAAATCACTTTCAGATCTTCCACTCTTTCGGGAACCTCCACCCTCCATTGCCTTTATAAATTGCGTTTTGTCAAAAACCTAATAAACAAAGATTTGGCAATCAAAACCTAAGAACACTAATACAGGTTGGATCCATGAGTGTTGCCCAACACATTATATGCTACAATTTAGCGATAGCATCATCATTTGAATCTATCATGCCAAACATTTGTAAGATTTACAAAAGAAAATAAATAAAAGGTACTAGAATGGTGATATGTAATGTAGAGGTTGCACTTAATACTGTTCAACCCCGACAGATGTACACATATGAATAGTTAATGTTTCTTTGTAAAAATTGTATGATCATATTGGCGAGATCAATGGCTTCCATAGCTAGATTTAGAGAAGTTGGAAATGAGATCAGGAAGATCCATGTAGTGTGCACTCGGATTTCTTCCATCAAGTTGTTGAAGAAGGTATCGAAAAAGATTGATGTCACAAGCTATTCTGAGGGCGCCTTCATAAGAATATCCATACTCTTCTCTTGTGAAAGTAAGCAACTTCTCCATCAGTGGATGGTTTAAATAATGAGCTTCCATCTGGACCACCTCCTTGTCGCTCTTAGCCTTCCCCACCACCACACGAATCCATCCTTCTTTAACTGATGACTGCTCCTCTGACGGAAAGATCAAGCTCTTGTTTCCACACATCAGAAGCTTTCTCACCACTTCAAAACCACGACCCATTATGTATTCTTGCTCTTCCTTTCAATTTAGCCCACAAAAGTGTCGCTATACAGTAGATTTAGCTTTTCTAGCTTTCGAGTTTTAATTTAGCCCACAAAATGTATGTTATAGATGTTTAACACTTGGAGGAGTGTTATGTTAAGAGAATATATGTTAGCTGATAATTTTGAACATGCATATATAGTACTCGTACTAGAAGTACATACGAAGAAAACGATTCGATAAAAAAATGAATAGAAAGGAAGACTTGTTCAAATGAAAAGAGTGGCCAGCTATATGAAACGCGTAGTACGGAAGGAACATTATGGGATGCTGCAACTGCAATTATTAGTTTCAGAGTAAGCCATGGGATGACTCAAGATAACTAGATCACTGTTGTCACTGCTGCGGTGGGAACGGGGAAATCAAATTATTCCAAATCTATTAAATAATCATTTTTTTAAATTTATGCAATAAATTAAGCACATACCGAGTCAAGACATCAATTTTTTTATCAGTACTATTCGGTTTCCAGATTTAGTTATGTCATAAATTAATTTTCATGTATGCATGTGGAGTCTGCGTCTCATTATTAAGAATTTTAAAAGCCTTAATGATGAAAAATTCATCAGTGCTAATTGTGCGGTGCAATGGCCAAAAGAAGTAGCAGTAATGTGAACAACATTGATCATATATTAAACTATTCATGAACCCAATTTTTTTCCAAACATTCCGCTTGTTACTTAGAACAAGAAGAATGGTAAAACACTATCAAACCGACTACAAAAGATATCAAATTCGGTTATAATAATACAGTATAGATTAAACAACGAATTAAGGATTGTCATGCAGATGGTGCAATTATTAGTACTGGAGTTAATAAACTGTTGCAATTGCTGTGGTGGGAGAATCAAATTATTTCAATTCATTAAATTAAGCCCGGACTGAAGTCAATATATATAGTTCTTTGATCATAGCAGTGATGTGAAATTTGAATCTCACAAGTTTGTTATGAATTCTTTAACTATGAGAAGTCAATCATTGTTAGTTGTTTAGCATTAAATAATAGAGGTACCAGTAATGTGAACCAAATGTAATATACATGGTACTATATTTGTAATTTGACAGTTTTCAAACATTCCCCTCGTTACAGTAGAATAAGAAGCCTGTATGAATATATATTTCATCCGTATCGTTCATGTTGTCTTCCAGAAAATACTTACATTTTTAGCAATCAGATCGAATAATTAAATTTCTAATTATTGAGGCTGTGGATTTAAACTTTGGGGCTTTGCACATGGTTGAGAGTTTGAAGGAGATTAAAATAACAAAAGGCTTTACTAGAAACTCTTATACAGGTTGGATCAATATGGGGTCTGCAGAAAATTCTTAGAGATAGCATCATCTGTTCGGTAAATTATTTGTACCCTAGAAAGACAAAGTACACAAGTATCATATCAGTACGAAGGATACTTTCAATGACTCAATATTGCATTGTAATTCAACTTTTTTAAGATTTACATTGTAACATACATTTGTAAGATTTACAATCATTATAACTGAAAAAAATAGGAACGGAACTAAAATGCTGAGATGTAGTGCAGAGGTTGCACATAATATTGGTCAACCCCAACAGATGTACTCATGTACACAGTACACAACTGGGGCATTGGTCATGGCCTAAAAGATATTTTAGAGGCTCATAAAGGTTAGCTAATTCTTCTTTGTATACTTTGTTAACATATATGATTCACATTGATGAGTTCACCGGCATCCACCATAGCTAACCTTTATTTAGAGAAGTTGGAAATGAGATCAGGAAGATCCATGTAGTGTGCACTTGGATTTCTTCCATCAAGTTGCTGAAGAAGGTATCGAAAAAGTTGGATGTCACAAGCTATTCTGAGGGCGCCTTCATAAGAAAATCCATACTCTTCTCTTGTCAAACTAAGCAACTTCTCCATCAGTGGATGGTTTAAATAATGAGCTTCCATCTCTACCACCTCCTCATCACTCTTAGCCTTCCCCACCACCACACGAATCCGTCCTTCTGGAACCAATGATTGCACCTCGGACAGAAAGATTAAGCTTCTCTTCCCACACATTAGAAGCTTTCTCAGCACTGCAAAACCGCGACCCATTATCTTGCTCTGTCTTTTTGCCTACAAAAGTGCCGCTATATTGTAGATTTAGCTTTGCTAGCTTTGGGGTGTTTGCTATGTATATGTATGGCTTATAAATGTAAAATGTTTGTTTCTATTGATGTTCAAAACTCAAAGGAGTGTTATGTTGAGGAGAACATATGATAGCTGATAATTTAGAAGGTGCATGCATAGTATATATAGTAGTAATAGGCTACTAGCAAGAAGTACATATGAAGAAAACAATAGAAATAATTTGGTATAAAAATGAATAAAAATAGAAAGGAAACTTCTTTAAATTAAAAGAGTGGCCAGCTATATGAAGCGCGTAGTACGGAAGGAGCATTGTGGGGATGCTGCAATTATTAGTTTCAGAGTAAGCCATGAGATGGATGAAGAGAGCTAGGTCTCTGTTGTCACTGCTGCGGTGGGAAATCAGCTCATTCCAAATTAGTTTAAAATGCATATTTTTTTATTTAAGCAATGAATTAAGCAGAGACTGAATTCTATGGAATAATTCTTTTATCATAACACAACAGTATTATACGTTTTTCGGATTTAGTTATGTCACAAGTATCATTTATGCATGTGAAGTCTGCATTTCGTGATTAAGAAAATTTTAAACGCCTACCTGATGGCGACTTAATCATTGTTAATTGTTTGGTGCAACGGACAGAAGTAGCAGCAGTAATGTGAACAGCATTGGTCATACATTACGCTATTCAAGAACACACAAATTTTGCAAACATTCTGCTTGTTACCGTAGAACAAGAACAGTAGAATGCTATATAAAGATAGTAGATTTATTCCGTGAAGTTGTCTTTCGAAGGTCCAACTCTGTTGCAGGAACTCAGAGGGTAAGGCCTAGATTGTTAATTAATATATGAGCTTGTTTTTAATAGGGAAAATAAATTCATTCGTCCCTAAACTATTGGTGTTTTATTGTTTTAGTCCTTGAACTAAATATTCCAATATGCGGGTCCTTCAACTTTTGAATTTTTCTGATTGAAGTCCTTCCGTCCAAAAAAACTAACGGACGTTAACAGCATGCTGACGTGGCAGTTACGTGAAAATCAAAAATTCACCGATTGAATTCAAATTTTGATATGTTAATCTACGAGTGATTACAAGAACACAGGTGGTAAAATTTTTCGATTTCGAGTTCACTAACGTATAGAAGTTTGCACTTTAATTTCAAGAACACGAAATAATAAGTTTTTTTCATATAGATTTCTATACGTTAGTGAACTCGAAATCGAAAACTTTTACCACCTATGTTCTTGTAATCACTCGTAGATTAACATATCAAAATTTGAATTCAATCGGTGAATTTTTTATTTTCACGTAACTGCCACGTCAGCATTGACTAACGTCCGTTAAGTCAAATTTGGACGGAAGGACTTCAATCAGAAAAATCAAAAGTTGAAGGACCCGCATATTGGAATATTTAGTTCAAGGACTAAAACAATAAAACACCAATAGTTTAGGGACGAATGAATTTATTTTCCCTTTTTAATATTAAAAAGTCTATGGTAGTACTACCGAGTTATGTAATGACACTGAAAGATATCATTCATTTTGTAAATCATTGCTCCACCTACTTACAATTAAGAAACAAAAGTAATTTTTTTTTTATGAACGTATATATATTGAATGCATCCAAGTTGCTCCACCTACTTACAATCAAGTAAATGAATGCCATAACCAACTGCTTGCAAATAATTTCCATACTAACTAATCAGCTGCACTCTTAGTCTTTCCCGTTTTTATGCACCTGCAATACCGCGAATCTGTACCCATGATAGCTGTAGAATTCAATAATTTAATTCCAATTTCAGATTGATATTAGTTTTACATACAAAATGCAGAATAGTATTTGTTAATGTTGTATTGTGTTGATGAAGATGCCAATCGTGTGATGTATGTACAAAGTTCAACTTTCGAAATTCAGTTTTTATTTCCAACCTGCTTCAATATTGTTCTCATGAGTAGTATATTAGAACTACTATCAGCCAAACTTTGAGCATAATGATACTTTGTGCGATTCATCTCATATGGTGCATTGGTCTATAATACCATAGTCTTATCTCTTATGTCAAGTCTAATTAATATCGTAGACTCACTAATAAAAGTTTTTTGAATATAATTGTGATTATCATGTGCTGAGGAACCGTAATAAGAGCATCTATGACACTATTGTTTTTATGTTTTAGGATGCTGCAAATGATGCAGCTTGGCCACAAGGAATGCAGAAGATGTCTTTAAAGGAAGCTAATGGGGGATTATTACTTGAAGTGGCAGAAGTCAAAATAATGAAATTAACTGGATACAAACTTTTGTTGGTAAATGTGTAACATCCCGACCTTTTTTCGGAATATTAAAACAATACTAAAATATAATAATTCAAATTTAAAGTCAACAATCTTGATATCCTTAAAATCCAAACACAAAAAGTCAATTCAAAACGTAAACTACTAATATTGGAGATGCAACTCCCACATAAAATAAAAGTCTGAATGCGAAATAAACAATTCAACTATGTAGCATGCTAAACAAAAGACATCCAATGCAAAGTAACAATTCCAACTATGTAGCATGCTTAAGTCTCCTTTATTCGTCTCATTTGCAGAACCTGAAATATATTTTAGAAACATCTTTTCAAAACTAGCAAAGAACTATAGTTTTCGAAATCGAATAAATTTTTACATAAAATCTATAATTCAATATAACAATAAATCAAAACGATAAAAAAGACTATATTATTCCACAGTCACAGTAAGCCAGCGACACGGCATCTATAGTTCTATAAGTTCAGTAACCTCGCCCCTGACTAGGTATCTATGAGTGCACACTTGTGCGCCTAGAAAGGGTATCTATGTCTAGTTCCGGAACTATTGCGAAAATTACGAACGGGTTCGATACGCAGAGACTGAGAATTCTATAAATCTATGTTCTTATTTTCGAAAACACTTCTCAAAATGAAACTCATAATCACGGTAAATCTTTGAACAATAAACTATAACATGCTCTTTAAAATAATTTGAGGTAATACCATTTTCCTGAACATGAAAGTATATTGAAAAGTCACTTACCTCGATCTCGATGTCATACCCTGAAAATAAAATCACAATTAGACTCTTACGAGTTAATTTGCACTTCAGTTACTACATCGAAAACTTATAATATCCGAAAATAACTAGCTCTAAGGTCACACAACTCAAATATCATACAAACTGGACCATTTAAACAATTTCAGACTTGAGCAGTCCGGAAAAATGCCAATTTACTCTACAAAGATAGCTTTAAATGGAAAAACCCAAAACACGAGAATTGTAGCAAATTCAGAGATCTTTCCAGAATGGTAAAATTAGTCAAAAAAGGACAAGTAATTAATACAGAAAGTAAATAAACACGGGCTGCCAGAGTAGAATTAACCCACAGTCAGACCTGTATTTTAATGGTTTGGGCCTCAATATCACATAGTTTGTTAACATGATGTAAACGAAAGATGCAGATTTTGAAAATACATTTCCAGTACTCATAATTTTTGGATGAAAACTCATTTTACTACGAATTTTCAAAGTTGTAACACATCAACTCTTTTTAACATGAACAGATTTGATAAAAGGCAGATTTTGACATACTTAAAAGCCGAATTTCAAAAAACCCAAAGAATGAAAGTTGTAGATAAATAAAATATCTTTCCAAGGACAGTAAAATCACGAAAATCAGACAAATAACGAATTAGATACAAATTTGGTAAGAACTCAGTAAAGACACAAAACACTACACAATATACATACAAAGATCTGAAAACAATAACTGTTAACTAGATTCGATAATCAAAATTATCTATATATAAACATATATTCACACAATTCAAATCAATAACCCATGTAAAACTTTATACAATATCATGTAGAGACTCATACAAAATCATATACACATAGATTATACCACAAATAGGGGTTTTGATAGCAATCACTCTAAAACATGTAAGAGATCACTTATACATATTATCATATGCATACCTACATACACACATACACACACACACATAGAAGTAGGTGATTACCGATTCAAAGAGTAATCTTGATGGCTCACAACCTATTCTGTAGTCCTTCTTCCTTCCTACCCTTAGTCAGTTCTTCTTCTTTTTCTTTCTGATTCTTTTTTTGTATTCTCTCTGTGTATGTATAATATATTATCTATGTACTAACAGTTACAATTGCTGACATTAACAACCATAAACATTCCATAAATACTATTTCTAATTAATACTATTATTCTAATAATTATCATATTTCCATAAAAAAATCATTTTCAACTAAAAAAAATTAATTACTAGGTCAACCCCACAAAATAAACTATAAGACTATTATTTACAAACAAAGGCAAATATATTAATAAAAATTAAATCACAAAAATGGGGTTATAACAATCTACCCTCCTTAAAAAATTTGGTCATCCAAATTTAACAAAAACCAAATAAAGCATGTACAAAGTCATGCTTGCGAAGATATTATCTTGTACCTTAATTTCTGTTGCCAGTTGGTTGAAACACGTGACCTCTGGCTGGTCAAGATTTGTTGGAGCAATTTTTTTCTCATCACCTTTCTTTGGGGTGGATCGTTAGGGCACTCAGAAATCTTGTGCCCAACCTCTCCACAATGAAAGCATCCTCCAGTATTCCAACTACAATCCTTATCCAAGTGATTTCCACCACACCTAGTGCACTTATTTCGATTTCCCTGATTTCCAAGCTGATCATATATGCCAGCCTTCTTGAAATGCCTTCCTTGAGTTGATGTCCCGTCCGATGGTTCGAACCTCTTTCTGTTCCCGTTGTCGGTTGTCCCTTCTTAATATATTCCTAACACCTCTCAATCACCAAGGCTTTGTTAAGCACAACCTCATATGTTTGAAGTTCAAAGGACGCCACTGCATGTCGAATATTTTTCTCCAACCCTTCTTCTAATCTCCTTGCTCTACTTACCTCATCTGCCACTAAAGTTGGTGCATACTTGGCTAACTTTGCAAACTCTGCTTCATACTCACTTACTAACCTCGTACCCTGTTCCAGTATGATAATATCCCTTTCCTTTTATAGGCGAACTGTTCGTGGAAAATATTTATCCTCCAACGCCTTCTTAAATTTTTCCCATGTGTATGGCTCCTAATTTGCTTCAGAATTTGCCTCATTTTGCTCATTCTTTGGCTTCTCCATGAGCCATCAGTCATAAGCACTTCCTTGAAGTTGGTACACCGCAAGAGTGACCTTCTGTTCGTCATTGCTGCCAAGTAACTCATATGACTTTTCCATTTCTTGTACCCATCTCTCTACCACCGCGGGATCCGTAGCTCCATCAAAAGTTGGTGGGTTAAGCCTTTTAAACTCATAAATTATGTTGGGCTGCCTTGGTTGTTGGTTTTCAACTAGTGTGGCCAAGGTCTGTGCTAACTGATTTAAAGCCCCACCATCAACATTGTTGTTGTTGTTGTTGTTGTTGTCATCGTTCTCATTGTTACGATTGTAGCTATTTCCGCTTCGGGTACTCATGACTTCTTACTTTTCTCCACCAAACAACAAATATTTTAACATGCAAGTAATAATTAGTTAACCACACAACACAAAAGATCATTTATCACATAGTCACATATATATACAAAAACAAATTCACAAAATAGAGGCATTAGCCTTAAACTATTAATCACAATAAATGTCGAAATATACACGGTGTTCAGGAACGCACCCTAGGGAATGTACTAGTCCCATACCTAGTACACTCCGAAGGAAGCCTGGGCTCTTGATACCATCTGTAACATCCCGACCTTTTTTCGGAATATTAAAACAATACTAAAATATAATAATTCAAATTTAAAGTCAACAATCTTGATATCCTTAAAATCCAAACACAAAAAGTCAATTTAAAACGTAAACTACTAATATTGGAGATGCAACTCCCACATAAAATAAAAGTCTGAATGCGAAATAAACAATTCAACTATGTAGCATGCTAAACAAAAGACATTCAATGCAAAGTACTAATTCCAACTATGTAGCATGCTTAAGTCTTCTTTATTCGTCTCATTTGCAGAACCTGAAATATATTAAAAGGATGAACTGCGAAGCTCAACAAATAACTATTCAACTAACTATCATTTCAAAAAAACTTGCTTGTATATTTTAGAAACATCTTTTTAAAACTAGCAAAGAACTATAGTTTTCGAAATCGTAATTTAACTAAAAATCTATAATTCAATATAACAATAAATCAAAACGATAAAAGAGACTATATTATTCCACAGTCAAATCCACGGTCACAGTAAGCCAGCGACACGACATCTATAGTTCTATAAGTTCAGTAACCTCGCCCCTGACTAGGTATTTATGAGTGCACACTTGTGCGCCTAGAAAGGGTATCTATGTCTAGTTCCAGAACTATTGCGAAAATTACGAACGAGTTCGATACGCAGAGACTGGGAATTCTATAAATCTATGTTCTTATTTTCAAAAACACTTCTCAAAGTGAAACTCATAATCACGGTAAATATTTGAACAATAAACTATAACATGCTCTTTAAAACAAGCTGAGGTAATAGCATTTTCCGTAACATGAAAGTATATTGAAAAGTCATTTACCTCCATCTCGATGTCGTACCCTGAAAATAAAATCACAATTAGACTCTTACGAGTTAATTTGCACTTCAGTTACTACATCGAAAACTTATAATATCCGAAAATAACTAGCTCTAAGGTCACACAACACAAATATCATACAAACCGGACCATTTAAACAATTTCAGACTTGAGCAGTCCGGAAAAAGGTCAATTTACTGTACAAAGATAGCTTTATATGGAAAAACCCAAAACACGAGAATTGTAGCAAATTCAGAGATCTTTCCAGAATGATAAAATTAGTCAAAAACGGACAAGTAATCAATACAGAAAGTAAATAAACACGGGTTGCCAGAGCAGAATTAACCCACAGTCAGATCTGTATTTTAATGGTTTGGACCTCAATATCACAGAGTTTGTTAACATGATGTAAACGAAAGATGCAGATTTTGAAAATACCTTTCCAGAAATGATATTACTCATAATTTTTGGATGAAAAGTCATTTTACTAGGAATTTTCAAAGTTGTAACACAACAACTCTTTTTAACATGAACAGATTTGATAAAAGGCAGATTTTGACATACTTAAAAGCCGAATTTCAAAAAACCCAAAGAATGAAAGTTGTAGATAAATAAAATATCTTTTCAAGGACAGTAAAATCACGAAAATCAGACAAATAACGAATTAGATACAAATTTGGTAAGAACTCAGTAAAGACACAAAATACTACACAATATACATACAAAGATCTGAAAACAATAACCGTTAACTAGATTCGATAATCAAAATTATCTATATATAAACATATATTCACACAATTCAAATTAATAACTATGTAAAGCTTTATACAATATCATATAGAGACTCATACAAAATCATATACACATTGATTATACCACAAATAGAGATTTGATAGCAATCACTCTATAAACATGTAAGAGATCACTTATACATATTATCATATGCATACCTACACACACACACACACACACATAGAAGTAGGTGATTACCGATTCAAAGAGTAATCTTGATGGCTCACAACCTACTCTGCCGTCCTTCTTCCTTCTTACCGTTCTTCTTCTTTTTCTTTCTGATTCTTTTTTGTATTCTCTATGTGTATATATTCTAATATTTATCATATTTCCATTTAAAAAAAAATCCTTTTCAACTAAAAAAAAAAATTACTAGGTCAACCCCACAAAATAAACTATAAAACTATTATTTACAAACAAAGGCAAATATATTAATAAAAATTAAATCACAAAAATGGGGTTATTACAAATTGAGGCAAGAGTGCCATTGAGTATCTCTTCGGATCATTTAGTTGAGGATGTTAATAGATAAAGAGAAATTTTTAGTAAGAAAAAAGAAGAGTTGACAATGGAACCGGAACAATTGCAGAATTGACCGAAAGTGAAATTGATAAAGTTGAAATTTTTTGTGACTGTAGTTGGTGAAGTATTTCTCAATAGAACAGTTACTTTGGTTAGCCGTGACCACACCCTATTCCAGAATTGTTCCACACTGATCAAGAGTTTGCAGGAGAACCCTTTTTTTCAAGTGCTGCAGATAACCTTATATTCCTCGGAGGTATAGCATCATCATTCATAAATCCGGTTCCCAGATTATTAGTATTCTACAACACAAGTATTATTACTGAATGCATATACGCGTAGCTCATACCTGCGTATCTTCTTTATATTTATAATAAGATTTCCAATATACCTTCACTCAGGGGGAACTAGGGGACCAGGGAGCCGTGGCGCCCGCCAACTGTGCTATAACCCTGGATTTTAATATAAAATTTTGAATTTAAAAAAAATATTATCGGCCCCCTCGAAATTGTGAAAACAAGTATGCGTAATCGAATGAAATATAAATTTTTAAGGGATTATTTATTAGTATATAATGAAAAAGATATTGCAGAGGCAGTTAGTACTAATTAGATTATTGTAAAAAATTTATTTGATCAAAAAAAGACAAGCACATATCAAATAAATCGGTATGTTTTTTGATTGGGAAAATAAATTCATTCGTCCCTAAACTATTGGTGTTTTATTGTTTTAGTCGTTGAACTAAATATTCCAATATGCGGGTCCTTCAACTTTTGATTTTTCTGATTGAAGTCCTTCCGTCCAAATTTGACTTAACGGACGTTAGTCAACGCTGACGTGGCAGTTACGTGAAAATCAAAAATTCACCGATTGAATTCAAATTTTGATATGTTAATCTACGAGTGATTACAAGAACACAGGTGGTAAAAGTTTTCGATTTCGAGTTCACTAACGTATGAGTACTTTAATTTGAATTCAATCGGTGAATTTTTGATTTTCACGTAACTGCCACGTCAGCGTTGACTAACGTCCGTCAAGTCAAATTTGGACGGAAGGACTTCAATCAGAAAAATCAAAAGTTGAAGGACCCGCATATTGGAATATTTAGTTCAAGGACTAAAACAATAAAACACTAATAGTTTAGGGACGAATGAATTTATTTTCCCTTTTTGATTCTATCAATTTGGTCCCCTATACTAGAATCCTGGTTCCGCCCCTGTTGACACTAATGTCATTCACACAAACTTATCTATGAAACACAACTTGGGTGAAAACAGTGGTACATGCATAGGATCATCGAGATCATCGAACATAACATTATGTTCTCTCTTGTATCTTCGCCCATATCATCGTTAGCTAGTTCTGTTGGTTTCTTGGAGAGGGATGGGCTCAACAAGAAGGGAAACGAATGTAGCTTTGGCTACAATATCTTCAACACCATAGCCATCGTCTCCATTATTATACAGCCAATGTGCTGCCCTGATTAGATTTAGCATTATATCAACAAAAGGCCAAGATAAAGGATTAATATCCTCGGAAAATCTAAGTTTATTTATTTGCGCCCATTTCTTCCTCATCAAATTCATCATGTGCTCACGTGAAACTTCCTCTGAAACACCAGTATCAGACATGTAACACTGTATTGATGAGGGAACATCTCCTCTCTTTAACTCAGCCTGCAACCAAATGTATAATATTAACAGCATAAAGAGAAGAAAATTCTGCGATTATTTGAATAGAAACCAAGAGTGATACAATATCCAATAACTGTATCTTAAATCTGCAAGTAATTATGTTCACTACCGATGAGGTTCCATAATCATCAGCTAATCGTAAAATTTCACAAGGCAAGCGTACAATATCCGGAAGGTCCTCTATAAACTTTAATTCTTCCTTTTTGATCAGATCTTCGGTACAGATGTAGGAGTAAAGTACTCCAATTGGACCTGCTATCGACACAAATCCATTATTCAAGTACTCCTCTAGTGTTGGCTGGTATCCACTGTGATACCACCGGGCCTCCAATAATTGACACTTGAATAAATCATTGAACTACAATATAAAAACAACATGTTTAGGGGATGTTTTACATTCTGAAAAACAATTAAGAATAAATTTTATTAAAGCAGTTAATGAGAAAATTTATGGGGAAGAAATACCCATTTTCTTTGGTGTGGTAACATATTGATGTTCTGGTCGTTGAGGATTTTTTTCGACGTTTCATTAACAAAGTTGTACAATGACTGGAAGCATAACTGCATGTAGTCTGGAAGGTCTTTCATTGCATCTATATCCCACCTAAATTCCCAAATGATTAAAATTACAATAATTACCTGTTTTCTAAATTTTTTGGAAGAACATGGTGTTAAACTTCTGTAAAGAGGATCAAACCTTGCTATGACATTTGTAAAGAGTTCAAGTTCATCCAGTGTACCATAAATATCATAAACATCATCACATACACCAATAAGCTCTATTATTTTGGTTAACACTTCTCTGCAATATCTGTGTTGAGGTTTGCCTGATATCCCCAAACTCCAGAAAAAGGATGCAACCAACCTATCTCTAGCAAAGGGAAGTTTCTCTCCCATGTCTAATCTACTCCACCACCTATATAACAAACGATTGGATTCATGTTCAAAGCTCAATCAACTTAAATGTGTGTGTGAGTGTGTGTGTGTGTAATATTACTTTATACCTCGACAAATCCTTAAGCTCTTCTTGGTTCAAAGCTTGCCTAATGTTGAAGTCCAACTTTGCAAATTCCAGAACTGCTGGAACCATGTCGCCACTTTTTTGATACAGATTTATGTACCACCTTGCATCAAATATCGGGACACTCCATTGTTGTGGAAGCTCTAAAGCATGTCTGACTTGCGCTTGGAGATCCAAATCAATAATATTTTCGAGGCAGTCTCTAAGTAATTTACTTGTAACGGACCAAGCCTCCTCCATTATGGATTCTCCTTCAATAGAAAAGTACGAGGCTTCATATAAACTTAACAGCCCTTGAACATCTGCACAAATACCTTTATTGAAGCTCCCATTTTCCATAAATCTCTTAAAGCCTTCTGCTCAATTAAAAGTACATTAATCTATTAGTATGAATACTGATCTTTGTGCAATTAATCGATTTCAAAGGAACTACAATTTCGTAAAAGATCTTACCCGGGGAAATATAATATCCATGTTGTCGAAGAAGCCTAAATTCGACTGCAGTAGCATGCAAGTCCTTTTCCCAAGTCTCAATATTCAGACCATTATGTATGTTGTTCAAGGCATGCTTAATTTCATCATGGAAATGATAATCTAACCCAACTCTTTGCAACTGATCAATCAGCTCAAGCTGATCTAACGGCTCCACCACGTTACTAAATATCATCCTCACCTCTTCCTTCAACTCAGAAGCCCGTGCTTCGACTGCTTCACCCTGTTTAGATTTTGTGAGTTTCATAATTACAACAACATTATAATTATTCTTAACTGAAGAACAACATTATAAACTGAATGACTGAACAACATTACCCTGTATTCAGTTGTCAAGGACTGAAGGAAATTATCGTCCCACATGCAAGGTTTGTAGTTTCCTGATCGCCTTACAATAGGCTCTGCTGGAACAGGAACAGGAACCTTAGTTGTTCCAGTGACGGGTTTGATTACAAACTTGCAGGCCTTCACAACTTTAGGTTTGCATGGGGTGCATCTCCGAAAGTTGATCAAAGGAGAAACTGGAAATATAGATGCCATGAATTATAGTGTGACTGCGTGTGATGCTCCAAAAACAGCACAATGCACTGAATATATAATGAAGGAAGCCTGGCATGGTGATTGTCGTGTCTTTAACTCTTCAACATTGGTGTGCCACTTGCGGGTAGAAAATAAATATAGTTAGATTTATCATAAAATTTACATTTTAATCTTTTATTGTTATACTATTAACTTTTATAATTATAAATTATTAATAAATTTATCATAACTGATAATAAAATATAAGTTAAAAAGCCGCCTCCCTCTTCTTCTTTTCTCAACATAACCGACGGGGCTTTCATCGGTTTTCTCCGCTGGAAAGCCCCAATCCCTTAGTTTCTTTTCATTTTTTTGTTTATCTTTTCTTCTTGTAACTCTTAGATCATAAATCTCGGAGCTTCCGGTTTCTTTTTCTCCGTTTCAAGCGGGTCTTCCGAAGTCCGAGTTATCTCTTGTTTATGGGTTCGATTTTCAGATCTAAACTTTGTTTTCCCCTAAAAAATCCCCTCCTTGGGTAAGATTTGTGTTCCCAATTTATTTGGGTTTTGTTTATACTCTTCATGTGAGAGCTTGCTGTTTGTTTTGGTATGATTTAATGTCCGGGATATTAGATATGCATGATTTTCAAGGTTTTGATTCGGCGATTAAATTTTTTATGGGTTTGCATTTATGGTCGATAGCTCAAACGAGATGTGGTGAAACTGGTGAAGTGGGTACTTGTTGTTTCTATTTAATATTTATTCGACTCGATTATCTTTGTATATGCCGTATGGATTTTTATTAATGAATGAATTCCCATTAAAAAAAAGAGTTAAAAATTATATAATATACAAAAATAAAAAATAATTTTATTAAGGTAATCCAAACATACTCGACGTCCGAGGACTACTGGACTGGGCTCCGTTTCATGCATGGTACATTATCAAGTTCATGTCTCAAAAATGGGACAGAAGTGCCAATTCCCAAAAATGGTGAACATACCTATTATTTGTTGTGAGACTTTGTACGCCATACGGAATGGCGAACACTACAAAGATTGTAAGTTAAAATAATTTTTTTTCCTAAAGTGTATACAATCTCCACTCGCGAACACTAAAGAAGCAAAGAAGACTCTGTTTGCACTCTCCAATGGCGAACACAGCTGGGGCAGCACATAAACCATACGATGTCGTTTTAACATAGTATTTTAAAACCTAATTTTTCTTAACATTACTCAGCCGCACAACACCACATCTCTTTCACAGCATCTCACTTGCACTCTCCCACGGTGAACACATGTAATCATCTCTTTTCTTCCTCTTTTCGATTTGTTTACTCTTGTTTCCTGTTCTTGTTTATGTTCTTGTTCTGATTGTTCCCGTTCTTGTTCCGATTACATATGGTAATGCTTTATTTCGAGTTCTTGTTGTGATTTCTTATGCTACTTACTTTATATAATTGATTGATTTCATTGGCTTAAAGAACATGAGCTCAATTAGTGTAAGTAAATTAATATAAATTTGAACCTAGTATCATTTTAATTACTCAATTAATATGTTGATTAGTGAATAATTAGTATGTTGATTAGAGAATATAATTGATTAATTTCATTGGCTTGAAGCACATGAGTTCAATTAGTATAACTAAATTAGTGCAAATTCGAACCTTTAATTAGTGTCATCTTAATTAGTGAATTAGTATGTTGATTAATGAATAATTAGTAGGTTAGTTGATTAAATTTATAAAATATAATTATATAAAAATCTAAATATTTTTTTAAAATTTATGAATATAAATATATAATAGTATTAATAAAAATCTATTTTTTGAATATAATTATTGAAATATATAAATATATAAAAAATAGATAAATTATATTTTGGAACTTTAATATATAATAATATATTAACAATTATAGTTTTGAAAATAAAAAAATAAAATATATTTTTTAAATAAAAATCTGAATATATAAATATAAATATATAAATTTAATATTAAAAATGATATTTTTTGAATATAAAAATATAAATATATTAATAAAAGTTATATTTTCTAATATATAAATATAATTATAATTATATAAATTATATTTTAGAAATTTTATTTTTCGAATTTAAAAATATAAATATATTAAAAAAATTATATTTTTCGAATATAAATATATATAAGAGGGAAATTTATATAAAATATATTTTAGAAATTATATTTTGTAATATATAAATATAAATTTAAATATATACTTATATATCAAAAATTTTAATAAATCATTTGAAGAATATCATATATTTCAAAGAATATTTAAAAATTGTTAAAATTTTATTATTAACAATTACTTGAAAAATTAAATGCTTAATTAATTAATATTTGTTTAAATTTTTGTAGAAACATATATGGATTCAGTTAGTTACCATCCTGGTCCTATTGATGGATCCTTACTGACCCGACATCAAGAGCATCGTTCGGAACATATGTGGAATGGAGAGGTATAAATTTTTTCAAATATTTTTGTTAGATTATAGGTATAAATATATTACTGTCATTATGTAATTCGTTTAACTGATATAATCATATAATTGTTTGCAGGAATTGCCTGATTTTCGTACGCGTGTCGACTACCGTGGATATTGGGATAAAGTTAAGAAATATCCACCACATCCAGATGTCTTGGAAGCTATTGTATCATCTGGTTTTCATGGCGTTTACCAGATTGAAGCAATTAAACATGATCCAGGATTGATTACTGCATTTATAGAGAGATGGCGCCCGTAGACTCATACATTTCATTTTCGTTTTGGGGAGGTGAATATCACTCTAGAGGATGTTTATTATATACTGGGGCTGCTACTAATGGATCTTCTGTTGTGCATTCATTTCGTCAGCAATGTTTAGAAGAGAAGCGCCAGATGGTTGGTGATTTGTTAGGTGTGTACCCTGTTGGCGGTGACGTGAATAGGGGTGGATTGAAGCTGACATGATTGGTAGATCATTTTGCTGCATGTGATCGGCTGGACGAGGATTCAGTTGATTATGACAGGCATTTGTTATTTCACATCCGGGCACATTTGGTTATGATTATTGGTTCTGTCTTTCCCAACGGATCTGGGAACATGTTTCATGTGGACTTCTTAGAGTATGTACGAGACTATACCCAGTTACAGGCATATAGTTGGGGTAGCGCAGTGCTTGCCTTTTTGTATAAGAAGTTGTGCTCTACTAGTATTGGTAGGAAGAAGGACTTATGCGGGTGTACTACACTATTGCAGGTAAATATACTTTATTACACATGCATCATTTTCCTTTAAGATCTGTGAATATGACTTGCGTGTTTGAATTAGGTATGGATCTGGGAGCGTTTCCCTTCACGAGCTCCAGTACATAGGGATGATGTTAGGAATTTAGAGGCCCAGAAGTTACAGAGGGGGGGGGGGGTGAATGTATACTTCAAAAATTTTCTTGTTTTTGAAAAGAACTTGTTCGAAGCTTGAAGAACAGATGGAATTACGAAGGTGTTTATCAAGACATATAACAGGAAATAATATAGACACAGATGTAACTTTCAATCTAATTTTGTATTAGAATGATCTTTGCTACAATCTGAAATTCAGTTTGAATTTCAGCTTCTTGTTCTGGGATTCTTACTATTGTAAAAATGCTCAAGACTCTATCAAATGTGGCTGTGCATAGAGTATATAGACAACATGTCCTGTGCACATGCTCACATGAGACAGTTTAGCTAAAACTAGAAATAGACAGAGATTGCTTTACATTTGACTAATGACTATTTCTAGCTAACACTGTAGTGACAGTCTGCTCCATCCTGCCTTATCTCTTCTGTCACTTTTCTTGGCTTATCTTCCCAGCTACATTGTAGACTTGTCTCTGTCTGTGCAGGTTTGACTTATCCTGCATACACAGAGCTGCAACATCATCTGTCTTGTTCTGCAATTCTTCCTTGAAACTAGCTTCTTTTGCAGTCGAGTACTCTTCTTGAAATTGGTTCGATAAGTCAAGGAGATTGACTTCTCGAACAGCTGTGACTTCTCGATTGATCCTGAATACTTGATTTCTCGAATGTCTAGACTTCTCGATCGCATACTCAGCTTGATGACTTCTCGATCAGATTAGACTTCTCGAATACATGCTTGATATTGACTTCTCGAATGACTCAGCCTTATCACTTCTCGAATGCTCCATTTGCTAGCTTCTCGAATTGTTTATTTTCACTTCTCGAATGCCTCATAATTGACACTTCTCGACTGGATTCAATACCTGACTTGTTGAATGACTGACTCCTCGATCGAGTACTAAGCAGATAGAAGTTTTGAGACTTCTCGAAATGTTTCCACAGTTCTGACTTCTCGAATGGCTGACTTCTCGACCAAGTAACTTGCCTTAGTAGAATTCTCAGATAACTTCTCTTTTTATTTTCTTCACAGTCTTCTTTGTCTGGTTGCATGATTCAATTTGAATCTTCTAACTGACTTTATTTCTGACTTAATTTACAATTTGAAGATAAACAGAGAAAACTTCTAGTTACAAATTACACATGAATTACTAAGTCACTAGTCTATTACAGAAGCACAAACTAAGTTACAGCAAGACAGATAATTAAATAGGCTAGGCTTGATTTAAGTCCAACAATCTCCCCCAATTTGGAAAATGATGAATTTTACAAATTAATACAAGATATCAAGCCTACCTATATTGTTGTTGTTGATGAGCTGCCTGATCATATTTTTCTTTTCTTTCCTTTTCTTGCCTGGCCCTGTTTTCTTCAATTGCCTGCAGTATCATTTGTCTGGCCATGATTTCCTCAATCAAAATTGCATCTTTCAGCATGTCTGCAGCAATCTGTAGAGTGAGCATTGGATAGTCTTGGACAAACTTGAGTCTAACTTTGACAGTGACTCCACTTCTCAGTTTGAATTCAACTCTGTCAGGATCTTTGAACACTCTACTTTTACCCTGTCTTCTCAATTCTTCAGACAACTGCTCTACTCTCTCCTCCTCCCTCCTTTTCTTCTCAATCATCTCCTCCATGTATCTTACCTTGTCAGTCTTTTTCTGATACTTCCTTTCCAAGTACTGAGCCATTTCCATCATTCTCAGCTTGTTAATCATGCATTTCTTGTCAAACAGGCTAATCACTCTCCTAATGTCATGAGTGGTAGCATCACTGTTGTCATGATGAAATCCTCTTTCTTCTCCATCAACATTAGTAACAAACATCCTCTTGTCTCTGACTTCTACCTTGACAATTCTGTCAGCCTTCCACATTTTGATCCTCACCTTGTCAGTTTCAGCAATTTCTTGAATAGGTTTAATAGGTAGACCTTTATCAGGAACAATGAGTTGTTTTCTCCACTTAGGACATCTTACTAGCAAAGAGCTAGTAGAGTTCTTGAATTTGGTTGATGTGGCAGTGTTGACTTTGAGATGTTGGCTTGGCTTCAGTTTCTTTGACTGTTCCTTTTTAATTTCCCTCCTTATCACTCCATGTGCAGTAACTTTCATGAACATCCTTCTTGGAGATTTAGTTTTGATGGCAGTTGCAGTTTCAGAAACTGTTGACATCACACTAGTACCCTGAGATTTGGTAGGTGAACTAGAATGAGTGCCAGCAGCTTGCTGCTTAGAGGAATTTCTTCTTTGATACTGTTTGTTGTCCTCAGAGTTGTCTCTTTTCTTCTTGTCTTCATCCTTCTTCTTCTTGTCTTCTCCCTTTCCTTCCTTATAACTCCTTGATTCAGACCTTTTATCCTTCTTGTCCTGATCCTCATTGTCATCATCTTTCTTTTTGTTCTTCAATTCTTCTTTTGCAAATTCAGAGATTTGTCCAGAGATAAACTTTTTCATTTTCACTACAATTTCATTGTCCTCTATCTGCTTCACCTTCTTCTTTTCAATCAACTCAATTAGGTTAATAATTTGACTTCTGTTGCCTGAATTGAGATGTTGAGGGATCCTGAAATGAGCAAGTTTTTCTTCTCTAGCCATATACATCACACCATCTGGACTACAGTAGGATTCAGGTAGAGCAAGAGGTAGGAGAGGCCCCAATATTTTCTTCTTCAATTCTTCATCTTCCTGGGTTACCAACTCCACTCCCTTGTACAGACATTCCAGTTCAGTATATGAAAGCCTTTGGAATAGAGTAACTGAAACTTTAAAGTAGCCAGATTCCATTTGAATGAGTGGCTCTTTGAACATTTGTCCATTCTGTTCAACCTTAACTCCCCTTACTGCAACAATAGCATTTTCAAGCATCTTCTTATATTTCCAATGATTTCCCTGGACTTGCTTTTTGATATGATGCAGAAGTTCAAGAAACTCCTTGTCAGAGTTGGGCTTTAAAATTTCACTCCTGAGCTTTCTCATAACTGCCTTTTGCCTTTCAGCCTCTATTTCTTCTCTCCTTTCCTTCTCCCCCTTAGGGTTGATATCTTGACTTTGGAGAAAGGAAGAATGACTTGGCTTAATTTGAGTCCAGCTTGGAGTTGGCAAAGGTGCTGGAGGAGCCTGACTTGATGTGCTTAGGTTGGAGATGAGGGATTGTAGAGAGGTGAGTTGTGCTGAGATGCTGGCAAGAGAAGTCCCTTGATTTGCAGAAGTAGAGACAAACTCATTTTGTAGATTATGAACATCTGAGACAATTTGTGAAACTGTGGATGTGAGAGAATCCACTCTGGCATTTAAGGTATCAATGGTGGAGGCCTTTGCAGCTTCATCCTTGGCCTTTGACTGATAGTAGAGGTCCACTTGGAAAGGTGATAAGGTGTGTAGAGGCACATCCTCAGGCAGCCTATCTGCATGCCTGTTTTTGTACAGAACTTCAACCATACTGTTTATTCTCCTTTGATTGTCTATGATGGTTGTGTGACCTTGAACCATTTCCTTAAACACCTTTTCCATAGAGTCTATTTTGGTGTGAAGAAGGGAGGACTTTCCTGAATCTCCTCTTGAAGTGTGAGCAAGGAGACCTCCAGGCTTCAGTTTGTCTTCCATTGCTCTCAAGGTGCCCTCTACTTTAGCTCTGTGATCATCTATCTCAGATTGTACACCTTTGGCAAGATAGTGATTTGATTGCAGTTGGACTTTAGCAGCTTCATGAATTGCATCATACATGGCACTTGGAGTAAAAATCTTCTCACAAGATCCAAGAGAAGTGAGATACTTCTGTCTAGTCCACTCCAAAACTTCTTGCATGCTAACTGCAGATTTACCATCCAGCCAGGCATCCACATTTTCACCTTCATTTTCATCCAAATTTGCATTCTTTTCTTTCAACTCCTCCTGATCTTTTGCATATTCAAGCATGATTGCAGCATAGTCTTTGTTTGGCAAATGAGAAGTCACAAGCTGCTGAGCAATGTGATAGAAGCCCTCCAACTGATCTCCATACAATTCCTTTAGTTTCTCATCAGAAAGTGACCCACCAAGAAATGATGGTCCTGAATCCCTGTCATGTTGCACAGGTTCCAGCCATTGTGACAGAGAGTGAGAGCTAGGGCCACTTGTGACAGTAGTCCCCTCAGCATCTATTTCCTCATCCAATTTCTCAGATGATTCATTAGACACTGGATGGATAGGTGAATTCTCCTGAGGAGACAGTCTTTGAATGACTGGGGAGTGTCTAGGGGATGCCATTTGCATGGTGTGGAGGTCCCCCAGATTACCCAATGTCTGTGAAGACACTTGGCTTTGAAATGCCTGAGCCCCCACAGAGTCTGAAGTAAAAACTCCTGGAACCTCTGTGGTTTGGATGGTGTCATCAGGATATGCCTCAGCATGCATTCCCTCACCATCTAAAGGAGTGTCCTGAGTGGTGAACAAGGTGTCATGCACCAAGTCACTTGAATGGGGCTCACCAGGGAAACAAGAGTCCTGATGATCAACAACTTCATGTGTTTGGCTGGACACATTTGGTTGAGATGAAATTTGAGAGATAGCAGGTAGAGTGTGAGTAGAACTGAGTATTGGCAACTCCCCCTGAGAAAATGGGGAAGTTTCAAGAGAAGATCCTACTGGTGCACAGTGTGTCTCTTTTTCAACTACAGCTTCTTCATTGACAGGAGTGAATTCCTGCAATGGTGCAGACTCTGTACAGGGTGGAGTGGGCTGACTCCCAATTTCAATAGATGCACCTTGTTGAGAAAGTGCACCTAGAAGTAGGTTTAATCCCTTGTTAACTTCTACATCCTGTTGAGAGGATGTAGAGTGGTCTGTTGTGGCCTTTTTATTTTTCTTTCTCCTGGTCAAAGGCTCCACAGGTGACTCATCTGATTCATTTTCTACAACTGTTTCTAACACTCTTTTCTTAACAGCTTTCTCCTTCTTCTTCTTTGCAACTACACCCTGTTGAGAGGATGTAGAGGATGGTTTGCTAACATCTAGGGATTTCAAAGAAGGGCTAGCAGTTGGGTTGGAAGTCCTTGGGTTAGGTGCATTTGGTACTTCTGCAACCTTAGGACCTCCTACTGTATCAAGGTAACCATATTTAGGCTGCACTAGTGGATATCCCTCAAACACACTCCTCATGTGAGGAGTGATTATGAGAGGGACATTCACAGTGGTTCTCCTATCCAATGTGGCAAAAATGATTTTTGACATGGATTTGGAGTAGCCAATTCTTTGTTTGTTCATTCCAGGCAATTCAATTAAACCAGCATTCTTATAATTGAGAATTAATTGAATAAAGCGAGGAAAGAAAATTTCATTACCTCTCTTGGGAATCCTGGTTATGAGTTCCCCAAGAACTAGCTTTCCAACATTGAGCTTTTGGTTGTATGCTAATGAGTAGGCCAGCTTCAAGGCAATGAGGCTTATCTGGTCAAACCCTGTTTTTCTGCAGGTGAAGACTCTTAGGATGGTATCAAACAGGAATGACCATTCCTTTCTCATGTACTTCTTGTTTAATTTACCCAGCTTGAACTTCTCATCAACTCCTCTCTTTAGATTATCAGCATACCTAATGAAGTCCAGAAAATCTAGAAGATCATCTTCAGTAGGTTCTTCATTAAACTCTTCGGTTGGTATATTCAAGCTTGTATTCACATCATTTTCATCAAAACTGATGTCTTTTCCTTGGATTTTGCAGGTTACAACCACTTTTGACCTACCATCCTCCAAAGCTATATTTTCCCAGTCAGCAGTCTTCCAAAATTGCTCAAGAATGTCGAGATACAGTGTGGGGTTTGCCAACAGAGCTTCATTCAGATAGGAATCGATGAGAAACCTAGTGAAGCATTTGTACTGCGCCTTAGCATCTGCGTCTCTTGCAATGGCGAGAAAGTTGGTTTCAGGAATTACGTACACTTCAGTTGCAGGTTTCGAGCTTGAAGATGCCATAGAGTTGTGTATAGAAAGAGAGAAACGAAGAAATCGAAGGTTTTAGAGAGTAGAATAGCAAGAGTTCAAGTGTAGCTGTAGAATGAGAGGGTTTCTTTGAGTTTGAAATTAAGTGTAGAAATGAAATGTTATTTCTACTGTGCTATGTATAATACTTAGACAACTCGACTAGAATTGTAATCGATTTTGTATGTTCGAGAACTCAGAGAAGAGTAAAGTTAGTTTCAGTAGAGAACTGTCAGAATTTGATCGAGAACTCTCAAGAATATATATACATGATTCGAGAACTGAGATAGTCGAGAACTCTGATGATTCGAGAACTCTTGACAGTACTCGATTGAGAACTCTAAAAATGAGCTATTCGAGAACTCACAAAATCATGAGTCGAGAACTCAAAAGAAATAAGTAACTAGTCGAGAAGTCAGAAAATGATGGCACCTTAATCACAAACTCTAGTTTTTGACAGATTATTCCATTTTCACTTAGAAAATAGAATAATAATTTACAGACTTTATTTCTTAGATAAATAAAATCCATTTATTCATCAAAAAAAAAAAAGAAATGTGTCTGATTGATATTCCTGAATCTTTAATTATTACACTTGTTATTTAATAATGCACAAGTATAATAATTCTTTTCAGGCTTTCTCAGAACAAGAAAATAGTTCCAAGATAGTTTTAAAAACATTTGTTAACAATATGTACAACAATATAACTGACATATTTATAAACATATACCAGTTTTGTTTCACTTAGATAAATCATTTGAGTTCATGTCTGTGAAACAATTGTTGTAACAGTTGAAAAGATATATTTATTTGGCCACCTAACTTGAAGAGTTTAGCATTCCAATTTCACTAACCAACCTGTTGAAGGTGGCTTCATCAAGTGGTTTAGTAAATATATCAGCCAACTGTTTTTGTGTAGGAACATAGAATAATTTAATTACTCCATTTTCTGCATGTTCCCTTATGAAATGGTACCTTACATCAATATGCTTTGTCTTGGAATGGTTGACTGGATTGGCTACAATTGAGATGGCACTAGTGTTGTCACACATAATAGGAATTCCTTCTAACACTAGTCCATAGTCCCTTAGTTGATTCCTGATCCAAAGCACTTGAGCACAACAACTTCCTGCAGCAATATATTCAGCCTCAGCTGTGGAAGTAGAAACTGATTGTTGCTTTTTGCTAAACCAAGATACCAATCTCTGTCCAAGAAATTGACAGCTTCCTGAGGTACTTTTTCTATCCACTCTGCACCCAGCAAAATCAGCATCTGAATATCCAACTAAGTTGAATCCTGTTTCTTTAGGGTACCATAACCCCATGAATGATGTTCCTTTTAGATACCTCAGAATTCTTTTGACAGCAATGAGATGAGATTCTTTGGGGTTTGCCTGGAACCTTGCACATAGGCATGTAGAGAACATTATGTCAGGTCTACTAGCTGTGAGATAAAGGAGAGATCCAATCATTCCTCTGTAGGTCTTCATGTCTACACTTTTTCCTTTCTTATCTTCATCAAGTTTTGTAGCTGTAGACATTGGAGTCTTGGCAGTAGAACAGTCTTGCATGTCAAACCTTTTGAGTAAGTCATTGATGTACTTTGTTTGACTTATGAAAATGCCATCATCCCTTTGACTTATTTGAAGGCCTAAAAAATAATTGAGCTCTCCCATCATGCTCATCTCATATTCACCTTGCATTAGCTTAGAGAACCTTTGACACAGTTTTTCATTTGTAGATCCAAAAATGATATCATCTACATAGATTTGAACAAGTATGATATCCTCACCATGCTTTTTGTAGAAAAGAGTTTTGTCAATAGTTCCTCTAGTAAAATGATTTTCTAGAAGAAATTTTGACAAGGTGTCATACCATGCTCTAGGGGCTTGTTTGAGTCCATACAATGCTTTAATGAGTCTGTAAACAAAGTCTGGAAAATTTGGATCTTCAAAGCCAGGAGGTTGCTGCACATAAACTTCCTCTTCTAATTCACCATTGAGAAATGCACTTTTCACATCCATTTGATATACCTTAAAATTTGAGTGTGCTGCAAAGGCTAGAAAAATTCTAATTGCTTCCAATCTTGCAACAGGAGCAAAAGTCTCATCATAGTCAATGCCTTCTTCCTGGGAATAGCCTTTTGCAACCAGCCTTGCTTTGTTTCTTATAACTATTCCATGTTCATCCATTTTGTTCCTATAGACCCACTTAGTGCCAATTACCGACCTGTCCTTTGGAGGTGGCACTAATTCCCAAACATTGTTTCTCACAAATTGATTCAATTCCTCTTGCATGGCAATTATCCAGTCTGGATCCAACATGGCTTCTTCAATCCTTTTTGGTTCATTTTGAGACAGAAAGCAAGCAAATAGGCATTCATTTATAGTTGCTCTTCTTGTCCTTACACCTTCATCAGGATTTCCAATGATTTGATCAGCTGTGTGAGCTCTACTCCATTTAATTTGATGAGCTCCATCTCTATCATTTGAACTTGTTTCTTCCTGATTGAAGTGATTGCCAATAGTTGCAGATCCTTGAGAATCTCCCCCTGAGTGAATGCTAGGATTGTGTGGAGAATTCTCAAGTTGAATATGACTGTAGTCTTCATTTTCTCTTTCCACATTTGTTCCATGTGAGATATCTACATGTGACTCTTCATGCATATTGGTAACATTTTCAGTTGCAAATGTTCCAGTCTCTATTTCATTTTCAAACCTCAAGGTGTCACAGTTTTCTCCTTCCAGATTCATAGTAGGGAACTTGAAATCATCAAATGTCACATTTGTGCTTTCCATAATCTTCTGTTGATCAATCACATATACTCTATAGACAGTTTTGTCCAAGGAGTATCCCACAAAAATTCCTTCATAAGCCTTGGCTTCAAACTTCCCAAGGTTGTTGACATCATCTTTGAGAACAAAGCACTTGGTTCCAAATACATGCATGTATTTTACAGATGGTCTTCTATTTGTCATGATGTGATAAGGAGTTTTTCCAACTGGTTTTGTGATGAGTGTCCTGTTTTGAGTGTAGCATGCAGTTCTAACAGCTTCAGCCCAAAAGCTAGTTGGTAGACTGGCTTCTGCTAACATGGTTCTTGCAGCTTCAATGAGAGTTCTGTTCTTTCTCTCAACCACTCCATTTTGTTGTGGAGTTCTTGGGGCTGAAAATTGGTGAGTGATTCCTTTTTCCTTGCAGAATTCATTGAGTATAGCATTTTTGAATTCTGTACCATTATCACTCCTTATGGCAACTACTGGTGTAGGGCCTTTATCCAATCTTTTCAAATTTTCAATGATGATCTCAGGAGCTTCATCTTTTGAGTGCAAGAATTCCACCCAAGTGTATTTTGAAAAGTCATCAACCATGACTAGAGCAAATCTTTTCTTAGACATGGACATGACATTTACTGGTCCAAACAGATCCATATGAATTAATTGTAGTGGTTTTGTGATTGAAGTGAATTCCTTACTCTTGTGACTAGATCTCTTCATTTTCCCTTTTTGACATGCCTCACATAATCCTTCTATGCAGAATTCAAGTGTGGGCAGGTCCTTCACTAATTCTCTTTTGACTAAAGAATTAATGTTCTTGAGATTTAGGTGAGATAATCTCTTATGCCAGAGCATACTTTCATTTTCTGAGGCCTTTGTGTAGAAACAGCAAATCTTCTCCTTGTTTGCAGAGTCCAAATCTGCTACAAACAGGCTTCCTTTTCTTACTCCTTGCAGAGCAAATTCCTTTGTCTTCCTGTGTGATATGAGACACAGTTCCTTATCAAACTCCACCTTCAAATCTTTGTTGCAGAATTGAGTGATGCTGAGAAGATTATGCTTCAAACCACTGACTAGGGCTACATCTTCAATGACAACATTTCCATGAATCAATTTGCCATATCCCATGGTAAAACCAGTGCTGTTGTCTCCAAAGGTTACCATTGGGCCAGCCTCATCCTTGAACTGTGACAGCAGGGCCTTGTCACCAGTCATATGCCTTGAACAGCCACTGTCCAAAATCCACATGACCTTCTTCTTACTTGTGCCCTGCAATCAAGCACAAATCAAGTTTTCTTTGGTACCCAAACAAGGTTGGGTCCTTTATGCTTAGTCACATGAATATCCTTCCTGTTTTTAACAGTCTCAGTCACTTGCACATGCACATTTTCATTTTTCTTGTTTTGATTTTTTGCTTGATTAGTGCTTTCAGAACTAGATGCATGCTTAGGTGACATGGAGTGTTTTCTGTGTTTCACAGGACTAGCAGATTTAGGCCTAGGACTGTTGATATACAAATTCTGACTTATGCATCCATCAACAAACTGTTTCCTGAGCCTAAAGCAGGTATTCATGATATTCATGTTACATGGCATACAATCAAATTTGTCACAAAATTTATGATTATCATGCATTAAAGGCTTAACATAACCACAGGCAAACTTATCATTTCCCACAACAGGTTTCTTGCACAAGTGAGTAAGATGATTTGTTGAACCACAGTTTTTACAAATCTTTCTTGGTGCATTATGAACAGGTGCATAGTTGTTGTGTTTGTTAATGCCTATTTTTCCATTTCTATTAGCCTTTTTCTTTTTAGCATGCATAGCATCATTTTTCTGAGCATCCTGTTTAGTTTCAGTTTGAACAGGAGTGGACTTGGTTCTGATTGTGGGTTCTTCTTTTTCAACAGAGGCCAAATTTCTTTCAATTGCTTCCTTATCCTCATCATCTAATTGTTGTTTGATAACCATACTGGCTTCATCTACTTCAACAGTAGCCTTCTTAAAAATTGGTTCTTTGACATTTTTCAAAATATGAGGATTACCTTGGATTTCAATCTTTTTGCCTCTTGTTAAAACAGATTTTTTCTTTTTAAGATTCTCATAATCAAAACCAACTCCAATCCTAGTGCTTTCCTTGTTCTTCTCATGAAACTCTTTAACAATGGTTGCTGAGTTTTGATAAGATCTAATTTTCAACTCATTTTCAGAAATTTGTTCTTTAAGAAACTTCTCAATTTGTTCAGAACAGACAATTTTGTTCTTGAGATACTCATTTTCCTGTTTAAAGTTTTCCATGTTTATAACAGACAATTCTAGAGTCTCATTTCTTGCAACTAGTTCCTCATTAGCTTTCACTAACCTAGCAATCTCCTCATAAGCAGCAGTCATACTGGTGTGAATATTAAACATCTCAATACTTAAATCTTCCACAGTTTTCTTGTATTGAGAATTTGACATATCAAGAGAGATTAAAGAAGGTACCTGAGAGTTTGAGGATGAAGTTCCAGCATGTGAGTTGGCCATGAGTGCCAGATTCCCATATTCTTCCTCCTCATCTTCATCTGTATCATCCCAGCATTTTCCTTCAGCAATATAGGCTTTTCCTGTCTGCTTTTTGAGAAGAGCTTCATACTTGGCTTCCAACTCCAAGTAGTCTTTATCTTTCTTGATTGACTTAGGTTTGTTGCATTCTGTTGCAAAGTGTCCAAGATCATTACAGTTATAGCATCTTATCTTGGATCTATCAACTGTTCCAGTCTTGTATCCTCCATTATTGGAGCTTCTCTGTGGATTCCTTCCTTTGCTTGAAGACTTGAAGGTTGGTTTTGGTTTGAAACTTTTGTTTCTTTTGAATCTCAAATTTCCAAACTTCTTTGCCATGAAGGCCATTGTTTTGTTGTCCATGCCTTCAAGTTCTTCAATGGTGTAGAAGTCATCTTCTTCTGACTCACTCTTGATGGAGTCCTTGTCTTCCTGTTCCTGATCTTCAATCATCTCAGATTTCAACTTCCTGCTTGTACCAGTCTTTTCAATTGTTGATGGTTCCTTAGCAACCAGGGCATTTGAGACATTTGCCATTTTTCCTCTATTTGCTAAAATGGCCTTCTTTTGATAAAATTCCAGCTCATATGTTTTCAGTATTCCATAGAGTGTCTCAAGTGGAAGTTTTGTCAAGTCTCTTCCTTCTCTTATTGCAGAGATTTTATGCTCCAGGTGCTCTGGGAGAGTTAACAAAAACTTCATGTTTTTCTCCTTTGTTTCATAATATTTCCCATGAAGTTGAAGATCATTGATCAGTTTATTGAACCTTTCAAATACTTCAGTTATGCCTTCATTTGATTTTGACATGAATGCTTCATATTGGGAAACAAGGAGCTGCCTTTGATTCTCTCTTACTTCCTCAGTTCCTTCACACAGAATTTCTATTGTCTCCCATATGTGTTTGGCAGATGTACAATTGACAATATTGTTGTACATCACAAGATCCAGTGACTCAATTAATATTAACATTAAGCTATTGTCAAGAGAAACCTTTTCCTTCTCTGAGTCTGTGTACTGAGATGGATCTTTAGGTATCCATGTTGCAGGAATAACTTCAGACCCACTAGTAGTTTCAGGAACTAGAGTTACTGGCATGAAAGGACCATTCTTTAATATTTCTGGATACATGGGGTTTGCAGCCTTTATGAACATCAGCATCTTCTTCTTCCATAGGTTGTAATTTTCTCTGTCAAAGGTAGGAATCTTTATGCTGCTTAACTTCTGAGAACTCATCTTGATCTTTAGTCTGTATGTTTGTTTACAGCCTGGCTCTGATACCACTTGTTAGGAATTTAGAGGCCCAGAAGTTACAGGGGGGGGGGTGAATGTATACTTCAAAAATTTTCTTGTTTTTGAAAAGAACTTGTTCGAAGCTTGAAGAACAGATGGAATTACGAAGGTGTTTATCAAGACATATAACAGGAAATAATATAGACACAGATGTAACTTTCAATCTAATTTTGTATTAGAATGATCTTTGCTACAATCTGAAATTCAGTTTGAATTTCAGCTTCTTGTTCTGGGATTCTTACTATTGTAAAAATGCTCAAGACTCTATCAAATGTGGCTGTGCATAGAGTATATAGACAACATGTCCTGTGCACATGCTCACATGAGACAGTTTAGCTAAAACTAGAAATAGACAGAGATTGCTTTACATTTGACTAATGACTATTTCTAGCTAACACTGTAGTGACAGTCTGCTCCATCCTGCCTTATCTCTTCTGTCACTTTTCTTGGCTTATCTTCCCAGCTACATTGTAGACTTGTCTCTGTCTGTGCAGGTTTGACTTATCCTGCATACACAGAGCTGCAACATCATCTGTCTTGTTCTGCAATTCTTCCTTGAAACTAGCTTCTTTTGCAGTCGAGTACTCTTCTTGAAATTGGTTCGATAAGTCAAGGAGATTGACTTCTCGAACAGCTGTGACTTCTCGATTGATCCTGAATACTTGATTTCTCGAATGTCTAGACTTCTCGATCGCATACTCAGCTTGATGACTTCTCGATCAGATTAGACTTCTCGAATACATGCTTGATATTGACTTCTCGAATGACTCAGCCTTATCACTTCTCGAATGCTCCATTTGCTAGCTTCTCGAATTGTTTATTTTCACTTCTCGAATGCCTCATAATTGACACTTCTCGACTGGATTCAATACCTGACTTGTTGAATGACTGACTCCTCGATCGAGTACTAAGCAGATAGAAGTTTTGAGACTTCTCGAAATGTTTCCACAGTTCTGACTTCTCGAATGGCTGACTTCTCGACCAAGTAACTTGCCTTAGTAGAATTCTCAGATAACTTCTCTTTTTATTTTCTTCACAGTCTTCTTTGTCTGGTTGCATGATTCAATTTGAATCTTCTAACTGACTTTATTTCTGACTTAATTTACAATTTGAAGATAAACAGAGAAAACTTCTAGTTACAAATTACACATGAATTACTAAGTCACTAGTCTATTACAGAAGCACAAACTAAGTTACAGCAAGACAGATAATTAAATAGGCTAGGCTTGATTTAAGTCCAACAGATGATGCATACATTCAGCATCCCTTGGCTATGAGGTATGATAGTAAAAAAGTACTTATGAAATTTGATGAAAACTTTGTTGTTGACTGTTATTGACCCACAAATTTATTGCAGGTGGAAGATTTGGTTGAGTATGATATATGTTCCACACTCACAGTCGCGTTTTGTTCGTTACGAGTTGGATGTCATGGGTACTGATGAGTTCTTCTGTTGGAGGCCATACAGAGGTGTGGATGGTGATATTAGGCCTGATGTTCTTACTCGGACTTTGTGGACAACAAAATGTCCCCTCATATTTGAAGAAGTTGTCGAGTGGTGCTATCCTGATCGTGTGACCAGACAGTTTGGCTTTAGGCAGTATATACCATGTGGCTCACCTGAGGAGACCCACGAGAGGATGCACGTGGGCTATAATGATCATTTGGATGGGATCTATGTCCATATCACATTCATCCAGCTTTGGGAGTCCAAGCTTAGCGAGGCAATGACACCGAGTCACTACAAATATATCAAGGACGGAGCTGCAGGGTGTACATCTGCATATGATTGATGGTATTTCACCATTACCCGGCGATTTATAGTTGATCCTAGGCGATCGTCTAGAGAGCATGGCTTTCAGGGCACACGTGGATATTCACAGTACTATGTAAGTTTAATATTTGTTAATGATTTAGTGATTTGTAATGTTTTTGTTAATTTATTTGAGTTTTGAAAAGATTAAACTATTTTCATATAGGTGGAGGGGATTTCCCAAGCCTATCATGCCATTCAGCTTGATGATCCCAATGTCGATGAGGCACGAACGATTCTAGGGGACCGGTTGACCTCTACTGGTTGTAGTTCTTCCAACACACGTAGCCCGAGCCGGTTCCCCCTCTAGCAGGTGGCCAACACAGTTATCAGCGACACATGAGTACTGGAAGAAGAGTTGGCCAGCCTCGAGATGTCCCAGTTGTTCCTGAACCCGGGACATATTATGACCATGTGGCCTCAGATGTGCACACTTCTTCAGGTTTCATAACAGAGTCATCGCCTCCTCACTCAGAGGGGGATGGAGTATATGGACATAGTGTAACACCCCAGTCCCACATCGAGTAGATTGGGATAACTTGTTCAGTATATAAGTAAAAGTACTACTACTAAGTGCACCAATAAATCATTAATCTTTTGGGGGCCTCTGGTGGGCTTATGGATTACCCAAGTTGTTGCATTTGGGCCAGTTTACTTTGACTTATTTCAGATTCAGAAGTCGGGACTTGACCCAATTTTCGAAAAAAAAACTCGGGATTTGACCCGGGTTGTCACATATGGTATCAAAGCCAACTCTCGAAAGCTTGATTCGTCAAGTTGCCGGAGGTGGGGACACGAAGGCTGGTGGTATTATCCCACAATGGATAGAGGTCCGGAAGTGGGGACACGAAGCCAATGGGTATTATCCCACAATGGCTAGCGAGGTTCGATCTTGGCCTATGGGCTATCTGTTCGGCCTGATGAGGACGTCAGTAATTTAAGTGGGGGAGTTTGTAATATCCCAGTCTCACACCGAGTAGATTGGGATAATTTGTTCAGTATATAAGTAAGAGTACTACTACTAAGTGCACCAACAAATCATTGATCTTTTGGGGGCCTGTGGTGGGCTTGTGGATTACCCAAGTTGTTGCATTTGGGCCAGTTTACTTTGGCTTATTCCAGATTCGGAAGTCGGGACTTGACCCGATTTTCGAAAAAAAACTCGGGATTTGACCCGGGTTGTCACACACAGGGTCATTCGTATCATCTATCCCAGATGTCTGCTGGAGAAGGTTGGGGAGGCACGACACCGGGTAGTGCTAACTACGGTTGAGATTCTTGGACAGACCGTCCTTCATATCCTTTGTCTCAGATATCCGCTGGAGGAGGTTGGGGTACTTGGCGACGTGATGTTTCACATGAGTATACCTTTATTCCTGGAGGAGGTGCATGGGATCTTGGTGGTACTCAGGAGCAGTCTCAGGTGACCCATGTAGATACTTCACAAGGGTACCAGACGCATATTCGTGGATTTGAGTTGTTTGGATTGCAGACTAACGCATTTAGTTCCCTCGTTAGAGATGCAAAATGTGGTAATGTGCATCAGAGACAACAACCACCTAGACATGTTAAAGGTAAAGGGAGGATATGTTTTACATGCACCCATATCTTGTAGGGATTTGTTTATGCTAGACTTGTTTGGTTATTAAGTTATCATTGTGTATTAATCTAGTTGTGTCATATTTTAATGAAGACTTTGGATGACTCGTAAAAGTATTTTTAGTTTTAATTGTGGTTGGTTGGTTTATTTTTATGAAAAACTTGAGTTTCTTCCGTTTTTAGGGATTAATAATTGTAACTTGTGGAATTTATTTTCTCCATTTCACAACATGTTGCTATAGTAGGCACTTTAAATTAGTAGTAACAACGAGAAAATTTAAAAATAGAATTTTTTTCAACCACTTTTTAACCCCCTAAATATGGCCCGGAATACACCTATTTTCTTGAAAAAGTTAATTTTCTTCCGTTTTTAGGGATTAATAATTGTAACTTGTAGAATTCATTTTCTCCATTTCACAACATGTTGCTATAGTAGGCACTTCAAATTAGTAGTAACAATGAGAAAATTTAAAAGTAGAATTTTTTTCAACCACTTTTTAACCCCCTAAATATGGCCCGGAATACACCTATTTTCTTGAAAAAGTTGATTTTTTTTCCATTGTTAGGGATTAATAATTGTAACTTGTAGAATTCATTTTCTCCATTTCGAAACATGTTGCTATAGTAGGCACTTCAAATTAGTAGTAACAATGAGAAAATTTAAAAATAGAATTTTTTTTCAACCACTTTTTAACCCCCTAAATATGGCCCAGAATACACCTATTTTCTTGAAAAAGTTGATTTTCTTCCGTTTTTTAGGGATTACTAATTGTAAGTTGTGGAATTCATTTTCTCTATTTCACAACATGTTCAAACACATTACAGTTACAGTTACATCGGAGTAAGAATACTACTTATCAAAAAGCACCGAGGTCAACGGGTTTTGTTACATCTTCATCAGAACTTTCCTCTGCATCTTCATTAATGTTATAAGGTTCAGCAAGTTCTTCCATCTTCTCCCATTCATCTTTCATTTGCTGGTCAAGATCCGTTTCTTCTGATTATGCAATTTCAATTTTATTAATTGCTTTCTGCTCCTCCATTTTTATCAACGAGTATGAGATCTTCCATGCCTTGTATCGTTTATGTATCTCTTTCATTTTCTTGCAATATACGTCTAACGCTTTTGAGTATACAAAATTTTTCTCAACTTTCTTCTTCATGCGTTGATTGGCACAATTTTTTTTTAAAATTAAGCTGATAAACTGAGGAGCAATCATTCTCCGCTGGACTTTTTCCCTTATCCATATCTTAAAACTGAACCTGTAATTTTAATTAAATATATTTGGTGATATAGCTCGTATTTAGTTGGTTGTTAAATTACTAATAGACATGATACTATTTTAATATAATTCCAACTCTGATATAACGGCTCTAAATTTCCAACGGCTATATAACGGCTCAAAGCTATTGGTAGGAAATGGTGGTGCGACGATGATTTTTACTACCCACTTGATCCAAATATGTGTTACTCAACTCATATAATAATAAAAATACAGCATGAGTGGGAATGGAGGACACAATGTCGCATAAGTTGTATAGAGCAATGCATCACTCATGGATTAAGAGTACAGAAACAACGTGTGAAAAATATGTTGCGCGACACACCTCAATTCACACTCTACAATGAACTGAGTACGATTACTTCTCATAACTTTACAGTTCCTGTCACTGTTGATGTGAACCTCTCTTACTGCTGCAACTAACGTATTCTTGTCACAGAATAATGTTCCCACCGAGAATATTGCATTTCGAGGATAAAAAACAGTCAACATCTCACCTGGATTCGTCACTGTAATTGGTGTGTACTTCTCATTCTCAAAGAAGGTTGCCATTGGAACATGGGGTCCTGCCATTGGAACATGGTCTTCTTGCTCAATAACCCTCGAATTCAGTCCCAAATCGACCCCATCGTCTGAGTCATCTTCGCTGTCATCTTTTAAAAATTCCTCACCACTTGAACTATACTGCTTATATTCTTCAGTTTTATTGATGATGGACAAATTTCTACCAGCCGTCGATGTAAATGGATCACGTGGGGGAGACAAGATCACACCAGCATTGTGTCCATAAGAATGTCCAGCTCCATCTTTATTAGTAGTAAACACATTCCTGCTTGAACCACCCCCATACTCCTCAAATGGACGACTACTTGAACCACCACCATATTCCTCAAATGCATGATTGTTAGAACCGCCAACATACGGCTCACTGTTACCTCCTCCACTAAAATAATAATTTGACCAACCCGCCATACCATAATCTGGCAACTGACTTCTCTCATACATTGTGTCGTAACTTGATTGTGTAGGTTGGTTAGGCTGTGAGTAACTGCCCTGATGATATGAAAACACATCCTCTTGTACTATTTTTTTAGCATCCATAAATAGAGATACATCACCCATCCTCATCTGCATCTGCCTAGGAACACCCAGCATCCTCCTCACATCATCATCGCAATTAACACCAGCAATGTAATATCCACATACTACATTACCAAGACCTAATTGAGGATATTTAAACCTCATCTTCACATTTCAATGTGAACTACTAATCTGCATTAATCGATACACAATCTCCTTCAACTCATCATAAGAGGTTCTTCATTTAATATACTGCATTTTTTGGGGATCTATAGAATATCTTATATCATCATCCCGTCTAATTATTTCACCGCCCCAGAAAAAATTTACATTCACCAGATCTTCCATTATCCTAAATTTTAAACAACATTTTTAATTAATAGCATGTCAAGTGTATTCCATACATTAACATATATTATGAAATTTATTACAATTATAATTATAATTATATTACTAACAATTTATGCATTTTTTAGTATAATTAGTTAATGTATCAAAATTAGTTTAATTATGAACAATTTATATAAAAATGTAAACTAACAGTGCAAACGAGCAGTTAATATATGAACAAGTAGAAACTAACATGTGATGTATAAACGAGCAAGATATGCAGTATATGTAAGATATAATGGAAAGCATATGTAAGATATAATCGAAACAATAAGCAAGATATAGACAAGTAAATAGAGAAAATGCACCTTAGAGTTCAGATGTGAGGAACATAAATGAAATGAAATGGTAGATAATATAGGTAGAGTGTGCCTCAAAAAGTGTATCTACAAATTGTGTTTAGATAAGATAAGGTACATGTACACATTTTAAAATCACCAACTGTGTATATCTTATCTAATGACGTACACAACTATACTAGAATTACACATATCATGCTATGTTCGCCGTGGGGAATGGCGAACAGAGATAAATTTCACTCTTTGTTGTTCGCCGTGGGGAATGGCGAACAGAGTTAACTGTCTAACTTTGTTGTTCGCCGTGGAGAATGACGTACACAATGAAAATCAAACTCACACCCACTACAAACAAGTCACATCTCTGTTCGCCAAAATTGGGAATTAGCTGTACCATTGTTGAAAGGTTTTGAACATCTATCCCATATTTGATACACGAACATGGTCCATGTACCATTACAGAAAGGGAGCCACCGGAGCCATCCCCAACTTTCTCCGACCATAGAGAATTTATTCTGATGTATGTAGAACTATGAATGGACAAATAATGGTGGTACAAACACATTGGTCAATTGTCACGCCCAGCTATCATAGTGGTACAAACATTTATCCCCGTTTCAAAATATACATTTTTTATTTTTTTAATACATATTTTAAGGTTAAATTAAATAAAGTGACGGTGGACGGTAGTCGCATATGTTTACAACATGAGGACCACATGGTAGAATGACAAAAGAAAATTTTGAATGATGTGGAGTTTATGAGCTGATTCATCACTTGCGTCACCATCTATTTGCAAGTAGATTATTGAGTTAAAAAATCTTTTAAACGCATAATTAAATTCGATATAACTTTCAATTTAATCATTCAACACAAAAAATATTTTACGTCTGTTAACTTTTCATTGACTTAAGAAGATTATGTTTGGAAATTTTAATTTCATTTTAAATGATGGATTTCAAATGATAGGATTTTGAGTTATCATTTTAAATTCTCATATCTCTATTAATATTTGAATTTATTAGATTTCAAATAAAATTCAAATTCAAATTCTTGTGATTACTCAAACATTTAATTTGATCAAATTCAAATTTCAAATGAAATGTATGTTTCCTGATCATTAACAAAATTGGTTAGTTTTCTATTATGAGATGCGAACTAGACGTCCAACTTGATATTTGGGAAAATAGTGGACTCATCTTTTTTTTTTTTTTTTGATTATTTCTAAGGATACTCATTAGTATCTGTTCAAGATTAAATTCGATATAGGTGAGAATCGAACCCAAGACCTTGGGGACGACAAATGGATAGCTCTACCATAGTGGACTCATCTTGATCACTTTTAATTTTACTACTCTCTCACCAATATATATATATATATATATATATATATATATATATATATATATATATATATATATATATTCATTACTATCTAAATACATATATAGAATGAGATATTTACATTTATAATATATAATATATTAATAAAATCAGAACATTAAAAATTTGGTAATCGATAGTCTGTCAGTATTTATGCTGAATAGTTATTATTGAGTCTAATTTTTAAATATTATTCTTCTAATTAAAATACATCACGTATTATTCTCCTAATTAAAATACATTAATATCTGAACTAAAACAAATCTCATATTAATCTCCTATTTACAAAATGACAAATGTTTGGTCGGTCGTCTAATCATATTTGTCTCTTACTCAATTCCGAACACAGTTTTTAATTAAATTTTAATTAAAATATATCTTTATACACAAAATCATCTAGTATTTTTCAATTTATGATTGAAATCCATAGTATGACACAAAATCGTTTAATAAGCATCACATATGATCAAAACGCTATTAAAAATAAAACTCCTCACAAAGGTACAGAAAAGTATATCACATATAAAACTAAATTCATTCAAAATCTCAAATTCGAAGAATATGAAAACAAATCTAGAACATATGAAATAAATCTAAAAAATATGAAAACAGTATAGAGATATATAGATAAGAGCGATTTTGATGAAAAAATATTTTTTTAAATTAATTATAAAATTAGTTATAATTTAAACTACAATATTAATACTCAAAAGAGTATTCGAAAATAGGATTCAAAGAATGAGAGAAGAAAATGGAATGTGAAGACAGGAAAAGGGAGAGGGTAGTCTAGACACATTGGAACCATAATAGCCATGGATTCCCATGTCGGCTAAATTTTGGTGGATAGCCTAGCATGTGTCGTTTTACTCATGTTGTTGTGGATCTAAATGTTGGCCAATACTTTTTTCCTCTTTCTTCGGAAAGATAATATTGGCATCATCTAATAATGGAATTGCCACCATTCAAACCTGATTAATAGTCCCTTAGTTAACCTTAAAAGTCAAAACCTAGAAACTTATGTTGTGTTTGGTTGAGATGAATGAATTAAGAATGAATAGAATGAAATGAAATTTGAACTATATTATGGTTGAATTTTTAAAAATTTCATTTTTTCTCATTGAATTCCTAACAATTTAAACTAAAATTCAAATCTCTCAATTTTAGATGTAATGCTCCATTCTCTCTCATATATATTTTCTTTCCAATTCTTATCAAAAAAAAAAATTGTACTCATACATTTTTTTTACAAATCTTCCATCCTAACTACATAAATTTCCCCTATTTTTACTCATTTCATTCTATTCTCCCCAACCAAACACAACATTAAAGATTAAATTAAAATCGTTCATAAAATTTAAATGAGAGTATTGAGAATTTAAGATATATCTCTTAAGTAATTTTTTTAAGATATTAAATAATATGTTTGTGTTTTGATAAATATAATATTTTAATATATAGTATTTTTAAATATTATTTTGATATGCACAACTTTTTATAAAATATAAATATTTTATATAATATCTGAGGAAAGTTATTTTAGATATATATATATATATATATATATATATATATATATATATATATATATATATATATATATATATATATATATATATCTCATGTTCCTTATTTTTTTAAATAAATAATTTAATTTTAAAATAAAATAAAAACATAAACACTACATTCATTTTAATTATTTACCAAATTAATAACTTTTTGTTAATAAAAATTTGTTGTACCAAACTTTTTTTTTCAAAATTTGATGTTACAAAATTAAACTTTTTATGTCAAATTATTTGAGATTTTCTAAAAAAAGTAATATTTTAGTATTTTTTTATTATAATTTTATATATAATATTATAATTTATTTTTCTTATTTTTTATTATAATTCTGTAAAATTTATAAAAAATTTTGAGGATTAATTTGTACAATAAAAAGATTAGCCTCAAAGTAGTATATAAAAAGTAAATAAAATTTTAATAAACTAATAATATTAGAGATATAGTAAAATCTCGATAAATAAATATATTTGGGATGAAAAATATATATATTTATTTAATGAGATTATATATATATCATAAATGAATATAATATTTATTTATTGATAAATAAATAATTATTCATTTGGATAATATTTTTAGACTTTTTTCCTTATAATTATATTATTTTATATATTTACAATACGGCATGTTCAAATTTACCTAGAATTCTAAGTTATAATATTTATGTAAAATTTAATTACATTCATTTTTTCAAGCTATTGTCATCATATAAAAAAACTTTCTGCAACATGATAGGAACATTCCACAAGTGGTGCATGTATTACACAAAGTTAACGATCAAATTTTTTGGTGGAGAAAAGAAACAATTAATTTTAAATATAATTTTCGAGAAGATAATATTTATTAATGTGTATGAAAATTATTTATGAGATGAAATGCACTCATATAATATTATAAATATAAATATATTATTTAAAATATAGTGATTGTTCATTTATATTTAAATAGGATTTATAAAGACTTATTTTTTTTATTCATTAATACATTTAATGAGGTTATTTGTCAAGTTTATTGGCTCAAATTGAGATCGAAGAAATTTATTGATTTGACAAATTTATTTTTTTTATCGAAAATTCATTTATTAATTTTTTTTAAATGTTTTTAAAAGATAAGGTGATTTATTTTAATTAGGTAGAATGCGGGCCTCCAAAACCCGATGTCCGGGGAGAGATCGAGCTTCAAGAAATAGTGTTAATATCTTTTTTTTCTTTAGAAAAATGTTACCTTCGGAGCTTTCCCTTTCTTCAACTCGAACCCTCGCTGAACAAAAATATACATAATAATTCTAATGCTAGGCCTTCAACCACTCGACCATCAATATTAATTAATTAATAATTTAATATTTATAAAAATAAGATAAAAAACTTAGAGTATTTGTGTTTATACAAAAGTTTATGATGAGTAAAACAAATTAAAATGTGATACCCTTTATGGGAAAATTTTTAGAATCTTTCTTGAGTCTGGCACATTATTCCTAACATGTCGGTCAATAAGTTTGTATAGTTTATTAAAGTACAAGACCAACCTATCAATACTAGTATTGAATCTTGAATGATTGATGATATAATAATCTCAAAAAAAAATATCGCATAACCTCATTTAATGCAGATGTCAATTGATTTTGACTTAGTCAAGGCTTCTCCTATACTCTTCCGCCTATTCATTTTTAAAATATTTCAAATTTAAAATGGAATGTAAAACCTAATCATTAACCTATTCATTTTTAAAATATTTCAAATTTAATCCCACGTCCTATGAATCTTACATGTTTGTATATTGAGGCTTTTTGAGTTATCTTAAAATAAGTTACTTTTTACTTTTTTTTTAAGAAAAGTGCAATATAAGTAATAAGTAACTTTTATTTATAAGTTGTTAAGTGTTTGGATAAATTACTTATAATTTCAGTGAAGTGTTTGGTAAATAATCACTTATAAGTTGGTAACTTATTTTTTTGTTAAAAATTAAAAAAAATCAATTTTAAATGGATATTAAATTTCAAATTTAAATTTTAGAATATAAAATTTAAAATAAAATTAATAAAAGTACATAAGACATAAAATCACAACATTCATGTTCTATTGTTAATATCGGCAGCATCATGAACCGCAACCCAATGACCATCGTTAGAATCTCTTTCGGCATGTCCAATTCTACTATTATTATTAGTTCTAGAAGCAGAACTTCCCGGAAAGTAATTTTCTCTTTCAGCAGTTTGAAACGCGTTATCTCTTGCATTTGACTTTCGGATGAAATTGTGAATAACCATTGTAGCAAGAACGATATCAGTTTGTGTATCCACTTTATACATTGACATATTTGCTAAAATAACAAATCTAGCTTTCCACACCCCAAATGTCCGTTCAATAATCATTCGACATGAAGAATGAAGATGATTAAACTTTTCTTTTGCATTACGAGGTGCCCGCTCGGTACCATTAGGATGGCGAAACTCTTGAAGGTGATATCTCACTCGTGCACCTTTGTACGGAGCCATATATCCTGATTTGTGTGGATACCCTGCATCCACAAGATAAAATTTATTTCCAGCTGGATTTGGAAAATTAAGGTCACCTCTGGTTATTGCATCATTTAAAATACGACTATCATGTGCTCCTCCTTCCCATCCTACCCATGGAAAAGTAAAACACATGTTAAAGTCACACACTGCCAAGATATTTTGAGTGGCATATCCTTTTCGTCCAAAGTAAGGTGTACGCTCTATTTCTGGTACTCGACATTTGATATGAGTGCCGTCAATAGCTCCAATAGTGTCCTGCAATTAATGGTAAAATAAATTAAAAATGTTAATAAAAAAATTATATGAAAAAATTACACATTTTTATATATGAGCTCACTGTAAAATATGGATGATAACGAGCATGTTGAGGTGTGTGGTAACCACATCCAATATTATAATTTGAAGCGGGCATTATGAAATCGTTTGCCATTCTACATACTACTTGCAAAACCGAATGAAAATGTCGAGAAATTGTTTCACCGGAGTGATTAAACATTTCTTGCATTAAATGATTTCCGGTACCATGTGCCACAGTCATTAAAAACATACCGACCTCCTCATATTCAGAAATTCCTCGTGTGGAAACTAATTGATAACGCTCAACTAGTAGTCGACATAAACTTATAAATGTGTCTTTGTTCACATGAAAATCTCGATAACATCGAGTTTCGTTTCTGTTTAATATTTCATGAATTAATATATTCCCTGTGCGAATATAAGTATGGCACGGCTCTTTGTGCACAAAATTATCATAATAGTACACCAAAGTGTACACAACAGCTGTACATACAACCCGCCACTCGAGCAAATTATTTTCTTCATCATTGTCATTTATTCTTTCTACTTCATTATCTTCTTCGATCTCGACCTCATTTTAATTTTCATCATCTCCATACATGTTAGAAGACTGACCAAAAGGAAATGTATTAAAAGACTGACCAAAAGGAAATGTACTAGAAGACTGACCAAAAGGAAATGTATTAGAAGAGTGACCATAATAATTATTATCAAAAGGATCAAAAGGATTCATCCTGATAAATTATTTGTGGAAGAGTCGATAGTGTTTGTGGTTCTGCAGTGTATTTGTGGGAGAGGCGATAGTGTTTGTGGGAAAGCTATGATACTACTCAATGCATTGTAGTATAATATAGCAAATAAAAGTAGATACACAGTGTGCACATGTGAACATACAAGTTGAAAACGTATAGGAAAAAATTACAGTAATGTTCAGTACTCTGCACTAGAAATGAATACACTCAACAACAAACAGTTAAAACTGCCCGGACACTACTGTGTGCCATAATACACAAATCATAGTTGTTAGGTCCCGGAAGTATCGTAGAAGGGGGGTTGAATACGATACTCACTAAATTAAAAAATTCTTTCGAATCTTTTGCGGATAAATAATTTAGAGTTCGGTTAGTGGTTTGAGTCCTTGTAATTTTTAGGAGGCTGACTTACTAATTTTCTATTTTTATGAATAAACAGCTAAGATCTAGAAAATTAGCAAGTAAATGAACGAGACAAGTTTCGGGGAATATATCTTTCGTATATAAACTCTAAGGGGTGCTACACCCGGTTTTAATGAACCGGTTTTCGAAGAATAAATTAGTTCTTCGCTACAACAAAGAGATATGATTGATTCCTATTACAAAGTATAGATCTGTGAATGTACAAAAAGGAAATCAATCTAATAGAGAGTGTTTTATAATAGCCCTATATTTTTACAACATAATGAACCGGCTAGATTATAAAACTCCGGTGAAGAAGGTATGTGTATAGCTTTGTATCTCTTCTTTTCCGGCTTCTGTCTCTCTCTGTATCTTTTTGTGTCTGTGTGTATTCCCACACACACACTCTCTCATTTCAAATGAATTAGATTCATTTGTTTATATAGTGTAGGCTTTACAATAATTGAACAGCTTTCTAAGTGTCGACAACTTCTCCCCTCTATGTTGACTTGAGTTGACTTTTAGAATCTCGTGGATATTTTCTAAGTGTTGAATATTGTTTCCATGTATTAGTACTTAGAAAATAATATATCCATGTTTCATAGAGGGTCAATGTATCGAATAATATTGCCTTGTATGTTGACTTGAGTTGACTTGATGACATGTGTCGAGTTCTCTTGGTGCATGACCTATATGTCGATTTTTGTCACACTCTAGCATGCCTTAGAATCATTTCCATGAAGAATAACCACATGTGTCTAATTTTATCTCAATGTATAGCTCATGTGTCAAATTTCCTCTCATGTACATGCCTTAGAATAATTCACATCATTCCAAGATCCTATGTGTCGAATTCTACCACCTTGTATGAGCATGTGTCGATTTTACTTCCTTGTAGAATTGACTTAGAATCTTTTTGGCATACCTACAAGCTATGTGTCGAATTTTACTCTCCATGTATATGCCTTAGAATAATTTCATTGATTCAAGAAGTCTAAGTGTCGACTTTGTCTTCCATGTATAGCATGTATCAAATTCTTTCACCTAGTATACATGACTTAAATTCTTTTTGGCATCTTGAAAGCATGTGTCGAATATAGCTCCCTTGTATTGATATGTGTCGAACTGTTATTTGCCCTTAAGTATAATAAGTTTGGAGAAGGGGGGGGGGTTGAATACAAACTTAAGAATTAATTCAAATTCTTGCGGATTTAAGTTTGTTCAACGAAAGTGTTTGAGTGTATATATAAAACTGATTGAACTAAGAATGCAATAATTAAAGTATTGAAAACAAAACAAACAATATTAAAAATTACTAGTGGATTGGTTTTCCACTAGTATGTTTTTGCTTTCAATTAATCTTGGTAAAAATACCAAGCTGCTTACAAAGTGTTTCTGCACTTCAATGCTTATAATTTTGTTTTTACACTTTTCCACACTTTGCTACAATAGACTACTAACCACTTATATAGTAGTTTTCCTCTCATTCTATTTCCTATCGACAGATAACATTATAAAATACATTTTACAATGTTTATATGAAAATAGAAATTAGCTAATTTCACAATCTTCATTAGACTATGTCTAGTCTTGGAATGTCTTTGTCTTGATCTATTCCTTGAAGACTGTGTTGCCTTGAAAGTCTTCACAATCCTGACAGGACTGTCTTCCATTGATTCAGTCTCTGCAAAGTTCCCATTCCTTTTGTCTTTAACTAAATTGGGAAACCTTAATCAACTGATAAATGCTGTTAAGCTTATCAGTTGATTCTTCTTTGCTTATCCATCGATGGATAGGATATCCATTGATCAGTTGATGTATCGATGGATAATTGAGTTATCCATCGACTCCCTATCCATTGATGGTCCTTTATCCGTTGACTGTCTTTATCCATTGATGGCTTCTATCCGTTGAGTAGTGTCTTTATCCATCGACTCCAATATTAGTTGATCACTTCACTTGTGAGAATTCTGACTTAGAATATTTATAATTCATCAGCCATTCTTCACATCAGTTGAGAAGCTATAAATTGAAGTCAATAACATCAATTGACTACTTCACAGTATCCATCGAGGCAATACAATCAATTGATAATAAAATATGAATCAAATGTTGCAATCCAATTTATCAGTTAATAAACAAGCTTCAACTGATAACTGGTTTCCTAGTCAATGGATATTTATAAGTCACATATCCATCGACTAGTTACAATAAATTTTAAATCCCTATTGTAATTCTAAGTAATTTGTTATCATCAAAACTCATAATTCCTAACAATCTCCCCCTATTTATGAATATGTAAAATATGCATAAATTTTCTGTTGATGATAACAAAACTCCTAAACATTTTCATTCTAGCAGATATTATAATATTGACAAAAGTAATTTGAGACGGAGTAATCAAATACCAGTAAAAGATGAATTCCGATAATTTTGACGTTTGAGTCTGAATCTTCTATCTTCTTCTTTTTCCCCTTAACTCATTCATCTTGTCTTCATTTTCTTTCATCTTCCTGAATAGGGATCCCTTCAGAATCTTCACATCCTCAACCCTATAGTCCAATTGGCTTGCAAGATGGTTCAACTCCAGATTGGGCAGTTTGTCTATTTCCTGACAAATATCAATGCATTTTTCTCTTCCTTTCCTATCCTTATAGATCATCATGTAGAAAGGTTCATGAAGTACCTTCCTTCCTTCAGGGTTCCAAATTTTAATCCTGTCATCCCTTTCTTCTTGAATAAGTGTTTCCCTTATCTTCTTCATCTTATCAAGAATGGCCTTTCCTAGCTCTTCAGTTAGATAATACTTTCTGTTGAGCATAGTGTAGATTTTCCTTAATATGCCATATCCTTGGTCCAAGACTTGATTAAATGTGAAAGGTGAATGTGATCCATCTTCATACTCATAGTGAAGTAGATCAACATCCCTCTTCCTTTGACCTTTTGCTGCAATCATTCCTTCAACCTTGATTGGCACAAAATTATCAGATTTGGGTTTGAACACTTCTATTTCTTTGGCTTGACCACTCCCAGATACTTGACTTTCAAGCTTCACTTCTTTTGGCTTCTCCTCCTTAGCCTCTTTTTCCTCAACAACAAGCTTCCTTTTAACTCCAGAAGTTTTTGGTTCAACTACAGGCTTGTTTGCTCGTTGTTTCATTCTTGGCCTCCTTTTACCTTCTTTTCTTCTGGCTTCTCTGATTAGCCTATCCTCCTCATCAAATTTCCTTTGCAGTTGAATAGCTAGTTCTTCTTGTGACTTTTCTGGTTGTTCCTTTTCTTTCACACCTACAACTATTGCTTTGCTCAATAGTTTCTCACCTCCACTCATGGCAGAATTCTTCTTCTTCCTTTCTTCTTCTATAGCAATGCCTTTTCCCATTCTGTCACCAGTCAGTGAGCTACTTCCATCTCCCCTTATTTCTCCTTTCTTTATTGCCTCAAGAATTTCTGGCATTAAGGCAATTGGCTCTTGTGCATCAATCTCCTTGTTTTTGCTGGCAATTGAATCAAATTGCCTTACAATCTGTTGAGCCAATTCCTTTTTTGGATCTTTAGACTTGATCACAGCTTCACTTTCTTTTCTCCTTAACTCCTCATGCTTCTCCCCCTTTTTGTTATCAGCAACTGGTTCTTGTTCCAAAGAGTTAGAAATAAGAGTCTGTTGAGAAGTTTTGTTTGAGTGACTTGATTCTTCAAAATTAAGTCCATGTTGATCTCCATGGCAGTCACTCTTTTCTCCAATGCCACTACTTTGTCCTTGGCTGTAGACTCAGTATCAAGTCTTTGCTTGATTCTTGTTAACATTGTAAGGCTAAGTCTTGAATCAATTGTGGAGTCAAAATGCATCCTTGAGCTCTCAATTTCTTCCCTGATTTTCTTGAGTGCATACTTAGACCCTGTGACATGCATTTTCTGAATCTTCAAGTTGTCTCTATAAAAGTTGAGAATTCTTCTGTGCAAGGGATCCTCTATATTTACTTAAGCCATGGAGCTCCTGTAGTGTGAAATTATGGCCCTTTTAGTGTCAGCCAAACTGGTTTCATCACTAGCCATGTAAGGTTCTAAAAGCTCATCATCAAAAGTATCTTCAAAATCTTCTGGATTCATGTGAGATACATCATCAGGCTGTCTTGCTAGACTCTCCTTTCCACTCCTGAATTGTTCTTCTGTTTGCACCAATCCCAACATCTTTTCAGCCTCTTGATTAGTGGCTGCTGCCAATTCTTGGTAGTGTGGATCATCATGTTGAAAAGTTGATGCATCAATGTTGAATTCCACCTCATCATCCACCTCCATGTGGGCATCTGCAACTCCTGCAGGAACTCCATTTCCTCCATCTCCCCCTAACTCCAACCCCAACTCCTGGGTGAGTTCTGTTGCAACCTGCTCAATTTTAGAAGTTGATGCTTCATGAGATGGTGAAATTGGTTTCTCTCTATTCTTTTCTCTCTCACTCTCTTCTTTCTGTTTTTGCATCAGGATCTCATCCTGGATTCTCACCTCTCCCTTATTATCCTCTCCTTTTGCATCACCTGCTAAGGTGGAACTCTCTTTGCTCACACCGTCTCCTTTTGTCACCTCTGAAGAATTTGAGAGCCTCTCATTCTCACACTCTCCTTTTGCCAAGGTATGCAAACCTTGCCTCTCACACATCTCACACACTCCACTCAATCCTAGTAGTGTATTGGCAACTTGAATTGTTTCATTGGATGATTCATGAATTGAAATTGAGGTTTCAATCGATGGATAAGAAATATCCGTCGATGGATGAATATCCATTGATTGGAGCTCATCGATGGATGTAAGGATATCCATCGATGGGAGTGAACTAGTCAATGGATGTTGGAAGTTATCAGTTGATTGAATAATATCCATTGACTTGTGAGAATTTTCAGTATTTTCCTGATCAACCAAGGTGTTAACCTTATTTAGTGATACATGTGAGAGTGTTGGCTCCACCCAGAGATGCAAAGAGGGTGAATTTGAAACATTGAAGTTGTCAATCAATAAAGTTTCTGAAGAAATAGATTTTGAAGGGGATTGAGGAGATGAAATAGATAGAGAGTGGGGATGTGCCTCAGGAAAATTTTGAGACACATCAAAAGAAGAAACTGAAGGCTCCACCAAATTTGCATTCGGCTTTGCAGGTGTGTGTGTTCCCTGTGCAATATTTCTGTCCTTCTTTCTCCTTTTGTATGGCTGTAGAACTTTGTGTCCCTCACCCCCATCTAATGGTCCTGGTTGAGACCTCTTTTCAATAGTTACACCTTGTTGAGAAGGTGCAACTAGGGATGTGTTTAGATCCTTTATTACAGCCTCAATTTGTTGGGAGATTGGGCTGGTGGCTGGCTGGACATTCTCAATCTCTCCTTCCTTATTCTTCTGGCTTTCTTGATGTTGGCTAGTTCCCTCACCCTCATCAACCACCTTCACACTCCCCTCAGTCATTTTTCTTTTCTTAGTTTTTGCAACAGTAGTCTTTTGAGAAACTACTGAGGTGGTTTGTTTAGATTTGATTTTTGAAGGTTGTGCAACTTGGGTAGGAGGGATGGGGGCATTTCTATCTCCCTCCATTGTTGCAGAAGGCAAAGAAATTTGAATACCAGAAGAGGTAAAAGGGAAATTGAATTTCTTGAGATACACATGTACAAAGGGAGGATAAATGAGGCACAACTTAGGGTGTAAGTTGATTCTCACCAAGTCCTTGAAGATCCTTTTGTTCTGTGTCCAGGCCTCCAAAGTTTCCATTTCTGCATTAATCTCATAATCTCCAATAGAGGCATTAATTAATAGCATAAAAAATCTAGTAAAATAGATGTTATTTTTCCTAGATGCCTTGTTTCCTAATTTAGCAGTTAATTCATTTAGGAGTAAAGTGCTAAAATTAAAGTACTTATCAAATAGGACAGAATAAGCAATTTCTTGCATACTTGTGGTAATTGCATCAAAATTACTTATTTTTCCAGAGAATACTTTAATAATAACATCAAAGAAATAACTCCATTCTTTTCTAAGATTTTTCCTGACAACCTCACCTAATCTTGTTTCAGTATTAGCATAGTTAACAGATTCTAACATGTCCCTAATGTCATTTTCAATGGGTGACTTATCACAATTATTTTCAGGTAATTCTAAGCATTCAGACAAAATAGTACTTGTAATGGTGTAGGAATTACCTTTGCAAGTATAAGAAATTACCTTCCTATCTTGTGATACTTCTGCAGTGTTCCATAGTTCTTCAACAAATGAACAAACTATTGTTGGAGTTTCACTGAGAGCCTTGAACACTTTGCAATCTCCCAGAAACCTCATCAACGGATGGAAGTCCACGGGAGCATCATCCACTGTTAGACATGCTACAAAGTTGTTTTGTTCATATGTGAACCCGGTTGAGGAAACAATCTTCTTTTGAGGTGCCATCACTGTTCTTTGAGAGATTAGAGAGAGAGCTTGAAAACAGGTGAGTGAATTTGACTTAAGAGTTCTTGAGAGAAAGAGACAGAGATACAGAAATTAGAGATAGAAAATAAAATAGCAAGTAAGAATGAAATGAGAATTGTAATTGCTATTTATATTTTCTAAGATTAAAATGACTTGAATAGTCAGTTTAATTAAGAATATAACCGTTGAAGGATAAAAAGAATTGCAGTTAATTACTCTAAATGGCAATCGATGGATGTCTTCATCTGTTGACAAATAAAGTAATTAATCAACGACTATAATTTGATCAATGGATGAATAAAACTTTATAAATTCTATTACCATCGATGGAAAAAAAAAACTTTATCGATCGATAAACAACTAACAGGGTAATTATCTATCGATATATAAATATCCATCGATAGGAGTAAAATTTATCTGTTGATCAAATAAAAAAAAAGAATTTATCAATCGATAAACAATTACTGAGGTAATTATCTGTCGATAGATAAATATCCATCGATAGGAATATATTTTATCTGTTGATCAAATATATCCATCGATAGCTGCAAAATATCCATTGACAATTAACACAGTTATCAATTGATCACTTTGTTTCAACAGATAATTGTGAACAATGGCTACAAGAAAAACTTAGCACACATTTTAAGATTAAGTAAAATTAAGCATACCTAATTCACAGACTAATTTATTAAAAGTAGATTCATCTAGAGGTTTGGTAAAAATGTCTGCAAGTTGTTGTTTACTAGGGACAAAATGTAATTCAACTGTACTATTCATTACATGTTCCCTAATGAAATGATACCTTATGTCAATGTGTTTGGTTCTGGAATATTGCACAGGATTTTCTATTATTGCAATGTGTTAGGTCCAAAATCATCATAGAAAGGGGGGGGGGTTGAATATGATGTGGTAGTTTTTTCTATTAGTTCGTGTTCACAGATACGTTCTTGTTGAGTAATAAATATGACAGTAAAGAGACACACAACAACAAGACAATCTTTGAGAATATACTTTGTATTATATATACCCAGGGTGCTACACTTCTCACACAGATGTATGAGCTTCTGATGAATCTTACAACAACAATAAATACAGTCTTTAATGGCTCTGAGTATTCTCTCTGTCTCTTTCTCAGCTGTATCTAATTGTTTGGGTTGTGTATTGATTACATTCAAAATGAAAATTCATTTTGTTTATATGTAGACTTTACAATAAAGTGAAATACAATTGAGTGTCGAATTCTTTTCCCCCTGTATGTTGACTGAGTTGACTTTGAGAATCCCTTGGATATATTCTAGGTGTCGAATTATGCTTCCTTGTATTATACCTTAGAAAATTATCAAGTGTGTCGAATTCTGCAGCCACATGTAATTGCCTTTGTACATAAAAGGTGGGTGTCGAATTTCACTCCCATGTAAGCTAGGTGTCGAATTTCAAGTGCATAGACTCTATGTGTCGATTTCTTGACACAGTACAATACCACTTGAATTCTTTTTGTCATTGCATGGCTAGGTGTCGATTTTCTTCACCTTGATTGCCTTGGTGTCGATTTTCTTCACCTTGTACACCTTGGTGTCGATTTCTTCACCTTGTATAAACTAGGTGTCGATTTCTTCACCTATGTACAATGACTTGGAGATTAATCATGCTTACTTGGATTTTTTCAATTCTTCTTGTACATGAACACGTTAATCAAATTCTTTGTGCTGACACTTAGTGCACTGGTCTGGTTCACAAGTTACTAACACTGTATTGATCTTCATATTCTCAATCAAACCAATTGACATGAATGCTGTATTCCTTTATTGCTTCTTGTTTTCACTGAAATCTTCTGGCACTGATTACTTGAATCTTAATCATGCTGAAACACTGAGTGACTTATTCTTTCACTGACGCTTGAACATAGTAATGAACTTCTGTCAGTTTTCTTCAATATTTCATTAAATACCCTGATACATGCAGCTACCTGATCTTCATTGTAGATTCCTGTGATTACATTAATAACATTATTTACCAGTCCTTTACTTTTAGTTGAGTTACAGATCCTCGATTACATTGCATGTTACATTATGCCTTACAATCTCCCCCTATTTGATTGATAGAGTTCGACAAGCAAATTCTAAAGAAAAGAGGATAACTCAACTAATAATGCAAGAAAAAGTAAAGTGCGGAAAGACTGTAAATAATATTAATTGCATTTTAGATTAAATATTACAATTCCAGATTTCATTACAGCTAAGTTACAAGAATGATTTTGTTCTTCTAGACTGAACTAATAATTCTATTTGATTCTTCATTCTTGGACCTTTGTTATTCTCCTTCTGACAATGTCGTGAGCCTCCCATTCTAGAAGATTTCTTGGTCTTGGATATTGAAGTTGATCGAAGATGAGTTGTAGCAGTGGCATACTCCTGAATCTTTTCAATTCACTGAATTTAAAGCTTAGTTGATGAGTCCACCCTTGCAGTATAACCCTCTTTGGATTAACATCCACCCGATTTGTAATCATCTGATCTTCTCTTAACACTTTGTCCAAATAGGCTTCTTCTACTTCTTGTAGCACAATCTTGTCATCAAGATTTGTGGAGTTCCTTAGCTTTTCCAGTATTCTTCCAATCACTTTCGAATTTTCATTTCTGATCCTACTCATTTCAATTTGTCTTTCACTTTCATATTTGTTTGAGTAGATCACTCTTAGTGGATTGGTGATGACCATTGGTTCTTTTGCTTCTGCTATTCCAAAACTGGGATCTGTTTCTGGCACTTCTTTTAAAAAATCAAACATGTGTTCATCACCCGGATCAGCTCTGAATGGTTCTCTAGGTTGAGTTCCTTTAAATGGATCAAATCTTTTTATTTTTAGGATATCTCTTCCCAAAGCTTCTGATACGTTTAACCTGTAGGCAAAAATTCTTTCTGCCGCTTTCCACTTCTCAGGATTTCTGAATCCTTTTCCTCTGAGCAAGCCCTCAACAAACTTTAATCGTCTGAGTGAGTAGAATGCCAATGCTTCATGATCCATTCTCAGTATCTGAAGAAATCTATCTTTGAAGTACCTGACTTGATATGGATCCTGTTGAATCTCTGGCTCTATTTTCTCCATAAGCTTCTCAATCATTTCATCCATTAATTCATTTTCAAAGGATTCATGAATCTTGATTTTCTGTTTAAGTGCAAACAACTCAGTTAACGACCTTCTCTTCAGAAATTCACTTGATATGGTCCTTAACCCGTAGTTGTTGAAAGACAAGGTTAACCTCCAACCTTCTGATTCCGGTGCCATAGAAACTACCAGATAGGATATCTCACTTTTCAGTTCAAAGTAGTAGTTGCTCAGACTTCTGTTTCTTCTTCTGAAGATTTGAAATAGCCTTAGAACTTCTTCATCATTATTGACTAAGGCTCCATTGTCGGGCCTTCTTAAATTAGCTCTGGCCATTTCCCATTTTCTCCCTGTCTTTGAAGTATAGAGCTTCTTCTTTTTCTGATAAGTTACCCAGTTTGATTGCCTTATTTGGTCATCAATAGAATCAATGTCTTCATATGTCTTGTAATCATTCTACTTAACTTTCTTGATTTTATGCTTGCCAATATAGTCAGAGAATGTTCTTGGATATGCAGCTTCATTCACATATGAATCCATCTCACTGAACGGGTCATCATTTGGAATTTCTCCTTCTTCTAACTCCTCCCCCTCAGCATATGCATGATCTTTTTCTGTTGCTTGTTCAGAAGAACCATCATCTACCTTTTCCTTTTCCTTGACAGATATGTCTCTTTCTTGTCCTTGACCTTCTTTCTCCCCCTTAGTTGTGTTATCCTCAGGAGCTGGGGTTGATTGAAGAGGTAAGGAAGTTGATGTTTGTGCTATCAGCTGTTTGAGTAAATCTTTGATTTCTTTGTTGTCCCGCTATAGCTTTTCTTGACCTTTCACAATCTTGGACATAAAATGTTTGAAGAGTCCAAATTGTGCTTCGAGATTGATAATCCTTTGAAGTATTGCTGTATTGTGCTGAGTTGGTTCAGAATCTGGGGAATTCCTCGCACCTGGTTCTTCCGAAGAATCATTACCAAGTGGAGAATTACCTTTAGAAGGATTTGGAACTCTTTCATGCCTAAGCACTATCTCATCACAAGGCTCAGTAATTACTTCATCGCCGAGTGGAGCCTCATCTCTGAGAGATGGGTTGTCCCTAGAAATTAAATTCTGGAAACCCCGCTTCCTTCTATGGAAGGGTTGCCTCTCCTCTTGACCATGAATGACAAGGAGACCTCCTTTTTCAGGAACTGGAAGTGTTGGTTCCAGTGTGGTCACCACCTTAGATACTGTAGTGATTGGCAGTTGAGTATCTGTGGTGCCAGCTAAAGCCTGTGAAGGCATGTCCTGCTCAGGATCAACCTGAGTAGGCTCCGCTACTTGTGTAGTTGTTCCTTGAATGGAACCCTCGCTCCCTCTATGGAGGAGTTGCCTCTCACCTATTCCAGAATTGGATGGGAGAACCTCCGTTAACGGAGCTGGAGATGTTCTATCAAGGGGGGTCACCACCTCAAACAATGTAATTCGTGGCAAATAAGAGTTCGTGATGCCCCTCGAAGCCTGTAAAGGCCTGTCCAACACAGGATTTACCTGTGAAGGCTCTGCTACTGAAGTAGCTTGTTTAACCGTTAATTCATTTTCATGCCCAAACAAAGAGAAACGGATATGTGCATTTAATTGCTCCATCCTTTGTGTAATTGAAGGCTCAGGTGAATCGGGGTTTTGGCTAGCAGATGCCTCTCGTTCAAAACATATTCTTCTTCTTTTGCTAGGAGGCATAGCTGCTTCAGTGGTTTCAACATCCACCTTATGTGGTGCACTACAGGCACTAACTCCCTCATCCTCACTAAGGGTTTCAACAACAATGACGGAAGGAGTTGGGATAGGTGTTTGTTGTTCTATGACAGGGGTTAGAACCTGTTGGTTGTCAGGCTCATTGTCATGTTCTACTACCACTAGGGACATTGGTGATTGTGTGTTCAGAGTTGGATGTGAGTTGTCCAACATAGCAAGATATTCTTCACTAAGTATTAGTGAAAGATCAAATTCAGGAAGACTACCTGTACTAGGACTTACTCTTGGTGTACCAGGGTGATAAGATTCTGCATTGTTTTCAGTCCCTGCTTTATCAGCCATTTCTGTATCACTTGCAGTTGGCTCAATTTCCATTTGTACTTCTTCTTCTGCCTCTTCTGCATTTTCAGACTCAGGTTCAGCTTCGGAGTTCTCATTTATTGAATCTTCGAGTTCAGGAACCTCTTCTTACTGTTCACCTGCTTCAGGAAGCATAACACTTTCCATATATTCTGTTAGTCGTGCTACATTCCCATTTGGGTAATCACCCCTGTTTGCTATCAGTGCAACGACACTACCATAAATTGTAGTACTTTGTTCGTACTGACTTGCAGAGAAAGCAAGCATTTCATCATTGGATAGTAGATCATTAAGCACTAATTGTAGAAATCTAGGATAAAAACATTCAACATTGACTCTGTTGATGTCCCTTTTGGCACTAGATCCCATAGCCTGAAGTATGCTTTTCATCAATAGCTTACCATAATTGATATTAAGATTGTTAGAGATGGCACACCCAATATATTGAGTCATTTTAGGAATACCACTCCATCCACTCTTTTTCTTTACAAAAACATGGTTCACTATATGAAAGAAAAAGTTCCATTCACGAGGAAGATTATGTTTGTAAATTACTGTTAAGTTCAGTGGTCCATTGTGTGTGATAGAATTGAAGAAATTGGCACGTTCAGCTTCATCAGGTAAAGGATCAAAATTTTCATTGTTGAACTGCAAAATACGATTTAAGTCCTGATCCGTTACCCAAACATCTCTAGTTTTTAATGAAAAAGTAAAAGCCAAATTGTCTGCATCTGATGTATCGACAACTGAATGATAACATACAAGCAGTGCATCAAGATTTAATTCTGGGCTTGCAGTTAAAGCATGTCGTACATTTGAATGTTCACGTAGAAACCTAATCCAATTGCTATAAGGTTCAGCAACAGACTCAGGTTCTATTGTGAGTGCACTATTTGTTTTAAGTATAATAAATTTTCCAACCATTTTTAAATAATTAAAAATGAGCAGATAATTTATTATTTAATTAATACAACTATTTTGCAACACCAATTTTAATAAATTAATTCGAGTAAAATTAACTCAAATTCAAATCACTTCAAAAGAATTATGGAAAAATTATATTAAGTGCTAGAAGTGATTTGCTACAATATTATAAATTTTAATCAATTTTTAATCACCTAAAATTAACTAGATCTGAGATAATTCGAATATATAACTCGAAATGGGTCTTTCAAAGAAACTGCACAAAATGATTTGATTTTTAAATATGTTGTTGATCTTTGAAAATGACACACAGAACTGGTTTTAGATTTTAAAAATGGTGAGTAAAAATGAATAAACAATGGTGGTTGTTGAGTTTTTGTAGAAGAGTAACAATGGTGTGTGTGTATGTATGTATCGACTGTGGATATGAAAATGAAAAATTAAATCTAAGTTGATACAAGTATAACAGTTACAAGATAGACAAAAAAATCGACACATGCACTAATTACCATTATGCCCTCTATGGTAGATAAAAAATCGACACATAGAAAACATTGCAATTTTGTACAGCACACAAAATTCGACACTTAGAAATACTTGGCCAAAATTCTAGATTAATATAAAACCATACAGTACACTAGAATTCGACACTTAGAATTCCCTTGAAAACTCGACACCTAGAAATAAAAATCGACTTAGAAATTGTTAAAAGCTGTGTGTCGATTTTTACTCCCCCTATGTTGACTAAGTCAATACAGGCTACTAAAATTCGACACCTAGAAAAATTATTCTAAGTTAAAAAGCTATGTGTCGAGAAATTAACACTGTAAAGAAATTCGACCGTCACAGATATAATTCTAAGTAAAAAGCTACCTGTCGAAGAACTTACTATGTAGACAAAATTCGACACTAACAAAAAATATTTCTAAGTAAATGTTACCTGTCGAATATTTTGACCCTGTATGTTTAAAACTCAACACATACCAAAATAAAACTAAGGTAGTTCATGTGTCGAGAAATTAAACACTGTTGGTTAAAATTCGACACCTATCAAAATAAAACAAAGTACTGATCATGTGTCGAAAAATTTAACCTGTAATGAAAATCGACAAAGACAAGAAATAATTCTAAGTGAAAACTTATTTGTCGATAAACTTACCATGTAGACAAAATTCGACACATACAAAGAAAATCTCTAAGTTAAAAACCTGTTTGTCGAAAAATTGTATACCCTGTATATTTTGTACTTGAACAAAATATACTCTATTATCAATTAGTAACATTCGAATAAATAACCAAATAAGATCTTATTTAGAATAAATTCTAAATAAAATATTACCAAATTGATAATATCATAATTATTATAATATATTATTTAATTAAAATATCATTGACTGATATTAATCAAATAAAATATTTAAATAATTATGCTTCTTATTTTTATTAATAAATCTAAATTATGAAGCACATATTACCTTTAATTGCTATTTCATAACTTAAACAAATTAACAAAAATATAATTAAATAAATACTCAAAATCTATTAAAACAGATATAAGTATTCAAATAATTTTAATTCACACTTAATTAATTACCAAATTAATATATCAAGATATACTCTGGGCAATTAATTAATTGTCAATTAAGATGCTAGAAGTTTAATTACTGGATGATTAAATAAATTCACAAATTCTTTTAATATTGAAGATTAAATATTTGTGAACTTATTTACACCAAATTGCAGATAAGATCTAGACATTTAACATCCCAAGTTCACAAACCAGTCTAGTGAAGGTAACTTCATCCAGTGATTTAGTGAAAATATCTGCAATTTGCTGTTCTATAGGTACAAAGTGTAACTCTACAGTACCACTCATGACATGCTCTCTAATAAAATGATATATGATATCAATGTGCTTGGTCCTTGAATGTTGAACATGATTGTTTGTGATAGCTATGGCACTTGTGTTGTCACAGTATATTGGAATTTTGTTCAGTAACAGTCCATAGTCTTGAAGTTGGTTCCTTATCCACAATATCTGAGTACAGCAGCTTCCAGCAGCAACATATTCAGCTTCAGCTGTCGACATTGCAACTGAGTGCTGCTTCTTGCTATACCAGGACACCAGTCTTCTACCAAGGAATTGACAACTCCCTGATGTACTTTTTCTATCAATCCTACACCCTGTATAATCAGAATCTGTATAACTAATAAGGTCAAAACCTGTATCTTTGGGGTACCAAATTCCAAGATTCAGACTTCCCTTAAGATACTTAAAAATCCGTTTAACAACTATAAGATGTGATTCTTTAGGATCTGATTGAAACCTAGCACACAAGCATGTAGCGAACATAATATCTGGCCTACTTGCAGTTAAGTACAGTAATGAGCCGATCATACCTCTGTAGCTTGTGATGTCTACCCTCTTACCAGGCTCATCTTTGTCAAGCTTAGTGGCAGTTGCCATTGGGGTTTTGGCTAATGATGCATCTTCAAGACCATACATTTTCAACAGATCTTTGATGTACTTGGTCTGGCAAATGAAGATTCCATCTTTCCTTTGACTTACTTGGAGTCCAAGGAAGTAATTCAGCTCTCCCATCATGCTCACTTCATACCTACTCTGCATTAGCTTAGCAAATCTACTACATAATTGATCGTTAGTAGAACCAAATATAATGTCATCTACATATACTTGCACTAATATCATATCATTTTTGTGCATTTTATGAAACAAAGTCTTATCTATGACACCTCTAGTGAAACCATTTTCAAGCAAAAATATAGATAGAGTGTCATACCATGTCCGAGGTGCCTGCTTTAAGCCATAGAGTGCCTTTAAGAGAAAGTATAAAAAATCTGCAAATTCTCGATCTTCAAACCCTGGGGGTTGTTCCACATACACTTCTTCTTCAAGCTCTCCGTTCAGAAATGCACTCTTCACATCCATTTGATATACTTTGAAATTGGAGTGTGCTGCGAATGCCAGAAACATCCTGATAGCTTCAAGTCTTGCCACTGGTGCATATGTTTCATCATAATCTATTCCTTCTTCTTGGGAATAACCTTTAGCAACTAGTCTGGCTTTGTTCCTCGTGACAATGCCATCTTCATCCAGCTTGTAGAATACCCACTTTGTGCCAATTACAGACTTGTTCTTTGGCCTAGGTACTAGCTTCCAGACTTTTTGTCTGTTAAATTGATTGAGTTCTTCTTGCATGGCAATGACCCAATCTGGATCTTCTAGTGCTTCTTCCACTTTCTTTGGCTCTATCTCAGAGAGAAAACCAGAGAATAAGCATTCATTTTGTGAAACACGTCTAGTTTGTACTCCAGCATCTGGATCTCCTAGAATCAACTCAAAGGGGTGATCTCTACTCCACACCCTATGTCTAGGTAGATTTGCCCTTGAAGATTCAGCTTGATTATCATTAAACTGCTGAGTCCTGCTAGTTGATCCTTCAGTTGCTCCCCCTGAGCTGCTGCTTGGATGAGAATGAGATTCTCTGCCACTACTAGTAGTTTCTGTGAATCTTCCACTGTTTCCACTACTAGGGTCAGAATCATTGTTGTTATTCTCATTTGGAACTTGATTTTCTGTTGTAGCTTCAGGTTCTAATTCACTTTCATCTGAGTTCATATTTTCAAACTGCAGAGTTTCAGTGTCGTCTGTTCTTTGTAGACTTGGGAGCTTGAGATCATCGAAAGTTACATTCATGCTTTCAATGACCTTCTTTTGTTCAATCACATAAACCCTGTACGCCTTAGATTCCAGAGAGTAGCCAAGAAATATGCCTTCATGAGCCTTGGATTCGAATTTTCCTAGGTGCTCATCATCTTTCAATAGAAAGCACTTTGCTCCAAACACATGAAAGTATTTCAGTGTTGGTTTCTTGTTTGCCATTATCTCGTAAGGAGTCTTGTCATGGTCTTTGTTGATCAGGGTACGATTCTGAGTGTAACAAGCTGTGTTGACTGCTTCAGCCCAAAAGTATAAAGGTAACTTAGCTTCATTCAGCATTGTTCTTGCTGCTTCAACCAAAGTCCTGTTCTTTCTTTCTACTACTCCATTTTGTTGTGGAGTTCTGGGCGCTGAGTATTGTCTTGAGATACCTTTTTCAACACAGAATTCATTTAGAGATACATTCCTGAATTCTGTTCCATTGTCAGACCTGATTTTTATGACAGGCAAACCAGCTTCTACCTCTATCTTCTTTATGTGATCAATGATTATTTGAGGGGTTTCATACTTTGTGGCTAGAAACAACACCCACGTGTACTTAGAGTAGTCATCTACAATTACAAGTGCATATATCTTCCTTGACATAGACATGACGTTGACTGGACCAAATAAATCCATATGAATTAGTTGCAGTGGTTCAGTAATGTCTGATGAGTCTTTGCTTCGGTGAGATGCTTTCTTTGACTTCCCTTTTTCACATGCTTCACATGACCCTTCTTGACATAATTCCATCTCAGGTAAACCTCTAACCAATTCCCTCTTGACTAAAGAGTTCATTGCCTTGAAGTTCAGGTGTGAAAGCTTCTTGTGCCACAACCAACTATCTTCTGTTGAAGCTTTGCTGTAGAAACATTGAGCTTCGCCTTTACTTACAGAGAATAAGTCAGCTATAAAGAGATTCCCCTTTCTCACTCCTTGAAGAACAAGCTTCGTATCTTTCCTGTTTTGGATTGCACATCTTTCTTTCTCAAAAGTTACTTTGAAGCCCTTGTCAGTGAACTGACTGATACTTAGAAGGTTGTGCTTTAATCCATCCACAAGAGATATATTTTCTATGATAACATGTCCAATTTCCAGATTGCCATATCCCGTTGTGAATCCCTTGCTGTTATCTCCAAAGGTCACTATCGGGCCAGCTTTCTCAATCACATCTGATAACAGGGCTCTATCACCAGTCATATGCCTAGAACAGCCGCTGTCGAGAATCCACATGACATGCTTGTTCTTTACTGTACCCTGCAACCACAGATTGATTACTTTTTCTTTGGTACCCAAATTTGATTGGGTCCAAGTGGTTGAGATAAGTAAACAGTTTTAGCTACAGAAATTTTCTGTTCCTTGTCTTTCTCATCGACTGCACCCTTATCCTTTGGTTGAGCCTTGACAGGTGTGTCTTTAGGCTTAGGGACAGGGGATTCCTTCCTAGATTTAGGAGGAATGGTAGTCTTTGCCCTAACATGCTTTCTAGTCATGTTCACATCTGTATTCATGCAAGTACTTGATGATGTATTCATTAAGTTAATGTATGCAGACATGATATTGAAAGCACATGGCATGCAACCTACTTTTCCGCATGGTTGATGAGGAATAGACATGGCAGGCATACTAGGAGTTTCTGTTTTTACTACTTTTATCTTATTGCATGCATGCGTAAGATGACCAGTAGAATTGCAATTGTTACAAACTTTCCTAGCAGCACTAGTAGAATAAGCATTAACATTTTTCTTGTTAACACCTACCTTACCATTTCTGTTCGCTTTCTTGTTATCAGTTTTATTGCCTAAATCAATTTTAACCTGTTTCTTAGGTTCTTCAATTTTAACAGATTTCTTAGGCACTTGTTTCTTATCTTCTACCTTTTTCTTTTTCTCTTCAGCAAGGAGTTCTTCTTTTATTAAAAGCTCTTCTTCATTTAAGGGATCAATGACGAACTTCTTATATAGGGGCTTAACTACATTATTTAATACATGAGGAATGTCTTGCTTCATAGGACTTTCCTCAGCAATTGATTCTACATACATTTTTCCTGCCTTTTTATCATAGTCAAATCCTATTCCAGTTTTTTGACCTATGACTTGTTTGTCTATAGCCTCCTTTACAAGATTCGCAGACTTCTTATAAGCTTGAAGTTTTAACTCTAGATCAGAAATTTTATTTCTAAGAGCTGTTTCTACTTCCTGATTGCACCTGTCTCTATTCTGAAGGTATTCTATTTTCTGTTTCAGATCTTCTGGATTAACACATGCAAGCTCTAGTTCTTCGTTTCTATCTTCTAGCATTTTATTCTTTAGAACTAGTTTAGCATTTTCTTCTTCAGATGCTAGCATCCTTGTATGTATGTTAAACATTTCTATACTCAGATCTTCCACAGTTTTCTTATATTCAGAATTAGACATGTCAATGGAGGAAAGAAATGATACCTTCGATGATTGAGGGGATGCCTCTGAAGAGTCTGCCATTAAAGCAATATTTCCATAAATTTCTTCTTCATCGTTGTCTGAATCATCCCAGCTCTTTCCTTCAGCTATATAAGCTTTACCCTGATGCTTCTTTACCAGTGCATCATATTTCTGCTTGAGTTCATCATATGACTCCTTTCTTTCTTTCACTTGCTTCGGCTTCCGGCATTCTGTAGCAAAATTCCCGGGTTCATCACAGTTGTAGCACTTGAGCTTACTGCGATCTACCATTCCCGTCTGATAACCTCATTTGCTGTGAGACCCTGAAGACGATCCACCTCGGTTGCTATTTCTGAAACTGGAACCACTGTAATTGGAGTTACTCTTGAATTTGTACTTAGGGTTCCTCCTAAACCTAAGGTTCTTGAACTTTCCTGCCATATAGGCCATTGTTTTATTTTCCAATTGTTCAAGTTCTTTCATTGAGTAGAAGTCGTCTTCATTTCCTGGTTGAGTGATATCTGTAAATTCAGCTTCCAGAATTTCTTCTTTCTCAACATCAGGTTTCACAGTGCTGGTCTCTGTGACAGCAAAATCCTTGGCTACAAGAGCTGTAGTCTTCAACAGTGCTGTATTCTTACTGTCCACTGTACCTGTACCATAAATGATCTGCCTCTGCTCTTGCTCCATTTCATGAGTCTTGAGCTTCCCATATAACATTTCAATGGACATCTCATTTATGTCACTCCTTTCTCTTTTTGCAGAGATTTTGTGCTCCAGGTGTGCTGGCAGTGTCAACATAAATTTTCTGTTGATTTCTCTACGTGAGTAGGCCTTCCCATGCAGTGACAAGTCATTTAACAATTTGTTGTATCTCTCAAAGACTTGAGTGGTACTTTCTCCTGGCAGTGACTTGAACGCTTCATATTGGGAGGTAAGAATATCAAACATGTTCTCCTTCACTTCTGTTGTACCTTCCATCAGCAGATCAATTGTATCCCACATCTGTTTGGCACTTGTGCAGTTAATCACTTGATTTAGCATTGTAGTGTCCAAAGAATCCATCAGAATGCATTGAAGATGATTGTCCCATGCAACTCTCTCTTTATCAGTGTCACTAAACTCTGAAGGTTCATTTGGGGTAAATCCTTGCGGAATCCGTTCACCGTCTTCTGAAACTGTTTCTGGTGTAAGCTTCTGAGGTACATAGGGTCCATTTTCCAAAATTCCCAAATATTGAGAATTTGATGTTTTAATGAAAATAGACATCTTCTTCTTCCACAAAATGTATTCATTTTTATCAAAGGTGGGAATTTTAATATTGCTGAGTTTTTGGGTACTCATGGTTGTTAAGAATTTTAAATCTTAAGAAATAATTAATTTCTTAAAAATTAAAATCAATTCGAATAAAAATTAAATTTTGAGAAATAAAATTTTAATTCGAATTCTTGATGATTGATAGCCTTTTTTAAAAAATTAGTGAATTTAAAATCTTTAAAAAATTCATAATTGAATTTTCTTTAAAAATTAAAGAAATTTCAATATAAATTTTTCTAGATCTAAAAATACACTTTTTAGAAAAACTAATTTTGGATCTTGATTTGTAACTTCAATCAACAAGCTCTGATACCAATTGGTAGGTCCAAAATCATCATAGAAGGGGGGGGGGTTGAATATGATGTGGTAGTTTTTTCTATTAGTTCGTGTTCACAGATACGTTCTTGTTGAGTAATAAATACGACAGTAAAGAGACACACAGCAACAAGACAATATTTGGGAATATACTTTGTATTATATATACCCAGGGTGCTACACTTCTCACACAGATGTATGAGCTTCTGATGAATCTTACAACAACAATAAATACAGTCTTTAATGGCTCTGAGTATTCTCTCTGTCTCTTTCTCAGCTGTATCTAATTGTTTGGGTTGTGTATTGATTACATTCAAAATGAAAATTCATTTTGTTTATATGTAGACTTTACAATAAAGTGAAATACAATTGAGTGTCGAATTCTTTTCCCCCTGTATGTTGACTGAGTTGACTTTGAGAATCCCTTGGATATATTCTAGGTGTCGAATTATGCTTCCTTGTATTATACCTTAGAAAATTATCAAGTGTGTCGAATTCTGCAGCCACATGTAATTGCCTTTGTACATAAAAGGTAGGTGTCGAATTTCACTCCCATGTAAGCTAGGTGTCGAATTTCAAGTGCATAGACTCTATGTGTCGATTTCTTGACACAGTACAATACCACTTGAATTCTTTTTGTCATTGCAAGGCTAGGTGTCGATTTTCTTCACCTTGATTGCCTTGGTGTCGATTTTCTTCACCTTGTACACCTTGGTGTCGATTTCTTCACCTTGTACACCTTGGTGTCGATTTCTTCACCTTGTATAAACTAGGTGTCGATTTCTTCACCTATGTACAATGACTTGGAGATTAATCATGCTTACTTGGATTTTTTCAATTCTTCTTGTACATGAACATGTTAATCAAATTTTTTGTGCTGACACTTAGTGCACTGGTCTGGTTCACAAGTGACTAACACTGTATTGATCTTCATATTCTCAATCAAACCAATTGACATGAATGTTGTATTCCTTTATTGCTTCTTGTTTTCACTGAAATCTTCTGGCACTGACTACTTGAATCTTAATACCTGCTGAAACACTGAGTGACTTATTCTTTCACTGACGCTTGAACATAGTAATGAACTGCTGTCAGTGTTCTTCAATATTTCATCAAATACCCTGATACATGCAGCTACCTGATCTTCATTGTAGATTCCTGTGATTACATTAATAACATTATTTACCAGTCTTTTACTTTTAGTTGAGTTACAGATCCTCGATTACATTGCATGTTACATTATGCCTTACACAATGGCACTTGTATTATCACAGAAAATAGGAATCTTGTTCAAATTGAACCCATAGTCAAATAATTGATTCCTCATCCATAATATTTGTGCATAACAACTTCCATCAGCAATGTACTCAGCTTCTGCAGTTGAAGTTGATACTGAATGTTGCTTTTTGCTAAACCATGACACAAGTTTGTTTCCTAGAAATTGACAGGTGCCTGTAGTACTTTTCCTGTCTATATTGCAACCTGCATAATCTGCATCTGAGTAGGCTATTAGATTAAAACCAGAATCTCTAGGATACCAAATACCTAAATTTGATGTACCTTTGAGATATCTAAAAATTCTCTTAATAGACACTAAATGAGATTCTCTAGGATCAGCCTGAAATCTAGCACACAAGCATGTAGAGAACATTATATCTGGCCTACTAGCAGTTAAATATAAAAGTGAGCCTATCATGCCTCTATAACTTGAAATATCCACTTTAGCTTCCTTAGTGTTTAATTCAAGTTTGGTGGCAGTGGCCATGGGAGTTTTTGCATAAGAACATTCACTTAAGTCAAATTTCTTTAACAAGTCATGAATGTACTTTGTTTGATTTATAAAAATAGAATCCTTAACTTGTTTGACTTGAAAACTAAGAAAGTAGGTAAGTTCTCCCATCATGCTCATTTCATATTTGCTTTGCATTAAGTTGGCAAACTTTTTGCAAAGTCCATCATTAGTTGAGCTAAAAATAATGTCATCCACATATATTTGAACAAGAATGATAGAGCCATTAATATTTCTACTGAATAGAGTTTTATCAACAGTACCTCTTATGAAGTGATTCTCAATGAGGAACTGAGATAAAGTGTCATACCAGGCCCTTGGTGCTTGCTTCAAGCCATAGAGTGCTTTGAGTAGATAGTAGAAAAAGTCAGGGAAATTTGGATCTTTAAAGCCAGGAGGTTGTTACACATAGACTTCCTCTTCTAATACTTCATTCAAAAATGCACTCTTCACATCCATCTAGTAGAATTTGAAATTAGCATGTGCAGCATAAGCTAGAAAGATTCTGATTGCTTCTAACCTTGCAACTGGTGCAAATGTTTCATCAAAATCAATTCCTTCTTCTTGTGAGTATCCCTTTGCCACAAGCCTTGCTTTGTTTCTAGTCACAGTACCAGTTTCATCCATTTTGTTTCTGAATACCCATTTTGTACCAATTACTGATCTATCTTTTGGTTTGGGCACCAGCTTCTACACTTTATTTCTTTCAAATTGATTGAGTTCTTTTTGCATAGCTAAAACCCAATCAGGATCTATAAGAGCATCTTCAATTCTTTTAGGTTCTTCTTGAGATAGAAAGCTGCTATACAGACACTCATTTTGAGTAGCACTTCTTGTCTTGACACCATCTTCTGCATTTCCAATGATTAGCTCAAATGGATGGCTTTTTGTCCATTTTCTTTGAGGAGGCAAATTTTGCCTTGATGATGAAGCTTCATGATCATTAGTATTGAACTCAAATTAATTTGAATTTGTGGATTGATTCTGAAACCCTCCCCCTGAATTGGATACCCTAGATGTAGAGTGTTGATTATCCATTGAAGAATTATCAGTTGATGCATTATCAGTTGATGGATTTCTGTCAACTAATAAATTATCCATAGATACTGTAGCATCAACTGATATTGGGTTTCTGAGTACTTAAGGATTTAAAATTTCTATTTTTTCATCATCATCTACATCATTTGATTCATTCTCAAAATGCAGTATGTCATGATTTCCTTCATCAAACAAGCCTTGAATCTTTTTATCATCAAATACTACATGTACAGATTCTATAACAATGTGTAGTCTAAGATTATAGACTCTATAGGCTATGCTTGATAGTGCATACCCAACAAATATAGCTTCATCAGCCTCGGCTTCAAATTTTCCTAGGTTTTCACCATGATTCCTTAGCACATAGCATTTGCAGCCAAAGACATGAAGAAACCCCACTTTTGGCTTTTTGTCTTTCTTGATCAATTGATAAGGTGTCTTTCCTTGAGCTTGATTCACTATGGAGATGTTTTGAGTATAACATGCTGTATTAATGGCCTCAGCCCAGAAATATGTTGGTAATTTAGCATCCTCCAACATAGTTCTAGCTGCTTCAATCAATGTCCTATTTTTCCTTTCAACTACCCCATTTTGTTGAGGTGTCCTTGGTGCAGAGAAGGTGTGTATGATTCCTTTAGATTCACAGAACTCCTTCAATGTTGAATTCTTAAATTCTGTTCCATTGTCACTCCTTATTTTCTTTACATCCAATTCAAGATTTTTCTCAACTTCTCTTATGTGCTTGATGATGAGATTACTAGCTTTATCCTTTGAATGCAGAAAATAAGTCCATGAGAACCTTGAAAAGTCATCCACAATGACTAGAGCATATTTCTTCTTTGCAATGGACTTGATATTCACAGGACTAAACAAATCCATGTGTAATAACTCAAGTGGCTTCTCAATTGATAATTTCAATTTTGACTTGAATGATGCCTTTCTTTGTTTTCCTTTCTGACAGGCATCACATAGTTCATCCTTGACAAATTCCATCTGTGGTAAGCCTCTCACTTAATTTTTCTTGACCAACTGATTCATGGCTTTGAAATTCAAGTGAGCTAATTTCTTATGCCACAGCCAACTTTCATTTGTACTTGCCTTAGAGAGAAGACAAGTCATTGAATCTGCACTTGTTGAGTTGAAGTCAGCTATGTACACATTTCCTTTTCTATTCCCAGTCATAACTAGGCTTCCATCTTTCTTGTTGGAAATTATGCATGCTTCAGTTGTGAAGCAAACTTTATTTCCATTGTCACATAGTTGACTTGTGCTTAACAAATTGTGTCTTAAGCCATCAACTAATGCAACAGGTTCAATGATGACATTTTCTTTTGAAATCAAACCATATCCCATGGTGTATCATTTACTGCCATCTCCAAAAGTTACTCCATGGTCAGCTTTCTCCTCAAACTTTGTGAGCAGGGATTTATCTCCAGTCATGTGTCTTGAACACCCACTGTCCAAGTACCAAATATTCTTTCTCTTTCCCTGCACACAATCAAAAACAATCAAGTTGATTTTGGTACCCAAGTTGTCTTGGGTCCTTTCTTATTAGTTGTTACCTTTGGCTTGGTTTCCAATTTTTGTACCTTTGGTTTAAGTGGTTTTACTTCCACTTCAACCTTAGGTGTTGGTTTCCTTACCTCAGGATTCTCAGTACTAATGTTTGGAATATTCATGCTTGCATAATTAGAGAGATTTAGAGCATGAAAATTGTTATGCATATTCCATGGCATAGCAGGCATATTCATGTTGACAAATGCAAGATATGGATTAAACATATAAGGCATTGATGCATATTGAGCATGAATAGCATGAGAATCAACTAAATGAGGATAAACAGAATTAGAATGCATGTTAGGTATAACAGGCACATTGGTTGTTGCAGGCATATTAATCTTGCATTGCACAGATAAATGATTTTTACTACCACACTTAGCACATATCTTTCTAGGAGCATACTTGTCAGGTGTGTAGTTATTGTACTTGTTTATGCCTACTTTACCATTTCTGTTCTTCTTTTTCTTCTCATTTGGCTTAATATTAGGCTCTATCTTTTCCAATTTTTCCTTGAATTGATCTTTAGATAAGAATCCTATATTAGCCTTTTCAACTTTGACTTGAGATTTAGAGGAGCTACCTTCTTTCACAAATTTAACAGGTCTGTTAAGCTTGGTTTTTAAAACATATTGTTTAGCAGTAGATGATTCCTCAATCGATGGATAATTATCCGTTGGGATAACATTATCAGTCGATGGATAATTATTCGTTGAGATAATATCATCAATCGATGGATAATCCTTATCAGTTGATTCAGGATTAACAATCGATTGCTTCTTTTCATCAATGGCTAATTTCTCAAGAGTCTCAGACAGCATGGTGAAAGAATTTGTTCCATGAATGTCATTCATCTTCTTACTAGCTTTACTTGACCTGTTCCATTTGTCAATGGTTCTTAGTTCTTCTTCCAATTTTTCTTTCAAATTTTCTATTTCCTTTTTACACTCAACTAGTTCTTTTATAGCATCTTTATTTTCTACCTTGAGTCTATCCATTTGTACCAGCTCACCTTCTAGACAATTGTTTCTTTTAGTGAGAGTTTCTAAGGTGATTTTGAGCCTAGTGTTTTCTTTGTTTGACTTAATAGTGACATGCAAATTATACAATTCATTTGACATTTCAGTAATTGTAATATTGTATTCATCTTTGGATAACTCAGATAGATTTGTAGAAATTACCTGATTGCTAGAAGAACTAGCTTTCTGATCATCATGATTGGCTATTAGTGCAAGGTTGATGTATTCCTCATCTTCAGAATCATCCTCAGCAGCCCAGTCCTTTTCTTCTATCACAAAAGCCTTCTCTCTTTGTTTGAGCAAGTCAAAGTACTTCTGTTTATAGTCAATACCATCACTAAACTTTGACTTCTTTTCCATTTTTGGCTTTCTGCATTCATTAGAAAAGTGACCAGCCAATCCACAGTTGAAACATTTGAATTGAGTCCTGTCAACAAAATTCTTGCTTTGTAGATTGTCTCTCTTGTACTGGGATCCAGGCCTTTGCATGGGATTCCTCTTGAATTTACGTTTTGAAAATTTTCTTGATAGAAAAGCCAAATGCTCATCTATTTCATCCATTTCATCCTTGGTGTATGACTCATCATCATCAACTGTTTCTTTTCCTTTCCCAGTTGAAGATTCATCATATCTAACACCATTTGCACTATTGCCATGACTTTCTTTCTTCCCTTCTTTGACAGCAACATCTTCACCAGATTCTACAACTTTCTTATCCTTTACCACCAAAGCAATGGACTTTTCTCTCTTCTGACTTTTCTCAATTTCCTCATCTTGCTATATTTCCAACTCATAAGTTTTCAAGATTCCATACAGCTTGTCAAGAGTATATTCTTTAAAGTCAGGAGATTGTCTTATAGAAACAATAATTGGTTTCCATTCCTTGGGTAAGAACCTCAAGAATTTGAGGTTGGTGTCTTCAACAGCATATACTCTTCCATATAGTTTAAGCTCATTCAACAGCTTTTGAAACCTACTATATGTATCATTGATTGCTTCACCACTCTTGAAGTGAAAGGCCTTATATTTTTGAATCAAGAGCTGCATCTTGCTCTTTCTTACTTGCTCAGTGCCTTCATAGAGAGTTTGAAGAGTATCACAGACTTCTTTGGAGGTTGTACAATTGATAACATTGTCAAACATATCCTTGTCAAGACCATTAAATAAAATGTTCATAGCCTTTTTATCCTTGTGTACTTCCTTCTCATCATCATCTGTGTATTCACTCACATTTAACATCATCTGTGTATTCATAGCCATTATTCTTCACTGAGGCATGAACATATTAATGAACTTCTCTCAGTGACCTATAGTAGACTTTAAAACTTCTTCTAATGTCTTGATTCATTGTATTTGCCTTGTCTTCATTTCTTCCTGATTTCTGTATAGGCGTAGTGTTATTTACTTGTCCTATTCTAGTGTTGAGTTATCACGATTACTATTCATACAGCTTCGTAATCTCACCAACAATCTCCCCCTATTTGATTGTTAAACTTAGCAAACAAATATCATAGAGAGGATAACTCAACTAACAACTAGAAAAAGTAATCATCCAAGACTTGTAAATAATGCTACTGGTTTTTCTGGATTAGATTCTTCATTTCCAGAATTCTTGAGTAAGTGAAATAAAAGATGTTTGTTCCTCTAGCACTGAACTGATATTCATGTAGTATCATCTTCATTTCTTCTATGTCTGAGCTTTCTTTGTTTCAAAATCCATCATAGTTTGAACTTAAAGAACCTATCATGAACAAAGCTTCATAAGAATTAAAATTCCTAGGAACATCTTCAATAGAACATAGCTCAAGTAATGTTCTCCCCTTGAGAATGTGATTCTTCTTCTTCTTCTTCTTCTCCCCTTCAGATGAATAATGGAAGTGTCAATTATTTTCTATACATCCTACTTGGATGAGGAATCCTCTACTGACAACTCCTTTCAAGTATAGGATACAGTTTCTTGATTCTCATATATTCTGTTGTTTCCTATAAGGATCAGAAAATAAGATTTTCTTCTTTTTCTTGTCTAAATTTAAATTCTCCCCCTAAGGATATTAACTTCTCCCCTAAGGATACGAAGATAAGACTTTCTCCTTTTTCTTGTATACTAAATTATCCCCCTTAGTTGAGGAATCCTCTACTGGACCATAAATTTCTCATGGCTTGTCTTCCAAAGAAGGTTCTCATATGTCATTGATTGGGAAAATATAATAGCTTTTCTTTCAGAAGTATCAAGGGTAAGTGTTTGGTCTATGGTTTCCTCACTTCTATTACGTTCTGTTAGTGTTTACGCTTAAGTGTCGAGAACTTTGAAGTGTTTCACTCTTTCTCTCCCTATCTCTCACTCAAGTGTATCTCTCCCTCACTTTCACTTAAGTGTTTCTCTCTCTCACTTTCACTTTGTATTCCAAATATTGCCTTCTGTACCTGTAAGTGAAATCCATAAATTCATTTATATTCTCATCACCTGATTCATCAAAATGAACTGAATCACTATCAAGTGGAGAATTGCCTCGTAGAGGTGTTCTTGATCTATCATGCATAAGTACCGTTTCAGCACCAGACTCAATAGCTTTTGCTAAATCACTGTCTAGTGGAGCCTCACCTCTTTAAGATGGGTTATCCCAAGATTTTAAAATCTGTTAGGGAATCATGCCTTGTTCTATCAAGGGGTTGCCTCACACCTTCTCCGTAAACGGGAGGTGGACATTCCTTTTCAGGATCTGGAAATGTTCCTTCCAGGAGGGGCGACATACTAGGAAATGTAATGAATGGAAATTTAGAGCCTATGTTTCCCTCGTAACCCGGTGACGGAAATTTTGTGTAAAATACCCTACTTGACTCATCCGAAGAATTCTTGCCAAGCAGTTGCTTCTCAAGCCCAAATAAATCTGAACAAGAGATCTCCCTTTCGGGATGTAGAAGATTAACTTCTATTTGAGGTAGATACCTTGGACAATGTAATGTATGGAAAATTAGAGTCTGTATCTCCTCTGAATGCCTATACCTCTCACTGTACACGCCTTGCAATGTGTTCCTAGAATTTATCTGTTTAGGCTTACCATCAGCGTAAGTGGCGGTGGTGTGCTTGACTTATTACAAGATGCTCTGGCTGACGAGCGAATTTCAATGGACTCATCATGTTGAGAGAATGATTCCAGAGACAGTTTTATTGCCTTTTCAGCTCTGCATCCTTTTGAGAAGATGCAGATGAGCTTATAGTTACCTCATTTTATATACTACTTTTCTTCTCTGGAGGTAGAGCTGTGGGTGCACTTTCGACTTCATCCTTATTTGCTGCATCAAGTACAGTTTCTCCCTTATCAACCTCTAACTTACATGAGTTCCTTATATCTCCAAGGGTTAATATATGGAAGTGGATGAATCAGTGTTTGGTACTATGGCTTGGGTAAGAGATTGATGGGTTTTCAACCTCTTGGCCAGCTTCTAAAGCCACTGGGGGATAAACGGATAAAATCAATCAAGATAAAAAGATAATCACCATAACATTCCAAAACATATTTTTCATCTCAAAGAGAAGGAAACATATAAGAGGGAATGGTAAATGATTGCATTAAAGCGCTTTTAGTAAAAGAGTTTTGTCGAATCTAAAGATTTATCATTAAGAGCATGATACGAAATTTTCTTTAAGATACATATCCCATAATAAAATGCGGGAAAATGTATCAGAGAAAAAAGTTGCTATCCCTTATGAATTTCTTATAAGGCAAACTTCCCATAATAAAACGCGGGAATTTATACCAAAGAAGAAGTTCAACTCTCTTACCAAATTATATTTCGATAAAATGGCTCTTTTCCTTTAAACCTAAATACTGTAAGTTTTGAAAACATTTTTGCAAAATATCCTTATCTGATAGAAGACAATGATTTTCCAACTCATAATGCAATTATGATTTACATCATTTTCGTCCGCCTGATAATATCCCCGTCTTAAAATGAAAATACATGACAACAAAGGTGGATATATGCTTAACAATACAGTACAAGGCCTTCAAAGCAACAACCACTGTTTAGGTACTATGAATCAATGTGAAACATACATTGAAACAAGTGTTTGAAAACAAATAATTTTACAAGTGATTGGTACCTCGAAGTAAAAACAATTTCTCCGAATAAAATAGCAGTCACAAAGTTTCTACCACTTTAAAAGGAAAAATTAAGAGAGAAAAAGCTTTGAAAGATAAAACTTTTAAAAACAACTTTTGAGAGAGGATCAAAGATTTTGAGATTTAAAGAAAGATTATCCTCAAGAAAAATTTGATTCACACCCAAGAATTTAGAAAATAAAGAAGGGCTGTAAATCAAAAGATTTTCAAAAGAGAAGTTTTGAAAAAGAATTTTGAAGTTTTCTTCTCTAAAATTGATAGAACGTGAATGTATCTTTGAATAAAACGTTTTGAAAAAGAAATAGACAAGAAATTCTTTTTAATACATTCAGGTTTAAAATTCAGTTAAAGAAAGAAAACTAATAATAATACTCATGCAATACTAAACAGTTACCATAGACATGCATATATAAATCAAATAACACATGACAATTATTCAGTAGAACAATAAGTATTTAGACATATTTTTATTATTAGTGATTTTCAAATAAACAACATGTATTATCACTGATATTAAAAATATCACAATTATTGCACGGAAACATTAACAAAATATCATTATTTGATATTTATCAATAATTTTAAAATGCAAGAAATTATGCTTCTAATATTCTATCAAATCAAAATTATGAAACTAATAAATATTGAATTGCTTCAATCCATAATTTTAATAAGATAAAATAATTTCACTAAATACTAAAATATTCATAAGATTGAATATTAGCTTCTAACTTCCTACGCTATATCTTAATAATCGTCACTCAAGCATATTGCAATTATACTCATAACAATTATTAATGATATACATAAGCTCGAGAAAATAGTTGAAAATAAATTCACAAGTCCTTTAAATATTAACATTTAATACTTATTATCCTAATTACAACTCCTCGCTAACAAAATCAAATTTAGAAATATTTCCTAAGTATATAAAATATTGAGAATTTTATACACATTACTTAGAAAATACTTCATCTTCCAATATTAGTGAGTTTTGAAATATGCATTAATTACTTAGAATAGAAATTCTAAATAACATCACTAATACTGAAAGTACCACAATTATTTATAATAAAATATTTAAAAATATCAGAGTAAAATATCAGAGCAATTAAGTAAGATATCATTGACTAATATTCATCAAATATTTAACATACAAATAATTATGTTGCTAACTTATGCTAAATCATTTAACTACCACATATGCATATAATATTGTAAGCATGATAATTAAACTAATAGCAAAAATCACGAGGTACTAGATTTCAAATAAACTCACAAGTCCTTTAAATATGGAAAATTTAATACTTGTGAACTCATTTGAGAATTCCTTGCAGATGGGATTTCCAACAAATATGCACATAAATAATATCCAAAGTTCACTAACCAACTTAGACAAAATGAATTCATCAAGTTGTTTAACAAATATCTGCAAGTTATTCTACTAAGGACAATCTCGAAAGAAATGATACCTGATGTCCTTGTGTTTGTTCCTTGAGTATTGTAGAGAGTATCCAACAAAGTTGTTGGAATTGAAGTAATTTCCTTGTCCAGAAGATCAGAGCATCACATTCACTAGTTGCTTTAAATTTTTGCCTTTGCTGCAACTATGTATTGAGTGCTTCTTCTTATTTCAACAAGAAATCAACTTCTTCCACGAAATTGACAGCTTCTAGGAATTACTTCCCTGTCTTTCTTACAACCTGCATCATCAATATCTATATAACCAATTAGGTTAAACCTATTATCTTCAGGGTACCTGATTCTAAGAATTGGTGATCCGCTAAGATATCTAACAATTCATAACTTAGCTATAAGATAAGATTCTCTAGTATACACTTGGAAACTTGCACATAGGCATTTCGAGAATAAAATATATGGTCTTTATACACTTGAATAAGTAATGAGCTGATCATACCTTTATAGCTTGTCACTTCAGTTCATATACCTGATTTGCCCTGATCAAGCTTAGTGGTTTATTGGCAAGAAGTCTTGGCAGGTCTAGAATCTTCTAAATTGCGCATCTTCAAAAGATCCTTGACTTACTTTAATTGCCATCATTCTTTTGAACTACTTATAATTCAAAAAGAATTGCAACTCTTCCAACATGCTCATCTTGTAACTACTCTGCATTAACTTAGCAAAAAATCTCTTGCACAAGTTTTCGTTAGTAGACCCACATATAATACAATCATGGTATACTTGTACTAATATTACATTATGTGTGCTTTGTATTCTAGAGAGATATATGTGTATAACTACTCTAATATAAAATCATTTTCAAGTAATTAGCCGTTAGAGTGTCATACCATGTCCTTGACGTTTTGATTGAATCCCTAACTCCATTCATATAGAGCTTGTGAATAGAATGATATACAAATCCTAATGTATCTGCAACTTCAAATTCCAGGAAATGTTGTACATCAACTTCAACTTCTAACTCACCATTCAGGAGTGCACTTGTTCACATTCATCTGATAGATATTTATGCTTGAATGCTCAACATGTGCTAGGGATATCCTATTATTAGGTCATTAACTTGTTCAGCCCTAATAGGATCAAGTCTCGTCACTGGTGCTTACTGTTTGATCTTGAAAGTCCCAAAGATTCTGTTTCCATCATCGTCGATACCTTCTACTTTATAGTAACCTGTAGCAACCAGTTTGACTTTGTCCCTCATAACAATGCCAATAATTATCCAGTTTCTGCAAACCCTAACTGTACCAATTTCAGCTTCGTCTTGTGGTCTGGGTTCCAACTTCAATAGTTTCTACCTTTTGAACTGATTGAGATCATCTTGCAATGCAATCACCCAATCTGGATCAATCAGTGCTCCTTAAATCTTCTTTGGGCTACCAACTGTTAATAATTGTTCTTTCTCGAAGAATAAATATTTACTTTGCATAGCACTTCTAGCCTTTAATCCAAAATCCGGATCACTAAGAACTAGACTCCAGGAATGATTTTGATTTCAAACCTTTTGTCTTGGCAGATATGTTCTTGATGTATTCCTTTGATCTTCATTGTGTTGAGTACGACTAGTAGATCCTTCTTTTATTTGCTCCCCCTGAGTTGCTGCTAGAATGTGTTGAAGATCCTTCACCTTATTAAATGGATTCTGTTAAAGTTCACGAGTTGTGTAGATTCACTACCATTTCCACTAATAGGATCTTAATCATCATCATTATTATTGATTCCTTCTGTAACCTCAGTTTCAACATCAGTATCTGAATTTCACTCTGACGGGATGTCAAACTTCAAAGATTCAGAACAGTCTTTCATTTGAATGCTTGGGAGCTTGGTATAGTTGGACGATACATTCAGACTTTCAATCACCTTCTAGTTTTCAATCACATACGCCTCATAACTTTCGACTTCAATGAGTGGCCTAGGAAATTGTTCCATGAGCCTTAACTTCAAACTTGCCAAGATACTCATATAAATCTTCAATAAATATCAATTTCATCTAAACACACGAAAGAGCTTCAGTGTTTGCTTCTGGTTGGCCATTAACTCATATGATGTCTTTTCACGATCTTGTTTATTAAAGCAGCATGCTATGTTAATTGCTTCAGCTTCAAAGTACCTTTATAAGTGCAGACTTCATTTAGAACTTCATTCACGAAATTCAGTTCCATTACCTGACTTCAAGATTCTCACAGCTTACTTTGCTTCCAACTTGATCTACCTGATGTGATAAATTACCGTATGTGATATATTATCTGTTGAATGCACGAACATCACTAAACTATAATTAGGGTTGTCATCAACCACCACAAAGCATATTTCTTCCATGACATAATTTGCTTCAGTGTGATGTTTTCATTGACTTCCCTATATGACATACTTCAAAATGTCCTTCAAGATAGAATTCCATATGAAGCAGTCCTCTCACTAATTTCTTCTTTATCAAAGAATTCATTATCTCGAATATCAAGTGTGAGAGCTTCTTATGTCATAGCTAACTCTGTACTGATGAAGCTTTACTAAGAACCTCACTTCACCTTTTCATATTGAATCCATATCAGCTACGAACAAATTTCCTCACTCTCAGTTTGAGTGAGCTTCCATCCTTCTTGTTTGAGATCAAACACTTTTCCTTTCCAATGCTTTTCCAGAAAACCCTTGACAAAGAATTCCCTAGTGCCCTGTAGATAGTGCTTAAGTCTGTTGACAAGAAAGATGCTTCCATTGATGACAATTCCAAAATCATGATAGCCAAATCCCTTGTACATCCTTTGTTGTCATCTCCAAAGGTTACCGTTGGGTAGGCTTTCTCAACCAACTGTGATATTAGAGCTCCAATCTTAATCATATACCTCGTGTAATAAATGTCATGAAATCACATAACTTTTGTCTTTTGTTACATACTCTGCAATCACAAATGATTAAACTTCTTGGTACTCAACTTCAATTGAGTCTAGATGGGTTAGAGATATTACTCTCAACAATGGTAACAACAGCTTCAATATGCATATTAGAAAATGCAGTACTATCTACTTTAATCATTCTACACAAGTGTAACAGATGTCCAGCAGATTTACATGTTAGGAATATATTCATTTGATGATGTACAAAATACTAGAACAGGGTCTAGCATAGTCTATCTGTATTAAGTCTTTCTAGTCTCTAGAAAGTATAATCAGAGTCTAGATAGTCAACATTCATGTTACTTGTACTTAGAAGAATTTTTATAGAAAGTGAAACCAGAGTCTGCATGAAGATCAGAGTCTGGAAGGTGATCAGAGTCTATAGACTATCGGAGTCTATGATCTATCAGAGTCTACATATGATCAGAGTTTGAAGATCATCAGAATCTGAAGATTTCAGAGTCTATACAGTTAAAGTTAATTTTGGAAGAAGATCACAGGAATGGAAAGTCTTTGAGGATCAAGTTAAATATATTGCAGATATGCTATGGGAAGGAAAGAGAATTTCAGAAGGAAACTGTCAACTAATAATTAGGAATTATATTCCTATTGTAATTTATCTTTCTGTTATTAGTTGATAGGCAGCTCTCTATATAAACTCTATGTAACCTAATTGTAAAAGTGTCGAAGCATAATTTGTCTTAGTGAATTTTGTGAGAGCATAGAAATAGAGAGAGTTGCTGTGATAAACACAGAGAAGTTGCTAGGGTTTCTGTACACCCTAGGAGAGTTTTGTATTTACAAATCAATAATGCAAACAGTACTTATTCACAACTGTGCGTTTGATCTTTGTTCTTAATTCATATCTGTTAATTCATATTGAGTTGGTTTTAAATCAGGCAGAAAAGGAACACAAGTATTCAACCCCCCTTTACTTGTGCAACTGGGAAAACAATTGGTATCAGAGCCTAATGTTTAAAATCGATCAAAGATGTCTGGAAACAAAGATGGCAATTCTAAGATTCTTATGCTTAGGAGAAACGAGTTCACCCACTGGAAGGTTAAGATGCTGCACCATCTGGAAGCAACAGACCCTGACTATCTTGAAAGAATTCATGAAGGACCCTATGTGCCCTTAAAGCTTGTGCCTCAAATCAATGAATAAGGCAAAGTAACTGAAGAAAACTTCATTGAAAAACCAAAGGCTGAATGGACAAAATAGAACAAGGAGAATGTCCTTAAGGAGGCAAAGGTTAAAAACATACTCTTTAATAATTTGGATTCTGTTCTTACAAACTATGTTATATCATGTCAAACTGCTAAGGAGATGTGGACAAAACTTGAAGTGCACTGTCAAGGGACTAAAGATGTCAAGAAGAATGCTAGGTCTTTGCTAATTCAAGAGTATGAGTATTTTGAAGCAAAATCTGGAGAATCTATTACTGAGATGTATGATAGGTTTACAAAACTCTTGAATGAGATGGTTGTGCTTGGTAAGGTTTATGATTTTGAAGATACAAACACCAAGTTTCTGAGAGCACTTCCTGAAGAGTGGGACAATAAGACTACAGCCATAAGGGAAGCTAGAGATTTGGATGAACTAACTCTAGAAGAATTTTATGGTAGACTCAAGACATATGATTTAGAGATGCAACAGAGGAGGAATAAGAAGTCTGTGAAGATAAAATCTGTGGCACTCTTAATGGAGTCTGAGAAAGAACAACAAGAACAACTCACAGAAGCTAGAATCAAGGATTCAAGGAAGAAGGGTAAAGCTGTTGTGGAGTCAGAGTCTACTGACACAGACTCTGATTCTGATGAAGAGATTGATCTAAGTTAAATGATGGCTATGTTTGCTAAAAATTTCAAAAGAATGAAATTTAACAAAAGAACTGGCAAATTTAGCAAGAGGCCATCATTCAAGAAGGAAGATGAGAAGGTTGAGAAGAGCAATAGTACTATAATCAAACTTGTTAAAGCAAAGGTCAAATGTTTCAACTGTGGAATATTGGGGCACTTTGCCAGTGAATGCAGAAAGTCAAAAAGTCAAGGAAAAGGAAAAGCACTCCTATCAACAGGAAAGGACTGGGCAGATTCAAGCTCAGAGGATGAAATTGATTATGAAAATCTAGCATTAATGACATCCTCCTCAAGAAAATCATAATCTCCCAAAGAACCCTCATCTCCTAAAACTCAGGTATCAATATTTACTCCTGAATCCTTACTTAATTTAGACTCTGATGGTATAGAGATTGTGCAAATTGAGGTCAATAAAATAATGATAACATGTAGATCCCTCACTAATGAAAGTGAAAGGTTAAGAGAAGAAAACTTAACTTTGGCAAACAGAAATAATCATTTAGAGTCTGAGTTAATATTAATGGAACAATACAAAAAGGATTCTGAGAAATATAGTCATAACTACTCAGAGATCTTGAAAGCCTATGACTATGTTAAGAAAGAACTAGAGGAAGAAAACTTAAGTTTAGAGTCTGGACAGACTCTGGTAGAAAAGTTCAAGAAATTCTCAATAATCAAAATGTGTGTCAAACTGCTGGTCTAGGCTATGACAAGAGTCAAGGCAAAAGACCTATTATTGATAATGATAACAATGAAGAAGCTAGCCAAGCTAATAAGACTAGAGAGAAAAGTACATTTGTTCCTGTTAAGTTTGTGACCCCCAAAGAAAAGACTGAAACCACAAACTCATCTGTCAATAATCCCCCTGTTATTGACAAAAAGACAGATGAAACCGAAATAAATAAGTCTAAGAAAAACATTAACATAGGGTACTTGGCTAAGTCTAAGTTAGTGGAAAGGCTAGAGAACTTACCAGAGTCTACCAAAACTAGGAGAAATAGGAATGGTAAGGAAGGCATTAATAAGACCAATAATTATCAAAAGGATCCCAATGCTCCTAAAAAGAAGTGTTTTAGATGTGGCAACCACAACCATTTAGCTATAGATTGTAAAGCAAAAATTATGAAGAAATCAGAGTCTAGTCCTTCACAGACTCTGAAAAGTCACTACATTCCACAGAAACCTTGTTATCACTGTGGTAGCATATTTCATTCTATTTATATGTGTAGAGACTATCATGATTTGTATTACAATTTTTATGAGCTAAAATCTTCTATTGATAAGAGTTGGTATGACATTGTTAAGACTCCACCAGAGTCTAAAGCAACAAAGGAGACAAGTAAATCAAAAGAGAAAATTGTTAAACCTGTTTCACCTAAAGTTAGTGGAAAAGGATCCAAAACTGTTTTGGTCCCTGAAACAACTAACTAGTTGCTTTACGTATGCAGGGAACAAGGGTAAAGAATGTAACCCTAATCCTGGACAGTGGATGCTCAGGACACATGAATGGAAAGAAATCCCTGCTTACATACTTTGTGGAAATGGCTGGCCCAGAAGTATCCTTTGGAGATGGAAACAAAGGACAAACACTGGGATATGGCAAGATTGTACTTGGAAATGTCATCATTGAAGAAGTAGCTCTAGTTGATGGCTTAAAACACAATTTGATAAGCATAAGTCAACTTGGAGATAAACGTTATCATACTGGCTTTGACAACAAGGTGTGTCTTGTGAGTCACAAAGAAACAGGCATTTTGGTTTTCAAAGGACTCAGACATGGTAACATATATGAAGCCAGCTTGGAGGATTGCATACACAGTGAAGTCACATGTCTATATAGTAAGGCCTCAACTGAAGAAAGCTGGAAATGACACAAAAAACTGTCACACATCAACTTCAAAACACTCAACAAGTTGGTTAAACAGAATCTTGTAAGAGGATTACCACAGGTTGATTTTGTGCAAGATGGACTTTGTGAAGCATGTCAACTTAGAAAGCAAAGGAAATCATCCTTCAAGAGCAAGACAATTAACACCATTTTTGAACCCTTTTATTTATTGCATCTTGATTTATTTGGTCCAGTAAATGTTATGTCAATTAACAAAAAGAAATATACTCTTGTTATTGTAGATGATTTTACAAGGTTTACATGGGTTTTCTTTCTAAATTCGAAGGATGAAGCTTCACAACACATAATAGACCATATCAATTTTCTGGAAAGAAAACCAAAGAAAACAGTTAAAATTCTAAGGAGTGATAATGGTACTGAATTCAAGAATTCAATCATGGAGGATTACTGTGCATCAAAGGGAATTACTCAATAATTTTCTGCACCAGGAACACCTCAGCAAAATGGAGTTGTGGAGAGAAAGAATAGAACACTCATAGAAGCTGCCAGAACAATGTTGGCAGAGTCTAAGCTACCAGTATATTTTTGGGCTGAGGTAGTCAATACAACATGTTTCACTCAAAACTGTACATTAGTAAACATGCATGGAAAGACTCCCTATGAGATGGTAAAGGACAGGAAGCCAAGTGTGAAACACTTTCACATATTTGGATGCAAGTGCTTTGTACTGAAAGTACATCCTAAAAATCTAAGCAAATTTGAAGCCAAGGCAGATGAATCAATTTTTCTTGGATATGCATCAAACACAAAGGCATTCAGAGTGTTTAATCGCAGAACCAGAATTGTTATGGAATCTATTCCTGTTGCATTTGATGATAAAAAGGTTACAAGATTGCAGGATGAGTCAGAATCTACTACACTGGAATGTGAAAATCTAAAAAGTTATGAGATAGATGAAGATGATGAGGATGAAGACCCTCAAATAACTCCTGAAACAACACAGGAACCTGTACACTCTGAAGGGGAGCCAGAAAATTCAACTCCAAATAATTCAGAGTCTAATAGGTCAGGGTCTACCCAGACAGAGTCTAGACAGACAGAATCAAGTTCTTCAGAGTCTAACTCATCAGGGTCTGGATCAAGCAACTCTGAACCCTTTTCAGAGTCAAGCAATTTAGGGGGAGCCTCTTCATTTGAATTTCACTCAAATACAGAAGATGCAAATGACTTAGGGGGAGCTTAAAGTTCAAGAACCAATCTTCCACCTGCTAGAAAATGGACAAGGGATCACACTCAAGACTTAATAATTGGTGACCCTGAGAGTGGTGTACAAACAAGAACAACCACTCAAAATGAATGTCTTTATAGTTGTTTTCTCTTAAAGAATGAACCCAAGAAAATTGAGGAAACCTTGCAAGACCCTGATTGGATTATTGCAATGCAAGAAGAATTGAATGAATTTGAGAGAAACAAAGTGTGGAAACTTGTACCAAGACCTAGAGATAGATCAGTTGTTGGTGCAAAATGGGTGTTCAGAAACAAACTTGATGAGCATGGAACTGTGATAAGAAACAAAGCAAGGCTAGTTGTAAAAGGATACTCGCTGGAGGAAGGAATTGACTATAATGAAACTTTTGCACCAGTAGCAAGATTGGAAGCTATAAGAATGTTTCTTGCCTTTGCAGCTCATTCAAAATTTAAGGTGTACCAGATGGATATAAAAAGTGCATTCTTAAATGGAGAATTGGAAGAAGAAGTCTATGTGGAGCAACCACTAGGATTTGTTGATCCAAGATTTCCTGATCATGTTTGCAGGTTAGACAAGGCACTATATGGATTGAAGCAAGCACCTAGAGCATGGTATGAAACTCTTTCAAAATTTCTTCTTGAAAATGGATTCATAAGAGGTACCATTGACAAAACTCTCTTTATTAAAAAACATAAAGGTGATATTTTGCTTGTCCAAATTTATGTTGATGATATTATATTTAGTTCCACTAATGATAAACTCTGTGAGAAGTTTAGTAAACTGATGCAGTCACATTATGAAATGAGCATGATGGGAGAATTAAACTTCTTTTTGGGACTTCAAGTCAAACAGAATGTTAATGAAATTTTCATCAATCAAACAAAGTATATGAAAGAACTATTGAAGAAGTTTGATATGCAAGACTGTGCAACTGCCAAAACTCCCATGTCAACAGCCACTAAGCTAGACTCTGACCCAAAGGGTAAGAAAATTAACAACACTAGCTACAGAGGTATGATTGGATCATTGTTATATTTAACTGCTAGTAGACCAGATATAATGTTTGCAACTTGCCTGTGTGCTAGATTTCAAGCTGACCCTAGAGAATCACATTTAATAACTGTGAAAAGAATCTTTAGATATTTCAAGGGGGTTCAAACTCTTGGACGTTGGTATCCTAGAGAGTCAGATTTTTCACTGATTAGTTATTCAGACTCTGACTGTGCAGGATGCAAAGTAGACAGGAAAAGCACTACATGACAATGCCAATTTCTTGGCATCAGATTAATTTCTTGGTTTAGCAAGAAACAACAGACTGTATCAACCTCAACAGCTGAGGTTGAATACATTGCAGCTGGAAGTTGCTGTGCTCAAATTCTGTGGATGAGAAATCAATTACTTGATTATAGACTAACATTCTCAAATATTCCTATATATTGAGATAATACCAGTGCTATTAAAATTGCAGAGAATCCAGTCCAATATTCCAGAACAAAGCACATTGATGTCAAGTATCATTTTATTAGAGAACATGTTGAAAATGGTACTGTGACACTTCACTATGTTCCAACTGACAGACAGATTGCAGACATTTTGACAAAACCACTTGATGAGTCTACTTTTCTCAGACTGGTAGGTGAATTAGGTATGTTAAATATGTAAGTGATTAAAAATTACAGGAAGCAAGGTATGTACTTTAATTATAGTTCCTATTTTAACACACTATGATTAATTATTATTGCAAATTTTGTTTGGTACTTTATCTTGACAGAGTCTAGTTTCTAGACTCTGAGAAAAATATCGCCTAGACTCTGAATCGGTCAAAATTCGCGTCTGCAAACTCTGATTGCGTTTAAACTGTTTAAATGACTTGAAATAGGTGGTAACAATTATTTTTGACTGGAGACAGGCTGTAGACTCGTGTGTATTGTATGCAATTCAAACAAAATAGAAAATTTTCATACATTTTACTCACTTGTTTATTGCTATTTTTTCTAAGGCAGAATTAATCACAGAGCTTTTTTTACGAACCCTAGCTAATTTCTTCAAGCTTTTTCATCACTTTCAACTCGACAACTTCAATGGCTGCCATTTATACTGTCATGAGGGGACCCAAGGCAATTGCATTCACGTGTGGGGATTTTGATTTCATGACTATGAACCATGTTGGAGCTCTTGGAGACAAGAAAGGTGTAGATGCTGACTACTTCCCCTTTGGCTCCACGTGTGGGGATGCTGATGGATTTCTTGGAGCAATCTGAGCTCAGCTACATTCTGAAAGCATCCCCGATGATTCATACGGATGCTGTCTTAAAAGCATGGAGTTCTGCACAGGTAGTTGATCCTTCTCAGGATCAACCAGGTAAAATAATGTTCACCTTTGGCTCCACTACTTTTGATGTAACTGCTGATGTGCTCAACTCTGTGTTTCGGTTACCTGTGAAAACACCTTTTGATGAAACTGTTTCTGATACAGATATTAAGAGAATGTTTAAATCACTAGGTTACTCTGCTAGTCTAGAAAACATGAGTTAATTAACTAGGCCATATTTAAGGAAGGAATGATCCTTTTTCTTTGATCAACTTGCTAAGTGTTTTACTGGAAAGTGTAGTGGTTTTGATACTATTACTGCTATTACTTATCAAATTGGTCACAGTCTCCTGTTTGACAAGGTGATCAACATTGGTGATATGTTGCTCACTCAAATGGGAGTAAAATTGAACAATGTGCAAGAGGGGAGGAAGAAAGTCTATTATAATAGATTTCTTATGATTCTCCTCAACCACTTCATTCCTGACATGTCAACCAAGTTGGCAGATGATTGATGTGTGCAGGCATACAAACAGCAAAGAAGAATATTCTCTGACATTAAGAGAATTGATGACAAGAAACAGAGTCTACCTGCCATGAAATATCCACAGGTAATGCAGGTAAAACTCTCAACCTACAAACCTTCTATCTACAATGCTTCATTTTTTGGTGGTGAAATGGTGCAGGAACAAGTAATGGAGAGTCCTCCTGCACCTACCCAAGTCACCCAATCCCCATCAAATAAACAATCTTTCAAACCAAAATCCAAAAAGAAATCAACCTCTGGTGTCTCTCAACAGGCACCAGTTGTAAAAAAGAGGAAATTGGTTGAAACTAGGCTGGTAGATGAGCACAGTGATGAGGAGCTCAACCCTCTAGAGAAACAAGTTGTTGAAGGTCTTTATTTGCTAAAAGAAGGTCATGATACACTTGATTATAACCTTCAAGCCAAGTCTGTAGACTCTGAAAAGGCTACAGACTCTGAAAAACCTAGGAATGCACCTCAGGATTCTCAAATTGAATCTCCTGAGAAATCTTTTGCTTAGAAGTATAGAAGGTTAAGGAAGGCATATTCTGCACACATACACAAGCCTATTACTATTACTAACCATGTTTTGCAGGAAACAGATGCTCCCAAGGCTCCTGCAGGGCCAGACTCTAAAAGCCAGAAAACACCAGAACCAGAGTCTAATATTGAGTCAGAGTCTAGACTGCCTTTAGACTCTGATCATGACACATTTTGGGAAGGAATGCCATTGGATGCAGCCTCAAGTCTAATTGATGAGATCATTACTCCAAGTGATGAGGTACTGCTATTCTTATATCTTTTGGTGGAATCAGTTGAAGATCCAGAGCAATATCAGACTAAATCTCAAGTCTTGGATTTTCTTTCAACCTATGAAGCCCTAAGGAAGAGAATGGAACAGGAGCTATAAATGTCTACACAGGATGTGGTCAAAAATCTATACAGCTACCTATTCAACTCTTCATTCCAAGAAAAAGCAGTTGGGCTCATAGAAGGCAAAACAACTGAAGTTCTCAAAGCACTAGGTGTGCCAGACTCTGAACAGCAAATCACAAATTGTTAGGTCTGCTCTGATACCAATTGTTAGGTCCCGAAGGTATCGTAGAAGGGGGGTTGAATATGATACTCACTAAATTAAAAAATTCTTTTGAATCTTTTGCGGATAAATAATTTAGAGTTCGGTTAGTGGTTCGAGTCCTTGTAGTGTTTAGGAGGCTGGCTTACTAATTTTCTATTTTTATGAATAACCAGCTAAGATCTAGAAAATTAGAAAGTAAATGAACGAGACTAGTTTTGGAGAATATATCTTTCGTATATAAATCCTGAGGGGTGCTACACCCGGTTTTAATGAACCGGTTTTCGAAGAACAGATTAGTTCTTCGCTACAACAAAGAGATATGACTGATTCCTATTACAAAGTATAGATCTGTGAATGTACAAAAAGGAAATCAATCTAATAGAGAGTGTTTTATAATAGTCCTATATTTTTACAACATAATGAACCGGCTAGATTATAAAACTCCGGTGAAGAAGGTATGTGTACAGCTTTGTATCTCTTCTTCTCCAGCTTCTGTCTCTCTCTGTATCTCTTTGTGTCTGTGTGTCTTCCCCCACACACACTCTCTCATTTCAAATGAATTAGATTCATTTGTTTATATAGTGTAGGCTTTACAATAATTGAACAACTTTCTAAGTGTCGACAACTTCTCCCATGTATATTGACTTGAGTTGACTTTTAGAATCCTGTGGATATTTTCTAAGTGTCGAATATTGTTTCCATGTATTAGTACTTAGAAAATAATCCATGTTTCATAGAAGGTCAATGTATCGAATAATATTGCCTTGTATGTTGACTTGAGTTGACTTGATCACATGTGTCGAGTTCTCTTGGTGCATGACCTATGTGTCGATTTTTGTCACACTCTAGCATGCCTTAGAATCATTTCCATGAAGAATAACCACATGTGTCGAATTCTATCTCAATGTATAGCTCATGTGTCGAATTTCCTCTCATGTACATGCCTTAGAATAATTCACATCATTCCAAGATCCTATGTGTCAAATTCTACCACCTTGTATGAGCATGTGTCGATTTTACTTCCTTGTAGAATTAACTTAGAATCTTTTTGGCATCCCTACAAGCTATGTGTCAAATTTTACTCTCCATGTATATGCCTTAGAATAATTTCATTGATTCAGAAGTCTAAGTGTCGACTTTGTCTTCCATGTATAGCATGTGTCAAATTCTTTCACCTAGTATACATGACTTAGATTCTTTTTGGCATCTTGAAGGCATGTGTCGAATATAGCTCTCTTGTATTGATATGTGTCGAATTTCTTCACCTAGTATAACTAAGTGTCGAATTCTCCACCTTGTATAATGACTTGGAGTATTTTCAACTTTCAATCCTTACATACTTGGCTTCACTTGGCTTCTTGTCAATTCTTCTTGTGCAATAAACATGTTAGCCAATTCCTTTGTGTTGACACTTAGTGCACTGGTCTAGTTCACAAGTGACTAACACTGATCTTTATCTTCATAGTCTCAATTAAATCAAATGACAGTAATGCAGCAGTTCTTTATTGCTTCGAACACTGACTGTCAATAAACACTGTACTTTCACTAGAATCTTTTCTGGTACTTAGACAACGTCTTCTTCATTACTACTACAATCTTGAATACTTCATTCTCTGTTCTTCACTGACGCTTGAACATATAAATGAACTTCTTTCAGTGAGTATAACCTCAAGACTGCAGCTATCCTCTTTAACCTTTGTTTTTACCCTGTCTTCAATTCTTCTAGATTCCTATGCTTCGAACACTGTCTATCTTCAATCAATGCCTTTACATTGAAATCTTCTAGTGGCACTTCTATACTGAATCTTCAACACTTCCGAAACCCTAAAAGTCTTCAACCATTATTCTTCACTAAGGCATGAACATATTAATGAACTTCTCTCAGTGACCTGTAGTAGACTTCAAAAACTTCTTCTAATGTCTTGATTCACTGTATTTGCCTTGTCTTCATTTCTTCCTGATTTTTGTGTAGGCGTAGTGTTATTTACTTGTCCTGTTCTAGTGTTGAGTTATCATGATTACTATTCATACAGCTTTGTAATCTCACCAACAACAGTAAAGTTCAGTACTCTACACTAATAATGAATACACAACAACTACTACTAATCAATACACTCAACATTAAACAGTACACTCAAATAATGTGCAGTCTAGAACAATTTTTATTGGCCACTAAAATTGCCTCCAAATTGTCCACTGTATTGGCCTCCAAATTGTCCACTTGCTCTTTGCTTTCCAATAGAGTGGTTATTATACTTGAAATTATATAACAGCTGGCCATAAAGTAGTTCATTGTTCTGCTCATTCAGAAAAAGAGTCATATTTTGCTTATTGAGCAAATAACGCTGTGAATAAAAATACAAGTCCCCACCGTAGGGAACCTCAGTCATCGACTTTAGAATATCAACAGCCTCCATTAGTGACTTATCTTCATTAGCCGATGTCGTAGAGGTGCTCATGCATGACATTGCAGCTACCAACCCGTCAAGGCTCTCCTTCATTATTTCAGCTCCAGACCTCTTTCTCTTTGAACCACTAATCCTTCCTGATTTCGTAGAAGTAGTCGGAAACAGAGTGTTTGAGGGTGGTGACTGATTGTCATTGTCATCACTGTCACCGCTGCTTTGTTTTCCAGCATCCTCAACAAACTCAGTAAACTCCTCACCCACTTCTAGATCAACAGCGGAGAAGGTGTTTGCTGCTCTTGCTCTACTACCAGTTGCAACTACAGAGCCAAATAAAGTCTCATAATGACTCCAATAGAGTGACAAATCTCTGTTACGGAACTACCTATACTTTGTATTCTCCTGATACATTAAGCACAACGAAAACAAATATGTCAGGTCCATATGGTCAAAACATCAAAAGAGAATTGAACAATGCATCTTAACATCCATTCCCACAAAAGTAATCTACAAAGCTAAAATTGCAACAACAACTAAATTTTCTCAATAGGCAACATATACATATAATGGAAATAAAGAGAGAAAAGAGTATACCGCAATTCGCTCGTTCCACCATGCATCAGAAGCCAAAATTGTTTTTGTGGCCTCATTCCATCCTAGGCCGCTTTCCCGATGCATTAATTTCTTAAAGAGTTGATACTCACTTTTCATTGCATCCCATTTATTTTGAAGTTGAGCAACTGTGTAGGTATCTTTGGCTTGTCTTTTGAATTCCGAGTGAACATTACGCCACCCTTCCTTAGAGTGGTGGTTGGTCTGTTTCCTTTGATAACCTCAGTAACACAAAGATTAACAAAAATAGTTACTTGCGAGTCGATCCATTTAGCTCCCTTTCTGTCATCCTTCGGCACTAACATCTACAGTTTTGATCAGGCAAGACATTTATACAACTTTGGATGACAGGTGCAGAGATACAGATTTAGCAAATAAAAAAATTCAAATTTTCTTAAAACATAAACCAAATCGTAAACCATAACTGAACAAATTGAAAAATAAAAATAAACAATAGAACTAAGAAGTGGAGATGGATCTATCCTAATGAAACACGCAGAGTAGAACTCTTCATATTGGAATGTTGTCTATTTAAGACTTAAGAAGATGGATTGACAACTTATGTTCCAAGTAGATGTAATGTTGAGCACTACGATGAAACCACATTATCTTAACAAAACCTGGTTTATTGGGGGGTAAATTGGCATGAAGTCAGGACATATATCAGTAATATTGATCAGTTCCATGACGCACAACTACTTTTTTATAACCTTTATAGAACTAGTATACATACGATTAGGTCTACACCTGCATTCTAGTATAGTTGTATGCTGATCGAACTCTGGAAACATGCTATAACAGCAGAGGATAGTTGTCCTTCATCTTTCCGTTGATTAATAAACTAGTAGCACTAACTCTAAGTCTCAAAGAAGTGTCTTTTGGCATATCGTTAGACTAACTGAATTACATCAACTTGTAGTAACAAGCATATATCCCCATAAAGAAGAATCAGCACACAACCACAACTGAACAAATTAAAAAATAAACACAATTGACCGAATCTGTGAAAAATAAACTCTCACACACACAACCACAATTGAACAAATTGAAAAATAAAAATCAGACTACTAATATACAACACAAAGGGAAAATATAGCAAATAAATCAAATAAAGTGGAGCAATCAGACGAGTACTACATCTCCAAAGATTCAAGAAAGGGATTTTGTTTACGTATTTTGAGGGAAACAGAGGAGAGGTGGAGAGAACTAACCTCAGCTTTGATGCGATCGATGGAGAGAACACACATATGTGGAGAGCTCTTCTTTTGGTCAGCTTAGTGCGACGAATCTCAGCATTAATTACCACAACAGAAGCTCTCTTCTTTTCAGTAATGGCTGACTCAGCTTTCTAATTAATCGATTAATTAAAAAGTATAGATAGATCTAAGAGAGAGAGAATTGACATCAGCGTAGACACGACAAGGGATTAGGGTGTTCTGTATTTCATTTGTCGCATGGATAAGAGCTGTTAGGGTACTTCTGTGTCGACGATATTTGTGTATGGATAAGCTGGATCAGAAAAAAGTTAGACATACCCAAGTTATCACTTATCTGCTGAAACAGAGAATAAGCCCATAAAATTTTTTTTGCCAAACGGGTGAGACAAGAAGTGAAATGAGCTTTTAAGCCATTTAAGCTCTTAAATAGAGCAGCCAAACAGCCACATTATGCATGTTCAATCGCGTGAGAAACTAAAATGATGTATGTCTCCACTTATCAATTTAATGTTTTGGTAGTTATTTTTTTTCCAATTTTTGTGTTTTTTAGGACTATTGCATTATATATGTGCAAGATGATGGAAAATATTATTTTTGTTTGTTGTAGCTTCGGTGAGCTGGAGGAACTGATGCATATCATATGTTAGGTATATGGGTTGATATGGGTTTCACCGAATTAAGTACAAGTTCTTCCTCTTCTCCTTATTTATTATGTAGTATACATGTTTGATGAAAGTTCTGAGAAAGGTTTTATGATGGTATGGGACAAATCGACTTGGAAATTCTAGTTGGAGAATCATTTGCCATTTATATGATGTTTTCAAGTGCTCATTTGTCATCATTTGTTTTGTTGGGTGACTTTTTAATGATGGCCTGATAGAGGCAATGTTAATTTGATGTTGATATGATGTTGGTGGTGGGAGACTCTTTTGTGTAGCAGATGTAAATTGCTTAGAATTGTATATGTAATATTGTTAGAAAATGGAAAGTTTAAGACATATTTTATATATGTTCTTGATATAATTTCTGGAAACTAACTAATGGAAGTTGTTTGTTGCTATGAGGACTTAAACTTTCATGTTTGGATCTAAGACATTTTCTTAGTGTAATCCATAGATAAATTGAGAATAAGTTGCTTGCTTGAAATGGGTTAAATGTGTTTGTCCCACATAGAGAATGTAATATGGGTGTGGGTGCTTTATATGCATATATGTGCAAGGGTAGTTTCAACTACTAAGGCATGTCAATGTGCATGGTGTAATTGTTGGGTCCCGGAAGTATCGTAAAAGGGGGGTTGAATGCGATACTGACAACAATTTAAAATTCTTTTCAGAATTTGCGGAATTAAATTATTGCTTAAGCTGAGGGTTTGAGTACTTGTAGTGTTTGGGAGGCTGACTTACTATCTTTCTATTTTCGTGATTAAACATTTAAGATATAGAAATTAGCAAGTAAGTAAACAAGATTCAAGTTAAATACGTATATTAAACTTGAACGGGTGTTACAATATTCGGTAGAATAAATATTTAATTCCTAGAACAAATTTGACATGAATTGTTCTACTTAAGGAATTAAACTCAAACCAGCACAGAAAGTCTGTGAATATGACGTTGCAGACAAATTGCTGAATTTGACTGTTTTTCTACTTCTTACATAATGAAGCAAAAGCCTCATGTTTATAGAGGAATTCTAAGCTTGTATGACCTTTTTCACTATGACTTTATTTAATGAAATTAAGCCTTGTATGACATTTCAAATAGCTGGGTATGACTTTTTTCACTCGGTATGACTTTCAGAAATTCGGTATGACTTTTTTTATTAATTAAAAAATCGGTTTGACTTTTTAATTAAATAAAAAATCACTCGGTATGACCTTTTCTTCAGAAAATTCGGTATGACCTTTGCATTCTAGTCGGTATGACATTTTTCCACTTGCTTCAGCATGACCTTTTCAAATTCTGCTCGGTATGACATTTCAGAAATCCTTCGGTATGACTTTATCTTTCAACAGCCTTGTTCATTTGTTTTCCACTTGATTGGACAAGTGTCATCCTTGGATTGGTTCCTTTTAAAATATCTTCTGCCATTTCAATTTGTAAAAGCAAAGGGCCTATTTCGTCTTATATGGATAGACTCCGTAGAAATGTTTTTTGACCCGCACAGCTTATAATCTTTGATTAATAAATATTAAATTTAATTCAGAAATTATAAAAATAAATATATAATATTATTTAGATATTTATAAATATAATTTACTAAATAAATAAAATATTAATTAATTAAATAAATCCTTACGCTCTAAGCTGCGGTCTCTGATCATCTGGAACCGAACTCCTTTTGACTTGGAAATGATAAATCAATTCCAACCGGGGTTCTACTTTTACGAATATATGAATTTGCATTTCTTCCGTGTCAATTCTTTTTCCGTCTTTTCTTCAAGTCAGTACTGTCAGGCATGTTTGGCTGTTTCTACAGTTGCAATTAGAAGTACCTCTGTTACTGAAATAATCTGAATCTTTAAACTAGCCAATACTTCTTTTCACCACTGCATGTACCCAGACAAATATTCAATCTTGGATTCTAACTCTTGTACACTGCAATACAGACAAACCTGTATCCATTTGAGCTTCCAGCTTCTGTCTTCTTCATTCTAAAATTAATTCTAAATTAATTAATTTTTTAATTAATTTAAGAAATAAATTAATTCTGAGTGAATTAATTTACTAATTAAATTAAATAATTACTTTAATTAATTAATAGAGAATTAAATTAAAGGCTTGACTATTGTTGATGTAGATAAGACTCTTCTGTTCTTCAACAATAACCTTTTTAACCACTTGAACTTTTTGAAGATGAATCTTCACTGACATTGTTGACACCCTGTGCACTGGTCTGGTTCACGGATGACTAACTACAATGTTGATTCTCATTTCTGCTGTAGTGGTCTTTGTGTCTTGTCATGTCCTGTCTTGGCTTCTTTTTGTTCTTCCTCTATATTCAATATGTATTATTTACCTCGCTTTCTTATCTGAGTTGAGTTTTCATCTACTTATTACAAATAGGACTAGTAATATGACTTTCAATCTCCCCCTATTTGTTGTTAAACATTTAACACACAAATTCCTAGAGGATAACTCAACTAACAATTAAGAAAAAAAAATACGACATTTAAGAACTGTAAATAATAAATTGTTTTCTGGATCATATAATACATTTCCAGATTTCAATCATGAAAGATAAATAAGATAGATGTTCCTCTAGACTGAACATATTTAACAAAGTTCTATCTTGACTTACCTATCATTACCAGCTTCAGAAGTATCAACTTCACCTTCTTCTAGAGTTTAACTTTTGTGACCAGGTGTCATTGGTAGATCTTCAGTTATTGGTTTCTCTGGATCATATTCTGCATTTCCAGATTTCTTGAGAAACTGAAATGAAAGATGTTTGTTCCTCTAGCACTGAACATATTATACAAGTAGTATTATCTTCATTTCTCAGACTCATCACTACTCCCCCTTAGGATGGCAGAGATGGAGTCTTGTTCTCTTCTTACCATCTATCCTCTGTTTCTCCAACTTCTGTCTTCACTTCTCTCCCAAGGTGAATTCATTCTCCCCTTACTTGAATTATCCAACTAATTTAATAGAGGTAACAACAGACATGACATACATACAGCATTAAACCATCGCAGATATAAAAAATGCAAACTATGACATGTTATGCATTTTAGAAAATCCGGTTAATTCCTATATACAAGAATCTTCTAAAATCAAATGGAATAGAAGAATTAATAAATAATCATTAGTTCTATCCAATCCAAGCATGTTGTTATATACCCCCTTTTCTTGTTCAACAAAGAAGTAATCCTCTTCTAGTAAAAGTCTTTGTTCAACAAATATCCCCCTATTTGGATCTTGTTCAACAATTCTCCCCTTTGGATCTCTTGTTGAACAATTCTCCCATTTGGATCTTGTTCAAACTTCTCCCCCTTAGTTGAGTAATCCTCTTCAGAATCCTTAATATCAGAAGAAATTTCATCCCCCTTAGTTGAGTAACATTAAAAATCTTTAACAGGGAATTGGGAATGGGATTTGGTAATTGTGGTAGTGTGTAATTTTCCTTTGTGTTTCTGATAAGTGTTTCGCTCATATACTCTCTAAGTGTTTCACTCATAGAATATATATTTTCACTCTTTCTCACTTGTGTTTCACTCTTATCTCACAACACTATTTCTCTCTCAGTACGAATGACATAGTCTTTTGTACCTGCAAGAAAGATCACCATAGCCCCTTCAAGAGAGGTCAATGGTGGTGCAATGGGGTTTCGTAAATACCCGTCCTCAATTGAATCTATCAAAATATTTGATTTTAATAACTGAATTGCTTCAGGAATAGATTCAATGAGTTGTTGATCATCTAAGATGATCTATTCCGTTAGGAATCCAGATATGTTCCATCTGGGGAGGGAGACAAGGATCTATAATGTAGCAAAAGATCCAAGTTTCCTCCTGACGCCTGTGAAGGCATGTTGATTCAGTCAGAATCATCAATCATCCTTCCTTCCTTGATATGGAAGTTTAGAATAATTGTTTCCGTAAATTCATCCTTAGTGTGTGACAATCCTTACAGTGCATTTGAATATATACATTTATGATTTGCAGCGTTTGAGAGTGTCCAGATGAAGTTGACTCTTTACAAATGGCCTTGGCTGACAGGCCGAATTCAATAGACTCATCATGTTAAGATGACGCACCTAGTAACAGTTTTGCCATTTGCAAATCTATACCATTTTGGGAGGATATAAATTAGTTAGCAGTTGCCTTGGTTTCAATTTCATATTCTAACTAGAGGCAGAGCTGCTGGAACACTCATAGATACTTCTCTTTTCTAGTGCACTAGAGGCACTTACTCTCTCACCCTCTTTAGTTGATAAAACTTTTCTTTTCAGGGGTTTAGTAGATGAAGTTGTATCTGTTTGAGTGTTTGTGGTTCTATGATCTGTGTTAGAAATTGTAGGTTTTCAATCCCTTGATCTTGTCCTATAGCCACTGAGGGCTCAATATATCAATTGTATATATTATTTTTATATCAATTGATTAGAGAATATATCAAGATCGAGATTACCTGCTTTTACCTCGAGTCGATTGCTCTTGATCGGCAGGACACAGATATGCAGATATGCTTTTATTATTAGTGATTTTCAGATAAACAATATATATATATATATATATATATATATATATATATATATATATATATATATATATATATATATATATATATATATATATATTATCACTAACAACAAAAATCATAATTAATTGCAATGAAACAATAACAAATTATCAAAATATGATAATTAATAATAATTTCAAAAAGCAAGTAATTATGCTCCTAATATCTCATCGTATTAAAACTATGAAACTAATAAACGATGAATTGCTTCAATTCATAATTTTAATAAGATAAAATATTCTTGCTAAATACTAAATAATCATAGGAATGAAAATTAGCATTTAACTTCATACATTATATCTAATAATTGTTACTCAAGCATATGACAATTATACTCATAACAATTATCAGTGATATATGTAAGCTCGAGAAAGTAGATGTAAAGAAATTCACAACTCTTTTAAATATTGATATTTAATACTTATGATTCTTAGAACAATTTCTCGTAGACAAAAATAAATTTTAAAAATAAAATGAAATAAAAAATAACAAAAAAATATGCCAATTTTATAGAAAAAAAATAAAATAAAAATAAACTTACACACATATTTATATAGAAATAATGATACTAAAAGTTTGAAAACAAAAAAAATATGTACCAATAGTTGAAAAAAAAACAAAAAATTTATCATTTAAGAGCATGATACAAAATTTTCTTTAAGATAAATATCCCTTAATAAAACGCGGGAAAGTTGTATCTGAGAAGAAAGTTTCTATCACTTATGAATTTCCTATAAGGCAAACTTCCCATAATAAAATGCGGGAATTTGTACCAAAGAAGAAATTCAATACTGTTAAGGAATTAATATATATATATATATATATACAGTATGGATAGTTTCTAAAGCCACTGGGCGCTTACAGGAAAGAACCAATCGAGACAAAAAGATAATCACCTTAACATTCCAAACCATATTTTTCATCCCAAGGAGAAGGAAAAATATAATAAGGAATGGTAATAGATTGCATTAAAGCAAACTTCCCATAATAAAACGCGGGAATTTATACCAACGAAGAAATTCAACTCTCTTACCAAATTATATCTCGATAAAATGACTCTTTTCCTTTATACCTTAATACTGTACTATTTGAAAACAGTTTTGCAAACCATCCTTATCAGATAGAGGACTATGATTTTCCGACTTATAATGCAATTATGATCTTCATCATTTTCGTCCACCTGATATTATCCCCAACTTAAAATAAAAAATTTCATGACAATAGGGGTGAATGTATTCTTAGCAATACAGTACAAGGTCTTCAAAGCAACAACCACTGTTTAGGTACTTTGAATCAATGTGAAACAAACATTGAAACAAGTGTTTAAAAACAAATCATTTTACAAATGGTTGATACCTCAAAGTAAAAACAAATTTTGAAAATAAAAATAAAATATATTTACAGTATGAATGGCAATTAAATAAAACTGTACAAAAATAAAATTTAGGAAATATTTCTAAGTATATAAAATATTGAAAATTTTATACACATATATATAAAATACTTCCACTACTCAATATTAGTGATTTTTGAAATATGCATTGATTACTTAGATCAGTAATTCTAAATAATGTCACTAATATTAAATGTGTCACAATTATCTGTAACAAAACATTTAAAAATATCAAAGAAAAATATCAAAACAATTAAGCAAGATATCATTAACTGATACTCATAAAATATTTATCATACAAACAATTATGCTGCATATTATTTTAATTTATTTAAATCATGAGACTGATATGACATCAAATTGTCTAACATCATAATTTAAATCAATTAAGATAATATACAAACTTATGCTAGAACAACTAATTACCACATATGCATATAACATTGTAAACATGATAATTAAAGTAATAGCAATAAGCACGAGGTTCTGGATTTCAGATAAATTCACAAGTCCTTTAAATATGGACGATTTAATACTTGTGAACTCATTTAAGAATTCCTTGCAGATGAGATTTCCAACAAATATGCACATAAATAATATCCCAACTTCACTAACCAACTTAGATAAAATGAATTTATCAAGCTGTTTAGCAAATATCTGCAAGTAATTCTACTAAGAACTACTCTCGATATAAATGATACCTGGTGTCCATGCACTTGTTCCGTGAGTGGTGAAGAGATTATCCAACAGAGTTGATGGAGTTTGACATCTTCTGGTAATTACCTCCCTGTCTTTCTTATAACCTGCATTATCTATATCTATATAGCCAATTAGGTTAAACCTAGTATCTTTAGGGTATCTGATTCTAAGAATTGATGATCCCTTAAGATATTTAACAATTCATATCTTAGCTATAAGATAAGATTCTCTAGTATCCACTTGGAAACTTGCACATAGGCATATTGAGAATAAAATATATGGTCTTTATGCATTTGAATAAGTAATGAGTTGATGTACCTACTCTGCATTAACTTAGCAATAGTCTTTTGCACAAGTTTTCGTTAGTAGACCCACATATAATATAATCATGGTATACTTGCACTAATATTTCATTATGTGTGTGTGCCTTGTATTCTAGAGAGATATGTGTATAACGACTCTAATATAAAATCATTTTCAAGTAATTAACAGTTAGAGTGTCATACCATGTCCTTGACGATTGCTTGATCTCTTACCTCCGTCATAGAGAGCTTGTGAAGAGAATGATATACAAATTCTAGTGGATATGAAACTTCAAAGTCCAGGAGTTGTTGTACATCAACTTGTTCAGCCCTTATAGTATCAAGTCTCGTCTCTGGTGCTTTAGTTAGATCTTGAATGTCCCGAAGATTCTGTTTCCATCATCGTCGATACCTTCTGTAGCAACCAGTTTGGCTTTGTCCCTCATAACAATGCCAAAAATCATCCAGTCTCTGAAAACCCTTACAGTACCAATTATAACTTTGTCTTGTGGCCTGGGTTCCAGATTCAGTAGATTCTACCTTCGAACTGATTGAGATCATCTTGCATTGCAATCACCCAATCTGGATCAATCAGTGCTACTTCAATCTTCTTTAGGATTTCAACTGTTTAACAATTGTTCTTTCCCGAAGAGTAACCATTTACTTTGCATAGCACTTCTAGTCTTTACTCTAGTATCTGGATCACTAAGAACTAGACTCCAGGAATGACTTAGACTCTAAACCCTTTGTCTCGGCAGATATGTTCTTAATTTATACCTTTGATCTTCATTGTGTTGAGTACGACTAGTAGATCCTTCTTTGCTCCCCCTGAGTTGCTGCTAGGATGTGTTGAAGATCCTTCACCTTGTTGAGTGGATTCTGTTAAAGTCCACGAGTTGTGTAGATTCACTACCATTTCCACTACTAGGATCTGAATCATCATCATTAACATTGATTCCTTCTGCAACCTCAGTTTCATCATCAATATCTGAATATGACTCTAACAAGATGTCAAGCTTCAAAGATTCAGAATATACTATCATTTGTATGCTCGGAGCTTGGTGTAATAGGACGACACATTCAGACTTTCAATCACCTTATAGTTTTACATCACATCTTACTTTGAAAGCTTTCGACTTTAATGAGTAGCCGAGGAAAATTGTTCCATGAGCCTTAATTTCAAACTTGATAAGATACTCATATTAATCTTCAATAAATATCAATTTCCTCCAAACACACGAAAGAGCTTCAGTATTTGCTTCTGGTTGGCCATTAACTCATTTGATGTCTTTTCACGATCTTTGTTGAATAAAGTAGCATACTGTGTTAATTGATTCAGCTTCAAAGTTCCTTTATTAATACAGACTTCATTTAGAACTTCATTCACGAAATTCAGTTCCAATATCTGACTTCAAAGTTCTCACAGCTTACTTTGCTTCCAACTTGATCTACCTGATGTGATCAATCACCACATGTGATATATTATCTGTTGAATGCACGAACATCACCAATTCACTCTCAGTTGAGTGATCTTCCATCTTTCTTGCTTGAAATTAAACACTTTTCTATTTCAATGCTTTTCCAGAAAACCTTTGACAAAGAATTCCCTAGTGCCCTATAGATAGTGCTTAGTGCTTAATTTCGTCGACAAGAAAGATATTTCCACTGATGACAATTCCAAAATCATGATAGCCAAGTCCCTTGTATATCCTTTGATGTCATCTCCAAAGGTTACCGTTGTGTAGGCTTTCTCAACCAACTGTGATAGTAGAGCTTCAACGCTAGTAATATGCCTCGAACAATAAATGTCACGAAATCACATTACTTTTGACTTTTGTTTCATACTCTGCAATCACAAATGATTAAGCTTCTTGGTACTCAACTTCAATTGAGTCCAGATGAGTTAGAGATATTACTTTCAATAGTGGTAACAACAGTTTCAACCTTAACATGCACAAACTTATCTTTGACTGATCACTTCTCATTCACAGTAGCCTTGACAAGGTAGTCTTAAGGCTATGAGATTAGTGATTCCAACCTATCTTAAGGTGGACTAGCAGTCTTTACCCTATTGTGTTTCTTAGAGATGTTTTGCCTAAGATTATGCAAGTCATAAGATATGCATTTTCAAATTTAAATGAACAATCATGAAAATAAGAACACATGGTAACATTTAGCTTCAATGCATTATAGATAAGAATTATGCATTTCAGGCATGTTATGCATATTAGAAAATTTCAGTACTATCTACTTTAACCATTCTACACAATTGTGACAGGTATCAAACAGATTTACAGATATTCAATAATTTTCTAAAAGCACATGGAATAGACGAACTAACAATTTAATTACTAATTCTGTCTAATCCATTTCTGTTGTTGTCTAACATTTTAATTATCTCTAATTACCTAAGTCAGTTTTAGATTAAGCCTCGCATCTACAAATTTTACTGACTACTTAGATAATTCTACCATCTCTTATACTTCTACACCTTAACAAACAATACATGATAAAATCTGACATTTAAGTACAACTATGTGAGTGTGAGCAATTTATATGAAAATACGCACCTGCTTTTAACTCAACACAGTCTATGTCATCATTTGATTGTTCAGGCTTCTTGAATATTGTAGCACAGCCCTGATCTTGTCTTGCTACTTTTAGCCTCATATGCTTCTTCAGTTGTGACCTCTAACGATTCTTAAATCCGTTTTGTACAAGTACAAAAACTAGAATAATCAGTAGAGTCAAAAAAAAAATCTTCAGAGTTCCCCACTAATAAATCTATCCCATCTTTACATTTGAGCAGTTTGTGGAACTATAACATAAATAGTCGTAACATCCACAATAAAAACCAAATGCTCCGGAATAAACATACTAATACGAAATGACCACTTTCCTCGAAACCGGGTCATTTGCTCTACGAATTAATTCTGAGCCAAAACGAAGAATTTTCCAACAACAAACATTTTTGGAAAAATGGACCAAGATTTTTAATAACTTTAGATTATAAATTAAATCTATATAAATTTAAATAATAAATTTACTTAAATTAAATTTATAAATAAATTTATTTAAATTAAGTATACAAAATAAACCTTTTCAAGTTTAAATAATAAACTAAGTTAAACTAAATTTATAAACTAAATTTATTTAAATAAAATTTATAAAATAAATTTATCTAAATTTGAATTCATAAAATAAATTTATTTAAACAAATTTAAATAATAAAAGTAAATCTATTTAAATTTAAAGAATAAATTTATTTAAATTAAAATTTATAAAGTAAACTTATTTAAATTAAATTTATAAAATAAAATTTTTCAAGTTTAAATAATAAACTCATTTAAATTAAATTCACAAAATAAATTTATTTTAAATAAAATTTATAAAATAAATTTATCTAAATTTAAATTTATAAAATAAAATTATCTAAATAAATTTAAATTATAAAAGTAAATCTATTTAAATTTAAAAAATAAATTTATTTAAATTAAAATTTATAAAGTAAACTTATTTAAATTAAGTTTATAAAACAAACTTTTTTAATTTTAAATAATAAAATCATTTAGATTAAATTCACAAAATAAATTTATTTTAAATAACATTTATAAAATAAATTTATTTAAATTTAAATTTATAAAATAAAATTATCTAAACAAATTTAAATTATAAAAGGAAATCTATTTAAATTTAAAGAATAAATTTATTTAAATTAAAATTTATAAAGTAAACTTATTTAAATTAAGTTTATAAAACAAACTTTTTCAAGTTTAAATAATAAACTCATTTAAATTAAATTCACAAAATAAATTTATTTTAAATAACATTTATAAAATAAATTTTTCTAAATTTAAATTTATAAAATAAAATTATTTAACATGGCATCTAGACATTCAGAGTTAAAACAGCTTCGGTACCCTGAGCTTCACTGGACTGCGGATATTGATTTGTATATCAATCAGCTTGCTTTGATACCAATTGTTGGGTCCCGGAAGTATCGTAGAAGGGGGGTTTAATGCGATACTGACAACAATTTAAAATTCTTTTCAGAATTTGCGGAATTAAATTATTGCTTAAGCTGAGGGTTCGAGTACTTGTAGTGTTTGGGAGGCTGACTTACTATCTTTCTATTTTCGTGATTAAACATTTAAGATATAGAAATTAGCAAGTAAGTAAACAAGATTTAAGTTAAATACGTATATTAAACTTGAACGGGTGTTACAATATTCGGTAGAATAAATATTTAATTCCTAAAACAAATTTGACATGAATTGTTCTACTTAAGGAATTAAACTCAAACCAGCACAGAAAGTCTGTGAATATGACGTTGCAGACAAATTGCTGGATTTGTCTATTTTTCTACTTCTTACATAATGAAGCAAAAGCCTCATATTTATAGAGGAATTCTAAGCTTGTATGACCTTTTTCACTATGACTTTATTTAATGAAATTAAGCCTTGTATGACATTTGAAATAGTTGGGTATGACTTTTTTCACTCGGTATGACTTTCAGAAATTCGGTATGACTTTTTTTATTAATTAAAAAATCGGTATGACTTTTTAATTAAATAAAAAATCACTCGGTATGACCTTTTCTTCAGAAAATTCGGTATGACCTTTGCATTCTGGTCGGTATGACATTTTTCCACTTGCTTCAGCATGACCTTTTCAAATTCTGCTCGGTATGACATTTCAGAAATCCTTCGGTATGACTTTCTCTTTCAACAGCCTTGTTCATTTGTTTTCCACTTGATTGGACAAGTGTCATCCTTGGATTGGTTCCTTTTAAAATATCTCCTGCCATTTCAATTTGTGAAAGCAAGGGGCCTATTTCGTCTTATATGGATAGGCTCCGTAGAAATGCTTTTCGACCCGCACAGCTTATAATCTTTGATTAATAAATAATAAATTTAATTCAGAAATTATAAAAATAAATATCTAATATTATTTAGATATTTATAAATATAATTTACTAAATAAATAAAATATTTATTAATTAAATAAATCCTTACGCTCTAAGCTGCGGTCTCCTGATCATCTGGAACCGAACTCCTTTTGACTTGGAAATGATAAATCAATTCCAACCGGGGTTCCACTTTTACGAATATATGAATTTGCATTTCTTCTGTGTCAATTCTTTTTCCATCTTTTCTTCAAGTCAGTACTGTCAGGCATGTTTGGCTGTTTCTACAGTTGCAATTAGAAGTACTTCTGTTACTGAAATAATCTGAATCTTTAAACTAGCCAATACTTCTTTTCACCACTGCATGTACCCAGACAAATATTCAATCTTGGATTCTGACTCTTGTACACTGCAATACAGACAAACCTGTATCCATTTGAGCTTCCAGCTTCTGTCTTCTTCATTCTAAAATTAATTCTAAATTAATTAATCTTTTAATTAATTTAAGAAATAAATTAATTCTGAGTGAATTAATTTACTAATTAAATTAAATAATTACTTTAATTAATTAATAGAGAATTAAATTAAAGGCTTGACTATTGTTGATGTAGATAAGACTATTCTGTTCTTCAACAATAACCTTTTTAACCACTTGAACTTTTTGATGACGAATCTTCACTGACATTGTTGACACCCTGTGCACTGGTCTGGTTTACGGATGACTAACTACAATGTTGATTCTCATTTCTACTGTAGTGGTCTTTGTGTCTTGTCATGTCCTGTCTTGGCTTCTTTTTGTTCTTCCTCTATATTCAATATGTATTATTTACTTCGCTTTCTTATCTGAGTTGAGTTGTAATCTACTTATTACAGATAGGACTAGTAATATGACTTTCAGTAATTGTGTGCCCTCGCGCACAAACACACACGCGCCGCCGCCGCCTTGCCACACCACGCCTCGACTCGACTCGGCTCGGGTCGGGTCGAAGGGCGATTTGGGCGAATGTCTCGGCGTCTCGCGTACGCGAGGCGGCCTGGGCGAGGAGTTTTATTACATGATTAATTAATTTAATTATGACTTTAAATAATTTTAATATGAATATTGAGTCTGTGTGTAACTTGTCAGAGTTTACAAAGAGAATTTATGCAAACTCTGATCAGAGTATAAACTGAGTTGGGTCAGAGTTTATCAGTAAACTCTGATGGACTAGCTCATTGATAAACTCTGATGGACCATATAGTCTGGGTTGGGTCAGAGTTGATAAACTCTAATGGACCATATAGTCTGGGTTGGGTCAGAGTTTATAAACTCTGATGGATCAAATAGTCTGGGCTGGGTCAGAGTTTATTAAACTCTGATAGACCAGCTCATCAGAGCTTAACAGTAAACTCTTATGGAACTAACAGAGTTTATTAAACTCTGATGGACCAGCTCATCAGAGTTTAACAGTAAACTCTGATGGAACTGGTAGAGTTTATAAACTCTGATGGGCCAATTTAGCTAAACTCTGATGGCTGGTACAAATTTTGTTGATTATGAAATATATTATATTAAAGTCAGAATAATTATTTTAATTAATGTTTATCTGCTGTTACGTTTTATGGTATTATATATACAGAAAAACGTTGGAGATAATAGAGAGAGACAAGTGACAAGTTTGAGAAAACCCTAGCAACTATACTTTGTATCTGCCACACACATATTCGTACAGTTTTACATAGGTTTTCTGGGTGAACTGAGGTGCAGGTCGCTGTTGAGTGCTACGTATCTGTGGATGAAGTACTCTGTGCTGTTTTATCCTGAAAGTGATAATGCTGCAACCCAACACAGCGTAGTGGAGCAATAATCTCTTCAAAAATAGTCAAGACTTCTTGCAAGGCTTGGCGACTCAGTAGTTAACAGTCAAGACTTCTTGCAAGGCTTGGTGACTCAGCAGTTCTGTTGGTTCTATCAGTGTATGCATAAAGCTCTGTTAGAGCTAAGTTCTATTTTTTCTCTAGTCTTTACAGTTACTGATTTATATATCTTGTTTCGATCTTCGTACTTTATTTTGTTTTTTTAATTGGTTTAATCTGCCAGTTCTTGTTAATTGTTTAAATAACTGCCTTATTGTTGTTGTGTAGTTATTAATTATACCCAACAATCTTGAAGAGATTATCTGTTATATATTATTAATTAACAAGATGGTTAACGAAACTGAAACTCATGTTGCTGGTGCTACTAGTTCTGGGTCTGGGGTTACTGCTACTGCCATTGATTGGGCTATGTACCATTTCTCACAGTCTATTGATCTGTCAGGCATGCCTGATAAGTTCAGCGGTAGTGCTGGCTTTTCTCGCTGGCAGAAAAAGATGAAGTTATGGTTAACGGTTAAGTGTCTATGGCCGGTGGAGCAGTATGATCCTGCTGTTGTGAATCAAGAGCAGGCTGACTCTGTTAAGGTTTATGCTTTGTGGACTTAAAAGGATGAAGTGTCAAGGGCTGCCATTTTGGCAGCTTTAGCGAACACTCTGTTCGATATTTATTGATCGGATGCCTTCACTGCTAAACTCTTATGGGAGAAGCTGGACCAAACCCACAATACTGACTCTCAGGGTCTGGAAAAGTATAGTGTGACAAGGTTCCTTGATTTCAAGCTGGTGGATACAAAATCCATGACTGAGCAGGTGCACAAATTTGAGATGTTAGTTCATGCTTTAAAGGAGTCCGAAATGGACCTTCCTGAGAAGTTTCAAGTCATGTCAGTGATTGAAAAGCTCCCAAAGTCTTGGGAAGAGTTTGCTCTTTCCCTGAAAAGACAGAAAGGAGAGATCACATGGACTAACCTGATGTTGGACATCTCTGTGCAGGAACAACACAAGTCCAAACAGGGACATGTGATGCCTGTTGAACATGGGAGTTCGAAGGTTACTGTAGTGACTGTAGGACAGAAAAGAAAGTCTGTCACTAAGAAGGAAATTACCAAGTTGAAAAATGACAAGAACAAGGCTAAGAAACCAAAGGCAAACAAACTATGTTGGTCTTGTGGACAGGTTGGTCACTGGAGCAAGGACTGTCCTGTTAAGAAAGCAAAGAAACCTAATGTGGTAGCACAAACTAATACTGTGCTTGGAACCACTGGTGGGCCTGTGGTTAACATGGTTGTTGGTGAGGCTATTGCTTCTGAAACCAATGACGGGTATGTTACCTACAACCCTACACTACTTTCTACTTATCTGTCAAATGAATGGTTGATTGATACTAGAGCTAATGTACATATTTGTACTGATATTACTCTGTTTGTATCTTATCAACAGATTCAAGGCATGGCAGTGACATATGTGAATTTAGTGGTACTTTGACTAAGGATAATAAAAGATATTTAATTACCTTTATTGATGATTGTAGTAGATATTGTCATGTTTATTTGATTAAACATAAAGATGAAGCACTTGATAAATTCATTATGTATAAAAATGAAGCTGAAACACAAACTGACAAAGTACTTAAACGTTTGAGGTCTGATAGAGGTGGAGAGTATACGAGTACCTCATTTAATGAATTTTGTAAAAGCAATGGTATAGTTCATGAGGTGACTCCACCATACACTCCTGAGTCTAATGGGGTGGCAGAACGAAAGAACAGAACATTTAAAGATATGATTAGCAGTATGCTAATTAATTCTGGGTTACCTAAGTACATGTGGGGAGAGGCTCTGAATACAGTTTACCATATTCTGAACAGAGTCCCTCTGAAACATATGGACAAGACACCTTATGAATTATGGAAAGGCAGAAAGGCTAGTGTAAAGTATCTTCGTGTATGGGGCTGCCTTGCAAAAGTACTTGTCCCTGAACACAAGAGAAAGAAACTAGGGCCGAAAACTGTTGATTGCATCTTTCTGGGCTATATTGAAACCACTACCGCTATGAGATTTTTAGTGTTAAAATCTGACATAGATGGGATAGTGGTAAACACTATAGTTGAGTTTCGTGATGCAACATTATTTGAGAATGTGTTCCCTATGAAGACTGGTATACCTCAGGGTATTTCTGATGATGATCCCACTCACACATCAAGTTTCATTCCTGATCATGTGGAAAGGATGAAAAATGTGGGGGCGGATCCTGCTAGTAGCTCTACTCCTAACGAAGTAGAGGAACCTAGAAGGAGTAAGCGTGCAAAGGTGGTCAAGGATTTTGGAAGTGATTTTATCACTTACAATGTCGAGGACAAACCTTTGATTTTCCGGCAAGCCATGGACTCTTCGGAGTCAAGGCATTGGAAAGGCGCTGTAAAGAGTGAGATCGACTCTATTGTTTCTAATGGAACACGGAAGTTGGTTGATCTCCCTCCTAGGTGTACTACTATACGATGTAAGTGGATCTTCAAAAGAAAAATGAACTCGGATGGCTCAATAATTAAGTATAATGTTAGGTTGTTAGCTAAGGATTTTAGGCAAATGGAAGGTATTGACTATTTTGATACATACTCTCATGTTGCAAGAATGACAACAATTCGAATGCTTATAGCATTGGCTTCTGTACATGGTCTTATCATCCATCCAATGGATGTAAAGACAGCTTTTCTTCATGGTGATCTTGAAGAAGAGATTTATATGGATCAGCCTAAGGGATTTGTTGCTTCTGGTAATGAGAGGAAAGTGTGTAAGTTAGTCAAGTCTATCTATGGCTTGAGACAAGCTCCTAGAGACTGGCACAAAAAGTTTGATGAAACTATTTTGACTTCTGATTTTTTGGTTAATGGAAGTGACAAGTGTGTCTACTATAAGTTTAAAGGAAATGAAAAAGTAATATTGTGCCTGTATGTGGATGACATACTGTTGTTTGGAACCAATATTGATAGTATTAACGAGACAAAAAGTTTCTTGAAAAGACACTTTGAAATGAAGGATATGGGTGATACTAACGTGATTCTTGGTATCAAGCTGTCTCAGTCAGCTGATGGAATAACCTTGTCACAATCTCATGATATAGAGAAATCTATACTTGAGAAATATGGTTATTCAAATTGTAGAATCGCAAGCACACCATATGATTCAAAAGTTGCGCTTATCAAGAATAAGTCAGGAGTTCCTGTGTCTCAGTTAAGATATTATCAGTTTATTGGGAGTTTGCAATATCTTGCTAATGGTACTAGACCAGATATTTCATTTTATGTGTCTAAGTTAGCTAGGTATACAAGCTGTCCAAACAAGACTCATTGGGATGCTCTTGATAGAGTGCTTAGATATCTGAAAGGCACCATCTACCTTGGTTTGCATTACAGGAGGTTTGCTGGAGTGCTAGAGGGATATAGTGATGCAAGTTGGATATCTAAGAAATTTGGTTCCAATGGAGTGACTAGATATGTGTTTACCCTTGCAGGTGGAGCTATATCTTGGAAGTCTGCAAGATAGACTATTGTAACTCGGTCTACTTTTGAGGCTGAGTTGTGTGCATTAGATGCCACGGGGACGGAGGCTGAATGGTTGCATGGACTTATGTCTGTGATTCCTGTAGTAAGCCAACCGCTTCCTGCTCTTGCTGTTCATTGTGATAGTCGTACAACTATTGACAAGATAAACAGTAAAAAGTATAATTTGAAAACAAAGAGACACGTCCAAGTTAGACTAAAGTCTATAAGGGGTTTGGTGTCTGACAGGATCATTGCTATTGAGTTTATTGGAACTCAAGATAACCTGGCTGATCCTTTGACTAAGGGACTTGAACATGTTGTTGTCCTTAAGTCGAGGTTTGGGATGGGACTGACAACCCATTTTGAGTCATCAACAGCGGGAACCCAATACACCTGAGAGGAGATCCCTCGAAGTGTATTCAATGTGGTAATAACAAGTTGTGAGGATGATTCAGTAGTACCTCTACTATATATCTCTGGATACTCACGTATCTAAGTCTTTCCCCTGTAAACCTCAAGAGGTACTGTAACTGCTAGTTAGAAAGAGTTTTAAGAACTCTGAATGTGGTCAAGTCATGAGACGAGATATTAGTAGTACATCTTTGGAGATGCCCAGCTAAGCGAATGTTATTGTGTGGTCGCAATTAGAGGATATGGTTATTCCTCAAAACATTCGACGAACAGGATCGAGACATGACCATTAACGTCTCAAAGCCGTAGATCGGCACCATAGCCTTTGACTTGTCGTTGTCTATGGAGTTTTGTTACACAAAAAAAATGGATAAAGATTCAAGGTTAAACATTCCATCTATATCCGGTAGTCATCGAAGTAGAGGACTTAGGAGGGTTCAAACCTTGACGGGTACCGACTCTGAAAAGCAAGTCATGAGTAGAACCTAATATGCATTTCTGTATGGATTTGTGGGGGATTGTTATAAAATGGAAAGTTTAAGACATATTTTATATATTTTCTTGATGTAATTTCCGGAAACTAACTAATGGAAGTTGTTCCTTGCTATGAAGACTTAAACTTTCATGTTTGGATCTAAGACATTTTCTTAGTATAATCCATAGATAAATTGAGTAGAAGTTGCTTACTTGAAATGAGTTAAATATGTTTGTCCCACATAGAATGTAATATGGGTGTGAGTGCTTTATATGCATATATGTGCAAGGGTAGTTTCAACTACTAAGGCATGTGAGTATGCATGGTGTAATAGCGTGCCCTCGCGCACACATACACGCGCGCCGCCGCCACCTCGCCACGCCACGCCTCGACTCGACTCGACTCAGGTCGGGTCGAAGGGCGATTTGGGCGAATGTCTCGGCGTCTCGCGTACGCGAAGCGACCTGGGTGAGGAGTTTTATTATATAATTAATTAATTTAATTATAACTTTAAATAATTTTAATATGAATATTGAGTCAGTGTGTAACTTGTCAGAGTTTACAAAGAGAATTTATGCAAACTCTGATTAGAGTATAGACTGAGTTGGGTCAGAGTTTATCAGTAAACTCTAATGGACTAGCTCATTGATAAACTCTGATGGACTATATAGTCTGGGCTGGGACAGAGTTGATAAACTCTGATGGACCATATTGTCTGGGCTGGGTCAGAGTTTATAAACTCTGATGGACCAAATAGTCTGGGTTGGGTCAGAGTTTATTAAACTCTGATGGACCAGCTCATCAGAGTTTAACAGTAAACTTTGATGGAACTGGCAGAGTTTATTAAACTTTGATGGACCAGCTCATCAGAGTTTAACAGTAAACTTTGATGGAACTGGCAGAGTTTATAAACTCTGATGGGCCAATTTAGCTAAACTCTGATGGTTGTTACAAATTTTGCTGATTCTGAAATATATTCTATTAAAGTCAGAATAATTATTTTAATTAAAGTTTTATCTGCTGTTACGTTTTATTGTATTATATATACAGAAAAATGTTGGAGATAAAAGAGAGAGACAAGCGACAAGTTTGAGAAAATCCTAGCAGCTATACTCTGTATCTCCCACACACATATTCATACAGTTTTACCTAGATTTTCTGGGCGAACTGAGGTGCAGGTCGCTGTTGAGTGCTACGTATCTGTGGACGAAGTACTCTGTGCTGTTTTATCCTGGAAATGATATTGCTGCAACCCAACACAGCGTAGTGGGGCAATAATCTCTTCAAGAACAGTCAAGACTTCTTGCAAGGCTTGACGACTCAGCAGTTAATAGTCAAGACTTCTTGCAAGGTTTGGCGACTCAGCAGTACTTTTGTTGGTTCTATCAGTGTATGCATAAAGTTTCTGTTAGAGCTAAGTTCTATTTTTTCTCTAGTATTTACAGTTACTGATTTATATATCTTGTTTCGACCTTCGTGCTTTGTTTTGTTTTGTTAATTGGTTTAATCTGCATGTTCTTGTTAATTGTTTATATAACTGCTCTATTGTTGTTGTGTAGTTATTAATTATATCCGACAAATATTGCATCACAGTTTGTGTTGGAAGTGCCTCCATGGCAGGTTAGTTTGAATTAGTGGGGAATAAAAAGGTCAGGATCAAACATATGTATATTTTAGTTAGTTTAGTTTAGCATAATGATAGGTGTAATGTTTGCCTATACGCTTTTCTAGCGTGTACCTTTATTGAATGACAGGAATACAGTTCTTGATAGCTCCTCTTAATGTTATTATGACCATTCTCCAAAATTTTCAGTGACTTGGTATTAATAGCCATGCAGGTGGTAGTGCACTTATCCCATCTATATGCTAATCAGGTATCCATTAGGAACATTTCCTTGATTTAAGCCATAAACGTCTGATTTGATTGTATGGTTTGTGTGAAATTGAGTTTCTGATAATTAAAATAATTTCAAAAATATTGTGATTAAAACAGCTTACTTCATACAGCTTGGGCAATTTGATCGTTGATCATCGATACTAAAATATGGATGATGCATTTGGATTTGATTTGATCAACCATCAAGAAAGATCAAACTACTGAGCCCGCTATTTTTTTGATATGGATTGTGAATACTTGGTGAATCAGGTACTATTTTTTATATTCCAGTTTTTGATGATGATCACTCAAGCAATTCCCAGCCTTATCATCTACATGTTGCTCTTCAAATTTTAATTGTATATGGCCGAAATGTTACTCTATTATATAATTGCAATTGTGCCTCAAAAGAGCTGCTTAAAATTTTGTAAGAACTATATCCAAAATATGAGCAGAATAGAGTACACATTTATTTTTATTAAAATATTTAACTTTTTTTGTCCAGCAGGAAGCACACCTCTTCATTATACTGCATATGGCCGAAATGCAGTGTTGCCAAGTATGATTCTTTATCCTTTGTTATCAGTTTCTTTTATTCACTATAGTTGTACATATACAATTTTTGCAGCATTATATCTATCGAGTGCATAGGGAGCCAGTCTTCGGCTAATTTAAATAGTTGATTGTGTTGTGTTGATATTGCATTGGTGTTGAGTTAATTTCTATTGACCCAGTGATAGCTACTAATTTACAGAGATTCTCAACAATTAACACCTTGCACACTGATCAAGAGTTTGCAGGAGAACATTTTTTTAAAGTGCTGCAGATCCTTATATTCCTCGGAGGTATAGCATCATCATTCATAAATCCGGTTCCCAGATTATTAGTATTATTACTGAATGCATGTACGCGTACCTCATACCTGCATACCTTCTTTATATTTAATTATAATAAGATTTCCAATATCACTTCACTAATGTCATTCACACAAACTTATCTATGAAACACAACTAATTGGGTGATAACTGAAAACTGAAAACTGAAAACAGTAGTACATGCATAGGATCATCAAACATAAGATTATGTTCTCTCATGTATCTTTGCTCATATGATCGTTAATTCTGTTAGTTTGTTGGAGAGGGATGGGCTCAACAAGAAGGGAAACCAATGTAGCTTTGGCTACAATATCTTCAACCCCATAGCCATCAACTCCATTATTATACAGCCAATGAGCTGCCCTGATTAGATTTAGCATTATATCAACAAAAGGCCAAGATAAAGGATTAATATCCTCGGAAAATCTAAGTTTATTTATTTGCGTCCATTTCTTCCTCATCAAATTCATCATGTGCTTACGTGAAACTTCCTCTGAAACACCAGTATCAGACATGTAACACTGTATTGATGAGGGAACATCTCCTCTCTTTAACTCGGCCTGCAACCAAATGTATAATATTAACAGCATACAGAGAAGAAAATTCTGCAATTTTCTGAATAGAAACCAAGAGTAATATAGTATCCAGTAATTGAATCTTAAATGTGCAAGTAATTATGTTCACTACCGATGAGGTTCCATAATCATCAGTTAATCGTAAAATTTCACAAGGCAAGCTTACAATATCCCGAAGGTCCTCTATAAACTTTAATTCTTCCTTTTTGATCGCATCTTCAGTACAGATGGAGTAAAGTACTCCAATTGGACCTGCTATCGACACAAATCCATTATTCAAGTACTCCTCTAGTGTTGGCTGGTATCCACTGTGATACCACCGGGCCTCCAATAATTGACACTTGAATAAATCATTGAACTACAATATAAAAACAACATGTTTAGGGGATGTTTTACATTCTGAAAAACAATTAAGAATAAATTTTATTAAAGCAGTTAATGAGAAAATTTATGGGGAAGAAATACCCATTTTCTTTGGTGTGGTAACATATTGATGTTCTGGTCGTTGAGGATTTTTTTCGACGTTTCATTAACAAAGTTGTACAATGACTGGAAGCATAACTGCATGTAGTCTGGAAGGTCTTTCATTGCATCTATATCCCACCTAAATTCCCAAATGATTAAAATTACAATAATTACCTGTTTTCTAAATTTTTTGGAAGAACATGGTGTTAAACTTCTGTAATTTTAAATAGTTGATTGTGTTGTGTTGATATTGCATTGGTGTTGAGTTAATTTCTATTGACCCAGTGATAGCTACTAATTTACAGAGATTCTCAACAATTAACACCTTGCACACTGATCAAGAGTTTGCAGGAGAACATATTTTTAAAGTGCTGCAGATCCTTATATTCCTCGGAGGTATAGCATCATCATTCATAAATCCGGTTCCCAGATTATTAGTATTATTACTGAATGCATGTACGCGTACCTCATACCTGCATACCTTCTTTATATTTAATTATAATAAGATTTCCAATATCACTTCACTAATGTCATTCACACAAACTTATATATGAAACACAACTAATTGGGTGATAACTGAAAACTGAAAACAGTAGTACATGCATAGGATCATCAAACATAAGATTATGTTCTCTCATGTATCTTTTGTGAAACAATCTGCCAAAAACACAATAATAAATCACAAGTGATTGTGTGTGCAAGCAACAGAATACTGTATGGCTATAAACAAACTGTTAAAGAGATGGTATAAGAAACGGAGAATGTCTCGAGTCCAGTGCGGAACTGTCTCCTTAAAGCTATTTCGCTTCTCACCGTCTGTTTGAGTCGATAGCCTCCCAGGATAAAACAAGAACACGATGATGTCACGAAGAACAACACCTTCAGCGAGCTTGAACAGAGCAAGAAAACTATCACCATGAAGAGGACGGTTGTGTTTAGGTTTTAGGGCAGAAGAATGACTTATGATATTATCCTAAGACCAAATAAGATGAATATATAGGATGGGAAAACTTGTGCGCTACACAATTTCCTTAATTACCACGCATTTACCTAATTAATCACGTGTTAAATAATAAAGGCAATCGGTTGTCAAAATTAAATTCGTAATCAATTTCGAATTAATAATAACACTTATTATTAAAACAAAATAACGAACTATAGCCCAGTGAAAATGTGACAGTAACTTTATCCGAGTTTATTGTCAGGACTCGACAGCAACTTTGTCCGAGTTCACTGTTCATGACTCGACAGCAACTTTGTCACTGGTCATGCCTTGACAGCAACCGAGTTCACTGTTCAGTTTACTGTCAAGACTTCCTTGACAGCAACTTTGCAAAACTGGTCCGGATTTATTCGCCCCAAATTTTGCTGCATTCGTGTTCGCAGGCCGCCCACGTGGAAACCCCGAAGGCTTGCGAAGCCTCGAATTTGCCCTTGAAATCCCATGATTTGCACCACCCCTGCGTGCACGTGGGTGGTGGAGCAATACCATACTAACACATCTTAAACACTACATAAGTGTTCTACTATATAAAGGCATGGAAAACACTTTTCCAATTCAATGTGGGATTCAAGTTCTCATTTCTAGATTTCCACTTTCAAGGTACCAACTTTGGATAATCATATCTCATCCATTCCTTGATCATTTTGAATACTTAAATATGCGTTGGAAAGCTCTCTCGAAGACGAACGTACTCCAACCATAACTTGATGCGCGCACGCAATCAAGAAGCATTCAAACTTAGGCTCAAAATGACTTGACAATGTGGGGCTTCTACCCACATTTTCCAACAATCCCCCACATGGATGAGATTGATGTTTCAGTAGCACACACCAGACAGACAGACACGGAATTTGGCTTGGTGATAGTTTCTTCGATCAGATATAGCATACGATAGGTAGAGAATGCTCCTTGAACCTTCGCTCGAATAAGCATACCGACCTTACTGGTAGACAGTAGACGTGAATGTCCTTGAACTGTTCGACTGTTTGTGTAAGCGATGATATACTTATCACTACATCTTTTCTGACTCGTTCAGCTCTCATGATTATGTCCGTTTTGGCCATGGACATCGTCCTGGTTCTGCGGGAGTTTCTAAAGAATTGTGCCTCGCAATTCTCCTTTGAAGCGGCCCCACTTCTCTCCTACATAGGTGATCTTTATCTTAGAGAGTAACCCGCGTTTACTCAACTAAATTCCATAACTTGATGCGCGCACGCAATCAAGAAGCATTCAAACTTAGGCTCAAAATGACTTGACAATGTGGGGCTTCTACCCACATTTTCCAACATCTTTGCCCATATGATCGTTAATTCTGTTAGTTTGTTGGAGAGGGATGGGCTCAACAAGAAGGGAAACCAATGTAGCTTTGGCTACAATATCTTCAACACCATAGCCATCAACTCCATTATTATACAGCCAATGAGCTGCCCTGATTAGATTTAGCATCATATCAACAAAAGGCCAAGATAAAGGATTAATATCCTCGGAAAATCTAAGTTTATTTATTTCCATTTCTTCCTCATCAAATTCATCATGTGCTCACGTGAAACTTCCTCTGAAACACCAGTATCAGACATGTAACACTGTATTGATGAGGGAACATCTCCTCTCTTTAACTCGGCCTGCAACCAAATGTATAATATTAACAGCATACAGAGAAGAAAATTCTGCAATTTTCTGAATAGAAACCAAGAGTAATATAGTATCCAGTAATTGAATCTTAAATGTGCAAGTAATTATGTTCACTACCGATGAGGTTCCATAATCATCAGTTAATCGTAAAATTTCACAAGGCAAGCGTACAATATCCGGAAGGTCCTCTATAAACTTTAATTCTTCCTTTTTGATCTGATCTTCGGTACAGATGTAGGAGTAAAGTACTCCAATTGGACCTGCTATCGACACCAATCCATTATTCAAGTACTCCTCTAGTGTTGGCTGGTATCCACTGTGATACCACCGGGCCTCCAATAATTGACACTTGAATAAATCATTGAACTACAATATAAAAACAACATGTTTAGGGGATGTTTTACAATCTGAAAAACAATTAAGAATAAATTTTATTAAAGCAATTAATGAGAAAATTTATGGGGAAGAAATACCCATTTTCTTTGGTGTGGTAACATATTGATGTTCTGGTCGTTGAGGATTTTTTTCGACGTTTCATTAACGAAGTTGTACAATGACTGGAAGCATAACTGCATGTAGTCTGGAAGGTCTTTCATTGCCTCTATATCCCACCTAAATTCCCAAATGATTAAAATTACAATAATTACCTGTTTTCTAAATTTTTTGGAAGAACATGGTGTTAAACTTCTGTAAAGAGGATCAAACCTTGCTATGACATTTGTAAAGAGTTCAAGTTCATCCAGTGTACCATAAATATCATAAACATCATCACATACACCAATAAGCTCTATTATTTTGGTTAACACTTCTCTGCAATATCTGTGTTGAGGTTTGCCTGATATCCCCAAACTCCAGAAAAAGGATGCAACCAACCTATCTCTAGCAAAGGGAAGTTTCTCTCCCATGTCTAATCTACTCCACCACCTACATAACAAACGATTGGATTCATGTTCAAAGCTCAATCAACTTAAATGTGTGTGTGAGTGTGTGTGTGTGTAATATTACTTTATACCTCGACAAATCCTTAAGCTCTTCTTGGTTCAAAGCTTGCCTAATGTTGAAGTCCAACTTTGCAAATTCCAGAACTGCTGGAACCATGTTGCCACTTTTTTGATACAGGTTTATGTACCACCTTGCATCAAATATCGGGACACTCCATTGTTGTGGAAGCTCTAAAGCATGTCTGACTTGTGCTTGGAGATCCAAATCAATAATATTTTCGAGGCATTCTCTAAGTAATTTACTTGTAACGGACCAAGCCTCCTCCATTATGGATTCTCCTTCAATAGAAAAGTACGAGGCTTCATATAAACTTAACAGCCCTTGAACATCTGCACAAATACTTTTGTTGAAGCTCCCATTTTCCATAAATCTCTTAAAGCCTTCTGTTTAATTAAAAGTACATTAATCTATTAGTATGAATACTGATCTTTGTGCAATTAATCGATTAAAAAGGAACTATAATTTCGTAAAAGATCTTACCCGGGGAAATATAATGTCCGTGTTGTCTAAGAAGCCTAAATTCGACTGCAGTAGCATGCAAGTCCTTTTCCCAAGTCTCAATATTCAGACCATTATGTATGTTGTTCAAGGCAAGCTTAATTTCATCATGAAAATGATAATCTAACCCAACTCTTTGCAACTGATCAATCAACTCAAGCTGATCTAACGTCTCCACCACGTTATTAAATATCATCCTCACCTCTTCCTTCAACTCAGAAGCCCGTGCTTCGACTGCTTCACCCTGTTCAGATTTTGTGACTTTCATTCAGTAAATAATTACAACAACATTATAATTATTCTTCATTAACTACATAGTCTAAATGTACTTGATTACCCTGTATTCAGTTTTCAAAGACTGAAGGAAATTATTGTCCCACATGCAAGGTTTGTAGTTTCCTGATCGCCTTACAATAGTCTCTGCTGGAACAGGAACCTTAGTTGTTCCACTGTCGGATTTGATTACAGACTTGCAGGCCTTCACAACTTTAGGTGTGCATGGGGTGCATCTCCGAAAGTTGATTAAAGGAGAAACTGGAAATATAGATGCCATGAATATTACTATGATTCGAAAAATATGAACTGTGACTGTGAGTGATGCTGCATAAACATTACCATGCACGGAATATATAATGAAGCCTTGCATCAGGGATGAAGCCAGCAAATGTTGATAGAGGGGGCCAAATTTTTTTTCCGTCAACACTTTTAAATATTTAATGTAACAAATACACAAAAAGACTATTTCAAAATTTATAATAAAGTTCTACGTTCTTTCAAATCACGAAACCCGTCTATAATTGAGTCTGTACTAAAACTTTTCGCTACTTTTCTTTCTAATTTTAATTTAAATTTGATCCACTAAATTAATGAAAGAAATTTAATGAACTAAAATTTCTATTTTATGGGGGCCAAATATTTTTTATAGGGATCAAAATTTTTCTACAGGGACAAGTATTATATTTATTTAAATATATAAACTAAAATATAATTTTTTTAAAAGTTATAACATACCTATACTAATATTTCTCATGTCAGGCATATTCATAAAGCAGAAACAGAGACGCACTCATATGCACTCCTGTGAACGTGAAAAATATACCGGATTAGTCGACTCGACTTGAAATTGTCAAGTCATTCACAACTGTTTAGTTAAAAAATATGAATGTTTTTTATCGAACCTTCTATTAGAGTTTCCTTTTCTTACTGCGAGACATGTCTCCTTTCAATATTCATGGACTGATATCCTCTTTCCATTACACGTATTTCAATTTGAGTTAATTATAGTTAGTTCTATTTAGAATTCATTTTCTTTCAAGAGCTCGAGAGAATCCTAGGTAAGATGAAAACAAGTGAATTTGTATAATAACAATAGTTACTTATGCTGGCATGATGGTAGTACGTCTTCAACATTGGTGTGCCATGGTTTTTTATAAAGGGAAAATCAATTGATACGTCCCTGAACTATTGGTGTTTTATTGTTTTAGTCCTTGAACTAAATATTCCAATATGCGGGTCCTTCAACTTTTGATTTTTCTGATTGAAGTCCTTCCGTCCAAATTTGACTTAACGGACGTTAGTCAACGCTGACGTGGCAGTTACGTGAAAATCAAAAATTCACCGATTGAATTCAAATTTTGATATGTTAATCTACGAGTGATTACAAGAACACAGGTGGTAAAAGTTTTCGATTTCGAGTTCACTAACGTATAGAAATCTGTATGGAAAAAACTTATTATTTCGTGTTCTTGAAATTAAAGTGCAAACTTCTATACGTTAGTGAACTCGAAATCGAAAACTTTTACCACCTGTGTTCTTGTAATCACTCGTAGATTAACATATCAAAATTTGAATTCAATCGGTGAATTTTTGATTTTCACGTAACTGCCACGTCAGCGTTGACTAACGTCCGTTAAGTCAAATTTGGACGGAAGGACTTCAATCAGAAAAATCAAAAGTTGAAGGACCCGCATATTGAAATATTTAGTTCAAGGACTAAAACAATAAAACACCAATAGTTTAGGGACGAATGAATTTATTTTCCCTTTTTTTAAACCACCGCCATATTTCTCAAAAGTACTAATACAGTAAATTTGCTGAATTTCATTAGGAAAATACTAGAAATCTCAATTAATTACTAAATAATTTATTTAATGCCATCCATTTTTTTCTATTAGTTTAGAATTATTAAATAAGATAAAGTATTCACATCAATAAAATTAATCAAATCATTCCAACACTGACGCATCATCCCTCGCTCGCTACCATGTCGTGTGAAAATTTTTTAGTACCCATTTTTTTATTTTTTTTGTTGCAATTTTTAGTACATATTCTGATACCAATGACATCTACTTTATTATTCTATTAATTAATGACTAACTTATAATTTATGCTGACGTATGTGGTTTTTTTAAAATATTTTATTTATATTTTAATAAAAAAACTTATATTTTTTTTTCTATAATTAACATTTAGATGCAATCCAAATTACTACCGTGAAAACATTATAAAAAACATGTGAAACTAATTATAATAATATCCAAAAAAAGAAGATATTGTTATAGTTTTATTAGCGATAAATGTTAAACCCTCAAAAACCAAATTCAATTATATCTCTATTTTAAATTAATTTTATCTCCATTATTTCACCTTTTTCATTTTATATCATCATTCCATTTTCAATTATTGCTCTAAATATTATTTCGTATTATACATTCCTTGCATGTTTATGTTGATATAAATGAAATTATAATACTCAAAATATGAAGATCGTACGTGTGCGTAGACTTTAAAGCCATTGCATATATGCATAGTACTATATATTTGAAAATAGACAAACGTCATAATCCGATTCGATAGATACTTCAACCATTTCGATCCGATTGAATTTTAATGAACCTTGGATTTGGATTTTAGGTATACGACCGAAATCCGAAATCCGATATATATATATATGTATAATATTATAAATATAATTTATTATATATAATAATATATATAATATAAGATAAATAATTTTTATATATTCATTTTATTATTTCATTTTTACTGAATAGTCCATACTTATTGAGTCAAACCTCTGTGGGAACTGAACATAGCACACTCTCTTTCCAAGTAGGGGATCCATCAAGAAGCACATCGACTCTCTAATAGCCTTACTGTTATCGATGTAGTGATCACAATCCTGACTCAATACATAAGGAGCATTTGTTAGCACAGCAGAGACTCTGACCTGACATGCAGAACAGTCACATGAATAAATCTGACACCACTTACATTAACCTCTTTAATAAATCAAATGGCTTCTTTGGTTCCAGACTTACCAAGGCATTCATTGCACCAGCCTTTTTGTGATACGTAAATCCAGGCCTCTTTTCTCTAGAGACATATACCAGCCGAGGCAATTCATTTCCATCTGTGTCAAGTCCTCCATTTTGGCCAAGAAAAACCTAATTAAAAATTAACAGAGTAGAAGTTAATGATTGTGAACATGAATTATAAGAAAGTAAAAGAAATAAGTAAACTTACCTGAATCATTCCAGGATGATCTCGGACATTATTCCCTGGCCATGGTGTCCCGTCTTGCATTGTCCAACCAAGGAATTAATCCTAACTTTGAACTCCTCGTACTCTCTCTGCAATAGTAGGATCAACCATAATTGCAAACCCACTAGGTAAATACATTAAAGCTCCTTGGCATAAGAAAAGATAAAGAAAAGGAATATGACCTATACCTTCATTGCTCTTCGTTCCCTCACAAATGATGCCAAGACTTTATCTTTGAGATGGTCAATCTTTTGAGAAAAATAAAATTCTGGTGCACGAGGCTCAATGCTGAACTTCCTGCAAAAAGGTACCCACTTCTTTGCAAATTCAACTGTTTCTGACAGTGCTTCGAATGTCAACATGGCAGCACCATCATCCGATACATAACACGAGACTTTGTCGCTAGGATAATCCACCGCAAGGATTGAAAGAACTGTGTTTGCAGTCACCAAAGGGTGTTCTTTTAGTGGATCAACCGTACTCACAAATAAATCAACTGGAGATAGTTGAGAGGGATGGCCTTCTTTCTCATATGGGAAAATAAATTCATTCGTCACTAAACTATTGGTGTTTTATTGTTTTAGTCCTTGAACTAAATATTCCAATATGCAAGTCCTTCAACTTTTGAATTTTTCTAATTGAAGTCCTTCCGTCCAAAAAAAACTAACGGACGTTAAAATCATGATGACGTGTCACTGATGTGACATAAGAATTTCTGGTTTAGGTCCCTGAACATTTCCATTTCCTGGTTTAGGTCCTTAAACATAAAATTTTGAAAATAATTGAATATTTATAAATTTTAAACATAAAAATATGAACATAAATTTTTTTATGTTTATCGTTTATTTTAAAAATAAAATTTTAAAACCATACACAACTCTAAAAATCTAAATTTATGGTTATCAGGCCACTTTTAATGTCAATTACAACGAGCATGTCAAAAGGTACCGGGTAAGATTCTTCTGGGTGTAACTCTAGTTTTGAGATTTTGCGGATATCCCTTTACTCATGTATCGGATCAAATATAGTCCGAATCAATTTACAGCCCTAGTCATGCCAAGCCTAAAAGCTTCATACAATAAAAATTTAAAAATAATTGAATATTTTTAAATTTTAAACATAAAAATCTTAACATATTTTTTTTTATGTTATCGTTTATTTTTATTTTAAAAATAACATTTTAAAAATAAACATGATTATCGTTAAAATTTATAAATATTTAATTATTTTCAAAATTTTATATTTAAGGACTTAAACCAAGAAATTGAAAAGTTCAGGAACTTAAACCAGAAATTCTTATGTCACATCAGTGACACATCATCAGGATTTTAACGTCCGTTAGTTTTTTTGGACGGAAGGACTTCAATCAGAAAAATTCAAAAGTTGAAGGACTCGCATATTGAAATATTTAGTTCAAGGACTAAAACAATAAAACACCAATAGTTTAGTGACGAATGAATTTATTTTCCCTTCTCATATCTGACAAGCAGGTAAAGTTAGATAGACACTTTAAATGTTGAAAAGTAAGCAGAGTGGCATGACTTGGTAAAGCTGCTTGACTTGATAATTTTTTTGGAAGAACGTGGTGTTCAACTTCTGTAAAGAGGATCAAACCTTGCTATGACATTTGTAAAGAGTTCAAGTTCATCCAGTGTACCATAAATATCATAAACATCATCGCATACTACAATAAGCTCTATTATTTTGGTTAACACTTCTCTGCAATATCTGTGTTGAGGCTTTGCCTGATATCTCCAAACTCCAGAAAAAAGATGCAACCAACCTATCTCTGGCAAACGGAAGTTTCTCTCCCATGTCTAATCTACTCCACCACCTACAACAAACGATTGAATACGTATGTTGAAAACTGAAAAGTATCATATGTATATGGTTTTCCTATTGCCATATAGGATTCAATGCAATATTATTGGATTCATGTTCAAAGCTCAATTACCTTGACAAATCCTTAAGTTCTTCTTGGTTCAAAGCTCTAAAGCATGTCTGACTTGTGCTTGGAGATCCAAATCAATAATATTTTCGAGGCGTTCTCTAAGTAATTTGCTTGTAACGGACCAAGCCTCCTCCATTATGGATTCTCCTTAAATAGAAAAGTACGAGGCTTAATATAAACTTAACAGCCCTTGAACATCTGCACAAATACCTTTATTGAAGCTCCCATTTTCCATAAATCTCTTAAAGCCTTCTGCTCAATTAAAAGTACATTAATCTATTAGTATGAATACTGATCTTTGTGCAATTAATCGATTTCAAAGGAACTACAATTTCGTAAAAGATCTTACCCGGGGAAATACAGTGTCCATGTTGTTGAAGAAGCCTAAATTCGACTGCAGTAGCATGCAAGTCCTTTTCCCAAGACTCAATATTCAGACCATTATGTATGTTGTTCAAGGCATGCTTAATTTCATCATGAAAATGATAATCTAACCCAACTCTTTGCAACTGATCAATCAGCTCAAGCTGATCTAACGGCTCCGCCACATTACTAAATATCATCCTCGCCTCTTCCTTCATCTTAGAAGCCCGTGTTTCGACTCCTTCACCCTGTTTAGATTTTGTGAGTTTCATAATTACAACAACATAATTATTCTTAACTAGATAGTCTACATGTATTCAGTTGATCATTACCCTGTATTCAATTTTCAAAGACTGAAGGAAATTATTGTCCCACATGCAAGGTTTGTAGTTTCCTGATCGCCTTACAATAGTCTCTGCTGGAACAGGAACCTTAGTTGTTCCACTGTCGAATTTGATTGCAGACTTGCAGGCCTTCACAACTTTAGGTGTGCATGGGGTGCATCTCCGAAAGTTGATTAAAGGAGAAACTGGAAATATAGATGCCATGAATATTACTATGATTCGAAAAATATGAACTGTGACTGTGAGTGATGCTGCATAAACATTACCATGCGCAGAATATATAATGAAGCCTGGCATCAGGACCAAGCCAGCAAATGTTGATTGAGGGGGCTAAATTTTTTTCCGTAAACACTTTTAAATATTTAATGTAACAAATACACAAAAATACTAGTACAAAATTTATAATAAAGTTTTACGTTCTTTCAAATCACGAAACTCGTCTATAATTGAGTTTGTACTAAAACTTTTCGCTATTTCTTTTTTTAATTTTAATTTTAATTTTATCCAATAAATTAATGAGAGAAATTTAATGAACTAAAATTTCTATTTTATGGGGGTCAATTTTCTTTATAGGGACCAAAAATTTTCTAAAGAGCAAGAATTACATTTATTTAAATATATAGATTAAAATATAATTTTTTTAAAAATTTATAACATACATATACCAATTTTTCTGATACCTGGCTGGCATGATGTAGTATGTCTTCAACATTGGTGTGCCATGCTTTTTTTTAAAACCACCGCCATATTTCTCAAAAGTACCAATACACTAAATTTGCTTAATTTCATTAGGAAAATACTAGAATTCTCAACTAATTATTAAATAATTTATTTAATGCCATCCAATTTTTCCTATTAGTTTAGAATTATTAAATAAGATAAACCTCTTGTATTCACATCAAGAAAATTAATCTACCATGTCGTGTGAAAAAATTTTAGTACCCATTTTTTTACTTTATTTTTGTTGCAATTTTTTTTACATATTCTGATACCAATAACATCTACTTTATTATTCTGTTAATTAATGACTAACTTATAATTTGTGCTGACGTATGTGGCTTTTTTAAATATTTTATTTATATTTTAATAAAAAACTTATATTTTTTTATTTTTTCAATAATTAACATTTAGATGCAATCCAAATTGCTATCGTGAAAACATAATAAAAAACATGTGAAACTAATTATAATAATATCAAATAAAAAAAGATATTGTTATAGTTTTATTAATGATAAATGTTAACCCTCAAAAACCAAATTCAATTATATCTCTATTTTAAATTAATTTTATCTCCATTTTTTCACCTTTTTCATTACATACCATCATTCCATTTTCAATTATTGCTCTAAATATTATTTCATATTATACATTCCTTGCCTGTTTATGTTGATATAAACGACATTATAATACTCAAAATATGAAGATCGTACATGCGTAGACTTTAAAGCCATTGCATATATGCATGGTACTACTCTATATTTGAAAATAGACAAACATTATAGAAATGACAAAATAATCTGATCCGATGAATACGCGATCCATTCCGATCTGATTAGATTTTATCGAACCCGAAATTTTAGATTTGAATTTCAGGTATACCGAACCAATATCCGACCCGAAATCCGAAACCCGATCCAAACCTGAAACCCGATCAAAACCTGATATATTTATATATATAATATTATAAATATAATTTATTATATATAATAATTTATATAATATAAGATAAATAATTTATATATATTCATTTTATTATTTCATTTTCACTCAATAGTCAATACTTATTTAGTAAACTAGTTTTTCATTTATCAATGCATAATAGATTTTACTAGTATTGTATTATACAAAATTTTCATTTTTATCGATATATGAACTATTAGCTGACTGTTAATTGTATATTAATGATAAATTAATAACACAATTTGTATAATATACTATATTTAATTATATTTTGAAATTTAATCACTTATAATTTTATAAATGTAGTTATTGTTGTCTACTTGTGTTGAAGATATTGAATTTATTACATTTTCCAATAAAAATTTGGATATCCGAAAAAAACCAACCTAATCCGAAACCCAATGAATTTGGATAACCCGAAAATATTTGGATCTGAATTTGGATTTTACTAAAATCCGACCGAAGCCGACCCGTTGTCATCCTTAAAACATTACATTCAAATATACACTCCTAACTTCAAATGTATAGGAAGAAATAGAGCCCGCAAGGGTTGACTCAGTTGATTAAAAAGATGAATATCATCCTCTTGGTCACAGGTTCGAATCTCACGGGAGGAGAATTCATGTCGCACTTGTGCGATTTACCTTGTTCATGTGGTTTGCAGGCTATTGCGTGAACCCATTGGTTTACCCAGTGTGCACCCAAAGAGTAGCGGCTGCGGGTTTCCACAGTAAAAAAAAAAATAGAAATTTGTAGGCCATTAAAAATACCCTAATAATATTGTTAAAAAAACAATTTATATTATAATTAAAATCATTGTGTGAACCCATGGATTTACCCAGTGCGCACCCAAAAAGTAGCGACTGCGAGTTTCCACTGTAAAAAAAAAATAGAAATTTGTAGGCCATTAAAAATACCTGCTCATACCATTATAATTATTCAATTACATGATATATGATGAAATTATTTTACTTTGGGTTAAGGAGCGAAAACCCCTTCGTGGTTTAGGCGTAGGAGCGGATAAACCCTGTGATTTAATAAGACTCAAATAAGCCCTTCAGATTAAAACTAAAGGTTCAATATAGCCCCTCTAGTTACTTTTTTTTAACTATGGTTAGAAATATTATTAAATATCTAATTACATAAATATATATATATATATATAAATATATATATATATATATACTTACATATATATCTTATATTATTAATTTTTTATTAATAACATTATTATTTATAAATTAATATTTTTTTTATATAATTGATTTTTATTAAATAATTCTATAAAATAATAATTAAGTTGTTAACCAATATTAATATATGCATATACTTTTTTTATTACTTAATTATTAATTTTTAACCTTTAAAAATTTACACGTTAGTTTCTATTTTACTTACTCGACGAATATTTATATTTTTTTAATAATTAACTAAATATGAGTGACATTTTAATATTAAATTATGATACATACAAACACACACACTTACTTACATACATATATAGATATATATAGACAAATATTCATAATTTCTTACATTTCGTATAATGTACGAATTTGTTTTTAATATTTATTATTTTTACTTTAATATTGTATTTATATGATTACAATTTATTTTTATTTTTATATCTATGATTTTAATTTATTTATAATCTTGTGTATAAATAATTTTATATAATTTTTCACATATTTTATATGTGTTCGTGTTTAAAAGAGATAAAATTTATATATTTTATTTAAAGAAAAGTTTTAATTAGAATATAAATTTTTTTAATATACTTTTTTGTGTAACAATATTGTTACGATATACATGAATATTAACGTCATAATATTAAAATTGGGATATTTTGATATATTTTTAAAATATTAATGTCACAATATACATGAATATAGTAATTTTCTAACCATAGTTAAGAAAAATTAACTAGAGGGGCTATATTGAATCATTAGTTTTAATTTAAATGGATTTTTTGAGTCTTATTAAACCACAGGGGCTTATCTGCTCCTCCGCCTAAACTACAAGGGTTTTTTCGCTTCTTAACCCTTTTACTTTTAATATTTAAATGAATTAATTAATAAAAGGTTTTTCTGAATTTCTTCTTACAGTTATTTTAATTATATATATATTGTTAGTCATATATATCAGTTAGTTTTTAAAATAAAATTGTTTATCTCAATTTAAAATAATTTTTTATTAATATATATATTATAATGTTTGCCCAGAAAGATAAACTATTACAGAAGGGGGGTTGAATGTAATAGTACCAGCAAATCGATTAAGAACACAAGTATGATTGTTATTCTTTAGAACAATGTCAATATTTGTAGAAGGGGGGGGGTTGAATACAAATATTAAAACTTTTTGCTTGTTCTAATATTTGTTCTTAATGTTTGAGAAATAGAGAGAATATGTTCGAACAAATTAAGACTAAAAAATAAAACTGAACAAAGAGATTTAAAATTACTGATGGATTGGTTTTTCCATCAGTTTATATTTTTGCTCAATGTTCCTAGGTTAAAAATAAACCTAGCTTCGTTTTACAAGATTAGAAAACAAATCAACTGTTCTTACAAATGTGCTCTCAAGCTAGAACAGTTGATTAAGAAATATTGTCTAACTTGTCTATTTTCTAATAATACTGCTACACTTGTTTATATACTACAAGTGTGCTTTTACAATTCCTATTCTAGAATTGTTTCTACCTACTTTTCTTTTCCCTTTTGACATTTTACAAAAAGGTTTGAAAGACAGCTTCTGATTGAGTCTTCACAGTCATTTTAGACTGTCTTCCATAGGTGTGCTTTTGTTCTCTGGATCTTCAACAGATATTATTTCTGTGTTGTCACACTCAATTGATAATTTGCTGTTAAGCATATCAGTTGATCCATTCTTTAATCCATCAACTGATGTATTTCTTCGATTGATCTTTATATCCATCGATTGATAAAAGATGGCTTATCGATTGATAGATGTTATCAATCGATATATCAATCGATGGGTCTTCACATCAGTTGATGGTCATCAATGCTTGACTTGGCTTCTTCGATTGATCCCTTATCCATCGATGCTTCAATATCAATTGATCATCCTTCACTTGTGTAATTTCCTGTCTTCAAATATTTACAAATTAACAGTTTAATTTACACATCAATTGATGATCTATATCAATCGACTCTAACATCAATTGATGAACAAAATATCAATTGATTTACACCTTATCGATTGAAATAGACTAAGTACACCTATGCTACAATCCAAATTATCAGTTGATTCATTTAAACACTTCAACTGATAAATGGTTTCCTGATCAATTGACATTTATAATCTTCATATCAATTGATCAGTTACATCAAATAAAATTTTTATGATTCTAATATTAATGTTATCATCAAATCATATGTAGATTCCTAACAAGTATGTAAAAGATGAATACTGTTTTGTATTAAAGATTGAAAAGGTTACAAAACTCTCTCAAGAAGTTGTTTGTTCTCAAGAGCTGCTAGGTTATGATAAATAAGATTTGTAAAGATAAATCAATGTTAACCATGTCTGTGTTTATATAGACACAGTTACAATTCAATTACAAATCAGAATAGAAATAGAATAGCTTTACATAAGGAAATAGTCTTGCATTCAGATTCCTTCTTACTTTCCTATTCAGACTCTGATTTGAATTGCTTCCTGACAAACTCTGATATTAAACTCTGTCGGTTGTTATTGTCTGATAGAGCATTCTCTGTTAGAGTAAACTCTGATCGAGTATTCTCTGATAGAGTAAACTCTGTCCGACAGTTCTTTAGACTCTGATGACGTCAGTAATGTAAACTCTGACTTGTATTCTCTGACAACCATCAGTGTTTGCTTCCTAACAATCTCCCCCAATTTATGCTTTAAGAAATAAAACATAAATTCCACTTATGATGTCAGAAATCCAAGACAAATGCATCAGAGTTTGTTTACCATTTTTAACTTAGATTCTTCTGTAAGAAAAATCATCTTTCAGAAATTGACTCAGAAGTTTGTCTTCAACAGCTCTCAGTAAATCAACCAGCTTCTCTTTCAGTTCCTTCATCTGGTCAGAAGAATCATCAATATTATAAATAGCAGCTCTCAAAGCATAGATAGATGATCTGTCCATTCTTTCATCCAAAGCAATACAGCAAGCCTTCATTCCATCAGGATTTAAGATTAGTGTAGGAATCCCTAACACCATCTTGACTTTTACATCTCCCTTTCTTATTGTTATTCTTGATCCATCTTCATGTAAGTATCCAGGCTCATACTCCTCAGAGTTTATAATCATTAATCTTTCACTTTTCTTCTTTTCAGCTATTGCTCCTTCAAGAATTTTTACCCATCTAGAAGTAACCTCATTTTCATCATTTAGGAGAAACAAAACATGTTCAAGTTCTTTAGATGCTTTCTGAATTAAATCTTCTTGAGAAATTTTCATAACTCTCCCATCTTTCAAGAAATAAATGAGCTTCTCATTACCTTGAGCACCATCAAAGATATCCTTTACAATATTAACAGATATTAGCTTGTCCAAATGTTCTTGAGATAACTCTTCTTCAGGTTTGTCTTTCAATGAATAAGGATCTCTGAAGATGTTTGCTTCACCTCTGTAGACCTTAACATGTGAATCACCAATACCACCTTTATCTTTTCCAAGTCTGGCATTGAGAGTCAGATTTTGAGTATTTGTCCACAGAAGATCAGACTTTTTCTTCCTTATCAGAGATTGTTGTTGTTCTTCTTCCTCATCATCAAAACTTGAACCACCTGGAAGAAAAGTTGTTCCAGACATAGTGAGAGGATTCCTTGGCTTAGCTGGAGCTTTTTGTTGAATTCTAGAAGATGATCTTGTTTGAATTTCTGAGACTGGTTTTGATTGAGCAACTGGTTTGACTGGCTTGGGAGTTTCAACATTTTTTATTTGAATAGGCTTAGCTTCTGGCTTCTTTTGTTGAAAAGGTACCTTCTTCTGAATTGGACCTTTTTTTATATATCTTTTCTTTTTCTGGACTTGAGCAATGTCAGTACCAGACTTCTTCAATTCAGCTTCTACAGCAACTGGATCCATTCCAGGATTTTCTTCTTCAAAAACTTTCCTTGCCAGCTCTGCATCTTTCAGATTTTGTTCTTCAATTTTCTCAGGCTTCTCTTCCTCTTCAAGCCTTCTTTCAAATTCCAAATCAGCTTCTATCAGAGTTTGTTTCTTGATTTATTTGTCAGAGATTGGTGACATCAAAGTTTGAGTAGTTGACAGAGTTTGACTTTGATCAATCAGAGTTTGCTATTGCAGAATTTGTTTACCCTCCTCGTGACTCCCTTGGTCTGCATTATCAGGTTTATCAGGTTTTTGTACAGCATCCTCTTTGCATTTGTCTGTAACTGAACTCTCCCCCTTTCTGACATCAGACTTTTGCTTGATAGTAAGAATATCAACAATAGTGTGTAGCATCCCCTGCATAGAACTGATAGAGTTTGACAGAGTATCTATCTTTGCTTCCAGAGCATCTTGTCTAGCTGAGACATTCTTGAATTTGACTTCCATAGAATTCTGTAAAGATTTAACAAAAGCAGAGTTGTTCAGAGAATCCTTAAGTGCACCAACTTCAGTGTGAAGGCCTTTAGATAACACTGTAGTAGCCTTCAAAATAGACTTCAGTTCTGCAGAGTTAATCTCCTTGTCTGCTTTATTAACAAAATCATGAACTTGTGCCCAAAAGATATCTTCATGGGAATATTTCCAAGAACTGTCCCAAATTTTCTGTTTAAGAGAATCTATTATCACATCTTGAGAAGTCCCTGGTTGAGAAGAGAAATCTCTTTGAACACCCTCAGCATCTAAAGCAACTTCAATTTCTTTTTTAAGATCTTCTACCACCATGTAATCAGGATAGCTCATGCTCAATCTTTCATGTGCATCATGTGAGTTGACTGACCACTTCATAGTATTGTATCTTTGAGAATAAGGAATGGACAAGTCTGTGATTTCTTCATCAGCAAAAATAGGCTCATCAGAGTCTGTATCCACCCCATCAGAGTTTGCAGCTTTCTCAGAGATTAGCAAAGCATCAGAGTTTGCAACAGATAAACTCTGAGTACCTTGAGTTGTGGATGTTGATGTTGTCTCCATTGGCTGTGCAGAGATTGGTAGCATCATAAGAGCATTAGTGGTTACCAGTGGAGCTTCATCAGTATCTGTCTGTCCAATATTAGAATCTTGGTCTGCAATCATAAAATGGATGATTGGTTCTTGTGGGACCTGAGTCATATCTTCAGCTTCTTTACCACTTTGAGGTGAAGGTTCTTGTGTGCTTGAATCTTCCAGAAATTGGCCTTCAGCATCAGCAACAACAAGATCTGCAAGAATAGGTAAAGTGCCTGCATCCAAACTTTGATTGGATGTTTCTTGTATGACTGGGGCCTTAACAACTTCTTCAACCCTTTGAGTTGAAGGTTCTTGTGGGTTGTACCCCTGATCCAAAATGGCTTCATCTGCTGGAACTGTGGCTGCTGTTGAACTTTGATCAACAGGTTCTTGTGTGCCTGCCCATGTAGAGATTGTTATCTCACTTTGAGAGATAGGTTCTTGTGGAGCCTGGCCAAAAGTGACAGACTTCTTCTTTCTTCTTGAGAAATGTTTTGAACTTAGAGAGGCAGATGATGTAGATTGCTTTGTTTCCATCTCTTTCCTGACTTGTTCTGCCAACTCCCTAACTCTTTCATAAGAGATCTCCTTTATTATTTGCTTAGGAGAGTTTGTAGGAGAATCAGAGATTGTAAGATGATTAGCTTCCTCTGGAGTGACATATGGCCCATCTTTCAAATAATTGTGTTGTCGCTCCTGTTCAGCCTTGAACCAAAGATCATTTAGATTCCCCAAATTTTTCCTGCAGACCGTCTTGTCAACAGTAGGCCACCGTCTAATACGTTCACGGTTATAATGGGCAACATTTGTCCACCAATCAGCTTTTGACTTGACATACCGAGGAATCATGTTCTCAATTGGAACTGGTAATCCAGGTTCCTTCTAAGGAATATTTGCTTTCCAGCTACGTCATGCTTCAACAGAGTTTGCCAAGTCATCAGTGTTTAGCTCAGAGATTGGAAGGTCAGAGTGTAGTGCTGCATCAGAGTTTAGTCCAGTGTTTACAGCCTCAAAGTTTATAGCCTTGACTAATCTTCTCCTCTACTTCTTCACCTCAGGTATTGGATTTACTGTGAATGGCTTCATAAAAGGTGCATGAGGTATCTCAGAAGCCTGTTCAACAGTTTTTCTCTTGGCAAAAACCAACCCTTCAATAGAATCAGAATCTTCATCAATTAATTTTCTCCTTTTAGGAGAGGATTCTTTCACTGCCTTCCCCTTCCTTTTGTTGGTGCCTTGTTGAGAGGCTTATTTTACAACTACAACATTTTGGGAGACTATAGAGGTTGGCAAAAGTGTTTGGGTGTCAGTGTTTGGAGGGTGGCTGGGTTTGAATCAGAGGATGCTAAACTCTGATCCATAGCCACAGAGAGAAAATCCTTTCCATACATGGTAGGCATTCTCTGATTTAAAAGAAGCCTGACCCATGTGGGATAAAAGAGAGGAGAGAGATTACCTTTCTTAGCATCCTTCCTAGCTAGGTCAGCAAAAATCCTTATATTCATACTAAAACTAGCTAAACTCTGATCATTCTCAAAATTTACATCAGGCAACAAAACATTAAAAATTAACTGAAGAAATCAAGCAAAATAAATAGTGTGAGCATCATCATTTATTTTGCTAGCCAGCTGCCTAATTATCATACAAGGAAGCTTAAAATTAAGATTATGGGTCAGAGAATACCCAATTTATTGTGCAAGCTGTGGGATTGCATCAAAGTTTGTGTACTTGCATGTGAAGGCCCTTGTGATGCAATCGAAGAAGAAACTCCATTCTCTTCGAAGATGGGGTCTGGTAAGACTCCCCAGCTTTGTTAGGCTTCCTCCATAGCCTATAGAAACAAAAAATTCTTTTATTTGAGCATCTCCCACAATATCATCATATTCAGCCACTTCTGGGAGATGAAGGGCTTGTCGAACCATGGCCGGTGTTATTAAATGCTTGTCATTGCAGTTGAATGTGATGATTGGTTCTTCATCATCACATGCATCATTAAACTTAGCAGTCGACCAAATCCTTATCAAGGATTGAGCAGAGAAGTTGGAAGGTTCCTGTAACGCGTAGCCATTATAACTTTGTTCTAAAAAATTGTGAATCACATGAAAATCGTTAGGTGCATCAGATTTATTTAATAAAGAAATATAGTTTATGGGTGCAAAGGTGTAGGTTTGAAAAGTTTGTCCTTTTCATGCCATTGAAATAAAAAGAAGTTTCAGGTTTGAACAGTTAGGGTTTTTGAGAAATGAGAGAGAAGAGATGAATAGTAATTGATAGAATGAAAACTGATAATGATTAATAGAATTAATCTGTGACTATTCATATGCATAACTTATGTAGTGGGACACGTGGCAAGAATTGATTGGAAAGCAATTATGAATAAAGTCACAAAATTTGGCAGGTGTATATGTATCTGTGTAAGTATATGAACCATCAATTCGTGAGTGACACGCTCCTTGTTTCAAGTCTAATCAGAGAAAGATAATTATGATGTCATAAAAATAGAATATGATGTCATATTTATGATTTCAGAGTTTACCACGTAATCAGAGTTTAACAAGTCATAGTTTAGATGAGTCAGAGTTTATCACAACCTCTGACAGAGTTTACCATAAACACTGATAGATGTGATCAGAGATTAGATGTTGTATTAATCATAGTTTACTTCAATTTCATCAGAGTTTATCTCATACTCTGACATATTCTCTGGTTGTCTGAACTTGTTAAGTCATGTTGAGCCACTTGTTACCATTCCTAATTCAGAAACCAGTCTGTTAAATGTTGCTTCAGGCAAAGGCTTGGTAAATATATCTGCTATTTGTTGATCAGTGGGAACAAAATATAATTCAATTGTGCCTTCCATAACATGTTCCCTTATGAAATGATATCTGATACTGATGTGCTTTGTTAGAGAATGTTAAACTGGATTTCCTGTCATTGAAATAACACTTTGATTATCACAATAAATAGGAATTTTATTAAAGTTCAAACCATAATCCAGCAGTTGATTTTTCATCCATAATATCTGTGCACAACAGCTTCCTGCAGCTATATATTCAGCCTCTGCTGTAGATGTTGAGATTGATTTCTGCTTCTTGCTAAACCATGGTACTAGTCTTCCTCCCATAAATTGACAACTACCACTTGTACTTTTTCTGTCAATTTTACATCCTGCAAAGTCAGCATCTGAGTAGCCAATTAATTTAAAATCAGACTCTCTAGGATACCATAGGCCAAGATTAATAGTGCCCTTGAGATATCTGAAAATCCACTTTACAGCTATCAGATGAGGTGCCCTTGGATCTGCTTGAAATCTAGCACCTAGACATGTTGCAAACATGATGTCTGGTCTACTTGCAGTCAAATAAAGTAAAGAGCCAATCATTCCTCTGTATGCAGTAATGTCAACAGGTTCTCCAGTGTCTTGATCAAGCTTTGTTGCAGTTATGATGGGTGTAGTAGCAGATGATGAGTCTTGCATTTGAAATTTTGTGAGTAGATTCTTTGTATATTTAGACTGATTAATGAAAATGCCTTCTTCAGTCTGTTTTACTTGTAAACCTATAAAATAACTCATTTCCCCCATCATGCTCATTTGATACCTTGAGTTCTATAAAACAAGGTTTTATCAATTGTTCCTCCAGTGAAACCACTTTCAAGTAAGAATAGAGCTAAAGTTTCGTACCAGGCCCTTGGTGCTTACTTTAGTCCATACAAAGCTTTATCCAGTCTGTAGACATAATTTGGATATTTTGGATTGACAAAGTCAGGTGATTGTTCAACATAGACTTCTTCTTCAAGTTCACCATTTAAAAATGCACTTTTAACATCCATCTGGTAGACCTTGAATTTTTTATGTGCAGCATAAGCAAGAAAAATTCTGATTGCTTCAAGTCTGGCTACTGGTGCATATGTTTCATCATAATCAATGCCTTCCTGTTGAGAATAGCCTTTAGCTACCAGTCTTGCCATATTTCTTGTAATGATTCCATCAGAATCTGTCTTATTCCTGAATACCCATTTTGTGCCTACAATAGATATGTTCTTTGGCCTGGGTACTAGTGTCCAAACTTCATTTCTTTCAAACTCATTTAATTCTTCCTGCATTGCAGTAACCCAATCTGCATCCTTCAAAGCATCTTCAACCTTTTTTGGTTCTGTTTGAGACAGAAATCTATGAAATAGACATTCATTTTGAGTAGCTTTTCTTGTTTTTACTCCACTTTCCTGATCACCAATAATTAAATCGGGTGTGTGATCTTTTGTCCACTTTCTTGGATGAGAAAAGTTTCTAGAGCTAGATGCTTCCCCATGATTTGTACCTTTATAGAAAGATTCTTCTGTAAACGCTGATCCTCCCCCTGAGTATGTGCTGTCATCAGTGTTTGATGTCTCAGAGTTTATATGCTCAGAGATTGAGGTTTCAGAGATTGTAGTTTCAGAGTTTGATGGATCAGAGTTTAAGGGTTCAGAGTTTGTGTTGTTCAGAGTTTGGTCAGAGTCAGATATTTCAATTTCTACATTTTGATCTCTATTCTCAGTATTTGAATGATGTTGTTCCCCCTCAACATGTGCAGAATCTTCACTTTCTATTTTAATCAATTCTGAATCAGAGTTTAAAGAATTAGAGTTTTCCTCAATAGTGTTTAGCTGAACAGAGTTTGTATTATCAGAGTTTGAATCACCAGAGTTTATTTCCTGCAGTTCATTCTCAAATCTCAGAGTTTCCTATGCATCCTTATCATGTAATCCATCTATTTTTCCTTCATCAAAAGAGACATTAATTGATTCCATGACTGTCCTTGTTCTTAGATTGAATACTTTGAATGCCCATGAAGAGGTTTTAGAAGTTGTTGAATATCCAATAAAAATTCCTTCATCAACTTTAAGTTTAAATTTCTTCAATTGCTCAGGGTGTGTTTTAAGAATAAAAACTTGCTTCTAAAGATATGAAAGTACTTAACATTTGGTTTTCTTCCCTTCAAAGATTCATATGGAGTCATTCCATGTTTATTTATCAAAGAACAATTCTGAGTAATGCATGCAGTATTTACAGCTTCTGCCCAAAAGTAAGTAGGTAGCTTTGCTGCTTCTAGCATTGTCCTGGCAGCTTCAATTAGAGTTCTGTTCTTTCTTTCAACTACACCATTTTGTTGAGGTGTTGCAGGTGCTGAGAATTGTTGAATAATACCTTTTGTTGAGCAGAATTCTTCCATTGCAGAGTTTTTAAATTCTGTTCCATTGTCACTTCTTAGATTCTTCACCTTGTGAGCTGATCCATTCTCAATCATTGCAATATGCTCAAAAATTATTTCTGCAGTTTCATCCTTTTTATGCAAAAAGTATACCCAAGTAAATCTAGTGAAATCATCAACTATCACAAGAGGGTATTTCTTATTTCCTATGGACATTATGTTGATAGGACCAAATAAATCAAGATGCAATATGTGAAAAGGTTGATCAATTGAATTTTCAGTTTTGCTTTTGAAAGATGTCTTCTTTTTTTTGGCCTTTTGACATGAATCACAAAGTCCATCATGATGAAATTGAACTTTTGGAAGACCTCTAACTAGGTCCTTTTTCACTAAATCATTGATGTTTCCAAAATTCAAGTGACACAGCTTTTTGTGCCAATTCCAGCTTTCTAAGGATGATGCCTTTCCAAGTAAACAGGTTAAAGGACCATCTGAATTATTATCCAAGCTAGCTTCAATTAAATTGTTATGTCTGTGACCAATAAGAACTACTTTTCCATTCTTCTTGCTTTTCACTTCACAATGAGTACCATGAAATTCCACAGAGTAACCTCTGTCTGTCATTTGACTCACACTTAGAAGATTATGTTTGAGTCCTTCAACCAGAGCTACATGTTCAATGATGACATTTCTAATCACAATATTGTCATATCCCAGTGTTCTTCCTATGTTTCCATCTCCATAAGATACTACTGGGTCAGTCTTCTCCTCAAACTCTGAAAGCAGGGATTTGTTTCCATTCATATGTGCAGAACATCCACTATCAATTACTAGGATGTTTTTCCTATTTCCCTGTAATCAGTAAATGCAACTTAATTAGTAGGTTTGAGGACCGAAACTAGTTTGGGTCCTTTCTTCAAAAACTTGTTAACTTTTGCAGCTGAAGTACTTTTATCAGAGTTTGTGTTAACAGAGTTTATAGAAGCAGAGTTTGCATTCACAGAGTTTGTACTGTCAGAGTTTACACTCTTTTTATCAGACTTTATCACATATATTTGCTTGACAGTTTGTTTTGGAGAATTCTTTATTTGAGGCTGTGGTTTATAAATGTTGTAATACAAATTATGATATTCTTTGCAAGTATAAATTGAATGACTCATATTACCACAATGAAAACAGGGATTATTTCTAGTTTGTTTTCTAGCCTCAAACCTAGGATTTTCAGGTTCTTTCTTTTTCTTTTATTTGCAGTCAATAGCAAGGTGATTTGAATTACCACAAGTAAAACATGTTTTCCTAGGAGCATCAGGAATATTCATGTAATTTGTTTCCTTATTGATTCCTAATTTGCCATTCCTATTTCTTTTAACCCTTTTTGGTTTAATTTCATTTGTGATTGCCTTCAACTTTTCCTTAAGTTGCTTCTGTGAAAGTAATCCTATATTTACCTTTTTAGGTTCTGTCACACTATTGTTCTTAGAGCATTCAATGGGAGTTTCCTTAATACTTACTCTAACAAATTTCACAGGTTTATTTAATATTCCTTTTATGTGTGATTTAGTGTGTGTTTTAGATTCATAACCTAAAGTAGAAGTCCAATTCTTATTATTCAGCATTTGTTGGACTTTCTTTCCAGAGTTTGTCCAAACTCTGAAAGTTTCCTTTTCTTTTGCTATTTCAGATTTTAAATATTCAACTTGAATTTCTAACTGAGTTTGCATGTGAATAGCATTATCAAAATCTTTCTTAATATTTAACATATCAGAGTTTTCAGATTCAAGCATGTTATTTCTAGTAGTCAGAGTTTGTATCTCAGATTTTAATCTATCATTCTCCAAAGTCTGAGATTTAAAGCTAACATGCAAAGATCTAAGAAAAGACTTTAATTCACAGATATTATCAGTTTGAAAATTAAAGACAGAGTCTGGTTCCTTATCAGAGTTTGGAGCATCAGTGTTTGCCATGAGTGCATAATTTGTTTCTTGTTCAGAATCTGAGAAATCCATCCAGTCTTTCTTTGAAGTGATTAAGGTTTTTCCTGATTCCTTACTTCTGCATTCAGTAGCAAAGTGCCCCATCTTGTTACACTTATAATACTTTATTTTTGACTTGTCAATAGTCTTTGATTTCCCATCTCTATCTTCTCTTTTCTTGAACCTTTCTCTCTTTTCCGACTCTCCATGTTTCTTCTGAAAATTTGCTTGCTTCTTATATTTCCTGTATTTCATCTTTTTGAAGCCTTTTACAATCATAGCAACCATCTCCATCATATCAGAGTCTGTGGATTCATCATAATTTACTTCAGGTTTGTCTCAGATTCTGATTCACTACTTTGTTGAGTCACTATCTCTTTTCCTTTTCTTGTTGTAACTTTAAGCACTTCTTCTTTTGGTTCTTCAGACTTTGTTTCAACATTCAAAGCAATGGATCTTGCTTTGTTGCTTTTTCTATTTCTTCTTTGCTGTAATTCTAGATCATGAGTTTTCAGTTTGCCATAAACTTCATCTAAGGACATCTCATCTAAATCAACCCTGTCTCTAATTAAAGATGTCTATAAATCTCATTCTTCTGGAAGAGACCTCAGAAACTTGGTGTTTGAATCCTCATTGTCATATACTTTATCCACCAAAGCTAAGTTATTCAATAGTGTTAGAAATATGACATAGATATCTGTTAGGGATTCATTATGTTTGGCTTCAAAGTATTCATACTCCTTAATTAACACAGATCTTCTATTTTTCTTGATTTCTCTTGTTCCTTGACATTGAACTTCTAGAGCATCCCAGATTTCCTTAGCTGTTTTGCATACTATCACTCTATTTGACATTACAGAGTCAAGACTGTTATGTAATATGTTTCTTACCTTGGCATCTTTGAGGACTTCCTGTTTTTCCTCATTAGTTCACTCCTTTTTGTCTTTGAGGGTATAATGTTCAGGTACTTGTCTTCCATCCACAATAGTTGCAGGTACCAGTTTAGTTGGCATGTACTGGCCTTCATTGATCCTGTCCAAGTAATCATGATCTGTTGCTTCTAGGAACATCAACATCATCACCCTCCATGTAGGGTACTCAGTTTTCTTTAAGATTGGAATTTTTATGCTCTCATACTTGTTTCCAGACATGATTTGAGATCTAAAAGTTGAATTTGAACTGCCTGCTTTGATACCACTTGTTTGCCCAGAAAGATAAACTATTACAGAAGGGGGGTTGAATGTAATAGTACCAGTAAATCGAATAAGAATACAAGTATGTAAAAATTGAATACTGTTTTGTATTAAAGATTGAAAAGGTTACAAAACTCTCTCAAGAAGTTATTTGTTCTCAAGAGCTGCTAGGTTATGAAAAATAAGATTTGTAAAGATACATCAATGTTAACCTATGTCTGTGTATATATAGACACAGTTACAATTCAATTACAAATCAGAATAGAAATAGAATAGCTTTACATAAGCAAATAGTCTTGCATTCGGATTCCTTCTTACTTTCCTATTCAGACTCTGATTTGAATTGCTTCCTGACAAACTCTGATATTAAACTCTGTCGGTTGTTATTCTCTGATAGAGCATTCTCTGTTAGAGTAAACTCTGATTGAGTATTCTCTGATAGAGTAAACTCTGTCCGACAATTCCTTAAACTCTGATGACATTAGCAATGTAAACTCTGACTTGTATTCTCTGACAACCATCAGTATTTTCTTCCTAACATATAATTTAATAGGATTCATAAAAATGAAATAAATTAAAATAATATGTGATTGATACGATTCACTTTTATAATTAAAATAATAATATTTAATTATAATATGTTGTAGACGGGATTCGAATGTTAAATCTATAAAAATATAAATATTTACTTAAAATATGTTGTTGAGAGAATTCAAAACTTATATCTTTATTATTCTTTAAATATTAAAATATAATTTTTTTAATATTATATATAATGATTCCTATCTATTTATTAAATTTAAAAATCATTATTCTTTGATACAATGTATTAATCAATCGACCAAATAAATTATCAACTATACATTCACTTGTACTCCCCGTCCTAAATTAACTATTTTGTGATTAAATTGACCGAAATACTTTTTAGGTTATCTATTAGCATTGAAACAAAATACCTTTTAGGTTATCTATAATTTACAAAGTTATTATTATATATTATTATAGCTAACTATTATACAAAATACTCTTGGAAATGTTCTAAGAATGATACTTTTTAAGATATTAGGAAAATGTACTTTCTTTTAATAAGATCGCATTGGTTATAGTTCTTTTATGATTTCAAATTATTGGTTATTTTTGTATGATGTGATATTTAGATGTTAATTAAATGTCATAGCGGCTGTTTAGATTTTTTATATAAAAAGTTCATTTTATGTGTCAATTCTAATAAAAAGTGACGCATAAGACTTTATTTTATACTGTTGGTTTTTAAAATGACCAACACCTATAACTGATTTTTACATCAATTACCCTACTTTTTGCATAGTTTAGTTTATTATTCATGCATCAGTATTTTTTATTTTTTCAATCAATTTGAAAATTGAAGTATATTCACTTATTACGTCACCTTTTAAAACAACGCAAAAAGATACTTATTATACTCACATTTGCATTAGTAAATAATACACACATGTAGAACAAAGCCCTAGCTATAAATCAAAATCGGTCTGTAAACCGAAGTCATTGTGCCGATCGTGTTCCACAACGCAAAAAGATACTTATTATACTCACATTTGCATTAGTAAATAATACACACATGTAGAACAAAGCCCTAGCTATAAATCAAAATCGGTCTGTAAACCGAAGTCATTGTGTCGATCGTGTTCCACACGGAATAGCTACAAGCACAGCTGACCACTTGTGCGGGCCGGACGGTTTGGGCCATGTTTTACAAGGGTCGAGCACTAAATAGCTGAACATTGAACCGGCACTAAAACTGAGCAAGTCGTGTCGGGCCCGGGCTTGAACTAGAAAAAGATAACACCAGACCGACACTGGTGTTTGAGGCGGGTTCGGACGAATTGGGTGGGTTGGGCGGTTCGGCGGGTCGTACGGGTTGTACGATTCAGATGTTCGGATTGTGCGGGTTTCTCTTTATTTTTTTTTATTAATTGATGGCTACGATATTTTTTTTATTGATTGACCATGACTTGATGGCAACTAGACTAGCGAATTGATAGTGACTGACTGACTAGTGAGTTGGGTCATTCAACTAATTTATAATTATGAGTGCAGTATACTGTACCATGACTGAAGTTTTTATTTTTATTATAATTGAATGAAATTATGTTATTTTAAAATTACTTTATTCCAAATTATTTTTATTTAAAAAAAAGAGGACGATACTGTTGGTATAATGATATTTTAAAAATAATGTGACTAATATTTTATGTTGGTAGATATATATTATTCCCCACTTAAATGAATATTTTATATTATATATTTATTAGTTTTATTATATTATATATATATACATATATATATATATATACATTAGGAGTTACATGTTTTTCATATCTTTTATTTTTTATTTTAATTCCTAAAATTGATGATGCATTATGTATCATTATATGTGAGGAGTTACAAATATGATCTTCTTCTTCCTTGGTATGACTATATATACAAATGTTTTTTATAGAGAGATGACACCATTGAAGAACATATAAACAATCTTTCTTTTCATTTTGGGCACAAGTTTGTATAAGTTCCAAACTATCACCTAAGAGTGCACTTGTGTGAGAGTGTTGAGTATACCCTTAGGGAACAGATCGGCCATATGATTTAGCAGCTCGGTCACGCCGGATATCATTTTCAAGGTAGTGGATTTTCTTGCCACGGCTCAGCGATTTCTTATTTATTACTTTTATTGATTTCAATATTTTGTAGCCTTCAAATTCTCCTTTTATTCCTACAATTGAAAATGATATGTCTACAATGGCTACAATTCTTAACAAAACTCTACATGATCTTTCTAAATTGGAGCCGCTTGACGGTAACAACTATAAGAGGTGGTCTCAAAAGCTCTTGATATTCTTTGAACAACTTGAGGTTGATTATGTTCTGTAACAAGATATTCCCACCGAAGTTATGGAGAAAATTTCTGATGTTTCGTCTCAGCCTCAAGGATCGACACAACTCACTCTCTCTGAAGCCGAAAGATTAGTTGTGGAAGAAATCAAGAAGAAGTACGAGAGGGACAACAAAATGGTTTGAGGACATCTCTTAAATCACATGTCTAACACGCTGTTTGATCTTTTTGTTGACAATAAATCAAACAAATCCATTTGGGAAATATTAGAGAACAAAATGCTAATGTTCTCTTGAAAAAGTTTCCTCCTTCTTGGAATGATTATCACAATATTTTGAAATACAAGAAGAAAGACATGACAATTCAAGAACTCATAAGCCATATGAGGACTAAAAATGATAATCATTTCAAGGATAAGTTTGAAAATCTCTCTCCTAATTCTGTTAAAGCTAATCTGGTTGAATCTACTGTTCCTATGACAAAAAACAGGTTTAATGGTAAGAAGAAGCAAGGAAAAGGGAAGTTCTCCAAAAATAACAAGATTCAGAAATCCAACGCAGCTTGTTATGTGTGTGGAAAGACCGGACACAAAGCCTTTCAACGTTATCATCGACATGCCGGGAAGTATGGAGATTCGAAGATCAACAATAAGACAGCGCCACAAGCTAATATTGTTGAATCATCAGATGTCATTGCAGCAGTAGTTGTTGAAGCCAACTTGGTGGAAAACAAAACTGAATAGATCTTGGACATAGGAGCATCAAGACATTTATGTTCTAATAAATCTATCATGAAGGACTTTGAGGATTGTTTCCCAGAATAATCAATCTATTACAGAAGGGGGTTGAATGTAATAGTGCCTGTAAATCGATTATGAACACAAGTATATTGAATGGAATACTGTTTTGTATTAATAATGAACTTGAATACAAAACTCTCTTAAGATATTAAGTTCTTAAGAGCTGCTAGGTTACAAGATATTGCTTTTATGAATTCAATCTTTAATTATAACCTATCTCTGTGTTTATATAGACACAGCTACAAATACAATTACAAAACAGATTATGATAAGAATAGATTTAATAAGGTAATTTGACTTGCACTTGAATTCCTTCTTACTATCCAAATCAGACTCTGATTTGTCTGTTTCCTTTTCTGATAAACTCTGGAGCTAAACTCTGTCGGTTTGTCATTCTCTGATTTGAGCATTCTCTGTTAGAGTAAACTCTGATTGAGTATTCTCTGGTAGAGTAAACTCTGACCGACAGCTTCCTTAAACGCTGATGACGTCAGCATAAACTCTGTTTAGTAATCTCTGACAATCACCAGTGTTTGCATTCCTAACAATCTCCCCCAATTTATGCTTTAAGAATTAAAACATAAATTTCACTTATGATGTCAGAAATACAAGACAAATGCACCAGAGTTTATTTACCCTTTTTAGACTTAGATTCTTCTGTAAAATAATTCTTCTTTCAGAAATTGACTTAGGAGCTTCTCTTCAGCATTTTTCAGTAAGTCAACAAGCTTCTCCTTCAATTCCTTCATGTTTTCAGAAGAATCATCTATTTGAAATATCGCAGCCCTTAGAGCATAAATTGATGACCTTTCCATCCTTTCATCTAAGACAATGCAACAGGTCTTCATTCCATCAGGATTTAAAATTAGTGTAGGAATCCCTAACACCATCTTGACCTTTGCATCTCCCTTTTTCATAGCTCTTCTTGTTCCATCTTCAAGTAAATACCCAAACTCATAATCTTCAGACTTTATCATCATCAATCTTTCACTCTTCTTCTTTTCAGCTATTTTTCTTTCAAGAATCTTTCTCCACTTTGAAGTTGCTTCATTTTCATCATTGAGCAGATATAGAACATGTTCAAGTTCTTTAGATGCCTTATCCTTCAGATTTTCTTCAGCAATCTTCAAAACTCTCCCATCTTCTAGAAAATACAGAAGCTTCTCCTTAGCTTGAGCTCCATCAAAACTATCTTTCACTATGTTAACATATATTAATTTGTCAAGATGTTCTTGAGACAGCTCTTCTTCAGGTTTATCTTTTAATGAATAAGGATCTCTGAAGATGTTTGCTTCACCTCTGTAGATCTTAGCATGTGTATCACCAATACCACCCTTGTTGTTTCCAAGCCTGGCATTGAGTGTCAGAGTTTGAGTTGTAGTCCACAGAGGATCAGACTTTTTCTTTCTGATCAGAGATGGTTGATGATCTTCTTCTTCAACATCAAACCTAGATCCACCTGGTAGAAAAGTTGTTCCCATCATAGTAAGAGATGTTTGTGGTTTGGTTGGAGCTTTTTGTTGAATTCTTGAGGATGATCTGGTTTGAATTTCTGAGACTTGTTTTGGTTGATCAATTATCTTAGGAACTTCAACAGATTTGATTTGAGTAGGCTTGGATTCTGACTTCTTCTTTTGAGCAGGTGCCTTTTTCACATATTTTCTCTTCTTCTTTTCTTGAGCATTTTTATTTCCAGACTTTTTCAGTTCAGCTTCCACAGCAACAGGATCCATTCCTGGATTTTCTTCTTCAAACATTTTCTTTGCCAGTTCTGCATCTTTTAAGTTTTGTTCTTCAATCCTCTCAGGCTTATCTTCTTCTTCAAGCCTTTTTGCTAATTCCAAATCAGCATCTATCAGAGTTTGCTTGTCGTCAGAGTTTACATCAGACTTTGATGTCATCAGAGTTTGTGAGGTTGTCAGAGTTTGTCTTATCAGAGTTTGTTTTCCTTCCTTATGACTCCCATGATCTTCATCATCAGGTTTGTCAGAGTTTAGAATTTCATCCTCCTTGCATTTGTCTGAACCCATCTCCCCCTTTCTGACATCATTCCCAATGTGCTCAGTAAAAAGTTGAACGAAGTTTGTGAGCATGCCCTGCATAGAAGTGACAGAGACAGAAATCTCATCAACCTTGGATTCCAAAGCATTCTGCTTGTCTGAAATGTTCTTTATCTTCATGCCTAAAGAATTCTGAGAAGTAGAGAAGGTAGATTCAACAGCTGCTGTAGATTTAGTGACAAAGTCCTTAAGACCACTAACTTCACTCTTAAGTCCTTTGGTCATTATGGTGGATGCCTTCAAGAGTGTCTTGAGTTCTGGAGAGTTTATTTCTTTATCAGCTTTATTGACCAAGTCAATAACATGAGGCCATGGAATATTTGCCTCAGGAAACTTCCAAGAGAAATCCCAGATTTCTTGTCTGTGAGAGGTAAGGTAATCTTCATTTGAAGTCTTTGGAGTAGAAGAGAAATCCCTTCTGACACCCTCTGCATTTAGATCAGCCTCAATTTGACCTTTGAGATTTTCCACCACCATGTAATCAGGATAAGCCATTTGCAATCTGTCAAGTGCATCATAAGAGTTGACAGGCCACCTTTTGGTGTTATACCGCTGTGTGAAGGGAATGGAGAGATCTGTGACTACTTCATCAGCAAAAATCACATCATCAGAATCTGAGTCCTTTCCATCAGAATTTAATAATTCAGCAGTGTTTGGCACAGCATCAGAGTTTGCAGAAATAGGTAAACTCTGAGTACCTTGATCCTTTGAAGTTGTAGATGGAGTCTCCATGGGCTGTGTAGAAATTGGTTGCACTAAAATAGCATCAGAGTGTGCCTGTGGAGCTTCATCAGAGTTTGTCTGTCTAACATGTAAGGCTTGGTCTGCAATCATAAGAGTGATGATTGGTTCTTGTGTGACCTGAGTCATATCTGTAGCTGCTTCACCACTTTGAGGTGAAGGTTCTTGTGGGCTTGACTCTGCCAGAGATTGGCCTTCAGCATCAGCAACAGCAATGTCTTTTATAATTGATTGAGTGCCTGCATCCAAACTTTGATTGAATGGTTCTTGTGTGGCTGGGGCCTTGACAACTTCTTCAACCCTTTGAGCTGAAGGTTCTTGTGGATTGTACCCCTGATCAATGCTGGCTTCACTTGCTGGAATTGTGGCTTCTATTGAACTTTGATCAATAGGTTCTTGTGTACCTGGCCCTTCAAGGACTGCTACCTCACTTTGAGAAGTAGGTTCTTGTGTGTCCTGGCCAAAAGTGACAGACTTTTTCTTCTTTCTTGAAAAACGTTGAGAACTAAGAGATGCTGACGATGACTTTGATTTCTTTGCCTCCATTTCTCTTCTTACTTCTTCAGCCAGTTCCCTTGCTCTTTCATAAGATATCTCCTTTATGACTTGCTTTGGAGACTTTGTAGGAGAATCAGATACTGGTATAGGACCAGCTTCCTCTGGAGTGACATATGGCCCATCTTTCAAATAATTGTGTTGTCGCTCCTGTTCAGCCTTGAGCCCAATCATGTTCTCAATTGGAACTGGTAATCCAGGCTCCTTCCAAGGAATATTTGCCTTCCAGCAACCCCATGCTTCACCAGAGTTTATCAAGACATTAGTGGTTGGCTCAGAGTTTGTAATGTCTTCAGAGTTTAAATCTTGAGGTTTAGGCTGATCAGAGATTAGGACGTCAGAGTTTAGAGCTGCATCAGAGTTTATCCCTGCAGTGTTTGCAGCCTCAGAGTTTGCAAGTTTGACTAATCTTCTCCTCTTTTTCTTTACCTCAGCCCCAGTCTCAGAAGCCTGTTCAACTGTCGTTCTTTTAGCAAAAACGAACTCTTCATCAGAATCTGTATTTTCATCAATTAATTTCCTCTTTTTGAGAGTAGATTCTGTTACTGACTTCCCCTTCCTTTTGCTGGAACCCTGTTGAGAGGTGTGTTTTGCAACTACAGTCTGTTGAGAGACTGTAGAGGTTGGCAAAGGTGTTTGGGAGTCAGTGTTTGGAGGGTGGCTTGGGTTTGAATCAGAGGGTGCTAAACTCTGATCCATAGCCACTGAGATGAAATCCCTGCCATACATGGTAGGCATTCTCTGATTTAAGAGAAGCCTGACCCATGTGGGATAAAAGAGAGGAGAGAGATTACCTTTCTTAGTGTCCTTCCTAGCTAGGTCAGCAAAAATTCTTTTGTTCATACAAAAACTAGCTAAACTCTGATCATTCTCAAGACTTACATTAGGCAACAAATAATTAAAAATTAACTGAAGAAATCTAGCAAAGTATATGGTGTGAACATCATCATTAATTTTGCTAGCTAGCTGCCTAATTATTAAACAAGGAAAATTGAAATTGAGATTATGGGTCAGAGAGTACCCAATCTGTTGTGCTAGTTGTGGGATTGCATCAAAATTTGTGCATTTGCCTGTGAAGGCCCTTGTAATGCAATCGAAGAAAAAACTCCATTCTCTTCGAAGATTGGGTCTTGTCAGGCTCCCTAACTTTGATAGGCTTCCTCCATAGCCTATAGACCTGAAAAACCCCTTGACCTGTTCATCTCCAACAAGGTCATCATACACAGCCACTTCTGGTAGATGTAGAGCTTGTCTCACCACAGCAGGAGTAATTGTGTGTTTTCCATTGCATTGAAATGTGATAATGGGTTCTTCATCATCATCAGCATTGTTGTACGTAGCAGTGGACCATATTCTTACCAGAGATTGAGCAGAAAAGTTTAATGGTTCCTGGAGTGCATAGCCAATATAACTTTGTGCTAGAAAATCCTGGACAACATGAAAATCTTCAGGTGCATCCGTCTTATTTAACAAAGAAATATAGTTTGTGGCAGCAAAAGTATAGTTTTGGAAGGTTTGTCCTTTGGATGCCATTGAAACAAGAAAGAGTTGCAGGTTAGAGCAGTTTAGGGTTTGTGCGTAAGTGAGAAGTAATAGATACAGATGATTAATTCAAAATGACAATATGAATTAAACTGTGCCCTTTCAATTGCATAAAAACTGTAGTGGGACACGTGGCAAAAGCTGATTGGAAAAACAATTATTAGTATAAGTCTCAAAATTCAGCAAGTGTTTGTGTACTGTGAAATGATATGAATCGACAGTCGTGAGAAACACGCGCTTTATTATAAATCCAACCAGAGAATAATAATTATGATGTCACAAAAAGAAATATAATGTCATAAATGTGATCTCAGAGTTTACCACGTAATCAGAGTTTACAGATCAGAGTTTGTATGAGTCAGAGTTTAGTATGTACTGTCAGAGTTTACCACATACTTTGACAGAGTTTACCATAAATACTGAGAACTTGTGATCAAAGATTAGTTGATATAATGATCAGAGTTTACTCCATTTTCATCAGAGTTTACCCCATACTCTGACATAGACTCTGATTGTCTGAAACTTGCTAAGTTGAGCCACTTGACACCATCCCTAATTCTGAAACCAGTCTGTTAAATGTTGCTTCAGGCAGAGGTTTTGTGAAGATATCTGCTAACTGTTGATCTGTAGGAACAAAATGCAATTCAATTGTGCCTTCTTCCACATGTTCCCTTATGAAGTGATATCTGATACTGATGTGCTTTGTCAGAGAATGTTGAACTGGATTCCCTGTCATTGCAATAGCACTTTGGTTATCACAATAAATAGGAATTTTTGAGAATTTCAAACCATAGTCTAGCAATTGATTTCTCATCCATAAGATTTGTGCACAGCAGCTTCCAGCAGCAATATATTCAGCCTCTGCAGTTGATGTTGAAATTGACTTCTGTTTCTTGCTTTGCCATGATACAAGTCTTCCACCTAAAAATTGACAACTCCCACTTGTGCTTTTCCTGTCAATCTTGCATCCTGCAAAGTCAGCATCTGAATATCCTATCAATTTGAAATCAGACTCCCTAGGATACCACAAGCCAAGATTAGCAGTGCCCTTGAGATATCTGAAAATCCTTTTCACAGCAATCAAATGAGGTGCTCTTGGATTTGCTTGAAATCTAGCACACAGACATGTGGCAAACATTATGTCTGGTCTACTTGCAGTTAAATAAAGTAGAGAACCAATCATTCCTCTGTATGCTGTAATATCAACAGGTTCTCCAGTGTCTTGATCAAGTTTTGTTGCAGTAGCCATGGGAGTTGTAGCAGATGCAGAATCTTGCATTTGAAATTTAGTGAGTAGATTCTTTGTGTATTTAGACTGATTAATGAAGATCCCTTCTTCAGTCTGTTTCACTTGTAAACCCAGAAAATAACTCAATTCTCCCATCATACTCATTTGATACCTGGACTGCATTAACTTTGAAAATCTTTCACAGAGTTTCTCATTAGTGGAACCAAATATAATATCATCAACATATATTTGAACCAATAATAAATCCTTACCTTGAGTTCTATAAAACAAGGTTTTATCAATTGTTCCTCTAGTGAAACCATTTTCAAGTAAGAATAGAGCCAGAGTTTCATACCAGGCCCTTGGTGCTTGCTTTAGTCCATATAAAGCTTTATCCAGTCTGTAGACATGATTTGGATATTTTGGATTGACAAAACCAGGTGGTTGTTCAACATAGACTTCTTCTTCAAGTTCACCATTTAAAAATGCACTTTTAACATCCATTTGGTAGACCTTGAATTTCTTATTTGCAGCATAAGCAAGAAAAATTCTGATTGCCTCAAGTCTAGCTACAGGAGCATAGGTTTCATCATAATCAATCCCCTCCTGTTGTGAATAACCTTTGGCTACCAGTCTTGCCTTGTTTCTTGTAATTATTCCATCAGAGTCTGTCTTGTTCCTGAATACCCATTTTGTGCCAACAATAGATCTGTTCTTTGGCCTTGGAACTAGGGTCCAAACTTCATTCCTTTCAAACTCGTTCAATTCTTCCTGCATTGCAGTAATCCAATCTGCATCTTTCAAAGCATCTTCAATCCTTTTTGGTTCTGTTTGTGAAAGAAAACTATGAAATAGACATTCATTTTGAGTAGCTTTTCTTGTTTTTATTCCACTCTCCAGATCACCTATGATTAAATCAGGTGTGTGATCTTTGGTCCATTTTCTTGGATGTGGAAAGTTCCTTGAACTAGATGCTCCCCCATGATCTGTGCCTTCATAGAATGATCCTTCTGTAAATGATGATCCTCCCCTTGAAGATGTGTTTCCATCAGTGTTTGATGTCTCAGAGTTTATGTACTCAGAGTTTGAATTATCAGAGATTGAGGTATCAGTGTTTGTGGTCTCAGAGTTTGAAAGATCAGAGTTTGTGTTGTTCAGAGTTTGGTCAGACTCTGATATTTCAATTGTTGAATCTCCAATGTCAGTATGTGATTGTTGTTGCTCCCCCTCAACATGTGCAGTTTCTTCAATTTCTATTTCAATCATTTCTGAATCAGAGTTTAAAGAATCAGAGTTTGCCTCTCCAGGATTTGGTTGATCAGTGTTTATCTCGTCAGAGTTTGGTTCAACAGAGTTTATTTTATGCAGTTCATTCTCAAATCTCAGTGTTTCTTGTGCATCTTTATCATATAACCCAGCTATCTTCCCTTCATCAAAGGAGACATTAATTGATTCCATGACTGTCCTTGTCCTTAAATTGAATACTTTGAATGCCCTTGAAGAGGTTTTAGAAGTTGTTGCATATCCAATAAAAATTCCCTCATCTGCTTTAAGTTCAAACTTCTTCAATTGTTCAGGATGTGTCTTGAGAATAAAACACTTGCTTCCAAAGATGTGAAAGTACTTGACATTAGGCTTTCTTCCTTTCAAAGATTCATATGGAGTCATTCCATGTTTGTTAATTAAGGAACAATTCTGAGTGATGCATGCAGTGTTCACAGCTTTTGCCCAAAAATAAGTAGGTAGCTTTGCTCCTTCGAGCATTGTTCTGGCAGCTTCTATTAGAGTTCTGTTCTTTCTTTCAACAACACCATTTTGTTGAGGTGTGCCAGGTGCTGAGAATTGTTGAGTGATGCCTTTTATTGAGCAGAATTCCTCCATTGTAGAGTTCTTAAACTCTGTTCCATTGTCACTCCTTAGATTCTTTACTTTGTGAGTTGATCCATTCTCAATCATTGCAATATGATCAATAATTGTTTCTGCAGTTTCATCCTTCTTGTGCAAAAAGTATACCCAAGTAAATCTAGTGAAATCATCAACTATTACCAGAGTGTATTTCTTCTTTCCAATGGACATTATGTTAACTGGACCAAATAAGTCAAGATGCAATAGATGAAAAGGTTGATCAATAGAGTTTTCAGTTTTGCTCTTGAAAGATGTCTTCCTTTGTTTGGCCTTTTGACATGAATCACAGAGTCCATCAGGATGAAATTGAACTTTTGGAAGACCTCTAACTAGGTCCTTCTTTACCAATTCATTAATGTTTCCAAAGTTCAAGTGACACAACTTTTTGTGCCAATTCCAGCTTTCCATTGGTGATGCCTTTCCAAGTAGACAGGTCAAGGGACCATTAGAATTAACATCCAAGCTAGCTTCAAATAGGTTGTTATGTCTGTGGCCAATAAGAGCTACTTTTCCATTTTTCTTGCTTTTCACTTCACAACGAGTTCCATGAAATTCCACAGAGAAACCTTTGTCTGTCATTTGACTCACACTGAGCAGATTATGTTTGAGTCCTTCAACCAAAGCTACATTTTCAATGATGACATTTCCAATCACAATGTTGCCATATCCCAGTATTCTTCCTATGTTGCCATCTCCATAAGATACTGCTGGGCCAGCCTTCTCCTCAAACTCTGAAAGCAGGGATTTATTTCCAGTCATATGTGCAGAACATCCACTATCAATTACCAGAATGTTTTTCCTGTTTCCCTGCAATCAGTAAATGCAATTTAATTAGAAGATTTGGGGACCCAAACTAGTTTGGGTCCTTTCTTTGAAAACTTGTTAACTTTTGCAGCAGAAGTTCTTTTGTCAGAGTTTGTGTTAACAGAGTTTACATGATCAGAGTTTGCATTCACAGAGTTTGTACTGTCAGAGTTTACACTCCTTTTATCAGACTTTATCACATACATTTGCTTGACAGTATGTTTTGGAGAATCACTCTTTTGAGGCTTTGGTTTGTAAGAATTGTAATACAAATTATGATAATCTTTGCATGTATAAATGGAATGCCATAAACTACCACAATGAAAACAGGGATTGTATCTTGTTTGTTTTCTAGCCTCAAACCTAGGTCTTTCAGATTCTTTCTTTTTCTTTTGTTTGCAGTCAATAGCAAGGTGATTAGAATTACCACAAGTAAAACAGATTTTCCTAGGAGCATCAGGGATATTTATGTAATTATTCTCCTTAGTAATTCCTACTTTACCATTCCTATTTCTTTTCACCTTCTTAGTTTTATTAGTGACTGCCTTCAACTTTTCTTTAAGTTGCTTCTGTGAAAGTAACCCTACATTCACCTTCTTAAGATCTAGCACACTATTATTTTTAGAGCATTCAGGGAGAGTTTTCTTATCATTACTAGCTCTAACAAACTTCACAGGTTCACTCAATGTTCCTTTTGTGTGTGAATTAGTATGAATTTCTTTATCAGATTCATAACCTAAGGCAGATGTCCAATTCTTTTCAGAAAGCATTTGTTGGACCTTCTTACCAGAGTTTGTCCAAACTCTGAAGGTCTCTTTTTCCTTAGCTATCTCAGATTTCAAATATGTGACTTGTATTTCCAACTGAGTTTGCATGTGTATAGCATTCTCACAGTCTTTCTTAAAACTAAGCATGTGAACAAGTTCAGTTTCAAGAAAGTCATTCCTAGCATTCAGAGTTTGTATTTCAGATTTTAATCTTTCATTCTCAAGAGATTGTGATTTAAAGCTAACATGCAGATTTCTAAGAAAAGACTTTAGTTCATGAATATCTTCAGTATCAAAATTGAAAACAGAGTTTGGTACCTTGTCAGAGTTTAAAATGGGAGAATTAGAGTTTGCCATGAGAGCATAGTTAGTTTCTTCTTCAGAGTCTGAGGAATCCATCCAATCGTTCTTTGATGTGATGAGAGCTTTCCCAGATTCCTTGCTTCTGCACTCAGTAGCAAAGTGTCCCATCTTGTTGCACTTGTAACACTTGACCTTTGATTTATCAAGAATTTTTGATTTTGCATCTCTATTTTCCCTTTTTCTGAATCTGTCTTTCTTGTCTGTCTCACTATGCTTCTTCTGAAAGTTTCCTTGCTTCCTAAATTTTCTGTATTTCTTGAAGCTTTTGACAAACATAGCAAACATCTCCATCATGTCAGAGTCTGAAGAATTTTCAGAGTTTTCATCAGAGTTTGCCTCAAACTCTGATTCACTGCTATCTTGGAGTACTACTTCTTTCCCTTTCCTTGTTGAAACCTTAAGCACCTTTTCTTTTGGTTCTTCAATTTTTGCTTCAACATTCAAAGCAATAGGTCTTGCCTTGTTACTCTTTCTATTTCTTCTTTGCTGTAACTCCAGATCATGAGTTTTCAATTTGCCATAAACTTCATCTAAGGACATCTCATCCAAGTCAGCCCTGTCTCTTATCAAGGATGTCTGCAGATCCCATTCTTCTGGAAGAGCCCTCAGAAATTTGGTGTTTGAATCTTCATTGTCATATACTTTATCCACCAAAGCTAAGTTATTCAACAGAGTTAGAAATCTATCATAGATATCTGTGAGGGACTCATTCTGCTTAGCCTCAAAGTATTCATATTCTTGGATTAGAACAGATCTTCTATTTTTCTTTATCTCCTTGGTTCCTTGACATTGAACCTCCAGTGCATCCCAGATTTCTTTGGCAGTTTTGCAAGCTATTACCCTGTTAGACATTACAGAGTCAAGACTGTTATGTAGAATATTTCTTACCTTTGCATCTTTCAAGACTTCCTGTTTTTCTTCATTAGTCCATTCTTTCTTGTCCTTCAGGGTGTAATACTCAGGGATTTGTCTTCCTTCCACAATTGTAGAAGGCACCAGTTTGGTTGGTAGGTACTGACCTGTATGGATCCTATCTAAGTAATCAGGATCAGTTGCTTCTAAGAACATCATCATCTTCACCCTCCATGTAGGGTATTCAGCCTTCTTCAATATTGGAATTCTGATGCTCTCATACTTGTTTCCAGACATGATTATTTGATCTTTTTGAGTTGAAATTTACAACCTGCTCTGATACCAATTGTTTCCCAGAATAATCAATCTATTACAGAAGGGGGTTGAATGTAATAGTGCCTGTAAATCGATTATGAACACAAGTATATTGAATGGAATACTGTTTTGTATTAATAATGAACTTGAATACAAAACTCTCTTAAGATATTAAGTTCTTAAGAGCTGCTAGGTTACAAGATATTGCTTTTATGAATTCAATCTTTAATTATAACCTATCTCTGTGTTTATATAGACACAGCTACAAATACAATTACAAAACAGATTATGATAAGAATAGATTTAATAAGGTAATTTGACTTGCACTTGAATTCCTTCTTACTATCCAAATCAGACTCTGATTTGTCTGTTTCCTTTTCTGATAAACTCTGGAGCTAAACTCTGTCGGTTTGTCATTCTCTGATTTGAGCATTCTCTGTTAGAGTAAACTCTGATTGAGTATTCTCTGGTAGAGTAAACTCTGACCGACAGCTTCCTTAAACGCTGATGACGTCAGCATAAACTCTGTTTAGTAATCTCTGACAATCACCAGTGTTTGCATTCCTAACAATCTCCCCCAATTTATGCTTTAAGAATTAAAACATAAATTTCACTTATGATGTCAGAAATACAAGACAAATGCACCAGAGTTTATTTACCCTTTTTAGACTTAGATTCTTCTGTAAAATAATTCTTCTTTCAGAAATTGACTTAGGAGCTTCTCTTCAGCATTTTTCAGTAAGTCAACAAGCTTCTCCTTCAATTCCTTCATGTTTTCAGAAGAATCATCTATTTGAAATATCGCAGCCCTTAGAGCATAAATTGATGACCTTTCCATCCTTTCATCTAAGACAATGCAACAGGTCTTCATTCCATCAGGATTTAAAATTAGTGTAGGAATCCCTAACACCATCTTGACCTTTGCATCTCCCTTTTTCATAGCTCTTCTTGTTCCATCTTCAAGTAAATACCCAAACTCATAATCTTCAGACTTTATCATCATCAATCTTTCACTCTTCTTCTTTTCAGCTATTTTTCTTTCAAGAATCTTTCTCCACTTTGAAGTTGCTTCATTTTCATCATTGAGCAGATATAGAACATGTTCAAGTTCTTTAGATGCCTTATCCTTCAGATTTTCTTCAGCAATCTTCAAAACTCTCCCATCTTCTAGAAAATACAGAAGCTTCTCCTTAGCTTGAGCTCCATCAAAACTATCTTTCACTATGTTAACATATATTAATTTGTCAAGATGTTCTTGAGACAGCTCTTCTTCAGGTTTATCTTTTAATGAATAAGGATCTCTGAAGATGTTTGCTTCACCTCTGTAGATCTTAGCATGTGTATCACCAATACCACCCTTGTTGTTTCCAAGCCTGGCATTGAGTGTCAGAGTTTGAGTTGTAGTCCACAGAGGATCAGACTTTTTCTTTCTGATCAGAGATGGTTGATGATCTTCTTCTTCAACATCAAACCTAGATCCACCTGGTAGAAAAGTTGTTCCCATCATAGTAAGAGATGTTTGTGGTTTGGTTGGAGCTTTTTGTTGAATTCTTGAGGATGATCTGGTTTGAATTTCTGAGACTTGTTTTGGTTGATCAATTATCTTAGGAACTTCAACAGATTTGATTTGAGTAGGCTTGGATTCTGACTTCTTCTTTTGAGCAGGTGCCTTTTTCACATATTTTCTCTTCTTCTTTTCTTGAGCATTTTTATTTCCAGACTTTTTCAGTTCAGCTTCCACAGCAACAGGATCCATTCCTGGATTTTCTTCTTCAAACATTTTCTTTGCCAGTTCTGCATCTTTTAAGTTTTGTTCTTCAATCCTCTCAGGCTTATCTTCTTCTTCAAGCCTTTTTGCTAATTCCAAATCAGCATCTATCAGAGTTTGCTTGTCGTCAGAGTTTACATCAGACTTTGATGTCATCAGAGTTTGTGAGGTTGTCAGAGTTTGTCTTATCAGAGTTTGTTTTCCTTCCTTATGACTCCCATGATCTTCATCATCAGGTTTGTCAGAGTTTAGAATTTCATCCTCCTTGCATTTGTCTGAACCCATCTCCCCCTTTCTGACATCATTCCCAATGTGCTCAGTAAAAAGTTGAACGAAGTTTGTGAGCATGCCCTGCATAGAAGTGACAGAGACAGAAATCTCATCAACCTTGGATTCCAAAGCATTCTGCTTGTCTGAAATGTTCTTTATCTTCATGCCTAAAGAATTCTGAGAAGTAGAGAAGGTAGATTCAACAGCTGCTGTAGATTTAGTGACAAAGTCCTTAAGACCACTAACTTCACTCTTAAGTCCTTTGGTCATTATGGTGGATGCCTTCAAGAGTGTCTTGAGTTCTGGAGAGTTTATTTCTTTATCAGCTTTATTGACCAAGTCAATAACATGAGGCCATGGAATATTTGCCTCAGGAAACTTCCAAGAGAAATCCCAGATTTCTTGTCTGTGAGAGGTAAGGTAATCTTCATTTGAAGTCTTTGGAGTAGAAGAGAAATCCCTTCTGACACCCTCTGCATTTAGATCAGCCTCAATTTGACCTTTGAGATTTTCCACCACCATGTAATCAGGATAAGCCATTTGCAATCTGTCAAGTGCATCATAAGAGTTGACAGGCCACCTTTTGGTGTTATACCGCTGTGTGAAGGGAATGGAGAGATCTGTGACTACTTCATCAGCAAAAATCACATCATCAGAATCTGAGTCCTTTCCATCAGAATTTAATAATTCAGCAGTGTTTGGCACAGCATCAGAGTTTGCAGAAATAGGTAAACTCTGAGTACCTTGATCCTTTGAAGTTGTAGATGGAGTCTCCATGGGCTGTGTAGAAATTGGTTGCACTAAAATAGCATCAGAGTGTGCCTGTGGAGCTTCATCAGAGTTTGTCTGTCTAACATGTAAGGCTTGGTCTGCAATCATAAGAGTGATGATTGGTTCTTGTGTGACCTGAGTCATATCTGTAGCTGCTTCACCACTTTGAGGTGAAGGTTCTTGTGGGCTTGACTCTGCCAGAGATTGGCCTTCAGCATCAGCAACAGCAATGTCTTTTATAATTGATTGAGTGCCTGCATCCAAACTTTGATTGAATGGTTCTTGTGTGGCTGGGGCCTTGACAACTTCTTCAACCCTTTGAGCTGAAGGTTCTTGTGGATTGTACCCCTGATCAATGCTGGCTTCACTTGCTGGAATTGTGGCTTCTATTGAACTTTGATCAATAGGTTCTTGTGTACCTGGCCCTTCAAGGACTGCTACCTCACTTTGAGAAGTAGGTTCTTGTGTGTCCTGGCCAAAAGTGACAGACTTTTTCTTCTTTCTTGAAAAACGTTGAGAACTAAGAGATGCTGACGATGACTTTGATTTCTTTGCCTCCATTTCTCTTCTTACTTCTTCAGCCAGTTCCCTTGCTCTTTCATAAGATATCTCCTTTATGACTTGCTTTGGAGACTTTGTAGGAGAATCAGATACTGGTATAGGACCAGCTTCCTCTGGAGTGACATATGGCCCATCTTTCAAATAATTGTGTTGTCGCTCCTGTTCAGCCTTGAGCCCAATCATGTTCTCAATTGGAACTGGTAATCCAGGCTCCTTCCAAGGAATATTTGCCTTCCAGCAACCCCATGCTTCACCAGAGTTTATCAAGACATTAGTGGTTGGCTCAGAGTTTGTAATGTCTTCAGAGTTTAAATCTTGAGGTTTAGGCTGATCAGAGATTAGGACGTCAGAGTTTAGAGCTGCATCAGAGTTTATCCCTGCAGTGTTTGCAGCCTCAGAGTTTGCAAGTTTGACTAATCTTCTCCTCTTTTTCTTTACCTCAGCCCCAGTCTCAGAAGCCTGTTCAACTGTCGTTCTTTTAGCAAAAACGAACTCTTCATCAGAATCTGTATTTTCATCAATTAATTTCCTCTTTTTGAGAGTAGATTCTGTTACTGACTTCCCCTTCCTTTTGCTGGAACCCTGTTGAGAGGTGTGTTTTGCAACTACAGTCTGTTGAGAGACTGTAGAGGTTGGCAAAGGTGTTTGGGAGTCAGTGTTTGGAGGGTGGCTTGGGTTTGAATCAGAGGGTGCTAAACTCTGATCCATAGCCACTGAGATGAAATCCCTGCCATACATGGTAGGCATTCTCTGATTTAAGAGAAGCCTGACCCATGTGGGATAAAAGAGAGGAGAGAGATTACCTTTCTTAGTGTCCTTCCTAGCTAGGTCAGCAAAAATTCTTTTGTTCATACAAAAACTAGCTAAACTCTGATCATTCTCAAGACTTACATTAGGCAACAAATAATTAAAAATTAACTGAAGAAATCTAGCAAAGTATATGGTGTGAACATCATCATTAATTTTGCTAGCTAGCTGCCTAATTATTAAACAAGGAAAATTGAAATTGAGATTATGGGTCAGAGAGTACCCAATCTGTTGTGCTAGTTGTGGGATTGCATCAAAATTTGTGCATTTGCCTGTGAAGGCCCTTGTAATGCAATCGAAGAAAAAACTCCATTCTCTTCGAAGATTGGGTCTTGTCAGGCTCCCTAACTTTGATAGGCTTCCTCCATAGCCTATAGACCTGAAAAACCCCTTGACCTGTTCATCTCCAACAAGGTCATCATACACAGCCACTTCTGGTAGATGTAGAGCTTGTCTCACCACAGCAGGAGTAATTGTGTGTTTTCCATTGCATTGAAATGTGATAATGGGTTCTTCATCATCATCAGCATTGTTGTACGTAGCAGTGGACCATATTCTTACCAGAGATTGAGCAGAAAAGTTTAATGGTTCCTGGAGTGCATAGCCAATATAACTTTGTGCTAGAAAATCCTGGACAACATGAAAATCTTCAGGTGCATCCGTCTTATTTAACAAAGAAATATAGTTTGTGGCAGCAAAAGTATAGTTTTGGAAGGTTTGTCCTTTGGATGCCATTGAAACAAGAAAGAGTTGCAGGTTAGAGCAGTTTAGGGTTTGTGCGTAAGTGAGAAGTAATAGATACAGATGATTAATTCAAAATGACAATATGAATTAAACTGTGCCCTTTCAATTGCATAAAAACTGTAGTGGGACACGTGGCAAAAGCTGATTGGAAAAACAATTATTAGTATAAGTCTCAAAATTCAGCAAGTGTTTGTGTACTGTGAAATGATATGAATCGACAGTCGTGAGAAACACGCGCTTTATTATAAATCCAACCAGAGAATAATAATTATGATGTCACAAAAAGAAATATAATGTCATAAATGTGATCTCAGAGTTTACCACGTAATCAGAGTTTACAGATCAGAGTTTGTATGAGTCAGAGTTTAGTATGTACTGTCAGAGTTTACCACATACTTTGACAGAGTTTACCATAAATACTGAGAACTTGTGATCAAAGATTAGTTGATATAATGATCAGAGTTTACTCCATTTTCATCAGAGTTTACCCCATACTCTGACATAGACTCTGATTGTCTGAAACTTGCTAAGTTGAGCCACTTGACACCATCCCTAATTCTGAAACCAGTCTGTTAAATGTTGCTTCAGGCAGAGGTTTTGTGAAGATATCTGCTAACTGTTGATCTGTAGGAACAAAATGCAATTCAATTGTGCCTTCTTCCACATGTTCCCTTATGAAGTGATATCTGATACTGATGTGCTTTGTCAGAGAATGTTGAACTGGATTCCCTGTCATTGCAATAGCACTTTGGTTATCACAATAAATAGGAATTTTTGAGAATTTCAAACCATAGTCTAGCAATTGATTTCTCATCCATAAGATTTGTGCACAGCAGCTTCCAGCAGCAATATATTCAGCCTCTGCAGTTGATGTTGAAATTGACTTCTGTTTCTTGCTTTGCCATGATACAAGTCTTCCACCTAAAAATTGACAACTCCCACTTGTGCTTTTCCTGTCAATCTTGCATCCTGCAAAGTCAGCATCTGAATATCCTATCAATTTGAAATCAGACTCCCTAGGATACCACAAGCCAAGATTAGCAGTGCCCTTGAGATATCTGAAAATCCTTTTCACAGCAATCAAATGAGGTGCTCTTGGATTTGCTTGAAATCTAGCACACAGACATGTGGCAAACATTATGTCTGGTCTACTTGCAGTTAAATAAAGTAGAGAACCAATCATTCCTCTGTATGCTGTAATATCAACAGGTTCTCCAGTGTCTTGATCAAGTTTTGTTGCAGTAGCCATGGGAGTTGTAGCAGATGCAGAATCTTGCATTTGAAATTTAGTGAGTAGATTCTTTGTGTATTTAGACTGATTAATGAAGATCCCTTCTTCAGTCTGTTTCACTTGTAAACCCAGAAAATAACTCAATTCTCCCATCATACTCATTTGATACCTGGACTGCATTAACTTTGAAAATCTTTCACAGAGTTTCTCATTAGTGGAACCAAATATAATATCATCAACATATATTTGAACCAATAATAAATCCTTACCTTGAGTTCTATAAAACAAGGTTTTATCAATTGTTCCTCTAGTGAAACCATTTTCAAGTAAGAATAGAGCCAGAGTTTCATACCAGGCCCTTGGTGCTTGCTTTAGTCCATATAAAGCTTTATCCAGTCTGTAGACATGATTTGGATATTTTGGATTGACAAAACCAGGTGGTTGTTCAACATAGACTTCTTCTTCAAGTTCACCATTTAAAAATGCACTTTTAACATCCATTTGGTAGACCTTGAATTTCTTATTTGCAGCATAAGCAAGAAAAATTCTGATTGCCTCAAGTCTAGCTACAGGAGCATAGGTTTCATCATAATCAATCCCCTCCTGTTGTGAATAACCTTTGGCTACCAGTCTTGCCTTGTTTCTTGTAATTATTCCATCAGAGTCTGTCTTGTTCCTGAATACCCATTTTGTGCCAACAATAGATCTGTTCTTTGGCCTTGGAACTAGGGTCCAAACTTCATTCCTTTCAAACTCGTTCAATTCTTCCTGCATTGCAGTAATCCAATCTGCATCTTTCAAAGCATCTTCAATCCTTTTTGGTTCTGTTTGTGAAAGAAAACTATGAAATAGACATTCATTTTGAGTAGCTTTTCTTGTTTTTATTCCACTCTCCAGATCACCTATGATTAAATCAGGTGTGTGATCTTTGGTCCATTTTCTTGGATGTGGAAAGTTTCTTGAACTAGATGCTCCCCCATGATCTGTGCCTTCATAGAATGATCCTTCTGTAAATGATGATCCTCCCCTTGAAGATGTGTTTCCATCAGTGTTTGATGTCTCAGAGTTTATGTACTCAGAGTTTGAATTATCAGAGATTGAGGTATCAGTGTTTGTGGTCTCAGAGTTTGAAAGATCAGAGTTTGTGTTGTTCAGAGTTTGGTCAGACTCTGATATTTCAATTGTTGAATCTCCAATGTCAGTATGTGATTGTTGTTGCTCCCCCTCAACATGTGCAGTTTCTTCAATTTCTATTTCAATCATTTCTGAATCAGAGTTTAAAGAATCAGAGTTTGCCTCTCCAGGATTTGGTTGATCAGTGTTTATCTCGTCAGAGTTTGGTTCAACAGAGTTTATTTTATGCAGTTCATTCTCAAATCTCAGTGTTTCTTGTGCATCTTTATCATATAACCCAGCTATCTTCCCTTCATCAAAGGAGACATTAATTGATTCCATGACTGTCCTTGTCCTTAAATTGAATACTTTGAATGCCCTTGAAGAGGTTTTAGAAGTTGTTGCATATCCAATAAAAATTCCCTCATCTGCTTTAAGTTCAAACTTCTTCAATTGTTCAGGATGTGTCTTGAGAATAAAACACTTGCTTCCAAAGATGTGAAAGTACTTGACATTAGGCTTTCTTCCTTTCAAAGATTCATATGGAGTCATTCCATGTTTGTTAATTAAGGAACAATTCTGAGTGATGCATGCAGTGTTCACAGCTTCTGCCCAAAAATAAGTAGGTAGCTTTGCTCCTTCGAGCATTGTTCTGGCAGCTTCTATTAGAGTTCTGTTCTTTCTTTCAACAACACCATTTTGTTGAGGTGTGCCAGGTGCTGAGAATTGTTGAGTGATGCCTTTTATTGAGCAGAATTCCTCCATTGTAGAGTTCTTAAACTCTGTTCCATTGTCACTCCTTAGATTCTTTACTTTGTGAGTTGATCCATTCTCAATCATTGCAATATGATCAATAATTGTTTCTGCAGTTTCATCCTTCTTGTGCAAAAAGTATACCCAAGTAAATCTAGTGAAATCATCAACTATTACCAGAGTGTATTTCTTCTTTCCAATGGACATTATGTTAACTGGACCAAATAAGTCAAGATGCAATAGATGAAAAGGTTGATCAATAGAGTTTTCAGTTTTGCTCTTGAAAGATGTCTTCCTTTGTTTGGCCTTTTGACATGAATCACAGAGTCCATCAGGATGAAATTGAACTTTTGGAAGACCTCTAACTAGGTCCTTCTTTACCAATTCATTAATGTTTCCAAAGTTCAAGTGACACAACTTTTTGTGCCAATTCCAGCTTTCCATTGGTGATGCCTTTCCAAGTAGACAGGTCAAGGGACCATTAGAATTAACATCCAAGCTAGCTTCAAATAGGTTGTTATGTCTGTGGCCAATAAGAGCTACTTTTCCATTTTTCTTGCTTTTCACTTCACAACGAGTTCCATGAAATTCCACAGAGAAACCTTTGTCTGTCATTTGACTCACACTGAGCAGATTATGTTTGAGTCCTTCAACCAAAGCTACATTTTCAATGATGACATTTCCAATCACAATGTTGCCATATCCCAGTATTCTTCCTATGTTGCCATCTCCATAAGATACTGCTGGGCCAGCCTTCTCCTCAAACTCTGAAAGCAGGGATTTATTTCCAGTCATATGTGCAGAACATCCACTATCAATTACCAGAATGTTTTTCCTGTTTCCCTGCAATCAGTAAATGCAATTTAATTAGAAGATTTGGGGACCCAAACTAGTTTGGGTCCTTTCTTTGAAAACTTGTTAACTTTTGCAGCAGAAGTTCTTTTGTCAGAGTTTGTGTTAACAGAGTTTACATGATCAGAGTTTGCATTCACAGAGTTTGTACTGTCAGAGTTTACACTCCTTTTATCAGACTTTATCACATACATTTGCTTGACAGTATGTTTTGGAGAATCACTCTTTTGAGGCTTTGGTTTGTAAGAATTGTAATACAAATTATGATAATCTTTGCATGTATAAATGGAATGCCATAAACTACCACAATGAAAACAGGGATTGTATCTTGTTTGTTTTCTAGCCTCAAACCTAGGTCTTTCAGATTCTTTCTTTTTCTTTTGTTTGCAGTCAATAGCAAGGTGATTAGAATTACCACAAGTAAAACAGATTTTCCTAGGAGCATCAGGGATATTTATGTAATTATTCTCCTTAGTAATTCCTACTTTACCATTCCTATTTCTTTTCACCTTCTTAGTTTTATTAGTGACTGCCTTCAACTTTTCTTTAAGTTGCTTCTGTGAAAGTAACCCTACATTCACCTTCTTAAGATCTAGCACACTATTATTTTTAGAGCATTCAGGGAGAGTTTTCTTATCATTACTAGCTCTAACAAACTTCACAGGTTCACTCAATGTTCCTTTTGTGTGTGAATTAGTATGAATTTCTTTATCAGATTCATAACCTAAGGCAGATGTCCAATTCTTTTCAGAAAGCATTTGTTGGACCTTCTTACCAGAGTTTGTCCAAACTCTGAAGGTCTCTTTTTCCTTAGCTATCTCAGATTTCAAATATGTGACTTGTATTTCCAACTGAGTTTGCATGTGTATAGCATTCTCACAGTCTTTCTTAAAACTAAGCATGTGAACAAGTTCAGTTTCAAGAAAGTCATTCCTAGCATTCAGAGTTTGTATTTCAGATTTTAATCTTTCATTCTCAAGAGATTGTGATTTAAAGCTAACATGCAGATTTCTAAGAAAAGACTTTAGTTCATGAATATCTTCAGTATCAAAATTGAAAACAGAGTTTGGTACCTTGTCAGAGTTTAAAATGGGAGAATTAGAGTTTGCCATGAGAGCATAGTTAGTTTCTTCTTCAGAGTCTGAGGAATCCATCCAATCGTTCTTTGATGTGATGAGAGCTTTCCCAGATTCCTTGCTTCTGCACTCAGTAGCAAAGTGTCCCATCTTGTTGCACTTGTAACACTTGACCTTTGATTTATCAAGAATTTTTGATTTTGCATCTCTATTTTCCCTTTTTCTGAATCTGTCTTTCTTGTCTGTCTCACTATGCTTCTTCTGAAAGTTTCCTTGCTTCCTAAATTTTCTGTATTTCTTGAAGCTTTTGACAAACATAGCAAACATCTCCATCATGTCAGAGTCTGAAGAATTTTCAGAGTTTTCATCAGAGTTTGCCTCAAACTCTGATTCACTGCTATCTTGGAGTACTACTTCTTTCCCTTTCCTTGTTGAAACCTTAAGCACCTTTTCTTTTGGTTCTTCAATTTTTGCTTCAACATTCAAAGCAATAGGTCTTGCCTTGTTACTCTTTCTATTTCTTCTTTGCTGTAACTCCAGATCATGAGTTTTCAATTTGCCATAAACTTCATCTAAGGACATCTCATCCAAGTCAGCCCTGTCTCTTATCAAGGATGTCTGCAGATCCCATTCTTCTGGAAGAGCCCTCAGAAATTTGGTGTTTGAATCTTCATTGTCATATACTTTATCCACCAAAGCTAAGTTATTCAACAGAGTTAGAAATCTATCATAGATATCTGTGAGGGACTCATTCTGCTTAGCCTCAAAGTATTCATATTCTTGGATTAGAACAGATCTTCTATTTTTCTTTATCTCCTTGGTTCCTTGACATTGAACCTCCAGTGCATCCCAGATTTCTTTGGCAGTTTTGCAAGCTATTACCCTGTTAGACATTACAGAGTCAAGACTGTTATGTAGAATATTTCTTACCTTTGCATCTTTCAAGACTTCCTGTTTTTCTTCATTAGTCCATTCTTTCTTGTCCTTCAGGGTGTAATACTCAGGGATTTGTCTTCCTTCCACAATTGTAGAAGGCACCAGTTTGGTTGGTAGGTACTGACCTGTATGGATCCTATCTAAGTAATCAGGATCAGTTGCTTCTAAGAACATCATCATCTTCACCCTCCATGTAGGGTATTCAGCCTTCTTCAATATTGGAATTCTGATGCTCTCATACTTGTTTCCAGACATGATTATTTGATCTTTTTGAGTTGAAATTTACAACCTGCTCTGATACCAATTGTTTCCCAGAATAATCAATCTATTACAGAAGGGGGTTGAATGTAATAGTGCCTGTAAATCGATTATGAACACAAGTATATTGAATGGAATACTGTTTTGTATTAATAATGAACTTGAATACAAAACTCTCTTAAGATATTAAGTTCTTAAGAGCTGCTAGGTTACAAGATATTGCTTTTATGAATTCAATCTTTAATTATAACCTATCTCTGTGTTTATATAGACACAGCTACAAATACAATTACAAAACAGATTATGATAAGAATAGATTTAATAAGGTAATTTGACTTGCACTTGAATTCCTTCTTACTATCCAAATCAGACTCTGATTTGTCTGTTTCCTTTTCTGATAAACTCTGGAGCTAAACTCTGTCGGTTTGTCATTCTCTGATTTGAGCATTCTCTGTTAGAGTAAACTCTGATTGAGTATTCTCTGGTAGAGTAAACTCTGACCGACAGCTTCCTTAAACGCTGATGACGTCAGCATAAACTCTGTTTAGTAATCTCTGACAATCACCAGTGTTTGCATTCCTAACAAGGATGCAAAAGACGGTGATCATGTCTACATGGGAAATAATACTACTGCTGGTGTTTTTGGTAAAGGGAAGGTTATTCTTAAACTTACATCTGACAAAACCTTGTCCTTGAGTAATGTGTTGTATGTTCCCTCCCTTAGGAGAAATCTTGTTTCTGGTGCTCTTCTCAACAAAGCCAGTTTAAAACTTGTCTTTGGGACCGATAAGATTGTAATCTCTAAGTGTGGAGACTTCGTTGGGAAAGGTTACCTTAATGATGACTTGTTTGTGTTGAATGTTATGAATGAAAATGAAAGTACTTCTTTTGCTTATATTGTTGAGTCATTGGATGTTTGGCACAATTGTTTGGGGTATTTAAATATTTCTTACATGAATAAATTAAAGGACATGAATTTGATTTCTTTTGAAAATTCTAAAATGACCTCTAAATGTCCTATTTGTGTTGAGGCCAAACATACTAAGAAACCATATAAGCCTTTTGCCTTTAGAAGTATTAAAATACTTGAGTTAATTCACACTGACTTGACAAATTTTAAAAGTTAGACTAATAAAGGGGGTAAAAACTATTATGTGAGTTTTGTTGATGATTACACCCGTTGTACTAAAATTTATCTCTTAAGATCAAAACACTATTAAAAATAAAACTCAAAACTAATTTCATTCAAAATCTCAAATTCGAAGAATATGAAAACAAATCTAGAACATAAGAAATAAATCTAAAAAATATGAAAATAGATATATAGATAAGAGTGATTTTGATGAAAAAATATTTTTTTAAAATTAATTATAAAATTAGTTATAATTTAAACTACAATATTAATACTCAAAAGAGTATTCGAAAATAGGATTCAAAGAATGAGAGAGGAAAATGGAATGTGACGGACAGGAAAAGGGAGAGGGTAGTCTAGACACATTGGAACCATAATAGCCATGGGTTCCCAAGTCGGCTAAATTTTGGTGGATAGCCTAGGATGTGTCGTTTTATTCATGTTGTTGTGGACCTAATTATTGGCCAATACTTTTTTTTCTCTTTTTTCGGAAAGAAAATGTTGGCATCATCTAATAATGGAATTGCTACCATTCAAACCTGATTAATAGCCCCTTGATTTTTTAACCTTAAAAGTCAAAACTTAAAAATTTATGTTGTGTTTAGTTGAGATGAATAAATTAGGAATAAATGGAATGGAATGAAATTTGAACTATATTATGACTAAATTTTTAAAATTTTTATTTTTTTTCCCATTACATTCCTAACCATTTTAACTAAAATTCAAATATCTCAATTTGAGATGTAATGCTCCATTCTCTCTCATATATATATTTTTTTCAATTCTTATTAAAGAAATTTTGCACTCATCATTTTTTTACAAATCTTCCATCCTAATTACATAAATTTCCCATATTTTTACTTATTTCATACCATTCTTCCTAACCAAACATAACATTAGAGATTAAATTAAAATCGTTCATAAAATTTAAATAAGAGTAGGGAGAATTTAAGATATATCTCTTAAGTAATTTTTTAAGATATTAAATAATATGTTTGTGTTCTGGTAAATATAATATTTTAATATATAATTTTTTTTAATATTATTTTGATATGCACAACTTTTTATAAAATATAATTATTTTATATAATATCCGAGAAAGTTATTTTAGATATATATATATATATATATATATATATATATATATCTCATGTTCCTTATTTTTTTAAATAAATAATTTAATTTTAGAATAAAATAAAAACATAAACACTACTTTCATTTTAATTATTTACTAAATTAATAACTTTTTGTTAATAAAAATTTGTTGTAACAAACATTTTTTTTCAAAATTTGTTGTTACAAAATTAAAATTTTTGTATGTCAAATTATTTGAAATTTTCTAAATAAATTAATCTTTTAGTAAATTTTTATTATGATTTTATATATAATATTATAATTTATTTTTCTTATTTTTCATTATAATTCTGTAAAATTTATAAAAAAAATTTAGGATTAATTTGTACAATAAAAAGATTTAGCCTCAAAGTAGTATATAAAAAGTAAATAAAATTTTCGTACTTATAATAAACTAATAATATTAGAGATATAGAAAAATCTCGATAAATAAATATATTTGGAACCAAAAATATATATATTCATTTAATGAGATTATTTATATATCGATAAATGAATATAATATTTATTTATTGATAAATAAATAATTATTCATTTGGATAATATTTTTAGACTTTTTTCCTTATAATTATATGATTTTATATATTTACAATATAGTATGTTCAAATTTACCTAGAATTCTAAGTTATAATTTTTATGTAAAATTTAATTATATTCATTTTTTTCAAGCTATTGTCATCATATAAAAAAACTTTCTGCAACATGATAGGAACATTCCACAAGTGGTGCATGTATTACACAAAGTTAACGATCAAATTTTTTGGTGGAGAAAAGAAACAATTAATTTTAGATATAATTTTCGAGAAGATAATATTTATTAATGTGTATGAAAATTATTTATGCGATGAAATGCACTCATATAATATTATAAATATAAATATATTATTTAAAATATAGTGATTGTTCATTTATATTTAAATAGGGTTTATAAAGACTTATTTTTTTTATTCATTAATACATTTAATGAGGTTATTTGTCAAGTTTATTGGCTCAAATTGAGATTGAAGAAATTTATTGATTTGACAAGTCTATTTTTTTTATCAAAAATTCATTTATCGATATTTACCGTATTAAAAAAAATTCAAATGTTTTTAAAAGATAAGGTGATTTAATTTAATTAGGTAGAATGCGGGCCACCAAAACCCGATGTCCGGGGAGAGATCGAGCTTCAAGAAATAGTGTTAATATCTTTTTTGACTTTAGAAAAATGTTAAGAATTGTCCTTTTAAAGTAAATAGAAACCCGACCTACTTCTTACCTTGGGAGCTTTCCCTTTCTTCAACTCGAATCCACGCTGAACAAAAATATACATATCCAAAATTTGCATAGTTTATTAAAGAAGTACAAGACCAACTAGCATAATGATAGGTGTAATGTTTGCCTTTACGGTTTTCTAGCGTGTACCTTTATTGAATGACAGGAATACAGTTCTTGATAGCTCCTCTTAATGTTATTATGACCATTCTCCAAAATTTTCAGTGACTTGGTATTAATAGCCATGCAGGTGGTAGTGCACTTATCCCATCTATATGCTCATCAGGTATCCATTAGGAACATTTCCTTGATTTAAGCCATAAACGCCTGATTTGATTGTATGGTTTGTGTGAAATTGAGTTTATGATAATTAAAATAATTTCAAAAATATTGTGATTAAAACAGCTTGCTTCATACAGCTTGGGCAATTTGATCGTTGATCGTCGATACTAAAATATGGATGATGCATTTGGATTTGATTTGATCAAGCATCAAGAAAGATCAAACTACTGAGCCAGCTATTTTTTTGATATGGATTGTGAATACTTGGTGAATCAGGTACTATTTTTTATATTCCAGTTTTTGATGATGATCACTCAAGCAATTCCCAGCTTTATTATCTACATGTTGCTCTTCAAATTTTAATTGTATAGGCCGAAATGTTACTCTATTATATAATTGCGATAGTATGATTCTTTATCCTATGTTATCAGTTTCTTTTATTCACTATAGTTGTACATATACAATTTTTTGCAGCATTATATCTATCGAGTGCATAGGGACCCAGTGATAGCTACTAATTTACAGAGATTCTCGACAATTAACAGCTTGCACACTGATCATGAGTTTGCAGGAGAACATATTTTTAAAGTGCTGCAGATCCTTATATTCCTCAGAGATTTCCAATATCACTTCACTAATGTCAATCACACAAACTTATCTATGAAACACAACTAATTGGGTGAAAACTGAAAACAGTAGTACATGCATAGGATCATCGAACATAAGATTATGTTCTCTCATGTATCTTTGCCCATATGATCGTTAATTCTGTTAGTTTCTTGGAGAGGGATAGGCTCAACAAGAAGGGAAACCAATGCAGCTTTGGCTACAATATCTTCAACACCATAGCCATCAACTCCATTATTATACAGCCAATGAGCTGCCCTGATTAGATTTAGCATTATATCAACAAAAGGCCAAGATAAAGGATTAATATCCTTGGAAAATCTAAGTTTATTTATTTGCGCCCATTTCTTCCTAATCAAATTCATCATGTGCTCACGTGAAACTTCCTCTGAAACACCAGTATCAGACATGTAACACTGTATTGATGAGGGAACATCTCCTCTCTTTAACTCAGCCTGCAACCAAATGTATAATATTAACAGCATACAGAGAAGAAAATTCTGCAATTTTCTGAATAGAAACCAAGAGTAATATAGTATCCAGTAATTGAATCTTAAATGTGCAAGTAATTATGTTCACTACCGATGAGGTTCCATAATCATCAGTTAATCGTAAAATTTCACAAGGCAAGCGTACAATATCCGGAAGGTCCTCTATAAACTTTAATTCTTCCTTTTTGATCTGATCTTCGGTACAGATGTAGGAGTAAAGTACTCCAATTGGACCTGCTATGGACACAAGTCCATTATTCAAGTACTCCTCTAGTGTTGGCTGGTATCCACTGTGATACCACCGGGCCTCCACCAAGTGACACTTGAATAAATCATTGAACTACAGCATAAAATTTAAAAGTTTAGGGGAGGCTTTACAATCTGAAAAACAATCAAGAATAAATTTTATTAAAGCAATTAATGAGAAAATTTATGGGGAAAAATACCCATTTTCTTTGGTGTGGTAACATATCGATGTTCTGGTCGTTGAAGATTTTTTTCGATGTTTCATTGACAAAGTTGTACAATGACTGGAAGGATAACTGCATGTAGTCTGGAAGGTCTTTCATTGCATTTATATCCCACCTAAATTCCCAAATGATTAAAATGACAATATATAGTTATCTTTTTTCTAAATTTTTTGGAAGAACGTGGTGTTCAACTTCTGTAAAGAGGATCAAACCTTGCTATGACATTTGTAAAGAGTTCAAGTTCATCCAGTGTACCATAAATATCATAAACATCATCGCATACAACAATAAGCTCTATTATTTTGGTTAACACTTCTCTGCAATATCTGTGTTGAGGCATTCCTGATATCCCCAAACTCCAGAAAAAAGATGCAACCAACCTATCTCTGGCAAACGGAAGTTTCTCTCCCATGTCTAATCTACTCCACCACCTACAACAAACGATTGAAAAGTATCGTATGTATATGGTTTTCCTATTGCCATATAGAATTCAATGCAATATTATTGGATTCATGTTCAAAGCTCAATTACCTTGACAAATCCTTAAGTTCTTCTTGGTTCAAAGCTTGCCTAATGTTGAAGTCCAACTTTGCAAATTCCAGAACTGCTGGATTCATGGCACCACTTTTTTGATACAGATTTATGTACCACCTTGCATCAAATGTCGCAACACTCCATTGTAGTGGAAGCTCTAAAGCATGTCTGACTTGCGCTTGGAGATCCAAATCAATAATATTTTCGAGGCGTTCTCTAAGTAATTTGCTTGTAACGGACCAAGCCTCCTCCATTATGGATTCTCCTTCCATAGAAAAGTACGAGGCTTCATATAAACTTAACAGCCCTTGAACATCTGCACAAATACCTTTATTGAAGCTCCCATTTTCCATAAATCTCTTAAAGCCTTCTGCTCAATTAAAAGTACATTAATCTATTAGTATGAATACTGATCTTTGTGCAATTAACCGATTTCAAAGGAACTACAATTTCGTAAAAGATCTTACCCGGGGAAATATAATATCCATGTTGTCGAAGAAGCCTAAATTCGACTGCAGTAGCATGCAAGTCCTTTTCCCAAGTCTCAATATTCAGACCATTTTGTATGTTGTTCAAGGCATGCTTGATTTCATCATGAAAATGATAATCTAACCCAACTCTTTGCAACTGATCAATCAGCTCAAGCTGATCTAACGGCTCCACAATGTTACTAAATATCATCCTCACCTCTTCCTTCAACTCAGAAGCCCGTGCTTCGACTGCTTCACCCTGTTTAGATTTTGTGAGTTTCATAATTACAACAACATTATAATTATTCGTAACTGAAGAACAACATTATAAATTGAAGGACTGAAAAACATTACCCTGTATTCAGTTGTCAAGGACTGAAGGAAATTATCGTCCCACATGCAAGGTTTGTAGTTTCCTGATCGCCTTACAATAGGCTCTGATGGAACAGGAACAGGAACCTTAGTTGTTCCAGTGACGGATTTGATTACAAACTTGCAGGCCTTCACAACTTTAGGTTTTAATGGGGTGCATATCCGAAAGTTGATTAAAGGAGAAACTGGAAATATAGATGCCATGAATATTACTATGATTCGAAAAATATGAACTGTGACTGTGAGTGATGCTGCATAAACATTACCATGCACGGAATATATAATGAAGCCTGGCATCAGGACTAAGCTGGCAAATGTTGGTAGAGGGGGCCAAATTTTTTCCCCGTGGAACACTTTTAAATATATAATGTAATAAATACACAAAAATACTGGTACAAAATTTATAATAAAGTTCTACGTTCTTTCAAATCACGAAACTCGTCTATAATTGAGTTTATACTAAAAATGTTCGCAATTTCTCTTTCTAATTTTAATTTAAATTTGATCCAATAAATTAATGATAGAAATTTAATGAACTAAAATTTTTATTTTATAGGGGCCAATTTTTTTTTTATAGGGATCAAAATTTTTCTACAGGTGCAAGTATTATATTTATTTAAATATATAGATTAAAATACAATTTTTTTTTAAATTATAACATACATATACCAATATTTCTCATGTGAGGCATATTCGTAAAGCAGAAACAGAGACGCACTCCTATACATTCGTGTGAACGTGAAAAATATACCGGATTAGTCGACTCGACTTGAAATTATCAAGTCATTCACAACTGTTTATTTAAAAAGCACAAATTTTTTTGATTGAACCTTCTATTCCAGTTTCTTTTTTTACCGCGGGACATGTCCCCTTTCAATATTCATGGACTGAAATCCTCTTTCCGTTACACATATTTCAATTTGAGTTAATTATTGAGTTAATTATAGTTAGTTCTATTTAGAATTCTTTTTTTTTTTGAAGAGCTTGAGAGAATCTTAGGTAAGATGAAAACAAGTGAATTTGTAAAATAACTATAGTTACTTATGCTGGCATGATGGTAGTACGTCTTCAACATTGGTGTGCCATGTTTTTTTTTAAACCACCGCCATATTTCTCAAAAGTACTAATACACTAAATTTGCTTAATTTCATTAGGAAAATACTAGAAATCTCATTAATTACTAAATAATTTATTTAATGCCATCCATTTTTTTCTATTAGTTTAGAATTATTAAATAAGATAAAGTATTCACATCAATAAAATTAATCAAATCATTCCAACACTGACGCATCATCCCTCGTTCTCTACCATGTCGTGTGAAAATTTTTTAGTACCCATTTTTTTTATTTTTTTGTTGCAATATTTAGTACATATTCTGATACCAATGACATCTACTTTATTATTCTATTAATTAATGACTAACTTATAATTTATGCTGACGTATGTGGTTTTTTAAAAATATTTTATTTATATTTTAATAAAAAACTTATATTTTTTTTTTTTCTATAATTAACATTTAGATGCAATCCAAATTACTATCGTGAAAACATAATAAAAAACATGTGAAATTAATTATAATAATATCCAAAAAAAGAAGATATTGTTATAGTTTTATTAGCGATAAATGTTAAACCCTCAAAAACCAAATTCAGTTATATCTCTATTTTAAATTAATTTTATCTCCATTATTTCACCTTTTTCATTTTATATCATCTTTCCATTTTCAATTATTGCTCTAAATATTATTTCGTATTATACATTCCTTGCATGTTTATGTTGATATAAATGAAATTATAATACTCAAAATATGAAGATCGTACGTGTGCGTAGACTTTAAAGCCATTGCATATATGCATAGTACTATATATTTGAAAATAGACAAACATTACGGTAATGACAAAATAATCCGATTCGATACCGATCCATTTCGATCCGATTGAATTTTACTGAACCTTGGATTTGGATTTTGGGTATACCACCCGAAATCCGAAATCCGATATATTTATATATATAATATTATAAATATAATTTATTATATATAATAATATATATAATATAAAATAAATAATTTATATATGTTCATTTTATTATTTCATTTTTACTTAATATTCCATACTTACTGAGTCAAACCTCTGTGGGAACTGAACACAGCACACTCTCTTTCCAAGTAGGGGATCCATCAAGAAGCACATCGACTCTCTAATAGCCTTACTGTTATCGATGTAGTGATCACAATCCAGATTCAATACATAAGGAGCATTTGTTAGCACAGCAGAGACTCTGACCTGACATGCAGAACAGTCACATGAATAAATCTGACACCACTTACATTAACCTCTTTAATAAATCAAATGGCATTCATTGCACCAGCCTTTTTGTGATACGTAAATCCAGGCCTCTTTTCTCTAGAGACATATACCAGCCGAGGCAATTCATTTCCATCTGTGTCAAGTCCTCCATTTTGGCCAAGAAAAACCTAATTAAAAATTAACAGAGTAGAAGTTAATGATTGTGAACATGAATTATAAGAAAGTAAAAGAAATAAGTAGACTTACCTGAATCATTCCAGGATGATCTCGGACATTATTCCCTGGCCATGGTGTCCCGTCTTGCATTGTCCAACCAAGGAATTAATCCTAACTTTGAACTCCTCGTACTCTCTCTGCAATAGTAGGATCAACCATAATTGCAAACCCACTAGTAAATACATTAAAGCTCCTTGGCATAAGAAAAGATAAAGAAAAGGAATATGACCTGTACCTTCATTGCTCTTCGTTCCCTCACAGATGATGCCAAGACTTTATCTTTGAGATGGTCAATCTTTTGAGAAAAATAAAATTCTGGTGCACGAGGCTCAATGCTGAACTTCCTGCAAAAAGGTACCCACTTCTTTGCAAATTCAACTGTTTCCGACAGTGCTTCGAATGTCAACATGGCAGCACCATCATCCGATATATAACACGAGACTTTGTCGCTAGGATAATCCACCGCAAGAATTGAAAGAACTGTGTTTGCAGTCATCAAAGGGTGTTCTTTTAGTGGATCAACTGTACTCACAAATAAATCAACTGGAGATAGTTGAGAGGGCTGGCCTTCTTTCTCATATCTGACAAGCAGGTAAAGTTAGATAGACACTTTAAATGTTGAAAAGTAAGCAGAGTGGCATGACTTGGTAAAGCTGTGACTGCTAACCTCAAGGATAATCTATCTAGATAAGTTTCCCTGTCAATGGGGAGCCACTTCGGGAACTGATCGAGGATCCATGAAACAGCAAACCAGATTTCACAGATTACTGATATAAGCCATAATGCATAAGCATCATTTACAGGATGTGTGACACGGTAATGGAAGAAAAACCCAGCAACAACAAGTCGAATCAAGACAATCATCCAATAAGGATTAATTTGGCTTGAAGAAACTGGTATCTTTCTTGAGAGAGGTTGCCGTCCCTCATCTGTCCTGATAAAAGAAAATTAATAATCTCATACTTGTATTCTTCAAGTATTTCCACAATTTAATCATACAAGGAAAAGATAAATACAGTCATATTTCTCCGGTCTGCATTCAGTTGACCAATTTATAAAAGACCAATATATGGTTGAAGTACATGCAGAGATGTGTATTTGTTAATTATTTGCTCCAGGACTGCATATGTTTTTTATTTTTATTATTTCTGTTAGTATACTTAGTCTACAACAGCTAGTATACCAAGTCAATAAGTAGTTCCTATTATCTAGGAAATAGTTAGTATGTTATCTTATTGATAGCATTTGAATTGTTTAGTTGTTTTTCTGTTGATTCTTAGCAGATATATAATGTTGTTAGCTGATGAATAAATTACTACTCCTATTTTGCACCATCTCCATACATATACAAATTTTCAGACTCAATTTACCTGTGTTTTTCCATTCATAAAACCAACAAATTGGTATCAGAGCTATTATTCTTAAGGGACCTGTGTCATGGATCCTCAAGTTAATTTTTCATCAATTGCTCCTCCAATCTTTGATGGAGAAAGCTATCAATTGTGGGAAGTGAAGATGAAGACTTATTTGGAGGCTTTAGATTTGTGGGAAGCGGTAGAAGAGGACTATGAAATACCTCAATTACCAAACAATCCAACACTTGCTCAGATCAAGCATCAAAAGGAGAAGAAAACCACGAAATCAAAGGCGAAAACATGTCTATTTGCTGTTGTTTCAACAACAATTTTCACGAGAATCATGTCTCTGAATTCAGCGAAGGAAATTTGGGACTATTTAAAGGGAGAATATGCAGGAAATGAAAGAGTAAAAGGTATGCAGGTGCTGAATTACATCCGAGAATTCGAGTTGCAAAGAATGAAAGATTCTGAAACAATTAATGAGTATTCAGACAAATTGCTTGGGATTGCTAACAAGGTAAGGTTACTAGGTACCGAGTTTGCTGATAAGAGAATCGTAGAAAAGATTCTTGTAACGGTGCCAGAGAGATATGAAGCATCTATAACCACCTTAGAAAACACTAAGGACCTAACAAGCATGACCTTGGCGGAGCTATTAAATGCACTACAAGCCCAGGAGCAGAGAAGACTCATGAGGCAAGATAGTACAGTGGAAGGAGCATTGCCAGCCAAACATTATGATGCTCGAAAGAATTTCAAGAAGAATTTCAAGAAATTCCAGCCACAAAATAGTGGTAATTATGCGAGTAATCATGTCCAAAACAAAGGTAGGGACCCAAGGAAGAAGTATCCACCTTGTCGGCACTGTGGCAAATTAGGTCATCCACCATTCAAGTGTTGGAAAAGACCAGATGCGAAGTGTAACATCTGCAATCAGCACGGACATGAAGCTGTAATTTGTAAAAGCAAATTTCACAAGCACGAAGAAGATGCCAAAGTTGCTAATGAAGATGAGTCAGACCAGATGTTTGTAGCAACATGTTTTTTAACAAAGAGTTCCTCAGAAAGTTGGTTGATTGATAGCGGTTGTACAAACCACATGACGTATGATCGGAGTCTTTTCAAGGATTTTGTGCCTACAAATGTCTCAAAGGTTAGAATCGGGAATGGTGTTTACATATCTGCAAAAGGAAAAGGAACTATCGCGATCACAACGTTTTCAGGTACCAAAACAATCTCCGATGTCCTTTACGTACCTGATATTGATCAAAATTTACTTAGTGTGGGACAACTTATTGAAAAAGGACTCAAAGTTTCATTTGAAAATGGATACTGCCTTATTTTTTATGCTACTGGTCAAGAGATTTTAAAAGTTAAAATGAGAGGTAAAAGCTTCTCATTTGATCCAACCGATGGAGAGCAAATGGTTTATTACAATGAGGTGGACACCACAGAAATTTGGCACAAACGACTTGATCATTGTCATCTTCAGAGAATGTTGAAATTGATGAATATGGACATGACTGGAGGCAGCTTACCAGTTTTTTCTGACCACTTGCCAAATTGCGATGCCTGTCAATTTGGTAAACTGAATAGGTTGTCATTTTCAACATCAACATGGAGAGCTTCTCAAAAGCTACAACTTATTCATACTGATGTAGTAGGTCCTCAGAGAACACCTTCTATTAAAGGTAATTTGTACTTCATTATCTTTATTGATGATTTTACAAGAATGTGTTGGATTTATTTCATGAAATTCAAGTCTGAAGTTGCTAGAGTTTTTTATAAGTTCAAGAAATTGGTTGAAAATCAATGTGGCTGCCATATTCAAATTCTGAGATCCGATAACGGAAAAGAGTATACTTCAGCAGAATTCAGTTCCATTTGTGATGAAGCTGGCATAGAACACCAGTTCACTGCGCCTTACACTCCAGAACAGAACAGGGTTAGTGAGAGAAGGAATAGGTCAATACTGGAGATGGCTAGATGTATGATACATGACAAGGGGCTACCTAAAAAGTTCTGGGCAGAAGCAGCGAATACCGCGGTTTATCTACAAAATCGACTTCCGACAAAGGCCTTGGAAAATAAAACTCCATTTGAGGAATGGTTCGGATATAAACCTCAAATGGACTCTCTTAAAGTGTTTGGTTGTGTTTGTTTTGTTCACGTTCCACAGGTTAAGCGTGATAAACTAGACAAGAAGGCAATTCCAGGAATCTTTGTTGGTTACAGTCTTTCGAAAGTTTACAAAATCTTTCATCCACAAACTGAAAGTATGTCAATCAGTAGGAATGTTCGCTTTTATGAGGACAAACAATGGAACTGGGAGAACTTACAGGAACAAAGTCAATTCAACAACTTCTTTGAGCAAACAAATCAAGTGGAGAATGAGATGATAGATGATCCTCCAATTAGAGGCACAAGAACACTTTCAGACATCTATAATAGATGCAATGTGGCGATATGTGAACCTGCTAGTTGTGAAGAAGCATTCAACAATCCGAAATGGAAGGAAGCAATGGAGGAAGAAATAAGAATGATCCAGAAAAATAGAACTTGGGTTTTGGTTGACAAGCCAAACGACAGGAAGATTATTGGATTGAAATGGGTGTTTAAGACAAAGCTGAATCCAGACAACTCAATAAGCAAATATAAGGCCAGACTTGTTGTTAAAGGGTATGAACAGATTTTTGGTGTTGATTATTCAGAAACATTCGCTCCTGTTGCGAGACTAGAAACAATAAGATTGTTGCTTGCTGTTTCGGCACAAAAGGGCTGGAAAGTGTTTCACTTAGATGTCAAATCTGCTTTTTTAAATGGTGAGTTGCAAGAAGAAATATACGTGGAGCAACCGGAGGGTTTTATCGTAGAGGGTGAAGAAGATAAAGTCTATTTGTTATTAAAGGCTCTTTACGGTTTAAAACAATCGCCAAGAGTTTGGTATGGCAAAATTATTGATTATTTGCTGAATTTAGGCTTTGAAAAAAGCTTATCTGATTCCACTCTTTATGTTAAACATAATGGAACAGATATACTTATTGTGTCCATCTACGTTGATGACATTCTTGTGACGGGAAATAATTCGAGGTTGGTTGAAGAGTTCAAGCAGGACCTTATGCAGATTTTTGATATGACAGATCTTGGTTTGATGACTTACTTTCTTGGAATGAAGGTGAAACAAAGCAAAAATGAGGTGTTTATTTGTCAAAAGAAGTATGCAAGAGAAATACTAAAGAAGTTTCATATGGAGAACTGCAAGGAAGTGAGCACGCCAATGAATCAAAAGGAGAAGCTGAGTGAAGAAAGTATTGCAGAAAAAGTCGATAAAGGTTATTATAGAAGCATGATTGGTTGCCTAACGTTTCTTACTACAACAAGACCTGACATCCTTTTTGCTGTAAGTCTTTTATCTAGATTTATGAATTGTGCTAATGAGATACATTTACAAGCAGCGAAAAGAGTACTGAGGTATATTAAAGGCACTATTAATTATGGAGTCAAGTTTGAAAAGTGTCAAGAATTCAAGTTATTTGGATTTTCAGACAGTGATTGGGGTGGATCAGTTGATGATAGGAAGAGTACTTCAGGTTATTGTTTCGGTCTTGGTTCAGGCATTTTCTCATGGTGCTCAAAGAAACAGGATATTGTGACTCAATCAACTGCAGAAGCGGAGTATGTGGCAGCTACTGCAGCTGCGAATCAAGTGTTGTGGCTCAGAAAAATATTTGTTGATGTGCATTTGGAACAAACAGAGAGTACTGAAGTGTTTGTGGACAACCAAGCTGCAATAGATATTTCACACAATCCTGTCTTTCATAATAAGACTAAACATTTCAGCATCAAGTTCTATTTCTTGAGGGAGGTGCAGCAAAATGGAGATATATTTTTGGTTCACTGCAGGTCTGCGGATAACTTGGCTGACTTGTTCACTAAACCACTTCCAGTTGGCATATTTCAACTCTTAAGGCAAAAAATTGGGGTTTGCAGTTCCTACAGCAAGGATGAGTGTTAATTATTTGCTCCAGGACTGCATATGTTTTTTTATTTTTATTATTTCTGTTAGTATACTTAGTCTACAACAGCTAGTATACCAAGTCAATAAATAGTTCCTATTATCTAGGAAATAGTTAGTATGTTATCTTGTTGATAGCATTTGAATTGTTTAGTTGTTTTTCTGTTGATTCCTAGCAGATATATAATGCTGTTAGCTGATGAATAAATTACTACTCCTATTTTGCACCATCTCCATACATATACAAACTTTCAGACTCAATTTACCTGTGTTTTTCCATTCATAAAACCAACAGTATTAATAAACTTGCATAAAAATGTGTTAGCGACTTTGCGTGTATGTGATGGTTGGATTAAGTTTTACGTAAAATTACACATCATCTTTTGCAGAAAGCATTCCTAATGGTTGAGGTATTACAAAATGAAGGAATTCGGGGAAAACATACGATGGTAAATCATGTCCATCCTCATCATTGTCCCAATCTTCACCACCATTTTCACTCTTTATTATCTGTAGCTTCTTCTGTTTCCAACTCTCCATCCTCTCTTTCCAAGCTATACTCCCATATCCATAAGCACCCAAATCTTTAGAAGGATCCATTGATCTAGGCCGCACTGCAATTAAAACGAACTTTAGTTTTGTTGCTGATAAAACTCATTCTGGTAATGATTCATGAGTTACAATCTCTACAAAACCGAGAGACGCTACTGTATACAAACAGAAATAATTACCTGGAGTGCTGTGATCTAAGAAAGGAAGCGGCTGAATCCTTCTGCCTCCACTTTCGATATATGATGGAACCAAAGCATGTTGGTCAGGAGGAATATCATCAACCTTATTAATAAGTAGGAAAGATCAGCCACATTTCAGAAGAATAATCTTTTAATACATAGGACACTTGCTAAACATAACATAAACAAAACAAATAGTGTCTCATATTTAAACATATGATTAAGCCAAATTATGGAAATATATCATAAAAAATGTGATGGCAGTTGCTACACTCCGGTTTTGACAGTGTAATAACAGTAATAAAACACATGTAAATTTACCACAACAACTTGCAGATGATATGTACAGATTTACTTACCATTTGACTGTGAGTGAGAAGAAGAACTTGGGTTAGTGGACTATACATATTTGTTTCGTAAGAGCTTCCATAGCTCAAGTCGCGTCCATGACCCTGACGAAATCCAGCCTCTGTAAGAGCATGATAAGAGTACTTCTCCCCCTCACCTTGATAAAAATTGAATTCATTGTCTACGTCGTCAATATCATCCTCTTCTTCATCCCCTTTAACTCTTGCACACCCTGTACAAATTGAGATTTGATCAATAATCGTCTTTGACATTATAATTCTCAATTGTATCCCAAGATCAGAGATAAAAAAAAACTGCATATCAGAAACTGAATTGTTTTCATGCCAAGTTCCGAAGTTTATAATCAGATGAACAATGAATTATATATACTATATGTAGTGTAAAATTAGGAAATAGGTTTACCCTTGAGACGTTTGAAACGGGTTTTGCAGTTAGGACAAAGTTGATTGCCTTCACGACGCTCATACTCATAACAAGTCCGGCAAATTGGGAAGGCACATTCATTACAAGCCACAAACAACTCGCCAGCAGCCGTCAAGCCCACATCATCACTGCAAATTTGACAGATCCTCGGCTCCCCTCCAACTGTTTGCAGCAACACCTTCCTCTGCTCCACAAGTACAATTCAAGATTTCAAGACTCAATAAATAAACAACAAAATCTTTAGTGTATATATAGCTTACTTGTTCGAGCTTGAGGGTTGGAGACTCAGAGGAGGCATGCATGCATGCGTTACTATATAATTTTTTTTCAAAACTATTTATTAAAACCGCGGGTGGTGGTGGTGGTGGTGATGATGATGATGATGAGAAAACTTACGGTAGCTTCAGCGTCATCTTGGCCGATGATAACAAGCTCATTACGGTTATGAGAGCCAGCTACTAAGCCCGCACTTGCTTCCATTTCGGAGGAGGACTATTTCCAACACAAACATTATTTCCAACAAAAGATGAAGCTTCCAAGTTGATGAAAGCAGAGTACAAGAGAGAAAATAACAGAAACAACCTAACAGCTGTATCTTGCCAGAATTTTGGTTGTGTTCTACTACAATAGTGTGTGTGTGTGTGTTTAGCATTTTAATAAAACAACAGATGTTGTGTGTCTTTGTCAGCTACATATAAAAAAAATCCAAAGTTAATGAAATCAATCAAATCAAATCAGCAATACCAACAATATTACTATTATTATTAATATATAAGCCGGCCAAGCGGACGCTCACTCAAAAAAATTACGAACTAGACAGTTATTTTTAACATTCTTTGGCTGTAGTTAAACAGTTTTACAATTTTTGTTTAGAGTCGATTTTCAGAACCAGGATAAGATTAATCCTATTTTTTATGTGAACAGGGATGCGTTACTCTATTCACATTGTCAGGGTCCAGGAATTACATCACTCTATCCGCTCTAAAAATCGATTGTCAGCGATCAATTTCTTTTTATTTAATGGGTTTTCCACTGAATATGATTAGCATGGTATATAATTTATCAGAACAAAACTAGTAAGGACTCACCTTCACTCTTCATTAGTCCCGGTTCTTGAGTTCAATTTCCGTTGGTCCATAAATTATTAGAATAAATATTAATGTATAATCATATATCAAAAATTATAATCTCTATAGCAACAATGATTTTTTCGGACTATAATTATAGCATAAGAAAAGATGAGCAGCAAAATGTTTTAAATGGTCTACTCAGTCCAGTCCCAAAATTCTGAAACAGTTTCAGAGCAAATACATGCCTAGTGAACCACTACACTATACAAGACATTAGGTTCCAAGTCGGTGGCAGCAGAATCTTTCCAGACTACGACTCCATATTGGCATTCTCTTCAGATGGTTTGTTAGAGTTTCCTTGTTCTGAAGTAATACGCAGTTCATTCATTGATGTAAAAACTGGGTTTGAGGCCTGAACAATAAAAAAGAAAAAAAAAACTGTGATGTTAGAATTACAAAAGGGTTAGCTATGGAAAGTTGAATTTAATTGATTTGACTGACCTTCAATGATGCAGTTTCTGGGAATGTTGTGTTCATATCTCTTGCATGCTCCACTTCTCTGACATCTGCCTGAAATGAAACAGAAAGTCTCATCATGGATGAAGTCAAAAAAACAATATAAAATACTTCAATCTAACAATTCAACAATGTTATTATATAGATAAAATAATGGAAAGAGAAACATCAAGCATACTTGAGAGAGAAAAGAGGTTTCTAGTTTGTTCTTAATGCAATTACTTCCCACAATTGCAGAACTACAAATGCAAAATGGATATTTGAACACATAAAATATGGTACCATAAAAACCGTGAAATCCTCCAGTAGGAACCTAAATGGATAAAGATAATGATGAAGATCTAAATTATTATACACAAAGCTTCCTAGACTACTGCCACTGGGTATGTGTCCCTCTATTTCCTCCACTAGGTTATAGCATTTGCACAGAAAGTATTGACTTGTGATCTCTAATTTAATTTCAAATTTAGAATTATTTCTCTGTTCTAATTATTCAAATTTATTGAACCTTTCTTCTTTATGTAAGAAGTGAAAGAAACGTACCACATCTTTATGCTCAGGTTCAACATATTCCCTTTTCACTCTTCCAGACAAGGACTTGCTATTAAAGAAAAAAAGGCATTTATTGGCATTAATATTTACCCACAACCATCTCAAGAAAATAAAAAACATAAGAGAAATGTACCGTGGATCATCAACATCCATGTGAGACTCTTGATCCCACCTTTCATCTTTATCATCTTCGTCAGCCTAGAGGTCATAATTTTTTTTGTTGGCAAAAATTATTTCTCTACTAATAATCTAATAGAACATTAAGAACAAAGAAGCAGCATAAAACAAACCTCTGGAAACTCGGTATCAGGTGGTCGCTCCTGGAATGGCACACTTGGTGCATGCTGAAGTTTTGAAAGATTATCAAGAAGCTTTGCCTTTATGTCATCCAATATCTGCCGAGAGTTCTTATTTTCCATGTTACTTGGAGCTACATGAAGAGTATAGTCTGGACCAAAGTACTCATAATACTCATGCTGTGGCATCTTATCCTCAAGTTCAGTCCCAAGGGCGATTCCAGTCTGTTCATAGAATACGAGAGGATATACATGAATAAATAAAGATAAATGTGTCTGACAGAAGACAAACTTCGACTAATTAGCTTTAAGTATCTGGGACTGTATTGCGTCTCAACAAGTTCCGGGCCATGCTTTTCTAGGATACATGCACGACCTAAAGGCTAAACTTAGTTTTGTTATCATAAAACCTCAAGTGAGCATATATTATGATTCCCAGTTGAAGAATGTAACTATTAGTGATTCCTGTAAACTGCAAAGATTAGGAAAGCCAATATCTGAATATCATGGAGTGCTAATTCATGAAATGTTGGCCCTAACCCAGCTTCTTAGTTTTTGAAGAACTTTCTAACAGAGAGAATGAAATTCTAATTTTCCGGAATCCTAAAGAAGGGGCCCAACAGAAACAGAATCTTGTAGTCAAGCACTGAGGCCTCAGAAAGTTCTAGCCGTGTGAAATAAATCTCAAATTAAATTAATATATTCGTGCATCTTCACAGAGAATACAATTTCACTGCGCCTATGCCGGAGAAGCGAGGTATAAGAGAAAATTAAACATAGAAGGATCTATATATTCGTAACTACAAGCACTACAGTTTTAACATATCCCAGTTAATAACAATTCAGAAAGAAATCAAGTAGCTTAATTTTGATGACAATTTATCGTTAGAGCATTCAAGGGATGTATGTGATTTACAATATGCAACCACATGTCTGAAGGGATTTCGAGTGGAACATAGATTTTCAACAAAAAATAAGTAGCTGTGCATCATAAGAACATTAAAGGCATGGTAGTTGCAAGGAATAAAAAGATTACCTCATAGCACCAACAACGTGCAACATTTCGTATAGTGTAGCCACCTCCACCAAGCAGAAGTAGTGGCACATTGAAAGATCTCATGTATCTCACGCACTCGGCATGACCTTTGATTGATAGATTAAAGCAGCCTAACCTGTCTCCGGATAGAGAGTCTGCACCGCACTGCAATATCACAGCACCTGGCCTAAAAACTTCCATGACCTTACCCATAATTGGTTTAAACAGACACTGATAGCTTTCATCATCAATTCCATCATCTAATGGTACATTAAGAGAGTAGTATTTTCCAGAAGCATGACCGATATCTCGTACGTCCCCTGTTCCAGGAAAATAATCTCCAAACTTATGGAATGAGACAGTCATGACCCTGTCAGTAGTGTAAAAGGCCTCCTCCACACCATCACCGTGATGAATATCAATGTCGACATATAAAACGCGCTGCAACACAAGTAATATGTATAAAAGTCATCATATTACTATCAGAACTGAAAAGGTAAATAAATGTAGAACTGAATTGGCAATAAAATATTTATATATCCAAGTAATCAACATATATATTAGAGTACTGCATTCAGAAAGTCTATTAAATACTGATGTATATTTTTTCTAAGCAAGAGACATAATTACAAATGGAAGAAGAATATCTCATAACACAAACCTCGTGCACTTTTAGTAGTTCCAGGATTGCCAACACTATGTCATTCACGTAGCAGAAACCAGAAGCTTCACATTTTTTTGCATGGTGAAGTCCACCGGCCCAATTTATAGCAATATCACAATTTCCATGGTTTAGTTTCACAGCACCACCAACTGATCCCCCTGCATAAGTTTGACAGAAAGAATAAAGACCATCAAAGACAGGACATTCTTCACCAACATTAAACCTTTTCAGCTGCCTTGCTTGATCTTGCTGTGTTTCGGGCGTAATTCCCCTCAAGAAGGAAACATAATCGTCAGCATGAAACCTGCAAAGATCCTTGTCTCTAGCTGGAATAGGCTTAAGAACATGCATGTTTTGCAGTAAACCATAATGGGCCAAAAGAGCATGTGTCATACGAATTCTATGTGGCTTCATTGGATGACCTTGCCCATAGTAATAATTACCAACCTCAGGATCATAAAAATAAAAAACTTTCCTCTTCACCCCATCTGGACCAGATGACAAAGAATTGCCACCAGTTTCCATCACCTAATCGAAGTAATTCACAGAGTTAGGAACGGAAAAGGAATAAAAAAACAAAGCATTTAGTACAAAACTGTAACACAAAACATCAATTTCCTCATTCCTCTTTGTGAAAGCCTAAAATCTTGGATACATCTATGGGGGCATTTGGTTCATGATTAATGAGTCCAGTAAACGGAAATCGGAACTTCAATCCCATATGTTAGTGTCTTGGATTAGTAATTTGGTGGTAGGGAATGGGAACCTCATACCCATTCCCGACATATATCCAAACACCCCCTAGATCTATGTAAAAAGAAGCCTACAACTTAATGGGCTCCCAATGGGGCTGGGGGGATCCAGGTCACAAGGTAAACGGCAGCTATTCTCATTCGGTACCAAGTCCCAATTATACACTTCGGAGGGTGCCAACCAAGACCCAATGTGTGAGGGTTGAGATAGTTCCAATAGTGACCAACAGAATCCCAACAGTATTCGATATTCGATATAACTTATAAGGCTTACTAACATAACGAATTAAGTATCTCGTATACAAAACAAGTAAAGATCACATCTTTAATTAAAGAAACTAGGCTTTCCCCCAAAAACAATGCACACAAACCTATTAGCAAACAAGCTTCACACACAACAATTAAAGGGAACCATATCATACTAATCAAATTCTATTAATTCGAATAATCTGCAACAATAATCATACAGCAATCCGGGTATTATAGAAACAAATCATTCAAGTAGTCTACTAAATTTGTTATCAACATGGGACCCCATTAAAAAAATCATAACTTTCAGCAAATCTAATATACACAAAATTATAAAAACATAAAATATATATATATATATATATATATATATATATATATACAGGATGAGAAAAGAGGGATTTTACTTACAGTTGTTGGGTATCACTATAAGAAAATAATACACACAGAGATATAAATCTTGGTGTGTGTATAATATTGGCGGTCCTCCCTACTAGTACTTGGGTTAATGAAGCAGTGAAAAGGGTGTGTTGGGGGAAGCAAATGTATGTATGCATGTATGTATTTATATGAGTGTATTTTGATCCCGAATGGGTGCGACCCCCAAATTCAATTCGGATTCGACTAAAAAACGGCCCTAAAAAATAGACCCGGCAATTCGTTAATTTCGTGCAGCGCCGAGTACCAGAATATCATACACAAAACTAACCATTTAGATTTTTTTTTTTTTTTTATTAATTTGGCTTATAGCCTTACAAATAAGTATCTGTTTTAAGAAATTCTCGGGGTGAGCCAGAGTCGAACCCGTGACCTGGGACGACAGAGGATAAGCCATCAACCACTTGGGCTATCCAATCGTGCTCAACTAACCATTTAGATTTAGTTACTTTCGTGTTTGTCTACTTTTTGTATCGTGTTTTCGTGTAATATTAAATAAAAATTAATAGATAAATATATTAAAATATTGTATTATTAAATATATTTTTACAAATATATATTAAATATATATATATATATATATATTTATTTATTTACATCATATTTATATACAAGATTATAAAATTAAGTATAATTATATAAATAAATATGCATATATTTATAAGAAAAATAAATATGCATATAATTATAAGAAAAATAATAAATCTATATATAAAATATTTATTTATTTATTTTATTTCGTGTATTTTGTGTCGTATACTCATAAGGTAAATACAAAACCAATACTAAATCTCAGTCGTGTACTTTCGTGTTGTGTACTCAAAATAGAAACATAAATACTAAATTTTCAAGTCGCTTTCGTGTCAGGTCCACGTGTCTTGTACGGGTTTTTATTCTTTCATTGAGTAAATTTAAAATTTTTAAATTTAAATTTGGTTCGTAACAGATTGAGATAAAAAATTGAAGTTTTTGAAAATTAAAATAAGAAGTTTGTTTCTTGTCGTAATGATTCAAAAATATATAATAAGATTACTAGATTTTATAAATAATAAAAATTTAGATAAAATCATATTTGTGTTCAAGAGTTAAAATTTAAAAACTCGGTATATATTTGAAGAGAAGTTTGGTAGAAATTAACCCAATTTTAAGAAAAATTTAATCGGGATTATTTCTAAATTAACCCGATCCGACTTGTTTTTGTATTTGTTTAGTAATATCATATTAGCTTAAATCCCGGATAATGTACGGGTTACTTTTTAAATATTTAAAATATATATTTATTATAATTTTATAATAATTTATTTCATATGTTATAATTTTTATTTTATATTTTCATATTTTTTTTGTTTTATATAATATTAAGTGTGAAAAAATATTTTATTATTAATATTTAAAAATATATTTATTATAATTTTATAATAATTTATTTCATATATTATAATTTTTATTTTATATTTTCATATTTTTTGTTTTATATAATATTAAGTGTGAAAAAATATTTTATTATTAATAATATAGATTAATTACAATATAATTGTTCTAATATATATCATACATTTATAAAAATACTAATATAATAAAATATTTTTTAGTTATATATATATATAATATTTGTATAATACTTTCTTATGTTTAAATATATTATTATACTTTTATTTATTTTAGTTTATAATATTGTTTTTATATATGTATATATATATTTTAGAAGATTTCCTATTTTCCTAGTGTGACTACCACTATTACCACTATGACCATGACGACCACATTAACCCTGCCTCTAATTATATATAGAATATAATGTTTTTCATGTTAACGAAAGTGCGAGTATACATAGTTATTTAATTGATGAAAACCATTTTTTTAAAAGGCGGAAAGAAAATTTAGTCACTATTTAAAAAATTTAAAGTTTAGTCACTATTTTGAAAATTAATATAAAGTACGGTCATTACTGTGTAGTTTATTTTTTATATATGTTAATAAACGAAAATTTAATAGGAGTTGATGGGAGTCATTATTTTAAAAAGCGTAAAAAAGGGGTCATTATTTTGATAATATGAAAGTTTGGTAACTTTTTTAAAAATCGGTGCAAAGTACGCTTATCACCTTATAATTTACTCTCTATCTTTATCTAAATGTAGTCAATCTATGCTATATTATTAAAGCTGTCCATGAAAAAGTTTGGTCGGATGACCGTCCGATATTGATAAGTCCTCTTTTTATATTACTTTTTTTATGAATTATAATTTAATTTTAAAACATATATATTCTATATACAACACTATTATCAATGAGTATTCTTTTTTTTACAACAATCTAATAACATATTTCCCTTCTATTACGGCTCAAATTTTTCAATTTATTTGAAATTATAGTTTATTAATTAAATCTCATAAATATTAAAATAATATTATTATTTTATCTATAACAAATAATTTTTTATTATATACTATATTATTATAACCAGACCCAACATATTAAAAAAAAATTAAACTAAAAATTTAAATTATATAAAATAATTAATATATATATATATATAACGTATTAATACCGTCGTGCTTTGCACAGATTATAATCTAGTATTATATTATTATAATCAAATAAGAAAATTTCTTTATCATCATGATTACTCCATATAAACCATAAAAAATATCATAACCATCCCAATTTTTAGGTGAATCATAAAAAAGTTCTTAACTGTCCATGAATAAAATGCAAATTAAAAACAACTGAAATTTAGATAATGAATTTATATAAAATATTCATAAACGATTTTCATTATTAATTAATAAAATATATTAATAATATAAAGGTCATCATTATTAATGCATACATATATTAATAATGAAATAATTATATATCATCATTAACTAATAAAATGTAACTGAAATTTCAAAAAATTCAAAACAATAAATGATATATGAAACCGTTTTTAATTACATCAAAATCTATTATTATTTCCAATTTCAAACTGTCAAAAATATAACTCGACATATTCTCCATCAGACATTAATGTTGGCCAAAATTATTCCTAATAAATATAACACTAAGGCACCAATTATGAACTCCAAATAAATAATTCTAATCATGAAGCAATATCTAATTAAAAATTAATTACCTATTTTCAGAAAATGAATAAAATATATACTTAAAAAATGATTGTATACTATAAATAAAAAACAATAGTACCTCAAATTTAAAGCTAGAATAATTACAATAGTACGTGTACTTAATTAATTAACATTTTTTAATTAATTACTTCCAAAACTTAATACTCCTCGGTTCTTTTGTAAGTCGTTTTGATTTTTGACACATATTTACTTTGATCACAAAGTAAAAATTATTTTTTTTAATTTTTTTGAATTAAAATACGTAACATATATTTTAATTCAAAAAAATAATTTTTGTTATGTAATCAAAATATTTAAAAATATGTGTCAAAAAATCAAAACGACTTAGCAATCTGAAAACAAAATTAATATGGGAGTCAACTCTCAATATCTTTCAATGTATTTTTGAAATAATGAGTGAAACATCCAATAAGATCGGGTCAAAAAAATAATATGATAGTTTAAATAAGAGAATAAGAATGCTAAGGTAGACCTAGGAAAAATTTCTAAGATAGTGATTCATTTGTGTGTATTATATTAATAACCTAATTACTTACTTTTTTAATGAGTAATGTTAGAGACTCAAAAAATATTTCCAAAATATATTATCAAAATGATGTGGCAATAGTAACGTGACAATATGAAAAATTTTAATTCGTGTTTTAATGTGAATGCATGAGAGGTCCATTTCATTTATTATTTTAACAACCAATTAAATTTAAATAAGTGTTTTTTCGAAACTTTTTTGAGAAATAATTTTGGGACTCTAACATTTCTCTTTTCTAATTTATGAATAATGTAAAATAAATGGTAAGTAAATATTTAATAATAAATTACTACATATATTTGTTTATATGTATCTATTGTGATATTAGGAAAAATCCTAAAATTAATCTTAGGAACATTTTTTTTTGAAAATGGGGAATCAGTTGAGTAATGAAAAGTCATACGGTATCTATAAATATAATTGAAATTGAACAAACGCTTAAACATATCGTTGTTTGAATCCATATCGCCGTTTGAATCCTTCTTTTTTGAAGAGTCAATCCAATGATTTTTTGAACATATGACTATATGTACTTGCTATGACTTAATTATTTTGAACAATGGACACTAGATGCGATCCCAAAAAACTTTTATCACATAATCAAATCCATGAAAATCATGCAAATCTATAATTTCAGACATGCTGAACACCAAAACAAAAACCAAACTCTCACAAGGAGAGAATAACGAAACCCAAAAAAATTGAGAGTTTATTAAAAGAAAATAAGAGATTAATTATGAAAACTAAAAAATAAAAAGGGATTGAGACTTTTCATAGGAAAAAATGGATGAAAATTCCTCAGAAAATATTAGGCCGCGGGTAAAGAGAGATGCAGGGTTTTTAATCTTAGTAACCTAGCTTATTCTCAATAAATAATAATTTACATAGCTTAATTAAAACGAACCTCGTGTACAAAATAGATAAATAAATGAATATTATACAGTTTGAACGCGTACATAATTATCGCCGTTGAAAGTTGACAGAAGTTACTAGCTAGCTAGGTACCCGCAATTAAAACAAGCATTTCTGGTACGCGCAATATCCACACTATTAGTCGTGATATACACTCTTTTAACATCAAACACTTACATACCCCCACATGCTAATTGCTATATATACTACCATTCCTTCCCCATTTCTCCAACCAACTCGATCAAACTTTAAACTCACCTACATATTATTATCTAAACCTCTCTAGTCTTACACATCTTAGCTACTAATAAATATATAGTTCATCACTTTAATTTGTCATCAATCTACTTGTAATAATGTCGTCTCCAAGAAGTTCCTCAGCTTCATCTTCTTCTACTTCAGCTTTTAAAAGACTATGCCAAGCATTGTCACCTAAACGATCACCTAGACCTAGCAATGCATCATCATCATCATCAATTTGTGCTGCTTCACCAAAAGCATTCAACGAGGAGCTAATACAACGGGTGTTTAATTACTTCGATGAAGATGAAGACGGCAAAATAACGGCGGCGGAGTTGATGACATGCATGACGGCAGTGGGTGGCTGTGAAATGTCACTCGCGGAGGCGGAGGTGGCGGTGGAAACAGCGGATTCTGATGGGGATGGAATGCTAGGGTTTGAGGACTTTTCGAAGATTCTCGAAGAAACAGGGTCTGAGGAGGATGAGATGAAAGCCGCGTTTGGAATGTACGCTGCCGAAGGGAGTGGTAGCATAACTGCCAAGAGTTTGAAGAAGATGTTGAGTAGGCTCGGGCAGTCTTGTTCGGTTCAAAGTTGTAGGGCTATGATTTGTAAGTTTGACCTAAATGGTGATGGCGTTCTCAACTTTGACGAGTTTAGGTTGATGACGATGCTTTGATTTCGTTCAATCTTGGCCGTTCATTTCGATCTCATCTTCATCAAGTATGCTAGCTCATGACTCATCCATGCATTGTCATTGACTCATTGGTGATGGTGAAAGCCACCAAGGAACCGACCCACGTTTTGTGAATTATTCGTTTATTCATTCATTTTTTAACATGGAGATAAAATATATTTCAACTTGTTCTTTTATCATTTTGGTTCATGTAGTGTAACCATGGATAGATATACAAATTTCTTATATATGTTTGTTACATTTGTTCTTGCATGGGGTACAATTATTTTAAACTAATCTTTATATTTAACATCTATATTTTTTTTAATTATTTAACATCTATATTGCTATAAGGAGCAAGAACTCAGAAAATAAAGTGCAATTTGTATTATATCATAGATAAATAGTTTTAAATTTCATTAATTAATTCATCTCATTTTTGCTATTCAGATTACATATCATATACTCCTATTATATACTTCTATATAATTAGACTAAAAGAGTTATTTTGATCGTTGTGGTTGTCATCGTTGTAGTAGGGTTGATATGGGCTAAAAATAACCCCTAAAGACATAATTAATGTTGCATTTATTAGGCCCAGTCCGAAAGCAAAAAAGAGGCTCGGCCAAAAACCTAGACCCAAGACCCAAAATTGAGGCGAGGCTAACATTGGGCCCAAAAATGCACATGTATCGAGGACGCTCGATACAGGCCTAAGTCGGTCAACCGACATGATCTTCAGGCCGAGATCGTCACGGCCCAAAATCCTAATGATCCAGAACCTTCCTGGAAGGCAACTCAAAGAGTAGCCCCCAAGACACCTTGGTCAACAACGAAATTCTGTCCTAAATAGAAATTGAATCCTAAACAGTAATGTCCGACAAATCAGGATGACCGTCTAATTACGAGACTTTCTCGCCAAGTCTCCAAACCCTAATCGAAAACCTAGACTATTAAGGTCAATATAAAGGGTCTAACCCCTCATTCTTATAACTATATTCTGCCTTGATTCTCAATATGCTTGAGATACATATGCATCTTGATGGAACAGAGATAGTTCCGACAAGCAAGTGCAATCATTAAAGCTCGAAGGTCATCAAATCTAGCATTCAATATGCATTAACTACGACCTAGTTTTTATCCATAACATTTGGCACTGTTTGTGGGAAGAGAATATCAACCGTGATGAGAACACGAAGCACACTCAGACCTGAAGATCAACCTCCTTCACCTAACGAAGGAGTTATTATGGATGAAATTCCAATCTCCATCGCTCCTACTACAAGTGCACCTTTGAATTTGACTGGAGAAGGGGAGATTCCACCATGTACTGTTGCTCAAGGAACTAGCTCTCGACATGTCCCCAATATCGTTCCTTCAACAAATCGCCCAACTTCTCAAGGCGCGTTCACGCAGTCAACAAACATCCAAGGGGCAATTCCATCATCTCATGAGTTTACTCATCCGGTGATTGCAAACGTACCACCAGGCTTGCAAGTCTCTATAAACGTTCTACAACCACAAGAAGGTCAGAACCCTACTTATGGGAGGCCCTGCTTTGGTAAAGGAAGCAGTCTTCCCCCTCCTCATCAACTTCCTCATGGATCGATAAGAGAAGAAGAGTATGTTCCTCCATATGTAACATGCTTAGTGTCGATCCATAGTCATCAATATCGCGACTTTTCTGGATCGTACATAACGGACGACAAATCAACCGATGAAAATAGACACCCGCGAAGGAGATGGGGCAAAGAACCTGTGTATGATAGGCATATTGAGTCTCGAAGAACACCAGGGAAAACCCATGATAAGTAAGCGGTTATGGATCAAATTCATGTTCATCAAGAGAAAATTCACAAATTACAAGAAGAATTGAAACGTAAAATTTCTTGTCATTCTTCAAGGCAGCGTACCCCTACTGTGATTAATTTGGACCTAACTCCCCAATGGATGAGGGTCGATAGTCAACAAAGAAGGGTCGTTGCCCCAAGGGTTGTTGTCTCAATGGTTGCTGCCCCAAAGGCTAATCATACACGCCTCATGGCACTCAAAGATCCCGATGATCCAACTCCTCCGTTCACAGATGATATTATGAATGCTCACAAAACTAGAAAGTTTAAGATGTCGACCATCAAGGTCTACGACGGAGCTAAAGATCCCGCAAATCATATGAGGACATTTTCTAATGCATTATTGTTACAGCCCGTATCTGATGCCCTCAAGTCAGGGCCTTTCCACAAACATTGGGCGGCATGGCTCAACGGTGGTACAGCCGCCCACCCCATAATTTCATAGGTTCTTTCAAAGAACTCAGTCAAGCTTTTGTAGCTCAGTTTAAAGGCTAAAAAGAACATGAGAAAGATGAACACAAACCCCAATAATAATAGAGGTAAGAGAAGAAGGACATATGATGAGTATGATGTCAATGACAAGTATCCTCAAACTGAAAAAGACTTAAGCTCCAAGAAGTACAAGCAAGGACCCAAGTTTAAAGAGTATACAAGGTTGAATGCCCCTAGAAGCCAAATCTTGATGGAGATTGAGAAGAATACAGAAGTACGATGGTCGAAGCCACTAAGAACTGACCCTGAAAAGAGGAACAAAGACTTGTTTTGTAGGTTCTACAAAGATATAGGACACGACACCAATGATTATAGACAACTCAAAGATGAGATTGAGTTCCTGATCAGATGAGAGAAGTTGAGTAAATTCATTAAGGATGGTGGAAGCAATGACAGAAGAGATCATAACGATGGAAGAAGAGACAATGATGATAGAAAACACCAACCAAAAGGGTTGGTTATTAATGTCATCTCAGGGGAACTGACCACCGCTGGTGCCTCGCGAAACTCTAGAAAGCCTATGCCCGTGAGGTGATGCACATCATGGGAGAGACTCCAAAGAAAGCCGGGACTGAAGTGTCTCTAACATTCGATAATCCCAACCTAGAAGGGGTGAAGTTCCCTCATGATGACCCTTTGGTTATCACTACAGAGATTGGAAATTCTCCCGTCAAAAGAGCCCTAGTGGACAATGGCTTCTCTGTTGACATCTTATTTTATGATGCCTTCATTAAGATATGATACAATGATTCTCAGCTTACACCCTCCGACATGCCCATTTGTGGGTTCAATGGAGTTGAATCCCGGGTTGAGGGGACTATACAACTACCCATGACACTGGGACAAGAACCAAGTGAAGTCGTTCAGATGCTAAATTTTCTTGTTATCAAGGTAACAACTACCTACAATGCAATCCTGGGATGGACTGGCCTACACGCCTTCAAGGCCATATCCTCAACATATCACCTGAAAGTCAAATTTCCTATGAGGAACGGTGCTGGCGAAGAAAGTGGAGATCAGAAGCTAGCCTAGAGTTGCTATGTGGTGGCCTTGAGGTTTGACGGTACTTGGAGGGGGGACAGGTCTTGCCCATTAAGGACATGAATGTCCATGAAAATGATGAGAAAATGGGGAAACCCGTCGAGGATTTGGTTCTCATACCCCTTGTTCTAAACGAACCTGAGAAGGTCACCTACATAGGGGCTTTGTTCCTTGAACCCCTGAAGGGAAAATTGACAAAATTCTTGCAAGAGAATAACGACGTTTTCACCTGGACGACCACTGATATGCCAGGGGTCGACCTTAAATACATGAAACATAAGTTTAATGTGGATCCTAAAAGAAATACGGTGAAGCAGAAGAATAAGACTTTTATTCCAGAAAAGTAGGAAGCCATAGGGGAAGAAGTCTACAAGCCACTTGAAACTGGGTTTATAGAGGAGATTCAATTCCCCGAATGGTTGGCTAATCCGGTAATGGTGAAAAATTCTAATGAAAGTGGAGAATGTGTGTGGACTTCACTGATCTGAATGATGCTTGTCCGAAGGATTGTTTTCCTCTGCCAAGAATAGACACCTTGATCGACGCCACTTCTAGCCATGATATGTTGATTTTCATGGATGGATTAAGTGAATATAACTAAATCATAATGCACAAGGATGTCATCCCCAACGTATCATTCATAACTGATTTTGGTGTATTTTGTTACTTGGTTATGGTTTTTAGACTCAAGAATCCAGGAACCACCTATCAAAGGTTGGTGAACAAGATGTTCAAACATCTTATTGGAAAGACTATGGAAGTCTATGTGGATGACATATTAGTCAAGAGCCACGATATGACCAATCATATCAAGCATTTAGCTGAAGCCTTTAAAGTTCTGAGGAACCACAAGATAATGTTAAACCCGACTAAGTGTTCCTAGGCCTGATGGTCTCAAAACGAGGAATTGAGGCCAACCCAGACAAGATTAAGGCGATTCTTGACATGGAACCTCCCAAGTCTGTTAAGGACGTTCAGAAACTAACAGGAAGAATGATTGCCTTAGAGCGATTTATCTCCAAGTTAGGGGACAAGTGCCTCTCATTCTTCAAGGCACTCAAGAAGATGAAAGATTTCGTCTGGAGCAAAGAAAGCAAGTCATCTTTTGAATGCCTTAAAAAGTACATGGCCGAGCCACCACTTCTAGCCAAGCTAGTTGACGATGAGACTTTTTACCTATACATGGATGTGTCGGAATAAGCACTGAGTGTTATGTTAGAAAAGGAGGACAACAAGATACAGAAGCCAATTTACCATGCAAGAAAAGTGCTACATGGGGTCGAGTTAAACTACTCTGCCATCGAAAAATTTGCTCTAGCCTTGATCTCAGATTCAAGAAAGCTAAGGTCATACTTTCAAGCGCACAAGATAGAAGTCCTAATGAAACAGCCGCTAAGGAGCATTATGCACATCCCCAAGGCAAGTGGAAGATTAATCAAATGGGCGATTGAGCTCGGAGAATTTGACATTCGATACAAGCCCCGTGCGACCATCAAAGCCTAGGCCTTGGCTAATTTCATGGTTGAATGTACCATTAACAACCAAAAAATCGGGGGGCGGGGAAGATAGTATGGAGATAGATCCCATGGAGGGTGAAGAAAAGAAGGATGATGGAATAGTGCCCAAAGAGTATTGGAAGCTCTATTTTAATGGAGAATCAAAATTAAATTCAAGTGAAGCGGGATTGCTATTGCAAATCCCTGAAGGGTTTACTGTGGTATATGCGATTAAGCTAGACTTTCTAACCATAAATATAGAGACTGCGTATGAGGCCCTTGTCGCTGGTCTAGGACTAGCCAAGGCTCTAAGAGCCAAGAACTTAAAAATTCATGTAGACTCGAGATTGGTAATCTCGTAGGTGAATGGTGAATATGAGGCCCAAGATGAAAAAATGGCCAAGTATTGAGGATTGTAAAAGCTCAGATGACACAGTTTGAAGAGTGTCTGGTAGAGCGCATCCCAAGAGAGGAAAACACGAAGGTTGATGCCTTATCTCAATTTGCATCCTTAGAGATGGAAAATTTTTCGGGGAATGTCTAATTTTAAGTGTAGAAAAAACCAAGCATCGAAGCCAAACTAGTGGCCCCTATAAGTCAAAGAAGTTATTGGATGGATCTAATAAATGCTCACCTAGAAAGTGGTTGGACACCCACCAACCCAATGGAAGCTAGAAAGCTAACCATGAGGGCCCTGAGGTATGCCCTGATTGAAGGGATCCTATATAAGAAATCGTATGTCATCCCATATTTGAAGTGCTTGAGGCCTCAAGAAGTCGAGTTGGCTCTAAAAGAAGTTTATGAAGGCATATGCGGACAACACTTGGGGGGCAGGGCCCTTGCTTATAAGATCACATGTCTAGGCTTTTACTGGCCTGAAATGCTAAGTGATGTAAAAGCCTAGGTGAAGAGGTGTGATCGCTGTCAAAAGTTTATACATGTGGTTAGACAACCACCTAAGATGTGGACGTCTATTAATTCTTCAATTACATTCGCTATGTGGGAAATGGACATCCTAGTCCCATTTCTAATGGTCAACGCACAAAAAAAGTTTCATATAGTGGTGATTGACTATTTTTCGAAGTGGATTGAGGTCAAATCACTAGCCCAGATCACCACCAAACAAGTTACCCAATTCCTCCGGGAGAATTTCATATGTAGATACGGGCTCCCAAGAATCCTTGTTACTGACAACAAAAGACAATCCAATAAGTGATGTCTTGATAGACCAATCTCTGAGAAATATTGTGCTTAGCACCAAGGCTAGTGGAAGATTGGTCATATGGGTCACTGAGCTTGGTGAATTTTATATCGAGTATAATCCCCAAAATGCTATTAAGGCACAGGCTCTTGCTAACTTTATGGTTGCATGCACCGTTGACAACTAAGAAGTCGGGGGCAGGATAATGACAAAGTTGAGAAGAATAAGGAAGAACTTCGTCAAGTGGAAGTGAAAGAATATTGGGTTCTCCGCTTTGAAGTGAAAGAATATTGGGTTCTATGCTTTGACGGAGATTCAAAAACAAAAATATGAAAGAAACGCGATAAGCCTCGTACGGCTGACATAGATAATAAAAGGCTCAACCATGAGAATCTTCAACATGCGGAATTTCCATAGAAAACTACCCTCAAGTGTAATAAGTAAGGGTATGCTTGCACCACAATTGAGCTTCTCCAATGACCTAATCTCGTGAAGGGCTGTCTGAAAATGAACATCATCCAAAGAAATACTCTAGAATGCACGAGAATAGAAGTACGAAAAATGCTCGAATATATGCAAGTGTAGAAGCACGAGAAATATTTAGATATACACCAAGAGAAGAAGCACGAAAAATTAACTTACAAAACCTATGAGACATGTAAGTTACCAAGCTAACAGACCTTATTAAATCTACTAAGAAAGGCTTGTGGCCCAAGAAGAGAGAAGAGATGGAAGTCCATATCGACGAAACAAGGGAGGCCCGATCAGGCTGGATGAACATCGAACGAACACTCGAGTAAGCGATGAACGACGAATGTTGGAGTAAACGATGAATGTCAAACGAAGACTCGAGTAAGCGATGAATGACGAACGCTAGAGTAAACGATGAACATCAAACGAACACTTGAATAAGCAATGAACGACGAATGTTGTAGCAAGCGATGAACGTCGAACGAATGAAATAATATTACTAGCAATAACTCAAAGGATAGTTATGCTTAGGGGAAGCAAAAGCCGGATGTATAATCTTAATCAATGAATTAATGATGCTAATTAATAAGAGTGTCTAGAAATCATAAATTTCGGGTACGAGATATAAAAACAATAAAGCCTGGAAGGCCAACGAATTTTTTTTGGCTTGGTCCTAGGTCCAAGAGGTCTAAGACCGGAGGAGACCAACCTCAGCTCATTTAAAGAGCTTGAGAAGACCTAAAGTGGTCCTAGGCCGATGGTGTTTACCAACTAAAGGAATCTAACCTCAACTCATTTAAAGAGCTTGAGAAGACCTGAAGTGGTTCTAGGTCGATGACGTTCACCAACCAGAGGAAGCCAACCTTAGCTCATCTAAAGAGCTTAGCCCGACCTCAAGTGGTCTTAGGCCGGAGAAGACCTCAAGTGGTCTTATGCCAATGGCATTCATCAAAATAGAGGCGGTCGACCTCCTCCCATTTTGAAGGGCTTAATCCGACCTCGTTTGATCCTAGATCAACGAGGAAGTTAACCCAAAGGGACGTCAACCTAGAGATAGGGGACCTCCTCCCATTTTGAAGGGCTTAAGCCGACCTCGTTTGATCCTAGATCAACAAGATTTTCAACCCAGAGAGACGTCAACCTAGACCCATGGCCCAAAACTGAGGCGAGACTGACATTGGGTCCAAAAATGCGCCTATATTGAGGACGCTCGATACAAGTCCTAGTCGGTCAACCGACATGATCCTCGGCCCAGGATCATCACAGCTCAGAATCCTGACGATCTAGAACCTTCCTAGAAGGCAACTCAAAGAATAGCCCCTAAGACACCTTGGTCAACAAGAAAATTGAGTCCTAAATGGAAATTGAATCCTAAACAATAACGTCCGACAAATCAGGACGATCGTCTAATTAGGAGATTTGCCCGCCAAGTCTCCAAACCCTAATGGAAAACCTAGACTTTCAACGTCTATATGAAAGGTCTAACTCCTCATTTTTAAAACTACGTTCTGGTTTGATTCTCAATATGCTTGAGATACATAGGCATCTTGCTAAAACATAGATAGTTCCGACAAGCAAGTGTAGCCGTTAAAACTCGAAGCTCACCAACCCTAGCATTCAATACGCATTAACTACGATCTAGGCCCTGTTTGGCAATTAGCGGTTAACTGTTAGCTGGAGCGGATTGAATTAGTTGTTTTGACTAACTGATTTGAATAACTATTTTGACTAATAGATTGAATTAGTTGTTTTAAAAAAAATTATTTGATAATAAGCTGTTTGTATTTAAACTAGGCGCATGACAAATCTCTAATTCAAAAGTTCCTAAAAGTAGTTTTTTTTAAAATTAGTTTTTTTTTACCTCAATAAGTTATTCCAATCAGCTAACTATCACACATATTAGATGATTCACTTGGTCAAACCTCTAAATTACCTCAATCCTCTGATTTTTATTAAAACCTCTAATTGCGAACATGGCCCTAGTTTTTGATCCATAAGAAGGGTTGTTATGGTGAAACTAAAACACATGAAATTAGAACTATATATCAAATAATTTCTATAAGTTACAAAATTATTATAAATTTTATAATTTAAATTATAATTTGTTTAATTTTATTTATTCAATACAAATGAAAATAATAAAAATATTTAATGATAATATTATAATATTTTTACAAATATATACATATTCTAAATTAAATTATAAATAAACAATTATTATGATTAAAAATATATAACATATTTAAGCATGATAAAAAAATATTATATAAACATTACTTTTATATAATATATAATAAAAATAAAAATATATATAACTAAAAGTATTTTATTATATTAGTGTTTTAGTATTTTTATTAGAATAACCATACAAGTAATTATTAAATGTAGTTAATAATAAAATAATATTATAAAAAGTTAATATATATATATATATATATATTAAAAGAATTATAATATATTAAATAAATTAATATATTAATATATTAATTATAATAAATATTTAAAAATAGTCTCATGCATTGCACGGGATTTAAGCTAGTATTATACTTTAACCAATAGAATTAAATTTTTTGTATTTGGTGACTAATATTTAATTTTTCATCAATTTAACTAATATTTAAAAGTATTATAATATTTAATATACATAACCAATTCAAGAATTATTAATATTATAATAGAGATACTTTACTACAAAAAAATTTAACCTACAAATCAATATAAGACAGCTTCAAAAATAATATAATTTATAAAAATTTTGAACAATAAGATGGGTAAATAATATTGTCTTTACAATATAAATATTTATATTAATCATGATATAATATTTATACAATAGATGAATTTACAATCTATTTATATATATAATATTTATAATTTAATTTTTAAAATATTTGATAAATACTATATCTATGCGCATCCTTGTAGTTATAATCTTTTTTTCTATTATAAAATTCATATATATTAATTGATATTTAATATTTATTCCTGTTCCTATTACTATTCCTATTCCTGTTCCATATCCTATGTTGATTGATATTTAAGATTTTCATCCAAATACTAATATAATTCTACTTTTATAATCTATATCCAGTTATTTATGTTTTACATTTACTTTCAATCCTATAAAAAAATTCGATCAACATTTTGCACCATTTTCATATTTATTTTCATTATGGTTATCAATCCGGTTATCAATCCACAACAGGCTGAAACTTGTGATACAAATTTTTATTATCCGGTCTCGACTTCGTAGACTTATTTAACAACCAAAAGGGAGAGCACACTTATATGCATCCAGGTGCTCGAGTTAATCTCAGCCCAATAGCCCATACAACGATTCGTCACGAGTACTTTAATTTTCCATCTTGATTTGTTTCTAATGAGCCGCATTTTCATCACTTCTTTATTTTTAACACCCTCTTTCATAATTTTCTTTATTTGTTCTCTTTCTAGTAATTTTCGTCTTTTTTTAATTAGTTCTTTCTATTCTGCAATTTTATTTGGTTCGGTTTTGTTCAAATCACCGTTTGAATTTTAGTTAATTTTTTATAATTTAATTGTCATATTTAAAATTAATTATGAGTAATGCTTTTAAACCTTATATAATCGAGAAAATGACCTATATAACAGAAATTCAGTGTTTAGGTGTCCAAATTATCATTTTTCTGAACTTGTTCCCGGTATACCCACCTCTATAGGCATCATAAAAATGTGTATACTATTCCAACTTTTTCTCACCTCATTATTTTCTCTTTTTTTTAAACTCTTCCTGCTCTCTTCTTCTACTATGCACACATATATCTATATCCTTTTAAATTTTTATGTTGAGTCCATTCATATATCACATCACCAACACAAATTGGTTACTCTTTTCTTCTTCACGGTATAATATAACAGACTAAAAGGGGTAATTACATGATAATATTTAAGAAAGTATTGATGACGAATACAATTGTTTGAGTTGAGAATTGGGCAGAGAGAGCTCAGAGATGTGAAAACCATAGAGAAAGTGGAAAGTGCAAGTGGGTTAGATTAAAAATATGAGATGATGCTGAGGTGGGTTAAATAAGTGTACAATTTGTGAAATGAGTTGGAGAGAGAGTAGAGTTGTGGGATAGTTTTTTACAAAATACGCATGGTTCGAATGCGTACTTCAAAACAAACGCATTATACACATACGTGTATGTAGTTATCTACGCATTGCCTACATGGGCATGTAGTCTATTTATGCTTATGCCGCTATCCGCATCTTTGAAATGCCCATGTGTTGTGATAATTTGGACACATTAAACGAAAACTGATATTTTGGTTATCCCTGTGTAAAAAAGTGAGAAAAAAGATATTTACCCTATAGAATCATAGTTTCAAAAAGAAAAATTTGTTATTTCATAATCTTAAATGTTTTATATTAAATTAAAAGAAACTTAACGATTTTATTTTTAACTTTTAACTTTTCACTTTCATATTTTAATAAACGACTTACATGAAATACTAATATATTTAAATTAATATTCACAAGTAGTAGCTTAAATATCACCAAATCATTTTCAAAATTTTGATAAAACAGAATATTAAATTTTTATCATAAAAGAAAGTTATTCTAGTTAAACGCAAAATATTTAACTTTTAGCTAAGAATATTAACCACTAAATATTTTTACAAACTATTTAAATTTATATGATTTGAATAACCGGATTTTTTAAATTACGATTTAAATGGTTCAAATTGTTAGTCCAAAATCGAAGTTTATGGGATTGGATGTACGTAATAGTGGTTTTTAATGAGCAAGTTATTGACTCATTATTTCATTTTTAACTGTTTGTACTTGCAGATTTCTTTCACCTAGACCAACACTTTTCGATCTGTAAAAAGTTGAGTATTTTTTGTAATTAATCTCTCCCTCTTGTTCTCTCACTTCATGTATTACGAAGTCAGGAAGCTCCATCTCACTTTGTTTATAACTGATATTATAAAGTGTATGATATAAATGAAATTTGGGTGAAAATTTCTATCAAATGGAGCATGAAACGTCGTCAATCACGTGGATTGATGTGGCCAGGCCACACTGCCACCGAGTCCCCTGTGTCCACCGTGTGCATGTCAACATCTTCTATATTATTAGCTTTCCATGACTATACAGTTTGCTAATTTATCGTTCTAGTTCCGCCACTGTATATATCGAAAGTTGTATTATAGTTATTCGAGACATTGTATATAGTAATATTTACTGTATACTCTCTTTCCCTGCAAAAAGAATATATATCTATGTACGTAATATATTTAATGTTTAAATTTGATATTCATATTACCAAAAATTAGGAAAAATAATATTTATATCAAAATGTGCATCATAAAAAATATTTATAATAAAGTCGAATGAATTATTGCACTCGGACAAGATGTGACAACGAGCAAGGGGACAGTGATATATATGTCGGGGTCAGTCAACTGTTGGTGATCGAGAAGACTGTATACACGTTATTACAGATGCTGTTATTTGCATTACGATGGGCTCATACAAGTAGAGACATGTATTATTTAAGTTTTGTATTTTTGTGTAAAAATCCAATGCCATCCTCAAACGTTACTATGATCGACAGATATACATGAACAATGTCACAGTTCATACTTTCATTATGTGAAGACATGCAAGTTGCGAACACAAGTTTATAATCTCATTACGAAATGGAATATTTCTTTTTTTTTTTTATGATTGATGGTAATATTTTTGAGTTTATAGGATGTGAAGATAATTTTGGGAGGTAGATCTGGATCGGGGGACAAACAGAACAATTAATCTTGTCTTGCTACCAACATGTCCATCAACATATATGTCACTTATGGCCCTGGCAAGTTATCACACCTTCCTTTCGTTTATTATATATCTACGTGAATGTAGAAATATCTTTTTTCTTATAACTTCAAACTGGTGTAAAAAGTCAACAGGACACTTGTTATGTAAAATAGGTAGTATGTATTCACATACTTATTTTGAGTTTTTTTTTGAAAAAAATAAATTATTGATGATGCCACTTAAATCAGATTGTGTATGTAGAAACTAGGGATACAGAATTGAAAGAAGGTATTAGAGTTGCATGCGGTGGAAACTGTTAAGTTATCAATTATTCTTAAATCTTAAAGGGCTAGGAGAAGTACTTAATAGGTTTTATATTATTCTGACATAACAGCCAAAGAGCTGGTATAATACCCAACTTTTACCATTATTAAAACTGTCTAATGTTCACGAGTATAAACTAAGAGCACCAGGATCATAAAACCCTTAGCTAAATTAGTCTATATGACATCTATATGTCATTATTATGATAATATGTAAAAAGTATAGCACTCCAATCATGCATGTAAATGCACACCTAGAGGGGGTGAATATGTGTATATGACTAACTAAGGCCAATTTTAACTTTTACCAACTTATATCGACTGTTACAAACAAAACAGTCTGTTGCTGAACTGTTAGCTTGCTGATCACAGATTACATAGTATAATAACTTGCTGTTATGATGCAGTGCAGAATGTAAATACTGAAAATAATAAAGAACACAATCAATTTTAGCCAGGTTTGACCCCTTACCAACCCGATAAGAGAATATATTATTGATCAATAAAAATACCAATTACACGATATAATAATATATCTCCCTTTAACCCAGTTGCTGAAAACGGCCTGCTGAAACACTATGTTTCCTTTGAATAATTAGCCCTCTTGAACTCCAAGATTCTCTAGCAAGCTTGTTCCTCTTGAACTCTGAATTCCTTGAGTCACCTACTCCTTTGAATTCCTTAGTTCCCGAACAACTTGTTCTCTAATACAAAGAGTTCCCTAGAGCAATATATTCCTGATCACCTAGATTTCTTGCCACTACTTTAGCAACTAAACAATACAACTTTGTTTATAAAGAATAAAAGCGTTACAACCCAAACTATAAACTCTTGTATATAATATACATGTATATAACTATAGAGCTTAGAGTTTATAAAATCAAAAGTGTTTTGAGAGAGAAGCGAGGAAACGTGTATATTCAGATCTCAAAACTTTTACATTGTATATCGATTGGTTACTTACAATAACGATTGCAAATGAATATATATAAGAAGCATACAACGGTTGTGAAGATATTATGCAATAATAAGAGATTTGATTTGCATCAAAATATTATTCAACAACTAGGTAATTAGAAGATTTGAATTTTGAAATTCGAAATAGTTTAAATCTTCTAACAAAACAATTTTGAAAGGTAATATCAATTTCCGAACAGCTAAAAAAAGATCAAAACGAATTTGAGTTGTAATTGAAAGATTTTGATATGGAAATGATTGATAGAAATTTATTTTGGAAAGATGTGATAAGGAGAATCAAATCTGAGTAAATAAGGAAGGTATTTGAAAATCCTTTTTGAGCTCTATTAATTATATAAATTATATATTATATAATAGAATCCTTACAGATTTAAATCCCAAACCAATCTCTGATATATCCGAGCATCTTCGAGGAATATCCATTATCGAAATTGATTTTGAATAGCTTCTGGGTGGAACAGTGTCAACTTGATGTTACGGTTCTGCGACTGATCTTAGCAGGCTGTTACACACACTATCCTAAAACTTTGTCTTTCCACATACTCAACCAAGTTACCTGAGAATATACTTATACATAGCAAACTCATATATATGCAGTATATATCAAGTGAGTCAATCATATAATGGTAAGCTGTATAGAGTAAAACTGGTAACATAGCTAGTTGTTACAGTAACAACTAACAGATCAGCACGTTATTATATATCATCAAAATACATCAGATTAACAATCTCCCCCTTTTTGATGATTATACACCAATATATGATTGTGCTAATATCTTCCCCTCAAACAATGCGGGTGTCAGCTAAAAGGCTCCCCCTAAAACAGTGCTTCCTGCAAAACAAGTTCAATATGCAATATATCTCTCTCTTAAATATTATACATGCACTTGTACCAAATAACAAATATAGCGTTAACCACGTAAGCATGCAATCAGACTATATATATTAACCCCTTTAATCAGCAAAAAGAGAAATATCACCTTGCATGCACATCACATAAGTCCACATATAGCAAGTAGTAAGATTAGATACAAGACTTTTCAAAGTATCGCGTTGTTTAGACATTGTGCATTCTGAGTTCCCTTCGAGAACAGACAATCTTTCTTCTACTAAGGGTTTAGTGAAGATGTCAGTTAGCTGATACTCTGTAGGCACATATATCAGCTCTACCTTTCCCTTTGCAATATTATCTCTCAAGAAATTGTGTCGAACATCAATATGTTTTGTTCTTGAATGATTCCCTGGATTCTTTGAAAGGTTGATAGTGCTTGTATTATCATAATAGATTAGAATTTTCTCACATTTAATTTCAAAGTCCTTGAGTGTTTGAATCAGCCAAAGCATTTGAGAGTAACAACTACCTGCTGCCAAATACTCCCCTTTTGTAGTAGATAATGCAACAGATGTTTTCTTCTTGCATTGCCAAGATACCAAACTCTATCCTAAAAATGCACAAACACTACTAGTACTCTTTCTATCCGTTTGACAACCTGCATAATATGCATCACTATATCCAACAAGATCAAATGCATTTGTGATATGATACAATAAACCAAGAGTTATAGTACCACTCAAATATCTAAATATCCTCTTGACAACATTTGTTGGGTCCCGGAGATCGTAGAGGGGGGGTGAATACGATTCCCAAATTAAAATAATGACTTTTAATAATTTTTGGGACAACATAAAAATTACTTTGGTTCAAACCCGGGTACTGTTCATCATCTTCTTCAACCTCAAGAACACCATTAAAATAACCAAGATAATGAACGGTAAATCATCCAAAACACACAACACAACAAGATCCAAGAATATAACTTTATATTCATTGAAGTGAGGTAGATGCTACAAACAAGTTCAAGAACATAAGCTCAAGAACACAACAAAGAAATAATTTTTGGCTCCTCTAAAAATATTACAAATTCTAGATCTAGGAGACAAAAATCAAACCTATCTTCTAAACAAGATTTAGCAGTGTTTACAATAGAAGAATAGATGAGTGGTGAAACAAAGAAATTCATGGCCCCATAATATTCAAGATATGGAGTATGGCCCTGGGGGAGAGAGAAAATAATTTTCTCTCTCTCTCCCCATTTCTTTTTCATCCGAATTATCTCCTACCAAATGATGACTTGGGTTTCTTCTTTATATATTGAAAAAGGTGTTACTTTGTTTTTCCACCTTTTACTTTTGTCCACTCAAATCATATCTTCAAAGTCATGTGCCAAGCATGCCTTTGGAAATATTTAATATAAAAGTAATATTTAAATAAATATATATAATATAAATAAAGAGTGTCTTTATTTATAAAATATATAAATAATTAAATAAATACTTTATTTAATTAAATTAAATATTTCCATTCCACTCTTCAATTTGTGTAGACTTCCTTATCCAAATACTTGGCCCCGTATACGTGACTCCACCACGTCCAAGTATTTGGCCTTCAAATTTGTGAAGCTTTAGTAAGATCCAATCAGGTTGTGCCGTCTGTCCCTTATCCATTAGGCTGACATTTCTCCAACACTGATTTACCACCTTTGTTGATCCTCCACTTGACTCAAGAAAACCAACAACTTTAGAATGATTAAAATCATATTAACCGACGAGAGCTTGCCTCCAATGTCCTGACACTTGATGCAACGATCTGGTTCATAAGTGACTAGTCTTGATAGGGGCTCTTGATTCCGAACATGATTCCACATTCTTCTTTGCAAACCTTACTTGTTGCTTCGATTGTAATGCACTAAAATCGTCATAGACTAAGACAATCTTCTGTAGCTTCCACATCCTTGAATAGATGTCAACATCTTTTATTCTCCACTGAGGCCTGAACATGTTAATGAACTTTTTCCAGTGAGCTTCAAGTCTGTAGATGATCCTTTGATACTTTGTCTTAACTGAACTCTGTGATCCAAGATTTCTGTGCACCTGCATATTATTACATGTCCTGTTCTATTGTTGAGTTATCATCAACCATTACATAGAGATTACATTTAGCATTTCTATTACACATGAAAGTGCAGTGAGTTACTTCCCTTCACTCCTATCTCCCCTTTCAATCTCCCCCTATTTGGTTGATATGGAATAGCAATCAAATACTATTTCCCTTTACAATCTCCCCCAAAAGCAATTAAATAAAATTAGCTACTAGAGGATAACTCAACTAATATACAAGAAACAATTAAAGTACTAGACATGAAAATAATATACAAAAGGTTCTGGAAAGATATAATCAGTTAAATCCAGATTTCCTGAGTTGCTGAAAATGAATGATGAATTTCTGAATTTCATTTTCCTTTAGCTTCCTCCACTTCAATGTTCTTCAAAGATGGGGTTCTTTCAATAAAGAAACAAATCATTAGTAAAGACTTCTGAACAATCATTCTTGTTTATCTTGCAATTCGAACTAGAACATACAGCTCTCTATGTTCCCCATAAGAGGTCAACTCATTCTCCCCTTAAGGTTGTTCTCTCTTGGAATGAAAGTCACTTCCTCTTTTTCTTCAGGATGTTCTATTTCCAGGAAACATAATTTTCTTTCTTCCCTGCACTACTCCACTGACTCCATCTATCACTGAAACAAGAAATAGAACACACTTGGACACTTCTCATATGCCCCTTTAAAATCTCCTTCACATTCTTCTTTACCCAGAAAACTTCTACTTAGCAAAAACTCCCCCTGAGTTGATACTCTTCAAAGAAATCTTCATTTTCATTCATTGACCGTGCTAGAAAGAATTCTTCTGCCGAACCTCTCCTAAGAATGTTCCAAGGACAGATCTTCAAACAAATAGAGCAAAATCCCTTAGATATCTTTTCAGAATAAGATATAGCACTGCAAACCAAGATGTTAAGATTCTCCATAACTTCTCCCCTTAGTACGACAAGTAACTTCTTCCCAATTGACAAAAAGTAACTTCTCCACTTCAGACGAAAAATCAGTTAAATCTACAACACCTTTAGGGATTAGGCTCCAACCAATTACTAAGAAACTCCCCCTTAGTGATTTCTCCCTTGCATCACTAAGGTTTAAATTTCATCTAATTCTCCCCCTTAGTTCATGCAAGCTCCAATCCACCCTTGTGTCTTTAGATATCCTCTAAGTAACCTCCACAAGATAGGATTGACAGATCTCATTTCTTGTATCACCAAGAGATCTCGTTTCTTGTATCACCAAATTCTCCCCCTTAGTTGAGAATATCCTTTAAAACAATAAAAGTATCATCTACATCCAATCGAAAAAGAAACTCTCCTCCAATTGAATATAAAATCCTCCTTAGGCCTAAAAATTAATGTCTCCCCCTTTGAGATTGAGAATAACATGAATTAATAGACTCAAAGGTAATAGTTTGAACATTCCCACTAAGCTTCAGCTAGACTCTTCTTCAGCTTGTCTTCCAGAAAAGAATCTTTTCAACATTCCAGAGCTGGAAAATTCAGTAACAGGATTCAAGCATAGTAGCAAGGTTAGTGTTTGGTCTATGGTTTCCTCACTTCTACTACATTCTGTTGGTGTTTACACTTTCAAGCGTAAGTGTTCCACTCATTTCTCTCCCTATTTCTCTCACTCAAGTGTATCACTCCCTCACTTCACTCAAGTGTTTCTCTCCCTTACTTGCACTCATTCCATTTATAGCAATTTGTACCTGCAAGTAAATCCATGCTAGTCTCACCAAGATATTATGGATCGTTGACTGTAGCATGTTGTCGATCACTAAAGATCTAGGTTCTGAGATGGAATCTCAGACAGGGTTTCAGTTAGGCCGTCACCCAACTCACCATGAGCAAATCCATGCACACGTGGCTCGTCGTCGGGGAATAACCCTTCTGAAATTGGAATCTCCTCCATTCCAGGAGTGACTGAAATCCCAACACCCTGATCCTCAAAAGACTCATCAAATTGGTAAACCAACTGAATCATAGTCTACGAGTTGTTGCTCAGCTACTTTCAGCATCAACAATCTCCCCATATGCAAATCCATGCACTGGATCGTTGAATGTGGTATGCGTACTAGCAGCTATCTAAGCATCAACCGACTCCCCATATGCAAATCCATGCACTGGATCGTTGACGGTGATATGCCTTTAAGCTTTGAGCGATCCATGTATTCCAGAATTTGAATTCCTGGGAGAGTAGACGTGTAAAACATCTCTCTCAATCACCTGTGAAGATGAATTAACTCACTATTTTCAGTCATGGAAAACTGTTAGTGATTGCCTCTCAACATCAACAGATTGCTCTGTGAATGTGAAATCCCGTTAGGGAACTAGGACTGTTCCTCCTAGGAAGGTTGACAAGGATTCTAATATATGGCAAGAAATCCAAGTTTCCCTCAAATACCTATGAAGGTGGCTCAACAACTTCATTCACCATGAATGGTAAACACAGAAGTTTAGGGGTTTTACCTATACCTCACAATGTGCACTTCTTGCAATGTGTCCTCACAATAGTTAGTCCCAAGAGAGGCTAGAGAACTGTTAGGTCCTATAACATCCCTTAGAAGCAAAAACTTTAGGTTTACCATCAGCGTGAATGCTTTTGGTGTGTTTGACTCATTACAAGGTGCTCTGGCTGACGAGCGAATTTTCAATGAAATCACCCTGTTGAGAGAGTTCATTCAGAAACGGTTGAATTGCCTTTTCAGCTCTGTATCCTTTTGAGAGAATACAGATGAGCTACAGATACCTCAATTTGTATACTTCTTTCCTTCTCGAGAGGTAGAGCTGTGGGTGCACTTCCGACTTCATCCTTATTTACTGCATCAAGTGCAGTTTCTCCCTTAACAACCGCTAATCTATATAAGTTCCTTATATCACCAAGGGTTGAAAGTTTGAATTAGAATGATAGTGTTTGGTACTAAGGCCTTGGTTAGAAATTGATGGATTATTCAACTTCTAGACCTTCCCTATAGCCACTAAGGCCAAGCCATTACGGCTAAATAGATAGAGTTGATCAGAGCTATATAAAATTTGGTATAGTATGATTAAACTTATTCTCTATTCCTTCTCAGAAATATAGCATCGGAGCAATGTGTCCTCAAGAAACAATGCACCAGAGCTAAAATGTGGGAATTAATAAAGAATAGATAAAAGAATATTAAGCCAAATTTCATAAACTCACAATTTTGAAAAAAAAGTTTAACAGATTAACAAAAGTGTTCTTTTGAATTTCTCTAAGACAAATATCCAATTGAAATTCAACTCTTTTAACAAAAACATTTTGATTAATAACTCAAATCTATTTCATCTTGCTCACTGTATGTTTTCAGAAATTGTTTTGCAATTCATTCTTATCGGATATTATCTCCGACTTAAAACATAAATCATTTAAAAAAATTGAATGAATGCTTTAGTCATACAGTCCAAGGCACTAATCCCAAAGCAAACAACCATTGTTTTAATACTACAGGTCAATGTGAAACAGACATTAACAAGAGTTTTGAAAAACGTTTTACCAATAGTTGATACCTCAAGATCAAAACAATTTACTCAAATAAAATAGCCTGATAATATGCAACCTAAGTTATAAGTTATCAAGTAACTTTATTTAAACAAATCGTGGAGAGAAAACAGTTTTCATTACAAAACATTTAGAGAGAGAGAGGATATATGATTTTGATATAGAAAGATAATCCTCAAGAAATTTTCTCTTTCAAAGAAAACTTTTAGTGGCTTTTCATTCTCTGGCAAATGAATGCATGTTTAGATAAAACATTTTTCACAAGAAATAGACAAGAAATTTCTTTATGCATTCAAGTTCTAAAGAATGAAAAACATATGTTAATACTAATGAATTATCAAAGATATGAGTGACAATACATTCAAAAGTACTAACATCATTCAATCATTTTGTAATAAAATGCATCTTACTACAAAATAATCAAGCACATAAGATACTTACATTATGCTAGACAATTACCATTTGTCGCTTGAAACAAACACATATTGCAATATAGATCATGGTAATTCGAAAGCATAAAACATAAGCATCCGCTAAACACTGAACATACATTGACCGAATGACAGCATTTAACTTCTTACACTACATCTCAACAATTATCACATAAGCATATTGAAAATACTCATGACAATCCGAATGTATGTAAGCTCGAGGTACTAGTTGCATCAGAGATCAAATACCTTTAAATATTAATGTTAAAATTTATGATCTTTGACAACCCCTCGCGATGTAGTAACTTACTTTCAATATCAGTGTTTTTGAAATAATCTTTTTGTCACTTAGTGCAGAAATTCTAAGTGACATCACTAATATCAAAAAAATGACAACTAATATTAATGGATTTTGCAAAAGACATGAATTACATCACTTAAACTACATATTAAGTGGTTCCATTAATATTAGCATTAAACAATTAAAAGTAAATAAAATTACAATTAATTAATATATACAAATACTTATGCTGAAACATTTGATACATATAGCATGAATAACATATGACAGCACAAAGTACGAGATCCTGGATATAAATTGACTATACAAAGAGATGCTACAATGTTAGGTCCCTAGGTCCCGGGAGATCATAGGTAATCTCATAGCGATAATATTGGGTCCCGGGTGGTCACAAGCCAAACATTAATCAGTTCCTAGAGATCGTAGACATCTAAATAGCATGAACACTCTCTATAAACATTACATTTAAATGAATCAATATTAGACTAGAGTGACATACCTTAGTCAATAGAGCTTTTACTAGTGTATGATCGTTGAATGAACAATTACTCCTCTTTGCCCGAGAGATTGAACGTTTACTCCTTTCGAGATCGAACGTTTACTCCTTTTGGACATGAATAACTTTTCAGCTACCAGTTAACATTGTTCCTCGAAACAATACCACGCTCATCCAGACGGAAACTGCATTACCTTCAGCACCCAAATATTTTCTTGTAGATATTGGTCTTGGCAGCAGCTTCACTAAACTCAGCACTCTAGAAACCAGTAGTCTTGACACTAGCAGAGTAGAACCTTCAAAAACTCCGAACTACCCTTCAGCTTCTGTATCAATACCAAGTCTTCATGTGGATTGATTCCTTGTGCTAAGTGTATCTGCCTCTGGTTCAATTGAGTTAGTTCCTTGATTCGAACCCTACTCAATCTTGATTAGTTAGTGCATCTTCAATCTTCATTGAATTCACTCGGAAAAACAAATGAAATACTCGTATACATGCACGGCACTACTAATCACTACTCTACTACCCAGATTCATCAAGAACTGACTCTAGGAAATGTTGTTACACAAAACCCTTTGTCATGACAGATGTGTCCTTAATGTTTCTTTAGATATTCAGTGGGTAGAGTAGTCTTCTTCAAATATGATTGAGATCATCTTGCATTATTTTTAAATTGACAATTTCCTTTCTAATATGCAATCACTCAATCTGGATCACTCAGTGCTCCTAAGAATCTCAACTCTTACTCAATGAGCACTGCTAGCCTTTGAGCATCAAACACGACTAGTTGATCCAACTTACTGATGCTCCCCCTGTGATGCTGCTTGCAGCTTTTCTTCATCTGGTGTCATCTGATCTTGAGCCCTAAACAGGATGTCAACCTTTAGAAATTCAGAGCTAAAATCAAACGAATGCTAGGGAGCTTGATGATGATGTTCACTGCATCTAGATCATCTTAAATCAATCACAGACTCTGTGTAAGCTTCTTAACTCCAAATAAGATAGCCCTCCATCACACCATGTGACTTCAGGCATGATTAATCTTACTTGATGTCTTCTCTTTACTTTTGCTGATTAGACTTGCTGTGTCAACTGATTCAGCCGTAGTGAATAGGAAACCTTAAGTCTATCCATTATCCTTGTAATTTCACTCAAGGTCTGGATTTCCCTATTAACTCCTCCATTTGGTCATGAAGTCCGGAAACTGAACTTTACTCTAGAATACTCCTTTTAGTGCAGACATAACATAGAACTTCGTTCGTCAACAAATTCCATTACCTGCCCTCAAAGTGTTCTTACAACAATCTGCCTAATCCTTTGAATGTGATTAATCACTGAGATGCTTCATCTATCGAATGCATGAACAAATACCAAAACTAAACAGGGTAGCCTTTGACTTGACTTCCCTTCAACTGACATACTTCACTAATGTCCTTCTTAAAAGAATTTCATTAGAAGTAGTCCTTTCTCACCAACTTCATCTTCACCGTCGAATCTGTTATCTTGATAAACCAAGTATTAGTTGATAAACCAAGTGTGAGAGCATCACTTGTTGTTGCAGCTAACTCCATTCTGATAAACTTCAACGAATAGTTGACTTCATCATAAGCATTAAATTTCGTGTCAGCAGTAACCTCACTTCCAGTAGAGTGAGCTTCTATTTCTCTTGACCCCGAACTGATATTAGGAAACCCTTCGCAAAGAATTCCCTATGTCTTCCTTAATATTGTGCTTCAGATCATTCAAGAAAAATAGGTAACCTTGCTTAACCATTTGAATACCAAAGCAAAAGTAGTTACATGCCTCGAACATGAAAATGTCAGAGATATATAACTTGTACATGTTGAAAGATACTCTGCATTCACAAATGATTAAGACACGTGGTCCTCAATTTGATTGAGTCCAAGGGTTAGAGATATTTCTAAACATAGTTAACAACAAAGCATTCAAGTTCAACATGCTCATTCTTATCTGACTGATCACTCCTCATCTATGTCAGCCTCAACAAGTAGTCTTGGCTATGAGCTCAGTGATCCCAACCTATCTTAAGGTGGACTAGCAGTCTATAAGAATCATGTCGTATATATATGTAGTCATAGAAGAATCAATCACTCAGATTCCTAATTCTTCTAAATCACCTTTGTTGTTCACTTTAACATTATATTATCTCTAATTACCTGAGTCAATTTAAATTAAAAAAAATTAATTCATGGTTTATTATACTGACCCCTAGGCAATTCCCAAAATAGAAACAAACTCATCTTAACAAGCACATGATCAAATATAGCGTTTAATACAACCATGCGAGTATAAACAGATTATAGACAATGTAAACATCAAGGCACTTAGCATGCAGCAAATACTCTTTTCGGTAAATGTACCCCTACAAATACCTAAGACTCTATATGCTAACATGATCAATTATCGTAAAGCAAGCATTAAATCACACAAGATCTAATCATGAAGTCAAATACTGATAAACAAGCAACACTAACAAACTAGCATAAGTTATCTAATTTATATAGAAATCAAGGTGAGACATGCATTACATCAAACTTATAATATAATGCAGTTCAACACTTAATACTCTATAATTAAATCAAACAAGTATAAACTAGTTAGAAAGTATACCTGTGCGATGCTTAACATTCCATCTCGAGTGATAATCAATTGATCCAAATCAATTTCCATTCTACTAACACTCATGGAAGTATCCTTGCATTTGACCTCAATAACCAATGATGTTCCTGCTTCAACCCAAATTGATACCTGATTGTTCTGCTTAAAGACCCCGACATAGAATGTCTCATGTTCTGCTTGAAAAGATCACTCTTCTTTGTATGTGTAGCAATAACCCCTTGATTATCATATGCCAGTGATAATCAAACCTTGTGTATTTCTGCCACTGATGTCCTTTAACCAAATCTTCAATTGTTGTTTTGGTTCTTTGACCGTTAAACTGAATTCCTTTTCAAAATCCCAAATTCTTCAGATATTGATTCGAAAACCACTGATCGAAGACTCTTCCCTAAATGAACTAATCCCCTTTCAATAACCAAATGATCCACTGAGTAGACCGATGTAGAAATACATCTCCAATGGTAAGATCAGGTCTCAACTCCATTAGAATGTTCTTCAGTCAGTTCGTTTGTCCTCAACGAACGAAGAATCAACTCCTGTTGTTTCGTTTAATAAAACATTTTGTTCAACCAGAAGTATTTAATTTTTTTTTAGGAATTTAAGTAATCAAAATAAATTGAAAATGCATTTTTGATAAATAATAATAAATTTCTCAATTTCAAATTATAAATAAAATAAAATTCGAAAAGAAAGTTTTGATATAAAGATAACAAAATTTTCAAGGTATATTAACTAATCCTGAAAAAGAAATTATTTCAAATCAAAATTAATTTTCAAAGAATTTTATAGAATTTATAATCCAAAACAGTTTCAATTATAATTAAAATAAAACAGATTGAAAATATAAGTTTGATATAAAAATAATAAATTTTCAAGTCATCTTAGATATTCTTGAAAATAAATTATTTCAACCAAAATGATTTTCAAAAAAGTTTTATGAGATTTATAATTAAAACTTCCAAGTTTAAATTATAATTAAAATAAAACAACTCGAAAACATAATTTTGAAATAGAAATACTAAATTCTCAAAACATTTAAAATGTTCATGAAAATAAATTATTTCAATCCAAAAATATTTTCCAATGAGTTTTATAAAATTTATAATTAAGGTTTTATGAAAAATAAATTATTAAACCTCAAAAATAATTCTCAAAATACTTTTAAGAATATTAAACTCAAAAGAAATTAAATTGGATTTTAAGATTAATTTTAGTTTTCAAATTAATAAAATTCTTAACTAAGAATATTAAAAATATAAAATATTTGACTTCAAAATTCAAAAGAAAATAAAATATTTTCCAAGATGTAAAATAAACTTGAAAAATAAATTATTTAAATTTAAAAATTATTTCCAAAATATTTTATATAATTAAATTCAAATTTAATTATTAAATTAATTATTAAACTAAAAACAATTTGAGAAAAGAAAAACAATTCAAAACCAATAAACTCCAGTTTGTGTGTTATTACGGCCACCCAGATGATGACATGTGTCATGTTGAAACTGTTCTCTATGCACAACTTCTACATAGGAAATTCTACATCAAGTCGATATTCGAGATAATGTTCGAGATAGACTCAAGTCGAACATCAAGTCGAATATTCGAGATAATGTTCGAGATAGACTCAAGTCGAACATCAAGTCGAATATTCGAGATAATGTTCGAGATAGACTCAAGTCGAACATCAAGTCGAATATTCGACATAAGGATCTTCCTTGTGTACTTAGAAAAAGTTTTCAGCTCCAGAATTTCTACTTGGCTCTAAGTAGAAACTTATCTAGAATTTCTAGATAGGAATTTCTACATAGGTTCCCTAGTACCCTAGTAAGTACTTAGAGAAATTCTGGGCTTCAACAATTAACGAAACACCTACTGCTTCCTTTCTGGATGACCAGTGAACCAAAATAAATAATAATTTTCGTTCCCTCTTTAATCTCAAAAATAGATCCAATCGATTTGTATGTCAATCGAATAGCTCTGATACCAATTGTTGGGTCCCGGAGATCGTAGAGGGGGGGTGAATACGATTCCCAAATTAAAATTATGACTTTTAATAATTTTTGGGACAACATAAAAATTACTTTGGTTCAAACCCGGGTACTGTTCATCATCTTCTTCAACCTCAAGAACACCATTAAAATAACCAAGATAATGAACGGTAAATCATCCAAAACACACAACACAACAAGATCCAAGAATATAACTTTATATTCATTGAAGTGGGGTAGATGCTACAAACAAGTTCAAGAACATAAGCTCAAGAACACAACAAAGAAATGATTTTTGGCTCCCCTAAAAATATTACAAATTCTAGATCTAGGAGACAAAAATCAAACCTATCTTCTAAACAAGATTTAGCAATGTTTACAATAGAAGAATAGATGAGTAGTGAAACAAAGAAATTCATGGCCCCATAATATTGAAGATATGGAGTATGGCCCTGGGGGAGAGAGAAAATAATTTTCTCTCTCTCTCCCCATTTCTTTTTCATCCGAATTATCTCCTACCAAATGATGACTTGGGTTTCTTCTTTATATATTGAAAAAGGTGTTCTTTGTTTTTCCACCTTTTACTTTTGTCCACTCAAATCATATCTTCAAAGTCATGTGCCAAGCATGCCTTTGGAAATATTTAATATAAAAGTAATATTTAAATAAATATATATAATATAAATAACGAGTGTCTTTATTTATAAAATATATAAATAATTAAATAAATACTTTATTTAATTAAATTAAATATTTCCATTCCACTCTTCAATTTGTGTAGACTTCCTTATCCAAATACTTGGCCCCGTATACGTGACTCCACCACGTCCAAGTATTTGGCCTTCAAATTTGTGAAGCTTTAGTAAGATCCAATCAGGTTGTGCCGTCTGTCCCTTATCCATTAGGCTGACATTTCTCCAACACTGATTTACCACCTTTGTTGATCCTCCACTTGACTCAAGAAAACCAACTTTAGAATGATTAAAATCATATTAACCGACGAGAGCTTGCCTCCAATGTCCTGACACTTGATGCAACGGTCTGGTTCATAAGTGACTAGTCTTGATAGGGGCTCTTGATTCCGAACATGATTCCACATTCTTCTTTGCAAACCTTACTTGTTGCTTCGATTGTAATGCACTAAAATCGTCATAGACTAAGACAATCTTCTGTAGCTTCCACATCCTTGAATACATGTCAACATCTTTTATTCTCCACTGAGGCCTGAACATGTTAATGAACTTCTTCCAGTGAGCTTCAAGTCTGTAGATGATCCTTTGATACTTTGTCTTAACTGAACTCTGTGATCCAAGATTTCTGTGCACCTGCATATTATTACATGTCCTGTTCTATTGTTGAGTTATCATCAACCATTACATAGAGATTACATTTAGCATTTCTATTACACATGAAAGTGCAGTGAGTTACTTCCCTTCACTCCTATCTCCCCTTTCAACATTCAAGTGAGACTCTTTAGGTTTTGATTGAAATCTTGCATAAACACATACACTATACATGATAGCAAGTCTAGAGGCAGTTAAGTACAATAAACAACCGATCATATCTCGATATCTAGTGATTTCTACATCCTTACCCTTTTTATTAGAAATCAGTTTACTGGCTGGGGTCATTGGAGTAGATTTCGGCTTAACATTTTCAAATCCAAATCTTTTGAGTAACTCTTTTATGTACTTGGATTGATTCACATAGATTTCATCTTTTGTTTGCTTGATTTGGAGCCCTAAGAAATAATTGAGCTCTCTTATCATGCTCATGTCAAAATTCACTGTGCATACACTCAGAGATCCACTTATACATACTTTCATTAGTAGATCTAAAAATTATGTCATCTACATAAACTTGAACAACAAGTATATCATTCTTATCATGCTTAATAAATAAAGTTGGATCTATTTTATCTTGTATGAAACCATTCTTAATTAAAACTTACTGAGCCTTTCATACCATGACCTAGGAGCTTGTTTTAATCCATACAAGGCCTTTTTCAGCTTGTATACATAATCTGGAAATTGCTCATGCTCGAAACTAGGAGGCTATTTTACAACTTCCTCTTTCAAGTAGTCATTTAGGAAAATGCTCTTCACGTCCATCGGATACGCTTGAATTTCTTGTAGCATGCAAATGAGAGAAGCATCCTAATAGATTTCAACCATGCAACATGTGCATAAGTCTTATCATAGTCGATTCCCTCTTGTTGATTGTATCCTTGTGCGACCAATCTTGCCTTATTTCTGGTGACTGTTCCATATTCATCCAATTTGTTCTTGTATACCCATTTATTTCCTATTATTGAAGCATCCTTTGGTGGCTTGACGAGTTCCCATACATCATATCTTTTAAAATTGTAAAGTTCCTCTTGCATTGCCACTACCCAATTTTCATCGTCTAATGCTTCTTTGACATTTTTCGGTTCTTCTTGAGCTAAAAAGACAGCATAAGCACAAAAATTTATTGCTCCTTTTTTGTCCTCATTCTTTATTAACATTCCCAATCACAAGCTCTTGTGGATGATTCTTTGATATCCTTGTTGTCTTTGGCAATGTATGTTGAGAGATTTCTTCATAAAGATCAGCAATTCTTCTAACTTTTGATAGTGGTGATGAATGATCTGATTCAATGGTATTAGACCTCTCTAGAGTTATTGGTGAAGATCCTCCAAAAAAATCAGCTATTGGAGTTGAGGTTCTAGCTTATTGTTCACCATCAGTATTTGTACCAGGTGTTATGTCAGTTGGCTATTTCTCTTCTATAATGCTTCTCAGCTTGCTGTCAGTACTTGTACCTGCATCATCTTCCTCATCTCTTGACAGAACATTAGTAGCTTCTTGAAATGTAACATTAATAGAATCTTTAACAATATGTTTTTGTATGTTATAGACTGTATAAGTTTTACTATTTAAATAATAGCCAAGAAATATAGATTCATAAGATTTTACATCAAATTTACCATCTTTACCAATCGTTTTGAGTACAAAACACTTGGAACCAAATATTCTGAAGTATCCAATGTTTGGCTTCTTGTTCTTCATCAATTCATAAGGAGTTTTGTTAAGAATAGGTCTGATCAACACTCTGTTAAGAACATAGCTTACTGTATTTACAGCTTCTACCCAGAAACTCCTTGGCAGCTTGCTTTCTTGCAACAGTGTCCTTGCTGTTTCTTGTAGTGACCTGTTTTTCATTTCAACAACACCATTTTGCTATGGAGTTCTTAGTGCAGAGAATTCATGAGAGATGCCTATTTCTTCACAATAAGTTACAATCTCCTTTTAAAATTCTCCACCTAGATCACTTCGAATACCTACATGTCTTATATCTAGCTTGTTCTCAAGTAATCTGTAGTATGAAGAAACAATACCCTAGTAAATCTAGAGTAATCATCAACAATTACAAAGTCATACTTTTTACCTCCAATACTTTCATATGCTTCGGGACCAAACAAGTCCAAATGAAGAAGCTCTAAAGGTTTAGAAGTAGATACCATTTTCTTTGACTTGTGAGGTGTCTTGACTTATTTTCCTAATTGGCAAGATGAACATGTTTCGGTTTTGACATACTTCAATTTGGGCAGTCCTCTAACTAGCTTCTTTGAAGACAGCTTACTGAGTAAGTCCATGTGAGCATGTCCTAGCCTTCTATGCCAAATATATAGTTCAACATCAAGAGCTGCTAAGCAATACGTTATTTCCTGCATCTCAAAGTCCACAATATATATATATATATATATATATATATATATATATATATATATATATATATATTTCCTTCCGTTCTAGCAACTAGGGGGATTTTGTTAGTACCAACACTAATAGTACATTTATCTTTACCAAAATTAACAGCATGTCCATCATCATATAATTGACTTACAATAAGCAAATTATACTTAAGACGTTGGACATATTGTACATTATCAATTAAAATCATACTATTACCAACTTTGCCTTTTCTAAGAATTTGAAGAGTCTTGTTATCACCAATTGTGACTCTTCCTCCCTTTTTCTTCTTTAGGCTAAGAAACTGAGATTTGTCTCCACACATATGTCTTGTACAACCACTGTCCAATATCCATTGCTTTGCATTTATTTTGACAGCAAGACATACCAACAAAACAAACAAAAACAACTCAACATTTTAGTACCCATATTGTTAGGTCCTGGAGATCGTAGAGGGGGGGGGGGGGGTGAATACGATTCCCAAATAAAAATCTGACTTTTATTTATTTTTGGGACAACATAAAAATTACTTTGGTTCAAACCCAGGTACTGTTCATCATCTTCTTCAACCTCAAGAACACCATTAAAATAACCAAGATAATGAACGGTAAATCATCCAAAACACACAACACAACAAGATCCAAGAATATAACTTTATATTCATTGAAGTGGGGTAGATGCTACAACAAGTTCAAGAACAAAAGCTCAAGAACACAACAAAGAAATGATTTTTGGCTCCTCTAAAAATATTACAAATTCTAGATCTAAGAGACAAAAATCAAACCTATCTTCTAAACAAGATTTAGCAATGTTTACAATAGAAGAATAGATGAGTGGTATGATTAAGAAAATCATGGCCCCAAAATATATTAAAGTCTAGTTCGGCCATGGGGGAGAGAAAAATAATTTTTTTCTCTCTCCCCTTTTTAATTCTCCTGCACCCACACTACTTGAAAAACAAGTATGGAAGACTTTTTATATTGAAAAAGGTGTTGCTTTTTGCTTTTCCACCTTTTACTCTTGTCCACTCAAATCTTATCTTCAAAGTCATGTGCCAAGTATGCCTTTGGAAATATTTAATATAAAAGTAATATTTAAATAAATATATATAATATAAATAAAGAATGTCTTTATTTATAAAATATATAAATAATTAAATAAATACTTTATTTAATTAAATTAAATATTTCCATTCCACTCTTCAATTTGTGTAGACTTCCTTATCCAAATACTTGGCCCCGTATACGTGACTCCACCACGTCCAAGTATTTGGCCTTCAAATTTGTGAAGCTTTAGTAAGATCCAATCAGGTTGTGCCGTCTGTCCCTTATCCATTAGGCTGGCATTTCTCCAACACTGATTTACCACCTTTGTTGATCCTCCACATGACTCAAGAAAACCAACAACTTTAGAATGATTAAAACCATATTAACCGACGAGAGCTTGCCTCCAATGTCCTGACACTTGATGCAACGGTCTGGTTCATAAGTGACTAGTCTTGATAGGGGCTCTTGATTCTGAACATGATTCCACATTCTTCTTTGCAAACCTTACTTGTAGCTTCGATTATAATGCACTAAAATCTTCATAGACTAAGACAATCTTCTATAGTTTCCACATCCTTGAATAGATATCAATATCTTTTATTCTCCACTGAGGCATGAACATGTTAATGAACTTCTTCCAATGGGCTTCAAGTCTGTAGATGATCCTTTGATACTTTGTCTTAACTGAACTCTGTGATCCAAGATTTCTGTGCACCTGCATATTATTACATGTCCTATTCTATTGTTGAGTTATCATCAACCATTACATAGAGATTACATTTAGCATTTCTAGTACACATGAAAGTGTAGTGAGTTACTTCCCTTCACTCCTATCTCCCCTTTCAATCTCCCCCTATTTGGTTGATATGGAATAGCAATCAAATACTATTTCCCTTTACAATCTCCCACAAAAGCAATTAACTGAAATTAACTACTAGAGGATAACTCAACTAACATACAAGAAACAATTAAAGTACTTGACATGAAAATAATATACAAAAGGTTCTGGAAAGATATAATCAGTTAAATCTAGATTTCCTGAGTTGCTGAAAATGAATGATGAATTTCTGAATTTCATTTTCCTTTAGCTTCCTCTACTTCAATGTTCTTCAAAGATGGGGTTCTTTCAATAAAGAAACAAATCATTAGTAAAGACTTCTGAACAATCATTCTCGTTCATCTTGTAATTCGAACTAGAACATACAGCTCTCTATGTTCCCCATAAGAGGTCAACTCATTCTCCCCTTAAGGTTGTTCTCTCTTGGAATGAAAGTCACTTCCTCTTTTTCTTCAGGATGTTCTATTTCCAGGAAACATATTTTTCTTTCTTCCATGCACTATTCCACTGACTTCATCTATCACTGAAACAAGAAATAGAACACACTTGGACACTTCTCAGATGCCCCTTGAAAATCTCCTTCACATTCTTCTTTACCCAGAAAACTTCTACTTAGTAAAAACTCCCCCTGAGTTGATACTCTTCAAAGAAATCTTCATTTTCATTCATTGATCGTGCTAGAAAGAATTCTTCTGCTGAACCTCTCCTAAGAATGTTCCAAGGACATATCTTCAAACAAATAGAGTAAAATCCCTTAGATATCTTTTCAGAATAAGATATAGCATTGCAAACCAATATGTTAAGATTCTCCATAACTTCTCCCCTTAGTATGACAAGTAACTTCTTCCCAATTGACAAAAAGTAACTTCTCCACTTCAGACGAAAAATCAGTTAAATCTACAACACCTTTAGGGATTAGGCTCCAACCAATTACTAAAAAACTCCCCATTAGTAATTTCTCCCTTGCATCACTAAGGTTTAAATTTCATCTAATTCTCCCCCTTAGTTCATGCAAGCTCCAATCCACCCTTGTGTCTTTAGATATCCTCTAAGTAACCTCCACAAGATAGGATTGACAGATCTTGTTTCTTGTATCACCAAGAGATCTCGTTTCTTGTATCACCAAATTCTCCCCCTTAGTTGAGAATATCCTTTAAAACAATAAAAGTATCATCTACATCCAATCGAAAAAGAAACTCTCCTCCAATTGAATATAAAATCCTCCTTAGGCCTAAAAATTAATGTCTCCCCCTTTGAGATTGAGAATAACATGAATTAATAGACTCAAAGGTAATAGTTTGAACATTCCCACTAAGCTTCAGCTAGACTCTTCTTCAGCTTGTCTTCCAGAAAAGAATCTTTTCAACATTCCAGAGCTGGAAAATTCAGTAACAGGATTCAAGCATAGTAGCAAGGTTAGTGTTTGGTCTATGGTTTCCTCACTTCTACTACATTCTGTTGGTGTTTACACTTTCAAGCGTAAGTGTTCCACTCATTTCTCTCCCTATTTCTCTCACTCAAGTGTATCACTCCCTCACTTCACTCAAGTGTTTCTCTCCCTTACTTGCACTCATTCCATTTATAGCAATTTGTACCTGCAAGTAAATCCATGCTAGTCTCACCAAGATATTATGGATCGTTGACTGTAGCATGTTGTCGATCACTAAAGATCTAGGTTCTGAGATGGAATCTCAGACAGGGTTTCAGTTAGGCCGTCACCCAACTCACCATGAGCAAATCCATGCACACGTGGCTCGTCGTCGGGGAATAACCCTTCTGAAATTGGAATCTCCTCCATTCCAGGAGTGACTGAAATCCCAACACCCTGATCCTCAAAAGACTCATCAAATTGGTAAACCAACTGAATCATAGTCTACGAGTTGTTGCTCAGCTACTTTCAGCATCAACAATCTCCCCATATGCAAATCCATGCACTGGATCGTTGAATGTGGTATGCGTACTAGCAGCTATCTAAGCATCAACCGACTCCCCATATGCAAATCCATGCACTGGATCGTTGACGGTGATATGCCTTTAAGCTTTGAGCGATCCATGTATTCCAGAATTTGAATTCCTGGGAGAGTAGACGTGTAAAACATCTCTCTCAATCACCTGTGAAGATGAATTAACTCACTATTTTCAGTCATGGAAAACTGTTAGTGATTGCCTCTCAACATCAACAGATTGCTCTGTGAATGTGAAATCCCGTTAGGGAACTAGGACTGTTCCTCCTAGGAAGGTTGACAAGGATTCTAATATATGGCAAGAAATCCAAGTTTCCCTCAAATACCTATGAAGGTGGCTCAACAACTTCATTCACCATGAATGGTAAACACAGAAGTTTAGGGGTTTTACCTATACCTCACAATGTGCACTTCTTGCAATGTGTCCTCACAATAGTTAGTCCCAAGAGAGGCTAGAGAACTGTTAGGTCCTATAACAACCCTTAGAAGCAAAAACTTTAGGATTACCATCAGCGTGAATGCTTTTGGTGTGCTTGACTCATTACAAGGTGCTCTGGCTGACGAGCGAATTTTCAATGAAATCACCCTGTTGAGAGAGTTCATTCAGAAACGGTTGAATTGGCTTTTCAGCTCTGCATCCTTTTGAGAGAATACAGATGAGCTACAGTTACCTCAATTTGTATACTTCTTTTCTTCTCTGGAGGTAGAGCTGTGGGTGCACTTCCGACTTCATCCTTATTTGCTGCATCAAGTGCAGTTTCTCCCTTATCAACCTCTAACTAACATAAGTTCCTTATATCACCAAGGGTTGAAAGTTTGAATTTGAATGATAGTGTTTGGTACTAAGGCCTTGGTTAGAAATTGATGGATTATTCAACTTCTTGACCTTCCCCTATAGCCACTTAGGCCAAGCCATTACGGCTAAATAGATAGAGTTGATCAGAGCTATATAAAATCTGGTAGAGTATGATTAAACTTATTCTCTATTCCTTCTCAGAAATATAGCATCGGAGCAATGTGTCATCAAGAAATAATGCACCAGAGCTAAAATGTGGGAATTAATAAAGAATAGGTAAAAGAATATTAATCCAAATTTCATAAACTCACAATTTTGAAAAAAAATTAACAGATTAACAAAAGTGTTCTTTTGAATTTCTCTTAGACAAATATCCAATTGATATTCAACTCTTTTAACAAAAACATTTTGATTAATAACTCAAATTTATTTCATCTTGCTCACTGTATGTTTTCAGAAATTGTTTTGCAATTCATTCTTATCAGATATTATCTCCGACTTAAAACATAAATCATTAAAAAAATTCGAATGAATGCTTTAGTCATACAGTCCAAGGCACTAATCCCAAAACAAACAACCATTGTTTTAATACTACAGGTCAATGTGAAACAGACATTAACAAGAGTTTTGAAAAACGTTTTACCAATGGTTGATACCTCAAGATCAAAACAATTTACTCAAATAAAATAGCCTGATAATATGCAACCTAAGTTATAAGTTATCAAGTAACTTTATTTAAACAAATCGTGGAGAGAAAACAGTTTTCATTACAAAACATTTAGAGAGAGAGAGAGGATATATGATTTTGAAATAGAAAGATAATCCTCAAGAAATGTTCTCTTTTAAAGGAAAAAAAACTTTAAGTGGCTTTTCATTCTCTGGCAAATGAATGCATGTTTAGATAAAACATTTTTCACAAGAAATAGACAAGAAATTTCTTTATGCCTTCAAGTTCTGAAGAATGAAAAACATATGTTAATACTAATGAATTATCAAAGATATAAATGACAAGATATTCAAAAGTACTAACATCATTCAATCATTTTGTAATAAAACGCATCTTACTACAAAATAATCAAGCACATAAGATACCTACATTATGCTAGACAATTACCATTTGTCGCTTGAAACAAACACATATTGCAATATAGATCATGGTAATTCTAAAGCATAAAAATAAGCATCCGCTAAACACTGAACATACATTGACCGAATGACAGCATTTAACTTCTTACACTACATCTCAACAATTATCACATAAGCATATTGAAAATACTCATGACAATCAGAATGTATGTAAGCTCGAGGTACTAGTTGCATCAGAGATCAAATACCTTTAAATATTAATGCTAAAATTTATGATCTTTGACAACCCCTCGCGATGTAGTAACTTACTTTCAATATCAGTGTTTTTGAAATAATCTTTTTGTCACTTAGTGCAGAAATTTTAAGTGACATCACTAATATCAAAAGAATGACAACTAATATTAATGGATTTTACAAAAGACATGAATTACATCACTTAAACTACATATTAAGTGGTTCCATTAATATTAGCATTAAACAATTAAAAGTAAATAAAATTACAATTAATTAATATATACAAATACTTATGTTGAAACATTTGATACATATAGCATGAATAACATATGACAGCACAAAGTACGAGATCCTGGATATAAATTGACTATACAAAGAGATGCTACAATGTTAGGTCCCTAGGTCCCGGGTGATCATAGGTAATCTCATAATGATAATATTGAGTCCCGGGTGGTCACACACCAAACATTAATCAGTTCCTAGAGATCGTAGACATCTAAATAGCATGAACACTCTCTATAAACTTTACATTTAAATAAATCAACATTAGACTAGAGTGACATACTTTAGTCAATTGAGCTTTTACTGGTGTATGATCGTTGAATGAACAATTACTCCTCTTTGCCCTAGAGATCGAACGTTTACTCCTTTCGAGATCGAACGTTTACTCCTTTTGGACAGGAATAACTTTTCAGCTACCAGTTAACATTGTTCCTCGAAACAATACCACGCTCATCCAGACGGAAACTGCATTACCTTCAGCACCCAAATATTTCCTTGTAGATATTGGTCTTGGCAGCAACTTCACTAAACTCAGCACTCTAAAAACCAGTAGTCTTGACACTAGCAGAGTAGAACCTTAAAAAAAACTCTGAACTACCCTTCAGCTTCTGTATCAATACCAAGTCTTCATGTGGATTGATTCCTTGTGCTAAGTGTATCTGCCTCTGGTTCAATTGAGTTAGTTCCTTGATTCGAACCCTACTCAATCTTGATTAGTTAGTGCATCTTCAGTCTTCATTGAATTCACTCAGAAAAACCAATGAAATACTCTTATACATGCACGACCAATCACTATTCTACTACCCAGATTCATCAAGAACTGACTCTAGGAAATGTTGTTACACAAAACCCTTTGTCATGACAGATGTGTCCTTAATGTTTCCTTAGATATTCAGTGGGTAGAGTAGTCTTCTTCAAATATGATTGAGATCATCTTGCATTATTTTTAAATTGACAATTTCCTTTCTAATATGCAATCACTCAATCTGGATCACTCAGTGCTCCTAAGAATCTCAACTCTTACTCAATGAGCACTGCTAGCCTTTGAGCATCAAACATGACTAGTTGATCCAACTTACTGATGCTCCCCCTGTGATGCTGCTTGCAGCTTTTCTTCATCTGGTGTCATCTGATCTTGAGCCCTAAACAGGATGTCAACCTTTAGAAATTCAAAGCTAAAATCAAACGAATGCTAGGGAGCTTGATGATGATGTTCACTGCATCTAGATCATCTTAAATCAATCACAGACTCTGTGTAAGCTTCTTAACTCCAAATAAGATAGCCCTCCATCACACCATGTGACTTCAGGCATGATTAATTTTACTTGATGTCTTCTCTTTACATTTGTTGATTAGACTTGCTGTGTCAACTGATTCAGCCGTAGTGAATAGGAAACCTTAAGTCTATCCATTATCCTTGTAATTCCACTCAAGGTCTGGATTTCCCTATTAACTCCTCCATTTGGTCATGAAGTCCGGAAACTGAACTTTACTCTAGAATACTCCTTTCAGTGCAGACATAACATAGAACTTCGTTCGTCAACAAATTCCATTACCTGCCCTCAAAGTGTTCTTACAGCAATCTGCCTAATCCTTTGAATGTGATTAATCACTGAGATGCTTCATCTATCGAATACATGAACAAACACCAAAACTAAACAGGGTAGCCTCTGACTTGACTTCCCTTCAACTGACATACTTCACTAATGTCCTTCTTAAAAGAATTTCATTAGAAGTAGTCCTTTCTCACTAACTTCATCTTTACCATCGAATCCGTTATCTTGATAAACCAAGTATTTATGATAAACCAAGTGTGAGAGCATCACTTGTTGTTGCAGCTAACTCCATTCTGATAAACTTTAACGAATAGTTGACTTCATCATAAGCATTACATTTCGTGTCAGCAGTAACCTCACTTCCAGTAGAGTGAGCTTCTATTTCTCTTGACCCCGATCAACACTGTTCATCCTCGAACTGATATTAGGAAACCCTTCGCAAAGAATTCCCTAGGTCTTTCTTAATATTATGCTTCAGATCATTCAAGAAAAATAGGTAACCTTGCTTAACCATTTGAATACCAAAGCAAAAGTAGTTACATGCTTCGAACATGAAAATGTCAGAGATATATAACTTGTACATGTTGAAAGATACTCTGCATTCACAAATGATTAAGACACGTGGTCCTCAATTTGATTGAGTCCAAGGGTTAGAGATATTTTTAAACATAGTTAACAACAAAGCATTCAAGTTCAACATGCTCATTCTTATTTGATTGATCACTCCTCATCTATATCAGCCTCAACAAGTAGTCTTGGCTATGAGCTCAGTGATCCCAACCTAACTTAAGGTGGACTAGCAGTCTATAAGAATCATGTCGTACATATATGTAGTCATAGAAGAATCAATCACTCAGATTCCTAATTCTTCTAAATCACCTTTGTTGTTCACTTTAACATTATATTATCTCTAATTGCCTGAGTCAATTTAGATTTAAAAATTTAATTCATGGTTTATTATACTGACCCCTAGGCAATTCCCAAATTAGAAACAAACTCATCTTAACAAGCACATGATCAAATATAACATTTAATACAACCATGCGAGTATAAACAGATTATAGACAATGTAAACATCAAGGCACTTAGCATGTAGCAAATACTCTTTCCGGTAAATGTACCCCTACAAATACCTAAGACTCTATATGCTAACATGATCAATTATCGTAAAGCAAGCATTAAATCACACAAGATCTAATCATGAAGTCAAATACTGATAAACAAGCAACACTAACAAACTAGCATAAGTTATCTAATTTATATAGAAATCAAGGTGAGACATGCATTACATCAAACTTATAATATAATGTAGTTCGGCACTTAATACTCTATAATTAAATCAAACAAGTATAAACTAGTTAGAAAGTATACCTGTGCGATGCTTAACATTCCATCTCGAGTGATAATCAATTGATCCAAATCAATTTCCATTCTACTGACACTCATGGAAGTATCCTTGCATTTGACCTCAATAACCAATGATGTTCCTGCTTCAACCCAAACTGATACCTGATTGTTCTGCTTAAAGACCCCGACATAGAATGTCTCATGTTCTGCTTGAAAAGATCATTCTTCTTTGAATGTGTAGCAATAACCCCTTGATTATCATATGTCAGTGATAATCAAACCTTGTGTATTTCTGCCACTGATGTCCTTTAACCAAATCTTCAATTGTTGTTTTGGTTCTTTGACCGATAAACTGAATTCCTTTTCAAAATCCCAAATTCTTCATATATTGATTCGAAAACCACTGATCGAAGACTCTTCCCTAAATGAACTAATCCCCTTTCAATAACCAAATGATCCACTGAGTAGACCGATGTAGAAATACATCTCCAATGGTAAGATCAGGTCTCAACTCCATTAGAATGTTCTTCAGTCAGTTCATTTGTCCTCAACGAACGAAGAATCAACTCCTGTTATTTCGTTTAATAAAACATTTTGTTCAAACAGAAGTATTTAATTTTTTAGGAATTTAAATAATCAAAATAAATTGAAAATGCATTTTTGATAAATAATAATAAATTTCTCAATTTTAAATTATAAATAAAATAAAATAATTCGAAAAGAAATTTTTGATATAGAAATAACAAATTTTTCAAGGTATATTAAATAATCCTGAAAAAGAAATTATTTCAAATCAAAATTAATTTTCAAAGAATTTTATAGAATTTATAATCCAAAACAGTTTTAATTATAATTAAAATAAAACAGATTGAAAATATATGTTTGATATAAAAATAATAAATTTTCAAGTCATCTAATATATTCTTGAAAATAAATTATTTCAACCAAAATGATTTTCCAAAAAGTTTTATGAGATTTATAATTAAAACTTCCAAGCTTAAATTATAATTAAAATAAAACAACTCGAAAACACAATTTTGAAATAGAAATACTAAATTTTCAAAACATTTAAAATGTTCATGAAAATAAATTATTTCAATCCAAAAACATTTTCCAAAGAGTTTTATAAAATTTGTAATTAAAGTTTTATGAAAAATAAATTATTAAACCTCAAAAATAATTCTCAAAATAATTTTAAGAATATTAAACTCAAAAGAAATTAAATTGGATTTTAAAATTAATTTTAGTTTTTAAATTAATAAAATTCTGAACTAAGAATATTAAAAATATAAAATATTTGACTCTAAAATTTAAAAGAAAATAAAATATTTTCCAAGATGTAAAATAAACTTGAAAAATAAATTATTTAAATTTAAAAATTATTTTCAAAATATTTTATATAATTAAATTCAAATTTAATTATTAAATTAATTATTAAACTAAAAACAATTTGAGAGAAAAACAATTTTTGTTTTAAATAAAAGTTAAACTATGTAGCCATGTGTCATGTTGAAACAGCCTTCTAAGAAAAAAAATTCTACATAGAAATGTTCTACATAGACTCTATCTAGAACATCAAGTATAAATTCTACATAGAAATGTTCTACTTAGGCTCTATGTAGAACATTAAGTAGAACTTCTGACTTAGAAAATATTTCTAACTCCAGAATTTCTACTTAGGTTCTATCTAGAACATTAAGTAAAATTTCTACATAGAAATGTTCTGCTTAGGCTCTATGTAGAACATTAAGTAGAACTTCTGACTTAGAAAATATTTCTAACTCCAGAATTTCTACTTAGGTTCTATCTAGAACATTAAGTAGAATTTCTACATAGAAATGTTCTACTTAGGCTCTATGTAGAACATTAAGTAGAACTTCTGACTTAGAAAATATTTCTAACTCCAGAATTTCTACTTAGGTTCTATCTAGAACATTAAGTAGAATTTCTACATAGAAATGTTCTACTTAGGCTCTATGTAGAACATTAAGTAGAACTTCTGACTTAGAAAATATTTCTAACTCCAGAATTTCTACTTAGGTTTCATCTAGAACATTAAGTAGAATATTCGAGATAATGTTCGAGTTAGACACTATCTCGGACATCAAGTCGAATTTCTACATAGAAATGTTCTACTTGGCTATCTCGAACATCTAAGTAGAATTTCTACATAGAAATGTTCTACTTGGCTATCTAGAACATTTTGTACTTAGAAAAATTCCGGGCTTCAAAAAAAATTCTGGATGCCCAGTGAACCAATTGTACCCTCTTTAATCTCAAAAATAAAAATAGATCCAATCGATTTGTATGTCAATCGAGTAGCTCTGATACCAATTGTTAGGTCCTGGAGATCGTAGAGGGGGGGGGTGAATACGATTCCCAAATAAAAATATGACTTTTATTTATTTTTGGGACAACATAAAAATTACTTTGGTTCAAACCCAGGTACTGTTCATCATCTTCTTCAACCTCAAGAACACCATTAAAATAACCAAGATAATGAACGGTAAATCATCCAAAAAACACAACACAACAAGATCCAAGAATATAACTTTATATTCATTGAAGTGGGGTAGATGCTACAACAAGTTCAAGAACACAACAAAGAAATGATTTTTGGCTCCTCTAAAAATATTACAAATTCTAGATCTAGGAGACAAAAATCAAACCTATCTTCTAAACAAGATTTAGCAATGTTTACAATAGAAGAATAGATGAGTGGTATGATTAAGAAAATCATGGCCCCAAAATATATTAAAGTCTAGTTCGGCCATGGGGGAGAGAAAAATAATTTTTCTCTCTCTCCCCTTTTTAATTCTCCTGCACCCACACTACTTGAAAAACAAGTATGGAAGACTTTTTATATTGAAAAAGGTGTTGCTTTTTGCTTTTCCACCTTTTACTCTTGTCCACTCAAATCTTATCTTCAAAGTCATGTGCCAAGTATGCCTTTGGAAATATTTAATATAAAAGTAATATTTAAATAAATATATATAATATAAATAAAGAATGTCTTTATTTATAAAATATATAAATAATTAAATAAATACTTTATTTAATTAAATTAAATATTTCCATTCCACTCTTCAATTTGTGTAGACTTCCTTATCCAAATACTTGGCCCCGTATACGTGACTCCACCACGTCCAAGTATTTGGCCTTCTAATTTGTGAAGCTTTAGTAAGATCCAATCAGGTTGTGCCGTCTGTCCCTTATCCATTAGGCTGACATTTCTCCAACACTGATTTACCACCTTTGTTGATCCTCCACATGACTCAAGAAAACCAACAACTTTAGAATGATTAAAACCATATTAACCGACGAGAGCTTGCCTCCAATGTCCTGACACTTGATGCAACGGTCTGGTTCATAAGTGACTAATCTTGATAGGGGCTCTTGATTCTGAACATGATTCCACATTCTTCTTTGCAAACCTTACTTGTAGCTTCGATTATAATGCACTAAAATCTTCATAGACTAAGACAATCTTCTATAGTTTCCACATCCTTGAATAGATATCAATATCTTTTATTCTCCACTGAGGCATGAACATGTTAATGAACTTCTTCCAATGGGCTTCAAGTCTGTAGATGATCCTTTGATACTTTGTCTTAACTGAACTCTGTGATCCAAGATTTCTGTGCACCTGCATATTATTACATGTCCTATTCTATTGTTGAGTTATCATCAACCATTACATAGAGATTACATTTAGCATTTCTAGTACACATGAAAGTGTAGTGAGTTACTTCCCTTCACTCCTATCTCCCCTTTCACATATAGGTTTCAGTCCAAATTGGTTAGTTGATAACACATAAAGAACAGTTAAATCAGATTTTTTGATCCACTTTTGAATCACTTTTGGTGCTTGATTCTTTGCTTTTTGGTTTCTACCAGACTGATGTTGGATAGCTGTCTAACTGTTCTAGTAAGTTGATTCTGCATTCTACAGTTTGCAATGCTTTGACAAGTGGCCCTTTCTTTGAGACTTCTGAAAAATCTTCCAAGGCATAGCATAGTCATATGGAATACCACGTTTGCCTTCATACTTGAGACATTTATCCTTCAAATTAGTTTCCATTCCCAATCCTTCTTTTGCCAATGATACTTTAGTTTGCTTCATCATGGATTTGAGAACTTCTTCACCTTGAACAAACTTTCCCATTCCCTTTTCAAGATGTTTTATCTCCTTTTCCAATTCTTTGATCTTTTCAGCTTGCTGAGATACTTCTCTGGAATCTGATTCTATAAGTGTTTTCCTAGTTGCACAAGTAGAAGGGGGGTTGAATACTTGTGTGTCTTTTCTGCCTGATTTAAAATCAACTCAATATCAATAAACTGATATGAATTAAGAACAAAGATCAATCATAAAGATATGAATAAGTATGGTTTGTATTATTGATTTGTAAATACAAAACTCTCCTAGGGTGTATATAAACCCTAATAGTTTCTCTGTATTTATCACAACAACTCTCTCTATTTCTATGCACTCACAAAGTTTCACTCAGACAAATTATGATTCGACTTCCACACATTTACAATTAGGTTACATAGAGTTTATATAGAGAGCTGCCTATCAGCTAATAACAGAAAGATAAATTACAATAGAAATTCAGAGCTCATCATCACTGTGCTCATCTATAAGCCTAGTTTGAATCAATTTTCTCCTTTTTACAACTGGTGCCTGTTGAAAGACACCAGACGTTGGTTTCTTTTTGGATTTTGGGTTGGAAGATTGAGTCTTTGAAGGGGATTGGGTGACTTGGGTAGGTGCAGGGGGACTCTCCATTACTTGTTCATGCACCATTTCACCACCAAAAAATGAAGCATTGTAGATAGAAGGTTTGTAGGTTGAGAGTTTTACCTTCATTACCTATGGATAAGTCATGGCAGGTAGACTCTTCTTCTTGTCATCAATTCTCTTAATATCAGAGAATATCCTCCTTTGCTGTTTGTATGCCTGCACACAGCAATCATCTGCCAACTTGGTTGACATGTCAGGAATGAAGTGATTGCGGAGAATCATAAGAAATCTATGATAGTAGACTTTCTTCCTCCCCTTATGCACGTTATTTAATTTTGCTCCCATTTGAGTGAGCAACATATCACCAATGTTGATTACTCTATCAAATAGGAGACTGTGACCAATTTGATAAGTAATAGCAGTAATAGCATCAAAGCCACTACACTTGCCAGTAAAGCACTTAGCAATTTGATCAAAAAAGAAGGACCATTCCTTCCTCAAGTAGGGTCTAGTTAATTTACTCATGTTATCTAAACTAGCAGAATAACCAAGTGATTTAAAAATGCTTTTAATCTCAGAATCAGAAGGATTTTCATCAAAAGGTGTCTTCACAGGCAATTTAAAAACTGAATTAAGCACATCAGCAGTGACATCAAAAGTAATTGAGCCAAAGGTGAACATTATTTTACCTGGTTGATCCTGAGAAGGATCAACTACTTTTGCAGTGCTCCAAGCTTGAGAAACAGCATCCATATGAATGACTGGTGATGCCTTGAGAACGTAACTGAGTTCACTCTGCTTCAAAAAATCCATCATATGATAGTAATCAACATCTACCCCTTTCTTGTCACCAAGGGCTGCCACATGGTTAGTGGTCATGAACTCAAAGTCTCTAAATGTGAATGCGATAGCTTTGGGTCCCCGTATAACAGTTGAGATAACAGCCATTGAAATTTTGTAAGTTGAAAGTGATGAATACGCTTGAAGAAAGTTGTTAGGGTTCGTAAAGAGCTCTGTGAATAGTTCTCCCTTAAAAATTAATTGCAATAAACAAGTGAGTAAAATGTATGAAAATCTTCTATTTTGTTTGAATTGCTAACAATACACACGAGTCTACAGTCTATCTCCATTAAAAAATAACTGTTACCGCCTATTTCAAGTCATTTGAACAGTTTAAACACAATCAAAGTCTGCGGGCGCGAATTTGAACCGTTTCAGAGTCTAGGCGATGATTGTTTTTCAGAGTCTATAGAATCTCAGAGTCTACAGACTGTTCAGAGTCTACAGACTCGTCAGAGGCTAAAAACTATACTCTGTCAAGATAAAGTACCAATAAAATTTTTGAAAAAATAATTAATTATAATGTGTTACAGCCAGAATTATAATTAAGGTACATACCTTGTTGCTTGTAATTTGTAATCACTTACATGTTTAACATACCTAATTCACCTACCAGTCTGAGAAAGGTAGACTCATCAAGTGGTTTTGTCAAAATGTCTACAATCTGTTTGTCAGTTGGAACATAGTGAAGTGTCACAGTACCATTTTTAACATGTTCTCTAATAAAATGATACCTGACATCAATGTGCTTTGTTATGGAATGTTGGACTAGATTCTCTGCAATTTTAATAGCACTAGTATTATCATAATACATAGGGATATTTGAGAATGTTAGTCCATAATCTAGTAATTAATTTCTTATCCACAGAATTTGCGCACAGCAACTTCCAGCTGCAATGTATTCAGCCTCAGCTGTTGAGGTTGATATAGTCTGTTGTTTCTTGCTAAACCAAGAAATTAATCTGCCAAGAAACTGGCACTGACCTGTTGTGCTTTTCCTGTCTACTTTGCATCCTGCATAGTCAGAATCTGAATAGCCAATTAGTGAAAAATCTGACTTTTTAGGATACAAAAGTCCAAGAGTTTGTGCCCCCTTGAGATATCTAAAAATTCTTTTTACAGCTATTAAATGTGATTCTCCGGGGTCAGCTTGAAATCTAGCACACAGACAAGTTGCAAACATTATATCTGGTCTACTAGCAGTTAAATATAATAATGAGCCAATCATACCTCTGTAGCTAGTGTTGTCAACTTTCTTACCTTTTGGGTCAGAGTCTAGCTTAGTGGCTGTTGACATGGGAGTTATAGCAGTCGCAGAATCTTGCATATCAAACTTCTTCAATAGTTCTCTTGCATATTTTATTTGATTGATGAAAATTCCATCATCATTCTGTTTGACTTGAAGCCCCAAAAAGAAGTTCAATTCTCCAATCATGCTCATTTCATAATTTGTCTGCATTAATTTACTAAACTTTTCACCGAGTTTGTCATTAGTAGATCCAAATATAATATCATCAACATAAACTTTGATAAGCAAAATGTCACCTTTATACTTTCTAATGAAGAGAGTTTTGTCAATGGTACCTCTTATGAATCCCTTTTCAAGAAGAAATTTTGAAAGAGTTTCATACCATGCTCTAGGTGCTTGCTACAATCCATAAAGTGCCTTATCTAATCTGTAAACATGATCAGGATATTTTGGATCAACAAATCCTGGTGGTTGCTCCACATAGACTTCTTCCTCCAATTTTCCATTTAAGAAGGCACTTTTTACATCCATCTAATACACCTTGTGAAAGTGTTTGACCTAAAACCAATCATGTATGATGAGTTAGGAAAAACTTTCTGCTACTCTTATTTAATTTTATTTGATAATAATAAATTATTTATTTGTTATGTTATGGGCTTAATATATTTGAAGTGTATTAAATAAGATGTTCCATATTTTAGAGCAAAGCTTCTAGAATTATAATGAGATTGTAATAATGAGATCTAGAAGATAATAGCTTTAGACTTAAACAGTTCCTGATCATAGGATAACTAATTGGAAATTGGTATATCCGTAAAGATCAGTACATACTATGCTAGCTCTCTTAGGAGGATGTCTGTTCTCAGAGACATTTGTGTGGTGACACTATAGCTAGTATGTAGGTCCTTATTAAGGAATAAGATCACTGAACATGACTCGATAAGCAGAACAACTAATGGAGTTTACTCACGTGTCGATAGTTGTTTATTAAGTAAATAGTTATACAAGTATCCTTAGACTTGAGATCGTTAGAGTAATCTCGTACACAATGATTTATGCTTTGGTTTAGTCCTTAGTCTCTAGCAAATTCATTAGGTCCATTATGGGCATAGTGATTTGTGTATGGAGATAGTTAACGGATCAATAAAGGATCTGCCCCTTCCAGTAAAGGAAGTGAATATCCTATGATATGCAAGTTCAGGAATCTCTGGCCAAAGTGAATGAAATTAGAAAGAGTTTCTAATTTGCATTAAAAGGAACTTTGCATTATGAATAAGAAATCATATGATTAAATTAGATAGGCTTGACACGAGTTCCATGCCTTGTATTTAATCGGGATATTGAAGGGTAGAAGGAATTAATTGTACGGTAACTAATTACTGACAGGTTCTAAGTATTCTAAGCAATGATTTCGTATTATCTGGACAGTCGCGATATGTTGAGAAGCATCACTCACGATGTAGAATAAATATAATTAATTAGATTAATTATATTTAATGAATTAATAGAATTCATATAAATAATAAATAAAATGTTTATTATTATTTTTTCTACTACCGACTTAATATTGAACCTAAATAGTCACACCATAAAAGAGATTAAATTATAGATGAAGGAATAATTAATAATAGCTAGTCATTATTTATTTATGAAATAAATAATTACTTAGCAAATTTTATAAATTAATTAAATGAGATTTAATTGATTATAAATTATTTAAGATAAGATCTTAATATTATTAATTAAATATTTAATTAAAGTAATTAAATATGAAGAGAGAATAATTTTCTAAAAGAGTTTAGAAAAAGGAATTAATGATTAAAATAGTTTTAATCATTAACTAATTAATTAATAAGATTAATTAATTAAAAAGGGAATTAATAATAAGATATTTATAGAAAATATCTCAGCTGAGATATTTGCTTATAAATATAGGATTATAAACCCTAATACAAAAACCCTAATATTTGTGAGAAATATTTTTAAAGGGAGGCAACCCTAATTTCCTCTCGAGCCTCCTCCTTCATCTTTTAGTTTGATTCTTGGTGGATATCTTTAGAGCACTCCACACTTGAGGGGTGATTGCAAGGATTGAAGAATAAGATCTTCTCTAGCTGTTACCGGAAAGCAATCGAGGTATTCTTCAATTTATAAAATAGTTTTTGTATCTATATGTATGTATACATAGGAATATATGCAAATAAATGTTATTCAATGCTTCCGCTGGTGCATAAATTCCTTCAATGGTATCAGAGCTTAGGTTGTATGCATATAGATTCGTGGTCAAGTTTCAGAATTTTATGAGCATGTATGTATTTATTATGATTTATACAAGCAATATCATGTTTTAATTATGATTAATATGATACTGTTCGTCAAAATTGTTTTGATAATTTTCCTGGGTTCTATAAGTGTTGTAGATCGTCTAGTTAATTTTTCATAATTTTTTGATGCGTAGAATATTTATTATGAATTTTGAAAGCAATAATAATGATTTAATTATGATTAATTCATTACTGTTCCTCAAAATTTATGTTATATTTTTCATGTGTTCTACAAGTGTTGTAGATCGTCCAGATATTTTTAGAATATTTTTCTGAGCAATATATTATTTATTATAGATTTTTAAAGTTGTTTTTAATTATTTCGTAATTAAATAATAATATCTGGAAAAAAAATCGAGGTGTAACGCATTCTGTGCATGCGTTACAAGCTAAAAAAGGGTTTTTGGCTTGTAACGCATACCCGAGATGCGTGACATGGTGTCTTGCACGCGCCTGACGCGCTTGCGCGCATGAGAATGTGTCAGAAACTTCTCGGGGCACGTGCATACGCGTGGGAGCTCAGAATGGGGCGTGTAATATACCGTTGGATTCATTTTTCCGAGACGGTTCTAATGGTATATTACAATAATTTTTCTGAAATTGTTTCGGACTATTTAGAGCTTCCAAAAATGTTTTAAAGCAAGTTTTAACTGTTTTAAGTTGCTTTTAAATACACCATGTGATACATAGAGATGTATAATACTTATATGTTGTAATATATGATTTAACATGCCTACCGTATATTTATTCGTGATTATATATATATATGATATATGCTTGAATTATCATGAGATGATAGATTTAGGTAAACTTAATTAACATAAGGCGTATGTTAGACAATCTAGAATAGTGAAATTGTTTCGTGACCTTAATTTACATATTATGAATACAATTATGAGATTTTTGTGTTTATGAAACACGTGATTGAATATGAATTTTCAACTTAAGTGAAATGATGATTCTGTCAAACAACGGATGTTCTATCTATAAGAAAGGGGGTTATTAAGAGACGCCTCTTGACAATGCTCCACCCCTGGCCTGGGATGACTCCAAGTATCAATAGTTGATTTGAAATATTTAATCCAATATAAAAGAATCTCTTTATAATATGATTATGATTGTAACATAATATAATCCCCTAAAATATAAAGAATATCAAGTAGTAATTGGTCATAAAACACAAAGGGCTTGTGTTGGTCATAGCCTTCCAACATAATAGAAAGTATTTCTTGTTTTTGAAACTCTGTCGTTTCATGCTACAGCCGAGGGCGTTGGTTCCGAAAGAAGAGATACTTGTCTATAACATGAGATGTGTATGATGAATTAGAATCTTATGGTCGTTACGTGCTACAGCCGTGGGCTATTTGAAACTAGTTTAATTATACGAGATGTTGGGATTGACTTGACTTAGAATATTGAGTTTGTCGTGCCACAGCCGTGACTCAAGTGTTCAAGAGGCTAAAGTAAGATTAGGGAATAACATGAGATGTAGCTGACAAGAGTTGTCTGCCTATTGAACATTACATGGCGTTTCGTGCTACAGCCGAGGTTGTGTGATGGAATGTAGGATCCCTATCCCACTATCATTATGAATGCTTAATTTCAATAAGGGATATAGAAATTAGATAGAATAGTGGGAGGCACTTATGAATAAAGACCCGATTCATATGGTGTTTTCGATAATGAAATAGAGTATTTGCTAAATGTTGTTATGTGTTTATTATTTGTAGATTTACTATATACATAATGTCTTCTACACTATCACTCCGTTGCATGCTCGATGCACACAAATTAACTGGTCCCAACTATGCTGATTGGCTTCGAAACCTGAGAATTGTTCTCAGGATTGAGAAGAAGGAATATGTACTAGACTCACCTAAATCTGCTGAACCTGCTCAGGATGCACATAATGATGAACATATTGTGTATCGTAATTGGATAGATGATGCAAGAGTTGCACAGTGTGTTATGCTGGGATCCATGAATGATGAGCTCCAAAAGCAACATGAGCATATGGATGATCACTCTATCCTTATGCATCTACAAGATTTGTATGATGTGGCAGGAAGGACAGCTCGATATGAGATATCGAAGGAGCTGTTCCGTTGTAGGATGACTGAGGGATCATCTGTGAATGTTCATGTGCTCAAGATGATCAATTTGATTGAGCGTCTTGGACAACTTGGATTTGTCATGGATGGGGAGCTGAGTCAAGATCTGGTCTTGCAATCACTTCCAGATTCATTCTCGCAGTTCGTTGTGAACTTTCACATGAACAAGTTGGATGTCAGCTTGCCTGAACTCCATAACATGCTGAAAACTGCTGAGTCGAATTTTCCCACAAAGAAGAGTTCTGTTCTTCTAGTTGGTGAAGGCTATAACCCTAAGAAGAGGAAGATGAGCCCTCCTAAGAAGAAGAAGAAGGTAGGTGAGAAAAGGCCAGTTCCGCCAAAAGCTGAAGATCCCAAAAGCAAAGCTGTTTGCTTTCACTGCAACAAAGTGGGGTACTGGAAGAGAAACTGTAAGGCTTACCTTGCAGAATTGAAGAAGAAGAAGGGTGGTGAGACTACCGCTTCTGCTTCAGGTATGTTCATGATCGAACTAAATATGTCACTTAATCAAACTTCTACTTGGGTATTAGATACCGCCTATGGTTCTCACATTTGCAATTCGTTGCAGGGACTAAGGAGAAGTAAGACTCTTGAAAAAGAAGAGGTGATCCTACGTATGGGCAATGGAGCAAGAGTTGCTGCTGTAGCTGTAGGATCGTTTGATTTACTTATGCCTACGGGTAAGACTATTATTTTGGATAATTGTTATTTTGTTCCCTCAATTGTGAGGAATATTATTTCTATTCTCATGTTAGACTTGGATGGTTTTTCGTTTGTTATTAAGAATAATAAATGTTTAATTTTTAGAAATAATGTTCTTTATGGTGTTGGTATTTTAAATAATGGTTTGTATGTATGTGACGTAGAACATAGTTTACTTCAAATTGAACATAGTAATAAAAGAAAAAGAGATGATGAAAATCCTACCTACTTGTGGCACCGCAGACTTGGTCATATTAGTGAAAATAGACTTAAGACATTGCATAAGGAAGGGTTACTAGAACCTTTTGATTTTGAATCATATCCTACATGCGAGTCTTGTCTGTTAGGCAAAATGACCAAATCTCCATTTAGTGGACATGGAGAAAGAGCTGCGGAGTTGCTTGGATTGGTACATACAGATGTGTGTGGGCCGATGTCCACGCAAGCCATGGGTGGATTTTCATACTTCATTACTTTTAAAGATGATCGATCTAGATTTGGATATGTGTATTTGATGAAATACAAATTCGAAGCCTTTGAAAAGTTCAAAGAATATAAGTATGAAGTAGAGAAACAAACCAAGTATAGTATTAAAACCCTTCTATCAGATCGAGGAGGTGAATACTTAAGTGGCGAGTTTCTAAATTATCTCAAAGAAAATGGTATAGTCTCTCAATGGACTCCTCCGGCCACTCCCCAGTTGAATGGAGTATCCGAAAGGAGAAATCGAACTTTGTTGGACATGGTTCGATCCATGATGAGCTATACAGATCTTCCAGTATCACTTTGGGGTTATGCATTGGAAACATCAGCACATATATTGAACAAGGTGCCTTCCAAATCTGTTCCTCAAACTCCGTATGAGATATGGAAAGAAAGGAAACCGAGTCTTAAGCACGTTAAGATTTGGGGATGTCCAGCTTATGTCAAGAAAGTTGACCCAGATAAGCTAGAATCTCGATCCGTGAAATGTAGGTTTGTAGGATATCCTAAAGAGACTTTAGGGTATTACTTTTACACCGAACAAAGGGTGTTTGTCTCCCGACATGCTACCTTCCTGGAAAAACAGTTTATCCTTGAAGGGAATAGTGGGAGCAAGATTGAACTTGATGAAGTTCATGAAGAACAAACTACTACGGTTCAAGAGGAAACACCTATTCATATTGAACAACCTTCCGTAGAACAGCCCATCCGTAGATCACAAAGGGTGTCTCGCCAACCTGAGAGGTATTATGGCCTTGTCATTAAGAATGACAATGAATTGGCGGTCATTGATGGAGAGGACCCTATGACCTTCAACGAGGCTGTGAGTAGTGTTGACTCAGAGAAATGACAGAGTGCCATGAAATCCGAAATGGACTCCATGTATGCCAACCAAGTATGGACTTTGGTAGAGGCACCCAAGGATATGAAGCCTATAGGGTGCAAGTGGGTATACAAGAGAAAGATTGGAGCAAATGGCCAGGTAGAGACCTACAAGGCCAGGCTCGTGGCAAAAGGATTCAAACAAAGACAAGGGATTGACTTTGATGAAACTTTTTCGCCTATAGCCTTGCTCAAATCAATTCGGATTTTGCTTGCTATTGCAGCTTACTATGACTATGAGATCTGGCAAATGGACGTAAAGGCGGCCTTCCTCAATGGGGAACTTGAAGAAGAAGTGTATAAGACACAGCCAGAGGGTTTTATTTCCAAAGGAAATGAACATCTAGTATGTAAGCTACTACGAACCATATATGGGTTAAGGCAAGCTTCTCGAAGATGGAACATCCGTTTTGATGAGACAATCAAAGAGTTTGACTTTATCAAAAACATTGATGAACCATGTGTCTACAAGAAGGTTAGTGGGAGCGCAGTAACATTTCTTATTTTGTATGTAGATGACATACTCTTAATAGGAAATGACATACCAATGCTGCAATCAGTAAAAATGTGGCTATCAAAGAACTTCACCGTGAAGGACTTGGGAGAAGCGTCCTACATTCTTGGTATGAAGATTTATAGAGATAGATCAAGAAGAATGATAGGTCTAACCCAAGGTACGTACATCGATAAGGTGCTTAAAAGGTTTAGCATGGAAAACTCCAAGAGAGGTCTTATACCGATGAGCCATGGAGTCTCCCTTTCTGACAAGATGTCTCCTAAGACACCTGAAGAAAGAGAGCGTATGAGTAGGATTCCTTATGCGTCGGCAATAGGATCTATCATGTACGCGATGTTATGTACTAGACCTGATGTTGCTCACTCAATTAGTGTGACTAGCAGATATCAGTCAAATCTAGGTGAAGACCACTGGAAAGCAGTGAAGAACATCCTTAAGTACTTGAGAAGGACTAAGGATATTTTTCTTGTTTTTGGTGGGTCTGAGTTGAAAATAGAGGGTTACACTGACTCTAGTTTTCAGTCAGAGTGTGATGATAGTACATCAATGTCAGGGTATGTGTTTAATCTAAATGGTGGGGCGATTAGTTGGAGAAGTCGTAAGCAATCTACGACGGCTGACTCCATAGCAGAAGCAGAGTATATAGCTGCAAGTGAGGCTGCAAAGGAAGCTGTTTGGATGAAGAAATTTGTTTCTGAGTTGGGAGTAGTTCCTGGCATAGAGGGGCCTATTGTGTTATAATGTGACAATAACGCTGCAATAGCTCAAGCCAAGGAACCGAGGTCTCACAACAATACCAAACATATATTGCGGCAGTTTTATTTGATTAGGGAGATCATTGAAAGAGGAGATGTCAAGATCGAAAGAGTTGACACACATAACAACATAGCAGACCTGTTCACGAAGCCGTTGTCTCAGTTAAATTTTGATCGTCATAAGGAGCGGATGGGTATTAGATACTGGAGTGATTGGCTTTAGGCCAAGTGAGAGATTGAAAGTGTTTGACCTAAAACCAATCATGTATGGTGAGTTAGGAAAAACTTTCTGCTACTCTTATTTAATTTCATTTGATAATAATAAAGTATTTATTTGTTATATTACGGGCTTAATATATTTGAAGTGTATTAAATAAGATGTTCCATAGTTTATAGCAAAGCTTCTAGAATTATAATGAGATTGTAATAATGAGATCTAGAAGATAATAGCTTTAGACTTAAACAGTTCCTGATCATAGGATAACTAATTGGAAATTGGTAAATCCGTAAAGATCAATACATACTATGCTAGCTCTCTTAGGAGGATGTCTGTTCTCAGAGACATTTGTGTGGTGACACTATAGCTAGTATGTAGGTGCTTATTAAGGAATAAGTTCACTGAACATGACTCGATAAGTAGAACAACTAATGGAGTTTACTCACGTGTCGATAGTTGTTTATTAAGTAAATAGTTGTACAAGTATCCTTAGACTTGAGATCGTTAGAGTAATCTCGTACACAATGATTTATGCTTTGGTTTAGTCCTTAGTCTCTAGGACATTTATTAGGTTCATTCTGGGCATAGTGATTTGTGTATGGAGATAGTTAAAAGATCAATAAAGGATCTGCCCCTTCCAGTGAAGGAAGTGAATATCCTATGATATGCAAGTTCAGGAATCTCTGGCCAAAGTGAATGAAATTAGAAAGAGTTTCTAACTTGCATTAAAAGGAACTTTGCATTATGAATAAGAAATCATATGATTAAATTAGATAGGCTTGACATGAGTTCCATGCCTTGTATTTAATCGGGATATTGAAGGGTAGAAGGAATTAATTGTACGGTAACTAATTACTGACAGGTTCTAAGTATTCTAAGCAATGATTTCGTATTATCTGGACAGTCGCGATATGTTGAGAAGCATCACTCACGATGTAGAATAAATATAATTAATTAGATTAATTATATTTAATGAATTAATAGAATTCATATAAACAATAAATAAAATGTTTATCATTATTTTTTCTACTACCGACTTAATATTGAACCTAAAGAGTCACACCATAAAAGAGATTAAATTATAGATGAAGGAATAATTAATAATAGCTAGTCATTATTTATTTATGAAATAAATAATTACTTAGCAAATTTTATAAATTAATTAAATGAGATTTAATTGATTATAAATTATTTAAGATAAGATCTTAATATTATTAATTAAATATTTAATTAAAGTAATTAAATATGAAGAGAGAATAATTTTCTAAAAGAGTTTAGAAAAAGGAATTAATGATTAAAATAGTTTTAATCATTAACTAATTAATTAATAAGATTAAATAATTAAAAAGGGAATTAATAATAAGATATTTATAGAAAATATCTCAGCTGAGATATTTGCCTATAAATATGGGATTATAAACCCTAATACAAAAACCCTAATATTTGTGAGAAATATTTTAAAAGGGAGGCAACCCTAATTTCCTCTCGAGCCTCCTCCTTCATCTTTTAGTTTGATTCTTGGTGGATATCTTTAGAGCACTCCACACTTGAGGGGTGATTGCAAGGATTGAAGAATAAGATCTTCTCTAGCTGTTACCGGAAAGCAATCGAGGTATTCTTCAATTTATAAAATAGTTTTTGTATCTATATGTATGTATACATAGGAATATATGCAAATAAATGTTATTCAATGCTTCCGCTGGTGCATAAATTTCTTCACCTTGAATTTTGAATGAGCTGCAAAGGCAAGAAACATTCTGATAGCTTCCAATCTTGCTACTGGTGCAAAAGTTTCATCATAGTCAATTCCTTCCTCCTGTGAGTATCCTTTTGCTACTAGCCTTGCTTTATTTCTTACTACAGTTTCACTCTCATCAAGTTTGTTTATGTACACCCATTTTGCACCAACAACTGATCTATCTCTAGGTCTTGGTACAAGTTTCCACACTTTGTTTCTCTCAAATTTATTCAATTCTTCTTGCATTGCAATTATCCAATCAGGATCTTGCAAGGCTTCCTCAATTTTCTTGGGTTCATTCTTTGAGAGAAAACAGCTATAAAGACATTCATTTTGAGTAGCTGTTCTTGTTTGTACACCACTCTCAGGACCACCAATTATTAAGTCAGGAGTGTGACCCCTTGTCCATTTTCTAGCTGGTGGAAGATTGATTCTTGAACTTGAAGCTCCCCCTAAGTCATTTGCAACTTCTGTATTTGAGTAAAATTCAAATGAAGAGACTCCCCCTAAATTGCTTGACTCTGACAAGGGTTCAGAGTTGCTAGATCCAGATCCCGATGAGTTAGATTCTGAAGAATTTGACTCAGTCTGTCTAGACTCTGTCTGGGTAGACTCTGACCTGTTAGACTCTGAATTATTTGGAGTTGTATTTTCTGGCTCCCCCTCAGAATGTGCAGGTTCCTGTGTTGGATCATGAGTTACTTGAGGGTTTTCATCCTCTTCGTCTTCATTTATCTCAGAACTTTTTAGATTTTTAAATTCCAGTGTAGTAGACTCTGACTCATCCTGCAATCCTGTAAACTTTTTATCATTAAATGCCACATGAATAAATTCCATAACAATTTCGGTTCTGAGATTAAACACTCTGAATGCTTTTGTGTTTGATGCATATCCAAGAAAAATTGATTCATCTGCCTTGGCTTCAAATTTGCTTAGATTTTCAGGATGTACTTTCAATATATAACACTTGCATCCAAATATGTGAAAGTGTTTCACACTTGGCTTCTTGTCCATTATCATTTCATAGGGAGTCTTCCGATGCATGTTTATTAAAGTACAGTTTTGAGTGAAACATGCTGTATTGACTGCCTCTGCCTAAAAATATACTGGTAGCTTAGACTCTGCCAGCATTGTTCTGGCAGCTTCTATGAGGGTTCTATTCTTTCTCTCCACAACTCCATTTTGTTGAGGAGTTCCTGGTGCAGAAAAATGTTGAGTAATTCCTTTTGATTCACAGTAGTCCTCCTTGATTGAATTCTTGAATTCAGTACCATTGTGACTCCTTAGAACTTTAACTGTTTTCTTTGAATTTCTTTCCAGAAAAGTGATATGGTCTATGATGTGTTGTGGAGCTTCATCCTTTGAATGTAAAAAGAAAATCCATGTGAATCTTGTAAAATCATCTACAATAACAAGAGTATATTTCTTTTTATTAATTGACATAACATTTACTGGACCAAATAAATCAAGGTGCAATAAATAAAAGGGTTCAGAAATGGTGTTGATTGTCTTGCTCTTGAAGGATGATTTCTTTGCTTTCCAAGTTGACATGCTTCACAGAGTCCATCTTGCACAAAATCAACATGTGGTAATCCTCTTATAAGATTCTGTTTAACCAAGTTGTTTAGTGTTTGAAAGTTGATGTGTGACAGTTTCTTGTGCCATTTCCAGCTTTCTTCAATTGAGGCCTTGCTATATAGACATGTGAGTTCACTGTGTATGCAATCCTCCAAGATGGCTTCATAAATGTTACCATGTCTGTGACCTTTAAAAACCAGAGTACCTGTTTCTTTGTGAGTCACAAGACACTCTTTGTTGTCAAAGCCAGTATGGTAACCTTTATCTCCTAGTTGACTTATGCTTATCAAATTGTGTCTTAAGCCATCAACTAGAGCTACTTGTTCAATGATGACATTTTCAAGTACAATCTTGCCATATCCTAGTGTTTGTCCTTTGTTGCCATCTCCAAAGGATACTTCTAGGCCAGCCATTTCCACAAAGTCTGTAAGCAGAGATTTCTTTCCAGTCATGTGTCTTGAGCATCCACTGTCCAGGATTAGGGTTACATTCTTTACCCTTGTTCCCTGCATACATAAAGCAACTAGTTAGTTGTTTTGGGGACCCAAACAGTTTTGGATTTTAGGTGAAACAGGTTTAGCAATTTTCACCTTTGATTTACCTGTCTCCTTTGTTGCTTTTGACTCTGGTGGAGTCTTAACAGTGTCATACCAACTTTTATCAATAGATGATTTTAGCTCATAAAAATTGAAATACAAATCATGACAGTCTCTACACATATAAATAGAGTGAAATATGCTACCACAATGATAACAAGGTTTCTGTGGAATGTAGTGACTTTTCAGAGTCTGTGGAAGACTAAACTCTGATTTTTCCTCAATTCTTGCTTTACAATCTATAGCTAAATGGTTGTGGTTTCCACATCTAAAACACTTCTTTCTAGGAGCATTAGGATCCTTTTGATAATTATTTGCTTTATTAATGCCTTCCTTACCATTCCTATTTCTCCTAGTTTTGGTAGACTCAGATAAGTTCTCTAGCCTTTCTTTTAACTTAGACTTAGACAAGTACCCTATGTTAATATTTTTCTTAGAATTATTTGCTCTAGTTTCATCTGTCTTTTTGTCAACAACAGGGGATTATTGACAGATGAGTTTGTGGTTTCAGTCTTTTCTTTAGGAGTCACAAACTTAACAGGAACAAATGTACTTTTGTCTTTAGTCTTATTAACTTGGCTAGCTTCTTCATTGTTATCATTCTCAATAATAGGTCTTTTGCCTTGACTATTGTCATAGCCTAGACCAGCAGTTTGACACACATTTTGATTATTGAGAATTTCTTGAACATTTGTACCAGAGTTTGTCCAGACTTTAAACTTAAGTCTTTCTTCTTCTAGTTCATTCTTAACATAGTCACAGGCTTTCAAAATTTCAGTGTAATTATGACTATTTTTCTCAGAATCCTTTTTGTATTGTTCTATTAATATTAACTCATACTTTAAATGATCATTCCTTTTAGTTAAGGTTAAATTTTCTTCTCTCAACCTTTCACTTTCACTAGTGAGAGACCTACATGTTGTCATTATTTTATTAACCTCACTTTGCACAATTTCTATGCCATTAGAGTCTAAGTTAATTAAGGATTCAGGAGTAAAGATTGATACCTGAGTTTTGGGAGATAAGGGTTGTTTGGGAGATTGTGATTTTCTTGAGGAGGATGCCATCAATGCTAGATTTTCATAATCAACTTCATCTTCTGAGCTTGAATCTGCCCAATCATTTCCTGTTGATAAAAGTGCTTTTCCTTTTCCTTTACTTTTTGACTTTCTGCATTCACTGGCAAAGTGCCCCAATATTCCACAGTTGAAACATTTGACCTTTGCTTTGTCAAGTTTGATTATCGTACTCTTGCTCTTCTTAGTCTTCTCATCTTCCTTCTTGAATGATGCCCTTTTGCTAAATTTGCTAGTTCTTTTGTTAAATTTCATTCTTTTGAAAGTTTTGGCAAACATAACCATCATTTGATTTAGATCAATCTCTTCATCAGAATCAGAGTCTGTGTCAGTAGACTCTGACTCCACAACAGTTTTACCCTTCTTCCTTGAATCCTTGATTCTTGTTTCTGTGGGTTGTTCATGTTGTTCTTTTTCAGACTCCATTAAGAGTGCTACATATTTTGTCTTCACATACTTCTTATTCTTCCTCTGTTGCATCTCTAAATCATATGTCTTGAGTCTGCCATACAGTTCTTCTAGAGTTAGTTCATCCAAATCTCTAGCTTCCCTTATGGCTGTAGTCTTATTGTCTCACTCTTCAAGAAGTGCTCTCAGAAACTTGGTGTTTGTATCTTCAGAATCATAAACCTTACCAAGCATAGCCATCTCATTCAAGAGTTTTGTAAACCTATCATACATCTCAGTAATAGATTCTCCAGATTTTGCTTCAAAATACTCATACTTTTGAATTAGCAAAGACCTAGCATTCTTCTTGACATTTTTAGTTCCTTGAAAGTGCACTTCAAGTTTTGTCCATATCTCATTAGCAGTTTAACATGATATAACACAGTTTGTAAGAACAGAATCTAAACTGTTAAATATATGTTTTTGACCTTTGCCTCCTTAAGAACATTCTCCTTGTCCTCTTTTATCCATTCAGCCTTTGGTTTTTCAATGAAGTGTTCTTCAGTTACTTTGCCTTCTTCATTGATTTGAGGCACTAGCTTTAAGGGCACATAGGTTCCTTCATGAATTCTTTCAAGATAGTCAGGTTCTGTTGCTTCCAGATGGTGCAGTATCTTAACCTTCTAGTGGGTGAACTCGTTTCTCTTAAGCATATGAATCTTAGAATTGCCATCTTTGTTTCCAGACATCTTTAATCAATTTTAAACGTTAGGCTCTGATACCAATTGTTTTCCCAATTGCACAAGTAGAAGGGGGGGTTGAATACTTGTGTGTCTTTTCTACCTGATTTAAAGTCAACTCAATATCAATAAACTGATATGAATTAAGAACAAAGATCAATCACAAAGATATGAATAAGTATGGTTTGTATTATTGATTTGTAAATACAAAACTCTTCTAGTGTGTATACAAACCCTAACAGCTTCTCTGTGTTTATCACAGCAACTCTCTCTATTTCTATGCACTCACAAAGTTTCACTCAGACAAATTATGCTTCGACTTCCACACATTTACAATTAGGTTACATAGAGTTTATATAGAGAGTTGCCTATCAGCTAATAACAGAAAGATAAATTACAATAGGAATAGAATTCCTAATTATTAGTTGACAGTTTCCTTTTGCAATTCTCCTTCCCTTTATTTATAGCATATCTGTAATATCTTTGGCTTTATCTTCTAAGACTTCCCTTATCTGTGATCATATTCCAAATTTAGCTTTAACTTTATAAACTCTGAAATCTTCAGACTCTGCCAGACTATAGACTCTGATCATTTGTAGACTCTGACAGATCTTAGACTCCGATAATCTATAGACTTTGATCACCTTCCAGACTCTGATCTTCATGCAGACTCTGGCTTTACTTTCTGTAAAAATTCTTTTAAGTACAAGTAACATGAATGTTGACTATCTAGACTCTGATTATACATTTCAGAGACTAGAAAGATATATTGCAAATAAACTAAGCTAACTCATGTTGTAGAATTTTGTACATCATCAAATGAATATATTCATAACAATAAGTTTGAACGTCTCAAGGCATATATCTCTAGCTTCAATATCTTCTTTCAGCTCGCTGATTTCCTTCATCAGAACATCATTTATCTTTTGCACATTCCTTCAAGATTGGAAACTTCATTTTTGAGTTGAACAAGTTCATCACTGTTATCATTGGGCATCTTTCCATCCAAGACATCATATAACATTCCCTTGAGATAAGCATTATTTTCTTCCAGCTTGCTATTTTTAGCTTTTAGTGCTAAAAAACTCATCTATCAAAACGACTTATGTTTCCTCCATGGTTAGTGATTTCGGAATAATAGTTTCATATGGTTTACCAGAATAATAGGAGTTTACCTCACTACCATCTGATTCTGAATCAGAAACATCACTTTCAAGCAACACTTCTTACGTATTCTCGTGAATTATTTCATTATCGAGACCAACAAGTGCTAGGTTGACCAAGTCACCACTTGATTCAGCACCAAAACCATCTTCATCATCACTCTATGACAAAAGAGCTTTTGATATCTTTTTCTCCTTTGTAGAAGCTTACTGTTTGTTCTTCAGCTTATAACAGTCCTTTATGTAGTGTCCTGGCTTGCCACATTCGAAGCAATTTTCCTCCTTTGAATCTCTAGAGTATTTTCTGCCTTTTTCTTTTTTCATCATGTTCTTCTTGTGTATGGGCATCTTGATCTTTCTGGATAGTAAAGATATATCTTCATCTTCTGATTCTTCTGATTTCAGCTTGCTGTTATCAGTATGAAGTGCCAAGTTTTTCATCTTAGCCACTGGAGCTTGAATGATTTCAGTTTTACTAGCCTTTATTTTGCTTTCAAACTGTTCCAGTTCAGCAAATACCGCCAATGCAGTCACCTTTGGTTCGTAGATAAATGGCATGACACTGAGTATTTTCATATTGATTTCTTCTTGAGGAATCTATTTGCCAAGTTGTTTGAGAGCATTCATATTTATTTGAAATCTAGATTAACTTTCTCTGATTGTTTCTCTTTCTCCAAGCTTGAAATTCTCAAACTCGTTCATCAGCTTGCCGAGTTTCACCTTTTTCAGCCCTTTAGAACCTTCATGACATAATTCCAAGGTATCCCAGATTGCTTTTGCCGTCTTGCATGAAGAAACTGTCACATTCAGTAGGACACAATCCATTCATTAGAGTGTTCCTTGCTCTGCCATTATAAAATAAATGAGTTTCAAATACTATTCCAACATTGAATTGAAGTCCATACCTCATGTGTGATGACAATCCAAAGATCAATACAAAAACTGCAAGTTAGTTAAATTGGTAGGCCTTAGTTATAAAATTGTGCTTGCTAATGCATCGAAACTTGATCGATTAACTATAAAGAGTACAAGCCACACATGTACAACTCCTGGAATATGAATATGTTTAGTTATCAAGTCCTTGCGATCCTCTGAGATATCATGTAATTGTTAGCATATAATCTTCAATCTTTTTATTTGTTTCCGTTAATAAGTTGATTTGGTCATAGCGTATGTTTAGGAAAGAATAAGGATAAAGGGTAGTTTGTTAAGGCCCATGAGTTTAGCTCCTAATTTCTAGCTTTTATTCATCTTTGTATTAGTATATATTGCACTGCATTATCAATAAGAAAAGTCAGTCGTTTGGCGAGCATATTTGTGTGTGTTTACTTTGATAAAGATATCAAACAGATTATACATATACATATATTGCAGGTGTGAAGCTTTGTGATCCAATATTGTGGTATCAGAGCCTGGTTCATATCGATGGCGACGAACGGAGACACAAGCAAGAGTAAGGGAGGAAGCCTGGGTCTGAGTTATCCCATGTTGTCAAGGAGTAACTACACAACGTGGTCCTTGAAGATGCGGGTATTCATGCAGGCTCATGAGGTTTGGGAAGCCATAGAACCTAGCGATCCAAAAGCGGCGATCGAGGTTAAGAAAGATAAAGTGGCATTGGCCATGATTTATCAAGGCATTCCAGAAGAGATGTTGCTGTCCATTTCAGAGAAGAAAACGGCGAAAGAAGCCTGGGAATCACTAAAGACCATGTGTCTTGGTGCAGATCGTGTAAAAACGGCGAGGGTGCAAACTCTGAAATCAGAATTCGAGTCACTAAGTATGGGTGAAACGGAGCAGATTGATGAGTTCTATATGAAACTTAATGGAATTGTTACGACAATTCGAACACTAGGTGAGGACATGGCAGAGTCATATGTGGTGAAGAAATTGCTCAGGGCAGTTCCTTCAAGATTTCTGCAAATCACTTCGACGATTGAACAATTTGGTGATTTACAGAAGATGACTGTTGAGGAAGCCATTGGTTCTCTAAAGGCACATGAAGAGAGACTAAAGGGACAAAGTCAGAATCAAAGTGTGGGTGGACAATTGATGTTAACTCGAGAGGAATGGTCTAAGAAAGAAAGTGAAGAACAGAAGGTGTTACTCACCAGGGACGAGTGGTTGAAACAAAAGAAAGGAGGCAATAATGAAGGGACATCCAACTTAAGAGGAGGTCGAGATAAGAGAACAGTAAGGTGCTTTAACTGCAACATCCTTGGTCACTATGCTGCAGATTGTAGAAGGCCACGAAAGTTCAAGGGAAAACTACAAGAAGTGAATGTAGCAGAGATAGATGATGATGAGCCAGCCTTGCTTCTGGCTGAACATAAGAAAGGAAAGGATATTATGATGTTGCAGCATGAGCACAATGCAAGACCAAGGATCTCGTCTGAAGGGGAAAAGAAGGAACTAGAGTCTGATATCTGGTACCTAGATAATGGTGCCAGCAACCACATGACTGGACAAAAATCGAATTTTAAGAGCTTGGATGAGGGTGTCACTGGACAAGTCAAATTTGGAGATGGCTCGACCGTGCAAATTCAGGGAAAGGGATCGATTGGTTTTAAGTGCAAGAATGGAGAGGAGCAAATTGTCAATGAGGTATATTACATCCCATCTCTTTGTAATAATATTCTTAGTTTGGGACAGTTAACAGAAGAAGGAAGTGAGGTGGTAATTAATGGAGAATATCTACGTGTTTATGATAAGAATAAAAGACTGTTAATGAAGGTTAAGAAATCATCTAACAGACTTTATAAGTTAAGTATTGAGACCTACAGTTCTAGGTGTTTGTTATCGAAAGTGGAAGATGTATCTTGGTTATGGCATTCACGTCTAGGACATGTCAATTTTCAAGCGTTAGAGCTAATGTCAAGAAATCAGATGGTTTGTGGCATGTCTAAGATTGTTCAACCAAAGAAGATCTGTCATGGATGCTTAATGTCAAAGCAAGTTAGAGGGTCGTTTCCAACCAAGGCTCAGTACAGTGCAAAGAAGTTGCTTGAGCTTGTTCATGGGGATCTTTGTGGTCCTATACAACCTGAGACTCCAGCTGGAAATAAGTATTTCTTTCTCTTGGTGGATGACTACAGTCGTGTAATGTGGGTGTATTTACTGAAAAATAAGAATGAGGCATTTGGTGCGTTTAAGAAATTCAGAGCAAAAGTTGAGAATGGGCCTGACAGAAGAGTGAAGGTGTTCAGAACAGATAGAGGTGGAGAGTTCACATCAAATGAGTTCAACACCTACTGTGAAGAGGCTGGAATCACTAGACACTACACTGCACCCTATACACCGTAGCAAAACGGTGTTGTGGAACGAAGAAACAGGACCGTAGTGGAGATGGCAAGAAGTTATTTGAAAGAAAAACAGGTTCCTTTGTTCTTATGGGGGGAGGCAATTCGACATTCAGTATATGTTCTTAATAGACTTCCCACACGAGCTTTGACTGGAAAGACTCCCTACGAAGCTTGGGCAGAAAAGAAACCTGATATTGCACACATAAGAGTGTTTGGTTGCTTGGCTCATATGAAGGTACTTGGGCCTCAAAATAAGAAGTTAGATGATCGAAGTCTAATGGTGATCAACTTGGGAAAGGAACCGGGCACTAAAGCTTATCGTCTATACGATCCAGAAGGAAAGCGAGTTTATGTTAGCAGGGATGTCAAGTTTGAAGAAGATAAGGCATGGGCTTGGAATTCTCAGTCTGCAGGAGAAACAAATACAACAGGTTTGTTTTCAGTGCTAGATATGAACACAGAAACTCATCCAGGAGAGGAAACAGAGGTTGTGACTGATGATGATGATCTGGGAAGTCCAAACAGTCCAACTGAGGATGATCGTGGTAGTATCAATAGTCCAGTCACTGATGTGGCAACTCCAACTCCACAACGAAGACACATGTCTGCTCTTAATCAGGATAATTATGATGATAGTACTGAACCTTTAAGGTTTAGGAACCTGGAAGAAGTGTACACTGAAACAGAAGAAATGCAAGTGAATGAAGAGCTATTGTTTGTTGGTGCTGATGAACCTGAGAACTACAAGAGTGCAGCAAGTAATCGAGATTGGAGAGCAGCTATGCAACGAGAAATTGAATCTATAGAGAAGAATGGGACTTGGAATTTGACAGAGGTGCCCTATGGTCACAAAGTTATTGGTTTAAAATGGGTGTATAAGCTTAAACGAGATGCAAATGGAAATGTAGTCAAGTACAAAGCAAGATTGGTCGCGAAGGGGTATGTTCAAGAGCAAGGAATTGATTTCAAGGAAGTATTTGCACCTGTCACACGTTTGGAAACAGTTAGATTGATATTGGCATTGGCAGCAAAAAATGGGTGGGAGGTACACCATATGGATGTGAAAACCGCATTTTTAAATGGTGAGATTACTGAAGACGTATATGTTGCTCAACCAGAAGGGTTTGTGAAGGAGGGAAAAGAACACATGGTTTACAAGTTGGTGAAAGCATTGTATGGGCTTCGACAAGCTCCACGGGCTTGGTATACAAAACTCAACAATTGTCTTACTAAACTTGGTTTTGAGAGATGTCCATATGAACATGCTCTCTATACGAAGAAGATGGGAAGTGAAAGCTTGATTGTAGCAGTATATGTAGACGATCTCTTGGTTACTGGCACTAAAATGTCGCTCATAGAAAGTTTCAAGAAACAGATGTATCAAGAGTTTGAAATGAGTGACTTAGGGAGACTGTCATACTACCTAGGAATTGAAGTTGAGCAAGGTGAAGGCTACATAGAGCTTAAACAGTCTGGTTATGCTCGAAAGTTACTAGAAAAGGCAGGAATGGCTGGTTGCAATCCAACGAAATATCCCATGGATCCAAAGGAGTGCATAACGAAGGATGAACAAGGGAAAGTTGTGGATGCTACACAGTATAAAAGTTTGGTTGGAGGTTTAAGGTATTTAGTGCATACTAGGCCTGACATCTCGTACGCAGTTGGTGTTGTAAGTCGTTACATGGAGAGACCAACTGTGATGCATCAGAATGCTGTAAAGAGGATTTTTCGTTACATACGTGGAACATTACAGTTTGGAATAGTCTACACAGAGAAGGGAGGTAATAATGTGCTGACAGGGTATTCAGACAGTGATTTAGCTGGCAATCTTGATGATCGAAAGAGTACTGGGGGAATGGTCTTCTACTTGAATGACAGCATTGTGACTTGGGTTTCTCAGAAGCAAAGATGTGTAGCTCTTTCATCGTGTGAGGCAGAATTCATGGCAGCTACTGCAACGGCTTGTCAAGGGATCTGGCTACGAAATCTGATGAATCAGATAACTGATGACAAGCTAGGACCTGTGGTTATATGTGTGGATAATAAATCAGCAATTGACTTGGCAAAGAACCCAATGTTTCATGGACGAAGCAAACATATCGATATTCGATATCATTTTATTCGAGAGTGCATTGAACGAGGTGAGATTGTCATAGAGCATGTTAGCAGTGAGAATCAACGGGCTGATGTACTGACTAAAGCTATGACTACTGTGAAGTTCGAGAGGATGCGTAAGTTGTTGGGTGTTAAGAATCTGATCAAACAAGATTAAAGATTACGGGGGAGATTGTTAGCATATAATCTTCAATCTTTTTATTTGTTTCCGTTAATAGGTTGATTTGGTCATAGCGTATGTTTAGGAAAGAATAAGGATAAAGGGTAGTTTGTTAAGGCCCATGAGTTTAGCTCCTAATTTCTAGCTTTTATTCATCTTTGTATTAGTATATATTGCACTGCATTATCAATAAGAAAAGTCAGTCGTTTGGCGAGCATATTTGTGTGTGTTTACTTTGATAAAGATATCAAACAGATTATACATATACATATATTGCAGGTGTGAAGCTTTGTGATCCAATAGTAATCGAATCAACATAAAATATAAGAATCTAGCTTCGAATGTACATGTGATTTGCTAAATCACATTTTCAAGTAGGTCTATACACTATAATTTTATACATATAGCAACAAAAGATGATTTAAACAATTGTATCTATGATCTAAGAAGAAATATACTAAGCTCCTGACCCGAAGAACTCCCATCCGGGTTAATCATATGAAAAGACTCCGAGTCCGCTGACCCGCTAACCCGCTCGAACTTAGCCCTCAAATACATTCTTTGATCATAAATTTTATCATCTTCGCATTCCTTTCCCCTAGGGGACCCGCCTTTGGTTGACACCGACGGCAGAACTCCGGCACCGGTAGAGACAGACTGCATAAGCTTCAAAACCCTAACGTCACTTTCCGTCGCAACCCTCCGGTTAGCAAAGCCAATTTTCCTGCCATTAAAGAACACAGCCCAAAGTGGCACACTAAAAAGCGAGCCATTTTCTTGTCTAACATTATGCCTACGTTCACACTCCACGAGTGCAATACGGAGCAATCCGTATTGCATTTCTTTAGCTAGATATGAAGTTGGGATTCCTAGGTCAAGAAGAAGAAGCGGAGAGGTTTTCATGTCTTCTTGGATGCAAAAACTCACTCGGCCTTTTCGAAATCCGAAGAAGGTCCCGGTTACTGTGGATGCATTAGTGCTAGTTGAGCTACCGAAACTCGAAGAGGAGTCGGAGGAGGAGTCGACGCTGCTGGTGGAAGAGACTGAGGTAGGTGAGGAAGAGGAGTAGTCGGATAACGTGGGTTGGAAGCCACAACATGCAGGAACCATGCATTCGATGAGTGAACGGAATGTTCGTCGAAGACGGACTTCGCGGCCGCAGTCCACGGAGGTGGCTGTGTCCATTATGTGGAGTACTATTGGACCTCTTTGGCTTCCCAAGTCTATCATGGTTCTCATTTGTAAACAAAATGAGGGAGATAAGAGAGAAACTGCTCAAATAAGAATGAATATGTGTTTGTGTGTGTAGATGGAGAGGGTTTTAGGAAGTATAAATAGCTAGAGGAGTGGGGGAGAGAATTTAAAATATTTGACTTAGTAATTTTTATCAAGTGTAGAATTTGATAATTGATGCATGCTGTTAACGAGGATTTCCATTATAATGAAGGACATGATCGGTACAATAATTAGTCAGGATTCAGTTTCAATTTATCTGTTTTGTTTAATTCTTTTCAATAAATTAATTAAATTTTAATTAAATATTTCATTTATTATAAAATTGAAAAAGTATAAAATTTAAATTATTTGGAAGAAGTATAAATTAGTTTTTTAAATTATAAAATAATAATTTATAATACACAACTAAAATTCGATCAATTTAACGTAAAAAAATTAAATAAAATAATTAATTTGGGACGGGACGGAGACAATATAAACAAGAAAATAATTAGAAGGAAATAAGATAGAAAAAGGGGCCGGGGGATGGAAAAAGAAAAGTAGAGTGGGCAGAGAGGAGTGGGGCTGATAAGGAAGGAATCATGGGTTGGTCGCAATAATTCTGCCCACGAGGGGTGAGCGCGAGGGGACCTCCTTTTTGGAGTCACCTTGGTGTCACCCTGTGCCTTGCTAAATTCTTCCTTTATTCGATTCTCTTATTAACCTCCATTTGTCTACTTAATACTTAATTCTTTTCATCTTGTTAGCTTGTTATTTATTTTTGGAACGCAAACAAGATTAACCTTGACCCGAAATTATACCATAGAGCACAAGTTAGAAATCGGTAGTTTCATTGAAGATATAAATGTTTTTGACAATGATATTATATATATATATATATATATATATATATATATATATATATATTTGGTTTACAGTCATCGTTGGATATGAGCCAACTGCAGCAATGTTCTTTGCTTGAGTGTTAAGTCCCGCAATGTTTCATTGCTGGTGCTCCACAATGAAATATTGCTGCAGGTGGAGAGCAATGAAACATTGTTACCGTTGCTCATATTCAACGTTGACCGGGAAACGGATCTTATATAGGAAATTAAGAATATATAGATGTGATTAATTTGTGAGTATCACAGATGTTTGATATCGAATGATATATACTAAAATCTCAATAAATAATTTTTTTCGGTCCCAATTTAGGTAAACGAGCTTAATGAATAACTTGCTTAAACGAATAAATAAAAATGTAATTTTTATAGTTCCTATATAAATATAAATGATTAATCACTATATTTCAAATAATATATTTTTATTTATATAATATATGAATACATTTCATCCAATAATTTTCAAACATCTTAATAATTCATATTTTTTCGAAAAATACCTCTAAAATTGATTATTTTTTCCCTCCATCAAAATACATATTATCCTTAAATTTGTGTAATACATGATATTATGCACTTTATCTATTCCATGCACGCATGTACAGTACAACTAATCTAGAATTTAAAAAAATGAATGTAATTAAAATTTACATAAAAATTATAACAATGATGAATTCTAGGTACATTTGAATATAATATATATATATATATATATATATATATATATATATATATATATATATATATATATATATAATACTCCCTCCGTCCCATAATTCTTGTCTTTTTTTGACTTTTCAAAGTTAATTTTTTTTAACTTTGACTAACAAATTAAAAATATTTATTTATAATTTTACGACTTTAAAAATTGATTCATAAAATAGAATAGTTAAATTATATTATAATATTTTTTTTTAAAAATATATATATTATTATATAATATGTTTAATTTGTTTGTCAAAATTGATTAATTTGACTTTGAAAAGTCAAAATGAGACAAGAAATATGGGACAGAAGAAGTATAATTAAGAAAAAGATCTAACAATATTATCAAAATAAATTAATATTCATTTATTGATAAATAAATATTGTATTCATTTATCGATAAATAAATAATCTCATTAAATGAATATATTTTTTTGATTACAAGCGTATTCATTTACCGAGATTCTACTGTAGATTTAATTTGAATCGAAGGTGAACAATTTAAATTTTAGCATAAATTAATATACGTGTGACTGAAAAAATTTGAGTAATGTTATACACCTCGAAAATCTTCCCAAATAATTAATGTAAGACTATTGATGGGTTAGAATGAAGTTTTTTAATTAGTATAATTAATGTGAATACACGCGTGTTTATCTCATTTATTATTTTCACAACCAAATAAAATAATGAGATAAATGACATTTGAAATTTAAAAAAAAATAATTTATGCACTCAAGCCATTCGTCATTTAAAAATTAATGGACTAAGAAAAAAAATTACATTCGTCATTTATTTAAGCTAAAACCAGGAAACGCTCAAGCCCCCTGCTGCGATTCAAGCCAGGTAAAACAATATGCATGCATGCAGGTAAAATAATATATATTTGCGGCAGTACTTGCTCACATTTATATACAATCTATCAAATTAGCTGGTCATGGCCTTAACAGCCGACCTGGCACGTGGGCTACAGGTACTGATCAGTTTGCTTTTCTCTTTCGCTAGCTAGTCCCAAAATACAAAATGGTAACATCTTTACCCCTGTAAAACAATACCAAATGCATTTAATTAGAGTTCCGATCATTAGGTTAATAATGAAAAGTGAAAATTAATTATAATCAAAATTATGATGCTAATGAACTAGTACTTGATTGTAGCAGATCGAACAGTTGATGAGTAAGTAAGCAATTCAAAATAAAATCAAAGGCATGCATGATGATATGATGAGTATGAAGAGAAATTAAGAGCAGTGGTTTGGTAAGTTGGGAGGCATGCCTAGGCAATGATAGTCCTCTCAATCAGAAATTGCCTGCTTAGACCCAACTTTTTGCCTACCATTGATTTGGACCTTATATGATTTTTTGACATTTACAAATCTCTCTGTATCTATGTGACTGTATTTATGTGTATTATGCTTTCGCTTTGTTTCATCAACAATAATAATGGAGAATGTTTCTGAACTTTTCATTATTTCATGTCCCAACAACAGGATCTGCAGCTGGCTCAGTAGCTCACTAGCTCTGAACACGTATCATAATGTTCTTCCACATATATACTTGTTTCATCTCGGGCGATACATGCACGTGCATGCACCTATATGTACTGTTTGTCGATCAAGTTGGATTATTTCTCACTTTTATAAATTTTAATAATTCAATTCTTGACGAAAGTTTCCTAGGATTGCCTTGCCCACAATTAATTGTAAGTACCTACTTGAAAGCATAATTTTAAAAAATTCTCAGAATTAGCTAAAGAACCCGAGACTTATGACAACAGAGGATATGTTCTTTATCAGTACTTGAGCTATTCAATCGTGTTTACCGGGAACTATATTATTTTTGAAAGAATTTAAATTTGAGGTTAATTGATAACGATAGTACTACATTTTCTAGTTCTTCGGGGCTATAGAGTATGGATCATTGTTATATAAGCATGCAGCCTCTGTTGCACAACATTAACAGTATGAATGATGAAGTCGGGCCACATCATGTTTGATTTATTCAACAAAACCAAGTTTTTGAGCACGCTTTGCTTCCTTTTTGTGGTGGTATGATCGATCGATTAGAGATATTCATGCGCGCGAATTCCCCACCACCATCACAGTCTCTATTTCCGCCACTTTTTTCAATCAAAAAGGCAAAAGGCATTATTTTCTCGTCTTTCAGTTGCATGGAGCCCCGAAAATGCATGTGAGTTTTATTTCTCTCCCTAAACACCCGTTTGATTCTTTAGTAGCCACTTCATGCGGCGGGCTGGCAAATTCAAATCCCGACACCTCTGTTCCAATTCAAGTGTGTTGTTCAATTTTTTAAGGTTAAATTAACTAAGTTTTGACCGAAAATTACATATATTATATGATTATTTTTTTTAAAAAAAGTAGATCATTAGAAAATATATTCAATATACTTTAAAATTTTAATTTTAATTATTAAAAATTATAAAAGAATGATCTCTAACGTTCAGTCAAATTTTAGTCAAATTGACCGCAAAAAGTCAAATAAGCCACTTGAATTGGGCCGGAGGGAGTATAAATTTAATTTGAAAAGTATAAACTTAGGTCAAATTTTTCGATCAATTTGATTATATTATGAGAAAAATTCGGATTATTTTCAAGTTAATTTCAGATTACCCAAAAGTGACCCGATATTACTCAAAATTATACATATATAATATAAGAAAAAATATATTATACAAAAGACCTATATTTTATATATTTATGTATTATTTTTTATTTAAATTAATATATATTCTATTTAAATATTTTAAAATTAATTTATTTAATACAATTTTTTTATTAATTAATTATTATTATTATTTCGGGTCGGGTTCAATTATTTATGAATAATTTAAGCCTGATTCATGTGGAATATTGTTAGATACGATAATTGTTGCAGAAGGGGGGTTGGATGTAATTTAATTAATTAAGCAAGATTTTTGTTAACAACAAACAAGAATCTTAATTAACAAGTTATATGAAATAACCAAGCAAAACAGATAAGATGAGACAGTGTTTAAACTTCAAAAATTAATTTTATTAATTTTTGTTTTACTACTACTTTCTGGAAAATAATCCAAGTTTCAATAGATATAATAACAATGAGTTTGCTAATGTTTCTATACTTGAGAAATTCTAGCTCATTTGCATTAGAGAAAATACTTGTGATATATGCGTATTTATACTAAAACACGTATTTTCCCTTATTTCTAGAACAAAGCTTGAAATAAAAAAATTTCTTTTTCTATTCAAATTTATCTTCATTCTATTTTTAGATAAAGCAGCTCTGAGATATGCAGAAATCTTTGACTCTTTGAGCATACTTTACCTTTTACTTGTATTCTCCCAAGTTATAGTAGTGGACTTGACAGACTAGATAATAATGTCAAAATCATTTCTTGTATTTTCACTATCTAGTCTGCTACTTGAAATAGACTATCAGCTTCACTAAAAATATATTGTCAACTTTTAGCTCCTCTGTGGTGATAGTATCTTTGTCTCCGCATACTTTGCTGTCAAGCTAGATAATCCATGAAATATATTGTCTCCAAAGCTGCTGTCAACTATCTCCGCCAATGTTACTGTCAACTACTCTGCCAAGTTTACTGTCAATGAAACTTGTTTTCTTCAATTCTTCATTTTGTCTTTATTCTCCGTCAAGTTTACTATCAATGGAATAGTTGTTGTCATCTGTTTTAATTGTGTTATCACTTGTAATTTAATGTCATAGGCTTGAGTACTTGAAATGTTGTTGTCTGAGTTTTGAAACATGATGTGTATGAATACTTAATGAACTTCTACTACATGACTTATATTTATTCTTTTGTACAAGACAGTAACTTTCAAATGTACTGTCACCTAACTAATACTTGTTAAGTGTATTGTTTACAAGTGACTACTAACTATAATGTCAATATATATACGACAGTATGTTTTACTTAACCTATTAATCTTAAACTAAGTACATTAGTTGATTACACCATAATCTCTAACAATCTCTCCCAATTTATTTTTATGTAAAATAAAGACAAATTAAAAGTTAATTATTGCTGCAAACTCAAATAACATAAATTGAAGTGTTTGTACAAGAAAAATACACATAAAATTATTAGTACAAATACAACACATTTTTTTTCAACCTAAGCTCCTCTAGGGTGATCAAATCTTCAATTAGTGCTTGAGCTTCCTTGACTTGGTTTCTTCTGAGGATTCTTCCTTTCATACAATAGCTCCAAAGTTCTCAGGGTCCTCTTTTCTTCTGATGTCTTGGCATGTTCAGACACACAGTCAAGTGTCAGCTTCACCAATTTATGAGAAAGATTCTTCAAGTCTTAATAAGAATAATAGGCTTCAACTGGTCCTTTGGAGATGCATAAAAATTTGACTCCAAATTCATCAGAAAGAAACTTTTCCTTGAAAGATGTGTATATTTGATTCACCCTTAGTTTGTCTACTTCAACATCTTCCTTGAACCCTGCATCAATTATTTTTCCAGCTTCTGTACTTAGATTTCTTTCAACTTCTAGAAGAGAGCCTGTGGTTAATCTAAAATTTCTTCTGAGATTTGCAGTGTTGAGTACTCCAAATCTTCAACCTTGACTTCAATGCTGTCAATGATGATTCTGAGTTGATTTGTAAAGACATGAGATACATAATCAACTTTTCTGGAGAATTGATCATTAAGTTTGACATACTTTAGATCAATCATAGCTTCTTTGATTTATCTGTTAAATCTTTCTATCTTTGGCTTCAACATCAGCTGCAAACCTATTTTTCTTATCTCATTCTTCCATCTTTTTCTTTTCCTTCAACTCACAGATTTCCAATGCTTTTCTTTTAAGATCAATCACCTCAAAATTTGTGATATTGAGGAGTTGTATCTTAATGAGTTTGACTATTTCAGGATCCTTTTCAGCCAATTTATTCAACTCTTCAAAGGTGATCTCTTCAGCAGACCCACCAAAATTATAGAATATTATTCTTTCAGATTCCTTAGAAGATATTACAGGGTTTTCTCATACTTCACCTTCTTCTCATACTCTTTTTTCTGCTTTGTTGAGATGATTCTCTGAAGTTTGGGAATCAATCCTTGTTCTTCAGGATAGGGAAACTCTTGCAATTATTCCACAAACTTTATTAGAAGTTTAACATTTTTATCTTGCAAGGAATCTATACTCTTGATTTCTTTGACTCCCTCTTCATTTGCAAATATCACCTCATCTGTGTACACCACGATCTCAGATTCTTCAGTATCAACAAAATCTAAGAGATGAGTTTTGATGGACTCTATTAGCACCAAGAATTTCCTGATCAGAATTCCCCTGAAGACTTGAGTCCTGATGTCTTAGCCATTGATGACAAGCAGCATCTTTCTGATCATAAAGAAATTTTCCTTCTTCAATTCATGTCCCATAACTTCAGCTTCCCTAGTGGAATAGAAGACATTTACCCTGCTTAGAGAATTAAGCTCGGCCCATTCAACAACAACCTTGGAGATTAATTCTGCCTTTGACTCAGCCAATTTGTTAATTGTAGGCCTCCTCGCATCCAAGCATTCTTCATGAGGTACTTCTGTTGTCAATTTCCATTGACTCCTACTAGGCTTCCTGCTTGAATGTGGCCTTGGTCTTTCAGCCTTTGCCTTCCTGTATTTTTTAGATAAAGTAATTTTCCTTGAAAGTAACTCTTCCCTCACTTCTTTTGACAGTGATTTTGAAGTTACTATCGATACAGGTTTGACAGCGGTTTCAGGATCCTAGACAGCAAGCTCCGCCTTATTCCTCCTGACAAAAACTTTCTTGACATCATCTTCTTTGTCCGCCTCAAATCCAAGAATCACAGCCTTCATAACTCTTCCTTCAATCTCACTAACTATCTTCTCATCTTTTCCATCCTTTTCTCCAACCTTATCACTAGTTCCAGAGGTCTCTGCATCACCATTATTGTTGTTATTGGACTTGAAACTACATGCACCTCCATTAGGCTTTTCATCATCATCACCATCTTTTCTTCCTTCATCTTTCTTCTCTGTCTTCCTTAATTTATTTTCTTCCAACCTCCTTAACTCCTCAGCCAATACCCTTTTTACTTCACTTCTCTCTTCAGTTCTTGGCAGCTGTTTGAAGCAGTTGAAAGCTTCTTTTACTGACTTAAGCCTGCACAAACTGACCTTGTCCAAGTTCATTGATCTGTACTTCCCATCTATTGAGCCACTGAACTTGATACAAAGAGGATTGACAGTAACCTCAAGTAGTTTTTTAACCATCATTATTTGCAGGATTATCTTCAAAATTTCATTGAACCAGGACTTGTCTGTCTTAATTTTTAGCTTAATGGTTTCAATTATTGTAATCTCCTGCCTGCTCAAGTACCCCATGCTAATATACCAACTAAAGCCACCCTTAGTCTTAGCAGAGATTACTCATTTATTGCTCTTTAAAACTATGACAGTAGCTCAAACTATTGACTCCTTCATGTCTTCAGAAAATTTCCTGGGATCTATGTTGGAGGAGTTTCTAAGAGCATTTATCCTTTCATTGAAGCTAGCATCCTGGAACACCCTATTGTTCTCATTTTCATCCACCATTAGTAGATATGCTTCTTCATCATTCAAATCCTCGTTCTCTTCAACTATAAAGTCATCAGAATCTTCTTGAAATACCTTCTCATTTCCTTTCCCAGCTACATGAACAAGGGCCTTCACAACTCCTTCCTTGATTACAATTCATTTCACCGCCTTATTTCCTCCAAGCTTATCAGCCATCTCAGTAGCTACCTTGGACAATAATGCCAGTTGGCCCTCCCCCTGAGATGTAGCTTGAGTTTCTTTATCACTACTTTCAACTTTCTCAGCCACAACCACAAACACTTAACCGACCTCCTTCTCCCCTTTAGTTGACTTGGCAGCTGTAGAGATTGTGAATTGAGTCTCCATCTCCTTCAATTTAATAAACACAGCCTGGAAGTCATCATTCATATACCAGCTTAACTTGATTTCTCCCCGCAGTTGCCACCTGCTTGGATAATTTGGACACCTTCTTGGAAAGGGATTTCAACCTTCTATCAGCTTGTTTAGAACCAGATTTTAGGGCTATTAGGGTACTCACACACTCTTTTTTTTTGGATGATCTCATCATCCCTCACCCTCTCACACTCAGGGCCTAGTGCCCTAAATTCTTTGGTGCCTTCTTTTATTTTATGGCCATGCTCAAGGCCCTCTCCTTTTACCAGGGTCTTTTCCTGCTTTTCAATTTTTTTAAAACTCACTTCTCTATTTTCTTTTACACTTATATTTTTTACACCCTCACTCATCCTAGGTGCAAGGGACTGAGCAGGTACACCTTGCACTATGGTTTTAGATTTTACCTTCATGATAGAGGAAATAGGAGTTGAATCACTATCTTGATGTGCTTCATGTTCTAGAGAGTTACTGCTAGGATTAGGAGTGTTGACAACATCTTTAGCTTCAGAGTTACTATCAATAGAAGGATTGATAGTAATTGTGTCATTAACAGCAGCAAAGGCTGTGACAAGATCCTTAACCATTAGTGTAACAGTGTCTTCCACCCTTTGAGTGAAAGGTTCTTGTGTATAGCCAAAGAGAGACACCATGGTAGGCTGCTCCCCCAAATCAAAATGAGATGATTCATATTGAAATAATGATTCCTCCATGTACTCAAAGATAAAAGTGTGTGTATCTGTAAGTGGAGGCACATGTTGAGTGAATTGAACATGGGGTGCAAACTCTTTACAAGGTGCCATGAGAGACTGATCAACTTCAATAGATGCCCCTGTTGAGAGGAGACACCTAAAAATATGTTTTTATCCCATTGGAATTTTGTGCCCTTTTGAGAGGACACAGATTGAGTGATATAGGTTAATGTCCTTGTCTTCTTCTTCTTAGGCACACCAGGACCCTCTGTGGGTTTATTGATATTTCTAACCTTATTTGATGCACTTTGTGCAGTTACTCCCTCAGCAACTTCAGACATTATTTCTAATCTAGGGGTTGAGGATCTCTTTTTTGTAGAAACCTGAACCTTTTGAGAGGAAACAGGCTCTTGGTTGACAACCCTAGACTGTCTAGAGGCTCTAACAGACTTGAAGGGTTATGAGTATGGGTTAGGAATGAAGAGGTCAACTCCATTCGCATCACTCAAAGAAAAGACAGAAAAATCTCCCATAATTCTTAAATTCAGTGAGTTTATTATAGACCTCATGTGGTCAGTAATAAACAAACCCAAATCATAATTGAGAGATTTGTTAGAGAGTATGGAGTGGGTGTTTTTCTTTAAAGTGGGGGACTCCATACATTTTACACTATCTAGATTAATCATGCCTACAATAGAATTAATGATAAGCATAAAGAATTGAGAATAATATATTACCAGCCTCTAGTTTTCCTTCTTGCCTAGCACCAGCTTGAATAGAGACATCGGGATCTTTCCAATGTCAATTCTATAATCATGTACCATGGAGTGCACAATCCTCTTGATGTAGGCTGGGACCTCATTCCAGCCGCTGATTTTACTAGACATGGCTCGAGTGACAACATCTATTATCATTCTCCATTCTTTGACAAGATATTTCCTATCCATCTCCCCTGATGGATACCATTCTTCTGAGGTCGGGCTTGGCTTGGGCCCAGTGTACCCAATCATTTTGAAGAAATTGGTTAGTTGAGCATCATTAATAGGCTACTCAAATTACGAACATTATTCAGCTTCAACATGAAGAGCATCATTGATGTTGGTTGAGTCGATGGTGTAGGAGGTGTTGTTGATTTGAAAGGTTATAGTATTGGCATCCTTCTCCCCCTCACATGTTACAGAGGTCCACAACTGCGACAACCTTGGGATCTCCAGCATCGGGCTCTCAATTAGAGCATACAACAAGAAAGAGTTATTCATGAAGCCAACAAAAGGTTTGAAGGCTTTTCCTGCTTCACCCATGGTATCCATAGTGGTGAAGTTGGTTCAGGCAAGAGTACAAACGATTTGAGGTCAAGACATGGTTGTAGAAGAATGAAAGGCTAAGAAATTTAGAGAGAAAGAGAACGAAAAAGACGAAGTTGCAGAGAGAGAATTAGAGGTTTTAGAGGCTTTTGAGAGTAAAAGAGTTTTAGAAGAAATAAAAAGTGAGAGTGAATTTACTATTTATATTTATTTGAAATGAAAAAGGAACTATCAAGAAAGAATTTTAATCGATTAAATTCACAGTTATATGCTTAATCCATTCCCTTTTGATAGTAACTCATGCGCTAGAATTCACAAACATTCTTGACAGTAACATTAGTGGTTAGAGAATAAATAAATAATAACCCTAATTTAACTGTTGAAAGTATGTTATGCGGGGATTTTAGAAAACTATACTGTCAATGAATACTGATAGTATGTTATTGACAGTAAGTTTCAGTCCTGCATAGTATACTATCAAGACATGACAATATGTTATACAAGGATTTTAGAGAACTATACTGTCAATGAATATTGATAGTAAGTTGTTGACAGTAAGTTTCAGTCCCGTATTGTTAGGAATCTACATGTAACTTGATGATAATTTTAATCTTAGAATCATAGAAATTTCAATTAATGTAACTAATCAATTGATATGGAGTTTATAAATATCGATTGATCAGGAAACCATTTATCAGTTCAAATGTTTATCTGAATCAACTGATAATATGGAGTGTAGCATAAGTTTACTTAGTCTATTTCAATTAATAAGGTGTAAGTCAATTGATATTATTATCATCAATTGATATAGGTCATCAACTGATGTGTAACTTAGACTATCAAATTGTAATTATTTAAAAACAGAAAAATTATATAAGTGAATGATGATCAGTTGATATTGAAGCATCAATGGATAGAAGATCATTTGAAGAAGACAAGTCAAATAATTGAAGACCATCAACTGATATGATGATCCATCGATTGATATATCGATTGATATCATTTATCAATCGATAAGTCAATAACTTTTATCGATCGATGGATATCAAGATCAATCGAAAAAGAACATCAGTTGATGGATAAACGGAAGAATAAATTGATATGCTTAACAACAAATTATTAATTGATTGATACAACATAAAAAGGCAATCTGTTAGAGATCTAAGGAAAAAAGCATACCTATGGAAGACAGTCTATGATGACTGTGAAGACTCAAGTTGAAGCTGTTTTTGCAAGTATGAAGTACTTTTTCCTGAAATAGGAAAAGGCAGAAGGAAAGATAGATCAGAAAAAATCCTAGTTTAAATTAATAATTTTATATTTTTTCTAGGTATTGTAAACACGCTTGTAGTATATAAACAAGTGTGGTAGCATTGTTAAAAATATACAAGTTAGACAATATTCTTGAATCAACTGTTCAGCCTTAGAGTACTTTGTAAGAACAGTTGATTTATTTTCTAATCTTGTAAATGTAGTTGGGTTTTATTAACCTAGAAAAATTGAGCAAAATATATACTGATGGAAAAACCAATCCATCAGTAATTTTCAAATATCTTTGTTCAATTTAGTTTATGTTTCATTATTCATATATTTTCTCTTAAACACATAAACTCCAAGAACAATTATTAAAACATAAAAAGTTTTAATAATTTACATTCAACCCCCCTTCTACAAATTATATTGGCATTATTCAGGGAAATAACAATTGGTATCAAGGCATAGGCTTTCAACATATAGAAAGTTTAAGATCAAGAACAAGTCAATATGGGCCAAAAAGATTCAGGTGTGAAAATTCCAGTGTTAGAAAAAGATGAATACTTTGCATGGAAAGTAAAAATGCATCTGCATCTACTTTTTCTTGACCCTTCCTATGTTAAATGCATAGAGAAAGGTCCTCATGTTCCTATGAAACTAGCCACAGGTGTGAACCCAGATGGAACTCCTACTTTTGATAAACACATTCCAAAACTCACTACTGAGTTTACTGAAGAAGATGAAAAGGAGGTGCTCAAGGATAAAAAGGCCATGAACATACTGTTCAATGGTCTAGACAAAGATATGTTTGACAATGTAATCAATTGTACTGCTTTAAAAGAAGTATGAGATACATTTCAAACTCTTTGTGAAGGAACTGAGCAGGTCATGAAGAATAAAATGCAACTCCTGATTCAAAAGTATGAATCTTTTCATTTTAAAAGTGGTGAAGCCATCAATGACACCTACAGCAGATTTCAGAAGTTGTTAAATGGATTGAAGCCATATGGTAGGGTTTATGCAACTAAGGATACAAATCTAAAATTTCTTAAATCTCTTCCAAAAGAATGAAAGGCAATGACTGCCTCTATTAGACAATCTCATGAATTTAAATATTACACTCTTGAGAAAATTTATGGTATTCTCAAGAAATATGAGTTGGAAATCCAACAAGATGAAGAGATTGAGAAGAGTCAGAGAAAAGAGAAAACTGTGGCTTTAATGGTCAAAGAAAATAAAGACAAGAAGGGAATGAGTGAAAGTGACTGTGTTGAGGATTCTGTCATGGTGGTTGGTGATGCTATTAAAGAATCATTCAAAGGAAAAAGAAAGGGAAAGTGTGAAGAAAATGAAGCATGCTCTCAGGATGATTTGGATGAGATTGATGAGCACCTTGCATTTCTGTCAAGGAAATTTTCAAAATTAAAATTGAAAAAGAATCCAAATGCTCAAAGGCTTGGATCCCAGTTTAAAAATGACAATCAAAACAAAATTTTGATTGATAGATCAAAATTCAAATGCTTTAATTATGGATTGGCTGGTCATTTCTCAAATGAGCGCAGAAAGCCAAAACAAGAAAATTAGGCAAAGACATATGATGGCATTAACTATAAAAAAAATATTTTGACCTTCTTAAACAAAAGGAAAAGGCTTTCGTCACTAAAGGCAAAGGCTGGGCTGTTGAGGAAAGTGATTCTAAAGAATTCATCAATCTAGCTCTAATGGCCAATCATGAAGATGAAAAAGCTAGTTCATCATTAAATCAGTTACTAGCTACTAACTTTTCTGAGCTTTTAAAAAATGAATGCAATAGTACCATCAATGAAATGTCTAATGAATTATACAATTTGCATGTCACTCTAAAATCTCTAATCAAAGAAAACCTCATGTTAAAGAACACTATTGATGCCTTAACTGAGAGGAATGCCTTTCTTGAAAATGAACTTATTTTTTTAGATAGATTCAAGCAGGAAAGTAAGGATGCTAAAGATAAACTAGTAAATAGTTTAAGAAGAGAAGAATTATTAAAAGAACAATTGACTGGAGAAATTGAAACCAATTACAAATGGAATAGGTTTGTTAAAACTGCCAAATAAATCATAGATGTTCAGGGCTTAGATAATCTAGGAGAATCCCTTAAATCTATAGGCAAGCCATTGGTTGGAACCTCAATGGATAAAGATCAATCGACTGCTAATCCTTTATCAACTAATAAGGATTATCAATCGATTGATGTTGAATCAATTGATAGGCATCCATTGATAAGTAAATCATCAATGGCTAACAAGAAGAACAATTTTAGCACCCCTACCAAGTTTGTGAAGGAAACTGGAACCAAGAATCAAGTTGAGACTAAGGTTGAGAAGATCAACATAGGTAGCTTATCCAGGAAATAATTAAAAGCAAAATTAGAAGAGATAACACCGGTAAAAATTATCCAATATAAGTTTAAGAAAAAGAAAAAGAATAGGAATGAAAAAGTAGGCATAAATAAGCACAACAATTACACTCTTGATATGTATGCACCTAGAAAGGTTTGTGCTAAATGTGGTAGTGTAAATCATTTATCTATGCATTGCAAGAAAGAAAAGAACTCCATACCTTTAAATGATTTAAGTGTACATGCCAAGTCTGCAAATGCCATGCTTACTAATTCTATGCTCATGAATGCCATGTCTTCTAATTCGATTGCACCCAATGTTCATATGCCTTATGCACAAGTTTCATGCATGTATAATCCTTTCTTTGCATATGCCAATATGAACATGCCTGGAATACCATGGAACATGCATATACCTGATAACAATCATGCTAGTCAAAATGTTAAGTATGAGAATATGCATAATATGTCTGCCATGAGTTCGAAGGTGTTTAAGCCATAAAAGTCAACTCTCAAAGTTAAAGTGGATTTAAACTTACCAAAACAAAAGGAATCAAAGTTGGCAACCAAGGCTCGGGCTGCAACTAATAAAAAAGGATCCAAGGCAACTTGGGTACCAAAAGAAACTTGATTTATTTATTTGTGTGCAGGGAAATAGGAAGAAAAATCTCTGGTATCTAGATAGTGGATGTTCTAGGCACATGATTGGAGATTTGCCCCTGCTCACAAAGTTTATGGAAAAGGCTGGCCCAAGAGTTACTTTTGGAGATAACAACAAAGGTTTTACTCTGGGATATGGCTCAATTGCAAGAGAAAATTTTATCATTGAACCTATAGCACTAGTTGATGGAATGAGGTACAATTTGCTCAGTATTAGTCAAATGTGTGATAATGGAAATGGTGTGGAGTTTTCAAATGGAACATTCATCATAACCAACAAAGAATCTAGTGAAATTATCCTAACTGGTGGAAGAATATGAAATGTCTATGTGGCGGATTTCAACTCTGTAATGACAAACTCAATGACATGTCTACTTAGCAAAGCCAATACAGATGAAAGTTGGATTTGGCACAACAAGCTAGCCCATTTGAATTTCAAAGCCATGAATCAATTGGTTAGAAAGAATCTGGTTAAAGGCATTCCACAGATGGAATTCACCAAGGATGGACTATGTGATGCCTATCAAAAAGGAAAGCAAATGAAAGTATCATTCAAGTCAAAGTCTGAATCATCAATTGATAAGCCTCTAGAATTATTGCACATGGACTTATTTGATCAAGTCAACATCATGCCAATTGCCAAAAAAAAACATGCCTTAGTAATTGTGGATGACTTCACAAGATATACTTGGGTACATTTCTTACACTCTAAGGATGAGGCAAGTGAATTCATTATCAATCATGTGAAGAATGTAGACAATGCCACTGAATGGAAGGTCAAGAAAATAAGAAGTGATAATGGTACTGAATTCAAGAATGCAACAATGAAAGAATTCTGTGAAGAAAAAGTTATCACTCATCATTTCTTTGGACTAAGGACTCCACAGCAAAATGGAGTTGTTGAAAGGAAAAATAGGACCTTGATTGAAGCTACAAGAACTATGCTAGAATAAGAAAAACTTCCTACATATTCTTGGGCAGAAGTAATTAATATTGCATGTTGCATTCAAAATATTTCAATAGTCAATCAAATACAAGGCAAAATACCATATCAATTGATGAAGAAAGACAAATGCTTTGTCCTAAGGAATCAAGGTGAAAATTTGGGAAAATTTGAAGCCAAAGTTGATGAGGCTATATTTCTTGGATATGGAATAACAACCAAAGCATATAGAGTCTTCAATCTTAGATTACACATTGTTATGGAATCTATGCATGTAGTCTTTGATGATAAGAAGATTCAAGGGTTGTTTGATGAAGGATAGCATGACCTATTGCATTTTGAAAATGAATCAACTGGAAATGGTTAAGAAAGTGATGATGATGTGGAGATTCCAAGAAATCAAATACCCAGAAATTCCCCATTAATTGATGTCAATGCATCAACAGATAATTTATCAGTTGACAAACATCAATCGATTGATAATACATCAATTGATAACCATTCAATGGATAACAACTCTGCTCCACAATCTTAAAGTAGAGTATCCATCTCAGGGGGAGGGTTCTCAAATAATCAATAACATCACAATGATCATGACAATTCTAATGATCATGAAGCATCATCTTCAAGGACAAATTTACCACCACAAAGGAAATGGACCAAAAGTCATCCCTTTGAGTTGATCATTGGAAATGCAAACGATGGTGTCAAAACTAGAAGTGCGACTCAAAATGAATGCTTGTATAGTAGCTTCCTGTCTTAAGAAGAACCAAAAAGGATTGAAGAAGCCTTGAATGATCCTGATTGGATAATTGATATGCAAGAAGAGTTGAATCAGTTTAAAAGAAACAAGGTATGAAAGTTGGTGCCTAAACCAAAGAAAAAGTCTGTCATTGGTACAAAATGGGTGTTTAGAAAAAAAATGGATGAATCTGGTACAGTGACAAGGAATAAAGCAAGATTAGTGGCAAAGGGCTATTCACAAAAAGAAGGAAGATTTTGATGAAATATTTGCACCAATTGCAAGGTTAGAAGCAATCAGAATCTTTCTAGCATATGCTGCTCATGCTAATTTTAAAGTGTATCAGATGGATGTGAAAAGTTTTTTTTTTCAATGGGAAACTAGAGGAAGAAGTATATGTAGAACAACCTCCTGGTTTTATTGATCTTATTCATCCTGGATTTGTATACTATCTTCTCAAAGCACTGTATGGATTGAAACAAGCACCTAAAGCCTGGTATGACACACTATCTAAATTCTTGATTGAGAATCACTTCACTAAAGGTATTGTTGATAAAACTCTCTTTCATAGAAATGTTAATGGCTCTATGATTCTTGTTCAAATCTATATAGATGACATTATTTTTGGCTCAACTGATGAGAAACTTTGTCAAAAGTTTGCTAATTTGATGCAAAGTAAATATGAAATGAGCATGATGGGAGAACATACCTATTTTCTTGGTTTGCAAGTCAAACAAGTTAAAGATGGTATTTTCATAAATCAAACCAAATATATTTCTGACTTATTAAGGAAATTTGATTTAAATGAATGTTCTTCTGTAAAAACTCTCATGGCCACTGCAACTACACTTGAATTGAATACTATGGAAGCTAAAATGGACATTTCAAGTTATATAGGCATGGTTGGCTTATTATTATATTTAACTGCAAGTAGGCCAGACATAATATTTGCTCCATATCTTTGTGCTAGGTTTCAGGCTGATCCTAGAGAGTCTCATTTGATTATAATAAAAAGAATATTTAGATATCTCAAAGGAATACCAAATCTTAGCATTTGGTATCCTAGAGTATCTGGATTTGATCTAATTGGTTATTCAGAGGCAGACTATGCAGGTTACAAAATTGACAGAAAAAGTACCACATGCACATGTCAATTTCATGGAGATAAGCTTTTATCATGGTTTAACAAGAAGTAAAATTCAGTGTCTACATCCACTACAGAGGCTGAATACATTACTACTGGAATCTGTTGTGCACAAGTGTTGTGGATGAGGAATCAATTATTTGATTATGGATTTAAATTAACCAAAATTCTAATATTCTGTGGCAACACTAGTGTTATTGCCATTACTGGAAATCCAGTTCAACATTCAAGGACCAAGAACATTGACATAAGGTATCACTTCATTAGGGAACATGTAATGAATGGTACTGTTGAATTATATTTTGTCCCTAATGAAAGAAAACTTGTAGACATTTTTACCAAACCATTAGATGAATCTACTTTCAATAGATTGGTATGTGATTTATGTATGCTTAACTATGTTTAATCTGTTAAATGTCTGACAAATTATTTATTTATGTTAGTTTTAGATTGTATCCATTGATTATGTTAACCTGTTGATTTTTCAATAATCAATTGATGAACAGTTTTATATCAATGGATATTTGCAGCTATCGACAGATAAATGTATCAATTGATGATTTATTTGTTTATCGATGAATAGTACTATCTGTCGATGGATAAGTCTTTTATCCGTTGATGACCTGGAAATTTCAAAGTCCATGTCATCAATCGATATGTACAAAATCTAGCTGTTGATTGCTTATTTTATCAATTGATGAATACATACAACCCTGCATATATAACAATCGATTGCCAAAATAAGTAATTATTTCATTTACCTTTTAACTTCAACGGTTAATTGAGTTCTGTTTTGAGTAAGAAATAGATTAAGAATTTAATAAATATAAATAATGAGATTAAAATTTATTTTAACTCTTACTTGTAATTTTACTAACCAATTCTCCCCCCCCCCTCTCTCAGAACTCAATCCCTAATCTCTTTGTTCTCTTTCATCTACTCAATCTCTTTCAAGTGTTTGTAATCATCAATCAGCATCAAGGAAATGGCATCTTCATCTGCTTTATCATCTAAGAAGATATCACAGAGTGGCTATTACTACGAACTCAACGATTTCGTAGCCTGCACAATTGTGGAGGAGGCTCATCCGATATTCCATCAAATGATGAGATTTCTAGACAGTTACAAGGTCAGGAACGCACTCAAAGATGCACCCAAGATTGTTTGAAAGTTAGTGGAAGAATTTTGGGCTAGTGCAGAAGTTGCCAGTGATAAATCTACTATTGCATTCACTTACAAAGGAGATAAGAATACTTTAACTACAATCTCCATTAATGAATGTCTTAATTTACCCACCAATAATAATGATAAAGCACCAACAGATGAGGAAATAAGGAAAATGCTAAAATCTGTTAATTTTGTTGAACCTAAAATGGGCCTAGGTCATGAGGTTAGAAAACATCTTAGGAAGGAATGGTCATATTTCTTTGATTCAGTCATAAAATGCTTTAGTAGTAAAATTTATGATTTTGATGCCATCACAACTAGTATATAGGAAATTGCTTTTAGCATTCTGTTTGATAAGTATTTTACCTTATCTTCTGTAATAATGAATGAGATTGCAGTAAAATTGGGAAATAAAGCTAATAGATCAAATCACATATATTATGCAAGATTTATTATGCTCTTTATTAACCATTTTGTGAAAGATATAGAAATCACAAGAAAGACAGAGACATTGGACTGCTGGGTCCAAAACAAAAGGTCTTGGTAAGGATCAATCTTCATAGTAATGTGGAATTGCTCTATCCACCTTTTGTTCAGGTATTTATTCGTACATTAACTTCTTCTCAATCTCAAACTTCTTTGCCTTCTGTGGCTATGGAGGGTGTTAACAATGACCCCAACCCTCCTGCCGAAGCCACGCAACCAATTTTCAAATTCAAATCTAAGAAACCTACATCAACAAGTTCCCAAAAACCTGTTGTTGCAAAATCTAATAAAAGAAAAACTCTAGGTGGTGATAGATTAGATGGATATGGTTGTGGTGAGGGAACTGGGGAAAATCAAAGAACCCAGAAGGATAAGGTGAGTGAGGGTGAGCAACCTAAGCGTAACCACTCCTTAGTCTCTAAAAAGGTTGTGGATGTTAACAAGGACAATACCACATCTCTATTAAAATCCTCCCAAAAGGGTATTAATATTGAAAAGAGCCCACAACTAGGGGCACAGAACAAAGATGGGGACACTCAAACCAAAACCTCCAAATCATATGAAAGGAGAAGGAAGAAGGTAACCTTTGTACAAAGGGAATCACACACTGCAAAATCACAGGAAACTGTGGTGGAGCCTTCTTAAATTCAGTTTGATGCATCTCAAATAAATGTTGAGATGCAGCATCATTCTCTCTCAATTCCTATTCCATCTATCCTTTTTTCTCCACCTCAACAAATTTCTTGAGAAAATGTTCTGATAGATAATTAGGAATTTTCAAATTCTTCTTCTTTGATATTCAAGGAGAAGCCAACACTCTCTCCTGAATTTTCTTCCCAGGAAATTCAAGATTCCATCCCAAATGTTATTTCAAATATCTCTTCTCAAATCATTACCTCAACTGTTTCTACTACATCAATTGATGATCCCTCATCAATTGATATTAAACCATCAACTGATAAACCATCGATCGATATTCAAAATCAGTCGATGGGTATGCATCAATCGATGGATGTCCCAAACACATCAACTATTACTTTCACAACATCAATTGATACTCAATCAATTGATATTGCACAAACTCTTCTAGGAATGAGTGAGTTGAGTGAGAGGCAGAATTGCAGCCTGACAAAAGGAGAGGGAGTGAGTGAGGTCATTCCTATTTCTTCCAGGAATATGAGTGAAACACATGAGAGCCCCACCTTATAAGGTTCACAGGTTATGAGTGAGGAAGAGGTAAGGTTCCAGGATGAGATTCTGATGCAAAATAGAGAGATGAGTGAGAGAGACAAAAAACTTCTTCTATAGAGTTAAAAAATGAACTAATGTCAAAAGAGGAATGAGTGAAGGAGATATGGGGAGTCCCTAAGTCGAATGAAGCATGTAGGAGTGGAGTCTATAAGGAGAATTTAGATGATGTTATTGTTGAAGATGAGGAGGTTGATGCTGGTGCCTTGGATCCAAGCAATTTTTTTCACCCTGATCCATGATATCAAGGTTTGGCTACTTCAAGTAATATGGATGCAGAACAATTATTGGGGATTGAGCACACTGAGCAAAGAACCAGGAACCTTAAAGAAAGTATTGCCAATACAACAGATGTTTGTCATATGGCACCTGAAGACTTGGAGGATGAATCTGATGAGGAGCCTTTGATGAGTACAATTGAGGGATCTCTAGAGGATGCTTAAACTGAGATTATCTCTCAATACAGAAGGGCAATGATGGAGGTACACATTGAAGACTTAACTCAAAGGAGGATTGCTAACTGTTTGAAGGAGCAATTAAAGTTGTAGAAAATGAAAATAAGAGGAGTAAAAAGGGAGTTAGAGATCATCAAAGGTTCTATTGTCTCAAACAAGGATGCATTGGAAAGAAGATTGGATGAGAAACTTCCAATGAACACTCTGGCTCAAATCAAGGACAAATTATTCAAAGAGTCCAAGAATTTTACAGCCTTGGTGACAAGAGTGGAATCTCTGGAAAAGAAAATGGATGACGTCATTAAAGGCCAAGTTCTACATGCCTCAATTCTTCTAAAGTTTTTAGACAGAATGCCATCACCTCCTTCCTGTGATGATAACAAAAAGGGGGAGAATGAAAAGAAGGATAAGGATAAATATGGTGACAATGATGGCTGTGATGGTGTAGGTGGTCAACTTGGAGCTAGTAGGAGCAATGTGGCTGGTGCTAGTAGAAGTGGAAGTAATAAAGATAGAGGCCAATCTTCAAAGTCATCTAAATCACCCAAAGATGACTTAGAAAAGAAAAAGAGAGATGTAAAGAAATTTGAAGATGAGCTAAAAGCTAGAAGACTTTCTAGAGAAAAGGAAACTCAAGCAATGATTGAGAAGGAAATGAAGAAGATTGAAGATCTAAGGAAAAATATTGAGCAGGTAACAAAGGCTAAACAAATAGGAAATTTGGATGAGTTCATTTCTCAAACAAAGGCTGTCAATGAAAGTACAAAGGAAGCTGCCAAAGAAAGCAATTCAAATGCATAAGCTTTTTTTCAAATAGATGTTGAAGCCCTTGAAGAGAAGAAAAAGAGTAAAGCAATAATGATTGAAGAAGAAAAGAGAAAGAAAAATGAACCAGTTGGCCAGAAGCTACTTCAAGGAGCCATTACTACAGGAATCTTGAAAGGCATATGACTAGGCCTATTTGTAATAATTAGATGACAACTCAACTCTAGCTATAAAGAGAAGTAAATAATAAATACCAAACAGGAATCAAGATGAAGACAGTCAACTAGACACAAAGAATCCTAATATCAGAAGTGTTCTAATGAAGCTGCTACTCTACACTAGAAGAAGTTCATTAATATGTTCAAGCGTCGGTGAAAAATAAAGGAGTAATATTTCAGAAGAGTTCAGAAGATACAGAAGATTCCAAGTGCCTACTACAAAGAGATTCCAAGAAAAGAAATATTGAAGACAAAGCTATAAACAAGACAAGACACAAAGACCACTACAATAGAAATGAGAATCGACATTGTAGTTAGTCACCCGTGAACCAGACCAGTGCACAGGGTGTTAACAATGTCAGTGAAGATTCGTCATCAAAAAGTTCAAATGGTTAGAAAGGTTATTGTTGAAGAACAGAAGAGTTTTATCTACATCAACAATAGTCCTACAGTCAAGACTTCATTTTAATTCTCTATTAATTAATTAAATTAAATTAGTTAATTTAATTAGTAAATTGATTCACTCAGAATTAATTTATTTCTTAAATTAATTAAAGGATTAATTAATTTAGAATTATTTTAGAATGACAGAAGACAGAAGCTGGAAGCTCCAAGGGATACAGGTTTGTTTGGAATGCAGTGTACAAGAGTCAGAATCCAAGATTGAATATTTGACTGGGTACATGCAGTGGTGAAAGAAGTATTGTCTAGTTTAAAGAGTAAGATTATTTCAGTAACAGAGGTACTTCTAATTGTCACTGTAAAAACAGCTAAACATGCCTGATAGTACTGACTTGAAGAAAAGACGGAAAAAGAATTAACACGGAAGAAATGCAAATTCATATATTCGTAAAAGTGGAACCCCGGTTGGAATTGATTTATCATTTCCAAGTCAAAAGGAGTTCGGTTCCAGACGTTCAGAAGACCGTAGCTTAGAGCGTAAAGATTTATTTAATTAATTAATATTTTATTTATTTAGTAAATTATATTTATAAATATCTAAGTAATATTATATATTTATTTTTATAATTTCTGAATTAAATTTATTATTTATTAATCAAAGATTATAAATTGTGCGGGTCGAAAAACATTTCTCCAGAGCCTATCCATTACAGGACGAAATAGGCCCCTTTGAATTGCAAATTGAATTGGCAGGTGTTATTTATTAAAGAAGCCAATCAAATCTTGCCACGTGTCCAATCAAGTGTGAATGCAAATGAAAAAGGTTGCTACCATAAATAGTCATACCGAGAGATTAAATGGAGAGTCATACCGAGAGCTACCTTCTTCTTGAGTCATACCGAAGTTACTTTATGTGAGTCATATCGAGTTTTTTTACTTTAATATAAGTCATTTTGATTTATTTTAAATTAAAGAAAATTCGAATTTCAATTAGTCATACCGTATTTTAGAAAGTCATGCCCAGCTTTCTAAAGAGTCATACAAGGCTTAATTTGATGATTAAAAGAGTCATATTGGTAGAGTCATGCTCGCTTTTCAACCTCTATAAATATGAGGCTTGAGCTTCATTTTTCAGTGTTAGGAAAAACAGTTCAAATTCAGAAATTTGTCTGCATTGTAATATTCACAGATTTCTGTGCAAGTTTGAATATAATTGTTAAATCAGAATAATTCATGTCAAAATCGTTCTAGACATTTAATCAGTTATATAAACTATCATCATATTAATTTTGTAATACTTTTCAAGTTAAAATCATATCTTCTACTTGAAAAGTATTTCATTAAAATTAATATTTCATGAGAAATTAAAGTAATATTTTTAAATCCAATATTCCGCTATTAAATTAAGATATTGTATTCAACCCCCCTTCTACAATATCAGGGACCAACAAATCTCAAATGCTACAAGGAGAGAAAAGGAGAATGAAGAGATTTCTAGACAGATGGAAATGCAATGACATATGGAATAGCAATTGGTAGAACAACCATTGAGAAAAAGGAGAAAGATTGCAATGGCTAAGAAAAAGACAAATTCAACTCAAGATACAGTGGTTCAGGAAAACCCTCAAGTCAATCAAGAAGAAATCAAGAGGAAGTGACGATTGAAGGGTATAAAATGAAAAGAATTCCAGTGGTTAGTGAAAAAGGGCTGATAGGTGTAAGGACTCACCATGCAACCTCTAGCCAAGAAGAGTCAATGAGGTTGGAGTATGAGAATGGATCAAAAATCACTTAATCAATGAAGGTGATAATGAAACAAAGCTACAATGTCCTGAAAACTATTTTACCTCTTCTCAACAAAAGGTACAAACTCAATGTTACAATTGTTCAGGAAATTCAACAACTAATCTCAAAGCTAAGAAGAGCAAAAGCTGAAGCTGAACCTGATTCACCTCTCAAGTTATGAAAATCTCAAGTCAAGAAGGTGGTGTTGGAACCAAAGTATGCTATGATTTTTACAGATGTGGAAGGCAATACAAAGTTCTTTGATATCTGCAGATATCTGGACAAAATCACAGATGTAGAAATTCATTATCTAATGAGGCAACTTGGAGAAACTGATAAAGATGAAGCAATATTGAGGAGTTCCTTTATGAGACAACTAAAAGAAAATGTTGAGAAGAAAAAGAAGAAGAAATGAGTGAAGAATGAAGACCATGAAGAGTAGAAAACATTGGAGCATCTTGCAGAAATTACTCATCAACTGGTACTTCCAAAATCAAAGTGCTAAGTAAATTTCTTGATTATAGTTAAGGATTTTTGTTATCATCAAGTATATTTATGCCTGTTCATGTCACAAACACAAATAGGGGGATATTATTAGGAATCGACATGTAACTTGATGATAATTTTAATCTTAGAATCATAGAAATTTCAATTGATGTAACTGATCAATTGATATGGAGTTTATAAATATCGATTGATCAGGAAATCATTTATCAGTTAAATTATTTATCTGAATCAACTGATAATATGGAGTGTAGCATAGGTGTACTTATTCTATTTCAATTGATAAGGTGTAAGTCAGTTGATATTTTTATCATCAATTGATGTTAGAGTCGATTGATATAGGTCATCAACTGATGTGTAACTTAGACTTTCAAATTGTAATTATTTGAAGACAGGAAAATTATACAAGTGAAGGATGATCAGTTGATATTGAAGCATCAATGGATAGAAGATCAATTGAAGAAGCCAAGTCAAAGAATTAAAGACCATCAACTGATATGAAGACCATTCAATTGATATATCGATTGATATCATTTATCAATCGATAAGTCAATAACTTTTATCGATCGATAGATATCAAGATCAATCGAAGAAGAACATCAGTTGATGGATAAAAGGAAGAATCAATTGATATGTTTAACAGTAAATTATCAATTGATTGGGACAACACAAAAAAGCAATCTATCAGAGATCTAAGGACAAAAACATATCTATGGAAGACAGTCTATGATGACTGTGAAGGCTCAAGTTGAAGCTGTCTTTCCAAGTCTAAAGTACTTTTTCCCGAAATAGAAAAAGGCAGAAGGAAAGATAGATCAGAAACAATCCTAGTTTAAATTAATAATTATATATTCTTTCTAGGTATTGTAAACACGCATGTAGTATATAAACAAGTGTGGTAGATTGTTAGAAAATATACAAGTTAGACAATATTATTGAATCAACTGTTCAGCCTTAGAGCACTTTTTAAGAATAATTGCTTTATTTTCTAATCTTGTAAACGTAGTTGGGTTTTATTAACCTAGAAAAATTGAGCAAAATATATACTAATAGAAAAATCAATCCATCAGTAATTTTCAAATATCTTTGTTCAATTTAGTTTCAGTTTCATTGTTCATATATTTTCTCTTAAACACACAAACTCCAAGAAAAATTATTAAAACAGAAAAAGTTTTAATAATTTGTATTCAACCCCCCCCCCTTCTACAAATTATATTGTCATTGTTCTGGGAAATAACATGCATACTATGCTGTCAAGACTCCTTCAAGTGATCGACAGTTACTTATCACAATATGACAATATAGATAAAATATACTGTCAAGATACTTGACAGTACTTTTTATTAACACCATATGAGATACATTACTTAAAAGCAAATTAGTTAACCTATCAGTGAAATTTCATCATGTGTATCAACTGTGATAGGAATCAAAACACCTTAACAGGACATTAATTCACAGTGAATTTCAGTTAACTAATATTTTTAATCACTAAATCAACTTGCTACAGAAATACATTAACATGATAAATTTAACATACCCAATTCACTCACTAGCCTGTTGAATGTCTTTTCATCCAATGGTTTGGTGAAAATGTCTGTAAGTTGCTTCTCTGTGGGCTCATAAATTAGTTTGATTGTGTCTTGCTCCACATGCTCTCTAATGAAGTGATGTCTGATGTCAATGTACCGAGTTTTGGAGTGTTGAACATGATTTTTAGAAATGGCTATTGCACTAGTGTTGTCACTAAAGATAGGAATCCCTTATAATGCCAAGACATAATCCAACAGTTGATTCCTCATCCAAAGTAACTGAGCACAACAACTACTAGCTATAATATATTCAGCCTCTGCAGTTGAATTTGACACATAATGTTGCTTCTTGCTAAACCATGAAACCAATCTTTCTCCCAGAAACTGACAGCTTCCTGTTGTACTCTTTATGTCAATTCTACATCCAACATAGTCTGAATCTGAGTAGCCAACCAAGTCAAAACCATATTCTTTAGGATACCAAAGGCCTAAATCTTGAGTGCATTTCAAGTATCTAAAAATTCTTTTAACTTCCATCAAATTTGACTCTTTTGGATCAAACTGAAATCTTGCCCACAGACCTGTAGCAAACATAATGGTAAGCATGCTCACAGTTAGGTAGAGGAGAGAACGAATCATTCATCTATACATCTTTTTGTCCATCTTCATTCCTTTTGAATCATTGTCTAGTTGAGTTGCTGTTGAGATTGGAGTATTTGCAGGTGATGAGTCTTCCATATCAAATCTTTTCAAAAGATCTTTGTCATATTTGGTTTGAAAAATGAATATTCCATTTTTCTTTTGATAGACTTGAAGTCCAAGAAAGAATACTAATTCACCCATCTTGCTCATCTCATATTTGTTCTGCATTAACTCAGAGAATTCTTTGCACAGTTCTTCATTTTTTAAGCCAAAAATGATGTCATATATATAGATTTAGACTAAAATGATATATTTTCCATACTTTTTTTAGAATAGAGTCCTGTCCACAATCCCTCTTGTGAAGTTATTCTTAAGGAGAAGCTTGAAAATGGATTCATACCAGGCCCTTGGAGCTTGCTTTAGACCATACAATGCTTTAAAAAGTCTGAATACAAAATTTTACATCTTTGGATCTTCAAAGCTTGGTGGTTGTTCAACATAAACTTCTTCTTATAGTTCTCCATTTAAGAAAGAACTTTTAACATCTATTTAAAATACTTTGAAATTGTTGAATGCAACAAAAGCCAAGAAAATTCTTATGGCTTCAAGTCTGGCAACAAGTGCAAATGTATCATCATAATTAATTCCTTCATGTTGACAATAACCTTTTACTACCAGCCTTGCTTTGTTTCTAGTGACAACTCCACTGCCATCCATCTTGTTTCTGAAGACCCACTTAGTACCAATTACAGACTTGTTCTTTGGTCTAGGTACCAATTCTCATACACAACTTCTCTCATTCTTCTTGCATAGCATTTATCCAATCCGGATCAAGTAGTGCTTCATCTAGAGTTTTAGGCTCAACTTGAGATAGGAAACAGAAGTACATGCATGCATTTGCCACATTTCTTCTTGTCTTAACTTCTGTTCCTGAATCACCAATAATTAAATCATTTGTGTGATCCTTGTTCCACTTTATTTCTCTAAGCGAATCACCAGAATCTTCTATACTTTGTTGATTGACAACATCTCTTGCTCTTGTACTATTGACAGTATCAATTTCTTCAAGTCCACTATCCATGGGAACATTCCCAGAGAAATCTGTTATTTGAGTAGTTTCTTCATTCTCTACAGATTGATTAGGAACCTTATTGGACCAGAAATTATGTGTTCAACTCTTGGTCTTCATCATCAACATCTTCCAAATAACCTTGATTCTCAAATGCTAACGACTCTAATTATTGACTTCTTTCAACACCAGTAAACTTGGTTTCATCAAAGGTGAAATTTACACTCTTATCCACAACCTTGTGATCAATGATATAGACTCTATATGTTGTTCTTTCAATATTCATTCATATGTTTTAGTGTCAAACTTCCCTTTGACTTCTGTTGAGTCTTTCATGATATAACATTTGCTTCCAAATACATGAAAGTACTTGACAGTAGATTTTCTTCCTGTCATCAACTCATAGGGTATTTTTCCAAAATCCTTGTTAATTACAGTCCTGTTTTGAGTATAACATGTTGTATTAATAGCTTCACCCCAAAAATAAGTAGGAAGTTTTGCCTCACTCAACATGGTTCTTGCAGCCTCAATAAGAGTTCTATTTTTCCTTTCCACAATACCATTTTATTGAGGTGTCCTTGGTGCAGAGAATTGTTGAGTAATTCCATTGTCTTTGCAGAAATCATTCATAATACTGTTTTTGAATTCAGTACCATTGTCACTTCTCAAGGTTTGGACTTTGAACTTGGGATTCTTGTCAAGGACTCTTACTAGATCAATAATTTCTTATGTAGCTTCATCCTCGGTTGTTAGGAACCTCACCCAAGTGTATCTTAAAAAATCATCAACCATCACAATGACATATCTTTTCTTTGCCAGTGACTGCACATTCACAGGACCAAATAAGTCCAAATGAATAAGTTGAAAAGCTTAATTTATTGAACCACTAGGAGTGCTTTTGTAAGTAGCTCTTCTTAATTTCCTTTTTTGACAATCCTCACACAATCCTTCTTGACAGAATTCAAGTTGAGGAAGACCTTTCACCAATTCTCTCTTCAATAGATAATTCATAGCTTTGAAATTCAATTGAGAGAGCCTCTTGTGCCATAGCCAAATCTCAGAAGCTGTAGCTTTGCTGTAGAAATAGTAGATTTTATCTTTTCTTATTGAATCAAGGTCAGCAATGAATAAGCTTCATTTCCTTACTCCTTGAAGAGCTTCTTCTCCTGTCTTTTTTTTTACAATTGAGCATTTTTCTTGATCAAATCCAACTTTGAAACTTTTTTTTATAAAATTGAGTAACACTCAATAAATTGTGCTTCAATCCATTTACTAGAGCAATTTTCTTAATCTTAAAGTTATCAACTTCCAATATGTCATATCCCATTATGAAACCAATGATATTGTCACCAAAGGTTACATAAGGGCCAACCGTTTCCTTGAACTGTGATAGCAGGGCTTTATCACCTGTTATGTGTCCTGGGCATCCACTATCAATGATCCACATGATTCTTTTATTTTTCTTGTTGCCCTGCGAAGCAAGAGTTTCAAGTTGCTTTTGGTACCCAATTCTTATTGGGTCCATCTGACTTAGCTAAATCACAGTTTAAGATAGAATCAATTGGTTTGCTTTCATTAGCTTTGAGCATGACTCATGTGGCCACCCCTTTAGATTTGATCATTGGTTTTGGATTCTTATTCCTGGGTTGCTTGCCCATCCTAACTTTAGGAGTCCTCACTTGAAGTCTTTATCCTTTTAGTTTTGACAGAATTATGCAGGCATACATTTTTGGAAGCAATAGGCATGTTAAAGTAGATGCTCAACATATTTAACTTACATGGCATGAAATTAAAATTTTTACAATGAGATACTTGTCTATCAATCAAAGGAGTACTATGAAAATTTCCATTAACAGATGTAACATGTTTCATTTCAGACTTACTCTTAGTACAAGCATGAGTTAAATGACTAGAAGACCCACAGTTGTTACATAATTTTCTAGGAGCATTAAAAATGTAACCATAATCATTCTTCTTGTTTATTCCGAACTTCCCATTTTTGTTCTTCTTGGTATTCATGACAGTAGGTTTAGAAGTTACTGTCTTACTAGTGTTGATAGTAAGTTTAGATGAAACTGTCTTGACAGTATGATTTGATCTTATATCAACTTTTGAACTTACTGTCTTGCTAGTATTGACAACATCTTATAGACCCTGAGTACTGTCAAGGGAAAAACTAACTATCTTGGGGATTTTGATAGTATCTTTTGACCTAAGAGTTTCTGTGACAGTATCATTGTCCTCATCATCTAGAATTTGTTTAAGAATTAGAGATTCATCATCAAATTCAAACTCATCCTTTTTAAACTTGGGATTCTTGACTTTTCTAAGTATAGAGGGTCTGACAGTAGGTTTGTCAAAAACAGTGTCTTCCTCTACCACATGCTTCTTACTATTTTTCTTCTCATAGTTAAAATCTATACCTACCTTTTGATTTTCAGTATGATCAACATGGTATGATTTTCATAGTGTGGAAGAATTTTTATAGGTTTTGATTTTAAGCTCATTTTCAGTAATTTGTTTTATGAGAAATTCATCAATCTAAGAAGTACAAACTATCTTATTCTTAAAAATCTCATTTTCATGTTGTAAGGACTCAAAAGCATTCTGTCTAAGCTCTAGTTCTTCATTCTTAAATTTTAATGATTCATTAGAATTAGTCAGTTTGACAATCTCTTCATTAATAGCTAGCATGCTTGTATGAATATTAAAGATTTCAGAACTTACACTTTCAACAGTTTTCTTGTACTGAGATACAATCATATCAATAGTAGTAAGAAAAAGTACATGTCTTGATGAAGGAGGTGACTCTTCTTCAGAGTTTTCCATTAGATCTAGGTTCTTATACTCTTCCTCCTCTTCATCATCAGATTCCTCCCAGCATTTGTCTTCAGCTACAAATGCCCTACATTATTGCTTCTTGAGCAAGGTATCATACTTTACCTTGAGTTCCTCATAGTCATTGTCATTTCTTCTTACTTGTTTTGGCTTTTTACATTTAGTTGTAAAATACTCCATCTCATTATAGTTGTAGCATCTTATCTTTGAATTGTCCACCATACATGTCTTGTATCCACCTTTGCTACTTCTTCCAAGTTTTGAAGTGTTTCCTTTGTTGAAATTGGAGCTTTCAGCTTTGGGTTTGAAATACATGTTCTTCCTGAATCTCAGGTTTGAGAACCTTGTTACCATGTAGGCCATGATTTTGTTTTCCATTTTGTCAAGTTCCTCCAGAGTGTAGAACTCATCTTCATCACCATCCTTGAGTTCAAGAGTAACACTTTCATCTTCATCAGTAACCTCTTCAATTTTGATTTGCTGTTGATGTTGAGACTCTTGAAACTGCAGCATTTTTGGATCCAGTGCCACTAGAGCATTTGAGGTGTTGGCCATCTTCCCTCTTTGGCCTGACTGAATAGCTCTAGTTCATAGGCTTTGAGAATGACATATAAAGTTTCAAGGGAAACGTTTGATATATCACTTCCTTCTCTTACGGTAGTGTCTTTGTGCTCTAGATAGTCCGGAAGTGTCAATATGAATTCCATGTTTACTTCCTTCTTGTCATAAAACTTTTCATGCAACTGCAATTCATTTATCAATATGTTCAACCTCTCAAACATCTCAGTCAACCCTTCATTTGACTTGGCCATAAAAGCCTCATACTGAGACACCAGGATTTGTCTTTGATTGTCTTTTACCTCTTCTCTTCCTTTACACAGTATCTTAATGGTTTCCTATATTTGTTTGGCACTTGTGCATTTGACAATGTTGTTGTACATAACATTGTCAAGTGCTTCACTAATTATGAACTGTAAACAATCATCCAAAGATACTTTTTCTTTTTCAGTATCATTATACTCTAAACCTTTTTAGGAACCCAATGGGCATGTATTGTTTCACCTTCCACTGTGGTTTCAGGTACATATGATTGAGTGATAAAAGGACCATTTTTCAAAATACCAGGATAAAATGGGTTGGCTATTTTTATGAACAACATCATTTTTCTTTTTCAGAGATTATAATGTTCTTTGTCAAATGTGGGTATTTTTATACTGTTTACTTTCTGTGCACTCATCTTGGATCTTTTCAGGTTAGATATGTTAAACATGTCGCTCTTATACTAGTTGTTAGATAAAATAAGTGTTCAGAAGGGGGGGGGGTGAATGCAACTTGATTAATTATGCAAGATTTTTGCTAACAACAAACAAGAATCTTAATTAACAAGATATATGAAACAAACAAGTAAAGCAGATAAGATGAGACAATGTTTAAACTTCAAAAATTAATTTTATTAATTTTTGTTTTACTACAACTTTCTGGAAAATAATTCCAGCTTCGATAAATATAATAACAATGAGTTTGCTAATATTTCTATACTTGAGAAATTCTAGCTCAGTTGCATTAGAGAAAGTACTTGTGAGATATGTGTATTTATACTGAAACACATATCCCACTTACAAGTGTACTTTCCCTTTTTCATAGAACTAAGTTTGAAATGGAAACTTTGCTTTTTCTATTTAAATTTATTTTCATTCTATTTGTAGATGAAGCAACTCTGAGATATGCAGAAATATTTGACTCTTTAAGCATGCTTTATCTTTTGCTTGTATTCTCCCAAGTTGTAGTAGTAGACTCGACAGACTAGATAGTAATGTCAAAATCATTCCTTGTATTTTCACTATCTAGTCTACTACATGGAACAGACTGTCAGTTTCACTAAAAGTGTATTGTTAACTTTTAGCTCCTTTGTGGTGACAGTATCTTTGACTCCGCATACTTTACTGTCAATTTATATAATACATGAAACATACTATCTCCAAAGATGCTGTCAATTATCCCCACCAATGTTGTGGTCAACTACCCCGCCAAGTTTACTGTCAATAAACTTGTTGTCTTCAATTCTTCATTCTCCGCTATGTTTACTGTCAATGTAATAGTTTCTGTTAGTAATTCTTGTTGTCTTCAAATCTTCAATCTCCGTCAAGTTTACTGTCAATGGAATAGTTGTTGTCATCTGTTTTAATTGTGTTGTCACTTGTAATGTACTGTCATATGCTTGAGTACTTGAAATGCTATTGTCTGAGTTTTGAATCATGTTGTGCATGAACACTTAATGAACTTTTACTACATGACTCATATTTATTCTTGTGTACAAGACAACAACTTTTAAATGTACTGTCACCTAAGTAATTTTTGTTAAGTGTACTGTCTACTAGTGACTATTAACTATAATGTCAATATATATATATATATATATATGAAAATATGTTTTACTTAACTTATTAATCTTAAACTAAGTACATTATTTGATTACACCACAATTCCTAACAAATATACTAAATCATTAAAATTTTGATCCAGGTTTGTGTTGATTTAATTTTTAACCCAAATTTATGAACCGACCCGTAACCCATATTGCCGGTCTACATCGTACATTCAACAAATAAAATATGAAGAATTAAGCCTAATCAAACGGTACATCCCTCCTCTCGCTGGAAGCTTCTTTTAATATTTGTCAAATATTCTGTAACCCGATTAAGTTGTAAAAATTAGTAAAATTTACATGGTACAACGAAATTTAACATGCAAATTACCAATTACATCAGTACTGTTTAACTAGTCAAACAATTAAGGCCCCGTTTATTTTGCAAGTTTTGCTCTTACGTAGTAACTCAAATATAAGAAAGTAGGTTACATTGTGCAGTTCCTGTATGAACAAAAAAACATGTGTTCGGTTTTTAAGTTTGTAACTTATCTATGCTATTGTTTAATATAATAATAAAAGAAATTTACTTATATAAATAAATAAATATATAAAATTGTAAAATATTTAATTAGTAAATTTTATTTGATTTATGAATTACAAATTATATAATTAATTGTTCATGTATAATAACAATAGAATTAATTTATACAGATAAACAAATAAATATCCAATATATAATAATTTAGCAAAAATAATAAAAAATAAATAATATAAATAGAATTAAATATTACATTTATAATAAAATATATAATAGATAATCTTACTTTATTTCAAATAAAAATAATACAAATAGAATTAAATAATAAGTTTATAATAAAATTATATACATATATATATACATTATAATATTTAAATTATTTTTAAATAATAGTTAACTATATATCTTAACATTTTAATAAGAAACTTAAACATTTGAATAAAAAACTTAATTTATGTATTTTAATTTTTTATAATTTTGTGGTCATTTTTTATTATATAAATTTACAAAAAATTGTATTATATATTTTTTACGTAAAAAATGTATTATATTTTTTAATATAATTTTGTGATTATTTTTTATTATATATATTTTTTGTTTATATTTTAATATATATTTTATAATTTCACAAGCCCTATAATATAGTATATAAAAACAAAACATATAGTGTAACCTAGAGTAACCCACACATGATTTATGTTACTAGGTTGCCGTGTTTTGCAGTAACTTCATTTATCATGGAAACATGAGTTAAGTAGATTTTAAACAATTAAACACAATTTTTATATAGGTTTCCGGGAAATAGAAGTCCTTGGATTACATCAAACCAAACTAGGCCTAAATTGTGTACAATATACATACATATGCAACGTCCACATCACTTCTTTAAGAAACTTATAAATGATTATAATACCAACATTATTGAGAGATTGAGGGAGAAATACTTTGGTTCAATCCTACACACACCCGCGATTGTGCTTGGTAGATACCAATGATCATATGTAATGTGTGTATACTAATTAATCCACATCGAAAAAGTAGAAGCTTTAAGCGTTTACTACGGCTTTCGAATTCATTAAAGTATGGACACACCCCTTAAACTATTACTAAAGCCATAAAGCAGTCATACTTCTGGCGTATATATATATATATAAAGGGAAAGACCGAGACCGTTTGATGTCGCTCCTAAATCGTCATGATATACTTTTCTAATTTTCTCCAATTTTTTAATTATTAAATGTTAAAAATTATTAAAAAAATCTGAGTTACGTTATATTCTCTGAATTTTTTTGCTCAAGTCAAGTAAATTATTATCCATAATATAAGTTTCAAAATTTTAAAAAAGATATTATTATACATAAGGTAATTACAAATTTTAGAAAAGGCATTAAATTATTTTTATTTGAATTTTTATATCTTAAAAATTAAGACTTCTTTTATATCATCAGGATCCTCGAAATTATAGAAATTTTCCACCCTTCTAAATTATAAGGTTATAGATATGACAATTTTTGTAAGATGTAGTTCAAAATTTTAGAGATATTGTTATTGTCCTAAGATAAGGTTCAAAATTTTAGAAAAGACATTATTGTTCAAAATTTTAGCTTTTTCAAATTTAAAATAGATATTTTAAATCTTTTCAAATTAAAATTTGTTATATTTACAAATTTTTTGTTATTTATATATTATAATTAAAAGTTCATTTTTATATCTTTAAATTTTTACAGAGAAGAAAAGAAAATATAATTCTCCTAAACTTTCTCCTCAAATCAAGTAAATTATTATTATCCATAAGATAAATTTCAAAATTTTAGCTTATCAAAAAAAAAGTTTCATAATTTTTGAAAAGATTTTATGTGACGCACCCAGATCCGAGGTCAGGGATCCAGGCCATCATAGTCCAATTCCACAATAATAATATACTCACCTGCTTAACAATTATATCAACAACAGACTCTAGTGAGCCCAATCCAAATACACAACACGAGTCATAGTCTCAGAAAACGAACTTAAAATAATAAAAGTTATTATAAACCAACTGTAAACTCAGGATCTCATGCTACTAATATAACCTCTACCTGAAGTTACATCAGAAGTTAACACTATTTCAGTATTTATTATCACAATATATATTTTACAATAAATCTTAGGATTCTTAACCGAATTCTTATCTTAACTTACACCAATTGTAGAAGCATTGAACCTGACTAACTCAAGCTCGAGTCTTTCCTTTCCTTTGCGAACCATGAATCAAAAATATTCTGAGATGGAATAAAAGAATGGAGTTGGAAAACTTGCCTGGTGTCCATCATGCATTTCCAAAGTTCAGTATTTATTATCACAATATATATTTTACAATAAATCTTAGGATTCTTAACTGAATTCTTATCTTAACTTACACCAATTGTAGAAGCATCGAACCTGACTAACTCAAGCTCGAGTCTTTCCTTTCCTTTGCGAACCATGAATCAAAAATATTCTGAGATAGAATAAAAGAATGGAGTTGGAAAACTTGCCTGGTGTCCGTCATGCATTTCCAAAGTTCCGCTCGTTCCTGGTAGTTATATCAATAGATATAATAATCAAAATTAGTTCCCTTAATCGAAACAACTAATTATACTACTAATAAGCATAACTCAATTCGTTAACTAATTACAAGATGATTATGACCTTTAGACTTCACAATATCCCCATTCTAATAACTCGAGGTTAATTATCAAGTTTATATCAAGTGTACTTGCACACTCATTCCACTCACGCTTGGTAATTCCATTTTCATTATTAACAAATATGTCATGATCACTAACCTCTTGATGATGTTATGCTAGGACCTCGATACTAATCCACAAACATATATCGAGTCCAATTACGGTCATTACAACTCGTATTTCTTTGTTTTATTAACTCTTATTATTCCCGATATTTCACCTCTTCGGACCTATTTTAGCTATTCGTAAACCTATCTTGCCAATGGTTTTTAATCATGTTCTTTACACCCACGTATAGTCATGATATTTCTTGACAACTTTTGTTACTTGATTGACTCGAGACAAGTCCTCTATCTTACTCGAAATCGTCTCCCAAAACGGTTATTTAACATTTTTCTTACCTTCATTCCATTTAACACCCTATTTTCTAGTATTTTTAATAAATTGGAAATTAATCATTTTGACACGATTTCTATTCTGAGGTCTTCTATGACTAACAAGGAATCTCTCATAAAAGTTTCAAAGCCAACCAAGAAATCTAGCCAGGTGAAATAACACCTCAAACTTAAGCATATGCCCAGCTTATCGTCCATGCGCTACCCGCACTTAAATGATCATAAATCCTTAACCGTTAACTCTTTTAATGCGAGTCTTTCGCAAGAATAAACTAGAGAATTACTACTTCATTATCAAATCAAAACTTGTCCAAAACAGAACCATATCCATCTAAGAACAAGGCCCCAAAACAGTGACTCCAGAATTGACATTTCTGAGAATTACTATTACACAACTTGCACTCTAGAAATTTTAATAAATCAGATTTTTATCTTTTTATTCCGAAATCTTTTTCTGGATCATTCCATATGACTCTAGTATTTTAATTAAAAGTTTCAGATTTTATTAAGACACCTAATTAGTTCAATCATAGCCTCAAAGTTGGACGAAAACAAAATTTTCATGTCCGGCCATACCGTTACTAAATCGGCCATAGCTTTTGATTCGTAACTCTGAATGACGCAAAATTAGCGCGTAAATGATCTAGCGATTGTATACTATCCAGTCATCTCATCAAACTGCCCAGAGCAGAGGACAAATATTCCCAGAATTTCTGGACAATTTTTACAGAATGCAAATGGGCATGGTAACTACTTAAAACATAACGTTTTCTATTTCTATTATACACCAATTCAATGAACAATCAATCCCAAACTCCTCAATCAACATCAACAATCAACATACTACAATCTCAAGCCAAAAATCAGTCAAGATTATTAAATGTAATTCAAAATCAAATGAACAAGTCTTGTGTTTCTAGGACCAACCAAACTCAATCTATACTACCCATAACATGTATATACTATAACAATCATCAACCAAACCAAAGGAAGCCTTAAATCAAAGAAAATAAAAAAAATTCGAAATCACTATTCATCATCACTTTCAAGTTGTAAAAATAGTAATATAGAGATGGTGGGTGCTTGAGATGTTATCTTAGTTAGGTAGAGCTTAGAAGGACCTTTCTTTTAAGCTATTATATGCAATAATCCACCAAGTAACCATGGAGTTTTCACCATCTTCTTCCTCCTTTCTTCACTTCGGTTTTTCTTCATGGTAACGGGGAAGTGCTCAACTGATTTTTCTTGTTTTATTTTTGGGAAGTGTGTGGTGGAAGCTAGTGTTTTAAAAGATTTGTGTGACAGTCACGTAATTTTCCGTCGACATTTTAATCTCTCGTTCTCGTACTTTATTCATCCGACAAATTAAGTTTTAAAATATTAAATTCTCATTTTATAATTATCTTATGAATCGTTATTATTAAATTAATACCCTTTAATTGTTTCGAGAATTTATGAAATAATTCTCCGGATAAACACTATTCACTTACACTGTCTCTCAAACTCTGTTACGACTTTCACCCGGATTCCAAATTTATTTTGTTAGACTAAAAATAATTATAAGTCCTATATTTATTATGTATGTTACCCTAAATACCGATACGATGAAGAATTTTCAAATTATAATTCTCCAAAAATTATCGGTTTTACATACACTCTTATATCTCGTAAATCCAAATCAAATAGAATAAATGGACATTGTCGAAAAACTAACTTGATTTACATTCAATTAAATATATCGTAGTTCCATAATAAATTTACAAAATTAAGATTCGGTGATATGCAATTTGACGCCTAATAACCCGATTATCGCGCAAAATACTAAAACGTCATCGGAACTAAAGTCAAATATGAGGGAAGAATTGTGCAACATTGTTTACGCACAATACACTCTTTATTCATAATAAAAGATTACGAGGTTCCCACAATTTAGCAATATAACAATACGCATATTTTCGAATACCCCGTATATTAATAATACGGCATCACATCTCAAGTACCTTATGAAAAATAAATCAATAAAATCTTTATTCATAAAATGAAAAATTTTATCCAAAAATCTTAATAATATCAAGTGTCAAAAATACGGGTTATTACACTTTATTATACATAAGATAATTAGAAATTTTAGAGAAGACACTAAATTATTAAAAATCAAAACTATTTTGATTTTTCAAATATACAGTATCTATAATAAAAAATGTTAATTTTATTGTTTTACCTAAATTGAATGTGTTTCCATCTAGAAAATAATAGACCATCACTTATATAAATTAAAGATCAAATTTAAACATATTTTGGAAGAAAGGTCTTTATATAACATTAAAAACTTAAAAATAGTTGCAAGTACCGACCGATATAGACCATTATCATGTGAGTTTAAAGTGATGTTTCTACGTACAACGACCCCAAAAAAGTTAGAAAAAGGAATCGTCAACATACCACTACATGGATTTGAGTTCATTTATCCTGATATAATTGAAGCACGTATTAATGACACTAATATACTGTCAGGTATTTTGCTAAAATAAGATAGTAGAAGCCACACACACTTATATAATTTAAAATTACATTATTCAATATTTACATAATGTTACTAATACTTATTTAGATATTGTGGGTTGCTTGACCTAAATTGATGACATAGATATACAGTTCACTTACCAGTAATGTGATTTTGTGAGAAAAATTTGCTGAGTTGTTTGATCAAAATCTATACAAAGAAGATGATAAACCTTATATATTAATCGTTATATTTGCACAGCTTAAAAAATTTAAAGGTAATAATCTTATTAGCACGTTCTTATAATTTACAATTTGGAAAATTATAAATACATAACGTTATTTTTAATATTTGTTATTATTGTTTCTTAATGTTCGTAATAATTTTATTAATTATTTGATTTATGTTACAATTTATTTAAATCTATCAATTGAGCAATGTAGGTATAGTTGACTTTTCCGCGACAAATAATAGCAAAATATATGTAAATTTGGAAACACCCTATGTAGCATCATTAAGAGAGAGATTTGTTCACCTCTCTGTTAAATTAGAGATCACTCAAAACTCCCTTATGAGAATGACATCGCAGAAGAAAATATTTATTAACACGATGACAATTAAAGAATTAGGAGAAGCAAGTTGGTGTGAAGATCTAAAGGATATATAATTTTTATATATTATAAATTATTTTTATATAATTTTTAAAGCTTTGTTATATATTATAAATTAATATTTATTCATTTAAGTTCGTCAAAAAAATATATTTATTAATTTAAAAATAAAATTAATAAGTATCATTAAATAAATTTCTATAATATATTACAATTATATATTTATTAAATATTTTCAATATTAAAAATAATTTTAATAAATTTAAAATTTATTATGAGGCCGCCGCAAAACGCGAATTTTTCCACTAGTTTATTATAAATAAGTAAATAACTATTACTAATTAGATGCTTATTCTTATAATTATGCATATATTAGAGTATGATTAGCGGAATCTATCAACTTTAAGCTCTTTTGACGACTTTGTGTACGTGTGTGTATGTGAGAGGATGTTTGTAAAACTAATCATCATGCCAACCCAAATAATGGACTTTAAGTTGTCCATTATTGCAGAGAACACTCTTAATTATGCATATAATTTTTCTATTCTAACATATAATCTTATAAATAATTTTAAATTTTGATTCTTACTATAAAATATTTATTATATATAATCTTCAAAAAAAAATTAATTTTTAAAAAATAAATGAAAAAGTGAATTTTAATTTCATTCTACTGTAAAATCATTCTGGGGGATTTAATTCTACTATAGAATCAGTAAATTATTTTTAATTTTTATGAGTGATTTTCAATATTTTTTAATTTTTTTATATTTATTCATTTTTAATTTATTTATACTTATATTTAATGAATAATGAGATAAATATATCTATTTATGTGTATATATAATGATTTTATTTTTTACTCTATATAAAACATTCTCTAGAATGCTACTCCTGTACGTTTTATAAGTGCAAATAGAATAATATGATAATTTTTCGCTTCACTTAAGGATGGTAAATCTAGGAAGGAAACCCCTGTCCCTAAGCCTAAAGACACCCCTGTCAAGGCTAAACCAAAGGGAAAGGGCGCAGTCGATGAGAAAGACAAGGACCAGAAAACTTCTATAGCTAAAAATGTTTACTTATCTAAGCCTCTTGGACCCAATCAAGTTTGGGTGCCAAAGAAAAAGTAATCAATCTGTGGTTGCAGGGCACAGCAAAGAACAAGCGTGTCATGTGGATACTTGACAGTGGCTGTTCAAGGCATATGACTGGTGATAAAGCCCTGTTAACATATGTGATTGAAAAAGCTGGCCCGATAGTGACCTTTGGAGATGACAGCAAGGGATTCACAACGGGATATGGCAATCTGGAAATTGGGAATGTCATCATAGAAAATATCTCTCTTGTGGATGGATTAAAGAACAACCTTCTAAGTATCAGTCAGTTCACTGACAAGGGTTTCAAAGTAACTTTTTAGAAAGAGAAATGTGCAATCCAAAACAGGAAAGATACGAAGCTTGCTCTTCAAGGATTGAGAAAGGGGAATCTCTTTGTAGCTGACTTATTCTCTGCAAGCAAAGGTGAAGCTCAATGTTTTTACAGCAAAGCTTCAACAGAGGACAGTTGGTTATGGCACAAGAAACTTTCACACCTAAACTTCAAGGCAATGAACTCCTTAGTTAAGAGAGAATTGGTAAGAGGTTTACCAGAGATGGAATTCTGTCAAGAAGGTTTATGTGAAGCATGTGAAAAAGGAAAGTCAAAGAAAGCATCTCACTGAAGAAAAGACTCTTCAGACATTACTGAACCACTGCAACTAATTCATATGGATTTATTTGGCCCAGTAAATGTCCTGTCAATGTCAAGGAAGAGATATGCCCTGGTAATTGTAGATGACTATTCTAAGTACACGTGGGTGTTGTTTCTAGCCACAAAGGATGAAGCCCCTCAAATAATCATTGATCACATAAAGAAGATAGAGGTAGAAACTGGTTTTCCTGTCAAAAAAATTAGGTCTGACAATGGAACAGAATTCAGAAATGTAACCCTAAATGAATTCTGTGTTGAAAAAGGTATCTCAAGACAATTTTCATCGCCCAGAACTCCACAACAAAATGGAGTAGTAGAAAGGAAGAACATGACTTTGGTTGAAGCAACAAGAACAATGCTGAATGAGGCTAAATTACCTTTATACTTTTGGGCTGAAGCAGTCAACACAGCCTGCTACACTCAGAATCGTACCCTGAACAACAAAGAACATGACAAGACTCCGTACGAGATAATGGAAAACAAGAAACCAACACTGAAATACTTTCATGTGTTTGGAGCAAAGTACTTTGTACTGAAAGATGATGAGCATCTAGGAAAATTCGAATCCAAGGCTCATGAAGGCATATTTCTTGGCTACTCTCTGGAATCTAAAGCGTACAGGGTTTATGTGATTGAACATGAAAAGGTCATTGAAAGCATGAATGTAACTTTTGATGATCTCAAGCTCCCAAGTCTACAAAGAACAGACAACACTGAAACTCTGCAGTTTGAAAACATGAACTCAGATGAAAGTGAAATAGAACCTGAAGCTGCAACAGAAAATCAGGCCCCAAATGAGAATAATAACAATGATTATTCTGACCCTAGTAGTGGAAATAGTGAAAGATTCATAGAAACTACTAGTAGTGGCAGAGAATCTCATTCTCATCCAAGCAGCAGCTCAGAGGGAGCAACTGAAGGATCAACTAGCAGGACCCAACACTTCAATGATAATCAAGCTGAATCTTCAAGGGAAAGTCTGCCTAGACATAGGGTGTGGAGTAGAGATCACCCCTTTGAGTTAATTCTAGGAGATCCAGGTGTTGGAGTTCAAACTAGACGTACTTCTCAAAATGAATGTTTATTCTCTGGCTTTTTATCTGAGATAGAGCCAAAGAAAGTAGAAGAAGCACTAGAAGATCCAGATTGGGTCGTTGCTATGCAAGAAGAACTCAATCAATTCAACAGACAAAAAGTCTGGAAGCTAGTACCCAGGCCAAAGAACAAGTCTGTAATTGGCACAAAGTGGGTATTCAGAAACAAGCTGGATGAAGATGGCATTGTCACGAGGAACAAAGCCAGACTGGTTGCTAAAGGTTATTCTCAAGAAGAAGGAATAGATTATGATGAAACATATGCACCAGTGGCAAGACTTGAAGCTATCAGGATGTTTCTGGCATTCGCAGCACACTCCAATTTCAAAGTATATCAAATGGATGTGAAGAGTGCATTCCTGAATGGAGAGCTTGAGGAAGAAGTGTATATGGAACAACCCCCAGGGTTTGAAGATCCAGAATTTGCAGATTTTGTATACTTTCTCTTCAAGGCACTCTATGGCTTAAAGCAGGCACCTCGGACATGGTATGACACTCTATCTATATTCCTACTTGAAAATGGTTTCACTAGAGGTGTCATAGATAAGACTCTGTTTCATAAAATGCATAAAAATGACATGATATTATTACAGGTATATGTGGATGACATTATATTTGGTTCTACTAACGATCAGTTGTGTAGTAGATTTGCTAAGCTAATGCAAAGTAGGTATGAAATGAGCATGATGGGAGAGCTGAATTACTTCCTTGGACTCCAAGTAAGCCAAAGGAAAGATGGAATCTTCATTTGCCAGACCAAGTACATCAAAGATCTTTTGAAGAAGTATGGTCTTGAAAATGCATCAACAGCTAAAACCCCTATGGCAACTGCCACTAAGCTTGATTAAGATGAACCTGGTAAAAAGGTAGACATCACAAGCTACAGAGGTATGATCGGCTCATTACTCTACTTAATTGCAAGTAGGCCAGATATTATGTTTTCTACATGCTTGTGTGCTAGGTTCCAGTCTAACCCTAAAGAATCACATCTTATAGCTGTTAAACGGATTTTTAGGTATTTTAAGGGAAGTCTGAATCTTGGAATTTGGTACTCTAAAAATACAGGTTTTGACCTTATTGGCTATACAGATTCTGATTATGCAGGTTGTAGGATTGATAGAAAAAGTATATCAAGGAGTTGTCAATTCCTTGGTAGAAGATTGGTGTCCTGGTATAGCAAGAAGCAGCACTCAGTTGCAATGTCAACAGCTGAAGCTGAATATGTTGCTGCTGGAAGTTGCTGTGCACAAATACTGTGGATAAGGAACCAACTTCAAGACTATGGACTGTTGCTGAACAAAATTCCAATATTCTGCGACAACACAAGTGCCATAGCCATCACAAACAATCCTGTTCAACATTCAAGGACCAAGCACATTGATATCAGGTATCATTTTATTAGAGAGCATGTCATTAATGGTACTGTAGAGTTACATTTTGTACCTACAGAGCAGCAAATTGCAGACATCTTCACTAAACCACTGGATGAAATCACTTTCACTAGACTGGTTTGTGAACTTGGGATGTTAAATTCTTCTAACTAATAAGTTAGTAATCAAAAACTGCAATTTAAAGCTGATAAATTCACCAGTTGATTAATTTCAATATTTTTAGGACTTGTGAATTTATCTACCAAATTATTTTCCAGTAATTAGGTTTTAAAATTAGATAAATATTTTGTGCATAAATGTTAATTATATTGTTATTTATTTAATTTTGATCTTAGACGATATTTAAGTGCTTATATTTAATTGATAAATTCTTGGCTCTTAGATATTTTAAATATTATTTGAAATTATTTTAAATAAAAAGGATGAATATTTATATTTGTTCTCATATTTAAAATAAAAGTAAAATAATAAGGAGCATAATTTATTTATGATAATAATTTTAACAAATAATGTTATTATTGTTATTAATAAATATTTTGTGAAATAATATTTATAGGTAATTTATTATTATTGATTAATTATTCAAATTACTCATAAATATTATTTATTTTACTTGTAGCAAAATCTAGGATGACTTGATTATTTCCGAAGTACTTTGTACTTTGTTGCGCCAAAAGAGAATTTAGTAGTGCCTATACAGTGTGTTAACTGTATAGGCGCAACAAAAATAATCTCAGCACTTAGCATGTTTTTGGCAAATCAAGTGACGCATATAGACTTTGTTGCGCCTACACAGTGCTAGCACTGTAAAGGCGCAACAAAGTACTTAACAGGATTTTGTTGGTTGTGGCACTAGAATTTCTTTTGTGGCGCCTACACAGTGCATTCACTGTGAACGCGCAACAAACGTACTTGAGCAATTTATCTCTGTTTTCAGGCGCCTATATATACAAACAAGAGCTTTTCATGCGCCTCAATTATACATACACAGTATATACACTCTTGGAGGCGCAAGAAAAACTCACAGATCTACTTTTTAATCGACCAAATCTAAGCCAATTCCTGTTCAAATTATTTTCTAAAACCAGATTTGTGTAATTCACAGAAAGGACTATCATTAGCAAGTGGTCCCATTTTTTTTTCTTCAAGGTTTTAAGTTTATCAATTATCTATATTCGAACACAATTGGCTAGGGTTCTTGACTGATAAAATCGATTAAAAATTGTGGTATAATTAAAAGTGTGCTAAGGTTACTAGGAGTTTATTATTTATTAATTTCAATTCACTCTTAGTAATTTTAATTTTGTTTAGGGTTTTAGTCCATTGTTATTGTTTAATTCAACATTAATTAGTAATTTTAATTCGTAAAAATTATCTTTCATTTTTAATTAAATGGCAGGTCATTTTGAGATTAAAAAAACTAATTATTTATCTGTCGTAGCAGATAATTGGACTGAAGCAGGAGAGTTAGGTAATTGGGCTAGGTTCTTAAATGAAAATTCTATAGTCCGTTATGCATTAACTACTAACGTTCCTTTAAATAGAAATCTTCTGAGACAGGTGTACAGGTCTTCTAAAGACACATCTGCAGATGGAATATCAGCTTTCTCTTGCACAATCAAGCGGCAAAAAGTGCGAATAGCAGAGAATGACATAAATCAGGCACTTCATTTGCCAACTGAAGATTTTGAAGATGCACCATCTCAAACAGATTTGGATAATTTCTTCATGTTCCTACACTGCACAAGAGTAAACAACAATCTTCCAAAGAAGATTTACAAGAATCACTTACCCAAGGAATGGAATCTATTTTTCAACATCCTGTCGCATTGCTTTGCACCAAAGACAGGGGGCTTCCACGGAATCACAAATTTCAACAAAGTGATTGGATATGCAGTGGCTTCTGGATCAAGAATCAATATTGGGATGATGATCATGAAAGAAATCCTATATAATTAGGCAAAAATGGAGAATTTCTGTCTGTATCCAAGATTTCTACAGCTGGTGCTGAACCAAGTACTGACTGCTGATCAACTCCAATCCTTTCAGAACAGTGAGCTGGAAGAGTCACCCTCTCTTCAGTTAAAGACAATCTTAAGACTAAGGAATGAGGCTGACTATCCTAACAGGTATACTCCCGCTCCACTGACTGATCCTATTAGAGATTACTTTGATCTTCTTAGACAGGTTAATGAAGAAGAAGAAGAAGAAGCTGCATCTGAGGCAGAAAGAGAGACAACCTCTGAAGAAGATCATGTATCTGAAACTGATGAATCAGCTCATGCAAATTCAGAAGATCAATCATCTCAAAAGGAGAATGAAGCTGAAACATCAATTGATTCAGAAAGCAAAGAAGCATCTGAGAGTGAACCAGTCACTGAAAAAGAAGATGAAAGTATGGAAAAAGCTGGTTCTGATCAAGAGGAAGAACCAATTCAAGAAGAAGAAAAAAGGAATATCCCTGAAAATCCAACAGAGGAGGACAATCTTGAGGACTTAATGGAAGAAGATCAGACTACAGAGGTGTACATTCCAAATATTTCTGATGATCAAATGGATGAAGGTACTCTTCTTGACTTTGACTTTTCTGCTTTTCTAACAGAGAATTTTGTCACACTAACTCTTACTGAGCCTGAAACGGCAATGCACACACAAGAGCCCTTAGTGGCCATAGAAGCTGGCAATGAACTTGGTCAAGACCAACCAGTTCTAACCACTGCCAGACATCAACAAACACTCCCTTCATCTCCCAACACAAGAAAAAGAACCATTAATGTAGATGATAGGGAGTCCCTACCGAATCAGGAAATTATTGAAATATCCCCTACAGCTCTGCCCTCTCAAAAACGACGAAAAATGAATTTTAAACCTAGGGCAACTGTGAACCAGGAACCTGATTCTTCAATCTCTGAAACTTTTCTTTTCCTTCGTAATCTTAATTCTGAAATTGATAAAAGCCTGAATGGTACGGAAAAAAGAACAGAGGTTATAACAATATCTGTTACTTCAGTAGCTAGTACTGTTTTGGTTGATCCAATTCAGAACCTGTCTTCACAGACAGTAGGGGGCATCACTGACTCTCACGAGCCATTCATTACATTGTCAAATGTGGTGACCCCCCTGGACTTAACATCTCTAGATCCTAATCAGGATGTTTTCCCTCCCCAAGTGGGTGAAGTGGAAAGGCAACTCTCCCATAGAAGGGATGTGGGCTATTTTAATAGAGCATCTGCTGCTTCGGTAGTAGAACCTGTTCAGGGTGTCTCTGAGCAGGTAAAGTCTTCAATGGCTTCAGCTGGCATCACGGATTCTTCAACTCTGCCAATCATTACAGAATCCATAGTGGTGACCACACTGGGTCTCAAAACCCCAGTTCCTGAAAAAGGAGTTCTCCCCACCCAAAGTGGTCCGGTGGAGAGGTAACCTACCCATAGAAGGGATAGGGATTTTAATGCAGGTACAGAAGATAGCAGTGCTTTTATGGAATCGAGTGAAACACTTGACCTTAGTCATCTTATGTTCCCTGACCCTGATTTCCCGAGTGTGAGTGTTGAGGGTCGTGAAAACACAGAAACAGTAAGGAGTGAGACACCCTCTACCCAAATAAACACCCCACACATAGCACACACTGCACATAGCCAAAGGATTCTAAATCTGGAGGCCCAAGTAACTGAACTTCACTTTTCTTTAAGAAAGATCTTGGAGGTGCAGGAGTGGCAGAACACGGAAATGAAAGAAATCAAAGATTTGGTTAAACAACTGCTAGCTCAGAAAGTCCCTATTTCTACTCAATCAACTTCAACAGCTCAGATTACTCCTATCAGCAGGGAGGATAACCCAACTGAGGGGGAGAGAACAATACAAGAAAAAGAAGTTGGAGCTGAAATGATATTGGAATATACAGCTCAGGGGGAGACAGATTTCTTTTATAGGCCTGGAGCGAGGCAACTTGAAGAAGGAGAAATTCATGAACCCTATGTGCCAATGGAGATTCCAACTGAAAGAGAAATAGAGGAAACAACAAAGGCCGTTGGAATAGATGTTGAAGAAGAGTTTGCTGAAGAAGATGCTTTTGATAATGACTGTCTTCTAGTTGGTATAGATGAAGTTATTACTCAAGACATAGATCAAGCTCAAGAATTAATGAAGAGAAAATGGAAAAGAGTCCAACACGCACTTGAAAGAAGGAATAGAATGAAGGACATTGAATCAAAAGTTGGTCCTGATTAGGATGAAGCAAGGAATCTGCTCAAAAAGAAAGAGTTGACATTAACTCAAAAGAAAGACAGAGAAGTCCTTGACCTTTTCAGAACCCTGAAAGAAAATTATGAAGATGTTCATGAGTTCTATACTATGCTTTCAGATGAAATAACAAGCGTGTCAGTAAGTGCCTTAAAATCCGGTTGGAAAATGTACATCAATTCAACATCACTGGGATCGAGGATTCTGTCAACAAAGAGCTTCGAAAAGATGAACATAGTGGAGTTATACGTGCTAAAGAGGAAAGTCATCTTTGGATGAAACAAAACAAATGAGATACTGAGAGATCTAATTGAGAAGAAAATAATAGAGATCGGTGTCGAAGCATTTGAGAAGCCTCCGGTGGTCAAGTACTACAAAGCAACAACTCTTCACAACTTAACGTTGACAGATGAATGTCTGGATTCAAGTCATGAAATGTTCATGCGGTATGTAGAAGGGAGACTCAGAAGCAAGAAGAACAGAACTCAAGAAGATTTATATGCTGCTGAGTTGATCTATGCATTCAGACTGAACAGAGCAATTAAAACATCAGGAAGATACCTAATGGAAACGACCAGATACTATCAAGAACCAGTGTTTGTAAGAAGAGAGGATGGCACAGAAGTACTTGAAACCATAAAAGATTCTGAACATTGTATTCAGACAGAGCCTAATGGAACAAAATACTTCATATTCAAGAAGAATGGAGTAGATAAGAAGAAGGATTTATCAAGACTAAGGAGAAACAATTCTGAAACAATCCGAAAAGTCTTCTCAAGGGTAAAGAGATCCACTGTCAAATCAGACAAGAAGGCTTTGAGGATGATTGAAGATGTTCTAAGGGAGAAACTGACAGAAGAGTCGATGCATGACACTGACAGAGTTAAAGGCTTTCCAAAAAGAATAACATTGTTCGTGTTTTCAAAGAGACAATCTCTGGCCTTCGAGTCAATCTCCAAGATAAATTCAACGGCATTTCTCACTGAGATTCTGAAGAAGTTAGAAGATCCATCTCCTTTCAACACTCTTGAAGTAGAAGCTAGAGACTTAGTGAAGACAAGGTTAGAAGAAAAGGAAGAAGAGCTAAGAAAGCATTACTCTGAAACAAGATCTAAACACAGGCAAGACTCTGTACAAAGAAGAAGAAGATCATAGAATTATCTGTTTAGGCTAGAGGAACAAACTTCTATTGTACACAAGAAATTTGGAAATGAAAAATCTAATCCAGAATGTATTTAATATTATTTACTATCTTTCTGCACTTTACCTTTTTCTTGTAAGTATCAGTTGAGTTATCCTCTCACAGGATTTGCTTGTCTTACTCTAACAAACAAATAGGGGGAGATTGTAAGGCATAATGTAACATAGTATGTAATAGTGATAACGATAACTCAACTAAGAAACAAAGATAGAAAAATAATACTAATATGCAACACAGGAATCCAGAAGGACATGCAAACAGAAATAATACATACATCACTGCAGAGCAATCAAGATGTAAAGTTTACTGAATGACAGCGAGAGAAGTTCATTACTATGTTCAGGCCTCAGCAACAACTAAGTGTTCAGTAGATTTCAGTCTAAAGACAGTGCAATGATTTAAGTATAGTTGTCAAAGGATTTCAGTGATTTTAAGTCATGATTTTATAGCGCCTACACACTGCAACTAGTGTGCAGGCGCAACAAAACTTGTTGTAGCATTTTATCTAAGTCAAAGGCGCAACAAAAGTTAGATGGATGATTTTGTGGTGCCTACACACTGCAACTAGTGTGCAGGCGCAACAAAATGTAATGCAGGCGCAACAAAATGCTACTTGGAATTAAATTGAAGGCAAAGGCACATCTTGGAGGCGCAACAAACATTAAGTGGCGCCTACACAGTGGAGACAGTGTAAAGGTGCAACAAAGATGAAACTAAGGCGCAACAAAGTTTACAAAGCGTAACAAAACATGTTTTTGGCGCCTACACACCTATAGCACTCCTGAAGCGCAACAAAGGACTTAAACTTTGTGGAATTCAATTTTCCAATAAGTCTACAATTTATATATGGGTTAAATCAATATGGACAGAAGATTATTCATTCATCCTCAACAAAAAGAGATACAGACGGGAGCACCATTAAAGCTGAACATTAATATTACCCAACTGTATTTTCCATTGTGATTGTGTTTGAACCCATTGAAGCTAATCATTTGATTAGAAGTGTAGCACCTCAGGGATTTAATAATACATTGTTATTTCCCTGAATCGTTGTGTTTCATTATCTATCATTTTTATATCTAAAGAACACAAACACTTAATCCGCAATTAAATGAAAAATCTACCACATCATATGCAACCCCCCCTTCTATGATGATTTTGGACCTAACATTGAATAAACCCAAACTCTTTGACGGTTTCATCAAAACGAATGTTCCATCTCCTCGAGGCTTGTTTCAATCCATAAATGGATCGACGCAACTTACATACCTTTCCAGCATGCTTTGGATCAACAAAACCCTCAGGCTGTGTCATGTACACATCCACATCTTCTTCAAGGCTCCCATTTAAGAAAGCGGTTTTGACATCCATCTGCCAGATTTCATAATCATAGTAAGCAGCTATAGCAAGCAAAATCCTGATGGACTTGACCATAGCCACTGGTGAAAAAGTCTCATCATAGTCAATACCATGAATTTTCTTGAAACCTTTTGCCACCAATCGTGCCTTATAGGTCTGTACATTACCATCCATGTCGGTCTTCTTCTTGAAAACTCACTTGCACCCTATAGGTTTTACCCCTTCAGGTGGATCAACCAAGGTCCATACTTGATTGGTATACATGGATTCCATCTCAGATTTCATGGTTTGCATACATCTCTTGGATTCTGGAGTGTTCGTAGCGTCTTGGTAGGTGAGAGGCTCATCTTTGAAGATAAGCATCACATCACCATCTTGAGTTAAGAGAAATCCATAATATCTCTCAGGTTCATGGCGAATCCTACTAGACCTATGAATAACCTGTGTTTGTTGAGCAGTATTGTTTTCTTGTACATTCTGCTCAGGTTCCTCCATTGGTTCATTGTTATCTTGTGGGTCTCGAATTTCATCGAGTTCTATTATCCTCTCACTGTCTTTCTTAGACAGCATTTCTCTTTCAAGGAAAACTGCAGTTCGAGCAACAAACACTTTGTTCTCGGAAGGATCATAGAATGAATAACCCTTTGTTTCAATTGGGTATCCAATAAAATTACATTTGTCTGATTTAGGTCCTAGCTTGTCAGAAGTTAAACGTTTCACAAACGCTTCACATCCCCATATTTTCATAAATGACATGCTATGACGTTTCTCATTTCATATCTCATATGGAGTCTTCTGAACCGATTTAGTAGGAACTCGGTTAAGTGTATAAGCAGCCGTTTCCAGGGCGTAGCCCCAGAAACTAATTGGAAGATCTGCATGACTCATCATTGATCGCACCATATCCAACAAGGTACGATTCCTCCTCTCAGAAACTCCATTCTATTGTGGTGTTCCGGGAGGAGTGAGTTGTGATACAATACCACACTCTTTTAAGAAACTCTTAAATTCATGGCTTAAGTATTCTCCCCCACGATCAGATCGTAGAGTCTTAATACTTCTGCTAGTCTGCTTTTCTACTTCAGCTTTGTATTCTTTGAACTTTTCGAAAGAATCGGATTTGTTCTTCATAAGATACACATATCCATATCTACTGCAATCATCAGTAAACGTGATAAAGTAGTAAAAGCCACCTCTTGTCATAGTACGTACTATATACGATGAGATAAATGTATAAGTGTTTAGGGAAATAAAAGTTGAGAGACCGGGAAAATAAAATTTTTGGGGAAACATTTTAACACTAAAGAATAAAACTATATACGACGGTCTGTATTTTAATGTATACGACGGTAAATTAAAACACTGTCGTATTAGAAAAATAAATTGGGGAAAATATTGGTGGGTATACTTTTTATACGACGGTAAAATATATTTTCGTCATATAAAATAATATATACGACGAATACAAGTGACCGTCGTATATATGTTTAATATATACGACGGTAAAATATATTTTCGTCGTATAAAATAATGTATACGACGGATCAGCCCAGACCGCCGTTTAAACTCGTCGCATAAAACTACTTTTTTTGTAGTGTACGCATAGGACCACATACATCACTATGTATTAGTTCTAATCGTTCAGTGGCCCTTTCACCTTGTTTAGTAAAATGAGCTTTAGTCATTTTTCCAATGAGACAGGGTTCACATGCTTCGTATAATTCAAAATCAAACTTATCCAAGTATCCATCTTTATGTAACTTGGAAATGCGCTTCTCATTTATATGGCCTAAACGACAGTGCCAAATGTATGTTTGATTTGAGTCATTAGTCTTAAGACGTTTGTTATTCACATTATAGATAGGAGTGTCTAAATCAAGAACATATAAACCGTTAAACAAACGTGCAACCCCATAGGTAACATTATTCAAAGTAAAGGAACAACAATTGTTCTGAATTGAAAAAGCAAAACCTTTCTTGTCCAAACAAGAAACCGAAATATTGTTTCTGCAAATTACAGGCACGTAAAAACAATTCTCAAGTTTTAAAATAAGCCCAGTGGGCAATGATAGTTGATAAGTCCCTACAGCCAAAGCAGCAACCTTTGCTCCATTGCCAACTCGTAGGTCGACCTCTCCCTTAGCCAAAGCCCTACTCCTTTGTAGTTCCTGCACATTTATACAAATGTGAGAAGCACATCTAGTATCCAATACCCATGATGTAGAAGTGGACAGATTGACTTCTATAACATAAATACCTGAATCAGAAGCTTGACCATCCTTCTTCTTCTTCAGATCCTGCAAATAAGCGTGACAGTTTCTCTTCCAATGACCTGGTTTACCATAGTAGTGACAATCACCCTTTGCAACAACACCCTTAGGCTTTAAAGCCTGTTTGGGATTAGTCTTTGGCTTGGGAGCAGAATCAGATCCAATCTTCTTCTTTCCCTTCCATTTACCTTTCCCTTTAGCCTTACCTTTCTTGTTCACCATCAATATAGAAGCAGGTTCGGCCTTTTTCATGTTGGTTTCAGCAGTTCGTAACATAGCCAACAATTCAGTAGGTGTTTTGTCTATCTCATTCATATTGTAGTTCATAACAAAATGAGTGTAGTTGTTGTTCAAAGATTCTAAGATTAAGTCAATCTGAGCTTCTCGACCAATCGGGAAACCCAAAGTATCAAGATACTCTATAAAACCTATCATCTTCAGAACATGTGATTGAACATGTTGATTCTCTCCCTGCTTGCAAGCGTACAGTGCTTTGCTCGTGTCGAACCTTTCTTGACGAGCCTGTCCTTCAAACATCCTTTGAAGGTGTTCAATCATCTCATAAGCATCCATATGCTCATGTTGTTTTTGAAGCTCATCACTCATGGTTGCTAGCATGAGACACGCCACATCAGTCGCATCATCAATATGCTTCTGATAAGCATTTTGTTGAGCGCGAGTTGCATTCTCAGCATGAGGAGTAGGAGAAGGAATTTCAATGACGTGGAGCTTACGCTCTTGCCTAAGGACAATCCTCAAATTCCTATACCAATCAAGGAAGTTAGTTCCTGTCAGCTTGTCCTTCTCAAGGGTTGCTCGTACGGAGAAAGTATTTATATTGTTTGCCATTTAAATATCTACAATGTTAAAGTGCATAAATTTAGTTAATTTGCAGAATTTTAATTATGTTCAAGTGATTATCATATACATTCATAATATATATCTCCCACTATTTTATTCAAATCAATAGCTGTAACGCCCCCAAATCCGGGGTCTGGGATTTGAGTCGTCACGTCATCATCCAATCATTTAAAACCTGCAATCCTCAACAATTCAACAAAAGCACATCATAGACCCCTCTCTCTCTCACACATACAAGTTATAGCCTTAGAAACGATATACAACAAGTACCATTAGTTATTACAAACCAAATGTACTTAACTAGGATCTATGTGATTCTCATCCAAGAACATGATAATCACTACTATCTCAATCTTATATCATAAGGTTACCAAAATAAGATAAGCATAGCAAAATATCTCTCGACGATACATATAGTCAGAGTTTTTCTGTTAAAAGCGTTTATACTCAACTTAGAGTTTAGAGGAATATAATCCGAACAATTTAGTTCATTATATAAAATAAGACACTATCAAATATAGTGTTACCACTCTTTCATAATTCCTCTGAAGCTTTTGAGATAAAACCCAATGAACTCATTATGTTCACCATTTTGAGATAATCTTATCAATAACTTAGCAAAATAGTATCAACTACAGCTTTGCTAGATTCCCATAAATACAATAAGTACCCATTTCAAGATACCGCAATAATAGTTGCTTCTTATCATAAGCAAATCAAACTCCATTTAAACCATACCCCTTGTAAGGTTTGAAATCCAGTAAAACATTTTAAAGATTTATAATTTGATTGGTATATATCATATATCCACTTAAATCTTTAAAATAAACCTTTTGCCAAAACCTCTTAGGCAATTCCAGCATACTATGGTTGTTCGGTGTACATTATGTACCCGCTTAAGTTTTCAAAATAACCTTTCATCAAAATATCTCGACTGACCTGTTGTGTTGTGATATATAAACAAAGCAAGAGTGAGCAATATAGCCCAGCAAGAATATTTATAGCTGTAGATAAACTCTTTTAGTCATCATTTAAAACTGCGTTATTATGCACACTTTACGTACTCTACGCATTTTGCAAAAAAACTTTGTCAAAGTAATTTAAATGAGTACGAAGATTTCAATATATCAACCACTGACAACACCCTCGGTAAATCAGCTCATAGGCTTTCATTACGATGTTGCAGTACAATTCCAATTGGAAGAAATAGGACTATGTGGAGATTTTTCAACGCCCTACTATACACGATGATAAGTCGCATTGTACAATAGAAAAACTAGTCACTTTCTCTACTAGTAGAAGGACAACCCCTTATCGGGACGTCACCCTAGGCAACTCATGGGCCTTTAATTACGCTGGGTCGTGCGTCACCGACCTCTTACGCAACCTTACTCCAGTCCCTAGAATAATCTATAACCTGGAACTGGAACTTAATCCCAATTCCCCAAGTGTATACTTGTTCATAGATTCATCCATCTAACCTGGAACCAGAATTTACTCTTAGTTCCCCAAGTATATCATACTTGTTAATAGATTCATCTACCTAAACCTGGAACCAGAATTTACTCTTAGTTCTCCAAGTATATCATACTTGTTAATAGATTCACCAAACTCTGAATGGGTACTGCCAGAATAATTGAGGCAGCCCTCTTCCCACAAATGTATGTTGACCTCCGTCAACTGATGTCCTTCATTGAGGAAATAAAATCATTTTAAATTCACGACCCGGGAGTTAGTCGAAAAACCTCACATGTTTTGATAAGTTGAACTCCCTACTATAGTAGGCCAGCGATGTCAAAACATAACTATTTTTGAGAAAGTAAATCATCTTTTACTTCCTAGACCTCGTTCCCTATTTTTAATAAGTCCGAGAATATTTTATTCTTATTAAAAGAATAAAATATTATATAAATAAACATTAGGGAACCCTCACTATTTTTAAATAATTTTTCCGAAGGTCAAATATTTTTAAATAATTATTAGAGACCTCCACTAATTTTTAAATCAATATAGAATATTTAATAAATATTCGAATAATATTTATTAAATAATTAAACAATTAATAAATTATATTTAAATGAATATTCAAGAATAATATTCATTTATTAGATAAATATCCAAATGATATTTATTAATTGATGAACAGTTAATAACTTATATTTAAATGAATATTTAAGAATAATATTCATTTATTAGATAGATATCTAAATGATATTTATTAATCCCATTTCATACATTTGTCGTAAAATATTCCAATATTTATATACTAGGAATATTTACAACCCCTATTTTAAAATATCGTGTCTCCGGCTCCTCCCGGATTATAACAGTATTTAAAATAACTTTCCCGACTCCCGGTCTACGTTTGAAAATACGAATATCTGCTCTACTCCTAGAGCCTTTTTAAACACCGGCTTATATCTATAATACCTTATAGCATATAGCCAAACAATTACGACAGATTCGAACAATTATTAAATCAATATGTAATTTCAAAAACAGTTCATATCACAACCACAACAGCAGTATATAAAAAGTACATTATGTACATGTTTCGAAAACTTGCATAAACATGCTTCACAATATTCTTATATAGAATAGAAGTACGGAGTTAGAAAACTTGCATAAGCATAATTTAATTTCCTATGCAACTCAAGAATATAACCTTTTGAAAATAAAAGTATAAGGTTAGGAAAACTTGCATAAACATGCTTCACAATATTCTTATATAGAATAAAAGTACGGAGTTGGAAAACTTGTCTTTGGTCCTTAGCAACGGGCAGACATTCCAATTAAGTCTCCTTTTCTCACGATATGGATATATCTTCTCTCGTTACTAGATGCCATAATGTTCCATCTTGATATCTTTCTAACATAACAAGATATATATATCATCTTGGTCTCATATCCCAAGCAAACACAACTCAACTACACATTTAGTTATTAAACCAAAAATCAAACCAAACGAACAAATCCCCCTTTAGGAAACTCACAATTTCTTATTACGTCTATGCCTCAATATTAACTCATATATAGATAGCCATATCTTTTAAGCCATGCTCCTTTATTTTATCCCGAAATATTTAATTTCCACGTCTTCTCAATTCGAAAGTTTATTAAACTTAAGTGAATGTATTTTCTACAGAAAATTGGGCATGACCTATTCGTAAGTTAGACTATGCCCTGTGTAAAAGCACCTCAATTCATTCCTAAAACATTCACAAATAATCCACAATTCAATTCAATATCCAACACTTTCTCCAACAACAATTCATTTATCATTTTCAATTATTTCCTCTTTGAAATCATATATTAAAATATTAACCACCAATTCAATTTGTACCATTCTTGGTACACAACTAGACAAGATTAAAACTAACAACTTTCATATTTTAATCATTTCGGAATGAGTCCTCTAACTCACTCGACTTTAATTCCCAACCTGCTTCGTGATTGTTAAACCTCATGTTTGTGATAGCTAGGATCTCAATACTACTCCACAACCTATCTCGAGTCCAAACGTGACCATTACAACCCGTACTTTGTCATTTTATTAACTCTTATTTGGCCCGACATTTCACCTCTTCGGGCCTACTTTAGCTACTCGTAAAACTATCTTGTCAATTATTTTTAATCAAGTTCTTTACATCTACGTATAGTCATGACGTTCCTCAACAACTTTCGTTACTTGGTCGACTCGAGACAACTCCTCTAACTTGCTCGAATTCGACTCCCAAAACGGTTGTTTAACCTTTCACTTATGTTTATTTCACTTAACACCCTGTTTTCTAGCATTTTTAATAAATTGGAAATTGATCCATTTGACCCGATTTCTTTTCTGAGGTCTTCTATGACTGTCAAGGAATATCCCATAAAATTTCAGATTTTATTAAGCTCCGTAGCTAGTCCAATCATAGCCTCAAAGTTGGACAAAAACAGGATTTCCATTTCCTGCGCTACCGTTACTAAATCGGCCATAACTTTTGGCTCGTAACTCCGAATGACGCAAAATTAGCGCTCAAACGATCTACAGACAATTTACTATCTAACCATATCAGCCATAAGCCAAGAACAGTGACCGAACGTTCCCAGATTGTTCTGGACAGTTGCAGCAGTAAGCTCAAGAAAAAAAATGGCATGATTACGTTTGTTTTCTCATCATTTTCCATTTTTATTCTACTCCAAATCACCCAACAAACAATCCCAAAACTCCTCAACCGACATCAACAATCCACATACTAACACCTCAAGCCATAAAAATCAGCCAATATTAAGAAAATATAGCTAAAAATCAAATGAGCAACTCTTGTATTTCTATGACCAATCAAGCTTGTTATACACTACCCATAACATATATAAGCTATAACAATCATCCACCAAGCCATGGGAACTCAAGAATCAAAGAAAACAAATTTTCAATTTTCGGAGTTACTGTTCATTCGAACCTTCTTTGAATCATAAATAAAGATTTCATGGATGGAATGATGTAGAAATCAAAAGGAAGCAAGGTGAGTATCATACCTTCGATTCAAGCTATTTATCGCAAGAAACGGTGAAGAAATGAGCAAGCAATGAGCAAGCCAAGTGATTTTTCTCCTCCCCCCCACCATGCTTCAGCTGTTCTTGATGAAGAAATGAAGAGCACCAACTGATTTTTGTGTGGTGTGCGGTGGAAGCTCGATATTTAATAAGGTTTGTGCGGTAGTCGCGTAATTCTCCGACAACGGCTTAATCTCTCGTTCTCGTTCTCTTTTCTTTCGTCTCACCTAAGTTTTAAAAACTTAAAATCTCATATTATGATTCTAATATATTTTAGAATGATTAAATCAATACTCTTTAATTGTTTCGAGAATTTACGAAACAATTCTCCAGATAAACACTATTCACTTACACCGTCCCTCAAACTCTATTACGACTTTCATCCGGACTTCAAATTTATTTTGTTAGACTAAAAATAATTATTAGTCCTATTTTTATTACGTATGCTACCGTAACACCGATACGCATATTTTCGAATATCCCGTATATTAATAATACGGCCTCACATCTCAAGTACCTTATGAAAAAAATAAATCCATAAAATCATTTATTCAAAAATGAAAATTTTTATCCAAAAATCTTAATAACCTCAAGCGTCAGAAATACGGGTTATTACAATAGCCCTAATTATTAATTCGGAAAGCATTTCATTAAATCTTTCTAATGAGCCAAGATCCATATTTCAAGATAGCGTTGGCTAATACACCCAAAACACGACTATTTAGGTAGACAACATTTGTCAATTATATCAAATATAACTCTTGGATAGTTTGGTGGAACAACTCTTTGTACTCATTTATCCAATAAATCTCACCAAACTCTATGCATCTAAACCCACAATCCTATTGTGATGATTTACACAAAGATAACACGAAAAATTTTGTGGGGGTCCGGGGGCGGTAGCCCTTGGGCGGGGTCCGGGGCGGCAGCCCCGGGCCAGGTCCGGGGGCGGCAGTCCCCGGATGGGGTTGAACTGACCAGTCCTATTCAGAAATCATCAATTTCCGAACTACAGATCATATCTGTTGGTCTTTTCCCCACTGCATCTTATATAGTTTCAGAAGCATGTATCATATACATACAGATCATATCCCAGTTAACAGATCATGTCCAACATAATCTATGCACCAGTTTATATCACTATACAAACTGACCCTCATGCATAATATATAAATCGCAATAAGGCATATAATTCAGTCATGGTGAATTATTAACATGCTAGTATCATCATCTATGTACTCATCATATTAATAACCAGATACACATTAATTAACAGTTTTAATCATACATTAACATGACAGCATGCATATTAAATCTCATACATAGGCAGTATCAACATACATGCATGGCAGATCATATACATACTGGAATATATCGAAAAACTGTTAAACACGTAACCAAATCATCCTATTATACACGTAGCTCTGATACCATTGTTGGGATTCGGGCACACACGTAGCGGAAAAACGCGAAAAATAAATACAAAATAACGAATCCCAAACGCAGGATCCGTGTATAATAAGTGGATGATTATGGCGAATCGGATGTGTACCTTATTAAAGCTTTCCTTATGATGATTATAGAGGTCCAGAAGTGATGAATCACAGCAGCCCTTCACAGAAATCTGCTCTCTATCGGTATCCACACGAACGTTGTATCGTCTAACGATCACTGGAGTTAGGTACTAGCCTATTTCTGCCTCTTTGTCTCTCTCTTTCTCTAGCCTCTCAAATAACGTAGAGCTGCTAGCGTTTTATTAAAAACGAAATTATAAAACTGTTAACCCTAAACTATACATCTTTATGTATATATAGGGGAGAGAGGGACTTTTGCCAAAACCCTATTCTGATTGGACTTCTTAAAACCCATTCAGATTTCGGATTTATATTATTAATAAATTCGAATTCTAATATGTATATAATTAATCAAGTCTCACTTAATTAATTAAATAAATAAATTCGAATTAATAATAATAATAGTATTTAAATTCATAATTTAAATAACACTCCGTTTAAACGTTCTTTGTGTGTGACCCTATAGGTTATTATTACGTTGGCAATAATTTTATTTTCTACTAATAAAATTATAAACAATGAGCAGCATCTAGTAATACATCATTGCTACCCAAGTAATAATAATAATTGGTGATTCAATTAAACCTTTCGTGAGTAATGTACAATGTAATATAATCCCTTTAACCTTATATTATAGATCAAACTCGAGGCATGTAATGTGTCATCCTCTTCAACGTTTAATCCAGGTTTCCATGATCAATGAGTAAACTATTAATCAAATCAACATTTGAGCATGGCCATGCATTTTATAGTCTCACTCAATCAAGAGGCCAATAATATCGCTCCTAAAATAGGAGGGTTAAATCCTATATCTATCATTCATATTTCTCATACGATTCATAGCATACCCAATGTCTACCTTTATCATTACCCGGTTAAAGATAACTTTGAGTGTAATCAAAGTATATTAATTCTCGTATAGAAATATAATGATTTCAAGTTAGAGGATCATTACATCATTATCACAGTGAGAATGTCTTATGACACTTATTAACATGTAGATTCTCACAGCGGGTCTGTCCAGTGCCATGCATTGAGACATGCACTTATGTTCTTGACTTTAGTATCACCATACCTATGACCAATGAGATGTGGTCATCAGTTAACAAACATGCTAGTCTTATTGCATTATTATTGTCCTTAAATAATAATACTCGACTAGGGACTTTTAGGAATCAAATACTATTCATATAATCTCATTTTTAAGTCACATACTTAAAGATATATATTACGTATTAATATTCCAAGGACATTTATGATTCTTTCAATTTATGACGTAGTAAATAAAGACATAATAAATATTAATTAAATAATCACATAAAACATAATCCTTAATTGTTTTCAATAAAACATTAAAAGTATTGTCTCTAGGACACCAATACTAACAGCATACACAGTGAACTCACATGTCTATATAGCAAGGCCTCAATTGAAGAAAGCTGGAAATGGCACAAGAAACTGTCACATATCAACTTTAAAACACTAAACAAGTTGGTTAAACAGAATCTTGTAAGAGGATTACCACAGGTTGATTTTGTGCAAGATGGACTCTATAAAGCATGTCAACTTGGAAAGTAAAAGAAATCATCCTTCAAGAGCAAGACAATAAACACCATTTCTGAACCCTTTTATTTATTACACCTTGATTTATTTGGTCCAGTAAATGTTATGTCAATTAATAAAAAGAAATATACTCTTGTTATTGTAGATGATTTTACAAGATTCACATGGGTTTTCCTTCTACATTCAAAGGATGAAGCTCCACAACACATAATAGACCATATCACTTTTCTGGAAAGAAATTCAAAGAAAACAGTTAGAGTTGTAAGGAGTGACAATGGTACTGAATTCAAGAACAATGCTGGCAGAGTCTAAGCTACCAGTATATTTTTGGGCAGAGGCAGTCAATACAACATGTTTCACTCAAAACTGTACTTTAACAAATATGCATGGAAAGACTTCCTATGAAATGATAAAGGACAAGAAGCCAAGTGTGAAACATTTTCACATATTTGGATGCAAGTGTTATGTACTAAAAGTACATCCTGAAAATCTGAGCAAATTTGAAGCCAAAGCAGATGAATCAATTTTTCTTGGATATGCATCAAACACAAAAGCATTCAGAGTGTTTAATCTCAGAACCAAAATTGTAATGGATTCTATTCATGTTGCATTTGATGATAAAAAGTTTACAGAATTGCAAGATGAGTTAGAGTCTACTATACTGGAATTTGAAAATCTAAAAAGTTCGGAGATAAGTGAAGAAGAAGAGGATGAAGACCCTCAAGTAACTCTTAATCCAACACAGGAACCTGCACATTTTGAGGGGGAGCTAGGAAATACAACTCCGAATGATTCAGAGTCTAACAGGTCAGGGTCTACCCAGACAGAGTCTAGACAGACTGAGTCAAATTCCTCAGAATCTAATTCATCAGGGTCTGGATCAAGCAACTCTGAACCCTTGACAGAGTCAAACAATTTAGGGGGAGCCTCTTCATTTGAATTTCACTTAAATTCAGAAGATGCAAATGACTTAGGGGGAGCCTCAGGTTCAAGAATCAATCTTCCACCAGATAGAAAATGGACAAGAGGTCACACTCTTGACTTAATAATTGGTGACCCTGAGAGTGGTGTACAAACAAGAACAGCCACTCAAAATGAATGTCTTTATAGCTGTTTTTTCTCAAAGAATGAACCCAAGAAAATTGAGGAAGCCTTGCAAGACCCTGATTGGATAATTGCAATGCAAGAGGAATTGAATGAATTTGAGAGAAACAAAGTGTGGAAACTTATATCAAGGCCTAAAGATAGATCAGTTGTTGGTGCAAAATGGGTGTACAGAAACAAACTTGATGATAGTGGAACTGTAATAAGAAACAAAGCAAGGCTAGTTGCAAAAGGATATTCAAAGAATGTTTCTTGCCTTTGCAGCTCATTCAAAATTCAAGGTGTATCAGATGGATGTAAAAAGTGCCTTCTTGAATGGAAAATTGGAAGAAAAAGTCTATGTGGAGCAACCACTGTTAGGAATATATCCATTTGATGATATACAAAATGCTAGAACAGGGTCTAGATTAGTTTATCTGTAATAAGTCTTTCTAGTCTCTAAAATATATAATCAGAATCTAGATAGTCAACATTCATGTTATTTGTACTTAGAAGAATTTCTGTAGAAAGTGAAACCAGAGTCTACATGAAGATTAGAGTCTGGAAGGTGGTCAGAGTCTATAGATCATCAGAGTCTGTGAACTATCAGAGTCTACATCTAATCAGAGTCTGGAGATCATCAGAGTCTGAAGATTTCAGAGTCTATACAGAAGATCAGAGGAATGGAAAGTCTTCGAAGATCAAGATAATTTAAATTACAGATATGCTATGGGAAAGAAAGAGAATTCTACAAGGAAACTGTCAACTAATAATTAGGAATTATATTCCTATTATAATTTATCTTTATGTTATTAGTTGATAGGAAGCTCTCTATATAAACTCTATGTAACCTAATTGTAAAAGTGTGGGAAAATAATTGTCTTAGTAATATTTTTGTGAGAGCATAGAGATAGAGAGAGTTGCTGTGATAAACACAGAGAAGCTGCTAGGGTTTGTGTACATCCTAGGAGAGTTTTGTATTCACAAATCAATAATACAAAACAGTTCTTATTCATATCTTCGTGCTTGAGTTTGTTATTAATTTGATTTTAAATCGGGCAGAAAAGACACACAAGTATTCAACCCCCCCTTCTACTTGTGCAACTGGGAAAACAATTGGTATCAGAGCCTAACGTATAAAATCGATCAAAGATGTCTGGAAACAAAGATGGCAATTCTAAGATTCCTATGCTTAAAAGAAACGAGTTCACCCACTGGAAGGTTAAGATGCTGCACCATCTGGAAGCAACAGACCCTGACTACCTTGAAAGAATTCATGAAGGACCCTATGTGCCCTTAAAGCTTGTGCCTCAAATCAATGAAGAAGGTAAAGTAACTGAAGAACACTTCATTGGAAAACCCAAGGCTGAATGGACAAGAGAGGACAAGGAGAATGTCCTTAAGGAGGCAAAAGTCAAAAACATTCTCTTCAACAGTTTGGATTCTGTTCTTACAAACTGTGTTATATCATGCACCACTGCTAAGGAGATGTGGGCAAAACTTGAAGTGCCCTGTCAAGGGACTAAAGACGTCAAGAAGAATGCAAGGTCTTTGCTAATTTAGGAGTATGAATATTTTGTAGCTAAATCTGGAGAATCTATCACTGAGATGTATGATAGGTTTACAAAACTTCTGAATGAGATGGCTATGCTTGGTAAGGTTTATGATTCTGAAGATACAAACACCAAGTTTCTAAGAGCACTTCCTGAAGAGTGGGACAATAAAACAACAGCCATAAGGGAAGCTAGAGATTTGGATGAACTAACTCTAGAAGAATTGTATGGCAGACTCAAGACATATGATTTGGAGATGCAACAGAGGAAGAATAAGAAGTCTGTGAAGACAAAATCTGTGGCACTCTTACTGGAGTCTGAGAAAGAACAACAGAAATAACCCACAGAAGCTAGAATCAAGGATTCAAGGAAGAAGGGTAAAGCTGTTGTGGAGTCAGAGTCTACTGACACAGACTCTGATTCTGATGAAGAGATTGACCTAAGTCAAATGATGGCTATGTTTGCAAAAAATTTCAAAAGAATGAAATTTAACAAAAGAACTGGAAAATTTAGCAAGAGGCCACCATTCAAGAAGGAAGATGAGAAGGTTGAGAAGAGCAAGAGTACAATAATCAAACTTGACAAAGCAAAGGTCAAATGTTTCAACTGTGGAATATTGGACCACTTTGCTAGTGAATGCAGAAAGTCAAAAAGTCAAGGAAAAGGAAAAGCACTTCTATCAACTGGAAAGGATTGGGCAGATTCAAGCTCAGAGGATGAAATTGATTATGAAAATCTAGCACTGATGGCATCCTCCTCAAGAAAATCACAATCTCCCAAAGAACCCTCATCTCCTAAAACTCAGGTATCAATCTTTACTCCTGAATCCTTAATTAATTTAGACTCTGATGGTATAGAAACTGTGCAAAGGGAGGTCAATAAAATAATGACAACATGTAGGTCTCTCACTAGTGAAAGTGAAAGGTTGAGAGAGGAAAATTTGACCTTGACTAAAAGGAATGATCATTTAGAGTCTGAGTTAATATTAATGGAACAATACAAAAAGGATTCTGAGAAACATAGTCATAACTACACTGAAATCTTGAAGGCCTATGACTATGTTAAGAAAGAACTAGAAGAAGAGAGACTCAAGTTTAGAGTCTGGACAGACTCTGGTAGAAAAGTTCAAGAAATTCTCAATAATCAAAATGTGTGTCAAACTGCTGGTCTAGGCTATGACAAGAGTCAAGACAAAAGACCTATTGTTGAGAATGATAACAGTGAAGAAGCTAGCCAAGTTAATAAGACTAAAGACAAAAGTACATTTGTTCCTGTTAAGTTTGTGACACCTAAAGAAAAATCTGAAACCACAAACTCATCTGTCATTAGTCCCCCTGTTGTTAACAAAAAGACAGATGAAACAGGAGCAAATAACTCTAAGAAAAATATTAATATAGGGTACTTGTCTAAGTCAAAATTAAAAGAAAGGCTAGAGAACTTATCAGAGTCTACCAAAACTAGGAGAAATAGGAATGGTAAGGAAGGAATTAATAAGGCAAACAATTACCAAAAGGATCCTAATGCTCCTAGAAAGAAGTGTTATAGATGTGGCAACCACAACCATTTGGCTATAGATTGTAAAGCAAAGATTGAGAAGAAATCAGAGTCTAATCCTTCACAGACTCTGAAAAGTCACTACATACCACAGAAACCATGTTATCACTGTGGTAGCATATTTCATTCTATCTATATGTGTAAGGACTATCATGACTTGTATTACAATTTTTATGAGCTAAAATCTTCTATTGATAAAAGTTGGTATGACACTGTCAAGACTCCACCAGAGTCTAAGGCAACAAAAGAGACAGGTAAATCAAAGGTGAAAATTGTAAAGCCTGCTTCTCCTAAAGTTAGTAGAAAAGGATCCAAAACTGTTTGGGTCCTCAAAACATCTAACTAGTTGCTTTATGTATGCAGGGAACCAGGGTAAAGAATGTAACCCTAATCCTGGACAGTGGATGCTCAGGACACATGACTGGAAAGAAATCCCTGCTTACAGACTTTGTGGAAATGGCTGGCCCAGAAGTATCCTTTGGAGATGGCAACAAAGGACAAACACTGGGATATGGCAAGATTGTACTTGGGAATGTCATCATTGAACAAGTAGCTCTAGTTGATGGCTTAAGGCATAATTTATTAAGCATAAGTCAACTTGGAGATAAAGGTTACCATACTGGCTTTGACAACAAAGAGTGTCTTGTGACTCACAAAGAAACAGGCATTGTGGCTTTCAAAGGACTTAGGCATGGTAACATTTATGAAGCCAGCTTGGAGGATTGCATACACAGTGAAATCACATGTCTATATAGCAAGGCCTCAACAGAAGAAAGCTGGAAATGGCACAAGAAAATGTCACACATCAACTTCAAAACACTCAATAAGTTGGTTAAACAGAATCTTGTAAGAGGATTACCACAGGTTGATTTTGTGCAAGATGGACTTTGTGAAGCATGTCAACTTGGGAAGCAAAGAAAATCATCCTTCAAGAGCAAGACAATTAACACCATTTCTGAACCCTTTTATTTATTGCATCTTGATTTATTTGGTCCAGTAAATGTTATGTCAATTAACAAAAGGAAATATACTCTTGTTATTGTAGATGATTTTACAAGATTCACATGGGTTTTCTTTCTACATTCAAAGGATGAAGCTCCACAACACATAAAAGACCATATCACCTTTCTAGAAAGGAAATCAACAAAAACAGTTAAAATTCTAAGGAGTGACAATGGTACTGAATTCAAGAATTCAATCATGGAGGACTACTGTGCATCAAAGGGAATTACTCAACAATTTTCTGCACCAGGAACTCTCAACAAAATGGAGTTGTGGAGAGAAAGAATAGAACACTCATAGAAACTGCCAGAACAATGCTGGCAGAATCTAAGCTACCAGTCTATTTTTGGGCAGAGGCAGTCAATACAGCATGTTTCACTCAAAACTGCACCTTAATAAACATGCATGGAAAGACTCCCTATGAAATGATAAAGAACAAGAAGCCAAGTATGAAACACTTTCACATATTTGGATGCAAGTGTTATGTACTGAAAGTACATCCTGAAAATCTAAGCAAATTTGAAGCCAAGGCAGATGAGTCAATTTTTCTTGGATATGCATCAAACACAAAAGCATTCAGAGTGTTTAATCTCATAACCAAAATTGTTATGGAATCTATTCATGTTGCATTTGATGATAAAAAGTTTACAGGATTGCAGGATGAGTCAGAGTCTACTACACTGGAATTTGAAAATCTAAAAAGTTCTGAGATAAATGAAGAAGAAGAGGATGAAGACCCTCAAACAACTCCTGAACCAACACAGGAATCTGCACACTCTGAGGGGGAGTCAGAAAATTCAACTCCAAATAATTCAGAGTCTAACAGGTCAGGGTCTACCCAGACAGAGTCTAGACAGACAGAGTCTAGACAGACAGAGTCTAACTCATCAGGGTCTGGATCAAGCAACTCTGAAACCTTGTCAGAGTCAAGCAATTTAGGGGGAGCCTCTTCATTTGAATTTCACTCAAATACAGAAGATGCAAATGACTTAGGGGGAGCTTCAAGTTCAAGAACCAATCTTCCACCAGCTAGAAAATGGACAAGGGATCACACTCCTGACTTAATAATTGGTGACCCTGAGAGTGGTGTACAAACAAGAACAGCCACTCAAAATGAATGCCTTTATAGCTGTTTTCTCTCAAAGAATGAACCCAAGAAAATTGAGGAAGCCTTGCAAGACCCTGATTGGATTATTGCAATGCAAGAAGAATTGAATGAATTTGAGAGAAATAAAGTGTGGAAACTAGTACCAATACCTAGAAATAGATCTGTTGTTGGTGCAAAATGGGTTTACAGAAACAAACTTGATGAGAATGGAACTGTAGTAAGAAACAAAGCAAGGCTAGTTGCAAAAGGATACTCACATGAGGAAGGAATTGACTATGATGAAACTTTTGCACCAGTAGCAAGATTGGAAGCTATCAGAATGTTTCTTGCCTTTGCAGCTCATTCAAAATTCAAGGTGTATCAGATGGATGTGAAAAGTGCCTTCTTAAATGGAGAATTAGAAGAAGAAGTCTATGTGGAGCAACCACCAGGATTTGTTGATCCAAAGTTTCCTGATCATGTTTACAGGTTAGACAAGGCACTATATGGATTGAAGCAAGCACCTAGAGCATGGTATGAAACTCTTTCAAAATTTCTTCTGGAAAATGATTTCACAAGAGGTACCATTGACAAAACTCTCTTTATTAGAAAATGTAAAGGTGATATTTTGCTTGTCCAAATTTATGTTGATGATATTATATTTGGATCTACTAATGATAAACTCTGTGAAAAGTTTAGTCAACTAATGCAGTCAAATTATGAAATGAGCATGATGGGAGAATTAAACTTCTTTTTGGGGCTTCAAGTCAAACAGAATGATGATGGAATTTTCATCAATCAAACAAAGTATGTAAGAGAACTGTTGAAGAAGTTTGATATGCAAGACTCTGCAACTGCTAAAACTCCCATGTCAACTGCCACAAAGCTAGACTCTGACCCAAAGGGTAAGAAAGTTAACAACACTAGCTACAGAGGTATGATTGGCTCATTGTTATATTTAACTGCTAGTAGACCAGACATAATGTTTGCAACTTGTCTATGTGCTAGATTTCAAGCTGACCCTAGAGAATCACATTTAATAGCTGTGAAAAGAATTTTTAGATATCTCAAGGGGGCACAAACTCTTGGACTTTGGTATCCTAGAGAGTCAGATTTTTCACTAATTGGTTATTCAGATTCTGACTATGCAGGATGCAAAGTAGACAGGAAAAGCACAACAGGACAATGCCAGTTTCTTGGCAACAGATTAATTTCTTGGTTTAGCAAGAAACAACAAACAGTATCCACCTCAACAGCTGAGGCTGAATACATTGCAGCTGGAAGTTGCTGTGCTCAAATTCTGTGGATGAGAAATCAATTACTTGATTATGGACTAACATTATCAAATATTCCTATGTATTGTGATAATACTAGTGCTATTAAAATTGCAGAGAATCCAGTCCAACACTCCAGAACAAAGCACATTGATGTCAGGTATCACTTCATTAGAGAACATGTTGAAAATGGCACTGTGACACTTCACTATGTTCCAACTGACAGACAGATTGCAGACATTTTGACAAAACCACTTGATGAATCTACCTTTCTCAGACTGGTAGGTGAATTAGGTATGTTAAATATGTAAGTGATCAAAATTACAAGAAGCAAGGTATGTACTTTAATTATAGTCCCTGGCTTAACACACTATGATTAATTAAAAGTGCAAAATTTTGTTTGGTACTTTACCTTGACAGAGTCCAGTTCTTAGACTCTGACGAGTCTGTAGACTCTGAGAGCCTGTCGACTCGGAGAGTCTATAGACTCTGAGAAAAATATCGCCTAGACTCTGAATCGGTCAATATTCACGCCTGCAGACTCTGATTGCTTTTAAACGGTTCAATTGACTTGAAATAGGCGGTAACAGTTATCTTTTGACTGGAGATAGACTGTAGACTCGTGTGTATTGTATGCAATTCAAACAAAATAGAAAATTTTTCATACAATTTACTCACTTGTTTATTGCAATTATTTTCTAAGGCAAAAATATTCACAGAGCTTTTTGCGAACCCTAGTTAATTTCTTCAAGTTTTTCCATCACTTTCAACATCAACAACTTCAATGGCTGCCATTTCTACTGTTCTGAGGGGACCCAAGGCGATTGCTTTCACTTTTGGGGACTTTGATTTCATGACTACAAATCATGTTGCTGCTCTTGGAGATAAGAAAGGAGTAGATGCTGACTACTTCCCAATGATGGATTTCATGGAGCACTCTGAGCTCAGTTACATTCTCAAGGCATCACCAGTGATTCACATGGATGCTGTGTCAAAGGCTTGGAGTTCTGCACAGGTTGTTGATCCTTCTCAGGATCAACTAGGTAAAATCATGTTTACCTTTGGCTCCACTACATTTGATGTAACTGCCGATGTACTTAATGTTGTGTTTAAATTGCCTGTAAGAACACCTTTTGATGAAACTGTTTCTGATGATGACATTAAAAGCATGTTTAAGGCAATAGGTTATTCTGTTAGCTTAGATAACATGAGTAAAATAACTAGGCCTTACTTAAGGAAAGAATGGTCCTTTTTCTTTGATCAAATTGCTAAGTGCTTCACTGGTAAGTGTAGTGGTTTTGATGCTATTACTGCTATAACTTATCAAATTGGTCACAGTCTCCTGTTTGACAAAGTGATCAACATTGGTGATATGTTGCTCACTCAAATGGGAGCAAAATTAAATAATGTGCAAGAGGGGAGGAAGAAAGTCTACTATCATAGATTTCTTATGATTCTCCTCAACCATTTCATTCGTGATATGTCAACCAAGTTGGCAGATGATTGCTGTGTGCAGGCATACAAACAGCAAAGGAGGATATTCTCTGACATCAAGAGAATTGATGACAAGAAGAAAAGTCTACCTGCCATGCACTATCCACAGGTAATGCAGGTAAAACTCTCAACCTACAAACCTTCTATCTACAATGCCTCATTTTTTGGTGGTGAAATGGTGCAGGAACAAGTAATGGAGAGTCCCCCTGCACCTACCCAAGTCACCCAATCCCCTTCAATTCCACAATCTTCCAAACCAAAATCCAAAAAGAAACCAACCTCTGGTGTCTCTCAACAGGCACCAGTTGTAAAGAGGAGAAAATTGATTCAAACTAGGCTGATAGATGAGCACAGTGAGGAAGAGCTCAACCCTCTAGAGAAACAAGTTGTTGAAGGTCTTTCTTTGTTAAAAGAAGGTCATGATACACTTGATTCTAACCTTCAAGCCAAGTCTGTAGTCTCTGAAAAGGCTACAGACTCTGAAAAGCCTAGGAATGCACATCAGGATTCTCTAATTGAGTCTCCTGACAAATCCTTTGATCAGAAGTACAGAAGATTGAGGAAGGCTTATTCTGCACACACACACAAGCCTCTTATTATTACTAACCATGTTTTGCAGGAAACAGATGCTCCCAAGGCTCCTGCAGAGTCAGACTCTGAAAGCAAGAAAACTCCTGAACCAGAGTCTAATGTTGAGTCAGAGTCTAGGCTGCCTTTAGACTCTGATCATGAAACATTTTGGGAAGGAATGCCATTGGATGCAGCCTCAAGTCTAATTGATGAGATCATTATTCCAAGTGATGAGGTACTGCTATTCCTATATCCTTTGGTGGAATCAGTTGAAGATCCAGGGCAATATCAGACTAAATCTCAAGTCTTGGATTTTCTTACAACTTATGAAGCCCTAAGGAAGAGAATGGAACAGGAGCTACAAATGTCTGCACAGGATGTGGTCAAAAATCTATACAGCTACCTATTCAACTCTTCATTACAAGTACAAGCAGCTGGGCTCATAGAAGGCAAGACAAATGAAGTTCTTAAAGCACTAGGTGTGCCAGACTCTGAACAGCAAATTACAAAGAAGCCTAAAAAGCTTAAGGTCCACACAAGGAGAGCATCAAAGTTTGTTGCTGAGTTGGAAACTGAGATTGAGCAACCAGTTTTTAACTATGAAGCAATTTGGGATAATGGAGTTACCTACAGGACAGCCATTCAATGGATCTCTCAAATTCAACCTCTGTCAAGACAGGTGGCTGACTATCTTGTCCATAATATAGGTACAATTGCCAACAAATACATCTATCCAACCTACCAAAGTGGACTGGATCAATTCAAGGGCACTTATTTTCAAAAAGTAAGAAGGGAACTGCAGGACCTCTTCAATCTCACAGATGCCCAGGCAATCAATGCAATCCATCTCAGGGCCTTTCATCACAAGTTGGATGCATTTATTCTTGAAGAACAACAGGAGGTAGCAGGTAGTGCAAGGCAGTTGGAGGATGGGACTAGTGCACCAGTGGTGACTAGTGATAAAGATGCTCAGTCTGCCTCACCCACACAAGAACCACCTAGTCAGAGGTTGGGTGATAGTGGGGCAGGGGAGTATGCTGTTAGGCCCTCCTTGACAACTCACCAAATAGCTGATGAGAACCCCAGTGATATGGGAGGACAGACTCTGATGGATGCTCATGAAGAAATTTCCCAATCTATTCTGTCAGAGTCTATCCACCTTGAGGGGGAGTCTCATGCACAAACAGTCCAAGATGGCAACACTCAGACTCTGGCTTCTAATGAAGTCATACTGAAGCTGTCAGAGTTTAGAGTAGACCCTGAGACTGGAATACTGGAGCCAACAGACTCTGAAAAGAGAGAAGATGCTTGTAAGGGTTCAGGATCTGTTGATGCTCACCCCTTGGTGGAAACCCCTAGCCTTCAGACATTTGAAGGGGTTCCCCTCCATCAAGGTGGTTCAGGTATTGAAGCACAACTCTTATCTCTCAACCCCTCTTCTGTAGGATTATTGAGTGCACCCTCCACATTGAGTGAAAAAATATCTGAGAGGCTGGCACTGGACCAGGCAAAAGGAGAGGTAGAAAAGGCTGTAGAGAGCCTGAGTGAGTTTGAGAAAGTGGGTGCCCAACCCCACTGTGAGCATGAGAGATTAGGGTATCCTGAACCTAGCTTTACTTATTGGGATCAAGATTTTCCACAAAGTTGGTCCAATGAGTTGGAGCAGGGGATGGATGAAATTTCACACTGTTTAATTGTGCAGATTGGAAAGAAGGAGGAGGCTCTTGCTGCTCAGAAATCATTTACTCAGAGACCACAACTACATTTGGTGGATTCTCTAGCAAGGAGAGCAGATAGAGTCATGGAGGCTATGGTGGAAAACCCTGTCATTTCACCTGAGGCTGCGAATTTGAAGTCAGAAGAACCTCTGTTAATCATGCCTATAAGGGCTAGACTTCCAGAGTCTACAGTCTCTGATAACTCTCAGGAGGAGTCAGGGTCTATAGTCCCGTTTGCAGTTTCGGAGTCTACACCACCAGAGTCTACCCCTCCAATTACAAAGATTGAGTCTGTTGCTGAGGAGTGCTCTTCTGAAGATGATGATCCAGTTCCACCCTCCTTTGTATATTTTGATCAGGTGTTTCCCCAATCTTGGGAGTCTGCACAGCAAAGGGGCATAACAGATAAAGATTCTTTTGCTTGCATTTTGGCAATTCATCAATCTGAGAGGCTTCCAGCTTTTCAGAAAAAATCTTTTCAACAGGAACATGGTTACTATCCTGGTGAAGAAGATCAAGTCTTAGATGGAGCTGTTAAAGTTAAGCTGCCTGATGTTGCTGCTCAATTATCCAGTGTGGTCCAGGACATTTCTCATATTAAAACGAAGCTCACTGGTGTTGATAATACCACTTCTCTTCTCAATACAAGATTTGACAGAATTCACTCCCTTCAATTATCCAAAGAGGTCGCTTTTAAAGATGCTCTGGCTGCTATCACTACTACTCAAGCCTCTCTTCAAACTACAGTTTCTGCTTTGACCACTAAGGTTGATTCAGTTATTGCAGCCCAGGCAAATATCTCCACAGTTCTTGAGCAGATCCTTTTGGCTGTCACCAGTAATGATGATGTCAAAAAGGGGGAGAAGGAGAAGGAGAAGCAAGGTGAATCCTCCAGGAGACATAAGGATGAGGGATGCAAGGATCAATCAAGGGGAGTTAAAAGGAGGAGAGATGGTGATGATGGAGATAGTTCTCATGGTCCTAAGGGTCCTGATGGTGTGCAACAAAAACAATCTGGAGTAGCAAGAACTCAAACACACCAGTCAGGGACTGGACATGGGAAATCAGGGTCTAAATCAGACTCTGATAGGCAAAGGAAGAAATCAGACTCTGATGACACTCAAGAACCTTCTTACTGGAAATGCAGTCAATCAAATCTGCAACTTAGAGCTAAAAACAAGACAGGACTTGGAGGATTTGAAGAATCAGATATTGACAGAACATCTACCTTAACCAGGGATCCTCAATCCTTGACAGATAGGCAGTTTGAGAAGATCACCCAGAAGCATTTAAACAAAGTGGTGTCTGCTCAAATTGTTTATAATATTTTTGAAAGAAAGGTACAAGGAGGTCAGGGAGAAACAGAAAAGGTGAAAAATGAGATGCTAGTTTACTTCCTAGAAGGTGGAAGTGTAAGGTGGATTAGTCAGTCAAATTTTATCTTTTTCAAACAAGCTGAGGAGCTACAGTATATTAGATTCCTACTGCAAATTGCTTATGAAGTGAACAAAAGCAAAGAGGCTATCACTCACAAATGGTTTCAAGAAATTGACAGGAAGCTGACTCTGCACAGACAGGCAAATCGACAAATGAGCAAATTCTCTTTGAAATATGTTGATGCTGAGGGAAATGATCAAGTCATGCCATTAGAAGAAAAACAAATCAAGTTTCAAGAAGGTGTTGGTCATTACTTTGGGTTTCAGCCTATGAATGGGAAAGTCAGTGTTCTAATGTTGAAGGACTTACAAACTCAAGAAAGCAATGCAAATGACCTAAGAGCAGCTTACTGTCAAATAAAATGTTCAAATGAAGAAATGAAGAAACTGAAGAAATTTGTTGGTGAAGCTTTGGCAATTGTGGAGGAAAATATGTTAAAGTCTTTTTTGAAGAATAATCCAGCTTTTGAGAAGATTAAATAAGAAGTAATTCTTTTTCCCTTATAATTCTTTTATACTGTTCTAGATTAATAGTTTTATTCTTTAGTTTTGACATCATCAAACCTTGATTTATGCTTACATTTTATAAAGCATAAATAGGGGGAGATTGTTAGGAATATATCCATTTGATGATGTACAAAATGCTAGAACAGGGTCTAGATTAGTTTATCTGTAATAAGTCTTTCTAGTCTCTAAAATATATAATCAGAGTCTAGATAGTCAACATTTATGTTATTTGTACTTAGAAGAATTTCTATAGAAAGTGAAACCAGAGTCTACATGAAGATCAGAGTCTGGAAGGTGGTCAGAGTCTATAGATCATCAGAGTCTGTGAACTATCAGAGTCTACATCTAATCAGAGTCTGGAGATCATCAGAGTCTGAAGATTTCAGAGTCTATACAGAAGATCAGAGGAATGGAAAGTCTTCGAAGATCAAGATAATTTAAATTACAGATATGCTATGGGAAAGAAAGAGAATTCTACAAGGAAACTGTCAACTAATAATTAGGAATTATATTCCTATTGTAATTTATCTTTCTGTTATTAGTTGATAGGAAGCTCTCTATATAAACTCTATGTAACCTAATTGTAAAAGTGTGGGAAAATAATTGTCTTAGTAATATTTTTGTAAGAGCATAGAGATAGAGAGAGTTGCTGTGATAAACACAGAGAAGCTGCTAGGGTTTGTGTACATCCTAGGAGAGTTTTGTATTCACAAATCAATAATACAAAACAGTTCTTATTCATATCTTCGTGCTTGAGTTTGTTATTAATTTGATTTTAAATCGGGCAGAAAAGACACACAAGTATTCAACCCCCCCTTCTACTTGTGCAACTGGGAAAACAACCACCAAGATTTGTTGATCTTAAATATCCTGATCATGTTTACAGATTAGATAATGCACTTTATGGATTGAAGCAAGCACCTAGAGCATGGTATGAAACTCTTTCAAAAAAATTTCTTGGAAATGGATTCATAAGAGGTACCATTGACAAAACTCTCTTTATTAGAAAGTATAAAGGTGACATTTTGCTTGTCCAAATTTATGTTGATGATATTATATTTGGTTCTACTAATGATAAACTCTATGAAAAGTTTAGTAAACTAATGCAGTCAAATTATGAAATGAGCATGATGGGAGAATTAAACTTCTTTTTGGGGCTTCAAGTCAAACAGAATGATGATGGAATTTTCATCAATCAAACAAAGTATGTAAAAGAACTACTGAAGAAGTTTGATATGCAAGACTCTGCAACTGCTAAAACTCCCATGTCAACAGCCACTAAGCTAGACTCTGACCCAAAGGGTAAGAAAGTTGACAACACTAGCTACAGAGGTATGATTGGCTCATTATTATATTTAACTGCTAGTAGACCAGATATAATGTTTGCAACTTGTCTGTGTGCTAGATTTCAAGCTGACCCCAGAGAATCACATTTAATAGCTGTAAAAAGAATTTTTAGATATCTCAAGGGGGCACAAACTCTTGGACTTTGGTATCCTAGAGAGTCAGATTTTTCATTAATTGGTTATTCAGATTCTGACTATGTAGGATGCAAAGTAGACAGGAAAAGCACAACAAGTCAGTGCCAGTTTCTTGGCAACAGATTAATTTCTTGGTTTAGCAAGAAACAACAGACTGTATCAACCTCCACAGCTGAGGCTGAATACATTGCCGCTGGGAGTTGCTGTGCTCAAATTCTGTGGATAAGAAATAAATTACTTGATTATGGACTAACATTCTCAAATATTCCTATGTATTGTGATAATACCAGTGCTATTAAAATTATAGAGAATCCAGTCCAACATTCCAGAACAAAGCACATTGATGTCAGGTATTATTTTATTAGAGAACATGTTGAAAATGGTACTGTGACACTTCACTATGTTCCAACTGACAAACAGATTGCAGACATTTTGACAAAACCACTTGATGAGTCTACCTTTCTTAGACTGGTAGGTGAATTAGGTATGTTAAACATGTAAGTGATTACAAATTACAAGAAGCAAGGTATGTACTTTAATTATAGCTCCTGATGTGTCAAACTATAATTTGTTAATGCAAAATACTTGAGGTACTTTATCTTGACAGAGTCTAGTTTTTAGACTCTGACAAGTCTGTAGACTCTGACAAGTCTGTAGACTCTGATTAGTCTATAGACTCTGAGAGTTTGTAGACTCTGAAAAACAATTATCATCTAGACTCCGAAACGGTTCAAGTTCTCGCTTGCAGACTCTGGTTGTGTCTAAATTGTTTAAATGACTTGAAATAGGCGGTAACAGTTGTTTTTGACTGGAGATAGACTGTAGACTCGTGTGTATTGTATGCAACTTGAACAAAATAGAATTTTTCATACATTTTACTCACTTGTTTATTGTTATTTTCTCTAAGGAAGAATTATTCACAGAGCTTTTTACGAACCCTAGCTAATTTTCTACATCTTTTTCATCACTTTCAACTCGACATCTTCAATGGCTGCAATTTCTACTGTGTCACACTATAATTTGTTAATGAAAATTTCTTGAGGTACTTTATCTTGACAGAGACTAACTAGTCTGTAGACTCTGAGAGTCTGTAGACTCTGAGAGTCTGTAGACTCTGAGAGTCTGTAGACTCTGAGAAGAATATCGCCTAGACTCTGAATCGGTTAAAATTCGCGCTTGCAGACTCTGATTGCGTTTAAACTATTCAAATGACTTGAAATAGGCGGTAACAGTTATTTTTGACTGGAAATAGGCTGTAGACTCGTGTGTATTGTATGCAATTCAATCAAAATAGTAAATTTCATACATTTCACTCACTTGTTTATTGCTATTTTTTCTAAGGCAGAATTATTCACAGAGCTTTTTACGAACCCTGGCTAATTTTCTAAATCTTTTTCATCACTTTCAACTCGACATCTTCAATGGCTGCAATTTCTACTGTCATGAGGGGACCCAAAGCGATTGCATTTACTTGTGGGGATTTTGATTTCATGACCACAAATCATGTTGCTGTTCTTGGAGACAAGAAAGGAGTAGATGCTGACTACTTCCCAATGATGGACTTCATGGAGTAATCTGAGTTCAGTTACATTCTAAAGGCATCCCCAGTGATTCATATGGATGCAGTATCCAATACATGGAGTTCTGCACAAGTAGTTGTCTCAGAATCAACGAGGTAAAATAATGTTCACCTTTGGCTCCACTACTTTTGATGTTACTGCTGATATGCTTAATTCAGTTTTTAAATTGCCTGTGAAAACACCTTTTGATAAAACTGTATCTGATGATGACATTAAAAACATGTTTAAGGCAATAGGTTATTCTGCTAGCTTAGATAACATGAGCAAGATAACTAGGCCTTACTTAAGAAAACAATGGTCATTTTTCTTTGATCAAATTGCTAAATGTTTCACTGGTAAATGTAGTGGTTTTGATGCTATTACTGCTATTACTTATCAAATTGGTCACAGTCTCATATTTGACAAAGTGATCAACATTGGTGATATGTTGCTCACTCAAATGGGAGCAAAATTAACTAATGTGCAAGAGGGGAGGAAAAAGGTCTACTACCATAGATTTCTTAAGATTCTCCTCAACCACTTCATTCCTGACCTGTCAACCAAGTTGGCAGATGATTGTTGTGTGCAGGCATACAAACAACAAAGGAGGATATTCTCTGACATCAAGAGAATTGATAACAAAAAGAAGAGTCTACCTGCCATGCACTATCCACAGGTAATGCAGGTAAAACTCTCCATCTATAAACCATCTATCTATAATGCTTCTTTTTTTGGTGGTGACATGGTGCAGGATCAAGTAATGGAGAGTCCCCCTGCACCTACCCCAGTCACCCAATCCCCTTCAATTACACAATCTTCCAAACCAAAATCCAAAAAGAAACCAACCTCTGGTGTCTCTCAATAGGCACCAGTTGTAAAGAGGAGAAAACTGAATATGCATAGAAATTTCTATTAACTCAAAGTTGCTACTTCATATATAATACAATAGATGGATATATTTATATTTTTATATATATAACCAACAATGCGTTAATTTAGAAATAACTTAGTTTGTCGGTGTAACCGGCTTTCTCAATGGTTGCTTTAGTGAACTCAAGCTCTGACTTACTTTTATGAAATTCAAATGTCATATGAAGTGTTAAATGATTAAAAATTATTTATATAGTAATAACATATTAATCAAAGTTCACTTTCTTCTGACCTTGCTATTAGGATCAAATCTATCTCTTTGCCAACATTTGCACTTTTACTGCATTTTTTTTTCACAAGCTGCAATATAGCAATAAAATCACATATTTAATCATATGATATATATTAATATTCAAATCTAAACAAAATCCAACTATAGTGTATCTTAGCTGAGCAAAACCATCTATACCAACAGTTGCATCATCACTGTGTTTATAAGGACTCGTAAACTTAGCAAAACCAACATCCTCATCACCAATACCCCCTTGACCAATGCTTGAACATAGAGAAACTTTTGATGATTATCAAACCATGTAATCTTTCCGCTTTGCGGGAGATTATAAGCATCATGATCATAAGGACAAGCTAAATGACCAGTAGTTTTCTATTCAGACAACATTGAATAAGTAGGGAAGTCACTGATAGTCCACATCAACACAGTTCTCATACGAAAATTTTTCTTCAAAGAATTATCCCAAGTATCCACTCCAACTTCCCACAACATTTTTGACTCGGTAATCAATGGTTGGAGGAAAACATCTATCTTTTGTTTTGGATTGTTTGGTCCAGGCACAAGTACAGACAAAAACAAGTATTATTCTTCCGAACACATATACGGGGGCAAATTATAAGGAGTCACTATAATTGGCCAAGAGAAATATTGTCTACATGTTGCACCAAATGGTTAAAAACTATTAGCAGAAATTCTGAGTCTCACATTTCTTGTCTATGAGGAAAATGACGGGTGTGCTCTATCAAATTGCTTCCACTCCACTGAGTTTAAACAATGATGCATTACACTTTCTTCTTGATAATGTTTGGCATTCCATCTCATATGAGTTGCAGTCGTTGGTGAAGCATACAACCTTTACAATCTCAGTGTCAAAGGAAAATAAATCATTCTTTTTATGGGCCCTTTTTTCTTCTCCTTTTTGGATCTCTTAACTTGTACTTTGTATCTCCCTAATGAATAAAATTTAAACTCTTCCAAGTTGATATCTTCCACCCAATATATCATACACCCGTTAACACAATAATCGATTTACTTAGAAGGAAGCCCCAATTCTTCCATATACTTCTTCGTACTATAAAAGCTATCAAGAAATAAATTGTCTTGAGGTAAAATGCCTTTGAAGAATTATGATGTTTGATCATAACATGTCTCTGACCAATGATGATCCGATTTCAAGCTCAATATTTGAGCCATGACAGAGAACTAAGAAGTATCACAACCTTCATACAACTCTCTCTCGGACAATTTTAAAATATCATACAACTTTTGTGCTTCGGCATTTGGCATCTCTGGATCAAAACTTGGACCGACAACATCCATCACCATGTTATACATTAGATTGTTCTCATCTCTTCTTTTTTGGGTATTGGAGTAATGTGTAGAGGATTGTTCTCCACTGTCTCTAACAATTTATGGTTCTCCATGCCGATTCCACTCGTAAAAATCTCTTACAAACCCTTTTATCATTAAGTGCACTTTTACTGTCTCTGCATCCCAAAATCTGCGATTCATGCACTTCAAATAAGGACATCTAATATTTGTACCATTCATGGATGAATGTTGAGATATAACATATTGCATAAATTCTTTCAACCCATGTAGAAAAACTGAATTTAAGAATCCTTCACTATCTAGCCTTTGATACATCCAACCTCGATCATTATTCATATTGAATATTTTAATAACCTACAAAGAACAAATTATCCACAGTAAACATATATAAAATATGTAATTAATAGACTACCAACATTAACCAGGTATAAATATGATTCGTATATTAACTAGATAATAACATAATGAGCATATAATTATAAAATTCTCAATTAATAATGAGTCAACTAATATAATTTAGATTATATATAAAAAAAAGAAATGAGCCCCCATTAATCAACCCATTTGCAGTTCTGCGTGCACTAACATCAAATTGTGTGCGTACTAGCTCTTAAATATTTTTTAAACTAACCTCGATCTTGTAATTCATATATCATTCACCAAGTCAACAATAATACATTTCTTTTTTTATACCCAAGTCAACATTACAAGATCTAAAACTTAAAATCAAAAATATACACCAAAAGAGTATTATCTTCCGAAATAGTTCTAAATCAATTATATATTCCAAAAAGAACTAATTATTATTAACAATGCAAACAAAAAAACTAATTATATATTCATCAACTCAACAAAACACATACAATTAAGTTATAAAAAAATCTTATAAGTAGCAAATATATTAGCTTAAGTGATGCTTTTAGTTTGCGATAATGTTGAAGAGGAAGCTGCAATTCGAATTCATTTTCTGTGTGAGAGATAAAGAAAAGTTTAAAGAATACAAAAAGTAGGTTGATACTCCATCCATATCATATTATAAGTCTTATTTTGACTATTAGGTAGTAAAATTGATCAAAATTTGATCATTAATTAATAAAAATTTATTGATTATTTTAAAAAGATGAAAATTAGATATTAAAGTAGATTAAATATATTTTTTAATAAAATAAGTTTTTAAAATTTTCTTAATTATATAATATGTGTAATTTATTGTCAAAATTTGATCAATTTGACTATTTAGTAATCAAAATAAGACACATAATATGAGATGGATGGAGTATTAATTATAAAGTCTAATCATACCAAGTAAATAGTAACAAAAATAATTTTAACCGATCCAAAATTGTAACAGAATAGTAACAGAATAAATATAACGATAAGGATAGTAACTGTTTCCTAACGATATACCAACCGATTTAACAACAGATATGACAACCGAAATATTCGTTGGCAATGCGTTAGTAATCCCTTGGTAAATCATTACTATTCCATTATTATTCCGAATGTAAATATCCGTTAGATATCCATTGACATTTCCATTGATAAATTTGAGTGACAAGTTTTGTCGCCTATTTTTCTCAATAGAATATTCCGTTGGCATATATCCGTTGGTAAGGTGTTGGGAGTCGACTATTAAAGTATTGACTTTTCAACATTTTTTATTATCCGTGGAAAATCCGTTACGAATTGCCAACAGGCCGTTAACAATATTCGTTGCTAAAACACAAAATTATTGGTCTCTAAGCACTAAAAACAAAACTGAAATAAGGAATGAGAGAAGCTATAGTGAATCAACCCCTAATAATGTGTTCACGTACCCCTATTTATAGGGAATCAAACTCACGTAATTTTTATAGAGAAACCGCGTGAAATAGATAACCATGATGAGGCCTAGTCACAATGTCCCAAAGCCTAACTAAGGTCCAAAGACTTCACTACAACTATTTTCTCGAAAATCGTAGTCGTAGACATGGACATGACTAACCATAACAAATGCATGACGCATCTTGAACTCTTAGATGACAACCCACTTAAATATAAAGAAAGAGTCTCCCAAGCTAAATGCAAATATTATACCAAAACTCCCCGTGAAGAACAACTCGTGGAATACTTAGTAGAGTCTTCAATAACAGTAACAATAAACTTTGAATTAAGAATTCCTTCATAAATAACATCGATATTAATCTTCGAATTCAGAATACCTTCCTAGACAACAACAATAATAATCTTCGGATTGAGAATCAGTTCTTGTAAACAAGTAACAATAACAAGTAGGCTTCCACCTAGACAACGGTAAATCTAATCCAGTAAATACCGTCCCATTAAGAATAATCAATGTTAAAGTTTGAATATAACATGCTATAAATTTGATAGATTGTATTATCTACAAATAATTTATGTGTCATGTGTCTTGCCACTTATTAAATCCATCTATATGATTTTAAAGGATTAAAATTTATGTTTCGAATTTTCTATTTTATTTGAATTTATAATTAAATCAATTAAATTTTAATTAAAAATTACACATATCATAAATTTAAAAGAATAATAATAAAATATTATTAATCAAATGTGCTTGACCGGACCATTAAACAAGCCCAAAAAAGCCTGCTAAAAGAAGGGTCTTATAGCCCATGAAAGCCCAACTAAATACAGACTTCTAAAATCTTCTCCATCGTTCTCTCCCATTTGTATATGAACATAACAATAACATGCAATTCCCATATACACACACCTATACATACACTCATCAGTGTATCTATAAAATCCAAGACCAATAGCAACATGAAAAAAGACTTGTAGAAGCCTACAGCAGCTTAATTGAAGACTACTAGCATCAAATCTTCATCAATTCTGTATCTATAGGTCAAATCTTTTGTATCTATCTTTGTTTACATGTATTCATAGCTAAGACAGTGTTTGGATGTTCTTATCTGTAAGACTCATATGAATAATTCATTATTACTATCAAATTTCACAAATTTATATATCTCTTTCGCACTTTTCGACTTTGTAATCAAGTAGAATTATAAGCTAGGGTTTCAATTTTTATCTGTTTTGGTGATTTACACACACATTTATATACATTGTGATGGTAATGGAGAGTTCTCGTGGTTTGTTCGAGAAATCGAGAGAATTGGGGATGAAAAAGCCTAGATTAGAAGAAGGAAGTATGGAAGAAATGTCGAATGATGATGTACGAGAGCTTGTAATTCAGTACAAGATTGCACTTGCGGAGTTGACTTTTAATTCGAAGCCCATTATTACTAATTTGACTATTATTGCGGGGGAGAATTTGCAGGCTGCTAAGGCTATTGCGGCTACTATATGCTCTAATATCATTGAGGTGATTCAAGCTTATATAATTGTGGTGTGTTACTTTGTTGTTTGTATTGGAAAGCCAAAATTTGATCTTTATTATTTTTCGTTTTTCGTTAGAGTTAATGTAGTTGATTTTATGTTCTCGTTGGTCTTGATTGTTGATATGAGAAGCAATTGAGACTAATGATTTGAATTATTTGTTCGATTTATTGTGTTTGTTTTGAATATAGGATGTCAAGAAATTTCTTATTTTCGGTAATTTGTAAATTGGTAAATGGAAGAAAAAGCTGTATTTTGCAAGTGGTGAGTATTTCGATGATGGCATTGATGATGTTTGCTGTATCTTGGTATCCTCGTTGGGCGCTCTTAATAAGTAATATTCCATTTCATTTTCAGTATATTCAGTTTGTGTGAATGATCCTTGACCCATTACAATTATTGTGTATATTCAATTTTAATAAGTTTCAGCTGTTAAATTGCGTAAACCGTATCTTCATTCTTATTTATAAGGACGGAAGATGTCCATTACTGTACGCTTAATGTTCAAAGCTTGATTTGAATATTTGATACGGTAATCTGTTTCTCAATTTGAAATTTGAAATATGGCTTTAAAACAACTGCTTTAGTGAAAGGACTTAAGACACTCGTTCTGTTAATAATCTGAAACATAGCCTCCGAACAATTTGGATATTGGGCTAAAATGATATCTTATTGGATAAGGCAGTACCAGATATGTGATCTCCTTTGTTATATTTAGAAGTTGAATTATGTATTGTATTAGATTGTCCAGTTTGATTTGGTATTGTTCTTCATACTTGTAATTTTACATTGCCAGGCTTACAATATTATCATTCCTTAAGTTTGAGGTGTTGCATTAATTGTTCTGCTTTTGGATATGTAGTAAATTAAATAGTCTCGTATTGGCAATTTGATTCTAATATGTTAAGAAGTTTGGAATAATGAGCATGCCATATGCACTTTGTAATTTATTGCTAGCTGTAGATGGTGAAATCTTTTAAATTTATCTCATGAGCAGTTTAAGCCTTCCACGCAATGCGTTACAACATATATAGGTCTTATGTTTGATCCCGAGACTCGTATATATGTTTTTTCATTAGCTTCATGTTCATCCCATGCTGTATGCATTTCATTATATAGATGTTTAGAACTTTTAGTTGAAGCATTTATCCTTTTGATTAGTGCAGGGCCTTTAACATTTGAGAAACTATTAAATCTTTGGTTGCATCATTTTTCTTTTTGCCTACCAGTGTAAGAGAGCACACGGCATACAGCCATGTGAGCATTTGGATGACTACGTGAGGTTTGATATTATTATTATTTATTTTACAGTGTAGAAGTTGCTTGTTTCTTGTTGATGAAGACACAGGCACAACTTCATCATCAGGATGATAGTATGATAAAATTTAGAAGCTGACAAGTTAGCTGAAACTTTGAATATGCCTGGCAAACGTTATAGTATGAAATATGATAACCTACAATGCATTGTTGGATTATATTGTTTAGCCGATATATCTGCTGCAATAAAACATGGCGATTGTTCTCTTACTTTCTCTCCAGTTGAGTTGAATCGTACATCTTGCTGCATTTAATATCTATAGGACAGCTCTATTGTAGAGAGTTTGCTTCATATCTTTTATCTAAGTTTATTTTCGTTGTTAGTTTATTCTACGTGTTTGTAACTGTAGTCTAACATTTATTAACCTAGTGTCTTCGAGGTTCAGGTTGTGGCATATTGTATCTGACTAAAATTATTGTTTTACAGGTTCCTATTGATCAAAAACTTCCATCCCTGTATCTCTTAGACAGTATTGTGAAGAATATTGGGGGGGACTACATAAAGTGCTTTGCTGCCAAACTACCTGAGGTTTGTTTTAAGATATCTATGTTGCCCTAACACGACTTGAAACATATAAAGGAGTGGCCTTGCCACTTTTCTTTTTACCTGAGGTTTGTTTTAAGATATCTATGTTTCCCTATCACCACTTTAAACAAATACAGAAATGCCCTTGCAACTTTTTTTTTCTAGTTACATGTCTGTCTTTTACTTTACTATATGAAATAATTAATAGTGCCATGTTGTCAAGGTGCCATAATGTACCTTGTTGCAATGTTTAAACCCCAACCGCACAAGTTAGGTAGATGTCTAGTCAGTAACCATGCTATTAATATAAGTCTATTTTAACTAATACCATGTAATTTGCTTTATCGTTTCAAATACTTTTAAGGCATTGCATTTGCAGTTGTGATGCATATAACTTATATTTATTAGTAAAGAAACAAAGCCGTGTTATGGAAGTTTCTCGTGCTTCAGTTATCTATATTACTATATATTGTTTGTTGCTCTTCAATGCTTATTTACCAAATATTGATCTCCTTGAAATTAGTAGTTCATTAAATTGACAGATAATCATTTGTTAATTTTCCTTTTGCTGGTACATCCCTAGGTTTTCTGCAAGGCCTACAGGCAGGTTGATCCTGCTGTACATTCTGGCATGCGGCATCTTTTTGGGACATGGAAAGGTGTATTCCCTCTGCAGTGTCTTCAGATGATTGAGAAAGAACTTGGCTTTCCACCTTCCATTAATGGGTCAGCTTTAAGACCAAAAACATATAAGCCTGATTTACAGCCCCAGCGTCCAGCTCACAGCATTCATGTAAATCCAAAGTACGTAGAGGCAAGGCAGCGTCTACAGCAGCCGAGCAGGGTAAGGCAACTCGTATACCTATCCTTTTTGCTAGTGTATTTGTACATCAGTTCTGCAGTAGAGTTGTTATTTGGTCGTTCTGAACTTGTCGATTATTGCTATGCCAAGTCATTTTCTGATGTATTAAGCTTCCAGGAAACTTTCATTCCTGTGCTTACGTATATGTCTAATAAGACTGATCTAACTAAACAATTCAGAAGTTAAACCTAAACGTAATAGAGCAGAAATTGGCATCTAGTATCTGTTATTTTTTCATACAATTCCTTGTGATGATGCCATTCTAAGCGAAGGAAGCAACACAGCTTGTACACGTTTCCACATTGTAGAACAGTATAAATTAAAAAAAGCATTTGTTGAGCTTTAGTTTACACTTTATAGTGTTTGTTCTGGTTTACAGTCTGACAAGATACATTGTCACATCATGTTTTTCCTGAATTCGTGATCTCTCTAATGTTTGAAACAGAATTAATCATCACTCTCCCTATCTCTTCAGGCAGACATTTTACCACTACTGAAACAGGTTGTGTATAAGATGGAATGCAGAACTTTTTAAGCACAGTGTTTGTACTTTGTATCAGATTTTTTTGGTGCATTCTTACTGCAATTAGACTTTAATAGCACATAATTATTCTAGAGTTAGTTGGGAAATGCCTTTGTTAGTTAGAAAACTATTGTTGTTTCATGTCTCCAACAAAAACTCCAGTGGTAAAGACCTAGGGACAAATACCAGCATCACTTTTGGCCCAAATTTAGTTACTTTTACCCTATATGAACTACCTCTAGATCCTGTTCATAATCTTTCCATATTTTGTGTAAACTAGTGAGTTCCCTTGCTTTGCACCCTTTTTCTGGAAAATCAAAATAAATACATATATATATATATATATATATTGAAAAATGTTTAAAATTTAAAATAGTAAACATATATTATTATTTAGAAAAACACTTATACAACAATTTGAAAGAATTTTTTAATTGTGTTTTATTAAAAATATGTATAATTTATAGCTCAACCTCAAAAAAATATAAAACTGATATGTAATAAAATCATAGGAATTTTGGTAGATATAAATTGTATTATGTTTGTTTAAAAGTAATAATAGTGAAAAATTCTATACAATTTGGAATTTTTGTCTATTCATTCTTAACTTCGTGAAAACCATTAATATTAGGTAAACTTCTAAAAATAATGTACTTCAATATAGATCAATTCATAAGTTATAACATCAATATATTTATACATTTAGTGTTCTTCCCTCTACAACTGCAAACAAACTATATAATCATAATTATAAAAATTGACAAAATCCAAACCAAAAAATACTAAAAAAATAAATTAATTCATATCGAAGCTAATAAAAAATGATTTTATTTAATAAACTCTACGGCTCTATTTTTTTGGAATGAGTAACGTTAAAACTTTCTTCCATTCTTTTGATACCCAAAAAAATAACTGAATAAGAATTAAATGACTAAAGCCTATATGGAAACATAATAATTATAATTAAATATGGAATAATATTATCTTAAACATTCCATAAATCGAAACGGTTAATGGGTAAAAGCTATAGGTTCAGGATAACCAAACCTATACTAATTAATGAAAAATGTTTAAAAAATACTCTAAATAAACAGGTATGCAATCCAAACCTTAGGCAAGTGCTATTCAACTATTATAATTACAAAAGATCAAAGACATATTTGGCAGGACTTCCTAATCACTTCAAATAGTACATGCATGCAGAAAGGTGATTGTAAAAGTAGACACATTTTGTACATTAATAATATGAATAATTTAACTACTACCAGTCTGCTACAGTGGTATCAACCACACACTTCTCCCGCATCATAAAGATTATAATGGTTTGGTCTCGTGTTGATTTTTCTCCCATATCTTGGAAGGCAAATGAAATGACCAGTGACACAGGTAGAGACTTTGTTAAATCACCAGAGAATGCAGAGAGGCTGGTGAGAAATATTAATACTTCTTCAGAGGAACAGAGAGCTGAACTGTGTCTTAGGATGCATGTATGGCATAATTTAATTTGAATCTTAAAGAATATACCATTCTTTGTAATTTAGTACATCTTACTTTTTGCAGAATATGCAGCAGCCTATAAGAAATGCAATAACTGATCCTGTTCAGGGTAGGAATACAGCACACTCGGAGTATCAAAATGGTACTGAGCTCTCAAGGCAACCAGGGTCTGGAATACTGAAAACCAGTGATGGGGCTCTTGATCAAGGATATGAGAGTTCTTGGTATGGTGCTGGAAGTGGTGATACAGAGGCAGGATCGAGCCAAAGAAATAATTGTAATAGAAAAGCTATGCTTCTAAGTTCTTCATCTCCTCGACCTGCAAACGATGATGGAAAGTCACATCCTATTCACAGCATTATGAGTAGTCGAAACAGCTGTGGGATGGAGAGTTGGCATTCTTCTGAGGAAGAGTACATGTTAGATGATCTGAACTCTAGATCAAATATTTATAATGCAACCCGCAAGTCAAAAAGAGATCCGCTGTTAACTGATGATTCTGAAAGATTGGTAAGTTCACAGAAGGAATGTCAAAGTGTAAACCTGATTATTTAATGATTTTTCCCATTATTACAACTGGATGGTGCAATTTTTTTTAAGTGAAAGCATAAATTGTTAAACTTCTTCTTTCAGGCCCTCCTTTTACTTTAGATTCGTGTTATTTGGTTTTCATGCCAGCAATGCAATGAATAGGATCATCACATAGTAAGGTATTTGGGGGTGAATGAAACTAAAAGATACGATTATGAAGTTAATTTTGATTTGAACAAGCTGATACTTTTCGATTCAACTTGTTGATATCTATTCTTGTGTTGGGTTAATAATTTGTCTACAACATCCAACTCGAACAAGCCATGCATATCTAGGTAAACTGATTTTTAAGATTTTGCTCATTTAACTTTAGACCTGTTCAGAATTCTTAAAAGTGCTTTAGGTCCGCTTTTAGTTTGCTACTCTGGTGGTGCGTGGGGTGCCTGTATGCACTCCCTTATTTATATTTATATAATTTCATATACAGTATATTATTTTTTATCTGTTTTTTTTTCTAACTCTTTTCTTGTATGCTCGAGGCATCAAGAGCTTTATCTAGGATTAGTGCACTTTGTTTATTGTTATTGTAATTTGATTTTAGGATCCTAGTGCAATCTTAAATATGCCGCCTTCTGTTGGCTCTGCTAGTGAAGATATATAGTTATCGTTTCTTCCTTGTTTTTTAAGATAGAAAACTCATTCAAGATAAAATGTTTTAGTAATAGGAAAAAAATTATTTTCTAAATCTGCTGTACTTTTAACATGAAAATAAACCAACAGGTTCATGGGGGTATTAGCTCAGCTGGTAAATGTAAGGTCACAAGTTTAAATCTAATGAGAGACTTACATCTGATTCGGGTACCCGCAAATTCCTAGGGTTTGTGTTCCCCAGGTTTGGGATAGTTAATAGTACAAATTGAAAAGTCTTTGGCTTGATAGAATCAAACTTGTAGTTAATTTACAGGATGCTACTGGCCCCGACTTATATCAGAAGAGTGAAGTGAACAGTTGTCTTATAAACTGACTAATATAAATATTAGCATGTTCGATCACTGGATGTGTGACATTGATAATCCCTTTTTTTTTTGTTAACCCCTGATGTAATTGATGCCAAAAGGCTAACATTTCTTGAATTCCTTTGGCTGATCTCCATATGCCATTTGCAGGACTTTCATACTTCTCTGATGAAGTCACAAAACCTACATGAATTTGAATCAAAGTTTGATAGAGAAGCTTCCGATGACTCACTTCCTTTAGAACAGACAGAGCAAGCAGCTTTTAGAAGTTGTAGCACATCGATCTGGCCAAGGGAGTCACATGCAGTAGATGGGATGAGTTATTATAGTTCAGGTCGAATGATGTCAGGCCACTCCGAAGACCATTATACATCTACGAGTGGTCTGTCAGCAAATGCGAATGCCCTGGTCAGGAAACCCTTACCGTCACCAACTATTATTGAATATTCAACCAATGAATTGCCGAGGTCCTCTGAATCTGTAAGATCACAGCAATGCACTCGACCGATGGCATCACTTTCTGGACAATTGCCCATGCACCAGCGTCCTCCCTCACCATCATTGTCTATACCGTATTATGGTAATCAAGGTCATAATATTTCAGTACATGGAGCTTATGATACTTCTGCCGCATCCATAATGGAGAAAACTTCGCCCGACTGCTTTGGTACTCCTTTTTCAGAAAATCCTAGACAACTCAGCACACCTAGTTTATTGGCTCCTGTCACAGAGAGTAAAATACTTGGTACTTCTTCTCACAGTGGTAGCACAAGATTGAGTTTTCAAGCTCCTGATGAATTGCCTTCTCATTCTTCTGTCCAGCCTCCTCTACCTAGTGGTCCTCCACCAATCCAATCAGAGGTGAAGATTGCATCAGAATTTCGTGTAAACTCTTCTCATAAAATCACATCGCTTTCCTCCATCCTGCCTCAGGCACAAGTAGAACAACCACCACTGCCAAGTGGTCCTCCACCCGCCTCTCTTGTATGTGGTACCTCTGGACAATCTAAAACTACGATAAAAGCTACACCTGATCCAGTGTCAAGCCTTTTGAGTACATTGGTTGCAAAGGGCTTGATATCTGCTCCAAAGACAGGCTTGTCTGCTTCTGGTCCACCGCAGATAATCAGTAAGCCCCATAATAGCCTGAGTCAAGGAACTGCGGTCACTCCTCTGGTCACTACTTCCTACCTTAAAGTTTCATCAAATGTCCCACCTTTATCTAGCAGTGAAGAGCTATCAAGATCTGTTTTTGTTCATCCATTGACTACTTCCTTTCATAGAGTTTCTTCGGCGGTCGTGCCGTCATGTAGCAGTGAAGTGCTATCTTTGTCAGATCTTGATACTAAGAGCTGCATCATTGTACTTGTAACTAGCTTGGAAGAGAAAAAAGATATAATAGGTTTGGAGTTTAAGCCAAATGTGATTAGAGAGCTCAATCCATTAATTATCAGTGATCTTCTTGACAACCTTTCATATCACTGCAGCATTTGTGGTATGAGAATGAAAATTATAGAGCAATTTGATAGACACATGGAGTGGCACACGGCAAAAAATCTTAAATTGGTCAGTTCGAATAAGACTGCAAGGGGATGGTATGTGAATTCTAATAAATGGATTGCTAAAAAGGTTTCTAAACATGAAACTGAGGACATATTGGATGTTCCTGGTATAGCATTCGGGAATAATAATAAGCAGATGGTTCCCGCTGATGAAAATCAATGTGCATGTGTTTTATGTGGCGAGCTGTTCGAAGATATATATAATACAAAGGAGGACCAATGGATGTTTAAAGGAGTTGTGTACCTTAATCTCTCGAGTAATGGTGATATAGAAAATATTGGTGATGTTGCATCTCACGGCCCTATCATCCACGTAGACTGCGTACCAGAAAGTTCTACTCATGATTTGGGACTAGCCAGCTTATAGTGGTATGTTTCTAGTGTTTTGAGATGTTTACTTGTTTTGATTATTCTATATTTTCCTTGAGCTTGTCGATAAATTTGTAGGAGATAAATTAAAGTGTGTAGTAATTCATTTTCATATATAAAAATACTTGGGAGGTTTGTATCAAGTATCTAAGCATAGGCACTGGCTACTTGTTAAAACATAAGTTAGAATTGACGTAATAAGTAATAACTTCAGGTTTCTATATCCGTGTTTGTGTTAATTGTTTATCACAGTTTGACAGTTTCCAATGGATGTTTTATTTTCATTTATGCATATCATAGCCATTCATCTGTTGTTTTATTACTTCACTACAATTTACATAACCATTGTAAGTTGTAATTCTAGTGTTTTCATCTTAAATTATGTGGTTCTAGTAGTAATTAATGTTAAAATTAACATAAGCTTTCACAGTAATAGACTGGTTACTGGTATCTGGTTCAGTTTATGAGAACAATTACAGATAGTACAGCTTTGGCATCAATCATATATTAACTAATTGAAATTGTTTGAAGTGTCATATTCAATGGATCCGATCTCACAATTGGAGCACATGATACGAGTGGTGTAGCAAACTTGATTTAATGTGTTTCTGTTTGTTTTCATATTTTTCCTTTAAGCTTTTTAATACTGTGATGTGTTTTTTTTATGATTAAAAGATAAATTAGATTTTCTTTTTTCTAATATCCATTTATTATTTTTTTTACATTCACTTTGTTTTTTTCTTTTATAAAATACTGTCCCGCCTTATTTACTTTATGCAATTGTGATTCACTCTAGCATGTCTTAACTAGCTTGGGACAATTGAAATATGAAATCTTTCTGTTGTGAGGTGGCTCTCAGGAAAGTGATGCATAATGTGGGAGGTGTGACACAGTGATCATCATATGGACAATGCAACAAGAAGGAATTACAAAGAATGTATCCAGGTTCAATATTAAAGGCCTATGTGCCCAATCTTCTGTATGTGAAAGCACCTTCGCTCCAATCTTGTGTGGCGGACTTGTATTTCTATTCTGGATTAACTTTCGTATGTTTTCTGGGAAGGAATGTGTAAATGCAAGATAGTTTACATTACCAGTTTTCTTCTCAAATGTTCTTTACATGTTTCATGATGCCTGTTCAAGTTTGTTACCTTCTATTAGGTTTTCGTCATTTTTGGTATTGTAGAAGCAAATTCCAGCATATTCTGCTAGAAGCACAAGGGAAACCCTTCTGCGACTGACATTTACTTGATTCTGCTGCTTTATGCTGCACTGATGGAATGTTTTTTTTTTTTTGTATGAATAACTTCACAGATATGTGTTTGCAAGCTTTTCCAGTTCTTTAGACATGAATTCATCTTATTATGCCTTTAGCCTCTAGCGCTTCCTAATGAAAGCTCATATGTTTGGTTTGGGGGTTGGGACGTTGGGTGGAGTTTAAAGTCCAAAAACCATGTTAGGAAACAAATTAAAAATGGAGGGTTGGGTTTTGAAAGGTTGGGGGCGAGGGGTTGACAGGGTTCTATATTTCTATTCTAATCTGTTTGTTTACTGTTTTACTTTTGCCCCTTTTTTACAAGTTTTACTTTTTATTTTTATTTTTATATTCATAAACCGACCCATGATGGCATGGTTTAATGGAGAACCAAGTTTAAAGATATGTTACCCAGAATAATCTATTACAGAAGGGGGTTGAATGTAATAGTACCAACTAATCGATGATGAACACAAATATGTAGAATGGAATGCTGTTTTGTATTAATAATGAACTTGAATACAAAACTCTCTCAAGAAATATTGTTCTTAAGAGCTGCTAGGTTACAATAATAATGCTTAAAAGCGTATTTAGATTATAACCTATCTCTGTGTTTATATAGACACAGCTACAAATACAATTACAAATCAGATTGGAAATAGAATAGCTTTAATAAGGTAATTTAGACTTGCACTCGAATTCTTTCTTACTATCCAAATCAGACTCTGATTTGTCTGTTTCCTTTTCAGTTAAACTCTGAAGCTAGACTCTGTCGGTTTGTCATTATCTGATTTGAGCATTCTCTATTAGAGTAAACTCTGATTGAGTATTCTCTGATAGAGTAAACTCTATCCGACAGCTTCATAAACTCTGATGACGTCAGCATAAATTCTGATCTGATATTCTCTGACAATCATCAGTGTTTGCATTCCTAACAATCTCCCCCAATTTATGCTTTAAGAATTAAAACATAAATTTCACTTATGATGTCAGAAATATAAGACAAATGCATCACAGTTTGTTTACCCTTTGTAGATTCAGATTCTTCTATAGGAAAAGTCATCTTTCAGAAATTGAATCAGGAGTTTTTCTTCAGCATTTTTCAACAACTCAACCAGCTTTTCCTTTAATTCTTTCATTTGTTCAGAAGAATCATCTATTTGGAATATTGCAGCCCTTAGAGCATAAACTGATGATCTCTCCATTCTTTCATCCAGGATAATGCAACAGGCCTTCACACCATCAGGATTTAAGATTAGTGTAAGAATCCCTAACACCATTTTGACCCTTGCATCTCATTTCCTCATAGCTCTTCTTGTTCCATCTTCAAGCAAGTACCCAGGCTCATATTCTTCAGACTTTATCATCATCAACCTTTCACTCTTCTTTTTCTCAACTATTACCTCTTCAAGAATTTTCCTCCATCTAGAAGTTGCTTCATTTTCATCATTGAGTAGATAAAGAACATGTTCAAGTTCTTTAGATGCTTTATCTTTCAAATTCTCTTCAGCAACCTTCAGAACTCTCCCATCTTCTAGAAAATACAGAAGCTTCTCCTTAGCTTGAGCTCTATCAAAAATATCTTTTACTATGTTGACAGATATTAATTTGTCAAGATGCTCTTGTTTCAAATCTTCCTTAGGATTGTGTTTTAAAGAAAAAGGATCACTGAAAATATTTGTTTCACCCCTGTAAACCTTAGCATGTGAATCACCAATGCCTCCTTTGTTTTTACCAAGTCTGGCATTGAGAATCAGACTTTGAGTTGTAGTCCACAGAGGATCAGTCTTTTTCTTTCTGATCAGAGTTTCTTGTTGTTCTTCTTCTTCAATATCAAAACTAGATCCACCTGGTAGGAATGTTGTTCCTTGCAAAGTAAGAGGTGTCTGTGGTTTAGTTGGAGCTTTTTGTTGAATTCTTGTGGATGACCTTGTTTGAATTTCTGATACTGGTTTTGATTGAGCAACTGGCTTAGGAGTTTCAACAGGTTTGATTTGAATAGGCTTAGATTCTGGTTTCTTCCGTTGAGCAGGTATCTTTTTCTGAATTGGACATTTCTTTATACTTCTTTTCTTTTTCTGGACTTGAACACTAGCAGCTCCAGACTTCTTCAATTCAGCTTCCACAGCAACTGGATCCATTCCTGGATGTTCTTCTTCAAACATTTTCTTTGCCAGTTCTGCATCCTTTAAATTTTGTTCTTCAATCTTTTCAGGCTTCTCTTCTTCAAGCCTTTTTGCTAATTCCAGATCAGCATCTATCAGAGTTTGCTTGTCAGAGTTTATATTCGTCTTTGATGTCGTCAGAGTTTGTGAGGTTGTCAGAGTTTGTTCAATCAGAGTTTGCTGCTTCAGAGTTTGCTGCCCATCCTTATGACTCCCTTGATCTTCATCATCAGGTTTGTTAGGTTTGAGAATTACATCCTCCTTGCATTTGTCTGAACCCTTCTCCCCCTTTCTGACATCATTTCTGACAGTAAGAAGTTCAACTATTGTATGGAGCATTCCCTGCATGGAACTAACAGAAGCAGAAAGAGTATCCACTTTACCTTCCAATGCAACCTATTTAGTGGAGAAAGAGTGGAGTTTTGATTCCATAAAATGTTGAGAAGCAGAAACAACAGTTCCAAGAAGAACAAAATGCTTGTTGACAGATGCCTTCAGATCATTAACTTCATGTTGAAGTCCCTTGGACATAATAGTAGAAGCTTTCAGAATTGTCTTTAGTTCATCAGAGGATATTTCCTTGTCAGCTTTATTTATTAATGCAAGAACATGAGGCCAAGAAATTTCTCTCTCAGGAAACTTCTAAGATGAATCCCAAATGGATTGTTTGTGAGAAGAAAGAAAATCGTCATTAGATGACCTTTCTTGGAAACTAAAATCCCTTCTGATACCCTATGCATCTAGATCAGCTTCAATTTGTCCTTTAAGATCTTCCACCACCACATAATCAGTATAATTCATCCGTAATCTTTCAAGAGCATCATGGGCATTAAGAGGCCACCTCTTGGTGTTATATCTTTGAGTGTAGGGAATGGATAGATCTGAGACTTCTTCATCAGCAAAAATCACATCATCAGAGTCTATGTCCTTCCCATCAGAGTTTATGACTTGGTCAGAGTTTAGCACAACATCAGAATTTACAGGAACAGATAAACTCTGAGTACCTGCAAAAGTAACAGAACAACCTAAATCACTCTGATTTTTTAAAGTAATCTCATTACTTCTCACATCACACATATCATAACTTTTAAGAGTTAGATGTTGCTCACAATAAGTAACTAACTTCTTTCTCAATTCTACCTCTCCTTTTGCCAGATCCTGTGTCTGTCTCTCATTAATTCTGTTTTTCACACATTTTACCTCAGACTCACTGGAAAGGCTCAACACACAATGTCCTACAGAAATAAGAGGTGGCTAAGAAAGGAGATTTATGGTCACATGAATAGGGGTATCATGTTCAGGACTATCCATGATCATCCCAGCAGTAAAGGTAGGGAATATAAATTCTGAACTGATACAATCAGAGAATGTAAATTCTGAAGTAGAGTCAGAGTTTATACCTTGAGCATTTGTAGATGGAGTCTCCATGGGCAGTGCAGAAATTTGTTGCACTAAGAGATCATCAGAGTTTGCCTGTGGAGCTTCATCAGAGTTTGTCTGTCCAATAGAATAATCTTGGTCTGCAATCATAAAATGGAAGATTGGTTCTTGTGGGACCTGAGTCATATCAGCAGCTACTTCACCACTTTGAGGTGAAGGTTATTGTGGGCTTGACTCTGCCAAAGATTGGCCTACAGCATCAGCAACAGCAGGATCTTCTAAATTTGGTTGAGTGCCTGAATCCAAACTTTGATTGGATGGTTCTTATGTGGCTGGGGCCTGAACAACTTCTTCAACCCTTTGAGCTGAAGGTTCTTGTGGATTGTACCCCGGATCAATGCTGGCTTCATATGCTGGAACTGTAGCTTCTATTGAACTTTGATCAATAGGTTCTTGTGTGCCTGGCCCTTCAATGACTGCTACCTCACTTTGAGAAGTAGGTTCTTGTGTGTCTTGGCCAAAAGTGACAGACTTCCTCTTCCTTCTAGAAAAATGTTTGGAACTTAAAGATGCTGAAGTTGATTTTGATTTGTGTGCCTCTATATCTTTTCTTACTTGTTCAGCCATCTCCCTAACCCTTTCATAAGAAATCTCCTTGATAATTTGCTTAGGCGAGATTGTTGGAGAATCAGATACGTGAACTGGAGCAGCTTCACTAGATTGTATCAAATCAACAGAGTTTATCAAAATCTCAGAGTTTATTGCTTCAGTGTTTAAAGGTTGAGGTGTGGGCTGATCAGAGATTGGAGCGTCAGAGTTTATGACTGTATCAGAGTTTAGACTGTATGCTGCCTCAGAGTGTACAGCCTTGATCAGTCTTCTTTTCTTCTTTTACACCACAGTCAGTGGAGTCACTGTGATTGGCTTCATAACAGGTAGAGAAGGTGTCTCAGAAACCTGTTCATCCATCGTTCTCTTAGCAAAAACGAACCCGTCATCAGAATCTGTACTTTCATCAATCAATTTTCTCTTTTTAGGAGAAGATGCCTTCATCGATTTCCCCTTCCTTTTGCTTTGGCCATGCTGTTGAGAGGTGTGTTTTTCAACTACAGCCTTTTGGGAGACTGTAGAGGTTGGCAAATGTATTTTGGAATCAGTGTTTAGATTTTGACTTGGGTTAGAATCAGAGATTGCTAAACTCTGATTCGTAGTCACTGACAAGAACTCCCTCCTACACATAGTAGACATTCTCTGATGTAAGAGAAGCCTGACCCATGTGGGATATAACAGTTGAGATAGATTACATTTCTTTGCATCTTTCCTGGTTAGATCAGCAAAAATTCTCTTGTTCATGCTAAACCTAGCTAAAATTTGATCATTCTCAAACTTAATATCAGGCAACAAAATATTAAAAATCAATTATAAAAATCTAGCAAAATAGATAGTGTGAGAATCATCACTAATCTTACTAGCTAATTACCTAATGATTAAACAGGGAAAATTGAAATTTAGATTATGGGTCAGAGAATACCCAATTTGTTGAGATAATTGAGGAATCGCATTAAAATTCGTGCATTTAGCTGTGAAAGCCCTTGTAATGCAATCGAAGAAGAAACTCCATTCTCTTCGAAGATGAGGCCTTGTAAGACTCCCCAACTTAGACAAATTTCCCTCATAGCCTATTTCCTTGAAGAGTTCCTTGATTTGATCATCACTAACCATATCATCATATACCCCTATTCTCGGAAGATTAAGAGCTTGATGAACCACTGCAGGAGTTATCGAATGGGTGCCATTGCATTTGAATGTTATGACTGGCTCTTCATCATCACCAGCATTGTTAAACCTTGCAGTTGACCAGATTTTGAGCAGAGATTGAGCTGAGAAATTCATGGGTTCCTGAAGTGCGTACCCAATATAACTGTTCTGTAGAAAATCCTGAATCACATGAAATTCCTGAGGTGCTTCATCCTTAGATAGAAAAGAGATGTAGTTTATTGCGGCAAAAGAATAATTCTGAAAAGTAATACCCTTAGAAGCCATTGTAGTTTTGAGTTTTGAAGTGAATAATAATTAGGGTTTGATAATACGAGAGAGACAGATAGAATAATAGATGCAGATGAATAATTCACAGTGAAACAAAATGAATTAAATTATTCCCTCTCATTTGCATATACCCTCTAGTGGGGACACATGGCAAGAAATAATTGGAGCGGTAATGAGTAGAACAAGTCTCAAAATACAGCATTTGTGTGTGTATCTGTGTAATGATATGAACTGTCAATCGTGAGATACACGCGCCTTATTACAAGTCCAATCAGAGAATGATAAATATGATTTCAAAAATATGAAATATGATATCATAAATATAATCTCAAAGTTTACCACTTAAACAGAGTTTACAGATCAGAGTTTATATAAATCAGAGTTTAGTATACACTATCAGAGTTTACCACATACTCTAACAGTGTTTACCATAAATACCGATAACTTGTGATCAGAGATTAGATGCTTCAATGATCAGAGTTTACTCCATTGTCATCAGAGTTTATCCCATACTCTGACATATATTCTGAGAGTCTGAAACTTGCTAAATTGAGCTGCTTGTCACCATCCCTAATTCAGAAACCAGTCTGTTAAATGTTGCTTCAGGCAAAGGCTTAGTGAATATATTTGCTATTTGTTGATCTGTAGAAACAAAATGTAATTCAATTGTGCCTTCCTCCACATGTTCCCTTATGAAGTGATATCTGATACTGATGTGCTTTGTCAGAGAATGTTGAACTGGATTTCCTGTCATTGCAATAGCACTTTGGTTATCATAATAAATAGGAATTTTTGAAAATTTCAAACCATAGTCTAGCAATTGATTTCTCATCCATAAAATATGTGCACAGCAGCTTCCAGCAGCAATATATTCAGCCTCTGCTGTTGATGTTGAAATTGATTTCTGCTTCTTGCTTTGCCATGACACAAGTCTTCCACCTAAGAATTGACAACTGCCACTTGTGCTTTTCCTGTCAACTTTGCATCCTACAAAGTCAGCATCTGAATAGCCTGTTAATTTAAAATCAGACTCCCTAGGATACGATAAGCCAAGATTAACAGTGCCCTTGAGATATCTGAATATCCTTTTCACAGCAATCAAATGAGGTGCTCTTGGATTTGCTTGAAATCTAGCACATAGACATGTGGCAAACATGATGTCTAGCCTACTAGCAGTCAAGTAAAGTAGAGAACCAATCATCCTTCTGTATGCTGTAACATCAACAGGTTCTCCAGTGTCTTGATCAAGCTTTGTTGCAGTAGCCATAGGAGTTGTAGCAGATGTAGAATCTTGCATTTGAAACTTAGTGAGTAGATTTTTTGTATATTTAGACTGATTAATGAAAATACCTTCTTCAGTTTGTTTCACTTGTAAGCCTAGAAAATAACTTAATTCTCCCATCATGCTCATTTGATACCTGGACTGCATTAACTTTGAAAATCTTTCACAGAGTTTCTCATTAGTGGAACCAAATATAATATCATCAACATATATTTGCACCAATAATAAATATTTACCATTAGTTCTATAAAACAAGGTTTTATCAATTTTTCATCTAGTGAAGCCATTTTCAAGTAAGAATAGAGCCAGAGTTTCATACCAGGCCCTTGGTGCTTGCTTTAGTCCATATAAGGCTTTATCCAATCTGTAGACATGATTTGGATATTTTGGATTAACAAAGCTAGGTGGTTGTTCAACATAGACTTCTTCTTCAAGTTCACCATTTAAAAATGCACTTTTAACATCCATCTGGTAAACCTTGAATTTCTTATGTGCAGCATAAGCAAGAAAAATTCTGATTGCCTCAAGTCTTGCTACAGGTGCATAGGTTTCATCATAATCAATTCCTTCCTGTTGAGAATAACCTTTGGCTACCAGTCTTGCTTTGTTTCTTGTAATTATTCCATTAGAGTATGTCTTGTTCCTGAATACCCATTTTGTGCCAACAATAGATCTATTCTTTGGCCTAGGAACTAAGGTCCAAACTCATTCAATTCTTCCTGCATTGCAGTAACCCAGTCTGCATCCTTCAAAGCATCTTCAACTTTATTTGATTCTGATTGAGAAAGAAAACTATGAAATAGACATTCATTCTGAGTAGCTTTTCTTGTCTTTACTCCACTTTCCAGATCACCAATTATTAGATCAGGTGTGTGATCTTTGGTCCCCTTCTTTGGATGTGGAAAATTTCTTGAATTAGATGCTCCCCCATGATTTGTGCCTTTATATAATGATTCCTCTGTAAATGCTGATCCTCCCCCTGAAGATGTGCTTCCTTCAGTGTTTGATGTCTCAGAGTTTAAGTACTTAGAGTTTGAGTTATCAGAGTTTGAGGTCTCAGTGTTTGAATGATTAGAGTTTAGGGTCTCAGAGTTTGTGTTGTTCAAAGTTTGGTCAGATTCTGATATTTCAATTACTGTGTTTTGATCTCCAATGTCAATATTTGATGAATGTTGCTCCCCCTCAACATGTGCAGAATCTTCAATTTCTATTTCAATTAATTCTGAATCAGAGTTTAAAGAATCAGAGTTTTCCTCACCAGAGTTTAGTTGAACAGAGATTATCTTCTGCAGTTCATTCTCAAATTTCAGAGTTTCATGTGCATCTTTATCATGTAATCCAGCTATTTTCCCTTCATCAAAAGAGACATTTATTGATTCCATAACTGTTCTTGTCCTTAGGTTGAATACTTTGAATGCCCTTGAAGTGGTTTTAGAAGTTGTTGCATAACCAACAAAAATTCCTTCATCTGTTTTAATTTCAAATTTCTTTAATTGTTCAGGATGTGTTTTGAGAATAAAACACTTACTTCCAAAGATATGAAAGTACTTGACACTTGGCTTTCTTTCCTTTAAAGATTCATATGGTGTCATTCCATGTTTGTTTATTAAAGAACAATTCTGAGTGATGCATGCAGTGTTCACAGCTTCTGCCCAAAAGTAGGTAGGTAGTTTTGCTTCTTCTAGCATTGTTCTGGCAGCTTCTATTAAAGTTCTGTTCTTTCTTTCAACTACACCATTTTGTTGAGGTGTGCCAGGTGCTGAGAATTGTTGTGTAATGCCTTTTGTTGAGCAGAATTTCTCCATTACAGAGTTCTTAAACTCTGTTCCATTGTCACTCCTTAGATTCTTTACTTTATGAATTGAACCATTCTCAATCATTGCAATATGATCAATAATTGTTTCTGCAGTTTCATCCTTCTTATGCAAAAAGTACACCCATGTAAATCTAGTGTAATCATCAACTATCACTAGAGTATATCTCTTCTTTCCAATGGACATAATGTTGACTGGACCAAATAAATCAAGATGCAATAGATGAAAAGGTTGATCAATAGAGTTTTCAGTTTTTCTCTTGAAAGTTGTCTTCTTTTGTTTGGCCTTTTGACATGAATCACAGAGTCCATCAGGATGAAATTGAACTTTTGGAAGATCTCTAACTAGGTCCTTCTTTACCAATTCATTAATGTTTCCAAAGTTCAAGTGACAGTTTTTTGTGCCAATTCCAGCTTTCCATTGGTGATGCCTTTCCAAGTAGACAGGTTAAGGGACCATTAGAATTAACATCCAAGCTAGCTTCAAATAAATTGTTATGTTTGTGGCCGATAAGAACTATTTTCCCATTTTTCTTGCTTTTCACTTCACAATGAGTTCCATGAAATTCCACAGAATAACCTCTGTCTGTCATTTGACTCACACTTAGCAGATTATGTTTGAGTCCTTCAACCAGAGCTACTTTCTCAATGATGACATTTCCAATCACAATGTTGCCATATCCCAGTGTTCTTCTTATGTTGCCATCTCCATAAGATACTGCTGGGTCAGCCTTCTCCTCAAACTCTGAAAACAGGGATTTATTTCCAGTCATATGTGCAGAACATCCACTATCAATCACTAGAATGTTTTTCTTGTTTCCCTGCAATCAGTAAATGCAATTTAATTAATAGATTTGGGGACCCAAACTAGTTTGGGTCCTTTCTTTGAAAACTTTTTAACTTTTGCAGCAGAAGTTCTTTTGTCAGAGTTTGTGTTAATAGAGTTTACATGATCAGAGTTTGCATTCACAGAGTTTGTACTGTCAGAGATTACACTCCTCTTATCAGACTTTATCACATATATTTGCTTGACAGTATGTTTTAGAGAATAATTTATCTGAGGCTTTGGCTCATAATAATTGTAATACAAATCATGATATTCATTGCATGTATAAATGGAATGCCATAAACTACCACAATGAAAACATGGATTATATCTTGTTTGATTTCTAGCCTCAAAACAAGGTCTTTCAAGTTCTTTCTTTTTCCTTTGTTTGCAGTCAATAGCAAGGTGATTAGAATTATCACAAGTAAAACAGGTTTTCCTATAAGCATCAGGGATATTCATGTAATTATTTTCCTTAGTAATTCCTACTTTACCATTCCTATTTCTTTTCACCTTTTTAGTTTTATTAATGACTGCCTTCAACTTTTTGTAAGATGCTTCTGTGAAAGTAACCCTATATTTACCTTTTTAGAATCTGACACACTATTGTTTTTAGAGCTTTCAGCAGATTTAGTTTTCTTGAAATCACTAGCTCTAACAAATTTCACAGGTTCACTCAGTGTTCTTTTTGTATGTGCTTTAGTGTGTGTTTCTTTATCAAATTCATAACCTAAGGCAGATGTCCAATTCTTTTCAGAAAGCATTTATTGGACCTTCTTGCCAGAGTTTGTCCAAACTCTGAAGGTCTCTTTTTCCTTAGTTATCTCAAATTTTAAATAGGTGACTTGTATTTCTAGCTGAGTTTGCATGTGTATAGCATTCTCAAGGTCTTTCTTAATGTTTAACATTTCAGAGTTTTCAGATTCAAGAATGTTATTCCTAGCAGTCAGAGTTTGTATCTCATATTTTAATCTCTCATTTTCTAGAGTCTGGGATTTAAAGCTAACATGCAAAGATCTAAGAAAAGACTTCAATTCACAGATATTATCAGTTTGAAAATTGAAAACAGAGTCAGGTACCTTTTCAGAGTTTAAGATGGTAGCATCAGAGTTAGCCATGAGAGCATAGTTAGTTTCTTCTTCAGAGTCTGAGGAATCCATCCAGTCTTTCTTTGATGTGATGAGAGCTTTCCCAGATTCCTTGCTTCTGCACTCAGTAGCAAAATGCCCCATCTTATTGCACTTGTAACACTTGATCTTTGATTTATCAAGAGTTTTTTATTTTTCATCTCTATCTTCTCTCTTTCTGAATCTGTCTTTCTTGTCTGACTCGCCATGCTTTTTCTGAAAGTTTCTTTGCTTCTTAAATTTTTTGTATTTCTTAAAGCTTTTGACAAACATAGCAAACATCTCCATCATGTCAGTGTCTGAAGATTCATCAGAGTTTATATCAGAGTTTGCTTCAAACTCTGATTCACTGCTTTTCTTGATTACTGCTTTTTTTTTCTTGTTGATGCTTTAAGGACTTTTTCTGTAGGTTCTTCAATCTGGGCCTCAACATTCAAGGCAATAGATTTTGCCTTGCTACTTTTCCTATTTCTTCTTTGCTATAACTCTAAGTCATGAGTCTTCAGTTTTCCATAGACCTCATCTAAAGACATCTCATCTAAATCAGCTCTGTCTCTAATCAAAGATGTTTGCAGATCTCATTCTTCTGGAAGAGCCCTAAGAAACTTTGTGTTTGAGTCTTCATTATCATACACCTTATCTACTAATGCCAAGTTGTTCAACAGAGTTAAAAATCTGTCATAGATATCTGTGAGAGACTCATTCTGTTTAGCCTCAAAATATTCATACTCTTGTATAAGTACAGATCTCCTATATTTCTTGATTTCCCTGGTTCCTTGGCATTGAACCTCTAGTGCATCCCAGATTTCTTTTGATGTCTTGCACGCTATTACCCTGTTAGACATTACAGAGTCAAGACTGTTATGTAATATGTTTCTAACCTTGGCATCTTTGAGGACTTCTTGCTTTTCTTCATTGGTCCATTCTTTCTTATCCTTTAATGTATAATATTCAGGAACTTGTCTTCCTTCTACAACAGTTGCAGGCACCAGTTTTGTTGGAAGATACTGACCTTCATTGATCCTGTCCAGATAGTCAGGGTCTGTAGCTTCTAGGAACATCAACATCTTTACCCTCCATGTAGGGTACTCAGCCTTCTTCAATATTGAAATCCTGATGCTTTCATACTTGTTACCCGACATGATTATTTGATCTTTTGAGTTGAAATTAACTGCCTACTCTGATACCAATTGTTACCCGGAATAATCTATTACAGAAGGGGGGTTGAATATAATAGTACCAACTAATCGATGATGAACACAAGTATGTAGAATGGAATGCTGTTTTGTATTAATAATGAACTTGAATACAAAACTCTCTCAAGAAATATTGTTCTTAAGAGCTGCTAGGTTCCAATAATAATGCTTAAAAGCGTATTTAGATTATAACCTATCTCTGTGTTTATATAGACACAGCTACAAATACAATTACAAATCAGATTGGAAATAGAATAGCTTTAATAAGGTAATTTAGACTTGCACTCGAATTCCTTCTTACTATCCAAATCAGACTCTGATTTGTCTGTTTCCTTTTCAGTTAAACTCTGAAGCTAGACTCTGTCGGTTTGTCATTCTCTGATTTGAGCATTCTCTGTTAGAGTAAACTCTGATTGAGTATTCTCTGATAGAGTAAACTCTATCCGACAGCTTCATAAACTCTGATGACGTCAGCATAAACTCTGATCTGATATTCTCTGACAATCATCAGTGTTTGCATTCCTAACAAGATATATTTGATCTCATTTATTTAAATGAGTCGAGTTTAGTAGGTGCCGAACTTGACTAAAGCACGACTTGAATTTGATAACTTGAATCAAGCTTAAATTGTTTATAATTATAAATAAATTTATAATAAAAATAAATTTATTTTATAAATTAATTTAGAATTTTTATATTTTTAGTTTTAAAACTAGTAAGCTCATAATAAATTTCGCGAGTTAATCTAGTAAATTTGATTAGACTCTTCTATTGTTAATCTAGTAAATTTGATTAGACTCTTCTACTGTTAATCTAGTAAATTTGATTAGACTCTTTTGCTAAAGAAGTTTAAATCCCTTTATGTATGAGCTTATTTGGTGTTGGTCCTATGTGACACAATTTGGAGACAAAATGTTCAAAATGATAAAAATTAGAGAAACGACCCTAAATGGCATCCTAAAATGTTAATTCGTGTCACGTTTACTCAAAATGCTACATCGTGTAGCGTCTTGAGCAATTTTTTTTAAAAAAAAAATTGAAATTCAAAACACAAGATGAAGTTGTGTTTAAGGAGCAAAACGCAAGGTGAAGTTGAGTTTTAGCCTTTAAACGCTAATTCGTGTAACATTCTCGGCAACAAAGGAAAACAGAACTTCATGTTGTGTTATGAAGTATCATTTTCGGCAACAAAGGAAAACACTTCATGTTAGTGTTATAAAGTTGTGCATTTTGGGCCATTTCTCGAGCTTATTTAAGTTATTCGAGCATCCCCTTGATTCAGTATAGGAGTCTCATGTGTGATTTTTTTTTCATTTTCATTTTTTATCAAAAATCCCAAACATTATTTTTACTTATTAATTGTACAAAAATTTATTTCAAATATTGTTTAGCATATGTCATAAAATTATTTAATATTTTTAATAATCAGTCACACGCACATATATATGTATATTATATACGTATTTTGCTCGCTTTGACATACTAACTGTAAAACTCAGTTCCTCCCATTTAATTTCAAATTTTACTATAAAAAAAAATTTAATTCATTATTTCAATAATTGCTACTACGATCTTTACTACGCACAGGGTTTGTATTAATTTTTTAAATTCAAGTATTTTGAATATTTTGCATTAATAATATTTAAAATTTTATATTTGTTATGGATCAAAATTAGATGCAATTAATAGTAATTAATGAGTGTTGAGAGCTTTCAAGCTTTAATGACTGCACATGTCAATCTTTAATGGTTGCACTTACGTTTTGTGACTAAACCAGGTCCTCGTAAGCTGCCTACGTATCTCAAGAGTGTTTGATAATCAAGCCAAAAAATGTAGTTCTAATGTTGAGCGGTTATGCTCTTTATATAGGCGCACAAAGGCCTAAGAATCAGATTAGAGTTAAGAGACTTGGTGGCTAAGTCTCCTCGTGATAAGATTGTTGAAGCCTTATAGGAATGAGAGTCATCGTTAGACTCTTGCAGATGAGGTCTTATCTTTGTGATAGGATTTCTAGAACCTTTCATAGATGAGGGGTCTCACAGTACTCTTCGGGCCTTTCATTGAGCCTTTATTAATTACGAAATAAATTGGGTTTCGGGCTTTATTAATTGAGCCATCACTTTGGACCAAGCTAGATTTAATTAATGCAACATTAATTATATTTCTAGGGTATTTTTTAGCCCATATCATTTGTCCCCCAACTTTTGGGAAAACTTCATGAGTTTTTGTAAAAGTTTTATCAAGGGTTTTTTCGTGCCTTTCGGGCATTGGACTCGTTTGTCTAACTTACTGAAATTTTATAAATTTTACTTTTAATTTTGGGCTCGAGCCTTTTATAATTAATTCTTTAAAAAGAATTGTTTTTCACAAAAATTGAAATCCCCAAGAATTTTTATAAGATTTTTTACTAGTTAATTCGACCTGGAACGAGGTCGAATTATCCTTTAATTTCTCACTAAGGCGATTATAATTGGGCCTCACGGCCTTGATGTTATTCAACCTAGATTGAGGTCGAATTTTCCTTACATTTTTCACCCAGGTCGATTATAATTGGGCCTCATGGCCTTAATGTTATTCGACATAGATTGAGGTCGAATTATCCTTAAATTTCTCACCCAAGTCGATTATAATTGGGCCTTACGGCCTTGATGTTATTCGACCTGAATTGAGGTCGAATTATCCTTAAATTTTTCACGCATGTCGATTATAATCGGGCCTCATGACCTTGATGTTTTCGACCTAGATTGAGGTCAATGTTTTTTTTGTTCCCCTAAGAATTATAGTGGATTGAGTCCTGTGGGCTTGGAATTCATTTAAGCCCAACATATCATTTGTTTAGAATTTATGCTTTTCCTTTAACACTTTTGGGCCTTCGATAATGAGCTTTCATGGGCTTCGAATTAAATTATAGGTCTTCTAGGCTTTTAAATCATGGCGCTTTTAGAATTGAGTTGTGGGCCTTCTAGGCTTAACGGGTCTGACCCAATTCTTTGGCCCACCTTCTAGATTATTCCACGGGGTTTTGGAATGTTATTCCTATTTTTATTTATTTTATTTTGTCAACTGCAATCCTTGGGCCTTCAGTCACGGGCTTTCACACTCAAGCCCATTCACCGGTTACACCGGTTGCCTTGCTTTCCAACAGTCATGTGACCTGAAAATGCCAATTCATGGGGGTATTTGGACGGTGATGTGATCGTCTGAATTGCTATATATAGGTGGTATGAGTGTGTTCATTTTTCACACTTCTCATTTCTCCATTCTCAAATTTTTTCCAATTCCTCGAGCTCTCTAGCTTTTCAGAAATCCAGCTCTTAAGCTTCTCTAGCGATTTTAGCAGTTCAATCGAAGAAATGGCATATAAGAAAGCTTCCAGACTCGCAGCTGTGAATGCAGGGTCAGCTAAAAGAGGTAAAACCCTTCACCGTATCCCCATTTATTCCTCATACATGTTGTTAATAGATATGATTAACCAAAAGGGGGGATGATCACCCTAGCCAGTCTCACTTAGATTCGTATAGCCATGGTAATAAGTTTTTTTAACACCCACATGATAGAACAGTACAATAGTTTGTTCAATTTTCCTCCTCATTTTTCCATTTTCATGGTTGGGCCCGGTGATAGAACATGTCATTGGAAGCCCGATTATTTGTTTGTCTATGTAGATGCCCTTTTAGCTGGGCTTAGGTTTCCTTTGCATGATCTTATCCCCGCTCTTTTGGGCGACATTCAAATCAACCCTTGCCAAATAGCCCCCAATGGGTGGAGGATCATCCATTATTTTATGGTTTTCTGTCTTGAAATAAAAATAAAGATGACAGTTCCTTTGTTTCGAAAAATCTTTCAATTTAATAATTCTTCTAGTTTGTCGTTGGGTTGGGTCGATATAGGTCATAGGCCCAACATACCCCATATTTTTGACAACTCTTCCATTCCTGACAACAACCCCAATAGGAAAGAAAACTGTCTAAATTAAGTGGGAAGGGGGCAACTGGGGTACCCTTTTTAGGTCCACCTTTGTGAAGGTTGCCGACGGGAGTGCTGAAACCATAGTGCTCACGGAGGCGGAAGAAGTTGCCTATGTTGAGCTCAGTAAGGGTGAGACTAAGGAAGCTTTTTGGGTTCTCCTTAACGAGCATCGGCTAAAGGCTGTTGGCCTTTCGGGGGCTTTCAATAAAGGTATTTTATTTAACTTAGCATTTGTTTTTGCCTTTTATGTTGATTGTTTGCTAACATTTTCGTGTTTCTTTTTTAGCTGCTGCGCAGATCAATGAGTGGACCATTTCACCAGTTGAAGAAACTGGTCATATGAAGCAGCTTAAGCTCAAGCATGACTCCAGACAATCCAAGGAGTTACCGGCATTCTTGCAGCCCCATACCGGAGTAACTGTTGTTGAGGGTAGTGAGCCTGCTAAGGTTCCAAGGTCCCTGACATACAAGCCTGGCTGAGGTTTCAAGAAAATAGATACGGTGGTGGGATCTACGGATCATGCCAAGGATTGGTCCATTCACTCCATTACTCCTTGTGACTACAAGGAAATTGTTGTGGGGCATGTAGAAGAAAGTACCAAGGCTCTAGGTGCGCAGGCTTTAGCTTCTATGAGTTTTCTTGCTTAACTGTTTCAATCTATTGCATTTAGTAACTTTAGCATTTCTTTCCTTGTGATTAGTTTCTTTACTTACCACTGTTTGTTGGGTTTTCAGGCTAATGCCTATTTCCAGGCTTCCCTCCACTAGGCTGAGGCGTGGAAAACGCAGGCTGGGAAGTATAAGAAGGATCTGACCATTGAGGAGGCCAAGCTGAGGAGATTAGAAGAAAAGATGGCCGGATAGACTGAGCTTCTGAAGCAGGCTCAGGAAGAGGTGGTAGAACTCTGGGCCGATAAAAATGCAATTATCGACACCTACCTTGGTTCAGAGGAATACCAGGATTTGAACAAGGAGCACGATGATATGATCTATCATGCCCACTATACCATTGGGTGGAACGAAGCTCCGAAGGTGGTGCTAGCAGAGCATCCGGGGTTATTTGACTTGAAGGTGGACTTCAGAAGTCCTCAATCTCTGAAGGTGGACTTCAAAAGTCCTCAATTCTTTTGCTATAAAATGAGGCCGACTATCCCAACAGGTATACTCCTGCTCCGATGACTGACCCCCTATCAGAGATTTCTTTGATCTTCTTAGATAGGTTAATGAAGAAGAAGAAACAGAAGAAGAAGAAGAAGCTGCAGAAGAAGAAGTAGCAGCAATCTCTGAAGAGGAAAATGAAGCTGAAACCTCAGTTGATTCCGGAAGCAAAGAAGTATCTGAAGAAGAACCAGGCTCTGAACAGGAAGATAAATTTATGGAAGAAGCTGGTTCTGAACATGAGCAAGAACCAATGCCTGAAGAAGAAGAAATGAATAACCCTGAAAATCCAACAATGAATGTAGATGTTGAAGACACTACAGAGGAGACTCAAAACAGAGATGTGTACATACCTGACCTTTATGATGAACACATGGAAGAAGGTACACTTCTAGATTTTGACTTTTCTGCATTTCTAACTGACAAATTTGTCACCATAACTACTACTGTGCCTCAAACGACAATGCACACACAAGAGCCCTCAATGGCCTTTGAAGCTGGCAATGAACTTGGTCAAAACCAACCAGTTCTAACCACTGCCAGAGAACAACAAACACTCCCTTTATCTCCCAAAACACGAAAAAGACCCCTTGATTTAGATGATAAGGAGTCCCTACCAAACAGGAAATTATTGAAATATCCCCTACAGCTCTGCCCTCTCAAAAATGACGTAAAATGAATTTTAAACCTAGGGCAACTGTGAGCCAGGAACCTGATTCTCCAATCTTTGACGACATTATCTTTCTTCGTAACCTCAATTCTGAAATTGATAAAATCCTGAAAGGTACGGGGATAGAACCAGAGGTTGTAACAAAATCCGCTACTTCAGTAGATAGTACTGTTTTAGTTGATCCAATTCAGAACCTGTCTTCACAGACAGTTGGGGGCATCACTGACTCTCACGAGCCGTTCATTACATTTCCAAATGTGGTGACCCCCCCTGGACTTCACATCTCTAGATCCTATTAAGGATGTTTTCCCTCCCCATGTGGGTGAAGTGGAAAGGCAACTCTCCCATAGAAAGGAAGAGGTCTCCATACAAGGAGTAATTGTGTCAACAGCATCACCACTACAAATGTAAGTGCCTTCATAGGCGTCGTGGGGCACCACAGGCTCTCATTTATCACTCACTACATTGCCTAAGGTGGTGACTCCCCTGGAGATTCAAATTTCAGCTCCTACACAGGAGGTCCTCCCCACCTTAACAGGTCAGGTGGAGGGACAACACACCCATAGAAGGGATGTGGATTCTTTTAATAGAGTATCTGCTACCTCAGTAGTAGAACCTGTTCAGGGTGTCTCTGAACAGGTAAGGCCTTCAATGGCTTCAGCTGGCATCACAGATTCTACATTCTTGCCAATCATTACAGAATCCATAGTGGTGACCACACTGGGTCTAAAACCCCCAGTTTCTGAAAAAGGAGTTCTCCACACCCAAAGTGGTCCGGCGGAGAGGCAACCGACCCATAGAGGGGATAAGGATTTTCATGAAGGTACAGAAGATCTCAGTGCTATTATAGAAATGAGTGAAATACTTAACCTTGATGATCTTGTGTTCCCTGACCCTGATCTTCCGAGTGCGAGTGTTGAGGGTCGTGCTCAAATAGAAACAATGAGGAGTGAGACACCCACTAACCAAATAAACACCCCACACATTGCAAACCTTGCACACAGCCAAAGGTTTCTAAATCTGGAGGCCCAAGTAACTGAAATTTACTATTCATTAAGAAAGATCTTGGAAGTGCAGGAGCAGCGGAGGGCAGAAATGAAAGAAATTAAAAATTTGGTCAAACAATTGTTGGCTCAAAAAGTTCATATTTCCAATCAATCAACTTCGACAACTCAGATTACTCTGGTAGGAAGGGAGGATAACCTAACTGAGGGAGAGAGAAGAAAAGAACAAGAAAAAGTAGTTGGAGTTGAAATGATCTTGGAGTATACAGCTCAGGGGGAGACAGATTTCTTTTACAGGCCTGGAGCTAGGCAACTTGAAGAAGGAGAAATTCTTGAACCCTATGTGTCAATGGAGATTCCAACAGAGATGGAAATAGAGGAAACTGCAAAAGTTGCTGGAATAGATGTTGAGGAGGAGTTTGCAGAAGAACATGCCTTTGATAATGACTGTCTTCTAGTTGGCATGGATGAAGTTGTTACTCAAGGTATAGATCAAGCTCAAGAACTGATGAAGAGAAAATGGAAGAGAGTACAACACGCAATAGAAAGAAGAAATAGAATCAAGGACATTGAAGCAAAGGTTGGTCCTGATTGGAATGAAGCAAAGAGTCTACTGAAGAAGAATGAGTTAACCCTTACTCAGAAGAAAGACATAGATGTCCTTGATCTCTTCAGGACCATGAGGGAAAAATTCGAAGATGTTCATGAATTCTATGTTATGCTATCAGAAGAGATTACAAGCATGTCAGGAAGTGCATCCAAGTACGGGTGGAAAATGTTCATAAATTCTACAACACTGGGGTCAAAGGTTTTGTCGATAAAGAGTTTTGAAAAGATGAATATTGTGGAGCTGTATGTGCTGAAGAGGAAAGTCATCTTTGGTGGGCATAAAACAAATGAGATACTGAGAGATATGATTGAGAAGAAAATTATAGAGATCGTTGTCGAAGCATTTGAGAAGCCTCTGGTGGTCAAGTACTACAAAGCAATAACACTTCATAACCTAACTTTGTCTGATGAATGTCTGGACTCAAGTCATGCAATGTTCATGCAGTATGTAGAAGGGAGACTCAGAAGCAAGAAGAATAGAACAGAAGAAGATCTAAAGGTTGCAGAGTTTATCTATGCATTCAGGATGAACAGAGCAATTAAAACTTCAGGTAGATATCTAATGGAGACAACCAGATATTACCAAGATCCAGTGTATGTAAGAAGAGAGGATGGCACTGAAATACTTGAAGCTATAATAGGTTCTGAACCTTGCATTCAGACGGAGCCAAATGGAACAAAATACTTGCTCTTCAAGAAGAACGGAGTGGATAAAAACAAAGAGCTATCAAAACTGAGGAGAAACAATTTTGAAATTATCCGAAAAGTCCTTTCAATGGTAAAGAGATCCACTGTCAAGTCAGACAAAAAGGTTTTGAGGATGATTGAAGATGTTCTAGTGGAGAATATGGCAGAAGAGTCGATGCATGACACTAACAGAGTTAAAGGCTTTTCAAAAAGGATAACAGTGTTCGTGTTTTCAAAGAGACAATCTCTGGCCTTCGAGTTAATCTCTAAGACAAACTCAACCGCTTTTCTCACTGAAGTTTTGAAGAAGTTAGAAGAACCACCTCCGGTCAATACTCTTGAAGTGGAAGCTAGAGATATAGTGAAGGCAAGGTTGGAGCAGAAGGAAGAAGAGCTAAGAAAGCATTACTCCGAGACAAGATCTAAGCACAAGCAAGACTCAGTACAAAGAAGCAGAAGATCATAGAATTATTTATTCAAGCTAGAGGAACAAACTTCTATTGTACACAAGAAATCTGAAAATGTAAAATCTAATCCAGAATGTAATCAATATTATTTACTTTCTTTCTGCACTTTACTTTTTCTTGTAAGTATCAGTTGAGTTATCCTCTCACAGGATTTGCTTGTCGAACTCTAACAAACAAATAGGGGGAGATTGTAAAGCATAATGTAACATAGTATGTAATAGTGATAATGATAACTCAACTAAGAAACAAAGACAGATAAATAATACTAATATGCAGCACAGAAATCCAGAAGGACATGCAAACAGAAATCATACATACATCACTGCAGAGCATTCAAGATGTAAAGTTTACTGAACGATAGCGAGAGAAGTTCATTTATATGTTCAGGCCTCAGCAACAAATAAGTGTTCAGTAGATTTTAGACTAAAGACAGTGTAATGATTAAAGTATAGATGTCAAAGGGTTTCATGATCAGAAGCAATGAATCAGTCCAGAATTAATCAGCTGAAACAGAACAAAAGTCAAGGGAATTCAATTCAGTGTTAGTCGTTTGTGAACCAGACCAGTGCACTAAGCGTCAGCACAACTAGAAAGGAATTGTCTTGATTAATCAGAAGAAATTCAGTTGATCAAGCTAGAATAGTGAAAACTAAGTAGTAATTACTTCAAGAACTCAAGAAATATTTTAAGACAAGTCATATTACACTTGGTGGTTCCTACACAAGTGAATCAGTGTGAGAAGCGCAACAAAACTTTACTTAGGCGCAACAAACAAAGTTGGAAGCTCAAGATAAGCCTAAGTCAAGGTTTGTGGTGCCTTCACAAGGGTATGGGAGTGCAGACGCGACAAAATATGTTGTGGCACCATATCTAAGGAAAAGGCGCAACAAAAATTATGTGAATGATTTTGTGGCACATACACACCGAAACTAGTGTACAGGCGCAACAAAATGTTAAAGGGGCGCCACATAAGTTTAAGTGGAATTCTTGTGACGCCTTCACTCTACAACTAGTGTGCAGGCGCAACAAAGGAACAATATGGTACAACTAACTTGAAGATAGAGGCGCAACAAAAACTCCAAGGCGCAACAAACATATTTGTGGTGTCTACACTCTAGCAACACTCTACAAGGCGCAACATGGGACTTCTACATTGTTAGAAATCAATTTCCAAAAAGACTACAGATTAAATATGGGTAAAATCAATATGGATAAGAAGATATTCATTCATCGTCAACAAAAGAGATATAGACGTGAGCTCCATTAAAGACATACATTTATATCACCCAACTGTAATTCTATTATAACATTGATTGAACCCATTGTAGCTAATCATTTGATTAGAAGAGTAGCACCTCAAGGATTTAATAATACATTTTATTTCCCCGAATCTTTGTGTTTCATTAACTGCCATTTTAATATCTCACGAACACAAACACTTAATCCACAATTTAATGAAAAATCTACCACATCATATTCAACCCCCCCCCCTCTATGATGATTTTGGACCTAACATTAGCCTTTTCTAGACTTTTGACAATCATGTCATCAACATAGACCTCCATGGTCTTACTGATGAGGTGCTTAAAAATTTAATTCGTAAGCCTTTGGTATGTTGCTCCTGCATTCTTTAGTCTAAAAGCCATAATGAGATAACAGAAAATACCAAAGTCAATTATGAATGATACCATATGGATGTCATTGGGGTGCTTTCTGATTTGGTTGTAGCCATTGAAGTCATCCATGAAACTAAGCATCTCGTGCCCAGCTGTGGCATCAATCATTGTGTCTATTCTTGGCAACGGTAAACAGTCTTTTGGGCAAGCATCATTCAAATTTGTGAAGTTCACACACATCCTCCACTTTCCATTGGCCTTCTTGACCATCACAGGGTTTGCTAGCCACTCAGTGAATTGAATCTCTTCAATAAATCATCCTTCCAATATAGCTTCTCTATCTCTTGTTTAATGGCTTCTTTCCTTTCAGGAGCAAAATTTCTCTTCTTTTGTGTAATAAGTTTGGGGTCTATCCATGGCATGTCGACGGTTGTCCAAGCGAATACGTCGCTGTTGTCTTGCAAGAACTGAACTAGTAGTTGTTTCAGGTCCTTGGGGAACGAAACCTCAACATAGGTCACTTTCTTAGGATCTTGAGGATCTAGGGGGATGGGCTCAAGGTCTTCTGCAGGTTTCCCCTTCTTTCCTCTTGGTCTCGGACACCCACGTCTTCAATGGGCAAAACCTGCCCCGGGTGCCATCGGGTTTTAAAGCAGCCACATAACAACTTTTGGCCATTCTTTGATCTCATCTCTCTTCACCTACCCCATTTCTAGTACGGAACTTGAGCTTCAGATGATACGTAGAAGTTGTAGCCTTGAAGGCATACATCTCAGTCCTTCCAAGGATCGCGTTGTAGGTGGTATTTGCCTTAATAACCCGAAAATTTAGCATCTGCATTGACTGTCGAGGGTCCTCACCCATAGTCATAGGAAGTTGTATTATTCCTTCAATCTAGGATTCCACTCCATTGAAACCATAGATGGGAATTTTGGAAGGAGTCAGTTGTGAGTCATTGTAACCCATTTTCATGAAAGTATCATAAAACAAGATGTCCACTGACGACCTATTGTCTACCAAGACTCTTTTTACAGGTGAATTCCCAATGATCACCAAGGTTTCATCATGGGGGAACTTTACCACTTCCAAGTCAGAATCATCAAAGGCCAAAGAGACCTCAATTCTTTCTCTCTTAGGAGCTTCTCCAACGATACTCATCACTTCTCTGGCATAAACCTTTCTAGAATTTCGGGTGTTACCCGCAACAGTTGGGCCCCCTGAAATTACATTAATCACAAGCCCATGGGGCTGGTTAATCCCTTCTTTGGGATCAGAATCCTTTTTCTTGTCAATGTAACCTCTGTTATTTCTATCACCACCCTTGGTGTATTTGTTTAACTTTCCTCTTCTTATCAAAAATTCAATCTCATACTTTAACTGATGGCAATCATCAGTTTCATGTCCCACATCTCTGTGAAATTGACAATACACTTTTTTTATTTTATCTGGATCAGTCCTTAGTGGCTTCGGCTATCGAAGGTCTTTATCCTTCTCAATATCCATCAATATTTCACTCCGAGCTGTATTTAGCCTTGCATACTCAGTGAACTTTGATCCATTTTTCCTCTTGGAGTCATCAGCATTATCACTCTTAGCATGTTTGGTATCGATCGTATACTCGGTGTCACTTGCTCATTTCTTAGAGTAGGTATTAGAGGTTTGTAACCCTTGGCCTTTCCTCATACTATCTTCAGCTGCTTCACATTCTATTTTATCAACCATCGGAGGAATAAAACTTAACCATTGATGTGTGTAGGATTAAAAATCGGAGTAGAAATAAAATGAATTAAGTTAATTCACTTTATTTCACTCATAACAATCAGATGGAGTTTTTATGGTATAACAACCAGCACCTTGCTTTGTTAATGCCTTAACAATCGGCATGAATTTTGCTTTGCTTTTTCCTTGGATAATGCCTTAACAATTGGCAAGGCAAAGCTCCACCAAACTCAACAATCAGAGCTTTTATTCTTCAAATAAAACTTTTAGTGCTTTAACAATCGGCTCCTTGTTAGTGCCTTAACAATCTGAGTTTTTTAATCCAATTGTTTCCAAAGTGCTTTTACAATCGGCTGTGTATCCTTCTCCATTTATTTTTTAAAGCCTTTTATACTTAGCCGATATTTCAAATACTCTGAAATTGTCTTCTACCTTGAATCAAGTTTACTGAATTTCCTTTTCTTTACGAACATGATTCTTTCTTAGGTTTGACATCCCTAGCCGTTTCTTCTGATTCACAGATACAGTTCTCAATTTCATTTTTGTTAACATTTAGTACAACTAGTCTGGTTCACAAACGACTGACACGATCTTGATCATCACATCTTCTTGACTATACAATTGACTATGTTCCTTGTTGATAACAAATGCTCTTCGATTATAAGTACACTGGAATCCTCTGGCACTTATGTCGAACTACAAACATATCTGAAACCCTGAACGTCTTAGAACTTTATTATTTACCGAAGTCTGAACGTATGAATGAATTTCCTCTAACAATGTATAGTAGACTCCAAGTTTTTATATAATATTTTGATTCTTTATATTTTCCGTATATTCAATCTTCTCGATTCCTGTACGTGAATTATGCATATTATTGCTTGACTAATTCACAGACAATGATTAAGAATAATCATTGTTGGATCACTAGAATCTTTCTGGTACTTAGACAAATTCTTCACTGCTTTCACATTCTTGAATACTTCAACCTTTATTCTTCACTGAGGCATGAACATATTAATGAACTTCTTTCAGTGAGTTAATCCTTCAAGTTTGTAGATGTCTTCTTTGTCCTCTGTCTTTACTCAGTCTTCATGTCTTCCTGATTCCGGTGATAACTTTATATTATTTAAACGTCATGTTCTTGTGTTGAGTTATAACCCTATGTTACATATAGGTCTATACATTCAGCCTTTCATTTACAATCAAGATAAATTTGACTATCTTCCAATGTTATTTTCTAGTCTGCAAGATTTCTGCACTGGTCTTCATGATTAGTCACTATTAATTGATAATTGGCTATTAAGAATATAACTGATATTCCTTGCATCCATCTATTGATCTTTATTCATCCATCTATTGATAATATTATCCATAAATTGATATTTGGTCATCAATCGATATATCAATCGATGAGACTTCACATCTGTTGATAGTCTTTAGTCTTTAACATTCATCGAGTCTTTAACATCCACCGATCGTCCATCTTATATGATTTTCCCGTCTTCAAATATTTATAATTAATAGTTTAAACATACATCCATTGATGACCAATATTCATTGACTCTTAATTATCCATCGACTCTGGGACAATTTATCCATTGACTAACAAATCTCTTAGTGGATAAGACTTTAGATAACATTGTTCCTATAATCCATATTATCAATTGCTTAATAAGTGAATATTAACTGATAATCGGTTCCTTAATCAATGGATAATTATAGAACATAGGGCTATAGTTCGAGCCGAGCTGAGCTGAGCTGAGCCGAGCCGAGTCGAGTTCGAGCCGAGTCGAATTAGAACCGAGCACAATCGAGTTCGTGTTTTTTCTTATAGATCCGATCCGAGCCTAAAATAATCGAGCCTGAAATGTTTGTTCGAGTTCGGCTCGTTTATCATACGAGTCAAGTTTGAGCCATTCATGAGTTTTTGAGTTTAACGAGTTTTCGAGCTTATCGAGTCTGTTTCGAGTTTTCGGGTTCTTATCGAGTTTTCGGGTTCTTATCGAGCTTATCGAGTTTTAGTTTAATTTTCATAAAAATTATTCAATTATTTTTTTCAACTTTAATCTACAAATATTTTTCCTTCTATAAAAATGATAAATAAAAATTTTAAAATAATACTTATATTATGTGAAATAACATATATGTAAATATAATTTGGTAGTATTTATGACTTAATGTCAATAATATTTTGATAGTTAACTTTTTAAATAATCTAAATAAATTTTTAACTTGTATTATTGTTTGTTCATACAGTCACACAGTTATACACTCACACTTAATATCACTATATTTTTATAAGTTGTATATCTTAAATATATGATAATAAAGAAATAAATAAATAATAATAATAATATGAGAATCGTATTTTTTTGTTGGGGAAAGAATCCAAAATAAATGTACGCAATAAGTATCAAATCATTAATAATTATAAAAAATTTAGTTTTAATTTAATTGAATTATAGCAAACTACGATACTATGATTTTAATGTGTTGTTGACTTGATGTATTTTAGAATAGATTTGAATAAATTATATTGTTGTAAAATTGGAAAGGTATCCATTAATAATTAATCACAAATTCACAAGTGACAAGTATAAAGTATTAATCATAATATATAATGTATTTTTAATATTTTTTAATAATATAAATTATTAAATTATATTAGCGGTACCTGTATAATAGCATTTGTTGTACAATACGCTCTTAAAGAAGAATTTATAATGATCATTTTTTAATTTACATTATTTTTTATTTGTCTTCGAATATGCTACAAGCATATAATTGTGTCCGTAAGTGAAAGGAATATGCTGCAAATAATTATGTTATTAAATTTTCTTTTATTAAAAAGTTATATAACAAAAAAATTAAAATAAATATAATATAATATATAAAAATTAAAAAATACTAAAAATATATTTTTAAAAAATTAAAAATATAATCGAGCCGAGTCCGAGCCAAGCTTAACCGAGTTTGAGTTCGAGTCTTATCGAGTCGAGCTCGTAAAAACTCGGCTCGACTCGAGTATTTAGTCCAGTCCAAAAAATTGTTCGACTTGATAACGAGTTCGAGCCGGGTTACAGCTCTAATAGAACACATATCCATTGATCAGTTATATTTTGACTTATAGATTCATGATTCTAAATATTAAGTTATCATCAAACATACATAATTCCTAATAATATATTAGACTATATTATAACCATATTAAATATTAATAAATATTAGTTGTAAAGATATAAATAAAATATTATAACTCGTGTGATGCACCAGTTTTCTTTAATATTTTATAATTTTATTATGCATATTAAAATAATTATATATAATCATAATAAATTTTAGTATAAATAATAAATTATAATTTTTAATTAAAAACTTATGTGTGTGTGTGTATATTTACACTATTTTCCTTATTCAATAATTAGAATTAGAATTACCCTAATTTAGTCATAATTTCGTTAGATATTTCAATTAAAATGGATGTCATGAAAACTTTCAAAACATATTTAATTTATATATTGAATACAATGTTTCTTTTGTTTAAAATGCGCGTTGTTTGAATTTTTAACATGCACTTTAAAAATTTTGACTACATAATTTGAATTATTATTATTATTACACTTTTTGTGAATAAAATTATTAATAGATATAGTTATTCATAAAAATGGAATTGTATAATCAAAATTTACTAAAATATGTGTCAAAAAGTAAAGTGATATGTATATTAAAACAAAATTTTATACCTTATAAAAAATAAAAATTATTTGAATATATTATATACTATATTATTAAAATCGAAATATAAAAAATTTGACGGGAGAATATATTCGGTTCAAATAGCTCATCATGATATTATCAGCAGAAAAATGATACTTCTCCTACATTGATATTATATAGACTGCTTTTCTTGCTGAATTCTTGTGTCAACTAGTACGTAAAGGTTTTTAATCCTTTTATGAAAAAAGGTCGCGTGAAGCATTACGTGTTTAAATTGCCTGTTTGGCAAAAGTTACAAATATGTTCAATAAGAAGCTTACAAGTTGGTAGAATTTCGACATTGAATCGACATAATATGTAGGAATAATAATAGATCCCAGCATATATCATTTTAGTTATGAATGTGCAAACGCTGGCTGTTGAGTAGTCTTTCCACTTGTAAGTGAAGAGTAGATGCTTGCTTCTCATGCATTCTTTACTGATGTTTTCAGCACTTGTATTCTGTACAGAGGGAGAGAGAACATTTGCTAATTGCTATCATTCTACAGTAAGATCTTCGTACGGCTATTTTCATAAAATAGACTGTCTACTAATATTTAACTTAGCTCCGAAGACCATGCACCTCTTATATATTGCTATTCCAAACTAAATCTTGAGTAATTAAAAGATAGTCAAGTAAGATCGATTTTATCAATTAGTGGAGGTGAAACTGTGCTTGAGGATTTATATCGAAAGACCCGCATCAAAATGCTGCATTGCGACGTTTTGAGACAGGCAGAAAGATCTCCATGAACACAAGTGCAAGTTGTGGACAGTGCTTTTGTATAGTCTACATCTGCTAGAAGAATAAATTATACTCTTCTACATCTGATGTTACAATTTTTTGAAAAAGATCATGCAACTCTGAAAACTATTTCTTCTTGGTTTTTTGAGTATATATACTGTCATCGTCCTTGTTATCATTCTGTAGTTATTATAATGATTTTTGTAGCGTCATTTTAAATTTATAGGATATGGCTACTTCTTATGCTTGAGAATGGACACAAATAATGATTCATTCACTCACTCGTTTCTGTGCCAGGGCTCTTCATTGGATCCAGTGGAACCTTTGGTTGCACTCTGCCTTCGTCATTATTGGCAGACAGGATCTCTGGTCCTCGTGTTCAACTGATTTTTTCCAAGTATTGAAATTTTTTTAAGGCTTCTCAAGTTTTTGCTGATTAAATTTATCCTTTTTGTATATGAAATATCGTTTTGTTCAATTTTAGTGACAATCTTCGTTTTGTGTAAAGGTTCTTTTATGTATTAGCTGTGGTGTGCATTTATAAATTAGAGCATTGGGGTACTTTGTTAACATATCCTGCTTCTAAAGGCAGAGAAATGTTTTGCAAAGATTCTATTTTTTCGATTTGAGGAAAAGTTCGTATAAGACTGTTTCAAAAAATTTGAGCCTTGGGATTGCGAAATAAAAAATAAGGCGTGGTTTTGAATTGAACTTCGATAATCCTCGTACCCCTTTCGTCTGTAAAAAAGAAAACGACACAGAGTTTGTTTAAAAAGAAGTTGACATTGCAATCCATTTGTCTCAATCTCTGCAAACATGAAGGTGAAAAGAATTCGATTGCTGGACAAATGAAACTTGCTGATATGATTACTTATCGGAGGTTGTTTGGTATACGTCTATTTATTCACGAAATTTAACTTCCTAGTAATTGATTTTTTATGTACTTGTTTGTATCAATATCATTAATATCTTACTAAATCTGAAAAGGCGGGTAAATATCTCTAATAAAAGAATGACATTTTTAATTAAAAAAATGATGAAATAAAAAGGTATACCAAACAATATATAGGAAGTTGATATTTAGGAATTACAAAATCTGTCATGTTAACCAAACAATATTATACTACTTTTCAGGTATTTGATATTAACAGAAATTACTAATTACTGCAGTAAGTGAGTTCCCATATTACATCATACGAGCACTCAGTATGTATATTTTATGCTGACGTTCGAAGCTTCTATGTTGGTTAATGATCCTTCCTTTTCCAATCTTATGTTAAATGCTTTTCGAACTCTATCGTAGTCTATAACTGACTAACGGTAAAACCAACTGCTATCACCCACACATTGAAAGTGACAATTAAAAGCACTACTAATATGACTCTCGTATACTAAACATCACACATTAATGTTGCATTTAACATGAATAATATTGTATCATCTGATTTGAGGGAGGGACAAAAATCAAACTGCAACAAACATATGATGATGATTTAAGTTGTTATTATCGCTATAAACAAAAATATGTATACCTACAACTCTAGGTTGGGCGTGCGTAGGGAAGGAGTCTAGAGCCTTTGGAAACACGAGGGACCCTGGAAAATTCAGAATGTTACTATGAACCCTACAATTTTTGATGGAGGCTAACTTGAATTGCACATGAATAATGGGTTCGAAAGCTAATAAACATGATACAATCGCTTTCCATGACACGGGCTATCTAATTTAACACAAATTTTCTTGTTGTATCAAAGGGTGAACATTGTGTTTCCAGAAGTAGGGTATATGAAGGTTGCAGGTTATAACAAGAGTGAGCACACCTTAAAGTATTAGACATGTTTTATATCAAAAAGCCTGGAAACTTGTGACAAAAATTATAAATTCAAAAAATTTATCTCGAAATTTATAACAAGAGCTGTAATTGAGCCGAATGGATCTTTACTCTACTCAAAACCACCTCATCCCGAAATAATAAAGATAAATCCCAAGTTGAACACAAAATGTTGTTCAAGTTAAGTTGCGAAAAACCAACCATTCGAGAGCTGTTAGTGTATGAGCAGGGGAGTGTAGCAGAATTCGAGTTTACCAGTTTTGACTGCTCACAAGCTTATAATTAAACCTCAAAATTGTCCTCAAAATCGAATTATATACGACCCTAAAAATTACCGTTTCACCATTGTATTTTCCATTTGACTTTTTTATTTCACTGAAAAATAAAAATAAATAAATAAATAAAATCTTTTGAAGCTAAAGAAAAATAAGGAAACAGATGGGCAGTTCTTGGTTATAGTTGGTAGATGACTTGCCTAATGTTTATTACTTTAGGAGTTTTGGACCCAACTTTCACAATCAATCATCCTTTCTCTGCACATGTCCTGGAAAAAATACCATCCCTCAGATACCCCTTATTTGGCTCTATCTATCAGTCTTATCTCAACTAATTAAAGACTTACTTAGCACACAATTCATATCTATCACAACTAACTCTAAACCAAATCTCAATCTCTCTTCACCTGTCCTCCCCAAGAATATGTGTTTTTTTATCTTTTATATAATTACAGTGAGGCAGAGATTAATCACATAAGCACTACACCTCCATTTGATTTCTTTTTGTCAGGAAAGTCAAATTGTATTATATCACTCACTATCTTTCTGTGCATGTGTAGTATCGTAGGCAGCAGCAGTTGTATGTTCTAATTCTCCCGAAAAGGGAAAGTGTTAAGAGACTAATTTATGGAGACATTCTATTTTCGTTAACAGACCCATTTTTAGGTCGAAAAGACACCCAATTTTTAGACAATAACTTGAGATATAATAACATGTTAAGTTACGGGTTGTCCTAAAATTTATGTGTTAAGATATCAACTTATTAGGATCTTATATTATATTCTAACACCTCGAAATTTTAAAAGAACTGATAATTTAATATGATATCAAGAGCTTCAGTAGACTCTAATTTAAGAAGTCTTTTAACCTATGTTACTCCGACTCTTCTGTTTTACTCGCCGTACCCGTGTCGGACACTTGGATACTCGGACACGACACTCATTTCGTGTCGGATCCTTTGACTAAAATGTGGACACTTTGACCAATTTAAAGATCAAATAAGACTAAAACCTCCAATTCAAAATAAATATTCAAGAAGAAGAAAAAAGCAAGATTGAGATAAAAGCAGAGAAGACACCTAATTTGCAAAATCCTTTACAAAATCATGTTTAATCTAAGTTTTATTGTAACTTTTTGTTAAGATATCTTACTTACCATACTTGTTTATTAATATATCATGGTGTGTCCCCGTATCCGTGTCTAAAAATAGGACAGTGTCCCCGTGTCCCCAATTTTCAGATCTTTCATGTCGGACACTCGGATATGTGTCGTGTCCGACACTCCGTACCCGAGTCTGAGTAACATAGTTTTTAACACCATGAGGAGTGGAATGTTAAAATATATTATAAAATCATTTTAAGTCAATCTCTTAAGAAAATTGGTAACCTAACAAATCTCTTAACATCTTGAGTTTTAACAAGTCTCTTAGCACCTTCTTAGAATATAATATAAGATTATGTTAAGTCAGTATTTAAATAACTTAAGATCTTATGTGAATTGGTAACTTAGCAAATCTATTAACACTTTCAGATTTTAGGAGAATGATACTTTCAATAGAGGAATATTAAAATATATTATAAAATCATGTTAAATTAGTCTCAAGATTTTAAGTAAATTGGTAACCTAGCAACTCTATTAACACATTAGGTGAATAGATAATTTAACAAAATTTTATATTATTCTACCAAATAACAGGTTAAGGTAAGATATTTTGAGAACGAGAGTTCCCAATTTCACACGATATTGCAACTAAGAGTCCCCGTTTGTGTAGGTTTAAAGTTCCGTGCTTAAATTCTATATTTGAAATGGTATTTAATTTTAATTTAAAATTATATATTTGTATAATAAATTAAATAGTGACTTAAAGTTAAAATTTGGTAAGAGTTATATTTTTAAACTATTTATTTTATATTTATAATTTTATTTAATAAAAATTAATATTATCATTCACATATACAAGTTATAAATTTAATATATTTTTAATATTTTTAATAACTCGTAAATTATATGAAACATTAAAATTAACAAAACACATATTAATTTAAATTTTTATTTTTCAATTTTTACTTTAAATATCTTTAAATCATAATTTATATTTTAAACTTATCTAAATGGGCTTTAAGCGGGAGCAGGTGAGTTCGGACCCCGTCCAATAAATTTTATTTATGGGTTTTTTCAAAAATATCTTTGGATAAAAGTATTTTTGTAAAAATACTATTTTTTTTTACAAAAGTACTATTTTCTTAGGTTTTTTTTACAAAAATACGACTTGCAATTTTGCAACCATATTTGCAACGAAGATCAACCAAAATCAACCACAATTACAACTTTAAAATTTAGTAATTATAATCATATTTGATTGCATAATGCGTTGTTTAACAAGTTGCATAAGTTAAATCAAATGCAATTAAAAATGCAACCTCAATCTAACCAAAATTAACTAATTCCAACTCATTCAAATTACACAAAACAATTATATGCAACCAAAATCAACTCAAAATAACTTTATAAAAAAATCAAAATCAACCTAAGTAAATCTGAAAGCAACTAAAATTAAGTAACGTATGTGTCTATGTGGTCGTTTCGGGTTCTTTAAACTTAAAATAAGTTACTTGTTTCATTTTTTTTACATATTTTCATATATTTTTTAAAGATAAATATTTATTTTAGAATTTTAAAACCAAATATTATCTTTAAAATAAAAAATAAGTTACTTATTTTCAGAAAAAGTTCATACATATCTACTTTTTCTGGAAATAAGAGCTTATTTCCAGAAAAAATGGGGAGTCAAATACCCCATATATATAATCACCAATATCCATTTTAGATTCATCAAATTTTTCAACTCTCACTCTAAACACTCATCGTCTATCATATATACATACACAATTACACACATATAAATTATAATTATTCTATAATTTTGTGTTATGGTGATGACATTTTCGATCGTCGGGACTCCAATACCAACCGATTCCAAGAGCATCTTCGCCGGTGAGACATCAAAAATGACGGCTGCTTCGTCCGTCGCCAAGGCGGCGACACGGATAGAATGATTGATGGCTAAGACTTTGAGTGGTTCATCAATCTAAATCGAAGGAGGCCAAAAACTAACCAGAAAGAGAGGGGGATGGCAGAGATGGTGATGAAATTTTGAAAGTCGAGAAAGATATGATTCAATTGAAGGTAATGAATGGAAGATAGTATATTTGAAATTAAGATACTATATTTGCAATGATTTTGAAAAGATAGTATTTTTACAAAACAAACTAATAAACCCAGTATTTTTGGTAAATTTCCTTTTATTTACTAGTGTATATCTAAAGGTTTTTATCCTTTTTCAAATTATTACAAATGTTAATTTCATATTTCTTTTTAAAATATCAATTCGGCAAAAAGATTTCAATAATTCTCACTAGTTAAAGTTTTTATACTCCTTTTGTCTCAGTTTGACCATTTTAATATTTGATTTTTTTTGTGATTATATTGATCTAATTTTAACTGAAATTTGAAAAGTATTTTTTTATAATTCCAAAAACTAAAATTACATCTTAAAATATCAAATACACTTCCTAATGATATATAGTTTTTAATTTTTAATATATATATATATATATATAATTTTAAGATAAAATTTAATCAATTTAAGCATTAAAAAGTCAAAAAAAATAATTAATTTGAGTCGAAAGAAGTAATATATTATTTTCCAATAACTTAAACTCAATTACAAATCTATATAGTTCCAGCAGTATCAAAGTTATATTGCACCATCTGGAGGTTAAAATTTCAAAAATCCATTTCCCTTGAAAAGAGTAAAAGAATAGTAATGCATTTTGTTGAAATAAATCAACAATAATGCTTTAAAATTCAAGAAATCTTAATGTTGGTTACCCATTGATTGGGTCAGGGAGTTACATTATAGTATAATAATGGTTTAATAAATAAAAGGACAAACGGTTCACAGATTTTTATTCCAGGGGCACATAACCAGTCTTTTATAATCTTTAACTCTCCATTTTCTTCTGCCAAAGGCAAAGCATCATAATAATAGTAATAGTCTCTCTTCCTATTATCTTTCTGTTTCTTCTCTTTTCTTGTCAGTTTCAAAAGATTTCAATCTTCACAATAGAAAGTTCTGCTTCATTGTTTTCTAGGATAAGTCTAAAGATGAGAACTATAGCAACTTGTTATAGTGAACATGCCATTAAAGTTTCGAATTCATATTGTTCTGGACCATCCAATCATGCTACATTTTCTTCAAATATGATCCCTTCAATTCAAGATGCAGTTGCATGTATCTATAGAGTCAAGCTCTGTTCCCAACACCAGCTTTTGATCACCCTCACCTGGTGCAGTAGCCTGATGGACCGAGGGTTCACAATCACTCTCGTTGAAGATCCGTCGTCTCCTTTCAAATTCAACTCGAGACGTTTGCATCTGCGTAACATCAAAGGCACAAAAAGTTTTAAATCAACAAATTCCAAAGTTGAAATTTTCTGGGATCTTTCTTCTGCTAAGTATGATGGTGGCCCTGAACCAGTCTGTGGGTTTTATATCGCGGTTTTTGTCAACTATGAGCTAAGTTTACTGGTAGGAGATATGGAGGAAGAACCAGAAGTGAAGAAACTTATGTACAATGTTCCCATGTCAAAGTTTTCATTTGTATCGCGAAGCGAACATTTCTCAGGTGGTGCAGTGTATGCAACCAAGGCTCAGTTCTTTAGTACTGGCACACGTCACGACATTATGATCAAGTGCCTTGTCCAAGAAAAGGGACAGAAGAATTCAGTACTATCCGTCCATATCGACAATAAAAATGTGGTTCAAGTCAAAAGATTAAAATGGAATTTTCGAGGGAACCAAATAATATTTATCGATGGTTGTTTAGTAGATATGATGTGGGATGTTCATGATTGGTTCTTTAATCCTGAATCTGGATATGCAATATTCATGTTTAGGCCAAGGAATGGATTGGATAGCAGGTTGTGGTTAGAGGAAAAGAAGGTGGAGCAGAATGAACAAGAAAAAGCTGGCTTCACTTTGTTCATTTCTGCCTGTAAGAATCCTGACTAACCTCATTCTTTTGTCTTATGGCTTTTGCCCTTTTGGTTTATTTTCTTCCTTTCTATGATTTTCTTTTTGAAATTATTAGTAGGAATATAGAGGATATTACTTATTAGTATATGGTCCATTTTAAGACCATGTCATGAGTTTTATAGAGGAAGCAAACCTGCATTGTACATAAATATTTTCGATGAAACCTCTTTTTGTGTGGTGTGCCAACTTTGAGTTTTTATGTCAGTTTTTTTTTTTGTGTGTGTGTTTTGTTTCTATTAGATACATACAAACATCATTTTCCTATATTCTGTAATTTTCATTTTCTCAATGAGCAAGACTTGTGTTTGCTAAAGATACATACAAGAACAAGAAAATTGTAGTCGACAAGCATATGATGGCAATGACACAAAAGGAGGTTACTTGTTTTCCCTTGTTTGTTTAAGGGTACGTGTTTATTTCTAGTGCTATGCCCTCTGAATAATCTGACTCGATGAAATTCGTAAAGACAACTCGATAATAAATTTAAATTTTTTTAATTAATCTAGAATAAACTATTTACTAGAATTTCATCTACTTAATTACAAATATTTGATTCGTAATGTCTCAATATTTACATATTTACGAATACAAACACGGGTAAACACAAACACGACACCCAAATATCAAATTACCATCCACTATACAAAATAATACGCGTGGGAGTCATCTTCCTACAGCTGAAAGATTGATGTAGTCCACCTTGAAGAGAATACAAGGCTAAAGGGTTACCAGAAGTCGACGCTTCTGGTGAAGAGAATTAAGCTGGGAATTAATAATTAAATCGTGGAGCGCCAACCGAAATTAATACATTAGTTCGAAACCAATCCTAATAATAATTAACAAAATCGAGTCAACAGAATTTATTCGTAAAATTATAAACACAAGTGGACTATTTGTTTACTTGCAAATATATCAAAAGAACAAAACTTATTGCTCCCCATGTTTTTTTAGCAAAATACTTTATTCAATCCATTTGCCTCTTCCACCCGTACAAAACAATCTACTATTTTTCTGGTTTGTCGAATCTGCGTAGCTTGTGAGAATGTCAAACACAGTGTTGTGCACTTTTGGCCGACTGGAGCCGCAAAATAATTACATAGAGTATTTCAAGTCTACAACACAGTTCGCTTACGGGTTTTCTGTAGTAACTCTTGTGATATTAAAGGCCTTTTAATGTAGAACTATCTCTTTTAAAAAAAGACACAAATGTAGAACTAGAACTCTCTCTCTCTCTTTATGGTCCATACTTATCACATACAAATTGTACGTGAATGTGTTCCACTCTTTCTGAAAATGTGGTGACGGGTCACATGTTCCACCGGAAAGCAACGGAGATATAGGGGCCGTTTGAGATTCCTTAAACTTAAAATAAGTTATTTATTTTATTTTTATTTTTTACATATTTTCATATTTTTTTTAAAGATAAATATTTATTTTAGAATTTTAAAACCAAATATCATCTTAAAACTAAAAAATAAGTTACTTATTTTCAGATAAAATACATACATATTTACTTTTTTCCGGAAATAAGGGCTTATTTCCGGAAAAAAAACTTAGCCAAACACCCTCATAAGTGCCCAAATTATCTTGAATTAGGGAGATTGTATATTTGGATGATGTGTCAACCCAAACTTCAAATATATTTTTTCCTACTAAGTTGGGTTATGTTATAGCAAATGGGTAAGAGAAACTTCACCAGCTCCTCGTGGAGAAATTCACGATTACAAGGAATTAGAGACAAACTCTAAAATCCGATCAAAATAAGTTCAGAAATAATGGAGGAAACCTCCTAAACATCATACAAACCAACAGACCACGAGCCTAAAATCACAAGTTTAAACAGAAATCAATAAGTAAACAAAGTCTAAGCATTTGAAGTTATATCTTTTGCCTTTTAGCCGTATTCCAATGACCAAATCGACTGTCATTGCTAGAAGGCAAACCAATCATCACAGGAACAGGGGCAGGATCACTAGCATCATCTTTTGCATCTGCAACAATCTCCTTCAAAGAGACAGCTTCATCATCATGAGCAATGCATTTACCTTGGGCTTTGTCTTTGGCTTTGTCACTTTCAAGCTTGGTTCTTTCCTGATCTCCTCCACCACAAGGGATCTCCATGCCTTCTAAACCCTCAGAATCTGAGTCAATCAAGACTACACATGCCTTTGCCTTCGCTAGTAGTCTCTTCCTTTGTTGAGGGTCTCCTTTTATACACCATATTAACTAAGGCTCCTCTGTCTTTTTCAAGAGATTGAGCTACATGAGAATCATTAGAAACTTGAAGCTCATTCATGGGAGGATTGACAGGACAAGGGATTGGGGCTCGATTGATTGAAGGCTTTCTCAAGGTGAGTATGTCCAAAAATACAGGGCAAAAGGCATGAGAGTGATCATTTGAAAAGTACATGGGACAAAGGCTGTCAGGGGTGATGTACTTAATAAGGACCCGGCTTTGATAGTTACTAGAGTGTTTAGGCAAAGGAACCAACACCACAGTGGGTTTTGCACTAAGTGCACTAACTTCAACCATGACAAAGGCCTCATGGGCCGGTTCTAGATTTTGTAGCCTCGGCTAAGTTTGTTCAGCAAAAGCCTTGGGCTCACCAACATCAGTACAAATGGCACAAATGCCATCAACAGTCCAGTATGTGAAGGGTATATTAGAAAGGGAAATCCAGACATCATGTTTAGTAATAGGAAGCCTATGGACATGCTCATACCAAGGGTTCAAAAATAGCTTAAAGTCACATATCTCTAGATAACTGAACCTCATAATCTTCTTATAGGACTCATAAGTATCAAACATCAAAACATAATTACCATTGTAATGATAAAGAACCTTAACAAGACCTAAGCCAACATAATTCTTGAGTAGGGTATCATGGATAGTTTGAAAACTCAAACTATTAGTAGCTTCATAGTAACCAAAGCAACATATGTTCCAAACTTTTTTAGACAAATCAAATAACTCATTTGAGGGCTTAATGCATACCTATCCACTTGACTTGTAATGAACTTTTTCTGGATGTGGTCGAATTGCATCAAAGTTGACCCTGGAATTGTTCAATTCTTGTAAATCGAAGTGTTCTTAGGTAAATAAGCTTTCGCAAGTTGGAGCTTGTCTTGCCTGTTGGGAAGGGTCTTGGGCTTGGTTAACCTTAGACTACTCTCCTTGAGGCTTCAAAGAGAGAGGTTGGGGTTTCGTGGTAGGAGCAGATTTAGGAGGACAAGAAGCCTCCAAGACATGGTGGGTAAAATCAACATCATAAAAAATGGAACAAGGGGTAACATGAGATCTTGGAAAGCCCGAATTCGAAGAAACAAAGACTAGAGACAAAGTCGAAGAGCAAGAAGAGAAAAGGAAGAGAGGATAAGAAAAGAAAGGGGCGGCGGGGGAGAAATGGGGAGGAAAGAGGGATCTATGGTTAGAAAAGAAAAGGGGGTTGAGAGAGAAAACGACTCTCATTAATCACGGCAGTAACTTCAAATATTAAGATATAGAAAATTTGTTGAAAATACAAGTAGACAGTTAAATATTAAATTGATCACTGAAGTAGAAGTATAATATCACTTTTCTCATCAATCTCAACGGGATATTATTTACATAACTTAAGTTGATATAAATATCAAATTAGTAACCGTTATATTAACAAAATAAGTATAAATATTATTCAAAAATTATTAAAAATCATGCTAGGTATATCTTTACATTTATGGGTTATATTTGCAAATAAAATAATTTTTACCGTGTTTAATCCTTTTTTAATAATAAATCAAAAAGAATATTTTATAAAATAAATAGAAAGTAATAAAAGAATTTCATAAATTTTGAAAATATTTAACAAAATATTAAAATTTATGAGTTTTCATTTGGTTATAATAACATGTAAAATAAATGTGTAGAACTCAAAAAATGTCATTACCCATACTCGAATACGTATTTAGAATTATCAATATAATATTATCAATCCATTTTTGGGTCCAAAATATTAAAAATATTAGAAATGATAGGAAATCAAAATTGACACCACTGTCAACCGAAACTCTTATACCGGTTCTCATTTTAAGAGTTTAACAGTCATACATTATTCTAACATAATCATCCCCTCGGAATTAATCGAAGCGTACGAAGCAAATTCAGACACCAATGCACGCAATAATTTGTACAGGGGAATGTTACGCATCACGGTTTTATTTGTGCCGACATAATAAATATGAATATTTCTGTGAGCTATGTAAGCACCTGGCTTTATGACTTTAGGTTATGAAATTTTCGTAGACTCTCACCCATGCCATACCAAGTTGACAAAACTGGTTACAAGAACATGTCATTAAGTAAATACTACTCTCTACGTCCAAAATTAAATGTTTAGTTTGACTTTTCTGTGATTAAATTAATTAATATTTGATTGAAAATTATATATAATAAAAAATATAAAATTTATATAATCGAAAATTATATTTAATTTATTTTAAAATATATTTTTCAGTTTTTTTTTAATTATAAAAGAATAAATTTTTAATCAAAATTAAGTCAAATTGGCCGGCTGCAGAGGGTGCGAAAATTCAAACAGACATATTGTCAAATTAAGACTGTAGGTCTGTAGTAACATACAGAGCATTACGTTCGCACTGAACATTTTCAAAGTATAATTCCATTATATCATTCTCAGTGCAGTCAAGGTTACAAGAAGATGATTGAACCAGTCCAGACTCCAAAAACTAATAGACCTCCTACTCCATACTGTTGGAGCAAAAGCTGTTCCAGTCACGTTGCAAAATGGAACAAATTTTTAACTATTAAAATGATGCAGAGCACTGCCTTACATTAAATATAGAAAAACATTATTGAATAAAATATAAGTATCTGCCCGAGTATTTAGGTTATGTTCACTTGCTAATAATGGAACAAAGAATGAATGAAATGAAAAATTATAAACAAATTTTATGAAAAATGAAGAATATATAAGTGAAATTGTGAATAAACATGAGGGAGTTTAAATTTGTTATGATGGAGATTGTAGGAAAAATGATGAATAAATGGAATGGAGCATTCCTTTCAAAATATGTGGGTTAGAATTATATTTCAAATAGTTTGGAATAGAATGAAGGAAAAAATGAAAATTATAAACATTTTCCCTAATTTCACCTAAATAAAAGTATAAATTTCATTTCATTCTCCCCTCATTTCATTCCATGTCTTTGAAAAATTATTTTTAAACCCCTAAATTACTATAATTTTGAATAAATTTATTAATAATATAAAATTTATATCATATCTATATTATATTATTATTGCCGAAAGATAAAAAAAAATTTGTTGGTTGGTCGGTCGGTTGGCCGGTACTAGGCCATGAGCCTAAAAAATATAGATACAATTTTATTTATTATAATACAGGTCCAACTATATACATATATATTAACTAAAATTTTATTTTTCAGCCAAAATTATATATTTATTATAACACATGTATAAATTATAATATATTTATATTAAATATAATAATATTTATTGTACTTGACTTTTATAAACCCAAATAACAAAAATATTTATGTTAAATAAAAATCTATTTATTATACATAATTATAAATTATTATCAAAATAACTCTTCAAATTAATTTAGAATCACTCATATCTTTAATAAATTTATATAAAATAAGAAAATATATCTTATGTATTAACATAAATTTTTAAATATTATAAAATTTTATTAAATATTAATAAAAATATAAATAAAAATAAATTTACTTAAATATTAGCTATAATATCAATAAAAAAATAAATTTACTTAAATATTAGTTATATCATGCTTAACACGGGTTATAATCTTGTTTATAATTATACTATCTATATTATATTATTATAACCAAACTAAAGAACTTTTTTTTGAAACACTAGGATGAACCATAGAAAAGATCATAACCGTCCAATTTTAGAAAAGATATATATGATACATACAAGTCTATCCCCGATAATCCACTTTTTATCATGGATAATATTATATTATATTTAAATTATATTCTATATTTTCTATTTTAAGATTTCTATGTTGGACCAAATCAAGTCTACTATATTGTATTGTAACACTCTAATACTTCTTGTATTAAATAGTGACTTAGTTTCTTTAATTATGTATTTGTAGTTAGAAGTATGTTTTTACTATATCTCCAAATGTAAATAAGTGATGTCAATAATAATTGTACTGGTAGAAGATTCAAATGGATCATGCATCAGGAGAATGAAGATCACATCAAATAAGGAGTGTAGAGAAGAAATTGTTTCTAAGGCAAATGATCACTCGAGAAGTCATATTGATAGAGAAGTCAGAAGTGCAAACTGGTAGAGAAGTCTCGAATGACTCAATTGAAAAGTCTACTCAATCAAGAAGTCAAAAATTTGGAGTCATTCGAGAAGTGTAAAGAAATGCTCAATCGAGAAGTCCAATTAAACAAATCGAGAAGTTAGCTAAGGACACAATCGAGAAGTCTAAATGAAGAAAGCAATCGAGAAGTCTGTGAAATCAAGTCAATCAAGAAGTCTAGCCTGATCAAAAAGTCAATAAAAGGAGTATGCAATCGAGAAGTAGCAAGTCAAAGACCAATCAGGAAGTCTCACAAGTACTCGATCGAGTAGTCAACAACATGACTTCTCGAAGTGCAATGAAGCTGAGTATTCGAATATTTCAAACAACTAATTTCAAGGAAATTTATAGAAAAATAAAACAAGTAATTTGAAGTATTGTCATGATCAGGTCAGTCAAACCTTTACAGATAATGAAAAGTATATAATGAAGCTTGGAAGAAGAACAAGACAAAGACAGAAGGAAGAAAGCAGAAAGTAAATGACTGTCAAAGAATGATGTTAGCTAGAAATAGATGGTAGTCAAATGTAAAGTGTTTCTTGTATGTTTATAGTTTTAGCATAAATGTCTAGTGAGAGCATGTACAAATGAGACATGTTGTCTATATAGCTAATAACACAACCTCGCTAGTTAGAGTGTGTTGAATAGATTTCATTCCTTGTTTTCTTTCAAGAACAAGAAGCTAAGATTCGAATCAAGAATCTCATATTTATAACATTTCACTCTAATACAAAAATAGTTTGAAAGTTTAACTTTGAGTGTTTATTTTATTTCCGCAATTCTTAAAATAACACTGCTAAGTTACAAAAGCCACAAACAAAGTAAAATCAATTCATACATTACACAATTCAAAAAAATTTGAAAAAGATTGAAACCATATAGTCACCCACCTCTCTGCATAGTTTCTGCACAAATCATTCCTAACATTCTACTTATTCTATAATTTTTATTTAATATAGTTTACTAACATTCAACTCAATTTCATCACCATTCAAATTCTTTTATTTATTTAAAATTATGACTTATCATTAAATATTATGAATACTAATATATAAACATCATTATATAGAAAATTTTAAAAAGAAATTAATAATAAAATAAATTATCATATTAAATAAAATATTTAAATTATATAAAATAATTAATATATAATTTATTAATAACATCTATGCTTTACCCGAATTATAAGCTAGTATTATTAAAACTCAAACATTAAAGTTTGATAATTGTTCATCCTTACCCAAACATTAAATGAACGAAAACTATTAAAAATAAATGAGAGAAAAACCACTAAAAAAATATGAAAATAAAGAAATTAACAAAAATGTTGGTATGCATCCAAAAGAAAGAATATGTAAAGGGAAATGCAATTGTAAGCCAACTCAAACACACTTTATACCGGTAGTTTATTATTCTTCACCATACCTATTCTTCTCCGTCGGTGTCCTTTTCTTCTTCTTGTTCATCAACTCCATGACGTTAGGCTCAGGTGGATCCAGCGTGGTTGGTCAGTTTCTATTCCCATTATAATTTAATTAATGGTTTTTTTACTACTGATTAATATATGTCTCTGTTTTTCTGTATTAATCAAATTGAAGTTACTGATGCGAGATATTAGGAGTCTCCCCTTCCGTGGATGTCAATTTTTCTGATTTACTACTATTGTATGTTTTTTTTACTATTATAGGAAAAAAATTATATGTAGTACTCTTGAATGGAGTACAGACCAGTATGTTATGCGGTATATTCTGCTTATAATATATTGTAGAATATAATGCGGGACATATAGATCTCCGATTAATACTTGTTCCTTTAATATGTTATTATAGATCTAGAGGGGTTTTCATGTGTTTGCAATAGTGTAATGGACTGATGAAAGTCTCGAAAAAAGTTCTTTTAGTACATGGGATGTAATAGTTGAGTTGTGACATAATGGTAGATCGTAGATTGGTAGGAATAATCTTACCTCGTGTGATGTTATACTCCGAGCTTCATTTGTTTCTTGTGATTATGTGTGGACATTTTAGACTTTATAAGCTTTGGCTTGTTTTATATGTGCTTACTGTTATTTTGGATTTAGCTTCTCAAGTTTGTTAGTTTTCTTGCAGTCCCTCGTAATTTTAGATTGTTGGAGGAGCTTGAACGTGGAGAAAAGGGTATTGGTGACGGTACTGTGAGTTATGGAATGGATGATGGAGATGACATTTACATGCGTTCTTGGACTGGAACCATAATTGGTCCTCATAATGTGAGTGTGTGTTCCCTTTTTAAAGTTTTACTCCACTTGTTCCTCATAATGTTATGCGTAGTTCTCTTTGTTGTGTTCCAGCTCCAGGCAAACTATGCTGGAAATTTATAAAATAGGTCTTGATTTTGACATGTTTTGCCACTGCAAATCTAAAATATCGATCTATAGACGTGAGTTATGAAAATGGACCATCTCTATGAAGATCAAGAGTACGAACTAATCTAGTAATCTCTCACTCCATGTACATGTTATGTGATAATGCCAAGTCCTGCTGGGCTTCCTCTCGCCATCAGAGTTGGTAGGAATGTGTTTATATCTATTAATAGGAATTGGGCTCACACGACCTGTTAGGTCCAAACTATCGTAGAAGGGGGGTTGAATATGATATGGGTAGTTTTTCGATTTGGTTCGTGTTTATAGATTTATTCTTGGTGAGCAATAAATATAGCAGTTATGATTCTAAACAACAAGAACAATTTTCGGGAATATACTTGTATTATATAAACCCAATGTGCTACACTCTCACACAAATGTATGAGTACAATGAATCTTTCAACAAGAAATAAATACAAGTTTTAATGGTTGTGCGTATTCTCTCTGTCTCTCTCTCAGCTGTATCTATTTCTGTGTGTTGTGTTCTGATTACTTTCAAAATGAAAATACGTTTTGTTTATATGTAGACTTTACAATAAAATGAAATAGTGAAATACAATTCTATGTGTCGAAATTTTCTTCTCCTGTGTTAACTTGAGTTGACTTAAGGTTAATCTTCTAAGTGTCGAAGAATGCTTCCTTGTGCAGAGTACTTAGAAAATAATTCAGCCTTTGAGAAGAGCTATGTGTCGAAGTTTAGTTCCTTGTATACATGCCTTGGTCATTTTGAACCATTTAGATACATGTGTCGAATTCTTTTTACAATGGAGTCTATGTGTCGATTATGTCACACTCTAGCATGCCTTAGAATTATTTCCATCACCTAAGTCATGCATGTGTCAAATTCTATGCCTCATGAATTCCATGTGTCGACTTTGCTTTACTCTAGTGTGCCTTAGAATATTTTCCATCACATAAGTAATGCATGTCTCGAATTTCTTCCCTTGTACAATGACTTAGAATATTTTGACATCCTTAAAAGCCATGTGTCGAATTCTTAAGCAATGTATAGGTTACTTAGCCACTTTTGACACCCATTAGTCTATGTGTCGAATAGTTCTTCAATGTACAAATGACTTAGACTATTTTAGGCATCACAAAGCCATGTGTCGAATTCTTCAACCATGTTCTACTTGACTTGTATTCTTTTTGGCTTGCATACTTGCTTCCTGTCAATTCTTCTTCTGTATAGAGTATGTTAATCAATTTCTTTTGTGTTGACACTTAGTGCACTGGTCTGGTTCACAAGTGACTAACATTGTATTGATCTTCATAGTTCATACTCTCAATTCAAATCAATTGACAAGCTTGTTGTATTCCCTTATTGCTTTTGGTCTTCACTAAAATCTTTTGGCATTGACTGCTTGATCTTTAATACTTTCTGAAACATTGAATCACGTATTCTTCACTGACGCTTGATCATAGTAATGAACTTCTTTCAGTGATCTTCAATATTCCATCAAATCTCTGGATACATGGATACATGTAGTTGTCTGATCTTCATTGTAGATTCCTGTGATTACAATAATATTATTTACCTGTTCTTTACTTTTAGTTGAGTTACAGATCTTCGATTACATTGTATGTTACATTATGCTTTACACGACCTGTTACTGCAAATGCTTGCCAAAAGGCATTTGTAACTAATCGTGTTGGAGATTTTGGTTTATTATTAGGAATTTTAGGTTTTTATTGGATAACAGAGAATTTCAAATTTCGAGATTTATTCAAAATATTCAATAACTTGATTTCTAATAATCATAATGAAGTCAATTTTTTATTTGTTACTTTATGTGCCAATCTATTACTTGTGCTGTAGCTACTGGGAATGGGTTCTTACAGAACAATGTTGGTGAGGGCGGTGGCTCAGCGGCACCTCCGGTGTGAATATAAGAATCGGGGAAGGAGGAAATAATAGGTAGAGAATAGTGCATTAGTGTATGTGTAGGTTTGAGGTTACCCCAAAACTCGATTCGTTGGCCTATTTATAGGCCAATGATTAGGGTTTGGAGTGTTCCCTCTAAATCCAAGTCATTCTTCCTTCAATTATTTGGCTTTGTGGATAACTAGATGTTTGTCCCATAATTGTACTATTGTGTAACGAGCACGTGTTTGTATTAATTTAACATTGGAGTGTTGTCGATAGAATGTGGTGATGTAGACATGTTATCATTTTCTTTATGATATCTGGTGTATCGGACAATATTTGGACCCATATGTGTCAGACTACTATTGAGAGAGTGTGACTTCTGTTACCAATCACAAATCTCGTAACAACTCTTTTCCTAATGATCCGGATGTCCCCCTTATAGGTTCCCAGCCAAAAGAATTTCATAATTTTGTAAGGTCTTTCCTACTTAGGAAACATCCGAACCACTAAGAAAAGAGTTTCTTACGAAATATGTGATTGAAGATAGGTGTCGCACTCAATAGTTTGGCATAACTGTTCAAATATTTCCTGGAACACTTGACATCTTAACGAAAAGGATGACCTGTCTACATCACCACTTTCTATCCAAAGCACTTCACACGTCAAATTGATATAAACATGTGCTTGTCACACCAAAGTACAATTACGTGACAAACATCTAACCATCCAAGATCAAAGCAGCTAAAGAAAGAACATTCCGAATTTCGAGGTAATAGCCCAAACCCTAATCATTGGCCTATGATTAGATTTCAAGGAACACCCAAACCCTAATCATTGACCTATAAATAGGCCAACAAATAGAGTTTTGGGGTAACTTTGCTGGAAAAACACCGATGCACCATTTTCTGCCTATATCTTCTCCTTCCCTGATTCTTACTGGAGGTGCCGCAGAGCCACCGCCCCCTGAGGTATTTTTTGTAGAAACCCATTCCCAACAACTACACTACAACTCCGGTGGCAAGAGTCAGGACTTGGATTTATCATTATGCCGTTGATTAGTCGCTGCCAACTCCAAAAACAAAGTTAAATTTCCTGAGGCTTTGTTATTGATGAAGATAATGTGGTGTAACATTTTTCGTGGCTTATTGGTTTTTAAAAAAGAAATACATCTAACGAGTTCCTCTAGCTATTTACTTGTCTAAATTTGTATGGTGTTATATAGAAAAATCCTGCTTTAAGATTGTTGCTTGCCCAGTACCCCAAACAAAACCAAGTTTGTGTGTGTTTCTGAAATCCAGTCTTTACTATTTTTGTATATTTTTTAAAAAGCTGATGCGGATCTACTCTCCAATTTCTGGAGTAAAGATGTGTTTAATTTATATTGAAATTTCTAATATTAATACATGCGAAAAAAGGCCAGTCTCTAATTCTGTGTCCTTCCTGAAATATTTATATGCCTCCTTTCATATAGTTAGTTATCTTAATACTGCAATTGTCTACCTTTATTTCAGTCTGTGCACGAAGGCCGTATATATCAGTTAAAGCTTTTCTGTGACAAAGATTACCCCGAGAAGCCACCCACTGTTCGTTTCCATTCTCGGGTCAACATGACCTGTGTCAACCATGAAACTGGAGTGGTACATGTGAATGCTTAATTTAATATTACTCTATTTATTTCAGTTGGTTGCATTTATCACTTTCAGTTAGTTTTACTGTTCAACAATTTGTACGAGATTCATTAGACTTTAACTCAGGTGTGTCAGCTCCACAATCTATACAAGATTCGTGGGACTATAACTCAAGTGTCTTGACTCAACTCAACTAGTTGTAAAAGATTCATTTTGCTTGGACTCGAGTTTCTCAACTCACTGGATTTTAACACAAGTGTCTCAACTCAACATCCTTTCTGCTCTAAACATTTTTAAAGGGTGAAGATGAGCATCACCTATAAACTTAGATCAAATGGCAGGAGAGAGAATATATGAAACGAACACATAGGAATAATGATAATTACCAACACAACTGCTCATGCTTTTCCACATTATTAGTTCATTACATAAAATTTAAAATGCTAAGAGGAAAGCATAAGTTTGAAGGAGGTATTGAGTGTAAAAGAAAGTTAATGAAAACTAATATATTATAATAGTGGAAGCTAGATCAGGACCTCAGGTGTCCTAATTATTGATTTATTTCTCTTATACACAGGTGATCTTTCTCTGCACACTTTATTGATTTTGTTAAGGCTTAGAAGTAAATTGGATCCTGATTGAGTAAACTATAGGGTGTACTTGTTCGGTATAAGGGACTAAGCTTTACTAATGGGGTTTCTCTAAACTATGCATTGGACTCCAAATTCTGTTTTAGCACCAAAAATCACTTTTTGGTTATATAATAAAGCTTATATTACTACTCTTTTCTCTTTTACCTTAGCAATACAAAATATGACATGCTATTTTGTTTATCCAAATGCCCGTAAGCTGACAATTGCTTAAGAGTTAAAGTACAGCCCCGCTATCTTTATTCAGAATTGTCGACACTGTGAATACTCCTAAATGTATGATATATGATTACTGTATCCAAAGTTGTCAACATCTAAGCCAGCTCTGACAATCATTATTATCGTTATCATCCTATGATTTATTTGGCAACAGTAATCTTGTATATGTAACTATTTGTCAAAAATTGGTTCTCTTTACCTCACATTCTTTTGTGTTGATCCATCTATTTCAGCAACTCGCATATTATTAATGCTAATTTTCTGTTTGTTGTGTGAAATATAATGCCATTAGGTAAAGTCCTAGAAAGAACATACATGTATATATCAGTATGGTTGCTTTATTGCTTACAATTGACCCTTCTACATATGCACTTCCGTGTATTCTTAACCTGTCTTAATCAAAAGGGAAAGAATGGTAATAGACGCGATCAGGCTAATTATGAATGAGATGGTATTTATAGGGTCCCAGTCCCTGAACGGTTGGCTGGTAACAAGCCAAAAAATTTCTGTCGACTTGAGTGTGTTTTTTAATTAATTTAATACAATTTTTCCATTTAAAATAAGCAAATGTTGTATGGCAATTGAAGCTATAAAATCAGGGCATGTGGTTAAATTCCTTTAATTTTCAATAACTTGCATGAGAAGTATATGTATATGCGAAGAAAGGTTGATAGTTTGTTGAATTTAAATAGCATCATTACTTAAGTCTGGTCCTTTTTTTTCGCGACACTGTTTTCTTGTAAAAGATGTGATCGGCTTTATTAATACAAATTGAATATTAATTCTTGCGATGTATGCCTGTAACTAATTCTACTCTAGGTGGAAGTCAAGAAGTTTGGAATACTGTCTAATTGGCAGAGAGAGTACACCATGGAAGATATACTGATACAGCTGAAGAAAGAGATGGCAGCTCCACACAATCGCAAGCTAGTCCAGCCTCCTGAAGGTACTTGTTTCTAGATCAGGATCATATTGTTGTCGAGGACAAAACAAAACAAGTTTGTAATACTGTGCTTATTTTGGAAAATTAAGAATGCCCTGTCCATGGTTAATTCCACAAGAGGCCTCCACATGCTGAATTGTAAAGATAAATTATGTTTGTTTATCTAATGGATTTCTTGTTTGTATCAATTTAAGGTGTGTGTTTTTATAGTGAACTTGTTTTTGAAGTAAGAGTTTCATAATCCATAACATTATTTTAAAGTAAATACCACCGTTATTCTTTTGGAAGATCTGGATAGCAAGAGGATAATGGTTTAACTCATAATTTTCTATGACAAAAGTAGTGTTTTATACTTCTACTTTTATATTAAAATTATTAAAAGTAATTTTGTATTACTCTTTTATATTAAAACTAGTTTACTAAATCGTGCTTTGCGGTGGCCATTGAACCGTATCTTGTATTAAGCGCTATTAAGTGTTCTCTCGTGGTTTTCAAATTCTACAAATAACACATTTATTAAAATGAATTCACTAAATAGATAATACGCGCTTCGCAGCGAATATTAAAACATCTCTCAATGAACATTGAGACATCTCTCATTGAACTTGTTTATCTTCCTTGAGTCGTCTCTCATTGTTTATAAATTTTACAAATAACACGTTTCTCACAACCAATCCATTAAATAAATTACACGTGTTTTGCAGTGGTCATTGAACCGTCTCTCGTTGAACTTGTTTCTCTCCATTGAATTGCCTCTTGTCCTCAAATTTTACAAATAACACGTTTCAATGAATCTACTAAACACATTATATAAATAACACATTTCTCATGGCTAATCCACTAAATAAATTACATGTGCTTTGTGGCGAGCATTGAATTAGTTGTCTGTTGTTGAACTTGTTTCTTTCAATTGAACTGTCATTATTTCTCAAATTTCAAAACAACACGATTCTCATAATAAATCTACTAAACAAATTATAGGCGCTTCGTGACGGTTCATTGATTTTTTCTCGAAAGTTTAGGCTTCTCAGAATGAATCTACTAAATATAACCAAATTACATTACCTATAAAATTTAAAATTAATTTTTTTTTAATTAATTTAATTTATAAATTATGTTTTAAGAGAATAATAGTATGGTAATTTGATTTTAAAAAAAATGATAATTTAAATTGATGAGAATTTTAAGAGAATATTAAAATAGAAAGTGTAGGAGCATATTAAAATGGTAATTATGATTTGGAAAAAAAGGTTTAGAAGAATATTAAAATAGTAACTTAGTTTGAAGGGAAACTTTAAGAGAATATTATGATGGTAACTTGATTTGAGTAAAAAGTTTAGGAGAATATTAAAATGGTAATTTTGATTTGAAAAATAAGTTTAGGAGAATATTAAGATAGTAATTTAGTTTGAAGGGAAACTTTAAGAGAATATTATGATGATAACTTGACTTGAATAGAAAGTTTATGAGAATATTAAAATGGTAATTTTGATTTGAAAAAAAAAGTTCAGGAGAATATTAAGATAGTAATTTAGTTTGAATGGAAACTTTAACAAAAGATTATGATGATAACTTGATTTGAGTAGAAAGTTCAGTGGAATATAAAGTAACTTAGATTTTTTTTATTTATAATTTGAAGAAAAATATAAAGTAACTTAGATTTTTTTATATAATTTCTAATATTTATTAATTCAAAAAATCGAGAAAATTAGAAAAATACATTGAGACGATTTGGGAACGCCATCTAATTGTCTTCATCTTCTCCTTTATATATATACTAGTCGACTAAGCTACGCTTCACAACGATTTTATAATATATTTATAAATTTATTAAATTATATGGAATTAATTTTATAATTTAGAAAAAAATTAACAAACAGAAAATAATAAAATGACTTTATTTAATGTAACTTTAATCTCTTTTCTCGATCTCGAACCGTATGAAAATACATTTTGCTTTTATAATAATATATAAATTAGTCGAAATAATATTTTGTAAATTGATTGTTAAATAAATAATTCATCATTTTTTATGTATTAAAATGTGAAATATTTAAATACTACCAAATTAAAGTAGCTTGAAAATTAAATATTTTCTATCATATGTATGATAAAATAAATAATATCATTTAAAACTATACTTAGAAGTTTCTTACATATTTTTCCCTATTAATTTTGATTTGTTTGTCCACCCCAATAAAAAATAAAAATGAACTTAATTACCTTAAATGCTATTATATATATATACAATCATTGTTGATTTTCTTCCAAATTCAAGAGAGCTTACTTTAAAAAAAATTATAATATAGATTATTAAATTTTAATATTTAATATACTTGTTCTAATTGAACCACTGTCTTTTCAAATATTTTTCGATGAATGAGCCGTTTTATCATTATTTATTTAGATCTCACGTGAACTTATATGGGAAAATAAATTCATTCGTCCCTAAACTATTGGTGTTTTATTGTTTTAGTCCTTGAACTAAATATTCCAATATGCGGGTCCTTCAACTTTTGATTTTTCTGATTGAAGTCCTTCCGTCCAAATTTGACTTAACGGACGTTAGTCAATGCTGACGTGGCAGTTACGTGAAAATCAAAAATTCACCGATTGAATTCAAATTTTGATATGTTAATCTACGAGTGATTACAAGAACACAGGTGGTAAAATTTTTCGATTTCGAGTTCACTAACGTATAGAAGTTTGCACTTTAATCTCAAGAACACGAAATAATAAGTTTTTTCCATACAGATTTCTATACGTTATTGAACCCGAAATCGAACAATTTTACCACCCGTGTTCTTCTAATCACTCGTAGATTAACATATCAAAATTTGAATTCAATCGGTGAATTTTTGATTTTCACGTAACTGTCACGTCAGCATTGACTAACGTCCGTTAAGTCAAATTTGGACGGAAGGACTTCAATCAGAAAAATCAAAAGTTGAAGGACCCGCATATTGGAATATTTAGTTCAATGACTAAAACAATAAAACACCAATAGTTTAGGGACGAATGAATTTATTTTCCCGAACTTATATTGATAACATACTAAATAAATTCTATCATTATAAATAAAAATCATAACATGAGTAATAAATTTTAACAATTATCACGATTTTCCTTACTAAGTCCCTTTCTCGTTAAACACATATTTAGCTAATGAGTGGATTTATCATTTTTCTTTAATCTCTCATAAAATTATTTTTATTAGAGAATAAGTCAACTTATATTTGGTAAATTCTACTTTTATAACACTTATAATTAGTATATATTAATATTTACTAATTAGACTCATAATTAGAAGTTAAGTAGTAAATGAAATTTGTAAGTAGAAGATAAGTTAATATTTCCATATAAGGACAGCTAATTAGAAAATAAATAATAATTAGACTGTTATTATTAAGGCAAATAGTAATTTATATAAAATTTTCAAGTGAGCTTACTTTTTAAAAATCATAATATATATTATTAAATTTTAACATTTTACACGCTTCTTCTAATTGAGTCACTCTCTTTTTAAACATTTTTCCGATGAATGAGCCGCTTTATCATTGTTTATTTAGATGTCACATATAATTAAATGAAATAGGTTAAAGAAAAAGAGTGCGTATGAAATGAAATACTAGAATTGTTACCCAGATAATGAACTATTATAGAAGGGGGTTAAATATAATAGTATCAAACAAATCGATTATGAACACAAGTATGTAAAATAAGTACTGTTTTGTATTAACTTTGCTTGACTGAATACAAAACTCTCTTAATAAAAACAAAGTTCTTAAGAGCTGCTAGGTTATGAGAATAATATGACTTAATGAATACAATGTAAACCTAATTTTGTGTTTATATAGTACACAACTACCTATCCAATTACAGAAAAGATAATGATTATTAAATGCAGAAATATTATTTCCATCATTATCTTCCTAAAACATAACTTCCAGAAAGACAATTGTTATTCATTGAAATACTTCCATCTTTATCCCAATCACCTTCTGATTTGTCGGTTTTCATCTGTTAAACTCTGATATAATAAACTCTGTCGGTTAGTAAACTGTGATTGAGTAAACTCTGTAGACAGTTTCTAAACTCTGATGACGTCAGCTTAAACTCTGATTTCTTCAGTAAACTCTTACTTCAGTAATCTCTGACAGCATCAGTGTTTGAATATCTAATAAGAATAATAGAAATGAGAGAAATATTATTGTGATAGAGTATTGGATCAGAAATACACTAAATAAATTTTGTTATTTAGAAAACATAACATGGGTACTAAATTTTAACAATTATGAAATTATTCTTATCGAGCCGCTTTCTCGTTAAATACATTTCTCGCCAATTATTCGCTCTACCATTTTTCTTAGATCTCTCATAAAATTATATATTTAGTAAATTCTACTTTTATAAAACTTACAATTATAATATGTTAATATTTAATAATTAGACTCCTAATTATAATGTAAGTGGTAATTAAAATCGTAATTAGAAGATAAATTAATATTTCTTTATAAGACACCTAATTAGAAGACAAATAATAATTAGACTCTTATTAGAAGACAATTATGAATTTATATTAATTTTTCAATATTTAAATTCTAAACAATTAGAAAAATAATTTCGAGTGATTTGAAATCACCCGAGAACTCTCCTTCAAAAATTATACTACGTGTATTAAATTCTAACGATTAACAGGTTTTTCCTGATCTCTCGTCAAACACATTTCTCGGCAATAATTCGCTCTTTCGCTTCTTCTTTAAATCTCCCATACAAATATATTTATTAGAGAATAAGTCAACTTATATTTAGTAAATTTTACTTTAATAAGTCTTATAATTAGAATATGTTAATATTTAATAATAAGATAACTAATTAGAAGATATGTAATAATTAAAAGGCTTAAATATAATTTAAACCCTGTGTTATCAACAATATACAATTCAAACCCTCTTTTAATATATTTAGTAAATTTAACCATACGTTTTTTAACTATTTACAATTGAAACCTTTTTTAAAATAATTAGTAAATTTAACCCTATGTTTTTTAACTATGTACAATTGAAACCTTTTTTAAAATAAATAATAAATTTAACCCTACGTTTTAAAACATTTAGTAAATTTAACCTTGACTTTTTAATTTCAGAATAAAATAAATTTTACGATAAAATTTTGAATAAATATTCGTCAAATGCACTACTGTCAATTTTTTTGTATAGATATTATCTAAGCATAATAGATATTTGTAATTATTAGGGTTTTTTCTTATAAAATGAATATTTAGATGTTTTTTTCTATATTAATATATCTACATATATAATATATTATATATGTTCAATAAAATTTTAATATGTGTTTATATTATTACATCTTGCCATCGCACTTCCCGCTCAATATATTCATGAATGTTCATCACCGAATTTAATTTATTTTCAAAAATACTCTTCGGTGAATATATTCTCGAAAATACTTTTTCGATATAAAATTTATTTTATTCCGAAATTAAAAAGTCAAGGTTAAATTTACTAAATGTTTTAAAACGTAGGGTTAAATTTACTATTTATTTTAAAAAATGTTTCAATTGTACATAGTTAAAAAACATAGGGTTAAATTTACTAATTATTTTAAAATTTTAGTAAGTATTTTAAAAAAGGTTTCAATTGTAAATAGTTAAAAAACGTAGGATTAAATTTACTAAATATATTAACATAGGGTTTGAATTGTATATTGTTAATAACATAGGGTTTAAATTGTAAATAAGCCTAATTAAAATCGTAATTATAAGATAAGTTAATATTGACTTATATGACATATAATTAGAAGATAAATATTAATTAGATTCTTATTAGAAGACAAATAATAATTTACATAATTCTTTTAATACATAAATTTTAAAAAATTAAAAAATTACTTTTATTAAAGAATAAATCAACTGATATTTAGTAAATTTTATTTTTATAAGACTCACAATTAAAATATTTTAATATTTACATTAGACTTTTAATTAGGGGTAAGTAGTAATTGAAATCCTAATTAAAATATAAATATTAATTTTATTAGACTTTCAATTAGCATAAGTTAATATTTTTTTATAAGACTCCCAATTAGATGTAAATCCTAATTAGAAGGAAATTATTAATTTCATTAGACTTTTAATTAGAGTAAGTTAATATTTCATTATAAGACTTCCAATTAGAAGACATGTAGTAATTAGATTCTTTTTAGAAGACAAATACGAATTTATATAAAATTTTAATACATAAATTCTAGAAAAATTAGAAAAATAGTTTCGAGCGATTTGAGAGTGCCAATGAATTCTCCTTTCTTATAGACTAGTCTGTTAGGGATTGTGGTGTTAACATTATAATCAACTAATATATTACTTAGATTAATTAGAAATTAACTAAGTAAAACATATTGTCATATACATATTAACATTATGTTTAAATGTCACTTGTAATATTATGTACAAAAAACCAAGTAGGTGATAGTAAGTATCAATAGTTACTGTCTTGTAAAAATGTAATAAATGATCTATGAAATAGAAGTTCACAAAGTGTTCATGCACAGCATGGATCAAATCATTGACAGTAGCATTCTGCAAACTGAAGCCTATGACAACATATTCAAGTGACAACACCTTTTAAAACAACTGACAACAACTATTCCTCGACAGTAAACTTGGCGGAGAATGAAGATTCTAACATAACAAGTTTTACTGACAGCAACTATTTCTCGATAGTAAACTTAGCGGAGAATGAAGATTCTAAGACAACAAGTTTTACTGACAGCAACTATTCATCGACAGTAAACTTGGCGGAGATTGACAGCAAGTTTATCTGACAGTAACTTTAGCGAGAATAGTTGACAGCATGTTTGGCGGGATAGTTGACAGTACCTTTGGACGACAACATGTTTTGAAGACTGACAAGCTTGACAGTAAAGTATGCGGAGTCGAAGATGTTGACATCAAAGAGAAGCTAAAGGTTGACAGTAACCTTTTGGTGAAGCTGACAGTCTGTTTCAAGTAGCAGACTAGGTAATGTTAATTCACATATTAATCTTGACAATTCTACCTAGTCTGTCAAGTCTACTACTGCAACTTGAGAAAAACAAGCAAAAAGATAAAGTGTGTTCAAGGAGTCAAGAATGTCAAATCTTCTTAGAGCAACTTTATCTACAAATAGAATGAAGACAAATTTGAATAGGAAAAGTGAAGTTTCTATTTCAAGCATTGTCCTAGGAATAAGGAAAAGTACACTTGTAAGTGGGATATGTGTTTTATCATAAATACACATATCTCACAAATAATTTCCCTTATGCAACTGAGCTTAACTTTTCTCGAGCATAGAGACACTAGCAATCTCTTGTTATTGTATCTATTGAAGTTGGAAATTTCTTCCAGTCAGTTGTAGCATAAACAAAAATTAATAAAATTAATTTTTAAAATAAAACACCTTTCTTCTTTTAATTTCTTACTGTTATTTGTATTTTTCACTTGATATTATTATCTCTTATTTGTTGTTAGCAAGATAAGTGATAAATTATCAAATTGCATTCAACCCCCCTATTCTGCAACACTCATACTATTTAACAACTGGTATCAGAGCGGCATGTTAGATATACATAACCTGAAAAGATCTAAACATGAGTGCTTAGAAAGTAAGCAACATAAAAATACCCACATTTGACAAATAACACTACAACCTTTAGAAAAGAAAGATGATGTTGTTCATAAAAACAGCCAACCCACTCTACCCTGAAATCCTGGAAAATGGTCCCTTCATACCTCAAACATATGTACCTGAAACCACAGTAGATGGTGAAACAATACCAACCTATTGGGTTCCTAAAAAGGTTTCGGAGTACACTGACATTGAAATAGAAAAAATATCTCTAGATAATTGCTTAAAATTTATCATCATTGAGGCACTTGACAATATCATGTACAACAATATTGTCAATTGCACCAGTGTAAAACAAATATGGGAAACCATTGAGATACACTGTGAAGGAACATAAGAAGTAAAAGAAAATCAAAGACAGATTCTGGTGTCTCAGTATGAAGCCTTCATGGCCAAACCAAGTGAAGGGTTGACTGAGATGTTTGAGAGGTTTAACAGGTTGATAAACGACTTGCAGCTGCATGGAAAGTTTTATGACAAAAATGAGGTAAACATGAAATTCATGTTGACACTTCCTGACCATCTAGAGCACAAGGTTTCTGCTATAAGAGAAGGAAGAGATTTATCAAAAGTTTCTCTTGAAAATTTATATGGCATACTTAAAACCTATGAGTTAGAGCTACTACAAAAGGGAGCCATTCAAATTGGTCAAAGAGGATAAATGGCTAACACTTCAAATGCTCTAGTAGCTCAGGATCTATAGATGATGCAGCTCAAGGAATCTCAACATCAATAACAAATCAAGATTGAAGAAATCACAGATGAAGATGAAATTATGACTCTGAAACTCAAGGATGGTGAAGAAGATAAGTTCTACACTTTGGAGGAACTGGGCAACATGGAAAATAAAACAATGGCCTACATGACAAGGAAGTTCTCCAACTTGAGATTCAAGAAGAACAAATCTTTCAAACCTAGATGACAAAGCTCCAGGTTCAACAAGCCAAATATCTCAAAACCTGGAGGAAGTGACAAAGGTGGATACAAAACATGTATGATGGATAGATCCAAGAGAAGGTGTTACCACTACAGTGAAATGGGGCATTTTACAACAAAATGCAAGAAGCCAAAACAAGTGAGAAGAAATGACAATGATTATGAGGAACTCAAAGCAAAATATGAATCCTTGCTCAAAAAGCAACAAAGAAGGGCTTCTATGGCTGAAGAAAAGTGTTGGGAAGACTCTGATGATGAAGAGGAAGAAGAATATGGAAATCTTGCTCTCATGGAAAACTCTGGAAAAGGTTCATCCACTTCATGCAGTCAGGTACCCTTTCTTACTATTGTTGATATGACTACATCTCAGTATAAGAAAACTGTTGAAAGTTTAAGTTCTGAAATTTTCAATATTCATTCATGTTAGCTGCCAATGAGGAAATAGTTAAATTGTCTAGTGCTAATGAGTTATTGAAGATTAAAAATCATGAACTAGAACTTAAACAGAATACTTTTGAGTCCTTACAACAAGAAAATAAGATTATTAAAAACAAGGTAGTTTGTTCTTCCCATATTGAGGAATTTCTTAGAAAACAGATTTCTGAGAATGAACTAAAAATCAAGGCCTACAAGAATTCTTCTTCCCTGTTAAAATCATACCATGATGATAATACTAAAAATCAAAAGGTAGGTATAGGTTTTAACTATGAGAAGAAAAGTGGAAAGAAATATGTTGTAGAGGAAGACATCAAACATAATGTCAAACCTTCCATTCTAAAGAAAGTTAAGAATCTCATGTTTAAAAAGGCAAAATTTGAATTTGATGAGGAAGCATTAGTAATTAAATAAGAGATAGATGATGAGGACAATGAAGCTGTCATTAAGTCCCTCAAGGCAAAAGATACTGTCAAAATCCCCAAGATAGTTAGTTTTGACCTTGACAGTAACCTGCGTTTAAAAGATGCTGTCAAGACTGGCAAGACAGTAAGTTCAAAAGATGTTGTCAAGACTATGAGATCCAAACTTACTGTCGAGACAACCCCATCTAAACCTACTATCAACACCAGCATGACAGTAACTTCTAAACATACTATCATGAAGACCAAGAAGAACGGAAATGGAAAACTAGGAATTAACAAGAAAAATAATTATGATTATATTCCTAATGCTCCTAGAAAGTTGTGCAAAAATTGTGGTTCTTCTAGTCATCTAACTCATGTTTGCAATAAGAACAAGTCAAATGTCAAGAATGTTACCTCTGTTAATGGAAATTTACACAACAAGCCTTTAAAGAACAAACAAGTTACTTACTATGGTGATTTTGTTTGCATTTCATGTAAAATGAACTTGATGAGTATATGCTTTAAAATGGCTTTTGCTAATAATCAAGAATGCCTGCATAAGAGTGATAAATCTGAAAAGGCAAAGACTTCAAATCCACCTAAAGTTAGGATGGACAAGCCACCCAAGAGAAAAGCTATCAAACCAGTAATCAAATCTGAATGGGTAGCTACAGGAGTCTTGCTAAAAGAAAGAGAAAGAACTATAATTGAATCAACTTTAAACTGTGATTTAGCTAAGAAAAATGGACCCAATGAAAATTGGGTACCAAAAGTAACTTGAAAAATTTGTTGTGCAGGGCAACAGGAAAAATAAAAGAATCATGTGGATCATTGATAGTGGATGCTCAGGACACATGATAGGTGATAAAGCCCTGATATCACAGTTCAAGGAGATGGCTGGCCCTTGTGTAACTTTTGGTGAAAACATCATTGGTTTTACAATGAGATATGGCATTCTAGAAGTTAGAAATTTGAGAATAGAGAAAATTGCTCTAGTAAATGGTTTAAAGCATAATTTGTTGAGTGTAACTCAATTTTGTGAAAGAGGATTTCTAGTGAGCTTTGATCAAGACAGATGCTCCATTGTCAACAAGAAGACATGAGAAGAAGCTCTTCAAGGAGTTAGAAAAGGAAGCCTTTTCATAGCTGACTTGGATTCTGTGAGAAAAGACAAAGTCTACTGTTTCTACAGTAAGGCTTCCTCATCTGATAGTTGGATGTGGTACAAGAAACTTTCCCATTTGAACTTCAAAGCAATGAATTATCTAATGAAGAGAGAATTGGTGAAAGGGCTTCCTCAACTTGAATTCTGTCAAGAAAGATTGTGTGAGGATTGTCAAAAAGGGAATCTAAGGAGAGCTTCACACAAAAGCACTCCTAGTGGCTCAATCAATGAAGCATTTCATCTAATTCACATGGACTTATTTGGTCCTGTGAATATACAATCACTGTCAAGAAAAAGATATGCTTTAGTAATGGTTGATGATTTTTCTAGATACACTTGGGGTGAGGTTTCTAGCATCCAAGGATGAAGCTGCACAAGAAATCATTGATTTGGTAAGGGTTCTTGACAAGAATCCCAAATATAAGGTGCGGATTTTAAGAAGTGATAATGGTACTGAGTTCAAAAATAGTATCATGAATGATTTTTACAAAGATAATGGAATCACTCAACAATTCTCTGCACCAAGGACACCTCAGCAAAATGGTATTGTGGAAAGAAAGAACAGAACTTTAATTAAGGCTGTAAGAACTATGTTGAGTGAAGAAAAAATTCCTACCTATTTCTGGGGTGAAGCAATCAATACAGCCTGTTATACTCAAAACAGAACTGTAGTCAACAAAGCCTATGGAAAGATACCCTATGAATTGCTTACAGGAAGGAAACCAACTGTCAATTATTTTCATGTCTTTGGAAGCAAGTGCTACTTCATGAAAGATTAAACTGAGATCAAAGGAAAATTTGACACTAAAGCACAATCTTTGTGGGGTATGACATTGACAGGACTACATACAGAGTCTACATCACTGATCACAAGACTATGGAGGAGAGTGTAAATGTCACCTTTGATGAGTCAAAATTTCCTGGAATTGAAGGAAGTCAAGAAATGGAACCATTGTTCTTTGAAAATCAAGGTTATCTAGAAGAGATTGATGAAGATTTAACAAGAGTTGATCACAAAATTTCTGGTCCATCAAATGATCATATCCAGTCTGGAGATAATGAAGGAACTGCTCAAGCAACTGATTTGTCTGGGAATGTTCCAATGAATAGTGGTCTTGAAGAAATTGATGTTGTTAACAGTGCAAGAGCAAAAGATGTTGTCAATCAACAAGGTGTTGAAGACTCTAGTGATTCTCTAAGAGAAAAAAATGGAACAGAGATCACATAAATGATTTAATTATTGGTGATCCAGGAACTGGAGTCAAAATAAGAAGAAATGTTACCTATCAATGCATGTACTCTTGTTTCCTTTCTCAAACTGAACCTAAAACTCTAGAAGAAGTTTTGGTTGATCTAGATTGGATTAATGCCATGCAAGAAGAGCTTAATCAATTTGAAAGAATCTGTGTTTGGGAATTGGTGCCTAAACCAAAGAACAAATCCATAATAGGCACCAAATGGGTTTATAGAAACAAGATGGATGATTGTGGTACTGTCACAAGAAATAAAGCAAGGCTGGTGGCAAAAGGTTACTGTCAACAGGAAGGAATTGACTATGAAGAAACATTTGCTCATGTTGCTAGACTTGAGGCAACAAAAATCTTCTTGGCTTTTGCTGCATTCAACAACTTCAAATTTTACCAAATTAATGTGAAAAGTGTTTTCCTTAATGGAGAATTAGAAGAAGAAGTGTATTTTGAACAGCCCCTGGCTTTGAAGATCCAAAGATGAAGAATTTTGTATACAGACTACTCAAGGCATTGTATGGCTTAAAGCAAGAACCAAGGGCTTGGTATGAAACTCTTTCTAAGTTCCTTCTTGATAACAACTTTACAAGTGGGATTGTGGATAAAACTCTTTTCTACAAAAAGCATGGAAAGAATATCATTCTAGTCCAAGTATATGTTGATGACATTATCTTTGGTTCAACAAATAAAGATCTATGCAAGAAATTCTCAGAGTTGATGCAGAACAAATATGAGATGAGTATGATGGGTGAATTGGTATTCTTTCTTGGACTTCAATTCTATCAAAAAAAAGATAAAATATTCATTTATCAAACTAAGTATGTTAAAGATCTCTTGAAAAGATTTGATATGGAAGACTCATCTCCTGCAAAAACTCCAATCTCAACGGCAACTCAACTTGACAAGGATCCAAAAGGAAAGAAGGTGGAAAACAAAATATATAGAGGAATGATTGGATCTCTCCTCTATCTAACAGCTAGCAGGCCTGACATCATGTTTGCAACAGGGTTGTGTGCAAGTTTCCAGTCTGATCAAAAAGAGTCTCACTTAATGGCTGTAAAAAGAATTTTTAGATACATAAAAGGCACTCAAAACTTAGGCCTTTGGTATCCTAAAGATTCTGGATTTGACTTAGGTGGATATTCAGACTCAGACTATGCAGGGTGCAGGATAGACAGAAAGAGCACAACAGGTAGCTGTCAATTTCTGGGAGAAAGGTTGGTTTCATGGTTTAGCAAGAAGCAGCATTCAATATCAAATTCAACTGTAGAAGCTGAATACATTGCAGCTGTTAGTTGTTGTGCTCAGTTACTTTGGATGATAAACCATCTATTGGACTATGGGTTGACTCTGCAAGGAATTCCTATCTTTTGTGACAACACTAGTGCCATAGCAATTTCTGAGAATCCTGTTCAACATTCCAAAACTAAGCACATTGACATCATACATCACTTCATTAGAGAGCATATGGAGGAAGGCACAATCAAGCTTATCTATGTGCCCACAGAGAAGCAACTTGCAGATATTTTCACCAAACTATTGGATGAAAAGACATTCAACAGGCTAGTGAGTGACTTGGGTATGTTAAATCTGTCATGTTAATGTAATTCTGTTTAGTTGATTAAAAATGTAGTTAATTGAATTTCACTGTGAATTAATGGCCTCTTGAGGTGTTTTGATTTTTATCACAGTGGAAAAGCATGCTGATATTTTACTGAGAGTTTAATTAATGTATTTTTAAGTAACTTAATTCTTATGTGACTAATAAAATATACTGTCAAGTTGCTTGACAGTATATTTTATTCATATTGTCGCATAATGATAAGTTACTGTCAAAATCTGTGAAACTTACTGTCACATGGTTGAGAAGTCTTGACAGTATAGTTCGCGGGATTAAAACTTACTATCGAATCCTATAAAACCTACTGTCAAAAGATTGAGAAGTCTTGACAGTATAGTTCGCGGGATGAAAACTTATTGTCAAATTCTGTGAAACTTACTGTCAAAAGATTGAGAAATTTTGACAGCATATTACGCGAGACTGAAACTTACTGTCAAATTATAAAACTTACTGTCAGTATTCTTTGACAGTATAGTTTTCTAAAATCCCCGCATAACATACTATTAATAGTTAATATTAGGGTTATTCATTTATTTTATATATTTTTCCTAACCACTAATATTACTGTCGAGAATGTGTGTGAATTCTTGCGCAGGAGTTACTGTCGAGGAATGGAACTAGAAGACAACTGTCACTTAAAATCGTTTACAATTCCTTCTTGACAGTACCTTTTTCACATCATATATATACAAACAGCTTAAATCTCTCACATTCTTTATTTCTTTTTTAAACTTCAATTTTCTTCTCTTACATCCTAAAACTCTCCATTTTCTCAGTAACCTCTCTTTTTCTAAACCATTCTTCAAACTCTAAACTCTTTTTCATTTCTAAACTTCAAACTCTCAACCATGTCTGGACCTCAACTTATTTGCTCTCTTGCCTAAACCAACTTCACCACCATGGCCTCAGTGGGTGAAGCTGGAGAAGCCTTCAAACCTCTTGTTGGCTTCATGAACAATTTTTACCTCACCTATTCCCTCACAGAAAGCCCCCATCTTGAAATACCTAGACTATTTCAGTTCTGGACCTCTGCCATATGTGAGAGGGAGCAAGATGCTAGCACTATCTCCTTCCAGATCAATGGTACCTCTTACACCATTGATTCCTCTCATGTTAATGAAGCTCTTCATGTGGAAGAAGTTGAAGTCTCACTATTTCAGGAGCCTGCAAGTGACATTCAGCTTGCAAAGTTCTTTAAAATGGTTGAGTATACTGGACCTAGGTTAAGCTCAAACAGCGATGAATGGTATCCATCTGGCGGCATGGACATAAAATATCTTAACAAAGAATGGAGTATGGTGTTGGATATTGTATCAAGGTCCATGTCGAGCAAGACCAATGGCTGGAATGAGGTCCCAACCTACATCAAGAGAATTGTGCATTCCATGGTGCACAACTACAGAATCAATATTGGAAAGCTCTTGATGCCCTTGTTCAAACTGATGCTTGGAAAGAAAGAAGCCAGAAAACTGGTAATCTACTATCTTAGATTTTTTATGCTTATAATTAATTCTGTCATAGGCATAATAAATTTAGATAGTGTTCAATGCATGGAGTCCCCAACACTGAAAAAGAACACCCATTCTTTGTTAATCAGTAAACCACTTAACACTGAATTGAGCTTGTTTATAACTGATTTCATGCTTTCTACTGTAAATGATTTAAATTTAAAATTTGTTGGGGACTACAATGTATTTTCTTTGAGTGATGAGAATGGTGTTGACCTCACCATTCCTAACCCACACTCTAAACCTTTTGAAGGAATCTGGCCTTCTCGAGTTACCAAAACTATTAGCCAAGGGTCTGGTTCCTTTCAAAAGGACCAGGCTCTTGAAAAGAGGATAATCAATCAACCTAGACTAGAAATCTTTTCACATGTAGGTGAGGTAACTGCACAAGATGCAGTAAATAAGGCTGATAGTTTGGGGTCCTGGTGAGCCTAGATGAAAGAAAGAAAGGGTATTAACCTCTGTAATCCAGACTGTGTCCTCTCAAAAGGGCACATATCTTAATAGGGAACAAAACACATCTCTAGGTGTTTCCTCTCAAAAAGAGACATCTATTGAAATTGGCCAGTCTCCCATGGCACATTGTATAGAGTATGCACAACAGGTTGAACACACTCAATCTGAACCCACACTTGAAGATACTCACACAATAGGGCTAGAAAATGTGGAACACGGCTCATTTAATTATGGTGCATCACATTTTGAAAATTTTGAAGATCAAACTGTTGATGCACTATTCCAACAATTAAATAAGACTGATCATAATAATCCACAAGAACATTCCACTCACAGGGTGGAAGAGATTGCTATCACAGCTTCTGAAACTGTTAATGACAAAGTTGTTGTCAATCTTCATGACAGTAACTTCTCAATAGATGTTTTCAACATTCAAAATCCAGACAGCCACTCTCCAATGGCCACCACTTCTCAACAAACTGATGATGATGACTCTGCTCTCATTTCCACAATCCTCAAGGAAAAATCTAAATCTCTTGGGATGTACCTGCTCAGTCTCTTGAACCTAGGATGAGTGAGGGTGTGAAATGAAAAAGAGAGATAAAAGAAAAGAGAAGTGAGTCAAAAAATGAGGGGCTGGGAAAATCCCAGGCAAAAGGAGAGGGCCCTGAGCAAGGCCAAATAAAAAAACAGAATGTGGGAGCCAAAATATGTAAGGCACTAGGCCTTAAGAGTGAGTTGGTGAGGAGTGATGAGATCACTCAGAAAAAACAAGAGAGTGTAAGAACCACCACAGCCTCCAAATCCTCCAAATAAGCTGATGAATGGTTGAAATCCCTTTCACACAAAGTCACCAAATTATCAAAGAATCTGGACACTGTTGGTAGAAATCAAGTGAAGTTGGTCAACAGGATGACTAGTCTGGAGCAACCATGAATGAAGGATTCAAGGCAATCTTTAACATGCTTCAAGAGTTCAATTCTAAATTTTTCAAACCCTGCACTTGCTACCTCAACTAAGGTGGAAAAGAGTACATATCAATCTGAAGTGTTTGTAGATGAGAGTGATAAGGACAAAATAAAAGCTGCATCTCAGGGGGAGAGTCAACTAACATTGCTGTCTAGTGTGGCTGCTGAGATTGCTACACAGCTTGGTGGTAATAAGGAGGAGAAACAGAAGCATGTTGAGAGGCCTAAGGAGAAAGGCATTGTGATCAAGGAGGGTGTTGTGAAGGCCCCTGTTCATGTAGCTGGGAAAGGAAAGGAGAAACTCTTTAAGGATACAAATGATGATTTAATAATAGAAGAGAGAGAAGATTTTGATGATGAGCAGGCTTCAATTCTTATGGTTGATGAAAATGAATATAACAAAGTGTTTGAAGATGCTAAATTCAATAAAAGGATAAATGATCTAAGAGCCTTATCTAACAGGGATCCCAAGAAATTTTCTGATTCAATGAGACAATCAACGGTAGGAGAAGCTGTGATGGTGTCAAAGAACAACAAGTGGGTAATCTCTATCAGAACTGAAGGAGGTTTTAGCTTGTGTGTGAGCATGAGATATTTGAGCAGACAAGAAATCTCAGTCATAGAAGCCATCAAACTTAAAATCAAGACATACAAGTCATGGCTAAATGAAAAGGTAGTGGATTATATTTGACTCGTATTCGATGAAACACAATGTAAACACGATAAAAGTAAAATGATTTGATACATGAGTAAAGGGATATCCGCAAAATCTCAAAACCAGAGTTACACCCAGAAAAATCTTACCCCGGTACCTTTTGACATGCTAATTGTAATTGACATTAAAAGTGGCTTGATAACCGTAAATTTAGATGTTTAGAGATGTGTATGTTTTAAAATTTTATTTTTAAAATAAACGATAAACATAAAAAAATTTATGTTCAGATTTTTATGTTTAAAATTTATAAATATTTAATTATTTTCAAAATTTTATGTTTAAGAACCTAAACCAGGAAATGAAAAAATTCAGGGACCTAAACCACAAATTTTTATGTTACATCAGTGACACGTCATCAGGATTTTAACGTCCGTTAGTTTTTTAAGACGGAAGGACTTCAATCAGAAAAATTTAAAAGATGAAGGACTCGCATATTGGAATATTTAGTTCAAGGACTAAAACAATAAAACACCAATAGTTTAGTGACGAATGAATTTATTTTCCCTACTTTTATATAATTGATATAATAAAATGATAAAAAGTAGGGAAAATAAATTCATTCGTCACTAAACTATTTGTGTTTTATTGTTTTTGTCCTTGAACTAAATATTCCAATATGCGAGTCCTTCAACTTTTGAATTTTTCTGATTAAAGTCCTTCCGTCCAAAAAAAACTAACGGACGTTAAAATCCTGATGACGTGTCACTGATGTGACATAGGAATTTATGGTTTAGGTCCCTGAACTTTTCCATTTTCTAGTTTAGGTCCTTAAACATAAAATTGTGAAAATAATTGAATATTTATAAATTTTAAACATAAAAATCTGAACATAAATTTTTTTATGTTTATCGTTTATTTTAAAACCATACACAACTCTAAACATCTAAATTTACAGTTATCAAGTCACTTTTAATGTCAATTACAATTAGCATGTCAAAAGGTACCGGGGTAAGATTCTTCTGGGTGTAACTCTAGTTTTGAGATTTTGCGGATATCCCTTTACACATGTATCAGATCAATTTACTTTTATCGTATTTATATTGTGTTTCATCGAATATGAGTCAAATATAATCCACTAACATTAAGTATTATTTTTTTCGAACTATATAAATAACTATTTCATCTAAGAATAAAACAAATCTGATATGTGTATCATATGTTCGAGCTGGATACGAACCAGGTTGACGGATAGTCCGAATCAATTTACAGCCCTAGTCATGCCAAGCCGAAAAGCTTCATTCAATAAAATTTTAAAAATAATTAAATATTTTTAAATTTTAAACATAAAAATCTTAACATAATTTTTTTATGTTATCGTTTATTTTTATTTTAAAAATAAAAATGATTATCGTTAAAATTTATAAATATTTAATTATTTTCAAAATTTTATGTTTAAGGACCTAAACCAGGAAATGGAAAAGTTCAGGGACCTAAACTAGAAATTATTATGTCACATCAGTGACACGTCATCAGGATTTTAACGTCCGTTAATTTTTTTGAACGGAAGGACTTCAATCAGAAAAATTCAAAAGTTGAAGGACTCGCATATTGGAATATTTAGTTCAAGGACTAAAACAATAAAACATCAATAATTTAATGACGAAAGAATTTATTTTCCCTAAAAAGTAAGTAAAGTGAACTTTTATTTTAGGTAAATATAAGAAAAAGGAAATTTGTAATAATGAATAGGAAGTATTTAAAGTATATTCACTGGGAAATTTTCATCTTAAATCGGTAAGCAATTTTGATTCATTCAGAAGTTCAAAATATTAAATAAATGATCTTAATCGTTCAAAAAGTCATCGTTCGGTTCAGTCCAGTCCATTCACATGTTATCAAATGTCCCCCAAGTATCTCGTCTCAAATAACGATCAACGATCAATTATCAGAATTATCTTTTTATTTTTCTAGACTTTATGATTAAATTTTGATTTTTAGCTTTCTTAATTTATCTAAAAAGGTAGGATCAAAGTTGTGACACTCAGGGATCGTTTGGTTCATAAAATAGTATGATATTGGAATCAGGAATCGGGTTTAGGTGGTACGAGGACGAAGTATCATTTCTGATATCACGTGTTTGGTTGAATGATAAAATGAATTTATTAATTTAATATATTTTTTAATAAATAAAAAAATATATGCAATTAATAAGAAAAATTAATCGTTATTATTTATTAAATATTAAACAACATTATTATAAAATTTTTATTTTAAAAATTAAAATATAATTTTATAAATAAAGATAAAAGTACTAAAATTTTGATTTGATTTCACATACATTCATCTCATTCTTACCTCCCCTTAAGGTATCATAAACACATATTTTATGGGTTTGAGGTATGCGTTTTAAAATTAAAAAATTCCAACCAAATATCAGGTATTAGTTTGGAATAAACGAAATTCACACCTGATACCTAGAAGTCCCGAATCAAACGACCCCTTAATGTTTTGTGCTTTTTTTTGTTTTTGAGGTACTCGGAGATATGAGATTTTCTGTTTTCGAACTTTAAGGTTTTATTTTTTTAAGTGTGTGAAGACATCTTACGTATGTCTTTCGATTAAACGATGAGTTTTATTGTATGAATGAAAACTCTTACGAATTATTGTGTTTTGATACAATTCATTCTTGGAGTCATGTCTCCATTAAAAATATCGTATTAGATTCAGACAGTAATGGTTTAACCAGCCTACTCTATATTTGCTTGATTGTTTTTCAATTAAGTCTGTAGTTTATTTTATTTTTTTATATAGTAAAGTCTAGAACAAGCTTTGTAGTGACGTTAGGACTTGGTTTTTCTTCTAAAATTTTATTAATCAAATTTTTTATGTAAAATTTTACTTGTAAATATTATGATCATAAAATAAGCATCATAGGAGAAATTTAAGTTTAAGGTCAAAGAAATAAATGTTGCAATTTGAAGAAAATTTGGTTAAGACAGATATGAAGAAGTCCAGATCTTACTATGTAGCAAAGTGCTAAAATAAATATATCAAAAAGTGGGCATATCGAGAAAGCATATACTCCCTCCGTCCCGGCCAAATGTTTACATTTGGTCCGGGCACGGAGACCAAGGATAGTGGGTGTAATAGTGATTTTATTGTTAAAATAAATGAAATAGTGGGTGTAATAGTGTAAAGTGTTGAAAAAGTGGAGTGAAGTAGTGGATGTAATAATATATTTATTGTTAAAAGTTACTATTTTTAGTAATGTAAAGAATTGGGTGGGACGTCCCAAAAAGGAAAGTGTAAAGAATTGGTTGGGACGGAGGGAGTATCAATTTTGTGATTCACAATTTATAAATTAACTGAACTGTTTATTAAACTCGCTCGAGTTCGTTAAATCGGTTCGACATTTTATTAAACTCAAATTCGAACTAAAACTTTTATCCTAAAATCTTAACGAAATGAACTGAACTTTATACGTGTTCGACTCGAGTTCATCAAAATTATCTTATTATACATGTCCATTATCTACTTTAAATGCAATTTTATTGATAAATTTTCAGGACAACTCTTTTGCTGGAGTATTGGTATTAGTACTTAGTAATCAATCTAAAGATAATTATCATTCAAATTATACATTTAAACAAGCTCAATCATTGTAATGAATATGATTATAAATGAAAAATAAATTTTATGTTTGAATTTTTTAATATACATAATTTTTTCAAAAAGTGATTATTTATTTGGAACGGAGGAAGTATGTATTATATAATGTATAGTAAAATACATTATTTGTATTTGCACTTTAACCGTCATACCACTTTTAATAATGCATTTATGAAAGTAAGACTTTCAATATTGAAATTTGTATTTTGTCTATTTTAGCTAATTCCGTGATCTTCTTTTCGTTCAATTCATATTTTAACTATTATATTTATATTATATATATTTGTTCTAATTTAAATAAATAGTTAGTTACAACCAAATTTGTTTATGATCATACTCCAGTTTGCCATATTTCAGTCATTAAGACTAGTTTTAAAGCTCAGTCAGAATATTTATCTTTGTTATAATCTTCGTGCCCGGAATGCAAAAGCTCTTTTTCTAATTATTTACTGCAGTGGATTCCTCCTGCGAATTCGGTGAATTTAATTATGATGGAGCTTTTAAATATGGCTTTGCAAGGCTATTGAATTAGATTTGCAATTATTATTGAATTAGATTGCAAATTCTCTATTCAGCCGCTGAATTTGGACCTTGGTCCTCCTTGAAATTGTGAAGTTATAGTTGAAGATATTAAAGTGATAACATAAATTGATATGCCGTGAGAAAAAATGTTATTGAAAAATTATTATCACACAAATTAAATAATTATTTGATAATATTTTTAATTTACATATGTTTTAAGATATAATTTTTAAAAATTTATTATTCATAAAGAAATCTAATAATAAAATTCATAATTATCTCTTACAAAAATTAAAAAACGATATTTTCAAAAATCAGGAGAACCTGTTTTCTCAGAAACCAAAAATAATTTTGCAGAACTAAACAATTTTTTCCCATAGCAGTGAAATTTTTTCCCCACCATACCCTCAACTCAATACATTCATCATCCTCTTTCTTTTCTATTCACTCCTCCTCTAGTCTTCTTCTTCTTCCTCGCCCCCCTTTCAACTCTCTCTCTCTCTCTCTCTCTCTCTCTCTGTGACTCTCTCTCTCACTCTCTCTCTCAATCTCTCTCTCTCCATGACGTTAGGCTCAGGTGGATCCACCGTCGTCGGTCAGTTTCTATTATATTTTCATTTATCACCGTACTCATTAAATCATTTTTTTTTCAATTCATCTGCTGATTTATATTACTACCCACTTACTTTTTAGTGGTTTAACTATATCAATTAACTCACTGATTATATGCTTTTATTATATCAATTAACTTGCCCAAAACTAAAATGATCTGGTGTATTCATTTCAGATTTCAGATTGTAGCTGATTTAGATAGCACACTCTCGTAGAGAAACAACGCGTGCTAGTTGTCTGATTTGTTTCAATTATAATATCTGTCAATGTCGATTATTGTTTTACATATTTGTTATTTTGTTCTTGACTTGATCCGTTGTACTCCGGTGCTATTGTATCTTTTTTTTTGAAAGAATAGAAGTATTGTATGCACTGTATATTGTTGGTTAGTTTCATATGCTGTTGTTTCGTTATTATATTGTTAGAGGTCTAGAGGGGTTTTGATGTGTTTGTAATAGTGTAATTGACGGAAGATTTTGTTGAACTCGTGAAACAAGGTTGTTCTTTAAATACTTGGGTAAGTGTGTTTCCGGTGGAGTTGTGAGATAATGGTAGGAATAATGTCATCTTGTGTGATGTTTCTACTTGTTCTACTTCAAGATTTCATTTGTTTGTAGTGATTATATGGGGACATTCTAGACTTTATAAGCTTACGTGCTTACTATTACTTTGGAATTGGCTTCTTAATTTTATCAGTTGTCTTGCAGTTCCTCGTAATTTCAGATTGCTGGAGGAGCTTGAACGGGGAGAAAAGGGTATTGGTGACGGTACTGTGAGCTATGGAATGGATGATGGAGATGACATTTACATGCGTTCTTGGACCGGAACCATAATTGGTCCTCATAATGTTAGTGTATATTCCTTGTTTAGAGATTTATAGCACTTGTTCCGCCCTTTAGCAAGTAGATAGATAGATAGAGAGGGAGGGAGAGAGATCATATGCGGAGTTCTTTTTTTGTGTTTAACGAGGCAAACTAGCTAGTACCCAAACACATCTAAAATAGTGATCTATAGACGTGAGTTATGAAAATGTACCATCTTTATTTGTATGAACTAATCTCTCTGTCCCTGTACATCTTATGTCGTCACCGCTTCTCATTAGTGGTCCAATATAGTCTCTGCCAACACCAAGCACCAAGTTCAATTGCCTGAAGCTTTGTTATTGGTGGATATAAACACTGCCATATTTGCCGTGGCGAACTTCTTATTGCTTTAAATTGTGGTGCATCTTACACCCAGCCAATTCTGTGTGCAAAATTATATATATATATATATATATATATATATATGTTTTAGCTGATGCTTGTTAAAAGGGTGTAATGTTTTCCGTGGCTCATTGCTTTTTGAAAATAAGAAATACATCTAACACTTTCAACGAGTTCCTCTAGCCATTTACTTGTCTAAATTTGCATGGTGTTCTATAAACGAATCCTGATTTAAGATTGTAGCTTGCTCAATTCCCCAGCATAAAAGCTGTGTTCTGTGGGTTTCTGAATTCTTATTGTGGATCTTAGATGGTAATTTTGTATATATTTTGAAGGCTGATGCAGATCTACTTTCCAATTTCTGAGTAAAGATGAGCTTATTTTTATATCAATATTTTTATTGTTAATGCATGTGATAATAAAGACTAGAGATTTTTTTCTGTCCTTTCTGAATATTTATATGCTCTTCTCTCATATAGCTATCTTAATACTGCAATTGTTTACCTCTATTTCAGTCTGTACATGAAGGTCGCATATATCAGTTAAAGCTTTTCTGTGACAAAGATTACCCTGAGAAGCCACCAACTGTTCGTTTCCATTCTCGGATCAACATGACTTGTGTCAACCATGAAACTGGAGTGGTAATTTTTAATGTTCTAATTCAATGTTGCTCTTAAGTTTTTAGTTGGTTGCATTTATCACTTTTTTTAAGCTGTACTGCTCAACAATTTGTACAATATTACTCAGCTCAAGTGTCTAGACTCAAAAGTTTATACAAGATTCATAGGACTTTGATTTAAGTGTCTCAACTCAATAAATTGGATTTTAACTCAAGTGTTCCAACCCAACAACCTTTTTGCTCTAAACATTTTAGGTGAAGTTGAATGGTACCTATAAACTTAGAGCAAGTGGCAAGAGAGAAAGAACAGTATACAACAAACACATGGGAATATTAATAATTACCAACACATAGAGTGACAGATCGCCTAGGCGGGCTTTTAACAACTCTGCACAGAGTACTGCACATGCATTTCCTAATCATTACATAAACAACTGAGAGGAAAGCATCGGATGAAAGGAGGTATTTAGTGTAAAACGGAGTTGGTGAATACTAATATATTATAATATTGGGAGTTACATCAGGTGTCCTAAATATTTCTCTTATACACAAGTGAACTTTCTCTACTCACTATATTGATTATTTGATTGATTGGGGGTTAAGAGTAAATTAGATCTTGATTGAGTAAACTCAAGGTTGTAGTTGTTCTGTATCATGGAATAAAAATTACTTTTGGATTTTTTATTTTAAGTTTACAACATAATAAGTTTCAAATATTTATTTATAAATTTGCATCCCCAAGTAAATTTCTACTCTTTTCTCTTTAACCTTGGGAAGGTGCTAGACCTGGGAGCAATACAATATTTGACCTGACATTTTTTTTATTCAAATGCGCATGAGCTAACAATTGCTTAAGAGTTGAGATACAACCCCGTATTCTTTTTTCAGAAAAGATGTCACTGTGTATACTCATAAATGTTTGTTTACTGTGTCCAAAGTTGCCAAAACCCAAGACAGTCTTGACAATCATCATTATGGTTACTATCCTATGACTTCTTTAACAGTTATGCACCTATCAATCATCATTCTATCAAAACCTGGTTTTTTCTATTACCCCACATTCTTCTGTGTCTATCCATCTATTTCTGCAACTTGCTGTTTCATTGCTGATTTTCTGCTTCTTGTTTGAACTACAATTTGGTTAGGTCAAGTCCTAGAAATAGCATATATAGATAACAGTATGGTTGCTTTCTTGCTTACATTGAACCCTTCTACATGTGTCCATCTGTGCATTATTAAGCTGCCTTTATCAGAAGGAAAAGCAAGGGGATAGACTGATCAAGTTAGCTATGAACCGGGATCCCTCTCCGTGAAGGGTCGGCTGGGTAACATGTCAAAATTTTACTGTCGACTTGAGTGTGTTTCTTATTAATTAAATACAAGTTCTATTATTTTCAGTAACCAAATGTTGTATAGGTACTTTTAGGCATAAAATCAGGGCTTATTATTATCTTCTTTGATTTTCATGACTTGCATAATTACGCTAAAAAAAAAGCTGGTAGTTGTTTATTCAATATAGATAGCATCATCACTTCAGTTTGGTCCCTCTAAATTTGATAAAGTAGTTGATTAGCTTTATTAATAAAAATTGAATATTAGCTTTTGAGCTGTTATGTCTGTAACTAATTTCCACTCTAGGTGGAAGTCAAGAAGTTTGGAATACTGTCTAATTGGCAAAGAGAGTACACCATGGAAGATATACTGATACAGCTGAAGAAAGAGATGGCAGCTCCCCACAACCGCAAGCTAGTCCAGCCTCCTGAAGGTACTTGTTTCTAGACCAGTACCATATTGTTATCAAGGACAAACAAAACAAGTTTGTAATACTGCGCCAATTCAAAAAGTAAGAATGACAAATGTCCATGGTCAATTCCAGAAGAGGCCTCCACATGTTGAACTGTGAAGATGAATGGTGTTTGTTTATTTAGTGGATTTCTTTTTGTTTGTATCATTTCATTATCTTGATATTTTGATTTTTATATTCAGTTATTGAGCATTTTGTAAAGACTTCACTCCATGGGCATTGAAACTAAATCCATAAGCAATCAAAGTAATAAAATAAAACCTGTATTTTACTTAAAATTGGTAATGTCATTATCAGGCCGAACAGATGGCTATCGGCTCATATACCACTGAGCTTTTGTCCATTATGAGATAATATCACAGCTTTGGTGTCCAATTTCCGGAAACTTGACGTGTCAAAATTTGAAAGTCAGTTGTGATACCAAATGTGATAACTCGAGTTAAATTTTGAGTTTTTTTAAAATCAGGTTAAATTATGTATCGGTATTATTAATAAACTTAGAGTACTTTAGACCATGTTATTGATGTATTTGGCAGTAATATTTTCATTGTATACATGAATTTTGAATAGTGACAACTGAATTGATTTACTATTGAAAAAAATACATCCTGTTTTATTTCAATTAGAAATTAACTGCTCTTATAAATTTATAAAAGAAATGGATTGTAATTACATGATAACCAAGGCACAACTACCAACCTTTCCATTCTTAAATTCCTTCCTCATCCACGGAAGTCTCCCACAATTCAACCCCTCTCCAGCTCTCCCACATTTAATGGATTTAAAATCCATCTGACTCCAACCATCAATGCCCACCATAAAAACTCCTGCACAAATTCATGTTACTGCATACTACATTACTACTACATTGTTCCAAACACAGCATCTATCATTTCTGCTATCCAATTGAATAGGTAAGCAAATGAAGCTTATTCCACTCCTTGTTAAGCCCACAGAACCAACACTATCTTCTTCTTCATGGCCATGGCCATATTGTGGGAAACCTAAGACTCTGTCATTTCGAGATGAGACGATAATGAACTCAGTTTATGTAGCTGCAGGGTCCAGCTTCATTAAGTCATCAGTTTGCGAGTTGTCGACTGATAATGAACTCAGCTTATATACCATGGAGCTGGAAGAAGATGAATATTTCGACCAGGATTCAGATCAGTCAATAGAGAATTTGATTCGCAGGGTGAGATCATCGTCGGAAAGGCTATTCTTTGATAATCAAATCGGAGAAGCAACTAATTGTATACTCGGAGATCAACATAAGCTAGCAAAGACTAACAAGAACAGTACTAATATTAACAAAAATGATTGTGCTACAAGTAATAGATGTTATATCAGTAGTATAGATAATGAAGTAGTGTTAATGGAAATGGACTCCAGGGATCCATTCGAAGATTTCAGGAAATCAATGGAGGAAATGGTGGAGGCCAGTGACTTCAACATAAGCGATGATTGGGATTCACTTCATCAGCTTTTAAGTCGGTATTTAAATGTCAATTGCAAAAGCAACCATGGCTATATAGTTGGAGCTTTCATTGACTTGTTGGTTTCACTCGAGTTCTCCTCTGCTTCTAACTCTTCTTTTTCTTCTCCAACTCCATCCTCTTCCGGTACTTCATGCAAAAATGATCATAACATTTCTTCTGATTTATCGTCAGCAACTGTCATAACAGAGTCTCCTATTTCTGATTCGTCTTTCTCCTCCGATCATTCAACTGATCCTTGTTCATTGACTCTAATTGAAGAAAAGGAAGACGATGAAGATGCAGGTCTTGATCATTGCCTCACTCACCCTCCGGAGGAAAACAATATCAGTGAGACTAACTAGCTTCATCACTACTATATTTTTCCACCTCTAATGTTTATTAATTATGGATCAATACCTTAATGTATCTAATTTTAGAGTTGCATTTATAGTTTCAAATGAGAACCGTAAAAACCAAATGTTTTCAACTGGTATAACTATTTCAAAACGAGTGCGACAGTTTCATTGAAGAAATTAAATTGAATTAAACAACTCGAAAATGGAGATAAATGCCGAATAGCGAACGTCTTATTTTTTGTTCTTTCATTCTTGGCATATATTTAGTTCAATGATGTATTACTGCACTGTCAAATGGTTGATGAGTATATATAATATGAAGTAGATGTTACAATGTTAAAAGGGGATAGATGAAACTGAAGTTTTGGTATGTATTTATCGTCATATCAGATTAAATTTATTGTTTGTGAACAGTTGGTGGGTGGGAAAAAAAAAACTTTGCTTTAACAGTTCGACGGCATTCCATATATTAATGTCATACATACATAAAATACATTACTAAGCTAGATTCAATTTGCATTAGTTTGGTTACGGTTTACTGGTGTAACATAAATAAACACTCTGCATCACACACGAACTTTAAATCAACTGCTTGGTAGCAAACTAAGAAACAACTCACTTGCAACTTGAGATATCGATCACATGATGAACCAGTATATTAGTACTAATTTACTGCATCGGTCCCAAAATATATAAACCACTTATGTTTATAGGTATTTTTTTAGGTTATATTGAGTGTTCGAGCCAGCACGGAACTACTTATTCACACAATTTTGCACTCGCACTTCCCCACTTGTGTTAAGGTGGATTCACTTATATAAGTATTTATAAATAATATATTTTCAATTTTTTCCTTTTATATATAAAAGTAAATTTTTTATATCATATTCAAAATAAAAAAGTAAAAAATTATCATTTATAAGTACATCTGTCTACACTAAAACAATTGTACACATCTAATTATCCTTAAATTTGCCTAAGATTTAGCAAGAAAAAAGACCACCTGCAAAGTAAAACTTTTTACTATGTGTTACGTGAAAAAGGTTTGAAATCACACATTCTCAGACAATGTTTCATAGAATCTAATGAGATTCGTCTTGCCCCCTTTCTCTCTTCTCTCTCTTCCTCCCATTTCCAACCTTAATTTCTTTACCGTCTCATTCCTTTCTCTCCTCCCTAATTTTCTTCTGAATATGTTGTATTTGTCACCACTCCCCTTGTTCTTCACTTGTCTTCAAAACTCTTGGTTTCCACAAATCCCCCTCTCGCTCAAGACCTCCTACCATGTCTTTTCATGACTCGATCAAGACTCTCCATGGCTATCTCCCATAACAAGATTCTCCTTACTCTACCCTTGGGAACGAGTGTTGAGCCCTCTTCCCTTGAGACAAGGCGATCTCATAACCATGATACTCCCAACCAAGGACCTTCAAGCAAAGCTGCTAAGGATTCAATCTCATGTGGTAAGATCTCATCTTTTCTGTTCAGTTCACAAGAGTTAGCCACTACCAATCGGAACCATAGTGTGTTAGCAAGAGCTAATAGATCTATATGTGTATATCCGCCTATTGAATTTTTGTATCATGCTTCTATGTTTTGGAAAATCTGTTGTTGTGGGGTTTTAGACTTTGAGTTTGCAGCTGTTAAGAGTTTTGTTCTTTGTGTTGATGATTTTGCCGGTCTTAAGAATGAGTTTTAACATCGTGGGGGTACTGTAATTTTTAAGTTCAAGAATGAAACTACTATGTTTAGATCTATCAAGTATAGTCCTCTTGATATAAATGGATGCTTGTTTAATCTCAAGTTGTGGTCTGAAGACCTCCCTATGAATGTCACTCCTGCCTTGATTACTATCTGGGTCACACTTCCCATGTCTAATCACAGTTGAAATGATGTTCAAGGGCTAAACCCCTCCCCTGAGGCCTTTTGTGTCAAACCCTTTGTGATTCTTGTCCCTTTACCTGGCCACACTAACCGATTTCAAAGCCGTGTTCTTGTCAAATATCTCACCCCCAGATAACCTCTGCTCTATGTGCTTCTCTAACGACCATTCCAGTACTTTTTACCCTATTTTCTTGGATATCCTCCCTTTCCGGAGATCTGACATAAGTAGAGGTCCTGCTCCCTGCCCTGCTACCCTAACTACTCCCTCTGTGGTTGAACTCCAAGCTTCCAATGAGTTTCGAGCTTCCAATGAACCTACCTTAATTCAGCATCAAACACAGCCTCCTGCACACATTGAAAAAGATAAGGATATTGAGGTTAATATGGTTTACACAAGAAGACATTCAAAAGATACGCAGGTGCTACCAGTGGTGGAGATTGAAGAAGTTGGCAGAAAGCTTAGGCTAAGCCATGGGATAGACAAGGGCAAAGGCAAGGCGCAGGTTGACCAAGAAAAATACCTTGCTTATGTGGTGGATAAAGAAGCTTCTCCTCAGGCCCTTCTTGATGATGATGATGATGTGCCAGTCCCTGTGATTATTAGGTTGTCGTAAAGCAATGATGACCGCTTTAGTCCTTGGAATAGTACAAAGAGGCGCATGATGCTGTTTTCTCAAGCTTAATTCATATTTGTTTTGTTGAACAGTTTATTTTTAATTAAAACTTGTATGATGTTTTGAGAATTTTGGTGTTAGCTATGATGTACCATCTAATTTGGTAGTTCTGTGAGCTTGCAACCTAATCTTCCTCCTATAGACCATTTCCGTCTATAAAATATATTTAAACTAGAAAAAAAGGTGTGAAATCCAAGTGTTTTTATCAATATTATTGAAGATACCACGATGAAAGTAGCTAGAGCAGTTTATTTAGTCAGAAATTTTATATCATTGCAGTGACAAGGTCACATCTAAATGAAAATGAAACTGGTTGGTGGTCCAAAAGTAAGGACCAAACTAATAGTCTACCGCTGAGTATTATCCTTATCTTCCTCATGTCCAAGAAAAATTGAAATACACAATTTTTTTTGCATCCACTCAATTTTATATAATTGTAATTTTTACGGGACAATTTTATATACGATATTATAATTTAGTGTTCATATTTATTTTTTAAATATATAACCACGAAAGTATATGATTAGATATATAGTATTTGTGTTTGAATTTACACCAAACACAGCTCAAACCTGTACGAATATAGATGTATATTTTAATATATATTATTAAAAGTGTATATACATTTATTTATATAAATATACATATTTTTATAAAATTGTGTGTAAATATAATGTAAATATATGTAGGTATATATTTAATATATATTTATAAAAATATGTATAAAATAAAATATGTTTATTTATTTATTAATTAATATATTTATTTGTGTGTCGCATGAGAATTTAGTATCTGTGTTATTAATTAAAACGATCAATTTAGTGTAATGTTTATATCTAACATTTAAGAGAAAAAAGTCTATAAGGATGAATTTAGCTAATTATCTAAGGATATAATAATCTATTTCAATACAAAAATTGAATGACAATTTTGTAATAATAATGTGCACACTGTATTTACAAAAACAGCATTGATATTATATTATATTTTATTATAATTTTAAATAATTACCTAAAATCATCTTAGGATCATCAAGCTCAACATTTAATATACGAAAAAAGAGTACCTACACTACATTAGCTCAGGTCGTTTCAACATAAATTTCTAACTTCTCCGGTCATTTAACAAAAATTTCTGTCCTCCTATCCAATCTACACTACTAGACAATCGATTAAATTTGACTGTCAAATTTGGATCAGCTTTAACCTAAAATAATGGCACAGTGAACGAAAGACTCCCTTCACCTAATATCTATTAATCTATTTATATATTTACGACTTTAAATGATTAATCAAACTTGTTGGCAATCATGAAATTAAATATGTGGCTGGCAGTCATGTATGCATCTGCGGAGCACAGCTAAAATCCTAGTATACTATAAGATTCATTTTGAGGTTTCTTTTAACACATTAAAATTTTAAATGAGTTGATTAGTCAATATGGTTTTATAACTCGGTTGGCGGGAGTTTCAAGTTCCACTTTCTGTCACTCTCAGTATTCTCCTTCCTCCAACATCTTAAGGTTTCGATATCTATATAGTATCCAAAATTCCAATATTGGCACAAGTTAAGTGTCATATGACTAACATATATATGAATGTGTTATTAAGATCCTACACACAAGGTACGAGCTCTCTAAAACCCTATATCTTTCTCTTGAGCTGCCGCCCCTAATATTTTTTGAGAGACTTTCATCGATTTTCAACGGTGGAAAACCCAATCCTTTTTTACTCCTTCGTTTGTTAGGAATCATGTTGTGTGATGATAACAAATTTATTTAGAATTATAAATTTGATCTTAATTTTTATAACTGGTCAATGGATATATGACTTATAAATATCCATTGACTAGGGAACCATTTATCGGTTGAAGTTGTTGTTAATCAACTGATAAAATGGATTGTAACAGCTGATTCAGAGTTCTTATCTCATCAGTTGATTGTAATATTTCGATGGATGTTATGTACTAGTCAACTGATATTTATTGACTTCAACTGATAGCTCATCAACGGATGTGAAGAATGGCTGACAAAGTGTAAATATTCTAAGTCAGAATTCTCTCAAAAGAAATGATCAACGGATAATGAAATCAATGGATATAGATACTATTCGATGGATGAAAGTCAACAAGAGTCAAATCAATAGATCTCCATCAATGGATAAAAACATCAAGAAAATTAACGGATAAAAAGACAATCAATGGATAAGGGATCGATGTATATTCAAATATCCATTAATACATTAATTGATCAATGGATAACCTATCCATCGATGGATAAGCAAAGAAGGTTCGACTGATAAGTTTTACAGCAATTATCAGTTGATCAAAGTTTCCCAAAACAGTTAAAGACAAATGGAATGAAATATTTGTAGGAGTCTGAATCAATGAAAGACAGTCTTGTCAGGTTTGTAAAGACTTTCAAAGGAACACAATCTTCAAGGAGAAGAACAAGACAAGACTTTTCTAGAACAATGCAAAGACCCAGGAAGAATGTGAAATAAGCTACATTTTATTTTAGTGCAAATATTGTAAAATGTATTTTGTACCTTTATCAGTTGATAGAAAATAGAAATAGGAATTGAACTGATATATATATATAGTTTAGCAGTTCATTGTAGCAACGAGTAAAAGTTGAAAAACAAGAACTCAAGCATAGCACAATAGAAAGATAGAAAATATTTGTAGTGTTTTTCTTAGTTCAATTTACATGTTGTAAGCAGCTTGGTTTTAAGACCAAGGTTCATTGAAAGCAAAAATATTCACTAGTGAAAAACCAATCCACTAGTAATTTTAAAAGATTTGTTTTCAAGTTTTTCAGTTTAATTTTTGTTCTATTTCTTAGTTCTAATATTCCAAACACTCAAACCGTTTTATTATACAAACTTAAATCCGTAAGAATTTGATATAATTCTTAAGTTTATATTCAACCCTCCTCTATAAACTTATACTTAAGGAAAATAACATCGTTTTTCTTTATTAATCTCTTATTTTTCTTCAATAAACTCTCTATTTTTTTGGGTTTTGCTAATCTCTGTTTATGAGAATTTGGTTTTGTTTTGGTGTTTTTAATGTCCGGGATTATGGATCTGCAGGATTTTCATGGATTTATTTCGGTGACAAAGGTTTTTATGAGATCGCATCTAGGGTCGATTGCTCAAAACAGTTGGGTCACAACAAGTAAAAATATTCATAACATTTTTAAAAAATCGTTTGGTTATCTTTTTAAGAAAGAATGATTCAACAATAATATGTTTAAACATTTGTTTAATTTCGATTGTATTTGTAGATGTCGTTTGGCTCTTTATTATTGAATTGATTCCCTTTTAAAAAACATATATATGAATGTGGTATGATATGAGTGTCAAGATTGTTTTTGCAATGTAATTATCTGAGTTCTAAGCAGCGAAACCTTGGGCCAAAATATATGTTAAAAGAAATACTAGAGTTCTAAAAACTATTCCTAAATTATGTATGAGAAAAAAGGAACCTGAGGTTAACCTCAGAAAATTTCCTAAGATAATAGGGTGTTTTAGTATACATTTTTAATGAAAAAATTGTAATTATACATAATATTTTGAAATTACAATAGCACTTTTGTGTTTTAATATGAGATTTTAGTATAAATTCAGAGAAATTATGTGAGTTCGACCTCAGGATCCTCAATCTCCTAGTGTATTACTCCCTTCGTCCATTTTTACTTGACCCTTATGGAAAAAACACACATATTAATTATATGGTTTGTTTCATTGTTTATCCCTAATAAATGTCTTGAATAATGAAATAAATTTGAAAATGAGTTGTAGAGTCAAACATGAGAAATAGGAGTAAGGGGAAATTTTAGAAAAATAAGTAAAAAAATATATTAAAAGAAAATGTGAACAACTATTTTGGGACAATTTTTTTTCATAAGGGTCAAGTAAAAGGGGACGGAGGGAGTATATGTTTTTTTTGACTTAAAGTTGGGGATTTTATTAACTTAATAAATCCTTCTCAATACATTCTTTAACGTTGATAGGCACATACCACCTATTCGGTCTACGACCTGATAATAAATATGATTCCCCAGCAAGCTGATGAGCTACCATATTTGCAGACCATTTCATAAATACAAAATCCACATTGTTTAGACGACGCATAATATTTTGGCATTCCAAAATAGTTACACCATATCGAGACCTCATCGGAACATTACTTCTGATTGCCTGAACCACAACCAGACAATCCGACTCCAAAGTGACACTCGACCATTGCATTTGCTTCATCCAGCTCAATGCCTCTTTCACTCTCATGGCTTTTGCTAATACAGGATCTATCAATTCTACATGGACTACTACTTTTGCTTCAATGAGAGCTCCATCCGAATCTCTTGCAACTATGCCAAAACCAATCTCTTCTCTGTCTTCGAAAACGACAGCATCAACTGAAACCTTAACTGTGTTTGGTTGGGGCTTTACTTAGAAAGAAGCTCCATCTCCCTTATGATGTGGTTGAAGAGGAGTATAATATGACCTATTCTGAGTTAATTTCCATTGTGTAAGGCTTTGCTTTGCTGTTGCTATAATTCTGTTGACTGTTGAAGTTTTTTGGTTCCATACCAAATCGTTTCTAGCTCTCCATATGGCTCAATAAAGTGTTACAGCTTCCGCTCGATGCTTTTCTGATCCTGTGTGCAATACTTCTTCCATCCATACTCTGAAGTCTGTATGTTGGTTTCTTGTAACTTGCAAATTTAGAATCAACCACCATTGTTTTGCCATCGAACATGACACAGGCTATGCATTACAGTTTCAACTTCTTCCTGACAAACTGGACACGACACCTGCATTGAAACGTGTTTTGAATGAAGACTTGTTAAAGTGGGTAAATAATTTGATAATGCACGCCAAACAAGATTTAAAGCCTTAGGTGGAGCTTTTGCACGCCAAAGGGCTCTCCACATTGTAGACTGATTATCCTCATGCCACCTTCCATTCTGAACTTGAAGTCTTTTATATGCACTTTTAACTGTGTACATGCCCGTATTCTCCCATTTTCAATACCTCATATCCTCCCTATTGGAGTCACCCAGTTGAATATTTAATATGCTTCTCTGGTCCCTTTCATTAAAAACATCCTGAATAACGTCCATGTCTCATTCTTTCCTGTCTATGTAGAATGAAAATGATACTCTCTTATTTTCAATCACAGGAGACAATGTGGTAACATAAGGGTTGCTCTCATCCAGTAACCACGGCTGATTCATAATGTTGATACATTCCCCATCACCTATCCTCCATCTGAACCCGTCCATAAAAAGTTGTTTGGCTTCTATAATGCTCTTCCGTATGAAACTTGGGCTATGCCCCAGATTTGCACTCAAGAAATCACTATCAGGGAAATATTTGGCTTTATATATTCTTGATGTGAGGCTGTTTGGGTTGGTTATGAACCTCCATCCCTGTTTTCCCAACATAGTGAGGTTAAAATCCCTGAACTTACTAAAGCCCAGGCCACCTGCATTTTTATGTCTCGCCATCCAATCCCACGACATACAGCTGATATACGAGTCACTCGTTTGATTTGTTTGCCATCAAAATTTGGATAAACATCTCTCTATTTCCTTGTTAATATCACGTGGCAGTAAAAAAACATTCATGGCATAGACTGGCAACACCTGCACCACCGCCTTAATCAGCACTTCTTTTCCTGATCTACCAATACATTTCCCATCCCAACTGCGGATTCTTACTCGCACTTTTTCTTTTAAATACCCCAGAATTGTTGTTTTATTCCTTCCCACAATACTTGGCAACCCCAGATATTTGCAATTACTATCCGCCTCTCCCATCTGTAGCACCTGGCACACATTTTGGCGGTTATACTAAATAATATTCTAACTAAAAAAGACAGAAGACTTACTCTTGTTGACTTGCTGGCCCAACGCTCTTTCATATATGTCTAAAAGTTGCAGTACCTTAGCAGCCTCCGTCATGTTCGCTTTATAGTATATGTAGCTGTCATTTGCAAAAAACATATGTGATACCACAGATGCTCTTTGACAGATTTTGACTCTAGTTAGCCACTGCTTGCTTTCATAATTTTGAATCATTGCCGATAATCCCTCTGCACAGATGATGAATAAATATGGAGAGAGGGGATCGCCTTGGTGAATCCCTCTAGTAGGAATAATTGGACCCATCTCATGCTCTCCATGAAAAATAGAATAATAAACTGCAGTCACACATTTAAGAACTAAATGAACCCACCATTCTGAGAAGCCCATTTTACACAATATTTCCCTAAAAAAACTCCACTCGATACGATCATAAGCTTTACTCATATCAAGCTTTAGAGCCATAAATCCATCTTTCCCCACTTTTTTCCTTTTTAGATAATGCATGACTTCATAAGATACCATCACATTATTCAAAATTAAACGACCCGATATGAAAGCACTTTGGGAATCCGAGACAACCACTTCTAGCATATCTTTCATTCTATTAGTCATTACTTATGTGATTATCTTCATCAAAACATTACAAAGAGCTATATGACGTAATTCACTCACCATTATTGGATTTTTTCTTCGGGATTAGCACCAATTTTGTATCATTGAGCCTTTGCAAAATTTCTCCAGTGGCAAAGAATTCTCTAAATAGGTCAACAACATCTTTTCCCACTATTCCCCAACTCTTTTGGAAAAAAGCTGTTGTCATACCATCGGGGTCTGGGGCTTTATCCAGATTCATCTGAAAAATAGCTTTTTTCACCTCTTCATCTGTTATTCCTCTTAGCAGATCCGAAATTTGCTCTTGACTCACCTTTTGTGCAATGCATTCCATGACTTCATCATTATTTCTGTGGGTAGCCATAAATAGCCTTTGATAGTATGCTGTGATGAACTGATCAAGGCCATTTTGCCAATCTAACCAGGAACCATCCTCATCTTTTAGCTTCACTATTGAATTTGTGCGTCTTCTTACATTGCAAGCAGCATGAAAGTACTTTGTATTCTTGTCTCTTGCTTGAAGCCACAGTTGTTTTGATCTCTGACGCCATAACACTTCTTTTTGATCAAGAACTAGGAATAACTCCTGTTTTGCTTCTTTATATTACTTTATTGCATTCTCATCTCTAGCATGTTGAAGTGCCTTAAGTTTAATTTTGCATTCTTTAATACGTCTATTGAAACATCCGGTAATTTCTTTACCCCAGACCTCTAAACTTTCACTGCACTGCAAAATTTTCTGCATTATGTGTTGGCCACTGCCAGCTTGCCAATTATCCCGAATAATCTGTGAACAAAAAGGTTCCAGCAACCAAGCATTCTCGAATTTGAATTTTCATTTTCTCCGTAGTAGCTGATAAACATTAAGTTCCAAGAAAATTGGACTGTGATTCGAGGGAGAGCCCTCCAGATTGTATAGTTTTGCCAAAGGAAATAAACTACCCCATTCAGTACTTGCCAACGCCCTATCCAGCTTAATCTCCATCCATGCCTCAGTGTCACGACCACGTTCCCATGTAAACTGGTGACCGTATAATTCCAAATCTCTCAGGTCTGTGTCCTCAAGAACTTTATTAAAGCCATCAATTAGTCCCTACGGATATGCTGCCCCGCCTCTCTTCTCAGATTGAGCTGCTATATTATTTAAATCACCGATAACAACCCAAGGTAAGTTGGAGTCTCTTGCTAAATTGTGTAACAGAACCCATGTTCTACTTCACAAATTTTACTAGGCTCATCATAGAACCCCGTCAATCTCCAAAGTTGACTTCCTTCTAAATGAACTTCCACATCAATATGATTTTGAGACGCTTTGAAGTCTTACTTGGTCTGATTCTCTCTAGAGCATTGCTAGGCCACCACTTCTACCTTGTGCTTCCACGACTATCATTCCTTGAAATTTCAACCGAGTTCTCACCCATTCCATCTTCTCTTTATTACTTAACGTCTCGCACAAAAATATAACTACGGGTCTTTCTTGACGTATGACGTCTTTAAGGAACTATAATTTCCAAGGTGACCTCATTCCTTGGCAGTAGGAACTATAATACTCATGATGAGTGGCAGGCCTGCACTACAACACCCGCCAAAAGCAAGTTTTTTTTGTTCAAACTTTCATTTTCCTGTGGGCTTGACTCCATCTCTAATTCTGGGATGTCTATTATCTTTGGCCCATATTCTGTGTCCATTCTGCGTCTTTTAGGATCAGTAATAATTAATTCATTCGGGTCCACCATACTATCAAATGATTTATTCACTAGATTTTGTGGTAACCAACTTTGGATAATGTTATTTTACTGTGTTGTTTTCCCGTTATTTTCTCCGATCACTATCGTAGTTTCTACCACATTTCCTTTCAACAAACTTGCTGATTTTTCGCGATCTGTTTCTTCTTCGTATGTTGCCTTATTCAATTTGTCGTCCTCATCAGCCACCATATTCTTCACCGGAATTGATCCTCCCTGCCTCAACCATTTGTTATCCATTGTATGCATATGTCCTCTCGGTTCTGCCTTCATCCAAGTTCCGAATGGTTTTTCTATTTTGTCCTCTGGTGTATCAAAGAGTCTTTCACTAAATTTTTCACAGTGACCAACTATTCCGTAAATATAACAAAAGGTGGGTATACCTTCATACTTGAAATTGACCCGGCACCAATTACTCACTTTTCCTCAGCTTCATCCTTCCTTTGAGAGGTTTGTCAAAGGAGATCGATACACGAATACGTAGAAACTCTCGCCACACGCCTACAAAATTGTTTGCATCAGATTCAATAAATTTTCCATTGTAATTTCCCACGTCCGTGACTACTTTTTGTGACATGAATCCCGCACCCATTCCATGTAATTGAACCCATATTTCCAAGTTATTCATCTGCTTTGTGAGAGGGTTGTCACCCTCCTTCAGCCTTTCAAAAATTAAGTGAAAACTCCCAAAAGACCAGGGACTACCATTGCAGACTCTTGTGATATCTAACTCGTGATAAAACTGAAACAAGAAATGATTTGCTTCAAGCTGCTTTACATACATTCCTTTTTCCGAACGCTAAAGAGCGGCCATTCTATCCTGCATAGCTTGAAAGTCTATCATTGATTCTGTTAAAAATCGACCCACCAGACACCACCTAGTATCAATTTCACTGAGATTTTCATCATTTTCATCATACGTTATACCCCCGACTCCTCATCCTCTATAGTAATCATAGAAAATTCCTCTTCCATTTCTTGCATAACATTACGATGGCCAGCCATGATAGATAAATGAACAAACTAGATGAAAACAGAATGAATACGATAGAAAAACTGAATTAAGACGAATGACTCGAAAACAAAGAAACTTTATCAGAATAGCTTTCTCACCATGTCGAAAGACAAGACGGAGTATATGTTTAGTTGATAAATGAAGAGGCTCCCCTGTAAGCATACACACATCACAAATTAAACAACGATACTTTGACATGAATTAAGAACTATCTGTTCAGATTTAATGCGAGAATATGAATTAATGGCCTTATTAAAGTTTATCCCCTTATTTATTTTACGAACTAATTACTCCTTCCGTCACATTTTATTTGTCTATTTTGAAGAAAAAAATATTCGTAATTATTTGTCTCTCTATTTTTTAAAACAATTATATAAATATTTTTCAAAAATTATCCTTATATTACTATTTCTAATATTTGACTAATTCAAATATACAATAATTAATTCAATTTAATATAATTATGAGAGAAACGAAAGAAATTATTCAACTAACATTTTCTTAAAATATGTAATTTTTTAAAAAGAGATAACAAAAAAGGAACGGAAGGAATAAATTATTATTATAACAAAAAAGGAACATAATTAAGATCATTATTATAATCTTCATGAAAATATTTATTTAGGGAAAAAAAGGTTTCTAAAGTTAATTTTAGATAACTTACCTAAAATCACTAATATTTTGAGTATAAAAAGTGAATGACATTTTTATAATAATAAAATCAACCCCTTTTATATTTACAAAAACTACCTTAATATTGTGTTATAATAAATGTTAATTTTAGATAATTATCTACACATAACTTTAGAATCATTAAATCCTTTATATAATCATCGTTTCCAAGGAAACAGATCCTTTGCTGCCATTATGACATATTGTACGGATATAATTAAGTAAGTTTGGTTAAGAATTGAGAAAAAAAACCGAAATCGAATTGAAATCAGTAAAAATTGGGAAAAATCTGATCATAAATTGTCTCAAAAATTGTCCCATATGATGAGTTGTCATGTGTGTAATTGATAATTTTTGTATAATAATATGAGACCCCGTGTGCATATATTTGCGCCCACGAATTAAAACAAACTATATGTCTGCGACGTCATTTGGTAAAAAAAATTTGGAATTACTTTTCAGGTCGGTTAACATTGCTAAAAAAATTGACATATTGAATCGTCTAAATGGTTTGCTTTCGGTTATAGGTTCCACCAAAATTGAAGATTCTAACCATCTTAAATTAGTGCTACAGTATAAATTATGAACGTTTAAAAACGTCCAAAAAAAAAAAATGTCTCAGGACCGAGGGAGTAGAAGTTAAAAATTGTATGCAGATAATAGATGAATGGCTGCAAAGCAAAACGAAATGTTGAATGTGTATTGTAGATTACGTAGTAGGGTAATTGAAGGTATTGGAAAACGTACAAACTCTGAAGCTTCAACTGGTGCAGCCTGCATGCAAGTCAGCAGTCACAAAAATACTGATTTTGTCATTCACCCAACTGTCTATTTATTTCGTTCAAATCCCCTGTACTACTAGACTAATGTAGGCGTACAGTATTTGCCTTTAATACAGATAAACGGGCACTGGATGATTTCTCGTCTCAAGTCCCCGTGTCTTCTTCCTGCCTAGCTTTCCTCGCCCAGCTCAAATGCAACTATATATGGATCATGACGAGAGGCTATGAGTCTGTTTGGCTACGCTTAAAATGAAGGTGATTTGCTTTAAATTGAATTTGTAATTTAAATTAAAATCAGTCTAACATGAATAAAATCGATCAGGTAAGATTATAGATAACGGAGGGGAAGATACTATCCTCGATCATATCCCTAGTTGCTGCTTACTGGTTCGATCGACAAGAGGCACATAACTTAAGACATTTATTTGTGCATTCGGATTTTTATGCCAAATTAGTAGTAGCTGCACTTTCTTAAATTTATGCCAAATTTTCGAAAGTAAGCTCCAAGACAAGAAGGTGCAGCTACTTCTAATTTTACATATAGTTGAACAAATCTAAGGGCAGGTACCACTAATTCTACTTTCACTAGATTCGCACTAAAATAAAAGATAACTAAAATGATTGTGTCACGTGCATCAGCTAATACTCACATGACCTTCCGGTGCCATGCATGTAGTTAGAGGAGACAACCCGACGCAAATTAATAAACCCCGTTCCAAATCTGAGTAAATGCCCGTACGATTATACCATGAAGATACGGCTCATTAAGCTGGAGAAAACAGTTGAGAAGCTCTTTTAGGTCATCCTTACAGTATATCTCATTTTCTAGAATCATTTCAAGCATTGACTGTCGAAAATCCAAATAAGGGTCTTCCGAATCTTTCTCGACCGCGAGACTCTCGCTGCCGATTTTTCCGAAGCCTTGTACGGCCCTAATGCTTAGTCTATCGGAGTTGGAGCTGTCGGAATAATAAGTGGAGGTGTCGGTGGGGTGCCAGTAAGTGGTGGAGGAGTAAGAGGGCTTGTGGGCTCTCCGGCGAGTGGAGAGGGTTTTGTTGGGCTTAGGTTTAGGGTTGAAAAAGGTGGAAAAGATTTTCGATGCTCTTTTGCAGCCTCCACAGCCTAAGTTCACGGTTGCATTGCTCATTATCATCTTCTTCCTGCTAGACATATCGGTAAATATATATATAGATCGAAAGTGATGACAAGGGGTTTTAGTTGTAGACTTGTAGGGAGAGAAAATGTGAGGAGTATTTGCGCAGGGATTGGGAGATATACTGAATTTATTTTATTTTAAGTCTTGAAAATTTAATACAAATTTATTTTAAGTCTGGCTAAATCTTAATTAAATCTACTGAATTTCTTAATTACATATTATTTCTCAGGGGTTCAATATATGGCAATATCGTCACTAAACTGAAACAAAACTTGCAATTAGATCCTCGAAATAAAAAAACTCTCATATGGGTCACTCAACTGCTTAAAACTTATTTATAGATCATTACACTTAAAAAATATTTCATGGCTGTTAAATCTTCTTGATTTTTAACGGATTGCCGTTTAATTTGACCAACGTGGCTGCCAAACATGTTGGATTATTGACCCCCAAAACCCAGATATCCAATAAATCAAAACCCAACATATATGTCGTTAAAATCTCAATTTACTCGATCTATTATATATATTACCTATATAAACAATCTAAAACCCTAATTAAAAATGGCAAAACTGACCGATCAAAGAATGATAACGAAGAAACAAAGGACCATGAATGATTTCAATGACAAGAACACAATGGAGAGTAATGAAGAATCAATGTAAGTGTTCCATCTTTCTCTGTATGTGCTTGTGGTCATTCTTAATAACTCTGAATCTACGTTAGGTCATTCTTAACAAGGAAGTGGAACAGTTATCATAGGCATTTTTCATTGAAGAGTTAGACTCTTGCGGTGAACCTACACATTCAAGAAGATAGGAGCAGAGATTTAATGTCTAATGGATTTAGATGTAATGCAATGTTTGGGTCAATTGAATAATCCACATGACTTGTCATGTCAACTTGTATCCACGTAAGCAATCTGAGTCTAAAATTTAACTTTATTAACGGTGGAAACTTAATTGAAAATTTTAAGTAGTTGTGTGATTCAATTGAGAGATTTTTGATTTCGAGGACCCACCTGCAAGTTGTGTTTCAGTTTAGTGACGATGTTGTCATTTAACCCTATTTCTCAGACTTTTAGTTCTGCAGCCTTTGGTGTAATGTTGCAAGGGTTTCGGTGAGTCAGTGCCGTATAATATGACAGGTTAATGTGGTTCAGTGATTGGTAATGACAAACAAGCTAGTAATGTGTCATGGCTCTGCACTGGCCTATTTAGTGATATGCGACTTAAATGTGTGAGCTGTTAATTAGTGTATAATTTGACTTTCTGCTTCTTGTTTTCAGTAGGTACTGTTGTTATTTATGAATCCTGAACTCTTTGTGAAACATTAAACTATAGGTGACAAAATGGACAGCCTAATTGGACTTGAATAGGATGAAAACACATTGAATATGATTTCTGTTGGAGACGTATTACTGATTGATCATATCGAAGTAATTGAAATATTATTGTTTTAAGGATATCTTTTCGGATGATATAATACTTGAAATATCACATAAATGATACTCCATCTACCTTTTTTCCTTTGACGAATATATAATAGATGCGTGAGCAAAATTTCATGTTTTATATAACAAGAAATACATCAACTTAAAATGCGATAACTTTATGATATACAGCAATAAGAAATTGATGAAACACGCACTACAAGAAAATTAATTCCTATTTTTCAAAACGGTAATTAGCGACGGAATGAGTTCCGTTGATAAATAGCGACGGAGTAGTAACGTTATAATAAATGTAACATAATAATGACGAATTCATAAGGAAAGCACAACTACGGACAAGGGGGTACTGGGGTATTATAAACCCCAAATTTTAATATAAAATATTATTTTTTTTAAATAAATATTATCAATCTTTTTAAATAATATTGATTCAAAAATTGAGGATTAATAGTTGGGAAATCTTCGATCATGGAAAAATACATTTTATGAAATCATTTTGTATTTTGTGAACAATATATATATTATCTTTTTTTGCTAATTTAATTATATTATATAGAAAAACCAGAACAGGGGTGGCCACTAGTGAGACTACCCTACTCCCAATGGGAGTAAAAGTCGTAAGGGAGGAGTCTCTCAAACAAAGTTAAACTGTTGCATAACAGTCAACACAAAATCATTCAAATTACACAATTTACACTTCAAGGTGTACTATGCCAACAACATAACAAGGTATCAAATATTGGGTTTGGCAGATGTGCCAGCATCAGTAGCTTCTAAAGCAGCAAGGTCCTCCATATCAGCATGCTCCCTTTTGTCTCTGCCCCGGTCACCAAGGATGCATGTTCTGCACAACATGTTTCCTTCTAAGATGATGCTTCATCGCATCCTCCCAAGTTGCATCTTCTTTCCCTTTCGCTGAGTTGTCTTGGCCCAAGCCCTTCTTTTTGAGTTGGTGTTGTTTTGAACTTTAGATCCAAGAGGTACTTGTCATAAAATTGAGCCACGTCATGAAGTATCAAAAGTAGGACAAGGGAAATATATACTTCGACATTCCTCTTCATTATCAACTTGCATCGGGGAAGGATCAGTAGAGGTGGACAGAGAGGGCTCATCTCTATAGTTAGTAGAATATGTTGAATTGGCATTGAGATCAATAGGCCAGGCTGGCCAAGTGCAAGAGCATTGATCAGGAGTAATGGTCGGAGACAGACATTTGCGGCAGAGTTTGGTATCTTGATACTGGACTCTAACCCACATAATAAATTCTAACAGTTTAACCCAAACATATAAAGGCCTAGACCTGACAATTCGGGTAACCAGATCGGTTTTGGATCAGATCCATTCAGATTGGGTCAATTTTCAGTTTTTAGATCGGATCTAGTTCAGATTAAAATTGGATAAATTTCGGATTAAAATCGAATTAAGTTCAGTTCAGATTAAGTTTGGTTTATATCATTTCAAATTTTTATTAAATCGAATCGGAAAATACAATATAAATTAATCTCGAATTAGTTTTTAATTATATTAAAACTAAAATAATTTAGCAAAAAACTAAAAATATAAATTGTTAAGTAAGTTTATCGAAATAATATCTTATTTATTATCTTTCTCTTTGTGTTGTTTAATTTATTAGGTTTTGTTATTCCTTAAAAACAATGTCAATATTTGTAGAAGGGGGGTTGAATACAAATATTAAAACTTTTTCGTATGTTATAATATTTGTTCTTGAGGATTTGACTTAGTGAGAATATGTTGGAACAATTTAAGACTGAAAAGTAAATTAAGCAAAGAGTTTTAAAATTATTGATGGATTGATTTCTCCATCAGTGTATATTTTTGCTCAATTTTCTAGATTAAAAGAAACCTAGCTGCGTTTCTACAAGATTAGAAAACGAATCAACTGTTCTTACAAATGTGCTCTCAAGCTTGAACAGTTGATTCTTGAATTTGTCTAACTTGTCTGTTTTCTAATAATGCTGCTACACTTGTTTATACAACACAAGTGTGCTTTTACAATTCCTATTTTGGGATTGTTTCTACCTGCCTTTCTTTTTACATTTTTCTATCTTTGAAAAAGGTTTGAATAGACAACTTCTGATTGAGTCTTCACAGTCATTCTAGACTGTCTTCCATAGGTGTGCTTTTGTTATCTGGATATTCAATAGATATCCTGTTAGGTCCAAAGTGTTGTAGGGGGGGTGAATACAACTGTTTGAAAGTAATGAGAAAATATACAAATATGCAGGTAATAAATGATGACACAGAATTTCAAGAATATATCTTTATATTCATTGAGGGATTTGCTACAACATTCATAAAAGCATCATGATCAGTTGAACAATAAATACAACAATTAAAGCTTGATTCAACTGATCCTCTCTCTCACTATTGTTTTACAGTAAATGCTCTCTCTTAAAAATATCGTAGAAAATATAGAGATGGATAAAAGTCAAATACAAATGAAAACAAAGTGCTGCTTTTATAATGTCGTGTAGTCTTGATCTTGCCCTTTTTGTGTACGTGGCCTAATCTGGACTTGACAACAAAAAGTACTTTCCCAACCACTCTGGATCAACCGTTCACAATAAGCCACTTGTCCCTTGAACATTAAATGCTACATATCGACCCGCATCTCGATCTCGGCATGGACCCATCTCGATCTCGATCTTGGTCGACAATCTCGATCTCGATCTGTGAAAATCTATATCTCGATCTATGAGAATCTCGATCTCGATCTGTGAAAATCTCGATCTCGATCTATGAGAATCTCGATCTCGATCTGTGAGAATCTCGATCTGCCGTGGATCGAGATTTACCTTGCAATGTTTTTCTTTAATTATCAATCTCGATCCGCATCTCGATCTGCTGTGGATCGACATTTGCCTTAGCAAATATGCACTCATCCAATGTTGACTTTCTTTAGTGACTAATTGTGGATTAACCTTTATGAGCAAGTTTCCCTAGCTTCTTCAATTTCTTTTTTCCTCACTCAATTCAAATGAGATCTTCTATTACTGACATGAACTTGCCTCCAATGTCCTGACACTTGATGCAATGGTCTGGTTCATAAGTGACTAGTCTTGTAGGGGTTCTTGCTTCTGAATGTCAGTTCTCATTTGTTGATTAACCTTTACATTATCCAGTTGTTGAGATACATTACATGAAATCACTTTGGTCTTCTTGATACTTCTTTGACATTAATTTGATTCTCCATTAGGTAAGTTAGGGCATGAGCAATACTGAGATTGAACTTCTTCTCACTTAGGCATTCTTGATTAACCAAATTAGTTACTTGTAGTTACCAAGTATCATTACCATTTCTTCAGTAGATTGATTCCATGTGCTTCTTCAGTTTCCCTTGTTTTGCTGTTGTTTTATCTTTTACCTAGTTGAGTTACATAGTAATTAAGTGTTACAAGTTAGTACACCTATGCCTTTCAATCTCCCCCTATTTGATTGTCTAACAATGACAACCAAATTCACAATGAGGATAACTCAACTAACCAGGGACTGAAAAAGATAAAATAACATTCATAAAAGATCATGTCAACTTGCATAATGCTTGGCTTGATTAACTAGCTTCATGTCTATTATTGATACTTCAAGTGCCAAAATTGGACACCTGTTGGCTCGATCAAATGGCTTCATGATCTTCTAGAGATTTTCTCTAAGTACTTAAGAGTACGGTCCACTCAATCTTCAATTATCCTTCTGAAGTCCTTTTAGCAGTATTACCACCGCCGAACTTCGCGAAATAATTGACGCCTAATATAAACCAGTTTCAAGATACTTACCTAACTAACTTCTACCTTACACTACACAAGAAAACAGATAATATACTTACAATGCAGGAAAACAAGAAAACAAATTACAACGCAAAGAAACATTACAAGCATAATACATTAAAACTTCGATTTCTTGCGCTCCTCTTCCTCACGAGCTTTCTTCTTGGCTGCTTTTTCTTTCTTCATGAACTCAGGGTTGCAGACTTCATCCATCCTTTTCTTGAGAAGATTAAGTCCTTCCGCTTCCACATGATTTCTGATCTTGTAGTCTCGAAACAACCTCAACCACCTCTCAACCATGCTGCGAGTGGTAAGCTTCACGGGAATGTCTTCAAATCTCAGCTTAGTGACTTTGTCAGGATACCCCTTTTCCCCTTTCTTCCTTATGACCAGCTGCTTAGGGTATCCAATGACAATAACGGTGGTGCATTGTTGTAGCCTCTGAATGTCAAGCTGTTGTCTTCTCTTATAAAAGTTATCAAACGTGACCCTTAGATAATCCTGATCAAACTCGTCAACATGATCCATCTCATCAATCAATTCCCTTATGATACACAGTGTTTCATGACTGTGTTCTGCAAAGATGTCGTACTTGATCTCAATGACGGTTTCCACCTGATGCTTGTCTGTATAGATCAGCAGATCATTCTCATTCTCAGCTTTGCTTTTGACAAACTTGACATTTGCACCAACCACTGCACTAACTTCCTCCCTAATTTCTCCTTCTTCAGGAATGTCTAATCTTGGATCTCCGTATCTCTGCACATACTCCTTTATTGCCTCTTCTTGCTGCTCGAATGCATAGTCTTCAGGCTCCTTCTTAACCACTGGTAGTTTGGCTTCAGGCAACTTGTATCTAACATCTTGCCTTCTTATCAACTTCTCCAAGTCCTTAGCCACCAGCTTCTTTTCCTTTGTTAGAAAACCCTTTGAGAGGACTAGCTTTGCAACTGCCTTCAGTACATTTCCGCTTGGGGTCAGTTTCGAGTCATGCAGATTTACGATCCTCAAGACCTTGTCATGGACGTATCTGATCTGGTAGGGATTTAGAATAATGTCAACCCCTCTGTCTTCAGCCATCTTCAACAGTTTCTCCTTAAACAGCACTCCAGCCTTGACAGAGGTGTCTACCTTGTGAGCGAATTCTACCAGTTCACTTGCACCCCTTGCATGGAAGAAAGCTTCATCGACCATACACGGCTCGATTCTTGTTATGGGTGTCCAAGTAATCATCAGATTCCATGCCTTCTCCTTGAATATGACTTGTACGGAGGTGCATCCCTGTCTTATACAGTTTAGATAGTTCAGCAGCCCAGGGTTTAGATTTTCTAGCTTGTGGAGAAGGAAACTCAATCTTTCTGAGTCAGGAGCATAGGCTCTTGGTCCAGCTAAGGCTTCTCTAGCCTTGTCCCACTCGGGACCTTCCCTCCTTATGTCAACCCGGACCTTAGGATCTTTGATCTTTTTCATTTCATACTCATGCTGAGTTTTCTGAGCCGCTCTCTTCTCCTTTGCCATTAGTTCCTTTTCCACTATTCCTTGAAGCACTTCTTCATTCACTCTTTTTCTGGCTTCCCTGAAAATCTCTTCTTGCATCTCCGCTTCTTTCACTACTTCATCAACTTCTTCTTCTGGCACATGCTCGTCAGCAACCGAGTGGTCTCCTGCATCACCTGCAACTCCTACGCCGGATCCGCCAGGATTTAGACCTCTTTCTTGTTCCCACTCTTTTGCCCGTTGCTCGAGTCTCGACCTCCTTGCCACTAAGGCTTCTACATCCATCTCATCATCATCAGAATCTTCAATAAAGTTTCCCATAAATACATCGACGAGAGGTGTTTCTTTCTCAGTTTCTTCTTCAACTACCATCTTCTGCTTGCCTTTGTCCTTAAGAGCCGGTTGAGCCTCCTCCACCTTTTCACCAGATTTGTTTGAGGACTCGATCACCGGACCCTTACTAGTCAGCTTTTTCAGACCCTGATCCTCCTTCTCCCCCTTAGGTGGGTTATACTCATCAGGAGCATCATCATCATTATTATCGTCACCACCACCACCGGTTGAAGGACCAAGTCCAGCCCTGTTACGTCCAAAGACAGCATCAAGTAGTTCATTCAGCTTCGTCCACACCTGAGACATGCCATGAATGACATCATCGACTGACCGCCCAACCTCCACCTATACCAATCCAAGATTGTTTATCTTTTCAATCATTTGATTTTGGACGGCAATCAGGTTCTCCATGTACTGAGCTCCGACCTCCAGTCTTCCAGAGTGAGAAGAGACAGCAGCAGTAACACCAGCAACTCCAGCCTCCAAAGCCTCCACCTTCTTCACTAGATCCTGCAATTTAGGGGACGGTGTTTGGCTTGGGTTAAACTGTTTACTCTCGCCGGGTTCTGTTTCACTCAAGATCCCTAAAGAGAAGGGATCTACTCTCCCTATCTCTCCCTCGTGTTTAGAGCCTAACCGTACTAGAGCCTCATCTACTAGTCGCTGGGGACTAGCGGTGAGTTGGTCGGCGATATCGGTCAGTGAGACTGAACCTTTAAGCGCTGTGTCTACGTTAGGAGATGGCGTTATGTCCATGTCATCCCCTTGTTCACCAAAAACCTTTTCTGGTTCGCTGGGCTGTTCTAGAGGCGTAGACCCACCAGTCACCAGATGTCGTTGCTCTGCGAGCAACTTGTTTTCTGATTCAGATGAGGAAGAGTCATTCGTACTGGATTCGATAGACTCTTCCACATATAAACATCCTGAGATCCTAGCATCAGAAGGGCGAGTCTCAGTTTGCCTTTCCTCTTCCGAGAAATTGCTCAAAGAGCCCTGAGCGGACAACTCAGGGGAGGTAGGGCCAGCTCCCATTGGCTGTTGAGCTGGACCCCCTCCTTGACTCTCACCAATGTGCCTAGGCGAGTGCGAACGTGTTGGAATGTTTTGGAGAGGTGAGCCACCAGCGTGAGGTGTGGTGGCTGTGTGAGGTGAACTATCCCTAACAGGTTGCGCAGTTGCCACTGGGTTAGAATCCACCTTTTGCTTCTTTGAGGGTGGCAGAGCTGCTGATGTGACTTCTCTCTCAACTCCGACACTCCCTCCACTCGATTCACTCGACTCAGATGAGCTTGCCTTCCTTTTATCACCAGTTTTAGGGCTGGCTGTATGTTTGTGAACAGAAGGGCTTGCAACCTGGGATAGAGCCTGGGGGTTTTCAGGCCCACGGCTGTAGAAAACAGGGGTTGATTGAATTAACGATTGGTCAAGATCAGCAAGAATAGGTACCTGACTCAGAAGATCGTCATCCTTGTCGGCTCCATCTTCTGCAACATTTGCATCGGCCATGTCAACATCCACACCTGCTTCTCCCAAATTTCCAGACACTTGATCTCCACCTGCAGCTTCGTTACCGCTACTCTCAGCTTCTACTGTGGTAAACTGAGAAACGTGCATCCTAGCATACTCATCTTGCAGATCCTGGAAGTACGGAGTCAGGCGCAACTCAAAAAGTCTTGACTTTTGTTGGGTTTCCATGGTGGAGATACTCTTTAAGGTCATATCAAAACATGCCATCCTTTCAGAGCCTTGAAATACTCTTCTGTGCTCCTCTGAAAGGACGTCATCCAGAACCATCTGAAGGAATCTTGGCATCCTGCATTTGACTGGTCCATCTTCCGGATTCCTAGATGCATTCTTTTCCAATGCCCACCTCTCAAGCAACTGAATCAACAGATGTTTGCCCACATTCACTTTCCTGTTGTTGGCCACTCCATATAGTATTACCCGACAGCTGTTGTTCATCGGCCTGTAGTCTTTGTCCTTTGGGAACATGCAGCGTTAAATGGCTTGAACTACATAATCCCACTCAGCTGGTAGCATACCGGTGTTAACCTTTGTTACCTTGATAGGACCCGTGGGAGGGCGATAACCTATCTCCGTGAATAATTGTAACAGATCCTCCATAGTGGGTTCCGGAGCAAAATTTTCTGAAGGAAGCCCGAGTATCTCATTAAACTTCTGCAGACTAACCTCATATTTAGCACCACCGGTAGTGAAGGATAAGCCTGTTGGATTTGCTTTACCACCCTGAATCTCTAATGTTGAGTAAACAGCTTGAAGGGCTTCGATATTCAGGATGGGAGAGGTGGTTAAAGCATGACTTATTATGGATGTGTTGTTGAGGGACTCAATCCAGAACTGGTAGTGAATGAATCTACCAGTTGCTCGATCAGCAGAGAGATTAACAAAGTTGGTTTTGGGAATTGTGAAACTTGGGTTTGCCATTTTAAATTTGTGTTTAAGAAAAGAAATGTTCTGAAAAGGTTTTGCAATGGAAATTTAGAGAACAAGTTCTAAATTTAAACAAAAAAAACGTACACTATCCCCACTAATTACCCCACGTAATTAGTGACACAATTTAAGACAAATTAACTTCCCCACTAATGACCACTTAACTCCCCACTAATGATTGACGGTTGAGTTTTAGAAAATTAAAGTGAACAGCCGTTTTTGTTGTTTTAGCTATAAAAAAACTTATAATTCGGAAAAACACAAAACAGGGCGGTTAAGTTGCACTTTATGGATTAAACTGTAATACTCACAACTATTCCACTCAAAAACACAAAATCAATGAAGAACAAGAAAGCACGAAACAAAAAAAACAAACTCACTCGAATGAAAAGAAAACTAAAGAACGATTTGCAAGAACACGAATGACGTAGAAAAAGCGCAAAGAGTTCAACAGTTTATTTTTAACAAAATTTTGGCAGAGTTTTGTTTTAGTGATTAATGCTTTCAACTAACAGTTAGTGATTTTTGTTTAAGAAAATCACAAGAAAACTTGGTGTAATGGCAGGGAAGAGGATGCTGTGTATGTATGTATATGCGTGTGTATATGAATGAACTTAAACTTTTTGAAAGAGAGAGAGAGAGAGAGAAAGTTAATGGAAATAATGAACAGTCAATATAATGATATATATATATATAGGCACGCTTAAAAAGGTAACTGAAAAGACAAGTAACATCTCAATCTCGAGATACGCATCTCGATCCACATCTCGATGTCGATCTCGATCTACATCTCGATCTCGATGTGGACAGATCGAGATTTACCTTAAACTTTTTAAGCAATTTTCGCAAGTCGATCTCGATCTCGATCCAGAAACAGATCGAGATTTGCCTTAGAAAATTTCAATGAAATTACAGGAATTAAACATTTATATGTAAAATTCGTAAGATTTCACCACAAATTTTCACACCATTTTAGAAACTTACAATTTTGAAATAACAGGGAATTTAGCAAATAAATTATGCATTTCAAAATTAAGTCTAGCATTAAATCCCATCACTTCATTTGACATTAATCATATAGATACGCAGATCAGCACAAGATTAATTTCATGAAACTTTCTAACTTCCCCTTATGACATGCAACACATATATTTTTGAAATTAAGTACACATTATTAATTATGAATATTCATGCACAAAAATAATATGTACACAAACTGAATTATAACAGATAGGTAACAAAACTAACAGGTGTTAAGCATCCCCAATTCACCAACCAATCTAGAAAATATTGATTCGTCTAGAGGTTTAGTGAATATATCTGCTATTTGAAGTTCAGTAGACACAAAATGCAACTCTACAGTTCCATTTTCTACATGCTCTCTAATAAAATGATACCTGATATCAATGTGCTTGGTCCTGGAGTGATCCACAGGGTTGTTGGTCATTGCAATAGCACTTGTGTTGTCACACATGATAGGAATCTTAGATACTTCCACACCGTAGTCCTTGAGTTGGTTCTTCATCCACAGTATCTGGGCCACACAGCTTCCAGCAGCAATATATTCTGCTTCAGCTGTCGAGGTAGATACTGTGTGTTGTTTCTTGCTTTGCCAAGACACCAACCTTCTTCCAAGGAACTGACAGCTTCCTGAAGTGCTCTTCCTATCTATTCTATAACCTGCGTAATCTGAATCCGAATAGCCAACAAGATTAAATCCTGTATCTCTTGGGTACCAAATCCCGAGATTTGATGTTCCCTTGAGATACCTAAAAATACGCTTTACGGCTATGAGACGTGACTCTCTAGGATCCGCTTGGAACCTTGCACATAAGCATGTAGAGAACATAATATCATGTCTGCTAGCAGTTAAATACAAAAGTGAGCCGATCATACCTCGATAGCTTGAGATGTCTACAGGTTTACCCGCTTTATCCTCGTCAAGCTTCGTGGCTGTTGTCATAGGAGTCTTAGCTTGTGATACATCTTCGAGACCATACTTCTTCAATAGATCATGAATGTACTTGGTGTGGCAGATAAATATCCCGTCCTTCTTCTGACTAACTTGAATACCCAGAAAGAACGTCAGCTCTCCCATCATGCTCATCTCATACCTCGATTGCATTAACTTTGCGAATTTAGCACACAACTTCTCATTTGCAGACCCAAAGATAATGTCATCCACATATACTTGCACCATTATTAGATCATCATTGCATTTCTTGTAGAAAAGCGTCTTGTCGATTTCTCCTCTGGTGAAACCACTTTCTAGTAAGAAGTCTGACAGAGTTTCATACTACTTCCGCGGAGACTGCTTAAGGCCATATACTGATTTGAAGAGACGATAAACATAATCACAGTATTTGCTGTCGACAAACCCGGGAGGTTGATCGACATACACTTCTTCATCCAGTTCACCGTTTAAGAATGAACTCTTGACATCCATCTGATAGACTTTAAAACCATGATGTGCTGCGAATGCTAAGAACATCCTTACTGCCTCTAGCCTTGCTACTGGTGCGTAGGTTTCATCATAATCAATTCCTTCTCTTTGAGTATAACCCTTAGCAACCAGGTGAGCTTTATTTCGTGTTACAATTCCGTTTTCATCCAGCTTGTTTCTGAATACCCATCTTGTTCCAACAACAGATCTATTCTTTGGTCTGGGTACCAGCTTCCACACCTTCTGCCTTTCAAACTGATTGAGTTCCTCTTGCATAGCAATCACCCAATCAGCGTCATCTAGAGCTTCTTCCACCACTTTAGGTTCCATCTGGGAAAGGAACACTGAGTATAGACATTCATTCTCAGTGGCAATTTCAGCTCTAGCTTTTCCTCTAGTAGTCACTCCGGTATCTGGATCACCAATAATTAGCTCAAACGGATGGTCCTTGTTCCAAGTACGATCCCTAGCAAATGTTCTTGATGACTCAGCTTGATCTTGTAAGTGAAGGTGACTTAGTCTAGAAGCACTTCCACTAGCTTCCCCTAAGCTAGTACTAGCTCCCCCTGAGTGAGCTGCTCCCCCTGAGTTAGTACCAGGTCTAACGGAAGGTGATCCCTCAGCCCTAGTGTTTTGTATTGGCGAAACACTAGACTCTTGATTAATTACATTATTTATCGTTGGATCACTACCCTGCACTACAGACTTAGGAATTGTATCCACTTCATCAATATCCATATTTTCAAATCTTAGGGAAGTGGGCTCACTGTCTTCCTTTAGTATAGAAGGGAGCTTTGAGTCGTCGAATGTGACATTAAGGCTTTCAACCACCTTGCGATCATTAAGCACAAACACCCTGTACACTGCTACTACTTCAAGAGAATATCCAACGAAAACCCCTTCATCTACTCTGGCATCAAACTTTCCAAGTTGTGCATTGTCTCTTGTTAGTGGACTTTTTTGTCCACTATATACGTTCCAATTTGGCTTAAATTGATCGCTAGTGCCCAAGTATTTAGTGTCTTTTGATGTGTTTTATATTTTTGGTGTGCAGATTCCCAAGCAAAGGAGAATTGATGAATATTTGCATAAATTGGTGGTACATGAGCTAGGCATTAAAAGGAGGAAGATCAAGGCTTGAGTTGAGGTCGAAAGAAGGCAAGACGAGTCGCTAAAGGAGCAAAGTTTCAAGGAATTCAACTGCAGGACAGAAGTATCAGGCGCGCCCTCCCTTCAGCTAGCGCGCCCGCGCTCCTTTAAGAAGGCGCGCCCGCGCCCTGCCAAGCGCGCCCGCCCTCTAGTCGAGTCCAGCTGCTGATTTTTCTGCAGTTGGTCCGTTTCGAAGCCCAGGAAGCAGCAAGCCCATGGATCATTATTTTATGTAACCTAGTATAAAAACATAAGGATTATTATTATTATCTATCTAGGAAATTAAGTAAGCAAGTAGGGTTTTATTATCAGTCAAGAGGCAGAGTACTTTGTGAGCCGTCAAGCTATTTTTCTTTTGTAATTTTCTACACGTGGATTATCGGTTGTTTCTTTTACTCTTGCAATTAATATCAGTCTTTTATGTTTAATTGTTTATCTACTATGTTTTCATATGAACCCATGATGTCGGCTAGTCCAATTATGGGCTAATCGTTGTCATGGGGTTTTAATGGATTTTTCTATCGATTCTAGATATTGATTGTTTTTATGCCTAAGTGTGTGAATGTTATGGATATCCTAGTATGGTTAAGCTTATTCGTTGTAAATGCGTCGCGAACATTTATGATTGTTTGTTAATCCTCGTGAATGCGAAAGTGGATCTAGGGTTTAGAACATGCCATGCTAGCATAGGTTTTTGCATGTTAAGAGCATGTATTAATTTGTGGTGTAATTCTAACCGTCTTGCACTGACTATGTGATTTTAAGGATTCTTGTGCTTAAGCCATTATGTTTTCAATCTCTATAGACATATAGGGACTAAGTATAGTGGTTGACTATTTGACTTCTATCTTTTGTGGATGTTCATTAGGATGGTATGCGTGCAACGAAAGTTGGCGTTTATCAGTTTAGAGGGTCTGATCAGTTATCATCACTTTCACATGCTAGGTTGAAAAGGCATAAGATTCTAGATGAGATAGTTAATGAAGTTAAAATCCCATGTTTATTTAATATAAGTAATTCTTTAAGTTTTAAGCATTAGTTAAATCAAACTCCAGTTGTTATTTTCTTAGCAGTGGTAGTTAATCATACTCTGGTGTATAAGTGAACTAAACGTAAGCAAGTTGAGTCTCTGTGGGAACGAATCCTACTTATTTCTGTATTACTTGTGACCACGTTCTCTTGCGTGAATAAAGTGCGAACAAGTTTTTGGCGCCGCTGCCGGGGACTCGGTTCATTGTTTTATTTAGTTAATGTGCTTATCATCAGTGGTCGTTAGATATCACTGACTGAGATTTGTTACTAATCGTCTTGTTTGTTACGTGAATTCAGATAATTGATCGTGTATGCGTACTCGTTCTCAATCGAGTAAGGAAAAACTGGAAGAACACTTAGACGAAGAAGAAGGAATTGCAGTTCCAGAAATTGAACCAGAAATAGTAATGGGGGATCCAGTGAAAGCTCTTAAGGATTACTCTCAACCGAAGATCAATGACATTCAGTCAAGCATTGTTAGGCCGGCTATTGCAGCTAATAATTTCGAAATCAAGCCGGGCACAATTCAAATGGTTCAGAATTCTGTGCAGTTTGGGGGTTCACCTGCTGAGGACCCTAATATGCATATCAGAGACTTCATCGAGATCTGTGATACCTTTAAAACCAACGGGGTTTCTGAAGATGCTATAAAACTGAGGCTGTTTCCATTCTCTCTACGAGACAAGGCAAAGAGCTGGTTGCATTCGCTGCCAGCAGGTTCTATAACTACTTGGGAGGATCTCGCACAAAAGTTTCTGACTAAATTCTTTCCTATGGCTAAGACGGCAGCCATGAGGAATGCTCTTACACAGTTCAATCAACATTCTGGAGAAACGTTGTGTGAGGCTTGGGAAAGGTATAAAGAGATGCTTCGAAAGTGTCCCCATCATGGGATGCCAGATTGGATGGTCATTAATGGTTTCTATAATGGATTGAATCATTCACGACCTATGCTTGATGCAGCATCTGGAGGAGCTCTTTGGGCCAAGAGCTATGAAGAAGCTTATGACTTGATTGAAATGATGGCTGCCAACGAGTATCAAAATCCTACTCAGCGATTGCCACAGAGTAAAACTGCAGGTGTTTTTGAAGTGGACGCTGCCACTGCTATAACAGCTCAACTACAGGCTTTATCTATAAAGGTGGACGCACTATCCAAGGCAGGAATTCAGCAAGTCGCTATGGTTTGTGATTTATGTGCAGGTGCTCATGATACAACTCAGTGTGCTATTTCTAGCGATTCAGCGTATTTTGTCGGCAACTTTCAGAAACCTACACAACCGGCACCTAATACATATCACCCCAACAACAGGAATCATCCTAACTTCAGTTGGAGCAACAATCAGAATGCCAGTCCACAACCATCGCAGGGTCAGCAATTTGGAACAAGGCCTTTCAACAATTCTGTTCCTCAACAATCTTATGCACCAAGACAATCATACAACCCTCCTGGTTTTCATCAACAATCTCAGGGAGGACCTGGGCACTCAAATGAAAAGTCAGAGATGGAGGAACTGAGAATGATGTATAAGAGTCAAGCTGTAACGCTGAAGACATTGGAAAATCAAATTGGTCAACTAGCAAGTGCTCTTCTACACAGACCTCAAGGACAATTACCAAGTGACACAGAGGCTAACCCAGGCAAGAAAGAAAGCAAGGAACAAATACACGCTATTACATTGCGTTCTGGAAGGGTTACGAACAATCAGGAGGTCGAAATTCTACAAAACGAAGAACGTCAGCATTCTGGGCAGGAGGTGCAGGGCGGGCGCGCTTCCTCAGGCGCGGGCGCGCCTCACCTTACTGCCGGGAGGGGAATTTCTGCAGAAAAAGTTGCGCAGGAGGAGCCGATTAAGGAAAAAAGAACTGATTCAGAAGAGAAAAGCAGTTCAGAGACAGACAGCGTTCACAAGGAAGTATTTCCTCCTCCACCATTCCCTAAAAGGCTTCAGAAGCAAAAATCAGATAAACAGTTTGCTAAATTCTTGGAAGTTTTTAAGAAACTACACATCAACTTACCTTTTGCTGAAGCGCTGGAGCAAATGCCAAGCTACGCCAAATTCATGAAAGGCATTCTATCTAGGAAACTGAAGCTAGAAGAGCTAAACACTGTTGCCTTGACGGAAGAGTGTAGTGCAGTATTGCAGCAGAAGTTACCACCAAAGTTGAAGGATCCTGGTAGTTTCACTATACCATGCATAATTGGGAATTTGGCGTTCGACAAATGTTTGTGCGATTTGGGAGCAAGCATCAACCTCATGCCATACTCTATATTCTTACAACTTGGTCTTCCTGAGCCGAAGCCAACTAACATGTCACTGCAGTTGGCGGATCGTTCAATCACTTATCCGCGAGGAATTGTCGAAGATGTGTTGGTAAAAGTCGACAAACTAATCTTTCCAGCAGATTTTGTCATCCTTGATTTTGAAGAAGACAAGAAAATCCCTATCATTCTTGGGAGACCATTCTTGGCAACGGGAAAGACATTGATTGACGTACAGAAGGGAGAACTCACCATGAGAGTGCACGATCAGAATGTCACATTCAATGTGTTCAAAGCAATGCAATTTCCAACAGAAGAAGAGCAATGCTTTAAAGTAGATGTAGTGGAATCTGCTGTGCAAGTAAAAATTGAACACATGCTTATGGATGATACACTGGAAAAGGCTCTACGTGGGGATTTTACAATTGAAGAGGAAGAGGTTGAAGAACAGGTACAGTATCTGAATGCTTCTCCTTGGCAACAAAAATTTGAAAAACCAGAATCGTTGGGTTTATCTGAATTGAGAGAATCACATCAGCGGTTGAAACCATCTATCGAGGAAGCACCAAAGCTAGAGCTCAAACCATTGCCGAATCACTTAAGGTATGCTTCTCTTGGGGAATCATCTACTTTACCTGTGATTATTGCTGCTAACCTTACAGGTCCTGAAGAAGAAAAGCTGTTAAGGGTTCTCAGGGAATTCAAATCAGCCATTGGGTGGACTATTGCAGACATTAAAGGAATCAGCCCTGCCTATTGCCAGCATAAGATCCCGCTGGAAGAAGATAGTAAGCCAACAGTGGAACATCAGAGAAGGCTCAATCCACTCATGAAGGAAGTAGTGAAGAAGGAAATTATTAAATGGTTGGATGCAGGGATTATCTATCCTATTTCTGACAGTGCTTGGGTGAGTCCAGTTCAATGTGTGCCAAAGAAAGGAGGCATGACGGTGGTAACTAACGAAAAGAACGAGCTCATTCCTACGCGGACAGTAACTGGCTGGAGAATCTGCATGGATTACAGGAAGCTGAACAAAGCTACTAGGAAGGATCACTTCCCTCTTCCTTTCATTGATCAAATGCTAGACCGACTGGCCGGCCATGAATACTTTTGCCTTCTGGATGGATATTCGGGTTACAATCAGATCTGCATTGCTCCAGAGGATCAGGAGAAGACAACATTTACATGTCCGTTTGGTACTTTCGCTTTTCGAAGGGTTTCATTCGGGTTATGTGGTGCACCTGGCACTTTTCAGAGGTGCATGATGGCAATTTTTTCAGACATGATTGGTAAGACAGTGGAAGTCTTCATGGATGATTTTTCAGTATTTGGGGTTTCTTTTGACGAATGTCTACACAATCTTAGCATGGTTCTGAAAAGATGCGTGGAGACTAATCTGGTTCTCAACTGGGAGAAATGCCATTTCATGGTACAAGAAGGAACTATTCTTGGACACAAGGTGTCACGTCGAGGCCTGGAAGTGGATAAAGCAAAAATAGAGACAATTGAAAATCTTCCACCGCCTACTTCAGTGAGAGGAATTCGTAGTTTCCTCGGTCATGCAGGTTTCTACAGAAGATTCATCAAGGACTTCTCCAAAATTTCCAAACCTTTGTGTAAGCTGTTGGAGAAGGATGTTCCCTTCAAATTCGATGATGATTGTATGACAGCCTTTGAGACATTGAAGAGGAAGTTGATTTCAGCACCTGTGATCATCGCCCCAGATTGGAATGAACCTTTTGCTATGATGTGTGATGCTAGCGATTTTGCAGTAGGGGCTGTTCTTGGTCAAAAGAAAGACAAGATTTTTCATGTTATCTACTATGCAAGCAAGACACTCAATGATGCGCAATTGAATTACACAACCACAGAGAAGGAGCTGTTAGCCATTGTATATGGCTTTGAAAAATTCAGATCATACTTGCTTGGTACGAAAGTGACGGTGTATACTGACCACGCAGCTATTAGGTATCTGCTATCCAAGAAGGATTCTAAACCCCGCCTGATTCGATGGATTCTCCTACTTCAAGAATTCGACGTGGAGATCAAAGATAGAAAAGGGACCGAAAATCAGGTAGCTGATCACCTCTCACGATTGGAAGATCCTGGTAAATCACGAGACAGTACTCTCATCAATGACTCATTTCCGGATGAACAACTGTTTGGAGTACAAGAAGAAGAACCATGGTATGCGGATATTGTGAATTATCTTGTGAGTCATATTGTTCCACCCGAATTGTCGTCAGCCCAAAGGAAGAAATTCATGCATGATGTAAAGTGGTTTCGTTGGGATGAGCCATATCTGTTTAAACAAGGGGCTGATCAGATTATCAGAAGGTGTGTACCATATAGTGAGACTGAAGCTATTCTGAGGGATTATCATGCCACGGCTTATGGAGGCCATTATGGAGGTGAAAAGACAGCTACTCGTATTCTGCAGGCAGGATTTTATTGGCCATCACTATTCAAGGATGCTCATCAGTTTGTAACCAGATGTGATCGTTGCCAGCGAGTAGGCAACATTTCAAAAAGGGATGAGATGCCCCTTAATGTAATGCTAGAAGTGGAGATTTTTGATGTATGGGGAATCGACTTCATGGGCCCGTTCATTCCATCTTGCAATAACCAATACATCTTGCTAGCTGTGGATTATGTCTCCAAATGGGTTGAGGTCAAGGCACTTCCAACTAATGATGCCAATGTAGTGCTTAACTTCCTTCACAAGAACATTTTCACCAGATTTGGGACTCCAAGGGTCATTATCAGCGATGAGGGTTCTCACTTTTGCAATCGGAAGTTCACTAATCTGATGGCAAGATTCAACATCAACCATCGGGTGGCGACAGCATACCACCCTCAAACCAATGGCCAAGCTGAAGTATCAAACCGAGAGATCAAACGCATTCTGGAAAAAGTGGTAAGTCCTTCTCGTAAAGATTGGTCTTTAAAACTGGATGAAGCCGTGTGGGCCTACCGAACTGCGTTTAAAACACCTTTGGGGATGTCACCATATCAACTAGTCTATGGAAAAGCTTGTCATCTACCGGCAGAACTGGAACACAAGGCTTATTGGGCATTGCAGAAACTGAATTTTGATTATCAAGCCGCAGGGGAAAAGCGGATGGTACAACTCAATGAAATGGATGAGTTTCGTCTACAAGCTTATGAGAATAACAAGCTCTACAAGGAAAAAGTGAAAAGATGGCATGATCGTCGGTTGACAACAAAGGTATTGGTTCCTGGTCAATTAGTTTTATTATTTAACTCTCGTCTGCGATTGTTTCCAGGAAAACTTAAGTCAAGGTGGTCAGGACCCTTTGTTGTGAAGACTGTGTATCCACACGGAGCTGTGGAGATTTATGAAAAGACCCCAGATCAAGCGTTTAAAGTCAATGGTCAGAGATTGAAGCCGTATTTGGGAGAACAAGTAAATCGCGAAGCTGAAGTCGCGATTCTGTCAACGACTAAATGAGGACCTGAAGTAACGTCCGGCTAAATGACGTTAACGACAGCGCTCGTGGGAGGCAACCTACGGCTTGAATGGTAATTTTTATTCTTATAAAAATATATATATATATATATAACACAAAAAAAAAAAAAAAAAAATATTGAAAAATTGCAGTAGCCTCAGGCGCGGGCGCGCTCCGGGAGGCGCGGGCGCCCTGAGCGCGACTGTTAAAAACCGAAAAAAAATAAAAAAAACTATAAAAACAAAATAAATCAGCAATTTTATGTTTTAAATCAATTTTTAGCCCAAGCCCAGCCATCTAACTTGTTAAAAGCCTTCACACACCCTAACCCTACCCTAATTTTTACTTTTCATCTCTCATTCACACATATACATACAAATATACACGCACTGCATCTCATCTCTTCACACTGCTACAACTAAATCAATGGCACCCAAGAGATCTAGGCGCTCAGGGACATCAAGTTCTTCTTCGAGTGGGGGAGTTGTGCCCCAATTCAATTCACCGGTGGCCCAAGTTGAGTTTGCACGATTGATGACCAAATCTGTGGTCAAGGAAAGGGGATTTATTCCGGGTGTTCTTGATGGGTCTCTAATCGCGATGGTTAGTGAGCGCGGTTGGGAGACCGTGTGTGAGGCTGCGGAGGCGATACCATTGAGTATCGTGAGGGAGTTCTATGCCAATGCCAAGCAGGAGAAGAATGGGTATTCTGCAGTTCGGGGGTATGTTGTGGATTATACTCCTGCCGCCATCACTAGGGTTTTGAATTTGCCAGCACCGCAGGAGGGAGTGGAAGATTTTGGGTTGAAGACCCGTGGGGAGGTTGACCTTGAGGCCATCCTGCGAGATATGACAGTTCCCGGCACTACTTGGAAGCGCAGGGCAGGCTCTACTGAGCCGGTTACCTTCTCCGCCATGGCCTTGAACCCGTATGCTAAGGCCTGGAACCTGTTTCTGTGTGCTAACATTGTGCCATCGTCACACACTCATGAGGTGACAGTGGATCGGGCTATTTTGTTGTGGGGTATTCTCAGCGGGCGATACATCGACCTAGGCTCCCTTATCCACAGGCACATGATCCGATTCTTGCAGGGCAGTACCACTGGCGCGATTCCGTATGGCTCAGTGGTTGTTCGTCTGTGTGTTGATGTGGGTATTCACTGGCCGGCGGAGGAACAGTTGCAACTTCCTGCGAGTGCCATTGACACGGCGGCGATAGCTCGACTCCCTGAATGGGACGGTGGTGTACCGCATCCCCGTGGCTTGGGGTATATTGTGGGTGGTGAAGTGCCACCAAGACAGCAGAGGGAGGCTAGGGCTGGATCTTCTAGGGCACCGCCAGCTGTGGCTAGTGCTGGTATGGGTGAGGCTCATTTTAGGAGGTTAGCACGGCGGATGGACGCAGTTGATGATCGGCAGAGCCGGTTTGCGGCTGACCTGACTCAGGCTCTTGGTGCAGCTTTTCTGGCTACCGGTGTACAGGTCGATTGGCCTATTTATGGAGCTGGCACCGTGTATCCACCACCGGATTCACCCGAGGAGGGTGACTCTGCTGAGGATTGAGGTATTTCTGCACACTTTCTTCGTTTCTTGCCTTCAATGGGGACATTGAATATTTTAAAGTTTGGGGGTGGGAAATGGAGATTGTAGTTAGATGCATATAGGACATGTAGTTGTAGTTTTGTCATGCATTTTGTTTTAATTGTCCATATAGAGCATTTTGTTTGAAAATTTTTGTTCTGGTTATCATATGAATCCATGTTAGTTGCATTTCATAGCATGCATATTTCATGATCTCTTCGGACGAACTAATTCTGTTTGATAAGTCGATGTCAATTGGAGTGTGGTATTGATGAGCAGAGGGATGATTTACAGTCCTTATGAAATTGATTTGCATGTTTCAGAAGCACATTATTTACACAGTCTCGTCGGTTGCTTTTGGGCTAGGTTGAGTCATGCCTATTTAGTTGTTGTAGATTTAATCGCAGGTTTATATCTAGAATGTTTGTTATTCCCTTGATAATGTACGAATACCAAAGTATAAGTTTGGGGGAAAACAAAGATTCATGCTGATTGTTAATGTTTGTCAAGTATGGCTAGGCGTCAAATGGCTAGTAGCCGGCTCATATTTTTATGAGTAGTCTAGGGTTGGAATTGAGAATTCTCATTCCAGATTCTGTTTAAAAAAAAGAAAAAAAAAAAAAAAAGGAAAAAAAAAAAAAAAGAGTCATGTGAATAATTCGAGGCAAAATTAACCAGGGTGAGCTCTTTAATACTCGGGCAATTAAGTTCGAGGGGACTTTGTGCCTAGTGACCTAAGGCTTTTTATAGTCTGGGATCCACTAACCTAACGCTCGCTACATGGGTATTATTGTATAAGCCTTTAGGGGTCTCATCCATTGCACGGTTAAATAAGTCTATATATTGTGTTATGTGTCGTAGTGGTGGTTTAGCAATAAAGTGTGATTCCCTGTCTAACTCAAATGAATGACGGCGGTGTTTGTATGTTATGGAGTGTTTACCACTCATTCTGTTTATAAGCAGGTGATTGTCTTGGCGAAAAATAGGTATGATTTCGATCTAGTGTCAGAGTATATTTGATGAGCATCGCACACACACACGTTTCTGTTCATGTAGTATCGGTATAAGGGGACTTGGTCGAGCTCTGTTCGGATGTATCACATCTCTTTGAGACTTTGGATTATCGATTGGTTTTGGTGAGTTCGAGGGGGTCCTTACATTTTCATAGTAGTTGCATTCATGCATTGCATTGCCTTAGATTGTTTAGAGTCTGTTTATGCTTGGGGACAAGCATCGGTTTAAGTTTGGGGGTGTGTTAGTGGACTTTTTTGTCCACTATATACGTTCCAATTTGGCTTAAATTGATCGCTAGTGCCCAAGTATTTAGTGTCTTTTGATGTGTTTTATGTTTTTGGTGTGCAGATTCCCAAGCAAAGGAGAATTGATGAATATTTGCATAAATTGGTGGTACATGAGCTAGGCATTAAAAGGAGGAAGATCAAGGCTTGAGTTGAGGTCGAAAGAAGGCAAGACGAGTCGCTAAAGGAGCAAAGTTTCAAGGAATTCAACTGCAGGACAGAAGTATCAGGCGCGCCCTCCCTTCAGCTAGCGCGCCCGCGCTCCTTTAAGAAGGCGCGCCCGCGCCCTGCCAAGCGCGCCCGCCCTCTAGTCGAGTCCAGCTGCTGATTTTTCTGCAGTTGGTCCGTTTCGAAGCCCAGGAAGCAGCAAGCCCATGGATCATTATTTTATGTAACCTAGTATAAAAACATAAGGATTATTATTATTATCTATCTAGGAAATTAAGTAAGCAAGTAGGGTTTTATTATCAGTCAAGAGGCAGAGTACTTTGTGAGCCGTCAAGCTATTTTTCTTTTGTAATTTTCTACACGTGGATTATCGGTTGTTTCTTTTACTCTTGCAATTAATATCAGTCTTTTATGTTTAATTGTTTATCTACTATGTTTTCATATGAACCCATGATGTCGGCTAGTCCAATTATGGGCTAATCGTTGTCATGGGGTTTTAATGGATTTTTCTATCGATTCTAGATATTGATTGTTTTTATGCCTAAGTGTGTGAATGTTATGGATATCCTAGTATGGTTAAGCTTATTCGTTGTAAATGCGTCGCGAACATTTATGATTGTTTGTTAATCCTCGTGAATGCGAAAGTGGATCTAGGGTTTAGAACATGCCATGCTAGCATAGGTTTTTGCATGTTAAGAGCATGTATTAATTTGTGGTGTAATTCTAACCGTCTTGCACTGACTATGTGATTTTAAGGATTCTTGTGCTTAAGCCATTATGTTTTCAATCTCTATAGACATATAGGGACTAAGTATAGTGGTTGACTATTTGACTTCTATCTTTTGTGGATGTTCATTAGGATGGTATGCGTGCAACGAAAGTTGGCGTTTATCAGTTTAGAGGGTCTGATCAGTTATCATCACTTTCACATGCTAGGTTGAAAAGGCATAAGATTCTAGATGAGATAGTTAATGAAGTTAAAATCCCATGTTTATTTAATATAAGTAATTCTTTAAGTTTTAAGCATTAGTTAAATCAAACTCCAGTTGTTATTTTCTTAGCAGTGGTAGTTAATCATACTCTGGTGTATAAGTGAACTAAACGTAAGCAAGTTGAGTCTCTGTGGGAACGAATCCTACTTATTTCTGTATTACTTGTGACCACGTTCTCTTGCGTGAATAAAGTGCGAACATCTCTTAACACAAAGCATTTGGCACCAAACACGTGAAAGTACTTGATAGATTCGTTTATTCATCAGATAATACGGCGTCTCATTATAGTCCTTTATAATCAGGGTTCTGTTCTGTGTATAACAAGTCGCGCTAACTGCTTCAGCCCAAAAATACAAAGGAAGTCTTGACTCATACAGCATTGTCCTAGCTGCTTCAACCAGTGTCCTTTTCTTCCTTTCTACCACCCCATTCTGTTGCGGTGTTCTCGGTGCTGAATACTGTCGTCTGATCCCTTTAGATATGCAGAATTCCATTAACACTGAGTTCTTGAATTCTGTCCCGTTGTCGGATCGGATAGTCTTCACAGTCAGACTTGCTACGTTTTCAATTACCAGTACATGCCTAATGATCTCATGTGGCACTTCATCTTTCGATGTCACAAACATCACCCATGTGTATTTGGAAAAGTCATCGACAATCACCAGCGCGTATCTTTTCCTTGACATTGACATAACATTAACGGGTCCAAACAAATCCATGTGAAGAAGTTGTAGGGGCTCGGTAATGCTATTCACTTGCTTATCCTTATGCGAGGCTCTTTTCGATTTTCTCATCTCACATGCTTCGCAGAGTCCATCTGGAGTAAACTCCATCTACGGCAGCCCTCTCACCAACTCTCTCCTTACGAGATTATTCATTGCTTTAAAGTTCAGGTGAGATAATCTTTTATGCCATAGCCAACTTTCATCAGCAGAAGCCTTGCTGTAGAAACACGTGACTTCAGACTGATCAGCAGAATTCATGTCGGTTATTAATAAATTTGACTTCCTTACTCTTTTGAGAGCAAGGCTTCCATCCTTTTTTCTTCGAATCGAACAGTCATGCTTCCCAAAGTTGACGTCAAAACCCCTGTCGGTGAACTGACTAACGCTAGGAAGATTATGTCGCAATCCTTCCACAAAAGACACGTCTTCAATGATAACATTTTCACAAACAATCTTGCCATATCCCCGGGTGTAACCTTTGCTGTTATCTCCAAAAGTAACCACGGAGCCGTCTCTCAACACCAACTCTGTTAGTAGGGACTTATTGCTGGTCATATGCCTTGATGCTCCACTGTCCAGCACCCATATGACTTTATCCTTTTACTGTTCACTGCCCTCTGATTGTTCTAAAGATCTTGCCATTAAAGCGAAGTTGCATAGTTCCTGATCTTCATCTTCATCAGACTCGTCCCAACCCTTCCCTTCAGTCACAACATACGCCCGGCTTCCCTTCTGTTGCTTGCTAACCAAGGCATCATATTTCTTTCTCAGATCAGCATAGGATTCCTTGGGATGAATGTACTTGGGCTTCTTGCACTCTATTGCAAAGTGCCCCAATTCATTGCAGTTGTAGCATCTGAACTTGTTCTTGTCTACCAGGTTAGGTCTGTAGCCACTACCAGATGTGCTACCTCGACCGCTGTAACTTCCCCGACCACTTACACTACTGCCTCTGCTGCTTCTGCCTCTTCGGCTGAAAGAACTACCAAATCGTCCTTTACCTCTTCTTGACTTCCTGAAGCTGATATGAGCAAATTCTCGAGCAATACAAGCATATGACTTGACTTCTAATTTGTCTAGCTCTTCAAGGGTATAGTATTCATCCTCACTTTCTTCAGATGGATCTTCAATGTCTAATACCACCCTTTCAGGATTAGCAGTTTTCAATGAGACAACTGCAAGTGCCTTTACAGCAGACTCTTCAGCTACAAGTCCAGACTCACTTACCGCTTTGTATTCTCCACTATTGTAGGATCTTCTTTTGTCATTTTGTTCCTGCTCCAGCTCGTAGGTCTTTAAAACACCATACAGCTTTTCGAGAGAAGTATTTTTCAAGTCTCTTGACTCTCGAATGGCAGTGATCCTGTGTTCCAGATGTTTAGGCAAATTCAAGAGAAACTTAATATTTGAATCTGCCAGTGGATAGACTTTATCTCTTATACTCAGCTCGATAAGCAGTTTACTATAACGTTTGTAAACATTCGCTACACTTTCTCCTCGTTCGCATCTGAACGATTCATATTCAGATATCAGAATGCGCTTGTGATTATCTCTAACTTCCTCGGTCCCCTCCATCACTACAGCCAGTTTATCCCACATGGCTTTAGCTGTTTTTAATCCCTTTATCTGAACATATTACTCTGAGTCTAGGGATTCAATTATGACATTGTGTAACGACGCATCCATACCAACCAATTCTTTATCTGCGTCTGAAAACTCCATTTCCTCTTTAGGAACAGACCGAGATGGTATTAGTATCCCTCCTTCCATTCGTTCTGGCTCAATTTTCATGGGTATGTATGGACCGTTCTCCAATATTCTCAAGTATACCTTGTTTATTGATTCAAGGTACGCTTTCATCCTTCCGGTCCATTCGTCATAATGTTGTGCATCAAACGGAGGTATCTTAAATCTGTGTGCGGCGGCCATTTTAATAAAGTTTAAAATTAAGATAATACACTTTTCAAATTACAATAAATTGTATTTACTTGAAAAATTAATTATCTCACTTTAAATATCCAACACTTAATATCCAATGGGTTTTGCACTTAAGATTCAAGCAAGTTAGTTCTAATCACAGGAACAGTAGCAGGGTCCACCAGTTTTTCAAGTCCAAACAAAAACGTTGTCCACTTTCTAGTTGATAGAAGTTCGAATATGTCCTTTTTGTTCAGTCAAACAGTTGATTCAAGTTACCTAGTCAACCAATCAAATATTCTTTTATAACCAGATTTTTGACCACAAGAAAACCCACAAAGCTCTAAAGTACAACGTTTTGGAATGTTGTACAAATATTCCTTACACCATGACTCAGAACTTTTTAGATCTATGAACTTTTCAAGAAGACACAAATAAAAGCTTTCGGCACAAACTTCAAAAAAATTGGATCTGGGATTTTCAAGAACCAACTCAAACAACACGGTAAGATCTCTGTTAGATGTGTTTAACAGTAGCTTTGATACCAATTGTTAGGTCCAAAGTGTTGTAGAGGGGGGGTGAATACAACTGTTTGAAAGTAATGAGAAAATATACAAATATGCAGGTAATAAATGATGACACAGAATTTCAAGAATATATCTTTATATTCATTGAGGGATTTGCTACAACATTCATAAAAGCATCATGATCAGTTGAACAATAAATACAGCAATTAAAGCTTGATTCAACTGATCCTCTCTCTCACTATTGTTTTACAGTAAATGCTCTCTCTTAAAAATATCGTAGAAAATACAGAGATGGATAAAAGTCAAATACAAATGAAAACAAAGTGCTGCTTTTATAATGTCGTGTAGTCTTGATCTTGTCCTTTTTGTGTACGTGGCCCAATCTGAACTTGACAACAAAAAGTACTTTCCCAACCACTCTAGATCAACCGTTCACAATAAGCCACTTGTCCCTTGAACATTAAATGCTACATATCGACCCGCATCTCGATCTCGGCATGGACCCATCTCGATCTCGATCTTGGTCGACAATCTCGATCTGTGAAAATCTCGATCTCGATCTATGAAAATCTCGATCTCGATCTGTGAAAATCTCGATCTCGATCTATGAGAATCTCGATCTGCCGTGGATCGAGATTTACCTTGCAATGTTTTTCTTTAATTATCAATCTCGATCCGCATCTCGATCTGCTGTGGATCGACATTTGCCTTAGCAAATATGCACTCATCCAATGTTGACTTTCTTTAGTGACTAATTGTGGATTAACCTTTATGAGCAAGTTTCCCTAGCTTCTTCAATTTCTTTTTTCCTCACTCAATTCAAATGAGATCTTCTATTACTGACATGAACTTGCCTCCAATGTCCTGACACTTGATGCAATGGTCTGGTTCATAAGTGACTAGTCTTGTAGGGGTTCTTGCTTCTGAATGTCAGTTCTCATTTGTTGATTAACCTTTACATTATCCAGTTGTTGAGATACATTACATGAAATCACTTTGGTCTTCTTGATACTTCTTTGACATTAATTTGATTCTCCATTAGGTAAGTTAGGGCATGAGCAATACTGAGATTGAACTTCTTCTCACTTAGGCATTCTTGATTAACCAAATTAGTTACTTGTAGTTACCAAGTATCATTACCATTTCTTCAGTAGATTGATTCCATGTGCTTCTTCAGTTTCCCTTGTTTTGCTGTTGTTTTATCTTTTACCTAGTTGAGTTACATAGTAATTAAGTGTTACAAGTTAGTACACCTATGCCTTTCATATCCTTTCTGTGTTGTCACACTCAATTGATAATTTGCTGTGAAGCATATCAATTGATCCATCCTTTAATCCATCAACTGTTGTTCTTCTTCGATTGATCTTTATATCCATCGATTGATAAAAGATGACTTATCGATTGATAGATGTTATCAATCGATATATCAATCGATGGGTCTTCACATCAGTTGATGGTCTTCAATGCTTGACTTGGATTCTTCGATTGATCCCTCATCCATCGATGCTTCAATATCAATTGAACATCCTTCACTTGTGTAATTTCCTGTCTTCACATAATTACAATTTAACAGTTTAATTCACACATCAATTGATGATCTATATCAATCGACTCCAACATCATTTGATGAACAAAATATCAATTGATTTACACCTTATCGATTGAAATAGACTAAGTACACCTATGCTACAATCCAAATTATCAGTTGATTCATATAAACACTTCAACTGATAAATGGTTTCCTGATCAATTGATATTTATAACTTTCATATCAATTGATCAGTTACATCAAACTAAATTTCTATGATTCTAAAATTAATGTTATCATCAAATCACATGTAGATTCCTAACAATCTCCCATATTTGTGTCTGTGTTATTTACAGGCATAAATCTACTTGATGATAACAAAAAAACCTTTAAAAATTTACATTTAGATAAAATCAAGAAATTTAATTGGCACATTAGTTTTGGAAGTACCATATTGATAGATAACTCCTGCAAGCAGCTTCAGTGTCTTCATAATTTACTTATTTCCTCTTCCTTCCCTTCTCTGCATTTTCCTTTAGTTGCCTCATGAAAGAACTTCTCAAGATTGCTTCATCTCTGTCAGTTTCTCCAAGTTGCCTCATAAGATAGTGTATTTCTTCATCTGTGATTTTGTCCAGATATTTACAGATATCAAAGAACTTTGTGTTGCCCTCTGTATCTGTAAAAATCATGGCATACTTTGGCTCCAACACTACCTTTTTGACCTGTGACTTCCATATCTTCAGAGGTGAATCAGGTTCAGCTTCTGCCTTGGATCTCCTTAACCTTGAAATTTGCTGTTGAATTTCCTGAGCAATTGTTATGTTGAGTTTGTACTTTCTGTTGAGTAAAGGAAGAATAGTCTTTAAAACATTGTAGCTTTGCTTCATTATCACCTTTAATGAGTAGAGGATTTTTACTCCATTTTCATACTCCAATCTCATTGATTCTTCATGGTTAGAGGTTGCAGGGTGAGTCCTTACTCCAATTAATCCCTTTTCATTGATTACTAGTATTCCCTTAAAATTGTATCCTTCAATTGTGACTTCCTCTTTGATTTCTTCTTGTTGACCCTGGAGATTTTCCTGAACCACTATTTCTTGAGTAGGCCCTGGCCTTTTCTCGGCCATTGAAACTTTTCTCTTTTTCCTCAGTGGTTGGTCTATTAATTGTTCCTCCATTTTCCATTCCAATTCCATTTGCCTTGCTATCTCCTCATTTTCTTTTTCCCTTTTGACAGCATCTGACAATCCTGTTGAAATGGCTTCTTGAAGAAGCTTCTGGCCAACTGGCTCTTTTCTCTTCTTCTCTTCTTCAATCATTATGGCTTTTCCCTTTTTCTTCTCTTTAAGGGCTTCTTGATCAACTGACAAAAAGGCTTCAGCATCTGAGTTGCTTTCCTTGGCAGCCTTTTGTGCATCTTCATTTATTTTTCTTGTTTGAGCAATGAACTCATCCAAGTCTCCTTTTTCTACTGCCTCTGTTACTAAATCAGTGCTTCTCCTTAGATCTTCAATTCTTTTCTTTTCCCTATCAATCATTGATTGAGTTTCTTTCTCCCTAGAAATTCTCATAGCTTCAAGATCATCAAACTTCTTGAATTCTCTCTTTTTCTGTTCTAAGTCATCTTTTGGAGAATTAGATGACTTAGTTCTCTTTGAAGATTGATTGTCCCTGTTGCTTCTGCTTTTATCTCTTCTGTGTGCAGAACTGCCAATACCACTGGACATGTCCTTTCCAGATCTACCTATGTTACCACTGCCTTTGCCATCACCACTATCATCATCTTTCTTCTTTGTATTCTCCCCATTTTTGTTATCATCAAATAAAGAGGGTGGTGGAAGTCTGTCAAGAATCCTTTGAAGAATGGAAGAATGTAGATTTTGACTTCTGAGGATATCATCCATTTTCTTCTCTAGAGACCCTACTCTTGTCTCCAAAGATGCAAAATTCTTGGATTCCTTGAAAAGCTTGTCCTTGATGCTATTCATGGTGTTGAACGGTAACTTTTCATCTAATCTTCTGTCTATTGTATCCTTGGTTGTGGAGATAGAGTTCTTGATGATCTCCAGTTCCCTTCTTACTCCTGTAACTGTCATGTTTTGGATCTTCATTGTGTCCCTCATGTAGTGAGCAATTCTTCTTTGTGCAGGATCTGCAATTTCTTCTTCCACCATTGCTCTTCTGTATTGAGACAGAATTTCAGTTTCAGCGGCTTTTAAGGAACCATCAATAGTGCTCATCCATGGTTCCTCATCAGAATCACTCTCCAACTCTTCAAGTGCCATATAACAAGTGTCTGTTGTATTGGCAATGCTTTCCTTCAGATTCCTGGTCCTTTGTTCTGTATGCTCAATTCCTAAAAGTTATTCTGCAGTCCTGTTACTTGAAGTTGCCAACCCTTGATATTGAGGATCAGGATGAATGAAATTCCTTGGATCCAATTCACCAGCATCTATTTCTTCTTCAAGGTCCTTAAGAACTCTACTCCCACTAGCTTCTGCATCATAGGCTCCCCCTATCTGCTTTACTCCTTCCTCTTCTTCTTCTGCCATCAGATCATTTTCCAATTCTTGTGCAAATTGAAGAATTGTTTTATCACTCTCACTCATCTCTCTATTTTGCATCAGGATCTCATCCTGAAATCTCACCTCTCCCTCACTTATTTGTTGTGCACCTTCTAAGGTGGGGCCCTCAAGTGTTTCACTCTCATCCCTGGAAGAAATAGGAATGTTTTTGCTCACTTCCTCTCCTTTTGCCAGGTTACAATCCTGCCTCTCACTCAACTCACTCATTCATAAGAGTGTTTGGGCAACATCAATTGATTGATCATCAATTGATGTATTGACAATATTAGTTGAAGTGGTGTTTGGGACATCCATCGATTGATCTTGAGTATCGATCGATGGCTTATCAGTCGATGACTGAATATCAATTGATGAAGGAACATCAATTGATGGAGAAGAAACAGTTGAGATAATTTGTGAAGTTATGTTTGAGATGATATTGGAAATAGAATCCTGAAAATTCTGAGAAGAAGATTCAGGAGAGAGTGTTGACTTCTCCTTGAAAAACAAAGAAGGAGAATCTGAAAATGTTCGATAATCTATCAAAACATTTTCTGAAGAAGTTTAAGATGGGGAAAGAAGAATAGAAGAGATAGGAATTGAAAGAGAATGGGGCTGCATCTCATCATTTATATGAGATGCATCAAACAGACTTTGTGAAGGCTCCACCACAGTTTCCTGTGGTTTTGCAGTGTGTGATTCCCCAAGTGCAAAGGTGACTTTCTTTCCTCTCCTCTTATATGGGGTTAATGGTTTGGACTTTGTGTCCCCAACTTTGTTCTGTGCCCCTAGTTGTGGGCTATTTTCAATACTGTCATCATTTTGAGAGGATGACAATAGGAATGTGGTGTTTTCCATATTTACATCCACAGTCTTTTGGGAGACTGTGGAGTGGCTTGGCTGAGGTTGCACACCCTCACTCTCCTTATCATTCTGGGTTCTTTGATGTTCCCCAGTTCCCTCACCACCTAAATCCTCATCTAGTCTATCTACCAAAACATTTGATTTTCTTTTCTTTGTTTTTACAACAGCAGGTTTTTGGGAACCTGTTGAGGATGGTTTCTTAGATTTGGATTTAGAGATAGGTTGTGTGACTTGGGCAGGAGGGTTGGGGTCATTACTACCACCCTCCATAGTCACAGAAGGCAAAGAAGAATTAGGTTGGAAAGAGTTTAAAGTAGAGACAAATACCTGAACAAAAGGGGGATAGATCAATTCCACATTGCTGTGAAGATTGATCCTTACCAGGTCTTTAAAGACCCTTTTGTTTTGAGTCCAGCACTCAAGGGTTTCAGTTTCCCTGCAAAACTCAATTTCTTTGACCAAGTGGTTAATTATAATCATGATAAATCTAGCATAGTATATACGATTAGATATATCATGCTTCTTTCCTAACTTAGCAGCAATTTCAGATAACAATATAGAAGAAAAATCATGATATTCATCAAACAAAACACTATATGCTATCTGTTGCATGCTTGAAGTTATGGCATCAAAATTACTAATTTTACCACTAAAGCATTTTATTATTGCATCAAAGAAATAAGACCATTCTCTCCTAAGGTGTTTTCTAACAACTTGTCCTAAATTGATATCAGGATTTGCATAATTAACAGCCCTAAGCATGTTTCTAATATCTGATTCACTAGGCACATTATCAGTATTATTAACAGGCAAATCTAAACATTCATTTAAAATTAAAGTAGTAAGAATGTACTCTTGTCCTTTACAGTTGAACTTGATGCTCGAGAAGTCATCGGCAACTTCTGCAGAGGACCAAAATTCTTCCACCAAATTGCAGATTATTGTTGGTGCTTCCTTCAATGCTTTCTGTATCTTGCCACTTCCCAGGAATTGCATCAATGGATGAAATTCCTTTGGAGCCTCTTCAACAACCGTGCAGGCCACAAAATTATTCAATTCGTAGATGAACCCTGCTTGAGAGATTTTCTTGGATGAAGATGCCATTTCTTTGAGTAGAAGATTAGTAGTACAAAAGCTTTGAAGATATTAGAAGAGTTGAGTACTGAGAGACAGAGGGTTATGATTAAGTTCATAGAATGAGAGAGGGAGAAAGAGTTAGAGAAATTGTTAGTAAATATGTAAGTAAGAATGAACAATGTTTTAATCTCATTATTTATATTTACTAAATTCTCAATCAATTTCTTACTCAAAATAGAACTTAATCGACCGTTAAAAGAAAATGAAATGTAAAAGTTACCTATTTTGGCAATCGACTGTTATACATACATGAATATACGTATTAATCAATTGATAAAATAAGTAATCAACGGCTAAATTTTGTACAGATCGACTGATGACATGGACCAATCAAATTTCAGGTCTTCGATTGATAGCAATCTTATCCATCGATAGGTACATTTATCCATCGATAAATAAATATATTATCAATTGATATATTTATCTGTTGACAGCTTCAGATATCCATCGATAAACAAATATATCATCAATTGATATATTTATCTGTCGACGGCTTCAGATATCCATCGATAAACAAATATATCATCAATTGATATATTTATCTGTCGACAGCTTCAGATATCCATCGATATGTAAAAATGTTTATCAGTTGATTATTGAAGAATCAATAATTTAACATAATCAATGGCTAAAATTAATATTAATACATAACTTGTCAGACATTTAAAAGATTAAATATAATTAAGCATACCTAAATCACAGACCAATCTATTGAAAGTAGATTCATCTAGTGGTTTGGTAAAAATGTCTGCAAGTTGTCTTTCACTAGGGACAAAATGTAATTCAACTGTACCATTCATTACATGTTCCCTAATGAAGTGATACCTTATGTCAATATGCTTGGTTCTGGAATGTTGCACAGGATTTTATGTTATAGCAATGGCACTTGTATTGTCACAGAAAATAGGAATCTTGTTCAAGTTGAACCCATAGTCAAGTAGTTGATTCCTCATCCATAAAATTTGTGCACAGCAACTTCCAGCTGCAATGTACTCAGCCTCTGCAGTAGATGTAGAAACCGAATTATGCTTTTTGCTAAACTATGACACAAGCTTATTTCCTAGAAATTGACAGGAGCCTGTTGTACTTTTTCTGTCAATTCTGCAACCTGCATAGTCTGCATCTGAATAGCCAATTAGATCAAATCCAGAATCTCTAGGATACCAAATTCCAAGATTTGGAGTTCCTTTGAGATATCTGAATATTCTTTTTATTGCAATCAAATGAGATTATCTAGGATCAGCTTGAAACCTAGCACAAAGACATGTAGCAAACATTATATCTAGCCTACTTGCAGTTAAATAAAGTAATGAGCCAACCATGCCTCTATTACTTGAAATGTCCACTATTGCTTCCTTAGTGTTTAATTCAAGTTTAGTTACAGTGGCCATGGGAGTTTTTGCAGAGGAACATTCATTTAAATCAAATCTCTTTAATAAATCAGAAATATATTTGGTTTGATTTATGACAATACCATCTTTAACTTGTTTGATTTGCAAGCCAAGAAAGTAGGTTAGTTCTCTCATCATGCTCATTTCATATTTACTCTGCATCAACTTAGCAAACTTTTTACAAAGTTTTTCATTAGTTGAACCAAAGATAATATCATCTACATAGATTTGAACAAGAATCATAGAGCCATTTACATTTCTATGAAAGAGAGTTTTATCAACAGTACCTCTAATGAAGTAATTCTCAATCAGGAATTTAGAAAAAGTGTCATATCAGGCTCTAGGTGCTTGTTGAATCCATAAAGTGCCTTGAGAAGATAGTATACAAATTCGGGATGAACAGAATCAATAAAACCAGGGGGTTGTTCTACATATACTTCTTCTTCTAGTTCTCCATTGAGAAAAACACTTTTTACATCCATCTGATATACTTTGAAATTTGCATGAGCAGCAAATGCTAAAAAGATTCTGATTGCTTCCAACCTTGCAACTGGTGTAAATGTTTCATCAAAATCTATGCCTTCTTCTTGTGAATAGCCCTTTGCCACAATCTTTCCTTATTTCTTGTCACTGTACCAGATTCGTCTATTTTGTTTTTGAATACCCATTTTGTACCAATGATAGTCTTGTTCTTTGGTTTGGGCATCAGCTTCCACACCTTGTTTCTTTCAAACTGATTCAACTCTTCTTGCATAGCATTTATCCAATCAGGATCATTCAAGGCTTCTTCAATCCTTTTTAGTTCTTCTTATGACAGAAAGCTACTATACAAGCATTCATTTTGAGTTGCACTTCTAGTTTTGACACCATCATTTGCATTTCCAATAATTAGTTCAAAGGGATGACTTTTTGTCTATTTCCTTTGAGATGGTAAGTTTGTCCTTGAAGATGATGTTTCATGATCATTGGAAGTGTTATGATCACCGTGAAGTGATTGACTATTTGAGAACCCTCCCCCTGTGATGGACACTCTATTTGAAGATTTTTGAGCAGAGTTGTTATCCATCGAATGATTATCAATTGATGTATTATCAGTCGATTGATGATTGTCAACTGATAAGTTATCTGTTGAAGCAATGACATCAATTGATGGGAGGATTCTAGGAACTTGTATACTTGTAATTTCCTCATCATCATCACTATCTTCAATATTACTTGAGGATTCATTTTCAAAACGCAATAGATCATGAAATCCTTCATCAAGCAACCCTTGAATTTTCTTGTCATCAAAGACTACATGCATAGATTCCATAACAATGTGTAATCTAAGGTTGTAGACTCTGTATACTTTAGTTGTTATTCCATATCCAACAAATATAGCTTCATCAACTTTGGCTTCAAATTTTCCTAGATTTTCACCTTGATTTCTCAGTACAAAGCATTTGCAGCCAAAGACATGAAGAAAATTAACTGTTGGTTTCTTGTCTTTCTTCATCAATTGATATGGTGTTTTGCCTTGAAGTTTATTGACCATGGAAATATTTTGAATGTAACAAGCAGTATTAATTGCTTCTGCCCAGAAGTATGTAGGTAGTTTAGCTTCTTCTAACATAGTTCTAGCAGCTTCAATCAAGGTCCTATTTTTCCTTTCAACTACTCCATTTTGCTGTGGAGTCCTTGGTGCAGAGAAATGATGAGTGATACCTTTTTCTTCATAGAAATCTTTCATGGTTGAATTCTTGAATTCAGTACCATTATCACTTCTAAGTTTCTTGACCTTCCATTCAGTGCTATTGTCAACATTCTTCACATGGTTGATAATTAATTTGCTTGCCTCATCCTTAGAGAATAAGAAATATACCCATGAAAATCTTGTGAAGTCATCCACAATTACTAAGGCATATTTCTTTTTGGCAATTGACATGATGTTGACTGGACCAAATAAATCCATGTGCAATAATTCCAGAGGCTTATCAATTGATGATTCAGACTTTGACTTGAATGATGCTTTTATTTGTTTTCCTTTTTGACAGGCATCACACAGTCCATCCTTGGTGAATTCCATCTGTGGGATGCCTCTAACCAAATTCCTCCTAACCAATTGATTCATGGCCTTGAAATTCAAATGGGCTAGCTTCTTGTGCCAAGTCCAACTTTCATCTGTATTGGCTTTACTTAGTAGACATGTCATAGAATTTGTCTTTACAGAGAGAAAATCAGCCACATAGACATTTCCTTTACTTTCTCCAGTTAAGAGAATATCACCAGATTCTTTATTGGCTATGATGCATGATCCAGTTGTAAACCACACAACATTACCAATATCACACAGTTGACTGATACTGAGCAGATTGTGCTTCAATCCATCAACTAGTGCTACATTTTCAATGATAACATTTTCTTTTATAATTGAGCCATATCCCAGGGTAAAACCTTTGCTGTCATCTCTAAAAGTAACTCCTGGGCCAGCCTTTTCCACAAACTTTGTGAGCAGGGACAAATCTCCAGTCATGTGCCTTGAACATCCACTATCCAAATACCAGAGATTTTTCTTCCTGTTTCCCTGTATGCACATAAAACAATCAAGTTACTTTTGGTACCCAAGTTGCCTTGGGTCCTCTTTTATTAGTTGCAGCTTGAGCCCCTGTTGTCAACTTAGGTTCCTTTTGTTTTGGTGGGTTTAAATCCACTTTAACTTTGTGAGTTGACTTTTGGGGCTTTGACACCTTGGAACTCATGGCAGAATTTCCATGAATTTCATCATTTATATTAGGCATGTTCCATGGCATACTTGGCATGTTCAGATTAGGATATGCAAAGAAGGGATTATACATGTATGGAACTTGTGCATAAGGCATATGAACATTAGGTGCAACCAAATTAGAAGACATGGCACTCATGAGCATAGGATTAAGAAGCATGGCATTTGAAGACATAGCATGTGTATATAAATCATTTGAAGACTTATTCTTCTTTTCATTCTTGCATTGCATTGACAAATGATTTACACTACTACACTTAGCACAAACCTTTCTAGGTGCATACATATCAGGAGTGTAATTGTTGTGCTTATTAATGCCTACTTTCCCATTCCTATTCTTCTTCTTTTTCTCAGATTTAGATTGAGTAGTTTCCACAGGTGCAATCTTCTCTAGTTTTGCTTTTAATTGATTCTTAGATAAGCTACCTATGTTAACCTTCTCATTCTCAGTCTCAACTTGATTTTTGGTTTCCTTAACAAATTTGATAGGAGTGCTAAATTTGTTCTTTTTATTAGCCATTGAAGATTCACTTGTCGATGGATGCTTATCAATTGATTCAGCATCAATCGATTGATAATCCTTATCAGTTGATGAGGGATTAGCATTCGATTGATCTTTATCCATTGAAGTATCAGCCAATGGCTTGCCTATTGATTTGGGAAGATCTCCTAGAGTATCTACACCCTGAACATCAATAATTTGTTTGGCAGTTTTAGCAGACCTATTCCATTTGCTAATGATTTCTATTTCATCAGCCAATTGTTCTTTCAACAATTCTTCTCTTTTCAAACTGTTTACTAGTTCATTCCTAGCATCCTTTCTTTCCTGCTTAAATCTTTCTAAACAGACAAGTTCATTTTCAAGAAAAACATTCCTCTCAGTTAAGGCATCAATGGTGCTCTTTAACTTGAGATTTTCTTTGTTTAGAGATTTTAGAGTGACATGCAAATTGTACAATTCATTGGACATTTCATTAATAGTACTATTGCATTCATCAGCTGAAAGCTCAGAAAAGTTTGTAGCTAGTACCTGATTGGATGCTGAACTAGCTTCTTCATCCTCATGGTTGGCCATTAGAGCTAGATTGATATATTCTTCAGAATCACTGTCCTCGGCAGCCCAGTCCTTCTCTTCAGTGACAAAAGCCTTTTCTTTCTGATTTAAAAGGTCAAAGTATTTCTTTTTATAATCAATACCCTCATATGTCTTTGCCTTTTCTTGCTTTGGCTTCCTGCACTCACTTGAGAAATGACCAGCCAATCCACAGTTAAAACATCTGAATTTAGATCTATCGACCAAATTTTTATTTTGATTGTTGTTTCTAAACTGGGATCCAGGCCTTTGAGCATTTGGATTCATCTTGAATTTTAGCTTTGAAAACTTCCTTGACAAAAATGCAAGGTACTCATCAATCTCATCCAAATCATCCTGTGAACATGTTTCATTTTCCTCACATTTAGTCTTTCCTTTTCCCTTGGATGATTCTTCATCAGCATCATTAGCCACCATCATGACTTCTTCTGCACAACCAGTATTTTTCTCTTCTTTCTTGTCTTCATTCCCATTGACCATCAAAGCCACAGTTATCTCCTTTCTTTGATTCTTCTCAATCTCTTCATCTTGTTGAATCTCCAGTTCATATGTTTTGAGAATACCATATAGTTTCTCTAGAGTATAATCTTTGAAGTCTTGAGATTGTCTAATGGAGACAGTCATTGCCTTCCATTCCTTTGGAAGAGATCTTAGAAATTTGAGATTTGTATCTTCTGTTGCATAAACCCTACCATATAGCTTTAGACCATTCAACAACTTTTAGAATCTGCTATAGGTATCATTGATGGCTTCACCACTCTTAAAATGAAATGATTCATATTTTTGAATTAAGAGTTGCATCTTGTTTTTCCTAACTTGTTCAGTTCCTTCACACAGAGTTTGAAGAGTGTCCCACACTTCTTTTGATGAAGTACAGTTTATTACATTATCAAACATATCTTTATCTAGACCATTAAACAGAATGTTCATGGTCTTCTTGTCTTTCAGTACTTCTTTTTCATCCTCTTCTGTGAATTCAGAAATAAGTTTTGGAATATGTCTATCAACTGTAGGGGTTCCATCTGGGTTTACTCCTGTAACTAGCTTCATGGGAATGTGAGGACCTTTCTCTATGCAGTGAACATAAGAAGGATCTAGAGAAAGAAGATGCAGATGCATTTTTACCTTCCATGGAAAGTATTCATCCTTTTCCAACATTGGAATCTTTACACCTGAATCTTTTTGGCCCATATTGACTGTTCTTGATCTTTAAACTTTCTGTATGTTGAAAGCTTGCTCTAATACCAATTGTTATTCCTTAAGAACAATGTCAATATTTGTAGAAGGGGGGTTGAATACAAATATTAAAACTTTTTCGTATGTTATAATATTTGTTCTTGAGGATTTGACTTAGTGAGAATATGTTGGAACAATTTAAGACTGAAAAGTAAATTAAGCAAAGAGTTTTAAAATTACTGATGGATTGATTTCTCCATCAGTGTATATTTTTGCTCAATTTTCTAGGTTAAAAGAAACCTAGCTGCGTTTTTACAAGATTAGAAAATGAATCAACTGTTCTTACAAATGTGCTCTCAAGCTTGAACAGTTGATTCTTGAATTTGTCTAACTTGTCTGTTTTCTAATAATGCTACTACACTTGTTTATATAACACAGGTGTGCTTTTACAATTCCTATTTTGGGATTGTTTCTACCTGCCTTTCTTTTTACATTTTTCTATCTTTAAAAAAGGTTTGAATAGACAGCTTCTGATTGAGTCTTCACAGTCATTCTAGACTGTCTTCCATAGGTGTGCTTTTGTTCTCTGGATCTTCAACAGATATCATTTCTGTGTTGTCACACTCAATTGATAATTTGCTGTGAAGCATATCAATTGATCCATCCTTTAATCCATCAACTGATGTTCTTCTTCGATTGATCTTTATATCCATCGATTGATAAAAGATGACTTATCGATTGATAGATGTTATCAATCGATATATCAATCGATGGGTCTTCACATCAGTTGATGGTCTTCAATGCTTGACTTGACTTCTTCGATTGATCCCTCATCCATCGATACTTCAATATCAATTGATCATCCTTCACTTGTGTAATTTCCTGTCTTCACATAATTAAAATTTAACAGTTTAATTCACACATCAATTGATGATCTATATCAATCGACTCCAACATCAATTGATGAACAAAATATCAATTGATTTACACCTTATCGATTGAAATAGACTAAGTACACCTATGCTACAATCCAAATTATCAGTTGATTCATATAAACACTTCAACTGATAAATGGTTTCCTGATCAATTGATATTTATAACTTTCATATCAATTGATCAGTTACATCAAACTAAATTTCTATGATTCTAAGATTAATGTTATCATCAAATCACATGTAGATTCCTAACAGGTTTTAAAAAATTATTTTATTATTAAATATATCGGTTATAATATAAAATAATATAAGTTTTAAAACTTTGATTGTATAACCATTTTAATTTTTTGATTTAAAAGTATTTTAAATATGAATTTTGCGTAAGTATATATTTATTTAGTGAATAAACAATGGGTTAATATATAAATTATATTATTAGGAATGAGTTGTACAGAAACTAGACCGGGGGGTGATGTATGGTTTCAAACTTTAAATTTCTTTTTGTTCTGTTTAATGTATAAACTGATTTTATCTTGTTTGTAGCTTTTAAAACTTAGTAGTGTTTACTTAAGAATTGCGGAAATAAAACACACACTCAAAGTTTAACTTTCAAACTAATTGTGTATTAGAATGAAATGCTACAAATTTGTGATTCTTGATTTGAATCTCATCTTATAGTTCTTGAAAGAAAACAAGGTATGAAAACTATTCAACACACCAACTAGTCAAGCTGTGCTATTAGCTATATAGACAACATGTCTCATGTGCACATGCTTTCACATGTTATTTTTCTATAACTAGAAATAGACAAAACTACTTCACATTGTACACAATCTATTTCTAGCTAAGTTCTATGACTTGATAGTAGGCTCCATTCTTCTTTCTTCCTTCTATTTTTGTCTTATTTTCTTTTCAAGCTTCATTGTAGACTTGACATTATCTTCACAGGTTTGACTGACCTGATCATGACAATGCTTCAAATTATTTTTCTTATTCTTCTGCAAATTTCCTTGAAATTAGTTGTTTAAAACTTTCGAATACTCAACTGTTCTTGCCTCAAGAAGTCATGACACGGACTTCTCGATCAACTATTTCTGAGACTTCTCGATCAGCTTTTTGACTTGTTACTTCTCGAATGCCTAGACTTCTCGATTGAGTATATCTTTGATGACTTCCCGATTAGGCTAGACTTCTCGAATGGTCTACTACCACAGACTTCTCCATTGGCCTCTTCACTTAGACTTCTCGATTGCTTCCTTAGCTAACTTCTCGAGTTGTTTTTCTGGACTTCTCGGATGATTATTTTGTTGTATTTCTCGAATGGCTCCAATGTTTTGACTTCTCGATCAGAAAAAAAATCTTGATCGAATACTGAGTCATGGAGAGTTTTGAGACTTCTCTGCCAGTTGCACATCTTTAACTTCTCTATCAATGTGACTTCTCAAATGATCATTTGCTTTAGAAACAATTCATTTTATAAACTCCTTATTTGATGTGACCTTTATTCTCCTGATGCATGATTTATAGAGTCTTAAATCTTCTACTAGTAAAATTATTCTTGATATCACTCATATACATTTGGAGTTATAGTAAAAACATTATTCTGACTACAAATACATAATTAAAAAAACTAAGTCACTATCTAATACAAGAAGAACTAGAGTGTTACAATATGACAAGTAAATATAATATAGTAGGCTTTATTTGGTCCAACAATCTCCCCTAATTTGGGAAAAGACAATTTCATAAATTATACAAGATATTAAGCCTACCTTTATTGTTGTTGTTGTTGTTGTTGCTGTTGTTGCATGAATTGATCATATCTTGCTTTCTTTTCTTTTTCCTTTCTGGAGTTGATCTCTTCAATAGCCTAGAGAATTTCTTGTCTGACAATTATTTCTTCAATTAGAATTGTGTCTTTCAGCATGTCAGCCGTAATTTTGAGAATTTGTAAGGGATAATCATTGACAAACTTGAGTGTGACTTTGGTTGTTATTCCATTGCTAAGTTTGAACTCAACTCTGCAAGATCTTTGAATACTATGCATTTTCCATGTCTTCTCAGCTCTTCAAACGTTCTCTCTATCTCTTCATCTTCTTTAATCTTCTTTTTAACCATCTCTTTCAAGTACTTGACCTTGTCAATTTTCTTTTGTTACTTCTTAGCCAAGTACTCATCCACTTCAACCATCTTTAATTTATTTACTTTGAATTTCTTGTTAAAAAGACTGATTACTCTTTTGATATCATGAGTGGTTGAAGTTGAGTTGTCATGATAAAAAGGTCTTTCTTCTTCATCAAGAGTAGTCACAAACATTCTTCTGTCTCTCATCACAACCTTGAAAATTCTGTCTGCCTTCCATTGTTTGATCTTTAATTTATCAACTTTTATCAACTTCAACAACTTCTTGGATAGGCTTAATTGGTAGACCTTTGTCAGGAATGATGAACTGTTTTTTCCATTTAGGACATCTAACTAGTGAAGAACTAGCAGAATGCTTGATTTTCATTTTGATGGCTGCATTGACTGGATTTCTTTTGCAAGGCTTGAGATTTTTGAATTGATTTCCTTTAATTTCCTTCCTTATCACTCCATTTGCAGTCACCTTGACAAGATTTTTTTTTGGTGATTTGGATTTAGGGATCATGGCAGTTTCAGAAACTGTTAGAGCCACATTAGTACCCTGAATTTTGGTAGGTGTACTCACATGACTACTAACAGTTTGCTGCTTTGATGGTTTTTTCTCTCATACTTCTTTTCCTTAAGTGAATCATCACTCTTCTTATCACTGCCATCTTTCTTTTTATCATATTTATTTCCTCCTTTATCACTCCTAGGTGCAGGATTATTGTCTTTCTTTCCCTGACCTTTGTCTTTATCATTTTTCTTCTTTTTCTTCAACTATTCACTTGCAAAATTAGAAACTTCATCATTCATAAATTTCTTCATTTTCTCTAAAATCACTATGTCTTCTTCTTGTTTGATCTTCTTCTTTTCAAGCAAGTCTATTAGACTAATGACCTGGCTTCTGTTTCCTTAATTATTTGCATTAGACATGTACATCACTCAATCAGGATTGTAGTATGCCTCAGTAATTGATGAATTTATTTGCATTGGACATGTACATCCCCTATGACAGATTTCTTAAATTTTTCATCTTCCTGAGTAATTGTTTCAATTACTTTATGCATGCATTCAAGTTCTATGTATGAGAGTTGATTGAAGAGTCCAACTGAAACTTTGAAATAGTTAGATTCTATCTACATTATTGGCTCTTTGCACATCTTGCCATTTATTTCATATTTAACTCCCTCATTGTAAATAAGGGTTTTTCAAGAAGTTTTTTATAGTTCCAATGATGCCCTTTAACCTGTGCCTTGATGACCTTCAAGGTTTGTAGAAACTCCTTATTTGTATTGGGCGTTAGCACCTTCTGCCTCAAGGTTCTCATGATAGCCTTTTTCCTTTCAACTTCAATCTCTTCTCTTCTTTCCTTCTCCCCCTTAGGGTTGATATCTTATTGTTGAGGTATGAATGATGATGTACTAGGCTTGAATTTGGAAGAGACTTACACTGGAGGTGCTTGACTTGGAATAGTCATTGTTGATATAAGAGTTTGAATAGATGCCAATTGAGTTGAGACTTGTTTAAGAGTGGTGCTTTGTGTTGAAGTAGATGTGTCCAACTCCTTCTGTAAAGCATTCACACTTGACACCACCTCAGAAATTGTATTTGATAGAGAGGTTTGAGCACCATCCAATTGATCAACTTTTTCATTTAATTTTACCGTTGTAAGGGCTTCAGCCTATTCTGCCTTTGCTTTGCCTTGGTAGAATAAATCCACTTGAAATGGAGTCAATTCATGAAGAGGCACATCATGTGACAATTTGTCTGCATGTCTGTTCTTGTACAATACTTTCACCATGTTATTTATTTTTGTCTGATTCTGTTGAATGGTAGCATTTATTTCAATCATCTCCTTGAAGGCTTTCTCTATCTTCTCCATTCTATCATTCATGTCATTAACCTTGATTCTTGACATAGAAGATTCAGACTCAGAGAATGTAGTTCCATAGATGTCACCAGGCTTCATCTTTTCCTCAATACTCCTCAAAGTACCTACCACCTTACTTCTATGATCTTTAATCTCAAATTGAAAGCCCTTTGCAAGATAGTGATTTGCTTGTAATTGCACCTTGACAGCCTCATATATGGTATCATATATTGCAGAGGGAGTGAAAAATTTGGCACAAGAACCAAAAGAAGTCAGATATGTCTCCCTCATCCATTGTAGCATCTCCTCCATGCTCACAGTTTATTTTTGATCTAACCAAGCATCAATATTAGCCTCTCATTCTTCAGCCATTTCTGTACTTTTATCTTTGATTTCCTCATGATCTTTTGTATATTCAAGCATAATAGCAGCATAGTCCTTGTTTGGAAGATGAGCAGTCAGGAGTTGTTGTGTAATATGATAGAAGCCATCCATTTGATCTCCATATAACTCTTTTAATTTTTCCTCAGATAGTAACCCATCAGTGGATGGTCCTGAAGCACTGCCATGCTGCACATGTTTCAGCCATTGAGACATGAAATTAGAGTACTTGTTACAATGAGTCCCTCAGTATCTATTTTCTCATCCAATTTCTCAGATGAATCATGAATAGATTCTGGATGGATAAGAGAATTACTCCTAGAGGACAGTCTTTGAATGACTGGGGAGTGCCCAGGGGATGCCATTTGCATGGTATGGAGGTTCCCCAAATTTCCCAATGTCTGTGAAGACATAGTATCCAATGACTCGTTAATGAGACCAATGGGTGATGTTACTCTAGCCCCCACAGAATATGAAGTAAAAACTCCTGGAACCTCTATGGTTTTGATGGTGTCATCGGGATATATCTCAGCTTGTATTCCCTCACCATCTTGATGTGTATCCTGGGTGGTGAGTAAGGTGTCATACACCAAGTCACTTGAAATTGGCTCACCAAGAGGATTTGAAAGTCATATTACTAGTCCTATTTGTAATAAATAGATGACAACTCAACTCAGATAAGAAAGCGAAGTAAATAATAAATATTGAATATAGAGGAAGAACAAAAGAAGCCATGACAGGACAAGAGAAGACACAAAGACCACTATAGCAGAAATGAGAATCAACATTGTAGTTAGTCATCCGTGAACCAGACCAGTGCACAGGGTGTCAACAATGTCAGTGAAGATTCGTCATCAAAAAGTTCAAGTGGTTAAAAAGGTTATTGTTGAAGAACAGAAGAGTCTTATCTACATCAACAATAGTCAAGCCTTTAATTTAATTCTCTGTTAATTAATTAAATTAATTAGTTAATTTAATTAGTAAATTGATTCACTTAGAATTAATTTATTTCTTAAATTAATTAAAGGATTAATTAATTTAGAATTATTTTAGAATGACAGAAGACAGAAGCTGGAAGCTCAAAGAGATACAGAAACGGCCAAACATGCCTGACAGTACTGACTTGAAGAAAAGACAGAAAAAGAAATTACATAGAAGAAATGCAGAGTCATATATTCTTAAAGGTGGAACCCCGGTTAGAATTGATTTATCATTCCCAAGTGAAAAGGAGTTCGGTTCCAGACCATCAGAAGACCGCAGCTTAGAGCGTAAGGATTTATTTAATTAATAAATATTTTATTTATTTAGTAAATTATATTTATAAATATCTAAATAATATTAGATATTTATTTTTATAATTTATGAATTAAATTTATTATTTATTAATCAAAGATTATAAGCTGTGCGGGTCGAAAAATATTTCTACGGAGCCTGTCTATAATAAGACGAAATAGGCCCCTTTTCAATTTGAATTGGCAGGAAATTGAAGTGACCAATCAAAGCTTGCCACTTGTCCAAACAAGGAGAAAGGAAATGAAAAAGGCAGGTGATGCAAATGTCATACCGAACAATTCAATATGTCATACCGAGCAGAATGGTTCAAAAGGTCATGCTGAATGGATTTTTTATTTAATTAAAAAGTCATACCGATTTTTTTAATTAATTAAAATAAGTCATACCGAATTTTCCTTGTTCAAAAGGTCATGCTGAATTGATTTTTTATTTAATTAAAAAGTCATACCGATTTTTTAATTAATAAAAAAGTCATACCGACCAAACAGAAGTCATGCCCAGCTATTTAAATGTCATACAAGTGTTAAAAAAAGTCATACAAGACTTATTTTCATTAAATTAAGTCATAGTGAAAAAGGTCATACAAGCTTAGAATTTCCTCTATAAATATGAGGCTTTTGCTTCATTATTTCAGAAGTAGAAAAATCAGTTCAAATTCAGAATTTGTCTGCATTGTAATATTCACAGACTTTCTGTGCTGGTTTGATTTTAATTCCTAAAGTAGAACAGTTCATGTCAAATTTGTTCTAGGAATTAAAGTTTATTCTACCGGATGTTGTAACACCTTTTTGAAGTTTAATATACATATTTAACTTGAATCTTGTTTACTTACTTGCTAATTTCTATATCTTAATTGTTATATCTTAAAAATAGAAAGCTAGTAAGTCAGCCTCCCAAACACTACAAAGACCCGAACCCTCAGCTAAAGCAATAATTTAATTCCGCAAATTCTGAAAAGAATTTTAAATTGTTGTCAGTATCGCATTCAACCCCCCTTCTACGATACTTCCGGGACCCAACATGATTAGATTCCTGGTGATCAACAACCTTTTGTGTTTGGCTAGACACAATTGGTTGAGAAAAAATTTGAGAAGTGAAATAAATGTTTTGAGAAGAAATAAGTGTTAGGAATTCTCCCTGAGAAAATGGGAAAGTTTCAATAGAAATTCCTATGTGCTCTTGTGTCTCCTTTTCAACTACACTTCTATCATTAACATGGGTGAGTTCTTGTGATGGTGCAGACTCTTTACAAAGTAGAGTGGGCTGACTCCCAATTTTAATAGATACATTCTGTTGAGAGAATGCATTTAGTAACAGGTTTAATTCTTTTGATACCTCTACACTTTGTTGGGAGGATGTAGAGTGGCTTTGTGTGGTCTTTTTACTCTTTTTCATCCTATTTAGAGATTCCACGTAAGACTCAAGTTCATTAGTTTTCTTCTACACTACTTCTAATATCTTCTTAGCAGCTGGTTTTTTTCTTTTCTTCTTTTCAACTACACCCTGTTGAGAGGATGTAGATTTGGTTCAATAACATCTAGGGGATTTTAAGAAAGGTATGCAGTTGGATTAAGAGTCCCTGGGTTAGGTGCATTGGTACTTATATCACCTTGGGATCCTCTACTGCTTACAAGTAACCATATATAGGTTGCACAAGTAAATACCCTTCAAATACACTATTCATATGAGGTGTGATTTAAAGAGGTACATTCACTGTGGTTCTTCTGTCCAATGTAGTAAAAATAATTTTTGACATGGACTTAGAATAGCCAATTCTATTTTTCTTCATCCCAGATAATTCAATCAAACTAGCATTTTTATAATTTAATATTGATTGAATGAAGCGAGGGAAGAAAATCTCATTACCTCTCTTAGAAATCCTGGTTATGAGTTCCCCAAGAATGAGCCTGCCTACATTGAGCTTCTGATTGTATGCCAAAGAGTAGGACAACTTCAAGGCAATGACACTGATTTGATCAAAGTCAGTCTTCTTGCAGGTGAAGACTCTCAGTAGAGTGTCAAATAGAAATGACCACTCCTTTTGAACATACTTCTTGTTGAGATTTCCAAGCTTGATCTCATCAGAGTATCTAATAAACTCCATGAAATCCTCCAATTCAGCCTCTGTTGGCACCTTGTCATGCTTCTCAGTTAGGAGAGACAAACTTGAATTTATATCATTTTCATTTAAACTTATGTCAACCCTTTGAATCTTGCAGGTGATTTGAATCCCGGAGCTCCCATCTTCCAATGCAACGTCCTCCCAAGTTGCGGTGTTCTAAAAATGCTCCAATATGTCAAGATAGAGAGTGGGATTTGATAGTAGAGCTTCTTTCAAGTAGGAATTGATGAGAAACCTAGTGAAACACTTGTACTGCTGCTTGGCATTAGCATCTCTTGCAATTGCTAGAAAGTTCGTCTCAGGGATGATGTACACCTCAGTTGCAGGGTTGGAACTAAAAGGAGCCATTAGAGTAGTGTGTAGAAAAGAGAAGTGAAGAAACTAAAGAGTTTAGAGAAAAGTAAGAGAGAATTTGAGTACAACTGTTGAGAGCAAGAGTTTCTTTGAGTTTGCGATTAAGTGTAGAAATGAAATGCTAGATCTACTTTGTTATTTATATGACTTAGAAAACTCAACTAGAATTGTAATCAATTTGAATGATCGAAAACTCTGAAAATGAATAAAGTAAATTTAGTAGAGAATTATCAGAATTTGATCGAGAACTCAGTATTATGTATTTGAGAAATAAACCATTCGAGAACTCAGTTTGAACTTGACCGAGAACTCTAGTGGTCAAGAACTCTAATTCATACTAGATCGAGAACTCTGTAACACATAGTTGGTCGAGAACTCAAACACTAACTTGATCAAGAACTCACTAAAAAATGATTCGAGAACTCTATTTGTGACTATCCGAAAACTCAAGAATTGTACCTAGTCGAGAAATCATAAAAGAATGGAAATTTAATCATAAAATAATGAAAACTTAATCACAAACTTCAGTTTTGAAAGTTTACTCCATTTCCACTTGGAAAATAAAATAAAATTTATCAAACACGTATTTTTCAAATTAAATTAATTTAATCTGGGATTAAAAATGCATTTGTTCAATATTCCTGCAGAATTGAATATCACACTTGTAATTTAAAGATGCACAAGTATAATAATTCTTTTTAGGTTTACTTAGAACATGAAAATAGTTCCAAGCTACAATTTTAATTTTTCAAAAATAATGTATAACAATATGATAGATATATTTATAAATATACATTAGTTTACTTCACTTAGATAAATTATTTAGAATTCATGTCTGTGAAATAATTGTTGTAACAGTTTGTCAGATATATTTATTTAGCCACTAACCAGAAGAGTTTAGCATTCCAATTTCACTAACCAACTTGTTAAAGGTGACTCCATCTAGTGGTTTAGTATATATATCAGCCAACTGTTTTTGTGTAGGAACATAGAATAATTCAATCATACCATTTTATGTATGTTCCCTTATGAAATAGTACCTTACATCAATGTGCTTTGTCTTTCAATGGTTCACTGGATTTGCAACAATGGATATAGCACTATTATTGTCATACATGATAGGAATTCTCTCCAAAACTAGTCCATAGTTCTTTAACCGATTTCTTATCCAAAGCATTTGAACACAACAACTTCCAGTAGCTCTATATTCAGCCTCGATTGTGGAAGTTGAAACTGATTGTTACTTCTTGCTATACCATGACCCCAATCTATGTCCAAGGAATTGACAGCTTCCAAAGGTTCTCTTTCTATCAGCTCTGCGTCCAGCAAAGTCAGCATCAAAATATCCAACTAAGTTGAATCATGTTTCCTTTGGGTACCATAATCCCATCTATGTTGGTCCTTTGAGATATCTCAGAAGTCTCTTGACAAAAATGAGATGAGATTCCTTTGAATTGGCCTGAAACCTTGTACACAAATATGTAGAGAACATAACGATTGGCCTACTAGTTGTTAGATAGAGTAGAGATCCAATCATTCCTCTATAAGCCTTCATATCTACACTCTTTCCTTTCTTATCTTCATTAAGTTTGATAGCTGTAGACATTGGAGTTTTTGCAGGTGAGAAATCTTGAATATCAAACCTTTTGAGTAAGTCATTAATGTAATTGGTTTGACTTATGAAGATGCCATCTGTTCTTTGACTTATTTGAAGGCCTAGAAAATAATTGAGCTCTCTCATCATGCTCATTTCATTTTCACTTTTCATGAGCTTATAAAATCTTTGACACAACTTTTTATTTGTAGAGCCAAAAATGATATCATCCACATAACCATAACCATGTCATAACCATGTTTCTTGTAAAAGAGAGTTTTATCAATTGTTCCTCCAGTAAATTGATTTTCTAGCAAAAACTTTGACAGAGTGTCATACCATGCTCTAGGGGCTTATTTGAGTCCATACAATGCTTTGAGAAGTCTGTAGACAAAATCAGGAAATTTAAAATCTTTAAAATCAGGTGGTTGTTGCACATAAACCTCTTCTTCCAATTCACCATTTAGAAATGCACTTTTGATATACATTTGATAGACTTTGAAATTTGAATGTGCTGCAAATTCTAGAAAAATTCTTATTGCCTCTAGTCTTGCAACAAGAATACAAGTCTCATCATAGTCAATGCCTTTTTCTTGTGAATATCCTTTTACCACCAACCTTGCCTTGTTTCTTATGACAATTCCATGTTCATCCATTTTGTTTCTATAAACCCATTTAGTGTCAATAATTGATCTGTCTTTTGGAGGTGGCACTAATTCCCAATTATTATGTCTCTCAAATTGATTTAGCTCTTCTTGCATGGCAATAATCCAGTCTGGATCTAACAATGCTTTTTCAATCTTCTTAGGTTCATTTTGAGAAAGAAAAGCATACAAACATTCATTTATGGTTTCCCTTCTTGTTCTTATGCCTTTATCAGAATTTCCAATGATTTGATCTGTAGTGTAAGCTCTATTCCATTTTGTTTCATGAGCTACACCTCTTGCATTTGAACTTGGTTCTTCCTGATTTGAGTTGTTTGCATTTGTTGTTGATCCTTGAGAAGCTCCCCCTGAATGAATGCTAGGGTTGTGTGGAGAGTTCTCAAGTTGTATGTGACTGAAATCCTCAGTATGTCTCTCTTCATTTGTATCATGTGAAATTTCTATATGTGAGCCTTCATGTGCATTGTCATCTTTTTCATTTTCAGATACTTCCACTTCCATTTCATTTTCAAATCTCAAGGTGTCACAGTTTTCTCCTTCAAGACTCATGGTAGGAAACTTAAGTCATCAAAAGTCACATTTGTGCTTTTCATCACTTTTTGTTGATCAATCACGTATACTCTATAGACAATCTTGTCCAATGAGTATCCTATAAAAATTCCTTCATATATTTTGGCTTCAAATTTTCCTAGATGATCATAATCATCTTTGAGAACAAAGCATTTTTCTCCAAACACATGCATATGTTTGACATATGGTCTTCTATTTGTCATGATATGACAAGGAGCCTTTCCAACAGGTTTTGTGATGAGTGTCATGTTTTGAGTGTAACATGCAGTCCTAACAGCTTCAGCCTAAAAACTAGTTGGTAGACTTGCTTCTGCTAACATTGTTCTTGCAGCTTCAATAAAAGTCCTATTTTTCCTCTCAATAACTCCATTTTGTTGTGGAGTTCTTGGAGCTAAGAATTGGTGAGTGATTCCATTTTCTTTGTAGAAGTCACTTAATGTAGCATTTTTAAATTTTGTTCCATTATCACACCTTATAGCCACAACAGGTGTTGGGCCTTTCTCCAATCTCCTTAGATTTTCAATGATAAGCTCAAGAGCTTCATCTTTTGAGTGTAGGAATTCCACCCATGTATATTTAGAGAAGTCATCAACCATGACAAGTGTATATCTCTTCTTGGACATTGACATAACATTAACTAGTCCAAACAGATCCATGTGAATTAATTGTAAATGCTTGGTGATTGAGGTGAATTCTTTACTTCTGTGACTTGACCTCTTCATATTTCCTTTTTGACATGCCTCACACTAGGGGTGAGCAAAAAACTGAATTGGAACCGAAACCGGTGAAAATCGAACTGAAAAAACCGAAACCGAAACCGAACCGGCAGTTGCGGTTTTTGATTTTTAAAAACCGAGACTTTCGGTTCCGGTTCCGGTTATAGGTCAAAACCGAACCGAAAAAAACCGAACCGAACCGATCATTAAAATAAATAAATTTATTATAATATATATATATATATATATTTATATATATATATATATATAATATAAGTATTAAATTTCCCTAGAACATAGTTTTTTCAATTATATTTCATATTACAACATCAACTATACTAATATTGAATGTAGGAATATGACAACCCCTTTACAACATTTTATTCCTCTATTTTCCAATTAAAAAGCATATAATCAGGAATAAACATCATTAGACATGATTATGTGCTTTTTAGATTGCATACTACGATAAAGGACATTCACATTTTATTGATTTAACCTTAAAATTTGATTGTTAAAGTTTCTTACCTTTCTTTTGTAATGTTATTATGCAGAATGCGATCAAATATTTGATTGTATAAAATTTGAATGTAAAAATATAATGATTTAAATTATATATATATTTTTTTTATTTATCCGGTTTTTTAACCGAAACCGAACCGATAAAAACCGAACCGGTCTTTTTAAAACCGAAACCGAAACCAATGGTTCGGTTGCGGTTGCGGTTTTCAATTTTTAAAACTGAAGATATGCGGTTCCGGTTCCGGTTTCGATCAAAAACCGAACCGAACCGCGCTCACCCCTACCTCACACAATCTTTCTATGCATAATTCAAGTGAGGCCAATTCCTTCACTAATTCTCTTTTGACTAGAGAATTGAGATTCTTGAAGTTCAAGTGAGACAGCCTCAGCCAACTTTCACTTTTAGAAGGTTTGGTGTAGAAACAACATATTTTATCCTTGCTTGCAGATTCCAAGTCAGCTACAAACCGACTTCCTTTCCTTACTCCTTGTAGAGCAATTTCTTTGGTTTTTCTGTGAGATATGAGGCACATTTTTTTTATCAAACTCCACCTTCAAGTCTTTGTTGCAGAATTGAGTGATGCTCAATAAATTGTGCTTCAAACCATTTAGCAAAGCTACATATTCAATGACAAAATTTCCATGAATCAATTTGTTATATCCCATAGTGAAACCAATGATGTTGTCTCCAAAGGTCACCATTAGGCCAACCTCTTCCTTGAATTGTGACAGAAGAGCTTTGTCACCAGTCATGTGCCTTGAGCATCCACTGTCCAAGATCCACATAACATTTACATGTGCCCTGCAATTAAAACAATATCAAGTTTTCTTTGGTAGCCAAACTAGGTTGGGTCATTTATGCTTAGTCATACGAATGTCATTTTTCTTGTTAATAGTCCTAGTAACTTTATCATGCATAATTTCCTCTTTCTAGTTTTGATTCCTAGCTTGGTTAGTGCTTCTTGGGCTAGATGCACTCCTAGGTGACATGAAGTGTTTTTTTTCCTTTGATTGGACTAGTAGATTTAGGCCTAGCAGTTTTGTTGTTTAAATTTTGACTGATACATCAGTCAACAAATTGTTTCCTTAGCCTAAAACAGGTATTCATCACATTCAGGTTGCATGGCATATTTTCAAATTTATCACAAAATTTTTGATTATCATGCATCAAATATTTAACATATCCACAAAAAAATTTAGCATTATCAACAACATGATTCTTGTACACATGAGTAAAGTGATTTGTTGATCCACATTTTTTACAGATCTTCCTAGGAGCATTGTGAACAGGTGCATAGTTGTTATATTTATTAATCCCTACTTTACCATTTCTATTTTCCTTTTTCTTTTTAGCATGAACAGTTCATTTATCTGGACAGTTTCCTTTCTTTCAAGTTTAACAGGTATGGACTTGGCCTTGACCATTGGTTCTTCTACATCAACATAAGGCACATTCTTCTTAGCCTCTAGCTCATCCTCATCATTCAACTGTTGTTTGATGACCGTATTTGCTTCATCAAATTCAACAGTTGCCTTTTTTAAAAATTAGAGCTTCAACATTTTTCAAAATGTGAGGATTACCAGAGAATTCATTTTTCTTGCCTTTTGTTAACATAGACTTTTTTCTTTTTAAGAGTGTCATTGTCAAACCCAACTCCAACCTTAGAATTTTCCTGGTGTTTCTCATGAAACTTTTGTAGAACTGTAGATGAGTTTTGATAAGATTTTATTTTCAGTTTATTCTCATCAATTTGATCCCTTAAGAACTTCTCAATCTGTTCTAAGCAAGTAATCTTATTCTTTAAGTACTCATTCTCTTGTTTCATGGATTGCATGTTAACCAAGGATAGTTCTAGATGTTCATTCTTAACAGACAGTTCATCATTAGCTTTCAACAATCTACTAATTTCTTCATAAGCTGCAGTCATGCTGGTATGTATGTTAAACATCTCAGTACTCAATTCTTCAACAGTTTTCTTATATTCAGAGTTTGACATGTCAATAGAGGTTAGGATTGATACCTGACTTGTTGAAGTTGATGCTATTTCATCTGATTTGGCCATGAGTGCCAAGTTCCCATACTCTTCTTCTTCATTCTCATCAGTGTCATCCCAACACTTCCCTTCTGCAATGTAAGCTCTAACAGTTTGCTTCTTTAACAGGGCTTCATACTTGGCTTCCAACTCCAAGTAGTATTTGTCCTTTTTTGAATGCTTTTGGCTTTCTACACTCAGTGGTAAAGTATCCCAGTTTATCACAGTTATAACACCTTATTTTTTATTTTTCAACAGTTTCAGTCTTATAGCCTCCTTTGAAACTGCTTCTAAGAGTCTTGCCTTTACTTGAGGAGCCAAAGTTTGGTTTTGGCTTGAAGCTTTTATTTTTTTTGAAACTCAAGTTTCTAAACTTTTTAGCCATAAAAGCCATGGATTTTTTGTCCATGCTCTCAAGCTCTTCTACAATCTCTTCAATTTTCAGCTTTTGGCTTGTACCAACGATTTTCATCTTCACGGGTTCTTTGACAATCAAGGCACCAGAAACATTTGCCATTTTGCCTCTGTTTGCTAGAATGGATTTCTTCTGAAGAAACTCTAATTCATAGGTCTACAATATTCCATACAGAGTTTCTAAAAGAAGTTTTGTTAGATCCATTTCTTATCTGATAGAAGCAATTTTGTGCTCCAAGTGCTCAGGAAGAGTCAAAAAAACTTCAAGTTCTTTTCTTTTGTCTCATAAACTTTTTCACGTAATTGTAATTCATTGATTAATCTATTGAACCTTTCAAAGACCTCAGTTATGCCTTCATTTGGTTTTGACATAAAATCTTCATATTGTGAGACCAACAGTTGTCTTTGGTTTTCACTTACTTCTACTGTGTCTTCACATAGTAGCTCTATGGTTTCCCAAATGTGCTTGGAAGTGGTGCAATTGACAACATTGTTATACATGACCTTATCTAGAGAGTCAGTCAGTATGAGCATCAGAATTTTGTCAAGAACAACTTTCTCTCTTTCAATTTCAGTCTACTTGGATGGATCTTTTAGTACCCATGTAGCTGATATTACCTCTGAGCCACTAATTGTTTCAGGAAATAGTATCACAGGCATGAAGGGGCCATTCTTCAAGGTCTCAGGATACATGTAGTTTGCAGTCTTGATGAATGTGAGCATTTGTTTTCCATAGTATGTAGTATTCTCTGTCAAATGAAGGAATCTTGATGCTGTTAAGTTTCTGGGAACTCATTTTAATCTTTGTACTATTTGTATGTCAACATCCTGTGCTCTGAGACCACTTGTTAAGAATGAGTTGTACATAAACTAGATGAGGGGGTGATTGTATGGTTTCAAACTTTGTATTTCTTTTTGTTCTGTTTAATGTATGAACTGGTTTTATCTTGTTTGTAGCTTTTATAACTTAGCAGTATTTACGTAAAAATTACGGAAATAAAATAAACACTCAAAGTTTAGCTTTCAAACTGATTGTGTATCAGAATGAAATGCTACAAATCTGAGATTCTTGATTTGAATCTCATCTTCTTATTCTTGAAAGAAAACAAGGTATGAAAACTATTCAACACACAAATTAATGAAGCTGTGCTATTAGCTATATAGACAACATGTCTCATGTGCACATGCTTTCACAGGTTGTTTTTCTATAACTAGGAATAGACAAAACTACTTTAAATTGTACGCAATCTATTTCTAGCTAAGTTCTATGACTTGACAGTATGCTCCATTCTGATTTCTTCCTTCTGTCTTTGTCTTGTTTTCTTTTAAAGCTTCATTGTAGACTTGTCATTATCTTCACAGGTTTGAATGACCTGATCATGACAATACTTCAAATTATTTGTCTTATTCTTCTGCAAATTTCCTTGAAATTAGTTGTTTAAAACTTTCGAATACTCAATTGTTCTTGCCTCGAGAAGTCATGACACGGACTTCTCGATCAACTATTTCTGAGACTTCTCGATCATCTTTTTGACTTGTTACTTCTCGAATGCCTAGACTTCTCGATTGAGTATATCTTTGATAACTTCCCGATTAGGCTAGACTTCTCGAATGGTCTACTACCACAGACTTCTCCATTGGCCTCTTCATTTAGACTTCTCGATTGCTTCTTTAGCTAACTTCTCGAGTTGTTTTTCTGGACTTTTCGGATGATTATTTTGTTGTACTTCTCGAATGGCTCCAATGTTTTGACTTCTCGATCAGAAAAAAATCTTGATCGAATACTGAGTCATGGAGAGTTTTGAGACTTCTCTGCTAGTTGCACATCTTTAACTTCTCTATCAATGTGACTTCTCAAATGATCATTTGCTTTAGAAACAATTCATTTTATAAACTCCTTATTTGATGTGACCTTTATTCTCCTGATGCATGATCCATAGAATCTTGAATCTTCTACCAGTAAAATTATTCTTGATATCACTCATATACATTTGGAGTTATAGTACAAACATTATTCTGACTACAAATACATAATTAAAAAAACTAAGTCACTATCAAATACAAGAAGTACTAGAGTGTTACAATATGACAAGTAAATACAATGTAGTAGGCTTGATTTAAGTCCAACATATATGTTATGACCCATTCAAATATGACTGTTGCATTAAAATTTAATTAATTTATTTCCTAATTCGTTGTAATTTGTATTTATATCAAATTTGATCTCGTACTTCGAGTCATATTCGATTTAGATGATTTTCTATTTGGTTTTAATCGGTTCTTAAGTCGCTATCGGATCTAGTATTTCAGATTATTTTCGGTTAATTTTTCTATTCGGATAATTTTCAGTTCGGGTTAAATCGGTTTTCGGATCATCATCGGAATGTATAATTCAGATATAAAATCGGATCTCGATTTCATGTATTTTGGTTCAATTTTTTGGATCTAGTACCCATTTTGCCAGGTCTATGAAGGCTTAGGACTGTAAGAGGCAATGTCAATCAAAATAAGGGCTTTAGCTTGAGGTTCATGGTGTCTAGCAACATGAAAATTAAGTAGCCGCAAACATAGCTATAGAAGAACCCAAATCCCTACTTAGATAACAAAGCCCTTGGGTCGACCAATATAAGAATGGAAAATTAAGGAATGTAACCCAAGTGGGAATCAAAGTAGGGGAGGCAATCATAGGGCTATCTTTTGACCATAGTTTAAGATCAAACAAGTAACCATAAATATCAAGGGGACTGAACTTAATAGCTCTAGATAGAGCACTCTCATTCTTGAACTTAAAAACTAAGTAACCCGCATGATGTTTAAACACATTCTTAATACCAGCAAATTCATAGACACGAATAGCAAATTCCTTAACAGCATCAAACTCAAAATCTAAGTTACGAGCAAACCCACAATAACAGTTTTTCTAAAACAAAGAAGCATGATTCAAAAATTCGATAGGAGGAGAAATATAAACAGATTCATTAGATCTTGCTAGCACACTAGGATTCCGATTGGTAGTTGCTAGCTCTTGTGAACTGAATAAAAAAGAAGAGATCTTACCGCCTGACAGTGAATCCTTAGCATCCTGACTTGGAAAGCCTTGGTTGGGGGTATCATGGTTGATAATTCCCCTTGTCTCTAGGGATGAGGGCTCAACATCCGTTCCCACGGGAGGAGTAAAGAGAGTCTTGTTATGGGAGATGGTCATCGAAATCCAAGATCGAGTCATGAGAGAGAGACCAGATGGAAAGGCTTTAGCATGTGTGAGATCTGCAGGAATCAAAATTTGAAAATCCAAGTGCAGAGCAAAAGAAAAGAATACAAGTGAGTCATTAGGAAGAAAACCAAAGCCTAGAGAGTAGGCACTTAGGTCATTAAGATAGAAAATCAAGAGGCCCAATGGATGGATTTGAAAGGTCCGGGGAGAGTAAACGGCGAAGAAGAGAATAAAAAAGTATGAGAGAGAAAAAGAAAGGGAAGGAGAGAGGAGAGAGAAAAGGTGGGTCGACTCTCATTTGTTACGCTTATCCCAATTATTTGGTTGAATTCATATATATATATTATCTTGATTTCATGATATTAGTGCTCCTTATCTTGATTTACTTAAATCTCTTCGACAACAAGAAAAACAAAAGCAAACGATAAGAATAGAACATCATCATCCTATACGATATACACATAAACAATAGTTATAAGAATTTAAACGGTAAGTAAATCAATATTATGTATATCAATAGTTTTAAATCATACTTGAAAATTAATTATAAAAATTAATTATTATTATTATTAATATTATTAATATAAGGTAAGATTTTATGAGAAACTCAGGAAATCATATAATTATTCATATTATTTTAATATAAATAAGTTTTATAATATGTTATGTACTATATATTTAACATAGTTATGTAACTTATATTTTAGTATGTTCTTGAATATATATTTTATAAATATTATTTTTTATGTTTTATATTATTATAATTTAACAGAACATATTTTTAATATTTTTATAAAATTATTAACATGTATTTGTATACAATTAAATATCTAATTTAAATATCTGAACATTAATAATTAATTAGATTAGGTTGAATTGAAAAAATTATATAATTTTGATAATATTTCCCGAATGTCCTGGTTAATAATTAGTTTTTATTGAGTTTTAATCTAATAATATATATAACTAATTAAGGTAGTATTACATTATTTAAAATAATTCATGATTAGATTAATCAAGACAAATTTAATCAAGATGTTATTTATTTCTTATTTTTTATCTTACATATATTATCAGTACCAAATATATCATATAATTCCATAGTAAAGTAAAATTAAATAATCAAACATGTTAAAAATGATAACAGCACACTTAATATTATACTCCTTGTACAATGTACATATTTTTTTAAATTTTTAAATGAATTGAATAATTTAAGTTGTGATTAAATTAAAATATTTAGATTGTCTTTAGTATAAAATTTAATATAGATAGAATAATAATATTATTATATTATTCAAGAGATATAACTAATTAGTTATTATTTTAAAATTTAAATAAATAAAGTAATAATATTATTATTGTTAGGATTGTGGGATATCAACTTTAATTAATTAATCAATTATAAATTTACTTAATCTAGAAAAAAATTAAGTGAAACATACTACTAGTCGAAAACAACATGTTTCGTGTAACAGTTGCAGTAGGTTATATGGTTAATCAGATGACAATATGTATTCTAAAGGTTACTGTCTAGAATTCAAATAAAAAAAGAAGTAGGTCGTAGAAGTTTAACAATTTGACAGTACTCTGAAAAGATATTGTCTCAAATCTGAAGACAACATAGTTAAGTGACATCATTATTCATAAAACATGTGACATCAAACTTCCATGCCAGCAAACTTGGCGCACAGATGAGATATAAAGACAACAGGTCTTCAGACAGCATGTTTGGCGGGAATTGACAGTAAGAATAGCGCATCTGTGACAGTGTCTTCCACATAGTACCTTTCAATGATAGCAACATTGATGCAAGAAAACTAATTGTCAACAATATGGAAGCAAAGGTTTAGACATGCGGTACTTTTGGAAGTTGACAGTCTATTTCAAGAACTATTCATCATATGGGTTTCCAGGACAAGATTTCAATCATATCAAAGTCTACGTATTATTGTAACTTGAGAGAGCACGAGGAAAAAGTTAAAGAAGTCAATATCTAATCAGAGAAATTCAAAGAGATCTCTTCAACCACAAATAGAATACATTCAAGACAACTTTAAAAAACCAAATTTCTATTTCTGGTAGTATTCTATAAAAGTACTTTTGTAAGTGTGAAGTGTGTATGATATAAACACTACTTCACACAGTACTTTGAGTTGAGAGCTTAGAACAAGAACTCAAATTCTCTCAAGACTTGTAATAATAACTATCATGGCTGTTGTAATACATAGGAGCGGGAAATCATTTTTCTAGTCAGTTGTAGTAAATAAAATTAATAATATATTAATTTTGAGTTATTGCTATTGGTGAGATTACGAAACTGTATGAATAGTAATCTTGATAACTCAACACTAGAACGGTATAAGTAAATAATACTACGTCTACACAGAAATCAGGAAGAAATGAAGACACGACAAATACAGTGAATCAAGACATTAGAAGAAGTTTTGAAGTCTACTACATGTCACTGAGAGAAATTCATTAATATGTTCATGCCTTAGTGAAGAATAATGTGTAAAGACTTTCAGGGTTTTAGAAGTGTTGAAGACTCAGTATAAAGTGTCACTAGAAGATTTCAGTGTATTAGCATTGATTGAAGATAGACAGTGTTCGAAGCATAGGAATCTAGAAGAATTGAAGACAAGGTAAAGACAAAGGTTAAAGAAGACAGCTATAGTCTTGAAGTTATACTCACTGAAAGAAGTTCATTTATATATTCAAGCGTCAGTGAAGAACAGATAATCAAGTATTCAAGATTGTAGTAGCAATGAAGACGTTGTCTAACTACCAGAAAAGATTCCAGTGAAAGTACTATGTTTATTGACAGTCATTGTTCGAAGCAATAAAGAACTGCAACACTGTTGTCAATTGAATTAAATGAGATATGAAGATCAGGATCGGTGTTAGTCGTTTGTGAACTAGATCAGTGCACTAAACGTCAACATGAAAGATAATGGTAATTACATCTATGAAGTAGAGCATTGACTAAGTGTGTGAAGTGAAGGAAATGGAAGAAAAGTGTCAAGGATTGAAGCGCTTGTAAAGGTTCAAGGGTTCAAAGAAAAAACAACTGAACAGCTCAATAGTCAAATAGCCGAACAGCTCAACAACCAAACCACAAGTGACCAAACCGTAAGTGACCAAACGCAAGAAGTATAAAAGGTTGGTGATCAAATGGTAATTTGACCAAGTCAAATTAAAAAGTCGACACATAGGAATTCTGAATATACATGGAGATTAAATTCGAGACATGTGATCAAGTCAACTCAAATCAACATACAGGGCACTATAATTCGACACATCCTCTCTCCTTAAAGGATGGATTGTTTTCTAAGTCTTAATACATGGAAACAATATTCGACACATAGAAAATATTAACGGGTTTCTCAAAGTCAACTCAAGTCAACACCAAGGGGAGAAGAATTCGACACTCAGAAAATAAGTCAATTATTGTAAAGCCTATACTATATAAACAAATGAATTTAATTCATTTGGGTTGTGAGTGAAAATACACACAGACACAAAGAAATACAGAGAGAGACAGAAGCCGGAGAAGAAGAGATACAAAGCTATACACATACCTTTTTCACCAGAGTTTTACAATCTAGTTAGTTCATTATGTTGTAAAAATATAGGGCTATTATAAAATACTCTATGTTAGATTGATTTTCTTTTTATACATTCGAAGATCTATACATTGTAATAGGAATCAGTTAGATCTCTTTGTTGTAGCGAAGAACTAATTTGTTCTTTGGAAACCGGTTCATTAAAACCGGGTGTAGCACCCCTCTAGATTTATATACGAAAGATATATTTCTCGAAACTTGTCTCGTTTAATTACTTGCTAATTTTCTAGAATTTTATTGTTTATTCATAAAAATAGAAAATTAGTAAGTCAGCCTCTTAAACACTACAAGGATTCGAACCCACTAAACGAACTCTAAATTATTTATCTGCAAAATATTCGATTTTTTTTTAATTTAATGAGTATCGTATTCAACCCTCCTTCTACGATACTTTTGAGACCTAACAATTGTTTGTGTTGTCGTTTTCTATGTTCTTGCTTAAAGTGTTGTTAGTTTGTATAAAATTAATTTACAAAAAGATTATAGTGTTGCATTCAACCCCCTCCCCTCTCCAACTCATTTAGGACTTAACGATTATAATATTTGTGAGATTCGATTATGAATGATAATTTTAAATGAATTGGATAGTTTGAGAGTGATTAAATCGAGATATTTAAATTATATTTAGTATATAATTTTAATAAAATATAATATAGTAAATAGGATTTTTAATATAAGTATAAATTTTAGGTTATTATTTAGATATAATATAATATTAAAATTTAATTTTAGATGAAAAAAAAATGTGGGACAACTAAAATATAGATTATATATTTAATTTGTTTTTGGAATTTTAATAGAATTTTATAAGAAATAATAATTTATAATTTTAATTGAGTTTAAAGTCTTTGAATACTAATGAGATTGAGATATTTAATTCAACTTAATTTTTTACAATTATATTAGATCTATATATTATATTATATTATAATAATATATATTTAATTTTTTAAAAGGTGTTTACAACTTTTTTGAAAGGTGTTTACCAACCAACAAAGTAACAAATTACCGGTTATTCCCTGTTCTGTTTATAATAACGCAGTAGTACACAGATAGAATCAAATTTAATACTTAAAACTTAAGAGTAGTACTTGGGTAAAGTTTTTATTTATATGCTTCTCCTTTTATGGTTGTTATCAGAAAAGCAAACCCATTGAATCCATGTTTTATATCGGTCCCATACTACTTTTTACGTTTATTGCCACTATTTAGTTTATAGTGCAACTAATGCATGTAAAGCTAAACCAAGACATGTTTATCTTCATTGCAAAATTAAAGCCCCCAATTATATTCAAAAGATAATATAAATTCATAGCAGCTGCGCATGTCCCATTCCCCCGAACTAATTAAATTATCAGTGCTAACCTCTTTGTTTTGGTACTGTGGGAGAAAACATGTGATCCATCTTTTTAGAAAAAGTTGCTTTTTAATTTTTATAAAAAATAATTATAAGTTTCATCATTAAATTTTTTCAAAAATATTATTTTTTATATTATATCTCAAAATATGCATAAATTAATAAAAAATACCAAACTATCATTAAATTTTTCTGACAGCACTTTTTGTTAGAGCTGTCAAACAGATAATTCGGATATGGATCTGTCCGTATCCGAATCCGAATCTGTATTCGTATCCGAATCCGAAAATTTTTAAAGGTTAATATCTGAATCCGGATGTGACGGATACTATCCGAATACAGATAATATCCGGATCTGAATCCGAATCCGAATCCGATTTTTAATAAGTTTTTTAAATTTATATTAAAAATTATAAAAAAATATTAAAATTTTAATTTAATTTTTTTTAATTGAGTTAAGAGTTAAAGAGATTTAAGCCTATTTTATTTTTTAAAAAATTAATTTTTATTAATCTTTTCAATCTAATTTTGTTATCTTAATAATATTAAACTGAAATAATATTTTTATATATGTCTATAATATTTTTACAATTATATAAAATTTGTATAAATATATTATTTAATGAATATATACACACACACTACAAAACTAATAGAATATATTTTAAAATGTATATATATATATTATTTATGTGATATATGTGATACGATTTAAAATACATAAAATTCTATAGAAATATAAATTGATATATATTGAATATAGATTTTAGAGTATAACCATGTATAGTGTATATATTAATTTATTAAATTAAAATAGAAATTAGAGTTGAGCTAATTAAAAAATATAATTGAATCAAATAAAATGGGCTTATAACTATCAATGTATGTATAAAAATATATAAATGGGCTTATAACTATAAATGTGTTTAAAAATATATAATTATATATTATATATATTAAAAATATATATTTATATATATTATATATAATTAATTTTGGATACAGATATTTTCGGATACGGATGTACCTATATCCATATCCGTACGTATACGGAATCTTCGGATTCGGATACGGATAATATCCGGTTTCTTCCGAATACGGATAGTATCCATTTTTTTTGAATACGAATACAGATATTTCGGACGAATAATGGATTTTTCATATTTTTTTGTCAGCCCTACTTTTTGTACCAGCACTTTTTTTAACACTTTTTTTTAATAGCATAACAGTTTTCTCCTAATTTTAATATTTTATATTTTAAATATTGGAATCGAAAAGAGCGATATCTTTACATTTTCTTTAATTAGAGGAACTTTTGAACAAATTATAATTTGTAACTTTGATCATTTTTCTCCGTAAAGAAACGAGATACTGTGACTAGACGGTAGAACCCACAAATGTGTGATTAGATGTAAACTTTGCATATAAGTTAGAAAGTCCAATATTATATTAATTGTATATTTGTATTAATAATAATATTAGTTTTAAGTTACACTTTTAAACAAGATTAATGTATAATTGGCAAGGAACATTGTCCCCACATTCCACTTCACTTGCATAATATTCCCAATTTACTAATTAATTAATTAGTTAGTTAGTTAAAAGCAATATTACATATCCGAAAATATTTTCTAAAATCGTTCTCAAGAAACGATGAGTGTCATTTTTCTAATATGTGGTATCCATATGCGTAAACTAAAGATTGGATAAGTTATTTCGACTTCGACTCGATTTAAATTCGATAAATTTGATTTGTTATGTTATTGAATTCGAATTCAAATTAAGAAATATGTTTAATAATATTATCGAACATTTTTTGTTCATTAAGAAATTGTTAGAGTTAAATTTTGATAATAAAAAATTTGATTTATTAATAAATAAGATTGTAAAAAAATCAAACTATTCTTTAAATATTTGAATTCGACTTCATTCAAACTTAATAAGACTAGATTTATGCCCGTATTTCGCATCGGGTTTTAAAATTTTAAATTATATATATATATATATATATATATATATATATATATATCATTGTTTAAATATGTAGTCTCTTAACTATTATAATTTAGATGTATTATATATTATTGAATATAATAATTATGAAATAAATTAAAAATTATATATAAAGATATTGGATTATAAGCCATTTATGCTAGAATTTGTATAAATTACAAACCATATGATATATATATATATATATATATATGTAAGTGCTCAAATGAGAACCATTCTTAAAATGAGAACTGAGATCTAATCTCAGCCATTGAAATTTTTATAAAGAAATAAATCATGTCCACTCAATTAAAACACCCATTTTTAGATATACACTTTCTCTCTTTCATCTCTCTCATCCACCCATCCTCCATCTCACTCTCCACCGTCCATGTTACTGCTCCACCACCGTCACCAACCAATCGACATCAGCAACCATGACCACAAGAAACCTAACCTCCATCGTCTATCTTAATATACACACACATATATACCTTCGCCTTATATACTTACATACATACGTATGTATGTAAGCATGTATGTATATACATCAATATCGATTTATGTAGTTAAATATGTTCTATCAAGGTTTTTGTTGCTGATTTGGTAATGAAATTAAATCAGTCAATCCAGATCTATGAAAAATAATGATTTTATTTCAGAAAAATTGGTGATTTGCGTATAAAATTTAGTGATTTGTACATATTTTTTGATGATTTCAGTTTGAAAATTAATGGAATCAATCCCAGATTTATGAAAAATAATGATTTTATTTTAAAAAAATTGGTGATTTACGCATAAAATTTGGTGATTTGTACATATTTTTTGATGATTTCAGTTCGAATTTAGTATTTTTGTAAGAGTTGGTGGCAGTGACGGTGCACCGGTTTGGTTTTGATGATTTTGAATTTGATAATTATTTAGGTTGTGTGGTTATAATGGATATAGTGTAATATGATAGAGATGGTGGGAACTCTAACTATGATATAGCGAGTTGTGATAGAGATATAGTGGGAATGAGGTAATAGTAGTGGTATGGTTAATTATGGTACAGTGCTGGTGGTTTAATGTCAATAATGTATATAGTTATAACATATTTGTCTACTTAAATTTTGGTGATTCGATTTTAAATTTGGTGATTCTGACTTGGTTCTTAGTTCTAATTATAAGAGGGTTCTCATTGGAGTAGTTCTCTATATATGTATATATATTATTGTTTAAATATGTAGTCTCTTAACTATTATAATTTAGATGTATTATATATTATTGAATATAATAATATATTATATAAATATTATAATTATGAAATAAATTAAAAATTATATATAAAGATATTGGATTATAAGCCATTTATGCTAGAATTTGTATAAATTACAAACCATATGTAACCGAACTATTATAATTCATTGATAAAAATATCTAAAAAAGGAAATATTCATATGTATTCGTAGGGTTAGAATTTGATATGCGTAGTATTGGTATTAGAAAACTGCTATTCAAATATATATATATATATATATATATATATATATATATATATATATATATATAAAGATTAGTTTGAAATTTTATCTAACTCCAGTTCGGATAAAAAAAATATTATCGATTATACTATCAAATATTGTTTAATTTGATAAGAATTAATTACTTGAGTTTGGTGTGATTCGGATCGTTTGCCTCCTAAAAATATAATGGGTCTTTTTAATTTTCAAATTTCAAATTACACATTCAATTAAATTTTATGAACTAAATATCTTATACGTAATATAAGGAACGGTTTCGGAAACTCTAGAATTTCAAATTAGTCATTAATATTCAAGGAAATTTGAAAAGAAAAAATTCGACCAAGTACTGTTTAGTTATGGTCTGGTTGGTAGTGGTAGTGTACTAGTGTGGTACACTGAAGACTTCGAAGAGAAGGCAACATGACATGAACATAATAAAGAAAAAGAAAAGGAAGATGAAAAATCTTATAATTGATGTACAAGTACTGCTGTATCCTCTATCTTTTTGTTGAAGATACAAAGAACTGATTATCTGTGCATGTGTAATGGGATTATGATGTTTGGTCAAATTGTGCGTAAAAGCAAAACGGTGCCACAACTAGGGGTGAACAAAAATCCGATTAAACCGCGAAACCGAACCAACCCGCCCCTTTTTTCGGCCGAATAAACCGAACCGTCCGAAACCGAAATATAAATGGGTTAATTTTTAAAAAACCCGAACTAATTGAGTTGGGTAAGGGTTTAACAAATTTTAACCCTTACCCAACCCGAACCAAACCGATTACATAAAATGCAGAATTTTTTGCATATTTTCTGCATATTCTATATATTTTTTACATATTTTCTACAAATTTCTGCACTATATAAATTTTCTGCACTATATAAATTTTTTGCAACACTTTCCGGCTCTTGCAACATTTTCTGCAACAAGCAGAATTTTCTGCAACAGTGCAGAATTTTTTCTACAAATTTCTGCACTATATAAATTTTCTGCAACAGTGCAGAATATTTTCTACAAATTTCTGCACTATATAAATTTCTGCACTATATAAATTTCTGCAACAGTGCAGAATATTTTCTACAAATTTCTGCAACAGTGCAGAAATTTCTGGGTTGGGTTGGGTTACGATTATAAAAAACCGAACTAATTAGGTTGGGTTGGGTTGGGTTGGGTTACGATTTTTTTTTACAATTAATGGGTTAATTTTTTATAAAACCGAACTAATCGGGTTGGGTCGGGGTTTGACGAAAACCCGACCCGAACCAACCCATGTTCACCCCTAGCCACAACCAAGTCCTCATAGTTGTGTCACAAGTAGAATACATAAATACACCTTGCAAACTTATACTAATATAATAATATAATGGGAATTTATCAAAAATATATTTTTTTGTGAAATTATTTACAATTTTATCAACTTTTGAAAAGATTTGTAAAAATACTATTTTATTCTGAAAATATTTGCAAAAAAACGGAGATTGTATTTTAGGTTGAATTTAATTTAAACTATGTAACTAATTTAAGTTGCATTTTAGCTTATATTTTAGATCGTTAATTAGGTTGTAAATATGGTTGCAAAGTTATAGAAACGTATTTTCGTAAATATTTTCTAAAATTTGAGTTGTAACATGGTTGCAAAGTTGTAAAACGTATTTTTGCAAATATTTTTAAAAAATGATAGTATTTTTGCAAGAAAAAAATTTAAACTTGAGTATTTATGAAAAAATCCATGATATAATTAACACTTAATTTTACTCATTATTATTTTTATTACTTAAAATACACTATATTCTTAAAAATATAATCAAAACCAAGAGATAATTGAGAATAATATTTCTGACATCAAACTTAGTTTAGTTTACGATTGACATCAAACTTAGTTTAGTTTACGATTTTTAATTGTAATATAAAGTAGCTAGCTACTTGAAGATAATTGGAGACTCATATGCTTATATCAGAATTCTTTAAATCTCATGTAGTTAGTACTGAATTTTTTAATTTTTTAAAATATTGTTTGAAAACATATAATATTTCATTTTATATGTTAGATTCTAAATGATACTTAATTTAAGTAATAATTTTGAGCTGTTAAATTAATATTAGTATATGAATGTTTTAAAATTTAAATAAATTTAAAATGGAATTTTTTTTTAATTACCCAATAATATCATTTAACTAAATTAAAAACTAAATCAAAGTTCTCAACTGCCGCGATTAGGGATGTTCGAAAAAACCAAATCCCGAAATTCGATGCAATCTGATCTGAAAACAAAATTGAAAAATTCGGCCAGAAAAAACTCCGCCCGGTTTGACCAGACCCGAAGACCTTGACTAGCCTACCATATTTAATCAAAATATGGCCTGGCTCGAAATCCGAAAAATGCGTATTTAAGCCCCCAATCCGAATAAAGTATGAATCCGGATTTATCCAGATAAAATCCAGGTTTTTTTATAAAGCTCGAAAAAACCTGATTTTTAATAAAAATTAAAAAATATATATTATTTTTAATAAATTCTAACAATATTAATATCCTAAAAAATCCAGTTTTTTAAAATCCTAGTCCCCGGGCCATTTGTGTATCTGAACATAGATCATTTTCAGAAAACAATCCAAGAAGAGAGGGCATAAGTAACAAATAATAAAGACGTAAGAACAAGTCCAACAATGTTTTAAAATAGTGTTCTAAACTAAAATTTAAGGGATTTTGAGCAATTCGGTGTTCGAAGCCTCCAACAATGTTCTAGTGTGCTAAAATACGACGACGTCCATTACATTACCTCTACACATGACTCATTTCATTTTTATATGTAAAATATTCATTTCCCTTCTTTTTATACTTCGTTTGCTTTTTTTATCTTTTCAAATATAAATGTAATTTAAATATACTATTATTTTAATAATAATATATGAGAATCGGACAAGTTTGAAGTTGATGTATTTATATAGTGTCCTAAATTACCACACCAAGACATTATATTTTATTATATTTTTAAGGTATCCTCCAGGAAATTATTGGACATGCAGCAAGAAAAGGAGAATCCCAAAAAACACTATAATGAATTACGTAATACAATAAACAAGTGGCGTCCATGTCAAGAAATCTTCATGCTCCGCTCCCTCTCTATCTTCTACGTTTTTATCTCTATCCTATAGCAGCACACAAATTTTTTTCTTTATACACATTTTGTATTTTATACTTTTATAAAATACTACAAAATGTACGTTTTCTCTTTTTCAATCATAAACTATAATTAGTGTTTGTTCCATTTTCTGTTCCCCTTCACCAAACATCTAAAATCAACAACTCTTCCTTTGCACCAAGGTAACATTTTCCATTCACATACCTCTCTATAACTCACACTATTTTATCTGCTGTTTTGCATCTCCCCAGCGTCTTGCCATTGGTTTCTTATTCAACTGCACTCAGTTTTTACTTCCTTTGTGCGTTTGAATTTCTTATATTTTATGTAACAAGTACATAATTCCATTTTTGATTATGAAATAATCATGTATATGTCTCTGTTAAACACACTTTATACTTGGTTAATTGAGCTGTGAGCTGAGTAAATTTGATCGCGATCTTATTTGCTGTTTTAGGAAGTTTCCCTGACTATTAATCAGCAAAGATGTTGGCAGAACTCATTACCAAACTTCTTATGTATTACCCTCATGCATCCCTCTTCTGATCGTTGAATCGCTTTGTCTTTTGTGTAAGTACTAAGTACAGTTTTTACTAGTTCATAATTAAGTCTAATTAGTTCTGGGGTGGCAGGATGGTCCTTGGATATGCCTATCCGGCTTTTGTCTGTTTTAAAACTGTTGAAAAGAACAAAGTCAAGATCGAAGAGCTCAGATTTTGGTGTCAGTATTGGTAAATTTTCTCTATTTATCAACTTTATTAGTTTGTCACGATTGTAATATGTTCAACTCCCTTGGTTCGATTACATATGGTTCTGATTAAGGTAGTTGTAGTAGAAAAATGCTATGATAGTGTAGGAAAGAATTAAAAATATGAGGCTATGAGTAGAGAATTAACACCTTGCGATAGGATACTTGTGCTGTTGTGCTGCCACAGTTTTATTACCACAGCGGTTGTGGACAGTGGCAAACTACAAATTTCAGAGGGCAATTTATTTTCAAATGTAAAAAACAATGAGGAATGAGAGTGCCTTCGGTATCGGAACAAGCAACACCATCTGAGTAAATACTTTTGTGAATCACTACAGTTATACTATATCTGTCAAATTTACGACATTTTATACTAGCTATATAATTGGAGGTTTTCCTTGCCCCCTCGTTCTGCCACCGGTTTGTAATGAATTAAGGTGTCGCTTTCCCAATGAAAAAGGTCACGAATGCAGGCTGTATGTACCTTCAAAGTTAGTTTTCATTATCGCTAAATGTTAATTCTAGTTTGCACTAGCCCATAATTTTTGCTGCCATTACTGATGAATTTTACTGTTTCAGGATAATTGTTGCACTGATGACAGTTTGCGAGAGGATCAGTGATTTATTTATTTCTTGGTATGCAGACCTCTCACAACCTTTCTAAATATTTGGTAATTAGTGATAGTCCAACTCTCTCCAAGTGTCCAACTGGATTAAACTATGTCACTCTGTTCTTAGGGTGCCCATGTATGCAGAGATGAAACTAGCTCTATTTCTTTACTTGTGGTATCCTAAAACAAAGGTAATGCCAGATATGGATCATACATAATGTACTGACAAAATTTCCTTATATTAAGGCTCTAGTAGTCTAGTTTTTAAGCCTGCGGCAAAATGTTTCGGGACCGGGTTTGTCTACGAGACCTTATTGCGGCCGTTTGTTATAAAGCATGAAAAAGACATTGAGAAGAATATACAGGAGTTACGATCAAGGATGTGGGATTTGGCTACTTATTATTACCATGACTGTACCGAGCTTGGGCAAACAACGTTTTTCCAAGTTTTCGAACACCTGGCTTTTAAGTACGGAATGATTGATAGAGTTAGTTCAAAGGTATATTTGTTTCTGCAACTTTACAGTCCTTCTATGAAACATGCTAAATTGGTCTATCATAGCTGCGTATTGCTATTTGCATGATGGTACAAAAATCTTATTTCGTTTTCTCGGAACAAAATTGACCATTTCCGCAATTGCAAATTGCAGAAGGATGAGAGGAACAAATCTAAAGCAAGACTGGCACCTCGCCTGAACACATTTTTTTCATTCAACAGAGGACCCCGAAGGGACAAAAACAGAAGCATTTGAAACTTTCAGCCACACCACCTGTATGGCTGTATGTAACAACCTAACACTGTACCACGGTGCAAATATGTAATTAATGTACAAGTCACTGGGGGAAATTATTCGGTAATTGGATAGTTAGATGTAATCTTCAACACAGAGACAATCCTTGTTGGTAAGAAACTTAGAAACATGTCCAGATATAACTGTGTACATGGCCAATTCAGATTTGGAAGGACCAAGTATTCCCGTTTTTGGGATTGTTTGGTTCGTGACTTCTGGGTTTCACGTATTGTTTCTGATATTTGGTTGAAAATTTTGAATTTTAAAATCCATACCTCAAAATCTAAGATATGATTTTTTGATACTTTAAGGGGAGGTAGGTATGAGATAGAGTATGCCGAATCAAATCAAAATTTTATTACTTTTATCTTTATTTATAAAATTAAATGTTAATTTTTAAAATAAAAATTTATAATGATGTTATTTAATATTTAATAAATAATAATGATTTATTTTTCATATTAACTGCACATATTTTTTATTTATTTAAAATATATTAATTAATAAATTCATTACACCATTCAACCAAACACATGATATCAGGAATGATAATTCATCCTCATACCACCCTAACCATCCAATCCGATATCACTTCATGAACCAAACGACACTTTAATGATATGTAAGAGATTGTAACACCCAAATTTGTACTGTTGGCCATTTGTTTACTTCTGAATAAAGTTGAACCAGACTTATCTGACCGATTCTTTTGATTCAGATTGTTTGGGATAACTATTCACCTATCTGAGGCAATCTTGAACTACTGAATCATCCCTTTCAAAATTTCTATCTGACCGGGTAAGATATATGTATATTATATTTATAACTCTAGAATACCAGTGGCATTTTCTTAAATCCTATGTGAGCCACGTGATTTTGTTTGTGTATGATCATATTAATATTTATGTTATAGAGCCCATGAGATAGCTCAAGTGGTAAGGTCTCATATGTTCTGAGTTCGATTTTCACTCATCCCAAAATTTGTTAGAACATATAAGCCAAATTAGTCAAAAAAATATTTATGTTACTCCGTTCCATAAATCTGGTCTAATTTTGACTTTTCAAAGTCAAATTAATATAATTTTGACTAACAATTAAACATTAATAACTTATGATTTTATAAATCTACAAATTGATTCTTAAAATACAATAATCAAAGTTTGTTATGATATTTTTAAAAAATATATATATTATTATCTAATATGTTTTATCTATTGGTCTGAATTATTTAATTTGATTCTGAAGAGTCAAACAAAGACAAAATTTATGGAACAGAAGGAGTAATAATTAGATGCAATGATTTGAATTTTTTATATTTTATTTGTTATAAAATATCATTCACATATTGTTGAAAAAATGGTTTGTGAAACAAGCTTATATTCAATTAAATGGATAATTTTGGAAAAATAGTTTCATTCAGATATTATTAGAAGAAATTATCAAATAATATTATTCATTCAGAATTCAAATTTTTAACTAGTTTAGATCATTCGAAAATATTAATCATTCATATATAAACTAGTCAGATTTGTCAAATGACCCTGTAATTACAATCTCGAAATGCTAGCTTTAATCAGTATGTTTTTCACCGAATGGTTGCATCCTTGTACTTTCTTCTTTCAAGAAAGTTTGCGTGACTTGTAAAACCCGTACAAAAGGCCGGCTTGAGCATTAACAAAATAATAAGAATTATTATTAAATATTTTATATTTTTAAATTATATAGGTTATCTAAATTTTAATATAATTTTAATTAAATTTTATATAGATAAAAACTAAATATATAATAATATTCATGAGATTCAATTAATGAGTTATAATTTTAAATAAATTAAATAGTTTAGACAGTGATAAAATTGAAATTTGTAAGTAAATTATATTAGGAACAATTATATTTTATAAAAACTATGTTATAAATAGACAATTGATTAGAATTTAAATATATTAGATTAATCAATAGAATTTGAATAACAAAAAATGTACGATTATATTTAAAAAATTATATTTTAAATAAAATTATTAATATAAATAAATAAAATATATATAATTTAAATATATTATAATATTGAAAAATAGTGATTTAATAAAAAAAATAGGATAACAAAATATTTGACATAAAAAAGGCACAATAAAAAATAATTTAAATTATAAGAATACAAACACTTCTAAATATAACCAGTGTCTTTGAATTTCAAAATATAAAAATATTTTTATTATTTTAAATTTGCTGAAAATATATAATAGTTTCAATTTTATATAAAATTTGATATAGATAAAAAAATATACTTTTAAGCCTAATATATGAATGAAATAAATAAAAGATTCTAAATAAGCAGGAATATAAAGTGCGGAGAAACAGAGAAATTGGGGGTTGGTGAGAAGCTGATACATAATCCCTCACTACCAACCGTGTGTTTATATTTGGATTGGACTTAAGAAAATTGTATAAACTAATACGAAAGAAAAGGAAAAGTGAATAAAAGAGAAAAAAATTGAGTAAATAAAAGAGAAAAAAATGAATAAAGTAGTGGAATAATTTGATATTTAATTGATAAATTTAAAAAAATGAATAAAAATAAATTTTATATAATATAAAATTTTATTATTTTTAAAAAATTTTAAAATGTATAAAATTGGGTCGGACATGAAAGAATGGAAAGGGTAGATAGTGAGGATTAGCCAAAACATAAGCACCTAAATCTCTATCTCAACCTTCCAACTCACTCACTCACTCACTCACTCACTCGTACCTATGGCTTGTTGCATTGCTGCCACTGCGGCTACACTCTCCGGTCGCCCAAACCCTAAAGCCCTCCTCCTCAATAAACCAACCCACTTTTCTAAGACTACCCTCCACAAATCATTTCACTCACCTCCTTCCTTTTCCCGTCGCAGCCTAGTCGTTAAGGCCGTAAGTATATCCCTCTTTTTGTAATAATCTCCATAAATTAATAATTCCCCTGATTTTAACTGTTGCTCACTATATTTAGAAGTTTATTAATTTATAGGGGTTTTATTGTATGTACGTGTTTGTGTTTTTATTTAAAGTTTGATTGTTTTGTTCAGAGTGAACTTCCTCTGGTTGGAAATGTAGCTCCTGATTTCGAAGCGGAAGCTGTTTTTGATCAAGAATTTATCAATGTATGAACCTGATTTCGATTTATCGTGGCTTCTTTGCATATTTATAATTTGCGTATGTTGATTGGAAATACTCTAATTTGCAAGGACTATTTTTCTATATCTCTATGTACTGAAGTTCAACCATTTATTAATTCATTTCCATAAGGCTGTAATATACAAAAGAGTTGTTGGTAATGATAATGATTAAAAATGGATTAGGAAGTAAACCGAACTCATTCACGAGATTCTTCAAGTGATTTCCTTGACTCCTTGTAAACTAAACATAGCCTGGTGTTTATTTGTTGTGATGGTATAATTGTAAGGATGGGCCTTTTTCGGTGGATATATTTTCATTTTTTAGCATTTTTTTTTCGCGATGTTCATATAAGAATTGCATTTTCAATCATAAAGTATATTACTTTTGAGATGCTGCATCTAGTTCCACAATGTTTAGTTCTAATTAACACTTCAAATATGCAACCTTTTTTTCTCCTTTGTTCTATTCAATGTTACGAACACACAAATTATATTATTTTGTGGAACTTGAATGAACCAGCACATTTACTGATATATAAAGTTTCACTATGGGCTTGTGCTTTCAGGTCAAACTGTCAGATTACATTGGAAAGAAATATGTAATTCTCTTTTTTTATCCCTTGGACTTCACCTTTGTTTGTCCGACAGGTAACTTTACATGTTTAGTTCAAATGATTACCTTTCACAGAATAAAAATTGAGAAATATTTATATATACGATTATTCTCATGTTTACTCTGCAGAGATTACTGCATTCAGCGACCGTCATGCTGAGTTTGACAAGATAAACACAGAGATCTTGGGTGTTTCCATTGACAGTGTGGTGCGTGTTTTTCCTATATATTGTATATTATTAAAAGTTATGAACTCATCTGTTCTATGACCTCACCTTTATTTTTAACTTTTCTTAATTATCCAAGTTTACAATTTCTTTATTGTGGAAATGTTAAACCATACAAGTAGTTGACTTGTTGCTCTAAATTGGGATGTATCTGACTTGTTATACACCTTATGTGCATATATCTCTGTAGTCTATTTAATTCAATTTATTTGTGTGAAAACCAAGTATGGTCAGGCAAAGTAATATATTAAGTAAACAATAGTGTATGGTGTATTGGTGTGCGATGGAGTGTTCCATACTTATCCTTGTTTTCTCTAATTGTATGTGTTGGTGTGTGTAAAAGATTTTGGTCTTGGTATTTAGGTGTTTTGATTGACAATTTCTTTGTGTTTCATACTCCAATGTCTGGTTAATATATTTGCTGGATAACTTTTGATATATTATAATCTTTAATAATTAAAATTTTCTATTTATTCTGTAGTTCTCCCACCTTGCATGGGTTCAAACTGATAGAAAATCTGGTGGACTGGGCGATCTGAACTATCCATTGGTTTCTGATGTAACCAAATCCATTTCTAAAAAGTTTGGGGTGTTGATTCCGGATCAGGTATATCTGTCATTTAATATTTGGTTATACTGTAACACTTTATTCAAATATTTAGATGACTGAGCCTTATTTCTCCTTGTTGCAGGGAATTGCATTAAGAGGACTTTTCATTATCGACAAGGAAGGCGTTATTCAACACTCCACCATTAACAATCTTGCTATTGGGCGAAGTGTTGATGAGACATTGAGAACTCTCCAGGTGAATTTTTAAAATAAACTGAAGAGAATATCAAGTCAATGCCTTGCAAATTTGTAGTACTATCTTAATCTTGAATACTATGTACTTATTATGTTTGTCCTTTCAGGCATTGCAATTTGTGCAAGAGAACCCCGATGAAGTATGCCCAGCTGGATGGAAACCTGGGGAGAAGACCATGAAGCCAGACCCCAAACTCAGCAAGGAGTTCTTTGCAGCAGTATGAAGGGGTTTTGCGCTTATTTGTGATGATGTTTATAGAGGTTGTGGAGCGTTTCGTTCCCATGTAGCTTATATGGACCCCTACCTTTGAGCTCTTTCTAAAAAGTTGTTCCAATTAAATACAGAGCTTTGAAATTTTTTATTGCACAACTTAAATATACAGTCATCAACCTCAGTTGCAGTTGCAGTTGCAGTATTTTTATTAGTTCTACATAAGAGTCCTATTGATTCATTAGGCAAATATTGGTTAGAGTCTACTAGTTTACTCATTAAAAGGCTATATGGTGCCTGATCAGCAACTTCAGATTTTGCCGCTTGCTAAGGGTCTGTTTGATTTATCTTATAATTAACCTATATATGTTGCGTGTAGTAGTGAGTACACCGGAGATTGGTGAGATTTAATGGTTAAACGGAGAAGTTTAATCGATAAAATTAGGAGGTTATTTATGATGAATTTTATTTAATAAATAATGACTATATCCTTTTTGAGATATTTCATGTACCCCTTTTTGAGATATTTCATGTACCTTAATCAAACTAGTGAGCATGATGATGGATAGAAAAAAATGAATTCCCAAAAAACATTTCAAAATCAAAAGTGTATTGAACTGCTTTAACTTGAAGCAATACATGCCTATGTTGCATTTGTATACATAATACTATAATAGTGCAAGTATGTGATCTTGACTTAGGTACCATGTATCTATATAAAATAGTACTCCCTTCGTCTAGTAAATTTTTCCAACTGTTCCATTAGTCTATACTAGTATGATTAAAGATGTAGGCAGACCCACGTAATTAATTCACTGGTCTCTTCACTCTCCTTTCCCGCAGAATCTCAAAAAATGTATCCGTTAGTACTAAAAATCCTACCAACAAACTTGTAATTAACTCACCTCTCTAATTTCCCATAGATATGCTACCTACCATCCAAACATCTCACCGTTTCATTCAAGTCTCATCTAGCAACTGCACCTCTACATTTTAATTTCCCTTTGATGTAACACCGCTTTTTTGCTCTAGTGACTCTTACTGAGTAGAGAGGCATGAGTGAACCAAGTAAGCTCGCTATAGCTCTAATAGCAGTCTTCCTTGTTTTTCTATTGGCTCTTTTAGCTGAGATCCTTTTTGTAGTCTGGTGTCGCCGCGTTTCACACCAGCAAGACTTGTCACGCACCACCTCTGGTCTTGATCATGGAGGGGGCAGAATATTCTGTTGCTCGAAAACTCAGTCCCGGGTTGAGCCCATCGTTGGAGGTTCAGATGAGGCATCCGAAGTACTAGACGATCCTATCGATGTGTTTAAGTTGAGAGATATGTCGAGGCTTTTGTTTACTATTAAGGAGGAGGAAGAGGAGGGGAAGGAAGACTTGGAATCCCAAAAGTCGGTTTCTTCTGCTACTAGCAAATGTGGAAGGAAAAATCTAAGCAACAGCTTCGATGATACCGCAACATTATCAGACCTGGTACTGACAATTGATGAAGAGAATGATGATACCTTCTCAACACCTTGTGATTCACCTTCCTATTTCAGTCCCGTCGCTTCTCCAGGGCACTCCGGTTATAGCTAGCTATTGCTGATGCTGTTGGAGAAACTGTGCAGTGCTGAAATTACAGGAGTTAAGTTGTTTTCAGTATCTTAATGGTAGCGTAGTTGTCCTAGATTTTTTTTCTTTTTTTGATTTTCTCTACCATATTTTGCGCAAAGTACCACGTCGTTTTACAGGTCGTATTCTATTTGTCTAATCAAATTTGGGCAAATGATCTTAGTAGTGTTAAGGATTTCCCTAGAATTGTACGAGTGACTACCTCATTGAGAGGTGTCACTCGTACAATTTGCGCTGGTAGTTTGTAAATTGGGACCAGAAGGGCAGTTCAAATTGTTTTTGTCCTTTTTCAAATTCCATTATGTTACAAAGCTCACAAGTTATCTTCCGAAAAATATGCATCTTCAAGTGTCAGATTCAATATAGATAATTTTTGTCTAAAATAAGTGTTCCAGTGTCACTATATCCGAATGTCTAATATAAGACATGTGTATTTGAGGCAAAACGAAGAGTCGAAGTAACATAAGTTTATAGTCGAACGGATACTTCTCCCATTATAATAGATCGAAAGTTCAGACATTACTAAAGGAACTCGCAGCAAAACCACTTTTGGGCAAAACATATATAACATCTGAGGGAATGAACACTATTCATTGCTCTGTAAAATATGTGAAACAAAATTTAAGATTCCAAAAACAATACTTTGATATAAAGACAATATCATTAATCTTTTCTTTTGGTCGGATGACAACTTTCTTAAGAATATTAATATAATATCTTATTCTTAGGCTGCAGAATCAAAGTATTCGAATTTTAAATTTAACAAACAAATATTTCAATATCCAACGGTAGAATTCATATATTTTATAAGCAAGCTATGATATGAGACCACGATGCAGGTCATATATGCTGCTACAGCTGCGGACTAATAGCAAATCTCACACAATTAACTAAAATTACAGAGGCACAACTCAATGCCTCCAATCGAAATCGCACTTCTTTGTCTCGAAAAAACCAGAATCTTTCCCATTAGAATCCAAGGGAACCTTCAAGTCACACTCAATTTTAGGACTAAACTTTGGAGTCCTAAATAAAAACAACTTAAATCGAACCTTAAGACAAAGCTTGATTTTAATCGAAAAACTCTCCATCTTCGTCTCCAAATCAAATTTCGACAAATCATCCTTCAACACCACTAAATTATTTCCATTAAGTACCGGATTCAAATAATCAGTCTCCTTATGCCCTTGATAAAATCCAGTCACATTAGTCGTACCAAATGTCTTGTCTGCGTACAAAGCCTGAACCTCAATCTGATCATAATAAATTCCAATACGTTTGTTAGGATTACGAACTGTCATGTTTAATACAAGGTTGTACTGAAGTGTGTTATTTATAGGTGCCATATCGAACTGAGTGAGAGAAGCGTTAACGACATGGAATTTAACTGGATTTGGTCGAAAAATGAGCCAGAAAATTAAGACAACGATACCGACAATGACAAGAAGCGCACAGAGGATTTGGAAGCTGAGATTAAAAATGCAGCAGAAACAACAGTTAAAAAAACTGCAACAGCAACAATCACCACCACCATTGTTGCCGGGACGATAGTATGATTTTTGTGGAGGGACAGATGGGCCGTAGAAGGCTCTGTCTAGGCGTGGTTGCGGTGTTTCTTTCATTGGAGAATTAAGTGATGATCACTGGAAATTATCAGTGTGCTAATGAAATGGTATGTGTTATACTGTATATAGGGAAATTTGGACGTAACGCGGAACGGATTATGAATAATATTTTTTATAGTATGTTTTTTCATTTTATGTAAAATTATATTAATACTCCTGTGATTTTATCTAAGATTAAAAGAAAAAAGAATAACACCGTAAAAGGCTCCCATTATTATAATTTTAGGTAACTTATGACTTTAGGAGAAGTTTTCTCTGCTTTGTATGTTTTGTACATTTTAAAATCTAGGGGCCAGCTTTGGATATTTTCACAGTTTTAATTTGATACAACGATTCCATAAATACTGAGATATCTTATTTAAATATGAATATTTTTTCCAAAAGAACGAACCCTTTTAAATTATTAGGGTATCTTGTAACTTCTACATATAATTTAGAGAAGGTTTATGCATGTAATTCCATATTCAGGATTTTATTATAATAATTAATATTATACTCCATCGTCCCAATTCAAGTGTTTTGTTTGATTATTTTGAGGTCAAATTAACTAAGTTTTGACCAAAAATTACATAAATTATATAATTATAAAAAAATTAAAAAGTATATCATTAGAAAATATATTTAATTTACTTTAAAATATATTTTTTAATTTGTAAAAATTATAAAAGAATAATCTATAATCTTCGATCAAAATTTAGTTCAATTGATCGTAAAAAGTCAAACAAATCATTTGAATTGGTACAGAGGGGGTAATAAAAAAAATTAATTGACAAATCTATATTATATTATTATAACTGAATGATTAAAAGTTTTGATCGGTCAATACGGTACTGGCCGGATAAGGTGGACCACAGAAAAGATCTTAACGATGCAATTCTAGGTGAAATTAACCATTCAATTTCAATAAAATCTAATTTTAGAAAGAATATACATATCATACATACAATTTTAACCCTGATAGTTTTCATTTTATACAAATTTTCACAAATAATATTATATTATATTTAAATTATATTTTATATTTCCTATTTTAAGAATCCTACTTATCCTATAATTTTTATTTAATATAATTTTAAATTTTATGTATATTAAAGATCCTAACCGTCTAACTACTCATGGACAAATAAAAAAACTCACTTCTATACTATTTTATTATAGCCGAAATATTAAAAATTTTGGTCTAAAAAATATACATGTATTTATTATACGGCCTTAACTATATACATATTTATATTACCTAAAATTTTACCTTTTAGGTCCATTTATATATTTATAAAATTTTAATTTTTAGGCCTAATTATATATTTACTATAACACATGTCCAAATTATAATATATTTATATTTAGAATAAATTTATATAATATAAGAGAACATATAATATTAATTGAAATTCTTAATATTATAAAATTTTATATTAAATATCAATAAAAATATCAATAAAAAATTAATTTATTTAAATACTAGTTATACCGTATTTCGCACGAATTATAAACTTGTGTTTATTGTATGTGATATTGAGAGTAATCTTCTTTCTTATAAGTATAAAATTATTTTTCAAATTCACGTTTCAAATGACATGACACTACTCTACGTTTTAGGTTGGTGAGATTATGGCAATGTGGGATCCATTATTATTAATTTTATTAGAGTCAATCATAATATAACACGTGATTTCTGAGAAATGAACAAATTTAGAACATGTAACAATATTCTATTATCAATAAGATGTATAAAAGAGATTGGGAATAAAATTATACATTAGATAATAAAAATTAATAACATGAGTTTATATACATCATCATTATATTATATAATTAAATATTAAAATAAAATTTTTAAAGAGAATAAAATAAAAACTATTGATTTATGTAAATTTATTTTTAGATTATAATCAAAAGACTTTCTAATTTAAATCACCCTCAACCAAAATTTTTAATTTCACATTATTTGAATGTAAAAATGCATTCCAACCCAAATCTAAAAGTTATATCATTTTTTGTGTGATACTAAAATTTGTATCAAATTTGGTACAAGACCAAAATTTAGTATAATTTTTAAAATTTTTATAAATCCTAAAAATATCATTGTACTTCTCAAGTAAAACAATTTTTTTCTTACATATCTCATTAACTTGATTACTTTTGTACTTTAAACGTTAAATAATTTTTATTGCTAAAACAAATCCTTTTGGTGTAAAATATAAAATTGTTGGTTTGAAGTTGATTCTAGATATATTGTAATTTTTGCTCCAAAATGATGTAAAAGTCATATTAAAAATGGTGTAATATATAAGAGATGCTTATAATTTCAGTAGTTATAATTTTGAATTATATTCGAGATAGTGGCACAATTTTTAATTTAACAAAAAAATATATAAATTTTAACATTAATTAACAAATATGAATATTATTTTTTTTATCAAAAAGGAGCATACTAATAATTTCATGACCATTTATCGACTAACTTTGCTCTTTTATTGATTTTGGTATATAATACATACATACATACCCCCAAAGATATATAAAAGAGAAATAATTTGTATGTGTTTATTTTATTATTTCATTATTACTTAATAGTTAATACTTATTTTGTAAATTAGTGCTATATTATTTCATTAAATCTTATATCTATGTATATTATATATAATAAGTTATATTTATAATATTATATATATATATATATATATATATATATATATATATCGAGTTTTTATCGAATTTCTTGTAGATCGGCTTGGGTATCGGTTCAGCATCTGAAATTCAAATTAAAATTTTGAATTCGATAAAATTCAATCAAATCGGAATTAATTAGGTATCTATCAGATCAGATTATTTTGTCATCCATGTATACGAGTATTTAAATGCATTAACAATTGTTAATGAGTATCAAAATTTTGATTGTAGATAATATTTAGATAATTTTCTCATATTTATTATATATAGTATATAATTTAGTTATATTTAATAATGAACTTTTATAAAAACCTAAAAAATATTAGTATTAAAGCTTTGAAAATCTAAAATCGAAAGTACAATTTCTCCACATTAACATCCTATCATAATATGATTTTACTTAAATAAAAAATAGTAAAAATATATAGCCTCCTAAGAGTATGCTGGTGAAACACAGAGCCCTGTTTGGCTAAGTTCTGAAAAATGTATGTTTGTATAATGAGCCAGAAACTGACTTAAAGCCAAAAATAAATATTAGGTATTTTTTTTAGTGACTCATTATTATTATTTTTTCTATTCCGATAAAAGTTATCCATATGTCTTAAATTACTCATAAGTCACTTTTATTTTCATTATTATATTTTTAAAGCTCATAGATCGCTCATAATACAAAATTACTCAAACATGTATTTTAAACTACTCACTTATCACATTAAACCACTTTAAATCATAAGTCACAATTTTAAGTTTATGTAATGTCACTAACACTTAACTAAAAAATGCCAAACAACACTACATATTGTTGTTTCAATTTCAATTATTAATTCCTGCACAAGTACCAAGCCTCGCCATTGTGGTCTTGATGAAAAAACTGGTCGGTCTGCTACTATCCTTCCTTTAAGAAAGTAAAATACTCATGTAGATAGACTGATAACCAAAATGAGACCATAAACAATATTCATCCAGATGGGCTCAGGTAAGCAAGCCCGAAAAAGGTTTGAGCAGTGAACTTGGAAATACTAACTCAGACTCAAAAAGTAAATTTATCCCTAAATAGTATATTTTTTCAAAATTATCCCTTACTCCTATTTCTCATGTTTGACTTTACAATTTATTTTCAAATTTATTTCATTATTCAAGGTATTTATTAGGGGTAAATATAGAAACAACACATAAAATTAAATACTTTCTTAATATGTGCGTTTTTTCATAAAGGTCACAAAGAGAGTATTTATGTATGGAAGGTAAAAATTTTTTATCTAACATTAAATTTAAGTTTTATCGAATTCGATTTGTTGGATTTAACTTTATACAGGTTTTTGAATTTGAAATCTAATATAATTTTATACATTATATATATTTATGTAATATTATATATATGTATATATATATATATATATACATACTAGCTTATATCCCGTGCCAGATCAAATTATTTTAATATTTTCTTTACATTATTTGAATATATTTTCATTTTTATAATAATAATTTAAATTTTATCTAATGTTATATGTATATATTTTATATAATTTTTCATATACTTTATTTACATTTTAATAGGATAATGTTTGTGTATTTTGTTTAGAAATGTGTTTGAGATGTATTTTAGTTAAAAAGTTAGTGTTTAAAATTATGTCTAATAATAATTATATAGCACAAATACCGAACAAGAATCACCCAACTTTTAAATTTTCAGTTTTAATAGTATAATATAGATATGACACTGTGAAGCAACGACATGCTCTGCCTCCGCCCTCCGGCCCAAAAATCTTAATGTTCTCCTTGCACCCCGTCCTGAGTCCATACTCTCTCCATCTTTTCTCCTTCTTTTTGCTTTTTTTCTTCTTTAAACCCTTTAAATATATATATTTATTTTATATTCATTTGATCTGTTTATTTTTCTCTATATTTATTATAATATTTTTCAGATATAAGGTTTTGAATGAGTTTAATATCATATCTGAATATTTTTCTAATCATTGGGTAGTTTAATATTATATAATTCTATACTATATTTACTATTATATTTTGGTTACTTCCCTCTAGTTATTTGTATTCCTATTTTATTATTCTTCAGATTCACATAGATGAAGAATAACTACGGATAGAAAAAGAATGGAAAAATGATTTTGATGTACATGTACTTGCAGATCTTTTATTCGGACAAGCTAATTTTTGGATTGGAGTTTAGATACGTTTTTCTTTCATACTCTTTATTTTTGAGGTGTTTTCTTCTCGGTTTTTAAAATTTTATTATCTAAATTTTCATAGACATTTTTGCATGATTTTCGGTTAAATGATAAACTTATAAAATGAAAGAAACTCCGGTATTGTATTTACATACAACTCATATATGAATATGTATCTCTTGTTAAAAAAAATATATTATATATATTATACGTTATTTATAATATAATGAAATATCAAAATTATTTTTTATTTAATTTTTGGATTCAAATATTTGAATTTCAAATTTCAAGAAAATTTGAATCCGATACGAAATCTGTTTGGATCGCATTTGAATTTAGATAAAATTTTCAGGTTTAATTTTACCGAACTCAATCCGATTGTCATCCCTAAATTATCATGTCTACGAACAAATGTAACATCAATCACACTTTTTTGTCGTTACAGAAATTTTACGTTATAAACTATGTACACTTCAATCCCTAGTGAACTTTATAAATAATCTTATAAAATTGAACTCCGTGTGCCTTAAAAAAAGACCATATGTTTTTTTTTTCAATTGCAATTGATTTTAGACACTTTAATATTTTTATTCCGGTTCTTTAATTGTCCTGCCTGTGACAATGCAACTTGCAAAAGAAAAATATTAGAGATACATTGGGTAAAATCAAAAAGAGAAGAAGGGAGTTGATAGCTGTAGATAGAAACAGGCCAGAATTTAACATGATTCATTATCCGGGGTTGAAATAATTAATAATAACATATTTATTACTAAAGATTAATTTGAATTTAAAATAAAATAAAATTTATACTAATCTTCTATATAAAAACATGTCTAGAATAAAAAATTTATTAATTTTTTTGAATTAACCGATAGTTCAATTCAAATAAAATCCTTAATTTGTATACAGTACTATCGAAGCAAGGTACTAACATGGTGCTAAGTTGACCAGAAGACCCTAAATTGATTACAAAAAGATGATCGGGTGTTCGTTATGGACTACATTAGAAACTCACTTTATACTTGCTACCACGGGTCTACCCTTCAATTATATATTAACTATTATTATATAAACTGTGACCATAACAAAGACCACCAATTATATACATCCCATACACACAGTCTAACAAACCATACATCCCAAACTCCCAATAATTCAGACTTCTTAAATTTATATACACCGAGGAAGAATATTATGTCCATTTCATGATTACCTATTACCATACATATCTGTGAGCTTGTATTAGCTCACGTATTCTGTTTTTAGTGATTAGTAATATTATATTTGTTCAGTTCAAAGTATTGGCGGGTTTTGGAAATTAGAGATTTAGAAAAATATTATTGTTTGGTAGCTAGCGGAAATAATAGTTTGGATTCAAAAAATTAATTTTCAAAAAGTTACTTGGATGAGTTTTTTTAATTATAGGATTGACATATTTTTAGTTAAAATGCAAAAAACTACTCAAATAACTATTTACCTGATAATTTCATACGAAACAATTAATTTAATCCGTTAGTCAAAACAACTATTTCAATCAATTAATCAAAACAAATACTTCAATCTACTAATCGCTAACTGTTAATTACCAAAAAGAGCCATTATTATTTATTTTGTTTTTTTATAGCTTTAGCCGACGGTTCATCAAATAATTGTTAATCAAACGATCGTCACCAACAAAGAAAAAACAGCTCACTTTATCTTGATTTTCAGATTCTAGATGATTCTCCGTTGCTCCCCTACTTCCACGTTTTGTAAATTACTACTCCCTCCATCTTTTATTATTTTTCCTGTTAATCATGTGCGCGTTTACCAACACACACTTCTTAATCTTTAATATCTTTAATTTCGTATTAGTATTAAATATAAAAATTTTACTGTATTAAAGTACTCACAAATACGAATCAAACAAAATCACTCATGACTATATTTTGTCTTATAAATTATGTGTAAATTAGTAGTCAATCGCTTACAATGAACAGTACAAAAAGTCAAAACATGAAAAATTTTCCGAGATGGAGGGAGTATTATTTTCTAAAAATTTAACCGTGTGATCGATATATAGAAATTTCTATATAGAAATACAGTCTAACTTTCAAATTAAAACTTCTTTTATAGTAAAAAAATATAAAAATCTTAATTAAATTATGCAGAATTATAATAAAAAATATAAATAAATTATGCAGGATCATAATTTATTTACAAAATCTCATATATTTTAATATTTTAAAAATTTTGCAATTTTTTATGCTAATTTTTTTTCGTTTTATGCTAAAAAAATTTCGTCATAATTTTACCCATCTAATATATGAAGGGTATCCAGGAAGTAAGCAAATTTGGCATCGAGTAAATGACACCAAAAGCTCCATCACATGCATGCATACACTCTTTTGACTAGTCTATTCATCAAAAAAATATCACTAATAATTTCTCAACAACTATATATCAATGATATATAAATGTTCAGCCAAATTAATTTTGTAATTTTGCTATAACAAATTTTCATACCATTTATTATTGAGCAAAATTTACAATCCACCGATGTATACAAAAATAATCAAAGTTGGAATAAGATAGAGACATAGAACTTCACGGCGTCAACTAACTTGATCAAACTGATTCACTGATATAGAGTTCAGAACAGAAACCAAACCGAACTGTTTAAGCTAACAAGCCGAACTGAACTGACTGAAATTTAACAGTTTCGGTTCGGTTTTGCTCACCCTAGCTCAGACACTGACTTCGCACTTGGTAGAGAGCTGGTACTTAACGACGTTACCGACAGGAATCCCCCTGTTATGATTACCAAATGGAATATACGCTGGACATGTAACATGAATATTGTAATGACCAGAGGTAAATGATCCAACTTTCCATTTCACCTTTCCATTGATCTTGATTAGTAACCATATGTCACCGTCAAATTGATCCTGGCTCAATGCAACCCCATTATACGGTGCCACGGGGACGTTGGTTCCGTAAATAAACGGAGACCAAACGTTTGTGTCCTTGTGGCCTTGGTACGTTGGCAGTATGGATGTGTAGTAAGTGATTTGTTGGCTCCTGTAAGTGGCAAAAATGTCGAGTTTATCGTAGAAAATTCCAATTTTGTTATTAGGGTTACGCGAAGTGACAGTCACTTGGAAATTCGAGGTGAGGAGATTTGGAACGGAGGTGACATTGAAAGCGTATACCGTTGCGTCTTGTAGGACGAATCGAGGTTTTTTGGGTTGGAGAATAGCCCAAATGATGAGGAAAACGAGGAACAAGATGAAGAGGATGACGAAAATGGTACAGAATACACGATTGAGGATTTTCTTTCGTTTGTCTTTGTGGTGGCTACACTGTTTTGTTGACATGGTAAGTTTGGTTGTTATTTGGGTAGGAGATAAGGAGATATGAAGGGGAGTAAAGTGAATGAGTAGATGTATGCTAATGTGGGCAATGGTCTTAAATAACGAAATAGACTAGTTGCTTCCGGTACGGTTAAACCTCTTTAAAGCTGGTAATACCCTTGGACAGAGAAAAAATATTATTTTACTGAATTTTTATTGCTTTACCAAATTTTTATATTTATATATTATAATACATTATGTTTAAAAATAAAAATCAATCACATTTTTTTTATCTAAAATTACTTTTGTTATGATTAATTATATCTAAAAATTAGATTCGTGCATATAAAAAATTGCACCAGATACACTATACATGTAACATGTGTTGTGTACGTCGTATGGAAACTTAATCATCTAAAGTTTATTGTAATTGTAAAATATAAATTCATGAACATACAACATAATATTAAATGATAATATTTTGTGATTAACACCAGATACACTATACATGTAACATGTGTTGTGTACCTAAAGTTTATTGTAATTCTAAAATATAAATTCATAAACATACAACATAATATTAAATGATAATATTTTGTGATTAACTATATATAGTAAACGATAGAATGGTACACTACACTATGAACAATTACTTCTTACAGCATGAGTAAAATATACCGGGAGTTATTTATGCTTTTTACATAAAGTTAAGGATGAGCTTAATTTTGACTTAGTGAAAATAAGAAACAAGTTACCGTGGATTCATATTTAAAAAAAAAAAAATTTTGTAACTCATATATTATATATATATATATATATATATATAATTCTAAAATTATTACTTTACATATTATTTGAACCTTAATAACTTTCTAATTTTTTATTATCTTATTTTTTAACGAGAATATTATTTTATAATATTGACTCAAATTAGGACCGTCGAAATTCGGGAGGTTATTACTTTATCTATATTACTTAATCGAGGCGGTTTAAATGTATTATTACTTTTAACGTGGAGTATGTACGTATTGCCCTGGAGAGAACGGCTATCTAGTTTGTGTAGGGTACGTATTAGGGGTGAGCAAAAAACCGAATTGAAACCGAAACCGAACCGAAACCGGCGAAAACCGAACCGAAAAAACCGAAACCGAAACCGAACCGGCGGTTGCGGTTTTTGATTTTTAAAAACCGAGACTTTCGGTTCCGGTTCCGGTTATAGGTCAAAACCGAACCGAAAAAAACCGAACCGAACCGATCATTAAAATAAATAAATTTATTATATAATATATATATATATATATATATATAATTTAAGTATTAAATTTCCCTAGAACATAGTTTTTTCAATTATATTTCATATTACAACATCAACTATACTAATATTGAATGTGGGAATATGACAACCTCTTTACAACATTTTATTCCTCTATTTTCCAATTAAAAAACATATAATCAGGAGTAAACATCATTAGACATGGTTATGTGCTTTTTAGATTGCATACTACGATAAAGGACATTCACATTTTGTTGATTCAACCTTAAAATTTGATTGTTAAAGTTTCTTACCTTTCTTTTGTAGTGTTATTATGCAGAATGTGATCAAATATTTGATTGTATAAAATTTGAATGTAAAAATATAATGATTTAAATTATATATTTTTTTCATTTTTATTTATCCGGTTTTTTAACCGAAACCGAACCGATAAAAACTGAACCAGTCTTTTTAAAACCGAAACCGAAACCGATGGTTCGGTTGCGGTTGCGGTTTTCAATTTTTAAAACCGAAAATATGCGGTTCCGGTTCCGGTTCCGGTCAAAAACCGGACCGAACCGAACCGTGCTCACCCCTAGTACGTATAGCTTTGCAAGTTGGTCAATGAACTTGTAGTTTCTTCGGCTAAATAAAACGTAATAATTAAATTTGAAACTTGTGCGAAACAATGTCAAAATGGTCCCTTTTCGTCCCATTTTTTGTCGAATCACTCGTAAATGGGACGAGGCCGAGTTAAATATTAGCATGTGAGCTGGTCTTTTGCAAGCATTATCAAATAAACCACATGGGTATAGTTATTATTTATATTATGCAAAAAAAAAAAGAATGTTAGATTTAGGTGATTTAAGTAAATAAAATATGAGTACAAATATAAATAACTTAATCACAAACGAGTACTTGAGAGCAGAAGAGAGCAGTATGATCACAATAAACTTTCATCGTTTTATTAAATTAAAAAAAAGTATCTATGCCTTGAGATGAACTTAAATATGAAGTTAAAATTTGATAACCTTCTCAATAGGTCCTTAATTCTCATTCATAAAGTTAATATTTTGATAAATTTTCCAGTATCCTTACTTCTCATTCATTATAGTTTTTCTATACTAAGAATGAAATTAAGGGGGTCAAAGGAGACTGAATCTCCGATTAAAATCAAAATAATCATAAATTCCTAATAAAAAAGCTAAGGTATTCGTGATTGAAAATCAGGATCAATCCTAATTTTGTATTTAGTGGGTCTGGGAAAAAAAACACCTACTATATATTAAAAATAAAAGTGTTAAATTTAATTCAGACGATGATATTGCCGATCAGGGATTTTGAATTTCTGTACGATATGCTAATATTAGTGTTTATGTTTGAATAACATAATTTGTTAATGGGTCTTGTCAATTACTATTTGATTAAAATGTTTTAAAAACACAATTTAACAAAATATATTAGCATCTTATTTTCATTCTTATTAACCGAATTCGAATCTAATGACCTAAACAGAAATTCAGAAATTCTCTCAAAACTGGAAACAGAGTGGATTTCGAGATATCGGTATTGTGTACAGGAAGTTGAGCCAAGGACGTGTGAATGAAACAGAGTGGAGCGTATGTTGCATTGTTACGTCTAGCGTTATTATATCACATAAAATTGACGAATACATGGTAGGATTTGCTTTCCTCTCTTCAAATTAAAGAAATGAACGCAAGTATATATTTATTGCCTTGCTGAATATATTTATTTTCCATCAAAATATATCAATGGTTACTATTTTTTTAGAGACGCTGAATTGAACAAATTATTGAAGGTAGTGTTCCAAAAAAACTCGATTCTTCTGATTCTTCTCTGCATGTGATTTTGTTCTAAATACGTAACATATGCATGTTAACATTTTTAACCAAAATGATTAATAAAGGAAAAACGTTGGACCCAAATATTGAGCGCATATAATTGATAAATTTCCTATAATAATACGAGATCCCGCCTGCATATATATGTACCCATGAATTAAAATAAACCATACGACATATCACGTCATTTGATAAAAAATTGGGAGCACCCTGTATTTCTCTTAATAAAATATAAAGTTATTATAATAAAAAATTTATTAGTAATGTGCATCTTTAAATAAGAAATGATTCACGAGGTCATAATTATGATTAATTTATATAATTAATGATAATAATATATTCGATTAAGTAACTTATATTCTTGAGCTGGACTAAAGGTAACAACAGCATGTCAGTATCTCCTTAATTATGAAATTTTATACATATTTGAAGAAAATTTCGCCCAGGTAACTATTTTAGAACTTTTTGGTGTACGGTATTTGTTAAATCTGAATAATAATTCTGAACCATTAAAATTCTGAACCAATAATAAATCTGAATGCTGAATGCTGAATGAATAGTGTTGTTTGATAAATAAATTATAAAATTTTCTGAAGGGTGAATTTCACAATTTTTGAATAAAACACCTAATCTTTATATAATATTATAATTATTTTAAAGCAAAATATTACTTTATAAATTGTCAAATATATATAATTTTATATTTTAAGAAGTTTATATATTTTAGTGCACATTCCCTCCATTTTTATAAGTCGTTTTAACTTTTGACACACATATTTAAGTGTTTTGATTGCATAGTAAAATTAATTATTTTTAAAATTTTCTTTTTTCGAATTAAAATATTGATTACATATTTTTATTTAAAAAATATTTATTTTTATTAATTTTCCTAAAAATCATATAAAAAAGAAATCATATAAAAAAGTGTTTGATTAATTTTATCAGATGCCAACAATCTATGATTTGGAGAAATTGAATTAGCAACACAGAACATAGAAACACAATAATACTAACAAGATCGTGGAACAAGGATATGCAACCACAAAGTTTAGCACAAAAACACAATAACATACATTATCTTCAGAATGGCAAATGAGCACAAATATGGTGGTGAGCTAATGCCATTCACACTAATTCTCATTTGCCGTATTTCATAAAATAAAATAAAAGCTCTGTTTCATGAACATTACAACACAACCAACATAACACAGACATTCATGACACAAACATGTCATGTCCAATGAATTATTCACAAGGCAAGAAAACTTTAGGTAACTTGAGAAGGCAAAACTGAAAGACTTGGTTCAATAACCTGGAGTGCACCTAATGCTAGCCTCTTAGTCAGATCCTCTGCAGACACCTTCATCACATCGTTTCTCATTCCTATATCAGCTGCATAGCGGCTGATGCAGTACACTCCTATGGCAGTTGCAGCCATTCCGTATATGTTAGTAGTAACAAGGGTCAGTGGTGTGGCTAGAACCGCTGCAAGGGGACCCCCAATTATAGATACTGCTTGCCCACTCTGTCCCATTGTGCTCTGGTTCAGAATAAGCAGGCCTGTCTTGCAATATATAGAAAAATCTTCGCAGTTGTTCTTGAATATGTTGTAGCATCCAAAGCCATTGCTAAGCAAGTAGTTTGCCCGATAAACTACAGCTTCTGCTTCATCAGAGACCACAAGAGTACAAGTCCCACCACGTGCTTTTGCCAGAAAGAGAGCAGGGCTGACTGCATACTCAAAACGATACAGGATACCTCCTCCAAGAAAACAATTGAGACATGAAGAGACAACCCCATGGCCTTCTTGGGGAGGGATGCATGTGTCACAAGGAACGTAAGAGCGGGTTGGTCCTGAGCTTACCAAAAGCAGGTCTAACACAGTTCCTGTGCCAATTTCTTGGCCCCTTCTAGTGAAATGAATAACTTTATCATTCCCAACATAGATCCCTGATGAATATGAAATGATATGAAGATATAGATATCTTGTAGAATTGTACATGAGAAAAAAAAACGAAATTGCAACTCTGGAAAAGATCTCACATGACTTAAAAACGGAAAACCCAAATCAAACCAAATTAAAATTGATTAGAAAAACACAAGAAGCATCACACATACTCAAAACCTCAGTTTTTTTGTTTGTTTTTTTTAAATTTTTGGAAGGTGTTGATAGTTACATAATTTTTCGAAGTTTCTTAAAATATTGCGAGGCCAAGTAAAACATCAAAAGGTGAAAAGAAGAAGCTAATAGTAGGTTAAAAAACGGTTTGGCTGTTTAACAACTTAAAAGTAAACAGTTATAAAACTCCGAAGAAGAAAAACAACTTGCACGAGAGCATTAACAATGAGATCACCTAAATATTTAGTTTAGCCATATGTTGCAAGATATTCCCTTGTAATTATCAATATCATGAGGTGCTATCAATGCTGTAACTTGTTAGAACATTAAAACAAATGATGCACAAGATCAATAATTCGAAGGACTCGAGAAGCGAGGACCCAAGAACCCAACACAAGTCTTTAGTTATCACACTAAAAATATTCGACTACAGTATACCTAGTACCGAACACAGAAATCATTACGAAAATATTCGTATATCTAAGCGTACCGTGATGGGCATAAATGTAAGCGGAACGCCATGAATAGATGTGATCGCCTGGTTTAAGGCTGTCCCTGTCGACTCTGATGTATTCGCCATGACAATCAAACAATGAAACTCGTCAACTTAAAATGAATAACAATTGCATATTTGCATGGCAAGTATACTAATAAATTTCGTGACGAAAATTATCGCTTACCTGTTCGAGAGCAATCCCATTTCGTTGTTGTTCTTCACAATCAAAGTTTATCTGTTTTTGCTTGTCAATGTGTCTCCAGATAAATTAAGCAAACTTTCTTATTGTTATGTCAATTTTTAAATTTGGTGTCTGTTTACGACTTTATTAAACTATATTTATGGATTGCGTGTTGCACTTGGTGGCTAAAGTAATTCACTTGCGTCCGTGTCTATTGCGCGTTTAATGTTTGTTGTCGACTTCATTGGGCCTTATATTAAGCTCCATTAGACCATTAGTCATTACTAACAGATAGGCCCATTTTACTTTGGTGTAGGTTGTGTACATGTACATTCAGGGGTGAACATGGGTCGGGTTGGGCAGGTTTTAACCAAAAAATGACTCAACCCAATTAGTTTGGGTTGATAAAAACTGAACCTATTAATAAAAAAAAATTATATAACCCAACACAATTAATTCGGGTTGGGTTGGGTTAAAACCTCTTCTTCAAGCAACAAAGTTGTAAACAAATCTGAACATAACTTTGATATAATCTGCCTCTGTCAAATGCCAATTTTTCATAACAAATAAATAGTCCAAATGTCTGACATAAAATATAAATAGTCACCAAATAATCAAATACAATCCAAATAGTCAAATGGGCCTAATGGACTATATCTATATGTGTAAACGGGTTGGTCGGGTTGGGTTAGAGTCAAAATATGTTAAACCCTAACCCAACCCAATTTATACGGGTTTTTGAAAAGTTAAACCATTCAACCATCGGTTTTGAATGGTTCAGTTTGTTCGGCCGAAACAAGGGTCGGGTTGATTGGGTTGGGTTGGGTTGAGTTCACCCCTATGTACTACTTTGGTGGTTGGATCACCTATTATGGCCCTGTTTGATATTGCTGTTGCAGACAATTATAACAGGTTTTTGCTGAAAAGCTGTTAGAAAGGTATTTGGTAAATTATAAAAACTGCTGTGTGAAAAAACGTTTTTTGTCTAAAAACTGCTGTTATGAAAAATATGGCCACCATGCTTTTAGAAAAAGCTATTTTCAGCTTTTACAAGAAGTAGCTATCAGTTTTATCATCAAACATTTCCAAAAATATTATTTTTATATATTATATCTCAAAATATGCAAAAATCAAAAAAATTATCAAACAATCATCTGATTCCTGATAACATTTTTTCCACCATAACTTTTTCCCACGGTCCAACAGTTTTCAACCGCAATCCAAAACGGAGCCTGTATTTGAAAATTCTCTTACAAGATGTTCTCTACCTAGAATAATTTTCTAAGGTACTAATTACTAGAATAAATTTAAGCTGTTCTCGACTTGTTAGTCAGATAGTGTAGAGTTCTGATTCCTGAAGTTTTCTGGTGACGTTGAAATAGCTAAGCACATTTAGCCACTGATCCCACCTTTTGAGTCGGTGAACTGCAATAGTATCTCGAATGAGCTCATGCGAGCACCTTCCGTTAGTTCCCGGATAATCATACATTGCTGGCTTACTAGAAAACCTGTTCTTTGCCTTGTTACCCATGTTTAACCATTTTCCAACTAGCCTATCCTCTGCTCCAATAATATCATTTGCCGGTATTTTAGATTCTTTAATCCATTCTACAAGGTCCCAAGATAGTACAAATCCCATTCCTGACATGTAATGGACAAAGGGGGTTCATGCTAGGACAAGGAATTACAAATCCGTAATAGAGATCTGACCTGGGTTGAACCGAGAGTGACAATGCTAATGGCTCTAGCCTCAAGTAAACATCGTCATCAGCCTTCATTACATAGTCATAACGACGAGGAAGGATTCTTGGGAGCGAAGAAAAGTATGTATAGGTCTTTCCGTTGTTCATGTTTTCTGAACAATTGAGGATTATAATGTCATTAAATCGTAGTATTTCTAGAGAGATCAATACTTGTTGCTCAGGCTTGGTGAGGTTACAAAATACGAACTTCACATCGATTTCGGCTATAGGGGAGGATTGTATTCCATAAACGAGGCGGAGAAAATGGCGGCGATCATACCCATCAGCACGGGTTAGTATACCAATTAATATGCTGAACTGGATTTGTGATTGAGGTGAGTCATGGAGAGTGGTGGCATTGTTAGAGGGGAATTTGGACTGCGATTTTACATAGATATTAAATATTATGAATAATATGATGAGAATAATAGCTAGAGAGGGTAATGTAGCAAGAATTCGCCTTCGACGTGGCATTTTAAGGTAATTATTTGTGTGTACAAACACTTTCGAAGCAAAGTTCATGTCCCAATTTGTAAAGAGGATGGATATATTTAGTATTCTGGAGGTGTAAATGAAGGGGTGAGTGTTGAACTTTTTTTTAAGACTTAATTTACCTTCAATATGAGTTTGCATGTGAGTAAAGTTTCTAAGATGGTTTTCATCATGCTTTTCATGAAGAAATAAGAATTTCATGCCTGGTTTTTGGCTTCATGTGAGTGAGAAATGAGGCAAGTACTCATAATGTGAATCTTAGAGCAAGTCCAATAATGTCCTAAAGTGTTATCCTAAGCTAAAATTTAAGGCATTTTAAGTAAATATGTGCTCCAACAATGTCCTAATGGTACCCTAAAATACTAGGACATCCATCACATGCCTTATTTACAGGGCACTACTAAATTGGGCATTCGAAATTTACATACTTTAACTTCGGAGGGGTTTTTGAGATATTCTGTAATGCATGCGGTTAGATGTCGTATCTTAGCCGCGGCTATTTACGTATATTAGTTTCTCTTATGAAGGTTGTATAGAGAAAATATTAAGTACAATGTCCTGGATATTGTGTAGAATATTAATTAAAGATCCCACAATCAAGGGCTCGTTGATGTTTGTATATTGAGATTGAATATGAGAATGGAAGAGAGACAGTTCCTACAAAATATATTAGAAACTGTGATAAAGAATCGCAGCATATTTACAATCACCAAAACTGTTGGAAAATGTGGGTAGAAGCCCCACATTGTCAAGACATTTTGAGCCCAAGTTTGAATGCTTCTTGATTACGTGCGCGCAACAAGTTATGGTTGGAGTACGTTCGTCTTCGAGAGAGCTTTCCAACGCATATTTAAATATTCAAAATGATCAAGGAATGGATGAGATATGATTATCCAAAGTTGGTACCTTGAAAGTGGAAATCTAGAAATGAGAACTTGAATCCCACATTGAATTGGAAAAGTGTTTTCCATGCCTTTATATAGTAGAACACTTATGTAGTGTTTAAGATTTGTTAGTATGGTATTGCTCCACCACCCACGTGCGCGCAGGGGGTGCAAATCATGGGATTTCGAGGGCAAATTCGTGGTTTTGTAAGCCTTCGGGTTTTTCGCGTGGGCGACCTGCGGACGAAATCATGAGTCAGTCTTCTGCCCGAAATACAACCGTCCTCTTCCTCGTGATAGATTTCTTGCTCGCTAAAGGTGCTGTTTTTCGTGACATCATCGTTTTATCCTTCGAGACATTCTCCGTTACTTACCTTCTCTTTAACAGTTATTTATTGTCGTACACTATTTTGTTGCTTGCACACACAATCATTTGTGATTTATTATTGTGTTTTTGGCAGATTGTTTCACAAAAACCTCCCTCCTTCATAAGACAACATTGGCACCAAGCGACTTTAGGAAAGCATGACTTGAGAGTGCCACCCCATAAAAATCTCGACAACATAGTCTGAAGATTTTGCAGAACTTTCTATGGTAGAAACAAATACATTGCCCATTAACTTTGGGTTTGAAATAGCACAGACCTGACCAGCTGCATTTTACCAGCTAGGAAAAGAAATGTGTTCAGCCAACCGTTACTTTTGCAGCATATAGAAATTTGTTCTAAAATTTTATATTAAAATTTCTATGTAATAGGAAAGTTGGTGGGGGCGGGGTTCCCTCCCGTCCCCCCTTATTTCCGCCCCTGGAGAAGAGGTTCACGAAGGATGATCTCCACCTTGACACTAGAATCAACAAACGGCAAGCCTAGAAACTTAACCGGAAGATCCACCACTGAAATCCAGTTCTTCGAGAAAAATAGTTATAATGCCAAGAAACACATCAGCAAAATAAGAACATACACTTTTTCTTTTGGTTTAGTTGCTTTACGCCTTAATTAAGTCCACTTGAGTGGCAATAATTATATTGCTTCACGCATTACATAGATAACGCACCAAGTTTGGCATAAATATTTACACGGGTTCAGTTCCCCCTGATTGACAAAAAAAAACTACGTTTAGTAGTCCACAAACCCTGGATTTTATGTGTAAAACCATCGACATAAAAAATTATGGTTCAATATAAAATCTTACGATTTTAAACATGCATTTATCACAATTTATTAGTGTACATGACTAGAATTCTTCATCTTTGGCGCGTCATTGAAAGGTGAAGTGCCATGTACAATATTTACAACCACATCAGTACCATCTTCACCAGCATACTTAGTTAGAGGCTTCACAGTGCCTCGGCTAAGTATTTGGGTGGATAACGTTGGCTTCGCACTTTCAAAACAGGCCTTGTCAGAAATTTCTTGAATGGACTCCGAAATTTTTCTAACACTTCTACTAATTTCAATTAGTAGGGACACAACCGAAATGGCCGGTATGATTTCCATTAAATCTGCCTTTCCCAGTGAAGAAGTGACAAGGGCAGCTCTAAGATCTTTAACGGCTGCTTCACAATTTTGAATATGCGCAGTGTCCCCGGATGGACACTTCATGGCTCTTAATGAGGAAGCTAATTCTGCCAAGGCCTTGCCTAATTCTGAACTAAGCTTCCTGCAGGGTTCTTCAATTATCTTTTGAAACTCGGATGGTACCTGCAACAGTATTTTCAATGTTCTAATTTCTTACGTGAATGACATGTAACGACTAACTTTCTCCCTTTGCACACATTTAAGTTCTTTACCAATCAGTGTTAACTAATAACTTGTGTAATATATAATTACCTTTATATCAGTGATTAGGTAGCCATTAAGAGATTCAATATGATATGCGCATTGCCTAATCAGGACTCCAGTTTTCAGGTAATGCTTCCATGGGTGACGAAACTTGAACTTTCCGTGACTTGGTTCCCACCATGCAAAATTTGCCTGCACTTGAACAATCCATATTACGTAAATCACTTTATTAGTTATTTAATCTCCACTTTTGTATATACAAGTTAATAATAGGTACATAGAATGCTCCTCAGCAGTCCACAAGGTAAGTTAGTTAGCTGGTAAAGAAATTACTTACCAGGGATTCTTCAGTTGATTTTGTATTTAAAACACTCTTGTATCCTTGGAGACTAGGCAGCTTCATGACTTTGCTTGTGATATCATCATCTTTACTACCCTCAGATACTTTGAAAATTTCATCTCCAAATCCTTGAATGCCAAAATAAATTGCACAAGTGAGACGATATTTCATATATAAAACCCGGGATTTTATGCATCAGTCTGCATAATCTTGCGTGCATCAATTAATTTTACTATGGATGCTCAAATGTAAAATTTAAATTACCTTCTAAGAAAGTAGCAAGTTTTTCGATGTTAAGAGCAATAAGCTTGTGTAGATCTTCACCAGCCCAAACAGGGCAAAGGAATAGGGAAATAATCATACAGGTAGCACCTCCAATGATGATTGTGGACAGCCGTTGGTGAGCAAGCTCAATGATCTTTTCAACCCGATAACCAGAGACAACTACCATACTAAATGTCAAGATGAATATCAGCACCCCATAGTCATACCTCCTTTTTATATGCGGAATGAATCTTATAAATGTAGACACTGCAGCTGCATTCACAATCTTCTCTGCATTAGTATCATCGAAATTAAATTCTGTGTTTTCTACGTGCATGTATCGATTATCATATATGATATACCTAGGAGAAAGACCAGAAAACCTAAAAGAACAGGCTCTCCTCTCTCTCCAAGAAGACGAGCTAAATAATTAGCTCCAAGTCCTAAACCACCTGCCGAAAATGTTGCAATCCCTCTATTCAAGCCTTTGTATAAGGTTCCACCTGCGAACAAAAGTAACAATAGTGTCAGGCCTACTAAATTGATCTTTAAGAGCATATATAACAGGGGTAACTTAAATGAAGTATTAATTGGAATACTTGGATCACCCCATATATCTGCAAAACATATTGCACAAAATATAATACTTCATTCAGTACTCTATTTTTAGACCTGCACTGACGTAAATGGTTTAAAAATGTGCATGTATAATCATATATAGTTTTAGTAATCTATAGCCCAACCAAATATATATCTCTGCATCTTACCTACAGTAAATTCAAAGATTACAACCACGGTTAAGACAGCCCAAATTCCTGCTATTCCGAAACCATCATACAAAGGCCTGACATAATAGATCAAAGAAACAAATGTAAGAGCTAATGCAACTTTACAAGAGTGCACGATTCTCCTCGGATCATCCCGTGCTAATTTGCTTATTATCTCCACAAACTCTCCCATTTTTTTCGTAACCTTGACAAAGCCAGCCTTAATCCAACTGCATACTCGACCGCAAAACTCATGCTTACATGTTGAATTAATATTCATGGTTGTATAATAAACATATTCTAAAGAGAGTTTGCTAAGAATTGAAGAGGAGAAAAAAGATGCATGCATTCCGAGGTCTCACCGAGACATATATATAGTACAAGTTAGTGAAAATTTTCGAGTTATGATAATGGGATTATTCTATTATTCGACGAGACGACAAAGATTTAATTGTTGGAGAACAATATATGTTTGAAGGGAAAAGTGGGTGACTAGGCTTTTGCATTGAGTTGAATTTAGAACACCGTATTTGTACTATAAATTTGTGAAACAAACATCATTTGCCCACTATATAAACATCTAAAAGCAGATTTTGGGCCCTCCATTCACTTTCTTAAGTCAGCATATCTCACATACATGATACACCTACACTAGCTAAAACCATAAAGTATGGAAGTATGGACTGTTATTCGACTGTATTCCACTTAATTAATATATACAATGAGAGTTTCGTTTCTTTGAAAATTGATCAAGTTAAAATAAAATTCAAGACTTGATAATTTTTCGAATTGATCGATTTGGATAAAAATACTTGTAATGATTTATGTAACTGTAATAGGTAATTTTACTCCAATTGATCAATGATGTTTTAATTTTCGGTATGTGTTGAACGATGAAGAAATCATCTTCTCATTTTGCACTCTTTACCGGAAAAAACATATACACCTTGCTCTTAATTTGATTTATATTAATTAATAAATATATTGTTACATATTGTAATTTATTCTTTACCCCTAATTATTGAATTTAATGATAAGATTAGTTGTGTAGTCAAATATTTACATAAGAGAAAGAAAAAAATTGGACATAAGAGTAGAGGGGTGTGTAGTTTTAAAAATATATATAAAATATGTATTGTAACACAATTGTTTAGGATTTTTTTTTTTTTGTGAAAAGAGATACTCTCTCTGCGTTTTATAATATTAGTCGATTTAACTTTTTGAATTTATTTTAAAATGCATAAAAAGTATAGATTTAAAAATTGTTTTTAAGTTTTTTTTCCAATAAAATATAATATTTAAATTTTATTTAGAAAAAGAAATTTTTAAAAGCAAGTTATACAACAATTGTTTTTATGCAGTTTAAAATACATATATGAAATTCTCATTTTTCAAAATAATAATTTAAAGTATTCATAAATAAAATTTATTAAACTAATATTTTTTATATGTATAAATTTTTTAAAATAAACATGTAAATATACACGTGGGCCATGTTTGTTTTATACGATTAAATAGGAAATAGGATTATAATCTTTTAAATTTTTTAATCCTATGTTTGCTTTGTAAATATAAATTTAAGATTAGATCAAGGATTATAATTTTTTAAAATATTAAAGAAGAAAAATAAAAATATAGGTAAGAAGAAAGAGTGCAAAAACCATGCAATATGTTATGCTAATATTATGTTGGAGGTAAAAGTGTACAAAATGTTCGGATCCAAATATTCAATATGATCTGGTCTAGTAAAAAATAAGAAAAATTCATTAATATAATCTAATTTTTATTATATTTTTGCCTATATTATATATATGTATGTATGTATTTATATTTACTACAAATTAAAAATAATTTTCCCATATAAAAATTTGTAGATTCATGATTAGAAAGAATCGGTATATACTTATATTTATCATATATCAGTAAAATATATATTAAGTACATAAATAATTGATTAACTTTTTAATAAATACCAAACGAATGGATAATGGACAACATTTATGTTAGTGAATCATGTATACTTTAATGTCACTTGCAAGAAAAATGCAATTAAATAACACTCGTCAAATAATATTGGGACGAACGAATATTGTCTATATTTTGTTCCATCACAGAATTTTTTTTGAATTAACAATGCTTCAAACGATAGTTGGCAACAATTTTTTCCTTAACTATTATTGTTTATAGCTTTTATACAATTTTCTAAAAAACACGGTACGTTGCCATCAATAATGGGTTAAATAGCGTTTTGGTCACTCAACTAACTACTAAGTTTCAATTAGGTCATTCAATTGAAAAACCTTTTAATCAACTCATCACTGTTTAAAACTGTTGAGTAAAGAGCTTATCTAAAATCTTAAGTTGTAAGATGAACACCCCAAATGGATCTTATATTATATACTTTAACATTCTCCCTCACTCAAAATCTCATTTTTGGGTTGAAGAATGGATTGAGAGTCGAACTTGTGACCCCTGCCAACCTGAGCCCATGTTGAGTAACCAGCTCATCTAAAATCTCAAGGTGTTAGAGGAAGACACCAAATGGATCTTATACTATATTTTAAGATTCCCCCACAGTCGAAATCTCATTTTTGGTTTAAAGAGTGGATCAGGGCGCCCCCATGTTAAGTTACCAGTTTCTTGAAATCTCAAGGTGTTAAGAGACTAACTTACCAGGAGCATATTATTCAACATTCCCCCTCACTCGAAAGTCATTAAATTGTGAGAATATTGGGGTGACAGGGAGTCGAACTTGTGACCCCTGCCGACCTAAGCACTGACACCATGTTGAGTAACCAGCTCATCTAAAACCTTAAAGTGTCATAGTAAGGTCCCAAATAGATCTTATATTATACTTTACATTCCCCCTCATTCGAAATCCCGTTTTTAGGTTGAAAAGTGGATCACGGGCGCCCATCTTTGCGTATTGGGAGTTAAACCTTAGACCTCTGCTGACTGAAGCTCTGATATCATGTTTAGTAACCAACTCATCTAAAACCTTAAGGTGTTAGAGGAAGGCACCAAATGGATCTTATACTATATTTTAATATTCTGCCTTAGTCGAAATCCCATTTTTGGGTTGAATTGGGGCAACAACAAACCTTTCGTATCCATTATTAATTATGAGAATATTGGGGGTGGTAGGGAGTTGAACTTGTGACCCCTACCAATCTGAACTCTGATACCATGTTGAGTAACCGGCTCATCTAAAATCTTAAGGTGTTAGAGGAAGGCACCATTTTTTGGCATAGTTTTTATCTTCATATCCCTCATAAATTGTGAGAATATTTGAGGAGGTAGAGAGTCGAACTTGTGACCCCTGCCAACCTGACTCTGTTAAATTGTGATAATATTGGGGGTGATAGAAAGTCGAACTTGTGAACCCTGCCTACATGAGCTCTGATACCATGTTGAGTAACCAACTCATCTAAAACTTTAAGGTATCAGAGGAAGGCCCCAAATAGATCTTATATTATACTTTAATAAAAACTTTCAATCAATTCACTGACAGTTACGCCTGTTAAATATTAGATGAAAAATTGATTCAACAAGCTGACATGCTTGAATTTTAACTAATGTGGCATGTTCAGGTCAGACCAATAAAACCCATAACCCATAACTTATGTATTATTCATTCATAAAATAACAAAATACATATATGAAGAAGCTATCAATCCACAACAACCCCCCCCCCCCAACTATTCTACAACCTTCTTCAATCTTCAATTTCTATTTCAACAAAACAGTTAAAAGCATTAACCATTCAAACACCTAGCAACCATAAAAATGGTGAATTGTAATTTTATATAATTTGTTCCAACAACTTTAACTCCTCAAGATCTATCCACGAGAAATTGATCTCCAAAGATGGTGTTCAATAGTCTAATAGTGGTATCATTTGACAAAGTATCACCAGAGATGATGTTTAACAATCTAATACTAATATTTCAAAGTACTGCCAGAGATGGTCGTTTCCGGTAAACGGTGGCGGAGATGGATAGGGGGTAAACGGAGGGAGAAAGAAGAGAAAAATGAAGGTAAAAGGATGGGAAGAGAGAAACGAAACTTTTAGTGGTGAAAAGAGAGAGAACTGAGCGAGAGAGAAGGAGATCGCGAGAGATAAAGAGAGACTGCGGGGGAGAGAGAAAAATGAAAATGGAAAAAAGGATAAAAGAGAGGAAGTAAGAAGAAAAAGAAATAGTTAGGGAGGAGGGCGATCACCGAAAAATATTTCGGTCAGCTGCTCGATGGAAATAATAGAGGTGAAGGTGGTGAGAGGTGAGAGAAAAACATATGGATGGGTGGGGAAGAAGAAGAGGGGTATAATTATAATTGGGGGTTTTGTTTTTATTTTTATTTTGTTTTATTGGGTTATAATTTGGTCAGTTTTATAATAGGGTGGTTTAACAATAGGGCGGGTTATTTTGTGTGATTTAGCAACCGATTTGGCAACATGTTAATGGATTCCGTCTAAACTCAACTATATTTAACGGTCGTGAAAATTTTAATTTGTTTAATGATCCGAATGAAATCTTTTAACTGATATGTGACATGATTGAAAGTTTTTTCAGTTGGATAACCCAATTGAAAGTTAGCAATCAGTTGAATAATCAAAACGCCGTTTAACCCCATCAACAACATTTTGCAATAGTTTATGTATCATTGTCTGAGGTGCATAAGGGACGACGTCTCAACAAATAACGGGAAAACGAGATATCACACAATGGACAAATATCATTGTCTAGTCTAGTTTTCCTCGCAGTGTATGTATATATTTTATTTATTATATATTAATATTTTTTTTAAAAAAATTATTCAAATTTGAATAAAATCCGTCCCGGATTGATTTTGACCCGGATAAAATCTCTACACAATAAACTACCTAGTCTAAAAAAACCCAAATATTTTCTAAATGCACGTTTGGGTCTAATCCAATCAAGTTCGGATCTAGATTTAACAAAAAAGTCCTATCGAACAAGAGTTTGACTGAAAAATTTAATTTTTTCGGACCAAATTGAAACTCAATCTGATAAAAAAAATTTGTGCATCTCTGATTGAAAGAAGACTCGAATCCTTGTAATTCCAAACAAATAATGTAAAAAAACTACTGGAGCAACTAACAAATTATTTGCAAATGTTTAACGTTAAAATGTTATTTTCAAAATTCCAAACCTATCTCCGACCTCAGGATATATCATATATCTGTTTCTAAATTCTTCCGAACTGAACTCTAATATCAAGCTTTTTTTTTTAACTAACTCTAATATCAAGTTAAGATATCAATTTTATTAATATTCTAAGATGTAGTATAAATAATTATCAAAACTTTAGATTATATTTTAAAGTCATTAAGGGTCTGTCTGCACTACACCATACATGGCGTACTGCAAACCACGAAAGTGCTGCAGTAGGTCCGTACTCTTTATTTTAATTTTTTCAGCAAACTGGTTATTGCAAAATTTATAAAAAAATCGTTATTATTTATAAAAATAAAATTTTCAATTATTTGGTATAGTTTATTTAAATATAAAGATGTTTTTTGTTTTATCAAAATTAATTAGCTTTAAAGTCATATGATGTGATTATATAAATTTAATATTTTTGTGTTAATATTAAAATTTTATAATTATTTAATATTTTAAAAAATAAAATTATTCGCTTATTTGATCAACCCTCTATTTTAATATAATTCGTTAATTTTTTTTATCAAGAGTAATTATTTTTAAATTCAAATAATTATATATATATATATTTAATCTTTTGTTGTGTTAAAAGATAAATTTTTATTTATTAATAATCTATTGTAACACATATTCACATATGTTGTGGTGCATAACACTTTCAAGGTATAGCAAGTCAGCAACACATTGGTATGACTATGGTAACACGAGAATGACAATGTTCCAATAGGCAAAATTAGCGGCAAAATTCAGCATGGCTAATGCAACATTCGTGGAAATACTATTGCGATAAACTATTTATGGTGTAGTGTTGGTATTGTTGTTGCAGATAAGAATAACAGTTTTTTGTTGAAAATCTAGTAGAAAGGTGCTTAATAAAATTCAAAATTAGCTGTCTCGAAAAATACTTTTGATTTAAAAGCTGCTATTAGAGAAAACATGTTCTTCTATGCTTTTGTAAAAAGCCTCTTTTCAGTTTTTATAGAAAATAATTGTAATTTTTAAGATCAAAACACTCCAAAAACATTAATCTTTTATACTATATCTCAAAATATGTATAAATCAAAAATTTTTACCAAATAGTCATTAAATTTTTCTCACAACACTTTTTACACTAACATTTTTTCTCAAAGCAGAGCAGTTTTAAACAGCAATTTCAAAGACAACCTAAAACTTATAAATTACATTCAGTAGTCGCCACGAAAGTGTTGGCAGCAATAGCTACTCTTATAACAAAACTATGTACGTATAATTTAGCGGTATAGAATTCTGTAGAAGATTACCCAAAGATCTGATGAAGTTCATGCTATACGCACAGCATTACATGCAAACTTTTCCATGATAATCTATACATATACACGATAACAGCTACATTAATAATTAGCGATACAGTGGTGGAGGGGGGAAATCAATATGGTACGTTGCAGCCTGCAGGACTACATTTTAAATGACAAAGGTGAAGTCCAGAAGTGATCCAACTATCCACATTATCATTCGTTAATACATGAAACTGTACGTCAAGTACGGAGCGGCTATATACCTAATTACTCTAAATGAACTTTCTGAGGCAGAATTTTCAACGCACTCAAGATGTTAGGAACATAGGTTGGAAAATTAAGGGGTTCGATAAATATTATTAGAAGAAAAGAGCAGAAGTTGACATGATGTTCGATATTCCCTCATTAAATACTTAATACTATTTCCGTCCACTTTTAATTGTTTTTTTATAAAAAAAGGTGTTCTTAATTACTTGTCTTTTTCTTTTTTTAAAATTATTTTATATAAATTTTTTCAAAAAATATCATTTTATTAATATTTTCAATATTTGATTTAATTCAATCATACAAAAAATATAATTCAATTTAATGCAATTATGAGGGGGTAACAAAGATTACAAATTATCCAACCAACATTTTCTTAAAATGAGTAATTGTTTTTAAAAGGATAATTAAAAGATAACGTAGGGAATATTAAATATTTAAAATGTATTTATTCCCTCCCTTTTTAAGCACTTAATAACTATTTTAACTTTTGACATTATTTATATTGAGGTGTAAAATATCATAATTATACTTAAATTTGGTAAAATGGATTTAAATCTGAATAATCGAACCAAAATATATGAAACTGAGATCCAATCTTGTATCCGCATTTCATAATTTCAAACTTGACCGAAATATTAGATTCAAATGAATAACAAATTATATATATTGAATAAAACTAGGACCAAATTATACATCCTAAGTATTCCATACGAACAACCGTGTATGATAATTAGCGAATATATTTTCACTAAATATGCATATATAATATAATAATTTTATAAAAAAAAATTATGGCCAAATATAAAGTAAAATAAAATAAAATTTATATGTACATATATAATATATATTATTTACTTCTTTTTAAAATATTAATTTATATACATTTTTTACTTAATTTCTAGTAAATTCAAAATAAATATTATTTTTATTTTTTAATATTTTATTCTAGAAATACATGTACCATGTATAAGCAAAGGGTATAAATATACTATTGAGTTGTGAGTTGTGACGGATCGTAAAATTATATGTTCAAATTACCTGGGTTCTATTATTTGGTTTGAGTCGTATTCAATTTTAATAATTTTTTACTTGAATTTGTTTGATTTTGGATTATTATCGGATTCAATATTTTTGATTATTTTCGATCAAAATTTCCATTCTAGGTCATTTTCAGATAAAATCAAATTACTTTTCGGATTAGATTTGACTATATTGAAGTGATGTAAATTTGGATTGGATTATTTCAAATTCGGTTAACTTTTTTATTATTAAATTCGAATACAAAATTAAATATCGATTCCACATTTTTGGTTCAATATTTCATATTCAGACCCATTTTATCAAATCTAGTCTAGGTAGAATATGTTGGATCGTAATTAAAAACTACACACAACAATGGGGCAGTTATATAAATAATTTAACAAGAGCAAGCAGATTAAACCAATTAACAAAACAAAGCACGAAGGCAAAACAAGATATATAATTAGTAACTGTAATGACAAGAGAAAAGATCGAATTCTTAGATTTAACAGAAGCTTTTTCGCATACACTAATAGAACCAATAGAACAGCTGAGTCGCCAAATTTTGCTAGAAGTCTTGACTGTTCTTGAAGAGATTATTGCTCCACTACGCTGTGTTGGGTTGCAACAATATCACTTCCAGGATAAAACAGCACAGAGTACTTCGTCCACAGATACGTAGCACTCAACAGCGACCTGCACCTCAGTTCGCCCAGAAAACCTTATACAAAAACTGTATGAATATGTTTGTGGAAAATACAGAGTATGACTGTTAGGGTTTTCTCAAACCTGTGTTAAAAATTCATCATGTTTATCTCCAACGTTTTTATGTATATATAATACAATAAATCGTAACAGAAGATAACACGTTAATTAAAATAATTATTCTGACTTAAAAAGCATTTAATAGAATATTCAGAATCAGTTACAGTCATAAGAGTTTACTGTCAAAATTTTGTGACAGCCTCTTTTATAAAACCTGTGACAGCACCTTTTATAAACCTGTGACAGCACCTTTTATAACATGTGACAGCACCTTTTTATAAACTTGTGACAGCACCTTTTTTTTATAAATTGTGACAGCAATTTTGTTGACCGTAAGTTTTTTCTCCGACAGTAACTTTATTATGTGACAGCACCTTTGTAACATGTTCCTGACAGTAACTTTTTACACTCATGCTGACAGTAAGTTTTCATATACTTGACAACAACTTTGTAACATGTTCCTGACGGTAACTTTTTACACTTATGCTGACAGTAACTTTGATTCACTATTCATATTAAAATAATATTTAAAGTCATAATTAAAATAATTAATCATGTAATAAAATTTCTCGCCCAGGTCGCCTCGCGTAAGCGAGACGCCGAGACATTCGCCCAAATCGCCCTCCGACCCGACCCGAGGCGAGACGAGACGGCGGCGCGTGTGTGCGCGCGAGGGCACACTAGTACACCATGCACACTCACATGCCTTAGTAGTTGACACTACCCTTGCACATATATGTATATAAATCACCTACACCCATATTACATATTAAATGTGGGACAAACTCTTTAAACTCATTTCAAACTAGCAACTTCTACTCAAATTATCTATGGATTACACTAAGAAAATGTCTTAGATCCAAACATAAAAGTTTAAGTCCTCGTATCAAGGAACAACTTCCAATCGTTAGTTTTCGGAAATTACATCAAGAACATATATAAAATATGTCTCAAACTTTCCATTTTCTAACAGAATATTTCTATAAAATAAACGATAATTTAGAGTACGTAATCTTAATTTTTAAAAACAACTTACAAATGAGAGGGAACGGAAAACAATACATTACATTTGATGAAGTCGTTGAGCAACAAATCAAACAATAACGACCGTATACCTAATAACAATAGTTAATCACTAATCAGTTAAATCATATGATGCAACTCAACGAAGATTCTAAATTTAACCAAATCGAAACCGAAACCGAAACGTCTACGGCCACCACATTTTTTTAAGACATATCCAACAAAATTAGAGACAGTGGATTGGTTTTAAATCTGAATTATTCAGCACCACGAGAAAAATAGATAAAAGTCTATTATTATACACTTCATATATATCGGAAAATGCATGCTTGTCACAAATTCTCAACGCATATTCTACTTGATCTAAACTCAACGTCAACAAATTAATTCTCTCTTTTGGTACACGCATTTTATCAAAATAAACCAAGTCAAGTGTGTATCTTGTAAATATGTGGTTCCGACCTACTAGTATTTAAAAATAGTTGTTCGTTTTAAGTACTTTAAATAATGGTGATCATATAGAAAAGAAAATACTTAGACTAAAGTTTAACTTCTTATAATTGGTCAATTGAAGATACTCAACAACCACGTCTCTTAAACATTTAAGCAAAGAGGTTATAACAACTTTCTTTTGTCTAACATTTTTATCTTGTGTTCCGAAATATATATATAATGAATGAATATTTATGAGAACAATGAAGCGTTCTTTTCTTCTTCTTCCTTTTTTTTAACTTTTATTATTTGCTAACTACTTCCTCATTTGAATTAAATTTTATGTACACGTTTCAAACTGTTTTAATCATTTAATTATTATTGTTTTTAAAAAAATATTAATAAAATATATTTTTATTTAGAAAATATATCGACCTATAATGGATTATAGGTTATTAGTTGATTTAAAAATTTTAACAACCATGCTCACATAATGTAATTGATAACTTGAGCTATTGAATATACCAAACCAAATTTACAAATTTAAATTGTAATTACGATGGACTGACAAAATTCTCAGAACTTTATTTTTGTCTACACTTAAGTTTTAGAATTTATGATCTGTTATTGAGATAGACTTGTAACTATTTTTTTTTTTGAAGAAAACTTGTAAGTATTTTTGTAATTTTCTAAAGATTGGAAGTGTATTTATGGAAAGAAAATTGATTAAATATGAATTCAACATTATAAACTATATTAACATTGGTTTTTATTTCTTAAAATAAATGTTTCACATGTACTTCATTTGCATATTATTGGCTGTCGGGTATTATTTTTATAATAAAATTGGCATGTAAGTTTTATTTCAAAAAATTAATCCATGTGAATGAACATTTTTCCTACAATTTGAAATTCAAATACTACTGCAATCGGAAATGCGACTGTTGTGAACTGTCCTGGTATTTATACCTTCGCCGAATCAATTTGAATAATTGAACCGAAATATATAAAAGCAAAATTCCATTTTATATTTGAATTTAGTAATTCAAAATTTAATAAGATTCGAAATAATTTGATCTGAACTGATATTGATTTAATATAATCCAAAATTGATAATGAATCCGAATATCGATTTGATTCAATTCGAAAATGACCCGGGACTCAAATATTTAACCTAAAATATTTTAAAATATTAAATTTGATAATGGATCTGATTTGATTAGATCCGAAAATGACTCAGGACCGAATATTTAACTGACAATAATCTTAAATATTAAATTCGATAATTATCCAAAACCGATCGAATTCGAACAAAAAAAGTACACAAATATTAGAATACGATTTGAACCAAATTATAGACTCTAAAATATTTTAGGTATACAATCTTATAATTCGTTACAACTCATAAGTACATTATACAATTTAATTATACATAAACCAAACATATAATACATGTATTTGTAGATTAAAATATTTAAAAAATTAAGAATAATATTTATTTTACATTTTTTAGAAATTTTAAAAAAATAATTATAAATTCCTATTTTATTAGAATATATATATATATATATATATATATATATATATTATATGTACAAATAAATTTATTTATTTTTAATTTTACTTTCAAGATTTTTTATAAAATTATTATATTATTCATTTAGCAAAAATGTTATTTTATCACATTGGTAGAAGTCAAGACCGGAGAAATATATTAGTTAATCGAGATTATTACTTTATTGGGTAGCTTTTTGTCAAGTTTTAACTCTGATTTGATAAGTTTACTTAACAAAATTTATTTCATTTCGACAATAATTCAAATTTATCCAACATAATTCGAGTCTAATTTGCCACTCGAATTTATACAAAATTCGATTGAAAATAAGAAGATCCGAAAAGATTCAAAACAAATTTAATCCCTTTCTAATTCAAAAGTTACCAAATTTGATTGAAACCGAAATAATGTCAAATTAAACCGAAACCGATTCAAATTATATACAAATTGTATACATATAATTGATCAAATTAGAAATTATCTGATCGGAACCGAACTGTTTACTAGAATTGTCAGGTCTAATTGTATTGTCTTAAAATATTTAAAATTAAAATTAAATATAAAATAAATGTTTAGTGACTCATGATCCAAAATTATATACATATATATTATTAAATATATTTGTTCTTGTTTAATTTAAATTTTTTATGTCCAAATCATATATATTAGTATTTAATAAAATTTACGTATTATATTTAACTTTTAAGCACGATTAAACTAATTTTAATATATAATTTATTATTACTGAAGTATTTATCAGTTATGTTAATATAAAACATAATATGTTAATATAAGTTCTCACCCCTACAAAAAATAATATAAAAAATTAATATCAAATACTAATAAAAATATAATATAACTATATATTTATTTAAATTTAGTCAATAAGCTTGTGTTAAATTAATGATGAAATTAAAAAACATCTGAAAAATAAATAAATATATATATCCTATAAACAATCTTTTTGTGCAGTCTTAATTAAAATAAATCTAATGTAGTTTCATGAATATCATACGTAACAACATTTTTCAACCATAAACTCCTCTTAGCTATATACCAAATATTGATATCATCTAAAATATTTGTCACTACAAGGGAGAATAACTGTTTATAATTATAGATATTCAAGATTGGTCTTATATATTTGTCGAATCGCTAGTCATCTTTTAAATAAATTCACGTTATTTCCCGCTTAGATTTCTCCAATTTTCTATATTATCTAATTTAATAGTTACCATAAATTAATATTATTTTAAATATAGATGTTCATTATAGCTAATACCAATGAAATACAACCCCTTACTGGTTCAGTAAATTATAGATAATTTTTATTTTATAAATATAATAGATGTTTATTTTTATTTTTATTTAGATAATTTTATGACGATTTTGTATCATATTAGATGATTTTTATTATGAATTGAGAGTTTTATGCTATAATTTTATACTATATATTTTGTTACACGTTTATTAATTTATTTGTCTTTGTTGGTTTGTTTTTTATTTTTCAGATTTAATTGGATGAGTTATTGCGTGTAGATGGAAGATGAATAGAAGCATGATTTTGATATTCACTTGGATAGGAAGAAGGGTAAAGAAAATGTGGATGGAAACGAGAACTTGGATTTAGTGACGGAAGCAGCAAGACAAGACTAATTTTTAGCATTGAGAACTCACAAACTTTCAAGAATTTTCAGTTTTTGTGTGAGGAGCCACTATATATATATTGATTTTTAAATCGTTTTAAGGCACTCTTTTTCTCTTTTAAGATTTTTTCCAATAGGGTTTTATTATTATGGGGTTTTAACGAGATCCGTTTCGTTGGATATAAAGGTTTTTTATTATCTAAACCTCTAGAGAAATCTCTTTCATATGGATCGTTCAACCCATGAATTAGTTAAACATACATTTCGGATAGATGCTAAATTCTTATTATATTTCTGATATATTATCAGATATTATTTATCAATAAAACGATTCTTCATTTTTTCCAAAAAAAAAATTTAGCTAATACCCTCGCAGATGCTCTAGTTAGCTGAATAAGTACTGTGTATTAAGATTGACAGTGTTCTTCACGTTACTGGCCGTATAAATTAAGCATCTTACCTCCTGTATTAGAAGCGTTAAAAACGCAATTAGTTTTAAAAACCGTCTTCATTGAATAAGTTAAATACCTTATCTAATATACAAAGATGTAACATGTTAAGAGTAAATTGATGATCAAAATTCAACGAGATTCACATTTTAAGAATAGTCTTACAAACATGCTAGGCCACTAAACGGTCGTAAAGTTACAGCCCACTTAAATATATATATATATTGCGCCACCACAAGTTGTCGGCACCTTCCAACTTTATAACTAGTAGTAGCCCACTAATAAATTTTAAGCACGAGTTTTAGACCTGTAATCAAGCTGTTTTTTTAAATAAAGTCAAATTCACCGTTTTGGATGTGACCCGTTACAAATAAGACAAATTAATTTTTGTATAAATTTATCAAATTGTGACTGAGTATTGTTGACAAGTATCCTCGTTGTTTAAAATATAAGTATTTTTATTTTAAAATATATATATATATATAATGAGGATTATTATTTTTAAAATTTTACAGAAAAATATTTAATTAATATTTTTATTTATATAATTAAATCATTTTAAAGTGTCTCAAACATTTAAAAATAATATATATTTTGCAACTTTCAATTTGAAAAGTCTTCTCTTATTCGTCACACTCTCTCTACACACTGTGTTTTGCGTGTTTTGACTTTTTTTATGTTTGATTTCCAAATTTCTCTCCAACCACAACTATTTTATCACATTGATAAATCTATATCAACATATATAAAACCATAACATCTCTACTTCTAACAATCATTTCAAACTTATTCTCAACTTCCTCTACCTTGTTGCTTGCTCAAATTTGTCAACCCTAGCCTTTGTCATTAGCTAAATAAATCTTGCTTCTTGTTTCTTGCTTTTTGATTGATCAATCTTTTTGCTAATTTTCGAATGGACGAGCTCGATATTCCTAACTTTTTTCTGTGTCCGATTTCTCTAGAAATCATGAAAGATCCGGTGATTCTTTCGACAGGGATAACGTATGATCGGATGAGTATTGAAAAATGGATATTTTCGGGAAAAAATGATACCTGTCCGGTAACGAAACAGAAACTTGGAGATTCGGAATTGACACCGAATCATACATTACGACGACTTATTCAGTCTTGGTGCACCCTCAATGCATCATATGGAGTTGAAAGAATTCCAACGCCGAGGGCTCCGATTAGCAAGTCACAAATCATGAAGCTTCTCAACGACTCCAAGTCCCCGAAGCTACAAATGGAGTGCCTTCGAAAGCTTAAATTCATAGCTTCCGAAAATGAAACAAATAAACGTTGCATGGAAGATGCAGGTGCATCCGAGATCTTAGCTTCGATTATCACAAGTGGGAAAATTACTCCATCAAATGCATACGAAGACGGGTTTGAACTAAGTAGACCTGATGAAGAAGCACTAAACATTATGTGTCACCTCCAATTATCCGAAAAAAGCCTTAAATCTCTTATGGCAGAAAAAGGCGAGTTCATTGAGTCACTTATGCGTATGTTGCAATGTGACAACTACGAATCTCGAACTTACTCAGTTATCTTACTAAAATCGATCCTCAAAGTCGCTGAACCACTACAAAAGACGAATCTGAAACCCGAAATTTTTGTTGAATTAGTTCAACTTTTACGTGATCAGATATCATCCAAGGCCTCAAAAGCTGCGTTGCAAGTATTAATCAATACATGCGCTGCAGGTAGAAACCGAATCAAAGCTGTAGAAGCCGGTGCAGTCAGCGTAATGATTGATTTTCTATGCGATCATTCATCACAAAAAAGAATCTGCGAGATGGTGCTTGTAGTCCTCGATCACCTGTGCCAATGCGCGGAAGGAAGAGCCGAGCTTTTGAATCATGGAGCTGGACTAGCAATTGTATCGAAAAAGATCCTTAGGGTTTCGCAATTGGCTAGCGAGAAGGCCGTAAAGATTTTATTATCTATTGCCAAGTTTTCAGCAACTACTTCAAATGTTCTTCAAGAGATGTTGCATCTTGGAGTTGTGGCAAAGTTGTGTTTGGTGCTTCAAACGGATTGTGGAGAGAAGATTAAAGATAGAGCAGCTGAAATACTCAAATTGCACGCTCGGGCATGGAAGAACACTTCATGTTTGCCTACGCACATGCGTACTTCATATCCTTCTTGAATACAAGATTTTTATGTAGATAGAACCTTATACAAAAATTTATGTACATGATTCATTATAAACGTAGTTTGGTGTATACAACATTTTTCTTGCCAAAATTATGCAAGAAAAACTTTCTAGTAAATTATTTTTTATAATTTGATAGCGTTTTACTCCGACGTAGCTCGTTCATTTGATATTTTTTGGCAATATTAATTATATGACTTGGCTTAAGGGAAATCACTTGATTGGAAGAACCGAAATCAAAAATAAATAAATAATAATAATAATATTTAGGTTTTTATAATATAACTACATATTTATAGTTTGATTATTAACAATTACTTTTTTAACAGTTCAATCGTTAATAACTTAATCTAAAGAAAGATTCATACAAAAATGTTGAAAATTTTAACATTTTAATTCAGGTTTTTAAATAATATGATAACTATTCTTCAAAAATAATAATAATAATATACATGATAACTTGTTGGAAAATGTGGGTAGAAGCCCCACATTGTCAAGTCATTTTGAGCATAAGTTTGAATGCTTCTTGGGTGTGTGCGCGCAACAAGTTATGATTGGAATACGTTCGTCTTCGAGAGAGTTTTCCAACGCATATTTAAGTATTCAAAATGATCAAGGAATGGATGAGATATGATTATCCAAAATTGGTACCTTGAAAGTGGAAATTTAGAAATGAGAACTTGAATCCCACATTGAATTGGAAAAGTGTTTTCCATGCCTTTATATAGTAGAACACTTATGTAGTGTTTAAGATGTGTTAGTATGGTATTGCTCCATCACCTACGTGCGCGCAGGGGGGTGCAAATCATGGGATTTCGAGGGCAAATTCGTGGCTTCGCAAGCCTTCGGGCTTTCCGCGTGGGAGTCCTGCGGACACGAATGCAGCAAAATCTGGGGCGAATAAATCCGGACCAGTTTTGTAAAATTGCTTAACTCATTTCAAACTTGCTGTCAAGGAAGTCCTGACAGTAAACTCGGCGGGCAAACTTGCTGTCGAGTCCTGACAGTAAACTTTGCGGACAAACTTGCTGTCACGGTATGAAACTTACTGTCATGCGGCTTGACAGTAAACTCAAACCTGCTGTCGAGTTTCCACTGCTCAATATAACGCTTCGTTATTAATTTGAAATTGATTACGAATTTAATTTTGACAACCGATTGCCTTTATTATTTAACGCGTGATTAATTAGGTAAACGCGTGGTAATTAAGGAAATTGTGTGGCGCACAAGTTTTCCCAGTCTATATATTCATCTCATTCGGTCTTAGGTTATTGTATCGGAATAAGCCAGTCTTCTGACCTAAACCCTAAACACAGTCGTCCTCTTCCTGGTGATAGTTCTCTTGCTCTGTTCAAGCTCGCTGAAGGTGCTGTTCTTCGTGACATCATTGTGTTCTCGTTTTATCCTGGGAGGCTATCGACTCATACATACGGTGAGAGGCGAAATAGCTTTAAGGAGACAGTTCCGCACTGGACTCGAGACATCCTCCGTTCCTTCTCTTCTCTTAACAGTTTTGTTTATTGTCATACACTAATCTGTTATTTGCACACACAATCACTCGTATATATAATTGTGTTTTTGGCAGATTGTTTCACAATCTTAAAGCTATTATTATTTTTATTTTTACTATCTGTGATTAACACATACGTGGTTTGTTTACGTGACCGATTAATGGCTGACAATACTGTGAATGTTAACGGAAACTCAGTGGTTGACCCCAACGCACAGACAGTGTTGTCTGATGGGGGTAATATGGTTGTTGGACAAGGGCCGATAGGCCAGGCGCCTGCTGGACACGTAACTGTTGGACAGCTTAGTGTTCCGTTTGGGCAGAACCAAGTTGGATACATGCAACCAACGATGCAAGGGGTTCAAACTGCGCCTATGATGCAAAGGGTGGCTAATCAGTCTGTTATGCCCGCTGCACATCTTGTGCCTGCTGCACATCTTGAGAGACCTGAGAAGTTCAGTGGAACGAACTTCAAACGCTGGCAGCAGAAGATGCTGTTCTATCTGACCGCGCTGAATATGTCTCGCTTCTTAAAAGAGGAGACACCCATGCTCACTGCTGAGAGTGATATACAGACTGTATATGCTGCTGATGCATGGAAGCACTCTGATTATATTTGTCGGAATTATGTGCTGAATAGCTTGGCTGACACGTTGTATAACGTGTATTGTACAAAGTCAACAGCAAAGGACTTATGGAAATCTCTTGAACATAAGTATAAAACCGAAGATGCTGGAGCTAAAAATTGGATTGTTGGCCGTTTTCTTGATTATAAGATGACGGATTCTAAGACTGTGGTCAGTCAGGTGCAAGAGCTGCAAGTAATTATTCACGACATTCATGCTGAAGGAATGGTCATAAGTGAGTCTTTCCAAGTTGCTGCTGTGATTGAAAAACTGTCGTCTGGCTGGAAAGAATTCAAGAACTACTTGAAGCACAAGCGAAAGGAGATGTCTATGGAGGATCTGATTGTTAGACTTCGTATCGAGGAAGACAACAGAGGATTTGAAAAGAAATCTAATATTGCCACTGAAAAGGCAAACGTGGTGGAGCATGCTAAAAGCTCCAAGTTCAAGAAGAACAGTTCTGGTAAAGGAACAAAGCTAGCACCCAAAGGAGGAATTTCGAAGCCTTCGAAGTTTCAAGGAAACTGCTACAACTGTGACAAAGTGGGTCATAGGTCTTCTGATTGCAAGAAGCCCAAGAAGCCCAACAAAAAGAAAGAAGCAAATATGATGAATGATATCTCCAAAGAGATGTCCGATATAGACCTCTGTGCTATGGTCTCTGAAGTAAATCTGGTTGGCTCTAATCCAAGGGAATGGTGGATTGATACGGGAGCTACTAGGCATATTTGTTTTGAAAAGGCAATTTTCTCTAGCCTCAAAGCTTCCAATGCTGGTGAGAAGCTTTATATGGGAAATTCTGCGACTTCCACAATTGCAGGGGAAGGCACGGTGATTCTGAAGATGACCTCTGGAAAGAATCTGACTTTGAAGAATGTAATTTATGTGCCTGATATTCGCAAGAACCTTGTGTCTGGTGCCTTGTTGAATAAGCATGGCTTTCGTATTGTAATAGAGTCAGATAAGGTTATTTTGTCTAAGAGTGGTATGTTTGTAGGCAAGGGCTACATTTGTGATGGGTTTTTTAAGCTCAACGTAATGTCTGTTAAAGACGAAAATGAATTGAAGAATTCTTCTGCTTACTTGCTTGAGTCTCCTAATTTATGGCATGCTAGATTAGGACACATGAATTATGACACTATACGACGGTTAAGTGTAAAAGAATACATACCAAAATTGAAAAGTGATTCAAAACATAAGTGTGAAACTTGTGTTGAGGCAAAATTAACGAGATCATCATTTAAACGTGTGGAAAGAAACACCAAAGTGCTAGACTTAATACATAGCGATATATGTGATTTTAAATTCGCTCCAACTCGAGGAGGTAATAAGTATTTTATTACATTCGTAGATGATTGTACAAAATACTGCTATGTATATTTGCTCAAAAGCAAAGATGAGGCTATAGATAAAATTAAAATCTATAAGGAAGAAGTTGAGAAACAACAAACAGAGAAAATCAAAAGGATACGTAGTGATCGTGGAGGTGAATATGTTGAACCTTTTAGGGAATTCTGTTCACAACATGGTATAATCCATGAGATCACTGCACCATATTCCCCTCAGTCAAATGGAGTGGCTGAGAGGAAGAATCGCACTCTAAAGGAGATGATGAATGCGATGCTGCTAAGCTCTGGACTTCCACAATCAATGTGGGGGGAAGCCATCTTAAGTGCAAATTATCTTTTAAATAGGATGATGCGCAAGAACAAGGATGAAAGTCCTTATGAAATATGGAAGAAAGAGAAACCGAGCTATAAACATTTGAAAGTGTGGGGGTGCCTTGCTAAGGTACTGATCCCTGTGCCTAAGAAGGTGAAGATTGGTCCAAAGACCGTAGACTGTATCTTCATTGGATATCCCTCAAATAGCACTGCTTATAGGTTTCTCGTACATGAATCAAAGATTCCTGACATTCAAAAGAATACGATCATGGAGTCAAGGAATGCCTCTTTCTTTGAGACAACATTTCCTTGTAATCCAGAAATTGAACGCCCTACAACGTCTAAACGACCTCATGAGTCTATAGAGGAAGACAATGAGGAAGAAGACAGTGAAGATGAAAATGTGGGGGTAGTAAGAAGGAGCAAAAGACAAAGGAAAGAGAAATCCTATGGGTCAGAATTTATGACTTATTTGCTCGAAGAGGGTGATCCGAAAACCTATAAGGAAGCGGTAACATCACCTGATGGACCTATGTGGAAAGAGGCCATCAAAGACGAAATTGATTCAATTATGCAGAATCATACCCGGGAGCTAGTGGATCTGCCATCTGGATACAAACCACTAGGTTGCAAGTGGGTTTTCAAAAAGAAATTGAAAACTGATGGCAGTATCGACAAGTATAAGGCCAGACTTGTAATTAAAGGATACAAGCAACAACATGGCCTCGATTACTTTGATACATACTCCCTTGTATCACGAATAACATCCATAAGAATAGTGCTTGCTATCGCTGCACTGCGAAACTTGGATGTACATCAAATGGATGTGAAAACAGCTTTTCTAAATGGAGACTTAGACGATGAAATCTACATGGAACAACCCGAAGGGTTTGTGGTTCCTGGACAGGAAAGAAAGGTATGTAGATTAGTTAAGTCTTTATATGGCTTGAAGCAAGCGCCCATGAAGTGGAATGAAAAGTTTCATCATTTTATGACGAAAAATGGCTTCAAGGTAAATGAATGTGATAGCTGTGTCTACTACAAGGATAACGAGAACGAATATGTCATGATAACATTGTATGTAGATGATCTACTTATTACTGGCAGAAGTGGAAAAGTGATCAAGTCTACAAAGGACATGTTAAGATCAAGATTTGACATGAAAGATATGGGACAAGCAGATGTGATTCTAGGTGTGAAAATCTCTAGAACATCAGAAGGCATCGTGCTAAGTCAGTCACACTATGTTGACAAGATCCTTGAGAGGTTTGCCAAGGATGATAATGAAATAGCCAAAACACCTGTGGATTTGACTTTACATCTATCCAAGAATAAAGGTGTAGGGATTTCACAATTGGAGTACTCGAGAATAATAGGAAGTCTGATGTACCTAATGAGTTGTACAAGACCAGACATTGCATGCTCAATTAGTAAGTTGAGTAGATTCTCAAGTAATCCAGGAGCTGATCACTGGAAAGCGATCACAAGAGTACTAAGGTACTTAAGAGGAACTCGAGACTATGGACTACATTATGGAAGATATCCAGCAGTACTTGAAGGGTACACAGATGCAAATTGGATATCTAGCAAGAAGGCATTGAAGTCTACGAGTGGCTACGTGTTTACACTAGCTGGGGCAGCCGTGTCATGGAAATCTTTAAAACAAACAGTAATAACTCAGTCCACGATGGAAGCTGAGTTTGTGGCATTAGACAAATGCGCACAAGAGGCTGAATATTTACGCCAATTCATGGAGGATATTCCTAGATGGCCAAAACCTGTGACTGCAATAGGACTACATTGTGATAGTCAGTCAGCTATTGGCAAAGCACAGAATATGTTGTATAATGGTAAGTCTCGTCACATACGACGATGGCACAGTTCCATTAGACAATTAATATCAACTGGAATTATCACTATTGACTTTGTAACGTCAAGGGATAATATCGCGGATCCATTAACCAAAGGGTTATCAAGAGAACTGGTTGATAAATCATCTAAGGGGATGGGCCTTAAGCCTATTGCTTAACGGCGTCATGGTGGACACCCAACCTTGCTGACTGGAGGTCCCAAGAACTTAGTTCAAAAGGGCAAACTAAATCATGATGACCAAATCACTGTGGGGGTAACCCCTGGCCTGTTCCTATGATGAAGAAACAGTGAGACCCGTATGATACGAGGGTAAGCTTACGCTTTTAATGATCTTTTGGTGAATACATGAAATTCAAGGATGAATGCATGAAATTCAGTTGAGTAAACACGAGTTACTCTTTAAGACAAAGATCACCTATGTAGGAGAGAAGTGGGGCCGCTTCAAAGGAGAATTGCGAGGCACAATTCTTTAGAAACTCCCGCAGAACCAGGACGATGTCCATGGCCAAAATAGACATACTCATGAGAGCTGAACGAGTCAGAAAGGATATAGTGATGAGTATATTATCGCTTACACAAACGGTCGAACAGTTCAAGGACACTCGCGTCTACTGTCTACCAGTAAGGTCGGTATGCTTATTCGAGCGAAGGTTCAAGGAGCATTCTTACCTATCGTATGCTATATCTGATCGAAGAAACTATCACCAAGCCAAATTCCGTGTCTGTCTGTCTGGTGTGTGCTACTGAAACATCAATCTCACCCATGTGGGGGATTGTTGGATAATGTGGGTAGAAGCCCCACATTGTCAAGTCATTTTGAGCATAAGTTTGAATGCTTCTTGGGTGCGTGCGCGCAACAAGTTATGATTGGAATACGTTCGTCTTCGAGAGAGTTTTCCAACGCATATTTAAGTATTCAAAATGATCAAGGAATGGATGAGATATGATTATCCAAAGTTGGTACCTTGAAGTAGAAATTTAGAAATGAGAACTTGAATCCCACATTGAATTGGAAAAGTATTTTCCATGCCTTTATATAGTAGAACACTTATGTAGTGTTTAAGATGTGTTAGTATGGTATTGCTCCATCACCTACGTGCGCGCAGGGGGGTGCAAATCATGAGATTTCGAGGGCAAATTCGTGGCTTCGCAAGCCTTCGGGCTTTCCGCGTGGGGCGTCCTGCGGACACGAATGCAGCAAAATCTGGGGCGAATAAATCCGGACCAGTTTTGCAAAATTGCTTAACTCATTTCAAACTTGCTGTCAAGGAAGTCCTGACAGTAAACTCGGCGGGCAAACTTGCTGTCGAGTCCTGACAGTAAACTTTGCGGACAAACTTGCTGTCACGGTATGAAACTTACTGTCATGCGGCTTGACAGTAAACTCAAACCTGCTGTCGAGTTTCCACTGCTCAATATAACGCTTCGTTATTAATTCGAAATTGATTACGAATTTAATTTTGACAACCGATTGCCTTTATTATTTAACGCGTGATTAATTAGGTAAACGTGTGGTAATTAAGGAAATTGTGTGGCGCACAAGTTTTCCCAGTCTATATATTCATCTCATTCGGTCTTAGGTTATTGTATCGAAATAAGCCAGTCTTCTGACCTAAACCCTAAACACAGTCGTCCTCTTCCTGGTGATAGTTCTCTTGCTCTGTTCAAGCTCGCTGAAGGTGCTGTTCTTCGTGACATCATTGTGTTCTCGTTTTATCCTGGGAGGCTATCGACTCATACATACGGTGAGAGGCGAAATAGCTTTAAGGAGACAGTTCCGCACTGGACTCGAGACATCCTCCGTTCCTTCTCTTCTCTTAACAGTTTTGTTTATTGTCATACACTAATCTGTTGTTTGCACACACAATCACTCGTATATATAATTGTGTTTTTGGCAGATTGTTTCACATAACTATCTATAGCTAGAAACAGATGTATCATCAATTCATTTGGAGGCCATGCAATTGTTAAGGATCTTGAGAGCGCAAGTCGGGCTAAATATTTTCGACCTTATAAGTATATAACATCTCAATCCCATATCTCAATCCAGTATGAGTACTACTATTAATGTACACAAAGAAATTATAATCTTTTGAGGATTTGTGATGGTTTTGTGAATTACCCAAATTGTTACATTTGAGCCAGTATACTTTGATTTATTTTCGGATTCGGAAGTCTCATAATCTTTTAGGGGCCTGTAAATTATCCAAATTATTGCATTTATGCCAATTTACTTTAGCTTATTTCGGATTCGGAGATAGGACTTGACCCGATTTTCTAAAAAAAATCGGAATTTGATCCGGATTGTCACACATAGCTTATAACTTTAAAGGTTTTTTTAGCCCAGCTTCTATCATAAGCAGAGAATGTATTTAGTCTTGGAAATGGGTTGTCTTGTATTCAAACATAGTGTCTTAATTGTTAAACCTTGGAAGCGTAATTTGAGCTTTTGCTATACAAAAGCCATCCCAACTGTGGATTCCCCCATACATATGGGGATGACAATGAACTTTTTGCATGGTGATACTCCTGTCAATCTTACTTATATGTCTGCCTATTGTATCTCTGATATAATCATTCCTGTTGGGTATAGCCATTTACTCTACAATTCTATTACCTTCTTTCGATTCTTTTGGATAAGATTGGTAATCCTGACAAGCAAGTGGAGCCAAGCGTTACTCTTATATGGTCCTCACAGGTGGGTCTGGAGGTAGGGAGTTTGTTTTTGTGGGTAGAGGACATGCACCTAGTAACGAAGAGGGTAAGTCTCGTGTATAGGTTCAGGATTAGGTGTTGGGCACAATCATAACAGTGCACGAGAAAGGCCTATGAGAGAGCATGTTGCGTAAAGCTTTGTGCATTATGCGAGTATCATGACTAAAGTTGGTACGTGCAACCGTTGACAAAAATGATGCAGCTGATAACGAGGAAGTACATATGAATTTGGGTGTCAAGTTTGGTGCATACATTATGGAGAAAAGGATGTCTTAGTATGCAATTTTCGGTAGTTGATTTGCATGGTTAGATACAAAAAAAATTTTAGAGGGGAAATAATTCCATAAATGAAGTGTATCAAAATATAATTTTGATTGACCAGAAGGGTTTTTTTCATTCAATAAAGTTTATCATCTAGCCGAAAGACATACATAAAATATATCCCGACGCTTAGACAATAAAATCTTAAAACATGTTTGATAATAAGCAGTTATATAGCTAGATCAAATTGAATTAACTATTTTGACTAATTGATTTAATTAGTTGTTTTGGCTAACTGATTGAATTAACTGTTCGTATAAAAGTATTTGATAAATAAATGTTAGTTATAATTATTTGGACTAAGAAGAACAAAATAGGTGAAGTGTTATTAGAGTTTAATTTCTGCGAGTATAAAATAGTAATTTTACTATTTTATTAAATTTCCTCAATCCTCTAATTAAAAAATTTTAAATTTTTTTCCCTTCAAAATTATTGGATAAAGGCGATCCCCCAACTACCAAACACCATATCTTAGAGGATTCACCGTGTTAAAATTCTATTTTAGTCTGATACTCTAATTTCTTTCCCAAACCTTTAAATTTCAAACATGAGCTTAATTTTTTATAGTAATTTTACAAATATCTTTTATAAAATTAATATAATGATTCCAACATTGGTTATAAAACTATTAACAATTAAAATGTGAGTACGTGCCCATTTTAGAAAAATAAGTAAATGATTTAATTTTTTTTGAATCTAAAGTTCTCAGTTCTTTATTTAAGAGAGTGAACTCTTAAATCTTATTATATATAAATATATAATTTTAAATATATTTATTTATTTTACATGTGAATTATGTTTATATGCATATCTAAGGATTAATGTTGAGATTAAATTCAATTGATCTTTATTTCAGGGTTTATATAATTTTATAAAGACAATTTTGTAGTAATCCGATTAATTATTTATGGATTTCTTATTATAAAAGAAAGTATAAACAATAATAAATCAATTTGAATAAAGACAAAATTATTAGAATTTTATAGCACATACGCTACGATTGTATAAAAGAAATAGAGCATAAACATATAATTCAGCATGTTATCAAATTTTAAGCTTAAATACAAATGAGAAGTGATTAATTAGAATAAATTTGTATTTTTAAAAACTCAAGATATGCAGCGTATGCTACTTCATTAAAATTAAATTTATATATATTTAAATTGTTCGGATTACCTATCAAAAACAATTGTTAGAATCATTATTCAGAGTTCGTTTTTAGAAAAAGAAATTCAATAATACATTCGAATAAAGTAGAGAGCTAGCTTTTTACCAGTTTAAACTCTCGAAGACAGAACACAGACATCCTAAACCACTTGAAACAAATTTTATTTAATTTTTCTTAGTGCTAACTCAAGAATGCTGCTCAAAGAGGAGTCTTGTACTGTTTCTTCATCCTAATTAACACATCTCTTTTTTAGTCTATTAGATAGAAAATCAAGTCCTCCATCATCTGATGAATAGATGGCTAATCATGATTTAAGTCTATCGCTATTAAAATTCATAGAATTAAATTTGATAGGAATAATTATATTATATAAATTAATTAGGTAGTTATTGGGAGCCAAACTCCTTATTTTGGTAGTATTCGGATAAAATTCATCTTACTCTCATTATATATAGAATATAATAGTATAAAATAATTATTTTATATGGTTTAAATATTTAATTTAAAATGATAATTTATTTCATTTTATTATTAAGAAAGAGAACTCTACACTGATAACAAAGTTGTATATATAATATATCTCTTCTAAATAGAGCAGTATGTATAATATATATGTTTGATATAGTATATTCTAATTAAAATTTAATTAAAAAAGTGTGTTTGAAGTTGAGTAGGAGAAATATAGTATAAATTTATTTTAATATTCAAAAAAATTAATTATAAAATTATAATTTTAAATAAATTAAAGTATCTGAATGATGATGAAATTGAAATATGTTAATTAGTAGATTATGAGTACTAATTCTATATTTAATAAAAATTTAATTAAAAGAGTGTATTTGAAATTGGATGGGACAACCAAACATCTGTCACTACGGCTTTTATATATAATATATATTAGGAATTGTTATTAATAAAAAGAGCTTCAACTATATTAGAAATATTTTAATTAAAATTTAAATAAAAGAGTATGTTTTAATATAATTTTAATATGCAAATATTTTAATTATAAAATTGTAATTTTAAATAAATTAAAGTGTTTGATGGATGGGGAAATTGAAACATGTTAGTAGATTGTGAGTACAACTCTATATTCTAATTAAAAGAGAAGTTCGTTTAAAATAATATAATATAAAAGTATAGATAATATAAATATAACATAATAATAAATTTTAATTAATATAAATAAAATAATTTTATTATTTTAATATTCATAAAATTTATTTAATAAGTTATGATTTTAAATAAATTAAAGAGGTTGAGAAACATGTAAGTAGATTGGGCTTTAATAATTACAAAGCACAGTCTATATTAATTATTTTATTTGATTATTTAATTTAATATAATAATTTATTTTATTATTAATTTTTATATGTTATTTATATATTATTATGATATATTAATTGTTTTATTTTAATATTCATGAGATATGATTAATAGGTTGTAATTTAAAATAAATTAAAAAACGAGAATGAAATTGAGTTAAATATATTAGATAAAAAATATATTATAATATTATTCCTAAAATAGAAAATATATTCTATAATTTAAATATAAAATAATATTACCCGTTAATAGTTGTATAAAAAAATATTACACTATTGATAGAAATTGTATTTATAATATATATAGTATATATAAATTATTTTATATAATTTAAATACTTAAGTTAATGTGATAATTTATTTATTTTATTATTTAGAAGAAGGATTGTAACATTATTCTTAATAAAGAAAATATATGCTATAATTTAAATATAACATAATATTACGCGCGATGAGTTGTATAAAAAGAGCACTACACCATAGTTGTATGTATAATATATATAGTATAAAATAATAATTTTATATAGTTTAAATAATTAATTTAATATGATTGAAACCCTTTAGATTTTGATGATCACATTGTTAGCAAGCTGAAAGCTTGTATATGATATAAAATAGCAAGCTGTTATACATGTACTAACTTGATTTTGCAGGTAATAGCTTACTGATATGGTTATCAGTACAATATATATTTAAGTACATTGACAGCAAGCTGAAAGTAGGAAAACAAAGTGTTTCAGCAAGCTGACAGCATGGTAACAGGTTGTATCAGCAAGCTGGCACTGGAACGCAGAAACTGTTTGGATAAGCAAGGAAGTCCGAATTTCATGGAGAAGTTATAGGATCTTTACTTGTACGAGTCTATCTAATATATATATGGTTATATATTATATTAGAGCTCAGTTTTAATTAATTCAAACATATTTTAATATATAAATTATATTTCCTACTTAATAGGAGTTGGAGTTTGACTAAAACTTATCTTCTAAAACTAACTCTTATCTATACTATATTGAGGCTGATTTCAAAAGGTTCTATCATCTTATTTATCCTCAATATACGTACTTTTAAATATATATACGTACCTTATCTTAACTAATTCAAACGTTGTAATTTCAACGTTAGTTTTGGTTTGATAAAATCGAATATATATATACAAGTGTGTATAGTTTTTCTTTAAGAAAACCAAGTGAAGATATACTGATTTGAAACATATATACACACTTCTTCTCAAACTTAAAACGTTCTTAGCAAATATCTTTGAGCTCTAGTATTATATATACTTATATATATACGTTAGAGAGCTTATAGTTTGAGTTGTATCTTTATTCACTTGTATTGTTCAAGGTGTAATTGGTTGTGGCTGGATATTGAGCTTGTGAAACAGGGTTTGGGAACTAGAGAGCTAGAGAAGGCTGTACTAGGGTAGTATAGTGCTTAGAGAGCTAGAGAGTTCGATAGAACAGGGTTTCAGCAAGCTAGTATCAGTTGCAAGGGAATATGGGAGGAATATTATTGTAATCTTGTAATCGTGGTTGGTTTTGATTAATAATATTCTCTCTTACCAGTTGGTAGGGGACCAGGACGTAGACCATAGGAGATTAGGGGTCGAACCTGGCTAAAAGTCTTGGTGTTATTTACTTTTTCTGTACTGCATTGCATATAGCAGCTAGCTGACAGTGTCTGTTAATCAATCTTAGCTAGCTGACAGGCTTAATAACTTGGTAAAATTAAAATTGGTCATTGTTAGCCATAACACCTATTCACCCCCCTCTAGGTGTGCATTTTCATTTGGTATCAGAGCAGGCTATACTAATATCTTCTGTAACAGGAAAGTATAGAACAGATGGCTGACAAATATCCAATGGGAAGTTCAGGCTCGAGGGCACCTCTTCTACTTGGCACAGAAAACTACAACTGGTGGAAAGGTAGAATGAAGCAGCACCTGGCCAGAGAACCCATGGAGTGGAGAGTTACAGAAAAAGGTCCTTTCAAGTTTCTCACTACAGATGGTAAAGAAAAGGATATAGATGAACTCACTGCTGATGAGCTGATCAAGCTTGCTTACAACAACCGCGCTATCAACACTATCATGACTGGCTTATGTCCTGAAGAAAGTGACAAAGTTTCTTCATGTACTTCTGCAAAGGAGATGTGGGACACTCTTGAATTGTGTCATGAAGGTTCAAAATCCTTAAAGAAGGTTAAACTCAGCAAGCTGATGAATGAGTATGGTAATTTCAAGCTCAATGAAGGTGAATCTATTAAGGATGCTCAAGCAAGGTTCCAAGTCACTATGAATGGTCTCACTTTACTTGGCAAGAAAATTCCACAAGAAGAGATCAACATGAAAATCATTAGTGCTGTTCCATGGATCTATGAACCTAAGGTCACTGCCTTAGAATCTTCTCCAACAATTGATACAATGGACACTCTAAGTGTTTTTGCTGAATTGGAGCAGTTTGAAGGCAAGATAAATGCTAGCCATGCAAATTCTACTTCTGATCTCACATCAAAGATGAAGAATTTGGCACTTCATGGTGATGACAGCAAGCTGAAATCTGATGATGAATCAGATGAGGAAATAGCACTCATGTCCAGAAAAATCAGGAAGATGATCGAACAGAAAAACAAGATGAAGAGAGATAGAAGGAGTTCAGATTTCTCTAAAACCAAAAAGTTCTCCAAAGATTCCAAAGGAGATTCAACATGTTTTGAATGTGGCAAAACTGGCCATTTCAAGAAGGACTGTTACAAGCTAAAAGGAAAACAGCAAGCTGGATACAAAGACAAGAAGAAATTTAAAGCTTTGCTAACCTGGAGTGATGATGAAGAAGACATCTCACCAAGTGACAGTGACAACAATGATGATATGGTCAACCTTGCACTAGTTGGAATGGATGATGATATTGTTCGAGGCTTAACTGAGGAGATCATTGTTGAAAGTGATTCTGAGGATGATACGAGTGAGGTAAATTCATTTAAATTTGACATTTCTTCTGATAATATTATTCTAGATGAACTAACCATGCAGGATCAAGATAGTTTTCCATTAGAGGAATATAACTCAGTAAGGACAGAAAACAGCAAGCTGTCAGAGAAGAATTCATATCTTAGACAGATGGTTCAAGATTTAATGGCAAAGGTGGAATCACTAATTGAAGGCAAGGAACCTGTCCAAGCAACAAATGAAGTCAAAATCAAAGAGCTTGAATCAAAAATTGAAGATCTAGAAGGTTTCAACAAGATTCTGTTAAAAAGGAACAATGCTCTAGCTGATGAGATTTCTGATCTAAAGGCTGACATAGAGGCAAGAGATGCATGTCTTGAAACATTTAAACTCAGAGAATCTTCCAAGAAAGAATCATCTCAGCCTGATGAAACATCATCTCAGCCTGCTGACAGTACATCTCAGCCTGCTGCCACTTCATCAAAGCAGGCAGAAAGAATTATTTCCTTGGAAAAAGAAGTCATTAAGCTCAGAAAAGGCATGGGTACTTTTGTTCAAGGAGAAGAAGGTCTCAAATCAATGATGAAAAGCATCAAGGTACCTTTGGACAAAGAAGGAGTTGGTTTGAACTTCAACAAGAGGGCTACTGCACTAAAGTATGAAGGCAGACAAGGAAAGCCATACAAATATGCTATGCCCTGGACAAGCTGCAAGAAATGTGGTGGTAAAGGTCATTTAGCTCAAAATTGTAGATCTCAGCAAGCTACCAGAATTTACCAGAAAGAAGCTGACAGGAAGCCAGCTTACTGGAACAAACAGTCAGCTAGCCGAAATGGTTCTGGCAGGAAGAAAAGAACAAAGAATTCCTTTCCCAAAGTGGTTCAAATGTGGATCAAGAAATCTGAATTAAATGTTCTTTATATACTTGCTACTAACCAATCAGGACCCAAACCAATATGGGTACCAAAAGGTTAAGTGTTGTTTTTGTGTGTTTTGTAGATATGTCTTGCTGCTAAGATCAAATCGAAATCATGGATCATTGACAGTGGATGTACAAGACATATGTGTGGAGACAAAGCTCAATTTATTAATCTCAAATTCAAGAAAGGTGGAGGTGTCACAATTGGTGATAGTAAGACTCTTCCTATTCTAGGTAAAGGTAAAGTAGGTAATGACACAACTTTTATTGATAATGTTCGTTATGTTAAAGGCTTAAAATATAATTTGCTTAGTGTAAGTCAGTTGCATGATGATGGTCATTCAGTTGTTTTTGATAAAGATAAATGTGTTATTACTGTTGCTACTAATCAGATTCCTCTAGTTGCTAGAAGGGAAGGCAATGTGTATGTGTTAGACTTTGAATTGCAGGAAACAGCTTGCTGCTTAGCTGCTGTTGACAATGATCCAACAATCTGGCATAGAAGATTGGGTCATGCTCACATGGACTTGCTCAACAGACTATCTAGCAAGAAGTTAGTGAGGGGTTTGCCAAAATTGAAGTATGTCAAGACACAAGTTTGTGATGCATGTCAATTGGGCAAACAGATTCAAAGTTCTCACAAGGCCAAAAAGGTTGTATCTACTACAAAATCCTTAGAATTATTACATCTAGATTTGTTTGGTCCAGAATGTTATAAAAGTATTGGAGGTAAACAATATGGTTTTGTTATTGTTGATGATTATACACGTTTTACTTGGGTTTTATTTCTTCGTACTAAAGATTCTGCTTTTGAAGAATTTGAGAAGCTAATTAAGGTTCTTGAGAACAAGCTGGACACAAGACTTGTAGGTATAAGAAGTGATCGAGGTGGTGAATTCAAGAAAGATTTTGTCACTTACTGTGAAGCAAGGGGCATCACTCATGAATTCTCTGCACCTAGAACTCCACAACAGAATGAAGTAGTGGAAAGAAAGAACAGGTCTTTAGAGGAAACTGCTAGAACTTTATTGCAGGAAAGCAAGCTGCCAAGGAGCTTTTGGGCAGAAGCAGTGAACACAGCCTGCTATGTTCTTAACAGAGTGGTGATCAGACCTATTCTTGAGAAAACTCCCTATGAGCTGTTGAGGAACAAAAGGCCTAACATCAGTTACTTTAAAGTGTTTGGTTCAAAGTGTTTTGTCCTCAAGAAAATCGACAGGGATGGTAAATTCGATGCTAAATCTTATGAGGCAATATTTCTTGGTTATTCTTTAACTAGTAGAGCATATAGAGTCTTTAATTTAAAGAAACGCATTGTTGAGGAGTCTATTGATGTTATATTTCATGAACCTAACAATGATCTGTCAAGAGATGAGGAAGATGATGCAGGTGATGAAGCTGGAAGCAATAAAGTTACTGCAACGTCAGGTAGTCAGCAAGCTGATAAGACAAAGGAGCAAGCTGCTACAATATCTACTGCTCAACAGTCAGACAGTCAGCAAGCTGAAACATCAAATCAGCCAGCTGACACTGCAATCTCAGTAGATGATACTATTGAACAATTGTCTAAACTCAATCTAGGAGGGTCACAAACTCCTATAGCAAGGACTACAACTCCTGTTAGAGCTGTTCATGAAGAGATATCCCAACATTCTCTCCCTAAAGCTACAAGAACTGTGAAGAATCATCCACCAACTCAAATCATTGGTGATGCTTCTGAGGGTGTCAAGACTAGAAGAGGGAAAGCAAACTTCTGTGCTTTTGCAGCTTTCCTAGCTCAAGAGGAACCCAAAAATGTTCAAGAGGCTTTAGAAGATGAAAATTGGATCATGGCAATGCAAGAGGAGCTGAATCAATTCAAAAGATGTGATGTGTGGGAACTTGTGGAAAAGCCTAAAGATGTTTCAGTCATTGGTACTAAATGGGTCTTTAAGAACAAAGCTGATGAATTTGGTACAGTTACAAGGAACAAGGCACGGCTAGTTGCACAAGGCTACAATCAACAAGAAGGAATTGATTTTGATCAAACTTATGCACCTGTTGCAAGGCTGGAGTCTATAAGAATGCTACTTTCATTTGCATGTTACAAGAAATTCAAGCTTCATCAAATGGATGCAAAAGTGCATTTCTTAATGGCTATCTCAAAGAAGAAGTTTATGCCAAGCAACCTCCGGGCTTCGAGCATGAAAAGTTTCCAAATCATGTCTACAAACTAAAGAAGGCATTGTATGGACTAAGGCAAGCTCCTAGGTCTTGGTATGAACGATTAAGTGAATTTCTACTTAAAAATTGCTTTATTCGAGGTAAAATTGATCCAACTTTATTTCTTAAATTTGATGGTAAGGATATTCTTGTTGTTCAAATTTATGTGGATGATATTGTTTTTGGATCAACTAATGAAGCCATGTGTGAGTGGTTTTCAAAGTGTATGCACATTGAGTTTGACATGAGCATGATGGGTGAACTCAATTATTTTTTGGGTCTTCAAGTCAAACAAACAAAAGATGGAATCTTTGTGCATCAATCCAAATACATCAAGAATCTACTCAAGAGATTTGGATTTGAAACTGTCAAGGCAAAATCAACACCAATGAGTCAAGCTAGCAAGCTGACAACAGATGAAAAAGGTGTAGATGTTGATATTCGTAAGTATAGAGGTATGATTGGTAGTTTACTGTATCTTACTGCTTCTAGACCTGATATTATGTATGCAGTTTGTGTATGTGCTAGGTTTCAATGCAAGCCTAAAGAGTCTCATTATAATGCTGTTAAGAGAATCTTTAAGTATTTAAGTGGTACTATCAATTTGGCTTTATTTTATCCTATCACAAATGCATTTGATCTTGTTGGGTATAGTGATGCAGATTATGCAGGTTGTCACACTGATCGAAAGAGTACAAGTGGTGTTTGTGCATTTTTAGGTCAGAGTTTGGTCACTTGGCAATGCAAGAAACAGAACTCTGTTGCTTTATCAACAGCTGAGGGGGAGTACTTGGCAGCTGGCAGCTGTTGCTCTCAAATGCTGTGGATGATACAAACACTAAGGGATTTTGGAATCAAATGTGGAAGGATTCCAATATATTGTGACAATACAAGCGCTATTAACATTTCAGAAAATCCTGTCAATCACTCAAGAACAAAACATATTGATGTGAGACATCATTTCTTGAGAGACAATGTGGCAAAAGGAAAGATCAAGCTGATTTTTGTGCCTACAGAGTATCAGCTAGCTGACACCTTTACAAAGCCACTGGCAGAAGAGCGATTTTCTATTATTAGAAGGGAACTTGGCATGTGTAACATCTAGTCAGCAAGCTGACACCAGGTTTTTCTAAATCTCAGCTTACTGATTGAATAAGTACATATATAATTTTATTGTCAATCATTTTTAATTGTTATGTGTTCCATGGTAAGTTTGGCAGATTCCACTATCTTGTTATCTGTGTATGACTACTCGGTTTTCTAGGCTAAGTAATTAGTGTAACTTTCAAATTTTAAACTAATTGCTATTTCATGATATATAATGCTTATCTGTTAACATGATTAATTATCTGTTTAATCACTGTCTAGTTTTTTTTTAAATGTTTAGTATTTTAAAGGGTGGGATAATTTCTAGTATTTCTCCGAAAAATACTCCTTTTAAATCAATTAAAATAGGATTAGTTGAGCTTATTCACTCAAGACTCTTTGGCTCCCTATATTATCGGCCAACTTTGCGGATACGAGCTCTAGGGCTTCTTTTTTAACAAATACACTATATCTCTTGCTTTATCAATCTCAATCGTCAAAGTCATGCGGCAGACAAGGAAAATGAAGGCATCTGCAAGTGTTAAAGAGAACAAATTGAAGCGCAAACTTATCGATGAGGATGATGATTTTATTGAACCACTGAACATTGATAGTGGAGATGATGTGTCAGAAGTTAATCGATCAGATCGTGAGGGTTCAGAATCGAAGAAAGTTAAGCGAAGTTTGCAGTTCGTCTCGGCTGATTTGGAAGCAAGGTCATTGTCTCTTGATTTGCTCAATCGTAAAGTTATTTTCGGCCGCCCTATTGCTGGTAAGGTTTTCTTTACTTGTGGCGCAGTAAAGTATTTCACTGATTTAGGTTTTGAGTCGTTTTTGATTGACATGCCTAAGGATTGTTATGTGGATTATGTTCAAGAGTTTTATGCAAATTTGGTGCCTGATCAGTTTGGTAACTTTATATCTATGGTTAGAGACACCAAAATTACTCTGAACAATGCTGTTTTGAACTCTGTCTTGAGGATTGAAAATCCATCTAAACTATCTGTGTTCACTAAAAAGGGTCCTGTGTTATTGGATGATTTTAGCCCTTTAGTTCAACTGAATACAGTTAGGGGTTTGCATGGTATTTTGGAGTTCAATTGCCCTACTACATCGAATGTTACTCCAATGGCTCATGTTCTGTTTAAGATTTGTTTGGCAAATATCTGTCCTAGGGTTGGAAGTAGGTCAAATTTCAACTGTCAAGATGTGTGTGTTGTTGGTATGTTACTAGCTGGTAAGAAGTTTGATTTAGCTGATTTGATTTTGAAGAACATGTTGGCTGTTTTTGAGGGAAACCAGAGTACAGGGTTACCATATGGTTGTTTATTGACTAGAATTTTTGATTGGTATGGTGTCAAACTGAGGGATGTTGACAAATCTGTGGCTAAGGAGTTCTTGGACAACAAAAGCTTAGCTCAGTCTCATCTCAAAGTGGACAAGGATGGGAGTTTGGTGCAAGTTGAAGTTCAAACTCCAAGTACCGCTGTTGGTGAACAATCTACTGGATATTTTGAGAAAAAGTTTGAAGTTCTTGCTCAAGAGTTGAAAAATGATAATGCCACTATGACTCTTGACATTGCTCACTTGGCTTCAAAAATTGAAAGTTTAACTGATGAGGTTAAGTCTTTTAGAGAAGTTGTGGTAAGTAAGTTGTTGACAGCTTATAAAAAGGAGCTCAAAATATCAGATGATGACAATGCTACAGAGTGTAACTTGGCTGGTCTGGCAAATGCTGCAGTAAGTAGTGCTGAGAAAAGTGGAAAAGCTGGTGGATCAATTACTCCAGATGACAAAGTGCTAGAGACAGATGCTGAAGATGACAAGTTTGCAGATCCAGAGGATGCTGTGAGCCCAGAATATTCTTGAATATTCCTTTTTAATGATTAAGGGGGAGTATTTTAGGAGAATTAGGCTGGGTTGGGGTCAGTTTTAAGTTTTAATTTCAAGCATGATAGACTTGTTAATTTTTGCTGGTATTTGTGGTACTTGAATATTTGCTGGTTTTTGGTACTTGGTTATGTTGGATAATTTTTGCTGGTTGCATGCTAGTATGCATGTATTATCATGATATGCTATGGATTTGGTTTTAAATCTTATCTGTTAAATGCCTAGTGTATTTTATTTGCAATTTTATATCTGTGTTTACAAGAGTGCAGGTATTTAGGGGGAGTAATTATTCTCCTAAATTATTTTGGTGTTAATCATCAAAAAGGGGGAGATTGAAACCCTTTAGATTTTGATGATCACATTGTTAGCAAGCTGAAAGCTTGTATATGATATAAAATAGCAAGCTGTTATACATGTACTAACTTGATTTTGCAGGTAATAGCTTACTGATATGGTTATCAGTACAATATATATTTAAGTACATTGACAGCAAGCTGAAAGTAGGAAAACAAAGTGTTTCAGCAAGCTGACAGCATTGTAACAGGTTGTATCAGCAAGCTGGCACTGGAACGCAGAAACTGTTTGGATAAGCAAGGAAGTCCGAATTTCATGGAGAAGTTATAGGATCTTTACTTGTACGAGTCTATCTAATATATATATGGTTATATATTATATTAGAGCTCAGTTTTAATTAATTCAAACATATTTTAATATATAAATTATATTTCCTACTTAATAGGAGTTGGAGTTTGACTAAAACTTATCTTCTAAAACTAACTCTTATCTATACTATATTGAGGCTGATTTCAAAAGGTTCTATCATCTTATTTATCCTCAATATACGTACTTTTAAATATATATACGTACCTTATCTTAACTAATTCAAACGTTGTAATTTCAACGTTAGTTTTGGTTTGATAAAATCGAATATATATATACAAGTGTGTATAGTTTTTCTTTAAGAAAACCAAGTGAAGATATACTGATTTGAAACATATATACACACTTCTTCTCAAACTTAAAACGTTCTTAGCAAATATCTTTGAGCTCTAGTATTATATATACTTATATATATACGTTAGAGAGCTTATAGTTTGAGTTGTATCTTTATTCACTTGTATTGTTCAAGGTGTAATTGGTTGTGGCTGGATATTGAGCTTGTGAAACAGGGTTTGGGAACTAGAGAGCTAGAGAAGGCTGTACTAGGGTAGTATAGTGCTTAGAGAGCTAGAGAGTTCGATAGAACAGGGTTTCAGCAAGCTAGTATCAGTTGCAAGGAAATATGGGAGGAATATTATTGTAATCTTGTAATCGTGGTTGGTTTTGATTAATAATATTCTCTCTTACCAGTTGGTAGGGGACCAGGACGTAGACCATAGGAGATTAGGGGTCGAACCTGGTTAAAAGTCTTGGTGTTATTTACTTTTTCTGTACTGCATTGCATATAGCAGCTAGCTGACAGTGTCTGTTAATCAATCTTAGCTAGCTGACAGACTTAATAACTTGGTAAAATTAAAATTGGTCATTGTTAGCCATAACACCTATTCACCCCCCCTCTAGGTGTGCATTTTCAATGATAATTTATTTCATTCTATTATTAAAAAAGAGAACTCCACTGATGATAAAGTTGTGGACGCTGATGAAATTGAAACATGTTAATTAGTAGATTATGAGTAGAAATCTATATTTTAATTTGTTTGTATTTTCCTTAATTAAATAATTTTCTTCCCAATAGATTTGATTAGGACACTTATGTCGAATGGTGGTCATCACCTCTAGCAAAATTTTCATTCCACCATGTTTCCTGTAACAAGTACATGCCCAGATTATCACTCTTCCTTGTACTCAACAAAATTTTCATTCCACCATGTTTTCTGTAACAAATGCAGGCCCAAATTATCACTCTTTTCCTTGTACTCCACAAAATTTTCATTCCACCACATTTCCTGTAACAAGTACAGGCCCAAATTATCACTCTTTTCCTTATACTCAAAACACATAACCATAAATATCTGGAAAAAAGGAAATTTTAAACAAAAAACAAGTATAAACTAACTAGCAAAAAATAAAGAACCCCAAAAATTATCAGAAAAAAAGTTCACACTCGACCTTATATACAGTGCATCAATTTATTAGTTTAATGCAGTCTGTTATGCATAAACAATCCTAACATAGTGTAAGGCCCAAATTACGAGAGTTAGAAAGACAAGATTTCCTCATTCGGAGTTCAAAATCAGCCAGTAACTTGGCCCCCATGCGTACATGTCCCACCACTCTATGGCTGCTTCTGTTATTGAAATTGAGTTGGATGCTCTCGTTTGTAGTAGTCAAACTTATAGATGTTCCTTCAGTTTAAATAGGTTCGAATATAAATAGTTTTTATATACATCATCTAATTCTATTCGAATACATGTAGTGAGTTATTTTATTTGACATCATTATTGACATTCAACAAATGTATTCTACGTGTCATCAATAATTTGTAGCTTATTTGATATCTTCAAGATTAAAACTTAAAAAATTAATAAGGATTCAATTTCACTCTACCGAGTTTTCACTTGCTTTTACAAGTTTGCATACATTGTGGCTTTCGGTTTGTAAATGTTTAGGTCATTGATATGGAAGAGCGATTTTGTCCGAATCTTGCGTTATGAACTTTTAGTCTAGGTCATGCAAAATAGGCTGGTAAAGTACAATATCCAATATCATCCTTGCCGGTTTTTAATCATATAAATTTTTGTGCACTTGTTTGTCTATATGTTCTAAACCTAGATATGTGCACAGAAACTTTCTTTTTTAAACATTGGAGTGTCATGTATTTGTGCCTTCTAATTAGGCATATAATCGTAGCATCAAATAATGTTACATCAAGCCTTTATTAATTCTATATATTTTTTGGTGCCTTCCAATTCTTAGCCCCAAATTTACCAATCTTAGCATTTTTCCTGAACCCTTTAAAGCATCTTTAGCACAAAACTCAATCAAGATTGAATTTTTCTCAATTTTTTTCACAAGAACTTCACTAAGCCTCTTACAATTCTCATCAACAATCTATTTTTTCCTATTTACTTAGGATTGAGTTTGGCTATTGAGAATCTAATGATACGTGCACAAACTTGATATCATGATAATGTTTACGGTATTTACTATCTTTTTGTTTTAGCCTAATTATTGCAATATATTGATATTATATTTTTATCTGCATAGGTGGAAGCACAAAAAGAGAGAGAGAGGGAGTATTTATTGGAGAGATAGAAATGAGGAATATGGTATGGACTAGATACACTTTTGTATTATGTTACTCTTATTAATGCATTACCTGTGATTTTGACTTAGATTTGAGGTTAGTCTTTTTTAGTGTTGTAAAACCTTTAGAATTTCTTGAAAAATTATTATTATTCAAGCTATAGGGTCAATGTTGGATCTTTAAAGCGTTAAATTAAAGGGTGTCATCTAATGAGGAAACTTAAGATTGAAAGAATGGCCCTCTAATTCTATTTTTACTTGTTGCTTCTTCCGTAACTACACACTAATGTCTTATGATACTTAGTTTCCCCTTATGCAGCCTTATAAAACTTTGCTTGTAAATAATGGGAATGGATTGTTCTTTCTTACTTGATGACTGTAATTTTAATGACTGGGTTGCAAATTGGGAGGGAACAGTGAAGCCTGGACCATATAAATTTAACAAAAACAGATAAGATATATATGGTCAATAATCTTGGTACTAGATTATCAGTATATATAAAAAGAAATTCCTTATGTAGGGGCATATTTTCTTCTATTATCAGAATGTTGGGGCCATTGGCTGGTTTAGCAAGCCAAGAATTAGTATAGAAAGTTGAGATGTTGTCTTTTTAATCCAATATATTCATTTAGGAACTCATTATCATTTCACTAAGCTAAAATCAAGCCTAATCTTCTTTATTTACGATATAGATTTTAGGTCCTAAGTGAACATTCATCAAGTGCTAGGTTACCTAAATGAATTCGACTAAAAGTTTTAAATAATTACTAAATTGGGAAGCTAATATTGATTCATTTTTCATCTCTTCAGATACTATGATATTCTGATTCTTTGAAAGCTATGCTTTTGATATAATTATCCCTTTTTACCTGTATGTTGCTAAAAGCAATCAAAATCCAACTTAATGACTCTGAAAGAAGAACAACGATGGTTTACAAGTTTATTTCCTTCTCTTTCATTTTGAACAGCATGATTCGAGCAATTTTGCATGCCTTTTTATTTTAATCCGGTTTTCAGTTTGATACTTCCCAATTTGTTAAGGTTTTGTAAAGTATATATAAATTCGTATGCTAACATTCAGGTGAAATTTTTTTAGCATGAGAATCGTGAAAACTTTTACTAAATTATGCAGAACCATAATAAAAAATAGAAAAATATAGTGTAGAACCATAATTTTATTTACAAAACCATATAAAAAGTTTATTTAAACAATTTTTTTCTTTTTTTTATTATGGTTCTGTAAAATTTAGTGAGTTTTCACGGGTCTCAACCTAAAAAGTTTTTACTTCAATGTTACCCTAAATTGGTATCCATTATTTTGATGCATTATAGTATATTATTACTATCATAGAATAAATGCTGTATATGATCGCATTATTGTGAATTTAGATTGTTACAAGATGTTTTTCGTATCTTAGATACAAGACCTACTATAATCTTGATTCTCACGTGCAACTCCAATATTAATTGTGCATATATTAGTAATACTTTTTTATGAACTAATTTCAATGTGGGATTCTTGCAACTGGTACTGTTTATTACATTTGGCAAGGGTGCACGACAAAAGATGTTTCAATTGAGATATGTTGTAATGAAGTGTCTCAAAGAGGATGTGATCTACTAATGTGTCGCCTATTGATTTAGAGCAAGATGAAGATGAAGCATTGAGATAGTGAAGAGACTGAAAAGTTTTAGCTGAACCTAAAACTGTGGTCAGTCCAAATATGTGGCCGCTTGATGGTTATTACAATTGGATTGTCAATTTGTGATTAGGCATGCTCCTGTATTGAAATGACCTTGAATCTTATATGTTATGCCAAAGGAACACAGTCCATATTTGTCCTCTGAATTCTACATATGCTTAAATGGGTCCAGGTATAACATATAAGGCACCCAATATGTTGTTGATCATGAAATGATATGGATGTCACTCAATTTGTTTTATCAGACTGGGAAAGGCAAATTACAAAGCTCTCAGCCTACAATAAGTAACAACTTGGTAACAGTTAAAAACTTAATACCTTAATGTATATGTTGCCTGTGGATGTCCTTGATCAAAATCCAGTAGTTATAAACCTCGAAAAGTACAAGATTGCTGCATTTGAGGCGTTAATGCCAGTTGGCTCCCATATACCTTGGATTGAATTCATTTGTTGCACTATGTTCTATACTTTATATTATTTGTAGAAAAATTATTCCCTTTTCACTATTAGCAACAATTTTTGTTTATTTAATTAGACTATTTTCTTAGAGGCTTAGTGTAGTTTCATGCAACTTGAAATCTGTGATAATATATTCTGTAACTTAGTAATCTTATCATCATTTATGCAGATATGGAACAACTAGAAGCAGCCAATTGGTGTATTGAAAAGTTGCTCTATGAAAGTGTGACATTCTCCTTGAAGGCCATTGAAAGGTTAATATGCTGGCTGATGGGCCTGATAAACGGTGCCAATTTATATTATCTAATCCAAATTAATATATCTCTCGTACTATATTTAATTTCTGATAATATATTTAACTGAAATATAATTCACGCCACATTGATAATTCTATATTTGTCTGGCAAACTTCCAAGTACTTTGATATCAATTTCTCCGATGTAGGATCGTGATTTTACTCGGCAACGTGAGGCTTCTGTTAGTGTGAATATGCGAAAACCTATTTCTGCCGGATTATAATAAAAAACTTTACCATTTTTAAGTGTACGTGAGGACATATAATGTATCAAAGATGTTAATATGATGATTGTTTGATATGCGCTATTTTGAGCTCCAACATATTAAGACCAAAGATGGAAGAATAGTTTGCTTAATACTTTTACCTTAAAGGTCTATAATATTAAGCATTGACATGTACAATTATATTAAAAGAAGACTTGATAATGTATATGCTATAGACTTACCAAAGAATATATGTAAACGTGGTAAGGAGTTCGATTCGTTAAGTTGTTCAATTTAAAGTTGTGTTATGGAATTTAGAAAAGAAAAGAAAAAAAAAGGATAATGTGTTATTTTTTCTTCTCTCCCAACTTTTCAACACAAATTAAAAAAAAATCATTCGGCAATAAATTAAAAAATAATAAAATTTTATTTTTTAAAAATAAAATAAAATAATAATAATCCGAAACACACTGCAAATTTTGAACCTTGACGTAATTGAAAATTAATCGAACCAACATTTTAATTATATTTCCAATTACAAGTAATAATTTACTATTTCCAATTAATCGAACCAACATTTCATCACTGCCGGTCTTTGAAAAGTTCGTTTTCTTTGAAGAATAAATGGGATAGTATATCCTTTTTAGCATAAAATAGATATAGATACCACATCAATACACACAACACAAAAATCCAAAGGTAAAAAGATACCATAATCATATACACAGCGGAAGAAAAAAGAATCTCGTAACAGGCATAAATAAATAATTGAGTAACAATAATATATGGAAAAATAGAACAGGTAAATGTTGACAGCAAAAGACCCACCACAACTCACCAACTAGGCAACTACCTCCAAATCATAATTACAATACCACCCCCTCATCATTTCCAACCTTTACCTATTCGAATTTTTTTAAACAATATTCATACAAGGTAACAATCTGATAACAAAATTCCAACGAATCTCATTTCCCCGGAGGAGGAGGTGCCACCGCCCCGGAATTGTTATTGTTATTTCAGCCCCCGCCCCCGCCCCCGCCCCCGCCCCCGCCCCCGCCTCCGCCGTTGCTCTTGCTCTCCCAAGGCCTAATGGAAAGTAAAATAATTGCGAGCACAATAAGTAACAAAATAATTCCATAACAATACCATTTTCTCGTATTCTTCTGTGTCTTCCTAGCAACTTCAAGATGTTGTGTACCACCTCTGACAAATGAACTAGCTCTTTCCACCTGATCTTGTATGTTATCCAATTGCTCTCCTTGTGCTTGCACCAACACCGCCATATCGAGAAAAACCTGATGCAATTCCACCAGGTTTTTCTCCATCTCCTTAACCGCGTCGTGCCTTTCCTGAATTTCCATAATTGTTTCCATTACCTGGCCTCTTCCTTGCTCCTGAATTGCTTTTTGTAAGAAAGTTTCACTCTGCCCCGTGGAAATCAATGTATCAACTGTTTTCTCGTCTGCGTTTTCGCCTGTTACTGTGAAATACCTGCGCTGGACTGTGTCACGGTACTCTAAGGTCATTAGTTGACGCAGATCATTGAACGAGTTCATTGAGTCCTGGAGCTTTTTACGAAGCCCTGATACGAGAGATGTGCGGGTTCGATCTGATGAGCTGCCTGGACCGCAACCAGGGAGACTACGATTAGCTGCGTTGGAGCGATCCAGGGCTTCGAGACGTACTTTGATGAGTTTGGCCTTTTTGAGAGACGAAGCCACGTCGTTGTCCATCTTGGCTCTCAGCGTTTTCACTGATTTCGCATTGTGCAGAGTCTTGGACTGTTCATGAGAATTATGGAGCTGATTGTATAGAGATTCAAGATCCTTGAGTTCTTCTTTTATCGATTCGACATCCTCGAAAAACTTATCGAGATTAACCGAGGCAGTTGGAGTGGTGGAGGACATTTCTATCACATGGTGCGGTGATTGACCATCATCTTCATTGCGAAACCGAGAGAATGAGCCTGAGAATAGATCGTTCATGATGATAAGTTTTTGTTACTGAATTGCAGAAAATGAATGGAAATGTGAAGATGGAGGAGTAGAAGATGAGGATATAAGTGAGAAGACAGACAAGAGAAGAGACTAGTCAATGTATAATTGTGTGTACAGTTTGGGTTGCCTTTGATCAAGTCAAATGTAACTCGGATGTAAGGTAACTACGCAGAAGGAATGGAACAGGTAGGTTCTGAGAAGGTGGGCTATAAAAGAATCTGTGTGGGGAAATGGCAAGCCCAAACGCTTTGTATAATAACCAAGTTACTATTAAGATTTTGGATAAACAAATACATGTGGAACGCTCTATTTCAACTTTTTATAGCCCAAATAACGCGTATATAATATTGATTGTTAATTTGTTTATCGTCAATATAATTTACTTCCTTAGTGGTCAATGAAACGAATTTTCGTTCGACACTACTCAATTTATTTTGTTCATAAAGATATTGGTCGATATGGGATAATTTATACTCCCTCCGTCTCATTTCAAGTGGATGTTTCACTTTTCAACGGTCAAATTTAGCTAATTTTGACTAAAAATTATATATATATATTTATAATTTTGAAAATCTGAAAATTAGATTTTAAAGAAAATTATATATATTTTTTAATGATATATATTTTGTAATTTTTTTTCAATTATATAGTATATGTAATTATTAGTCAAATTTTAAAAAAATTGACCATTGAAAAGTCAAATCAACCACTTGAATTGACAATGAGGAAGTATGTTTTTTTTTAATTATAGTAACCCATGTTCCATTCTTCATTAAAATGTGTTGGATGCTAAATGTTTTGTGAAACACTTCCTAAAGGAGCTCACGAGATGCATTCAATGCTTTAAAATTGGAGATTAATCATTTATGGCCTATATATATGTGTGTGTATATATATATATATATATATATATATATATATATATATATATATATATATATATATATATATATATATATATATATATATATATATTAGGAGGACCAGAGGTTTTGTTGAGACATTTTATTTATTTTAATCTTGAGTCATTTTGAATAAAAAAAATCTTGAGTCATTTAATTTAAGTTAAATGACTTTTATACCCTTCAATTAAATAAATAATTAAAATATTCATTATTGTATTGTTTGTGTGAACTAATTTTAAAGACTTTAATATATAAGTGAAAAATCACGCAATTACAAGTCAAATATGATTTCATTTTATAATTCATTAACTACATGCATTTATAATTACATGCTTTTATAATTGCTATAATATATTTTAAATTTTTTTATTTATAATAAAATAAATATGTTATGTATATCTCTCGTATAATATATAAAATTTTGTGTATATGTTTTTATATAATTTTAATATGATATTTTTGATTTAGCGTAGTATATACATTAAAATCGAACAATTAAATTGAGATTGATTAAAATATATAATTAATTCTAGAAAAGATAGTTCTTCAAAAGAAGATTAACATAGAATACACATCAGATTTGAGATCTACATAAAAATATGTAGATAGATTAAAAAAAATGTGATATTAGATATAATATCAAATATATTATACAAAATATTTGGATGGATTAAAATATAGTTTTGATATAATAAAATATGTGATTTGAAAATGAAATAGTTGATATTGTACGATGATATAAAATATATGATTGATATGTTGAAACTCTAATCATTTAAATATTTTATAAAAAAAATTGAATTTGCATTAAAAAAAATGAAAATTTCAGAGTAGAAACATATATAATGTATGTATTAATTATTAAATTTAAATACAGAGACTAGAGCCGGGCTAAAAAATTTAAAATTTAGCATTATATATAATATATAATTATATCATATATGTACCACTAAGAAAATTATATTTTAAGTATTAAAAGATTATTTATGTAAATAGCTAGAGTTAATGATATCTGATTGATTAATCAATTGGACACTTGGATTGTGAATGAAACTGAACTTATAATTGGATTAAAAAGTGGATTTAAAAAAAACAATCAAATTTTGAATAAAAAATTATAGTTGAAATAAAAGATATGACAAAAAAGAAAATTCAAGTTACATAGATTAGAAAGTGTTCCAACCTTAAAAAAATAGTGGTGATTTCATGGAGTGCAACATGGTGGACAGCTCAGCATATTGAGTAATGTAGTAACCAATATTGTATACACAATTTTTATAGCTATCGTTAATGTCTTAATATAATATTTGTACAATTTTAATTATAGATTAAATAAAACATCTTTTTATAAGTACATGATAGTGGTACGCCATGAAGATGATTGTAGAAACTAGGGGTGAGTATTCGGTTTTAACCGAACCGAACCGAATTTTAATTCGGTTAACCGAAACCGAAATTCCAGAAAAATCAAAACCGAAAACCGAACCGAAATAAATTCGGTTTTTAACCGAACCGAAATATTTATTTCGGTTATTACCGAAAACCGAAATATTAAACCGAAATTTAAAATCAAATATGATTTTTACATATTTTCAAAAAAAAAATTAGATAAATATTTATTTAAGAATTTTAAAATCAAATATGATTTTCAAAATTGAAAATAAATTACTTATTTTCAGAAAAAGTACATACATACTTAATTTTTCTGGAAATAAACACTTATTTCCAGATTATAAGTTAAGCTAAACGGGCACAAAGTAAACCCTAATTCTCTAAACTACAAATCACAACTTACCTCATATTATATTATATATTCTGTTTTATTACATATTATATATATTTAGGTTTTTTCGGTTTTTCGGTTAACCGCGGTTAACCGCGGTTAAAAACCGAAAAACCGAATTTCAGAAAAAATCTAAACCGAAAACCGAACCAAAATTTTAATTTCGGTTAACCGAACCAAAAAATTTCGGTTATTCGGTTCGGTTTTCGGTTAACCGAACCGGATACTCACCCCTAGTAGAAACTACCCTAACACTGTTTAAGAAAGAGATTGAATAGTTTACAGTCACACCCTCACAAAGGTGCTAATAGAGGCAAGAGGTAATGAAAATAATGACACCACATTATCAAAATGGCCTATTGGTGCTAATCTAAATATCTCTTTCACTCTACTGTTGCCCTTAAAATAAAATTTTGGCACAACTACCTCATCCCGTGAAAAACTTTATTGACAAGTGGTTTTCAAATAAAAGTATTCAGTCAATGGAACATAACGCATGGATGCGAGAAATATATAAATGTAGTGGCGGACTCATAAATAAATTTTAGTGAGGATACGTTGTATAAATAATAACATAGAACTAATAAAAGATGTGTAATATTATAGGAAAAAAGAAATAACTTACAATTTAAATTTGTTCCCTTCTAGTTTTCATCTTTTATTGGATTGGACTTTCTAAATATTAGAACAAAAAATATAAATAAAATGGACTAATATTTTATATTTTACATAATATATATTCTTTTAGTTTATTTTATTTTATCTATTTCTAAAAGAAATATACATTGAAATTATATCATTTTATATAATATTATTATTTTAGTATTAATATTGCAATTATAGCTCAATTTCATATTTTATTCAAATATTTAACAAATTTAAAATCTAATTTTGTTATAACTTTTTCAAAAATTTATTTAATTTGTACTGATAAAAAAATTTGAACTCAACTATACGAATTTCATTTCTCATATTAAAAACATATTAACAAATAATTTATATATGATACATTTATAACATGTAAAATTAATATATGATAACAAAAACTGATGGTTTGTGTATTAAGCCTTTTAAAAGAAAAACAAAAATCCAAGTACATCAAATGGTTTCAACAATGAATATTTAAAATGAGGTTACTGATTCGGTATCCAATGATGACATGATTTTATCATTTTTAATAAAAAAATTTAAATTGTGGTACATACGCAATTATGCAATATATAAGGGTATTACCGTTATTTCATAGTTAATAAAAAGACATACTTTGCCCTTATATTGAGCTTTAATATATAGTAATAGATTTTGAAAAACATATATACTAAATCAAAAATAAAATAAAATACTACCAATATGATATTAATATATTTATTTGTTATTAAAGAAATAATAGATTCCACATTCCCTTTACCTGATTCTTTTTGAAATAAAATTTATTTCTTTGTCCATGTCGTACTCTTGTTTTTAAAAAAAATTATGTGTAATTTTTCATGACTATTCTAACAAATTCAATCATTCTATATCCTAACAATTTTATTATTTTCATACTTTTAACAATAAAAGAGTATTTAAAATAAAAGGAAAAAATTTGTATTAAATTTAGTGCAGATAAGTTGGAATAAATCTTACATATAGTGTAACTTTCATGTTAGTTGGAATAAATTTTAAATTATTTTAATCTATTCTATATTATTATATCCAATAGATTAAAAATTTTGGTCAGTCGGTTGGTACTGCGTCACGGACCTAAAAAATATACATGTATTAGATATATTATTATTTATTATAATATGGACTCTAACTATATACATATGTATATTAATTAAATTTTTATTTTTTAGACCCAATTATATATTTATTATAATACGTGTCCAAATTATAATATATTTATATTAAATAGAATAAATTATATAAAATAAGAAAACATATAATATTAACAAGTTTTGTCTTGTCTCTATGACAATGGTTTAGTTTCTCGTTCTTATATCTCATTGCATCAGGTGTAGTAAAAATCCGTTTTAAGAGAATGAATACATCGTCGACAAATCTGGAGAAACTATATGCACGTCTCTCATTGGAGGAAGAAGAGGATGACAGGATTATGATAGTAGAAGGAAAGGTGAAACAAACGCAAAATACATATATTTTGGTGGGGCGTTTTCTTACAGAAAGAAATATTAATTTCAATGCGATACAGAATGTTCTTGCTTCTCTATGGAGGCTAAAAGAAGGGATGGAAATACACGATATTGGGGGGCATCGCTATTCGTTTGTATTCTACCCTATTCTGGACATGCAAAAAGTATTGAAAGGAGGACCTTGGATATTTGAACAAATCTTGCTTGTGTATCACAAGATTGGAGAAAATGAAGACCCTCATTTGGTTAAATTAAATAATGTCAACATTTGGGTTCAAGTGTATGATCTACGAAAGGGTCTTAGTTCGGAGAACATATTTAAAAGTATAAGAAACTTCGTGGGAACGTTTGTGAAAGCTGATCCGATGAATATTACTGGTTGGGGGAAACTGTATGCATGAATTCAAGTAACCATGGACCTGGATAAACCTCTACGAAGAAAAAAGAAAATCAAAAGGGAGGGAGGAGAATGAAGCCGAGTAAATTTTAAATATGAAAGGCTAAGTACATTTTGCTTTGTTTGTGGTATGGTTGGACACTCTAACAGAGACTGTGGTATCGTGTATGCAAATCCGGACAAGGAAATAACTCGAGCGTATGGTGTGTGGCTGCGAGCACCATAAAAAAACATGAAAAATCATAATCTATGGACAAAATGGCTAAGGAATTGAACTGGAAGTAGTAACGTTTGGGGACAGGAGGAGGGAGGTTTGAAGCAACAACCATCGTGCAAGGAGGATATAAGAGTAATGCGAGATTTATGGAGGTGGATGGGAGAATAAGCGGGAGATGATGGTGGGATAAAGATTGTGCAACGTGATCAGGGGAGTAATCCAGGAAATAACAGATTTGCAAATCAAATAGAGATCCCTATGGAGGGTAACTTTGAAAATGTGATAGTTGTAACAGAGTCAAAGCGTAGACGTGTGAATATTGAGAATATTACGGACGCAAATGGGGATAGTATTCTAAATGGGCCTAGTCTACATGACGGGTCAAAAAACTTGTAAGAACGGGTCCTGTTGTACAGGCCCACCTAGAAAAATGAGTCTAATTGCTTAGAACTGCCGTGGGCTGAGTAAACCACGACAGTTCGGTTCCTGAAAGAAATTACCCAGCAAACAAAGCCTAGTTTTATTTTTTTATCTGAGACTCTAGCAAATAAAAGTAAAGTAGATGCAGTATGTAAAGCAGTGGGTTTTGCAGGATGTATGGTGGTGGATGCTCAAGGTCATAGCGGGGGTTTGGCTCTCTTATGGAAGAATGATGGAGGATGTGTAATAAAGGGTTCTAGTAAGCACTTTATTGATTTTGAGGTTGAAACCGAGCAAGTAGGGAGGTGGCGCTATACTTGTTTTTACGGATGCCTGGAGAGAACTAGAAGACGAGAGTCATAAGAATTAATTAGAAGCTTGGAAGATAGGTCAGACCTTCCATGGTGTATAATAAGCGACTTTAATGGTTTAATGTTTATTGATGAAAAAAGAGGAGGGCTAAATCATCCACGTAATCTCCTAAATGGGTTTGTGGATACAATTAGTGAGTGTAATTTAAGGGATATGGCTTTTGTTGGGGAAAAGTTTACGTGGGAGAAGTCGAGGGGAACAATGAATTGGGTCCAAGAGAGACTAGACCGGGGACTGGCGAATCAGAGTTGATGTGATTTGTTTTCATTAGTAGAAGTGCGAGTGATCGAGGTGGTAACGTCTGATCATTTACCGCTCTACCTACAGCTAAATAAACAAATTTATGTTCCAAGGAGTAGACGCTTTAAATTTGAGAACATATGGATTAAAAAAAAGTGATTCAATGTAGTAAAGAACAGTTGGGAACATATGGAAGGCAAGGAAATTTTGGAGCGAGTTAGTTATTGTTGTCTCAAGATGGATGAATGGGGAGGGGGAATTAGAAAAGATTATAAGCGAAAGATGGTAGAGTATCAAGCAAAACTCCGGAAATTAAGATCTCAAAGGGATACAGTTGCATTGAGGAGTACAACAAGGTTAAATGAGAGTATCTGAGTTTATTGGAGAAGCAAGAAATATATTGGAAATAACGTGTGAAGCAATTCTGGTTGCAAGAAGGTGACCAAAATACATATTTTTTCCATAGGCATGTGTCTGTTTGAAAGAAGAATAATTATTTGCAGCGAATAAAGGATGAAAGTGGGGAATTGAGGGAGACACCGGAAGTAATTTAGGGGGTAATTATAGACTATTTTACTCAGCTATTTAGGTCTTCGGGAATAGATGGAAGATTTTCAAGTAGGGAGAGTGTAAACCAAATCACAGAAGATGACAATGAAGCTTTAGTCTTCGTGGTTACGTGAGAGGAGGTGAAAGATGCAATATTTTCACTGCATCCTGATAAGTCACCTGGTCTAGACGGGTTGAACCCGGGCTTTTTCCAGTCTTTTTGGAGTATAGTTGGGAGTGATGTGGTTAAATTTTGTCAGGATTTCATGACTACAGGAGAATTACCGTTTGGTGTAAACCAAACTATAGTGTGCTTAATCCCGAAGGTAAAGGTGCCCCAGTCAATGACAGAACTCCGCCATATATCGTTATGTAATTTACTGATGAGAATGTTGTCAAAGGTGCTTCAAATCTGCTAAAAGTGTGCTTGGGACCGTTAATATCTGACAATCAAAGTGCCTTTATAGATGGGAGGCTGCTAACAGATAACACACTAATTGCTTTTGAGGTTAACCACTATATGAAAAGATATACGCAGGGAAAGAATGGAATAGCAGGGTTAAAAATAGACATCTCTAAAGCATATGATAGATTGAAATGAGAATTTATTCAAAATATGATGGGGAGGTTTAGATTTAATGAAATTTGGATTGATAGAGTAATTTGGTGATGTTGTGCCCAATAGAGGGGTTCGCTAAGGAGACCCCATATCACTTTATATATACATTATGCCTGTAGAGGGGCTAAGCTCTATGATTCGATGTAATGAAACAGCTGGATTACTATACGGGTGTACTATTGCGAGGGGTGCGCCTACTATTTCCCATCTCTTATAGCAGTTGGCCCTGAAGCTAATGTCATGAAATGAATTTTGAATAGATATGAGGATGTGTCGGGATAGAAAATAAACTACGTAAAGTCAGCTCTTACCTTCTCGCGAAATACTTCTGAAGTGAATATGAGGGAAGTGTGTATTCAGTTGGGTGTTAACGTGAATCAAAGTTCAGGTAAATACTTGGGGATGCCCATGAATGTATGAAGAAATACAAATGCAACATTCTCGTTTATGGTAGAATGGGTGAAACAAAAGCTTCAAGGATGGTAGAACCAATCTATATCCAAGGCGGGAAAAGTGACTTTGTTGAAGACGACAGCTCAAGTTATACCAAATTTTTGGATGAGTATGTTCTTAATTCCTCTAGAGGTGTCTGATGGAATTGAAAAAAAGGATGAACTCTTTCTGGTGGGGGAGTGGGAATTCAACTAAGGGGATTAAATGGATGTCGTGGGAGAGGTTATGTGATGTTAAAGAGGATTGTAGGTTAGGCTTTAAAAAACTAAGGAGTTTTAACATTGCAATGCTTACAAAGCAAGCATGGAGGATTATAAGAAATATAAACCCACTGGTGACAAGTTTAATGCGTGTACGTTACTTCTCGAATACAGATTATTTAAATGCTAATATTGAAGTAAACCTGAGTTACATTTAGCGCAGTATGATTGAGGTTCAAGATGTAATTCGACAGGGGTGCAGACGTAGAATAGGGAATGGTACGAGTACGAAAATCTGGAAAGTGCCATGACTTCCTGACTCATTAGACGGTTGTCTCACAACTGAAATGCCAAATGAATTAAAAGATGCCATAGTTCAGAATCTGTTTGCTAAGAATCAGTATAAGTGGGATGAGGATGTTCTAAATGATTTGTTTAATGAGAGAGATAGAAATCTCATACGATAGGTCCCATTATCAGGAAGGAGAAGGGAAGACGTGTGGTTCTGGTCTCTCGAGGATAAAGGAGAGTTCATGGTGAGAAGTTGTTATAGGAGGATACGAGGGGAGAATGCATGCCCAGACAGAAAATTTTGGAAGAAGTTATGGAACTTAAAATTGCACAGTAAAGTCATTAATTTATTGTGGCGAGTGTGTCGAAGCTGCTTGCCTATGGCGACTGCATTAGTAGTAAAAAATGTTAATATCACTACAATGTGCTCATGGTGTTAAAGTTATGCAGAGGATGATTTACATGTTCTGTTTTATTGTTATTTTGTTCAGGAAGTGTGGGAAAATGCAGGACTAAGATAGTTGATCAATGTCGATCCAAATGATACTGTAATGACTATATTGAAAAAGATATTTCGAATAGGAATAGAGGAGCAAATTGTGGTGGTGGGCTTACTATGTTTGAATTTATGGCATAGAAGGAATAAATGGATATGAAATAATGTAAATATGTCAACATTTGGGGTAAAGGCTAGAACTCATAATAGTGAAGAACGAAGTCGAGGAAGGGGGATGCACACAACTGGAGGACGAACCTGGACCAACCCACCTATAGGATGGATCAAAATTAATACGGATGCAGCATGTCTTCCGGAATCAGATTAGGTGGGAGTGGGGTGTGTTATTCGAAATGATAGAGGAGAATTCGTTCGAGCTAGAAGCAATATAGTGCAAGGAAAGATGCAGCCACGGGAAGTAGATGCCATAGGGCTGAAGGAAGCCTTAGCTTGGACAAAGAACTGGAGGCGCAACAAATGTATATTTGAATGTGACGCAAAACTTGTGGTAGACGCAATCAATGGAGGTCGAGGCAACACTTATTTTCACATGATTATTGAAGATTATATTGATATATTAAAACACTTGGAAGAAGTGTTAGTTGTATTTGTGTATAGGTCTGTGAATACTGTAGTCCATCTTCTAGTGAAGGCGCATATTCTAAATCAGGTCTAACTGAGTGGTTAAACACTGCTCCGGAATTTATTCTGTGTAACCTTGATTATGATGATTGTTAATGCAAGTACATTTTATAAAAAAAAAAAGAAAAAAACATAAATTTTTAATATTATAAAATTTTATGTTAAATATTAATAAAAATATAAAAAATTAATTTACTTAAATATTAGTTATATCGTGGTTATAAGATTGTATAAAAATAACCTTAAAACAATGTAATGGATCGATCCGTAATCACAATGTTTATGAAGCGTAAAGAATCGACAGTCGAAGTTGGTCAACAGTGTGATGATGAGCACCCCAGCCCCAGCGTATAAAAAGCCCATCTCCCCCTCTTCCACGTTACTCTTGGCTATATTCATCACTAAAACCCTATATTCATTCTCTCCACAAATCTCTCTCTCACGTCTCACAAACCCTATATACATCGCTCGTCTCAGAAACAAACCTTGTATATATTAATTCCCTCTCAAAATCATGTTTTCCATACACCACGACGACGACGTTTTTGGAAGTCCTGTCAGTGATACATTCGGACCTCCCAATGACGAGCCCCAACTATACCTCGTTCAACACAGGTACACAATTTAATACGTTTATATAAGAAGAGCTCATATATATGTGTCCATGCATGCATATTGTAAAATATTTGTTACTAGTGTTACAAACAAGAGCTTTGATTTGATCTTAGTAATGAACCAAACGATATGAATTGGATCATAAAAAAATATACCATATAGTATATTTTTGAATATAATATCAAAGATAATATAATTAAGATATGTTCATGATGATGAGTTGATAACATGATATATGAGACAACAATACTTATATATCGTATAGGGAGTGTTCTGCGGAAGCTGTGGGATGTAAACATGAAGAGGTAGGGAGTGTTCGTTTTAGGGGAGGCATCGCGTGAGTGGTAATGTAGTAAGTGGTAGCGAGAATGTTGTCCTGAGAAAAATTGGTGCCCTCTCCCCTCCCCTCCCCTCCCATCCCATCCCAAAAAAATATCAGTCATCTCAACTACATTAAACAATAAATGCTTTAGAATATCTCGTTTATGCTATGGTACAAGGTGTTGCTTTATTTAATTTGCTTTACTAAAAGCCTATTTAATTTGCTTTACTAAAAGCCTCATGGTTTATCGTTATGCATATCTTTTTCTTTTTTTTTACTATATATGTAATTGGTGCTTTGGTAATAGGATTTCGTTTTGCTGGTTTCAGGTGGTGGAATGAGGCACTAGAGTTTGCATTTTCCAGTGATATCAAAGGCGTTCCTTTCCTCACCACGTCAGCCTTTTCACAACTGGAGCATTTTTGGGATGTAGATGAATTCTGCTCTGAAATTGTTGTGGAAATGACGAGAGATGATACAGAGCCTTCGGAAGAAGGCGTGTTGTTTGAGTATGCTTTGCTTCCGGATTGGATGTTTTTGCGTGCTCTTAAGTGGTAGGACCTTGTAATTGGAAATTCTTGTGCTTTTGATTAATATATTTACTACAATTATAGCTTGAAGAGAGTATTGCATTATTTTATTACCTTACCGACTTACTGTACCCTAGTACAATTATAACTCGTAATTTTGTTTGTTATAGCATCTCCAATGGTGCCAGTTTTTCTGCATCTCACAATAAATATTATGTTTTTAAAAAAAAATTCTCTCATCAACATCACTTATGGTACCCTTTTCTCAAAAAAAATTTCCAAGAGTGTCATGCCACATGGCAGTTGGCACCCCTCGTTGGAGATGCTTTTAGAGCTGGAGTACTTAACATTAGAGAGAAAAGTAGATAAGTAAGAGATGCAATGAACTTGAATTACTTCTTGGCCACAGTAATAAGAGTTCACATTTTGTTCTTTAGTACCCTAATTCCTAATCATTGGAATTCTCCTGTCCATAATAGCCTGCATGTTTATCCTTTATTCAGGGAAGAATTTTAAATTTTTTGGACGCCTTTTTTCTTCAGCTTGTATTAGTAGCACCTATACTTATATATCGATTATCTGGCACTGTATTCCTAATTCGATACCATTCCCACGGGTGCAAATAACAGTATGTTATACTTGTATATGATGAAAATCTTGATGAATATGTTTTGGTGTCGTTTTTGAATATTTTGATTTCCATATGTTCATGGAATATTTTTTTTTTGATGGTATCATTATATTGGCAGTTGTGGATTATATACTGGTGATTAGTGATTTCCATTTTGTTTCCAATGTAGGCATAATGATGCAGACATGATCGGAACTGCAAAAGATACCATGCAGGATATATTTTCTTTGAAAATTCATTTTTTTTTGGGAAAAATGAAAGTTTTGGTTGCCAAAATTTTCCAGAAGGTTTGATATAAGCTGCTTATCCTTGTCATCATCTTTAATCGAATTTAATATATGGTTGTATGGATACAATAGCAGTTCTTTATCTCTTTACTCTTCAAGTCTACCTTATTGGCTAGTGCCTCTTGGTATCTTTCAATTTCTTAGAAGACGTCGATGCCCGAAATTTCTTATATGTTACATACTAATTTTTAAAACTGTTTATTAGTTGTGTTTTTCCGACTGTCGTTGGAGCATCTCACTTCTTGTACTCTAATATATGTGGTAACGGTAATAATTCAATTCAGATGATATAGCTTAATCTTTGGAATAATAAATTATTTTAAAGTAAGTTTGTAATTATCTAATAACTATTATTATGATAAATCGATTTACTAAATATTAAAACTGTGTGCAATATGTGAGTAAATGTCAAAAACTAAAGTACATTATGAGTTGAGTTGATTACTATGGAACTTGAGCCTGAAGTAGTAATAATGTTATACATTATGTTAGAATGGTTATTAAGAGTGGTTGGCTAGCCAGCCCAGGTTCCAAAGAGAATAAAAAATGAAAAAGTAATGAAGTCATGGTGTTTTGAACCCTTTCCTTAACTGACAATCAATTTGTAATTTGCAGGATAATGATGTTCGCACATTTGAGAAAGCTTGCAATATTTTCTGTGTCCATGGTGGCCAGGTGAGCTAATAATCGCAAATTCAATACTCATGTTCCATGGTTTTGTTTTCTGGGAAAGTTTCTCATTTGCTTTATGTTTACAGTTTCGCATTTGGGACATCTCCGGTCAGATAACCCAGTTTACTGTAGATACTGAAAACATACTGGCTTCAGTCCTACAGAATGAAGGGGTAATTGTTTACTTTGATCATTTTACACAAAAGAATGTGTAATAAACTGTGAGACAGCATATGGAATGTGCATTTACTGGAGAATTCATTACACTTGAATGCAAAATTTTAACAGCCAAGGTGGCTTAAGAATAGATAATTAGTATACATATTAAAATTTTGAGAATATTGGGGATAGGCGGAACATGAGCTATGATACCATGTTAAGTTACTAGCCTTCAGAAGGTGGTAGGAGGAGAACTTAATTGGATCATATTATATCTTTAATATGCCTAAATGAAGTTAGAATTCCTTTGAGGCAGGTGCTATTCTGGAGTATTTAATATAAAGTTTCTGTATGACTGACGGTTCTAATACACCATATATATGTATGTATATCTACCTACAGTATGGAATGCCTTATTGATATCTATACTCTGTCATGTTAAATGTGTGCACGTGTGGTATGTCACAGACGTGTATTGTCTTTGCTTATATTCAGCAAACATATTTGCAGATTTTTTTGCAATTGCAATTGTATGGGCTTTCACATATTGCCAAGGAAAGGCACCAAGGGAAAGATGAAATGGTAGTAGATCATTCCGAGGGTGAAGATTGTTTTTGGTCTGGCTCCCCTAAAAGGAACGAAAGCACTGATGTTATTTCAAATATTGGAGTTCATTATCAACCATCTGCTAGTCTCTGCAGAAAAGCTTCTGCAATGGGCCTGACTGGATTGTTAAATATTGGGAATACTTGTTTTATGAACAGTGCCATCCAGTGTTTGGTGCATACCACAAAGTTTGTGGATTATTTCCTCGGAAACTTTCTAAAAGATTTAAATTTTGAAAATCCCTTGGGCAGGAATGTATGTTTATGTAAACCTCATTATCAAAGCTTTGACATATTGTTTTAAAGTCCTGTGTCTTGCTCTTTCCGATTATAACATTATGTAACTTGTCTAGGGCAAGCTTGCTTTAGCATTTGGGGACTTGTTAAGAAGACTGTGGATCCCAGGATCAACACCGGTGGCTCCCAGTGCGTTTAAGTCCGCACTCACAAATTTTGCACCTCAGTTCAGTGGCTACAGCCAGCATGATTCCCAAGTTAGTGGTATATTGGTCAAAGTTGGTTGGCATACTATGCTTGGTGGGAACCGTAATTTTGTGCTCATATTAAAAGTTCTTGCTTTCCTTGAAACAGGAATTTCTTTCTTTTTTGTTGGATGGGCTACATGAAGATCTCAATCGAATCAAGTGCAAGCCGTATATTGAAGTAAATGATGCAGAGGATGTGCCAGACAATAAAGTAGGAGATGAGCGCTGGAGGAATCACCTTGCTCGTAATGATTCCATCATTGTTGATGTGTGTCAAGTGAGTCTACTATCACCAATAATACTTGTCTGACATGCTGTTAAATTCCTGCTATCTGAGAGATTAATTATTTTTCTAAACAAGTTCTTTACGAGTTATTCAATTTACCTCTACAAATTCTCAGTGTCCAGCTTTTGATGATGCATGTGGATGACCACGTGTTTACTTATTAGATAATCAATTTGCTCATTTATACTGTATGTGATATGATTGGTCGTGCTAATCTAGTCTTGTTTCTTGGTTATTGCAGGGTCAACTTCGATCGAATTTGGTTTGTCCAATTTGCAAGAAGGTGTCAATTACATATGATCCTTTTATGTACTTATCATTGCCGCTGCCTATAATATCAGTGAGGACTATAACATTGACAGTCTTGAGTACTGATGGGAGTTGTATGCCTATTCCAGTTACTGTGACTGTCCCCAAGTTTGGAAGGTTTGAGGATCTTGTTCAGGCAGTAAGTGCATCATGCTCTTTGCATGATGACGAAACACTATTGTTGGCTGAGGTATGTTTGGAATGTGGATCAGTCCTATAATCTAAGAAATAATCTCTAGCTAATTGTTTCTCTGCATATCTAAAGGCAAAGTTGCATCATGGTATCTAGAGGAGTTTGTGTTAAAGTGTCGTATCTTTGATTCATTTGCTTGGCCATTGGTTACAAGAAATTTAAATACTAATGCACACCTTTGTCTCGAATGCTCGGCCTCATGTTATCACGAGTGAGGGGTATCACTAGGCTACGATGCTAGGGATCACAGCAAACCTTATGCCAGTGTGGATCCAATAAATATCTTATCATCTTATGTATATATGCTAGTTATATTGTATCATAATACTGTATTTATCTAGTGGTTCTCTGATCAACAGGTAGTTTGTGGTGGCATTTGGCGTTTTCTGGATAAGCCAGCTGACTCATTAGACTTGCTTGGAAATTTTGATCGAATTGTGGCATATCGATTGCCAAAAGATGATAGTGATTCATCTTATTTGGTTGTGTTTATGCATCAGCATCAGCATCAAATTATACCAACGTAAGTCCAATCTCTTGGGCATTAATTAATTAGCTTTTTGGAAATTATAGTTTTTACTATGATTTCGTTTGATGATAATTGATGAGCCTGGGTAGAGCATGCTTAATAATATTTGCTGCAATGGTTCTGAATGCGCTGTCTATGTTCTCTTACTAATCGAACAAGCAGTTATTCAGAATAATTTTATCATCTTTAGCAATAGCATCAAGTTTGTACCTGTTCCTATTCTCTTTGTTTTTTCTTGTTTAGGAGTTAGTAACAGTTGCTGCTTGTATCCTCTGAATTTCTATGTACCTGGTGTATCTTCTCAAAAAGTTATATATTGTTTTATTCATCAGGTCAATTTACACTCATTGGAAGAAGTTTGAAATTCCTTTATTAGCAAGAATGTCTGATATTTCTAAAGGATCTAAGATACGGGAACAGTTTCTGAAGTTACTTAATCCTTTTTTATTGACATTCAAGGATGTGTCAGTTGAGTGCGATGATGTTCAGACCATTATCAGCGAAAATTCCGAGATAAAGGATGTCATAAGCACTGTCACATTAAACGGTTATGTAAACAGGGAATTAGACAGGGAGGCCAATGAAGAAGTTGATGTTGACTTAGATGTGGAAAATGATTTTCATTTTTCATTAGTAAGAGATAACTATGAATTAGCAGGTACCCCTATAAAGATGAATGAGCCATTGCCATCCTTTAGTTCCTGCAGGAAATTTATGGTGCGTGTCTCATGGCCAAATAAGAGGATGAATTTGTATGACACAGCTCCTCTGAACTCATTGCCACAGAATTGTAAATCTTCATTGATCACCAAAGAATCTCAAGAATCTATTTCTCTTCATCAATGCTTGGAGGGGTTCTTGAGAGAAGAGCCTCTAGGACCTGAGGACATGTGGTTAGTTTATTGCCAATTTTCTTTTACCTGACTCGTTTCTAAATCTTTAAAATGTTTTTTCTTATAATTACAACATGAAAATAAATAGTTATAAATTAAATATCAGTTTGGACTGGCTTTAAAGAAATAATTTTAGTAAATGGAAAGTCTCCAGCTTTTAAATTGATTGCTTCTGATTCTTAAAAATATGTTGCTAAAGTTGTAACAGAGTTATCAGTTAAAGAATACAATGTTAGTATGATGACCTAACATTGATCTTTTAGTTAAAGTACTACTTTGATGGTGTCTTGTGCAACACCATCACTGATAACACACCTGCCGATTATTGTGTACCTGCAATGTTAGATATCCTAGAACCTTAGATGGTTTTAGCTGTTACTGAAGTTGCATCCAAGATGCACCTTATTTTCTTTATGAACTATTCTTGCTTGAGGTCCAACTTTTATGTCCTTTGAAATAGATATAATTATATATGCAAGTCTAACTCATTCTTCTTGCTAAACTAGCCAGATAACTGTTTTAAAGCCTTTAAAGTTTTTGTCATCTCTTTAACATCTCATATTAGGTACTGTTCTGAGTGCAAGGAGCATCGCCAGGCCATAAAAAAATTGGATCTTTGGAGGCTGCCAGAGATTTTGGTCATTCATTTAAAGCGGTTTTCGTACAACAGGTTTTTCAAGAATAAGCTGGAAACTTTTGTGGATTTCCCGGTTGAGGACTTCGATCTCACAGATTATATTAATAAAACTAGTGAGCTTTCACAAAGATATATACTATATGCGATCATTAACCACTATGGTAGCCTGGGTGGCGGTCACTATACTGCATTTGTCCAAGTAAGTGGTACTTTTCTTTGTTAGTTAGGGGGAAAATATTAATTTGCTATAAACTGAAGATCAGAAAAATAAAAGTGGCAATATACTGCTGCCTAATGTGGGTGAGTTAGCTCCGAAGGTTTTTTCCGAAATTAAAAGGTAGGCGAGTTAGCTCCAAGTTTTTAACTTCAACCCACCCTCTTGGGTGTAAGAAGTTGAGGGTTTAAGTCTTTTTAAGTCTGCATGTCGTCAGTACTATCCCCATGGTCCGATTGATCTTTTTGCAAGTTATTTACCCTCTGGGTCTTGCTTAGCATGTTAAGGGTAGTGTACAACTGTACAAATGTCCTTGTTCACAATAACCTACTCCATCATCCCACTTTTTTAAAATTAATGAATAGCTAAGTTATGTTTATTTATATATCGCAACATATTTTGCATCTTTGCGGTGGCATCTAAAATCTGATATTTTCAATGCTGGTGTTTATAATGTATTATTTTTCGGAGTCATTAACCTTTCGGAAGATTTCTAAATGTACATTGTTCTCATTGGCAGAAGGGGGATAACAAGTGGTATGAGTTTGATGACAACCGTGTTTTCCCTGTTGAGCGCATAAAGACTTCAGCCGCTTATGTTCTTTTCTACAGGAGAGTCTGACCGGAACAATGGGCACAAACCTGGGTTGCAGCTTTGGCAGCTGCCATGGCTTGGTTCTTAAACATATGATCAGACTTAAAGTTTTAAAGCTACATTTAAAGTTTTTGTAGAATGTTGCATACCTTAAAGGTAATTTTAAGCTATATGTACTATTTATACTGTATGTAGTTAGTAGTAGTTGGGTTTATAGTTGTAATTATTTCCATTACATGTACACTACCAATTTCTAAATGAGTTTATCAAGATTTTTAATATAAAGAAGGTTGAAGGATATGGAATGAGTGTTCCATCCTAAGCTCCACAAAAGTAAACAACAAAATTATGAAATGCTGTGTTGATGTAATTTTTGTAAACATGCATAAATTACAATTTAGATTAAATGTGACTTCAGATATAATACGAAATGAACTAAAATGCTAGATGAAACCGCGCTAAAACAGCAATGCAGTAGAAAATGGCGAAAATTTTGCTTTCGACACCCGAAAATGATAATTTTTCAGGGCTTGAGGCACAGGAATTTTCTCTTTGTTAAGCTGAGGAAGTTACCGACTGATCATGTAACAAATTGGATCATAGATAAGCAACCAAGTGCATGTATGAAGTGAAAAATTGTTTTATTTTTGAATTCATCATGCATGTATAATGCTCATTCAGATCCAATTTATTTTGAGACATGTAACACCAAGAGACAAGTTGCAAAAACTCTGAATCGGTTGTCAACTAAATTAATTAAAATGTTGGCAACAACATAATAAAGTAGACCAAATAACAAAAACAAAGGCCGGAATACAGCTTAATGTTTATAGTACATAGTTTACAAAAGTTATTGTGAATAGAAATAACCAGAGGGCAGCTTAGTGATTGAACTCCCCTACTACAACAGAAGTGCAGATAAGAGTAATGGTAGCACAATAGTTAAAAATCCAGAGACTTTGATTAGGATTGCACCGCTAGTTTTTGAAACAACAGCATTTGCTCCTCTTGCTGCTAATATATTTCCCATCTCTCCTTGTCCCCAGCTATATATCATAGCTATAATCTGCAGAGGAAAATGACATTCATAGGTCGCGGAGGGATCGTGCACTGTTATTTTTCCGAGACCTTTGAAATCGCATGCACTCTCGAGCTGATTATTTGCTTGAAAATAATCATTGAAGGCGTAGGAAATGTTTCCCTCGAATGTCAAATTATTTAACGATCCTCCGTACATGAGTTTTGTACAGTCACTTTTAGAACAAGCAAAATTAAATTGTTCGAGAAGCACACCCGTGCGATTCTCATCTTTGATCTTTGCATCTTTATCATAAATACACCATCTATTCGGCATTGGAACAACACCTTGTGCTGGTACAAGTTTCACATCTTTGTTACCCTTCATGCTTAGATCCATGTGAAACTTTGGCGTTCCTTTAAAATCATATAATCCGTAATGTCTAATGGAGGGACCACGAAACGTTATGTCTTTCATGTTCTCGTCATTTAGATTATAAATGTACGTATCAATTGGTACTCCGCGGCGAAGTGGAGTTCCTTCATCCTTGCTCATTTTCTTGAGAAACCCGGTAAAAAATCTTTCTGCAGTTGAAGCATTAGCATAAATGTGTCCATCTGTTGGCCAACCAATTTGGGTCAGAGTTATCTTCATGTTGCCAAACCCATTTTTCCGTAACGCCCACACGAAGGAATCGTATACAAAATCAAATATATTCGTGTACTCATTTTCTCCATCCTTTACAGTAAACGTCGAGTTATTGTCAAAGAATGCAAACTCAAGAGGGAAATTTTTCTCCACGAGATGCAAATGCGGATACATGTTTACAGCGAGTGGGGCACCTGAACCATTTAAAACCTTCAAAACCCTGACCATTCGATCATTAACATCATCGTTGAAATTTGCATCAGATGGTTTCTGGATATCGCGTAAAAGAACATCCGGAGCATGAGCCATGGTTGCTTTGATTTGGTTGATGGGACTTGGTTGCTTTGCAAGAGAATCTGTAATGTAGCCAATTGCATTAACAACATCGTCTTGATATATCTTAGTAATGTTATCCACTATAGTGAATGGTTCATTTCCGACAATTATAGTCCTGCACATTAGATAACAACATATTATTAGCAACCCGTCTAAACCAAATCAAACAGGCAACAATACAAACTATAAAAAGAAACTACAGGTCATACAAAACTGAGATTCGAAACAAAAGTTACTGTAAAATTTATGTGATCGCCTTACTTAACGTTTAAATCAAGGTTAGTGTATGCTTTAGTGACATTTTCAGCTACATAAGCTTGAGCCTTCCTAGTAGTATTTACAAGGATCATATCAATGTTAGCCACTGTTGTTGTCAATTCCAAACCAGACCCTGTAAACGCTCTAGCTACGGATCCCACAAAACTATGAAGCCTCACTTTCTTAACGCCATTCGACAAGATCATGTCAACGATATTAGATGGAAGCAATTTCAGGCGCGAATTTCGTGCCCAATTGATTCCAACATCATTAGCATCAGCTACATTAAGTGTAGAAAATAGAAGAACAGAACATGTTAGCGTCAAGATCACGAGACGCCCCATGGTTTCAAGGAGATCACATGGACAGGAGGAGCAAATATGTTAAATTTCTTGAAAATATTTGTTAATGGCCATTTATCAAACATTAATTCAACAACAACCGTTTATTTTTTTTAGACATCTATAAGCCATCCGTCTAGTTTTGTTGTATCGTAAATAAATTTAACCTACTGTTTTTATCAGGAATGCAATTTTAGTAAAAGTCTATGCTAAAATTAGGCAAAGACATCCTAGAATCAAGAAACATCTGTTTATTATGTTTATTACATATAAGCCAGAAAAAATGACATAAACCAAGTGTCTTTATTAATACATGTTTTTTTCATAAATTAGCTTTTAACCTTGCAAATGTGTATCTGTTATAAAAAATCAGACACTAACGAGGAGGATAAGCCCTTTACCAACTTGGTCCATTTACCACTTAGTCTACCCTAATCGTACTTAAATATATAAAATCAAAACAATCATACTTAACCAACCATGGATGACTCAAGTATGATCTAATACCAAACGCCTGCAGGAACAGAAAGAACAATAAAATTTGCACTTGATCTTGTAAAAAGAGGTACGAAATCTAAGCACCAACTGCGCTCAATAATCACGGCTTTATCACTCCTTTACTGTACGAACATGACCCTGCATGTTCGAGAGTTTATTTTAGATTTTACGCGCGTCTGCTCTGATCTGCAATCAGAAACATGGGGTTGAATTCAGTATGTTTCAGTTAATATCTTGTTAATTTTTTACTAAAACCAATTTAATGGATCATAATCACTCTTATTAAAAATATATTAACTGCATGAAATGCGATTTTTCCACCTAATTTTTTTTTCGACTGCAATTTTCCACCTAATTTGTATATTAGTGTAAATTAGTTCGATTTATTAATCGAACTAATTCCCTCCAAGCAGTGGACGAACACCGTCACGATGATGACCTTGTGGTGACAATGATGATTGAGACGGGGTGAAATGCCAGTATCCGTTGATGCTCCACCACACAGTCGCTGCCCGATAGCACGCCCAACAAATTTGACAAGTGCCTGGTAGCATATGGCACAACGACCTGAAGTCGTCACTAGTCTTGTGTTGTCCTAGTACTATATTTCGAGGACCACGCATGCATGACCCGGGACGTATTTATGAAAATCACGTTAGTCTGTCTTTGCTGAGTAATTATATTTCAGAGTATTCGGTGGCGGCCGATCTAGAGATAAATTTCTGTGGGTCCCTATGTACGTAATAATTTATAAATAAAAAGTAATTATTCAAGATAATATAATATTATTCAATCTAGTATGGTCGAATTTATATAAATTCGAACATATAATTTCAATCGAACATAAATAAATTCAATTGAGTATGGTCGAATTTATATAAATTCGAGATAAAATTCGAAATACTAATACTGTCGAATTTAAAAAATTTAACCGACTATTTTCGACCGACTATATTCGACTATATAAGTTCGACCATCTATAGCAAAATATAAGTAATTTGAAATTTTAGCCCAAAAAATCTAAGGAATATAATTAAATAAAAGTGTGAAGGTAATTTTCTTTTTAAGAACCTTCTACTATATATAGTTATTTGACAATAAACATATAAACAATTACTTCTTAACTTTTTTTAAAAAAAATCATAAAATAAGTAATATCTTTAATAAAACATAAAAAAATTAAATAAATAATATAGATCAAAATATAATATTAATTTATTAATTAACAAATTAAATTTAATTAGAGAAGGCCTTAAAATTACTTATATTGTACATTTAGAGAGATGAAGCCAATTAGTATCTAGAACATGTTTGGGGTAGTTTTAATTAGTTGTTTCAAACTGTTTTAAGTTGTTGTCTGGTATATTTGTATAGACTTAAATTTTATTCGTTTAAATTTGATTTCAAAAAATTTATATACTTTTGAGTTACTTTTCCAACTTATTTCAAAGCAAAACATATTATAGTAGTTATTAATTATTCTACTATTACATCATTTATTATAAATCTATTATTTATTTATTTTTGTCCTTCATTTTTTAAAGGCTAAATATAAATTATATATTTTTTTATTGAGGACACTAAAATTTTTCGGTAAGGACATTTAATATATTTAATGGGGGCCTTAAAACAAATATTGTAAATTTGTAGTTACTCGTCTAGTGGTCTTAGTGGACGGCTGCCCGGCTGTCCCCGGGTCCCTGTCCAATGCATCGGCCCTGAATGTATTTTATGTGTACGGACATGAATGATGTATGCATTAATGCATGTAGGTTATCCTCGAACTTAATTTTTTTTTTTTTACTAATTTGAATATCTTGTAACTTTACATTATATATAATTTAGTCTCGTAAAAATTATATATAATAATTATAATTTTATTTAATACATATGTATATAGTTTAAGTTTGATTCAAATACATAAAACTAATATTTCGATTTTAAAATTGTAATAATATTATATACGTCAGTTATGGTATTTTGATAAATATATCATAACGGCATGAAGTATTTATATTAATTAATTTTAATGAAAAACAATTTTTGTATTTGTTGTTTCTCGTTCATCCCGAAATTTATTAGAATAGATACTTATTTATAAGGTTACAAGTGTAAATATTTAAAAAACAGTTTCCAATCTTTACGTATGCAATGTAGTAAAATTCAGTTATACCACTTGCATATTTCCACAAGTTAGAGGTAATTAGAGGTGGTAGCATGCACTGTGTCACAAATATTAATGCAATCATGCAACTAGTTCGACATTGATTGTACCACCAATACAGTTTAGAGTATAAAATATATGAAATCGGAGTAGTGTTAGAACGAGCAAGATACCAGATTAGCTATGTGGTTCTGCAGACTTGTTATACTGGCAATTCTGATAAATATTCAGTGTGAAATAACACTTTCTACACAAGAACTTGAATTCATCTTCAATGGCTTCCAATCCAAAAATCTGAGCCTTGACGGCAATGCCACGTTTACGCCAAACGGACTATTGAAGCTCAGTGGTGGCAACAAACAACAGTCCCATGCATTTTATCCAAACCAAATTAACTTCAAGAAAAGCCTTGCCACTCGTTCAGTTTCCTCTTTTTCGACCAATTTTGTGTTTGCCATAGTCTCTGAGTATCCGAAACTAAGTAGTCAAGGCATGACTTTCTTTATTGCACCAACAAAAGCTTTTCCTAAAGCTAGGCCAGAATATTTTGGTCTAATTGATCAGGAAAGTGATGGAAATGCCACAAATCATGTATTTGCTGTGGAGCTGGATACTATTCAGAACGAACAACTTGAGGATATAGATTCAAATCATGTTGGTATAGATATTAATGGCTTAAAGTCTAATATTTCGCGTTCTGCTGGCTATTTCAGTGATTATGGTACTGGTGATTTTGTGAATTTGACGCTTTATAGTAGACTTCCAATGCAAGTTTGGGTAGAGTATAGTGGCTCGAAGAAGCAAGTTAATGTGACACTAGCTCCGCTACATATACGTAAACCTGTCAAGCCACTCTTATCTTTGGACTATGATCTTGATTCGGTTATAAATAAGGAAATGTATGTGGGATTTTCTTGCGCAACTGGAGCTCGACTTGTTACATCCCATTATGTTCTAGGATGGAGCTTTATGGTGAATGGCATGGCGAGAGAACTTGATCTGTCAAAACTTCCGAAGCTGCCACGAATCGGGCCGAAGAGAAAATCAAAATTTTTGACTATTGGGTTGCCATTGATTTTGGTGACTGTGATGTTAATGACAATTTCAGGCGTAGTCTATTTCATAAGGAGGAAGATAAAATTTGCAGAAGTTCTTGAAGATTGGGAATTTGAATATGGTCCACACAGATTTAAGTACAAGGATTTGTATTTAGCTACTGAAGGTTTCAAGGATAAGCAAGTATTGGGCAAAGGGGGTTTTGGTAAGGTCTATAGAGGCGTGTTACCCACCTCTAAAGTTGAGATTGCAGTGAAGAGAGTGTCCCATGATTCAAGCCAAGGAATCAGAGAATTTGTCGCAGAAATTGTCAGTATTGGAAGGCTTAGGCATCGAAACATAGTTCCTCTCTTGGGTTACTGTCGGCGGCGAAGTGAACTACTTCTGGTTTATGATTACATGCCTAATGGAAGTTTGGATAAGGCCCTATATGACCAACCAAAATTCAGACTAAACTGGAGCCAGAGATTTCAAATCATTAAAGGGGTGGCAGCAGGGCTTAACTACCTACATCAAGAATGGGAGCAAGTGGTAATTCATAGGGATGTGAAGGCTAGTAATGTTTTGTTGGATAATGAGTTAAATGGAAGATTAGGAGACTTTGGTCTAGCAAGATTACATGATCATGGTACAGATCCTCAAACTACTCATGTTGTTGGAACTATTGGCTATTTGGCTCCTGAACATAACAGAACTGGCAAGGCCACAACTAGTACTGATGTGTACTCTTTTGGGGCATTTTTGCTTGAGGTTGCTTGTGGTAAAAGGCCAATATATTTTCACCAAGGGGCTGAAGATGTTATTTTGGTTGATTGGGTGTGTTCATGTTGGAATCGCAATGACATTGTTGCTTCAGTTGATCCGAATTTAGGAGGTTACTATGTAAAGGCAGAAGTGGAGTTGGTCTTAAAGCTTGGTTTGTTGTGCTGCAACTCAGATCCCTTGGCTAGGCCTAGAATGCAACAAGTTGTGCAATACTTGGAAGGTCATGCCCCTCTGCCAGAATTATCATCCATTGTCATATCTTCTGTTGGCTTGGCTTTTGGACACGATCAAAATGCATTTTCTAATATTACCATGTCAAATTGCTCAACATCTTCTATGGAGATGCCTTATTCTCAACCATCTTCGGTGATTGCTGATTCATTTCTTTCTAGTGGTAGATGAATTACAAGTTGTATAAAATGTCATTCGGTTAGTTACTCCATTATTTATGTACGCATGCAGGGTATGTCCGTATTTTTCTTATTTGTGGTTCAATATTGCAGTGCAAAACGTCCTCCATTATGTCTTTACTCGTTGATTGTTAAAGTTTATATGCAAGTTTTCGTTTCACTTCTCTGGTTTGCTGCTAAGTGTGAATTGAATCTAACGGAAGTTTATGAAAGATGGAGAACTCTCATGCTGGTTTAACTGAAAATAATGAAATTTTGAAGAAATCAATTTAATAAAATAGAGCTTAAGTGAGTTGAGGATGAATAATTTGTTTTATTTTTCTACTCATTTTATTCCCAAATCTTAACATATAAAAATGTTAAAATTTCATTTTTTATAATTCCGCTCTAGGAAATTCACTCTTGTTTTTAATTTAGTTCATAATATTTTTCTTTTCCCGTCTCATTCTATTCCTTGCAAACAAATAGACAATCAGAACCAAACCGATCAGCATCAGAAAACCTTTTTCAGTCTGGAAAAGGAATGAGATAGACTTGAACTCAAGTAAAAATTATGAATAAATCAAATGTTAAAGTACAAATCATGTGAGTGTTTACTCTGAAAGGCCTTGACCTCACACCTTCAGTTGTTAGTGGGAGCTCCAAGAGCGATAACAATTTGATGCTCTCCTTCTGTGCAGGAGGAAGAATTTTCCCAGAACTATCCCGCGGTCTCCAGAATCCACAAATTTATCACATTCGCCATTGTGCTCATCAGTCATCACGATAGATCTCTCTTTCTGGATCATCTTTAGTCATAGCAAGGAGGTTGATGAGAGATCCTGTAGGACTGTCTTTCTCATCAAAAACGTAGCAACTGAAAATTGCGGTCCCTATTATAAGTTTGCACTAAGAAAATTTTAAAGCTATCAACTTTCTGCGACTCGTTCCTTCCAAAACATGTACTTATGGTACGGAAAGATCAAAGAGACATTTACAGCCCTCTCTTGTGCAGCAAAACTTGTCCATGCAAAAGCTTACACTTCTGCACTCTGCATAATAGATATCTGCACATTCCCAAGAATCTAAATCTAAATTGTAGTGCTCCTGAAAAATTAGCATACAGGTTTTGGTTTATTATATATACTTGGAATTAGAATCATGGCTTTTAAATAAATCAATGGCTGGGATTCGATTAATATGATGATTTGGTAGTTTATATTTAGAAGCATAAGCTCTGGGCATTTTATTTACTTTAATATTTTATAATTTTCAAACTAGACATCAGTGGCTACTAACTACTTTAATATGAATAGCTTTGTTAGAAAGATGCATTGACAGCTCAAGTCTCAAGAGTCCAGTCAAGTTTATGTTAGAAATTTTCTTTTACTTGTAACATTTGATTTCATCTCTAATGCAGTACGAGCCAAACCCTGCTTACCTTCTCTATTTAACCCAAAATTAACTGTTCGAAAATTAATTGTACTGGGAACAATTCGACTAGCCACCATTTCAGAAAGAAGTTGCAGAGCTTCTTCAGACTTGCCAACTTTACACAGACAAGTAATGAACACTGAATGAGTATGGAAATCAGGCTGTGGTCCCTTCAATTTCATCCGCTGAAAGACACTCCAAGCCTCAGCAACTTTTCCCACGGTCATATAGCCACGTATTAAGGCCGAATAAGTAACAACAGTAGGCTCACACCCTTCATCTTTCATTTGTCGTACCGTTTCAAGACCTTTTTCAATCTGTTCCTCCCTGAAGAAGTAGACTATTAAAGATGTGTAAACATGAACAGTAGGATGAATCCCAATCTGCTTCATGGATTCTATCTTAGACAGTGCGTCCTCTAGTCGTCCCTTCCATAGCAGACCATGAACAAGGCTGCCATAAGTATATTGGTTTAAGGGATGATGTTCTTGACCAACCTCATCTACTATTTTCAGAGCTTCTTCTAATCTCCCAGCTCGGGAGAGAGCCTGAATGTAAAAGGAAAAGGCTAGTGGAACTGTGAAACCAAGTTTATAGAGAGATTCCACACATTTTTGGGCATCCTGCAACTGTCCAGCTTCACATATACAACAAAGATAAGCTTCAACTAATTCTTTATCAGGAATATGTCCTGCTCTGAGCATCTCTTTGAATACGTGAATGGCTTCGACCACCTTCCTACCTTTTGTCCCACAAAGAGATATTATCAAAGATTTGTAGGTACTACCAGTTGGACTGAATCCACTAGCTTTCATCTCTTTGAAATTTCTCAAAGCAATGTCTGTCAGATCTATTCGACCATATTGCATTATCATAATTGTCCATGTATCTTGTGTTATCAAGCATCCCTTTCTTTTCATTTCATCAGCAAGGGATCTCATGTGTTTGAAGTCCTTTGCACGACCAGATATTTTGATGGCCATATTGTAGGTCTCAGTAGTATGATTGTAACCGGGCTGCTTTTCAACCCATGAGAAAAAAACGTAGTGCTGCACCGCTATGCACGCTACAGTTCCGCATAATCTCCGCAACTAATTCTGGTGTAAACTGTATAGTGCATTTCTCTAAATCTTTCTGTGTCAAGAACCAATCTTTTGAGGAAGATAATATCTGACAAACTTCTTGCATAATGTCATCACTACAAAAAGTTAGAGGTTGCTCTGAAACTTGTGAAACCAAACTCTTTTGCTCTATTTGGCTGCAGTTTATTGCATCGCTGAGTTGCACTCTGCTAGATACATCCATAGTATATTCCTCATCTTGTTGAATGTAGAATGTGCTACTTATTTGCATTTGTTTTACTTCTTCAACCTTATCCATTTCTCTTCTCCTCTCCAAATAAGTATCCCGTTGTATGTATTATCTCTAATACGTACCTTTTTAGTTTTCATCTCCTTCAAAACCTTGATGATCTCATCCGTCATAGAAACTTTACATAGCTCCTTAATATACATGCTATAGAATTTAGGGGTATCCTTCATTCCTTTCTCCTCCATACTCTTGAACACATTCCATGCTTCAGAGATGCGTTTTTGTTGAACAAGACCTGCAACCATTGACATCACTGCCAAACCGTCCAACTCAAGTCCTCTTTCCAGCATTTCATAGTATAATTTAGAGGCCTTCTGAAAGTCATTCGAACTAAACAGGTGCTGAATCAGATTAGTATAAGTCTTAATGGTAGGTAAATTTCCAGAATCCTTAATTCTATGGAATATTTCCAAAGCTTTAGACACATCATTTCTCTTCAAGTATGCATGGATAATAATTCCATAAACTCTTTCAGTGACAACATCTTTTTTCTTCATTATATCAACAATCTCCAAAGCATCAGTAATTCTGTCAGCTTTAAACAATCCTTGCAACAAGATCTGAAAATTTTCCGCATCAGGTTCCCTGTCCCTATTCTTCAGCTCACGAATATATTCTAAAGCTTCCCTGATTTTCCCAGAAATGCAAAAACCTCTGATCACAATAGTGTACGCATGGCTTTCTGGAATCTGACAGACCCTTATCATGTCATCAACAACCAAGTCAACATCAGCTCTCTCTCCAATCCGTGCAACGCACTTCAACAACTTAAACAAACCGATATCTGGCTCCATCTCCTTATGTGTCATTTCCTTGTAGAATTCCATAGCGATATCAGCTTTTCCAGCATTACAAAGTGCACGTAACATCAGTTTATAAGCCACCGAATCAGGCTCAACACCAGATACCCTCATCTTCTCATACGTCAACAAGGCTTTTCCAACCATCTTTGCCTTCCCATAATGAGAAATAAGAATAGTCCAAGTCCTAATATCCATGTCACAAGAATTCTTTCCCATCTCTTCCACCAACTCTTCAACCAACCCAAACTCTTTCGATCCCCCAGCTATATTTATCATCGTATTGTACGTCTCAGTCGTATGATTAAACCCCTTTTCCAGCTTCACCCAGTTTAAAAAACCTAAAATCTAATCGCGGGACTCTCGAACACCTTTTCAACACATTGTCAACAATCTCTTCATCAAAACATCAAACCTACTTCCCCTAACCGCTCCTCCATCGAAACAACATCCTTTTCGCCCAAAACAATCTCCGTAACCTTCTGTACCAACAACATAACTTCACTATTACTCAAATTACCAACCTGGGCATCCACAAAAACCCTCACATTCTCATTTCCCGCCACACTCTCACTGACATTTTCACAAACAAGTGGTGGGCAAGATTCTTCCTCGGCCTCCAGTTTTTCAACATGGGTATCTACATCAAATAATCGAAACCCTGGTTCATTTTTGGACAAATCAACAGTTCCTGCGCCTAAAATGTCAGTAATTTCATGAAAAAGTGAGGAGAGGTCATTGGCTTGTTTTTCTTTGATAATTTCTTTAGTTTTAATAGAGTGAGTTGAATGAGATTTTGAGACTTGAAACAACACAAAGTTGTTCCTGGATTTTAAACATATTGATGGGACTTTAAACAAATGCTTCATATTTTTTCAAAATATAAGTTGCTCCCTCCCCATGAATATATAGCGCGCGAAAGGTCTAACCAATAAATTCTAAATAAAGCAAAATATGTTAAGTATTTTATTTACTTCACCACCTTTACTAAAGGTTCGTTTTCTTTTTTGAATCAAAAGAGAAATTTCATTAACTCAAAATATCACGCATAATAGACTCCACCATACAATTAGGAGGAGTCGTAAAAAGATTGTGGCTATTAGTTAAACAAGGAATTCTCGCAAACTCGTGCGCTACCCTATTAGCTTGTTTCCGAATAAAATGAATAGAGACCCCGGGCATATCCTGAAGTAACTGTCTGCACCTCCCGAGAACCTCTCCTACCTCCAGACAATTCACCGTCCTGCTGTTAATGCCTTGAACCGTGAGTAAAGAGTCTGATTCCACCGACACCTTTGTATGTTGCAGCTGTCGACCCTTAATCCAGGTGAGTGCCTCTCGTACTCCTATCGCTTCTGCTTCAACCACACTACTCACTGTAGGAAAGCTGAGATTCTTACCTGCAATGAACTTTCCTTGAAAATCTCTGATAAGCATACCAATCGTGAAAGAGGAAGAACCTGGGAACACTGATACATCCACATTAATTTTCAGACTACCTTCCTCCGGAGGCAACCACTTATTACCCTGCTTCTTACACTGTTGTCGACTCACTTGACCCTCCTTACTACTACCTTGCCTCGCTTTCTTCCATTCAGATACTGTGTTAAAAACACCATCCATAGCTAGACCGGGATTGATTACTCTACCTTCCCAAGCTCTCTTGTTCCTCCAAAACCAAACCCCCCAGATCACCGTGCAAATTTTTACTATCTCCTCAGTCGAACCCCCTTCAAGTTTAGATAATAACCAATCTGGAACATGCGTGGTCTCACTCATGTCATGGCTGAGATTTACATGTCTCCAGCATTGAGTAGCAAAAATGCACTCAAAGAAAACATGTAACATGTTCTCACCGTCAATATCACACATAGGACATACATTGGGTAAAGTTACACCCTTTGTAATTAATCTTTCATGTACCGGGATATTGTTGCGACAAAACCGCCATATAAAGATCTTCATTTTGTGAGAGATAGGTAATTTCCAGATTCTATTCCAACCTATGCTTTGTGGGACATCATGAGTGTCATGGTTTCTGTCGTGCCAGAATCTGTACCCTTCTTTAACACCATAAAAACCATTATTCGAGTGAGCCCAAACTACTCTGTCAGAAATACTACGTTGGGGAATAGTAATTGCAAGAATCGCCTCAGCATCTTCTCTCAGAAAATTCTCCTGAATATAGCTTACATTCCATTGTTTTGTGTTTGAGGAAAACAGACTCTCGACCTTCTCATCCCTGCCTTCATACAAATGACTTTGTTCCACACAAAAATCCCCCTTCCTTCTCAACCAAGGATCCTTCGTTGCATTAATTTCTCTACCATCCCCCAAGATCCACCTAAAACCCTTTCTCAGCTCCTCCTTTGCAGTCCAGATTCCAGACCAAATGAAGCTCGACTCCCTCCCTTTATCTGCCTTTAACAAATTACAAGTTGAAAAGTACCTGGCTTTAACTAATCTAGACACCAAAGCATTTGGATTATGCAAGAAATTCCAGCAGTGCTTTCCTAGTAAAGCAATATTGAAACCGTAGAGGCTTCGGAATCATAAACCTCCTTTGCTTTTCGACATACTCATTTTACTCCATGAACACCAGGTGATTCCTTTATTGCCCCCCGATCCTGAATTCCACCAGTACCTGTTAAACATAGTCTCCAACTCTTGACACATAGTTTTAGGTAACAGAAAGCATGACATGGTATAAGCTGGAATCGACTGAGCTACATTGCGAATCAAAACTGTTTTCCCAGCACGTGAGATAGGCTTGGCTTGCCAACCCTGGATACGTTTACTGGCTCGTTCCTTCAAATAACCAAACACACGCTTTTGCTAAAGGTTCGTTTTCAAAATATATTTTTATTTTTAAACATATCTACATTTTTATTTATAAAATAAATTTAAATATAATTTTTTTAAATTATTCTTATATTTTAATATTTTATTCTCTTAAAGTTTAGTAAAATTCTCATTTTTTAAAATAATAATTAGAAGTGTTTATTATAAAAATCTAATTAATATTTTTTTAATATGTGTAGTTTTTCTTAAGATAAATATGTAAATAAAAATGAAAGGGCTATTAGATTTGAGTATTTTATGTATGATAAGTCTTTTTAAATTTATATTATACATCATATTTTTCTGCCCCCTTCCGCAGGATTGTTGTCGACCATATGTCATATGTGCACTTTTGTAACGGGGGTTAGGATTTTAAGATAGACAGGGCTCAAAATTTTAGTATCATACAAATTTTCTGGTTTTAAAAAATTCGAGGATTCATTGTTATTTCAAAAATAAAGACCTTGTCATAATAGAATAAACAAATTATGTCTAAATTTGTAGTCAAACGCTTCTGAAATTTAAGTTTTATCTCGTACATTTATTATCTCATACACTTGCGTAGAAAAAATAAGTGATACTCTTTGTCTTTAATTTTTAAAAACTTATGTTATAAGGAGAAACTGGTATAATAATAATTTGGAGGTTTGCTGTAATCACGGAGCAAAATATGATAATTTTGTTGATGAACTTGATGAAGAATGCGAAGAACACGGGAGGAAAGTGATGGATTTTGGTAGCTGATCTTGCAGTTGATTCGTTAGAAGGCCAGATAAAATGTTTGTTCTATTGTTGCCAACTGTCGATTCAACTGAAACAAGATGCCTACGTACCCTATTCACAGGGGTTTAAGTTACACGTAGTTCTTGGAGGACAAGTTACTTATATGGGCTAGGTATTGGTCCGGTCCATCAGGCCTAAATCCTCATACATGAAGGGCTTTGACCCAAGCCTGTGCGGATGTGAAGGGCAGACTTCCTAGATGTTTGTAATTGCCATGGCACAATCCCATTCGGCTCTTGGGGCTGCCATGGAGTTGTAGAGTAAGGGGTCTCCGTAGGGAGTTGTGCGCGATGTGGCCTCGCGGGAGCAGTATGTAGAGGTGACCCTGAGCGGATCCCTTGATGATATGAGAGCCCTTGGGGCTAGATGTGTTCAAATAGATAAGTATGTTGAGATATTATCCCATGAGGGCCTTCCATAGTCTTTAGATTGATAAATAATATCAAGTGAGATGAGCCTATGAGGCTATGAACTTTTCAGTTATAAGAAATCTGTGCTAAGTACTCCGGGCTAGCGAAGTAGCCTGGTGGCATTGAACTTGACAAAGCGAGTCGGGCTGAGGACCTCTCTATCAAGTCCATGTGACCTGGGAGGTGATGATGAGAAGCGAACTAGGCTTAGGGCCAGTTCTCCTCTCTCTTCCTTCTTGAAGTTGAATGAGTCTAAGACTGGTAAGCTAGCGATGCGACCTCATGCTAGGCCAAAGGCCTTAGAATATTATATTATCTTTAGAGGGATGCGAACTGAATATGGGTCGTAAAGCCATGTGAGCCCAGATGCGAGGTGGGCCATCCAATTTATGTCATTGGGCATGGTTAGGACCCATGCCCAAATATTGGGCATAACAACTACCCCTGATTCCTCCTCGCAATTAGCGATGCGAGGTGGAATTAGATAATAATTGATGTCATAAACCATTCATGCGACGCGACCAGCAAAAGCCCTCCCATTGTGGTGCGAAGTGATTTGCCAAATCTTTGTTAATTGGTAATGCTTGTTTTGAGATAATACATCATGACAGCGATCTGGACATCTAGCGGATCGAGTTGGAAATATTAAATCCTTTGAATTTCAAGGCAATTGAAAAGCCTCACCCGCGAAGCGGTCTAGATTATAGTTGTTGGAAGAGAGGTTGCACATGCTTACGGTATGGTGGCATGCACCAGATCGAGATGGGTGGCCAAGATCGTGCCACGTGTCGTGCCCATTTTTCTCTCTTCCATTGCCTATAAATATATGAACTTTCCAATCATTTCTAATCATTTCCAAAAACATTTTCAAAAAATTTGTTTGAATTGCTCAAGGATAAAACCAAGCTTTTCATGGCCAGAATTCAGGTGCCAACCAGATTTGTTCATCCACCTTCGCCGGATTCTTCTAGCGAGGCCAGCTCCGATAAGTCTTCATCCACAGATTCGAGCCCACCTTTAAATGCTAAAGGTAATGATCCGAACTCACTATCTTGTCTTCATTTTTTCATGGCATGCATATATAAAACATTTGTTTAATCATCCATGTACATGTACTTCATGCGATGCGACCCTACTCCCTGGGTCGCATCACTTCACACACCTTCACTCATCCTCGCGTCGCGATCTCGATTTTTAAATTTTTAGGACTGGCTCTTGTGCGATGTGAGGACACTTAGCATTTTCCTTTTGAATTTTCTTTCTTCAATTTAAGAACACACACCTTAATTGATTCACCATCTATTTCAGATGTCGAGCGATTTGGACACAAGTACGTCATCGCCTCTCAGCCATTATCCCAAGGAGCTGCGGGGTTCGGCTGAATTCTAACACGAGTTGAACGAGATATCGGGCACGCATCGCCATCCCATCATCCCGGGGACTGAAATTAGCGAATAGCGGTGACCAATATAGCTCGGGTCGAGCAATCTAGCTCAGACTCATTAATTTATTTTTTGACCCGAGTTGGTCGATTGAGGATTCCCTTAGGAACGGAAATCCCGATGCCTGGAAGAAGAAGAGGCCCGGGTTGCCGAGTCTGATCGATTTATCATTCTTAAATCACGGGCCGAGCTGGCTCACCAAAGAGGAGGCTGAAGCAGAGATAGCCCGTTGGGTTGCAGAGCGATCTGCCAGTATCCAGGACGATGAAGAGCCTTTACATCTCCAACAACCCATCAATCTTCAAAGCGATTCGAGATGGAGCTCATTAGGGATGCTTATTATGAGTCTCGTGACCCGAAGGAAAACGGGTTCGCACTAAGGTCGATCTTGACCTAGATGATAAAGCGGCCTCACACTGGGTCGAGTCTTCAAACAGCGAGGAGGACCGATGCTGTAACCAGGATAATTGACCTGGAAAATTATGAGTATGTGCCCGAAGCCTCAGAGGGCGAAGCCTATGCACCTCCGGACCAGCCCGAAATAGAGGGGCCAATTATTTTAGGTGCGAAGCCACTGGGTGATGAAGCGAGCAGCTCCACCACGAGGCCTTCTTTGCCTAGGCATTTTGCTGCCAAATACCTTTCAACTAGCCTTACGTCGCAGACTTTGGCAGAGGCGGTGGAACAATACAGACTAAATGGTCGCATCGTCCTGCTGCGACCTCACTAAAGATGTTATCGATTTAACCACAGGGAAAATGGTGGTCGCATCCCTGAGATTTTTCTCTCCACCTCGCTCCTCAAAGTTGGGATCGCATCGCCCATGCACCCATTCATCCAAGATGTATGTAAATACTACCATGTCGCTCCACTCTAAGTGAACCCAATGGCTAGAGGTCGGCTATTTCTTTATTTATGCTTTATAAGAAGCTGAAGTATCCTGACATCGATGCGAAGACTCTTAGATATTTTTTGAATCTGAAGTCCTCAGGGAAGAAATATTTTGGATATCTCTATTTATCAGTCAGGACCGAGTTTAACGGGAAGAACCTGTTGCAGGGACCCCAAGCAATATGGGCCACTAGAAGGAACCATATTTCTATGTGTTCGATGTGACCAGGGTTCAGACTCATTTCAACTACAAACCAAGTAAGTATTGCCACTTCGTTTCACTCCCTTTTTAGTTCATTTTCATTCTTTTCCAAGGCTGACCATGTGTCATTTACTTTATTTCTTAAGTTGCCCCTCATCGCACTCCTTTTAATGGCGAGGCCAAATAGCGAGATGACAGCTTATTGCAGCTCGATGTTGAGGAGTGATATGTTAAGAAGTTGGTGACAACCGCGAACCTAGTTGTGCACGGGTTCTTGAAGGAGAGTGCGAGGCTGACTCCTAAGAAAGGAAAAGGCGTAGCGAGCTCCTCTCAGAAATCATCTGTGAACCGACTTGGAGGCATTTAACCTGACAAAGCGAGCGGGCTGAGGACCTCTCTGTCAAGTCCATGCGACCTGAGAGGAGATTATGAGAAGAAAACTGGGATGGGGTCAGTTCTCCTCTCTCTTCCTTCTTAAGTTGAATGAGTCTAAAACTGGTGAGCTAGCGATGTGACCTCATGTTAGGCCAAGGACCTTAGAATATTATATTATCTTTAGAGCGATGCGAGCTGAATATGGGCCGTGAAACCATGTGAGCGCAGATGCGAGGTGGGCCATCCAATTTATATCATTGGGTCTTCTTAGGACCCATACCCAAATATTGGGCATAACAACTTAAAATTGTGTTGTATTTTAATTATAATTATAGAATTTATACCTAGAAAAATAAGTGAGAAACTTTACCGTTGATTTTTAAATGATTGAAATATTAAGTACAGATTCCTTCCCCTTATTTGAGTCAAGCTTCCGCTACATTTATTGAACTGTCCCAAAAGAACACTTATAATGCATTTTTCTAACTTTTAATATTAGTTGTCACAAGGATAAAGATAATATGACATCTATACTTTAAGAAGATAACATTATAAATAATAATTAAACAATTTTGTTGAATTACTTCTACAAAAAATTGTAATCAAGTGATTAAAAAAAGAATATAATTGAGAAATTATGATAAATATATAGAATGTTTTATGAGAATTGTAACTTAATTATATTAGAAGTGATACCGTAACACCGTAAAAAGTAGTGATAACTAGCCGGTATTAAAATTATAAATAGATGCATTTTAATCGCAAAAAAAAAAGTTATTATCTAACAACGGATTTAAAAATTATCAAGAAACAAAAATAATATGTTGTTCACCGTACTATTCTTAATTTCATTTTCACATTTTGATACTTGAATTAGTGGCATATGGGCTGGTGTGGGTCCCAGCCCGGGTAGTTTTTTTAATTTTTTTAAAAATTATCATTAATGATGTTTGGTAAATCACGTTCAACCCGGGTTAAAAAATTTTAAAAACTACATAGCAATACTAATGTTAGAGTATTTGATTTTGAAACGACTTTTAAATGATTATGAATTATGAAAAGAAAATAGCATCACCAAAGTTTTATGAGTATTAATTACTCTCTCTGTATCTATTTACATAATGTCCATTTTGACTTTTTTAAAGTAAAATTGATTAATATTTGACTCAAAATTAAATATTATTTTTTTATAATTTTTTAAAACTAAAAAATATATTTTAAAGTAGATTATATATATTTTCCAATAATATCAAATATATTTTTTAAATTATACATTATTTTTAAATTATAATAAAAAATTAGTCAATTTGACTGAATTAAAAACAAAATGAACATCTAAATAGGAACACAGGAAATAATACTAAAATTAGTAATTAATATGGTGCGAGAAAGAATCAACAATCAATTCACTATGACCACGCAAGTACCTAGTTTAAATTTATATTTTCAAAAATTAAGTTCACAATTTTCATATCCATTCAAAAGAGTGTTTATTTTAAAGGTTTTCAAGGGAATATATTTTCAATATATTTTGTAAATATATTTATTCAATTTATTTTTAACAAAGTTCTGCCTAGATATAAAATACAGATTTTTATCCTGGAAACTTTGAATTGTCCTATTTCTTTGTATAATTTATATTTTCATTCAAATTAAATATTTATTGCACTTCATAGTCATTATTATTTTAAGAATATTATATTTTAATATGTTTTGAGTCAAAACTTTAGTCCAAACATTGATAAGTTCCGACAAATGGCTGTCAATTATTGTTTCGGGCTATAGGGACAATGAAACGATCTTTTTCTCAAAGTAGTATCTATACATTTCCAAATGACTTAAAACTTGGGGAATATAATTAGAATATTGGGGAAAAAATTAGGAATTCTTTCATAATTTTTGGGTGACTTTCATTTTTGGCATGTATTATCGATTACGTTATTGGTTGTTCAGTCAATTGAAAGTCAATGAAAGTCAACTCCAAATTGAGTAGAATTTTGACCATAACCTATTGAGCTTATTCCCAGATGGTTCCTAAATTTTCATAATTTTTGAAGCATATTTTGAAAAATGTCATATTTCCGATGTATCATTCGATTTCGTGTTTATTAGCTTAAATAATTTACTGAACAAGGTATACACATTTTTCCAAGCACCTATGTGACCTCTTTCAGCTGATTCAACTTTAATTTGAATTGTTATGGCTCTCCTTGCTCCATGTAAACCCTTATTCTCTTGTCCCCTTTTAAAATAAATCAAAAATACTCTATTTTTGGCCTATAAATAAAGCCCTCCCTCCACACCATTTCTTAAGCCTTTGAGTGCCAAGTATATGCTGTAAATTTCTCTCCCAATAAGCTCTTAACATCAGTAGGTTTTCATCTTCAAGAGATCTTGAGTTTTAAGCTTAGTTCTTTCATAGATCCTAACTCTTTCAAGCTTAAAAACTCGTATACTTGCAGTAATCACACACCAACCATACAAGTCCCTTTAGGCTACCCAAAGACCATATATCTACTGCCCTTAGACTTTTTTAGTTGTCCCCAAAGTTATACCAAAAGATCACATTTCGACGATTTTTCGGCGACTATTTTTTGTGTGTTTTGGCTTCTAAACTAGCTTTTTCTCTTGATTTCTCTCAAGATCTCAAGGGTTACAAGTTGGTTCTATTATTATATATGTATATATATTTGGTAGCCTATAATATATATATATATATACACACACACACACACTTGCTTGTTTCGATTTTTAGATATATTATATAGTTAGCCTTGTTTACAATTTATATATACAGGAGCTTTAATTGTTTGTTCTCTCTTAGTATATATAGATTGTGATGGTATTTGGGGGAGTCTTCTTTTCATCTCTTACTCTCCCAAATTAGTTGTTCATATTCTTGCCTTACCTATCCGGGATTAATAACAACTCCAAGTTACTTAAGTTTCGAGTAGAGACCGATTTGTATAAATCTCATTTAAAGGTATAAACAAAAGGATTCCTTGTTGAATTTGGTAATTAAACTAGCTCTTATTCCGAGTAGAGACCAATTTGTATAAGTCTTATATAGGACATAAACAAAAGGACTCCTTGTTGAATATTTATAAGTTAGCCCACTTTATTTTCAAGTTGAGAAAATATTCGTTTAAGTCTATATTATAAGACATAAACGAACATCTCCTTATTTGAAATAGAAAGAGGCATAAACTAACTTATATTCTGAGATTGGAATATTAATATAAATCTCATATATTATTTAGAGATATAAAAGAACCTCTCTCGTAGAATATTTGTAAATTTAAACTCACTTTAATTCCGAGTCGAGACCAATTTGTATAAGTCGCGGTATGACATAAACAAGAGAACTCCTTGTTGAATTATTAGTGAAAGAAACTAACTTATATTTCGAGTTGTATTCTTTTGTATAAATCTCATTTAGAGATGTAAACAAAGTAAACTCGTAGAATATTTATAAGTTTAATTAACTTTGAACACCGAGTTAAGTGCTATTCGTATAAATCTAATATTATTACATAGAGATATAAACGAGCCCTACTTGTTGAGTTCTTGATGTTAACCCACATTATTCCGAGTTGAATAATATTTCATATAAGTCGAGTTACGACATAAACGAAACTTACTCGTTGAATTTAAGTGGTATATTTTGTGTTTGTTTAAAGGTCATAGTATAGTTGTCTTTAATTTCCAAGGCATGTTAAACAAAATAGTTAGAAACGTACTTGATCTCATTCAAGTCAAATATGTTCTATATTTTGACCTTAAATATCCCTGTATATTATATATATATATATATACACACATACATATATATATATATATATATATATATATTTACTCTAAGTGCTTGCATTGCATTCATACGCTTTACATAATATACTTTATTTTAGCATACACACTTAATTTACTGCATACATGTTCACACAAAATGTGTGGTTCGTCCCTCTCATGAAGCGACTTACCCTGACTCACATTTATATATTCTGTTGTTTCGGTTATATTATATATATTTGTTTGTCTCCGGTCTAGTACTGTAATATACTAGTCCACCAACTTTCTTTTCTTAAACAGAGATATTAAGTCGTAGTACTGGTTGTCTAGGCTTTGTTAGTTAGGTGAAGTGAAGTGAAGTGATCCTTGTTCTAAGACCCAAGTCCTAGGCACGCCGACGGGAAGTTGGGTGTCTTTGCACCGTGAAGAAGAGGAAAGATCCAAGACCTAAGACATAAGATCCAAGACCTAAAAAGGGTTAGAGGAATATAGTCTACGCAGAATTTTGTATTTTTCTTACTTGTATTTGAGGAGGTAGCGGGGAGGTAGCGGGGAGTTACGCTCCAAGATAAATTTGTAAGGGGTTTATTTAGATTGTGAGGAGGTAGCGGGGAGTTACGCTCCAAGATAAATTTAGTAGGTTTGCTATTGTATTTTGAGGGGTTAACGGGGAGTTAAGGTCCGAGATAAATACATAGTTGTTGTAAAGGCTTCTCCGCCGCTATAAGGAGTGCATCTTTTTATAGTGGGAAAATCTCAAGTTCTGGGAGAGACTCAGGGACTGGACTAGGGGTGAGCGGATCTGTTAGAGGATTGCGTCATCGCAAATCAGGATAAAAATCTTGTGTTGTGCTCTATTTTTTTACTCTCTTTTAATTTCCGCACTTGATTTACTAGTTGACTAGTAACATTTTTAAAAGAGAAGAGAAAATTTTAAAACGTCAAGCTCTCATTTTTAAAAGGGTATTAAGTTATTCAACCCCCCTTCTAGCTAATACCCATCCTTACGGACCTTACACAAATAATTATAATTTGACAGCCTAAGTTATATAGCAATTGATAACCTATATCAATCGCCTCTAGTATCAATTGATGAAAATATTATCAATTGACTTAAGACATATCAATTGAGATAGACAAAGTACAACTATGCTACCATCCATATTATCAGTTGATTCAGATAAACATTTCAACTAATATGATTTCCTGATCAAATCATATCAATTGATTAGTTACAACAAATAAAATTTCTATGATTCTAATGTTAAATTTATCATCAAACCTACATTGATTCCTAACAGTATGCCTAGATAAAATTTTGTCTTTCCAAGATCTTTCATTTCAAACTCATTTTTCAAATAATTAGCAGCATTAGTAATATCTTCAGAAGTATCAATAATATTCAAATCATTCACATATACAACAATAATAACAAAACCAGATTATGACTTTTTGATAAACACACAAGGAAACACTTGATTATTAATATATCCATCATTCAATAGATATTCACTAAAACTATTGTACCACATATGACTAGATTGTTTGCAACCATATATTGATCGTTGTAGTTTAACTGAATATAAATGATGTGTCTTAGTGTCTTCTATATTTAATCCTTCACGAATTTTCATATAAATATGACTATCAAGTGGTACATAGAGGTATGTTATCAAAATGTCCATGAGACGTATTTCAAAACTTTCTATACAATTCATACCTATTAGAAAATGAAAAGTAACTCCATCCATCATATGAGAATATGTATCCAGGTCATTGAGAAAATTCCTAGGCTACTAGTCGGGCCTTATACCTCATAATTTCATTTCTCTCACTCTATATTTGTATAAATACTCATCCATTTCCAACATGGATCACACCAGTTAGCCTCTGGACTGCTGGTCCAAATACATTTATCTTACATAATGAGTGCAATTCTTCCTGTATTGCAACATTTTATTTTTCCCAATCATCTCTTTGTCGGCATTCTTCCACACTTTGTGGTTCAGGATCAGAGTTCATCATAATATCACATGCCACAGAAAAAGTATATACATCATCAATTTTAATACTTCCACGATCCAATAATTTCCCGTTATGTACATAATTTATTGAGATCTCAAAGTTTTCAGATACCTTTACTTCTATGGAACCATGTGCCACTTCTTGGGCAATATTCTTTTATAGATGTAATACCACTTTAGAGGGTTCGAACCCCTTTAAGAAGTAATACCACATGAGGAGTATTTTTCAAAACATGTGCCACTTTAGGGACATGTGCTATCAATTTTCACTTTCATGGTGTCATATATTTTGCACCAACAGGATTGCCACGCTTCTAGCGTGGTGTTGAATCCCTAATCAATTCTTCAAGAATTAATTTATGCTTAGGGATTTCAACCCGTTGGAGTATTAACAACATGTATATATAATTTTAAATATGTCTAGAATTATAAAAAGTATCGGGCATTTGACTAGCAATAATTTGCATATGAATAATTCTTTGAACCACGGATTCACATTGGTTATTACGTGGATCAATATAATTAAATCCTGATACATACATGATATTTCAAAATTAAATTTATGCAAAACTTTATCTCCTTTAATGAAGTGAACATAGACTCATCAAAATGACAATCAATGTATCGAGAAGTAAAAATTCACTATTTAATAATTCAAGATATCTTATGATATATGGTGAATCAAAACAAACATAAATACCAAGTCTTCTTTAGGATCCCATTTTTGTTCTTTGTGGTGTAACAATGGGAACATATACAGCACTATCAAAAATTTGAATTTAACCAATCAAGTAGTTATCGAGAAAATCATCATAAAATTATACTAATTAATATAACTATATAACTATATATATATATATATATATAGTGACTCACAAGAACTGATTGGTTAGTTATAAAAAAAATTATGTTCTCTTAAAAGGATTTATCTCTTAGTAGTCATGTATCTATATTAATATATGATCTAAAAAAGAGGAAGACGAAGAAATAAAAATGATAGATTTAAGTGACTAACCTCGAACACTATTTGATGTTAATCACGATATGCCAATTAATAATATACGACGGAGATGTAGATATATTTGGAAAATGCTAAATGATGATGATGGTGGTGGAATGAGGACGTATATGGTGGTGTCGAAAGTGGTTGGAGTGAGAGAGTAGAGAATAGAAACCGCACACACGCTAGTAGTGTAACACCCAAAAAATAACAAAGATCAAAAGAAGAATATGTTAATCAGAAAAACATAAAATTAACCAATATCAAATACCAATATAGAATATAAAAGATAATTTAATTCTAAGAAACTATACAATAAATTAGGTATAATTTAGATATTAGAAGTAGAAGAATAACAATAAATTAGAGATTGATTAGAGCCTGTAATAGGTTCCATGTTAATTACAAGAAAAGATATTAGCCTGCCTGAAATAGTATTAGAGATGAGATTAGCATTGTTTTCCCAGTTACACAACTAGAAGGGAGTTGAATATTTGTGCCTTCTTTTTGCCTGTTTTAAAATCAACTATGAAAATTGTAATTCGAATAATAAACAAAGAACAAAACACAAAGATATTGAAGAAATACTGTTTATATGATTGATGTGCTAATACAAACTCTTCTAGGGTATATAAAAACCCTATCAGTTTCTCTATGTCTATCACAACAACTCTCTCTATCTCTATGCTCTCACAAAACTTCGACAATTACAATAGGTTACATAGAGTGTTTATATTAAGATATGTCTATCAACTAATAAAAGAGAATCATAATTAATTAGGAATAAATTCCTATCTATTAGCTTCTAGTTTCATTCAGTAATTCTACTTCCTTCTCATAGCATATATGTTGTATCTTTGACATCATCTCTCACACTTTCCTTCATTCAATCACCACCGTCCAAAATTGAACTCAGCTTCACAGACCCTGAAATACTCCCGACTATGACAGTCTTCAGACTCTGATTGGCTTCTAGACTCTTGTCTTGATTCTTCTGAAAATCTCCTAAGTACATATCATTTGTTATGCATTTGCAGGGTCTAAGATAACTCATGGTAGACATACTATAATCTGATAATATATACTTGAACAGAGACTAGAATGATTTATTCTAATCTATTACAGATACATGTTATGTTAGACTCCGTTCTATTATTTTGTTCATCATCAAATAAATATATTCCTAACAAGCATGTCTTTGAATCTTTCAAGTTTAATTTCCTATATAAAATATATATTTGGATATGTTGGTTAATATTGTAGAATTCTCGGGTGTTATGGGTAGGCCAGCTTCTAGAGCCACCTAATGATTTAATCAAGTTGGCACCAGATGAGGGACTTTCTCCTACCGATTGGAATGTTAGAAGAACATTATAAAATCTCTCACAATATGATGTTACATTCAGACTGGCTGCTAGAAAAGTTCCCACAATTATCTGCAATAAAAGAAATCACTACTCGTTACCTTAAAGGTCAGCAAAGAGATAAGCTATATTAGATATTATAATACAATGAAATCCTCTTGTGTGTGCAACTTCTTTGTACCAGTTTGTTCTTATAAGTTAGATAGTGTATAGAATGTTGTAATCAGACTACAATTTGACATAATCTATTGATTGGGATTCTACAATAATTTGGCCAATATATAAATTTCATGAATATTCAATAAATAAATAAAATTTAAAATGACATATAGATAGTATATCTTTGGATGTGATAAGAATGTTATAAATATGCTCAAGGAATATTTTGTACTTACACTAATATATATTAACAAATTCAGAATTCTGGTGTGCGTAAAAAAGTGAATATAACTCGTGAATTTACTATTCTAATCAAATATCATTACAAATTCAGACTTGGGTCTATATCATTGCATAGCTTTGATGTAAACTGTAATTAGAAATCAGAAATTGACAGCAACTATACATGATGAAAAACAATTGAGAAGGGACAACTAGAAAGCATCTTATCAGTGAAGTATTTGGGCACTCTCTAAATCATAATATTTCTTACAAAAAGTGTAATTTAGAAAAATATATAGATTGTAAGCGATCAATGATTTATATTATACTCGAAAGAAATAAATTCAATTTTTTAATTCAATAAAAATGACATTAAATAATTTCATGAAATAGACCTGCACAGGAGACGCTGCAGTTATTAAGCCAGCCACCCCGCCACCTAACACATGGTCATCAGGTTCAGCTCTCAAACTGCCTATACTGTTGTTTTGGCCACCAAATTCTGAAGGCAAAAAACAATCTTAAATGGAAAAGATCTCAAAGCACCCCTGCATAAACATATAAATGTATGAGAATTTGTCTATATAAGTAATAAATTTAGGCCATATAAATAGATATATTTCATGGAACACCCATATTTACAAATTTAGGAGAGGAAGAAAAAATATTTATCATCCTAAGCAAATAATAATAAGTACTCATAATTCTATAAATGATATGAAAAAATAATTCTGTGACTTAAGTAGATCCCAAAAAAAATTGACAACGGAAAATGGTCTTTTGTTAAACTTGACCGCAAAATCGTAGCATCTTATGAGGACTCATGAATGTTTTCCTTGTACAACTATTAAAAGTATTGGAAAGAAATGAAAATATGAAAAAGAAAAACAAATAATATGCTTTGATAAATTTAAGCTCAATGCAAACCTGATGAGTAACAATTCCTCCAGATGACAAGGATCGCCGGAAAGCTAGATTGCAGATATTGCCCTTAACTGAAAAAATGGATAAAACTTATTTTTTTCACTCGCGAAATAAACAATAATCTTCCTAAAATGTCCTAAAAACATAAGTTAAAATCTATATATAATGAAGAAGAATCTAAAATAACAAGTTATGTGAAAGAATAATCCACCAAAATGTTACAATTGCTAGCAATAGCTTGAAGTACTCCATAAAATTGGTTCACTTACACATAGAGGGATACGTAGTGCCTCATAGGCTGCATCGATAAAAACTAAATGCCAAGAGTTCTAATATTTAACATACTTAAAATAAAAAGAATTAGCACCAAAAGTGATCGAAATATTAAATTCAATTAAGTAAGAAAACAATCGATTATGGAATGTCAATGAAATACAATTTTAAGAAAAACCTGCATTCAAAATAGAACTAAAAAAATTTCTAGACTTTAATTTTAATTTTAGTAACCTTCCACCCATCTTTTAAATTGTGAGTCCATTAAATTTTGACAATTCTGAAATTCTAAAACATTATTATGGTGGATAGTTGTTTCAAGAAATAATAATACTTATTTTATACTATATCAACGAAAGATGCGACACAAAACAGAATGATGGTTAACATAGCAGATAAAAATAGGAGGGAATAACAAAAATTCTTTTAAAATATTTAGATTTAAATAATATATACTAACATAATCTTGTAACCTACATTGTATTTTTTCAAACCGATTATATTGTATCAACCTTAACCATAACATCATAACATTTAGACCCCGAAATAATTGATAATTGCTAAAGAAATATATGAATAATTACAAAGATATTAACAATAACAATTCAACTCAGTTGTTGTTCGGCGAATAACATTCAATCTCTTAAAAAACCATCTAATTAAAGGGTACATAAATTGTCTACCTGTTTAAATAATCTAAGATAAAGAATCAATTTCTAAATATTTAATTGCATGTTTTAGGAATAACTGCTAACAAAATAGCAAATTCTAAAATTTGATAATTTTATTTAAAATTGACAGAAAATCATGCATATAAAGTAGGGAAAAATTTAATATACGAGTCAAACACTAAGATCATCAAAGGATATCCATGAATCATATAGTTTCCAATATTAACCAATATATGGTGTATATCGATAAAGTAAAAATATAAGGAGAAATAGAAGATAATTGTTTTTACCTCTTTCGCTCTTAATTTGATGATATGTAGTAAAAATTCACTACTGGTTTATCCTGCGCATTAAAATTTTATCACAATATGAGACATGCAATAGATAATGTTCTAACAAGAATAGAAATGAACTAAAATGTCAATCAAAGTAATAAGTGTACAAAATGCTTTTAGACTTCTTATTAAACTTATTTATACAAGTAAATATATGAATGTATCATTTAGAATAAAAAAACATATATAATGCAAGAAATATAAGTTTGAAACAAGTTTTTATATTTATATTAAGATCTCAATAACCCATTCCTAGTTGTGAATAATAATATGAAAGTATTATAAAAAAAAACATTCTTACTCAAGATACCATATCACATTAGGATTCCAAGCGACATATAGTAAAAAGAATGAACAATCCACATACAAAATTAAGGAACTTAAAAAATTTACTGAACTTTGCGAACAAATCCCAAATCACATACTGAATAAACTAATGGTTTTTCGTATGAATGCAAAAATCTCTAAGGTTGAAATTTTATGATACAACCTTGCCCCAGAATGTGATGTTCACCAACATTCATAATTGTTCGCATGTGCGATTTGGAGCATCTTCTTCATTGTTTATTCAAGTCGAAGGCAATCATCAAGCTTGTGAAAGAAGTAGATCCTGCCTGATTTATTTGGGTAAAAAAATGAAATTTCAGTTTAACAAATCAAATAATTATCAAGGATAAAATCATGAAATTAGACTAATCAATACAACTATATAGACTAGCTAACAAAACCACATCTAGCTAACTGGGTAATTACAAAAAAATATATTTAAAAAAAAGAGTTATATCTCTTAAAAAGAGGAAGGGGAAGAAATAAAATATAAAAAAAGATAGATGTCAATGACTCACCTCAAACATATTGTGTTATTCAATATATGGTGAAGATGTAAATAGATATGAATAACAGAACAAGCTAAATTATGATGGTGGCGGTGGTGGATGAAAAACGTGGATGATAGTGGCGGTGGTGGATGAAGAACGTGGATGATGGTGTAGAAAATGGTTAGAGTGAGGAGATATATAAGGTGCGATATATGCACACCCTAAATTGTGCAACCTTTATTTTGATTTTACTAAAATAACCTTGATATTGTATCCTAGTTTCATTTTTATCCTTCCATCTTATATCACACCCTAAATTGCACATCCTTTATTATGATTTTACTAAAATAACCTTGATTGTGTATCATAGTTTCATTAGTATCCTTCCATCTTAATAAAATATTTTAATAATATTAATATTATAATCAGTAAAATAATATAATGATATTATATTATTCTTCAAGACATTGGTGATTCAGTCAATTAATATATAATTGGACCAATCTACATGTTTTTATTTTAAAATATATTTTAACTAGTCTAATTATTTTTAAAAAAAATTATTAAGTTATTTTTTATTATCTTAATTTAGACATTTCTTTAAGGGATTAAAAACATATTATGTATCCTTAAAAAGATAATAATTCATAAAAATCTATACTATTTATGTCCAAATCAATTAAAAAAACTCTTATGGGTCGTTTGGTTCATGAGGTGTTATCGGGTTGGAATTAGGACAAAAACCATTTGAAACAGGACAACTATAAAGTAAGAATATCTTAACCAACCCATATCAAAATTTTCTTTATAGAGAAATATTAATAAAATACAACCGTTGGTACTTTCTTAAAAAATATTCCAATTAGGGGGGCCCGCCAACTACTCTGTAAATGCACCTAGAGGGGGTGAATATGTGTTTTAGCAGACTATATCCAACTTTAAAATATTACCAAGCCGTTATAGCTGACTGTAATGTGGACAGTCTGCTGTGCCTTAAAAACTGGTTACTATTTTCAATCTGACAAATAATTATAGTAGGCTAGAATGAATGCAATATAGAAACAGTTAAAAGCAAATATGTAAAGGAGGCACACGGCGTTTAGCCAGGTTCGGCCCCTGTGTCTAATAGTCTACATCCCGGTCTCTTACCAACTTGGTAAGATAATATATATTAATCAATAATATTCCAATTATAAGATTAAGATATATCTCCCTTAAACCTAGTCACTGAAAGTGGATTACTACAATCTCCAGCAATCCTGAGCAGAATAATTCCGGCTTGCTATTGTCCTCTGCCTTGCAATCTGTTCTTGAACCTTGAATTCCTCGAGTCCTACTCTTGAATCCTTCAGTTCCTCGAACTCTTTGCCTTGTAGAAACAATACAACTTAATCCAATAACTCCCTTTTTTCTATCACCTAGAACCCCTTGCCACTTAGTAATTACCAATTACACTTCGAACAATACAAAATATAAAAAGTGTGTACAACTCAAACTATATTCTCTAAGTATTAGATATTCAATATAGAATCAAATGAACTGCTCAAAAGTCAACAGGACACAACTCTGATGACCCAAACACTGATCCCTTAAACTCTGATTCTATAATCTCTGATAGAGTTGAAATTGAACATGAAGATACTGTAAATGTTGAGGGGAACAACATCAATCTTCTACAGAAACTACTAGATCAAACTCTATGATTGAAATAATAGAGTCTAGTTAATCTCTGACAGAAATTAACTCTAAACCTGAATACACTAGTAAAGAGCAAAGCACAGACTCGGGGGTAGGATAAGTATTTACTAAAGAATCATTATATGACATCATGAGAAATGGGGGAGCATCTAGTTCCAGAAATAATCTTCTTCACACTAGAAAATGGACCAAAGATCACACACCAGATTTGATAATTGGTGATCCTAATACTGGGTAACAGTGCTGCAGTACTTGTTTTTCTGTATAAGGAGCTATGCAAGTGTTGCAAGACAGACGTATAGGAGGTTGTTGGTTGTCTTTTACTGTTGCAGTTATGAGCGCGGGAAAGATTGCCGACTCTTGCTCCTATTCGTACCAATGTGCCATTATTTGTTGTTCGTTTTTGGGATGGGCAGCTTGTAGGTCCACATGGTGTCAGGTAAATACTATTTGGAGTTTTATTTCATAAGCATTCATGTAGTTGTAATTTTATCTGTATAGAATTGATTAGGTATTCTATTTGTGACTTTTGTAATATGAATATAGAATTTTATACCTATGTTTTTGCTTTAGTTTAATTATTTTATTAGTGCATATGGTTGTGATATAGTGTTTTCCTTTTTTGTTGTGTTTTAGGGAGATATGTTGAGGACTATAGTTGAACAAACACAGGGAGTTCTTCCTGAGGTGTCTCAGTTAGCTACTGAGGGTTGTAATCTTGTTCAAGATTACAACTTATATGGTTTTGAGGCATTGCCATTGGATGAACATCTAGATAGAGAAAGGGTGGCTAGGCAAAATCCTGAGCGTCATCCCAAACGTGAGGGTGCACGAGCTGGTAGACGAGTTTGAGTTCAAGTAGCCATTAGAGGTCCACCAAATGAAGTGGATAATGATCCTGTGATGACAAATCTTGGAGATGATCATGATTCTTTACTTGATGTGCCTGAGGCATCATCTAATGCCCAACCTAGTCCACAGACTACTCCAGAGCCTATTGATCAACCTCCTCCTACTAGGAAGTCTCCTCCTTCTAATGAGCCTACTGAGCAGCCTCCAACATTATCATATCCGACATTTGATCTAGGTAATAATGATAGTGATAATACTATTGATGTTGGGTTTATACAAGAACCTGACAGATTTGAAAAGAATATTGTATACGAGCTTCGATGGTCAAAGAGTGTTAGGCCCCGGAAGTATCGTAGAAGGGGGGTTGAATACGATACTCACTAAATCAAAAAAAATTCTTTCGAATCTTTTGCGGATAAATAATTTAGAGTTCGATTAGTGGGCTCTTGTTCTTGAGGTGAATAGTGTTTACGGAGCTGCTTACTAATTTTTTGTGTTTAGGATTAATCATTTCGGTTCTAGAAAATCAGCAGGAAAATAAACACCACAAGATTCGGGGAATATATCATTTGATAAATATAAACCCTGAGGTTGCTACACCCGGCCAACAAATCCGGTCCGAAGAACAAGTTCTTCGCTGCTTAACAAAAATATAACTCTCAATTTCCTATACAAGTATTTCTAGATCAGTACAAAGGAAACTAAGACCGTAGAGAGTGATATATAGTGGCCCTGAACATTTTTCATTAAGGAACCGACCACTGATACATCTCCGGTGAGGAGGTATAGATTTTTCTGGTGTTCTCTCATATCCGGCTTCGTCTTCTCTCTCTCTCTGGATATTTTTATAGTGTTGTAGAAGACTCTCCAAATGAATGGATCTGCTTCAATTTATGTGTAGACTTTTTCAGTACAGCTACGTTGCTTCATGTGGTCCAAGTAACTGAGCTGCTTCTCACTTCTTTTTATCCTTAAGTATCGGGAACAATTTACTGAGTAATTGTTTAACCCTCGATGAGTCTGTAGAATAAGTATCGGAGGATTAAAACAATTCCTGAAATAAAATCAATTACTTCGAACATTAGTAACCATCGGGAAGTGGCTAGATTGCTTTTGTTTCTTTTCCGATAGTTAGTAACTATCGGCTAATAGGACAAAATAAGTCCTTGAATTATTCACCATTTCTTTTCTTTCACCCGATGGTTGTTAACCATCTGTGAATAAGACAAAATAGCTTGTGTAACCATTGGTGAATAAGACGAAACAGCTTGACCAAGTTGACTTCTGGATACAGCTTCTGTAGTCTCTTTACTTAGCCAATTTCGAACCTGATAAGCCCTTAATATATTTTCTTCCACTGCAACCAAGTCTAATAAATATTTCCTTGATTAATTCGACCTTGATTTATTCTGGGCTTAGTCACATACCACTTCACTTGTTACCCATTTCAGTAAATAGTCAATTCTTCTCATACACAGATGCAATTCTCAATCTCTTTTGTGCTGACGTTTGTTGCAACTGGTCTGGTTCACAAACGACTAACACGATCTTGATCTTCACATCTTCTTTACAATACAATTGACTTTTTTCCTTGTTGATCAGAAGTGTTTCGATTGTAAGTACATTGGAATCCTCTGGCACTTATGCTGAACCATAAACATATCTGAAACCCTGAACATCTTCGAACTTTATCCTTCACAGAAGTCTGAACATATGAATGAACTTCTTCCAACAATCTATAGTAGACTCCAAGATTTCATCTAATATTTTGATTCTTTGTATTTGCCGTATATTCTATCTTATCGATTCATGTACTTGTGCTCTGCAATTCATTGCTTGACTAATTTGCATATTTGGATCACTAGAATCTTTCAGGTACTTTGACAACTGCTTCACTGCTTCCACATCCTTGAATACTTCGACCTTTATTCTTCACTGAGGCATGAACATATTAATGAACTTCTTCCAGTGAGCTAATGCTTCAAGTCTGTAGATTTCTTCTTTATCCTTTGTCTTTACCAAGTCTTCATGTCTTCCTGATTCCGGTGATAACTTCATATTATTTACACGTCATGTTCTTGTATTGAGTTATAACCCTATGTTACATATAGGTCTATACATACAGCCTTTCAATCTCCCCCAATTTGTTTGGTAGAGATTAACAAGCAAATCCTTAGAGGATAACTCAACTAACTACAAGAAAATATTAATGCTCTAGACTTGTAAATAATACTATTTGGGTTCTGGATCATATAATACATTTCCAGATTTCTATAAAGTAAAGAGAAATAGAAAATGAGTGTTCCTTTAGCACTGAACGCATCTTCAATAGATATCATCTTCATTCCTCTGTGTTTGAGCTTTTCTCTACTTCAAAATCCTTCATTGCTTGACCTATAAAGAACTTATCATAAACTGAGCTTCATAAGAATCAAAATTCCTGGGAACATCTTCAATAAAGTATAGAACATTGCTCAAATAATGTTCTCCCCCTGAGAATATAATTCTTCTTCTTTATCTTCTTCTCCCCTTTAGATGATCAATGGAAATGTCAATTCTTTTCTGTACATCCCACTTGGATGAGGAATCCTCTACTGATAACTCCTTTCATGTATAGGATACAGTTTCTTGATTCTCCCATATTCTGTTGTTTCCCATAAGGATTAGAAGATAAGATTTTCTTCTTTTTCTTGTCTAAAATCTCCCCCTAAGGATATTAACTTCTCCAAAGGATATGAACCCCTTTCTCTAAGGATCTTCCCTTAAGGATCCAGGATTGGAACCCCTTTAGGATATTAACTTTTCCTAAGTACGAAGATAAGACTTTATTAACTTATCTTTTTTCTTCCAATAAATTCTCCCCCTTAGTTGAGGAATCCTCCAGTGGCCCACTTTTGAATGGTTTGTCTTCCAAAGAAGGTTCTCGTCTGTCGTTGATCGGGAAAAATATAGTAACTTTTCTTTCAGAAGTAGAAAGTAGCAAGGGTAAGTGTTTGGCTTATGGTTTCCTCACTTCTACTACGTTCTGTTGGTGTTTACACTTTAGTATCGAGCATTTTAAGTGTTTCACTCTTTCTCTCCCTATCTCTCACTCAAGTGTATCTCTCCCTCACTTTCACTTAAGTGTTTCTCTCCCTTACTTTCACTCTACATTCCAAATATAGCCTTCTGTACCTGCAAGTGAAATCCGTCAATTCAGTTATATTCCCAACACCTGATTCATCAGAATGAACTGAATCACTATCAAGTGGAGAATTGCCTCGTTGAGGTGTTCTTGATCTATCATGCATAAGCACTGTCTCAGCACCAGACTCAATAGTGTTTGCTAAATCACTGTCTAGTGGAGCCTCAACTCTTTGAGATGGGTTATCCCAAGATTTTAAAATCTGTTAGGGAATCCTCCCTTGTTCTATCATGGAGTTGCCTCACACCTTCTCCGTAAACGGGAGGTGGACATTCCTTTTCAGGATCTGGAAATGTTCCTTCCAGGAGGGGCAACGTAGTAGACAATGTAATGAATGGCAAATTAGAGTCTATGTTTCCCTCGTAACCCAATGACGGGTAATTTGTTAACATGCCTATACCTCTCACTGTGCACGTCTTGCAATGTGTTCCTAGAATTTATCTGTTTAGGCTTACCATCAGCGTGAGCGCTAGTGGTGTGCTTGACTCATTACAGGATGCTCTGGCTGACGAGTGAATTTCAATGGACTCACCCTGTTGAGAGAATGATTCCAGAGACAGTTTTATTGCCTTTTCAGCTCTGCATCCTTTTGAGAAGATACAGATGAGCTTACAGTTACCTCAGTTATATACAACTTTACTTCTCTGGAGGTAGAGCTGTGGGTGCACTTCCGACTTCATCCTTATTTGCTGCATCAAGTGCAGTTTCTCCCTTATCAACCTCTAATTTACATAAGTTCCTTATATCTCTAAGGGTTAATATATGGAAGTGGATGAATGAGTGTTTGGTATTAAGGCCTGGGTAAGAGATTGATAGGTTTTCAACCTCTTGGCCAGCTTCTGTAGCCACTGGGGGCTAAACGGATAAAATCAATTAAATAAGATAAAAAGATAATCACTTTAACATTCCAAAACATATTTTTCATCTCAAGGAGAAAGAAAAATATATGAAGGAATGGTAATGGATTGCATTAAAGCACTTTTAGTGAAAGAGTTTTGTCGGTTCTAAAGATTTATCATTTAAGAGCGTGACACCAATAAAAATTTTCTTTAAGATACTTATCCTATAATAAAATGCGGGAATGCGTATCAGAGAAAAAAAGTTTCCATCCCTTATGAATTTCTTATATGTTGGGTCCCGGAGATCGTAGAGGGGGGGTGAATACGATTCCCAAATTAAAATATGACTATTAATAATTTTTGGGACAACATAAAAATTATTTTGGTTCAAACCCGGTTACTGTTCATCATCTTCTTCAACCTCAAGAACACCATTAAAATAACCAAGATAATGAACGGTAAATCATCCAAAATACACAACACAACAAGATCCAAGAATATAACTTTATATTCATTGAAGTGGGGTAGATGCTACAAACAAGTTCAAGAACATAAGCTCAAGAACACAACAAAGAAATGATTTTTGGCTCCTCTAAAAATATTACAAATTCTAGATCTAGGAGACAAAAATCAAACCTATCTTCTAAACAAGATTTAGCAATGTTTACAATAGAAGAATAGATGAGTGGTGAAACAAAGAAATTCATGGCCCCAAAATATTCAAGATATGGAGTATGGCCATGGGGGAGAGAGAAAATAATTTTCTCTCTCTCCTCATTTCTTTTTCTCATCCGGATGCACACATCCACACTACTTGAAAATGGAGACTTGGGTTTCCTTTTTATTATAGAAAAAGGTGTAGCTTTTTGCTTTTTCCATCTTTTACTCTTGTCCACTCAAATCATATCTTCAAAGTCATGTACAAGCATGCCTTTGGAAATATTTAATGTAAAAGCAATATTTAAATAAATATATATAATATAAATAAAGAATGTCTTTATTTATAAAATATATAAATAATTAAATAAATACTTTATTTAATTAAATTAAATATTTCCATTCCACTTTTCAATTTGTGTAGACTTCTTTATCCAAATACTTGGCCCCGTATACGTGACTCCACCACGTCCAAGTATTTGGCATTCTAATCTGTGAAGCTTTAGTAAGATCCAATCAGGTTGTGCCGTCTATCCCTTATCCATTAGGCTGACATTTCTCCAACACTGATTTATCACCTTTGTTGATCCTCCACATGACTTAAGAAAATCAACAACTTTAGAATGATTAAAACCATATTAACCGACGAGAGCTTGCCTCCAATGTCCTGACACTTGATGCAACGGTCTGGTTCATAAGTGACTAGTCTTGATAGGGGCTCTTGATTCTGAACATGATTCCACATTCTTCTTTGCAAACCTTACTTGTAGCTTTGATTATAATGCACTAAAATCTTCATAGACTAAGACAATCTTCTATAGTTTCCACATCCTTGAATAGATATCAATATCTTTTATTCTCCACTGAGGCATGAACATGTTAATGAACTTCTTCCAATGGGCTTCAAGTCTGTAGATGATCCTTTGATACTTTGTCTTAACTGAACTCTGTGATCCAAGATTTCTGTGCACCTGCATATTATTACATGTCCTATTCTATTGTTGAGTTATCATCAACCATTACATAGAGATTACATTTAGCATTTCTAGTACACATGAAAGTGCAGTGAGTTACTTCCCTTCACTCCTATCTCCCCTTTCAATCTCCCCCTATTTGGTTGATATGGAATAGCAATCAAATACTATTTCCCTTTACAATCTTCCCCAAAAGCAATTAAATAAAATTAACTACTAGAGGATAACTCAACTAACATACAAGAAACAATTAAAGTACTGGACATGAAAATAATATACAAAAGGTTCTGGAAAGATATAATCAGTTAAATCCAGATTTCCTGAGTTGCTGAAAATGAATGATGAATTTCTGAATTTCATTTTCCTTTAGCTTCCTCTACTTCAATGTTCTTCAAAGATGGGGTTCTTTCAATAAAGAAACAAATCATTAGTAAAGACTTCTGAACAATCATTCTCGTTCATCTTGCAATTCGAACTAGAACATACAGCTCTCTATGTTCCCCATAAGAGGTCAACTCATTCTCCCCTTAAGGTTGTTCTCTCTTGGAATGAAAGTCACTTCCTCTTTTTCTTCAGGATGTTCTATTTCCAGGAAACATATTTTTCTTTCTTCCCTGCACTATTCCACTGACTTCATCTATCACTGAAACAAGAAATAGAACACACTTGGACACTTCTCAGATGCCCCTTAAAAATCTCCTTCACATTCTTCTTTACCCAGAAAACTTCTACTTAGCAAAAACTCCCCCTGAGTTGATACTCTTCAAAGAAATCTTCATTTTCATTAATTGATCGTGCTAGAAAGAATTCTTCTGCCGAACCTCTCCTAAGAATGTTCCAAGGACAGATCTTCAAACAAATAGAGCAAAATCCCTTAGATATCTTTTCAGAATAAGATATAGCATTGCAAACCAAGATGTTAAAATTCTCCATAACTTCTCCCCTTAGTACGACAAGTAACTTCTTCCCAATTGACAAAAAGTAACTTCTCCATTTCAGACGAAAAATCAGTTAAATCTACAACACCTTTAGGGATTTGGCTCCAACCAATTACTAAGAAACTCCCCGTTAGTAATTTCTCCATTGCATCACTAAGGTTTCAATTTTATCTAATTCTCCCCCTTAGTTCATGCAAGCTCCAATCCACCCTTGTGTCTTTAGATATCCTCTAAGTAACCTCCACAAGATAGGATTGACAGATCTCATTTCTTGTATCACCAAGAGATCTCGTTTCTTGTATCACCAAATTCTCCCCCTTAGTTGAGAATATCCTTTAAAACAATAAAAGTATCAACTACATCCAATCGAATAAGAAACTCTCCTCCAATTGAACATAAAATCCCCTTTAGGTCTAAAAATTAATGTCTCCCCCTTTGAGATTGAGAACAACATGAATTAATAGACCCAAAGGTAATAGTTTGGACATTCCCACTAAGCTTCAGCTAGACTCTTCTTCAGCTTGTCTTCCAGAAAAGAATCTCTTCAACATTTCAGAGCTGGAAAATTCAGTAATAGGATTCAAGCATAGTAGCAAGGTTAGTGTTTGGTCTATGGTTTCCTCACTTCTACTACGTTCTGTTGGTGTTTACACTTTCAAGCGTAAGTGTTCCACTCATTTCTCTCCCTATTTCTCTCACTCAAGTGTATCACTCCCTCACTTCACTCAAGTGTTTCTCTCCCTTACTTGCACTCATTCCAATTATAGCAATTTGTACCTGCAAGTAAATCCATGCTAGTCTCACCAAGATATTATGGATCGTTGACTGTAGCATGTTGTCGATCACTAAAGATCTAGGTTCTGAGATGGAATCTCAGACAGGGTTTCAGTTAGGCCGTCACCCAACTCACCATGAGCAAATCCATGCACACGTGGCTCGTCGTCGGGGAATAACCCTTCTGAAATTGGAATCTCCTCCATTCCAGGAGTGACTGAAATCCCAACACCCTGATCCTCAAAAGACTCATCAAATTGGTAAACCAACTGAATCATAGTCTACGAGTTGTTGCTCAGCTACTTTCAGCATCAACAATCTCCCCATATGCAAATCCATGCACTGGATCGTTGAATGTGGTATGCGTACTAGCAGCTATCTAAGCATCAACCGACTCCCCATATGCAAATCCATGCACTGGATCGTTGACGGTGATATGCCTTTAAGTTTTGAGCGATCCATGTATTCCAGAATTTGAATTCCTGGGAGAGTAGACGTGTACAAACATCTCTCTCAATCACCTGTAAAGATGAATTAACTCACTATTTTCAGTCATGGAAAACTGTTAGTGATTGCCTATCAACATCAACAGATTGCTCTGCGGATGTGAAATCCCGTTAGGGAACTAGGACTGTTCCTCCTAGGAAGGTTGACAAGGATTCTAATAAATGGCAAGAAATCCAAGTTTCCCTCAAATACCTGTGAAGGTGGCTCAACAACTTCATTCACCATGAATGGTAAACAAAGAAGTTTAGGGGTTTTACCTATACCTCACAATGTGCACTTCTTGCAATGTGTCCTCGCAATTGTTAGTCCCAAGAGAGGTTAGAGAACTGTTAGGTCCTTTAACATCCCTTAGATGCAAAAACTTTAGGATTACCATCAGCGTGAATGCTTTTGGTGTGCTTGACTCATTACAAGGTGCTCTGGCTGACGAGCGAATTTTCAATGAAATCACCCTGTTGAGAGAGTTCATTCAGAAACGGTTGAATTGCCTTTTCAGCTCTGCATCCTTTTGAGAGAATACAGATGAGCTACAGATACCTCAATTTGTATACTTCTTTTCTTCTCTGGAGGTAGAGCTGTGGGTGCACTTCCGACTTCATCCTTATTTGCTGCATTAAGTGCAGTTTCTCCCTTAACAACCGCTAATCTACATAAATTCCTTATATCACCAAGGGTTGAAAGTTTGAATTAGAATGATAGTGTTTGGTACTAAGGCCTTGGTTAGAAATTGATGGATTATTCAACTTCTTGACCTTCCCCTATAGCCATTTAGGCCAAGCCATTACGGCTAAACAGATAGAGTTGATCAGAGCTATATAAAATTTGGTAGAGTATGATTAAACTTATTCTCTATTCCTTCTCAGAAATATAGCATCGGAGCAATGTATCCTCAAGAAACAATGCACCAGAGCTAAAATGTGGGAATTAATAAAGAATAGGTAAAAGAATATTAAGCCAAATTTCATAAACTCACAACTTTGAAAAAAAAGTTTAACAGATTAACAAAAGTGTTCTTTTGAATTTCTCTTAGACAAATATCCAATTGAAATTCAACTCTTTTAACAAAAACATTTTGATTAATAACTCAAATCTATTTCATCTTGCTCACTGTATGTTTTCAGAAATTGTTTTGCAATTCATTCTTATCGGATATTATCTCCGACTAAAAAAAAATCGAATGAATGCTTTAGTCATACAGTCCAAGGCACTAATCCCAAAGCAAACAACCATTGTTTTAATACTACAGGTCAATGTGAAACAGACATTAACAAGAGTTTTGAAAAACGTTTTACCAATGGTTGATACCTCAAGATCAAAATAATTTACTCAAATAAAATAGCCTGATAATATGCAACCTAAGTTATAAGTTATCAAGTAACTTTATTTAAACAAATCGTGGAGAGAAAACAGTTTTCATTACAAAACATTTAGAGAGAGAGGATATATGATTTCGAAATAGAAAGATAATCCTCAAGAAATGTTTTCTTTCAAAGGGAACTTTTAGTGGCTTTTCATTCTCTGGCAAATGAATGCATGTTTAGATAAAACATTTTTCACAAGAAATAGACAAGAAATTTCTTTATGCATTCAAGTTCTAAAGAATGAAAAACATATGTTAATACTAATGAATTATCAAAGATATGAATGACAAGACATTCAAAAGTACTAACATCATTCAATCATTTTGTAATAAAATATATCTTACTACAAAACAATAAAGCACATAAGATACTTACATTATGCTAGACAATTACCATTTGTCGCTTGAAACAAACACATATTGCAATATTGATCATGGTAATTCTAAAGCATAAAACATAAGCATCCGCTAAACACTGAACATACATTGACCGAATGACAGTATTTAACTTCTTACACTACATCTCAACAATTATCACATAAGCATACTGAAAATACTCATGACAATCAGAATGTATGTAAGCTCGAGGTACTAGTTGCATCAGAGATCAAATACCTTTAAATATTAATGTTAAAATTTATGATCTTTGACAACCCCTCGCGATGTAGTAAATTACTTTTAATATCAGTGTTTTTGAAATAATCTTTTTGTCACTTAGTGCAGAAATTCTAAGTGACATCACTAATATCAAATGAATGACAACTAATATTAATGGATTTTGCAAAAGACAAGGATTACATCACTTAAACTACATATTAAGTGGTTCCATTAATATTAGCATTAAACAATTAGAAGTAAATAAAATTACAACTAATTAATATATACAAATACTTATGCTGAAACATTTGATACATATAGCATGAATAACATATGACAGCACAAAGTACGAGATCCTGGATATAAATTGACTATACAAAGAGATGCTACAATGTTAGGTCCCTAGGTCCCGGGTGATCATAGGTAATCTCATAATGATAATATTGAGTCCCGGGTGGTCACTCGCCAAACATTAATCAGTTCCTAGAGATCGTAGACATCTAAATAGCATGAACACTCTCTATTAACTTTACATTTAAATAAATCAATTTTAGACTAGAGTGACATACCTTAGTCAATAGAGCTTTTACTGGTGTATGATCGTTGAATGAACAATTACTCCTCTTTGCCCGAGAGATCGAACGTTTACTTCTTTCGAGATCGAACGTTTACTCCATTTGGACAGGAATAACTTTTCAGCTACCAGTTAACATTGTTCCTCGAAACAATACCACGCTCATCCAGACGGAAACTGCATTACCTTCAGCACCCAAATATTTTCTTGTAGATATTGGTCTTGGCAGTAGCTTCACTAAACTCAGCACTCTAGAAACCAGTAGTCTTGACACTAGCAGAGTAGAACCTTTAAAAAAACTCCGATCTACCCTTCAGCTTCTGTATCAATACCAAGTCTTCATGTGGATTGATTCCTTGTGCTAAGTGTATCTGCCTCTAGTTGAATTGAGTTAGTTCCTTGATTCGAACCCTACTCAATCTTGATTAGTTAGTGCATCTTCAATCTTCATTGAATTCACTCAGAAAAACCAATGAAATACTCGTATACATGCACGACACTACCAATCACTACTCTACTACCCAGATTCATCAAGAACTGACTCTAGGAAATGTTGTTACACAAAACCCTTTGTCATGACAGATGTGTCCTTAATGTTTCCTTAGATATTCAGTGGGTAGAGTAGTGTTCTTCAAATATGATTGAGATCATCTTGCATTATTTTTAAATTGACAATTTTCTTTCTAATATGCAATCACTCAATCTGGATCACTCAGTGTTCCTAAGAATCTCAACTCTTACTCAATGAGCACTGCTAGCCTTTGAACATCAAACACGACTAGTTGATCCAACTTACTGATGCTCCCCCTGTGATGCTGCTTGCAGCTTTTCTTCATCTGGTGTCATCTGATCTTGAGCCCTAAACAGGATGTCAACCTTTAAAAATTCAGAGCTAAAATCAAACGAATGCTAGGGAGCTTGATGATGATGTTCACTACATCTAGATCATCTTAAATCAATCACAGACTCTGTGTAAGCTTCTTAACTCCAAATAAGATAGCCCTCCATCACACCATGTGACTTCAGGCATGATTAATCTTACTTGATGTCTTCTCTTTACATTTGTTGATTAGACTTGCTGTGTCAACTGATTCAGCCGTAGTGAATAGGAAACCTTAAGTCTATCCATTATCCTTGTAATTTCACTCAAGGTCTGGATTTCCCTATCAACTCCTCAATTTGGTCATGAAGTCCGGAAACTGAACTTTACTCTAGAATACTCCTTTCAGTGCAGACATAACATAGAACTTCATTCGTCAACAAATTTCATTACCTGCCCTCAAAGTGTTCTTACAGCAATCTGCCTAATCCTTTGAATGTGATTAATCATTGAGATGCTTCATCTATTGAATGCATGAACAAACACCAAAACTAAACAGGGTAGCTTTTGACTTGACTTCCCTTCAACTGACATACTTCACTAATGTCCTTCTTAAAAGAATTTCATTAGAAGTAGTCCTTTCTCAAAAACTTCATCTTTACCGTTGAATCCGTTATCTTGATAAACCAAGTATTAGTTGATAAACCAAGTGTGAGAGCATCACTTGTTGTTGCAGCTAACTCTATTCTGATAAACTTCAACGAATAGTTGACTTTATCATAAGCATTACATTTCGTGTCAGCAATAACCTCACTTCCAGTAGAGTGAGCTTCTATTTCTCTTGACCCCGATCAATACTGTTAATCGTCGAACTGATATTAGGAAACCCTTCACAAAGAATCCCCTAGGTCTTTCTTAATATTATGCTTCAGATCATTCAAGAAAAATAGGTAACCTTGCTTAACCATTTGAATACCAAAGCAAAAGTAGTTACATGCCTCGAACATGAAAATGTCAGAGATATATAACTTGTACATGTTGAAAGATACTCTGCATTCACAAATGATTAAGACACGTGGTCCTCAATTTGATTGAGTCCAAGGGTTAGAGATATTTCTAAACATAGTTAACAACAAAGCATTCAAGTTCAACATGCTCATTCTTATTTGACTGATCACTCCTCTTCTATATCAGCCTCAACAAGTAGTCTTGGCTATGAGCTCAGTGATCCCAACCTAACTTAAGGTGGACTAGCAGTCTATAAGAATCATGTCGTACATATATGTAGTCATAGAAGAATCAATCACTCAGATTCCTAATTCTTCTAAATCACCTTTGTTGTTCACTTTAACATTATATTATCTCTAATTACCTGAGTCAATTTAAATTTACAAAAATTTAATTCATGGTTTATTAAACTGACCCCTAGGCAATTCTCAAATTAGAAACAAACTTATCTTAACAAGCACATGATCAAATATAGCATTTAATACAACCATGCGAGTATAAACAGATTATAGACAATATAAACATCAAGGCACTTAGCATGTAGCAAATACTCTTTCCGGTACATGTACCCCTACAAATACCTAAGACTTTATATGCTAACATGATCAATTATCGTAAAGCAAGCATTAAATCACACAAGATCTAATCATGAAGTCAAACACTGATAAACAAGCAACACTAACAAACTAGCATAAGTTATCTAATTTATATAGAAATCAAGGTGAGACATGCATTACATCAAACTTATAATATAATGCAGTTCAGCACTTAATACTCTATAATTAAATCAAACAAGTATAAACTAGTTAGAAAGTATACCTGAGCGATGCTTAGCATTCCATCTCGAGTGATAATCAATTGATCCAAATCAATTTCCATTCTACTGACACTCATGGAAGTATCATTGCATTTGACCTCAATAACCAATGATGTTCCTGCTTCAACCCAAACTGATACCTGATTGTTCTGCTTAAAGACCCCGACATAGAATGTCTCATGTTCTGCTTGAAAAGATCACTCTTCTTTGTATGTGTAGCAATAACCCCTTGATTATCATATGTTAGTGATAATCAAACCTTGTGTATTTCTGCCACTGATGTCCTTTAACCAAATCTTCAATTGTTGTTTTGGTTCTTTGACCGATAAACTGAATTCCTTTTCAAAATCCCGAATTCTTCAGATATTGATTCGAAAACCACTGATCGAAGACTCTTCCCTAAATGAACTAATCCCCTTTCAATAACCAAATGATCCACTGAGTAGACCGATGTAGAAATACATCTCCAATGGTAAGATCAGGTCTCAACTCCATTAGAATGTTCTTCAGTCAGTTCGTTTGTCCTCAACGAACGAAGAATCAACTCCTGTTGTTTCGTTTAATAAAACATTTTGTTCAAACAAAAGTATTTAATTTTTTAGGAATTTAAATAATCAAAATAAATTGAAAATGCATTTTTGATAAATAATAATAAATTTCTCAATTTCAAATTATAAATAAAATAAAATTCGAAAAGAAAGTTTTGATATAGAGATAACAAAATTTTCAAGGTATATTAAATAATCCTGAAAAAGAAATTATTTCAAATCAAAATTAATTTCCAAAGAATTTTATAGAATTTATAATCCAAAACGGTTTCAATTATAATTAAAATAAAACAGATTGAAAATACAAGTTTGATATAAAAATAATAAATTTTCAAGTCATCTTAGATATTCTTGAAAATAAATTATTTCAACCAAAATGATTTTCCAAAAAGTTTTATGAGATTTATAATTAAAACTTCCAAGCTTAAATTATAATTAAAATAAAACAACTCGAAAACATAATTTTGAAATAGAAATACTAAATTCTCAAAACATTTAAAATGTTCATGAAAATAAATTATTTCAATCCAAAAACATTTTCCAAAGAGTTTTATGAAATTTGTAATTAAAGTTTTATGAAAAATAAATTATTAAACCTCAAAAATAATTCTCAAAATAATTTTAAGAATATTAAACTCAAAAGAAATTAAATTGGATTTTAAAATTAATTTTAGTTTTCAAATTAATAAAATTCTTAACTAAGAATATTAAAAATATAAAATATTTGACTCTAAAATTTAAAAGAAAATAAAATATTTTCCAAGATGTAAGATAAACTTGAAAAATAAATTATTTAAATTTAAAAATTATTTTCAAAATATTTTATATAATTAAATTCAAATTTAATTATTAAATTAATTATTAAACTAAAAACAATTTGAGAGAAAAACAATTTTTGTTTTAAATAAAAGTTTAACTATGTAGCCATGTGTCATGTTGAAACAGCCCTCTAAGTAGAACTTCTACATAGGAATGTTCTACATAGACTCTATCTCGAACACCAAGTAGAACTTCTACATAGAAATGTTCTACTTAGGCTCTATCTAGAACATTAAGTAGAACTTCTAGATAGGAATTTCTACTTAGGCTCTATCTAGAACATTAAGTAGAACTTCTGACTTAGAAAATATTTCTAACTCCAGAATTTCTACTTAGGTTCTATCTAGAACATTAAGTAGAATTTCTACATAGAAATGTTCTACTTGGGCTCTATCTAGAACATTAAGTAGAACTTCTGACTTAGAAAATATTTCTAACTCCAGAATTTCTACTTAGGTTCTATCTAGAACATTAAGTAGAATTTCTACATAGAAATGTTCTACTTAGGCTCTATCTAGAACATTAAGTAGAACTTCTGACTTATAAAATATTTCTAACTCCAGAATTTCTACTTAGGTTCTATCTAGAACATTAAGTAGAATTTCTACATAGAAATGTTCTACTTAGGCTCTATCTAGAACATTAAGTAGAACTTCTGACTTAGAAAATATTTCTAACTCCAGAATTTCTACTTAGGTTCTATCTAGAACATTAAGTAGAATTTCTACATAGAAATGTTCTACTTTGCCATCTAGAATATCTATCTCGAATATTTTACATAGGAATGTTCTACTTGGCCATCTAGAACATTTTGTACTTAGAAAAATTCCGGGCTTCAAAAAAATTCTGGATGCCCAGTGAACCAATTGTACCCTCTTTAATCTCAAAAATAAAAATAGATCCAATCGATTTGTATGTCAATCGAGTAGCTCTGATACCAATTGTTGGGTCCCGGAGATCGTAGAGGGGGGGTGAATACGATTCCTAAATTAAAATATGACTATTAATAATTTTTGGGACAACATAAAAATTATTTTGGTTCAAACCCGGTTACTGTTCATCATCTTCTTCAACCTCAAGAACACCATTAAAATAACCAAGATAATGAACAGTAAATCATCCAAAATACACAACACAACAAGATCCAAGAATATAACTTTATATTCATTGAAGTGGGGTAGATGCTACAAACAAGTTCAAGAACATAAGCTCAAGAACACAACAAAGAAATGATTTTTGGCTCCTCTAAAAATATTACAAATTCTAGATCTAGGAGACAAAAATCAAACCTATCTTCTAAACAAGATTTAGCAATGTTTACAATAGAAATAGTTCGGCCATGGGGGAGAGAAATTTTTTTTTCTCTCTCTCCCCTTTTTCTTTCTCATACGAAAAATACACTCACCACACATATTGACTTGGGTTTCTTCTTTATATATTGAAAAATGTGCTACTTTTTGTTTTTCCATCTTTTACTCTTGTCCACTCAAATCATATCTTCAAAGTCATGTGCAAGCATGCCTTTGGAAATATTTAATGTAAAAGCAATATTTAAATAAATATATATAATATAAATAAAGAATGTCTTTATTTATAAAATATATAAATAATTAAATAAATACTTTATTTAATTAAATTAAATATTTCCATTCCACTCTTCAATTTGTGTAGACTTCTTTATCCAAATACTTGACCCCGTATACGTGACTCCACCACGTCCAAGTATTTGGCCTTCTAATCTGTGAAGCTTTAGTAAGATCCAATCAGGTTGTGCCGTCTATCCCTTATCCATTAGGCTGACATTTCTCCAACACTGATTTATCACCTTTGTTGATCCTCCACATGACTTAAGAAAATCAACAACTTTAGAATGATTAAAACCATATTAATCGACGAGAGCTTGCCTCCAATGTCCTGACACTTGATGCAACGGTCTGGTTCATAAGTGACTAGTCTTGATAGGGGCTCTTGATTCTGAACATGATTCCACATTCTTCTTTGCAAACCTTACTTGTAGCTTTGATTATAATGCACTAAAATCTTCATAGACTAAGACAATCTTCTATGGTTTCCACATCCTTGAATAGATATCAATATCTTTTATTCTCCACTGAGGCATGAACATGTTAATGAACTTCTTCCAATGGGCTTCAAGTCTGTAGATGATCCTTTGATACTTTGTCTTAACTGAACTCTGTGATCCAAGATTTCTGTGCACCTGCATATTATTACATGTCCTATTCTATTGTTGAGTTATCATCAATCATTACATAGAGATTACATTTAGCATTTCTAGTACACATGAAAGTGCAGTGAGTTACTTCCCTTCACTCCTATCTCCCCTTTCATTATAAGGCAAACTTCCCATAATAAAACGCGGGAATTTATACCAAAGAAGAAATTCAACTCTCTTACCAAATTCTATCTCAATAAAATGACTCTTTTCCTTTATAACCTAAGCACTGTATGTTTTGAAAACAGTTTTGCAAAACATCCTTATCAGATAGAAGACAATGATTTTCCGACTCATAATGCAATTATGATTTACATCATTTTCGTCCACCTGATTGTATCCCCGACTTTAAATAAAAACATGACAATTGGGGTTGGATGAATGCTTAAGAATACAGTATTAGGCCTTCAAAGCAACAATCACTGTTTTTGTACTGTGAATCAATGTGAAACATACATTGAAACAAGTATTTGAAAACAAATAATTTTACAAGTGATTGATACCTCGAAGTTAAAACAATTTTCCAAAAGAGAGAAAAAGCTTTTAAAGATAAGACTTTTAAAAACAGCTTTTGGGAGAGGATAATAGATTTCAAGAGTGGAGAAAAATTATCCTCAAGAAAAGTTTTTGAAAAGGGAAGTTTTGAAAAAGAATTCTGAAGTTTTCTTCTCTAAAACTGATAGAAAAATGAATGTATCTTTGAATAAAACATTTTGAAAAAGAAATAGACAAAAATTTCATTTAAATACATTCAGGAATCAGTCAAAGAAAGAAAACTAAATATATTAATACTAACGGCTTTTTCAAAAACCAATTTTTACTTAGAATAAAGACTAAGCAAATCCATTAGTATCAATATATCACAATTATTTTGTAATAAAATATTATTCATTATTACAGAGTAATAAAAGATAATAATTATACTACAAATAATTATGCTTCGAATTTATTTTAATTTACTTAAATCATAGAACGAATATATCACTGAATTGTTTTATATCATCATGATTTAAACAAATCAAAATAAATTAAATACTTATGCTGCACTAAGCAATTGCCAATCACATGCATATATATATTAACTAAACATGGCAATCATTCTATAGAACAATAAGCATTAAGACATATTTTTATTATTAGTGATTTCAGATAAGCAACTTGTGTTATCACTAATATTAAAAATATCACAATTAATTGCACGCTGATACCAATTATTTGATATTTATCAATAATTTCAAGATGCAAGAAATTGTGCTTCTTATATTTTATTAAATCAAAATTATGAAACTGATAATCATTGTATTGCTTCAATCCATAATTTTAATAGGATAAAATAATTTCGCTAAATACTAAAATATTCATTAAATTGAATATTAGCATCTAACTTCTTATACTATATCTAATAATTGTCACTCTAGCATATTACAATTATACTCATAACAATTATTATTGATATATGTAAGCTCGGGAAAATAGTTGGAAAAAAATTCACAAGTTCTTTAAATATTGACATTTAATACTCATGATTCTTATAACAATCCCTCGCAAATAAACTCAAATTTTAGAAATATTTTCTAAGTATATAAAACATTGAGAATTTTATACACAAAACTTAGAAAATACTTCGTCTTCCAATATTAGTGAGTTTTGAAATATGCATTATTTATTTAGAACAGAAATTCTAAATACTGTCACTAATATCAAAAGTATCACAATTATTTGTAATAAAATATTTAAAAATATCAGAGCAAAATATCAGAGTAATTAAGCAAGATATCATTGACTAATACTCATCAAATATTTAACACACAAATAATTATATTTCTAACTTATACTAAATAATTTAACTACCACTTATGCATATTACAATGTAAGCATGATAATTAAACTAGTAGCAATAAGCATGAGGAACTGGATTTAAAATAAATTCACAAGTCCTTTAAATATGGATAATTTAATACTTGTGAACTCATTTAAGAATTTCTTGCAGATGGGATTTCCAACATATATGCATATAAATAATATCCCAAATTCACTAATCAACTTAGATAGAATGAATTCATCAAGTTGTTTAACAAATATCTGCAAATTATTCTACTAAGGACAACTCTCGAAAGAAATGATACCTGGTGTCCATGAGCTTGTTCCTTAAGTGGTGTGAAGAGATCAATAGAGTTGCTGGAAATAATGACAGCTTCTAGGAATGACTTCCCTGTCTTTCTTACAACCTGTATATCTATATCTATATAGCCAATTAGGTTAAACCTAGTATCTTTAGGGTCTCAGATTTCAAGAATTGGTGATCCCCTAAGATATCTAACAATTCATAACTTAGCTATAAGATAAGATTCTCTAGTATCCACTTGGAAACTTGCACATAGGCATATAGAGAATAAAATATATGGTCTTTATGCACTTGAATAAGTAATGAGCTGATTACCTCTATAGCTTGTCACTTCAGTTCATATACCTGATTTGCCCTGATCAAGCTTAGTAGATTGTTGGCAAGAAGTCTTGGCAGGTCTAGAATCTTCTAAATTGTGCATCTTCAAAAGATCCTTGACTTACTTTAATTGCCATCATTCTTTTGAATTAATTGTAATCCAAAAAGAATTATAACTCTTCCAACATGTTCATGTTATACCTACTCTGCATTAACTTAGCAATAAACTCTTGCCAAAGTTTTCGTTAGTAGACCCACATATAATATAATCATGGTATTCTTGCACATATATTACATTATGTGTGCCTTGCATTCTAGAGAGATATATGTGTATAACAGCTCTAATATAAAATCATTTTTAAGTAATTAGCAGTTAGAGTGTCATATCATGTCCTTGACGTTTTGCTTGAATCCCTACTTTCGTCATAGAGAGCTTGTGAAGAGAATGATATACAAATCCCAATGTATCTGCAACTTCAAAGTCCAGGAAATATTATACATCAACTTCAACTTCTAACTCACCATTCAGGAGTGCACTTTGTTCACATTCATCTGATAGATATCCATGCTTGAATGCTCAATATGTGCTAGGAATATCTTGTTAGGTCCTCATCTTGTTAGGCCCTAAAAGAATCAAGTCTCGTCTCTGGTGCTTGCTGTTAGATCTTGAAAGTCCCGAAGATTCTGTTTCCATCATCGTCGATACCTTTTACATGATAGTAACCTGTAGAAACCAGTTTGGCTTTGTCCCTCATAACAATACCAATAATTATCCAGTTTCTGTAAACCCTTACTGTACCAATTTCAGCTTCGACTTTAGTGGTCTGGGTTCCAGCTTCAGTAGTTTCTGCCTTCGAATTTATTGAGATCATCTTGCATTTGCAATCACCCAATCTGGATCAATCAGTGCATCTTCACTATTCTTTGGGATACCAAATGTTGATTGTTGGGTCCTGAAAAATATATATTCATTTTGATTAGCACTTCTAGCCTTTACTCAAAATCTGGTTTACTAAGAACTAGACTTCAGGAATGACTTTGACTTCAAACCCTTTGTCTCGACAGATATGTTCTTGATGTATTCCTTTGATCTTCATTGTGTTGAGTACGACTAGTAGATCCTTCTTTGATTTTTCTCCCCCTGAGTTGCTGTTAGGATGTGTTGAAGATCCTTCACCTTTTTCAGTGGATTCTGTTAAAGTCCACGAGTTGTGTAGTTTCACTACCAATTTCACTAATAGGATCTGAATCAACATCATTATCACTGATTACTTCTGCAACCTCAGTTTCATCATCAGTATCTGAATTTGACTCTGACGGAATGTCATACTTCAAATATTCAGAATAGTCATTCATTTGAATGCTTGGGAGCTTGGTGTAGTAGGTCGATACATTCAGACTTTTAATCACCTTCTGGTTTTCCATCATATATGCCTTGAAAGGTTTCGACTTCAATGAGTAGCCGAAGAAATTGTTCCATGAGCCTTAACTTCAAACTTGCCAAGATACTCATCTAAATCTTCAATAAATATCAATTTCCTTCAAACACATGAAAGAGTTTCAGTGTTTGCTTCTGGTTGGCCATTAACTCATATGATGTCTTTTTACGATCTTGTTAATTAAAGCAGCATGCTGTGTTAATTGCTTCAGCTTCAAAGTACCTTTTTCAGTGCAGAATTCAGTTAGAACTTCACTCGCGAAATTCAGTTCCAATATCCGACTTCAAAGTTCTCACAGCTTACTTTGCTTCCAACTTGATCTTCCTGATGTGATCAATTACCATCTGTGATATTTTGTCTGTTGAATGCACGAACATCACCAACTTGTAACTAGGGTTGTCATCAATCACCACTAAGCATATTTCTTCCATGACATAATTTGCTCCAGTGTGATGTTTTCATTGACTTCCCTATATGACATACTTCAAAATGTCCTTCTGGATTGAATTCCATATGAAGCAGTCCTCTCACCAATTTCATCTTTATCGGAGAATCCATTGTCTTGATTAACAAGTGTGAGAGCTTCTTATGCCATAGCTAACTCTTTACTGGTGAAGCTTTACTGGAAAGTTTACTTCACCTTTGCATATTGAATTCCATGTCAGCTACGAACAAACTTCCTCACTCTCAGTTGAGTGAGCTTCCAACCTTCTTGTTTGAGATCAAACACTTTTCCTTTTCAATGTTTTTCCAGAAAACCCTTAACAAAGAATTTCCTAGTGCCCTGTAGATAGTGCTTAAGTCCTTCCACAAGAAAGATGCTTCCACTGATGACAGTTCTTAAATCATGATAGCCATATCCCTTGTACATCCTTTGCTGTCATCTCCAAAGGTTACCATCGGGGAGGCCTTCTCAACCAACTGTGATATTAGAGCTTTAATCTTTGTCTTTTGTTACATACTCTGCAATCACAAATGATTAAGCTTCTTGGTACTCAACTTTAATTGAGTCCAAATGGGTTAGAGATATTATCAAAGGTAACAACAGCTTCAACCTTAACATGCAAAACTTATCTTTGACTTATCACATCTCATATACAGCAGCCTTGACAAAGTAGTCTTAAGGCTATGAGACTAGTGATTCCAACCTAACTTAAGGTGGACTAGCAGTCTTTACCCTATTGTGATTCTTATACATGCTTTGTCTAAGATTATGCAAGTCCTAAGATATGCGTTTTCAAATTTAACTAAGCAAGCATGTAAATAAGAACACATGGTAAACATTTAGCTTCAAAGCATTATAGATAAGAATTAAGCAATTCAGGCATGTTATGCATATTAGAAAATTCAGTACTATCTACTTTAATCATTCTACACAAGTGTAACAGATATAAAGCAGATTTACAGATATTCAATTATTTTTTAAAATCACATGGATAGAAGAACTAACAATTTAATTACCAATTCCGACTAATCCATTCTGTCGTTGTCTAACATTTTTAACTATCTCTAATTACCTAAGTCAGTTATAGATTAATCCTCGAATCAACAAATGTTACTGACTACTTAGATAATTCTACCATCTTTTATTATTTTATCCCTAGCAAGCAATACATGAAATGATATGACATTTAAGTGCAACTATGTGAGTGCGAGCAAATCATGTGAAAATAAGCACATAAATAATTTAAGAATATGCAGAATATTTGAATAAAACATTATGAGCAATATCAAATTCCACATACACTTAACAAGTCATTTACCACAATAAGAACAAATATAAAATATCTGATCTATGCCATGTTTGTCTATTTAGTAATTTTCACAACATTAGCAGAGGTATTAAATCATAGAAGATTTAAATCAAGTTCCAGCAAATGTTTAGGGATACACCTAACCGTCTAGAACACCCTATCTAATTCTAGATATTCATTTTACTGCATATAAAATCAAGTATGAAATGTACTTATTTAAACTCATGAATCCTAGCATGCAATCTTATTCTTAGCAATCAATTAAACATTTAAGTCCTAAGATGCTAACATGCTGACATGAATATAATACATTTCAATACCTAATAATCATACAGTTCTGAATTAGATAAACGTATACTAGTTAGAATGTGTACCTGTGAAGTGCTTAGTGATTCATCTCCAGTGTTGGTCATTGATGTCAGATATCCATTTGGTTCATCACTGTCATTGATAGAATCAACCTTGCATTAAACTTCATCAACAAATGTTTTCCCTTGTTGCATCCTCACTAATGCTTGAGATTCCTGCTACAACCCAACATAGTGTCTGTCATCTTTTGCTTGTACAGGCTTCTTCAAACTGTGTAACAAACCCCTGATCTTGTCTTTCATAATCAACTATCCCTGTCTTGCAACCGCCTCTTGAATTGATCTTGAAAATCTCCTTTATGGAATCTATAGGTAATGACCTTAGATTAAGAATTTGGATTCCGTCTGAATCTGATGTCACTGAACTTCTTGTTGCCCTGCAGGCTTGACTTGCAGTCCAGTTCTCAGGTTATTCCAAAGTGTAAGATATAACACCTTGACCACTGCCTTGAGCTACAACATTTTCAATTCAGCTTCTCGGATCATTTCGTTTCTGTTCAGAGGTTCTCAACCTTGACGTCAATCAAATTTGGTTCCTGGGTCACAAATACAGTGGATATGCTAACAATACCAAATATTATCTTCTTCAGCTCTTGTTCCAGTTCATAGGCTTTCAGCACATACAGGTCTTCTACAGACAATGTGGTTGTATTCTAAAATCCTTGTTGGCTGTAATCCTATGTTCCAGATGATCTGCAGTGTTAGCACGAACTTCCTATAATCTCCTTGTAGAATAATCTTTACGTCTTCTGTACTGAGATGCTAGGATGTCCGGTTTGTTCTCCTTCACTACTTAAACCCCTAAGATTTTTCATCCAAAAATTCAACTCAAATTAACCAAAAACTGTACCCAAATAATTTCTTCTTTTGCAGCTTCCAAAATATTTGTAGGATCCTATGGAGTAAACCTCTGAGAAAATTAATACCACTATTTCTTCAACCTGTTCCAGAATTAACTTCATTGGATAATCTTCAGTCAATTTCAGTTGTCTTCAATACCCGGAAAAATCTTAAACTACAAACCCCTTGTGCACTCTCGAATTAATATTTAAGAAAAATTTAAATTTACATAATTTTTAATTTTCTTAGAAAATAAATTAATCAAAAATAAAAATTTACAAATAATTAATTTTCAAGAATATTTGAAATTTCTTAAAAAATTAAAAATTCGTAAATTAATATTTTAAGAAAAATTTTAGTTTTCAAGAATCTTAATTTTTCTGTAAAAATAAATAAATCTAAAAAAAAATAAAGAGTACAAAACTTGGGGTACCAAACTGCAATTTACATCAGTTTGTTCAATAATTGCCTTAACCATCGGGGACGCCCCTGTGCGTGACTTGATTTGGAAAACATTCACGTGATTTAACTTTTTGGAAAGACTGGCCATGGGCGCGTGACTTTAACCAAGCTGCTAAATCAAAATGAACTGGTCGAGTAAGAAAAATGGACAATGCATATTAATAAATTCAAATCTTAAACTTTATTAGATTTATAAAATAAACTAATTAAAGTTTATAATATAAACTAATAAAAGTTTATAAAATAAATTTTATAAAAGTTATAAAATTAATTTAATATTAAGTTTATAAAATAAACTAATTAAATTTTATAACATAAACTAATAAAAGTTTATAAAATAAATTTTATAAAATAAATTTTATAAAATAAATTTTATAAAAGTTTATAAAATAAATTTAATATAAAGTTTATAAAATAAACTAATTAAAATTTATAACATAAACTAATAAAAGTTTATAAAATAAATTTTATAAAGTTTATAAAATAAACTTATTAAAAGTTTATAATTAAACTTATTTAACAATGCCTTCAATTATTCTGAGACCAAGCAGCTTCGGCACGGTGAGTTTCACTGAACTACGGATCCTGATTTGTATATCAATCAGCAGGTTCTGATACCAATTGTTAGGCCCCGGAAGTATCGTAGAAGGGGGGTTGAATATGATACTCACTAAATCAAAAAAAATTCTTTCGAATCTTTTGCGGATAAATAATTTAGAGTTCGGTTAGTGGGCTCGTGTTCTTGAGGTGAATAGTGTTTACGGAGCTGCTTACTAATTTTCTGTGTTTAGGATTAATCATTTCGGTTCTAGAAAATCAGTAGGAAAATAAACAACACAAGATTCGGGGAATATATAATTTGATAAATATAAACCCTGAGGTTGCTACACCCGGCCAACAAATCCGGTCTGAAGAACAAGTTCTTTGCTGCTTAACAAAAATATAACTCTCAATTTCCTATACAAGTATTTCTAGATCAGTACAAAGGAAACTAAGACCGTAGAGAGTGACATATAGTGGCCCTGAACATTTTTCATTAAGGAACTGACCACTGATACATCACCGGTGAGGAGGTATAGATTTTTCTAGTGTTCTCTCCTCTCCGGCTTCGTCTTCTCTCTCTCTGGATATTTTTATAGTGTTGTAGAAGACTCTCCAAATGAATGGCTCTGCTTCAATTTATGTGTAGACTTTTTCAGTACAGCTACGTGGCTTCATGTGGTCCAAGTAACTGAGCTGCTTCTCACTTCTTTTTATCCTTAAGTATCGGGAACAATTTACTGAGTAATTGTTTAACCCTCGATGAGTCTGTAGAATAAGTATCGGAGGATTAAAACAATTCCTGAAATAAAATCAATTACTTCGAACATTAGTAACCATCGGGAAGTGGCTAGATTGCTTTTGTTTCTTTTCCGATAGTTAGTAACTATCGGCTAATAGGACAAAATAAGTCCTTGAATTATTCACCATTTCTTTTCTTTCACCCGATGGTTGTTAACCATCTGTGAATAAGACAAAATAGCTTGTGTAACCATTGGTGAATAAGACGAAACAGCTTGACCAAGTTGACTTCTGGATACAGCTTCTGTAGTCTCTTTACTTAGCCAATTTCGAACCTGATAAGCCCTTAATATATTTTCTTCCACTGCAACCAAGTCTAATAAATATTTCCTTGATTAATTCGACCTTGATTTATTCTGGGCTTAGTCACATACCACTTCACTTGTTACCCATTTCAGTAAATAGTCAATTCTTCTCATACACAGATGCAATTCTCAATCTCTTTTGTGCTGACGTTTGGTGCAACTGGTCTGGTTCACAAACGACTAACACGATCTTGATCTTCACATCTTCTTTACAATACAATTGACTTTGTTCCTTGTTGATCAGAAGTGCTTCGATTGTAAGTACATTGGAATCCTCTGGCACTTATGCTGAACCATAAACATATCTGAAACCCTGAACATCTACGAACTTTATCCTTCACTGAAGTCTGAACATATGAATGAACTTCCTCCAGCAATCTATAGTAGACTCCAAGATTCCATCTAATATTTTGATTCTTTGTATTTGCCGTATATTCTATCTTATCGATTCCTGTACTTGTGCTCTGCAATTCATTGCTTGACTAATTTGCAGATTTGGACCACTAGAATCTTTCAGGTACTTTGACAACTGCTTCACTGCTTCCACATCCTTGAATACTTCGACCTTTATTCTTCACTGAGGTATGAACATATTAATGAACTTCTTCCAGTGAGCTAATGCTTCAAGTTTGTAGATTTCTTCTTTATCCTTTGTCTTTACCAAGTCTTCATGTCTTCCTGATTCCGGTGATAACTTCATATTATTTACAGGTCCTGTTCTTGTGTTGAGTTATAACCCTATGTTATATATAGGTCTATACATACAGCCTTTCAAAGAGAGTTCATAAAGTAACAAAATGTGGGACGGATGGGGAGAAGTGCACAAAGATGTGATGGGACTGATGTTTTTTATGGAGTTGATAAACAATTTAAACTTTGTTTTATTGATGATTTAAGTAATGTAAATTTTATGTTATGGTTTATAGTAATGTAAATTTTAATTGTGTTTTTGTTAATGAGCTTGTGGTTCATTTTATTTGTTTACGTTTGTTTGTTCTAGTAGAAACATGACAATGTTTATGTGTTTGTTTATGTAATCAGCTTGTGTTTTTTTATGTTTATGTATGAGCTCAGATCTGCAGGTTTGGTTGTGTGTTTTTTGGATGTCTAGTGTGTCTTCTGTGTTTGTGTTTCTGCAAGTCTGGGGGAAAATGACCAAAACGCGACTTTAAGCTCCGTTTATAATAAAACGTCTTTTCGTTTGGCGTTTAGAAGTACAAAACAGGACTTAGAGTCGCGTTTTTGGACTAAAACACTACTTGAACTGGCATTTTTAGTATAAAACACTACACGAAGTAACATTTTGACTTTATTCATTTATATCGAATTAAAAAGATAAACTGGTCTTAAAGTAGCGTTTTTGCTACTGAACGCTACACGAAGTAGCGTTTACATGCTTAAACGCTACACGAAGTAGCGTTTTGATATGCCATTTTGGGCTTTCTTTCCCGTTTGTGTCATTTTGGGCATTATAACACATGGATGTGTTATATGGGTCCAACACTCTTGTATAAAATGGTGATTAATTTGTTTTGTAAATGGCGGAAAATTAAAAAATAAATTTATGAAATGGAAGGGAGAATGTCTAGTGTAGTGACCCTACATTCAATAAAAAAGGAAATTCTATACAGCTAGACCTGATAATTCGGATAAATGGTTCAGTTTCGGATCAGATCGATTTTCGGTTATAGAATATTTATATTCGGTTCAAATTAGATCGGATTTGATTCGGTTCAGATCCAATTTCGTTTTTTGCATAAATTAAATTGATTTCAGTTCGGATCGGTATGATTTCAGTTTAGATCAAAATCAGATTAAAATTCGGATGAATTTTAGATTAAAAAATGGATTAAATTCGGTTCGGATCTTTTTCGACTTTCTTATTTAAAACTAGATTTTGTTTGGATTCAAAAGTTCAATTCGATTAATGTTAAATAAATTTGAATTATCGTCGAATTTAAATAAAGATCATTAAGCAAATTTGACAGATAATAGTTAAAATTTGATAAAATAACACTGAATAAAGTAATTATCTCGATTAAGTAATATATTTATCTAGTTTAGATTTTGGTTAATATAATAAAAAAAATCACTAAATACTCGTAATATAATAATTTTATAAAAAAATCTTGAGGGCCTAATAAAAATATAAATAAATTTTATTTATACATATATAATATACAATATTTATTTCTTTTTAGAATATGAATTTATATTCACTTTTCTTTACTTTCCAGTAAATTCAAAATAAATATTATTCTTAATTTTTTAAATATTTTATTTTACGAATACATGTAGTATACGTATGAATTATGTATAAGTGTATAATGTATTTATGAATGTAACGAATCATAAGAATGTATGTATAAAATACACGTATGAGTCTATAATTTAGTTTGAGCCATATTCAGTTTTTATAATTTTTCATTAGGGTTTGATCGATTCGGGTCATTATCGGATATGTTATTTCGAATTATTTCCAGTTAAAATTTTGGTTCCGAATTATTTTCAAATCGGATCGAATCGATTTTCAGATCATTATCAAATTTGATTCTTTTGAATCGATATCAGTTCGGATCCGATTATTTCGGATTCGGTTACATTTTCGGATTATCAAATTCGGATACAAAATCGGATCTCGGTTTCCTATATTTCGGTTCGGATCCAGACCCATTTTGCTAGGGCTAGATACATGCACGAAACTAGTTCGGTTTAGTTCTGTTCAGTTTTTGAATAAATTTGGAATCGGAACCAATTATTTTCTATTTTTAATTGATAACCAGAATCGTAATGGAAGTATCGGTTTCAATTTTTGTTTTTGACATGTATCGGTTTCGGTTTTAGTTTCAAAAATTTTGTTTCGATTTTTATTGATTCGGTTTCGAATTTAAAACCAATTAAAAAAATATTATAAATTTATATAATAAACTTAAACAAGTTAAAAGAACAAATGTTTATAAATTGATATAAATTACATATCACGATAATAATCTCAATAATTTAGGATGATAACTCATGTGAAATTATAATAGGAGATTATACGACGCGACAAATTAAATTATACAGTCAAATCATCAAAGAAATAATTGATAACAATTTTAATATAACCGGTAAGAGCTCCGATGGGAGTAATCTTTAACTAAAAATTCCTATGTGATAGATATTATATATATAATCAGTATAAATTGTGAAATTTTAACTATTCAAAATCATTAGCTAAAATAATTTTATTATTTTAGCCAAGAGATACTCTAATAATACCAAGAATATAAAGAATGAATAAATATGTATGTGTTTAATAAATAATAAGGTTATTATGAAAGTATTGAGAGAAGCATAGACATGACGGATATATCTTTACTTGAACAAAATAATTACATAAAACACCACAAATATAGAATATAAAATTACAAAGCATTATTCAATATTAGTATTCTGTAATTTATGTTATATATTTTTTATGTATTATGTAATTTTTTTACAACTATTTTTAGTATTTTATAATTTTTTATATGTTCGGTAGTTTTTCATAGTCATTTTTTATTTTAAAAGAATCAATCAAATTTAATAATTTTAAAAATTGAAAATTTAAAAAAAGTAATAATCAATATATATTTTAAATATATAATTATCTTTATTAAATTTTAATAAATATGAACTAATAATATGTGATACTTTTTAATAAATTTATAATAATTTAAAAATATATATATATAATTATATATTTTTATTTATTAAATTAAATCATGTCCAATTAATACTCTCATTAATTAATCCAATTAATCAATAATGAAGGAGCAACTTGATGGATTAGCAGAGTGGCAAATTGGTAATAAAATCCCAGAATATCAAACCTTTGAAAGCTGTCTCTTTTTCAACACTCTCTGTGGAACCATCTCCTCTCTCTTGTCCGTGGAACCAGGATTTATATTTCTGGGGCATCAAGTTCCATCTTAACTCTTGTAAGTTAAAACATAGTACACGCATATATACATACATATAAATTTTATGGTACTTGTTCTTCAGTTTTGTTTCTCTTTTGATTTTGTCTTGTAGTAATAGTAAGCGCTACTTGGTTGTGCTCAGTTTCTTTATTTACTCACTCATTATGTCAGATCTTTGCTTTCTATTCATTTCTTGGGAACTGTGCAACTGGGTTTTTGATTAATTGAATGGTTAATCTTATGTTTTGGGTTGTGATCCATAATTATATTTTAATTAGGCAAATGAAATTGGATTATTAAAGATAAATACAACAGTTGTTGACCCTTTTTAAGTGGACATTTGATTTGTTTGCTGGATATTTATTTTTGTGATTAGACAAGTTTGGAGAGATTAGTGGAGTGTTATTAGGCTTTTATTCATTTTTTGTGTTGTTTTTATTTTATTTTATTCGTTATGTTGTGTTTTTTTCTTGATTCGATTTACTTTGATGAGATATAGTGAATGGAGTCTGGAGTTGGGGTTGGATCAGAGGAAGAAAGTGCTGTAGTTGAGAATACTAATGTAGAAGAAACATCTGTTGATGTTAATAAAGAGGAAGATAGTGGGCAGATTTTCGGTCAGGAAGGAGCTTTGGAGAATGAGACAAATGTTCAAATTATTAGTATATCGGAAGGGGAGGTTGAATCTTCTAAGACACTTCTGAAGAGTACAATGTCAAAGGGAGGTAAAACTCCTGCCAATAACAAATGTAAGACTGATGTGAAAGGGTTGACTGTATCGATTCGTAAAGGAAAACCAAGTCTGTTTCAGAGTCAATCCTTTCCTGCTAAAGGACTATGTAAAGAAGGAATGAGTAGTAGCACTGACAACTACTCTTTGAGATCCAATGTGAAAATCCCTCAAACAAAGGGGTCGAAACTTGAAGCTACCTCATCAAATGAAAAAGTTACTTCAGTTTCCCGTATCAATCCTGCCAGTAGGCGAGCCTCCACTGGGGTGAAAGCAAAGGAAGCAAACACTAATGGTGGTGGGGCTTCTTCTAGGCGAAGTACTTTAGCATCTTTGCCAAATGTTAGTCATTTATTGGATATATGTTGCAGTGTTTTATTTAAATATTTACTTTCCTGGTCTTTACATTTTCTGAAACTGATGTTGGATGATAGCAGTCACTTAAGATTGTATCCTCAAATGGTGCTCCAAGATGCCCTCCATCTGAAGGCTTCCTGTAAGTGCCATTATATGACATGTCCATAAGTGCAATATGTTTGTAACCGTCTCACTATAAACACAACTGCAGGGACAAAGATACATGTTTGTTAACAGTGATTCTGTAATTAGTTTCTTGAATTTTCTGTGGGTGTAGACCAGTTGATCAACAACCAAAACTGACTAAAACTGGCCTGCTGTCGACAGAGGATGATGATGCCCGTTCCACTACATCGTACTATTCTTAATTTCATTTTAACCTTTTGATACTCATATTAGTGGCATATGCCTTTTCTATTATTTATTGGTCACCTCTTTTGCTTTACTATTAGGACCCTCACTCCTCGTGGAACGAGCAGGAGCAGTGCCTCTGGATTCTCCTTCAGGTTGGATGAACGTGCTGAAAAGCGAAGAGAGGCAAGTACTTCTCATTAATTCATTACATCTACCTTTTCTTTATAGATATAGAAGATCAATATTTTGCCTTTTCTGTTCTTCAGTTTTATTCAAAGATAGAAGAGAAGATACATGCAAAGGAAGTGGAAAAGAGCAATTTGCAAGAAAAATCCAAGGTGCTTGTACTGGCATTATTAAGGGCTTGATACTTGCTACTTTTATATAGTACTTTTAAGATTTATGCTGTGTTATATAGACTTAAGTTTTCATGCTACTCGATAGTTTTGTGGGGTTTTAACACAGGAAAGCCAAGAGGCAGAAATTAAAAGATTGAGGAAGAGCTTGACATTTAAAGCCACTCCTATGCCAAGTTTCTATAAAGAACCTCCTCCAAAAGTTGAATTGAAAAAGGTGATTCATCTCTCTGTCTGTGTAATTGCTAATTGTTACTCTGTCTGATTACTATGTTTGTGTCTGTGGTGTAGTCTTGTAGCTAATGAGACTCTCACCCACACCACCCTTAGCCCGGCTATTGGCACATAACACTTGAAAAGGAAAAACTAACATACCTACAATCTTTAAAAGCTTTTTGCCTTATTTTCATGCTCTTGAAGGCTATTGATTGCATTTTTTCCTTCTAATATATATATATATAAAAAATGTCTTTCCCATTTAGTATTAGGTGCTCTAGGCTAAAATAAAATTAATTTGAAAAATTTTAATTTAAGAATTTGGCCAGACATACCATGATTACTGAATGCTATATTTGACTTTGCAAGGAACACATATTAGTATTTAGCAAAAAAAAAGGAACATATATTAGTGTTACACTACTACCATTTGGTTGTGAAAAAGAGATGCATAACACCATTCAAAATATAAGTCATGCTATTACTTTCAGGCTTCCTCGTATTGTGCCTAACTTGTTATATTTCTATTTAAGAGTAACCTAGTTGGCGTTACCTTTAATTTCTTAGATGCCAACAACCCGTGCTAAATCTCCAAAGCTTGGGAGAAACAAAAGCATCATTGGTGGACTAACCAACTCCATCGAAGGTGGTGGCTCAGGTCTTAGCCCACGTGTTAACCGAGAACAGGACAAGTCCCCCAAGATTGCAAAAAATGACAATGATGTTTCTGTAACAAAGAAGCCACTTAGGAAATCCCTGTCTAGTCTTCATCGTAGGGATTTGGCAGTTTCCAAAACTGAGGGGATGCCTGTAAAGTTGAGACAGAAGCCTGCAGAAGCAGAAGGTCAAGATGAGAAGGATCAAGCAGAAGATCTCAAGGAAAGTAAACTGCCCTCCAATCCCACAGGAAATGAAGATGCGACAAATGTTGAATCTGATCATTATCCTGTTCAAAACAATGATTCGCGTGTGAACTGCCTTAATCCAGAGATACCGGTGCAAGCTGAAATGGTAGTTGGTGGTTAAGAAACGCATGCAGGCATTGGGTAAATGAAGCTCGTACTTGTTAGGTTTTTTGATGTCAAGTTTTGGTTCTTTGTGCATATTAATGGTTGCAAGTTTCCTGTGAAAGCAATGTACTCATCTGCACCGTTCTTATAATCCATATGCTTTTTTTTTTTGCACTGAATTCATGGAAAATTATGAAGTGTTGTGAAGGATTATATTGTTTTGGTGCCTATATCATACAATAAAATTTTGAATCTCTTTGATGCTTTTGCAATTGTTCGGTAGTAAAAAAATTCTTCCTTCGACCCACCAAATTGTTTATATTTGGGTTGAGCACGGAAGTTAAGAAAATTATATAAAATATTATGAAAGTGAAGGAAAAATGGATGAAAGAGAAAGAAAAATGGATAAAGTGGTAGGGTCAATTGATATTTAATTTATAAATTTGAAAAGGTTGAGTAAAGTAGTGTGTAAGAGTAAATTTTATAATAAAAAAGTTTACAATTTTTAGAAAGTTTTGAAATATAAAGAATTGGGTAGAACATTCAAAAAAAGGAAAGTGTAAAAAATTGGATAGGAGATGGGAGTATATGTTATTACTAATTTTTGAGTAACTAAAATAGATTACACAAGTAGATTGACTTGTTGTAACATGTAAAGAAAGGTAATTGTATATTTGTTTCTAGTAGTGTTAATTGATTAATATTTAATTAAATATTTTTATATTATATTTTTATTAATATTTTAATATAAAAAAGTTTAGTTTAGGTTTTTTTGGGTGGAGAACTTATGTTGATACATATAATGGCCCTGTTTGGCCAAACTTATTTTCCGGAAATAAACCTTTATTTCCGGAAAAAAAAATAGGTATGTATGTATTTTTTTTGAAAATAAGTAACTTATTTTTTATTTTGAAAATAATATTTATTTTTAAAATTCTAAAATAAATATTTATCTTTAAAAAAATATGAAAATATGTAATATATATATATATAATAAGTAACTTATTTTAAGTTTAAGGAACCCTATACTGCCACAATATATTTTTGTACCTTATGTAAATCCAAAAAAGCGGGTTTAAAAAAATCCAAACAGGTCGGAACGGGTCGGGTAAAACTATCATACATGATACATGGCAAGTGATGACTCAAAATAAAAGATTAAGTAAAAACAAAGAAAAATGCTAGAGTCCCAAAATTATTTCTCAAAAACATTCCTAAAAAACACTTGTATAATTTTAATTGGTTATCAAAACAATAAATGAGATGAACCCTTTGTGTATTCAAATTAAAATTTTCTATTCTGCCACATCACTACTGTCACGTCATTTTGAAAAAATATTTTGAAAATTTTGTTTGCTTCCCTAACATTACTCAAAAACAAAACTGAACAGACCTGAAAGAAAAACATGAGCTTCAAATCTTTCCGGTTTAATGTGTGTAATTGAAGTGTGTTCTAGTACCGAGTATGAGGGGTGGTTTATGGGCAAAAAACGCATACAACATATGTGAATGGATTATGATATATAGATCCCACCAAGCGACAAATGTCATTTTGGCATATGTATTACTCCCTCCGTCCCAACCAATTCTTTACACTTTCCTTTTTGGGACGTCCCATCCAATTCTTTACATTACTAAAAATAGTAACTTTTAACAATAAATATATTATTACATCCACTACTTCACTCCACTTTTTCAACACTTTACACTATTACACCCACTACTTCATTTATTTTAACAATAAAATCACTATTACACCCACTATCCTTGGTCTCCGTGCCCGGACCAAATGTAAACATTTGGCCGGGACGGAGGGAGTATTATTTTGTGACAATATAATCATTTTCTCACAAATTTATTGTATATTTAAAAATATATTTAATGACATTTTAAAATTCTGTATTAAATTACAAATTTCATTTTAGCAATAACATTCAATTTTTAATTTTTATAATAATATATCTTTGCACATTACTTTAACTTTGATGTTGTAGAGTAATGAACAATCCGCTTTAGATTGTGTTTGTAAACATGAAATTTATTTAAAATTATACGAATTGAGTTGTCATTTTCAACTTTTAATTTATATTAGTAATTAAAAATTTATTTAAAATCTAAATCTAAATTTTTTTAATTATCCAAATACTTCAAATAAAATTCAAATTTTGAAACAAGTCATTAAAGGATCGTTTGATTCGTAGAAGGGTATGAAGTTGGAACGGGTAATCGGGCTAGAGTGACATGTGATTTAAGTATCATTACTCATAGGAGTAACTCATAAGATACTCATAACATGTGTTGTGATTAGTGTTGGAATGAATCTATTTTACTTAAAAATAAATGAATATTAATACTCATGTTTCATACCCACCTCCCCATAACTTATGAGTTTGAGATATAAATTTTAATTTTTTTTATTTTTTTCAACCAAACACCAAATATGGAATTGGAATGACGGAAACTAATACTTAAATATCATAAACCAAACTACCCATAAATTAATCGGTTCAGGTTACTTTATTATTTTATTTTTGAAAGGCACGTATGCGGGTACTCGACAAAATTACAATGACGCCCCTCCTGCTACCATCGAAGAACCCGATTCGGAGGCTTTATTATTCGAGGCCGGCCCAACTTATAAATATGTTTCGTGATCTGCTCCTCAAAATTAAATAATATTATATTTCATATATATACTATATACTATATTATAAAAGCCGTATTATTAAAGCCAAAGTAGTAGCAGCGTAGTATCCTAGTATAATTGTCCTTGTTTATAAAAAGAAGAATAAAAAATTTGTAGTCAAACGGATCCATTGCCAGCAACACAATGTATACACGATGCATGGTGGCAGCTCATTCCAGCTAGTTATTTCAAATTATTAAGCCAACCCCAATTATGAATAGAGACATTGACAAGTCTCTTCATGAAAATTTGTAAAAGAATGAATGAAGGCAAGATGTGATTTGTGAAGAAAATGAGCTGGAATAAAACATCATCTACAAAATTATTGGATAGAGCTCGGATTTGAATTTGTATATATAAAATGAAAGAAATAATCAAAGATATTCGCTTATAAAATAATTCGAATTCCATTTAGTTCCCACCAAATTCATTTCCTCCGAACCGAAGACATACTATGTACTTGTACAAAAACATGTATAGCTGTCAAGACCGGCGATCCAAAACATTTGTGTCAACTGTCATCAATAAGCTTGTCTTGTTTTTCCAGAAGAATGATGCATCAACCAACCATGGCCAAGGGTCCACACTTCAATTACTAACATTTTTTTATACTAGTATGTGTCTAAATATATTTAAAATTGAAAAACGCTACAGACCTAAAAAATTAAACCAAAATTTGTAGCAAATGCTGAGTTGTTATCTGTGTAATTGGTAATTTTCTTATAATAATATAAGACTCCGCGTGTATACATATGCATCTATGAATTAAAACAAGTCATATGTCATGTCACTTCATTTGGAAAAAAAATTGAGACAATATTTGGGATTCTTAGCATTTCTCTTCAAAAAAGGCCCACAATATTCATAATAACTATAAATAAGTACTCCTAAATTCCTTTTTTTGACCAAATTTAAAACAAATTTCATTAATAATTTGAAAGAGACTCAATCGGGACAAACCCCCAACTGACCATGCAACAAGGTTGAAAAACAAATAAACGAGTTAAATAATTAGTCGCTTTGTTTCCGGATCGTTTAACAAACTGAATACGAATATTCTGAAAATTAAAAATGTCTTCAATGGTCTTCCGATTAATCCAGCCTACATATCCCTTAACAACAGTAGCTTCACAATTAACCATCACACTAATTCTGTGGATAGACACTAATTCTGTGGATAGTGAGATATTCAGAGGACTCGGTTACAAAAACTGAGCTTAGAGGTACCAAATGTCTCATATTATGAACAAACTTTTTTTGTGAGAGGTGAGCACATACGATTTTCACCACCGTCTCAAGCGCACTCCAATTATCTACATGCCGAACACCAGACATGCCAAAAGTGTTGTCGATACGGGATATCCAGATCTCCCAATACATTATATAATTCATTTTCAATGCAGTAAATACAAGAGTACTAGCATAAAGCGATACAACTAATAACATAAATAATAAACTTGCACAAAGCGATGCCAAAAAATCCTAAAAATTCAAAGATCTCGGAATGACACCGAATTTTAATATGATGTTAGGCCGGAAATTTTGAATCCAAAATTGATTTTTATTTAAAAATCCGAGTTTTTAAGCGTAGCAGATCTGAAAGCCAAAATGAAGAATTCAATTGGATTTTTCGAGACTTATGGAAATAAAGCTCGATTTTATTGAAGAAGAAACAATAATAAAACTAGGCAGGGGGCACTGGCCGGTAGTTAAATCACCGCCAGAGTTAGAGACAGCAACAGTGGCACAAGGAAGATGAAAGAGAACGGAGACTTTGAAACCCTAATTTATTATTTGAAACACCCCTACTCCTAACTAATAACAATTCCTTGACTTAATTAGAGTAATAAAACACGTTTTTTATGATTTTTTTTTTGTTCAGTATAGATCTGGAATGACAGATGATATTACCTTATTTTATTTCTAGAACATCATGGCGCTCATGTTTTTATATGATAATGCTAGCATATATGTGTAACATCCCGTATTTTTTAATAATATATTAAGCTATTTTATTTAACATTAGAAATAATATTAGTGAACTATTATTGATTTATTAGTTGGATTTATTTATATTTAGTTTATTGTTAGGATATTATTAGTCAACAAGAGAAAAAGAAAAAGAGAAAAAGAAAAAAGGAAATAAGAAAAGAGAGGAGAAAGAGAGGAGAAAATGAGTTAGGGTTTTAAAAAAAAGAGATATGTAAGAAGAGTTGGGCAATCATGTAGAAGTGGAAAGAGAAAAAGATAAAGAGGAGAAGAAAAAAGGTATTTCAATTATCTACAACTTTCTTGCTATATGTTTTCTGAAATTCAATTCGTAAATATGTCAAAATCTGCCTTTTGTGCAATCCGATGGTTTAATTCAGGTTGATATGCTGTAACTTCTAAAATTCATAGTAAATTGAATATTTGTTCAATAGTTATGAGTAATATCATTCTGGAAAGGTATTTTCGAGATCTTCATCTTTTGTTTAAATTTCTCTGATAAATTCTGTGATCTTATGGTCTTAAATCTCAAAATAAAATTGTGATCATGTACGGATTCTGTTCTAATAGCCCGTATTTGTTTATTTTCTATACGCATTACTTCTCCGTATTTGACGAATCTTACCATTCTGGAAAGATCTCAGAATTTTCTACATGTTTCGTGTTTTGTACTTCTTCATTTGAGTTCATCTTGATAGAGTAAATTGCTCATTTTACGGACTGATCAGGCCTGGTTTTGTTTTGCATAGTCTAATTTATATGATATTTGGGTTGATAATATTCAAGTAAGTTATTTTCAATTGATTTGTGATATATATTATTATTGCACTTCTTTTCGAGTAAGATATATGTAATTTGTTTATGATGTTATTTTGATTTGTGAGACTTTGTAAGACTCCGTTATGAGTGGAGAAAATCTTGTATTTGGCACAACATATACTGTGTATTTAAATATTATGAGCGTGTCACCGGAGTTATGGGACACGTAGAGTCATGACTATTATGTATGTGTGTTTTAACCATTTGGGTAACATTGTGTTTTGTACCGTGCAAACACTTGTAAGATTTTGAGTAGCATTTGATTTGTTCTATGCAAGCTCTTGTAAATTTTAATGACTACATATTCTGGAGAACCGAAATGTAAGACATCCTATAAGTGTAAGATTGTCTCCCATATCAGTAAGTAAATTTTCATTTCAATATTTTGTCGTTATAATATGTGACTAGTAAGAGTATGTGTAAGAGTAAAAATATTTGTGATTTAAGAGTATGTAAGTTGATATTGTAAGATAATTATCTATCGTGCCTTTTTTTTATTTTATAATTATTTGTTTATATTGTAAGTTAAGTATCTAGTATATTTTGTCATCGTTCTATCTCTTGTACTCTTTGCATTATTTAATATCCGCATATGAGTTTTTCGTTCATTGTCGGTCTATGTTTTTTTGTTTTTCCTGGCAGATATTCTTATTTAGGTGGGCTACCTTTTGGAAAGAAGGCGAGTTGCGAATTTGGAGAATTTAGTTATTTATTTTCCATTTAAAGATGGTAAGAAGTTGGATTTGAGGAGTTGTATTGTTTTATTGGATTTTTTGTTAATTTTATTTAAGTGAATAAGTTTGGGATTTTAAAATATGTGCAGACTTGATACAGAAGTGTAAGAGAGTAAAATCATACATTGATACAAGATCGAACAACTTTATGTACAGACACTGTAATTACAGAATAAAGATAGATAAAATGTCGAGTCCAGAAAAAAATTATTTTTATTTTTATTTATTTTAGCTATATTTTCTTCTGTATGTTTCTTCAGACTTAAATTTTCACTGACAGCTAGAAAGATGGGCAAAGGCTCCAAGCATGTTACATGTTACTTCCATCAACTTGGCTGCACAAAATTATTACTTTCAAAGTCAGTTGAGAAATTAGATATTCTAATTTCTAATTAATGTCGAATGGAACTTGATATTAAAAAAGAATTTAAACAGCATGATTCATAAACTAAAATTTTATATTATATGGGATGTTAATTTATATGGGTGTTTTCTCCTAATTGAAATTTTATTATCTAAATTTTTTCGATCATTTATACATGTCCGACGGTTAAATAATAATATTTTTAAATGAAAATCATGTCGAAAAAAATAATCATCTCATGTCTAGCATTGTCTGCTCTAGGATGTCGAGAGTTCGAATTTGGTGATAAACTAAATAGATGTCGAGAGTTTGAATCTAGTGATGTACGGAGTACTAAATACATGCATTTTACAAATAGGGTTTGTTTATACAGGCTGTACAATTACTTGCAAAGGAAAGATCTTTTGTCATGTAGGATCCACAAAGGGCTCATAGCACTGATAGAAAAATCATAATAAAAAAGACCATTATTACACAAATATTACTTCACACCGACACAAACACAATAATACCACACCAACTGTTCAAACCTGTATTAAAACCACACAATTAAAATGTCTATATCACCACTTTCTTATTAATTAATTAAACAAATCTGTGACAAACAAAAAGAATTGTTATAGTACATTACACTTGGATTGCAATAAGATACCTCCTAACAAAATGTCAAATTATGAGTGATTTCTTCTGGATTAAAAGCCAGCCATATGTTTCATTACACCAAGTTATCACTAAAGTGCAAAAGTATGAGTGGAATTCACTACACATCTTGAATATTAGACCCACAGCTACCACCAATAATAGCAATGAAACATTGTATTCCTTCGTAATCCAGCTACAACATGTAATAATTCACCAGGGAAAAGGTGTGCTTTTCTACTTATTGACACAAAATTCCTCAGATAGTAAAAACTTTCTCATCCACATATCACATGTGGCTAATAATGTTCATGGAGTAAATAGTTTTTACCCGATCTGCAATAAATTAATTAACGCGGGTGCAGGGCGCTAAATGCTGATATCTCACACAGCTGAGTAGCTGACAACCACAGACCCTTTTGAATGCAGCGGAAAATAGTCGAGAATTTATGTGTACTCAGAATCATACGAGCTAGCAATCGTCGATATGCTCATATCAGACTCGAATTTAAATTGATCTTGATTCGATTTTTGAAAAAATCTGAACATGACCCGATCAGGTTGAATATAACTCGTTGAATAATATTTTTTTTAAAGTTATATATTCATCTTGTTAAATTTCAATTAAAATTACGTGAAATTAACCTGTTGTAATCCAATATTGACACGAACTCAGCAGAAATGAAGGAAGCAATGCAAAACTTTACCAAATTTATGTATTTGTATTCACTCAACTGGAACAATACATAAGAAATGTTGATCCATGCTACTATATATGTATCCACAACATCTAATAATAATCTAATTTACATTTAATTCTAACAAAAATAAAATAAATGTATCATAATATTACCAAAACAAACCTCTTCTTGGCTTGACAGCAATTTTAGAAACAGCATTCGGCCCCGAACGAACATTCGGGGCCGGCTTAATTTCTTCTTGCACAACCGGAAACAAAACCCCGTCAATCCCCTGAACCGATATTCGACCATCCGTATAAATATCAGGATCGAACAAATAAGCCGAGCCTTCACCCTTCCCGAATTTAACCGAACCATCGGCCTCTTCCGCAACAACTTTATGAGGCAACCTCAATGTATCATAACTCACCTTGCCAAATCTTCTAACAGAATTATACATACTTTCCTCTGTTTGATACTCTGGTATTATATGGTAATACATTATTTGTTCGGGTGCACCAGGCTCACTTAGCTGATCACTAGTCAGCTTCGCCATCGCTTCGTCATTAGGGGCTAATACAGTGATCACATAGCCTTCTGAAACTAATCTTCCCATTTCTGAAGCTAATGATGTTAAATTCACTAAAATATCGGCCATTTCATTATAACCACCGTAATGGAGTAATGTTTGTATGAAGTCTTTTACTTGGCTCTCGCCGTCGAAATGATGACGTGGCCCTCCTGGTCCTGGAGCTGGTGCTGGAGCTAGAGATGGACCGGGGGCTAATGCATAGTAAACTGGAAGAACAGGTGGGGAACCGGGTTGTACTAGAACAGGTTTTTTTAAACGGTTCGTTCTCGGGTCGATTTCCGGAGCTCCTTGAGGTAAAACCGCGGATATGGATCTTAAGTTCCTCCGAGAATTGAAATCTTCTTGAACAGATTTTGGTATTAATAGTTTCTCAATCCCGTGAATCAACCCGTCGGGTCGGGTAATATGATCGGGTCGGGTCACTTTTGTTGTTTTCAAAGATAAGAAATGGTTGTTGCATAGAGTCTTGTGTTTTGCATGGAAATGAGAGGAATAAATACGATAAGGAATGAAGTGAAATAGTAACAAATTTTGCAATGATTTTAAGTTACGAGGTTCGAGGAGGTATTGCTTGAACTCCGGGTCGAGATCATGTCCTAGAGCTTCATTGTTGGGTGCGAAAATAGTGAGATTATGTTGAGTAAGCGAATGTTCCAAGGTTTGTAAGAGCAATGCTTTTTCGATGAGTTCGGAGAGTTCGGTGTACTGAGAATCAAGAAGTGCTACGAGTATCGAATTCGAGTTTATTTGTGTGGGTGGTAATGCGGTGGCTGTGATGAAGAGGAGAGTGAGGAAGAGGGTGGTGATGCCATGGTATGTCATGGCAGGGGGAGAGGAGGGGAGACAATGGTATAGATTTTTTTGTATGTGTATATTTGTTACTTGTTAGGGTTGTTGCGGAATAAAGAGGAGGGTGAGGGAAGTGGTTGGGGTTCGGGATGGGGTAGTTTGGTTTGGAATGCAAGCAAAAATTGTATACATAAAGTGAGAAAGTAGTGAAGGGTTGATACTAGTTTTTGTTATTTGAGATGATTGACTTTAGTTGAGGGGAGTAGAGCAGTAGTAGGAGTTCATTATTAATAAAGGGCTAGGGGGAAGGTTCTCTTTAGTTTACCATATAAACTTATAAATTACTAATAAAAAAAGGATAAGAATCGTCAACTTAATTTCAGAATATTTTTTTTGAAATAACAATACATACATATAAAAAGATAAATTTAATTATTTATTTTATTTATAAATTGAGAAAATAAATATATATTTGTTAAATAAGCTAAAATGTGCTAGGGGTTATTGTTCTTGTTAAAGAATTAAGAAAGGAGTTATTATTAAAAATAATTGTTGATATTTAATTATTGGAAATAGAGTTTTTTAATTATAGTTCCTGTCTTTTTCATAAAAACTTCAAATTATATGTGATGGCAAATTAAATATCCTATTTAATTTTATTTACCACTACAAGAAACTCGGCGAAATTTGATTAGGAAAGAATTTAAATTCGACTAGATCCGTTGAATTTAATTAAATTCAACAAGAAAGCCCACGATCGTACATAAGCGCGTCGAAGATAAGTGCGTAGTCGAATTCAAATAATTTTCGATCGATAATATTCGACCGGCCTATTTTGATTCAATACCCTCGAATTAATCTAACCAAACTTTTGACCAAAAAATTTGAAAAATCGGTGAAAACTTTTAATCTCCCGCCCAATGAAATAAATTCGACCAACTTCCGTCGACTATATAAATATGAAAGCCAATCGATATTTGTTTCCCGTCATATTTTTAAGTTCGACTGCAAAAAGTTGTAATTATAAATTTAACTAGTCTTGTTTTAGTCAAATTTATACTACCAAGATAAATATGTGGTCATTAATTTCGACCATTACTGGTCGAAAAATAATAATAATAATAAACCTGCCTACATTCTTTCTATATCACATGTACTAAGCAACCCAATCACAAATGCTGCTTATTATAGTAATATATTAGGTACCCCAAACAGTTCACGGATGCTAAAAAACAAATAAAAAGTAACACATATAAATTGAAAATTAAGTCATTGACATAATTAAAGCACCATTAGTTATAAACTGGCATCAGTTATACAAAATATTTCTTATAATACTTAATAGCTCTCGCACAAAATGACATCAGTTATAAACAAATTACTTTTCATAATATCAAAGTGTTTTGTTTATATAAAAGATGACCTAATACAATGGAAACATGTGGGCGCGATCGTCTACGTCACCGCCACCGCCACCGCCTTCACCGCCACCATCCTCACCTTCATCGTGTTCTATGTCATCAACCATCAATAAAGTTTTCTCAAGCTGAGTCTCCTACAATAATAATTTTTAGTAAATTTATCAGCTTTCTTAATAATGACTCAAGGTTACTTTAAAGGCACAATGTGGTTACTAATAGGGGTGAGTATCCGGTCCGGTTAACCGAAAACCGAACCGAATAACCGAAATATTTTCGGTTCGGTTAACCGAAATTAAAATTTCGGTTCGGTTTTCGGTTTTGATTTTTCCTGAAATTCGGTTTTTTCGGTTTTTCGGTTTTTAATCGCGGTTAACCGCGGTTAACCGAAAAACCGAAAAAACCCAAATATATATAATATGTAATAAAACAGAATATATAATATAATATGAGGTAAGTTGTGATTTGTAGTTTAGAGAATTAGGGTTTACTTTGTGTCCGTTTAGCTTAACTTATAATCTGGAAATAAGTGTTTATTTTCAGAAAAAGTAAGTATGTATGTACTTTTTCTGAAAATAAGTAATTTATTTTCAATTTTGAAAATCATATTTGGTTTTAAAATTCTTAAATAAATATTTATCTAATTTTTTTTTTGAAAATATGTAAAAATCATATTTGATTTTAAATTTCGGTTTAATATTTCGGTTTTCGGTAATAACCGAAATAAATATTTCGGTTCGGTTAAAAACCGAATTTATTTCGGTTCGGTTTTCGGTTTTGATTTTTCTGAAATTTCGGTTTCGGTTAACCGAATTAAAATTCGGTTCGGTTCGGTTAAAACCGAATACTCACCCCTAGTTACTAACACTATATAAGCAATTAATTTAAAAGTTAATATTTCACTTCGAGATTTAGAGCCTATTTGGCTGGCATTATAAACCGCTTATAAGTTAGAATTTACATACATTTTTAATCTTATAAGTTATTTATAAGATAAGGCAAACAGACCCTTAAATTCCTTGAAATTATGTTATAACATTATCAAAATCCAAAAGGGCCCCTTTTAAGGGCCCTTTTGGACTTTGATGATCACGGTAAATAAGCTGATAGCTTGTGTTTGATATAAAATAGCAAGATATTCTAACCTTGTGACTGTAGGTATTAAACTTACTGATATTACATATCAGTATAACATGTTATGTTATGACAATGAGTTGAAAGTAGAAAAACAGGGCGTTCTAGCAAGCTGTTACTGGGAACATAGAAGTTGTTTAGATAGACAATGAAGTCCTAATTTCATGGAGATAATTTAGGATCTTTACTTGTACGAGGTTGTCTAATATATATATATATATATATATATATATATATATATATATATATACACACACACACACACACACACATATATATATATGTTTATATATTATATTAGAGCTCGAATATACTTTATCCAAATCTATTTTCTTAGTCAAATCAGTTTTCCTATTTAATAGGAGTTGGACTTTATCAAACTTTATCTTTTAAACAAATTTTTATATATTATATTCAAACTTATATTGAGTTCTTTTATTCAAACGTTTTAATCAGTTTCAAACTTCAATATTCGTAGTTTTTAAACATAAGATATTTGAATTATCTTATCCAACATGAACGTTATGATTCTAACGTTAATGTGGCTTTGTTAATTCGAATATAGTGTTCATATAAATACTTTGTGTGTATAACCTTCATCTTCACCAAGTGAAGAACTTATACTAATTTGCAAAATCTATACACACACATATTCTCAACTCATCTGTTTTCATTAGAAAACATCTTTCGAATTCTAGTGTTTTATATACTTATATATATACATGAGAGAGCTTATAGTTTGAGTGGTATTATCTTATTCACTTGTGATTGAGTTGTAATTGATATTGTGGCTGGATATCTGAGCTTGTGAAACAGGGTTCGGGAACTAGAAGTTAGAAAAGTCTGTACTAGAGTAGTATAGAGTTTAGAGAGCTAGAGTGTTAAAGGAATAGGGGTTTCAGCAAGCTAGTATTAGTTGCAAGTGAGAAAGTGAGGAATATTATTGTAATCTTGTAATCGATTTTATAGTGATTAATAATTTTCTTTCTTAACATTTGGTAAGGGCCAGGAGGTAGACCTATAGAAGATAGTGGTCGAACTTGACTAAAATATCTGGTATTATTTACTTTTTCTGTACTGTATTGCATATAGTAGCTAGCTGACAGCGAATTGTAATTGAACTTAGCTAGCTGACAGGTTAATAACTTGATAATATTTAAAATTGGTCATTGTTAGCCATTACACCTATTCACATGTGCATTTTTCCGGTTGCTACAATGCTGCATGTACATAATGTTTCCACAATTACTGTTGGCCCTCGTCATTCTTGTTTGAAAAGGGGACCGTGGCGTTCACCAAAGTTGGTAGGGGAAGTTTAGTTGGAATGATGACCGTCAGAGGAAACGATGAGTATTGAAAATTTTGAATTGTAGTGATCGCCACAGGATATGGCGTGCACTAAATGGAAATTTCTTTTGATGACCGCCACAGGATATGGCGTGCACCAAATAAAAATTTCTTTTGATGACTGCTAACTAACTTGGCGATTTCATGCACAAAACGATATAGTCTTGACTTGCTTTATTAAAAACCCAGCTACCCAAACACACAACACATAACAGACAGATACATCGCTTTGAAGACTGCCGAATTATTTGGCGTAAGGAATCTCCGAGATGAAAGCGTGCTATTCAGAACTGATCCTGCTATGCTGATAGCCTGCTTAACACCAGGTACGATCATATATTCACATGTATTTCGATCCAAATTCAAATGCCTATATTCATATATTCATGCCTCTAATACATCAAATATACTATGCTGGCTGCGTTGCTATACTACTTGTCCTTGTGTTGCTATATATATTTTGATGGTAAAGACCGCCCGTTGCTTTGGCGATCATACATGATTATGTGTTGATTTTGATATACTGCTTGTGTTGATTATTGTTGATTATTAGTTGATTATAGTCAAATTATTATTTTGAATATCGAAGGAATGCATGTATGGTGTTCGATAAAATGACCTTGAGAAAATATATTATAAAAATGAATTTTTTAATTAATATGTAATTGGTTGTTATAATTAATATTAATCAATAACGAAGTCCTTAATTAAATTTAATAGATAATTAAATTTAAATATAATAGATAATATTTTAATAGATAAATAAATTTAAAAATAATAGAATATTTAATAGATAATTAAATTTAAAAATAATAGATAATATTTACTAATATAGAGAATAATATATTATAATATTACGATATGTAATATATGTTATAATTAATATTAATCAATAGTTAAGGCCTTAGAATTTTTAATAGATAATTAAATTTAAAAATAACAGATAATATTTAATAATATAGAGAATAATAGATTATAATATTAATATATGTGATAAATATAATATATGTAATTATGATAATAATATTAAATTTCTTAATAAAATGATATTTAAAATATATTATTTTAATATTAATATTATAATTATGATAATAATTTTAAATGTTTTAACAAAATAGGAATATATTATAAAATATAATATTAAAATGTTATAATAATATATAAAATATTATAACATTATAAAATGATTTTGATTAAAAGAATATTATATTATAAAATATATTATTATAATATTATGTTAATTTTATATAATATTAGATATTAATAATTATAATTAGTAGATAGATGAATAATATTTATTGATAACATGTTAAAAAATATATATTATTAGGTTATGATTATACTAAAAAATAATAATAATTATGAAAGTCTAAATTCGAAAAGTGAATATTATTATTATAAGATGATTATAATAAAAAAAGAAAAATATATACATATAATTTTTGATTTAGATTGAGTTGATAATGATTAATAAGTCAGTAAATTTAATATTAATGATTATTTGATTTAAATTAAATGCAGAAAAAATATGAATTCATTTAATTATCACCCTGGTCCTATAGACGAGTCTTTACTCACCTAGCAGTCCGAGCATCGATCACAGTTGTTGTGGGATGGAGAGGTAATTTATATATATATATATATATGTGTGTGTGTGTGTGTGTGTTAATTTATATATATATATATATATGTATATTAACTGTAAGATCTTGTTGATTTGCATTTGAGGGTGAACTTTAATCAGTACTGAGATACCGGGAGAGAGTACCCACCGCCACCAGAGATACATGTAGGTATTTCGTCATCTGGTTTTGATAGAGTATATCAAATAGGGGCATTTAGACATGATAGGGGCTTGATCACAACCTTTGTGGAGAGATGCGAACTGAAACTCATACATTTCATTTCCGTTTTGGAGAGACTACCATCACTCTTGAGGATGTTTATCATATCTTAGGGCTTCCTACTTGTGGAGCTCCTCTGATTCACACATTTGTAGATCATAGTATAGTTGAGCAGTGTCGCGTGTATGGTGATGTATTGGGTGTGTACCCCACGACAGAAGAATTGAATAGAAATGACTTGAAGATCAGATGATTGGTTGAACACTTTGGTAGTTGTGAGCGACTTGATATGAATTCCAATGATTATAAGAGGGAGTTGTTATTCTACACATGGGCTCACATGCTTCTCATTATCGGATCTGTATTTCCGCACTCCTCGAGGAACATGATCCCGTTCCACTTCCTTCATTATGTACGAGACCATACACAGATTCACACTTATAGTTGGGGCAGTGCAACACTTGCCTATTTATACAGGGGGATGTGTTCTGCTTCTATTGGCGACAAATCAGACATATACGGGTGTATGACACTGTTGTAGGTACTTAAACTAATCTTTCTTTTTAATATTTCCTTGGTTGCAGCATTCATGCACTTATATTGTTGTGTCCTACATTTAGGTATGAATTTGGGAGATTTTTCCATCCCTAGCCCTTTCACTCGTTAGGTGGATGAGGAGCTTGGACAGGGGGCCCTTCATATCACCAATCATAGATGGGTGGTGATGGCGGTTAGAAAGGTACGACAGAGGGGACGTCATCAGGTGATGGTTGAGATGCTTTGATACAGACACGTGACCCCGTGCAGACTTAGACGGAAGGAGGTGGCTGGGACGCTTGAATACATGACAGTTCTGGTAATTTTGGGGGTTGGGGTTTACAGACACGTGACCCTATGCAGACTCAGATGGAAGGAGGTGGTTGGGATGCTTGGATATATGACAGTTCTGGTGATTTTAGGGGTTGTGTTTCACAGACACGTGACCTTGTCCAGTCTCAGGGGGAGGGAGGTACTTACAGTTCACCTATTCAGTCACATATGGGTGGTAGCGGATGGGATGTTGGTAGTAGCCAGTTAGAGTCTCATGTACCACATCCCGGTTCTTCATATGGTTCCCACACGTCTGTTCATGATTTTGCAGAATTTGCATCTCAGAGTAATGCATTCTCATCTCCAGAGTCCGGTAGAAGAAGAATACATGGCGATGAAGTGCAGTAGAGGCAGTAGCCAGGTAGACGTTATAAAGGTCGAGGTAGGAGATGTTTTACAGGCACTCATATATTGTAGGTTTTCCTTATTATTCCATTTGCTGTTATCTTTGATGTCCCTGTAACATTAGTTGTGTACTGAATGACGTTTAAGTAATTTATATTTTATGAAAATGTAATATTTCTTCTGTTTTTAGGGATTAATAGTTGTAACTTGTGAACTTTCTTTTTTCCATTTCACAACATGTTGCTAAAGTAGGCACTTCAAATTAATAGTATGAATGAAAAATTAAAAAATCGAATTAGTTTTAACATCTTTTTAACCCCCTCAATATGGCATGAAAAACACAAAAAATTGGAAAAGTAGTTTTTCTTCTGTAGGGATTAATAAATGTCACTTGTGGACTTTATTTATTCCATTTCACAACATGTTAGTAAATTAGGTATTTCAAATTAATAGTATAAATGAAAAAAATTAGAAAATCGAATTATTTTTAACCCATTTTTAACCCCTTCAATATGGCGTGAAAAACATTAAAAATATGAAAATGTTGCTTTTAATAAAATATGAAAATGTTGTTTCTAAATAAATTTATTCACTTGAAGGCCTTTATTTTTACTTTGCAGAACTTTATTTTTAATTTGGAAATATATGAAAGACCTATCAACACAACTTGTATTAACTTTACTTTACAGTCCTTTATTTATACTTTTACACAACTTGTGTTATCGACTCCTTTGCAGGTACCTTTTATAACCCCTATAAATTCATTACAACTTTCTTCTCAATAAATACACATAAAATGAATCTGTCTAGAGCTGGTAAATAGTTGATTGTAGAAAGGGATGACGATTATCATAGTCTTAGAGAAAGTGATCAGTGGAATACTTTACAGGCGTTCGTCAGGAATGGGCACATCGGCGTTTGGAATCAGACTGTTTGGTTCAGGACCTAATTGTTGTTGGTGCTAGGGTGCCTACTCGTGAAACAATAGGCATGTATCCAGACCACTTGATTGGTCTCAGTTGGGTTGCATTTAAACAAATGTTGGTCTTAGCTGTATCACAAATAAGAGAGGAAAATAACTTAATGTTGTTGCGTAGAAGTCGTTACTATATGTTGCAGTTAGCTCGAGATTCAGTTCGTGCAAGTGGGAGAGAGCTCACAGAAGAGCAGGAACATTGTCTTCTACAAAATCCAAATTATACATATGATGATTACGAAACTCAGTTAGAAAAACTCAAGATCAAGCTTATAAAAGCAAATAGGAAAATCGATGCCCTAATGATAGCTCAAACTTCAAACCCAGATGGAGCAAATGGGCCTAGTACTTAGGCTTTTTTTATAAGAGTTGTTATTTCTATGTATTGTTAAATTGATGTTTGTTTTAATGAAATGACATGTTTGAATTATTTGCTTATTGTCATGGAAGTTAAAAAAGAAACTCAACATAAACATTACATAATCATAATTAAGATCATAATAATTAGAGTTACATAAAAATAAGAAAACAACTTCTTAAAAAGCACTAAGGTCAACGACTTTTATTAAATCTTCATCAGAACTTTCCTCTGAATCTTCGTTAAATTTATAAGGTTCAAAAAATTCTTCCATCTTCTCTCATTCATCTGCTGGCCAAGATTCGTTTCTTTTGATTGTGCAATTTCAATTTTATTAAGTACTTTTTGCTCCTCAATTTTCATCAACGAGTATGATATCTTTCCTGCCTTGTAACGTTTATGTATCTCCTTCATTTTCTTGTAATATACGTCTAAGGCTTGTGAGTATACATAATTTCACCCCACTTTCTTCTTCATGGGTAATTTGCCACCAAATTTATTGAAATTAAGTTTAAAACATGGGAAGGGTCAAGATCCGCAACACTTTTTCCCTTATCCATTTCTTGCAACCTAACATGTAAACACAGTAATTGTTAATATAATTTTCTAGATATTTGATATGACCAAACAACTTTAACTATAGCTGTGCAGAGATTTTTTTTTTCTAGCCTTGTAGCTTTATTTCAAAATTTGGTAGTGTATACTGTAGTTGACATGATTCTTCATCTGGTATCTTACAGGATATCATATAAATAGATAGCATTAGGGAGATCAATTAATATATCTTCCTCTCTCCCAATATACACCTAGTAAGAATGATTTATGCTCTAGCAGATATCTTCAAAGCTCTGGGTAGAAAATGGTGGTGTGACGATGATTTTTACTACTCACTTAATCTAAATTTGAGTTACTCGACTCATGCAATAATCAAAATGAAAAATGAGTGGGAATGGAGGTTAGAATGTCGTACAAGTTGTATAGAGCAATGCAACAAGTATGGATTAAGAATACCAAAACAACGTGCTAAAAACATATTGCGTGACACAACTCAGCAACACGAAACAACGTTGTTCCGTGCTAGAGAAGAGAAGAATCCCATGCGATTACGTATACTCCGCAATGATTTAGTTGAAGTAGCTAGAAATTACGCTGAAGATGGTGACAAAATACAATCTAGGCAGTATCACAATCTCAGCGTAAGTCCAGACTACGAATCTGACACGATGATGTCTGATGATAATGAATAAAATAATTCATCGGTTGTATGGATGTCTCTTTTATTTCTCTTTATTGGTATCTTATTTTGTAATTGTAGTATTTTCATGTATTATGTTCTATGGATCTTAATAAAAGTAAATGTGTATTTTAAATCCTTTTTATTACATTTTGATTTTATACATAATAGCCAAGTACGCTACCTTACAGGTCAATTTGACAAATCGAAGAATTTCCAGTCCATAATTTAACTTTATTATTAGATAAAGTCATTTAACTTTGTGAAATTTCAAATTTAAACTATATTTCACCAGGGATAAAATATTGCAAACTTAGAAAAATGAAGAAACATACAAACATTACAGAAGAAACATAACAAACTAAAAAAACATCTTTTAATCCCCTTTATGGCTGAATAAGATCAACAGCTTGTGTCAAATTATCATATTCATCTTCATCTTCAGTCTGAACAACTTTCATTTTCTCCCCTTTACCCAATGCCTTATCATCAGCCCTCTTCATTACATGCTTAAATGAAGCATCGAGTTTGGCCTGACCAGTCTTCATTTCATCCTTAGAGATTTCCCCAACACGATAAGATTGGTAATAATACCTTTTTTATAAGACAACTAAATTTGGATGATTTCCATTTTATTGTATTTCTTTTTATCAACCCCACCTATAAAACTCTTCCAGGATAGGTATTTCTGTTTTTCGTAATGTACCCCTTCTATGATGGGATACCCCTTCTTCTTCAAATCTTCTACAACGTTTGTCAACCAATACTTTCCTCGTTCCATTTTTTCAAACTCCAATTTCTTTTCTCGCTCCATTACCTTCAGTAAAATATCCAAATTCTTTTCATGGTCATCAACATGGGGATCACGACTTGGTACACAGAAGGCTACTTTTTTTCTCTTCTTTGGAGCAACCCTTTCACGCACATCTTCAAGATTCATTGGTTTCTTCCTCCGATCCATTTCATGTAACTTACCTACAAGAACTTATTATAAATATTTCTGTAGGGAAATCATTAAAATAAGGCACATTTATAGGGAAAAAATTATCACTATTGATGAACTTGCTTTTAACTTTGGTTGGTGTCATTTTACATATCATTCACTTTTACTTTTAATTTGCAGAACTTTAACTTTTACTTTCCACAACTTTAACTTTTACTTTGCACAGCTTTTACTTTTACTTTGCACAGTTATTCATAATCTTTATCTTTAAAATTACATTTTAAAGGAATATACAGCATATTCTGAAGATGACTAATAATTAAATGATGAACTACAACAACATGTTTTAACTAGATGTTAAAGTTGGCAACTAAAAAACAATTCACAAATCCATTTTGGAATAATCCAAAATTCATAACAGTCATACATATAATAAAAACCGAAATTAGGCATACAATACAAATATTATTGTGAACATAACACACTAATCAAGACATTATGGACATCTTAAATTGTGCCTTGTATGTCCTTCTTGACCACACCGACTACACTTTTTCCTCGTCCTAAGCGCATCCATCTCTGTTCGGATTCAAACTGATTCTACCTTATCACAACATTTTTTCTTAACCTTCATTAGCCTCTCATTGGGTACTAATGTGCCATACTGCTGTCAACTCCTCGTTAAGACATAATTCCAATACTCGGTTGGTTCCAGATACAATATCAAAGGTTCTCACAACTTTTGCAACCTCATGGTGTAATGGTAAGGCACTATCCATTGCCTCCAGTTAATGTTATGTTGCATACATCAAACCATGGCATGTGAACAAGGCATGTGGTGGCATACCCATTTTTCACAAGTGCAAGTAAATGTAAGTATATCAACATTCTACCTGTGACCACCTTTTCACACCGATTTCAACCAATATCGGTGCGTCATCACTAAAAATATGCCACATTGTCGACTAAAGGTGTCCACCTTATGTGTAGTTACCTTCTTCTTAATTTTGCCAAAATGGCATTACTCCTAGCACATAACTCCTCACATTTTGGCATGTTATCCTCAACATTGTTCCGCCGGTTATTTACTATCTTCACAGTTTTGTAGAAGAGGTATTCCATTATCGTTGTCACCGGTAGAAATCAGGCCATTCTAATGTTCTTATTAAAACCTTCTATAATATTTGTTGTAGCTTGGCCGAAACGAGCGCCCCCGGTGTCATGCGATAGGTTCCATAATTCTGGTATAATGTTGTGTAGGTATTGTAAGGCATAAGGTGAGATATCACTGATTTGTTTCATGTAGGCTTCGTGTTTCCTTACCTACATGGTTACACCAGCTAACCACATCAAATGCTTTAGCTCTCCCCCGGGGGGGTGTGAGGAAAAATTACTTCGCACATGGAATAAACAAAATCTATGCACACCCAGAAGTGGTGTAAATCTATTCCTTGAGTTCCTCATCGCTGTAAGAATACCCAATGTCGGGTCCGAAATTATGCAAACACCATGCCTTTCCCTGCGTACGTGTTTGCGCAACAGTCTTAAAAACCATGATCAGTTCTCGGTTGACTCATCATCCACCAACGCATAACATACAGGATATTGGTGGTTGTTTGAATCCATACTTATAGCCATAAGTAACTTGCCGTTATACCTTCCCTTCAAGAACGTACCATCAATTGAAAGTACAAGACGAGCATGCTCCCAACCATCCATCATTGCTTTCAAAAACTAGAAAATACAATTGCATACTGAGGACCGAGATTGGGTTTCATAACTAACAACATCAATCACAACAACACTCCCAGGATTGGCATGTAACATTGCCGTAAAAAATATAGGTAGATCAACATAAGTTGTACTCCATTTTCCAAATACATCCTCTACTGCAGAATGCTTCCCTCTTCATGCTCTCAAATAATACACACGATGATTATATTCATCATTCACCATTGTAATAACAGTCATGATGGGTATATTAGGTCTTTCCATCACCTGTTACACATTTCAGAAATATTTACATCAACTAAAATACTAAATCAATCAGCAACAAATTAATTTTACAATACTATTTTACTTATATGAAGTTCAATAAGCCTAACAATTAATTTTACAGATATCTTCCTGTGATCCTACATCGGCTCATTATTCAAACATGTGTGATTACCCCTCATCTTTGTGATTTCAAACATACTGTGTTTCACCATTTTAGCAGCTCTTAATCTCCATGGACAGTAACCGTAAACATACTTTGCAATGAACTGAGTTGGATTACTCTTATACACTTAGTAGTTCCGATCACTCTTTATAGGAACCCCCCTTACCGCTGCTATAAGGGTTTCCTTATCATGAACCATACAACCAACTGATAATTCAGAATGTTGTGGATCGAAACCACTAGACATGACATACTCACCTCGCACCACAATAGGATTGTACTCTTCATTTTCAAACCAAGGTGCCCTAGCTACATGGTGGCCTTGATGTATAGGCATCGGGACTTCTTCTAATTCATCCCCGTAATTCGTAGAGTTATCGTTGTCATCCTCATACTCATCCCAATCCTTACTGCTTGAATTATGTGCATCAAATTCTTCATTTTCATGGATGAGGACCAAGTCTTTGCCAGCACTGAGTGTAGTTGTATCCCGTGGGGGAGACACATCAGCATCAACATTTTCACAAGGGAATCGATTCTCGAAGCCCCGACTTGTAGTTTTACCATCATTTACTTGACTGCTTGAACCGCCAACATACGTTTCAGTGTTACCTCCTTCACCAAAATAGTAGTCCGACCAATCTGGAGTGCCGTACTCAGGAAACTATCTCAAACTGTGATCAGGAAACTGGCTCGAACCATACGTTGTTTCATATGTTGCATGCGTTGGCTGTGAATAACAACCCTGATCAGACATATGAACCTCATCCAGAACATTTTTTTCATCCTCTGCATACAGGGAAACATCATTCATTCCCATCTGCATCTGCCTAGGCACACTGAGCATCCTCCGTACATCATCATTACATACCATATCACCTATATAGTATCATGATACCAAATTACCTACACCTAACTGGGGATATTTAAAAATCATCTTCAAATTCCAAGACGAACTATTAATATTCATTAATCCATACACCACTTCTTTCAACTCTTCATAAGAAGTTCCCCATTTAATATACCGTATTCTTTTAGGGTCTTTAGTACTATATCTTATATCATCACCTCGTCTGATAATTTCTCCGCCCCAAAAGAAATTTACGTTTACGTAATCTTCCATTTTTCCTATTTTCAACACAATAAATACATATTTTCATAATTTAACATGCATTAATACATAATTTAACATGCGTTAATACATAATTAAACATGCGTTAATACATAATTAATACATAATTTAACATGCGTTAATTAACAATAACACATACAAATTTAAACTAACATATGTATCGATACATAATACGATAAATAATTATAACATTATAATTATGATCAAAATTATTATTTATTAATTCTAAACTAACATGCAGTTACAAAAATTGTTGTGTTAAACTCAAATTTGAAGCTAATTTATATAAATTTATCATAAACAAAATGGCGTTAACATATTTATACGTAACATTAATTCTAAACTAACATGCATGAATATATAATATGAACTGACAAATAATTGTAGGATATCAAATTTACAATTGTAATATTATTTAAAAATTATAAAATCATATAGAGAAGTAACACAGCCTCGAAGCAGGAGAGTAGACGAAGACAGATAAGTAAGGCGTAAACGAAGACAAAGAAGTATGCCGTAAACCAAGCAAATAAGCAACCTCGAAGCAGGAAAGCAGAAGCAGCAGAATGAATGTGAAATGAAAATGAAGAGAGCAGAAACAGCCGAGTGAATGTGAAATGAAATGAAAATGAAGAGAGCAATAGACGAATGAATGTGAAATGAAAATGAAGGTAGATATAATATAAAAAAATTGTAGATATTTATGTAAAAATATATATTATAATAACATAAAAGCAGATATTCAGATAACATAAGAGATAAATATTAAAATGAAAATATAAAATAAATTTTAAAAATATGGTAACCACCATGATGATTGACGATCACTGTTTTTTTAAACTTTGGTGACCGCCACAGAGAAGGGCGCTCATTGCATGTTTTAACTTATGTTTTGACCGCCATATCAAAAGGCGGTCATCAATAACTCCATTTCTTTCATAACTGCCATGTAATATGGCGGTCTTCACTCAAAATTTCACTTCGATGACCGTCAATATAAACAATTAGATGTGCTAGTTTTGAAAGACTGAATGTGGACATCCCATTTTTATAATTGAATTGGATTGGATTGATGTCCTAGACATTATCATGTAAAAATTATCAAGAATTCCCCAACATGAGTGATTTATAGAATATTAATGGACATATATTAATTATTATTTGACTTCTCGCTTTTTGTTATAAACGTAATAAATTTTATTAGTCCAAATAACGTAGGATGTTAGTATGTTACATTTCCCACTTAAAATAATCTACGAATTAGAAAGTTTATACGTAACGATTTACTTTCAGAGGGAGGACATATTAGGGAGTATGTAATGCAGTAGAATAAAAGACTTCATTCGATGTTAATTACTACGGAATAACAAACGGAATAACAAACGAATCTTATAAACAACTAACGTTGTGTTGATTTGACACAACCTGAAAATCAGAATGACCCTCAAAATATGAAAAATGCCCGAGAAAAAGTATGAATTGGATTTTTACATCCTACGTAGTCTATTTGTAGGCACTTTTCCCCGAATTTCTCATTTGCATGTTTCTTGTACTAATTTTTTTTATTAAAATACAAAAATATAAAAATATAGACAAAATTATATTAAATTTTCACAATTTAAAAGATTTTGTTGGGGTTATAAGAGACAAAAAAGTGTTTGAATATTTTGACTAATAACTCTAGAAAAATACTCCATTATGTAGTCTATGAAAACAAAATTACATTGGAAACAAAAGAAATACCAATAATCCAACTATCCAAGGCCAAGGGTGCCTCCCTCCTGCATGTAATAAATATTTTTGCTTAGAAATTTAAACCTTACTCTAATTAATCTTGTACAACGAACACAGACGTAATGAACACATGTTATGATCACTTTCGATATAAACACAGAGGTGCTTAATTGCATTTAGTTAAATAACTGTACAAGAACAAAGTAACCAGCTCTTTTGGCCCAGAATTCATATTATCATTAGTAGGATGTCTGTTGGTTTCTGCTTCATCTTTTTTACCCCTTCGGATTACCTGCAGCAGCTGGTGATAAAAGGCTGCAATTATATATAGATATCGGAATTTCGGAAAATGAGTTCGTGTTGGTTTCAGCAGAGTATTTGCTTTGGATATTGAATAAAATGACTTTATATTATAAAGAAATCAAAAATTATTTGGAAGTACTACATTTTCTAGTTTTTGAAGATCTTAATGGCTATAGCCTATAGATGACAGAGTAGCCAAATAACAGGGTCAAAACCTTGTGGTGTTACAATATTACAGCCCTCTATCTTTGATCGATTTGAGTGATATTCATGTACTGCTAGTTTTCATTCTCCACCATGATTTTGTATAATATGGAAGATAAATTTAGCAGGGTTTTGCTGCATATTTGATTCAGGGATCAGAAAACCCATCCAGACTTGATTGACCTTTTGATCCAATCTAATTTATATGACAAATCATTTACGGTTCTTCTAAAATTTTGGAAAGGGTCAGAACTATAGAAGTTAGTTTATAATTTTTATCTTCTATGACCAATTTAATAGTCATTATGTGTCCAGTGTTCCATTATACCTGCACTATAAGCATGATCCTCTTGTTCAGGCAACTAGAGAGAGATTTTACTCAGATGTCATTACAATGCTGTTCAAGCACTGTTGCTTGGGTAAATGATGATAAAAAGGCTAGACAGTCTATCTAACTTGGCGAGAATGCAATGCTGGAGTGCACTCTTCTCCAAATCCCAAGTCTGCTTATATTATATGCTCGCAAGTCGCAAATCAAACAATGGGTGGAGTCTGGAGAAAAGGTCTACACAAGCAAAAGATTTCATATATTACCCAAAAAGACACTAATTGGTATGCTATGCTTTATTGAGGCCTAGTAATTGTTAACTATATATTTTATTTATAGCCTTGTTTTGCTTTATCCATAGTCAAGATGGAGCCTGTTCCTTTCGAGTTTGCAGTTTGCTTAACCATGGCTATGCCTTGTGTTGTTTCCTTGGGTTGATAAAATTATTACTTCATAAAAATAAAAAAAGCAGCGCGCTTATGGTTTGGACTTGAAGATATGGTTAGCTCATGGTATATGACTGATCAATGTGAGAAGCTCAAGAGGTTGATAGAAGAAGGGTCTTTGCTGAAACATCTCAATCTGGTATTTCACTTGCTTAAGAAGTCATGTTTGAATCTTTTTGTTTATATGCTACCATCTTTTGAACTTGTCAAGTTTCATGTACAAGTCCTATGTCGTTAAGTTTCAAACTAGTTTGTTCTTGCTCTGAACAAAAATCCTATATATAGAATAGGCCTTTCATGTGTTGTACACAAGTTTGTAATAAGAAAATGATAAAGGAAGGGCGATTAGCATTCTAGCTTCTGGTGTATAGATTTTTAATCGAATATGAGTTTTAAATGCTCAAAATCTGAATGGTGGAATAGTGGGAATATGATAGCCCAACCTTGTCCAATGCTCTGCATTAACAAGGCATCCTGAGTTTGAATTTTATGATAGGATTTTTTGTAAAATTAAGGATAGGTTTTTAGTTTAACCACTTTTAGTTAACCAATTTAATTTAATCAACTTAAGAACCAACATGATACAATTTAAAACATATCTCAAATTTATCAAGTTACTGTAAATCATGTCTAAACCGAATGTATTATAAACATGAAAAGATAATCATTATATAAATCAAATTACTTATAATACTCGATCATCGTTCTCTTTGCTTTTGCTTCTTCTGTTGTTTGTTGCTCTTCTCTCCGGCCACATTGGGGAGGGTGGATAGATCATTCTCTCTGCTTCTTTTTCCTGTTGTTGCTGCTGTCTCCGGCAACAGGGGAAGGGTGGATAGATCATTCTTTCTGCAGGTGGATTTCTTTCTACTTGTTTCGCTGTTGGCAATGGCGAGGGTCGATATAGGTCTCCTCTCAGAAACAATGGCAAAACATAGCTGATGAGTACCAACATGCTTGAACATCCAAAGAGTTATCCAATCTTCTTCTTCAACCAGATCACGGCAAAACCTAAGCCAGTTACCGTTGGTAAGGACATGAGCCTTTTCCCCCCAAAGCTTGAATTCCATCTCATATATATTCCCTTGTCGGTCATAAACGTTCACTACAATCCCGCCTTTCTTGAGTTTATCAATTTGTGTAGCGCTCAATAGCGGATACAGATGTTGTTTTACATAACTTTGTTTCAGTAGTAACCTTCTCTGGTTTGTCCACAAGTCACTACCTGTCAATTGTTTTTCCCATGGGGGGCTGCATTCTCCTACAAGTCCATGCAGCGCAGCCACTGGAGGAAAACTTTGTCCCTTTATTTCTTTGTTTCTTTGGTTGGGAAGAGGAGTTTCAAGGCTGCGTCGTTTCTCTTCTTGTAACTCATGGGCTGTTTGAGGATCAAGAATTAGATGGTGTTTCCATGAAACAAGTAACAATGCTGCTGCGCAATCTTCTTGATCCATTGCGGGAATTATATTATACAGTATATGAATAAATATTTTTAGAGATCGAAGAGTTAATATAAAAACTTTACAAGGTTTGGGTTTTGGGAGCATTCGCCGGACAAATCTTCTTTCCTGCCCCTGCCAACATATAGTGTTCGAGTCCCCTTAAAATTCTTGTTTTTATTGTACTCTAGAGCAAACCAAATATTTTGGCCCGTTTACCTTATTTTATTTTATCATAAATATATATATTTTTTCATTTAGATATTACTTTTTATGAATTTATTTTTGATTCTACTATTTCTCTTAAAATATTTATAAAAATATGATTTATAACCAAATTCAATTTATTTTTACTCTTTTTGAAAAATTAATTGCAATTATGTTTAGTTGTATTTGTAGTTGACTTTAATTGCATTTAATTACATTGAGTTTCAAAATCATTATATATATATATATATTATTTGTTACATTATTTTATCTTAATTAATAAAAAACATTTAGCTGATAGAAAAAATATATAATTTTTTATTTCATATTTGATCATGTATTTAAATTTAATTTTTTTGTATTATATGATATAACTGATATGGAGTTTACCTAATTAGTCAATCAAAAATTACCAATCTTAATATTTACATAAATAATTTTTTAATATTTAAAATATAATTTTTAATAATATATATGATATAATTGTATATTAGACACAATTCTAAATTTAAATTTAAATTATTTTTAGCTCAAGTCTATTCTTTATATTTTATTTTGATAAATTTATATGTACACTATATATATAAGATTATACTTTTAATTTTTTATTTTCTTACACAAATTCAAATAATTTTTATATATAATAAAAAAAATTAGTTTTTCAAATTTAATTCTACTGAACGGTTCATATTTTACTTAATAATATTTCGACAATTTCATTTTTGAATCAAATATTTTATTATATGAATTCCATATTTTAATTTCATTATTTTATATAATGTATTGGATCTTTTCTTTCGATTTTGCCAATTATATATAATATTTTCAATTATCATACAGATGTATATCTCTCATGTATATTCTCTTGTTACTTTTTTATAGAACAAATTATCTCCTTTAAAATCAATTGTATATTGTAATTAATTTAAATTCGATTATCCAATTTTAATTTACATATTGTACTAAATTCAAAATATCATATTCAAATTATAAAATATAGTTATTGTAGAAGGCATAATACTCTAATTATATCCGGAGTTGTACATTTTGCAAACTAGTTGATAGCCACAATGCTCCAATGTTTATTATCTGCATTAGGATTCTAAAACATCCAGTCGAAGTCACAACTCTCATCCGGCAGAAAAAAGAAAGAAGGGACGTAAGAAGATGCCATATTAAATTTAAACCATCATTTACAAAATGATGGTTTCAAAGAGCAAGAGGAAATTTCATGCAATCAGAGGCTTGCACACACATATAACACCGCCCCTCTAGTTGGAGCCTTTGCAAAATTGTATGTGTCTGATAAGATTATGATCGTTGATTACTTGAATTCCACTTGTCGATGCACGTATCACTTCAATCTTCCACTACTATGTAAATGAAGTTTATGGTAATAAATCTAAATTTTGTCCATGGATATACAAGCATCACTCGATTTTTCCACTACTATGCAAACAGAGTTTAAGGTGATAATTGTTATAGGGGTATTTCAAGGAATAAACTATAACGTTGTCTCACTTAATTGTCCAAGGTACAATGCAACGAGATCAATACTATATCTGTTAGAGTGTGTGACAATATACAGGATTCAGAGTTTTTCTTGTTATGCCAAACTAAGTATATCCATAAAACCACAAGAACTTACCTGTTATATAGATTATTTAAATGTAAAGCATGTAGAACTAATATATATAGATGCAACATTGCCACTGAGCTTGTGTGCACTGCAGTTGTAATCAAAATTCAGTATAAATCATGATTACCTTTGATGATATATATCGAGTGAAGGAGATATTATACCTCAGCGTGATATATGCTTTATATCACGCTAAGTGAGCAAGAATAACAATTAGCAGAAACTAGAAGAAAGAAAGGTTTACATTTTCTGGATCATGGGATTGGAAGAAGGTGTTAATCTGATGTGTTTTGATGGTATATAACAGCGTGCTAATTTGTTAGTTGTTACTGTAACAGCTAGCTATGTTACCAGTTTTACTCTATACAGTTTACCATTATATGATCGACTCACTTGATATATCCTGCATATATATGAGTTTGCTATGTATAAGTATATTCTCATGTAACTTGGTTGAGTATGTGAAGAGACAAAATTTCAGGAAAGTATTGGCAACAGCCTGCTAAGATCAGTCGCAGGACTATAACAGCAAGCTGACACTATTCCACCCAGAACCTATTCAAAATCAATTTTGATAATGGATATTCCTTGAAGATACTTGGAGATATCAGAGATTGATTAGGATTTAAATATGTAAGGACTCTATTATATAATATATAGTTTATATAATTAATAAAGCTCAAAAAGGGTTTCCAAATAGCTTCCTTATTTACTCAGATTTGATGCTCATTACCATATCTTTCCAAAACAGATTTCTATCAATCTTTTCCATATCAAAATCTTTCCATAACAGCTCAAATTTGTTTTGATCTTTTTCTAGCTGTTGGAAATTGATATCACCTTTCAAAATTGATTTGTTAGAAGATTTAAACTATTTCAAATTTCAAATTTCAAATCTTCTAATTACCTAGTTGTTGGAGAATATTTTTATGCAAATAACTTATTATTGCATAATATCTTCACAGCCGTTGTATGTTTCTTATATATATTCACTTGTAATCTTTATTGTAAGGAACCAATTGATATACAACGTAAAAAGTTTTGAGATCTAAATATACACACTGCGTCTCTTCTCTCTCAAAACATTTTTGATTTTATAAACTCTAAGCTCTATAGTTATATACACGTATATTATATAGAAGAGTTTATAGTTTGGGTTATAACACTTTTATTTTTTGTAAACAAAGTTATATTGATTAGTTGATGAAGTAGTGGCAAGAGATCTAGGTGATCAGGAATATATTGCTCCAAGGAACTCTTTGTATTAAAGAACATGTTGTTCGGGAACTAAGAAATTCAATGGAGTGGTTTCCTCATGGAATTCAGGGTTTAAGAGGATCAAGCTTATTAGAGGATATTAGAGTTCAAGAGGGCTGATTATTAAAGGGGAAACATAGTGTTTCAGCAAGTCATTTTCAGCAACCGGATTAAAGGGAGATATATTATTGTATCGTGTAATTTGTATTTTTATTGATCAATAATATATTCTCTTACCGGTTTGGTAAGAGACCAGGACGTAGACCATTAATGGATAGGGGGCGAACTTGTATAAAATTGATTGTGTTCTTTATTATTTTCAGTATTTACATTCTGCACTGCATCATAACAGCAAGCTATTATACTCTGTAATCAGCAAGCTGACAGTTCAGCAGCAGACTGTTTTGTTTATAACAGCCGATACAAGTTGATAAAAGTTTAAATTGGTCTTAGTTAGTGATATACACCTATTCACCCCCCTCTAGGTATGCATTCACATTTGGTATAAGAGCTTTGGTGTACTAATATTTCTGTGACATGAAAGTACGAGTCATATGGCCATGACTACTAACTTTTATCTTGAATGAACATCGAGTTCGAGGCTACCACTTCTCTTGGGTACTAAAAATTACAACTAGTGGAAAAATAGAATGGAGATACAATTGACCAGAGAGCCACTTGAATGGAGAGTTGTCCAAAAGGGTCCGTTTGAGTTTAAAGACAAAGACGACAAGGCGAAAGACATTGATGATATCACAGATGGTGAATTATCAAAGATGAGTTACAATGACAGAGCAATGAATACTCTAATGAATGGATTGTGTCCTACTGAATGTGATAAAGTTTTTTCATGCAAGACGGTAAAAGAAATCTGGAATACCTTGAAATTATGTCATGAAGGTTCTAAAGGGATGAAAAAGTTGAAACTCAGTAAACTGATGAACGAGTTTGGGAATTTCAAGCTTGGAGAAGGAGAAACAATCAGAGAAAGTCAATCTAGATTTCAAATAAATATGAATGCTCTCAAACAACTTGGCAATGAGATTCCTCAAGAAGAAATCAATATGAAAATACTCAGTGTCGTGCCATTTACCTACGAACTAAAGGTGACTGCATTGAAATCTTCACCAATAATAGATACTATGGATACCTTAGCGGTATTTGTTGAACTAGAACGGTTTGAAAGTAAAATAAAGGCTAGTCAAACTAAAATCATTCAAGCTCCAATAATGTCATGAAGGTTCTAAAGGGATGAAAAAGTTGAAACTCAGTAAACTGATGAACGAGTTTGGGAATTTCAAGCTTGGAGAAGGAAAAACAATCAGAGAAAGTCAATCTAGATTTCAAATAAATATGAATGCTCTCAAACAACTTGGCAATGAGATTCCTCAAGAAGAAATCAATATGATGTTGGACTTAAATCAAGCCTAGCCTATTTAATTATCTGTCTTGCTGTAACTTAGTTTGTGCTTCTGTAATAGACTAGTGACTTAGTAATTCATGTGTAATTTGTAACTAGAAGTTTTCTCTGTTTATCTTCAAATTGTAAATTAAGTCAGAAATAAAGTCAGTTAGAAGATTCAAATTGAATCATGCAACCAGACAAAGAAGACTGTGAAGAAAATAAAAAGAGAAGTTATCTGAGAATTCTACTAAGGCAAGTTACTTGGTCGAGAAGTCAGCCATTCGAGAAGTCAGAACTGTGGAAACATTTCGAGAAGTCTCAAAACTTCTATCTGCTTAGTACTCGATCGAGGAGTCAGTCATTCAACAAGTCAGGTATTGAATCCAGTCGAGAAGTGTCAATTATGAGGCATTCGAGAAGTGAAAATAAACAATTCGAGAAGCTAGCAAATGGAGCATTCGAGAAGTGATAAGGCTGAGTCATTCGAGAAGTCAATATCAAGCATGTATTCGAGAAGTCTAATCTGATCGAGAAGTCATCAAGCTGAGTATGCGATCGAGAAGTCTAGACATTCGAGAAATCAAGTATTCAGGATCAATCGAGAAGTCACAGCTGTTCGAGAAGTCAATCTCCTTGACTTATCGAACCAATTTCAAGAAGAGTACTCGACTGCAAAAGAAGCTAGTTTCAAGGAAGAATTGCAGAACAAGACAGATGATGTTGCAGCTCTGTGTATGCAGGATAAGTCAAACCTGCACAGACAGAGACAAGTCTACAATGTAGCTGGGAAGATAAGCCAAGAAAAGTGACAGAAGAGATAAGGCAGGATGGAGCAGACTGTCACTACAGTGTTAGCTAGAAATAGTCATTAGTCAAATGTAAAGCAATCTCTGTCTATTTCTAGTTTTAGCTAAACTGTCTCATGTGAGCATGTGCACAGGACATGTTGTCTATATACTTTATGCACAGCCACATTTGATAGTGTCTTGAGCATTTTTACAATAGTAAGAATCCCAGAACAAGAAGCTGAAATTCAAACTGAATTTCAGATTGTAGCAAAGATCATTCTAATACAAAATTAGATTGAAAGTTACATCTGTGTCTATATTATTTCCTGTTATATGTCTTGATAAACACCTTCGTAATTCCATCTGTTCTTCATGCTTTGAACAAGTTCTTTTCAAAAACAAGAAAATTTTTGAAGTATACATTCACCCCCCCCCTCTGTAACTTCTGGGCCTCTAAATTCCTAACAAGTGGTATCAAAGCCAGGCTGTAAACAAACATACAGACTAAAGATCAAGATGAGTTCTCAGAAGTTAAGCAGCATAAAGATTCCTACCTTTGACAGAGAAAATTACAACCTATGGAAGAAGAAGATGCTGATGTTCATAAAGGCTGCAAACCCCATGTATCCAGAAATATTAAAGAATGGTCCTTTCATGCCAGTAACTCTAGTTCCTGAAACTACTAGTGGGTCTGAAGTTATTCCTGCAACATGGATACCTAAAGATCCATCTCAGTACACAGACTCAGAGAAGGAAAAGGTTTCTCTTGACAATAGCTTAATGTTAATATTAATTGAGTCACTGGATCTTGTGATGTACAACAATATTGTCAATTGTACATCTGCCAAACACATATGGGAGACAATAGAAATTCTGTGTGAAGGAACTGAGGAAGTAAGAGAGAATCAAAGGCAGCTCCTTGTTTCCCAATATGAAGCATTCATGTCAAAATCAAATGAGGGCATAACTGAAGTATTTGAAAGGTTCAATAAACTGATCAATGATCTTCAACTTCATGGGAAATATTATGAAACAAAGGAGAAAAACATGAAGTTTTTGTTAACTCTCCCAGAGCACCTGGAGCATAAAATCTCTGCAATAAGAGAAGGAAGAGATTTGACAAAACTTCCACTTGAGACACTCTATGGAATACTGAAAACATATGAGCTGGAATTTTATCAAAAGAAGGCCATTTTAGCAAATAGAGGAAAAATGGCAAATGTCTCAAATGCCCTGGTTGCTAAGGAACCATCAACAATTGAAAAGACTGGTACAAGCAGGAAGTTGAAATCTGAGATGATTGAAGATCAGGAACAGGAAGACAAGGACTCCATCAAGAGTGAGTCAGAAGAAGATGACTTCTACACCATTGAAGAACTTGAAGGCATGGACAACAAAACAATGGCCTTCATGGCAAAGAAGTTTGGAAATTTGAGATTCAAAAGAAACAAAAGTTTCAAACCAAAACCAACCTTCAAGTCTTCAAGCAAAGGAAGGAATCCACAGAGAAGCTCCAATAATGGAGGATACAAGACTGGAACAGTTGATAGATCCAAGATAAGATGCTATAACTGTAATGATCTTGGACACTTTGCAACAGAATGTAACAAACCTAAGTCAATCAAGAAAGATAAAGACTACTTGGAGTTGGAAGCCAAGTATGAAGCTCTTCTCAAAAAGCAGACAGGAAAAGCCTATATTGCTGAAGGAAAATGCTGGGATGATACGGATGAAGATGAGGAGGAAGAATATGGGAATCTGGCACTCATGGCCAACTCACATGCTGGAACTTCATCCTCGAACTCTCAGGTACCTTCTTTAATCTCTCTTGATATGTCAAATTCTCAATACAAGAAAACTGTGGAAGATTTAAGTATTGAGATGTTTAATATTCACACCAGTATGACTGCTGCTTATGAGGAGATTGCTAGGTTAGTGAAAGCTAATGAGGAACTAGTTGCAAGGAATGAGACTCTAGAATTGTCTGTTATAAACATGGAAAACTTTAAACAGGAAAATGAGTATCTCAAGAACAAAATTGTTTGTTCTGAACAAATTGAGAAGTTTCTTAAAGAACAAATTTCTGAAAATGAGTTGAAAATTAGATCTTATCAAAACTCAGCAACCATTGTTAAAGAGTTTCATGAGAAGAACAAGGAAAGCACTAGGATTGGAGTTGGTTTTGATTATGAGAATCTTAAAAAGAAAAAATCTGTTTTAACAAGAGGCAAAAAGATTGAAATTCAAGGTAATCCTCATATTTTGAAAAATGTCAAAGAACCAATTTTTAAGAAGGCTACTGTTGAAGTAGATGAAGCCAGTATGGTTATCAAACAACAATTAGATGATGAGGATAAGGAAGCAATTGAAAGAAATTTGGCCTCTGTTGAAAAAGAAGAACCCACAATCAGAACCAAGTCCACTCCTGTTCAAACTGAAACTAAACAGGATGCTCAGAAAAATGATGCTATGCATGCTAAAAAGAAAAAGGCTAATAGAAATGGAAAAATAGGCATTAACAAACACAACAACTATGCACCTGTTCATAATGCACCAAGAAAGATTTGTAAAAACTGTGGTTCAACAAATCATCTTACTCACTTGTGCAAGAAACCTGTTGTGGGAAATGATAAGTTTGCCTGTGGTTATGTTAAGCCTTTAATGCATGATAATCATAAATTTTGTGACAAATTTGATTGTATGCCATGTAACATGAATATCATGAATACCTGCTTTAGGCTCAGGAAACAGTTTGTTGATGGATGCATAAGTCAGAATTTGTATATCAACAGTCCTAGGCCTAAATCTGCTAGTCCTGTGAAACACAGAAAACACTCCATGTCACCTAAGCATGCATCTAGTTCTGAAAGCACTAATCAAGCAAAAAATCAAAACAAGAAAAATGAAAATGTGCATGTGCAAGTGACTGAGACTGTTAAGAACAGGAAGGATATTCATGTGACTAAGCATAAAGGACCCAACCTTGTTTGGGTACCAAAGAAAACTTGATTTGTGCTTGATTGCAGGGCACAAGTAAGAAGAAGGTCATGTGGATTTTGGACAGTGGCTGTTCAAGGCATATGACTGGTGACAAGGCCCTGCTGTCACAGTTCAAGGATGAGGCTGGCCCAATGGTAACCTTTGGAGACAACAGCACTGGTTTTACCATGGGATATGGCAAATTGATTCATGGAAATGTTGTCATTGAAGATGTAGCCCTAGTCAGTGGTTTGAAGCATAATCTTCTCAGCATCACTCAATTCTGCAACAAAGATTTGAAGGTGGAGTTTGATAAGGAACTGTGTCTCATATCACACAGGAAGACAAAGGAATTTGCTCTGCAAGGAGTAAGAAAAGGAAGCCTGTTTGTAGCAGATTTGGACTCTGCAAACAAGGAGAAGATTTGCTGTTTCTACACAAAGGCCTCAGAAAATGAAAGTATGCTCTGGCATAAGAGATTATCTCACCTAAATCTCAAGAACATTAATTCTTTAGTCAAAAGAGAATTAGTGAAGGACCTGCCCACACTTGAATTCTGCATAGAAGGATTATGTGAGGCATGTCAAAAAGGGAAAATGAAGAGATCTAGTCACAAGAGTAAGGAATTCACTTCAATCACAAAACCACTACAATTAATTCATATGGATCTGTTTGGACCAGTAAATGTCATGTCCATGTCTAAGAAAAGATTTGCTCTAGTCATGGTTGATGACTTTTCAAAATACACTTGGGTGGAATTCTTGCACTCAAAAGATGAAGCTCCTGAGATCATCATTGAAAATTTGAAAAGATTGGATAAAGGCCCTACACCAGTAGTTGCCATAAGGAGTGATAATGGTACAGAATTCAAAAATGCTATACTCAATGAATTCTGCAAGGAAAAAGGAATCACTCACCAATTTTCAGCCCCAAGAACTCCACAACAAAATGGAGTGGTTGAGAGAAAGAACAGAACTCTCATTGAAGCTGCAAGAACCATGTTAGCAGAAGCCAGTCTACCAACTAGCTTTTGGGCTGAAGCTGTTAGAACTGCATGCTACACTCAAAACAGGACACTCATCACAAAACCAGTTGGAAAAACTCCTTATCACATCATGACAAATAGAAGACCATCTGTAAAATACATGCATGTGTTTGGAACCAAGTGCTTTGTTCTCAAAGATGATGTCAACAACCTTGGGAAGTTTGAAGCCAAGGCTTATGAAGGAATTTTTGTGGGATACTCCTTGGACAAAACTGTCTATAGAGTATATGTGATTGATCAACAGAAGATTATGGAAAGCACAAATGTGACATTTGATGATTTCAAGTTCCCTACTATGAATCTGGAAGGAGAAAACTGTGACACCTTGAGGTTTGAAAATGAAATAGAGACTGGAACATTTGCAACTGAAAATGTTACCAATATGCATGAAGAGTCACATGTAGATATCTCACATGGAACAAATGTGGAAAGAGAAAATGAAGACTACAGTCATATTCAACTTGAGAATTCTCCACACAATCCTAGCATTCACTCAGGGGGAGATTCTCAAGGATCTGCAACTATTGGCAATCACTTCAATCAGGAAGAAACAAGTTCAAATGATAGAGATGGAGCTCATCAAATTAAATGGAGTAGAGCTCACACAGCTGATCAAATCATTGGAAATCCTGATGAAGGTGTAAGGACAAGAAGAGCAACTATAAATGAATGCCTATTTGCTTGCTTTCTGTCTCAAAATGAACCAAAAAGGATTGAAGAAGCCATGTTGGATCCAGACTGGATAATTGCCATGCAAGAGGAATTGAATCAATTTGTGAGAAACAATGTTTGGGAATTAGTGCCACCTCCAAAGGACAGGTCGGTAATTGGCACTAAGTGGGTCTATAGGAACAAAATGGATGAACATGGAATAGTTATAAGAAACAAAGCAAGGCTGGTTGCAAAAGGCTATTCCCAGGAAGAAGGCATTGACTATGATGAGACTTTTGCTCCTGTTGCAAGATTGGAAGCAATTAGAATTTTTCTAGCCTTTGCAGCACACTCAAATTTTAAGGTATATCAAATGGATGTGAAAAGTGCATTTCTCAATGGTGAATTAGAAGAGGAAGTTTATGTGCAGCAACCTCCTGGCTTTGAAGATCCAAATTTTCCAGACTTTGTTTACAGACTCATTAAAGCATTGTATGGACTCAAACAAGCCCCTAGAGCATGGTATGACACCTTGTCAAAATTTCTTCTAGAAAATCATTTTACTAGAGGAACTATTGACAAAACTCTTTTCTACAAAAAGCATGGTGAGGATATCATACTTGTTCAAATCTATGTAGATGATATCATTTTTGGATCTACAAATGAAAAACTGTGTCAAAGGTTCTCTAAGCTAATGCAAGGTGAATATGAGATGAGCATGATGGGAGAGCTCAATTATTTTTTAGGCCTTCAAATAAGTCAAAGGGATGATGGCATTTTCATAAGTCAAACAAAGTACATCAATGACTTACTCAAAAGGTTTGACATGCAAGACTGTTCTACTGCCAAGACTCCAATGTCTACAGCTACAAAACTTGATGAAGATAAGAAAGGAAAAAGTGTAGACATGAAGACCTACAGAGGAATGATTGGATCCCTCCTTTATCTCACAGCTAGTAGACCTGACATAATGTTCTCTACATGCCTATGTGCAAGGTTCCAGGCAAACCCCAAAGAATCTCATCTCATTGCTGTCAAAAGAATTCTGAGGTATCTAAAAGGAACATCATTCATGGGGTTATGGTACCCTAAAGAAACAGGATTCAACTTAGTTGGATATTCAGATGCTGATTTTGCTGGGTGCAGAGTGGATAGAAAAAGTACCTCAGGAAGTTGTCAATTTCTTGGACAGAGATTGGTATCTTGGTTTAGCAAAAAGCAACAATCAGTTTCTACTTCCACAGCTGAGGCTGAATATATTGCTGCAGGAAGTTGTTGTGCTCAAGTGCTTTGGATCAGGAATCAACTAAGGGACTATGGACTAGTGTTAGAAGGAATTCCTATTATGTGTGACAACACTAGTGCCATCTCAATTGTAGCCAATCCAGTCAACCATTCCAAGACAAAGCATATTGATGTAAGGTACCATTTCATAAGGGAACATGCAGAAAATGGAGTAATTAAATTATTCTATGTTCCTACACAAAAACAGTTGGCTGATATATTTACTAAACCACTTGATGAAGCCACCTTCAACAGGTTGGTTAGTGAAATTGGAATGCTAAACTCTTCAAGTTAGGTGGCCAAATAAATATATCTTTTCAACTGTTACAACAATTGTTTCACAGACATGAACTCAAATGATTTATCTAAGTGAAACAAAACTGGTATATGTTTATAAATATGTCAGTTATATTGTTGTACATATTGTTAACAAATGTTTTTAAAACTATCTTGGAACTATCTTCTTGTTCTGAGAAAGCCTGAAAAGAATTATTATACTTGTGCATTATTAAAAAAAACAAGTGTGATAATTAAAGATTCAGGAATATCAATCAGACACATTTTTTTTGATGAATAAATGGATTTTATTTATCTAAGAAATGAAGTCTGTAAATTATTATTCTATTTTCTAAGTGAAAATGGAATAATCTGTCAAAAACTAGAGTTTGTGATTAAGTTGCCATCATTTTCTGACTTCTCGACTAGTTACTTATTTCTTTTGAGTTCTCGACTCATGATTTTGTGAGTTCTCGAATAGCTCATTTTTAGAGTTCTCAATCGAGTACTGTCAAGAGTTCTCGAATCATCAGAGTTCTCGACTATCTCAGTTCTCGAATCATGTATATATATTCTTGAGAGTTCTCGATCAAATTCTGACAGTTCTCTACTGAAACTAACTTTACTCTTCTCTGAGTTCTCGAACATACAAAATCGATTACAATTCTAGTCGAGTTGTCTAAGTATTATACATAGCACAGTAGAAATAACATTTCATTTCTACACTTAATTTCAAACTCAAAGAAACCCTCTCATTCTACAGCTACACTTGAACCCTTGCTATTCTTCTCTCTAAAACCTTCGATTTCTTCGTTTCTCTCTTTCTATACACAACTCTATGGCATCTTCAAGCTCGAAACCTGCAACTGAAGTGTACGTAATTCCTGAAACCAACTTTCTCGCCATTGCAAGAGACGCAGATGCTAAGGCGCAGTACAAATGCTTCACTAGGTTTCTCATCGATTCCTATCTGAATGAAGCTCTGTTGGCAAACCCCACACTGTATCTCGACATTCTTGAGCAATTTTGGAAGACTGCTGACTGGGAAAATATAGCTTTGGAGGATGGTAGGTCAAAAGTGGTTGTAACCTGCAAAATCCAAGGAAAAGACATCAGTTTTGATGAAAATGATGTGAATACAAGCTTGAATATACCAACCGAAGAGTTTAATGAAGAACCTACTGAAGATGATCTTCTAGATTTTCTGGACTTCATTAGGTATGCTGATAATCTAAAGAGAGGAGTTGATGAGAAGTTCAAGCTGGGTAAATTAAACAAGAAGTACATGAGAAAGGAATGGTCATTCCTGTTTGATACCATCCTAAGAGTCTTCACCTGCAGAAAAACAGGGTTTGACCAGATAAGCCTCATTGCCTTGAAGCTGGCCTACTCATTAGCATACAACCAAAAGCTCAATGTTGGAAAGCTAGTTCTTGGGGAACTCATAACCAGGATTCCCAAGAGAGGTAATGAAATTTTCTTTCCTCGCTTTATTCAATTAATTCTCAATTATAAGAATGCTGGTTTAATTGAATTGCCTGGAATGAACAAACAAAGAATTGGCTACTCCAAATCCATGTCAAAAATCATTTTTGCCACATTGGATAGGAGAACCACTGTGAATGTCCCTCTCATAATCACCCCTCACATGAGGAGTGTATTTGAGGGATATCCACTAGTGCAGCCTAAATATGGTTACCTTGATACAGTAGGAGGTCCTAAGGTTGCAGAAGTACCAAATGCACCTAACCCAAGGACTTCCAACCCAACTGCTAGCCCTTCTTTGAAATCCCTAGATGTTAGCAAACCATCCTCTACATCCTCTCAACAGGGTGTAGTTGCAAAGAAGAAGAAGGAGAAAGCTGTTAAGAAAAGAGTGTTAGAAACAGTTGTAGAAAATGAATCAGATGAGTCACCTGTGGAGCCTTTGACCAGGAGAAAGAAAAATAAAAAGGCCACAACAGACCACTCTACATCCTCTCAACAGGATGTAGAAGTTAACAAGGGATTAAACCTACTTCTAGGTGCACTTTCTCAACAAGGTGCATCTATTGAAATTGGGAGTCAGCCCACTCCACCCTGTACAGAGTCTGCACCATTGCAGGAATTCACTCCTGTCAATGAAGAAGCTGTAGTTGAAAAGGAGACACACTGTGCACCAGTAGGATCTTCTCTTGAAACTTCCCCATTTTCTCAGGGGGAGTTGCCAATACTCAGTTCTACTCACACTCTACCTGCTATCTCTCAAATTTCATCTCAACCAAATGTGTCCAGCCAAACACATGAAGTTGTTGATCATCAGGACTCTTGTTTCCCTGGTGAGCCCCATTCAAGTGACTTGGTGCATGACACCTTGTTCACCACTCAGGACACTCCTTTAGATGGTGAGGGAATGCATGCTGAGGCATATCCTGATGACACCATCAAAACCACAGAGGTTCCAGGAGTTTTTACTTCAGACTCTGTGGGGGCTCAGGCATTTCAAAGCCAAGTGTCTTCACAGACATTGGGTAATCTGGGGGACCTCCACACCATGCAAATGGCATCCCCTAGACACTCCCCAGTCATTCAAAGACTGTCTCCTCAGGAGAATTCACCTATCCATCCAGTGTCTAATGAATCATCTGAGAAATTGGATGAGGAAATAGATGCTGAGGGGACTACTGTCACAAGTGGCCCTAGCTCTCACTCTCTGTCACAATGGCTGGAACCTGTGCAACATGACAGGAATTCAGGACCATCATCTCTTGGTGGGTCACTTTCTGATGAGAAACTAAAGGAATTGTATGGAGATCAGTTGGAGGGCTTCTATCACATTGCTCAGCAGCTTGTGACTTCTCATTTGCCAAACAAAGACTATGCTGCAATCATGCTTGAATATGCAAAAGATCAGGAGGAGTTGAAAGAAAAGAATGCAAATTTGGATGAAAATGAAGGTGAAAATGTGGATGCCTGGCTGGATGGTAAATCTGCAGTTAGCATGCAAGAAGTTTTGGAGTGGACTAGACAGAAGTATCTCACTTCTCTTGGATCTTGTGAGAAGATTTTTACTCCAAGTGCCATGTATGATGCAATTCATGAAGCTGCTAAAGTCCAACTGCAATCAAATCACTATCTTGCCAAAGGTGTACAATCTGAGATAGATGATCACAGAGCTAAAGTAGAGGGCACCTTGAGAGCAATGGAAGACAAACTGAAGCCTGGAGGTCTCCTTGCTCACACTTCAAGAGGAGATTCAGGAAAGTCCTCCCTTCTTCACACCAAAATAGACTCTATGGAAAAGGTGTTTAAGGAAATGGTTCAAGGTCACACAACCATCATAGACAATCAAAGGAGAATAAATAGTATGGTTGAAGTTCTGTACAAAAACAGGCATGCAGATAGGCTGCCTGAGGATGTGCCTCTACACACCTTATCACCTTTCCAAGTGGACCTCTACTATCAGTCAAAGGCCAAGGATGAAGCTGCAAAGGCCTCCACCATTGATACCTTAAATGCCAGAGTGGATTCTCTCACATCCACAGTTTCACAAATTGTCTCAGATGTTCATAATCTAAAAAATGAGTTTGTCTCTACTTCTGCAAATCAAGGGACTTCTCTTGCCAGCATCTCAGCACAACTCACCTCTCTACAATCCCTCATCTCCAACCTAAGCACATCAAGTCAGGCTCCTCCAGCACCTTTGCCAACTCCAAGCTGGACTCAAATTAAGCCAAGTCATTCTTCCTTTCTCCAAAGTCAAGATATCAACCCTAAGGGGGAGAAGGAAAGGAGAGAAGAAATAGAGGCTGAAAGGCAAAAGGCAGTTATGAGAAAGCTCAGGAGTGAAATTTTAAAGCCCAACTCTGACAAGGAGTTTCTTGAACTTCTGCATCATATCAAAAAGCAAGTCCAGGGAAATCATTGGAAATATAAGAAGATGCTTGAAAATGCTATTGTTGCAGTAAGGGGAGTTAAGGTTGAACAGAATGGACAAATGTTCAAAGAGCCACTCATTCAAATGGAATCTGGCTACTTTAAAGTTTCAGTTACTCTATTCCAAAGGCTTTCATATACTGAACTGGAATGTCTGTACAAGGGAGTGGAGTTGGTAACCCAGGAAGATGAAGAATTGAAGAAGAAAATATTGGGGCCTCTCCTACCTCTTGCTCTACCTGAATCCTACTGTAGTCCAGATGGTGTGATGTATATGGCTAGAGAAGAAAAACTTGCTCATTTCAGGATCCCTCAACATCTCAATTCAGGCAACAGAAGTCAAATTATTAACCTAATTGAGTTGATTGAAAAGAAGAAGGTGAAGCAGATAGAGGACAATGAAATTGTAGTGAAAATGAAAAAGTTTATCTCTGGACAAATCTCTGAATTTGCAAAAGAAGAATTGAAGAACAAAAAGAAAGATGATGACAATGAGGATCAGGACAAGAAGGATAAAAGGTCTGAATCAAGGAGTTATAAGGAAGGAAAGGGAGAAGACAAGAAGAAGAAGGATGAAGACAAGAAGAAAAGAGACAACTCTGAGGACAACAAACAGTATCAAAGAAGAAATTCCTCTAAGCAGCAAGCTGCTGGCACTCATTCTAGTTCACCTACCAAATCTCAGGGTACTAGGGTGATGTCAACAGTTTCTGAAACTGCAACTGCCATCAAAACTAAATCTCCAAGAAGGATGTTCATGAAAGTTACTGCACATGGAGTGATAAGGAGGGAAATTAAAAAGGAACAGTCAAAGAAACTGAAGCCAAGCCAACATCTCAAAGTCAACACTGCCACATCAACCAAATTCAAGAACTCTACTAGCTCTTTGCTAGTAAGATGTCCTAAGTGGAGAAAACAACTCATTGTTCCTGATAAAGGTCTACCTATTAAACCTATTCAAGAAATTGCTGAAACTGACAAGGTGAGGATCAAAATGTGGAAGGCTGACAGAATTGTCAAGGTAGAAGTCAGAGACAAGAGGATGTTTGTTACTAATGTTGATGGAGAAGAAAGAGGATTTCATCATGACAACAGTGATGCTACCACTCATGACATTAGGAGAGTGATTAGCCTGTTTGACAAGAAATGCATGATTAACAAGCTGAGAATGATGGAAATGGCTCAGTACTTGGAAAGGAAGTATCAGAAAAAGACTGACAAGGTAAGATACATGGAGGAGATGATTGAGAAGAAAAGGAGGGAGGAGGAGAGAGTAGAGCAGTTGTCTGAAGAATTGAGAAGACAGGGTAAAAGTAGAGTGTTCAAAGATCCTGACAGAGTTGAATTCAAACTGAGAAGTGGAGTCACTGTCAAAGTTAGACTCAAGTTTGTCCAAGACTATCCAATGCTCACTCTACAGATTGCTGCAGACATGCTGAAAGATGCAATTTTGATTGAGGAAATCATGGCCAGACAAATGATACTGCAGGCAATTGAAGAAAACAGGGCCAGGCAAGAAAAGGAAAGAAAAGAAAAATATGATCAGGCAGCTCATCAACAACAACAATATAGGTAGGCTTGATATCTTGTATTAATTTGTAAAATTCATCATTTTCCAAATTGGGGGAGATTGTTGGACTTAAATCAAGCCTAGCCTATTTAATTATCTGTCTTGCTGTAACTTAGTTTGTGCTTCTGTAATAGACTAGTGACTTAGTAATTCATGTGTAATTTGTAACTAGAAGTTTTCTCTGTTTATCTTCAAATTGTAAATTAAGTCAGAAATAAAGTCAGTTAGAAGATTCAAATTGAATCATGCAACCAGACAAAGAAGACTGTGAAGAAAATAAAAAGAGAAGTTATCTGAGAATTCTACTAAGGCAAGTTACTTGGTCGAGAAGTCAGCCATTCGAGAAGTCAGAACTGTGGAAACATTTCGAGAAGTCTCAAAACTTCTATCTGCTTAGTACTCGATCGAGGAGTCAGTCATTCAACAAGTCAGGTATTGAATCCAGTCGAGAAGTGTCAATTATGAGGCATTCGAGAAGTGAAAATAAACAATTCGAGAAGCTAGCAAATGGAGCATTCGAGAAGTGATAAGGCTGAGTCATTCGAGAAGTCAATATCAAGCATGTATTCGAGAAGTCTAATCTGATCGAGAAGTCATCAAGCTGAGTATGCGATCGAGAAGTCTAGACATTCGAGAAATCAAGTATTCAGGATCAATCGAGAAGTCACAGCTGTTCGAGAAGTCAATCTCCTTGACTTATCGAACCAATTTCAAGAAGAGTACTCGACTGCAAAAGAAGCTAGTTTCAAGGAAGAATTGCAGAACAAGACAGATGATGTTGCAGCTCTGTGTATGCAGGATAAGTCAAACCTGCACAGACAGAGACAAGTCTACAATGTAGCTGGGAAGATAAGCCAAGAAAAGTGACAGAAGAGATAAGGCAGGATGGAGCAGACTGTCACTACAGTGTTAGCTAGAAATAGTCATTAGTCAAATGTAAAGCAATCTCTGTCTATTTCTAGTTTTAGCTAAACTGTCTCATGTGAGCATGTGCACAGGACATGTTGTCTATATACTTTATGCACAGCCACATTTGATAGTGTCTTGAGCATTTTTACAATAGTAAGAATCCCAGAACAAGAAGCTGAAATTCAAACTGAATTTCAGATTGTAGCAAAGATCATTCTAATACAAAATTAGATTGAAAGTTACATCTGTGTCTATATTATTTCCTGTTATATGTCTTGATAAACACCTTCGTAATTCCATCTGTTCTTCATGCTTTGAACAAGTTCTTTTCAAAAACAAGAAAATTTTTGAAGTATACATTCACCCCCCCCCCCTCTGTAACTTCTGGGCCTCTAAATTCCTAACATATGATACTATGGATACCTTAGCGGTATTTGTTGAACTAGAACGGTTTGAAAGTAAAATAAAGGCTAGTCAAACTAAAATCATTCAAGCTCCAGTGGCTAAGATGAAAAACTTGGCACTTCATACTGATAACAGCAAGCTGGAATCAGAAGAATCAGAATATGAAGATATAGCTTTACTATCCAGAAAGATCAAGATGCTCATACACAAGAAGAAAATGATGAAGAAAGAAAAAGGTAGAAAATACTCTAGAGATTCAAAGGAGGAAAATTGCTTCAAATGTGGCAAGCCAGGACACTACAGAAAGGACTGTTATAAGCTGAAGAATAAAAAGAAATCAAAAGCCCTTTTATCATGGAGTGATGATGAAGATGGTTCTGGTGTTGAATCAATTGGTGACATGGTCAACCTAACACTTGTTGGTCTCGATAATGAAATACTTCAAGAGAATACGGAAGTAGTGTTGCTTGAAAGTGATGTTCCTGATTCAGAATCAAATGGTAGTGATGTAAACTCCTTTTATTCTAGTAAACCATCTGAAACTATTATTTTGAAATCACTAATCATGCATGAAACAGAAGTCATTTCGATAGATGAGTTTTTAGCACTAAAAGCTAAAAACAGCAAGCTGGAAGAAAAGAATGCTTATCTCAAGGGAATGTTATATGATGTCTTGGATGGAAAGATGCTCAATGATAACAATGATGAACTTGTTCAACTCAAAAATGAAGTTTCCAATCTTGAAGGAATTAACAAACTTGTGCAAAAGAGAAATGATGTTTTGATGAAGGAAATCAGCGAGCTGAAAGCAGACATTGAAGCTAGAGATGTATGCCATGAGACGTTCAAACTTATGGAATCAGATTCCGAAGAAGTATCTCAGCAAGCTGAAAAGATTAAGGAGTTGGAATAGGATATAAAACATCTTGAAAAAGGAATGAGAAAGTTTGTTCAAGGTGAAGAGGTTCTTAAATCCATGATGAAGTAAACTAAAGTATCATTGGCAAAAGAAGGATTAGGAATGGAAACTAATTTGAAGGATAAAGGTCTTAAGTATGAAGACAAACATGGTATTCTATATGACTATGCTATGCCTTGGAAGATTTGTCAGAAGTGTCAAAGAAAGGGACACCTGTCAAAGCAAAGCAAATTGCAGAATGCAGAATCAACTTACTGGAACAGACAGACAGCTAGCCGACATTAGTCTGGCAGAACACAAAAAGCAAATAATCAAGCACCAAAAGTGATCCAAAAGTGGATCAAGAAATCTGATTTAACTGTTCTTTATGTGTTATCAACTAACCAATTTGGACCCAAACCTATATGAGTACCAAAATGCTGAGTTGTTATTTTTTGTTTTGTAGGTATGTCTTGCTGCCAAAATAAATGCAAAGTAATGAATATTGGACAGTGGTTGTAAAGACATATGTGTGGAGACAAATCTCAGTTTCTTAGCCTACAGAAGAAAAAGGGAGGAAGAGTCACAATTGGTGATAACAAAACTCTTCAAATTCTTGGAAAAGGTAAAGTTGGTAATAATATGATTTCAATTGATAATGTACAATATGTCCAAGGTCTTAAGTGTAATTTGTTTAATGTAAGTTAATTATATTATGATGGAAATGTTGTTAATTTTGATAAAGATAAATGTACTATTACTGTTGGTACTAACAAAATACCCCTAGCTGCTAGAAGGGAATGAAATATATATATTTTGGACTTTAAGATGCAGGAAACATCGGGGGTGTTTGGGGGAACTTTTTTCCAGAATAAGTCAACTTATTTTAAGACAAAGTTAGGATTCCTAACTTTTTTCTGAAATAAGTTAACTTTTTTTTGCAACTTATAGAATCTCAAATATACATTAAATACTTGTATAAAAAACATTTATCAAAATATGAAATTTTTACCCGAAAATAAGTCCAAAAGGACTTATTTTTAAGCCCAGCCAAACAGGCCAATCGTATTGTTTAGCAGTTCTTGATGTTGAAACATATATTTGGCATAGAAGGCTAGGACATGCTCACATTGACTTACTCAACAAGTTTTCTTCAAAGAAGCTAGTTAGAAGACTGCCCAAATTGAAGTATGTCAAAACCAAAACATGTTCATCTTACCAATTAGGAAAACAGATACAAGACTTGTAGGTATTCGAAGTGATCGAGGTGGAGAATTTCAAAAGGAGTTTATAACTCATTGTGAAGAAAAAGGTATCTCTTATGAATTATCTGCACCAAGAACTCCACAGTAAAACGGTGTTGTTGAAAGGAAAAACAGGTCACTACAAGAAACAACAAGGACACTATTGCAAGAAATCAAGGTACCAATGAGTTTCTGGGCAGAAGTTGTAAATATAGCAAGTTATGTTCTTAACAGAGTGCTGATTAGACCTATTCTCAACAAAAATCATTATGAATTGTTGAAGAACAAGAATCCAAACATTGGGTACTTCAGAATATTTGGTTCCAAGTGATTTGTACTCAAAATGATTGGTAAATATGGTAAATTTGATGCAAAATCTTATGAATCTATATTTCTTGGCTATTCTTTAAATAATAGAACTTATAGAGTCTATAACATACAAAAATGTATTGTTGAAGAGTCTATTAATGTTACATTTCAAGAAGCTACTAATGTTCTGTCAAGAGATGATGAAGATGTTGCAGGTAAAGGTACTGACAGCAAGCTGAGAAGAATTGCAGAAGAGACACAACCAGCTAACAGAACACCTGGTACAAATACTGATGGTAAACAGAAAGCTGGAACCTCAACTCCAGTAGCTGATTTTGTTGGAGGATATTCACCAACTCCAAAGAGGTCTAATACCATTATATCAGATCATTCATCACCACCATCAAAAGTTAGAAGAGTTGCTGATCTTTATGAAGAAATCTCTCAACATATATTGCCAAAGACAACAAGGACATCAAAGAATCATCCACAAGAGCTTGTGATTGGGAATGTTAATGAAGGAATGATGACCAGAAAAGAAGCAATAATTTTTTGTGCTTATGCTGCCTTTTTAGCTCAAGAAGAATCGAAAAATATCAAAGAAGTATTAGAAATGAAAATTGGGTAGTGGCGATGCAAGAGGAACTTAACAATTTTAAAAGATGTGATGTTTGGGAACTCGTCAAGCCACCAAAAGATGCTTCCACAAATTGGATGAATATGGAATAGTTACCCGAAATAAGGCAAGATTGGTCGCACAAGGATACAATCAATAAGAGGGAATCGACTATGATCAGAATTATGCACCTATTGCAAGGTTGGAATTTATTAGGATGTTTCTCTCAGTACATGCTACAAGAAATTCAGGTTAAACAGAATGTTCATGGTCTTTTTGTCTTTCAGTACTTCTTTTTCATCCTCTTCTGTGAATTCAGAAATAAGTTTTGGAATATGTCTATCAACTGTAGGAGTTCCATTTGGGTTTACTCCTGTAACTAGCTTCATGGGAATGTGAGGACCTTTCTCTATGCAGTGAACATAAGAAGGATCTAAAGAAAGAAGATGCAGATGCATTTTTACCTTCCATGGAAAGTATTCATCATTTTCCAACATTGGAATCTTTACACCTGAATCTTTTTGGCCCATATTGACTATTCTTGATCTTTAAACTTTCTGTATGTTGAAAGCCTGCTCTGATACCAATTGTTATTCTCTAGAACAATGTCAATATTTGTAGAGGGGGGGGGGGGGTTGAATACAAATATTAAAACTTTTTGCTGGTTCTAATATTTGTTCTTGAAGTTTGAGAATATAGAGAGAATATGTTCTAACAATTTAAGACTGAAATGTAAATTGAACAAAGAGATTTAAAATTACTGATGGATTGGTTTTTCCATCAGTGTAATGAAATGTATCCCAAAATTTTCTTGAATTTCCATTTTCGGCTTCACAAGAATCAGACACATGGTTGTTCGGGTTATACAAATACCATATATTTTCAACTAACTGAAAGAAATCATTACTGTTGAATTGTCCATGAACAAAATATCCCAAAAATATTTCTTAAAGCGGCGGGGATATGTGTGATGTAAAACGTATCTTGTAAATGCGCGTCATCATAAAAGAAATTAATCTATTATTAAAAGTGAGTAAAAACGCATTTTCAAATTAAATTTCTTTACGTAATTCAAAAGATTATATTTTTTAAATATGACATTTTGAAGTATTTTATTTAAAATTGTAATAAAAAGACTAACACCCAAAATTAAAAAGTAGATAAATGAGATATTTTGGATAATATTGATTGTATAATTACATATGTACCACTATTTTTGTGTAAAAAATAATATAATTATGTAACTGTTGGATATCGAACCACGAAAATGGTGTAACTATCTGATCTACTTGAAATTTTGTTTTTCTTTTAAAAATCTTAATACACAAACCATGAATTTTTTTATCATGTATTAAAATTTCATATTATAAATGTATAAAAGTTATTTATTAATAATTTTTAAAATATGATAAATGAAGTTTGTATAATTGAGTTCAAATTTTTTATTAGTACAAATTAAATATATTTTTGTAAAAGTTATAACAAATTCGGATTTTAAATAGTTAAATATTTGAATAAAATATGGAATTGAACTATAGTTGCGATATTAACACTAAAATAATAATAATAATATATAAAATAATATGATTTCAGTGTATATTTATTTTAGAAATAGATAAAAAAATTTAAAATATGAGAATAAATATTATATAAAAATTCAAAATATTACAATTTATTAGTCAAATTGTAAACAGTGAAAATACTTGAAATTTAGATGATACTTTCTAAAAATAAAATATTACGGTGTATAGATATATTGATTAAAATTATTAGTTAAAAGAATATGAATTTACTTGAATATAATTTTGTGTGTATGTATATATGTGTTTGTATTAAATATATATTTTCATATAAAAAATTGAAAAAAATGTTTAAATTCATTATTCATCCGTCTCACCCAGTTGTTCGGATCCTTGAATTTTATATGATTACATATGTATCATTATTTTAAATTTTTCCTTAAAAAAGATATAATTTATGTCATTATTGGATATCTAACCAATAATCTCATGATATATAACCATATTTATAGATTGCGGGTGTAAGAAAAAAATAGATATTTTCGAGAGGTGGTAACTATGATAAAAAAAAAAAAATTATCTGTCCAACTCAATTGTTCGGACCCTTCTATTTTGTATAATTACATATGTGTCATTATTTTAAAATTTAGGTTAAAAAAGATAGAATTTATGTCATTATTGGATATCGAACCAGTAATCTCATGATATATAATCACAGTTATAGATTGCGGGTGTGATAAAAAAATGGATATTATCGAGATGTCGTAATTATGATATAAAAAAAACCCACAAGAATTTGTGAGTACAATAAAAAAAAAATATTCATGAGATGTCACAATATGTAAGTAGACAAAATATAATAAGTTATCGATTATGATCAATACAATTAAATAAATGAGTTTAGAAAATTATATTTAAGAATAAGATATTATATTGTATATATAAAAATTTATTAAATTTAGGTAAAAAAAATAGAAAATTTATAAAATAGAACTTCTTACAATATATACATTAAATTGTTAAAAAATAAATTTAGTCAGAAAATCAAAATTAAAATATACAATAATGCATAGATATAGTTGCATAGTATATGTGTGATTTATTAGTTATGTTTTAAATATTAATTTAATATTTATAAACTCAGTATGAAATATATATCGATCAATAAATATTTTAATGAAAATATATATGTATTTAAAATTAAAATTTTAAAAACAAATAATAACAAATTAGTTAAAATAAATAATATAACTAAAAATAAATTTAATTTTATGATTATACGAAAAGGCTCGTGCCTTGTATTACATATATTCTTGGAAGTTGTTGAATCAAAAAATGACATAAATATAGTATATAATGAGGTGCTAAAAAGTCGTACTACAAAGATAAATTATATTATTAATGAAAAATAATTATAATATGAAATAATATTTAACGAATAATATATATCTTGAATGAACAACATTAGTTAACGTGATAACACATCCGCAAAATGAAAAAAACAGTTATTATTAAAATATCAAAAAGGTTAGTAAAAAGATGTTGAATAACTATTTGGGGTGTTAAAAAGATATTTAATAATATTTTTTTAAAATTTCTAAAAAATTTAATTTGATTAGTATAATTTAAGTATTATTAAATTAAAATAAATTCTATAGTTTAAGTATAATATAATATAAATATAATACTCCCTTTATTTTTTAATATCTATTTTTTAGAAAAGTAAATTTGTTTTAAAATATTTATTTGTTTTAAAGTATAAATATTTGTTTCTACATTATAATAGTTTATAAAAGGACTCAGTTACAAAAACTGAACTGAGACTCAATTACAAAAACTGAACTTAGAGTTACCAAAGTCCTCATGTTATGAATAAACTTTTATGTGAGAGGCGAGCACATACGATTTTGACCATCGTTCCAAGCGCACCCCACCTATCTACATGCCGGACACCAGCTATATATATGTCGAAAGTGTTGTCGATGCGATATATTCAGATCTCCAAATACACCATATAATTCATTTTTAATACATCAAACACAATAGGACTCACATAAAGCGATACAACTAATAATATAAACAAAAAACTCGCACAAAGCGATACGAAAAAATCTAAAAATTCAAAGATCTCGGAATGACACCAAATTTTGATATGAAATACTTTATATTAAAATAACTAAATTTAAGTATAATAAAGTAACTTTCACATGCAATGATAGAGACTCGTTAGTTGGTTCATAATTATTTAATAGTAATAACAATATTTTATACATGTAATGCCTTTTTTTAACACCTCACAAATTGTGTATAGTACATATTATACATTTAAATCATAACTTTCAAATGTAATAAAAAAAAAAAACTGTTTTATCTTAAAATTTGTATAAAAATAATATGTTCATATAAATCGGGATATAATGAGTATATAATATATGAGTATATTTTTAATCTTTCGAAAAAATAATAAAAGTGGTGAAATCAAAAATAACCCGAAACCCGACAAGTGGCGGTTAAAATTAGGAAAAAATCAACTCAAAATAATGGGGACATAATTTGACCGCACACGAAACCGATCGAGAAATCGAAATTATCCCAAGCTCAACTAGTAAAGAGAGGATGTATTGGGCTCACCCCAGAATTTCTTACAACCCATAAGCCTAGCCATTAACAAAAACCGGGTTCTTAATTGGTGGGTCCGTCAGGAGTGGAGGTTTTTGTGAGCAGTGGATGCTCTAAACCTCACTCTTGCCTCCACCTGCATTCCCACACTCCCAAGTTTCATTCTCGGTTAGAAATGAAGAAATTAATCCCATTATCAGACCCACTGAGTCCTGAAATATTCAGTAATACCCCGGAGGAGTTGGTATATCAAATATTTCTACACCTTCCAGCTGTTACTGCCACTCGCTGTAAATTACTTTCCAGGGCCTGGAGAACCCAAATCTCAAACCCTCTTTTCGCCGAATCTCATTTTATAATAGCCAACACTAGACCATCACATGATGACCCTGATCAAACTCTTGTTGTCCACAGCTACAATATCGAAAATGAAAGTGAAAGCTCTGTATTCTCAATTTTAGACCTCAATTCACGTACTCTGGTGCCTCGTTTGCAGTTTTCTTATGTAAGAGCTCATTTTCCGTGTAAGCCTAGTTCATTTCTTGTTGGTTGTGATGCTGGTATTGTTTGTTTCTACTCTACTTTTTCTAATGCGTCGAGGATGTATATGTGGAACCCTGTTACTGGGCAGCCGAAACGGATTCCGTCTTATAATATTCGCGGTGATGATAGTGTTGTTTTTGGGTTTGGGTATGATTCGGTAGGGGATGATTTTAAGGTTGTTAGGGTTGTACCACCTTCGTATTCTACTGAGGTGTATTCTTATAGTAGAAATGCTTGGCAAAACATTGAGGGTAAGCCTAGTGAAATTCCTGTTGACCCTAATTTTAACGAGAATTTTGATGTTTCTGTCAATGGTTTTCTGTTTACTGCTGGAACGCATGGTATGATCACTTTTGATTTGAACACCCACGTGTTTAATTGCATTCAGCTTCCTGCTCCAGCTTTTAATCCTAGTCTTGCTATGTTCAATACTTTTCAAAATCCTACTCGCATTACCGAATTCCATCGTTCTATTGCTGTCATTATCTGTGACAGGATGGCTGGTGATGGTTTTCTTAGTAAGTTTGAATTGTGGGCTTTGAATGATGAGTCCTGCCTTCGTCCTGGTGGAGTTGAGGCTTCATGGACTAGAATGTTCGATGTTGATACAATGTACGGGGATCTGCAGTTTGTTCATGGACACTTAAACAATGGTGATTTCTTGCAGGCAGTTGAAGGTATGTGGTATTTGTATAACCCCAACAACCATGCGGCTGAATTTTGTAATGGAAAAAATGAAAATGCAAGAATATTTTGGGATGCATTTCATTTTGGTCAAGTGTTCAGGTATAGGAAGAGCCTTCTTCCAATCCCATCCAGAAAATGTACGCCTTTCTTTCTTCCGGAACATTACTTAAAGCTGTATGAATAATTTGCAGTGCACACTAGCTCAGTGGCAATGTTGCATCTATATATATTAGTTCTACATGTTTTACATTTAGATAATATATATAACAGGTAAGTTCTTCTGTTTCTATGGATATTCTTAGTTTGGCATAACAAGAAAAACTCTGAATCCTGTAGATTGTCACAGAGTCTAACAGATATGGTATTGATCAACAGTTTCTTTATATTTATGTCTGTATTTTACTTGAATAAACATCAGCCATAAATGCATATGTAAGTTGGCTGATGTGTGTAGTTGGGTCGTTATCTTGCTGAGTAGGATTAGAAGATAATTGTAATGAGTCGAGGGACACTATGGTAATATTGCAGTTAGTTGGTGAAACTGCATAGTGGCAGAATATTAAGGACATGAGCTGTGCATGTGTGAACCTCAGCTCATTATTCACATATTTTTTTGAATTAGATCCGTGCTCTTGTGTTTTTCTCCTCCACAACTATCTTTGCTTTTTATCAAATAGTATTTATACATAGTAGTGGAAGATTGAAGTGATACGTACATCGACGAGCGGAATTCTAGTAGTCAATGATCATAATCTTATCGACGAGTTGGAACGTTGCGGTTGTAACGAATTGTAAGTTGTTCCATGGGCGGATGAACATGAGGCCGCCTGGGGTGCGTTTCACGTTATGTTTTTTTGTTTTTGTTAGGCATGCACAAATGTAGTGCTCTGCTTTTGAGCGGTACTGATGGAGTATTTGCTGCTCTTCTTGAGGCATAGTCTCCTTGAGCAACTAGAAGGAGAAATGACCACGCATTTAGGAAATATATGGAATTAGGTAAGAAAATGAGGGAAGTTCCAGAACAAAATAGTTTAGGGCATGAATTTACCGTTGAAGCCATAAGTTGAACCCCAACATACTTGACATCCCAGCTGAATTCTGTCATTGCCCAACCTACCCACCAAAAGAATGAGCATTTTCTATGACATAATTGAAATAATTCATTTCACCTGTTTCCTTGTATAACCACAAGGCGGACCACAACTCATCCTTGTAACCACTCAATGATGGATAGTAACCTTTCACCACCTGAATACTATCATCATACTTTCCCCTAAATTTGTCAGCAAACTCAAACAACTGCAAATCAGAATCCAAGTTTAGTAATCTGTTCATATGTATACGACTATATGTATGTATGAACATAATTAGTTATTTTAGTCATTTAATATTTTTTGGGTTTTATATCAAACTGGTCACCCATCTCACAAAAAAATCAAGTAACTACCTCATCTCCACGGCGACTCATTTAAGCCACTAAACTAAACTGTTAAGATATATCATTTCACCAACTTTTTTAAAAAAAACATTAACGATTAACCCTTAAAAAATATAAGGATGAACCATAATATTCAAGTATAATACAAGTTTGATATAAATACTTGACATTTCATCTCAATTTTAACCTTAATCGTTAATTTTTTTTTAAAAAAATAATGAAGTGATATATTTTGACACTTTAGTGGCTTAAATGAGTCGTCGTAGAGATTAGGTAGCTACTTGATGTTTTTTTGTGAGATGGATGACCAGTTTGATATAAACCCCAATATTTTTTTGTGGGGGAGGGGGAAAGCCTAGACAAAGTCTTAACTAACTTACCTCTTTTGCATGGTGCAAAAGAAGGTTGGCGTTATGTGGATCTGTTCTCCTAAATACAATTGATAATCTGCCATTGCTGCAGCTGTTTCTCCTACAAGATCTGAACCAGGGTGTTTTTCGTCGATCTTATAAGCTTCTCTCCCTGTTGTCATGTCCTCTGGCCACTGCCAACAGTGGTGATCACTTCTCCCACTTTTAATCAAAGATAAATATTGATCGACTGATTTTTTAGCGCAGGAAAAAAACCCTGCGTTGTTTGCATCATTATTAATATATGCATATCTGACCCCAAAGGACGTTTGGCTGAATATAGGACTTGATGAAGTAATCAGGGTCCCACTTAATTGCTTCAAGTGCATGGTGATATTCTCCGGCATCTGATATTTTTTTTCCGTATTCAATGACACTCCATGAAAGCAATGCTATGGTGAATTCCATCGGGATGCCAAATTTCACATTGTCGCCAGCTTCATAATATCCTCCTACCAAATCCACCTAAAAAAACACAAACGGAAACATCAAACATGTATGCTGTTTACACTCCCAAGTTAATTATTAACACAATATCTCTCATAAATTATCGTAAATATATTATCTTCTCAGTCAAACTTTGCTAAGATACGAAGTTGATTGCGTTTGTGCTCTATCTTTTGTCACAAATTATGAAACATCGTAAATTTTCCTATGCTAGACTTGCCAGCCATTGTTATTTACAAACAGATCACAGGAGAAAACACATACTCCTTGTTGAAAGCCATCGGAGAGGCCAGAGTGATGGCTCCAACTGACTCATTGATTGTGAGGTAAATAGCCAGACCTCTGGCCTTCAAAATAGAGAATGCTTTTTGAGAGAGCATCTTTGTAATCAAAAGCTTGAGTGCAAATATTTGTTATGGAATATAAACATAATAGAGAAGCAAGGCAATGTTGAAGAAGAGTAGTAATATGAAACGTGGGAAAGAGATTTGTATTTTCCATTTGTTCACTTCTTTTCTCTGTTGCTTTCTGTCTTGTTCTATATATACATGATGTAGCATGTGGATTTAACTATAGATTTCGGCAAAGTGGTAGGTTTTCACTAATGGAAAAAGATTTTGGCATCTTCTTTTTCAGTGTTCTTACAAAGAATTTCTTGTGTGTTTTTCTCATGTCCCTTCTTTTTTCTCTACCGGATGAGAGTTGTTACTTCGACTAGATTTTTTAGAATCCTAATAAAGGATTTCAAATGGCCTTTGCAGATAAGAAACATTGGAGCATTGTTTTCATATTAGAGATCCTTAGACACCTAGTGGTTATCAAGTAGTTTGCAAAAGGTAGAACTGCAGGAGATAATCAGGATGGAGATAATTAGGATGTTTTGAAAATATGATGTTGATTATTCTCTTTTGAAAATTTAGGGTACACAATGATACCAGCTATCATATCCTTCTGTGCACCCAATGAAACTGTTTTTCACTTCGTATGATACAGTTGATGCGCCCCTATGGTGTACCCTCTTTGGATAAACTGGACCGTACCCAACCAAGTAGCTCTTGTTCATTGGATTAGATCCCAAGATGTAACCAACCTGTGATTTTGGAAATGTAGCTATCTCATCAGGACCAAATGAAACTCGGTGGCAACTGAGTCCTTGATTAGTGAGCTTAAGATGGTGCAGCCTGGGGTGCGTTTCACGTTATGTTCTTTGTTTTTGTTAGGCATGCACAAATGTAGTGCTCCGCTTTTGAGCGGTACTGGGAGTATTTGCTGCTCGTCTTGAGGCATAGTCTCCTTGAGCAACTAGAGTGGAAATGACCACGCATTTAGGAAATATATGGAATAAGGTAAGAAAAATGAGGGAAGTTCCAGAAAAAAATAGTTTAGGGCATGAATTTACCATTGAAGCCATTACTTGAACCCCAACATACTTGACATCCCAGCTTAATTCTGTCTTTGCCCAATCTACCCCCACCAAAAGAATGAGCATTTTCTAAGACATAATTGAAATAATTCGCTTCACCTGCTGGCTTGTATAACCACAGGGCCGCCCACAACAACTCATCCTTGTAATCACTCAACAACGGATTGTAACCTTTCACCACCTGAATACTATTGTCATACCTGACGCCAAAGGACGTTTGGCCGAGTATGGGACTTGATGAAGTAATCAGTGCCCCACTTAATTGCTTCAAGTGCATGGTGATATTCTCCGGCATCTGATATTTGTTTGCCGTATTCAATGAAACTCCATGAAAGCAATGTTATGGTGAATGCCATCGGCAGGCCAAATTTCTCATTGTCACCAGCGTCATAATATCCTCCTACCAAATCCACCCAAAAAAACACAAACGGAAACATGTATGCTAATTACACTCCCAAATTAATTATTAACACAATATCTCTCATAAATTATCGTAAATCTATCATCTTCTCAATTAAACTTTGCTAAGATACGAAGTTGATTGCGTTTATGCTCTATCTTTTGTCACAAATTATGAAACATCGTAAAAAATTTATGCTAGACTTTGCCAGCCATTGTTATTTACAAACAGATCACATGAGAAAACACATACTCCTTGTTGAAAGTCATCGTAGAGAGTCATCGTAGAGGCCAGAGTGATGGCGCTAACTGACTCTTTTATTGTGAGGTAAATAGCCGGACCTTTGTCTTCAAAGAGAATGCTTTTTGAGAGAGCATCTTTGTAATCAAAAGCTTGAGTGCAAATATTGGTTATGGAATATAAACATAATAGAGAAGCAAGGCAACATTGAAGAAGAGTAGTGATATGAAACGTAGGAAAGAGATTTGTATTTTCCATTTGTTCACTTCTTTTCTGTGTTGCTTTCTTTCTTGTTCTATATATACATGTTGTAGTACGTGGATTTAACAAGATTTTGGCAAAGTGGTAAGTTTTTACTAATGGAAAAAGTTTAAGTTATATATATATACACACACACACGAGTGGTAAGAAATATTTTTACTCATTTGTTGTTTAAATTGAATATGGCATCTTCTTTTTCAATGTTCTTACAAAGAATTTCTTGTGTGTTGTTCTCATTTCCCTTCTTTTTTCTCTTCCGGATGAGATTGTTACTTCAACTAGACGTTTTAGAATCCTAATGAAGGATTTCAAATGGCCTTTGCAGATAATAAACATTGGAGCATTGTGTTCATATTAGAGATCCTTAGACACCTAGTGGTTATCAAGTAGTTTGCAAAAAGTAGAACTGCAGGAGATAATTAGTAGGATGTTTTGAAAATATAATGTTGATTATTCTCTTTTAGAAAGCTAAAATCTTCTTGACCACTCACTTTTTGTTATATTATCTTCTATTTGGCGGGCATCTAAACGTGTATTACTATTTGGCTGCTGCTGCTGCATTTTAGAGTATACTCGATTCACTTGGGCACCTGCTTTATTACGTCATCATTATTGGGACTTGAATTTTGTCGTTTCTTGAATGTCTTTTGCAAGCAGTCAAACACTCCTGTTATGCAAGAAGTCTGGATAACTCTGTGAAGTGTGACATACGTCCTGAGAAAATTGTATAGAACCTTCAAATGGCATAAATATTCCGGGAGAGGTGTTTTAGTTTGGATATAACACGTTAAATGCAGACACACTGGTCTGTAGAATCTTTGCTCTCGTTTAAACTTCTATTATCCACACATATGCATAATTGTTTTGACCTTTTAATTGTAAATTGTTTTGCACCAACCAATTGAAGTGTTAAACAGTTTCCACCTGAGATTTCTCTTATTGCCATTTAAAGTTAAAGTTATTCAAAAGTTATATTCTTTTATTGTACGTGCATGGATTCCATCTAGTTTGTTATTGCAACATTACTCTCTTATAGACTTACATTTTTTGTTTCTTCATGGTACAGTGATTTGCCAGGAAGGTTGCTGATTTTGTTTTGGATCTGGTAACTCTATTAGGTGCGGCTTATATATAAGGTAGTCTATATGGTGCTAGTTTTTTCTGAGGAAAATCTATGGAGGAACTGTTGAATTCCAGATGCTGTTATATCTTCTAAGTAGATGTATCTATGCTATAAGAAGTACTTATGGAAGGAAGTAGAGATGCCCATGTTTTTGGTAGTGCTTTTGAATTCTACAATGGTAGAATCTATTGTCGTTCATTTTAACCTCATCTTCTATTGTTCTTTTGAGTGGTTTGATGTCTTTGACTAATCGGTTGAATCTTTCTAGCTTAATGCAACAATTTTCCGGATCAAATTTCATTTTATTGCCAATCTCTATATGACATTTTATAAATTTACTAGTGGAAAGAACTGGAGATGTCTTTTGTTCTTTTCATGTGAATCCACACAACCAACGCTCAGCAAATCACAATATCATATTGATTAAGAATGTGTTACCATTAGTTTTAGCTCAAGCACTCGTAAATAAACTTTTGCGTGTCTATTGATGATTATTTTGTGATGGAGTTATGGGGCAGGGGCGTGGGCGTACACACTTCTGAAATTTTATAAAACAAAATTTTATATGTATGTTTTTTAAGAAAACGTATATATAGTAGTAAATTTTAGTTTTGGCACCACTGAAATTTTATAAATTAATACATAATTTAAGTATTGTAAATTTTTGACCCCTGAATCAAAATTCTTATGGGGTTGTAGTTTTTGGTCGGGAGAGACTTTCTTTTTCGTATCTTAGACATCTTAACCGTTTTTGTAAACCACGTTTGCATGTACACAACAGATAATATCAAAATTGCAGAGGATACAAAATGATCATATTTGTTTACTAGATATTTTATGGTGCTCAGATGAGTTTAAAAAAACAATGTTTATTGACAAAGGTCAAATGTTCAATTTCTTAGATGGTTAAAGAGAACAGTAACTCTGCTTTGCATATGCTCTACCTAAAATCAAATATATCTTGCACGAAACCCGATGCAACTACTCCAAGATCCTTGTTCTCTGTCTCTCAACAAATCAAGAGGAACAACTACGTTGTCTCAACTCAGACCCCACTCACAGCCGGTTTCCAGATGGTTCTCGATTAAATGTGACACACAATGATTCTGTGAGTAAATTAATAAATTTAAGTAGTGCAAATTCAGGGTTTTGGATGGCATATGGATTCACTGCATTACGCTGAGGCAGCTTCTTCATACATATGAAAAGCTCGTGTCAATCCAACTGTTAACCTATTCTGTTTCTTGTTTTAGTTTGATTACTAAATCCAACTAGTTTGAGTTAATTAAATTAGAGTTCAACCCAAACTTTATACATCCCCCACCTGTTAGGTGTGTTTTTAGTGTAAATATTACATTGCAACCCAAACTTTACAATTCCCCCAAGTATGCCATGATGATTAGTGTTGTTGTCGCTTGTCACAAATCACAAATACTACTGCAATTATGCAACTACTCGTTGTCACTTGTCACAAGTACTAATGAAGGAATAGTTATATGCAAATCGGAATGGTTATAGAACAAGCAAGATATATGCTCTTGTTACACTTATACAACTCTCAGTATAAAATATATGCAAAACGGAATAGTTGTAGAACAAGCAAGATATCAAATTAGCTATGTAGTCAGATTTGTTGTGTAGTGATACAGTAGTGATAAATATTCTGTTTGGAATAACACTTTCTTCTTATTGGTGACATTGAGAATTTACTTGGAAGTACTACACTATCTAGTTTTTGAAGATCAAAAACTTGTGATATTACAAACCTCTATCTGGCTCTGTTTGAGTGATATTCATGTATAACTAAGTTTCATTCTCCGGGGGAGTAAGCTAAGTTAGGGGTTTAAGTTAAACCACTTTTAAGCAATCCATTTAATCAGCATAAGAGACAAATGACACAATATGAAACATAGTTTGTTTAAAGAGAAATTCATATTGTGTTTAAAGAGAAATCGACAGAAAGATATAGATAACAACATATCAATTACTAATATATATACATACTTCAATCAAAATTTTCCAGTTAACCAAGTGAATACCCAACCAACTTTAATCCAACAAAGTTGGTGATTGCAGGTACTAAACTTATCTGACCCTATATATGAGTGGTCCACAGTAAGATACTACATCAAGTTGCTATAAATCATGTCTAATTAAATAGAATCATAAACATGAAAAGATAATCATAGTATAAACTAAATTACTTCAATCACGTACTCGATCATCATTGTCTCTGCTTCTGTTGTTTGTTGCTGTTCTCTCGGGCCACATCGGGGGAGAGTGGATAAATCATTCTTTCTGCTTCTTTTTCCTGTGTTGCTGCTCTGTCCAGCAGCGGGGAGGGTGGATAGATCATTCTTTCTGTTTCTTTTGCTGTTGTTAGCAATGGGGATGGTGGATAGAGGTCTCCTCTCAGAAACAATGGAAAAACATATCTGATGAGTACGAACATGCTTGAACAATGAACATCCAAAGAGTTATCCAATCTTCTTCTTCAACCAGATCACGGCAAAACCTAAAGCTTGAGCCTTCCCCAAAGCTTGAATTCCATCTCATATATATTCCCTTGTCGATCATAAACGTTCACTACAATCCCACCTTTCTTGAGTTTATTAATTTGTGTAGCGGATACAGATGTTGTTTTACATAACTTTGTTTCAGTAGTAACCTTCCCTGGTTTGTCCATAAGTCACTACCTGTCAATTGTTTTTCCCATGGGGGGCTGCATTCTCCTACAAGTCCATGCAGCGCAGCTATAGGAGGAAAACTCTGTTCCTTTATTTCAAGGCTGCGTCGTTTCTCTTCTTGTAATTCATCGGCTGTTTGAGAATCAAGAATTAGATGGAGTTTCCATGAAACAAGTAGCAGTGCTGCTGTGCAATCTTCTTGACCCATTGCATTCATTGCTTTGAGGGGATTATATTATATATATATATATATATATATATATATATATATATATATATATATATATATATATATATATGTATGTATGCAGAGATTAGCTAGGGTTTTTGTGGGAGTTCAAGGGTAATCTTGTTTCTTGCCCAACAAGCGTATATTAGAAGGAAATATACAGTGTTTAAACCCTTCCGAAGTACTATTTGTTTCTCTGCAGTACTTTAAAGCAAAAGAAACACTTTAATTATCATAAATACACTTATTTTTGTACTATAACAAATAATTAAAAAAACTCAAAACTACAGCATCTTTTTTTCTCTCCTTATGTGAGAGGCTAGTTTTTTCTCTCCATTCTCTACGTTCTGAGGATTTGTGAGAGGCCGTCATGGCGAGGTATCAAAACATTGAAGATCAAATGGCTGGTATGAATATAGAGGAAGAAGAAAATGAAGACTTTGTGTTTGAAGGAGATATCGAAGAAGAGATTAACAAGTATGAGATGTGCTTAGTTGGAAGATTCTTAACGGAGAAGAACATAAATACGAAGGCTATGAAAACCAAGATGGCAGATATATGGAAACCAACCATGGGGATTAACATCAAAGAGCTTGAGCAAGGTATTTTTCTCTTTCAGTTTTTTCACAAGGAGGACATGGTTTGGGTGCAAAATGGTGGCCCGTGGACATTCGATAATGCAATGTTGTGCATTGATATTATACCCCCTGGAGAGGACCCATTAAAAGTGGGACTGTGGTATCTAAATATATGGATCCAGATTCATGAACTTCCATCGGGTTTTATGTCGGAAACAGTGGGCAAGCAGTTGGGGAATTTCTTCGGAGAGTTCTTAATGTATGATGCCAAGAACAATACATCTATATGGAGGGAGTGCATGCGAGTAAAAATAAGACTTGATGTGAGGAAACCTCTTAAGCGAAAGAAGAAGATTACTCGAAAGAATGGTCAGGATTTTATAGTGTACTGCAAATATGAAAGGTTGGGAGAATTTTGCTTCTCATGTGGGCTAGTTTCGCATACTGATAGATTCTGCAGGAGGAATATTGATAACAGGGATGATGTTGGTAGTAAGGAATGAGGGACATGGCTCAGGGCACCACCGCGTAAGGCGGCCGGACAAGGTTCCAGTAAATGGCTTAGGGAGGAAGGTGACACGGATTGGGAGGAGAGGATAGGGCGGGAAAATAGCAAACCGAGATTTGGGGGAGTAAATTTCGGTAGGAAAGATGAGGGAGGAGCTGACAGGAGTAATTTACGGATTACTGATAAGGAAAGTCCAACAAATTCTGGTATGATAATTTTTGAACAGGATTTATCGAAATTACCGCGTAACTTGGTAATTTCAAATGTAGACAGTGGGCCTGGAGAAGATGAGCCCATTGGGCTTAATACTGATGGTAGGAAAAGAAGTAGAACTGGACATGTTACGCAGAGTACTATGGATGCAGATGGAGGTTTGCAGTTTACTGGTTTTGATGCAAATGAAAACACTCTTACGGAGGCTACTCTTTCTAGGACTGATTGTGTAGCATCCTCTCAAACCAACATGGTTGAGCTTGCGATGCAAGCCAGCCAGCTACAATGAATTTCATAGGATAGAACTGCCGAGGGTTGGGGAACTCTCGGGCAGTTCGTTGTCTTCGAGACCTTGTAAAGTCTCTTCACCCGGATTTTTTATTCTTATCTGAAACGCTAGTGGATGTTGAGAAGATTGAGGAACTTAGTGCAATTCTTGGTTTTCCTAATCATTATGCTGTTAATAGAGTAGGTCGAGGAGGGGGGCTGGCGGTTATGTGGAAGAGGAACGTGTTTTGCTCGATTATGGAAACTTCTTCTAACCAAATTGATGTGGAGATAAGGGAGAAAAATGTTCCTGCATGGAGGCTTACTTGTTTTTATGGTTACCCGGAGAGAAGTAGGAGGCAAGAGACATGGGATTTTTTACGGTCTTTAGCATCAAATTCTCATCTTCCTTGGTGCGTTCTTGGTGACTTCAATGATATGTTGTTCGCTTCTGATAAGGAGGGGAATAATCCTCACCCACAGTACTTATTAAATGGCTTTCGTGCAGCAGTAGAGGACTGTAATTTATTAGAGATTGATTTGGAAGGAGGACAGTATACGTGGGAGAAGAGTAAAGGAACGACCAACTGGGTTCGAGAGCGGCTTGATAGGGCTTTTGCTTCATCGACTTGGTGGCATAAATTTCCTTTATGCAGGTTAATTGTCACTCATACAATAGTTTCTGACCATGATCTGTTATTTTAAAGCTTTGTCATACGTTCTTTTCGAGGAAGAGCTTTAGGTTCAAGTTTGAAAATATTTGGCTTAAAGAGCCAACATTTCATGCGGAGGTCTCCCAATTCTGGAGCCAGCTACCTGCGTCTCATTTTCTTCCAAAGCTGCTTTCAACCTCTTCGTTTATGGCTAAGTGGGGCCATAGATTTTTTCACAAGTTTCGAGATAAAGTAAGATTGCAAAAGAAGGTCATTGACGAGCTAGTTTCAAGAACTGATGAGGAAGGTGTGTCTCGATATTTTGAGGAGAAAGAAAAGCTTAATGACCTGCTGGTCCAAGAAGAAACGTATTGGAAACAACGTGCAAAAGTTTATTGGTTGGCTGAGGGGGATTCAAATTCTAAATTTTTTCATGCTCAAGCGTCTAAAAGGAAGAGGCAGAACCACATCTCTTATTTAATCAATGATGCAGGTGAGCGTATTGATTGTCATGAGGACATGTGTGTGTTAATTAAAGAGTATTATGAGGGGGTTTTTGCTCGTTCGAGCATACCATGGAACACTCAGGGGGCAGAAAATGATGATTTAATTAGTAGAGAGCAGAACGAAAGTCTAGTTGCTAAGATGTCGTATGAGGAGTTTACGCTGGCAGTTAAGCAAATGCATCCGGATAAAGCATCCGGACCAGATGGGCTCAACCCAGCATTCTTTCAACATTTTTGGGGTCTGTTGGGTAAGGAGGTATTTGAGTGCTGTAAGAAATGGTTGCAAGAGTGTTCGTTTCCAGCCGAGCTTAATGACACAAATCTAGTTTTAATTCCGAAGAAAGAGGTGGTGGAAAGAATGTCAGATCTGCGGCCAATTGCCTTGTGCAATGTGTTGTACAAAATCATTGCGAAAGTTTTAGCAAATCGGTTGAAAAAAATTCTTCCTGGCATAATAAGTGAAAACCAGTCTGCATTTGTCCCTGGTCGGTGTATAACTGATAATGTGCTTTTAGCTTTTGAAACCATTCATTATATGAAACAAAAGATGAGTGGAACATATGGAGATGTAGCCCTCAAACTGGACATTAGCAAAGCATACGATCGTGTAGATTGGAAATACCTGCAACATCGTTTATATCAGAGAGGTTTTGATGAGAAGTTTATTAAATGGGTTATGCTATGTGTCACTACAGTCCAATATTCAATCTGTTTTAATGGCAAGAATGTGGGGCCTGTTTATCCAAGGAGGGGTCTGAGACAGGGAGATCCAATCTCTCCCTATCTATTTATTATTTGCGTTGAAGGTCTATCGAAATCACTTACAATGGCTGCAAACAGGAATGAAATACATGGCTGCAGAATTAGTTCGAATGCTCCTGCTATCACTCACCTTCTTTTTGCGGATGATAGCTTTTTATTTTTCAAAGCGACAAGGGAGGAAACTGTTAAAGTGAAGGAGTTGTTAAATGCTTATGAGAATTGCAGTGGACAAGCAGTGAATTTTCAGAAGTCCGGTGTTTTTTTCAGTGCAAACGTGAGAAGGGACAAACAGGTTGAGCTGTCGGAAATCCTTGGTGTGCATAATGATTTGAGTGCTGGAAAGTATTTGGGACTTCCCTCATTGATTGGAAAGTCGAAAAAGTCTGTTTTTAATTTTTTAAAAGACAGAATGGAAAAGAATATCCAGGGATGGAATAATAAACTTCTCTCAAGAGCTGGAAAGGCAGTTTTAATTAAGAATGTTGCCCAATCGATACCATCTTATTGTATGTCTTGTTTTAAAATTCCAAAGACACTTTGTCAGGAGTTGGAGAGGTTAATGAATGGTTTTTGGTGGTGCTCGAAAGGAAATTCAGTCAAAGGCATTCGATGATTGTCCTGGGATAGAATGGGGTGGCCGAAGAAAGAGGGTGGCCTCGGATTCAGAAATCTGTCGGGTTTTAATTTAGCATTGTTAGGCAAGCATTGCTGGAACTTTATTACAAATCCACAATCTCTGGTAGCTCGTGTGTTCAAAGCCCGTTACTACCCGGATAGTTACTTCCTGCAGGCTAAGAGAGAAGGAGGATCAAGTTATATTTGGTCGGGCATTTGGGAGGCCAAAGAAGTGCTTGGCAGAGGCTTTCGGTGGGTGTTAGGTGATGGAGAGAAGATTTTAGCCCACAGGGACCCATGGTTGAGGGGAAAACATGACTTCTATGTGGAGAATTATCAGCAGAATAGTAACAGAGATGAGAAAGTCAGTCATTACTTCCGTTCTAATACTAAGGAGTGGGACGAGGATCGTGTAAGACTTGCTTTTAGTAGTTCTGATGCTGCTGCTGTGTTAGAGACAAGAATCCCTCAATCTAATAAACCTGATAGAATGGCATGGTCTGAATCAAAGGATGACAAGTATTCGGTGAAAAGCGGGTATTACTTGTGGCAGTCGATGTACGGCACAGCCCCTCCGAGAAGTCAGTCGAGTGGGTGGAAAAAATTATGGCGTTTGAATGTTCCTCACAAGCTTAAAATCTTTCTGTGGCGTTTTTGTAGGAATACTATTCCTGTCAGAAATCTTCTTAGGCACAAAGGCGTAAATGTTTCTATTATTTGCCCTATGTGTGATCGAGATGTGGAACATATGCTTCATGTATTTTTCGACTGCGACTTCACAACACGGTGTTGGCAGCTGGCTGGATTACATTTTAATATGTCGGAGATTGATTCTGCACCAGAGTGGTTGTTGTCTAGATTGGAGACTGAGAATCATGAGAATCTTATTAAGGTAGCAAGTGTACTTTGGGGGATTTGGTTTGTCCGGAACAAGAAAATCTGGGAAGGAAAAGTGGTGACTCCAGCTGTAGCTCTTGGTTGGAGCATGAAACAGACAAATGAATGGAGGGAGGCAGTGAAGAATTTCAAAATTCCATCCCATAATGCGATCAGTAGTGGAGGAACAGATCGGGCAACCAAGTGGCAATGTCCGGAGGAAGGAGTGCTTAAAATCAACGTGGATGCATCAGTGTTTCCAAGTATAAATTCATTTACAATTGGTATGGTACTAAGGGATAATGATGGTCTGTTTCTAGGGGGTCGCACGGCCAGGATCTCAGGAATGGTGACAGTATTGGAGGCTGAAGCAGTGGGCATGAGGGAGACCTTAGTATGGGCAAATGAGTTACCTTGCCAGCCGATTATAGTCGAATCTGATTCTCAATTGGTGATCAAAGCTCTTCAGAGGAACAAGTTGAATCATCTAGAGGTGGGTATAGTGTTGGAGGAATGTCAAGCTGTTCTATCAGGAAGGGATAATATTCGGTTGGCTCATGTTAAAAGGCTAGCAAACAAGGCAGCCCATTTAATAGCTAGATTACCTTGTTCGCTTAATAGCCAAGTTGTTTACGAGTCTCCTCCGCAAGTAGTGTTGGAGACAATTATGTATGATGCTTGCAAGTACTAATGAAATCTCTTTTGTTCAAAAAAAAAAAACTCAAAACTACAAAACAAGCTACTGTTCGAAAATAATTGATATTTGACTTTTTAACACACATTTTAAGGAGTTTTGACTAAATAGTTAAAATTATTATTTTTAAATTTTTTTTAAATAAAAATTTTAGTTTAATATTTTTGTTCACAAAAATTTTAAAAATAATAATTTTAACTATGTAGTCAAAAAATATGTGCTAAAAAATCAAACGTTAATTATTTTCAAACCGATGGATACTTACGCTGATCTTGTTTTAAAAGGTAATGGGACTGTATTTATTTTAAATTCGGCTTTTATGTTTACCGGTTACATATTATTGTACTAACTTATAGCCAATTACTTTTTTTGAAAACAAAGCAGAATTTCATTACTTCTGAATATCAATCAAGATAGTCTCCAACAAACATGTAGGAGGAGACGTGAACAGATTTTGGCAATTAGCTAAACAAGGAATCCTAGCAATTTCATGAGCTATCCTGTTAGCTTGTTTCCTACTGAATTGTAGTGTGGCCGCAGTCAACTGTTGAAGTTGTAGCTTGCATTCATCGATGACATCTCCAACCTCAAGATAATTCCTCTCCGTACTTTTGATGGCCTGCACTGTAAGAAGCGAGTCCGTCTCGATCATAACTCGAGTACTTTGCAGATGCATCTCCTTAATCCAGGACAATGCCTCACGAACCCCTACAGCCTCTGCTTCAACCACTAAAACTGGGGCAAATAACCTGATATTCTTACCTGCTAAAAAGCTGCCCAGGTGATCCCTTAACACCATGCCAACTGAGAACGTTTCTGTATTCGAGAAAACAGAAGCATCTACATTCAACTTCAACACGCCAGCCTCTGGTGGTATCCACCTGCCATCCTTACTCACCTGGCACTGTACATCCTTCTTCTTGTCATCCTGTTGCGCTCTTCTTGCTTCTTGCCATTCAGTCACCGATTTGAAGCTTCCATTCATAGCAAAAACTGGCGAGACAGATTTGTCTTCCCAAACCTTTTTGTTTCTCCAGTACCAGATCCCCCATAACACAGTACAAATTTTAACTGCGTCCTCATATGGTACATCGCTTAACTTACTGAGCAACCAATCTGGAACAAACTCTACATTCCTCATGTCATAACTCAAATTAGCATGATCCCAACATTGCCTGGCAAAATTACAGTCGAAGAAGACATGTAATAAATGCTCTATGTCTTTCTGACACATCGGACAAGTAATAGGAAGTGTGACTCCTTTAACATTCAATCTTCTACGAACTGGCACACTGTTACGACAAAATCTCCAAATGAAAATCTTCATTTTGTGAGGAATCTGCAGCCTCCAAATTCTGTTCCAGCCATTACTCTGAGTAATAGACGAAGTTCCAAAATTCTGATCATACCAAAATCGATAACCTGCCTTAGCTGTATAGACTCCATTGGAAGAATCAGCCCACACAACTCTGTCTTGTCTAGCCTGTTGAGGCACATGGATAGCTAGAATTGCTTTAGCATCTTTTTCAACGAAATGTTCCTACACGTAACTGATATTCCATTGCCTCGAGTGAGGTATGATTAGCTCTGACACCGTCTCACTTCTACCCTCGTACCTATGACTATCGTCAACACAAAAGTTCTTCTTTGCCCTAAGCCACGGGTCTCTAACAGCCACTATGTTTTCACCATTACCCAAGACCCATCTAAAACCTCTCCGTAGTTCTTCTTTCGCGGTCCATATACCACTCCAGATGAAGCTCATACCATTACCCTTTGCTGCCTTCAAGAAGTGGGAGTTGGGAAAGTACCTCGCTCTAAACAAACGGGATACCAGCGAGTCAGGATTATTCATAAAGTTCCAACAATGCTTTCCAAGCAACGCAATGTTGAAACCAAACAGATTTCTAAACCCAAGACCACCCTTGCTCTTCGACAGGCTCATGTTGTTCCACGAAAGCCAATTGATACGTCTACTTCCTGCTGAACTAGATCTCCACCAGAAATTAGTAAAAAGTCTCTCTAATTCCTGGCATAATGTCTTTGGAAGCAGAAAACAGGACATGGTGTAAGAAGGGATTGCCTGAGCCATGTTTCTGATCAATACTGTTTTCCCAGCCCTTGAAATTGGTTTGCTCTGCCACTGTTGAATACGTTTAATGGCTCTCTCCTTTAGATACCCGAAAACTCGTTTCTTAGACTTCCCTACCAAAGATGGGAGGCCAAGGTATTTCGTCCCAGTGATTTCATTATGCACACCCAGAATGTTGGAAATTGCCAACTGCTTATCACGTCGGACGTTAGCACTGAAAAAGACCCCTGACTTCTGGAAATTCACAGATTGTCCCGAGCACTTTTCATAGTTAATCAACAGCGACTTGACATTAGCTGCTTCCTCCATGGTACCACGAAAAAATAAGAAACTGTCGTCTGCAAATAGTAGATGAGAAATTGTAGGAGCAAGAGGGCATATACTACTACCATGAATATCTCCAGCTAACGATGCTTGATCAATGGCGTTTGACAGACCTTCGACACAAAATAAAAACAGATAAGGGGATAAAGGATCCCCTTGTCTCAACCCTCTTCTTGGATTTACTGGTCCCACCATCGATCCATTCAAACAAAAATTGTAAGACACCGTTTTAACACACATCATCATCCAATCAATCCACGTACTACAGAACCCCATTACTAGCATTCTATGACGAAGAAATTTCCAGCTCACACGGTCATACGCCTTGCTAATATCTAGTTTAAGAGCAACCTCGCCCTCGTTTCCTCTATTCTTCCTCCTCATGTGATGTATCACTTCAAAATCCACAAGTACATTATCAGTTATGCTTCTCCCTTTTACAAAAGCGGATTGATTTTCAGAAATTATATCCGGCAGCACATCTCTTAGCCAATTACTTTAATAATGTGAAAAAATATTTAAAAACTTGCGAAACCAGTTGTGATAATATTCATACGAAAAAAATATTATTGTAATATTATTATTGGATAAATGGTTATTTTATGATATAGAGCTTGATATTAGTTATATTGTTAATAGAGTAATTTAAAATTAGTTTTAATATATAAAAATATATTTATATTGTTAGTTATATTAATTAATTATACAATAAATTTGATTTAACTTGATCTAAAATTATTTATAATTAATATGAATATTATAAGTCTCATAAGATTGAAAATAATAATAATAATATTTTTCTAATGAAACTCGAAACCTTGCATATATTTACAATTAAAAATATAAATAATAATAATAATAAAATTTGAATATTATGTTTAGTAATATTTTTAGATATTAAAATATGAAATATTTTTTTGTATTATATTTAACTGTTCATGTGTGTGTGTGTGTGTTTTGAGAAGCAATTTACAATTAAAATAAATTAATATTTCTTATTATTTAAAATTCTAATATTCTAAATTAAATTATTTCATTCTTACTATTTTGAAAAAAAAATAGTGATAACAAATTTAACGTTGTAATGAGATAAAAAAATTTAGTTGTATCGTAATAGAAAAAGTTAAAAAAAATATAATCAAATACTCGTCGTTTGTATCATTAAATTGATTATAGTATTTGAATGTTGAATTAAATTTAATAAATTAATATTTGATAAATTGATAATTAATTAATAGTTTTTGGTAATCCCCACTCGAATTTTATATAATATATAAACTATTACTTGATAAATTAATAATCCAAATTAATTAATAATTTATATATATATAATAAATTAATAATTCAAGTAAAGAAATGAGTTGTCCTAGGAAGAAGTTGGGTAGGAATGAGAAATTATAATTGAAATCAGGCATTGAATCAGGATTATGATATAAGAGGCGTCAAATAAAAAGATTAAAAACTATCTATACTATATACTATATTATTAAAATCAAAATGACAAATGTTTAGTCTGTCAATTCTCTAATATAGTCTGGTCATATTAGTATTCTACTCATATTCAAACATATTTTTAATTAAATTTTAATAAGAATATATAATTATATTCATAATCTACTAATATGTTTCAATTTTATCACTTTTCAAACTCTTTAACTTATTTAAAATTAAAATTTACTAGTTAAATTTTATAAATATAAAAATAATATTATTATTTTATTAATATTAATTAAATTTTATTACTATACTAAATTTTTATTGTCTATATTATATAATATATACTATATTATTATAACCCATTAAAACCGAAGTGGCAAATGTTTGGTCAGTGAGTCGGTCTGGTATAGTCCGGTCATATTTGTCTTCTACTCAAATTCAAACACATTTTTTAATTAAATTTTAATTAAAATATATAGTTATACTCATAATCTACTAACATATTTCAATTTCATCCCTGCTCAAACTCTTTAAGTTATTTAAAATTATAACTTATTAGTTAAATTTTATGAATATTGAAATAATATTATTTTATTCATATTAATTAAATGTTATTACTATATTAAATTTATATTATCTATACTATTATATAAACTATATTATATTTTAACTCAATTTATATTATATTAAATCAAATGTTCCAATGAAGAAATGAAGTATGTTGGTGAAACTCTTGCTATTGTGGAGGAAAATATGCTGAAGTCATTTTTGAAGAACAATCCAGCTTTTGAGAAGATCAAGTGAGATGTAATTATTTTTCCTTATACATTTTTATACTGTCCTAGATTAATTATTTCATTCTTTAGTTTTGACATCATCAAACCTTGATTTATGATTACATTTTATAAAGCATAAATATGGGGAGATTGTTATGAATATATTCATTTAATGATGTACAAAATACTAGAACAGGATTTGGTATAGTTTATTTGTAATAAGTATTTCTAGTCTCCGAAATTTTATAATCAGAGTCTAGATAGTCAATATTCTTGTATTTATAAGATTTTCTGTAGAAAGTGAAACCAGAGTCTAGATGAAGATTAGAGTCTGGGAGGTGATCTGAGTCTCTAGACTATCGGAGTCTACAATCTGTCAGAGTCTACAAATGATCAGAGTCTATAGTCTGACAGAGTTTAAAGATTTCAGAGTCTATAAAATTGAAGCTAAATTTGGAAGATGATCACAGGAATGGAAAGTCTTCGAAAATAAAGGCAAATATATTGCAGATATGCTATGGGAAGGAGAGAGAATTTCATAAGGAAACTGCCAACTAATAATTAGGAATTATATTCCTATTATAATTTGATTTTATGTTATTAGTTGATAGGCAACTCTCTATATAAACATTTTTAGTAACCTAATTGTAAGAGTCGGAAAAAAAAAATTGTGAGAGCATAGAGATAGAGAGAGTTGTTGTGAGAAACACAGAGAAGCTGTTAGGGTTTGTGTACACCTTATGAGAGTTTGTATTTTCACATCAATAATATAAACCGTATTCATTCATATCTTTGTGTTTAATCTTTGTTCTAAAATTCAAATCTTTAATTCATACTGAGTTGATTTTAATCAGACAGAAAAAACACATAAATATTCAACTCCCATTCTACTTGTGTAACTGGGAAAACATATTCAATGGTTTAGACAAAGATAAGTTTGACAACGTTATCAACTGCACAACATCCAAGGAGTTATGCGATACTCTTCAAACCCTGTGTGAAGGAACTGAACAAGTCAGGAAAAATAAGATGCAACTTTTGATCCAAAAATATGAATATTTTCATTTCAAGAGTGGTGAGTCCATCAATGCCACCTATAGTAGGTTTCAAAAGCTTATAAATGGGTTGAAACTATATGGTAGGGTTTATGGAACTGAGGATACAAACTTGAAATTTCTTAGATCTCTTCCAAGAGAATAGAAGCCAATGATTGTTTCCATTAGACAATCTCAGGACTTCAATGATTATACTCTTGAGAAACTCTACGATATTCTCAAGACATATAAGCTGGAAATACAACAAGATGAAGAGATTGAGAAGAATCAAAGAAAAGAGAAAATTGTGGCCTTGATGGTCAAAGGAAATGAGGACAAGAAGCTGTATAGAAGGTACTATCATGGTGGCTAATGAAGCTATCATATAAGAAGTGATGAGAATGAAGCATGATCCCAAGATGATTTGGATGAGGTTGATGAACACCTTGCATTTTTTGTCAAGGAAGTTTTCAAAGTTGAAATTCAAGAGGAATCCAAATACTCAAAGGTCTGGATCCCAATTTAAAAGTGACAACCAAAACAAAAATTTGGTTGATAGATCTAAATTCAAATGCTACAACTTTGGATTGGCTGATCATTTCTCCAATGAATGCAGAAAGCCAAAACAAGAAAAAGACAAAGTCATATGATGACATTAACTACAAAAGAAAGTACTTTGACCTTCTCAAGAAAAAAGAAAAGACTTTTATGACTGAAGAGTAAGACTGGACTGCTAAGGACAGTGATTTTGAAGAATTCATCAATCTAACTCTAATGGCCAACCATGAGGATGAAGAAGCTAGTTCATCATCAAATCAGGTACTAGCTACAAACTTTTCTGAACTTTCAAAAGATGAATGCAATATTACTATAAATGAAATGTCAAATAAACTATACAATTTGCATGTCACTCTTAAATCTTTAAACAAAGAAAACTCTAAGTTAAAGAACACTATAGATGTTTTGACTGAGAGAAATGTTTTCCTTGAAAATGAACTAGTTTGTTTAGATAGATTGAAGCAGGAAAGTAAAGATGCTAGGAATGAACTAGTGAATAGTTTGAAAAGAGAAGAATTATTGAAAGAATAAATAGCTGATGAAATTGAAACAATCAACAAATGGAATAGGTTTGCTAAAACTGTAAAATAGATCATTGATGTTCAAGGGTTAGATACTCTAGGAGAATCCCCCAAATTTTTAGTCAAGTCATTGATTAATGTCTCAATAGATAAAGATCAATCGACTATTAATCATATATCAATTGATAAGGATTATCAATCGATTGATGATGAATCAACTGATAAGCATCCATTGATAGGTAAACAATCAATGACTAACAAGAAAAATAATCTTAGCACTCTTATTAAGTTTGTGAAGGAAACTGACTCCAAAAAACAAGTTGAGGCTAAAGGTGAGAAGATAAACATAGGTAGCCTATCTAAGAAACAGTTAAAGGAAAAATTAGAAAGGATAACACATGTTGGATCTATTCAACCTAAGCCTAAAAAAAAGAAAAAGAATAGGAATGGCAAGGTAGGTATAAACAAGCACAATAATTATAACCCTAACATGTATGCACCTAGAAAAGTTTGTGCAAAGTGTAGTAGTGTAAATTATTTATCTATGCACTATAAGAAAGAAAAGAATTCCATGCAAATGAATGATTCTAATACACATGCCATGTCTATAAATGACATACCTGCCAATTTTATGCTCATGAATGCCATGGCCTCTGATATGGTTGTACCAAATGTTCACATGTCATATGCACAAATACCTTATAAGTATAATCCCTTCTTTGCATATGCCAATATGAACATGCCTGAAATGCCATGGAATATGCCTGTAACAGCTAACAGTTATGTTAATCAAATTGCTAAATCTGAATTTATGCATGATATTCCTGCCATGAGTTTCAAGGTGTATGTGCCTCAAAAATCAACTCCCAAAGTTAAAGTGGACCTGAATCCACCAAAACTAAAGGAAACAAAGTTGATAACAAAGGCATAAACTGCAAATAATAAGAGAGGACCCAAGGCAACTTGGGTACCAAAAATAACTTGATTGTTTTGCTTGTGTGTAGGGAAAAAGAAGAAGAAGTCTCTGATATCTAGATAGTGGATGTTCTAGACACATTACTAGATACATGTCCCTGCTCACATAGTTTGTAGAGAAAGCTGGCCTAAGAGTTATTTTTGGAGATAACATCAAATGATTTACTCAGGGATATGGCTCGATTGCAAGTGAAAATATTATCATTGAATCTCTAGCACTAGTTGATGGATTGAAGCATAATTTGCTGAGCATTAGTTAACTGTGTAATAACGAAAATGGTGTGTGGTTTTCAACTGGATCATGCATCATAGCTAACAAAGAATCTGGTGAAATTCTTTTAACTGGAGGAAGGAAAGGGAATGTCTATATGGCTGATTTCAACTCTGTAAAGGCAGGTCTATGACATGTTTACTTAGCAAGGCTATTACAGATAAAAGTTGGATATGGCACAAGAAGCTAGCCCATCTTAATTTCAAAGCCATGAATCAATTAGTTAAAAAGAATTTGGTTAGAGGCATTTCACAGATGGAATTCATCAAGGATGGTTTGTGTGATGCTTGTCAAAAGGGAAAACAAAGAAAGGCATTCAAGTCTAAATCAAAATCATCAATTGATAAGACTTTGAAATTATTGCACATGGATTTATTTGGACTTGTCAACATCATGTCAATTGCTAAAAAGGAATATGCCCTGGTAATTGTGGATGACTCCACAAGATTCACTTGGGTGTATTTTCTACACTCAAAGGATGAGGCAAGCAAATTCATCACCAACCATGTGAAAAATGTTGACAATGGCAATGAATGGAAGGTCAAGAAAAATAGGAGTGACAATGGTACTAAATTCAAGAATTCAACAATGAAGGAATTATGTGAAGAAAAAGGAATCACTCAGAATTTATCTGCTCCTAGAACTACTCAACAAAATGGAATAGTTGAAAGGAAAAACAGGACCTTAATTGAAGATGCAAGAACTATGTTGGAAGAAGCCAAGTTACCCACATATTTCTTGGCAGAAGCAATCAACAATCATGCTACATTCAAAATATTTTCATGGTCAATCAACTCCATATCAATTGATGAAGAAAGATAAGAAGCCAACAGTAAATTTTCTTCATGTTTTTTATAGCAAATGTTCTGTTTTAAGAAATCAAGGTGAAAATTTGGGAAAAAATATTATTTATACGGTTGCATCAGGGGCGTAGCTACATATATCCTTATGGGGTCACTTGAACCCATATTATTTCTAATTTTATGTATATATTTATCATAAAATTACATTAAATTATATCTTGAACCCATAAAAAAAATTGGATTTGACCCCACTACTATTAGTCTCATCCTGTGAAGTGTGAACCCATAAAACTATACTTTTAATCACCCATTTTAATTTTTAAATACTAACCCAGTCAACAATGAACAACTATAAAGATAAACAAATACATATTTTATTAAACTTACACAGTTACACAGACTATGTAGACATACAACAGAATATATATTATAAAAAAAATAAAAAATAACCAGTCGAGGACAATTATAATAATATAAAACATCTTTGTAGTTACATTTTGTTTTGTTAGTTCTTCATGAAAAAATGTTAAAAAATTTTGACCCCACTATATTATGATTCTGGCTACGCCCCTGGGTTGCATGGTGTAATTTTCATTCTGAGAAAGTAAACTAGTGTGGCAAAGAGTACATAAAATTGTAAACATTAATGCAATGCACCACAATAATCAGAAGTCTCAGGTGGAGTAGAGCTCTGAGTTCCCATGCCCAGGAAAATGCAACGAGTTGGTTGTACAAAGGAAATGCCAATGTAGAACACATGAATCTGCAGGGCTAATTATAATAGGTCTAATTATAATAATGATATCACCACCTTACAATGATACTAATTGTAATTAAAAACATTGATCTAATTCTGCTCCGAGAGTTAAAAAGGAAAGAATAGTTAAAAGTTTGCAGACATCAGATATTCCTTTAAAGTTTAAACTGCCCAAGTGCGCTTGTTAGGCCCAAAAATTAAAATTATATATATTTAATTTAATTATTACTTATATAAAAAAAAAAATATATATATATATATATATATATATATATAATTAATATAAGAATTGTACATAAATATTTTATAATAAATTTATTTATTTTAATAATCGGTTCGTTTCAGTTTTTACCGGTTCGATTTGAACTTATAACCGGAACCAGAACCGATTAAACGGTTCGGTTTTTAATTTTTCGATTCAGTTTCAGTTTTATACGGATCGGTTTTTATAGATTTTCTCCGATTTAAGTTTTATTTCAGTTTTTTGCTAGCCTAACCAGCACACCAAATGAAGCAAATTGAAGTAGAAATTTACAGATAAATATACTGAAGTCATATTATACAGGAATCGCATAATCATAACTCACAACTTGTATACAATAATTGCTTTTGCAAACAACAAATCATTTCCATATGACAGAATCAAAGTATATAGCTCCATGATAACAAAAAAATCCTTAATCATCAAGCATGTATTAAGCAGAGGTATTTATAATCTAAAATCAACACCGATATACATGATCAAAACTATCACTTATCCTCTAATCTCTCCCTATACATGATAGCTACATAAATCATCTGGATTAACATACAACAATAACTGAAATATATAATCCCCGTTTTTCATAATCAAATAAGTACATAACATGTTGTATGATAGTATACATGTATAAATAATTGTGATATTCGATATCACAAATATTATCGGCTAAAAGTTACAAGCCTCTGAGAAGGACTCCTCCAGAAACCAGTCTGATAAAACTGATCCCACATTTCCTTCTCGAGTTTCATCAAATCATCATTTTTCTCTAGTTCCTTCATACCATCATTCTTCTCCATAGCATTAACCATCATCACCGGATCACTACTCATCACAGTACAAATCTCAACCTCCTTACCATCACATCTACACAAGTCAGGACCCGGAAGTAAGCCGTCCTTCTTCATGATCCTCCGTCGCCTCTTATGCCTCAAGGCCTTCCGAAACAGGCCTGCAGGAACCTTGTACATAACTAAGACCAGCAGATTCACAATGCTACAAGGACAACAACATGCAATTGCTGCACATTCTGCTGTTGCACCTCCTGCCACCTCCGTAAAACGCTTTCGACACGACGGATTAATATTCGAAGAGGTATGGAGTAATGATTGGTTCCGGTTCATAGGGGATGAATTAAGAACCGTCATGGTTGGGCTGAAACTCGAAAAGATCTTGAAAAATATGGTCGTGCTCGGCCGTGTGGACACGGCGAGACGAGTTAGAGAGATCAATGGAGAAAAAACAGGGTGATCTTAAGATTGTGTTATACAGAGATGGCGGAAGAATCTGCGATTATTAAGGTGCTTGTGTTTGTATTCACCTGAGATTTTGAGTTGATACGAGTCCAGGAAAGATTGGACTACATGTATGATGTATATAACGGTTTATCTTTATCAATAAATAAATGATCTTATTTTTATTATATCATAATTATATGTGGCTGTATTTTTATTACATCTTTAAAATACATGGTTCTTAAAAAAATTGGTAACTCTTCTACTAGCCACTACAAACGGGAAAAAAATTTAAAACAAAAAGGTTAGAAATTTTATTTTAGCTTCAAGGGTCTTAATATTTCCAACGTCCTACTTATATTATTAACATTTTATCACTTTTATCAAATTTTATTTAAATTAAGCAATTTGTAATAAATTTTACTTATATTATATAATAATCTGATATTTAAGTCAGTTAAACTATATTTATTATATTATAACAGTCAACTTTAGAATTTATAAAAACATAAATAAATTATTTGACATTTAACTCGATCAACAAACTTAAGATATGCCAAAATGAGTGAAACAGAGGAGGTTTATAACCATTGTGGGTGATCAGCAGATATTTAACATTTCTAATTTACAATAATATACATGCCTCAGTATCAAAATACCCAACTTTCCACTGCCAAACTACGAAAGTTGACATTCAGATTATTCAACAATTGAAAAGTGTCTGCCACTTTTGGTTTTATGGCTGTACCAGGTTCTTGTTTTTCATGGATCATTATTGGACTTCACTATGCATTGTAATATCAACAAAATACCAAAACTATTTTCTCGAAAGCGGAGAGTAAGATGTAAATGTAAGAGGTACGTACAGCAGGGAAATCAGAAGGGAAAGATGTCGTAAATTCCTCCCTATCGTAAGAAGCAGAGAGACTCTGTTCGTGGAGATGGCGACTTAAGAGAATAAGACTTGGGAAGGCACTTGTGCGAATCAATTAGAATGTTGGCAATGCTCTTGTACAAATGATTGGCATATATAGAAGTAACAAAAGAGGTACAAAATGCTGATTTTGTATTCTTTCGCCTCATTTTAGACATAGGGAATGAAAATATATCAACCGTCCAGAATATTTTTCTGCTTGTTTATAATACATTGTAAGTTGTAACTAGCAACTTTTACTGCATCATTGCAAGGAAATTGCGGCATTAAGGTGATTGTTATAGATTTATTAAAGCAAAAACAGATATTGTATGCAACTAGATCTTCAAAGTCTTGCCTTGGCCACTAGCTAGAAGAACCAAGGTGACTGATCACTTGGAGTGGCTCCACTCAACCATGTCTGATGCACTTGGAGCCAAGTGAGCCCCTTTGAAACACTCGCATCCTGAGAGGAACAAAAAGATATTTCAAACACAAATATTTGCTTAGATTTTGTTCTTGTAGTTGTGACAATTTTAATCTTACCTTTGAACTTAATAATGCAGTGGTCAAGCAGCCAGTTTGCTCTTCACCTATACAAGTTGATCGAGTCATTAGGGAGGTAACAATCAAACACAATGAACAATATCTTGTCACATGAATAAATAACAATTGTCCCCATTAGCTTGGTAATTGTGTGATTGAGGTTCAGGCTTTGGCATGACTCCATCCTTTCACATAATTGTTTTGTTTGCAATAATAGAGAATAAAAGGAAAGGTGCATTCAACAGAATCATTCCCCAAGACTGACATTTCAGTTAATGGGCAATATATCCCTCAATATTCAAAGCACCAGTTACTCCCCTCGACCATACAGAAATATTAATATATAGATGTTAATTCTACAGGGACACGCTTTTACAATCATACTGAACCTCTTGAATATCAAAGTAAAATATCCCCAGTACATTGCTTTATTTGCTCTACATATATGCAATTATCTATATTATAAGAACCTTTACAACCACACAATCTGTAATATTTTCAAATTACAAAGGTTTTATGTGTTCAAACTACCTATATCATATCCTCTGTACCTTTTATTAGTTCCTATTTACATGTGGGCAGGTGACATGCTTCGTTTCATTCAAAATAAGTTAGCTTGACTTAAGTTTGTCCGCATAATTCTATATACCTACACTGCAGAGCTTACTGTTTGACAATGGTAAGCCACATCAAGTTGCATTTTCACCAATACAAGAACTTACAGTTTTTTATAAAAAGATGGTTCATATCTGTCCCTGTTCAACACGACCATTGCCTATTTACTTAAAGAGAAGACAGTGAAATTATCAACAGCATGATCTACCACGGTGATGCAAACTTGATATTGTTTTAGAAATCTAATAACTGTTGCATAAATTATTTTCAAACTTTATATAGTATAAATATATAAGATAAAAATTCAGATAAATTCGAATAAATCATAAACGTCAATATAGATACTGAACAAAATGAAACAGGCAACAGGAAAATTAAGACCTATAGGAGAGAAAGGTAGTTTACCTGATATCTCCCACTTCTTGAATCTCACAATCCATATGTCTGAACTAACCTGGGTAGAGAAAACTTGATCCACCCAAACCCGAAATGGCTTCCCTTGTTTATCTCCGTAACATTGTCTCAATGCATCTACACAATCGTGAAGAGGTTTCTCAAAACCAGATGGGTGGACATAAAAACCACTTGGGCCCTGCAGAACAATAAAAAGCATCATGAAAAAGTTTAATCAGAGAAACAAAAAAAGCATGACATGAGACGCCAGTGCAATTCAGGAAACAGCAAACCAAGGCTAAATATAATAGTACAAAGTACTACTGAGCATAGAGAAACGCTAGTAAAAGAATAACAAAAATTAAAATTTTAAAGTGGCAATTGTATAAGAATCAGCAACGTATGGATAACCTGCCCATATATGATCGAACTGACCACATACTGAACACTGAATTGAATTGAACTTATCTAACTAGTAGCACTCTGGCAGCAGCACCAGCAGAAAATAAACATTATTATGAACAATCATTATGATGCAAAGTTATACTCTTCCTAATCTTGTTTTTCAAGTGAACTTAATATAAGAAAATTAAAGAATCACACTAAACGTTCAACAATGTAAAAAAGAACTGGAAGTTGCAGGCTTGCAGCTGTACAACCCCAACTCTTCTAAAAAGTTCATCCTATATCTAAGTATAACTATCATAGTTGTCAAACTTAAACATCAGTTCTTATTGAGACAGCATCAGATGTGCCTAGCTAAAGAGTATATCAGAGGAAGCTACCGGTCACTTATACTTATATAAACAAAACATAGAGCACCTAAGCTTGCATAAAACTAGGCATACAGACATCCACAGTGTACATGTGGCATAAACATGTTGATTTTTGTTAAATATAAAGTGTTAACTGCAGATAATAGAGCAAAGGCATACACAAACTGCTTTCAGATTTGACAAATAAATCTCAGACTTCTCAGCCTCTGCACGCCTCCATCTCTCAAAAAACAAGTAAAATTTCACTACTTCATATGCAGGATCGAACTTCTCTAAATTGGTATCTGACAGATCAGTGACATCTCTGGGTGATATACTTGGGCCCAGACTAAAATGACCAATGGCTTGTATAATACCCCCTGCACACCTCTCAGTTGCATGAATTATATTTGGGTTGTCTTTAGCATTTGCAGCATGCCACTGCAACAATTCTTCCTGAGCATTACTGACCTGTAAAATGAAGAATTCCCTTTCTAAAAATGTAAGGAATCTCACAGAGAATAAGAATAGATGACGAGGTAGAAGAACTACTAACCATGACTCCATATACTTCTGGAATGCTAAAAAGCTCAGCATCATTTCCAGAGTCACCACAAGCAAGAGTATTTTTTGGAAGTTTTCCTTTGGACTTTAATGTTTTTAACAGATAAGCAAGAGCTTGTCCTTTTCCAGCACCTTGTGGCAGTATATCCAAATCTATCCCTCCACTGTAAATTATTTTAACATCCAACTACAAAAAGAAAAGAAACATCACAAGGAAAAGAAAGAAGCACCTTATTTAACCTCACATATAATAGGTAAAACTCAATATGGTTGAGTGGAATAATAAAAAAGAATAAGATCAACAATACTATGACGTGACACAGAAGAATATTAATTAACTAGATTCCAGCTTGAAGTTCAATCTTACCCCATGTGTTATGAAACATTCAGAAAGAGCCTTTGTTACAGCTTGTGCCTTGTCTTTCTGAACATAAAAGCTAACCTTGTGCGGCCGTTGTTCAGTTTCAGACTGCATGACCCAAACAACCCAATTGTATTAATATTCGATATCTATAACAGCATGCTTAAAGTTGGCTATCATGTCAATTCTTTTCAAATTTCAGTAGATGGTGTACATTGTACAAACCACAGATTATACCTGAAGAGTAAGTTCAGGATACTTGCTTGCTTCCTCTAAGACAATCTTCTTGTCCCACTTTTGATTTAAAATTCCAACCCAACCATCATCTGGAATCATAGAATTTCCATATGTGATCTCAGTTCCAACGGACATTATGGTAATATCAGGTGTTAGCATAGGTTTCTCTTTCCTCAACTCCTTGTACAATGTAAGCGACCTTCCAGTTGAGAACACTAGCAAAGAATCCTCACGATACTTCGCTTCCCATAGGGCATTAAACCGTAGCAAAGATAGATTTTCAGGATCATGATGATCAACCTACAAAGCAACTTTCCCGTTAAGACACAAAAGTAGAAATAGATTATATTAAGTAAACTTTTGTTGCTCACCATTGTATGATCCAGATCAGAAACTATCATAAGGCGTGCAGATCCCTTTATCCTATCCATGATTACCTAGATCACCTTGACATGTGTAAAATAGGATATTTTTTTTTACCAATATAAGAATATATATCAGGAATGATATAAAGGTTATGTTACTGAAGCAGTTACATTATTCTAGTAGTGAAAGGGGAAACCTTCCAAAACATGAGCAGATTTTGTTACCTGCCAATCATTATATTATGTATCTATGTTTGTTGCACGGAATTAATAATACCCGCTATTGGCATATTTGCTCTAAATTTATACTGTAATAGTTCTTATTCATCTCACAAACTAAATGTCGATAACTGCTTAGTTCAATCCCATGGGACTAATAAAACCTAGGAAGACAGTGAGAATAATAGTCCCCAAAAATGAATTAAAAAATTATCAAAAGATTATTTTAGAGGATTATGTATGACACAATGAGGGTTAATTATGTAAATCAATCATATACAGAAATGGCAGTTACTACAGGCCAAGAATCAAACACTTGCCCTGTGTTTAGCAAAAAAACACTGGCCTTATGAACACCAAGACTTATGTAAGCTTGTTACAAATCAACACAAACTACATCTTTATTACAGACTATCCATAATTAAACATAAATATGCAGTAGATTCTACAATGCACTAAACAAGAAAGCACAATTGGTGCTAACGACATCGTATAGTAAATTGAATTCAAGTATAACTAGCCATCATAGTAACACACAATTCCAATGTGCATTTTCATTTCTTTAAACCCCAAATGACAGAAAAACATATTCGAAATCACACAACTTTACTAATCCCCAAACAATACTTGCAAAAAAATCAAAATTTTCTAACCCTTCTCTATATTACTTGATAAAGTTACTATCAATAATAATCATATTACATTAAAAAAAGAACCCTTCTCCCATATGCACACTTGGGTTCTTAATGAAAATTAAAGAAGTAATAACAAGATTAAAGAAAAATGAAAACTTTATTAAATCAAGAAAATCTTTATACACAAAACCCCCATCAAATTCAACATAAAAGTACAGTAAATTACACAGAAGCAATCAGATATGCATATTACTATATATTGAGAGAGAGAGAGAGAGCATACCAAGCCAGAGAAGAAAAGGGTTGAAAGATGGAAACCCAAAGTAACAAAAAATTGGGTGCAGTGGGGGATGATTTTAAATCCTGTGGCCTTCAAATTTGCTTGCAGATAATATATATAGAGAGAGAGAGAGAGAGAGTGTGTGTGTGAGAGAGAGAGAGAGAGAGAGTGTGTGTGTATGGGGGATTTGGTTATTTTTAATTTTATAATAGTGATGATTAACTGATTATGGTGACACCAAGGAGAGCAGTGGATCCATATTCTTTGGCGCTTCTTTTGTGAAGCAATCAGTATATTGATTTTTCACAATATAATATGATATGCACTTTTTTATTATTCTCTATGACTATGTTGTTACCTGATTTTTATTTATTTCAGTTTCGGTAAATATGAAATTAAATATGCTAGAGTATATTCGCTCTAAATTATACAATATATATATGTGGATATCAAATAAAAAAAAAGGTAATTGGTGGGACCCTAGTAGATGAGCTTTTTTTGTTGATGCAGTGACACAGAGGACAGATTTTATTTTTTTTGGTCACATATTTTGCGAAAAAATTTAAATTAGAATCACATATTTTTGTTCAGAATATTGAAACTATAATTGTTATTGAGTTATTGGTTCAATTTTATCTAAAAAATTTAATTTAGTTAAATTTAATTTGATTTCGATTATAAAATCGTAATATTAAAATCGGTACAAATTACAACTAAAAAACGCTAATTTAGCTTATAAATATTGCTAAAGTTCAGAATTATATTAATGAAATATCTCAATTCTTCTAAAAATAAGCGCACAAAATATTTTCATAATAAATAACTAATTTAACATAATTAGTAGAGACCGGAATACTTGGAGACTTGAAATTTGTCAATCTATAATGGGGGTCCGTGGTTTGGTTTGAACGGATAATAAATAATTAACTAAATTCATAGATTTATAAAATTTTAATCCATTATAAAAGAATTATCTTGTAACCCAATTTTATTAATTATACTGGGGTCTTGTAAAAAAAGTTATATTAGGGGTCGGGTTGGATTAGTTCGGCTTGATCGAGTTAAATATATAATAAAAATATTTAAAAATAAAAACTGAACCTTAATAATAAATTTGGATAATTCAATAATTTGCCTTTCATAACCAAAATGTTACAATTTAAATAAACTAAAAATGATATTATAAACTAAAAAACAAATAATATTAGAAAGTTTTAATTAACAAGAGAATAAGTAACAATTTCAACAAGTAAATATACACAACCTTAGCGAATTAACAATCTTAGCAAGAATAAAATAGAGGGAGAAATGTCATAGTAATCTATACTAATATTGAATCCTGAATGGTTGATAATGTAATAATCCAAAAAATATGTCATGATGTCATAACCTCATTTAGTCAATCGATTGTCAATTGATTTTGACTTTAGTCAAGACTTCTCCTATACTCTTTAGCCTATTAATTTTTAAAATATTTCAAATTTCAAATTTAGAATGGAATGTAAAACCCAATTATTAGCCTATTCATTTTTAAAATATTTCAAATTTAATGTCACATATCTTTCACACTCTTCATATTCTTTTATTCAAAACCCTAATCCATCTCCTTCGTCTTTTATGCTGCTTCTTCTTGCTCTCACGTATCTTTTACATTGTTAATATTGTTTTATTCGAAACCCTAATTCATCTTTTTCATCTTTTATGATGCTTCTTCTTGCTTTCATAATGTTTGTTTAAAATGTTAATTTTTCGGTATGTATATATTTTAACACATATATCTTTGTATTGTACTTGTTGATATCGTTTATTAATTTTTCGTTTATGTTACAGGTGAGAAATCGTCGAAGAGGAAAACAACATGAGTTCATTTCTTTTATGTGATGTATTTATTTTTTGTTCTTCATGTAATGCATGACTGGAGTTGTTTTTGTTGTAACCATCATAAAATAGGACTATTTACAACTTCTTCCGTAGAGAAGAGGTCGGTCTTATATCTAACTTGAATTTTGTAACCGCTTTTGGGTCTTTTTAGTGTGTGCTCATGGACACACATTAATCTTTCATGAATTTTTTTTTGTTGGTGGAGTTTTTTTTTGCATACAGGGATACATTATCATTAATAAATAGGAGTCAATCAAAATTTAACAACTTTATAGTGCGTGCTTGGGCACACATTAGAAAAAACCGCTTCTATAAATAAAATTACATGGGCGTGGTGTTCAATGCATCGGGGAATAACTCAAAAGGAATACTTTAAAAAGGAGCTTGTAGCTGACGAGACTATAGAGAGACTGAAAGAGAAACAATTTTCTGGTCTTCCAAGTTCCATTGTTATAAAGGAGGTACTGGTTGTACCCCATTTTCATAATTTGTGGCCACAATAAATCGATCTGAGAACGATCCTGTTAGTCTGTTCCTTTAGGAAATTCTCATCAGGATTCTTTTGGACTCACATTCCTCACATTGTGCCATAAACTCTACTTTGTAGAGTACTTAAATAAAGTTTAAATATACAATTTTTCATATTGCCTTGATACTTACTATAATGAAATCAATGTTGTCACTGTCCCTCTCTTTATTACCAATGGATTAATGATTCATGTTTAACATTTTAGGTGAACAATTTCCAGTACAAAATATGAGTGGATCAAAACTATTCTTAACATTTTGTGTAGCTAACATTAAATTTAAAATGTAATATATCATTACACAAGTCAGGACATCACACACATGCACTACCTTGCTTGCGATTTAACAGTAATACCTAATTTCAAGTTGGGACATCACATACAGGCGCAACGATGCTTGTGATACTGGTATCTATGGACCAATGCCAAGTGGAACTCCAAAGGGGTTATTAGGGATTCCAATTAATACACCTGTCTGATGAATGACCTGTCACTGATGTCTTTACTAGAAACTGCTGTTCTTTACTTCATAGAGTATTGTGTAAATTAATCTCTGTATAGTGAGTTTCGCAGGCATTGATGGTTCCAATATGCAGGCGATAAATGCTTTCCTGGACAAGTTGTTACAGCGGTTGCCTTCTCTGGAGTGATATGTGCTTATTGTTTAGCTGCTGATTTAGGTCAGTATGATGAAGTGTGGCTAAAAGTCTAGCACTCTACTGCTTTACTTGTTTTTATCATCAATGTGGTTGGAGTGTTTACATGATTCGTCTTATAAATAGAAGATTCACCCTATCAGTCAATCTTGTAACCAGCTGCAGGTATATTTCATCTGATGAGTCATTTTCACTACTATATGCTGCTCTCCTTCGCCTATGGGATTGGTTCAGGACACTGGCTTATAGAGTTCAAACGGAAAATTTGACGTATGAAGGGAAGGAGCTTGGATCAGATATACAAAAAGTCGAGATCTTAGTTTCGCTCCAAGGAATTTAATTGAGGTATTTGGAACTAGGGAGAAATTTAATTCTAGCCGTGTCATCCAATTTGTGATCATTCTTTTAAATGTTTTTTTTTCTGATCAATTATAAGTGGGTGAACTACAGCAGACTGAGGCAGAATTTTATTTATTATAAATCATAAAATTTACTTGTAATAATAAAGAACATTCTATGGTGTATATGAATTTGTCCACCTGTTTTGAACTTTTCATTGCTTAACAAATTATAACCTACTACACTTCATGAAATACTAAAGTTGCTGTAATGAACTTAAAAGAAAAAATAAATCAAGCCCAAATCCTACCCTAGCTTCCTTCAGCTCATCAGTGCATAAATTTATCTTTCAATGATTCTTAACAAAGAAATTACATTTCCTCACTCATGAAATTTATACCAGGAAATAGTATCAGGAAAATACAATTAGAGGTCTGAAATATTACTTGTTATCATGCAAATCTTTCTTTTCGAAAAATTTTCCACAGTTTTATTCACGTAAAACAGAATTGGAAAAAAAGGGAAATGAACACCAGATTAAATATGATAAGCAGCTTAAACTAGATTCTGTATTTAAACAAGTAACATTGGCTCATGACATATTTTTTTAATAATTGTGCATTTATCTCGAAACTCTGCCATTAACATGAAGATTGCTCATGACATAGTCTCTAAAAACTAAAATTTTAATAGGATCAACTGCAAGGAGAAACAAGAACCAAAATGAGAGACCAATTTCACATTGACTTTGGCTCTGTGAATAGGAGTTACAATATGTCTAATCAAATATCTTAGTTCAAGTGTACTACTACTTTCTTGAAAGTTCTGAAGGAGACTAGCAAGCCATAAATAATCACTTCTCCAGCTTTGGCTTCTGGCTTCATGTCTTTGCATAGTTGCTCTTCAAGTTACAGAAGGTCAGAATTTAATTTAGTTTGTCGGAAGTTTTTATGATTAATTATTATTCATTAAATATGCAGTGATTAATTATTATTTATATGAGCTTCATCCTTCGCAAAGATAGGTATGCCAAGAGACGGTAGCCAAAAACCATGGCTACCAAGGCACATACATCAGTTAAGCCACTATCTATTTTCATTCCATCCATTTGCTGAATGACATCTTCATAGTGCACTTTAAGTAGAAGTTTGTAAGTGTGATAATTAAAAGAGACATAGCGGAGCCATGATATGAATACCGGCACATTCTGTAAAGATAACATTAAAATACTCTAAATTAGTTACTGCAGATTATTCCAAGAAAGAAATTTTTCTAAAACACCTCTAGTTCAACAAGTTAATTTCTACCCTTACCTTAACAAAGTATCCCCCAGCCAACATGAAGGTCATCACTGTTACAGAAGCCAGAGTAGTTGCCTTCTTCAAGTCCATCAGTGCAGCACCAATAGCTAATCCAAGTCCCTGCAATTTTACTTCAGGTTGTAGTAAAGCATAGCAGAAGTCATTGTCATTGTTAAATAATTCATTGGGTAGATGAGGGGAGGCGTACCTGTGCTGCAATTATGCAGAGAAAAACAATAAGCATGGTAAGGATAAATGCTTTCGCACTATGTTTCAAACCTGCCATAAAATAGACTATACTAAGGAAAAGTAATGGCAATAGAAGGTCGAGTGGCAGGTCGCTTGTAGTTCTAGCCACAAAATATGCACTTAGTCTGTACATGTCGGCTGATCGTTCTTTATTCAGCATAGCTCTTTCCTGCGGAAATGTGAATATTGCTGTGAAAACTGGAAAATATCCCCAGAAGACAGCAATGAAGAACAATAAACCTGCCTGAAAGCAAAATTCTTAGGTTTAGATCCGATATTTCTATTTTGGACATTAAGATATATTAATGTGTAGGTAGGGAATGCTATGAAATTGTCGATTAGGGTGCTTATATTTTTTGAATAGTGCATCAAAAGGTGCTGCTCATGTAGACTAGTACTAGATATGTCTAATCAACCATTTCATCGAATATCAGAGAGTAATAAACAGAAATGTTAACCTGATCGTGCAGTTCTTCGGCATTATTTCCATCAGATTGCCACCAAAGCAGTCCCACAATTATTGCAGTTGTGACAATTTGGCTAAGCCTTAACCAGCTAAAGTAGTCATGCCTCCGTTCTTTGAGACCTCTCCAGAATAATATGCAAAATTGTTTCCTCCAGCTTGCCCCCCATTTTTGCTTTTCAATACAAAGCTTGAACTTCGTTTCTTCATCAATGGGTACAGGAATCATAAGTTTTTTCTTCTCATTTTTAGCTACCCGCAACTCGTAGGCCTCCATGAGATACTGTCCAGAAATAATATAATTTCATTAATTAATGTTATTCTTTATGCCAAATCGCAACTGTCAGGTACTCGTGTCATAGAGTTCCTTCTTGAAATAACACCATTCATAGATCTAAAAATGATATTATCTCAGTACTATATATTGTAAAGCTCATGATTTTTGATTGTGCATATATAAAAATATTCACCTCGTGCACCATTGCTGGAGATGGTTTCCTGTTCTTGCTTTCTCTGTCTGAATTCCCTATTTGCACTCTGTCTTTCAATTCCCCTGGGACAGAAACATCATTTAAGTTTCCATTTGCAAGATCCAGCAGGAATTCAGCTGGGTTCATGGAAATCAGTGGAGAGCATCCTATGGATGAAAAATATATCATTGCCTCTGATGCTCTGCCGAAGTAAAGCATGCTCCCTTTGCCGAGAAGGATCAACTTGTCAAACTTGTGGTAAAGCCTGCTAGATGGCTGGTGAATAGTGGTGATCACTGTTTTCCCATCCTGCCATGATATTCGAACACTAGTTCCGCATTAGTCCGAATATAGTAGCTATTATAATTCACAAGGATATTCCGTTCTTTCAAACAGGAAAGGATTAAGATTTAACTGAAATATACCTCTGCTATATCTTGTAACAATTGAACAATTCTCAGAGCGGTTGTAGAATCTAATCCGGAGGTGGGTTCATCGAGAAGCAAAAGGGAAGGGTTAATAATTATCTCATTCCCAATGCAAACACGCTTTCTCTCTCCACCTGAAATTCCCCTGACATACGAGCCACCTATCATACTGTCTTGACACCTGTCCACAATATTATTCTTACTTGAGTTTTACAGCTAAAAATGCTTTCTAATCGGTACTTGTTTAAGTCGTCAAGAATCTAAAATATTTGTTCTCACCTACCTGAGTGATGTATTTTATCACAAGTGTGCTTGCCTAGGTAGGTTACAACAATTTAATACATGAAAACAAACTTACCTCTCCAAGCCAAGTTCAGAGATTACATCTGTGGCCCGTTGCTCCTTTTCCTGTTTTGTTAGTGTCTCTGGTAAACGTAGTAGAGCTGCATATGTTAATGTTTCCTTCACTGTAAGATGAGGAAACAGTACGTCATCTTGTGTCACAAATCCTATCCTGCAGGATGCTCCATGTTAGATAATGTACAATTTGGTGTTAATCAGACATAGTAAGTTTAGTTATGGCTAGTTAAAAGTTTTAATGGAATTTATACATGAAAACAGTTATTGAACATCTTGATTTGAGGTTAAGGAACTTGTTATACTTTAATCTCCTATCAGGAAGGTGGTAAAGTTGCTGGTTTCATTAATCTTATATGAAGACCTCGTGTTATTGTAATCGTACTTCAGGTCGTCCAATTTTCCTTTCTTGAATTGGCAAATTTATTACCTTTACTTCCAAAAGGAGGGGTTTCTCTTTTTAATTTATCGTTCGAAACTAAGTTTCTTAGTCCACTTTAGTTGTAAATTGTTTTTGTTAATTACTCAGGTTTTTCATTCTTATTCACCAAAAAGAATATTTGTTATTCACCTGCTCTTAAGAAACTTTGTATACGGCTGATCATTATAAGTGATTGAACCCCTTTGGTTGGTCTCACCAACCCTCCCTCCTAGCACATTTAAGAGTGTAGTTTTTCCGCTTCCTGATGGTCCCAGTAATGCCAGAACTTCTCCTGGGTCCACTGAACCAGTTATTCCATGCAATATATTCTTCTCCGTTGTGAAGTTCACTCCTCTGATGATAATTTTGTAGGTCACTTCCGTGAACTGCGCAGCATAGAGAAGAATCATATTAAAGCCTGCATCATTAACGTAATACATGCTCTTGAAAAGTAAAAGATCAAGTAACGTATCTACTCATAATGTCGTAAACTTGTGCTTGCATATGAACTACGGATATGTACGTGCATGAATAAGATTGTACTCTTTGTCTTTAGGAAACTACAGAGTGTGTGAGTTATATCTGTATCCAAGTTATTCCAGGAATATGTTTTGCTGAACAAATTTCCTTTTTATTTATGTTATGGCACAAATTTTAAACATTGTGGAACATTAAGTAAAGTCTACAGTACTTCCGTACATGTAAGATCATGAGACTCAATGATACTCCATGTTCAATGGGTCTCCTTGATCTCTAGCTAAACAAACATTCTCCATGATTGCCTGTTCAAATAGATAGTAGCAAACTAAATCAAACCATATATGCTCTAGTAATCATTTGACACTTATGACTCCAGGATTTCATTTATTCTAGCTAGTGGGAAACAAAATGCAAGTACCAAGGCTTCATAAAAAAATTAATCACCTTAAGGTGAATTGGCAGGGTTGGCTCTGTTTGAATCTTCTTCTTTAGTGTACCGATCTCAATATCTTCTGCTGCAAGAGCATGGCTGATGTTTGTCAGTAAGCTTAGATATTCTTTTCAGTAGTTGTTCTGTATACTGATAATTTTAATTGAATAATGGATTGTTCTGAATACGAATATCATGCATAAATGTTTAAAGAGTTTAAATAAAGGAAGAAATATAGACTTACGAATATCATCATCATCATCGTCGCTAAAGGGGCTAGAATCAGCAATATCACTAGGACGAACAGTGAAGGCAGTGAATGAAAATCCCATGCTAGCACTTGAAGCCCTGCTTAGAGTAGCGCCACTGTTCAATTCATCCACATCAAATTTCATTTGAGCAGACCTTGTCTTCCTTATGTGCCTGCTGCTGGTACTACCACCAGCTCCTGGTGATGCACTAATTCCTCCTCCTCTGCTCATTGACTTTCTCGAGCTGCCCTCCATTTCAGCACCCCAGTCGCTTGACACCCGTGGTGACTTCATTATAGCTGATGCTGTCTCCACTAGTTGATCCGACTGTGACCTCATTATTCCAGATGACGAGCTCGTGTTCTCCATTTCTAGGTAATTCCTATTTTACTATATATAATTTGACAAATAATGAAGTTAATGAGAGCTTACATACGTTAATCCGGTTTCTTGTTGGGAATGCATGTGACATACTCATACACGTCCTGTTAGGTGCATGTAGTATACTTTTTCGAACAAATCACATGATACTTTGCACTTTCATAACTCCCTCACCTATAATATGGAAATTTTCTTATTTCTTATTGTAGTTTTTATAAACAATTCTCCGGAGAATTGTTGAGAACAAAGGTAAGATCAAGTAAAAACTTGTTCTGATACGGCCTTATATTGCTAAGTTTCGAATATCAACATGTTATCGAAATAGGAGGGGTGTCTGGAATTCATGCTTCTATAGGAACAGTGAAGTAGTTACTACTCTTGTATAAGTAATTGCTTCATAGAAATTACTCTGAAGTGAAAGACTATGATTTAAAAAACAGATAGGAAAGAAGAAATGATGTAGATGAGAAAGTTATTGGGACATGAGATGAATTTACCATGTAACTTTTTAACTACAAGGAGGTGAAGAGAGTGAAGTTTCGTGCACTGGATAAATTGTATAGATGTTTTGTTTCTTGATCCTAATCTTTGAAGGATAGGCACTTCTACTTATAAAGAAGCCAGGATACTCAAACTCAGCTTTAGAGCTACCACTAAGTTACCAAAAGACCCCGGAGCTTGTTTAGACCCCTGAACTAAAAGTATATTTTTTTAAAATATAAAATCTCCGGAAGCTTGATATATGAATTGTTAAAAGAAGAAAAAAGGCCCCCAATGACACAATTTTGAAATAAAATGTCCAAAATGACACAATCTGAATAAATGACCCAAAGTATCATTTCAAAACTGTGATTCGTATAACATTTCGAGAATTCACAAAGAACGCTATTTCGTATAGAGTTTTGGAAGTTGAACGCTACTTCGTGTAGCATTTTGGTGATTATGTGTATGTATATATATATAGCGGAGATGGAGAAGACAAATGGTATGGTTAGGGTTAGCCCTAAAACATTACACGATATAACGTTGTAACCTGGAACGCTAGATCTTTTAACGTTTTGGAGGCAGCCTAGAACGTTAGATGATGTGACGTTTTGGAGTGCTATTTGGGTCATGCCGGGAGCAAAATTTTCAATGGACGGCAAAAAATGTTAGTGGAAACTATGCTCGCAAATAATTAGATCATAAAATAATAATTAAATGTATTACTTTCAATATGTTTTATTTATAAGTTTTTAACTATACATCGAAAGATACATGATTTCCCTCTCCGGAATGCCAATGTGGCAATGTTGTTGTAATATAGTATAGATGGACAGATTAGTAATCTTCACGTGAGGAATTGAGATATCATCGAATTATTAATATTTTTTGTAATGTTGATATGTTTTATATTATATATCTTAATTTTATAATTATAACTATAATTATCCGCTCGTACCCGTACTCTCACTCAGTGGCGGACGCAGGATATTTATCGAGGGTAGGCCAAAATACACTATAATATTTTTTTTACGAATACATAATACATGATCAAATATATTGCATAAATAATAAAGTTTTACATAGTCAAACTTATAAATTACAACGCTATTCTACGAGATTTCATATTTTGAAACCTTTGAATTACATCTTCGGTCTTAACGGTTAAGAAAATATCACGTTCAACATAAGTCACTAAAATATCATTTAACCACTCATCTCCAATTCTATTACGAAGTCTAGTCTTGATAATATTCATAGACGAAAATGATCTTTCAACTCCGGCGGTTGCCACGGGTAAAAGCATAGCCAATTTAATGAGCAAATAGACCAAAGGATGATTCAAATGCTTTCCGGTTTCAACCATTTTTTTTCCAAGTCCGGCAATTCCATTTAATGTAGAAAACCTATCATCATGCCTTACATCTTCAAAGTAAACCGGAAGTGCCCATTCAAGTTCCATAATATGTGTTGGAGAAAATTCGGCAGGATAAAATTTGGCATAGTTGATCAACTTCTCTTTATCAAAAGCACAAAAAGAATTTTTTGGATCAAGGCATGACATGCCTAAGAGTAAGTCGGTGCCAATTTCACTAAATCGATCATTCAATTCTTCAACTTGTTTTTCTAAGATATCCACAAACTTGTCATTGTGATATACATGATAATTTGTCAACACCTCCTTGTTTCGTAAGACTCTTCTTGGATCCGCAAAACTTGCATTCATGTCAACAACATTAATCTCATGTTTTTCACAAAACAAAGTAACTTCTTTAATAAAATCCTCCCATCCATCTCTCCTCATAGTTTTAAGCATAGTTTTAGTGACATTAACAAGTTTCATTGCATTAATAATATCTTGATCTTTTCTTTGCAACGAACGTGACAACCCATCACTTATGCCCAAAATATTTTTCATCAAGTGCAAGAAAAATACAAAATCAAAGTTGTTCATTGTTAACAACATTAATTCCGCATTACCCCGAAGACCATGGTCATCCGTATGTTGCACAATATGTTCAAGTACACAAATAACCGGATTAAATAATCTAATTAAGCTCAACAAACTTGAATAATGAGAACCCCACCGTGTATCACCCGCTCTTTTTAAAGTTGATTCTTGATTCAAGCCTTTTCCACTAATAATCTCACCACTACAAAGCCCTTCAACAATTTCTTCAGTTTGTTTGTCACGAAGCAAGTCTTGGCGTTTACAAGACCCGGCAACAACATTTGTAATGGTAGATATTTGTGTAAAGAACATTGATATCTTTCTATCTTTCTTTACACCACCAATGAGTGCTAGTTGTAATTGATGAGCAAAACAATGAACATAAAAAGCACATGGATTTTCTTTTAAAATCAAACTTTTTAAACCATTAAACTTTCCTTGCATATTACTAGCTCCATCATATCCTTGACCTCTTATATTGGTTATGCTCAAGTTATGCTTTCCAAGAAGTTCCTCTATACCGGCTTTAAGTGAAAGAGAAGTTGTATCACTAACATGTACTACCCCAAGAAAACGTTCAACAATACACCCATGTTTGTCAACATAACGCAAAAGAACCACCATTTGCTCTTTAATTGATATGTCACGAGATTCATCAACTAAAATCGAAAATAAATCATCTCCAAGCTCACCAAGGATTATTTTTGTTGTCTCAAGGGCCATTGCCCTAACAATATCTTTTTGAATCCTTGGAGAAGTTAGTTGATTATTTTCGGGTGCTTTATCCAACACAACTTTCTTAATTTCTTCATTATTATCCGCAAGAAATTGTAAAAATGTGACAAAGTTGCCTTTCTTTGTAGAATCTTCCGACTCATCATGTCCACGAAATGCTAATGCTTGACTTAAACACAATCTAGCAACATCAATACTTGCAATTAAACGAGTGTGATAATCAACTCGTGTTTGTTCCGATTGATTTGATAGAGCAACTTCTATGTGTTGTTTTTCTTGCATTAAATCTTGACAAGCTTTCATACATTTATTATGAACACTATTGATGTCTCCAACATGATCCTTAAATTTTTTCATGGCCTCTTTCCAATTTGTAAATCCCTTAGTAACAAAAACTTCCCCACCACTTTGACCACCATGTAACGGTTTGAATAGATAACAATACAAACAATAGCTTGAATCCGTTGAGACACTATATTCAAGCCAACTTGGATGGTCGTTGAACCAACTAGAAAAAAATCTACGTTTTCGATCCCCAAATTGTCTCCATGGAAAACTCATTTTGGGTTGAAATGGACCTTTTTGCAAGTAAAATCTTCTAATTGTTTCTCTATCATTAGCATCAAAATCATAAATACTTTTTCGTTTAGCCGGATCAATCGGCAACTCATCTAAATTAACCTCAACACGTTGACGGACACTTGAACTAGCTTGACTCATTGGTTGGGGTTCTTGAATAACTACGTCATCGATCTTTCTTTTAGGGAAAAATCTTTCCAAAACTAAATAAACACAAGCAAATAGCACATAATTAAATTCTCAATTTGCAATGTATATCAAAATATTAAAAAAAACCCAATTCTCCAAATATAAAGAACCCTAATTAAGAGTGCAAACAAATAGCATACAAAGATTCCCAAAATTTTGATAACCTAATTTAAAAATTAGATTACTAACATGTAAATAAACATATATCTAAAAGAGAGAGTAAAAGACAAACTTGTTTATCTGTTTTTTGCTCTGTTTTTTCAGTGACTTTGCTCTGTTTTTTCAGATTTCCAGTTGCTCCTGCCTCCTGTGCTATGCATGTGTATATCTGCTGTCTACTATCTGTTATTCTGTTCTAATTTGTTTTTAGTTTACAATATGGGCTGGGCCAAATTTCAGCATGGGCCAAATATAAAAATTTATGATTTGAACAGCTTATTAAAAAAAAAAAAAATTTAACAGCCCAGAAAAATCAGCACAGGCCAAGGAATACCCTGGCCTGGCTGTCTGTCCGCCCCTGCTCTCACTTCCATCAATTATCCATACTAACTTATACCTCTCGATGCATGAGTTTTCTTTTAAATAGTAATTTATAATTAAACTTTTAAATTTTTGAAAATTTATATTTATTAAAGTTTAATATATTTTCTTCTAAAATAATATATCAAATTAGTTATTGATATTATTTGATAATCGAACCTTAATCAGTATATTTACAAATAAATTTAAAATGGCATTAAGTTAATTCTTGACTCATGGAAAATCAAACCTTAATCTATTAGTTAAATAATTAATATTATTTATAAATTTATATTTTTACCCCTGACGATCATATCATATTATCTACTTTATTCCAATTATATATAGGATATAATTAATTAGAGCGGAATCGGAATTTTTGAAATAAATATCGTCATCCCTAATCGATCTTCATGGTACTTTAAGGGGTCATTTGGTAAATTTGAATCATTATTTGTGAATGATTAATATATTTGAATGAATAATAATATGAATAATGAATAAGATTATTTGATAAAAAGATTTTGTGAGTGATGAATGATCGTATTTACCAACTTCACCTCATAAAATAAAGACAATATTTCACAAATAATTTGTAAAAATAATTAAATTATCATATTTGAATTTCTATTTATAATTATTATTTGTCAAAGGTATTCAAATGTATAAATTTATTGTAATCATGTCTAAGTTAAGATATCTTTAATTTATAAGAAAATAGTAACCATACCCAATTTAATTGCATAAGTTCAACGTAATGTTTTTGATAATTATTTGTAATTATCATATATTACAAAAAATCTTAAATATATGGTGCAAACATATGATTATGGTGATGGTGATGATCATAATAATAATAATAATAATAATAATAATAATAATAGTAATAGTAATTGTGTAAATGAGTATAGTTTTAACATACAATTTGTTAATTTATACAATTTCTTTAATTTACAAGAAATTGTATAAGATATATTAAAATTTTAAACAAATAATCTTAATGGAAGAAGCGTTCAGATTGGTCTTATTCTGCAAAATGAAAACAAATGACCCCTAACATAGAAATATATCATTCGGGGGTATGTATCAAGTTCAAATTCAATTAATTTGAGTATTGTACAGTGTTGAAACAGTAGATCACTATAGTAATAAACTAAAACATTAATGATATCTTAACGTTATTTGAATTGATTGTAATCGCATTGCCGGCTAATATGAAGACGACATGACAACAATCGTTGTTGTTACCCATCTTGCAGGGAATTGCCCAAAGTCTCTCCTCCTTGTAATTTGACGTGCTCATTTTCTCAGTTTTTAGGGGCCAGTTACTGCAGAGTGCAGTGACCAAATTTTTCTTCATTTGCTTTTTTAGTCATCCAGTAATACATAATCCCTCCCTCCCATTTAATTGTATACGTTTTTTTTCACTGCCCGACACGTATTTTAAGATAACTATAAAGTATAGTTCCACAACTTGTTTTTAAAATTTTCTTTTTTTATATAAAAATTTAACAATCCTATTTTTATATAAAAAAAGAAAATTTTAAAAATAAATTATGAATCTATCTTTAAAATGCACCTTAAAATGCGTGTCACGCCCCCATCCCCCAATGTATACTACTCAATGGGACAGAGGGAGTACAATACAAACTTTTAAATAATTTATTGATTGGATAGCTCAAAAAATAAAAGGTTTATCCTATGTCGTTTTCCTAGGTTCTCAGTCTGAGAATTTCTCATTTGTAAGGTTATAAATCTAATTATTTTAAAAATAATAATTTAAAAAAATTATTTAAAAAAATATGAAAAATAATTTAATAAACATATTAAAATACGAATAAAAATCAAAATGAAGAATAATTTTTGGCTACATCTTTATTTCCGCATCAATTGGGGTTCAACTTTTTTGTGATAACACACCTCGCACATAGACTTTACAATATTAAATTTCTAAGATCTAGTTTTAGAACGAGTGTTACCAACCAGCCTCTCCAATATTAATTCGAGGACGTCCAATGTTATTGTACTTGGGGTGTTGGCCATATATGTCAAAATTTAGGGAGAAAATGTCCTAAATGGTACACCCAAAAAAATGGCCCTAAATAGCACTCCAAAACGCTACATCGTGTAGAGTTTTAAAAAAAAAAATCTCCCCAAAACGCTACTTTAAGTTGCGTTTTTTAGTCTAAAATCCAAGATAAATTAACGTTTTTCTCCGAAAAAAAAATATAAAAATAAAAAAAGTGCAAAACGGTACACGAAATAGCGTTTTTCCCAAAAAAAAATTAAAAAAAAGTGCAAAACGCTACACGAAATAGTTGTTTTCACCCATTTTCCAGCACACCATACTATATAACGTTTTGGAGTATTATTTAGGGTCATTGTAACGAGTTGTGCCATTTAGGGCATTTTCTTCCCAAATTATGACATAAAGGGTCTTTTATCTTGTACTTGATATACAATGGTCGCAATATACAGAAGATTTTTATGTTGAAATGGTCTGACAATCTATAGTAGTAGATGGACGGACTTGGTTGATGTAAATTATACATGCACGGAGCTCTAGCCTCTAGCTATTATTATGTACACAAGTGTCGTGTGGTACTGAAAGTCCGATACCTAGCTCCTAGGACATGCAGAGCATAAATTTTCCTAATATTATGGAAAATGTTAGACAGCTTAAAATTTTTACTAATTTTTTGAAAATGTTGACGTGTTACATATGTAATTTTTAAGTTTTTTAAAAATGATATGAGATAATTCATTTAATAATTTATAAAAATTTAATACGAGATATGTGATGCAAAATCATTTGATAAAATTTTGGAAATATTTTTGGTACACCTAACACAATTTTCATATGCCTCCCTAGCCTCAAATTACCTTTTTTCTTATTTTAACCTTTTTAACGTATTCAAGATCGATTAAAAAACAAAATCATAAATTATTTTTAATTTATTTTTTCTAAATTATAATTTAATATTTTGTTTTTATTTAGAGAATGAATATTTTTAAATAATTAATGACATATGTTTTACAAACTTTAAAATACTCTCACCGTCTCTATTTAAATGTTCACTTTATTTTTAATGCAGTTAAATTGACTCATATTTGACTGTAATTTAAAATATTATATAATTAAAAATTATTAAAATTTTATATTATTAAATAGTATATACCATATAATCTATTTTAAAATATATCTTTTAATTTTTTAAAATTATAAAAGGATAATTACTAATTTTCAATCAAAAATTAGTCAATTTGACCCAAAATAGTCAAAATGAACATATAAATAGGGACAAAGAAAGTATTTATAAAAAATAAAAATACATATAATTTGAAATTGTAAAAAATAAATTAAACTTTTAAAAAAAATCAAATAAAACCAAAAATTTTAGACAGAGAAGTAAACATTTTGAGCCATGAATAAAAAAGTAAGAAAATAGGGTGTAATTGACGATGATACATTGACACTACGTAGATACTAGATAACCTCCATGGCACCGTGCCCCAGAGGCATCCCTTTCTCAAACCAGTCTGCCAATTTCCAAGAGGAAACAACCAAGTAAAAAGTAAAACTTTGTCACATAGCACCCCAAATAGACAAAATATCTACAAAAAGTAGAGGTTGCAATTTACTTGCAAGTGTAAATTATGACATTAGTCTTTTCTTTGCCACCTTTCTTGTATCAATCCGTATCTCTTTTCACGTTTGATCGTGATGGATGAATAAAAAGGTAAACAGTTTCTTGTGGAAAATTTCTGTTTCTCAAAGTAGGATCCACCGTTTAGACTCTTGAATGAAATAATTCAAACGGATTTGTTTTCTCGAACCGGGTTTCGAACTTGATTTTTTTTTCAAATTCAAAACACGAAAAAGTTATCGACATAATTTTTTTTATAAAAAGTTTATTTTTCTAGTTTTATATGAGAAAAGACAGCACTATTTTTAACTCAAATACCCAAAATGACACTATCTGGGGAGATGGCCAAAATTGGCACCCGAAAACGCTACATAGAGTAACTTGTTATTATTATTGCCCTACACGCTATATCGTGTAGCGTTTAAAATTTTTTTAACCCTACACGCTACATCGTGTAGCGTTTACGATTTAACTTTTTTATTTGTTTTACTCACAATAAAATAATAATAATAGTATAACCCCAAAACCAAACACACCTAATTTAACCGTTTTTAATATTTTAGGGTTCATCAATTTCCTAATTGGGTTTTAGAAATATTAAACTTAAATTAAAAGTTAAGTATTTGAATTTATAAGAATGTAATGAAATGTTCAACGATTTAGTGTTTAGGGCCTACTAAACCCTAGATCATAAACCCTAATTAAAATTAGGACCCTAATTTAACCGATTTTAATATTTTAGGATTCATTAATTTCTTAATTGGGTTTATGTTTTAGAAATATTAAACTTAAATTAAAAATTAAGTACTAAATTTATAAGCTTGTAATAGAATGCTCAACGATTTAGGATATAGGGTTAAGGGCCCTAAACTCTAATTAAAGTAGAACCCTAATTTAATCGTTTTTAATATTTTAGGGTTCATTAATTCCTTAATTGGGTTTAGGTTTTAGAAATATTACACTTAATTTTTTTTAAACTCAACATTAACTAGCATTTTTATAAAAAGTTTCAAAAATTATAATTTTATAAAACAAATAAAATTAATGGAAAAACGTTTTAAAAAATTTATATTTTTCAAAAAACCTCTAATATTTAATATATAAAAAATATAAATACGAAATTAATATAGATATTGTGAAACAAAGCAGTTAGCAGTATTGTGTTTTAGACAATAGAATAATAAGATCAGTCCAAACGCCAGAATGTGACATTATCTAGCGTGTAGAGGTTAAACGCTAGATGATTATGAGTGCTATTTCGGGTCATTTTCCAACCTTGTGTCATTTTGGGCATTTTATATAAAAATTGTGCCACATAGGGTCAACACCCTTTTTATATTTAGGTTCCGTTTGAGATTGTGGTTTAAAATTGTTGTACTGTAGAAAAAAATGTTGGTACAAAAAGTGTTGTCAGAAAAATCATATTACTGCTTTGCAATTTTTTTTATTTGTTTATATTTTGAGATATTATATAAAAATATAATATTTTTGAAATGGTTTGATTGTAAAAATTGTATTTACTTCCTATAAAAATTGAAAATCAACTTTTTTTTCAAAAACATGGGCAGACCTCCTTTCTCTAAAAGCATTTTTTAAATATTTTTCCTGAAAATTGCTTTTAAAATTTATCAAACACTTTTTTACATGTTTTTTCACAAATAAGCTGTTATTACGAACCGAAGACATTTCAAACACACCCTTGTTTTTACAAAAAATTTAAAATGATACAAAATCGACATAAGAGTTTGAAATTCGAAATTTTGAGCCGTGCAAGGTTAGTTGATAGAGATATGTATTGTTCGATGGTGTTAGGTGAAGGTTATGTTACGTATCATGTGTATTGAATCCAAAGATAAATAGAGAAACAAAGAATATCACTACTGTGTAAACGAAAAGTTTGAGAGTAAGCATTACACAATCTCCAAGATCCCCTGCCGACGGGCCACAAATATTATCACACAAATGAAAATGAAATTAAAATCTAGTTCATTGATTAAGCACATAAACGCATCTTGTGGATTTATCCACTTGAAACTTTTTGCATGAAATTATATACCAAAAGTTGAGACAAGAGTGTGCCCTGTAATCAATGTGCATGTTCAAGTTCACGAAAAGTAGCTTATCATATACAGATAACAGGCAGAAATAATGCAATATCAGAAGCACTGAAGAAAAGCACATAGCTAAACTATTTTTCATTAACTAGACAGAAAGGGAACAATTTAGTCAATAGGAAGTTTATATGATCCTGTTCTTTATGGCCTGGAGTCTGGCTTAACTACGAGTTTTCAGGGCCTGGTATATCACAGTCAATGCTGCCATGGCATTATCCATATGGACCATATCCCATTATACGTTTTATAGTAAGATTGTTCATAAGCATACTTTAGGAACCCCACTATGCACCGGGAGACTTACATGAGTACAATCTACTAAAACTACGCTGCTGATAGGACAGACCCAATAGGCCCAATCCTTTTGCACACGCCCCCGCCTCACCAATGGACAACACGGCAACTGTTGGGACAATCGAATCATGATACTGCGTTTTATGATATGAAAACGAACGAGTTTGAATAGAAAATTAACCTTAATCGCTACGGCGCAAGCGATTCAAATCCACGTCTTCTACTGTATTCCCGTATTCATCTTGAGCGAAGTGTGGCCTTCGATCCTCCCAAGGTTGCCTCCCTTCTAACTTTGAGATCTTGGAACCCTAGTTCTTGGTTGCCTCCTTGAACGGCTGCTCACAAAAACCCTAGTTTTTCCCAACTCTTAGCTAGAAGAGAATAAGATGAATATATAGGCTACAGTAGGGATCCTGGATAATTAGGTCGGGCCTTCCAATGACATTCTGGGTCAAGCCCAATGTCATTAAATATTAATTCAATCCACTAAAGAATTAATATTTGCACTACCTCTCCTAATGCCGTAATTTAATTATTTAATTCGGCTCCAATATTATTTGCTTATTAAATTCCCCATGTTTAAGATATCGAATGTCCATTAATTAAATTAATTTCTGATAATTAATTTAATCAATATCTTTTATCCTTGATCATCCACTCAACCTTATAATTATGCAAGAACAAATCTGCCTGCAGGACTAAAGCATAATTATCTTTATGAGCTTTCAAGAGGACATCATCACCCGAATATTTTCGGACACGGTTTCCTTTTATAGTCAATATCCCACTCTGTATGCAATGTCATTGTCCAAAACATAATATTGTGATTAACAAAAAATCACATCACATATGAATCAAAACATGTGCATTGCATACAAGTGTCAATCACTGTATCCGGATTAAGAACCTAAGCAATAATAATATTATAGAATCTTAGTTCTTCTTTATTATCAGAATAGAAGAACAATTCTAATATTTTAATCCCGTTCAATATACACAAAGCATACAAGTATTATTCAATAATCAAGATAGATTATTTCCAAATAATACTTCAGTCATTCCAGTGGTTTGTTTAACTCCACTTAAACTGTGAACATTTATTATATTATATATAGACACTGACAATCTAATCTTCTGTTATCCCATTTGATACTAGATTATCCACAATATATAATATACAAACAGTGTTAAAATACGCATTCAAGATTCTCAATAAAAAAGGACAATGTCATATACTTCAAACGAATAGTTCAGTATACTCCCTAACAATCTCCCACTTATACTCAAGCTATTCTGTGAGTATATCAGTGTTTTATTACAAGCAATCCACTACCAATTAAATAACTATTATGTGACCATACATCTGACTCCTATCGCCTCCACGTGCTGCTCAAAAGCCTTAGCTGATAAGCTCTTTGTGAAAGGATCTGCCCGGTTGTCCTTTGATGCTATATCAGTCACAATAATATCTCTTCGCTTAATGAATTGTCGTATAAGGTGATACTTACGCTCGATGTGTTTTGTTGCCTTATGGTCTCGCGGTTCCTTTGCATTTGCCACATCACCAGTGTTATCACGATACACTGTCAAGCTCCTAGGCAAATTAGGTACCACATCTATGTCCAAAAGAAAGTTTCTGAACCATATTGCCTCTTTGGCTGCCACATATTCGGCTTTCATGGTAGAGTCAGCAACGCATTTCTGCTTTACACTCCTCCATATTACAGCTCCACCTCCTAAGGTAAACACATATCCCGAGGTTGATTTCCTCTTATCTCTATCTGCTTGGAAATCTGAATCGGTATATCCTAGAGGTAACAAATATGAGGCCTTGTAAATTAGCATATACTCCTTAGTCCTTCTCAGGTACTTGAGTATAGCCTTTACTGCACTCCAATGTTCCTGTCCTGGGTTTGACTGATATCTGCTAACCATGCCCACGGCAAAACAAATATCAGGTCTCGTACATAACATTGCATACATTAAGCTTCCGCATGCCGAAGCATAGGGAACCGCTTTCATGCTCTCTATCGCCTCTGGTGTCTTAGGACACTGTTTCTTTGATAGAGCAACTCCATGTTTATAAGGTAGGTTACCCTTCTTGGAGTCCTGCATGTTAAAACGAGCCAATACCTCATCAATATAGGGCTCTTGGGATAAAGCCAACATCCTTTTCTTGCGATCCCTTATAACTTTGATCCCAAGGATGTATGCCGCTTCACCTAAGTCCTTCATTTCGAACTGTTTGAACAACCATGCCTTTACCGCTGATAACATCCCTACATTGTTTCCAATGAGTAAAATATCATCTACGTATAGCACTAGAAAAGTCACTGAACTACCCTCACATTTCTTGTACACACACGACTCGCTTGGACATTGATCAAATCCGTATGACTGGATTACCTGATCAAAGCGAATATTCCAATACCTAGAAGCTTGTTTAAGTCCATAAATGGACTTCTTAAGCTTACATACCAGATGCTCTTGGCCTTCCTTAATGAATCTTTCTGGTTGTTGCATATAGATGATCTCATCATCAAGACTCCCATTTAGGAAAGCTGTCTTGAAATCCATTTGCCAAATCTCATAATCGAGATGAGCTGCTATAGATAAAAGAATCCGGATCGACTTTAGCATGACTACTGGTGAAAAGGTTTCCTCATAATCGATCCCTTCTTTCTGAGTATACCCTTTCGCAACAAGTCTTGCTTTCCAAGCTTTTACCTTTTTGTCAGATCCTCTTTTTCTCTTGTAGATCCACTTACATCCAATGGGTTTTACACCTTTGGGTGGTTCCACGAGCTCCCAGACTTGATTTGAATACATAGATTCCATCTCAGATTTCATTGCTATTTGCCATAGATCTGCACCTTTGTCTTGCAGTGCTTCCTCGTATGTCATGGGATCCTCATCATGTTCCTCAGAGACCAAGTCCGAAGACTCTCCCAATAACATGAATCTGCTGGATTTACGAATAACCCTCCCACTACGACGAGACACCGGTGTGGTATTAGTGATAGGTTGTGTGTTCTCTTGTGGCTGTTCTACTTGTACTATTGGCACTTGTTCATTATTTGTCTCTCCCACTAGTTCCTCTAAAACGACACTGCTCATGGGTTTATGGTTCATCATATAGTCCTCCTCTAGGAATCTAGCATTGGTACTAACAATGACATCCCGATCCTTAGGACTATAAAATAAATATCCTTTCATTCCCATGGGATAGCCTACAAAAAGCCTTACTTCTGTATGAGATTCTAACTTAGTCACGTTCTTGTTCAACACATGTGCTGGACAACCCCATATCCGAATATGTCTTAGACTAGGTTTTGAACCAGTCCACAATTCTTTTGGAGTCTTAGGAACTGACTTAGAAGGAACTAAATTCAAAAGATAAGCTGCTGTTTCTAAAGCATGTCCCCAAAACGACTTGGGTAATTCTGAATAACTCATCATCGATCTAACACTCTCCAAAAGAGTACGATTCCTTCTCTCCGCTACATCATTCTGTTGGGGTGTTCCAGGTGCAGTCAACTGAGACATGATCCCATTCTTTGATAAGTAATCCCTAAATTCTCCAAGCAAGTATTCGCCACCACGATCTGATCGTAGTGACTTGATACATTTTCCATGTCGCTTCTCTGTTACAGTTTTGTACTCCTTGAACTTGTCAAAGCACTCTGATTTACGGCGCAACAAATAAATGTATCCATATCTAGAATAATCATCAATAAAAGTGACAAAATATTCATAACCACCTCTTGCTTGAATATTCATGGGTCCACATAAATCAGTATGAACCAATTCTAACACTTCTTTGGCTCTATTCCCCTTTGCCTTAAAAGGCCTAGTGGTCATTTTACCTTCCAAACAGGATTCACAGACTGGAAATGGCTCCACTGCCAATGAGCCTAAAGGCCCATCTACTACCAGTCTTTGAATCCTCCTTAAGTTAATATGACCTAATCTTAAGTGCCAAAGATATGTTTGGTTCAAAGAAGAAGGTTCCTTTCTTTTAGTAGTGATAGAAGATGTGTTATTTAATACCCTATGTTGTAGTTGCAGTGCAGGTTGATTAGGAGTGATTATGTATAAATTGTCTTGCAATGTACCAGAATATATAACTAGTTTATTCCTCATAATTGAAACATTATGATCCAAACAAACATTATAACCATCCAAAGCAAGTTTAGAAACTGAAATTAAATTCCTTCTAAACGAAGGTACATAAAGACAATTGTTCAAAACCAAATTCCTATCATCACCAAAAGATAAATTAACATCTCCCACTGCAACTACTGCTACTTTCGTAGCATCTCCCATGAACACATATATCTCGCCATCTCTAAGCATTCTGGATTGCTGGAACCCCTGCATAGAATTACAAACATGATCAGTGGCTCCTGTATCTACACACCAAGTGCTCGTAGATATAGCCGCTATATATGTTTCTGTAACTAGAGAAAGAGACATACCAGTATTGTTTTTCTTCTTAGGAAGAGGACAATCATGTTTCCAGTGACCCGACTGCTTGCACCTGAAGCACTTGCCCTTGGGCTTTTTCACAGCACCACCTTAAACTCCCACAGCTTTCACAACTTTCTGTGTCTGAGCCTTTTTCTTCTTCTTGGCTTTCGGCTTAGAAGAAGAAGGTTTCTCAGCCACATTGACTTGAACACTCTGCTGAAAAAGTCCTTCAGCTGCCTGAAGTTCTGTCAGAAGTTCCGCAAGACTATACATCCTTTTGTTCATGGTGTAATTCAAGCGGAACTGCTCAAAACTTTTGGGTAAACTCATAAGGATGATATCGATCTGGGTTTCCCCATCAACCTCAGCACCAAGGATCTCCATCTCATTCAGATGTGACATCATCCTGAGAACATGATCCCTTACAGGTGTCCCTTCAGCCATCTGAGTGTTCATTAAAGCTTTCATTGCTACTTGCCTTGCAGCCCTATTCTGATCTCCAAAAAGTTCTTTAAGATTAAAGAGCATATCTGAAGCAGTGGCCATAGCCTGATGCTGATGCTGCAAAACACCTGACATTGCTGCCAGAATGTAACATCGCGACATCTCATCAGCCTTAATCCACTTCTTATAATACTCATTCTCAACTTCAGAAGCATTCTCAGCAGGCTCCTCTGGCTTGGGTTCATTAATGCAAAATTTGTACTCCTCAGCAGTCAACACAATGTCCAAATTACGTTTCCATTCAATATAGTTAGGTCCAGTAAGTTTGTTATCCTTAAGTATGGTAAAAAGTGGATTAAAGGCCATTATATCCTGAGAATCATACATATAACACATAATTAGAGGGTGTTTAAAAAAAATTGGTTCCTCTAACAATTATTTAAAATTAAAACACCAACACTTAAACACCATAGGTTTCCGGTATGCCACGTTGGGTGACTTATATACCACCTAAATTTATTTAAATGTTACTTCGGTCCTACTACTAAATAATTAGTCACGTTAGGGTGATCTATATTATTTTTCATAGCTAAGTGTATACCATTATTAAATCTTAAATTAATAATAATAATACCAGATGCGCCTTTTGACTATGATAAATTCTTGCTCCTAACAATAAGATACTACTAAAATTACAAATCTAAAGAGTATTCAGACTGACTGGCCAGGCCGGTGGAAGCATTGCCAAGAGGCTAACCACTTTTCTAGACACCAATCTAAATGGCCAGGTAAGCTGCACGCTTTCCTAGACACCAACGCAAGAATACTCAAAGATGTGTTATTTTAGATTCTCTTCCTAGTTGAGCGTGAAAGCTATCAAAAAATAGGGTATCCTTTTATTATTTGAATTCTATGAAACTTAGTACGCCACGTTGGGTGACATATGTACCTTCCAATATTCATAATTAATTTTAGAAGTTTGTTCTAGTAATTTCCATAACACTCTAGACACCATAAATTATGCCACGATGGGTGACGTATACATAATTTATATTCGACTTAGTGTTAAATTACATACAAATAATAATGGAGACCATGGGATTTAATACCAAATTAATTCCCTCTCCCACTTAGTATTTTACTATGAGGATTTTATCTAGATGCATCGTCCTATGTTATTTTTTCGCAGTCCACATGTATCATAATAACAATACATATAACACATAACATAGCAGCATACTCATCATGATTAAAGCATAATAAAACAGCCCTATGTCCATGTCGTTCTAGCATGCGAAGGGTTAGTATCACATGGCATAACAAACAAACATGGAACACATAGTAGTAATAATCAAGATCAGCAAACATTATGTAAAACATAATAAAATACATCCGCTATTATGGCCCCGAAGAATAATCTTCAAAATCATCCATCGATAAATTTTTGAAAATCTTCAGCCGCCTGTTTGACTGCCTAAACGAGATCAGAATGGCTTGAAAAATCTGGAGATGGTTCCCATCTCAGCCTGTAGGTCCCGTTCTGCCGTTTCCGAAAAGGTATTATTCTCCCCAATCGGATATCGTATGCAAAATCTGTAGCCAGAACAGCGAAGCAGCCACGAAAACAGCATATAGCAGCGGAAGAACTCTGTTTCTCGCATCTTCGTTGATCAAACAATTACATACGACAAATACAACAGAAAAATCTATTCTATTACATCAGATCATAATCTAAATTGAATACAATTCGAATTACAAGATTACAATCAAAATAGAAATCAAAATTTAAAACTAATCATGATCAACCCTCATGATTTAATTTACAACCACGATAAACCACGTGGGATCCAAAAACATAATTACAACCATGGCCATAATAGTGGATAACAACCTGCATCAAAAAAACAATACAAACCCACCACTATATACATACATAATTACGACATGGACATCATATCATATAACGCAGAACCCTAGAACCTGGCTCTTGATGCCAATTGTTGGGACAATCGAATCATGATGCTGCGTTTTATGATATGAAAACGAACGAGTTTGAATAGAAAATTAACCTTAATCGCTACGGCGCAAGCGATTCAAATCCACGTCTTCTACTGTATTCCCGTATTCACCTTGAGCGAAGTGTGGCCTTCGATCCTCCCAAGGTTGCCTCCCTTCTAACTTTGAGATCTTGGAACCCTAGTTCTTGGTTGCCTCCTTGAACGGCTGCTCACAAAAACCCTAGTTTTTCCCAACTCTTAGCTAGAAGAGAATAAGATGAATATATAGGCTACAGTAGGGATCCTGGATAATTAGGTCGGGCCTTCCAATGACATTCTGGGTCAAGCCCAATGTCATTAAATATTAATTCAATCCACTAAAGAATTAATATTTGCACTACCTCTCCTAATGCCGTAATTTAATTATTTAATTCGGCTCCAATATTATTTGCTTATTAAATTCCCCATGTTTAAGATATCGAATGTCCATTAATTAAATTAATTTCTGATAATTAATTTAATCAATATCTTTTATCCTTGATCATCCACTCAACCTTATAATTATGCAAGAACAAATCTGCCTGCAGGACTAAAGCATAATTATCTTTATGAGCTTTCAAGAGGACATCATCACCCGAATATTTTCGGACACAGTTTCCTTTTATAGTCAATATCCCACTCTGTATGCAATGTCATTGTCCAAAACATAATATTGTGATTAACAAAAAATCACATCACATATGAATCAAAACATGTGCATTGCATACAAGTGTCAATCACTGTATCCGGATTAAGAACCTAAGCAATAATAATATTATAGAATCTTAGTTCTTCTTTATTATCAGAATAGAAGAACAATTCTAATATTTTAATCCCGTTCAATATACACAAAGCATACAAGTATTATTCAATAATCAAGATAGATTATTTTCAAATAATACTTCAGTCATTCCAGTGATTTGTTTAACTCCACTTAAACTGTGAACATTTATTATATTATATATAGACACTGACAATCTAATCTTCTGTTATCCCATTTGATACTAGATTATCCACAATATATAATATACAAACAGTGTTAAAATACGCATTCAAGATTCTCAATAAAAAAGGACAATGTCATATACTTCAAACGAATAGTTCAGTATACTCCCTAATAGCAACACCCCCATGTGGCCATACAGGCAAGTGTACGGCGCACATGGGATGCGTATGAAAGAAGCCTGTAAATACCCATCTCCAAATTCAAGATAGAGGTTCTACTTTTTACACTACACACTATACACTTTAGATAAACTCCACCTTCTCTCTACTTTTTCTCTCTAAGTGCTCAGCTGGAAAATTACTCTCACACCGGAGGTGTCTATGGAGAAAACCGCTCCGTTGGACATTCCGTTTCAGGTACCCGGATCTGGTGACCCAAGTCAGCCCATCAACCCCCAAAACTTATCAGCTGCTTTATTAAAACTTAATAATTCGATTGATATAATAAGTTAATTTTAATAGGATGACTGAATGTTTGTCAAAGAGAATACGGTAATTAAAAACATCTACTATTTCCAGTCAATTCAGTCAATTCAATCTACTGGGGCATTCAACCTTCCGAGATAGTATAGAATCTAGATCCACAGATGAAAAGAAAAAGGCTGCCAAGCCTTTAGTAGTATCATATTTACCTAATCATTGCCCAACTACCATTCCATCCGAATGTTTCCTGGCTGAACTAGTAAGTAATCAGGTATCAGGTACATGTCAGTACTTGAATCTTTGAACCATATGCAGTGCAAATCATGTAATTTTATTCAAATACACATTCTATCAAAATCAGCATATTCATAAAAGATATTGAGTTTCTAAGCACATCGTAATCATATCCAAAAATGGTGCAGAATGCACTTACATTATTGCTTGATTCTGATAGAGCAAAGTCGGCAGGTAGCCACAGAGTTTCAGTTGCCTACTGGAAGGCAATGTTATTCTTACATTCAGATAGTATATGTTCTTTTAATTTTCTTGACAAGGTTTTACCTATCTATCATGGTATGCAAAATCAAATTTAGTAAGATAATTTGTATTTTTTTTATAAGACAGCTTAGTTTTGCTCGAGTACACTCGGCTAAGACTCCTAAATCCCCAAATACATATTTAGGAGCATTTTGACGCAATAAATACAAATGGAAAATCATTGAATGGAACTCTCCCCCAAATACAATTACTATGCTGAGACATGGACTGAAAGTGGTGCGAATCAATTCAACTGGTGGCATAGTAACGAGGATCATAAAACTCTTAGCAGTCATTCTGGTATGTACAACTACGGGCAAGACTATGTTTTCAACTTACAGTTATGGACCGAAATAAAGAAAAAAATGTAAATTGTTCCCGACAAAGAACCAGCAGTTACCAAAAGATAACATGATAACTTAAAGTCTTAAACAAAGGATACATGGTGGTTGTGCATATTGTGTGTGTATGTTAGCAGGGGGTGGGATTCCCATTTTAACAATTCACCAAATTCCTTTGCTTGATAAAAACAGTAGTAAAAAATGAGATGGTCAAGTAAACAAAGCCACTCATCTCCTTGCAAGGCATCTGGATCAGATAGTTTTTAAATGCATAACGATATGATAATAGGCATAGAAAAAAAGGAGTCCATCTTGTTCCATTACTTGCATTGCAAGCTTATCCTCCTCTTTTAAGTGCAGTGTTATATTCTCCTTCACACATTAAAGTTGCTAATATAGTTCAAGCTATAAGCAGCAGTTAGATGTGTATCACTTAATACTGTCCAAGCAGTCAGAAAATACAGAACTAGAGCAGAACTATGATAATATTTGAAAGAAATGAGCAGAGCTAAAAGTACTGAGTTCCCAGGGGTGAGGTGGGGCGGGGAAATTAATAGATTGGCAGAATATACTGTGAAAACTATATTAATGGGAGAAATATTCTGGTCCCTCCCACATAATCCTGATCTTCCCAACATAATGAATTTTCAGTTTTGAAGTTACAAACTAATTGTCAGCAGCTGTACACCTGTTAAGTGGATTGGTAAATGCCAATAATCAAGAATGACCGACCTTTCATGCATCCCTTAACCCAATGTTTTGACGTTCTGCAATCCCTTGTCAACTCCAGTATCTTGCATCATGTCCACAAATTCATTGTAATCAATGCGCCCATCCTGAAAAGCAAATTTCCAAACCAAACAATCTAGGTTAAGTGCTATAATTTGTGCAGGATAGAGAATGAACATGATCTGGGATTTGGGAGGGAAATTAAGTACATGGTCTTTATCAACTTCTTCCATGATTCCTTCTAATTGAGTGCCTCCTAATCCAAACTGCTCACATGCCTGTTGAAGCTCATCCGCAGTAATGTAACCGCTCCCATCTTTGTCGAAATATGAGAAAGCTGCAAACAAGTGATCCTCCTTCTGGGCTTTGTTTAGATTGAGCATTGCAGCTACAAATTCAGTGTAGTCAATGGTGCCACTGTTGTCAAGATCCGCCTATAATATTAATTATGAAATGTCAATATTGAACTTTGTTAAAGATAATGTAAGATCATATTAAGTCTCTTGATACTTTGAGGTTTTAAAAAAACTGTTAACTTAATAAATATGGTATCATAGCCACGTTGGCAGAGGTTTCAAGCTTGATTCTATGTCATCCCAATATTCTCATTATTTATTATGAATACGAAAGACATATTATTATACCAAATTAAGATGGGTGTAACAATAGTAATGGAAAAATTGAGCCTTGAATCTATTGAGCCAGATTAAATTTAATATTAATTATGAAATTTCAATATATTACTTTATTTTCTTTCATACAAATTATATTTAGTATTGTAGTTCCTTTCATAGGAACTATATTTGGTATTTAGTACTGTATTTTTACTTACAGATTGCAACAAATCATTGATTTCTGACTCCATAAGATTGGCACCCACTTTTTCCAATCCTCTCTGCAGCTCTTCAAGTGTGATATTTCCACTATTGTCCGTGTCTATCATCTTAAACATTTCTTTCAATCCTGCAATTTCCTCTTCAGACAAACTCTCGGCAATTATCTGCAAAGAATACAGTCACTGGTAAGGTAAAATAGAAAATGATGAGAATTTTAAGCAAATATAATAGTTGATATGCAAATAGTGTACTTTATTTACAGATCTAGCTAGCAATAAAAAATGGAGACCAAGCATTAAAGATGAAAAATCATAAGTTCAAACATCAAAATATCAGAAGCGATAAACTGCTAAAAGTCTCTTATGAACCACTATCTTACTTCTCCAACTGATCTTAACAAGAACCGAAAGGCTAGTCATTGGCATTACTAATTACAAAAAAAATTAGTACGGGAAACTACCCAACCCTATAACAATGTATACATTAAAGGTCTTCATTTGCAGAACTTGGCCTAGCACTAATATGTGCACTAGTATACAAGATCTCTTAGCAGGTTATTTCACATTAACAAAAAAATTATTTAGGTTACTCTTTTTTGGTACACAATAGGAAGTCAATTTTCATGGACGTTATATTTACTATGGAAGTTGTATTTGTGAAGTAGAAAAAGATGTTTGGGTGACATGCGGGAATTAATTTCACATGGGAAGTATAAGTTACCAAGGGGGGTTCGGTAACTAATTCTTCATATTCTATGGGTATTCAAACTTCTTTGCAACCTCAACTTTCTCTTAAAAATGTCAACCAAACAACTTTATAAAATGTACTTACTCATTATTTGAAATTCCTGGGTGTTTAGATATGTAACAAAACAAGAACTAATATAAGTGAAACTCGTGTAGGAATTCAACTTAATGATTAACAATGCTACAAAACCAGAAAATGGGAAAGGTAAGAATTTAAAGACTTATGTGTACATACTCTGATGGCAATCTTCTTGAGTTTATGCATTGCAGAAAATCTCTTCAAACGACTCAAAACAGCCGAATCAATAGGCTTATCTGGAGCTAAACCATCAACCATCACCCATGGGTGGCCTAGGAGTAAACAATCATTTTGATATTATGCAACACTGAACATAGTTTTCTAGATGAAACGATATTTCTGATTGTTATAAAATTGGTAAAGTAATTCGGAATTTGTCAAAGAGCATACTATTTTTTCATGAAAAATAGTAGGGAAGAAATTGCACATAGTTTGTTAAGTTAAAAGATTGGGGTGCAATAAATTACCATCAGATATTGTTGAGATGCTCAATTTAGTTCAACAATATAGGTCCATTTAAAGGGTCCAGGATAACTCTAATTTTCTTATGCCGAACCCTTATATTAGATAGGCACTATAACAAAACCGAAGTTACATTTATAAATAAACTATTATTTTTAATATAATTAAGAATCTTTATTGAAAAGACTCTAGCTCATGACATTACAGTAAATAATATTAGTCATTTGAAAGACAAACAAAGATATAAATATTCTTGGTAGAGGTGATGGAAGAAGAGTAGAAAGATCTAATCAAAACACATTATTCAATCAGTCAATGAACACAGATATGATATTGCAGATCCGCATATACTTACATAGAACTTCATGAGCAGTTAGACGCTTGCTAGGATCTCTTACAAGCATTTTTCGAACCAAATCTTTTGCACCCTCTGATATACTAGGCCATGGTTCTGACACAAAGTCAAGTTCTCCTTTTAAAACCTGCTCAAATATTCCTTGCTCCGTCTCTGGTTCCAGAATGCCAAATATTCAAGTTAAAATAAATTACAGCACATAACAAGCAAACTTTAAAATACCAAGATCTCACCATCCCAAAATGGCGGGACCCCACTAAGTAAAATGTAAATAATAACCCCTGCACTCCAAATGTCACATCCTTGACCATAAAGCTTCCGCAACACCTCTGGGGCAACATAATATGGGCTCCCCACCACATCCGTAAATGTTTCACCTATATGATGAGAGAGCAATATAAACTGCTCTTAGAAAAGCTGTATGTAGCAATCTCTAGTATCAGAGCACATGAAACAGGTTGAACGGGTTAACAAAATTTGTTCTTGTTTTGTCATTATGAGAAGAAAAAGGATTGTTACTGTAAATACACGGGAATTTTTTTCAATGGAAGCTTTTACATGAGCAACAATATGTATATTGAAAGGATACTGTCATAAGATAGTGAGGTAGAGTAATTTGAGAAAATAATTAGAGCCAAGTCTTTTTAACACCAGCATTCTGCTGCTAACTTTGTGGATACAGATCAATGTACTTGTCATTAATACATAGAGGTTTGTTAATTATCATCATTCTCTATGTCAGATTGGGTATATTTAACATTTACGCATATTAAGACTACAACTCCGAAAGTTACTACCTTGTAATCCTAATTAGCTGGATCTGCAACTAGTACCACCATATAATAATCACTTAATGTATTTCCTCTGTCTCATTCACCGAAATAAACTCGGACTCTCTATTCTCTACCTTGTTAGGCTTAATAAATGGCTATGCGAGTAAATATTTCCTATATCCACAACAAAAATGTACAAACAGGTTCTACATAAACATAAACTGGGAGCACTTTAAATCCGTCTTCTAAATCTAGTTTTTCACTGTACATAGACTTTATATGTGATATAGAAAACATAAATGAAGTTAACATCATGTAGGTAAGAATACCTGGCTTAAAGAAAATTGAAAGTCCGAAGTCAATTGTCTTAAGTGACGCCTCCTCTTCTTCGTTCACAAATAGGAAATTCTCAGGCTTCAGATCTCGATGCATGACACCTAAAGAATGACAAGCTTGTACAACATTTAGAATTACTCTGGCAAGTTCAGCAGCCTTTCGTTCTGAATAATGCCCTCTCTGTACAATCCTATCAAAAAGCTCTCCACCTGTACACAACTCCATAACAACATAAACTGCAACAGCATCTTCATGCGCAGCTACAATAGATATTACATTTGGATGTCCCGCCAAATGGTGCATGATCTGAATCTCCCTCCTCACATCTTCCACATCCTCTTTAGAAACCAACTTCCTTTTCGCAATAGACTTACATGCAAACTCCTTCCCACTCTTTTTCTCTGTACAAAGATGTGTTGTTCCAAACTGACCTTGTCCAAGTTTTTTCCCAAGACTATAAAAATCCTTCAAATTCCCAGATTTCGTCTGTAACACAGACGCAACCTGAAGTCCAGCACTCGCCACACGCTTCATATTTTTGGCAGCATCATTGGCAGCCTTGGTCTTCTCATCTCTACCCTTTTTAGAAGGTGACTCATCTGCAGGTATCGTAACACGTGGGGGTGGTGTGCTCTGAGTCTTAGAAGAAGCCTCGGAATCCGAAGATTCCTTAGATGATCTAGAAGCATCATTATCCTTGTCATTAGCAACTGGAGGAAGCCTAGGCTTCCAAACTGCAGCTGAAACTGTTTGAAAGAATCCAGATGGGGCCCCTGTGGGTCCAGTAGTGCATGAATTACCCATCAAACACCTATCTTATCAGATTTTTTCTCTGTTACAAAATATAATACATCATAACATTCCATCTTTTTCATCATGCCAATAATAATAATAATGCATCACATAAATCTAAATGTCTTCAAACCCTAATTTCAGAGCAGAAAACAAATCTTAATTATAAGCTAGCCAATGCCCACGAATATGAAAAAAGATATATCGATCAGAAACCAATCATTTAAATTAAAATCGTGCAAACACAGATGTTACGTTCAACAGGGGATTAAAAATCGATTAGATCATAAAAAGATAAAGTGATCAGAAAATAAAAAGAATTTTGGTCGATATATATATGCATGCAAATATTTTATTGATATGGATAGACACAGACACATAACGTTTTGTCACTGGGTCATTATTAACGAATTAAGCAGCAGCTCGGTAACTTGATCGGGATAAAATAATTTGAGATATACTACATGTTCAATATACAGTATCACCGTTCAGAAAAAAAGGGACTTAAAAAGAAAAATGCTTTTTGTGACACTTGAAATTATATTTTTCAAACTTGATATTTTTCATCTGTCGTTTTCTATTCTGCTGATAATCGGGTGAGCAACAATACCACTGATAAATTAGCAACAAAAAAAAAACAATACCACCGATGATGTACTATATATTTTTATTTTTATAATAATTATATTTAATTTGATTTTCATTTATTAGATTATCTTAAAATTTTATTGTAGGAAGTAAGAATTCTCAAAATTTGGAAGGATGGGGCATAAGTTAGAAAAGAAAAATTCATATGTATGTACGCAAGTTTCATCGTTTAAATATAGTATTTTAAAATTAAAATTCAGAATTGAGTCAACAAGTCACCTGAAGACAATGGAGTGTTTGACTTAGCTTATAAGTAATAAGTTACTTTTTTTAAAAAAGTATTTTCATATTTTTTTTAAAAAATTAATATTTATTTTAGAAATTTAAGACTAAATCTTATTTCCAAATTTGAAAATAAGTTACTTATTTTCAGAAAAAGTACATATATACCAATTTTTTCAGCTTATAAGCTGCGCCAAACGGGGCCAATATAATTCTTTTCATTTTTTTTAATAAGTAGGCTTAAGCCTTATTTAAATAAGTATATTCTCTAATAAATTTTAGGGGTGAACAAGGAAGATAAATGTAACATCCAGTCCTTTTCGGATAAACAAGTCAATTCTCAATCCATGTTAGTGTGGTATGTATTTTGATCACCAATAGATTTAGTTAGAAACTTTTTTATTATTTAGTTCAAAAAAACAAGTAACAGATCATATTCATTGACTTGTACAAATGATCCACGGATATTCATCGAAGTTTCAGATAAATGTTAGATTAAAAGATTAAAAGCTTCGATGGATGTGAGCTCGATGGATGCCTAAGTGTAAATATTTAACGAATGAAATTCTTACAAGTGAAGTAAAGGAATTAATGAATGCTAATAAAAAGTTTCAATGGATATCGCAATAAAGAAGTGGAAGGATAAAGAAATGATCGTTGATGACTTCTAATACTGGTATGGATGTTCCTATTAGAACTGACAATTCGGATAACCGGATCGGTTTCGGATCGGATTCATATGTATTATATCAACTTTCGGTTCTGATATATTTGGCGTACTGTTCAGATCAGATCTAGTTTGGATTAAAATCGGTTAAATTTCAGATCAAAATCAGATTAAGTTCGATTCAGATTAAATTCGGTTAAGATCATTTCGAATTGGAAAAATATAGTTTGGATTACTTTTGAATTAGTTTTTAATTATAGTAAAATTAAAATATAAGTCGTTAAATACGTTTGTTGAAATAATAATTTATTCATTATCTTTCTATTTCTGTTTTTTAATTTGGGAAACTTTTAAAAAAATCATCTTATTATTAAATATATTAGTTATAATATAAAACAATATAAGTTTTTAAATCTTTGATTTTGTAACCATTTTAATTTTTTGTTATAAAATTATTTTAAATATGAATTTTGCTTAAGAATAGATTAATTTAGTGAATAAAAAGTGAGTTAATACTTTAGACTATGAATCATTAAAATATAATTAAAAGTTTTGATTAAAATTCAATTTATCACTTTTCTAATTCGATGTAATTTGTATTTGTATTGAATCAGATCTCGTATATCGAGTCATATTCAGTTCAGATGATTGTGTAGTCAATTCTAATCGATTTCAAGTCATTATCAGGTCTAGTATTTCGGATAAATTTTTGGTTCGGGTAATTTTCGATTCGGATCAAATTGATTTTCGGATATTTATCGGATTATGTAATTTCATATATGAAATCGGATTCGGTTCCATGAATTTTGGTTCGGTTCTTCGACTTCAGACTCATTTTATCAGGTATAGTTGTATGCACATTTGCCTTTTGACAATGCAGATCTTCTACACTAGAGGTAGGTCAGATAAGTTGTAACACTCCTATTTCAAATATATCAAAAATACCATAAATTGCCACATATATGATGATAACTGAATTTATTCGAAAAACTCCACAATTCAAAAGTTTCAAAACCCAATAAATCATTAATTTAAACAACTTCTAGTAAAGTCACATCGGCACAAGTTACAATGAAATTCCATTTCACTACTCTGAAAAATAAAGTACTAAAATAATCTGAGTCCATAGCATCATCTAGTAAGGATAAGGCATCTCTCATCACACATTCACATGATCCCCCTAAAAACCTGTCGTGGAGAAAGAAAACGGCACGAGCCAAATGCCCATTATGGATAAATTCAATAAAAGGATCAAATATAATTATATACTCTGAATAATCACAACTCCATGATAATATGGAAGAACGTAATGCCAATGTAAGACGGAGATAAGAGAGTTCAAATAAAATGCATCAAAATAAACGAATACTTAATCGAATCAAACCAACTAAAATATCAAGTGACTAAACTGAGCAAATATACCGAATCATCAAATTTATTTACAACTCAGAAGGTTATTATAACCTCATGTCATATTGACAACAAAGCCACGTAAGCACATACATTGGACCTGCATAATTCAATTGTATAATAAAAGTAGAATGAGTGTATGGCACAAACAACTCCATCTACTAACTGATCATAACTGAACACATGTGCTAGGGTCGACTCATACGCCTCCTACAAATATTAACTGAAGCTAACCCACGAGTTAAAACTGAAGCTAACTGAAGCTAGATGAAGCTCACCCACGAGTTACATATAATTCTGAACAAAAGGAGACGTCGTGACTAATCACATCATTACGATGGTGTCACGTCATTAGTGTCTCAATGACATGTCTGTGGTACCCCTACAGGTGGTTACTCGGTATAAAATTTCTGAAGTGTTGTACATGACAAACACTAAAATAACTCACAATCACAATTGCAACATTCAGAGTAAGAACTTAGAACTCAAGTACCGCCAGTACTATATCTAAACATTAACTTGATATTAACTTAATATTGTATATAACTTAATAAGCTTTCTAAATTGACGAAACTCTCGAAAAACAGAATTATAACGAATAAGTTATGGTCAAAACACTTTCGAATTTCAAAACTAGAACTCTGTTGTCCAGAAAATTTAAAAGAAAATTTACACCACTATAAAGGATGGTTTTAAACATGACTCCACCTGATTTATAAAAAGGGTTTAAAAGCTTTCAAAATTGTACTCCCTCCGTCCCGTTGAGTTGTTATCATTTCAAAATGGGGTGTCTGGCACGCATTTTAAGATGAATTTTAAGGATAGTTTCATAATTTATTTTTGAAATTTTCCTTTTTTGTATAAAAATAGAACAATCCTATTTTTATACAAAAAAAGAAAATTTTAAAAATAAGTTATGGAACTATCCTTAAAATCCACCTTAAAATGCGTGCCAGAAAGTGAAAAAAAAGTGATAACAATTGGGTGGGACGGAGGGAGTATAATTTAATGAAAAACGAATATAAAACTAGTAAGTTATGAGTAAAACAATATGTAAACACCAAACAGGGTAGATTTATAAAATAACTTTTAAACCTAAGATACCAACTGATTTAGCAGAACATTATAACTAAAAAATAAAGAGAACTTCAAGAGCTTTCTAAATTGGCCAAATTCATGAAAAACGGACTTATAACGAAGAAGTTATGAACAAAATAAAATATAACAATAAATCTACCCAGCATTCTTTAAAACAGTTTTTAACCCATGAAGACAACCAAACCAGGGTCTGACCAAAACTACAAAAATATAGATATTTTCATGATGTTTCCGTATTGACTAAACTCGATCAATTCGGACTTATAACAAACAAGTCAGGGGCAAAACAAGTTGTAACAGTGAATCTATCCAGATTTCACAAAAGTTGTTTTTATCCGATGTTGGCAACATAAACATAGTCTGATTTCACTATACAAATATAGAGGGTTTTATTAGCTTCGTATATTGACTGACTTTATACAATTCAGACTTAAAACGAAGGAGTTATGACCAATACAAAACATAACCCCAAATCTGAAAATTATACAACTAACATGTATACTCCATGTATTGCGAAAGAACTCAAATCTTAATCCACTATGAAGGAGAGATTTCAGAATTGATGAAGAAGAAGACGAAATCCATACCTTATCACAATTAAGATTTACACAAGGGCAATAGACACAACTTAATCTCCTTTCTATCGAACTATCCATAAGCATACGCACATTTCCCTTCTACTCCAAGCTTCAACTGTGGAATTGATCTCCCTGGTATGGAGAATAACAAACATATATTTAAATAAGGGTTTATATTACTAATGAGCTAATATTATTATTGGGTTATATTATATAATTGTAGGGCTGGTATAAAAAGTAATACAAGGGCCCAGAATAAAAAAAATAGATAATATATTTATATAAATATACAAGATATTACATAAGTACTTATTTATGTAGCAAAATTCTGATAACATTTACAAGCACTTGAATTTTTTCACTGTTTGCAGTTTCAAAAAACTTTGTTAAAAAACCAAAGTAATGTTGTTTATTTTTTTCCGAAGAATTCATTGTTCATGTTAAATTTTATGTTATTAACAGTATACCTTATAAACTATTTTTTCTCTTTGTAATGATTTTAATGAATATTAATCTATTTTTTAGAAGCTTCTAAATATGCACATGTATATATAATTTATATGTCATGCTTATAGATTTTGGCTTACCTGCTTTGTAGGTCAGGTGCAAGGAGGTAAGAAAGCCTGACCATGTGTCTGTTCCTGCAGAGAAGAATTTGTCCAGTGAACTCCATCAAGGTACCTCTTCTGGATTGTGTTAAAGCATCATAATCAATGACTTCTAACTTCCACCGTGGATAATCAATAGCATATGCAATTGTTTGGAGTCTAATGTGAGTAGCTATATATAAGGTAACTATGATGGAACAACCAATTATTTTATCCCCATCTTATCTCCTGCAACGTTTTAAGTCTCAAAGTAAATTGGGATCATATCTTATTGCCTATCCACGTATCCGACTTTCAAAAAAAATTATCAACAACACTTTGGTTGTTGTATTCTTTACCATGTATTGCTTTGTTATATATAATTTGACACTATCCAGTTCATAAATTGCCCTTGCCTAGAGTTGCAGAAGTTTATCTTCTATTTACACATCGTGACAATTTTTAAAAGGCTATTTTGTAATTTTTTGACACATGTACTGCCTTCAATGTCGGTCTTGAAGTTGTTTTATGTAAATACAATTCTGAAGCCAAGGAATGTGGTGTGTTTTAAGCCTAAAACACTATTTCCTCATTTTTACTCTTTGTCCCACGTTGAACCCACTTCCATTCCCCTAAAAATAAACTCTTTTCTCCTCTTTAATAATTACACCTTTCTTTTCTCTCTTTTCTTTATAGCTGCTAGATAGTTCATCTAGTAGGAAAGTCGGTTTAGCCCGCTTTTAGTAAGTTTCGAGATAGAAAGTCATCGTGTCTAAACTATCCTTGGGAGTGTTCGGGTTTGACTGCAGCCATCGGAAATGGTCCTGCTGCAGAGGGTCGTTCTATCGAGTTGTGTTATTTCCCTTTAGTACGACAAGTTTGTAGAAGATGAGGGTTGAATACAAACTTAAGAATTCATATCAAATTCTTATGGATATAAGTTTGTACAGTAATAATATTTGACAGTTTGAGGAATTAAATAAAAGATAGAACTCGGTGAATTAAAAGGAACAACTTGAAAACAAATCTTTTTAAAATTACTAGTAGATTGATTTTTCCACTAGTGTATATTTTTGCTTTCAAATTATCCTTGGTCTAAGAACCAAGCTGCTTACAATGTTTGAAGAACTGAACTAAGATAAAGCATTACAAGAATAATCTTTTTTCTCTAATGTTTTGTTCTTGTTCTTGTTTTTCTTACTTCCTACAAATGAACTGTTAAACTATATCTAGCAACTCATTTCTACTTCTATTTTCTATCGATTGATAAAAATGCATAAAATACATTTTATAAAGTTTACATTAAAATAGAATGTAGCTACTTTTACAGTCTTCATAGGCCTTTGCCTTATTATGGACAAGTCTTTGTCTTGATCTTTTCCTTGAAGACTATGTTCCTTTGAAAGTCTTCACAGTTCTAACAGAACTGTCTTCTATTGATTTAGACTTCTGCAAAGATCCCTTTCATTTGCCTTTAGCTATTTTGGAAAATTTTGATCAACTGATAAATGTTGTAAAGCTTATCAGTTAGTCTTCTTTGTTTATCCATCGATGGATAAGTTATCCATTAATCAATTGATGTATCAATGGATATTTGAGCATCCGTCGATTCCCTTATCCATTGATTGTCTTTTATCCGTTGATTGTGTTGATACTTTTATCCATTGATGGAGATCCATTGATTTGACTTTTGTTGACCTTTTATCCATCGATTAATCATAAATATCCATTGACTCCTTTATCCGTTGATCACTTCATTTGATAGAATTCTGACTTAGAATATTTACACTTTGTCAGCCATTCTTCACATCCGTTGATGAGCTATCAATCGAAGCCAATAAACATCAGTTGATTAAATGATCACATCCATCGACATATTACAATCAATAGATAAGAAAAGGAATTCTAAATCACTGTTACAATCTATTTTATCAGTTGATTTATAACAATTTCAACTGATAAATAGTTTTCTAATTAATGGATATTTATAGATCACATATCCATTGATCAGATACAAAATTAACATCAAACTTACAATTCTAGGTAATTTATTATCATCATACAACATGATTCCTAACAGGTTGTGTGTCATTGTCCAGGTTGGAAGAGGAAGAGAATGAAAGGTTGTCGAGAAATAATATTAGAGGGAGGTTTAGAAGGAAACACTTCAGTGAGTGAGGAATATACATAATAGGTATGTTAGACTGAATTTGTGTATAAAATTCAGAGTCGTATACCCCGATATTGTAATCTCTTTATTCTAGTAAAGTTATTATCCTTATGGATGTAGGCTTGCCGAACCACGTAAAATCTCTCGCCTCTTTTACTATATATTATTGGTTTGTTATTTCCACTATTATCATATATATTTGCAGGTCCAAGCACACAGATAAGTATATAAATACCTTCCACAGAAGTCAGGAATCGGGTCAGATTCCCAACAAGTGGCATCAAGGGTCAGGTTAGTTGTGTCTAAATTATTGATGTCAAATGGAAGTCATAAAGAAAAGTGGTTATTTAATTGGTACCGTTTCGATAGAAGTTCTCCCACTGTTTCTTATACTTACATGACCAATTGATTTAGCAGTTTAACTTGCTTTGAGTGTGCAAGTGGATAAGATGACAAATATTGGAGGATTCAAGGTGGATCTGTATGATGGTAAGGGAAATTTTACTCTTTGTCAGAGAAAGGTAAAAGATATCCTAACCCAACAAAAGCTAGCAAGGGCTTTGAAGGGAAATGAAAGAAAACCAACAAATATGAGCGATGAAGATTGGGAGGATGCTGAGTCGCAATGCATGAGTACCATCAGACTATGTATTGTTGATAACATTATCAACAATGTTATGGACGAAAACACGTCGAAAGAGTTGTGGTCAAAGTTGGAGACATTGTATCTCAGGAAGAACTTGACTACAAAGCTAAATCTGAAACGCGAATTGTATCGGCTGAAGATGGCAGTCCCTGGCAATATTATTAAGCACATGAATGTGTTTAATGGTATTGTTGATCAACTTCAAAAGGTTGATGTAAAATTGGAGGAAGAAGATAAGACCCTTATTCTTCTTACTTCGCTTCTGGAGTCATTCGAGAATTTGGTCATTACCATATTGTACGGGAAAGACACCATAAAGATGGAGGAGTTTCAGCCAGCACTTTTGTCAAAAACTAATAGGAAGAACCAAAATTGTGACAAGGAAGAAATGGCAGCTTTGGTCTTGCGTGGTCAAAGTAATAGAGGAAGGGGTGCTATGAAAGGATCTATCAATGGTAGGGGTAAATCCAAATACAATCAAAGGGTCAAGTAGTGCTTTGGTTGCAATGAGTGGGGTCATATTAAGCCGAATTATCCTCTTAATAATAGGAACCCAGATGCATCATTTGCTGTGGTTACTCTCGATTGTGAAGATGTTTGCACCGTCTTCAATCGAGACACTAGTTCTCCGAGAGAATGGATATTAGATTCGGGTTCATCTTGCCATATATGTTCTGAGAGCGGGCATTTTGACAAATTCCATGAAACAAAGAATGAAATAGTTTCTTTGGCTGATAGGTTTACTTGTGAGATCAAGGGAGTTGGAATTGTGAAAATCAAAATATTTGATGAAGCAATTCGCATTTTGGGCAGTGTAAGATATGCTCATCAATTGAGGAAGAATCTAATATCTATCGGTCAGTTAGCTTCAGAAGGCTACAAATGTTTTGTAGTGGAGGGAGCTATGAATATCGAAAAAGACCGTGTGGTTCATATGAAGGGAGAGCTACGTGGGGGAATATATCGTCTGATTAGTACGTGGCCAGAACGTACTAAAACTTCGAAAATCTGGTTATCTCGTACAAGAAGGAATAGTGACTTGAAGATACCACTGCGGTTGTATTGCCTTCCAGTCTAGACGATGGTGCAAAGACTATTGGGATGGAAGTTTGGTCAAAGGACTTCCACGACATCAACGAGTAGTTGATGTGTTGTAGCTGCATATGCGCATCGATCAACATGAATCAAGTGAGTCGGGAACCAGACAACAGATTGATTTGTTTCATATGCAGTTGGGGTAAATGAAAGATCGATGGTCACACTTTTATTTGTGGTCACACTTTTATGTGTGGTCACACTTGCGTGTATGATGGACTACATATTGGATTGGCCGACGTGAATTAAGTGAGTATGTTTTCATGCAACAGATTGCTTCACATGTATGTAGTTGGACAAATAGAGGTCAATGGTATACTTGCTTCACATGCAACCAGTATTATCATATATATATATATATATGTGTGTGTGTGTTGGTTCAAGCACATAGATGAATATATAAATACGCTTCCGCATGAGTAGGGAATCTAGTCAGATTCCCAACAGAAGGTTTACTAGAAACCAGCTTGCACTTTTGGGGTGCCAAATGCCATAATTTCACCTTTATTGGGTTCTGCATTTTTACAAGGCTTGAAGTACTGCAATGGCTCATATACCGCGTCTCTTTCACCTGTTTAATAATTTTTCTACATATTATAAAATCTACAAGATTGAGAGCTTTGTTAAGTAGATATGCGAACAGTTTCAATATTGTTATGTTCTAGTCTAAGCAACTTATGTCATCTTCGATAATCTTTAACAATTCCGACATTCTGTGCAGCACATGTTAAAACTTGGAGTTAAAAATATCATGAATAATCCAAGACAACAATTTTGGTTGTGCAGCACATGTATATGATTCTGATTTTGGCCATTATATCTCATGAACACCCCCCGTAAAAAAAGAAAACAAGCAGAAAAGAGTTTACTAAAAGTAAAAGTTTGGGCTCAACCTCAGACTTATTTGTAAACCAAATATTATTTTGTACTGAAATTTATCTCGTTTATAAATAAACCGAATTTGAATCTTGTTTTATAAGCTCAACGACAAACCTCTGAGGATTACCAACGTCATTTTGAAAAAGAGAAGAAATAATTTGAACCAACCAACTGAAACTGACAACTCGTGCTCCCGGGAACAGGTGGAAAAAAACTACAATATGGGAAGAATAAGAATGAAAGTATTTAGATGTAGAGAAGCAAAAATATATACTATAAAATCTAGAGTTTTTAAACCATTTTTCTGTCCCATAGAAATCTCCCTGTTTTTAGAAAATCTCTAAACTTAGAGAAAGCCTCTCTCTCCCTCTCTCACTTGAGATCATCATTCCTTCCCGAGAAAATGTTTGTTAATTTTCCCGGGAAAATTCAATCCCCTCTTCATCTTGAAAGCTCCTCCAACATTATAATGCATTTTATACGAGCTCCTTTAAGGTAACGTCCGTCCTAGTTACATCAACATCAAAATCATCATCAGCATCAGCATCATTTCCTCAATCTTATGTCGTTGTTTGCTTCTGCGTTATCTAAATGATGAATAAATATAGGGTAATGTTTAGGTAATAATTTATCGTGCACTTATTCTATGTTATGGTTGTGGAAATTTCATTTTGCAAAATCTTTAGTTCTCACGTTCTCATCGGAACATTGGTATATATAGGGGGCTGTGTGTTTGATCGGTTATGATTTGTTGGATTCATTGCAGGAGTCATATTTGATTCGTTGATATGAGGAAGTACATTGTTGTTTTCTGAGATTGAGGAAGCGTTTTAACTACAAATTTTCCTTGTTTTGAATAATTTGTATTAGCACATAAGGGGGAGGAGAAGGAGGGTTTGGGAGCTCGTTCCTGTATACATTATTTTTATTATTATTGTTTTTGTTGTTGTATACGTTTAGTTTGTTTGTTTCTTCCCTGTTGTTGGTTTCCATATACTAAAGATCGCCATGAGTTGTGAAGAGGATCCTAATTCAACAAATTTAGTAAATTGTCCTTGTGATAGTGGTGCTAGTGGTACAACCATAAATCGCTCTTATTCTGGAACTTTGTTTGGACCTGTGAAGAGAAAGTTCCATGAACTTGAGGAAGCGAAAAGTTATCCTGTACCTGGTCTTGATATCTCTTATGTTGCTAAGGTTGAGATCTCAAATGAGTGTGTTGCGTTGCGTGAAATGGTCACCAAACAGCAGCAGAACATTATGGATCTTTCTATCGAACTGGAAGAGGAGAGGAATGCAGCTTCAACCGCTGCCAATGAGGCTATGTCAATGATTTTGAGGTTAGAGAGGGAAAAGGCAGAGATTGAGATGGAGTCCCGCCAATTCAAACGCTTTGCGGAGGAAAAGATGTCTCATGATGATCAGGAGATTGCTGCAATGGAGGATTTGCTGTATAAGAGAGACCAAACCATACAATCTCTTTCGTGTGAGGTTCAGGCTTATAAATTTAGGATGATGAGTTATGGTATTTCAGAGGAAGAGGCAGAGGGAGAAAAGGAGGGTGAAAAGGAGAGCGAAAAGGTGGGAGAAAAAGGAAGCATCACCAGTAATAATAGTGCTGCAGAAAACCTAGATTCCCAGTATGAAATTCCAACCTATGATTACCCACCACTCAAGTGCAATCTGAATGAGAATCAAGCTTCGTTTGAGATCGACAATTATACAGTTGATGTGGAGAAGTATGCGTTTGGGGAGACACCAAGGTCTCGGGATCATCTAAAAGATTTGGAGAATCGGATTAATCAGCTAGAAAAAAGTCCAAAAAAAAGTCAGCCTGATGTGGATTTCTTTGGTACTAAAACCGTGCTTGAAAAGGTGATAGTTGGTCATTCTCCTAGGAGATCTAGACATATTAGGAGGTTTTCTACCGACAGCACAATTTCTTATTTTGCAACAGTTAAAGAGACACCTTCTGATGTTGCCAGCAATTCTCCAAAGCTTGGCACCGCTAAAAGAATGGATTGCATACATTCAGAGGAATTTTCTAATTTGAAAAAGATGGACAATGCATCCGAAGTTGAAGACGACATGAGTGATAGAGTATACACCATTGATTCTGTTCATAATGTATCTTATAACGACGTTACGGATCCAAAGGCTTTTATTGGAAATTGTGAAGACTATGCATCTACAGCAAGAGAGTCACTGAATACAGCAGATGTTGTGGACCCTGATATCAAGAAGCTTTACTTGAGGCTTCAGGCACTTGAAGCTGATAGAGAATCTATGAGTCAGGCACTCATATCTATGCGAACAGATAAGGCACAGCTAGTATTATTGAAGGAGATAGCTCAACAACTTTGTAACGATATATCCCCTGGAAGAAGGCCGGTGAATAAGTCATCCGTCAATGGAGGGTCCTCGTTCACGTCTATGTGCAAGGTAGTCTCTAGATTCCTGCAACTGTTGCAAGCTTTTCTCCTCATTTTGAGCATAGATTCATTATAAATATTAAAATTTATTTATGTCGTGTACTTCGTGTCGTGTACTCAAAGGGTAAACACAAAACCGACACTAAATCTCGGTCGTGTACTTTCGTGTTGTATACTCAGAAGGTAAACATAAACACTAAATTTGTGTCGTGTGGTAAATTGTCGTCTCTAGTTCTAAGTATTGTTGTCCGTCATAAAGTATATAACGTACATATTCATGCATTTGATTAATTTTGGGGATTTTTAAACTAATGTTGCGAATACATCGAGGGTTTATTTGATAATTAGTTCCTCAGCTTTCTGACTTATTTTTTTTCACATGTGAAAGTTGTTGCATTATCCAGCGTACGTGCTGGTGATTGCTAAATTTTAAGTCTGCTATAAAGTATAAACTGCTATCAACTTGATTGTTTTTCTACACATTAAGCATACTTGTGCCCCCTTTGTTTTTCACCTGACAATACTTTTTATTTTGTGCATAGTGGATTGTGTCATTTGTTCCATGGAGAAAGAAAGAATTTCGAAGCAGGTAAATGAACCAAACATCGATTACTTTGTAAATTCTAGTTTAACTATCTGTTCTTTCCTAGTATATCCTGCACTTGCACTCAATTTTTTGATTCACATATTATAGAATATAGACAATAGCCATCCTGAACCTCAAGTGAAACAGCTTTGAATGTGAATGTTACCAGAGAGCTATAGATCTTGTTCACTGTTTGAAGTTTGAATCAGGATTAAGAGAAAAATGATAAGGTTTAGCTGGTGTGTTAGGATATGGCACGAAAAGATCCGTGCCTTATAACTGCATGCTTCGAAGCACTCTTTTTGAAACACACAAAAAGTAATGTTTGAACAATCGGGATTATACAAATGTTTAGACTAACATTGCTGTAATGCTAAGAAGTTCTCTGTAGTGTTTATATGGTAGCACCTGATCATATGGTACTAAGAGATACTGTTCAATCTAATTCTATGTTTTCCCCTGGTATATTTTTCAGGTATATGTCTGGGATGTCACCCAACAATGTGGGATTGCTAATGCTTCTAGACAAGGGACCTCGCGTAGGGCAGTGGAGATGTCTCACACGTACGCAAGTGTGAGATCTGTGCAGCTTTCTGTGTGTGCCCATGTATAATATCGGCTGTCCAGATGTGTCATCTTCAACTTCTGCTCATTGGATTCTAATCCAAGTGTTGTTTACTTTTAGGTTTTGCAATACTATTTTCAGATTCCTCGGAAAATTGGGTTTTTGGTTTCTGTTGTGGAGTACTCTCTTCATTTCTTGAGATTGAAACGTATTTCCTAGTTTACCAGCAAAATTATGTATAAGTTCTTAGTATCATCTGTAGGCATGCAATACTCTGTTTTGAGTCTGACATTATTAGCTCGATTGAAGTAATATTCTTACAGTCCTCCCCTGTATATTACAAATTTGTGTACATGGTTGCAGTCCAATCAAATACGCAGTTTTTTCGTATTTTTTTTGTTTGTTGCAGCACGGGCAATCATAATTCTTCTCACAGGTTATACACTCCAGATGTCACATGTTACGTGGTGCAGCATCATTTTGTTTGTAACAAGAATCATTTGTTCATGCCAATTGTCATCTGTGGTAATAAAGTTCACCTAAATTGGACATACTCACTTCAAACTGGAAGATTCAGCCACTAGAAATGTACTTCAATTTTTTGATACATTGACAGATATAAGAAAGTTTTAAAAAATTATTTGTAGCAAACTCCCTAGTAGAAATACGAAAACATTGTGTACATACATAATGTAGAGACATTTGTACAAATTATACAAATGATGCCTGGACACAATCAGTTCACTTGTATCTACTACTTTCTTCAATCCAGCACTTACTCCAGCCCAAAATTAAATGTGGATTTCTGAATTCTAACGCAGGTCCTCTGATATTAAGTTTTCGAAACATTAAAATAAATACTAATATTTCAGTACTGTCATAATAGCCTCGGATGCTATTATATGTTTAGGATCCTTCATAACTGAGGAAATAACATAGAAAACAAATTTTAGCAAAGAGTGAAGTGGAGAAAGCAATCAATACAAATAGTATTTGGCTAACCTTTTTCAGAGCTTGACGACAATGTTCTTTCCTGAGGATTCTGAACCTTTTCTAACTTGAACCTGGAAAATAACACAAAAAATACATTTGAACGTCCTATTTATGAGAAATAATAATGATTAAAATATAAATATATAATGCAAGGGAATATCAAATCTTACCAACTCCTCTCGAAGCTTTTCACGCTCAGCATCAGCAGTACCGAGAGCTTCTCTTATTTCCATAATTTCAGATTTAGGGACAAGAATCATGCCTGGTCGGTGTTTTGCCTAATAATAAAGAGATAATAAGCCAAAAAGAATCATTCACAAAAGACTTATGATAACAAATTCATATATATATATATATATGAACCCACCATCCAGTGGCCTATGACCTTTCCCCCAATGTCATTTCCACCAATTAGTCGAGTCACATCAACAATTTTCCCAATTGATTTATCTGCAAACCAGGAGGCATATTCTTTTCCCTCATTCACCAAAGTTTCAGCTGATTTACCAACACTTATACAATCTTCAGGCTCAACTGCAAATTCTCCATGCATATTCTTTGGAGGGTCAGAGGGAACTAGACAGGGGAAACCTAATTGCCGTCGACATCTCTCCCCAAGATAGTATTCCCAGGTGTCAAAGCTCATGAATGGTACCCTCCTCTTCGCAAGATCAATTGAGGAATTGATGGCACCCGAAACATATCTTTCACTGGTCAAGTAAGGTTGCCAAGTCACCTGAAAATAGAAAATAAATTTAGAGAAGCAATATTTAACAATAAAAACACCAGACTCAAAAACTCATTGACCACCAACCTGGGACTCATCGTTAACATAATCCAATTGACAGCGAGTAGCTGTAAGTTCTGAGTTATCGAGAGTGCTAAGGTTTTTTGGAAACATCCAGCGCATTGCCCTGGGAAAGGTATCCTCCATGATGTGCTCGGGACGGGATATATTCAAATACTCGAAAGCCCAGAACTAGAGCAAGAATAGAAAATGAAATTGACAGACAATATAAAAAAATTAGAAACATGCTCCCTTCTCGTCGATATTCTCCACATTTAAGTACGAATATCAAAGTAGATACAAGGCCACGACAATAGTTACCAGTAAAAACTGCCAAAACGCTGTGAAAGATCCAATCTCAGTAACCTTCCTTCTCATTCCAGCAAGGAAGGCTGCATATGAAATTGCTCCCCAATCATATCTTCTCACTGAATCTATATCTTCCAGACACTTAACGAGCCCGTTATGCATCAGCGAATGGTTGTTCCCAAATAAACAACTACCAATGACGTAGAGGAACAATCGGCGAAAGATCCTTTCCTTTGCCTTATCAGTTGCCGGAACAGCTGTCACCTCTCGCTCTGTAGGTGCGATCACACTCACGCAGATACTATTTCCCGAGAAAACATTCTTACCTCTAAAAATTGATCCCACTCCAAGAAGCTTCTTGACTTTTTCTTTTTCATACATAGGGTCTACTTTAATAGGTTCACCACCAAAATGTAAGCCAGTGATCATAGTCCAGTCTACAGGAGTTGGACCGATCTCGCAGCAGGGCAAGTGGAGACTATTTGTCTCAGCGAACCACCTCTCCGTCAAGGCAATAAGGTATCCCTGTGGAAGCTCTACCGGCTTGATTTTGAGAAATTCTCCAAAACCAGCAGCAACAAACAGTTGCTTGTACTGATCATTTGCTGCACGATACAAATGTACTGCTCTTTTCCAAGCACCCCGAAAGCTAAGACCTGTTGCCCGAGGATTCTGTAGATTAAAACAACAAAAATCACGCTTCTATTTTACTAAGCAAAATGATGGACCTGAAGAATAATATTAGATAGCTATATGTCTTACCCGTCCTGCTCTAGCATACACTGAGGGGTGCTTCCCTAAGTTACGGAGAAGTTGTGTACCAGAGATAGCCCTCTGCTCGGGTGTCAGGTCATCCTCAGTACCCCCAGCACCACTTGAACCAGGTTTTCTATCAGCTGTTTCCACACATATACCAGTTTCTGCGGCAACTCTTGCCGACCTTGAACCACGCCCTTCATGATTGTTCCTGCAAGATCTGATCCTACTCCCTTGACGTCTCCCTGTAGGAGGAAGAGGAACAATAGAAGCACCACGTACAAGTGGTGAGTCTAAGATGGCTCCACGTGCAGGAGTCATGTCATCCTCAATAAACCTTCGAGGGATTATTCTCCTTGACCTTGTCGGATTAGCATTACCCTGACCTGAAGAAGGTTGTCCATTCGCTCTGGCCAAGCTAGGGCTCCCACGTGATCTTTTTCTGTTGCCTTGCAGTCTTCTTGAACTTTGTGTGGTTGTAGCATTACTTGGAGAAGACATTATCCTGAGAAAGAGAAGTTCATGATCATTAAACACTACCCGAGAGAAAGCACATAACATCAATTTTTTTATTCATATAATCAAAGAAAAAAGTCAGTCAAGAAAGTGGATATTCATTGCTAGTTCTGTTTATTGCCAATAGCTTGGACCTGTGACCCCTTCGCTCTTAAAGATTTCAACTTAGAACTTTCGTTCTTACCACAATAGGCAAGCTAACATTAAAAGCTAAAACTGCCATATTTAACGCAAAAAAAATCTTGAACTACTGTCCCTTTAAAGGTGGACCATACAGTGAATTTAGCAGTCACTTTTGCAAGGGCAGTGCAATCGATAACTTCCCAAATCATAAATAGCATTTCCCACTCTTTATGTAGTGATAATTATTTTCTTTATGAATGTAACTAATCAGGCTAGATAAGTAGCTAATGTCAGAGCCAGTATGGCTATGTATTCTGTAATAAAATACTTTTTTATGGAAATAAGGTTTTATGTATTCTGTAATAATGTCAGGAGAATCAAATTTTATATGGCAAATTCTGTAAACAGAAAGGTTTTCAAAACATTTTATATAGATTTAGGTCTAGGGATCTAGATTATTGACCATATATCTGCTTTATGCTAGAAGCAAGTAGACACAAGCAACACATCAATGGTACACTGATCTTGAACAATAAAATTGATATAAGAAAATCACCATAAGAAAAATAATTCAGAATAAAATACTAGTTTTAATTTTCAAAGCTAGATCTGTTACAAGGTGATACAAGAGAGAAAAATTACCTTTCAAGTTACGAAACAAGCTGTGGGGGTGTTAGGATTTTGTGATTTTTCCGTCGACTCGATTGTAGTTACCGCCGCCTTCTTCACCCTGTTATCATCTATAAACGAAAACCCTATGAAATCCCTTTTTATAAGTCTTAGACGCAATATTTTTTGCATTACCAATGTTACCCTTGTCACGTCCCAACCTAGTCTATCATTACAAATATAAAAAGGTATCATATATTTTATTTCATAAAATTTCATTTTTTTTAATTTAAAGAGAAAATAGAAATAAGCATTTCTATAGCTTCAACTTAAAATTATCTATGTACATAGTAATTTGATTTCAAACATAAATCATATATCTATATAAGAAGCATTGTTGATTACTATTAAATTTCCAACTAAAAAATGAATGATAATTATAATTTCAATAAAGCTAGGTGAAGTGTAACCGTAACCATCCTTTGTGTATTCCTAAGTAGGGCCACTTGTGAAAAATTGCTTTCATCATGGGGTTAATGGAAGGAATCTCTTGCGCTCATTGTGTGAATGATGGTGCTTCTATCCAAGATGTTTGGGCAAACACAATCTCGAATTGTTAGAAGAATGACAACAAGCATATTAGCTTATGCAGGTAAACTAATAATTACCTTGATACATTGTCCATTGTTTGAAGATAATTTAAATTTGATTAAAACTTATTTTGAATTAATTCTAAATTATTAATATTGTTATCTAGTGGTTAGTAAGATAAGTAGAAGTAAATTAGGATAAGCGATTAGTTATATTTTTACTTATTATTGTAGCATATACATAGGGTTTTTGCTTGCATTATTATATATGAAACGATTGTATGCAGATTTTTTATACATATTAGCACCGCTGGTCTCCATGAAAACTACAAATGATATCAAGAGTTTCATTGATCTTAAGGGGTTTTTGAGAATTTGAGAGAGAAACTTATTTATGGTTTCCAAACAAACATCAATTCTTTCTTCTCCAATTTTTAATAGCGAAAATTACCAAGTACCGGCTGCCAATATAAAACCTCATCTGAGAGGATTAGGTTTATGGAATCTTGTTGAAATTGGGGGGGGGGAGAGACTCTTGGAATCAATCCAACACAAACAAATTAAGGTTCCAAAAGATGAATTAACACAGCTCCAAAGGCTTTTTCTATGTCAAAACTCAGAATCAATTTTCACAAGAATCATGACTTGTTTCACAGGGAATAACAAAAATAATTGTTTGAAGGCAATAAAAGAACAAGGAGGATGCAAGTCTTTTTGAGACTTTGGTCGTGAAAGAAAAATACAAAAAACAAGAATATTATGACAAATTGCTTGATGTGGTGAACAAAATTTAGCTCATGGGAGAGATCAACCTTATAACAAAATTGTAGAGAAACTATTTGCGAGTTTTGCTGACAATTATTAAATATTCACATGGAGAACACCTGATAGATCAAGAAGCATTTATATATTACAGGCCACGTGAAGAACACGTCTTTTGTTTTGATGTTTATTCACCAATTCTTGAGCTTCATTTATAAATAATGAAAACTTGATAAGTATCCAAGAAGAATATTTACGTAACAACATACATCACATAAATACAAACACAAAAACTGAGAGAGAAGAACTGTGATACCTCAGTAGCTTCTTTCATGATTGTTTTACACATTGTATACACCCATTTTGGAAAGCTTCCTCAAAAAGAAGATAAACCCGTCTCGATGAGACATAATCGCCCGATTGCAGAAGTTTAAACATGCTGTCAGTAACTTTGAAAGTTTGCTCCTGGTAAAGAATTGTTGGCTGGTAAGCTCATCCTACAAATGTCAATCATATTGTCTACTTTAGTCAAGATGCAATAAAATATTACCCCTTTAAGAAACATCTTTTTAAAGTCTAAATATCGCGGTCGTGAAGTGTCCAAGATTAATAGAAGTTCAGTTCAATTTTACCAGTACTTCCAATGCAGTTAGATAGTTTCTTAGTATTCCAATGCATAGAGCATACACATCGCCACATTATCAATTGCCACATTATCATACCATGAGCAAAACTAAATAAATCACAAGAATCAGCAAGTGCATCATTTTTTTGGGTAGTTGATATAAATAATAATCGAACTATTATTTGTTATTATTATCAAAAGTGTCTGAGTTTAACACTAAAGCAAGAACAAATGATACAAGTATATATACAAAAGTAAATACATATATGAAAATATATTACCTCTTAATCTTGAAATCAAGCTTGATCAGACTAGACAGTACATTCTTAACCATTTTCTGTTAAAAAAACACCTGTTTAGTTCAAATTGGGCTATGTAATCTTTACCCTTTTCTTGTAAGGTCAATATCCCCACCCTGTTTAGGGTTATAAAACATTAACCATTCAAGTTTAGACGAAAATACACACTCACCATAAAAGCAAGGTTGTTACGGCGCCGCGGCGAGTTGTGGCGCCCGAGGACCTTCATAACAATACGGCGTCGTGGCGTTTGTTGTGGCGTCCGTATGACGCCGAAAAAAATCATAATATATGCAAAATTAAAAATTTATTGCTCTACATACTAAGTTACTAATTACTAACAATAACACTAATACTATTAAATAAAAAATCATTACTTATAAAATATAATACCATACCAAGTCAAGTAGAAACAAATTGATTAATACACAAAGGTTAAAACATAAGATTATCAAGTTTTAATTAGGCAGGGGTGCAAAATGTTGTTTTATTCGATTAATTTCACCTGTCATTTGAAAAGCCCAAATTATTTTGAAAATATATATACATATACTTATACATATAACGTACAAATAGAAAAGAAAGGTAGGAAGAAAGAGAAAAAAGAGAAGCCAGAAGAGATAAGAAGAAAGAGAAGAGATGAGAAAAAAGAGAAGAGATAAGAAGATATGTATGTATATATTACCTGTTGTCTGGACTCGGAGATGGAGAGAACTGGAGGAGAAGAAGAGATGGAGTTTGACAACTTCTTTTATAGCTTATTAGGGTTTTCTCACCCTTTTATATGTAAGTGGTGGATCGGGCTGGATCGGGCAAAACCCAACAGGTCAAACTTTTTTTTAAAAAGTCCAATTTTGTGGCGTTTGTGGCGTCCCAAATCATCTTGTGGCGTCCTAAGTCGTCCTGTGGCGTCTTGTGGCGCTGGATTGATGCATGTTCGCATGTCGATATCGACGTTTTAAGCCTTTTGCACGCCATAACGCCAAATGGACGTCAAATGGACACCACATGGATGCCTTAACAACCCTGCATAAAAGTTTAAAAAAATACGGTTCAACCATCAACATATGATCATTTATACACCCTTACCACATATCCGGTTATTTCAAGAAAAAACCGAGAGTGGGCTACACTTGTTAAAAATGAAAGTGAGAAAAATAAATGCATAAACACACCTTTGTTATCTAACTTTGCATCCTTTATACACATAAAGCATCAATTACAAATAAATAGCTTGAAGTTAAAAGCTCAATTACACGAATTACAAATATTAAATAACAAGTTAAAAGCCTGACAAAAGCTCAATTAGTGAGTCAATCTGCAAAATCATAACCTCATACTGAATTTTCATTGTTTCAATTATATAGTGTGCTTAATCCTCTGGATTGGACAAGTGAACAAATCTCTCTACAACTTAACGATTACTTCCTAAATGCAGCGTGTATACGTACTGTTGCATCAACAGCATGCGGTAAGCTACCAAAGTATCCACCTGGGTTTTCTGAAGTGAGATCAGTCACCAAATTTGACTTTGCACCTATAGATAGAAGAGTTGCAACCATGTCCTTCCTAAATATTGATATTTGTGTAACCAATGAGTCAACTAAAAGTTTGATCACAGATGCTCTAGATAATGTAACAGAGCTACTTGAGATATATACATTCTACTCTGAATGTTCACAATTATCATGGACTTGACAATATGAGACTAAATAGATGACCATTCTTAGTTTCTTACACTAGATAATCAACTCATTCTAGGGCCGGAAACTAGTCTAGGTCAATGCAAGACATGTCTGAAGTTAACTGAGAGTTGTAATGTATAAAACCCTCACCTGCTTTGATGGGTCACAGTCCCGACAATAAAATATAACATTGAATTACTTTTCTAAATAGTAGCCATACTTGCCATTAGGGACTGTAAAATCATTTGGGCAAATTCCTACCACTCGCCAAACACAACATCGGAATTTCAGGTTTTCTTTTTCAAAAAATCCACATCGCTTGCATTTATTATTTGAAAACTTTGTCAGGGGCTGTAAAACATCGAAAGATTTAAATTTGACATTAACTTGCAAATAATATCGGGCCAGTACATGGAGGGATGGCAACATATGCTCTTTCGACTTTAATGAATCTACTACATATTCGTAGCTTAATGAAATATGCTTTTTGAGCTTTAACTGGGTAGTTTATGAACTATTTGAGCAAATAATTGTTCTTACATATCAATTTAATGCGAAAAAGGGAATGCAGCTAGTAGCCTTATATCCCTATCTAATTTCCAACCCAGTTGATTCTAATAGCTGAATATTCACAAAATTTGAGCTAAATGTGTCATTAGATATTTCAAGAGAAGTGTATACTATATACGTTACATATTTGGAGTTTAATCTATATTTATATTTCAGTTAAGCCAAACGAAAATCAAAGTCAAATAGTGCAAGTTTCCAAATTCCTACCTAAATTATGAATACAAACATCTTGAGAAATACCATTGTTCGATCCGGTTGAAGAGCTACAACAGCAGAAACCTAGAAACGATTTAGGTGCTTATTCCCTACTAATTTATACTCCCTCCGTCCCTTTCGATTGTTTACATTTGGGTTGGGCACGGAGGTTAAGAAAATTGTATAAAATAGTATGAACGAGAAGGAAAAGTGGATGAAAGAGAAGGAAAAGTGGGTAAAGTGGTGGGGTCAATTGATATTTAATTGATAGATTTGAAAAGTTGGAGGAAAGTAGTAGGTGAGAGTAAATTTTATAATATAAAAATTTATTATTTTTGGTATGTAAAGAATTGAGTGGGACATCCATAAATAGAAATTGTAAACATTCGAAAGGGACGGAGGGAGTATGAAATTAACCAATGACATTAATCTGGCACACACCAACATATGCAAAACTCCCTCAGAACTCTGAACCATAAATGACGAGCAATTTTACATTCCAGAAAAAGATGACAAATTGATTAAGGCACTCTTTTGCTAAACACATACCATCCAAGGGACAAGCACTGTTTTGGTCTTGGGCGTTGCAAAACCTCAACAACACTATGTTTTTCTAAGCAAAACCTCAACAACACTATGTTTTTCTAAGAACAAGCCAAAAAAATATTATTTCAGACGGAGAACAAACCTTCCACAAAAAACTCTGTTTTGGATAATTTTTTTCTTCACAGAGTTGGTAGTTTGTGGGTGGAGTTGTGGCGGGGTTGGTGGAACTGGAGAGACAAAATAGGTGAGTGGGTTTGATGGATGAACAAGACCAATTTAACAAAACACCATAGGAAATTAGGAAATTATATTTTTTTAACAATTTAATGTAAAATCTGTAAAGAATTTTATTTTATGAATTCTTTAAATTTTTATACAAATTTACTAAATCTGCTTATACAATCTAATATCTTATTTTAAATCCATTTATTTAATTATGCATATTATAATTAATAGATTATTGTATCTTATCCAATTATCTTTTACCTATTATTTTATTTAAATTCTCATATTTTGTTAACGCAATTCAATTACATTTTGTATAACAAATTTAATATTTTAGTAACCTAACCATATATTTTGTTAACTCTTAAATTATGATTGCTTAGTTAATCAATTAAAAAATTTGAACTCAAACTTTACAAACTTCAATTTTCACTCTTAAAAAATTATTGATAAATAATTTATATATTATATATGAACATATACTTTGAATTCAATTTTTTACACGAAAATATATATCTAATATACGCACACATTTATCGCCTTATTCAAATAAATTCATATTTTAAACTAATAATTTAATTTATATATCTATATATTGTAAAATTTTATTTTCAAAACTTATCATCTAAAAATCAAGTATTTTCTTTACCTGAAATTTGACTAATCAAATATGATACTATTCAAAAGCTTTATTATATGGCTTAATACAATTTAAAATCTGCATTTTCAAAAATGCACAACTAAAACCTCTTTTTAATAAATTTAAACTTACAATTTTAACTATATATAACTAAAACTCTTTTTTTAAATATTTAGTAAATTTAACCCTACATTTAAATCTATATATGACTTAAACTTTCTTTTAAACATTTACTAAATTTAACCTTAACTTTTTAAATTTAGAATAAAATAAACCTCATGCTAATTTGATCCAATTTCCTACAATTATAAAAGTGTATTTTTAGAAATAAAATAAATTAGGAGGGAATTATATATACACAAATTAAAATTTTATTAGATAAATATAACATTTTATACACATAAAACGGATACATATTAATATAGAAAAAGAATCTGTGATTTGATATACACACACACACACACACAAAATGACAATATCGCCTTTGATCAATATATCCTTACATATCATGCATCTGCATGTACAGGTTTATATATTCAAAATTTATGTATCATTTCTGCATTGTGTTTTGCTCTATTTGATAACCCAATACTGTTAAGCATCATTATAAAATGGTGTGCATTTATTTTGTATTACTCTGACCATCACTATTATGAAAAAATTATTTTTCTTTATTTTTGGATGAAATTTTCTAAAAAAATAAATACTTATTCAACAGTAGTACATTATTTTCCTGCACATAAAAAAATTATGTTCTACAAAACAAGTATTTATATCCGTAGAAAAATGAAGAACAATAAAATTCTAAAAAAATGATAGTTCGAACTTAATAAAATGATTATGTATAACGGGAAAAACACTAGTGATTGAGATGGTCGATTTTTCAAGAAAATCTTATTTCACAATAAATGCATGGATACTCACAAAAATACATTACTTACAAAAAATAATATCAACACTCTCATTAAATATATGCACAATGGACTGTTCGACAAAAATATTCTTCAAAAAAATGATTATTAATATCACAAATAAAAAGTATCGTTGATAATCTTCAACATTAAAAGTATTAAGTTGAAAAATAATATAATATGATAACAAGAATAAAATATTAAAGATTCTTAATTTGTTATATTTATTTTAAAGAAAAAAATTAATATAAATTACTTTTTAATTAGAGACATGTAGACCATATATGTTACGTTTAATAAGCAAAATATGACCAATTTGTTGTAGAATAATACTCCCTCAGTCCCACCCAATTGTTAACGTTTCGGAGAGAAGGTCCAGCACGCATTTTAAGGTGCATATAAAGTATAGTTCCATAACTTATTTTTTTTAAAAAAATTCTGACAGAAAAAAAAAATTAAAAATAAGTTATGGAACTATACTTTATATGCACCTTAAAATGCGTGCCGAACCTTCTCTCCGAAACGTTAACAATTGGGTGGGACGGAGGTAATATATTTTTCATTTTTCTATAAACAATACATATACGGTCTCCAAGATTTTAAATTAAACAAAGGATTTTTTTATAGAATTCAACTCTCATTTAAATATATATATATATACATGACCAAATTATGAACATTTGCAACTGAGTTGACAGTTTTTTGACTAAAAACATATGTTTTATAATAGAGTTGAAAATTTCTCACAAGAAATGTATATGTAATTATTAATATGTTTCAAAATATTTTTGATTAAATATTTATAATGTATATAGTAAAAAAATTTGAAAATTTTATTTAAATTTTTTTCCTTAAAAATATTGTAGCATTCTAGGGAGATTTTTTTATATAGAGCTAGAGAGAGAAACACTATATATACACATAAGATACATGTATTTATCTCATTATTTATCAAATGTAAGTATAAATAAATTAAAAACGAAGTTATATAACTTTTTCTTTGAAATATTAAAAATCACTCAAAAAATTAAAAATAATTTAAATTGATTCAATAATAGAATCAAATCACCCAAAATGGTTTACAGTATAACTGAATTTAAAACCAAATTTTTCGCTTACTTTGTAAGTATTAAATTTTTAGTGAAAATTATATATAATTAATATTTTATATTAGAATCAAATTTTCTATTTTATAAAATATGAGTATAATTAATTTTAAAATTATTTATAAGATTCTATATTAGAATCAAAGAAATTCCTTCCAGTACTCTTATTCTCTCTAAAATAATGGTATATATATATAGGTACGTGCTCAAATGAGAACCCACTTTAAAATGAGAACTTAGATCTAATCTCAGTCATTAAAATTTTAAAATCTTATTAAATCTTAGCCTAAATTTGTTTCTCTCTCTTCAATTAAACACCCAGTTCCAGATCTGCATACATATACATATACCATCAACATGTCTCTGTTTAGTTCATCTTCTCTGACGAGATGTTAATTACCTCCGACAACATACAGCCTCTACAACAAGTATGATTCAGATTCGACATACAACACTCATCTTCATCACCATGACAATATCATACAATTCTAAAAGTTCTCTCCCAAATACTTCACCCACCCGTTCACCACAAGTACACTACCAGTAGCCACCATCCCTTGCATCTCCAATCGCACCTCTCTTCTCCTCCGATCTACCATCACAAATTCGTTCTACCATACGCTCCATTTCTGCTCTCCTATTCTAATTTGTCATTGATTTACTCCATCAAATCTATCCAATTTCTCTAAAATCATATACATACATATACATATACATACATCTTCATCTATCTATTTCTCATTAATTTTAATATATATATATATATATATACATACATGTGTTGGATAAGAAAAAGAAATGGAAAAGTTACACAACGATAATTAAAGGAATTGACCAACTACACTCAAATCTATGACATTAGAACTCACTCCGAACTGTTTGTTGTGATTTTTAGTTCTGGGCATTTTGGTGATTCGCGGCCAGATTTTGGGGATTTGTATTACAGTATTACTTTGTTTTGAGATTTGGTGATTCTGCATGCGCCGGTGATGGGGTGGTGGTGACAACGATGTGAAGACACTCTTACCATCACAACATACAATAACCAACGTGTTAGATATGTTATATCACAATTACACCCCCTGGGCATAATCAAATTTAAGAAAAAATAAAGATTTCCATTTATAAAAATTGGTAATTCGCGTTAAGATTTTGTTAATTCATTTTTTAATTTAGTGATTTGTTCATTTCTTGTGGGAACCTCTGAAAATATAGTTGGTGGTGGTAGTGCTATACTTAGTTGAAATACTAGTGGGGGACAATGTAGTGGTGAATTATTGGTCCTTGGTGTAGCGAAAATGGCAGAGATTCAATGATACTGACAAAATTGGTGATAGTGATGATGGTGCAAAAGATTTTGATAGTGAAGATAGTTGATCGATGGTGATGATTGTGATGATGCAGTGATGTGATGATATTGTGTTATAACCTGCTGAGAACGTATATAATATATATGTATATGTTTAATCGAATGATGTAGAGGATATGAAATCTGGAATCCAGGAACCTTTTATTGATAAGCAAACATTATGTAACATAGGTGATATTCAAGAGATCAGCAGCTCTCCTCACACATACTTTCAAACTAAATTACTTGATATCTTAAACAGGCAGGCTACCCTTCTATATATAGTCTATAATCCACCCAATCCCTGCCCCAAGATTGTAGTTGAAACTTTATTAAGCTAGAGAAATCCTCCTTCCAGATCTGTAATGAAATGGAGAGTGAATTACTCCATAAATCTCTCATATCCTAATTTAAAACAGATTTGTCCCTAATCAGCTCCCATCAATTATTCCCAGAATAATTCATCATTTCCAGATTTAGAAAATAATTATTATTTCTTACGTCTAACGTAAGTAAACTGAGTAGGGGGGCTAACATTACCCGCCACCCAAACTCGAACCTTGTCCTCAAGGTTGAATTGAGGAAATTGTGCTGAGATGACTTCAAATTGTTCCCAGGAATCTTCAAAAGCTAGCAATTCCTTCCATCGAATAAGAACTTCTGTACCTGTCTGTCCGGCCTGAGCGGATGAACGAACACTACGCACTTCTAATGGCTCTACTAGTAACTCCATATCAGAAGAAAGGTTACCAGGGATAGTTGGAAAAGATGTGTGTTTGCCGACTATTTTCTTCAGCTGGGAGACATGAAAAACATCGTGAATCTTGGACGTTGAAGGTAACTTGAGTCGGTAAGCCACCTGACCAATTTGCTGAAGTATCTCAAAAGGACCGTAAAATCTAGGCGCCAACTTTTCATTGGGTTTGCGAGCAAGGGACTGTTGCTGATAAGGTTGCAACTTGACATAAACAAGGTCCCCGAGTGCAAAAGAGACATCACGGCGTTTAGAATCTGTAACTTGCTTCATTTTTTGCTGAGCGCGAAGCAAGTGAGCCTTCAATTCTGCTAATATTGCATCACGTTGGCGCAATTGTTTGTCGACTTCCATATTTGCAGCAGAGTCTAACTCATACGGAACCAATGGAGGAGGGTCACGACCATAAAGGGCCTTAAACGGTGACATACCAGCAGATGTGTGGAAAGAAGTGTTGTAGCTATACTCAGCCCACAGTAACCATGTCCACCAGCGAGAGGGTTTATCCATAGAAAAGCAACGCAAATATGTTTCTAAACCCTTATTTATAATTTCAGATTGACCATCCGTTTGTGGATGGTAAGCAGAACTACGACGCAGTTTAGATCCTTGCAAAGTAAACAACTCACGCCAGAAAAGGCTCATGAAAATATTATCTCTATCTGAAATAATGCTACGAGGCACACTATGTAAGCGGACTATTTCACGAACAAAGATAGTGGCTAATGAAGGTGCTGAAAAAGGGTGCTTTAACGGAATGAAATGAGAATATTTTGTTAATCGATCCACCACCACTAATATAGAATCATATCCTTGAGATTTAGGCAATCCCTCTATAAAATCCATAGTAATATCTTCCCATACCTGATTTGGAATCGGTAATGGCTGTAAAAGGCCAGCCGGAGACATAGCTTCATGCTTGCTACGTTGGCAAATGTCACAGGCAGCCACAAAATTCTGGACAGAATGTTTAATTCCCTTCTAGTGAAATTCTGCAGACAAGCGTTGATAAGTGCGGCGAATCCCATCATGTCAACCAACCACCCCACAATGATATTCCTGAAGTAATAAAGGGATATAAGGAGATTCTGATGGTAAAACTAGCTTACCATTGTATCGTAAATGACCTCCAACTAAAGAATATGCAGGATATAGCTTCGGATCTTTTTGTACGCACTGCTTAATATCGGAGAGAAAGGGGTCATCAGCAACTTGCTCCTGAAGCTCAGAAAAATCCAGAATAATTGCAACTAAGAGGGCTGCCAATGAAACCTCTTCCGGCATTCTTGAAAGGGCATTCGCGGCATTGTTGGTTTTCACAGGTTTGTACTGAATTTCAAAATCATAACTCATTAACTTCAACAGCCATTTCTGATGTTCACCATCAACCACCCGTTGGTCGAGTAAAAATTTCAAGCTACGTTGATCAGTACGCACTATGAAACGTCGACCAATAAGGTAAGGGCGCCACTTCTTAATGGCGAAAACAATTGCCATCAACTCTCTTTCATAAACTGATTTGATACGCGCATTCGAGCTAAGTTTGTGGCTATAAAAGGCAATAGGACGGTCTCCTTGCATAAGAACAGCCCCTAACCCGAAACCTGATGCATCAGTTTTGATCACAAATTTCTTAGAGAAATCAGGTAATGCAAGCACCGATAAGTTGATCATGGCCTCCTTAAGCTGTTGAAAGGCTGATGTGGCTTCTTTGTTCCAGCTAAAAGAATCCTTTTTGAGCTGTTGAGTCAAAGGCCAAGCAATTTTACTGTAATCTTTCACAAAATGACGATAGTACCCAGTCAAACCGAGAAAGCCACGCAACGCTCGAAGTGTTTTGGGTTGTGGCCAGTCCACAATGGCCTGAATTTTGGAAGGATCTGCAGAGACACCTGTTCCGTCAATGACATGCCCTAGATACTCAACTATTGTTTGTGCAAAAACACACTTCTTTGAATGGGCATAAAGTTTATGAGTACGCAAGGCTGAAAAAACACACTGTAAATGGTATAAGTGAGTCTCTACTGTTGGGCTGTAAACAAGGATATCATCGAAGAAAACCAGAACAAATTTTCGGAGATATTCATGAAAAACCTCATTCATTAAGGACTGGAAAGTGGAGGGGCCATTGGTAACACCAAACGGCATTACGAGGAACTCGTAATGTCCTTCATGAGTACGGAAGGCAATCTTGGGGATATCCTCGGCTCGAACACGTATTTGGTGATACCCCGACTTAAGATCTATCTTGCTAAATACTGTAGCCCCATGTAGCTCATCTAGTAATTCTTCAATGACTGGTATAGGAAATTTGTCTGGTACAGTAGCTTGATTTAGGGCCCGATAATCCACGCAGAAACGCCAACTACCATCTTTCTTTCGAACCAGCAGAACCGGACTTGAAAAAGGACTTACACTTGGCTGAATGATACCAACAGCCAACATTTCAGCCACCAAGCGTTCTATCTCATCTTTTTGAATCTGTGGATGTCGATAAGGACAAACTGAGATGGGTGTCGTGCCATCTTTAAGAACAATAGCATGATCCCTTTTTCTGCTTGGAGGTAGGCCTAAAGGCATCTCAAAAATATCGTTGAACTCCTTTATTAGACTAGAAACTGCGGTAGAAATTGGGGTTGATGGAATAGAGACCTTGTCAGTTGCATCTTTATGAGTAATTTGCCCCAGTTCTAAGAGAAAACCTTGTCCACCATGTTGCACAGTCCGCACCATAGCACGCAGTGAAACTTGAGCTTTACATAAGGCAGGATCACCACGCAATTGTACTCGCACACCACCAATCGAGAATTTCATAGTTGAAGTAGCCCAGTTCATGTACGATTCACCCAAGGATGCCAGCCACTGGTACCCTAATATCACCTCTGAATTTCCTAGCTGAAGTGGGAAAAAATCAGCATAAACATCAAATTCAGGAAGATGTAAACATACTTGCCGACATATTCCAGCAGACTTGATTTCATCTCCAGTCCCCAAAGAGACTCCAAAGTCTTTAGTATGCGATAAAGGTAACTCTAATTCAGTCACCAATGATGAAGAAATAAAATTATGTGAGGCTACAGAATCAATGAGAACAATAACTTCTCGCTCACTAATCCAACCACGAACTTTCATGGTGTAAGGAGCAGAAAGTCCTACCAACGAAAAGAGTGAAAGCTCCATAGTTGAAGGGTCAATCTCAATAGCTAAAACTGTCGTGTTAACTTCTTCTTCATGCTCTTGGGATTCGTTAACAACCAGTTCATCTTCATTTACCCATAGAACCTGTAATTCCCTGTTCTTGCAGCGATGTCCGAGCCCAAATTTTTCATCACAGCGAAAGCAAAGACCTTTTTCTCTCTTTTCTTGCATTTTTGTTTCAGTTAAACGTCTAAACTTTGAATTAGTTGTTGTCTTGGCAGAAGGAAGGACGGATGTAGTGGAGGGAGGTCCAACGGAAGATGGTCGAACAACATTTCGAGAAAAATTAGTTCCTAAAATACTAGAAGTTTTCTGGATAGCCTGTCCTTTAGAAACAATTGATCCACTTGGAATTGTCGTATGGCTGCATTTTTATCCTCAATTTGTTGGGCAGTGCGCATCATCTTGGACAACCCCAGGGGCTCCATTACTCTCAATTCCGCCCTTATATCAGGTTGAAGCCCTTTTCTAAAAACGCTGCGCATCATCTTGGACAACCCCAGGGGCTCCATTACTCTCAATTCCGCCCTTATATCAGGTTGAAGCCCTTTTCTGAAAACGCTTTCCAACACCGACTCTGGTAATTCTTTTAAAGGGGCAGAAAGTACCTCAAATTGGCGACGATATTCCCGTACGGTTGTGGTTTGTTGAAGAGAGAACAGTTGGTCGTGAAGAGTACCCACTTGTGTAAGTTGGAACCGCTCCAACAATTGTAATTTGAATTCCTCCCAGCTACGAAAAGGATGACGACCTTCCTCATAATAGTACCAAGATAAGGCATCACCTTCTAAACACACCACTGCAGATCGGAGCTTCTCTGCAGATGACATGTTATTAAGCTCAAAATATCGTTCTGCACGAAATAGCCAACCTTCGGGATCCTCTCCTGCAAACACCGGCAATTCTAGTCATCATGGTAATGATTCCAGCATAGATCCTGATTGATTTTGATGTTGCTGCGAATTCTCAATAGCAGGCGTAGACCGTGCGGTAGTCTCAGGACTATAGCTGTCTATTTTTGTAAGTATGGCAACCATACTTTCTTTGAGGGAAGGAATGTCATTTAGAAGGTTTTCAATATCCCACTTCTGAAATTCTGCTTGCATTGCTTCAATTCTTTTCTCCAACTCGCCGACTCGATTTTCAACTTGTTTCGTACCTGCCATTGCCCCAAGATCGGAAGAGCTCTGATACCAATGTTATAATCTACTGAGAACGTATATAATATATATATATATGTTTAATCGGATGATATAGAGGATATGAAATCTGGAATACAGGAACCTTTTATTGATAAGCAAATATTATGTAACATAGGTGATATTCGAGAGATCACCAACTCTCCTCACACATACTTTCAATCTAAATTACTTGATATCTTAAACATGCAGGCTACCCTTCTATATATAGTCTATAATCCACCCAATCCCTGCCCCAAGATTGTAGCTGAAACTTTATTGAGCCGGAGAAATCCTCCTTCCAGATCTGTAATGAAATGGAGAGTGAATTACTCCATATATCTCTCATATCCTAATTTAAAACAGATTTTTCCCTAATCAGCTCCCACCAATTATTCCTAGAATAATTCCTCATTTCCAGATTTAGAAAATTATTATTATTTCTTACGTCTAACGTAAGTAAACTGAGCAGGGGGCCTAACATATTGATATTATAATACAGTAGTTTGTGTGTGTGTGTGTGTGTATATATGATATATGTATGTTTAATTTTTGGTGATTCGAGTTTAAATTTGATGATTCTGTTATAAGTTTTTAGTTTTCATTATAAGAAAGTTCTCATTGGAGTAGCTCCCTATATATATATATATATAGACCACACACACACCATGTGTGCGCGCCAACGTTTATGTCTTTCTCAATAAAATGTAATTCACATTAATAAGATGGATCTAACTAAAAAAATAGAAATACTCTAATTAAATATTTATATTTGGTAGATTATTCAATAATAAAAATCTAAATATTCAAAAGTTTAATAATATCATAAAATCAATATTATTGAGAATATTTTTATAAAAAAAGGTATATCACAAAAAAGGCACCATTGTACATGGAAAGATGAATAGTATCACACACCAATAATATCAATGATGTTCTTTTATACGGATATTTCTAATATTTTTAACAGAAATATTAGATGCGCGAATATACGGATACTCGTACATAATGTTAGCACCTTTACTAGATGTATTTGAATCATGTGCAAAAATCCGTCTGAGTACATCTAATAGTTATAATATCATAAATCGATAATAATATAATTTTATACATAGATTAATAACATCTAATATAATCTGTCAAAAAAATTAATAATATCCATAATAATTTTAAATATATGCATATAATCAAATCCAGACCGAAATTGACAATCATCATCAAAAAAGAATGTTACATAACAGAACTGATAGTATCTCATCGAAAACGTATTATACAATAAATACATGAATGCTACGAAAAAGGTATGATTATAAAAATTGGGATTGTACCCCGTTGCTTGAATTATCTATTAAAAAGTAATCGGATAATCTGGAATTAATTAAAAATATTAATGAAATTTATTTTAATATTTTAATAATATATAATATATTGGTCTTATTTTATTATTAAAAAAGACACACTTCAAAAAGAATTTATAGTGATTAATCAAAATTTAAAAATTGAATCGATGCATTATCATAAAAGGATTATTATAAATTAATCGATCGAATCCAAGATTTTTAGAATACGATAAATAAGAATTATATTTTATATACTTTCTTAAAAAGATACACATATGCCAATATTTACAACTAACCACCACCCGTCTTACAATCCTTTCATAAATCTTATACTTGCAATTTTATCAAAACATAAATCTCACTTCTCTATCTGGAAAAAACAACAATGGCATCTTTTGTTCCGTTTCCTGACCCCATCACTGATGCAATCACTGACGCCACTGCTCCCTTCCCCGTTCTGACAATTCACCCGAAACCCGAACCAGTGGATGAAGACTCACTCATTGCACCACCCGGCATGCCAACACCACCAGGGATCTTTATGCCACCTGACATGCCAGGTGGGCTAAGTGGCATTGGCATGCCAACCCCCCTGGCAGTTCAGTTTCCCCAGATCGAAACACCCTATTTGCCTCGGGAATCACACCCTGGCACCTCAGCTGATAGTGCAAATGTTTTAGCTAAGTATAATCGGAATACTGAGATGTTTAACAATGTTTTTTCGGGCGAATATCATCACGAAAATGAAGTTGTTTTGAATAACAATGCACGTGACATTGTTCCCGTGGCGGAGAATTCTAGTGACCAGATGTTTTTCTTGGACCAAGTGGAGCACAGGCCATGTTCGAGTGAGTTAGTTAGAGTTATGAACCTTAGTGGGGATGATCAGGTTTTTCATCGTGGAATTGTCAGGAAAACACGAATGTTGTATGATGCCATAAGGATTTATTCGACAGCTAATGAGGAGAAGAGAACTGCTTGCGGGTTTGTTGAGAGGGGTAGAGGGGATTTAAAGGCAGCTACGGTGATGAAAAATTGTGGACTTTGCTTGTACACTGATAAGAAAATTGTTGGTGCCATTCCAGGGATTGAGATTGGAGATGTGTTCTCTTTTAGGATGGAAATGTCCGTGGTGGGCTTACATAGACAATCTCAAGCAGGGTTCGACTTTCTGCCAGTAAGTAGGAGTTCAAATTCGGAGCCGATAGCTACGAGTATTGTTGTTTCAGGAGGGTATGAAGGCAATGCTGATCGAGGGAATGAGATTATTTATTCGGGGGTTGGTGGTCAGGACAAGCATTTGAGACAGATTGCTCACCAGAAGCTGGATGGTGGGAATCTGGCGCTGGAAAGGAGCATGCATTACGGCATTGAGGTGAGGGTAATTCGTGGTCACAAATATGAGGATAGTGCAAGTGGTAAACTTTATGTTTATGATGGTTTGTATAGAGGTATCAGTTATTGGCCTGATGTGGGTATGTCTGGATATAGGGTGTACAAGTATAGGCTTGAAAGACTTCCGAACCAGCCTAGAATGGGTAGCGAAGATCTTTTGCTTTCTTCTTGTCTTAGGCATACAATTTTTGCTAGGACAGAGGGTTATTACTGTTTAGATATATCAATGGGGGTAGAAAATTCTCCAGTTACATTGTTTAATAACATTGATTATGACCATGAACCATTGGACCATGAGTACCTGGTCAAATCTGTTATGCCTTCATATGTGTATAATCCTGGGAGTAATAGTGGGTGCGACTGCCTTAATAAATGTTCAAGGGATTGCTTATGTGCTAAGAAGAATGGGGGCCAATTTGCTTATAATGATAAAGGGATATTAATTCAAGGCAAACCATTGATTTTTGAATGTGGTCCATTTTGTTCATGTCTTCCTACTTGCTGGAATCGTGTCACTCAGAGAGGTGTGAGACAAAAACTTGAAGTGTTTCAAACAGCAACTGGTTGAGGTGTCAGATCACGACTATATTAAGGCCGGTTCTTTTCTGTGCGAGTATACAGGAATTGTACTGACTCGTGAACAGGCTCACATATTGTCTATGGGCGGCGATAACCTTATATATCCTAGGCGATTCACTGAGAAATGGAGAGAATGGGGGGATCTCTCGCAAGTGTCCCCCAACTATGTTTGCCCATCATCTCCTGAAATTCCTCCATTGGATTTTGCAATGGATGTATCAAGCCTGAGGAATGTGGCTAGTTACATCAGGCACAGTACAAGTCCTAATTTGATGGTTCAGTTTGTCTTGTACGATCACAATAATATGATGTTTCCTCGCCTTATGTTGTTTGCAATGGAGAATATCCCTCCTCTTAGAGAATTTAGTCTTGACTATGGCGGGGTGGCTGATGAATCATCTCCGAAACTTGCTATTTGTAACTGACTGTATGTTCCTGAGTGGGTGCATATTTTTAGTTATAGAATATGTTTTTCAAGTAACATTAAATTGAGGTAAAGACTACAGACTACTTCAATTTGAGTAATATTATTCTATTATGTTTGATATAATTTTACCTTCTACTTTTTGTTGTAGTTTAGGTACATCTACAATTTCTTTTTGCCTAGCATCAATTTCTCTTATAATAGAATTTTATTGAGAGTAGAAAGTAAACATCGTTTCTATTATGGTTATTCTTGTTATGCAGAATTCTGAATTTATTTTATGTCTGTTTAGTTCTCTGGCAATACATATCAGTTTCTATTGCGGCTATTCTGCAGTATTTTATGTCTGTTTAGTGCTCTGGTAATTGTTAAAAAAACTGTACTATGTCCAGCAGAAAGCAGATACAATTCTAGCAGCATTATGTGGAGAAAAGAGTCTAAAGACAAAAAATTCACTACATAATTTTTTTCCTAATGATTTTTTTCTCCTTTCCGGCTTTCCCAACACTTAAAGTCCACAAGTTACTATATACGATTGAGCTGCCAAAGAAAGAACTGAGGCTCTTCTAGTTCTAGACAAGAAACTTATAAAATTAACAAAGTAATTGGTACAGGAATTGAATACTAAAGGTCCCAGTCTTTTCCACGAAGCTTCGTGCCTTATACTGACAAAATGGATCATAATACATCCTGCTAATGTCTCCTGCTGCCTTCTTTCTTGACCCTTTTTCTAAATTATTATGTGATCCGAAGAGGATGGAAATTCGTGCAAGCATTGTTGGTGGTTCTGGTTCAACACTTAATTGATCTAGGACTGACAGAAGCAAGAGTATGCCGAGCCCGTGCCAACTGTGAGTCCAGGACAAAAACAAAAACAGGAGGAAAAATCCTGGAGCTACACGTGTGTCCAGGCGGTTATCACTCGGACGGCCAGGATCCTAGGTAAAAACCCCTATACCCTAATTCCTAAGCCTATAAATTGAGGGAGGAAAATGGGTTTCTGATAGTCTAGCCTCTATTTTGTTTTGCAACCACCGGCATTGTTTTGCAGAAATCCTATCATCTAGCTTTTTAAGCAACTATCTTTTCTCAAAAGGTTTGACCCATTTCACTTGTACAAGTTGACTCAAATTTAAGTTCGACTTTGGTGTGTGTGTTAGATTTCTAATAATATAACAACAGAAATATCGCAATTCATCTGCAAACTACTTGATGATTAAGCAAAGGTATTTGTGCACCTGGAAAAGGCTAGATACAGCATCTGAGGCCAGCAGATACTATGGCCTTCCCAGTGATGAAAACCCAACCTTCCTCTGTTACCCCCAGAAAGCATGCATCCATATACCAATCAAAAAACGTCACTTCTTACGTTATGGATCAAACACATGTAATTCTACTTGCTATTAAGACAAACAAATTAGTAACATCCTATAAAAATCTCGACATCTTACAATTGCATACAACTAAGCACAAATACGACAAATAATTCAGGCAATGAATTTCTTACCTTCTGCATTTCATCTTCATCCCCATTTGATTCTGGGTTGCGATTTGTCAAGTGGTAAACATGAGAGAGCAGAGCTAATAATTATTAGTTCCGTTTGATTAGTTAATAATTTTAGGTTAATCTCAAATTTTTTATATCGGAATATTTTTGTATAAAATTCATATTTATCGGCTATATTGCTATAATATAAAAAATGTATTATTTTTATGTAAAGTGCATGTATGTCTAAAATAACGTGAATGAGAATTAGACAGTGAAACTACGGTGAGTGATTAATAGAATAATTGGTGATTAATCGGATTGATTAATTGGAGTATTAATGGTAAATAATTTAATTTAATAAATAATAATATATAATTATATTTAAACAAGTTCAAATTTTTATAAAATTATAATGAAAAAATATCATATATCATTAACACATACATATTTAGATGATAAGGTTTATGAAAAAATAATTTATCGTTAATATTTAAGTGGTTTATACTTAATAATCATTATTTAATAATTAATCTTAATAGTTATTATATAATATATAATATAGTTATTATATATATAATTATTATAATATATATATATATAATTATTAGGAATTTGAGAGAGTATTTGAAATCTATGAAAGAGTTAGATGCATACCATCCATATTTATTGTAAATTTGTAAAAAAAATATATTAATTATTAATTTGTTTAAAATTTTAACTTAAAAAAAATATTTTTTTTTTTTACCGATTAAACAGAAAATTCGTCTTCTTTTATAATACTGGTAACATGTCCCTTGTTATAAGTTTAGGGCCTTCTGATACAAAATTATTAAAATAAATAATTTAATATTCGAAATCCAGTTACATATAATTGTAGATAGCTCAACTTAATATATGACAAAGATCTAATGTCATATATATGTTAAATTTAATAAAAAGTTTTTTAAATATATATTTAAGATTTCTTTTTAAAATAATACACTTAAATATATGAGAATATACACAAATAATTCTGAATTTATGTAAATATATACCGAATTTTTTAAAAATTAACTGGGACTTGAACTCAATAAGCCTTGTACAGTCACACGAACTGCACCGCTTGGACCCGGCCCATAATTAAGGGTTCGTTTGGTTTACGGGATGTTATCGAGTTGGAAAGAGAAACCGGAATTAAGGTGGTATGAGTATCAAACATCATTCTTGATATCATTTATTTGACTGAATGATGGAATGAATTTATTAATTTAATATATTTTTTTAATGAGTAAAAGAATATAAATAGTTAATATGAAAAATAAATTATTATTATTTATCAAACATTAAACAATATTATTATAAATTTTTATTTTAAGAATTAACAATTAATTTTATAAATAAAGATAAAAATAATAAATTTTAATTTGATTCTCCATGGCTCATATCTACCTCCACTAAGGTATCAAAAGTCTATATCTTATGGGTATAGGTTTTAAATTTTTAAATCAAACACTATATATGAGTTTGGAATAAAAAAAACCCATACATGATACTTAGATATCACGCCCCCTACTCTGCTTGTGATATCATGATAAAAATTTGGTAGAAACAATTTAGTAAGAACGACAAAAGAATCCGATCCGACAGATATCAGATCCAAAACCCGAAATTTTGGATCTATCGAACCCGATTTTTTGGATTTGGATTTAATTTTTAGACTCAATTTTTTTTGAATTTGAGGTATACCGATCCGAAATCAGATCTGATATTCAAAATCCTATCCAATCCAAATCTGAACCGAATCTGAAACACGGAAAAAAGCCTTAATAATTATATGTATGTATATATTATATGTTATATATATTATTTTATAAATATATATATATATAATTATAGGTTATATATTATTTTATAAATATAAATAATTATAATATTATATATATTTATGTAATATTATATATATATATATATATATATATATATATATATATATTATACATTATTTATAAAATATTATAATATAATATATTATATAAATAAATATTTTTTAAAACTTAATTTTCGGGTTTGAATTCGGGTTTTCGGTATCAAATGTCGGATTGTATATTTTAATTTCGGGTTTCGGGTATATCCGAATTCAATCCGAATCTGATTCTTAAATTTCGGATATTATTCGGGTTCGGATAAGATTCTGGTTTGAATGAAATTTTTGAATTCGGATTTGGATTTGAATTTGGATTTTATCAAATTCCACCCAATCCGACCCGATAATCCCTATTATCGTGAGGCAAGTTATCTGCAATCACAAAATTATGAAACTAACTATATAGGTTTTCAACTAATGGAGATGGTATTGCTTTCTTCTTTCTGTTAATATGAGACCATTTTTTAATTCTATATGTATATTGTTACATGTAACCACTTTATTATGTAAAGGGCTGAAATGCATATACTTTAACAGAATCACATGCCATATACTTGATCAATTTTGTAGTTTCATCCTAAAAACACATATATTGTTTCAGAAATGCATATATTTTAACAGAATCACATGCCATATAATTGTAGTTTCATCCTAAAAACACATATATTAGTTCAGAGACGAAGTCGGCAAATGTTCATAGAGGTGTCAATTTTTTTCCCGTCAACACTTTTAAATATTCAATATAACAAATAAACAAAAATACTAGTACAAAATTTATAATAAAGCTCTGTGTTATTTTAAATCACGAACCCGTCTATAATTGAGTCCGTACTAAAAAATTTCGTCATTTCTCTTTCGATATAAATAAGCATGCAATGATCGAGAAACTCATCATCCATCTTGTTCCAAAACTTTGTTTTGATAATTTTCATTGAAGAAAATGGCCGCTCAGTAGTGCTGATTGAAACTAAGTAACTAGCAATTACTTAAAAACTAAATGAAAAAAGTTATACAAAGAATAAGTGAAAATAATACCTGAATGATGAAATATGAATTAGGATTTGAAAATGAGAAGTTCGGGAGAGGAGTAGAGGACCCGGGGGTGGCACAGAAATGAAGTTCCAAAGAGATGAGGTCTTGGAAGACTAAGAGACTCTCTTTTTAAAAAAACAGCCATATTGATAGTAATCATATTCCATAATCTATTTTTCTAAAAAATAAGTATGCGTACATATTTTTTTCTATTTTAATTTAAATTTGATCTAATAAATTAATAAAAAAAATTTAATAAACTAAAATTTCTATTTTATAGAGGCCAATTTTTTTTAAAGGGATTAAAGTTTTTCTACAGGGGCTAAAAATTATATTTATTTAAATATATAGATTAAAATACATTTTTTTAAAATTACAACATACATATACCAATATTACGACGACCTAAGTACGACGACCTAAGGGGCCATGACCACCTCTTCCCTATGATGCCTCGTCCCTGGTTGGCTTTACCATCACAATTAAAGAAAAATCATTAAAAATATCATAACTCATAAAAAATATTTTTTTATCACTTCAAAACTTAACTTTATAATAGATTTTTTAAAAACACACATTTATATTACATTTTTATAATAACTTAAATAAAAAATTGAAAACACATGTAAAATTTGCATTTATTGTAAAAAAATATATATCTAAACACACCTTTAAAATGCGACATCCGAAGTACGCTCCGTGCTAACGCACACTCATCCATTCTTGTCCCAGTTAAAAACATGCATAGTGAAAAAGATGAATTCACGTTCGTTTGTGAAAGTAAAATTTATTTTATAAATATATAATATTTTGACATTTTCATCAAATTATGATTAAAAAAGATTTTTTCTCTAAAAATACATATACTGTTTCACGACACTTGCATTTTTTTAATCGAATTGCTTGGCGATCATTTATATAAACTGGTGGACGAGTCTACCAATTGTCATAACTTCTTGAAGCTTATCTACACAAACACTTCAGTTCTAACTCTTACTTCTTAATGTTAACTAATTAATATTATATTTTTCTTCATTTTAATTTTATATTAATATAAATATCATTTGCTTCTGTATGTGATTCGGAGCTAATAGAATTATCAACTCCATTATATTAGCTAACTAATAATTTTAGATTAATTTGAAATTTCGTATATCCACATGTATTTGTATAAAATTCATATTTATTGGTTATAATATAAAAAATGTAATATTTTTATATAATCTTAAAATGCAATAAAACAGAAAAGGATACGAATGTGACGATCAAAATGTTAGTATTATTCAAATAAATAATCCACAGTCCTGACAATAGAGTAACTAATATGTAAACTGCACTAAATATTTTTTTGTCTTTTTGATCAACATGCACTAAACATATTAAACAAACAAAATAATTGGTTCCAGTAGTTCGAGAACAGAGGACAATCATGATGCATGCAGGTCTAAATTTATGTAACCTCGTCTTCTTAATACACATCCCGGTACTTCTGCAACTACCAAGACAACCCACTTTGCTTGTTTTTTGGTTTCTGTTGTGGAGTTATCTTTCTTCTCTCTTTGAGTTGGATAGGTTCTTGGACATGACACACTTCGGACAAGATGATTATAATCTAGACAGAAGCAAACCTCTAGGAAAAATTATATGTAGTAAATTCCTGAGGGTACAGAAATACTTCAATCATTTCACTTGTATCAAATACTTCAATCGAGCACTTGTTCCAGCCCATAAATACAATATGGACTATTTGTATTGTCAAGCTAAATACTCCTCCGGTGTTAAAGTTTCAGTTCATAAACATTAAAAGAAATTCCTGATATTTCAGGACGTTCACCAAGGCCATCAAACCCCAGGTAACATAGATGACGTTCAGTTGGCTTGGACGCAGCCCGCAGGATAAGCCATGCTCTCCTCTATCACTTACTCTCCAGAAACAAGTCTAATTCAGAGATACTATCATATTATCATATAAGTATTCAATATCTGTCTAGCTGAGGAAAAACTACAAAAAAAATAATTTTAGCAAAGCATGAGGTGAGAAAAGCAAAATAACCAATCAATACAAACAGTAGCTGACTGACCTTTTTCGGAGCTTGATGACCCTATCCTTTCCTTAAGAATCTGAACCTCTTCCAATTCGACGCTGCAAAATAACAAAAAAATTATATTTGACCATCCTATTCTAAGAAAAAAAAATATATAGAAGTGAATGCAAGGAAATATCAAATCTACCAGCTCCTCTTGAAGCTTTTTACGCTCGGCATCAGCAGTATTAAGAGCCTGTCTTATTTCATCAACTTCAGAATGAGGGATAAGAATCATGTCTGGTCGGTGTCTTGCCTAAAAATAACAAAATAAAAAGCTGAAGAGATTCAATCAGATAAGACTTATTATAACAACTTCATACATATATAAAAAACCCACCATCCAGTGGCCTACGACCTTTCTCCCAATGTCAATTCCACCAATTAGTCGAGTCACATCAACAATTTTCCCAACTGAATTATTTGCGAACCAGGATACATATTCGACAGTCTCATTCTGCACCAAAGTTTCGGCTGGGATTACCATATCTGAATCGTCTTCGGGGTATGCTGTACTCTTTCCATGCATCACCTCTGGAGGCTGAAATGGAACTAGACCAGGCAGACCAAACTGTCGTCGAAATCTCTCTCCAAGATAATATTCCCAGGTGTCCAAGCTGATAAACGGTATCCTACTCTTCGCAAGATCGATTGCGATACCGATATCGATATCATCAAAAATATAACTTTCACTAGCCAGGTAAGGTTGCCAGGTAACCTGAAAGATAGAAAGAATTTTAGAGAAGCAATATATAACAAATAAAAACACCAGGCTTAAAAACTTTTTGACCACCAACCTGGGACTCGTCATCAACATAATCTAATTGACAGCGAGTGGAAGTAAGTTCTGAATTATCTGAGCAAGGATTTTCTGCAAACACCCAGCGCATTGCCCTTGGAAATATATCATCCTCGGTGTGTTCCGGACGAGATATATTCAAATATTCAAAAGCCCAGAACTAGAGAGAGAACAGAAAATGAAATTGTTAAAAAACTAGGAATATAATTATTAAAAAAGTGGAAAAAATCTTTGATGAGGGAATATGACAGTATTTACAAGGCCAAGACAATAGTTACCGGTAGAAACTGCCAGAACGCCGTGAAAGATCCTATCTCTCCAGTGACCTTTCTTCTCAATCCAGCAAGGAAGGCTGCATATGTAAGTGCCCCCCAGTCATAATTGCCCACAGCATCTATATCTTCAAGAAACTGCACGATCTCATGATGTATTACTGAACGGTTGTTTCCAAAGAAACAACTACCAATGACATAGAGGAACAATCGGCGGAAAATCCTTCCCTTTGCTTCAATATCTGCTGGAACAGCCATTACCTCTGCCTCATTAGGTTTGATCTCCGTCAAAATGATCCTATTTCCTGCGAATATCTCTCTCCTACCTCGAACTCCAAGAAGTTCTCGGACTTTATCTTTTCCATACTCGGGGTCTAGTTTTATGCGCTGACCTCCAAAACGTACGCCAGTGATCACGGTCCAGTCTACAGGAGTTGGACCAATCTCACAGCAGGGCAAGTGGAGACTATTTGTCTCCGCGAACCACCTCTCCGTCAAGGCGATAAGGTATCCCTGTGGAAGCTCTACCGGCTCAATCTTGAAGAATTCTCCAAAACCAGCGAGAACAAATAGTTGCTTGTACTGATCATTTGCTGCACGATACAGATCTACTGCTTTTTTCCAAGCACCCCGAAAGGTAAGACCTTTTGCCTGAGGATTCTGTATATTAAAACAACAACAATCATGCTTCTATTTTACTAAGAAAAATGGACCTGAAGAATACTAGTAGATAGCTATATGTCTTACCAGTCCTGCTCTAGCATACACCGAGGGGTGCTTCCCTAAGTTACTGAGAAGTTGTGTGCCATAGATAGCCCTCTCCTCAGGTGTCAGGTCATCCTCAGTAACCCCGGCATCACTTGAACCAGATTTTCTATCAGCAGTTTCCGAGCTTATACCAGGTTCTGCATCAACTGTTGCCGAGCTTGAACCAGGCCCTTCATGACTGTTCCTGCAAGATCTGATCCTACTCCCTTGGCGTCTCCCTGTAGGAGGAAGAGGAACACTAGAAGTACCACGGACAAGTGGCGAGTCTGAAGTGGCTCCATCTGCAGGAGTCATGTCATCCTCAATAAACCTTTGAGGAATTGTTCTCCTTGACCTTCTTGGATTAGCATTACCCTGACCTGAAGAAGGTTGTCCATTCGCCCTGGCCAAGTTAGGGCTCCAACGTGATCTTTTTCTGTTGCCTTGCCCTCTTCTTGAACCTTGTGTGGTTGTAGCGTTACTTGGAGAAGACATTATCCTGAGAAGGAGAAGTTCATGATCAATAAAGACAACCCGAGAGAAAGCACATAGCACCAATTTCATTATTTATATAATCAACGAAAACAGCCAGTCAAGACAGTGGATATTCATTGCAAGAACTGTTAATTGACACCTTTCAATACTTTCGGTTTATTGCCAATAGTAAACCTTCTAGGAGTTGTTCTCCTTGACCTTGTCGAATTAGCATTGCCCTTACTTGAAGAAGTTGGCCATCCGCTATAGCCAACCTAGTGCTCTCACGTGACCTTTTTCTGTTTCCTTGATGTCTTCTTGAACCTTATGTGCTTGTAGCATTACATGGAGAATCAGGACTAAGTAATTCACATCTTTCCTAACTTTCTATTTATTGCCAATAGTAAACTTAAACCTGTGACCCCTTCATTCTTAAAGATTTCCACTTAAAACTTGATTTCCTTATCACAATAGTCAAGCTAACATTAAAACCTAAAACTGCCATATTTAACCCAAAAAACGAATCTTGAACTACTGTCCCTTTAAAGATGGACTATACAGTGAATTTAGCAGTCAATTTTGCAAGGACAGTGCAATCAATAACTTCCCAATTTATAGTTAGCATTTCCCACTCTTTATGTAGTGATATTTTTTTTTCTTTATGAATGTAACTAATCAGGCTAGATAAGTAGCTAATGTTAGAACCAGTATGGCTATGTATTCGGTAACCAAATACTTTTATATGGAAATAAGGTAATGTCAGGAGAATTAAATTTAAAATGGCAATTTCTGTTAAAAGAAAGGTTTTTCAAAATATTTCCTTTGAAAGGATGCTACGGGAAAAAAAAGAAGAGATTTAGATCCAAAGATCTAGATAATTGACTATATATCTGATTTATGCTAGAAGCAAGCATACACAAGGAAAACATCAATGGCATACTGATCTTGAACAATAAAATTGATATAGAAAAATCACCGTAAGACACATAATTCTAATTAAAATATTAGTTTTAATTTTCAAAGCTAGATCTGTTTGAAGGTGATACAAGAGGAGAGAAAAATTACCTTTGAATTTCTTAAATAAGCTGTAATGGTGTTAGGGTTTTGTGATTTTTCCGTCGACTCGATTGTAGTCACCGCCGCCTTCTTCACCCTGTTATGATATATAAAAGAATACCTAATGAAGTTCCCTTTTTACAAGTCTTAGATGCAATATTTTTTAATTGACCAAAGTTATCCTTGTCAGGTCCCAAAATAATCTATCATAAGTAATATAACAAAGTAGCATATATTATATTTCATAAAATTTCATACATTAATTTAAAGAGGAAACAAAAATAAACATTCTTATAATTTCAACTCTTAAATAACTCTTGTGATGAGTTTATCGGTCAACGTTCATGCTACAATCCAAAATGTTTGGGTAAACACAATTTCAACCAAATTGTTACGAGAATATAAACAAGTCATATTAGCTTATTTAAGTAAACAAATATTTACTTTGATACATTGTCCATTGTTGAAGATAATTCAAAGTTCATTAAAAATTATTTTGAATTATTTCTAAATTATCAATGTTGTTATCTAGTGGTTAGTTATTAATAAGATAAGTAGAAGTAAATTAGGATAATTGATTAATTATATTTTTACTTATCATTGTAGCCTATATACAAGCTTGATTTTTGATATCCTATATATGAAATTATGAAATAAGTATATATATATATATATATGAAATTATGAAATGAGTATATATATATATATAGAGAGAGAGAGAGAGAGCTCTTGGAATCAATCCAACATAAACAAATTGGGGTTCATGGAGACGAATTAACATGCTCCAAAGGTTTTCCTATGTTAGAATCATTTTTCATAAGGATCATGACTTGTTTCACAGGGAATAACAAAAATAATTGTTTGAAGACAATGAAAGAACAAGGAGAATACAAGTCTTAAATCTGAAAATGGGTTTTGAGACTTTAGTCATGAAAGAAAAAGACAAAATTGCTTAATGTGGCGAATAAAATCTGGCTCACGAAGAAATCAACATAATAACAAAATTATAGAGAAACTATTTGCAAATTTGCATAAAAAATTTGAGGCAAGACTTTTACCTCTCGAAAATTCAAGCGATATAAGTGAATGCTTTGTCAGAATTAATCAATTCTTTGACATCCTAAGAACAAAAAAGAGCAATGACAAACATGGAAACTAAAAATGCGGTCTAAGGAGCTTATTTAGCTAGAAATGCAAGATTCTATATTGTTAGCTAGTGATTAGTAGCATAACAAGTTTGCTTCACTTTCATTGTTTTCCATAGGCAACACTTTTTCTAATGGTCATTGTTGTTACTGCGCTCGACTAGTCACGACTAGTCGGATTGCAAGAGTCTATTATGTCGACTCATGAATTGTTCAAAATTCGACCAACTAAAGCGACTAGGCATTGACTTGTCGACTAGTGAACAATCAGGTTAAAACCCCGTCCAAATTGAATAAAATTAAAGAAAAAATATTTTCTAGAATCCTAATAAAAATCAAGAAAGATGTGCATATGATAAGCTTAAATTTTCTTCGTCTCTCTTTTATTCTCTTTTGGACTGAATGTGTGGGCTTTTCTGTGCGTATAGATTGATTAAAATTAATATGTGTACATATGTATGTATAGTCTGTGTGTATATATGTACGGTTAGCGTATATACTGTTAAGTTAATAGTTCTCCTAAAACCTCAAGGTGTTAGGAAATTGACTTACCTTACCGGGATCTTATATTGTATTCTAACATTTCCCCTCACTCGAAAGCACATTTATGGATCGAGAGTGGATTACGGATGCCCATCTTTGGGGCAATAACAAGCCTTTCGTGTCCATAATTAATTATGAGAATATTGGGGTGGCAGGGAGTCGAACCTTAGACCCCTGCCGACTAGAGCTCTGATACCATGTTAAGTTAACAGTTCTCCTAAAACCTCAAGGTGTTTGGAGACTGACTTACCAGAATCTTATATTGTATTTTCTAACATATACATAGAATTATATGAAATGGAAAAAAGAGATATACATATGTTAATGTTAGAATTTTCTTGTCAAAAATCACATATGTAAAATATATTATTATATATCACTCCCTCCATCCCAAAATACTAGCCTATTTTGAAGATTTTTTTATACAATAATAATTATCCATCTCCACATCTAATGCAAAAAAATCAAACTTACCCTCATAATTTCTCATTTCCAATATAAACATTTCTTCAACTTCATATAAAACTAATGCAATAAAAATGAGTAAGATTGGAAAAGTGTTATACAACTAACTTTTTATGATATGCGTGATTTTTTAAAAGGGACAAGTAAAATGGGATGGAGGGAGTATTAACCGTTTATTATTATAATTTTATCGACTAGTCGACGAGCTGGACCTCCATCGACTCGACTTACTGAAGTGACAACCATGCCAATGGTACACTCGGTCCACTTCAAAACTCCACTTTCCTTTTAACAAAAAGAGAAGAAGCGGAAAATAATGTTGATTCAACAAAAACAACTTATTGTAGAACAACTTTCTAGCTAACACAAAACGAAGTCAACCGTTACAAAAACTTTGTAACCTTCAATATTAAAAATATTTAATGACAACATATCAAACTTCAAAAATAACTCCAGCAGCAACATTGTGTCATTAATACAAAACTACAAACAAAGTTTTAGTCTTTCATGTAAATTGAATGCCTCTAGGACCGATTGTTCAAAATTTTATCTGTAATGCCTATTTGTGTATGTTTATGACAACCTGGCAATTTAAAATCCTCGATTCATCAAATGATAAATGAGTACAAAATTTCTACACCATTTTGACATATAATTATATTTTTTGAAACTTGGTGTAAAAGATATATTGGCATAAACTAGTAGATAATTTAAATACCTGAAAAACAAAGTGGCCAATAAGGCAAGAAATGCCTAGGACGAAGTACTTGGGAGGGAATGATATTGCCCCCAAAATTCAATTTTGAATATATCCCAACCAAGAAGCACGAAAGAAACTTTCACTTTCACGTGATCATAAAGAGTTCAACTTGCGTTGTTTTTTCATCAATAGATATTGCCTTATGTAACAAAACAAATGTAAGGAGGTGACCTTACAAGTGCACTTTCAACCAGAATCTAGTCTCCTACCAGATTGGTTGTCCTTGTCAGGATGAAGCATAGCATTTGATGCAGGGCTTCCGAAGTCCATGCGACTTATCTAAGATGCTAAAATCATTTCCTCGCTAGAGAATGCGAGTACAGTACTTTTTTAAGCCAGTGCATACTTTAGACAAAGTTTTTATTAATTTATCAAGTTTATTATGAGAAGAATCATGCCACTATAAATTCTAAAACCGAGATTTCAATAACTCTTTACACAAAAAACAATATTTGGACCATCCATAATGCATTCATTCTCGTTTATGTAAATTTGGTGAAGTCTCAATTTGAGAATTTGATCACGGTATGTTTCTTACTCTCACGTATCCTAATAAACTTCATAAATCAAAACCAGCTTTTCCAAGCACAGGTTGTCTCGAATATGTTTCGATACTATTTATGCACACCATTTTCTGATGTGGTAACATTTCTAGCCACCAAGATAAACTGAATCAGAATGGAACATGCAAAGATACGCTTTAATTTGACAGAGGTAGCATTCTATTAAATTGATAAACAACTGAATTCCAGCAATCAACCTATTTGGTAGGAAACTGGATTTTAGTTGGAAGTGAACTCATAAGGTCGAATAATTTTACTTGTATCGTCGCATTAGCTAGTGATTGGTAGACATATTAGGAAAGTAGAACTCTTTATAACTTATAAGCCTGTAAAGAGTTTCCCTTGTGTTTCTTGCTTGAAATGTACCAAAATAAGGAAATCACAAATATTTCACATAATTCTAACTGAGGAATTCGATGGCAGTATCTGGACATCTCAAGGTCTTTCTGACATGCATCCAAATATTAGCTAACCTGTAATCCATGTTCTTCAGCATGATACTTGTTATCACCCTCAAGATGCTCAATCTCCACATACTTGTCAAAGGAAGCATAACCATCTCGACAACCTTTAACATCAAGTTGTATATCTGCAAACAATAACAGAAATAACCATGTAAACAATTACGATCACTATTGTTCTGCAAAAGTGAACTGGTTTAACCACTCAGAGTAAGCAAGTACCATAAAATGATTCTTTTCTTGTATAGATTTGAAGTCCACATTGATGGATTCAATATAATTCATGTGGTGATCTTCAAATAATTTCTGTATCATCCACTCCACAACCGTTCCCTAATCCAGAGGTAGAAACCAATATAACTATATTAGTAAAGACAATACAGACGCGGATGGGATAAAAGATAAAGAAACTACATATGGAGATGGCCAAAATAGTGAATTAGATGATACCTTCATCTTCTCTTCAAGCTTTTCACTTAACACTCTGTTAAGTTCTTGAACATCATGCTGCTTGAAATCGTATGTGTCCCACCCAAAAGATTTGGTTCTTTTGTTGCGACACTAGTATCGTTATACTGAAGTTTGTAAAATAGACTTTGTAAAGCAAGAGGAATGCTTCCTGAGGGCATGTCGTTCTCGGTCATTGGCATATGATACACAGCCTGATCATTCCGCATATAAGCAAACTAAAAATGTGACAAAGTCTTGAAAACACACTACTACCTTCCTAAAATAAGGTATATGATACAAAGTCCGAAGTAAAGAATTCAGGTAAAAAGTTGCTCCCTGGTTTTTCAGACAAACATAACCAGTTTCTTTCTCTGAGTTATATCTCCAGTAGTCAACGACGCGTACAGCAATATCAGCTTCAATAATGCATGTATCATTTACAAGAAAACCTTTTTTTGGGTCATAAAGCTCGCTAAGTGACATAAAGGATGTGAAACCCCAATCACTTTCCCTTGCATGAAAATGGTGCCGAGTGTCTACAAGAATCCACAGGTCGTTTAGATAAGTAGAATGCAAGTACAGCTGAAAATGCAGCAAATCTACTACACACTTTTTATGAGATCAGAATCTATTAGAACTGAGCAAAAAAAAAGAGTAGGTTTAAAAAGATGCAGTTCATAAGACAAACTCATAGTTCTCTTCTTAAGGTCCTGGAAAAATTCATGTCTTCTCATAGATTTGATGGGCCCAGTAATATAAGAAAAGTTTTGTCGTACAATATGCAAGTGATATAAGCTTAGCATTATACCTCACAACACGCGATATGTTAAATCCTACACTAAAATTATTTAAGTCATATAAGCTTTGAATTATACCTCGTAACACATGATATGTAAAATCCTACATTCTTCACTAAAATTATTTCAACTCTATGTCTGGCTTACCTTATTAGGGACCTATAGCTAAATTTTAGGCTGGTGAACTAATGGCAGAGATATGAAGATAATTAATTAAAAAAAATTGACGGAAACATCACATACAATTGTTCAAAAATGGATACTTACTACCCAAGGCTTATGATGAACCTTTCATAAACACAAAAAATTGTTAATGGAGCACTTACATTATAGGCTAGCAGTTCTATTGATTCTACGATAACAACCAGGTGTACGCAACAACATTAAAGGCTCATAGCTAACGCGAAATGCAAGCAAAAATTAGTATTCCATCTTGTTCCGCAGAAAGATTGTAATGTTGAATATTTAAATTAGAATATAAGTCTTTTTAATTGGAAAATTTTGATCAATAGAGCAATATGATTGTATACTTAGTTAGACAAAACTACAAATTGTTTTCTAAGAAAATTCTCATGAAAAACACCTGATAGATCAAAAATACATATATTACTGGGCACATGAAGTACACGTCCTTTTTTTTAATGTTTAATTCAGCAATTCTTGAGCTTTCTTTATAAAGTGGAAACTTGATTAATTTCCAAGAAAAATATCTACGTAACAACATGCACCATATAGGTACAAATATAATACTGAGAGAGAGGAACTGAGATACCTCAGTAGCTTCTTTCATAATTGTTTTACACAGAACTCCCCATTTGAAAATCTTCCTTAAAAAAAGATAGACCCCTCTTGATGAGACACAACTGCGGATTGCAGGAATTTAGACACGCTGTCAGTAACTTTAAAGAGATTTTAGTGAATATTAGTTGTTCTCTAATCAGGTGGGAGTTGTTTATTTGAAAGTTTGCCCAGAGGTGGAAAATTGTTGGCAGGTAATCTCATCCTACAAATGTCCAAATAATTAATGCGGGATCATCAGTGACAAAAATGAACCAGGAGGATACATTTTCATATAATATTCCCATATCGATCAATAAGCATGAACCCCAACTCTTATAATAAGCATTAATAACAAAGGACTCAACATAGCAGAGATGCATTAATTTTACCCCTCCAAGAAACAGCTTCTCGTGAAGTGCCATATAACTCATACAATCATACTTTCTCGGAGAGTTTCTCCTTACCCACAATTTTCGTAGGAACTTTAGGTATCCAACATTAATGGAAGTTCAGGTAAAAGATATTACAAGAGCAATGCAGTTGGATAGTTCTTATTATTCTCCAGACACTGAATCTAAATGCAGAGACTACACACATTTTGACATATTTATTCCATAAACAAAAAAAAAAAAACAAGAAATGCACCCTTTTAGCATTAAAGCAAGAAAATTAATAATCGAATTAAATTTCTTATGATCAAATTAAGTGCACAATTTTAACATTAAAGCAAGAAAAAAAGATGTAGCCTGGTCGTATACAAGTATACATACACACAAAAGTGTAAATATATATAATACCTCTGAATCTTCTTCATATCAACAATATTTGATCGACCCTTTTAACGAAAACAAGAAATCGGATCCATTCATCTGTTCAATTCAAAAGTACTAATTTGGAAGGGAATAATGTTCCTAAACTTAACATTTATATAACTATTTAAACTTAACATATATAATAATCAATATTATTTTTGTAACTATTATAATATTATTCACTTTTTATACTCAAAATAATAGTAACTATAGATAATTTATCTAAGGTTAATTTTATATACCGTTTTCCCAATTTAAAATATTTCATTTTTAAATATATTAATTTTTACCCCAAATTTCATTATATAAAATTTATATCTATTCATTTTTTCCCATATATTTTCTTCTATATACATAAATTTCTTTTAATTTAATTTATTTCATTTCATTCTTCTCAATCAAATACATTTTCCCGATATTCATTATTACTCCTTACATTTTCATTTAATAATTGTTGTATATTTTAGTTAAAATTTTATTATACCAGTCATTTTACACTTTTAAAACGAATTAATTATTAAAATTTTCAAAACTTCCTATAATATACCCTTATATTGAAAAAGAATTCATGTACGTGTAAAAACTTTGAAAACAACTATTAAAAAGGAATAAAAAGGAATAAAGAAGACATTATAACTCGTGTATAATTTATAATTTATTATAGAATAAATAAATAAAAATAAAAAACATTAAATTTTTATTATAGAAATTATCATAACAATATTTTGTGGAATATTTAGTCTTTCCTTTGTCACTTTAAAATTTTGTATTATTTTAAGTTATATAAAAAAATAATTTCTCTAATATATATATATATATATAATTTCATAATGTTTTTTACATATATCTTAAAATATATGTAAAAAATTAGATTAGTCAACAAAAATAATATACATTGTCTTAAAAGTGAGAAGTAAATGAAAATTTGAAAAGAAAAAATATAAAAATATAAAATTTCAAAGGTACAAAATGAATATTCATATCCATACAATATATAAGGAAATAAAAAGAAATGTATGCATCCAAAATTTTGTTAAGATCCAGGATTAATGTGTTTATTAAGGGTGCAGTTCTAATTTGATTATTAAGTTTAATTTATTTTTTTTGTCCGCCTCGATATAATGATTTATCGAGTTTACAAATTGTATTTTAATTTTACAAAACCCTCTATTATAAAATTTAATTATTAATATAAATACTATTATTATTATTTTGAAGAATATTTTTTTTTAATTACATACATATGACAAACTGAAACTGCAGCGTAAGACCTTGTTCAAAAACAAATCTTAATCAGAATAAGAAAAGTAATCAATTTTTTAACAAGTTTTCAAAGCGAGTAATTTGGATCAAATTCAAATTATTCTATTAACATTTTATTTCTTTATGTCTATATAAAGATACACAAATAATTTAATCATCAGAATCTAAAAAATCTGTTCAATTCAATTTTAAAAAAATTAACAAAAATTTAATTATAAAAAAGGCAAACTCGATCCAACTTGCAAGTCTAACAGAACTTCATATTATTTTGAAAAATTCCAATCCAATTCGAACCCAAATTTTTTTTGAGATTTAACTATGCCCAAAATAATTCTGTCAGCCTGCCAATAAAAACCTAATAACCTATTGGAATCCGAAAAATTCAGACACTACCCAAAATAACTCTTTAAATGAGCCTGCAAGATTAAAAAAAAAAAAACCTAACCGGATCCAAATAAAATATAACCCATTCCCATACAAAAAAAACTAGGTCCTGCTTAAATCCAGTCCACCACAATCTAACCTCAATTTTTTTTTAAAAAAATAATGATATGGATAATATTAAAAATATGCTTGAATTTTATTTATTAATTTTAAAATATTATACAAAAGATCGAATAAAATTATAAATATTTCAACAAAAATTAAAAACATCACCAAAAAAATTAAATATTATTTATAAAAATAAAAAAATACTAACATTTAAATAATTAAAAAAAAATTGATCCTATCCACAAGACTAAAATGTAGCTAATATTTTCTAGAAAATCCATCTATATATCTGATCAATTTATCTTTTAAATTAAACACAATAAATAATTTGTTAAAGATACCGAACATCTACCACCACCAGATGCACCTCAAGCAGGAACTGTAAAAGATGTAAAACAAATAACACAATACGTTTAATCACCCTTCAGACTCCCGACATCCAGAAATTACTATATGAGTTGAGTTGCCAAATATTTAGCAAAAAGAAGAAAAGATTGAGTTGCCAGGAAGAGACCCAAGACTCTTCCAGTTCTACACTAAAAATTTATTTTATTAATTATGTAATTGAGTACAACTTTTTTACAAGACTATCAAGATACAAACACTATAAGATAGATCTTTTGACTGCTGAAAAGTATCTTTTTACCTTTACATTATCATAAAGACACATCTACTCCCACCCCAGGCAGAGGGTTAACTAAGCTCCCCCTAAACAGATGACAGGGGCGAAAGGAAAGCGCCGACTAAACCCAGTTACACTCCCTTCAATCAAAATCTTTTTATGTACCTGGCTAAACTACAACAGGAACTGAATACTGAAGGCCCCAATCCTCTCCACGAAACTTAGTACCTTAATATAGAGGACCAGAAGGTATGCCCAAGTGGGCTGGTAAAAACAGGTCAAATGTGAGAGAAACCCTTTCTTCGCCACCCAAGTCATGAATAAGAATTGTTGCCTACAAAGAAACGATTATATCTGGAAAAGGGAAAATGGAAAGAAAAAAAATGGACCATAACACATCCTGCTAATGTCTCCCTCTGCCTTGTCCTCTTGACCTTTTTCTAATTAACCAATGTCATCCCAAGAGGATGGAAATTCATCCAAGCATAACTGGTGGTTCCACACTTAGTTGTATATTTTGACAGGCTTCTCATATGTGTGTCGGTTCTGCAAAAAATTTAAAGCGACACTTAACCCAGCACTTAACCCGAAATACACTCATCATACAAAACCAACTAATTTCATATACATGGTCCAAAATCTGATATCATTGCATGCTGCATTATTTTGAAAATAGTATTTTCTATCGGCAAAGCATTTTTCATGGAAATCCAAAAAATAAACCTCCTTGCATCACCTATAAGCTAACAGCAAAATTTTATACCTGATTTGTGGAAAAAGCCCTTTTAGGAGTAGTATCAGAGTGTTCTAACCCAAGATACTGCTCCCAAGCACCATACACATCCCTTCTCTACAAAGATCAACATTAAAAGTTTAGGCAGCGTCCAGCTTTAAGCAACTATATTTTCTCCAGAAGACTTTACTCCGTTTCATTTCCACAAGTCAACTCAAATTTACGTTCGATATTGGTGTGTTAGTTTAATTTGAAGTGGTAAAGCAAATATATTTGTGCACCTGGAAACGGCTAGATACAACATCCAAGTCCAGCAGATACTCTGGCCTTCCGAGTGACAAAAATGCAAACTTCCACTGATTAAACCCAGAAAGTATCCACGTACAAAAAACAAGGGAGTTAATTCTCACGTTACAAATAAACTCAAGTAGAAAAGATATGTTACATTTGGTTGGGATTGAATATTGAGCCGCTAGGTGAGAAAACAGATGTACCTTTAGAAACTCCTCATCTGGAACCTGCAATTTCTTTTGAATACGCACTTTAACTTCTGCCAAAGTTTCACCATCATGGATGACCAAGAAAAATGGCTCCCCGAAGTTTTGTACTTGCTATTAAAATGAGAAAAAGTACATCCAATAAATATCTCCACATCTTACAATTGGCTAGAACCAAAGCACAAATACAGCCAAAAACATTCATGCAATGAATTTCTCTTTTGCATTTGACCTGTATTACCATCTGATTCTGGGCACCCTCTTTGGTGAAGTGGTAAACATGTATCAGGCGATCATGCGGACCAAGGTTCTTTTCTTCTTCGGGTATCTGTGATGCAGAAAAAAATTCATTTTAAGCAAAGTGTTTTTCTAATAAAATATATTTATTAGAACAAAATCATAGGAAAGGGATAAGAGAACATTAAGGAAACAATTTCTGCAGTATACACATCTACTGCGCTTGACTTTTAACAACTAAAGCCATATTTTGAACAGTAAACCTCTTTTCAAATTTAGAAAGCACAAGGAAAGATGTAGGTACAATAAAAGTTACTTGCCTCCTCTGCTCTCAGTGTCCAGTATTGGTCATTTATATTCTCAATTTTTTCATTCAAAGGAAAAATCTAGCAAAAGAGAGGCAAGACGAATTAGAGTCAGCAACAATAGTTGAACAATATAATATATTACAAACCAACGACTGGTAGAAACCAAGTAGACAGGTTTATTACTATTATATATTAATATTAAGACAAACTAACAAAGAGCTTTAGAAATTATATAGGATCCATAACAGAATACTAAATTACAATAAAATTATTTTTACCTTATAAATCTTGTGATAAAACACTTCAAGCAGTCTAAGCTCCGCATTGACATGAGATAATTCCACCTGCAAAAGGAGGAATTTGATATTTGGTGAAATTAGTTTATACAACACAACAAAATAATGTAACAAACTTGCAAGAGTGTATGATAGATGAGAAAGAAAGGATATGAAATTAAGACTCTTTTGTGATGGTTTTCTTAAAGAGGGGGCTTCCAGCATGCACAATACAGTCTTTTGTAATGATAATATTGTTGGTGAAACACTCTCTATAGAAAGCATGGTTTTATGGTGGTCCTATTTATTTTGTAAATTATAAACAGACATATATAAATTTTGTTAACTATTTCAAAATTTTCATTAATTAAATTTTTTTAGTTTTGTCATATATTTTCTTACTAATTAAAAAACTGAAACTATTCTAACCGGTTGAAGATCCCTCGCAAATTGTTGCCAACAATCTATCAGCAATTATTTATAGCAGATAGACTTTAAACCCTAAGGGGTCGTTTGGTTTGCGGACTGGTAAAGGGTTGGAATCAGGAATCGGATCGGATTAAGGTGGTTTAGCGTTGAAGTATCATTCGTACCATGGATTTGGTTAAGTAGTAGAATGAATCTGTTTGACTTCAAAATATTTTGGAGACATTAATTTAATTTATTTTATTTTATACATGTATATTAAAAAAATTGTTTTTATCATTTTTTATTATCATTAATGATTGTAATTATTTAAATATAGTTATCTCTCTTATTTATTTATTTATCTTACTATAAAAATATAACTTATTTTGCATTAGCATATGCGCGCATGCACACACAAGCACACACATATAATGCACACTATACAATATAAAATTAAATGGTTATCAATTTATAAATAACAAAATTAATATAAAAAATACATTTGCTTAACAAATTATTTAAAAAATCACATGTTATTTTAATATTGTCTACTAAAGAAAATTTAATGAATGTTAAAAATAAAAAATTACTACTCATTAAAGTTTAAATAGCATCATTATAAATATTTTCCATTTAAAATTTACATGTAATTTTATAAATAGAGATGAAAATAAAATTTTAATTAGATTCCTTGTACCCAAGACACATACCCACCTTCCCCTTGGGATCAAAAACCCATACCATGTAGGTTTGAGGTATGAGTTTCAAAACTTATTTTTTCTAACAAAATGCTAGGTATGGGTTTGGAATGAAGGAAAACCGTACATAATATCACTAACCAAATGATCCCCAAAAATGGTTGTTTTAAGCGTGGATAGGTCCCCCGACATTCACAAATTAAATCCCATATTAACTCTATCCACTATAAATAATCACGGATAGTTGGTTTGGTTGCAGCATATATGGCTTGCTTGCCACAGACCAAAACTCTTTTATTACTGCTTCAACTTTTATCAGCTTGTTTAGTTCTGTATAATCAAACTGTTTTAATATTATCTTTACTAATTTAGTTGTATTTTTTGAAGTTTTGTATGTTTGTTTGAATTCTTCTGATGGGAAGCTGCATAAATACATTCCGCCTATAATTTCTGTGAGAATTCCAAAAAGTAAATGAATACAATTTACTGTTTTTTAAGTTGTTGGACACCTGTTGACGCAGAAAAGTGTGAGAAAAGGATGAAACAAGCGATAAAACCTATCTCCGCCGAGAATTGGCAAGAAACACTATAAATACGCAGATTGAATTCTTACTATTCAACTCTATTTAATAAAGAAGATTACAATTTTTTATAGAACTCCTAAAACTTGGTGATCAAGTAAACTTGCAGAATAAGTAAGATCATAGATAAAATGAAACAAATCCTTTTATTATTAACTAAATCTATTACTTATCTACTACCATATATCGATTTTATAGAACATTCCTAAATAGATAATATAATTATTAATACAAAACATACTTATAACTAAATAATAATATAAAATAATCAACAACTAGTTTAATTATTTTATGCTCCGTATTACCTGTCGACTCAACTTGACTCAGCATCGTAAACCAAGATAGGAACAAGCAGGTAGAAAGAGATATTACTAATGTTGATATCAGACTAACTATATGAGAGAGAGAGAGAGAGAGTCTACACATGCAACAAATAAGCATACAGTAGCAGCATAGCAAAGGATTCAAGAGCAAGTTCCAAGCATACCTTTGTTTTAATTTCATTAAGCACATCTCCTACAGTACTCTGTTTGGGCAGTCGAATGTTATGGATAACCACCTGGAAAAAGTGCAATATATATAATAACCATAAAAGGCTTTAAATAACTTAAGCACAGGGGGACAGAGAGCATTTTCAGACTCACTTCATCTTTATTTGCATGATGGAAAGCAACCTTCAGAGTTTTGAGACACTGCAATTCTGGAAGAGGAATATCAAGCACTTCGTAGTACAGAATGTCAGAGATCTGTCCAGAATAACACAAAATTTTGTTAAGTACACCTGATCATGATGTTTAACGTGCCATTCTTCATAACTATATCAGTATATGGCATTAAGCTTTGTATACCAAATTAGAAACATCCCATTACATGAACCCAACTAGGCATCATTATGTAGCAACCTGATTATAATGCACCAGCATATCTAACAAATGTTCTGCTACTCTATACTTGATTGGATGGGGTTTAGGTTGCTGGGAGTAGCAGTTATGAGGAGTAAGTCTGATCTTCGAAGGATCTTCCAGTCCTAGCTTCCGTGCCACTCTTTCAACAACATCGTCATATGTATGTAATTTGGACCTATAAGGTAACACAAAACCATGTCAGCTATTATCGTAACAGAAGATATGTCTAAAATAAGATTGTAGTGCTCACAATTCTTGGCAGAAATCATCCTCCTTGGGCTTCTCAAGAGATCGAAAATGAACAATCTGCAAAGAATAAAAAATCCTGTAGCTGAAAAATACTTGAAAGCAGAAAACCACATCAACAAAGAGACTTGTGCAGCTCTCTTAAATCAAACTCACCAAGAACTAGAATTATAAAAGGATTAAAAATATGTGAAAATATGTGTGTGTGTATTACATTATTGCAACTCAAAAGTGATATAAAATTCCAATCTGAAAGCCCGTTTGTCAAAATTCTTTAAAATTGAGTACCTTTTAGGCTTTGACTACTTTTTCTGACTAATAAACAAGAGAAACAAACTTAACCATACGGGCTCCTAGCACTGCTCCTACATATAATTAGCGAATAAACTTTCCTGAACCAGATCTAAAATCTTTAGTAGATGAGGAAAATTGTAGGAGTTCAATTCTATTGTTAAAGGGATCTAATGTATTTAGGCCTGTAAACGGATCGGGTTCAAATCGGATTGATCTAAATCCATATCCGAATCCATTTAATTTGTCGAATTCGGATTTTTGAAAGGTCTATCCATATCCGATCCGTTTATATAATCGGATCAGATTTCAGATATCCATTTAGTAATAATATAATTTTTTTAAAATATCTAAAATAAAATAATAATTTTTAAATGCGTATACATTATATCAAAATCAAATTACTAAACTTATAATTAAATATTATTGAAATTGACAAATTTATAACGTTATAATTCAAAAAAACTAAATCATAAAACTGTGATGTAGATTAGAAAATATAACAATCGAACCTAAATATGTTTAAAAATTAAAAAAAAAACATGAAAGAATGGACTTATTTGAATTATTATATATTTTCTTTTAATATTCATGTGTAGCAAAATAAATATATATGTGTAATTTAAAATTTGAATGACTATATTAAGTATATTATTAATTATTATATATAATTTATATTTATATATGTATATAATAATCGGATCGGGTTATTAACGGATCGGATTGGCCTAAATCCATATCCGATCCATTTAATAATCGGATTATTTTAATCGTATCGGATCGGATCATTTTTAGACAAATCCATATCCGTTTATATAGGTTCGGATCGGATCTCCGATCCATTGATAGGCCTAAATGTAATTATTAACTCGGGACATATAAAGATACCATTTGAGCATATATGAAGTCGCATCTTTCTCGCATATGGTAAGTAGCCTGATGATAAATCATCAAACAAAAACTGTGGAGTCCTATATGAGTGTGTGTATGTGTGTGTTGTGGAGGGGGGGGGGGGGGGGCACAGCGAGTTAATTGTACCAGAACCAAAATATTAGCTTAATGCCATTACATTAACACTAATTTGATAGGTCGGCATATCACAGTTGTTGCTACATCTCATAGTAGCAATGTAATCAGGAGGCATGGCCCAGCTAGGGACTACAATAGTCAGAAAATAGTCAGAAAACAGCGCCTGCTACACAATTGGGCAGTCCTACTATTTACACTGATACACAATTATTGCAGTTTACAAATTCAGGAATAAAAGACCAAAAGAACTCTGAATAGTAAAAAATACTTTGTGTCTACATAAAACAGAAACAATCAGTAGAAGATGTATTATTAATATTAAAGTTAACTGAGTCTGTAGGCTACCAAAAAAGTCTGCACGCATAAAAATTTTAAGTATGCACCTGACGATTCTTAACATACTCCAAATATGAGGGAACATCTGGATATCTATATTCCTCTTCATTTTGAGGCTGAGGATATTTCTGGAAACAAATTATGTCCCCATCATCAATCTACAGACAGTTATCACACAATAAGAATTAAATTATAATGCAATATAATAAGAAGGTAAATCCACTCCACTAGAAATTGACATTATAAATAATCATACCTGGCTCAAACGAAATGAAGCTCTCTTGTCAAGTCGTTCACACATCACACAAGGCTCAAATTTAACCTCCTGGATGGGATCATTATTCAGCAATTAATAACCAATGAATATAGTAAATCAAGAGTTCTGTACAAATCTAACACCATGGGTCATGTAGATACAACTGGAAATTTCGGAAAACATATCATAAGAATTTTGCATTTATACAATAAATCCAGAATATGCAACTTTTCGAGTATTCTCCGACCATGCAAAAAACAACAGGCTGCCAGAAGGAGAGGCAAAGGAATTCCACTTGGGAAACAAACCTCAAACAGTTCAATTTCCTCATCAGCATCAAAGCCAGCCATCTCATTCAATTTTGCTAAGATCTCAAGCGGCCTTCCGGTACTCTTTACGAAAAGTCTACCAACATATCTGGACACATACATGACCAAAAAGCGTAGTAAACAGTCAGCAATACAAAATAGCAAGGCCAGTGATAAATACTTCTGCCCCATACTGTGACCAATGCACATTAAATAGGACAAACGCAATTTTACATTATATGTTTAACATGCACATTTATTCGTGGATGGGCGTTCTGTAAGAACAGCACTCGATCTGATAAACGAGTAATAATGGTGATTGCCACAATTTTAAAAATAAAAAAACTCACGTTGGAAACTCCCTTAACGAAACTAGATATGCTGTGGATGCACAGATGAGTTTAGTTATTAATATTTTATGTTATACTGTTTTTTAATCTAGGATGTTTTTGTAAGTACTGTTATACTATAGAATTAGATATATTCTTGAATAATTGGTATTGGATAAGATTACTACTAATAAGTAACTTTCAGTTGGGAGTCATTTTCTGTATTCAGCCTTTAAATTACTCTCCGAACTAGGAGCTTCTATCAATTTCTTGTTATCCACATTAACGGTCAGATTTATGCTACTGCTAATGATATTATTCGTGTTCTTTTTGTAGGAGAGTCTATTATAATTATCCCATGAAGGGTTCCCAATTCTTACCCCCTGAGCCGTCCATTAATTTATAAATTCTGAGACCATAATAGATATACATAATGGATACAAAAAATAAAAATATCAGAGGTACACTGCTCGGACTACATTCTTCTTAGTGGCAGCAGTGGAAACATTTTGCACCTTCCATACAATGCACTTATTATGCCTCCATTTGTCTCATCTCCTATGCTCTTTCTTCTGTTCTGTTTTCTTCTTCACTATCCCCTCTTCTCAAATCTCCACAACAATTCCATAGCACCTTCTACATGATCTTTCTGGCACTGTTATTCCCGTTGGAAACGACAGAAACAATCACATTAAACTAGAGTTATGGTTTTGTAAGCTGTAATTCAAATTGCCATGTTGTAAGAGCATTCCCAATTAGGTTGGCACTCTTCTATGATTCTAACATTGCCGAATCACCAGGCACCAGGCACCAGGCACCAGGCATGTTAGTTTTTCATTTTCTATCACGCATATCACTTTTGGCACCCTTATCCCAAAATGGCATATGGTTGGCACCCTTAAAAGTTGCACCTGCAGTTTAAGCTTCTCAATGAGATGTTCAATGTGGGGATACCGTAGACGTTCCAAAAGTTTAAATTTTTCAATATGGTAGAAAATGTTGTTTCTCTATTTTAGGGAAATATGAAGAGGTTACTAAAGGCTAAGAGGTTTACCAATATCCTCACAATTTCTAAAGGGACGAATTTAGATAAGCAACCAGTAATTTTTGTACTCTACATCCGAGTGCTTCCGGATTTTCTCTTCATACTCGTAAGTTCATCGAGCCTGATAAAAGGGATCATGTTCATTGCCTTGTTGGCAAATGCAGACTGTCAACTTACAATAAGGGTACAATGAGCGTAAAACTTAGGCTGCATAAGGAGTCTCTTCTGGTTCTGGCGATTGAATTTCACATACGGTATATATACAGGGTCGTGTTCCAATTAGAACCACTTTAATATTGGAACCTTAGAACTAATTTATATATTCTTCAACGGATCATAATATTTTTTTCATAAATAAAATAATATTTTCATAAATAATTTCCCTTAAAAAATATTACGTAATTTAGATGGGAAAAAAATTGTACTACTGAAGTACACCATATTTTATAGTTCACAAGAAAACATTGTGTGTTGCAGCAATCTAAATCCATTGTGTTCTGCAGCAGAACGAATAATTATGAGTTGTTAATTGAATAAACATCGCAGGATAATATTGGTTCTAAGTTCTAATTTAGTTTAAAATTCTAATTTAATCCTGACCACACACATGTATTAATACTGTGCGTGTTCCTTGGGTATGGTGTATTATGCAGGAGGTCGATTTATATAGATCTATACATGAAAAAAAATTGAGAAGGAGAATCAAGGACAGTTATTGTACGGTTAGGCATGATAGGGGACAAACAATAGTGTAGGTACTAATTACCGAAGCTCTTCTTTCATAGGATCATAAAGCTTGAAGAAAAGGAGTATATCCTCTTTACTTTTGTCTGGTGGTGGTATAGGATGCAAGTCCTGCAAACATTTTGCAAGTCATTTATATTGGCCAAGGTCAACTAAAATTGTGATAGGTGTCCACTTAAAAATGCATCATTACCAGCCCAGTATGAATTTCCAAGAACAACTTCAGCTCAGCATTGTGGTTCTTGTTAGAAACCTCCCTCAACTGTCCTACCTGCATTTATAACGCGCAAGTCATTGGCTTTAAAAGTTGCATGTGATGACTCGTATACGCCACAGAAGTAACAGTCAAATATATACAGAGAGTGCATAATATCTGGATTCTGGACCTATGATGATTGCTGCATTCTCCCACTAAACAGTAGTGTGAAAACTCATGCTATGACTATAATATGATACTTGACCAGAGAGCAAAACTTTTGGCTAATTTCTATTAGGGGATGCACAACTGCTAGGAAATTTGTGTTTACTTGGACACATTTCTTGGTTTACAAATAGATTTTTACAAGCAAAGATGTGTGCATGCTCTCAATTTCCTTAAAAAACCACTAAATCATACACATGTAGTGTCAAGCATCAGTTCTCTAAGGACGGAGTATAACATAGACCGATAAACATCCCCCCCCCAACACACACACAATAACAATTCTAAGATTCAACTAGTCAACAGAATGAGAGCAATATCAAGTGCTCAGTTCTGACCGTTTGTGCTTCTTCCTGCGGAGTCAAAGGTCGATTGGGACGGTACGTATGGTTTTGCCTCTTTGCCCAGATCCAGAAACGCTGAAACTGAATCGGTATACCAAATTCTTTGGCAACCTCCTCCTGCATGTGAACAAATATGAGCATTCTACAAGAAACGGCATATTTAGGAGGATATTAACGTATAGAAGTGAAATAATCAGATACGAATAACCGTGTTTGTCTTAACATAATTTTAAAAATAAGTATTAACCTCTCCGTCCCTCCCATTTCTTTACAAATGGGTTGGGCACGGAGGTTAAGAAAAATGAATGAAGTAGTGGAGAAGTGTAAGAAAAATGAGTAAAGTGGTGGGACCCATTAATATTTAAGGTATAAAGTGAGTATGGTGGAGGAAAGTAGTGGGTGTAGTTGATTTTTATATTATAAAACTTTACTATTTTTGGAAAAGTAAGAATTGAAAGGGACATCCCAAAAAGGAAACTATAAAGAAATGGATGGGACAGAGGGATTATTTCTTAGCAATGGTACCTGTTTCGGTACTTCTAATAAGAAATCAGTACTTAATTTTTGAAAATAAGCTAAACCTAACTGCCATATCAATCCAGACATTTGTACCAGAAAACAAATTAATGGCTAATGGACAGGGTCAACATTACTTTCAGGGTTCCTCTTATGGTCTACCACAGCCATATCACGACGATAGCACAATAATTTACTACAGCCAAAATAAAGCAAAAAACTTAAGTTGCTTCACAATTTCATTTAAACTCCAAACAAGTACAGTGTAGATTTAATAGCATAAAATGAATTTATTCTAACATCTGAAAATGCTGAAGACCACATCTCCGAGTATAGGAAGACTCCTAAAGGCTAAAACTATCAACTACCTAATAGGCTAATATAACTAAATTTATCAAGCTATCTCTCCAACAGAACTAAAAAAACAATACACCATCATATGAATAAAATTAGATGATAGCAAACAGGCTAGTGATGCACAAAAGTCCTATTACGATCAAAACTGATTGACCTAAAATGATTCATGAATGCCAAGATAGGAAATTTATCATTTTGCAGTCCAGGATTGTTCAAAAAGGTTATCTCAGATTTAGATCATGGAAATATATATTAATCAATACATTTGGGTTAGATTTAACACTCATGTCAATATGTACATCAGTGTGCAACAAACCATGAACTTGTATGATTTCATTTACTGTAGAGACAGATAAACAAATTACATCCAATCGACGGCATAATGAAACAGCCGCTCCAGTCAACCTTACAAGCTGAACCTACTTTGGTACTCCAATATACCCCCTTTTTTTTTGCTAAATCAAGATGCTCCTCTTAAGTCCTTTAAAGCCTCAGTTATTGTTAAGAAAGACAACAGTTTGAAAAATTTAACTGCCGTTTGGGAACAGGACAACAGTATGAAAATTTAGCTGCCAACTGGGAGTGAGACAACAGAACAAATATTTAGCCTCCCCGGCTAGGAGTGGGACCCACATAATCACGATTAGTACCTTGATTAGTAAAATTACATACACCCCTGAATAAAGCCGAGGGAATAAGTATATCGAAGACGGTAGGCTAAATATGCCCAAATAAATTGAAATCTTCCAATTATTGAGCATAAAATAGAGTAAGACCATCTCCAATGGATGACACTAAAAATTAAAATAGCGTCACTTTGACACTATTTTAGTGTCAAAATAACATCATTTATAAAATCAACTCCAATGGAGTTACACTATATTTTACACTATAAGGAATCTTCTGTATATGAAATATAATATTCTTCTTTTGACATAAAAAATAAGTTCTTTTCTTTTACGACATATTCCTACTTCCTAAATATATGAATCTATAATTATAATTTATCAAATATAATATTGGCTAGTTTTTGCTTGTATAAAAATTTAATCAAAAAATTTAAAAAAATTATTTAGGGTTAAAAAAATTAGAAACAAAAGCATAAAAGAAATTATAAAGTTCCGAAAAAAAAGTAATTATGAAGTCAATAAAAATTTAGACTTGAAAGATATAAAAGAAATTGTAAGTTAATAAAAGTTAAAATAAAAAAGAATTGAGTTTTGGGACTTGAAAGGAATAAATTTATTTTTGTTAACAAATATGAGGGAATAGTTGGAATTTTGAAAGACACCAAATATGGTATCAAGATGACACCAAATTTGGTATCACTCCATTCATTTAGTGTAATCTTGACACTATTTTAGTGTCCCATTGGAGTTGATTTTAAACCAAAATAGTGTAAACATAACACTATTTTGGTGTTTTAGTGTTCCATTGGAGATACTCTAACAGATACAACAACAAAATAAAAATTACCTTAAATGAGGCAAATTGGACTTGCTTTTGGATGCGAAAACTCCACACTTTATCATGATCTACAAGATCAAAATGGATATCCTTTCCAATTTGTTCCCTAAGATCCTCATCACGAGCAACCTGGTTATCGAAATCACATATTTCAGCATGAATTTTTTGTTAAAAATATGATCTACTTCTAGATACCATATAAGTAAAGCAGTCTAATATATATGATCACCTTAATTATAGTGTACAGGTGTGCTTGTGCTTTATATTTTCTCTTATCCTCCTTCTCTTCTTGTTCTTTCTTAAGCCTTATCTGGAATGAGATGATAGAGAAGGGTCAATATAATGCATGCCTTTGTAACTGTAATGAAGATATTGAAAATAAGTTTCTAGAGATATATGCAAGTTACCCTAAGGTGCTCAGCGATATCTTTCTCGTCCACATCACAAATTATTTTCTCCTTGTCACTTTCACGTATATACACAAGCATATATGCATTCGAGTATTTTGTAAACTTAAACGGAGTATTATTGAAACCGGGATTGGTCTGGGGCAACTGTTTGATGAAGACAAAGAGTAAACAGGGAAACATATTAGAGCATTAAATGCCCGAGATAATAAAAACAAATATTTAACTCCAAAGAGATACATAACAATACCTCTTCCTCACCACCATATTGTTCCTCCAGCGCTCTTTTCATATCTTCTTTTGTAACCCTTTCATCATCAAACTTAAACCTAAAGGAGAAGGTGAATGGATTCCAATAATAAGACTGATGCTAGACCAAAGACAACATCATCAAGACATGTACATGCAGGAAAAAGTCTTGACTATCCTAAACAGTAGCAACAGATACACAAACCGACCAAGTACAGGCAAGTCATTTGCTGTTCTCAGCATCTAACTTCAATAAATTCATAGGCTCAGAAATGTAAGAGTATTCTAGCTTGAATCCTGTACCATTGATCACACAGTGTCGGTCTAATAAACGCATAATAGTGTCCTCCATGCACTCCCCCACTATGAACCAAAACACTGTTGTGAAGGAAAAGAAACAGGAGTTAGCAAACCATTATACATATACATCAGAGTTAATTTCGAATCGATAATTGAAACTTTAATGCAAAAATCTATTCCTACAAACTTAGGAAAAATGATGTCAAGAATTCACTCCCTTATTTCATTTACCAAGTAAACTAAATACACAGCATACCTAGAAGATTAATCATCCTTCATCTCATTACGCTAAAAGGCTTAGAAATACACTATATACATGTCTCAAGATTCAACATTTCAACTTTATTATACACATAGGCTAAATACTGAGGACCTTGCAAATTTGCAATAAATGGGTACCTAGCCCTAGGTTGTTTCTACATCCATTATTACTAGATAAATATATCCATAAAACCCAAACAAATTGCTAATACAAATAACATGACTATGTATTGAAGAAAAGATTGATCTAGAAGCAAGATTTCGATCCCCAAATGCCCAGACATAGCAGTTCTCTCTGAATGTTCAAAGGAACAGATACTGATAATAGATGCGAGCTTAGCGTGACGGTAACAGACTCTCTGAGTTCATTTGGCGCAAAAGTTCCCCCGAGTATAAATATCAAAGTGATCCAAGTAAAAGAGAGGTCATGTAAATGATCAAAGTCAAACTTTGGAAAGTGTTAAACTTGGACGAACCAAATCAAAGAGAAGTCAAGTAGATGTACACAGGCAAACTTTGGAAAGGGTTAAACATTTAAACTTGACAAAACCAAAGAAAAAATGAAGCAACTAAAGTAGGACAAAAAGAATAATGCATACATGTGTTTCTAATCCCAATTATAACTTGAAATCTTCTAACAAACTGTTTGAGTTCCACACTAAAACACACTTTGGTGGGCAGTAGTTTAAACACTCCACAAAATAACAGATGAGTTTCATCTTGTACATGATACTGTTTAGTTGTATTAAGTTTTCATACTTCTGTTTAGTTGTATTAAGTTATCATACTTACTTCTGACTAAATAAGTTGACGCTACATTTAGCAAAAAATAACGCCACACTAAATCAACTAAAATAGTGTTCAGAACAAAGGTAGTAAAAGACATCAACTACATACCTGTGAAGAGTATAAAGATTGCGAACACTCCTATCTGCATCTGGCGACAAATATTTCCCATCATCCCTATCAAGATCAAGCTCTAAAGGAAATTCATAACGATCATTTATCTGCACAATCAATTCAAGCAAGATTTATATTTTACACAGAGTAATATCAAGAATGTAGAACTACATTATGATAAATGGTTAGTACCTAAATAACTATGACTGCTAGTTGATGAATTAAATTAATAATAAAGCAAAAAATTTACTTAGGTCCATTTTTTACTTCAATAATGTGCAGATGAGATTTGAAGGTATTCGGATATGTTATAATTTGTAACGCTGCTGAAATATAAAGCACACCCCTACAATATAATTAAGGTGATCATAACATAACATATTAGAATTTGAATATAACATCTTACAAAGTACTAATGTAATCAACTTGAACATATTAAAAAGTTCTAATGTCAGCCGACCCGAACAAGAATCTATATTATATTATTAAAGCCGAAACATTAAAAGTTTTAAAAAGTGCTAATGTCAGCCGACCCAAACATATCTATAGCATATAAAATTCTAATTATTATAGCTAACACATCTAAACAATATACATATCCATATTAGATAAAATTTTACCTATTATACCTAACTTTTAATTATTATCAAAATAATTCTTTTAATTAATTTATTATCACCCACCTCTTTAACAAAGTCTCATAAAATAAGAACATATATTATATGTATTTACATAAATTCTCAACCCTACAAAAATCTAATATAAAAATTTTCATATCAATTATCAATAAAAATATAACATAAAAAATATATTTAATTAAATATTAGTCAACTCGTGAATCGCACGGGTTATAAGGTTGTATGTTCTTATAAATTAAACATTTAATATTGTTGTAGTATGCCATCCATGGTAAATGAATTCGAATTGAATACAACATATTAGTTGTGTTACTCCGACTCAGCAATTCCGGTGGCCGTACCCGTGTCTTGTCTACACGGGACACGATGCGGGATACGTGCCTTTCGTGTGTGAAATTTGATCCTTTGCTACTGTCATCGGAAGAACTTCTAAGGTCACCCGAAAATTTTTGCAGGTCACGAAGGATTTTTGCAGGTCATCTATGAATGAATTGAATGTAATTATGTATATGTTTGCAAGAGAAAGAAGGGCGAATAAAGGGGCACGGGAAGACGAAGTTATTATGAAAAAGTTGTAGATGTGTAAAGTCAAACATATCTCATGTTTTTAGTTTTTATGGTTTATATTTTATTTTTTTAATTTAATGTTAGACAACGTGGTGTACTGACTACTTGACAAGTCATTTCCATTGTTTTGTATGTACACAACTTTTTCAAGAAATCTAAAAATTTATTAGTATATATTAAATATATGTATCTTAAATTTAATGTTTAAATTCTTTTATGATTATAAAAAATTGTTTTATAAATTTCAATTTTATTATGTAATATAATTAAAATTTAAAAACTATATAATATATACATATGAGTTTTATTATTATTGTGTAGCTCAACAATACAAAATTAGATCATATTTTATTGTTATTTAGCCAAATATAAGATTTATATTAATATTTTTACAGGAAAAAAATAACTTGAACTAAATGGTTCAAGTATTAAACTCATTTTATTTTTGCATGGCATATTTTATGAGATTTATGCAAGTGTATTGTTTTGTTTTTTCTATGAATATTAATATAATTATTTATTAAAAATATTTGCCGTGTCCCCGTATCCTTTCCAAAATTTGTGCGGTGTCCCTATGTCCTAAAATTTCCAGAATTACTGAATCCGACACTCGATCTGTGTCGTGTCCCGAGTCTGAGTAACATAACATATAAGAAAGTGCTAGTGTCACCCGACCCAAACAAAAATACGTTCATATAATTTATAAACCTCGAAGGAGGGTGAAATGGACTAGGCAAGAAACGAATTTCACACCCTAATATTCCCAAGCATTATAAAGTTGTGGAATGACATACTACACCAGTATTAAATGTTTCTATAGTAAAATTCAATCATTGAATGCTTTTCACATTATGGGTAATATAGATTTTGACTAAATGTTGTTCTTGGAACAACTGAATAATGACACTCGAGACTAAACATGCAACCACAAAATCAGATTAACATAAATACAGTTATACCGCAAAGCTAACGAATGTGGAACATATGCATCAACATAAAAAAGGAAACATTTAAAAAATCAAACCACTTACCTTCACCATCGTGTCTCGCATAAAATCATATTCAAAGCGCTTTAACTGAAGTTGTAGAACAGGAGGAAAGTCTATAAATAAGACACCTTTCTTAGCATCCTGAGATTAACATATCCTGTCAATACCTCGATATTTAAAATAATGAGGATTCTAGCTAAAAAATATTCAAATTTCCCTTGTGGGAGGAAAACACCACCAGGACCAGAGAAAAAAAGCATAGAAGAAACTTTTATTACTTGAACCCAATAGATGCTTTCATAAAGAGGAAAAAAAGTTCTTTATAAATACTATATGCAGATCCTTCTCACTGCTAGCTACATGAAGTACTTGAGGGGTAATGATATTACCCCCGAAATTCAATTTTGAATATATCCCAACCAAGAAGCACAAAGGAAATTACACGTTATCATAAAGAGTTCAACTTACATTTTTTTATCAGTAGATACTGCCTTATGTAACAAAACAAATGTAAGGAGATAAACTTACAAGTGCACTTCCTACCAGAATCTAGTCTCCTACCAGATATGATGATTTGTAGCTTACACTTATTTATCAGCTTATTACATGTTGCCCTTATCAGGATGAAGCATAGCATTTGTAGCATTTGATGCAGGGCTTCCGTAGCCAATCTACTTATCTAAGCCGTTTAGGTAAAGTTGGTGAAGTCTCAATTCGAGAATTTGATCATGGTATTTTCTTATTCTCACTTATCCTAATAAACTTCCCAAGTAAAAAGCAGCTTTGTCCAAGCACAGGTTGGCTCAAAAATGTTTTGACACTATTTATGCACACCATTTGTGATGAGGGAACATATCTAGCCGCTAAAATGAACTGAATCAGAATAGAACATGGAAAGATATGCTTTAATTTGACAAAGGTAGCATTCTGTTAAATTGATAAACAAGTGAATGACAGCAATCATCCTACTTGGTAGGAAAATGGATTTTGGTTGGAAGTGAACTTAAAAGGTCGAATTGTTTTACTCGTATCGTCAAATTAGCTAGTGATGGGTAGAGATACTAGGCAAGTAGAACTCTTTATAAACCTGTTAAGAGTTTCCCTTAAAATCTAAGGAATCACAAATATTTCACATAATTCCAACTGAGGAATGTCGATGGCAGTATCTGGTCATCTCAAGGTCTTTCTGACAAGCATCAAACATTAGCAAACCTGTAATCCATGTTCTTCAGCATGATACTTGTTATCACCCTCAAGACGTTCAACCTCCACATACTTGTCAAAAGAAGCATAAACATCTCGACAACCTTTAACATCAAGTTGTAGATCTGCAAACAGAGATAACCATGTAAACAATTACGATCACTATTGTTCTGTAAAAGTGAACTGGTTAACTATTTAGAGTAAGCAAGTACCATAAAATGATTCTTTTCTTGTAGATTTGAAATCCACATTGATGCATTCAATATAATTCATGTGGTGACCTTCAAATAATTTCTGTATTGTCCCCTCCACAACTGTTCCCTGATCCGATCAAAGGTAGAAACCAATATAACTATATTAGATAAAAAGAATACGGATGGGGATATAAGATAGAAAATATACAGATTGAGATGGCCAAAATAGTGAACTAGATGATACCTTCATCTTATCTTCAAGCTTTTCACTTAACACTCTGTTAAGTTCTTGAACATCATGTTGCATGAAAGAATCGTATGTGTCCCACCCAAAAGACTTGGTTAATTCTTTTGTTGCAACACTAGTATCGTTATACTGAAGTTTGTAAAATAAACTTTGTAAAGCAAGAGGAATGCTTCCTGAGGGCATGTCATTCTCGGTCGTTGGCATATGATACACAGCCTGATACAGATAACAATGAGTGACACGGATCATTCCGCATATAGGCAAACTAAAAATTTGACGAAGTCTTTAAAACACATTACTACCTTCCTGAAATAAGGTATATGGTACAAAGTCTGAAGTAGAGAATTCATGTAACAAGTTGCTCCCTGGTTTTTCAGACCAACATAACCAGTTTCTTTCTTTGAGTCATATGTCCAGTAGTCAACGACCTTGCGTACAGCAACATCAGCTTCAATAATGCATGTATCATTTACAAGAAAACCTTTATTTGGGTCATAAAGCTCGCTAAGTGACATAAAGGATGTGAAGCCCCAATCACTTTCCCTTGCATGAAACTGGTGCTGAGTGTCTACAAGAGTCCACGGGTCGTTTTGATAAGTAGAATGCAAGTACAGTTGAAAATGCAGAAAATCTAATACACACTTTTTATGAGATCAAAATCTATTCGAACTGAGCAGCAACAAAAAAAGATAACTCAGTATTTTAAAAAAGATGTTCATAAGACCAAATTATTTGTTCAGTCTCTTCTTAAGGTCCTGGGAAAACCTCACGTCTTCTCATAGGTTTGACAGGCCCATTAATATAAGCAAAGTTTGGTGGTAACAATATGTAAATGATATGAGCTTAGCATTATACCTCACAACATGTGATATGTTAAATTCAACATTCTTCACTTAAATTATTTCAACTCTGTCCGCCTTATTTTATTAGGGCTGTAGCTAAATTTTAAGTTGGTAAGGTAACGACATAGATATGAAGATAATTATTATAAAAAAAATTAGATAAATAAATTGATGCAAAAATAACATAGAAATTTTTTTTATCATGGATAATATTGATCAAGTAGAAAACAGTTAATTGGTATCAAAAATACGACAGTTACCAAATACTTTATAAAAAATATAATATTATGAATTCACAAAATGCCCCGTTTTAGGGGGGAAGTATTAGGACTGCAACTGGGTTCATTAGATATTATTCTAACAAAACTAAGGGCCATTTAAGATTTGTTCAAATATTCAAACTTATTTCATCTCAGCCAATATACACACTTAAGATAGCTTTAAATTGATTGCCAATTGTTCTGCAAGTTATTTATTTAACCCCCTTAATGTTCAAAAGCATATTCATGGGGGGAAATGGCATCTGTTTTGAGACAACCATAAAATCACATTTAAAGACTTGAATTTTATAAATTCAACCAACTTCATTAAAGTATAAGAATACAAACTTTGTTTGCTAGACGGTAATGATATTAACATATAATACTCTTCTCTTATCCTATGATTCTATGAAATGTGAACAATTATCACATGCACTAAAAAAAAATTATAGCCACAAGACCCACAACTTACTACAAACCAGTAACAAATGTTCTTAGCAAACAGATGAAAGAATAACTACTAATAATACAGCTATAACATACATACAATCTATGACTGTTCTGTATATCTACTCAAAACACAAGCTTGCATTCCATAAATGCAAGAATCTATTGTAGAGGGTACCTTTCTTTAATGTGTACTTAGGTTGAATTTGATTAACTACAGCCAAACTAAACTGTGCATATCTACTCCACCCATATGGCAATGTCGACGAATCTGCGACATCTAAGTACATAGACAGGTGGTCCACATTGTTACCCTTAGGAAAAATAAGGACACGCCTGCGTCAAGAGATATTCAAGTCATAAAGTAATCATCACTATGTATATCTACAAACGAATGCATCTAGTTGCAGATCAAATTACCATTTAAAACCACCAACTACAAAAACATCAGAATACTGCTTCTTAGTGTTCAATCTCGAGAAATTCTCAATCATCCATGTAAACCTAGAGGCCTGTGGCTCATCAGCTGCTTGACTGTCCACCGCATTCGTGCTTTCATTTTTTGTTACTACTAAAAAAATAACAAAACATCGTCAAACAAAAACAAAAAAATGCAACTAAATCACAACCTAAAACCTTTTATCGAAACTAATATCCATACCTTCCATCGGCTGAGGTCCTTCCACCAGCAAAGGACCTTCCACCGGTGGAGCCACTTCAAGTTCCTGATGTGGCACCAGCATCTCCTCATCTTCTTGCTAAAAAAATTCACGAAACACTCTAAATCAAATATCGACCTATCGTAACAACTAATTCAACAATCCGCCTGATCTAATTCATCAATGAACCAAATAAAACCCTAATTTCCACAAATTACTAAAATCAAAACTAATCGAAAAGCATCCGTACAAAACCAAAACCCTAAGGATCACACACATCATGCAAAATCCAAAAAACAACACACACGCACATACACACACAATACATACATGTATATGTATAATTGACAGTAGCGAGAGTGAAGAAACTTACATCTAGCGGTTGATGAGTGAGCATAGTCATAGCTATCCGATCAATTGAATCTGTATAATTGAAGTACAAAAACACTACAATTACAATATATAAGTGTGTATGTATATGTGTGTGTATGTATAGGAGAGACACTCTCCGAAAATGAGCAGAGGAAAAAAGGAAAGAGGACTCACTCTTGTCGAGTTTTGGTTTTCGATGAAAAAGGATAGAGATGGCAATAACTGAAATGATTGGGGGTAATTGTGGAAATAAAGGGGATTGGAATAGTGTGCACTGGGGTGAGGTAGTTGTTGGTGAAGAACGAATCAGAATTGAGTGAGTATAGTACGTGGCAGATGGTGAACGCCTTGGTGAGTACCCCTAGACCGTTATAAATTACTAAAATAGAATAAAAATTATAGTATTATTCATATGAAATTAATGTTTACGAGGTTAACTTACATAATATTTTTATTAAAAAATTCTCAAATAAATCCATGAGTATGTTATTCTAATTACAATATGTTATATATAATTATAAAAATGTTATTATTATTATTATATGTAGCGTAATTGGGCATTTTGAAAAATTCTATGAAAAAATATTTGAAATCATGTTGGAACAGATGAGGAAGCCATCAATGCTACTTTCCTGCAAATTCTCCATATTATTATCATTAGTTCCATATAATCTTGATTGTTCCGATACACCGAAATTGATTTCTTAGTCCCATGATTGACTCTCACTCCACCATCAACGTTACTTTCCATGTTTCCGGTGGAACGAGCAATTCTCAAAATTTTGAAACATATTCCCCTCCTCCGTTCATCAAAAAATTCTCAGGTCGTGAATCCCCTTCACGACCTATCTTTCCTAGGCAAAGTCACTGCGCACCAATATGATTGTTTTGCTTCCGTGGAGTAGCTCACATCCACACTCCATATATGGCGAGAATAATGAGATGACTATAATTGACCAAAAAGAAAATGAATTATAAGGAATGGGCTTAATGGGCCATTCCTTGAGAACTATGTTTGGACTTGAGAAGCAGAATGTTAGGAATTATGAGATTTGATGATAACAAATTACTTAAAATTACAATAGAAATTTAAATTTCATTATAACTGGTCAATGGGTATATGACTTATAAATATCCATTGACTAGGAAACCATTTATTAGTTGAAGCTTGTTACTCAACTGATAAATTGGATTGCAGCAGTTGATTCATGTTTCTTATTTGTAAATTGATTGTAATGCCTCGATGGATGCTAAGTTCTAGTCAACAAATATCTATCTGACTTCAGTTTATTGTTCCTCAACGGATGTGAAGAATGGTTGATCAACTGTAAATATTCTAAGTCAGAATTCTCACAAATGAAGTGATCAACAAATATTGAAGTCGATGGATAAAGATATTGTTTGATGGATAAAGGTTAATAAAAGTCAAATCAATGGATCTCTATTAACGGATGAAAGCATTAATGCTATCAACGGATAAAGGCTATCAATGGATAAAGGACCATCAACGGATAAGGAGTCGATGAATAACCTAATTATCCATCGATACATCAATTGATCAATGGATAACCAATACATCGATGGTTAAGCAAATGAGGATCAACTGATAAGATTTACAGCAATTATCAGTTGATCAAAGTTTCCCAAATGAGTTAAAGACAAAAGAAATGAGATCTTTGTAGAAACTGAATTAATGGAAAATAGTCATGTCAAGATTGTGAAGACTTTCAAGGCAACACAGTCTTCAAGGAAAAGAACAAGACAAAGATTTTTTCAGAACAAGACAAATGCAAAGAAGACTGTGAAAAGTAGCTACAATTTATTTTAGTGACTACATTGAAAAATGTAATTTTCAATTTGCATTTTATCTTGCATTTTATCAGTCGATAGAAAAATAGATGCAGAATGTGAACTGCTATATATAGTCTTAGTAGTTCATTGTAACAAAGTGTAAAAAAAGAATAAGAACAAGAAAAGCCTAGAAAAGTTAGGAAAAATTGTATTGCTTTTCCTTGTTTACACCTTTCATATCTTGTAAGCAGCTTGGTAATCTTACCAAGGTTAATTGAAAGTAAAAACTCACTAGTGGAAAAAAAATCCACTAGTAATTTTAAAAGATTTGTTTTCAAGTTTCTTTTTAATTCTTCTAGTTCTCTCTTTTTGTTTAATATGTCCAAACACTCAAACATTATTATTGAACAAACTTAAATTTGCAAGAATTTGAACTGATTCTTAAGTTTGTATTCAACCCCCCTGCTACAAACTTCTTGTACTTAAGGGAAATAATAATTGGTATTAGAGCCAGGTTTCAACATATAGAAAGTTAATCATCACACAAGCATCTATATGCTCGTGTTGCTTCTTAAGCTCAGCACTCATAGTTGCAAGCATTAGACATGAAATATCAGTCGCAACATCAATTTGCTTCCAATAAGCACTATGATTTGCACATGTTACATTCTAAGCTTTAAGAGCAGGGGAAAAGATTTGACTAACATCATGGTGCCCGAGGACAATCCTCAAGCTCCTATGTCAGTCGTGAAAATTTATTTTCGTCAACTTGTCCTTCTCAAGAACTGATCTCATAGAGAATTTGTTTGTGTTTATCATTTGATATCTACATTAACAAAGTGTATAAAATAAATTAGATTGTAGATTTAATATTAATTATGTTTAAGTTATTATCATATACATTCATAATATATATCTCCCACTATTTCTTCAAATCAATAACCCTAACTATTAATTCAGAAAACATTTCTTTAAATCTTTCTAGTGAGCCAAGATCCATATTTCATCCATGTTTTAAGATATCATTGGCTAATACACACAAAACATGACTATTTAGGTAGACAACATTTATTAATTATATCAAATATAACTCTTGGAAAGTTTGGTAGAACAACCCTTTGTAAATATTTATCCAATAAATCTCACTAAACTCTATGCCTCTAAATCAACAATCCTATTGTGATGATTTAGGTAAGTTAGACCCAACATTTCAACAAATAAATACACTTACTTATCACGTCTTCCCATGATTGATAAGAGCACCTTACTTTGGCAAACCCACTCATTCTCAGTCTAGATCTTGACGAATATTAAACATTGGAAGACATCTGATTTACCCACTCATAGTCATGGTAAGCAGCTATAACAAGCAAAATCTTGATGGACTTGACCATAGCCACTGGTGAAAAGGTTTCATCAAAGTCAATACCATGAATTTGCTTGAAACCTTTTGCCACCAATCGTGCCTTATAGGTCTGTACGTTACCATCTATTTCGGTCTTCTTTTTGAAAACCCACTTGCACTCTATAGGTTTTACCCCTTCAGGTGGATCAACCAAAGTCCATACTTGATTAGTATACATGGATTTCATCTCAGATTTCATGGGAATCCAGCCATCTCTTAGATTCTGGAATGTTCATAGCATCTTGGTACGTGAGAGGCTCATCTTCGTCCACAAGCATCACATCACTATCTTGAGTCAAGAGAAATCCATAATATCTCTCGGGCTCATGGCGAATCCTACCAGACGTACGAACAACCTGTGTTTCTTGAGCAGTATTATTTTCTTGTATATTCTACTCAGGTTCCTCCATTGGTTCAATGTTATCATGTGAGTCTCGAATTTCATCGAGATCTACTATCCTTCCATTGTCTTTCTTTGAAAGTATTTCTCTTTCAAGGAACACTACAGTTCGAGAAATAAACACTTTGTTCTCGGAAGGATTATAGAAAGAATAACCCTTTGTTTCAATTGGGTATCCCACAAAGTTACATTTTTCTGATTTAGGTCATAGCTTGTCAGAAGTTAGACATTTCACAAATGCCTCACATCCCCAAATTTTCATAAATGACATGTTATGACATCTCTCAGTCCATATATCATATGAAGTCTTCTGAACCGTTTTAGTAGAAACTCGGTTCAGTGTATAAGCAGCCGTCTCCAGGGCGTAGCCCCAGAAACTAATTGGAAGATCTGCATGACTTATCATTGATCGCACCATGTCCAACAAGGTATGATTTCTCCTCTCAGAAAATTCATTCCATTGTGGTGTTCCGGGAGGAGTGAGTTGTGATACAATACCACACTCTTTTAAGAAACTCTTAAATTCATGGCTTAAGTATTCACCTTCATGATCAGATCATAGAGTCTTAATACTTCCGCTAGATTGCTTTTCTACTTTAGCTTTGTATTCTTTGAACTTTTCAAAAGAGTCAAATTTGTTTTTCATAAGATAAACATATCCGTATCTACTGAAATCATCAGTAAACGTGATAAAGTAATAAAAGTCACATCTTGCCATAGTACGCATAGGACCACATACATCACTATGTATAAGTTCTAATCGTTCAGTAGCTCTTTTACCTAGTCCAGCAAAAGGAGCTTAATCATTTTTCTAATGAGACAAGGTTTGCATGATTCATATGATTCAAAGTCAAACTTATCCAAGTATCCATCCCTGTGTAACTTGGAAATGCGCTTCTCATTTATATGGCCTAAACAACAGTGCCAGAGGTATGTTTGATTTGAGTCATTAGTTTTAAGACGTTTGTTATTCACATTATAGATAAGAGTGTCTAAATCAAGAACATATAAACCATTAAATAAACGTGCAACCCCATAGGTAACATTACTCAAAGAAAAAGAACAACTATTGTTCTGAATTGAAAATGAAAAACCTTTCTTGTCCAAATAAGAAATCGAAACAATGTTTCTGCAAATTGCAGACACATAAAAACAGTTCTCAAGTTCAAAAATAATCCCAGTGGGCAATGATAAATAATAAGTCCCTACATCCAAAGCAGTAACATTTGCTCCATTGCCAACTCGTAGGTCGACCTCTCCTTTAGCCAATGTCCTACTCCTTTGTAGTTCCTGCACATTTATACAAATGTCAGAACCACATCCAATATCTAATACCCATGATGTAGAAGTAGAAAAATTGACCTCTATAACAGTACCTGAATTAGAAGCTTGACCAGCCTTCTTCTTTTTCAGATCCCCCAAATAAGCATGACAGTTTCTCTTCCAATGACCTGGTTTACCACAGTAGTGACAATCACCCTATGCAATAACACCCTTAGGCTTTTAAGCCTGTTTGGGATTAGCCTTTGGCTTGGAACCAGAAGAAGATCAAATCTTCTTCTTTCCTTTTAGCCTTACCTTTGTTGTCTACCATTAGCATGACAGCAGATTCAACCTTTTTCATGTTGGTTTCAACAGTTCGTAACATGGCCAACAATTCAGTGGGTGTTTTGTCTATCTCATTCATATTGTAGTTCATAACAAAATGAGTATAGTTGTTGTTGAAAGATTGCAAGATCAAGTCAATCTGAGCTTCCGGACCAATCGGGAAACCCAAAGTATCAAGATACTCAATATAACCTATCATCTTTAGAACATGTGGTTGAACAGGTTCACGCTCTCCCTGTTTGCAAGCATACAGTGCTTTGCTTGTGTCAAACCTTTCTTGACGAGACTGTCCCTCAAACATTCTTTGAAGGTGTTCAATCATCCCATAAACATCCATATGCTCATGTTGTTTTTGAAGCTCATCACTCATGGTTGCCAGCATGAGACATGCATCATCATTCACATCATCAATATGCTTCTGATAAGCATTTTGTTGAACGTGAGTTGCATTCTCAACAGGAGGAGCAGGTGAAAGAATTTTAATGACATGGAGCTTTCGCTCCTGCCTAATGACAATCCTCAAATTCCTATACCAATCAAGGAAGTTGGTTCCTGTCAGCTTGTCCTTCTCAAGGGTTGCTCACACAAAAAATTTATTTGTGTTATTTACTATTAAATATCTACAATGTTTAAAATGTATATTAGTTAGTTTGCAAAAGTTTAATTATGTTCAAGTGATTATCATATACATTCATAATATATATCTTCCACTATTTTTCATCAAATTAATAGCCCTAACTATTAATTCGGAAATCATTTCTTTAAATCTTTTTAGTGAACCAAGATTCATATTTCATCCATGTTTTAAGATAGCGTTGGCTAATACACACAAAACACGACTATTTAGGTAGACAACATTTGTCGATTATATCAAATATAACTCTTGGAAAGTTTGGTGGAACAACCCATTGCACACATTTATCCAATAAATCTCATCAAACTCTATACCTCTAAACCCAAAATCCTATTGTGATGATTTAGTTAAGTTAGACCCATCGTTTTAATAAACTAGGTACATTTACTTATCACATTTTCCCATGATTGATAAGAGCACTTCACTTTGAAAAACCCACTCCTTCTCAATCTAGATCTTGATGTGTATTAACATTGGAAGACATCTTTTTTAACGATTATGATCCCATCATAAAGAAATTCTCAATTTTTCCTTGATCAAATAATCCATTTCAATATTCATCATTGGTTTGATTTCTATATCATCGGAGAAGTTACAAGCGGTCTCACTTAAAACCCAACTTTCTTATGAATAATAATTCGTTTTTGACAAAATCTTTCCAAATCAGAAAAAGAAAATTCATATTCAATACATTATTTCATAAACACAAGAATCTCATGATCGTTTGTTTAATTTTAAAATCTTAAATCGTTACAGATTTTATCTTTCTTAAGTAGGCATGACATGGGTGTCGTATCTAATACATACATCATTCCAACGCATACATATCTACACATGCATTCACATACATATATGTATTGTGCGTAAATTAAACGTGTTTGGTTATGACCCCATCCTATGTGATATTTCCAAGGTAAGGGAATTATCAAGGTCAATCTATGGTGGTTTCAAATACTACACTATTACATGTCTTTATCTTCTTCATTGCTCCATCATCTGGATTGCCTCCTAGCTTCCTTGCTTTCAAGTCTCTATTGAACAATTACATTGAATGATAAACAAATCTATTCTAATAAAATTACAAGAAGAACTCGAGTTACATTCGAGATTAACAATTACAATGAATAAACGACATGCAAGTCGTATTTAAAAACCAAAACCATAATTCAAAACGAGTATCTTATGGGTCTTTAGGCCATAACCATCCACCATGTTATCACATAACATATGTAATATATCTCAGATTATATAAACATATTATAAAATCATATATAATAAATTTTGAAATTTTAAAAAATTAAATAAATTTCAGAAAATAATAAATCGCCGATTTGGGGTCTGTAAAGACATCGAATGGCTTACAGACGCCAAGTTGATTATATCAGTATTGCTCAGTGATACGATTCCAGTCAGAACACACATATTGTTTGTAAAAATCAGACACTGGACACAGATTTCAGAAAATCTACAAAAGCCATTTCAGAAATAGTATCGAATACGATTCCCATAATAAGAACAAACATGTATCATATACATACAACAATACACAAAATCATCCTATGATTATATAACACATGAATATTATATATTCAAAATCATATAAAACATATAATCAACATATAGCCATGGCATATCATATATATGTTTACATTCATCGAAAAACTATTAAATACATAACCAAATCATCTCATTATACACGTAGCTTTGATGCCATTGATGAGTTTCGGGCATGAAAATGCAGCGAAAATAACGTAAAAAATAAAAAAAAATCGAAACTCAATCGCAGGATCCATGTTAATGTTGGATGATTATGGTGAATGAAGTTTATACCTTGGAAGCTTTACGAATTGCTGCTCAATGGGAGGTCCTTGCTTAACGAATTACAGCAGCCCATTCTTCAAGAATTACTCTCTAACGGTATCCACACGAACGTCAATTTATCTAACGATCAGCGGAGATGGTCCAAGCCAAGAACAGCCCCGATTTATCTCTTCTTTCTCTCTCACTTGCTAGCCTCTCTCTTGTGTAGTGCTGCTAGGGTTTTTATGATAAAAATGAGATGTCAAGTATCAGGCTCCTAAACACATCCTTATGTATTTATATGAGTTTGAGATAATTGAGCTAAACCCTAATCCATGAGGTCTCCTTTTAAAAAACTCATTCTGATTTTGGGTTATTATTAAATTTGAATTATAATATAATTAATCACGTCCCACTTAATTAATTCAGTAATTAAATTCAAAATAATAATAAAATATTTAAATTCGTAATTAAAAAAAAGCTCCGTTTAGACGTTCTTTATGTGTGACCTTTTAGGTTATTATTACGTTGACAATAATTTTATTTTCTAATAATAAAATTATAAGCAATGAGCGACATCTAGTAATACATCATTGTTACCCAAGTAACAATAATAATTGGTGATTCAATTAAACCTTTCGTGAATAATGTGCAATGTAATATAATCCCTTTAACCTATGTTATAGATCAAACTCGAGGCATGTATTGTGTCATCCTCTTCAACGTTTAACCTTGGTTTCCTTGATCAATTAGTAGACTATTAAACAAATCAATATTTGAGCATGACCATGCATTTCATAGTCTCACTCAATCAAGAGGCCAATAATATCACTCCTAAAATCGGAGAGTTAAATCCTATATCTATCATTCATATTCCTCATACGATTCATAGCATACCCAATGTCCACCTTTATCATTACCCGGTTAAAGGTAACTTTTAGTGTAATCAAAGTATATTAATTCTCGTATATAAATATAATGATTTCAAGTCAGAGGATCATTACATCATTATCACAGTGATAATTCCTTATGACACTTATTAACATGTAGAATCTCATGGCGGGTCTTTCCGGTTTCATGCATTGAGACACGCACTTATATTCTTGACTTTAGTATCACCATACCTATGACCAATGAGATGCGGTCATCTGTCAACAAACATACTAGTCTTATTGCATTATTATTGTCCTTAAATAATAATACTTGACTAGGGAATTTTAGGAATAAAATACTCTTAATATAATCTCATTTTTAAGTCACATACTTAAAGGTATATAATGCGTATTAATATTCCAAGGACATTTATTATGCTTTCAATTTATAATGCAGTAAATAAAGACATAATCAATAAATAATAATCAATAAAACATAATCCTTAATAATAAAATATTTTCTTTAAAATATAAAAGTAATTGTCTCTATGGCACAATTACTAACACTTCTCCTATTTAGGAGTGATATTATTGGCATCTTGATTGCATGAGACTATAAAATGAATGGTCATGCTCAAATGTTGATTTGTTTAATAGTCTACTCATTAATCAAGGAAACCCGGATTAAACGTTGAAGAGGATGACACGATACATGCGTCAAGTTTGATCTATAATATAAGGTTAACGAGATTATATTATATGGAACATTATTCATGAAAGGCTTAATAAAATCACTGATTTTATTATTATTACTTGGATAATAATGATGTATTACTAGATACCGCTCATTTTTTATAATTTTAATTAGATATTAAAATTGTTGTCAACGTAATAATAACCTACAGGGTCACACACAAAGAATGTTTGAAGGAGAAATAATTTAAATTATGAATTTAAATTAAATAAGTAATTTATTTTATTTATGATATTAATTAAGTATGACTTAATTAATAGAATAAATGAATTACTTAAACTAATTCCAAAATTAGTAATTAATTAAGTGAGACTTAATTAAATAATTTGGAATTTTTGATTAGTATTAATTATAATTAGATTATAATTAGAAAACTTATTCCTCTCTATATAATCTCTTTATGGGATGATTTAATTGAGATACACATATTTTTCTAAAACCTTAGCCGTTTTGAGAAAAGAGGAAGATAGAGATAGAGAAGCAGTTTTCGGGTGCTAGTATACATCGATCCTTCATGAAAGTGTTTGTGTGGATACTGTAGAGCATAGATCATGTGAGCGGGATACATGATGATTAAACAAGCTTTGGACCTCCATTAATCTTCCATTGATGAACTGTTAAAGCTTTTTAAGGTATTTGTTCTTAATCTCCGAATTAAATTTTTTGTTTTTGCATGGATCTTGCAGAGGGTTTCGATTTATATTACGTTTTGTATTTAATTTTCGCATTTTTCCGCTGCGTTTATGCCTCAAAACCCTTCAATGGTATCAGAGCTACTTGCGAAACATTTTAATTCGTTATGTGTTTAACAATTTTTCGATGTATGTAAACATGTATATGATATGCTATGACTATATGTTGATATATATGTTTTATATGATTTTGAATATATGATATTCATATGATGTATAATCATGTGATAATTGTGTGTATTACTGTATGTATATGATATATATTTGTTTTTATTATGAGAATCTTATTCGATACGAATTCTGAAACGACTTCTGTAAATTTTTTGAAATCTGTACTCAATGTCCGATTTTTGCCAATAATATGTGTTTTCTGACTGAAATCGTGTCATTGAGTAATACTGACAAAGTCAGTTTGGCATCTGTAAGTCATTCGATGTCGTTACAGGCCCCAAAATGATGATTTATTATTTATTAAAATTTAATTGATTTTCTGAAATTTTAAAATTTGTTATATATGATTATATGATATGTTTATATAATTTGACATATATTACATGTGTTATATGATAACATGGTGGATGGTTATGACCTAAAGACCCATAGGATAAAGGTTTTGATTTATGGTTTTGGTTTCTAAATACGACTTGCATGTCGTTTATTTATTGTAATTTAATTATCTCGAATGTAACTCAAGTTCTTCTTGTAATTTCATTACAATAGTTTTGTTTCAATATTCAATATAATTTTTAATGAAGGCTTGCAAGCAAGGATGTGATCCAAAATAGGATGATAGAGCAATAAAAAAAGAAGACATGTAATAGATAGTATTTTTAAACCACCGTACTTTGACTTTGATTTTTCCATTAGCTTAGAAAGATCACATAGGATAAGGCCATAACCAAACACGTTTATTTTACGCACATTACATATATGTATATGATTTCATGTATCGGTATGTATGTGTAGATATAATCGAGATGAATGCTTAATATTGATTAATCATTTATGTATTAAATACGACACACATGCCATGTTTGCTTAAGAAAGATAAAATCTGTAACGATTCAAGATTTTAAAATTGAACAAACGATCATGAGATTCTTGTGTTTATGAAACACAGTATTAAATATGAATTTTCTTTTTCTGATATGGAGAGATTTTGTCAAAAGCGGATTATTAGTTTAATTCGTAAGGAAGTCAGTTTTTAAGAGAGAATGTTTGTGACTTCTCCAACAACCTAAAAATCAATCCATTGACGAATATTAAAATTAATTATTTGATCAAGGAAAAATTGAGAATTTCTTTATGATGGGATCATGATCGTTCATATAAACATTAAAATCCCTAAATACATATTAAGTTAATTGAATGCCTTCCAATGTTTAATACTCGTCAAGATCTAGATTGAGATGGAGTGAGTTTGCCAAAGCAAGGTGTTCTTATCAATCATGGGAAGATGAGATAAGTAAGTTTACTTAGTTTGTTAAAATGTTGGGTCTAACTTAACTAAATCATCAAAATAGGATTGTGGGTTTAGAGGCATAGAATTTGGTGAGATTTATCGGATAAATGTGTACAAAGGGTTGTTCTACCAAACTTTTCAAGAGTTATATTTGATATAATCGACAAATGTTATTTACCTAAATAGTCATATTTTGAGTGTATTAGCCAACACTATCTTAAAACATGGATGAAATATGGATCTTGACTCACTAGAAAGATTTAAAGAAATGTTTTCCGAATTACTAGTTAGAGCTATTAGTTTGATAAAAATAGTGGGAGGTATATGGTGATATACCATAATCACTTAAACATAATTAATATTAAATCTGCAATCTAGTTTATTTTATACACTTTAATATTGTAGATATCAAATGATAAATACAAACAACTTCTCTATACGATCAGTTCTTGAGAAGGACAAATTGACGAGGAGCTTGAGGATCGTCCTCGGGCACCACGATGTTAGTCAAATATCTTCTCGTGCTATTAAAGCTGAGAATGTAACATGTGCAAATGATAGTGCTTGTTGGAAGTAAATTGATGTTGCGACTGATGTTTCATGTCTCATGCTTGCAACTATGAGTGTTGTGCTTAAGAAGCAACACGAGCATATAGATGCTTGTGAGACGATTAAGCACCCTTAAAGGATATTTGAGGGACAGACTCTTCGAGATATATTTGACAATTAAAGGGTACTATACACTTACAAGTAAGGAGAGTGAGACCCGGTTACATCATACGTTTTAAAGACTATAAGGTATAATAAGTACCTTGACATTTTTGGTTTCCAGATTGGTCTAGAGGCTCACCTAGTTTTGATCTTATAATCTTTGGACAACAAATGTTCTTAGTTTGTTATGAACAACAAAATGAATAAGATTGGTGAAACACCTATTGAGTTGATAAACATGTTGAGAACTGTTGAAAGCAACATGATAAATGCATGAACTACTATATAATGATGGTAAACATAGGAAATGCAAAAGGGAAATGAAAATGGAAAGGCAAGGAGAATATTTGATCTAGTTTCCTTGTCAAACCAAAGTCCAATCCCAAAACAGGCTCTAAAGTCTGAATGAGATGTTGACAAAGAAGATGATTGTCGCTTCTATGAAAAATCGGGAAACTGAAAATTAAACTATCATACTTATTTGAAAGATCGGAATAAGATGATCAGTAAGGGTCAAGCTTCGAGTATCAGGTTGGAATTGGAGTAAAGGTAGTTTCTCTGGTTGAAGGAACTCGTTACTTAATTTTTGGCTTACAAGAAAAATTTAGAACTTGATAATTGTTATAACTTGCTTGCAATTAGCAGATACATTATATTAGTTTCTTGTTTGGACAAGAAAGGCTTTTTTATTTTAATTAAATAACAAGAGTTGTTTATTCTATTTCGATGATGAGGCTTATAATTTTGCACAACTAGTTAACAATTTATATGTTCTAAAGTGACTCAAATCAAACATTACCTTTGGCACTGTTATTGAGGCCATATTAATGAGAAATGCATTTCCAGAATACATAAAGATGCATTCTTGGATAAGTTTGATTATGAATTATATAAAAGGATGTGAATATTGGGTTATTTGGCAAAATGACTAAAAGTCCTTTTACCGGACATGGTGAAAGGGTCATTGAACGAGTATGATTTATACATAGTGATGTATGTTATCATATGTGTACGATCACAAAAGGTAGCTTTTATTAACTTCATAAAATTTATTAATTATTTTATTATTTTAGTAGATACGGATATATGTATCTTTTGAAGAACAAATCTGAATCATTTGAAAAGTTCAAAGACTATAAAGATTAAGTAGAAAATATCAAAGAAAAGGTTTTTTGATAGGAGGGATCACACCTTGTTGGACATGGTGCTATCAATGTTGAGTCAAGGAATCTTCCAATTAGTTTTTGGGGCTACGCCCTGGAGACAGCTGCTTATACATTTAACTGAGTTCCTACTAAAACGGTTCAAAAGACTCCGTATGAGATATAGACTGAGAAACGTCATAGCATGTCATTTATGAAAATTTGGGGATGTGAGTGTGAAATGTCTAACTTCTGATAAGCTAGGACGTAAATCAGAAAAATGTAACTTTGTGGGATACCAAATTGAAACAAATGGTTATTATTTCTATAATCCTTCCGAGAACAAAGTGTTTGTTGCTCGAACTACAGTGTTCCTTGTAAGAGAAATGCTTTCTAAGAAAGACAGTGAGAGGATAATAGATCTCGATGAAGTTCGAGACCCGCATGATAACATTGAACCAATGGAGGAACCTGAACAGAATGTACAAGAAAATAATATTACTCAAGAAACACATGTTGTTTGTAGGTATAGTAGGATTCGCCATGAGCCGAGAGATATTATGGATTTCTGTTGACTCAAGATGGTGATGTGATGCTTGTGGACGAAGATGAGCCTCTCACCTACCAAGACGCTATGAACACTCCAGATTCTAAGAGATGGCTGGATGCCATGAAATCTGAGATGAAATCCATGTATAATAATCAAGTATGGACTTTGGTTGATCCACCTGAAGGGGTAAAACCTATAGGGTGCAAGTGGGTTTTCAAGAAGAAGACCGACATGGATGGTAATGTACAGACCTATAAGGCAAGATTGGTGGCAAAAGGTTTCAAGCAAATTCATGGTATTGACTATGATGAGACCTTTTCACCAGTGGCTATGGTCAAGTCCATCAGGATTTTGATTGCTATAACTGCTTACTATGACTATGAAATCTGGTAAATGGATGTCAAAACCGCTTTCTTAAATGGAAGCCTTGAAGAAGATGTGGATGTTTACATGACACAACCTAAGTGTTTTGTTGATCTAAAGGATGCTGGAAAGGTATGTAAGTTGTGTCGATCCAGTTATGGATTAAGATAAGCTTCGAGGAGATGTAACATTCATTTTGATGAAACTGTCAAATAGTTTGGGTTTATTCAAAATAAAGATGAACCACGTATTTACAAGAAGGTTAGTGGGAGTCATGTGGCATTCCTAGTATTATATGTTGATGATATATTACTAATAGGGAATGTCATTCCTTCTCTACAGACAGTGAGGAGATTGATCGGCCTAAGTCAGAGTACATACATTGACAAAGTTTTGCATCGATATGGAATGCAAGAGGCTAAAAGGGGATTTGTCCCAATGTCTCATGGGATATCGATCTCGAAAGAAAACAGTCATAAATCATTGGATGATAAGGACTTTATGAGTAAAGTTCCATATGCATCGGTAATTGGTTCTATAATATATGCAATGATATGTACTCGTCTTGATATCTCGTATGCTTTAAGCATGATGAGTTGATACCGGTCTAATCCAGGTGAAAGTCACTGGAAGACAGTCAAGAATATTCTTTAGTACTTGAAGAGGACTAAAGATCAATTCTTGGTATATGGATGAGAAGATAAGTTAGTTGTAAAAGGTTACACCGATGCTAGTTTTTAAACAGACAACGATCATTTAGTGTTCCTGTCTGACTTTGTGTTTTATCTATTTAAATTGAGATATTGTATGCCGGAATAGTTCACAGCAGAGACATTTGTTGATTCTACAATAGAGCTTGAGTATATTGATGCTTGTGAAGCAGCCAAAGAGGCTGTTTGGGCATGTACTTAGAAGATATCACCTAATTAATTAGATTAATGATCAATGAGATATACATATATGTAAAGTGCATGCTAATAATAATATTACAGACCCATTGACTAAGGCTTTGTCGCAGCAGAAGCACGAAAGTCACACTAGTTCCACAAGTATTGGATACTTGGGTTATTGGCTTTAGTGCAAGTGAGAGATTGTTAGTAATTGTGCCCTAGAGACAATTACTTTTATATTTTAAGGAAAATATTTTATTATTAAGGATTATGTTTTATTGATTATTATTTATTTATTATGTTTTATTTACTGCATAATAAATTGAAAGCATAATAAATATCCTTGGAATTTTGATACGTATTATATATCTTTAAGTACGTGACTTAAAAATGAGATTATATGAATAGTATCTTATTCCTAAAATTCCCTAGTCGAGTATTATTATTTAAGGACAATAATAATGCAATAAGACTAGTATGTTTGTTGACAGATGACCGCATCTCATTGGTCATAGGTATGGTGATACTAAAGTCAAGAATATAAGTGCGTGTCTCAATGCATGAAACCGGAAAGACCCGCCATGAGGTTCTACATGTTAATAAGTGTCATAAGAAATTCTCACTGTGATAATGATGTAATGATCCTCTGACTTGAAATCATTATATTTCTATATGAGAATTAATATACTTTGATTACACTAAAAGTTACCTTTAACCGGGTGATGATAAAAGTGGATATTGGGTATACTATGAATCGTATGAGAAATATGAATGATAGATAAATGATTTAACCTTTCTATTTAGGAGTGATATTATTGGTCTCTTGATTGCGTGAGACTATAAAATGCATGACTGTGCTCAAATGTTGATTTGTTTAATAGTCTACTCATTGATCAAGGAAACCTGGATTAAACGTCGAAGAGGATGACACGATACATGCCTCGAGTTTGATCTATAATATAAGTTTAAAGGGATTATATTACATGGAACATTATTCACGAAAGGCTGAATCAAATCACTGATTTTTTTATTCTTACTTGGGTAGCAATGATGTATTACTAGATGCCGCTCATTGTTTACAATTTTAATTAGATATTAAAATTATTGCCAACGTAATAATAATCTACAGGATCACACAAAAAGAATGCTTGAAGGAGAAACAATTTAAATTATGAATTTAAATTAAATAATTTATTTTATTTATGATATTAATTAAGTATGACTTAATTAATAGAATAAATGAATTACTTAAACTAATTCCAAAATTAGTAATTAATTAATTAAGTGGGACTTAATTAAATAATTTTGAATTTTGGATTAGTATTAATTATAATTAGAATATAATTAGAAAATTTATTACTCTCTCTATATAATCTCTTTATGGACTGATTTAATTTAGATGCACATATTTTTTTAAAACTCTAGCCATTTTTAAAACCCTAGCCATTTTTATTTAGTTCATAATAATAATAATAATAACTAGAATTGGATTGTGAGATTATTTTAATAATAGTATTTATTTTATTTTATTTAATTAGAAATAAAATTGAGTATTAAACTAGCAATTTGATTAGGAATAGAATAATAATTCTAAAATCTATATATATGGGGGTTTTACGTTTTAAAATATACATATGTTATATTATTATTAAAAACCCTAAGAGCAACTGTGAGGGAGTTGTTGTAGAAAGCCGCACTGGATAGTGAAGAAGCAACCGATTAGATCTTATAACTACGGTAAGCACAAAAGATTACATACATGTTTATAATAATCATAACCTTTATGTTAATTCATGTAGTCTCTGTTTCAATTTTATTTCACCCAGATAATCTAGTGTTACGTCTTGGGACTCGTGCGGTTGTTTATGCCTAATTCAAGTAGCCATGTTTTAGCCATGTTTTTATAATTATAATAACACATATAGCTTCGCATGAATTTTGTGAGACACTGATGCATGAGTACATGTCATAGATATTAGTAAAGCATGCTAATGTGTCATCGGCCGATCATGTTAAATTGTCTCTATATATGAACATGAGTTTGCGCACTGACTTTTGTCAGATTATAGGCTATAAATAGGTATTAAATATTAAACTAGTGATGTCGCGGGTATAATATGAAGATAATAATATAATGAATGATGCATTATATGATAATATTAAATTATATTTTTGTGTTTAGATCAGGAGACGGGAGTTTAGCGGGTCGATTTCGGATTTTGTGAAATTGTGTAGTGTTTGAGATTACTATTTTCGAGATACAGATTTCGTCCCCTTTCTCTTCAGCGCTACTCTTTTTTAGGATTAGTTATGTTTAATTCATTCTGTTCGTAAATCTGTTCCTTCCGTTATTATTCATTTTAACTGTTCTGATTCTCCAAAAGTTATTTTAAAGTCTGTTTCGAAATATTTAAATATTTGTATCTGCGATTTTCGGAAATTATGTATATTACATATTTGCATAGAATATTTGAAATATTTGTTAAGGTGATTTTAAAATTGTGAAATTATTTTATTTGAACCCTGAGAGAGATATAGTGTATACCGAGTTAACCAGCTGTAGGGGTACTATAGCCATGTCATTGCGGCACCAGTGGCATGATACTTCCGTGGCAGTGTGATTAGTCATGGCGTATACTTCTGTTAGCTCAGGAGGCGAGCTTTGACCATTTTGATATTTGTTTGAGGATACGTGGGTGCACCTAGATTTGATTTGATTTGTGATTTAATATTTGACGGTAACGTTGTATATGCCGTACACGTTGTCCGGTTTATTGCACGCATTAGGTACACTATGATGTGTGTATCTATTATCTGTTCTGTATCGGTATGAAATATCATAACCCTTCTTTGCTTCAGCCTTGTGCTGGGACGATTGCAGAAACTGCTGCACAACAAGCGAAAAAGTTTAAATGGGGGTTGAAACTTAACTTGATGGGTCATATTATCTCTCTCAAATTTCCAAGTATGACAGAGGTGGCATCAGAGTTTAGGTTCTTTCTTGTACAAAACCTATTTAGGTTTGACCTGTGAGTTTGGATAGACGTTAGGATGGGTACTCTGATTTAAATTTCATTCAGATCTATTATCTTCATATTGATTCGTAAATGTTTCCGCTTATTTATTCTTGTGATCTTCATTCGTGTCTTATGTTATATTGTAGATGCCTCCTAAAAACCGTAATCAAACTAACGTGAATGTGAGTCCAGCTCAGTTAGCTCAAATGATATCTCAAGTAATGACTCAGGCTATATAGTAAGCTTTCCCAAATCAGGGAAACCAAGATAACCAGAATGGTCAGGGAAACCAAGGTAACCAGAATGGTCAGGGAAACCAAGGCAACCAGAATGGCCAGGGAAATCAAGGAGATCAAGGGAATCAGGAAGGTCATGGAAATCAATTAGAGCCTTTTGCATGGTTGAAGAGGTTCATTAAGCAGAAACCAAAATCTTTTCATTCAGCACCAACTCCTATTGAAGCTGAAAATTGGATTGTTCATCTTGAGAAGATATTTGATGCTTTGGGTTGTGATGATTCTCAAAAGGTGAAGTTGGCTGTGTATAAGCTAGAGGGGGATGCTTAGAGGTGGTGGAAAGGAATGAAAACTATTAAAGGTGGGGAGTTTATAGAGGCACTGACTTTGCCAGTGTTTACAGAGTTGTTCTATGAGCAGTACTTTTCAAATGCTGACAGAGAAGCCTATTTGAGGGAATTTCATTCTATCAGTCAGAATCATGATGAGACTATTACTGACTATATGGTGAGGTTTATCAGGTTGGCTGGATTTGCTGGGATGATTGCAGGAACTGCTGTACAACAAGCGGAAAAGTTTAAATGGGGATTGAAACTTAACTTGAGGGGTCATATTATCTCTCTCAAATTTCCAAGTGTGGCAGAGGTGGCCGATGCAGCTAAGGATATTGAGAAAGAACACAGTGATTTTAGAGCTCACAGGTTTCAGAATGATCGAAAAAGGGGAAGAGATGATCAGGGTTCAGTGCAGGGTAAGCAATGGAATGGAGGACATGGTAATCAGCAGGGACAGCGGCGTGAAAGGAATCAGTATAACAGGTTTCAGTTAACTTATGGTCAAAATCAATATGGTGGTTAGAAGAATAATCAGCAGCAGCCTAGGCAGTGGCAGAACCGTCAACAGGGGCAAGGCCGTTATTCAGTGTATGGGGGAAATCCAAATATGATTCCAGTTGCTCCTTGTGCTACATGTGGTGGACATCATCTGGGAAGGCTTTGTTATAGGCAGATAGGTGCATGTTTCTTGTGTGATAGCATGAAACATAGGGCAAAAGATTGTACAATGTCACATAATAATGGTGGTGGAGGAAGTGGCAGTGGAGGTCAGCAGAACCAGAAGAATCCTTCAGGTAGAGTGTTTGCATTGACTGCTAATCAGGCAGCAAGTAACTCAGGTACCATTTCTGGAACACTTCATGTGGGTACACGTGAAGCTTATGTGTTATTTGATACTGGTTCGACTCATTCTGTTGTGTCCTTATCATTTGTTCATTATCTAAGAGTATTGTCTTCATTACTTGATCCTCATATTTGTATTGCTACCTCAAGGGGGAATTCTATTATTATTTCTGATGAGTACAGAGGGTGTTTGATAGCTGTAGGAGATATGAATTGTAAGGTTAACTTGCTTCCGATGTTGATGCATGACTTTGACATTATTCTGGGTATGGATTGGCTGAGTGAGCATCGTGCAACAATTGATTGTCCAGGGAAGTGTGTGATCTTTGGAGATGTGAATAAACCAGAACTTGTGTTTCAGGGGTCTCAACCGAAAGGAGTGGTTAAAATTATTTCAGCTCTAAAGGCAAATAGACTTTTGTCTAAGGGTTGTGATGGTTATCTTGCTGTTGTGAGGGATACGTCTAAGGATGAGCCTCACATTGAGGATTATCCGGTTGTGAATGAGTATGCAGATGTATTTCCAAAAGATCTAACTGATTTTTCGCCACAAAGAGAAGTGGAGTTTACTATTGAGCTTGTTCCAGGTGCAGAGCCTATTTCTAAGGTACCATACCGAATGGCACCGTTGGAGTTGCAGGAATTAAAAGAGCAATTGCAAAACTTGTTGGATAAGGGGTTTATCAGACCGAGTGTATCTCCATGGGATACTCCAGTTTTGTTTGTGAAAAAGAAGGACGGGTCTATGAGATTATGTATTGACTACAGGGAGTTGAATAAGGTGATCGTCAGAAACAGGTATCCTTTACCATGTATTGATGACTTGTTCGATCAGTTACAGGGGGCGAAGTATATTTCGAAGATAGATTTGAGATCGGGTTACCACCAGTTACGAGTAAGAGATGATGATATTCCGAAGATAGCATTTCGCACCCGATATGGTCATTATGAGTTTCTTGTGATGTCTTTTGGATTGACGAATGCACCAGCAGTATTTATGGATTTGATGAATCGGGTGTTTCATGATTACTTGGATAAGTTCATTGTGGTTTTTATTGATAATATCTTGCTATACTCTAGGAGTAAGGAAGAACATGAGGAGCATTTGCGCATTGTGCTAGAAATCTTGAGAGAGAAGAAATTGTTTGCAAAATTTTCGAAGTGTGAATTCTTGTTGGAGCAGGTTGCATTTTTGGGGCATATTGTGTCTAGTAAGGGGATTGAGTTGGATCCTGCGAAAGTCGAGGCTATCACAAATTGGTCGAGACCTAGCACTGTGATAGAGGTGAGGAGTTTCTTGGGTTTGGCAGGCTACTATAGGCGCTTTGTAGAGGGTTTCTCATCCATAACTTTGCCATTGACTCAGCTGATGCGGGAGGGTATTAAGTTCGAGTGGAATGATGATCGTGAGCAGAGTTTCCAAGAGTTGAAGAAGAGGTTGGTGTCAGCTCCTATACTTGTTTTACCATCAGGGAGTGGAGGATATCAAGTTTATAGTGATGCTTCTAAGAGAGGATTAAGGTGTGTTCTTATGCCGCATGGGAAGATGATTTCGTATGCTTCTAGACAGCTTAAACCCTATGAGGTAAATTATCCTACCCATGACTTGGAGTTAGCAGCAGTGGTCTTTGCCTTAAAAATTTAGAGGCATTATTTGTATGGAGAAACTTGTGACATATTCACTGACCACAAGAGTCTCAAATATATTTTTACACAAAAAGAGTTAAACATGAGGCAGATGAGGTGGCTTGAACTTATTAAAGATTATGATGCTAAAATTCAGTATCATCCAGGAAAGGCGAATGTAGTGGCAGACGCTCTTAGTAGGAAGAAATTGGGAAGTGTTGCATCTCTTATTACTGAGCAACACCTTATTTCATATATGGACCGCTTGGGTGTGGAATTGTATGTTGGAGAATCAACTGCAATCCAAGCAAGTTTGAAGGTGGAATCAAATCTAGTCTCAAGGGTTAAGGAAGCTTAGAAAAATGATACAGGGCTAGAAGCTATTAGATCGAATGTGGCAGATGGTAAGCAAACGGAGTTTCATGTTGATGATCATGGTGTGGTATGGTTGGATAGTAGATTGTGTGTACCTTTAGACGTAGCGATTCGTGAAGCAGTTTTGATTGAGGCTCATAGATCTTCATTTTCTATTCATCCGGGTTCTACTAAGATATATCGAGATTTGAAGAAGCACTTTTGGTGGAGTGGAATTAAGTGAGACATAGCAGAGTTTGTGGGAAAATGTCTTACATGTCAACAAGTGAAGATTGAACATCAGCGATCTAGTGGATTGTTATAGTAGTTGGATATCCCAGTTTGGAAGTGGGAAAATATTACCATGGATTTTGTCACCGGTTTACCGAGGACTTTTAGGAAAAATGATGTTATTTGGGTGGTAGTTGATAGACTTACAAAATCAGCTCATTTTTTACCTATTAGATAGACTACTCATATCCATGATTTGGTAGAGATATTTCAGCGGGATATTGTTAGACTTCATGGTGTTCCTGTGTCGATAGTTTCAGACAGGGATACGAGGTTTACTTCGCATTTTTGGAAGGGATTTCAGCAAGCTTGGGGTACGAGGCTTAATTATAGTATAGCTTTTCACCCACAAACTGATGGACAATCAGATAGGACTATTCAGATGTTGGAGGATATGTTGAGAGCTTATGCTTTGGAGTGGTCTGGTGTTTGGGACAAGTATCTATACCTTGTGGAGTTTGCATACAATAATAGTTGGCAAGCGAGCATTGGCATGCCACCATTTGAGGCGTTGTATGGTAGAAAATGTAGAGCACTGACTTGTTGGAATGAGGTTGGAGAGAGTGTCATTGAAGGGCCAGAGTTGGTTCGGGTAAATAACGAGAAGGTAAAACAGGCTAAAGAAAACTTAAAGGAAGCTCAATCGCGTCAAAAGAGCTATGCAGATCAAAATATGAAATTTAGTAGATTTGAGCTTGGTGATCATGTGTTCTTGAAGGTGTCACTTTGGAAGGGTGTTAAATGTTTCGGTATGAAAGGAAAGCTTAGTCCGAGATATGTTGGCCTTTTTGATGTTATAGAGAGAGTAGGGGAAGTTGCTTATAGAGTAGCATTGCCACCACAATTATCTCATGTGCATAATGTGTTTCATATGTCTATTCTAAGGGGCTATAAGTATCATCCGTTGCATGTAGTTCAATATCCGTTACATAAGATTAGGGAAGATCTTTCTTGTGAGAAAGAAGCTAAAGCTATTTTAGCTCAAGAGGAACGAATTATGAGGAGGAAAACTATTCCGTTTGTTAAAGTTTTGTGGAAGAACCATTCTGAGAGAGAGAGGCTACTTGGGAGTTAGAAGAATCTATCCGTGAGAAATATCCGCACTTATTTGATTCAGGTACGAATTTTAGTTTTGTTAGATTCCGGGGACGGAATCATTTTTAAGGGGATATATATGTAATATCTGTAATTATTTATTTAGTTCATAATAATAATAATAACTAGAATTGAATTGTGAGATTATTTTAATAATAGTATTTATTTTATTTAATTTGATTAGAAATAAAACTGAGTATTAAACTAGCAATTTGATTAGGAATAGAATAATAATTCTAAAATCTATATATATGGGGGGTTTACGTTTTAAAATATACATATGTTATATTATTATTAAAAACCCTAAGAGCAGTTGTGAGGGAGTTGTTGTAGAAAGCAACACCGGATAGTGAAGAAGCAACCGATTAGATCTTATAACTACGGTAAGCACAAAAGATTACATACATGTTTATAATAATCATAACCTTTATGTTAATTCATGTAGTCTCTATTTCAATTTTATTTCACCTAGATAATCTAGTGTTACGCCTTGGGACTCGTGGGACTCGTGCGGTTGTTTATGCCTAATTCAAGTAGCCATGTTTTAGCCATGTTTTTATAATTATAATAACACATATAGCTTCGCATGAATTTTATGAGACACTGATGCATGAGTACATGTCATAGATATTAGTAAAGCATGCTAATGTGTCATCGGTCAATCATGTTAAATTGTCTCTATATATAAACATGAGTTTGCTCAGTGACTTTTGTTAGATTATAGGCTATACATAGGTATTAAATATTAAACTAGTGATGTCGCGGGTATAATATGAAGATAATAATATAATGAATGATGTATTATATGATAATATTAAATTATATTTTTGTGTTTAGATCAGGAGACGGGAGTTTAGCGGGTCGATTTCGGATTTTGTGAAATTGTGTAGTGTTTGAGATTACTATTTTCGAGGTACGGATTTCATCCCCTATCTCTTTAGCGCTACTCTTTTTAGGATTAGTTATGTTTAATTCATTCTGTTCGTAAATATGTTTCTTCCGTTATTATTCGTTTTAACTGTTTTGATTCTCCAAAAGTTATTTTAAAGTCTGTTTCGAAATATTTAAATATTTGTATCTGCGATTTTCGGAAATTATGTATGTTACATACTTGCGTATAATATTTGAAATATCTATTTAGGTGATTTTAAAATTGTGAAATTATTCTATTTGAACCCTTAGAGTGATATAGGGTATACCGAGTTAACTAGCTGTAGGGGTACTACAGCCATGTCATTGCGGCACCAGTGGCATGACACTTCCGTGGCAGTGTGATTGGTCACGACGTATCCTTCTGTTAGCTCAGGAGGCGAGCTTTGGTCATTTTGATATTTGTTTGAGGATACGTGGGTGCACCCAGATTTGATTTGATTATTGATTTGATATTTGACGGTGACGTTATATATGCTGTACACGTTGTCCGGTTTATTGCACGCATTAGGTACTCTATGATGTGTGTATCTGTTATCTGTTCTGTATCGGTATGAAATATCCTAACCCCTCTTTGCTTCAGTCTTATTTTTGAAAAATTAAAGCTTATTTATTATTGTCAAAATATATATCTTGCTTTTGTTTTATAAAACTATATTCCAATCCGTACTGGGCAGTTGGCTCATGCCGTATTCTTTTTTCTGGTAGGTACTTAGGGGGATCTTGGGATGTGTGATGGAGAGCTCCCTTATTTACATTTATTAGGACGTTTGAACTTCTTGCATTTCTTTTTAGACATTGTTTATTATTAGAGGTATTGGATTAATTCTCATTTATCGTTTTGAATTGTTTTGGAGATTTTATTATTATTTGGCGTCAGTGTTAGACGTATTATTTTATTATAAGGTGGATTTTAGTACTCTATATACAAGTTTATAGTTTGGAAGTAATCCCTCATCTCATTTTGGGAAGGGGGTGTTACGGCATATTTATAGGTCATATATCCATTGACAAGTTACAAGATTAAGATCAAATTTACAATTCTAAGTAATTTTTTATCATCATACTACATGATTTAAAATTTGATCTTTGCTAAGCTACTAAACTACTAAGCTACTTTAATGGAATGCTTTTGATAAAAATTTTGGTGTGTTTTTTATGTTCTATTTTATTTATATTTAATTGACAAAAAACAAGTATCAATTGTAAAATATCCATTACATTGATTTAGAACCAATAATCAATACAACTTAAAAGTACGAGGCAACCTAACATCATTTTCTTTACAAGTTCTGCAACTACTCACTGTTATAGTTGAAAATATTAAACATGAACCAACATAAGACAAAAACAACCAACAACTTCTTCAACTTGCAAGCCTAATTCTCCTTGTTCTTTAACAATTTTGTTGCTTCTTCATGTTTCTTTCGAAGTGTAACATATTCTTCATTTAAAACTAACATTTTTTTCCTCCATAAAATTGACATCAACTCTGGCACTCCTAATTTCTTCATCTCTTTCTCTCAATTTCTCCTTCAAATTCCTAATTACCACTCTTGCTCTCTCAGTGTATGGTGGGTCATCCCATCGAAAAAAATTACACTTTCTCCTATGATCCTACCAACACAAACAATTAAATTTTAAAATCAAAAATTTACACATAAAAATTCATAAAAATAAATTCAAAATTTTTACCCGACAATGACTACATCAAAAAAACCTTCTCCTTGGATTAAGAGTTCCTTCTTTAAAAGGAGAAGGCATATCATATTTACATCTTACAACACTGAATGTATATTCAAATCATAACATTTTAGGTTTCTCCATGAACTAAAACTGTTGTTGAAGAAGTGTTTGATAGATGAACTAGAACTTCTTGAAGTGGACATGGAAGAAGTGTAGAAAATGAGAAAGGAGAAGAAGAGAATTAGTCGTTATAAACTAAAAGAGTCAATTACATAAAAGGGGAAATAAGGTTTGGGTTTCATAATTGGGTCAAATGTAATCATTTAATTGGATATGAGTTAGCTGACTTGTCATGCTAGTGGATGAGTAATAGCCACATCATAAAGCTTACTCAACTTTCCGTCTATATTCTAACATCATTAACGGCTATAACCTGATTAAAAATTTTAATTGATTAAGTTAGTTGACTATAAGTTTTTTGACTTCAATGACCCAATTGTAAGTTGTTAGTGAGTTGAGTGATGAAATGTTATATTTACACGGTTGAAATGTGTTAGAACATAACATGTTTAATTCAATTCTCTAATGAGCCGGCAATGTAGATTAGATATTTGGGAATGAATTGAAGATAAAGTTATGAAAAAATTAGGGTGAAAAGTTTTTAGCTGATGATGTCCTATATAAACACTAAAATGATCGTTAAATATGAAATACCAATATTTCCCCTGCAGAAAATTAAATTAACGTAAATAATTGACGAAAGTTAGTTTAAGGTGTAAAATGTTATGGTTTTAGAACTTATGAAATGCAAAATGTTGATTTGATAACTATTAAACTTAAAGTGTAATTTTTCAAAATCATGCGTATGTATAGTATAAATTAATCAATAACTAAGGATAATGATATGCTCTTAGTAACAAAAGATCACCGATCATCAGACCATCTCTAATGCAGGTCTAAGTGGTGCATTTGAAACTATGACAAGGATCCATTTACTCATTTGTGCATTGGAGCAAAAAAGAGGCTAGGCCGGAGCCCGGGTTGGTGGCCCCGTAAGCTTTAACCTTTTTTTTTAATTTTGGTGTAACTGTGTCTCTGCCCCTTCAGTGTATATCATATAACTAGGTGCACAACCGCGTTTTGCGCTGGTGATTGAAAGAGGTTGGATGATATAAGACGGCCTAAGTTCGATGTCATCTTAATGTTTGATTTTGATAATAGTTTGAGATTCATATAATTAGAATTGTAATAAATGAATGTGTTTAAGCTGCACTATCCATGAAGAGTGCATCTCTGGTGAGGTTTCAAGGTTAAGCAGATTGGAGTCCAAATGAGCTTTATGTTCTTCATAATAAGTATAGTGCATCATGCTTTTAATCGTCGTGGGGGAAATATGTATACACTAGAACAATATTCACCTTGCCCAGCTATCTTGCATCATGTATGCAAGCTTATGCTTCTTCAATTTCTTCTAAAATAAACATCTCATCTTGTGGAGACCCGTCAATTCCTAACGCCCTCATCAATGTAAATTATTTGTTATATTATGTTTATACAGAACAACCTCCGTTCGGGCCATGAAATATACAGACCGGTTGACGTGCAACACCATTAAATTAAAAAACTTAATCTCAGCTTACAATCTAAAAATAAATATCGTGATCTCTCTAATAATTTAAAAAGTGTAATACTTTCTTCTAAATTATAGATTAAAATTACACTTATTACTGACCAACCCACTTGAATCAAATTTTGGTCATTACTTATTCGTCTAATATTTTATAACTAAAAATATATAAAGTAAATTAAAAATACTCAATTTTAAAGTATTAGGATTATATTATAATGTTTGATCTAAAGTAAGCTTTTTTTCTATATTTATACTCACTAACAGTAGTTTATAATATTTACATCTATAGCATATAAGCGTAACTGAATTTGGTTTGATGGTCTGTAACACATGTATATGCAGACATAATCACTTATAATAATGGACAAATAGAAGGGGAAGTGTTCTTTCCTCCACATGGTACAGAGAAAATATATTAGAGTGGAGAAATAAGGCTTACATTGTCTAGCCATGTTCTAACATTAACCCGGTTTTCAAATAAATTTATAAGCCTTGCAGTATGAAATATATAACAGATACAATTCCTGGACAACCATCATTACTCATTTATTCTTTTCTAGGCATCGCTGAGATTGTGTAAAGTGCAGGTGTAACTGAATCTAAACATGAGCACAACACCAGATTAAGAGCTATTAATGAAAGTAGGGAAACTACATTATTTATAATTTAACCACTAATGCTTGTACATGGAAGATAATAACATTGACTTTAGATTTAACAGTAAATAACATAAACTTATATGCTATGGAAACCAACAATATAATCCAGGAATTAAGCCTCAACAAACATAAGTTTTTGGCATATAAATGATTAAATTATGCACATCCATATCAGAATTTTCAAAGTTAATAATAAAAGGGAAATGACGACATAGTCTGCAAATTAACGATATAATCTAGAGGGTAATTAAAAGTCAATAAACATCAAGTTTTTAGTATATAAAGAGTAATTTTACGCAAAAAAAGATTCTCTTCTGAGATGCATATAATTGGCTTGTTTCGGCCACTTCACCGGCATGAATGACCTTTTTCTCCCTATCAGTGCCTACCGGGCACGCGGTGCCATGAGCTAAAGAGCTCGGGACATTTCCAGGAGCCTGCAATAAAAGGTAAGGGTATTAGGGGGAAATCAGGCAGGATGAGCTATATATGTAGATTTTGAAGATTCTCATTAGCAAATAACCTAATCCCGAGAGATGAAAAATTTTCATAGAATGTTTCCAATGTCTCCAGAGTCGTGCAGACTGCGTCAACTATGTATTTTTCAAACCTGTCACGAACATTATATTTGTTCAATCGCAGCTTGAACACAAACTCATTCCCTAGACACGACATCAGCTCCACAGGCACATAATCATCCCCTGGAGTCATAACGTTGGTGACCCTTCTAGCCGAGATGTGGAGAAAGCGCTCGACAGCTTTATTGACCATCACCAATGTGGTCGAGCTACTTCCGTCCTGCACCTTGATGAGTACCTGAAACCTGCCCAGAAAGCAGCACCACAAAAGGTAAGCATAATATGGACAGGTGGAGATGGCGTACACGAGGAGAACATTGTGGCATACTCACACCACAAAAGGGTTGTTGACTATCTTCTCACATCTGCTACAGATATAAACTCTGTCATTACGCGTTATCCTCTTTAGGCACACATTGCAGGAGGCATAAAAGTAATCCTTATACCAAAAATGGTTGCCCTCAAGGTAACAACGTCGCCCTGCAAAAACATTGGTGTTATCATATAATTATAACCATCAATCCTCTACACCCACAACACCTAACGCACACCAGATAGTGAATGCCCAAATATTTACCTCTAGTTTCTCATCGCGGGTAGCTATGACCAGGTCTGCGATACTCATACGGTTGATAAACATCTCTTTCCGAGGGGATATGTTCTCAACAGATGACGCTCCAATAACGGACAAAGTGTTTGAGAGGCTATGTTAGGGGATACCATAGTTATCTAAGCAAATACCAACTGTGAGAAAGTTTTACGGATACAAAGAATGCTAAAACAACCCTTACAAATATTAAGGTTGTATGCATTCTCATAATTATTTGCACAAGTTTACCTGAAAGCATATGAAAAGGCAGGATTGTAAATACCCAAATAAATGTGCATGTACGAATTATGATTAATTAAAACTAAGAGGTGATGATACTGGTTTGAAGAGTTTTGAGGGATATCAGGTAGACCCCCTCACATTCTCATTTATATATATATATATATATATATATATATATATATATATATATATATATATATATATATATATTGTATATCATATAATTTTAATATAATTATGAGTTTTTTATAATTATTTATTTTATTTTTAAAATAATTATTTATCATTTAATTTATATTATTATTATAATAAATTGAAAAATTCAATTTAAACTTTAATAATTATTAAATATAATACATAAAATAGATAAGTAGGATCTACTAGATAATGGATTTGGGCTTTATATTGGAGGATGTTGAACAACTTTTCTACAAAACCAATTTTTACTTATGTGGCATATAAAATGAGTTCTAATATAATTAGGCTATAGCATTTAAATGGGTCTCAATATAATTAGACTTGTGCTGGGAGAAGGTCTCATTCAACTCCAAGAAAATTCTTAGCTTTTGACAAAAATGTTAACTAAACATCTTACGGTCATTATCCTTTTTATAGTTAATTAATTGACCATAACAGATCTCATATTTGCTTAATATATAATAGTATAGAAGTACTTTTCATCATTAAAGATACATTATATAATAGAGTGAGAAAAAAGGTAATATTTCTAATATTTTATCATAAAATATAAGTTATGACATATTTCGAAAAAAGGGGAGATTAGTTGTAAACAAATAATGAATGAAGGACTTAATAATATCAAGAATCACTGCGTCATTGTTGGATCCATATTTCTTAAATTTTAAATTAGGAGTCCAAATAACTAATTTATTAGAAATGTTCATAAAAGAACAATTTTTTTATAAATTGTTTGAGGATTATTGTGGCAAAATGGCAAAAATTGACAAAATCACATCTTTCAAACCAAACAACTAAACAAGTATATGCTCCTTTCTCGACAACATGATATATGCTCTTAAAAAATCACCGATCTTCATTCAACTCCAAGAAAATGCATAGCTTTCGACAAAAAATGTCAATTCATCAACTTTTTTTGGGAAAAAATTCACACACTGAAAATCAAGCATCAATCACACTCATCTTTCCCGCATTTCCATGTATATACAGATTGGTCATCATCAATCACAGAAATCATGCACTGATACACATGCACCCATGTTTACATATGAACATACTATCCAAAGTGGGAATATAGATCCTTGTTCTTGCGCCATATAATTGACAAAGATAATAAACTCGATTAGAGATTTCTCATGCATCTCGAGTGAACGCATGCAGGCTGCAGCCTGCAGAATCTACAATTTTCTCTGGATTAAAACAAAACATATGAAGTAGAATAATGTAACTTAACAATCAACACATACAGATAGAGTACTTTATCAAGTTAAACCGGAATATGCATGGATACATAAATACCTGGTTGATTACGGTGAATTCTCTGATTGCAAACAATCACATCATAAAGAGAAGGATGGTGTGAGGAATGAAGCCTGGTCCGAAATCCCTACGCCCATAATACTACTATAATTTGATATATATCAGTAGTATCGAAACTAATACAAGCAGCACATAAACACACATATGTGACAGTGAGCATTAGCAAAACCATAGAAGAATAGATCTTGGATCAAGCTTCATTCCAAACACCCCCTTTTCATGCTTTAAGAATCTGTTCAGTATCTTCCTACTCACTTCATGGGAGTTCAGGACATATAAACACAAATCATAGAGTAATAAAACGGTAAAAAATCGAAATTAATAAAGAAAGAAAACGTACACAGGATAGCTTCTATAGTACATTGGGTTATGATGACCATATGGGACAGGTTCATCTAACTTATGGGCTAGTGGCATCAAACAAAGTAAGGCTGATGAGTTTTTATATAAAAGATGGTGCTATTTTCTCCTCAAGACAACTAAGCTTTATACACAGCATGTCCTTTTGGAAACATTGTTTAAACCAAACTTCAATTATTAATAGCTAAGACTATTTAGTTTCTCTTTGTTTTTATCATTGCAAGAATCTTCATACAAATTGGGTGACTAAATTCGATTTGGCAAACACCCATACTTTGATTTGACCTTTAACTATAATTGACGAAATTAATTCAATGGCAGCTGTCTAGACATGATAAATTTTAAAATGGTTGTCGGAGAAAAAAGAAGAAAGAAGTAAAGTTGCTCACAGAAAAAGTTATAGGCGAAAAAATAATTAAAATTGACAGTGTTACGATTAGGAAGGGCCAAGGAGAGGCTTGTAAGTGTGGGAAAATGGGAATGATCTAAGCAAAATTGCTTGAAACTTCAGCTGAAGTTTTGCAATTATCAGGAAGGGTTATAGAAGGGTTTTACTTTGATGATGCTGCACCTGATAATGCAACATATAACTGCCATCTACAAGATTCTAAATGGGTTGTGCTGTTTTTCCAGGGACTGCAACTCGTTAGAAGTTGATGGCTGCATTTTCTAAGAAAAGTTTTTACCTGTAACATACAATAGATTATTGTGAGGATGGTAATGTTTTTCAAGAGGATAATACTCATTCCGAGCATAGGAAATCCATTGATTTCAGCTAGGTTTCTTCTATTCAGGATGGCACAATGGTTAACATTTTGTTTTTTACGGATGAAGTTGGGGAACATGCTATACTGAACTTCCCATTGGCGAAGCTAAGTAAATGCAGCGAGAGCCACTTTTGCTCTTACAATGACATTTTAATGCAGTAAACCGTTAATGTCCATTATCATATCACACATAATACACATCCGATGAATTATCCCACAACCGAAAAAGAATGGACTTGATTGACACACAAATAAAAAGAGGTGATGCTGAGAGAAATTCACATACTTTCTTGTACTACACACTAAAAGAATTACACAGCCCAAGGGTAAAACTGAACACAGCTTATGTGAGCCAAAAAAGGGAGGTTACATCGGGAGAAACTGGAAACGTACAATGATGACCGATATTGCCACACCGAGACCGGAACCCTAGACTTCAAAGTTCAAGCCAACAAATCATAAGAAGCATTGATAGAAATGGTGAACTGGTTGATCTACGAGAAGATTAATTTCCCATCACTTTACATTATAGCCTAAGCAGCAATTGGAGGATCCTGCATTCACGAAATGGATCACAGTGATTAAATAGGAAGAAAGGCTAAAAGTAACTCATAACGGATCAGAGAGGAAAAATTCCCTATATCTTTTTAGTTTTGCTCGTAGAAGCCATCACATAGGGATTGAATTTGAACCCCACAATTTTTGTAAGACGCGAAACCCAGAAAAAATCATGAATGAGTTTGTTTCGTTTGTTTTTGAAACACAAAATTTCTTGTCGTGTTGGTGTAAGCCAGAAGTACAAAATGCTAAAAATGTAATTGCACATAGTATTCCCTTCATCCCCTTTTACTAGTCTCTACTGAAATTTATACACATTAAAAAAATTCAACTTTTCTATTTTTTCTCATTCTATTCAATGTGCATGTGAAGAAAAGTCAACATTGGAAATAACGAATTAGGATCGGGGGTTCTGAATTTCGGGTCGGGTTCGGGATGATCAAAATTACCCTGAAAATATCGGGTCAATTTCGGGTTGACTCAAAATAACCCAAAATTAATGTACTGTATCTATATTTGCATATGTACAATGCATATAGGCAGTCCAACAAATATGACTAATCCCAGGCCCAATTCTCTGATACTCTGAGCATATCAGCTGCATACTTTTGTTAATATACATATTACATAAATAGATACAGTTCCATACATGACATATATCTATCAGATACAGTGCCAAGCAGGCAGTTTTAAAATCTTTTTTTTTTTTTGGGGGGGGGGGGCGATGGTAGGTTCAATTCCTACTGGATGCACGTGGATGGGACCCTCCAATAAGTATATTGTATCAGTGGAATCTCATCATCCATACTAACAATGAGACTAGAGCTCTGGTCTTAACGCCCCTACTGCTGTGCAGCCTTTCTTAGGGTTTGTAGATCCGGGTTAGAAAGAAAAGGCACCACGAATTAAAAGCTTCTGACTAGAGGAAACACTTGTACTAGCATACGGAAAGATAAGTTCTCTTTGTTTTAGCTGTTTGCACTATGATTGGATTGTTGATCTGGTGGTACACGGCGCTGATGACTACTGACACCTCCCTCTCTCTCTCTCTCTCTCAAATCTCTCCCCCTCCATTTCTCCCTTCATCTTCCCCCCCCCTCAAAAAAAAAAATCTCTCCCCTCCCTTTCTCTCTTCATCTTTATATATCACACTGATGTAATAATCTTTTTGATTTTTTTATCATATTTCAAATCTGATAGGTCAGAATCTGAAATATCGCCTAATCTACTTCTTGTCCTTGAGATAGAACACATATGTGTGTATATGTCAGAGTCGTGGTGTTATGAGGTTTTTTCAATTTTATGCTAGTTTCATGTTGGGTTCAGGTAATTCAAGACCTGAACATGTCAGATTCAGGTTCAAAATTTCAACCCATTTCGGGTTTGGGTGGACCTGAAAATAGGACTGGGTACAATCAACCCGACAAGAACCCGACCCATTACCTTGGCAGTCAAATTCGATAAGGCCATACTCCATTTTGCTTTAGTTTTTGTACCAGCAACTTGCCCAGCCTTTGCCACTTTACCGAAAGCACCATTTAGCCAAGTAGTTCCAGCAGTGACATACCTGTTCAGAGCAAATATAGTCAATTTATCAACTGCATGCTGTTTGGCCAAATACAAATGTCCTCTCAAATAACCTACACTGCCAAGATTTTGGGTTTTAACTCTATTAAATTAACTAAAGCATGATTAATCTAAATGTCCTCTCAAATAACATATACTGCTAAGATTTTGCTTTTAACTCTACTAAATTAACTAAAGCATGATTAAGCTGTTAACCCGCTGAAGCATGATTAATAAAAGAAGACCAAAAGAAAAAAATAGAGAGCTACACTGCACTTGGGTATTATACGCAGCAACACACTTCTGCAAGACATTTTTAAGGAAAAGCCAGGATTGACACATTGAACTATGATGAATGTGCCAAAATAACTTGGCAAACATTAAGGTTATCACCTGGACAGGTACACTGGCGGATCCAGAGGGGGCAAGGGGAACCCTTTATATTTAATACCAAATGTTGTATATTTCGACAAAAAATTGGGTAGTTGGCTTGGTTTTTAAGACAATTTTTCTACAAGATGCTGCGAGTTTGAATCCTAGGACGCACTCATTCTTCGAGCTTTCATTGAAAGGTAAAGGAGCAGTATCAAAGAAACCAGCTCTATATCATAAGTCTTGATATATTTTTTTCTCACTGTTTCCGAATTTCTCATCTTTTTCCTTCCGACTTTAAAACTCATATTGTTCTCCCGCTCTCCCTGACTTTCGAAATGATCAAGTGTTAAAATTTAGAAAACAGTCATATGAAGTTAGCTATTTTTACGAATTTTAAGACACTTGTATACAAAAAGATTTTCATTTCCCCTGTCACAGGAACTTCTGGTTCCGTCACTGGACAGGTCCAAAATAGTATTTTTTGCAACATTACATATCTCATACTATCAGGCTATCAGCAGTGTTTTAAGCAAAAAAGGTGCAATAAATAACATTGCCAAAACACGGGACAGTCCATAAAAAAGAAAACTGGATTACTGAAAGAAGAAAAGAAAAAAGAGTGGAAGTTTTTCAAACCGGCTCGACTTGACAGCTGATCCTGTGTTGTTTAATTTTCTCTCTGCTGCCATCAGTGCCGCCATTGTTTTATCAGATACTTGAAGCCTTTGATCTACAAACTTCACTTTCTCGTTCACTACCGAGATCCCAACAGAAAATTTCTCTGTGAGTCCAACTCTCTTGTCAAAGGAATTGACCCTCGCTGAAGCATTGGCTCTTAGCTGATGCTTTTCATCAAATGCTCTAGCCTTATTCATGGCGTCTTGCCTAAGAGCAGAACCCTTTGCCAGCATAGTTGATACAACATCTTGAGCTTTACTAACATACACTCTTCCACTGCTTGGTGAAGTAGTTTGTGCCTGCTATTATAAGAAAATATACCTTAAGATCATTAGCAGAATCACGTGGCATTATAAAACAGAGCAGAAACAGACTATCAAAATAAAAGTGTGCTTGCCGTACAAGTTACTCTCAAATAACAAGGTCAGAGAGGTTCATAGTCATAACTCATATGCATGCATTTAGAGTTTAAATTTAGAAATTTAGTGGTGGGTTCTGATTCGCTTTCAAAATTTATACTAGCCAATGGGAGAGTTAAATGAACCTGCTGCTTGTAATAAAAAGATGACTATTTGAGAGCTCAAGAGAAATAAGCATACAAGCTCAAGATGTTAGAATTTTATATTATATGAATTGATATTTAAATCTATATTTATTTATGATTTACTTCTATTACATGTTAGACTTGTTAACTCCAACTATTAGTGTAACCTGAAAAAAGTTAAACAAGTATGCTTAAAGTCAGATAAAAATGAGAGGGACAGACACACATGAACCTTAAACTTGTTTAAGAAGATACAGTAAAACAAAAGTTTGGCGGCTTTAGCCTGAAAACAATTGATAACTGCTACCGCAAAAAATTCTTATCAGTTTAAAGTAAAAATGATTATTTACACGAAAAAACAAGATCTTGTCACTATAGCAAGTAAAAAAGCTTGCAATAATTGAGAAATATAGTCCATTGCAAAATCTAAGCTCCTCACACTGTCACACATACAACTATTCTCTATGGATAAGTTGACAGTATTGGCAAATCTAGTTGAAATTATGAAACAATGGTAGAGGGATGCAAGATTATTCAATTACCTCAGCATGTGGTGATGCATCTTCCCCTACAATGCTCATGTTGTTGTCTGTTACATTTTCATCCTGCACACATTGAATAGAACATATGAATCTCAGTTGCAGGACATGGAAACTGAGCGGCAGCACTGTAATTGTAGTTACCTGAACCACAGATTGAGGAACATAGTTCTCCGCAGGAGTTATACTAACAATCTGATCTACAATGGTTGCTCCCTGAAAAAGTGCAGACAAACATGTACATCTTATGCTTCCATAGTCAGAAAGTCAGTACATCTGTGATCTGCCTAAATAGTTTATAACAATTCTTATTCAATGCTTTCTGAGTAACCATCCTGAGGATTAAGTCTTAAAATATGTGAAATTGTTCAATTTGAACAACTTCATTTCAAGACTTATGCACGAATATGACTATGATTATCAATAGAAAATGAAGCAAGTACTTCCTGCAGTCAGGCTACGTTCTTGTTATATGAGATTACTAAAATATAACATGTGCGTGTGTGTGCACGTGTGTATATTGCCAAGGATAATTATGACATTATATTAGAAAATTTCTCTTTAAGTGTCACATTTAGAAGTATTCTACATTCAGTTAGGTACTAGAATTTCAGAGAAAGACACTAAATTGAGGATACGTTACTTTAACAGACAGTGAGAAAAAATGAACTCCGCAATAGTGATATGTAATAAATCATATTACGATTCCTATTTGTCTACACAACTTGCAACTTCAAATTTACTCATTCTATCAATTCATCAAACAAACACTTACAATACTAAAATCTGATTTCTACGTTAAAATTCTAAAAAGCAGGAAAAACTACTTCTTTTGCAACAAGTCCCTCGCAACATGTAAGTACGTAAATACTAAATACTACAATCAATTGAAAAAACAAAAAATTAACTGAGAAAGTACCGATAACAGTAGTGCAATTTCAAGGGCTTGTGGATCCTTAAAAGTGACAAACACAATCTTTGGTCTTGAATCACTGCATTACAACAAGCAACACAAACAATCCCAAATCACTATACATTTCCCATACAAAAAAAAGTAATAATAGCAAAAGGGTATGCAAGAAAATCATACTTTCGAAACTCAATATGCTCAATTTCCCCCGAAAAAGAGAAAAACTCATGAATTTCTCTTTCAGTAGCTAGATCTGAAACATGCCCAACTTGCACTGTTCTTGTCTGATAACAATAACATACACACAACAATAACAAAAGTGAGCATAAATTAAAAGACTTTAACAAAAAAAGATAGATCTTGGGGAGTGCAAGTAGTAATCAAGAACTCACCACCATTGTAAAACACAAAATAAGATGAGATGAGACCCCTTTAAGCTCTAGTAGAAAATAAATGAGTTTATCTTTTTTGTGTGTGTGTGTGTGTAGATTGTAGAATAAGAAGATGAGGGGGATTGAAGTGGGGGTAGATGACAAGAGGGAAGACAAAGTATAGAAGCAAGGGAAGAGGAGAAGAAAAGAATGTGAGCTGGTGAATGAAGAATAAGAATTGGATTTTCATAAACTTTGTTGACTCCCCTTGTTTTTACCCTCAATTTTTAGATTTTATCACACTTTTTTAGTACCATTATGCTAGGATCTTGCTAAATGAATATTCCACTAAAAATAGATAATTTCGTTAAATAAATGAAATTTTTAATTTTAATATACTGTAACAACTTATTTTAATTTTGAATAAGAAATACTTTCATAAATAAATGCATTTTTAGGTGTTTATTTGTAAAAATTTAGTTGTAGTATTTTTAGTTTGAAGAATAATTTATAATTCATTTAATTTATTACATAAATTAATTTAAGTAAAAATAATATATTTTGTATCTTTATGTTGAATCTCAAATTAAATAAATAATAAATTAAATATTGACAAGTCTAGATACCGAAACTGTAGAAAATGATACTGACAAGTGGAGTATATCAATATATCATGAAATTTCATATCGATAAGTCTAGATACCGAAACCTGTATCATGAAATATAGACTTTAATAATTCATAAAGTCTCAATGTTAAGTCCAGAAATCAGTTTTACATATGTGGCGTGATAAATATTTATATATTTATTTTGAAGATAAATATTTATTATAAAATTTTAAAATTAAATTTTGTTTTATTTTTCAAAAAAAAAAATATTTTTTAAAAAATACACATTTACGTATTTCTTTCTATAAATAAGTAACTTGTTTCTGGAATTCTATAAATAAGTAACTTGTTTCTGGAAATAAACAATTCTCCAAACATACACTAAAAGGTCTATCAATCAACAAGAAAAATTGTTGTTAGAATATATCGGTTCTATTTTCTATTTTATTTTTAAAAATAAAAAAAGTTATTTTACTTTTTTATATCTTGTTTTTCTCAAATATAAATGAACAATGAATGTTATTAGAGTTGATATATAAAATAAAAAATTTAAATTATTATTAATTTTTGTTTTATAATATTTATATAGAATTTATTATGGTATTGTTAGACATTCTCAATTTTAGAATTAGGATGATATGATACAAGATTAAAATTTGAATCTATTTATTTGATTGAAATAAATATATTTTTCATCATTTGATTTAAATAATTTTACATATGTATACTATTTTTCTTATGGCTCTATTTGGTAATTAGATTAACGGTTAATGGTTAATTGTTGTTATTGGATTGGATTAATTATTTTAACTAATTGATTGAATTAGTTGTTTTGACTAACCGATTGAATTATCTCTTTTGAATAAAACTGTTTAGTAAATAATTGTTGAATTAACTGTTTATATTTTAAATAAATATATGACAATCATCTAATTAAAAAACTTCTCTAACTAGTTTTTTTTTTTAAATTAATTTATTGAGTCAAAACCGCTATTAACTAACAAACATTAATATTAGAGGATTAATCTTGTCAAATATCTAATTTAACTCAATCTTTTAATTTTATCCCAAACGTCTAACTTCCAAATATGGTCTATAATAATATTAATAAAAATTAAAATTTTATAAGATTATGATTCAACTTAAATTACTATTCATGGGTAGAGATTAATTCAGAGTTACTCCCTCCGTCCCAACCAATTCTTTACACTTTCCTTTTTGGGACGTCCCACCCAATTCTTTACATTACTAAAAATAGTAATTTTTAACAATAAATATATTATTACATCCACTACTTCACTCCACTTTTTCAACACTTTACACTATTACACCCACTATTTCATTTATTTTAACAATAAAATCACTATTACACCCACTATCCTTGGTCTCCGTGCCCGGACCAAATGTAAACATTTGGCCGGGACGGAGAGAGTATCATTTATTGTTCTTAAGGTCTCGGGTTCAATTATCTCCCATATCACTAATACTGAACATATACTAAACAAGTATCCTAAAGAATTGTTAATAAAAAAAAACTAAAGTTACTATTCAATTGGGTGTAAAATTATAAATAGATTTGGTTTGAATATGGAAAAATGGAGTTTGATATGCAAATTGCATACACATTTGCATACACTTGAGTCAACGTCAATACTCTTGGGGTCAGCTGAACAGAGAGGCTGACAATACAAGTGACTCATCACTTGGCTGCTCGTCTCTCAATTTTATTTGACCCTACCCCACCCAGCTGTCTTGCCTTTCCTCAAAACTGCCGGCTACACTTTTAGGTGTGCGGGTATATCATTTATCAATCCGGTGCTGGAGTGAGTACTGGGCAGAAGTAGAATGGTCAAATTATTTTGCACTTTTTTTCCATCTTTATTAGTAGAAAACGAGATCATGTGAGAAATTGAAAGTTCTTCCTCATCTGGAAAAAATTATTTCTCTAGCATGTTTTCTAATAATAATTTTATATCATAAACATATATAATATTTATTTTTAATTTATTATCATCCTTTATTATAATAGTTCAGTTTACTATACTATGTAGTTAACCAATAGTTGATTTTTAAAAAGTTTTTAACCAATCAAATACGAGTATTTTAATATTCAACCAATCAAATTGAGTTTTTTACTTTACATTTTTTACACTTCTTAACTGAGCTGGCTAACTATGGTATAAACAATTAACCATTAGATTAATGATAAAATGGTAATTTTTAAATATATTTTATATTCTAATATTTATTTCTTTTTAAAATATAAACAATATTAATTATTTTTAAAATAGCAATCTTTAATTGTCATTTTAATATTTCAACTTTTTTCATTGAACCAATAATTAATTTTTATAATTATAATATAAAAAAAATAACTTTTAAATACGACTTAATTTTTTTAGTTAACATTTTTATAAAAAAATTATTTATTATAATAGTTCAGTCTATCTAGTTAACCGATTATTGATTTTTTAAGAGTTTTCAACCAATCAATGCTAGTATTTCAATAATCAGCCAATCAAATTGATTCTTTTACCTTTATTTTTTACACTTCTTAACTGAGATGACTGACTAAGGTATAAATAATTAGAAAAATGCTAAAGACCCCAAAAATTGTCCCAAATGCTGAGTTGTCACGTGTATAATTTGTAACATTCCTATAATAATACGAGACCCCGCGTGCATACATATGCGCCCATGAATTAAAATCAGCCATATGTCATCCACGTCATTTGAGGAAAAAAAATTGGGACAATATTCGGGGTCTCTAGCATTACTCAAACAATTAACCATCAGTTTAATTATAAAATGATAATGTTTAAATGTCTTATGTATTCTAATATTTGATTTCTTTTAAAACGTAAACAATATTAATTGTTTTCAAAATAGCAATCTTTAATTGTCATTTTAATATTAGGCTTTTTTTCATTGAACCAATAATTAATTTTTATAATTATAATATAAAATATTAATAATAAAATAACTTTTAAATATGACTTAAATTTATTTTTAGTTAACATTTTTATAAAAACTAATTTATAATGTATTTAATAAATAAATTTAAAAATGGTAAACATAATTAACTTTTATTATACTATTAAATAAAATAAACATTAAAAAATAATCAATTTGTATTAAACTGAGACATAAAAAAGCAAAAAAGTAATAAAAATAATTTAATGAAGAACAATCTGTCACCCACACATGTAAATCATATTACATATTAATTATTAAAACCAAACACAATACTTAACGTGACAATTTAATAAATTTAAAAGTTAATTGTCGGGATCAACTAATTTTAGCTTCCGCATCATTTATTTTTAAAAATACAGATGTTGCAGGGTATGTGTGTATATAAATATGTATAATATAATACATGATCCATAATTTATTTCAAGTTACTTTTGGTACCCAATTCACATTGAGTCCATTTGGTTTAGCTTGATCACAGTATGAAGTTGGATTTCTTAAATTATCTCATCTTGCTTTTAGCAAGACCCCTGTAGTTACACATTCTGATTTGATTACTGGTTTGGTAGCTTTTCTCTTGGGTTGCTTGTCCATTCTAACTTTAGGTGGACTTGGAGTCTTTACCTTTTCAGTTTTAGCATTCTTATGCAGACATTCTTGATTATTAGCAAAAGGCATGTTAAAGCAAATACTCATCAAGTTCATTTTGCAAGATATACAATCAAAATCACCACAGTGAGTTACTTGTCTGTTCTTTAAAGGCATGATGTGTAAGTTTCCCTTGCTAGAGGTAACATTCTTAACATTAGACTTGTCCTTGTTGCAAACACGAGTTAGATGACTAGAAGACCCACAATTGTTACACAACTTTCTAGGAGCATTAGGAATGTAATCATAATTGTTCTTTTTGTTTATTTCTAATTTTCCATTTCTGTTCTTCTTGGTCTTCATGACAGTATGTTTAGAAGTTACTGTCATGCTGGTGTTGACAGTAGATTTAGGTGGAGTTGTCTTGATAGTAAGTTTGGATCTTAAAGTCTTGACAGCATCTTCTGAACTTACTGTCGAGCCAGTGTTGACAGTATCATTCAAACAAAAGTTACTGTCAGGATCAATACTAACTGTCTTGGGGATTTTGATAGTATCTTTTTCCTTAAAGGATTTATTGACAGCTTCTTTGTCCTCATCATCTATCTCTTGTTTATTTATTAATGTTACCTCATCAAATTCGAATTTAGCCTTTTTGAACAATGGATTCTTCACTTTATTTAAAATAGAAGGTTTGACAATATGTTTGCTTTCTTCTTCAACAACATGTTTCTTTCTATTTTTCTTCTCATAGTTAAAACCTATACCTACCTTTTGATTTTCAGTGTTATCATCATGGTAAGATTTTAACAAGGAAGAGGAATTCTTGTAGGCCTTGATTTTTAATTCATTCTCAGAAATCTGTTTCCTAAGGAATTCCTCAATCTGAGAAGCATAAACAATTTTGTTCTTAAGAATTTCATTTTCTTATTGAAGAGACTCAAAAGCATTCTATTTTAGTTCAAGTTCATGATTTTTAAGTTTTAATGACTCATTAGCACTAGATAATCTAGCTATCTCCTCATTTGCAGCTAACATGCTTGTATGAATATTAAAAATCTATGAACTTAGACTTTCAACAGTTTGCTTATATTGGGATGTAGTTATATCAACAGTAGTAAGAAAAGGTACCTGACTTGAAGAAGTGGATGAACCTTCTCCAGAACTTGCCATGAGAGCAAGATTTCCATATTCTTCTTCTTCCTCTTTATCTGACTCTTCCCAGCATTTTCCTTCAGCCACAAAGGTTCTTCCCTATTGCTTTTTCAGCAAGGCTTCATACTTTGCTTTGAGTTCCTCATAGTCACTATCATTTCTTCTCACTTATTTTGGCTTCTTGCACTCTGTTGCAAAATGCCCCATTTCACTGCAGTTGTAATACCTTATTTTGGATCTGTCCACCATACTTGTCTTGTATCCACCTTTGCCACTTCCTCCAGGTTTTGAGATATTTGGCTTGTTGAACCTGGAGCCTTGTCCTCTTGGTTTGAAGGCTTTGTTCTTCTTGAATCTCAAGTTGGACAACTTTCTTCACCATCCTTGAGTTCTAGAGTCACACCTTCATCTTCATCTGTAATTTCTTCAATCTTGATTTGCTGTTGATGTTGTGATTCTTTAAGTTGCATCAGCTGTGGATCCTGAGCCACTAGAGCATGAGAGGTGTTGGTCATCTTTCCTCTTTGACCATCTTGGATAGCTCTCTTTTGCAGCAACTCTAGCTCATAGGTTTTAAGGATGCCATACAAAGTTTCAAGAGAAACTTTTGATAAATCCCTTCCTTCTCTTATGGTAGAAACCTTGTGCTCTAGGTGGTCAGGAAGTGTCAACATGAATTTCATGTTTACCTCCTTTTTGTCATAAAACTTTCCATGCAGCTACAAGTCATTGATCAGCCTATTAAACCTCTCAAACATCTCAGTCAACCCTTCACTTGGTTTATCCATAAAGGCTTCATACTGAAACACCAAAATCTGTCTTTGATTCTCTTTTACTTCCTCTGTCCCTTCACAGAGTATCTCAATGGTTTCCCATATTTGCTTTGCACTGGTGTAATTGACAATGTTGTTGTATATGACATTGTCAAGTGCCTCAATGATAATAAATTGTAAGCAATCATCTAGAGATACTTTTTCCTTCTCAGTGTTAGTGTACTCTGAAACCTTTTTAGGAACCCAGTAGGCTAGTATAGTTTCACCATCTACTGTGGTTTCAAGTATATATGTTTGAGGGACAAATTGACCATTCTCCAGGATTCCAGGATATAGTGGGTTGACCATTTTTATGAACAACATCATCTTTCTTTTCTAGAGATTGTAGTGCTATTTGTCAAAGGTGGGTATTTTTATGCTGCTTACTTTCTGTGCACTCATTTTTATATCTTTTCAGGTTATGTATGTCTAACCTCCTGCTCTGATACTAGTTGTTAAACAGAATAAGTGTTGCAAAAGGGGGGGTTGAATGCAACTTAATAAATTTATCACTTTTTGCTAACAACAAACAAAAGCAATGATATTAAGTTACAAGGCAAACAACAAGCAAGCTAAAGCCACATGGTGTTTTACTTCAAAAATTAATTTTATTAATTTTTGTTGCTATAACTGACTGGAAAACATTTCCAGCTTCAATAGACACAATAACAAGAGACTGATAGTGTTTCTATACTTGAGAAAAATTAAGCTCAGTTGTATGTGTGTTTGGGAAAGTGTTTGTGAGATGTGTGTATTTAAACTAAAACACATATCTCACTTACAAGTACACTTTCCCTTGTTTCCTGGACAATACTTGAAATAGTAATCTCACTTTTTCTTATCAAGTCTTGTCTTCATTCCAAATGTAGATAAAGGTACTCTGTGAGGATTTGACATTCTTGACACCATGTGCACACTTCACCTTTATGCTTTCTTTTTCTCAAGTTGCGATTGTAGACTTGACAGACTATGTAGAAATGTCAAGATCAATATGTGAATTGACTTTACCTAGTCTGCTTCTTGAAACAGACTGTCAGCTTCACTAAAAGTTATTGTTAACCTTTAGCTTCACTTTGGTGACAACATCTTTGTTACCACATACTTTACTGTCAGGCTCACAAGTCTTCTAAAACATGTTGTCATCCAAAGGTACTGTCAACTATTCCGCCAAACATGTTGTCGATCATCCCGCCAAACATGCCGTCAACTCTCCCCACCAATGCTACTGTCAGAAAACTTGTTGTCTTGATTCTTCAATCTCCGCCAAGTTTACTATCAAGGGATAGTTTCTGTCAGTGAAACTTGATGTCATAGAGTCTTCATTCGCTGCCAAGTTTACTGTCAATGAATAGTTATTGTCGTCTGTTCCAAAAGTTGCTGTCACTTGAATGTGCTGTCGTAGGCTCCAGGATGTAGAATGTTACTGTCAAAGATATGATATATGCTATGCATGAACACTTCGTGAACTTCTACTTCATGGATCATTTATTTCATTTACACATGACATTAACTATTGATACTTATTGTCACCTACTTGACTATTTGAGCATCTTATTACAAGTGACATTTTAAACATACTATCAAACTATATATGACAGTATATTTTACTTAGTTAATTATTAATTAATCTAAGTAAATGTTAGTTGATTACATTGATGGTACCACAATCCCTAACATGTGATTTTGTCCAGATATTTGCATATATCAAAGAACTTTATATTTCCTTCCACATCTGTAAAAATCATTGCATATTTTGGCTCCAACACCACCTTCTTAACTTGAGATTTCCATAGCTTAAGAGGTGAATCAGGTTCAGCTTCAACCTTTGCTCTCCTTAGCTTTAAAATTTGATGTTGAATTTCCTGAGCAATTGTTGTATTGAGTTTCTACGTTCTGGTGAGTAGGGGTAGAATGGTTTTCAGGACATTGTAACTTTGCTTCATTATCACCTTCATTGAGTAAGTGATTTTTGCTCCATTTTCATATTTCAACCTCATTGATTCATCTTGGTTAGAGGTTGCAGGGTGAGTTCTTACTCCTATCTACCCTTTTTCACTTATCATTGGAACTCCTTCATTTCATATCCTTCAATTGTTACCTCCTCCTTGAATTCTTCATGTTTCCCTTGAGGGTTTTCATTAACCACTATTTCTTGAGTTGTTTTTGTCTTTTTCTTAGCCATGGCTATTTCCCTCTTTTTCCTCAGTGGTTGTTCTGCCAATTGATCTTTCATATTCCATTATATTTCCAATTGCCTTGCAATCTCTTCATTTTCTTTTTCTCTCCTTACAGCATCTGACATTCCTTAAGAGATGGCTCCTTGAAGAAGCTTATGGCAAACTGGCTTCTTCTTTTCCTTTTCTTCTTCAATCATTATTGCTTTCCCCTTTTTCTTCTCTTCAAGGGCTTCAAGATCAATTACTAGAAAGACTTCTGCATTTGAATTGCTTTCTTTGACAGCCTTCTTTGCATTTTCACAGACAACCTTTGTCTGAGCAATGAACTCATCCAAATTTCATGTTTGTGCAGCCTTTGTCACCAATTATGTACTCTTATTTAGATCTTCAATTCTTTTCCTTTCCCTCTCAATCATTGCTTGAGTTTCTTTTTCCCTAGAAATTCTTCTAGCTTCTAGTTCATCTTCAAACTTTTTCAAATCTTTCTTTTTTATGTTCTAAGTCATCTTTGGTTGACTTAGATGACTTTAAAGATTGTCATTTATCCATGTTGCTCCCATTTTTAGTAACCACCTTGGTTGCAACACCACCAATGCTAGGTCTACCAACACCAGAATCACCAGCACCACCACTGCCTTTGACATCACCATCACCATCCTTCTTCTTAGCATTCGCCCCCTTTCTGTTATCATCAATTTAAAGAGGTGGACGCATCTTATCAAGAAACTTTTGAAGAATGGAGGCATGTAGAACTTGACCTTTAATGATGTCATCCATTTTCTTTTCTAGAGACTCCAAGGCTGAAAAATTCTTAGATTCTTTGAACAACTTGTCCTTGATTTGAGTCATAGTATTCATAGGAAGCTTGTTAGGCCCCGAAAGTATCGTAGAAGGGGGGGTTGAATACGATACTCACTAAATCAAAAATTCTTTCGAATCTTTTGCGGATAAATAATTTAGAGTTCGGTTAGTGGGCTCGTGTTCTTGAGGTGAATAGTGTTTACGGAGCTGTTTACTAATTTTCTGTGTTTAGGATTAATCATTTCGGTTCTAGAAAATCAGTAGGAAAATAAACAACACAAGATTCGGGGAATATATCATTTGATAAATATAAACCCTGAGGTTGCTACACCCGGTCAACAAATCTGGTCCGAAGAACAAGTTCTTCGCTGCTTAACAAAAACATAACTCTCAATTTCCTATACAAGTATTTCTAGATCAGTACAAAGGAAACTAAGACCGTAGAGAGTGATATATAGTGGCCCTGAACATTTTCCGTTAAGGTACCGACCACTAATACATCTCCGGTGAGGAGGTATAGATTTTTCTGGTGTCTCTCCTCTCCGGCTTCGCCTTCTCTCTCTCTCTGGATATTTTTGTTGTGTTGCAGAAGACTCCCAAATGAATGGCTCTGCTTCAATATATGTGTAGACTTTTTCAACCAAGATACGTGGCTCATTCAGGACCAAGTAAACTAGTTGCTGCTTCACTTCTGTTTTTCCTTAAGTATCGGAACAATTTACTGAGTAATTGTTTAACCATCGATGAGTCTGTAGAATAAGTATCGGAGGATTAAAACAATTACTGAAATAAAATCAATTACTTCAAACTTAGTAACCATCGGGAAGTGGGTTCCTTTGCTTTTGCATGACCCGATAGTTAACATGTATCGGTGAATAAGACTCTCCACCATGCTTGCTAACTATCGACTAATAAGACAAAATAGGTCCTTGAATATTCACCATTTCTTTCCTTTCACCCGATGGTTGTTAACCATCTGTGAATAAGACAAAATAGCTTGTGTAACCATTGGTGAATAAGACGAAACAGATTGACTAGGTTGACTTCTGGATACAGCTTCTGTAGTCTCTTTACTTAGCCAATTTCGAACCTGATAAGCCCTTAATATATTTTCTTCCACTGCAACCAAGTCTAATAAATATTTCCTTGATTATTCGAACTTGATTTATTCTGAGCTTCATCATATACCACTTCACTTGTTACCCATTTCAGTAAATAGTCAATTCTTCTCATTCATAGATGCAATTCTCAATCTCTTTTGTGCTGACGTTTGGTGCAACTGGTCTGGTTCACAAACGACTAACACGATCTTGATCTTCACATCTTCTTTACAATACAATTGACTTTGTTCCTTGTTGATTAGAAGTGCTTCGATTGTAAGTACATTGGAATCCTTTGGCACTTATGCTGAATCGTAAACATATCTGAAACCCTGAACATCTTTGAACTTTATCCTTCACTGAAGTCTGAACATATGAATGAACTTCCTCCAGCAATCTATAATAGACTCCAAGATTATATCTAATATTTTGATTCTTTGTATTTGCCGTATATTCTATCTTATCGATTCCTGTACTTGTGCTCTGCAATTCATTGCTTGACTAACTTGCAGATTTGGATCACTAGAATCTTTCTGGTACTTTGACAACTGCTTCACTGCTTCCACATCCTTGAATACTTCAACCTTTATTTTTCACTAAGGCATGAACATATTAATGAACTTCTTCCAGTGAGCTAATGCTTCAAGTCTGTAGATTTCTTCTTTATCCTTTGTCTTTACCAAGTCTTCATGTCTTCCTGATTCCGGTGATAACTTCATATTATTTACACGTCCTGTTCTTGTGTTGAGTTATTACCCTATGTTACATATAGGTCTATACATACAGCCTTTCAATCTCCCCCTATTTGTTTGGTAGAGATTAACAAGCAAATCCCTAGAGGATAACTCAACTAACTATAAGAAAATATTAATGCTCTAGACTTGTAAATAATACTACTTGGGTTCTGGATCATATAATACATTTCCAGATTTCTATAAAGTAAAGAGAAATAGAAAATGAGTGTTCCTTTATCACTGAACGCATCTTCAATAGTTATCATCTTCATTCCTCTGTGTTTGAGCTTTTCTCTGCTTCAAAATCCTTCATTGTTTGACCTATAAAGAACTTATCATAAACTGAGCTTCATAAGAATCAAAATTCCTGGGAACATCTTCAATAAAATATAGAACATTGCTCAAATAATGTTCTCCCCCTGAGAATGTGATTCTTCTTCTTTCTCTTCTTCTCCCTTTAGATAATCAATGGAAGTGTCAATTCTTTTCTGTTCTTCCCACTTGGATGAGGAATCCTCTTCTGACAACTCCTTTCAAGTATAGGATACAGCTTCTTGATTCTCCCACATTTCTATTGTTTCCCCTCAGGATCAGAAGATAAGATTTTCTTTTTCTCGTCTCAAATCTCCCCCTATGGATATTAACTTCTCCCAAGGATGCGAACCCCTTTTCCCTTTAAGGATCCAGGAACTTCCCTTAATGATCCAGGATACGACCCCCTTTAGGATATTAACTCTTCCCAAGTACGAAGATAAGACTTTATTAACTTCTCATTTTTCTCCCTATATATTCTCCCCCTTAGTTGAGGAATCCTCCAATGGCCCATCGTTTGAATGGTTTGTCTTCCAAAGAAGGTTCTCGTCTGTCATTGATCGGGAAAAATATAGTAGCTTTTCTTTCAGAAGTAGCAAGTAGCAAGGGTAAGTGTTTGGCTTAAGGTTTGCTCACTTGTACTACGTTCTGTTAGTGTTTACACTTTAGTATTGAGCATTTTAAGTGTTTCACTCTTTCTCTCCCTATCTCTCACTCAAGTGTATCTCTCCCTCACTTTCAGTTAAGTGTTTCTCTCTCTTTCACTTTCACTCTGCATTTCAAATATAGCCTTCTGTACCTGCAAGTGAAATCCGTCAATTCATTCATATTCTCATCACCTCATTCATCAAAATGAACTGAATCACTATCAAGTGGAGAATTGCCTCGTTGAGGTGTTATTGATCTATCATGCATAAGCACTGTCTCAGCACCAGACTCAATAGCAATTGCTAAATCACTGTCTAGTGGAGCCTCACCTCTTTGAGATGGGTTATCCCAAGATATAAAATCTATTAGGGAATCCTGCCTTGTTCTATCAAGGAGTTGCCTCACACCTTTTCCGTAAATGGACGGTGGATATTTCTTTTCAGGATCTGGAAATGTTCCTTCCAGGAGGGGCGACGTAGTAGACAATGTAATGAATGGCAAATTAGAGTCTACGTTTCCCTCGTAACCCTGTGACGGGTAATTTGTTAACATGCCTATACCTCTTACTGTGCACGTCTTGCAATGTGTTTCATGAATTTATCTGTTTAGGCTTACCATCAGCGTGAGTGCCAGTGGTGTGCTTGACTCATTACAAGATGCTCTGGCTGACGAGCGAATTTCAATGGACTTACCCTGTTGAGAGAATGATTCCAGAGACAGTTTTATTGCCTTTTCAGCTCTGCATCCTTTTGAGAAGATACAGATGAGCTTACAGATACCTCAGTTATATACTTCTTTACTTCACTGGAGGTAGAGCTGTGGGTGCACTTCTAACTTCATCCTTATTTGTGCATCAAGTACAGTTTCTCCCTTATCAACCTCTAATTTACATGTGTTCCTTGTATCTCCAAGGGTTAATATATGGAAGTGGATGAATGAGTGTTTGGTATTATGGCCTGGGTAAGAGATTGATGGGTTTTCAACCTCTTGGCCAGCTTCTGTAGCCACTGGGGGCTAAAAGGATAGAATCAATAAATAAGATAAAAAGAAATAATCACTTTAACATTCCAAAACATATTTTTCATCTCAAAAAGAAGGAAAAATATAAGAAGGAATGGTAATGGATTGCATTAAAACACTTTTAGTAAAAGAGTTTTGTCGGTTCTAAAGATTTATCATTTAAGAACAAGATACCAATAGAAATTTTCTTTAAGATACTTATCCCATAATAAAACGCGGGAATGTGTATCAGAGAAAAAGTCTATCCCTTATGAATTTCTTATAAGGCAAACTTCCCATAATAAAACGCGGGAATTTATACCAAAGAAGAAATTCAACTCTTCTACCAAATTAAATCTTAATAAAATGACTCTTTTCCATTAAACCTAAGTACTGTATGTTTTGAAAACAATTTTGCAAAACATCTTTATCAGATAGAACACAATGATTTTCCGACTCATAATGCAATTATGATTTACATCATTTTCGTCCACCTGATAGTATCCCCGACTTAAAAATAAAAACATGATAATTGGGGTGAATGAATGCTTAACAATACAGTACTAGGCCTTCAAAGCAACAATTACTGTTTTGGTACTATGAATCAATGTGAAACATACATTAACACAAGTATTTAAAAATAAATCATTTTACAAGTGATTGATACCTCGAAGTTAAAAATAATTTTTTTCAAGTAAAATAGCAGTCACAAAGTATCTGCCACTTTAAAAGGAAAAATTAAGAGAGAAAAAGCTTTTTAAAGATAAAACATTTAAAACTAGCTTTTGGGAGAGGATAAAATGTTTCGAGATAAAAGAAAGATTATCCACAAGAAAGGTTTGATTCACACCCTAGGATTTAGAAATCAATGTAGGGCTGTAAATCAAAAGATTTTCAAAAGAGAAGCTTTGAAAAAGAATTTGATGTTTTCTTCTCTAAAACTGATAGAAACATGAATGTATCTTTGAATAAAACGTTTTGAAAAAGAATCAGACAAAAATTTATTTTTAAATACATTCAGGAATCAGTCTAAGAAAGAAAACTAAATATACTAATACTAACGGCTTTTTCAAAAACCAATATTTACTTAGAATAAAAACTAAGCAAATCCATTAGTATCAATATATCACAATTATTTTGTAATAAAATATTATTCAATTATCACAAAGTAATAAAAGATAATAATTATACTACAAATAATTATGCTTCGAATTTATTTTAATTAACTTAAATCATGGAACAGATATTTCACTGAATTGTTTTATATCATCATGATTTAAACAAATCAAAATAAATTAAATACTTATGCTATACTAAGCAATTGCCAATCACATGCATATATAAATCAAATAACATGTGGCAATTATTCAGTAGAACAATAAGCATTTAAACATATTTTTATTATTAGTGATTTCAGATAAACAACTTGTGTTATCACTAATATTAAAAATATCACAATTAATTGCACGCTGATACCAATTATTCAATATTTATCAATAATTTCAAGATGCAAGAAATTGTGCTTCTTATATTTTATCAAATCAAAATTATGAAACTAATAAACATTGAATTGCTTTAATCCATAATTTTAATAGGATAAAATAATTTCGCTAAATACTGAAATATTCATAAGATTGAATATTAGCATCTAACTTCCTACACTATATCTAATAATTGTCACTCTAGTATATTACAATTATACTCATAACAATTATTATTGATATATGTAAGCTCGAGAAAATAGTTGAATAGAAATTCACAAGTTCTTTAAATATAGGCATTTAATACTTGTGATCCTAATTGCAACTCCTCGCAAACAAAATCAATTTTAGAAATATTTTCTAAGTATATAAAACATTGAAAATTTTATACACATAACTTAGAAAATACTTCGTCTTCCAATATTAGTGAGTTTTGAAATATGCATCAATTACTTATAATAGAAATTCTAAATACTGTCACTAATATCAAAAGTATCACAATTATTTATAACAAAATATTTAAGAATATCAGAACAATATATTATAGCAATTAAGCAAGACATCTTGACTAATACTCATCAAATATTTAACATGCAAATAATTATGCTTCTAACTTATGCTAAATAATTTAACTACCACTTATTCATATAACATTGTAAGCATGATAATTAAACTAATAGCAAAAAGTATGAGGTACTGGATTTAAAATAAATTCGCAAGTCCTTTAAATATGAACAATTTAATACTTGTGAACTCATTTAAGAATTCCTTGCATATGAGATTTCCAACAAATATGCATATAAATAATATCTCAAATTCACTAACCAACTTAGACAAAATGAATTCATCAAGTTGTTTAACAAATATCTACAATTTTATCTACTAAGGACAATCTCGAAAGAAATGATACCTGGTGTCCATGCACTTGTTCCTTAAGTGGTGTGAAAAGATCAACAGAGTTGTTGGAGTTGACAGCTTCTAGGAATGACTTCCCTGTCTTTCTTACAACCTGCATTATCTATATATATATAGCCAATTAGGTTAAACCTAGTATCTTTAGGGTCCCAGATTCCAAGAATTGGTGATCCCCTAAGATATCTAATAATTCATAACTTAGCTATAAGATAAGATTCTCTAGTATCCACTTGGAAACTTGCACATAGGCACATCGAGAATAAAATATATGGTCTTTATGCACTTGAATAAGTAATGAGCTGATTTGTCACTTTAGTTCATATACCTGATTTGCCCTGATCAAGCTTAGTGGTTTGTTAGAAAGAAGTCTTGGCTGGTCTTGAATCTTCTAAATTGCGCATCTTCAAAAGATCTTTGACTTATTTTAATTGCCATCATTCTTTCGAATTACTTGTAATCCAAAAAGAATTGCAACTCTTCCAACATGCTCATGTTGTACCTACTCTGCATTAACTTAGCAATAAACTCTTGCCAAAGTTTTCGTTAGTAGACACACATATAATATAATCATGGTATTCTTGCACATATATTACATTATGTGTGCCTTGCATTCTAGAGAGATATATGTGTATAACAGCTCTAATATAAAATCATTTTTAAGTAATTAACAGTTAGAGTGTCATACCATGTCCTTGACGATTTGCTTGAATCCCTAACTCTGTTAGGTCCTCATCTTGTTAGGCCCAATTGTCAGGTCCTAAGAGGATCAAGTCTCGTCTCTGTTACTTGCTGTTAGATCTTGAAAGTCCCGAAGATTCTGTTTCCATCATCGTCGATACCTTCTACTTTATAGTAACCTGTAACAACCAGTTTGGTTTTGTCCCTCATAACAATGCCAATAATTATCCAGTTTCTGAGAACCCTTACTGTACCAATTTCAGCTTCGACTTTAGTGGTCTGGGTTCCAGCTTCAGTAGTTTCTGCCTTCAAACTGATTGAGATCACCTTGCATTTGCAATCACCCAATCTGGATCAATCAGTGCATCTTTACTATTCCTTGGGATACCAAATGTTGATTGTTGGGTCCCGAAAAATATATGTTCATTTTGATTAACACTTCTAGCCTTTACTCAATAATCCGGATCACTAAGAACTAGACTCTAGGAATGACTTTGACTTCAAACCCTTTGTCTCGGCAGATATGTTCTTAATGTATTCCTTTGATCTTCATTGTGTTGAGTATGACTAGTAGATCCCTCTATTGTTTTGCTCCCCCTGAGTTGCTGTTAGGATGTGTTGAAGATCCTTCACCTTTTTCAGTGGATTCTGTTAAAGTCCACGAGTTGTGTAGTTTCACTACCATTTCCACTATTAGGATCTGAATCAACATCATTATCATTTATTCCTTCTGCAACCTCAGTTTTAACATCAGTATCTGAATTTGACTCTGACAGAATGTCAAACTTCAAAGATTCAGAATAGTCTTTCATTTGAATGCTTGGGAGCTTGGTGTAGTAGGTCGACACATTCAGACTTTTAATCACCTTCTGGTTTTACCTCATCAATGAGTAGCCGAGGAAAATTGTTCCTTGAGTCTTAACTTAAGATTGCCAAGATGCTCAATTAAATCTTCAATAAATATCAATTTCCTCCAAACACACGAAAGAGCTTCAGTGTTTGCTTCTGGTTGGCCATTAACTCAAATGATGTCTTTTAATGATCTTGTTGAATAAAGCAGCATGCGGTGTTAATTGCTTCAGCTTCAAAGTACCTTTTTCAGTGCAGAATTATAGAACTTCACTCGCGAAATTCAGTTCCATTATCTGACATCAAAGTTCTCATAACTTACTTTGCTTCCAACTTGATCTACTTGAAGTGATCAATTACCATCTGTGACATTTTGTCTGTTGAATGCACGAACATCACCAACTTGTAACTAGGGTTGTCATCAACTACCACTAAGCATATTTCTTCATTGACATAATTTGCTTCAGTGTGATGTTTTCCTTGACTTCCCTATGTGACGTACTTCAAAATGTCCTTCTGGATAGAATTCCATATGAAGTAGTCATTTCACCAATTTCATCTTTATTAGAGAATCCATTGTCTTGATCAACAAGTGTGAGAGCTTCCTATGCCATAGCCAACTCTTTACTGATGAAGCTTTACTGAAAAGTTCACTTCACCTTTGCATATAAAATCCATGTCAGCTACGAACAAACTTCATCACTCTTAGTTGAGTGAGCTGCCAACCTTCTTGTTTGAGATCAAACACTTTTCCTTTTCAATGCTTTTCCAGAAAACCCTTAATAAAGAATTCCCTAGTGCCCTGTAGATAGTGTTTAATTCCGTTTATAAGAAAGATGCTTCCACTGATGACAGTTCTTAAATCATGATAGCCATATCCCTTGTACATCCTTTGCTGTCATCTCCAAAGGTTACCATCGGGGAGGCCTTCTCAACCAACTGTGATATTAGAGCTTTAATCTTAATCATATGCCTCGAACAATAAATGTCACGAAGTCACATAACTTTTGCCTTTTGTTACATACTCTGCAATCACAAATGATTAAGCTTCTTGGTACTCAATTTTAATTGAGTCCAGATGGGTTAGAGATATTATTAGAGATAACAACAGCTTCAATATGCATAAAATTACATGGATAGAAGAACTAACAAATTAATTACTAATTCTGTCTAGTCCATTTCTGTCGTTGTCTAACATTTTTAATTATCTCTAATTACCTAAGTCAGTTTTAGATTAAACCTTGAATCTACAAATGTTACTGACAACTTAGATAATTCTACCATCTTATCCCTAACAAGCAATACATGATCTAATATGACATTTAAGTGCAACTATGTGAGTGCAAGCAAATCATGTGAAAATAAGCACATAAACAATTTAAGAATATGCAGAATATTTGAATAAAATATTATAAGCAATATCAAATTCCACATATACTTATCAAGTCATTTATCACAATAAGAACAAATATAAAATATCTGATCTATGACCTGTTTGTCTATTTAGCAATTTTCACAACATTAGCAGAGGTATTAAATCACAGAAGATTTAAATCAAGTTTCAGCAAATGTTTAGGGATACACTTAACCGTCTAGCAACTATCTAATTCTTGATATTCATTTTATTGCATAGAAAATCAAGTATGAAATGTACTCACTAAACTCATATAACTAAGCATGAAATCTTATTCTTAGCAATCAATTAAGCATTTAAGTTCTAAGATGCTAACATGCTGACACGAGCCTAATACATTTCAAAACATAATAATCATACAATTATGAATTAGATAAAGATATACTAGTTAGTAAGTGTACTTGTGAAGTGCATAGTGATTCATCTCTAGTGTTGGTCATTGATGCCAGATATTCATTTGGTTCATCACTGTCACTGATAGAATCATCCTTGCATTTAACTTCATCAACAAATGTTTTCCCTTGCTGCATCCTCACTAATGTTTAAGATTCCTGCTATAACCCAACATAGTGTCTGTCATTTTTTGCTTGTACAGGCTTCTTCAAACTGTGTAGCAAACCCCTGATCTTGTCTTTCAACTTTAAACCATCCCTGTCTTACAACCACCTCTTGAACTGATCTTGAAAATCTCCTTAATGGAATATATAGGTAAGGACCTTAAATTTAGAATTGGGATTCCGTCTGAATCTGATGTCACTGAACTTCCTGTTGCCCTGCAGGCTTGACTTGCAGTCCAGTTCTCAAGTTATTCCAAAGTGTCAAATTCACATGCAACACCTTGACCACTACCTCGAGCTACAACATCTTCAATTCAGCTTCTAGGATCATTTCATTTCTGTTCAGAGGTTTTCAACCTTGACTTCAATCAAATTTGGTTCCTGGGTCACAAATATAGTGGATATGCTAACAATTTCTGCTTTACCAAATATTATCTGCTTCAGCTCTTGTTCCAGTTCATAGGCCTTCAGCACACAAATAGTTCATCTAAAAATAATGTGGTTATATCCTTAGAATCCCTTGTAGTTGTAATCCTATGTTCCAGATGATCTACAGTGTTAGCACGAACATCCTGTAATCTCCCTGTAGTATAATCTTTACGTCTTCTGTACTGAGATTCTAGGATGTCCAGTTTGTTCTCCTTTACACTACTTAAACCCCTAAGATTTTTCATCTTCAAATTCAACTCAAACCAACTAAAAACTGTACCCAAATAATCTTTTCATAACCAGAATCAACTTCTTTGGATAATCTTCAATCGATCTTCATTGTCTTCAATAACCCGTAAAAATCTTCAACTACTAACTTCTGAGCATCCTCGAATAAGTACTTAAGAAAAATTTAAATTTACAGAATTTTTAATTTTCTTAGAAAATAAATTAATCAAAAATAAAAATTTACAAAACTTAATTTTCAAGAATTTCGAATTTTCTTAAAAATTAAAATATTATAAATTAATATTTAAGAAAAATTTAATTAACAAGAATATTAAATTTTCTGGAAAAATAAATAAATCTAAAATAGATATTAAAGTTCAAAACGTTAAGTAGGCCAAAATAGCTTTTGAGGCGCTTATGTCCAAGAGTAACACTAATGATTCACATTTTTCCTCAAAAAGAAACTTCGCCAATATTAATACCTAAGACATGATTACACTGTAAAAATACTATATAATCATGTTTCAGAGTTTAATAAACACTGGTCAATTTTTATTCCGGAAACAAAAATTACACCAGGGGCAAATATCCTTTTCTGAGATGCAATTCAAAAATGAACAATCTGCGACGTCCACGCAGTTTCGACACCCTTAATTTAGTATTTAAGAAAAAATTAAATTTCCAAAAATTTTAATTTTCTTAAAAAATAAATTAATCAAAAATAAATATTTAAAAAAAAATTAATTTTCAAGAATTTAAATTTTCTCAAAAATTAAATAAATCGTAAATTAATATTTAATAAAAATTTAAAGTTAAAAATTTTAAAATTTTTAAAACATAATAAATCAAAAATAAAAAATTTCAGAATGCGGCTCCGATAGTTAGAAACTATCGGGGACGTGTCGATAGTTAGTAACTATCGGACAGTTTCTTTTCCCGCGCGTGCAGAGTTGACCTTGTCCAATTCTGTTGATGTTGCGCGTGGATTACACTGCTGGCCACAAACAATTGATTTTTCGTGGCGCAGTACAGACTCTGCCAAGCTAGTAATCATTTGCTTATTTGGCCGAATGATTTCAAAAAAAATGGACCATCTTAAATGGCTTTATTAAATTCTTTAAAAACAAACTTTTATAAATTTATAAAATAAACTATTAAAAGTTATAACATAAACTAATAAAAATTTATAAAACAAATTTTATAAAAGTTTATAAAATAAATTTAATATTAAGTTTATAAAATAAACTAATTAAAATTTATAATATAAACTTATAAAAGTTTATAAAACAAATTTTATAAAAGTTTATAAAACAAATTTAATATTAGATTTACAAAATAAACTTATTAAAATTTATAACATAAACTAATAAAAGTTAATAAAATAAATTTTATAAAGTTTATAAGATAAACTTATTAAAAGTTTATAATTAAACTTATTTAATAAGGCCTCTAATCATTCTGAGTCCAACCAGCTTCGGTACAGTAAGCTTCACTGGGCTACGGATCCTGATTTGTATATCAATTAGTTAGCTCTGATACCAATTGTTAGGCCCCGGAAGTATCGTAGAAGGGGGGGTTGAATACGATACTCACTAAATCAAAAATTCTTTCGAATCTTTTGCGGATAAATAATTTAGAGTTCGGTTAGTGGGCTCGTGTTCTTGAGGTGAATAGTGTTTACGGAGCTGTTTACTAATTTTCTGTGTTTAGGATTAATCATTTCGGTTCTAGAAAATCAGTAGGAAAATAAACAACACAAGATTCGGGGAATATATCATTTGATAAATATAAACCCTGAGGTTGCTACACCCGGTCAACAAATCCGGTCCGAAGAACAAGTTCTTCGCTGCTTAACAAAAACATAACTCTCAATTTCCTATACAAGTATTTCTAGATCAGTACAAAGGAAACTAAGACCGTAGAGAGTGATATATAGTGGCCCTGAACATTTTCCGTTAAGGTACCGACCACTAATACATCTCCGGTGAGGAGGTATAGATTTTTCTGGTGTCTCTCCTCTCCGGCTTCGCCTTCTCTCTCTCTCTCTGGATATTTTTGTTGTGTTGCAGAAGACTCCCAAATGAATGGCTCTGCTTCAATATATGTGTAGACTTTTTCAACCAAGATACGTGGCTCATTCAGGACCAAGTAAACTAGTTGCTGCTTCACTTCTGTTTTTCCTTAAGTATCAGAACAATTTACTGAGTAATTGTTTAACCATCGATGAGTCTGTAGAATAAGTATCGGAGGATTAAAACAATTACTGAAATAAAATCAATTACTTCAAACTTAGTAACCATCGGGAAGTGGGTTCCTTTGCTTTTGCATGACCCGATAGTTAACATGTATCGGTGAATAAGACTCTCCACCATGCTTGCTAACTATCGACTAATAAGACAAAATAGGTCCTTGAATATTCACCATTTCTTTCCTTTCACCCGATGGTTGTTAACCATCTGTGAATAAGACAAAATAGCTTGTGTAACCATTGGTGAATAAGACGAAACAGATTGACTAGGTTGACTTCTGGATACAGCTTCTGTAGTCTCTTTACTTAGCCAATTTCGAACCTGATAAGCCCTTAATATATTTTCTTCCACTGCAACCAAGTCTAATAAATATTTCCTTGATTATTCGAACTTGATTTATTCTGAGCTTCATCATATACCACTTCACTTGTTACCCATTTCAGTAAATAGTCAATTCTTCTCATTCATAGATGCAATTCTCAATCTCTTTTGTGCTGACGTTTGGTGCAACTGGTCTGGTTCACAAACGACTAACACGATCTTGATCTTCACATCTTCTTTACAATACAATTGACTTTGTTCCTTGTTGATTAGAAGTGCTTCGATTGTAAGTACATTGGAATCCTTTGGCACTTATGTCTGTAGATTTCTTCTTTATCCTTTGTCTTTACCAAGTCTTCATGTCTTCCTGATTCCGGTGATAACTTCATATTATTTACACGTCCTGTTCTTGTGTTGAGTTATTACCCTATGTTACATATAGGTCTATACATACAACCTTTCAAAGCTTCTCAACCAACCTTCTTTTTAATGTATCATTGTTGGAAACAATAGAACCTTTGATAATCTCTAACTCCCTTTTGACTCCTGTGACTGTCATTTTTTACAACTTTAATTGTTCCTTCATACAATTGTCAATCCTCATTTGAGTTAGTTCTGCAATTTCAACTTCCATGTTTGCCCTTCTGTACTAAGAAAGAATTGTAGTTTCTGCAGCTTCTAGAGATCCATCAATAGTACTCATCCAAGGCTCCTCATCAGACTCATCCTCCAAATATTCAGATGCCAGATAACAATTATCTGTTATATTGACAATGCTTTCCTTCAGATTCCTGGTCCTTTGTTTAGTGTACTCAATGCCCAATATTTGTTCTGCATCCTTGTTACTTGAAGTAGCCAAATTTTGATATCTTGGATCAGGGTGAACAAAATTTTGTGGATCCAAGTCACCAGCATCAACCTCTTCATCTTCATTCTCCTTATTGACTCTACTCCCGCTTGCTTCAGTATGAGGGACTCCCCTATCTCCTTTACTCCATCCTCCTCTGAAATCAATTCATTCTCTAACTCTTGTGCATATAATAGAATTATTTTATCTCTCTCACTCATCTCTCTATTTTGTATCAGGATCTCATCCTGGAATCTCACCTCTCCTTCACTCATAACTTGTGCACCTTCTAAGGTGGGGCCCTCATGTATTTCACTCATATTCCTGGAAGAAATAAGAATGACCTCACTCACTCCCTCTTCTTTTACCTGGCTGCAATCCTGCCTCTCACTCAACTCACTCAATCCTAAGAGTGTTTGTGCAACATCAATTGATTGAGTATTAATTGATGTATAAAAAATATCATTTGAGGTGTTTGGGATATCCATCGATTGATGCATACCCATCGATTGATCTTGAGTATCGATCGATGGCTTATCAGTCGATGACTGAATATCAATTGATGATGGAACATCAATTGATGGAGTAGAAACATTTAAGGTAATTATTTGAGAAGTGATATTTGAGATAACATTTTAGATGGAATCCTGAATTTCCTGGGAAGAAAATTCAGGAAAAAGTGTTGGCTTCTCCTTGAATATCAAAGAAGAAGAATTTCAAAATGCTTGATTATCTATCAGAACATTTTATGAAAAAATTTGATGAAGTGGGGAAAGAAGAATAGAAGGAATTGGAATTAAGAGAGAATGAGGCTGCATCTCCTCATTTCTATGAGATGCATCAAACTGGCTTTAAGAAGGCTCCATCATAGTTTCTTGTGATCTTGCAGTGTGTGTTGCCCCTTGTGCAAAGGTTACTTTCTTCCTTCTCATTTCATATGATTTGGGGGTTTTGGCTTGAGTGTCCCCATCTTGGTTTTGTGCCCCTGGTTGTGGGCTCTTTTCAATATTGTCATCCTTTAAGGAGGATGCCAATAGGGATGTGGAAATTTCCTTGTTAGAATCCATAGCCTTTAGAGAGACTGTGGATTGGCTTGGCTGAGTTGTCTCACCATTACTCTTCTTATTCTTCTGAGTTCTTTTATGTTCCCTAGTTCCCTCACCACCTACATCATCCTCTAATCTATCTATCACAGCAGCTATTTTTCTTTTCTTTGTTTTTACAACAACAAGTTTTTGGGAACCTGTTGAGGTTGACTTTTTAGATTTGGGTTTAGAAATAGGTTGTGTGGCTTGGGTAGGAGGGTTGGGGTCATTGCTAACACCCTCCATAGCCACAGAAGGTAAAAAAAGTTTGGGGATTATAAGAAGTTAGAGTAGAAATAAATACCTAAATAAAAGGTGGATAGATCAATTCCACATTACTATGATGATTGATCTTTACCAAATCTTTGAAGACCCTTTTGTTTTGGACCCAACAATCCAGGGCTTTTGTACTTTTATCAATCTTAATATCCTTGACAAAATAGTTAATGATAATCATAATAAATCTAGCATACTAAATATGATTAGACCTATTAATCTTATTTCCCAATTTGACAGATATTTCATTGAGTAACAGGCTTTCTAAGTTGTGATATCTATCATATAAAATGTTATAACCTACTTGTTGCATACTTGTAGTTATTGCATCAAAATTACTAGCTTTACCAGAGAAACACTTTATTATAACATCAAAGAAGTATGACCATTCTTTCCTTAGATTATTTCTAACTATACTATCTAAACTAGCATCAGGAGCAGTGCAATTGATTTCCCTAAGCATGGTTCTAATGTCTATGTCAGTGGGTGAATTTTCAGTATTATTTGTGGGAATGTTTAAACACTCACCCAAGACCACAGTGGTTAGAATATACCTTTGTCATTTGCAATTAAAGAAAATTGAAGAAAAATCATCTGTTACCTCTGTTGTTGTCCAGAATTCTTCAACTAGATTGCACATTATCTTTGGTGCTTCTGTGAGAGCCTTTGAGATTCTTGAACTTCTCAGAAATTCCATTAGTGGATGAAATTTTATTGGGGCTTCCTCCACAATAGTGCACGCAACAAAGTTGTTGAGTTCATAGTAGAATCCTGATTGCGAGACCTTCTTTGATGATGCCATAATCATGTTTATAGATATAAAATCAAAGTAACTGGCAAACTTGTTAGTGTTGAAGCAAAAAATAATAGTAAGCAGTAAGCAGGTTAGGGTTCTTAGCAAGAGAGGAGTTAGAAAAAAAATAATTAAAGGTCAAATGAGCTTTAACACAACTATTTATATTTTTTAATATAAATAAGTGTTTTAATTTCTCAATCGATTTAATTCCCCCAATTAGTTGCTAAAAAGTAACCATTGGAAATAAAGAAATGATGCAAAGTACTAAAATTGACAGTCGACAACAATACATACAGTATTGTATGTATAGGTCGATTGCTAATTTTGGTAATCAACGGTTATAATACTGTACAAGTCGATTGATGGCATGGACTCTAAAAGTTCCAAGTCATCAATTGATAACTACTTTTTTCCATCGACAGGTACTACTATCCATCGATAAATAAATATATCATCAATTGATATATTTATCTGTTGATAGTTTCAAACATCCATTGAAAAATAAATATATCATCAATTGATATATTTATCTGTTGACAGCTGCAAACATCCATAGATAAATACATATATCATTAATTGATATATTTATCTATCGATAGCTTCAAATATTCATTGACAAATAAATATATCATCAATTAATATGTTTATCTATCGACAGCTTTAGATATCCATTGATAAGTAAAATGTTTATCAATTGATTATGGAAGAATCAATAGATTAACATAGTCAATGGCTACAAACTAAAAACTAACAAAGATAAATAACTTATCAGACATTTAATAGACTAAACATAGTTAAGCATACCTAAATCACAGACCAATCTATTGAAAGAAGATTCATATAATGGTTTAGTAAAAATGTATGTAAGTTGTATTTCACTATGGACAAAATATAATTCAACAGTACCATTCATTACATGTTCCCTAATGAAGTGATACCTTATGTCAATGTTCTTGGTTTTGGAATGTTGCACATGATTTTCTTTTATTACAATGGCACTTGTGTTATCACAGAAAATAGGAATCTTGTTCATATTGAACCCATAGTCAAATAGTTAATTCCTCATCCATAATATTTGTGCACAACAAGTTCCATTTGCAATGTATTCAGCCTCTACAGTGGATGTAGACACTGAATTTTGCTTCTTGTTAAACTATGATACAAGCTTATTTCCTAGAAATTGACAGGTGGTACTTTTTCTGTCAATTCTGCAACCTGCATAGTCTGCATCTGAATAACTAATTAGATCAAATCTAGAATCTCTAGGGTACCAAATTCCAAGATTTGGTATTCCTTTGAGATATCTGAATATTCTTTTTATTGCAATCAAATGAGATTATCTAGGATCAGCCAGAAACCTAGCACAAAGACATGTAACAAACATTATGTCTAGCCTATTTGTAGTTAAATAAAGTAATGAGCCAACCATGCCTCTATAACTTGAAATGTCCACTTTAGCTTCCTTAGTATTCAATTCAAGTTTAGTTGCAGTGTTATGGGATTTTTTTACAGAAGAACATTAATTTAAATCAAATTTCCTTAATAAGTCAGAAATATATTTGGTTTGATTTATGAAGATACCATATTTAACTTGTTTGACTTGCAAACCAAGAAAATAAGTAAGTTCTCCCATCATGCTCATTTCATATTTACTTTGCATCAACTTAGCAAACTTTTGACAAAGTTTCTGATACACTTTGAAATTAGCATGGGCAGCATATGCTAGAAAGATTCTGATTGCTTCCAACCTTGCAACTAGTGTAAATGTTTCATCAAAATCTATGTCTTCTTCTTGTGAATAGCCTTTTGCCACTAATCTTGCTTTGTTCCTTTGCTCTGTACCAGATTCATTTATTTTGTTTCTGAACACCCATTTTGTACCAATGACAGACTTGTTCTTTGGTTTGGGCACCAACTTCCATACCTTATTTCTTTTAAACCGATTCAACTCTTTTTGCATAGAAATTATCCAATCAGGATCATTCAAGACTTCTTAAATCCTTTTTGGTTCTTCTTGAGACAGAAAGCTACTATACAAGCATTCATTTTAAGTTATACTTCTAGTTTTGACACCATCATTTGAATCTTCAATGATCAACTCAAAGGGACGGCTTCTTGTCCATTTTCTTTGCGGTGGTAAATTTTTCCTTGAAGATGATGCTTCATGATCATTGGAATTGTTGTGATCATTGTGATGTAATTGATTATTTGATAACCCTATGCCTGAGATGGATACTCTACTTGAGGATTATTTAGCAGAGTTGTTATCCATTGAATTATTATCAATTGATGTATTATCAGTGGATTGATGATTATCAACTGATAAGTTATCTGTTGATGCATTGACATCAATTGATGGGGAGTTTCTGGGTACTTGATGTCTTGAAATTTCCACATCATCATCACTTTCTTCACCATTGTTTGTTGATTCATTTTCAAAATACAATAGGTCATGTTATCCTTCATTAGACAACTCTTGAATCTTCTTATCATCAAAGACTACATGCATAGATTCCATAATAATGTGTAATCTAAGATTATAGACTCTGTAAGCTTTGGTTGTTATTCCATATCTAGCAAATATAGCTTCATCAGCTTTGGCTTCAAATATTCCTAAATTTTCACCTTGATTCCTTAGTACAAAGCATTTGCATCCAAATACATGAAGAAAATTAACTGTTGGCTTCTTGTCTTTCTTCAACAATTGATATGGTGTTTTGCCTTGTAATTGATTGACCATGAAAATATTTTGAATGTAACATGCAGTATTAATTGCTTCTGCCTAGAAATATGTAGAAATTTTTGCTTCTTCTAACATAGTTCTAGCAGCTTCAATCAAGGTCATATTTTTCCTTTCAACAACTCCATTTTGTTGTGGAGTCCTTGGTGCAGAGAAATGATGAGTGATACCATTCTCTTCACATAATTCTTTCATTGTTGAATTCTTGAATTCAGTACCATTATCACTTCTTATTTTCTTGACCTTCCATTCAGTGCCATTGTCAAAATTCTTCACATAATTGATAATGAATTTTATTGCCCCATCCTTAGAGTGTAAGAAATGTACCCATGTATATCTTGTGAAGTCATTCATAATTACTAAGGCATATTTCTTTTTGGCAATTGACATGATGTTGACTAGACCAAATAAGTCCATGTGTAATAATTCTAGAGGTTTATCAATTGATGATTCAGACTTTGACTTGAATGATGCTTTCCTTTATTTTCCCTTTTGACATGTATCACATAGTCCATCCTTGGTGAATTCCATCTGTGGAATGCCTCTAACCAGATTCTTTCTAACCAATTGATTTATTTCTTTGAAATTCAAATGGGATAGCTTCTTGTGCCAAATCCAACTTTCATCTGTATTGGCTTTGCTAAGTAGACATGTTATTGAATTTGCCTTTATAGAGTTAAAATCAGCCACATAGACATTTCATTTTCTTTCACGAGTTAGGAGAATTTTACCAGATTCTTTGTTGGCTATGATGCATGATCCAGTTGAAAACCACACACCATTTCCATTATCACACAATTGACTAATACTGAGAAAATTGTGCCTCAATCCATTAACTTGTACTACAGGTTCAATGATAACATTTTCTCTTGCAATTGAGCCATATCCCAGAGTAAAACCTTTGTTGTTATCTCTAAAAGTAACTCTTGGGCCAGCCTTTTCCACAAACTTTATGAGCATGAACAAATCTCCAGTCATGTGCCTAGAACATCCACTATCCAAATACCAGAGATTTTTCTTCCTGTTTCCCTGCACACACATAAAACAATCAAGTTGCTTTTGGTACCCAAGTTGCCTTGGGTCCTCTTTTATTAGTTGCAGCCTGAGCCTTGGTTGCTAACTTTGATTCCTTTTATTTTGGTGGGTTTAAATCCACTTTAACTTTGGGAGTTGACTTTTTTGGCTCAAACACCTTGGAACTCATGGCATATATATCATGCACATTTTCATACTTAACATTTTAACTAGCATGATTGTTATCAGAAATATGCATGTTCCATGGCATTCCAGGCATGTTCATATTGGCATATGCAAAGAAATGATTATACATGTATGAAACTTGTGCATAAGGCATATGAACATTTGGTGCAACCAAATTAGAAGACATGACATTCATAAGCATATGATTAGTAAGCATGGCATTTGCAGGCATGACATGTGCAATTAAATCATTTGAAGATATGGAGTTCTTTTCTTTCTTTCATTGCATAGATAGATGATTTACACTACCACATTTAGCACACACCTTCCTTGGTGCAAACATATCAGAAGTATAATTGTTGTACTTATTTATGCCTACTTTTGCATTCCTATTCTTTTTCTTTTTTCTAGACTTAGAGTGAATGATTTCAACAGGTGTTACCCCTTCTAATTTCTCTTTTTATTGTTTCTTAGATAAGCTACCAATGTTGATCTTTTCAACCTTAGCCTCAACTTGATTCTTGGTTTCCTTACCCCTATCCATTTAAGTATCAACCAATGGCTTGCCTACTGATTTAGGGGATTCTCCTATAATATCTAAACCCTGAACATCAATAATCTGTTTAGCAGTTTTAGCAGACCTATTCCATTTGTTAATGGTTTTAATTTCTCTAGTCAATTATTCTTTTAACAGTTCTTCTCTTCTCAAACTATTCACTAGTTCATCTCTAACATCCTTACTTTCATGCTTGAATCTAGCTAAGCAAACAAGTTCATTTTCAAGAAAAGTTTTCCTCTCAGTTAAGGCATCAATGGTGTTTTTTAACTTGAGGTTTTCTTAGCTTAGAGATTTTAGAGTGACATGAAAATTGTATAATTCATTAGACATTTCATTAATGGTACTATTGCATTCATCTTTTGAAAGTTCAGAAAAGTTAGTAACTAGTACCTGATTTGATGATGAACTAGCTTCTTCATCTTCGTTGTTGGCCATTATAGCTAAATTTATGAATTCTTTAGAATCACTATCCTCAGTAGACCAGTCTTTCTCTTCAGTAACAAAAGCCTTTTTCTTTTGTTTAAGCAGGTCAAACTATTTCTTTTTGTAGTCAATACCATCACATGACTTTGCCTTGACTTTTTTTAGATTTTTGCATTCATTTGAGAAATGACCAGCCAATCCATAGTTAAAGCATTTGAATTTTGAAGTATCAACCAAATTTTTGTTTTGATTGTTAGTTCTAAACTGGGATCCAGGCCTTTGAGTATTTGGATTCCTCTTGAATTTTAGCTTTGAAAATTTCCTTGACAAAAATGCAAGGTGCTCATCAATCTTATCCAAATCTTCCTAAGAGCATGCTTCATTTTCTTCAAACTTGCCCTTACCATTTCCTTTGGATGATTCTTCACTAGCATCACCAGCCACCATGAAAGAATCTTCTACACATCCACTTTCCTTCTTTTCTTCATTTCCCTTGACCATTAAAGCCACAATCTTTTCTTTTCTTTGATTTTTTTCAATCTCATCATCTTGTTGGATTTCCAACTCATATGTCTTGAGAATACCATAAAGTTTCTCAAGAGTATAGTCCTTAAAGTCTTGAGATTGTCTAATGGAGACAATCATTGGTTTCCATTCTTTTGGAAGAGATATAAGAAATTTTAGATTTGTATCCTCAGTTGCTTAAACCTACCATATAGCTTCAATCCATTTAACAACTTCTGAAATTTGCTATAGGTGTCATTGATGGACTCTCCACTCTTGAAATGAAATGATTCATATTTCTGAATCAAGAGTTGCATCTTGTTTTTCCTTACTTGCCCAGTCCCTTCACATAGAGTTTGAAGAATATCACATACTTCATTTGATGAAGTGCAGTTTATTACATTGTCAAACATATCTTTATCTAGACCATTGAACAGAATGTTCATGGCCTTCTTATTTTTAAGCACTTCCTTTTCATCCTCTTCTCTGAACTCAGTGATGATTTTGGAACATGTTTGTCAAATGCTGGAGTTCCATCAAGATTCACACATGTGACTAGCTTCATTGGAACATGATGACCTTTCTCTATGTAGTTAATATAAGAAGGATCAAGAGAAAGTAGATGCAGATGCATTTTTACTTTTCATTCAAAGTATTCATCTTTTTCTAATACTAGAATTTTCACACCTGAATCTTTTTGGCCCATATTGACTGTTCTTGATCTTTAAACTTTCTGTATATTGAAAACCTGGCTCTGATACCAATTGTTATTTCCCAGAACAATGTCAATATGATTTGTAGAAGGGGGTTGAATACAAATTATCAAAACTTTTCTATTTTAGTAATTGTTCTTGAGGTTTGAGTGTTTAAGAGAATATATATAAACAAATGAAACTGAAAATAAATTAAACAAAGATATTTTAAAATTACTGATGGATTCGTTTTTCCATCAGTGTATAATTGCTCAATTTTTCTAGGTTAATGAAACCTAGCTTCATTTTTACAAGGTTAGAAAATAAATCAACCGTTCTTACAAAGTGCTCTAAGGCTGAACAGTTGATTCCAGAAATATTGTCTAACTTTTCTTTCTAACACTTTCTTACAATGCTACCATACTTGTTTATATACCACAAGTGTGTTTTACAATACCTATTCTAGGATTGTTTATGTTAGGAATTATGAGTTTTGATGATAACAAATTACTTAGAATTTCAATAGGGACTCAAAATTATTTTGTAACTGATCAATGGATATGACTTATAAATATCCATTGACTAGGAAACCAATTATCAGTTGAAACTTGTTTATCAACTGATAAACTAGATTGTAGCATTGATTTATGTTTCACTATCAATTGATTGTATTACCTCGATGGATGCAATGATGTAGTCAACTGATGTTATTGACTTCAATTTCTAGCTTCTCAACAGATGTGAAGAATGGCTGATCAATTATAAATATTCTAAGTCAGAATTCTCACAAGTGAAGTGATCAACTGATGTTGAAGTCGATGGATGAAGACACTACTCAACGGATGAAAGCTATCAACTGATACAAGTCATCAATGGATAATTACAGTCAACGGATAAAGAACCATCAATGGATAAGGAGTCGATGGATAACTCAATTATCCATCGACACATCAACTGATCAACATATATCCTATCCATCGATGGATAAGCAAAGGTGAATCAACTGATAAGCTTAACAGCATTTATCAGTTGATTAAAGTTTCCCTATTTAGCTAAAGCCAGAAATTACGGGAACAGTGCAGAAACTGAATCATTGGAAGACAGTCCTGTCAGGATTGTGAAGACTTTCAAGGCAACACAGCATCCAAGGAATATCTTAAGACAAAGACACTTCCAGAGCTAGTTAGTTCTACAAGGAAGGCTGTGAAAAGAAGCTAGTTTCTATTTTTATGTAAACAGTATAAATTGTAATATTATATTGTTATCAGTCGATAGAAAACTAGAGTAGTAGTTTTTGTATATAAAAAGCAAAAACACAGTAGCAAAGGAGAGAGAAGTTTTAGAAGAACTCAAGAAAAACAAAGTAGAAAATCAGGCAGAACATGTAATGATTTTCTAAGTTCTACATTCAACTTTGTACGCAGCTTAGTATTTTTACTAAGATCAATTGAAAGCAAAAACTCACTAGTGGAAAAACAATCCACTAGTAATTTTTAATCTTGTTGTTTCTGTTTTCAACACTTTAGTTATCCAGTTCTTAGTTACATCAATCTTAATTAAACACTCTCTTTGTACAAACTTATTTCCGCAAGAAGTTGAATTAATTCTTAAGTTTGTATTCAACCCCCCCCCCTTCTCCAAACTTAGTGTACTTAAGGGCGAATAACAATTGGTATCAGAGCAAGCTTTCAACAAACAGAAAGTCAAGATCTAAAAGTACATCAAGAATGGGTCAAAGAGACATAGGAGTTAAGATTCCAGTTCTAGAGAAAGATGAATATTTTCCCTGGAAAGTAAAAATGCACTTGCATCTGCTATCTATTGATCCTTCCTATGTTCATTGCATAGAGAAAGGTCCACATGTGCTTATAAAAATAGTTACAAGTGTAAATGCAGATGGTACTCAAGCACCAGACAAACTCATTCCTAAATCTGTGAGTGAGTATACAGATGAAGATGAAAAGGAAGTACACAAGGACAAAAAGGCTATGAACATCTTGTTTATTGGTCTTGACAAGGACATGTTTGACAATGTCATCAGTTGTACAACCTCCAAAGAAGTCTGGGACACTCTTCAAACCCTCTATGAAGGTACTGAGCAAGTAAGAAAGAACAAGATGCAACTCTTGATTCAAAAGTATGAGGCCTTTCACTTCAAGGGTGGTGAAACAATAAATGATACATATAGTAGGTTTCAAAAGCTGTTGAATGGGCTTAAATTATATGGAAGAGTTTATGCTGTTGAGGACACCAACCTCAAATTCTTGAGGTCCCTACCCAAAGAATGGAAACCAATGACTGTCTCTATAAGGCAATCTCCTGACTTTAAAGATTATACTTTGGACAAGCTGTATGGCATCTTGAAAACCTATGAGTTGGAGCTACAGCAAGATGAGGAAATTGAGAAAAGTCAGAAGAGAGAAAAGTCCATTGCTTTGGTGGTCAAGGAAAAGCAAGTTGCAGAAACAGATGAAGATGCTGATTTCAAAGAAGGGAAGAAAGAAGGTCATGGCAATGGTGCAAATTATGTTAGATATGATGAATCTTCTACTGGTAAAGGAAAAGAACTTTGTGACAGTGATGAGTCACTCATCAAAGATGAAATGGATGAAATAGATGAGCATTTAGCTTTTCTATCAAGAAAATTTTCTAAACTCAAGTTCAAAAGGAATCCAATACAAAGGCCTGGATCACAGTTCAGGAGAGACACTCAACAAGGCAAAAATCTTGTTGACAGAACTCAATTCAGATGCTTTAACTGTGGATTGGCTGGTCACTTTTCAAGTGAATGCAGAAAGCCCAAAGTTGAAAAGAGGTCAAAGTCTAGTGATGGTATTGACTATAAGAAGAAGTACTTTGACTTGCTTAAACAAAGAGAGAAGGCTTTTGTGACAGAATAAAAGGACTGGGCTGCTGAGGAGGATTCTGAAGAAGAAGAAGAACACATCAATCTTGCACTAATGGCCAATCAAGATGACCAGGAAGCTAGTTCATCTAGCAATCAGGTAATTTCTACAAATCTATCTGAGTTGTCCAAAGATGAATGCAATATTACTATTAATGAAATGTCTAATGAATTGTATAATTTGCATGTCACTCTTAAGTCTTTGAACAAAGAGAACACTAGGCTTAAATTAACATTAGAAACTCTCACTGAAAGAAACAATTTCTTAGAGAGTGAGCTAGTGCAATTGGACAGACTCAAGATGGAAAACAAAGATGCTAGAAATGAACTAGTTGATAGTAAAAAGGAAATAGAGAAGTTAAAAGAAAAATTAGAGGATGAACTAAGAACCATTGACAAGTGGAACAGGTCAAGTAAAGCCAGTAAGAAGATGAATGACATTCATGGAACAAACTCTTTCACCATGTTGTCTGAAACTCTTGAGAAAATAGCCATTGATGAAGATCAATCTTTAGAAAAGAAGCAATCGATTGATAACTCTGAATCAACTGATAAGAATTATCCATCGATTGATAATGCTATTCCAACGGATAATTATCCATCGATTGAGAAGTCATCAACTACTAAGAAATGTGATATTAAAACTAAGTTTAACAGACCTATTAAATTTGTCAAAGAAAGTAGCTCCTCTGAATCTCAAATCAAAGTTGAAAAGGCTAATATATGATTCTTATCTAAAAATCAGTTGAAAGAGAAATTGGAAAAGATAGAACCTAATATTCAGCCAAATGAAAAGAAAAAAAAAATAGAAATGGTAAAGTAGGCATAAACAAGCACAACAACTACACACCTGACAAATATGCTCCTAGGAAAGTATGTGCTAAGTGTGGTAGTAAAAATCATTTATCTGTGCAATGTAAACTCACCATGCCTACAGCAACAAATGTACCTGTTGTACCCAACATGCATACCAATTCTGTTTTTCCTCATTTAGTTGATTCTCATGATATTCATGCTCAGTATGTATCAATGCCTTATATGTTTAATCCATATCTTGCATTTGCCAATATGAATATGCCTGCTATGCCATGAAATATGCTTAACAATCTTCATGCACCAAAATTTTCCAATTTTGCAAGCATGAGCATTCCAAATATTAGCACTGAGAATTCTGAGGTAGGGAGACCAACACCTAAGGTTGAAGTGGAAGTAAAACCACCCAAACCAAAGGTACAAAAATTAGAAACCAAGCCAAAGATAACAACTAATAAGAAAGGACCCAAGGCAACTTGGGTACCAAAATCAACTTGATTTGTTTTGACTGTGTGCAGGGAAAAAGAAGAAATCTTTGGTACTTGGACAGTGGGTGTTCAAGACACATGACTGGAGATAAATCCCTGCTCACAAAGTTTGAGGAGAAAGCTGGCCCTGGAGTAACTTTTGGAGATGACAGCAAAGGGCACACCATGGGATATGGCTTGATTTCAAAAGAGAATGTCATCATTGAACCTGTTGCATTAGTTGATGGCTTAAGACATAACTTGTTAAGCATAAGTCAACTATGTGACAATGGAAATAAAGTCTGTTTCACAACAGAAGCTTGCATAATTTCCAACAAGGTAGATGGAAGCCTGGTCATGACTGGGAATAGAAAAAGGAATGTGTACATAGCTGACTTCAACTCAACAAATGCAGAATCAATGACTTGTCTTCTCTCTAAGGCAAGTACAAATGAAAGTTGGCTGTGGCATAAGAAATTAGCTCACTTGAATTTCAAAGCCATGAATCTCTTGGTTAAGAAAAATCAAGTGAGAGGCTTACCACAAATGGAATTTGTCAAGGATGGACTTTGTGATGCTTGTCAGAAAGGAAAACAGAGGAAGGCATCATTTAAGTCGAAATTGGAATCTTCAATTGAAAAGCCACTTGAGTTATTACATATGGATTTGTTTGGTCCTGTAAATATCATGTCTATTGCAAAGAAGAAGTATGCTCTAGTCATTGTGGATGATTTTTCAAGATTCTCATGGACTTATTTTCTACATTCAAAGGATGAAGCTAGTCATCTCATCATCAAGCACATAAGAGAAAATGAGAAAAATCTTGAATTGGATGTAAAGAAGATAAGGAGTGACAATGGAACAGAATTCAAAAATTCCACAATGAAAGAGTTCTGTGAATCAAAAGGAATCATACACACATTCTCTGCACCCAGAACACCTCAACAAAATGGGGTAGTTGAAAGGAAAAACAGGACATTGATTGAAGCTGCTAGAACCATGTTGGAAGATGCTAAACTCCCAACATACTTCTGGGATGAGGCCATAAACACAGCATGTTTTACTCAAAACATCTCCCTAGTAAATAAAGCTCAAGGGAAGACTCCTTATCAATTGATCAAGAAAGACAAAAAGCCAAAGGTGGGATTTCTTCATGTCTTTGGCTGCAAGTGCTATGTACTAAGAAATCAAGGTGAAAACCTAGGAAAATTTGAAGCCAAGGCTGATGAAGCTATATTTATTGGGTATGCACTATCAGGCGTAGCCTATAGAGTCTACAATCTCAGACTACACATTATTATGGAATCTGTACATGTAGTATTTGATGATAAAAAGATCCAAGGCTTATTTGATGAAGGAAATCATGACACACTGCATTTTGAGAATGAATCAAATGATGTAAATGATGATGAAGAGGCAGAAATTATAAAACCTCAAGTGTTCAGAAACCCAATATCAGTTGATGTTATTGCATCAATGGATAATTTATCAGTTGACAGAAATCCATCAACTGATAATGCATCAACTGATAACTCCTCAACGGATAATCAACAATCTACATCAAGGGTATCCACTTCAGGGGGAGGGTTTCAGAATCAATCTACAAATTCAGATCACTTTGAGTTCAATACAAATGATCATGAAGCTTCATCATCAAGGCAAAATTTGTCTCCTCAAAGAAAATGGACAAGAAGCCATCCATTTGAACTAATTATTGGAAATGCAGAAGATGGTGTCAAGACAAGAAGTGCTACTCAAAATGAGTGTCTGTATAGCAGTTTTCTATCTCAAGAAGAACCCAAAAGAATTGAAGAGGCTCTCATGGATCCTGATTGGGTTTTGGCTATGCAAGAAGAACTGAATCAATTTGAAAGAAATAAAGTATAGAAGCTGGTGCCCAGACCAAAAGATAGATCAGTAATTGGTACAAAATGGGTATTCAGAAACAAAATGGATGAAACTGGTATTGTGACTAGGAACAAAGCAAGGCTTGTAGCAAAGGGTTATTCACAAGAAGAAGGAATTGATTTTGATGAAAATTTTGCACCAGTTGCAAGGTTAGAAGCAATCAGAATCTTTCTGGCTTATGCTGCACATGCTAATTTCAAAGTCTACCAGATGGATGTGAAAAGTGCATTTTTGAATGGAGTACTAGAAGAGGAAGTCTATGTGGAACAACCTCCTGGCTTTGAAGATCCAAAATTTCCTAACTTTGTCTACTTCTTACTCAAAGCACTTTATGGCTTGAAGCAAGCACCAAGGGCCTGGTATGACACTTTATCTCAGTTTCTCATTGAGAATCATTTCACAAGAGGTACTGTTGATAAAACTCTATTCAGTAGAAATGTTGATGGCTCTATCATTCTTGTACAAATTTATGTGGATGACATTATTTTTGGATCAACAAATGAGGAACTTTGCAAGAAGTTTGCCAAACTAATGCAGAGTAAATATGAAATGAGCATGATGGGAGAGCTTACCTACTTTCTTGGGTTACAAGTCAAACAGGTTAAGGATGGTATTTTTATAAATCAAACAAAGTACATTCATGATTTGTTAAAGAAATTTGAGTTAAGTGAATGTTCTTCTGCAAAAACTCCCATGGCCACTGCCACTAAACTTGAATTAAATACCAAAGAAGCTAAGGTGGATATTTCAAGTTATAGAGGCATGGTAGGCTCACTTTTATATTTAACTGCTAGTAGGCCAGATATAATGTTCTCTACATGCTTATGTGCTAGATTTCAGGCTGATCCTAGAGAATCTTATTTAGTAGCTATTAAAAGAATTTTCAGATATCTTAAGGGTACATCAAATTTAGGTATTTGGTATCCTAGAGATTCTGGTTTTAATCTAATAGGCTACTCAGATGCAGATTATGCAGGTTGCAAAATAGACAGGAAAAGTACTACAGGCACCTGTCAATTTCTGGGAAACAAACTTGTGTCATGGTTTAGCAAAAAGCAACATTCAGTATCAACTTCAACTACAGAAGCTGAGTACATTGCTGCTGGAAGTTGCTGTGCACAAATTTTATGGATGAGGAATCAACTATTTGACTATGGGTTCAACTTGAACAAAATTCCCATCTTTTGTGACAATACAAGTGCCATTGCAATAACAGAAAATCCTGTGCAACATTCCAGAACCAAACACATTGACATAAGATATCATTTCATTAGGGAACATGTAATGAATGGTACAGTTGAATTACATTTTGTCCCTAGTGAACAACAACTTGCAGACATATTTACCAAACCTCTAGATGAATCTACTTTTAATAGATTAGTCTGTGAGTTAGGTATGCTTAATTATGCTCATGCTTAAAATGTCTGTCAAGTTTTGTAGCCATTGTTCACAATTATCAGTGGATATTTATCTATCGACAGATAATTACCTAAGTAATTGTTTGTCGACGGATAAATCCTTTCTTATTTGATCAACAGATAAATGTTATTCCTATCGATGGATATTTATCTATCGACAGTTAATTACCCTGGTAGTTAGTGATCGATCGATAAATGATTAATTCTCTATTTTATCCGTCGATAGTAATAGAATTTCTACAGTTTTATTCATCCGTTGATCAGATTATAGCCGTTGGAGAATTACCATCTCGGGTAATAAACTACAGTCTTTTATACATCAACGGTTATCTGCCTAATTAAAAAGTCCTTTCAAGTTTTTTTAATACTAGAAAATATAAATAGCAGTTGCAATTAAAAATTCATTCTTACCTGCTATTTTTTTTTCTCTCTAAACTATTCATCTCTGTCTCTCTCTCTCAAGCTAATTTTATTTAATTCTCACGAGCTCTCACAAATTCTTTCAAGTTCACTTTAATTTCTTGAATATTAACTGAAAGAATGGCACCACAAAAGAAGATCGTCTCTTCCACTGGGTTCACCTATGAACAGAACAACTTCACAGCATGTCTAACGGTGAATGATGCTCCTGTGGACTTTCATCCATTGATGTGATTCCTAGGAGATTGCAAAGTTTCCAAAGCTCTCAGCGAAGCACCAACAATCGTGTGTTCCTTTGTTGAAGAACTGTGGACCTCTGCAGAGATTTCACCAGATGGGAAGGTAATTTCTTATTCTTGCAAAGGTAATACCTATACAATTACTAGTACTTCATTATCTGAATGTTTAGGGTTGCCTGCAAATAATTGTAATAAACCACCCACTGAAAATGAAATTAGGGACATGTTAGAATCCGTTAATTATGCAAATGCTGAAACTGGATTAGGAGAAGTTGTTAGGAAAAATCTTAGGAAAGAATGGAGTTATTTCTTTGATGCCATAATTAAAGTATTTTCTGGAAAAATAAGTAATTTTGATGCAATTACAATCAGTATGCAAGAAATTGCTTATTCTATCCTGTTTGATAAATACTTCGATTTTGGCACACTACTCCTAAATGAATTATCTGCTAAGTTAGGACCCAAGTCATCTAGGAAAAATAATATCTACTTTGCAAGATTTTTCATGATGATTATTAATGCCTTTGTTGGAGAGTATGAAATAAGTGCAGATATGGAGTCCTTGGAGCCATGGATGCAAAACAAGAGGGTCTTCAAGGATCTTGTGAGAATTAACTTACACCCTAAGTTGTGCCTCATTTATCCTCCTCTTGTACAGGTATATCTTCAAAATCTCCATCTTGTACATTCTTCTTCAAAATCTCAAATTTCTTTGCCTTCAGCAACAATGGAGGGAGATGGAAATGCCCCCATTCCTCCTACCCAAGTTGCACAACCTTCCAAACACAAGTCTGATAAAACCACCTCAGTAGTTTCTCAAAAAACTACTGTTGTAAGATCTAAGAAAAGAAAAACCACTAAGGGGAGTGTGAAGGTGGTTGATAAGGGTGAGGGAACTGGCCAACATCAAGAAAGCCAGAAGAATAAGAAGAGTAAGATTGAGAGGAACCAGCCAGCCACCAGTCCAATCTCCCAACAGATTGAGGCTGTAGTAAAGGACTTGAACACATCCCTAGTTGCATCTTCTCAAAAAGATGTAACTATTGAAAAGAGGTCTCAACCAGGACCATCAGATGGGGATAAGGGTCACCAAATAATACAGCCATACAAAAGAAGAAAGAAGGTTACAAATACTGCACAGGGCACACACACACTTGCAAAGCCAAATGAAAATTTGGTGGAGCCTTCAGTTTCTTCTTTTGATGTGTCTCAGAATCTTCCTGAGGCACAGCCCCATTCTTTATCTGAATCTTCTCCTCAATCTCCCTCAAAAAATTATTTCTTCTAAAACAGTGTTGATTGACAACTTCATTGTTTCAAATTCACCCTCTTTGCAACTCAGGGTGGAGCCAACACTCTCTCCTGCATCACCAAATAAGGTTAACACCTTGGTTGATCAGGAAAATACTGTAATTTCTCTCCAGTCAATGGATATTATGCAATCAACTGATAACTTCCAACATCCATTGACTAGTTCACTTTCATCGATGGATATCCTTACATCCATCGACGAGCTCCCATCAACGGATATTCATCCATCGATGGATACTTCTTATCTATCGATTGATCCCTTAATGTCAATTCATGAATCATCCATTGAAACACTTCAGGTGGCCAATACTCTATTAGGATTGAGTGGAGTGGGTGAGGTGTGTGAGAGGCAAGGTTTGCATACCTTGGCAAAAGGAGAGTGTGTGAATGAGGGGCCCTCAAATTCTTCTGAGGTGGCAAAAGGAGAGGGTGTGAGAAAAGAGAGTCCCACCTTAGCAGGTGATGAAAAAGGAGAGGAAAGTAAGGGAGAGGTGAGAATCCAGGATGAGATCCTGATGCAAGAAAAGAGAGAAGAGAGTGAGAGAGAAAAGAATAGAGAGAAACCAATTTCACCATCTCATGAAGCATCAACTTCTAAAACTGAGCAGTTTGAAGCAGGACTCACCCAGGAGTTGGGGCTGGAGTCAGGGGGAGTTGTAGACTATGAAGTCCCTGCAGGAGTTGCAGAAGTCAACATGGAGGTGGAGGATGAAATTGATGTCAATCTTGATGCTTCAACCTTTCAACATGAAGATCCTCATTATCAAGAACTAGCAGCAGCATCTAATCAAATAGCTGAGCAAATGCTGGGTTTAGTGCAGACAGAAGAGCAATTCAGGAGTGGGAAAGAGTTTTTGGCCAGTCAACCTGATGATATATCCCACATGAATCCTGAAGATTTTGATGATAATTCTGATGATGAACTTCTAGATCCACAAGTGGCAAGTGATGAAACTAATTTGGCTGAAACAGAAAGGGCCATCATTTCTCTTTACAGAAGGTCAATGGCTGAAGTAGATGTAGTGGATCCCCTGCAAAGGAGAATTCTGAACTTTTACAGGGATAATTTGAAGATCCAGAAAATGCATGTCACAAGCTCCAAGTATGAATTGAAGAAAATAAGAGAAGACATTGACAGCTCAAGGATGCATTTTGACACCACCATTGACTCTAGACTCAGCCTCACAATGCTGACTAGAATCAAGCAAAGGTTGGACACTGAGTTTTCAGCCAAGGACAAGGTAATGGAATTGGAGAAAAGAGTAGCCTCCATGGAACTCAACATGCAGCAAATTTTGAAGAATCAAGTCACTCAAATCAATCTAAGAATCAGTTCCATCAAGATTCACACATGTGACTAGCTTCATTGGAACATGATGACCTTTCTCTATGTAGTTAATATAAGAAGGATCAAGAGAAAGTAGATGCAGATGCATTTTTACTTTTCATTCAAAGTATTCATCTTTTTCTAATACTAGAATTTTCACACCTGAATCTTTTTGGCCCATATTGACTGTTCTTGATCTTTAAACTTTCTGTATATTGAAAACCTGGCTCTGATACCAATTGTTATTTCCCAGAACAATGTCAATATGATTTGTAGAAGGGGGTTGAATACAAATTATCAAAACTTTTCTATTTTAGTAATTGTTCTTGAGGTTTGAGTGTTTAAGAGAATATATATAAACAAATGAAACTGAAAATAAATTAAACAAAGATATTTTAAAATTACTGATGGATTCGTTTTTCCATCAGTGTATAATTGCTCAATTTTTCTAGGTTAATGAAACCTAGCTTCATTTTTACAAGGTTAGAAAATAAATCAACCGTTCTTACAAAGTGCTCTAAGGCTGAACAGTTGATTCCAGAAATATTGTCTAACTTTTCTTTCTAACACTTTCTTACAATGCTACCATACTTGTTTATATACCACAAGTGTGTTTTACAATACCTATTCTAGGATTGTTTATGTTAGGAATTATGAGTTTTGATGATAACAAATTACTTAGAATTTCAATAGGGACTCAAAATTATTTTGTAACTGATCAATGGATATGACTTATAAATATCCATTGACTAGGAAACCAGTTATCAGTTGAAACTTGTTTATCAACTGATAAACTGGATTGTAGCATTGATTTATGTTTCACTATCAATTGATTGTATTACCTCGATGGATGCAATGATGTAGTCAACTGATGTTATTGACTTCAATTTCTAGCTTCTCAACAGATGTGAAGAATGGCTGATCAATTGTAAATATTCTAAGTCAGAATTCTCACAAGTGAAGTGATCAACTGATGTTGAAGTCGATGGATGAAGACACTACTCAACGGATGAAAGCTATCAACTGATACAAGTCATCAATGGATAATTACAGTCAACGGATAAAGAACCATCAATGGATAAGGAGTCGATGGATAACTCAATTATTCATCGACACATCAACTGATCAACAGATATCCTATCCATCGATGGATAAGCAAAGGTGAATCAACTGATAAGCTTAACAGCATTTATCAGTTGATTAAAGTTTCCCTATTTAGCTAAAGCCAGAAATTACGGGAACAGTGCAGAAACTGAATCATTGGAAGACAGTCCTGTCAGGATTGTGAAGACTTTCAAGGCAACACAGCATCCAAGGAATATCTTAAGACAAAGACACTTCCAGAGCTAGTTAGTTCTACAAGGAAGGCTGTGAAAAGAAGCTAGTTTCTATTTTTATGTAAACAGTATAAATTGTAATATTATATTGTTATCAGTCGATAGAAAACTAGAGTAGTAGTTTTTGTATATAAAAAGCAAAAACACAGTAGCAAAGGAGAGAGAAGTTTTAGAAGAACTCAAGAAAAGCAAAGTAGAAAATCAGGCAGAACTTGTAATGCTTTTCTAAGTTCTACATTCAACTTTGTACGCAGCTTAGTATTTTTACTAAGATCAATTGAAAGCAAAAACTCACTAGTGGAAAAACAATCCACTAGTAATTTTTAATCTTGTTGTTTCTGTTTTCAACACTTTAGTTATCCAGTTCTTAGTTACATCAATCTTAATTAAACACTCTCTTTGTACAAACTTATTTCCGCAAGAAGTTGAATTAATTCTTAAGTTTGTTTTCAACCCCCCCTTCTCCAAACTTAGTGTACTTAAGGGCGAATAACAGTTTATATTCTATCTTCTCTTTTGCCTTTTTCTATTTTGGGAAAAGGTTGGAAAGACAGCTTATGTTTGAGTCTTCACAGTCATCATAGACTGTCTTCCATGGGTTTGCTTTTTTCCTTTGGATCTCTGACAGATAGCCTTTTTATGTTGTCTCAATCAATTGATAATTTGATGTTAAACATATCAATTGATCCTTCCTTTTATCCATCAATTGATGTTCTTCTTCGATTGATCTTTATATCCATCGATTGATAAAAGATGACTTGTCGATTGATAAATGTTATCAATCGATATATCAATTGATGGGTCTTCATATCAGTTGATGGTCTTCAATACTTGACTTGGCTTCTTCAATTTATCTTCTATCCATCGATGCTTTAATATCAACTGATCATCATTCACTTGTATAATTTTCCCATCTTTAAATAATTACAATTTGATAGTCTAAGTTACACATCAGTTGATGACCTATATCAATCGACTCTAACATCAATTGATGAGAATAATATCAATTGACTTATACCTTATCGATTGAAATAGACAAGTACACCTATGCTACAATACATATTATCAGTTGATTCACATAAACATTTCAACTGATAAATGGTTTCCTGATCAATTGATATTTATAATTTTCATATCAATTGATAAGTTACATCAATTAAAATTTCTATGATTCTAAGAATAAAGTTATCATCAAATTACATGTAGATATCTAACAGTGTTAACCAATAGCTTGCCTATTGATTTAGAGGATTCTCCTAAGGAATCTACACCCTGAACATCAATAATTTTCTTGGCAGTTTTAGCAGACCTATTCCATTTACTAATGGTTTTAATTTCTCTAGCTAATTGTTCTTTCAACAATTCTTCTCTTTTCAAACTGTTTACTAGTTCATTCCTAGCATCCTTGCTTTCCTGCTTGAATCTTTCTAAATAGATATGTTCTTTTTCAAGAAAATTATTTCTCTCAGCTAAAGCATCAATAGTGTTCTTTAACTTGATATTTTCTTGTTTTAGAGATTTCAAAGTGACATGCAAGTTGTACAGTTCATTGGACATCTCATTTATTGCACTATTGCATCATCTTTTGATAATTCAGAAAAGTTAGTAGCTAGTACCTGATTTGATGATGAACTAGCCTCTTCATCTTCATGATTAACCATTAATGCTATATTTATGAATTCTTCAGAATCACTATCATCAGCATCCCAGTCTTTCTCCTTAGTTACAAAAGCATTTTCTTTTTGTTTGAGAAGGTCAAAATACTTCTTCTTGTAGTCAATGCCATAATATGATTTTGCCTTCTTTTCTTGTTTTGGCTTTTTGCATTCATTGGAGAAATTAACAGCCAATCCACACTTAAAGCATTTGAATCTTGATATGTCAACCAAATTTTTATTTTGGTTGTCATTTCTAAACTAGGATCTAGGCGTTTGAGCATTTGGATTCCTCTTGAATTTAAGTTTTAAAAATTTTTTCGACAAAAATGCAAGGTACTCATCAATCTCATCTTGATCATCCTGAGAGCATGCTTCTTCTTCTTCACACTTGCCCTTGCCTTTGGATGATCCTTCAACAGCATCACCAGTCATCATGGCAGATCCCTTTACAGGACCACTTTCAATATCTCCTTTCTTGTCTTCATTTCCTTTGACCATTAAAGCCATAGTCTTATCATTTCTTTGACTCTTCTCAAACTCTTCATCCTATTGAATTTCAAACTCATATGTCTTGAGAATACCATAAAGTTTCTCAAGATTTAGTCCTTGAAGTTATGAGATTGTCGAATAAAAACAGTCATAGGTTTCCATTCTTTTGGAAGAGAACTAAAAAAATTTAGATTTGTGTCTTCAATTGCATACACCCTACCATATAGCTTCAATCCATTTAGTAACTTTTGGAATCTGTTATACGTGTCATTGATGGTTTCTTCACTTTTGAAATGAAAAGATTCATACTTTTAAATCAGGAGTTGCATCTTTTTCTTCCTAACTTTCTCAGTTCATTTATAAAGAGTCTAAAGAGTATCCCATATCTCTTTTGATGAAGTGCAATTTATCACATTGTCAAACATATCTTTATCTAGGCCATTGAACAGGATATTCATGGCCTTTTTGTCTTTAAACACTTCTTTTTCATCTTCTTTAGTAAACTCAGTGATGAGTTTTGGAACATGTTTGTTAAATACAGGAGTTCCATCAGAGTTTACACCTGTGACCAGCTTCATGGGAACGTAATGACCTTTTTCTATGCAATTAACATAGGAAGGGTTAAGAGAAATTAGATGCAGGTGCATTTTAACTTTCCATGCAAAGTACTCATCTTTTTCCAGCAATGGAATCATTACACCTGAATCCTTTTGGCCCATACTTGCTGTACTTGGATCTAAACTTTCTGTATGTTGAAAGAAGGCTCTGATACCAATTGTTATTTCCCTTTAGTATGACAAGTTTGTAGAGTGGGGGTTTGAATACAAACTTAAGAATTTTTGTCAAATTCTTGCGGATATAAGTTTGTTTAATTATAATTTTTGACAGTTTGAAGAATTGGTTGAAAGATAGACTTGGAAGAATTAAAAATAAAAAACTTGAAAACAAATCTTTTGAAATTACTAGTGGATTGGTTTTTCCACTAGTGTATATTTTTTCTTTCAAATTATCCTTGGTCTAAGAACCAAGTTGCTTACAAAATAAAAACTACTGAGCTAAGACAAAGCACTACAAATAATTCTCTTTTTCTAATGTGCTCTCTTGCTCTTATTTTTCTTACTTGCTACAAAAATGAACTGCTAAACTATATATAACAATTCATCTCTACTTCTATTTCTTATAGACTGATAAAATGCATAAAATACATTCTACAATGTATATATGGAAATAGAATATAGCTACTTTCACAGTCTTCATTGACCTTTGTGTTAGGAATTAAGAGTCTCAGAAATTTACAGGGGGAGTGAATCTATACTTCAAAAACTTTTACCCTTTTTGAATTTAATGAACTGGTTTTTTGGTGAATGTGGCTATATCAATTCAAGTGTTTATAAAAGCATAAAGCAATAAGTAAAATAAACATAGAATATAACTTTCAATCTAATTGTTTAGAAATGAACTTTTGCTACAATCTAAAATTCAAAGAAAATTTTAGCTTCTTTTTCTTGGAAGATACAAGGTATGAATACACTTGATAATATTCAAAGATACTGACTAATGAGGCTGTGCATAAGATATATAGACAACATGTCCTTTGGCACATGCTCTCATAAGTCAGTTAAGCTAAAACTAGAAATAGACAAGAAATAATTTACATTTGACTACTATCTATTTCTAGCTAACACTTGCTTTTGACAGTCTGTTGCATTCAGCCTTATATCTTCTGTCTTTTGTCTTGTTTATCTTCATAGCTTCATTGTAGACTTGTCTCTATCCTCACAGGTTTAACTTATCCTGCAAAGACAAAGCTGCACATTATTTGTCTTGTTCTTCTGCAATTCTCCTTGAAAATTGCTCTTTAGAACAATCGAGTACTCTGTTAAAATTACTTCGAGAAGTCATGGTGATTGACTTCTCGATTGAGTACAAACTATGACTTCTCGATTAGTCCTTGAATGGCTTACTTCACGAATGTCCAGACTCTCGATTGCTTACTTTATTTGATTACTTCTCGATTAGACTAGACTTCTCGAATGGTCACTTTACTGAGACTTCTCGATTGGTTCAGCTCTATCACTTCTCGAATGCTCATTTGGCCGACTTCTCAAATTGTTTTACTGGACTTCTCGAATGTGTACTTTTTCACACTACTCGATTGGCTTCAATATCTTGACTTCTCGAATGGGTACTTCTCGGTCGAATACTGAGTCAATGAGCATATTGAGACTTCTCGACCAGATACATATTTCTGACTTCTCGGATGGGGTGACTTCTCGAATGTATATTTGCCTTAGTCAAATTCTCAGACTACATTCCTTATTCTTTAAATAGTCTTCTTTGACTTGTTGCATGATTCAACTTGAATCTTCTAATATACTTTATTCTTGAATTTAAATTACAACTTGGGAATACAATTTGATCACACTTCTAATTACAATTATACATAGAATTGACTAAGTCACTAATCTGATACAGAAGTACAAAACATGTTACAGCAAGACAAATAATTACATAGAGTAGCAAGACAAAACACTTTGTCTTATTATGGACAAGTCTTTGTCTTGATCTTCTCCTTGAAGACTGTGTTCCTTTGAAAGTCTTCACAGTCATGACAGAACTGTCTTCCATTGATTTACACTTCTGCAAAGATCCCTTTCATTAGTCTTTAACTGTTTTGGGAAGCTTTGATCAACAGATAACTATTGTGAAGCTTATCAGTTGAGTCTTCTTTGCTTATTCATCGATGGATAAGTTATCCATTGATCAATTGGTGTATCAATGGATATTTGAGCATCCATCGATTCCCTTATCCATTGGTTGTCTTTTATCCGTTGATTGCCTTGATGCTTTTATCCGTTGATGAAGATCCTTTGATTTGACTTTTATTGACCTTTTATCAATCGTTAATCACCCATATTCATTGAATTCTTTATCCATTGATCACTTCATTTGATAGAATTCTGACTTAGAATATTTATACTTTGTCAGCCATTCTTCACATTCGTTGATGAGCTATCAATCGAAGCCAATAAATATCAGTTGATTAAATCATCACATCCATCGACATATTACAATCTGTTGGTGAGATTACGAAGCTGTATAAATAGTAATCATGACAACTCAACACTAGAACAAGACAGGTAAATAATACTACGCCTACACAGAAATCAGGAAGAAATGAAGACAAGGCAAATACAGTGAATCAAGACATTAGAATAAGTTTTGAAGTCTACTACAGGTCACTGAAAGAAATTCATTAATATGTTCATGCCTCAGTGAAGAATAATAGTTAAAGACTTTCAGGGTTTCAGAAGTGTTGAAGATTCAGTATAGAAGTGCCACTAGAAGATTTCAGTGTAAAAGCATTGATTGAAGATAGACAGTGTTCGAAGCATAGGAATCTAGAAGAATTGAAGACATGGTAAAGACAAGTGTCTAAGTACCAGAAAAGATTCCAGTGAAGTTACAATGTTTATTGACAGTCAGTGTTTGAAGCAATGAAGTTGCTGCAAACTTAATAATGTACGAAAGGCTATAATACGAAGACTTGGATCGAAGTTAGTCGTCTGTGAACCAGACCAGTTGCACTAGGCGTCAGCAGTTTGTGAAAGGAATCTGAGTATTAACTATAAAAGAATTGTTAAGGTGAAGAACGTACTTGGAAAGAACGGTTATTTATTAAGGTACGAAACGTGATTTGTAGAGGCTACAGCCAAACAGCTAAACAGCTAAATAGCTCAAAGGGTGCAGGGTGTAAAGCGTCACAACTTTGGTATGAAAAGTTAAAGTTTCTGAACTACAGTCGAAGAACGGAAACAGTTCAACAGCCAAACCGCAAGTGACCAAATGCAAGATGTACAAAAGGTTGGTGATCAAATGGTAATTTGACCAAGTCAAATGAAAACATCAACACTTAGCTGAATATGTTGATTAGAATTCTAAGGCATATACTGCCATATGAATTCGACACATAGCCTTTAATATGTGAAAAAGAATCTAAGTGATGTATACATGGTGGAAGAAATCGACACATGCTGTACAAGACTAATAAATTCAACACATGGGCTATACATGGAAGGAAAAGTCGACACTTAGATTTCTTGCTTCAAAAGAATTATTTCAAGGCATGTACAAGGGGATTTAATTCGACACAAAGGTTACACAGGGCAACACAATTCGACACTCAGGCCCTCAGCCAATCAAATCACAGCAGCCTACTTTATTGATTTAAAGACTACACAAATAAGAAGATGTGAGCCACTCATTCAAGGGTCATCTTCTTCAACACAAAATATGTATAGAGCTACTACCATGGCCGGAGCAAGAGATATAATTTATACACATCCATACCTTACTCCCGGTCAGATATTAGGACCCGGTTCTTTAATGAAAAATACTCAGGACTCCTAGATATCACTCCCTACGGACTCAGCTTTTCCTTGTACTAATTTAGATATATTTGTATAGGAACTGAGCTTTATATTTTTGTGTTAGTAGCAAAGAACTAATTTGTTCTTTGGAAACCAGTTATATTTTTAACTGGGTGTAGCACCCCTCAGGGTTTATATACGAAAGATATATTCCCCGAAACTTGTCTCCATAATTTACTTGCTAATTTTCTAGAACTGTAATGTTTATTCATAAATACAGGAAATTAGTAAGGCAGCCTCCTAAACACTATTCACATCATGAACTCGAACCACTAACCGAACTCTAAATTATTTATCCGCAAAAGAATCGAAAGAATTTTTAATTTAGTGAGTATCGTATTCAACCCCCCCTTCTACGATATTTCGGGACCTAACACAATCAATTGATAATAAAAGGAATTTTAAATCTATGTTACACTCTATTTTATTAGTTGATTAACAATAACTTGAACTGATAAATAGTTTCCTTGTCAATGGATATTTATAGAACACATATCCATTGATTAGTTATAAAATTAATATCAAACTCACAATTCTAGGTAATTTGTTATCATCATACAACATTATTCCTAAAAATAACACATATGTCCAAAATATCATTTATCGGAAGTCTTGTCCTTTTTAACATATTAAATGTGTATCATCAAAATGCGTGTATTAATAAAATAACACACAAAAACATACCTAACTAGTTTCTTTAACAAACTTGAAAACTACACCTTTCTTTACAGATACATATTAGATACACTCGTACACAAACACACCTATTTAATATATATATATATATATATATATATATATATATATATATATATATATATATATATATATATATATATATATATATATATATACATATACTATGTGCAACTACCGATCAAAAGAATCTCGACAACACCACATCCTCTATCATTTTCTCCTCTCAATCATATGCACTTATAGAGATAATCGAGATTTGACTTCAAATACAACTCCGACGACATCAAAACCAAACCCTTGCAATACTATAGTAGTTTCGAAGAAAAAGTTGGGGATAATCTAACCATGTATGATTAGAGTATTAAGATTGTTATTATTTGGGTTTGAAATTGAATAGTGCGAATAAAATATATTTTTGTATGTGATGTGTAGATGGATAAAGTAAGTAGATGGGAACACAGATTTTGTAATGCGTTTTCAATGTTTTCGCATCCTTTACATGCGCATCATGTTATTTTCGCATTAGTTTCATGTGTATGTAACTAAAAAAAATAATAAAAAAATAATAAATTATAGATTCACATACTTAAAATGCGTGTATGTACCTGCACATTTTGAAAATACGTATATTAAGTGTCATTTTGGTCATGTTTACTGCTAAATGGTATTTTGGGCACAATTCATTGAAAATGTGATATAAATGGCCATTATCTAAATGTATCTAGGTAAATAACAATAACTAATTGTGATTGATCGAGAATCTTTTATATATTTGACAAGATTATTTGAATTTAAACTTTCAATTATTCATTTAATTTGGATATTGATTTTCTATTATAAAAAATCATGTTTAATATTTATTCAAAATTTAAATTAAAAAAATATATCTAGATGAATAAATATAACTAATTGTGACTAATATCATTTATTATCATATACCTGATTTGATTTTAATTGATTTTATGCATAATCACAATCATATTTTTGCCAAGATTTGATTTTAATTGATATTATACATAATCACAACCATATTTTTAACAATCATAGATTTAATTATTTTATCATATTTATATTTAAGTTAGTTTATATTAATCCAAATTTTATACACCTATTTACAAAAAAAATTATACGATTTGTAAAGCCATTCTTCATAGATATAAATATTACAAGTGAAAATACAAATTAGAAGATTAAAGTGCATTGAACCAGAATGTGGCCTGGGATCAAATAACAATACATGTGAATTTAAAGGACTACATATGATCTTACTCGACGAGATGTAAGTAATATATATATATCAATACATACGCATATACCGTCCTTAATCTGAATTTTATAATATAACGGTATTTAGAGTATAATTATTTGTCTTTGTGCATTGTAGAAAACTCATATCCATGCATATGCTAGATCTAAGCTTTATAAATGGACAAGATGAGAAACATGTAGAATAATGCCTTTATGCGGTTTCCAATTTCATTGTTGTGGACTCAAAATTTAATCACTCTCCAGTCAGTAATAAAAGATGTATATTTTTTTATGAAATTAACAAAGAAGGGGTGGATTGAAATTGAAGATGACTTTATAGTTGATATCCCGTCATAAATTTGAATTCTTTTCTCTTGGATCTCATACTACTTTTTTTTACTTTGAAAATTAATATATATGTATATATGTATTATTTGTAGTATAGGTTCACGTTTATTTGTAGTATTGGCCTTCTATTGCTTGATGATTATGTAAGTTTTATGTTTTACAGGAATTGACTATTGTTTTTATTATATTTTTATGTTTGCATATATGTATATGTATACTATTTCTAATACATGATAATCATCGTTGAATCAGTTGATGCATGTATACGTAAATCTGAGTATTTGGAAATTGTTTGATTAAAAAATTAAAGAAAACAACATTTATGATATTTCAAATTTTCTGGTAAAAGATAGTTTTGATTTAATATGTCTTATTGTATCACTGTTTTTCATTGTTTTCACTGAAAAAACTAAAGTGAAAGGTCTTTATCTTATTCAAGACGAATGTTTTGTCATAATCATACAAAATTATGTAATTATCAATTTAAATTATGAAATGATCAATTTTGGAGATTCTGACTTAATTGTCAAACACTCAAGAAATGAATTCATATCAAAATTTTTAAATCTTTGACAAATATAAGCACAATTAGGATCTTATATTCAATTAAAATAAATATCATGAATACATTTTTATTGTGTTTTTTTTTATTATTTTTGTAAGTTATTTGCTGAGAGAGATGAAAATGATAGTTGATAAGTCACATTTTATTATTATTATTTTAATATTTAATTAGTACAATTTATTAAAAACTATATTATGTTTTGATTTATTTGTAATAATTTATGATTTTTGTGGGAAAAAAATAGTAATATTATAATCATTTCGTTTCCCATATTTGGTATTTATGATTTTTCAATAATTTATATTTATATACGGAAATTTTTAAATTTTTTTAATAAATATAAAAATAATATAAAAAATTTGATTCGGTGCGAAGCACAGGTAAAACGCTAGTACTTTTAACACAATTCGAATTAACAACTATAAGTTTATAACTATAAATAAAGATAATGTTAGGAATATATTCATTTGATGATGTATAAAATTCTAGAACATGAGTTAGCTTAGTTTATTTGCAATATATCTTTCTAGTCTCTGAAATGTATAATCAGAGTCTAGATAGTCAATATTCAAGTTACTTGTACTTAGAAGAATTTCTGCAGAAAATAAAACCAGAGTCTGCATGAAGATCAGAGTTTGGAAGGTGATCAGAGTCTATAGACTATCGGAGTCTAAGATCTGTCAGAGTCTACAAATGACCAGAGTCTATAGTCTGACAGAGTCTATAAAGTTAAAGCTAAATTTGGAAGATGATCACAGATAAGGGAAGTCTTCGAAAATAAAGCCAAAGATATTGCAGATATGCTATAAAAATAAGGAAGAAGAATTGCAGTAGGAAACTGTCAACTAATAATTAGGAATTCTATTCCTATTGTAATTTATCTTTCTGTTATTAGCTGATAGGCAGCTCTCTATATAAATTCTATGTAACCTAATTGTAAAAGAGTGAAAAAAAAGTCGAAGCAAAATTTGTCTGAGTGAAATTTTGTGAGTGCATAGAAATAGAGAGAGTTGCTGTGATAAACACAGAGAAGCTGCTAGGGTTTGTGTACATCCTAGGAGAGTTTTGTATTTACAAATCAATAATACAAACAGTACTTATTCATATCTTTGTGTTTGATCTTTGTTCTTAATTCATATCTGGTTATTGTTATTGAGTTGATTTTAAATCAGGCAGAAAAGACACACAAGTATTCAACCCCCCCTTCTACTTGTGCAACTGGGAAAACAATTGGTATCAGAGCCTAACGTTTAAAATCGATCAAAGATGTCTGGAAATAAATATAGAAATTCTAAGATTCCTATGCTTAAGAGAAACGAGTTCACCGACTGGAAGGTCAAGATGCTGCACCATCTAGAAGCAACAGACCCTGACTATCTTGAAAGAATTCATGAAGGACCCTATGTGCCCTTAAAACTAGTGCCTCAAATCAATGAAGAGGGCAAAGTAACTGAATAACACTTCATTGAAAAACCAAAGGCTGAATGGACAAAAGAGGACAAGGAGAATGTTCTTAAGGAGGCAAAGGTAAAAAACATACTCTTTAACAGTTTGGATTCTGTTCTTACAAACTGTGTTATATCATGTCAAACTGCTAAGTAGATGTGGACAAAACTTGAAGTGCACTGTCAAAGAACTAAAGATGTCAAGAAAAATGCAAGGTCTTTGTTAATTCAAAAGTATGAGTATTTTGAAGCAAAATCTGGAGAATCTATTACTGAGATGTATGATAGGTTTACAAAACTCTTGAATGAGATGGCTATGCTTAGTAAGGTTTATGATTTTGAAGATACAAACACCAAGTTTCTGAGAGCACTTCCTGGAGAGTGGGACAATAAGACTACAACCATAAGGGAAGATAGAGATTTGGATGAAATAACTCTAGAAGAATTGTATGGCAGGCTCAAGACATATGATTTAGAGATGCAACAGAGGAAGAATAAGAAGTATGTGAAGACAAAATCTGTAGCACTCTTAATGGAGTCTGAAAAAGAACAACATGAACAACCCACTGAAACAAGAATCAATGATTCAAGGAAGAAGGGTAAAACTGTTATGGAGTCAGAGTCTACTGACACAGACTCTGATTCTGATGAAGAGATTGATCTAAGTCAAATGATGGCTATGTTTGCCAAAACTTTCAAAAGAATGAAATTTAACAAAAGAACTGGCAAATTTAGCAAATGGTCATCATTCAAGAAGGAAGATGAGAAGACTGAGAAGAGCAAGAGTACTATAATCAAACTTGACAAAGAAAAGGTCAAATGTTTCAACTGTGGAATATTGGGGCACTTTGCCAGTGAATGCAGAAAGTCAAAAAGTCAAGGAAAAGGAAATGCACTTTTATCAACTGGAAAGGATTGGGCAGATTCAAGCTCAAAGGATGAAATTGATTATGAAAATCTAGCATTGATGGCATCCTCCTCAAGAAAATCACAATCTCCCAAAGAACCCTCGTCTCCCAAAACTCAGGTATCAATCTTTACTCCTGAATCCTTAATTAACTTAGACTCTAATGGCATAGAAATTGTGCAAAGTGAGGTTAATAAAATAATGACAACATGTAGGTCTCTCACTAGTGAAAGTGAAAGGTTGAGAGAAGAAAATTTAAACTTAACTAAAAGGAATGATCATTTAGAGTCTGAGTTAATATTAATGGAACAATACAAAATGGATTCTGAGAAAAATAGTCATAATTACACTGAGATTTTGAAAGCCTATGACTATGTTAAGAATTAACTAGAAGAAGAAAGACTTAAGTTTAAAGTCTGGACAGATTCTGGTAGAAAAGTTCAAGAAATTCTCAATAATCAAAATGTGTGTCAAATTGTTGGTCTAGGCTATGAAAATAGTCAAGGCAAAAGACCTATTGTTAAGAATGATAACAATGAAGAAGCTAGCCAAGCTAATAAGACTAAAGACAAAAGCACATTTGTTCCTATTAAGTTTGTGATTCCTGAAGAAAAGACTGAAACCACAAACTCATCTGTCAATAGTCCCCTTGTTGTTGACAAAAAGACAGATGAAACTGGAGCAAATCACTCTAAGAAAAATATTAACATAGGGTACTTGTCTAAGTCTAAGTTAAAAGAAAGGCTAGAGAATTTATCAGAGTCTACCAAAACTAGGAGAAATAGGAATTGTAATGAAGGCATTAATAAAGCAAAAATTATCAAAAGGATCCTAATGCTCCTAGAAAGAAGTGTTTTAGATGTGGCAACCACAACCATTTAGCTATAGATTGTAAAGCAAAAATTGAAAAAAAATCAGAGTTTAGTCTTCCACAGACTCTGAAAAGTCACTACATTCCACAAAAACCTGTTATCACTGTGGTAGCATATTTCACTCTATTTATATGTGTAGAGACTATCATGAATTGTATTTCAATTTTTATGAGCTAAAATCATCTATTGACAAAAGCTGGTATGACACTGTTAAGACTCCACCAGAGTCAAAAGCAACAAAGGAGACATGTAAATCAAAGGTGAAAATTGCTAAACCTGTTTCACCTAAAGTTAGAGGAAAATGATCCAAAACTGTTTGGATCCCCAAAACAACTAATTAGTTGCTTTATGTATGCAGGGAACAAGGGTAAGGAATGTAACCCTAATCCTCGACAGTGGATGCTCAGGACACATGACTGGAAAGAAATCCCTGCTTACAGACTTTGTGGAAATGGCTGGCCCAGAAGTATCCTTTGGAGATGGCAACAAAGGACAAACACTGGGATATGGCAAGATTGTACTTGGGAATGTCATCATTGAACAAGTAGCTCTAGTTGATGGCTTAAGACACAATTTGATAAGCGTAAGTCAACTAGGAGATAAAGGTTACCATACTGGCTTTGACAACAAAGAGTGTCTTGTGACTCACAAAGAAACAGGTATTCTAGTTTTTAAAGGTCACATGCATGGTAACATTTATGAAGCCAGCTTGGAGGATTGCATACACAGTGAACTCACATGTCTATATAGCAAGGCCTCAATTGAAGAAAGCTGGAAATGGCACAAGAAACTGTCACATATCAACTTTAAAACACTAAACAAGTTGGTTAAACAGAATCTTGTAAGAGGATTACCACAGGTTGATTTTGTGCAAGATGGACTCTGTGAAGCATGCCAACTTGGAAAGCAAAAGAAATTATTCTTCAAGATCAAGACAATAACCACCATTTCTGTACCCTTTTATTTATTGCACCTTGATTTATTTGGTCCAGTAAATGTTATGTTAATTAATAAAAAGAAATATACTCTTGTTATTGTAAATGATTTTACAAGATTCACATGGGTTTTCTTTCTACATTCAAAGGATGAAGCTCCACAACACATAATAGACCATATCACTTTTCTGGAAAGAAATTCAAAGAAAACAGTTAGAGTTCTAAGGAGTGACAATGGTACTGAATTCAAGAATTCAATCATGGAGGACTACTGTGCATTAAAAGGAATCACTCAACAATTTTATGCACCAGGAACTCCTCAACAAAATGGAGTTGTGGAGAGAAAGAATAGAACCCTCATAGAAGCTGCCAGAACAATGCTGGCAGAGGTTAAGCTACCAGTATATTTTTGGCAGAGGCAGTCAATACAGCATGTTTCACTCAAAACTGTACTTTAATAAACATGCATGGAAAGACTCCCTATGAAATGATAAAGGACAAGAAGCCAAGTGTGAAACACTTTCACATATTTGGATGCAAGTGTTATGTACTGAAAGTACATCTTGAAAATCTAAGCAAATTTGAAACCAAAGCAGATGAATCGATTTTTCTTGGATATGCATCAAACACAAAAGCATTCAGAGTTTTTAATCTCAGAACCAAAATTGTTATGGAATCTATTCATGTTGCATTTGATGATAAAAAGTTTACAGGATTGCAGGATGAGTCAGAGTCTTCTACACTAGAATTTGAAAATCTAAAAAGTTCTGAGATAAATGAAGAAGAAGAGGATTAAGACCCTCAAGTAACTACTGATCCAACACAGGAACTTGCACATTCTGAGGGGGAGCCAGAAAATACAACTCCAATTGATTCAGAGTCTAACAGGTCAGGGTCTACCCAGACAGAGTCTAGACAGACTGAGTCAAATTCCTCAGAAACTAACTCATCAGGGTCTGGATCAAGCAACTCTGAACCTTTGACAGAGTCAAGCAATTTAGGGGGAGTCTCTTCATTTGAATTTCACTCAAATACAGAAGATGCAAATGACTTATGGGGAGCTTCAAGTTCAAGAATCAATCTTCCACCAGCTAGAAAATGGACAAGGGGTCACACTCCTGACTTAATAATTGGTGACCCTGAGAGTGGTGTACAAACAAGAACAGCCACTCAAAATGAATGTCTGTATAGATGTTTTCTCTCAAAGAATGAACCCAAGAAAATTGAGGAAGCCTTGCAAGACCCTGATTGGATAATTGCAATGCAAGAGGAACTGAATGAATTTGAGAGAAACAAAGTGTGGAAACTTGTACCAAGACCTAGAGATAGATCAGTTGTTGGTGCAAAATGGGTGTACAGAAACAAACTTGATGAGAGTGGAACTGTAATAAGAAACAAAGCAAGGCTAGCTGCAAAAGGATACTCACAGGAGGAAGGAATTGACTATGATGAAACTTTTGCACCAGTAGCAAGATTGGAAGCTATAAGAATGTTTCTTGCCTTTGCAGCTCATTCAAAATTCAAGGTGTATAAGATGGATGTAAAAAGTGCCTTCTTAAATGGAAAATTGGAAGAAGAAGTCTATGTGGAGCAACCACCAGGATTTGTTGATCCAAAATATTCTGATCATGTTTACAGATTAGATAAGGCACTTTATGGATTGAAGCAAGCACCTAGAGCATGGTATGAAACTCTTTCAAAATTTCTTCTTGAAAACGGATTCATAAGAGGTACCATTGATAAAACTCTCTTTATTAGAAAGTATAAAGGTGACATTTTGCTTGTCCAGATCTATGTTGATGATATTATATTTGGATCTACTAATGACAAACTTTGTGAAAAGTTTAGTAAACTAATGCAGTCAAATTATGAAATGAGCATGATGGGAGAATTGAACTTTTTTTTGGGGCTTCAAGTCAAACAGAATGATGATGAAATTTTCATCAATCAAACAAAGTATGTAAAAGAATTATTGAAGAAGTTTGATATGCAAGATTCTGCAACTGCTAAAACTCCCATGTCAAAAGCCACTAAGCCAGACTCTGACCCAAAGGGTAAGAAAGTTGACAACACTAGCTACAGAGGTATGATTGGCTCATTATTATATTTAACTGCTAGTAGATTAGATATAATGTTTGTAACTTGTCTGTGTGCTAGATTTCAAGCTGACCCTAGAGAATCACATTTAATAGCTGTAAAAGAATTTTTAGATATCTCAATGGGGCACAAACTCTTGGACTTTGGTGTCCTAGAGAGTCAGATTTTTCATTAATTGGCTATTCAGATTCTGACTATGCAGGATGCAAAGTAGACAGGAAAAGCACAACAAGTCAGTGCCAGTTTCTTGGCAACAGATTAATTTTTTGGTTCAGCAAGAAACAACAGACTGTATAAACCTCAACAGCTGAGGCTGAATACATTGCCGCTGGAAGTTGCCGTGCTCAAATTCCGTGCATAAGAAATCAATTACTTGATTATGGACTAACATTCTCAAATATTCCTATGTATTGTGATAATACCAGTGCTATTAAAATTGCAGAGAATCCAGTCCAACATTCCAGAACAAAGCACATTGATGTCAGGTATCATTTTATTAGAGAACATGTTGAAAATGGTACTGTGACACTTCACTATGTTCCAACTGACAAACAGATTGCAGACATTTTGACAAAACCACTTGATGAGTCTATATTTCTTAGACTGGTAGGTGAATTAGATATGTTAAACATGTAAGTGATTACAAATTACAAGCAACAAGGTATGTACTTTAATTATAATTCTGGTTGTAACACATTATAATTAAGTATTTTTGTAAAAATTTTATTGGTACTTTATCTTGACAGAGTCTAGTTTTTAGACTCTGACGAGTCTGTAGACTCTGACTAGTCTGTAGACTCTGAAAAATAATTATCGCCTAGACTCCGAAATGGTTCAAATTCGCACCTGCAGACTCTGATTATGTTTAAATTATTCAAATGAATTGAAATAGGCGGTAACAGTTGTTTTTGACTGGAGATAGACTGTAGACTCGTGTGTATTGTTAGCAATTCAAACAAAATAGAAGATTTTCATACATTTTACTCACTTGTTTCTTGCAATTAATTTCTAAGGCAGAACTATTCACAGAGCTCTTTACGAACCCTAGCAACTTTCTTCAAGCGTATTCATCACTTTCAATTAATAACAACTTTAATGGCTGCTATCTCAACTGTCATGTGGGGACCCAAGGCAATTGCTTTCACATTTGGGGATTTCGAGTTCATGACAACAAATCATGTTGCCGCCCTTGGAGAAAAGAAAGGGGTAGACGCAAACTAATACCCTGTGATGGATTTCTTGGAGCAATCCGAGCTACACTACATTCTCAAGGCATCACCAGTCATTCACATGGATGTTGTGTCACAAGCCTGGAGCTCTGCAAAGTTAGTTGATCCTTCTCAGGATCAACCAGGTAAAATAATGTTTACCTTTGGTGATTTTACATTTGATTTTACTGCTGATGTTATTAATTCTGTGTTTAAATTACCTGTTAAACAACCTTTTGATGAAACTGTTTCTGATGCTGAAATTAAAGATATGTTTAAATCACTAGGTTATTCTGGTAGTTTAGAAAACATGAGTAAGTTAATTAGGCCTTATTTGAGAAAAGAATGGTCCTTTTTCTTTGATCAAATTGCTAAGTGTTTTACTGGTAAGTGTAATGGATTTGATGCTATTACTGTTATTACTTATCAAATTGGTCACAGTCTCCTATTTGATAGAGTAATCAACATTGGTGATATGTTGCTCACTCAAATGGGAGCAAAATTAAATAATGTGCATGAGGGGAGGAAGAAAGTCTACTATCATAGACTTCTTATGATTCTCCTTAATCACTTCATTCCTGACATGTCAACCAAGTTGGCAGATGATTGTTGTGTGCAAGCATACAAACAGCAAAGGAGGATATTCTCTGATATTAAGAGGATTGATGACAAGAAGAAGAGTCTACCTGCCATGACTTATCCACAGGTAATGAAGGTAAAACTCTCAACCTACAAACTTTCTATCTACAATGTTTCATTTTTTTGTGGTGAAATGGTGCAGGAACAAGTAATGGAGAGTCCCCCTGCAATTACCCAAGTCACCCAATCACCTTCAAAGACACAATCTTCAAAAGCAAAATCCAAAAAGAAACCAACCTCTGGTGTCTCTCAACAGGCATCAGTTGTAAAGAGGAGAAAATTGATTCAAACTAGGCTTATAGATGAGCACAGTGATGAGGAGCTCAACCCTTTAGAGAAGCAAGTTGTTGAAGGACTTTCTTTGTTAAAGGAAGGTCATGATACACTTGATTCTACCCTTCAAGCCATGTCTGTAGTCTCTGAAAAGGCTACAGACTCTGACCAACCTAGGAATACACCTCAGGATGCTCAAACTGCATCTCCTGAGAAATCTTTTGCTAAAAAATATAGAAGGTTAATGAAGGCTTATTCTGCACACACACATAAGCCTACTACTATTACTAACCCTGTTTTGTAGGAAACAGATGCTCCCAAGGCTCCTGCAGGGCCAGACTCTAAAAGCAAGAAATTACCTGAACCAGAGTCTAATATTGAGTCAGAGTCTAGACTGCCTTTAGACTCTGATCATGAGACATTTCGGGAAGGAATGCCATTGGATGCAGCCTCATATCTTATTGATGAAATTATTACTCCAAGTGATGAGGTGTTGCTATTCCTATATCCTTTGGTGGAATCAGTAGAAGATCCAGAACAATATCAGACTAAATCTCAAGTCTTGGATTTTCTTTCAACCTATGAGACCCTAAGGAAGAGAATGGAACGGGAGCTACAATTGTCTGCACAGGATGTGGTCAAAAATCTATACAGTTACCTATTCAACTATTCATTACAAGAAAAAGCAGCTGGGCTCATAGAAGGAAGAACTACTGAAGTTCTCAAAGCACTAGGTGTGCCAGACTCTGAACAACAAATCACAAAGAAGCCTAAAAAGCTTAAGATCTACAAAAAGAGAGAATCAGAGTCTGTTGCTGAGTTAGAAACTGAGATTGAGCAACCAGTTTTTGACTATGAAGTAATTTGGGATCAAGGAATTACCTACAGGACAGCTATTGATTGGATTTCCACTATCCACCCTCTTTCAAGAAAGGTGGTTGATTTTCTTGTTCAAAATGTAGGAAAGGTGGCCAACAAATACATCTATCCAACCTATGAAAGTAGATTGGATCAACTCAAGGGCTCATATTATCAGAAACTAGCAAGGAAATTGCAGGATTCCTTTCACATGACTTTTGACCAGGCCATCTATGCACTCCATGCCAGGATTTTTCTCAATGGTCACTTGGATGCTTTAACTATGGTAGAACCACAGGAGGTAGCAGGTGATGCTAGGAAGTTGGAAGATGGGACTAGTGCATCAGTGGTGACTAGTGATAAAGATGCTCAATCTGCCTCACCCACACAAGAACCACCTAGTCAGAGGTTGGGTGATAGTGGGGTAGGGGAGTATGTTGAAAGGCCCTTCTTGACAACTCAACAAACTGCTGATGAGAACCTCAGTGATATGGGAAGACAGACTCTGATGGCTGTTCAAGAAGTACTTTTCCATCATTGTCTATCAGAGTCTATCCACCTTGAGAAGGAGTCTCATGCAGAAACAGTCCAAGATGGTGACACTCAGACTCTGGCTTCTAATGAAGTCATACTGAAGCAGTCAGAGTCTAGAGTAGACCCTGAGACTGGAAGACTGGAGCCAACAGTCTCTGAAAAGAAAGAAGATGACTGTAAGGGTTCATAATCTGTTGATGCTCACCCCTTGGTGGAAACCCCTAGACTTCAGACTTATGAAGGGGTTCCCTTCCATCAAGGTGGTTCATGTATTGAAGTACATTCTTTATCTCTCAACCCCTCTTCTGTAGGATTCTTGAGTGCACCTTTCCAAATGAGTGAAAAAATATCTGAGAGGCTGACACTGGTCCAGGCAAAAGGAGAGGTAGAAAAGGTTGTAGAGAGCCTGAGTAAAATTGAGAAAGTGGGTGCCCAACCCCACTATTGGACTGAGAGATTAGGGTATCCTGAACCTAGCTTTACTTATTGGGATCAAGATTTTCCAAAGAGTTGGTCCAATGAGTTGGAGCAGGGGATGAATGAAAATTCACTTTGTTTGATTGTGCAGATTGGTAAAAAGGAGGAGGCTCTTGCTGCTCAGAAGTCATTTACACAGAGACCACACCATCATCTGGTGGATTCTCTAGCAAGGAGAGCAGATAGAGTCATGGAGGCTTTGGTGGATAACCCTATAAATTTGCCTGAGGCTGCAACTTTGAAGTTAGAAGAATCACTTTTGATCATGCCTATTAGGGCTCGACTTCCAGAGTCTACAGTCTCTGATCACTCTCAGGAGGAGTCAGGGTCTATAGTCTCGATTGCGGTTTCAGAGTTTACACCATCACCAGAGTCTACACTTCCTCTTACATCCCTTGCGCCTGTTGCTGAGGAGTGCACTTCTGAAGATGATGATCTAGTTCAACCTTCTTTTTTCTATTTTGATCAAGTCTTTCCTCAGTCTTGGGAGTTTGCACAGAAAAGAGGCATCACTGATACAGATTCTTTTGCATGTATTCTGGCTATTCATCAGTCTGAGAGATTGAAATCTTTTCAGAATTTTTTTTTATCTTCAGGAACATGGTCACTACCCTGGTGAAGAAGATCAAGCTCTGGATGGGGATGTTAAAGCTGAGACAGAGAGTGTTGCTAAACAATTGGCTAGTGTGGTCAAAGACATCTCTCATATTCAAACCAAACTTACTGGTGTTGACAATACTACTTCCCTGCTAAGTACCAAATTTGATAGAATTCACTCAGTTCAATTATCCAAAGAGGTCGCCTTCAAGGATGCTCTTGCTGCTATCACCTCTACACAAGCTTCTCTCCAATCAACAGTCTCTGATTTAACCACCAAGGTTGATTCTGTTATTACAGCACATGCCAATATCTCCACAATTCTTGAACAGATTATGTTGGCTGTTACTAGTTCTGATGCTGTCAAAAAGGGGGAAGAAGAGAGGTGAATCTTCCTCCAGGAGAAATAAGGATGATTCGTGAAGAGATGATAAAAGGGGAGTTAAAAGGAGGAGAGATGGTGATGATGAAGATAGTACTCATGGTCCTAGGGGTCCTGGTGATGTATCACTCAAGCATTCTGGAGTGGCTGTATTATCCAAATCTCAACCACATCAGTCAGGGATTGGACATGGGAAATCAGAGTCTAAGTCAGACTCTGATAAACAAAGAAAGAAAATAGACTCTGTTGAAACTCAAGAACCTTCATACTGGAAGTGCAGTCAATCAAATCTGCAACTTAGAGCTAAAAAGAAGACAGGTTTTGGAGGTTTTGAAGAATCTGACATTGACAGAACATCTACTCTAACCAGGGATCCTCAATCCTTGACAGATAGGCAGTTTGAGAAGATCACACAGAAGCACTTAAACAAAGTGGTATCTGCTCAAATTATTTATAATGTTTATGAAAGAAAGATGCAAGGAGGACAGGGAGGCACAGAAAAGGTGAAGAATGAGATGCTGGTTTATTTTTTAGAAGGTGGATCAGCTAGATGGATCAGTCAATCAAACTTCATATTTTTCAAACAGGCTGAGGAATTGCAGTATATTAGATTTCTCCTTCAAATTGCTTATGAAGTTAACAAGAGCAAAGAGGCTGTCACACACAAATGGTTCAAGGAGATTGATAGAAAGCTGATTTTGCATAAACAGGCAAATCGACAAATGGGCAAATTTTCCTTAAAATATGTTGATACTGAGGGAAATGATCAAGTCATTCCATTGGAAGAAAAACAGATTAAATTTCAAGAAGGTGTGGGTCATTACTTTGGATTTCAGCCTATGAGTGAGAAAGTTAGTGTTCTAATATTGAAGGACTTGAAAGATCAAGAAAGCAGTGCAAATGATCTGAGAGCAGCTTACTGTCAAATCAAATGTTCAAGTGAAGAAATGAAGAAATTGAAGACATTTGTTGGTGAAGTTCTTGCAATTGTGGAGGACAATATGCTCAATTCATTTTTGAAAAATAATTCAGCCTTTGAGAGGATCAATTAAGAAGTAATTTTTTTCCTTTATAATTCTTTCATACTGTTCTAGACTAAGTGTTTTATTCTTTAGTTTTAACATCATCAAACCTGGATTTATGCTTACATTTTATAAAGCATAAATAGGGGGAGATTGTTAAGAATATATTCATTTGATGATGTATAAAATTCTAGAACAGGAGTTAGCTTAGTTTATTTGCAATATATCTTTCTAGTCTTTGAAATGTATAATCAGAGTCTAGATAGTCAATATTCAAGTTACTTGTACTTAGAAGAATTTCTGCAGAAAATAAAACCAGCGTCTGCATGAAGATCAGAGTTTGGAAGGTGATCAGAGTCTATAGACTATCGGAGTCTAAGATCTGTCAGAGTCTACAAATGATCAGAGTCTATAGTCTGGCAGAGTCTATAAAGTTAAAACTAAATTTGGAAGATGATCACAGATAAGGGAAGTCTTCGAAGATAAAGCCAAAGATATTGCAGATATGCTATAAAAATAAGGAAGAAGAATTGCAGTAGGAAACTATCAACTAATAATTAGGAATTCTATTCATATTGTAATTTATCTTTCTGTTATTAGCTGATAGGCAGCTCTCTATATAAACTCTATGTAACCTAATTGTAAAAGAGTGAAAAAAAAGTCGAAGCAAAATTTGTCTGAGTGAAATTTTGTGAGTGCATAGAAATAGAGAGAGTTGCTGTGATAAACACAGAGAAGCTGCTAGGGTTTGTGTACATCCTAGGAGAGTTTTGTATTTACAAATCAATAATACAAACAGTACTTATTAATATCTTTGTGTTTGATCTTTGTTCTTAATTCATATCTGGTTATTGTTATTGAGTTGATTTTAAATCAGGCAGAAAAGACACACAAGTATTCAACCCCCCCTTCTACTTGTGCAACTGGGAAAACAAATAAGTATAAAAGTATTATATTTGAGAATTTTAAATTATTAAAATGGATTAGAAAATAAAATTATAGTAATACATAATTTATATTTTTTTGGCTAAATATAATTTATATTTCTAAATAATAATTTATGTAATATACATATAAAAATATATTAATTTTATTAAATATGAAGATCGACATAAAATCATGACCATCATAAGAGCATCCCCAAGAATCTCCTAAATCCCTCGTAAAATAATATAAATAATAGGCTTACTCGTAAGTTAGTACTGATTAGTATATTGATTTACGCGTCAACTCCAACAATATTTCTTATATTTGCTCTTAATTAATATTTTATTTATATTTTGATTTCAATTATGACAAAATAGTGGATAAATTGGAGGGACGTTAGTATTTTATTAATTAAAAATAAATTAAAAGCACCTAGTGATTTTTTAAAAGAGAGGAAAAAAGGAGCTCTTAAAGTTTTAAGGGATCGTTTGGTTCAAGACTTTATGGAATGAGATATGGATTTAAAATGGATAAAACTCATACTAGTGTTTGTTTCAGTTTTTTTAAATATCAACCTCAAACCCACGAGTTATGGCCGTAGGGGTGTAAATGAGTCGAGCCGAGCCGAACTTTAAGTTGTTCATGTTTAGCTCGTTTAAAATTTTTCGAACTCGAACTCTTATTGAACATAATATTTTATTTGAATTTGGCTCGTTAGTGTTAACGAACATTTTCGGGAACAACTCACGAATACATGTTTATAAATAACTCATGAACACATCTCGCGAATACTATTCACGAACAACTCATGAATATGGCTCACGAACTTGTGTTCATGAACATATAAATAAATGTCAAGCAAAATAAATAAATTTAAATTGTAATAACAAGATAATGAGTTAACAAAAAAATTTCTCACATTTTCAGTCCAAAGTCCAAGTTCAAAAAAATACAAACTTGATAATTAATAATTTAACAAAAATTAGGAAATTTAAATTTAAGAAATAAACGGGTACATAAAATAGTAAATTAATTTTTAAACTAATATACATACAAATACTTAGCAAATATATATATACACACACTATTTATCGTAAATCATAAATGTTCACAAACATGTGTTTACGAATTTCTTTCGAACTATATTCGCGAACTATATTTTATAATTCATGAACATTATAATCGAACTTGTTCGCGAACTATGTTCCCGAATACTATAATCGAACTTGTTCGGGAACTTTCGAGCCGAACTATGTTGTGCTCAAATTCAGCTCATTTATAAATCGAACCTAAAAATTGTGTTCATGTTCGACTCGTTTACAAATTGAACCGAACTTTTTTCGAACCAAACACCGAACTGTTCATGAGCGTATCGGCTCATTTACAGTCCCAGGTATGGGTTTTTGATACCCAAGGGGAGGTGGGTATGAGAGAAGGTATGAGTATCAACTTTAATATTATTATTTTATTATTGATAATTAACATTATTAATAATCAAATAATAATAATATATATAATCAAACATTATTAACAATATAAAATTATATTTTTATATAATAAACTAAATTAATTTAACTATTAATTCAATAATATTTTAAATTAAATAATTCCATTCCAGAACTAAACCAAACATATGATATCAATAATAAAATGATTCCTGGTACCAAACTTATACAACTGCATGAACCAAACCACAAGTTCTATGAATTTCTTGGAGCACTAATTTAAACTAATACTCTTTATATTTTAACTTAAAAACATGTTTAAAGAGTTTTCGAGACATGGTCTAACCCCATCCTTTCTCTCATATAGTCATATTCTCAAAAAAATTCTGAATTATTATCCGTTTCTGTCTCATATTTTAAAATTTTCTAATATTTCATTCCGAACAAAATGGAAATCAGATCAGAATCTGATGAGTATCGATCCCCGATACAATTAACATAAGGTCATGATTTTTAATTTTTGGAAGGGTTATAATTATTGAGTATTTTTAATTTATTCAAGTTTTGGAAATAATATGAAACATAACTTTGGGTATTCGATATTCATATTCACAAAATATAAACTTAAAAACAAATGGGATGAATCTAAGGGTTGGTTTGGTTCGTGGTTTCTAGGTATCATATATGAGTTTTGTTCATTTGAAACCAATATCTGGTATCTGGTGTTTGGTGTAAAATTTTAAATTTTAAAAACTATACCTCAAACCCATAAAGTATGAGTTTTTGATACCTTAAGAGGAGATGTATATGAGCCATGAGTATGATGAATCAAATTAAAAATTATTATTTTTATCTTTATTTATAAAATTACATGTTAATTCTTGAAATAAATTTTTTATAATGATATTGTTTAATATTTGAGAAATAATAATGATTTATTTTTCATATTAACTGCTTATATTCTTGTACTCATTAAAAAATATATTAAATTAATAAATTCATTTCATTATTCAACCAAACACTTGATACCACGAATGATACTTCATACCCGTACCACCTTAACCCGATTCCTTATTACAACCCGATATCACCCCGTGAACCAAACGACCCCTAAAAGTGTTATATTTAAAATAAATAAATTTTAAATTGCAAAGAATCTATGAAAATATATTATAATATTAGACATAATAATTAATATAAACATAACAAAAAATATTTTGCTAAAGATTACTGTTCTTGAGGGTGAACTTATGAGATTACTTGAGGTTAAAACAAAATAAAATAATAACAAAATGGTATTTATGTGAATACAGGGGTTGATTAATATTTATAAAATTATCATCTTATTTTTGTACTAGAATCTGAGACAACTATATGAGGTCTTATTTAGGAGAAGTTTTCTCTTTGCTAAAAAATGTAATGTAATATTTTAAAATATTTATTTGGCAGGTGTGGAGTATGCTAAACAGTTGGGTGTTTGGAAAAAAGAAAATTGACCCACCGGTGACTTGTTGGAGAAAAATGAACTATTTTGGTGAGTTTCAGAGTGTTGCATATCTGAGGATGAACCTTTAATGTTTGAAGGGCAACGAAATCAAAAATGACAACCACCTAATATTAGTCTTTACAAAATAAACTCTAATGTGCTATGTTTAGGGATGGAAAGGTAGGGCTGAGTATAGTAGTACATGATGAACTGGGAGATGTGCTTATGTCTGCACGCATCCCATATTGTGGTCCTATTCCAGCTATTCAAGCAGAAGCAGAGGCAAATACTGTTTGTATTTTTGTCTCAAATATGCTTATGACGCAGGATTAAGGTCAATTGAAGTTGAAACTGATTGTCTAAACTTAGTTGATCTTCGTTAAGAAAAAACTTAATTGAGAACCGATATACAAATGGTAGTTAATGACATTCTTAGGGTGACTAAAACTTTTGAGCTTTATTTTTTTAGTTTTGCTAGTAGAGATTGTAATAAGGTAGCACACTCGATAGCTATTGAACCGTTAGTATGGATGGAAGAATGTCCTGCAGATATACTACCTCTTATCTACAAAGACAAGGGTCATGTTTGGAAGTTAGAGATTTGGGAGAAAATTAGAGGTTTGAGTTAAATTAGAGGTTTGATCAAGTAAATCCTTTAATATTAGTGTTTGGTAGTTAGCGGATTGAAATAACAGTTTGAACTCAAAAAAAACTAATTTTAAAAAAGCTATTTTGAGGAGTTATTTCAATTACAAGATTGTAATGTATATATTTAAAATACAAATAGCTAATTCAACCGCTATTTTCCAAATAGTTTTATTCAAAACAATTAATTTAATACATTAGTCAAAACATCTAATTCAATCGGTTAGTCAAAACAGTTAATGCAATCCGCTAACCGCTAATTATCAAACATGATCGGGAATTTTTCTGATCGTTAATAAAATATCTTTCTTGTAAAAAAAACAAATACTCCATCTGTCTCAACCAATTCTTTACACTTTCCTTTTTGGGATGTCCCACCCAATTCTTTACATTACTAAAAATAGTAATTTTTAACAATAAAATACATTATTACATCCACTACTTCACTCCACTTTTTCAATATTTTACACTATTACACCCTGTACTTCATTTATTTTAACAATAAAATCACTATTACACCCACTACTTCATTTATTTTAACAATATTATACCCACTATTCTTGGTCTCCGTGCCCGGACCAAATGTAAACATTTTGTCGGGACGGAGGGAGTAATATTTTGCTAACAAGGTTGAAGAAGACAAACATAGAAGGAATTGATTTGCCTCGAATAATCCGCCTAAATTTGTTGTACTGATTACCTTTACCAGCAAAAACAAAGAAACTCCCGCCTTAAGTTTAACGATCCAAATATTTGATAATTTGTTTTGTGGAATATGTGAGTAGTATACTGTTAATTTGAACATCCTGAATCCGAAGTTTATTAAATTTGAAAAGTTTTATTATTACATGTGCGGCATGGACATATGACAACTATGGTAGGTTATCCAACGATTTTATACATATTATTTCGTAAGTTTGAATTGAGGGCGTTTCAAATAGTATAAGATTTTAAAAAAAATTGTGTCTTTACGAGTTCGTTGAAAATTTTGGCAGAGTGTTTGTAACATTGAATTAACCAGTACCAAATTATTGAATATTTTAGAGTTACTTGTGGTAATGTCGATTGAATGAATAGATATTAGGCCTGTAAACTTGGAGTTAAGATATTGCATGATTAGAAAAACAAGCGCTCTAAAAGGTCTTTAACTAGAGTGAATTCCATGTATACATTTTTGTTTATGCTATAATGATTAGTGATTACATGTGTACTTAAAGAGGAATGTGTAAATTTTTACAAATATATAATGCCAGAAATGAACATGCATCAGTTTTTGAAGTCCAACATTGTGTTCAGCATGTACTAGCTATGCAAAAGAACAATGTAACTAAGCTCTTAATTGACCAAAGAAGCTAGCCCAAAACTCATGTTTCCTGCAGCTATACTTGGCTACATCACAGCGGTTGTTCTAGTCCGATCATAGCTGCTTCTAACACTCTTTGGACGCGCCGCAGTCTTCTTCTTGATCACTGCATTGTCCATAATTTGTTGGTCTCTTTTTCCTTTTCCAAATGTCACTTGTGAAGTTGGAGGCAATCCAAATTTTGAAACTGGACCATCTTTTGTCGCGCCTCCATAAACCAAAATTCTTGTAATTCCCGAATAATTCAGAGCCTCCGCGATTTGAATTGCAGTGACACCTTTATTAGTTTTTGATTCAACATCAGCCCCTTTCTTGACAAGTAGTTCAATCACTTCAACATGTCCGGACTCAACAGCACAATGCAAAGCTGTGTAGCCATCCTCGTCTTTGGCATTAATGTCAATACCTTTTTCGATTAATGTTCGGACAGCATCAAGCCATCCTTTAAAGGAGGCACGATGCAGTGCAGTCCACCCGTGCTGATCAAGGCCATTTATAGAGGCTCCATTTTCTAGGAGCCTTTGCATAGTCCTCACTTCTCCTTTTCGTGCAGCTATACTTAAGCTCTCCCCTAGACGGAGGACATCAAATAACCTGTTGTGCCCATGCTCTGCTGCAACATCGTAAGCAGTTTTACCAACTCTATTACGAATATCTTTGTTAGCCCCCTTCTGAAGTAATAGCTTAACCATATGATCATCACCTAATGCCGCTGCAATATGTAATGGAGTATCACCATCACCAGAATTACGAATATCAGCTCTGGCGCCATTAGTCAACAACTGTCTGGCGCAGTCCCTTCGCCTTTCCTCAACAGCTATGTGTAACGCGGTGTTCCCATCTTTAGTAAGCGCATTAACATTAGCGTTCTTGAGTAAAAGAAGCTTTAGAATCTCCACGTGTCCGCCACCAGCAGCCAGATGAATAGGACCCCACATGGATGACTCTGATCTTTCCATGTTGGCTCGATGAGCCAACAAGAGCTCCACTATCAAAGTCTCTCCTGACGCAGCTGCAGCTTCTAGTGGAGTCGAACCTGACCCACTCGAAACCTCAACATCAGGCTTGAACTCCAGTAGAAGCTGCACTAGATCAGGGCGGCTTTGACTAATAGCCAAATGAAGTAAAGTTTGGCCATCGTCGTCAGTTGATTCAACAGCCTTCCAAGCGGGATCACTTTTCTCTAGCACATCTCTAATTTCATCCATAGCACCAATGGAAACAAGTTGGGCCAAAACCAGAGATCCAACAAACATGACTTTTATAGCACTATCAATAAACACTTGTTTTTTCCTAGTAGTAAACCATTCAGTAGGAATGGTATCCAACGTTGAGGCCGGATTTTTAGCAGCTGCACCGGGTACAACAACACTATGCAGCAAAAATGTATCATCGCAATAGGGAAATGATTCAGGAAGAATAGAATGTGGAGGTGATTCATATGTGATCTGAACTGTAAGGGTAGCAAGTGGAGATATGATTCCGGATTGTGGACGGATGGTGTAACGATTCTTGTCCATTGGTTGTAGTCGAAATGCCACAGGCATGGTGTGCATAACATTGCGTAAAGTCAGCTCACCATAACATCTCTGACCCTTTTCAATTCTGATTGCCACAAGGTTTGATGGCTCTAAGCTTATAAGCCTATCCATAATGTTTATCAATTATATGAGTAATTTTTCAAGCTCTTTTCGAATCAATATTGAAGTTGAATTGTGTTTATTGTTGAAGAAAGAACAAAAGCCATGAAGGGAAAATTAGTGAAGGGATTAAGTTAATTAGAAAGGTTAGGTAGGTGATATATATAAGGGGAGGGAAAGAATGGCCGGCATTAACAAGGTTGTGCCACATAGTGTAACAAACAATGCTAGACTTGTTCTATTCGGTGTCCAACTTACAAAAGAAAATTACTAGTACTCCTTTTAAATAACATTATAACAAGTTTAAAATTTGAGAGTACAACATTTTGTGTAGGTTTAAATTTTAAAATGCTAGAGGTCCTAAAATATTTATCGATTGTAGTCTTGTAGATACACCATTTTGTACATATTTTGGGATGTAGTGGGTCAATATATTTGTTTGTGTGTGACTATTGTCTGATATATTTGGTTGATGTATATAGTTGTGCACAATACAACATTGTAGATAGTCTAATAAACTAGGCATATACCAAGAAAATTCGAGATTTAGATTTCTGCATATCAGCCGAAAACCATTTAGATGCAGATGCCTCACCAAACATTTGTCCAACTAATGATCAGTTTTACACAACATAGAACAGCTGTTTATAATATGATCCCACTTAGACTCTCATAACACATGCACAGTTCGATTAACTCGTGACTGCTCCGAAGAACAATGCAAAAACGGAACATATTACTCGATCAATTGGCTTTTCGTTACAAGCCAGCTGTACCTAGCGGATATCAGAACAAGTTAGCCCCAACCCTGTTCCATAGAAATGGTCATTTTGATTTTTTTAACTGCTGAACTGTTGAAAAACATCAGGACAATTTTCTCCCGTTTGGACTATATGTTAACTGTCAAGCAACTGTTTTTGGGGCCCTAACATATATTTATGCTGCATATTTCTTATATTTATATATAAAAGACTCGAAAAATTTGAGCCCTCAAGCACTGGGAGTCCTAAGCGCGAGTCTTGTTCGCCTATGGTCTGGACTACCCAAGACAGTTGTTACAATATAATGATATTCCGGTATTTAAACATTGTGTATATTCATATACACAATGTTTAGCCAATGTCTTGAACAATGCTTTCCCATAAAAAAATTTATATGCTCGCAAATTGACATCATCCTCTTTAGCACATTAGAACCATTTATTATTACCATGCAATGAGAGAACCACTATTTAACATGTACAATAGTCAAAACTAGATACAACCATTGTCATGTCATTATCCGGTGCACCATTCGATTAATGTTTCATTCGATTAATGTTTCGGGATCTCTAACATTGCTTGGAGATATTTAAAATTATCTAACAAAATAGGTAAACCTAAATTTATGCAAGGTTTATCTGGGAAAAACAAACTTAACTTGGCATTTACCTAGTTGAATCTAAGTGGACAGTGATATCCAGTAACTTTATCTGGTCCAGGGACCAGTTCTTTGATTATAATGTGTCAAGACAAGCCAGCTGAAAAGAGTTGTGACAAGCATTTTAATCTTGCAAAGTTACAATACAAACAGCATATTTTTATCCTATTAATAATACTATGTCCCAATGCCATATTATTACTCAACAAACATTTTTAGCAGAGATTGTGCCTAGAAGGACCAATTCATTTTTTAAGAAAGACTTGACATTTGGTGCTTTGTACTTTAACTGTATTCTTTTCTATTTCCATTTCCTTAGAATTTGTGACCAAGTTAATTTGTTTAAGTTTAAATGTACAACTCTTTGTTGTTGTTAAGCCCCAGCGGTTATGATTGTTAGGATATCTCTAACGCAACATTATAAAATTATAATAGTGTCAACTGTAAAATTTATGCGAAACACAGTAAATAATAAATAATATTATAATAGTCTCCCACTCCTCTTAATTTATATTTTATAAGAATGGATTGTTAAGCTGTCATGAACGGAAGTTGCAAGTTTTGTCAATTCTAGTAGATAATAAAGTAGTTACAAGTTAGTTACACAGGTGTACTGTTGAGAAATGATGTTAGTTCATTCTACCTAGCAATACATGGGGTGACCATAAGTGTATCAATTGTAAATGAATTTAGTATTCACTCAGTCCCACCCAATTGTTAACGTTTCGGAGAGAAGGTCTGGCACACATTTTAAAGTGCATATAAAGTATAGTTTAATAAAAAAATTTCTGAATTTAAAAAAAAAATTAAAAATAAGTTATGGAACTATACTTTATATGCACCTTAAAATAAGTGTCGAACCTTCTCTCCGAAACGTTAACAATTGAGTGGGACGGAGGTAGTAACACTTTTATGTACTCTCTCTTCCTCATTCTTTCTGTTATCTTCCTCATTTCTTTCTTTATAGTTAGATTCCTGTATTAAATCTTGACATAGGCCTCAACTTGGATGTTTGGGTCGTGGCTTTTCATAATTTGGGCTGGCCTTGTTTCATATCATTAGAGTTGTACCTTCTTTCCCGATGCTTTTCTTTCAATTTTTTCTTTTTTTTATCTTTTATCAAATTGCCATATTCATATTGTTTTGTTTTGTTTTGTTTTATACTCTTTCAATCCTAAATTGATAGTCATTTGAAAATAAATAAATAAAATTAATCTCTCCGTTCATTTAAAAAGTTTTGACATTTTTTTATTTATCACTTTCAATAATATTTAATTTTCAAATAATTACATGTAAACATGAAAAAGAAACATAACATTTAGAATTTTTTTAATATGTTTGAATTTTAAAAATTATTATCAGTATTTTTTTCTTTTAATATAAATGAACTAATATTTATATAATCTCAATTTATAGGTGCACATTTAAAATTGATCGTTTTGACTAACATAATCTCAACACCTATTTGATATTATTATAGGTAAATTACAAATTATCTTTTCCAAATTCTATTTAATTGTTGTTTTGTTTCGTATTCTAAAGTTAAAAGGAACCTCAAATCTGACTTGATATCACTAGCAAGAAATAATGTGGATCCAAATCAGAAAACAAGAGTTTAACTCAACCTTTTCTGATCCCTGAAAACGGTGTCGTTGCTTTTATTAGTAAAATGTGATTTTTTGTTACAAAGTGAATGTCAATTTTGTCAAAGAGACACACAGTATAGCTAAGTCTAGGAGGAGAAATTTTTGTCATGCATTTAATAACCATGTCTCTTGTATTGTCTATTAATAACATGATTCAGAAGAAGTAAAAACACACTGAAACAATCTTTTCTTCAGCTTCATCTTATCAGCTAGTATTTTAGTTTTAGTTTTAGTAATATTTGCTCTTATATTATAACACGTTATCAGCATGAAATCCAACCAAAAACTGAGAAGATATAACCTTTATTTATTATATTTGCCAAAAATTGAGAAGGTATAACCTTTATTTATTTTATTTAAATATTTAAATATATTTAATTATTATGAGACTTGGATATGCCGTCTATTAACAATTTAAATTTATATGGTTGGATCACCATCTACTGCAAATTAAATTATTGTTTAGCGATATCATTTATTTTTAATTGACGCTGAAAATATAGTGGGGACGTTTTAATTATATTGCCATTTATATGTTAAATGTATATATATAACTGATATTATTGTCCACATGAATTTTATTATTATGGTAATATTTATCTTTGGTAATTATTGAAGAATAGTGGAAACCTAAATTTTGTTATTTTTAAAGTGGTACCATTTATCGCAAGATATTATGGGAACATTTTTATGAATATTATATGAATAATAATAACATGTTTATACACGAACTAACTTCTGCATGATTTCCTACTTCAAATTATTTATCAGCAGAGATAACATGTATACGCAGATGTCCGTATGGCAGGTAAAAATCCATTTATTATTTTATATATTGATATGTTTATATTGTTGGATCAAATCAAGCCTACTCTATGTAATTATTTGTCTTCTGTAACATTTTTGTACTTCTGTAATATGTTAGTGACTTAGATAATTCAATGTATTGTTGCAGTTAGAAGTGTGATCAAATTGTAATTCCATGATGTGATCTAAAGTCAAAGAATAAAGTCTGTTGGAATATTCAAGTTGAATCATGAAACTAGACAAAGAAGACTCTTGAAGAATAATGAATGCAGTTTGAAAATTCTTCTAAGGCAAACAGATCATTCGAGAAGTCATAACATTCGAGAAGTCAAATGTGTAACTGGTCGAGAAGTCTTAAAATGCTCATTTGCTTAGAATTCAATCGAGAAGTGCCCATTCGAGAAGTCAGGATATTGAAGTCAATCGAGTAGTGTGAAAAAATACCATTCGAGAAGTCTAGTAAATCAATTCGAGAAGTCAGCCAAAGGAGCATTCGAGAAGTGATAAAGCTGAACCAATCGAGAAGTCTCAGTTTCAAGTGATCATTCGAGAAGTCTAGTCTAATCGAGAAGTAATCAAATATAGTATGCGATCGAGAAGTCTAGACATTCGAGAAGTAAGTCATTCAAGGACTAATCGAGAAGTCACAGCTTGTACTCAATCGAGAAGTCAATCACCATGACTTCTCGAAACAATTTCAATAGAGTACTCGACTATTCTAAAGAGCTATTTTCAAAGAGAATTACAAAAGAACAAGACAAATAATTTACAGCTCTGTCTTTGCAGGATAAGTCAAACCTGTGAAGATAGAGACAAGTCTACAATGAAGCTGGGAAGATAATCAAGTCAAAAGACAGAAGATATAAGGTTGAATGTAGCATACTGTCAAAACAAGTTTTAGCTAGAAATAGATAGTAGTCAAATGTAAAGTATTTCTTGTTTGTTTCTAGTTTTAGCTAAAGTGTCTTATGAGAGCATGTGTCAAAGGACATGCGGTCTATATATTTTAAGCACAGCCTCATTAGTCAGTGTGTATTTGAATTTGTATCAAGAGTATTCATACCTTATATCTTCCAAGAACAAGAAGCTGGAATTCAGTTTGAATTTCAGATTGTAGCAAAGATTCATTCTAATACAATTAGATTGAAAGTTACATCTTGTGTTTACTTTACTTATCGCTTTATGCTTTTGTAAACATCTAGCTTGTTTCAACAGATTTTATTCAAACAACCAAACGTTTAATCAAGTCTAAAATGACTAAAAATTCTTGAAGTATACATTCACCCCCCTGTAAACTTCCGAGACTCCTAATTCTTAACAAGTGGTATCAAAGTGAGGTTGTTAACATACATATAGTTTAAAAGATCAAGATAAGTTCTCAGAAGGTAAGCAATATAGAGATTCCTCCATTTGACATAGAAAACTACAACTTATGGAAGAGAAAAATGTTGATGTTCATAAAGACTGCAAACTCCATGTACCCAGACATATTGAAGAATGACCCTTTAATGCCTGTAACACTGGTTCCTGAAACTACCAGTGGATCTGAAGTTATTCCTGCAACGTGGATACCTAAAGATCCATCTCAGTACACAGATACAGAAAATGTGAAGGTGTCTCTTGACAACAGTCTAATGCTCATACTAATGGAGTCATTAGACATTGTCATGTATAACAATATTGCCAACTGCACATCTGCAAAATACATATGGGAAACCATAGAAATTCTGTGTGAAGGAACTAAAGAGGTAAGAGACAATCAAAGGCAACTCCTTGTTTCACAGTATGAGGCCTTTATGTCAAAACCAAATAAAGGCATAATTGAAGTATTTGAGAGATTCAACAAACTCATCAATGACCTTCAACTTCGTGGGAAGTACTATGAAACAAAGGAGAAAAATATGAAGTTCTTGTTGACTCTCTCAGAACACCTGAAGCACAAAATCTCTGTAATAAGATAATGAAGAGATCTAACAAATCTTCCACTTGAGATTCTCTATGGAATCCTAAAGACATATGAGCTTGAGTTCTATTAGAAGAAGGCCATTTTAGCAAATAAAGGAAAAATGACAAATGTCTCAAATGCCTTGGTTGCAAAGGAACCTTCAAAAACTGAGAAGACTGGTACAAGCAGAAGGTTGAAAGTTGAAAAACTTAAAGAACAAGAACATGAAGAGAAGAACTCTGTCAAGAGTGAATCAGGGGAAGAAGATTTCTATACCATTGAAGAACTTGAAGGCATGGACAACAAAACCATGGCCTTCATGGCAAAGAAATTTGGAAACTTGATATTCAAGAAAAATAAAAGTTTCAAATCAAGACCAAATGTCAAATATTCAAGCAAAGGAAGGAATCCAGCAAGAAGCAATACTAATGGAGGGTATAAAATTGGAACAATTAATAGATCTAAAATGAGATGCTATAATTGTAATGAGCTTGGACACTTTATAACAGAATGTAGAAAACCTAAAGCAATCAAGAAGGATAAAGATTATTTCGAATTCAAGGCCAAGTATGAAGCTCTCCTCAAAAAGCAGACATGAAATGTTTATATTGTTGAGGGAAAATGATGGGATGACACAGATGAAGATGAGGAGGAGAAATATGGGAATCTGGCACTCATGGCCAACTCACATGATGGAGCTTCATCCTCAAATTCTCAGGTACCCTTATTAGTCTCACTTGACATGTCAAATTCTCAATATAAGAAAACTGTGGAAGAATTGAGCATTGAAATGTTTAATATTCATACCAGTATGACTGCTGCATATGAGGAAATTGCTAGATTGCTAAAAGCTAATGATGAACTAACTGCTAGAAATGAGACCTTAGAATTATCTTTGATAACTCTGGAAAACTTGAAATAGGAGAATGAGTATCTCAAAAACAAAGTTGTTTGTTCTGAGCAAATTGAAAAATTTCTTAAAGAACAAATTTCTGAAAATGAATTGAAAATCAGATCTTATCAAAACTTAGCTACTATTGTTTAAGAATTCCATGAGAAGCATAAGGAAAACTCTAGGATTGGAGTTGGTTTTGATTATGATAATCTCAAGAAGAAGAAATCTTTTTCAACAAAAGAAAAGAAAGTTGAAATTCCTGAAAATCCTCACATTTTGAAAAATGTTAAGGAACCAATTTTGAAGAAAGCAACTGTTGAACTTAATAAGGTTTGTATGGTCATCAACAACAGTTGTATTATGAGGATAATGAAACAACTAATAATAATATGCCCTCTGTTGAAGAAGAAGAACCAATAATCAAAGCCAAATCCATTCCTGCTAAAACTGAACCAGAACAAAATATTCAGAAAATTGACACCATGTATGCTAAGAGGATAAAGGCAAACAGAAATGGTAAAATAGGCATTAACAAACACAACAATTATGCACATATTCACAATGCACCCAGGAAGATTTGTAAAAACTATGGATGAACAAATCACCTTACACATATGTGCAAGAAACCTGTTGTTGACAATACTGAATTTGTTTGTGGCTATGAGAAACCCTTGATGCATGATAATCAAAAATTCTGTGACAAATTTGATTGTATGCCATGTAACATGAATATCATGAATACTTTCTTTAGGCTCAGGAAACAGTTTGTTAATGGATGCATAAGTCAGAACCTGAAAATCAACAGCCCTAGGCCTAAGTCTTCTAGTCTTGTTAAACATAGAAAACACTCTATGTCACCTAAGCATGCATCTAGTTCTGGGAGTACTAATCAAGCTAAAAATAAAAATAAAAAAATGAAAGCATGCATGTTCAAGTGACTAAGAATGTTAAAAACATGAACGACATTCATGTAACTAAGCATAAAGGACCCAACCTTGTTTGGGTACCAAAGAAAACTTGATTTGTTTATGTTTGCAGGGCACATGTAAGAAGAAGGTCATGTGGATCTTGAATAGTGGTTGTTCAAGGCATATGATTGGTGACAAGGCCCTGCTGTCACAATTCAAAAATGAAGCTGGCCCAATGGTAACCTTTTGAGACAACAGCATTGGTTTTACCATAGGATATGGAAAATTGATTCATGGAAATGTTGTCATTGAAGATGTAGCTTTGGTCAGTGGTTTGAAGCATAATCTACTCAGCATCACCCAATTCTGCAATAAAGATTTAAAGGTGGAGTTTGACAAAGAATTATATCTCATATCTCACAAAAAGACCAAAGAAGTTGTTCTACAAGGAGTGAGAAAATGAAGCTTATTTGTAGCAGATTTGGACTCTGCAAACAAGGAGAAAATTTGATGTTTATATACCGAGGCCTCAGAAAATAAAAGTTTGCTTTGGCACAAGAGACTGTCTCATTTAAATCTCAAAAACATTAACTCTCTAGTCAAAAGAGAATTAGTGAATGATCTGCCTTCACTTGAATTCTGCATAGAAGGATTGTGTGAGGCATGTCAAAAAGGGAAAATGAGGAGATCAAGTCACAAGAGTAAGGAATTTACATCAATTACCAAGCCACTGCAATTGATTCATATGGATCTATTTGGACCAGTAAATGTCATGTCCATGTCTAAGAAAAGATTTGCTCTAGTCATGGTTGATGATTTTTCAAAATACACTTGGGTAGAATTTTTGCACTCAATAGATGAAGCTCCTGAAGTTATTATTGAAAATCTAAAAAGATTGGACAAAGGACCTACACCAGTAGTAGCCATAAGAAGTGACAATGGAATATAATTCAAAAATGTTGTACTTAATGAATTCTGTAAAAAGAATGGAATCACTCACCAATTCTCAGCCCCAAGAACTCCACAACAAAATGGAGTGGTTGAGAGAAATAATAGGACTCTTATTGAAGCTGCAAGAACCATGTTAGTAGAAGCAAATCTTCCAACAAAATTTTGGGCTGAAGCTGTTAGAACTGCATGTTACACTCAAAACATAACACTCATCACAAAATTAGTTAGAAAGACTCCCTATCACATCATGACAAATAGAAGACCATCTGTAAAGTACATGCATGTGTTTGGAACAAAATGCTTTGTTCTCAAGGACGATGTTAACAACCTTGGGAAGTTTGAAGCAAAGACATATGAAGGAATTTTTGTGGGATACTCTTTAGATAAAACTGTCTATAGAGTATATGTAATTGATCAACAAAAGGTTATGGATTTGGAAGGTGAAAACTGTGACACCCCGAGGTTTGAAAATGAAATGGAGCCTGAGACCTTTGCAACTAAAAATGTTATTAATACTCATGAAGAGTCACATGTAGACATCTCACATGGAACAAATGAGGAAAGAGAAAATGATGATTACAATCATATTCAACTTGAGAATTCTCCACAGAACCCTAGCATCAACTCAGGGGGAGATTCCCAAGGATCTACAATAATTGACAACAACTTCAATCAGGAGGAAACATGTTCAAATGATAAAGATGGAGCTCATCAAACTAAATAGAATAGAGCTCGTACTGCTGATCAAATTATTGGAAATCCTAATGAAGGTGTGAGGACAAGAAGAGTAACCATGAATCAATGCTTATTTGATTGCTTTCTGTCTCAAAATGAGCCAAAAACGATTGAAGAAACCATGTTGGATCCAGACTGGATAATTGCCATGCAAGAGGAATTGAATCAATTTATGAGAAATAATTTTTGGGAACTAGTGCCACATCTAAAGGATAGATCAGTAATTGGCACTAAGTGGGTCTACATGAACAAAATGGATGAACATGAAATTATTATAAGAAACAAGGCAAGGTTGGTTGCAGAAGGGTATTCACAAGAAGAAGGCATTGACTATGATGATACTTTTGCTCTTGTTGCAAGATTAGAAGCAATTAGAATTTTCCTAGCTTTTGTAGCACACTCAAACTTTAAAGTTTATTAAATGGATGTCAAAAGTGCATTTCTCAATGGTGAATTAGAAGAGAAAGTATATGTGCAACAACCACCTGGCTTTGAAGATCCAAACTTTCCAGACTTTGTTTACAGACTCATCAAAGCATTGTATGGACTGAAACAAGCCCCTAGAGCAATGTATGACACTCTGTCAAAATTTTTTCTGGAGAATCAATTCACTAGAGGAACTATTGGTAAAACTCTTTTCTACAAGAAGCATGGTGATGATGTCATTCTAGTTCAAATTTATGTGGATGATATCATTTTTGGGTCTACAAATGAAAATTTATGTCAAATGTTCTCTAAGCTTATGCAAAGTGAATATGAAATGAGCATGATGGGAGAGCTAAATTACTTTCTAGGCCTTCAAATTAGTCAAAGGACATATGGCATCTTCATAAGTCAAACTAAATATATCAATGAATTACTCAAGAGGTTTGATATGCAAGATTGCTCAACTGCCAAGACTCCAATGTCTACAGCTACAAAACTTGATGAAGATAAGAAGGGAAAGAGTATAGACATGAAGACCTACAGAGGAATGATTGGATCTCTTCACTATTTCACAGTTAGTAGACCTGACATTATGTTCTCTACATGTCTCTGTACAAGATTTCAGGCAAACTCTAAGGAATCTCATCTCATTGATGTCAAAAGGATTCTAAGATATCTCAAAGGAACACCTTTCATGGGGTTATGGTATCCTAAAAAAATAGGATTTAACCTAGTTGGATATTCAGATGCTGATTTTGCTGGATGCAGAGTGGATAGGAAAAACACCTCTGGAAGCTATCAATTTCTTGGACAGAGAATGGTATCTTGGTTTAGCAAAAAGCAATAATCAGTCTCCACTTCCACAGCTGAGGCTGAATACATTGATGCTGGAAGCTGTTGTGCTCAAGTGCTTTGGATCAGGAATCAACTAAGGGACTATGGACTAGTGTTGGAAAGAATTCATATCATGTGTGACAACACTAGTGCCATTTCAATTGTTGCCAATTCAGTCAACCATTCTAAAACAAAGCATATTGAAGTAAGGTACCATTTCATAAAGGAACATGCAGAAAATTAAGTGATTGAATTATTCTATGTTCCTACACAAAAATAGTTGGTTGATATATTCAACAAACCACTTGATGAAGCCACCTTCAACAGGTTGGTTAATGAAATTGGAATGCTAAATTCTTCAGGATAAGTGGCCAAATGAATATATCTTCCCAACTGCTACAATAATTGTTTCACAGACATAAAGAAAATGATTTATCTAAGTGAAACAAAACTGGTGTATATTTATAAATATATCAGTTATATTGTTGTACATTGTTGTGTTTCAAAATAAAATTACTATAAACTTGGAACTATTTTTATGTTCTAAGAAAAACTGAAGAAAATTATTATACTTGTGCATTATTAAATAACAAGTGTGATAATTAAAATTTCAGGAATATTGATCAAACATATTTCTTACCTTAAAAATAAATAAATAAATTTTATTTATTTGAGAAATAAGATTTGAAAATTATTATTTTACTTTCAACTGAAAGTAGATAATCTTTCAAAACTGGAGTTTGTGATTAAGCTGTGATCCTTCTGACTTCTCGACTAAGTATAAATTCTTGGGTTCTCGAATAGTTCAATTCTAAGAGTTCTCGAATGCCTTGAGTTCTCGAATAATTCAATTCTAAGAGTTCTCGAATGCCTTGAGTTCTCAAATAGTTCATCTATGGATTTCTCAATTGAATATAGTTGAGAGTTCTTGAACCATATATATTTATTCATAAGAGTACTCAATCAAATTTAACAGTTCTTTATTGAATTTAACTTTACTCTTTTCAGAGTTCTCGATCACTAAAATTGATTGCTATTCTAGTCGAGTTTTCTATGTCATATAAATAGCAAAGTAGATTTAACATTTCATTTTTACACTTAATCGGAAACTCAAAGAACCCCTGCACTCAACAGCTACAAACAATCTCTTGCCTTTATTTTTTCTAAACCTTTTTGATTCTTCTTTTCTCTATTTCTATACATACTCTTATGGCATCTTCAAGTTCCAACCCTGTAGCTGAGGTGTATGTTATATCCGAAACAAATTTTTTAGTCATTGCCAGACATGCGGATGCAAAACCCCAGTACAAATGTTTCACCAAGCTTCTCATAGACTCATATCTTAAAGAAGCTCTTTTGACCAACATCACTCTGTACTTAGATATATTGGAGCAGTTTTGGAACACTGCAACATGGGAGGACATTGCTTTGGAAGATGATAGCTCAATGCTTGAGGTGACATGTAAGATTCAAGGAGTGGATATCAACTTCAATGAAGAAGATGTGAACAGAATCCTGATGTTGCAAACTGAATGATTTGATGCTGAGCCATCTGGGAATGAGCTTCTAGACTTTCTAGAGTTCATTAGGTACTCAGACACTGTGGAGAAAGGAATAAAGAAGTATAAGCTAGGAAAAATCAACAAGAAGTTCATAAGGAGTGGTCATTTCTGTTTGACCCTCTTCTTAAAGTGTTCACCTATAGAAAATCAGGATTTGACCAGATAAGCAGCTTGAAGCTGGCCTATTCATTGGCTTACAACCAGAAGCTCAATGTTAGGAAGCTGATTCTTAGAGAGCTCACTACCAGGATTCCTAAGAAAGGTAATAAAATCTTTTTCCCTCACTTTATTCAATCAGTACTTAATTATAAGAATTCTACATTGATTGAACTGCCTGGGATGAATAAAAATAGAATTGGCTACTCCAAATCCATGTCAAAAATCATTTTTGCTATATTGGATAGGAGAACCACAGTGAATGTGCCTCTCCAAATCACACCTCATATGAGGAGTGTATTTGAAGGGTACTCATTAGTGCAGCCTAAATATGGTTATCTCGATGCAGTAGGAGGTCCTAAGGTTGTAGAAGAACCTAATGCACCTAATCCCAGGACTTCTAACCCAACTGCTAACCCTTCCTTGAATCCATTAGATGGTAAGGAACCAACCTCTACATCCTCTCAACAGGATGTAGTTGCAAAAAAAGAAGAAGGAGAAACCTATCAAGAAAAGAATGTTAGATGTAGTTTTAGAGAATGAAGATGATATTGATGAGTCACTTGTGGAACCTTTGACCAGGAGGAAAAATATTAGAAAGGCCACAACAGACCACTCTACATCCTCCAAACAGGATGCAGAGGTACACAAGGGATTGAACCTGCTTCTAGGAGCACTTTCTCAACAAGGTGCTTCTATTGATCTTGGGAGCCCACTCCACCCTGTACAGAGTCTGCACCATCACAGGAACACACTCCTGTTGATGCCAGGTGTGAAGTTGAAAAGAAGACACAAGCACACTTAGGAATCTCTATCGAAACTTTCCCATTTTCTCAGGGGGAGTTGCCAAAACTCACTACTACTCATAATATCTCTTCTATTCCCCAAATTTTTTCTCAACCAAATGTGTCTAGCCAAACACTTGAGGTTGTTGATCATCATGATTTCTATTTCCCTAGTGAGCCCAATTCAAATGACTTGGTGCATGACACCTTGCTCACCACTCAGGAAACACATCTAGATGGTGAGGGAATACATGCTGAGGCATATCCTGATGATACCATCAAAACCAAAGAGGCTTCAAGAGTCTTTACTTCGGACTCTGTAGTGGCTGAGGCATATGCAAGCCAAGTGTCTTCACAGACATTGGGTAATCGAGGGGACCTCCACACCATACAAATGGCATCCCCTGGACATTCCCCAGTCATTCAAAAACTGTTTCCTCATGAGAAATCACCTATCCATCCAGTGTCTAGAGAATCATCTGAGAAATTGGATGAGGAAATAGATACTAAGGGGACCATTGTAACAAGTGTCCCTAGCTCTCACTCTTTATCACAATGGCTGAAACATGTGCAACATGACAGGGAATCAGGACCATCATCTCTTGGTGGGTCACTTTCTGATGAAAAGTTAAAGGAATGATATGGAAATCAGTTAGAAGGTTTCTACCACATAGCTCAGTAACTTCTCACCTTACATTTTCCAAATAAGGATTATGCAGCAATCATGCTGGAGTATGCTAAGGACCAAGAGGATATAAAGGAGAAAAATGTTAATTTGGCTGAAGATGAGGAGGCCAATGTAGATGCTTGGTTGGACAATAAATATGATGTAGGCATGAAGGAAGTGCTACTGTGGACAAGGCAAAAATACTTAACCTCTCTTGGATCCTGTGAGAAAATCTTCACTCCCAGTGCCATATATGATGCCATCCATGAAGCTGCCAAGGTTCAACTCCAATCAAACCACTACCTTGTCAAAAGTGTGCAAGCTGAAATTAATGATCATAGAACCAAGGTAGAAGGCACTCTGAAATCAATTGAGGACAAATTGAGGCCTGAAGGCATTTATGGAAACATATCAAGAGGAGAATCAGACAAATCATCACTTCTCTACTCAAAGATAGATGCAATGGAGAAGGTTTTCAAAGAAATGGTTAATAGCAATACAACCATCCTAGACAATCAAAGAAGAATTAATAATATGGTTGAAGTGCTCTACACAAACAGGCATGCATATATGTTTCCTGAAGATGTGCCTCTTCATACCTTGTCACCACTTCAAGTGGACATCTATTATTAATCCAAGGCCAATGATGAAGATGTTAAGGCCAAGACAATTGCTGATTTGAATACTAAAATTGAATCTCTCTCCACTACTGTTTCTACAGTTGTGTCCAGTGTGAGCAATCTCAAAAAGGAGTTTGACACTTCTACTGCCACTCAAGGCACCGCACTTGGAAATATATCTGCTCAACTCACCTCCTTGCAAAATCTTATCTCCAATTTGGGACAAACCAATCAAGTGCCTTCAGTTCAAGTACCTCCTCACATCAAACCCAATCATTCTACATTTCTTCCAAGACAAGATATCAACCCTAAGGGGGAGAAGGAAAGAAGAGAAGAAATAAAAGATGAAAGGCAAAAAGCTATAATGAGAAAACTGAGATGAGAAATTCAAAAGCCTAATGTTGATAAGAACTTCTTGGACCTTCTAAAACATATCAAAAAGCAAGTCAAGGGAAACCATGAGAGCTACAAGAAAATGCTTGACAATGCTATTTTTACAATAAAGGGAGTAAAGTTTGAAAAGGATGGCAGGTTGTTTAAAGAACCAATAGTACAGATGGAATCTGGCTATTTCAAGGTTTCTGTTGGGATGTTTCAGACACTATCATACACTGAGTTGGAGTGCCTGCACAAAGCAGTTGAATTAGTTACTCAGGAGGATGAAGAATTGAAAAATCAGATATTGGGTCCTCTCCTACCAAATACTCTTCCTGAGATATACTGCAATCCAGATGGTGTAATGTATATGGCAAGATGAGAGAAATTTGTTCACTTCAAAATTCCTCAACATCTCAATTCAGGAAATAGAAGTCAAATCATAAACCTAATTGAGTTGATTGAAAAGAAAAGGATCAAACAAGTAGATGATAAGTTGATTCTAGAGAAAATGAAAAATTTTATCAATGATCAAGTTTCTGACTTTGCAAATGAGGAGCTGAAGAGACAAAAGAGGGTTGATGAAGATAAGGATCAGGACAAGAATGACAAGAAGTCTGAGTCCAGGAGTGATAAGGGTGGAAAGAAAGATGATAAGAAAAAGGAAAATGTGGACAAGAAAAAGAGTGAGGATTATGAAAAAGAAAAGAAATATCAGAGAAAAAAGCCTTCCAAGCAGCAAACTGTTAGTGTTCACCCTAGTACACCTACCAAACTTCAGGGTACTAGTGTAGTCCCAACATTTTCTGAAACTGCTATGATCCCTAAATCCAAATCTCCAAGAAGACTACTTGTGAAAGTAACTGCACATGGAGTGATAAGGAAGGAAGTTGAGAAGAATCACATCAAGAAATTGAAGCCATGTCAACACTGCTACAACAACAAAATTCAAGAAATCTACTAGCTCATTGCTAGTTAGATGTCCTAAATGGAGAAAGCAACTCATTATTCCTGATAAAGGTCTACAAATTAAGCATATCCCGGCAGTTGTAGAAATTGATAAAGTAATGATCAAGTAATGGAAGGCAAACATAATCATCAGGGTAGAAATCAGGGGAAAGAGAATGTTTGTAACAACTGTTGATGAAGAAGAAAGAGGTTTTCATCATGACAACTCAAGTTCAACCACTCATGACATTAAAAGAGTGATTAGTCTATTTGACAAAAGATGCATGATTGACAAACTGAAAATGATGGAGATGGATGAGTACTTGGCTAAGAAGTACTAAAAAAAGATTAACAAGGTCAAATACATGAAGGAGATGGTAGACAAGAAAAGGAAGGAAGAAAAAAGAATAGAAAGGTTGTCTGAAGAACTGAGAAGGCGGGGAAAATGCAGAGTATTCAAGGATCCTAATAGGGTTGAATTTAAGCTAAGAAATGGGGCAACAATCAAAATCAGACTCAAGTTTATTCATGATTACCCTATGCACACCCTGAAAATTGCTGCTGACATGTTACATGATGCAATTTTAATTGAAGAAGTCATGGTCATACAATAGATCATTCAGGCAATTGAAGAAATCAACACAAGGAAAAGGAAAGAAAGGAAAGAAAAAAATGATCATGTTAATCACCACCAACAACAAAATAGGTAGGCTTGATATCTTGTATTAATTTGTAAAATTATCTTTTTCCAAATTGGGGGAGATTGTTGGATCAAATCAAACCTACTTTATGTAATTATTTCTCTTGCTGTAACATTTTTGTACTTCTGTAATATGTTAGTGACTTAGATAATTTAATGTATTGTTGCAGTTAGAAGTGTGATCAAATTATAATTTCATGATGTAATCTAAAGTCAAAGAATAAAATCTGTTAGAAGATTCAAGTTGAATCATACAACTAGACAAAGAAGGCTCTTGAAGAATAAGGAATGCAGCTTGAAAATTCTTCTAAGGCAAACAGATCATTCGAGAAGTCATAACATTCGAGAAGTCAAATGTGCAACTGGTCGAGAAGTTTTAAAATGCTCATTGGCTTAGTATTCAATCGAGAAGTGCCCATTTGAGAAGTCATGATATTGAAGTCAATCGAGTAGTGTGAGAAAGTACCATTCGAGAAGTCCAGTAAATCAATTCGAGAAGTCAGCCAAAGGAGCATTCGAGAAGTGATAAAGCTGAACCAATCGAGAAGTCTCAGTTTCAAGTGATCATTCGAGAAGTCTAGTCTAATCGAGAAGCCATCAAATATAATATGCAATCGAGAAGTCTAGACATTCGAGAAGTAAGCCATTCAAGGACTAATCGAGAAATCACAGCTTGTACTCAATCGAGAAGTCAATCACCATGACTTCTCGAAGCAATTTCAACAGACTAATCGACTGTTCTAAAGAGCTATTTTCAAGTAGAATTGCAGAAGAACAAGACAGATAATTTACAACTCTGTCTTTGCAAGATAAGTCAAACCTGTGAAGATAGAGACAAGTCTACAATGAAGCTGAGAAGATAGTCAAGACAAAAGACAGAAGATATAAAGTTGAATGTAGCAGACTGTCAAAACAAGTTTTAGCTAGAAATATATAGTAGTCAAATGTAAAGTATTTCTTGTCTGTTTCTAGTTTTAGCTAAACTATCTTATGAGATCATGTGCCAAAGGACATGTGGTCTATATATTTTAAGCACAGCTTCATTAGTCAGTGTGTCTTTGAATTTGTATCAAGAGTATTCATACCTTGTATCTTCCAAGAACAAGAAGCTGGAATTCAGTTTGAATTTCAGATTGTAGCAAAGATTCATTCTAATACAATTAGATTGAAAGTTACATCTTGTGTTTACTTTACTTATTGATTTATGCTTTTGTAAACATCTAGAGATTTTATTCAAATAACCAAACGTTTAATCAAAGTCTAAAAAGGCTAAGAATTCTTGAAGTATACATTCACCCCCCCCCCTTCTGTAAACTTCTGTGACTTCTAATTCCTAACATATATTATCAATGATAATCATGATATATACATTAATTATTACATATTTGTTAACGCACCCGAATCAATAAAGTTTTATGTAATATTTATATAAATTATTTAGTTTTATATTTTGTGTGTTACAATTCTGATTTAGTATGACAAATCTTACAAGCTTTTCGTTCGTTACATTGGACATTTTTGGGGATAATTATTTATCATGGGTACAAGATATAAAATTGCACCTTGGTTCAAAGAAATTAAGTGATACAATTAAGCTAGAAAATACAACTACAGTGAAAGAAAAAAGTTTACCTCTATTATATTTCTCCGACACCACATGCATGAAGATCTACAATTTGAGTATTTAGAAGTTGAGGATCCTTACATTTTATGGAAAAATCTAAAAGATAGGTTTGATCATCAAGAGCTAGTTTATCTACCTCTAGCTGAATATGATTAGGCTAATTTAAGACTTCAAGATTTTAAAAGTGTCCGAGCATATAGATCTGCTTTGTTCAAAATAAATTTTAGGCTTATTATGTGTGATGAAAAAGTTACTGAGAAAAGAAAGATTGACAAAACGCTATCAACTTTTCACCCCAACAATATCAACTTAGCAGAGATGTATAGGGAGCGAAAATTCACCAAATTCGGGGATCTCCTATCAACCTTCCTTGTTACTGAACAGAATCATGAATTGGTGATTAAGAATCATCAATCCCGTTCGACATGATCTGCCCCTTTACCAGAAATAAATAACACGTCATTCCAGCAGAATGTGTGTGGAAAAGGGCATAGAGGTGGCCAAGGATATGGCCGATATCATGGACGTGGTTGAAGTCACGGGAATTTTCATCTTTAAAATAGCTCTGACCACCAGAAGTGGCAACCTGAATCACAGAGCAAAAGAAAGATATCCCGATGTGGGAAAACTGAAAATATATGCCACAGATGCGGAATTGAGGGGTACTAGGCACACACATGTCGCATCCCAAAATATCTTGTTGATCTATATCAATCATCCAAGAGATCCAAAGAAAAAATGGGGGAAACAAATTTCACCAATAATAACCTTGATGATTTCCCAATAATCACAACCGGAGGAATGAGTATTAATGGTCCGAATGAACCTAATGAAACTCCCATGTGGGAGGCTGAAGATTAGTTTCATATAATTACTATATTTGCATGTATTGTCTTGTTTAATTATGTGATTTTCTATGTTTATTAAATAAATTATGTTATTTAATTATATACATAATGGACACTAAAGATATATACATTGCTGATTGTGGTACAACTCATACGATTCTATAAAATCCAAAATATTTTACACAACTAATCAAAACCGAAGCACAAGTTGGGACTATATCTGATGTATCTAATATTATTAAGGGTTTTGGTAAACTAGTTTTATCTTACCAAATGGTACACCCATTTGTATTCCAAATGCATTATATTCTAGTAAGTCCACTAGGAATCTTCTTAGTTTTAAGGATATCTGACTCAATGGTTTTCACATCGAGACTACTTCTGAAACTAGTAAAGAATATCTTCTCACCACTTCTGTTAATTCTTGCAACAAGAAAATATTAGAAAAGTTTCATTCACTGTCCTCAGGATTATATATGATGAAGATAAGCACCATTGAGTCTTATAACATTGTTGCTCCCAAACTCACATATCCAAAATCATTTACACTTTGGCATGAAAGATTAGGTCACCCTGGTGTCTCTGTGATGCGTCGCATTATAGAAAATTCTACTAGACATCCTCTTAAAGATTTTAAAGTTCATTCAACAAATGACATTCCTTGTTCAGCATGTTCTTTAGGAAAATTGATTACTCAACCATCTCCTACTAAAATTCAACTTGAAAATCCAGGTTTTTTGAAAGAATCCAAGGCGACATATGTGGACCTATACATCCATCATCTGGTCCATTTAGGTATTTCATGGTCTTAATCGATGCCTCAACTAGATGGTCTCATGTTTGTCTTCTCTCAACTCGTAATGATGTTTTTGTAAAATTGTTTGCTCAAATTATTAAATTACGAGCTCAGTTCCCAGATTATCCCATTAAGTCACTACGTTTAGAGAATGGTGGTGAATTCACATCTGTAACTTTTGGTGACTATTGCATGTCTGTAGAAATCTCAGTTAAACACCCAGCTCCTCATGTAATACACAAAATGGATTAGCCGAGTCGTTTATCAAAAGACTTCAACTTATTGCAAGACCCTTATTGTTAAAAGCAAGATTACCTACATCTATTTGGGGTTATGCAATACTTCACGATGTCAATATTATTAGGATTAGACCAACTGCCTACAACAAACATTCTCCGTTGCAGTTGGTATTTGGCCAAATTCATAATATTTCTCACTTCAAGGTTTTCGGAAGTGTTGTATACGTTCCAATTGCTCCACCATAGAGATCAAAGATGGAAGCTCAGAGAAGAATATGTATCTACATTGGTTTTGATTCAGCATCCATAATTAGATATCTTGAACCACTAACTAGAGATTTATTTACCGCGAGATATGCATATTTCCATTTTGATGAGTTTATGTTTCCTCCCTTAGGGGGAGATAAACCCTTGAATAAAACTAATCCTGAGATAACATGAAATGCATCAGGATTATATTTTCTAGATCCGCGCACCGGTCAATGTGAACTTGAAGTTAAAATAATTATTCATATGCACAATATCGCAAATTAAATGCCATACGCATTTAATGATTCTAGAAAGGTAATAAAATATCATAAACCTGCAGTAAATACTCTAGCTAGAATAGATATACCAATTCAAAAATTAAATTATAAGGAATTAGTTACAGAAGTGGGGTAGACCGGTCGGTGCAAAAGATATTGCATCACGAAATGAAAAACAAAGAAAATTGCCCTAGAAGTGGCACATGCTCCAGAAGTAGCAATTACCCTTGAAGTGGTATTATCTCCTGAAGAGATTTTAGTACTCGAAGACATGGGATTAAATAATCATGAAATTTCAATAAATTATGTTCATGATATGAAATTATGGGATCGAAGTAAAGTTGTAATCGATGATGTATTTGTGTACTCTGTACCATTAGTTATCGACATAAATTCTGATCATGAACCACAGAGTGTGGATGAGTGCCGTCGAAGAAAAGACTAGCCTAAATGGAAAGAAGTCCAAACAGAATTAAATTCCTTGCGCAAAAGAGAAGTATTTGGACCTGTAGTCCAAACACCAATTGGTGTAAACCATGTTGGAAACAAATTGGTATTCTTAAGAAAACGAAATGAAAGAAATGAAATCATGAGATATAAAGCCTGACTTGTAGCTCAAAGGTTTTCTCAAAGGTCTGGCATTGATTATCAAGAGACATACTCGCTAGTAATGGATGGAATTACATTTCGTTTTATACTAGGTATGACATCTAAAGAAAAATTAGAAACGCGTCTTATGGACGTCGTTACTGCATACCTATATGGTTCACTTGATAGTGAAACTTATATGAAAATCCCTAAAGGATTGAAAATGGATGGGTTCAAAAAACCTCGTCATATATACTCCATTAAACTTCAACGGTCATTGTATGGATTGAAACAATCTGGTCGCGTGTGGTATAACAGACTTAGTCGTTATTTACAAAAGAATGAGTATATAAGCAATCAGGTTTGTCCATGCGTTTTTATTAAGAAATCACAAACTCATTTTGTGATTATTGTTGTATATGTAGATGATTTGAATCTAGTAGGAACAACTATAGAGGTTGATAATGTTGTCATATATTTATAGACAGAATTTGAAATGAAAGACCTTGGAAGAACAAAATATTGTCTTGATATACAAGTAGAGAACTTGTCATCAGGAATTTTCCTGCATCAATCCACATATACCGAAAAAGTCTTGAACAGATTTTACATGGATAAATCTCATCCTTTGACTACTCCAATGGTAGTTCGATCTCTAGAACCTGACAAAGATCATTCCGACCACAAAAAGATGGTGAAAAAGTTCTTGGACCTGAAATTCCATATCTTGGTGCTATTGGTGAACTCATGTACTTGGCAAACAATACAAGGATGGATATTACATTTGCCGTAAATTTATTGGCAAGATTTTGCTCTGCACCAGTAAACAGACATTAGAATGGGATCAAACATATATTTTGTTATCTTCGTGGAACGATTGTTTTTGGGTTATTCATCCAAATAACTCGACATCTCAATTGATCGGATATACAGATGCATGATACTTGTCAGATCCTCATGTTGGCAAGTCATAAACTGCATATGTATTCACATATTGTGGTACGACCATCTCTTCGAAATCCACAAAGCAAACTACGGTGGCAACCTCATCAAATCACTCATAACTAATTGCGATTCATGAAGCTAGTAAAGAATGTGTATGGTTGCGGTCCATCATCAAGAATATTCAAGAATCATGTGGATTACCAGACATCATGAGAAATCCCACTGTTATGTTTGAAGACAATACTGCATGTATCGATCAACTCAAGGAAGGTTATATCAAAAGAGACAGAACAAAACACATTTCACCAAAATTCTTGTACACTCATGAACTCCAAGAGAATGTTGAAGTTGATGTCCAACAAATTAGGTCAGGTGATAACCTCGTTGACTTGTTCACAAAATCATTACCAAATTCAACATTTGGAAAACTGCGACATAATATTGGAATGCGCCCACTCAAAGATATGTTTCAACAAAAATTCAATGAATGATTGGTCAATACCAAGAAGAGATTGTACTCTATTTCCTTTGTCAAAGTTTCTATCCCACTGAGTTTTTCTTTGACAAGGTTTTAACGAGACAATTTATGATATGTATTATAATGACAATCAATGGGAAATGTTATAAAGTGATTGTCATTTTTGTTAAAGAGACACAGTATAGCTATGTCTAGCAGTAGAAATCTTTGTCATACATTTAATAACCATGTCTCTTGTATTGCCATAAATAGCATGATTCGAAAGGAGTAAAAACACACTAAAACAATCTTTTCTTCAGCTTCATCTTCTAGTCTCTTCGCTCCCTTACATTATCGGCTAGCATTTTAGTTTTAGTAATATTTGCTCCTATATTATAACATTTTTTGTATAATTAAATCAATTTTTCTAGTATGTGCTCATGGGCACACATTAAAAATTTAGTTACCAATTTTTTATTAATTTTCTATTCATTAATAATAATGAACCCCTGTATACACAAAAATTCAACCGATTAAAATGAGTCAAACTTCTAAAAATTAGTGTTTAATATGTGCTCATGATCATACATTAGAAAGACATCGATTAAATTATCAATGTAAAGAGTTTATTTATTATATGTCGTTCAGATCCTAATTTCGACTTGTGTTCACAATTTTTCAATTTTTTTAGAACATATACGCATTTTTAAATCAACAACCCCCCTCAAATCTTTTTATTACAAACGATAACATAATCAAGCACATAAACATTAGGCATGGACACAGATAATAATAATCCATAAACAAGGGGAGATGTATTATTATTAAAATAGTTTCACTTAATCACTGTCACTATCGCTGCTGCTATCACCACCATGTTTCTTCTCATGACCATCCTTCTTCTTCTTCTTGTCCTTCTTGTCCTTCTTGTCATGGCTCTTTTCCTCTCCACACTTGTCCTCCTTCTTGTCCTCACTGCTTCCTCCACTGATCTTGTCCTTGACTTTGTCAATGATGCTTCCACCACCTTCTTTGTGTTCACTCTTCTTGCTGTACTCTTCTTCCTTGTGCTTCTCTTCTTCTTTGTGGTCACCCCCCATTCCTAGCTTCTCCTGGATGTTGTGCATAATGTTGGCCATTCTTGGTTGCTAGTGTGTGTGTGTTTGTGCGTGTGTTTTTGGGTTTCTGTGGTTGAGATGTGAATGAGTTATGTAGATGGATGGGGAGGGTATTTATAGCAACAAGTTGCAAATATTAATGGAAAGTCAAGGATGGGGAGGAAATGAAATCTTGACTTTTAAACTTATCCGCTTACTCGTCTTACCGACGTCTATACTTTATTTAAATTAATTTTCGTTCTCAAATGTAGTACTAATTATTTTAATTGACATCTAATTTAGAATAGAATCTCCGTAAATATATTAGCTGATAGGATGACAGATATATAATATCAATTACTATTACACTAATATTTTTCTCCATCCCCACCGTAATTGAAGGGTGTCTTTTTAATCTCTCTCAGAGTAATATGTAATTTATCGAATTTAATATTAATATAAGAATATTATGATATTAATCCTGACAAACAATTGTTACTAACTATTATTACAAGTGGTCGACGTGGAATTGTTCAAAACGAGAGGGTTAAAAAGGTAAAGCAGAAAAATAGGAATAATCTAGTACATGAACAGAAGCAGGATCCCGGAAAGAAGCAAAGTGGGTCCCCTTCATCATCAAATCCCCCCATCGAATCTCATCTTATCCTTGCGCTCTTTTTTTTTTATTCTCTTATTTTATTAAATTATTATTTCTCGCCTTCTCGGGTACAATTGTTTTTTTAAGAGCATCTTATACGCGGACGGTGCGGATTCCACGACGCTTACCGACATAACGGTAATATTCTCCTACCACGACGACCACTGCAAACTATACGACCCTCCTATCCCATGTAGACATATCACCAGTAGTATATTATTACGGGTCTTTCTAGTGTGTGGCTCTGAACATATATTAACAATTAATTTTTTATGAGTTGTCTAATTTTTATCCATATATGGGGACTATTATTATTAATAAGAAATAGCCAATGAAAATTTAAAAACTTATAAAAAAGTAGTGACTATTATTATTATTATTATTATTAATGAGAAGGAAGCTAATGAAAATTTGATAATTTATAAAAAAAATAATTAATGTGTATTCACGAACACACCAGAAAAACCATGCTACTATTACTAGTGTCTATAAAGTTCATGTGTCCTGTCACCACATAAGCCCAGTTTACTCGTGATTCTCTGCCATGTGTAAAATATCAAATCCTTTTTCATCTGTACAACGAATCACTGTTTATTGAGAAAATGCCCTATATGTCATAATTTGAGTAGAAAATATCCTAAATGACACAACTCGTAACAATAACCTTAAATAGCACTCCAAAACGCTACATACTGTGGCGTGCTAGAAAAGAGGTGAAAACACTACTTTATATAGCGTTTTGCATTTTTTTTAATTTTTTTCGAAAAAAAAACGCTACTTCGTGTAACGTTTTACACTTTTTTTATTTTATTTTTAATTTTTTCCGGGAAAAAACGCTACTTTATCTTGAATTCTAGACTAAAAAACGCAACTTAAAGTAGCGTTTTGGGGAGAATTTTTTTTTTTTCAAAACTCTACACGATGTAGCGTTTTGGAGTGCTATTTAGGGCCATTTTTTTGAGTGTGTCATTTAGGGCATTTTCTCTCCAAATTGTGATATACAGGGCCAACACCCCTATTTATTGGTGGACATATAATTTGAAAAAAATAAAATAAGTTTGCAACTTGCAAACCTTTGCTTATACAATTGAACCTCAATTAAATATTAATCGATAAATATTAATCTCATTAAAATAATATTTTTTTCCGGTACCAACATAATGAAAACCGTATATTTTTACTCTCATTGGTCCCGAGACTATTACTTCAAAGAGGTTTAAGTGTAGATCCGGTTGAGTTATCCTTCTCTCTACTTTGAAAGCAAGCACAAGCATTTAATACAGGTCAGTGTATAAATGGAAGTTGTATAAAGAAATTTATCCAGATTCCAGAAAGAAAAAGTTGCACAAATAACACGAGAATAACTTATTTATTTATTCATCTATAGGCCCTCTCCACAGTGTTATCTGATTGCACCCAGCAAGTTTGCACCATCAAGCTTTGCACCTTCCAAATGCTGAAAGTAAACCAATTCCAGATTCAGACTTTACATAAACTACATGGTAAAACATGAAATCTCCACCATCTACAACACACGAAATTCACATTTATCGTTGTTGAATCCACTTCTTATATCCTAAGTTTACCCCAGAGTTATCTTTCCTTATGAGGTGGAAATTGAATCCACTTCTTATATCCTAAGTTTTGCCCTTAAAATATTTATGAATATTCATTAACCCACTTGGAACCACATGGCATGAACTCTATTTTTCACTTTCCAAGTCTGTTACCTTAATATTTTTGCCTGATACCACCTTCAGCTCTTCTTCCAATTAAATCAAATTATAATGATACATATATGAGAAACGTAACTAGGGAACAGATATGGAATCAGACGCGTGACCATGCATTTAAATTCAACTACTTCAGAACATTATGCAAAACAAATCGGCACAGTCAAATATACACTTACAGTATCACGAAGATTCACATGACGCAGATAAGCACGTTGGAGGTTTGCTCCCTTCAAATTGGCATTATGTAGCTTTGCACCCTGTAATTAGACATTAGGTTAAGGCGGTTAAGCGCTACACCTAAAACAAACTAGCAATATAACGTATAATGATACAAAATGCTAGCTCAATAGATCAGTTTTCAAATCCAAATTCATATCAGAAATGTATATATTTTAATACCACTCTCTAAGAGTCTAAGGAATGGATTTGGCTAAATACATCCCATATTACTAGTTTATCATTATCATTAATGATGCGGAACACGGAGTTATGCTGCTATTGATTGTCTATTATTTTATACTTATTTGTAAAGATAAATTATTTGTCATTGATTTAGTTTAAATATATTACAAATAGATAATTATCTTATTAAATATAATAGTAGAGAATTATTAGGTAATAGATATCAATAAGGATTAGTTCACAATTTTTTAGGATCTTACCTTTTCACCAAGTTTTAGCTTTTTTATATAAACTATTGTAATCTTTATTATTGAATAGAGATGATTATTATGAATTGATTTTATTGGATAAATCTGCGGATTTATTTATGACTCCACCGATTCTTTGCGGGGATAGGTTTTACCCCTTTTTTAACCCTTTCCCTAGATGTGTCCTACATGAAGTGGCATCAGAGCCAACATCATGCCACCATCATAAACCCTTGCCACCCACCATTCAGCAATCACCAGTAGCCAATTTCCAGCCACCAAACAACCGCTAATAACCAATAAACTACCACTGTCAGCCACCAGACGTCAGCCATCAACCACCAAACTGCCTTAGCAACCACCAGAAACCCTAATCTTAGCCATATATATTCATATATTTTGGAAAACTACATCCACGTGCCTTAAAGTTCTGAATTTTTCAAACACATACCCTTTGTGATTCATCCAGTTTCAATCTTAAAAAATAAAAAAAATGTCACCGCAAAGAACTCCACCCATTATTGCTTCTGAGATATCTTGTGCTGAAAAACATTATCAATCAATGTTGAATTTACTTTCATTTTTGCATCCATGTAGCTCTGATTACTAGATATCATATGAAAAGTGGCAACGATATGATGATACAATTAGACAGTTAGAGTGTGAGTATACACAATCAATAAAGAAGACGATAACTGATTTATGTACTAGATTGGACATAATGCAGCAAAAAGAAATTCAAACAGAGCCTATCCAAACAGGTGTGAATGTTGAAACGGAGTCTGCTCCTGAAACCGAGTCTATTCTTACAAGTGTGAAACGTAAGGAGAAATATGAAGAAGGGATAGACATGATGAGTTGCCTGTGTGAAAAAATACAATATATATTGGAGGTAGTAGATCAAATTGATTTTGTTGTTTCCGGTGAAACCTTGGAGTCTTCAAAGATTCCAGAATTCTTCATTATCGTGTAAGGTTCTATGCATGGACTACGTAGTTGCAATTGCAACATTGCTCTTAGCTCGTGATTTTTGATTCTGAATTTATATAAAATTCGTGGACGAGTTTTTTTTAATGGCGAGAAGAATGATGTGGGCATGGAGTTATGTTGCTACTGATTGTTTATTATTTTATATTTATTTGTAAAGATAGATTAGTTGTTATTGATTTAGTTTAAATATATTACAAATAGATAATTATCTTATTAAATATAGTAGTAAATAATTATTAGGTAATAGATAACAATAAGGAAGAGTTCACAATTTTTTAAGATCTTACTTGTTCACCAAGTTTTATCTTTTTTATATAAACTATTGTAATCTTTATTATTGAATAGAGATGATTATTATGAATTGATTTTATTGGATAAATCTGCGGATTTATTTGTGAGGCCACCGATTCTATGCGGAGATAGATTTTATCCCTTGTTTTAACCCTTTGTCCTACATCAAGCGATATATATGTGTGTGTGTGTGTGTGTATATATATATATATATAAGTTACAATTCAATAGAGTGAAGAAAAAAATTGAGATTAGAGTTGCTATTGATTACAACTAAAAAATATCATTTTATTCAATTTGGATTAGTTTTTTACCATATTTTTTCCAAGTCAACCTCTCTAGCTGACCCTTTAAAACCGATTTGGCAGTCATTGACAACAATGCTAAGGCCGGTATTGGGAAAAGGAATTTTTCTTGCTTATCTAGCCAAAAGTAATGTTTAATAAGTGAAAGACGAAGACCGCTTACCTTATAAGCTAAAAGCTAGATTGCAACTTTCACAAATCACACCTCATCACAAAGGTTAATATTATATTTAAATTAAAATAATATTAACTTGTAACATAATTTTAATGAAATCCAATAATTTTTCTTAACATTAGTATTCAAACTTTAATAATTCATTTAGCAAACATTTATGCCATCCAACATCACATAGGTGTTGGAAACCCGTAATTGTGTAGGTTTTATTAATTTATAAGGCGAAGCAAAATCACATTCAAGATATCTAAAAATAATGAAAAGCTCATCAAGAACTAGCAAATACAAGAAAAATATATCATTTTAACCTATCACTAACAATAATAAGTTTACTCCAATATCCTTTTTTTGTTAGCATGTATGGAAAAATATATAAAGAATTGCACATAAACAATATGGTATTGGTCTCGTTTTGTTTTATGGTTATCATTCATCTAATTATAATGTTAACTATAACATTAGAAAAAAAATGACTATTAAACATCAAAAGTACATGATATCAACCATAATAATTCCTTTCTTTGTTTGAAATGCATATAAACTCTAGAAATTATTCAAAATTATGTTATGGCCATATATTCAAGTCATTCCATTATGTTAAACTATTTAAGAGTAGCTTCGATTAGCCTTGAAGGTTTTACCTTCAAATTTGCACCTTCAAGATTAGCTCCCTCCAAGTTGGCATTAGTAAGGTCGGCGGTCTAAGAGAAAGCACATGCGAAAGAACAAGGTTAGCAGTCTAAGAAACACAAGTAAAAGGTGAAAGCACAAGAATAGCAATCTAAAATCACAAGTAAAAAGCACAACGCATGCACAAAATAAGTAGATACCCAAATTCTGGAGTCTTTAATAAAGTAATCCACTACCTAGGCTAAAGCACATATGCTACCCAAAATTTGCAGTTGAGATGAAAGAATCATCAAACAATGAATAGGACTATTGCCTGATCAATAAAACAAATACACTAGACGATTATTTCCTTCATCCTCCCGATCGAGTGACTGTATAATAAGTTTATATTCTAGACAACACTTTTATAATTTCAAAAAAAAAACAACTTTGCATTTCCATATTACTAAGTACTAACTATGCTCGATTGGCATTGGCTACTATCAAACTGGGGTGCCTCTAACATACTTTTTTTCGTAATATTTTAGAGTTGGATGGAGAAGAGAAACAAGATCCTATCGATTATGGTCCATAACCTGGCATCATCGTCTAAGTGTTCATATTTTGTTGTTAACATTCTTGTTATAGTTACTAGTTAGTGGATAAGCTTACACCAGCCTACTAATGGTAGCAGTGCTTAAAAGGTATACTCAGACTTTAGCTTGGTAAAAATGTTAAAGAGGCTACAGAATACATGCAAAAGTACAGATACTGATTTCAAAATCCAAATAATATATAGATGGTGTGAGGAAATATTAGATGCACTGCAGTTATGCTTCTTAAGTGAATGACTGACTTCGGGCAAAAAAGAGTAAACAGCATTAAACCTGTAGGTGAGCGGAGCGCAGATCTGCCCCGCAAAAACTACAGTCTATCAGGCAAGCATCTGCAAAGCACAATATAAAATTTTCAGTGCAAAATCAATTTCCATGTTTGAGATAACAGTACAGTCAAATCAGCACAAAAGATGCTTGTAGCAAAGATTTTACTTCAGCAATGATAAAGTAACAAGTAGCAAAATACAGGCAGATGCACACAGACATGCCAGAGGGGGGAAGTTATAATTTTTACTCATATACAAGCAGATTACAGAATCAGAAATGTTTGGAGTGTTAACTGCTTGGAGTTCCCATTGTTCTGGGAAAAAGCACCCCTTCTAGGATAGATAATCTTGAACTTCACATCAACATAATCATTGGATTTCATTTGCTATTTTACAAATGAAGCTAGCTGTGACAGACTAAAAACACAATGTACTAGTTGACCCTGGAAACAACAGGATTTACATTTGCAATGATCCAAGTGTTACTTTTTCTACACTGATTTCAATTATTTCAAATCAAAAAACAGCAACTAAGTAATACTACTGTACAAGGAAGATAAGTTTACCTTGTAAATTTGCACTTTGAAGATTTGCTCCAGCTAATAATGCTCCACGAAGATTAGCCCCTGTAAATTCACATCTTCCCTAGGCAAGAGAAAAACCATCTGAGTTGGCAATCCACATGTAAAGCATTTATGATTTATTAGGTCTGTTATACTTCTACTTTTTATGTAAGAGGTTGATTCTTAGTATTGCCTTCAAGAAAAGTTAAGTTTCTTCACTTCCCTAAAATAAGGACTGAAACTTGCACAATAAAGGCTTGTGTTGAATTTACAACATTTTTGACGTTTTTAACAATATCTCAACATTTTCGTAACATGCTTAGTAACTGCATTTGCTAAATTTGAATGATGGAGTAGATGTTGGCAGCAGAAGTTTCAGCATCTGAAATATTTTAGTAGAGGCACATTTACTAATCTTACTCGCGCAATGTTGCGTTATGAAATATTGAGCCCTCAGCATCCACATCCTGTAATAACAATTAAAACAATTATTGATTAGAAAATCACAAACAGCCTATAAGAAATATAAATATACAAAACAAGGTTTGTTGAACATAAATGGCCACATATCATAGAATTGCTAACAGGAATACATAGAGCATACTCACATTCCCATTTTAGAAAAGAAAAATTAGTGATGATAGTACAGAAGTAGCAGAACTGTTTAATTATAGGGTAACAGCAACACCCACCCGAAATTTCGCGCACTGAAGATTAGCACGTGAGAAGAACACATTTTTTATGCATGCATAGCTGAAGTCTACATATGACAGATCCTGCAAATTCAGAACAAAAAAACAGAAACAGGAGTGATGAATTCAACTACCAGCATGGAGTACTTGGACTTGTGAATGTAGGAAAGTTGCCTTCATATACAGAAACATACCAGTTTAGAAAGATCAAGACCAGAAATATTCACTCCTCTAAATCTGACTTTTTCAGATTGTATACATTTAATTATATCAGTACGTGTCAACTCGGTATTCATCTCCTCATCCTCCTTTCTCTTATTCAAAACAGTCGTGATTTCATCCATCAGGCCCTGAAATTGATGAGATCAGTACATTGAATAACTGAACCACAATAACATCCAGTTGAGAAGAAAGAAATTTAATTTAATGTGGAAAAACGTATATATTTTTTAAATATAGATATTAAGTATTACGGTATTAATTTTGAGTACACCTAGTATTGTATATTGACCCGGAATGTTTCCAGGATAATCTCCTTTGTTTTAAGGAATATATTTAGTAATGCAATAAGGTTGCTGCTATACCTATGGCTCCATAATGGCCTTAAGAAGAATTTTAAAGGGTACTGCAATTACCATAGTAAGACCTAATTACTCGAGTTTTTGGCTTTATTGGGGACACAGAAAATCTATGCACGCTATGGGAAACAAAATTATGTAGTAATAATTTAGCACACCCTTAGTTTTTCATTATCTTCTCTGCACACATTTAGATATAGATCATAGATTTTTAAACCCTGGGAATTTAGTGATAACTATACCAAAAACTATAAATATATATAAAACCCAAAAAAAGGAAATTAACTGAAAAGTTGACAGGTGTGAATTAAGTCAACCACCAAATGCTGAAAAATCAGGCACATGATAGAAAGTAGTCTTGTTAAAGATATAAGATCTGTTTTGTTGTTCTCCCCAAAATGTTAAGATTTCAGGGAGCGTTGGTCAAAAATTAAGATCATGAGTTCGAACCCCAGCATTCTCACATTTTTTATTTGGACAGTAAAGTTGAATATTGCCCCAGAAAATGAGTTCCTAGTGAGCTTTGAATCTTTAACCTAAAAATTGAGCTTTGAAATGAGGATGTGTGTTTATAGATATAGGATTCATTAAGTTGTTTTTCCGAAACCTTCCCTAATCTTAAATCAATAATTTGAGCAAAAATATCGAATCAATTATCAGCACTACATGAAAAGAAGTTAATAGCTCACAGTGTTCAGACATTATACTCAAAGAAAGAATATCTAACCAAAAGCTGAAAGTACTCTGCTTCCCGAAGAAGCTCTGAATACTCAGATTCACTCAGTGTAGAGACTACGCCATCCCTCAACCAATTCAATATATGACGAAAATGTTTCCCATCCCTGTCCACAAATACATAGCCCTAAAAAAATAACAAAAACAACAATCAGTGGCTCGATGTCCAGCACAAACCAAACAATTCACTTTATTCAAACCATAAGAAAACAACATATACATATCCAAGAAAGTGAATCCCAATACATAAATAAGCTAAATCCAACAAATGTCTAAATTATTCATTTATCACGAAAAACCGCAAAAAAAAAGAGCATTTCTAATCACAAGGCATCGCAAATTCAAATGAGTTAAAACATACAACAATGTCTACTGATATATACCTTGCCCGAGTCGGCGGCAACAGCGTGGCGACCACTAAACATAGCAGCAAGCATGGAATCAGGCTCGCGATGCGTTAACGTATCAATAGTAGTGCAAAACTTTTTTCCTCCTATAAAACCAACCCAACACATGCATACATTACAACAAATTAAAAAACTAGGGTTCGATTAACATGAGCAGAAACAGTAAATCAAGCAAAAAGTGTAATTTGGGTTTAAACAACCATTAATCCTTTGATACAAAATATTCAATTACACTGGATACGAGGATAGAGTAAAGTGGTTACCGATGTTAAGACGGATGAGAGAAGAAGAGGTGTCGGAAAGCATGATCGCAAAGTATGTGTTGACTCAAAATGATGCAATCTTATGGTTTTGTTGGACTCCTAGGCTTGTCCCAAAATAACAGTTTTGTTACCCCGAAAGTCTTACGTAACAAATGTCTTTCAAACCGTTCCATGGCTAAATAAACGGTCAGAATTAAATATTTTTTAATATGAGTCGTTATTATTAAACGCGGCTCACATGTTGCAGACCTATCTCATATGTGCATAAACTTAAAACATTACTCGCATATATTTTTAAAATTATAAATTAAAATATAATTAATTTATATTAATTTATATTTTTATCAATTTACATCACATTTTTAATATATTAAATCTAGATATACATATGTATGTGTCAAATATTATAAAGAAAATAATATTACATATTATTTCGTGTTATGGGTTTGCCACGTAGAGTTTACTAAGGGGTCGTTTGGTTAACTTCATTCTGGAATCAGGTATGAGTTTCTTCCATTCCAAACTCATACTTGATATTTGGTTGAAAAAAAAGATGATTTGAAACTCATATTAGGAATTATAAGATTTGATGATAACAAATTACTTGGAATTACAATAAGGATTTAAATTTCATTGTAACTGGTCAATGGATATGTGACCTATAAATATCCATTGACTAAGAAACCAGTTATTAGTTGAAACTTGTTAATCAACTAATAAATTGGATTGTAACATTTGATTTATGTTTTGTTATCAATTGATTGTATTGACTCGATGGATGTTGTGAAATAGTCGACTGATGTTATTGACTTCAATTGATAGCTTCTCAACGGATGTGAATAATGATTGATCAACTGTAAATATTCCAAGTCAGAATTCTCACAAATGAAGTGATTAATAAATATTGGAATTGATGGATAAAGGCATTATTCGATGGATAAAAGCAGTCAACAGATAAAGAACTATCAATGCATAAGGAGTCGATGGATAATCTAACTATCCATCGATACATCAATTGATCGATGGATAACCTATCCATCGATGGATGAGCAAAAGAGGATCGACTGATAAGCTAGACAACAACTATCAGTTAACCAATGTTTCCCAAATTGGTTAAAGACAAAAGGAATGAGAACTCTGCAGAAACTGAATCAATGAAAGACAGTCATGTCAGGATTGTAAAGACTTTCAAGGCAACACAGTCTTCAAGGAAAAGATCAAGACAAAGATTTTTCTAGAACAAGATAAATGCAACGGAGACTGTGAAAAGTAGCTACAATCTATCTTAGTGAATACATTGTAAACTGTAATTTGTAATTCACATTGTTATCCATCGAAAGATAGAAAATAGAAGTAGAATGTGAACTACTATATATTGAGTAGTAGTCCATTGTAGCAAGGTATGTAGAAAAATCAAGAACTCAAGAAAAGCACAATAGAAAAGCTAGAAAATATTTGTAGTGATTTTCTTAGTTCAAAAACTACATCTTTATAAGCAGCTTGGTATCTTTACCAAGGATAATTGAAAGCAAATATACACTAGTGAAAAAACCAATCCACTAATAATTTTTAAATTATTGTGTTCTGTTTTCAATATATTAAACCTTCAATCCAATGTTCTAATAGTTCTCTTTAATATATATTTCCAAACACAAAAATAAATAAAAGTACAAACTTGTATCCGCAAGAATTTCTAAAACTCTTAAGTTTTGTTGGTGAGATTATGAAGTTGTATGAATAGTAATCGTGATAACTAAACACTAGAACATGACAGGTAAATAATATTACGCCTACACAGAAATCAGAAAGAAATGAAGACAAGGCAAATACAGTGAATCAAGATATTAGAAGAAGTTTTAAAGTCTACTACAGGTCACTGAAAGAAGTTCATTAATATGTTCAAGCCTCAATGAAGAATAATGTGTAAAGACTTTCAGGGTTTCAGAAGTGTTGAAGATTCAGTATAAAGTGTCATTAGAAGATTTCAGTGTACCATCATTGATTGAAGATAGACAGTGTTCAAAGCATAGGAATCTAGAAGAATTGAAGACATGGTAAAGACAAAGGATTAAGAAGACATCTGCAGTCTTGGAGTTAAACTCACTGAAAGAAGTTCATTTGTATGTACAAGCGTCAGTGAATAACAGAATGATGTCTAAGTACCAAAAAAGGTTCCAATGAAAGTACTATATTAATTGACAGTCAGTGTTCGAAACAATGAAGTTGCTGTAAACTTAACAATGTACGTAAGATTATAATACGAAGATCTTGATCAAAGTTAGTCGTTTGTGAACCAGACCAGTTGCACTAGGCATCAGTAGTTTGTGAAAGGAATCTGAGTATTAATTATAAAAGAATTGTTAAGTTGAAGAATGTACTTGGAAAGAACGGTTATTTATTAAGGTACAAAAAGTGATTTGTAGAGGCTACAACCAAACAGCTAAACAACTCAAAGGGTGCAGGCTGCAAAGTGTCACAACTTTGGTATGAAAAGTGAAAGTTTCTGAACTATAGTCGAAGAACGAAAATAGCTCAGGGTACAGGGTGTAATGTGACAAGACTTTGTTATAGAAAGTGGAAGTTTGTGAACTTCAGGCAGAGAATAGAAAGAGTGTCAAAGTGCAGTGGGTAAACTGCACTTTGACCAATCAAGCGCGTTGCGCAACTTTCCTTGGTTAGAAATGTTAATCAAAGTCTATGTTGTGCCTCACCTCTATGCTCCATGTAGTGGCGCCATTTCCATTAGTAAACACAAATATGTAAGTGGTGCCTCCCATGTATATTACATGTATAGGGCGTCACTTGCATACTTGGAGCCACTCAATTTATTCAAGACGCCACTATATTTAATATAGGGCATCAACTGTATTGGCGCTGCTAAGCCCTCATCCAATCAAGCACAACAGCCTACTTTATTGATTTAAAAATCAACACAGATAAAAAGAGGACAACCACTCAATTTGAAGTAGAGTCGTCTTCTTCAAACACAAATATGTAGAGAGCAGTCATGGCCGGAGCAAGAGACTTAAATTTATACACACATATACCTTACTTCTGGTTAGATATTAGGACCTGGTTATTTAATGAAAAATGCTCAGGGCTCCTACATATCACTTCCTACGGACTTAGTTTTTCCTTGTACTAATTTAAATATATTTGTATAGGAACTGAGCCTTATAGTTTTGTGTTAGTAGCGAAGAACTCGTTTTGTTCTTCGAGAACCAGTTATATTTTGTTACAAGTTTGTATTCAACCCCCCTTCTACAAACTTCTTGTACTTAAGGGAAAATAACAACTCATATCTCAAAACCACAAGGTATGGGTTTTTAATACCCAAGGGGGAGGTGGGTATGAGAGAGGAGTATAAGTAATCATTTTATTTTAATATTTTAATCTCTATTTAAGCAATTAAATGTAAATATTTAATATGAATTAAATTAATGATAAAAAAATACATTAAAATAATAAATTAATCGATATTTTAAATTAATTATAATCAATAACTCTAAATTTATTATATCAAATATATTCATTCCAACACTCAACCAAACACATGATATCAGAAATGATACTTCAAACCCTACCTTCTTAATCTGATTCCTTATTCTAATCTCATACCACTCCGCGAACCAAACGACCCCTAATATGTATTCTAAACTACGTTCGATATAATTTTTTTTATTTACTAACATATTACCAATTATATAAATATAAATTATAATATAATAACCAGTCTTATAAATATCATCAAAATTATAATTATTAACTAAAATATTTTAATATAAAACTTTAGAAATAAGTATAAAATATTTTATATTCACATACAATTTATTATATTATTGAAAAGTATAAATTGAAATATAAATTTACAAGAATCCAAAATTTTGCTTTAACTTTGGTTATCAAGATATTGTATATTAAAACAATATTAAAATAATACATTATCAAATTTAATAGTTTAAATAAGAAATAGAATAATAATATTTTTTTATGAATCAAAACAACTATAAAACATAAATATTAATACAAGAAAAATAGTACATGACTTGTAAACGTATAATATTTTAAAATTATATATGATATCTAGGTTTACGCTGTACACGTACATGAGCCGCAGTTAATAAGAGCGGCTCGTGTGTGTGAGCTGTGGTTGTGGTTAATAACAATGGCTCATATTAAAAAAAAAATCATGGCCATTATTTTATCCGGTTTAAAAACCATTTATTGTGTAAGACTTTCCTGACAAATGATTGCAAGAGATCTCACCCCTTTCTATATACATTATTTTTGTTTTCTGCTTAAATTCTAAATTATAATTTGTGTAAAATAAGATTATTTAATATTAATATATTATTTTTTGTTTTTTATTGTGTGTAGTGAAATTATTTATTTTTATTTTTATTAATGAATACTAAATTTTAATATGTTAATATAATTTACATTAAAATTTTATTCTTAACAAAGATATTAAGTTTTTATTAATAATTTTAATAAATTACTAATGAAAATTTTATTATATCCGATTTTCCATCTTTTTTGCAATAAGTTGACAAATCTAAATATCAAAATTAAAATTAAATATGGATGCATACGTGTAATTATAAAATTATAGTAATAATGATATTTGTATTCTCGATATTCTTTTAGTTAATATTGTTGTGCTCAATCAAACATCCTTAAAATATTTATACAGCATTCCTTTTCAATGGGTAAGAGAGTCTTTTAATACATTTAATATATTAAAAATTATAACTCTTCAAATTTTTACGGTTCAATTAATTTTTTAGCATAATTAAATTGGATTTGAGATCTTTTTAAATGAAGAAAAAAAATCTAAAAATGAATTATATCGAAATACAATATTCTATAAGAGATTTCATTTTTTCTAGAAAACTCATCTTTGACTTAAGGGATTTTATTTATTCAAAAACATTTATCATCTAAAAATACATTTTAAAATGTTTCTGGACACTTACACAATAAAATAAGACTTATGTTTGTGACGACCCGTAACCTGGGGTAAGCGGATTCGGTGCCACGATCGAACTATAAACCACAATATCAACATATAGGTCTTGAAGCCAATACATCTCCACGATTACAATAATAATAATACAAACTCATAAAAAATCTCGGAATACATAATCGATCACAAGTGGTTATCCAAACATAATAAGCCAGAACAATATAGAAAATATAATAACTAGTTTCCTTAAAAAGCACTCTAAAGCTTCCTCTTACCCTTAGCTACCTCACATTTCTCTGCAGGGATGTAAACATAGGGGGGTGAGCGAACAAAACTCAACAAGTATAAATTCAGGAATAGATAATAGGGTGCAACGACGAAACAATAAATATCAAAATCAAAATCTTAGCTAGGGCAGGGAACTATAAATGATAGGGAACTTCATCACAAGGAAATACCTCAACAGTTACAATAACAGTGAAACTGGATGAGATGGAATTTTAACAATAAGAAATATCTCATAATCATATCACTGTTCAAAATACACTTTATATCTCAAAATAGATGTCAGATCACTTTTGAAACAAATATCTCCAAATACTCACATTTAATAAAGTAACAGTGACAACAACTGATATGGAATCTTTAATAAAAGAAAATATCTCAAAATAATAAGTCACTATTCGAAACATACTTTAGCATTTCAATGCTTCAAAATATATCATTTTCAAATTCAATTAGTCTTCAATAAACTCACGATACTGGACAGAAAGAACAACCCCTATTCAAATATTGTTGCCAACTTGCAGCTTGATCAGAACTACATTTACCACTAAACCAAATAGCTAGCTTTCAGGGACATTTCTCCCCAAGGGAAATTATTTCATCATTGGGCTCCGTACAACCCTAGTACAATTAAGTACCAAATCATCAAATGTCCGAAGGCAATATTTGATTAGCGTTTTAAATACTCATCTCAAAAATACACTTTTGTTATATCTCAAAATATTTCTCTTGCATCATTATGCATTTCAAAATCCACTTTCAAAAATATCTAGTTGAACTCACACATTGAGTCAACTTACCAATATAGGAAGCCAAAATAATCCATACAATTTAATCTTGAAAAGAATAGTTTTTGAAATAAAACAATATTTCCATAAAAATGGGAAAATCACCTTCCTAATTATTGGTTTAGAAGGTTCTCAGAATTTTCTCAAAATAATCTTTTATAAATAAAATAGATTTATATTTAATATCTCACACAAGGACTCTAGAAATATTTGGAAAAACACTTTTAGAATAATTTTCTAAAATATCATAGTAACGAGAATTTAAAATATTAAAAGATGAATATTTGTATATTTTATAAAAATCCAGCATATAAAATCCACACCGAGAGTATTTAAAATCATTGAGAAAAGAAATAAGTTTTGAAATAAAGTAGAAAGGAATTAACTAAATATTTGATGTTTTGAAAACATGTCAAATACTTTTGAAAGATTTCAAGTTTCTCAAATATACAAAACAGGCACATTGCTTGAGGTTAAAATTTTAAAATAATTGCCAATGATAGGGTTTTGAAATAATCTCGATTCAAGAGTAGATTTTTTTTTGCAAAAATGAAGAATCGTTTTATTGATATATAATATTTGATAATACAACAAAGATAATAAAAGTTTATCATCTAACCTAAATGTATTCTTAACCAATCCATGAGTCGAACGATCCATAAGAAAGAGATTCCCCCGGAAGTATAGATAATAAAAAAAACCTTTATATCCGACAAAAATGGGTCTTGTTAAAACCCCTAAGAGTAAACCTTAAAGGGAAAAAAGAATACCCTAAAATGATCATAAAAATATTAAAATACATAGTGACTTCTAACACAAAGACTGAAATTTTTTAAAGTTTGTGAGTCCCAATGCTAAAAAACTAGCCACGTCTTGCTGCTTTCGCCATTAAATCCAAGTTCTTGTCTCCATTTACCTTCTCCTTACCCTTCTTCCCATCCAAATGAGTATCGAAATCTTGCTTCCATTCATTTTCCATCTACACGCATTCATCTTCCATCTACACGCAATAACCCATCCAATTAAATCTGAAAAATAAAAACAAACCAACAAATACAAATAAGTCGATGAACGTGTAACAAAAATATATAGTATACACAAAACTTTCAATTCATAATAAAAGTCATCTCATATGACACACAATCGTCATAAACGACATATAACCACCACATATATGGTCAAAACGCCATAAAAATGGACACTATAATCGTTCAAAAATTCAGATATGAAAGATGTGAAAACAGATACTGATGATATGAATCAAATTCGAAAGATATGAAAACAGATCTGAATATTTAAAAAGGTTAACAATTTCAGATTTGATAAGATGATATATTTTTATATAAATAATTATTATTTAAATCAAAATACAAGAAAGAAAGAGTGTATTTGAAATTATGATTTAAAGAAAAAGAATGAGGAGATGGGAGAGGGGAGGGGAGATGGGAGCTTATGAGCAACTAATTACATAGTTTATGAGCAACTAATTACATATCTTGACACAAGAACTTCAATACTTCTCTCCGATCTATGTTTTCACCAGACAACGAAATACTAAAAGAAAATGGTACTATACTTTATGATTAAGAGTAGAATTAGAATATATAAAAATTCTAATTCTCAATCACACTAAATCAATGGTTCAGATAATAATAAACCAACCAGAGACCACGTCTCAACAATTTAACATTTGATCACATAATATTATAAGCTTCCAATCAATCATACCACAGAACAATTATCAAGGTCAAGAGAAGAAAGTGGAAATATACTTGCCTGAAGAAGGAAATATAATAACAAATAATAGGAAATTAAAATTAATTTCCTCCTATAATCCACTAATTCCCGTTTCTATTTAAAAAACTTTAATTAATACAATTATTCGGAACATATATCTCAAATTTAATCCATTAAAATAATTTAAATCCCCAAATCTCATAATTAAATAAAATGGGTATTAATCTAGTCCCAAAATAATACTCAAGTCCATCTAATTTAATCCAGAATTAAATAACCATTCTACTATTTTAATCCCTATATTTAGTCTCATTTTATTCCTCCAAAAATAATTACAACAATTAAATAATAAAAATCAAATTTCTTTTCCGGGTGGGGCCCACTGCCACCTCACCCTTCTTCTTTCTCTCCCCGATCTCTCTCTCTCCTCTCTCTCTCTCCCTCCCCATCTCGGCTCATCTCTCTCCCTCTCTTTATCGTCCTCTTTTTTCCTTTTCTTTTCTCCTTCTCTTTTCTTCTCCCTTTATTCCAACTCTCTCTCCTGCCTTTGTTATATCACCGACCACCACCGCCAGTCGGATCCGCCGCAGTGGTGGTGGCTTCTGTCTTCTCCAAACACACACATACATACTCCCAAACACACACAAACACATATACAAGCTTTATTTAGAAAAACCAACTCAACCATCACAAACCCACATCATCTCCACCTTATTTCTCCATTTTCCGACCACCGCCGATGCCAACTCCGACCACCCATCACCAACCTCCGATTTATATTCTCCAATTACACAATCTAATTATTTACATATCCAATTAATCCAAATAAAATAATTAAATTAACTTTCCCCAAATTACAACTCAAACCCCAAAATTTTAATTCAAAAACCCCAATTAAATAAATAACCTATCTCCTTTAATAACCAATTAATCAACTAACTCAATTACTCAATTAATCCATTTAAATCAATATCCCCAAATTAAAAATATAAAAACCCTAGCTTTAAACTAATAAAATTCAAAACTCGATAAAAAACAAATTTCAACTCCAAAAATATCAAAATATATACCTTGTTATATATGGAAACTAACACTTCAAGAATCCAAGTTTTCCTCAAACTTTCCTAAAATAGAAATTTGTTTGATCGTCAATTTTCTTATATCACCACAAAACTCGTAACACCACAATCTCAAATGTACAATTGCATGTTGAATCCGATCACCGAAACTTCAAGTAGATTTGTCATGTTTCCACTCTCTCTCTAAACTATTTTCTTTCTCTCTCTCTAAAATGAAAGTGATGACGTATAAAATGAATTCTAGAATACTCATTTTTTCTATTTATATCCCATGAAATGATATCGGGCCACTTAAAAATTAACAAGTCCAAAAATAATTCTAGAATTAGCTAGGTCCACTAAATAAAATAATAAGTCTTGACCCATTTGTAAATTCTAGCCCAAATAAAATATTCAAGTCCAAATTCCATTTACATATATCACTCTTCTCATTTTAATAATTGTCACCACTAATAAATATTATCTCCAAAAATTATTCTCTTGTCAAATATTAAATCCCATTTCGATATTAAACCTTAAAAATATTCTCTTACCAATAAATAAATAATAGGAGCTAGAGAAATGTAACAATTAAATAAAAATAATTAATATAAAATTCATGGCGTTACATTCTATCCCCCTTAAAAGATTATGTCCTCGAAATCAGAGAAAACTTACCTAAAAAGATAAGGATAACACTTTTGCATTTCTTCTTCAAACTTCTTCCACTTCATGGTTTCTCCACACAACTTTTACTAAATGTATCTCTTTATTTCTCAAAGTCTGCACTTTCATATCGACAATCTTCGCAGGGTATTCTTTGTAGGTCAAATCCGACTGAACTTCTATTGGTTCATAACTTATCACATGTTTATTGTTAAATCGATAAGGCTTAAGCACTAAAATATGAAACACATCGTGAATATGGCTCAACTCTGGAGGTAATGCTAACTGGTATGAAACCTCACCAACTTTTCTTAATATCTCAAAAGGTCCAATAAACCTAGGGCTCAACCTTCCTTTCTTTCCAAACCTCATCACACTTTTCCACGGTGAAATCTTTATCAATACTTTATCACCAACTTCAAACGTCATATCTTTTTTTCTCGATTCACGTACTTCTTCTTTCTATCTTAAGCAACCATCAATTTTTTCTTTATATTTTCAATACTCTGCTTCGTTTGTTGAACCAACTCAGGTCCTAACATCTTCCTTTCTCTAACTTCATCCCAATACAATGGTGATCTACATTTTCGTCCATACAAAGCCTCTAAGTTGCCATTCCTATACTCAAATGGTAACTATTATTGTAAGCAAATTCAATCAAAGGTAAATGGTTGTCCCAACTTCCTTTAAAATCTTGAGCACAAGTCTCAACATGTCTTCTAAGGTCTGAATAGTTCTCTCACTTTGATCGTCCGTCTGTTAATGGTAAGCGAAACTCAAACTTAACTTGGTTCCTAAACGTTCTTGAAAACACCTCCAAAATCTTGAGGTAAATCTAGCGTCTCTATCCGAAACAATTGTAACTGGCACTCCGTGACGAGTCACTATTTCTTTTAAATAAATTTGAACTAACTTTTCGACGGGATACCTTTCGCTAATAGGCAAGAAATGCGCGGACTTCGTCAATCGGTCCACTATAATCCAAATGGCATCATGATTCGCTCTCGTCTTGGGTAATCCTTGTTGGTCCCTGATATTGTAGAAGGGGGGTTGAATACAATATCTGAAATTAATCGTGGAATATTTGAATTAAAAATATTATTTTAATTGCTCGCGAAATATTAATTATAATGAAATACTGTTCAAGTGAAAGATATAATTTTAACTTGATTAGTATTACAAAATTAATATTTAGAAAACTGATATATAATTGATAAAAGGATCTAGAACAAATTTGACATGAACTGTTCGTGTTTAACAATTATATTCCAAACTCAGCACAGAAATCTGTGAATATTACAATGCAGACAAATTACTGAATTTGAGCTGTTTTTTCTTACTTGAAATAATGAAGTGATCTCCTCATATTTATAGAGGTTGGAAAAACTTTGCATTACTTTTCAGCATTACTTTTCACTATGACCTTTTTAACAAGAATTAAGCCTTGTATTACTTTTCAGAAAGCTGGGCATTACCTTTGAATTTCGGTATTACCTTTTCAAATAGTAATTCGGTATTACCTTTTTCAAAAAGTAAATCGGTATTACCTTTTCTAAAAAGTAACTCAACATTACCTTTTAATAAAAGTAATTCGGTATTACTTTTTAAAACTGGTTCGGTATTACTTTTAATGAATCTCTCGGTATTACTTTTCATCACCCGGCAAATCATTTACTTTGCACTTGACTGGGACACGTGGCATGCTGTGATTGGTTCTTTTAAAACATATAAACACCTGCCCCTTTTCTTTTCTTCTTTGACGCAGGTTCTTTTTGATTAGCCCCGTAGAAATGCTTTTAGACCCGCATAGCTTATAATCTTTAATTAATAAATAATAAATTTAATTCAGAAATTATAAAAATAAATATCTAATATTATTTAGATATTTATAAATATAATTTACTAAATAAATAAAATATTTATTAATTAAATAAATCCTTATGCTCTAAGCTGCGGTCTTCTGAACGTCTGGAACCGAACTCTTTTTGATTTGGAAATGATAAATCAATTCCAACCGGGGTTCCACTTTTACGAATATATTACTCTGCATTTCTTCCGTGTCAATACTTTACCGCTTTGTCTTCAAGTCAGTACCGCAACTCTTTGAGCTTCCAGCTTCTGTCTTCTATCATTCTAAAATAATTCTAAATTAATTAATCCTTTAATTAATTTAAGGAATAAATTAATTCTGAGTGAATTAATTTACTAATTAAATTAACTAATTAATTTAATTAATTAATAGAGAATTAAATTAAAGGCTTGACTATTGTTGATGTAGATAAGACTCTTCTGTTATTCAACAATAACCTTGTTAACCACTTGAACTTTTTGATGACGAATCTTCACTGACATTGTTGACACCCTGTGCACTGGTCTGGTTCACGGATGACTAACTACAATGTTGATTCTCATTTCTGCTGTAGTGGTCTTTGTGTCTTGTCTTGTCCTGTCTTAGCTTTGTCTTCACTATTTCTTTTCTTGGAATCTCTTTGTAGTAGGCACTTGAAATCTTCTGTATCTTCTGAACTCTTCTGAAATACTACTCCTTTATTTTTCGCCATGGTTGTCATGGCGTCCATTTGGCGTCCATTTGGCGTCCATTTGGCGTTGTGACGTGTAAAATGGCTTAAGTGTCGTTGTCGACTTGCGAACAGGCACTGAGGCGGTCGCCTCGGACGCCACAGGACGCCACAGGACGCCACAGGACGCCTCGGACGCCACAGGACGCCACAGGACTTTATTTACTTGAGTTTCTTTCAAATAGTTTATAGTTTATACATAAATTGACTTTGTTATTCATGTTTTAGATTCACACAAAAAGGAGAAATCGATTGGAATGGAAGCGATTAAATGACTTGGTCTACGTGCAATATAATCGGAAGATAACAACAAGGTTTGAGAAGTTGCGTATTAGTGGAAAAGGTTTTAATCCACTAGTTATCGAGGAATTTCAAGGGGAAAATGAGTGGGTTGCAGATGATCCTTTGTGGCATCATGTAGATGAAGTTAATGGTGCATCAAATGCAAATCTGCCACGCAATGTTCCTAGAGCTGCTCGTGGTGATTTTACATATACTCGGCGTCGTAATCGTGAGGATGATGCTTCATCTTCAAAGATGCAGGAGGAATCTCAATTTAGATCGCATAATGAGTCAGACTCGGATACGGAGGATGTTGATGTGGGAATGGATGAAGAAAATATTCCAATTGATAATGAAGAAGTTGATGATTTTGGTGAACCATCTAGTGCACACGAAAGTGCTGGCCATATGGGGAGTGGAAATTTTGTTAGGGAGGAGTTGGTGCTTGAGGATTTCGCCTGACCAGACTTGCCTTCATAGTTATTAGTCGTCTTATTTTGCTACTGCCCTCCTAGTTCTGCCACCTAGTTTAGTGTGTTGTGCTTTAAATTTAAAGTTCTGATATGATCTATGAGACTATGACCTCTTGAGTTATTGATATTTTAAGTATTGATATTTTAAGTACTAATGTTTTCACCCTATAGTGTATGCCTATGTAATTACTTATTAGTATTGCTAATATATATTATTAATTTATAATATATAAATTTACAACTACTATCTTATATATTGGGCGCCATAAGGACGCCACGAGGGACGCCACGACGCCATATTGTTGTGAAGGTCCTACGGCGCCGCGACTCGCCGCAGCGCCGTAACAACCATGTTTTTCGCCGACGCTTGAACATATTAATGAACTTCTTCCGGTGTAGAGTAGCAGCTTCATCAGAACACTTCTGATATTATGATTCTTTGTGTCTAGTTCACATTCTTCGTCTTGATTCCTTCCTCATTATTTATTACTTACTTCATTTTCTTACTTGAGTTGAGTTGTCATCTACTTATTACAAATAGGCCTTGTCATATGCCTTTCAATCTCCCCCTATTTGTTGTTAAGCATTTAACATACAAATTCCTAGAGGATAACTCAACTAACAACTAAGAAAATAATATGACATTTAAGAACTGTAAATAATAAATTATTCTCTGGATTATATAATACATTTCCAGATTTCCTGAGTTAACTGAAATGAAAGATGTTTGTTCCTCTAACACTGAACATATTATATATGTAGTATTATCTTCATTTCTCAGACTCATCACTACTCCCCCTTAGGATGGCAGAGATGATGTCTGTTCTCTTCTTACCACTTTTCCTTGGTATTTCCAACTTCTGTCTTCACTTCTCTCCCAAGGTGAATTCATTCTCCCCTTACGTGAATTAACCAACCAATTTAATAGAGGTAACAACAGACATGGCATACATATAGCATTAAACCATCGCAGATATAAAAAATGCAAACTATGACATGTTATGCATTTTAGAAAATCCGGTTAATCCTATATACAAGAATTTTCTAAAATCAAATGGATCCAATTCAAGCATGTTGTTATATACCCCATTTTCTTGTTCAACAATTGAGTAATCCTCTTCTGGAAAAAGTCTTTGTTTACTTCTCCCCTTTTGATCTACTCCCCCTTAGTTGAACACTTTAACATTTTGGAGTAATCCTCTTAGTAATTCTCCCCCTTAGTTGAGTAATCCTCTTAAGAATTTAAAAGTCATTTTCTGGAGAAATTTCCATCTTGGTTGAGTAACATTAGAAATCTGTAACAGGGAATTGGGAATGAGATTTGGTAAGTGTGCTAGTGTGTGATTTTACTTTGTGTTCCTCACAAGTGTTTCGCTCATATACTCTCTAAGTGTTTCACTCATAGAATATATATTTTCACTCTTCCTTACTTGTGTTTCACTCTTTTCTCACATCACTATATCTCTCTCTCAGTACGGATGACATAATCTTTTGTACCTGCAAGAAAGATCACCATAGCCCCTTCAAGAGAGGTCACTGGTGGTGCAATGGGGTTTCGTAAATCCCCGTCCTCAATTGAATCTATTAAAATATTTAATTTTATAGACTGAATTGCTTCAGGAATAGATTCAGTGAGTTGCTGATCATCTAAGATGATCTATTCCGTTAAGAATCCAGATATGTTCCATCTGGGGAGGGAGACAAGGATCAATAATGTAGCAAATGATCCAAGTTTCCTCCTGACGCCTGTGAAGGCATGTTGATTCAGTCAGAATCATCAATCATTCTTCCTTCCTTGATATGGAAGTTTAGAATAATTCCTTCCGTCAATTCATCCTTACTGTGACATTTCAAATGCTCCCTCTTGGTCCCTTTTGGTCCCAAGTAAGTCCTTACATTGTTGGTCCCTTGGTGTTGGTCCCTAAAATATAAGACACAAAATTTGTGGTTTCTTGAAAAATGTCAGATGAAATTGACTCTTTACAAGTGGCCTTGGCTGACAGGCCGAATTCAATAGACTCACTCTGTTGAGAGAATGAACCTAGTAACAGTTTTGCCTTTTCCAAGTCTGTATCCTTTTGAGAAAACACAGATGAGCTAACAGTTGTCTCAGCTTATATATATTTGAATCACCTTTCTAGAGACAGAGCTGTTGGTTCACTCACAATACCAACCTTATCAAATGCAATCAAGGCATTGACTCCCTCATTCTTAACATTTAGGTATTCTGTTTAACGGTTAGAGAGACGGATGTGATTGTGTTTGAGTGTTTGGTTCTAAGATCTTGGATAGAGATTGATGCCAATGTTTGGGATCTAACTATTAGAAACAATTGGATGATCAAGCTCATAGATCTTTCCTACTTCTCAAAAGAGACACGAAATAATCAGCACTTATTTATATAGAAATAAACATAAAAATAAGGATGAAAAATAAGGATGCCAAAGTTGAAAAACAAATAAAACTATACATACTTATATATATAAATAATATATGCCAATTATTGGAAAACAACAATAATATAAAATATTTACAGTAGAGATGCCAAATTAATAAAGCTATACAAAAATAAGGAAAATCTTTTTGAGTTTTCTTTTTCATTTTGTTTGTTTATTTTTGATAATTTTAAGGAATATATACAGTGTATTTTCAGTGCTTGAAAATAAATATGCAATTTAAAACAACATGCAATAATTAGTTCATGTTTAACATCCCTAACTCACTAACCAACTTAGAGAAAGTGGATTCATCAAGTGGTTTCGTGAAGATGTCGGCAATTTGATCTTCTGTGGGTACAAAATATAACACCACAGTTCCATTCATGACATGCTCTCGGATAAAATGATACCTTATGTCTATGTGCTTGGTTCTTGAATGTTGTACAGGATTATTGGAAATAGCTATGGCACTTGTGTTGTCGCAAAGTATTAAAATTTTAGATAGCGCAAGTCCATAATCATTCAGCTGATTCCTTATCCACAAGATTTGTGCACAACAACTACCTGCCGCAATATATTCTACTTCGGCTGTCGAGGTAGATACTGAGTGCTGTTTCTTGCTGTACCAGGAAATCAACCGTTGTCCTAGAAACTGACAACTTCCAGATGTACTTTTCCTGTCCATCCTGCATCCTGCATAATCTGAATCTGTATAGCCTATTAGTTCAAAACCTGTACCTTTAGGGTACCAAATTCCAAGATTCGGTGTACCCTTCAGATATCTAAAAATTCTTTTAACAGCTATAAGATGAGATTTTCTAGGATCGGATTGAAACCTTGCACATAAGCATGTTGCAAACATTATATCGGGTCTACTAGCAGTTAGATATAATAATGAGACTATCATACCTCTATAGCTTGTGATGTCAACTTTCTTACCAGTTTCATCTTTGTCAAGCTTGGTGGCTGTTGGCATAGGAGTTTTTGCCGGTGTAGAATCTTCTAGATTGTATTTCCTTAGAAGATCCCTTACGTACTTTGATTGGCAAATAAAAATCCCATCTTCCTTTTGCTTCACTTGCAATCCAAGGAAGAATGACAGCTCACCCATCATGCTCATTTCATACCTACTCTGCATTAACTTAGCAAATCTCTTGCACAAGTTTTCATTAGAAGAACCAAATATAATATCGTCAACATAAACTTGGACAAATATCATATCTTTATCATGTAATTTGTAAAAGATAATTTTATCTATGACACCTCTAGTAAAACCGTTTTCAAGTAAAAACTGAGATAGAGTAGCATACCATGTCCTCGGTGCTTGCTTGAGTCCATAGAGGGCTTTTAATAGAAAATACACAAAATCAGCAAACTCTGGATTTTCAAAGCCAGGGGGCTGTTCCACATTTACTTCCTCTTCTAACTTTCCATTCAGAAATGCACTCTTCACATCCATTTGATAGACTTTAAAATTGGAATGTGCTGCGAATGCCAGAAATATCCTGATGGCTTCAAGTCTTGCAACTGGTGCGTAGGTCTCATCATAATCAATTCCCTCTTCCTGGGAGTAACCCTTTGCAACCAGTCTGGCCTTGTTCCTTGTAACAATGCCATCACCGTCTAACTTGTTCCTGTATACCCATTTCGTGCCAATAATAGATCTATCTTTAGGCCTGGGTACCAGTGTCCATACTTCTTGCCTTTCGAACTGATTGAGTTCTTCTTGCATGGCAAGAACCCAATCTGGATCAGTTAGAGCATCTTCAATTTTCTTTGGTTCTTCTTGAGATAGAAACACCGAAAATAAACATTCATTTGAAGTTGCACTTCTGGTTTTAACACCAACATCTGGATCACCTATGATCAATTCAAAGGGATGATCTTTGCTCCATATCATTTCCCTTTGTAGGTTTGATCTTGATGATTCGCCTCTATATTCATCGTGATGTTGTGTTATGCCAGTTGATCCTTCACCTCCCCCTGAGTTGCTGCCTGGATGACTTGTTGATCCACCACTGGTATTAGTAGTATCTCCAGTGTTTCCATTGTTTCCACCACTATTACCTGGATCATTACCATCATTGTTGTCAACATCATTTCCTGCTGCAACCTCAGGCTCTTCTTCATTATCCGAATCTGAGTCTGGATGATTGTCAAATTTTAATGACTCAGAAGGATCTTCATTTTGGATGCTTGGGAGTTTAGTGTCGTCAAATGATACGTTGACACTTTCTTTTACTTGGTGCTGATCAATTATGTACACCCTATATGCTCTTCTTGAGTAGCCGATAAAAATTGCTTCATGTGCCTTGGCCTCAAATTTGCCACGATGTTCATCTCCATCTTTTAGCACAAAACATTTGGCTCCAAATACATGAAAGTATTTGAGTGTTGGTTTCTTGCCAGCCATTAATTCGTAGGGTGTCTTCATATGATCCTTGTTGATTAAAGTTCGATTCTGGGTATAACAAGCTGTGTTTACTGATTCAGCCCAGAAGTAGATATGCAACCTTGATTCACTTAACATTGTTCTTGCAGCTTCAATCAAGGTTCGATTCTTCCTTTCTACTACTCCATTCTGTTGCGGAGTTCTTGGTGCTGAGAATTGTCTTGTTATCCCTTTGTCTGAGGAGAAGCTATTCAAAATTTCATTCTTGAATTCTGTTCCATTATCTGATCTGATTGCCCGGACAGGTAGCTTTGAATCTAACTCAATCAACTTTACATGATCAATCACCAACTGTGGAGTTTCATCCTTAGAGTTCAAGAATAAAACCCACGTGTACTTTGTGAAGTCATCTACAATCACAAAGGCATATTTCTTCCTTGACATAGACATGATATTGACTGGACCAAATAAATCCATATGAAGCAACTGCAGTGGTTCAGTAATATTTGTAGTGTCTGTGCCTTTGTGAGTTTCTCTTTTTGACTTCCCTTTCTGACATGCCTCACACAATCCTTCTTGTGTAAATTCCATCGGAGGCAATCCTCTCACCAAATCCCTCTTGACTAGAGAGTTCATTGTTTTGAAATTCAGGTGTGAGAGCTTCTTGTGCCATAGCTAACTTTCTTCTGTTGAAGCTTTTGAATAAAAACAGATTGCTTCAGCTTCAGTTCCCGAGTTGAAATCAGCTACGTACAAGTTTCCTTTCCTTACTCCACGCAAGTCTAGTCTGTCTTCTTTAGAATAAGCTATTAAGCACTTCTCCTTGATAAAGTTTACTTTGTAACCTCTATCATAAAATTGACTGACGCTGAGTAGATTGTGCTTAAGTCCTTCCACCAAAGAGACGTTTTCAATGATAACATTTCCAGTATTTAACTTGCCATATCCCGTAGTCATTCCTTTGCTGTTATCTCCAAAGGTGACAATTGGGCCAGCTCTTTCAACCACGTCTGATAGCAGGGCTCTATCTCCGGTCATATGCCTTGACGATCCACTGTCTAGGATCCATACAACCCGGTTTTCCTGTTTAACTCCCTGCACATATCAAACGGATTAATTCGTCTTCGGAGCCCAAAATTGATCGGGCCCGGCATACTTAAAGAATTGACCTTTGTCAGCTTTGACAACAGATCCTTTTCGAGTAACAGCATCATCTTCCTTGACTGTTCCTACCTTTCTATAAACAGTCTTAACAACTTTCTGTTTAGACTTAGGAATATATTTTTCTTTCTTGACAGGTGAAGGAATCACAGTCTTAGATTTTGCAAATTTATTATTGATGTATTGTCTAGGTGTCATGTTCTCTTTATTAGCAATCATGCGTTTGAAATAAGCAGTCATATCATTAAAAACACATAACATACAATTTAAAATACCACAAGGTTTATGGCATACATCAATAGCAGGCATGTTATTCACAATAACAGGAGTCTTAACAGTTTCTACCTTAACTTTATTAACATTTTTAAAGTTCTCAGTAGCATGGAATCTGTTATTACTATCCTTACTATTAACAAACTTATTAGGTCTATTAAGATTTTTCTTAAGCTCGTTAGCACCTAAACCAGGAGTGGATGAACTAGTAGTGTTCACGTACATTTTCTATTGGTCTTTTAGGTACATATTTAGCTTTTTGGACATTTATTCCTTTTATGTCCTTAACAGGTTTTTCCTGTTCTTTCTCTTCCTCTTCAAGATCTTCAAGTTTGATTTCATAATCCACTATTACACAACTATCAAGAACTGGTTCTGCAATAGGAGTTATGAAAAGAGGTTTGAGTGTGTCTTTAACAACATGAGGAATACCCCTTTCTTCAGCGCTTTGCTTGAACGGGGTAATGTTGCTTGGCTTTCCTACAGATTTATTGTACTCGAAACCTATTCCAACTTTCCGTTTAATCTCTTGTTGGTCAACTAGGTCTTTCATAACAAATGAAGCAGTTCTATAGGCTTGACACCTGACTTTCTCTTTTTCAATTTTATCCTTTAAAAAAGCTTCAATTTCAACATAGCAGTTGACTCTATTAACTTGAAATGCAACATCTTCAGTTAATTTCTCATTTATAATTTTCATCTTTTTCAATTCATAATTCTCCTCTGATAAAACTTTATTTTCGAAAATTAAAACTTTTATTCGATCTCTAGCATCAGTTAAATTCTCACCTAGCAATTTAAACATTTTAGGACAGCTAGGGTTTACCTCAATTCCTTGTCGAGGTGGAGATTGTGATCCTTCAGAAGAAGAGGCCATTAGAGCAAGATTTTCCAATTGATCTTCTTCATCATTGTCGGAATCATCCCAGCTTTTTCCTGCTGCTAAGTATGATTTTCCCTGATGCTTCTTCAGTAGAGCGTCATATTTCTGTTTGAGCTCGTCATATGAATCCTTCTTTCTTTCCTGCTTGGGCTTTCTACAATCAGTTGCAAAGTGTCCCATTTCATTGCAGTTGAAGCAACGGATCTTGCTTCTGTCTACCATCCATGTCTTGTATCCACCTTTTGTGTTGGATGTGCTAGAAGAGCCAGCTGTCTGAAATCTGTTTGCCAATAGGCTTGAATTTGAAACTAGGGTTCCTCCTGAATCTTGTATTTCCAAATTTTCTAGCAATCAGAGCCAGAGATTCATCCTCAAGTTGATCGAGTTCTTCCATTAAGTAGAATTCACTATCAGCTGAATTCATTAGAGTTGCACCAACTTCTGCAACAATACCCTGATCAATGAGGTTGACTGAAGAAGATTCAGTCTTAGCTTTTCTGTACTCTGGTTCTTCTGCTACAAGAGCTGTAGACTTGCTGACCACCTTGCCTGTACCATATATTTCGTTCTGTTGAATCTACTCTAGCTCATAGGCCTTCAGTATGCCATAAAGTCTTTCCAGTGAAATTTCATTCATGTCCCTTGACTCTCTGATGGCTGTTATCCTATGCTCTAGGTGTACTGGCATTGTCAGCAAAAACTTCCTACTGATCTCCTTCTTCGTATATTGTTTGCCATTGAGATTTAGATCATTTATCAGCTTGTTGTATCTCTCAAAAACTTCAGAGATACCTTCTCCTGGATTTGATCTAAAATGCTCATATTGAGACGTTAAGATTTCCAATCTGTTCTCCCTTACTTCTTCTGTTTCTTCATTTAGTATCTCTATCGTTTCCCAGATGTGTTTAGCATTTTTACAATTAACAACATGATTGTACATTCCGGGATCAAGAGATTCCACTAAAATTAACTGCAGACTGGTGTCCAATGTATCCAGTTCCTTTTCTGTCTCAGTGTACTCAGAAATATCTTTTTCAAATTGTCTGTGCGGAATGAGTACACCATCTTCCATATGCTCAGGAAAGATATTTATTGGAACAGCAACACCAGTTTTTAAAATATCCTTGTACTTAGGATTTGCAGCTCGAAGAAACAAGGTCATCTTTCTCTTCCACAGATTATAATTGTCTTTATCAAATTGTGGAATTTTAATGCTACTAACTCTTTGAGTACTCATCTTTAAATAAGATTAAAAATTAAGAGTTTAATTTTTGACTTAAAATAATTTTTCGGGAAAAAAAATTATTTCGAATAAAAAATTATTTCGAATTTAAAATAATTTTTGAGATCTTTATGAGTTCGCGGAATTTGATTTGGATCTGATATGAAAAATATCAACCAGCTCTGATGCCAATTGTTGGTCCCTGATATTGTAGAAGGGGGGTTGAATACAATATCTGAAATTAATCGTGGAATATTTGAATTAAAAATATTATTTTAATTGCTCGCGAAATATTAATTATAATGAAATACTGTTCAAGTGAAAGATATAATTTTAACTTGATTAGTATTACAAAATTAATATTTAGAAAACTGATATATAATTGATAAAAGGATCTAGAACAAATTTGACATGAACTGTTCGTGTTTAACAATTATATTCCAAACTCAGCACAGAAATTTGTGAATATTACAATGCAGACAAATTACTGAATTTGAGCTGTTTTTTCTTACTTGAAATAATGAAGTGATCTCCTCATATTTATAGAGGTTGGAAAAACTTTGCATTACTTTTCAGCATTACTTTTCACTATGACCTTTTTAACAAGAATTAAGCCTTGTATTACTTTTCAGAAAGCTGGGCATTATCTTTGAATTTCGGTATTACCTTTTCAAATAGTAATTCGGTATTACCTTTTTCAAAAAGTAAATCGGTATTACCTTTTCTAAAAAGTAACTCAACATTACCTTTTAATAAAAGTAATTCGGTATTACTTTTTAAAACTGGTTCGGTATTACTTTTAATGAATCTCTCGGTATTACTTTTCATCACCCGGCAAATCATTTACTTTGCACTTGACTGGGACACGTGGCATGCTGTGATTGGTTCTTTTAAAACATATAAACACCTGCCCCTTTTCTTTTCTTCTTTGACGCAGGTTCTTTTTGATTAGCCCCGTAGAAATGCTTTTAGACCCGCATAGCTTATAATCTTTAATTAATAAATAATAAATTTAATTCAGAAATTATAAAAATAAATATCTAATATTATTTAGATATTTATAAATATAATTTACTAAATAAATAAAATATTTATTAATTAAATAAATCCTTATGCTCTAAGCTGCGGTCTTCTGAACGTCTGGAACCGAACTCTTTTTGATTTGGAAATGATAAATCAATTCCAACCGGGGTTCCACTTTTATGAATATATTACTCTACATTTCTTCCGTGTCAATACTTTACCGCTTTGTCTTCAAGTCAGTACCGTAACTCTTTGAGCTTCCAGCTTCTGTCTTCTGTCATTCTAAAATAATTCTAAATTAATTAATCCTTTAATTAATTTAAGGAATAAATTAATTCTGAGTGAATTAATTTACTAATTAAATTAACTAATTAATTTAATTAATTAATAGAGAATTAAATTAAAGGCTTGACTATTGTTGATGTAGATAAGACTCTTCTGTTATTCAACAATAACCTTTTTAACCACTTGAACTTTTTGATGACGAATCTTCACTGACATTGTTGACACCCTGTGCATTGGTCTGGTTCACGGATGACTAACTACAATGTTGATTCTCATTTCTGCTGTAGTGGTCTTTGTGTCTTGTCTTGTCCTGTCTTAGCTTTGTCTTCACTATTTCTTTTCTTGGAATCTCTTTGTAGTAGGCACTTGAAATCTTCTGTATCTTCTGAACTCTTCTGAAATACTACTTCTTTATTTTTTGCCGACGCTTGAACATATTAATGAACTTCTTCCGGTGTAGAGTAGCAGCTTCATTAGAACACTTCTGATATTATGATTCTTTGTGTCTAATTGACATTCTTCGTCTTGATTCCTTCCTCATTATTTATTACTTACTTCATTTTCTTACTTGAGTTGAGTTGTCATCTACTTATTACAAATAGGCCTTGTCATATGCCTTTCAATCCTACCACAAAATCTATAGTTACATGTTCCCACTTCCATTTAGGAATCTCCGGAGGTTGTAACAATCCACTAGGTCTCTGATGCTCAGCTTTCACTCGCTGGCAAGTTAAACACTTACTATTCCAATCGATAGTTTCTCTCTTCATATTTGGCCATCAATAAAATTGTTTATGATCTTGAAATATTTTGGTATTCCCAGGGTGAACATAATATCTAGAGTTATGGGCTTATCCCAGAATATCCAAATTCTACCTGCAAACCGTCTCAGTCCTTTATCATCCTTCTGACTCCTTACTTCTTCACCATTCAGATTCACATTCACATCATTAATCGCTTCCTCTTGACATCTACGAATCTTCTCCAACAACTCTGGTTGGACTATAATCTCATACAAATTTTCAATGGCTTGAATTGGAATCTTGGCTTCAATTTCCAACTTACCCATTTCCTTAATCAACTCTTTAGAAGTTGTCAACATCTTCAATCTCTCTTTTTGACTCAAGGCATCTGCCACCACATTGGCTTTGCCTGGATAATAGTTAATCGTGCAATCATAATCTTTAATCAATTTTAACCATCTTCTTTGTCTCATATTCAATTCTTTTAGAGTGAAGATATACTTCAAACTCTTATGATCCGTATAGATCTCATACTTCTCACCATATAAATAATGTCTCCAAATATTAAGTGCAAAAACAATCGCAACCAACTCTAAATCATGCAAAGGATATCTCAACTCATAATCTTTCAACTTCCTAGAAGCATAGGCTATAACTTTCTCGTGTTGCATTAGCACACAATCTAATCCCTTATGGGACGCATCGCTATAAATAACAAAGTTTTCATTATTATCAGGGAAAGTTAGGACTGGTGCAGTAACTAACCTTTATCTTCAATTCTTGAAAACTCTCACATTTAGGAGTCCATTCAAATTTCTAACTCTTCCTCATAAGTCGCGTCAAAGGAATAGTTATCTTAGAAAAATATTTCACAAATATTTTATAGTACCCTGCCAACCCTAGAAAACTTCTAACCTCCATTGGAGTCCTCGGCCTCTCAATTGGCAACAGTTTCAACTTTGGCTAGGTCTACTAGAATTCCATCTTGATTAATCACATGGCCTAGAAATTGAACTTCTTTCCGCCAAGACTTACACTTCGAAAACTTAGCATATAACTTTTTTATTCTCAACGGTTTCAGAGCTATCCTCAGATGCTCAGCATGTTCTTCTTGGGTTCTCGAGTAAATCAAGATATCATCAATGAAGATGATCACAAACTTATCTAAATATTTCTTGAACACATGGTTCATCAAATCCATGAATGCAGCTGGGACATTCGTCAATCCAAAAGGCATAAATAAAAATTCATAATGATTGTATCTCGTCCTAAAAGTAGTTTTAGGCACATCATCAGGTTTAATCTTTAACTTGTGGTATCCTGAATGCAAATCTATCTTAGAAAAATGAGCTGCCCTTACAACTGATCAAACAGATCGTTGATCATGGGCAGTGGATACCAATTCTTAATAGTCACTTTATTCAACTCTCGGTAATCAATGCACAATTTCATGGTTCCATCTTTCTTCTTAACAAATAATACAGGAGCTACCCAGGGCGACACACTTGGCCTAATAATGCCTTTATCTAACAAATCTTATAACTGGCCAGCTAGCTCCTTCATCTCAGCTGGTGTCATACGGTATGGTGCCTTCGAAATAGGTAAAGTATCAGGTACTAGATCAATAGTAAACTGAATTTCTCTGTCAGGAGGCAATCCTGACAATTCATCAGGGAACACATCCTCAAACTCATTTGCTACAAGAATATTTTAAATCTTTGGAGTTGACTTCTCCACATCTCTAACATGTGCCAAGTATCTCTGACAACCACATCTCAACAATCTTTGGGCCTGAATCATCGTAATAAATTTATGTCTTTGCTTTTGGCCTCTAATGATAACTCTCTTTCCATCACTTGTATTTAAACTCACAGCTTTCTTCCCACAATCAATCCTTACTTCAAAATTTTCCAACCAATCCATTCCTAGGATCACATCAAACTCACATAACTTGAATGATATCAAATCAGCAGGTAATTGCTGACCTTGAACCTCAACTTTACAATGCAGACATAATCTATTCACATGAAACGTTTCCTTACTAGTAAATTTAATCAATAAAGGTTTTTCTAAAGGTATCGACTCAATTCCTAAATTGTTAACAAATGTCTCAGAAATGAACGATCGAATCATTCCAGAATCAAATAACACACATGCATTTACAGAGTTCACAGAAAGTGTACTTGCGATCACATCATTATCCGCCATAACATCTTTCATCATCATGTTGAACATACTCGCAGTAGGTTTACTAGCTGAAGGTGTAGCCGTCTTCGCAGCTGTACCTTCCTTCGACTCTTGATGACATTCTCTCGTATAATGACCTTTCTTTCCGTAATTGAAACAAGTCACAACATTTACCTTGCAACTAAACGCATAATGACCAACTTGACCGCATCTAAAACAACTTGAGGACGCTTGTTTACACACACCAGAATGTTTTTCCCACAAGTCTTACACTCAACCAAACTGGGTCTCGTTTGCGCCGTCATAACAGCTTGACCGGGTTCACTCTTCACATTCCCAAACTTCACAGTATTATTACCAGGCCTCTTATCATTATTGGTCCTATCATCTCTCTTCACAAAGGCTTATTATCTTTATGTTTATCAAATCTCTTTCCAGAAATCTCTTCTTTTTCATGTTCTTCTCCTTTGTATAGAACTCACTACTACTTTCCACAATCGCAGCTTTCTGAACAATCGTCGAGTAACTAATAATTTTAAATACAATTATTCTACTCTGAATCCACGGTTTCAGCCCATGCAGGAACCTCTTCGCTCTCTTCTCGTCGGTATCCACATAGTGCAGAATGAATCTAGCAAGCTCAGTAAATTTAGCTTCGTAATTAGCAACAGCATACTACCTTTCTTCAATTCTAGAAACTTCAGCTCCATTTGATTCTCCAAATACTTAGGAAAATACAGTTAGGAATGAATTTGTTCAAAAATATAAGGGGGTGAATATATAGGTTGATATCTCTTTTTCAAATGCCTTTGATCTTTGAACTAAACTAGTATTGTAGTCTTGTTTAACCTTATCAGTGTTTATATAAGATGCAAAATTCAAATTAAGACATCACAGGTAAATATCAATCTAATCTTTTATTGGAATGATTTACTACAATCTGAGAATCTTTTTAGAATTCTCAGCTTCTTGCTCTTGAAAGAAAGACAAGGAAAATAGATGAATACACAATTTTCTTCACACTCTCTAGTGAAGCTGTCTTTTATACTATATAGATAAAAAGTCTTGTTTTCACATGCTCTCACTAGACAAGTATGCTAAAACTGGAAACAGACAAAAGATACTTTACATTTGACTACCATCTATTTCTAGCTAGCACAAATCTATGAGAATCTTTTCATTCTGTTTTCTTCCTTTTGTCTTTGTCTTCTCTTCCTTTCAAGCTTCATTGTATACTTGTCATTTATCTTCACATGATAGACTTTCCTGATTATGACAATACTTCAAATTATTTGTCTTGTGCTTCTGAAAATTTCCTTGAAAATAGCTATTGGAATCAACCGAATACTCATCTCCTTTGTGCTTCGAGAAGTTAACTTTGAACTGTTTAATCGAGTACTTGTGAGACTTCTCGATTGATCTTTAACTTGAGACTTCTCGATTGGATATATCTGTTGATGACTTCTCGATTAGGGTAGACTTCTCAATCAGACTTGATTCCAAACACTTCTTGACTGACTCACTTCACAGACTTCTTGATTACTTCCTTAGCTAACTTCTTGATTTGTTTAATTGATCTTCTCGAATGAACATTTGTTTACACTTCTCGAATGACTCTATGTTCATGACTTCTCGATTGAGTCATTTGAGACTACTCTACCAGCTTGCATTCATGATTTCTCTATCAAGGTGACTTCTCTATCAGTAAAATTCCTTATGAACAATCTTTTTCTACAACTCCTTATTTGATGTAATGCTTTATTTTTTCTGATGCATGATTCATAGAATCTTCTACCAGAATAATTATTTTTGATATTACTTATTTACATTTGGAGATGCATTAGAAACAAGCTTCTAACTGAAAATACATAATTAAAATAAACCAAGTCACTATTTAATATAAAAAGCATTTGAATGTTACAATATAACAAATAAATACAATAGTGGTTGACTTGATTTGGTTCAACAAATACTTCTCGAGAAATAATTCAGTAAATCTAGTCCAGGGAATCAAAACAATTCCCTATAGTTATCTTTTAGCCTGACTTTTTAGCATATAAACAGCATAAACAATCTTTTTATCATCTTCTACACCAACAATCTCAAAAGTCTTTTCTATCTCACGTAACCAAGCTCTTCCTTCCACTAGATCCACAGTTCCCTTAAACTCATGGAGATTCAATGATTTAAACGATTTAAAAGTTACCATAGGCTGTGTAGGAGGAGAATCCCTGTGATTCATGGGTCTACCACGCCTAGATTGATTAGCCTCGGCAAATTGTCGAAGAAACTCAGTGAACGCTCTCATAGGATCATTAGGATTTTGATCCTGGTTAGGATTCGGGTTCTCATCTTGCCCTTGGTCATGTCCTTGCTCACCATGATCATTCACGGGTTGAACAGAAATAATTCGATCTTTATGTCGGGGTGGCATCGTTTACTGATAAGAAATTTTTTAATAATTCAATCAACAGAAACAATCTCAACAGAAAATTCCATTCTGGATCAATATAATGGACAACAACAGCAATAACCAATGTTCAAGATTCAACTGATTTTTCTGAGTCATCACTGAAAGAAAATTCCCTTTTGGGAATAAACTCAGAGTTTTGGAATACCATAAATCAATTTTTCAAATATCCACCCCAGAATATGGATTATCTATGGTCAAAAAATAACCAACTCTTTTAGAAAAGAATTTTGGTTCAGAAAATTTTGAAATCTGTTTGAAAATAATAGGGTTCCTGGCATTAAACAAGGTTTGAAAACACTTTTAAAAAATCTTCTTTTTATGAAAACAGTCTATTTGACAATTTTAAAGAAAACTTCTTTTGTCTTGGAAAATCTTTTTGACAAATAAAACAATTGCTTTCGAAATCCTGATTGGAAAATAGTCAAAATTTTTGAAAATTGAATCTTTGGTTATGGTTTATAAAACAACAGTACTGTAAAATAGGCATGGCTTATGACAAGTAACACATGATATATCTAAAAAACAATAATATATATACAACCAACGATCCACATGATCAGAATATTCATAATATACACAAGGCTGAGTCAAAATATATCAAAACTATCCACCCGTCAGATCGAGATACGAATACATCAAATATACTACTGGGTGCACTAGTCACCATGGAAGTCTGAAAAGATAATTTCTAGACTACTGAGATCACATCTATACCGCTGTCAAAACAAAATATCTGAAGTCCACTAGTATATATACATCTACGATCTCAACAATCCCAAAAACATATGTCACCTTTGGCTAACAATCAGAAACAATACAACACAATATATATAATGGTCAATATAAAGAGAATCCCTCCGAAAGGATAGTCGAATCACAATATTGAGGTCGGGAATGAATATACTATGTCTAGCCAGCACAGAAGATCTCACCAAGTCGGTGGTGAAACTGTGTTGTAGCCTGAGACACAATACTCCTAACTGCCTCTGAATCAACGAAACCAGAACTGGAAGATGGTAATCTCCCTATTGCAGACTGAATGCCTGCTAGAACATAAATAGCAATATGATGGACTATCTCCATCTGAACATCTCGAACAAGGGTACTACCACCCTAATGCACAACTCTAAGATCTGGAATAGATAAGTGCTGAAGAAGACTCTCTCGAGTCTGAAAAACCTCGTCATAACGAGCCCTGAACCACTGATGTTGAACATAAAGATCATGATATAAACTCATCGGGACCATATCAGCTCCCGAACTCAAACCACCCTCAGATATAGGAGGGGTAACAAAAACAACGCCACTGGGAACAAAGCTAGAAATTGGCACCACATAAACAACCGGTGAAACACCACCACTACCACAAGAACCAATCTTAAAAATATGAATATATGAAATAGTAGGCTTAGTAGAAACCTCAACATAAACTGGTTTATGAATCATCATAAGACCTGAAGATACAACCCTACTAACTAGCTGTACAGAGACATGAGTAGAGACATATAAGCTCATAACAGACATACTCTCGGGCAACCCATGACAAGTATCACGAGAATATAGATGCTCCTCAGTAGGGTCTATAGTCGTCTTAGAGTAAAGAGAAGTAAACTGATATCGATCTGCTACAAGCATACAGACCTCCTCAGAAACTGACATATAACTCACAGTCAGAGTATGATAAAAGTGATGCAACATCTTAGACAAATGATCATTAGGGGATACCAAACTCTCAGAAGCAACCAACTCAGAAGACAAGGACGTCGGCCCAACATAAACAGCTGCTGACACAGAAACAGTCTAAACACTACTCTCCCTAGGTGGAGTCACTAGATCAATAACATGTGAAGGAGTGACCAAATCCACTAATGGAGGAGTAGGTGGATCAAACATCTGAATAGACGAGTTATAATCACTATCCAGAAGCCAAATCTCTATCGAAGGATCTAAATTAGAAACAAAGTGTGCGGGTAATCCACCACCGACACGCTCACTATACTCATCTGAATCCGTATTTGAAAGCTCGTAGAAAGATATTTACAACATATAAACAAAGTCAATAAGTCAATATCTATTTCAAGTCATCACTATACTCAAGGTTTATACATAACTAAGATCATACTCATAATACGTCCTAAACCTTAAACGAAACTCTATAAGAGTCTCTAAACTCTCTTATATCATTAACTATGCCACGCAACATTTCTAGGACTTCTATATCCTAAGAATATAACTATAGCTCTGATACCAACCTCTGATCACCCGAAATTCGGAATTAGCGGATTCGGTGCCACGATCGAACTGTAAACCACAATATCTCAACATACAGGCCTTGAAACCAATACATCTCCACGATTACAATAATAATACAAACTCATAAACAATCTCGGAATACATATTCGATCACAACTGGCTATCCAAACATAATAAGCTAGAACAACATATAAAATATAATAACAAGTTTCCAGCAGCTTAAAAAGAAACTCTAAAGCTTCTCATTGCCCTTAGCTACCTTACACTTCTCTATAGGGATGTAAACATAGGGGGGTGAGAGAACAAAACTCAGCAAGTATAAATCTAGGAATAAATAATAGGGTGCCACGATAAATGATAGGGAACTTCATCACAAGGAAATACCTCAACAGGTACAACAACAGTGAAACTGGCTGAGATGGAATTTTAACAATACGAAATATCTCATAATCATATCATTGTTCAAAATACACTTTATATCTGAAAATAGATGTCAGATCACTTTTGAAACAAATATCCACGAGTATCTCCAAATACTCACATTTAATAAAGTAACAGTGACAACAACTGAGATAAAATCTTTAATAATAAAAAATATCTCAAAATAATAAGTCATTATTCAAAACATACTTTAGCATTTCAATTCTTCAAAATATTTCATTTTCAAATTCAACTGGTTTTCTATAAACTCACAATACTGAACAGGGAGATCAACCTCTATTCAAATATCGTTACCCGTGATAACCTGTGGCTTGATCAGAACTACAGTTACCACTGAACCAAATAGCTAGCTTTCAGGGACCTTTCTCCCCAAGGAAAATTATTTCATCCCTGGGTTCCGTACAGTCCTGGTACAATTAAGTACTAAATCATTAAACGCCCGAAAATAATATTTGACCAGCGTTTTAAATAATCATCTCAAAATACACTTTTGTATATCTCAAAATATTTCTCTTGCATCATTATGCATTTCAAAATCCACTTTCAAAAATATCTAGTTGAACTCACATATTGAGTCAACTTACCAATATAGGAAGCCAAAATAATCCATACACTTTAATCTTGGAAAGAATAGCTTTTAAAATAAAACAAAATTCCTATAAAAAGGGGAAAATCACCTCCTTAATTATAGGTTTAGAAAGTTCTCAGAATTTTCTCAAAATAATATTTTATAAATAAAATAGATTGAGATTTAATATCTCACACAAAATCTCTAGAAATATTTGGAAAAATACTTTTAGAATAAATTTTTAAAATATCACAGTAATGAGAATTTAAAATATTAAAAGAGGAATATTTATATATTTTATAAAAATCCAGGATATAAAATTCACACAGAGAGTATTTAAAATCATTGAGAAAAGAAATAAGTTTTGAAATAAAGTAGAAATGAATTAACTAAATATTTGATGTTTTGAAAACAGGTCAATGACTTTTGAAAGATTTCAAGTTTCTCAAATATAGAAAACAAACACATTGTATGAGGTTGAAATTCTAAAATAATTGTCAAAGATAGGGTTTTGAAACAATCTCGATTCAAGAGTAGAATTAGAATATATAAAAATTCCAATTCTCAATCACACTAAATCAATGGTTCAAATAATAACAAACCAGAGATCACGTCTCAACAATTTAACATTTGATCACGTAATATTTTAGGCTTCCAATCAATCATACCACATAACAATTATCAAGCTCAAGAGAAGAAAGTGGAAATATATTTGCCTGAAATAGGAGTCAAGCAACAACTACTAATAAATAGTGATTCAATCTTTACCCTTCGACTCTCTCAGAATTAGACTGGGTTTCACTATATTCAAATGCTCTACAATATAGTAGAATAAATATTTAATATCAAATAATAGGAAATTAAAATTAATTTCTTCTTATAATCTACTAGTTCCGGTTTCTATTTATAAACTTTAACTAATACAATTATCCAGAACATTTATCTCAAATTTAATCCACTAAAATAATTTAAATACCCAAATCTCATAAATAAAATAAAATGGGTATTTAATCTAGTCCCAAGATAATACTCAAGTCCATCTAATTTAATCCGGAATTAAATAACCATTATACTATTTTAATCCCAATATTTAATCTCATTTTATTCTTCCAAAAATAATTACAACAATTAAATAATAAAAACCAAATTTCTTTTCCGAGTGGGGCTCACTGTCACCTCACCCTTCTTCTTCCTCCTCTCCTTTCTCTCTCCCCTCCGCTCATCGCTGGCTCTTTCTCTTCCTCTTTTTTTCTTTTATCCTTCTCTTTTCTTCTCCCCTTATTCCTCCTCCTCTCTCTCCTTCTCGGCTCATCCTCTTTTTTTCTTTTCTCCTTCTCTTTTCTTCTCCCCTTATTCCTCCTCTCTCTCCTGCCTTTATTACATCACCACCACCACCGCCAGTCGCTCCGCCGCCGTGGTGGTGGCTTTGCCATCTCCAAACACACACATGCATACGCCCAAACACACACAAACACAAACACATTTACAAGTTTCATTTACAAAAATCAACTCAACCATCACAAACCCACATCATCTCCACCTTGTTTCTCCATTTTCCGACCACCATCGAAGCCAACTCCGGCTACCCATCACCAACCTCCGATTTATCTTCTCCGATTACACAATCCAATTAATTCAAATAAAACAATTAAATAAACTTTCCCCAAATTACAACTCAAACCCCAAATTTTTAATTCAAAAACCCCAATTTAACAAATAACCTATCTCCTTTAATAACCAATTAATCAACTAATTCAATTACTCAATTAATCTATTTAAATCAATATCCCCAAACTAAAAACATAGAAACCTAGCTTTAAACTAATAAAATTCAAAACTTAATAAAAATCAAATCTCAACTCCAAAAATATCAAAATATATACCTTGCTATATATGGAAACTAACACTTCAAGAATCCAAACTTTCCTCAAGCTTTCCCAGAATAGAAACTTGCTTGATTGTCAATTTTCTTATATCATTACGAAACTCGTAAAACCACGATCTCAAATATACAATTGCATATTGAATCCGATCACCGAAACTTCAAGTAGATTTGCCAAGTTTCCACTCTCTCTCTCAGCTATGTTCTTTCTCTCTCCCTGAAAAGAAAGTGATGACGTATAAAATGAATTCTAGAATACTCTTTTTTTTCTCTATTTATAGCCCATAAAATGATTTTGGGCCACTTAAAAATTAATAAGTCTAAAAATAATTCTACAACTGGCTAGGTCCACTAACTAAAATAATAAGTCTTGACCCATTTACAAATTCTAGCCAAAATAAAATATCCAAGTCCAAATTCCATTTACATATATTACTTGTCTCATTTTAATAATTGTCACCACTAATAAATATTATCTCCAAAAATAACTCTATTGTCAAATATTAAATCTCATTTCGATATTAAACCTTAAAAATATTCTCTTACCAATAAATAAATAATAGGAGTTCGAGAAATGTAACAATTAAATAAAAATAATTAATATGAAATTCGTGGTCGTTACAATGTCGGATTTTCTTATATATATTAGATATTTTAAAATCTCACCTTAATATTCTACTGTATTCATGATTAACTCTGCATGGACTCGATGAATTGTATATATAATTTATGAAATCTTTAAATAAAATATAATCAATAAAAATCAATAGATTTTTATCAATACCTATGAATCTCAATTTAATACACCCCTTAAGTCTCACCAATACGATCCAACATTTTTTAAATTAATTATCAAAGCTAAAAACTTAAAAACTTAACTACAAAATCTTAATTATATTTATTTTAATTTATAAAATCTTTTTTTATAGGTATACATGTATATATGTTTAAAAACAATTCTCTAATTTTTAATCGGACTATCACGACCACATTAATCCCTTTATTTTAACTATATATAAAATATGAATAATTCGATAAAATAATACACATTTTTACATAATTCCAGTAACAAAAAGAATGAAAGTAAAATCACAATCATGTATATAAAGTTGTTTAGTTAACATTATAATGAATAATTTTTTAAATATGAAGTTGTTTATTTACTCATTTTTAATTTATATTTTCTATTAATTACAATCTCCTATATATCAACTAAAAAATTCTACTTCTTCAAAGTTTTATTAAAAAAGTTAAATATTTAAAATATATAAGTTTTCTTTACAACAACTCAAAAAATGACCTCCTAAGTAACAGTCTTAATTAGTTAATGTAGTTAATACGTAGGCAGTGGATTACATAAATGAATAAACGATTATATTATGAATTCTCATTTAGATCAGTATTGCATGATTATCAACTATATATGCACTAGCAACATGAGTTTTACTATTAATAAATGACATATTGGTTATATTTTACAAACTCGATCGATCCTAATGATTTTTATAAAAAAATAATGAATAAATATATTGACTGATATTATGAGTTATTAGAGTAAATTAAATTTACGAGAATATACCTAATTAAGTAAAGAAAAGTTTAGTAAAAAGCTCATGACCGAAAGTTTAAACAACATTTGGAACTAGATTTTCTTCGTGTAACACTTCATCAAATATGCAACTGAAGTTGAAGGAGAAAAGTTTTACTGAACATTTTCTATTATGATATTAACTAAAGAATTGATGATCTCCAAAGATCATAATATCTAGTTACTACATAATAATAAATTAAGTAATTAAATAAATAATATTCAACAATATTCTATCTGAATAATTACAAAAATTTTAAGAAAGAAGAAAAATGGGGTGACATATTTTACTTGAAACAAAATAGTGAAGTTACAAAATTTGAGTTAAATTTTAAAATTTCCTTCATTAAAATGTTATTTTGTTTAATTCATTATGATTAACTCATTATAATTTCTATATAAATGATTTCTAGCTGTGGTTTTAGTTGAAATTTTAATCACAAATTGAAAATTTTTAAGCCTAACGATGAAAAATTATCATGTCGATGGTTTACGATTTTAGAAAGTACACATTACAGCATATAAGGCTATAAGCTACCTGGATTGCACTAGTAGAACAATATTACACATCCTGTGTCAAAAGCTTGATTATTAAGTTGGAATGACATTGCTTTTTCTCGGTAAAAAGACACATTGCTAAACAAGATAAGCAGAGCAACAAACGCAGCATACACTTGTATTTCTATTTTATCTAAAAACTTCTATAACTTCGTCCCACAGATAAACAAGTACTTCTTAAGAGTAATTCTTGCACAAATAGCTATATATCAAAAATAAAACGATTTCCAGCATTCCACTTATATGATTACTGTAGTTTTTCTAGCATGTTGACTAAATTGTGTAGTTTGGTATCGCATGATAGATGTCATCTGAGTTATGGAGACTATGACCTGGTACACTACGTTGTGTCTCCTGGAAGTTCATCGAGAATCTCAACAGGAATTACAGGAATGGAGTCCCACCATTCTTTTAGACGTCTGCTTCCCTTGTTTCCTTCATCACTTTTTGCACGCTTTTGCAGCTTTGTTGTTGTGAATAAACACAGCAGGAGGACCATAAGTATAAACTTGAATGGGATCACAGCTACAAAAATGGCTAGCCTGTCATGGCCATCATCACCGTATCTGTATGCTGCAATCAAAAAATACAAAATTTGAGTGAATACACAAGAGTTGTAGATATTTAGGTTATCATTTTACAGAACCAGTAAGACTCATGTTAATCTTTTCTTTTTTACTATCTGCTTTTGTGGTAGTACATTTGTTACAATTTCCCCTTCTTTTCCTCGAAAAATGAACTAGGGCCTATAGGTAGACCGTAAACAGTACATATTACTCACCAACATCTTGTATTAATTGGCCTACACAATGGAGGGTTATATATCGTATATACAGATAATGCACATGACATGAAAACAGAGATCTTGAGGGTATGGCGTAATGTTTCAATAGTAATTTTGTTGTTTAGGTTTCGATGGACGGATGGAGCACCTAAATCTTTGGTTAGATCATCCACAATATTTCAACTTACCTTGGCGCCTTGGAGAAAAATACGGACCAAGCTTTTAGTATAGAAATGTTGGCTAACCGCAACATTTCACTTGCAGTTAGCAACCCATGTTGTGCCGACACCATGCTCTCAATTGCTGTTTTATCAGATGCAGTGTAAACAATTAATTTGTCGTATTTGTCGCCGATCCTCTTCCGCCTCGCCCATATCATCTTACCCACCATCCACAATAATAAAGCTGCTATTGCAATTCCAATCCACTCCCTGTGCGAAAACAATTATGTGATTGCATGTTCATGAACACTTGACGGGTTATGTGCAATAACATCACACAATCAGGTATATTGTGTACATTGTTGTTGAAAGAAATAATTTTGAAGTTGGACAAACTCACTTGTAGATGATTAAGAGTGTAATGCCGATCACAATTACGGTGGTCTCTGGTTTTTTCCATGTTAAAACCTCTTGAAACCATGGCCATAATGCACCATTGATAGGTTTCAACAGCTCCTACAAAGTTAAACTTAAATCAGGTACGATACACATATGTTTAACAGAGGCCTGAGGGCAGAAAACGAGGATATAATTTTGAAAATTGAAAACCAGATACAAATCCATGACTGAAAAGGTCTTACAATTATCTGAAATGATATATTACCTTGAGAACAGCAGCACTATCAGAAACCCCTTCGTCTTTAAGCCCTTCAACTGTAGCTTTGGCAATACCAGATTCCTTTGCTTCTTCCCTAACCTGATCAATGGCACTCTCCAGTGACGAAAGATTTTCTGCTTGTCTGTTCAGAGTTTCGATCCTCTCGGCAATTTCTTCGTTCCCCATACTTGGAGTACATGCTTGTGAGACATTCAAATTCCGCAGAATTGAGCTTGCACTGAACAATTTCCCACCAGGGACATTCATTATGCACTTGGCAAGCTCTTCAAGTACAATATCTCCTTTAGGTAACACCTCAAGCAAGGAGAAGATCAAGAAACTTTTTGGAGCTGGTGGTAATGTTCGAAGCATTTCTCGAGCAGCATGGAGGCGAACTATGCCAAGGATGGTCCTTGCATGCATCTCCCAGATTTGCAATGGAGATCCCACCTTGAATTTTAGTAGAAATGAATGTAACAAAAGAACCTCTTTCACGAGTGCGAGCCAGTGATCGCGTCTAGTGGAACTAGTCATTTCTGGAAATTCCAACACGATACCCTCTTCCCTGACAAACAAAGTCAAAGGAAACAACAATTATTGAATGACCATATAAAACATGCATCCAAATTCATCTGTCTAAACACCAATAAATATATATTAGTTCTAGCAATGTTAGTATTAATGAATTGTTTTGGTCGTCCTGATAGGGATATTTTTTGCCCTTGAGTTTGGCAATGCAGAAGTTTTTTTCATCAACAAGTTCTCAGTTGCATCGACCAGTACTACAAAGTACAGTACACCCCCACAACCTTGACAAAGAATAAGAGATACATAACAATGATAACATAATTATCTTACAACTCAGGAGACTCATATATAATGGCCTTGTCAAAAAGAGGAGCACCCCATGGACCCGTGGCAGCTGGTTTCACACACTTTTCAGTTCCCTTAGAAAGGTCGAGTTTCAGAGCATCTTCATAAGCTAGAACTCCAGAAGCCTCAAAGTAGAGAGCATAATTGGTCAATGTTAGCGTACCTATTATATCAGATGCAGAAAGGAGAGTATTAAATTTATAAAATATATGTATCTGCAAAAAACAAATTCATAGGAAATATTCATTCTATCAAAATTTGTGGAACCAACCAGGCCAACTAGCTCCTCCAATATGACACACTACCCTCGAAGTGCTTGCAGTTCCCTCCACGTGTAGAATGAATTCATCATCAGCAAGCTCAACTCCAGCAGGTATATCTTGCCTTTGCAACTGTTTAATGCATCTGAAAATTTATCAAACTCAAGATGTGTGGAAACAGTAACACAGATAAACTCTAAGACAATTGAAGTAATTTTGTCACTGTATGAGACCATAAACTTGTTCCATTATTCATAGCAGAACCGACTAACAGTAGGCTACTTCAACTATTTTATCAGCAAAACTAAACATTCCAACAAAGTAAAGATAAACTGTATTGACAGACAACTAACAAATTTGGGTGAAAAGGTTCCCAATCCATTCTCTGTAGCCACCAATGAAACTTGTCCAGGTTTTTCCGTACCCGTATTTCGTACAACTGATGTTATGTAGGTGCTGGACTTCTCCGCACATCATCTGATGACTAAAATGGAAATATATTGTCCATCCAAATCAATCCTTAACACTTTTGTGCAGGACTTCGTTGAAATATTTTTACAAGAATCTTTGACCAAATAGGCAAAAATCTTGCATGTGATGTAGGCTGTAGCACTCATATATATTTCTTTTATGTCAATCTACATTGCCATAGATAATAAGCTCTATGATCAGTTCATGCCTGTATACTCTGTCATTCCTATGATAGTCACTCAAAATAAATGAATTTAGCATGCTAACAGAAGAACACCCTCAAGCAAGCAAAATTACAGAAAATGGGGTTTATATTTTTCCTGTTTATTTCTTGAAGAAATATTTTGTAAGCAGGGTAGTGAAGCCGGTTGAGAGTTGTTGTAGTCAGAGTTTCGAAAGTAAATTTTCCATTGACCATATCTGCTATTATTGGAGCTACTGTAGCCAACCACACAAATGCACCTTCTCCGACGCTGGGTCCATCGTCAACCTGCCAGAATAAAATTTAGAATATTACATTTGTGGTACATATGACTGATGATTAAAATTTCTATAGTAATTTTAATACCAAAAAAAAATGAATCTTACAACCTACCACATGCCACAATCAAGTATTTACTAGTTTTCTACCCCAAAAAAGATGGACAACTCATATCGGATACAAGTAACCTTTCTTCCAGATAATGAGTGGAGTGAAATACAGTACAATAGACAAATTAGGATATAAGCACGATATAAAAGGTGGTTGTAAACTAGAGAAGCAGAATTCATACAAGAAGTGGCATGAGGTCTGAATAGAAAAGAGGAATGTCATCATCTTCGCGATTAAGATTTGTTTGCTCCTTCTCCTCCTCTTTCTCCTTGGCTACACTTTCCTGAAGCCATCGAAAACAGTGCAATTATCGCATACCCTTTTGTCCAGACTTAAAAATCCTATTCTACTTGTTCAAGCCTCAAATCAAGTGTCATGTCAAGTGTTTGGTAGACACACTAATTTATCTCATATAATATTATGCTTTCTAATCCACAAGACAATCGTGCCAAATCAAGTAATCTAAAGCCTAGTTAGCATTTGCTAACGGAAGAACTGGGACTTTTTCCTTTTTTTTTTTGGGGGGGGGGGGGAGTGGGGGGTGGGGGTGTGAAGCGGTGAGATTGATGCTATGCAAGTATGCAACAGTAAATCGAAAAATCAAGCACCCAAAAGATTACTTTTCACCCTAGGTATATATATGTGTGTGCAGGTGTCGGATCAAACATTACATTGAGATTTTGGCAGCAAAACAGTGCAAAAGAGTAGTTCAAACTTCGAACTCTAGAAACTCCAACAAGTTGTTACAGTTTCTTTCGACTTATGTCTCGGAAAATATTTAGTCAAGTGTTTACACTGTTAAAATAATATATCCGTACAAAAAATTAAGATAACATATACACTGGTTTCAGAAACTTATTATAATCACTCTTTCAATTTGATTAGATACTCTCACATAAATTAACAAGTCAAATTAAGAACATATATAGAAGAATAAAATTTTACTCATTTGCACTGAATTACTTACCGAAAACGAGTCTTGTTCATCATGATCACTCGAATCAGGCTTCTCCCAAGCAAGCATCATATCAAATGAAAAGCGGCTAAATGAACCATCACTTATTAGTTCTTCTATATTACAACACATGTCAATTAGAGCCCTCGAGCAGCAAAACTCCATCAATTTCCTCGTATAGTCACCATTATCTGCTGTCCAAGTAGTCTCAAATTCCTCAACCATTACATTTAGAGAAATATCGAGTTTCCTGAAAATCAAATAAAAAATATAACTAAAACATTATTCATCAAAAGTCATATATACATGTACAATTAACAAATCATATGATCGAATTGAAGTTCTCCTAAAACCACAAGACATTCCTGAAAGTTCTTATATCAGTGTAACAACTTCCCCGAATCTTATAACTACTACAAAACAAAGTAAATAAGTTGACAGAGAGGGAGAGAGAGGGATTGAGCGAGAGAGAGAGAGCGAGAGAGATGGAGAGAGAGAGAAAAGAGAGAGCGAGAGAGAGATGGAGAGAGAGAGAGAAGAGAAAGGGAGAGAGGGAGAGAGAGAGAGAGCGAGAGAGAGAGAGAGAGAAGAGAGAGAGGGAGAGAGAGAGAGAAGAGAGAGAGAGAGAGAGAGAGAGAGAGAGGGAGGGATTACTGGGAACATCTGAGAAGGACGTCGTTAGCAATGTTTGAAAGCTGTTTTCTCTCCATAGTCATCGTTGATTCAAGTAATTAGTTTCCTCAAGTGAATATATATAAATGCACGCTAGTAAACAGTTATTATAAACACTTAAAGATGCAGAGAGATTGGGGCAGGTCAGTATTGTCAGAAGCTTACACGTGTCTTCCATGCAAACGGTGTTCCTCGTATCGGGCTTTGCCCTTTTATTTTTCTTGTTGGACTAAAGTTTATGGCCTGCTTAAAATATCATAATCGAACTAGATATATAGAACAAATTCTATAAAATGGATCAATAATTTATATTTTTATACTTATATTTTACAAAAGTTATGTTTTATATTATTATGATTATAAAAAGAATAAAGATTAAATTTATATGAATTCATATTCAAATCAAATTATACATCTCAATTTTTATAGTCTTTCAAAATTTTTTAATTTATATAAAATTACAATTTTTAATAAAATTTCTTATATGAATATATGAATGTGTTATTATAATTACAGATAATTATATAATTTCAAAAATAATTTTATTATTTTATATTAAATAAAACTTGCATAATTTTTCCAAGAAAATTTTATTCTTTAAGGCTGGAGACAAGTGAATTACCCTAACTTCCTTCATGTCATGTGGTAGTAGTATAAATATTACAGCCAGGAACACCGAGTCGGAGTAAACTTATATATATATATATATATATATATATATATATATACACACACACACTAGCTTATATCCCGTGCGATACACGAATGAATTTTTTTTAGTTTTTTAATATTTTTATTTTAATATTTTTAATGATTTGAATTTATTTGTATTTGTATAATAATAATTTAAATTTTATTTAATATTATATGTATATATTTTTATATAATTTATTTGTATTTATATTTTAGTAGGATGATTTTTGTTTGTTTTGTATAAAGATGTATTTTACTTAGGAGATTAATGCGATATATTTTAGTTAGAAAATTAATACGAGATTGTATTTTAGTTAGAAGATTAATATTTTAAAATTAGGCCCAATAATTAATCAATTATCCGACTCAAATTATTAAATAAAAATTATATGATAAGTGAGATTCGTAAAATAAAAAATATAGAATATAATTTAAATATAATATAATATTATCATATCAACGGAATTATATTCTTACATAAAAGTAATGTTTATATTCTTTAGAATTATAATGTTTATGAGCTGTTTGCATAAAAGGAGGAATACTAGTGTTAGAATTGTATGTATGATTATATTCTTTTAAAATTATATTTTATTAAAATTCAACGGTTAAGATTGTTTTTATGGTTCACTTAAAATTGGACGGTCAAGATCTTTTTTATGCTTCACCCAGTACCATACCATGTTTATATTCTTTAGAATTATAATATTTATGAGTTGTTTGCATAAAAGGAGGATGGTGTTAGAATTGTATGTATGATTATATTCTTTTAAAATTATATTTTATTAAAATTCAACGGTTAAGATTGTTTCTATGGTTCACTTAAAATTGGACGGTCAAGATCTTTTCTATGGTTCACCCAGTACCATACCGATGACCAAAACTTTTAATCTTTCTGCTTTAATAATATAACTAACTTATATCTCGTGCGATGCACGGATGAATTTTTTTAGTTTTTTAATATATTTTTTAAATATTTTTTAATGATTTGAATTTATTTGTATTTGTATAATAATAATTTAAATTTTATTTAACATTATATGTATATTTTTTATATAATTTATTTGTATTTATATTTTAATAGGATAATTTTTGTTTGTTTTGTATAGAGATGTATTTTACTTAGGAGATTGATGTGAGATATTTTAGTTAGAAGATTAATATGAGATTGTATTTTAGTTAGAAGATTAATATTTTAAAATTAGGCCCAATAATTAATCAATTATCCGGCTCAAATATCGACCGACTATCAAACTTTCAATGTTATCATAAATTTTAATGATATATTAAATTAAAATTATAGGATAAACTTTAATGATATATTAAATAAAAATTATATGATAAGTGGGATTCTTAAAATAAAAATATAGAATATAATTTAAATATAATATAATATTATCATATCAACGAAATTATATTCTTATATAAAAGTAATGTTTATATTCTTTAGAATTATAATGTTTATGAGTTGTTTGCATAAAAGAAGGACTACTGGTGTTAGAATTGTATGTATGATTATATTATTTTAAAATTATATTTTATTAAAATTCAACGGTTAAGATTGTTTCTTTGGTTCACTTAAAATTGGACGGTCAAGATCTTTTTTATGGTTCACCCAGTACTATACCGACGACCAAAACTTTTAATCTTCTGGCTTTAATAATATAGTATAGATAATATAAATATTATATATATATATATAGTAGGGATCTAGAGAAAACTTTTTAGATAGGAAACTTAGAGACCATCATCTACACCGTTCATTATAATAGTAGCATATATAATTAACAAAATTGTAATAATTTCCAAATATATGTAAATAAATGTCAAATAATTGAAAAGGAAACTAATATTCTAATTTAATAGTCTAATTTAATATGAACCATCAGATCAATTAGAAATCAACGGTTGATAAAAGTACCTTAGTTTTCTCCAAAATATTAATTTTCTTTTAAGCATTCCCATATATATATATATATATATATAAGTTTGGACCGTGTATACACAAAAATTATAACCAAGAACCAACTTAACAAAAGTAATAAAAATTCAGAGTGTAGCCGCACTAGGCGAGAAAAAGCCCTATATGTCACAATTTGAGGAGAAAATGTCCTAAATGGCACAACTCGTAACAATGGCCCTAAATAGCACTTCAAAACGCTACATAGTGTGGCATGCTGGAAAAGGGGTGAAAACGCTACTTCATGTAGCGTTTTGCACTTTTTTTAATTTTTTTGGGGAAAAACGCTACTTCGTGTAGCGATTTGCACTTTTTTTATTTTTAATTTTTTTCGGGGAAAAACGCTAATTTATCTTGGGTTCTAAGCTAAAAAACGCAACTTAAAGTAGCGTTTTGGGGAGATTTTTTTTTTCAAAACTCTACACGATGTAGCGTTTTAGAGTGCTATTTAGGGTCATTTTTTTGGGGTGCCATTTAGGGCATTTTCTCCCCAAATTGTGACATATAGGGCCAACACCCCACTAGGCCCAATATAAGTTTATCTGAAATCAAACTGAACCAAAACTAGGATATGCATGGCAGCAGCATGGATAAACCTATAACTATATGTTATCAGCGACGATCGAAACGCAGCAGCCATTCTGAAACAGAAGCATCAGACCCACGATTTTATCAGTTTTATCAACGACGTCGTAAAAGAACTAGACAGTGCATCATTGGAGACCGTTCGGAGGACGATCAGAAGCTGCAAACAAAAGATATACTCCGTCTACTACCAGAAGATATAATCCGGAACATTAATACTCCCTCGAATACCTACAAAACATGTACTAGGATGTCGCCTTGTTTGTAAGTCTTGGAATTCTTACTTGTCCACCCATGATTGTTATCATCAACTACACCAGGAATACTTACTGTCTTTTTGTTGAGATTCAATTTAGGTTTAGCTTCGATGTTTTATGCATGTAATTTTTATGTGTTTTTATGTAATACTAACAGTGTTTTTGTAATTTTTTGAGTAATATTATGCATTTGAGTTAACTTTTTGTGTGCTTGTTCAGATATATAATGATAAATGAGATTCTATAATAGATTCTGTTCTAGCTTTAATTTGTGAAATCGTAAAGAGATTCTATGCTAAATTTTGTTATTGTTCACAATTTATGTTATTTTGTACAACCGCAAATATATTCTATGCTAGATCTCGTTCTTGTGCTTTATTGTTAATTAAATTGTTAGTTAATATGTAGTTGTTATATGTCTCTATGTGAAATTCGATGTTAGATATTAATTTTGTATCTATGGGTTAGTCCTAGTTAAAGGTGTGAATTTGGTGATTTTGTTTTTTGGATTGAGGAACAGGGCTAATTGAAGATGAAGGCGAGGAGCTATTAAAAAACCCACTCGAATGCATCATAGAATCTTAACTGCACACAAGAGCTTTTGAAATATGATTAATTACGAGTTTATGGTGGTGCTATGCTGTTGTATGTGCTTTATCTGCAATTTTCTGGCATGTACTGGAGTTGCATTTATTTCCACGTCTAGATAGAATTGTAAGTATTCCAAAGACTTTGGTAATTGCTTGCCAATTTGTGACTTTGAGTTTGACATATATTCAGCTGCTCTGTCTATCAACTGCTATCTCGCTAAAGTGGAAGTTTAGGGGTAGTCTCTTGCTGGTTTAGCCGAGTTCATCACTATATGCTCGGTGCATCCTCCTGCATTGTCACTTTTATAATCCTCCAAGTGTCAACCCATTCTCTTTTAAAATTTGATTTCTCTAGTGTTTTGAAGTTTAAACAATTCAGGTCTCATTTGTTTATAAGTTTTTATGATTTGAAACTTAAATTTCCATGGAACTAGGTTATTATTTAAAATACATGAAATTATCAATAGTATGTGTTTGGTTTATTATTATGTAACTTTAATTCAGTTGCATATTTATTTTTGTTTAAATTATTTATCAATTTTTAAAAACTCTTCTTTTTAATGATATTAATAATCATATTAATATAAGGATATATAAAAAAATAATTATAAATTATTATAAAAATTCTATATATAATATTGAGAATAAAGTTCCCGAGTTAAAATTCAGGAAAATTACCTAAAATATTAGTGTTTTTTAATGAGTGTATTTTTGTAATTATATAAGATTCTCTATAATTATAATAATACCCTCGTTTATTTATATGAGATTTTTTTTAATATCAGTAAAGTTACGTGAGTTAACTAATTTAAAATTATATGCCGTACATTAATCTCTATAATATTATAAACAAAAATATTTAAAAATTTTATTTACAAAATTAACTAATTTCATTTGTAATGACAATCTATTGACACAAAAATAAATAGAAACCCAATTAAAAATCTATTTAAAAAATAAAACATATACAAAATTAAAAACACAAATGTCTAGAAATGCCATTTAGATAATATATATCTATTATAAACTATTATAAAAAGATAAATAAAAGAATTATAAACTAGTATAAATATAATAAAATTTTAATTATAAAGTATTACAAATTTGCAATATAAAAATATATATATATTTATATCCAAAATAAAAATCTTATATTAGCTATCTAATTAAACCAAATCAATCAACCCAATTTCAGGAATCATATTTAAAAAAATCACAACTTTTGATAATTAACTGCGGAGAAGAAATAAAATTACCCAACTAAAGAAAACATATAACTATGAATATAAAACAAAATAGTTTACAGATATTTAACTTCAAAATGAACGCGAATTGGAGTATGTAACTGAGTTGCCTGTATTTTATAGTAACTCTAAATACCTTGAAAGTTCATAAAAATAACATAACCAAGTTTAGACCAGTATGGTATGTTAAATCAGCACATCTAAACACTCTTCGTACCTTCAGCTGCAAAGGCATATTACAGAATCCAGTACCAATATAGTCCAAGTCATAGAATAACAACAGGTACTATACACTCCCTATATCGACATACTTGCATTCATGAATAAGATCATATAGAAGACAAAGTATAGGATGTTAAATAGAGTTTGTAACTCTCCCAGAAGTATAAGATGTTCAGTAGAGTTTGCAACTCTCCCACAAGTAATGTGCAAAGGCAAGGCACACAGTAACTTATGATAACAAAGCATTCATGAAAGCTGGTCCAATAAAGGCACATTCCTTTTACAACTAGGAGCACGGGATTCACAATCATTTACTTAGTCCGCTGTCCAGCTCTGTTCTACTATTTCACGAACTCTCCGGTTGTACTCACGCTTGTTTTCACTAAACATACGAGCAGCCTCAGAGTTCGCAGGGGAATTTGGGTTGGGATCACAAAGCAGCGACTGAGAAACAAAAATAAAAAAACCATTAGAAAACTATACGATTGATGAACAGAGAGAAAGTAATAAGTAGATAATAACAAAAGGCAGCGTAATAATAATGGAAAAAGGCAGTAGTAATCAAAATATCCCTTGCCCCCAATAACTGGTCAAAACCTACAAAAATACTTAGATGAACCATTGAACAGATATGATGGAAGATGAAAACATCAACAGAACTATTTAAAAAATTTAACAAAACATAAAGTTCCAGTAGCAGGAGGCCCGATGATATTGCCGTAAAGTGCAGCTAAAAAAACCGGACAGAAGTTGACGAAATTATTTTCTATCATTAAAAGTAGTTACCCAAACAAATGGTATCACTTAATTCAGATTGTTGGATATAGGATTGTATCGAATATATATATATATATATATATATATATATATATATATATATATATATATATATATATATATATATATTCATAGCAACGCTCCTCCAAGTTCAATAAAGTCATAACAAGGTCATAAATAATTTTTTTAAATGCAACATGATAAGCTTCTCTTTTTTATATTAGGCATGTCGACTACATTGTTTTTTATTCTAAACACGCAAAACGACCAGTTCAGTTTTATCAATTTGATTAGCATTAAATATTAATAAAATATAAACATTTATATAAGAACAGGACATAAATGTAGACTAGAATAATGCGGCAAAGAAGGCTTCACTGAACAAGTAGTGCATATGCACATGAGATATATGTAACTTATACACAGACAATAAACATATACATCACAAGGCACACCTGGATGGAAGTAAGTATAGCAGCGACATCATAAATAGGACTCCACTGATTCTGCAAAATGTCCAAGCATATACTTCCATCTGCGTAAACTGATTAAAATCCACCGAGTCAAATGAATACATGCCAAACGGAGGGAAAAATCATGCATTATGGTTATTGGAAAATATACGGCCAGCAAGTAATGGCACACTTATGGTTGAGGAAAGATATAAATGAATAATGAATAACGCACTGTTAGGATGGAACATCCTGGAGACGAATCGGACTACTGGTGGTTTATTAGGGTAATCCTCTGTAAATTGCAGAGTCAACTTGAACGTACCTGCATCAACAAAGATGCCGATTTAGTAAAGTGATACAAAGTTAATAAGATAACCGAACAGAAAAACTGTATTCGAATCTTACAAATATTTTGGTTAGCTACTAGTGTGTAAACTAATTATTTCTCACAGGAAACAAAATACCCCCCCCCCCAAAAAAAAAGTTACGTTCTTAAGGTGCTACAAAAGATTCAAGAACCCTACTAGGTTAATTAAGCATCAAATTTGAGAAGGCACAGTGTTGGTTATTACAAAGTAAAAAATGACTACATCTTTTACAAGTAAAACATGATATTATATTATAGGAGACTGCATTTTTTTTATGAAGACCACATATTAAACATGCAGGATCATAAAAAACAAAGTGTCATAATAATACTACCATCTAAACAAGAGAGATTAGGTCATAACCGCTTGGGCGGCAAAAGAATGCACTGTTAAGTGCTAATTGGCGGCGTTATTACGGAACCAAAACTAAGGCATGTGGAGCCAATAGCAGCCACATTCTTTCAGACAAGCTGGAGAACAGCCACATCAGAATGCAATAGCAATATCTTGAGGTCCATTCCTTACCCCCACTTAAAGATAACTTAATTTCCATTAGATTCGTTTATTTAAGTGAAATATTAACAGAAATCTATGGGTTTAGTTATAATTGGAAAGAAATCTGCGGGTCACTGCTTGCTCTTGCGACTTGCATATATTAGAAGATATACCATATGCGTTAAAACTTTGAGAGGATTCTGTTAAAGCCTTTCAGAGGTTTGGATGCCACTAATTGTACGGTCATCCACCAGTTTATTCCTATTCCTAATGACTGAACCAATGGTTCAAGGTAAAGAGAGAAATTCAATTGACCATAGTTCTCCGTAGTAAGTCGGGAGCCAACTTGCATTGATCAACTATTTTTTTATTGGTGCAACCCCGCCAAATTCTGTTTTCATAAAGAAAATAAAAGATATACATGTGCCGTCTTGGATGCCTCTAATTGTCACACTTTTCTTTGTCAATTCAAATTTAAGTGTCGGGCAAAAAAAGAAAAAGAGAGTACACACACATATATCAAATACAAATAGAAACTATAATTATTTACTAAAGATACCATAACATTAATATCTAATAATGATGTAACATATTTAATTATTTATATAAACTGTTCAGTGTCCACTACATATATTCAATTTACTCCAACAAACAGGCATAGTTCTTTACACTGCGTTCCTCCCAATTTTTTAGATGAAAAAAAAGAAAAGAATTGAAGTTGATAGAAAAGAAAGGAAATCTTTTAGGGTTTCTTGAGGGATCCATTCCCTCTGTGTAAAAAAATTTATATACTTACCTTTAGTTAGAGATGGAAGCAAGATCATACAACATTGATACACTAATTGATTAATATAGTAAAACTAATTTATGGCTTGATGAAAATAAAAAAAAAATTATATTACAAAAAAAAATTAAGGATAGAAAAATATTCAATAATAAACAGTCAACAGTTATATTACATATATGTAATGTACAGTTACGCACAAAAAACATATATAATGTATACATGATAAGCATACAAAAAATATACATTACATTAAAATTAATAAGATATATATTACATACATAACATAGAGATATTATCATGTTGACATTATATATTTATATTATATATTATAAGAATACGGTATTAATAAATAGTACACATTTAGGTTCACACACGCATATATATACATTATACACACACACATATATATACATTATACACACACACATCAAACATATAGACCGATCTTGGCAGAAAATCAGTACAACATGAGATCGGGAGATGAAGGGATGAAGAAGAAGAAGCATATCTGATGGACTAGATGGGACTGACTTGGAAAGAAAATTGCGGTAGTAAATTCAAAAGGCAGAGACCGTTGACTATCTGAGGAAAAAAGTGATGTCATTTAGGGTTCTTCTCCTATGTGTTTTCAGGTATGAACCGTAAGATTAAACTGATTTGATTATCAGCTGAAATTTAATTTACTGAGATCGGTGATTCAGCCTGTAAACTGACAATGTAAGTCACACGACTCATTAACATGGACCTGCCTCAGGCAATAACTTAGCTCCTGGAGGCGCTCACCGCGCCTTGCGTGACTTTGACAACCTTGGACAAGATTCTTTCAGCAGTCCAAAAAAATTGTGCAAGTACCCTGCATCTAATGTACTCAGGGAGACTTATGTAGTGATTGGATGGAGGGAAGGAATAAAATAAATAGGGAAGAAAAGGAAATTGTACAATTTAATGGATACACATATCTAATTTTCATTACTTCCTCCTGTCTCCCTACTTAGTGAGCATTAGGAAAAAGTTTCCACCCTCCTAGTATGCTAGTCAAACAAAAAACTATATATATAATTAAATATTTGAGCGCCTAGGCAGCCCCAGAATAGAAACCATTCTTGGTAACCTTTTTTATACAGGTTCAAACCCTAGGCTTTTCTCCCCATTTGCACCCTAAAGCCCTCATGTGAACTACAAAACGATTCCCTAAAATCCCTTACTGTATCCCAGTAGTAAAAGTATCTCTCAGTTTATATAATGAGCAAGGAAGCCCTAATAATAATCTTTTTGAAATTCAAATAAACATAACTATCCAACATCCTCTAATTACCAACCGTGTACGTTTATAGAATGATTCCCCTTTCCAAAATGACCTAAAAGCTGAGAATCAAATTAAAGGGGTTGCTATAAATTACGAAAGTAAAGAAATTTCTTTCATACAACCGTAAATCGATAAAAGAATCCCATAGCATAGAATTAAAGGGGTGTGTGCAGTGTGCACATACAAGAACAATCACAAAACATGCAATACATCATATAATCATAACACAGGCAATAAAGTAATCATAAAGATGGTAAATTTAAGTGAAGAAAAGGGACCCAACTAACCTCCATCCCAAGGAGTATCATCAGGCCTGAAACAAAAACAAACAACAATCAAATTACACATAAACAAAGCGGGTACTACCAAAAGTCGAGAGTTCGATAAATATAAAAAATAAGAAATAGGGAAAAGAAGGAAACCCAAAAATGACGGCGTTCCAGAGGAAGATGTTGTTATCATGAGGAGCACCGCTGATACCGGCAGGAGGGTCTTGATGCAATCTCTTGAAATCCCTCATCAGTCTTTTTCTTGCCGGCGTTGACATCTTGAAACAAATATCTCACACACACACACACACACACCTTGTATGTATGGCTATGTGTTTATAGTGTTTGATAGATTGGTATTGGAAATTCGAGATCTTGGAATATTTTCTTCTGGAATCTGGGATTATTATATTAAAATTTAAATACAAAAGGGGAGAGTACTGTTAGGTTGAAGACAACACCGAATTGAAGAGAATATTTGATTATAATTATTTTAAAATTAACTAGTAAATATTTTAAAATTATTTAATTTAAATTTATTTTTAATATTACATCTTCATATTTTATGTGATGGATTTATGTTAATTAATACTTAAACATGTATAAAAGTGGATGAATTTAAAAGAAATTGAGTACAATAAATTATAAATACATAATATATATTGTATGATATGTTTTACTTATATTTATATTAAAATTTAATAAATTTAATTAGATGACTTTAGGAACACTTCTTATAATTAACTTTAAATTAAAATTTTATCTAATTTATAATATGAATATTACATTTAATATATTATTAACTAATAATAAAACATAAATATTATTGAAATATTAATTTATTGACAGAGATTATTCATGAATAGTTTTTGTGTTGATACTCAATTTAAGAGATTTTTAAAATATCTAAAATTTGAAAGTTGATTCGATTTGATTTATAAAAAGTTCGGTTTTAAAAAAATTTAGCCTCATTTGCGGCTCTTGAACAGGCATATTATTTTTCTTTAAAATTCGGCAAATTTGAAAATTTTGAATTTAGACTCGAATGCAAACTCCAAATTAAATTCGGATAAAATCCAAGAATTAAATTCAGATAAAATCCAAAAATTAAATTAAATTAAATTTATAATTTGAATTTAGGAAACATATTATTCAAGTTCCAAAAACAAAAAAATGATTTGTGTTCCCTAATAAATTTGTGATGGAATTTTTGTTGTCTACTTTATATTTCTATAACCTTGTATCGCTGCAACTTTACAACAAAAACAAAACAATCTATACTAGAAGGTCATAATTAACAACGGCACAAAGATATTTGCTGGGAATTATGAACAACTCTCTCATGTGACTGGAGTTCCAGGAGAAACTATGTAAAACAAGACTTTCAGTTATATTCTGGTGCCACTCAAAAATGGAACTTCACCAAGGTATGGGCAGCAGTGGTATGAACCAAAATATCGCTACAATTTTGCTTCTAACCATAAACAGAGCTCATCACAGGAGTGCTATCTAAGGTTAGGTTCTTTGCTTTATCAGTTAACTACAAACAGTAGTACCCGACATCATTCCCATATAAAATGGCCTGCAGAAGATGATGAGCAAATTAGGTAATTAAGTTAGAAGAAATAGGATATGGGAAAGAAGATTATAAGACATCTATTCACACATTAATAAAATATAAAAAACAGAAAAGTAACTTCACGAGACAAGGCCGACTAGATTGTAAGGGTTTAGTTGAGTTACAAATAAAAAAAGAAGGAAAGCTTAAGCTTTGTTTTTATGGGTAATCAATGAAAATTCTATTACAGGAAAATCAAACATGTGCTACAACAGGACTTTAACCAACAACGTAAAATTGCCTCTATGCCATCTTGCTTGTTGGAAAAGTATACAACATTATTGCTTGTATCTTCTTGTGTTTTATATTCAGGATTGATCCCTATGACACCTTCCTGTGTGGCTGTGTACCATATCACACTCTCCTAATTTTAATCCTGAGAAAAACCATTTTGACAGAATTTTTTTTACTAGTTTAACACATTAATCATATCATTGGTAAAAACGAACCTTCTACCATTTCATCATGCAGTATTAAGTGATCAACCACCACCTTTCTGACTGCTAGCCATTTGATCTGAATTCAGTGAAATGCTGATTTGCTAGCCAACTTTACTCTCGGAATTAATAAATGGGCTCTCACTTTTGCTAGAAATGTCAATAACTGCTCCACTGCCACTATCATCTATCTTGTTTTTCTTAGTAATAGGTCTATCTTTGGCAAAACCACTTGGTTTTTTGACATCATTGCTTTTAGTTGGGCTTATGGACCTTACATAAGCACTCTTTTCTTTAGGTAGTTCAGTGTTTGAGTCTGATAAACTGCCAGTACTCGATGCTTTTTTGAATTTCACTTTATCAGGAGTTTTGGGTGACACGGAACCATCTTTGTTAAAGCTGCTTGTACTATTTTTTTCAGATTTCTCTGGATCTGGATCAGGAAGTAGTGCCTTCCGGCTTAGACGAAGTTGTCCTTTTTCATTGACCTGAAATACATGCTAGTTGTGTATGAGAATATAATGGAGGAAAACTTTATAAGAGTATTCGAATATAAGAGTTTAGAATTCAAGGTTGCTGATTATTTTTAACACCAGCAAAATCACAAAATCCTATGCATGTATAGAAAACATAAAGATCTCTTGGTGTTGTGTTTCTGGTGATGGAGTGTATGCGTGCGTAGGAAGAAGGCGGAGGAGGATCTGATATACATGCATCAATTCAAAATTAATTTATTTTCCTATGATAACAAGTTTCTGACCTCAATGAGTTTGACATCAACATGGTCTCCCACTTTGAAAGCCTGTATCAATATAACAAAGAAATCAATTTAGCAAAATCTCCACAGTAGATTTAAAAAATAAACAGCTAACTTTATTACGTCCTCTGCCTTTGCCAGCCAATCTGAACTCAACTCGCTAATATGGCAAAGTCCCTGCAATGACATTAAATCTTATCTCAATCACGAATTTAAGTTACTTCAATTAAATACTTATCAAAGATATCCAACAAAAATTAAGTACAAAAATTGAGGAAAAAATTCATTGTTTTACATTGGTTATAAAAATAAGCATGAAACTAAACAACATAAAAGCAAGAAAATGTATTATATCCGTATGGACCGATTTACCTATCCCGAGGAGTGTGGCCTTATATACCTGCAAAACACGCTTCACATAGTAGCGCATTTGCAACCAAACTTTCATCATCTTCTTATGTACTCTATCTGTCAATGTCTCTCTTTTTTGAACATTAACTGAACACACCTCCTTTTCTATACCTCTTTCGATCTATATCATCTTTTGATGATCAAAATTATTAATTAAATTCAATCACCAAGATAGACGTATACACATATATACACATATATCTTAACTTACATGTTTCATATAGAGTTTTCTAAGATTACAAGAAGAAATGGCGTGTTTAAAACAAAGGAAGGAAAATAAGGGGATTCTTGGATTTTGATGAATTGTAAGTGTTTCCGGTCATGTACATGCCCTTTTTGCATGCATATCAAATGCATACGCCATTGACGCTGCCGGATTGAGTCCAATCACACGCTTCCGGAGATTGCGTTTCTACAAGACACGTTCTTCAAAATAGCGTATCTAGCAGATACACTGATCGAAATGACGTGTCTATTGAACATGCCACAGACAGTGGCATATCACGTCGGTATATAGGGAACTGTTCACCGAAAATGGGTATTTAGGTCATGTTTTACTGAAAATGAATTATTTTGGGCCTTCACCCTTTTTAATATAACTATAAATTTTAGGTTATTATTTAGATATAATATAATATTAAGCTTTAATTTTAGGAACAAAAAATGAGGGATAACCAAAATATAGATTATATATATATATATTTAATTTTTTGAAATTTTAATAGGATTTTATAAGAAATAATAATTTATAATTTTAAGAGTTTAAAGAGTTTAAGTAGTAATGAGATTGAGATATATAAGTCAACTGTATTTCTTACAATTATACCAGATCTATACTACTATATATATTATATTTATAAATAAAATAAATTATATATATTTAATATTTTTGGAAGGTGTTTACAACTTATAATAGTACAGTTGTCATATGAAAAAATTAATGATGAAAATTAATATAGATAAAATATTAATATTATTTTAATATTCAAAAAATTTAATTAATAAGTTGTAATTTTAAATAAATTAAAATGTTTGAACAATGATGAAATTGAAATATGTTAATTAGTAGATTGTTAGTACAACTCTATATTTTAGTTAAAATTTAATTAAAAAAGTGTGTTTGAAATTGAGTGGGACACCACCAGACTATACCGGACGACCGACTTACCAAACATTTGCCAATTCGGCTTTAATAATATAGTATAGATTATATTAGTATATACATATTTCATATTCATTATATTACAAGTCAATATATTTCCTGCAATGCTACTGGTACATTCTTTATGCAAAAACTTCATGCAGTAGAAACGTAATACTTTCTCCATATTTGCACATGTATTGCAACGTTAAGCTGCTAGCCAAAATCAAAACAGAAAAGAAAACTAAGATGGTCGATTTAACTGAATTGTGAAGGCGCTGGTAGACAAAAGTATGAAGAGAAGTTCTCAGGTGAGTTCACAGGCTTCAAGTATTAAGTTTGCAAGAACTAAATTGAAGAATATAATTGAGATGACAACGTATATTAATCTCATGTCAAGTTATGTACAAGTTTGAAACGAGGCTAACATCTCCATCTTCCTACTTTTGTCTGACCTTTTCGCGCATACACACACACACACACATTTAAGGTAGATTATATTAAAAACAAAAAATATACATATTTACGTGTATACACACACACAAGCATGCACACGCACACGCGCGCACGCACACGCGCGCACGCACACACACACATATATAATAATTAGTGGGTTCCATTGCCCTCCCCAACTTCCATTGTAAATTGCTTTTGCATATTGAGATAATAGTGGACCTCGTAAAAATATGAAATTTGTACATGCGTTATGACACTGGAATAAGAAACATACCTCTCTGCCAGGTGCTATCTCAACAAAGGCTCCGTAAGGAGCTATGGATTTGATCTCACAGTTTCTGTTCAGAAGACATCAGAGAGTCAAGATACTGTCAACAACATTCATTTTAACTTGGTGGATCTCCAAATAAAAACTTACAACGCTATGAAACATGAAAGTACTGACAAGGTTTTTCATTTTCTTAATCATGGAATATAGTTGTTAGAAGTGATATTAACTACAGACAGATGCAGGAATACCATATTATAGCCTACTCTTCTGGAAATCAGTATTAAAATATTACTTGCTATAAAAGAAGTTGAAGAGACCTATAAATCTCCCCGACAGCTGGAACCATTGTCAAACTACTAATAATAGTTATTGCCCTCTCTAGGCTTGCCTGATCTCTTGCAGTTATTTTTACCTGCAACAAAAAAAACATGTGTAAGACTACAGGAAACATGAGCATCAAACACACATCAGTAATAAGGTCTTCCTCTGAGCATACTATTCCATTATCTTGTGTGTCAATAGCTTCGATACCAGTTTCTTCAATTATACTCTTCACCTTCTTTCCACCAGAACCAATGATAAGATTAACTTTTGTTGCTTTGACCTAAAAACCAACCACGAAAAGAGTTTATAACCATATCCATTATGATTACCATATATAGCAATTAAAACCAATCTGAAACTTCGACCTTCATAACATGAATTAGTGGGGCATATTCAGAAAGCCTTTTTGAAGGAGGAGGTGAGCATTTGGACATCTCAGCTGGAAAAAAAAGTTGATTAGAATAAAAAGGAATGTTCCTACAATCCTAAGCATATAAAATAGTAGTGGTTAATGTACATAACACAAGTACAAAAGACCACACAATGCTACCAGTTAAGAAGTAGAAGACAGGTCAACATGCTGACACATATTCTTTACTGATTCTTTACTGATACACATTTACATTCGAAGTGATACAGATATACTTTCCTTTTTTCCTTCAGTACATACACAGCTTAGTAAGAGAAAAGATTATCCTATCATCCAAACTTATCAATGGTTCAAGATTGTTTTCAAAATCATTCTATAATATATACAAGGCATCTGTTTTTTAAGGATGTACATGTGTAATTGAATCAGTGTTCTTGATATTTTATTTTATGATACGTGTATACTTGTGTGTACTGCCTGTTACCATGGGAACATGACTGAAGTCCCCGTAGCAGCGGAAACCTCTTGATTTTGAATTGTGGAGAAATGATGCAAAAATTAATTTCCATACAATAACTTGAGGACTTGGGTGATATATCAAGTACATTTAAAATTGGCTTCCTTTGGATTTGCCCATAGTTTTCTGTTAAATAATAGTTGTTGTAAGAAGGTTAAACCAATCCTAGAGATACCTAACTCAGTAAACCCATGCAGTATTATGCCAATGCTAATTTGAGTTGGTAAAATTTACCAAGAATCTGCTTTCTCCCATCTTTTGCTTGTAAAAGAGCCTGCTTCATAATTGGTAAAGTAATTCCTCCAACCTGTCATGTTTGATTAGGCAATATAAAAAGATATAGCGACCGTGACAAGTGATCATTGATCAAGAGAAAGAGCATAGCTTTGTGCAAGCATGCATATGCTACTTTAGATTACAAAACATACATGTGCATGTGTTACTACAAACAACTGCATTTATATCTTTAAAAAATAACAGAAAACATACAACCTTTATATCCATCTGAAATGCAGTTATACCATGGTCATTCCCAGCAACCTGCATCGTTAAAAACACTGAAATGTTACTTTATATTCTAGCAAGTCCCCTTTTAAACATCAGCAATGACCAGTACTAGTTCACAAGAATATTCATATCTTTATATATTAACAAATTCAACAGAGATGACGTGACCTTGAAATCCATATCTCCAGAGGCATCTTCAGATCCAGTTATGTCAGAAAGGATGAGGGGAGTACCATCACCCCCAAACTCCTTTGTATCCAAGACCATACCCATTGCGATACCGGCAATAGAGCCTTTTACTGGAACCCCTGCATCCTGTAATGCTAAGCATCCTCCACAAACGGATGCCATACTGCCACAATATATGCTAAAAGTTAAGTTGCAATATACCAAACCTACTTCAAGCAACATGAAGAAAGTATGATTCTGCCTAAGTGCAGAGAAATTCTCAACAAGCTTCCTATTTTTATGTTATATACAAGAAATTTAGGCCAACAAAGATAATGTACATTATTCTTTATCTGTATATAATAGCTGCTCACCTTGATGAACCATTGCTCTCAGTTATGGTACTCTCTACACGTACAGTGTAAGGAAACGATTCTTCGGAAGGCAGTATAGGTTCAAGGGCTCTCTCTGCAAGCATACCATGACCAACTTCTCTTCTGCTTGGTGCACCCATTCTTCCAGCTTCTCCAACACATGATGGTGGAAAGCAGTACTGAACAATTAAACCAGCAGACTATTAAACAAAACTCCATCTGAGTTGCACTTGTACAGTTGGCTTAAATATCCATTATTCGTATATAACTCAAGACATTATTTGAAGAAAAAGGTGAAGCAAATGATATATAGTTGGGTAGGACTGTATAACTGTCAAACAGGAAAACAGTTTGCATAATTTGAAGAACTATTTATTAATAGATACTCGAACTTGGGTAAAAAAACAGAAATTCAGTAAACCATGTACCTGAAGATAAAATCTCTTCACATCGTCCAGATCCACAAGATTGTCTATTCTTTGTGCCATTTGTTTATCACCTAGCGTAACCACTGCTAATGCCTGTAAACCCCAAAGGAAATAAGAAAGAGAAAACAGAGAGTGCGGACAAAATATATATCAAGAGTTAATTCCTTGTAAAAAAGCTTCTCTTAAATAAACTATGAATGAACTAAATATGTATTAATCTTTTGGTTAACTGGAACTTCGAACAGAGAATGTAAATATCACTGACCTGTTATATCAAGAGAATATATTGTACAAGGACTTCTTTCAAATAAACTATGTACGGTGAAGACCCAAAATGCTTAACTTAGAAAACTAGAAGACTGAAATATCTCTCCTTAGAAAAGACAGTCCTTTATACCGACTTGCCACGCATATCAAATATGCGTACAAGTAAAACACACATGATTTAGATGTGTGGATATGTATACGCATCACAGTCAAGCATATTGTATACATATATTTCTCCAGATACACATAGCAGGGATGCACGGCCGCACTATACGCATCTTCCATCTTGAGGTGCCTATTGTTATAGAAGAAACTAATTGTAGAAAGTTTGATTGAAGAAACTAAATTGCAGAATTGACAGGGTTGGTTTTTGAATCAGAAAAACTACGTTTGTAACTTGGATCTGGGATATGATATCTCATTATCTTCTATCCGTGTGTTGTATATTATATATGTCTGTACATGTCATATGTATGTTCGGTAAGTGAGTCTATGATTGTATGTTAAACCAGAGATACACATTCTATTGAGGCGTATAGAATCAGTAAAAAGGGCCTCAGATTCAAATTGGGAAATTTGGGAAACAGGTGTCGAAATCAAGCATATAGGTCATCTTATTAACTCTGAATTAAACTATATATATATATATACTCATATATACATATAGGAAATTATTCTAAGGAGTGCCCTCTTATATAGAGTTCCAGAGAGAACCCTTTGATTCTAATGTAGAATCTTATAAATAATTTTAAACTAATCATACTTATACTTCATAAGATTGGAAAATTTGATTTTAATATAAAATAGAGAAAAGTGCATTTTGTGTACTTGCACTTAAAATACTACATCTTAAAAACTTTCATTTGTAATACGATAGTTCAGTATTTTTTTTAATTTTGTGTACTCCTCTCAAATCTAATTAATGGCGTGAGAAAATACAGTAAAATGAGAGGGTAAAATTGACTTTTGATCATCTTCTTCCTCAAATTTTAGATCCACCATTGTTAAAACCATTCAAAAATCGAAACTTATATATCAACATAATCTCCGTCTTCACTCTTCTCTTTCTTACATTTGAACACACCTTCTGTTTCCTACCATTTTTAATACTAGCTCCCACTTATCTCCTCACCCACTCGAACATTCTCCTCCAATCCCGCCTTTTCCCCCTTACCCTCCAGTCCAAAACTCCAGGAAAACAATTTCCCACTATCCTTTCCCCCTAACCGACCCATGTTTCAACCTCAGACAACGACCATCTACTAGCCCCAGACCCATCCTTATTCACACCAAGTCACCAACTGCATCATCAACAGAAAATGCAAACCTCTCTGAATCAGAAAGATCAACCCCGTTCTTCGAACACACAAATGGTGCATTTTGTGGGATTTTATTAAATGGGGTTTGAAATAAAAGCTTTCTTGAGCTAATTCTTGGAATTTGGCGAACTTATATATAGATTTGAATGATTCTTGTTCATATTGTAATTGAACTGGACTAATGAAACAGTGAGTCAAAAAAGTGAGATTTTTGGTAATGGGGTGTGTGATGGAAGTGCAGATACAGATACAAATGTAAGTATCTATGTAGGGTTTCTATCAAACTATAAATTTATTTTGGGGCAACTTTACAAGGATAAGAAACTACTAAAATAATTATTTGACAATGTTAGGTGGATTTGACGGAAATACACAAATTGAAGAAAAGTTCGAAAAATAGTATTGTAAGTGTAGGTTTTTGCATATTTTCTACCTCATGGCCCTAAGTACAGTTTGAATACGCAAGTTTAAAATGCGCTGTTAATAAACTCAACTTGTACATATTTTCACAATGCGTGCTCTTCTATACGCATACAGAGTTTGCATGTTTCACTTCTATTTATTAAATTATTAACCACATCTAGAGTTTATATGCACAATCAACATGTATGCTCGAGAGTACACACCACGGGGTTATGGGTACTAGCGTGCTACACTAAACTGAGAAAAGCATGTGCATGGCTAATATGCATAATCTTTATATACTCTTTACACACGCATCTTACAGTTGCATATACTTAATATCTTTTTTCCTTTTTTACCTAAACACACATTTGCTTTGGGAACTAAAAGAATTTAATTGTACACAGTCCGACTTTATCAAAATAATTTGGTTGTTAATACATATATTTTTTGCATTTCTAAACACCATGTTCAAATAAAAAAAATATTTTTACACCTTTTACTAGTGTTTGTATATAACTGGGAATAAAAAAAAATCAAATTTAATCATTTGGATGTTTATTAGAAAACAACCAACACAATTCTAGAATAAGAGTTCTAAAATTTAAATTAAATATGTTAAATTTTATAATATTACATGGAGTTGAGAGAGAGAAAAAGAGGGAACTTGTTGTCATCGAGATTGTTTGTTGACAGAAGGATAACATCAAACATGGAAGACAAGATTAAGTGAAAACCATGGTAAGATAGAATTTCTTGTAGGTGTCATGACTCCAATTTATCACTCGATCACTGTTTTGTGGACATTTATATGAAGTGTAGTGATTTGTAGATCGAAATTTATGTTTAAAATACGCATCACCAGTATGCGTTTACAGTAGGTAAAAAGGGCCATTTCCCGCATCTCGGTATACAGGGCCTTGTGTCTTTAGAAATTGGGTATTCAGGTCATTATCTCGAATAAATTTCATGCTATCACTTGTTTAAAACAATATTACATGTAACTTATTGATTAATATAAGATTATTCATTATTTTACATATATTCTATTAAAATTAAAGAATTAACTTTGTGACCTAAATTATTATTTTTTTAGAACTAAGCAGGGTTTTTCTTTATACACAATTACACATATATACAATAAAAATATAATTTCATCAATAAAATTATCTATTAATAAAATAAATATTCTAGCTTATTTATTACATTATCAATAACATTAATTACATAAAGGGAATTGATAAATAAGCTCCATCTTTTACGATTTGAGCTCCAATTATTACTTTTTGACATGTAAATAAGTAATTACCCGGTATGTAAAATTCTCATCACTACAATAAATAATTATGTAATTTACAAGTTAATAAGTTAAAATTGAGAATAGTAATAAAAAAAGAGCTTATTTATCAAATTCTTTGTGTATAAATAGTATAATGTAAAACAAATAAACAAATTAAAAAAGAATATAATTTAGTTAACGTGATGTTAATTAAAAAAATGAACAAGTATGATAAAATATGCTAGTTGATGTAAAAAAACAAAAAGAACATATCAAACATATTAAATTATATATTTCACAAATTCAAAGAAATAGAGCATATAAGATTTTAATGCGAGTGTAAAATAGAATGAGGAAAAGCAAGTAAAGCCTATGTTACTTTGACTCGGGTACGGAGTGTCGGACACGACACATATCCGTGTGTCGGACTTGGAAACTCTGAAAATTGGGGACACGGGGACACTGTCCTATTTTTAAACACGGGTACGGGGACACGTCATAATATATTAATAACAAGTGTGATAAGTTAGACATCTTAACAAAAAGTAACAATAGAATTCAAATTAAACATGATATTGTACCGGACTTTGCAAATTAGGCATCGTCTCCAACCTTATCTCATTCTTGCTTCTTTCTTTATTCTCACATATTTATTTTGAATCGTAAGTTTGACTCATATTTGATCTTTAAATTGGTCAAAGTGTCCACATTTTAGTCAAAGGATCCGACACGAAATAAGTGTCGTGTCCGAATGTCCAAGTGTCCGACACGGGTACGGCAACCTAAACAGAAGAGTCGGAGTAACATAGAGTAAAGCAAAACATGTGTAAACAAAACTAAGTCAAACATAATAGTTTTTAACAACATATGTGATTAGTCTTGCTCTTTAGAAAACAAGATCTGATATTTAAACTTAACAGTTTTAAATTTATCATGCCACCCCCCCCCCCCCCCCCCAAACCTGCCTCTCAAGATTCTGTTTCAAGCTTTGCCACTGTTCGTACAGTATGATCTAATGCTACTTATTAGTTATTAGTAAATTAGGCTTTATATGTATAGTATCATCTGATGCTATGTATTAGTTAACTAAGGGTGTCAAAAACTACTAAATAAAGGCATGATTGTATGCAGTGTACATGATATTTATCAACAAGTATAAAAGAGCAAGTATATGTAGGCTGTGCCTTCATTGATGGTACTGAATCTGCTACACGTTCAGGTTCTATTCTAAAAAAGAGTTGAGAATTGATCTCATCATGCAACTAGACAGGCTACTTCATAATGATTAACATCCAGAAATAAATTACAGCAATATACCTGGGTTTCTCCCCGTGTAAAGAGAGCACTCCCATGTGCTCTGGGAAGTAATCCACATTGTGAATTAATTACACGTATTTCATCTGGTGTTCTACCATCACTTCTTTTTCCTCCCTATAGGCAGAAAGGATATTTTTAGAACCAACACATTACATGGAATTAGCCACAATGAGTAAAAGGCTTTGCTAACATAGCAAAAACCAAGTTCAACTTTCTTTTGACCCAACAACAAGTGAGCATGCAAACATACTGCTTAAATTATAGGCTTTGGTTCAAGTGAGGACCAAAAAAACTGTGAAAACCATGAGAACCAAAGCTTCTGGACAACAAAATTTGCAAAACTGTAGATTTTGTAGAACAAAAGTTGCAGAACTGCTACACAGAAAAAGTGCAGAACCTTTTGGTTCTCACAATTTTGTGGTTCACCACTAAAACTAAATCTTCAATTTAGGAAAGTTTAAACACGTGACTTGATCTTTCCAGTGGCTATTCAGTGATCAATATATTTACATATAGTGACAAACCCAATATATCTTGAAAAAAGACCATAAATCTGGGGTAGAAAGGCAGTACTATGGATTTTTGCAGCATGATTTTCAAGAAAATGACTAGTTTTAAGTTACTGATGGGTTCTTGCTATAAAAGCATTCATCTGTCGCAGCATTATAAACTTTGCACAGACTACCTAAGAGTTGTGGATTGAACATGCATGACCTGCATGAGGCGTGAGTTAACCTGAGGGTGAAACTCTATAGAAAGCGACTAATGAGTTAAGCACTAGGTGCTAGTGCATTTGTCTTCTTAAGAAATAAACACAATAAGTATGTATCATTCTTCAGATATAATAATATCATACCTCCACTATACGTTTCCGCAGGTATTTGGATGTAACTTCCTTAAACACCAATTTCACATCTACCTCGGAGAATAGCTACAAGAGAAAGACATTAAAAAATATATTCAATTCATCTAACACATGCAAATGAGTTGATACAATCAGTACATCTATAAATGCTGATATAAGAGAAGGAAATCTGATTTTAGTCAAGGCAACACATATGCACTTTTATAGGATTAGAAGCATATACGTAATGCTTTCCTGACCAGAAATAGGCTAATGATGAAGTAGACAGCTGAGCCGGCACTAGTATATAGCAGTAGCAAAAATATGGGCGGTCCAAATTTATGTCAATATATCAAAAACAAATGTGAAACAACTAAGCAATGAAGACGTTCGGACAACAATGCCAGAGGCTAGCCAAACAAAGTTTACAAAGTCAAATCTCTGAACTGCATGGCCAAACTAACCTAAGAATTTAAAAATGAAATGGCACACAAGAACTAAAAGAACAACTATATCATGCATAATATATCACAAAATTAAAAACAATTCTCCCTGGGGCCTTTAAATGTTACATTGTTTGCTACTTAAATGGGGATATAAATAACTTTGCTTAGATATAAAACTAAACATAATATACATAAGTAAGGATGAACCAAGTGTACCAAAGGAGCGGGTCTTCTTGATACTGGTTTAATGTGAACGTCCCCTTCATCAACTTCCCCATCCACAACTACTTCTTCGTCCTCATCTTCATCCTCAAACAAACCTGGAACCAGCTCGGCAACTACAAAAGTTTCGTCCTTGTTCACATAACCCTCCTCTGTAAGTATAGTTAATACATTATCTTCCAGAGATGATAAGGCCTTTCTTCTTGGTATTTTCTTCTTGATTTGAAGTGCTTTGACCAACCCATCACCAGCAATTTCCTAAAATAGAAATAGATTAACAGTCCTATCAATATCATGACCTTCAGAAATAGTAAAATATCCTGAATATAAAAAAAGACCTAAATCTTGGCACCTTGATCTACGAAGGATGAAATACAATATTAAAAGATAGAATGAAGCGAAGTATGTATTTATTAGTACATAATAGGTCAATTAACCGACTAATTTACCACACTGATATCAAATAATTTATTTACTTTAAATGTGACAAGTGCTAACTTTAGCCACAAGTCCAAAAACATTATTTTAGTTATAAGTTCATAAGCCATAATATGAAGCAAATTTTGAGCTACCTCCAGGCCCATGCAAGACATCAAGACCCTCCCTGACACCAAAATAAAACAGAAAAACAAATTTAAGAATATTTGGTAGATGGGAAGAAAAAGGGAGGAGCATACTTCGACGAATTGATATAGCTCGGGAGGTGGTAGTCGGATTGCATCAAGCATTTTTGGCTTCCCACACTTTTTAACTAATGATTTCACTTCATTGCAGATAGCTCGTACAGCCTCCTGGTAAGGAAATGAGTTTTAGTAACACACAAGACGCTTTTAAGCAATTTTATAAAGTTTCCAGGAGCCTGAGCTACAAACACGTAGCATACAATAATCTTACCACAGACATAATGTTGACACTTAATAATTACTTGTCATTACTGCCACGAAGTAACTTAGACCATATGTAACATGCAAATTAGACAACACTAAAAGTTATAAAACAGGGGAAAAAACTTATAAAATAATACAAACAAATTGGTCCTCCCAAAGATGGAAAGAAAAAACTCATAGCTGAGTTCTTATAGCTCTTCATTCTTCTAGATGAAAATTGAAATACTAGTGGAATTCAGATCCTGGTTTGTACACTATGGCATTTGTGTCATCCATGTCCAACAGTTGTGTCAAACCGACACAAATACAAATGTGAGAATACTGCTAAAAGCGATTTCACAGTAGACCAACTAAACTAACCAGTGTTATCTCAGTCACTTAAGAGCGGAAGTCATTTATGAACTATTGCACTGTGCCCTACTTACTAACAGCTTCAGAAAGTATTCACATGTTTAAAGTAAATTTTACTTTTATTTTGGCACATAATAAATAAGGAACTGATTCGTTTGGGACTGAGTAATATGTATACGGTACAAAATGGGCTACGGTAGAAAACGGGATACAAGGCAATATGACACAGAGTAAAAGGTGAGACAAGGAATACAGAAAACATATCTAATCAAATAAACAACCTGCCCCACTTCTACTGCTTCAAGCAACTTCTCTTCTGGAAGAAAATCACAGTAACCCTACAAGAACAAGTTAAAAACACATCACAACATAGAGTCGATAACATTAATTACATCTGAAGTAGTGGCATGCTAATGGTAACTTAAAGAAGCATTACATTGCTATATAAATATTAAGTAGAATCATTAAAAACGAAGTAAAAAAAATATCAATACCAAGTAATGGTACACTTTATTCAATAAGGGTAGTATGGTTAGAGATGTGAGGCAAATGTAGGTCAGTATCTCCAAGAAATGCCTAATAACTATTTGAAACCAGGGCCATAGAATGATTAGCGTAAATGTAGATTAACTCAGATATCGATTGATAGTCTAGTTCCAGTTTAATTATATAATGCATATAGCTCATCTATCATAATGTCAAGTTTACAGGATTTTTCTTTATATGGCTGCATTAGTTTAGGAACGTATTTATTGGAAGAATGACCCCATACATAAACAAACAAAAAAATATTGATGGTTAACCTCAATCATTAGTATAGCACTGTCAGTTCCTGCTAGCAATAGATCCAGCTTTGAATGTTCCATCTCCTTGGTTGTTGGATTGACAATAAACTTATCTCCAATCAAACCTATTCGTACTCCAGCAACAACATCTGAACTTGGCAATTCTGATAGAGCACTGTTGAATTTGAAACAAGAACATTACAAATAATGAAGTTTAAAACCAACTTGAAAAATAAACTAAATCTAACTTACACTGCAATCCCAGCTGCCGTAACTGCCAAAGAATCTGGGGAATGTAGCCCATCATAGCTGAACACCTGACAACAAATGAGTCAGCCGAAACTCTAAGGAGACTGGAATAACCGAATACAGAGCAATAAAATGAAAAATATATATCACTAAATATCTTTCTGAAAGCATACCATTCCATTCCTAAAGAAATGTATTAAAAAATAAAATCATTCCTGGTGGAGCTTATTACATCAGATATTTTACTCTAGCTAGAGTAAGTTAATCCTCAACTCCTTTCAATAACTGTTCATATCAAACATAAAAGAGCTGGATTCATTTTTTTGCAATAATGCCTGTCTATCTTGGGGTCTTTTTAGCATATATTGTTTTTAGTTGAAAACTAGACACTATTCAATCAAACACTAGAGTGGAAACAAAGTGCATTCTAAAAAACCTAGGAAAATTTAATATATATATATATATATATATAAGGAAGTATTAATTATGCCAATCTTTTTGCAGCATCACAAAGCCAAAACCTTCCCGCTACCTATTTCTTCCAGCTACAAACCAACGCAAGACAACATACTTTGTCTATCCTAATTATTTGACAAATTACAATAACATACAAGTGAAATAGCATCTAAAATAAGTAACACTTTAAAAGAGCATATAGAACTTACCCAAGATAGTATCTGAGTTTCATGGTAGAAGCCCTTAAGCATGGTTGGACGCAATGGTCTATCGATCAATCTACAAATTAGCACCTGCCTCCAACAACATTCTGTTTAGAAACATTCATATACTATTGAAATATATACAGCACTAGATCTATGATAACAAAGGTAGTAGTTACTGATATAAAAGGGTACCTCATGATCTTTTGCCCTTCCTTCACGCTTGAAAAATCCTCCACTGATATAGGGGCCCATAGGAGATAAAACATAGTGATAATCACTTCTATTTATATATTAACAAATTAAATGAAAGAAGAAAGCACAAGATAAACCTAGTTTTTCCAGCTGCTGAGAAACGCTCTTGATAATGCACAGACAAAGGGAAGAAGTCAGAAGGTTCACTTGGAACATCAGACATGCACACAGTAGTGTAAACAATCTACATGGAAAAGAAATCATATGTTTGTATGAGCATCAATTTGACACTAACCTTAACAATATAGTTACATATTATAAACCAAACAAAGATAAAGCAATTCCTAGAAACCCATATGTTAATAGTATCGAGTTCATGACTAAACAAAAAAGGGATTGCAAGTAAAGGAGTTCACCCTTGTTGTTGACTTAATATCAATGGAAATTTCTTAACTTGAATTCCCATTGACTGAAAACCTAAAATTCATGAATTAATTCAAATATTGACATGGTAGTAATAGAATATGGTAGCTAACGTGACCGCAAATTCTTATTAAGATGCATTGCTTTAAAAGTTGCAATCTAGTCTTCATAAAGCTTCATATCATAGATGGGAGAGTGGGATTCTATGGCGTATGAAACCTATTGGCTATTCAGACAAATTGTTTCAACAAAGGAATTCAGGGAGATAGTTAATGCTAAATTGAAGGTGTGATGAAACACTTTAGTTTTGAATATCAAAATTTTAGGCCACAAGTAGAAGCAACGGAGAGGACACAGAGTTAATATTCAGTAAGCAAAGGATAAGTGTATAATTGATAATAATTACGCTGGTAAGAGTAGGAAATAGGCACCTAATAACGGTATTTACAATAGCTAGCTTCAGTTTTAAGAACCAATGGCATTAGTTATGGGTGCACCATAATCAATAAATGCATAGGGGCCTTAGGATGTTAGATACAGATACATAAAACTAATTAATATATGTAAAATATTTTATAGTTGCATATAATTTATTCGATTGTCCTCTAAAATTTTCCACGGTCTTCCACGGTTTAGGATCCATGTAACAAGATCAAGGATTATAGTTTTAGGATTTCGAATCGACACTGAGATGCCGATATGTATCTTAGTTTTGGAACATAAGAAGAACGTCCCAATATATTGATAAACCAGCGTACTTAAAAGTATACAACTATCATCTACTTCGATTATAAACGAACTATCACTTTACAACTACAACCACTACGAACTCTACCATGAAACAGAAATTAACATACAAATACAAACACGTAAGTCAGAAACTTACAGTTTCTCCGTCCGTAACTGTGACAGCTCCGCTAGCCTGTCTTCCCATATGACCAGTCTCAACCAGTATCTGCACCATCACAAGCATTTCACACTCATCTAATTACATATTTTCATTCGTTTAAAATAGTATAATTCAAGGCGCATCAATAAAATTCAATAATATAAGCACATTCGCAATACATTTCACCAAATTACTATTTTAATCATTTCAAATAGTCCAAACTTACATTTCTCAAAACTACATAATTCCAGCCGCGTCGATAAAATTTGATAACATTCACAATACATAAGCACATTACGAACTATTTATAAGCACATTCGCAATACATTTCACCAAATTACGAACTAGAGTGACTTGAATATTGAAATATATACACACAATTTAATTACATTAGCAATTCGGCACCAATACATTTCAGTATTTTACGAAACGAAAATGAAACAACTTACAAAACGATCACCAACTGGAATTTTAACGGAGAATCGCTGCGGCGACTCGGAAGTAGTTTGCAAAACATCAGTCCTATCTAAAGCACGAATACGAAAGGTGCTAGTTGGTCTTGTTAATCTGTTTCTTCTCGTAGAAATTGAAGTTAGAGAGTGAGATGTTTGAAAAGTAGGGAAAAAGTGAGTGAGTTTGCATCGATTTGCGTGAGGAAGTAAGGGAGAAGGGCGTCCATATAAGCAGGAGGTGCTAGTAGAGGAAGAATTTAACAACATTTTTGCACCAAAACAATGGAGGGAATGAAAGGGAGTTTGAGTGACTCAGACTTATCCGTTTTCTTTTTAGGTCTTGTTTATTTTATCAATGGGCTTTTTTATTTTGCACCTCCATTCATGGGCCTGTGCTTGTATATTTGAGTATACAATTACACAAATAAATACAATACGTTGGGATATATAAGCAAAACCATTATTACAACTCAGTTCGGCTCTACGAAGAACTATTTCATTGGAGAATTGTGGAGAACACTTTTTATTTCATAAAAATTATCACACTTTTTATTTAAAATCATGTATTTTGTAAATATAAATACAATTATATGAGAAAATTATTTGAATTCTTAAAAAAATGATGAAAAATGTTTACAGAATACATACATATGATTTACAGAACGTACTAGTACTACATTTTTCATTTCGTTAAAAATATCACACTTTTCATGAAAAACACGTGTATTCTGTAAATAAAAATACAATTAAAAGATTAAATTATGCATTTAGAGAAAAAATAGTAGAAAATGTTTACAAAACGCGTATTATAGAAGTATAGAACATACTAGTTTTCTGGAGAACTAATTGTCATTTGAGCCAAAACCTATTACAATTAGTGTCGCACAAAGGCTAAAAGTCGGACCGAAAAATTTTAAATGTGTGGACCAGAGACCGCACTGATTATATTCGGTCTTTGAGACCGAACCGGAACCGGAACGATATGGACCCGTTAATTACTATTTATATATATATAGCATTTTTATTTATATACTAAGTATAAAAAATAAATATTATTTTAGAAATTAATATATATTTAATAATAAATATATCTCTTATTCTTTATACGATAATAATAATTTATATATATATTAACTCTCATTTTTAAATATATAGACTAAATAAATTTATTATTTAATTTATTATATTAATTACTAATATTATATATACTTTATTCTATGATATTTGGAATGATTAAATTACTATAAATTCTAACATTTTATCCATAAATTAAATGATTTAATGTATAAAATAAAATAAATATACTTATATATATGGACTGGTTAATTACTATTTATATATATATATATATAATTCAGTCCGATTCGGGCATTTTCAGGGTTTGAACCGGACCGAACCGAAGACCGGATTATTTTGATTTTGTGGACCGGAGACTGGACCGAATCCGGTTCGGTCCTTGGACTAAAAGACCTGGTCCTATCCGGTTTACAGGTCTAGACCAAAAAGTTGTGCCGCCCTAATTACAACTATCCGTTTGCATCGACGATAATTTGATTCGAGTTCTTTTGAGCTCGGCTCAATCTCATTATGGAGTTCAAGTTTGAATAAAATTTTAAAATTGATTAAAAATTTGAATTGAGTCGAGTATTTTTGAATTCTTCAAATTCGATTTAATAAGTATCATGTTCATAAATTTGATGATAAGTATGATAATATATATATATATATATATATATATATATATATATATATATATATATATATAATTTATTATGTTATATATTGACATATTTATAGTACCATTTTAAAAAATCTTATATGGAAGTGATTAATTTTCATGAGACGTTTTATCTCCTAATCATTATAAGTTCTTATTTAAGAATTGAAAACTCGAAATCATGTTAAAAGTTTGAAAACCTCGATAAACTCGATAATAATTATGGAACCCGATACCTTGACAACTCGTTAAGTTCGAAACCTTGTTATGTTCGAAAATTTATGAACGGCTCGAACTCGAATCATATACTACATGAGCCGGGTCTGAACATACCTTTCAAGACTTCATTATTTTTAGGCTCGATTCGACTAGATAAAAAAATTCGAGCTCAATTAAGAAAAGCTCGAACTCGGCTCAACTGTTAGCTAGTTAAAAATAATAAACTTAAATATATATAAAATTTTAAATTTTAAATTCTTTAATTCTTTGAAGAATTCTTTATAAATCGTCCAAAAAAAGGTCACTTCATCCATGTTGGACCAAATCAAGCCTAGCCTATGTAATTATTTGTCTTACTATAACATAGTTAGTACTTCTGTAATAGGGTAGTAACTTAGATATTTCTATGTATTATTGTAGATAGAAGTTTGATCAGATTGTATTTCAAGTTGTAATTAAAGTCAAAAATAAAGTCTGTTAGAAGATTTAAGTTGAATCATGCAACTAAACAAAGAAGACTTTTTGGAGAAATAAGGAATACAACCTGAGAATTCTACTAAGGCAATTACTTAGTCGAGAAGTTACCCGTTTAAGAAGTCAAAATTATGTAACTGGTCGAGAAGTCTCAAGACACACTCATTAGTTCAGTATTCGATCAAGAAGTCAGTCATTCGAGAAGTCAAAATATTAAAGTCATTCGAGTAGTGTGAAATGTTACTCATTCGAGAAGTCCAGAAAAATAATTCGAGAAGTTAGCAAAAGGAGCATTCGAGAAGTAGTAAAGCTGAGTCAATCGAGAAGTCACAGTTTCAAGTGTTCATTCGAGAAGTCTAGTCCAATCGAGAAGTCATTAAATAGAGTATGCGATCGAGAAGTCTATTCATTCGAGAAGTCAATTACTTAAGGACCAATCGAGAAGTCACAGCTAGTACTCAATCGAGAAGTCAATCATTATGACTTCTCGAATCAATTTCAACAGAGTACTCGACCGCACCAAGGAGCTAGTTTCAAGGAAAATTGCAGAAGAACAAGACAGATAATTTGCAGCTCTGTCTTTGCAGGATAAGTCAAGCCTGTAAAGATAGAGACAAGTCTACAATGAAACTGGAAAGATAGTCAAGACAAATGACAGAAGATATAAGGCTGAATGTAACAGACTGTCACAACAGTGTTAGCTAGAAATAGATATTAGTCAAATGTAAAGTATGTCTTGTCTATTTCTAATTTTAGCTAAACTGTCTTTATGTGAGCATGTGCACGAGACATGTTGTCTATATATTTTATGCACAGCCACATTTGATAGTAGTCTTTGATTTTACATTGTAATCTTCCAAGAACAAGAAGCTGAAGTTCAAATTGAATTTAAGATTGTAGCAAAGATTTTTTCTAATACAATTAGATTGAAAGTTGCATCCTGTGTTTATTTATTGTTCTATGATTTGATAAACACTTAACTTGTTCAAGATTCAATCTGTAAAACAGTTCATCAAGTTTCATTGCATTTACAAAAGAAAAGAAAGAGGTTGAAGTATACATTCAGCCCCCTCTGTAAACTTCTGAACTCATTATTCCTAACAATCCACAAATTATATCTATCTTATATTAAACTAGTTTACTAAGCCGCGCTTCGCGGCGGCCATTGAGACAAAAAACCGCTCCACAGTGGTAAATGTATCTCGTAAAACCTGTTTCTCTCTATTAAGCCGTCTCTCGTGATTCTCAAATTCTATAAATAACACATTTATTAAAATGAATTCACTAAACAAATAATACGCGCTTCGCAGCGGATATTGAGACATCTCACATTGAACTTTTTTCTCTCCATTGAGTTGTCTCTCATTGTTTTTAAATTTTACAAATAACACGCCTCTCACAACTAATCTACTAAATAAATTACACACATTTCATGACGACCATTGAGTTATTTGTCATTGAACTTGTTTCTTTCAATTGAACTATCTCTTATTGTTCTCGTTAATCTACTAACACGCTTCTCAGAATGAATCTACTAAACAAAATTTATAAATAACACATTTCTCAGAACTAATCCACTAAACAAATTATACGCGCTTCGTGGCGGGTATTGAGTCGTCTCTCGTTAAACTTGTTTCTCTCAATTGAACTGTCTCTCCATCTTAAATTTCAAAACAACACGTTTCTTGAAATGAATCTACTAAACAAATTACATGTGCTTCGCGGCGGCTCATTGAGCCGGTTCTCGTTGAACATGTTTCTCTCCGTTGAACCGTCTCTCGTTATTCTTGAATTTTACAAATAACAGGTTTCTCAGAATAAATCTACTAAATATAAACAAATTACATTATCAATGAAATTTAATTATTTTTTTAAATTAATTTAATTTATACTATCTTGTTAGTATTCTTAATTTATAAATTATGTTTTAAGAGAATAATAGTATGGTAATTTGATTTTAAGAAAATAAGATGGTAATTTAAATCGATGAGAATTTTAAGAGAAAAAATTTAGGAAAATACTAAAATGGTAATTTTGATTTTAAAAAAGTTTAGGAGAATATTAAGATAGTAATTCAGTTTGAAGGTAAATTTAAGAGAATATTAAAATGATAACTTGACTTGAGAAAAAAAATTAGGAGAATATAAAATAATTTAGATTTTTTTTTTTTATAATTTGAAGAAATTTTAGGAGAATATAAAGTAAATTAGATTTTTTTATGATTTGGAGAAATTTAGGAGAATATAAATTTACTTAAATTTTTTATAATTTTTAATATTTACTAATTTAAAAATCCAAGAAAATTAGAAAAATACATTGTGACGATTTGAGAGTGTCATCTAACCGTCTCCGTCTTCTTCTCTAATAATCTATGTTATGATTTTTTAAAAGTAAGTTCACTTGAATTTTTAAAAAAATCAACAATGATTGTATATATATAATAACATTTAAGATAATCAAGTCCATTTTTATTTTTCATTGGGTGGACAATCAAATCAAAAACGACAGGGAAAATATGTAAAAAATTTTTAAGTAAGACTTTAAATGATATTATTTATTTTATTGTACTGATAATAGAAAATATTTAATTTTCAGTCTACTTTAATTCGGTAATATTTAAATATTTCACATTTTTATACATAAAAAATGATGAATTATTTATTTAACAATCAATTTATAAAATATCGTTTTAGCTAATTTATATATTATTATAAAAATAAAACGTATGCTCATGCAGTTCGAGATCGAGAAAAGGGATTATAGTTACGTCAAATGAAGTCATTTTATAATTTTTTGTTTGTTAATTCTTTTCTAAATTATAAAATTATTTCCATATAATTTTAATAAATTTATAAATATATTATAAAGACCGGTTATTACTAACCGAGAATCGCAATTCGCAAATCTAATTTACTAGCAAGCCACCGGGGCCTGTATTCTGTATCAGACTATCAGGTGTATTGGCGTTGTTGAGATATTAATGGATTTTGCGCTGAAAACCATTATTAGTAGTAGTTGTAGTTGTAGTAGTGTTGTTAGCAATTCACGTTTCAAGCTACACACAGGCGCCACCAGTATCAAGCTCTCTGGCACCTCTGTCTCTTCTCTCTCGTGTTCTCCTCAGCATCTCCAGGTTCAATTCTACCTATACTTGTATCTCAGTTTAGGGGTTTTTGGAATTTTAATGTTGTTGCTTAGTTATTAATGATGATAATGTTCGGGTTGGTTGGAATGGAATGAAAAGTTACAAACAGAATGTAAAAGAATTGATGCGAGAATGTACGATGAAGTTTGTGGGAAAATGAGTAGAATTAACGATGACTACTTTTATTCGTAAATTAATACTTCCTCCGTCTCATTTGATTCTTAACATTTTTGAGATAGTGTCCGATACACATTATTTTAATGTGCATATAAATTATAATTACCTGACTTTTTTTATAATTTTCTGTTTTTCAATAAAAATTGAATGTTTAAATTTGTATTCAGAAAAAAAATAATTTAAAAATAAGTCATGAAACTATACTTTATATGCACCTTAAAATGCGTGCCAAACACTCTCTCAAAAATGTTAAGAGTCAAATGAGACCAAGGGAGTAAATATAATATAAGGTTTGTGGGATTGAGCTCGAGTGTTAATAGAATTAGAATTTAAATAATGAGTAGAAATTAGGGAAAATCAATTGATACGTCCCTGAACTATTCAGGTTTTATTGTTTAGGTCCCTGAGGAAAAGATTTCATATTTTGGGTCCTTTAACTATTGAATTATTTAGTCTAGGTACTTCCGTTACAAAAACAGTAACAGACGTTAAAATCTTGCTTATGTGACTAGTTTTTTCCATGTCATACATGATTTGGACAAAACGTAACAAAAAACGGTTAACCGTTACTATGTATTAAAAAATAAATATAAACACATGAGTTATATTATTAAGGAGATTAGGGTTCTAAGTATTGAAATTAAGGTTTAAAATCAATTTGGGGATTCTTAATTAATCGTGAAAATCTGAGATTCAAGACTATCTCAGCAATTTTGTTATCTTTAATTTGCAATTGCGAATAAAATTAGGGTTTGTATGTGTGTATATATATGTATGTATTGTTATGTGTTGTATTATTTTTTGAAATTTTCAACTTGTATTTGATTTGGGAAGAAGATAGAGGAATTTGGTAGGTAAGTGATCGGAAAATGAAAGAGAGGGTGTGGCCGGAAACGTTGTCGGATTCCGGTTGACGGTCAGTAACTATGGTGGTAGGAGATTAGAGGAAGAAGAAGATGATTAAGTGTTTTTGTAGATAAGGGACATGTATGTATATATGGGTATATGTGATACTACATAAAAATATAATAGTAATAATAAAGGTTAATTGTTTTGTAATAATCTGTTAAGTCAGAAGCTGTAAAAAATATACCACGTCAGCAAGATTCTAACGTCCGTTAGAATCTTTTTGACGGAAGGACCTGAATTAGAAATTTTCAAAATTTAATTACCCGAAATACGGAATTTTTAGTTTAGGGTCCCAGACAATAAAACACGAATAGTTGAGGAATGAATCATTTAATTTTCCCGTAGAAATTATGAATAGAATTAGAGACGAGAGAAATTATGTGAGAGGGAATGACGTATATCCCGGGATTGAGCTATAGTTTCAATCTATTTGAATGGAATGGAGGAAAGAATATAAATTGTGTTTAATTACTTGTGTATAAACAACTAGATGCTCTACACATGTAAAATTGGTCGTACTGCTCCAATTGGTACTATTACATGATTAGTCACATAACATTTTCCTATAGAGCCTTATTACAAGTAATGTCTTATAAAACATTAATCATGTGTTTGGTTGGAGAGAATAGAATGAAGTGAATGCGTGAACAAAATTAGATGTGAAAGAAAAGAGTGAAAAATTTGACAGAGTTCAAATTTTCTATGATGAGGTCTATGAAGAAAATGTGTAGAAGAAGGAATGAAGTGTTTGTTTACAAACTTGTGGGATTGATCTCTAGTTAAGGTTTGTATGAATGGAGTGGAGGAAGGAATGAAATATATAAATATTAGTTGCAAAGTAGTACATAAGTTTCATTTCATTCCCACCTAAATTCATTCCTTCCAAATAAACACAGCATAAGCTACCTTTGTCTAAATATCATTTACTCTGCATATTTTCATGTCTATTAGAACCTGTAAGCATGCTTCCATATTTTAAATCTGGATATATATCAAAGTCCTGACTCATTGCATCAAAATATATCAGTTTCATCTATCAAAATAAAAAATAATATATATATATATATATATATATATATATATATATATATATATATATATATATATATATATATATATATATATATATATATATATCAGTTGCATCACTAAACAAAAATGTGACTCAATGTGGACGCTTATTTCTTTAAAATGGACACTCAGTCAAAGTCAAACTAAACTAAACGTTTTCCGTCAAAAACTGTCATCGTGTGAGGTGGTGAAATGGGTCTGGGAAAAAATGAAAGTTCGTTTGGCTTTTAGACATGGATTTCATAGGAGGGAAAGCTGAGTCGGTAAGATCAAGTACAAGATTGAAACCCAATTTCAAAGGTTTAACCTTCATTAATTTATCAAACCCATTTTGTGTGGGTATATATATAGGTGTTTTTTTATTGTGTATATATTGTTGCTGACATATTTTTTATTATGTTTAGTTTTTTCCTTAAAGAAACACAAGTGTCATGTCATGAAGTTATTGACTGTTAAGTTTCAGAGTTGACTTCACGGAAATGTAAAAGTTAAGGAAACAAATGATCACTTTGAATTAAGATTTAGTGACCAACCTGATATATTTGAACGCAATGAATCAGGACTTGATATATATCCCATATTGATTCTAGACACTTGAGCACAAGCATCTTTACTTTGTATCTATAACCAACAGTTTTTGAGTTATATTTTTTTCCCTGCAGCGTGGGTTATGCGTAGTAAGGAATGCATTTGGAAAGAATAGAAAGCCTGAGTCTTTATTTTGTTATGACAAAGCTATACCTGAGGAGATTATTGAAAAGCCAGTTGGTATATCCTTGTCTCAAAAGAATGTTGGAAATAATACCAGGTGCCCTGAATGCGAGGCAAAAGGTGCTGTACTTTGTGCCACTTGCTCTGGCTCGGGCTTATATGTGGACTCTATAATGGAGAGCCAGGGAATCATTGTTAAAATCCGATGTTTAGGTAACCTCATTCGCTCCTATCTGTGTGAAAAAAGCTTGTATTAATAACTAAATACAATATGCATTTATCTCCATGCAGTGGAACACTTGTTTGCCTTGCTGTGTTTTTACCTAGCATCATGTCTATACCCTAGAGTTTTTAGTAATAACTATAAGGAGTTATTTCAGACTACTCTGATTACCTAGATCTCGTAGTGACAATCACTCGTTTTAGTTTTGATTTTCCCAAACTCTTTAGTAGGTCTTTAGTTTGCACTAGCAGTTAATTTTTATACCACTTGCTCTGAATCTGATATATCATATGCAAATTAGTAGAATGTATGTAAATTTGACTCATGTTTAAGTTTCTCCAAGCAACAAAAATGTATAGTACTGTCACGTGGTGTCTGTAATGGCATGGCTGTAGAGGCGCGTTTTGCTGTGTGTGATTGTTAGTTTTTTTGGCGAACTCAACTAAGTATCCTCCATAACCTAATGTAGTTACGTTTGATTGGTGAAAAATGTTAAATTTTCCAATACGGAGTGTTTCATGGGTAATGGGTTCTTATGATTTCAAACATAGTTTTATATTACCGCCAACCCTCTACTGATTTGCTGCAGTGATACTATATTAAAGGCCAGCGGTTTTATAAACATGAGAAACACAGAGAAAGTGAGAAACTGATGAGAAGGGAGGCTGAAAAGTATTTTTTTTGCATATATTGTGTTGTCTGCTCCAAGGCATTAACATCTTTAACATGTAGAAAAACTTGGTTAGGCTGTAATAGTAAATATGCAAAGTAGAAACTACCACTACATACACACATTTTAGCATATATAAAAATTTTCTTTTTATAAACAAGAAGCTACACAAGCCCAGAATAAGGACTGGGGAAAAAAGAATTTTGTAAGGATGTAATGTGTGCTGATTTTTATTGAATTAGCTTATATACATTTTACCGAGAGCTCGATAGAATTTGACCTTTATCTCATGGACACTCTTGCACATAGCTGTTGAGCTGTTTGCTACTTTATCCTTGTAAGTAGAATGAATGTTTTAGACTATTACCTAATCGAGGAGTATGTTATCTAATTAGCAAAGCAATACAAGTTTTTTGTAAGTATCTTTAATGCCTTGTAACCCTGGACTGCTTCATACTTGACATATATAATTAACTTGTGCTTGTGTACATTTAGCAACTGTTTTCTATGTAAGGAAACTTACTATTTATTTCTTATGCAATAAAATTTTAGCATGCTTAAAATTTGCATGCAGGTTGCGGTGGAACTGGTAACATTATGTGCTCGGAATGTGGTGGTAGAGGTCATGTTGGATGTCCTAAGCTGTAAGTTCGAACTTGTATTCTGTTACATCCTGTGTATTATTGTATTTAATCAAGTAATTTTGTTTGTAAGTTTCAACCCATTTAGTTGTTTGTTGCAAGTTCTTTTGAGAGTTTTTCATTTTTTCGGCACAATTAATATTTAGTAAATTTTGTATTGCACTTCAAAGTAACCTCTTTATTATAGAATAGAAGGAAATAATATATAATTAACCTTTTTAATGATTTGTTTCTGGTAACCAAAACCATGCAACATTTTCTTTGGAAATATTCATCTTCTTGGTTACAAATCAATGTGGCCCATCTCAAATTCTATACAATACCAATGTAACCTTACCTTGTCCATTGATTACATATAATAGCTAGTGATCAAATTCTTTTTATTAGGGCAATGTAGAATAGCAATTACATTCTTCATTGCTGTAAACGCAGTTGGAGTTCGACTTTTGAGTGAAGTTACACAAGTTGGATTCATTAGCTTATGTTTTTCATAGAAGGCATGCCAAATATTTGACTTGGCTACCTGAACAATATTTGTGATGGTTAAGCTTGTGATCTATGTATCACTTGAAATTACTTTTATCTATGTATTCCTTTAGTTCCTCTTGAGTCACTTAGAGCCTGTTTGGCTAAACTTTAAGCCGGGGGTTTAAAGCTGTTTCTGACGACTTTAAACTGAAAAACGCCCGTTTATGTAATAAGTCAGAAACTGATTTAAAGTTAGAAATAAGCCAGAAACTGACTTAAAGCCAGAAATAAGCATTTTTTTTCTATTTTGATAAAAGTTATCCATATGTCATAAATTACTCACAAGTCACTTTTATTTTTATTATTATATTTTTTAAAACTCATAAGTCACTCATAATACAAAATTATCCAAACATACATTTTAAGCTTTCGGTTTATCACGTTAAGCTACTTTAAGTCATAAGTCACAATTTTAAGGTTAGCCAAACAGGTTCTTAGTCGATTCAAATATATATGGTTCTCTGCATCTTTCAAATATATATGGTTCTTTGCATCTTCTGCAAATGCTATATAATATGCCGAAATGCATGCATGTTGCTGTGTCATAGATACACGAGTCTGCAAAATAGGGAAAAAAATTAGTTGCTGTGATGTTGTCAGAGATTTTTCGGTCATTATTACTACTTCGGGGTATCACATCTCATAATAAGGTAGCATGTTAAAAAAAAAAAAAGAAAAAAAGAAAAAAATATAAATCGACACTTCTGTGGCATAGTTGCTACGGTGCCATGACTTTGGTCAGTAGTCCGGATGCCTTGGCATTCAACTCCGTCCCCCTCTCACCCACATATATATTCAAAAATATATGAACACCCAACCCAAGCACACACCCCTATATTTTTCTTAGAAATATTATATAGCTTAATTGTTATCAACGTTTTACTATCCCTAGCATATATTTGACTACTTTTAAAAAATCTAAATACCCTACAATGTAAAATGTATAATTTTCAATGGTTAAATTATGCAGTTAAATGTGTTATATAACTACATGTTAGAATTCAGATGGAATATGTAATTGTCCCAAAAAATAGGTCCGAGCACTGTAAAACTTATATGGGCTGGAGAATATGGCAACCAGAACACCATACTCTTCTTTTTGGTGCCAGGACACCATGTTGTGCCTTGGTGATGCCATGCCAACAATTTTGTGTGGCAACTCTTGTGAACAAGAAGTGTCCAAAACTCCACGAGCCACCTACCAAGTTCTACCTTATCCTCCTACCATTCCACAGAGGAAGCAAAATGAACTGGCGAAATCAGAATCGATAACTGGTTCCAACCCAAATTTACTGAACAGTTCCCATGTATAATTTGATGCCTTGCTAAAACTTTTACCCTCTATTCCGACTTGGACGAATCCCCATCAATTTCAGCTTAAATAAGGTCGCCATTCCTCTGTATTAAAATTAAACTTGTGGCTCTAACTAAACCTCTTAGTTTCTTATAATACCTAGAACTGGTAGAATGACCGAGCGAATGCAAAAAGATCCCATTAAGTTACCAAGTGTCTCATATAAAGCTTTCTCTGTTTCTATATCCATCCCCGCTGTGAATTGCATGTACTTGGACCGAGACATTGGGACCTGGATGGTGTCCTTGAGCAAGCCACTACAGGTGAAAATGGCTCCTAACTTCCTAAGTCCTATCCGAGAAACCAAGAAACATGAATAGATATACTAGCTACAATTGCTAGAAAAATAGAAACTGTAGGATAGATGATTTAGCCGGAGTGAATGTGGGAACTGTAGACGACACCCGACGTGAATAGTTGAATCAAGTATTGGCGTAACAAGAGTAAATGGATTATGTAATTGTCAAAATGATGGCCGAAGTTCAGGCTGCTAGACTTCCAAGTTCCAGCTGAACAAATTGACTGAAGGCTTGGCCAAAAAGGAAGCTCTCAGTACTTTTTCAGTTTTGCTTGATGGATTGTAGCGGCTCATCAATTGTCATATAAAACTAACTATTATATTCAAGCAAATGCTATTGAAATACGGTTTGGCTAATCATAAAATTTTAAGTTATTTTTTAGTAGTAATGTAACTTTGCAAGTATACCAGAAACATTATAAAATTATGTATATATCTACCAGTGATAGGATAACTAAGTGGATAGGTTTTGATTGAAGATACCCTCAAATAAAAATCTTAACTATCATCGACCACCATTAGTTTCGACTATCACATTATCCGGCAACACAAACTTCATATTCATACATATCATTATCACCAACACATATGTCACTTCCAAATTATATATTAACTAGTTTTAAATTCGATTTACAACAACCACCACCTATAACAAACATTTGAATGATTCGCTGAAATCTCTAATGCAATGATGGCTAGATTTTAAAAATTATTAAATGTGGGGGTGATGGTATGTATATGTATGAAGATGATTGAAGATAGAGGAGAGTGATGTGAGTCGAGGAGAAAGTAGTGAATTAGATGACAACCTCTGTTGACATTGATATATGTATGTATCATGTGATGTGATAGTTTGGAAAGTTGTTTGGTTAATAAATTTATGGGAAGTAGTACTTCTAGGGAAGTTAGAATACTCACACAATATGGGAAGTTGCTTACCCACTCCTCCTATGGTGACTTGCACTTCCTTGGATATAGAACTTTCCACCTTTCAACCAAACATATTTTTTTAACTTCCTAGGAACTTTATAAAGAAATTAGATACGCTGATAGTATAACTTCCAAAACAAGTGAATACCTACAAGCAACCAAACGAGCACTTGATCAAGTAAAGTTCATCTAAAAGGCTTGCCTCTTGAGTGATAAAATGTGATTTTAGGAGAAAGAATCTAAAGAATCCATCTACAACGATAATTTTACTGGATTGTTCGGAACCTGCTTTCTGTTCAGGTGAACACGATATCTGGATCTTCTTCAAAACATGTACCAACCTTCTTAAGATAAGAGCACTCTTGGCAATGAAACATAATCCAAGTTTTGGCCTGACCTATCTAGTGGACCCATTCCACAAAACTGAATCCATCATTCAGGAGGTTCATCGCTCTCTACTTTTCACCAAATAGCTTCTATGAACCACCATCATCAAGTTGGAACATCTTTAATACTTTTTATCAACCTCAAAACCTCCTCGGTCCTAAATCCATCCGCATATGATTTTGGGTACAACAATGCTTTTTTGAATAAAGATCAATAAAAACTTATCCATTTAGTTATCCCATCACTAGTAGATATATACATAATTTCATAGTGTCCAAAACACTATTGATCACGGACATCCAAATTCAAAGCAAAACTTGCGGGAAGGGAAAGATCTTGCTCGCTCTAGATCGGATTATTCTATCATCTAATGATTTATGACTGTTTTCGTTTGAGATCGATATCCCATAAGAGATTAGGACATATCCCCTTTTAGGCTCTTGCATCCCAAATTGGTGCACTACTTTGTTAATGTATGTACTCTGACTTAGGTCGATCAATCTCTATAGATCCTGATCCCGAATATATAGGTCACATTGCCTAAGTCTTTCATTGTAAAACTTTTACTCAACCAAATCTTAACAGTCTATAGAAAAGGTGTGTCATTCCCTATTAGTAATATATCATCAACATATAATATCAAAAATGCCACTTAGCTCCCATTAACCTTCTTGTAAACACATGATTCATCTTCATTTTGAACAAACCCAAACTCTTTGACTATTTCATCAAAATGAATGTTTCATCTTCTTGAAACTTATTTCAATCCATAAATGGATCGACACAACTACAAACCTTTCCAGCATTCTTTGGATCAATAAAACCCTCAGGTTGTGTCATGTATACTTCCTCTTCTAGGCTCCCATTTAAGAAAGCAGTTTTGACATCCATTTGCCAAATTTCATAGTCATAGTAAGCAATAATATAAAGTAGAATCTTGATGGACTTGACCATAATCACTAGTGAAAAGGTCTCATCATAGTCAATACCATGAATTTGCTTGAAAACTTTTACCATAACTCGTGCCTTATAGGTCTGTACATTGTCATCAATGTCGTTTTTCTTCTTGAAAACCAACTGCACCCTATAGGTTTTACTCCTTCAGGTGGATCAACCAAAGTCCATATTTTGTTTTCATACATGGAGTCCATCTCAGATTTCATGGCTTCCAGCCATTTTTTAGAATCTAGAATGTTCATAGTGTCTTGGTAGGTGAGAGGCTCATCTTCGTCGACAAACATCACATCACCATCTTGAGGCAAGAGAAATTCATGATATCTCTTAGGCTCATAGAGAATCCTTCCAGCCCTACGAACAATTTATGTTTCTTGAGCAATATTGTTTTCTTTTACATTCTGCTCAGATTCCTCCTCTAGTTAAATGTTATTATGTCTCGAATTTCATCGAGATCTACTATCCCGCACTGTTTTTCTTAGAGAGTATCTCTCTTTCAAGGAATACAGTAGTTCGAGCAGCAAACACTTTATTTTCAGAAGGATTATAGAAAGAATAACCCCTTGTTTCAATTGGGTATCCCACAAAATTATATTTGTCTGATTTTGGTCCCAGCTTATTAGATATTAGACGTTTCACAAACACCTTACATCCCTAAATTTTCATAAATGACATTTTGTGACGTTTCTAAATCCATATCTCATACGGAGTCTTTTGTACCGTTTTAGTAGGAACATGGTTAAGTATATATGCAGTCGTCTCTAAGGCGTAACCCCTGAAACTAATTGGAAAATCTGTGTGACTCGTCATTGACCGTTCAATGTCCAACAAGGTACGATTCCTGCTCTCAGAAACTTGTTCCGGGAGGAGTGTAATAACCCGTATTTTTGACGCTTGGGGTTATTAAGATTTTTGGATAAAATTTTTCATTTTATGAATAAATGATTTTATGGATTTATTTTCTTCATAAGGTACTTGAAGTGTGAGACCGTATTCTTAATATACGGATATTCAAAAATATGCGTATCGGTGTTACGGTAGCATATGCAAACAATATGGGACTTATAATTATTTTTGGTCTAACAAAAATGAATTTGAAGTCCGGATAGAAGTCGTAACAGAAATTGAGAGACGGTGTAAGTAATTAGTGTTTATTCGGAGAATTGTTTCGTAAATTCTCGAAACAATTAAAGAGTATTAATTTAATGATTCTAAAATATATTAGAATCATAATATGAGATTTTAAGTTTTTAAAACTTAGGTGGGACGAAAGAAAAAGAGTACGATAACGAGAGATTAAAATGTTATCGGGGAATTACGCGACTACCGCGCAAACCTTATTAAATATTGAACTTCCACTACACACCACACAAAAAAATCAGTTTTTCCCCCATTTTCTTGAAGAAAACCGAAGTGAAGAGGAAGAGAAGAAGGAGGAAGAAGATGGAGTGCTTGCTTGCTCATTTCTCCACCAATTCTTGCGCATAATAGCTTAAATCGAAGGTAGTAAATCCCTCTTGCTCTCCCTTGAATCTTATAATCATTCATCCACTAAATCTTCACTTATGATCCATGGAAGATGACTGTGAACAGTAACTCCGAAAATAATTAATCTTATTTCTTTGATTTTTGGATTCCTATGGCTTGGTGGATGATTGTTATGGCTTATACATGTTATGGGTGATGTAGTTTAAGCATGGATAGTCATAGAAATGCATGACTTGTTCATTTGAGTTTGAATTATAAATAATAAGCTAAACTGATTTTTATGGCTTAGAGTTGTAGTATGTTGATGGTTGATGTTGATTGAGGAGTTTGGGATTGTTTGTTGGTTGATTTGGAGTAGAATAAAAATGGAAAACGATGAGAAAACAAACGAAACCAAGCCAATTTTTTTCTAACCTATCTCCTGCCACTGTCTAGAAATATCTGGGAACATTCAGTCACTGTTCTTGGCTTATGGTTGATATGGTTAGATAGTATATAGTCTCTAGATCGTTTGAGCGCTAATTTTGCGTCATTCGGAGTTACGAGTCAAAAGTTATGGACGTTTTAGTAACGGTAGCGCAGGAAATGAAAATCCTGTTTTTGTCCAACTTTGAGGCTATGATTGGACTAGCTACGGAGCTTAATAAAATCCGAAACTTTTATGGGAGATTCTTTGACAGTCATATAAGACCCCAGAGAAGGAATCGTGTCAAAATGATTAATTTCCAATTTATTAAAAATGACGGAAAACAGGGTGTTAAGTGAGATGAACATAAGAAAAGGTTGAACAACTGTTTTGGGGAATGATTTCGAGCAAGATAGAGGACTTGTCTCGAGTCGACCCAGTAACGAAAGTTTTTAAGGAACATCATGACTATATGTAGGTGCAAGGAACTTGATTAAAAACTATTGAGAGGATAGTTTTACGAGTAGCTAAAGTAGGCCCGAGGAGGTGAAGTACCGGGCGAAATGTAGAGTAATTGTATAAATTACAATTAACATGATACATGCATATGTATACTAAGAGTTGGTTCTTATATGATTATAGAGTACCCGGAGCGTGGAGAAGTTGGAATGGCATCCTTGGACTCCAGGCAAGTTTCCGACTCTATCGTTTTATTCCATATCAGAATATTATTAATTCATGGTGATGCCAATATTTTTGAAATCTTTGACTTAATGATAAGTTCTTCGATTATACATTTTGTTGTGTTAGAACTACTTATCTTATTGTTGTATTGGAAATGCACGTCGGCATTTCACCTTGACTGTCTTGTTCATATATAACTTGATTCTTCTGCTACTCTGAACTTCTCGAAAAGTTAGAGTATGCAAGTATCCGACGCTTTGTCACTTTTATTCTGATGTATGACATAAGCATGCGTAGGTCGTTTAAGATTGTTCTTGTGAGTAGAATGAGATCTTTTCAACCTAGTTTTGAGATGCCTCTAAACTTCTTAAAAAGTTAGAGGACGTTTGCTTTCAGTTTTGTATAACTGAATCTGGCGTCGAGTACATCTTTTTGGTGCTCGATGGTCGACCGGGAGTAGTCTAGTGTGTCTCGACGGTTAGTCGATATTCAATGTTTTAAATAATATTTAGTTTATTAAATATTATTTAAAGAATATAGAAAGTGTTTAAGGGTTAATTAAATACTTTCAGGGCATTTGAGATTATTTAAATATTATTTAATATTGATTAAATATTATTTAAATATTTTGGGATATTTAAAAGTATTTAACTACTGATTAAATACTTTCAATTCGTTTTGGTTTATTTAAATATTATTTAATGTTGATTAAATATTATTTAAATATGTTGAATCGTTTAAGATTATTTAAATATTAAATAATCTTGATTATATTGGGATTAAATATTTTAATTCTTTTAAATCCTTTTAATATTTTTTGAGGACTATTCTGGGCCACCTAAATATTAAAAAAATATTTATTTGTGCTTTAAAAATATTCTGGAGTTGTCTAAACTTCTTTAAATATTATTTTCATTAAATAATAAATAGTGAGCGATGACTCGGATATTTTGTATTTATTCTGAATCGATAACTCCAAGTTCGAGAGGTAACGTCCGACTCCGATATTCCTCCCAGTTGTATTGGTGCCTTTAAGGCCCATTTTTCACTCCAAAACTGTAATGTTTTGTGGAGTCTATTTTAGCTAGTATTAGCGGCTCCCCGGTCGCGTTCTTGAGTCTCCTTGATTTAAGGGTTTCTGTCTTGTTGAATTCGTTGACTGAGAGTCAACCCAGATGTTTCGAGAGTACTCCCACTTGGTTTAGGGAGCCAAGCTATTGTCAGATATTGAAATCTTACAATAGGTCGTTGTTGTTCTGGAAGGTTGTATTAAATTCCCTTCCTTATCTGTTGATCGAAATCCTGTGATGGATTGTCGTTGTTGTTCTGGAAGGTTGTATTAAATTCCCTTCCTTATCTGTTGATTGAAATCCTGTGATGGATTGTCGTTGTTGTTCTGGAAGGTTGTATTAAATTCCCTTCCTTATCTGTTGATGAAATCCTGTGATGGATTGTCGTTGTTGTTCTGGAAGGTTGTATTAAATTCCCTTCCTTATCTGTTGATCGAAATCCTGTGATGGATTGTCGTTGTTGTTCTGGAAGGTTGTATTAAATTCCCTTCCTTACCTGTTGATTGAAATCCTGTGATGGATTGTCGTTGTGTTCTGGAAGGTTGTATTAAATTCCCTTCCTTATCTGTTGATGAAATCCGATGATGGATTGTTGTTGTTCTGGAAGGTGGTATTGAATTCTCTTCCTTAACAGTTGATTGAAATCCTAGAGTGGATTGTTGTTATTCTAGAAGGCTTGATTAAATTTCCTTCTAGGTTTGATGAATGTTTAAGTATTCATCAGGGACTGTAGTAAGGTTGCGTAAGAGGTCGGTGACGCACGACCCAGCCGTAAACTAAAGGCCCATGTGTTGCCTAGGGTGACGTCCCGATAAGGGGTTGTCCTTCTACTAGTAGAGAAAGTGACTAGTTTTTCTATTGTACAAGGCGACTGATCATCGCGTACAATAGGGCGTTGAAAAATCTTCAGATTAAGCCCGTTTCTTCCAATTGGAATTTGACGTTGCACTGTAACGAAAGCCTAGGTGCTGTGTTACCGATAGTGTCAACGGGAATGTAATCCACTCTGAATTGGTTGGTTGTTTTGAGTACCGTTTTATTCGTATATATATCAGTTTCATTGTTCCTACACTATAACGAAAGCTGTGGTGCTAAGTTACTGATAGTGTTAATGGGAATTGATGAACTTCCGTTCATTCTTTTCGCAGTATAATGAACTGCTTGCTTATTGGTACTCAAACTAATGGTACTCGGTGATTGAGGCCATTGTGTTAAGTTATTGATATTGTCAAACTCAATAATCATAAACTTAAATTGTTGTATTGCAGTAACGTGAACTGCATTATTGTTGTGAATAACTTCTTGCATCGTGAACCTTGAGTCGTTTATTGTCGAAATATAACTGGTTATACATCTTCAATCAGATTGCTAGTTATGTACTTTATTGTTGAATATCCAGTTGGGATAATTATGGCTATCACCTTTTCCTTGAAATATTCTGATAAATAACTTGCTGAGCATTCTTTGGCTCATTCTTGTTGTTTGTTAATCTTATATCTTGCAAAAAGAGATGACTGTGAATTGTCTACCTCGGGTATTATGTTAAGGAACAGGAAGCTTCGAGCTTGAGCTAGTCAGGTTCCGGACTTCGATAAATGGTGCAAGAAAGACGGGATTCCAGATTAGAATCCTAGACTTGTGGAAAAATATGTAATGTGACAATAGATCTTGGAGTAATGTTTACTTCTAATGTAACATCATGTGGAAGTTATATTAGTAGTGTGAGATCCTGAGGTTACATTGGTTTGTAATAACCGTTATTATTTTAAGTTCGTTCCCTGAGATTATAACTCGAGTTGTGTGTTTGGATTGGGGTCACTGCTTTTATGTTTGGTTATTATAATGGTTAAAGTAGGTGAATGATGTTATTGTGGTGAAAATTGGATAGTGACAACCTAGATTCCTGACCCCGGATCTGGGGGCGTCACAGAGATGGTATCAGAGCCAGGTTTCGACCCTGGGACCTATGGGTCTAACTTTTGACTCGTAACTCCGAATGACGCAAAATTAGCGCTCAAACGATCTAGAGACTATCTACTATCTAACCATATCAACCATAAGCCAAGAACAGTGACTGAATGTTCCCAGATATTTCTGGACAGTGGCAGCAGATAGGTTAGAAAAAATTTGGCATGGTTTCGTTTGTTTTCTCATCGTTTTCCATTTTTATTCTACTCCAAATCAACCAACAAACAATCCCAAACTCCTCAATCAACATCAACCATCAACATACTACAACTCTAAGCCATAAAAATCAGTTTAGCTTATTATTTATAATTCAAACTCAAATGAACAAGTCATGCATTTCTATGACTATCCATGCTTAAACTACATCACCCATAACATGTATAAGCCATAACAATCATCCACCAAGCCATAGGAATCCAAAAATCAAAGAAATAAGATTAATTATTTTCGGAGTTACTGTTCACAGTCATCTTCCATGGATCATAAGTGAAGATTTAGTGGATGAATGATTATAAGATTCAAGGGAGAGCAAGAGGGATTTACTACCTTCGATTTAAGCTATTATGCGCAAGAATTGGTGGAGAAATGAGCAAGCAAGCACTCCATCTTCTTCCTCCTTCTTCTCTTCCTCTTCACTTCGGTTTTCTTCAAGAAAATGGGGGAAAAACTGATTTTTTTGTGTGGTGTGTAGTGGAAGTTCAATATTTAATAAGGTTTGCGCGGTAGTCGCGTAATTCCCCGATAACATTTTAATCTCTCGTTATCGTACTCTTTTTCTTTCGTCCCACCTAAGTTTTAAAAACTTAAAATCTCATATTATGATTCTAATATATTTTAGAATCATTAAATTAATACTCTTTAATTGTTTCGAGAATTTACGAAACAATTCTCCGAATAAACACTAATTACTTACACCGTCTCTCAATTTCTGTTACGACTTCTATCCGGACTTCAAATTCATTTTTGTTAGACCAAAAATAATTATAAGTCCCATATTGTTTGCATATGCTACCGTAACACCGATACGCATATTTTTGAATATCCGTATATTAAGAATACGGTCTCACACTTCAAGTACCTTATGAAGAAAATAAATCCATAAAATCATTTATTCATAAAATGAAAAATTTTATCCAAAAATCTTAATAACCCCAAGCGTCAAAAATACGGGTTATTACAGTCTCCCCTCCTTAAAAGGATTCCGTCCTCGGAATTCATACGAGAACAACCGAGGTTACTATTTTCACACCTCGCTTTCTAATTTCTAGGTTGAGACTCCAACCTTCTTGGTTTCGTACAACAACCTCATTAGAGTTATTGTTTCACTTCTCAAAACTTTCTTTATAAAGTCGATGGTCTTTATACACCTCCTTAATATACTCTGAGACCTTGAAGGATTCAATACTCCTCGAGCTTAAGTTCTCTTCCTTACTAAATCTCGTTACTTCTTTCCACGATAATGCTTTAAGCAACACGAAGCCTCTCGCTTCATACTCTCTGCCATTCCTGGCTTGATCACCAAATTCGCTTTGTCTACCTTGAGTTATCGTCAATCGCTTCCCATACTAAAACTTGTATCCCATGTCTGTCAACCGGTCCATGTCCCCAGTTATCTATCATTCATCAATTTTGCCCTTAACGCAAAGTAGATCAATACTTTCGTTCGCACTAACTTCGTAAGGTGGCATGACTATATATGAGTGGTAACCAGAGTCGTATAAAAGCTCTCACCATAGTAAGTAACTACCACCACCCCTTTTTGAAACTCAAGGTACAAACTTTCTATAGAAAGATAACCTTGTACATAATTTTAATAAAATATTTATTTGTGCTTTAAAAATATTCTGGAGTTGTCTAAACTTCTTTAAATATTATTTTTCATTAAATAAAAAATAGTGAGCTATGACTCGGATATTTTGTATTTATTCTGAATCGATAACTCCAGGTTCGGGAGGTAACGTCCGACTCCGATATTCCTCCCAGTTGTATTGGTGCCTTTAAGGCCCATTTTTCACTCCAAAACTGTAATGTTTTGTGGAGTCTATTTTAGCTAGTATTAGCGGCTCCCCGGTCGCGTTCTTGAGTCTCCTTGATTCAAGGGTTTCTGTCTTGTTGAATTCGTTGACTGAGAGTCAACCCAGATGTTTCGAGAGTACTCCCACTTGGTTTAGGGAGCCAAGCTATTGTCAGATATTGAAATCTTACAATAGGTCGTTGTTGTTCTGGAAGGTTGTATTAAATTCCCTTCCTTATCTGTTGATTGAAATCCTGTGATGGATTGTCGTTGTTGTTCTGGAAGGTTGTATTAAATTCCCTTCCTTATCTGTTGATTGAAATCCTGTGATGGATTGTCGTTGTTGTTCTGGAAGGTTGTATTAAATTCCCTTCCTTATCTGTTGATGAAATCCTGTGATGGATTGTCGTTGTTGTTCTGGAAGGTTGTATTAAATTCCCTTCCTTATCTGTTGATCGAAATCCTGTGATGGATTGTCGTTGTTGTTCTGGAAGGTTGTATTAAATTCCCTTCCTTATCTGTTGATTGAAATCCTGTGATGGATTGTCGTTGTTCTGGAAGGTGGTATTGAATTCCCTTCCTTAACAGTTGATTGAAATCCTAGAGTGGATTGTTGTTATTCTAGAAGGCTTGATTAAATTTCCTTCTAGGTTTGATGAATGTTTAAGTATTCATCAGGGACTGTAGTAAGGTTGCGTAAGAGGTCGGTGACGCACGACCCAGCCGTAAACTAAAGGCCCATGTGTTGCCTAGGGTGACGTCCCGATAAGGGGTTGTCCTTCTACTAGTAGAGAAAGTGACTAGTTTTTCTATTGTACAAGGCGACTGATCATCGCGTACAATAGGGCGTTGAAAAATCTCCAGATTAAGCCCGTTTCTTCCGATTGGAATTTGACGTTGCACTATAACGAAAGCCCAGGTGCTGTGTTACCGATAGTGTCAACGGGAATGTAATCCACTCTGAATTGGTTGGTTGTTTTGAGTACCGTTTTATTCGTATATATATCAGTTTCATTGTTCCTACACTATAACGAAAGCTGTGGTGCTAAGTTACTGATAGTGTTAATGGGAATTGATGAACTTCCGTTCATTCTTTTCGCAGTATAATGAACTGCTTGCTTATTGGTACTCAAACTAATGGTACTCGGTGATTGAGGCCATTGTGTTAAGTTATTGATATTGTCAAACTCAATAATCATAAACTTAAATTGTTGTATTGCAGTAACGTGAACTGCATTATTGTTGTGAATAACTTCTTGCATCGTGAACCTTGAGTCGTTTATTGTCGAAATATAACTGGTTATACATCTTCAATCAGATTGCTAGTTATGTACTTTATTGTTGAATATCCAGTTGGGATAATTATGGCTATCACCTTTTCCTTGAAATATTCTGATAAATAACTTGCTGAGCATTCTTTGGCTCATTCTTGTTGTTTGTTAATCTTATATCTTGCAAAAAGAGATGACTGTGAATTGTCTACCTCGGGTATTATGTTAAGGAACAGGAAGCTTCGAGCTTGAGCTAGTCAGGTTCCGGACTTCGATAAATGGTGCAAGAAAGACGGGATTCCAGATTAGAATCCTAGACTTGTGGAAAAATATGTAATGTGACAATAGATCTTGGAGTAATGTTTACTTCTAATGTAACATCATGTGGAAGTTATATTAGTAGTGTGAGATCCTGAGGTTACATTGGTTTGTAATAACCGTTATTATTTTAAGTTCGTTCCCTGAGACTATAACTCGAGTTGTGTGTTTGGATTGGGGTCACTGCTTTTATGTTTGGTTATTATAATGGTTAAAGCAGGTGAATGATGTTATTGTGGTGAAAATTGGATAGTGACAACCTAGATTCCTGACCCCGGATCTGGGGGCGTCACAAGGAGTGAGCTGTGATACAATACCACACTCTTTTAAGAAACTCTTAAATTGATGGTTTAAGTATTCACCTCCACGATCAGATTGTAAAGTCTTAATATTTCCGCTAGTTTGTTTTTCTATTTCAGTTTTGTATTTTTTAAACTTTTCAAAAGAATCGGATTTGTTCTTTATAAAATACATATATCCATATCTACTGAAATCATCAGTAAATGTGATAAAGTAGTAAAAGCCAGCTCCTGCCATAGTATGCATAGGACCACATACATCACTATGTATGAGTTTTAATCGTTCAGTGGCCCTTTCACATTGTATAGTAAAATGGCTTTAGTCATTTTTCCAATGAGACAAGGTTCGCATGCTTTGTACGATTCAAAATCAAACTTATCCAAGTATATATCATTATATAACTTGGAAATGCGTTTTTGATTTATATGGCCTAAACGACAGTGCTAGAGGTACGTTTGATTTGAGTCATTAGTCTTAAGATGTTTGTTATTCACATTATAGATGAGAGTGTCTAAATCAAGAACATATAAATCGTTAAATAAACGTGCAACCCCATATGTAAGATTGTTCAAAAAAAGGAACAACTATTGTTCTGAATTGAAAATGCAAAACCTTTATTGTCCAAACAAGAAACCGAAATAAAGTTTCTGCAAATTGCAGGTACGTAAAAATAGTTCTCAAGTTCTAAAATTAGCCTAGTGGGCAACGATAAAAAATAAGTCTCTACAACGAAAGCAGCAATCTTTTCTCTATTGCCAACTCGTGGGTTGACCTCTTTTTTAGCCAAAGTCCTACTCATTTGCAATTCCTGCACATTTATACAAATGTGAGAACCACATCTAGTATCTAATACCTATGATGTATAAGTAAATAAATTGACTTCTATAATATAAATATATGAATCAGAAGCTTGACTAGCCTTTTTTTTCCAGATCCTCCAAATAAGCATGACAGTTTCTCTTCTAATGCCCCGGTTTACCACAATAATGTTAATAATCCTTTACAACACCAACCTTAGGCTTTTTAGTCTGTTTGGGATTAACTTTTGGCTTGAGAACATAAGTAGATCCAGTTTTCTTCTTTCTCTTCCACATGCCTTTCCCTTTAGCCTTACCTTTCTTGTCAACCATCAATATGGGAGCGGATTCAGGTTTTTTCATGTTGTGCTCAACAGTTCTCAACATAGCTAACGATTCAGTGGGTGTTTTATCTATCTCGTTCATAACAAAAAGATAATAATTATTGTTCAAAGATTGCAAGATCAAGTCAATCTGAGCTTCCGGACCAATCGGGAAACCCAAAGTGTCAAGGTACTCAATATACCCTATCATCTTAGAACATGTGTTTGAACTAGTTCACGCTCTCCCTGTTTGCAAGAATAAAGTGACTTACTTATGACAAACCTTTTTTGATGACCTTGTCCCTCAAACATTCTTTGAAGGTGTTCAATCATCTCATAAGCATCTATATGCTCATGTTATTTTTGAAGCTGAGAACTCATTGTTACCAACATGAGACATGCAACATCATTAACATCATCAATATGCTTATGATAAATAGTTTGTATAGCGCGAGATGCATTCTCAATACGAGGAACAAGGGAAGGAATCATAATGACATGGTGTTTTTTCTCCCATTTGAGGACAATTCTCAAATACTTCCTTGATTGCTATAGGAATTTGAGGATTGTCCTCAAGCAAGAGAAGAAGCTCCATGTCATTACGATTACTGCCCCTTCTCCTCCAATTGAGAATGCATCGTGTGCTATACAAAATACTTATCAGAAGTGCTGAGCGAATGATGTTGCATGTCTTATGTTGGCAACAATGAGTGCTGAGCTTCAAAAACAACATGAGCATATGGATGCTTATGATATGATTGAACACCTTCAAATAATGTTTGAGGGATAAACTCGTCAAGAAAGGTTCGACACGAGCAATACACTTTATTCTTGCAAACAGGAAGAGTGTGAACTAGTTCAAACACATGTTCTAAATATGATAGGATATATTGAGTACCTTGACAATTTGGGTTTCCCGATTGGTCCAGAAGCTTGGATTGGTTTGATCTAGAAATCTTTGAACAACAAGTATTCTCTTTTTGTTATAAACTACAATATGAATGAAATAGACAAAATACCCACTGAATTGTTGGCTATGTTGAGAACTGATGAGTCTAACATGAAAAAGGCTGAACCCACTCCCATATTGATGGTGGGAAAGAAAGGTAAGGCTAAAGGGAAAGACACATGGAAGGGAAAGAAGAAGATCGAATCTAATTATGTTCCCAAACCAAAAGCTAATCCCAAACAGGATTTAAAGCCTAAGAGTGGTGTTGCAAAGGGTGATTGTCACAACTGTGGTAAACCGGTTCATTGGAAGAGAAATTGTCATACTTATTTGGAGGATCTAAAGAAGAAGAAGGTTGGTCAAGTTTCTGATTCATGTATTTATATTATAGAAGTCAATTTGTTTATTTCTACATCAGGGTATTAGATACTGGATGTGGTTCTCACATTTGTATAAATGTGCATAAACTGCAAAGGAGTAGGACTTTGGCTAAAGGAGAGGTCGACCTACGAGTTGGCAATGGAGCAAAGGTTGCTCCTTTAGTTGTAGGGACTTATTATTTTTCGTTGCCCACTGGGCTTATTTTAGAACTTGAGAACTGTTTTTATGTGTCTGCAATTTACAAAAACATTATTTCAGTTTCTTGTTTGGACAAGAAATGCTTTGCATTTACAATTCAAAACAATAGTTGTTCCTTTACTTTGAATAATTTTGCCTATGGGGTTGCACGTTTATTTAAAGGTTTATATATTTTTGATTTAGACATTCTCATATATCGTGTGAATAACAAACGTCTTAAGACTAATGACTCAAATCAAACGTATCTCTGACACTATTTTTTATGTCATATAAATGAGAAACACATTTCCATGTTACATAAGGATGAATACTTAGATAAGTTTGATTTTGAATCATACGAAGCATTCGAACATTGTCTTATTGGAAAAATGACTAAAGCCCTTTTTACTGGACAAGGTGAAAGGTTCACCAAACGATTAGAACTCATACATAGTGATGTATGTGGTCATGTGCGTACTATAGAAAGATGTAATTTTTACTACTTTATCACATTTACAGATGATTCCAGTAGATATAGATATGTATATCTTATGAAGAACAAAATCGATTATTTTAAAAAGTTCAAAGAATACAAAGTTGAAGTAGAAGAGCAAACTAACGAAATTTAAGCCATGAATACTTTAGCCATGAATTTAAGAGTTTCTTAAAAGAGTGTGGTATTGTATCACAACTCACTCATGCCGGAACACCACAATGGAATGTAGTTTTTGAGAGGAGGAATCGTACCTTGTTAGACATGGTACAATCAATGATGAGTCACGCAGATCTTCTAATTAGTTTCGGGGGTTACACCATGGTGATGTCTGCATATACACTTAATCGAGTTTCTACTAAAAAGGTTCAAAAGACTTCGTATGAGATATGGGCTGAGAAACGTCATATCCTGTCATTTATGAAAATTTGGGGATATGAGGCATTTGTGAAACGTCTAATTTGCTGGAACCAAAATTAGACAAATGTAATTTTATGGGATACCCAATTGAAACAAATGGTTATTTTTTCTATAATCCTTCAGAGAACTAAGTGTTTGTTGCTCGAACTGCTGTATTTCTTGAAAGAGAGATGCTCTCTAAGAAGAACAATGAGAGGATAATAGATCTCAATGAAGTTCGAGACCCATATGATAACATTGAATCAGAGGAGGAACCTGAGCAAAATGTACAAAAAAAATAACATTGATCAAGAAACACAAGTTATTCGTAGATCTAGAAGCATTCACTATGAGTCTAAGAGATATTATGTTTTTTTTTACTTTTGAGTTAATATTTTATTTACAGTGTTATAAATGATAACATAATAAATGGGATACCCAATTGAAACAAAAGGTTATTTTTCTATAATCATTTCGAGAACAAAGTGTTTGTTACTCGAACTGCTGTATTCCTTGAAAGAGAGATGCTATCTAAGAAAAACAATGGGAGGATAATAGATCTCGATGAAGTTCGAGACCCACAGGATAATATTGAATCAGAGGAGAAACCTGAGCAGAATGTACAAAAAAATAACATTGCTCAAGAAACACAAGTTGTTCGTACATCTGAAGGGATTCACCATTAGCCTGAGAGATATTATGTTTTTTTTTAGTTAATATTTTATTTACAACGTTATAAATGATAGCATAATAAATGTTCTTGAAATTTTGATACATATTATATCTTTAAGTATATAACTTAAAAATGAGATTATATGAATATTATCTTTTTATTCCTAAAATTTCTTAGTGGAGTATTATTATTTAAGAACGATAATAATGTACACAAACTAGTATGTTTGTTGACTGATGATCACATCTCATTGGTCGTATGACGATACTAAATTCAAGAACATAAGTGCATTTCTCAATACATGACACTGGAATGATCCACCATGAGATTCTACATGTTAAATAAGTGTGATAAGTAATTTTCACAATGTTAATGATGTAATGATCCTTAGACCTGAAACCATTATATTTATATATGAGAATTAATATACTTTGATTACATTAAAAGTTGTCTTTGATCGGTTGATGATCAAGATGCACATTGGGTATATTATGAATCATATGAGAAATATGAATGTATTAGAAGAGATTTAATCCTCCTAATTTTTGGAATGATATTATCGGGCTCTTGTTTGATTGAGACTATTAAATGCACGACCGTACTCAAATATTGATTTGTTTTAATAGTCTACTCATCGATTAAGAAAATAAAGATTAAATTATGAAGATGGTGACATGAGACATGTCTTGAGTTTAATCTATAATATCAAGATTAAAATGATTATAATACATTGTACATTATTCACGAAAAGCTTAATCGAATCACCGATTTAATTATTATTACTTGGGTAATAATTATGTGTTATTAGATGTCGCTCATTGTTTATAATTTTATTATAACCTATAGGGTTACACACAAAGAACACTTGAAAGAGTATTAATAGTAATTCAATTTTTTTTTGATAAAATTAGAAATTTGAATTCATTTATAATTCGAATATATTTGAATATTAATTAAATATGACTTAATTATTTATTTAAATTAAAATTAGAATTTTAAATAAAATAAATAAATATTAGGTCCAATCAGATTATGGGCTAAAAAACTTGTTTATTTCTTCTATATATACATATCTTTCTCTACTATTTAACCTAATTCATTTTTGACAAACCCGAGCCGCATAGAGAGAGAGAGAGAGACAGTTTGGGTGTCGGTACATCCTTCCTCTTTCGAAGATCAAGTGTTCGTGTGAATACCGTTAGAGCGTAGATCGTGAGCTACGGGATATGTGGTGATCGTACGAGTTTTGGATCTCTACAATCTCTATCTTTAATCTGTTAAATCTTCAAAAGATAATATATCATGATCTCCGAATTAAATTTTTTATTTTCACATGGATTTTGCGGAGGGTTTCGTTATTTTGATTTATTTTTCATGTTTATTCCGTTGCGTTTGTGACTCGAAACCCTTCAACACAATGAAATTATGTATATATCTATTAGTGATGGGATAACTAAGTGGATAAATAATTATTGATCTTTATTCAAAAAAGTATCGTTGTACCCAAAATCTCACGCAGCTGGATTTAGGACCGAGGAGGTTTCGAGGTTGATAAAGAGTATTAAAGATGTTAAAACTTGATGATGGTTCATGGAAGCTATTTGGTGAAAAGTAGAAAGTGATTAACCTCCTGAATGATGGAGTTCAGTTTTGTGGAAGGGGTCCACTAGATTGGTCAGGCTAGAATTTGGATTATGTTCCACTGTCAAGGGTGCTCTTATCGTGAGAAGGTTGATACATGTTTTGGAGAAGATCCAGATAGTGTGTTCATCCCAATGTTCACTCCGAACAATCCGGTAAAATTATCGTTAGAATTGGATTCTTTCTCCCAAAGTCACATTCTATCACTCAAGAGGCATCCTTTTAGACGAATTTTACTTGATTAAGTGCTCGTTTGGTTGCTTGTAGGTATTCACTTCTTTTGCAAGTTGTAATATCTATATATTTAATTTCATTATAAAGTTTCTGAGAAGTTAAAAAATATGTTTGGTTGAAAGGCGGAAAATTCTATTTCCGACGAAGTACAAGTCACCATAGGAGGAGTTGGTAAACAACTTCCCATGTTGTGTGAGTATTCTAGCTTCCCTGGAAATACTACTTCTCATAAATTTATTAACCAACCAACTTTCCAAACTATCACTTCACATGATACATATATATATCAATGTCAAAATAAACTATCATCTAATTCACTACTTTCTTCTCGACTCACAACACTCTCTTCTATCTTCAATCACCTGCATACACATACATATGTTTATATATATCACCCCTATATTTATTAATTTTTAAAATCTAGCCATCATTGATATCATAGATTTCGGCGAGCCATTCATACAATTTCAGTTCTGTTGAAATCTGACGAGTGATGCTTGTTATCGGTAGGGGTGACAATTTTGGACCCGACCCGAACCGAAAAATATGAATTAAGGTTGGAGATTTTCGGGTTCGGGTCTATTTTGGGTTGATCCTAAAGTGACCCGAGAAAATCGGGTCATTTTCAGGTCACCCGAAATGACCCGAAATTATATATAATATAAATTAAATATATTTAATAATATTTATATATTAATTATTTAAATATTATATATTTTAATTAAATATTATTAAAAATAATTTTTATAATAAAAATAATTTTTAATTAATTTTTTATTGTATTTATTAATAAATTATAATTATTTCGGGTTCGGGTTCGGGTTACTCATGGGTAATTAGGGTCGGGTTCGAGTTGTGTATTCTGACCCATTAAAATTTTGGGTCCGATTCAGGTTGGGTACTCTGACCCATTAAAATTTCGGGTTGGGTTCGGGAGGACACATTTGCAAGTTAAAAAATTAAATTTATTATGTAATAATATATATATATATATATATATATATATATATATATATATATATATATATATATATATATATATATATATATGGTGTATATATATATGGTTAAGTTTTACGGAGACCGCTTTTTTCGGAGACGTCGGAGATCATATATGTACTGCTTGCAGAATATTGCAAAATATGTTCTACAAGTAGTACAAATATGGTCTCCGACGTTTTCAACAAAAATGCGGTCTCTGTATAACTTTTTCATATATATATATATATATATATATATATATATATATATATATATATATATATATATAATTTTAACCTATTAATTATCATTTTTGATTGATTTATTTGATTTTTAATTAATATTTATTAAAAAATAATTTTTTAACTCAATTAATATAAAGTTAATTTAAACAATTACTAAATAATGATTAATTGGAAATTTATTTTGACAATTTTAAAATAAAATTCATTAACTTGGACGGAACTCAGTCCAAACAAATCCTCAACCGACTATACAATCAGGTTGAAAAAAAAATAAACGAGCTAAACAATTAGCAGCTTTGCTTCTGGATTGTTTAACATAGTGAATACAAATATTCGTGAAACTAAAAATGAATTCAATGGTTTCCTCACGCCTACACAAACTTTCAATGTCTTCCGGGAATCAGTAGCATAACAATTGACCTTCACACAATTATATCTAATTATATCTAGATGTAGTCTAATATTTAGATATCTCAGTTGTACTAAATGAGATTGGCGGTACATATGTCCCCATCATATGAATAGAATTTTGTTATGAAATGTGAGCTTTTTGCGATGTCCATCACTATTCCATTCCACACCTATTTAATGCGCGCATTCCAGATCTTCCAAGCCCTATTTAATGCGCGCATTCCAGATCTTCCAAGATACCGTATAAATCATTCTCAATGAAAAATAACTTAAAAACATACCAATACATACTAAACTCTCATATAAAGATACAATAAACAACCCAAAAGTGGGATACACTAAACACAACTCACCCAAAAATGAATATTATTGAATGAAAAATAAAACAAAAATATGAAAGAGATACTCCTACCGATGGATAAACCACTGCAGGAGGGGATAACGAATGATGAAGGCGCCTAGCTAATAAAAAAGAGCAGAGTTTTTTTAGTGGTAGAGTTTTAAATTTATAATATAATTCTTTGTGCATGATTAATTGGCAATTAATTCCATTTAATTGTGACTTTTTAAAAACAGAGACTAAAAGTCGTATATAGACCACGAACCATTGACAGCGTATTCACGTGTACATAAAAGTATATAATACTGCCTTTGTATTCACGTGTACATAAAAGTATATAATACTGCCTTTGAAAACTTAAAGGCCCGGGTACAAAAGTATTAAAAAGTGGGCGGCAAACAGGATTCGACATGTATTAAACACATATGCAAGTACATGAAACATTTGGAATTTTTTATTTTCTTCTGCCATACCGTTTTGTAATATTATATGAGACTCTGACAATGTTTATACCATACCAACATTTACCATCAAAATATTCTTCAATTATTTTATAGTTAAAATGACGGTGCCTTTGCTGCTTGCGACGTTCAGTGGCTCAGTCCCCTACCTAATGACCTCATGTCGGTATATCACTCGAAAGCAAAACACAAACAAAATCATATATAAAGACCCAAGTAAATATGATTGTGCTGGCGCACTTAACTAATATAAGTAACAACTATATTCATAAATCATATTTTATTCGTATTATTTATAATTTAAAAATTTCATCTACTATTCGATCATATGAAATTTTAATCTTTATTAAAATCAAGAAAGATATTTCTAATTAAATACAAAAATTATTCTCAGGTTTAGATTGAATAACAAAGTTGGTACAAAAAATTAAAAGTTAATCTTCTAATTTAAATTATTTTCTTTAAAATTTAATAATTAAAAATAATAGTTAAAATGGATTTATGATCAAGTAGGTCACTTACTGCGTCCAAATACATCAAGTAAGCAATTGAAAAAATGACTCAAATTAATCACTAATTTGGAAATTTGTATCATAAGGACCATCTGGGAATGACTAATTAAGTTAATACAAAATTTTAAATTTTCAATTACCAAGTTGATACAAAATTTTAAATTAATGTGAATCATTTTTCTAATGAATGACTCGATTGATATATTTGAACGCAGCGAGTGACTTATTTGATAATTAACCGGTCAAAGACACTTATATTTTCATATGGAATTGATTCTACCTGAGTTGGGATGGCAGAATAAGATTTGATTAATGACACCCGGCATACGACACAACATGTTTTGCTTTTGGTGGTAGTGAGATGAACAACTTTCTTGCAGTATGGACTATGGAGTGTGAACCTTTAAATGTGAGGATAATGAGCCAAATATTCCGCACACAGAAATTGTTATTGTACACGAGCCATTTAGGGATATCGTTCTATATCGCTTTAATTTTTACGTTCTTTATTTTTATCCATGTGATCATAGAGTCACTCCAAATCATCACAAATAGTCTTCAGTTTGGTTCAACTTTGACTCAGTTTCGAGATTTTTTAAAATTAAATATTTATTTATAAAGTTATCAATTTATTTATCAACAAAAAAACCGTATCCGAACCTTGGATAGAACTAGAACTAATTATCACGAAGTGCCATTCATACTCGGCCAATATTAGCAAGATAGTTCATTCATGCATTATTCTGAAGTTGCAGTACATATGACTCGTTGCTGTTGGGATCAAAAAACTATAGTTAATTTGTACATAAACATTACGAGTACAATTCATTTAGGGCCATACTATTTACTAGAGATCTGATGATCAGGGAATGATTTCAGCTGTTAAACCTAAAAATCCAATTCTTAATATATTCATATTGATTTCACGAGTTCATAATTCTTAATATAACGACTAGGTGAAAATTTTAAAAAAGTTATCTTAAACACAGATAAATACCATAATTTTCTGAATTCACATCAAACATCTCGCGTTAATGTTAGTCGTGATTAAAAAAACTATCATACGTACGTAGTTTGCCGGAATCCGTATAAATGTAGTGTACACCAAATAATTAAAGACACTAGAGAACTGTGAGAAACAATATTTGAATATTTATGTTATATTTGGTTGAAATAGATGATATTTTTTAAAAAAAACAGATTAAAATCACTATAATATGATGAGTAGATATTTAAAATTTTGATTATTTTCTCGATCAGTCCACCCATTTCATTAACATGATGAATATTTTAATTATTTCTTTTTTAACGAATATGCTAACTCGTAGATAAATTGTATCAACATACAATATTCATGGAAAAAGTTTTTTTTATTCAAAAAGTTTATCATCTAACCCTAGCACATGAAAATGTCCTCGGAAATTTAAACAATAAAATCTTAATGTCTGGAAAAAAAATCATCAACAAATATGTTTGGCATCAGATCCAAATCCACAAAACGCTACAAAAAATACTGAAATTATAAAATAAAATAAAATAAAATACTACCTCCGTCCCGGTCAAATGTTTACATTTGGTTTGATTACGGAGACCAAGGATAGTGGGTGTAATATTGTTAAAATAAATGTAGTAGTGGGTGTAATAGTGATTTTATTGTTAAAATAAGTGAAGTAGTGGGTGTAATAGTGTAAACTATTGAAAAAGTGGAGTGAAGTAGTGGATGTAATAATGTATTTTATTGTTAAAAGTTACTATTTTTAGTAATGTAAATAATTGATAGGACGTCTCAAAAAGAAAAGTGTAAAGAAATGGGAGGGACAGAGGGAGTGATAAGTTATTAAAATATGTTTATTATAAAATCATAATATATATATAATCCAATATATAAATAAAAATCGTTTAATATAACACAAAATTGTTGACATATAACACCATCATGTACTGTCAAAATGCCAATTTTTCTGGTTCCGGCCTCCAAAATCGTCATTCAATTATTTTAAGCCACAAAATCGTGATTCAATTATTTTAATTATGTTATTTTTCAAAATTCTAGTTCCGGCCACCTTTCTCCTGACTGTAAAACCTGTACCATGGGTCCATGACAGAGAAATAAAGCTGGAGTGTCCTTGCCGGTGAATTATTGGAATTAAATATTTAATGGGCTGTGCTATTTTTTGTTTGTTGCTAATCTTGGAAGTAAAATTATACCGACTATACTGTCAAAACAAGTGTCAACATCAGATAGCAAACCTCGGTTCGGTTCAGTTTGTGGATAAAATTGGAACCGAAATAGCATGTTTTTTATTTTTAAAATCAATAACTCGAACAACAACCGAATTGGTTTTGGTTTTATAAACCCCGGTTTTTATCACATCGGCTTTCGTTTTAAAACCGTTTAAATAAAAATATTATAAATTTATATAATAAAAGTTTGACAAACTAAACAAGCTCTAGTAAGTTCACAAAGCGAAACAATATATAGATTGCCTATATAAAGTAATGACATTAAGGTACAAGAATCGCCAAATACCCTCTTTGTTGAAGAATCAGAAGCCATTGATAATTGTCATAATAAATGACAAGAAAGTTTCACAGGCTAATACCAAATATATTTTAATTCTAATCAAACCACGAGGACGAATTAGAGGTCCGCATTTTTTAATGGCCTCAGGATACATGCTACACATATACTAGTTAGAAATGTGCACTGCATTACTAAGTTTCGGATTATATTTTGTTTATTTATTAATATCCAAAATTGATATAAATTATATATAATATATTTATTTTAATAATCGGTTCGGTTCGGTTTGTGCCTAAAACCGAAACCGATTAAGCAGTTCGGTTTTTAATTTTTCGGTTTCGATTTTTACCGGTTTTTATTGGTTTCGGTTTGGTTGAGTTTTTTGTTCAACCGTAAGTGCCAAGGACATCACTCTCGGATGAAATTTTATTTTATAAATTAGATTAAATTTTCTAAAAAGTAAATAAATTACGTATATACCATCTTACTAATGTAAAATTATAGACAAACACGGGGTGTTTGAGGTTGTTTCAATCAACCGGTTAATTTTGTGTAACAAGTAAAAAAATACTTAAAATAAAAAAATCTAAAATATGAGGTAATTATTTGAATAACTTATTTTTATTCTATAATTTTATTTGATTAAAAATAATATAATTATTTGCATGTACAATTTGTAAGTTTCACATTTTACTTTCTAATTTTAAGAACTCATAACTTTAAAAAATATAATAAATTTATCCAAACACATAATAATATATAATTTAACTTAAAATTCTCAACTACTTAAAACCACAAACAATTTTTTCTTTTTTAAATAATTAGACTAAAAAATAATTAGACTTGAACTTAGGACGTAGACGATAGCACTGCTGCTGTGGGCTATATATCCTCGTAAACAATTTTTTTAAATGTACCAAAAAATTTGTACATGCGAAAACGTGAGATGAAAGAATTGAATATTGACTCGCTATGTTCATACACAGACATGCATTTCTAGGAAGTATCAGCACTTACTGATACAAATATAATACAGGTGCATAGAGAAACAATCCTCCACTCACTATAAGTACTCCTAATAGTTCTCCACAGTGCTAGTAGCTCTCTGTGCACTTCAAATCTTACATTTTATACTTGTCAAACTCCCTTTCTGTTATTCTCTGGTCTCCAAATTAACAACCCTAACCACAGAGGCCCTTCCTATAATATATTGTTACAATGCAAGATGGTAACCATCAACAAGAAGCAGAACTATCTCCAAACAGGCCTAACAACCGCAGCTCTGCCTCTGGTTCGGGTTCCAAGACAAACAACGAAACAGTTAGAGTAAGGTGGAAACCAACACCGCAACAAATTACCATACTTGAACACATTTTTAATAGCGGAACAGTGAATCCTCCAAAAGAAGTGACAACCAACATACGCAAACAGCTCGAGCAATTCGGTCCTGTTGAAGATGTTAATATCTTTTACTGGTTCCAGAATCGCAGGTCTCGTTGGTCTCGTCGTCTACGCCAAATGCGCAGTGACTCTGCTGGTGCAGCTGATCCTAAAAGTTCTATTACTAATAACCAAATAAAATTTTCACCTCCTATCTCTAATCTTGAGCTCTCACCTCAATCGTCTTTTTTTCCTGATTACAATGCTAGTATTAATGTTCACAACTCTTCTTCTTCGACGAATCATAATTATGAGCAGAATTCTGGGATTCTTTCTTCAGCTACTATGTTCCCTGCAGAGACCAACAGTCATTCCTATATGCCTAACCACCCAACTGGTATGATTCATATAAGCCTTCCCTACTGCCTTAAATTTTTATATATAATTTGCTAGTTGATAATCATGCCGCATTAACCATAACTGTGGCTTGTCTTAGAATAATATTGGTAAGTCAGTGTCCTAAAACTGGTAACTCGTAAAATCTAGTAACTTAACATGGTATCAGTTCTTCAATTAGCATTAGCAGGGTCTAAGGTTCGACCAATATCCCTTTTTTAATGACTTACTTGATACATTTAACAAAAATGCTAATGACTCACTTGATACATTTAACAGAAACGTGTGACGATTTTGATAATTAACCCGTTTACAATCTGAATATCAATTCTATGTATGTTACTTTTTGCATATGTAAAAATTATCGAAAAAGAGGAAATTTAGAAATATGTTTTGGTGGAGCAGGATCTATAAGAGTATTTATAAATGGGAAAGCGACAAAGCTACCTACGCGGCCAGTAGACATGAGAGGGATGTTTGGTCAAGACTTGATACTAGTCCACCCTACTGGAGTCCCTGTCAACGAATTCGGTTTTGACCTCCAGCATGGCGAAAGCTATTTCCTGGTATGTTTTGTATATGCACACCATCCTTAAAATCCCATTCGTTAGCTTACTTCATTTCCTTCTTACACGTTCAAATTTTTCGAACAGATCGAGTAGTCAGTCAATATTCTCTCTCTTGATAACAAAATGTCGAGGATGCTAATTTCTGTAAAAACACTTCACAATGTTAGAGTAGTATCGTGTAATCGAGCTTGGCCGAATACTGTTAAACCCGAGTTTGAATTCAATCAAGTATTAAATTTCAACTTGAAAATCACACAAATTAATATAATATATGAATAATTCGAGTTCAAACTCAGCTCGATTATTATCGATCCAAATTCAAATATGTTATAAAACAAGCTCAAATTATTAACCAACCGATGAACATGTTTGACTCCTTTATGACAATGTTATGCACATAGTTTTACTTGTATTCTATTTCCAAATGACTGTGCATAGCTGCGGCACACTAGTATTCACAAGAAAATCTGATATGTTTTTAAAGCCATTAGTTGCGAAAATCAAAATGAACTATTCGAAAAGTGCAGAGTCAATCCAAATTTTGAAATGTCAAAAAGCCTCTAAGTGGCAGTTAATTCCAGATTCCTTCCATACATATATAAGTTGAATATATGGAGTCGTAATTTACAGGTAGTATGTATCTGCATTGTGTACAGGTTCCAAGACCTACTTAAAGTAGAATCTTCAAGAAGCACCAACCTGCTGCTGCATATGAATGCGTGCCTGTCTGCCTCGTTTTTTGACAATACCAGCGAGTTTTTTTCTTCTGTCTTCTTTATACTCCTTCCGTCTTAAATTGCTGTGCATTGACTGCATAATTATATAAATTTTTTTAATTTTTTTATGAATAAAAGTTTAATATTTAAATTTTTATTCATAAAAAGATTTTTTTTTTTAAATTATGTAACTATATAATCAATGCACCTTAAACTACTCATAAGTATTTTGGGAGGGAACAAGTGTCATATAATTTGTTATCATCCCCTCTTTCCAATTTGCATTTCAAGTTGTAGTGTTTGTTTCGATTCAAATATATAAAAAATGTCATTCTTCTTTTTATGATTATTAAGTTTTTTAATTGACAAGTACAAGCATGAACTGTCGAAGAAAATGACTATTGTAAAAAAAATTTATACTGAAATCGTCAAATATGGACAAGATTCTTGAAAGCAAGAAATCGTCACAAATTTAAGACGGGTATAACAGAATAAAAGTTGAGTAAAAATTTTAAATTCTTCCACGGTCGCAAATTAGTTATTGATTCAATACTATATAAAAAAACATAATAACACAAATAAATCTATTTTCAATGTAAATATCGATTATATATATTTTTTAATGATATAATTTCATTTGAAAATTAAAAATTACATTTTAAAATAAATAAAGATTAAAAAAATATTCGTACTAATTTTAACAGTTTAATCAGAACTTAATTAACCACCTCTAATTCCCTCTCGGAACAAGCACACATTTTGCGAGATCACCAGTACCGCCTTCAAGTAATGAATCTTTTGCTTAATTTGATGGTAATGCATCATAATAAATTTTCTGTTCGTTAAAATTATGACGATGCTTAACTTTGAATAATACCGTACTTTTTTCCCTAATTCGGTAACCTATAAAAATTGAGTACTCATCTGTCGACTTGAACCGACAAGAATAACCAATCTAGTGTCGACGGATGTTGGTTAAGGATTAATTTAGATTATTAGGGCGGGTTTAATGATAATAATCATGTGATAAGGAGGCTTCTTGAAGTTTTATTGGTCGACTTTTCATTAATTAAACAAGATTTTGAAGGCATTTTTGTAGGGTTTTATGATCTTTTATATGTACTTTCAGTTAGTAAGTACTGTCTTGGATATAGTATTTGTATGTACCAGGTAGACCACCTATTTTGACCAGGCTAATTAGCTAGCTTTGCGTTTTAAGTGGTGCTAATTATAATATAGTTCTGTGGAATTCTGTGCCTTTTTCTAGTTGTATAAGAATAAAGATAGTCCTGCATAGAGCTCGCAAAATGAGTCTGGATCCGAAGAATCGAACCGAAATGTAAGAAACTGAGATCCGATTTTGTATTGGAATTTGATAATCCGAAAATATAATTGAATCTGAAACAATCCGATCTGAACCGATATCGGTTCAAAATAATAAAATTCAATAATGATCTGAAAACCAATTCGATCCGATCCGAAAATGATCCAAAACTGGAATTTTAACCGAAAATAATCAGAAATAACAGACCCGATAATGATCCGAATCGATCAAATTCAAATGAAAAATTATATAAACTGAATATGTCTCAAATTAAATAGACCCTACATATACTTCATACATGTAATCTTATGACTTGTTACATCACAAATACATTATACATGTATACCTAATTCATACATATAATATATGTATTCGTAACATAAAATATTAAAAAAAATAAGAATAATATTTATTTTGAATTTACTAAAAAATAAAGAAAAGTGAATATAAATTCATATTCCAAAAAAATTAAAAATTAAATATTATATATGTGCCTATAAAATTTATTAAAATATATTTATATTTTAATTTGGCTCTCAAGATTTTTTTAATAAAATTATTATATTACGAGTACTTAGTGATTTTTTATTATATTAACCAAAATCAAAACTAGAGAAATATATTACTTAATCGTGATAATTAATTTATTCAGTATTATTTTATTAAATTTTAACTATTATTTGACAAATTTGCTTAAGGATCTTTTTTTAAATTCGACGATAATTTGAATTTATTTAACATTAATTTAATTGAACTTTCAAATTCAAATAAAATTTAGTTTTAAATAAGAAATCCGAAAAAGATCTGAACCAAATTTAATCCGTTTTTATCCGAAATTCATTGAATTTTAATCCGATTTTGACTTAAATCGAAATTGTACCGATCCGAATCGAAACTGATTCAATTTATGTAAAACCGAAACTGGATCCGAACCGAATCAAATCCGATCCGAATCGGATATAAATATACAATAACCGAAAATCAATCATATCCGAAATTGATCTGATCCGAAACCGTTTACCAAATTGTCAGGTCTAGTACTCTGTGTCTTTGTGTTACAACATGTTCACTTTGGCATTTACATCACAATTCCATTTAAATTATCATTTTTTTTCGTTTTTAGTAATTTATATGTTTTGAAAAGTTGTCGCAGAGAAGAATTAATACTCCGAGCATAGCTTATCACGAATACGAAATTTATATTGGTGATATTTATTTAAATATCATGAGGGGGAAACCGATGAAAAACAAGATGAGTCCTAACAGCTATAGGATGTTGCTGAAGGATTTTCCTTGCATTAGATTTTCGGAGATTTCTTGAGTAATAAATAAAATAATAATGCTAGGGGTACAAAATTGGGTACAAAAAATTGGTCTCCATCAAACTCTCAAATGACCTGCCAGATGTGTCAATTTAAAAAATTTTAAATGGTAAGATTTGTATAAATATATTGGAATCTATTGCATTTAATATAATTACTATCAATAATATGCCATGTAACATTTATGAACCAATTTTATACCCAAATCATTACTCTAAATAAAAATATTTCAGATCAACGACCAAGGGACCATTTCATAATTTGGGTCAGTGGATAAATTTCATAATGTGCTATACTAAACTGAACTTCAGGTTATCGATTGCTGACGAAATTCGAAATGGTCATCGTTCTCATTATATATCGACTCTCATTTAGGATTTCCTTTCTTGATGATGAGATACAATGGAGACTTTCCATTTATGCTGGTTTATCCATTAATTAGGTATCTGTTGGAAATATTATTATCTAAGCACAACAATAGACAGTTATATGATAATAATTAATAAGAACAAGCAGATGCCGATTATGAAACAAACACGGAGACAAACAAAATATAAATCAGTAACTATAAAAACGAGAGAAAAGATAGAAAATTTAGCTCTAACAGAAATTTTATGAATACATTGATAGAACCAAAATGAACAGCTGATCGCCAAGTCTTGCAAGAAGTCTTGATTGTTCGATAATTGCTTCACTATGCTGTGTTGCAGCAATATCACTTCCAAGATAAAAAAGTGAGTTTTATTTGTTAATGTTAATATATATTTAGAGTCTGATTTTGAAATAATTCTTACTCAATATATTTAATATTAATATTAAATAATCAATATAAATAAATCAAATAAACTTGTAATTAAAATATATATAATATTCAATAACATCATGTGACATAAGCATTACACTTACACTGGTAGTCGTAAACAATACTAACACAAGATGCTATATAAATTCATTATCTTTCCTTTACAAATTCAATGTGGGACAAACCCACATAACTCATTAAGTAATTTCAACTCAATTTCTTTATGGATTTCCACTAAGAAATGTCTTAAATCCAAATATGAAATATGAAAGTTAAAGTTCTTATAACAAGGAACAACCTTCATTAGTTAGTTTCCGAAAATTACATCAAGAGTATATATAAAATATGTCTTAAACTTTCCATTTTCTAACGGTATCTTTGTCCAAGCACATGGATAGTTTGATACTAGAGAACATCTGCAATCCAGTAAGGATTAAATTTCAAATCAAGACACAGAGACAGAGAATGTTATTATAATTAAAAGCCATCTTCAATGCTGTCGTTGGAAGTGTAGTCACCATTGCTCTATATTAGATCCTGGAAACTTTAGCAGGCGACGAGCTCTTTTGTGGTGCGTGAAAAACCATTCATCAAAAGTCTGTCACCTTCTTTATCCACCCCAATCACTCTTGAAGCACCATAAGCATTTGGGCTTGAAGCAGATAATATGTAATACGCGACACAAAATATTTGACTGAAAAAAGTGAAAATGAGTGCCTAACTGTTTATTATTTGTCTGGTTTAAGTGCTTGAGCAGCTGCAGCCATTCAGCTGGTTTGGCAATATGAGACAAAATTTTCGAGGCAACAAAAAGCTTCCCCCTCCTTCTGGGATAGAGAAAACCGATAAACAAACTTGTCTAGCACAACATGAATTAAAATGGCGACAGCAGGTAAGATCATTCTTTGACTTGTGTAATTTTGGCCATCGAAAAATACATTTGTTCGTAGATTTTTCAACCAAGCAGTGGATATTAACGCATAGATGACATGCTTAAAATTTCAAATAAATCTAACGCTTTAATGCCTTGGAATTCAAATGAAATCCAAATTCAAATTTTTATGATTACCCAAAGATGTCATTTGATCAAATCCAGAATTTCAAATAAAATCCATGTTCCTAAAAAGGCCATAAACATCTTTTGTAGGATTGTGTAAGATTATTAAACAATACACGTGGGTAAGAATTGTAGCCAGGTGTAGGGCCAACTAATTAGATTTTTAGATCCAGGTTAATAAACTCTGTAAAGAAAAATATAGTTACTCTCAAAGAGTTTCATGAACATAAGGAGAGAATGCTAAGTAGAACAAAATTGAAATGACAATGACATTAAAAAGTAATGATTTGAGTAAATGACATTAGATATTCTGTCAAAGCAGAATTTGATTAGTCCATTTTGTCAAATTCGGGGTGTAATTTGTACAGTATTCAACATAAAGGTTTGATTGTAATTATAAAATAAATTGAAGTTTTAAATTGTCATGTAGCTAGAAAGGCTCATAACAAATACTCCTTGAACGAAATCCAAGTCAACTGCTTATTTAAAACTTAAACTGAGACAAAGTTCCAAAATCGAAGAACTTAAATATTTTTGAGTCTGATATGTAAAGACTTTATTGTTCTCAATTATTTGATCTAGGGAACATAATCATCCTGATGCGGCTTAGGTGAAGTCAGCAGTGCTGTATAAAGCCTGAGCCTCTCCTCTTTAAACGAAGCAGACCGCGATAATGGCCTCCTGGGCATGATAAACGGAAGAGATGTAAGTTTTAGGCGGTGCCTGTATCGTAGCCAAGCCAGCTGAATGGCAACAGCTGCCCAGGTTCTCCAAGCAGGGGAATAATAGCGAGCACTCATTTTTACTTTTTCATTCAGACGAAAATGTCGTGTCACATATTTTACATCCTCTGCTTCAAGCCCAAATGCTTCGGTTGCTTCAAGAGTGATTAGTGTAGAAGAAGAATGTGGGAGAATATCGATGAATGGCTTCCTTACACACCAGGACAACAACTCATCACCGATAAAATTTCCAGGTCCTAGCATACAACAACTTTTGACTCCACTTCTGACTGTTTGATTGCATTGGAGATGACCTCTTACAATAAAGAGCATTCTCTGTACTGGGTCACCTTCTTTTATCAACTGCATGAAAAAATCATATATGAATCAATGTGTTTAATTAGATCATATATATATGTATCAGTTCAGAATTCACCACTCACAATCTCTCCTTCAGGAAAAACAAGGGATTTCACTCTATCGCAGATGCTCTCCAGGACCAAACTATCCATGTGCTGGAACAAAGGTACCTGATCGATACACGGACAATGTTTCAGTTAATTTTAAAACCAGCATGTCACTCAATTTGCAAGTACAAAGTCAAATTGATGCGTTTACCTTTGCTATGAGAGTTGTTTCATAGCAAACTCTAGATAATTGTATTGTTAAAAAAATTTGTCATTGTAAAACACAACAATTAAGATTCGTGAAGATACATTACGCAAGTCACGAGGTAGTTTATACCTCTAATGCTGATTATCGATCATGTATCTTTAGTGTTTATATCCAATGCTGATTATATATAATGCATGTGTCTTTTGAGGTCATAATTGATTTTATAAATAAGATTAATGCAAGAATTACACGTGAGGCAAATATACCTGTCTCACCAAGTCCAGGCAGAGGTGGTACTTGATGTCTCTCCTAAGACCCTCAGGGAGGTTCTGAATCATGTCACCCTCATCTATGCCACGCATTGCAACCCAGCGCTGCCGCTCGTAGTTACGTATCCTTTGCCGCAATCCTTGTGGCATGTTCCTCCTTTTCATCCACCATTCAACATTGTTAACGTTTACTTTCCTTACAAGTTTCTTCGATGATGTTGCTATCAAGAACACCTGAATATAAACACACCGATCATTCCCTGATTAGATGCAAACCATAAAAATATTCCTAAAACCTTTTAATAGAGAACATGGACTAATCAAATAGTTTGTAGTAAAGACATGAACTTGTTAAGTTAAAAAACATCTTAAACGACCAAAGTAATTATTTTTACTCAAATCTCCAACCTTTCTTGGAAAATGTTTACCTTGATGTTGCCAATTAACATGGTGACCAGCACGAGGCCGCACGCAGTCACAAATATTAAGAACACGATTTCTAACCAGTCATCAGTGCTCATCAGATTCCCAAACGTGCTACAATCATCATATAAAACTAATGGTGACTATGCAAAAGTTTAGATAATAATACTAACAACACAACAATTAATGGATGATGAAATTACCAAAGCATCATGACACCCCAAAAGAGGGGAAGAAGCATCTTCTCTATACGGTTGTTATTGCAAACAAGTAGAGGTATCCATTCAAATGTTCCGTAATCATACCGACTATTATCAATGCGTTGCAGGCACCAAGATCTGGCATCGTTGTTATTTCCCCATGACCTTCGAATATCGTCTGTCACCTTATATGTGCTCCCGAAAAAGAAAGGGTTTTCACAAGAAAGTGCATTGAGTCTGCAACTCTCTGTTTTCATGCATTGCTCCGTCAAACACCTAGCTGACCTCTGAATTCCTAACAAGTAATAACATGCTCCCACCGCCTGCACACGGACTAATGTACTCAAGACCTTCCTAAAACTCTGCACTACTTGTTATAACAGTATCATACACTACCATGTTGAAATGTTTTGGTCTTTTAAGATTCTTTTTAGAATTTTGGTAGCATTTTTAAGTATATGAAAGTACCTTAAAGTTCTCCAACTATTCCGAAATCTCAAGATTGGTTAAGATATTCACCAATTATATATTTCTTTTCTCATTTAATTAGTGCAATTTAATTAAAATGCTGTAATTGTGTGTGTGTGTGTGTGATTACTTACGTGCGAGGCTACCAAAATGGCAACGATGTTTAGGCCGATCCCCCACCAAGCTGCTCCAAAAATGTATTGAAAGAGCATACGGCGCAATAGGCAAATAGCATTATACATCTTGGGGAGGTATTGGCATAGAAATATTATGAGCATTACTGTCATCACTCTTGTTTGTTCACCATTCTTCAACAATGCTGGAACCACAGTCCAGATTACAACCTGCAGTAATTCCCAAATTCATATCACTGTAATTAGTTCCTAACAATAACGTAACATCGAACATAATTAAATTAAACGATATCTCAAAAAATTTAGGAAGAGAAGAAGATAAGCTCAACTTTTTGACAAAGATAAGCTCAAGATTACACAGACAGACATACTTTGTGTGCGTGTAATTGTTTGTATACGACGGGGTGTCGAAGTTGATAATTACGGGTGACATGCATGAAATGTCATCTTTAAACACTTTATCAATTAGCACTCATTTAAGTACATGCCTCCAAAGACCAAACGAAGCTTCATGTATATCATTGAGATATAATGTACGCTTTTAATTTTTTTCTCAAGTGATGCAATCCATTGTAAGTTAACTATACACCGTTGGTATTTATTATTTGCAAATATATTAATTTAAAATTGTGTGTATAATTGAAGATCCAATGCAGCTTAAATTAGATTAAGAACTCATGATTTGCAAATATAACTAGTTCCAGGCAGGAGCAGAAGCAACAAATTACCTTGATTAGAAGAGCAACATTTGTGAAGGATTAGTAATTATTAGTAATATGTAATGATTTGTATCTAACACACCATCTGTTTTGTGATTTTTTCTTAAAATATACTCTCCCCGTCCTCTTTTATATGTTCATTTTCAAAATAAAATTTATCTCTAAATAGTTGTCCATTTTTATTTTCAAAACAAATTTAAAGATAATTTTCCAAAATTATCCATCTATTTATTATTTTCCAGATTTAACTCATTTAAAACTTAGTTGAATTCTCATTTTTCAAAATAACAATATGGAGTATTCATATGAAAAACTTATTCAACCGACAATTTGTTAATATGTGTAATTTCCTCAAAATGGACATGTAAAAAGAGATCGAGAGAAACAATTACAAGCAAAGAGACCGCTTTAATTTGCATCAAAATTAACAATAATAAAGTGAAATTTTTAATCGATAATTTCTGACCTGAGGCAAAGGTAAGATGACAAACACATAAAGGAAGAAATCCATTTTGCCCTTGAAATTCTGCAATTCTAAACCACCGTAAGTCCTCCTAAACCAGTACGCATCAGCTGCAGACAATGAGCTGCGAGGCCGGTCCTTCCTAAAATAGCGATGCCACATATTCCACACGTGCAACCAGTCCGTAATCAATCGAAGAAGCGAGAGGCCGAGAGCAAACCAGCCATCAATGAAAAAACACATGCTATCTTCGACAAGAGAGAGTGTGTAAAAGAAGGTAGGATCGATAAACAAACACAGCGCAGATATCAAAGGAAAAACCCGGTCCCATTCGCGTAACCATGCCATTCTTGATGATGATCCCAGGATACTTTTTCGGTTGCTACCATCACATCCGTAGCTTTCTGTGCTGCTATAGTCTTCTTCGGACATTTCTTCATCTTCTTCTTCGTGCACTTGTTCTTCGGTATTGTTGATCACATCATATAAATGTGGATTATGATTTTCATATTCTTCAGGAATAGTATCCATTCTCAGCATGCTCTAGCTAGCTAGTTTAATATGAGATAAGTTGATTTTAGTATGCAAGGGAATGGGAAGATCAGAGCCTTTAATAGACAAAGATTAAATGTGTGCTGTCTGATATGTTAAGTTATATTATAACCGTTAAATCTTTACCATTATATCTAACAGAAAAATGGGGTTGAGAATGATCTCACGTAACTCACCTGAGGTTATAAGCTCCTCTCATACATACAAATTTAATGGCATTTTTGTAAATACTAAAAATTTATTCTGAATTTACAAATCTACACTTATGTATTTATATATGAAATTGTTATAAGCTTAGATAGTACCTAAGATCATCCTCACGTACATGTGTTAAAATTGCATATTAATATTATTAGTTCTAAACATAGTAAATATTATATTCAATTTTATTTTAACTAGAAATTACAATTTATTATTTATATTAAAATTATATAATCGAATTATAAAATATTTAAAAAAGACATGTGCATCGCACTTGTATGTATAATTTTATAACGGCTGAAATTTTATAAAAATTGAAATGTAACAATGAAAAATATTTAAAATTTTTAATTAATTTGATAATTTGTCTTATTATCTTAGTCCACGTAGATACATATCATAGCATTTTATAACAATAACTACAATTTGAATCATAAAAAATGTGTTGAAGACTTGTTATAACATCACCACAATTTGAACCATTAAAACGTATAAAAATTAATATAAATTACAACTGATACTAGAAAAAACGGATAATTTTAATTTAAATTACAACGGATATCTCTATATATGTATACACATCCTTTTATTAAACTAGAAAAAATGGATAATTTTAATTTAAATTACAACGGATATCTCTGTATATGTATACACATCCTCTTATTAATATCATGTGGATGTATATATCGTAATCGATTGAGTTACACCATATGTTATGAGCATTTTATAACCGTCACTATAATTTTTTTTGGCAAAACGGTTTGAATCTTAAAAATGTGTATAAGAATTTTCATAGCGGTTACTATAATTTGAATTATAAAAACGTATAAGATTAATATAAAATTACAACGAATATTAGAAAAATGGACGAATGTTTAATTTATATTACAACCGCTGCACCGATCGAATTACATCATACACCATAAGCATTTTGTAATGGTCACTATAATTTGAATTATAAAAATGTGTATAAGAATTTTTATAACTATCATTACAATTTGAATCATAAAAGCGTATAAGAATTTATTATAAATTACAACGGATATTAAAAAAACGGACAAACGTTTAATTTAAATTACAACGGCTAGTTTATATCTTTATATATGGACACACAAATCCTCTTATTAATCATTGAAAATAAGAAATTGCTAATGTAGCATACAAGTAGTAGCAGCATTTTAGTTTGTGTTAAGATAACCAGAGGGCAAACTTTTCAAAATTATAGGCTTTAAATTTTGAATGATTGGCATTTGAGTAAATATACCTTCGAAGCTGATGAATAACAAGATGAATTCAAGCAGCTGTAGATAATTCAATCTTGGATCAACCCTGCGGCATCAAGGTACATAATTGTTCCCGTTTGATGTAATTATACTTTTGTCGATTTTGTGCAATGGCGTAGGAAAATTTTATATTTCAAATTGTCTCTGTGATTATTCATGAGTAAATTAACATGTTGGTTTAAAATTATCAGGTACCTCTGTCTCAGGTCTCAACACATGGATAGATTGGTCCGAAAAAACATCTGCAATCCGGTAAATATATATGAATCAGTTTTCACATTCAGGTAACTAAATAAGGCTATCCAGCACAGAGGACGTTATTAAGAGGCCATCTACAATGCAATCAATTAGTTGGAAATGGGGTCAGTAGTTACTGCATGTTAGACCCTGGAAAACTTTAGCGGTGATGAGCTCTTGTCATGATGCGTGAGGAAGCCATTCATAGAAATCCTCCCACTGTCTTCATCTACGCTAGTCAGTCTTAAAGCAACCGAAGCATTTGGTCTCGAAGCAGAGGATGTAAAATATGTGACACTGCATATTTGTTTGAATAAGAAACGTGAAAATCAGTTCTTGTTATTATTCTCCTGGTTTTGGAGAACTTGGGCAGCTCATGCCATGCAGTTGGCCAACAAAGCTACAAGTAAGATTATTCTTTAATTAATTATGTAATTTAACTTTCACACAACACATTTGTTAATTGTGAAAACTAAAATCCCAATTCAATATAAATTTTACAAACCTAAAGAACCAAGACATCTGAATACTTCTGAATATTTCAATTCTTAGTTATTTGTTCCAGGGAACATCATCATCTTGATGCGGCTTATGCGAAGTCTGCAGCATAAAGCCTAAGACTCGCCTCCTCAAGCGAAGTAGACCACGACAATGTCCTACAAGGCATGATAAACGGAAGAGATGTAAGTGCTCGGCGCTACCTATATGTTAGCCAAGCCACCTGAATGGTAACAGCTGCCCAGGTTCTCCACCCAGGGGAATAATAGCGAGCACTCATTCTCACTTTTTCATTCAGGCGAAAATGTTGGGTCACATATTTTACATCTTCCGCTTCGAGTCCAAATGCTTCAGTTGCTTCAAGATTAATTAGCGTAGATGAAGACGGTGGGAGGATTTTGGCTTCCTCATGCACCATGACAAGAGCTCATCCCCGCTAAAATATCCAGGGCTTAACATGCAGCAACTGTTGACCCCATTTCCAACTACTTGATAGCATTGGAGATGACCTCTTACGATAAATAACATTCTCTGTACTGGATCACCTTCTTTAATTACCTGCAAGTAAAATTGATGTATAAATCAATATGTTCTTAAATTATAGCCATATGTATCATGTCAAAATTACCAACTCACTCTATACAGATGTTCTCCCCAGTACCAAACTATCCATGTGCTGGAATAAAGGTACCTGATACATGTACAACTTTTCAGTTAATTCAAAAACCATCATCTTACTCTACTCATAAGTTCAGGCATTTCAAATAAAAACAGCAATCTGCTATATCTAAATTCAGAGGCTAGAAAATATATACTCATTATTGTCATGCTTTCTTCCAGTCTTCATTTTTGAAGAACATATTAAAAGTAAGTTACTAAAGTATAATCATCACATTGAATCACAGCTCTGTCAAACAATTGATAAGAATCAATTTAAAAGTCCATGCACTGAAAAATCTACAAACTTTGAAGCCTACAAAGAAAAAGATTGGTAAAATTATACTAGAAACCATGTCCAATTTAGTAAATGTTGATGAATATGGTAGTCGTGAAAAGAAATATGCTCCAGCCCCATTGATCATAAACATTAAAAAAGAACGTGCAAGTTTGAGACTTTATTAATTAAAATTTTAATCCTTATTACTATTATTGCAGAATATGCAGGAATGAGTGCATCAATAGGCATTTGTTCTACTTTGGAGCAGTATCACTACAATTTGAATTATAAAAACGTATAAGAATTTAATATAAAATTACAACGGACGAACGTTTAATTTAAATTCGACTAGTTTAGATCTCTCATACACATCCTCGTAGTAATCATGAAAATAATGTAGATACATATTTCATAATCGATCGAATTACATCATTCATTATAAATATTTTATAACCGTCACTATAATTTGAATTATAAAAATGTGTATAAGAATTTTTGTAATTACCATTACAATCTGAATCATAAAAATTATAAGAATTTAATATAAATTACAATGGATATTATAAAAATGGACAAAAGTTTAATTTAAATTACAACGACTAGTTTAACCGCTAGTTTATATATATCTCTATTATAAACACACAAATCCTCTTATTAATCAATGAAAATCAGAAATTGCTAATCTAGCATACAAGTAGTAGCAGCATTTTAGTTTGTATTAAGATAACCAATGTGATTGTAACCTACACAGAGAGCAAACTTTTCAACTTCATAGGCTTTAAATTTTGAATGATTGGCATGTTAGTATAGAAACCCTTGAAGCTGATGAATAACAAGATGAACTCAAGCAGCTGCAGATGATTCAGTCTTGGATCAACACCCTGCGGCATCAAGGTACATAATTGTTCCTGTTTGATGTAATTATACTTTTGTCGATTTTGTGCAATGGCGTAGGAAAAATTTCTATTTCAAATTGTCTCTGTGCTTATTCATGAGTAAATAAACATGTTGGTTTAAAATTATCAGGTACCTCTGTCTCAGGTCTCAACACATGGATAGATTGGTCCGAGAAAACATCTGCAATCCAGTGAAATCTGTCTTTTTTTCGAAAGGAGAAATTGTGAGTATTAAATTCCAAATCAAAACATTAAGATACAAACATTTACGTGTGCATACATATGAATCAGTTTTCACATTCAGGTAACTAAATAAGGTCATCCAGTACGAAGGATGTTATTAAGAGGCCATCTACAATGCAGTCAATTAGTTGGAAATGGAGTCAGTAGTTGCTGCAGGTTAGACCCTGGAAAACTTTAGCGGTGATGAGCTCTTGTCATGATGCGTGAGGAAGCCATTCATAAAAAGTCTTTCACGGTGTTTATCTGCGCTAGTCAGTCTTAAAGCAACAGAAGCATTTGGTCTCGAAGCAGAGGATGTGAAATATGTGACACTACATATTTGTTTGAACAAGAAACGTGAAAATCAGTTCTAGTTATTATTCTCCTGGTTTTGGAGAACTTGGACAGCTCATGCCATTCAGTTGGCCAACAAAGCTACAAGTAAGATTATTCTTTAATTAATTATGTAATTTAACCATCACACAACACATTTGTTCATAGATTTTTCAATCAAGTATTGGATATTAGTGCTTGCCTGCAAGGTTAAGTATATACCTTGAAAAAGTTTCTTGAATCTAAGGAGAATGCAAAGAAGTACAACAAAATAGAAATGTACTGTTGTTAATTGTGAAAACTAAAATCCCAATTCAAATATAAATTTAGTTTAAATGATAGAAAGTTACAAACCTAAAGAACCAAGACATCTGAATACTTCTGAATATTTCAATTCTTAGTTATTTGTTCTAGGGAACATTATCATCTTGATGAGGCTTATGCGAAGTCAGCAGTGCAGCATAAAGTCTAAGCCTCGCCTCCCCAAGCGAAGCAGACCGCGACAATGTCCTCCAAGGCATGATAAATGGAAGAGATGTAAGTGCTCGGCGCTTCCTATATCTTAGCCAAGCCACCTGAATGGTAACAGCTGCCCAGGTTCTCCACCCAGGGGAATAATAGCGAGCACTCATTCTCACTTTTTCATTCAGGCGAAAATGTTGGGTCACATATTTTACATCTTCCGCTTCAAGTCCAAATGCTTCAGTTGCTTCAAGACTAATTAGCGTAGATGAAGATGGTGGGAGGATTTCTGTGAATGGCTTCCGCATGCACCATGACAAGAGCTCATCCCCGCTAAAATTTCCAGGGCCTAACATGCAGCAACTGTTGACCCCACTTCTAACTACTTGATAGCATTGGAGATGGCCTCTTACGATAAATAACATTCTCTGTACTGGATCACCTTCTTTAATTACCTGCGAGTAGTATTGATGTATAAATCAATATGTTCTTAAATCATATCCATATGTATTATGTCAAAATTCACCACTCACAATGTCTCCTTCAGGAAAGATGAGAGATTTCACTCTATCACAGATGTTCTCCAGTACCAAACTATCCATGTTCTGGAACAAAGGTACCTGATACATGTACAACCTGTCAGTTAATTTGAAAACCATTATCTTACTCTACTCATAAGTTTAAAGACAAAGTAAAAAAAATTGTACTGCTGATGGTTGTTTTATAGCTGGCTCTAGAAAAGAGTGTCGCTCGACAAAACATAGTTTTTCTTTTAACAACATGAGATACTGTATTTATCAAATTCTGGATACAGATCACATGTCTTAATTGTATATATCTAATGCTGGCTATGGATCATGTGTTTTCTAAGGTCATGATTGATATTCTTTTAGCTGTATATAGTTTTAATATATGAGATATATAGTATTATTACAAGTAAGGTTAATATATATACCTGTCTCACCAAGTCCAGGCAGAGGTAATACTTGATGTCTCTCCTAAGACCCTCGGGAAGACTATAAATCATGTCACTCTCATCTACACCACGCATTGCAATCCAACGCTGTCGCTCATAGTTACGCACTCTCTGCCGCAATCCTTGTGGCATGTTCCTCTTTTTCATCCACCATTCAACATTATTTATGTTTACTTTCCTTGCAAGTTTCTTCGATGATGTTGCTATCAAGAATACCTGAATATAAACACATAATCGGCTAATTAAATGTAAATATAAAACAATATCCCTTTAATTTTTGGACAGAGAACATGAAATATTCGAATAAATGGTAGTGAGAACATGAACTAAACAAGTTTAAATACATTTCAAATTGTCTTTCATAAGTTCAAAGTAAATGCTTCTACTCAAACCTCTAACTTTTCTAAGAAAATGTTTACCTTAATGTTGCCAATTAACATGGTGACCAACACGAGGCCACACACAGTCACAACTATCTGGAACACAATTTCTAACCAGTCATCAGTGCTCACCAGATTCCCAAAAGTGCTGCATCAATTCTCATATTAAATCAAGGGTGACTATGTATATGTTTAAATAACAAAAAGAAAAAAAATGAATGATGAACTTACCAAAGCATCATGGCACCCCAAAAAAGGGGAAGAAGCATCTTCTCCATACGATTGTTATTTCCAACGAGTAGAGTTATCCATGCGAATGCTCCATAATCATACTGACTATTATCACTGCTTTGTAGGCACCAAGATCTGGCATCGTTGTTATTTCCCCATGACATTCGCATATCATCTGTCACCTTATATGCGCTTCCGAAAAAGAAAGGTTTTTTACAAGAAAGTGCATTAAATGTGCAACTCTCTGTTTTCATGCATTGCTCCATCAAGCACCTTGCTGACCTCTGTATTCCTAGCAAGTAGAAACATGCTCCCACCACCTGCACATTATTTATTAGTTAACTTGCGCACAGCGCACACACACAACAGGAAACTGATTAACGGGCTCAATACCTTACTACTTAAGTTAAAAGAAAACTGTAATTACGTGTGTGTACTTACATGTGAGGCTACAAAAATTGCAATGATGTTTAGGCTGATCCCCCACCAAGCTGTTCCAAAAATGTATTCAAAGAGCATGCGGCGCAATAGGCAAACAGCATTATATATCTTAGGGAGGTATTGGAATAGAAATACTATGAGCATTAGTGTCATTGCTCTTGCTTGTTCACCCTTGTTCAACAATGCTGGAACCACGATCCAGATTACAACCTGCAGTGCTTACCAAATTCGTACAAGTATAATTAATAATATAACATGAGAAATAATTAATATAAATTATATTTATATATTGTGCAATTTAAATAAACATACAAGAAACTTGGAATTTCTAACGAAAATTATAAGGAAAAAAACAGGGAAAAGGAAGAGATAAACTTATTATTATTTTGTGTGTGTGTGTGTGTGTGTGAGAGAGAGAGAGAGAGAGAGGGAGAGAGGGAGAGGGAGAGGGAGAGGGAGAGGGAGAGCGAGTGGGAGAGAGAGCGGGAGAGAGGCGGGGGCCCGATTCATTAATACATTGACATGCATAAAATTGTCATCTTTATAAACACTTTGGCAGTTAATACTCATTGAAGTACATTCCTCCAAAATCCAAATGAGAGGGATACTTATCAATATCTACTGCAGTCTGATGCAAAGAACTACAACTATGGCATTTAATTTTTTTCTTAAATATATTTAATATTGATTGTCATACATTTATCATGGTAAGAAAGTATGTTTAAGAAATTTATAAGGATTTTTTTGAAATAATTTCTGACCTGAGGCAAAGGTAAGATGACAAACACATAAAGAAAGAAGCCCATTTTGCCCTTCAAATTCTGCAATGCTAAACCACCACCGTAAATCCTCCGGGGCCCTTGCACAACAGACGATGAGATGCAGTACTGATGCCACATATTCCAGACATGCAAGGCATCAGTAACTGATCGGAGAATCGAGAGACAGATAGCAAACCAGCCATCAATGAAAAAACACATGCTATCTACGTTAAGAGAGAGTGTGTAAAAGAAGGTAGGATCAATAAACAAACATAAAGCAGATATCAAAGGAAACACACGGTCCCATTCTCGTATCCATGCCATTCTTGATGATGATCCCAGTATTTTTTCCCGGTCGCCACCACTTTCTGTGCTGCTGTGCTCTTCTGAGCTTTCCTCATCATCTTCTTCTTGCATTTCTTCTTCTTCTTCTTCGTCGGTGGTGATGTCATCGTTTAAATGTGAATTATTGTTCTCATACTCTTCTTTGATACTCTCCATTCTTATCAAGCTAACCAGTTCAACACAAGTGTATAAGACAATTTATTTTAGTGTATATAAAAAGATCAGAGGCCTTGAGAGAGAGATAGACAGAGACTGAGAGAGATAGGGAGAGAGAGAGAGAGAGCGGGAGGGAGGGAGAGAGTAGAGTTGTAGAGAAAAGCTAAGGTTATGAGAAGAAGACTGATGTTTGTTAAGGATGAAGATGGGAAGGAATGTGTGTATTTTGCTTCTTAAAGGAGTAGTAGTGAGTAACCGTCAAAGAACCATCTATAAATAATAATGTTATAATACAAAAAGTAAAAAAAAAAGCTATCTAAAATGGAATTAATCAAAATCAAATGAATTTAGGGAATCTTAAAATCTCTACATTTAAACGTCGCCATATACTGTACAAGGTGATCAACTAAATTAAACGAAATAATAAAAATCTGGAGCCTCAACAAGTTTACAATTGGCATTCAAGAAAAATACTAAAAAATAATAAACAAATAATATTTCTGAAGATTATTCTTGGTAAATAGCTTTTTTTTTGTATTAAAAGAAATATCCTGTTTAGCAGCAATTAAAGATACTTTCTAGTGGTCATAATTTGATACGTTTATGATGTAACTGCTATGCTAGTTTTTGTTTAAAAAGCCAATGTAACTAACACACACACACACACACATCTAGTTTGAAAATGTTTCTGAAGGTTGTTTTGTTGTAGTTCTAGTTACAATACCGATTATATAAGCACATTAATCTGGGTGAGTTGTCTAAAGTAAAGAGATAAGTACAGTCTCAAGTGTAGAAAACTTCATTATGTTAGCTGAACTTCGTTAGAAATTATTAGCTGATCTGGAAATAAAAGTGCAAAACAGGTTTCTTCGGCAAGATCCTCTTTGGTAAGAGTTGAGCCAAATGTAGTATATATGTGTTTTAATGGCTAAATGTTCTAACAACAGTACATTAAATATCAAACAATAGAAAACTGAATGTCTGATGAAGGCATACAAGTTCTTATCGCAAAATTAAAACTGAAACTGCATTTCCGGTGTGTATCCCAGAGCTTCAAGGTTAGCAGCCATGGCCTTGTTCATCGGTGGTGGTCCACACATCAGAATCTGCCATTTTCATTGAAAGAAAAAATTCAGCTACTTCTGGAATATTTTCGCAATATCAAGTTGTATAGAACAAAATCTACCTGGATATCGGATGCTGGGGCGGGGCAATGTGTTTGGATCATTTCCTTGGTTACAAATCCTACACCACCATCCCATATTTCCGGGGGCTGCATAAGCATACATACAATTTTTAGTCCTCTAAACTCTAATGTATATAGTCAACACAATACCATGAAAACATAGAGAGATGATGGCTAGCAGCCTAGCATAAAGGGGAAACTAACCTGCAACACCATACCATAAAAACATAGAGAGATTATGGATAGCATAAAGGGGAAACTAACCTGATTTAGTACGTAGTAAACTTTGAAGTGGTCAGGGTAGTAGGAAGCAAGTCGATCAATTTCTTCCTGAAAATACATAATAAGTTATATCATCCATTTACATGACCAAACAGTTGAATCTCCGTTTTCTTAATTCTAGATTTTAACTCTCTCCAGTTTGGCTTGTAATATTGTAAAGGTCTTGAGTATTATACATAATCTATTAACCATGAAAACAACTATCAATGATTATCAAAGCTATTAATTATGGTTAGTTATTTTTGGGCAATGTTTCTCCATTTATGTGAAAGATCATTCCACCAGAATGATATGTTTAAATTTTAATAAATTGAGCCTTTAAATTTTATACCTCATTTGATAATTAACAATCAAATTTGGAAAGAACACAAGGAGAGAATATAACATCAAACCCTAAAAAAAATCACACATGAGGAGATAATTATCCCTGTTTTGTGGTTGTAAGTACACATGATTGTTAAGATGGTAAGTCGAGTCGACGAGGGTCCGGCTAGCTGACTAGTCATCGACTAATCATCCGCTAGTCCACATGTTAAAACTAATAAATTACATATATAGTTGTAAGTATATGTCATGAAGATCTGCATTACCAAAAGGAACAAGAAACTGAAGTGAGTGAAGAACTTCTGCCACTCCTTAATTACAATGATGATTTAGTCCGTTACAATGATGAAATTAAAGATAAACTCTCTCTCCTCTCTCTTAATTCTCTTGTGTGATGTTATGGTTTGGGGGTGACCCAAATTTTGACCTAGTCCGTCACTCTCTTGTGTGACGTTATGGGTTGGGTGGGTCCCAAGTTCTGACCTAGTCGAAAACACTCAAGCTGCTGGTCCTAGTTGTTCTAGACATACCAACTTACTGATTGGTCGTCAACTAATAGCAACTAGTCAGGCATCGTGATAACCAAGTAAATACTTTATTAAGGATATCAACTAAGCATCAACAGACCGGAGCTTAATTACCACAGTCGACTAGATGACGGGGTACTCCACCAGTGTAGAGAAACAACTTTGAACCAGGATGAAGGAGATATAGATCGAAGCTACATAATAGTTTTTATCACCTTCAGTGCACGTGATCTCTGTTCCTCAATCAAACCCACTTAAGTATTGAATTCAAGTTGTACGAAGTTTCCAATTTATCCTTTATCGTTAAAAAAACAAAAACTTACGAAAGACAAAGAAGACCGATATTTACCTTCAAAAGAATGTCCTCTAAAGAAACATTAGCATAAATGAGATGCAACTTAGTGGTATCGTTCAGGTCTTCTAGAATAGCTCTAGCAACCTTCAAGACAAACAAAAAGCAAGAAATAACATTAATACTACACCTAGCTAAAAATTAAACATAGGAAGAAACCTCAAAATTATTGGAAACGATTACTGGATAGTAGACAAACATGCCTGGAACATTGGAGTAATGCCAGAACCACCAGCAAGCATTCCGAAGGCTCTCACTTGAACCGGTTGATACTTGAAACGGCCCTGCCAAATAATAATCTCAGGATTAGGAACAGAAATATTTCACAGCTGCAACTACAACCTATCGAAAAGACAAAAATAATAGCATCATGAATCCAGATGAATGCATTGGCACAAGAAGGTTCAGACCTCAGGTATTGATCTGGTACATGCTACTTTTGGTTATGGGCCTAGATTTGAAGGAAGAGGGTAATGTTAAAAATAGCTTCAGTAATCAGTAATCCACAAAATTATGTTGGATGTCAGCTGTTCGAGGTTTTTAGTAAGATGAAAATCTGACACCATTGCTGGGATTTGCTAATCCAGAAATGTAGACATAAAACTCGGGTGCTATTGAATATTGAAATGGAGCATTATCTACTTGATGGAAGTCGCTAATTGGGGTGCTTTCATCATTACTAATTATTGTTCTTAAAAAACACAGCAGAGCAGATAGAGATGCTCTAGTTCAACTAGAGAAATAATAGTGGCAAAAAACAAGAAACATGCAGGACTGGTGGGATCATCAAGGTTACTTACAATAGGCCAGCAGCAAAGGTAACTCTTTATATGAATATGTCAAAAATGGTAAAATATTAACAATACACTGACGCATATCGTAAAGAAAGTACAGGTGTGAGATAGTATTCCCTCATATAATAGTCAGAACTCTGAAATCACAGAGTTGCAGACTTGCAGTAAACAGTAATTTTGTATTTGAAAGCAAACTCTTGTAGATTTTATTTGTGTTTAGGAATTCAAAACATTTCCTTATAGGGACTGATAAGGAGGAAGAAGAATATTATAGTAGCACATAAGTTACTAATTTATAACGCTGACATCTTCTCAAAGAAATTTAATCCTTAGTGATTTACCAGCATATTGGTCATACATAAATTAAGAAAGGAATACTTTTGAAAATGTTAATATCATAAGAGCACCTCCTATACAAGCACTCACAAGGGGTGCCAAACATATATACTTTAACCACTTTTAAAAGGTGCTAAAAGTGGCAGCATTTTCTGTTGGCACCCTCTGAGCACCCTTGAAACTCAAAATAAGAAGGCACCCTAAAGAGCCATGCAACATTGATATTGGCACTCTTTTGGCACCCCTAGTGGAGATTGTCTACTTGAGTTGATATGTTATCTAGTTATGGGTGAGGAATGTTTTAACTGGATCGAACAGGAAACCAAAATAGATAGATTTGTAAAATCAAACTGGAACCGTTTTTATGATAGAAACGAACCGGAGTTGAACCATAAATTAAGGCTCGGTTCGGTTTCAGCATATATAACAGAAACGATTGTATGTATATCATTTCCTGAATAATAAATAAAAACAAATTGTATAGCTATATATGACTCTGTTCAAAGTAATTACAGTTTTATGATATGGAGTATTTAATGTATATACTGATATATGACATAGGATATGCATGTTTGAAAAGATACTAAAATCAACAATAACTTTAGCTTAAAAGTATTAATAATCATAATAGATTAATCCATTTTAAATCCAAAACATCAGCGTTTATAAATAAAATTATCTTACTAAGTGGTTTCTTAATGTTTTGGTTGTAATGGTTCTTAATTAAAGATGATAAGAGTACAAATTGTTTCTTTATATTACATAATATATCTATTTTATGTATAGTAACTAGAAAGTTGTATCAATTATGTACATACTTCATATAGCATGTATATTCGGTTCTCAGATCTTATGGTTCTTGAATGTTGAGAACTCGAACCGAACAGGAACCCTGTTAACTAGAAAACAAGAACTAAACTCAGAACCGGAACCAATTCTTTTCCCAGTTAGGTTCGTTTCATGGTTTCCAACCGGAAAATGCTCACTCCTGCTACTTTAGAACCCAACATAAAATATCATATAAGATTCTGGAAAAAATAACAAAGGTAGATGGCATAGATTGGCTAGTTATCCAGTTCCTATATATGCCCCCAAATTTGAGTGTTGATGGAATAATTATGTAAAACGTATAGTGTAGAGTTAGAAATGAAGGTTCTCTACATGGGTACAGTATGAAACTATGAATAGACTCCCAGCATGTCCCGTAAGTTTATCAAAAAGAATGACACAAGCACCATAATGAGTGAACCTCATACCTTGGGTCCCTTTACAGCCATATAATCCCCAACACGCATCTCCCGAAAATGATGTGACATCCTTCCTTGTGGATACATCTTTATGCATGAAGCTCGCAAGCATTAAAATCACAGTAGATAAACAGATGAAATAAACCATGTTATAGAAAGGAACTGGAGTTTATACCTTTATAACTAATTTAAAATGTCCAACATCCGAGTCCAGCGTAGTTGGGGTATACGGTCTAATAACCTCTTCACCTTGGCTATCTTTACCTCTGTTTAATACATTGTGTTTAGAATAGTTGAACAATAATGCACCAATGTTTAAATGCTAAAATCACTTATGAGTATAATTGAAAGTTTGTAAACCAATGTACATGAAATAGTCAATTAGGTCAACCTGCAACTAATATGTTGTCCGATTGGAAGTCCCAGCACTGAGGAAGGCGTGGGTAGTGCAAATTTAAATTCAGCGACATTGTGGCTCAGCTGTTTGCGCTCAACCAGCTTGAATTTTTTAAAGCTCTCAGGGTTCAGACATCCTATTAAACACATTCAAAATTTCAATTATATTTATGGAAAGTATCAATACTGAATTCATTAGATTGCAATAGCTACAAAATTAGCAATCCATTCATAATTTTCATGTAAAGAATGCAAAGATAACTAATCAAACGTAGCAATATAATCGACATACTTCTTCTATCAACCCAAAATTATGTTACACAGATGTATGTCTATAATAATAATACTAGTAATTTGTCGAACCTTTAGATTTCTTGGATGAGAAAAGAATGGCAGCTGTGACAGCAACAACAACGGCAGCCACAGCAACACCAAGAATCTGGAACTCGCTTAATCCAAACAATTCCATAGTCTCAAGGCCTGAAACAGAAGACATCATGTGTACGTTTGATAACAAGGAAATGATACAAACCCGCGTGTATTTAAATTTCAGCAATTGACCTCTACCCCCCAAAAAAAAGAATTAAGCAAGGTTAAAAAAATAAAGGAAGAGAGACCATTAATATAGGAGTTTGCATAGCCCACAGTGTATAAAAGTTGACCAAACATGAAACATAAGCACAAAATATTCTATCCATTAAAAAAGTGGTGTGCCATGAGTCAAGAAATGTGGACAAGACTCAAAATGGCTGCTGCTAGTTCAAAATAGTAGACAACATAAAAATAAATTACACATTGACATCAACAGCCCACCATCTTTTCTTTTATCCAGGACTTGGTACTAGTAGCACACCACATAACAGTTCCAGTCAAATGATACTTATTTCTAATTCTAGAATTACTACACAAAGCTGTATATATACATACATATAAACTAATGAACAAATCCACACAGGTGAGTGTAATAGAGTGATGGGAAATCCCAAGTTTCAATTTTTAACATCCCCATCAAACAAAGAATGGAACATACATACATACATACATACACACATTCATATAAACTGATGATCAAATCCTCACAGTTGACTTACAGAGAGAAGAACAATGAAAATTTACTAATAAATCAAATTATTAAGATATGATTGGTAAATTATATGATGGGTTTTCAAAATCTTTGAAGAGTAAAAAAAACATTTACCTTAAAATTAGACTTCAAATATTTCTGTCTTCCGTCTAACTTCCTGCAATAATATAAACTACTAGCAGTCTAGCATATATATATATATATATATATATACAAGTCTTTGTATGTATAGAATATGAAGTCGTTGGGTCTTGGGGGTTGATTTATTTTTATTTATTTATTTATTGGTAAATGTCTTGGGGGTTGAATGGTAGCACAATCGGATAGTCCAGTCTTAACTATTACTCCCTCCGTCCCGGCCAAATGTTTACATTTGGTCCGGGCACGGAGACCAAGGATAGTGGGTGTAATAGTGATTTTATTGTTAAAATAAATGAAGTAGTGGGTGTAATAGTGTAAAGTGTTGAAAAAGTGGAGTGAAGTAGTGGATGTAATAATATATTTATTGTTAAAAGTTACTATTTTTAGTAATGTAAAGAATTGGGTGGGACGTCCCAAAAAGGAAAGTGTAAAGAATTGGTTGGGACGGAGGGAGTATAATTTGATTCTGCATCATCCGATAATTTTTTTAAAAGAGATAGTTATAAATTTAATTATTTAAAAAAACTTTAAAATTCTATATTTATTTTTAGATTAATATATTAGGATGTATGACAAACAAATTAAAATTAAATAAATTATTTTACTTTTTAGTATATATATATTATTTCTAATGATTTTGACCTTTTTATGCAGGGAAAAGGGGAGTACTGCTGCTTCTTTTTTTAATTTATGGTTTATTTTTTCATAATTTTGAATAAATTTTATAATTATATTTAATTTAATATATTTTGAACACCATATAATGGCTATTAAGGATGTAAGAAGCGAAATGTAAACCAAGAAAAATAAAGTGTAAAAGATTCAAATTGCCGAGCAAAAAAGTGGGTGCAAGTATATCGGAAACTTGGGACATCAGAAAAGCATTTTTATAAATTAAAATTATTGTAATTGAAATTTTATCATGAGAAATGAAGGAAAAATAGCCTCTCCCCTCCCCTCCCCTTAACCCTAATTCCAAAAAATCTTCTTCTATTGTATATGAGAAATATATTCTTATATTTTAATATTTCTGATGTATATTTTTTAAAGTTTTAACTTTTTTCAGATCTGTTTTTATATCTTTTTCATATTATTCAGATCTATTTTCAAATCTTTCAAATATGATTTTGACAATTTTAGTTTCATATGTGATCCTGTATGAGGCAGTGCCGATTTTTATGGCGTTTTGACCATATATTATGGTTTTTGTATGTCGTTGAATGACGATGTTGTGTCATATTGGATGACTTTTTTTCATATATTGATATATATATATATATATATAATGATTTTTTAATAGACATATCTTAGTGATTTATTGTTATTCTCTAGAATAAAGCCAATATATTTGTAGAAGGGGGGTTGAATACAAATATTACAACTCTTGAAAATTTTAGTACTTTCTTGAGAAGTTTAAGAAATATATATAAAAGAACAACAACAACTGAAATAAATATTGAACAAGGTATTTAAAAATTACTGATGAATTGGTTTTTCCATCAGTGTATATATTTGCTCAAATAATCTAGGTTAATAAAACCTAGCTGCTTTTTACAAAGTTAGAAATAAAATCAATTGTTCTTACAAAGTGCTCTAAGGCTGAACAGTTGATTCAGAAAGATGTTCTCACTCTTTTTTTTTTAACAATACTACCACTCTTGTTTATATAACACAAGAGTATTTACAATCTCAAGAATAGTAAGACAAAATTACCTATTTTAGGAATGTTACTAAACTATTTTTCCTTTATGTTTATTTCTATTTTGATAAATATCTTCATCCCAAGAGGGACAACTTCAATCTGAGCATTCACAGTCAATTTAGACTGTCTTCCCTAGGCATGCTTTAGTCTGAAGATTCCTGACATTTTGTCTTGTTGTACAGTCCCTATCAATTGATAATTTGCTGTTAAACATATCAACTAATTCTTCCTTGTATCCATCAACTGATATTCTTCTTCGATTGATCTTGATATCCATCGATTGATAATAGTTGTTGACTTATCAATTGATAGATGTTATCAATCGATATATCAATCGATGGTTCTTCATATTAGTTAATGGTTTTCAATCTCTGACTTGACTTGTTATCAATTGATCTTCTATCCGTTGATGCTTCCCTATCAATTGATCATCATTCACTTGCATAATTTTCCTGTCTTCAAATAAGTACAATTTGACAGTCTAAGTTACACATCAATTGATGACCAATATCAATCGACTCTAATATCAATTGATGAGAAAATTATCAATCGACTAAAGCCATATCAATTGAAATAGACTAAGTACACCTATGCTACCATCCATATTATCAGTTAATTCACAAAAATATGTCAACTGATAAATGGTTTCCTGATCAATTGATATTTATAATTTTCATATCAATTGATCAGTTACAATAAAATAAAAATTTATGATTCTAAGGTTAAAGTTATCATCAAAGCTACATTGATTCCTAACACTTATTATTTTATTCTTTTTATAATTTCAGGTGCTTTTTGTAGCATTTTATGGATTTGGATCGGAACACACTTGACAGACATATTTGTTGATTAGAGTACGACATGTGTTCTCTTCTCAGACATTAAGATCTTATTTTCTAAATTTTCGGGGACATTTTCATGTCATTTTGGTTAGATGATAAGCTTTTTGAATGAAAGAAATTCCTTCCATGGATATTGTATCTTGATACAATTTATCTACGAGTAAGTATATACAGTCAAAATAAAATAAAATATTGTAATTGAATATATAGAGATGTTGGCTTCAGCTGTCCCCCGAGTATATACTTTACCATAAAAAATTGGTTCAAAGGGGGCGAATTCATAATTAAATGATGGGTTTTTTCGGTATATGTCCATGTACACATTCTAGTAATTATTTTTTAATGAGTTGACTAATTTTAATTGATGAAGTTTTTTGTGCATACATGGGTCATTATTATTAATGAAAATGGAGCCAATAAAATTTTGAGAACTCATTAAAAAGTAGTTATTAGAGCAAGTTCAACAATATCCTAACTCATTCCTTAAATATAATATAAAAAAATAGTTTCTAGTAACTTAAGACATGGATAACTAATTTCATCTCTAACAATGTTCCTTATCCCCATTCCTTATTCAATATTTTATTATTAAAAGTACTATTAGTATAATATATGATATAGAGAAAAATTAAAGTGTTTGTAATAATTTATAACAAAATATTAGTTAGGATAAAGAGAGAGGTTTCTAAAAATAAGGAAGGAAATGAGTATCCTAGTAATTTAAGGAATTACTAGGACATTGTTGAAGCACTTTTTTTATTACATTCCTTACATTTTAACTTAGGACACCATTTAGGGAAGTTTTTGGACTTGCTCTTCGTATGTGTCCATGAGCACATACTAGAAAAATCGTTAAATGATTATAAGATTGATTTTTCAATTCGACATCTATTTATACTATTATATTAAAGAAAATTTAAAATGTTATGAAATGTTGAATGATTCTTAAATTTTTAAATATACTTTATCTTGATATACAATATAATATTATCGCTGAACATCGATAAAAGAATAGTTGATGTCGTCAATTCATATTTGTAAAATAAATTTTTTATAATTTAACGTTTGCATAACTTTCAGATTTAATCACAAACACTTGGAGAGTCTTCTTCTACAGTTTCATTTTGATTTGGTAATTCGGCCCCCTAGTGACCATAACATAATCTACTTTTCGATAAAATGAGTATTACAGCGAAAACTGTGAAAAGAGCATGGTAAAAGAAATTTCATTCGACGGTTGTTAGTTTGACTTACATTTTAAATAAAAAACAAACACAAAAGTAAATGTGGGAGTTACACATTATTGAATTAATTATATTGATTGTAAATTAATTTAGGCTGTTTCTTTTGTATGGGGTGGATGAAAGAGGTGTATAGCTTACATATAGAGGAGATTCCTATTGAAAAAGTATGGAAAAACACAGCTTGTTTTTTATTCTTTCCAGAACCCTATAAACTTTCATTTCTCTTTATATTTAGATAACACATATTTTTACAGGTGATTCTAACATTGGTATCAGAGGCACATGATTAAAACGATCCTCCATCAGACACCGTTTTTTTTGCGAACCTGGTTTTTCATCCTACACAATATTATATCTACGCACAAAAATTGTCATTTTGGTTGAAGTTTCCTCATTCCTTTTCACCCATTTACATTTAATTTTTGGTATATGATCGTCATGTTCATGTAGTTTGTCTATGCTGAGTTGCTACATCACTGATAATTTTTTAAAATCTTCATCAAGTCTAATGTAAATTTGTAAGTAGGGTACAAATTGCAATAAGTAGATATAAAAGTTTTTATTATTATTATTATTATGCTTTTTGTTTCCTTTTCTTAAGGTTTTATTAGTATGCTTGTTTATACATATTTTTATATGTGTGTGGTGCTTTTGTGTTAAGTTTTTTTAATTGTTACATGTGCCTGGTCTAACTGTTAACTTATTTACATTCTTTTGTTACTCTCTCTTCTTAACTTATTTCCTGATCTTGCTTTTTTGTTATGTTTATTTTTATTTTTTGTTTTTGTGTTGTCTTTGCATATATATTGATCGCTTGGTTTAGTTTTATAATTTAGAGAAAACTTCTCTTAAGGATGACCTCTGGGAGTTGGCTTAGGTTATATTCAATTCTAGTACAAAAATAATATGGCAATTTTGTAAATATTATCTCACCCCCAGTATTTACATAAATACCATTTTGTTATTGTTCTATTTTGTTTTAACCTCAGGTAATCTCTTGAGGTCACCCTTAGGAGTATCAAACTCTATAATTTATTCTTTTTTTGTGTATTACCAAATTGTGATTACAACGTTGTTTAGTTTATTCTATGTGCATGATAAATTATTATTAATACTTTGTTATCTTTCAATTGAGCTTGTCTAGTATCTGGGTAATAATTTTAGGTAATTTTTTTTGTATGGATAATCTTCGTGCTCATTTCGAATTTATTATAAATCATTGTGTTGTGGTGTGCGCATTTTTTTGTCAATTATTTAATTTTTTAATATTAATTGACATTAGTTGAGATGCGTGGAGCCGATAATCAGAATATATATTGTTTTTGAGAAATTTGTTGGCATTCATTATGATAAATAGAACTGGAAAATAAATTGTTTTAAGAATGTGTGAGAATTGTTATTGGGGATAATGACATTATATGAGGAGAAGTTCATAGTGATACTTTAAAACAAGAGTATATACATTTATATTAAATTTTGTTTGGCTGAATTGATTAGCTTGTTATAAATTATTGTTTTTATTAAATTGATTTTGACGAGAATATTAAATACGTGAAAATTGGTTGACACGCATTATTATAAGTGAAGCTGGAGAATTAGAAATAAATTATCTTGGTATAATTTGAAAATTATCGTTGAAATAGATAGTATAGTACTAAAGGAATTTCTAGCGAGTCTCAGAAAAGGGAGCACGAAAATATAAATAATAGTGTAAAAATGGTGGACCAATTGGTTGTGTTGGAATTGATAAAAATGAAAGGATTGGTTTCATATCAAGATATTGATTATTTTAAGATTACGTAGAAATTGTCATTAAAATGGATGACGATGAATTATAATTTTTTTATACTCAAAATATTTTTTAAAATATTTGGATTTTTGCATTAAAAAAATGACATTACAGTAAAAGAAATTTATAGTGATACTCAGAATAAGGAGTATGAGAAATGTCAAGAAAATTAAAATATGTCCAAATAGCAATATGATGTCATTTCTAGTAGTGTGCAGTTTTGCACAAGTACAATACATCAAAGTTGTATAAAAAAATGGTACATGTGTTGAACAAAATCCAACTAAGAATAATAAATTGGATCAAAATGATAATGAATTGGATTAAAATATCGGGAATAAAATATTGGATTGAAAGGGGAGATAGGAGTGAAGGGAAGTAACTCACTGCACTTTCATGTGTAATAGAAATGCTAAATGTAATCTCTATGTAATGGTTGATGATAACTCAACAATAGAACATGACATGTAATAATATGCAGGTGCACAGAAATCTTGGATCACAGAGTTCAGTTAAGACAAAGTATCAAAGGATCATCTACAGACTTGAAGCTCACTGGAAGAAGTTCATTAACATGTTCAGGCCTCAGTGGAGAATAAAAGATGTTGACATCTATTCAAGGATGTGGAAGCTACAGAAGATTGTCTTAGTCTATGACGATTTTAGTGCATTACAATCGAAGCAACAAGTAAGGTTTGCAAAGAAGAATGTGGAATCATGTTCGGAATCAAAAGCCCCTATCAAGACTAGTCACTTATGAACCAGACCGTTGCATCAAGTGTCAGGACATTGGAGGCAAGCTCTCGTCGGTTAATATGATTTTAATCATTCTAAAGTTGTTGGTTTTCTTGAGTCAAGTGGAGGATCAACAAAGGTGGTAAATCAGTGTTGGAGAAATGTCAGCCTAATGGATAAGGGACAGACGGCACAACCTGATTGGATCTTACTAAAGCTTCACAGATTAGAAGGCCAAATACTTGGACGTGGTGGAGTCACGTATACGGGGTCAAGTATTTGGATAAGGAAGTCTACACAAATTGAAGAGTGGAATGAAAATATTTAATTTAATTAAATAAAGTATTTATTTAATTATTTATATATTTTATAAATAAAGACACTCTTTATTTATATTATATATATTTATTTAAATATTACTTTTATATTAAATATTTCCAAAGGCATGCTTGGCACATGACTTTGAAGATATGATTTGAGTGGACAAAAGTAAAAGGTGGAAAAACAAAGTAACACCTTTTTCAATATATAAAGAAGAAACCCAAGTCATCATTTGGTGAGAGTATTCGGATGAAAAAGAAATGGGGAGAGAGAGAGAAAATTATTTTCTCTCTCCCCCATGGCCGAACTCATACTTTAATATTATGGGGCCATGAATTTCTTTGTCATACCACTCATCTATCTTCTATTGTAAACATTGCTAAATCTTGTTTAGAAGATAGGTTTGATTTTTGTCTCCTAGATCTAGAATTTGTAATATTTTTAGAGGAGCCAAAAATCATTTCTTTGTTGTGTTCTTGAGCTTTTGTTCTTGAACTTGTTGTAGCATCTACCCCACTTCAATGAATATAAAGTTATATTCTTGGATCTTGTTGTGTTGTGTGTTTTGGATGATTTACCGTTCATTATCTTGGTTATTTTAATGGTGTTCTTGAGGTTGAAGAAGATGATGAACAGTACCCGGGTTTGAACCAAAGTAATTTTTATGTTGTCCCAAAAATTCTTAATAGTCATATTTTTTAAATGGGAATCGTATTCACCCCCCCCCCCCCTCTACGATCTCCGGGACCCAACAATTGGTATCAGAGCTACTCGATTGACATACAATTCGATTGGATCTACTTTTATTTTTGAGATTAAAGAGGGTACGATTGGTTCACTGGGCATCCAGAATTTTGTTGAAACCCAGAATTTTTTCTAAGTACAAAATGTTCGAGATGGGCCGAGTAGAACATTCCTATGTAGAAATTCCTATCTAGAAATTCTAGATAAGTTTCTACTTAAAGCCAAGTAGAAATTCTGGAGCTGAAAACTTTTTCTAAGTACACAAGGAAGATCCTTTTGTCGAAAATTCGACTTGATGTTCGACTTGAGTCTATCTCGAACATTATCTCGAATATCGACTTGATGTAGAATTTCCTATGTTGAAGTTGTGCATAGAGAACAGTTTCAACATGACACATGTCATCATCTGGGTGGCTGTAATAACACACAAACTGGAGTTTATTGGTTTTGAATTGTTTTTCTTTTCTCAAATTGTTTTTAGTTTAATAATTAATTTAATAATTAAATTTGAATTTAATTATATAAAATATTTTGGAAATAATTTTTAAATTTAAATAATTTATTTTTCAAGTTTATTTTACATCTTGGAAAATATTTTATTTTCTTTTAAATTTTGGAGTCAAATATTTTATATTTTTAATATTCTTAGTTAAGAATTTTATTAATTTGAAAACTAAAATTAATCTTAAAATCCAATTTAATTTCTTTTGAGTTTAATATTCTTAAAAGTATTTTGAGAATTATTTTTGAGGTTTAATAATTTATTTTTTATAGAAGTTTTAATTATAAATCTCATAAAACTTTTTGGAAAATCATTTTGGTTGAAATAATTTATTTTCAAGAATATCTTAGATGACTTGAAAATTTATTATTTTTATATCAAACTTATATTTTCAATCTGTTTTATTTTAATTATAATTGAAACTGTTTTGGATTATAAATTCTATAAAATTCTTTGGAAATTAATTTTGATTTGAAATAATTTCTTTTTCAGGATTATTTAATATACCTTGAAAAATTTGTTATCTCTATATCCAAACTTTCTTTTCGAATTTTATTTTATTTATAATTTGAAATTGAAAATATTATTATTATTTATCAAAAATGCATTTTCAATTTATTTTGATTATTTAAATTCCTAAAAAATTAAATACTTCTATTTGAATAAAATGTTTTATTAAACGAAACAACAGGAGTTGATTCTTCGTTCGTTGAGGACAAACGAACTGACTGAAGAACATTCTAATGGAGTTGAGACCTGATCTTACCATTGGAGATGTATTTCTACATCGGTCTACTCAGTGGATCATTTGGTTATTGAAAGGGGATTAGTTCATTTAGGGAAGAGTCTTCGATCAGTGGTTTTCGAATCAATATCTGAAGAATTTGGGATTTTGAAAAGGAATTCAGTTTATCGGTCAAAGAACCAAAACAACAATTGAAGATTTGGTTAAAGGACATCAGTGGCAGAAATACACAAGGTTTGATTATCACTGACATATGATAATCAAGGGGTTATTGCTACACATACAAAGAAGAGTGATCTTTTCAAGCAGAACATGAGACATTCTATGTCGGGGTGTTTAAGCAGAACAATCAGGTATCAGTTTGGGTTGAAGCAGGAACATAATTTGTTATTGAGGTCAAATGCAAGGATACTTCCATGAGTGTCAGTAGAATGGAAATTGATTTGGATCAATTGATTATCACTCGAGATGGAATGCTAAGCATCGCTCAGGTATACTTTCTAACTAGTTTATACTTGTTTGATTCAATTATAGAGTATTAAGTGCTGAACTGCATTATATTATAAGTTTGATGTAATGCATGTCTCACCTTGATTTCTATATAAATTAGATAACTTATGCTAGTTTGTTAGTGTTGCTTGTTTATCAGTATTTGACTTCATGATTAGATCTTGTGTGATTTAATGCTTGCTTTACGATAATTGATCATGTTAGCATATAGAGTCTTAGGTATTTGTAGGGGTACATTTACCAGAAAGAGTATTTGCTGCATGCTAAGTTCCTTGATGTTTACATTGTCTATAATCTGTTTATACTCGCATGGTTGTATTAAATGCTATATCTGATCATGTGCTTGTTAAGATGAGTTTGTTTCTAATTTGGGAATTACCTAGGGGTCAGTATAATAAACCATGGATTATATTTTTAAATTTAAACTGACTCAGGTAATTAGAGATAATATAATGTTAAAGTGAACAACAAAGGTGATTTAGAAGAATTAGGAATCTGAGTGATTGATTCTTCTATGACTACATATATGTACGACATGATTCTTATAGACTGCTAGTCCACCTTAAGATAGGTTGGGATCACTGAGCTCATAGCCAAGACTACTTGTTGAGGCTGATATAGATGAGGAGTGATCAGTCAAATAAGAATGAGCATGTTAAACTTGAATGCTTTGTTGTTAACTATGTTTAAAAATATCTCTAACCCTTGGACTCAATCAAATTGAGGACCGCGTGTCTTAATCATTTGTGAATGCAGAGTATCTTTCAACATGTACAAGTTATATATCTCTGATATTTTCATGTTCGAGGCATGTAACTACTTTTGCTTTGGTATTCAAATGGTTAAGCAAGGTTACCTATTTTTCTTGAATGATCTGAAGCATAATATTAAGAAAGACCTAGGGGATTCTTTGTGAAGGGTTTCCTAATATCAGTTCGACGATGAACAGTATTGATCGGGGTCAAGAGAAATAGAAGCTCACTCTACTGGAAGTGAGGTTACTGCTGACACGAAATGTAATGCTTATGATGAAGTCAACTATTCGTTGAAGTTTATCAGAATGGAGTTAGCTGCAACAACAAGTGATGCTCTCACACTTGGTTTATCAACTAATACTTGGTTTATCAAGATAACGGATTCGACAGTAAAGATGAAGTTGGTGAGAAAGGACTACTTCTAATGAAATTCTTTTAAGAATGACATTAGTGAAGTATGTCAGTTGAAGGGAAGTCAAGTCAAAGGCTACCCTGTTTAGTTTTGGTGTTTGTTCATGCATTCGATAGATGAAGCATCTCAGTGATTAATCACATTCAAAGGATTAGGCAGATTGCTGTAAGAACACTTTGAGGACAGGTAATGGAATTTGTTGACGAACGAAGTTCTATGTTATGTCTGTACTAAAAGGAGTATTCTAGAGTAAAGTTCAGTTTCCGGACTTCATGACCAAATGGAGGAGTTAATAGGGAAATCCAGACCTTGAGTGGAATTACAAGGATAATGGATAGACTTAAGGTTTCCTATTCACTACAGCTGAATCAGTTGACACAGCAAGTCTAATCAGCAAAAGTAAAGAGAAGACATCAAGTAAGATTAATCATGCCTGAAGTCACATGGTGTGATGGAAGGCTATCTGATTTGGAGTTAAGAGCTTACACAGAGTCTGTGATTGATTTAAGATGATCTAGATGCAGTGAACAACATCATCAAGCTCCCTAGCATTCGTTTGATTTTAGCTCTGAATTTCTAAAGGTTGACATCCTGTTTAGGGCTCAAGATCAGATGACACCAGATGAAGAAAAGCTGCAAGCAGCATCACAGGGGGAGCATCAGTAAGTTGGATCAACTAGTCGTGTTTGATGTTCAAAGGCTAGCAGTGCTCATTGAGTAAGAGTTGAGATTCTTAGGAGCACTGAGTGATCCAGATTGAGTGATTGCATATTAGAAAGGAAATTGTCAATTTAAAAATAATGCAAGATGATCTCAATCATATTTGAAGAAGACTACTCTACCCACTGAAAATCTAAGGAAACATTAAGGACACATCTGTCATGACAAAGGGTTTTGTGTAACAACATTTCCTAGAGTCAGTTCTTGATGAATCTGGGTAGTAGAGTAGTGATTGGTAGTGTCGTGCATGTATAAGAGTATTTCATTAGTTTTTCTGAGTGAATTCAATGAAGACTGAAGATGCACTAACTAATCAAGATTGAGTAGGGTTCGAATCAAGGAACTAACTCAATTGAACCAGAGGCAGATACACTTAGCACAAGGAATCAATCCACATGAAGACTTGGTATTGATACAGAAGCTGAAGGGTAGTTCGGAGTTTTTGAAGGTTCTACTCTGCCAGTGTCAGGACTACTGATTTCTAGAGTGCTGAGTTTAGTGAAGCTGTTGCCAAGACCAATATCTACAAGGAAATATTTGGGTGTTGAAGGTAATGCAGTTTCCGTCTGGATGAGCGTGGTATTGTTTCGAGGAACAATGTTAACTGGTAGCTGAAAAGTTATTCCTGTCCAAAAGGAGTAAACGTTCGATCTCGAAAGGAGTAAACGTTCGATCTCTAGGGCAAAGAGGAGTGATTGTTCATTCAACGATCATACACCAGTAAAAGCTCTATTGACTAAGGTATGTCACTCTAGTCTATTATTGATTTATTTAAACGTAATGTTTATAGAGAGTGTTCATGCTATTTAGATGTCTACGATCTCTAGGAACTGATTAATGTTTGGCGTGTGACCACCCGGGACTCAATATTATCATTATGAGATTACCTATGATCTCCCGGGACCTAGGGACCTAACATTGTAGCATCTCTTTGTATAGTCAATTTATATCCAGGATCTCGTACTTTGTGCTGTCATATGTTATTCATGCTATATGTATCAAATGTTTCAGCATAAGTATTTGTATGCTTTAATTAGTTGTATTTAAAGTTATTAACTTATATCAGTTAATGATAGTTAGTCGTAATTTTCTTTACTTCTAATTGTTTAATGCTAATATTAATGGAACCACTTAATATGTAGTTTAAGTGATGTAATTCATGTCTTTTGCAAAATCCATTAATATTAGTTGTCATTCTTTTGATATTAGTGATGTCACTTAGAATTTCTGCACTAAGTGACAAAAAGATTATTTCAAAAACACTGATATTGAAAGTAATTTACTACATCGCGAGGGGTTGTCAAAGATCATAAATTTTAGTATTAATATTTAAAGGTATTTGATCTCTGATGCAACTAGTACCTCGAGCTTACATACATTCTGATTGTCATGAGTATTTTCAATATGCTTATGTGATAATTGTTGAGATGTAGTGTAAGAAGTTAAATGCTGTCATTCGGTCAATGTATGTTCAGTATTTAGCGGATGCTTATGTTTTATGCTTTAGAATTACCATGATCTATATTGCAATATGTGTTTGTTTCAAGCGACAAATGGTAATTGTCTAGCATAATGTAAGTATCTTATGTGCTTGATTATTTTGTAGTAAGATGCATTTTATTACAAAATAATTGAATGATGTTAGTACTTTTGAATGTCTTGTCATTTATATCTTTGATAATTCATTAGTATTAACATATGTTTTTCATTCTTTAGAACTTGAATGCATAAAGAAATTTCTTGTCTATTTCTTGTGAAAAATATTTTATCTAAACATGCATTCATTTGCCAGAGAATGAAAAGCCACTAAAAGTTTTCTTTGAAAGAAAACATTTCTTGAGGATTATCTTTCTATTTCAAAATCATATATCCTCTCTCTCTCTAAATGTTTTGTAATGAAAACTGTTTTCTCTCCATGATTTGTTTAAATAAAGTTACTTGATAACTTGTAACTTAGGTTGCATGGTATCAGGCTATTTTATTTGAGTAAATTGTTTTGATCTTGAAGTATCAACTGTTGGTAAAACGTTTTTCAAAACTCTTGTTAATGTCTGTTTCACATTGACCTGTAGTATTAAAACAATGGTTGTTTGCTTTGGGATTAGTGCCTTGGACTGTATGACTAAAGCATTCATTCGATGTTTTTTAAAATGATTTATGTTTTAAGTCGGAGATAATATCCGATAAGAATGAATTGCAAAACAATTTCTGAAAACATACAGTGAGCAAGATGAAATAGATTTGAGTTATTAATCAAAATGTTTTTGTTAAAAGAGTTGAATTTCAATTGGATATTTGTCTAAGAGAAATTCAAAAGAACACTTTTGTTAATCTGTTAAACTTTTTTTTCAACATTGTGAGTTTATGAAATTTGGCTTTATATTCTTTTACCTATTATTTATTAATTCCCACATTTTAGCTCTGGTGCATTGTTTCTTGAGGACACATTGCTCCGATGCTATATTTCTAAGAAGGAATAGAGAATAAGTTTAATCATACTCTACCAAATTTTATATAGCTCTGATCAACTCTATCTATTTAGCCGTAATGGCTTGGCCTAAATGGCTATAGGGGAAGGTCAAGAAGTTGAATAATCCATCAATTTCTAACCAAGGCCTTAGTACCAAACACTATCATTCTAATTCAAACTTTCAACCCTTGGTGATATAAGGAACTTATGTTAGTTAGAGGTTGATAAGGGAGAAACTGCACTTGATGCAGCAAATAAGGATGAAGTCGGAAGTGCACCCACAGCTCTACCTCCAGAGAAGAAAAGAAGTATACAAATTGAGGTAACTGTAGCTCATCTGTATTCTCTCAAAAGGATGCAGAGCTGAAAAGGCAATTCAACCGTTTCTGAATGAACTCTCTCAACAGGGTGATTTCATTGAAAATTCGCTCGTCAGCCAGAGCACCTTGTAATGAGTCAAGCACACCAAAAGCATTCACGCTGATGGTAAACCTAAAGTTTTTGCTTCTAAGGGATGTTATTGGACCTAACAGTTCTCTAGCCTCTCTTGGGACTAACAATTGTGAGGACACATTGCAAGAAGTGCACATTGTGAGGTATAGGTAAAACCCCTAAACTTCTTTGTTTACCATTCATGGTGAATGAAGTTGTTGAGCCACCTTCACAGGCATTTGAGGGAAACTTGGATTTCTTGCCATATATTAGAATCCTTGTCAACCTTCCTAGGAGGAACAGTCCTAGTTCCCTAACGGGATTTCACATCCGCAGAGCAATCTGTTGATGTTGATAGGCAATCACTAACAGTTTTCCATGACTGAAAATAGTGAGTTAATTCATCTTTACAGGTGATTGAGAGAGATGTTTGTACACGTCTACTCTCCCAGGAATTCAAATTCTGGTATACATGGATCGCTCAAAACTTAAAGGCATATCACCGTCAACGATCCAGTGCATGGATTTGCATATGGGGAGTCGGTTGATGCTTAGATAGCTGCTAGACGCATACCACATTCAACGATCCAGTGCATGGATTTGCATATGGGGAGATCGTTGATGCTGAAAGTAGCTGAGCAACAACTCGTAGACTATGATTCAGTTGGTTTACCAATTTGATGAGTCTTTTGAGGATCAGGGTGTTGGGATTTCAGTCACTCCTGGAATGGAGGAGATTCCAATTTCAGAAGGGTTATTCCCCGACGACGAGCCACGTGTGCATGGATTTGCTCATGGTGAGTTGGGTGACGGCCTAACTGAAACCCTGTCTGAGATTCCATCTTAGAACCTAGATCTTTAGTGATCGACAACATGCTACAGTCAACGATCCATAATATCTTGGTGAGACTAGCATGGATTTACTTGCATGTATAAATTGCTATAAATGGAATGAGTGCAAGTAAGGGAGAGAAACACTTGAGTGAAGTGAGGGAGTGATACACTTGAGTGAGAGAAATAGGGAGAGAAATGAGTGGAACACTTACGCTTGAAAGTGTAAACACCAACAGAACGTAGTAGAAGTGAGGAAACCATAGACCAAACACTAACCTTGCTACTATGCTTGAATCCTATTACTGAATTTTCCAGCTCTGAAATGTTGAAGAGATTCTTTTATGGAAGACAAGCTGAAGAAGAGTCTAGCTGAAGCTTAGTGGGAATGTCCAAACTATTACCTTTGGGTCTATTAATTTATGTTGTTCTCAATCTCAAAGGGGAGACATTAATTTTTAGGCCTAAGGAGGATTTTATATTCAATTGGAGGAGAGTTTCTTTTTCGATTGGATGTAGATGATACTTTTATTGTTTTAAAGGATATTCTCAACTAAGGGGGAGAATTTGGTGATACAAGAAACGAGATCTCTTGGTGATACAAGAAATGAGATCTGTCAATCCTATCTTGTGGAGGTTACTTAGAGGATATCTAAAGACACAAGGGTGGATTGGAGCTTGCATGAACTAAGGGGGAGAATTAGATAAAATTGAAACCTTAGTGATGCAAGGGAGAAATTACTAAGGGGGAGTTTCTTAGTAATTGGTTAGAGCCTAATCCCTAAAGGTGTTGTAGATTTAACTGATTTTTCGTCTGAAGTGGAGAAGTTACTTTTTGTCAAATGGGAAGAAGTTACTTGTCGTACTAAGGGAGAGAAGTTGTGGAGAATATTAACATCTTGGTTTGCAATGCTATATCTTATTCTGAAAAGATATCTAAGGGATTTTGCTCTATTTGTTTGAAGATCTGTCCTTGGAACATTCTTAAGAGAGGTTTGGCAGAAGAATTCTTTCTAGCACGATCAATTAATGAAAATGAAGATTTCTTTGAAGAGTATCAACTCAGGGGGAGTTTTTGCTAAGTAGAAGTTTTCTGGGTAAAGAAGAATGTGAAGGAGATTTTCAAGGGGCATCTGAGAAGTGTCCAAGTGTGTTCTATTTCTTGTTTCAGTGATAGATGAAGTCAGTGGAATAGTGCAGGGAAGAAAGAAAAATATGTTTCCTGGAAATAGAACATCCTGAAGAAAAAGAGGAAGTGACTTTCATTCCAAGATAGAACAACCTTAAGGGGAGAATGAGTTGACCTCTTATGGGGAACATAGAGAGCTGTATGTTCTAGTTCGAATTGCAAGATGAACGAGAATGATTGTTCAGAAGTCTTTACTAATGATTTGTTTCTTTATTGAAAGAACCCCATCTTTGAAGAACATTGAAGTGGAGGAAGCTAAAGGAAAATGAAATGCAGAAATTCATCATTCATTTTCAGCAACTCAGGAAATCTGGATTTAACTGATTATATCTTTCCAGAACCTTTTGTATATTATTTTCATGTCCAGTACTTTAATTGTTTCTTGTATATTAGTTGAGTTATCCTCTAACAGTTAATTTTATTTAATTGCTTTTGGGGGAGATTGTAAAGGGAAATAGTATTTGATTGCTATTCCATATCAACCAAATAGGGGGAGATTGAAAGGGGAGATAGGAGTGAAGGGAAGTAACTCACTGCACTTTCATGTGTAATAGAAATGCTAAATGTGATCTCTATGTAATGGTTGATGATAACTCAACAATAGAACAGGACATGTAATAATATGCAGGTGCACAGAAATCTTGGATCACAGAGTTCAGTTAAGACAAAGTATCAAAGGATCATCTACAGACTTGAAGCTCACTGGAAGAAGTTCATTACATGTTCAGGCCTCAGTGGAGAATAAAAGATGTTGACATCTATTCAAGGATGTGGAAGCTACAGAAGATTGTCTTAGTCTATGACGATTTTAGTGCATTACAATCGAAGCAACAAGTAAGGTTTGCAAAGAAGAATGTGGAATCATGTTCGGAATCAAGAGCCCCTATCAAGACTAGTCACTTATGAACCAAACCGTTGCATCAAGTGTCAGGACATTGGAGGCAAGCTCTCGTCGGTTAATATGATTTTAATCATTCTAAAGTTGTTGGTTTTCTTGAGTCAAGTGGAGGATCAACAAAGGTGGTAAATCAGTGTTGGAGAAATGTCAGCCTAATGGATAAGGGACAGACGGCACAACCTGATTGGATCTTACTAAAGCTTCACAGATTAGAAGGCCAAATACTTAGACGTGGTGGAGTCACGTATACGGGGTCAAGTATTTGGATAAGGAAGTCTACACAAATTGAAGAGTGGAATGGAAATATTTAATTTAATTAAATAAAGTATTTATTTAATTATTTATATATTTTATAAATAAAAACACTCTTTATTTATATTATATATATTTATTTAAATATTACTTTTATATTAAATATTTCCAAAGGCATGCTTGGCACATGACTTTGAAGATATGATTTGAGTGGACAAAAGTAAAAGGTGGAAAAACAAAGTAACACCTTTTTCAATATATAAAGAAGAAACCCAAGTCATCATTTGGTGAGAGTATTCGGATGAAAAAGAAATGGGGAGAGAGAGAGAGAAAATTATTTTCTCTCTCCCCCATGGCCGAACTCATACTTTAATATTATGGGGCCATGAATTTCTTTGTCATACCACTCATCTATCTTCTATTGTAAACATTGCTAAATCTTGTTTAGAAGATAGGTTTGATTTTTGTCTCCTAGATCTAGAATTTGTAATATTTTTAGAGGAGCCAAAAATCATTTCTTTGTTGTGTTCTTGAGCTTTTGTTCTTGAACTTGTTGTAGCATCTACCCCACTTCAATGAATATAAAGTTATATTCTTGGATCTTGTTGTGTTGTGTGTTTTGGATGATTTACCGTTCATTATCTTGGTTATTTTAATGGTGTTCTTGAGGTTGAAGAAGATGATGAACAGTACCCGGGTTTGAACCAAAGTAATTTTTATGTTGTCCCAAAAATTCTTAATAGTCATATTTTTTAAATGGGAATCGTATTCACCCCCCCCCCTCTACGATCTCCGGGACCCAACAGATATTATTGGAATAAGAGATAGAGAACTCCACGTGAGTGGATAAATGACTATTATGTATATGATAGTGGAATAACATATTTTTCATTAGATATAAATGTAAGGAATCTTATTGATTTCACTACTTATCAGGAATTGATGATATTACAAGAATCTGACTAATGGATGGAAGTCATGATCGAGAAATTGATTCTATAAAATATAAATAAATGTTTGAGTTGTGTGATCTATCAAAAATAGAAAATGCATTGGTTGTAAAAGAATTTTGGAATAGAAAATAAGGTTGTTGGTATTTTTAAAAATGAGAATAAAGTTTTTGAGATTATCTCAGGAAAATTATTTAAGATACTAGTATTTTTTAGTGTAGGTATTTTTGTAATTGTATATGATTTTTTGTAATTACAATAACACTCTTTTGTATTTATATGAGAATTTTTTTAACCTCAGGAAAATTATGTGAGTTAACCTCAAGAACATTAATCTCTTTACAAATTTGAGGTTTGCCTAACTACAATTGTTTTTTTGAAAAATCGAGAATGAAATTAGACTCGTGTCTGTATTTTGAAAAGTGGGAGCTTGATAGTAATATTATTAATATATGTAAATGATATATTGCTTACAGAAATAATAAAAATATCCTCAATAAAACTAAGTTGGAACTTAGGAGGAAAGTGGAAATTGCAAATATGGGTGAAATTTGATAAATATAGGTAATTCAGATTAAACGAAAATAATTTGAATATTGAGTATAAACCAGAAAAGGTATTTGAATAAAAATACTTAATTGTTTTAGGATGCAAAAGTGTAGTCCGACGCCAACCCCATGGGGAATGATGAGGAAAACGATTAATATGGATTTTTTTTATTGTATCATATAAGCAAATAGTCGGAAGTTCGATGTATTTTATGTTATGTCATCGATTTGATTTGACTTGACATATTAATTAATTTTGTAAGTTGATGGTAAAGAAATCTTGATTTATACTTTTGAGAGCCTATAAAGAGGATCATGATCAAGTACTTGAAGGTTAAGTTGTATAATAAATTGATATATTAGGCAGTCATGTCTGAAATTATTGATTATTTTGATAAAATTTTTGAAAGTGGTAAATATAATATGGGAATTCAACTTCGGGACGTCTGTTTAATTTTGATGGAGGTGAAGTTGGAAAAGTTAGAAAAATGAATGTGTTGCCAGAAGTACAAGTGATATGTGACATACATTATCACTAGTCATGTATGAAGGGATGTTGTTCTTTTCATATTTTTTAATCTTTTTAGTGTGTTAATGTTTTTCTAATATTATTAAATTTAAATAGATTTTAGGAAGTAACTAAATCACTTAGTAATCTCCCATAGGATTATTCAAGTGATCCTTTCGAGAGTTCAATGTTAATTTTTACAAGTGGTTATTTTTCTAAAACTTCTATTTTAAAAGAGTAAAAAGTTCAAAAAAGAAATGTCATGTTATGATATTTTTTAGAAGACTATTGTTATATTAATAAGGCAAAGTAAAGATTTTTCGGTACCTTAAATTTATAAATCTTTTTCCGAATAATATTGTTTATTGAGATATGGTATTTCCTAAAAGTACTACCAGAATGAAAAATCATCTATCTCAGTGAAAATATTATTTATGAAATTTATACCTTTGCCTAATATTTAGTATATAATTTTTCTCTCGGTGTTCGATTTTATATTTTATTCGGAGAAAAATATTTTAAATACACTAGTAACTTCCCACAAGCTCTCAACTATATTTTATATATGGTTATACTAGTAAATTATTTTATTCAAGTAAAAACTTTAACTTAAGGGTCAATTTATTTCCCCTAACGACTATATGTATTTTATTTAGATATTCCACACAATTTTATTATATTTTGATCTAATAAAATACTTCAACTTGTTAGAATGACTTGAAACTTTTTATTGGTCATTAGAATAATATAAAATAATATTAGAATTTTTCTCATAATTTTCTGAGAACCTTTATTTTTCATACTAGTTCGTCCGGTTCATATTTTACTCATTTTTCAGGAAAATATTCCAAAAAAATATTTTTCTAGACAGAATATTATTTATAATATTCCCAGAAAAATAAATATATTATTTTCATAATTATTGTATTTATTAATGAATTTTTTTGTTACGTGCTTATTATTATTTGTTACGTGTTTATTTGATTAATACGAAATAATAAACACTAATTGACTTGGTCAAACCCAAAATGCTCTTTCCCCCAATTCACATTAGATCCCCCCTCCCAACCTCCCAAGGAATTCAAATTTCCCCCCACCAATTCAAAATTTGAGAGCATCAATCTCAACCCTTCATTTCAAATCAATCATCACCATTCATTCCCTCCCAACTCTCTCTATAAATATAGCCCCCACTCCCTCATTTCTCTTCACCAAGAAAGCAAAACACATCAGATTTTTTAAAGCTAGTCTCATATTTTAAAGAAGTATTCTCTCCTTTTTCTCTCTAGATTCTCTCTCAAAGAATATTTCTATCACATATAACCCATTTTGTTCCAAACTTTCAAGTTCTTCAACAAAAGATTATAATTTCTAAACTAGCTTTCCATCTTTGATTTCTCTTCTACACCAAGCTTAAACATCTTAGTTCAAGCTCATTAAAACTCGTTTACCTTGAAAAGAGGAAGAAAAAATCATTTTCGATTTTTCCAACCAAATTCCGACGAGTTTTTCTGGCGAACTTTTAAGATTGTTTTTGGACTTATTTTGTTGGTTTAACAAAGAGAAAATTTTCTTGGCTTTAAAATCTTTAGATTTGCTTCAAGTTTTGAGCACATATCTTTTATAAAGATACTTCATTTTATCAAACCCATTTGGTTTTTAACAAACCCATTTGACCAAGATAATTGAAGATCTACAAGAAAAATTCAAAACCAAGCACTTCTACTTTTGATTATCTATTTCTAAAAGGCTCCATCTATCCCTTTAGTTGCCTAGATAATTCGTCCATCTTTGGTTCGAGAAAAATCCGATCAACGTGATTTTTTCGATCGAAGTTCCGACGAATTTTTCCGGCCACTTTTTGGAAACTTTGTTTAAAAGAAAAAGAGAATCTACCCAAGGACGTTTCCATCCGTGCCTTTACCGACCATTTGCTCCTGCACTTTATATCCAGCAACTAAGTGCCTAAAAAGAAAGTTTGAAACTAGACTTACATTTTCTAGTGTTTAGTTTAATATTATCATATTTACTTCCTTTCGTTATTTGATCTTTTTCTTACACATAAACTTTTTAGTGGTTTTGTAAAAAGGTCCTAAACTTGTATTCTATATTGGATTAATTCAAAGAAGGTTTTAAACATTAACTATCTAGTTCATTAAAACTTGTTTAGTAATTTTTCTGGGCATAACGTGTTAGGTCCTGAACAAGTTCTAGATCAAAACTTAACTAGCCTATTAGTAACCTTTGAAGTCTCCTAAGTGCAAGTAAATAAGTTTAGCGTTTAGTTAACTAGGAAACAGAGTAGTTATTATATAGTCACATTGTTTAGCACGAAAGTGTTAAGGTGACTCGACTTTTTAATATATTCATATAGAATATATTGCACTATTTTAGTACTACTTATACTTAACGTAACAACTTCCGTACAAATCAAGTTTTCCCTTAACTCAAGAAGTTGTACTTAAGTAATTATTAATTAATATATATTCTAGGCCATTAAATTTATATTCGGCTATATATATTAATATTATTTTGCACTAAGTTATATTCGTATTTATTGCTTAAGTGCTTTAAATATAACTTGTGTAAATTATTGCATTAATATTCTTACTTGTTAGATTTGTTAGAATATTATTGTTGCATCGGCCTATAACTGTAATATTCTATACCAAAACTCTTTCTTTCCTTGAAAGGTGATTTTTATAGATATTGTATTCTACACTTACATGAGGTGTAGTGACGTGAGGTGATCCTTGTTCTAAGACCCAATGCTTAGGTATTCTAACAAGGAGTTAGTTGCCTTTGCGCCGTGAGGAAAAGGAAAGACCCAAGACCTTATCTAAGATCCAAGACCGTAATTTGTTAGAAGTACAAATACTAAACCAAGGGCTAGAACGGCTTTGAGGAGATAGCGGGGAGTTATTGTCCGAGACAAGTATTGTAAGTTTTTGTATAACTATTTTGAGAAAGTAACGGGGAGTTACTGTTCAAGATAAATATTTATATGTTGTAAAAACTTTTCCGCCTACGTTAAGGAGTGTGTTTAAGTAACAAAATCTCGAGATCGGGGAGGTGCTCGGGGACTGGACTAAGGGGGCTTATATATTTAGTTAACAATATATAAGTGGTCCTAACCAGGATAAAAATCCTCGTATGGTATTCTATTTCCCTTACTCTTTACTTTCCACACTTAAAAATTGGATTGAAAATGGTAACAATTTTTAAGAGATAAAATATATTTTTAAACACCGTTAATATTTTTAAAAGGGTAATTAAGTTATTCAACCCCGCTTCTATCTTAAGTACATCTTTATTACCCATTATTTGAGATCTATCAATGTAATTGTAGAAATATTTATCAAACATGTTAATTTGATAAAACTTAAAAATATTTAAGTCTGTCATCCAAGAGCATATATAAATTCTGTGAAAAGTAAGAGTCTTGTAGACTGTTTGAAAATAACGTCAAATGAGAGATTTAATTTGACTTATATTTTAAATAGAAAATAAACACAAAAATAAATGTGAGAGTTACAAATTATTGCATTAATTATACTTATTGTAAATTAATTTAGGCAGTTACTTTTGTATGGGGTGGAGGAAAGAAATGCATAACTTACATATAGAGGAGATTTCTATTAAAAAAGTACAAAAAAATACAACTTGTTCTTTTCTCTTTCCGGAACCCTATAAACTTTCATTTCTCTTTTAACACATATTTTTATAGGTGATTCTAATGATGGTAGCCTTTATTCATACATGTCACCTAGGTTTGTTGGACATTGATACTGAATAACATGGAAAAAGTTTAATACCTCGAATCAAAAGCAAAATTATCGTAATGGAATTTTAAAATTATGTTCAAAACATGCTCAGTCACTGTTATTTTATAATGACCGATTAAATGATTTGAAACACGAATATGATTTTAAATTTTAACTTCGAGGTTTAGATTATGAGAGATTTAACATGAAAAATTCTAAAACTTGAAAAATCACTTTTAAAATTTGGACAAAGCTAAGTGATGTGAATTGTATGTTGAAGAAAATTTGATGGGCAAATCAGGGGTGCTCTCAAATTTTGAAATGATGACCTAAAACACACTGATTTGATTGATTGAGATTTTTTTTCCCAGTGAATGTATGTATATATACTCTCGATAGTTGAAAGAAAACATGGTTAAAGTAAAAAAAAACATGACATTTAATACTAGCGAGTGAAAACGATAAAATAAATATATTCAAGACATGCACCCCTTTGCCACTTTCAGGCAGAAAAGTATGTTTGTCCTTTCCTCACCAACTCCCACTATCTCTAGTTTTTAATGTGACTAAGAAAAAGAACTGTGGTGCTATTTTGTGTAAAGAAAGCGCGCCTACCACGCCAACAAAGTAGGGCGCGCCCTCAACCTTTTCAGTCATAGATTACTTCAATCAGAGTTTAAGCTGACATCATCAGAGTTTACTGACCAACAGAGTTTGACAGATAAAAATTGACAATTCAGGAATGGAGTGGTGGTGACTAATTTCGGAGAAGGCCAGGCGCGCCCTGAGACTGGGTGATGATAGGGCGCGCCCAACATGAGAGGCCTGCCGGACTTGCTGTTATCCTTGGTCCGATCAATTATCGACACTTGTATTTGTTGATAATCATAGCTCCACATTCCTCGGGTTGCCCTCGTAGGGGAGCTACGAAGGCATATTTGGTCTAATCTTGGAAGATTCTTTCCCTGTACTCAAGCGGGTTGTCCTCGTCTGGGGGCTTAGGATGTGACCTACGATTTGTGGTGAATCTAGTGCTGGCCTCCAGTCAAGGTATCCTTGGAAATAGCTGTAGTGGACCGTTTAAAGCCCACGGTTTTCGGTCAATGTCGGATCCATGAAGTCCTTGGACCTTATACTGGGCTTTTCACCTATCCAAAAAAGATCAAATGCAGAGTCCTCTTTCAGGAAGGTTCCACTTGCCTTTTCTGCATTCGATTCGAAGAAGGAAACTTAGGTTTCCTAACGGGCATCTGCTTTGCCAAGAACTACGTGGGCTTGATCCTCTATTTTGCCTATAAATAGATGTACGTAGGCACATTGTTGATGGTCAGAATTATTAGAGCTCACAGCCGCCAGAGAACATAAAGCTTTAGTTATTCTGAAACCTAGCAATCTCAGCCCCCAATCTCATACAAACCACCACGCTCCACCGCATCTCAGCCTCGTCAGATCTTTTTCCAGTAAAGAACCTCGATCTTTATTGATTACCAGATTTTTCCATCTACGATGCAGAATATGAAGCCTTCATTGCTGGAATGAGACTTGCCCTAAAAATGAAAGCAACTTGTTTAATTGTCCAAAGTGATTCGATGTTGGTAGTATATCAAGTAAAAGGGGGGTACCAGTCGAGAGGTCCCAGGACAAAGATGTATCTTGAATGTGCCAAGCACCAGATAAAGAAATTCATAGAGGTTCGCATAGAGCAGGTGCCTAGAGATCGAAACTTCAAGGCGGATGCCTTGGCCAAATTGGGATCATAAAAAGAAGCTACGATGTTAGGAGTCATCCCTCTAGAAATTCAGGAGAAGCCAAGTATCCCAGAAGTAGAGGTTATGGCAATTGATGAAGAAATTCTAGAAGAAGTCACATGGAAAACACCTATTTGAGAATTTTTGAAGGAAGGAAAACTTTCTGAAGACAAGGGAGAAGCTAGGAATAAAATGGGGTGTTGTATAGAAGAGGATTCAACCAACCTCTACTTAAATGCATAGAAGGAGATGAACTTACATCATGAGAGAGGTACATGAAGGCATCTGTGGCAATCACTCGGGGGTAATTCCCTAGCCATGAAAATCCTTAGCCAAGGATATTATTGGCCTATGATGAAGAAGGATGCCTACAAATTTGCTAGGGCATGTGACAAATGCCAAAGATATGCGAACTACATCACAAGCCAGGTAGTTTCTCTTACCTCCATGACAAACCCATGGCCATTCGCCATGTGGGGGATTGATTTGATAAGAGAATTACCAAGAGGGAAAGGAGGAGTTAAATATGATGTGGTAGTAGTGGATTATTTTATAAAATGGGCAGAAGCCGCTCCTCTTGGAACCATAGCAGCCAAGAAGATAACAAACTTCGTATTCAACGCCATTGTTTGCAAGTTTGGCATCCCATACAAGCTGGTCTCCGATAATGGAAAGCAATTCGACATCAAGGAATTGAGGACCCTGCGTGAGAACTTGTCTATAAAGAAAGATTTTACAGCAGTGTATCACCCTCAAAGTAATGGGCAGACCGAAGCCATTAATAAAATCATCAAGCGCACCCTGAAAGCCAAGTTAGAGGAAAACAAGGAAAGTTGGCCGGAGGAATTTCCCCAGGTATATAAAAATTTCAGCATATGTAATTTATGATAGCACATTATGTATTAAACAACTTTCACACTCCAGGTGTTATGGTCCTACAACACTACTCCTAGAAGTACCATAGGGGAATCACCTTTCGTTTTAACATATGGTTGTGAAGCCATGGTACCAGTTGAGATCAGAGCCGGGTCCTTTAGGAAGGACAAATTTCAGGTAGGAGATATAGAGTTTTATCTAAACTCCATTGAGGAATTCCAATTGTTATAGTAGTCAAACCCCGTGATTTTTCAGCAAAAAGCCCATGAGGTAAATCACTGGCTCTACCTGGACTTATTTGAAGAGACAAGAGCTAATGCTCAGGCGAGTTTAGCAGCATATCAGCAGAGAATGATAAGATACAATAACTCAAAGGTTAAAGAAGGGCCAATTCAAGTAGGTGACCTGGTGCTGAGGAAGGTGATGCCCCACGCCAAGACGGCAAGTAATGGAGTATTTGAACCTAACTGGGAAGCACCATACAAAACTAGAGCAGTACTATGGGAAGAAACTTACTACCTGGCATATTTAGAAGGCAAGCCCATTCCAAGAGCGGGGAACGCCGAATATTTGAAGAAGTATCATCAGTAAGGCAAGCCTTATATGTGTTATTTTTACATTTTCAAGGCCTTTTTCAGAATTATTAGAAGTAACAGCAAAACTTTATTTTACTCCCACTCTAAGAGGATAGTAAGTGATACAGTATGCAGCTTTGAAACTTTATGACTATGCAGTTTTGGCTAGTATAAATATATGCACTGAGGTTTTGATAATTAATGTCAATATTAGCATATTTTTCAAAGAACATAAAAAGAAATCAAGACAGGTTCCAAAAGAAGATACGCCTATTATGATGAGGGCGCGCCTCAATGATCCAAAGAGGACTAACTTTGGATAGCACATATATGTACATCCAGATTTGGGTATATTGCAAATTTATGCAAATATTGTCCAGAAACCAGAAAACACTCCCCTTCTGAATGGGCGCGCCCTAACGGTAAAACTTAAGGAAAAACAAGCATACATAATAAACGCACAGAAATATATAAAATAACATTAGGTAGCAAAAATTATAAACATTCATTTAGGCGGGCCTCGATTACAATGCAGCAGGAAGGCAAAATTGGTGGTCAAAGTTCAGGCGCGCCTAGTTGCATAAATATTCAAGAAAATACAAAGTAAAATAGTGTCTACAACTTGCAAGGTTTTACAGAGGACCTGCACCTCAAATGTAAAGAAATACAATCATTCTGGAGGAAAAGAGTTGAGGGGGGAAACCATGATGGCATTGGTCGAGTCAATAAAGGCATTCTTGATGTTTTCTGTCGATTGGACGACCTCTGCAAGTTGGGCTTTGATATCTTCCTCTAATTCTAACTTTTTGGCGATAATGGCCTTAGCTTCATCCACCTTAAACTCCTCTATAAATTCCTTTGTAGCAGGACCCCATCTTTGACCAGTCAAACTCAAGCTCAAAGGCCAGGAATCCTCGCAGAAAATCATGAAAGCCTAATACATTGCCTTTATTATTTGCCCTTAAGTATACTAAGTTTGGAGAAGGGGGGGGGTTGAATACAAACTTAAGAACTATTTAAACTTCTTGCGGATTTAAGTTTTTATTCAACAAAAGTGTTTGAGGAAATATTGAAAGAGCTGATCCAATTGACAACATAAATAATAAACGGATAGAAAGAAAACAAGACAAACAAAATTAAAAATTACTAGTGGATTGGTTTTTCCACTAGTATACTTTTTGCTTTCAAGAAATCTTGGTAGAAATACCAAGCTGCTTACAAAGTGTTTCTGCACTATAATGCTTACAATGTCTCACACTTTTTCACTCTTGTTTTCTCACACTTTGCTACAATGGACTACTAGCCACTTTATAGTATTTTTCTTCTTTTCTATTTCCTATCGACAGATAACATTATAAATTACAAATTATAATGTTTACATGAAAATAGAAATTAGCTACTTTCACAGTCTTCATTGGACCTGTCTAGTCCTGAAAGTATCTTTGTCTTGATGCATTCCTTGAAGACTGTGTTGCCTTGAAAGTCTTCACACTCCTGACAGGACTGTCTTCCATTGATTCAGTTTCAGCACAGTTTTCTTCCTTTTGTCTTTAACTAAATTGGGAAACCTTAATCAACTGATAAATGCGATTAAGCTTATCAGTTGATTCTTCTTTTCTCATCCATCGATGGATAGGCTATCCATCGATCAATTGATGTATCGATGGATAATCCAGTTATCCATCGACTCCTTATCCATTGATGAACTGTTATCTGTTGATTGCCCTTATCCGTTGATGACTTTCATCCGTTGATGGCTTTTATCCGTTGAGTAGCGTCTTCATCCATCAACTTTAATATCTGTTGATCAGATCATTTGTGAGAATTCTGACTTAGAATATTTACAATTGATCATCCATTCTTCACATCCGTTGAGAAGCTATCAATTGAAGTCAAGTAACATCAGTTGACTACTTCATAGTATCCATCAAGGCAATACAATCAATTGATAAAGAAACATGAATCAAATGTTACAATCCAATTTATCAGTTGATTAACAAGCTTCAACTGATAACTGGTTTCCTAGTCAATGGATATTTATAAGTCATATATCCATCGACTAGTTACAATGAATTTTTTTAAATCCCTATTGAAATTTTAAGTAATTTGTTATCATCAAAACTCATAATTCCTAACAAACTCCCCCTATTTATGAATATGTAAAATATGCATAAATTTTCTGTTGATGATAACAAAATTCCTAAACATTTTCATTCTAGCAGGAATTTCAATATTGGCAGAAGTAATTTGAGACAGAGTGATCAAATAACAGTAATAGATAAATTCTGACAATTTGATGTTGAGTCTGAATCTTCTATCTTCTTCTTATCCCCCTTGACTCATTCACTTTGTCTTCATTTTCCTTCATTTTTCTGTACAAGGATCCCTTCAGAATCTTCTCATCCTCAACCCTGTAGTCCAGTTGGCTTGCAAGATTGTTTAATTCCAGATTGGGCAGTTTGTCAATTTCTTGACAAATATCAATGCATTTTTCCCTGCCTTCCCTGTCCTTGTAGATCATCATGTAGAATGGTTCATGAAGCACCTTCCTTCCTTCAAGGTTCCAAATTTTGATTATGTCATCCCTTTCTTCTTGAATAGGTGTCTCCCTTATCTTCTTCATTTTCTCAAGAATGGCCTTCCCTAGCTCTTCAGTTAGATAGTACTTTCTGTTGAGCATGGTGTAGATCTTCCTTAAGATGCCATATCCTTGGTCCAAGACTTGATTGAATGTGAAAGTTGAATGTGATCCAGCTTCATACTCAATGTGAAGTAGATCAACATCTCTCTTCCTTTGACCTTTTACTGCAATCATTCCTTCACTCTTGATTGGCACAAAATTTTTAACCTTGGGTTTGAACACTTCTATCTCTTTGGCTTGACCTCTTCCAGATGCTTGATTTTCAAGCTTCACCTCCTTTGGCTTCTTCTCTTCAGCAACAACAAGCTTCCTTTTGACTCCAGAAGATTTTGGTTAATCCACAGGCTTGTTTGATCTTTGTTTCATTCTAGGCCTCCCTTTACCTTCTCTTCTTCTGGATTCCCTAATTAGCCTGCCTCCTCATCAAATTGCTTTTGCAGTTGAATGGCTAGATCTTCTTGTGCATTACTTGTTGTTCCCTTTCTTTTATGCCAATGGCTATTGCTTTGCCTAATAGCTTCTCTCCTTCACTCATGGCAGAATTTTTCTTCTTCTTGTCTTCTTCTATAGCAATCCCTTTACCTTTTCTGTCACCAGTCTATGAGCTACCTTCATCTACCCTTATTTCTCCTTTCTCAAGAGTTTCTGGTAATATGGCAATTGGTCCTGTGCATCAATCTCCTTGTTTTTGCTAACAATGGAATCAAATTGCTGTACAATTTGTTGGGCCAATGTCTGCTTTGCATCTTTCCTTTGGATGACAGACTCTGTATTCTTGATTACAGCTTCAACTTCCTTTCTCCTCTTCTCATACTTCTCCCCCTTTTTGTTATCAGCAACTGGTTGTGCCATGGAGGCAGAAATAATAGGAGTTTCCAAAAGTTGGTTCAGAAGATTGATTTAGTTGACTTGATTCTTCAGAATTAATTCCATATTGTGCTCCATAGCAGTCACTCTTTTCTCCAATGCCACTACCTTGTCTTTGGCTGTAGACTCAGTATCTAGCATTTGCTTGATTCTGGTTAACATTGTAAGGTTGAGTCTTGAATCAATTGTGGAGTCAAAGTGCATCCTTGAGCTATCAATTTCTTCCCTGATCTTCTTTAATTCATACTTAGATCCTGTGACATGCATTTTCTGAATCTTCAAGTTGTCCCTATAAAAGTTGAGAATTCTTCTGTGCAAAGGATCCTCTACATTCACTTCAGCCATGGATCTCCTGTAGTGAGAAATTATGGCCTTCTCAGTATCAGCCAAACTTGTTTCATCATTGGCCATATCAGGGTCTAGAAGCTCATCATCAGAACTATCTTCAAAGTCTTCAGGATTCATGTGGGATACATCATCAGGTTGTCTAGCTAGATTTTCCTTTCCACTCCTGAATTGTTCCTCTGTCTGCACCAATCCCAACATTTGTTCAGCTACTTGATTAGTGGCTGCTACCAATTATTGATAGTGTGGATCTTCATGTTGAAAGGTTGAAGCATCAAGATTGACTTTAATCTCATCATCCACTTCCATGTGGGCATCTGCAACTCCTGCAGGAACTCCATTTCCTCCATCTCTCCTGACTCCAACCCCAACTCCTGGGTGAGTTCTGCTGCAACCTGCTCAGTTTTAGAAGTTGATGCTTCATTGGATGGTGAAATGGATTTCTCTCTATTCTTTTCTTTCTCACTCTCTTCTCTCTGTTTTTGCATCAGGATCTCATCCTGGATCCTCACCTTTCCCTTACTTTCCTCTCCTTTTGCATCACCTGCTAAGGTGGAACTCTCTTTGCTCACACCCTCTCTTTTTGCCACCTCAGAATTTAAGGGCCCCTCATTCACACACTCTCCTTTTGCCAAGGTATGCAAACCGTTCCCCTCACACACCTCACTCACTCCACTCAATCCTAGTAGTGTATTGGCAACCTGAATTGTTTCAATGGATGATTCATGAAAAGGAATGAATGTGTCAATCGATGGATAAGAAATATCTGTCGATTGATGAATATCCATTGATTGGAGCTCGTCGATGGATGTAAGGATATTCATCGATGGAAGTACATTAGTCAATGGATGTTGGATATCAGTTAATTGAGTAATATCCATTGACTTGTGAGAATTTGCAGTATTTTCCTGATCAACCAAAGTGTTAACCTTATCTTGTGATACAAGTGAGAGTGTTGACTCCACCCTGAGTTGCAAAGAGGGTGAATTTGAAACATTGAAGTTATCAATCAACAATGTTTCTGAAGAAATAGATTTTGAGGGAGATGAGTTAGATAGAGAGTAGGGTTGTGCCTCAGGAAAAGTCTGAGACACATCAAGAGAAGAAACTGAAGGCTCCACCAAATTTGCATTTGGCTTTGCATGTGTGTGCGCTCCCTATGCACTATTTGTGTCCTTCTTTCTCCTTTTGTATGGCTGTAGAATTTTGTGACCCTTACCCCCATCTGATGGTCCTGGTTGAGACCTTTGTTCAATAGTTACACCTTGTTGAGAAGGTGCAACTAGGGATGTGTTTAATTCATTTATCACAGCCTCAATCTGTTGAGAGATTGGGCTGATGGCTGGCTGGATACTCTCAACCTCTCCTTCCTTATCCTTCTGGCTTTCTTGATGTTGGCCAGTTCCCTCACCCTTATCAACCACCTTCACACTCCCCTCAATTTTTTTTTCTTTTCTTAGTTTTTACAACAGTAGTCTTTTGAGAAACTACTAAGGTGGTTTGTTTAGATTTGATTTTGGAAGGTTGTGCAACTTGGGTATGAGGGATGGGGTCATTTCCATCTCCCTCCATTGTTGCAGAAGGCAAAGAAAGTGGAATACCAGAAGAGGTGAAAGAAAAGTTGAGTTTCTTTAGATATACCTGTACAAAAGGAGGATAAATGAGGCACAACTTAGGATGTAAGTTGATTCTCACCAAGTCCTTGAAGACCCTTTTGTTTTGCATCCATGGCTCTAGTTTCTCCATATCTGCACTAATCTCATATTCTCCAATGGAGGCATTAATTAACAGCATAAAGAATCTAGCAAAATAAATGTTATTTTTTCTAGAAGCCTTGTTTCCTAACTTAGCAAATAATTCATTTAGGAGTAATGTGCTAAAATTAAAGTACTTATCAAATAGGACATAATAAGCAATTTCTTGCATACTTGTGGTAATTGCATAAAAATTACTTATTTTTCCAGAAAATACTTTAATAATAACATCAAAGAAGTAACTCCATTCTTTCCTTAGATTTTTCCTAACAACCTCACCTAAACTAGTTTCAGCATTTGCATAATTAACAGATTCTAGCATGTCCCTAATCTCATTTTCAGTAGGTGACCTATCACAATTATTTTCAGATAATTCTAAACATTCAGACAAAATAGTACTTGTAATGGTATAAGAATTACCTCTGCAAGTATAAGAAATTACCTTCTCATCTTGTGATACTTCTGTAGAGTTCCATAGTTCCTCAACAAAAGAATACACTATTGTGGGTGCTTTACTGAGTGCTTTGGACACTTTGCAGTCTCCCAGAAATCACATCAATGGATGAAAGTTCACGGGAGAATCATTCACTGTTAGACATGCTGTGAAGTTATTTTGTTCATATGTGAACCCAGTGGAGGAGACAATCTTCTTTTGTGGTGCCATTTCTGATTCTTGAAAGAATAGAAAGAACTTGAAAGCGAGTAAGTGAATTTGACAAGAATAAGCTTGAGAGAGAGAAACAAATATGCAGCACTTTGAGATAGAAAATAAAATAGCAATTGAGAATGAAGTAAGAATTATTATTGCTATTTATATTCTCTGTGATTAAAAAGACATAAGTAGTCAGTTTAATTAAGGATATAACCGTTGTGAGATAAAAAGAGTTAAAGTTAATTATTATAAATGACAATTGATGGGTATGTTCATCTATTAACAAATAAAGTAATTAATCAATGGCTATATTTTGATCAACGGATGAATAAAACTGTAGAAATTCTATTAATGCCGATGGATAAAATAAAGAATTAATGATTTATCGATCGATAAATAACTACTAAGGTAATTATCTGTCGATAGATAAATATCCATCGAAAGGAGAAGAATTTATCTGTTGATCCAAATAATTAAGAGAAAATTTATCAATCGATAAACAATTACTTAGGCAATTATCTGTCGATAGATAAATATCCATCGATAGGAATATATTTTATCTGTTGATCAAATATATCCATCGATAGCTGCAAAATATCCATTGATGATTAACACAGTTATCAATTGATTAACTTGTTTCAATAGATACTTGTGAACAATGCCAAAGAAAAAAATAACTAACTATGCATACATTCAAGGTTGAGCATAATTGAGCATACATAACTCACAGACTAATCTGTTAAAAGTAGATTCATCTAGAGGTTTGGTAAAAATGTCTGCAAGTTGTTGTTCACTAGGGACAAAATATAATTCAACTGTACCATTCATTACATGTTCCCTAATGAAATGATACCTTATGTCAATGTATTTGGTTCTGGAATGTTGCACAGGATTTTCTGTTATTGCAATGGCACTTGCATTATCACAGAAAATAGGAATCTTGTTCATGTTGAACCCATAGTCAAATAATTGATTCCTCATCCATAATATTTGAGCACAACAACTTCCAGCAGCAATATACTCAGCTTCTGCAGTTGAAGTTGATACTGAGTGTTGCTTTTTGCTAAACCATGACACAAGTTTGTTTCCTAGAAATTGACAGGTGCTTGTAGTACTTTTCCTGTCTATTTTGCAACCTGCATAATCAGCATCTGAGTAGCCTATTAGATTAAAACCAGAGTCTCTAGGATAACAAATACCTAAATTTGATGTACCCTTGAGATATCTAAAAATTCTTTTTACGGCCACTAAGTGAGACTCTCTAGGATCAGCCTGAAACCTAGCACACAGGCATGTAGAAAACATTATAACTGGCCTACTTGCAGTTAAATATAAAAGTGAGCCTACCATGCCTCTATAACTTGAGATATACACTTTAGCTTCCTTAGGGTTTAATTCAAGTTTGGTGGCAGTGGTCATGAGAGTTTTTGCAAAAGAACATTCACTCAAGTCAAATTTCTTTAACAAGTCATGAATGTACTTTGATTGATTTATAAAAATACCCTCCTTAACTTGTTTGACTTGCAAACCAAGAAAATAGGCAAGTTCTCCCATCATGCTCATTTCATATTTACTCTGCATTAATTTGGCAAACTTTTTACAAAGTCCCTCATTAATTGAGCCAAAAATAATGTCATCCACATATATTTGAACAAGAATAATTGAGCCATTAACATTTCTACTGAATAGAGTTTTATTAACAATACCTCTTGTGAAGTGATTCTCAATAAGAAACTAAGATAAAGTGTCATACCAGGCCCTGAGGGCTTGTTTCAAACCATAGAGTGCTTTGAATAGATAATAGACAAAGTCAGGGAAATTTGGATCTTCAAAGCCAGGAGGTTGTTCCACATAGACTTCCTCTTCTAAGACTCCATTCAAAAAGGCACTCTTCACATCCATCTGGTAGACTTTGAAATTAGCATGTGCAACATAAGCCAGGAAGATTCTGATCACTTCCAGCCTTGCAACTGGTGCAAAAGTTTCATCAAAATCAATTCTTTCCTCTTGTGAGTACCCCTTTGCCACAAGTCTTGCTTTGTTTCTAGTCACAGTACCAGTTTCATCTATTTTTTTTCTGAATACCCATTTTGTACCAATTACTGATCTATCTGTTAGTTTGGGCACCAGCTTCCACACTTTATTTCTTTCAAATTGATTGAGTTCCTCTTGCATAGCTAAAACCCAATCAGGGTCCATAAGAGCATCTTCAATTCTCTTAGGTTCTTCTTGAGATAAAAAGCTACTATATAGACACTCATTTTGAGTAACACTTCTTGTCTTTACACCATCTTCTGCATTTCAAATGATTAGTTCAAATGGATGGCTTTTTGTCCATTTCCTTTAAGGAGGCAATTGTTGCCTAAATGATGAAGCTTCATGATCATCATTATTGTACTCATGTTAATTTAAATTGGAGGATTGATTCTGAAACCCTCCCCCTGAGTTGGATACTCTAGATGTAGAGTGTTGATTATCCATTGAAGAGTTATGAGTTGATGGAAATCTGTCAACTGATAAATTATCTATTGATGCAGTGACATCAACTGATATTGGGTTTCTAAGTACTTGTGAATTTACAATTTCTTCTTCTTCACCATCATCTTCATTACTTAACTCATTCTCAAAATGCAGTGTGTCATGATTTTCTTCATCAAACAGACCTTGAATCTTTTTATCATCAAAAACTACATGTACAGATTCCATAACAATGTGTAGTCTAAGATTATAGACTCTATAGGCTATGCTTGATAGTGCATACCCAACAAATATAGCTTCATCAGCCTTGGCTTCAAATTTTCCTAGGTTCTCACCTTGATTTCTTAATAAAACATTTGCATCCAAAGACATGAAGAAACCCCACCTTTGGCTTTTTGTCTTTCTTGATCAATTGATAAGGGGTCTTTCCTTGAGCTTGATTTATTATGGTGATGTTTTGAGTATAACATGTTGTATTAATGGCCTCAGCCTAGAAAGATGTTGGCAGTTAGCATCTTCCACCACAGTTCTAGTTGCTTCAATCAATGTCCTATTCTTCCTTTCCACTACCCCATTTTGTTGAGGTGTCCTTGGTGCAGAGAAGGTGTGTATGATTCCTTTAGATTCACAGAACTCCTTCATTGTGAAATTCTTAAATTCTGTTACATTGTCACTCCTTATTTTCTTTACATCCAATCCAAGACTCTACTCAACTTCCCTTATGTGCTTGATGATGAGATTACCAGCTTCATCTTTTGAATGCCTAAAATAAGTCCATGTGAATCTTGAGAAATCATCCACAATGATTAGAGCAAATTTCTTCTTTGCAATGGACATGATATTTACAGGACAAAACAAATCCATGTGTAATAATTCAAGTGGCTTCTCAATTGATGATTCCAATTTTGACTTGAATGATGCCTTTCTTTGTTTCCCTTTCTAACAGGCATCACAAAGTCCATCCTTGACAAATTCCATCTGTGGTAATCCTCTCACTTGATTTTTCTTGACCAACTGATTCATGAATTTGAAATTCAAGTGAGCTAATTTCTTATGCCATAGCCAACTTTCATCAGTACTTTCTTTAGAGAGAAGACAAGTCAATGAGTCTACACTTGTTGAATTGAAGTCATTTATGTACACATTTCCTTTTCTATTCCCAGTCATAACCAGGCTTCCATCTTTCTTGTTGGAAATTATGCATGCTTCAGTTGTGAAACAAACTTTATTTCCATTGTCACATAGTTGACTTATGCTTAACAAATTATGTCTTAAGCCATCAACTAATGCAACAGGTTCAATGATGACATTCTCTTTTGAAATCAAGCCATATCTCATGGTGCACCCTTTACTGTCATATCCAAAAGTTATTCCAGGGCCAGCTTTCTCCTCAAACTTTATGAGCAGGGATTTATCTCCAGTCATGTGTCTCGAACACCCACTGTCGAACACCCACTGTCCAAGTACCAAAGATTCTTTCTCTTTCCCTGCACACAGCCAAAGACAATCAAGTTGATTTTGGTACCCAAGTTGCCTTGGGTCCTTTCTTATTAGTTGCTACCTTAGGTTTGGTTTCCAATTTTTGTACCTTTGGTTTAGGTGGTTTTATTTCCACTTCAACCTTAGGTGTTGGTTTCCTCACCTCAGGATTCTCAGTGCTAGTGTTTGGAATATTCATTCTTGTAGAATTAGAGAAATTTGGAGCATGAAAATTGTTATGCATATTCCAGGGCATAGCAGTCAAATTCATGTTGGCAAATGCAAGATATGGATTAAACATATAAGGCATTGATGCATATTGAGCATGAATAGCATGAGAAACAACTAAATGAGGAAAAATAGAATTAGAATGCATGTTAGGTATAACAGGCACATTGGTTGTTGCAGGCATGTTGATCTTGCATTGCACAGATAAATAATTTTTACTACCACACTTAGCACATATCTTTCTAGGAGCATACTTGTCAGGTGTGTAGTTATTGTGCTTGTTTATGCCTACTTTACCATTTCTATTATTCTTCTTCATCTCATTTGACTTAATATTAGGTTCTATCTTCTCTAATTTCTCCTTCAATTGATCTTTAGATAAGAAGCCTATATTAGCCTTTTCAACTTTGAATTCAGATTTAGAGGAGCTACTTTCTTTGACAAATTTAACAGGTCTGTTAAGCTTGGTTTTTAAAACAAATTGCTTAGGAGTTGATGATTCCTCATTCGATGGATGATTATCCATTGGAATAACATTATCAATCGATGAATGATTATCCATTGAATTGACATTATCAATCGATGGATGATTATCCATTGAATTGGCATTATCAATCGATGGATAATTCTTATCAGTTGATTCAGAATTAGCAATCGATTGATTCTTTTCCAAAGATTGATTTTCATCAATGATTATTTTCTCAAGAATTTCAGACAACATGGTGAAGGAATTTGTTCCATGAATGTCAATCATCTTCTTACTGGCTTTACTGGACCTGTTCCACCTGTCAATGATTCTTAGTTCCTCTTCCAATTTTTCTATTTCCTTTTTACACTAAACTAGTTCTTTTTTAGCATCTTTGTTTTCTACCTTGAGTCTGTCCATTTGCACTAGCTCACCTTCTAGATAATTGTTTCTTTCAGTGAGAGTTTCTAGGGTAATTTTGAGCCTAGTGTTTTCTTTGTTTAAGGACTTAAGAGTGACATGTAGATTATACAATTCATTTGACATTTCAGTAATTGTAATATTGCACTCATATTTGTATAACTCAGATAGATTTATAGAAATTACCTGATTGCTAGAGGAACTAGCTTCCTGGTCATCATGATTAGCCATCAGTGCAAGATTGATGTATTCTTCTTCTTCAGAATCATCCTCAGCAGCCCAGTCCTTTTCCTCTATCACAAAAGCCTTTTCTTTCTGTTTGAGCAACTCAAAGTACTTCTTTTTATAATCAATACCATCACTGTACTTAGATTTCCTCTCCATTTTTGGCTTTTTGCATTCATTAGAAAAGTGACCAACCAATCCACAGTTGAAGCATTTGAATTGAGTCCTGTCAACAAGATATTTGCTTTGTTGATTGTCTATCTTATACTGGGATCCAAGCCTATGAGTGGGATTCCTCTTGAATTAAAGTTTTGAAAATTTCCTTGATAGAAAAGCCAAATGCTCATCTATTTCATCCATCTTATCCTTGGTGTATGACTCAACATCCTCAACTATTTCTTTTCCTTTCCCAGTTGAAGATTCATCATATCTAACACCACTTGCACTATTACCATGACTTTCTTTCATCCCTTCTTTGACAGCAACATCTTCACCAGCTTCTGCAATTTGCTTATCCTTGACCACTAAAGCAATGGACTTGTTTCTTTTCTGACTATTCTCAATTTCTTCATCTTGCTGTAGTTCCAACTCATAAGTTTTTAATATACCATACAGCTTGTCAAGAGTATATTCTTTGAAGTCAGGAGATTGTCTTATAGAGACAGTCATTGGTTTCCATTCCTTGGGTAAGGACCTCAAGAATTTGAGGTTGGTATCTTCAACAGCATACACTATTCCATATAGCTTTAGCTCATTCAACAACTTTTGAAACCTACTATATGTGTCATTGATTGCTTCACCACTCTTAAAATGAAAGGCTTCATATGTTTGAATCAAGAGTTGCATCTTGTTCTTTCTCACTTGTTTAGTGCCTTCACATAGAGTTTGAAGAGTGTCCCAGACTTCCTTGGAGGTTGTACAATTGATAACATTGTCGAACATATCCTTGTCAAGACCATTGAATAAAATATTCATAGCCTTTTTATCCTTATGTACTTCCTTCTCATCCTCATCTGTGTATTCACTTACAGGTTTTGGAATGAGTTTGTGTTAGGAATCTACATGTGATTTGATGATAACATTAATCTTAGAATCATAGAAATTTTATTTGTTGTAACTGATCAATTGATATGAAAGTTATAAATATCAATTGATCAGGAAACCATTTATCAGTTGAAGTGTTTAGATGAATCAACTGATAATTTGGATTATAGCATAGGTGTACTTAGTCTATTTCAATCGATAAGGTGTAAATCAATTGATATTTTGTTCATCAATTGATGTTAGAGTCGATTGATATGGATCATCAATTGATGTGTAAATTAAACTGTTAAATTGTAATTATGTGAAGACAGGAAATTGCACAAGTGAAGGATGATCAATTGATATTGAAGCATCGATGGATGGAGGATCAATCGAAGAAGCCAAGCCAAGGATTGAAGACCATCAACTGATGTGAAGACCCATCGACTGATATATCGATTGATAACATCTATCAATCGATAAGACATCTTCTATCAATCGATGGATATAAAGATCAATCGAAGAAGTACATCAGTTGATGGATAAAAGAATGGATCAATTGATATGCTTGACAGCAAATTATCAATTGAGTGTGACAACACAGAAAGAATATCTGTTGAAGATCCAGAGAACAAAAGCACACCTATGGAAGACAGTCTAGAGTGACTGTGAAGACTCAATCAGAAGCTGTCTTTCAAACCTTTCTGTAAAATAGAAAAAGGTAAAAGGAAGGCAGGTAGAAACAATCCTAGAATAGGAATTGTAAAAGAACACTTGTGGTATATAAACAAGTGTAGTAGCATTATTAGAAAACATACAAGTTAGACATATTTCTTAATCAACTCTTCAAGCTTGAGAGCACATGTGTAAGAACAGTTGATTTGTTTTCTAATCTTGTAAACGCAGCTAGGTTTCTTTTAACCTAGGAGCATTGAGCAAAAATATACATTGATGGAAAAACCAATCCATCAATAATTTTAAATCTCTTTGTTCAGTTTTATTTTTCAGCATTAATTTGTTCGAACTTATTCTCTTATTCTATCAAACATCAAGAACAAATATTAGAACACACAAAAAGTTTTAATATTTGTATTCAACCCCCCCTTCTACAAATATTGACATTGTTCTAAGGAATAACAATTGGTATCAGAGCAGGCTTTCTACATACAGAAAGTTTAAAGATCAAGAACAGTCAATATGGGTCAAAGAGATTCAGGTGTGAAAATTCCAGTTTTAGAGAAAGATGAATATTTTCCATGGAAGGTCAAAATGCATCTGCATCTTCTTTCTCTCGACCCTTCTTATGTTAAATGCATAGAAAAAGGTCCTCATGTTCCCATGAAGCTAGTCACAGGTGTAAACCCTGATGGAACTCCTGCACTTGACAGACATGTTCCAAAACTTATTTCTGAGTTCACAGAAGAGGATGAAAAAGAAGTACTCAAAGACAAGAAGGCCATGAACATTCTGTTTAATGGTCTAGATAAAGATATGTTTGACAATGTAATAAATTGTACTTCATCAAAAGAAGTATGGGATACACTTCAAACTCTGTGTGAAGGAACTGAACAAGTAAGGAAAAACAAGATGCAACTCTTGATTCAAAAATATGAATCATTCCATTTCAAGAGTGGAGAATCTATCAATGACACCTATAGCAGATTTCAGAAGTTGTTAAATGGATTGAAGCTATATGGTAGGGTTTATGCAACTGAGGATACAAATCTAAAATTTCTTAGATCTCTTCCAAAAGAATGGAAACCAATGACTGTTTCCATTAGACAATCTCATGATTTCAAGGATTTTACACTGGAGAAACTTTATGGTATTCTCAAGACATATGAGTTGGAAATCTAACAAGATGAAGAGATTGAAAAGAATCAAAGAAAAGAGAAAACTGTGGCTTTGGTAGTCAAGGGAAATGAAGAGAAGAAGGAAAATGGCTATGAAGAAGAGTCAGTCATGATGGCTGGTGATGCTGTTGAAGAATCATTCAAGAGAAAAGGAAAGAGCAAGTGTGAAGAAAATGAAACATGCTCTCAGGATGATTTGAATGAGATTGATGAGCACCTTGCATTTCTGACAAGGAAATTTTCAAAGCTAAAATTCAAGAAGAATCCATATGCTCAAAGGCCTGGATCCCAGTTTAGAAACAACAATTAAAATAAAAATCTGGTTGAAAGATCTAAATTCAAATGCTTTAACTGTGGATTGGCTGGTCATTTCTCAAGTGAGTGCAGGAAGCCAAAACAAGAAAAGGCAAAGTCATATGAGGGTATTGATTATAAGAAGAAATAGTTTGACCTTTTAAAATAAAAAGAAAAGGCTTTTGTAACTGAGGAGAAGGACTGGGCTGCTGAGGATAGTGATTCTGAAGAATATGTCAATCTTGCATTAATGGCCAATCATGAAGATGAAGAAGCTAGTTCAGCATCTAATCAGGTACTAGCTACCAACTTTTCCGAGCTTACAGCTGAGGAATGCAATAGTACTATTAATGAAATGTCTAATGAACTGTACAATTTGCATGTCACTCTAAAATCTCTAAACAAAGAAAATCTCAAGTTAAAGAACACCATTGATGCCTTAACTGAGAGAAATATGTTTCTTGAAAATGAACTTGTTTGTTTAGAAAGATTTAAGCAGGAAAGAAAGGATGCTAGGAATGAACTAGTAAACAGTTTGAAAAGAGAAGAATTGTTGAAAGAACAATTAGCTGAAGAAATTGAAACCATTAGCAAATGGAATAGGTCTGCTAAAACTGCCAAACAAATTATTGATGTTCAGGGTGTAGATACTCTAGGAGAACTCCCCAAATCAATAGGCAAGTCATTGGCTGATACTTCAATGGATAAAGATCAATCGACTGCTAATCCTTCATCAACTAATAAGGATTATCAATCGATTGATGCTGAATCAATCGATAAGCATCCATCCACAAGTAAATCATCAATGGCTAATAAAAAGAACAAATTTAGCACTCCTATTAAGTTTGTTAAGGAAACCAAGAATCAAGCTGAGACTGAGACTGAGAAGATCAACATAGGTAGCGTATCCAAGAAACAATTAAAAGAAAAATTAGAAAAGATAGCACCTGTGGAAATTTCTCTATCTAAGTCTGAGAAAAAGAAAAAGAATAGGAATGGTAAAGTAGGCATAAATAAGCACAATAATTACACTCCTGATATGTATGCACCTAGAAAGGTATGTGCTAAATGTGGTAGTGTAAATCATTTGTCCATGCAATGCAAAAGTGAAAAGAATTCTATATCTGCAAATGATTTAAATATACATGCCATGACTGCAAATGCCATGTTTACCAATCCTATGCTCATGAATGCCATGTCTTCTAATTTGGTTGCACCTAATGTTCATATGCCTTATGCACAAGTTCCATACATGTATAATCCCTTCTTTGCATATCCTAATATGAACATGCCTGGTATGCCATGGAACATGCCTAATGTAAATGATGAAATCCATGAAAATTCTGCCATGAGTTCTAAGGTGTCAAAGCCCCAAAAGTCAACTCCCAAAGATAAAGTGGATTTAAACCCACCAAAACAAAAGGAACCTAAGTTGACAACAGGGGCTCAAGCTGCAACTAATAAAAGAGGACCCAAGGCAACTTGGGTACCAAAAGCAACTTGATTGTTTTATGTGTGTGCAGGGAAACAGGAAGAAAAATCTCTGGTATTTGGATAGTGGATGTTCAAGGCACATGACTGGAGATTTGTCCCTGCTCACAAAGTTTGTGGAAAAAGCTGGCCCAGGAGTTACTTTTGGAGATAACAGCAAAGGTTTTACTCTGGGATATGGCTCAATTGCAAAAGAAAATGTTATCATTGAAACTGTAGCACTAGTTGATGGATTGAAGCACAATTTGCTCAGTATTAGTCAACTGTGTGATAATGGTAATGGTGTGTGGTTTACAACTGAATCATGCATCATAGCCAACAAAGAATCTGGTGAAATTCTCTTAACTGGAGAAAGAAAAGGGAATGTCTATGTAGCTGATTTTCACTCTGTAAAGGCAAATTCAATGACATGTCTACTTAGCAAAGCCAATACAGAAGAAAGTTGGACTTGGCACAAGAAACTAGCCCATTTGAATTTCAAAGCCATGAATTTATTGATTAGAAAGAATCTGGTTAGAGGCATTCCACAGATGGAATTCACCAAGGATGGACTATGTGATGCATGTCAAAAGGGAAAACAAAGAAAAGCATCATTCAAGTCAAAGTCTGAATCATCAATTGATAAGCCTCTGGAATTATTGCACATGGATTTATTTGGTCCAGTCAACATCATGTCAATTGCCAAAAAGAAATATGCCCTAGTAATTGTGGATGACTTCACAAGATTTTCATGGGTATATTTCTTACATTCTAAGGATGAAGCAAGCAAATTAATTATCAATCATGTGAAGAATGTTCAAAATGGCACTGAATGGAAGGTCAAGAAATTTAGAAGTGACAATGGTACTGAATTCAAGAATTCAACCATGAGAGAATTCTGTGAAGAAAAAGGTATCACTCATCATTTCTCTGCTCCAAGAACTCCACAGCAAAATGGAGTAGTTGAAAGAAAAAATAGGACCTTGATTGAAGATGCTAGAACTATGTTAGAAGAAGCAAAACTTCCTACATACTTCTGGGCAGAAGCAATTAATACTGCTTGTTACATTCAAAATATTTCCATGATCAATAAACCTCAAGGCAAAACTCCATATCAATTGATAAAGAAAGACAAGAAGCCAACAGTTAACTTTCTTCATGTCTTTGGCTGCAAATGCTTTGTACTGAGAAATCAAGGTGAAAATCTAGGAAAATTTGAAGCCAAAGCTGATGAAGCTATATTTGTTGGATATGGAATAACAACCAAAGCATACAGAGTCTACAATCTTAGATTACACATTGTTATGGAATCTATGCATGTAGTTTTTGATGACAAGAAAATTAAAGGGTTGTTTGATGAAGGATTTCATGATCTATTGCATTTTGAAAATGAATCCACAAGTAATATTGAAGATAGTGATGATGATGTAGAAATCACAAGAGTTCAAGTACCTAGAATCCTCCCATCAATTGATGTCAATGCATCAATAGATAACTTATCAGTTGACAATCATCAATCAACTGATAATACATCAATTGATAATCATTCGATGGATATCAACTCTGCTCAACAATCTTCAAGTAGAGTGTCCATCTCAGGGGGAGGGTTCTCAAATAGTCAATCACATCACAATGATCATAACACTTCCAATGATCATGAAGCATCATCTTCAAGGACAAATTTACCATCACAAAGGAAATGGACAAACAGCCATCCCTTTGAATTAATAATTGGAGATGCAAATGATGGTGTCAAAACTAGAAGTGCAACTCAAAATGAATGCTTGTATAGTAGCTTCCTGTCTCAAGAAGAACCAAAAAGGATTGAAGAAGCCTTGAATGATCCTGATTGGATAATTGCTATGCAAGAAGAGTTGAATCAATTTGAAAGAAACAAGGTATGGAAGCTGGTGCCCAAACCAAAGAACAAGTCTATCATTGGTACAAAATGGGTGTTCAGAAACAAAATGGATGAATCTGGTACAGTGACAAGAAATAAAGCAAGATTAGTGGCAAAGGGCTATTCACAAGAAGAAGGCTTAGATTTTGATGAAACTTTTGCACCAGTTGCAAGATTGGAAGCAATCAGAATCTTTCTAGCATATGCTGCTTATGCAAATTTCAAGGTGTATCAGATGGATGTGAAAAGTGCTTTTCTCAATGGAGAACTAGAAGAAGAAGTTTATGTAGAACAACCTCCTGGTTTTATTGATCCTATTCATCCTGGATTTGTATACTATCTTCTCAAGGCACTTTATGGATTGAAGCAAGCACCTAGAGCCTGGTATGACACATTGTCTAAATTCTTGATTGAGAATCACTTCACAAGAGGTACTGTTGATAAAACTCTCTTTCATAGAAATGTAAATGGCTCTATGATTCTTGTTCAAATCTATGTAGATGACATTATTTTTGGCTCAACTAATGAAAAACTTTGTAAAAAGTTTGCTAAGTTGATGCAGAGTAAATATGAAATGAGCATGATGGGAGAACTAACCTACTTTCTTGGCTTGCAAATCAAACAAGTTAAAAATGGTATTTTCATAAATCAAACCAAATATATTTCTGATTTATTAAAGAGATTTGATTTAAGTGAATGTTCTTCTGCTAAAACTCCCATGGCCACTGCAACTAAACTTGAATTAAACACTAAGGAAGCAGAAGTGGACATTTCAAGTTATAGAGGTATGGTTGGCTCATTACTTTATTTAACTGCAAGTAGGCCAGACATAATGTTTGCTACATGTCTTTGTGCTAGGTTTCAAGCTGATCCTAGAGAATCTCATTTGATTGCAATAAAAAGAATATTCAGATATCTCAAAGGAACTCCAAATCTTGGAATTTGGTATCCTAGAGATTCTGGATTTGATCTAATTGGTTATTCAGATGCAGATTATACAGGTTGCAGAATTGACAGAAAAAGCACAACAGGTTCCTGTCAATTTCTAGGAAATAAGCTTGTTTCATGGTTTAGCAAGAAGCAGAATTCAGTGTCTACATCTACTGTAGAGGCTGAATACATTGCAGCTGGAAGTTGCTGTGCACAAATATTATGGATGAGGAATCAACTACTTGACTATGGGTTCAACTTGAACAAGATTCCTATTTTCTGTGATAATACAAGTGCCATTACTATAACAGAAAATCCTGTACAACATTCCAGAACCAAGCACATTGACATAAGGTATCACTTCATTAGGGAACATGTAATGAATGGTACAGTTGAATTACATTTTGTCCCTAGTGAAAGACAACTTGCAGACATTTTTACCAAACCATTAGATGAATCTACCTTCAATAGATTGGTCTGTGATTTAGGTATGCTTAATTATATCTAATCCTTTAAATGTCTGACAAGTTATGTATTTATAGTACATGTAGCCATTGACTATGTTAAATTATTGATTCTTCAATAATCAACTGATAAATATTTTATATATCAATGGATATTAATGGAGCTGTCGACAGATAAATATATCAATTGATGATATATTTGTTTATCGATGGATAGGGGTAACTATCGACAGATAGATATATCAATCGATGATATATTTGTCTATCGATGGATAATTGTACCTGTCGATGGATAAGCAATTTATCAATCGATGACCTAGAATTTAAAGGGGTCCATGTCATCAATCGACCTGTACAAAAATCTAGCCGTTGATTACTTATTTTATCAATTGATTAAAACGTACATTCCTGTATGTATAACAATCGATTGCCAAAATTGGTAACTTTTAATTATCAATACTCTTCCAACGGTCGATTTAGTTCTATTTTGAGTAAGAAATTGGTTGAGAAATCAGTAAATATAAATAGTGAGATTAAAACTTCTTTTAATTCTTACTTGCATTTTTACTATCGATTTTTCTATCTCTTTCTCTTTCTCAATCTTCGAACTTACTCTGTATCTATCTCTTGCTAAGAACCCTAATCTACTACTGTCTATTTATTATTTCTGTTATAATTACTAACAAGTTTGCCAGTTAATTCAATTATAAATCTTCAAACACGATAATGGCATCTTCAAAGAAAGTCTCACAATCTGGATTCTACTATGAGCTCAACAACTTCGTTGCTTGCACTATGGTGGAGGAAGCCCCAACAGAATTTCATCCCCTAATGGAATTTCTAAGGAGTTCGAAAATTGCAAAGGCCCTCTCAGAAGCACCAAAAATAGTGTGCAATCTAGTTGAAGAATTCTGGACAACAGCAGAAGTAGCAGATGATTTTTCTACAATCTCCTTTGAATGCAAAGGACAAAGGTATATTCTAACCACTGTGGTCTTGGGTGAGTGTTTAAATATTCCTGCAAATAATACCGAAAATGCACCCACTGACACAGATATTAGAAACATGCTTAGGGAAATCAACTATACTGCTCCTGATGCTAGTCTAGGTAGTATTGTTAGAAAGAATCTAAGAAAAGAATGGTCATATTTCTTTGATGCTTTAATAAAGTGTTTTTCTGGTAAGGTTAGTAATTTTGATGCAATAACAACTAGTATGCAACAAGTAGGGTATAGCATTTTATATGATAGATATCATAATTTAGGAAGCCTGTTACTCAATGAAATATCTGCCAAATTGGGGAATAAAATAAATAGATCTAATCATATTTATTATGCAAGATTTATTATGATTATTATTAACCACTTTGTCAAGGATATTGAGATTGACAGGAATACAGAAATTTTGGATTACTGGACTCAAAACAAAAGGGTCTTTAAAGACTTGGTTAGGATCAATCTTCACAGCAATGTGGAATTGATCTATCCCCCTTTTGTTCAGGTATTTATCTCTACTTTAAACTCTTCTAAACCTAATTCTTCCTTGCCTTCTGTGACTATGGAGGGTGGTAGTACTGACCCCAACCCTCCTACCCAGGCCACACAACCAATCTCTAAATCCAAATCTAAGAAACCAACCTCAACAGGTTCTCAAAAACCTGCTGTTGTAAAAACCAAGAAAAGAAAATCAACTAGTATGGTAGATAGATTAGAGGAGGATGTAGGTGGTGAGGGAACTTGGGAATATCTAAGAACCCAGAAGGATAAGGAGAGTGAGGGTGTGCAACCTCAACATAACCACTCCATAGTCTCCCAAAAGACTGTGGATGTTAACATGGAAAATACCACATCCCTATTGTCATTCTCTCAAAAGGATGACAATATTGAAAATAGCCTACAACCAGGGGCACAGAATCAAATTGGGGACACAAAAGCCAAAACACTAACACCATACAAAAGAAGAGAAAAGAAAGTCACCTTTGCACTTGGGGAATCACACACTGCAAAACCACAGGAAACTGTGGAGGAGCCTTCACAAAGTCTGCATGATGCATCTCATATAAATGATGAGATGCAGCCCCATTCTCTTTCAATTCCTATCTCTTCTATTCTTCTATCCCCATCTCAAACTTCTTCAGAAAATGTTTTGATAGACTATCGAACATTTTCAGATTCTCCTTCTTTGTTTTTCAAGGAGAAGCCAACACTCTCCCCTGAATCTTCTTCTCAGAATTTTCAGGATTCTATTTCCAATATCATCTCAAACATAACTTCACAAATTATCTCAACTGTTTCTTCTCCATCAATTGATGTTCCTTCATCAATTGATATTCAGCCATCGACTGATAAACCATCGATCGATACTCAAGATCAATCGATGGGTATGCATCAATCGATGGATATCCCAAACACCACTTCAACTGATAATGTCAATACATCAATTGATGCTCAATCAATTGATGTTGCACAAACACTCTTAGGATTGAGTGAGTTGAGTGAGAGGCAGGATTGTAACCTGGCAAAAGGAGAGGAAGTGAGTAAAAACATTCCTATTTCTTCCAGGAATGAGAGTGAAACACTTGAGGGCCCCACCTTAGTAGGTGCAAAAGAAATGAGTGAGGGAGAGGTGAGATTCCAGGATGAGATCCTGATGCAAAATAGAGAGATGAGTGAAAGTGATAAAAACAGTCTACTTTTTGCACATGAATTGGAAATTGAAATGATGGCAGAAGAAGGAGTAAAGGAGATAGGGGGAGCAAATAATGCAGAAGCTAGTGGGAGTGGAATTGCTAAGGACTTTGAAGAGGAAATAGATGCTGGTGAATTGGATCCAAAGAATTTCATTCATCCTGATCCACAATATCAAGGGTTGGCTACTTCAAGTAACAGGAATGCAGAATAACTCTTGGGCATTGATCATACAGATCAAAGGACCAGGAATCTGAAGGAAAGCATCGCCAATACAACATACACTTGTTATATGGCACCTGAAGAGTTGGAGAGTGATTCTGATGAAGAGCCATGGATGAGCACTATTGATGGTTCCTTAGAAGCTGCTGAGACTGAAATTCTCTCTCAATATAGAAGAGCAATGGTGGAAGGAGAAATTGAAGATCCTACTCAAAGGAGAATTGCTCACTATATGAGAGAATCAATGAAAATTCAAAAGATGACAGTAACAGGAGTAAGGAGGGAACTGGAGAGGATTAAAGACTCTATCTCATCTAACAAGGATGCAATGGATAGGAGATTGGATGAGAAGCTACCATTCAACACCATGAATAGCATCAAAGACAAGCTTTTCAAAGAATCCAAAAATTTTACATCTTTGGAGACAAGAGTATGTTCTCTATAAAAGAAGATGGATGATATTATCAGAGGTCAAAGTCTTCATGCTTCCATTCTTCAAAAGTTTCTTGACAGACTTCCACCACCCCCTCCAATTGATGATAACAAAAAGGGGGAGAATACAAAGAAGAAGGATGATGATGGTGGTAATGGCAAAGGCAGTGGAAGTGGTGGAATAGGTGGTTCTGGTATGGATAAGTCAAGTGGCATTGGTGGTTCTGCACCGAGAAGAGATAAAAGCAGAAGTAACATGGACAATCAATCTTCAAAGAAATCTAAGTCATCTAATTCTCCAAAAGATAATTTAGAACAGAAAAAGAAAGATTACAAGAAGTTTGATGATGATCTTGAAGCTAAGAGAATTTCTAGGGAGAAAGAAACTCAAACAATGATTGAGAGAGAAAAGAAAAGAATTGAAGATCTAAGGAGAAGCACTGAGTTAGTAACAGAGGCAGTAGAAAAAGGAGACTTGGATGAGTTCATTGCTCAAACAAGAAAATTAAATGAAGATGCACAAAAGGCTGCCAAGGAAAGAAACTCAAATACAGAAGCTTTTCTTCAATTGGATATTGAAGCTCTTAAAGAAAAGAAGAAAGGGAAAGCAATAGTGATTGAAGAAGAGAAGAAGAAAGAGACTGAACCAGTAAGTCAAAAGCTACTTCAAGGAGCCATCACTACAGGAATCTCAGATGCCTCAAGGAGAGAAAGGGAGAATGAAGAGATTGCTAGACAGATGGAAATGCAATGGCATTAGGAAGAAGAGCTACAGGCAGAGCAACCTTTGAGAAAAAGGAGAAAAGTTTCTATGACCAAGAAAAGGTCAAGTTCTACTCAAGAAATAGTGGTTCAGGAAAACCTCCAGGGTCAACAAGAAGAAATCAAGGAGGAGGTCACAATTGAAGGTTATGATTTGAAGGGAATACCAGTAATCAATGAAAAAGGATTAATTGGAGTAAGGACTCACCCTGCAACCTCTAACCATGAAGAATCAATGAGGTTGGAGTATGAAAATGGAGTGAAAACAATCTATTCATTGAAGGTGATAATGAAGCAAAGCTACAATGTTTTAAAGACTATTCTTCCTCTACTCAACAGAAAGTATAAACTCAACACAACAATTGCTCAGGAGATACAACAACAAATTTCAAGGTTAAGAAGATCCAAGGCAGAAGCTGAACCTGATTCACCTCTAAAGCTATGGAAGTCACAGGTCAAAAAGGTGGTGTTGGAGCCAAAGTATGCTATGATTTTTACAGATATAGAGGGCAACACAAAGTTCTTTGATATCTGCAAATATCTGGACAAAATCACAGATGAAGAAATACACTACCTTATGAGGCAACTTGGAGAAACTGACAGGGATGAAGCAATATTGAGAAGTTCTTTCATGAGGCAACTAAAGGAAAATGCTGAGAAAAGGAGGAAGAGGAACTAAATTAAATTATGAAGATATTGAAGCTGCTTGCAGGAGTTATATATCAATCTGGTACTTCCAAAATTAATGTGCCAATTAAGTTTCTTGATTCTATCTAAATGTAATTTTTTTTAAGGGTTTTTGTTATCATCAAGTAGATTTATGCCTGTTAATAACACAGACACAAATAGGGGGAGATTGTTAGGAATCTACATGTGATTTGATGATAACATTAATCTTAGAATCATAGAAATTTTATTTGTTGTAACTGATCAATTGATATGAAAGTTATAAATATCAATTGATCAGGAAACCATTTATCAGTTGAAGTGTTTAGATGAATCAACTGATAATTTGGATTGTAGCATAGGTGTACTTAGTCTATTTCAATCGATAAGGTGTAAATCAATTGATATTTTGTTCATCAATTGATGTTAGAGTCGATTGATATGGATCATCAATTGATGTGTAAATTAAACTGTTAAATTGTAATTATGTGAAGACAGGAAATTGCACAAGTGAAGGATGATCAATTGATATTGAAGCATCGATGGATGGAGGATCAATCGAAGAAGCCAAGCCAAGGATTGAAGACCATCAACTGATGTGAAGACCCATCGACTGATATATCGATTGATAACATCTATCAATCGATAAGACATCTTTTATCAATCGATGGATATAAAGATCAATCGAAGAAGTACATCAGTTGATGGATTAAAGAATGGATCAATTGATATGCTTGACAGCAAATTATCAATTGAGTGTGACAACACAGAAAGAATATCTGTTGAAGATCCAGAGAACAAAAGCACACCTATGGAAGACAGTCTAGAGTGACTGTGAAGACTCAATCAGAAGCTGTCTTTCAAACCTTTCTGTAAAATAGAAAAAGGTAAAAGGAAGGCAGGTAGAAACAATCCTAGAATAGGAATTGTAAAAGAACACTTGTGGTATATAAACAAGTGTAGTAGCATTATTAGAAAACATACAAGTTAGACATATTTCTTAATCAACTGTTCAAGCTTGAGAGCACATGTGTAAGAACAGTTGATTTGTTTTCTAATCTTGTAAACGCAGCTAGGTTTCTTTTAACCTAGGAGCATTGAGCAAAAATATACATTGATGGAAAAACCAATCCATCAATAATTTTAAATCTCTTTGTTCAGTTTTATTTTTCAGCATTAATTTGTTCGAACTTATTCTCTTATTTTATCAAACATCAAGAACAAATATTAGAACACACAAAAAGTTTTAATATTTGTATTCAACCCCCCCTTCTACAAATATTGACATTGTTCTAAGGAATAACAGTTTGTCTGGTGCCTGAGCACCATCTGCATTTATACTTGTAACTATCTTCATAGGCATATGTGGACCTTTCTCTATGCAGTGAACATAGGAAGGATCAATGGATAGTAAATGCAAGTGCATTTTCACTTTCCAGGGAAAGTACTCATCTTTCTCTAGAACTAGAATCTTTACTCCTGTGTCTTTTTGACCCATGCTTAATGTACTTTAGATTTTAACTTCCTGTATGTTGAAAGTCATCTCTGATACCAATTGTTATTTGCCCTTAAGTACACTAAGTTTGGAGAAGGGGGGGTTGAATACAAACTTAAGAACAATTTAAACTTCTTGCGGATTTAAGTTTTTATTCAACAAAATTGTTTGAGGAAATATTGAAAGAGCTGATCGAATTGACAAGATAAATAATAAACGGATAGAAAGAAAACAAGACAAGCAAAATTAAAAATTACTAGTGGATTGGTTTTTCTACTAGTATGCTTTTTGCTTTAAAGAAATCTTGGTAGAAATACCAAGCTGCTTACAAAGTGTTTCTGCACTATAATGCTTACAATATGTCTCACACTTTTTCACTCTTATTTTCTCACACTTTGCTACAATGGACTACTAGCTACTTTATAGTAATTTTCTTCTCTTCTATTTCCTATCAACAGATAACATTATAAATTACAAATTACAATGTTTACATGAAAATAGAAATTAGCTACTATCACAATCTTCATTGGACCTGTCTAGTCCTGAAAGTATCTTTGTCTTGATGCATTCCTTAAAGACTGTGTTGCCTTGAAATTCTTCACACTCCTGACATGACTGTCTTCCATTGATTCAGTTTCTGCACCGTTTCCTTCCTTTTGTCTTTAACTAAATTGGGAAACCTTAATCAAGTGATAAATGCTGCTAAACTTATCAGTTGATTCTTCTTTGCTCATCCATCGATGGATAGGCTATACATCGATCAATTGATGTATCGATGGATAATCCAGTTATCCATCGACTCCTTATCCATTGATGAACTGCTATATGTTGATTGCCCTTATCCGTTGATGACTTTCATCTATTGATGGCTTTTATCCGTTGAGTAGCGTCTTCATCCATCGACTTCAATATCTGTTGATTACATCATTTGTGAGAATTCTGACTTAGAATATTTATAATTGATCAACCATTCTTCACATCCGTTGAGAAGCTATGAATTGAAGTCAAGTAACATCAGTTGACTACTTCATAGTATCCATCAAGGAAATACAATCAATTGATAAAGAAATATGAATCAAATGTTACAATCCAATTTATCAGTTGATTAACAAGCTTCAACTGATAACTGGTTTCTTAGTCAATGGATATTTATAAGTCATATATCCATCGACTAGTTACAATGAATTTTTTTAAATCCCTATTGAAATTCTAAGTAATTTGTTATCATCAAAACTCATAATTCCTAACAGCCTTCCTCTTTAGCAGCCTCCATCTGCTTCTCCCAAGAATTTCTCTCTTGATGAAAATCGTCAATGACCTTGGACGCGTCCTCCTTTTCCCTTCTAAGTTTTCTTAACTCAGAATCTGCGAGGGACAGATCTGTCTCAGCCTTAGAAAGACGGTTCTTGACAGTTGTTAATTCGACTTCTAGGCGCGCCTTGGCCTGAGTTGCAGTGGTCAATTCAGTTTTAAGAAGCTCTTCGTCTTTCTCTAGCTTATTGAGCCACGCCCTATCCTTGCTCCATGATCGAGATCTATTCATTACATGAAAGTACACCTCCCCAGCGGAGCGAATTAGGGTATTGTCAACTTCGTCATCTTTCATAGATGACTAAAAAGTTAAGTCGTCATCCACAATCAAAGGGTGGGCTAACTCTCCAATACATGAAGACATAAGAAAGATGGAGGCTGAGCCTTTTATAACCTTCTGCCTTTTGAGAGGAGGCGCGCCCTTGGAGGTAATTCCTTAGGAGGCACTGGAGTTTCAACAGGGGATTTAGGTTTGGAGGATGAGAGGATGTCAGTTCTTTTTTTATCAGCATCCGCCTTTTTGGGCTTTACACCCCAACCTCTAGGGATCTTAGGAGACATTTCTGTGGACAAACAAAAGGAAATATCAGTCAGAATGATAAAAAAATATATAGATTTGTTAAGGCGCGCCCAAAGTATGTCATAAATTGAAAAGGAAAACATTTAAACAAGTAAAGGAACATGGCAATGGATATGCTAGGCGTGCCCTAGCATGAGTAACAGTGCATAAAATCTAACTATATTGTCAATACCCTCTTCTACGTCATCATCATCTGAGGACTCGCCCTGATAGCCTCCATCAGGCGAGTACGCGCCTTCATTATCCGAGATGGGACCTGGGTGTATCATCCCAACTCTTTCAGATAGCAAGCCCACTTCTTTTAATTTTTCAATCGTAATCAAGTTCTTAAGGTCCCTCTGATCTTGAGGGAGACTCAAGAAGACTTCCGCTCTAGCAAGGGAAGCGCCACGTAAATGCGACTGGGTCCTAATTATTGGAAGAAAGAGATTGTTAAATAAGGGAGACAAGGCGCGCCCACATTTGAAGCTAAAAAAAAAGAGAAACATACTTGGATTCATATTGAAACGAACACGGATTCTCGGTGTGTCGTAAACATAAAAATAAGGATCCTTCCACCTCTTTACATTTGAAATTTTTCCCTCGAAAAACCCCGTTTATTGTGCTTCTTCCAGACAAGTAGAAAGAAATATCTTATGCTTCTTTGTCTCAGAGAGAAAAAATGGTTAAACTCTACCGTTGAGGGTGCGCCGAATTTTAGAGAATGATACATAATGTATAAAGCTATGGCAAATTTTCAGCCATTTGGAGAGAGCTGGACAGGGGCTATATCATACCACTCGCAAATCGCCCTGAAGTATGGGTGTAAGGGCGCACCCACACCTAGCTCCACCAATTTGGGCGTAATAACCATCTTAGGAATCCTGATAGGCTTTATGTCAAACCTATAATGGCCATTCTTCTTGAAGGAATGGCCCACATACCCTCCTGGTCATAATATTTCATTGTCCAACTAACCTCTGTGTTTGTAATGGATGTCCTCAATCTTACACATGCCATCATCCTCTAGCACACCCTCATTGCCTCTTTTTCCTTTTCTGTGACCTCTTTGCCGCTCTAATCGATGTCAACCTCGTGATCTGTGACTTTCCAATGGATAAAAGGGACGGGGGAAGGAGGTGGAGACAATGGCAAATTTTCCTCTTCAGGCGCGCCCTCGGCTTCTGCACGATATGTGTCAGTCGGTTCCTCTGAGACACTGCATCTCGTATGGCGATTTCAGGAAGGATGGGTGGTGAAGAGACCACCTCATCAAAGCCTAATTCGTGTTTGTTCTTGCTGAGGTGCTCCATAAATTCTCTAACTGCCTTTTTGGTCTTTGGGGATAGAGGAGATGGAATCCTTGTGGGAGAAATGGTCACTCCATATCTCTTAAAAATGAATTCTCGAAAGGGGTGAAAGGGAGGTTTAGACGCACCCTCTTCACGGACCATCTGAAATGAAAAAAGAAAATCAACACTTAGTATGGCCCTTAGAAGGCGCGTCCTGAAATAACGCCAAAATAAGTAGGCGCGTCCTATATATCGATTTACTCCCAAGATTATTATTACGGCGCGCCCACAGTTATATGAATGGATGAAACTAGAAGGACGCGCCTATGTTGGGACGATCCTTCAGATTCTAGAAACATATATTTAAAAGTGATATAGGCTAAAATAAGATCTAAGGCATATACATACTATTATACATACAAGAAGAAATGAAGAACATCGGGGAACTCGAACAAAAATGTATAGATCGCAACAATAATACTGGATGAAACTGAAAGAAGTATGTAGCATTACGTACCTAGAGTCGAGACGAAGATTTTTAGTCCAAGAAAGTGATTTTTGGCCGGAGGGATCGTCTGAAATAGGCTTACAAAGCTCTATCCCGGTTAAGAGATGAGTTTCTGGGTAAAAAAGAAAAAAAAGAGTAGGGTAAAGTGAAAAGAAGGGGTTTATATATATATGTGTGACATAGGGACACGTGGCGGGGAACTATTGGCTTCTCTTTAACGTTGTTTCTCGTTCAAGGGAAGTGGGATACAGCTATAATTTTGGACGCGGCTAGTTTGTGTGGCACGCCTGATGTGAATCGTGAAGGCTAGGGGCACAACTGTTTGGGTAAGCAGCTTTCGAGAGGAATTTGTATGCGCGCCTCAATAGGAGGATAATTTTAGAGCAAGAAGTCTTTCAAACATCTTCAATAATTTCAAGACTTGAGGGGTAGTTGTTGTGCTGTTTTGTGTAAAGAAGGCGTGCCTGCCACGCCAACAAAGTAGGGCGCGCCCTCAACCTTCTCAGTCATAGATTACTTCAATCAGAGTTTAATGAAGTCATAGAGTTTAAGCTAACATCATCAGAGTTTACTGACCAATAGAGTTTGACAGATGAAAATCGATAATTCATGAATGGAGTGGTGGCGGCTCATTTCGGAGAAGGCCAGACACGCCCTGGGACTGGGTGGTGATAGGGCGCGTCC